>CM077115.1:356859156-366859156 GCA_039619475.1 Icerya purchasi | reverse complement strand
TGATATCATCCTTTAACGTTGACTCCTCTTCAAACTTTGCTAATTCTCTTTCCGCTTTCCTTTCCAGTAACCTTCACCTTAGATAATCCGTATTCTTTGCTTCACCTTTGCACTCGCAAATACATTCTCCTTCACCTTCTATGTAAACTTTAACTATGTTTTATCTTAATTCTCTCCTTACTCATTCTCCTTTTCTTTTATGTTTCTCTCCCTCTTTTTAATTTTTCAATATGTCCTTCAAATTTAACATTCTCCAGTGGAATTGTCGCAGCCTTAAAGCTAATAGACTTGCCTTGGAGAGTTTACTTGAAATACATCAAATTCACATTGCCTTAATTTCCGAATCATGGCTCAAACAATCTGAAACATTTCATCTTAAAGATTTCTCCGTGGTTCGTTCTGATAGAATAGACGGCTACGGTGGTACTGCCATCCTTATTAGAAATACATTTCCAATCTCAAAGTGTAAACTTCTCTTCGGTGTCATCTTCTCATGATCCGAATGTAGTTCACATTTATATTCCTTCCATTCTTCCCCGCCCATTAAACATAGTCTGTACGTACTTTCCTCCGAATTTTAATCTCAATAATTTTCCCTTTCCCTCCTTTCTTAATAGTATTCCTCCTCCCTTCATTATTGGAGGTGATTGGAACGCTCATTCTCCTCTTTGGGGTTGTTCTAGTCGAAACAGTAATGGAGTGGTTCTTGAAAACATTATCCTTGGACTTAATCTTATCCTCCTTAATGATCAATCTCCTACCTTGTACAAAAGTCCTTCCATTTTTAGCGCAGTCGATCTCTCCTTTTCTTCTCCTGATTTTACTCTTAACTGTTCCTGGAAAACTCTTGATGGTACTTTTGGAAGTGATCATGTCCCTGTTATTGTATCGTTCAAAAGTCTTCCCCCATCATCCATTTACTTCAAGCCTCTCTATGCCTCCAAATGGTGTATACCCAAAACTAATTGGGAACAATTTAGTCGTTCTGTTGACTCTTCTCTTTCCCTTTTGCATCATAACTTAGATCCTATTTCAAAGCACAAATACTTTACTGATTCCATCTTACTCGCCCTTTCTTCCTCATCCCCTCCAGTGCCTTCTAAACCTCGCCGTCATGCAGCTTCATCCTTATGGTGGAATAATAACTGCAAGGTGGCTTTTGATGCCAGCGTTGCTACTTTTAGAACCTTCCGTCACTGTTCCTCCTTTTCAAATTTTATTGACCATAGAAAAGCTAACGCTAGAGCCAGATACATCCTAAAACAAGCCAAGAAGGAATCTTGGAAAAAATTATGCTCTTCCTTTTCCCGGCCCACGACTATTTTCCAAATTTGGAGAATGGCTAAAGCCTTCAAAACTCTCAAATTCGAACACCCTTCTTATCTTAACATCTGACATACTTGAATCCTTTATTAACAATCTAGCTTCCAGTTATGTTCCTTCCTTTGACGAAGTAAGTTCTCCTTCTCCTTCTCTCCCAAAATCATCTCACTTCCTCACTTCAGAATTCCGCTTCAATGAACTCCTCTTTTCATTGCAAAAATCCTCCAATTCGACTCCAGGAATCGACAAAATTTCCTTCCTTGTTCTTAAAAATCTCTCTAATTTCTCACTCAAAGTTCTCCTCAAAATTTTCAATTCTTTTCTTCTCTCAGGACTTACACCTCCTATTTGGAATTCATTTATAATTATCCCTATTCTTAAGAAAATTCCAAATTCTTTTCGACCTATTTCTTTGGCTCCTTGTTTAAGAAAACTATTCGAGAGTATGCTAAACCGGCGCCTTGTTTGGTGGCTGGAACACAATAATCTCGTCTCCTACAATATGTTCGGTTTTCGTCCTGGTCTTGGTCCTATCGCTGCCTTTGTTGATGTAGTTTCTGCTTTCGATAAGGTTCATCTTCCATCCCTTAAAAATAAAATGATTTCTATTGGCATTCCTGTTCAACTTTCCTCCCTAATAATTCAGCTCTTTCAAAGCAGAACCATTCATCTTTCTGCTCCTTCCTTCTCTGGCTCTAGATGTGTATTCCGTGGTCTTCTTCAAGGGTCATGTTTGAGTCCTACTCTTTTTAATATCTATTCGCTTGAAATAGCTTCTCTTCCCGTCTCAGCCTCTACACTCCTTTTCGCGGACGATATTCTTATTTATCACTCCTCAACTTCCATCCTCTCTGCTAAAGATGAACTCAATAATTCGTTGAACATGCTTGAATCCGCTCTATCCAACATCCATCTAACCATTTCGTTCTCTAAATCTGTTTGTATGGTTTTTTCCTTTCGTCCCTATAATACTTTCTTAATTAATGTCTCTTTGAACAACTTATCTATTCCATTAGTTAGGTCCTTCTGCTATCTTGGCTTTTTCCTAGACAGCCGTTTATCCTTTCGCGAACATATTTCCTACCTATATACTTCCTGTCTTAAGAGAACTAATTTATTAAAGGCTCTTTCTCCACACAAATGGGGTGGCGACCCCAGTGTTCTTCTTATTCTATATAAATCTACTATTCGTTCCAAACTTGATTACTGTTCCTTCATTTATGGCAGTGCTCCTAAACATCTTCTTTCCAAACTCGATAAAGTCCAAAATTCATGTCTTCATCTTTGCCTCGGTGTTCTGAAATCCTCTACCATTCCTGCATTACTTTCAGAAGCGAACATTCATCCTTTACACATTCGCAGATCCTTTCTTGGGGATCGCTTCCTCATAAAACGTCTTCCTATTAAGTCTTCTAAATTAGTTTCTGCTTATTCCTGCATCCTGGCCAATTGGCGGTTTTCTCCCCTGAAGATTCCTATTCTTTCTCATGTCTCTCGACGCCTTGCTTCTTATTCGTCATTTATCTACACATATCATAAACTCCCGTTCTTTACATTCAGCTTTATAGATTTTTTATATCCTTCTAATTTGTTTTTCCTTCCTTCTCATACTAAATATTCACCTTCTATCGCTTTAAGCGAGTAGAACGGAGCTTTGAGGTCTCTATTTCCTTCTTCGTGATGGTTCCAAAAGCGATGAGGGGGCCATTTCTTCCCTTCCACACTACGAACTTTATAAACTTCCTTCCTTCTGTTCCATTTTCATTGCAGAATCGTATGCAATACTCCGCGCAGTTTTTTTCATTGCACTTTCCTCCTATAATAATAAATACCTTATTTGTTCTGACTCCATGAGCGTCTTGCAGGCTATATCCTCTCCTTTTCCATCCTCTTCATGCGACTACATTATCCTTTCCATTCGTTCCTTAATTGCAAATCTCTTCTTAGTTCGTTCCATTCAAATCGATCTTCTTTGGATTCCCAGTCATAGCGGCATCGCAGGCAACAACCTAGTTGACTCGTTTGCTCGCTCTGCTTCCTATAACGGCAAATTTGTCAATAAATTTCCTGCCAATAATATCCTCTTTCCATCCAAACGAGCACACCTCAAATCATGGTCGGATACCTACATTACCCCCTTTTCCAATCCTCATTCCTTTTACAAACTCTTGCAACCTCTTCCTTCATCACGTTCCTGGTTTGCTGATTTCCCTGGTTCCAGTCGTTCCGTTATTTCCTCCATAACACGTCTTCGTCTCAACCATAATTGTCTTCCTTCGTCTCTCTTTCGTTTTTCTATTGTTTCTTCCCCATACTGTAATTTTCATCCCTCGGATCATGACTGTGTTTGTGATGCAAATCATATCCTTTTTGAATGCTCTCTTCTTGTATAGCAGCGTTCCCTCCTCTACACTAAGCTCCTCCACCTAAAACTACCTACTCCTTTTTGTGCTTCCTACATACTTTCCTTTCCTTCACCAGATGTTGTTCCAATCTTAGCGTAGTTCATTTCCTCTATTTCTTTATATATCAAAATTTAATCCTGCTTTCGTAATTATTTGATGATGGGTCATTGCCCTTGGTTGGCGTTCCAAAAAAAAAAAAAAAAAAAATTAAAATTTTTAGAACTCTCCTTAATCCCCAGATCATTGATCGCGGTTGGCGTTCCAATTAAATCCATCTTATTACCGATCAAGCTATATATGATAAACCGGTGTGTCTAAAATAGATTATCGTGTTAATATTTGCTTTTTGTTCGTTACTTAAAGCGGCATTCGGCACGCATTCGTTTGCTGGACGATTTTATACGTGAAATACACAACATAATTAAACATAAAAAAACGCGTATTAATTTAATCGTAATAACGATTCTTCTTCACTTTGACATAGTTATAGTTTTACCTTTCATTACGAATTTTAGGTCATGTCTTGCGCTCCATGTCACTAACATATGTGTCTATCTGGAGTTTCCAGACGGCATATCCAACCGAAGTTTACTTTGAATTTTTAAATTTTTATTAAAACACTTTACGCGACAAATTTGAACCATCATATAACGAGACACATCCTAAAAACCAACTCTCAAACGTTTTTTTTTTTTTTTTTTTATTTTTTCATCCGTCGGCATTATTTAACATAGGAAAAGTTTTGAAACTAAACCGGGTTTTTGTTAATTTTTTAATTTAGTTTAAAAAAATGAAAAGGATTTTTATTGTTTTTCTTTCCTTTTCTTAATTCTTTTTATTGAAGTTAATTTTAATAGGTAAAGATATAAATATGAAATAATAAATGTAATAAATAAAGTTAGGATGTGTCGGTTCCATATCCGTTCCATCGTAAACGTGTACACACGTAACATAATTTTTGGTCGATTTTCGTAAACTAATTTTTCCAATTTTTTTTTGTATTCGCCGGTAAAAGGCATCGAGCATCCGTATTTTTCTTAAAAAAGTTATTTAAATATTGACGCTAACAACGTAGTTGCTAATGTTAACGTAATATGGCTGCGTTCCTGCCGGGTATTTTTCTGAAATTAACGACAAAACGCACGCACACATTAACACACGCTAAGACCCTCTCTTAAGCAACTGTTGCCAGGCTTCTCTACTTGACTATCGGTAGAGTTATATCATCGCCTTCTTCGTGGATTTGCTAAATGACGCGGGAATAATCGTGACGCAATTGTTCACTGATGAAACAAAAACAATCGTCAATTTTCTTTTAGCGTTGTTTTTCGGCAAATAGGAAGCGGGCACGGTTTTGCGGAGCTTATGTTTTCGGGTTTCTGTTTGTTTGTAATTTCGCTGTTGCGGCAACAGTAAAGATGTACTAAACTGTAAAATAGGGAAAATAATAGAAAGCAAATAAAAATTGTCGGTCGCGCGCAGATAACGAATGAGCCATTTCATCCCTGCTCCCATTATCGTAAATAACAATAAATCGCCGTCCTGCGCCAAAGTCAACAGAACAAGTTGCACGACATAACGTGACAGAAGGCAGCAACGGATCCAGACCGTTCCAGCGACGAATGCTAAAATGAAATTTTATTCTTCTGATATCGTCTTTCGTCGGATGAGATGGAGTTTAAAATTGAAAACAAACAAACTTCACATCCGCACTTATCTGTTAATAAATTTACTCAGAATTACCCCCACTTTACTTCACTTTTCGCCATTCGGTCGGCTAGTTTTGTCTCCTAATACGCTATAGGTAAACCGTTCAATTACGACCATCTGCTAAAACCGAACAGCAACCTATACGCTCGCTAATTACGTTCGTCGCCGAATAAATCTGCCCCATTTTTATCATTTTTGCTTCTGTTAGACCACAACTTCTGAGAGGACTATTGAAAATTTTACGATATGATCGAATGGGGAAATAATTCGATTGATTTGAATAGATACGAATGATGGAAGAAAATTAAGTTTTGCGATACAGTAAAATATCACATTATTAGACGTGTAACAATTTTTTCGCATCTCGGAAATTGGCACATTAGTGAATACGGAAAGGGAAAATGCATACGTTTGTAACCTTGGCAATGGCATTAATTACACAGATGTCTTTAACAAGGCTACCATCAGACATTAGCAGTTTTCCTCCTGGGGGTCTCTGTCGTTTCGGCATTAACGATTCGGCCAAGATCACTTCGACCCTGTTACTTTTCTACGTTTCGGCCTCGTCTCTTTTCCAATCAGATCTAGTTTTTAGTGAGTTTTTAACATTTCTCTTCCTTTAATTAATATCATACTTAAAACTACAGAGGTTGTCCGGAATATAAGCGCCTAAATAAAGAAAAAGCAGAGCGCCTAGGAAAGCGACCAAACGATCATTTACTCTTCAATCAGCAGAATTTCCGATCGTTGGAACAAAATGCGGAAAGAGTAAATCCTTGGTTTAATGAGAGGCGAAAGGAGGTAAATAACGAACATTTTAGCCCAAAAGCAGTAGCATTAAGATAATGGAGCAACTCTCAATGCTCATGGTTAGCGCGTTGGACAAATTAATGAACGATTTCAAACTACTAATAAATCCGCTCTTTAGTATTTTAAATAAACTATTGGACAAATTAAATTAACGAATCTTAAAAATGTAATAAATAATACCTTAGCAATCATGATATGGAACGCTAATGGAGTCAGATCTAAAATCAATGAATTTGAAATATTTCTACATAGGAATAGGATAGATATCGCGCTAATAAGTGAAACGCACTTAGTTAATAATGTTAACTTAAGTATTAAAGGATTTACTTGTTACGGAGCGTCACATCTGGATGGGACGGCACACGGAGGAGCGGCTATACTAATTCGGTCAAACGTGAAACATTTCTTAACCCACACTGAAAGCACATTTGCTTACCAGTTGGTGGCTATTAATTTGAAGACTAGCCACTTCGACCGCGCAGTCGCAGCGATATATTGTCATCCTGGGGTTTTTTCACCGGTTTGCTTCGTGTCATTTAACGATCATACCGTGATAGTGTCGTAATAGTCGCCCCGGTAGCTGCACACGGCGTTCAATAAAATTAATAAATAAATAATTGAAACACTTCGGACATTTACGGCTAAAATTTTTAACAGCTTCTCTAGAATGTTTAGCTAAATAAGATGACAAGTGGATTTGTCTAAGAATCGGCCACTTTTTACATTATTTCCGAAGCATCCTTTACAATTCGATGCGGTCTGCCTCTTTCACAAGCAGCGAGGTGGTTTCTGTGTTTTCTCATTTCGAATGGCACGCAACTTTTTTTTTTTTTAATACGTTTATTTATTGTCGCTCAGCAACTCTGGCTATTTGCGACGAATACATAAAGTTTACATCTTATAAATAGATTACATAGCGATTGACTTTAAATATTTCATAGGATTTTACGACAGATTTAAATTTAAGTTAGTTTATATCTTATATTATACAGTACAAAGAGGTTGACTTTAAATATTTTATGAGATCTTTAGAAACCAATTCATCATCGCTCAAAATGTCGTAGAGCGATTTCCCCTCGAGGTTGCAGTTTTTTCTATGTTCCACATATTTTTTACATTTGCACAGTAGATGTTGTACGGTAATGATTTCGTTGCAAGTATGGCATTGAGGAGTTTGTGTTTTTTCTAAGATGTATTTATGCGTTATCGAACAATGACCAATTCGGAGACGTGCTAGAACGATTTCTTCTTGTCGATTGGTTCGATACGATGTTTCCCAATGTTGCAGTTCCTTTTTGATGAGAAATAATTTATTTGAACTTTGGGTTTGTTGCCATTCGGTTTGCCACTTTTTCTGAATAATTTTCCTAATTGATTTGGTTAACAACTTGTCCTCTTTTTTCGCCTTATTGATGCAAGAATTAGCGAGTTGAAAGATAGAATACCATGGAGGTCGATCTGGCGAGTGGATGGTATAAATAGGTTGAGTGTAATTCAATTCTGCAATTAATCCCATACACTGTATCGGAAATGGCTTTTGGATTCTGGATTTTTTATCATACTGTTGTACAAAGTTTGGAAACATGTTCTTTTGGTTGGAAGGGTTTGCGGTGTTAGCTGTTAATTTGACGAAGTGTTTTAGCGACAAGAGACGTCTTCTGAGTTTTAAGGGTAAAATATTACTCTCAGCGTGTAGACTAGCGATAGGACTGGTATGAAATGCACCTGTAATGAGGCGTAGAGCGGTGTTTTGTACTGGATTTAATTTTTCGAGATGATTTGTCTTCGCGCTATTATATATAACTGATCCATAATCCAGCTTGGATAAAGTCAATGCTGTATATAGGTTTTTCAATGTTTTCCTGTCTCCGCCCCATTTTGTGTGTGCAACCATTTTTAGTGCATTTAGGGATTTATAAGTTTTTATTTTCAAGTTTTGTAAATGATGTTTCCAAGACAACTTGCGGTCAAATGTCATTCCAAGGATTTTTATGGACTCGCAGCTTGATATGGGAATATTGTTTAGCTTGATGTTACATTCGGGAGGAGCAGAACGTTTGTTGCTGAATGTAATCGCTTTGGTTTTGCTTGTTGAGAAGGATAGCCCATTAGCTAGAGCCCATTCTTGCAGTTTATTGGTGGTGTCGAAGATGTCATATAGATGACTAGGTCGTCGGCAAATACTTGATATTTAACTGGTGGTGCATCAAGCTTAGCTACGTCTGTTATACGTATGATGAATAAGGTAGGGCTGATTACCGATCCTTGTGGTGTACCACTTTCTTGAATTCTCGGGGAAGATAAGATGTCTTGGATCCGTACTTGGAATGTTCTAATTGATAAGAAATTTTTTATGAAGTACAGCATATTTCCTTTTATATTCCATTCTTCCAGCATTTTTAGAATTTTATATTGCCATATTCGACCAAAGGCTTTTTCAAGATCGAAGCTTACCAGCATAGTAAATTGATTAGTCACAAAACCATCACAGATTTGCTGATGGAGCCTGATAAGATGGTCAATCGTATTCCGACCTGAGCGGAAACTGTACTGCAGAGGGTCTAGAAGATTTTTTTGTTCGAGTGTCCATTTTAGCCGGTTGTTTATTATTTTCTCCATAACCTTGCATAGCGTATTTGTTAATGAAATAGGTCGATAGCTGGCTGGTAAAAGTGGGTCTTTTTCTGGTTTTAATAGGGGGATAATGTGAGCAACTTTCCAGCTATCTGGTATCTGGTTCGAACTCCATAAAAAGTTGAAATATTTGACTATAGTTTGAAGAGAACCAACATTCAATTTTTTGATCATTTCTATGTGGATATTGTCCGGTCCAGCTGCCGACGATTTCATATGTTTTAAAGTGAAGAAGAGTTCATTATAGGTGAGGGGCAAATTGTATTCCTGAGGACTAGTCTCGATGCAATCGACTTCTCGTTGTTCGGCGGCCTGTTTTTTGTTTTGAAACGATATTGAATAATTTTCCTTGGATGATGATTGATAGGAATGATTCGCAAAGCATTCGGCTATGTCTTGCTTTTGCTGGATAAATTGTGAGGTTGGTTTAAGTACCGTGATCGAAGTAAAATGTTGCTTGTTTCAAATCATTTTTACTTTATTCCAGACTTCTTTTACCGGTGTATGGACGTTAAACGAGGCTGTAAATTTGATCCAGGACTGTTTCTTTGCTTCTCGAATAGTATGTTTACAGCTAGTATCAAACTTTACTTTTATTATTTAATTCTTTCCTGGAATCAGAAAAATAGGTGAATTAACTGCGTCGGTGAAATACTTTTTTTTTAAAGAAACTGTAATGCGATTTTCTTTTTTTTTTTTAACGAATTTCGGGTCCCACGAGGCATACTGACCGTCTGTGAGGCCCAACACTATTATCGTTTATTCATAAATATAATTACAAAACTTCTTAATACCTACTTATCTTTATATACAGTAAACTTAACATACGATTACACTTGGCGATCATTTGTCTTAAATATATACATATGATCGATTCTCCACCATTATTATATACAATTAAAAAGTAACTTATTGTCCTTCATTTATATTTTCAACCAGCTACTGCTTAATTATTAGTTTCCATAGTCCTATCTCTGTGTTCATTAAATCCTCTGGAATTCGTACCAGTAATTTAATTAAAGCTGTCTCATTCGTGTTCTCCATCTTGCTATTTATACTTTTTGGTCGGGTATAGTACTCTTCCCTATGGTTCCTAATTATTTTACCTCTTTTCGTCGACGATAATGAAGCATTATTGGTCTAATACTCCGGCAGTCGATGATAATAAAATAACATCTTTAGGGACATTTCTTCTTTCTCTCTCCACCAGCTACTGTTACTGCTACGATCTTTTTTGGATATTATTATTATCTTTAAGCATGCCTTTTGTTGATTACTAATCCTTTTGATTATTGTACTTTTTTCTTCCCCCCAAATTGTTATTCCATATAATATTCGTGACAAGAGCGTTACAGTATACACGATGAACATCGTATGGTATTGATTGAGCTAATCTATATAATGCAGACGTCGTTTGCCTCTTTTTGTTAGATAAATATATAATACGCTTGTCCCAGGATAATGTTCTGTCAAAAGTTAGTCCAAAGTATTTAACCTCATCCGTCGTTTCCAGCAAAGTAAAACCACAACTCAAGGTAGGAGTTAAACAGTTGTGTAAGCAACTGTTTTTTTTTTTTTTTTTTTTTTTTATTTATTTATTTATTTGGTGAATAATAACATAAATACATAGTAATTGAAACATAGCCATGAGTATCTCAGTTGAATGAACACCTCATGGATTGGAAACAATAAAAAGAAAATGAAAGAGACAAAAATTAACCAATATAAAAATTAAAATAAAATTATACATTAAATGAAAAATCTTCAACATCCGAATATTTGGAAGCCATGATAAAATTCGCCGCGTGCAGGAATTTTGATAAATTATCGTTGTTTAATGGAAAACAATTTACGTCTTTAAACAAGAATTTCCATTTGGCGCACTCAAACGATATGGGTGACAGTTTCAGGAGCATCTCCACAGGAACACAAATTGGTGTCTGCTAGATGGAAACGGTGCAGATAACTTTGAAATCTACCATGTCCAGTAAGAAATTGCGTCACATACGTATTAATATTATTAATTTTGATTGGATTGGTTTTAACCTCGGGGACGAAACTAAATGTTAATCTTCCAGTTGAGCTATTGTTCCAGCTATTTTGCATTTCAATAAATCTATTGTTTAGATCCAACTCCAAATTGAGATTATTTAACCCTTTGAAATACAAAATTTTATGCTGCAATACGGAATGTAGTGGCAATTGTCCTGCTATTGTTCGCAACGCATCACCGGAAGTAGTTCTATGCGCCCGAAGAATAAACAAAAGAAATTTCCTTTGGGATTTAACTAGTACTTCCTGAATGCTTTTACGCTTTAAAGCCTCTTCAAACATAAATACGCAGTACGTGAATAATGGAACAACTAGCATATTATAAATTATTAAACGGTGTTTAGTGCTCATCCCATACGTGCGTCCAGACACGGAGTGCAATTTATTTAGAACCGTTGTAGCTTTACTGGACAAATTTTTGAACTGTTATTATGCATTATAATACATGGGGTCTTTTTGTTCTATATCTGCTGGACGTTCGTATATATAGAACCTTTGATTTTTTTATATTAATCGTTAGTTACTTGTCATGTACCCACCTATTCATGATATCAACATCCTCTTGCAACAGTTTTTCGGCCACCTGTATGTCATGGTGTTCAATTACGAGTGCTATGTCATCTATATAGGCGTATACAGCCGAATGTTTAACGTATTTGTGAAGATAATTGGTATAAATCAGAAACAACAACAGAGCTAATATAATTCCTTGCCCTACACCTCTTAAAGCAGTTTCCTATCTACTTAGTTCTTCATTGATTTTCATAAGTCTCGCTCGATTACGTGTGTAACTTTCAACCAATTTATTTTGTTTCCCTACAATACCAATATCTGTCATATCCCGCAACAGTATTTGACGATTCACGGTATCAAATGGTTTACTGATGTCTATAAAACTTAAGAGAAACTGTTTTCCAGTTGCCAATCCTTTATTGATTTTGCTTGTTAATGCTTTTCATTTTCCTTCTCTAAAGCCGAATAATTGGTTATTATGTAGTATTTCATTGCTGCATTGGACGAGAGAAGTGTTCAATAAATTTGGTCACCGCTATGTATCACCTCAACAGAGGGGGTTTTGTGAATCAAGATTTATAGAGCGCTGTAAAGTGGGATGGTTTGGCAAAACTTGTTTGTTTTTGTTGTTTTTTTTTTATGGTACGCTAACGGAGAGCAACAGCCCGATCAACCAAGGAATCTAAGTCATAGCTCTGGTGCGAGATTGATTGAATGAAAGAAGCTAGAATAGGAACAACTGACAAGGAAGGAAATGAGAGAACATAGGATTCATTGTATGGAGTAGGAAGACCAAGATCCAAAATCTGAGAATAGAATAGAGAACGTTCTGAAGAAGGTAAGGAATATTCGAAGAAGACATGGTAGACATCACACAGAAAAGAGGAATCATCTGAGTGAAGAGGGCACCGCGGAGAGGAGACGAGGGATAAAAGGAAAAAGTGACGAAGGGAAAAAACTACGACCGAAACGAAGACGATATATGTCAGTGATCAGGTGATCAAAAAGGAGAAGGAAACTTTTCAAAACCAATCGGTGAGAGAAGGTAAAAGCTGGACGGAAAGATAAAAGAAATTCGGATTGAAGAAAAGGAAAAATAAATATGTATTCTTCCATAATGTAATATGGAACTGCTTGGAAATATGAATAATATTATAAGCAGAAAATTTATGAAGAAGATGTCCGTTGGAAGCTCCTGATTACGCTCAATTCCAGCATGGCCAGGGATCCACAATAAATCAATTTGGATCGAACGGAACAGGAATAATTCGTGAATTAGATTGCGAATAAGAAGAATGAAAGATTGTTCAAAAGAGCAACGGTAAGGGAGAAGAAATCGCCTGCAAGACACTTTCAGAGTCAGCTATTAAAAGAAATTTATCCGAGAGGAAAAAAGAGGAAGAGATAATAAAAATAACTGCATGAAGTACGGCAGCAGATTCAGCAGTAAATACAGAAGAGCAGGAAGGAAGTTTGAAGGATTCAGAGTAGTTAGGCAAAACTTGTTCAAAAATACCATTAAAATTTTTTGGCTTAATTCTAAACTCGCGGTTATTTAAAAAAATATAATCGAGTACGTTTTTATATAAAAAGAGTTTTTTATCATAGATGAAAGCTAGGTGAAAAGCAAAAAAAGAAACGGAAACATTGCGACATTATAATACTTCTAGCAGGAGAAAAACAAAGGCCGTAAGTGAAAAAAGCTGAGAATTACTCTACCGGATCTTAGGGAAAACTAACAGCCGAAGCATGTATATTACTTTTTATATTCTGGTAGTCAATTTTACAACTGCGCGTAACATGTGACCGATCGAAGTGTGCTGCATGTTTTTCTTCTCCCAGTGATACTATATCGAAATACGAACTTAAGTGCCCTTTTTTTCAGAGCCTACTTGATGTGCCAGATCAAACACTCTTGCCTCAGTTTCAGTTCTGTGAGACAACAATCAAAGTTGGTTTCATTGCTTACAGTTACTGGCAGCCGTAATTTCTTAAATCTTACACGATATTCTCGTTCTCAAATATACACATCCTCCGCTCATGCAACTTTCGTTCCTCGGACTATGTAGATGTGGTTTCGAAAACGGAATTATTGTAATGAAAACAGGTTCGCGTCCATGCATTTATTCCGGAGGAGAAGGAAGATAATTTTATCTTTGCTCAAGAGAACGAGTAAGTGCGTAATAATTGGCAATGGCGCAATGAAAGCCAGGGAAACTAGCTATGAGGAATTGCAGGCTCGCGTGCGAATTTCCCTTAATTAATTTTAAAACAGACTGCTAACAACAGAACTGCTAAATGGTGTTCGTTGCCATTACGACGAATGTTACCGCCATTTATGTTGCGCTATACGAAATTTCCGCCCTGGCCTTATTTAATTACTTCCAATGCGCCGTTTGTTATGTACAGCTAAGAAGATAACAACACCATTCCACGCTAGTTCTCAATTTTTCCGGAACGAACCTCTCTATTGTCTGTTCGGCAAATGTATGTTTACAGTTCATAAAGTTTACTGCGGGCCGGCAGGCTGTATTTCTTTATTTCGTTTCAACGTAAACACGTGTTAGCGCTGATAATAAAATAATTTCTTCAGACGAAAATTCTGAGCAATTCAAAACGACCGAAATACTCTTTTCAGTTGTAAAAGATGTTTTAGTGTAAAAAAATTCCCATCTTAAGCTCTTGATTTTTTGTTTTTTCTTAATATTCTTTTTTCAAACTTCTACTCACTAGTAAACTTAATCTGAAATAGTTGATGAATTTAGTATATCAAAAAAAATAAAAAATAATAATAATAATTAAAAGGTTATTGTTATTGTTGTTGTTTTTTTTTTTTCCTTTGATCTGATATCAAGCTCTACCTTCGGTTGCTGAGATGTTTAATCCGTTATTTTCATCTCAATTCAAATCCGCAGAAGAAAATGATCAAGTATCAAAAATAAATATATATTAATAAGTTCAAAAAGGGCTACTTCAAAAACAGGAGATCGAAAAATTTACTTAGAAAAATAACTAAATAACAAGAAAGACAATTTTGCAGTCGAAACAATCTGATAGTTTTAATATTATTCTAAAATATATTAAACGCTGATAGTCTTCATCAGTAGCAATTATCGAAAAATCGATATTTCAAAATTAACGGATTCTTCAATTGCCCGAAGGAAGAGCCAATCACCAGACAGCAGATAATTAATGCGGGGACTGGGAGTTCCGCTAATCCGAACAGCAAAAGGCAGTTCAAACCGGTAAAACGAACCCGAAGCTGCATGCAGAGGGCTGAAACTAACCTAAGGAACCCAATTTTATACTCCGACGCTGAAAATTCCCCCAAAATCCCCCCATACGCGTCCAGCTAATTTCCGATAAACTGAACCGAATATTAATTAACATAATTATATTAATTAATGTCTGAAAGTAACCCAAGTCCCCGTTCGCCCATCCTGACCACGCGTTACCGCGATTTTTCAAAATTCCAGGCCTAAGTACAAAAATTCCAAAATGTAACCCAAGCATGGTATTTAAAACTAAAATTTAACACAACACACCCGTTCGCCCCTTGCATACGTATATTTCGTTCCGCGCACGCTCCGGTCACCACCGCGAAAGCGTACGCGCCGATCCCACGAACACGCGATCCGTTTCCGATACCGCGATTATTTTTTTAATGTATTTCAAAATTCAAAATCTAAGTATACGTAATATAAAATTAGTCTAAGTATATTTTCTTATTTTCCCGATTCCCCGATCTTACTACCATATCCCAAAGCACACGCGCTGTTCCCACGCATATATCCAACATAACGTCCTCCACTGCAAGGATCCTTCATACCTATATTACCGTTAATTCCGGCGTTCTTCAGATTAAGTACTCCATATTGCCATGTGCGATCGTAAGCTTTCTCTACGTCAAAAGCGACCGAGTTGTAGCGATCTACCGGGGACTATTGAGATTTGTCTTTATAGACTAAGGAGATGAAAGAGTGTAAATTTATATTTTCGACCGCCTACTTGTATAAACGAAAGCATTTCCTCGCAGTACAGTCTCTAGCAAAGTTAACATAATTCTTAGCGGTTAAGACGTTAATGATGACATTTTCTAACCGTTAAAATCGTTTATAAACGGTGATTGACGACGGTCAATTAGACGCTTGACTACTTGCTCAATTTTCTGCACGGTCGAAAGGTTGTGGATTTAGGCTTGCTTTGATGAAAAGTTGGATGGGAGAAAAACAAATTTTACGACTGATCAGGTACAGGATCGCTTTCGTGATCTTCATGACCTGGCAAAGCCCGGTTAAATGTAAGGCTCGCACTCATATTTCTGGATGGGCAGCGGGTGGAGTCTCTTAAAGATTAAGTTCGACGATTATCCATTTTTTCTATTTGCATCTTACGATATATCTGCTAGACAGTGGATATCTGCTTGCGGGTGAGAATCAGTTGATGGTTACATTTCAGCGGTTGTTCTGCAGCCGGTCCGGTGCTGATTTCGCAGCTGCTGCACACATGATCTTCGATATTAAGCAATATTCAATAATCTCTATTATTAGAGAAATAAGTCAGGAATGTTTGCACATCAAGTGTGTTCAACTATTTGATCAAATTCGTTGCCGTTCAATCGCAATATTGCAGCAGACGTTGGAAGTTTTAGTGCTAGGATGGAAGAAAGGTAATATGATTCAGTTTGTCGTTAGAAATAGTTCGGGAGACGTCTGGAGAGATTTTTTAATTTTCAGAAAATTACTTTTCTGTTGGCTAAAGAAATAAGCTCTCCGTTTCTATTAAAGAAAAAAAAAAAAAAAAAAAATTATCTGAGATTTGGATGAAGTTAAAGGAAATTGCGACTCTATCTTTACTGATTTTTGAACCTGCTGATATTCGCCGCCTTGCGGGGCACAATTTGTTGTAATTAGAGTCACCTTCTCTAAGAAGTAGTCACTCGACCGTCATATGGTGCTAGTCTCACCAACGGAGAAACGAAACAACAACCACGTGAGTTCTGTACGCCCACGTCGTACAGTGTGTGGTAAGTTTCTATTCGATAGGCTTAGTGTCGATTAGAAAAGCTAAATCAGAGTTCACAACACACTGCTGATAGGAAAACGGAGGGAAGTACACTTGCCGAGTGTGTACCTTCCATTAAATACCGTTAAGCGCTATACTGCATTTACAACGGGCAGACTATCAAAAACTCGCTCGTGACATAGGTGCGTCAGTCGGATTGGTAATTATCAATCCAGAGCGAGTAAGCGAGTATCCAGCGACTTAAAAGTGGGTCCGTTCGGCTAAGGGAGAAAACCCTGACAGGAAATCCTCCAGAAGGGCACGGGAATCCACTGGAGCCTAATTCCCAAGTTACTGACATGCAAATAAATGGGGAGACATGGATAATGAAGAAATCTGTAAAAGATAAAATACACGGTTTCGAAATGTGGTGCTATCGGTGTATGCATCGTATCAAATGGATACACAAGATTTCCAACGACGAGGTGCTCCGACCAACCAATAATATTAGAAGGAAAAAAGATTTTCTTGGAGGGTAAGATAAAACACGACAAACTATTTCAGACGGTCGTACACGGGAAAATAGTTGGCAAGGCTCCAAGAGGACGACGCAGACTCACGATAATAAATACCTAATTAACCAATTATTAATTATTTAATTATCCAATAAGTAGATGTAATAATATGTCAGTGGCAACCTGTAATATATACAGAAGCCAACAATATAATATAATAATAATGATATTCGCCGGACTCCTTACTTTAATTTTTAAAGTGATAAAATAGTCATGAGCGGAGTATAAAACCGTGTAGAGGGGTATATAATTACTTGCTTGTCCTTAAAGTAGTTAGCGATGATATTCTTTTCGTGTATGCAGTTTTGGCCCCGGAGAATAATCAATTCAACGATGATCTGCTGTCGGCGCGGATAATGTCAGTTGCCGCGACATTTGACCGGAAGTTTGCGTTTTTATTGGAGGTCTTTACGTCAGCCTGATCTAGAACGGGCGGAAGAGAATATATTTTTTTTTTATGTATATATTTTTGGACCTGGTCAACTCATTAACTCCGCAAGTGAAATTTTTAGATGTTTCAAAATGCGGCATTGGGATTCGAACACGGTTCTACCGGAACGAAACACCACACTGCCTAACCAACTGCGCCGAAGTAGCTGGTTTTAGAAGAGGATTTGGTAGCTAGCGACTGATGATTAATTATCGGTACTTGCGGCAGCCGTCTTGTGCGACAGTATGTTGTATGCGCCAGTGTAGCTTTTACCTGGCTTGTGTGCTGTGTACTTACTACCGGTGGTTGTTTTGCTTAAGTCTGGTTTTGGTTTTTTTTTGTTTGGGGGGGAGGGGGGGTAACGCCAACCAAGGGTAATGACCCATCATCAAATAATTACGAAAACAGGATTAAATTTTGATATATAAAGAAATAGAGGAAATGAACTACGCTAAGATTGGAACAACATCTGGTGAAGGAAAGGAAAGTATGTAGGAAGCACAAAAAGGAGTAGGTAGTTTTAGGTGGAGGAGCTTAGTGTAGAGGAGGGAACGCTGCTATACAAGAAGAGAGCATTCAAAAAGGATATGATTTGCATCACAAACACAGTCATGATCCGAGGGATGAAAATTACAGTATGGGGAAGAAACAATAGAAAAACGAAAGAGACGAAGGAAGACAATTATGGTTGAGACGAAGACGTGTTATGGAGGAAATAACGGAACGACTGGAACCAGGGAAATCAGCAAACCAGGAACGTGATGAAGGAAGAGGTTGCAAGAGTTTGTAAAAGGAATGAGGATTGGAAAAGGGGGTAATGTAGGTATCCGACCATGATTTGAGGTGTGCTCGTTTGGATGGAAAGAGGATATTATTGGCAGGAAATTTATTGACAAATTTGCCGTTATAGGAAGCAGAGCGAGCAAACGAGTCAACTAGGTTGTTGCCTGCGATGCCGCTATGACTGGGAATCCAAAGAAGATCGATTTGAATGGAACGAACTAAGAAGAGATTTGCAATTAAGGAACGAATGGAAAGGATAATGTAGTCGCATGAAGAGGATGGAAAAGGAGAGGATATAGCCTGCAAGACGCTCATGGAGTCAGAACAAATAAGGTATTTATTATTATAGGAGGAAAGTGCAATGAAAAAAACTGCGCGGAGTATTGCATACGATTCTGCAATGAAAATGGAACAGAAGGAAGGAAGTTTATAAAGTTCGTAGTGTGGAAGGGAAGAAATGGCCCCCTCATCGCTTTTGGAACCATCACGAAGAAGGAAATAGAGACCTCAAAGCTCCGTTCTACTCGCTTAAAGCGATAGAAGGTGAATATTTAGTATGAGAAGGAAGGAAAAACAAATTAGAAGGATATAAAAAATCTATAAAGCTGAATGTAAAGAACGGGAGTTTATGATATGTGTAGATAAATGACGAATAAGAAGCAAGGCGTCGAGAGACATGAGAAAGAATAGGAATCTTCAGGGGAGAAAACCGCCAATTGGCCAGGATGCAGGAATAAGCAGAAACTAATTTAGAAGACTTAATAGGAAGACGTTTTATGAGGAAGCGATCCCCAAGAAAGGATCTGCGAATGTGTAAAGGATGAATGTTCGCTTCTGAAAGTAATGCAGGAATGGTAGAGGATTTCAGAACACCGAGGCAAAGATGAAGACATGAATTTTGGACTTTATCGAGTTTGGAAAGAAGATGTTTAGGAGCACTGCCATAAATGAAGGAACAGTAATCAAGTTTGGAACGAATAGTAGATTTATATAGAATAAGAAGAACACTGGGGTCGCCACCCCATTTGTGTGGAGAAAGAGCCTTTAATAAATTAGTTCTCTTAAGACAGGAAGTATATAGGTAGGAAATATGTTCGCGAAAGGATAAACGGCTGTCTAGGAAAAAGCCAAGATAGCAGAAGGACCTAACTAATGGAATAGATAAGTTGTTCAAAGAGACATTAATTAAGAAAGTATTATAGGGACGAAAGGAAAAAACCATACAAACAGATTTAGAGAACGAAATGGTTAGATGGATGTTGGATAGAGCGGATTCAAGCATGTTCAACGAATTATTGAGTTCATCTTTAGCAGAGAGGATGGAAGTTGAGGAGTGATAAATAAGAATATCGTCCGCGAAAAGGAGTGTAGAGGCTGAGACGGGAAGAGAAGCTATTTCAAGCGAATAGATATTAAAAAGAGTAGGACTCAAACATGACCCTTGAAGAAGACCACGGAATACACATCTAGAGCCAGAGAAGGAAGGAGCAGAAAGATGAATGGTTCTGCTTTGAAAGAGCTGAATTATTAGGGAGGAAAGTTGAACAGGAATGCCAATAGAAATCATTTTATTTTTAAGGGATGGAAGATGAACCTTATCGAAAGCAGAAACTACATCAACAAAGGCAGCGATAGGACCAAGACCAGGACGAAAACCGAACATATTGTAGGAGACGAGATTATTGTGTTCCAGCCACCAAACAAGGCGCCGGTTTAGCATACTCTCGAATAGTTTTCTTAAACAAGGAGCCAAAGAAATAGGTCGAAAAGAATTTGGAATTTTCTTAAGAATAGGGATAATTATAAATGAATTCCAAATAGGAGGTGTAAGTCCTGAGAGAAGAAAAGAATTGAAAATTTTGAGGAGAACTTTGAGTGAGAAATTAGAGAGATTTTTAAGAACAAGGAAGGAAATTTTGTCGATTCCTGGAGTCGAATTGGAGGATTTTTGCAATGAAAAGAGGAGTTCATTGAAGCGGAATTCTGAAGTGAGGAAGTGAGATGATTTTGGGAGAGAAGGAGAAGGAGAACTTACTTCGTCAAAGGAAGGAACATAACTGGAAGCTAGATTGTTAATAAAGGATTCAAGTATGTCAGATGTTAAGATAAGAAGGGTGTTCGAATTTGAGAGTTTTGAAGGCTTTAGCCATTCTCCAAATTTGGAAAATAGTCGTGGGCCGGGAAAAGGAAGAGCATAATTTTTTCCAAGATTCCTTCTTGGCTTGTTTTAGGATGTATCTGGCTCTAGCGTTAGCTTTTCTATGGTCAATAAAATTTGAAAAGGAGGAACAGTGACGGAAGGTTCTAAAAGTAGCAACGCTGGCATCAAAAGCCACCTTGCAGTTATTATTCCACCATAAGGATGAAGCTGCATGACGGCGAGGTTTAGAAGGCACTGGAGGGGATGAGGAAGAAAGGGCGAGTAAGATGGAATCAGTAAAGTATTTGTGCTTTGAAATAGGATCTAAGTTATGATGCAAAAGGGAAAGAGAAGAGTCAACAGAACGACTAAATTGTTCCCAATTAGTTTTGGGTATACACCATTTGGAGGCATAGAGAGGCTTGAAGTAAATGGATGATGGGGGAAGACTTTTGAACGATACAATAACAGGGACATGATCACTTCCAAAAGTACCATCAAGAGTTTTCCAGGAACAGTTAAGAGTAAAATCAGGAGAAGAAAAGGAGAGATCGACTGCGCTAAAAATGGAAGGACTTTTGTACAAGGTAGGAGATTGATCATTAAGGAGGATAAGATTAAGTCCAAGGATAATGTTTTCAAGAACCACTCCATTACTGTTTCGACTAGAACAACCCCAAAGAGGAGAATGAGCGTTCCAATCACCTCCAATAATGAAGGGAGGAGGAATACTATTAAGAAAGGAGGGAAAGGGAAAATTATTGAGATTAAAATTCGGAGGAAAGTACGTACAGACTATGTTTAATGGGCGGGGAAGAATGGAAGGAATATAAATGTGAACTACATTCGGATCATGAGAAGATGACACCGAAGAGAAGTTTACATTTTGAGATTGGAAATGTATTTCTAATAAGGATGGCAGTACCACCGTAGCCGTCTATTCTATCAGAACGAACCACGGAGAAATCTTTAAGATGAAATGTTTCAGATTGTTTGAGCCATGATTCGGAAATTAAGGCAATGTGAATTTGATGTATTTCAAGTAAACTCTCCAAGGCAAGTCTATTAGCTTTAAGGCTGCGACAATTCCACTGGAGAATGTTAAATTTGAAGGACATATTGAAAAATTAAAAAGAGGGAGAGAAACATAAAAGAAAAGGAGAATGAGTAAGGAGAGAATTAAGATAAAACATAGTTAAAGTTTACATAGAAGGTGAAGGAGAATGTATTTGCGAGTGCAAAGGTGAAGCAAAGAATACGGATTATCTAAGGTGAAGGTTACTGGAAAGGAAAGCGGAAAGAGAATTAGCAAAGTTTGAAGAGGAGTCAACGTTAAAGGATGATATCAAGTCCAAAATAGCTGTTGAGAGATTATTAATGGAAGGAGAAAATTCAGAAGAAGAAGAGAGGTTAGAAGGATTGTTAGAAGAATCGTTACTAGAGGATAGGTAGGGTTTGCTTAGTGCCTATCTATTTGAAGGAGAAGGAATATGATAGACAGGAAGAGAAGGAAAATGGGGAGTAGGCTTAGAAGAGAATTTTGGGCGATTTTGTTTTACGGAACGTTAAAGATTTAGTTGGAGGCGAGGAATGAATAGTAGGAGAATTGTGAGTGTTATGAAGAGGAACAGAAACAGATGCGCGATTTGCATATGAAAAGGCTTGAGACACTAACGATTTACCCTTGTGCTTTGATGCTTCATGGAAAGATAGGTTTTCATACGCCATGATTCTTTTGATGTCCTTTTGTCTAATCCATTCAGGACATCTGCGGTCATAGGCGCAGTGGTCACCTTTGCAACTACGACAAACAGGCGGATTTTGAGTATTTGGACAGTCTGATAAGGAATGCTTAGAAGAGCAGTGAGAACAGACAGTATTAGAATTACGACAGTGCCTCGCAACACTTGGAGCATCCAGAAATAACTCCCAATTTGTAAAGGGAATTAACTGGGATAAAAGCTTTTAGATTATGAGAAGAAAAAAAGGATGAGTTCTAAAGGAAGGAGTTAGCGGAAAGAACTGAAGGGAAGAAAATAGATATTTGATTTCTACCTAGGGTAGTAATGTTAGAATAGGAAGAGGAGACTGTACTAAGAAGTCGGGCCACCGCCAATGGATGATAATTCCCAATGTTATTTTGTGTTGAATTATATTCTACAATTATAGAATACGGTCCTGGACTGCCGGAGGGGTAGACCTCGGGACTACTGTGAATTAAACTATTATTATTATTATTATTATTATTATTATTATCACTACTACCACTACTCTTGTTGTTACTATGTTCACTACTACCGTTTTTAACAGGGTTATTATTGTTGTTATTGATATTATTCTTACTTCCGTTGTTATTACCATTTGTAATACTAAAATTTTCAACGGCTTTAGTGACGGTTTCATTATTATTATTATTTTTATTGTTACTATTATTGATTATATTAGTGGGAGCGTTGAGATCAGTTTGAGACAGCCGTAGATCCTTGCTAGGCCGAGACACGCTTGGTGAAAGGGGGCCGGAAGGTTCACGCTTTACGGCAGCGTCGGTTTCCATCAGGTTGAGAACTAAATTATTTTTATTGTTATTGGATTTTGTATCTTTGGAGGAGGCTGCCGGGCGGCCCCCACTGGACGAACTCATCGATCGATTAAGTTAAAAAAAAAAAAAAATTAAACTCACTAAACTGGATGCAAAAGTGGTTAGGGAAAAAGGATAGAAACAACTGTAGCTTGGTTTAATAAATTTCAGAGTTTCTCTTTTGTGTAAACATTAAACATAAGCAAACGGTAATAATAAATGTCATTGATAGACATGCCCTTCGAACGCATGTCAACATATTTCAGGACATTATTCTCGATGAGTCTATTAAACTACTGTAATATTAATGAAGTCTATTAATTTTCTGCATAATAAATTAATACGATAACAACGAGCCAAAACATATAATAAATACTTAGTTTTGTGGACATGTTTTAGGAACTATCAGCAGCCAAAAAATTTACGATGCTAACGAAGATGTAAAGGAAACTATGTTCTGGTCTTTATCACATTTACATGGTTTTTAGCTAGCAATGGGGCAACCCAAAAAATTAGTTATTGTCCAACTTAATTGTCTTTCATATAATATTATATGTTTTCGAAAATAAAATAAAAAAGTATTTAATTTACAGCAATTTTTTTTTGATATTTTTTTTTTTTTTTTTTTTAATAAAATAATAGTGAGGATTTCCATGCGCTGTGTTTAACTACTGAGGCTATTACAGCACATGGAGCCTACTTAGGAAGGTTAAACTCTATGGTATAGGCCGCTACTACGGACAAAAGCCAACATAGCTGCGACCGCAGACGGAACGTTCGATAAGATCTTAGAGATAGAGGTGGTAGTGAAATAGGTGGATCTTGGTGCCGCAAAAGAGAAACATTCGAGAAGGAGGTGAGATGTAGACGGGGCGCTTGGTTGACCACAGAAGAAGCAGACATTTGGGGGTGCTTGTCTCGTGAAGATATACCCGTGCGAAAGGGTTGTGTGACCTGTTCGGAGGCGATTCAAGACAGAAAAATCTCTGCGAGAAATTTCGTCTATGGGCCACCAAGGTTCTGTGGTTGATTTTATGCTTCGGAGGAATGTACTTGCGGATTTCCATTCCCGCTGCCATTCTTCTCCAGTTTGGTGCATAAATAAATGGGCCATTGTGGGGGGAAGAGGGGGATTACATGGCATTGGAGAGAATAGTGTCGCCTGAGCTGCTCGATTGACGCGCTCATTACCTGGGACTCCTACATGGGCCGGCACCCATAGGAAGGATATTTCAGAGTTTAGATGGGATAGTCTGTATAGTAGGTAGTGGACTTTTCTTATCAGGGGGTTTTTGGGTTTTATTTCTGAAATAAGTTGAAGGGAATTTAAGGAGTCAGTTATAAGTAGGGCCTTTTGGGACTGGGGGTTAGTATCAGTATAGTGTTGAATGCAGAAAACAATCGCATATATTTCAACGTCCAGTGCTGTGCAGCAATCATGCAGTCTGACTGACCCTGCTGTTTTTGATACTTCGAAGGAGCATGCCGCCGGTGACTGATAACCTTTTGCCTTCGCTCCATCTGTGTAGAGGCATACATGATCGGTGTAGCTCGCTATGGTGTTTTTTACTATTTGTACTACGTTTGGGGGATATTGTGCTTTATTGAATTTTGTGAGAGATATGTTTATATTTGTGATCGGCTGACTCCAGGGAGGTACAGTTATTGCGAAATCTGGTAAAGCTCTTGGGATTGAGGGGATTTGGAAATGATCCATAACTGAAAAAAGTTCAGGCGCTGGATCGTTCCCAAAACTCCCATTAGGGGATATGGTGGCCGGCTCGAGTGACGGGGTCTTAGTATTACTAAGGAGGGAGCTCAGTTCTTTAAAGTTGTAATATTTCCTATAATAGGATAGTGGGGGACAACCTGCCAGTGCACACAAACTTACAACAGGAGTAGAGGGATGAGTGGAAAGAATAGACCGGAGGGCCGCAAAATGTACAGGATCTAAGGATCTTAGCACACTATTGGCGGCTGAGGAGTATACCTGGCACCCGTAATTGATTCGCGAAAGGATGATTGATCTATATATTGTAAGGAGTAGTTTTGGATTTATGTTGTATTTGTAATTCGACAGATATTTTAGGATGGACAAGGATTTTAGACATTTAGCTTTGAGCTCACGTATGTGATCGCGCCAGGAGAGTTTTTTATCAAATATTAAGCCTAGAAACTTAACTGATGGACGGTTTGGGATAGGAACACCATTTAGACTCAGGAATATGCTGGAAAGTGCGTTTTGGCGTCCCCTGTGGAAATCAACACATATTGTTTTTGTTGAGGAGAAGGTCAAACCGTTGTCATTGGACCACTTTTGGAGCTTTTTTATGGATTTTTGTAGGATATTTTGAGCGTTTATAGGATGGTTGGATGATAGGGAGATGTTTAGGTCGTCCACATAGAGCCGGGACGTTACAGGGGCGGCAAGACAGTCAGTTAAGTCGTTAATGTAGTATATTTGATATTTTTCAAATATATAATTACAAGATTTAAAACATTTTTCCCTTGCGTGGTTTTGAATTCAATTATATTTAGGCACCGGGTTTTTTTTTTTACCGGTTTTAAACGTTTGTTAAATTTCTATTTTTTCACTAAAACATAAAGTAACTTTTATGATATCGATATTCTACATATTTATGTGTAAGCTTTCTTTATACGTTTTTTTTCCTTTCTAAATGCGTCGTGGTAATCGAAAACCACAAATATGCGGATAAAGAGAACTTTGTCGACAGGTTATCCGCTCTGGTATAAAACGAGTTTTAATTTTCAGCCAGAAAATTTTTTAAATCGCTTCAGTAGATAGCTTTTTAAAGTAATATATATTAGTGTTTCCTTTTTTTGTTCTGCTTTTTGTTTTTTTAAAGACTATACATTGCCTTAGAATTTTCTGGTTCACCGCGTAATTTGTTTATTATTATTATTTTTATCTTTATTATTATTAATCTATATAACGTATAAGAAATGTTATTTCGGAAAACCTTTTCCAGTTCACCTGAGATATTCTTTTTAGGTTAGTACAAAATATATATTAAACCTCTTTTCTTTTTTTTTTTTTTAACTATAAGCAAGGAACCCTTGTCTTAAAAACGATTATCTTCAGCCGGTCGTCTGACTTTTGGAACGAAAATTTAATATTTCACAGAAATTCGATCAGTAAAAATGATTCAAACGATACATTTTGAAGAGTGCATTCTGTAAAACAGTAAAAAATTTCAAAATTGACAGCGCGGTTGTGTTTGAAAAAGTTAAAATCTCCTCTCGCCTCTATCCAATTGATAAAACAAAACTGCAATTGCTCGCACAAGCAGACGGGTCCTAAAAGCCTTGCCTCCTCTTTATATTTTCATTCGAGATAATCAGAAAAAGGAAAAAAATGAAAATAAGAATGCATTACTTAAACCAAAAGTTTAACACGATAAACTTAGGTAATACTGTAGTCAGAGCGTAGAGATCACCGACGATACCAAACGATAAATTGTACCAGTATACAGTAACAATAATTACATATTAAAACCGTAAGCACTGTTTGTCATACTCAGAGTGAGTTCAGCTGAAGACGAATTCGGTCACATTGTAGTTGGATGCGGTAGTTGTACACAGAATATACCAGTTGCGAAAATATACCTAACACATTTCTGTCCAACTGTAAGAGCAGAGACCATCGAATCTTTTTGAGTCTTCAAAACCATACGTGTAGTAACTGCAACATAGTACATCAAGCGGAAACCGAACAATAACTGGAAGTTTTTGCACCAACTAATGAGAAAAATGACGAAGGGGAAGCAATGGAATCTGGACATTCAGTGACTAAGCGATCCCATCCGATAACGCCAGAGAGTAGATCAGAGAAGATTGAGTAAAAAAATCAACCTAACGTTGGAAAGAGAGGAAAATGTAAGAAGGACTGAATGTAGACACAGGTAGTCCACATAAAGCTAGCTAAAAATATTGGAATAAAAACAGGGAAAGATCCGGCAGAGGAAAGGATCCAAAAGAAGACAAAGGAGAAGCATCTGTTTGTTCCAGATAACTTACGAATGAGAAGTATCAATACTTATTGCGATACTCACTGAGGAAAAACGACCTTCTCTCTCGCTTTCTCTTGCTTACCAACTTAATTAGGTACGGAAAATGAGAAAAAGGCTGAGGGTCAAAGTGAAGAAATTAAGATCAGCCAAAGAGTAATTAGAGATTAAATTCGCCTATAAAAAAGTAATAACTGGAACGAAAAAGACTTTGAAAATGATTAAATTGAAACAGACTAACTGTCTTCGTTTATAGTCCAGCTTAGTTAAAAGAAGACCAACGGAGAGAGATAAGAAACAGAAAAAGTAAGATATTTGAAGATGGGAATAATGCATTTAATAATTAATATTGATTCCTACGATTTAAAACCTGGAAATAAACGCGTCGATACGTCCTCCCGAGCTGCAATATACTGCCCCTTGCCTAATCCTCCCCCACCTTATCTAGCAAACATAATCTTTAATAAAAAACCACGTCCTCGTGGAAAGCCTATTGGACCTCATATCGAACTTTCTTAAAGCTAATCAAACCCTCATTTGAACCACAGTAGCCAGAAAAAAGTATTTCTCGTCACAGCGTTGTTGCATCATTTTATTTTGCAAAGAACACCAGCTCCTATGAATTGTCCTTTCTGTTACCACGGTGTTGCTCCCTCAACTCACCATATATTGTGTGACTGTCCAGCGCTCTCATGCTATCGGCCCCCTTTTATAAATAACGAAACAGTCACTAACATACTTGAGAATTCCCCCAATGATGCAATTTCATCTGTGACACAGTTTATCAGAATTAGTAAAATAAGCGGGTATCTATAAGAACAAACCGCGTATCCTCGTACTGTAATAACCGCAGCAGTTAAACACGGTACAGGGTGTTGCGTCTACGTAAAAAAAAAAAAAAGCGAAGAAAATTTTTTTTTATATAATTGTATATTATGACCAATCATACACTGTCCTCGACTACCGTCGCGAACTCAATTAAAGGTCGCAAGAAGAGGCAATGGTCATCAAAATAATGAAAATTAGTTTACCTGAGAAAGAAAATTGACCTCAGCGAAAATTATGAACAATCTTCCATCGCTCTCGTTTCCCGCAAGACCTAACTACCGGTTGCGAGACAAGACGACAGCAATAAAAGGAATAGGAAGCGTGGATTTTTGAAAACAGACATTTGATACTTAAAGCACTACTTATTAATGCAATCCAAGAAGAACATAAGATTATAGGAAGAGATATGACAGAAGTTAACGACTAGTGGAATGCTGGTTAGCCTAGATAAAGGAAAATAGGAAAGGAGCAGAAGAGAAGGAATTTGCGAAGAAACGTAAAATTCATTTACAAGAACCATAACGAACTTCATATTTATGCAAGAGGAGACATTATAATGGAATCTCGCAATCATAAGAGCTACTGATAGAAATGCGTATTGCGGAAATTGACTCGTTGCGTAGCAGTAGAATTCGGAGGACAACGAGCAAATAACAATTGGAAAAGCTTGAGTGATGCCGAGCGAAATTTAGGATTTTGACGTAGGTTAGGAGAGGTTTTTTGAAAGTTTAAGCCGAAGTCTAGCTTATCGGTAGCTTTTTCTGCTGATATGGGAATGGAGGAGCTGGGGTTAGGAAAATTAAAGTAGTTCGTACTGGTTGCTGCGAGCAAAAGATAAAGACGTTGGGAAGAGAATTAGAAGGAACGTTGTAAGGCAATACATTGAGCATTGATTCGGGGATTGTTTGACGGAAGAGGAGGGAAGTGCTGATGAGAAACGGGAAGTGATGCAAGAAATTTTGAAAGGAGAAGAATGTAGAGTTTTTTGAGCTATATCTGAGAAAGAAAAAGCTGAATTAGCAAGATTGGATTTTTTAACTATACCAGCTTCATCGCAGGATACGTTTTCGTAAGCTATGATTTTACGAAGATGAAGCTGGTCTTAAAATACAGAATACTGTCGATCGGTGGCTAAATAATTACCCCTGCAGTAGAGGCATTTAGAGTCTGATAGCTGCGGAGCTGAACAAGAATCTAAATAATGAAACTCGTTACACCTAAGACAACCTGGTTTACCGCGACAAAACTTGTCAGTGTGACCAAAACGAAAACAAGCTCGGCATTGGATGGGAGGTCCTATACTGAGTTCGATTGCACAACGTAGATGAAAAAAAAAGGAATATATCTGGGAAGGAAAGGTGATTTGAATTTAATTTCAACTACAAGAATTGGACGAGATTCATCGTCAGATCTTTTCTTGAGTTGTCGCATTGAAGATACCGGCACTTCCGCTGAAATATTTTCCGATAATTCTTCTTCAGCAATATCTACAGGTACATTACGAACAATGTCAAAAGAGAAAAATAGATTGTTAGGAATAAAGGCCTTAAAACCAGTTTTACTAAAGGAGTCAGAATCAAGAAGAAAATTATTTGCCGAGCTAATGTCACTAAAAAATAGTCCAAGTCTGCTGCTGCTCGCTCGGATAATTTCTGTAATTGATTTAGTTTTAATATTATTTGGTTCCATACTTTTGTGGTATGTTATAAATCCTTATTGAAGAGTAAATAAATACACTTAAACCACAAAACTTGTATTAAATAACAAGTTTTGTGGTTTAAGTGTATTTATTTACTCTTCAATAATGATTTAGTTTTGTTTTAAAGAATTATAACAGCGGCGAAGGGATGTAAATTTCCATTATTACACTCGCAGGGCGATTGCAGTATAATGTGATGAATCTGGGATGTTCGGTCCCGTCGATTTGTGGTGGATTTTACTATTTTGGTCTATCCTTTTCTTCGGGCTGCCAACTTATTCGAATTTTTTCAAATTCGTTGCACACACCGCTCGCTCCTATTTTAATAGAGGTCTCCGCAAACTAGCCGCATTGAAAAATAATTGTTTCTTTTCATCGATGTTTTCATTTTTTCTTTTGCTTTTATTTCTATTTTTTTATTATCACGATGGAAAGAATACGTATTTTTACTTTATACATTGACGAAGCAGTAATTTAATGAATAATCTTTTTTCATCCTGTTTGTTAAATATATAAAATAGTAAGTTGATAATAACAAATATAATAAACAATTATAACAAACTAATAAGATAAAATTTTCTTACTTAGTAACGTTTTTGGGCATAACCCATCATCAGCTAAACCAATATGTGAACAGATACAATTTAGAATTTGTATCTGTTCACATATTGGTTTAGCTGATGATGGGTTATGCCCAAAAACGTTACTAAGTAAGAAAATTTTATCTTAGAAGCAGCAATTAATCGCGTATTTATCGGTACGTCGGTTGACACAGAAAAGGCTACCTAGCTGGCGACGAGCAGGAAACAGAAGAGCGAACGAAATCAGCGAGCATATCAACTCAGTTGCAACGGATACACATACAACGTATTATATTCGTCCTAACCAAAGTCGCAACTGATAAGCCGATAAGACAGATGTATATAGTAATGCGTGCACGTTTCGGTATTGAGCCATTATACTCTACAGGGAAAAGAAATTGCTCATTTTTATTATTACTCTTTGTACTATTATTAATTAATTATGTTGCGAAAACTTTTTACACTGAAGTTTCTAATAGCTTCAATAGAGCATTATCATTAGAATTATTTCTACTAAGATTATTATTATTATTATTATTATTATTATTATTATTATTATTATTATTATTATTATTACTGCTACTATTATTATTGATACTACTGCTGGGAAGATTAGATAAATCAGATTGTGACAATCGCAGATCTTTACTGGGGATCGACACGACCGGAGAAAGAGGACTAGACAGTTTACGCTTGGCTGAAGCGTCAACGCCCCCTTCTGAAGAGTTAAACCCGTTTTTGACGGTTTAGTATCTTTGACGGAGGGCGCCGGGCGACCCTCACTAGACGTGCTCGTCGGTTAATCAAGAAAAAAAAAAAGAGAATGAAAGAAAAACAGAAGAAAAAAAACAAAATGAAAAATAATAAAATTAAATAAAACAAATAAAAATGAATTACTGTTAACTGAACAGTGAAGCAAAGAATGGATGTCAAAGGCTACGTTCTTACGCTGCATAAAAACCGATGATCGAACCATGGTGGCCGCCGCCGATTAATAGCTCGCGCGTCTCGAATACACAATGTGATCAATCGGCTAAGATAAAAGTCATGACGACATACTGCAAAGGATAACTCTCCATTAAGCATGTAAGACTATATTATGCTGAATTGAAATATCCGTCAGTACAACATATCCTAATTGAATGCCGCAGTTTTAATGCAGTCCAAGCACTTTTATATCGTTATTCGGAAATGTTAAACAACAAATAATCGTATAGTACTTTGTACATTCAGGATGGCAGACTGTTGGGGGATCTTTAAGTAGCCTGGGCAGCTCTTACCGTGATAACCACCTTGGTAGTTAAAAACGGTAATTCAATGTAGAAAACAAAAAAATTACTGTTCAAAATAAAACCAATTATAAGCTGGTTAGTATAATTGAAAATAGTTTAGAGACAAAAAAATTAGTGTGTACTGCGGCATTTCTCGACGTTCATGAAGCTTTTAATAAATTTTGGCGCGATAGCTTACTATAAAAATTAAAATATTTTTTCCCGAGTAATGTACCTGTTGCTAGAGAGTCGTACCTTGAAGATCAACACTTTAAAGTACGTTACAAACATACCTACTCAGAAATACATCCGGTTCTGGCAGGCGTTCCTCCGGGTTCTGTATTAGGCACTACGCTGTACTTGTTATACACAGCAGATTTTCCTGCGACAGAGAATGTGCAGGTGGCTACATTTGCGGACTACACGGCATTTCTTTCATCACGTAAAAATCCAATGATAACAAGCAATAATCTACAAAAGGCTCTTACAAAGGCGGAAACAGAGTTTAAATAAAATACAAAATCGGGATAAATGGACAAAAATCGGTGAATATACATTTTACTAGCTGAAAAGTTGAAGTCTCACCCGTTAGGATCAATAACACAGATCTGCCTGTGCGAACAATAGTCAGGTATTTTTAGGTTTGTACTTAGCCAATTGACTTGGAAACACCATTTACAGATTAGAGAGGCAACTATTGAGGATAGATAGAGAGGTATTTACCTTTTCGTTAACAGAGGCCAGGTCATCTGACATGGAATAAGTAAGGATATCATCGGCAAAAGGCAGGAACGTACAGGGAGAGTGGCGATATCAAGGGAATAACTGTTGAAAAGAGTAGTACTAAGGCAGGAGTCCTGGAGGAGACCGCGATAACGGCGTCTGACAAGCGAACCGGAAAAAACAGAAAATAAAAGAGTTTTATTCGATATTAAACGGACATTAACGAATTGAAAAATATTTAAGCACACGACAAAGACGAAAATACGATTGCGGTACTAAAAACGACCTTCACAGTCGGACAAAAAGAAACGAGTACTTTCGTACGTTTGGAAACAACGACGACCGAATAGGTAAAAAACGACATTGACGTAGCTGACAATTTCTAAGAAAAACAAACACGAAAAGAAATGGTTGCCTCAGCCGATCAGCGGGTAGCCTACACAATGGCGGTTCAAACGAAAGTGCAACAAAAAAAAGCTATAACAAAAAAATTATAAATAAACAAAAAATATCGTAACAATTAATATTACAGTGAACCGAGGTTTATTTCTTGTGTAATTGAGACGATCTATTATTTAATTTCTTATTGTTTTTAGTAATAATTATTAATTACGATCATATTACTCCCCGCTATTGCGGCACATCGACAGATGTAGCCGACCAAAAGTCTATGGCTTGCTTTACTACTTTATGTCTTGAGGTTGTGTGTATGTGTATAACGGTCTGTTGTCGCTGTAGGCCGCATTTACATAAGCATCTTAGCTCTAGCCGTTAGTCCCCTCCTTCTTTCCTTTATACTTTCTATCTTCCGATCGCCTCAGAATCTGAGTAGGTGATCTAAGTCCATGTAGTTGGGCCTCAGTGTTAATACCGAGCCCATTAAAAAAAAAAAAATAGTAAAACTGACAAAAATGTAATACCTCTGAAATTGCATGTATCGCATTATTGCTTTTGGAAAATTTAATCGATACGTTGAATAAAATTGTATAAATAAATCACATCTTACTACGACGGGCCATATTATTAATTGATTATTCTACATAAGCAATGAAACCTTCATATGACGGGCTCCGTCTAAGGGGACTAGAGTTATGGGTTTTTTCCAAGGCAGGTGTTTAAAATACTGGTCGGATACATCGCTAGAAATTTTGGACTGAGGTGAATTTCGCGGTGTACTGGACGAAAATTTGAGTTTAATATAAAACTTACAGTTGGATTTTCAGTTACGTAAGGCAAGGGGTGTAAGGTTAATTTCAGGGTCCGGAAAAAAAATATGAAATAAACAAAAATTAGGTCATTTTCGAGCAGCAGACAAAAAAATTTTGTTTAGTATCGTTTGCCGTCATACATATAGTGGTATCCCGAAAAACGAAAAGAAATTTAACCTTAAAGGATTAAGAATAGAGTGTTCAAAATTAATATTTGTATATATATATGCATATGTGTGTGTGTGTGTGTGTCCAATCAACGTATTGATCAAGACTTAATAAAATTAATTCGTCAAAATCATGTATAAAAATAAGGAAAGATTATATCTGACTCCGTGACCGCCCTTTAATTCATTCTCCCCTACCTGATCATTCCTGTGATTTTATCATACTTCGCATACGCTCACTTATCCACGTTTTTTCTTTCCTGCATTCTATTCAAATTGATTTGCTGTGGGTTCATTAGGTCATCTTCGGTAATGAAGAAGGTGAAATTGTGTGGTACTCGGTTTGCTGCCTCTTCTCATTTCTTCTTCGAAAAAGTCGTCCAATCTCCTTCCGCTATGCAAAGGTTTTCATCTCAGACTTTGGTATCGGATGTGTACCGTTTCCTCTTTCTTTAACAATTGTTCTTTTTAACTGTCTGTTCAAGCTAGTCTTCTCCTTCCAATCTATCGTTCTGTTGTTGTCTCCGTTATTCGTTCGCTCTCTTAAGCCATACTTTATTATCTTCCTACCCGTTTTCGTTTTTCGTCGGTTGCCTCTCCATATTGTCCTCTCCACTCAAATGAAGAGCGTGCTTGCGATGCTGATCATGTGCTGATTAAGTGTATATCGCTTTCTATTAAGCGTTCTGCTTTCTATTCCAGTTTGATGCGACTTGATCATCCTACTACATATTGTGCCTCGTATGTCCCATCTTTTCCGTTTCCACAGATTGTTCCTATTATTTGTTCCTTTCTCCTAATAATATCTGACCGTATCAAGATATAATTGACTCCTTTCTATTCTAATTGTTTCTCGGTAAAGGTCCCCCGTCGTTGCGATAGCCTGAATGCTAGAGTGCTTGACTTCCGTTACGTAGGTCGCGGGTTCGATCCCGGACGACGGCGGAACTTATTACAAAGAGTTAAAATTAAAATATTCGCTAATAATGACGTGGAAGGCAATGGCGTTCTACAACATCATGTGCGCGCTAGGTCAGTGCACAGCAGACACACACGGGACTGCACTTGTATATGCCGCGATATAAATCAAACGATTACACTAATCAGTTCCGAGTGTAGTCTTGCCTGTGTACACACATTCGTACTGCATATAAACAATTGCCTGGTACACGACACCTATATCGGTACAGCTAAAAGTGTACGAATAGGTTGCGCCAACGCGCTATTTAGCGTACGGCACCTTAAGAAGAAGAAAGATCCCTCCCGGTTGACGAGCCCAAAAAAAAAAAAAAAAGGGAAGGATAAGATAGAATTATGCAGTCGGGTGGAATGAAATTTTGTCCCGTTGACTTTTTTCCACTGCTTAATGATTTCTTCAATAAAAAACTGTTGCGTTGGTAAATTTCTTTTTTTTGTTAGGAATTTATACTAAATTTTATATCAGCAAACTTTGTCAAACCGGGAAACGCAATTTTCCGCGGAGTGGAAAAAAACGAAAAAAAAAGTGAACTTAACTTGTTTTTATTATCAGATGTTTTTTGACCGCTACACAGATCTTATCAGCAACTTTAAATTTAATTATCTAATTAGTATAAGTGCGTTTATTTTCTAAATGATTAAATTAGGCTTTCGACGTACTTTATCATAGAGACCGTTCTAGAAATAATCACTTGTATCTATCAGATACGTGGCGCGGCGAGAACCGAAAGCGGCAAAATTAAAAGTGGAATTAATTGCCAACTCACGCCACTGTCTGGATAGTGTCATTTATTCGTGATGTCCACAAGTGCACAGCGCTCAGCAGTGTCAAGTTACTATTCATTCCAATTTTAGCGTTTTAGAGTGTAAGTTACTTTATCGTTCAAGTCAAGTTTTTCAGATAATTCCGTTAAACAGAAAGTGTCTACAGATTGCCGAAATTTGTTAGAAATTTTTTTTGGTAAGTTCTTATTAAGTAATCCGTAATAATTCGCACCGGATATCACACGTCCTCTATGTGAAGTGGAAGATAGGCGTTTAACTTTTTTCTTTGAATCACTCAGCTTAATCATTTGAACCATTACGCTATTCCGTATAGAAATTTGAGCACGTTGGCGGTGATGTTGTCAATAAAGACTTGATTTATTCCGCGTTTTAGAAACAATATTACGATTTCAATGCATTGCACTTGTTAATATTTTAAACTTAATTTATACTCTCTTTCTTCATAGCGTTTGAGGCTCACATGTAAAACTTGCAGGTTATATTCAAATTTTAACCTCACGCAGGGAACAATAAGAAAATCCGTTATATTTTTGTGTCATGCGTTTGCGCGTCATGCTTAAACCAGTCAAGAATGGGGACATGGTCAATTGAAATTGACTCTTCTATCGGTTTTGTAGAACTAGTATCTGGATATCGAGGGATTCCGCTTTGTTCGGTTCCGCGAGAAAATCATCAGGGTTGCCTTCCCCAACTGTAAAAATCGAGAAACTAAGAGAATAAGCCAAAAATTTCTCGTAAAACGGGAAAGAATTTTTTTTTTTTTTTTTTTTAAACGAACATCAACAAACTTTGAAAAAGAAGAATAAAATACAACGAATCTTATTTTTGTTTTTAAGATTTATACCTGTAGGAAACGCAAAGAAACCAGATAAAGCAATAATGCCGTATTTGCAAAAAAATTCTACTTAACAGTTCACTGGTGACGGTGAAGTTAAAACGACATTTTGACACAAACTATGCAAATCTAAATAGACATTAGTCCAACTTCAACAAATTTCTAAAACCCGATAATGGACATGCCACAGAAGCATCATTTCTCTTAACCTATAGCTCAATCTGGAAAACCGCACACGACGATAGCCGAGAATTTAATTAAACCAAGTGTATATGTTAGACATAGATGGCTGCATACTTGGAGAAGAAGCAGTAAAGTCAATTCTAGCAGTACGATGTTCCAACAACATAATCACCCTGGATTCGTAAAATATGTGAGAATTGATGGACAAATTGAAGCTCATTCTGATATGGTTGAAATCGAATGCTGATGAAAGTACAGATGTTGCTGGACTGTCAATATCAGTTATATTTTTGTGAGGTATATTTTTCGCCCATCTATTGAAGAAGATTTCCTTCGCTGCACTCCTTCAGAAACTGACGCAACTGAAGACGAAATTTTTAATTGTATTAGATTGTTATATGAGGAAATACAACATTGACTGCAATAAATGCATTGTGACGTGAGGCTGCTGAAATGGTAAGAAAAATAAAAGGCACCGTATCAAGAATTTAAAAAGTTTGCGCTAACATGTATTAGCAGTCTTTGCACTTGCATCGAAATGCTCTTGTAATGAAGAAAATGTCATCATCATTAAAGAAAGTTTTGAATGAAGCTATAGAGATCGTAAATTACATTAAATCCCGCCCTCTTCTTCAGTTGTGATTGTTCAAAACAGTGTGTGAAGGAATGGTCAGTCAACGTGAATCGTCATCCTTCATACAGAAATCTGATGGCTTTCAGAGGCAAAGTTTTAATGAGGTTATGTGAACTTCAAGACGAGCTAAAGGTTTTTCAAATGAAGTAAAATGTGTCAGAATCTATGAAAATGTTCGATGTTTTGTATGATGAACAATGGCTTATGAAATTAGCTTATCTTTTGCTGAAGTCTTTGGAAACTTAACGAGGTTACCGCATATCTTTACAAGGAATAGCAACAACCATATTCATCGCGAACTCTTAAAGGGAAACTAAATTTATCGTTTTTTTGCTTGGAAAAGAAAATTATATTGAATATTTTCCACTTTTAAATGAAATTCTACAAGAAAACATAAACGAACTACCAACTGAAATTCGAAACATCATCAGTGAACATTTAACGAACACCCGTTAAAATTCTTTGTCAGAATACTTCCCGATTACCGATAATGTGTGACATCGACTGGGTACACAATAAAGATAAATTTGAAACTTTATCAATGCTGGAATTCAACCGCTTTAAGGTGAACACATTTAAATCGGTGTCACTAAACGAGTTTTGGGTTAGTATTAAAAATGAATACCTTAACGGGGTGGCCACCCAACCCGGAAACCGGCGAAAAGGAGTAAAAATAGCCAAAAACGGCGATATTTTTAATAAGAAAAAATCATTTGAAGCGAAAAATGAATGCATTTTTTACTGTACTTCACACTCAAGAATAAACTAAAAAGTTCTGTTTTATTCATACTAGTGTACTTTATATCAATTCTTTGCGCACGTGCATGTTAGTATATATATATTCCTTTTAGATATGTATTACGATTTCTTTTATTTTCTTTTTTATCATATTGCGCAGTAACTGGCGTAAGCTGTCGCACTGGCAAATTATCAAATAAATAAATTAATAAATATGACACGATGCGGCGGTCAAATATTATCAATAGTAACAAAAAAATTCCATTCTTCTTTTCGCGCACATTCTTGTAATTAGGAAATCGGAAGGATTTGAACCGGGAAAACTGTGGGTATTTGGATGAGGAAAACCGGCAAATAAGCCGGGGTAATTAAGAATTATGTTTGAGTGGCCACTATGTTTAAGTAGCCAAGAAGGCAACTCTGCTTCCTTTTATAATTACATAAAGATACGGAACAGCCTTTTCAGCTTATGCCGAAAAATAAATTCAGGAGCAAATTAGATGCTACTCCCCGGATGTACGCATACAACTGTCGGAAATTAAACCAAATTTTAAAACTATTTTTAGTAAAACAGTGAAACAATTTCATGTTTAAAAGTTTTTATTAAAGAACTTTTATTTTCAAATTTGAAGTTGCGATAACTTTGACCATAAGTTAATAGAACGCGGAGTCGTCGTGAAAGTTGTAATTAAGAAGAAAACAATCAAATTGTGTTTACATATTAATAATTCTCTGTGGCGAGATTCAAAGTTGTAGCTTATGCGCTGGGAGGCCGACTACCAGAAAGTGAGATGCAACGATCTGTGAGAACGTATTTTTTTAAAAAGTTCACAGTGGCTCAAAATTTCTAGATATTTGAACATAATTTTCGGTATATTGAATTTTTTGTTTTCATATGGCTACTCTCGCTTACGTTTTACCGGGAGCACGATTCGCTGAAACCACATTTCGCCGCAGGAACGTTTTGCCACCGGCAACATTACACCAAAAGCGACGGTTCGCCGCAGGAACGTTTTGCCACCGGCAACATTACACCAAAAGCGACGGTTCGCCGCAGGAACGTTTTGCCACCGGCAACATTACACCAAAAGCGACGGTTCGCCGCCAGCGTTCTAATAAATAGGTGTTTGTTTTTAAAGTGAAAAGAGAATTTTCAGTTAAATGCGCAATAAAGAAGGGCTTTGATTGTAACTGCTTTCCTCGACATATCATTAAATATATTGTCGCATAAAACAAATTAATTTTGAAAAATAAAGTTTTACTAAATTCTTTATAAATTTGCAGGTCTAGTTTTTTAATTATTATTAAATATGCTATTACTTAAATTCAATAATGCATTAATGAAACGATCATAATTACACTTCCGTTTCATTTAAGAAAATAATTAGGCCATATGGTATATTTTCCTAATGCGTTTTATGTTACATTTCATTTTTTTTTAATAACCGCAAAACAGTCATAAAGATTAATATATTGATCTGTTATGTCATCTCATTATTCGACAGCGAACCATGGCTTTTCGGGTTGTGTTGCTAACGGCAAAAGGTGCCTGCGGCGAAACGTGTCGTGGCAAAATATGGCTTCGGTGAATCGTGCTCGCGGCAAAACTCAATGGCCGTACGCAACTCGAGTCTGGAACAAGACCAATTTCGAACGCGTAACATTAGCATTAATTTACGATAGATAACCGCGACCAGTTGACGCTATTTCGCGGGTAATTTAAATTTAGGAACGAAATAATGAAATTAAATTTTTTTGTTTTTTTGTTTTTTTCGTCTTCTGTTTGAGTCTTCTATACACTCAGTCTTGATACCGTCGGATCTCCTCTTCTTTCCTTAAAAATGTTGATACCCACATTTCTTAGTTACTTCCAGATTCAATTATTCCAGGGTTTGTTTGAATTTCGATATCCAAAGTGCCGCGCATTGTCAGATAACACCGCGATTTTTGTTAAAATAATTTCAGACGATGTATTAAAGAAAGGGAACAGAGATAATGTTCGTTTATATATTCAAATAACAAAAAATTAAATTTATTCAAATTAGAAACGTTCAGCGAATGTATTTTTTATTTTAATTTCGCACGACGAAAGACGGTGCCTGACAGAATTAGTCAGGTACGTAAAATATGAAAGTCTGAGAACCACAGCGCTAGACCGTTAACATTGGTGGTTTTTGAATTTGCGAACGAAAAAATAGTGATCAGCTTCAAAATTACGAAATACGTGTACGTTTCATTCTTAGATTTTAACAATAACGAGCACTAAACTAGTGATTATTTAAGGCTCTCAATTTATGTCCTATTAATGCAATTTGTGAACCTTAAATTTATAACCCTTGGCACTCTACCTAATAGGAATTAGTTTACTTTTTGATGCGATATTTAATCAGAGTTTTAAATTGTTTGTAGCTGCAGCGTAAGCTATTGCATTTTTACAGTAAACGCGATTATTTTTAATTTATTTTTACGCCAATTTTTTATTTACATGTTGTCATTCGTCATTAAGGACTTTGTTCGACAGTTGTATGATCTCTCCCTTTGGCTAAGACAATTGTTGCATGTCGTAGTCGTTGTTGTTGTGTTTTTGCTACCGGTTGAAACGGTATTCAGCACACAACTGTAAGCCGACTATTTACTGGAATTTATGGTGTCAGAAAAAACTTGTAAATATATCACATACTTTAAGGAATTTTTAAGAGCAAAAAAATTCTTTATTATTCCTTTTAAGTACGGATCGGTCGCGTTTCAATGTTACCGGTCAGTCACGATGATGTAAAGAGGAAAAAAAGACACGTAATATTAATCAAATGAAATGCAAAAATAAATACATATTTCAACAACGCAATGTAATTCGTTGGCTGGAATTTACTGACATGTCTTAGGTATCGGTGACGGTACCTATAATTACAAACTTTATTCGAACAATGACGTGTATAGAGAACTGATAGAAGACGTTGCAGCTATCCTACCGAACGAAGACTAAAATTAACGACAATCAGCGCTATATTACATATAGTAGCTGAACTTCTAGCGAATTCCAAACACTTTAATGTAGTTCCGTGTAATATAGTTGTGAAGCTGAACGCAGCTACGAGACATATCGAATTTAGACGCTGTACACTCCAAGACATATTCTTTTTATCATACAACTACACTGATGAGTCAATAATGGCAGAGTTAAAATTCTTGAGGGAGCAAGTTGCAAGACTGACGCTAGAAACGAAACAGAAGGACGAAAAAATAATCGAACTAACAGCTACTGTTCACCTCTTAGAGCAGTACGGAAGACGGGAAAATTTCGAATTACATGGAGTATCGCAGATGCCAAATGAAGACTTGCAAGATTTAGTAATAAAAAATTGGCGGGGAAGTGAACTGTCAGATACGAAAGGAGGATATCGTGGCCGTACATCGGCTTCCGGCCAGGAACAAAAACTTCCCAAACCCAGTAATAGTTAAAGCAAATCGTAAAATCGTAGATGAGCTGATGGTAAAGAAAAAGGCGCAGGTTATCTGGGATAAAGACATAACTGGCAACACTTCATCCACGCTCAAAATCTTCGTTAATGAAAATCTATCCAGATATTATCGGACCTTGTTTTGGGAAACCAAGCAGAAAACCAAGCTGCTAAACTACCAGTTCACTTGGCTGAAGAATGGTAAAATTTTTGTTCGTAAAACCCCGCAAGAGCGTTCCTTTCAAATAAAAACCTCGGACGATCTCAATAAAATAGTATAATAGAATCTAGTTTATAGTAGTATAATAGATAGTTTATGTTATTTGCGTACGTTAACATTATGATAATAGAATTTAAGTATTAATTTCAGTAGGTATGTGCGAAATACCCAATATATTAAATTGTCAGAATTTTGAAAGTTTAGGTAAATGGGAGGAGCAGGTGAGGACCTTTAGCCATTTGGGGAATGATAGTTCGACCCCTTTACAGTTACTCCACCTTAATATTAGAAGTCTAAAAAAATATTGGAATGAATTCGTTACAATTACTCTCAACACAAAAATTGACATATTGGTACTAACAGAAATTAACATAAGCTTACTAGAAGCAAAATACTATAATCTGAGGGGATATGGTAAATTTTTCGTTGAGAAATCAGAAAGGTTTAATGGCGGCATACTGATCTTTGTTTCGGAAAAATATAATTGTACCCAAATTAGTACAGGGAACAGAGCTTGCGATTATATTAACATTGAAATATCGATAAATAGTAAAGTTAATATAATGTTACTGGCCATATATAGATCGCCTAATAAACCAATCAACGAATTTTTAGTGCTACTTGACGATTTATTAGGGAAAATAAGTAACAAAGAAATTATTGTATGTGGAGATTTTAATATTGATCTATTCAAAGAAAGTAGTAACGGAGATCGGTTCCTAAACATCGTTAATGGCTATGGGTGTGTTAGATTAATAAATCTACCTACACGGGAAGAAATTAATCGAGATAGGGTAACCTCGACGTGCATTGATAACATATTCGTACGACATAAAGAAACAACAATATGTTCTGGGGTTATTACAACGAAAATCGCTGATCATTATATAATATGTTATGCTTCTCTACTAAATTATTTTTGTCAAAGAAAATCGCGCGATTTTATAATTCAGGGGAGTCTCTTAAACAGTAAAATACGCACCTACCAATGGGATAAAATGTTGAAGGATGAGTCAGCGGATAAGATATATAATAGCATACAAAAAACTTTTGATCAGTTGTATAGAACTAGCTTATTCGACCCTGGCCGAGGCCTAAACCAAAAAGAGAAAGATAGTAAACAATGGATAAATTTAAAAATACTGAACCTAATAAAAATTAGAGACTTTTATTTCAGGAGAGCCAAAGGCAATCCTACTAACCACTTTTACAGGAGAAACTACAAAAAGTATAGAAATTGGATAATACAGGAAATTAGGATAGCGAAGTACAACTTTTACACCACTAAAATAAAAGAAACAGGATATGATATAAAAAGTACATGGAAACTGGTGAACAATATTTTACATGGGGCAAAGGCTACTTCTAATGACGAGCGGTTAGTTAAAACTTTTACTAACCCAGCGGAAACTGTTGAGGAATTTCGGGAAACTTTTACGGCTGATCTCGATGTGTGTTTTTCGGTTTGTAATAGGCAGTTATCAACAGTGGAGGAAATAAGCAATCACTTGACATCCTTTTATTTACCTCTAGCCACGGAGGGATCTGTAGAAATGATATTGAGGAAATTAAACAAAAATAAAGCGCCAGGATGGGATAAAATACGAGTTAAAGACGTAACGAGTAACTCTAAGATTTTTATACCGCTCCTCGCCAAAATTATTAATTACACAATAAAAACTAGTTGTATACCACAAGGTTTAAAACTAGGTATCGTTAAACCGATATATAAACGAGGGGATTGCTCAAAAACTGTAAACTATAGGCCAATAACGTTAATTTCTGCATTTGCAAAGATTCTGGAACAGTATGTTGCGTCGCATTTGCGACAATTTCTCGAAGGAAATTATCTTATTGCGGATAATCAGTTTGGTTTTCGGCAGGGGAAATCTACTACAATGTTACTGCAATCGTTTGTAAATCAAGTTAACTGTGGTATGGCTGAAGGAAACATAGGGATATTAGGTAAACAAAAAGAATGGTTTCACAATTACATGACAAATCGGAAGATTATAGTGAAAATCAAAAATATACAAAGCGCAGAAGCAGTCGTTACTACGGGTTTAGGGCAGGGAACAGTCTTAGCGCCATTACTATTTCTTATCTACACGAACTCGGTTTTTGCTGCCGTAAAAAATTCTACTATATTTGCTTATGCAGATGACTTCGCCATTGTGACAAAGCACAAAAATATACATGTTGCTGAAAAATTACTGCAGGAAGATTTGGATAATGTAACCAGGTGGGCCCATGATAGAGGTATAGTTATCAATAAATCAAAAACACAAATAATGTACATAAGGACCCCCAGTCGACATAGAAAAATTATACCGAAAATAATATTACGCTGTCCAGGTTGGTTACACGAGAATGCTAATCATTGCGATAATTGCTCCGATTGTGTGCTACTTGAAGTTGTTAAGAGCTACAAATATCTGGGGTTAGTGATTGACAACGCATTAACATGGAAAATGCACATAAATAACCTCACTCTAAAAATAAGGCAATCCATACCAGCGTTATATAGATTAAAATTTCTGATGCCCCACGATGTAGTAAGGATGTATTATAAGGCTTTAATAGCATCGAGAGTACATTATGCTGTTCAAGTATGGGGTGAGGCAAAAAAATCGGAAATGAGCAAAATCAGCAATTTAATAAGGAGATGTCTGAAATTAATAACTCCCTCTAGAAATCTGGGAAACAAGAATATTTCTGAACCTGTATGGTGGATAGAAAATAAGGAACTACCTCCAAAAGCGATGTATTGTTATCACAAGCTGCTAAAAAGTAAGTTGCAAGACGTGCAACTGCCATTAATAGATAAGAAGCGAAATACCAGAGTACCTAAAGAACTTTCCTTTCAATTCAGACGGGGGGTAAATCATAAAATAGATAATGTCGAAGAAAATGTATTGATGAATTTATTATTAAAGGTACCGAAGGAAATCTGGATAGAACAGCATTTAGCAGTTTGGAAGGAAAAAATAAAAATTTGGTTAATTGCTTGGTTGCAGAGATAGGAGTAATAATTTGCAGGTTTCTTGGTCTCCCCCCAAATACAATATAAAAGGGTATGCGGGCTTGAGTGCATGTGGCATAATAGAGCATAATTACCTATTTGATATTTGTATAGAGTATTTATTGTAGTTAACTATGTTGCGTTGGACGTATATTATTCGGTTTTTAACATTAATAGCGCTACATTATGATTATTTCATCTGTGTTGTATTTGTTCTGCCGATTGTATATCTGGTTGTCTGTATGGGTTGGAATATGTTTGCGGTGATACTGTGTAATAATATTATTAGTAATAAATTTCCAGATCGGAAGTGTATACGTTTTGTTAAGAGGATAAGATATTTGCTTCATTTAAGAAGATTGTTGTTTTATTTTATTAGTAATTGCTTAGTTTATAGTCGGACGTTGATATTATATTGTACGTTATATTTATACAATAAACGATAATAAGTGTTTGGGCACCCACAATATAGGCATTAGCCTCGTGGGACCCTTTACAGTTATTTCAAAAAAAAAAAAAAAAAAAAAAAAAAAAAAAACCTGATCATTAGTGTTCGCTAAATACAAAGAACATAGTATGCTTTAAATTTACGTTAAATGATTTCACATCAAATATACTACTAGGATAGAAAATGCCCTGACGTGTTAAATTGCACTACATTATCAGGTTTATCGAAATTAAATACAGAACAATAAATTGATAACATTTAGGATAAGTATAAATAAGTTTTACGTTACGTTACATTAACTTTCCCCTCTAAATAATTAATAGAGTTTACTGTTGATTATACATGGTTTACTAGGGAGTTGTTCAGTTCCCGTTGCCTTCCGCCGGATTTTCTATCGCGGTTTACAGCCCTAGCCGAAAGGACCCGGTTTTCAGGCGCCGGATATACTCGCTCTAGATTGGTATTTACCAATCCGACTGGGGAACATATGTCACGAGCGAGCTGCTGATAGTGTTATTAATGTAGCGCTAAAGCTTAACGGTATTTAATAAAGGGATCACTTTCGGCAAGTGATCCTTTCTTCGTTTTCCTGTCGGCAGTGTGTTGTGACCTCTGATTTAGCTTTTCTAATCGACACTAAGCCTATCGAGTAGTAAATTACCACACACTGTACGACGTGGGCGTACAGAACTCACGTGGTTGTTGTTTCGTTTCTCCGCCGCTGGAACTAGCACCATATGGCGGTCGAGTGACTACTTTCTAGAGAAGGTGACTCTAGTTACAACAACCTATGCCCCGCAGGAGATCGCGATAAATTAGAAGCATTTGAAATGTGGTGTTGGCGGCGCATACAGAAAATTAGTTGGGTCGAGAAAATAAATAACAAACTAGTACGAGAAAGAGACTAAAGGAAAAAAGAAGTATACTATAATCCGCAAGAGGCGACTTCAGTGGCTAGGTAATGCATTCCATCAGAACCAAAATATCCTGAAGGATGTAATCGAAGGCAAGATAATGGGGAAAAAGCCACGCGGAAGACCACGAATAACACTCGTTGGCACAGTGCTAAAAGAAGGTGGAATAACGACTTATCCGGAATTAAAGAAGAGAGCTTGTGACAGACTTGGATGGAAGCAATTGATACATAGGGCGAACCAGCCGACAGGCTGATAGACTGATGATGACGATGATGGTTTATAACTGCGCTTCGTTGATTCACCACAATATCATAAGAAAAATCAACCAATTTAAAAATTTTTCCCTAAAATTAATTTTTTATAGTTCTTATAAACTGATGAAAAAAAAAAAAAAAATGCCGATTTGGTACTTTTCCCTGTTATAAACTGCACAAAATTAGACTTATAATTCGAGGAGAAATTTTCGAACACATCATTCACGAATATTAAAAGTTTACTCAATTTAACAAAATTCAACCATAATATTAACAAAAATTGAACGCTGACTGTTAACTAACAATTTTTATTTTGCGATATTTAATTAAAAGTAAGTTACAAAAAAACAAAAACAAAAGAAAAATAAATTTGAAAGACTCTTTGTAATAGTTCGCGACGAGCGAAATTTCATTGACACATTAAATCCGGCTACTCTGTTTGTGAACGTGTATTTGACAGGACTTTGTAGTTTTTCGAAAAAGAGCAATGGAATTTCAAAATGAATAGTTAGAGACGCGATAATTGAAACGGACTTGTTCAAAACTACATCAGACCTTGCGAAAGAATTCAAGTCTACACGGTGGCCCGTTCGGCATGCAGAATGAGCTTTGAAAAAGGCTTGACAAACAGTACGAATTCGAAAAACATTCATCTTTTCAAAGTTTCCACATGGTTCCTCTACGCAACGAAAACGACTTTCATTTTTCGAACGAATCGCGCAGCACAATGAAGAGAGTAAAGATTAGACACTACACAAATCCCCATTTTTTAAACCTGAACTATAGCCCAAGTAATGTAACTTCTCTTCGATATAAGCGAAACTGTCAATTTTACATAAATATTAACGAAATACACCAAAAAGCATTAACGGGCCTTATGCATAACGAAAACACATTCAATAGGTGAATGAATTAGCGATGATGAAACTGTATCAGTTTTAGTTGACCTATTCGTCAAACCTGTCTTTAACTGTCAGTTTCTTTAAGTACACCGGCAACTTCCCTTAAACAAAACAACATCGAAATATTACCAAAAATTCACTTCCGATCAGTTCACTCCTGGAACTCCAGAATTTTAAGTTACAAAAAACTTTGTTGACTGCATATTTGTTTTCACATTGATTTTAGTCGAACTCGAATGAAAACATAACCACCGAAGTCGACCTAATAATAATAATCTTTTCTCTCATTAGTGCAGGTAATAAAAGTTGATAAAAAATTATTCACTGAACATTCAAAAGTTAAGACAAAAAAAAATATCGATGTTTCCCCGTCTGCCAGAAAGAGAAAGAAAAATTGAAAAAACAAGGAAAATCGTGGCGTAAATTTCATTGGCTTTCGTTTTTAAAGTCGAAAAGTAATTTTTCGTTTTCACAAAAAGCTGTCAAAAAAACACTTACTTTCTTACGTGTTCCTTTTTAGACGGAATTTAAACGATTCCAGTTTACCCTATTTCTTTTGCTTTTATCTACATCGACCTTAAGTTCACTAGCTAATTTTGATTGTCCAAGTTATAAGTCAACGTTCTGACGAACAAACACATTGTTGGGTAACTGCCACAGCCTTCCCTTGGAATGAATAATTTACGATAAACAAGCTTGTATCAGGCTTAATGTCTAATTACAACAAAGTATAAATTAACGTGGGGAAGGTGGAACATACAAAATGAATCCTTCAGACGTAATAAAAGTATCAAGGGTACGAAGTATATCTAAATAACCATTATAATAACACCAAGTAGGAGTACTTTCGAGAAATGAATTCGTTCTAAACACCTTCAATGTCTCTCTGATTCGAAATTCCGTTCGCTACATTACCGATGGAACCGGTCGATCATAATCGTCATCTACTCGTAGTTTATGATCATTAGCAGTACACTACCGCTATGATTCGCTGCCGGCGAGAAGAGACTCTTAGTAAAAACCTTTTCAAAATTTAACTGCGATATTATTCCAACCTCATCAGCTGAACACTATCTCATTTGCGTTGGTGACAAATATGACTCACACCGAAATTATTTTTACATCACTGTAAAACGCTTAAATGATATTCAGCGAGCTTTTGCTAAAATAGATGGAAGCCGCATATTACAGTCAACTTATACATGCGCGGGGAACTAGTGAAAAACAGTACGCATACCGGATATTTCGGTCGTGAAATTTTTTTCGAATTATTTCACACCTCCTTTAAAAGAACGTTCCCGTTAAATTGCACATTAAACAACGCAAAAAAAATTACAGTATCTCATAATCGTTTCATCTTTTTTCCTGTATATACATATGTAACATTGTCTAAATGGAGGGCACTTATTCTGAAAACCATTGTTCATAAAGGTCCTAGTCTAAACTATTTATTATAAAATCTCGTGCCCTTAGAACTACTGCCATTTTAAAAAAAATTAATTATTTAATCATTTTTTATTAACGCTTAGATTATAAAAACTGAATTTTCCAATTCGAGTGAAAGCAGCGAGTTGTTAACTTTCCTTTTACATGTAACAACAATCGAAAGTTTTAAAAAGAATATCTATTAATTAATATACCAGAGCGTACCGCGGCAAATAAACTATATTCCAAACAGAATTACAGTTTTCATTGAATTTAGATTTTAATGTAAAAAACATTCAGTATTTCTCTTTTTACTTTTGCAACTAATCAGTTATCTGTAGATCGCGTTATAAGTAAATTTTTTTCAACATTACATACTATGGACTATTTCCTCCCTTGTCACCGCATTTGCCTTTTTATTTGTTCCTTTTTTTATTTTTTATTTTTTGGGTTTGTCTACAAGAACATTGGCCCAAGAACAAATTAAAAATGACGCAAGACACTCAGATCTTTACACGATCAGAGATAGTCGACAAAAAGGAATCAAGAGCCTGGACAACAGAAGAAGAAGGAAGGGAGAGAATGAACGAAGCACTCTGTATGGAGTGGGAATACCAATTTGTAAAAGGGAGGAGTAGAAAGCAGCTTGATCGGTTACAAGAGATGAACACTCGAACATTACGTGATCGGAATCACACACAAATTGAATATTGGAGGGGTGCAATGGACAAAAAGGAGACGGAACAAGAAAGTAACGGAAAAGCGAGGAAGGAAGCAAACTGTGCCCAAAGCGCAGGCGGCTATTCGCAGAGATGTTGGAGCGACGCATGGAAGGAAAGTCAAGAAACCTGGGGAAACGAGAAAGGGAAGGCTGAATAGACAAGAAAAAGGAATCCGGGTTGGAGAACGAGGAGACGTAAGAGTTAAACCATAGATTGGAATGAGCAGCTGCAGACAGAAGGGTAATATTGGGAGAAGCGAAAACAGGAATAAACTTATCGAAAGGGGAAGATAACCGAGCGAATGAGTCAACTAACACTCATTACCCTTAATTCCGGCACGACCCAATATCCAAAAGAAGTCCGTTTGGATTAAGTGTGAAAGGAAAAGATCATGAATCAAGGAGCGAATAAGAAGAATAACGTGCAGTCGGTTGAGTGAGGAGGGAGAGGAGATGCGATAGTCTGCAGCACGCTTTGAGCATCCGACAGAATATTGCGAGAGACAGGAGAGGACCTGATAAAAATAAGGGCACGCAGAATAGCAGAGGACTTCGCATAGAAGATTGAGCAAAAGAAGGGAAGTTTAAAGGACATGACATAATTTAGGGAAGGACAGGAAAAAGCTGCACCAACTCCACTGGGTCTCTTGGAGACATCAGTGAAGGTCAAAAAATGGTCGGGGAAAAAAGAGCGAAGATTCTGTTGGAATTCTGATCCAACAACGTGATGAAGAAGAGGTTTGGTAGGAACAGGTGAATAAAAGCAGTTAATAGGATGAAGCAGAGAGGAAAAATTGAAGGAGAAATAAGGGAGTTTATCGTAAGAGTAGTTATACGGAGAAAACTGGATAAGACGGGCAGCGATAAGAGATAGAATGTCTTGTTAGCGGAAAAGCGCCAGGAACGCAATATGAAGGAATATGAAGGAATGAGAGAGCAAGAGGAAATAGGCAACCGTTTGATGAGGAAACAATAACCCAAGAAGGAACGTCGAAGAAAAATAGGAGGAATGTGAGATTCCGCATGCAGAGCTGGGGTAGGAGTAGACTTTAGGACTCCAAGGCAGAGGCGGAGACATGTATTTTGGACCCGATCGAGCTTAGACAGAAAGTATCTAGAAGAATTTCCGTAAATGTAGAAACGGTAATCAAGAATAGAGCGGATAACAAATTTGTAAAACATAAGCAGGATCACAGGATCACCACCGCAATCAGTATGAGAAAGGGATTTAATGAAGTTGATCCTTTTGCAGGCGAACAGGAATAGATGGTTGATATGGTCATGAAATGAAAGTCGACTATCCAGGAAAACACCCAAATAACGGAAGGAGAAGCAAAGAGGGATTGGGCCATCATTTAAAATGAGACTAATTACGGATGGAATAAAAGGGCGCAGAGTAAAGATAACACAGTTAGAAGATTTAATAGAGGAGATGAAAAGATGGGTGTTAGGTAAAACGTCTTGCAAATGAAATTAAGGAGTTTTGAAGTTGGGATTTAGCCTGCGCGAAGCTGCGATGAGAGGAATAAATAAGGATGTCGTCAGCAAAGAAGAGGGAAAAGGAACTCAGAGACAAAGAAGCAATTTTCATGAAATAGATATTGAACAGGGTTGGGCTGAGGCAGGAGCCCTGTGGTAAACCAAGAAAGATTTGTCGAGTAGCTTTGTGAAAGGAAACAGAAGGAATAGCAGTTCGGCAAAGGAAAAGATTAATAATAAGTGAAGATTAAAGGAAAGCAATAAATCAAAAAGAGTAGGAAGGTGGACATTGTCGCAGGCTGCCGAGATATCAAGGAAGGAAGCAATGAGAAATTTTTGATCGATGAATGACTTGTAGACGTCTGCCAGAAATACACTAATACAGTCACCGCGACCAGGGCGGAAACCAAACATATTACTTGGCAACCAGTTGTCATGTTCAAGCCACCAAACAAGACGTCTGTTGATTAGGTTTTCGATAAGCTTCCTGACACAAGACGCAAGAGAAATTGGACGAAGTGCGGAAGAGTTGAATTTAGGGATAGGAATAACGATGAAGGTATTCCAAGCTAAAAGGAGTACAACCAAAGCGAAGAAAGGAGTTAAACAAGTTTAAGAGGAACTGAAGAGAAAAATCGGAAAGATGTTTAAGAATAGAGAATGTAATTCCATCCACTACACGAGCAAAGTCTGGAGAATTCCGTAAGGAAGTTTCTAATTTCGTGAAGGTAAAAGGAGTGAGTAGAAAATGTGAGAAGGTGGAAGAGGACGGGAATGCGACATAATTCATTAAAGTTAGGAACATAAGAAGGAGCAATAGAGTCAAAAATGGAGATTGACTTCTTATCAGGGAGATAACAGGCAAAAGGATGGTGGGAAAGAGAGGACTTGAAAGCTTTGGCCATTCTCCAAACCTGAGAAATAGGAGTAGAGCGAGAAAAAAAGGAACAGCTTTTCCATGGATTTTTTTTTGTCGATTTAAGGATAAATCTGGTTCTAGCATTGTCTCTTTTATGAGAAAGATAGTTAATGAAAGATGGGCTAGAGTGAAAATCTCTAAAAGTAGTTGAACTAAGATCAAAAGCAGCCTTACACGATCTTGATTCCACCACAAAGTGGAAGACGATTTCGCCTTTTTACGAGATGAATGACGGACAGGGCGAGAAGAACAAGTTAAGGAAAAAGAGATCGAATCAATGAAGAATTCATATTGGGAAAAACAATTCGAGTAAGCAGGGATAGAATAGAGTACGGAATCGACGGAAGAACGGAATTTAGGCCCATCAAATTTAGAAAGAACCCACTTCGGAGGATTAGGAGAAGTATGGAAAGACGAGGAAGAGACTTCATTCATTGAGATCACAATAGGAACGTGGTCACTCCCAAACGTGCCATCTAAAGTACACCATGAAACACTGAAGCCAAGATTAGGAGAAGTAAGTTTAGATAAATAACTTCTTTATTTAACTAGAAATCGAATTTTATATATTTTCTTCTTTAAATTTTTTTTTTTTTTTTCAACAATAAAAATGGGCAACAGAAAGGAAAAATCTTCAGCAACGTTTAAAATAAGCAGTTTACCTGTTTCCTTAGAATTATTTATTTGCGATATTATTTCTATTTTTTCAGAACTTATTGTCGGCTAAGTCTTCTTATAAGTAGATAAATTTACGGTGACGATTACCTGAAATTCGGAAAATAAACCCCATTTCGACTTCTCAAATTCTTTGTCCATCAGTTTGAAACTGTTTCTTTTCATTTTTTCTTATTTCAGTAATTGCTAAGAAGCCAATCCGATCGACTGTTCGAACAGAGCCGATTAATACGCACTTGGGCATTCGATAACAAGTGATTTATTATATTAATAAGAAAATGCGGCAGTAACATATGTAGAATACGTTGCCCCCCCCCCCCCGGGAATTTGCTGGTTTCAAGCTTAGCAAGATGAATATATTTTTAATTCAAGAAGAACTTGTTAAATAATTATATGATAGTTACGTTTCGAAATAGATTATTTCAGTAATTTAGAGGACAATTCTTACGCCACTTCTTTTTTGTCATTAATATAATTTTTTTTTCAACAATATGCGTACCGCTGATATATTCAGTTTTAAGGCCCTGAAAATATACAGCCTAATACCGCTTGATAATTTTTATTTTTAAATTATGTTAGCGTGAGATTATAAAAAAAAGCAAGAACCTTTCTTTAGAAAAATAGGCTGTCCGAAATTGTCAAATTACGGATTACATTACAGGTGCGCAAATTGACTCCGCTACAGCAGTTTTGGGTACATATATGTGTCCTTTCCGACTACGGATATGTATATCCGTTTCCCAACCGCAACTCTAATCGAGTTATCTATTACATATCTAGCCTATAATTGTAATAGTAGTCTACGTATTCAACTCCAACTGCGTGTAGCATTCCAAATGCACAAAGCAATAGAACGCGTTTAAACACGATGCGCATGCGCACATCCGACACTTTTCGGAGTTGAGATATATTAAATCACCTTGTCAAAGGTTAATCCGACTGTGTGCCGAATGACAATATTTGTTCCTTGTGAGACGTTTTTTGGAGTTACGATTGAATCACATCGCCGAAGATATATCCGGCTGTGTCCGAACGCGGATATATTTCCCAGAACCTAACAACTGTGTCCGTAGATACCCACGCCTAGTATGCTTACGATCTAAGGTTTAATTGCAGATAGTTAACGTTTCATATTTAAGTCTTTTTTTTTCCTATATGTTGCTGAAAAAAGGGTGTCTCCAGCTGAGGAAAAGGGGCGCCTTCGGGCATTGGGCTATATGTTTAGCAGCCAAATTCACACGATCGTTCCCCGGCACACCGGCATGATCCGGGACCCACAAGAACGTTACCTGCGAACCGACCGGAGAACGCACGGTAATGATGTGCTTTATTTCCCGAGACAGTGTGTGCAAAGTTTTTGGTGTCTGGAGTGTCCTAATCGATTGCGAGGAATCTGTGATTAAAAATACATTTCGGCGTTGGTGGTAAGACTGCAGATATTCCCTCAAGCACAAGAAAATACCATACAGCTCCCCCTCCAACACTGAATAGAAGTCGTGAAGCCGAACCGCATGAACAACTCCCTCCACCTCGTAGGCGCAAGCCACCGGCGAGAACCCCTCGAGGGGGTTTGCTTTGGCACCACCTGTGTACAGCTAACAGTAGCTGGAAAAAAGTTGCATTTAAGTCATTTAAATGATCTGACAGTTAGATCACCTGAAAAATAGTTTTTCCAACGAAAATAATAAAAACGTCCACATTAAAAGAAAGGAAAGATTTTTTTTTGCAGCAGCAGCAGAAAGTATTGTGCGATTAAAAATGTTTCACTTGGCCGGGGGAAAATAATTAATAGAGACGATACGTTTTTTCCCGTGTTCCATAAACATCATAATGATAAAATGGATGTTTTTTAACGCTTAGTGTTCTATCGGCCGATCAAAGTGAAATGTACCTTTTATTGAATTTGTGTGTACAAAAAAAGCTTCACTATAGGCTAATATCAAACAGAGCTCTGATAAAATAGTTCGAATTAATAAGGCGACTTATTGTGTTAACAGAAATGCAATAGTGGATAAATGTCTTTTTGCTAGCATTTGTTTATTTATTATTTTTTTTTGCGCTGCCATTATCGATAAAGTACATTTGCCCTAAAAATTTGGAAACTGTATTCAATTACGGTTATTTTCAATGAGACGTCTTTAGTAGTCTAAAAACACCGGACCTAACCTCTCTGACGTCACAAGCCTCGATCCGTGTACAGAGAGCAAAAAGTAACCAATATATTTTATTCGGGAGGTAGAAAGTAACCCAATTTCTTACATGGGTGCTGAAAATTCACCCAGGTTTCTCAAAATTGCTCAAAATTTTCCCGCGCGGTTCCCTCACATTTCAGTTAGTTCGAACTGATTATAAATTATCATAAGTATATTATTTAATGTCTGAAACTAACCCAAGCCCCAAATCGACCCTCCCGCCCACTATACTACCGCGAACTTTTTTTATAAATATTTTAATGTCTAAGTATAGTATATATTTTTAACTATTTATAAACTTACGTAAGCGGTTGTATTCGACCAGGCACACTTGCACTTAGCTTTCACCAAAGAAATGTTGTTTTTCTGGTCAACCTACCATCTTCAAAGACTTGCAACAAGCTAGATTCTCGAACGGATCTGTTCAGGCAGTCAGTATTAGTGCTATGTTGAACGTGTGGAATTTGTTGAAGCTGTGTTCTTCACGCGTTATTAAAAAATTCCTAAGAACGTTAAAGTCAATAATTTCCTACGTTTTTTCTCTTTTTCTTTCGCTCTTTATTTTCTTTCTTTTTTTTCTCGTATTGCGCGTTATTTTTTTCGTTCTTATTTTCTCTCTTTTTTTTAGTAAAAATATTACAATAATACATGAATAATAATTCTGAATCGAATGAGATTAATGTAGCTGATTTTATTCAAAATTTTTTCGTAAATGATAACGATAGTGCAATGTTTCCGGACGATTTTCCAAATATACATATGCCACCGCAACCAGCACCAGCAGAAACAACACAAGATTTGCAGACTCCGCCGTTAACGTAAGTACCGAGTCTATAGGATCCGACAGAGTATAGTCCAACAATGATGGGATTACCTAAAGAAATAGCTAACCGAAAAGCTGTCGTCTACGTTAAAAATCCTTACGATTCAGAAAATAAAAATAGTTTTATTTATGCTGTTTTAGCGAAATCTAAAACAAAATGGCAGTACAACATTCTACAGAAAATATATGATTTTAGCTTTATTCACTTACTAATCCATTCGCTAGCAGACATTGAAACATTTGAAAGAATAAAAGCTGTATCAATCAACTTATACAAGCTGTTAGAAACCGACTATACAGATCTAAGTTCATGCAAGTATAAAATAAAAGCTGTGTACGCCTTCCGAAAAAATCACAGTTTGTTAAATCATAAACATCACACGAACATATTATATTGGGGATCTAATGGAGATTATCAATTCACGTAGATGAAAAATTCAATCGATTGTTGCGGATCCAGACGCCGAAAGTGAAATTTATTTGCTGGTCATGTCTCGAATCTATGAATACAGATTACAATCATAATAATACTCACAGGTGTGACGCAGTCAGTTGGCGTAATATGCACTTGTATGTAAATAAAAACGTATTTTTCTTATTTATACGTATATTTCTTTCAAAATCTTTTTTACATTGTTTCATACAAAATGCATGTAATCTTTATTACAATATAATAAATATTATTCATATATTTACATTTATTATTTCATAAACTTAAAATTTCGATTGTACTATCGTTGATAAAATATTCCCAACTTCCTTTGTACTACTTCCTCTCGTTCCTTACGTTGAATAGACGAATCGATATTACGTAAATGTTCATTTAAATTATCAGTTTTACCAACTAGTTGAGTCGTATCTACAACACGATGTACTTTTTCTTTTTTAATTTCTTCACGAAGATTATCTAGCATCCTATTATATCGTTTTGCTATTTCTCGAACGCTGTTTATCATTTATTTCCATAAAGTGTTTTTCTATTTCTTCACGGTGTTTATCCATTATTTCCTTAGTAATATATTTATCCAACAATACAGCGACTTTTCCCCTTAAATTGTTTATTAAACCTCCAAGTATACCAATCGTGCCTTTCACATCACTTTCATGCCTTGAAAGTTCATTCGAAACGGTATTTATTTTATCCAATAATTTTTGTATTTTCTCACAACTTTCTAATGATGCGAGAATAGATTTTAATCGCTTGTACGAAATCACTTCAGTTTCAATCATGTCATCATCCACTGTGCTCACATTTGCCAATCGTTTTCCTTTTAAAATTATAATTTCCACTCGAATCTAATTCGACAGTAGCACCGTCGCCAAATCCGCCGTCAAGCAGATATTTTCCATTCTTATGAAGCGGCATAATTAAACGTTTACTAATATGCTATTATCGATCCAAGAATTTCCTAAACTCGGAAATCCTAACCACTTAACCAACGATTTTCTGCCTTTACGTTGAACAATACGTTCCACCAAGTATACATACGTCGGGGTAAGATGTTTTTTGTAATTCTTCAGCATAAAAAGTGCCAACTAACGGTTTACCGGTTCTATCTTTTAACGTATACGTCATAGGAAAAGTAGAATTCACTGTATTTATAGTAAATAATTCACCAGTCCAGTTTGGAGTATATCCTTTCTCTAATAAGGTTTTAACTTTACTAATACGAACTACGTCACCAGCTTTAAAAATTTTTAATTTGCTCGGGGGAGAAAATCGATCAACATCTTTACTACATTCTCTTGCAATATTTTCAGAAACTTGTTTTTCAACGATCTTATTTACATCAGCAGATGCAAATTTTATCGTACGGTGTATTTTGGTATTATATTTTTGGGTAAGTTGTGGTAAAACTTGTAACCATCGTTTATTACGATTAGCGGTAAATTCTTTCCATATCCAATTCTTTATTGTTCGATTAAAACGTTCTACAATACTCGTTTTAAGCGGTGAATGGGATTAATATTATTCCGATTTAAAACGGCCCGTACTTGAGGATTATCAATTTCAGTACCCTGATCTGTTTGCAAATAATTAGGAGCTTCAACACCTCATTCACCTAAAATTTTTTCTATCGCTTTAGCAATTACCACTCCACTCTTTTTTTTTTTTATAGGAATGGTCTATGCATATTTAGAAAACGCATTTATTGCAGTTAAAATAAATTTATATCCTCGATTAAATCGTCCATATTGCGACATATCGATCAAATCAGCTTGCCATAAATCGTTTAAACCGAAAAGTTGTACACATCGCGTCGGGTAACGTTTTCGCACAGGTTTATGAAGTTCATCGACTATACTGCGTTGTAAAGATTTTGATGCAGATGTGTATTTCGTACGCATCTTTTTTCTATTACTACTAATCAATAAGGTAATTGAATATATCCTTCTTCAGCCAACTCTTCCTCGATCGCTAAAATTTCGTTGTCAACACCTGTATTACCATTTTGTTTAAATGCGTGTAATAACTGTAATCGCTCAACTAATTCATTCAGATCGTTCCAATACTAAATTCGCGGTCTTTTAAGACTTATTCCAGAAACACAAGAAGTTTTACGGTTAGTTATATAATTTTCATAACCTTTTCCGCTACGTACTTCAGATTGAAATAACGGGCGTATTATATTCTTATATTTCTGATTGAAAAGACCTTTCAACGCACCATTACCACGCAAATGAGCTCCTGTAAATTCTAGTAATTGTTTATATAACTGTAAACCATCACTGTTATATTCGATTTTATCTACTTTCGACTCCAATAGCAAATTCATTACTCCTGTAGTGTATGGGAATTTCGCACCTTTTCCTAAATAAATTTCTCCCCGATCTTTATTCCATGAAATTGTTGTTGTACCCAACATATACTCATCAGCAATAGGATTAAAAGATTCTAAAAATGATTTCTTTAGGTATAGGGTCATCTCCATCAATACGAAAAGAACTCATTTCACTTAGATTAAACTGATCATTTTCAATTTCCTCATCTATATCTTTCCTTGGAGTACTATGATCTAGTTTTCGTTTTGCAAACGAAGATCTAAATATTGCATCATCATCTTTTTTCATTCCCTTTGGTTTCTGTATTGCTTCTCGAATCTCAGACAATGGTTTTGTAATACGTTCAAACACTACAGCTGAAGTATTTGTAATAGATTTGGACGCATACTTTAACGCATTATATTTATTCATTATATTGGTACGTATCTTTTCCAATTCAGTTTTAAGTTGTAATTCATCCTCGATATTTCTTTTAACGCTATTCATCACCATCTTTTTCGTCTTCAATCACTATAAACTCGTCAAAACCACGACGAAACCGTCCTTTATATAGTTCGCTCTCCTTATCAATCACTAAAAATCCGTGTTTACTTTTCCAACATGTTTTACAAAGTTTCTTGAAAGTCTTAAACGAGCACATACCATTAACATGTTCATCATATATATGTTGTATATTTATATCATCTTGAGCAAAGACAAGTATAAAATTGGCATTATCACGTATCACATATGTTTTTACGTATGTTTGACATAAATAGAAACAATCTACGTTTTTATGAAGGCCCATCGAAAAGTATTGTTTTACAACAGGTTGATCTCTGCACGTTGGTATATCGTCAAATGTAAATACAGAATTCTGATTAATTGCGTTAAGCGTTATTAAATTTACATCATCGACAAATGTTTGATAATCAATCTCGGGTGTGGACTTATATATCATATCTAACAATTTATATTTAGGTTTATATAAAGAAGTACTCTATAAGTAGACATTTTCGTAACGCAACCCATTCGGATGTGTTAATAACGTAAATAAAGAATTTGTCTTTCCACAACCGCTCGGCCCAATAATTAAACATCTTACGCATCGAAAATCCTATTACAAATTGATGCGCAGTATGGTTTTAGAAAGGGATTATCAACAAGAGATGCGATTGCAGCACTAAGAATCATGGGAGAAAGAATAACGGCTTTAAACGGTAAAATATATGTATGCTACGTGGACTATGTCAAAGCATTTGATAGAGTAGAATGGAATCAGCTATTTAAGACACTGAAAGTGGTAAATATACCGGATAAACTTATAGCATTAATACAAAAGTTATACGAGGACCAAAGGGCGACGGTTAAATGGAGGAATAAATTGTCTAAAACAACAGAAATTGCCAAAGCAGTGCGACAAGGCTGTCCATTATCACCAGCGCTATTCAATATCTACTCCGAGTTCATAACAAGCGAAGCATTAGAAGAAGTGCAGGAAGGAGTAAAAATTGGTGGGCGATATATAAAAATTATAAAGTTCGCGGACGACCAAGTATTGCTTGCAGACAGCCAAGATGGACTGTCAAAAATGGTACAAACATTAAGCTGTGTAGAAAGAAAATACGGAATGGAAATAAATATTGAAAAAAAGGAAAAGTAATGTGCATCAATAAAACGCCAGTGGAAATGAATATATCAATTAATGGTCAAAAGATAGAACAAGTGGAGTCCTTCAAATACTTAGGACACATCATAACGGAGAATGTATATTGCAGCAAAAAAATCCGGCGGAGGATTGCAATGGCAAAAGTGGCGTTCATGAGAAAAAGGCAGGTGATTACACAGAATACGCTCCCTATTGAATTGCGCAAACGTATAGTCAAGTCATATGTATGGGCAGTGGCACTGTACGCTGCAGAAACATGGACACTAAATAAGAAAGATATACAGAAAATTTAAGCTTTAGAAACGTGGTGCTGGCGACGCATGTTGAAAATCTCATCGGTCGATAAAATATCGAATGCGCAAGTTTTTAGTCGAGCACAAGAAAATAGGTCACTCTTGAATACGATCAGGAAAACAAGGCTGAAATGGATAGATCACGTATTAAGACATAATAGCCTACTGAAAGACATCATAGAAGGAAAAATACCGATGCGCAGACCACCAAGGCAGACGCTGATAGATACAATCAAGAAGGAAACAAACATTAAGACATACGCAGAATTGAAAAGGCGAACAGCGGATAGGAATAGGCGGAGGACTTGGACGACAGGGGCGAACCAGTCAAACGACTGAAATACCAATTGATTGATTGATATTATTTGGAAACAACGATCCATATTTATATCGTTCTAACGTATCACACTACCTTCTACTAGTGTTAGCACGTTACTTATAGGTAATATAGTTGATTGCTTTTCAATTTTCATTATAGCTTATTTATTCACTTAATAATCACCATCAACACTGACTAAAAAAGTATAAATACACCTATATATAGCGGTAAAACCCGCAGAGTCTTATGATAAAAAGTATATATATATATAGAAAATTGTTTCGGAATATGGCGAGAAAACAACGAAAAGTTAACGTGTTAAGAAAGAAAATAAAACGTGGTAGCGGTCTCGGAACTGTGTTGAATAGAGTTATAGATAACTTTCCATTTCAGTTGCATTATCCTGGTTATAATTATTTAGGACCCGGTATAAAGTTAGATCGTCAACTAAGTCGTGGTATAACCGGTATAAATGCATTGGATGAAGCTGCTAAAGAACACGATATAGCGTAAATATTCGGATAATAAAAATCGCGCTGAAGCGGATAGAATATTAGAAAATAAAGCTTGGGAACGTGTTACAGCATCAAATAGTAGTCTCGGTGAGAAAGCGGCTGCTTGGATAACTACGAACGCTATGAAAGTAAAACGTAAATTAGGATGTCGTTCTGGTAAAAAACAAGCTGCGAAACGGAAAACTAAATCAAAATCATCGAAAAGAAAAAACTTATATTTCAGAGACGTGTTAAATGTAGCGCGGAAGGCTGTTCGTAAAGAAAAAACTCTTAAAGGACGTATGAAAAAAGCGATTACAGCCGTTAAAAAATTAAATCCTATGGTAGCTGATAATGAAAATGTTCGAATTATTCCGATTACCAAAACTGGAGGAGCTCTCCCCCTTATCCCCTTATTAGCTGGTATTGCTACATTGGGTGGAATTTCATCGTCAGTATCATCAATGGTAAAAGCTGTGAAGGATGTAAATGATGCTAGAAAAAATTTTAAATCAGGCAAAGGTCTAAAAATTGATAAAAAGATTGGTAAAGGACTTTATTTACGACCATATCGAAGTGGTCTTGGTTTATATTTAGCTCCATATAGTGACGGATCGAGACGTAATCAGTTTTTTCGAGGTTAACTCTACACCTGACAATAGAGCGTTAACAAATGTAGATATTATATTTTACGCGAAAAAGTTAAAAATTCCAAATTTTAGAGGAGTTTTTGATCGAGATGGGCTGCCTACCAAACCTAAGAAAAATGAGTGCGCGATTGTTAATATGGATTCGCAAAAAGGTCCTGGAACTCACTGGATTGCATACAGAAAATATGGAAAACGTGCAGAATATTTCGATAGTTATGGTAATCTATCTCCCTCCACTGAGCTAGTTAATTATTTAAGAAAATACCATCCAAAGATTGATATTTTCTACAACAGACGCGCATATCAAAGTTATAATACAGTTAATTGTGGAGAACTATGTTTAAGATTTCTAAAAAATACATTACATGCCCCATTTGGTAAACGAAAACGTTAAAATTAGTATATAAACATGCATATTTGTAAATTTTTTTCGATTATTGTATATATTATTACGCGAATACAAGTTTTTAAAATATAGTTTGTCTGTTATTATATCGTCATATCGTACTTATTTCAATTAAATGGTAAAAAAGGTAATTTGATTAGTAATATATATCCCCCATTATTATTAGCAAATAATCGTCAGTGGAGTATTGGATTAGTATCGCTAACAACATATCATTCTATACATAATATCACTCCTGAATGTAATACGTTATATTACTACGATTCTGATCTTGCAGTGAAAAATAATGAACCTCCAAAATTTATTATATTACCTAGCGGATGTTATGAAGTGGGCGATATAAAAGAATACTTACGAGAACAATTAGATGATAATATTATTATGAAAGACGATGAAAGAACGTTAAAGTGTCTTATACAAAATAAATATTACATACAACTTACCGGTCCGCGGAGTATTGATATTAATTGCTGAATGTCCTGATAAAATTCACGAATTATATGATAAACTACCTGAAATGATGAATAATGAAAATATTAAAAAATATTTACCATGTTTTAAGCATCATAGTTATGATATACCAGATTCATTACCTCTTAGTACAGTGCATCCAACATTAATTAAAGATTGTAAACAATGCGGACATAAATCTTTTACTGATTTTATATAAGAAATGTTTCCTGAAACTAAAGATACATTTTTTGATGAAAATGTCGTTTGCGATTGTGGAAAATGTAAAGTTGTTTTTAAAATGTTTCCAGACGATTAATTTTTTTCTTTTTAAAAAATTTTGATAATATTTAGTCAATAAAATTTTTTGACTTGTATTTTTTCTTTTATCAGTTGATGTTTGTAAATTTTATATATAGAATCATTAAATATACTTATTTTCATATATTGTTTACTTTTTTCACAATTCTTCCTCATAAGTTTCACATTACTGCTGAAACATATACATATAAATGCTAATGGTAAAATATGTAATAAACACAAAATCTTCTTCTTCTTCTTCTTCTTCTTCTTTACGCCATCTGTGGTCGAAGTTTGGCAATCAATGTGGCTAGCTTCACTTTATCGGCCGCTGCTTAGAGTAACTCCTGAGCATTTGCACCATCGTTGCATGTCATCCTAGCACGATAATTTTCTTTTACCTCTGCTTCTTTTTCCAGCAATTCTAAGCACAGTTTGCAGGCTTCTATACTTTTCATTGCGATTAATGTGGCCATAGTATTTGATTTTTCTTTCTTGCACAGTTAATAATAATTCTCTTTTCTTGGCCATTCCGTTCATTCTTTGTTAGTTATCCATTCTGTCCATGATATCTTTAACATACGTCGGTAAATGTACATTTCAAACGCTTGTAATATTTTTTCAAGTTGTTTTGACAGCGTCCAACTCTCAGCACCATATAAAAGTACTAAGAAGACATAGCATCAGGCTAATCGCATATGTAAAGTTAAATTAATATCCTTCCTAGTTACCAGGGTTTTCATAGTATTGAATATACCTCTGGCTTCCTCGATCCTAGTTCTTATTTCAATGCTCCAATCTACTTCCTCATGAAGCCATGCACCCAGGTATAGAAATTTACTGACTCTTTCCACCTTCTTGGATCCAATGTAAATTTGACCAGTTGTTGCACTAGCATCAGTTCTTTTCTTGTGTATAACCATCCATTTCATTTTGGTGGCATTTATTTTTAACCCATACTGGAGATTGATGTCACAAACACAGTTAATGATTTCTTATAATCCAGTAATATTATCAGATATTAAAACTGTATTGTCCGCGCATCGTATATTGGAAATCCAGTTTTCCCCAACTTTTACTCCATCAGTTTCCTTAATGGCTAATTTGAAAATGCTTTCTGCATATATGTTGAAGAGTATTAGCGACAATATGCACCCTTGTCTGACACCTATTTTTATTGCTATATCTTCTGTCATTTTGTTCTCACAACAAACTACAGCCGTTTGGTTCCAGTATAGGTTGTGTATTATTTTTATTTCATTTTCATTTAGGTTGCAAAATAATGAATGAGAAAAGAAAAACTTTTATTCACCACCTCATAAAAACATATCAAAATATATACAAAATTAATATAAAAAGAGTCTACTTATGAACAATCTGTTGAATAACATATTGTAACTGTTACAAACTTATTTTTATTGACCTTCAATTTTAATTTTATTAAGTCCTGTAGTTTTATCGCTGGTGGAGGACATCTACAGTTCTTGTTTTATGTTTAAACTGTGTTATAAATTCATTGAATGACATGTAAGATGGCAAATTTTTCCTCTGTGTACATCTGATTAAAATTACTAGTTTAATTTCCATATTTTTTTTTTTTTTAATTTTTATGCTCTGAAACAAGATGAAAAAATATTATTTTTATAAATATATAATTTCAAATTAGTACAGGGAAATATACTGATAATTTTTTTTTCCACATAAATAATTATATATACACTTTACACCAATGGTTCAGATTTTTATAATGTTCATCATTACCAGTACTTTAAGTTAAGAGGGTAAAAGAGAGATAGAGAAATAAATTAAATAAACAAAATTGAAAAGGAGTAGAAAAAGATGAAAAATAATTAGGCAAAATATATACAATAGAATGAAAGATATGGAGGGAAAAAATATACACAAATATATATAAACAATATTTACACATGTATAAAAGTATACTAATATAGAAACACATCTTAACCTAAACTAATACATTTGATGGGTGGGGCCAAATCGATGGTATTTTCACTATTGCTGGTCCCAGAATTACAATTATCATCATTACTTAATGCAGTGTGGCCAATGGCCAATGTGTGTATGTTATTTTCTAACACGATCCTTTTATTGTCTAAGCCATTGATGGCTAGCTTTTTTTTTTTTTTAAATGAATCATGTATATTTCGTGTCCAAAACCTCTTATTAAATATGCAGTACGATAATTTTCAGCAGAAATATTATTATTACTAAATATACATGATTTATATTGTTCAAACGTAATTTCATTTTTGGTTATATTATATGGAATTCCTTTACATTTTGTTATAACGGACTTATTATCTACCTTAATACTATAAACTTTTGACCTTAAACCTACAAATGCCATCACAGGTATACCGCACATTTCATCTTTGAACTTCCCCAGTTCTTTTTATTTTCCAGTGAATAACAAATATGATCATAGGGGTAATCACTTGTATCAAAATAATTTAAATTATCATGCATATCTTTATATACATCAGATGTTATTATATTATAAACTAAACTATCTGTATCTGTATACAACAAACTTAACTTATTATTACTGTACATTTTTAACATAACATCATAATGAAAACTGTACATAACATGTTTACTTATATTTAAAATCGACATGCCTACAAATATTGGCTTATTAAATAATAATTTCTTCTGGTTCCAATGAATGGCACACAAAAAAGGATCTTTGGAAAAAACTGTACAATCATTAAATCTAGAGTTATTAACTAACTTTGTAAACTTTTTTTTTTTTTTTTTTTTTTTTTTTTTTATGGCCTGGCGGCTAAGTAGCTTACCATTTGACCACTTCCATATCAAAATAAGTTTAAATTATTCCACTTCTCTTCTCTTCTCCTCTTCTTTTTCTCTTTTTTTTTTCTCTTTTTTTTTATATGAATAAAGAAAAACGTATTGGAAAAATGAGCAAATGAAAATCTAATGACAAGGACAATTCACCAGCCATCTATCTGGACCAACTGAGCAAGATAAATATATTTTTTTTGAATTTCCAGACAACTATGGCCGTAAATGAATTAACATTACCCACAGCCTGTCTGCCTGGAATCATTTATACAATAACCTGACTGTTCTGGTCAGTACCCGGGAACTTGAAATTCCAGACTCAACTGAATAGCCATAATATTTTGCTCGTTAGATTAAGATGGTACAAATTGCACCATATCTTCGTAGTCGGTGATGATCATATCTTCTGGTTGAATTCAATTAATATAGGACGCACTTGACAGAACTATTATTATAAATACCTGTGAATAGTAAGGATAAACAAACTCCGGGGGCGAAGGAAAAAAGAAAAAAAATATTCCTCCATACAAATATAAGTTAAATAACAATCTTGTTTTGAAAAATAAACTTAAAAATCAAAAATTGAGCCTTCTCTCTGCATCCTAGCAAATGATGCAGGGAATACAGTGGATACCTACCGACTTAACTTCATCGGCTACAAGCTTAATATCTAATATATTTCTAATGTTTTGGAGTATTTTACTATAGATACTATTATTCAATAATTTATAAAGGTTCTTCTCGAACTTGTTATTAGCTCTTTGTCGGAGACTAGTATTTAAATCGATATGCTGTTTAAGCCAGCACGATTGCCTAAATGAAATGCTGTGATGGATTTTTTTAAATATACGACCATGAATTAATGCTAATTTTAAATATTTAATATGAATAATATAATTATTTTTATGCTCCATGTAGCAACTAACTTCTTTACTGACCCTTTCTTCAAGACTGCCTTCCTTTCTGGAAGGAATGGTAAATCATTATATGCTTCATGTAGAGTTAAAGGATACTCAACATCTACATCAAACACATATCCAATCTCGCCGTCCAGATCGATATTATCAAAATTAAATTGGTCAATTTCCTGTTCGGTCATCCATTTGAAACCCCCTACAGGAAGGGGTTCACTTGTGGCATAACCATACAAATTATTTGCATCTAAATATAAAATATAATTATTTTCTTCTACTGCCAATAAAGAAGACAACGATGATGATGATGACGTCAGTACATTATTATTTGTAATGTATGGGTTATGGGCTTCGCAATATCTTTGAACACATTGCGTTAAACCACCACATATTCCCAATTCAAAAAACATATACATTTCATAATCGGTTAATAATTTGAGACGAATACCAGACAATTTTACCATAGCATTAAAACTAAATCCTGGCACAGTATAGGACTATGCAGGGTCTAATTTATAAATATTATAACAAACTGATCTGAAATTTTTGAAAATATCGGCTAATAATAGTATGCAAATATTCATCTGAATACTCCCCCAAATTCCTAACTCCAAGGATATTCCACACATTCTGTGCATGTGCATCGCTTCCTCCATGATTATTGATTTAGTTAACAAACTATAGAAGGCATACCAGGGAGGTAACGAATCTTCTGGTTTTGATGGATCTGAACAGTATTCATATGGGAAATATCCTTTTTGCTGGAAAAGGAAGAGTACTACAGGGTCCCTGATGTCTGAAACAGTGTGGTGGAAAGTGTTATCAGGCAGGTAACTTGCTAATTTTTCCAGACTTGATGCCATGAAATTGAACGAGTCGATGAACCAGAGCTGGAATTTACCTGGGACAACTTGTTTTGAGAACCCTTTATATTTTTCTTCTGTATTCACTAGTACATTTATGTCCAGTGAGTCATAAGCCAACTCCCGAACAATAAGATGGCTGTTGTAACTGGTAAGATTGTGAATGATAATTGGAAGCAAATATGGAAGCCTTATTTTAAGATTGCACTTTGAGTGTGGTGCACCACAAAATTTGCCAGTTAAATGATTATGGTCGGGAACTTTATCAGTGTTTATAAGTGCTTTTGAGTAAATATTACAAATTGTTGCATTATCAAATGCTACAATGTCACTTGGGAACATAATGATCAATTTATTCTTTGACAAGACTTTCCACAGATTTGTTTGCAGCTTCGGGGCCGTGGTAAAGTCTTTGCTCTCTTAAACATTGAGGCACCTCAAAACCATCCACATACATAACGATTAAGTATGAGTAGCTCATAGGCATGTGTCTATGAACTTTAATTGTACTTGAATGTAGCTGCTCACTTTGAGTACGTCTTATGCTCGGCTCTTCTTTTTCTTCCTCCTCTTCTGCATCACGATTCTTATTAGCAATGGGTTATACATAACATTTAAAGTCTGCATAGATGGATAATGCTACATCCTGTTGTTGGCAGAACTTATCAAATTGTAATATGTTTTTCACAGGTTTTGGCATCTCTACTGCAACTGCAGAATGATCGCTACCGATCTTCTTGTGTTCGACTACTTTTTCTGTACTATCTACATGCCAAAGACAACCTCTGCATATATGAATACCATGTTCATAATTACTAATCTGATGACCAACCAACTTCTCTAAATCTTTGATATAACAGTAATGCCTCTTCTCACCTTGGGTTATTAGTAGCAAATCTGTATGATCTGCACGTTCTTCTTTGGTTATTCTTATAGGATACACAAAATTATTTTCATCAAGCCCATAAATGTTAATTGACGAATTTACATTGTTTTTTTCAAACATCTTAACATCTTCAAGACTGGCAGGGAACAAAATTCCTGACCAGTTATATTTCGCCTCCAGATCCAGTTTATTTATATAATTATATGTTTTGTATGCATGGTTATTCACAAATTTATTTAACATAGAATATTTAAAACATAAGTCATTAATAATGGCTTTACATGCACTAGTTACGTTCGGCAAAGGAATAAACGATGACGCGTGTAATAAAATGTTAGCATAATTTAATTTAAGATCGAGATAAACTATCTTATCGACTGTCCTATCAGAGCCTTTCACATACTCGAATTTCTCAAGTTTTTCTTTTATTTCGCGGACCGATGTATTGTAAAATTCTTTTAAATCATTTCCTGCAACTAAAAGTTTACATTCGGACGAAAAATAAGTGTGGGTGACATGATCTCCTTTAGTAATGGATGTCACCCTACAAAATATAGAATGCAACACCATGCTACATTTTAAGCCTGTTCTTATATTTTGGGTTATTAATTCGAAAATGGTGGGTTTTACAAATTTTAAAAATGTGTTAATGTCTCAGATATTATAATTATCATTAACAATACTATGTGTAGCAAGTCTTTTATAAAATTTTGTTAGTTTCCTAGACATACAAATATAAAATATATATAGAGATAAAAGAGCACATCATAATTACAAATCAACAATATATACACATGTAAATGAACAAATATATACCACATTCGAAATTTTTTTAAAAAATATGAGATGACGCAAAAATAATAATGATTTTGTATGAAAATAATTAATGAAAAAAGTATTTGATAAAAATACGTGATTAGATTGCTATAACATTAAGTTAACAGAGAAAATCATTCATTAAATGAATATGAAACTTGTGTAAAATTATTACTCGAAATATTTTTGAACAAAAAAGGATTTTTTTGATGGCGAAGTAAAACAATGAAAAAAAAACAAAATAAATTGATTTGGTAGATTCCAAATGTGATATATATATATTAAACGTAAATAAATAAATTGAGTACTCACCAACAGCAAAATAAGCAAAAATGATTTCTTTGTCAGATAGGGCGGCTTCTTACTAACATATCAACAAATAATCGACGAAAAATCTGTAAGAACAGTTCTTGTCCAAACTTGTGCTAAAGAAACAAATTAAAAATTGAGATTAATATAGCGAAAGTATTTAAGAAAAATAAATTGTAATTTTATCATTTTATATTTACAAATAAACTCTTTTCTAAATTTCATTAATCGCACGTGGAAAAAATTTTTTATAAATCAAATATATCGATATAATAACTGTATACAGCATAATATAAATATTAAGACATAAAACAACATAAATATTTTTAAAAAATGTACTACTGTACTACAATCGTAATTTAGTTTGTGCATAATGTGTAAGGAATGAGTAACATTAAAGGAAAATTGAGGAAATTGATTGGAAGTATCATAAAAATCTGTGAATAAGCATCTTTAAATTGATAAAAATATGAAGAAACTATTATAGCGTAAAATAAAAATGTATGAAATTCTGATGTAATCAGAAAAGATTAATAATTTTATCTCTGGTAAATTCATTACTTATATGTTGAAAGAAAAAAACTATTCATTATAAACTTCGTTTAAGTTACAAATATATTTTTTAATAAATCAATAATATTATGTATCATAGAAAACCAAAAGTAATTCACGAAAGAGAAATAATTTTTTTTGCGTGCATTATTGAAACGAAGATAATTTTGAATTTGTATTATTGAAACGAAGATAATTTTAATATCACAGCTATAACATAACAATCTCGGAGAAAATTAATTAAATAAGTAAATAAATACATGATTGTACTTACCAAATTAAATGAACGTTGGTGACTGAAAAAAAAATTTGAAAAAGTTTAGAAAAAAAATCTTTAAATATTTGAAATGAATATCTTCAACGAACACTGTGTGAAGTTCCAAATTCAAATGAACTGTGCCGTCTCCTTTTTGTCCATTGCACCCCTCCAATATCCAATTTGTGTATGATCCCGATCACGTAATGTTCGAGTGTGCATCTCTTGCAACCGATCAAGCTGCTTTCTACTCCTTCCTTTTACAAATTGGTATTCCCACTCTCCATGCAGTGCGTCGTTCATTCTCTCCCTTCCTTCTCCTTCTGTTGTCCAGGCTCGTGATTCCTTTTTGTCGGCTATCTCTGATCGTATAAAGATCTAAATTTCTTCGTCCTTTTTCCTCTGTTCTTGGGCCAATGTCCTTGTAGACGAACCCCAAAAAAAAAAAAAAAAAAAAAAAAAATGAACGATGAATTCAGATTCCTCCAGCTAAACACCCTCAAACTTCCAACGATAAAAACGGGTTTCTTCGGTACATATATCTACAAAAGACGCTTCCACCATTTTCGTAAAACATGGTTTTTTTTTTGTTGTTTTTTTTTGTAGCAGTATCATTTACATCGGTTAGCCTGACAACATGAGCGAACCGAACAGGTATTTTCTAATTCGATATATCCTTCAAGGTTGGGGGTAAACATTTCTTTTAGTTGTAACTGTAATCTTCGTCACGCGTTTTGAATATATAGGCTTGTCAACTATTTTCTAATTCGGTATTTTATAATTCGATAATTTATAATTCAGTATTTTTGTGTGTTCGAGGTTTAGGGGTAAAACAAACGTCCGGTTGTAGCATCGAACTTCGTTACGCGTTTTTGAACATATAGGCTTGACTGAAAGGTCTGATGGTAACAGCATGCATACAAAGGAAGAAAAAAATGTACTCGGCTTTTTAAGCGAAGTGATACATGATTGAAGATAACATAAGACGATGTTGCTGCATCGGAGAAATATATCCTTCTGTCTCACACATACTCTCTCACTCACTCCCTTGTTGAAATTCCTGATCTATTCCTGTTACCGCGTTTTCTTCGAACATGCCGTGCCTCATAAACTAACAGGTTTTCTAGCTGTCGTTCTATACAATTCCGAAAAAATTTTTATGGAATAAAAAAAATGTATAAAACGTGAACTGGTCGGATATTATTTATAAAAATGTGTATTCTATGTATATTAGGATATGGTTTATTTTTCAGTTCTCTAAGAAATAACGCAGATGAGATTTATCGATCTTTTTTCCTATCAAGTCGTTATATAGCTAGATATTTACATAGAGAGTAGTTATAATAAAAACATAATATAATAATAGAAAGAAATTATTGCTTTGATTGCCTGCAAGATTATGGATGGTGCGGCTTGGGCTAGAGATTAATAAAAAAATATGATACGAAAGAAATAAAAAATGTGTGGGTTGAATCGGAAAAATCACATTCCTTTGGTGAAAGCTGGTAGTCACTATTGGTAATTAATGTTGGATGCCTGTAGGAGAAAAAATTTTAATGTTTGGATTTTAATTGAGTTCATACATGAACAAAAATTTCTAAAACTGCTCAGGAAGCCCTGCTCGCCAACGTCGAACATGGTTGTCAGCCGCGTTATATTCTAATCATTGTTTGTTCCAATGGTAAATTGGCAATAAACTTATTATATATACCTTCATTTCTGCTTTTCCTAATTTTCCAACAATAAATTATATTTTTAAAGCAGTTCTTTGTGTTTTGGGCTTTCCACAGCTTTTGCTTACCGGCAAATACTCTGTATATTACTCCATATTTACAATCTAATTAAAATTGTGTTCATACGTTAGTATGTATAATGTAAGTGCTTTGTTCATTTTCACTGACTATATATGTATATGTACATAAAATGGTAGAGAATAAATTTTACTAACCGTCGGAAAAAAAGCAGCTAACCCCCTAAGATGTTTTCATTTATTAATTATTAATTAGTTACGTTTTAGGTTAAATATAATTTCTTTTCATTTCGGTTATTCCATTTTTTTTAAATATTTCTTCTGAAATACTCTTTAACTGTAGGCTTTCCCAAATTTCTGTCATTTTCTTATTTCTAAATGATTCTAGTAACATGTTTCACAATGCCAGTACTTCGAATTCAATAGTCCTGTCTAAACGGTTATTAGCTCCTTTTATCCAGCTTGGTAGCATAAACACTCTTCGATTCTTGATGGGATATTTCTTTTTCCCCGGTTTTTCCATCACCGTGTAAATCGAAACGGTCGCAGTTTCTGTGTTCCATTTAATATTCCTATATTTATTGCGCCTAGTTTTTCGTACGACACGTCTTTTAGTTGTTTATTAGATAAGTGATAATGATTTAATTTGCAGTGCCGCTGTCGCGAGTACGTTTTCCTCTATGGTGCGGAGTTTTTCGCCAATCCACAAACTATTTTAAACATTTGTCTCTGGTTATCCGCAGTGTAGCTGTCACAAATAATAACGCTTGTGTTTATTATTTTCCTGCTGTACGCGCTGCGAATACCAAATATCAGTTCTGGGAAGATCCGAACACCCCCTATGCGCTGATGGTATCCAAATGGGATAATGAAGAACCACTTGAGAGAGGCCACACACAAATGACCAGTCATGCTGATACATTTGATAACGTAAATTACAAATATTTTAATCTTTCTGTATCATTATACTGCTGCAACTCCACTATAATGGAAAGTAATATATAATTGATCAAGTTTACCGATATGAAAGTACAAAAATCAGATAGTTTATAAATAGTTATTTGTAATAAGTACAAAATTATATTGCATACGCCATTGCAGTCGGTCACTAAATAAATGCACTACTATTACAAATCGTAGATTATATTACGAATAAATTAGCAAATACGAGTACCGTGTACTAGTTACCTTTAGAATGAAAAAGAATAAAAATTCAAAGAATCAGAGAGATGATTTATGCTAGTCTGAATTTAAGAACTTAATATTTTCAAACTTCACGAAAATGGCAAAACGAACAGATTAAACTGAAGCTCTACTATAAATGAAATGATGAAACATAAAGAGATAGGATTCTCAAAATTTTATTATAATGAATAGAAAACAATGGACTTTTGTCAGGCAAAAGACACTGAACCAGTATCATTCACCCTTTAAAAACTGAACAGATGGTAGTAGTGGAAAGCGGACATTGTGCGAGACTTAATAATAACTCTGCAAACGCGCAGAAGTGTTCGTGACAATGTTTTATTCTAGATGAGGTAGAAGATGGTTTCTTTGTGTTGCCTGCTATAAGGCAAATAGTATTTTAAATGTAACATGCATAAACACAAGTTAATAAGAGAAGAGATAAAGTTAACGTCAAAAAGAGAAACATTGTCAAGCATAAAGTTTTGATAAAATTTAAAACCTGTACACAATTTCGCAGTCGTTAAAGTGCTCTTCACATAAAGAATATACTCGTGAAGAGGTAATAGTGATGTACAAAAGCAATCAAGCTGAAGAAAAAATTGGCACTTTTTGCCAAGCAAAAACCAAAATGTTAAAAAAAATAATTCATACCGAATGCTGGGCAATAAATTCACCGAATGTAGTTGAAACGATTTTCAAATTTCTAAACACGCTCCAAATTTTTCGTAAATCCAGTACAAAAAATTTTTGTGCAAAGTTTTATTAAGTTTTTTTACATCGCAGTCTTTTCCTTTAATTATCCTTGATTTGTATACTGGTTAGCATAAACTTAAATTAGTTAGTTTCACTCTAATTCTTAAAAATACTCTGATACTTTCCCGAATACATAACTCATCGATCTCAACATTTTCAGATAAATCTTCTTTGCAGTTGATTATTATTATGACATTTGTTACACTTTTCTAACTGCTAGCAGGCAATACACGGCTAATTAATGCTTTGCAATTGATCCGAATTAATTCAGTTATTTCATTACAGTCGAAAAACAATGCACCGATGGAAGTGTAATTGTTAAAAATGTAACACTAAAGTAGACGTGAGTATGAACAAATTAAACATGACGAAGAAAAGAAAAAAGAGTTGTACTAAAATTTTTGCTAAGTAAACGGTCTGGCTAACTTCCCTAATGATGGTCATAGTGGTATTACTAATATTAATATTAATAATAATAATAATAATAGTAATCTTAATAATAATAATAACAACAACAAAGTCGCCAACTCTAAAAATATTAGTAATAATGTTCGTTAGTGTTTTAGTTGTAATTCAGTCGATATACATGCCCGTTCAGTTGTATTATAATTTCCATCAGAGAGTGTTCGGTCGAACATTAAGCTCCATATCTAGTCGTCGGCAAGTGTGCCAGTTTTTTACTCTAGTCGCCGTTGTCAGTTTTCTCGTCATGCTGCACGCGTTATAAATTTGTTTATTCAGTCAATTTTTTATGTTTTTTTTTTGTCCGAAATTTGTCCGCTGTACGTTTCACTAAATTTTTAGTAATTTTTTTCACAAAAATATACGAGGTGGTGGGCCACCGTGACATCTCCGCATGGAGATACGACCGCCTCCGCATGGCGGGTTATTAAGATCCCTTGAATAGTTTGTTTTTTTTTATACTTAACCAAATTGTTTCTCTCCGTGTGATTTTTATTATACTGCTTTGAAAAGCCTAGTGCTCTGCGCGGTAAAGCGATTCCAGTCGCAACACACTGTTGGCAAGAGTTGCTGGCGCCCGTTAATTTTTTTTATAGTGACATAATTATTTTTATCATCCAAATTAACACAATCGTCAGTCGAAATACAACAAGGAAGGGAAAAGCGTTTCAATCATATTCGTGATCACAAAGTTGACTACAGCGCCAGTATCAAGTCTCGGTAGTAGAGAACAAAGTCAGAAATGGCATTTGGAGTATAAAGTAGGTTATCAGGAAAGACTTAGAGGTTTGAATATGTTCAAAATCCGAAAATATGCGGTTTTAAGGTTTTTTGAATACGTTCCACCACTTTTAAAAATCCGAAAAAATATATACATATTTTTAGAGAAAAAATGCATAAAATATTTTCTTTTTAGAGATGAGTATATTTTCGTTTTCGATAAATCGAGTTTCAACATTTTTCAAACGCTATAAAAATTTGAATTTCGCGATAAATTTTTTTGAGTAGAACCATTTTGTAGAGCTTGGAATCTATCACAATTTGAAGGGGAAAAAAATTCCTAGCTTGAAAACTGATCGAGATATTGTAAAAAACTAAAAATCGCAAAATCGGGCCTTATAGAGCCCCATAAAAGGAGTCTAAAAATCTAGGAATCGGTATTTCCATTGATGACGAACATAATGATATAATTCTTTTCCGAATGACTTAAGGACCGATTTGACCATTGTATCCGGCTATACCCTTTATTTTCCTCCATCGGAGACACAGATCTTATAGGAAAAGAAATTTGATGCGGCGTTTGCAGGTAATTTTCTACTTCCTCATCTGCAGCGCATACGGTATTACGTTTGTAAGGATTGAATATCTCTGATAAGTAAATAGCGAATATTCCTGCTTTTCCCCCATTAGTTCTTATCGATTTATTGTCCATTTTTAAAGGTGAAAGTTGTGGTTGGTGGCTATTTTAAATGATTTTTCTCGCTTTCCACAGGGAGTAATCGGTATTATCGGCAGGAGTTCAGGACGAGATGTAGTTATTAAAAGTACCGTCCTTTAATTCGAGAATTTTGCTTCTTAATTCTTTAGGTGCTTTGTTAAAGGCAGTTTATCATTGGGGCTTCTGGTATACTGCCATACACGCTTTAATTTCCATTTTTTGTGTATCATATTTTTTATTACTTTCAGATGACCGTTTATATGTAAAACTTTATTTTCTTTCTTAGATGTTGCTACGTGCGCAGGTTGTTGGATACATCGGGTAAGCTGTCCAACATCCACTTTAGATTTTAGCGAAATATTTAAATTAATTTTATTTTCAATTAAATGTTGAAAAATCTCCCATTCGGTTGATCTAATACACTTTACTGGTTTTTCCTCAGCATAATTGACTGCACTACTCACATGCATAATTACAGGGAATGGATGAGAAACACCATCCAGGCACGATTCAATAAACAGATTCCATTACAAATGAAGAAGTCTAATAAATCGGGAGTCTTATTATTGTCAGTAGACCAATATGTTGGTTCCCGCCTGACAAACTGTTATAGTTGTTCGTTTGAATGCATTGATGCAGCTGGTTCCCTCTTTGACTATTTAATCGGGATCCCTATGTTTTATGCTGGAATTAAAATCTCCTCCTGAAATATATAAATCTATTTCTGAGGATTTTGAAATACTTATTGAATTTCTCTTGTTTTACGATACGTCTAGGAGGACAGTAATCGGAAGGAACTGTTATAAGTTCGTATTTTGACGGTAGTTGCTTGCAAATAAACTATAGCAAACTTATCCACTTCATAGTGCTTTAAAGCCTTTCCTAAACGATCGTAGTCCCTCCGTGAGCAGGTACAATGATTCTATTTCATGCTGTTTATGTGCCATTCCATTGATGTTCCACACTGCTATTCGAAAAAATTTATTCATTTTCAAAGTAATTTGTTAAGCACTGTTGATGACATATTTATTATCATACTGTTTCGATGTATCAGCTGATTCAACATATTTTCGAATTCAGAAATAAATTCACTTAATTGGGTGCTATTATTATTATTAATTCCATTATTACTTATATTATTATTATTATTATTATTATTATTATTATTGTTATTATTGATAATTGGTCTTTCCAAGTTAACATTAGTATTTTGGCCACGTAATGCTGAGGCGTAAGTAGATTTCATGGATCTATCAATTTGAGTTGGGTTGTGTTCATTCAAATTTCGAGTGAAATTAGTTGATGATAGGTTAATTTGTTGATTAACGTTATTTATTAACCGTGGTTTATTTTGCGTATTACGTATTTTAAATAACTCCCTGTATAGGGTACACCCTTTATAATTAGCAAGATGGTTTCCATCAAAATTGACACATTTAGGAGGTATATCAATAGCTTTGTTTCATGTATTTGTTTGATGTGTGTCCCCACATTTTACATAAGCAAACGGTACTGGATATCGCATACATTGTATTATACCCTTATTTTTGAATGGCGGTTCAACTTTAATTTTCATATTGAACGAAAATTTTACATTATATACTTCTTTAGTGTTGACGTTTGAATAAAGATCAACGAAGCACATAGACAATGGTTGTTTGGTTATTTGTTCTTTAATATTGAGTACATTCCTTCCTTTAGAAACCATCTTCTGTCAATGCTTTTTTTATGTTATCAGCGGGAATTATGTGATGAATATTTTTTATCACTACTCTGAATGCTTTCTCTTCTTTTAATTGCTATAACGTAGCACTTCTTTTTCTTTTAAAATTGTAATTATTTTCCTGTAGCTATCAGTATTGTTAACTTTTAGCTTATCTTTCTCCATTATTTAAAGTCTGACACAAGAATTCTTCCCTTTTTAAGCTAAGAAGATACATCTCTCCACTTCTTTATAGTGAACAATTCCGTATATTATTATAGGAAGTGGTTTCGGAGGTCGTTTCGTTTCATCCGATTCCGTTTCTTCTTCATTAGGATTGCTCGTAGTTATTTTATTATTTTTCCGATGAATATCAGTATCCCGCAGTCCAAAAAGAGGCCAAAAGCGGTTTTCCTTTTTATTTACTACTTCGGGTGAGGAATCTGAAGCTTTCAATTTCCTTTTCCTTATAGGGATAACCTGCCAAGAATTAGGTAACTGATGGATAATTTTTATAAAAGGGACGGTTTTGTTAACAGAAATATTCATTTCAACGTCAGCGACGTCTTTTGTTTAATCGTATTATCGTCGTTGTTATTAAAGTTATTATCATTACTAATTTCACTATTGGCACTGGCAACAGTTTTTGCTTGAATCGTTTTTTCTTTTTTGATGATCTAGCATGTATACTTGACATCCTTCTTCTATGTATAGATATTAGCCAGGCTTATACGTCCTACTATTTATGAATAATCGAATACTATGCTTAAGAATAAGCGATATAGATAAACGCGTGTTAGTATTAGATAGATAACGAAATACGGTTAGTATATTGCGATTGTTATCAACGCGGTGGTGTTAATACGCAGACCGATAACAATGGAACGAACTCATTGAATGGAATGGTTTTTACATCGATATTACGATTTGATGTATTACTTGAAAACACGTTGTGTAAGTAAACTTATTTGTAAAAGAGCGCGAACTACCGAACAGCAAAACACATCATAACACAAACATTAATATACGGCGTAAAAGATGAACGCTTTTGATATAACTGATAATAAAATTCACTTGAAAAAATGATATTCATTTGATTTTTGAGGTAAAGTATATTATTGGTTTAAATCTTACCTCTTACAAAAAAATTACAAAATTAAGATAAACAAAGTATACAGTATTTTACTGAAAATTGTGAGGTGCCGCGAGGAATTGTTTTGTGTCCAATTTTATTTTTTATGTGTACATAAAAATGAGTTGTGTGTTCTTAAAATTCCAGAACAGATCTTTACTTATGATGAAGATACTGTGTTTGTAACAAGTTTATGTTGTACTGACATTTTATAACAACAGGTAGAAAGTGTGGTAAATGTGTTACTTAATAATAATAGACTTGTAATTAATTTAAAGAAAACTAAATTCATGTTATACAGTAATTCACCACAATATAAGTGCGATGAAATAAAAATTATGATAAATCGTTATATATATATATATGCAGCGTGATAGCATAGTGGTTAAGGTGCTTGGCTACCACGTCAGAGGTCACGGGTTCAAGACTTGTCTCGTCCCGAATCCAAGTCGCTCCCAAGCTTACCCAGTCTGAAATAATTGGGTACCAGAGAAATCTGGGAAAGTAAAAGCGGCCGAGAGAAAGGAACTGGCCACCCTACTCTCATTAGTGCCGTTGGGCTTAGTACATTGTGAACCTTAACTTCACAATCCCAACGCCCTGTCAAGGGTATGGAACTCACTTTACTTTTATATATATATGTATATATGTATATAAAAAGCCTATGATATGAAATATTTGGGCTCAAAATTAGACTGCAGTTTTGCGTGTAATAAACATATTCGTTTCTTAGAACAAAAATTAAAAAAGTTAAACTTGAGAAAATTTTTTACTCCAGCTACGTAGAGCATCTGTGAAATTTGTGATGGCAATAATAAGAATAAATGGATCTAACTTGATTATTATTTTTATTATTATTATTAGGTAGGTCTTCTCACCCGGGAAAGTCTACTTCTAAGTTTCTCGAGGCTGATGTTTTTGTTTTTTTTTTGGCTTGCCAACCGGGGACTTCTACCCAGAAACAATTAGAATAGGAAAGAATCACTTATATCTTGATACGGTCGGATATTGTTAGGAGAAAGAAACAAATAATAGGAACAATCTGTGGAGAGGAAAGAGATAAAACATAAGAGGCGCAATATGGAGTAGGAAGACCGAGTATCAATAAAATGGAATAGAAAGCAAAGCACTCAGCAGAAACAGATAAACACTTAATAAACACATTGTCCGCATCGCAAATATGCTCTTCGTTCGAGTGGAGAGGACAATATGGAGAGGCAACCAACGAAAAACGAAAACGGGAGGAAGATAATAACGTATGGCTTAAGAGCGCAGATGAATAACGGAGACAACAACAGAACGACGAAGTAAAGGAAACAAAGAGAACCACGGACTGGCAGGAAGACTAGGTTGGACAGACAAATAAAAAGAACAATTGTTAGAGAAAGAGGAAACGTATACATTCGATACCAAAGTCTGAGATGAAAACCTTTGCACAGAAGAAGGAGATTGGACGAATGGACTTTTTTAAAGAAGAAGTGCGAATAGGCAGCAACCCGAGCCAATGAGTCCGCCGCTTCATTACCGCAGACGTCCGAATGGCTAGGAATCCACAGCAAATCAATTTGAATAGAATGAAGGGAAGAAAGAGCGTGGATAAGTGAGCGTATGCGGAGTGTAATAAAATCACAGGAATAATCAGGAAGGGGAGAGCAAATGGCCTGAACGGCGGTCATGGAGTCCGATATAATCAAGAATTTGGAGGAAATGTGATTAGAGGAAATGAAAATAATGGAACGTAGGATAGTCATTAAATCGTTTATGGATATCGAACATAAAGGAGGCAAGCGAAAAGATTCTGAAAAGTCAAACTCTGGGAGGATAAAAGAAGCACCGACACCATCCGGCTTCTTCGAGCCATCTGTAAACACGGGGTTGCATGCGAGGGAAGATCAGAATTGATAAAACTGCGGAATTCCTTTCTGATTAAGGCTTGCGGAAGAAACTTAGAGAGCGTAGGATCAGTAAATATATTTGGAGGATGGCAGAGATCGGCGAAATTAAAAGTGAAATAAGGGAGATTGACAAAGGACATTACGTAAGGACAAAACGAACTGAGCCGTAGAGCAATGAAGATAGACTAGGAATTTTCCTAGGTACCAAACGCCAGTTCTCAGAAATGAAAAGATAGGAATGGATAAGAGTAGAGGACGTGAATGGGAGACGCTTAGTAAGAAAACGATAGCCCAAATAAGATCTGCAAATAGAAAGGGGTGGTGTATTAGATTCGGCAAGGACTGCTGGAACCGGAGAGGATTTAAAAGCACCAAGACAGAGACGAAGGTAAGAGTTTCGTATTGCATCCAATTTAGAGAGTCGGGACTTAGAGGCACAACCATAGAGAAATGAACAGTAATCAAATTTTGAGCGGATGAAAGATTTATATAGAGAAATGAGGACATAAGGTTCACCCCCGCCCCATTTGGTTGGCGATAAGGCCTTCAGCGGGTTTAGTCTTTTGGTTGCTGAAGAGGAAAGATACTTGATGTATTCGGAGAAGGATAGCCGACTGTCAAGGAAGATACCGAGATAACAGAAACAATTCACACGAGAAAGGAGTGTATTTTTTAGGGATAGATAGACAGAAGCAGGATTATAAGGTCGCAGAGTAAATACGGCATAACAAGATTTAGTAGGAGAAATAGAAAGGTTAATTGAGGAAAGGGAATGATCCAACACGGAAAGAGACGAATTAAGTGCCACACTGGCTGATATAATATCGTGAAATGAGGCATAAAGTAGGATGTCATCAGCAAAGAATAAAGACGAAGAATTTAGAGGAAGAGAAGCCACACTACTGATAGTGTATATGTTGAAAAGAGTAGGACTGAGTGAGGAACCTTGAGGGAGACCTCGAAAAGGCTGATAATCTGTAAATTATTTCTTTAGATGTACATAATTACACTTAATAATATTCCTTAGTATATTTCTAATAGAATACAAGTGAGTCTGGTCAGTCAACTTATCGATTAACCCTGATTTTCACTTTCAAATTGAATATGGTCGAAGTATGTTATATTATCTCCAGATTTTAAACAGCTTAAGTTTATAGTACTCCTGTTATGATAATTTGATTTCTTAGTTTGGTGCGCTTCAATTTTGCTTTTTTACATTAAATATTACAGGATTCAACAACTTCTTGTGTAGTAGGCAATTTAGTATGTAATCGCCAATTAAACATTACTGCGCTGATGATCATTTCGTACTCTGAAAAATTGAAGTATTACGATATTCTAAAAGTTTAAGATTTAAATCAGGTTTTTCTTCAAATGTTTCTTTAAGTGCTCTCTTCTCCGCCATCCATTAGATTAAGAATAGTTAGAACTTATGAAGCTACATTTAAAATTATAATTCATAGAAAGTTATTTTTAACTGTTGAATGCGATATTGCTTGATACAATTTTATTAGGAATACGAAAGGTAGCGAAGACGGTTTGTGGATTATGTATTAATCTTTTAATTCTTTCGAATTTTATCTGAATTATTTTAATTCGTATCGGGAAAATTGTTAAATATATCTTAGTATCAACTTCGTATAAACCAGGGAATATTTTTGAATTATAACCGAATATTACGGTTAAATAACATTTTTTTAGGATCTTTCCTTTGGTACTTTTAAAAAATTTTCTAATGTTTAATGCAACTTCATACGTCCCCTGATTTATTACCAAGTCGATATACAGTTTCACATACACAATTTGTCATTTTATCGATACACCTACACTCATGCAACACGTGTAATAGATAATTTCATAATTCATAGGGGACTATAACTTTTTATCATAAAGGAAAAGCAAATTGTTATAATAATAAATACCATTGCTTAATTTATAGTGAAACTTGTCAGCCTTCTTTAATGTATTTAATAATAATTTGCAGACTATACTATCTTTGCCAATGAGATCTTGAAATCATTTTACTTTATTTTCAGTCATATTCAATGCCATGAATTGCTTTAGTATTAGAAAAATTAAGCGTTTCAGTATTGTCTATACATCCCTATTTATAATATCAACCGTAAGTAAATTTTTTCCTGAAATGCATTCAATAAAAAAAAAAAAAAAAAAAAAGAATTATCAGTTATAATATAACCAGGATGTAACCCAAATATTTCGCTTCATTAAATATTGTAATTTATTATTGTTAAATTTTGTATTTTCTAGCTTTAAGTGACAATAGCTGTTTTAATGTATTATCGTGTTCCTCGTTACTTTTAGCGTCTATTTTATATCATCAAAGTATAATTGGGACAGCTTTTATGCCTAATACTTCTAAATTGCTCCATTCATATGCTTTCAACGCGCGTGGGATACCTTCAGGTAGTCGATTAAGTTTACAACGACCAAAAAGAGAGTGTTAAAAGTACATGAAGCTTGTTCGCCTAATTTTATTTAGGAAAAAAAAAGTCATTATGACAATCTCGTACTGTAAACAAATTTGCGAGCTTGTTAAATTATTTAAAATTTTACCGGGTAAAGGTATAAATGTTGCTCCTTTGTGAAACATATTACATATTCGAGTCGCAGTCGGCCAGATTTCTTTTTTCTTTTAAAATAACACAGGGCAAGTATGCCCGTTGTGTGAATGCCCAACGCTCTTATTATCGTTTCTTCAAATTGAACACATTACAAATTTAATCATGCGTATTATATTACGCAGATGCTGATTAGGTCGAAATTTCGCTGTAACTGTCGGAGATGATCAATACATGCCGAGGTTCTGCCATATAGTATCTTTGTGGGCAAGGCTAGCGATTTAAATGTAGTTACTTGTACCCGCAGCGAGAGTATACGCCGACTATTGCATATCGAGTAGTAGTATTGAGAAGAAAATACGAATAAACCGGCCGTTTTCGGGATAGCTTTTCCGTTGCACCTCGGATGAGGAATCATCTTCGTCGTAAGTTGACCTGGGGGCAGGTCAACGCGTTACGATTAGCCTGAACTTAACCGCATCATACGTTTCGTTTTCGAATCGGTTTTTCCATTAAACTTTTTCGTGATTACTGCATATGTTTTAGGTATCTTAGCCGGTGATTTCGAGATACACGTATTTCTTTTATATTTTCATTTTTTATTTTTATTTTTTGCTAAGATTTTTCTTTTCTATCTGCCGCGAAATAATAACACTCGGGGACCTGCGTCCGGGCGAGTTCCTCCGGGTGAAGAATCTGAGATGACTCTCGAGATTAGAGATCACTTTATTTAAACTCAGCGTTTATTTTTTTTTATTATTCTGCACTGCTAAGGATTCTGGTGCCCGAACTTTCCGTTAAAGTTATTTAGAAAACTGCGGAAAAAAAACATCGCAGAAATGATAACAAATCGGAATGGTTTTTGTGATAATATGAAGGATTTCATCCGGCTGTGCTTTTCTTCCGGAGATACCTGTTGAAAATTTAACTCGAAATAATTGCTTCTCAATACTGAAATTATTAACAGCAAGAATTACTCGATCACAAACTAAATCCATTTCAGAACTACACCAAATTCACAATACTTCGGTATAAATTCTTTAATTCAATTACATATAAAACATTTGAATCTTTCCAATACTACATTCTTCTTTAAAACACAGTGATTGTCGAATTTAGTTATGTAGTATAAATGGAGGATTATATGCCTTTTCGTCTTTATCGTAAACGCAATATAAGAATACAGAAATTTTCATCAAATCTGACTCTCCTCCCGCCTTTTCCATAGCAGTTAGGGATAATTATGCAAGGAATTTTTAAGTCGGGTTCAACTTTCACTTGAATCATTAGCTGCGATCTCAATTTTCTTCCGGTGATTTAATAGCAAATTCCGTTGTGAAAAAAAAGTTTAGCGAATATTAGGCGTACACTTATTTTTTTTAAATAAACGACTGCATCATCATTAACCCTTGGTGCTCGTCCAGTGCCTCACAGGCACGGGGGGAAATTCATCAGCAGATGGTGGCCACCCTGATTCAATGTCAGCGCTAGGAGCTCTAGTATTCCTATCCCCAGTCTATGTGAAGAGCCCGACGTGGTTATTTCTCCCCGCGCTCCGTCCGGTGAATTATGCTCCCACTCCAAAACGTAAGTATAGTGCCTGTCAGTGGCAACGACAGTGGGAATAGCTAAAACTACTAAGTGCCTCAAAGGTAAATCTGGGATGAAAATGAAATCAACGTATTTTATAACAAGACAAAAGGTGCTGTTGACAACCTTGACAGGAAATGTTCAGTTTATTCTTCAGGTAGAAGAACTCAACGTTGGCCAATGGTTGTATTTTCTAGGATTTTGAATATTTCCGCATCGAACTCCTTCGTATCCTATACAACTGCTTTCGTACAGTCCAGTTATTTGAAATGTTGGCAATGCAGCTCATAAGATCGAAAGCGAGCCAACATAGCCCGTGATCTACGAAAACTGATCAATGATATCTCGAATGAGGATTTCAAGATGCAGCAAGTGGACCAAAACACTCTTTCAACGTTGCAATCATTTTCAATGGATTCGGCTTCGGCAAGTTCGATAAACTCGTAATCTCCAATAGATCCGTATGGAAGCTAGAAGGAAGTGTTCCATATGCCCGAGCCGTAACAACCGTGCCGCATTCTTCATGTGTGTGAAATGTAGTGCTCTGATATGCCTGGAATGCTCCAGAAAAACTTGAAACGCCTGTTATTAGAATGATTTTAAAATTTTATAAAGATTTGTAAAAGTATTCATAAAGTTTAAATATACGTTTTGATTCGTGGTTTCATACTTTTTTTTTTCTTTTTTTTTTTTTTTATCAGAAAGTAATACAAATTATTTTAACGGTATTTTGAAACGCAAGTGCCTCACAGGCACTGCAACGGTAAAAAACGCACAACAAACCAGGGTAATTAATATTACGTCCCCATTAATTAAATAAACACTAGCGATATAATTTTTTATTATTAATACTGCGAATACGATAACGCAAACCAAAACGAAACAATCTTCCTCTTTTTATTCTCTATATAAACTGCATATTGAAACGAGGATCGCCAGTGTATATGTATATGATAAAATATAAAATACTAAATCCTAATTCAACATCAACAATTTCTAGATCATACGCTATACTTATGTGATGAACTCACCGGAACATGCATTCCGCAAGCCTCTAAAAATGCCCGATACCGTGTCATCGGCATATCTTATATCATCGGAGACTCGTTTTTCACCGATATCGTCCACACTGTGGTGGTAGTCTGTTTAAAGACGTGTTTTACATCCGATAACAAACGATGCACAGCCTAGTATAACGCTTCTCCAGATCCGGATCTCTTTTTTGTGACGGCTGTTCCATGCGTAGATCATATGTGTTTACATTTGGCGACTTCTTAAGCCGATATATTTTTCAGAATTCATTTTTAGTTTTTCGCGGTTTTAACACAGATTAAAAACCTTTCTATAATTCATAAAGCATAGACACAATCTGTGGTTAAGATTCGTGCATCTTTTTTGGGTTAAAATATTTAAAATGCACATTGTAATCAAATCAGGTTTCTAAAGCTAAACCACTCTCAGAGTTCCTTTCGGATTCATCCTAAATCGACTTGAGTATTTCGTTAAAATTTTTGGTACGTGTGCCAACGTAATATAGAGCTTATTGCGCGATAGTACCCACAATGTGACACATTCGACTTCTTTAGAAACCTCAATTTTATCTAATTTTTAACGTCAATTTTACCGACTGACGTACACTGCTCCGTTTAAGAAAACCGCTACTACAGTCGTTATCGTTTGATTGTCTTTTTCCAGTAATTAACTACATCGCGATGGCTTTTAAACTTCTTATTGCCTTAGCTATTTCTGATCCATCTATGTGTGTGTGCCACTTTTAACCCGTTGCTTTTCTGTTTATTCCTACGATAATTTCCCTTTTTTCCAGTTAGTTTTCTCAGCGCAGCCTACTCACGGTCCCAAGAAATTCCTTTACTGCTTAAGAACATTCTTTCCTTGTAATCTTTTCCAATTTCCTCCTCGCGGATGTTTTAAATTATTTACGACTATCAAAATTTCATATTCTTAAAAATCGTAACCGCTTTATACGTTACTCCTGCTCGCACAAATTACATAAGTAAAATTGTCTTCATTAATATCATAAATGACTGTAGCAGTTTCAAAATGCAAAATATAATTTTTCAGTTACGCAAGTTTTTTTTGTTATACTTTTAAATAACACTGTTCCGCGGATAGTGCGGCGTTAATTGTTCATCCAGAATTCTAAGAAGTAACGATTAATATTCCTCGACCAGATGATTATGATAAAAGGTTTCCCTGTGGAATTAAACCACGAGTATTATTGCGAACAGAACATTGATAGTTTGCGTACGGACAAACGGATCGTTATGAAGATGTCATTTTTAGTGTGCTACATGTGTGTCAGTACGTTGCCTATAGTTTATGCCTCTGTTTGGTGATTTTTTTTACTCGAGGTTTTATCTGATGCAATTAGCAATGGCGATTGTTATTTATTTTCACGTAATTTCTATTTCGATGGTAATTTATTCGAACCGAAGTAGTTACAGTTTTTGGTAAGTACATAAATCGACGAGAGTATTTGAACGAAAAAAACAAAAAAAATAAAAAAAATCGGTATTTAAAAATAAGACATTTAAAACTCATTTTTAAGCGGGGTTACAAAAGAGTTTAATTTAAAAAAAAAAAAAAAAAACCGGAAAAGAATTACGCATCATTTAAAATTACAGAAATGAAAAGCACGCAAAAATAATAATACATATATAACACGCAAACTAACCTCAGGATAAGGAAGAAACTGATTTAAAATTTTTGCAAATTATAAACTTTCATTTCTTCTTAATTTCGTTTCAACAGTCGCCTTATTTTTTTTTTTCTATTTAGTTTTAGTTTCAGGCGCTGAATGAACGACTTCATTTATTTACGATACTTTTCCTTTTTTTCTTCTTCTTCTTCGTTCATAACTCTACGTATTTTTGCTTTTTTCGAGAATTCCTTTTTTCCTATTAACCTTTTTTTTTTTTTTTTTTTTTTTTTTTTATATACATATATAACTAGCATACCATCTAAAGTAAGCTATTGTAGCACATAGAAGTGCGGCCAGTATTTAAAGATAGAATTAATTAATTCGGTTGCCTTAATAAACTTAAGGGCAGATGCCGTTGCCGTCGATGAATTAGCAAGGATACCAGCGATAATATCATTATCGTTACTGTTGAAACTCGATGATCTGAAAAGGTTGGCATACACATAGCGTTTGTGATACAGTAGGGACGCTGCTTTGTAGGTTGAAAGGGCAGAATGTAGGGGACGGAACTCCTCGGAACATTTAGTCGTGGGACAAGGCTATATGTTTTGTTCGCAGCCGACTTAGTTATGTCACATAGTCATTCCCATTCACTTCTTTACACCAATTCGATTTAATTTTGATAGAAATTGTTTAGATGTGTGTATTCTCAACTCATTATAGTGCCGCTAAATACGAGCATAATTCTCTCCGCGATTTTGTTTTTTGCAATTTTTTTAACATTGACATGTATTTTCGGTAATTGAAGATAACATTTTTCAGCATTTTTTTAAAATAACTTTTAAATCTTCGATCAACTGTCTTTTCTATTTAACATTCGCCCGTACAGGAAGCCACCCGGTCAAATTACAATACAATAATGTCTCTAATTTTTGACTAATGATGATTTATTCTTACAAACTTCATTTATTTCATTTACACACGTGCAATATAGTAATTCAGCCGGCAACCAAAAATTGATAGAGAAGACGAGACTCTCGATGATAAAACCGCAGCTAAAAGCTACGTAACATATCTACCGTTTGCTATATAATACTTCAATTAATTTCAATAAGTTATCATTACCCAAGGAATGTGAGAACAGGTCAAACATGAAAAAAACTGGCTGTAGGTGAATTTAGCACAGTTAGTGGCTAAATAAACTTAATAACCAATCGGTGTTCTTTGCCAGTTCGGATCAAAGTCGAAAATAAAGTACTCTGTAACGGGGAAGAAAAACAATGGAAAAGGAAAGGAAATATTTCAAAGTCATGTATAAAAATTATACGTTTCTCGTCCTTATTACCTCTTTGATTTGCTCCGATCCATAATTACTAAACTGTCTCGCCTTCGTTTCTCGCACAGTCTCCTTCCTTCTTCTCCAGATCGTTTTTTCTCGGCTACATCTCCCTTTTTGCTTATTGCATCTTGAAGGTTCCTATTATGTTTGTGACGCAAATCACGTGTTCTTCGAGTGTTCTGGTTTATACCTTGTTCTCAGCTTTTAAAGCTCGGTCTTCCTACTCCTTTCAATTCCTCCTATGTTCTATCGCTGTCCATTCTTTCGGTTATTCCTGTTCTAGAAGTATTCTTCTGGTTCCATTGCTGATAAAATAAAAGTATAGTTTCTACCCGATTTCATCCATTTCTTCCATTTTTCTCGGTTGACTCTTTGTTAGCAAACCCTAGAGAAAAAAAAAAGATATACATATATTGATACGAATTTGGAGTTTATGACGGTATCTTTTGACGATATTTGAGATAAAAATTATTTATTAGATCAATTTCATTTAATTTCCAATCTCTCGCACATCGAGCATTATTATCAGCTCTCGGGGGTTATCGGGATGCCTGTTCGATCGGCGTCCAATTTTCACGATATGTTCGATCAGCCTCGCATTTTCACGATAGGTAAAATAAAGTAAAGTAAGTCCCATACCTTTGATAGGGCATTGGAATTGTGAATTTAAGCTTTCCATAATGTACTAAGCCTAATGGTCTAAAGAGAATAGTGGGGCCGGTTCCTTTCTACTTTTGGATTATCCGCCTTTACTTTCCCAGATTTCTCTGGTATAACCAATTATTGCAGGCTGGGTAAACTTGAGAGTTACTTGTATCCGGGACGAGACAAGTCTCGACAACCTATGACACCTCTGACTTAGTATTCAAGCACCTTAACCACTAGGCTACCACGTTGCCTTCACGATAGGTAAACTAAAGTAAAGTAAGTCCCATACCCTTGATAAGGTATCATGGATTGTGAAGTTAAGGTTCGCAATGAACTAAACCCAATAGCACTAATGAGTGTAGGGAGTTGGCCACTACCTTAGTGTATAACAGTGGCCGGTTGCAGTGGTCTATACTTAGGACAGGCGCCACTGCGAAGCGTGCCGTCAAGCGACGAAGTTCAGCGAAAACGAATTTATAGAATCCGGTAATTTTATCGCAGTAGAATATTCGATTTAATTTTTCGGACTATATATTTCTGTGTGCGAAGATAATTCTCGTGACGGCGGCGGATTTTAATTGTCTAATTTGTTAACGTCGTTCAGCTAGTCCACGTATCGGAAAACGATTGTCAGTCCTCGATACAATATCATGTCAGTCGAACCCGCGTTCATCGTACTTTCGTAACTTTACGATCTGTCAAGTCGCTGCACTCTAAACCGTTTAGTATTCGTCTATTCATTTCCAGTTGCCCAGTCACAGCAGTCGTAGTTCGTATTTATTTCTTCTACAACCATATTAAAATTAATAATAAAACTATGATCAGTTTAGGTTTTTTTTTTTTTTTCTCTGTATAAATTCCGCTGACAAAATTAAAACGGGTTAGTTTTTTTAAACGCTAGGGCCCATGTCGGGGTGATACTTTGGAAGGAGTCTCATTTGCGTCCGAGAAAGTTTAATATTTTGAGCAGTGTTTTATTTTTTATTTTATTCAGGAAAGCGTAATATATACGAGAAAGAGGATTCTGAATTTCGATAACGAAAAAAATCAATGACTCCACATTGTAATTAAAAATATTGGGTATATTAGGATCTTACTTTTAAAAATTATATATGTTGAAAAAATATTATGAAACCCAATAAGAAACAACGGTGTTACATATAATAAATGTTTAATTTTCAGAAATATCACATCATCAGCAAAAAACTACGCGGAACTGTAAGTCTAGAAAACAACGTATTTTTTTTTATCTATAATAAGGTACTGCCAAAAATAGGGTTCCAAAAGTTTAAAATCTTGATTGTTCGTTATTTTATTTCGTATGACACTTGAATCAATTATCAACAATCGGGATGTTTAGGTTTAATTTTAAAATAGTGGATGATATTTACGCAGGCTAAGTCAATGTGAGCGCATTGGCGGCGTTCATGATTACGAACAAAACACTCAACAGCCGTTAAAAGAATGCAAAAAGATTAAGTCAGGAATCTAATGGATATTCATAAGTAGAAGTAATCGTGGACATAAGTGTGCAGCTCCCAGCGCAGAGAAGTTAAAAGATGTTATTATGAAACTATAGCACAATAAAACGCGTGATAAAGGTAATGAGAAAAGTTCATAATTAAGCCCGCAGCAGGTAAAAGCTCATAGGTTAATATCATTCTGCAATGATTATAGGTTTAGAAAAATATCATGGGACGTGTCACCAGAAGCGAATGCTGGACAATATAATAGTAATTACCACTATCCCGCGATTTTTCTGTAAGCGGGAATTAACATATTCTGAAGTATAACCGAAATGGGAATGTATAGAAAGGGTTTGTATCATCGTAACCGCCTCTCCTTAGTGGACTAGCGAGTCATTTAATTTAATCACAGGGTAACCGAAGAGACCCAGCATAAGCTCGAACATTGAAAGACGGCGAAGCTCTATACCTTTTTACACCACCTTTAGTTTCTAATTCCAATTGTAATTACTTCAATAACGGTTAAGTATTTTAATATTTCATCTTTGCAATTTCAACGTTCAGCTTTTGTAAATCTAGAGGTTTTTAAAATCTTACAATTATTCCGTTAATTTTAATTCGATCATTTGTATTCTCATATATAATTATTTTTAAAGTGTTTACTTGGTCAAATGGTACGAATTAATAATTTATTTAAGAAATCAGTAACGTTTAATCGATAACGCTCTTCAATCACCGTGCTCATAAGACATTTATTTATTTAATTACTTTTTTAGCCTGAATTAAAAACATTTAGACCACCGCGCTTACTCCTATAGATTACACGTTAAATAATGACATTGTTACGCGTAATAAATTTAAATAAACCAATACGTCGTCATAAAAGATGAATAAATACTGGATATTCTAAGGATAATACACATTATAGAACATCAAATCACTAAACTCCATTATATTCACATTAATTTCAGCAAAGCAACAAACTGTTAATGCTTTCAGAAAATAAGTTAACCGTAAAATGGCTATCACACTCTGATATCTATGACGATAAAAAATTTAATTCATTTAAGAGTAGCCTGTACTTAACTGACAAACTAAAAAACATATCTACGAAGTTAGACGCAAAGGCATCGAATAATATCATGGAATTAGACCTAACTAAATTTAATCATAATAGTAATCTCCATTTCACATTTTTACCATTGCCGTAGACATTATTATGGTAATTTGGTTTTTCTATGCAAATCTGTGGAGCGAATAAATGTGAACGTAGTTCCGTAATAGCAGCTTCCTCGGCCCCAACATCTATGGTTTCACTCAACGCGACATTACAGTGGCTGCGTAACTTACAAATCTTTAAATTCCGACTTTTACTAATCACATGAAAATACTTTTTTTTTTTTTTTTTTGATGTTGCATATAAATGAGCGAAGTTTATAATTAAAATGACTACTCCGTAATATAGAAATAAAATTCGAATTGTCAGTACAGTTCGAAAATTGACTAAAAGAGCTACCTGAATAAACTGTCTAAATGAACTGTCTAAATGAACCGTATAAATGAACTGCGTAGTCTAATGCTTTGACAATGACAAATAATTTAGTCGTGTCTTTTTGTAGTTCCTGCATTTGAAACAAAAGCGGTTACCAGATTTCTATAACTTAAAGTTATCAGTTGGGCTAAAATTCGTACATTCACTTTTTCGAAAATAAAATAGCAATGGTACGAATTTCAAGGCAACTAAGAGAGAATTTTCAGCAGCCTTTTTTCACCGACAGTTCATACCTTTTTGAAAGTGTTCGCTGTTTAATATGAATCTGGCACCGCGTTATTAATATTTGCAATAATATGCGGTTTTATACAATAAACTGTAGAAAAAGAGTTCACCAGAGCTGGGCTACGCATCTAAGGTGTACAGAAATTATTCCATAAAGATACGACTTTCCTTCGTAAAATAAGATTTAAAAAAAACAAAGGGACGGCGGCTCTTCATAATTGCACACATATTTTTCGTTTAAAAAGCTACAAGAAAAAACTATTTTTAGTCCTTAAGCAACTGCTACAATCTTTTTCTGACACGAATTAATTTAGCTTAACTTAACTACACACATGTACTGCTAGATCGTTCGCTATTTAAAAATTAGATTTCTAGAACAGAAATAATTTTTTCACTACCCGTGGAACAGATTTTGTTGTTCTTGAACTATCTACTACTGGCCTATCTAAATAAATATTATTATCAACTTTTCTAGAATACTAAAATGACAAAACCGTAGATGTTCACTTTAATCCGTCTCTTGAATTGCTTTACGGAAATCTGCATTTTTATTAGGATGTGAAACATTATAAATTCAAAAACATCACACTCTTAAATCAAATAGTTTACCTTTTGAGAAGTACTTTCTTAAATTTTGAAAATTTCAGTTGCCAAATTTTACACATTTCCTTTTAGTAAGCCATTTTTAAATCGGAATTTTCAAAAACTGGTAAAAATAGACGTGAACTGTATTCAAATATCACATTAACGAGAAATTGAATAATGTAAAACGAAAGATTGACGAATAGTTTGATCAGGTAAGTAAACGATGTTAATTGGAGAGAAAAAATCGCGTAACCAACAAGCTGAATGTAAATTTGTAAAATAAAAACAAACGGAATAGTTCCTACATATGGGGGAAGCACTCGTTTTTGAAATATTGCATTAAGAATAAGAAGAAAATAAAATAGGTAACAAAATTAACGATGACAGAGAAGAGTACTGAGAAAGATTCTAAGTTTAATCTTGACGTGCGCATTACCATTTTTTTTGATCGCGTTCTTGTCTGGCTTATCAGCTCGATAATTATCATCGACAGACGGTGAGATCGTTCTTTTACTTCAACGTATTAACAGAAGCTGTCTTTCTATTTGTTTTTTATTCTTTAATTTAATTTAATTTAATTTATTTATTAATTTTTTCATTGTTTATTACTACTTAACGGTTTCTTGTTTTGTTTCTATGATTGACGAGCTCGTCTAATCCTTCTAGTTTAGCTCTCAGTTTAATGGAGGTGGCTACATCAGCTAAGAGGAAGCCATCAAGACCTTTATAACCTATATCCGTTCTACCCCGTTCAAGTAACTGAGTTTATCTCAATGCGACATTTCCGTAGTAACTCTGATATTGACAAAAATTCTAATAATCAAAATATAGCTTTATGTATATAATGTTAAGTGATAAATTCTAATCTTTTACCCTTTGTTTTTGCCAATGACAAAAACTTTTTAACTTTCATGAATTAGTAAAATATTTTATTTTCTTAAAATTTGGAATAAATTACAAATGAAAAATATTTCTGGTTATGAAATTCGGATTATTTAAATTATGGAATTATAAAAAAGTATTGATCTTTGAAACTAAAAATTTATAATCATTTTTGAAAAAATCTTAAAAATGAAGCTGAGGATTCCGTATGTATAACTATAATTCAAGTTCACATAATAACTAAATTAAAAACAGAGAAATCTGTCTTTTTTTCCCATAAACAAGGAGAGATAACTCATTTTTGCGCCAACTTTGAAAATTTCCTTAAGGAAATTAAATACGGTTTTACCCCCGACAAATAAAAAATCTTCCTATCGATATATCACAAATATAAAGTTGTAAGCTCGGCTATAGTTATCCTATAAAGCGGTCCTTTACGCATATATTTGAGATATTGTTTGATTTCCTCAACTTTTTTACTCAGACTATTGCTTACGTGAATATCCTTTCTTTTTTTTTGCTGTTTTTGGGCTCAAAGGGGGGTCTATATAATTGTTTAATCGTAATTTTTTGAAATTTCTCGTCGGTGCGGGTTTCTATTGCGTAAATAGACTGTTTTCAGCTATTTCGGTTTATGGCTAGGCCTGAATCGATACCGGCGTCATTGAAGTCCGCTGAGATTACATCGAACCATCTTCGCTTTGGCCTACCTTCCGGCCTTCTACCTAGATCACGACCCATCTTTTGAATAACGTGCGTATCAGTTGTTGTTTTCTGTGAATTCATTGTTGTTTGGAAGTATATCAGTTTAACTGTATTTTCGTCAGTGGATATTATCGGCTGATCTCGGTCAGCTGATAGTACTATTCATCCAACTATGTCGGTATCGTGTAGGTCGTCGAATACAGCGGCGGAGACCGTTCCCAATTTCGATGATTTTCCGATGAACGAATTGCACGAGCAGTGCGATAGCAGTGCGGCTGGTCCGTCAAACGGTAATAAATACGTCCCGCAGTTAAGCGAATACGAGGAAAATTCGGATTCAAGCTTTACTACAGTGTTAAAACGTAAATGTGCGACAAAGAAATCGAAACCTGATAAGAGCCAGGTAATATTTACATCTAATCGCTGTAGTCCACTTCAAGTAGATGAAGATGCGATAAAGCATGCGTTATTTAATGATACTGCTGTACCAGCTACGAAATATCCTCCGATAACTATTTTACACCCTGATAGTTCAATAAATCTTAAACAATTAATTAGTAATTTAAAACCTCTAGTTAATTCGGAATTTAAAATAAAATATTATAATAATAAAACTTTAATTTACGTCTACATCAGTGCACATTACGATGCGGTAATTTCTACTCTTAAAACTAATAATATCCACTTCTATACACATCTGCCGAGAGAGCGTAAGCCCCTAAAACTTGTTTTGAAAGGACTTCCGACTACATTTACAACAGAAGATATCAAGGTTCAACTAGAATCATATTGCACGGTATTAAGTATCACGCAACTTACAAAAAAGCATGAGAAGACGAGTGAACGGATTCCCCTTCCTGTTTTCATCGCTACGTTCCCTCTTGGGACAAATAGTAAAGACATTTTTAATATTAAACATATAAACTATTGTTTAATTCGATGGGAAAAATACGTAAGAAAAAGTCCGGTAATTCAGTGCTATAAATGTCAACGTTTTGGACATGTGTCACTAAATTGCAACCTACCTGATAGGTGTGTTCGTTGTGCACACACCCATCCCCCTGGTGCTTGTATCAGCTCTAATTTAATCAAGTGTGCCAATTTCGATGGTCTTCATGCTGCCAATTCCAGCGAATGTGCACATTTTGTGCGTATCATTCGTGCCAGGGAGGAAAAGAGGCCTTCTCTTCGTCAAACTGGTTTACCTACAGCACAAGAATTAAAGACTTGTCCTTCCAATGCAGGCAAATTTCCACAAAGAACTTATGCGCAGGTGACTAGACATAATAGTCCGAATAACTCTGAACCTGATCATTTTTCGATATTTTTTTCGTTATTAAATAAATTTAGAAATATTAATGTAAATAAACTTTTTCGTGTAATTAAGCTCACATTAAATGAATTTAATGGCATGCATCAAAAGAGTATTTTTAGTGTAATCGGTAAGGTTACGGAAATTATAAGTAAGAATTATTTTTAATTGTGACTAATGATTGTCAATAATAACGGGATACGACTAGTTGCTTGGAATTGTAACTCAATCGCTAATAAGTATGAGGAATCGTATGAATTTATTTGCAATAACCAGATTCACATAACTGCCCTTTCCGAAACTAAATTGCACTCTTCATATAACCTTAAATTTCCTGGTTTCAAATTGTACAGAGAAGATGTTAATCGTAGAAGTGATGGAGTAGCATTAATTATAAACAATAATATTATACATGTCTTACTGCGTTTACCTCGTTTAATGCACGTACAGTGCATTGCTGTTAAAATATATTCTGATTTTTTATGTCATGTTAATCAGAATTTAAACTCGTTTGTTGTTTGCGCCGTATATAAGCCACCTAGATTTACACAAAAATTTGCTGATGACATTAGATCACTTCTTAACTTACATCCAAAGGTTATTTTAGTTGGCGATCTAAATGCTAAAAGTAGAATATGGGGTTGCTTCAACAACAATTTAGCAGGTAATATATTATTCAATATGTCCATTCGGAATAATTTTCAAATAATGGCTTCTCGGGAACCTACTTACTTTCCTTCTTCAAATCAGATTCGACGCAGTGTTTTAGATCTAATCGTAGCAAACAATGTTAATGCAAAACTCCCCGTTACGTTTGATCATCTTATCTTTGATCATAAACCAATTTTTACGATTATTAATAATGTAAAACCGCTCTTAAATAGTAAGTCGTATCTAGACTTTAATAATGCCGATATTGAGATAGTTTCAAAAAATATATCTCAGATAACATTTAAATCAACCAATTAAAGATAATTCTGATATTGATAGCAGGCTGAATTACTTTACTAAATTAATTACTGACAGTATCAATCTATTTACATCCCAAAGAAAAGACGTGTCACATGTTCCCGCAAGTTTATGTTCCGAGTTTTCTCCGTAATATAATTAAACTTAAAAACTGTGTTCGGAGGATTTATACAAAATACCGATTTCACTCTAATCTGAAACCTACCAGTATAATCAAATTCTTAACAAAAATAGTCAGATTTGTACTTGGAAAAACCAAAAATGATAAATTTCAAAAATTTCTGACGAATGTTAATACACAAGATAAAAGTTTATGGAAAGTATGTTCGCGGTATAGTAAGAGTTATGATTCCACCGCTATTTGATTCTGATCTTAACACGTATGTTTATAAGGATCAAGCAAAAGCGGAGTTGTTAGCCGAGTATTACTCAAATATTCATAAAACGAGCACGCGTCTTGCGTCTACATATCAAAATAATTTAGTCACTAATACAGTAAAACGTTTACTAACTGGTTCTGATTTCAATAACATTACAGGTTCTCCTATTTTTCATTCTGAGTTTTGTCCTGCCTCACCTGTTGAAATATTTAGGTACCTGAAGAAATCTAAAGCAAAAAACTCTTGTGGTGATGATAATATCCCGGCAAAAATCTTAAATAAGATTCCTCGGAAGGGGGTACTAGAGTTAACGCACATAATTAATGCTACAATGTGGTTCGGCTATTTTCCAAAGTTCTGGAAAGTAGCCAAAATCATTGCGCTACCTAAACCAGGCAAAGACTCTTCCCAAGTGAATAATATACGACCCATTAGTTTACTTAGCAATTTAAGCAATATAGCGGAAAAAGTCATGCTACACAGGCTTCGTAATTTCGCCGATAGTAGTAATATACTTCTAATAGAGCAATTTGGTTTATCAGGTTATTCTACTACGCATAAAGTTGCTAGGATTACTGATCATGTCACGCATAACTTTAATATAAACAAATACACTGGATTAATTCTATTTGACATTGCAAAAGCATTTGACACGACCTGGCACGACGGGCTGATTTCCAAAATGTTAAAATATAATTTTCCGAAATATCTAATCAAATTAATTAGAAGTTACTTACGGAATAGAACTTTTTACGTTTCATTACAAGACGGTAAATCAATGACCAAAACTGCCGTCGCAGGAGTTCCTCAAGGTAGTGTGCTGGGGCCTTTTCTCTTTTCAGTCTACTTGTCCGATTTCCCTAAGTTGCAACACACGAGTTTAGCTTTATATGCTGATGATACGGCCATATACTGTAGCTCGTATAGAACGTCTACTATCTATAATCGTCTACAGCTGCATAGTTTTCGGGTTTTAAAATTTTTGGAAAAATGGAAAATTGAAATTAATCCAACTAAAACAGAAGCAATACTTTTTACTCGTAGATATCCCACCCTTCCAAGGCAATTGATTATTAATGGCACCAGGATTAAATGGGCTAATCATGTTCGATATCTTGGTGTAATTCTAGATAAAAGATTATCTTTTAAGGAACACTTAAAATACGCTGAAGCGAAAACAAATAGAACCATTGCAGCTTTGTACCCAATTATCAATCGGAGATCTTACTTAAACACCGCAAACAAGCTTATTATCTATAAAAGTATTATTAGACCAATATTGACTTATTCAGCTCCAGTTTGGTGCTCGATTTCAAATTCCGATTTTAATTAATTTAAATTACTACAGAATAGGTGTTGTCAGTGTATTTTAAACGTTCCCCGTTGGACTAAAATAGACAATATGCATGACTGGTTACAATTGTCTTTTGTAAAAGATTTTATAATTAATACAGCAAAAAAATTTTTTCATGGCTGTTCCTACCATAGCAATATGCTTATCAGGAATATAGGCGATTATAATTCCGAGCAACTAACCCGAATGTACGTTAAATATAAGCATCGTCGGATTAAACACAATTTAGTTAGCTAGTGATATATCTCTAGGCTGTTAAGTAATGTTTTCAATGGTAACAATTGGTTGTAAATTTTGATTATTTTGGGTTTTTTGTTTGTTTTTTTTTGCCCTTTGTAATTTTTTTTGTATAGTGTTTATATTTTTGTTAACAATACGTAAATATTCTATTTTATCACTCTAATGTAATGCGGTTAAGTCTCTTTCGAGCTGGTACGCATTGTGTTTATAAATACTGTATTACTGTACTTAGCCAAATATACGTTCTGTTCTGTTCTGTTCTACCTAGAACTTGGAAAGTACACGCCACTGATAGCAGCGAGCCATTTTCCTGAGCCCATAGTACGGCCTATACGAACTTAAACGTTTCTCACGGAGTTTACGTAGTATGAGTACAACTCCCAATGCCGCGCGAATACACTCATTTTTGATCCGGTCGGATAGACGAATGCTCATTGACCATCTTAACATGCGCATTTCAATTGTATTTTCGCTTTACCGCTATTAACAAACACCGATGTTCCCGATATTTGATTATTGTCATCTATGATTTGTTATTCATAACTGGCTTAAATGTGCCGAATCTCGCTTAAAACAGTCAGCATTTTTGTTCCTTTTCGGAAATTAATGAATTTACACGCATCCATCTATTTCTTTTCTTTTTTCTCTTCATTTCTAAGAACGATTTAAACGGCAACGTATTTCGATATTTTTAAATAGCCGTTGTAATTTGTTGCTTTGGTATTCTCGTTCGGAAAAATCTGGACGCGTATGCCTAGCATTTTGTTTATAGTTCAGTTATCAGATAAAACGTTTAGTTTATATTATAAACATTTCTTGCGTGAAATTGAAGTGTTTTTTCACGGACAATTTGATTAGTTCCCTTTTTTTTTTTCATTACTTTTTGTTCTCCGAATTTCCATCGAAATATCCCTTACAAAATTTATCGATTTTTCTATATTAACATTTCAACTATGTACCTAGGTATAAAAATGAATGAAAGCACAGTGTCTACAGAATTTTTAACTTAGATAAAATAAATACATTTATACAAAACACCGACTAGTTGAGATAATAAATATTCATTTTTTTACCTTATTTTATTTTAATTAAAAATTCTGCGAACAGGTGTATTCTCGTTTATTTATGTCTATTTGCAAAATTCCTTTTTTTTTTTTTATATTCGTGCAAAATGAAACAAGCTCATGCGCATTAAAAGGGAATAAGAGAACGTGTGCCCTCTTCAATATTTTCGTTATAATAAAGGAAAATTACTCCGATTATTCCAGATTTTTTTTTAATTTTACTTAAAAGCGAGAAATCTTTATTTTAATAATTTGTTGAAATATACATTATTATTATTTATTTATCAATCAATCAATCGATCAATGTTTATTTTCCTTATTGTTACACAAGGTCTACAGATGTGCTGTAGAGCGCGAATAGTGGAAAGCGGTACAATTAAAGAAATATATAAATAAACACGAACAGGTCCGTACTAAAAAAAAAAAAATGTAAGATAAATTAACGAAAGAAATGAGCGGAAAAATAAAACGCAACCTGTGACATTAAAAGAAAGAAAAGGGGAGAAAAAAACAATAATGACGATAATATTACAAGTACATTGTAACGCATTTTTCAAGACTTACAAGAAGACGTTAGGACGTTGGCAGGTCACCGATTTTAACGAAATTTTGCAAATCGACAGGCCATTAATATATATGAATCGTGCAAAATAGTAGAATACTCGCTTTTTGATGTTCGTGAGAAATTTAGATTTCTAAAAGTCGCATTCTATTATAATTATGCGGTAAAGTCCAGTTTATGTTGTCCCCCCCCCCCCCCTTTTAATGTCATACGGCCAGGTAAGTGCGCATAGACGATTCCATTCGTTTATCGGCTAAATTTCACGATTAGTCGCTGCTTCAAATAAGTCTCTTATTGTTATTTTTCCGGTTTGCACGTTCTACTGGATAATTGAGTAATTTTCGAAATTTTTTCAAAAATTGCCGTGACTAGCCACACATCTTCTCTCGACTTGGACGGTGATAAATCCGTGATGAAGCTTTTTTTTCTTGGGGGGGGGGGCTCGTAAACCAGGGGGACCTCACCCAGAAACAATAGGAATAATAAGAGTTAACTAATTAAAACTTGATTCGATCGGAAATGGCAGAAATAAAGGAACCAATGACAGGAATAACAGAATGGGACGGAATGGACAGGATATACGAAGCACACTAGGGAGAAGGAACCTTGACTTCAAAAGTAGTAAATAAAGGGAAGAGCGTCCCGCAGAAAGAGCAGAACACTCAAAGAAAATGTGATTAGCATCACAGATAAGTTCCTCATTCGGATATAGATAACAATAAGGAGAGGAAACCAAACAGAGACGAAAACGGAAAGCGGGCAATAGAGTGTGATTGAAGCGTAGGCGAATAATAGGGACAATAACAGAACGTGGAAAAGAAGGGAATTCTGAGAACCAATAATAGTTGGAAGGTTAGGTTGAATTGAGAGGTAGAAGGAACTTTCATTGGCAAAAGAAAAAGGGTACATATCTGAGCAAAATTTACAGTGAAATTTCTTACTTACGGACAAAATATTAGTGCTAGGAGGGATCTTTTTAAAGTAAAAGCGGGAGCGGGCAGCAGCCTGAGTCAAAGCATCCGCCATTTCGTTACCCTCGATGCCTCTATGACCAGGGAGATAGAGTGATGGAAGGAAAGATTGTGTATGAGAGAACGTATACGAAGAATGATGAAGTCTGATGAGGGAGGGGAAGAGGTAAACTGATAGCCTGAAGGGCACTCATGGAGTCAAGTATTATTAGATAGTGGGAAAAGTTACGATTGGAGGAGATATAAATAATTGCACGTAGAATAGCCATTAATTCATTTATGAAAATAGAACAGAAAGACGGAAGGGCGAAAGGATTCGGAAAAACTAAAAACGGGGATAATAAAGGAAGCCCCGACACCACTAGGAGAGCCATTAGTAAAGACGAGTACATGAGAAGGAAAGAGGGAACTGATAATGCTGTAAAATTCCTGTTTAATAATCGCCTGAGGCATGAACGTGAAAGAATTAGATAGAAAATATACTTTGGGAGGATGTGTGAGATCGAAATAATTAAAGGAAAAATAAGGGAGATTATTACTGGAAATTATATGGGACGAGAAAAAAACTAAGACGGCGAGATATAAGAGCTAAGATGGGAATTTTATTAGGAACAAAACGACAGTATCTGGCAATGGAAATGTAGGAAGTGTTGAGTTGAGAGGAAATGCAAGGTACACGTTTAGAAAGAAAACGATAGCCCAAATAAGATCTTCGAACTGAAAGAGGAGATGTATTAGATTCAGCAAGCATTGCTGAAATAGGAAAAGACTCACGAGCATCGAGACATGAACGGAGACAAGAATTCTGTAGTCCATCTAATTTGGAAAGAAGGAATTTGGAGGCACAGCTATCGATAAATGAACAATAATCGAACTTAGAGCGAATAATTGACTTATACAAAGAAATGAGTACAAGAGGATCACCACACCATTTGGTTGGTGATAAGGATTTCAACAAATTCAGTCTTTGAATGGCAGAACGAGAAAGGGTATGCTCGGAAAAAGTTAGTCGGCTATTTAAGTAAACTCCAAGGTAGCAGAAGGCAACTAACGCGAGGAAGTGACATCCGATTCAGGGAAATGTTGACAGAAGCGGGATTGTACGGACGCAAAGTGAAAACTATGCAAGAAGATTTGGAAGGAGAAATAGAAAGATAAAGAGATGACAGAGAATGTTGTAGCGTAGCCAAAGAAGAATTAAGCGTCTCGGTGGCAGCTGCGACGTCGCAAGAAGCGGAAAAAAGAACAATATCATCGGCAAAAAATAAGGAAAGGGAGTTTAAAGGAAGAGATGCCAGAGCAACAGTGTAAATGTTAAAAAGAGTAGGACTGAGAAATTGGGGAGACCACGGAATACATTTCTTGGAGCTAGAGGCTCTGGAGAGGAAAAGTGGAGAGTGCGATTCATCATGAGATTAATTGTTAAGGAGGTTAATTTGACTGGAAGACTAATTGCTGCCATTGAATCTCTCAGGGTTGGCAAATGAACGTTGTCGAAGGCTGAAGAAATATCAGTAAAGAAAGCAACTGTATACTGTTTACGAATGAAAGAATTATAAATATGGGAAACAAAAGAGCTAATGCAATCTGCAGGGTCAATGCCTGGCCGAAATCCAAACATATTAAAAGGAAGTAAATTATTATGTTCCAGCCATCAAACAAGACGCTTGTTCAGCATAGCTTCAAAAGTTTCCTAAAACATGATGCCAAGGAGATAGGACGTAAAGAGGAATTTTTCTTAGGGATAGGAATTATGATAAAAGAGTTCCAGGAAAAGGGACTGATACCTCTGGACAAGAAGGAATTAAAGAGTTCAAGGAGGAACACAAGCGACTGCTCAGACAGATTTTTAAGGACAATATATGGAATACCGTCTAAACCCAGTGTAGGACTAGTAGAGTTTAGAAGAACAGACTTTAATTCATTGATATTGAAAGTGGATGTAAGAAGACGAGTAGAAGAATTTTGTGTAGGAGGTGAGGAGCTGATCCGAGGCAAGGAAACGTTGGATGCTTTAGGAGGAGTTTTATGCGCCGAAGAGGGCACTGAAGCTCGATCCGCATAGGAAAATGCTTGGGATACAAAGCGATTCTTGATTAGAGTAGAAGCTTCCTAGAAAGAAATATTCTCAAGGGCCATTAGTCGCTTAATGTCTTTTTGTTTTGCCCATTCCGGGCAAGATCGATAGCTTGAACAATGGGGAGACCTTTGCAATTGCGACAAAGCGGCGGCTCTTGTAGGCTGCTGCAATACTTAACAAGGCGTCTGGAAGCACAGTGAGAACAAATAGGGTAGAGCGATGTGCCCAAAAAGGAAGCACCTCGAACACTGAGTAAGTTGACAAATACTAGGAAAAACAAGGAACCTGAGTTTAAAGATAGAAACAAACTCTGGAAGAACAGTATTGAGAAATTTCAGTTCGATAGATCTTGTTGGAATTTTGTTCCCTTCCGAGGAACGATAAATTCTACGGATGGAAATAATAGGAATAGAGGACATTAAGTCCTCGCGGATATCATTTTCAGTGAATGACGGGTGAACACCTGAGATGATGCCCAACCTGTAAAGCAAACTATTCGGAATGTACGCTTTGATACCATTAGTTGAAAAGAAGGAGGAATTATTTAAAAAAGAGTTGGCAGAAGATCCAGAACGAAATTTAACCGCAATGCGGCCTTTGCCTTGAGGAACAATGTTACTAACAGAGACGGACGCAGAATGAATGATTTTCGCAAGATCAAGAGGATGGTAGTTACTGATATTCCTATCCATGAAACTACTTTCAACATGGACCGTGAAAGGCCTATTATGTTACTTATTGCGTTGTTATTAAAAGTACTATTATTGGTATTTTTATTATTACTGTTATTGCTAATAGCATTATCATTATTATTATTAAGCAGCAGTAGAATTAGTATTCGTATCAGTATAACGGAAATTGTTACTATTGCCACTAATGCCGTTATTTTTATAGTTATTATTACTGTAACTACTATTTTTGTTGTTATTCATAATACTATTATCGTTAACATTGTGACTATTACTACTCTTGTTATTACCGCTACTATTATTATTACTATAATTATTAATAATACTACTATTATAGCCCATCACTCGCGTATTATTGCGCAAGATGGATTCAATGTAACAATTAAAAATAAATTAAAAAAAAAAAATAAAAAAAAATAAAAAAATAAATTATGATTATTGTAATTATTTATTCATTTTATTATTGCCCGAAGAAGTACTAGTATTACTACTATAATTTTGGTTATTATTATTAATACTAATGCTGTTGGTGTTTTGCTACTGGTATTGAAATTGTTGTTGCTATTGTTACTGTTACTGTTGAGAACGGGAGCGGAAGACGGAGCCGATAAAGTGAGATCGTCCTGAGAAAGCCGGATTTCCATTGGTAAAGTGGAGGAAATCGATGAAAGAGGATCGGCCGATTTGCGTTTAGGGTTGGGGTCAACATCCGTGCTTACCGATATGTTGGACGGGGGTTTAATTGATTTAGCCGAATTTCGGGAGGAGGCCGCTGAGCGGCCCCCTTTAGGTACGCTCATTTAACGAGCGGAGCGAAAAAGAGGAGAGAAAAAAATAAATAATAATAATACCTAAATAAAGAGGCAAATAAATAAGTAAATAAATTAAATAAATCGAAATGATAAAATGATGTTGAAATAAAAGCGTCAGGTGTTAAAATGAACAGGCGAAAAATGAATGCAGAATAATTAAATCGGAACTATCTGACCGGTTTAATCAGCTACGATGATATCGAACGATGCCGATGAAATCGAAGACGACGTTATCGGAGAACAATTGCAATCTGATAAAGAACGCGTACGAACAGCGCTTATCAGATTAACGAAACTATGATCCCGTGATGGTATTTCAATATTCTACATTATTTTTCCCATTGACTATAATAGTTGCCCCGCGATGTGCGCTTTGTGCTTGATTATTGTGAATTCCCTTTTTTTTCTTTCGCTAATTGCAAGTTCGTATCGTTCACCTTTCGAAGCTGTTCTATTAACCAGTTGCTGTAATTGTTTGCAGAAGTTTGCTAAGACAGCAGCATCATCCGCGTATGTCGGCATCATATAAATTATATCAATTTGTTTGCTTAACTAAATTCAGCTCGAACGAAAGTTATAAATTTGTTTATGACACAAAGAGAAAGCGTAAAGTTTATATTTTCAGTTTTAAAGTAATAGAATATAATTGTCACTGTTGTTTTTTTCAGTTTCGTTTTGTTTATGAATAATTTCAATTTCAATTTAAATTTATTTATGAAAACATTTACAATTTATATGAAATTACGATTATAACTACAATACATCACATATGCGCACACTTACACGAGTTGTGGGGATTATTATTATTTAATACCGATTTTAAAACATATACAGGCTCTTCACTGACTTATACCCCCATTACTGCAACATAACGCAAACACAAACATACTCATATATATTTACACACAAACGTTCACATACTTCTAAATTCATTTAAATATAACAATACCAGTAGTTGATTACAGAATTTTGAAACTGTTAAATTAATTAAGCTTACTGTAGTTATTGTTACTTTCTGGCCGGCTGGTACCCGAATAGTGCTATAGCTAATAATAGTAGAACTAATAATAAAATACTTAGTAAATATAACTGTATCATACACATCAATGCAATAATAATTTTGTAGTAATTACTATCCAGCACATAATAATGTTAAATAAATAAATAACTTTTGAAAAATATTATTTATGATATATAATGAACCGATAAATTTTGAAGTACTCGCTCTAATCGTGCTTTTTTTCTTTTTTTTTTTTTCGTATTTTCTTAAATGGTGTTTTCTTTTCCGTAAATTGCAGAACGAAACGATGTTTTCGGAACCGCTTTCGGACAAAGGTACCTACAAGCTGGTACTGTTTACGAGCATATTTATATGTATACTCGCAGAAGAAACTACTACAATATCGGAAATCGTGAATGATACCGAAAAATCCATTAGTCCCAAGTAAGTCTGAAATTTTTCTTTACAACTTTCGGTGTAAAATGCGAATTTTCATTTTATCGCACGCATACGAACCGAGAAAGTTAAATATAAACGCGAGACAATGCACAATACTTTTAATTACACACGGCTTTACGAAAAATAACGTCAGCTTTAATTTTTTCTAAAGTTTTAAGCTTTCTTAAATTTCACGAATTTTTATTTAACTCGAGCTGAAAATTAACCGGCAGAATTATGAAAATTTTAATGTTAAATGAAATTATTAATCACAACGGTCATATTGTTCTAAAATATCAAAAGCTTTATATAAAACGGGATAAAATTTTTTCATTGTAAATTTCAACATTTCGATGCCGGTTAAATAGGTGGCGTGTAATTAATTTAAACTTGACATATATAATTTTTTCTCGTCTACAGTACCTATAAGAATTGTGACTATTTGAAGGAAAGCGTATTTTCACTATAATTCATCGAAAAGCCGCCAACTTAAACTTTTTTAATCGTTCCCCGTGTAATTATCATTCTTTAAAACGTTCCATGATTACGTGATGAAACTTTTCCGGTTTTTCCATAAACACATCGGTTTCTGAAAGGAAAAAAAAGATAAAAGTTAAATTAATTACAAGAGCCGATCTGTAAAAGTCTCCACAAGTTAGGTCATCTGGGGAAGAAGAATGGTGCTTTGAAACAAATGAAAAAAAAAAAAAAAAGAATTTTATTTATTTCAGAACTGCTCCGAAAGAGAAATTTATTAATATATTCGCACAAATCTGTTTAACAATAACAATCAGATGAATTACAAAAAAGGAATAATATTATATGAAACAGTGATATTATCAAATATCTATTATATGGCAGTATTATTTATAAGGGGATATGCTAAAGTTCAATAAATTCCAAAAACTTTTAGCGAATATACACGGACTATCGTAACAATCTAATCGAAGCTTACAAAACAATAAATTATAAAAAATGCATTAGAACTATAGCTGGAATCTTTATACTTAAAAATAGAAAAACATATCACATTTGCAATCAAATATGAATTAAAGGTAGAACAAACTTTCGAAAATATCATCACATACAATAAAATTTTAACAGCTAGACAAATTTTCAAAAAATGTATCAGCGAACAATATAATATGGAAAAGTTTGAAACGATGTAGATAAGTGTAATGACGGAATAACGAAAAGTTCTCTTTTCCAATCATTAAGGAGAGGCTAAATAGCACGTACTGTACGCTAAACTTTTACAACGTACAATTTACGAATATATCAGGACATGGAAATTTCAAAATCTATCTCAAAAGATTTAATATATATATATATATATATATATATATAGCGGTAACGGATAATTGCATTAGATGCAATGAGCAAGTGTACATCCTGAATGGATGCAATATTATAAATATAGAGATAGCGGAAGAGACTGTGCCGAATTGGTGCAGGAAAAAATGAAAATTTTTCGTGAATTGGTCAAATTGGAATATAGAAAGTAGTCCAATATTAATTTATATTAATATTAAAATATTTTAAGATAAAGATTAATGGTTGTACAATGTGGAGTGGAGGAATCCAAAACTTGATTCCACCGCTGATCACATTAAATTTTTATATGTAAAAAAAATAAAAAAAAAAAAAAAAAAGACCAGTAAATGTGAAAAAATAAGAAAACAATACGACTTAACAAGCAATAAGGTGTTGCAGTTAACGAGAAATTAGACAACTCGAATGCTGAAGCAATTTAATTTTCACTCGTCAATCAGCTAGTGCAATAAACAACAATTTTTTGTCAAACTGAAACGTTTAGAAAACTGGCAAGTTTTTGAAACGATTTATGACGTGCATTCGCATTGGTATTAGTATTTAATTAATTAATTAGGGTCATTTTAGTTCGGTAAAATGTACAGTGTAAGAATTTACAAAAAATGTGTATTACTCGAGAAAACTAGCATTTTTTTTCCCTTTGTACATGAGCCGATCGATAGATGTTCCAGGTGGTGTGACGATGTAAACGACGTTTGTAATTACAGCAACCCGCTGAAAGCGAATAAGTATGAAATGGAGCCGAACAATAACTGCATGTGCGACTCTGAATGTAATTTGTACGGTGACTGTTGCCCGACCTCGATCTACTACGATAATAAAACTTACCGCAGGCCTTACCGATTTAGCTGTCCGCAATTCTTTTCATTCTACATCATAAATGTATGTCCGGACTCCTGGAAATCGGAGGAAATTTCACGAAAATGCCGAAAATCCGGAAGCGAGCCGATCGTCGAGGCCGATTTAATCAATTCACTGCCGGTAATCAGTTTAGAGAACAATTTAACGTACGGAAATAAATACTGCGCTATATGCAACGGCCAACTAGACTATCGGTCCTGGATAAAAAAGTACAATAATGACGATAGAATACCGGAAATCAATTTCGCCGATAAACGAATTAGCGTGAACGCTGAAGGACGATTTGTAAACGAATCGGCAATTTCGCCAGCTGACCGGTTCATATTGAATCCGCCAGACGGATACAGCGTTAGAAAGTGCATACCGAACGTGGTAAACGATTGCGACGAACGTTACCGAACAGAAGCGCTCTCTCAGAAATGTAGCGATCACATGTTATTACGATACGATAGCGAATGCAAAGCGTACAAGAACGAATATTGCTTCATGTGCAATAACGATAATAAAAGCCGCGCAGAAAATTTAACCAATTGCAGACAACAGATAACGGTCCAGAGGGCTATAGTATCTTTCACCATACTGTTCCGAAGTCCGCCGTTGTTCGACCAAAAAAATTCATCTCACTCGGCACCGCCGGAAATCGCCGACAATTTCTCACAAACGTCGCCAGTTGACGAAACATCATATTCTTCAACGGTAGTCAGCTACGTGAAAGGAACACGATGCCGCACCGGTATATTCAATCGATCGCAATGTACGATCGATCCGGCCGACGGAACATTGCGACATCCGCGAGTGTCTCGAAATATTACGGATCGACAATATTTCGCTAAGGACGAATTGATCGTCGTATGTTTAGAAGAAGCTGGCTCGGAACCATCGACCATCGAGGATATCGTTACGATGATCTGCGTCGGTGTCTCGATCGTTTCGTTAATCGTTTATTTGTCGCTGTTTGGTCTGCTGAAGCAGCTAAGAAACTTTGCCGGCAAGAACTTAGCTTCCTATTCGTTGGCGTTACTGCTGGCCTACGGTAGCTTCGCGATCGGCTCCTACGTTCGTTATACAGCTTGCGCCGTAGCAGCTGTCTTCACCTATTACTTCTTTTCCGTATCGTTTTTTTCGATGCTCGTCGTGTCGTTCGATTTGTGGAAATCGTTTTGGAACGTCACGCGCAATTTGAAATTATCCGGCGGAAAAAAGCCCGGAACGTTCCTCGCTTATTCGATTTTGCAATGGACCGTTCCGGCCCTACTCGTGCTCAGCTCCGTCCTGCTTGACGTTTCTGCAGACAAGCGCTGGAGTTGGCTGAAGCCGCGATTTGGTTTGACGGCATGCTGGTTCGGAAACGAGCAGGCGTTGGTTGCATTTTTTATCGCGCCGTTTTGCATCGTGATGTCATTAAACCTATTCTTTTACACGCACACGGCGCTCATGTTGTATTCCGCTCAGTCGAATGCATCTGCCGTACGTTCTTCGGCCACTCGAAAGTACGACTTCCGAATGTACGTAAAATTAGCTCTGCTGATGGGTCTTACCTGGACTAGCGCGTTTCTGGCCATGCATTTCGAACATTCGGCGCTGTGGATGTTGTTCATAGTTCTGAACGCGTGTCAGGGTTTGTTCATTTTGCTGGCATTCGGCTTAAGCGCTCGAATAATTCAAAATGTTTCCGAAAAGTTTTCAAACAGTGTCGGTACAATGTCATTCTTCTCATCGTCCTAAAGTGACAAAAATTAATAAACCCTCAACAAAGAATAAAATGTGTCTTTTTTTTTTTTCTTTTTGTTATTTTACTGTTAGAAATCTAAAAGTCGCTTAAAAGAACTTTTCTTAAAATGTTTCTTCGAACGGTTAGTTTTGTCCAATGTGTACACCTATATTCCAAGTTATCGAATAAGCAATAAGTACTGTTTTCATGTTTAAAGTTTAAACGTTTTACACCGTAACAAGCTGCTACTGGTAAAAGTAATGATAGGTATAAAATTCCTAAGAATGTCTCTCCAGAGAGTTGTATATAGCTTTAAAATTGAACTTCATTATAATATGTTATTACTTAATCGGATGCAGCGACAGCTCCGGCCTTTTATCAGACTAGAACGAGATTGTCTTTCGGCTCTCTGTTGCCAATTTAGTTTCGATTAAATAATAAAATATTACATTTTTTTTTTTTTTTTTTTTGGGGGCGCGCCAGCGGCATTGACCCAACAACAACAGAAATTAAGGAAGGGGTTAAATAAAGAGACGATTAGAAATAGAGCTTAGGAAAGATTGGAGTACAGGGATTATATCTGGAGATGGAAAGGAAAGGACAAAGGAAGAATTATACGGAGCAGGAAGACCCAGTGCCAAGATTTTCGAGTACAAAACAAAGCGCTCGGAATCAAGGGCAGGGCATTCAAAGAAGATGTGGTTTGCATCACATATGAGAGGAGAGATGAAATTATAAAGGGGACAATCGGGAGAAGGGGACAGGGAAAAACGAAAACGTGAAGAGGGTAGAAGTGAGTGATTGATACGCAGTCTGATTAAGGAAATGATCGCGGAGCGTTGATAAGAATAGAATTGAAACCACGGCTGAGAAGAGGGAACCGGTTGAATTTGAAGATAATGAGAGGCGGGATTAGAAAATAGAGAAGGATAGATGTCCGACCATAGTCGGGAATGATTAGCTGAGGAAAGAAGGAGGATGTCCGAGGTAGGAATGTTGCAGAATAAAGGACCATCGCGGGCGGCCGAACGGGCTAAAAAGTCCGCTAAATCGTTGCCCTCGATGTCAGAGTGACTAGGAACCCACAAAAGATCAATAGTAATGGAACGGGATGAGAGTAGATTGGATATGAGAAAACGAATTAAGAATAGAATTGGAGGCATGAGAAGGAGGAGAAGAAATGGCTTGAAGGACACTTTTGGAATCGGAGACAATCAGACATTTACTGATCTCTTTTATGTATGGAATAAATGAGACTGCGCGTAAAATGGAGATAGACTCCGCTGTGAACATAGAACAGAAGGAAGGGAGCTTGAAGCTGATTCAGTGAGAGGGAGGTAAACGCGCCACCCACCCCGTTCTCGTTTTTAGAACCGTCAGTGAAGAATGTTAGATGAGAAGGAAAAGATGTGTTGTGGAGGAATTCGGCTTGGATTGAAGAATGTGCGATGGAGCTGTTTTGGAGAGAGCGAGAGAAGAGATTAATAGTCTGCCAAATGCTGGAAAAGTCACGGGAAAAGTAAGGAAGCTTGGAATAAGAAAAGACATAAGGCGAAAAATTGGAGACTCGAGCTGCTACAAGAGAAAGGATTGGGATTTTGTGAGGAACAAAGCGCCATTAGTTTTTAATACTAAGATAGGAAGAGATAAGATTAGATGAGGACACAGAAAGCCGTTTAATTAGAAAATTATAACCAAGCTGTGATCTGCGGATAAAAAGTGGTTGTATAGCAGATTCAGAGAGGATAGCAGGAATGGGAGGAGATTTTAGCACTCCAATGCACAACCGAAGGCAGCAATGTTGAACTTTGTCCAGTTTGGCGAGGAGAGATTTAGAGGAGTTTCCATAGATGAAGGAGCAGTAATCGATCCTGGAACGAATTGTAGCTTTGTAAAGGATTAGGAAAATGGAAGGGTCACCATCCCATTTGGATGGCGATAGGGCTTTCAGGAGATTGAGTCTTTTGAGGGAAGAATTGTAGAGATAGTTGATGTGTTCATTGAAAGTGAGTCAGCTGTTGAGAATAACACCAAGATAGCAGAAGGATCTGACGAGCGGAATCGGAATGTTAGATGAAATAATATTTACCAAAGCTGGATTGTAGGGGCGGAGGGAGAACACCATGAAAGAGGACTTAGAAGGAGAGAGAGAGAGAGGTGATTTGAGGAGAGGGAGATACTAAGGATAGATAAAGAGTTATTGATCTCTTCGTTGGCGGCGGCCACATCATTAAAACTGGAGTAGATGAGGATGTCGTCTGCGAAAAGGAGCGAGGAGGAAATCGTAGGGAGGGAAGCAATATTAAGGAGACAGATATTGAAAAGAGTGGGGCTAAGACATGATCCCTGAGGAAGTCCCTGGTGGATGCATCTGGAAATGACACGGGAGGGAGTAGAGAGAAAGAGGGATCTATTTTGGAACAAGTTTAGGATCAGAAAGATGAAATTAGATGGAACGTTAAGCCTAAGAAGCTTGGCGCATAGAGTAGAAAGGTGGACATTGCGCAGAGGAGACGTCAACAAATGTAGCAACAGTGAATTTTCTTTCTAGAAAAGCTTTCTAGACGTCTGATAGGAAAAAACTGATGCAGTCGACCGGGCCCAACCCCGAGCGAAAGCCAAACATATTGGAAGGAACTAGATCATTGTGTTCCAGCCACCAGACGAGTCGATTGTTCACCATACCTTCGAACAGTTTACGAAGACAGGAGGCTAAAGAAATAGGACGGAACGTGGATTGATTTTTTTTAGGTATAGGGATGATAACAAAGTCATTCCAGGATTTAGGTGTAGATCCGGAGAGTAGGGAGGAGTTAAAGATATTCAGAAGAGAATGCAAAGGAAGCGTGGAGAGGTTTTTAAGTATAAGGAACGATATACCATCTAAACCTGGTGAGGAGTTGGAGGATTTATTAAGAATAGATAGGTAGCTCATCATAACGGAAAGAAAGAGATAAGATGTGCGACTCTGAGTTGGGTGAAAGAACAGGAAGCGAGATTTCCTCAAGAGAAGGGGCGTAGGCGGGCGAGATAGAATCTAGAAAGGAAAGGAGATGTTGTAGTGGGGGAGAGGGATGTACCGGACGCTTGGAAAGGGGAGATGTAAAAGCCTTAGCCATCTTCCAAATCTGCGAAAAGGGCGTGTCTTTAAAAAAAGCGGAACAAAATTATTTCCAAGAATTTCTCTTAGCCGCTTTAAGAACAAAGCGAGCCCTTGCATTGTCTTCTTTGTGAGCTAGAAAGTTGGACATTGAGGACCGCGAACGAAATGATTTGAATGTAACAGTACTTTGTTTGAAAGCCTGTTTACACTTTTCGTTCCACCAGAGTGAGGAGGCAGAGAGGGGTTTTCGGTGATGATTATTGGGAACAAGCGGAGAGGATGAAGAAAGGGACGAATGAAGGGATTGAGTGAACAAGTTGTATTATTCGCCAGGATATGAGGGAGAGAATCGTCCATCAATGAACGAAATTTGGTCCAATCAGTTTTGAAAAGAATCCAGCGAGAGGAATGGAGAGGCTTGGATTGGATAGGAGGAGAGACGTCATTAAGGGATAGGAGAATGGGAACATGGTCGCTACCAAAAGTGCCATCAAGTGTTCTCCAGGAGCATTTAGGAGCTATATCGGGAGAGGTAAAGGAGAGGTCCACCGAACTTGAGGAGAAAGCGTTTTTAAAGTAGGTGGGAGAATGATCGTTGAGGAGGAAGAGATTATGATTCAGGATAAAGTCTTCCAGCACGGAGCCGTTGGAGTTGTAACGAGTGCAGCCCCAAAAGGGAGAACGAGCATTCCAATCTCCACCAATGACGTATGGTTCTGATAAGTTGTAATATTCCGAAAATCGAATACTTTTATATTGAATTTGAAGTAAAACACACGTTAAAACTACCATTAATCGGGTAATTGGCACTTAAATGTCTCAACAATTCTAGGACTAATAACATAATTAAAAGAAAAAAGAGGAATAATATCGAGATTCTATGCAGGTGTTTTATCTATCTACGGTGATAATGAGAAAAACAATATATACGCACTGAAAACTTTATGAATGTACAATGTGTTTTACAAATTCAATTTCATTTGAAATACGTTAAATTGTTATTTCTATATTCTCTATGATAATACATATTGAATTTACACGTTAAGTCGGCGGCGTTATTTACACTTCGCTCGACACATCTTATTTATTCTAACGTATTAATCAGAAACTTTCGATATAGTTGTAATAGAAATAAGAACACGGGCACTTCATCGCACATAGGCCAACGGGAACAATATCGAGTTGACCAATTGACCAGCAACCGGCGTATCATTCACCAAATACACAATTCTCTTCGCTATTTCTACTCCAAATTATACGTAAAGTTAAGCTGATAATTACAGCCACGAGCGGTTCGGTGTACTATTAATTATTATTATCATACATATATGTCTTTCACAATAGATGAATCATACTGTAATGAACATTGATAATAACAACCCCCTTCAAAAACGACCAAACCCCATTAGTCCCGATGAAACATACAATTCAACTCAACCGCCATTTCCAGATAAAACTGCTACTAAGCGAATAAACCTAAAAAATCAAAATTCTACGGCGCACAATGTAGAAATCAACGTCATGGACAATGCTGCCAAACCAGCCTCTAAAGAAGCAAACAAAGGAGTTGATATTAACCTATTAACAGAAGGAACATTACATCTATTTACTAGCGGCCAAGTAAACCCAAACTATGATTTTTTCCTTACCATCTGACATGGTCTCCTCATATTAAAGAACTCAAACGTAAATGTAATAAAACCATAGCTATTTTAAAATGTTTATCACATCATAAATATAACAATAATCCAAAACTACTTCTATCTGTATACAGATCACTTATCCTAAGCAGATTAACCTACGGCTGCCAGGTGTTCTATTCGGCTAGTAAGCAGCTCATAAAATCACTTGAATCAATCCAACACGCTGCCTTAAGGACCATCCTTGGGGCGCATCGAACATCCCCTACGCAGGGTGTCTGTGCGCTATCAAGAATACCGCCATTATTCTATATATTTGACTCCTACACCTCCCGTGATCATCTATACTGGTACCAACAATATCACTTCTCTTCCAGGAGCACTGTCATTCCTCCTCCAGCCTTTCAAAATGATTCAATACCCAATATTCTAAATTTTTTGACTGAGAAAAACATCAAATACAATCCGGATCTCCTCCTGTTCCCAAAAGAACCACCATGGGAATACCCCCCATTGATGGTAGACTTATCACTCTTTATCCACCGTACATCTAACGAGGACCAATATACAGCTCGCCAAAAAAGTATCGAAAAAATACAAACTTACACACATGATACACACGTTTATACAAATGGAGCTAAAGCAAATGTCGCTGGCACACTGTCCACTCCCACAGCATGTGCCTACCTAATCTCAGGTGAAGCCGAAGCAGTGAGGCTACATGATGACAGCTCCGCATTAGAAGCCGAGCTATACGGAATTCTCTTTGGATTGGAAGCATGTGCATGGTGTAAATCTGAGAACAAACAATACATAATTATCACAGATTCACTGGCCTCCCTTCAAACTATTCAGTCACTCACTATAACCGGTCCATTAGTCTATAAAATAAGATCTACAGCACATCGTCTTACCCAAGAGGGGATACAAGTAGGCTTCGTGTGGGTGCCGGCACATGTTGGAATACCCTGAAACGAATGTGTAGACCGGGCCGCCAAGTCAATGTTGACTGCCCCTATGCCACCCAATGTCCCATCACCAGAAATCACTCCCTTCTTCCACGGAAATATGAAAGTACATTGGATCTCATCCTGGTTCCAACATGTAACTTTCCTAAGGAATATTAAACCAAATGTTGAACCTTGGTGGCCACCGATCCAAATGTCCAAAAAAGAATTCTCTGCCCTTAATAGGTTGAGACTGGGACACACATCGATATCTCACAACCATGTCCCCCAGGGAGCCCCTCCACCGATTTCCTGCTCATTCTGTAATGCAGCAATGCTACCTTCGGTGGAGCACACCCTGAAACAATGTAAAAACTTAACAAGAATCAAGGACGAACCACTACACCTTCTTTTAGATAACCGTCCAGAACAGGTTCAGACAATGCTAATCATCCTTAACAGAAATAATCTAATAAACAAATTATAATAAATCCGATACTCATTGTGCCGTAATGACCCTGGCAGTTATACATGGCCAACAAGTAGATTACACACACAAAAAAAAAAAAAAAAAAAAATAACACAGAAAAAATATTATAGTATCGGCGAGGTTAGTAATGTATGTTCAGAGGTCTTGACAGTGGGGCGCAAGTGGTAATAGTGGCGAGAATGAAGGAGAAAAGAAAATAATAATCTTTTAGTCAACCTTTTTATGTTTGATGTGATAATTGTTCACTGATAGATGCATGTATCTTCGACGTTTTTTATAATCAAGCTGTTGTTCTCGAGAATATATCTCTCATTCGCACGTTGCAACTCTGATCTGCTTGTGCTAGCTCGCTTTTTTTCTTTGAACATGCTGTGTCTCGTAAGCTAGTAGGTTTTCTACCTGTTGCTCTATTGATCAACACACCTCATAGACAAAATATTTGTGAAATAAAAAAATATTAAATAACATGTGAACTTAATACATATTTTTATAAAAATGTGATTATGAAAGATTTTAAAAAATTTGAGAGAACTCTCCAAGTCTTAGGTTGTGACTTACAAATTAATGAAAACTCACACAGCTGTGGAAAATACTTGATGTACGTGATGTACATGAAAAAGTTGAACAGTTAGATTCGTTTGTTATAGAAAAAATAAAAAATAAAATTTTTTAATCTAAAAAGATATGAACAAATTATGTGGGATTATATTCGAAAATTAGACAATAATTATATGTACACTTTACACAACTGGTTCAGATTTTTGTAATATTCATCATTACCAGTACTTTAAGTTAAGGGGGGGGGGAGATAGAGAAATAATGAAGGATTTTTCAAGTAATGACTCATCGAAGAACATTGTAAATGTGGCATTTTTGATGCATGCCATGCTCTGCTTGGCTTATACAGTGTATGCAAACACTTTCCGCCAGACATATCAATCATTGCTAGTTCAGTTACTCGAAAACCATAATCACAATCTATATGGATGCTGATATCTACAAAATATTCCGCTATATCTGCTTGTTCTGATAATAATACAGGGCCAATGATATTATGTACAGAAGATGTTGATCCTTCTGCTGTATAACCATCATCTGATTGCTGTGATGGAGGTGATGAAGTTGTATGCGAGACACTATCACTCGAAAATGAATTCTGAATAAATTCGTCGACTTTAATATCAATCGAATCAGTATTGTTAGTCATGTTTGAATAATATTTTTAACTTTTTACTAAGAATGTAGAAAATTATTACTTTTAACGTTAGAGCAAACTTTTATTAATGCGTGGAGAACACAGCTTCAACAAATTCTACACTTTTAATGTAACACTAATACTGACTGCCTGAACAGATCCTTTCGAGATTCTAGCTCGAAGCATGTCTTTGAAGAGGGCGGGTTGCACCAGAAAACCCACATTCCTTTGGTGAAAGCTGGTTATATACGCAGATGAACGAAATTTACAGGTGATCTTTGGGTTATGGGTGTTTGTGTGTAGGTGTGTACATGTCAACCGGTTTTTCTACAAAAGATATGAAGGAGAAGATCCGGGCAGACTCGATGACCTTGACACATGAATCGTCGAATTGTTATCATTGTACATATAGTTATATTTTATAGATAAGCTGTAACTTTTATGCTAAATAACGTTTGTAAGTAGGTAGATTGTCGTACGCGCGTGTTAAAAAAAAAAAAAAAATTCCCATCGCTTCTAACAATACCCCTAAATTTTAATTTTTCATTTAAAAAAGGGTAAAAAAAAACAAAAAAAAAAAACAAAAAAAAACTTGCAGTTAATTCAGTGGAATATAAGTGGCGTAAAAACGCATTTCGGTGAACTAATAACGATACTAGTCAAACACAACCCAACAGTAGTTGCTATCCAAGAAACTCGCCTACGACCGCATCACAAATTTAAACTCAAAAATTATAATATATACCGTTTTGATTACCCAGGAGGAGAAATATCCTGCGGTGGAACCGCCCTGTTGGTAAAAAATACTACAACATCTACCCAGATAAATCTTCAATTAGGAAATTTTCAAGCAATAGTCATCTCTATTGACACACCTTACTTTTTTCCCAAGAAACTCACTATTTGTAGTATCTATATCCCTCCCCATCAACAAATAACTGTCGACGAGCTAGAGCGACTATTTAAGCAACTCCCTTCTCCATATATAGTGTTAGGTGACTTTAACGCACACTCATACACATGGGGATCAAGCTCTTCAAATAATCGCGGAAATATTATCGATAAATTCTTAACAAATAATAATACATTTCTTTTAAATAATGGCTCCCACACGCATTTCAACTTATCAAACGGCAATACATCGGCAATCGATCTGTCATTTTCTTCTATAAATATAGCACATTTGCTACAATGGTCAGTACAAGATGATTTGTACTTTAGTGATCACTTTCCCATTAGTATTTACATGCCATTTCAAACCCAAAACCAAACTCCACGTAAACAACCCAAATGGCAAATAAATAAAGCAAATTGGAACCTTTATAGAGACTTATTTCAACAATCAGAGTTTTCAAACGAAACTCCTGAATTTTTTGAGGTGAACGAGGTCGAAACTATTGTCAAAATGTTTACTGATTCCGTTATAAAAACAGCCCAAGATAGCATTCCAAAATCATCCAATAAAACTCCAAAAAAAACAGTACCATGGTGGTGCGATGAACTAAAAATAGCAATTAATGACAGGAAAAAAGCTTTACGTAAGTTTAAAAGAAATCCCTCACAAGAAAATTTAATAAACTTTAAGATAAAACGCGCCCGTGCACGCCAAATAAATTTACTCAAACAAAGAGAAAGCTGGACAAATTTGATGAAGTCAATTGTACAAAACTCTAACATTAATCTGACGTGGAAAAAAATACGTATTTTCAAAGGTTCCTTCACATCTTTAAATATCCCATATATCCAACTGGAAAACAATATTTTAACTAGTACAAATGATATCGTAAACCACCTAGCACAAAATTTTGCAAAAGTTTCCGCGACAAATTCGTATCATCCCACATTCCAACATCTCAAATCGTCCATAGAATCAGGTCCATTAAATTTTCAGTCAAATAACTCAGAAGAATACAACGCTGCCTTTTCTACTGAAGAACTTAACCAGGTATTAAATCACAACATCAAAAACTCTTCTCCCGGTCCAGACGACATCCACCCGTTTATGCTAAAACATCTGTCAGACCAATCGAAAATAAACCTTTTAAATCTTTACAATAAAATCTGGACGTCTGATTCCTTCCCTTCCTCTTGGAGAACAGCTACAATAATTCCGATCCTGAAACCTGGAATCCAATATCCCTAACACCAGTTCCGTGCAAAATATTAGAAAAAATGGTTAGTAAACGTCTAATCTGGTACATCGACAAAAACAAAGCGTTAAGCACCTGCCAAAGTGGTTTTAGGAAAAAAAGGTCAATCGTAGATCATCTATACAGCCTCCAAAACGAAGTCCTGAATGTATTCCACAGCAAACAAAGCGTACTGTCTATCTTCTTCGACCTCGAAAAAGCCTATGACAAAGCTTGGCGTTTCAAAATTATTCAAAAACTTCATCTTATTGGAATAAGAGGACACCTCGGATTCTTCATTATAAACTTTCTCACTGACCGAACGTTTAGAGTAAGAGTTAATAATACATATTCCCACTTACACACTATTGAAAACGGTGTTCCACAAGGATCAGTGTTAAGCACTATCTTATTCATACTACTTATAGACAGCATAAAAGAAATTGTCCCACGTCCAGTGTCACTAAGAATTTTTGCCGACGACATAAACATCTCAATATGTACAAATAACTTAAACATTGCTCAAAAAGTTATGCAAGACACCTTAGATCTCCTCCAAACATGGGCGGATATAAATGGATTAGTCTTCTCAGAATCAAAAACCCACTGTGTTTTATTTACTAGAAAGTATAAATCCCAAAAACCAACTCTTAAATTCAATGGACGTACTCTCGAAGTCAAACCATGTACTAAATTTCTTGGGCTAACCTTTGACAGTAAATTATCTTGGACTCTTCACTATCTAGGACTTAAAAAATACTTAATGAAAACCCTCAATATAATTAAAACTATTAATAAGCCCAAATACAATCCATCCAGAAAATTACTAATGCAATTATATAGATCTCTCATTCGGAGTAAAATCGAATATGGATATTCAGCTCTCAATAACGTATCCGACAAAACCTTGGCCATCATAAAACCAATACAAAACGCAGCCATACGAATGTGTATTGGAGCTTTACCATCCTCACCAATAGATAGTATTTTCTGCGAAGCAGCTGAACTTCCCCCACAATTTAGGAAAAATTTGATCACAAACAGGTTCCTCCTATCTGCTGTAACTAACCCAACAAATCCAATACAAAACTTGATATATTCGTACATTAAAAACCCTTCGCGGCAGGCTGAAAAACCAATCACCAATTTTCTGTCTTTTCTAAAAAATAATGAGCTCAATTTTTCAAACCTGAACCAAGAATATCCAAAGTTTCCATTCTGGTTATTACAAACTCCAGACATAGATTTTTCTTTAATAAACTACAGTAAATCCGAAGTCCCACACTATATAATTAAAAATCGTTATCACGAAAAAGTTACTAATTTTTCAAATTATGTGCCATGCTTTACAGATGGGTCAAAAATCGGAAATCAATATACTGGATATGCTTTTTCTATCAATGGAGAGGTTAAAAACTTTAAACTTCATAAATGCTCTTCCAACTATACAGCTGAATTAATAGCAATTTTTCGCTGTTTGAAAAGCATAAAAACGAAAGAAAAAAGCAAAAATTATTTAATCCAAAGCGACTCAGTAAGCTCACTAACATCTATCCTGAACATTTTTTCAACAGACAAATTTGTCCAAGATATTCATCAACAACTAAACAAGCTAAAATCTCGAAATATTAATATCAAATTAATGTATATACCCAGTCATATCGGAATCCAGGGAAACGAAATAGTAGATAACTTGGCCAAAACCGCCTCTACACCCTCTCCTGTAACCTCCACCACAGCCATGGACATCAAACATTTACTAAATCAAACTAAAATATCTAATTGGCAAACATCATGGAACACAAAATCCCATAAGAAATTATTTCAACACAAAAAATCCGTACAACCTTGGAAATACCTTTCCCAACTAAATCGTCAAGAAGAATTAATAATCACCAGGCTTAGAATTGGACATACGAAACTCACCCATAATTACCTCTTCCAAAAAGTCGATAAACCCCCTTGTCAGTTCTGCAACTCCACCGCCATCACAGTCAAACACCTTCTTTACGAATGCCCTAACATTAATCAAATGCGTCTAGAACTAAAAATCCCCATAAATAATACAACCATCCCTGACAACCAAGACGAGATTAAAAAAATTCTTACCCTGATTAGGAAACTAAACTTAACAACCGGCATTTAAAATACCTACCCGACACTGGGTGTAATAATCATAGCAATTAAAAACACCCAGTATAAAAATAATAATAAAAAAAAAAAAAATGTACTCGAATTAATTTTTGAATACTTACGTTTGAGAGGGGAAAAAATATATTTTAGACTAATTCCATAATACATAGACATGAAAAATTATTATGAACAATATGAGGAATACCGTTAGAAGATGTTTACGCAATCATACTAGTGAAGATATCAATGGATTTATTTTTAGAACCTGAGAAAAAATAAAATAAGAAAATTATCAACGGACGGAGGAAATGATTGGAAGCGAAAAAAAATATAATTAGGCTGATTCTATAATATTAGACTTGAAAAAGTTATTATGAACGATAAGAGAACTACCGGTAGCAGATGAGTGCGAGGGAACATTATGTGCGAATGAAAGAGTGGCTAATACATTGACAGATTAATTTTTAGAATCGGAGAAACAAAAAAAATATAAAAATTATGAACGTTCGGAAGAAATAAACAGAAGCGTAAAAGAAAAATATACTTAGGCTAATTCTATAATATTTTGACTTGAAAATAAAATATGTACGAAGTGTTGGTGTGTGTGTGTATGTGTGTGTGTGTGTGTGTGTGTGTATGTGGGAGTGATATCGCGGCGTTTATTTCGGCGGCGACCTGAGCGTGTGTGGAATAGTACAGTGTACCTTTGTACAGGTTAACTCAATGCTTGATATGTGTGCAGGAATGGACGGTGTGCTTTTGCAATGAACGGAGAATACGTAAAAATATTTAAAAAATATCAACGGATTAAGTATAAGATCGGAAGCGGAAAAAGACGAAAAATATATATCAGGTGGCGGTGTATATGTGTGCGTGTGTATCGTGAACAGGTTTCTATCGGTGGCGTGTGAGAGTGTGCATAGATGATCGGCTAGTTAATTTCAAAACGAACGACCGGAATTCACCTCACCTGGTGACAGTTTCAACTAGTTGCTGGAACATTTAAATATTTCCATTACAGCCGCGGTCGCGCTTACATAATACAACTCGTAGCAGCACACTCGCCCGCTCTCATTTGACTGATGGAACGATCGAATATTTTCTTTAAAAATAAAATTTAAAAAAAAAAAATGCCGGAACGGAGGGTGACTCGGAAAATTCCTTTAAAATTTGGATTTTAAGTGTTGAGATTCAAACATTTTTATCGCTCCGCCAACATTTTATCCCTCCCAACCTCGAAAAATTAAAATTAAAATTATGTTGTATACATTACAAGCAGAGTCATGTATAATACATACACATGATGATAGAAGGCGCGGGTATGGGAAAGCGAGTACACTGCTAAGGCTATGTTGAATATATGTGTGGAAACGGTGCGAGCGCTTTTACAGATAACAGTATGAACGGGGAATCGGAAAAATAAAAGAAATATACTTGGGTCAATTTTATATTACATATACTAAGAGGATTTTGCAGGAAATTTGCGGAAAAATTTGAAGAAATTTTGGGGAAACTTGGGTGAACTTTGACCATATGGATACAAATTGGGGTGAACTTTCAGCACCTGTAAACTAATTGGGGGTGAATTTTGACTACCTTGATGGGAATTAGGGATCGAATTAGCGGAACTGTCCAGGGGAATCAGGGGTAAACAGGGAAAACTCGGAGGAAATCCATGAAATCAGGGGAAACTTGGGGTAACTTTGGGCTCTAAAAGAGAAATTGGGGTTAATTTTGAGCACCTGGATGGGAATTATGATTCGAATTAGCGGGACTGTCCAGGGAAATTGGGGGAAGCTCGGGGGAATCGGAGGAAACTTGGGGGGAATTTTGGAGACCTGGGCACCAATTTAGGTGAATTTTGGACACCTGGACACAAATTGGGGTTCGGATTAGCGGAACTGCCCGGGAAAATCGGGGAAACCTGGACACTCGGGGGAAACTCGGTGGAAACTTGGGGTAGCTTTGGGCTCCAAGACAGAAATTGGGGTGAGTTTTGAGCACCTGGACACAAATTGGGGTGAGTTTTGAGCACCTGGACACAAAATGGGGTGAATTTTGAGTACCTGGATACTTGGAGGAAAACCAGGGGAAACTGGCCCAACTCCGCTATTTATTAGCTACTCATTACTGTGATATCTGCATACATACCGACGTTAGACGCTGAAAATTCTGATAAGGAGCAATTTTATTCTGAGCTCGCTAAAGTGTTCAACAGCATACCGAAACCAGATAAGATAATACTGATGATTGATTCCAATGCTCGAGTTGGAAAAGATTATGCAGTATACCCTGGAATACTAGGTGGGAAGGGGGTCGGTAATCAGAATGAAAATGGTCACTTGCTTCTGCAGTTTTGTGTTGAACATGGGCTAGTCATTACAAATACACTGTTTAGAATGAAAGAAAAATACAAAACAACGTGGCAGCATCCGAGATACAAACATTGGCATCTATTGAATTACATTATTGTACGACAACATGTCTAAAATGAAACTGCGGTTTCGCGTTACGTACCGTCCCGTTAAAAGTAAATTGTTAAATATTAATACACAAATTTTAAATGATAAGCAGAAGCCTAATGAATTTGCTAGAAAACTGCAAAAATGTATCGAGTACAATATATTGAATACAGGAAACGGTGATATTGAAGATTTTTGGAATTCTTTAATGCAACTGATGCTTACAGCTGGCAAAGATGTGTGTGGTATGAGGAAGAGTAATCATTATGACTAGTTCAATGAACACCAAACAGTGATTAAAGATCTGTTAAATCTCAAAAAGCAAGCTTACGAAGCAATTTTAAATTCCCCTGACTCGCATACAGCACTGAACCATTTCAAAAATACGAAAATATATGTGCAAACAAAACTTGGGGGGAGTTTAAAAATAAGTGGTGTCTGGATCGTTGCAAAAAGCTGCAAAAGTATAATGCTTCAAAGGATTACAAAAAATTCTACGCCGAGTTAAAAGCTGTTTACGGCCTTCAAAATAGAACGCCAAGCGCTATCAGTAGCAGCACTGGAACACTGTTACGAAATAATGATGAAATATGTGACCGGCGGAAAGAATATTACGAGGAATTACTAAACAGTAATACAACTGTAAACTGGAATATTATTTATGAGCCTCCCGAATACCCTGAGAACTTAGAAGCAGGTGACCTTCCCAAAATTGAAGAAGTAAAACAAGCGATTAAAGAACTGAGGAACAATAAAACTGCCGGGGAGGATGACATACCAGTCGAACAGTACAAATACGGTGGTGCCTCGCTTGATATTTTGGTCCATAAGCTAATTAAAAAAATATGGATATCGGAGCGAATACCGGAGGACTTCAGACGTTCGATTATCGCAAATATTTATAAGAAAAAAAGTGCTAAAACAAATTTCTCAAATTATCAGGGAATTGCATTAACAGTTATTATTGGCAAAATTCTAGGAAAAATTTTAGCCAACAAAGTTAATAACATAATAAAGGATATTACACCTGATAAGCAGGCGGGGTTCCGACAAGAAAAAAGAACAGTGGACATGATATTTATACTACGGCAGATTCAAGAAAAATGTATTGAACAGTCCGAGGACTTATATCTTGCGTTTATCGATTTCACCAAAGCGTTCGACTCGATTAAAAGAGAAGTCTTATGAGTAATACTTGGAAAACTTGGATGTCCAACTAAACTGGTGAATATAATTTCTTTATTCTACTCCAATGATACCTGCCGAGTACTCAATGCAGGAAAGTATACAGAGGACTTCAAAGTTGAAACAGGTGTACGTCAGGGCTGCTCATTTATTTGTTTTACAATCGTCTTCATGCAAATTATAGATAAACAACTACAGGAAAATGGCATCTGGATACGGTATCGTTTTGATGGAGGCCTTGCAAGATTACAACTATTAAAATCAAAATCTAAGTGCCATACAGTTAATATATCAGACTTGCATTACGCTGACGACTGTGTAATATTAGCTCACACTGTGGATAAATTGCAAGTTTTATTTACGTGTTTTAACCTTGTTTACAAAGCATTCGGATTAGACGTTAATATCGGAAAGCCTAAGGTACTAGTGCAGACTGTAAGAAAAAATACAACCTGTCTAACACTTGTTCAGATACAGGGAACAGATATCGAAGCGGTTAAAAGTTTTCCGTACGTTGGAAGTATGATAACCGAATCAGGGCTCTTGGATATGGAAATTAAGCACAGATGCAACAAAACTTCTGCAGCAGTGTCCATGCTCGGGAAACGAGTCTTTAATAATTAAGATTTTAATTTTTGGATGCGAAACTTATGGTATACCAAGCCGTGATAATCTCTACTTTACTCTATGAATGTGAAACTTGGACGGTGTACAGAAGGCATATAAAAATACTTGAACAATTTCGGCAACGCTTATTACAACGTATACTGCGTATTCACTGGACGAGTTTTGTTTCTAATACAGAAATGTTGCGGCGTGCAAATTGTGTGCCTATAGAACAAATGATCTACAAGACGCAGCTACGCTGGATAGGGAACATTGTGCGTATGGAAAATTCGAGGATTCCCGAAAAGATACTCCATATGGAGAACTTGTTATTGGTAAAAGGAAGAAAGCACGACCTCGAAGACGCTTCAAAGACCAAATTACAGAATTGATGAAATTTTTTCAGATTGGAAACAATTTAGAAGTCATAGTTGCAGAAAGAAAACAATGAAGAGATTTATGTTCAGATAAACCTAATAAAATTCTGGAAAATAGGAAAAATGCGATCAAGTCGCGTTTAAAATCGGTACAAACACCAGCAACATGTTCCATTTGCGGGTTTGTCTGCAGAGCAAGAATAGGACTGGTTTTACATATGAGAACACACTTGTAGTAAAGTTTACGGTATGCATAAGACCAACTCGAATACGAGTGTCTGTCAAATAATAATAATAATTAATATCACTTTATCAAATTCTCCTTCAAAATGCGGTTTAATCCGAACTTTTCAGAGGTCGAATGCTACCTCGTTTTTGTGCGTGTCTTCTGATCCGAACGCTGTGAAGTCTCGTACGTATCCAGGATACCTCAGTTGGTGACTTCCCGCTGTACTTCGCCCCAAAACGTTCCGGTTTAATCAGATATCATTCGGTTACGCGACTTGAAATGTCTGAGCGCCAGAGCTAATGGCTCAACTATGCTATACTCACCCTTAAAATCTAACAAATAATTTTCTTTTGTTTTTTTTTTTTTACGAAAAATTTTGCGGAGAAAAAATATTTATTTATTTACTGATTTTTCCTTAACAACTCTACGGTGTTAGTACACAAAATAGAAGGTTTTATTTAAAAAAACTTAATTAAATTTGACAAAATAGTACTGTGCGTATATAACTTCACAACCCACGGCGCTTTGTCAAGGGTGTGGGCCTTGCTTTACTTTACTTGTCCTTCTTCTTCTTCTAACTCACTCGCTGCCGAGTATGAGTGTCATTTCTCATATCACTTCTTCTCCGTTAGATAAAAGAAAGAAACAGAAAGAGGGGGAGATCTGAGAAACGGGAAGAGGAAAAATTGGAGAAAGAAAGAAAGAAATAAGTGAAAAGTGAGAAATGACGGTAGCTGCGCATATTATAGGAGCACAGAAGTTGGCGCGCAAGCAACAACCATGCCGTCCATGGAACTACACCAGTTAACCCAATGGCAAGGATGAGACCAGGACTATTGGACGAATGCAGTTGGTGCAGTTAACTGCGGACAGGAATAGGATTAATTTATTTAAAAGAAAAGGAACAGAAAGGAGATGGGTAAGTAGATGGACGAAGAAAAAGAATTAGGAACCGTAAAAAGGGAAAATGAAAAAGGAAAAGGAACTCCCCCGCGCTTGCCCAAGGCGCTCGTGGGGGAGTGGTTTAATTTCGGAGTATCCATTCTCCTAGGACAGTTGCGTTACAACGCTAGAGAGCTTACCCTTTGCTATTAGGGAAATAGCGGGCGAGACTTATGGCGGCTTCGACTTGCCAAGGAAAAGGACTTTCGATAGGTATTGTTGGAGTTTTAGCAGACCATCCCCTTTATGGCCTCTCCACGCCCTTTAGCCCCATATATCCTGTCACTACTGGAATCGTCTGCGAATGAGACTTTTCACCAGTAGCCGCTTTTTAGTCCGCGACTGCCTATTTGTCCAGTTGAACGCTCTGGGCTTATTCGCAGCTAGCCTTTATATCTAGAGGTCATTCTACAATCCACAACCGGTGGACGCACCCCATTCCAGTTAGAGCTCCGGCTCCCAGAAAGTACAAAGTACCCTTCGGAGACTTTACTTATATATATATATATATATATGTATCACTGAATATGTGTCGTCCGACAGACCAAGCAAGTGTACGTACTAATGCACTACATTATATCTATCTTGCACAACAACCAGAATTAAAATTAAATCTTAATATAATACGAAACTGACGTATGTATTAAATCAACTATCGTCCGCCCGTTATCACTTACCGACGTTGTTCGATCGTAAATCGATAAGCCGAACTTTCCTGTGCTCGGGGCTATAACGATATCTTCTCACAACATACACACATACACACACACACACTGGTATACTAACTTCCCGATAAAGCTTCTTAGTTATTGCGCAACGTACGCAGCAAACGATATGAAATTTATTATAATTTAGAATAGTACTGCTTACATTTATTTTCGTCGCTCATGTAATAAAAAGATAGCTCAACAAACCCCGATTATCAGTATGCAATAGGTTTAAGATCGGATGACAAAAATAGACAAATTTAAAAATACGAAAGACAATAGAAGACGATGTAACTGCAACAAATTATATTAACGATTACAAGGCTCGAAAAAGCCAAATAACGTGTTAGAGATGTGTTGCTCATTCAACTACACACGCGTGATGACGAACACACCAGACGGCTTCTTAGACAAGGCTGAACTGAATCCTGCAACCATCATATATATAACTGAGGTTTGACAATAGTTTTGCTAATAAAAAAAATATTTCTTGATGCAAATGGAATGAAACAATACAAAAAATTGTAGATTTATATTATAATTTCATCAGCTTTAATCATTCTCAGTATACATATAATATCAATTTTGTAAGGAATTTTATAAATTCCAAAGCGCTATTGTACATTTAACTGTAATATATGTATATACATATAAAATATACTTGCAGATGTAAAAAATGATATTTAATGTAAATAAAATACAAATATAAATATATATGCATGTGTATAAATGTATACCAATCATACTCTTCAATGTAATCCTCTGTATACACTTTACTGACAAAAAAGTATTTTTTCCGCCTTATCCCATTTAAGATTTTTTTTAAGTCATAACACTTCCTACATTAAGTATTGTACACATTCTACGCGTATTTCTGGTTTATACTTTGCAGAATTTAAATTAAGATCAAGCTTCTGATCGTATAAATGTAATGATTTTTCTTTCTATTTGTCCGCAGTCTCAACAGCTGTATATAGCGCGTGCATCAAGAAGTAAGTAAAACAAAATGATCAATTATTAAAATTCTAACGTAATGTCGCCACTTAGAAATGATTTATTTAATACATATCTTTAATTGGCGTTCCTTTTAAATGGTTTTTAGTTGTTTGAAAGTTCAGGAAAAGTGCGGTAAAATCGAGGAAAATTGCATATGCTGTATCGAATGTTACACTTATTATGAAGATTGTTGCCGGAATTCGATGTACTATGGCGAAGTTTACAAAGCAGAACATCATCGATATATAAATTATACAACGCAGTCACATCCCCCTCATAATTTTGATCCAATAGAACCTTCGGGCACTTACACGATAAATAAATGCCCAAACAATTACCACCACGACAATAATATTATCGATAATTGCGAACGTTTTGAATATCGAACTGAATTCGTCAAAAATGCTATTTATTTATTTATTCCGGTATTTAACTTTCAAAACAATATGACATACAGAAATGTTTATTGTGCATTATGCGATTACAAGCTGGAATTCGAATTTTGGAACTTCACTTTTTTTGTTTTCGAACAACTTGAACACTACAATAAGACCGAAATAATTCAAAATGTAAAGTACAACCTAACCACCAGCAGTTGGTCTACGAACGTCAATGGCACTAATAAATCATGTCACCTAAAACTGTTTGAACCGGATAACTACAAAGAAAGACGGTGTTTTGCAAATCTAAAATTCAGTAAAGCACCCTTAGCATTGCATCAGGCTCAGTGTGATCGTAAAAGCCTCATGTCTTTACCATTCACTGATAAAGATCAATACTGTTTCGGGTGCAATAATGATACTCACAAAACTTCATCGTACGATCAGGCACCTCAATCACTGACTTTTATATTTCTTCAGCCAGAAGAATATGAATGCGTGTTGCCAGAGTATACTACGTGCGAAGGTACATCAACTTACTGTAATAAAAAATCATCGGACGGATCACAAATCAGCTATATTAGCGGTGTACTCTGCCGCGTTCGGTTTTACAGTCGGTCGCAGACTACAACGTCCGACGACGGCAAAATTCTTACCGTTACTGAAATCCAATCAAATTTTAGTAAGAACCAATATTTAATTCAAGGACGCTACGTCCAAATATGCCTGCAAGAATTGCTTGACTTATCTTTCACCGATTTACCACTAGCTAATTTAATCACAACAGTGGGATTAACTATTTCGATTTTTTCGTTAGTGATACATTTAACACTGTTTTCCATGGTCAAGCAATTGAGAAACTTCTGCGGAAAGAATTTGGCCAGTTACAGTGTTTCTTTATTACTAGCTTATGGAAGTTTCGCCATCGGAGGTTTCTCAACGGGTTGGAGTTGCATGGTAACAGCGATCATCACTTATTATTGTTTCCTAGCGTCTTTCTGCTGGATGTTGGTAATGTCGTTCGACGTGTGGCGATCGTTCTGGAACGCAACAAAAAATTTAAGACTTTCCAGCACTGATGGAAAACAGACTCATCGATTTATCCTTTATTCCATTTTCAGCTGGATCGTTCCAGCACTTTTTGTTCTTAGCGCGGTTCTACTCGATAACGTCGTCGCGGATGAACGCTGGAATTGGCTGAAGCCGCATTTCGGCTATACACTATGTTGGTTTGGGAACGGACGAGCGTTGGTTGTCTTCTTCATTATTCCATTCTCAGTCATCATGTTCTGTAATGTAATTTTCTTCGCGCACACGGCATTTATGCTTTACTCAACTCGAACAAACATCACATCCTCTGCGCTGAAGAACGATTTCCGTATATACCTTCGACTGGCATCGCTGATGGGGTTGACTTGGACCAGCATATTTTTAGCAATGTACTTCAAACAAGCTGCACTGCGTATAGCATTTGTAATTTTGAACGCTTGTCAAGGTTTATTCGTTTTATTGGGGTTCAGTTTAAAGATGAAAATAATAAATGATGCGTTACGCCTTTACAACCGTCATCAAATGACGTCCGAAACAGTAATTTCAAGTTCTCAACAAAGGAAGCAATTGAATAAACATTCGCAATGATCTGTTACCGTAATCATTTTCAGATATGCATGTATACTTAGATTACGTTGTAGTTAATTGATGAAAATTGTATTTTGTTTGGAATTAAATTAAAATCTAAATTAAGATGAATATTCTGACATACGGCTATCAGTTATGTTCTTTAGAATTCTTTCCTTTTAATTAATCAAATACTGAAACTATATTTTCGTTAGTTGTCAGTTTGATAATAACATATTATATTGAGCTTATTTTTACTCAATTTACTATTAATTGAATAACGCTTCATGCAATAAAAAACAAATGGTTTACAAGAATGAGTATATACTGAATGCTTCGATCAAGTAGATGAAGAAACTGATTATTCTGAATTCATTAAATGTTCTCATAAATATGATTTTACACGTTTCCCGACAGTAGAGGAAAATTTGGCAAAACAGAGATTAAGCAGATAAACGAAATAGGTACATATAAGTTCACTAGACGCATTAAAAGAGAAACTATTAAGAGGTACAGAGAACAGAGAATATTTTTATAACTGAATTGATGAATAACGTTAAATGCAGTATTTACAGTTACAAAAATTTATTCTTGTTAAATGTATTTAACCGGTTCAGTCACAGCGTCCATTACAAATGGACGCTGTGACTGAACGGATTAAAAAGAACTTTTAAAAAATTGTGCGTACATTTTTTTTTTGTTAATGTATTCATATTTTCATAATTTAAAATGAGTGATTTCTGATAAGTATTATATCTACTTATATATATATATATATATATATAAATATATTCGAAATTTACCTTATTATAGATCCAATTCACTCTCAGGATTACCCAGCTTGAAATAATTAGATGCCAAAGAAATTTAGGAAAGTAAAGGTCGCTGAGAAAACAGAATGGGTTCTTACTCTCATTAGTGCGTTTGAGTTTAATACACTGTGAATCTTAATTTTAAGGGTATAAGTTTACTTTTTATATGTAACTTGATCCTTCAGATCTCATCGTGGAGACACACCATGGACTCGCAGCTGATAATATTCTATAATAGTTCTAAATGAATGCAATATTTCTAATAGCTCTTTTGTTTTGCAAAAATGCAACTTCTTCTTTATAGTACCGTACTTAATTCCTGAGTGTGGGCAACTACCAATTCGCACATTTCAGCTGTACAGACACAAGCATCGTGTTCTAGGCAATTGTTATATTCAAAACGCGAGTGTATTGACTACATTCGAAACTGATTAGTAATCGTTTGATTTTTCGATATACAAGTGCAGTCCTTCGCGTGTCTGCTGTGTACTAACTAGCGCGTATATGATATGCATGTTTCGCCATTGCCTTCCACGTGATCATTAGCGAGTATTTAATTTAATTCTTTGTAATAATTTCTATCGTCGCCCAGAATCGAACACCCAAGACTTCTGTAACGGAAGCCAAGCACTCTAGCAACCAGGCTATCGCGACGAAAAATGTAACAGGATTGCTAAATAACGCATTACAAAATTTTATTACCGCTAGAGGAAGAATGGAATAATCATTAATATGAAAAAAAAAAAGAACTATGGAAATAGAAATTTCTAGGCAAACTGTAAATTATTACTTTTCTTTACAAATGATGTAAAGTAAAATAAACTCTCTTACCTTTGACAGGACGTTGGAAATTGTGGATTAGTCAAATTTACTCTACTATAAATATTATAGAAGTACTATCAACTAAGGGTCAAGTAGATCTTCCCATGGTGTAGTTCAAATTACGGAATTAATATATATAAAAATATACACGAATGTTATTCACCAACTATGCTACCGTAACCAGGGAAAGTTGTACTAACAGTAATTAACAATTTTGTTACCAAAAACTTTGTACGTCTTATTTTCAAATTTAATTTTTCATATTCAAACAAATTGCGTAACGTTCACTATATATAGTTTTATTAATAAACATATAAAATCACAAAACATAATTAATTAATTAATATTTTTGTATAGAGTTACTTATTGTTCAATTTATTATTATCCATTTATCTATTTAAAACTCGTAATCTAGTAATCATTATTTTCATGTCAACTATTAATTAAAGTATTGACATATTTTCATTATTTAGTATTCCATTCAATGTTAACTTCAGTAAGATGCTATGATTGTAGTTCTTTGTTAACTGGAACTAGTCAGCAAGTTTTTGTATATTAATTAATTGTAATTTGTAATTTTATCTATTTACTAATAAAACTGTATATAATTATTTTTTCGTTGGTAAATTCTGCTGAAAGTTAAATTTGTACAGTTCTAATTGAAATTTATACACTAAAACAAATAACGTCATAATTGAAATGAGAATCTGTAACACTTACATTACAATAGTAATTATAAATGAAACAAAAATATGAAACACTCCAGCTTTTATTGTTAATAAAAAAAACTTAACAGACCTGTTTTTTTCTTTTTTTCGGCTTGTCAATTATGGACACTAATCCAGACGCAAGGAAATTTTTGAATTATTTAATGAATCATTCATGTACATTTTTAAATATATTATTAGTTTATAAAAGTGTATGTAAATAATTCATTTAATAAGTTATTGAAATAATGTGTTCATCGAATTTTAATATTAAATTTTTGAATACTTTCAATATGCGGCAACGGGATACCAGATCCTACCTAAACGAAACACCACGGTCTATCAATTACGGTAGCTGGCAAAGACTTATTATTAACACACAGAAACTATAACGAAAATATGAAGCACTCTAGCCGGTCTGTGATAATCCTTTCTAAAAAGTAAAAAGACGTTTTAAAATTAGAAGTTTACTTAGGTACAGGGAACGGACATGTACATATATGGTTTGGAAGAACATAAGTGTATAACATGGTAACAACGAATAACGACGATATTCTTAAATTATTCTAACCTGTAATTTAAACATTTGCAAAATACAAATATATTCATTCTATATGAATAAGTGTTTTCAGTAGGGCAAATAGGAAATCAGATATCGAGCGATTACAAATCCACTTTGAACGAATTATATGCGCGTTGTATGGTACACATTTTTCTTTTTTGACGCGGGCAACGGCATTTTATATATGGCTAGACTTGATTTGTCACTCTTACAGTGCTAACAGGTAGCGATAAAGTAAAAATTTTAACTCTCGATTACCGAGCGACTTAGCACAGTAGGAATTAGCAAAATGAAAAATTTTATTGCAACTATAAGCTGATCTTCATGAATTTACACAGCTGTTTGTAATTTGCTTACATGTAAAATTTACCTATATTTTAGTATGATATACTTTTATATAAAATAATACCCAAAAAAAAATTTTAAATTATTTACAACTATGACTAAGCTAATTTCAAGTCGTTAAATTTTTCGTTAGGTCCTTTCTTTTAGCGAATTTTACAAAACACCATTTAAAATAATTTATTATTTATAATAGATTTGTTATTTTTTTAAATCTAAATTCAAATATTAGTTTCCTCTTAAATAATTTGATATTTTTTTAAAAATGTGGTTTCTTAATTTGTTTTTGGTTTATGCAGTAATGCATGCAACATATTTTAAATATACTTTTAAAATATATTTTACTTGTTTTGTTAAAAAAAAAAAAAAAAAAGAAGATACGAATGTTTTTTGTTTTTTTTTTTTAAAGGAGGGGTACTAATCCACACACTGCATGTAACTATACCTAGGTTATCGCAGTGAGTGGACCCACGTTTTAAATCAGACTCCTCAGCACGTTAGACTGAACAAAGGTAATGAGGTTGTTCAAAGCGGCAGGTGTATTTGAGAGGATGTCTGCAAGTGATGTAATCTGACCGCGCCGCAACCCATTAAAATTTGTGTGCTTCAGCAAGATGTGCGAAACTGGTGGGTATTCATCGATAGAACAAAGTGGGCAGGTACTTTTGGAGCGTGCTTGAGGATGAAGTCGTGTAAAAAAGACGTATGTCCCGTTCTCAGGCGATTGACTGCGGAGAACACACTGCGTTCCGTTCCGACTGGAGACCACCATGACTCCGTCGTAGGTTTCAATTCTCTGAAAAAGGTGGATTGAGACATCCAGTCATGATTCCACTGTGCGAAGACTGTATCTGACAGGAAACTTCTTAGAGATAATGGACCATGAGCAAATAGAGGCATCGGACGCATCATCGATGACCGAGCGATCAGGTTCACCAACTCATTCCCTGAAATTCCGACATGACTAGGGACCCATAAAAAAAAAAAAAATAACAACTCTGTATCCTCTTCGGTTCAGCTGATATAAGATAAAATGAACTTCTAGAGGGCCATTGGTGATTCAGGGTGATCCAATTGCAAAGCACGTATGGACTGCAAGGAATCAGTCACCAGTATGATTCCGAGCGGTTAGGATCTCAGTTCTAAATATGCCTGAAGACAAAACAACACAGCAAACATCTCGGCTACCGCAATCGATAGAACGTTGTTCAACCGTATGCCCTCTGTGATTCCGTCTATTTCGAAAGCGCATGCAGCTGGGGCAACCTTGCACTTACCAGCTCTTTAGATCCACCAGTGTATGCTTTCGAAAATGTTGTATATCTATTAATAATGCCTAGCGCCCTTGCCCTCGCAGTGCTGATGGGTGATTGTTATCGATGATGGTTGTAATAGCTTCTATCTGCAAAGAAGTCCAGGATGGAGGTAGTTTTGAATAGTCCATTCTGGGTGTAAAGTTGGGCTTTATGTTATTTTGCAACAAAATTGCATTGACTTCAAGTAAATTTTTTTTGGGAAATTCAGGCTCTACTGTGACTTTCTGCAGCCCATGAAAGCATATCGCGATAAGTGAAGATCTTCTGTTATAAGATAAAGGTGGGACACCAGCTAACGAACATAGGCTTTTAGCTGGGGATGTACGTGTGGTAACGTCACCTTCCTATTTTCCTTTTATCAAAAGATATTCGTAATTTTTTTTTTTGAACCACACATTTCTTACGAATAAGTCTTAAAAGTTACCACATTTTTGCTTTTTACCGTTTATTTTTTTCGCGGCTATTATTTCAATCGATATTTCTTCATATTCATTTTTTTTATGCGTTTCGTTTAAATTGTTTATCCATCACCATTTTTACGTATTTTTCATGTTGTTTTTTGTTTTATAGATATAATTATGTGTACGATTATATTTCTTGCGTATACATATTTGCATATGCTTTTTTGAACATTTAATACATTTGTGTTGCAATATTTAGTGTTTTATTAATTTGAATACATTCTTTCCTTACTTATTATTTTATTCGTTTACTTCAATTTACTATTATCATTATGTATAAAGTTGTGTGTTTTAATATTAATTTATTTATTCGAAATTTTCAAAAATCATATTTCGATAGTTTCAATACCGGTCTAAAAATCTGGAAAAATTTTGAAAAAAAATAGCAAGCAAAATTTAAAAATTTTATATAAAAAGTATATATACAAGTTCTGACGACTAAGATTGGAAAAGACACGTACATCTAAAAATTAAGATACATCAATATGATCCCCTTCAAAATATTCATCTTGCATAGCCGCACACTGATTCTAGCGCTTTTTTAAATTTTCGTAACACTTCTAAGAAGCTTTAAGTAACACCTCTCTAGATATCCTTTTCACAGACTGTTAGACGTTAGCTACTAACTCAAAATCCGTTCCTTTTACGACTTGTTTGATCCGAGCGAACGGAAAAAGATCGCACGGCAACATATCTGAGGAATACTGGGGTTGAGGCAACACTGGAGTCGAGGTCAAAAACTGCGTCACATTTAAGGTCCAACAGCATGGTACATTGTAGTCATGAAGGATCTATGTCTTCACAATTTCTGGAAGGACCCTGACAATACTTTTTCGCAACTGTTCCAGTACTTTGAGGTCTGTCCAGATGGCGTACATTTCATGTGCACCACCCCTTTTCTGTCAAATGGACAAATCATAACTCTTTTTGCTTTTGACTTTCTCTTTTTTTTAGTCTTTTCCAGCAAAGAGACGGTCACTGTGGGCTTTTCGCTTTATTTTCGGATCATACTCAAAAAACCAAGTTTATCACTAGTCATTATGCGATCCAAAAGAGCTGGATCATTTTCAACTTGTTCCTCTATAATGGACATTTGCTCATGTTTCCGTTGTTCTGAAAGATTTTTTGGAACCATTTTTGCACAAAGCGTTTTTATATGCAGATCTTCAATTAATTTCTGTTTTCTAGTCGAAGCTCAATTCCTCTACCAACATTCGAACCGTTAGGAGTGTACACACGTTGCGTGTTGTCAGTTCAAACTTTAGTCAACAATTCCAGTTCACAGCTCATCTTCGATGCTTTTACGACCATTTTTAAATTGTTTATGCCACACCGGAATAATACCGAAGCACGACTCAAGGCTTCATTCCCAAAAATACTTAGACACCACTTTATTAAATGTTTCTTTTACAAATTCGCCAAGTTTTGAGCAAAACTTTATTTTGTGGCACTGCTCCGTAATCATGTAATCAACGCGTGCTCTCACAGACTTGAACAACGCGATACAACTAGAGAACTCATCGCACAAGATTGAAAAAATTGTCTATCGATGGAGGAGGGATGGAATGTTAACCTCCTGCAGTTCAGGGTTCGCAGTGTTACAGCACACGCGGAAAGAAGATCTGTCTCATTACATAATTGTTAAACCTCGTATATGTAAAAATTAATAATGCAGGATAAGTTGAAGGTCTATAACTGCTGAAACCACAAAAAACAAACTTATCCAAAACTTTATTATCTTTTCCAAGTATTTTTCTTATAAAGAATATTGTATCAAAAATCGTTCGAAAATTCTAGGCACATATTTTTGACAATTATGAGCTATACTATGTATTACTTCTTCTTCTTCTCGTGCCACCCGATTCGGGTATTGCTTAATCATCATGTATGGATTTTGCTATTCTGACTAGATCTTCTGTTTTCTTAATTCCGGTCCATTTTTTTATATTATCTATCCAAGCGGTCTTTCTTCTTCCTTCTATCATGCCCATAATTATTGTCTGTAGTATTTTGTATTTTTCACCTCTCATGAAGTGTCCAAATAATTTTATCTTCCTTCTTTTTACTATTGTCACTAAGCAGTAAAGAATCTGGTATGTTGTATCCACAGTATTTAAAATGAAGTAAGTACTTTTTAATATTTTCATTTTTCTTCAACATTTCAGGCATTTATTTTTCATCAGGGCACTAAGAAATGAATGTCTCTACGGTAAAATTTATTATTTTATTACATATAAAACAGATCTAACATTCAGATCAGTTCATTTCATTATTACATGTAAATTTTATAACGAAGACACATGGATTCCATTAGTATGTGTAGCACACAGCTCTGGATATCGTGTTATAAAAATTTTCAAATTAGGCACATTGTTGCAAATTTATTTATTTATTTTATTATTTACGAGGTACATATTGCCAGGAAGAGGGCTATCACCTCGGATGAGGTTATTTACATTATTTTAAGGTTTGTAATAATTATAAATTTAATTAGTCTGTATAAGTTATTTATGTTTAAATTCGCGGAGTGATCGTCTGTAAGTGTGGATTGTTGGCGTTCGGCACTGTAGATGGGGCATTCAGTGATGATGTATTTGACTGTGATCTTGGCCTAGATAGATTCTTAATATTTCCGTCAACTTTTATCGAACAGTTTCATTTTTCGCATAATATTTAGTGAAATTTTTGTGGGTTGTAAAGCATTTAAAACATTTTCTAAATCAATAATCGTGTTTTTGTAATCAAATTATACACGGAGTAGAGTAATAATTTTGTATAACCAACACGATTGTTCATCATTTATTATTGATTAATAATTTCCAATTAAATGAAGGGTTATAAATTTGATGAATCTGAATTTCACTATCTAGAGTTAATATCGTGTGTTCCTTAATATTGTATTATCATTTCAACATTAAAAATCAATTATAACATATCTGTTCAATGGTAAAGATTTTATCCACAATAATTCGAGAGAAAAAAAATTAAAAAAATAAAGCAAATTTTTAAAAAAATCGCATTATTAATTTCAAAATATATAATGTATATAACCGTAAAAAAGAATTAACATACGCAACATGCCACTGAATTAAATTCAAACATAAACAAAAATTATTACCCGAATCCTCTTTTATATTTTTGTGTTCACAATTCCGAAATTTTACCATGACCAGTTATTTTAAGAACGTATTAGAACAGTGCAGTATGAAGATTTTGGAGCTTTATTAATCCAGAGCAGATTACCGTAAGGTAAGAGTTCAGTTTGAAAATTACGCAGTATGATAAAAAGTGTTTATTTATTGAAAAACTATTTCATGTGATATAGAATGTCGTGGTCGTTTACAATAATACATTGTTTGAAAATTTGCATAACTCAAGAAAAGGTCACCAAATCTTTTTTCTACTCGAAGACTATGTTTATCACTTCATAAAGATATCTTTTAGAATCGATGAATGTATAAATATTAATTATGTCAACGTAATAAAATGTAGCAGTATCTTTGGTTAAGTGTAATTTTGTTAATTTGTTTAAAAAGCAATGGTAATAAGGCGAGGAGGTACATTTTTTTACGTTCTAGCTCCACTGCTGCTAACACTTTTCTGATGTTTTTTTTTTTTTTTTTTTTTTTTTTTTTTGTAAACTACTCGTTGGCCATGTATAACTGCCAGGGTCATTACGGCACAACGAGTATCGGATTTATTATAATTTGTTTATTAGATTATTTCTGTTAAGGATGATTAGCATTGTCTGAACCTGTTCTGGACGGTTATCTAAAAGAAGGTGTAGTGGTTCGTCCTTGATTCTTGTTAAGTTTTTACATTGTTTCAGGGTGTGCTCCACCGAAGGTAGCATTGCTGCATTACAGAATGAGCAGGAAATCGGTGGAGGGGCTCCCTGGGGGACATGGTTGTGAGATATCGATGTGTGTCCCAGTCTCAACCTATTAAGGGCAGAGAATTCTTTTTTGGACATTTGGATCGGTGGCCACCAAGGTTCAACATTTGGTTTAATATTCCTTAGGAAAGTTACATGTTGGAACTAGGATGAGATCCAATGTACTTTCATATTTCCGTGGAAGAAGGGAGTGATTTCTGGTGATGGGACATTGGGTGGCATAGGGGCAGTCAACATTGACTTGGCGGCCCGGTCTACACATTCGTTTCAGGGTATTCCAACATGTGCCGGCACCCACACGAAGCCTACTTGTATCCCCTCTTGGGTAAGACGATGTGCTGTAGATCTTATTTTATAGACTAATGGACCGGTTATAGTGAGTGACTGAATAGTTTGAAGGGAGGCCAGTGAATCTGTGATAATTATGTATTGTTTGTTCTCAGATTTACACCATGCACATGCTTCCAATCCAAAGAGAATTCCGTATAGCTCGGCTTCTAATGCGGAGCTGTCATCATGTAGCCTCACTGCTTCGGCTTCACCTGAGATTAGGTAGGCACATGCTGTGGGAGTGGACAGTGTGCCAGCGACATTTGCTTTAGCTCCATTTGTATAAACGTGTGTATCATGTGTGTAAGTTTGTATTTTTTCGATACTTTTTTGGCGAGCTGTATATTGGTCCTCGTTAGATGTACGGTGGATAAAGAGTGATAAGTCTACCATCAATGGGGGGTATTCCCATGGTGGTTCTTTTGGGAACAGGAGGAGATCCGGATTGTATTTGATGTTTTTCTCAGTCAAAAAATTTAGAATATTGGGTATTGAATCATTTTGAAAGGCTGGGGGAGGAATGACAGTGCTCCTGGAAGAGAAGTGATATTGTTGGTACCAGTATAGATGATCACGGGAGGTGTAGAAGTCAAATATATAGAATAATGGCGGTATTCTTGATAGCACACAGACACCCTGCGTAGGGGATGTTCGATGCGCCCCAAGGATGGTCCTTAAGGCAGCGTGTTGGATTGATTCAAGTGATTTTATGAGTTGCTTACTAGCCGAATAGAACACCTGGCAGCCGTAGGTTAATCTGCGTAGGATAAGTGATCTGTATACAGATAAAAGTAGTTTTGGATTATTGTTATATTTATGATGTGATAAACATTTTAAAATAGCTATGGTTTTATTACATTTACGTTTGAGTTCTTTAATATGAGGAGACCATGTCAGATGGTAAGGAAAAAATCATAGTTTGGGTTTACTCGATGACTTTTCTGGAATTTTACACAAGAAGTTTTATTTAAGGAGAAAGTAAGGCCGTTACTTTCGGTCTACGAATATAACCTATTGATTGTGTATTGTATTATGGATTTGGCGTTGGAAGGAAAGTTTAATGCTAAGGATATATTGAGGTCGTCTATAAACAATCGGGATGTTACCGGCGGCTGTATGCAGTCCACCACATCATTTATATATAGGATAAAGAGTGTTACACTTAGAGGAGAGCCTTGAGGAATACCATTCTCTATTAGGACAGGAGAGGATACAGTTGAGCCAATCTTTACTTGAATGTGTCTGTTTGACAAATAATTCATTATATAGTTGCCCATATTGCCTTTTATATTGGCGTTCTTCAGCTTTGTAAGCACTTTATATCGCCATATCCGGTCGAATGCTTTCTCTATGTCAAAAAAGACTGTATAGAGAGCTTGTGACTTCTTTTGGGTTTCAAGTATTTGTCTTTTTAGGCTCAGGAGATGTAACATTGGGGATTTTGATTTGCGACCTCCATTTTGTATTGGGGAGAGGACGTTTGAAGATTCTAAGAAAGAGGATAGTCGTCTGTTCACCATTTTTTCCATGACTTTCAAGAGTGAAGATAGTAAGGAGATAGGTCTGTAATTTTGAGGAATGAAGGTTTCTTTATTAGGTTTGAGAATAGGAATAATTAAAGCTGCTTTCCAGGATTTTGGGATGGAGGAAGTTGTCCAAATTTTGTTGTATACGTCAAGGAGTAGTTGTTTAGCTGGTTTAGGTAGGTGTCTGATCATGAATGGATTAATGGAGTCGGCTCCAGGTGCACTGTTTTTTAGCTTTTTATCGAGCTGGTAATTTAGTTCAAACATTGAAAAAGGATCATTGTATTTTTCTTTTTAATCTGGAGGAAAGGATATTTTTTTCTCCTCTAGTCTCCATTTGTGTTCTATTAAAATAAAAATATAGTTTCTATTCTGTTCCATGCATCTCTTCCTTTTTGCTGGGCTAATGCTCTCTGGTAGCAAACCCAAGGGGGTAAAAAAAGAGAAGATAGACGGGGCATGTTATCAGAATGGAGTATTCCAAATTACTCGAACATAGAACTTAAAGAAGGGTTAAGAAAATGAGATGATCCGAAGAAACGGTAAAAGGGCCATATAGAGGCACTATTAAGAGGAGCAATACATCGTCGAAAATAATTCTAGTCGGGCATTTGCTCCATTCAGATACAAGTTTCAACAGATAATGAAGATTAGTTCTTGAATATGAAACGTAAAAGAATAATAATTGGAATTCTAATAAGTTGTGTGTTGCGATTGAAGCTAAATGAATTATGATAATGATGATTTTGCTGATGTTTCCGTAAATTTTTTTGTAAACATTCTTAATTCCTCTGTATTTACAAGGTATACGCTATAGTTACAGTGTCTGAATTAATGTTCATTTTCTTAACATAATAATCTACATACAAACATGTTCTTTACATACCACTGATTTTTCTTTCCATTCTACCAATAGTGATTTTTTATAGATGTCTAATCGTACGGTCACTGAATGGGCAGTGGTAACAACTGATGCCTTAGCTAAGGTCGCTGTTTATACCTGTTCTTGCAAACTATGTAAAATTGCCCGCTCTATAATTATTATATAAAAATTTTAGTTGAATTTTTAATTAGATATTTATGTTCCTTCTTCTTATCAGTGATCTCGTCTTATCCTTTCAATCGAAACTCTTATTTAATCCCGGTTGGTCGTGTTTTCCTCACTTCAACGTTCAGTTATCATTTCCAATATTCATTTACGTTTTTACGCTCCGCTACAAATTTTCTCCCTATTATTTGCATTTGAATCGTATTTTCTTTAAATGTCCCTTTCTATTGAGCATTTTGAATGCATTCCCCCTTAATAAAACTCGATCTTCCTGTTTTTTATTGCACCTCATGTATTCTGCTCTTTTCCTTCATGACCATTAGTGACAGTAACTGGTTGAGTTGAAATCTTTCCTATCGTTTCTAATAGAAGGCATGTCGACTAAAATGTTTACTGAGAAAAAGTAAAAACAAAACATCTAAGATTAAGCTGGATGAATAATCCCAAAAATCAAATAAAACATTTGCAATGAAACGATTTATGTTTATCAGCAATAGGCTGTATATAGATCTCTCCTGCAGCTTTAGGCTTACTTCAACGCTTAAAATATCTTAGTATTTACATAGTTTTTACTTAAATAATCTTTGTGTTTTCTTTGTATAAAGGTGTAACTCCCCGTGCTGCAAATGCGACATCGATTGTTATATTTATGGAGATTGCTGTCAGAACTCGCAATACTATAACAAAAGTTATGGAAAAGATTATCAGCAATACATTAGTTGTATTCCGGAATCGGAATTGGGCAGTGCTCAAATGAAAGAGACATTCGAACCTTCCGGTTTTTACATGATCGATAAATGTCCAAAAAATTATAGTATTAACGCTAACTTCTCGAACAGTTGTAAACAATTTAAAAATCAAACTAAATTTGACCAAAATCCGATCGCCTTATTCGTTCCGGTAGACGCTTTAGGGAGTAATTTAACCTACCGGAATAAGTACTGCGCTTTATGCCATCGTGAATCAGAATATAAATCTTGGAGCGCAGTGTTGTGTAACAAATACGAACTAAAGTTCGAAAATGAGACAGAAATTAAACAAAATCTGACATATGACATTGACACTGACAAATGGATACTGAAAGTTAACGGTACGGATCGAAACTGTTCTCTCCAAATGAACCGGTCGAAAAATTACCAGCTAAGAGCGTGTATTCCGCACATAATAGATACTTGCACCGATACAACCATCGAACCGTATCAATCAGAATGCAGTCGTCATAGTTACATGAATCCAAAGTATAAGCTCAACAACACATACAAAAATGAACATTGCGCACGATGTAACAATGTTAGCGAAACAAATACAATATCGTGCCCGATATCTCTTTATCCGAGTTCCTTCGCATTCGACATGCTACTTCAGGCTGAACATTATTCGATTCCGTACGACCCGGAATGCGTGAAGAACACGACTTATTGCGTTCAAAATTTATTGAACAGATCACGGATCGGCCCCGTGCACGGTGTACTCTGCCTCATTCGTTTCTTCCATCGAGCCCAGACTACAATTTCGGGCAAAGATGAAACCCTCACTGTTAACGAAACTCAATTGAACTTCAGTAGTAACAGATATTTAATTGAAGAACCATACGTCTGCGTGTGTTCCGAAGTGCTGCTTGCTTCGCCTTCCTTACCAGCGGTAATCACCACGGCTGGACTAGCTATTTCGATTTTCTCGTTAGCGCTACATCTGGCACTATTCTCCAAGATCAAGCAGATGAGAACCTTCTCTGGAAAGAATTTAGCCAGTTACAGTTTTTCTTTATTACTAGCCTACGGAAGCTTTACCACTGGCAGCTTCGTAAGTGACCTGGCCTGTACGGTAACCGCAATCATCATTTATTATTGTTTCCTAGCGTCCTTCTGCTGGATGTTAACGATATCGTTCGACGTGTGGCGATCGTTCTGTAACGCAACAAAAAATTTAAGACTTTCCAGCACTGATGGAAAACAGACTCGTCGATTTATCCTTTATTCCGTTTTCAGCTGGATCGTTCCAACACTTTTTGTCTTTAGCGCGGTTCTACTCGATAACGCCGTCGAGGATGAGCGTTGGAATTGGCTGAAGCCTCGTTTCGGTCTTACATTTTGTTGGTTTGGAAACTTCCAAGCGTTGGTTGTCTTCTTCATTATTCCGTTTTCAGTGATCATATTGTGCAATACAGTTTTTTTCGTCCACACAGCTTTTATGATTTACTCGACAAACATCGCGTCTTCTGTACCGAGAAACGATTTCTATGTTTATCTTCGGTTAGCATTGCTGATGGGATTAACTTGGATCAGCGCTTTTTTAGCCTTATACTTCCAGCATGCTGCGCTGTGGATGGTATTTATAGTTCTAAATGTTTTTCAAGGTCTATTTATTTTACTGGCATTCAGTTTTCGCAGAATTCGAAAAGCCTATAGAACATTATCCGCAGTCACACTTACTTCCCGCCTTTCTAATATGAGCAGTCGTTAAAAACCTGGAATGAAATCGATTTAAACCATCGAATCCAGTCGGAAAATTTTAAATCGATACAAATATTTTTTTTTACTTTGTCCCCTTTTTCTTCTTTTTCCTCAGTAACAAATCGAATATTTTTAGATTACAAATTTTTTTGTTCCAACAAAAAAAAAAAAAAAAAAAGATAAAGTAAATTGCCGTTGTAAACAAATTAAAATTTTATTAAAAACCGTGTATGAAGCTGATCAACTGGAATGGATGAAATCTCAAACGGATTCTTAAAGAAGTTCAATATATTAAATATCCTGATGTAATAGACAAGTTAATCAATTTATTATTTTATTATAATTATTTCCCCGAAAAGGTGGAAAATAATGAAGACGGTTATTCTACCTGAAATCAGTAAGGATCCAAAGTCGTCCAGCTCGTCCAGAACAATTTCTTTAATATCAAACTTTAGTCAAATATACGAAAAATGTATACTTAACAAATTACAATATTTTGCAAACAAGAATAATATAATTAATAAAAACCAATTTGGCGCATTACAAGGTAGATCATCAGAATTAGCAATATGTAATATTATTCAAACAATAAAGAATTTTAAAAATAAATCGTTAAAATGCTGTCTACTTACGCTAGACGTAACGAAGGCTTTTGATAGCCTTGACCTAAATAAACTGCTTGAGTTACTAAAGAAATTACGACTAAATAATGGCTAGTTAAATATTATAGGGTTTACCCCAAGGATCAGTGTTAGAACCATACCTCTGGAACATCATTTTTTCACAAATGTACCACTTAACGTTACCAAAAACGATATAAAAATAATCACATTCGTAGATGACATTGTCATACTAATTGCAGATAAAAATGAAACAATGTTAGAAAATAAAATATACAAAGTTTACACTAAAATTGAAATATGGCTCACGGAATTTATTCTTGAAATAAACGAAAATAAATCAAACTATATTCTCTTTAACGGTAAAATTAATAAAAAACCACTTAACCTAATGAAATTCGGATTAAATATCAAATCTGCAACGCAAATTAAATACTTAGGTGTTATTATAGACAATAATTTAAAATTTTATAATCATTTTAATTATGTAAGAAATAAAATTAACAAATTTATGCCGATTTTCAACAAACTTTTCAACAATAGTAATCGAATAAATATAAAAAGGGAATTATATTGTATAAATGTATAATAGTACCAAATATTATTTACGGCAGTATTATTTATTTCGATATGCTAGGGACTAAAAGATTTCAAAACATAATTAAAGGTTTTCAAAGAGAGGTTGCCATTAAACTGATTAAAACGTACAGAACTTCCAGCTATATGGCTACAATAGTTATTGCAGTTATGTTACCTATCGAATACGAACTACAAAAACATATAAGGTTGTTTGCAATTAAAAATAATATTAATATAGATCGTCCGTTTAATAACGTAACATATAAGACACCATTTTTTTAAATATGAGGATAAACTACTTAAAGTAAAACAAATGAACAAACTTATGGATAAATTTTATATAAATAAATTTCAAGAAATATCGAATAACTATAATGGAATAACGTATCAATTTTTCCCGAGTATAATAGATAGATTTAAAAATAATCAATACATAACAAATTTCTTTAATGTTCAATTTATAACAGGGCACGGTCTACTTAAAGTATATTTATATAAAATTAAGATATCTGATTCCGACAACTGTGTAATATGTAATTTTAGAGATGACGTTTTTCGTATACTGCAAAGTTTGCAATTATAATAATAATAATAGACACTCTGTAATTATAATATAAAACAACTTGTATAAAATTATTTTAATGAATTTAACAAATTTGCAACTGAAGAAATAAAATTCCGGAAAAATAATGTACATTTATATTAAGTAAGTAATAAAAATATAGTAGATATTGTAACAAAAACTGTAAATGGTAATTAATATAATACCAAATACTTAACTGGATGGGTTATATTAATACCTTTATTATAATAAATTAATATTTTTGGTAAATAAATGTGCCCTACCCGAAGTTTCGGGAAAAGGGGAAAAAAAAAACCTCTGCGCAGTTCAGAAGGATGAATGTTATGGAATTAAATTTTTTTAAACTTATTCTAAACGCTTATGCACGCTAATTTTTACGAAATACTATATTTTGAGTTTTATAAACTTTACAAAATAAACACATTATACTTTTTCTATAAAGATAATTACAAAAGAGATATATACAGAGAAACAAAATTTTAAATTACTTGAACTCGAAGGTTTTTCCGGGGGCGGTGGGGTTAGCTTATTAAATATACTATTCAAAGTTCTTGAGAAACAGATTTTACAAAGAATAACGCCAGTTATTGAAAATAAAAAATCATATCGGGAACCATCAGTTTGTTTTTCGATCACGGCATTTTACGACACAACAGTGCCATTAGTAGATGTAACCTCATCGGTGCTAAAAAAAAAAAAAAAGAGGTATATTCTGTGGTATTTCTGGATGTGGCTCTGGCGAATTTGACTGGGGTACTTATCTAACCCGATCTGATCGTGTGCATGAATATGGTGGCGCTGCCATATTGATAAGGAACGATATTTACTTTAACATTCACGATCACTCCGCTTATTTTCCTTCCGGAGTCCGGTCACCCAACCTAGTGCATATCTCTGTTCCTAATATTCGTCCTCAATCAGTCCATATTATCTCAACATACGTCCCTCCGCCGTTTGACCTCCACTATTTCCCTTTTACATTATTGTCAAATTCTCTCTCTCTTCTCTTTATTATTAGTGGTGACTAGAACGCCCACTGTCCTCTATGGGGCTCGATTGATTATAACAATAATGGTCGTGTTCTTGAAAATTTCATCGCTAGCAATAGATTCGTTATTCTTAATGATCATTCTCCAACGTTGTACACAGGCGCCCAGACTCGCAGTTCGGTTGACCTTTCCTTCACTTCTCCCAACTTTGGTCTCAGCTGTCATTGAAGAACCATGCTACCTTCGGTAGTGACCATGTTCCCATTATTCTTTCTATTCACGATCTTCGTCCTTCTCCTAATCCCAGTTGTTCCGGACCTCCCCATACTCCCAAATGGTCCCTAACCAAAGTTGATTAGGATAAATTTCGGGTTGTGGTCGATTCGGCCCTCCCCAATATACATTACCTCGCAGACCCTGTTCTTCAATACAATAGGTTCATCGACTTCATTACCTCATCGTTATCGGCCTCTTCTCCTCCAATCCGCTTCTCTAAAGAACCCTAATCTTCTCGCTTCTTCCCTATGGTGGAACAAGGATTGTTCCATCGCTTTTAGAGACAGTTCTTTGAAATTCAGGATCTTCCGGTTCTGCTCGTCCTTCGAAAATTTCGTAGCGTATAGGGAAGCCAATGTGCTAAGGCCAGATTTATTCTCAAAAAGAGCAAAAAGAACGTGTGGAAGAAATTCTATTCATCATTCTTTAGATCCAGCTCCATCTCTCATCTTTGGAAAATGGCGAAAGACTTTCAGTCTTCACGGTTCGAACGTCTCTCCTAATAGAACCTTCCTTCGGAGAAGCTCATCTCTTTCCTGGACTTAGTTGTTCCCTTATATATTCCATCCTTGGAGGAAATATGCCCTCCGGCGTTTTCACCTACATCCTCTACGCACGTTCTGTCTTCCTACCTGAAGTTTTACGTTTAAACAATACCATTAGGCAACATCTTATCAGTCTGAATTTTGGAATTAAAAATATTGTTTTAGTATTTTTACAGTTTTAAAAAATAATAAGTCGGAGTTAATCTTTGTATATTTATTGTAGTTCACGTTTTTATATATTTTTTTTCTTATTATTTGTTGTCTTTTCAGCGGCTTTTACTTTTTATTTTTATTGTTATATATTACTTAAATTGCCTTTTCAGTGTAAACATTTAGGTTAAATATTACATTACAATTTATAATATTATAGTATTTTTTAATGCAAAAATTTACCGTTGAAGTAAATAATCAGCTAATGGGAATTACGGGAGAATATGTGATTAGTTTTACATATAATTTTTGAACTCTGTAAGCACAGGGCAATGAGGTAATATCTTCTAAATTCAGTCACAAATATCTTTTAGTCGACCCGCCGCCACATTGCCCTATGTATAACTTTAAGTACAATCTTAAATGTATAATTTTAATTGTGTAATCTTAAATATGCGCCTTTTTATTTTATTTCATTTTATTGTGTACCAGTATTATTATCACATTGTTACACTATTTGCTGTTATAATTATCAATTTTTATTATTATTAGTTTTATTACTGTAGTTATGGGGTAACAGAGCCAAATGTAGCAACTCATAATAGTTTAAACAGTTCACCAAACTTATATTTCCGTGTTTCTTTTCTTATTTTTATGTTTTATTTTATTTATTTATTTTATCTTATATTACATTATTTGTTAGCTTATTTCATTTATAGTACCTGCTATATCTATCCCATTATATTTATTTATTTTACCTGCGGCATTAAGTATTTTGTTTCTCATTCTTTCGAAGGATTCGTCAGAATTAAGGAATATATTGCGTTATGTGTAATTATGTAAGTGTACCTGTGAATGTGAGGGGGTTCGAACGGTGTAGACGTAGTTTATTATCCATTTTGTATATAATATTTAATTAGCTCCAAATAAACTGTAAACATGGGTTAAACATAATCTGCATAAATGGAAATGTGATCCACATTGCATGCAGAAGTTTAATCCATGTCAACTACCATGGATCCCGCTACTCGCGCAACCATTGCGCATATGCGGCCTAAAATTAAATATAATAATGTAGTTTTAATGGTATATCTTTTAATACTGTAAATAAACTGAATTGAATTGACAATTTTAACATCAATGAACTCCGTTCTTCCTTAAATAATTCCTCCTCCTCCTCTAGTCCGGGAGTGGACGGCATTCCTTTTCCGGTTGTTAAAAGCTTATCAATCTCCGCATTGAATACCTTACTTTCTATTTACAACTCGTTTTTGTGTACCACGCCACCAATTTGGAACTTCTTTATCGTTATCCCTATTCTGAAAAAAAGAATCCTAATTCCTTCCGGCCTATTTCTTTGGCTTCGTGTTTTAGAAAACTATTTGAACAAATCATTAGTCTGGTGGCTGGAATTCAACAATATTCTTCCGAGTAATATGTTCGGTTTCCGTACGAGACTGGGAACGGCGGACTGTTTACCATTGTTTCTATCTGACGTATACAAATCCCTTATTTGCAAATAATATACTATTTCTGCTTTCATTAATGTTACCTCTGCTTTCGATAACGTTCACTTACCTTCTCTTTTACATAAAATGTATTCCATTAATATTCCTTTACAGTTCGCTTCCTTAATTTTTAAGTCAATTCAGCTCTCCAACTCCTTCCTTCTCAGATTCTAGAGTGGTCTTTCGGGGCCTTCCGCAAAGTTCATGTCTTAGTTCTACTCTCTTTAACATCTATTGACACAGCCTAGCTACTCTTCAGATATCGTCTACTTCTTTATTCTTTGTCGATGGCATACTCATCTCCTCTTCCTCGGTTAATCTTTCTTCCGCCGTCGAGGAACTTAACAACTATCTGTTCTCTCTTGATAATGCGTTATCTGATCTTCATCTTTCTATTTCTCCTGGAAAATCAGCCGCTATGGTTTTTACTTATCGTCCTTATGGTCGTTCCTCAGTGAACCGATCCACATGTCATCTTCCTATTCCTTTAGTTAGTTCCGTCTCCTACCTCTCGGCATTGTTCTTAACAGTAACTTATCCTTTCACGATCATATCAGTTATTTGTATACGTCGGCCCTCAAAACGGTTAATTGGTTGAATGCTCCCTCCTCCCATAATTGGGATGGGGATCTTTATATCCTTCTGGTACTATATAAGGCCACTATCCTTTCCAGATTTGATTATTGCTCCTTTACGCTGATACTCCTAAATATCTTCTCCTTAAACTTGATAAAATCCATAACATGTGTCTCCGCCTTTGTATCGGTGTCTTGAATTTTAGCTAAAGAAACGTCTATTCTTTACACGACCACGACATCTCTATGCTAACATCGAAGTGAATTAGTGAAGACTTTAACTGTGACTCAACCTGTAAATTTATTGCAGCTCGATATCAGCATCATACTTTTGTTCACGGCTAACCGAAAATCACTCAACGCAATTGTTTCAATGGACCAAGCTACTCTCGTCCCTTTAGCAGACTTCATATAATAAAAGTTACTTCTCATTCTTTAAGATATCTTTTTTTAACTTCTAGAAATCTAGTGTTGAAAAACAAAATAAAAAAATTGAAACCTCAAAAGCACTATGGCTAATTTAATTACAACATCGTGGGAAACTGTTTGAAGATGCGTTGACCAAGCGCCTTGTTTGCTGGTCGCAGCATAATAATGTATTTCCTAACAATATGTTCGGCTTTCGGCCTGGTTTTCGACCGCCCGATTATATTAGTCTTTTTTTTTCTAACATATCTACAAATCTTTTATCCAGAAACATTATACTTTGGCTTCCTTCTTCGATGTATCCTGTGCTTTTGATAATATATGTTTACCCACTCTAAAAGATAAGATGACAGCAATTAACGTTCCAATTCCGTTTACTTCCCTTATTATCAATTTCATATTGAATCGCTCTATCCACCTGTGTTCTCCATCATTTCAAGCTTCAAGAACGGTTTTTCGAGATCTTCCCTAAGCTTCCTCCCTTAGTCTTACTCTTTTCAACATATACACTATCAGTGTGGCTTCTCTTCCTCTAAATACTTCGTCTTTATTCTTTGCTGATTACATCCTACTTTTTGCCTCATCGCATGATATTATATCAGCCATTTATCCATTCCCACCTTTCCTTTCATTTCTAAGAACTGGGACATTTTCCACATAGGAAAACAAGCCCTATTTTATCCTTCATTTCCCTTCGGCTTATTTCATTTTGCCTTTATATAATTTCCTTTGCCAATCTCTCTTATTTCTCTTTTAATTTCGCCAGACTCCACCATCCTCCTAATATTTCTCCTATACCTACGCTCTCTAAATTTCTTCTATACGCCCTAATTAGACAGAAATTCCACAGCTTTATCAATTCTCAATTTCCATCGCATGTAACCCTGTTTGCAGATGGTTCGAAGAGGTCGAATGGTATCGGCGCCTCTTTTATCATTCTAGATTTTGAACATTCAGTTTTGTCTGCCTTCTTTCTGTTCCATATTCACAGCCGAATTTATGTCTGTCCTACGTTCTATTATTTTCATTTCCTTCAGATATTCTTGGTTACACCCGACTCCATGACCTTCCTTCAGGCCATTTGTTCCTCCTACCTAATCATTCCTGTGATTTTATTATTCTCCGTATATGTTGAGTTATCCACGTTCTTTCTTCCATTCATTTCATTCAAATTGATTTACTGCGGGTTCCTAGTCATTCAAGAATTTGTGGTTATAAAGCGTCGGAAAACTGCATTTCTTACTCATTTTTTTGGTAGCAATAAAACACGCGAAGTTAAACAGAAACTTTAATATCTTAATCCCATGTGGATATGGTGATAATTGCAATTTGTGATAAACAGCAAACCTCTAAAGGGTACAATTTTATCAAGATCTTACTAGTAGTTTCTATGCGACTTAGGGACCGAGACGAACCGAATTATCATTCTTTACGCATAAATACACTGGCATTATGATGAATGTATATGAAGTTTCTTAATGAAAAACTCAATTTTACGGTTACCATTGTAATGAGGCATTGTTTGTATTTTAATAATCACTTGAATCTTGAATGTGAAAATACAAATAAAGTGTAGTTCTGAGTTCAAATGATAGTTCGGAAATCCCGGGTATATTAGTGACAAAGAGAAAAACATGATTTAAATTCGTAATTAGTATAAAGCACTGATTAAATGTGAATAAAACATTGATGATATTTTGTTTCACGTATAATAATCATCCGAAAACGAATGAGGGCCAAATGTTTTGCATAGAAGAAAATATAAAATTATCACGTTATATCGTATTTTTTTTTTTAAATTTCAGATAACGATGCAACGCGAACAGTTCAAAAGCAAACGTTATCTGCGATGCAAAATTCAAAAATAGCATTATTAATATGTGCTAATTATTTTTTAATGGCAAATGCATTCCTCCGGGAATTAAATCGAGGAATTAAACAAATTACAGTTAGAATATTACCAGTTTGTGTAAGGAAAAACACATCGGTTCGATGGTGCTCCTTTAGTACACCATTTGTTCATCGGTGCACGGTTTATGTGATTAGTGTGTACCTTTTAAGTGATTTCTTAAACTGAAATGTAATTTAGTATATTTGGCAATAATAATTTTGACTCACAATTTACATTTCAGTGTCAATTTACGTTTATTCGAATTGAAGTATGTACAATTTTTTATAAGTTCGAAACTGAAGTAAAGAGCTATATTTTTATGCTTTAGTAGAAAACTTTATTTTTTTTTTTTTCATTGTACCGACAGCAATTAATTAAAAAATGTAATGATTGCACTTATTTTAAATTATACAAAATCGTAGAAGTTTAAAAAAAAACGAAAAAAAACAAAACATGTGACACACAATGATGCATATTATATAATACATAACATGCAATTAACCGGGTTAAGGAAAACACTGAGCTAAAGATTTTATTAATTATAAACTTTTATTTCTTCTTCGCCTTGATTTCATTTCGCTCATTTATAGCCATATAGTATCAACTGCCTTTCGGCTTTAATTTCTGCCGTCCAATATTCGGTCATTTGTTTACTACACTTTTCCTATCTTTCTCTTGAACATATAGTTGCGGATTTTCACTTTTACTGGGAATTTCTGCCTTCCTATCCGTTTCCTCGTAATTTCCCGTTTATTTCCGTTTCTGTTATATTCCGTGTTCCCTTCCATTTGATATTTTATTTTGAGAAATACAAGAAATTGTTTAATCGATCGGATTGTACATACTAATTCTTATTTTACGGAACTCTTAATTTTTCTCTTCGTGACTTTGTCCCTTATTTTTTCATCATATAATTCATTACTATGTCTTCATCATCATACATGCTATTTTTATTGACTAGAATGGATATTCTTCCCTGGATTTTTTTCTACTTATAAAGCATTCTACCGCATATAGTGCCTGGGATAAAATTGTCATACAGAGCTATAAGATCAGTGTTGAATAATAATGACTTTTTCTTATAAATTTCAATTTTTTTATTTTTCCAAACGCCAAAGGTTTGGCTATCACCTAATATTAAACATTTCTGTAAAATTGCAGCCAAAATCTACGACACATATCCGCATTCAGCAAATAAAAGTATATAACATTTTAGTTTTTTTACAAAAATCTATGGATCATAAATAAATCAACGAGAACAGTGCAGCCATACGAAAACGTGACCTCGGCTGGCGACGCCCTTATATAGAACTTATAATTTAAGATAAAGTAGCAAAGTGTAATAGAATAGTCATCTAAACTTTTAACTAATTAAGCCGAAATTATTTTAGATTGCAAATATTAAAATTTTAAATGAATTAATTAATTAAAATTAAACGAAAAAAAATTATGTAATGTTAGAAAATACCGATAAACAGATAAATCAATGGCACACTGCACTGCCACACAATTACGTCTTTGAACGAGCTCCCCCTCCGTCCACCTACCCCCTGTGCGGGTTTATGGCCTCGCCAACTGTAGAGCATTTGCTGAAATGGTGCCGGCATACTTCCCGTACTTTTACTCATACCTCACAATACTGTCTGTTGTCGAACTATCTGGATTGTGTTCGGGCAGTGTTGAATTTTGCAGCATCGAACAATTCTCCAAATTCGCTTCTTAATTTCTAATTTATTTGCATCCTGTTCTGTTGTAATTGATCTACTACGGATTCTTGGTCATTGCGGAATTCCTGGCAACGAGTTAGTTGACTCGTTGGCACGTTCGGCGGCAACCAATGGTCTATTCATTAGTAGATTTCCTGCTCAAACTCTCTACTGTCTTTCTTATCGTTCCCATCACGATTTCTGGACCGGATTCTATCCTTCATTCTTTACCAATCCTCGATCTTTTTACCTTTCTGTTCAACCCTTCCCTTCCTCTCTTCCTTGGTTTAATCTTTTCCCCTACCTTAGCCATTCGATTATTTCCTCTATAGTTCACCTGCGGTTTAATCATAGTTTGCTTCCGGCTTCTCTTTTCCGTTTTTCTATTGTTCAATCTCCTTTGTGTCCTTATGACCCTCCAGAGCTCAATTATACCTGTGATGCGAATCACATTTTGTTCGAATGCCCATTTATTTCCTCCGAATGTTCTACTCTGTATTCTAGTCTTCCGCGCCTTGGCCTTCCTACTCCTTATAGTGTCCACTCCATTCTTACATTCCCCTCTCTCAATATAGTTCCTTTGTTGGCCTTCTTTATCTCCTCAATTTCTAATCTTTTCCTTATATAATGTACAATTCCTTGCGTTGGGTAAGTTCCACTGTTGACGTGCCCAAAAAAAAAAAAAAAAAAAAAAAAAACTGCACCGCCTTCTGTAATTTCCAGTGAATCTGGGTGCCGTAATAGCCCAGGTAGTTACACACGGCGACTAGATTTATATTTGTAAATTTATTTTAAAAAAATAACAGAAGTAACGTACAGAAAATGGTTGCTGTTGTCATTAATACATAAAATGTATCATGTACCTTACTATGAATATATAATTTATTTATCGTTTTCGTACCACCTTATAAATGTTATATTTATTGATGGTAAGCATGGAATCATTTTAGTAAAGTTATTTCATATAAACTACTTTAATTTATATATATATATATATATATATATATATATAATATATAAAATAAACGTTAACGAAAACATTACATAGAAAATCTTCGGGAACACTAACAACAAGAACTCATCCTCAAAAACTGCATGTGTCCAATTCCTAAAGAAGCGTCGACCTATTTCCAATCCTGATATCACCTTCTACCTAAAACGTGTACCTATCATATTCCTTCCTTCCATAAAGTTCCTGGGTCTAACGTTCGATGAGAGATTACTAAGAGTAGTTGCATGAAATCCTTGTTCATCTTGAAATGTTTATTCAACCACAAGTATAATATAGATCCGAAATTGCTGTTACCAGTATACAAAGCCCTTATCTTAAACAAACTGGCATATGGTTGTCAGGTATACTCATCTGCTAATAAAACACTTCTAAAATCTATCGATCATATTCATAATACTTCTTTACGTACCATCCTTGGGACGCACCGAACTTCTCCTTCGTTGGGCGTTTGTCCTTTGGCGGGCCTTCATCCTTTATCTATTATTCGCGATTATCTCACCTTTCGAGATTCCTTTCGTTATACCTTACCATACCAATTTTCCACCAATAATTCCGAAATCCTATTCCCAGCTTTTCCTGGCGATCCATTGGTCAATGCTTTAACTTTTCTTTGTAAGGTAAGCATAAATTTGAGCAACCATTATGTTAATTAGACCAATACAGCGCCCTGGAATCATATCCCAACATCTTTAAACTTAACCTTAGTCTCCTTCCTTAACTACATTCACATCTATACAGACGCAGCTAAAGTGAGTCCTACTAATTTTCCTTCACCAACTGCATGCGCTTATGAAATTGGAGACATAATGTACACCGAGCGTCTAAACAACCACTGTTCTGTTTTAGAGGCAGAAATGTATGGGATCATATTCTTCCAGCCCAGAGTTTCAAAATGCCCTTCTTATTACAGACTCACTTCAATCTATCAAAGCCATCCAGAGCCCAGACAGTTGCAACTCTACTAATTAAAATAAAAAACCTGCTATTCGAACTTTTACGATCCGAGGTATACGTCACATTCTTTTGGGTCCCTGGCTATGTTGAGGTTCCTGGCAATGAGCGGGTTGACTTGGCTGCTAAGGCAACTCCATCTAGCACGATGCCGTTCAACGCTGTACTGTCTCGATTAGGACCACCAGTCTTTCTGATGCACTTTTCTGAAGAGTGGAGCAAACTATGGTCAGAACAAACGACCTGGCTCAGGTCCATAAAGTTGAACACCGACCCATGGTGGCCGCCATTTCCCATCTCACATTTCTTGATCCTGTCAAGACTGCCCCTGGGGCACACTCACACAACTACGTCTTTGAAGGAGCTCCCCCCCCCCGTCTACCTGTTCTCTTTGCGGGTTCATGACCTCGCCAATCGTAGAGCAACTGCTGAAATGGTGCCAGCATACTTTCCGTACTTCTAATTATACCTCACACCATTGTCTGTTGTCGAACCAACCGGATTGTATTCGGACAGTGTTGAATTTCGTGGCATCCAACAGACTACACCGCCATTTATAATTTTCAGTCAGATTAGGTGCCGTAATAGCCCAGGTAGTTACACACGGCATCTAGATTTACATATATTCGTAAATTTATATAAAAAAAAAAAGAAAAAAAGAACCACAGCAAATAAACATTTCAAAGCTCAGCTTTAAAAAAGTTACAAAGTTAAGATAAAAAATGTAGCTAACGTTTAGAAATTTGAATTTACATAACGTTAGTAAAAAAAATAAAATGTTTGTTTTTAAAATCAATAGGAGCGAAAACATACTCCTTAAATATATATTACCCCTTGATCCAACACCAGCATTTGCAGTTTCAAGTAAAAAAATTATGGAATTTTTGGATACATTTTTTAAACCGAGAAATTCATTTTTAGCGGGACAATTAGAATAAGAAAAAAGCAGTTCAAAAACACAATTTAATAATGAGTTTAAAATAGCTGCCTTTGGGGCGTTCAAAAAGATTAGAAGATCGATCTTTGTTGGATTGAAATAATTCAAACGATTAAGGAAAACTTACTATAAGCAGTTTCTTAATAAAAACGTTACGCTTAAACACATTACCAAGTGGCGTTGATAATACAAGTAGCATACTTCAACATAAAAGCATTAGAAATAAATGAAACAATAGCGTAGAAATAAACAAAGTACAAGTAAAATATGGGGATAAACAGGAGAAATGTTTCCATTACGGGCACTTATATTACATAAAAGGTATCTAAGCATACTCTGCAATCGAAAATATTATTCATTATTCGGAAAAATAGAAGGCTTTGTATTGCTTGTCTGTCGGAAAAAATAAAAAATAATCATCAATAATGGAAAAGAAAGAAGTTCCAACCTTTAAAGAATTTAAGAAAACAAAATGTAATGAATATTCTTCAGAGAAAGAACTTATAAAATGTGTTTAGTTAAATAATCAAGCAGAAATACATGATTTTTCAATTTTTATAAAATGTATTTGCAAATAATAATAAATCGTACGTGAAAACAGTAATTTATTATTCTCGTTTAATTTCAAATTTACAAAAATAATGTGCACCAATTATAATACTTATTTGATATTTTTAATTTCATCAACCTCAGTCTTGACATCAAAGTCAGTCCTCACTGTTTTCCATATATTACTAATTTTGTAATATATTAATATCTTGATATAATTCTTTCTTCTTCTTCTTCAGTCGTATGACTGTCCCCGATCCTAGGCTCATGCAATGGCAAGATTCATTAAATCTTTATAAGCGTTCCGATTCATTGCTATGTAAAACAATTCTTCAACGCTGCAACCTGTCCATGTTTGTAAGTCCTTGAACCAAGATAATCTTCTCGGACCAATTCTTCCTTTTCCTTCTACCTTTTCCATCAGTATATTCTGTAGTAGTGTGTATTTCGGCTAATCACATGACCAAAATATTCCGTTTTCCCTCTCTTGACAATATCAAGCAGCTCTTTTTCCTTCCTATAGCACCTCAGCGTTTGTCTTCTTTTTGGTCCACAGAATCTTAAGTAAACGCCGATAACACCAAAACTCCAAGGCCTCTAATTTGTTAAGTGTTCTGGACGTCAATGTCCACGTTTTCACACCATAAAGCAGTACTGACCAGACGTAGCATTTCAGAGTTCTGAATCTTAAATCGAGATCCCAGTCATGAACCGTTAGTACCCTTTTAATGCGACATCTAATTTCTTCATCCACGTCTCCATCCATATTAATTCAGGCACCGAAATGTTTGAATTTATCGATTCGTTCTAATCTGTAATTGTTTATCACTATATCGATGGGGTGTGGATCTTTTGAGATGGTCATTACCTTCGTTTTCTCTGCGTTAATTATTAATCCATATATATCGCAAGCTTTCTCCGTCGCTTTCGTTAATATAGCCAGATCTTCTGTATTTCAGCCGACAAAACTGTGCTGCATATCTAATGTTATTGATATTTTCACCCACCTTCTCTGTCATCGAGGGCTTCTTTAAAGGCCTGTTCCGCGTATATCTCTAACGAAATCACTTCGCTTTAGTACAAATAAAGATTTGCGATTATGCGTTTATCTGCTTCATCTAGACCAATAGTGTCGAGTACTTGGAACAATTTGTCGTGATTGACTCGGTCAAAAGCCTTTCAAAGTCCAGAAAACAGGAATAATGGATGTTGGAACTCCGTCATTTTTTGAATCAAGATGTCCATACAGAGCAACGCCTCTCGGGTTCCAAAGCCACTTCGAAAACCAAACTATTCTCTTCCTATGTTTTCTTCACATTTAGTTCGTATTCTATTCGGTATTATCTTAAGAAACATTTTCAATGTACGGCTCATTAAGGCGATCAATCTGTATTCAGAGCATGATTTTGGATGCGGATTTTTTGGTATCATTATAAACCTTGATGTTAACCATTCTTTGGGTAAATGACCAGTGAGATAAATCTTATTAAACGACTTTGTAAGAATACACGCTTTTATCCTCATCCGGCCCAGCAGCTTTACACACTTTTGACTGAACTATTGCTTTCCTTACCTCACTTTCCAATGGACTTTATGTAATTCTTCAATTCACTGACATTTATCCGTCACCATCTTTGCCTTTGCTTCCCTGATCTTTCGTCTCAGTAATCGCTGAAATTGTACGTAGTATTCTTTATCATTTCTTAATGGCTGTCTGCCTACGTTTTCCCAACAGTTCTAGCATTTCATCTGTTATGCAGTCTTTGTTTTTACTCCTGTCACTTTCTCCTAGAATTTCTTCAGCATTTCTAAGTGTCACTGACTTTAACATCGACCAAGTTTCATTAACCGAACCGTCTGTATCAAATTTTTCTGAACTTTATTGTAACTCCATCTTCAAGGCCAATGTAGTCGATTCCGAGTCTCTGTCTTCCTTATGATCATTAAGTTGAATCTTTTGTTTTTGTTTTTTATGATTTCCTTGAATTTTACTTTTGTCTCTGCAATTAGTAGAATGTGATCTGTATTTGCCTCTGCACTCGGATACATCTTGACTGATTTTAAACCATTCCGATGTCTACGATCACTCAGTATATAGTAAATTTGATTGCAGAATCGCTTGGAGCTTTCCAAGTATATAAATAGCGTTTTGGGAGCTAGAAGTATGTATTTCCAATGATGAGATCCTTCGTTTGATTGAACTGCATTAGCTTCTCACCTCTATAGTTACAATATCCAAGACCATATCCTCCTGTGACTTCTTCAGCTAATTTTCCTACTTTAGCGTTAAAATCGCACATAACAATCGTGACTTCAAAATTGTTCGTTATATCAAGCACATTTTCCAGTTCTACATAAAACTTGTCGGAATCTTCTTCCTTGCTCTCTGCCGTAGGGGCATATACTTATGGAAGCCGGTTTGCTATCGAATTGTATCATTATTATTCTATCTGAGAAGAAAACAGTATTCTCGATCGCAGCAGCTATGTCTTTGCAAACTATTATGGCTATGCCACTTCAATGAATTCCTTCCGCAACGCCAAAGTAACAGACGATATAATTGTCAATCCTAAATGTTCCTACTCCTGTCCATCTTGTCTCGCAAATACCCAGTAATCCTATGTTTAATCGTTCCATTTCAAATGTTACGATCTTCAGTTTTTCACTTTCCATCATCGTTCTGACATTCCACGTCCCCATTCTGAATTTCATCTTGGCGAGATCTAACGGGGGCGATTTTTTGCACCCCTTCCCCATTGAAGGAGTGCCACTTGGGGCCATTTTAATTTCATTCGCTATTTAAATGATATATTAGGGACGTTACAACGGTAGAGTCCCTTTTGCCTTCCGCTGGATCCCTTAGCCGAAAGGACCCCGATTTAAGACGACGAGTACTCGTTTACTCGCTCTAGATTGATATGCATCAATCCAACAGGGACACATTGTCACGAACTAGTTACTGATAGGTTTCTGTTATTAACGCAGTATAAAGAGCGGTATTTATTGGTAAAAGTACCTTCGGCAAGTACAGCCACCTTCGTTTCCTTATTAGCATCGCGTGTGAATTTCAATTTAGATTTTCTAGTCAATGCTAAGTCCGCCAAATTGCCACCTTGCACAACGTGGACGTACGGAATTCACGTGTTGTTGTTTCGTTTCTCCGCCGGTGGAACTAGCACTATATGACGGTTGAGTGACTACTAAAGAAGGTGACTCTGGTTACAACAACCTGTGCCCCCACATGTACTGATAGTGTTTTCATCCATCTTGTACGAAAATCCTTTATTTACTGAATTAATTTGTTTTATGTTATCCCGGGAGTAAGCATGATATTTTTATTTTTTTTTGGGGGGGGGGGGGTCGTCTACAAGGACATTGGCCCAAGAACAGAGAAAAAAAGACGACGAAACTTAGATCTTTATACGATCAAAGATAGCCGACAAAAAGGAATCAAGAGCCTGAACAAGAGAAGGAGAAGGAAGGGAGAGAATGAACCAAGCACTCTGTATGGAGTGGGAATACCAATTTGTAAAAGGGAGGAGTAGAAAGCAGCTTAATCGGTTACAAGAGATGCACACTCGAACATTACGTGATCGGGATCACACACAAATTGGATATTGTAGTGGTGTAATGGACAAAAAGGAGACGGCGCAAGAGAGAACCGGAAAAGCGAGGAAGGAAGCAAACTGTGCCCAAAGCGCAGGCGGCAAATCGCAGAGATGTTGGAGCGACGCATGGAAGGAAAGTCAAGAAACCAGGGGAAACGAGGAAGGGAAAGCTGAATAGATAAGAAGAAGGAATCCGGTTTGGAGAAAGGGGAGACGTAAGAGTCAAACCATAGATTGGAATGAGCAGCAGAAGACAGAAGGGTAATATTGGAAGAAGAGAAAACAGGAAGAAACCTACCGGAAGAGGAAGATAACGGAGCGAATGAATCAGCTAACTCATTACCCAAGTCCGTTTGGATTAAGTGTGAAAGGAAAAGAGATCATGAATCAAGGAGCGATTAAGAAGAATAACGTAATCGGCTGAGTGAGGAGGGAGAGGAGATGCGATAGTTTGCAGCACGCTTTGAGCATCCAACAGGATAAGGATATTGCGAGAGACAGGAGAGGACCTGATAAAAAGAAGTGCATGCAGAATAGCGGAGGACTCCGCATAGAAGATAGAGCAAAAGGAGGGAAGTTTAAAGGAAGCATGATATTGATAATTATTACCAGACAAATGCTTTCCGAATTTTTTATAGGTTTCATTGCAACTTGATTTCCTAACACTGGCTTGCACGTAAACTCATTTATGAATAATACTGTTGAATAAAAAATTTCAAACTTTCGAACTGAAACTGTTCTTTTATAATATAAATGGTACTAAAGTGATAAATTTCTAATATAAACTTATAAACTAGGTTTTATGTCATTCTGTTTTCTCATAAATATTTTTTTTTTCTTGTAAATTGCAGAACTAAGGATGCATTTAGAATTACATATCATTAAACACGCCTACAAGCTTATACTGTTTGTGAGAATTTTTACAATAACATTCACTGAAGAAATTATAACACCTACAACGGCAGATCAGACGGAAAAATTCCCGAATTTGGAGTAAGTTTGAAATTTTTCTACTATAATTTCAGTGTAAAATTTGAATTTTCACTTTATCGTATGCTAGTAAAGTGAAAATTAAAATTTTTTGATTGCGCATTTTATTTCAAAATAAATGTCGGTTTCAATTTTTGTAAGACCAAAATTTCTTAAATTTTGCGAATTTTATTTCCTTTGAAGTAATAATTTTACTTCCACGATTTATATTTGTATAAAATGTAATATGCGTAACTGAAATATAAGTACTTTAACTTTAAATGGTCTGATTTGTATTATAATAGTATTTTTGACTTAAACTGCATACTTCTAGATCCAATATTGTATTCTAAAAGTGGTTTTTTATACTGGGACAGTGACTCGTTACAGAAACTATGGTGTACTTTTATTTTAATGGGCTATCGGAAGTTATAGGATAATTTTCGGGAGAGTTATCCGGTACTGTTTATGTATTTTCATGTGTTTTAACCATCAGAAAATAATCTATTACAGAATTCTTAGGCAAATCGGTTTTCTTTTTGAAAACTCGCGCAGATTGTTTGGAAAAATAAAAATAAAAAAATGGGAAAAAAATTTCTTTAAGCACGCTCGTAGACAAATTTTGTTTTTTTTTGTTTTCTTTACGGCTTTGTCGGCGAGGACATTAACCCAAAAAATGAAAAGGAGGAGTAAATAAATTTTTATTCCTATGCGTTTAAAGAGAGAGGATAAAAATAATTCAAAAAGTCAGGAATAAGAGAAGTAAAAAGAAATGAGAGAATACAAGCAGCACCATAAGGAGTACGGATATCAAATTTTAATAGAGAGGAATAGAAGAACGATTGCTCAGCGGAACAGGCCATACATTCAAGTAAAACGTAATCAACATCGCCAGGAAACTATATGGAAGGGTTGTGAAAAATAAGAGAGGAGAAGTCAAGAAATTATGGGTGAGAAGGAAGAGTTGGCTAAATAGAGAGATCAAAAGAGGCAGGATTGGAAAATGAATAAGAATGAGAGTTGAGTTATAGTTAGGAATGAGCAACTAAGGAAAAAAGAACAATATTATGAGCTGAAAACTTGCCCAAAAATCTGCCAATGGAAATAGGAGAACAGGCTAATGAATCCACTATCATTGCTCTCAATGCCCAAGTAGAATAACGAAGGAAAAGATCATGGATGAGGGAGAATGTGAAAAGTATTACTTAATTGTAAGAGGGAGCAGGAAAACGAGATGTGATAGGTTGCAAAACACTTTTAGAATCCGACATTGTGAAGACTTTATGGAAAACGAATTAATGATGAAATAAAAAGAAAAACGTGTGGAACAACAATAGATTCCACGTAAAAAATTGAGTAAAACGAGGGAAGCTTACAAGATTCAAAATAATTCAAGGTGGAACAAAAAAAAAGCAGAACCAACTCCACTCGGCCATTTGTAATCGTCATTATAGGTGGTGTGAGAAGACCTAAAACATTGTGGAATTCAATTCCCGCGATATGTTGAGGAACACATTTAGAACACAATGGTAAAGAAAGACATTTAATAGAATGAAGGAAACTTGAAAAACTGAAAGAATAATAAGTAAGTTTATCGTAACTATAAATAAAAAGCCAAAATTAAAAAAGACGAACAGAGAAATAAGGGATAAAATTTGAGTTTTATTAAAGAAAAATAGCCTTTAAAAGGACAGAAGAGAAAGAAGAAACAAGTGAAGAGGAATAAATAGGCAAACACCTAGTCAAAAAACAATAATCCAAATAGGATTCACGAATAAAGAGAGAAGGAATATGGGATCCAGAACAGTCGGAACTGGGGCAGATCTCGAAGCATCAAAGCAAAGACGAAGATAGGCATTTTTAACGCGATCTAATTTTGAAAGAAAGTACCTGGACGAATTGCCATAAAGAAAGCAACAGTAGTCCAGAACAGAACGAATAAATGATTTATAAAACATAAGTAGGATACAAAGTTCGCCTTCCCAATTAGTATGAGAAAGGGTATTTAACTGACTATACTTTTTGAGAGAGTACAGGTACAAATAATTATTGTCATTGTAAAAAGAGAAACGGCTGTCGAGAAAAGTTCTTAAATAGCGCAAAGAATTTACAAGAGGGATTGGATCACAATTTAAGGTAAGGCTAATCAAAGAAGGATCAAAAGGACGAAGAGTAAAGACAAAGACGAGGATTTAAGAAATAAAAAGGTAAATATTAGAAAAATCATTCTCTAGTAACATTAAAGAGCTTTGAAAACAGGGGTTAAATAACGAAATAATTGTAATCGGAGGAGTAGATAAGCACATGGTCAGCAAAGAAAAACGACATAGAATGAAGAGGAAAAGGGATGATTTTGATAAAGTAAATATCAAAGAGAGCGTAGATTCTATGACAGAAACCTTAAGGTAACCCTCGAAAGTAGAGTAAGAAGGACAGGAAAGACTTGCAGTTCTGTATTGAAAGAGAATAGTAATAAAAGAAACAAAGTTGTCAGGAATATTAAATGAGAGCACTTTGTCCAAAAGTGTGCGACAAAAGAATGTTTTACTGAATGCATTTAATATGTCAACGAATATCTTTATTGATGGCACATAATCGTCCGATAGAAACATTTTTAAACAATCTGGTGCACCGCTAAACAGCTAGCAGTCAGAATGCCGCCTCTAAACGGCGAACTCGGAAATTGACTGCGGAGTAATGAAAGATAAAAATCTGGCTTATTTACTTGGCATTTGTCAAGAATATTTGAAGCATCTACGTTCCTCCTTATTACGATCTTCGTCAGTTTCCTCTATCCGTACTTTTCAACTCTATCCCGCAACCATTTATCATCGGGGGTGACTGGAATGTCCATTCGCCCCTGTGGGGTTCCACATCCTACAATTCCAACGGTTCCATCCTTCAGAATGGTTTCCATTCGGATAATTTGCTTCTCCTTAATCATCATTTCCCAACTTATTTCAGGAATCCATCTATTCCTAGGTCTCTTGATCTGACCTCTGCTTCTCCCACTACTGGTCTTGATTATAACTGGAGAACTCTTACGGGTCTTATGGCAGTGATCATGTTTCTATCCTAATAATTCCTGTTAACTTTTCTTCTCCGACTTCCTTCAAGCCTCTCATTCTCTCTGGTGGAACCGTTCAGAGCAAATTGGACTCTGTTTCATTATTGTGTTGATTCGTCACTCCCTAGTTCTCAACTTGACTCCGATCCCATACTTCTGTATAATTCCTTTTTAAACTCCGTCACGCCTGCCTTTTCCCTACTTTTTTCCTATTCACCATCAATCATCTGATAACCACAATAAAGCTTCATCTCTTTGGTGGAATGAGGAATGCAACCGCGCATTCCACCATTTTATATCCTACAACTGAAAACTTTCTTGCTCATAAGCGAGCGAACGCAGGAGCTAAGTATATACCTAAAGTCTCAAAAAGGTCCTCCTGGAAGAATTTCTGTTCTTCATTCTCTAGGAATACTCCTCCTTCTCATATTTGGAGAATGGCTAGCTCAAAAACCTGTCCGAACGGTCCCTTACGATCTTATTAATTGTTTCCCCTCCAGCGGAATAACTGCTCCCTCTTGGAATTCTTTAATTCCTAAAAAAGCTCTTCCTTACTTCCGAATTTTCTTAGTATCCTGCATCAAAAAAGCTGTTTGAAGGTATGTTAAATAAGCGCCGTGTTTAGTAGCTAGAACATAATAATGTATTTCCTAGCAACATGTTTGACTTTCGGCCTGGTATTGGTCCCCCCGATCGTATTAGTTTTTTCGTTTCCCATATCCACAAATCCTTTACCCAAAATAATTATACTTTCGCTTCCTTCATCGATGTATCCTGTGCCCTTTGATAATGTTCATTTACCCACTCTAAAAAATAAGATGATAGCAATTAACGTTGCAATGCACTTTACTTCCCTTATTATCAGTCTCATGCCGAATCGTTTAATCTATTTCTCTGCTCCATCTTTTAAAATTTCAAGAACGACTTTTCTAGGTCTTCTCCAAGCTTCCTCCCTGAGGCCCTACTCTTTTCAACATATACGCTATCAGTATAGCTTCTCGTCCACTAAATTCTCTTCGTCTTTATTCTTTGCTGATGGCATTCTACTACTCTTTGCCTCATCTCATAATATTGTATCAACCAGTGAAACACTTAATTCGTGTCTTTCTGTGCTGGATCATTCCTTTTCCTCAGCTAACCTTTCTATTTCTCCCATTAAATCTTGTTTATATTTACTCTACGACCTTACAATCGTGCTTATATCTATCTATCCCCAGCAAATACATCCTTTTCTCGTATGTTAATTTTTTTTGTTATCTTGGTATCATTCTTGGCAGTCGGTTATCCTTCTTCGAACACATCAAATATCTTTCTTCTTCAGCAACCAAAAGGGAAGCCCTTATCTCCAACCAGATGGGATGATGATCCCCTTATGTCCTTATTTCTCTATATAAAAAATCTATATCATCCGCTCAAAATTTGATTACTGTTCATTTCTCTATGGTTGTGCCTCTAAGTCCCGACTCTCTAAATTCGATGTAATCCAAAACTCTTGCCTTCGTCTCTGTCTTGGTGCTTTTAAATCCTCTCCAGTTCCAGCAGTCCTTGCCGAATCTAATACACCACCCCTTTCTATTCGCAGATATATCTTCCAATCACATCTCCTCTACTTTTATCCATCCCTATCTTTCAATTTCTAGGAACTGGCGTTTCGCACCTAGGAAAACCCCCATTTTATCTTTCATCTCTCTTCGCTTAGCTCGTTTTTCTCTTACATAATTTCCTTTGGTCATCTCCCTTATTTCTCTTTTAATTTAGCCAAACTTTGCAATCCTCCTAATATGTTTACCATACCTACGCTTTCCAAATCTCTTCCGCAAGCCTTAATCAGACAGGAATTCCACAGTTTTATCAATTCTGATTTTCCCTCGCATGCAACCCCGTGTTTACAGATGGCTCGAAGAAGCTGTCGGTGCCTCTTTTATCCTCCCAGATTTTGGCTTTTCAGAATCTTTTCGTCTGTCTCCTTTCTGTTCTTCTACATTCATAAACGTATTAATCATTATCCTACGTTTCACTATTTTCATTTCCTCCAATATTACCTTCCTCTAAATTACTGATTATATCTGACTCCACGACCGCCCTTCAGACCATTTGCTCCCCTCTACCTGATCATTCCTATGATTGTATTATACTCCAAATACGCTTACTTATCCACGTGCTTTTTTCGCTTCATTACATTCAGATTGATTTGCAGTAGGTTCCTCGCCATTCGGTCATCTTCGGTAATGAAATGGCACACTCCTTAGCTCGGGTTTCTGCCTCTTCCCACTTCTTTTTTAAAAAGGTCTCATCGTCTAATCTCCTTCCGTTGTGTAAAGGTTTTCATCTTACGTTCTAGTCGGATATGTATGTTCTCTCTTTCTCTAACAATTCTTCTTTTCATCTGTTTCTTCAACCTAGTCAATCCGTGGTTCTTTTTGTTTTCTTCACTTCATCGTTCTGTTGTTGTCCCCATTATTCATTTGTGTTCTCAAGCCATGCACTATATTATAATTCTTCTCGTTTTTTGTTTTTGGTTGGTTGCCTCTCTGTGTATTCTCCTCTCCATTCAAACGAAGAGCGTGTTTGCGATGCTGATCATGTGTTTATTAAATGTTTATCTCTTTCTATTAAGCGTTCTGATTTCCATATTGCGCCTCTTATATGCTATCCTTTCCCTCTTCACATATTGTTCCTATTATTTGTTCCTTTCTCCTAACAATATTTGACCGTATCAAGATATAATTGACTCCTTTCTTTTCTAATTGTTTCTGAGTACACCCCACCCCCCCTCCCCCGTTGACGAGTCCAAAAAATTTTAAAAAGTACGTTAACTTTCAAAACGCTTCGAAATATAACAGAATTTCTATTCATATTAATACGGATTCAGTGTTGCTTAAATTGTATTGATGGTAATTCGCATTTACTTAAAGATGCTGGTTCAATGGAAATTTCGATGTAACGATCAGAGTTGATCGATGATGCATACCAAGATAGAGGTTCTGCTATAGTATCTTTGTGGACATAGCTGGCGATGTAGGTGTTTCTTTATGTCCGTAGCGAGTGTACGCCGACTTAGACATTTGTATATCGAGTAGCATTAAGCAGAGAATAGAAAAGTACGGGTCACTCAGCTGTTTTTGGGTTAGTTTTGCCGTTAAATGTCCAGCAGAAGTTATTTTCGCCATAAGTTGATCTAACGACCAGTCAACACGTTCTAATTAATCTAAGCTTAACCTTATCATCACCCGTTTCATTTTCGATTTTAAATCGCGCCATGCCCCATGGATATTTAAACTGTTTTTCACGCCGTTTTGCCGTTAAATTTGTTTTGTAATTTTCGCGCATGTTCTAGTCACAAAGTTTAGCCGATAATTTCAGAATTACAGGTATTTTTTACATATTCATTTTTTCCCTTTATTGCCGAGAGAATTTTCTTTTTTATCCGCCACAAAGTAACACTCAGGCCTGTGTCTGGGTGAGATTCGCTCGAAGAATTTGTATCTAAGGTATGTCCCGAGATCAGGGATTACTTCATTTAAATCAAGTATTTATTACTGCTTTATTCTGCACTGCTAAGAAGTGATGGCGCCCAAACTTTTCGTTAAAGTTACAAAAAAAAAAAAAAATAATTTTCACTAATTTGGTCCTCTCAATTGCTGTTTTGCTTTATAATTGGCTTTTTATCTAATTTTCGTCATCCCTCTTGTGTTAATCCTGCAATTTCTTCCAAGTTTTCATATGCGTTTTGTTATTTCATTCATAATAACTTAATTTTTCAGTTTTATATGATGATAAAATGTTACCTAATGTGTCTACATGTTAACCAAAAGATCTTTACAGATCTGCCTGATAGTTCATTTCATCATACAATTAGAAACATCGCATCCCTTGATCTGCTTCTTTTATTTCATAGAAATAGTGTTTTCCCTTATTAAAATGTTTCATCGTGGGAAAAAATTAAAGAAACAAGTTTGCCTGAAAAAGAGCATTTCTATAATTTTCTGACAAAAACAGATGTCGGTGAGAAGAAGATTAGTTACATGCTGCAAAGGGGCGGAAGACATTAAATGTTCAAACACTACAGAGTGATATATATCTCAGAAAAGATGTACACTTTTACTTGCAGATGTTTTTGAAAACTTTAGATGTGTCTGGTATAAAATTTACAAATTTCTATCCTGCGTGGTTCAACTGAAGCTTTTAACTGACTAATGATACGGTTTTATTCTTCGAAGCTGGAATGCTATGGTGGTATGTGCCAGCATGTAAAACGTTATAAGCAGAAGATTCTTCTATCAACAGCTATAACAATAGTTCCAGCGGTGATGATAGTGATAGTAGTATCGATGATTGTCTCTTCTCCTAGAACATAGGTTTTATATCTACTACTGGCTGAGTTAAAATCTAATTCATTCGTGCTTGTAACGGAGGCTAATAACTAAAGTACTTATTTTAGAAAAGCAACGAAGACTGAACTAAATTATAATCTCAAATCAAATAAAAAATAAAAAAGATAATAAAACAATTTTCTTTTACTACCAGTGCATAAATCATGCTAATAAATTACATTTCCTACAACTGCTCAAAACAAAATCTAACCTGTATTTACATAATTTTTTCATTTTGTTTGTATAGTAGATATCTTCCTAATTATTTTCAGATGTTTGGAAGATCAAGGAAACGGTGGCCTCTGCAATTGCGACAACGATTGTTACACTTACCGAGATTGCTGTCAACACTCTCCGTATTACAATAAAACTTATGAAAATGATTATCACCAGTACATTAGCTGCATTTTGGTACCTGAATTAATTTCAGAAAATCAAAACTTTTTCATGATTGATAGATGTCCGCAAAATTATAAATCCAACACTGACATTACGAGTAATTGCGAACATTACAAAAATCGAACTAAATTCGTGAAAAATTCAATCGCCTTGTTCATTCCTGTAGTCGCCTTACGGAACACAGTGACTTACCGCAATGTGTACTGCGCCTTATGTCACCGCGAAATGGAATACACATTTTGGGACGCAGCCTTGTACATGAAAAGTAACAAAACGATAGATATACAAAGCGAAATGGAAGATAAGCAACACAAAGTGGAACATGAATGGGAAAATGAAACTGAATTTAAACAAAATCTAATGTACAACCCTAACATTGCGAAATGGATAGTAAAAATGAATGATAAAGATGGAATCTATTCGCTCGAAATAAAAGAACCAGATCAGGCAAGAAAGTGTATTCCGAATATAGTAGATAAATGTAGCGATGCCGTCCCTGAACTGTACCAACTAGAATGCAGTCCTCGCAGTTACATGATGCTGCGGTGCGGTGAAAATGGGATAAAATACAAGAATGAACATTGCGCCAAATGTTACAATACTACAAATGTAATATCATGTCCATTTTTTACTGGTCTTGTCGTCATGCCGTTGAATAAAATATTTAATGTTCAAATAAATTTAGCTCCGGACGAAATAGAATGCGTGGATGACGCCACTTATTGCGTTAAAAATTTGACGAATACATCACGGATCAGCTATATGCATGGTGTACTGTGCCAAGTTCGCTTCTTTCGTCGATCGCAAACTAAAATTTCAGACGAAGACAAAACTCTTATTATCGACGAAATGCAATCAAACTTCAGTAGGAACAGGTATTTAATTCAGGGAGACTACGTTTCCGTATGTGGCCAAGAAATACCTGATATACGCTGGTTCAATTCACCAACAGCGAGTTTAATCACAGCGGCCGGACTGAGTGTTTCGATTTTTTCATTATTGCTACATCTGACGCTATTTTCCATGGTCAAGCAAATGAGAAATTTCTTCGGAAAGAATTTAGCTAGTTACAGTTTTTCTTTATTATTAGCCTACACCAGTTTAGCTATTGGCAGTTATGCAACCGATCAGAGTTGCGCTGTAATCGCAGTCACCACTTATTACTTTTTCCTAGCTTCCTTCTGCTGGATGTCGGCAATGTCGTTCGATGTGTGGCAATCGTTCTGGAACGCAACGAAGAATTTAAAAGTTCCCAAACGCGATGACAAACAGACCTGTCGATTTATCCTTTATTCCGTTTTCAGCTGGATCGTTCCAACACTTTTTGTCTTTAGCGCGCTTCTACTCGATAACGTTGTCGAAAACGAGCGTTGGGATTGGCTGAAGCCGCATTTCGGTCTTACACTTTGCTGGTTTGGAAACAGACAAGCTTTGGTCGTCTTCTTCATTATTCCGTTCTCGGTCATTATTTTGTTCAATGCGATTTTCTTCACGCACACAGCCTTTATGATTTACTCAACTCGGGCCAACATCGCGTCCTCAGCAGCACCAAGGAACGATTTCTATGTTTATCTACGGCTGTCATCGTTGATGGGATTAACTTGGACCAGCGCTTTCTTAGCATTATATTTCCAGCACGCTGGACTTTGGATAGTATTTATAGTTTTAAACGTTTTTCAAGGTCTAATTATTTTACTGACATTCACTTTTCGCAGACTTCGGAGGACACATACAACGTTATTCACACTCTTGTTTACTTCTCACCGTTCTGAACGTAGCAATCTCCAAAATACCGCATCAACTTAAGGTTTAACAGTGTCCGATTCGGAATAAAAAGTTTTTACTATAACTCAGTCTTTTCTTTTTTATTTTTGATAAAGTTCGAATATCGGTAGATTACGAATATTTTTTGTTTATCGGGGAAAAAAATAAAACCAAAATAACATAAATTAGCCATTTTAAACAAATCGGCTTTTGCTGCTCTCCGTCAAAAAAGCATCTATCCAATTATCCGTCTAGTAAGGCTGTGCTTCCTGTAAAACAAAAGCTTTCCATTTATGTCCAGCTTAATGACCAACACACCGTCATAGCAATTTTAGTTTATACCAAAATTTTTAATTATTCTTCTACATCCGCTTTATTCGTCACAGAATGTACCGAAAGATTCTCATGATTTTTTAATTTCGCTCTGTATTGTATAGTTTCTTCTTTTATGGCACATTTTTTGCAGTTTTTATATTATGGTCTTTATATTTAGTACCCGTCATGTAAGGCTTTATTCTGGAATGTTTGAACAATTCTGCTATTACTCCTTTTTGTGCATTACCATAAATGAAAGCTACATTTCCACATCGTCTTTAATATCATTTTTTTTTTTGGTGGTGGGTGGAGCTCGTCAACCAGGGCATTTATCCAGAAACTATTAGAACCGGAAGGAGTAAATTCTATCTTGATACGGTCAGACATTGTTAGGAGAAAAAAACGAATAATAGAAATAATCTGTGGACATGGAAAAGATAGGACATAAGAGGTGCAATATGGAATAGGAAAACACCAAGTCACAGCAAACTGAAGTAGAAAGCAGAGCAGTCAGCAAAAAGAGTAGAACACTTAATAAACACATGGTCTGTACCGCAAACATGCTCTTCGTTTGAGCGGAAAGAACAATATGGAGAGGCAATCAACAAAAAAGCGAAAACGAGAAGAAGATAATAAAGTATGGCTTAAGAATGTAGATGAATAATGGAGACAACAACAGAACGACGAAGCGAAAGAAACAAAGAGAACCACGGATGGACAGGAAGACGAACAGACAAATAAAAAGAACAATTGTTACAGAGAGAGGAAACGTACATATCTGACCAGGACCTAAGATGAAAACCTTTGCACAGCGGAAGAGGATTGGACGATGAGACTTTTTTAAAGAAGACGTGAGATTAGGCAGCAACCCGAACCAAGGAGTCGGCCGCTTCATTATCAGAAAGATGCCCGAATGACTAGGAACCCACAGTAAATATCAATATAAATACAAAGGGGGGAAGAAAGCACGTGCATAAGTGAGCGTATGCGGAGTATGATAAAATCACAGCAATGACCTTTAGGGGAAAATGAATTGAAGTGCTGTCATACGAGTCAGATATAATCAAGAATTTAGAAGAAAGGTAATCGTAGATAATGAAGATGATCGAACCTAGGATAGCCATTAATATGTTTATGGATATGGAGCAGAAAGGAGACAAACGAAAAGATTCTGAGAAGCCAAAATCTGGAAGGATGAAAGAAACTTCGACACCACCCCGGCCTCTTCGAACCATGTGATTACATACAAGAATTTGATTTGACATTGTCTTTGGTGAGTTTTTACTAGTAAGCAATATATTTTTTTTTAATTTTGTGTCCATTTACTTTCCCTTTTGATAATATCATAGTTTCATATTAATTTTTTGTCCAGGTGATGTGTAAAAAAATTTTTCATTTTCCACTTAGCTATATTTTAGATATTGAACTTTTTTTTTTTTTGTCCTGGAAGCTATATATATATATATATATATATATATATATATATATATATTGGTATTTTTTGATATTTATTTTTTAGCCGCTATGTGTTAAAGGAAAATTATATTTTTGTTAAAATGAGCTTTAGCACAGGTCGCTATATTACCTCCAGTGAGTTTTGAAATAATGATAGAATAGATGACCCAAAACACTTCTCTCCGATATTCCAGCGTTAATTTTGTATGCACTAGATAATAGAACTATAAAATTTGCCTTATAGTGATGGAGAAAGTCATTGAACTTTCGGATAATTGTTTACAGACACTAAGCGCTGTGTTTTATATAACTGTGGTGCTTGGTGGCTCTAACTGTTTTTTAAACATCCCGTGTTTCTTCTTCCTTAATTATTTTGTAGTCTGATTCCTTTGTCCGTTGGTACTGTGGGCTCTGTAATACAAATTCATCACAAATAGAAACAATAATAAACGATCTAAAAGTACAAAAGGTTCCTGGATGGGACGAAATTAGGGTAAAAGATATTAAACAAAATGTAAAAATGTTTACTCCTATTTTAACTAATATGATATAAAGGAATCGTGTACTCCAGATGAGATCAAAAAAGGTATTATTAGACCGATCTATAAAAAAGGAGTAATCAATGCAAAAACTACCGTCTTATAACAATAATATCAGTAATAGGTAAAATATTAGAACGATATGTTGATAAACATTTAAGGAATTATTTGGAAAAAAACAACCTACTTTATGAAAATCAACACGGGTCTAGAGAAAAAAACGTCCACGATAACGCTTTCAAAAACCATGATAAATAAGATAAATACGGGACTGGCGATGGGGAACCAATTTATAAAATTACCTTTATTGATCTAACAAAAGCGTTTGACTTAGTTGATCACGATTTACTGATTAATGATTTAGAAAATCTGGGTATTCTAAAAAACCAACTAATGTGGTTTAAAAATTATATAAAAAGCAGGAAAAGTGTAGTAAAAATCGCAGGGAGTAGTAGTAATGAAAAAAATATTCGATTTGGTGTAGGTCAGGGAACTATACTTGCTCCTATCCTATTTCTAATATACACTACTAACTCATTATACAGGTACATTAAAAATGCGAAGGTATATGTTTATGGTGATGACATTGCGCTGTTAATTGAAAATAAAAAGATAGAAGCGGCGGAAAAATTACTGCAACAGGATATAGATAATTTTAGTAAATGGGCACATGATAGGAGGTTATGTGTATATATAAATAAATCTAAATTGATTCATATCCGAAACAGTACTAAACACAAGAGTCGCGATAATCATTCTTCATAATAACGAATGCTTACACGAACTCCATGCAGCGAATATTTCACCTGCATGTTTATGTCCACCTCTTGAAAACGTATAAAAGACTTTAAATATCTAGGAATATACATATATCGATAAATCCTTGAGCTGGAAAAAACACGTTCAAGGCCTAAATTCGAAAATAAGACAGACAATTCCAGCTCTATACAAATTAAAGCAGGTCCTTTCATATAAAACACTACCTATATACTACAACGCAATAATTATGGCTAGAATTCTATATGGAATCCAAATATGGGGAGAGACTAAGAAAACGGAAATCAATAAAATCGGTAAAAATCAAAAAAGATGTCTTAAAATTATACTACCCTACTGGATGCGAAATGACTCGAGATCAATTATGTATAGAAGGAAAATGATGAAATGCCACCAAAGATGTACTACTACTATTACAGGTTACTCGAATATAATATCAATAACATAATGTTATCAACTAGGCCAAAAAATCGAATAACAAGAAATCAAAATAATATATATTACATATACCCTAGAGGGGGGCAAATCTACGAATTGATAACATACGATGATTCGGTTTTAATTAAATTAATGAGTAATATTCCCAATCATATTATAAACGAAAACAGTATAGGTGTGTGGAAAAAGAAGGTAGTGAAATGGCTGAAGGAGTGGTGCAAAGAATAAAAACAAACTGCGTTCGAATTCCTCTCACCTAGATAGTTCAATCATGCAGCTACTGATTATATACGTATTCTGTGTTGTTATTGTGTCATTCCCTTTTTTGTTTAACTTACTGTTTTGGAATTCATAAAGACGATATTGTTTTCGAACGCTATCATTATATATATGTATATATGACTATTTTGAGTGAATGGATGTATGTGTATGGATTTTTTCTGTATTCTTTATACCTATATATAAGTTATATATATTTACTAGGACTAATATTAATTAAGGTTTATGTAATATCGATGTGTATAATAAGTATGTATAAATTGTAACGTGTACAACCTAAATAAACGATAATAAGAGAGTCGGGCACTCACATAACGGGCATACTTGCCCAGTGGGACCCACGAACTTATTTTAAAATTTAAAAAAAAAAAAAAAAAAAATTGCAGATGTGACCATGGTATAGGACAGCTAACGCCTCTTGCTCTTACCTTCGGCAATGTCATTCCTTTTCTTTTCAGGATGCATACGTTTGGCATTTTTCGACGTTGATTGTTATTGTTTCTCCATCCTTGGTATAGCATTCTTTGTCAGATTCCATTCCGCTATGTGCACGTGTCGATGGGTAATCGCCCATTGCTGACAAGCCCAGAGAAAAACCCAAACAAGAAAAAAAAAAAAAAAAAGAGATAAAGCTTCGTCATATTTGAATTAAAAAGTTTGATTTTCCAAATGTGATTTTAATAATTTGTAATATTTTTTAGGTGAAACGAATACTATTTTATCAGTTAAACTCTTGTACCACACACTCGTTGTTAAATGGTTTTTTACATCCAAGAACAAAAAAAACTCTTTCGATGCAAACAGCTACCGCTTGACAGTCCTAACTTTGCCATCTGTTAATTATTAAAACGGATAGTTACCAGGCTCTTAATGGACCACCTCGAAGAAAATCAGTTAATCAGAAAAAATCAGTGTGACGTGAAAAGTGTCGCTCAATACATTAACCAGCAAAACTTGCGCAAGAACTACTCGACGATTTCAAGACCACACAATATAGAGTATGCTCTTCTTTGACAGAAAAGGCGTTTGATCGAATACCCTAGCTTAGCAGTTATGAATGCACCAAACAAGCTCAAATTCAAAAGGCGAATTACTACGTTTCATTTCATAACACTGAACTTTCAGACTAAAATTAGGTACGGTTCTTTCCAGCCGCCAAACTCATTAATCTGGTGCGCCAGAATGCAGAGTTCATGGTCCATTCGTGTTCATTCTTGGCACTAAATATTTATGATCAAATTGAGAAACCAACAAATTACTCAATATTCGTCGACGATCTCTCTATCTACGCTAAAGACAACTCGATAATAAGAATCCAAAATATACTCCAAAATAAGATAAATTAGATACAAAAATAGATAACCGGCAAAGGGCTTCGATTCTCACGAGGTAAACCCGTCATTTTAAACTTTCAATGCAAACAAAGCACGTATCCAAATTTAAACCTATGAATTTCTGAACTGAAATTGCAAACACTCAATCGCTCAAGATTCTTTATAGACTCGTATCTAGACAAAAAAAAGTGAATTGAAAAATTCGCCTCAGTAATATAAAACAGAGATCGAACAACGCTTCGCGAACTTGCTGAAAAAACTAAGCAACACAAAAAAGTCAATGCTGCGAATCTATGCAAACCTCTTTCAGTCACTAATTAACTATGGATCAATAATTTACAATATACAAATAGCATCAAAAGCCGGCCTAAAGTACAAATCATAACGTGCGACTCTCAGTTGGCGCCTTTCGAACCAGCAGACCTATCGTTGAACTTCTAGAAGAAGTAGGCATTATTACTCTACAAAAGAGAATAAATTACCACGCTAGAAACCTAAATCATTTCAAAACACTTCATTCGCACTTGGAAAAGCAATCTTTTCAGATACGGAGCCAAAGACTTTATGTCCGCGCCTAGTATCGATACATCGAACTTCTCTGAAATTAAAGACCGAATTCAGCGCCACAAACTAATCATACCATAAAAATCTACAGCATTCGAAGCGAATGGAAGAGAACAAGTAATACTATCCAGAGTATGCAAATGGCAGAAAGGTAATTGTAATATCGTCAGTGTAGGCATCTAATTTACAAGAGAGTGCAAATTGTTCATACGGAATTTATTCATAAGTAGGGAGAAAAGGTCGAAGCTTGGAGGTGAGAATCTAACCACAAAACGGCGTGCAGAATGCAGAAACTAACCCAAATATTTTATCATGAGGGGGCAAAAAGTAACCCTTGAAAAAAAAAATCAAAAAAAAACAAACACGTAAACGTGTTTTATTTCCGAATCTGCTTTCCGAACGTATTTTAAATGTTTTGTTTTTTTTTTAATTTGTAAAAAATGTTTTTTCAATATGTCTAAACGTAAGGTATTATTCATTAAAGGTTTATCAAAATAGTTCAACATTACGTACACTACAATTTCAACAATTCAAAAAAATCGGTAAATTTTTTTATCGTAATTTAAACAAAAACAATGCAATTAAACAAAATTAATAATTTTATAAATGTTAAAATATTAAAATATTATATAAACACCGACATATTTCGTATGTAGTCTGTTACTACGAAACATAAAGTGTTTGCAATATTTTAACATTTATAAAATTATAAATTCTATTTAATTGTATTGCTTTCATTTTAAATTGCACGAATACAGAAAAGAATGATATACTTACTAATATTAACTTAAAAAGTTTTTTATACATAAACATCACAATTTAAAGTTAAAATTAAAGAAGACGATTATCAACAAGAGCCACCGGCGGTTGAGCACATTCTCATAAACTGCCCTGCATTCCAATCCTCCAGAACGAGACACGGATTTGATAACCTCAGCCATGTTCTCTCAAACTCAGAAGCGAACCAAAGTGCAGTCTTCCAGTTCGTCAGGGACAATGGATTAGTGGCATTCCTGTAACCGGAGACTCTCGGGCCGTAATAGTCTAGATATTATACACGGCCCGGGGTCTAACCACGGTTTGAAAATTTTAATAAAAAAAAAAAAAAAAAAAAAAAAAAAACAGTTTTATATTACCCCGCGGAAGACGAAATAATACCGAGCAAAATTCTTTAAAGTACTGTTAGCAAAGTTAAAAAAAATCGGGGAAGCAATAATGTTGCTATCAGTGGACTAACATTGCAAGAGCAAAAAATAATCAGTACTTGAAGTCCTAGGTACGGCGGTTTCGTTCTAAGATTAATTAAGAACCAACTGTTATTAGAGATAGAATTTGCATTTAAAGTTACCTTAAAATGGCGCGTGCTAATGAATTAATCTTAGAACAAAAACGTTTTCAATATTTTTAAAAGCAACATTCTAAAATTCCCGCTTCTAATTTATTCCCACTATGTAAAAAGTGTTTCATGTTAGATTTTGGTCAGATTTTTACGTTTCTTCCTTTTCTAATCATCCTTCCTCTTAAATTTTTCCATCCAACCTAATCTTCCCACGCGGCCTTGGTTTTACGATTTTCCTTCGCTTCGCCGCTCCCTTATTGTCCCTATTATCCGTTTACGTCTGAATCACATACTCTTCTTCCTTCCTCACGTTTTCGTTTTCATCTCGCTCTTTCCCCTTATTGCCCTCTCCATCCTGACGACGAAGCCGTCTGTGATCCTGACCATATCCTCTTTGAATGTCCATCCTTCGTTAATGTAATCTACTTCTTTGTACTCCGATCTGCTGTCACTCAAACTACCTATTCCTTATTGTGCCTCGTATATTTTATCGTTTCCGTCGATCTCCGTTGTTCCTATCCTCAGTTATTTTTTATCTTATCAATATTTGACACCGACTCTACATTTAACTGATCCTTCTCCTTCGTTTTGTTTCTGGGCGAAGATCCTTTGTTGACATGCCCAAACGGGGGTTAAAAAAAGAAAAACATTGCTTTCATCCCCCATCACCTCTTTGAGATTAATAGTGAAATGAATGATTTCTCGGTGATAGTTCGAATTAGACATTATACAATAAAAGAGCTTTATTTGATATCGGATATAGTGACTAACCGGTTACAACAACCACAACATTTGATCCCCTACAATGTCGTTACAACTGGTTTTCCATGTCAATGAGTTATTTAACTAATACGTATCTTCTTCGCGTTACACAAGAGCATTGCTTCTTCATTAACGGTTAATGATGTATAATAATCGATTCATTATAAGAAAAAATCGCGGTGAGTGCCGCTAGGTATCCGGCAACATGTTAAACAAACCCTACCCTACGATTAGCTTCAAATGTAAAAGTTATTAATGTAAATTTTCTTATTGCCAAGCTAGCGGTAAATTTATGCACAGATATTTTCAAGAGATACACAACGGTTTAACTTCACAATCCCCGACGCCCTGTCAGGGGTATGGGACTTACTTTACTTTGCACAGCGGTTTGGAAGACGTCGAAAAGACAAAAGCTGACGATAGCGCGCACAGAATAAACTGAATTAATTTGGCGCATAATAAACGCCAATGGCAGTTGTAGGCTAATGGCAAGCGATCTAACGTGTGTGTACAGAAATTGATGAAATAAAAAGAAAAAAATTTATTTTACGAATACACAAACCATTTGTGAAACGATTTACTATCCGTATTATTTCATAGTAGATGTTGAAAGGTTTTTTTAACGGAAAACCAAACTTTTATCATTAGTTTATAGTACCAAAAAAACCAAAACCAAAAAACGTACCTATTAGAAAACGAGCATGAAATTACAAATTTCGCCTGTTCCGGGAACATTAAAAGTCTACAAAAATCGCTCCGGTATAGAACAAAAACGTTACTGAATCGTACAGTCAAATTCAGCGAGTTGCCGCTTCAATGTACAAATTAAGATTTTTCAGCTTCTACAAGCGATGTTATTCAAATAAAACAGACTTCAGTTGTCGAAGTCATTTTAGCCAACAACGATAATAGAAATGTAATTCAAGAATTCTTCTCGCACCCATTTCATAAGCGCAGTTAATCATTTGCGCTTCCGATATATTTTAGGTTTTATGATTTTCCCGTTAAATGCCAATCCTAACAGTAGTTATGCAGAGGTCCTACGGAATTGCGGTAAAAAATACAGCAGTGAAACGGAGGTCTCCAATGGTATAAACACGTACACAACTGATTGTAACATCAGTAGGAATAACGGAAACAAAAATAATATCACAAATTATGATATAGTCGGACACCTCACTGAATTTTTAACTGAATTTAGAGCAATGTTCAACCAGCTCATTCAACAAAATGGGATGATAATTAACATGTTATCAACCGTGGTTAGTAAATTAATCCCAAAATGAACAGAGTACTAAGAATAGCTGTATGGAATATCAACGGACTGGTGCAATACCGTCACGAGGTCGAACTGTTTTTAACAATCAATAAAATTGACGTCTTAATGTTATCAGAAACACACTTCACTAGCAAAAGTTACATTAAGATTCCTCACTACACAGCGTATCACACTCCACACCCAAGTGGTAAAGCACACGGAGGAGCAGCTGTGATAATAAAGACGTCTATCAAACATTACGAGCTTAATAAATTTTCGAAGGAATACTTACAAGCTACGTCTGTGCAAATTGATACATCCTACGGTCCGCTTGTGCTATCTTCCGTTTATTGTCCTCCAAGGCATAAAATACAACAGTTACATTTCGATGAGTACTTTACGACCTTAGGAAACAAATTTATATCTGGTGGAGACTTTAACTCTAAACATACATCCTTCGGGTCACGACTCATAACATCAAGAGGGAAACAGTTAGACGCGTGCATACAGGAAAATAAGTACACCATCCTATCAGATGGGATTCCATCATACTGGCCAACAGACAAAAATAAAATTCCAGACCTCCTAGATTTCTTCATTAGTAATGGGATCGATGCAAATCATACGCTTACTGAATCTGTCATGGATGCTACATCGGACCATTCACCAAAAATACTAAACTTGAGTGCTGCGGTAATACAAATAGCGAAAAAGCCAGCACTAACAAATAGAAACACTAACTGGGACACATTCCAGCAGCTAGTCGAGCGAGGAATAGATTTGAAAGTGTCATTAAAAACGGAGGCGGATATCGAATTGGTTGTAGAAAACCTCAGCAAATGCATACAGACGTCTGCATATTTATCTACGCCTGCAGACAGTGATCGGCAAACTGTAATAAGACACCCTGTAATAGTAAAGAGCATGATCTCAGAGAAAAGGAAATTAAGGAGGATATGGCAGGCTGATAGAAATCCAATTAATAAGGCTAACCTTAATAGAGCAGCTAGGCAACTAAAAAAAACACTACTGGAACTGAAAAATGAGACGATGCGAGAGTTCATTGGAAATTTGACTTCAACTAAATCAACCGAGTACAATCTCTGGAAGACCGTAAACAGAGTAAAAAAAGATCACGTCGCTCAATGTCCTCCTCTCAGAGGGAGGAATGCAGAATGGGCACGAAGCAGCCAAGAAAAAGCAAATAGGTTCGCAGAATATCTTGCTGAAATCTTCCAATCGCATCACAATGGGAGCTCAGATCATGAAAAAAACATTAAAAAATATTTACAGATACCATTCCAGATGCTCCCACCTATTAAACCAACTTCGCCTATGGAAGTAAGTGCATATATAAAACAACTAAATGTAAGGAAGGCACCTGGGCATGATCTGATATCAGCAAAAATTATCAAAAATTTGCCAAGGAAAGCGGTTATCCTAATAACATACATTTTTAATGCGATCTTTCGCACTGGCTATTTTCCAATTCAATGGAAATTTGCTTCAATTATAATGATTCCCAAACCAGGAAAACCGCAGAATGAAGTTTCTGCCTACAGGCCTATTAGCCTTTTGCCGGCCTTCTCAAAACTTTTTGAAAAACTCATCCTCAAAAGAATCAAACCAATCCTGGAAGAAGAAAAAGTAATACCAAACTATCAATTCGGCTTCAGAGATCGCCATAGTACAATTGAGCAAATACATAGGATAGTGGATGTGATCAACAAAGCCTTCGAGGATGGAAAATACTGTCCTGCAGTATTCCTGGATATCGAAAAAGCTTTCGATAGAGTTTGGCACACTGGCCTTCTATTTAAAATAAAACAGTTGCTGCCTCACCAGTATTACGAAATCATTAAATCATATTTAACAGAGAGGTACTTCCACGTTAATGTTAATGGAGAATATTCACAAATTCACCCAATACTATCGGGGGTACCTCAAGGTAGTGTACTCGGGCCGATATTATATCAGATATACGTAAACGATTTCCCAGTACACTCAGACACGATAACGGCTATGTTTGCTGATGACACGGCGATCTTATCAAGCCATCAGGACAACGTCGTAGCAACAGAATATATTCAAAAGCATCTACTTGATGTAGAAAGGTGGATGAAGCTTTGGAAAGTGAACGTCAATGGATCAAAATCTAGGCAAGTCATATTTACTTTAAATAAGGGAAGAAACCAACCAATCAGGCTGAACGGACAAGCGATTCCGGAATCGGATACCGTGAAATATCTCGGGCTGCACCTTGATAAAGGACTCACATGGAAAGATCATGTGGCTGCCAAACGTAAACAGCTTGATATAGTATACCGAGGTATGCAATGGTTAATGGGCAAACATTCGCCATTATCCCACGCGAATAAATTATTGCTCTATAATTCCATTCTGAAGCCTATATGGCTATATGGAATCCAAGTCTGGGGCACAGCGAGCAACTCAAACATAGCCATCATTCAAAGATTCCAGTCAAAAGTTCTGAGAAACATTGTGGCGGCCCCATGGTTCGTTCGAAACGATGATATACATACCGATCTACACGCTCCAACAATCAAAGAAGAAATCAGCAGCGCTGCCAGAAGACATCTGTATCGACTGGAAAATCACATCAATCCGCTAGTCAAAAACGTACTGCAGAATAACTTTCTCTTCAGAAGACTAAAAAGACTCAGTCAACTCCAGCTAGTAGAACGGCCGTAGGCGTATAGCTATTTTCTATAACATTCAATAAACTACTTCATCATCAGGAATAGCGACCACTGGGAAGCGTTCCGGAATAGCGTATCTATATAAATGATCAGTGCTACTTATTACTCAATTGAGTAGATTGTACGCAACTTAAAAAAAAAAAAAAAAAAAAAAAAAAAAAAAGTTTATAAATGTTAAAGGAAAGACTAAGTCGTACAATTCAGTAAGTGAAATAAATTTACGCGAAAATCACCGAATCGATTTGAATGCGTAAAATCTTGATCCATGTACTAGTGAAAAATAACAGTATCAAAGTAAAAAAATTAGCCATAAATAAGCAAAAAGTGCAACCAGCTTTAGAAAAGAGCGAAACACTCAAAAAAAAAAAACCACCGGTAATATATTTTCAAATAATATTTTAAAAACAATTGAAAATAACGAAATTGCAAAGGTTAAATTACGGAAGGATCATAAATCGGACGTACCCAACTTTTATATACACACAGGGTGTCCGATGCTCAAAACTGAAGGTTTTGTGGAAAAAAACAATTCCACATTAGAATCTTCAGTTTAGACACTACTTCTAAGGGGTTTGAACATTATTCCCATATAAGTGTTGCAAACCGTTATTTTTTATGTTTTTTTTAAATTTGGTTCTATACTGAAGCATTTCAAATACTTAAATGTAATTCCTACTAAAATCTTCAGTTTGGTCATCACTTACTCGGACACACAATATACATCTATTGCATATATGCATATGTGTGCGTATAAACAATTAAAAAACAAAATGATCTCAACTTCTTAGATTCTTTGGGTCTTGCACAGTGATTAGATGGAATTCAAAAAAGAAGAAAACAAAAGACATTACAACGTAAATAAGAGCAATTAACTATCATTATTTTTTCTTTTTTTTAAAGAAATACCGAAATCCATTAAAATTTGTCACAACCGCCTTCATTTTTGCTACTTTAGCGCTTCATGCCAAAGCAAAAATATTTATTCCGTATGCTCTGGTAGAATCACTTCTCCGCAGAATGTTCATTTGTCAATAAAACGGCCCTTCTACTAAACCTCTCTTGTCAAGTTTTTAAAGATCAAGTTACGATTCACAAAATTACGAGTTTTGAAAATGTTTTTTACTCAGAGGTCAAAAGGATTCTATGATGTTAATTCTTTGTCCCTTGTTAAACTACTATAAATCATTCAAACTTCCTTCTATTCAGTTCTCTAAGACGCGTCTACCTCTGTTTTAAGGGCCATTCTCTTTATTTATTCCTCTCTGATCTCTCGGAATGTCCTTCGTATGTCAGATTCCTAAAGTGTCCTTCAGGTCATCTCACCTCCTTCCGTTGACTATATAATTATTTTAATACAATCTGTGTTCCTTAATTTTTTCCTTCGTCACTCTATACAAATTGATTTTTTAATGATACCCGGGTGCACTTTCAGGGCAACGATTTAGAAGACTCATTTAGCTTCTTCTACTAGAAGATTTCTTAGTATTTTTGAGTCCAGCGACATATATTCGTCCTACTTGCCATTCTGCTTCAATTCTTTATATTGATACTGATCGTATCTTTTTTTTTAAATGCTCTCTTCTATCACTGCTGAACGTTTGTCACTGTTACCGAAGGGGATCTTCATATTCCTCATAACACGTTCTTCATCCTTTTTCTTTTCCCTCCCTATAACGGCTCTTATATCCGCTCTGTATGCGATCTTTCATCGTATAAAGTTTTAATTTCACTTTCTTTTCATTCCCTAGTCTTTGCACTAAATCGACCCCTTCCCCCTAAAAAAAAACAACAAAAAAAACTTAAATATTACTATAAATTTATTATTTAAACTCATAATAAATACAGTGATGTAATAACATCAATCTGATGAAACAAATCTACAGTTATTACTATAAATGTTTATGTTTCCTAGAATTATAAAAATTACGTTTACTAAGGATGAATGAACGATAAAGTTCAGTGTTATATAGTATAGTTTACGTGTAAAAAATGAATATAATATATAGAGAGAGGTATACAGGTGTACAATTGCAGAGGAGGAACTATGTAGATTCCTTTTTTACGTCAGCAGATAACTCGTGTTAATTTGAAATGACTAATGTGAAAACGAATTTGAATACTTTTTTTTTCTGTCGCTAATGTATAGAGTTTCCGATGTTTATTAAAGCACGGAAGTTGTCGAAGATGAGTGACGATTGGAATATTATCTTGCTCCAGCGCAGAATTTTTTGAAACTTAATTTATAGGAAATATTGTAGCGTTGTCCCTTCCTTAGATGTTTTATCTGTCAATTCATTAGTATGCGGCCTAGTATCTATGCTAGAGTCATTTTTGGTGCAGGGTTTTAGTAAAGTTTCACATTTCAATGATGACGAGGTGAGATCGAATTTGGCGAAAGAAAAGGAGCACAAAAGAAGCAAGTAAGTGTTTTAATGGTTTTTTAAAAAACCAAATACCGCACCAAATTGTACGGCATTTATAATGTCATTTCTTTTAACCACGCTTTTAAAACGTCCGAAGATAGTTTTTTTTTTTTTTTTTTTTTTTTTGCATTATTCTTGCTAATTTCGTAGGAGGTATACTCTGTTTCTATAATTACATTAGACGCACTTCTTTGTACTCCAATAATCTGTTATCACTCAAACTCCCTACTCCTTATTGTGCCTCGTATATTTTATCATTTTCGTCGATCTCCGTTCTTCCTATCCTCAGTGCTCTTTTATCTTATCAATATTTGACACCGACTTTACATCTAACTGATCCTTGTCCCTCGTGTCGTTTCTGGGCGAAGATCCTTTGGTGACATGTCCAAGGGGGGGGGGGGTTAAAAAACAAAAAATGTATTTATAAATGTATTCGAAGAAGTAAATACCAAGGTGAAAATTTAAAATAGATTTTAAAGACAGAATACGATGATTCTATAATCGAAAATGTTGGAATTCAGGTTGGATTCAAAATGTGGAGTCGAATATTAAGTTTCTCCACTGGAAACTTTCTTCTTAAAAATAGTAGTTATTCCTCTGCTTTATCCTGCAAACTGTCACTTGTGCGAAATTAATAGTTCATAAACCCGTATTCTCGAACAATGAAGATGCTGCTGTCGTCAAACGTAATATCCAACCGAAATTCGCCGCCAATACTGTAAGAATTGAAAGCAGCTCTAAACTTAACAGACATTTTCAGATAAGATTTGATGCCGGAACGCAAAATCTACTCAACTTTTCCATTCGCTCATTCGTATACATCACCTGTTCCGAAACACAAAAAGCCGCTGACTCGCAAATACACTCGTTTGCACGCAAGTCGACGCTAGCCCTATGGAACATTTCCTTGCACACCATTAAAGAGCCTCACCCGGTTCCAATACTGTAACAGTACGCTTCAGATGCAGATACAATCAAACAGTTAACTTTTGCCGAAGAAATACAGTGAGCATACGAAACGATAAATTATTCGGACCTTCTAGTATTTTTTTTTTCTCTATTTAAAAGAAGTTTTGGGCCTCACAGGGCAAGTATACTCGTTGTGTGGGTGCCCGACACTCTTATTATTCAAAATACAAAAAATTACAACTATTTTTGCTTATCCTATACATCATAACATTAGTCAACTTAAGATTATATCAATTATAACATAGTACATACATACAAATACGTACACACACACCGGAAATGCTCATCCGTATATACATGAGGGCAGCTAAATATCTTGAAATATTAAGGACGAAAACAAATAAATAAAAAGAGAATAAAAGAAAATTATAAAATAGAATGATTTGAAACGTATCTTGAGTTTTACTCTGTACACCATTCTTTCAGCCATTTCCCTATTTCCTTTTTCCACACTCCAAGTTTTTTGCCGTTTAGTATGTTATGGGGTGTTTTACTAATAATTAGTTTAATTAGAACCGAATCATCGGTATTATCAATACTAGCCCTTAAATCTATAGTTAAAGCCCCTCTGCCCAGCAGTTGCATTTTGATTTCATCTGATTCACACGCGGCTTTGGATACCCTTCCCCAACATACCCCAATGAACGATATAACTACTTTGATCCAATCTCTAATCCTAAAGCTGATATCATCCTCACACCAAATTACTTTCCTGCGATCACTAGGCCACACTGGACTCATGGGTAATCTGTTAGCCGACACTGCTGCTAAGTCAGCTCTGCTGGGCCCCATGCCTTGCCCCCCCCGCCTTCTGACATAATAAAATCCATAAAAATTGTTGTGCAATCCCGATGGAAGCAGGATTGGCTCTCCAACCAAGCTTGATTTCTGAGGGAGATAAAACACGGTATTGACCCTTGGTTACCTCCTTCCGACCTTCCTAGAACCCAATTTGTCGTCGTGACAAGGCTCCGCATCGAACATATTTCCTTAACGCACGATCATCTTTTACTCAACTGTGAGCCTCTTTTTGAATACCCCTTTTGTTCGTACGGTTTACCGGCGCGCAACATGATATTCTTCTGCAGGCCGCCTGTTTCGTCCAATTTCATTTTCGATACTCTATTCTTTGCGCTGACTAACTGTTGATCGATTTTATAACCGCTCTATTCGTCGATCGCGGGATAACGTACCGTCTCGTTGCTGTGGTAGACTTTTCTGTTGTACTCGTTTACATCAGCGGTTTTAAAGAATGGTCTAATGGCGGAAGGGTCGATCGACTCCAAATTCGAAACGAATCTATCTTCAATTAATTTTCGCTCATTGTCAGTCGGTTCTTCTCCAATCCCAATTTTTGTGAGAGTATTCGAAAATGCTGTGTTCGACTGTCGCATTACCTCTATCAACGGGTAATATCACAGCGATCTCCATAACATATCCCCGTTAAACGACAATTTCATCCGTCCGTATATCGGCATCTAACGGACGGGAGTATGTTGAGTCCACCGAACGGTTTGTCGTAATCACCAGTAATCTGCTGCAGTCTGTCCTTTATCCTAGCAACATATCGGCACCAATCATACTGCATTCGTCGATGAATATCGTGTCAATGTTTCTGTAGACGACACATAGTGAATTAAGCGACTCTTTGGACAGGGCTGAATCTCCCGTCAATCCCCCTTGTCCCAGTCGAAACGCGGAATGAACAGTGACGCCGTCTATCGCGCTTGCTACCATACCCGTTGAAGTGTAATTCGCCACCCCTACGTTTGACGAGTATCGGTTACACGTCTCCATTATCAACCGCATAGTAAACGTCTTTCCGCTGCCTGCCGGCCCAGTGAAGAATATTCGGATCGGTTTGTCTTCTCCGCTGCCTGGCCATTTACGGTATATGAACTCCTCTACCAACTCCAACTGTCTCTGATTCGTATTCCGCAGCATTACATAGTACTCATTAGCGGCCATCAGATCTTCTCATTTTTTAACTATCGCTGTCTTCTCTAGTGCGAATTTCTGAATATCATCTAAATCAGTATTTTCCAACTGCTCAACCATCTCTCTTTCATCTTTGATTCTCGTACGTACATTCTTTTGCTCGATCTTTTCTTCGACATTCCGTCTAGCTCGTATAGTCGACGGCATTCGGCAATAGTCAACTCTATTGTTTAGTATAAGTTCTTCGTTCGAGTCGTATATATCTATGTACTTGTCGTCCGCCAGCAATTTGTCTTCTTCATTGATGAACGGGTAGTATGGAGTGACCATCTCACGCTTGTATTCTTGTATGTCTTCGAGTGAATAACGGCGGTATCGCAAAATTTTAGATACAAAAGGTAACGAAATCCGCTAAGCATACGTTCCGCATTGAGTCCTGTCGTCGCGCGTACCTGTCGAATACACTATCTTTCCGTATGTCTGTCGCGTATTCATTCAAAGATTTATCGTCCATCTGTCTGCGCGATTTAACCACCGTTTGTCGTTCATTCGGCCGAACTGTGGCGACATACTCAATTTTACGACTCGATTCAGACATATCCAATCGCAGGAGGTACCAAGCCGCTTCTTGACTGGACATTTCAACCGCATTAAGCATACGAGACCCCAACTCGCGCATTGCGTCTGTAAAATTCTGATCCGGATATTTTTGTCGTAGTTCAATCAAATCCCGATGTAACGCGCTTATTCCCCGTTCGGCTTTGTTCACGTAAGCGGCAATGTACGTTGCGCATGAGTATTCGTCCAGTATGAATTGAATGTCCATATTTGATTGAAGAACCGACGCTACCCGCGGATTCATTGGGTTGTGTTCCACACCCGAATGATCGCTCGTTTTAGAAACACCATCAGTCGATGAATGCCCGCTTGCAGGACGTTAAGGTAATGCTTGTATGACGCGACACGGGTCGGTTCAGAAACTCTTCTAGGTTCGAGTTTTTATTCTATTTTGCCTCCAGATTCTCTTTCATCTCTTTAAATTTGTTCCTCAACGAACCACGCATATCCTCTTCATTCGTCATCGGGATCAATACACGTGTTTCGTTCATTGGCCAAAACGGGATTCCAAAACGGCATATATGTTTACCTCTCGTTTTCTTGTAACAAGTGAACGTGTGTTTATGTGTCTGTAATTTTACACCACGTTCGGACAGCCATCCTGTCAAATCAACGCTGATCAGTTCGTCTATCAGTTCTACTGTTCGCGGCATATTTTCACTGACAAGTTCGCGTAGATCGTTATCTAACCAAAGCAGCATATGAGCATGCGGACTGCCCCGATGCTGAAACTCTATTGTTTTAAAAAAGTCCAACACACGGTACAAACCAAACGACGAATATGTCGGCGATTTCATAATGGCGATAATCGTGTGGACCAATTTATCGAAATACACCGAACAAGTTGCAGGGTCGTCGTTGACCAAAGTGCATCTAGTCATACTGTTCAACTCGACTACGATCTCTTCGCCTTCAAATTCTCTCTTATTCTTTAATCGGTACAGGACGTGCAGCAGATCTGGCCATGATGACTCGCACGCGCTGAGCGTGACAAACAGAGACGATCTACCGAGTTGCCTGATCGTCGCAAATAAGTCCTTCTTTCGGCATGCCCAATAGTGTATTGAATTTAGAATAGATTTCAAGAACGTCAGATTTGTGTCTAGACATTTCTCAATATATTCTTCACTCTCGATCATCCTTCGTGTTACGTCTCTGGATTCAGTCAAGATACCTTTGAATGTTAAATAGACTCCATGACTCGTAGTTTCATTATCTTTGCCGCCATGTACAGCACATGCTCTAGCATGGCGCCTCGTCGATCTTTACGCCGTATCTCGCCCATCTCCATTGCGAAAGAAGTCTCTCTAACGCCTGGTTTGAACGTGCGCGGTTTGCCGAGGTAAATTCCTGGAAAGGACAATTCCTCGGCGCTCGTCGAACACCAGACCTAACGGACGCTTGTCGTAATCGGATGCCGAACTCAGGTATATCTGTCTTCGTTCCATAACATCGTCCGCTGTTGATAAAACATGTTCTCGCCGGCGTCGTCAATGTCGGGAAGCAGTTCCATTTGGATCCTTTCGCCCCTACTCGTTCTATTCCTATTCGTAAAGAACGACTCATCTATGATTACATTTTCATACAGTGGTTTGCTCAATAAATATTCTAGCCACAGTTTCACATTTCTGTTTTTTACGTATCCTTCGAACAAACTTGTTTTGAACATTTGATGTTTAGGGGGGGGGGGGATGTGGACGTTAACTGCATAGTCGTCATTCATTAATCTCGGTAATGATCGAACTATCGTATCAACATCCACAGGCACGCTTTATTAAATTTATATATTATATGATCATGAAGCTTTGTCTTTAAAAATTAAATAATTGTTTTGAATTTGTGTAAACTGTCAAGTAAGTACTATTGGGATACTTCTCCTTCACGTTCCACGCTCTTTAAACAAATTGCTTAATGGCCCAGATGACCAGTTTATGATATTACAGTAAAAAAAAATAAAGTATGTACGTGCTTGCGTATACATTTGTATACAAAGCAAATATTGCTAGCATTTGTGGGTTTAAAATTGTAATTATAATGAATTTCACTGCGGATATTTCCTAACAAATTTATTGTGATTTGATAACTGTTATATGTATAAGTGCACATTGAACAATTACGTTAACCGATTTCTTATTTTAAAATATTGATTATACTGTTAAACTCACTGATTGCCGAAATTGTTTGTAACCTTTTCCGGTAATTAATCGGAAGACGACGTTCCTCGGCGACTTTTAAAATTTCTTCCATTAATTTTTCGGACAGTCGCCCCTTGACCCTTCTTTCTTTCATTTCTGTCTCTTCCTCTTCTATACTTTGTATAAAATTATCAACATTTACAACGTAATTCTTACTGGCATCGACACAAAAAAAATAACTTAATCACAAAAATCATATCGTAACATTTAACTTCCATTACATAAAATTAAGACATTTTTTCATTGAATTTTTCGTTACATATTTCGTTACATAAAATTGTGACATTTTTTAAATAACAATCACAAAAAATCCTATAAAATATAACAAACGTTACATATAATAATTGGGACATTTTTCGTTACATAAAATTGGGACATTGTTTTGAGACATTTTTTTGGGACATTTTTTCTAATCCCCCGTAGCCTAAGAATTATTAATTACAACGTAATTCTTAGGCTACCCTGATTAGAAAAAGTGTCTCAATTTCATGTAGCGTTTGTTATATTTTATAGGATTTTTGTGATTATGTTATTATACTCATATGGATCGATTTAGAATTACGTTTTAAATTTTGATCATTTTATACAAAGTATAGAAGAGAAAGAGACAGAAATGTAAACATTTAAGCAAGAGGGGTCAAGGGCGCAGCCCCTTTCGAGGCCAAAATGGCCGAGTTATATCATATATGTATCCTATCGGAAACATAAATGTAAATATGGGAGCCAAGTTCAATATTAAGAACATGCATGGTTATCGACTTCGCCGACAAAAGAATTAAGATCTAAATGGGTGCCAAGTTATGTAGATGATCCTGAAATTTATTTATAAGAACATACAACATTCTAAAATAAATTTAAAACACAATTTCTTATTTTTTTCATATAACTTCTTAAATTTGAACAGTTGAATTATTTACACAAAACAGATATTTAGGATAAATTAAAGCTCACGATTTCACTTGGCTAGTTTCTACCAGCAAACCAAATTTTTAGAAGAGTAAGATATGTTGACCTTACAATATAAAAACAACTTCAATAGTTTACCCTTCACTATGATTTTATGCAGACATCCGCGGACTATGCTGAAACATTTGTGGCCATGATTTTTTGTTATAATTATTGTATATGATGATTGTGATTCCTGTTCCATTAATTTTCTGATCATTCAAGTACAGGTACTTTATGTATCTTGGGCTCAGTCGGGCCAATTTCTCTTTCCTAAAGATTTTATTCAGCCATCCGTGAGTAATGTTGAACATTTACGGCCATGGTTGTTTGTAACCTTCTTCCTAATTAATTATTGTGTATCTTTCATTAATTTGAATTATTTCTATATCAACTGGTTAGTGGCCAAGTGGCTTGACTCTACTAATGATATCATTCTTTCTGTTCGTGCCTCTATCTCCAACTTGCGCTTAACACTTTCTATCCTTATTGACTTTTTATGGGTTCCTGGCCACTCTGACATTGAGGGCAACGAAAAAGCTGACTTCCTAGCTCGCTCGGCGTCTCTCAATGGTCTATTCCTTCCGCATTTTCCTGCCTCAGACATCCTTTTCCTCTCCGCAAGTCTCCATACCAGACTATGGGTTGACATTTACCCTTCCTTTTTTGTCAATCGCTCTTCCTTCTACCTCCTCCTACAGCCTACTCCCAATTCACAACCATGGTACCAATTTCTTCCCCTTTCTCGGCGCTCGGCTATTGTTTCTTTAATCAGACTGAGACTTGGTCATTCCCTCTTTCCCTTTTCTCGTTTTCCTTTTTCTCTTTCACCTTCTCCCTTTTGTCCTCTCCACTCTACTGATCCTCCCTTTATATGCGACTCCAACCATATCCTTTTTGAATGCCCTGCTCTTTTTCCTAAGTGCTCTCATCTATACGCCGAACTTTTGGCGTTGGATCTTCCTACCCCTTTCAATGTTTCCTTTATCCTTTCCTTCCCATCTCCAGCCGTTATTCCCCTCCTTCTTTCCTTTATACTTTCTATCTCCGATCGCTTCAGAATCTGAGTTGGTGATCTAAGTTCATGTAGTTGGGTCAGTGTTAACACCGAGCCCATTTAAAAAAAAAAAAGTTAACTGAAGCCAAGAAAAAAAAATGTGTAGAGAACAAAAAAAAAAAAAAAACTAAAGGAGGGCAAAAAAAAATACGTATAACATAAAGAAGATAAGTTGATTAGCCAAATATAAGATAACTTGTATGTGAAAACCAGCCAAGTCAAATCGTGAGCTTTAACTTATCCTAAAGTATCTGCTTTTTGTAAATAATTCGACTGTTCAAATTTAAGAAGTTATAATTTTTAAATAGCAAACATTGTTGTCTATGAAAAAAACAAGAAATTGTGTTATAAATTTATTTTAAAATGTTGTATGTTCATATAAATAAATTTCAGGATCATCTACGGAACTTGACACCCATTTAGATCTCAATTCTTTTGTCGGCGAAGTCGATAATAACCACGCATATTCTTAATATTGAACTTGGCTCCCATTTTTACATTTATGTTTTTGATAGGATATATCATTACTTTTTGTAAAGAAATTATTATTATTATTCATTCAAATTCAAATCGTTTATTCTTGAAAAGATAGGCTTACAAAGTGAGCACTTTTTGAAAGTCAAGTTATCGAGTTCGTCTATCCCCTAACTTTAAAACTACCGTCATACTCGAAGGACCAAAATGTTTTCGAACCACGTTTAAAACGATGTACCACCGGTCAATTAATAAATTGTTTACTAGCTAAATATGATGAAATACTCGATATTGATTAAAAGTCTTAAAAGTCGACTGTTTCTGAAACGATTAAAAGGGGCAAATTACGAAATAAACTGCCTTAAAGACGAAATGACGAGAGGCAAAAGAGCGTTTTTCGAAGCGACATACGAAACGAACAAAGTTAAACAACAGCAACATGTTGACGGTTGAAAGATCAGCTAGCCAGGTATTTTTTTAACGTAGCGAAACTTGTCAATTCCCGACCTTTCTTAAATTTGCATAACTTTACATCTAGCACAATCTAACTGTGATATAAACTAAATTAAGTAATAAACGAACGGAATTACGTAAAAAAATATGAAAATGTCACTGCTTTTCCTGAAATTTTTTCCTTTGTATACAGAAAATTGCCCAGCTGGACGCCAAATTTCAACTTTCTAGATCACCTGGAAGTGGATTAGGTTTTTGATCTATATATCAGTCAGTGATAAACATAGCGATTTTTCAACGTTAATATCTCAATAACCGTTTGAGTTGTATTTATGAAATTCGGAATTCTAGTTAATCTAAGGGGGGTTTTAATAAATAAACAAAATTTCATGTGTTTATGTTTAATTAAATATTAAGTTATTAAGGAGTTAAGCTTCAAATGGTTCGTGTAAATATACACATGGCTGCTGGGTCGTCGCCAGTTCCTTTTTCTCGGCTTGAAATTGGCTTGACACGGTGCCGCGTGTCTAAATATATATATATATATGTATACATGTTCTGTACATTATAAAGATAAAAATTTGTTACCGTATATGCGTTCTCTACTAATTACAATAGAATAAATTAAAAGATAATCTCATGTACGTAGCAGAATAACATGCGCAAAAATGTTACACATTATTAATTATCGATAATAAAAATGTATCCTGTAAAGGAAAATTTTAGATAGTTTAAAAAATTTGAAACAAAATAAATAACGAAAAAAGTACGGCGCGATTATTTTGAATTTTTCAGAGCAGTTTAAAATTTTTCCTAAATCAAATACTTAATTGAAATATGAAATATGTTATCGTGGATTTTTCAGAATATCCCTCAAAAGATGTCGCTATTTTATTAAGTTTAGATGGATCATTTAAGTTTACATTCATGCACCATTCAAGATTGCGTGTATCACTAATTTATTATTGAAATATTTTTCAGTTTTTTGGTTTAAATATTGCCCTTTTCCCTTTGTAGGAAAAAAGAGGAGGAAATATACAGATATCAAGTATACTACTAAAACCAAAGCGTAAAATAATAAAAGTTCCTTTTGTAAATATAATAAAATTAATCATTCTTGGAAACAACTAAAGACACATTTTAAACACAGATATGTTCAAGGGAGTGATGGTCACTGCGGAAATAAAGATTTTATGTAGTTTTCTATTTTTAGATTTTTTTTTGATTTTCGGCTGTTTCGCTTTGTTTGTTTTATTCCATCCGCCGGACCAGAATTCAAAGATGCTGATCGCTGTAGGATTAGGAGTAGTATGGAAATTCACGCTGAAAACGCGCTAATAATTTATCGAGCAAGTTGAAAAAAGGAATAAATAAATACCGGCCTTTATTTATTATTTATCGGCCTAGAAGATTATCAACACGTTTGGCCCCGCGTTCCGTTGTTTCGAAGCAAGCCGACACATGGCGCTGGCTGTGCTTCTTCGATGCATGCCGAAGAAATACCGAAAAGTCGATTACATAATGTAAAATTAATTACAAGCAGAGAGTTGGTATAAAGCGATGCAGAGTAGTGGCTCATCAATCGAGCTTTGGGATAGCGTAGACCACAGCCAGGCAGCTCCGCTCTTCAGTACGCATTCTCTGCGGATGCAGTCGAGCGAGGCGAACGTGCAGAATTATTCATAACCATTTCGCTGGGTCGTCGTCGTCAATCAGATAAGCTCGACGATGATATCGCCGTGCCGCGATACTTCCTCGTCTCTGGAGAAATTACGCGAGCTAGTAAACAAATAATAAATTCTTCTTTTGCGAATTCTCCAGTTCCAGACTGCGTGCAGCTCGCGCGCGATACACAAAGCCAACAACCGCGTTATAAATTAAATTTTTACCGGACTACCCTAGTACGCACTGCTGCTCCAAGCTTGTTCCATGATGGATACTTTGAAAGTTAACTTTTTGCAGCGTCCTTTTTCCTCTAAACTATACCCGGAACCTATATTTCATTTGATTTTTCCTTTCTCTATGGTAAATCTTATCGAATATTAGAGATTCATCATATTGCAGATAATAGATCATCAGCAACCGCTCAAAAAGAATTTTTAAAGTCTTGAACATACAAGCGCGGGATTTTCGCGCACAACATCGTCTGCGATGATATTTCCTCACTATGGGAATTTTTTTGGTCAGCGTTAAGTTGGAGTTTACGGCTTAAATAATTCAAACGCGCAGTTCCAATCCTTAACTGTATCGAGTGAATGAGCCTCACATGTAAATCATTTTACTGCGACGACACTGGACAAGTTTACACATATTAATCGATCTAATGATCATAAATATAGTGATGGAATCGCAAAGCTTGATTAAATATTATCAAAACTCCGAGCGCCGAATTCAAAACTGGCCACGAACAATCCAGCTCCTCCTAATTCCAACCAAAATTCTAAAAAGTTCTTTATACCTTCCTCTCGTTGCTTACACGAAACCGACTGGTATCATCGCTTGCAACGCCGGTCTGGGTGGTCAAATTTATACCATATACGATATAAAATTTTTTAAATGTATTGGGTTCATACATCCCTCTTGTTAAATAGTTAATATAATTATATAAACACGATAATTAAGTTAAACATTAATGTATAACAGAAAGTTTTTTTTCCATCTTCCTAGAAAATAAAAAATAAAAAATATTAATACGGATCAATTTAATATAACATTATTTGAATAATCTATTTACGTTTAAGAAAAAAATCGATGTAATTTAACTCTGTATTAAATTCTGATCACGCATTCTGCATTTGCCTTTACTAATGTTCCTTTCCAGCTGAAAATAAGTGAATTAGGACTTCCCAGAAGTGTACAACAACCAATACACACTTCATCTCTAATCAAAAAATTCAGTTGTACTTAATAATTCTTTATATATATATATACATATATACACACACATGTATATGATATATATATATGTATGTATGTATATATGTATATATATGTATATATGTATATATATACATATACAAGGTCGTCGCCAGTCGATGGGCTGGGGGGGGGAGATGATAGAAAAAGGATATGAGTTATAGAAAAAATAATATTTATAAGTTGTAAAGGCTTAATATTTTATTAAACAAGAATAAAATCTTAATTAAAACATAATTTTCGTGGGTTTCTGGCAAATTATTCATGATTACGCGCCTATGAATACTCTTATGGCCAGTTGATTAAAAAGTTTTAAGGCTCTAGGGGGGGGAACTGCCCCCTGCCCCGCTGGCGGCGCCAATGTATATGTAAATATATATAAATAATTATTAAGTACAACTGAATTTTTTGATTAGAGATGAAGTGTGTATTGGTTGTTGTACACTTCTGGGAAGTCCTAATTCACTTATTTTCAGCTGGAAAGGAACATTAGTAAAGGCAAATGCAGAATGCGTGATCAGAATTTAATACAGAGTTAAATTACATCGATTTTTTTTTTAAACGTAAATAGATTATTCAAATAATGTTATATTAAATTGATCCGTATTAATATTTTTTATTTTTTATTTTCTAGGAAGATGGAAAAAATACTTTCTGTTATACATTAATGTTTAACTTAATTATCGTGTTTATATAATTATATTAACTATTTAACAAGAGGGATGTATGAACCCAATACATTTAAAAAATTTTATATCGTATATGGTATAATATTGCAAAGTACACGAGTACTTACAACAACGTAAATTTATAAAACATTAATAAAGTACTCGCCAGGAAATTTTTTCCTTTCCTTTTTCTTTTATTTAACTATTCTACAACAAAATGGAAATTTTAAATGATACGATTCATTGCAGAGGCGATTCGGAATGATAAAACGTTTTAATTATATTTCGAAGAGGGTTCATCTGTCATTCACACACATAAATACACATCATCATGACGGTTCACACACAAATATAAAAATTCAGTGTATAATAAATGGATGAATTTCGACTAGTGCTGCTTGAGCGTTGATTTTTATCTGTTGACTAATTACAAATAACGGTTGTTCATTTACGAATAAACAAAACTGACATATAACAATGAAATGAATAAACAAATATTAAATGAACAAATAAACTCGAATTGCAACTTGCTCGCCGACTGTGGATTGTCGTGTAATATCAAACCTTTCGTTCGGCTTTGACCGTTCACGCACTGCATTCCAAAATGAAATTCTGGTATCTTAATTAATATTAACTGGTAAGAAATTTATGTCGTCGTTCTAGATTGTAATGACGAACTCAACTCGATTTTGTTCTATCGAAATTGCGAATCGGCTCGGTGGGGATATAAATATACGTGTCGTTATTGAACGTTTACCGACGGAATTACAAAAAAAAACAAAAAGCATCAACGCAGCTTATATCGCATATTACTTTTATCAAGACCAAAAGAAACATATACCGCCATAGATAACAGGTAGCGTGTTCCTCTCCCTCAGGGGACCATGAACAGGCAGTCAGTACAAAAGGGTATAGTACCACTCTCGTCAAACGGTGTGTACACCACGATGATACCTTTTTCGTCATTTATACTCATTCCCAAAAACCCAATTATACACGAAGCTAGCTAATCACAGCCACTAGCAGTTCGGTGTATGATTATTGCTTACTGATTCTTAAGTAGATCTTGGGTCTAATCAAGTTGGCCATCCCTGGTATAGATCATATAGTCCGGCAGTGCGAATTCAACAGATTCAGCAAATCTAATTTTGAAAAGAAGGTTTTAAAGGAATCGAATTCGCTACCAGTAGCAAGTCAAATTGTTTCGAGCCCCTATCAGGCCAGTTATCTTTTCGCAAACAAAGGAATTATGGATCGGTTTTAGAGCATTTCACAATAAGTTATATGTATAACAAAGCTAAATCTTAAACGTTATATATCATCTTGTTGATGCTCATTATCCCGATCACCCGTGATTAATTGCAACTTTTCAGATTTCGCTGCTTAAATGGGGTGTTTGATCGAAATACTTTCCGCGCGAAAAAACAGTGAAATATGGATTACATCTATTGCAGTCGAGCTTCTGTAGATGAAAAATTTGTACAGTTCACTGTTAACCTGACGAATATAATCGATAGGTGTAAAGTGGATGTTGTTCCTGCTAAACATACTGAAAAAAAAAAACAAAAAAAAAAACGTATTTCTCGGTAAAGTGATAGTGCTTTAATCAAGAAATATTTATAGGGCCAGCAAACAAAATCTTGCCAATATTACCCCTCACAATGAAAAATTTAAGGCTATTTAGAAACAAATTCACAGGAAGCTCAGAAAAACAGAAGACGCAAAGAGGTTTGGGACGAACAGATGAATAAAAGCAGTTAATAGGATGAAACAGAGAGGAAAAATTGAAGGAAAAATAAGTGAGTTTATCGTAAGTGTAGATATATACGGAGAAAACTGGATAAGACGGCCAGCGATAAGAGATAGAATAGGAGTCTTGTTAGCAGAAAAGCGCCAGGAACGCAAGATGAAGGAATAAGAAGGAATGAGAGAGCGAGTGGAAATAGAAACCGCTTGATGAGGAAACGATGACCCAGAAAGGAGCGTTGAAGGGGGAGGAATGTGACACTCTGCGTGCAGAGCTGGGATAGGAGTGGACTTTCGGGCTCCAAGGCAGAGGCCGAAACATGTATTTTGAACCCGGTCGAGCTTAGACAGAAGGGATCTAGAAGAATTATCATCAATAATCAAGAGCAGAGCGAATAAAAGATTTGTAAAACATAAGTAGGACCACAGGATCACCTCCCCAGACAGTGTGCGAAAGGGATTTAATGAGGTTGAGCCTTTTAAAGGAGGACACGAATAAACGGTTGACATGGACATGGAAGGAAAGTCTGCTATCCAGAAAAACACCTAAATAACGGAAGAAGGAAGTAAGAGGAATTGAGCCATTATTTAAGACGAGGACGACTGAGGAAGGAATAAACGAGCCCAGTGTAAAGACGACAGTAGAAGACTTATAAGAAGAGATGAAAAGATGGATGTTGGATAAGGCATTTTCCAATGCAATTAAGGAGATTTGAAGTTGGGAGTTGGCCTACGAGATGTTGCGATGAGAGGAATAAATGAGGATGTCGTCAGCAAAGGAAAGAGAACAGTAATTCAAAGACAAGGACGCAATTTTGATAAAATAAATATTGAATAAAGTAGGGCTAAGGCAGGAACCCTGTGGTAGTCCACGATAGATTAGTCTAGTGGCATCCTGAATGGGAACGAAAGGAGTGACCATTCGGCAGAGGAAAAGATTAATAAGCAGGGTAGAAAAATGAGCCGGAATGTAAGGAAAGCATCAAATTAAAATGAGTTGGAAGATAGACATTATCGAAGGCTGCCGAAATATCAAGAAAGGAAGCAATAAGAAATTATTTGTCGATGAATGACTTGTAAACATCTGCTAGGAATGCGCTAATACAATTAGGAGGGCCGCGACCCGGGCGGAAACCAAACATATTACTAAGCAATAAGTTGTGGTGTTCCAGCCATCAAACAAGGCTTCTGTTGATTACGTTTTCGAAAAGCTTCCTGATCTTTTGCCATTTTTATTTTGTAATGTAAATAAAAATAGTAGTTCAATGAGTATATATATTTTTTTTACTTTTTCACGAACGAAGAATTCAAATCGGATTACTAACAAAAATAAAAAAAAAGTAAAGGCCAATAAAAATACTATCTTTCTTACTATTTCTAAACTACCATTTTAACTACAGTTTTATAATTTCGTCTTTTCTTCACCCCTAAATATAAGACAAAAGTTAAATTAAATTGTAATAGTTATGTATTTTTAAAACATTTTTAAATTTCTATAAAGGTCACTATTTGATTTTCTTTATAAAACAAGAGGTATTTCTCAAATTTACTGCCTACCGTAGAAGATTTTATGTAATTATATAACTCCACCCCCCAAAAAAAAAAAAAAAATTTTCTCTGAAAATGTTAAACCAATGGGGCTTAAGCTACAAATTAACGTTTTTGAAATCAAACAAACCAAACAATATTACACTTTTCACAAAAAATAACGGCGATAAAATCACCAATATGACAGAGAATCTAAACTACTCCCTATCCTCTCTTTTTCCGTTAGACAGCACTGACAAAGACAGCAGCAAACAGAAAATACTAAGAGAAAACTTTAAACTTCCCATACAGAAAAACGTTGCTCACTCGCAACAGACTCCTCTTGATACTTCCGCACTAAATAGCATTATAAAAAATTTAATAAACAACAAAGCTGCTGAAACCGTACTGTGGGCTCTGTAATTGCAGATGTGGCCATGGTATGGGACAGCTAACTCCTTTTGCTCTTACCTTCGTCATTCCTTTTCTTTTCAGGATGCATACGTTTGGCATTTTTCGACGTTGATTGTTATTGTTTCTCCATCTTTGGTATAGCATTCTTTGTCAGATTCCATTCCTTGTTACTCCTAATTGCTGCTTTGTACATGTGTTGATGGGTAATCGTCTATTATTGGCAAGCCCAGGGAAAAACCCAAACAAGAAAAAAAAAAAAAAAAAAAAAACTAACAATATTACAAATAAGACAGTAAAATTAATCCAAGAGGTCTATCCAAAACTCCTTCCACTAGTAGCCTTAAGAAAAAATCGAACGTTCTCGTCATAGGAATGGATATCGAAGAAGTCTTTGATAACTGCTGGCAACCTGCTTTGTTTGACATTTTAAAATCTATTCTGATCAAAGACATACTATTGCTATCTTAAAAACAGACGTGTAACTCTTCAAATAGGTAATCTTAGTGCAAACATTGAAACCAATAGAGGCTGTCCACAGGGTAGCGTTTTAAGTCTACTTTTCTGGAATATATTATTCAACCAAGCTCTACCATACGACAAGAACGTTGACCTATGCGCATATGCAGAATAATAACGGACGATACAAAAGTCAATTTCGAAAGAACAGCTAACAAAACGCTTGAGTTACTCTGTGTCCCTTTTCACAAACTCCCTGAAACTAAAAAGGAAAAATATTAAAGAACTTTACATGGGGATCACTTTAAAAGTAGTCGAACATTTTAAATACCTAGGTGCAGACATTAACTCTGACCACAATCCTGTTGTTATGAAACTCAAAATGGAACGTCAATTTATTAAACGGAAAGGGGATTTCAAGGGGAAAACGGATGTAAGAAAGTTAAAAAATCAATCATTCAAATCTGAAATTGGACACGCTATTAAAGAAAAGATTGAAATCTTGCAAGAGTCGAGTAAAAGCGAATGGAACGAAGTAAAAAGAGCTATTTTAGAGGTGCAAAAAGAAATCGGTTTGACGAAGAATGTCAAAAAAAACAGAAATGGATGACGGATGAGATTCTGGACTTAATGGAAAAACGAAGAAAGACAAAAAACAACCCTCCCCAATATAAAAACCTGAACAAACGCATCCGAAAATTGTGTAGAGAAGCAAAGGAATGGTACTGGAATGCAAAAAATGTGCTGAAATTGAAGAGCACAAGAGGAATCACGATCTATTCAACGATCATAGATTAGTAAAGGCAGTTACAGGTACCTATCGAAAACAGGGTATGGGTTTTCTGCGCGATAAAAACTCAAAACCAGTCATTGGAACAGCGAACAAGTTAACTGTATAGAAAAATTACGTCGAGCTTCTGTTCAATGATACAAGGAGTACTACTGCCCCAGAAGAGTATCTCAAATTCAGCGATGAAGGACCACCAATCACGCAAGAAGAAGTACGATATGCAATCATGAGGCAGAAGAATGGTAGAGCAGTTGGGCCAGATAACGTACACGCTGAAATTCTAAAAGTTATGGCTGAATATAGCGAAAAAGGGCTGCTAAAAATGACCAGGGCCTTTAATCAAATCTACACCTCCGGCTGTCTACCTGAAGAATGGGTCAAATCAACACTTGTACCAATCGATAAAAAGAGTAATGCTAATTGCTGTGGTGAATATCGTTTAATTAGCTTGATGTCCCACGCCTTAAAAATCTTTCTTCGCGTTATACATACAAGAATTTATAAGCGCTGCGAGGAACAATTGAACAATACCCAGTTCGGCTTCAGAAACGGTTTTGGCACCCGCGAGGCCTTGTTTGCAATTCGAATACTAACTCAGCGCTGACGTAACATGAATGTTGATGTTTACGCATGCGCCTTCGATTATCAAGAAGCATTTGACTGCGTAAACCACGAAAAACTGTTCGGAATTTTGAAAAGTATTCCCATTGATAGGAATGATCTAAGAATAATAAGTCACCTATACTGGAATCAAATTGCCGAAATTCGCGTTGAAAATACCATGTCAGAGGAAGAGTGCGTCAGGGCTGTGTCATATCTCCCTTACTTTTCAACGTATATGCGGAGGCAATATTTCAAGAAGCACTAAACGATAATATGAGAAATCTTAAAGTTAAGCGGAGTCACGCTGAATAATCTACGCTATGCAGATGACAGTTTAATTCTTGTCTCTGGCGAGAAAGAACTACAACGGATGCTGAATAAAATTGTTGATAAAAGCCAAAGTTACGGATTAAAAGTGAACATCTCCAAAACAAAAGTGATTGTTTTTTCAAAAATCAAAAAACCAAATCAAATGCAAAATCAAGATAAAGGGAGAAACGATTGAACAAGTTCAGTGCATTAAATATCTAGGAAGTATACTAGAGGAAAACTGTACATCAACTCCGGAAATACGCAGCAGGATTGAGCAAGCTAGAAGAGCTCTCACAAAAATGAAAAACTTATTCACCCATCAAGACCTAAGGCTCGAACTTCGAATCAGACTGCTAAGGTATTACATCTTCTCTATTTTGTTTTATGGTTGCGAAAGCTGGATCCTGAATGCATCATTGGAAAAAAAAGATTACCGCATTTGAAATGTACTGTTATCGGTGCATTCTGAAAATATCATGGGTGAAAAAAGTTACTAATATCGAGGTACTTCAAAGAACGGGAAAGACCCTTGAAATAATGCAAACCATCAAGAAACGGAAGCTGCAGTACCTCGGACACATCATACGAGGCCCCAAATACGAAATTCTGAAGGTCATTTTGGAAGGAAAGATAAATGGGAAGAGATCGAGAGGAAGACGACAAAATTCATGAATGGACAATCTTATCAACTGGTTCGACTGCCCTTCTATACAACTCCTCCGATCGGCCATTGTAAAAGAAAATTTTCAATCGTGGATCGCCAACCTTCAATTTGGAGACGGCGGATGAAGAAGAAGAAGAAGGAGTTATATTAGAAAATAAACTCTCCTTTGAACAACACATAAACTACACTGCATCTAAGTTGGACGCTAAATACTATCAATTAATAAAAGTGTGCAGAAATACATGGGGTTTTGATTACAGATACAGACTTGTACTGCACAAGTCACTTGTTAAGAATACAGTGTGTTATTGTAGCTCTGTGTTTTTCCAACACCCAAAAAAGAAAACTCTAAAGCAAAAAATCTACTCTACACAACGTAAATACTTAATAAACGCCTGTAGAGCTTACAGAACAATTTCTCACAGCGCCGCTGTTGGTCTTACGGGAGTCCTTCCACTAGACCTAAAAATTAACTATAGGTCAATCATTTTTACCGTAAAAAAACATAAACAATTAGACCATATTAACGATCATGTCTATCAAATAATGAACTTTCTACCTCCAATAATTCCTCTTCAGAACAGTTCCTACGTATTAATCCACCATGACTTACATATAAAAATGTCACTAAAACAACTCAAAAGACACATTAAAAACTGTTTCATGCTTATACGGGCAAAACTCCTGAAAAAGAGATACAGCAGTCGGCATACCCACAAGCTAATCCCAAATATTAGAACAGGCTTACAATTAACACCTGACTTTTACACTACCCAACTCCTCACTGGCCACTGACACTTCGGAGCTTACTTAAAAAAATACAAAATTACTGAAGACGACAAATGTGACTGTGGGGAAATTGAAAACGTCAATCATGTAATCTTTCACTTCAGTAAGTATAACGACATCAGACACTTCAACATAGAAATTTGAGCAATGCAACTTCGGAAACTAAATTTCAAAAATTCGCGTTCTTAGTTTTAAAACCCAAATTTACTGGCAAAAATAACAACCTACAGTGATTTATATTACTCGGTTAAATAAAAAACATTACATTTAAAATCTACTCATTAATACATATATAATTTTCAATATTAATACCCAGACAAAACAGTCTAGCCTAAATGGTAAATCAAACTGAAATCAATCACACGCGTCTTTCAGAAAAAAAAATAAAAAAAATAAAAAAAATTATTGTCCATTAAATAAGTACACAGTGCATAACCCACCAGATCATATAGCATTAAGTTTCTCAAAGCTCGATATAAAAAACAAAAAAGAAAAAAAAAGTAAAGTTTATTACTCAAGTTTTATTATAAGAAGGTTCTAGGTCAAGGTTAAGCCTAACGGCAGTGCTTGGCTTGGCACCTTTGTACGCAAACTCGTATTGTAAAAAAAGCACTATTGAAATTCAGTTCTTAATCAAAAAAAAAATTCCCTCCCCCCAAAATTTCACTCTGGATCCGCCCCTGCTTAAAGCGAAAACTAAGGTGTCAAAGTTCAGAATTGTTGAATTGCAATATGCGGACGACTGCGTTATTGTGGCACGTAATAAGGCCGATCTACAAATGATGCTTGAGGTACTGAATGAAACATACAAAGATTTTAGCCTTGAAATAAACATCGATAAAACCAAATTACTCAGCAACAAAACCTCACCTACAAATAACATTCAGATATGCGGAAAAATATTATGGCACGTAGACACCTTTCAATATCTCGGTACGTTCCTAAACCACAAGGGAATAATAGATGACGAAATACAAAATAATAAATTTATTTCGTCAGTCGCACAATAGTACGCGTCAGTGTGTAATGTTTTAAATTTGTTTAAATTATCGTAATCAACAACTGAATTACAAAATACACGTTTCATAAATGCATTACAGTGATCATTGTCATCAACATTAATATAACTGTTATAATTAATTATTGTTAGTACCGTTAACATGTCATTCCTATTCTTTTCAGGATGCATCATTTTTCGAAGTTGATTGTCATTGTTTCTCCATCCTTGGAATAGCGTTCTTTGTCAGATTCCATTCCTTGTTACTCCTAATTGCTGCTATGTACATGTGTTGATGGGTAATCGTCTATTATTGGCAAGCCCAGGGAAAAACCCAAACAAGAAAAAAAAAAAAAACAAAAAAAAAACAATTTATTAAACATTGCACTAATTTCTATAATTATTAATGCGTTTCCGTTGAAATAACCGTAATACAATGAAGCGCAGATTAGGCCGTAAAGTAATTCTCCGAAAGGGGAAATTTTGGAAGATTTAAGAAAAGTTTACGTTTTTTATTAAGAGGCAACAATAGGCCCTTATTTACTAAACGAACGACAACAAGTTTCATTAATTACTGTTAATTTTGCAGCTGGTGGCATTTGTGTAACTTGTACCAGAGCCCGTATAAGAAGAGCTGCTATAATTACAGAGAGAGAAGGAGAAGCAGAAGAAGAAGAAGAAAATAAGGAAATAGATAAGAAAAGCGCAAGAGGGAGTTTGATAAAGAGAAGACATAAAACAAACCAAAAATTACGCTCTACTACAGTTAAATAGCGCAGGTATATAAATAGAAGGTCTGTATGATGTACTCGTATATACACGTCACCTTTCCGTATCCGATACTGAGGACACACAATAAATAAATTAATGCCCGCTGCATTTGAATACAGTCATAATTCGACTTAAAGTTAATTATATGTCATCGTTGCTCCGACAAACTACGGGTACTACTTTCAAGACCAATTACGAAGTTTATCTTCTGAAACTTAATTTATCTTAATGATATTAGCTCGAGTTAGGGATGACGTAATTTTTGATTAACACTATTTATCTTACTTAAAATAATCTCGAATATTTTTTAGCATCCGCCTAATTACCCAGATGAAGAGGTCGTTCTCACGGCAAACGATCTCGTGATAATGCTGAGGCCAAAGAAATCCCAACCATCGTCGTGAAAATTCAGTCGCGTAAGAAAGGAATGGCAGTTATTACACAAAAAATATTAACAGCATAACGAGTGGAAATAGGATAAAATAATAGCGTGATTATTAAGGAACAGTTATCGATATTCAGATCATCATAATCACCGTAAGAGAAGATTGAAGAAAGAACAAATAATATTATTAAAGACGTCCACAACAATAAATGATAAAAAAAGAAAAAAATCGAGTAGGAAATTTAAAATGTTATATCTAAGTGTGTTCGTAATGTTTCTAGAAAATTTCAAGGACACGATTAAAAAATATTAACATAATTACTACTATTAGGTAGAGCTGACGCTATTTTCAAGACCTAAAACCCACAATCGTTGCCGATATTAAAAATGTGTATCCCAAAGGGAAACTAAAAAAGCTGTTAGTAGCCCGAATGACCGCGTCTACAATTAAGCAGCGCTCATAACGTGTCCTATTTTATTAATAAATTACAAATGATATGGATGAGCGGTTAGTTAAAACTTTTACTAATCCATCGAAAACTGTTCGGGAAATTTTTACGGCTGATCCTCAATATGTGTGTTTTTCAGTTTGTAAGAGGCAGTTATCAACAGTGGAGGAAATATCACTCAACATCCTTTTACTTACCTCTAGCTATGGAGGGATCTTTAGAAATGATACTGCAGAAATTAAACAAAAATAAAGCGCCAGGATGGGATAAAATAAGAGTTAAAGACGTAACGAGCAACTCTGAGATCTTCACACCGCTCATCGCCAAAATTATTAATTACACGATAAAAACTGGTTGTATACCACAAGGTTTAAAACTAGGTATCGTTAAACCGATATGTATAAACGAGGGGATCGCTCAAAAACTGTAAACTATAGGCCAATTACGTTCACTTCTGTATTTTCAAAGATTCTGGAACATTATGTTGCGTCACATTTGCGACAATTTCTCGAAGGAAATTATCTTATTGCGGATAATCAGTTTGGATTTCGGCCGGGGAAGTCCACTACGATGTTACTGCAATCGTTTGTAAATCAAGTTAACTGTGGTATGGCAGAAGCTAGTATATTTCTAGTAGCCTTTTTTAGACTTAAACAAAGCCTTTGATTTTGATAATCATGACCTACTTATGCGAGATTTAGGAAACATAGGAATATTAGGTAAACAGAAAGAGAATGGTTCCACAATTACATGACAAATCGGGGAAGATTATAGTGAAAATCAAAAATATACAAAGCGCAGAGGCAGTCGTTATTACAGGTTTGGGGACAGTCTTAGCGCCATTACTGTTTCTTATCTACATGAACTCGGTTTTTGCTGCTGTAAAAAATTCTACCATATTTGCTTATGCAGATGACTTCGCCATTGTGACAAAGCACAAAAATATACATGTTACTGAAAAATTACTGCAGGAAGATTTGGATAATGTAACCAGGTGGGCTCATGATAGAAGTTATCAATAAATCAAAAACTCCTCAAATAATGTACATAAGGACCCCCCCAGTCGTCATAGAAAAATTATACCGAAAATAACATTACGCTGTTCAGGTTGGTTGCACATGATCATTGTGATAATTGCTCCTCCGATTGTGTGCTACTTGAAGTTGTTAAGAGCTACAAATATCTGGGCTTAGTGATTGACAACGCATTGACATGGAAAATAATGCATATAAATATAACCTCACTCTAAAAATAAGGCAATCCATACCGGCGCGTTATATAGATTAAAATTTCTGATGCCCCACGATGTAGTAAGGATGTATTATAAGGCTTTAATATCGTCGAGGGTCCATTATGCTGTTCAAGTATGGGGTGAGGCAAAAAAATCGGAAATGAGCAAAATCAGCAATTTACTAGCGAGATATCTGAAATTAATAACTCCCTCCAGAAATCTGGGAAACAAAAATATTTCTGAACCTGTATGGTGGATAGAAAATAAGGAGTTACCTCCAAAAACGATGTATTGTTATCACAAGCTGCTAAAAGATAAGTTGCAAGACGTGCAACTGCCATTAATAGATAAGAAGCGAAGTACCAGAGTACCTAAAGAATTGTCCTTTCAATTCATGCGGGAGGTAAATAATAAAATAGATAATGTCGAAAAAAATGTATTGATGAATTTGTTGTTAAGAGTACCGAAGGAAATCTGTATAGAACAGCATTTAGCAGTTTGGAAAGAAAAAATAAAAATTTGGTTAATTGCTTGGTTGCAGGAATAGGAGTAATAATTTGCAGTTTTCTTGGTCACCCCCCAAATACAATATAAAAGGGTATTCGGGCTTGCGTACATGTGGCATAATAGAGCATAATTACCTATTTGATATTTGTATAGAGTATTTATTATAGTTAACTATGTATTGTTCTATTTTTAACATTAATAGCGTTAATGTATAGGATTTGATTATTTCATCTGTGTTGTATTTGTTCTGTCTGATTGTACTGTCTGGTTGTTTGTATGGGTTGGAATATGTTTGCGGTGATGCTGTGTAAAAATATTATTAGTTATAAATTTCCAGATCGGAAGTGTGTACGTTTTGTTAAGAGGATAAGATATTAGCTTCATTTATGAACATTGTTGTTTTATTTCACGCGTTCGTGGTTTTGTAGCTATTGCAGTAGATCTGCCGATATGTATAATAATAGTAATAGCTTAGCTTATAGTCGGACGTTGATATTATATTGTACGTTATATTTATACAATAAACGATAATAAGTGTTTGGGCATCCACAATATTAGCCTCGTGAGACCCGTTACAGTTATTTCAAAAAAAAAAAAAAAGTTCGGTAATCTTCTCAGTCGATTATCTGTAAGTCTCTCATGGTCCGTGCACCTAGTTCTTCTTGGTGCTACATTACAAATTACATAACGAGTGTTTGCCGTGAAAAGCTTCGTCAACACCGGCAGCTGGTCTCTTTCCATCGAATCAGATCCGACGCTACATTCCAGTTTAACAGCAATATTTGGATCGCATAAGACTAAGTCAAGATTATAATTTGTATTAAGTATAAAAATTGAATTTTGTTGTATTAATTTAAGTAATTCTTTTCCTCCGGCATTTGCTCTAGAACACCTATGGCGGATCGGTTGAGTTGAAATCATCAAGATTATGAATGGTCGATTTAATTGCCATCCAATGATTTTATAAGTAAGCTTGTGTTCTGGTAATATGTCCATGTATTCAGAATTACGAGAAGCTATAGTTGTTGCAATAATTTGAATGAAATCTCTTATTAGGCCGTCTGATTTGATTACTTTGTGTTTGTCGGCAGGACAGACTTCCTTCTAAGATGACGTGAATTAGTCCACGAGAAGATCGAGTTTATCATAATATGGTTTAGAATTGCTTGTCCGTCGAAGAATAACTAGACCGTTTTGGACGGTACATATTGCGTCTTGCCTTCCGATATGATTACCCTATTTAACCGAACCACTTTTCTAGTTCAGAAGAAGCCAGAATCAATATCTTTCATAAGTTCCTTCTTTGTAATGTCTTCATCTATACCTTTGATCACCACCGAAAGTAAAACAAGAGGATGTAACAATTATGGCCCTGTTCTAGAAGCCTCGAGTTCGTTACTAAATCATTAGTTACGCTAATATTATTACAAATAACTGTAATTTTTAAGCGACCTATTTCCTTAATTTCCTGTATATATTGCAAATACTCCGTATTTTTTGGAATTTCCGCTACTTTAAGACTGCTAATAGATATTTTAATATCTCTATTTTTTTCAATTATCGCGTTATAAATTTTATTTCATCCCTTTCATCGTACAGAGTAAAACCGGCTTATACTTCGTTATTTCCGCCGTTATTTATCTTCGCATAATTGTTTATCTCTGGAAACGTTATTAATATTGTTTTGTAATGATATCTGTGTCACTACCACTAACGCTCATTTTATTATCCGACACATCTGTTGTATTACTTACCGCCGTTAATGCTTCGCCTATATCTGTCGGTTCCTCTTCCACTCGTCTGAAATGACTCGTCTACGTCCACGTCCATCGACTGTATTCGCTTATGTAGATGATATAGCACTCGTAATTGAGCACCATGACATTCATATGGCCGAAAAACTGTTGCAAGAGGATGTTGATACTATGAATAGATGGACACATGATTAACACCTAACGATTAATATAAAAAAATCGAAGGTTTTATGTATAAGTACGTCCAGCAGATATGGAACACACAACCCCTATATTATAATGCATAGTAATAGTTGCTTACACAACTGTTTGACTCCTACCATGAATCGTGATTATTGTACTCCGCTGAAAACGACGAATGAGGTTAAATGTCTTGGATTAACTTTTGACAAAACATTATCTTGAGACAAGCATATTACAATTTTTTTTTTTTTTTTATTTTAAAAATAAGTTGTGGGTCTCGCAGGGCAAATATTCCCGTTGTGTGAGTGCCCAACACTCTTATAAACGTTTATTAAAATAGATATATAGTACAAAATTAAAACTAACTTAACTTATTCCATAAATAACAATTATAATAAAACTAGCATTATATTAAAGTAATAGTATATATATATATATATATATATATATATATTAATTACAACGTAATTCTTAGGCTACCCCCCATTCGAAAAAATGTCCCAAAAAAATGTCCCAATTTTATGTAACGCTAAATGTCCCAAAAAAATGTCCCAGAAAAATATCCCAATTTTATGTAACGTTTGTTATATTTTGTAGGATTTTTGTTATTGTTACTTAAAAAATGTCACAATTTTATGTAATGAAATATGTAACAAAAAATGTAACGAAAAAATGTTTTAATTTTATATAACGGAAGGTAAATGTTAGAATAGGATTTTCGTGGTTATGTTATTTTTTGTGTGTGTTGATGCTAGTAAGAATTACGTTGTAAATTTTGATCATTTTATACAAAGTATAGAAGAGAAAGAGACAGGAATGAAAGCAGGAGGGGTCAAGGGGCACAGCCCCTTGCGAGGCCAAAGTGGCCGAGTTTATATATATATATATATATATGTATGTAAGCCAATAAATAACATGCCGCGTAATATGCATCTGTACACCAATATATGCGGACAGCTTAATATTTAAAGTCGACAAAAATATGATCTATGAGAATTTAAAATCCAGAAAGGGCATAACAAATATCAGCATTATATAGATTATCTCAATCAATACCATATGATGGTCTTCGTGTATACTTTAACGCTATAGTCTTGTCACGAATCTTATATAGAATATCAGTTTGGGGGGAAGAAAATAGGACAATAATCAAAAGAATTAACCTTCAGCAAAAGAGATGCTTAAAGATAATAATCCCTAAAAAAGATCTGGTTAGCAGTAACATTAACTGGTGGAGACAGAAAAAAGAAATGTCCCCAAAGATATTATATTATTATCATCGACTGCTTGAAATACTCCATTACCTTCGACGAAAGGAGTTGAAACAACTAGGAATCATAGGGAAGTGTACTATACCCGATCAAAAGGTATAAATAACAAGATAGGCAACACGGACGAAGCAGTTTTAATTAAATTGCTGGTGCGAATTCCAGAATATTTAATAAACACAGAGATAGGACTTTGAAAACTAATAATTAAGCAGTGGCTGGTTAAGAACATAGATGAGAGACAATAAGTTACTTTTTAATTGCTTATGGGCAAATGGTGGAGAATCGATCATATGTATATAATTAAGACGGATGTTCAAGTATAATCATATGATACGTGTACTGTATATAACGTATATAATGTTAAATAGGTATTAAGAAGCTTTGTAATTATTTTTATCAATAAACGATAATAGTATTGGGCACCCACAAATAGGCAGTATGCCTTGTGAAAGCCGCAACTTATTAAAAAAAAAAATAAACAACTCAAGTGACATGGCCGCACTACAATTAATAGAGTCTACACTAGACCTTCCCCGGTACTTATGTACTAAAAATTATACTGTACCGAACGGAGCCATAATTGAGTGAAGTCCACATTATCTAAGCATACAACTAGGTATAAAAGACAAGACAGCAGATCGCTAAAACAACATGACCACCAATACAGAATCGGGTACCGTCGACCGCGCCTCATTAACTAAAGGAATAAACAGTAAGCTGTGTTTAATTTTGAGTTAAAACGTTATGTGTCAGCGTGAGTGAAAATATGAAAGGTAAGGAACGAGAAATCGCAATGTAAGCAGACAACGCGGCCCTAAAATATTAAGAAGTAGAGGCCATAAATTCCATTATTTAGATCAGTTACATAGTACATTTGGATTAAAGAATTAGAAGTGATAAAGAAGAATAAAGTAGAAAACAGTGAAGGTAAGGCAGAATTCATTATCATTTGTATATTGGTATCGAAGTAGAGAAAGAGGTTCATATATCTTAATGTGAGGTAAGACCGATGATAGGAAATTAAGGATAATATTGATAATTGAAGAAACGATATTGAGGGAACACAGGAAACGTTTTAAAGAGGGGGAGACCACGCTAAATAGAATTTAATGCGCTGAAGGGAAAGGAACATTCGAACAAAACGTGATTGGAATTGCACTCAGCAGACGATGAGGAACAAAGAGGACAAAGTGGAGAAGGAAAAATAACAAAAAAACGAAGCCAAAGGCAAACTGCGATTAAGATGAAGATGGCATGCCGAGAAGATAATAGAACGGCGGAGAAGCGGAAAATCAGAAACTCAAGGACGAGTAGGGAGACGAGGTTGTGCATCGGGAGATAGAACGAACAAAAGTTAAAAAGGGAAAAAAAACGGAAATGGTTATCCTAATTTGAAAATTGTATTCTTTCAGATGTACTTCATAGTTCGTTGGCGGGAAACTGATTAAAAATACTTCCTGAAAGAGTTGCAGAACAAGCTAGAATATATGCACGTTTATTTCCTTCCATTTACCAGAAATTCACAAGAAATCTATTTGAAAGGAATTAGAGAAAGAGAGAAATCGTGAAACAGTTTTTGAGTAACATTGCAATCGGGATGAACAGAATTTGATGAGATGGATTTTAGGACGCTTTTACAATTGGAATAATGAGAAATTTAAGACAATAGCAGCTCGTAAGGTGGTAAACAATGCTTCAAAAAATATGAAGCATAAAGAAAAAAAAGTTTTTTAAAAAAATAGGAATAATGTCTAGCGGGAATAGTGAAGATTACAGCAACGCCGTGGGACCCTTTTGAACCGTCATTTTATACAGCAGTGTGTAAGGAGAATAAAGAATATCCATCACAAAATTAAACTCGCAATTTATTTATCTGTTAGGTAGGGATCTAGCAGGCAACCAAAAACGTCGAGTTCGACGTTATCATTGTTCGATAATTTTATTATTTCACTAGGAATCTCATCTGGTCCAGTCGATTTTCTCTGTTTAGTTGCCCTGATTGCGTGTTCTACCTCAGATTTCAATATATCTTGTATTTTTCTTCTTCTACAACTGGCGTATCTACTTCACCTCTAGAGGCACTATAAACTTTTTTATTGTACTCACTGCACAATCTGAGGTTTGGCCAATTTTTCCGGGTTGGAATAAGCTTCGAACATTCCATGTTCCTATATTAGTAATCTTTTTGGTAACCGGCAGTATTCTTAGCACCCTGCGCCTATTAAAGAGCTGCGCCGAACTCAGGGCCTTTTCTTGATTTGTTACCGTTGGATTACCTGGGGAACATACAGCGGTGATTTCCCACTCTCCTTCCGCCGGATTTTCTGTTACGGTTTACTCCCTTAGCCGATTCTTTCATTTTTAAGGCGTTGGATACTCGCCTACTCACCCCAAGACATAACGTTCATAGAACATTAGTCTTGCCTGGGGCACTTTGATTATGGGTGAGCTGCTGGTAGTCTACAAGATGTAACTACAGTAATGTGACTAACGGTACTTATTGGTGTATTGTTATAGGCCAACAATACCCCGCCGTTTCCTCACGCGCTAAGTAAATTTCCACTTTAGCTCCTGCATTCAGCACCGAGTCTACCGAAAGAGGATTACCACCCCGAACGACGTGGCGCATGGAAATTCATGGCTGTTGTCATTCGTATCGTTGTCGATGGACCGGCACCAATTGGCACCACCTAGAGAACTACCTCTGGCGACATACAGCCTGTGCCCCGCGGGGAAAATGGCAATACAAAAAACAATAACAGTGTTTAGTTGAGACCGGAAAATAATATATTTAAAAGAGAACAATAAGAATTAACGAGTCACTTCCCCAGCCGGTAGGAGACAGCGCTTACGGTAGGTAAAGATCGTACATGAAAATTTCAAGGATGAAATTGAAAGATGTAGGACAGTGCATTTACCGATACAGATAAAGAGTTACTAAGTTCTGAATGCGGCAGTTGAAAGCTTGTGCGAGGAAGAACAACAAAGAATATCGTTGGAAAAAATAACGATGAAGAGCATTAAGATGGGGAGAACAGCGCTACTGCGGAAACAAATATTGAATTAAGTTGGACCAAGACAAGAGCCCGGCAGAAGTCACGAGAGACCAGATGTTAAAGATGATCGAAGACGGGAAAAAATTGTTCCTTTCTGGCCTAATTATTAACGAGGTGAAATGGGGAACAATAGAAAACATTGCAGATTAAAGAGCTGGCGAGTTAGCCTTATCAAAAGAAGTGAAAGAAGCGTCAATGAAAACGGATGAAGTTAACTTGTTCTCAATAAAGGATTTATATATGGAGTGCGGCGGCAACTGTAACGGACGATTTTTACAATTCTACAACGCTGTTGACAAAAAAGAAGGGAATAGCCCAGACACACATTTTGGAGTAGAGGAATCCATCGAGTTTCGATTCAGCAACACTCCGTTCGTCATGTCGGAGTAGTGAACAGCGCGCGTTTGCGGTCGAAACGTATTTTAAGAGTAACGAATCTGTTATCGCGACGGTGCATGCGATTCGGAAAAAAAATTGAAATCCCACCGCGAAAACCGTTGCTTTCGCGAAACACGATACTGCGGTGGGTGAATAATTTCCGGCGCCTCCGCTATGAAAAACACCTGTCCGGATCCTAAACGATGGCCGTATACACCCGAGAAGGTTGAAGAAGTGAGAGCGGCGCACGTGAAGAGTCCAGGTCGTTCCGTGCGTAAAAATTTCGCTTCTCCCGACGTTTCCGATCGCGTTCTAAGGAGAATACTTTGCAAGGACTTGAATTTCCACTCCTACAAAACTTTTGATTGCCCAGGAATTACGTTCTGCCCGGTTACCAATGCCAAGAAATTATTCGTAGACGTAATGTTGGAAAAACTTGGTAATGATGAAATTTCGATCGACTATTTGATACAATTTCTGATGAAGCGCATTTTTACTGCTCGAGTGTTGTAAACATGCTAAACTGACGGTATTAGTCCGATACTAATCCAGAAATTATTCATGGAAAACCGTTGAATTCTCCTAAGGTGACAGTTTAGTTGTGAAGTTCGGAATAATTGGGCCTTACTCTTTTACTGAGGACACAGTCAACACTGAACGTTACGTTAAGCTGGTTGAGCACTTTCTGATTCCTGAATTGAAGAAAAAATAATAGAAAAATATACGGTCGACGCGTGGAACGCCCCTTCTCTAGTCGCCTCGATCTCCAAAAACCCGTCCATGTGCGACTTCTTTCTGTGGACCAGCTGAAATAACGCGTTTGCAGTAACAAGCCACTGGACTTTGAACATCTATAAGCGAATATTTGTCGCAAAATTGCCGCGATACCCCTAAGATGTTAAGTAAGGTGTTTACAAATTTTGTAAAGCGATCGAAACAGCTCGAAAAATTAAGGGGGCGACATTTAAGCTGCGTTATTTTTTCTACTTCAGTAAACATATTAATTGGTTTTTTTTAGACTTCAGTTTGACCGAATAAAGAACGTTCTGACATATTTGTTTGCGGTGTTCGGTTAATTTTTGTACGCTACATGATATTTTAAAAATCGTCCGTTATAGTTGACGCACCCTGTGCCTATATGACCGAAGAATTACATTTATCAAAAAGAGTCGGTAGCGGAGTTATTTCATCAGAGACTCTTCTAAAGAAGGAATATACTCGTATGAAGTAGCAACTGAGTCGAGGAAGAAAACTAATTTATCCGTTGGAAAATCTAACAGGGACGGCTGGATAATGGGGATTCATAAAGGCTCCAGCCATTTTTGAAAAATGGAATAGAGGCGTCGATCTAGAAAAGGAGGAACAGAATTTTGCTCGGGATTTTTTTTTTACAGATTTAAGGATAAATCTTAGTTGATTTGACAAATGAAGTTAGATAAAAAGGAATTAGGGCGAAATGCTCTGAAGGTTTTTTGCTAGACAGTTTTGCGGTCAGAGTTTCGTCATAAGGAAGAAATGTATGCTTACTTAATTCGCCTGGAGTGTTATTGAGTGTAGGAGAAAATGAGAGAAAAAGTCGATTAGAAATTAAATAAACATGTGGTACTGAAAAAATAGGATTTAACTAACGATTAAGAGGATTAATTAAGGAATCGAGAATCGAATAATTTAGACCAATCTTAAACATATTGCAGCGAGGAAAATTCAATAGATCGACGTATGAGAAATTGGAGGGAAACCGTTGAATGGTGTGTTTTGATTGAGACGTACTTTCAAGAGTACCGTCAAGAATGCTTCAGGCACAAACCTATATTGGGAAAGGAAAATATAGAGATCAATGGTGCTAAAAGTGGAAGAATTTCTAAAATATATGGGAGAATAATCATTAAGGACAACTAGGCTATTATTTAATGAAGTACTTTGCAAGACCGAGCCGTTTCTGTTTACTCTGGATCACCCTAAAAGAGCAGACATTTCCATAGATCACTAATAATTCAGAGATGAGAAATGAATCAAGGAAAGAGGATAAGAAGAGGTCATTATAATTAGAAGGAATATACATACATACAAATTCAAAGTTATCCGAAGATACGTTTATTGTTTGTGAGAATATAAATTAGATTTGGATTCGGTGAATTTTGAGAGAGAAGACGTTTAAGCAACGAATGCCGATATTAGGTAAATTGGTACCATCATATCCATCGTCACGGTCTGATTATATTGTGCGATAACCTCGAACAGAAAAATTTTAAAAATTCGATAGTCAAATTTCAGACATATATTGTGCGATCAAGCAGATTCTTTACACAACTTGTACGTATTCTCAGAGTCGTATCGATCGATTTCGAGGATCGTGACTGCCTGTTTGTACACTAGCGGTACAGAATAGGCAGCGCTGGTGGCAATTGCTATACGCAACGCGAGTGCACGCACGCAAGACAAACCGCATATTACAGCAAGCTAAAACACTGGGTAAACTTAAAGAGAGACAAATTAAAGAGCGGGGTAAAAAAAAACAAAGAAACGACGGAAAAAATAGGGAACTGATAATTACCCTTAGTTTTTGTTTATAAGTGAAGAAAGTTTCTGCTGAAAAAAGTGAGAGAACTTTGAAGGTGGAATGAAGTAAGGATATTCGGTTATGAAAGAAAATTTAGAAAAGCTACAGAGAAGAATTTAAAAGGTAATTGGATTTCACTTTTACCGAATAGTGTACGTCAGGAATAAAATACTATAGCGAGGTAGAATAGTGTTGGGGATGAAAGCTTTTAAATTATTAGAGTCGAGAAAGGATTTTCATTAAGAAAAGAATTAGCAGACACTGCTGAAGGAACAACAATCCTGTTTCTGCTAATTGATTCAAGGGTAGGTTATTTTTTAAGTTGAACGTATAATATAATATTAATGGGTGTGCAAATTTCCTAAATATTTCTCGTCGTCAATAATTTTGACGTGAGCTGCATAAGATCCAGAGAATGTTGAACGAAAGGAAGTTATTGATGATGGTCAGCTTTTGTGGGAGGAGAACTAGAAACGGGGGCTTTTTTTCCTTCTAATAGGATATTCCGCTCTTAGATGATTTAACGGCGGGAGCGGAGCGGACGTGCGGTATGATGCTCCGAAGACTACTATTTAAATTTTCTCAGTCAGTAAGGGAAGATCTCGGCTTTCAATAGCCTCTTCGGCGGGCTGCAGTCATTAGGAAGAGATGCACGGTTTTTTGGCTTTATTTTTACTTCGGATAGGCAATATCGAAAACTGGATAAACCTTTAATAAGGTATATCACTTCGGAAAATTTTAGAAAAAAACATAAATAAACAAAACGACCAAGAAAAAAAAGTCGAGAGACAAAATAATCCGATAAATAAATATCTTAAAAAAACTGTCGTTGAATCGTACAACCGGTTAACAACGAGGTAACTAAACAAAGGTAACGGCAGATAATAAAAGATTCGACCTCACCGGTCAGCTCGGTAATTAGTAACAGCGAAGGCCGTTAATTGACAAGCGGAGTAGCGAACAAGACAAATCGATGCACTGATATATTCTGAAAGTTCCGAAATAACGATAGACATTAATATAGCGCTACGAAAACATTGCAAAACACACAATAATAGGAATACCCTTCTTCGCGTTATCGTTTTCATCTCGCACTTTTTCCCCTAATTATCCTCTTCATCCTGACGACGAAGCCGTCTGTGATCCTGACCATATCTTCTTTGAATGTCCATCCCTCGTGAACGAACGCACATACTCCAATCTGTTATTAAACTTCCTAATCCTTATTACGCTTCGTATATTTTATCATTTCCGTCGATCTCCGTGTTGTTCCTATCCTCAGTGTTCTTTTATCTTATCAATATTTGACACCGACTTTACATCTAACTGATATCCTTTTTCCCCGTGTCGTTTCTGGGCGAAGATCCTTTGTTGACATGCCCAGGGGGGGGGGGGGGGTATGAAAAAATAAGAAGAAAGCGAGCTTAGCGGTAGCTCTATAGTTATACCAACACGAAACGATATATGTATGTAGCTATTTTCAATCGTCATAACGATAATAACAACGGCACACGTTTAAATTAAAATTAATACAGAGAGTATCATCAGGCAATACACATGACTCTACACGGCTGATGAAAACCAGAACAGTTGGTATTTCCGATTTAACCGCAACAGTCGGGAAATGCCTTCTCTCCGATAAAATTACGTCGTCAACGATGTCATCAGCATCGCCTGGAATCGGGACACAATTAACGCCACCGCTAAACTTGGAGCATCTCCGTTAAGCCTGCGCAGCAGTTCCGGTGAAAATCGTATCGCTGAAGAAGTTTGTTCTCGACAAAAGACTTTCCCTAACCGGTCCGGATTATTTCGCTTTCCGAAAAAAAAGAAAAAAAAAAAAGAGGTTCTTTTACATCTTTCCTCCGTGGCACGGTCAGAGCATAAGACTATGGAAGAATGGTGAAATATAAAGAGAGTATTAATCGTCGAGGCAGAGAAGCTGTCGCCACTGGTTCTGGCCCAGGTAAAATGCGCTAACACCGTTTTACTGCATTCTGCAACGCGTCGTAAGCGGATAACTCCTATTCTGCCGCCTAAGCTACTTTTCTCGGCTCTTCCTTAACCCCAGCATGTGAAAGGGTCTGCACCATTTTACAGTTTCCAACAACGCTGTTATAAACCGCTCTCTCAAGCCTTCCAATTCATTTCTCTCTGAATAACATCTATTTATTTATCACGTTCGCTGCTTTATGATTCTCGTTCTATTATGTTTTCTATAATGTTCGTGTTTTCTTTTTATTCGTTGGCTGGAAACTCTGTTCGAAACCTCTTCGAATAAAATGCTACTGAAAGAGATTACTAACGAATAGAGATGTCCGAAAAAAAAAAGGCGCAATAATCTGAACGCCTCTTACCAACGAAAACATTATCGCGTGCAGCAAAATAAAAACCGCGCTGGGAACTACAATAAATTTATTTCTTAATAAATACATTCCTAGCGTTTGTTTACTTTTCGTAAGTTTATCAGGCTATGTAGAGCAAGTCACTGATAACTAAGCCGTCTTTATTATTTTATAATACTGTTTTTCGAAATTACAGTCGAATTCAACTAAAGGAAATTAAATTATTCCGCAACGTGTTCAATATCGAATAGAGTTGAGATTATTTTTGGACATTTCTATAAAGGAAGTTTACAAGTGAAACAAGAGAATTGGAGAGAAAGGAAAAGAAAGTGTCAGAAAGAAAAAAATAAATAAGCCGCGCAACAGTAAACGTAATAACGTAAAACGAATTTGTAATTATAAAGAAAAGATGAAGAAGCGAGAAAGGGAATTTTCTACGAAGAAATTTTAATCAATTTCATCGTAGTACCGCAGTGCTACATATGTATATATATGTATCTATCTATATCTATATATAGTGTGAACGAAGTTGGCTGAAGTAAACTCAAATAACACGAAAGCACACCGGTAATAACACAAATATATTAAATAATAAATATTAAATAATATTTAAAAAAAAATAATAATAACACCGATACGTTTCGGAGCGAAATCTCCATATTCACGGTGTGCTAAGTAACAAAAAATGCTTTCACTTAAGTATGTAAAATGACACAAAGGTCATTAGCAATATATTAACACGAACCTAACCATTGCCGAGTATGAAATCAACTGCCGAGGAAAAAGCACGTTGAAGATTTGAACTTCATAATGAGGAGAAGCTGGGCTAACTTTGATTTTGAATGCGAGACAAGCGCTACGAAAACTTATATAGCGGTCGAAAGGCATTTTTTTGATCTATGGTCTGTCAAGCGAAAGAAGTAACAACCGAAACGCGCTAACGTCACGACATCAAGGGACCTCAGATCCATCGCGTATCAGATATAATACTAGCTTAGCTGTGTTAAGATAAACAACAGAGGATGGCAATACGATTTTTATTTTTCAGTAATATTGAGGCACGTAATGAGGCTAGTGTACACTACTTTGAGCAACACCATGACTCGGCAACGAAACTCGAACACAGACTTCTTTCGCTTGACAGGACACTCTATGCGCTATCTTAAATTTTGCTTTAGCCGAATGTGTAGCACCGCAACCGTTCTAAGGATACAAGAGTGTAATTCTGCAAAATATTTTGAACTCTACCCATCGCGAGTTCTCGCATAAATTCGGTGGCGCGGAATACTCCGTGTATCTTCATCGCGGAACGACAACTGAATTATTCATTCAAACGATACATAGTTCTGAAGATAGTGAAGAATTCTACAAATCCGAATTGAGCGGCGTAAAATGTCAAAGCGGGGCGGCGGTACACTCGTAATATTTCGGATTTCTTCGGAAACTCTAGCTTGTATGCGAATTCAGGCGCATTTCCGTCCGTTGCGTTCCGGTGGAAATAATTATCGCAAGGCGCCGCCCGATGATACCCCGGCATATTCGTTACTAATCGGAGTTTTACGTGTATTTCCGATATCGTCGACAATGTCTCCGCCGGAATCTACCGAAAAAGCATAATGCGCGAATTAATCGAGCCGGCACAATGAAGAATGGCCGTTCAAACCAGAGTCCATTTATAATAACTAATCACCGTTGCCGGGGTATTTAAAAAGGATAATAAACAAAATAAAAATCCGGTTAATTTTATCTGCGCTACGGAGCAAGGCAGCGCCTCGGTCGCGGCAATTTCATGAATTTCTTACAGTTTGTTTATATTTTATCGGAAGAATAACGACGTGCTATTCTATTTAAATTAGCGGCACCGTCGGGAAGCAAATCGCGGCCGAGCTTGCATGTTAATTCGTGCTTTATCTGCATTCCGAACGAAACACGCCTTCTTCTTACCGCAGACTCGCACCATGCCCTCGCTGCGCCTCCTTTATATTATTCAGCAGCAGCCACCTAGCCCAGTTCCCTTTCTAACCTCTGCTAATTCTCTATGCCCCGCGCGTCTCTCTATTGTCTCTCTCCGCACATCGCCGACTCTTAGTCACACAGCAGCCGGCCGCTTTTGGACGCACGCGCCCCGGCCCTTTCGGCCCCGACTAATAGGGGGCACCGTTCGCATTCCATTCTGACTGTTAAAAAAATTTAAATTGTGTAAACAAACTCCGACGTCCACTTTCTACTTCAAAACGGTCCTCCGGTGCACCGTTCTTGATATCCGTTCGCGCGCCGATGACATTTACCCCGCGCCTCAATTTAAATGTCCGCATGCCAATATAATATGGGTCTCTTCTCTGTCTCTTCCCACTCTCCGTTACTATATCATTGTCGTATTGTGTAGCTCGCGAATGGCTCTCTTCTGCACCGAACACGAAACTGCTCCCGAGCAGTATTAAACGAACCATAACGACATAATGTTCAATGGTAAAGCTTTCGCTAGGCAAAAACCCACAACTCTCGCTGATACACTTTCGATACCACACTGCGAATCAACTCTCACATAACTTGTAGGAACTTCTCAGTGTTGCCACGAGGACAATATTCGCCGCGCTCTTTTCCTTTTCTATCGGTGCGACTTGTAAGATACTAGAGTATCTATTTTTACGGAATAATACATATATACACGTACATATATGCGTATGCGTGGTGCGAATCCTGATTTTTTCCTTGATGTCGTTGTAAGACAGAAAATTAACTCAATGTACACAATCGCACGTACTACCATACAAACGAAAATAACTTAAGAGGCCACTTTTTCTTTTTTTTTTCTTTTTTTTTTTTTTGTTTTAATTTAAAAAAATAAAAAGTATAATCTGTTCAAAAGGAAACTGATATCCAAATTTAGATAAAGAAAATTAACAAATCCTCAACGCTTTACAATCTCCGCTATTTGTCGTCTTCGCTTTAACCATTTTCCTCTTCGTTTTCAATTGCATCTACTCTCTATTTTGTCTCCTTTTCATCCCCCCCCCCTTCTAATTACTTTCCTTATGACTCTGATATCATATTTTGTTTGAATGTCTGGCCTTTCCTAATGGACAATCGTCCTTCTATTCTTTTTTTTTTCTTTCTTTATTTTTTGACCTGAACAAATATATTCGGCCGGCAAGCTGCGCTATGATTGGATATCACAAATTACCGATAATAGAAAAATATGGAACGGAAAGCAGGGAAAGGAAATTACATTCTACAATATAGCCGCAACTACAGAGCATTATAAAAAAGTGAGTAAGAAATTAAAATAACTTATCATTCTGCAATATCTGCAGAGCAATGCCCACAATGCGCCCCATGAAATTTAACAAACAGAAATAAGATGTTGTTTTGTTGTTTTTTTTTGTAGAAAAAAAAAAACAAAACAAAAATAATGTAATAAATAAATCGATAAAGAATAAAATGAAATAAAACTAATTACCTTCATTAATAAAGTAATAAACTCCAATGAATGAGGGGAAGAAAAAAAAAGGAAAAATTAAATGATAATCCTGTTTTCTTCAATAAACTTTTTCTTTAATTTTTTTCATTATTATAAATTAAACCAAAAAATGTTGTTGTTAAAATTATAAAGCGAACCATACGAAAAAGAACCGAGTAAATAATGAACACTATATACGGAGGGAACAATCCGCATGAAATTAATTCTTCATAAAACCTTTTCCTATTGTGTGGTTTCGTATTTGTCGCAGCTAAACAGAAAGCGATTAATGTCATTAATGAAGGTAGACCTAATGTGATTACTGTTGCACCCAGAGGAGTCTGCAACATTTAATGTCACTCGGGAATGCCCCCCATAAGCAATCTACAAACTGCCGTGACATACTTAGAAATGAGACGATCGCGATTGGACAGTGGAATATCAAAATACCAAGGAAGCGAAGGGATATCAGATTAAACCATATCGTAATATATATCTCTACCAGTACCCTGCCTATCTCTATAAGCTATCCAATCCTCCAATGCAGCGACCTGATTCCTGTGATGTAAGTCTAAGGAAAAAATAAACGGAATGCAATTCCATTCAAGGCAGCGCATTTGGCCGCGACATCAACGTCATTACTTTTGACTGGGAATCCAACAAAAGTTTAAACAGCCACTGTTATTAATAAGAATTTGAAAGTATTTAATCTTGATCTCGTAAATAAAAGCGGGTGACATTTATCAATTAAAAGATCCTATGGTCTAGGGCGATCAAGGTGGCTATCGGAGAAAATTGTAAATTTATTATCCGGGTTAAGAAAATTCAGTATGAAATCAAAAGCCTTATCAATAGCCAACAGTTCGGCGATAAAAACAAACGCATCAAGGAGAAGCTTGAATTTTTGAATTGTAACGTTAGCTACAATGAAAGCGGAACCAGTAAGACTGTAGGGACCTTTGAGCTTAGCATCATCTGTAAATATTTTGATGCAATCCGGATACTTGTTATTAATGAAATTATTGAACCACAATACAGATAAGGATAGATTAGTGTCTTTAATTTTCTGAACTAACTCGGTGTCAATATTTATATTTATTATATTAATGAAAAATGTTCTAAAAGAAATACTGAGATGGAACAACCTTGAGAATAAGGGCGAGGCTATACTTGTGATAGATCGAGATTCGTTTTGCTAATAATGGTAACTTAAAAGAAACAAATCTCCAAGTAAGGACTCTTCGCTGTTAAAACATAATATTCCTGCTGACCTTATTACTGCTGCTAATATTCTCTCATTTCTATTTGTTTCAGTTATTCCTGCTCTCGAATTATTTTTATCCTCTGTCCTTAAACGCATAAGATGATAAATTTGTTTCTCCTCCTTTCAATTTCTTGAGCTAATGTCCATGCTTACAAAACTCGGTTAAAAAAAAAAAAAACTATTATAAATAATATAATATAATAAAATAAACTTTAATAACAAACAATATAGATCAATAAATTAGATAAATTCCTATTTAGAAACGTTTTCGGGCATAACCCATCATCAGCTAACACTAACTTAAAGGAAACTTAAAACATACTCTTTAAGTTAGTGTTAGCTGATGATGGGTTATGCCCGAAAACGTTTCTAATTAAGGTATTTATCTAATTTATTGATCTATATTGTTTGTTATTAAAGTTTATTTTATTATACCATTTTAACAAACAGGATGTATTCACCTACATTTAATTATAAATAATAAATCATTTTAAAGAATTTTATGCATAATTCACTAAAAGAAAAGTTCCAACCGGAAATCTAATGCTTTCAAATTTTAACTGGGTGCAAATAATTTTTAAATTATTGTACACATTAAATTCTTTTACCCATTAAAATTGTTTTAAATATTAAAATTCTTTTACATATTAAATTGTCTTACATATTAAAATTGTTTTGTATAAAATTAATACGAAGAAGGATAAAGTATTCCTCCGGTTATCACAAATATTGCCTTTTATTTAGTTTATGTGCAACAGATGCACGCTATTGTCGTGACTATATGCAGCAGTGTTAAGCGGCCAGGGACTCTTTAAAATTGTGTGCTGTCAAAGTGGCTTTCAGTTAATTGGTCCCGCTTCAAGGTAGGAAGCTTTCTTGGTTGTCAATACTTTATTTTTCTATTGCGTAGAATTAAAATTAAGAATAAAACTGAAAAGGTATTCAATCTAATTGATGTTTTTGCTGTTTACTGTATTAGCGATACATACTCGTAGTTTTACCGTACTTTTTTTATATCGTTTTTAAAATTCTACTTAATTATTGAATAAGATATCCTTTTCATCGAGTTGGTCTTTTTCTTTTTTTTCATATTTATCCCGGTCTAGTCAATTTGTGAAAGCCATCAGGACCCGTGTGTCCGTAGTGACTGTTATTATTATTATTATTTTTGGAAAATTTGAATGCTCTACAGATCGTCACGATAGCATGGCTGCTAGAGTACTTGACTTCCGTCACAAAAGTGCCGAGTTTAATCACAATTAAATAATCGCTAATAGTCACATGGAATGGCAGACCATCATACATATGCACACTGGTTAGACACTAGGCAAACACATAGGACTGCATTTGTATATCGATAAATCAAACATTTACAATTAGTTCTAGTAGTCTTGCGTGTACACTAACGTTGCATATTGCCATGAACACTAAATCTCTACAACCAAAACTTACAAACAGATGGTGGCCTACGCTCAAAAACTGAATGTAGCACTACAACAAAAAAAAAAAACACTCTACATAAGAAATTAAAAGGACGTGTTTTACTGATTCATTTCAATATAGATATTTATACATATATACATATATATATATACATAACTCGGCCATTTTGGCCTCACAAAAATACTGTGCCCCTTGACCCCGCTTGCTTCGGTTTCTGTCTCTTTCTCTTCTATACTTTGTATAAAATGATCAAAATTTACAACGTAATTCTTACTGGCATCAACACAAAAAAATAACATAAATACACAAATCCTATCCTAACATTTAACTTTCATTAAATAAAATTAAGAAATTTTTTCGTTAGATTTTTTTTTTGCTACATATTTCGTTACATCAAATTGTGACATTATTTAAATAACAATCACAAAAATCCTATAAAATATGTATAACAAACGTTACATAAAATTGGAACATTTTTTCTAATGGGGGTAGCCTAAGAATTAAATTGTAATTGTATATATATATATATATATATTTACATATGTTTTTATATAAACCTTCGGACCTTGCCAGTGTGAAACCTCTGGATCTCCAAATGTTAGAAATTTCTGTAACTCTTGTAGGGATCCGGAACAAGATAAGTCTCGAACCCGTGGCCTCTGATTTGGTAGCCAAGCACCTTAATCACTGGACTACTACGCTGCTACATCTATATCTATACTAATATATAAAACTGTAGTGTCGGTCTGTTATTTGCGGATATTTTCATTATAATCACTGCATCGGGCAATTTTTTTTATTGCACATAAACAGAAGATCAATTTTTTAAATTTTTGTCTGTCTTTCTACTTGTCTGTTCCGGTTTAACTCAAAAACTATTACAACAATAGTGATGAAATTCGCACAGCCTATAGCTTATAATACCAGATCCGTTCTAAGCTTTATTTCACATTGATATCATCGTCATCCGCATTACCGTTTATTCAGCCGATTCCTCGTTCCCTGTCTTGGTTCCATTCTCTATTTCTTTCGGTCGTCGCTCTTCTATTGTCTCCCTAATTCGTTTCCGGATCAATCATTCTCTTCTCCCCTCCTCTCGCTTTCGATTTGCTCTGTCGCCTTCTCCTTATTGTTCTCTTCACGATTGTGATCCTAACTCTTCCTCTAACCTCTCCTTTCCTTCATCTTATGTGGTATCCGCACTGTTATCCTTTGTTGCGTCCATTTCGGACCGCCTAGTTATTTAGTTTTTTAGCTTAGTTTTCGTGTTGTTGGGTCAATGCCGCTGGCACGCCCACAAAAAAAAAAAAAGAAAAAAAAAATGTTTGTAATTTGTCAACTGTTTTTTTTTTTTTGCAAAATCTATTGGTCCAGAACTGGGTCCGAACAAGATATGAATATTGTGAAATCGTCAGTAATAAATTTAGTTAAATTGCCTCGGAAATCGAAGTTATGCAAAGTCTGAAGTATTTTATTGCGCCATGCTGTATCGAATGCTTTTGAAATGTCAAAGGATACGGTCAATAAATGACGTTTAGTGACAAAAACGTTGTTAATGGAATTTTGCAATCGATTTTTCACTATTCATTTGAATATTTTACAGAGAACTGACGTTATTGAGTATTTCAATAAAGAGATTACAATAGCCGATCTCCATTTATCTGGAAAAATATTAGTGGTCCCTAGACACGATTAAAAATTTGTGGTAATTGGATTATGACTTTGTCTGGCACTTTTTGCAATAAAAAAATGCGAAACAGGTCAGTCCCTACTGAAGCTGATTTTGTGTCTTTTATAAGACTTTTCCAGTTCATGAGGTGAAATATTTCGGTTACACTAAATTTAAACTTTCAAAATCAATCTTCGAAAAATGTTTGATTTCTTTTATGGCGATAATTGCTGGGTCATAGACTGTCTCGTTCCGGATTCAAGTCGCTCCCAGGTTTACCCAGACTGAAATAATTCGGTACTAGAGAAATTTGGGAAAATAATGATGGCCGAGAGAAAGGAACTGGCGGCCTACTCTCATTGGTGCCGTTGGACCTAGTATATTGTGAACCGTAACTTCACTATCCCTGACGCTCTGTCAAGGCTAGGGGACTTACTTTACTCATTTTCCTTTACTTAGTTTGTGTCACTAGAAATATTCACAAAGCGCGATGCGAAATTATGAAGAATTTATTCTTGATTGGTTGTTATTTGTTCTCTGATCTGAATGGAAGCTGGAATATGAAAGATAACGATTTTTCCATCGATCTTATTTATTGCCATACTTGTTTTGTAGGCGTGACAAAATTGATCGATGAAATGGTAGTTCGACCAAGATTGACGCGTAGATTATTTTAATTATTCATTTAGTCCCAGCACATTTTTTCCTATAGTCAAGATGATTTCCCGTAGATGGAAATGCTTTCAAATTTTTTAAGGCCTTCCGCCTAACGGCTTCGCAATATTCATCCGTCCACCATGGGGCACTTTGAAGTTTAGAATTCATGTTATTATTCGGAAGTAGTATAGACGGTGAAAATTTTTCGGCCGTAGTAGTGAAAAATTCAGTGAAACTATATATCATCGGTAATTTTGCATTCGAAATATTTATCATAGTGTGATCTATATGAATATTTTCCCATCGTTATTGATATTATCCCCTAAGATGCTTATTCTGGTCTCATTGATGTTCCTCGACTGTGCTGGAGAATTCTTTTGGAAGTGATCATTTTCCTAACGTTATTAAACATTAACCCCCTAAGATGCTTGTTCGAGTAATACGAGTATTAATAATATTTCACGTTGGAAACGCAATAACGAGGACTGAAATAAGTTTCAAAATTTAGTGTAATACCGGTTAGATGGAATAAAGTCTATAAAAAATCTGTTAGACAAGTACGATATTTTTTACTAGTCAGTTCTTTTAGCACTACAGAAATCTGTTCCGTTGGCATTTATTTACAAAGGCAACAGAAAAACCTTCCGCATTAGTGGAATAAGTCGTGTGAAAGAGAAGTTAACGTAATTTAATTCTGCGAAGATTCATGAGGGTGCTAAGTATTAATATACATTGTATACAGGGAACTTATAGCTGAAACACGTCAACTTCTTAAGCGCACGAAAAAAATGTGATAGATTTAACCGGAATATATCGCTGAAAGAAGTTTGGACATTAAGAAAGCGTTTTGAGGACAAATATTCTCAACATACGTGGACAATGTTGCTCCATTTTATAGAAGTTAACTATTTGAAACATGTTCCAGATACCATGGAATCACATTTTTGACTTCAGCCCATCACATGCCCCAAGAGCCATATTGTCTTCTTCATAAGAAAAACGAGTCTTCGCCAAGTTTGGACTGGATAACTTTTTTCGGTAATAAAGAATTTGAGTAAAAAGGCTAAGATGATTCTTGCGGAATAATTTAATACAGCATGGTTTGGTATTGAAGAATTGGACTCAATTTATGGTGGTTCCTGCCCACAAAAACCTGGAAAACCATTTTTCAATTAGTATCCCCTTTTAGACAATCTCTCTCGCGTCAAGGAAAACATTCGAAATGATTATTAGGAACAGGTTAATACGGTGGATTGAAAGGGAAAATATTTTTGCTGCGGGTATGTTTGGATTCCGTCCAGGCAGTGGTACTATTTCTGTACAGTGTTTACTCCTTTTCAGTCAGAAAGGGTTCCCAATAGCCTCTTTTTTTTTGGAGGACTTTGATGATCGATCTATTCCTGTCTTCCTGAAGGAAGTAACAGAAATCGGAGTTCCAGTCCGTTTGGCTAAATCGTTCTGTAAACTTGTTATAAATAGAAAGCTATTCTTCTTAAATTCGATAGCTAATGCTCGGTAGAACGTATTCAGTTTTAAGTCCTGTGCTCTTCGACATTTTTTTTTTTTTTTTTTTTTTTTTGGGTTCGTCTACAAGGACATTGGCCCAAGAACAGAGAAAAAAAGACGACGAAACTTAGATCTTTATACGATCAAAGATAGCCGACAAAAAGGAATCAAGAGCCTGAACAAGAGAAGGAGAAGGAAGGGAGAGAATGAACCAAGCACTCTGTATGGAGTGGGAATACCAATTTGTAAAAGGGAGGAGTAGAAAGCAGCTTGATCGGTTACAAGAGATGCACACTCGAACATTACGTGATCGGGATCACACACAAATTGGATATTGGAATGGTGCAATGGACAAAAAGGAGACGGCGCAAGAGAGAAACGGAAAAGCGAGGAAGGAAGCAAACTGTGCCCAAAGCGCAGGCGGCAAATCGCAGAGATGTTGGAGCGACGCATGGAAGGAAAATCAAGAAACCAGGGGAAACGAGGAAGGGAAGGCTGAATAGATAAGAAAAAGGAATCCGGGTTGGAGAAAGAGGAGACGTAAGAGTCAAACCATAGATTGGAATGAGCAGCAGAAGACAGAAGGGTAATACTGGAAGAAGAGAAAAAAGGAAGAAACCTACCGGAAGAGGAAGATAACCGAGCGAATGAATCAGCGTATCATGACATTACATTTTTTTTTTTTTTATAAATAAATAAGTTTCTAGGTCTTGCAGGGCAAGTATGCCCGACACTCCTACTATCGTTTATTCAAATTGAACACATTACAAACTTATTCATGCTTATTATGTAAATCAAAAAGAAATAAACCTAATTTATGTCTGAGTAAATATATATAAAAACATACGCATGCATTCACTATAGATACGCATCTATACGCAAATACATAAAGATAGCTTATATATTCAAATTCGCATACATGATCTTCTTTAAGAAGTACAAGCAGAAAAGTAACAAAAAAGAAACGACACAAATAAACAAAGAAGAAAATATATAATAAAATAGGTGCATAACTGAGCCGCATATATGGAAAAATTCGGGACCTAGCTTGGTTTTTAATCTTTGCACCATTCTTTCAGCCATTTCCTTACTTTTTTTTTCTTCACACCAATTCTGTTTTCGTTTAATATATGATTGGAGATATTACACATTAATTTAATTAAAACTGAATCATCTATATTATCAATTCGTAGAAGATTTGACCCTTTAGGATAAATGTATGTTACTTTTTTTTCTTGTTATTCGAGTTTTTTCCTTGAATAGTAACCTTATATTGTTCCTAATAAATTCAAGCAATCTATAATAGTAACAGTACATCTTGGGAGACATTAAATTGATCTCGAGCCGTTTCACTTTCAGTAGGGTGGTATAAGTTTCAAACGGCCTTTTCTGAATTTTACCTATTTAATTGATTTCCGTTTTCTTAGCCTCCCCCCATATTTGGATTCCATGTAGTATTTTAGACATTATTATTGCATTGTAGTGTATACGTAGTGTTCCATATGCTAGCACCTGCTTTAATTTATATAAAGTTGAAATTTGCTGTCTTAATTTCGAATTTAAATCTTGAATGTGCTCCTTCTAGTTCAAGCGTTGTATCGATATATATGTATATATATATATATATATATATATATATATATATATATATTTCTAAATATTTAAAATCTTTTACATTTTCTAAAGGTGAACATAAACATGAAAGAGTGTTATTAGTTTCATGTAATTTGTGTAAGCATTCGTTATTATGAAGTATGATTGTCGGGACTCTTATATTTAGTACTGTCTCGAATATGTAACAATTTAGGTTTATTTATATTTACACATAACCTCCCATCATGTGCCCATTTATTAAAATTATCTATATTCTCTTGCAGTCATTTTTCCCGCCACCTCTAACTTTTTATGTTCAATTAATAAGGCAATATTATCATCAGCAAAAACATTCACCTTTACATTTTTAATAATATTCCTGGCATAATGGGTTAGCGTATATTAGAAAGAGAATAGGAGCCAGGATAGTTCCTTGACCTACTCCATGTTGCATGTCGGAAAACCATCCGCTTTATTCGTTCTCAAAACGAAAAATGTCGTATATCATCAAGAAGGTGCTTCGATAAAGGGAACAATCCCACGTGCAAACCATCAACCAAATGGTTTAACAGAAAGTAGTGCAACAGTGCTACTCGAATCATTTCGATTCGCTTCTATAAAGCAAATGCCTTGCTGCCACGTGAATTACATTCATTTCAATGTAATTATTATACTATTTTCATTTTGATTTTTGTACATTTATTGAACTTAAATCATTTTGAGTACTTATTTTATCGGTTCTAGTATATGCAGTCATTTTAGAAAGGGCAGAAGACGCTTGCTCCGCCACTGTGTACGCATGCCGCATGGTTATATGATTCATCGTGAACTTATGGAACGCGGTTGCGGCAGGATAGTGCGGGTGGAGCGACAAGGAAAAAGTGCTTTACAAACATTTTACTAGGACAGTTATTAGGATTCCGTACACATATAATGTACGGAATGCTAATAAAATGGTTCAGAAACGACAAAAATATCAAAATAAAAATGTCCAATAACTGACGAACGGCTTGACCCAAAAACTTCAAATTTGAAACATAAATTACAGTTTAAATTCTCTTTAAAACAATCTATAACTTCAAGATGACCAATTACCCTGAGCGGCAAAAAACCGTCAAGAAAATATAATATGGTATTTAAAACGACCTCAAAAATCACTTACTCATAGTCTTCTATCGATCTGCAAAATTTCATCAAAATCGGTGACCCGCAGTTCGTGACCTCTCCTTGTGACACATTTTGTTGATGATACATGCGTTTGAGTTCTTCTATGTGTAAGTATGTACTGCGACAGTTTCAATGGGTGATGTTAATTTTCTTCATTATTTACGATACTGTGTGTTAATATTAGCAATACTATTAAGTTCTAACATATTGTTTTAAAACCAAACGTAGTCTTTACTATTTTAATTCTTTAATGTCCTTCTTGCAATTTAATTCCGATGTTTCGGGAGAACTGTTTAATGTTTTAGGGTAGCTACGTTTATTAGTTGCTATAGGAGAGGAAGTGTGTAATTTGATTTTTCACAGTGCGTGAATTTTATAGCCTTGCTTTGAAGTTTCAACATAGCGTTTGTTGATACTTTCACCGAGTCCCGGTTAGTTCTCTTCAACATTTGCTAATGGTAAAAATTTGTTAGAAGTTCTTATAGAAAAATAATTTTTTAATCTAATTTTTTAGTATCTCTACGGATACCTCTTCGTACGAAAGATTTTTATATGCCATTAATTCTTTAATGCTATTTTGTCTTATTCTTTCTGAGCATTCTTTATCTGTAGCTGTATGTGTTCCATGACAGTTAGCTTTTTGTACTTTATTATTACAATTTCCTCTCGTGTGAACATCTTTGATACTGTTTTTACAGTTTCTAGCTGTGTGTCCAAATCTTGAACAAAATGCATGCGGTCCTATTGAATCCTACTCGATTGATAATGACGTATTGAGAGAACGGTCGCCCGCAGAATATTAGTGTAACAGATTTTTACTTGCAACGTAAATTTGTACTTGGTTGCCTACGATTATTCTTCTATTTAGGCGCTTCGCTTTCTCTAATACAAATTTATCACACGCTACATCACTGTATACGTGTCATCTATGCTGCACTTAGTATCTACACGTTTTATTACTTCCGGTCTAGTAATAAAGAAGAAAAGAATATAAACTCGAAATGCATTCTGTTTAATTCGGTTGTCTTCTGTCAGAGGCGTTTTGGCAATATACGGTTATATCATTTCTACCTGTACGTTTAATTTCGATTACATTATTGCAGTATGCTAATGTTTTAATAAATTTGCTCATTTACATTACTGATTGCGGTTTTATCTTCCATCACAACTTTGTAGTCCTTAAATTCATATTCATTATCGTAAAATAGCACGGGATAAGTTTTATCAGCGTTATAATTATTTATACCACTTACACCTTTATTCAAAGTTTCGGAATTCTCTGTCCTATTGTTATCTTTTATAGCGGTTACTTTAGTGTTATTATTATTTTTACTCTTATCGTCATTGTAATCAGTTTTATTACCGTCACTACTGCAACTGTTACTATCACTGTTATTATTACTATCATTAAATAAAGATTTCATACCTTTCGCCGTATTACCCGTTTCATAATGCATTTCTATGTATTCCATTATAAGAGAGAGGGGTTTCCTCCTCACACATCATTCGACCATTTATCAATAAGACAAATAGAAATATTCGACAAGCAAATGCGATCAAAAGAAAGGCTTTACTATTTAACACGTACTCTGAACTAAACACTAGAACTATGTACAATGGCATTTTCTTACTTCTTTCTATTCCCTCGTCATACGGTAATTACCCCTTTTCCGCTAATAAAATACCAATATCTCCTTAAGTTTTCATCACATATCTATACTCACGAAAAACTCCCATACTTTTCCTTCAACTTTTCCCCTCCCTTCAGACAATTAACTATTCTTATTTCCCTGTTCCTCCTAAACCTATTCAATACCATATCGTTAGATCGGAATATTTATAGAATTTAAACTATCACCTTCTGTGTAACCACTTTACCGCCCACACTGATGACTCCAAGAAAGTGAAAAGAGTTAACGCAACTTTTTTTCGTTTTTGAACTTATTCTGCGTACTTTAAACTTACAAGAAATGCGATAACGTTTACAATAAGCTCAGAAGAGTCCAGACTAACACGTTTGGCCTTAAATATGGGGAGAGGGTCATCCTGTATAAGGGTCTGATTCAGTCCCTTTACAGATCTATCAATTATATAAATAAAAAAAACCTTAAATGCTGTTGGCAAACACCAGGGGAAATTTCTTCTAAATATTTCCTCTTTTTGGACAGAACCTGTCCTATGTCTGCTGCTAATGTCATATCAAACATTCTTCCACTGGATTTTTTTGTCACGGGTGATCATCTCTGAATACAGGGTTGTTGGAGATATATCCCGTGTTGAGAATATCCAGAGTTCCTAGATATCGATCATTCCAGTTTGGGTTCTTTCCCAAGTCTCAAAACTCTTAAAAACCATATTAATGACACGCTCCTTGCAATATGACAGCAGAAGTGGGACAGTTGTCTAACTGGAAGGAAGACATACATCAAAATTAAAAAGCTTAAACATTAATTTTTACAATGCGCAGGTGCTCTCGGGGCACGGAAAGTTTGGCACACTAGTTCCCTGTATACACTTTTTTTTTTCTTTTCTAAATACGCCATTTATATTTTTTTAAAAAGTTAAATTGCAACTATTGAAGCCAACTGATATGCATCTAGTACTGTAGGCACCCATATATTCGTACTTTACGATAGTTGCTTGCGTAAAGCAATAAATAATAGCGCAAATACCGTTCAGTTCGGAGATGGTGTAAGCCATCTCAACGTGAGTGCATTTATAGAGAAGTAGAATGTAGCAAATATAACTGCGCCCGAAAGTAGTTAAAGCTACTTCAGCATCAGTATATATTTAATAAATGCAAGGAAAATCAAAAAAGGAACAACAAAACTTAAAATTATACATTCGGGTAATTGACCCAGACGTTTTATAGTATATAAGAGAGAAGCAAATAGCCAGATAAGCAGAAGAGAGATTACAAGAAGAAAGAGAGGAGTTGGACGAAAAAGAAGAGAAGATAACTCAGTCCCGAGTTTTTCCGTCTTTTTTTTTTTCCGTCAATGATTTTAGAGGAAATTAGCTCAAATGAATGTTATTCGAAAGGAAGGAAGAAAGAGAATCGACAAAGGAAAATGAAGATGCGATGTTATTGGAAGTTAGGAGCTCCATGATAGCCGTAAAAATAGTTTTAATTACGGGAGAAGAAACAGAGCAGGATGAACTAGGAGTAATCAAAGGAACTATGTTATTATTATTTAATGTAGACGGAAGAAAATTTTCCTTATTAAGATGGACTGAAAGAATAACTCCTTTTGAGACTTTTTTTCCTTTCTTAAAATAAAATAAAAAAGAGTTTCATACGAGGTATTCCGATTAAATCAAGTATAGTTATCAACAAGCAAGTATGTAGCGTCAATGATTTAAAAATTTTAGAAATCTTTCGTGTTGGTAGCGGTCAACTAAACCTTTTTTTTGGGGGGGGGGCTAAACTAAGCGATATTAATTCAGGAACAGATCATATTCGATAATGACCCAATCTTATTGTACGTGTAATTTTTCTTTCCTTCTCTCTCGCTATTTCGTGCTTTCTCTCTTTTACGCAGTTATCAGAATTTTTCCATTCTATAGACTACATTTTTAATAGCCCCGAGTAATAACGAAAATGATCGTACCGTTTACGGTAATATTTTCAGTTTTTTTTTTTTTTTTCTGTGTATACACACGTTCTTCTTAAGATTCAGCCCATTCACTTTAACAAATCGTCAGGGGGTTTTTTATCCTTCCAGATCTTTTATCAGAATATCACTTCATCTACCTTCGTACTGACCTACCTTTTACGTTCCGCTGCTTTCATTATTTCTTCTAATCGTCTCTTTTCTAATTATTCAGCTATTTCCGACATCCGTTCCTTCTTTTCTTCGTCACTCTTGCGATTCTATCATTCCTTAAATATGACGCTACGTCCGTTTTCTTTCTGCAACCGATTCCCAGCAACATGAGCCTATACCGTCGCAGATACGTTGACTCATTAAAAAAAATCCATATTCTCATATGTCCCTGTGTAAAAATTTGTACCTTAAATTTCAATCAGGTAATTTATTTTCGTAACGATCGTTCTTTTTGTTTATCTCTCAAAAGTAACCTTTCTTCTATTTCATGTTTGCTCGAGTTTTTCCTATTCTGCTGTTTTTTATTATAATTCGAACCCGCTATTTTATTCACATGATATGTCCTTCCTCTCCTTTTTGATTTTCCTTGATTGCCAACTCAAATGAAACAATAATGTCTTCAATACTGATCACATTTGTTCGACCCTTTTCAGTCACACGTTGTGTTCTATATTTTTATCGAATCCGAACTTGCTACTCTGTTTAATACCTTGTATCCTGGCTCTTTTTTTTTTTTTTTTTGCCTCCCCCTCATTCCATCGATTGAATCCTTTAAATTGCTGACATCTCGCCGAATTAAAATTTTTCTCTTTTTTTTTTGTTCCTGGGTGTAGGTTGCTGACTAATTTAATAATAGGTATGTTCCCTTTTTTTTTTTTTTAAGTCTCCCACCCCGGACGACAAAGTACTGTTTCAATCTAGTTCTTGAGCAGCGTATAGACACTTCACTTTTCCGTCTTCTTCAAATGGTTCAATTTACACACTTTACAGAGGAGGAGAATCAAAAATATCCATGAGATAATAAAAAAAATTGTATACTTTAAGAAAACATCGTACCCATATATAAACTTAAGAACTTTCTAAACCGATGTGCGGTTTCCACCTCTGAAACACCTAGTCGAACATAGCAGCCGTTCATTTACAATTTGGATAATTAATAAATTAACACTAATACTAAGGTGATTTTAAAATAAAACTCTCTGTACTGTTCAAGAATTCTCGTCGTGTATTCAAATCGGAACGGACCTTTGTTAAAATTACAATACGTTAAATATCTGCACCGCATCCGTACATCCGGTTTATTAATTCATTAATAAAATAAAACGATGAATACAATTACTAATAATGGGTAACAAACATTTAAAAATTAATGTGTTAGAAATATCTCATCTTCGACTTGAAGAAAGAAATATTAGCAAGGATTGGCATATATTATAGGTTCTGAATCTGCGGATATTCTAAATCAAAATTATTCCCATTAGCTATGTAATCGAAGCCGTTGTGATTTAGACATGTCCATCACATTCATAAGACATATATGCCGCGTTCGACTCCCTTTCTTAAATGAAGGCGAACAATTTAGCTTCGAACCATAAATATACTAGCCACGTTAGTCCTTACTGATATTTATTTTCCGTTCTCTAACTAAAAATGCGATATTCCCAAACACGTTGCTAATCCATATTGTTAAGATATTTTTACTTATAAAATTATTCATTATTTTACTTTACTAAGTTAATCATCGCGCGACGTGATTAAAAATTACACCGGAATTAGATTAACATTAGATAACGAACTCTTGCTGTGCGGTGCAATAATAAAACCCATTTATTTGGATGTAGTAATATGGAGCACGGCTAACGATTCTAATCGGAAGATGATAATTCAACAATTTCAAAGTTCCCTGAACAGAGTTACCTCCCTCGTACGCAACAAATAAAGATGTCCACGTGTGAAGTAGAACACGTGGACAAGACCATGAACACGCTTAAATCCAGACATGTGCAGCGACTCGACCAAAACACGAACGTCGAAGCAATATGCCCCTGCTTGATAATAGCCAGACAAAAAGAAGACTATTGCGAAAACATACCCTAGATTATATGTATATATATATATATATTAGACTAGTAGGCATGGTGGACGTCCACCTTACACACAATTTATTATGTAAACATGAATATTATATAAATTAATTGTGGCCTCTCTGGCCGTAGTAATTATAAGTTTGTTTGTGGGTGGGGGGGGGAATCTATTTAGTTGTAAAATTTAGACCGGGGGAAGTACTAGTGAAGTGTAGAGACCAGATGAAGATGAAATAATTTTGGTATATCTCAACTGCGAAGAAATAAATAATAAGCATATCTTTTTCTCGTCTAAAAGTCAACTTTACCATAGAAGAAACGCAACAAATAATGAACGGACCGAACACCGTATTAATAGTTGAAAAGGAAAGAGAGAAAACGGGGAATAGTATAGACGAGAATAATAATAATAATGATGATGAAGCGAAGAATCAGAAATTAAATGAAAAGGAAGTAAAAAGTTTGCAAGAATGTTAACAACGGAGCAAGGTAGAAAAGTTTCTTATTAAGAGCAGCGTGTTCGAGGTAAATTTCAAATTTCGCTTCGGTTATCGCAAGGAGCAAATGAGAGGAATCGAGCACAGTCGTCTGCTAACGTCGACTACTCCATTTTCAACTGCTCTACCGGAGTGCTGTGCCGCCGAAAGCCAAAGCAGCTGAATAATACATTTTCGCTATTATTAATTCACAGGTAATGACTTGTTAACACAGTTTGGCGCAACGACGAACCGACTAGAATCAACATAGTAACCCCAGCTAGTGCAGCGCCGGCTCCTCGTTTATCTAATGTTCAAAGTTACAAGGCGGCATCACGAACAAAACTCGAATTTCCTCCTCGCAACAGAGACCGATCGATCCCGAACCGGACACACGCCTGCACATCCTTCTTACCGAGTTAGATCCCAAACCGCAACAGTCTCCCGTCTACACCATCCGCAACCTGCAGATATATACCTCAGCCTACACATACGTTCCACACTCCGTCGCCCTTAATAAGCGGAAAAATCATTCGACCGTGTTCGAAAAATGGGGAATATACCTCGCATACTAATAGGCTCGAAATTAATGTAAACCCGTACAACCTTCTTCGTCGGCCTAATCTGCAGCTCTCTGCAAGCGTTAATAAAATCGAAGCAAAGTCGGAGACTATAATAACTTCCTTAAATGTTTATTAAATCTCAGCCGGAAAAATACCTTTAAAACCATTAAAGTCTAAGCAAACTTATATGTTGAGGTGTATTAAAAAGTGAATCATCTCAGGTAAAAAATGTTAATCACCATCATCGGCACGCTGTTGATTCCGACGGCCAAAGGGGCTGCGTAAAGCTCAACTTTGCCGAACTCTACTGTCTCCCTGTAGTACATTTTATACCTTCTCTCTTTCAAAATTTCTCTTTCCCAGCCGCAATACAAAATTAATTTCACATCAGTTCTCCCGATTTCCCTCTCATACAACTTCATTTTTCACTAACTTCTTTTATTAACGATTTTCGAAATTTTATCTTTACATCTGTCGATTTTCCTCTTGAAGAATTTTATCGTAACTGAGGTCATCTGATATTCCGATCGCTAAATAATTTTCCGACTGCAGAAACCCGCACATCTTTTTTTATAAAATTTCATTCCAGTTGTTGAAATCAAATTTATGAGCTCGACCCTCTCGTACATTATTTATTTTCATGATTCCTACCGTGTTGAAAAAGTATTTGTTTGCCACCTATCTTGCTGGTAGTCATTCCTCGGCAGAATGTCATAACTCCCCTTCTCTTTCTTCGATAAAAATGTCTTAAACTCTGCGCTATTATTTGTCCTTAGTAAATTCGATATCGGTAATTTAAAAAAGTTTTAACCCTATGTCCAGTTTTATAATCGTAAATAAGCTAAAATTACATTTTCTTCTACTCTTAGTTTTTTTTATCATGCTTACTCCTTTTTTTTTATTATTTCGAAAAACATTTTCATGATATTAACGATATTCCTTGTCTTCTCAATTCCTACATGGGTAATCGTCACTTTTCCTTTTTTTGTAGTACGTTCCCTCGGTATTAGCTGTCTTCTTTAACTGGGTAACCGTTGATTGCATACAGGAGCTTAGATGCGATGATTAATTTGAGCGATGGAAGCTACTTTTCCATTGTACTTGGCTCTTTTCTTCTTTTCATTTCATTATTATCTTCCAGTTTCTATACTTCCTCCTCAAGCACTTCATCGACGTTGCTCGTTACGTTTAAACTTTAAGAACTCCTGCAACAAAATAACATTTTTATGAGCACACGTTATCCGTTTCGTACTCAAACTTTTTCATATTAATGGATGCGGTTCAAGACAAAAAAAAAAAAAAACCCTTAAACATCGTCAAAAGGTTCACTGACGATATGGACGGTTTGATACACATGCTAGAGAAAAACTATCAGAAAGTAGCTGTCATCCTTCAACATGACCAGCCCAAGCCCATTTTTGCCTTCTAATATATCTGACTGCATCTATATTTTAATTTTTTAATTTTTGTTTTATCAATTTGAGTGGTACTTTATCTTTTTTCTTAATATTTAAAATAGACCGTTCGATTGTATTTTGTGTTACCTTTATTTTATTAATAATTTTTGAAGTCAGACAACAGGTTTGACTGCCGTATGTTAAACTGGATATAATTTTATTTATTTTCTATCGTATATTTTTTACCCTTTCAGGTTCATAAAATGAAGTGCCCATTGTGTGTACCTATACTGAGTTTCTTTTTTAGCAGTTTTATATTTTTACTTCCTCCTAAAATATTATTAATAATTTAATTTTTTTGAGCTCGGTTCCGTTCTCTTATTTTATTTCTTGTAGCTCTCGACACCGAATTTAATTCAATCTTTCCTTTTGGAGACTTGTTAAATTTAAATTTCTATTCTTCTTTTATGTAGTTGATAAATGTCGTCCACTTCGCCTACCTGTGGGATATTTCCACTTTTTTTCCTGGATGTGTTTGTGAACGTTGACGTTAAGAAGCGGCTGTATTCTAAAAACTCCTAGGCGACTATTGCATATAAATACAACCGGCTAGGACACTGCGATGGAGAAGGCAGCGAGAAACCACTCTATTAAAAATCTCTTGTATATCATATGATGAAACGAAATAATAAAAATGTGACTGTGCCTGGCGATCCAGCTAGTAACCGGCGCTATCGGTATTTCGGATAGTGTGAAATTGGCGACCGGACGCATGACGTTAGAAAACTAAGCGTCGTGTGGAAAATATGCTACTAGTTACAACAAAAAATAATCAAAAACTGAATGCGACAAATACAAACATAAAAAGAATAGCGACATGGAATACAAGAACCTTATTAGAAGCCGTAAAAATTAATAACGCGATACTAGAAATGGATAGGCTGAATATAGATATATTAGGGATAAGTGAAACTCATTGGGCTGGTAGCGGAAAAATAGAGCTGGAAAGAGAGCTACCTTTTACTATTCAGGTGGAAATGAAGGAAGAAATGAACACAAAAATGGCGTAGGAATATTGATCAAAAATGAAGTTAAAAAATATGTTAAAAATGTTATAGACCTCTCAGATAGATGCTTGATAATGCAGATAGCAGTTAAACCATTTGACGTTAATATAATACAACTCTATACATGCCGACGACAGATACAACAAACGAAACGATTGAAGAATGTTACGAGCAGATAAATGAAGTTATGAAATCAATAAAGAAACAGGATATCACATTGGTGATGGGAAATTTCAATGCTAAAGTCGGAGAAGGACGAGTTGATAACATAATAGGGGAATATGGTTTAGGACAAAGGAATGAAAGGGGCAATCGGCTAATACAATTCTGCCAGGAACAAGATCTAGCAATCTGTAACACATGGTATAAGCAACCACCATGGCGGTTATATACATGGAGATCTCCGAAAGATACAAAGCAGCATATAGTTAGAAATCAAATAGATTATATATTGATTAATACGAGATTCAGAAATGGTGTGACAAATGTGAAAACATATCCAACCGCTGATATTGGCTCGGATCATAATCCGGTAATAGCTGATATGAGGCTCCATCTGAAATCAATACGAAAAAGTAAAGCGAACAGCTTCATTACATTTCAGTAAACCGATTTGTTGAAAACCTCAACGTAAAGGTGTAAAATATTATATCCGCGGGAATATAAAATCAATAGAGGAAACATGGCAAAAATTAAAGGAAAGTATGAAAAGAACAGCTGAAAAGTACATAGGCTCTCATCAACAGCAATATAAACAAAATTGGATGACTGAGGAAATCTATCAATTAATGAATAAACGAAGAAATTATAAAAACACAATAGAATATAAAAACATTGATGAACAAATAAAAAGGAAGATTAGAAAAGAGAAAGAAAACTGGATAAACGGAAAATGTCAGGAAATTGAAAAATTACAAAAGAAACACGATTTATTCAACTTGCGTAAAAAAATAAAAGAATTTGCATATACACATAAAAAGAGAACATATGGTATAATTAGTGATAAAAATAACAAACTGATAACTGACCAACAAGGACAATTAAGAACGTGGAAAGAATATGTACAAAAACTGTTTGCAGACGATCGGGAGCAAGTAGCGGAACTTGGAACAAAGGCAGAAAGTCCAGCTATTATGAAAGAAGAACTTCAAAAAGCGATTAAGGATGCAAAGGTCGGAAAGGCAACTGAACCAGATGAAATTAATGTAGAACTTTTAAAATGGCTAGATGAAGAGAACTTGAAGGGGATGCTACAAACGTATAATAAGATTTACAGTACCGGCAGCATTCCAACAGATTGGTTGAAATCCACTTTTATTCCAATCCCAAAAAGACCAGGGACCAAGAAGTGCCAGGAATATCGGTTAATAAGCCTGATGAGCCATGCAGTAAAAATACGTTAAAAAATTATATACAACAAAATATATATGAAAATAAATCAGGAAATTGGAAATACGCAATTTGGTTTTAGAAACAGCTGTGGAACAAGGGAAGCACATTGTTTGCGATACAAGTACTAACTAAAAAATGTATAGATCTACAACAACCAGTTTATGCGTGCTTCATTGATTTCGAAAAGGCTTTCGATAATGTTAAACATAATAAACAATTAGACTTACTTAAAAAAATAGATTTAGATAGTAACGATATAAGAATAATTATGAATCTGTATTGGAACCAATCGACTCAAGTGAAAGTTAATCAACACCTCACAGAAAAACTAGAAATTAGGAAAGTAGTCCGACAGGGATGTATACTTTCATCGCTACTGTTTAATTTTTATTCGGAGCAGATATTCAAAGAAGCATTAGATCAGGTTAAAAAAGGAATAAAAATAAACGGGGTAATAATAAATAATATAAGATATGCAGATGATGCGGTGTTATTAGCGACAAGTATAGAAGACTTGCAACACTTAGTGGATAAACTAAAGGATAGTTTCCGAGGATATGGTATCAAAATAAACACCTCTAAAACCAAAATAATGATTATAAATAATAATGAAATAACAACTTCAAAAGAAATAATAGTAAATGCGCAGCCAATAAAACGGGTAAACAGAATAAAATACTTAGGATATTGGATTAATGATAAATGGGACCCTGACTACACCAATAAAACTCGAATTGGAGCAGCAAGAAGCGCATTCCAGAAAGTACGAAATTTGATGTGTAATAGGGAGCTGCCGCTAACAACCAGATGGAGAATAACTAAATGGTATATGCTTCTGGTACTAATTGGATACTAAAAGCGGCATCCATAAACAGATTACAAGCATTTGAAATGTGCCTGTACAGAAGGATATTAAAAATATCACGGGTCGATAAAGTTTCCAATACGGAAGTATTGCACAGAATGAAAAAATATAGAGAATTGATAACTTTGGTAAAAGGAAGAAAGTTGGAATACCTAGGACATATAATTAGAAGTAATAAATATGAGCTATTACAAACTATCCTACAAGGGGAAATATTGAAGGGAAACGGGGCCGAGGAAGAAGAAGAACGGAATGGATTAAAAATATACTGGAATGGTTGAATATCAGGAAAGTTTCAGAAGCCTTAAGGATAGCCAGCAATAGAGAACAGTTTCGTCATATGATAGTCAACCTCCTTCGAGGAGAATGCACCTGAAGAAGAAGAAGAAGTTGCAAGTGTCATAATTAGCAGTCTAAGATCTGTATAGAAGCTGAACTTATTCAAACCTTTTATTTCGAAATTTATAATTGACTGATTCATGCTAGGTACTAGTGCATAGTCTATTAGTGATTTATACTGTTGGTTTGGAGATATCCATGACCATCTATATTTCCTATTCTTTTTTTAAGCAGACTATTTACTATTTTTAAATTGAATTCTTGACAGAATCTTATGAGCATCCAACCCCTTTCATTGTGTTTCCCATAACCGTACAAACCCATTGTTTGTTTTTCACTTTTCTCTCTTTGCCCTAATTATTAACTTGTTATTTTTTATTTTAATTGAATTTAAAATGATTTTTAAATTTTCGTAGAAATTTTCCACTTCCCAATCATCCGCAGCTGTAGTCGGAGCATAAACCTGAATACATATTAGTATTACTTTATTGATTTTTATTTTTGCTATTCTGTCGTTAATCCCCTTTGTTTCTACTACATTACTTATATATTAATTTTTAATGATAAAACCGGCTCCTTTTTGTCGTCCTGAGTTGTACCTATATAATAAAATAGGTTTCCCTTTTGAGTGCATATAATTTTCTCTCCAGGTACTTCGAGTAATCCCAAAATTTTAATATTAGATTTCTGAAACGCCTCTTCTAACTCAATCTTCTAGACTTTTAAGTGACCTTACATTCAGTATATATGAATTTTGTGTTTTATTTTATTTTTATTACTTTTTATATTATTTGTTTGATTTAATTTGCGCTTACCTAAACTTTTAGTAGTATTTTTAATGAAGGAAAAAAGGTATACTCACCCTCGCTTACCGACGTTTCTGGGTGAGGAGAGTATTATGTACAACATATTAATTTAATCGACAAATTATGCAAAATTTATCTGAAAGTTATACATGCGCGCGTATGTGTATATGTATGTGTGAGCAGTATTCAATTTTTTTTTTAATTTTTATTATTATTTTAATTTACCGTCTGGTTGTTGTTATAAGTTCCTCTTATTCGTTGTATTGCGCACACTGTAATTGACGATAAAATTATTATTATAAACTGTTCTATATCGTAATATTGTGATTTTGCAGTTATTAAAAATATTTGTTACGTTTCGGAATTTTTCTTTTTTAAATTATTTTATCCCCATAATAATATAAAAAACAATAAAGATTAATTTTACCGCATTACAGATTATCGCCCTACCTACACACTTCCCATTAATTCACTCTTTTACGATGTCGATAAAGCTAAAGATTATGTTTCAAAAAATGTTACATCTAATTGTTGAACTCGACCTTCATTTACTTCTTTAAACTTTGGTTTCGCACTTTATCTTCTGGAAGTCCAAAAGTACTATTAAACTTCCAGCGGCTACACTTTTTTTTATAAAATGTACAAAAAACCAAGTCAAAAGATAAACATAATTTTTTTTATTACATTGTTATTTTACTAATAAAAATAGATAACATAAAATGTAAAATAATAATTCAAATCGAATAAAAATAAAAATTTTAATATAAAATTAATTTAGAAATACGAGTATATAACATGAAAATTAGTCTTTTTTATATGGGAGTAAATTAATTATATTTAAAAACTATTATTTTTAATTACTTTTATGATTTTAAACATTTCTTAGTGAGGTGTAATTTTTAAAATGCGGTCTTTTATAAGTAATACAATTAATAAGTTCGCACTGCTTTTACAAAATTTTTATTTTCGCGCATTAACAATGGTATATTTTTAAAAAACATAGGATAAAAAACAAAAGACACGCTGTGTAACTTTGTATCATCAAAGTCATTTAATCGCATTTATCAGTGTAACGTTATTTGTTGTGTAACGTAAAGGTTATAATAGAAAAATATACTCGGAAAGAACGTGCTGAAATCGTTACAGGTTATTTTCAAAAAAAAAAAATAGGAACATATTATTGTTAATCAGCGCAAGCATTTCAAAGAACATACAAAACAAACTGACTCCCAATAAGATGACGAATTACTATTCTTTCAGTAGATTTTAAGAATACAATACCACTAAACTAGGGCAAGACGAAGAAAACAGCATACGCGGTTAAAAGATTCCTTGCACTGGTAAAAGTGCGCAGCAGTTTGGCGAATGCCAACTGGAAAACGTAGCTCTCGATGAAATATTTTTAAATTCAGTTTTCATCAAATTTTGAAACTGCCTTAAATCTCTTCTTCCGTGTAAAATTTAAACGGAGTACTGCGATTGGAATTTGTGATGGCCTTCTAACCCCCTTTTTCCAAAGAAATCGACAACCTTTATGTAAAACTCTGATTATGAGCAATAACCGTTTTGGACAATTAGAAAATTTCATTAAAAAGCATCGTGTTGCACTTGGTAAAAATTATCACGCATCGTATGATAATGCAGGAAACATCATTAAATGGCCATTTTTAACAAAAAAGAAGGGAATAAAGCTGTTGCGTTTTCAACCGTAAACGCGGTACACCGATGGAAAAAGTAAAAGTGAAAAGCTTAAATTAATAAACAAAAACAAAACGAGAAATATACGGTCTGTCACGCGACATCGCATGAAATGAAATTATGCAAAAACTTAAGGCATTGTGTCTTGATATCTTTCTCGCTGTACAGAAATTTAGACTAGGCTTCAAAAAGATCTTTCTACCCTTTGACAATTCTCGTCTTTTCTTTTTTGATAATTGAAAAACATGAATTAATAATTAAAAAGTCGACAAAACGTCTAGCAACTAAAAAAAACAAAATATTAAAAAAATCATAACAAATGTAACAGCGGACAATGCATAACACACACTCAGTCCTAATTAAAACTTAGCTTTAAAAGAGTTTACATTAAGACTATATCGCTATATTAATCACTAAAGTAGCAGAGTAATTTTTCCCAATTATATACAATCAGACAAACGTGTCTAATAATATAATATAGGCGTATTCAGATCCTATCAAATAAAATTGATTATTTTTCGAACAGTTAAATACCAGTATGAAAGTATCATCATTATTCAATTTCACATTATATTATTGTTTCACAGGAGAACACAGAGTAAATCAGAAAACTTGGCAATAACGTAAAACAGTATAGAGAGCGATAAGGTAGGCAAATTTGTAACCCTTTCTTATCCGAAATACACGATGATAACATCTAATTTATTATTAGAAATAATTAAAAATTCGTGTAAAAATCAAAGTGAAATTTTAAAGAAAATTCCCAATCATCAAAAAAATCCGGCTTTTTAACGTTCCTCTAATTTTCAAGTCCGCATCATGCAATGATGATATTATTAAACTTGTTACCTCAGGGTAAAGAATAATAACTGTTCCATACTGAATTCAAGTTTTCGTTCGAAACTTACCTAGATCAAGTTTTTTCTTTTTTTTTTTTTTTTTTATTATTATAAACCAAAATGAATTAATTTCAAGTTTAAAAATAGTTTCAAAAGTAAAAAAGAAATTTAAATTAAAAACTCCAGAAATTAATTCAGTTCGCGATTAAGGAATAAAACCCTGTTTAAAAAAATGTTTAAATTTACAAATATCTTTTAAAACGAATGAATACATATTAACTGATATTTGTTTCGTTAAAAGATCCGCATTTCATTATTTACTATAGTTACCGTCTCGTTCGCAATCTATACAAATGAAAAAAAGTTACAACGATTACAGATTAATTAATTCTTACACGACATTTAAAACTAAACATCGCTAGAGTTCATCTACTACTGCAATCATATGTATATTATACATACAATACCGACCGACAGAAATTACGTACTAATAAATTGTTTTTACACTCATTTTAGAAAATACGCTACACACAAAATAAACGATATTAAAAATAAAACAGTCGTATACGCAGAGTAAACGCACTACAGGCAAATGTTGAAATGTACGAAAAATAATTTTTGTCGATTAATGACGCTTTACAAATGAAACTTGCAGCAATTTTGCTGCAATCAAATCTTTAATGATTTATCTTAGTTTTCCCGACTGACTTTGTAGAAATTATTTTATTTAAAAATTACGAAATACTTCGAAAGCCGTCCAAATTACACGACACTTCTCTTGTTCACGTTTATCCATTATTTATGTTTTTCATCGATATAAATATTATAATAATACACATTAATATGATTTTAAAATATAAGAAAGAAAAAAAAAACAATTATCGATTTCACATCTGATGGTTTCTAAAACAAACGAGAAATTTTTCTGTGCAACTTTTTTCACTAGAATAAGTTCCATTTTTTTATATTTATTTCGGATAATATAACCCATTATTTCAACTAAAACACCAGTCATCTGTTTTATAAAATTAAGATATAAAAACAATTTCACACCATTGACATGTATTAATAGCCTGTTATTTCAAAAAATACTATTTGTCACTTCTTTAAAATCCTACGCTTTAATTCGCAATTTTTATTTTTCCTTCGCGTTTATCATTCATTAATTCGATAATCAGACTTTGAAAATACTAATATTTATAACAAATTATTAACCATTTTCATTCGCATTAATAATACCCGTATCATCCGTAAAACAACGAAACTACTCTAAAACGTGCCGATTAAGTTGTTTCAATTTTAATTTTATAAATACATCATAATTATTTTCGACGGAAAGAAAAACAATTTTTCATTAAATTATTAGATGTTTTTTTTTTTTTTAATTTATTAATGACATACTCGCACGCAACTAACTTTTCGATTCTAATATTGCATCTGCAGCACTTAACTGCAAGCGCGATCCGAAATAGCCTTTCAGTATTTAAAGCGCATTAAAAGCAGCTTAACACCAACGTACATGTAGACACCTCGTTTATATACTGTATAAATTTCAACATGCGCTTCGTTACAGTACATTCTTAATTGTCCACTAATATTTCAACCAGTAAAAACCCGTAAGAAAAAGTAAGTTGAATACTGCTTTTTTTATTTGAAAATATTAAAAGCATAAAATTTTTTGCAAATTAAACGTTAACAAATTACCGGGGGGGGGGGGGGGGGTAAATTCATGGATTTCCTTCGCAATTTATCACCATTTATGAATAATATCGTAAATTCCGCTACTTCTGCAATCATTTTCATCCGGTACTAACTCAAAAATAGTATTTTTATTGTTTTTAATAGTTTTCGCTTTGCTTCTTCTTCCCTATTTTTTAAATTTTCCGACAGAATTATTTTATCCGCGAAATCCTATTTCACTAAAACCGTACACTCTTTTTGCAAACACTTTCTTTTAAAACATGCCAAAACTTTTTCATCACTATCAATTCTTATATAAAACCGTTTTTTTTTTTCTTCTTTTTTTAATACACACACGTTTGTTAATTTCTCTTGTATAAGAAACCGAAAAATTCCTTAAAACAAAGTTTATCGAAATTAAATTGCACGATCTTAATGATTATTTCAGCAGGAATTGAAACACAATACTCGCGTTCATTCATTAGGTGTGGAAAAGGAAACGACGGGATATAGGAGGTACAATACGGAGTAGGAATACCAAATTGCAACAAATTGGAATAGTAGAAAGCAAAACGCTCGATTGAAAAAGATTAATAACATTTAATAAACACATGATCAGCATCGCAAACATACTCCTCATTTGGGTGGAGTGAACAATATGGAGAAGAAACCAATGAAAACGAAAACGAGAGGAAGATAACAGAGTACGGCTTAAGAACACAGACAAATAATGGAGATAACAATAAAACGACGAAGTGAAGGAAACGCAGAAAACCATAGGTTAACAGGAAGACTAGGTTGAACAAACAGGTAGAAAAAAGAAATTGTTAGAAAAAGAGGAAATGTAAATATTCGATACCGTAATCTAAGATGAAAACTTTTGCACAGCGAAAAGAAATTGGAAAATTGGATTTTTCTTAAGAAAATAAGTTGCAAGAAGCAGCAATCCCAGCCAAGGAGTCCGGCGCTTCATTACCAAGAATGCCCGAACGGCTCAGTACCCGCACAAAATCGATTTCAATGGAATGAAGAGAAGAAAGAACGTATTCCTACTAATATAATTTAAATTGAGGATAAAATTGTATCTATTTTACAGACTATTTTTCCGAACACCTATCGAGTAGTATTTCTTTTTGGTTGTGTTTAGGAACATTTTTTTTCAACTTTAAATAATTCGAAACGCTTAATTTACTTTGAAAAAAATTTAAATTACCGTAAAATTTTTTATTTATTTACCTTTTTTCCTTTTTTTGAAAAAAAATTTAAATCATGTTAGACCCGCATTGCGTTGCCGTACGATTCCTTTCAACTTTTCCAAGACTATATTATAAAATATTCGGCTCATATTTAGAACATCGTTGAATTTCTGAAAATTACTCAGCTATTCGATAGAAAAAAAAAAAATAAAATAAAAAAAAAGTTTACAAATTTATTTACAACAGAGATCAAATATATTGTTTTTTCTACAGACAAAATCTGTAACACTGGCATAGCAAATCGGTACGTAAAACGAACGTTTTTATGAAATTAATAATTAATAGGAAACAATTTCATACCGTTTATACAATGAATTAAAAAAAAAGGAAAAAAAAAAACGAACAATACTAAATTGCTTTACCGATAATTTTTAGGACAAATCCTTATTATACTTTGTAATAACGTTATACATATGTTGTTCTACGGTACAGTTCTGATCTCTTTTCAGTAAATCCGCATACATTTCTCTGTACGTTTTAGCTAGCGATACGTACCTGTGAAATGAATAAAATACGTCGAATTTTAGAAATACCTAATCTGAAATTCAACTACATTCCGACATTAACTTTTTTCAAAGTTCGAAAAAAACCAATATTTCTTATTATCTTTCATTCACTTTCTTCTCTTACTTTTTTAAATTTTACCATTATTTAGCTTCTATCTTAAAATAATAAAAACATGAAAATGTAAATAGTATAAAATTCCACGTAATATAAATGCTGAGGTCTACACATACCTTCGTAAGATTTAACAGAGAGAAAAATCAAAGATTCCAAAAAAAAAAAAGCGAACGATAATTCTACATTATTTCCGTTCGTACAGTTTATATCCATCAACCATTTAATAAACCAAATAAACAAACAAGTCACAAAATATTGTTTCGTGTAGAAGAAAACATAGACAGCGAACAACCAAACTAGTCATTTTGCAGAAGAAATTGAAAATGGATTTGGACATAATTTTTCCACTAACAATTTGATATTATTAAATAAATGTTGTTTTTCTTTCTTTTCTTTTTTTAAATGCTCAGTTATATAGGAAAAATGTATATTGTTCCAAATTAATTCGAGACTCGTAACAAAATTTATATGCCGGCCACTTTTCTTCTTGGTACTGTACAAAAGAAAAATAAGTTAATTTACTTTTTAACATATACAGTGAAACTACATTTTGTTAAAAATGTTTAGCTGAAATACCTTACGCTGAGTGTGAATTTTCATTTTTTATAAAAACACGCGAGAAAAATATATGTATAAGGCGTCACATAGTGAAAACAGTAAATTAAAAATTGTCGATGAAGCATTACACCGATGATATCGATCGAAGGTAAAAGAAGTTTGGCCAAAATCAAAGATTATACACTTTTAAAAATTTAATTCGGTACAATTTATAGTGATTTTTTTTTTTTGTTTATTTATTATTTATTCTTTTTTAAATTTAAAAAATATTTTCGATAATATTAACTAACATACAATTAAGCAATTTGCAATTAATTTTGATTTCTACAAATCAAACTTTAACAATTAAAATCCAAACATGCAGATACTTAACTTTCAAATGGAACAATGAAAATGAGAAAATTTAAAATACGTCCATTCGACTCCTTACAATTAAAAATACGCTTACACGATTAAATCTAATAACTAGTAATGAAATCATCATCCCGATAATAAAAAATCAAAAAAAGTTTCAAACAAAAGTTTATCTACATTTTCTCTTAGCAAACAGGTAGTCTCTCTTTTGTAAGCAAAAATATGTTCAATAACACTAAAAACAATTCGTATGCTTCAATCCATTTAAACTCACCTACCAAAGTAATATTTAATGGAGCGACTAATTTCTTTTTTTTATTTAAACAATAAGAGAGCGTAACAGGAAAATACAAAGTTGACAGCTCCGCGATGCAATTTATTAACAACGTTAAAGATAAAAATAAAAAACCGAATGTTATAAAAGAAATAATAGTCATACTCGGAATACTGAAAACTACGCTTATGTTTCTAAATGCGTTAAATCTGAAGCTTTGAGTTAATTCTTCGGCTAAACTTTGGCCGAAAGTACAATTTTTAACCAAATGTTCAATCAGACTATACAATAGTTGAATTTTGACGGAATCTAATAGAAGCTAACACATATTTCATAGAAATATTCGCTTGTACTCGTGCTTACAGAAACGTCATATTCAATATTGTATTTTTTTCTCTCGGAAAATTGAAATTTTTAAACAGTTTGTTTTTTGGTACGTTTTCTAAGCGCCGCTCTCAATTTATAAGAGTCATTCGAACTATCGAAAATGCTGTAATACTTACCGCGATTGCGATGACAGCAGAGAACAACGTTTAATCAAAGTTCTTAGCAAGTACTGAAACCTGACTTCAAACATCTGAATAATTTTTCCGACCGGTTCTTCATCTTTTCTCTGTTCATAAGTCTCCTCATTTCTCATTCGGTCGTTGCAGCTGCTCGAATCATTCTGAGCGTTACTGTTTTCAACCAGCGTGGGATTTTTGAGAGTAACGCCAGAACTGTCGGATGACGATTTCTGTTCACTGGCGGACTTCTCGACCAACCATTTGAGGAACTTGCCGCTCTTTAAAATTAATTCTAAAGCGTTCTGCAGCAGACCAATCTTTTTCGCATTGTTCGTAGAATCTACATAATAATCGCACACAGCAAAAGCACATCGCCAGATTAAAATTTTATACTATTTGGAAAACACATTTTAATTTAATTTCTATTAATAACGGGTTTTGGATTTTACTTACGTTCATCGTAATACTCATAAATAGCTATTCGCTCTAACGTAGTTCGAATGGCCGGGACGGCCTCTTCGATACCAGCAAATATATCAACAGCGCGCGAATAATGTATATGGCATAAATCGTAAATCTTCTTTTTTCGCAGAGAATCCTTCGGCAAATTCCTGAATAAATTTTTTAATTTCTTTAAAAACATTTATACATTTAAAAGCAATATTGTTTATTATATACACGATGCCTGTTCTTTTTACATATGCAAACACTCTATCAAATACTTCAGTAAAAACGTCGAAGTAAAGCATAGAATTATATTCGTACGACCAACATAATTTCATAGCTTATTATTATTATTCAATGCAAACAATGAAGCGAACAGATACATTTTTTTTTTTTGTCGTTTGCATCACAATAGACATATGAATCTACATAGGTAGTAAAAACGTAAATTCGAACATATTTCACAAAATAGTAAACTAACAAACATGCATTTAAAGACTTTATTCTGGTAACTATAATTAATATTTAGGAATATATAAAAACTCAAAATATTTCTGAAACAAAAACTTTTATCACATCTCGAGTAGCCAATTCTACAGCCCGTTAAGAGAAAGTAAATTATTATTAAAAGTAGATAAAGAGGAAATCCAAAACATATTGTAAACAAACAGACAGAGCTGTGAAATTATACACACAAAGATATTTCCAACATCTATATAACAATAATAACAATAATAATAATAATAACAATACTAACAATACTAACAATACTAACAATAATAACAATAATAACATAATAATAATAAAACATTCAATCTAAGCGCCACGGGATAAATAAAAATCCACCGTATATATCGAAAATTCGTCAAATAGAAAGTAACAGACACGACGATTCATATATTTTCTAGTGTAAATGTTAAGGAGTAAAAAATACGGTTAATTAATCAAACAGTTTTATTTCAACAGATAAAAATGGTCAATAAAAAATACAAATAAATAAAAAATTACATTTATAAATCAGAAATATATTAAAAAATATAATTTTTATCTCGTGTTTTATTAAATGACAATTTTAAAAGATAACAAAATAGCTAATGATCAATTGCATTGATGACCTAAGAGTCGGCATGCAAGGAGAAAAAAACCAAAAAATTCAGACTGGCTAGAAAAAATTGATTAAAAAGAGTACACTATCCTAGTAAAAACAGAAATTCGAGTTAACCGTAGGTCAAAAAATGGTTTCCCCCTATCGGACAGGAATTCAAATCGATTGTGTAAACACACTTTAATACAAAAATTTTATAACTATTCTTCTAATTAAAAATATATTAAATTGTAACGAATCCAAGTTTAACAAACAAATTTAAATGTATAAACGATTATACGAACTTAAAAACGTTTTTGAGCATAGCCCATCATCAGCTAAATCTTCTAATTTCCTTTTTGAAATTCGTTTAAAATGTAATTTTAACATGTGAAAGATCGATTGTATAAAAAGTCTCTGAATAGTTACGTTAAACCATAACTTAATTCATAATAAATTACGCTGTAATCAACGCTTCTTCTATATTAATATGGCATGAATAAAGTTCCCGTTTATTATAGTTACCAAAAGCACTAATGTGAGCACGCTTTCGCAGAATGTAACTTTAATGGAAAAAGGTTATTAGATCATTTTTAATAGCGTAATGTTCAATGAAAGAAAGTTTTAAATGACTATTTCGTATGTCCAGAGTAAATCTCAATCAACTTGTAACTGATTGTAACTAATGTTAGACAATTTTCTTAAAGACAAACCGATTTTAATTAATCAGTATTTATATTTATAGAACAACTCTCACGAAAATATTGAAAATTTAAAAGACGAAATATAATTAAACTAATTGCAATACTTCAGTACACTGATCTACGCACAAAAAATAAGTTATCATTAATACTAAAATATAATCGCAATATTACACGTAGATGGACAACAGTACCTGTACGTATTATGGTATAAACTCGCTAATCGTCGATGTAATTCTGCTGCACGGAACTGATACAACGGTTGTTTAGGTCCCGGCGTCTCCACATCACAACAACCTAGAGCTTTAGTTATACTTTCCGTTACTTCTCGTTCAAGGTCCTGAACGTTCTAAAATACAAAAAAAAAAAAAAAAAGCAATACTAATCTCGAATATATTGTACGTACTATACTCTGTAAACTGTCACCATACACTACGTTGTAACGAATCAAATGTATTGGTTTGTTTTTATTTAAATATTATATCAAAGAAAGAAAAAAATAATAAATTAATTCGAAGAAAAAATAAATAAATAGTTTATATTATATATAATTCAAGTGTTATTGGTATATCTGTAGCAGAATTGAAGTAAAGTTAGAGTTAGTTTCATAAGTAACGACAGATGCGCCGAGACGAGAGATGTGAAATTTTGTAGCAACACAATCGCAATGCGTTAAAATAATTTCGAGCGATCTATTAAAAATAACTAAAATGTAAGCCATTACATGTATGTCTGTGTTAGGAATAAAAGCGATTGTGATTTATCTCAATGTGTGTCGGGGTGTGTGAATAAATTTGGTAGTGATGTTTCCTTAGTGTATAGACTTAAAATAAATTAAATATTATGAGTAGTAAATGATTAAATTGTATCAAACATCTCATTATCCAGGTCAATCTCTAGTCTAGGTCAAGAATTAATTGCTCTAGTCTTTTTTCCTTTTTGTAATAATACATTTAATTTTTCATTTGCAATTGTTTCGTAAGTTACCATTATATTTTTAAATTTTTTTACCGGTGTGATCTATATCTAATATGCTTTCTGTTTATTTGATATTTCTTACATAATAATAAAACGAAACTTTGTCATTATATAAATCCAATCAAAATCTAATCAAAATCTAATAAAAATCTTAAAAAAACCTAATAAAAATCATTTAAACCATAATTTCATGTAATTTTTTTGGTTCTTTTAATATCTCCATAAATAGTTTAGGGTTTTCCTTATAAGCTTAGCTGGAATTTTAGAGTTTGGACATTCTGTTAAAGTCGAATCCCTCGAAATTACATGCGTCCGAACACATAGAAAACCATAACAACATTTCAAAACCCATGACGAAATGCATAGCTGTTATTGCAAATTTTTCGTTTTCGAAGCCAACGATGGACAAAAATATCGAAAGAAAACAGTTTTTGAACAATGGTAGTCGTTAATTTACACCGAAAACAATGGAAATAACATACAGCAATTGATGGAAACAATATTATCATTTCATTTTATCGGTTGCGTCTACACTAGAGATGGAAAACTCTAATTTGTAATTCACGTCGACTAAGAGTCGACTCGCTTAAATTCTGCTTTAGTGACACATATTTTTAACCCAAAGTCGATTTATACATAAGATTTTCCGACGAATATAATGTAAAAATCGTCGAGAAAATAATAAAAAATTATTAAACACTCGTTTAACAACGAAGAAAGTTCATTCTGAAATGATTATAAGATGTTTTGTTTTTTTTTCAAATCGAGATGTCTGCGAATGGTACTGCTAAAAGAAACATACGAAAATATATTCTATCAGAAAAGCGAACTCTGGAAAATAGCGAAAAATATACGCTTCAAATCATTTTGTAACAGATAAAATTCTACACCATTCATTTCAGCAACAGCAGAAAAAACACTTCGAATTTTTAAGTATTTAAATATATAAATATTAACAATGCACATAATCCGTAAAATGTTCGAAATACCAATCGAATAATATCGATATTATTAGTACTTGACCATTTTGCCTCATTGATGTCTTAATATTTATAATATTGCAACGAAAAACCCATTTATCCTCGCTTTTGATATAACCGCTCATCCTTACCCGATACAATCTTTATCATTATACTTTCCTTATATCGCTGCTCTTATTTTTTTCACACTTGCCCTCATTTCATTGCTTTACATTCCTCTCCCAATCTCTTTAATATTCTGCATATTGTATGTGTTGTACTTTCTTTTTCACCTTCCCTGAACTGAAAAAAATCTCTCTAACTAATTTACCATCTTATTTCCAGGAATTAAAAATTTTTTCCGCGGAAAATGTTACTGTTAATTATTTTCTAAATAGCACTATCGTAGTAGATGAAATCACAGACCTGTGCTGTATTGCAGTCATTTTGTTTTGTACATTATTGTAAACTGTATTAAATTTATTCACTTCATAACTTAATGATTTACATTATTTTATTAATTTTCTTCTTTTTATTTTTTATTTTTTCCATTCTGAAAACTGTTTGAATGTTCAACACCTTTTTTTTTGTTTTTTTTTTCTTTCTTTTTTTGTTTAATAAAACCTGAATTTAGCAGTGGGAACTAGAATGTCATCGGTCATAAAATCCATTTCTATTACGTTTAAAATTATTTTTTGGCAAAAGCTGTACAATAAAACACACAAACTGCCAATGAAAGAGAGTTGAAAATAACAAAATAAAAAATGTTAAGATGCGTATCTGGTAATCGCACACTACTAAAGTTATTTTGTACTTTTTAGTGCATAAATAAAAGCCTATTTAAAAAAAAAAAAAAAAATTTATTTTTTAGTCTGGACTTTTTACTATGCATTTCAATAAAAAAACAATAAATTTAGAATTGTATTTTATTTTATTCAATATCTTGATTATAGGACATTTACAGAAATTTGTGTTACATTTTATTAAATAATGGATCGCATTCTTTCAATTATATTGTCTTTTGTTTTTCATGCAATACATACGGAATCCTCAGCACATGAAACACAATGTTTGACTAATAGCGATCTTTCCATTTATATATCACATAACCGAAGAAAAAAAATATATTTTTTAAACTTTCGAGCTTTCGGCGCCTTAAGGGTTCGATTTTAAAGTTGGAAACCTAAATGTTCCAAAGTAAAGAAATACACAAGGAGGCGTATTTTTTTAACCTTGTTCAAAATTTTTAGCTATAAAGCTAAGCCACAAGCGGGGGTTACAAGTCATTTTTTGTGCTTTTTTAAACTTCCAATGTTTCATTAAGAAAATGAAATACGAGTTTGCTTCCGATAAATAGCGCTCCTTCTAACAGTATATCACATGTCCGAAAAAAAAAATATTTTTTTTCAAATTTCGAGCTTTCGGCGCCCCGGGGGTCTAATTTTAAAGCTAGAAACCCAGATGTTGCATAATAATGTATACTGTCATATATAACAAGCATTCCTGCAAAAGAACACTTTTTTAATTCATCGGGAAGTAAGTAAAAAATCGTTCGCAAGATTCCCCCCAGACAGAAATAATGATAGACAGACGGACAAAACAAGTTAAATAAAAGCCTACAATAAATACATTTTACGAATAAAGTTCAAACATACTAAGAAAATAAAATACAAACCTCATTGGACGGCGAGCAGTCTTGAAGGTAAGTAGCAAAATTGAATGCTGCAGTTGAATATTCCCAAAATATCGTATCCCATATTTCTGGATAATTACGTCGGTAACTTAAAGCCGATAAGGCTAACTGGTAGTAATGTAATGCCTGTTCAATTTTATAAAAGGTATTCAACAAATTTATTTGATTTCATTACATATTTATTTAATAACTAAAGTAAAAGTTTTTAGAATCGGAGGTAGAAACTGCAATAAAGCAAGCCAAGGCAAGAAAAGCGGTAGGACCCGATAGCATACAAGTGGAACTTCTGAAAATGCTGGGACCCGCAGCAATCAGAAAAATGACAAAATTCTTCAACTCTATCTACACTAGCCAAAAAATACCGCAAGAGTGGCTAGAATCCAGATTTATTGCCCTACCGAAAACCTCAAATGCATCCAAGTGCGATGACCATAGGCTGATAAGCCTTATGAGCCATGTCTTAAAAGTATTCTTACGCATAATCCATAGAAGAATAGTAAAAAAATGTGAAGAAAACATAAGGTGGAATCAGTTTGGATTCCGCAATGGCATGGGAACACGGGAAGCATTGTTTTGCATGCAAATGCTAATACAAAAATCTCTTGATTTCCAAAAACCAGTCTACATCTGTTATATTGATTTCAATAAGGCATTCGACAGAGTACAGCATGCAATATTAATGTAAGCTTTAGAAAGCGTAGGTATAGACGACGCAGATTTAAAAATACTACAATCTCTTTACAGAAATCAGCTCGCAACAGTGCAAATAGACGACCAACTGACTGGAACAATACCAATACGGAGAGGAGACAGACAAGGCTGTGTGCTGTCACCGGTGTTATTTAACTTATACTCGGAGATGATATTTTCACAGGCTTTAGAAGGACGGGACAAGGGAATAAAAATTGGAGGAGAAAACATTGCAGTGATACGCTTTGCAGATGATACTGCACTACTGGCAGATAACATAGAAGATCTGCAGGAGCTGCTGGATTCAGTTGCCCTGGAAAGTAATAAAATAGGGCTCAGTATAAACATTCAAAAAACTAAATTTATGATAGCCTCCAGACAAGCAATTACAAATAAAAAGCTTGTCCTAAATGGTAGAGAAATTGAACGGGTGCGGAAGTACAAGTACCTAGGTTGCTGGATAACAGAAGATAATGACCCTAACACAGAAATAAGAACGCGCATCGAAATGGCCCGAGAAGTATTTATGAAGATGAAAAATGTATTATGCGATAGAAGATTAAAATTGGAGATTAAGAAAAAGATATTAAGATGTTATGTGTGGTCTGTGCTCTTATACGGTTGCGAAACCTGGACACTAAAAGCATATACGGAAAAGCGCATCTCGTCATTTGAAATGTGGTGCTACCGCCGGATTTGGAGGATACCATGGACCAGAAAGATGAAGAATGCGGAGGTGCTACGATTAATGAAGACGGATTTAGTATTAATGAATATAATTAAGGAACGGAAAACAAAATTCCTTGGACATTTCATGAGAGGACCAACTTATGATCTACTGCAGATAATAATGATGGGGACGATAGAAGGGAAAAGAGGACGAGGAAGAAGAAGGATTTCTTGGCTTCAAAATATCAAGGCGTGGACTGGAGTCACAAATGTACAACAATTATTCCAGGCTGCAAGAGACCGGGACTCATTCCGCCAGTTGGTACGGACGATGAATGGTGATTAAGCTATACCCGAATCGGGTCGCACGAAGAAGAAGAAGAAAAGTAAAGTGAGTTCCATACCCTTGACAGGGCGTTGGGATTGTGAAGTTAAGGTTCACAATGTACTAAGCCCAACGGCACTAATGAGAGTAGGGGGGCCAGTTCCTTTCTCTCGGCCGCCTTTACTTTCCCAGATTTCTCTGGTACCCAATTATTTCAAGCTGGGTAGGCTTGGGAGCGATTTGGATCCGGGACGAGACAAGTCTCGAACCCGTGACCTCTGACTTAGTAGCCAAGCACCTTAACCACTAGGCTACCACGCTATTTAATAACTAACTAATAAATAAATGCGGAATTTCTCGCGTAACAATAATTTCAGAATCATTCTTTTTGCACTTCTTAATATGTAAAAAAATGATAAATATTTTACGTGCTTCGAAAAAATACATTTTTTTTCATAATATCATGGTCGATTTGTCATGTAACATTTTACAAAAACTTTTTTCTTCCGTTTTTTTGAGAACGCCAACCAAAGGAAATGACCCATTATCCAAGAATTAGGAACAAAAGGATTAAATTTTAATATATAGAGAAATGGAGGAAATGACCTGTGCTAAAGCTGGAACAACATCTAGTGAAGGAAAGAAAAATATGTAGGAAGCACAAAAAAGAGTAAACAGTTTAAGATGTAAGAGCTTAATGTAGGGAAGGGAGCGCTCCTGCACAAAAAGAGAACATTCAAAAAGAATGTGATCCGCATCACGAACGCAGTCGTGATTCGAAAGATGAAAAATACAATGTGGAGAAGAAACAATAGAAAAACGAAAAAAAAAGGAAGGAAGACAATTACGGTTGAAACGAAGACGTGTTATGGAGGAAATAATGGTGCGACTGAGACCAGAAAAATCAGCAAACCAAGACCGTGATGAGGGAAGAGGCTGTATTAGTTTGTAAAAGGAACGAGGATTAGAAAAGGAGGTGATATGGATACCCGACCATGATCTGAAGTGTACTTGCTCAGATGGAAAAAGGATATTGTTAGCAGAAAATTTATTGATAAATTTGCCGTTAGAGGAAGTAGAGTGAGCAAACCAGTCAACTAGGCTGTTGCTCGCGATGCCGCTACGACTAAGAATCCAAAGAAGATCGATTTAAATGGAACGAACTAAGAAAAGATTGGCAACTAAGGAACGAATAGAAAGGATAATGTAGTCGTATGAAGGGGATTGAAAGTGGGAGGATATGGCCTGCAAGACGCTCATCGAGTTGGAACAGATAAGGTACTTGTTAGTGCATGAGAAAAGTTCAATGAAAAGAACTGCACGGAGTACTGCATACGATTCTGCAATAAAAATAGAACAGCCATCCCTTTTGGAATCATCCATAAAAAGGATAGAAGAAGAAGGGAATAAGAGCCTCAAATCTCACTGAACTTGCTTAAGGCGATTGGAGGTAAGAATTTAGTGAGAAGGAAGGAAAAATAAATTAGGAGGATGCAAAAGGTCTGAAAAGCTGAATGTAAAAAACGGGAGTTTATAATATGTATAAATAAAGAGCGAATAAGGAGAAAGACGCCGAGAAACGTGAGAAAGAATAGGAATCTTCAGGAAAGAAAACCGCCAATTAGCTGAAATGTATGAATAAGCAGAAATTAATTTAGAGTACTTAATAGGAAAACGTTTTACGTGGAAGCGATCCCCGAGGAAGGAACTAATTTACAGTTTATTGTTTTAGGCGAAGGAGTACATGACTGTGCATTGCGGAAGTACAAACCTCTTTACAACGTCCCTTTCATTCGCCGCTGCAAATTTTAAAAATAAAAATTGGCCTACAATTTCTTCTAGACACGAGAGGATCTCATAACCCAAATTTTATACGAAGTAATTAGACAATTTTACCAGGTAAAACACGTAAAAAGACAGGCAGGTAAACAAAAGTTATAAAAATGGTAAATTTCACCCCATATATACATTCATATTTGCAAATTAACAGGCATGTATGTCTGAGTGTTCACGGTTTTTGACCGACTCGAAGAAAAAAAGAAAGCAATACGTAAAACGGAATTTTGTGACAGAACGCATTTAAAATTCAATAACACTATTCCGATATATTCTTCTATTCTTTTTTTTTTTTTTTTTTTTAATAACAACGAAGGAAAAAGCTAAATGTCAATTTATAACAAACGAAAAATGGTAATATGAATGTAAAAAATGAAATTTAGTAATCCTTACGCGAGGTTGAAAATTTCTTAAGCGTAAAAACAGGTATCATAATTGAACTAAAAGCAAACCTTAGAATTCGATCGTTAAATATATTGATGTTTTTCGAGTAAGCGATGGGAAGTCATGCATTTAATTAGATTATTAAACATTATAAAAACATTACTTTAAACATCATTACAATTTAAGTATAAAATGATATAGCAAAAATGAGAAGTATAAATTCTGCCTTGCTGTTGTTGATTTAACTAAAGAATTCATCGTTAAATTCAATTTCTCATTTAAATATTACTATTCTCGATAAGTTTTTTCTTAAACAATTTAATACAGAGTTCCGGGACGATTATGCGGCGTTCGGATCTTAATTCTTCGTTTTATATAAACTTATATGTTTATCTGCTAATCATTGTACGCAAATGTGAATTGTTCTCTCTTGCCATGGTGTACACGTTGAAACAATCGCATGACGGGCAATCACAGCGCTCGCTGAAAAGAGACAGCCAGAACTCGTTCATGTTTAATTTCTCTTATTTACCGAATACATTTCTACTTGTACAAAATTCGGTTGCTTATGCATTCGATTCTATTAACTCAACATACACGCGAATAATACTTTTGTCGCGATAAAAATAACGTTTTATCAAATCACGACGTTGCTCTTCGCTCAAATATTCGAAACACGCGTGAAGAAGTTTTACTTCAAAAATAATAATAAAAGTGTACTCGTACATGGTCATACGCAGTAAAAAATTGAAACTAAATAAAACAAAAAAAACATATAAACAATGTGTACAGTTAAACATTACTGAAACACTAAAGGACTTTCCATTCAATCATACCCCAAATTATATAGGTCCATATGACAGATATGAGAACGACATAAGTGAAACCTCAAACAACTATACCCTGACATATATATTAAAAAAAAAAGTTCTGCTTAAAAATGTTAAAAAAATTAATAAGTTATTTTGAACATTTGAACAAATACTGTGTAATTAGAAATACTGTTAATAGCAATTAGTATTTTAAGGAAAAAATACGAAACAAGCGCATCGTAGATGGGAAAAAAATTTAATGGTAGATTGAAGGAAGTACAGAAAAACTGTTCAGAATAACCTCAGGTCTATCTAAAACATTAAAGAATAATTTAACAAAACATAAGCAAGTTGTAAATTGCAGATTATTACCAAAAATACCATCGAATAAAAGCATAAAGAAGAAAATATACGAAACTGAAAATTCAAATATACCTTCTTGTAATATTTTTTTGCCAGTGTCGTAATTGGTCCCGTTGTATCGAAATAAGAATGTGCCATTATCCGCATTAACCGACCATAATTGGAGCACAACAAAGCAGAATTCGCATCATCTTTAACACTTTTAAACAACTCGATTCCTTTTGTTAAATGTGACATAGCTATCGAACAATACGGACTTATTTTGTCAGAATTTACATTTCTTTCTGACATTTGCAACACCACTATGCACAAATAAAAATAAAACACAATTTAATTTATTTAAATGAAACACTTTTTTCCGACACTTTTTAATTTATTTTAATTTTAACAAATTCAAAAAAAAATTTATTTCAAACACGAATTTAATTATAATTATGGGCATAAGTATGTGTATAATGTATTATTTTTTTCTGTATTATTTACTCAACGATCAAATAAATGCGCTGTACATTTCATATTAGCCGTGAAATCTAAGAATTGCCCCCAAAACTAGTTGTAAAACTTTCCTTTATATAAAAAAAAAAAAATCAACTGAAATAAAAATTGCTCGTTACAGATTAACTTTATTAAATACGTGGAATATATTTCAGTAGTAAAGCAATTCCAGGGAAATAAACAACTAAGCATCATTTGAAAAATTAACTACTCAAAGAATAGACTTAGCAACTTAATGTGTGTAAAAGGCCGTCTGATCTACGGAAAACTGGTTACTTTGGAAACCGAAAATATGCAGTCTTATTACGAAACATTTCGTTACATTATGATTAATTAATATATTTCTATTATGTCGGGTTGTCTATTTCTTATAAAAGAAAAATGGTTTTAAAATTTCTCTAAAATAAATGAAAAGTCCCTGACACATTTCGACAAAACACTTAAGACTACATATAACCATGTTACCCATGATGGTGCTGCTTCATTTAAAATCTAACAAAGTGAAACACATTTCTCAACTATCACTTCGAAATATCACACGGAAAATTCAAACAAAACACGATTTTTATTAACTCGGCGGTCACACAAAATATTTACACAATGAAATGCACGATAACTTAATTCAACGTATTCAATGTAGATACGGATTTTGGTAAACAAAATTATAAAAAATAAACGTTTCGGAAGCAATAGTGGGTTGTCTTTGACATTGTTTTTGCTTAAGTTAATAAAATACACGTACTGTTGGTTCAAATTAGAGTTTATAAGAGAATCGTATCTAATGTATTATCTTATTTCCGAAAAAAAGTAATTTATAATAAAATAATTTAGTTAATTCTATAATATAGAAATATTACAAATTTTATTTCAAATTTTGTTACAAATATTCAAATCATGAAAATGCCGAGAATCTTTTATGTCCATTTATACACAGTATATACAATATCTGCACCGAGAAATTAAACACGTTTTGATTAAATTTTTTTGTTTTTTAATAATCTAAACAAACAAATCTATTTTCTATAATCATCGCTTTATCATATAGCTTCATTTTTTACTTAATTCTTTAGTGTTGTCCAGCTGTTTTATAGTATACACCCTGTCAAGAAAGTATCGGGAATTGTTAAATAAAACGAACAATTTTTAATTTTCATCCAAATTTATTTTGTCACCTTCAAAATAACATCCATTCGAAGCGATGCACATATGCCAACGCTTTTTCCACTCGGCAAAGCACTTCTGATAGGCGGTTTCCGGGATGGCCTTTAGCTCTCGCGTCGCATTCGTCTTGATGTCATCAATCGATTCGAAGCGCATTCCCCGTAGCGGAAATTTGAGTTTTGAGAATAGGAAGAAGTCGCAGGGTGCTAAATCTGGTGAATACGGCGGTTGTTCGATGATATTTACCGAGTGTTTGGCCAAAAACTCATTCACAATTATGGCTTTGTGAGACGGCGCATTATCGTGATGGAGAATCCAAGAATTGTCGACCCACAAATCGTTACGTTTACGACGGATAGCCTCTCTCAAACGTCTCAAAACACTTAAGTAAAACTCTTTGGTGACTGTCTGTCCGGCTGGCACATATTCATAGTGTACCACGCTTCGAATATCGAAGAAAACAATCAACATGATCTTCACTTTCGATCGGCTTTGGCGAGGTTTTTTCGGCTTTGGCGCGCCAATTGGCCGCCATTCGGACGATTGCTGGTTCGTAAGCGTGTCGTACTCGTACACCCATGTCTCGTCACCAGTAATTATCTTTTCCAAGAAGGTAGGATCCAAATTGGCTCGATCCAGCATGTCTGCAGCTACCTGTTCTCGGTACTTTTTTTGAAAGAAATTCAGGTCTTTCGGAACAAGCCGAGCCGCAACGCGTTGCATACCCAATTTTTCGTGCACAATCGTACGTACGCTCTCGTGTGACATGCCCAATCCATGAGCCATCTCTCTCAAGCTCACATGACAATTTTCAGCAACGATTTCCTTGATTTTATCGACGTTATCATCGGTCACACTCGTTGAAGGCCGTCCAGAGCGAGGCATGTCTTCGACCGTCTCCCGACCATCCTTGAACGCTCTGTACCACTCGTAAACCCGCGTTTTTGATAAAGCAGATTCACCAAAAGCCTTCTGTAACATTTTCAGTGTATCGGCACAAGAAATTTCGTTCGAAACACAGAATTTAACACAAGTACGTTGTTCAATATTTTCACTCATTGTAAAACTTCGACAAAACACTTCAAGGTCGACTGATTTTAACAGCTGCTGTAAACACACTGGTTGACAGATCGCGCTAAAAATAGGCATCATAATACAAAACAGTTGTACCAACCTGGAAAAAAAAAAATTATCTGCCTAGCTATTACCCGGGAGATTTAAATTGACAATTCCCGATACTTTCTTGACAGGGTGTAATTCATATATTCAGTCAATTTTTTACATTTCAATTCATCAATCTTTTTATTCACGTTGAAGAACCTCTTTTTTGATCTTCAATAATATAAAATTATATAAAATATTTCCCATTTCCACCGAGCTAGCGTATTAATTATAAAATTAATTTATACATTAAAACTTTATAAATAATAATAAGTTAATAAAAAAATACTTACTAGCTCCAACCTGATTAATATAATACGAAGCCAATTCGTTACATATATTACCCAGTCTTTTCTTTAAATTGTTAGATTCATATTCATTTGGTTCTATATCTATAGCCTTATTGTAACACATCCAACTGTGATTCATTATATCTTCCAATGAATTAATCTTTGACGGAAAAAAATTTAAATCTGTGTAACATACAACGTTTAAAATATAACTAGTTATTAATTGTTTTGATCTAAATCAAGCGCATTAGCTCTTTCTCGTAACAAAATTTCAAGTATTTTTATTACGAATAATAAAAAAAAAAATAAATAAAAAAAACATTTAGAACCACGCGTATGGTTGTGTAAATAACGTGTTGTATTAAATTTTAAAATCAAGTGCACATTAGGATACACATAGCCGCACACATAGTATCAATTGTGACCATGTGATGCAAACTTGAAATTTTCGCCAAGGAGAAAATATCATAAAACAAATACGATTTTTTACGTATATCTGTAAACTACGAACAAAACAAATTCTGGTGAAAGAAACAATTAGACAAAACGATTTACAGCTCCGCTGTCTCGAAAGCGCGGGATTCTATGCTAATAGATTAAAAGTAATGTTAAAATCGGAGCGCATTCGCTAAGAGTTTAAACTAACAATTAACACTACAAAAAATAAACAGCAATATTGATCACAAACCATATATACAAAAAAAAAGTAGCTGGAACAAAAGAATATTCAAAAGATCGAATAAAATAGAAACATTACCGAAATTAATTTTAAGGAGAATATCACTAACAAATAATCCCAAAAGTACCAAATCCATGTTAATATTTATATATATATAACTCGGCCATTTTGGCCTCACAAAAGGCTATGCCCTTTGACCCCTCTTACTTACATTTCTATACTTTGTATAAAATTATCGAAATTTACAACGTAATTCTAAGTCGGTCCATATGAATGTAATAACATAATCACAAAAATCCTATAAAATATAACAAACGTTACATAAAATAGGGACATTTTTCGTTGCATAAAATTGGGACACTTTTTTCTAATGGGGGGGGGGGGGGGTAGCCTAAGCATTACGTTGTAATTAATATATATATCTTTTTTGAATTCATCATACAGTCTAGAATGTAGAGATCTTATTTGTTTTGTAAGTTACTGATTCTGTTTACATACAAGACGACATTTACAGCGATTTATTGTCAAAAGTTCCATTCAGTTAACTTCTTAATTTGATCAGTGTAACACATCCTGTTTTTCCCCACTTACTGTGCCCTTCTTTTTATTCTGTTAGTGTTCGGAAATGCTGTTTGTGTCCGATTTTGAGTTCAGTAAAATCGAATCATTAGTTCTGTAGGCCGCTACAAATTTTTTTAAATTTTCCAGTAGCCTTTCATTTTGAACGCCTCTACCTTTTTTCCCTCGATGTATTTTCAGTTCAAACAGATTTAAACTTTAACAGCATTGCCGGTAAGAAAAAAACACTTTTTATTATTTGAACTGAAATGAATTAACTTTATTAGTAATAAAAGTTTTAAAAACAGGTAAGAAACACCTATACGTAATACTTTGTTCAGTAAACAAAATAGCATAAACTGCAGAGAATATTAACAAAAACAAAACAAATGTGAAAGAAATACAAAGTAAAAGCAAAAAAAAAAAAAAATGCAATACAATTAATGAATGAGTGGAACGTCGAAACGAAATACGGCCAACGGTTGTAACTTATAAAACAATTATTAATAAAAGAATTTTAATTAGCAAGTAATTTTTATATAAAATATTCTATTGTATGTTGCAGAAGCATAGGGAGTTCCAATGTAAGGAGGTAGAATCATTGTTTTTCGGATGAAAGTAACAAATTAATTAGATAAAATAAAGAATAAAGAATAAATTTAAATTATATGAAAATTAAAAAAATTACACGGAACATGAGAATTATTTAGAAAATGTTAGAAGAAAGGAACGAATAAATGGAAATGAAAGGGAAAATCACGCTGAACGATAAATATATAAGCCGTCTGAAAACAATTATCAATAACGTTTTAGTGCAGACACACAATACTCTCCTCCATCGGTGTCGAAACATAGAAAACGTACAAGGTTCATTTAGGTTTATGATACGTCTCCAATCCATAAACATTAAAAAATCACTCAGAGTTAACGGTTTTTTTGCAAGTATTTAATAAACTTCCACCGCACAAGCAAAAAATTTAATTTAACAACAGCGGAAAATACGTTGTGGGCGTATATCGCTGCGTTGAAAGTAATGTCCGGTTGTTCAAAAAAAAAAAAAAGAGAAAAGAAAAAAATCGAACCTAATTTATAATGATTCTGGCAAAAATTAATTTCTTAATAATTATTTTTACTGAAGTTTTTTTTTTTTTTTTTAAATCTGTTAAATTTCTCTTGCAAAAATTAACGTACGAAGAAGAGACATTGAAAAATCACACGCGGATTTTACCCTATCCGCACCAGTACACTATCACGATTTTGGGGCATCATATGTAAAAACAGGAAATAGAAGAAAAAACTGGTTTAGTGGACAAACAGTGATAAAGGATAAAGAGGGGTTGTTTGTCATTTACCAATGATAAAATGAGTAAGACAAAACAAGTGACGATGAAGAAAGAGGCCAACGTTTGATTAACCTAACTTTGAGATTCAGCAGAAATGGGCAAAACCTAGGTAGATCTCAGGACTTCAGAACAGAAGTGAAGACAAGTGTTCTGAGCGCATAATTTTGAAAGGAAAGAGACCAGTCGTCACGAATAAAATCTGTGAAATATAAGTAAGGATACAGAAATCACCTCTCCAAAATGGGGTAATCTTTTAGACAGAGAATAAGTATAGGTGATTAATGACGATTGTAAAAAGAAGAGACGGCTATCAACAAGGATACCTAAATAATAGAGAGATTTTTTAAGAGAAACTGGACTATTGTCTAGGGCGAGACTGATTATAGAACGATTTAAGGGGCGAGAAATAAAGACAATAAATGGTGATTTAGATGACGAAATAAAGATATATGAATGGAGTTTTGAAGATGGATATTTGCTAACGGGATATTGCGTTACGAAAATTAGGTAATAAAGTCATTGGCCAAGACTCAAATTTTGATAGAGTAAATATTAACAAACGTAAGACTAAGACAGGTGCCCTGAGATAACCGTAATAGATATTAGTCTTATAGCAATGTGGAAGAGAGGAGAAATAATTACAGTACTACATTGAAAAAAAGACCAATGACAAAAGAAACAAGGTAAACAGGGATGCCAAAGGAGAGCATTATGTCAAAGATTGTGAAAACATGAAGATTATCAAAAACTGCTAAAATGTTTACAAAAGCAGCAATTACAAAAAAATTTTATCGATAAACATATTTGATCTAAAGTATTAAAGAAGAAAAAAATATATAAAAGACAACAATTAATTCCATATTCACATAATCGCTGTAAAATATGAATAATGCTCGTATTATCCGACGCTGGTCGGTAGTTTGTTTAATATTTAAATACGATAAAATTTGATTCGTTTATATTATTTAAAAAGAATTCCATGTCAACGCGACCTAAGTACATACAATAATGATGACAATAATTAGTTAAATAACGTACATGCATAATGCGACCTGCACTACAAATGTAAATGACAAAATTTAATTGCAAGTATACCTAAGCAATACGGTGCTTTGTGTAACTCCATTTCATGTTGTAACTCATCATCAAAAGCAGATATTGTTGTCAGCTGCTTAGAATAAGATTCAGCGAATGACCAGTTACGATATATCTGTACGCAGCAATCACCGGCTCGACCCAACAGATAGCTTAATAAACTGTCCTCGTACTTTTTATTATGCAAACCAGAACGACTTTGCAAGACGAATTTTATATGATTCAACGCATTACCATAACTACAGAATGCACAAAATTAATATATTAGTAAATGTTCGCCACCCAATAATTTAACTATTTCACAACTGAGATAAATAAGCGATTACAAGTCAATTAATTTATATTTAAGATGAAATAAATCAATAAGTATTACTAATGAGCGAATTTATAATATACTCACTTCCCCGAATTATATTCATATTCGGCCAACGTTGCGTATATGAGACACGCTTTTTCATACAAGAGTACTTTTAAGTGATGTTTCCAAGCTTTCAGATCATTAGAATCAGGCGGATTATGCCATGTAGGAATTGTTTCGATTTGAGACTTGCACAAAAGAGTTCCGATGCTAAAAAATAAAATATATTTCAGTTACCGCGCATTTTATAACATTCTGAATGAAAATAATATTTTGTTGCCCCACAGACTGGAGAACACAAAACACACTTACGATTTTGTAACAGGTGATTTCGCATTACTCTTCGTATCATTCTTCTTCTTATCTTTAGATTTTTTGTTCTTACGTTCGTTTTGTGACATATTGTCCTTATACGATGCTACGATGTCATCAAAATCAGCAAGATAAGGCAAGGGAATAGCCTGGGAGGAATTCGCTACTTTCGGTTCTTCGTGATCGTTTGTTGAACTAGACTAATTAAATAAAATATACATATATATATATATAATTATAAATTTACTATATCTAATTTAAAAAATATAATTTTAACCTGAAATTTCAATTTTTAGATCTCCACAAAACGGAACGTTTACAATAAACATAATTATATTTATTGAATTTAATCAATAAATTTATAACTGTTAATAATAATAATAATAGACACATTTCTAATGTACGAAAGTATTTAAAGAAATAATTATTTTAAACCGGGTTTTTAAATCAGTATGCTCTCAGAACATTATTATAATTAATATTATTATAGATTATAAAAAATTCTTCCCTGAACTACTGATATATCTACGAAATTACGTAAATATAACAGTTATTTGTTAAATCAATTTTAATCGAACGGAATTTTTCATTTGCCTATATCTATTGTGATAAAACCGCTTTTAAAATAACTAAACACGGTGCGTTAAAAATAGAATTCATCATGATTTCTAATACTAACAGAATTATCAGTTTTTATATCGATTTTATCGAAATAATGCAAACACTTCAATCCTTCTAAAACGTGTTTCAATGCTAGCTCGCAACGTAACTTCACATTTCCGACAATATCGACCAATTCATCGTCGTTAAATACTTCATCTATAATGTAAAAATACGAGATATTTTAACAGTTTACTAATTTATAGTATTTCAAATTAATATAGCGCAATGTGATTTAGCCGTCATTATTTGTTAAATTATAGCTTAGGATTAAAATTAATTTAATCATTGTTGAAGTGACGGTCTACTAAAATGTAAGGCAAAAGACAGATGCGGTATATAATAACAAGAAGCAGAAACATTTAAACTCTGGGATTGCTTTAAAGAGATTGAAAATGAAGATTTAAAAAACCAAAAACTAATACAAAAGAGCGATATGTTTTTGTTTTTTTTTACTATTTTTACTTGTACTATTATATACCCTCTCTCAAAATGTAAATAATGCACATTGAAGGAAACCGTTATCACATAGTGTGTTAGACAGCGAAGTTTTACTCGAAAAGAGATGAATTCGAATCTTGCTACAACACATTAAAAATGTTAATTTTAATTATTAGCCGGGTTACTGTCCAAAGTTGACGCTTCCAAAACAAAAAAAGAAAATCAAATCTTTAGAATTTTTCATATATACCTTTCAAAAATGAGGTACAAATGCTTTCGTACTAGACGTAATACAACTAAAAGAACTTTATATACTCAAAAAACATTTATTTTTTTCATTAACATAAACTGGCTAGGCAATAAAATCAAAGCTAGCAGACATTATCTCCTAGCTTTCTGGGAAGAAATATAAATAACTTAGAATCAAAGTTGAAATGGCTGAATGCTACAAGAAGCGCTATACGAAATCAGAATCCTATCAATATCCATCAATTTACTTCGGAGCGAACTTATGATAATATTAAAATACAAATGTATAAAACTATACAACTAATAACAATCAAAAAGGAACGCAACCCGAGAAGCGCGTAACTGCCAGCGGCACGTTGCAAGAAAAAAATATTTTGAATGCGATATACACTGATCGCAAATGGGCAACCCATTCTCTACATTGGAGTGCGTTAACAAGTTCTCAACATGTTACTGATGGCCAAAAAGAACGTAATACAACTACGAAAAAATGCAGAACAACAGGGTAAGCCAAAAAAACACCCGATTATAAAATGCTCATAAAAAGAGAACAATTAGAGATAGCGCGAGGACTCTAGCGCCCTTAGGTGCCGAAAATGGTGTAATTTAACGCAGATATTGTTGATTAGTAATCGTGTCACTGTGCTTTCATTGTCGAGCGATATTTGAAAAATGATGATAGTGTAGTGACCGCGCAACGCGCGTTTAAAAAATAATTCAAATTAAAACGTCGTGATAAACTTCCCGATCGTAAAATTATCCTAAAATGGGTCGAAAACTTTAGAAAGTAAGGCAATGTTGTGAGATTCATAATCAAACGAGTTATGACTCATTTAATTTCAAAGAATACAGATTTCATCTGGCCACCACGAAGCCCGAATTTAACTCCTCCAGATTTTTATTTATGGAACCACTTGAAGAATAAAGTTGATAATGACAAACCGGCGGATATAAAGACACAGAAGTCTGCAATTCGAAGAGAAATTTGTGCGATTACAAAAGAAACGTTGAAACAAGTAACTGAAAATTTTTATAAAAGATTGCCATAATGTAAAAATTAAAATGGTAACTATTTGTTAGGTGTATTGTTTAAAACTAATGAAATAGAATAAATATTGCAATTTCAGAGCATTGGTTTCATTTCTTATCTTCAATAGCTTTCCAGCAAATTTTTTAAAGCCCCCTGGCTTGCTCCTACCGATAAAGATCTACACGTAGTAATAATATTCTTTTTAACGGGAAAAGGAAGTAAAAACTCTATTTCTAAGCAAATGTTGAAATATTTGGAAATATGCTCTCGCGTGTAGATCTTCGTTGGTTGGAACTAGATAACCATTTTCAACGTTTATTGTAAATATATTCACTTTTTGGGATTCTTTTACGTTTTTTCGTAGCAGCGTTGTTCAGCTCATCATCGTTAACATGTTGGAACATTATTACACGCGTTCAATACACATGATACGGTCTACTTAGAACACAAATCACTCGTTTGGCATCCACTCAGGCTAGTGGCCTGTTCAAAATATTTTTGCTGTCACACGCACGTCTCTGGCGAGTATGCGCTACTCGGGGACTGTATTACTTTTGACCCGCCTAGTATAATTATGCAAGTATTAAAAAAAAAACAAAAAAAAAAACAGATTTAATATTAAAGATAGTTAAAAAAAGAGCGATAAATTTCTAGATCGAGTACAAAAGTATTTCAATTAACATGTAATTTGTAAACGCAGTTTTTTAACATTTCGTAAAATAACTAAATTTTCTGTTAGTGTATGTTTTAATTCATTTTTACAAAACTATACATATCTAATACTAATTACCAACTTTAGGCAGACGAGAATTTTATTACTGTTTTTTTTTTTTTATATATATATATATTTACTTATATTCGTTTTAAAAAAGTGTATTTTTCAGAAATAAAATGGTTTGCATTTCCGTTTCTATACTATAGGGTGGGCCAAAAGAACATACCGAATTTCAAACGCTCGTCAAAATCATACACTGTGAGTTAGCGTGGCGATTGCAACGCCATCTGACGGTAAATAATATGCCTAGTTGGTTAGTAGTCATGATGTCGTGAACGCGTAAACAACGCTCTTTCGTTGTCGAGTACTTTGTGAAAAACGGTGAAAGTGTAATCGCGGTATAACGCGCGTTTAAAAAACAATTTGATTTAAAATGTCATGACAATCCCCCCGACCGTAAAAGTATCCTCAAATGGGTAAAAAACTTCCGAGAATACGGTAGTGTGGTGGCGGTCAACCATCAAGGTCGCCGTCGATCGTCTAGAACCCCGACAAACATCGAAAAAGTGCGCGTAGCATTGTCGCGAAGTCTGCGCAGATCCGTTCGTCGCCAGGCTTCCGCCTTGAAAATTCCCCGTACTTCACTCAGAAGAATAATTCGAAACGACCTCAATATGCACCCATACAAGATACAACTAACCCAAGAATTGATACCAACAGATAAGCCAAGAAGGTTAGAATTTTGTAATAAATTTTTGGATATGCTGGAGGAAGAAGACGTCGATTTGGATTATGTTTTTTTTAGCGACGAGGCGCATTTCGATTTAAATGGTAACGTTAATAAACAAAACATGCGGTATTATGCTACTGAGAACCCTCGAATCGTTCACCCGGTACCCTTGCACTCCCCTCGTATCACGGTATGGTGCGCAGTCAGTGCGAAAGCGATAATCGGTCCCTACTTCTTCGAGGAGGACGGAGCGAATGTTACTGTGAACGGCGACCGCTACATCCAAATGTTAAACGAGTTTTTTCTACCGGAGCTCAGACGGAAGAGGATTGCATTATCTAAAACGTGGTTTCAACAAGACGGGGCCACACCACATATTCGTAACGATGTTTTGCGGTTATTAAGAGAGAAGTTTCAGGACCGCTTGATTTCGCGAAACTGTGAGCTGTTTTGGCCGCCGCGCAGTCCGGATTTAACACCGACAGATTTTTACCTATGGGGCTACTTGAAAAGCAAGGTGTACGAGGGTAAACCAGCAACAACCGACGAGATGAAATTGGCCATTCAGAAGGAAATTGCGGCGATTAAAAAACCAACTCTTAAAAAAGTAATGCATAATTTTGAGGAAAGATTACAACAATGTAAAAATCAAAATGGTGACTATTCATACGGAGTATTGTTTAAAACTAATAGTGTACAATAAATGGCGTTCTTTTTGAAGTATTTCAGCGTTTGTTTCATTTCCGTAAGTATATTAGTCTTTATTTGACGAGCATTTAAAATTCGGGATGTTCTTTTGGCCCACCCTATATTTAATAAATACATATTTATTTCATTACATTTGCAGGTAGTCCAAAATTTGAACAACTTTTAACTAAGAGTGGTAATCTGAAATCTAGACTTGCATGCTCGAAGAGGTTAAAGCAGAATATTTTGAGGAGCATGAGAGAAATGTAACTGGAGCAATAGTTTTTAATCTTTTACTTCCACTATTTCTGAGCCGCAAAATTAGTTTGCGCATATTAAAGATTCTATCTCGAAAACCAACATTTTTCTATCGTTTTCTTCCTTCTCTGCTATTCATGTTTTCACTATGAAGTATCTCATACTTCATACAATACATTCTAAGATTCTAAGATTCTCTTACAGCTTTTAACAGCTTAAGATACTAGTCTTTTTTCCGGTTTTTTTTTATTTATTAAACGTCTCTTTTGTTATTGGACTTTATTTTTATATAAATTTCCTACGCATAAACGTTCCTTTCATCGGACGATAATCTTTTTTCGTATAATTTTTCTCGGCACTTTTCATAAATCTCATTTTTCTCTTTAAATCTCTTGAACATATGTTGTTACATCTATCAAAACTACATCATTGCAAACAGCTGTAGTATAACAATGATCATCTTCCGTGAATTCTTCATTCATCATTCCCTCGTTAAAAATTAATTTCTTATATTTTTGATCTACTCAATTTTTAGATTTAAAAATCAGGAAACATAAAACGAAAACTTGACACGCTATATTAAAATTACCCATATTCCTATTAATATTATTAATAGTCACACTCTGAATTTTTAAATCGACAGAACAATTTTAAATTTCGGCTATATTACATATTTAAACACAAACTAATTTTGTTTCATACATATATTTATAAAATAGTTCCAAAAGGTATTTAATTGGTCTAAATTTATTCATTCTGACAGTTTTAAACAATTATTATTCGGATATAATTGTCGTCGCTTTTACGTGGCAACACTTTCCTCGAAGAAAACAAAAAATTTCTCGCTTTCATTAATGACATTTTCAAAATTTACGTAACCACTAATATCCATTATCGCATCACGTTCCGCTAAAGCAATATCGGAATTTTATTAAAAATGAAGTAATCGTAGTAGAAAATGTAGCTTTTTCTTAATAACACAATAACTGAATTTCAAATTTACAAACTAATTTAAAGTAAACCGAAGTACTTAACTGCATACGCTAGAGCAGAAGTTTAAATAAAATGTGAGAAAATACACGTAAACATCACAATTGCGATATTTGTAAAACTTTGAAAAATCGCAATAAATCTTTATATCTACAAAACTGTTCATAAACGAAACGATTAAACTGCATCGAGTTGACAAGTTTCACAGGAATTATAATTTTTCGATAAACAACATTTACGCATTACCGATCACTTTTAGCTGATTAATTTTTAAGCAAATAGAAACAAAGTTTATTATCAGTTTCACTTAGAAATTTCTGCTCTTCAATGTGTAAACATAAAATACAAAACTTACACACTAACAATACACCAAATATTTCTCTCGCAAACAGTGCATGAAGTATTGTTTTTTTTTTTATTATTTCATCAATTATCAATTTATATATAAAAACAAGCAAAAGAAAATATTCACAATAATACGCAATAAGAAAAATAGGAAAAAGAAAAGAAAAGAAAGGAGAAAATTAATGCTAACCATTTATATCATCACGCGATGAAGTAGTATTAGTACTGGCCTTTAAACTTAAAACTTTTACATCGACAGTGTTATTAGTTCGTTTCACTTTTTTCCTACGGATATTATTTTTCACCAATATCTCTTCTTCTCTGTCTAACTGCGGATCAGTAGGATTCGTATTCAACGGCACTAACGAATCTGAATACATATAATGTGCTGACGTAACTATCTGTTAATAACAAAGCTTGAAATTAATAAAATTACGTAACACCGCTTTCATTAGGTTTTAATGTTTTCAATCGAATACGCTTTGTGAAAGTTATATAATAACAACCATCTAGTGGTTTTATATATTATAATAAATTCAGCAATTTTATTAAAATCGAAGCCATTATAGCCCATAATTCGCGGATAAACACTAATTTAATACATACAGAAAATGTTTAATCATCATCAAAAATTAAATTATATTAATCCATTTAACAAAGCAGCTAAATTAATAAAATACACTTCCCCGCTGTACGCTTTTACCGAATAAACATACAACTATGTTAAAACTACTAAGCCAACTCGTTTCTAAAATTTTATGTTCGAACCTCTTTTATTTCTGCAGAAAGTTTCAATCTAACAAACTTTTCGAATAAACTATCTTTCTATCAATCTGTCCAATCTAATCTTTCTTACCCGTGGTTCTATTTTTATTTACTTCGAAGCTCTGCCCTTATTTCTATCTACTCTGCTATTATCTTCTCCTGCATTGTCCTCTTCATCCGAATAATGAAATTTTCTGTAACTTAAACCACATTCTCTTCGAATGTCCCCCCTCAACTAAAGGTTCTATTTTTTATTTTCATTTAATAACTTTTGAACTTCCTACCTCCTGTCGCAGTTTCTTCTTCGTCGATCACTCTTCCTCTTAATTTCTTCATTTTTCAATCTTTGATCGAATTATCTAATTGATTCCCTTTCTGTTACCATGTCCAAACAAAAAAAGGAGCTCGTATTTAGTAGAATAACGTATTTTATAATCTTTTGACGACTGTTTTGATTTAATCAATTACAGCTAAAATAATAATTATAAATATTTATAATAAAGTTCGCTAAATACAAAAAATAAAACATACCTGCGGATATTTTTCTTTCGGTAAAAGTTTTATACAATTTTTCAACAACATTCTGATCGTGAACGGATGAGTGGGTGAACTGACGCGAGGAGAAAACTTTATATTCCGAGCCACTCTGTACAGTAATAAAGCGACTGGGATAGTAAAAGGATTGCGGCCATTTTCTACAACCTCGTCTGAATACAACGAATTCAAATCGTACAATTTCACAACATCATCATCTTTACCTAAAAGTTTAATAAAAAAATAAATACTTAATTTTCGCCCCCCCCCCCTTATATAAATTAGTTTTAATTTACTGTTCCATTAAGAATTAAAAGTGAGAGCAGAAAAATATACAATACAATGATATATGTTGATTTAAATTATTAAATTTAATGTAAGACTAATTGAAGAAAGAATCCCTGAATGTTGTGAATTTCTAACAAACTCTCTCATTATTTAACACAAACCGTTGAATTCTAAGCCATTTACTTAAAAAAAAAAAAAAAAGTCGATGATGTTATGACGAAATAATGATAAAGACATCACACACTTTTAAAGAAAAAAAATTATACTCTTCCGAACATTAAGCATTTATAAAAAAATATATATCACTGTATACGGAAAATTTCGCCGTTGTAATTCACCGTCTTATTTTTTTTACAGTACTTTTTGTATATTTTATTCGTTCCAGAAAACAACAATTCTAATTTTATTATTTCAGCAACAACATCGCACATAATCAAGAGTTCTTCCGTTATAGAAGGTAAAACAATACTGATAAATGGCGACAGCTCGTGAGTAGGCGTGAAATACGATACAAACCTACAAATATTTAAACTACGTAATGAGTTTAAGAACACGCCATTTTCAGAAGTAGTCTCGGCTCTCCATCACGGCACATCTTCAAGATTCAAATTTTACTCGGTAACACGTTGACATAAACACCGCTTAAAGTACACAATGCAACCAAGATGAAAATATGTATAACAGCAACCATGCACCATGATATAAGTGATATTTACGCGTCGAAAAATCAGTGATAAGAGTTTTATCAGTGCACGTTACATTTCTCCAAGTTCTACATAGTATTTGTTTTGTCAATTTTTAGAAATAAACTTAGTGGTCTTTAGTGCGAAGGCATCAGCATTCAAATTAGTTCGCAACTTAAGCTATCCATCAATGGCTAACGTTTTCAGTAGAAATTGAAATCTTAATACTCCCGATTACCAACAGTTCATAGAATATACGCGAGAAATTTTTAGTTTTAATTTGAATAATAATCCTGCAATTTCGACGGCACGAGGGGAAACGTGCATACGTGACACGTAGGCGATGTACAAATTGTAAGTTTTATTTTTTACTCCAGTTACTACAAACCAATACCATCCACCACGGACAAAAATAAATCCACCAAGTTAGACGTTTCCAAATAATTTTTATAATATCTAATATAAAGCTTTCCAACACGAATGAAATTAATCTATACGGTTACAATAAAAATTACAAATATAATGCGCCGAAACCATTCTCACGTTTAGTGAAAAATTCGGTTATGGCTACAAACCCGGTAAAATGATCCCGCCTTTCGTCTTTTTTGGTGTCCACCATTAATAGAATGGTTGGGACAATGGAAAATGAGAGCCACTTACGGGAAATGGTGGGTCAGTATGATCTGGGAGAAAGAAATAGGAGAGAAGAAATGCTAATCAAGTTCTGTGCGCAAAACAACCTATTTGTAGCGAATTCGGGGTATAAACATCACAAACGGCAGTTATATACCTGGACTACACCAGATGGGCAAATCAGAAATCAAATCGATTACGTTCTGGTAAAAAGAAGACGCAGATTGTCGATAAAAGATATAAAAACGTATCCTGGGATGGATTGCGGGAAAGATCATAATGCACACTGGTCAGTAAAGTATGTTTGAAAATTCGGCATAAAAGGAAACAGAATGTAAGAACAAAGTTCGAAAGAAATAATGAATATACAAGGCAAGTAACAAATAAACTACGAGCACTTATGCGCAATAGCGAAGAGAATTTTTATCGGCTAATGAAATGTGGACTACTATAAAGCAAACGATTAAAGACGTAATAAAAATGCCCAGAGTAGAAGTAGAAACTACCAAGAAACAGTGGATATTCCAAGAAACAGTGGATATTCCAAGAAACAGTGGATATTCCAAGAAACAGTGGATATTCCAAGAAACAGTGGATATTCCAAGAAACAGTGGATATTCCAAGAAACGGTGGATATTCCAAGAAACAGTGGATATCCCAAGAAACGTGGAACTTAATTAATGAAAGGAACTTAATTAAAAACTGGAAGAAATTTAAAACATAAAGAACCAATGGATATATATGGAAATTTAAATAATAAAGTAAATACATCAGTAACTAAGGATAAAAATAACTATCTGAACGGGATATGTAAGGAAATCTCGAACACCATGGCTACATTGTAACGATTAGAACAAACAAATATTATTACACCGAAAATTACTCGAATTAAAAATACATGGGCAGTTTCGTGAAAAATTGTAATATTTCATTTACCAGCCACGGTACACACAGTAAAATTATATACATATATACGTGAGCATGCACTAGCCTGCAAGACTCGATCATATTGACCTAGTTATACACATGCCATCGAAATGTAACAAATGACAACTATTGTCATAGACAATGTGCACGCGGAATATATAATCGATGATATAGATATATGTGAAGATATGCGCCTATAATCCAATTACGTACCACCAGATAAGCCAGATATGTACGTATCCATTGGCTCTACTCTAAAATCAACCGAAAGATTGCGCCAAAGTCATCCATATAGAATGTAAAAAAAAATAATTCAGAATTTCGGTAGATGGCGCTGCAGATACGATTCGTATCAGTACATATGCGGATATTTTAGTAGAAAGTACAATTTCATTTTAAATTATACAGATTTTTTACGAATTCACTTAAATAAATATCCATTTCTGCTGAATTTCTTATCATAAATAATTCATCGGTTAAATTAGGAAATACTGCAAACAAGTGTTCAAACGACGATATACAGCTGTTTCTTAGAAGTTACAAAATTTAAAATACTAACCTTTAAGTAACCAATATGTATGACCAGCCTTTGTCGCGTTTGATTTTAAAAACGCTAATATATTTTGCGCCACATCTCTTATTAAATTTGGTGAAAATTTAGAGCCTTCCATCTTTGGTAGATCTTCCGTTTTAATTACTTCATATTTCTTAACGATTCCGCTACTATGATAACACATTGCCAATTCTGGTACGTTGCACATTAAATTATCTAACCAATAATCTATGCCCGTTAAGACATTTATAGGTTTTGACATATCGCTGAAATGCAAAAAACATCAAATTATGCAACAAACTGCTACTACTTTCATAAAAATTTAGGTAAAAAACAGAGAAGTACTCATTAACGTAAAAATGAAAGTCCGTTAATGAGTACTAATGAAAATATATTTAAATTTCAAGGCTAACTTTAACATAACGAGGAACATGAACGAACAAACGCATTAAAATATAAAAAACAGGTTAAAAACTAATTATATACCCCCATAATTTGATGTTTACGTATGAAGTGCGTATTGAACCAATGATCTGTTAACGACTTCATCGTTGCGGATAGATGAAATCGGCTAAATAAAAGCACTTTTCAACCCGTTTATTAAAAATACCCTCTTTAAATAATTTTTTTTTTTTTTTTTAAATTTGACTTCGGGATTTTTTAAAAGTTTATTAGTAAAAAACACGAATAATTCAACGTGTCGCAAAAAACTGTTTTTAATTAATTAGAAAACATACGTTGTAAAAAAAACAAAAAAAAAAACAAAGGTAATATTATTTGGGAGATTCGAATTTAGATATTTTTTTGGGAATATTGTTGATTCCGTAAAACATATCGAATACATCATAACCAATTTGCATCGTTTAATTTATAAGACTTATTTTAAATTAATATAATATCGCACAAAAAATAATACACTGAGATGTAGTGTTTTTTATTACTTTAATCGTAAACTAATACACGGGTGAGTACCACCGCCAAATATAGGCATATCAGTTCCGAGCAACATCTGAATATCTTCAAATGTCCAGACAACATTTCGAACAAACACATGATCAGTGCATAAGCCGACCAATTCATCTTGTAAATTTGAATCCGGCAGCGGAGGTGAATTCTATGAAAATTATTTGTGAGTAAAATTACAAAAAAATAGTGCAGTTTTATTAACAACACAAAAATATTTTTAAAAAATGCAATAAAACATTTACATCTGTATTTTGTTTCTGCCGCTGATTCGATTCAGCCGGAGGTGGCGGTATATAGACGGGATGACTTTCTGTTCCTGCATTATCTAAACTGTGGTATAAAAATTTCGATACTAAATTCTCTTGTTGCAAAGCACATCGCCGTTTACTTTCATTCGTTATACACTGTTTCTGAAAACATAAAAAAATTCAATTAACAGACATTTTTAATATTTGGGTTAAAATTATTTTCTTCCATTTCGGTATTAACACTTTATTGAACAATATAAAATCTTTATTAAACAGAAATTATTTCTAAATTAAAAATTAAAAATAATTTCTGTTTAATAAAGATTTTACATTGTTCAATAAAGACATTTTTAGTATTCTAATAATCCAGGTAAAAAATATGATGTAAAACACTTCTCTCTTACAATTGACGTAATTCTCAAATATTAAAAGCAGTGTGCAAACATCATTACGTTTCAATAACTAATTAAAAATTTCACGCAATGCAGTCCGAAATATTTTTGAACTAAAACATTCTTTCATTTACCTGTTTATTTCAAATTTATATGTACAACAGAAAAAAAAAATTGTTACGTTTATGAACGCTGAAAGTAAATGAAAAATTTCCATTACCACCAAATATAAATTTATGTGACACCTATACTATTGCTCTAGACACCAAACATTATATGTAATCGAACCTAGATAAACCGAATATCCTCTCTACAGTCTACGCTATGCAGCCACAAACAAATATACAAAACATTCATCATTATGCGCTACAAACAAAATCGTAAGAAGGCTAATAGAATACCTTCGCCGAATAACAGAATTTTCCCGTCACATATCCAAATTTATTATTAATGATTTAAACATAATACATTATCACCTTGTTTTCGTGAAAAATTTCGGTTTTTCATTTCAAAACATTAGGAAAGTAAAATCCGTCTACGGAAAAACCTTCAACTGACAAAATGTAATAAGTAAGTTTTTATTTGTAATTTAATTATTCATACAAATACAATTATTGTTTCAATTTTAATTGTCGCGAAGTTACATCACATGCTCATTTATGAACACGTAACATATATTTATTATGCGCAATGTTTATAAGTGAACGTTTCCTCTAACATTGTTCTACAATTTAGATATTAAACTAAAAAAAATCACAAACGAATATCTAAATGATAAATAAAAACTTTATTATATTTCGATTACCAAGAGCTTTGTGGCAAGCAGATTTTAACTTTGAACCTTATTTTCAGTAACATTTTTTTCATTATTCCTTACTGGTGTGCCAACTTTAAAGCATTTCTAACGTCCATAAGAATAGAAATTATATAGATTATTAAGAAATTTTTTCGCATCTACCTCACGAATAAATAATTTTCATCTTCATCGATATACTGTTATCATTTAACTAATACATTTTTCGAATCGTGAAGTAATACATGATTTATTAATATGTATACTTTTTTTTCTATTTTTATACTCTTCGTGTAATATTTGCAAGCTAACTGCAGACGTAACTGATACATTTTAGAAATAATCTTTACAATCAAAATATCCTTAACGATAGAACTCGAAGAAGAAAACTGTTTCAAACCATCATTATTACAATGCCTCAACCGGACGTTATATCAAATTTGCAGGAACATAATACACCACATGATATTAGCAGAACTTAAAGGAATCGATTAGCACTTTATTTACTAAAAAATTTTACTTATCATTCATACATTCATATACACTACTTAAATTCGTAAATTTACAATACTGAAACACACAATGTAATCGAAAAGAAAATACAATTTTTTTTATTAATTAAACTACATAAGTATAAAAGAATAGCTCCCTTTAGCACGCAAAATGGGATACAGTAGGCGATAATGTAAAAGACCAACGGCGTATGAAAAAAAACAAACTATAATTTATAATAAGCAACATTAACGAAATACAACCGGAGTAATGTAATTCATAACCCAGCGAAAACTTCTTAACCATTTTACAAAGATTACTCGATTTAATATTTTTCATTTCCATAACTGTATGCAAAAACAAAGGAGAATACGTATGTGTAAGCGACACGTGTAGAATTGCCTTTTGGAGTATCAAAATTACTTTCATTTTTATGCTAAATCGAATTAATTAAAAATGATTGTCTTTTTCAACAACTTTAATTCATTATTATCAGTATAAAAACAAGTATTTATTTAAAGTGTATGTAAACAAACAATTTGATTCCTTAGGTCAACAAAACAACTAATAACTACAATGCAACAAGGCTTTTTTTTTTTTTTTCAGATTGTTAATAGGCATAGGGAATGACAAGAAGAGTAGACTTGGAGAAAATAAACAAACTGCAAATTAAATGCTTGAAATTAATAGGAAATCCTTAAGAGGAGAAGCTGAAAGTGAAATAATTAAAAAAGAAGACGTAATGAGCATAAGAGGAATGTACTTATTAGTGAGGGAATACGTATCAACAGAAAAGAAAATCGAATTGGAGGAAAAAATTAGAATACGAGCTAAGGAAAAAACTTACGTACCAACTGCCGTTAGCAGGAACAAAGATGAGGGAGCAAACGGACAAATATATCATAACTCAGATGATAAATAAAATAGCCAAGGAAATCATAGAGAAAGAAAAAATAGGGGAAAGGAAAGGGAAAATAAAGGAAGAATGTAAAAAAAATAATAAACTAAAGATAAAATGACAAGGCGCAACAAAAAAAGTAAAGAAAAAATACATTGATTATAAAAGAATAGAAAATAGATTAATTATCCCGATAAGTAAAAATATAGATTAAGATGTAGTAGTTAGTAAATATTACATGAAGTCATATACTAGGGTGGTTCAAATATAAACCGGAATTTCGTCATAAAAATTTTTATTCTATACTTACAGTGCTCATATTTTTTACAATTTTTCGAGATAACCCCCCTCGCACGCTACGCACTTTTTCCACCTCTCCGGCAATTTTTTTATTCCTTTTTCGTAAAAATCTCGCGGCTTGTCACATAGCCATTTGCGCACGAACGATTCCACCTCATCGTTGCTGTCGAAACGTTGTCCACCAAGTGCTTCTTTCAACGGGCCAAACAAATAATAATCACAAGGCGACAAATCTGGACTGTAAGGAGGATGTTCAAGTGTTTCCCAGCCCAATTCGGCCAATGTCTCCATCGTTTCCCAACGAGCGAATTTCTGTTCAAAATTCAGAAGTCTTGGCACCCATCTGGCTGCAATTTTGCGATAACCTAGCCGATCATGAATTATTGTCTCAATACTACCTATGCTGATGCCCAATTCGTCGGTCATATCGCGTACACGGACGCGTCGGTCAGCCAAAATGAGTTGTTCGATGGCTTTGACGTGTTCATCTGTAATGCTGGTTTTTGGGCGCCGCGCATGTGCTATGTTTGACACCACTTCACGTCCTTTTCGAAACGCGGAACACCACCCGTACACTTGAGTTTTGGAGAGACACTCATCCCGGAACTGTTCGCGTAATTTTCGGTAAATTTCCACGGATTTTACGTCGTCTTTGACTAAAAAACGAATAATGATGCGTTGCGCAACAGACACTGGTACTTCTTTTTCACTCATGGCTCTAACTACACTAAAAAGTGAGCTTACGCGGTTCTAATTGCTCTACACGCTTCGTAACAAACCGGTCTAACTGCCAGTGCAACCACTTTTTCCACAATAAATTTTTCGCGCGTTTATTTAAAAATTCCGGTTTATATTTGAACCACCCTCGTATATATATAATGTATAATTTTTTTTTCACATGTATACATAGGCATACATACACTAATCGCATATATTTATTTTTTTTTTTTTACATACAAAGATTTAATGTAGTTAGCGGTGGAAACCATCCAATTAAGTTTTGGTTTCCTCCCCTCCACATTGTACAATCATTAATCTTATCTTAACATATTATAATATTAATATAAATTGATATTTTGTTTTCTACATTCCAGTTCCTTTTTGGCCAAATTATTGAATATGTTTATTTTTTCCAGCACCAATTCACCACAGTCCTCCGCAATCTCCATATTTAAAGTGTTACATCCATTCAGTGTATATGCTGCACACTGCCCTGAATTCCCATGGCCTGATATAAATTATACATTGAAGAAATTTGGCGTATAATAATTGGTTTTTAATCTCTCCTTGAATGTTGGGAAAAAACCTTTCGTTATTCCACTATGATTCGTCCATACCGCTTCAAACTTCTCTACATATTCTTCTATGATAAATTTTTTGAATTGTCTGTCTGTTACTATTTTATTCTCTCCTATATATTTTTTGTTTATATATGTGATTTTTTCGAAGGTTCGTTCTACCTTTAATTCATTTTTAATTGCAAATACTGTGATATGTATTTCTATTTCCAAGTATGAATATTCCAGCTATAAAACTAATGCATTTGTATAATTTATTGTTTTGGAAGCTTTGATTAGTTTGATTGCTATGATATTCTGTGTATACTAGCTAAAATTTTTTGGAATTTATTGAACTTCAGCATATCCTTGTAAATAATACTACCATATAATAGATTTTATATCACTGTTTTATATAATATTATTCCTTCTTTTGTAATTCATCTGATTGTTATTGTTAAACAACTTTGTGAATATATTAATAAATTTCGTAATTTTTTCATTTATGTACTTGCAGTGATTGTAAAATTTAAGGTTTTTATCTGTCAGTACTCCAAGGTATTTTACTTGGTCCTTTACTGTGATCTGTAATCCGTATTTATTTAAGTTCATGTTCATTTTTCTGCAGTTAAATATCATCAAATTTGTTTTGCTCATATTTAGATTATATATTTCTAGTAACTCTTTTATATTCCTATACACTATTGCTATTTTGTTTTCTAACTTGTCTGTATTTCTATCTGCTACTATAATTGCTAAATCATCTACAAATGTTATAATTTTAACATCGTTCGGTAATTCTAACATATATATTTGTGCAAACAGTATATTCTATAAATATGGGCTTAAAACCGCTCCTTGTAATATACCTGTATCTACGTGTACCTTTTTTTTGTAGTTGTTTATATTAATTTCTGTATATCTTTGATCATAATATTGATTTAGAATCTCCAATAAGTTATTGTCTAATTTTAGTTTTTTCAGTAGTTTTATCATCTGATTTATGCCAATGCTGTTAAACTCTTTTGTAATGTATACAGTTAACATTACCGTTTTATATGATTTATTTTTGTATTTTTTAATAGTACTGTACATATTCCAAATGTCTAACTCTGTTGATTTCTCTTCCAATGCATCATACTGATCTTTATTAATAATATTTCTTGCTACACAGAAGTTTTTGATTTCACTTAATATACATTTCTCATAAATCTTACTGAAATTTGATAATATGTTAATCGCTCTGTATGACATAGAGTCTTTCTTCGGTTTACTGATTTTATGTATTATTGTGGTTCTAGATAATCTCCATATATCCGGATAGTAGCTTTTCTCAAATAATTTATTTATATATTTTGTTATTACTCCTGGGTACTTTTTATTGAATATGTTTATAAATGTGTTAGATACATTATCTGGTCCAACTGCTGTTTTTTTGTTTAACTTTTTAATTATTTCATTTATTTTTTCTTCTTTCATTTTTATTGTATCTTCAATAATGTATCTGTTTATGATGAATGGTTTACTATGTAAGTACAATTTTTCTGTTAATAAGTATATTTTTTCTTTGTCTGTTGTAGCCCATCCATCAAACATTGATATTTCTAGTCTAGCGTTTCTATTCATTAATATTTTGTACTTTAATCCAAATGGTTTGTTTGTTTCCGTTAACTTCTTCCATGCTTCCATTTTAGCTATTTTGATATTGTATTTGTAATTATTAAATTCTTTTTTATATTCTTTAAACGATAACTCTCTGCTCCTTTCATTTTTACATTATTTATACTTTTTATATTTTGCGTTGACTCGATTCTTATAATTTTGTAATTTATCATTCCGCCAATATATATATATATATATATATATATATATATATAATGTATAAGTTACGTTAAGATGGTCAAGTGTTTAAGTATAGGATAATTTGTCGACAAGCGTTTTAGCTTGACGAAAGATATTTATGTAAAAAATAACCAATATATTTTTTCAAAAAAAAAAAAAGTTAATATACCGTAATTTTTTTAATTTATTTCTAAAATCGCAAAAAAAAATTTTAATACCATTACGAACAATATATTTAACATTGAAGTCGGTCGCGTATAAACACTTCGTTCTTCAGTTAACCTACAAATTGTTTTAAAAATACATTCAGTAAATTACAGGAAAAGTGATATAACTAAAAAATCAACTTTTCCTTCAAAGCTTCATTCTAAAAAAGTTCATCGAAAGGAAAGTAAACCTACAAACATATTAACTATATCGTTTGTTAAACTTGAAATTAAATACTAAAAATAAATGGAAATATTTATAGAAAACAAAACTGAAATGTATAAAACAATATCATTGCAAATAAGTATAATGTTATGTACATTTCAGTAATGTTTGCTAAATTTAACATTTATGTTTAGTGTTTAATGATAATTGCAACATTTTTTTACCTATTAAATGAACTGAAGTAACACAAAAAACTACGAATGTATAATTTTCATTAAAAATATTTACCGTATCTTCTGTAGAAGGGAAAATACGTTCTAAAATTAATTTCTGAATCCAACGCCAATCATCTTCGGTGTTTTTTAAAAGATATTTATATATATCGAAATCGTCGATAAGTAAAGTGGTTTTTATTCTGTGTATTATCATGCTCACCTAAAAAAAAGAAAGGAAAAGGAAAAAAACAGTACTGAACCGTTTTAATAGTTAACGGTTTAATTTAAACGGAACAACTTCAATATATTACAACAAAATCTCTTTAGCGCAACGATACTTGAATGTACCTAAGTTCAATACTTACTGGACCACGGCTGTACGATAACTTTAGTAATTTTTTTACATTTTCTGCATCTGATATAACGTCAACTTCACCGACACAATCGGGAAACATGTCAGCCATCTTAAAACTGTAAATATAACCCCATTATGCTTTCCTTTTTGCGTTAAAGGAATAAATTTTTAATTATTTACTGAATGAACATAGTAGAATACCTGCTAAATCCAGTGTGCGTAGATAAGGCTAATTGTAAACCATATGATTCCAGGGAGCTGCTAAGCCAATTTGACGGAGGTAAATTCAGGTCTGTATTACATTGTAAAAGAGCAAAAGTAACCGGTGACTGAACAGCCGTATGCTTAACAACGGCAGTCGATTTTACCGTATTCGAAGAATTTACATTCATTTTAACCATACGTAATTACTGATTTACTAAAAGTGATAAAAAATCCACAACTTCATAAGTAAAAACTAAATCATTGTCACTTTAACAAAAACGAACATTTAAGAACGAATTACAATCAAACCAAAATACCAAAACAGCGATAACGGTAAAGAAAACAAAACACTCTACTGGTCGAAAACTGCGGTACGTTATAAAGATAATACTAGAAAATAAGCGCCGTGCTAAGTTCTAGAATTTACGGTGTGGCACGATTTCATCAACTGCTTTCTGTAAACATTATTTTTTAAATTTATTACATTTTTTAAAATTATTACGTTTCAATTTAATAGTAAATAATGATAAGTATATAAAACATAAACTCAGTGAAGTTAGTATGAATTATGATAAATGCCATTATTATAATATAAATTAGGAGATTATGGTTAGTTCCAACAAAATGATAAACTTTAACAAAACGCATCTATATTTATAATTTAAACGAATGATACATATTTTATTTTATGTATTGAAGAAATATTATTTATCGTTTTCATTTTGTTTGCATTCAATTACTGTTTTTGAAAAATAAAAATATATCAAAAATTCCTTAAATTTACATAATAAATCAGAAACCTATTTTTACTAATTTTTTCACTGTGGATAGAGAAAAATCAGCCAATTAAAATATTTTTATTTGAATTTGTTTTTCGGCTCTTTATATTAACAAAAAATCATATAAACATAAACTGTGATAAAGCGTACAATTGATTATACATCTATTATTTTACATGAAAAAAAAAACAGCTTAATTAATCAAATCTACGCTTGTCCTGGGCATCGCCAAGGGGGGCAACAGTGGGCCGTTGCCCCCCCAGGACCCTCGAAACTTTTTAATCAGATACCCAATAATTTAAACAGATAGTCCGATTCATAATTCCCGTCCCGCGCGATGAGATCTGAAACGCATACGCACGCCTCCTATGCGTGTACCTACTTGTTGATATGAACACAATTCCATAATATCAAGTAAAGTCTTAAAATTTTTGATTGTTCTACCGTGCACAACATATACTGTTGAGCGATTTTTTAGCAACTTAAGGCGAATATAAACCTAATTGAGAAGCACGATGGCAAAAAATCGCCTCAATAGTCTGGCCATGATGAATTTTCATAGGCGTGTGATCATGAACAATTTGGAAGACTTTTGTAATAAAATAGTAGAACAATTTGCCAGAAACCCACGAAAATTATATTTTAATTAAGGTTTTATTCTTGTTTAATAAAATATTAAGCCTTTACAAATTATACATTTTATTTATCCTATATCTCATATCCTCTTTTTATCATCTTGCCTCCCCCGGCTCATCGGCTGGAGACATTCATGATGCTTATAGGTATATATATTTTTTGAATATCGGAATGAAAACAATTTCAAAATTAGAAGAATTAATACAATTATTTTATTTTGTGTTACACATTGGTCAAAAAAAAGTTTAACTTCAAATTTTTAGTGATCATAAATTTCTTGAAAACAAAATGTTGTATTTATAAAAAATTCAGTATTACTTTTAAATAAGAAAATAAATGAGAAATAGAATAAAATATTTATATAAACAACACTAAATAGAAGAAATTTATATTTTCAAAAAAAATCAAAAGCATTTTAATACATACGGCATAATATTTATTAAATATAAAAGTATGAAAAACTTCCAAAAAAAAAAAACTCGAGGAAATAATTAAGTTACTTTTTTTTTTTAGAATTACTTGTATTTCTCAGACTTAAAAGATGTCAAAACATTTAGATTTTCTCTACCCGACCACCCTTTCAATTATATTCCTGCCTGAACTCAACTTCTTTTTTTTCTTGATTCTTTCACTCTCATTCATGTTCCCTCTTTTCAAAAATTGATCCCCCTGCGGCGCTATTTTCCATTTCGTGACTTCCCATTTTAAATTCATCGAATCTATTTTTAGTTAATCTGATTCTGCTCTGCGATAGATGATTTTTTTCTACTCATCCTTAAACATCTGTTTAAAAACTTTTCTTAGTAACTTCAATTGTTTTCTTCTTGCGGGGTCGACATTCAGTTTTTGTATCCTTTCACATTCATTTCACTGTAATGGCTAGAATAATAAATAATTTTCTCACCTAATTAACACAATTTAATCCTTCCCAGGGTGTTTGGTTTTCACCATAGTCTTGGCCTTTTCGACTGCATCAGTTTATTTGTCTTAGATATTTTCAAATTATTTATTAAAAAATTCACTGTCACCACTTCACCAATATCTGTGCCGATTTGTATAACATTTACCTTTTTATGTATAACATTAAACTTTTTTCTCTTTATATTTCTCAAAAACTTTATCACTCTTATATTTAACTTTTTCTAAAATACATTCATATTTTTTTCACTCCTTCCCTTTCTACTTCCAGTTACAGTTTTCATAAATTTCTCCAATGACTGTCTCAGCTATATTCTTTTTAACAGATATTCTTTAAACATATCTTCTCTCTACAGTTCTTCCTTGTTTTTACATTTTACAAACAATATCCTTATATCTCTATTTTCAATAATCTTTCCAGTTAATAATTTCTCTTTCCATTTTAAGTAATTTTATTTCAAGCATTCACCTTTTCCTCTTTCCCTCAAAGTTTTCTGATTGTAGTCTTCTTGTATTTTTCTCCCTTCGCTCATATCATCGCTCTTCATTTCACATTTCATTATATAATTATACTCTTCCTATTACTGAATCCATCAACTACTTCGGTGTCATTACTAACAGCCGTCTCTCTTTCCATTACCATATTAACTCTCTATACAGTTCTTCTCTAAAATGTCTCAAAGTCTCAACCTTCCAAAAATTCTTTTAATCTCCACTACTATCCAATCCAAAGTTGATTACTGGTCTATTATTTGTAGTATCTCTTTTAAATTACTCCTTTCCTACTCGAAAGAATCCAAAATCGTTGTCTCCGCCTTTGTCTTTGGACTCCAAAATCTTTCTGTACTTCCTATCTTTTATTCAAAGCAAATACTCATCTCCTTCAATTTGGCTATCGTTTTCTAATTAAATGTCTCCCTATCTCTCAGACTAAAATTATCTCCTGCTATATTTTCACTAAAAATCATTAGCATTTTGCTGCTTATAAAATTCCTATCTTATACCACGCAGCTGCTCGCTTTTTTAATTCTCATCCCACATCTTTTCATATAATAATCTTTCTTACTTTTCCCTACCTTACAATTAATTTCATTTCTTTTTCGTATCATGGCAAGCATAATGTTATCTGAAACAAATTCTATCATGTGCCAGTATTTTCATTCTTTTTCACTATTTAATCCTCACCGATGGCTTTAAAAATAGCGAGGGAGTGAGTAATACTTTCAGCTGCCTTTCTCTTCATGACTTTAAATCTTTCCACGCTCTCTTTTTCACTTTCTCCACAAATGGAATTTACAAATTACTTATAGTTTCTGATTCTAGAATTTTCCTACAAGCCATTTCATCTCTTTCCTTTCCTTCAATAGTATTATTCTTTTAATTTATCGTTCCATCGTTACTAATATATTGTGAATTATCAATCACTCGAATACTGAAGACAGCGAGGCAACAGATGCTCTTGATCATTCGGCTAATTTTAATGGTTAACTTTTAAATAACTTCCCAGCCTGAGACCTTCAGTTCTTATCTCTAACTTGTCATTACTGACTACGGTTTGATACTTACCCTTCTTTATTCTCTAATCCTTCTTCGCATTGCATCCTAATCCAACCTCTTCCTAGACCACATCCTTGGTTTCAAGTATTCCCTTTTCTGCTTTATTATTAATTTCTAGCCCAGGATCTTCCCATTCCTTATAAGGCATGAAATATCCTTTCCTTCCCATTATTAACTTCGTTCACCTCCTCTATTTCTAATTTGACAGTAATATTATGTACCTTTCTTTGTTGCTAAACTAATACCTTTCTTTAGTGCACCCAAAACAGAATATTAACAAAAAAAAATTGTTAAGCTGAAGTTAAAAGGAATCTCTAAATATAGAATTTGTCGCCAGAAAATATACCACAAAATAAACAATAATATATGCTCATAAATAAATTAAAATTCATAAAATTTTTTATTTACATTTTTCATTCCACAAAATCTCCTGTAATTTATTTTATATTTATTTTTTCCATAAAATCATGTTTGAGTGATAACATTGCTAAATCACTAAGCTTTTCTTCACTCACAAGGCAGTTATTGAAAAAGTTAAAAAGATACATGATGTAAAGCTAATGTTTAGTAAGACAACAGCGCAAGAGAAGCTGGATTAAATACAAAAGTAATACGTTATATTAGTGCCTAAATTTGACGAAACCAAAATTTAAAATAAAAAAACAAAATAAAAAACACCAATGTTTAGTTTAAAATTGATTTCTTTAATAAATCTCTGTATTTCCGTTCCGGACTTCTTTATATCAAAAATCATGGAAAGAATCTATTATTTATGATCTCAACATCCGCAGAATTCAAATCAGAATAATTATTGTATATTAAGAAGTTTTAGAAATGCTTGCAGTGAGCAATTAACTCTTTATAAGATAATTTAATTTATGTCTGTCGTATAAAAATTCGAAATATAACAGCTATGCTTAATAATCTCATTATACATTTCAACAACGGAATTTATCATGTAGTTTATTACACAAAACATAATTCTAATTGTGTTTCATCCACCGGTTTATTCTAATTTTCATAAAGAAAATTTTTGTTCTGCAATTTGACTCTATACCGAAATAAATTGTTGATATCAGCGATAATAACGAATTCAGAAGCTAGACCTACTGTCCATGGGAGTCGCCAGCAGGGGGCAGGGGAGCAGATGCCCCCCCCCCCCCGAATCTTGAAACTTTTTAATCAACTGGCCATGATGAGTATTCATAGGCACGTAATCATGGACAATTTGAAAAAATTTTATAATAAAGTAGTAGAACAATTTGCCAGAAACCCACGAAAATTATGTTTTAATTAAGATTTTATTCTTGTTTAATAAAATATTAAGCCTTTACAACTTGTAAATTTTATTTTTCCTATATCTCATATCCTCCTTCTATCATCTTGCCCACCCTCCCTAGATCATCGGCTGGCAACGCCCTTGCTACTGTCCCTGCAACTATTTTATAAAACCCTGATCAGTTCGTCAGCTTCGAATAAATCTTTCACGTTTTTTAATGGATAAATAATAGATGCTAAATTAGTGTTTTCCTACAACATGAGTTTATTAACTGGATTAATGTGATTTAAAATGGCCTACTGTATTATAAAAGAGCATCGAAATCAAAACTGATTAACATGGCTTTACAGGCCACCAGCCTCATTCCTTGTTAAAGTTTCTATTTCTTAAATCTTTCAGATTTAGATACGAAAAAATTTAGTCTGTGTAAATCTGACACTATCGTTGATAGTCAACCGACATTTCTTAACACAATAAATATGTTTCTTCTTATGGTACTAAAAGGCTAAACTTTCTGAAGCTTTATCCCCAACCAAGTGATAATACTTATATTCTGATTTCCTTGTACAAATCTATCATCTGTTTCAAATTCAACTACTGTTCTTTTATCTATAGTTGTACACCCAAGTCCTGTCTTTTCAACTCTGATACAATACAAAATTCCTACCTTTGTATCTGTCTCGGTGCTCCTTTATCTCCTCTTATCCCAGCAATCTTTGCCGAATTTAATACGCCCCCTTCTTTTCAATTTAACAATCTATCATTTTTTTTCTTCTAAGTATACCATTTTTTTTCCAAACTTATTCCTTCCTTACATTTCTGTGGTCAGAAACTGGCACTTTGCTCCTAATAAAATTTCTATTTTAGCCCTTATCACTCTTCTCTCATTTAGTATCCTGTAATAACCTTCCTTATTTCTCCTTCATCTAATCTGATCTCTCTTACTCTTCTAAAGTATTTCTTCTTTCTAACTTCTGTGAGTTTCTCTCCTATACTGTTATTAAACATGAGTTCACAATACTATCAATTCTTTATTTCCCTCTCATGTATCCATTTTTACTGATGGTTTGAAAGAGTTCGATGGTATTAGATCTTCCTTTATTTTTTCTGACTAATTTTTCTGAATCTTTTCGTCTTCCTTTTTGCTGATCTATTTTTATAATTGAATTATTGGCTCTCTTACTTACGATTATTTAGATTGCCTCTAATAACTATTTTTTAGTTATTTAATTCTCTCCGACTCCATGAATCTTGCAGGATATCAGTACACTTTTTTCTTCTCACTCTTCCAATTTTATCATTCTTCGTATACTACCTGCCATTCATGATCTTTCTATCCACCACTCTATTCGCATTGATTTACAGTGAGTTTTTGATCATTAGGACATTAAAGATAATAAATTTGTAATTTCTTGCCATGTCTCTAGCCTAAGTTGCTGTATACAACACGTAAAAAAAAGATAATAAAATGGTCAATGCTTTGACTAAGATTGCTGCTTATTCACGCTTCTATTTTAAGAAATCTCTGTGTAAAAAATTGCATTCCATATTTTAGTTGGAAAGAATCAATTCATCCCAAAATATAATTATGAGTGGTGTGGAGATTCTTTAGAAAGAAGATGTAAAGTATCTTGGTATACATCTTGACAAACACTTGACTTGGAGGAAGCACATTATAACAAAGCAAAATGAGTTGAATATCAAACTACGGCAACTGTACTGGCTGTTGGGTAAGAGATCAATAGTATCTCTCGAAAACAAGTTGCTACTTTACAAACAAATTGTAAAGCCGGTTTGGCAATGCGGCTGACAATTATGGGGCTAGTCAAAAAAAGTAACATTTCAATTATGCAAAGAGTCCAGAATAAGTTATTACGCATGATCACCTCTGCTCCATGGTACGTAACCAACATCACAATCCATGAAAATCTTGGAGTTAAATTTGTAAAGGATGAAATAGCAACTGCTACTCGGCAATATTCTGCCATATTGAAAGGATATCCTAATAATATAACAAAATAGTCACTGAGTGACATAAACAAAGTATGTAGGCTAAATAGATAACAACCTCAAGCCCTCATATAAGTTATAAATATATAAATATATGTGTGTGTGCGTGATGTGTGATGGTGCGTTTGCGAGTAAAATTAGTCAGAAAAAATAAAGGAAGATCTGTATGGTTAATGCGCATACGGAAGAATACAACAGTATGTGTGTATGCATTTTGTGTATACATATATAAGTTAATTTTAGCAACCTTCCACTGGATAGGCTGCTTATTCATGTTATTTTAATTTTGATTACATAGATTACCAAATGGTTAATAAGACTGAGTATAAAATAGCAAGAAAAGAAATATTAAAAAAAAAAAAAAAGATTTTGGTTGGATATTTACCCTTCCTCTTTTACAAATAATCATTTTTTCTATTTCTCCATTCAATTCAATCTTCGCTGCAATTCCTAGTTCTTAGAGTTTCGTTCTTTTCATCGTTCTCTCTATCATTCGTCAACGATTTAATCATATACTGTTACCTTCAACTTGCCATCGTTTTTCCTTCCTTTCTTTTCCCTGTTGTCCTCTTCGCACTAATAGTGCAGTGCCCACAATCCTAACATTTTCTTCGAATACTCTTCTCTTTCTATTAAATGTTCAATTCTCTATTCACATTTGTTAAAGCTACTTGGGCTTTCTGTTTCGTGTTGAGCTTCTTTTATTCTGTCTTTTCAATAGCAACCAAAAGAGAAATGTAATTTATGATATCGCTAATACAAAGATTAAAGAGAGTAGTTCCGCTTAAACGAGAGCCTTGCGGAAGTCAATTGAGCGTATGAAAAGGAATTTCTTGTTTTAACACGGATCAATCAATCGCAGAGAAAGTTTTTTGGGTGCATGATCTAGTAATATCAATGCTAGTAATTTTTACGGTAGTCTAAAACTGTGGACAAAATTATAAGCCTTTTAAGTATAAAAACATTTAACAAGGATTATTTAAAAAAAATAATAATAATTTATAATTTCTTCACCAGGAAAATTCGTTACAGTAGACACTTGAAAAGAACTCATTTCATATTTTTTCAAAATACAACCAGATGTGAACCAGTCTCACCTATTGGTAAAAATTGTATAATTAATTAATATAATTCATTCATAAACAGTTGTGTTTTTGTTGTTTTGCAATCTGGCATTAATCATTTTTATAGCTTGATAACAGTCGGCAATACAATTGGCCATTAGGAAATTGAATAATTTATCGTAAAAAATTAATTTTCATAAGATATTAATTGCAAAATGTACCGTATTCAGGATAATTGTGTATCATTAATGAGAAATCTTCCTTTTTTCTTTAATGCTAATAGTTTTAAAAGTATATATTATTCCTTAACCCGTTTCTAAAACAAAACATAAATAATTATCCGTCAATCGCCGTCAAAAACATTTTTCTATAGTATTATGACCACGCTCGTTGGTCAGCTTGACTGTATTTGGTCAAAACATATCCAGCCGAGTACGATTGAAATTTGTTGTTGTTATAGGTAGGAGTATTCAATTTTTCGTCCCGGGGATTACGGATAAACAGTGGCGGAAAGAAAGTAGAAATCTAAAGAAATATGTTCTCTAAATGTAACCTGAATTAAATTGTAAGGTTAATTGCAACCAGACCATAGAAGAACTTTATTTAACTAAAAAACTTCCATGAATTTAACTACTTGCCTATTTCTTTAACCGTTATAGAGTCATACACTCTTCTTTGTATTTATAATGCCTTTTAAACCATCGTTATAACTGGAACCATATTAGCCTGATTGCGGACGAAAATGATTCGACTTCCGAAATATATTTTAATCAGCAAACTTTCAGTAGTACACTAAAGCTATAAACTCGAGTCGAATGTATAATTATCAAGGAAAGCCGGGGACACAATAAATTAGCGAAATAAAACAAAGTACCAATAACTAACAGAAAACACATAAAAAAAAAAAAAGAATCGAAAGAAAACAAATTTGGACGCTATGCTCGAACAACTAAAGCACGTTGCGGCTATTCAAATTAGGTGGTTATCAGCGTTCCAAAAAAAAACAAAACAACAAACAATAGATTTCGGCACGCAATTTGTAGTATAGGTACCTTGACCGGATGTTTTACCACAAATAAAAGTGAAGCTTATTACTCATTTTATTCGGTTAAAGTTTAAATTCAAAGATGGCGTTGTGCATTAATGGTCGTTCACAGATGGAATCCATCTTTCGACTAAACTAAGAATAGGTGAGACTCGTTTATGTTGTCAACGAAGAAAGATCAGTAGTATTGACTAGCGAGCAGTTATGTTTCAATAATATAATCTCGTTTGAAGTTATTTGTTTTGAACACTGTTTCAATTTTGGATATAATAAAATAATGTTTCTCCTTTGGCACCGCTAATTCAGAATTTTTAATTGGTGCCTCTTTAAAATGTAACATCTGATCTGCACAGTCAACCATATCGTTGCTGCAAATTCCCACATAAGCAAGAATTCACTTGAATATTATAAATAATTTGCTGATCTTTATCTCGATATTATATACTTTCTTCTTGAGTTAAGGTTTTTTAATTTTATTAAACTGACCTGCGTATTCAAAAGATATAAAATATTGTTTAAATTTTCTAAAACCAAAATAAGCGTACAGAATATCCTATACACTACAAATACTTGCTTATCACTAAAGTACAAAGCCGCAGAAAACATTTTTATTTTATTAAATGATCTATCGACATATACATACATACATATATTATATATATATATATTGCTGCCTAGATGGTTGTGAGACCCGTTATATCAAGCGGACCACCTGAGACTCGGGCTTATTTAAAGTGCTAGAACAACAAAATTATTTTTTTTGTAATGTAATTATTCATGTGAATCATAGGAACCATAGAGGGGTAAGCTAAATTGAAAAATAAAATATACGAATTTTGCAGTTTTATAACGTATTAGACGAAACCCCGGAGGTAGACTATTACATGCGAGACCCCTTATGATTTTATACAAACACCACGAAGCCCGATATTGTTTTGCATAATGCTACTCAGCAGGTGCCATCACCGCAGTTTTTCTGTCAACGCTACGGTGGGACCCAAATCAGTTTGATTTTAGTATTTTCCCGAAGTATTGTGTTCGCGATTTTTTATATTCAAGATTTTCTCTTGTTACTTTCTATGAAAAACCGAGCAGATTTAATTTTGAGTTTAGTAAAAACTAGGAAGTTTATTATTCGTACATATTTAAAATTACATATATGTATTTATTAGTAGCGAATCTGAATATTTTGGAATCATTTAGCAAATACCACTTAAGATTTTTGAAAAGAAACGTCGCATTCTCCGGCAAGGACGCTAAATTGGCAAACTTTGACCGAGATTATTGAATTGCGAATGGAAGCAGCGAACTGCAACATATGAACAGTGACATATTAAGTTCAAAGAAAATGTATGAAAAAGAAATTAGTCCACGATTCTGCCAAAAGTGATTTTTCATTTATAAACATAAACCTACTACTAAAACTCGCGTCAGAAATTGGTTATACTATTCCGAAACTAAAGGGCGACTTTTCTGTTTTGTTTGTAAAATTATAGATTCAGATATTAATCAGTCAGCACGGTTTACGAAAGATGGGTTTGAAGATTGGAAGAATGCGAACAATTTGTTGAAAAGGCACGAAGGAAGCACTCCGCATAGAAAAGCTATAATTTCGCTGTTAAATCGCAAAAACAAGAATGCGTGTGTCGATCCTCAACTTGTGAGCCAAACTCAGACTGAGCAAAATTATTGGCAGATGCTTTTAAAACGAATTATTGCAGTCATTAAGTTTTTAGCAGAACGAGATCTTCCGTTTCGGGGTAGTGATGAAATTATTGGTTCAACAAATAATGGGAATTACTTATTTTTATTAGAATTACTTTCCGAATTTGATATTTTTATGGCCCAACATATTTAAACTTATGCCCATAAAGGAAAAGGACACACGTCATATTTATTTAAAACAACATGCGAAGAATTTATCAAATTAATTGCATCAACTATGCTGGATCACATTATTTGCGAAATTAAAAGATCCAGGTACTATTCAGTGGCATTAGATTCTACTGCAGATATATCGCATGTAAACCAACTAACTCTGATAGTGCGCTATGTTCTACCATCTAGGCCAGTTGAGAGATTTATTAAGTTCTTAGACATGGAAGACCATACTGCTGAACAACTCGCCCAAAGTTTACCGGATTTCTTAAGTAAGAATCGCACTGATATCAAATATTTTCGGGAACAAAGCTGTGATAGTGCTAGTAACATGAACGGGAAATATAGCGGCCTGCAATCACGAATTAAAGGAATAAATAAGTATGCAGAATACATTCCCTGTCTTGCACATTCATTAAATTTATTTGCTAAGTGCGCTGCAGACTATTGTATTTTTTTTCGATTTTTATTGAAAACCTTTATAATTTTTTTTCGATTTTATTGAAAACCTTTATAATTTTTTTTCTGCTTCTACACATCGTTGGGGTCTTTTTACGAAAGCTCTTACTTCGAAAATTCCGATTTTGAAAAGGTCGTCGGATATTAGGTGGTCCGCCAGAGCTGATACTACGAAGGCACTTTTATGTTGGTTTACCACTATCAAACAAGTGTTGGATGACATTTGTAATAATATAGATCAAAAAGCAGAGTGTCGTAATCAAGCTTACGAACTAGTTTCAAAGATAAATAAGTTGGAAACGGGAATAATGGCAATTACGTAAAATGGTATCCTAGAACACACGGAAGCGACTAGTGCGTCGCTGCAATCGTCTAATATAGACCTTAATATAGCGTACGCCCTTTATGAATCATTATATGGATATGTCCAAACAATGCGATCCACAGTTTCAGATATTGAAGCAAAAGCCAAAGATCCGACAGGCTATCATGAATATCAGCAACAGACTTCAAGACAACGCAAAGTATGACCATTTTAGCGGTTATTCTAGTACACTTGACGAATTTGTTGAAAATGAAACACCTGATAAACAGTTTGAAATTGAGGTGTTTGTTGTCATTATTGATAACACACCATCTGCTTTCGATAAACCCGTGAAAGCATACCAAAAACTTAGTAATGTTTTCGGAATATTTCGACTGTTAAAATCTATTACAGCAGAAGAGATTTAAAAAAAACTCCAATTATGGTCAGTGCTTATGCAAATGATATGGAGGACAGTCTAGACGACGAATTAGTGCAGTTTGCCAAGCTACTGAAAACGGATGTGACTAGTGCGATTGACAGTTCAAAAAACGAAGCTCTGGAAATTCAACATCATAAATTCCTAATGGAAAATTCATTAGAATCATGTTTGCCCAATTCAGAAATTGCTTTGCGCATTTATTTGTCCCTCATGATCACTTTAGACAATGGCGAAGCTTACACAAAATGTATTAAACGAGTCAAGAACGTCTGAATTATCTCTCTTTGATGAATATAGAATATGATTTGTTCAGCGAAATTCGATACGAATTATCTCTAAATTCGCGCATATTAAATCTAGAAAAGTTACTTTGTAAAAGTTTAAAAAACAATAAAAGTTCGTCGTTATTAATCGACAGTTTCAAAATGTTAGTTTCTTATCGAAATTATTCTAAATTGCCAGGACAATCCCAACTCTGGCTTTGTGTACTTGTCAAAGGCTAACAGGGCCCATTATAATCTACTTTACTATAAAACACTAACATAATTTGTAACCTATAGATGGCAAATAAACATATTTAGCATTGAATTATTGTTTTACCAATTTATACTTAAGAACTCAGTAGATCAAGGGCCCCTCGATAGAATTTGCTACGGGCCCCGGGCTTGCTAATCCGGCACTGCCTAAATTACAAAACATTTATACAATCCGTAAAGCGCTCTCTGCTTAAAAGTTACCGAACTAAAACTGTACATACACGGAAGTATATAGTCATTGTGAGGCCTATACAAAAATTTGACAAAAGACACGTGGTAATCTGTAGATCATGAAAAATCGATTAAAAACTGCTAGTGCTATTCCAAAATAGCACTGCTATTCCAGCGGCTATTGCTATTTTTTCTCATCTCTAATACAAATGCATTTGTACTAACCACGCATGTAATTGTATCTCCGTCTTTGATGAAATAATAATACCAACAATATTTCATTTATTTTTTTACTTCGAGGATTACTTTTTTTTTAATGATTTCTCTACAGTCACACGCTATTAATTTAACATGTGCGCTTGTTAACATAATATGATAAGTGGTAAATGTGAAAAGTCTTTTTAAAAGAAATAACCGCTAAAAGATGGATACTTTTTGAAAGTAAAGTAAAAATAAAGGTTAAATATATTTTTACTGAAATATTTTTCACTTACAACCGGCAATTTCAATATCGGTTACTTTGATAAAAGTAAAACTATTACGAAACATAATCAGATGCAACGGATAAGGACGAAGAGGAAAATCAGGGTAATTCTGATCTTTAAACTCGACGCGCAGACAATTAAGAAAAATTATTTTATGAAAATGAAGAAAATTAGATTTAAATAAAAACTAATATCGTGGAATTTATGCAGCTCCATAGAAAATTACAAGCTCGCGCTATAAAGTATGACGCTTGCAAAGTTTTTTGTCGCTACGAAAAAAAGACCTGGTTGATACTAAAATTCGCTGGGAATGTAAAAAGGGGATAAGGATGAATACGAAAAACTAGATCAAGGAAAATTTTAAATTATAATAAATTTGTACATATGAATTATTGAATGAAAGAAAGAGTAACGATAATTTTGCAAAACTAACTGATAAAAAAGGTCGTATAATAATAATAATAAAAAAAAAAAGTTTTAATTTTAAAGGTAAAATTATTATTTACAACAATAAATCTGTAATTATATTTTCGTACAAATTTATAAAAAAAAAATTGCGATCTTGGAAGATAATAACCGGTGACTTTCTTTTTGTTTCCATCAAATAAACTGAAGTAATGAATGTCGTAGAAGTGCCATTAAGAACTTAGTAACGTTTAAGAATAATGAATTTCTTAAAACTGTAAAATCATTCATTTCGAATATGATAGGTTGCAAGTTTAGCTTTATAATAAAAAAATATTTACCATTAAATGCTAAATAAAAGCCGATAAAATTTCCTTCAACGACGATTAAAAAATTTAAAATAAAATGACAGCAAATTATTATTCCTAAAAAGAAAGTGTATTTTAACTTTGAAAATTATATATGCGAATTAATTAGTTTTTAAACTTAATAAATAACATCAATAATACGTCGCTTACTAATAATTAAAATCCTTGAAATGTAATTTTTCCTTCATATCGTTATTTACGATAAAAACTTTATATTTAATAACACCAGTCAATATCTCTTAATGCAGTATGTCAAATAAATATTAATAATATCCGCAAAAGTATTAATTATCCTTTTCGGAATTGCTATTAACGGGCGATAAACGTTCTTGCTTCATCGTTATATCATGTGTAGTCAGCAATGCTGGATTGGTAACGGCTATTATGTTATCTCCTTTCGAAGCCACTACCTGAAATGTTTCAAACAAAAATGAAAATAGTGAAGGTTTACACTTCTATAATTTTGATCGCGTTTCTTAATGCGGTCTAGTAATCTGAGACAATTAGAAAAACTATTTTCTCTTTTTATATAGAATTGCTGAAAATTTACTTCGAAATACAGCCAGTTCATAAACAAAATAATCACACTTGCATTAACCTTTTCCAACTTTAACTAATACAGGTAGAAGTAACGATGAATTTCTTAAAATCAGAAATTGCACCATTCGAATTCGTTTCAAACGTTTTGTACGCGTGTGACAGAAAATTTCATTCTTTTCAGTCACAATCGTATATATAAAACCTACAACTAAAATTTCCTTAAATAATATTAAAAAAAAAGAGGTGTTTCCACGAAGTCCACGGTCGGCCTAATATATAAACGAAAGTACACTTATAATACTGAAATATATAAAAATAAGTTTTACTAAAAACTAAAGGGTGGTAAATGTAAATATAAAAGAGAAACGGTCAATTTATTAAAATAATATATTTAAAAAAACAAGATATGCCACAGACTACAGAATATAGAGACATTTTAAAAAACTAAAGCGGTCACCTCTGATTAAAAGCAATAATGAAACTAATAAGCAAGATAATGGCAGAATGTACGAAATAAATTGTCGTATTGTAATAAAGTGTACCCCGTACAGTTCAAAAATTGGTAGAAAAGTTTATCTATATAAGCACATTCCATCATAATGGAATTGAAAAATAATTCATATACACGGAGCATTTGGTCAAATATAAGTTGTGTTATTTCAAAACAATTACGGTCACGTTTGTTTGATATTATTTTTATATTGTGAAAGGAATAATATTAATTTTATTCAAATAGCTTCGATAGTTGTTTTGCGGATAGATTCCCCCTCCCGCTTGTTCATTACCTTTTTTTTATCCGTGTAAAAAAAATAATCTTGTTTTGCTTTATGCTTATATTAATTTGATAGCGACCAATAATCTGTCGCCAGGCCAGAAAAAAAAAGAAAAAAAATCATCCGATTCATCGGACAAGACTTTGTTTTTAATATTTTAGCCACCTTCAATAAAATAGCCGAAAACTGTAAGTATAAAACACAACCAATAAACAATAACAAAACAATAATCCACATAATATTCGAAATGAAAAATTAATTGCGCTCTTCTCTTTTAAATTTTTACAAAATTTGAATTCATATTGCAAACAATATAGCGCATTTCTAATTTTTTACCTCTGTTTGGATTTTAGTACAACTTATTCGTCCGTTTTAGTGCATATAAAAGCCCATATACGCTTGACAGGGCATCAGGGGTTGTGCAGTTAAGCTTTCCGTAACGGTACTAAGCCTAATGGATCTGATGAGAATACCGGGGCCAGTTCCTTTCTACTTGGAATCCGCCTTTACTTTCCCAGATTTCTTTGGTGCACAATTATTTCAAGCTGGGTAAACCTTAGAGCGACTTGGATCTGTAACGAGACAAGTCCCGAACCCGTGATCTTTGCTTTGGTAGCCAAAAGTACCTTACCCATTGGGCCTACTTGTATTTATATTTTCTAAGTGTCGTCACGATGGCCTAGTGCCTAGGTTCCAAACCTGGGGGTAATTACCTCCACGGGGATAAAATAGCTATTCTGCGGGGGCAATAAAGCTTGTAATAGATAACAAATTTTATAATTATTAATATGTCGATGTTTACACAACTGTGTGAGCAAACTAGTACATGAAGAAGACGAGACAAAACCACGTTTGAAAATTCTGTGGTGCACAATTTATTTGCAATGATCAACTCACTGCAGTAATATTTCCCAGACATGGATAATCGTCAATTCAACTTTTAGATATTAAGACCATTTTCTACAGATGATAAAATTTTTAAAGACGAAGATGTGTCGGCTAAAGTAAAATTTCTCGCACTTTAAAAGTGGAATTCCAAAATTTCAAATAACCTTAAAACTGAAAATAATCATAACGAAGAAAATATTATTATCCAAATGGCAAATTTAAGACGAAGTAAACATTTTCAAGATGTATTTCCTAATTTAGACATTGCATTTAGAGAATTTATCTTTCATTATTTTCAACAAACTGCTCAGCAAAACGCTCCTTTTCTGCAATGAAAAGAATTAAAAATATTTTCAGATCAACAATGTCTCACCAAAAGTTAAATGATTTATCTTATTTTATTTATTGAAGAACAGTTAGTAGAGAATTTAAACTTTGATGATACACAATAAAAGAATTTGCATCTTTAAAAGTGCGTCGTAAAACAATGTAACTTTAATTGATACATGTAAAAATAATGTATGTATAGAATTATAATAAAATTTAGATATGTTTTAAAAATGCATGAAATTTTTTAATTTAAAACTTTTGCAACTCTTTATTTTTAATTTGAAATGGAATTTTGACTTTTATGTCCTTTCTTACTTCAGTTACTCGATTGTATTTCTTATTACTTAATTTATAAATTATTCCAAGGGCGGCAGAAATTACTGAGCCCACAGCGGCATTGACTATGATCCGGCCCTCTCTCTCTCTCTATATATATATATAAACTTTATTAAAACTATCAGCGCACTTTAACATTTTTTCGTTTATTCAGTAATGCCAATACTAATATATAAAAAATCGAAAATACACATATTTTCTACACGATGTATGTTAAATTTTTACTAGAAAAAAACCGATCCCATGTCAGTCTTTGTAACAGACCGATACGTTTTGGCGAAATAGTTGAATTAGTACAGCGTAAAAAGAAGATCATTTAGCAACAGTATAGTTTACACTGACACTCTTTTTTTTTTCTTTCAATTTTAGGTTTTTATAAGAACAAAAAAAAATCTTAATTTTAAGGAATTCGACTTTGATACTTGGTAAACATTTCTATTACAAAAAAACAAAAAACAAACCTGTACTTGATTCGTGTAATATCGGTTATAATCACTATCACTACTGTCTGATGCTTCCTGCTTAGCGCTATTTTGTCTCTTCATCCTTTTTATCGAAGACATCGTTTCTTCCTTGTTATCGTCCATTGAAGAATCGTCCTAGAAGTATTCAAACGAAATATTTACTTACAACCCTTTTTCCAACATTTTTACCGTATTCATGATTTACTTAAAACACAGATTAATTATTTCCAATACTGAAGCACTGTGAAAACGAATCAAACCCTATCTGTCCTTAGCAATCAGTTTTAAGGATACAACGCACATCAGCAGCGGTTGAGCGATCAGCTAACTTATGGCTCATGTCGAGTTATTTGCCTGCCACATCAGAACGGCTACTTCTTGAATTGTTTTTCAGTAATAATTGCCGTAAACATATTTAAATTCGAATGTTTCATAGAATTATTATTATTTAGAACTGAATAATTTATTTTTATCTATTTTAAGATCATCTAGTAGTGCTATTGCGGAAGATCAGATATATCTTTTAAACTCAGAAACTTCCGCCATTATAAGAAGGCTGAACTTCCAACCGACATATAAATAATAAAAAATTCGCACTGAAGTATAATCGGAATTTAGGCGAACCGTTTGGTCTGATCGGTATTTAAATACACTTTGTATGCGAATACAATGCTTAAATCGTGACCGGATTTTAACCCAGTTGAAAAAATTAAATACTAATGTCACAAAACTGATTTTTCATTTCATACAAAATTAATCGCTTGCGCAATATTACTGCATTTTCCACTTCTCAGGCCCAGTAAAAAAGAACTCCTCTTGATTAAAATAAAAAATAGCAAAAAATAATTCCAATTACACATCGCAACTGGTTTTAAATAAAATTATATTTAACGACACAAAGAAGGAACTTGTAATATCATTTATAGAATGCGAATGTACAATTCACCGTTAATTATTAAAATTCTCACTTAAATGTTCGTATGAGAAATAAAGAACAGCGACGCTCCTACCACCACATCTGCGGATATAATAATTGAAATACATCCGGATAATTTTAAACAATTTTTTTCAATAAGTTCATTACCCGCCTTTTCTTTTGTTTTTTTTTGGTTTTTTTCGTAATTTTCAGTGCTATGCATTTTCAAAAGCAACACATCATATCACAGATTCACTACACAAATACCTTAAAAGGTGCCAGTTTATCACACTGCACCTACGAAAACTGGACTATCGTTAAATACAATGTCTACATTTTTTTTTTTTTAATCGGGTCTACCTTGCTTTCCTCTACGAGCTTTATTTACTGACTGTTTTTTCAGCTTTCTCTTCTTCCGACCAAAAATGGTTACTTCTCACAATCAGTCATTCCAAATAGCCGTGTTCACTGGATTACACAGAAGAAGCTAACGAAAAGTAGTATGTCGAAACTACTACCATCTCAGAAGCCAAAAGGCGCTTTTTGAACATTTCCAAAACTTTTGAGCAAGTTTCGTAATATTTTCTTTTTTAGTACGAAACTGAAATGAAAATATTTCGTAATTCACTTAAAAATTGTAGTCTGTTAAACCAGCTACTACGGGATAGGAAAACATAATTTCTCTTAGCTCACGTAATCGGCTAAACATACTTCGTAATGTCCAATTTCTTGACACTTTCACCCCGGGTTGAAGTAATGCAAGCAAGTACAGAAAACATAATTTAAAAAACACCAATGGAAGTATGTTTTTTAAAAATCCGTTTTAACACCCGTCTCGGTGAAACCTGTACGTTTGTATTTCAAAAAGCATAACATACTGTCATTGGCTCAGGAATTATCTGACCGATATTGTAAAATAACTGAAATCCACCCGATTGGCCGCTGTCTTACCGATGCGCTTACAACTCGTAGAAAATAATTCATTCTACTCAGGGAACCTGTACGATTTATTGTATCGTGTAAAGCAGCTTTTGTTACATTTCGTTTTAAATTGGTGCTACCGAATTTTCGAGAAACAATTATGCCATAATATAAAGTAACGACAACTGATTAGTCTAATAAATTCCGATTTCTTAATCTGTGTTCGATTTGAGCAATATAATAAGTATACGTACCTGTCGCCGATGACTAATAGCGTTTCGATAATAATATTGCATGTCTAATTTCGGTTCATGTTTATTATCTACAACTGAAAACTTATTTCATAGAAAACAAGAAACAAACGCAATCAATACAAATTACATACATATAAAGCTGGTTGGAAAAAAAGATAACGCAATATTGAAAAACTGCAAAATTATTGGAAAAAATTCTCTTACCAAAGCACACAATTTTATTCTACAAGTAACACTATTACATAAATGTGTATGTATATATAATACACAGTGCGTCCCATAAGTCGCGGGACTGCCTTTCTAAAATCAATATTACTTGCGCCATCCTCATGAAATTTTGGGAACTAATTCTCGTACAACCCTCTTCTCTCCCCGATCGAAGTTTCGGAACAATCGGATCGTTTGTAGCAGTGCAGTAACAGTTCGTGCAAGCGTCTCCTCTTGGATACGCGGTCACAATTTTAATATGGAAAAAAAATAACATTTTGTTTTGTTTTAAAGCGATTAAAAATGCTACCGGAACATTCGAAATGTTAAAGGTGGCTTATTCCGTAATGTCTCGTACTAGCGCATGTTTCGTTGGTATAACCGATTTTCGTGTCGGCTAGAGAGTCGATTGAAGACAAAGGAGAGAACCAGGAGAGGCCTTGCACAGCGAAAACGGGGATGAAAACATCGCTCGCGTCGCTGCTGTTTTGAAAGAACATCGAAGTGCAGGCGGTAGGCTATCTGGTATTCCGAAAAGAAGCATCGTTCAACGAATTATTAAGAACGATTCTGGAAGGATCTGTCGATTTTTTTGTTGCACGACAACTCGTCAGCGCACACCGCTGCAATTAACACATCATTTTTGGCAAGAAAAATAGTTTCGGTGTTCAACCATTCCTCGTATTCGCCAGATCTGAGTCCTCCAAGCTATTTTCTATTCCCCAAGTTGAAAATGGAGCTGAAATGGGGACCATTTTGCTTCACCGTGATAATTATGACCGCGTTACCATGAGACGTACGAACCGTTACTACGCTGCTACAAAGGATCCGATTGTTCTGAAACTTCGGTTGGAGTAAGAATTGGGTTGTATGAGAACTAATTCCCAAAATTTCATGAAAATGGCGCAAGTAGTAATGATTTTAGAAAGGCAGACCCACAACTTATGGAACGCACAGTGTATATGTATATATACATGTATATCAGAGCCAGAACTATAAATGTTTTACAGAAGAGGCCTTAAGCGCAAAGAGTTCTAAGGGTATTAAGAAAAAAACACAAGAACTGTTAATGCGAAAATCATAAAAAATAATTATGTAATAAACATTTTATAATCGAAATAACGACATATTCGGGTAAATTTTGTTCACCTCGAGAGAACTGGAAAAATTGCAGTTGGATCTGATCAAATGTATGAGTAATGTAAGTAGAACATGACATTACTCGATCAAACACAACTATGACTTTTCTATTTATCTTGAAGTTAAATACCACGATGATTAAAAAAATTATAGAATGCATTAAATATTATGTAATCATGTTTTATAATTTCGCCATTAACATTCTTGCATTTTTGCAAAAACAATATTTTTTGGTTTTTATTCTCTTCCTCGATATGTATATGCATGCATATTTACATATATGTATGCATTCTATTAATAAATTGTGACTTCGATGAAAAAAATAGAGTTCCATTTATAGGACTTCACAACTCGTAAGTGGTAATAAAATTTCAAAATTATACACGATGTGTTATCTTGTTTTGTTACATCTTCGATGCTGTTGCAATTCATTAGTCGAAATGTTAGCGTGTTCGTAAGAAAATTTAATAAAGGAAACTACAGGTGAAAGATGAAGGTTTATTGCGCGCACGTTTCTTGCTAATTTGTATCAAATAATACTACGGCAGTAACGTACATGCCCATTTCGGCAGATATGGCTAGATCGATTCAATTTTAATGTACAAATAAAATAATACTAATAAATTATAAATATTAATAATAAGTACAAAAAAGTAAAAAATACGATAATGAAATGACTACGAAATATTTCGAAATAAGCAGTACCGTCTTTTTTTCGTTTTAAAAACGCTCAGGAGGGAAGAAGGGAAATTGATACAAATTTTAATGACCGTATAATATTAACGATGTTAATTTAGAGATTGACAAATTTTATATTTTTGAATAATTTTGTAATTTCAATTTTATACTCTATTAAAAAAAAAAAAAAGAAATAAGACCCCCAAAAACCGTATTTAAAAATATCCAGATTAACTTATTTTCATTTAAGGAGGATTTTCAAACGTAAAAGATTTTGTTTTTTAGTATAATAATGTATTAACAAACATAAAACTTACGATTAATTTTATACTATATATTAATGTTTCTACTTTGTATTAATGCAAAAGTTCTATCTAAAAAGTTTGCAGTCGTTCCGGAAGAAATATAAATTGTCAGAAACGTTTGATAAAGTACTTATCCGGTGAAAAAAAAACTTGATTTACGTTAATATCCGCTCCAAATAGTAATTTAGGTGAATTCACCTATCATAAAATACAAAAACCGTATGTTTTTGATTAAGTATTTTGTACAAAAAATTTTTTGACAGTTAGACGTAAAAACCATTTCATAAATATAGGGGCGGATCCAGTGAGACATTGGGGGGAGGGGGAATGATATAATTACGTAATACCTTCTACGGCTTCTACGGTAGACAGTAGATCTGAGAAATACCTTGTTTCATGAAGAAAATCAAATAACGACCACCTCTTTAAGAATTTAAAAATGTTATAAAAATACATAATTATTACAATTTAATTTAAATTTTGTTTTATTTTTAGGTGAAAAATAAAAAAAATTATAAATTTCTAGCTAAAATGGTAGTTTAGAATTTGAATAGTAAAAAAGATAGTATTTTTATTAGACTTTACTTCTTTTTTATTTTTGTTAGTAATCCGATCCGAATTCTTTGTTCGTGAGCAAGTTTAAATATATACATATATTTCTCATTGAACTATTTTTTAATTTACATCACAAAATAAATAAAGAAGACAAAAGACCGATGACAATTGCATTTTAAAATATAAAATAAAAACGTAATATTAATAGTTTTACTAGAAAACAGTGTTAAATATTGGTTATAATTAAATCTGTAGGTAACATTTATATAAATCTTTTATAGCATAAATTTAGTTTCTCTGTTATAACAAATTTTTTCATAGATGCTTTGACTCTTTGGGGGAACGCCCCCCCCCCCCGTGGATCCGGCACTGATAAATATTTTTTGCCAATAATCACCGACAAAAGTTACACATTTTCTAAAAATTTAACTTATAAAAAAATTCAACATAAATATGAGAATTATTTAATTGTATTACTGCCAATATTAAATGTTTTGCTTACTTCTAAGATAGTTGTCGAGAATTCTTTAAATAAATTTAAAGATCTTCTTTAAAATATATTGCAGTATTTTATTTTTTTCTTTAAAAAAATTATATTTAAACGAAACTTGGAGTTAAATAAAAAATAAGTTGATTATAATATAAGGTATTTTCACGCTTTTAAATAACTATTAAATAGATTAACCATTAAAATTCATTTACTTATGCCGATGACATCTTTATGATTTTTAGCTATTTTAAAAACCATCTATTGGCATGGGCGTCGCCAGCAGGGGGCAGGGAGGGGCAGCTGCCCCCCCTGGAGCCTTGAAACTTTTTAATCAACTGGCATTGATGAGTATTTCTAGGCGCGTAATCATGGACAATTTGGAAAACTTATGCTTTAATTAGGATTTTATTCTTGTTTAATAAAATATTAAGCCTTTACAACTTATAAATTTTATTTTTCCTATATCCTTTTTCTATCTTGCCCCCTCCCCCCCCGGGGCGGCTGGCAACTCATCTTGCCCCTCCCTGGCTCATCGGCTGGCGACGCCTTTATCTATTGGTTTAATTTTATTTTAGCACTAATTGCAATTTAGCTTTTCAGGTGCAGGTTAAGTTTAAACAATCAACATACTCAAGCCGACAAATGCAAGAATCACAGATTGAGCGAGCTATCCAGCAATAAAGTTTTTTAAAAGCAATCGTAAGCAAACGAAGAGATAGAGTGTGATATATATATATAGAAAAAAACAGGAAGTTAAAAATCGACTATTGTCTTAAAGTATGCAGGTCTATTTCATTTGTTACAGTTGCAAAGATATATATGTATTCGAATAGTATGATGACTATTCGAGGATTTATGTTTAACTATAGTATTTATCACGTGTATGACGTACTGACTTAGTTTTAATCACTTATCAATCAACTATTCGAAAAAACAATGTAATTCCTGACAGAATTAACTGCACAAATACATCGGTAAATTACGTAAAACGAATAAACTACTATACAAAAATGTAAACAAAAAAAAACGTATAAATGTATACTTAATCTAAAGTTACTTGGTTCGTGTTGAACAAGCAAGCTGACTAATTTGTCTTAAATGATACGAAAGCGCAGGTAGCAGAGCACAATCGCAAACACTGATGATTCAATAAACGACAACAGATTAATCCATTATCGGCTCTTCTTTTACCTGTTCAAACGGCTTGTCCGGAACATCTCGTCCGATTGCTTCCAGTTCCTGATTCATAAAATCCTTATTTTCCATCGGGTCCTGTAAGTCGTTCGTTATTTCATGATACAAAGGCAACATCTAATTAAAAATATCAAATAATACCGTTGCACATTTTTATGAAGTTTTTTAACATTTTCAAAAAATAATACTTCTATTTCAAAGTGCACATTATTAACAATCAAAAAACTAAAATTGAACAAGAACGCAATGTCTGTGCTTGGTAGTCTAGTCCGCGCACACGTAATTCAACCACTTCAAAAGGCATTATTACAACACGTTATTGAAATTAACGTGATATAAAGGTAAATTAGCTTTTAAATAACACTTGTACTATCGATAATCTTTTTTTTTTTTACACGTATATTTCAGTACAATCTTATTACAGTAAATAAATTAGCACTACTTTTAAAACGGTGTTACACTTAACCTAACCAATTTGTAACTTACAATAGAATCTATATACAAGTACATAGATCCTAATGCATAATATATAATATCGATAATTGTGATGAGCCAAATAAAAACTTCGCATTAACAAATGGAGCTGCTGTGACGTAAATATCTGGAATGATGTTACGTTTGTCTGTATTTTGTATATGAAAAATTATAATACATTTAAATTCACTAAAATCCCTATGACATTAACACTCTGGTCACAGTGAAGTTGTATTTGGCTGAATTGTTCGATTTTTTTAAAATACAAATAAACATTGGCGCGTAGTCATATTAGAATCGACCGATTTGGATTAATGGGATTCATTCGATGAGCCTGAAAAATTTTAATTTTTTCTCCCAGGTCAATCTGATCTTATAACCAATACTTAATACGTATTAGGTGGTGGTTCGATAGCTTATGTTCGCTTAATTTTTTCATATTGTATACATTTCCATGTCGCAACAATTATCGACAAGAAAAAGTTAATTCATTGGAAAGAAAACTAAGAATTTGCGTGATATTCATTTCGAAATGTGCCATAATCATTAATCGAAACAATTAGGTAGGTATATATGTATTATCGAGAAACATTTCTCCTTTTTTTAATGAAAATTTTAAAAATTAATTTGGTTCGATATAAATCAGTATTGTTTTACTCGTTTTTTTTTTTTTGAAAACAAAACATAAATAATTATTCGGCAATCGCGAAGTAAAATACATTTCAGAGGTATTCATTATTTTCGTTAGCTGAGGACCAGTTTCACTACAAGCCCAAGCTTAACACGACTCTGAAATTCAGAGTCTGAATTCTTTTAATAATCTTTACAAGCGGGTTCAGAAACATGCGGGAATATGTTTTGTCTTTCGTCTATCCGTATAGCCGTCAATTACGAATTAATGTACAACTTACAGTGAAAGATTATTATCAGATATGTTTTCAAATATGTTTGTGGTACTCGATTAATTCCATAATTACGTGTAACGAAATATTATGAAACATGAAATGACACAATCTCAATTTCATTTAATAATCTTTTCGTATCTTTTCTTCACTTTTACCGAAATTTAATGGAAAAAAACTCCGAGAAGATTACACCTGACAACTAAAACTTATGGTTGTATAGTAACGTTAGCTTTTCAACATAATGGCTGCATAAAAGTACACATCGAAGCAACCTTCAAAGAGCACCTTGCGATCACAAGCATTATATGCATACAGAGCGTCGTTGTAACAGAGAATATTACAAAAATATCTGAGATCTCGCACAATTAGTCGTCATTTTTTAATTTCGCATGTGTTTATTTTATTTCGAAATACGGATGAAATGTTTGCGTTCGTATTAATTTTTATTTTTTTATGTACATATATATAGCTATGTATATTTTCGAATGTTTTTACGTATTAATGTATACATGTTGTAGAGGAAAAATAGTGAAAATGTAGCATGTATTTCCTATGTGTAATCTAAAAATGCGTATTTACGTATCGGCTTTGCTGATTGATCGTTTTTGAAATCTACATGCATCCTCAATGCCTCCGTAGTTAATACTACAAAAAAACAAAAAACAAAAAAACACCTGGTGAGTAACGAAGACGAAGTAACTTTACCAGTTGCGCTACTATAATTTGTTGACAACTGTAAATCCGCTCATAGAAAAAGAGGAAATTTCCGCCTAAATATCAAAAGAGTAATGATCGAATAAAACACTTGGCTTTTGGTGGACGAGTTAAATTCGGATTGTCGGTGTGAAACCGGTTTTGAAAATGTTTTTCCTACGATGAACGTTGATTTCCAAACGTTACCCTATTACCGGAGGAGATCATTCACTTTTGGACCAACTGGTCACAGCGATTGATTTGTATTTCAATATTTCCAGTGAAATCGAGGCAGAAAGAAACGAGATTCGCTTCCAACCATTTAGACACTCGTTACATTATGGTAAGCTCAATTTCACAATCTATGATATTCCTCATATCAAAGGTCCATGGGATCAAAGGCGCACTCAGGATTTTTTTTTGGTCGAGGCTAGAATTTATAACATGGGTTAGGGAGTGGTAACTTGATAACTCGACTAGGTACTTATCTATATTTCCGTGGTCTGTGAATTAAAATAAAAAAAAAAAAAAAAAAAAAAAAAATTACAAAACCAATGAATTTTATTAAAAAAATACAAAATTAACAAATTTTATTTTTAAAAAAATTATAAAACTAACGTATTTTATTTCAAAAAAAAAAAAAAATAATAATAATAATAACAGAAACGTAACATTCTGTTTGTTATAAGAACAAATTAGATAAGTATAGAATTTAATTTTGAAAAAATTAGGTAAAGATATATAACATTAAGCATAAAGTGTAAATATGTACCTATGTTTCTTAAAAAGAATTAGGTAAAACAAAACATTACAAAACGAAATTATATTTTCGAAGATTTTTTATAAAGATATCTAATACTTCATCGGCAATTGTACTTATTTCACGGTGGTATATTCAAGAGCGCAAACCAGTGTTAATGTTGAGTGTAAAATGCCAGATCTATTTGGGTCTGCTGGGAATACGTATCTGGGATGCAGTTCCGGAACCGTATCCGAAGAAATAACGAACTTCCCGTCACTACTACATACAACCCAACGAAGCAACGTAAAACAAAATTACTTTACATTTCTACATCGAATTCATTTATTTTTTCTGTACTATCCCGCATTACGCTACAAAATTAATTTTGGAAAAAATTTCGAAGATATTTTGGGGGGAGCAATGGCCCCGGAGGGCGCCAATGCATGGGATTTCCATTTTACTTGCTTTCCAAAATAATGCCATCCATCAGCAGAATTGGGAGGTAATTGTAATTAGTGTAGCCACGAATGTGAGTAACAACTCGTATTCGCCGCGACGAATGCAAACACTCGATTTGTTCAAAGATATTCACAAATGCATACGTCGATAAATATTTTATTTTTTTTTTTTTGTGTTTCTTTCGGTTCTGCTGTTTTTGTTATTTTATCAATTACTCAATTCTTTTTTTATATTTCACTTGTACTTAATTTATTGTTTTCAATAACGTCTAACCGAGTGTAAGCCGGAACTGCCATAACCGAGTTGCAGAATTTTCTTTCATTATTAATTTATGTTAGCAATTTCGTTGGTCTAAATTTTATGACACTTTTCCTTATAAGTAGGTAGCACTTAGATATTTGTCGAAAATTGTAAAGCCGGCGGGAATTTTGAGTTGTATTTTCGATAATACAGCGTTGAAATTAATGACGGTGACACGAAGACTAATTTTAATTTGTTTTATATGTTTATTAATCTTATTGGCATCTTCGTGAAATAATACGCATTTATTGTTCGAAAAATTTATTAAACATATAATTTTTTACTAATAAAATAATATGTGTTATTATAAAAGTTTTCAAAAAAAAAAAACAGTTTTTTCTTTTCTTTTCACGATATTGTACGAAATTGAAGAATTCAAAAATAAAAATTCTAACGTAAAAACGTTTAAAAAATCAATCGTATTTGAAGGAGCACAGCTAAAAAGAGATATTTTTTAATTTTTATTTGTTTTATAAAAAATTCGGTTTACATTTCAGAATCGAAAAAATACTTGATTTTCACGTCTTTTACTTCCTAGTATTTGTAAAAAAATCATTAATTTTCATTTTAACTAAAAGGTTTTTCCTTAAATAACTCGGAAAGTATTTCAGATTAAGAGGTGTGAAACTTGGTGTTAAGTTTTTTTGATCCAAAAGGTCGATAGAAAACGCTGTAGGAACAGAGATTCGGCTTGCTTATCTATACCATTTACGTTAAAGTAGTTTTTTCTTAATAGTCTTTAATATTTACAAAAACATTAATTAATTTAGAAATCAATATTTATTTTCAACACTTCGGAGGGATTACACCGACAACATCGGAAACAGTCTGATGATGATCGACGTAATCGTTGCGAGTTGTCAAAACTAAATATATATTTTAACCCCGCATTAATTCCAAAAATTATGAACAACAGCGATCATTGCGCAAGTTTTAAACATTTAATAATTTAGAAATATTCGTAAAAAAAAACTATATTTATTTTCTAATAAGTATGTGTCATATTCGCGCCAGGTATCCGCATAAAATGTTTAGAAACAGAAAACGATACCTGGTTGTTTTTTGTTACTTTTGATTTTTGAAAATTTTCATGAATGTAATATTTTTGAGGCAACAAGTGCAGTTTGTTTTACCATCTAAACCGATTGTACAAATACGCTTATCGCAAAAATAATAATAATAACTCCATCTTGATGCGAAGTCAGTATTATTGATTTCTGTTTTGCACAGATATTTCTTAAGCCTTCATTGAACGTGACTATTAGCTGTAGCCGAATATTCTACTAAAAACATTTCAAATGAACTCGCTCTTTTCCCCGCACTTTATAATAAATTTCGTCGAAGATGGCCACTACCACATGCATTTGCAGACGAAGGATTTGTTGGGGTCAGCTACACCTTCGATAAATTAATAATATAGTATGTAATTAATTACTTGGTACGGAGAACCGGCATTACTGTAAGAAAACTGCGAGTCAGTTTCGTCTGTATCTTGTTTTTCACTGTCCGCAATGCTCCCAGAATACTTCCGCCTGCCGCTGCCATTATTTCGCCTGCATTTAAACATGTTAATATTTATATAATACGCAAAATAAAGCGAAATAAACCCCCAAAAAAAACCCAGCGAAATTCAAACCCGACCAAAGTCAAAGAAAGTATACCCCGCAACGATGATTGATTACTGCATTTTAACTTAAGAATTATAATTACGCCGAAGATCAATGGCCGAGTCGCGCACTTAAAATAAAAATAAAACAATCCCATTTAACGAACACAATTAATCGATTAAACTGAAAACAAAACTCATCCTTGTTTTTCGTATAACATTCTAGTTTTGAAGTTGAATAAATTTAGCGCGGATTTTGTACTCTTTAGACTTCTTAGACATTTATTTACGCAGGCGTCTTGTATTTGTCGGAGCTTTTCAGTATGACCTCACTAAGGACGGTCATATTGAAAATTAAACAACTCTTCGGCCTGGACAGTTTGAAAATTACTCTCATGTCTCAGTGACAGTACTTATAAAAGTAGCACAGTGACGTTATCTGCGACGTAAATGAATACTTGTTTTTGGTGCAACTTGCTTTTCTATCTCTAAGAAAAGAAATCCTAAAAGTGCTTCGAGGGTGCTTTTTCCATTAAAACGCCCCAAAAATGGACAGATACAAAAATAAAACAAAAAAAAAAAAAAAAATCAAAATAGTGATCAATTAAATAGCCTAAAAAAACGAACGTTTAATTAGAATAAGTAATATGTGACAAAATCGAGAAGTTTGTATCACCGTTCAATTCGTTAAACTAATTGTTTCTTAGTAATACTATACAGATCAATTTCGGTACATATAATACCGTACTGTGATTTTGCCTATAAAAAAATTGTTTACTAATGCGTAGATTATACGACGACTAAACTTCAAACAATAATAAGCTAGACGTAATATTTTGAGTCTACACCGAATTATCGCTAATCTTTCAAATTGATTCACAGCCGATAGAGCCATTAGTGTTCGAAGTATTAAGAACTACATTTTTACCACACACGCGTTTATTAATGGATTAGAATAAATATTTCGATTATAAAATCATAAAATAGCACTATATTGCTATTATATCTGATCAATTGGTTAGCTATGTGTAATCGGTGATACCAGGTTAAAAGAAAAAAACCTTAAAAATTAACAATACGATTAAATCTTATTATTCTCAGTGCAAGGTAACTCGTACTCATCATCAGAGTCTGCTGAAAACACCCGCTCTGCCTTTTCCCATCTAAGCAACAGTGTGGCCGCAGTGACGCGAAATATCAACAAGAAACTCATCAACATGCTGTTGCTTAACGGAAGCCAATAAAATGGCTTTTTCCCGATAATTGTGAAGGATGATAACATCAAGGAAATTTTAGAAAATTTAATTTTACTTATTGCAACTATTCGATTTTACCTCGATAAACTTTGGCGAATATCAGCAAAGGATACACTTTGGTTATCGCAATAATAAAATGACCACCATTCCGAATGAGACATTTCCAAACAGTGATGGTTTTATCTTTTATCCGATACTGCGTTGAGGTAAATAGTTTTTGCGTGAAAAAGTAACAAAAAAAAAAAAAAAAAAAAAAATAATAATCTTACGGACACTTTCAGATTTTTATTAACACCGTACACAGGTAGTCAACGAACCTTTCTTTTTGTAAGACACTTATTGAACATGTTCTTTGCAAGCTTTCCAACTTTGTGGAAGGCGAGTTATCTTTCAGTGGGAGCTCGAAATTACCCTAGCCAATCCCTTTTATAATTAGCGAACGTCGCAAAAGCATAAGCTATAAAAAAAACTGAGCATAAGCCGGCTTCGAAAAAATAAAAAAGCTCTATACCTTTTCGTAGCGCATGAATTTTGCAAACTAGACCGTTCCAGCAACAGCTGATTTTGTTTTGACTGTAAAATATCTCTCTGATATTTTATACTTAGGTACTGCGACGTATTTTCATCCGAGTTTGATAGTTCTTTCGTCAGATCGTCCAACTTTTCACTAACTTGCTGAATTTCAATCGCTATCTGTTCCATTCTATGCTGTAATCAACGTGAAAAGAAAAATCACACGCGGTTTTTTTTTTTTTTTTTTGTGTGTGTGTTACTTTAAAGCGTTAATACTTCCGCGATATTGCAGTAACAAACGTTTGTTTAATGATGATTATGGTTCTTCGTTGATAATTTTAAAAAATCTAAAAATTAGTAGACGTTTTAAAATGCAGAGAGTAAATGACAAGTACAATTATACGGGTAATTTGCTTTTGTACGCTTAAAACAAATGTAACGTGTTTTGAAATGGAACAGTTGTTAAAAGATTCCGTAAAATTCATGAACTGATTCTTGTGTAGTGGTTCGTCATTTTCAATCGAAAATAGGATGAATACGATGGTACTGATACAGCCTTATACGATGGAAATAACTGGCCGACTGTGTGTGCTATTATAGTATGCGCAAACTAATCGGGAGACAAGAACTCTCTTACAGAACATATCCGTAAATTTAAACTGATATTTTTCTCTCGATATAATCCAGATTCGTATTAAAGAAATACCGGTGAAAAATAGTCTTCCCGATAATCATCAGAAGTGGAAATTGAAATGACTATAACGCCTCTTAATGAGCTATTGTTTCGATGTCATTAATTTTTAATTCAAAAATAGTTATCTTTAACACGCTCTATTTACTTGTTTTTTATGCGTAAACCGCGGCTCAATTAAGGCCAGTATCATACTTTTAAAAATACGCGCGTTTTCTAGGTAGATATTTTTTTTTTGGACGACATACATAGTCAATATTTATAGCATCACGTAAACTTCCTTTTTTACTAATAGGCGCCCACTTCGCTTGAAACATAAAAAGAATTATAAAATAAGTTTTTATATATTAACTGATCTTTCTCGGTTCCTTTTTTTTTTTCGTATTTATTACAATCACTTAAGATTCAACTTGTCTAAAAAATAATAATAATAATGAAAAACTTTAAACATAAATAACAAACATCTTAAGATTGAATATTAAATAAAACATACTATAGAACCGTTTTCAAAAATGTTCCATCATCTTCAGCTGGAAACTTATAAATTAGTAAAAATAAGTGTATGGCATATCTGAATACCTAAAGGAGGCTTGTGAATTATTCCCTATCACTTAATTAAGAAAAAAAAAAAGTAATATTGGTAAAAATGAACAACGTAAATTAGGTCTTCTTCTAATTCAATGTGTCTATCTTTACTAATATGTTATTCTTTTCTCTTCTTTAATACAAAAGGCGAGATTTCCAGCATACATTTCCATTCTTCAGGTGTTTATTTATTCGTAATAATTCATCGTTATTTTTATTAAACGACTAACGAGCAAATAAGGTATATAAGTGTGCATTGCCGCTTTTCATTATTAAGATGTCTCTTTTAATCAATCGCGTAACTGATTTTTCCTGATCCGATATCCTTTAAAGTTACATTAAACCTTTGACACAAATTAAAGCATAATACATAAGTGATGACACGTTCAAAGAGTAGCCACTTTATTTTCAGAAGCGAAAATTTTTCCAAAAATCGAACTAAATCGCAGATCTAAGTTACCTGTTTGTAACTGATCGAGGTCTCAGTACTGTCTGGATATCCGTCGGATTTCCAACGTTTGCGTAGACTTAGTTGATCCATCGCGTATAAATCACTAAAATTACCGCGAAAATATTGATTCGAACTAGATCTACGAAAGCAGAAAAATTTCCATTAAACAACTACTTACAATGTTCATTTTATCGGTAAAGTGAATAATAATCATCCGTAGTTATTTTCTGTTAAATAATTATGTCTCTTTTTTTTTTCTTATATTCAGCGGGTAAAGAAGATTCGAAGTATAACAACGATAGAGCTGTTTTCGTTTTTCGAAGAAAACATTTCATCACCTAGACTGATAATAATGTCGCAAAGCAATGCCAATGTAAAAACAATATGCAAGGAACTATATAAACGTACACGTTAATAATTTCTTTTCAATTCCCCGGAAAGAATACGTTCAACCATTTGATATTGTAATAAAACCGCAATTTAAAGAAAATAGTTATTCTCTCTTATTGCTAAATTTCGGCAAAACTATCGAAAATTTATTTAATTCTAAACCTGTTTAAAATTTTTTTTAATCATATATATATATGTACATGCATTCATATCTAGGTGAGTGAAAATGAATTCGCCGATTAATAGAACATTGAAAAGAAAAAGGAACACTTATTACTGGAAAGTTATAAAAGGCGGTCAAATATTGTGCCGTGCAAGCACGATGGACCACGACAGAACCCCATACCTGTTTAAATGGCACAAACTGACCCCTATGTATACTGAACTTCAGTTATTATTAGCAATGTTTAAAATATGTTCTCTGAGGGCTATTTAAAAAAATAGATTACAGTTAAACAAATTCGATTTTAATTATCGTTTAAAATACGCGTCTGAAAAAGGCTTGTCGCACACATTTCCGAGATTTCACAAAAACACATACGTCACCTAACAAAAAATTAGGTTCAAAATTTGATCAGTTCTAAAATAGAATAACTTTTAATTATAAATATGCGGTTTTTATAGTTCACTAGAAATATATGAAGAAAAAAAAAAAAAACTAAAAAAGAACAGCCTGTTCTTTTAATATACAGATCGACAATACTTTTCCTATTTCAGTAGATTGTTCGTATTTTTCGGTTAGTTGCGCATTATTATATTGATCGTCATTTCTTCGATCGCCATTATATTGCACTTTCATAGTTAGTAAAAAAAAAACATGTCTGCGCAGCGCTATCTTTAGAAATTAAGAGTAATTAAAATAATTTTGGTTATTCTGCAAAGTCCGGTGCAGAGTGCTCTCGAGTATTTATTTGAAAACTTGCATAATTTGGCGATAATTTAATACCAATTTTGGATTTTGTTCTTTACGTATTACATTAGTGCAAACAGTCGCCTTTTTAAAACTGAAACTATTAGTTTTACTAAATTACTATGTAAACTATGTAGAATTTTTAAATTACGATATGGTCGGGTATTAACCGACGAAAAAGGCGATATTTTTGCTAGCGAAAATCTTATATATGAAACTATTTCGACGCTATCTGTTCTGGTAACAAACAAAAAAGTATGAAGGATTATAACTACCTCAAAAAAAGAAAAATTAAATTTTTATTATTAAGAAAAAGATTTACTAACACTTATGTTCAATAAAAACGGTGTTGTTTACCAGAGAAACATTATGTATACGGTGACTAACGCAACATCTTTCTGCACGAACAGGAAGATGTTTTTGTGCAAATCAAACATATTGTAGCGGTCATTGAGTTTGTTTTTTGTTTTTTTTTTTTTCAATGGGCTAAGGAAAGAAGGAAAACAATAAAGTTCTATTTTTAAACATTTAAGGATAAAGGATAAAAATAATTCGAGAGCAGGAATAACAAGAGCAGAATAGTAGAAAGACGATTGTTTAGCAGAAGAGGCCAAACATTCAAATAAAACATGATATCAGGGTCACAAAGAAAGTATTTGAAAGGGGATGAAAAGGATAAAGTGGAATAAATGTAGATGAAAACCGAGAAATTGATGCTGAAAGGAGACTACGATTAAAATAAAGGCGATGAATGGTCAAAATTATAAAGCGTTTAAAAGAGTGGAAGACTATGAATGCGAGGAAGAAGAGATAGTTGAATAGAGAGGTAAAGGGAGCCAGAATTAAAAAATGAAGAAGAATAGGAGTTAAGTCATGCTTCGGAATGAGCAACTGAAAAAAAGAGCAATATTATGAGTTGAAAATATGTATAAAAATTTGCCACTAGAAACACGCGGACAGCTTACCGGGAGGTGTGAAACAAAAAAATAATCGCATCTCGAAAGTATCTATAACTGTCAAATATCTTCAAACTAGTACTGTTATATATTATCATTGTTATTATTGCTATTATAATAATGGTAATAATAATGAAATTATTTGATATGATTATTATTATTACTATTATTATTATTTTCAACCTTAATATACTAATGATCTAAATAATCAAGGGTTACTACAGTTAGAACAATTATATAGAATTAGTTGTTATTCATAAATAAATATAGTATAAAGTTTAATATCAAAATACGAAAAGGTAGCAGACAAGGCCAGAAAATGATTTCATGGTTGCCATTCCTAAATTCAAAAAAATTTCCATATAAGACTACAGATACTGTATAAAGCGGCGATAATAGACAATTTTCTTCCCTTAGAAGTCAAGAACCTCTTAAGGAATTATAAAAAGCGGGCTTAAACTAATACAGGCACTTAATACGTAGTCGCTTCAGTCTGTAGTAAGATTAACGTTTTTTCATTAGCTTACTAGTTCCATTTTCGCTCAACACATTATACTGCTACGTATATAAATTTTTTCCTTCACCTTCCTCGTTATTAATCCAATTATGTTTCCCCATTTTCATTATATATACAGTAATCGTTATACCTAATACCTCTGTACAACAAACTACACCTTTTAAATTTAAAATTTTTCTCTCGAATTGTATTATCTAGAATGCTTTTTCTTTTTATATAAAAAAGTGTTTACTTATTTTGTTTACTAGTTTTCTTTCTTTTTTTTTTCTTGTTGTATTTTTTGTTATATTTCTTTATTTATATATTTATTATTTTTTCGGTGCTTTTTATTGTTAATCTGCAATCCATTACTCGCGCAACTTTGCACATAAATGGAAATTGGATAATAATAATAATAAAAGAAATGATTCGATTTGATTTGATTATTATTACTATTATATACATATATATTTTTTTTAAAAAAAAAGAAAAAAGAAGAGGTAAGTAGTTTGAATGCTCGTGTGTATTATTAGGTTTTGTAAACGCACTGTAGTTATTTTAGTTTACTTTACGCTACCGCTAAAGATGTATTTTTAATTTATTTTATTTTGCTTCATATATACGTTTGATTTTGTCGCAATTTTAATATCGCTTAGTTGCCATATGATTAATATTGATGGTTAAATTTTAATTAAAGTATTATTCGTACATTATTTTAATTGTAAGCTAAAATGAAATAAAATCTAAGTTTATTTTGCCTTGTATTCGTGCTTTATTTGCGAAATTTTCTTCTTTTTTTCTTTTTTAATTCGATTCTCCAAAGTCATTTTATTGTTAATTTCAGTCTTATATTTCATAGTTTTTATTTGTTTATTTATTTATTTTTTGATCTTTTGTTCCATCGCTCGCGTAAATTTTGCGCATAGATGGAAATTGTACAATAATAATAACAATAATATAAATTTTAATTTGATTTGATCTTATTATTATTATTATTATTTATTTGTTTATTTAGTTACTTATATTTCGGTTCCACTAGTCGCGCTAAGAAGTGCATTTGTGGATTTTTGTAACAATAACAATAGTAATAAATGATTTGATTTGATTTCTGATTGCACAATACTTAGTTAACTTCGTAATTCTATTTTTTTTTTTACAGCGGCCTATTCAAAATAAAATGATTACCAGCAGATAATAAGATAGAGATTATTTCCGATTATTATCCGATTATTCCGTATTACTCGATGAAATATTTGTTTATAAATAACATTATGTTTTTTTCCACACAAAAACCAAACGGTAGTTTATCAAAGAATCGAATGTGACTATTAAAAAGTGGTAAACTCAATGCTGTATTTATTTTCAATTACCGAAAATTTGTGAAGTGTGCGAGTGCGTATGTTACTTTATAAAATCATTAATTTCCCGAATTATCACTGTTCAATGCACAACTTCTGTTGATAATCTAGCATAGTCTTACAGGTTTTTTCCTTCCCTCTTCTTTAGTACGACTTATTTGACGTCAAAGATTCGCAGACTTGAGCAATACGCGTCATCGCTCCAGTTACACCATTGATAATGAACTTTTCTCGTTTCCTGTCCCCGTAAAAAGTAGATCAGAAGTCGTTTGCAGTTTATTACTTGTCTCCCGTATAAGTAGTTTTTCTTTTCTTGAATTTTCAAAAGTTAAAAAAAAAAAAAAAAAAAAAAAAAAAAGCTTTTCTCGATTACTACGTCGGTGACCAGGAAAACCCTTTTTTCTGGTGGCAAATTTCCGTTTATATATGTGTGTATCATCCATTACGTGAATTTATGTCTCTCCTCAGAGGGCGTATAATTACTGCCGCTGCGTTTTTTTACCCTTTTTTTCTTAGTTTTATTTTATATACACAAACATCATCTGTTTTGCTTGTCAAAAATTGTATAACGTTAAAAGCCGTTACGCGGGAACCTTGTTTTTAGCTGCCCCTCGAAAGAAAAAAAAAAAAAAACAAACAAAAAACATGAGAGCCTCCCTTAGAATTTAATTCTGGTTACAGACTTAATAGCGATGAATAAATTTATGACATCCGAAAATTCGCAATAGCCGAGAAAAATGCGACTTTTGTGTAACAAGCGTAAATAAATCGAAGAAAAACAATGGTAACTTTCAAGTATATTTAAATGCGCTTAAAATGTAACTTATATCGCGTTATCGCGTATTACTTGGAATGTCCTTTGGAGTAATGATAGCCTGAGTCGCGTACCACTTGCCGAGCTAAAGGAAATAGTTCGTCTCGGCGAGTTAGTAAAGCTGGTATGTATCGGCAGATTTGGGCGGCAGCTTCGTTAACGGAAACCTTGAAAAAAAAGTAAAACGTTTTTCTATGTACTTTTTGTTCATTCATTATCTAAAAGTAACAATAATTAAACACGCTTCGAAATTCGCTTAAGAGACACCCGTATCTGAATGACGCAGATCAATAATTATTCAGCGCGAATAAACACACCAAATAGATAAATATTAAGTTCGGCTTTGAAATTTAGCTGAGAAGAAATGGATACTATGAGAGGTGAATTAAAAAACGGGAATTTCTTTTAAAGTTATAGCAGAAGAGGATTTATCATTCGGCAATTCAAAAATAAAGAACATAAAAGATGACACGTAAGAAAAGCAGAAACGTTTATACGACGCAAATAAATTTTTCGCCCTTGTCACACATACACTAAAAATCGAAAGTAATTAATTAATCTATCGAATTTCCGATAAATGATAAAGTTATTCCCGAAAAAATTTGTTCACATTAATACATAAAAAAAAAAAAAAAAAAACCGTTACATAATTTCGTTCTCTTTATTTTACTAAATGTATTTTAATATTTCGACTTACAACGTACGTTATCACGTTCAGGGTGTACTGTGCAGTTATCAAATTATTATTTTGTTTTTCGGCAACACTTGCCGATATTATATTTTCAGAATCACTACAAAGGCTTTTTTTGGTGCTCGGGATAAAATTTGAATTTTACACATGCCGCTGACAAGTGTATATGAAGAAAGGTGTACAGAATCATTTTCTATCGCATAATTACGCAATCGACATTATCGCTTATTATTTACTAGAATGAATTTAAAGAAGAAAAAAAAAAAGTACGTAAGAATCACTGATTTTCTTTAATTGCGAAACTTTCTGGATTATTCTCGCCAACCGTTCCTTTTTTATTTTAACAGAGTCATTTTCCTTTGTTGTTATATTTCGTTGACAATATTACTAGATCTAACTACCGTTAATTTCAATTTCTACTAAACGATCTGCCTTCAACAAGTTCAGTGCCAAGCGGAAAAATACGTCCATCTCTAAATAGACGCTAATCCACACATTATTCCTTCAGCAGCATTCCAGGCGACGATGGTTTTTTTTGTAACTTTCGTTCCCAATTTAAAAACTTTTCCCTAAATATAATTTATTAGCGTCCGAATATTACACTTTTTTTAAATTTCCATGACAGATTTGGCGATTTATAACACTGTTCCAATCTCTGTTAAAAATTATCAAAAAAAAAAAAAAAAAAATAATAAAAACAAAATGGAATACTACTTTTTAATGTGTCCGAATAACCAACTTTTCAGTCAGAGTTCTTAGAAAATTCTGATATTATATCAGTTTAGTTTTCAGATCCGTTTTCGATTTTATTTAATTATCGACGGAATTTCGATTAAAAGATTATAAAATTTCGGTTGAACTACAACAAAAAGAACTTAAGTAATACAAGTTATAATAGTGGAAAAAAAAAAAAAAATCAACTAAATTTTACCCCTCCCCCATACGTACGTAAACCGTTTAAAACGCTTCTGCTAACATGTAGTAAAATTTTATTTCGAAACACCTTAAAAAAAAAAAGGAGAATGTCTACGATATATGTATATGGTATTGCATTAAACTTTTACGAGTTTCTGATACATTTTTGCCGACACTTCGTAAACGCATTCCCTTCGCTGTTTTCAACGAATTCGAACAAGACGATGTTACCACAGGGAGAAACGTAAAAAGAAATACGAAATTATCGAAAAAATACCATGCGTCTCCGCTCGCCAGGTTAATAACGGTAAAATAATTATAACAAAATCACGCTGTCAACGAAAATATTATTTAAGAGTTTTATTAACACGGAAAGAACTCGAACGGGCCAGCGATATTGCCGGTTTTAATCATAATGTCCTACTTACTTCGTGCAGGGTAAGAGGCTTCTCAGGTTTCCTTTTGCAGTCAAAGCGACCATATATGGCTGAGTACTTACGAATTTGATTCATGCGCTCTGGGTTATCTTCTGGCATATTTAAAATAGCCTACGTATCGAGAAAAAACAAATAATTACACATATGCAAGAAATAATAAGATGTCACGCGAAGAATATTTCACCGATAGTGCCTGCCCCCCTTGTTTAAATTACCGTGTATTATTTTAGATAATTAAATTATAGTACATTTTCGAAAATATCGGACGAGACGAAATGTTGAAATTAAAAATACAAATATATTTTAACAATTGGATTCTTCCACGATGAAAGTAAGACAGGGACTAAAGTAAGGGGGAAAAAAAAAGAAACTACTATATTAAACAGGTGAAAATAAATTTAAAAAAGTTACGCAATCCAAAGATATAACAGCACTAATGATTTTATATAGGAAAAGTATTAGAAAAAAAAAAAAAAAAAAAAGAATGAAGCTAACAAAGGAATAACCGGGGGAAAAGGAAAAGAAAAATCTCGCGATTAATGGCAACGCAAAATAAATGCGCATACTGAAAAAGTTTAGCAGTTTAAAAAAAAAAAAAGAATTAAAAATTAACACTATATACGTTAAAGTGTAAAAGAATTATTAGGAATTAATTTTCCGTGATAGATGTGAGCCGTTGAACAACAGCGTAATTGTTCTCATGTATGAAAATGGATTTCAACTTTCTTCGGTGGAAGTCTCGATACAACGTTGAGATGAAATTAACGAAATTATTTTCAAATAAAAGACTTAATTTAGAGTGCTTCACGCAAATGTTCAATATATGAAGCTTCCGAAATAGAAACAAATACCGATTAACTTAAAAAGGAAATTATATAACCAATGTGTACTTCTGGTGCTGACATACAGTTCGGAAACGTGGCCATTCACAAAAACTGGTATAAAAAGGATTAGAAAAACCCAAATTGCACATAAAAGGAAAATGCTAAATATAAGGCAGATAGATCACATTCGTAATAATACATGGATACGCGAACAAACAGGTCTAGACGACGCAGTGGAACAGATGGCCAAAATGAAATGGAGTTGGGCAGGTCACGTAGCTAGAAGAAACGATAATAGAGATAGTCGAAGCGTGTTTCGCAATGGTGGCCAATAGACAAAAAAAGAAACGAAGGAAGACCACAATGACGCGTTTCCAAGATGATATAGTAAAGGTAACTGGAAAGAACTAGATGAAGAATGCACAGAACAGAGGCGGATGGAAGATGTTGGGGAAAGCCTTCATTCAGGAGTGGATCGACAAAGGCATATCGTGAACGTCGTGATGACATAAAGTGATTAAAATCAACAAAGTTACGTGTAATTGAGATTTCGTTTTTGCCATTGATGACTTTAAAAGCTTTTAATAGGATTTATTTGACTGCAAATTATTATTTTAAAAAAACACAAAAAGAAAAAGTTTCGTTTTAAGGTAAAACTATATCGATCGCTATTTACGGGAACACACTTGTTCGACTCTTCGAAAGCGTAAATAACAAAGTTATCAGCTATGTGAAGATAAAAGGCACGGAGAGTACAATCTTTTCTAGCTGTAAAATATTCCACATCTTGGAAATCTGTCACAATCAGAATCTCTAGTGGTGCAAAATTTTACCGAAATTTACAACACTTGTATACATTTCGAAGTGACAAAAAATCTGTCCGTTGCAATAAAACCTGATATAAATTAATTGTTCTGCATCACCAAGCAAAAGACAAATGTGACATGGTAGTCTGAAACAAAGTAAAAACTTTTTTGCTTGAATGCAGCAGTACATATTTAGCATAATAAGAAGATGAGAACCAGTGAAAATAGCGGGGACCCCGAGTTGGCCGAAGTAAATTCGGCGACAGCTCAATGAGTTAAATCTTATGGCGGCACAGTCTGTTTGAAGGAATATTATTCCACTTGTCTGACATTTTAATTCTTCGAAAAAATTACACTTATAAAATTGTGTAACTGATAAGAGAGCGAAACTAATGTTGATATCAATGAAATTAAAATTTTTAAATTTCAAACATCTTTTAAACCACATTTATTTAGTACACGTAACGCTGTCAAGGACTCTACCATGACTCAAGTGGACCATCTCTTTAAAAACCTGACTGAAGACATTTAAATGAATAACGTTCGAGATTGAAAAAAAAACAACTGATAGCATAACTGAAGGGAGTAACTATTTTCGTAACTACGTAGCAAGGGAAAATAAGAAAGCAAAAAAAGAAGAAGAGGAACACAAAATTCATTTTGGTATAAAGTTGTTTAAGGATCAAATCAAGAACAACCGCCATTTGTAATTGACTTATGCAGAGTCCGTTTGTAACGAATACGGTTAGTATAATGTAAAAAGAAAGAGAAACAAGTGCAGTACCTCGACTTCTTTGCTAACTTTCTTCTTCGCATTATGATACTTTGGTTCCAGCTCGGGCAGGTTCATTGCTAATAATTTCGCTGACTCTTCCAGACGATAAATTTGGATTTCGTCCAATACCGGCGTCAGGTGATGTTGCATCGGTAACGGTGAACCTGGACTAGGACCGGGACTAACACTACAAACAGGACTAGCGGACGTAGCAGGCGTGCACGAACTTATCTCCCCTAATTGCTGAGAAAGAAATTAATTTTTCCTATATATAATACGCACATACAGGTATATGTTTTTTTTTGCTTTTTTTTTTTTTTTTAACGGCTTAACTCGGTAAACTTAATAATGAAAATAAAAATATGTTATATTTAACGAAAAATTGAATCGACTAAATATAATTCATAATGTCCTCCACATACAGTCGCCGACTCCAAAAAAAATATAAATGTAAAATTATTATTTTCTGCGCATTTATATATATATATATATATATATATATATATAATATATATTCGATAATAAAAAGGAATAATTTTAATATATTTTATATATATTGGCGCGTATTCATAAATCTTACAATTCTCTATTTACCCTTTTTTAACACAATTTTGAAAAGAAAAAGTAATTTTTTCCGATTATTTCTATGTAAAAAAAATTATGTTTCTACTCACTGAGGACTCATGATGCCACTCTATCAAAATTGACACGGTTGATGATTTTCTTGCTCGTTCTTGTTTATGCAATGAATTAAGTCGTTTAATCGGTCTTTTTTAGAATTCTAAAAAAAAAATTTAAAAACAAAGTCTGCACTATGTAGCGCGCTACCAAAAATTTACACGCACCATCTCGCGCCTTCCGATATTTATTAATAAATTCTGGACAAAGGCATCTATGAAATGCGTAAGCTACAATTATCGGGATTAAACGCACGCTGATTTAAAACTTTAACCGCATTTCAAAGTTCAGAAAGAGGATAGAGCGAAGAAAAAACGTAGAAATCGGTCCGAGAACCGAGTTTACAATATTACGGAATTACGACAGATTCGACGAAGCGTGACAAACGATTGTAATGTTAGCACACGTTGAACAGACCGAATGAAAACTATTTGTTTACAACAGCGAGATAGAATGCGATCAATAATTTTTTATTCGCCAGTTCTGGCATTCCTTTTGATTTTTAATTTATTTATTTATTCGGGCTGTGAGAGGTCGAGGGACGTTGTGCTCTGTCACAAAATCAACCGAAAGCGAAATATCTAAGAAACGAAGCTTCCAATAAACCAGATTCAAAACAGCTGCGAAACGCAATATAAATCAAGACAGATGAAGTTAACGTTCATCAGTAGAAAACGAATATGTTTTCCTTGTCAGTTGATTGAATTAATTCAACGTAGCGACCCAGTAGTTTGCTCATGGTTTACCATTTCATAACTTCTAATAGTCTTCACTTTATAGCAGTTGCTTTTGACGATAGAAAACAAAAAAACCTCAAAAATATACGTAATAAATATGCGTAGTGATTTGAAATTTTTCACACTACTACCTCTAAAATATGAACAAGAACTGAATTTTTCTTGCCAACTTTATTTTGATATATTTATTTTGATATATTTATTTTGATATATTTATTTTGATATATTTATTTTGATATATTTATTTTGATATATTTATTTTGATATATTTATTTATTCACTGACATTCCCTCCCGTTGGCATGTCAGTGAAGAAAGCGTGCTAGTTTGATAAAAGTTTTCAAAAAAGTTGCCAAATTTTTGTCGAAAAATCATAAAACGTTTTACCGATTGTTCATCATCAAAACGTAAAATAAACTTTATTACTCGATGTATTATAAAATGATATATTGGACATGCCGGGAACTCATTTAAAATTGTCCTCCGAATTAGTTGCGTATTCTAACAGATTGTTTCCTTCTTATGTATATTCTGCATCTTAATTGAGTTTCTTTATCGAAAAAAATTAAATATTTACGTCAAAATCACGGTTTATTTCATTTTCTCTCCTTTTTTTAAAATGTTTTTCTGGACCATCTTAATCAGGATTTCGTGCATTATACGTTTTTTTTTTTTTTTTTAGGTAATCTTAAAAATTATCTGTTAATTACCAAAACAGGCGAGAAAGTGCCAAACAAAAAACTCTAATTTAAAAATATCGACCACTATACTAGCGATCTTATAAAAATCGGAGCAATTGTAAGTAAAGCGAAGTAAGTTCCGTGATAGAGAATTGCGCAATTAAGCTCTTTTCACAGTCTATTTAATGGTTCTTAATGACGAAATTCATCAGTATAACCAATATTCCATTGCGGACATTAGGTGTACGAAAATATGGGACGACAGCTTGGGTTTTATAAGACAAATTTCAAACCTATGGCACCACTAATAATTTGACCTCGTACACTTAAACTGCTAGGTCACCGCGCCACCACCTAGCTTTATTACAGATTTCGTAAACATATGAATACAACTTTACATTACCGATTTCATTGAAACAATGTTCGGTACTCCACACATTGTACATTATTCGTCTTTACACTTTTTTTGAATACGTTTTAAACAATCGGAGGATAAGTACGATGAAGAGCCGCTAAAAGATACCTTCCCCGTATGAAATGTAAGAGTTTACTTTTCCGACTTAAATAGAAATCGAAAATTACTCGATCGTAATTTCAATAATGCCTAAACAATTCGCGCGGAAATATCTCGACGCTGAAATTAACACCGCTAAATTTCCTCAGCTGTTTCGAAATATTTTCAGGTGCATTCGCTTATTCATTTGCTTTTTATCAATATTTCCAATATATGTACACATAGGTTGATTCATTTCCGGCTACATTCGTCATCGATACATCGACCTTAAAAATGTTGGATTTTTTTGAAATTTTCTATGCGTTTGCATTTAATCGTTTAACTTTTATCCTTACCGCCCGATCCTCAAACTGTAGTCGGCTTTCAAATTTTTCCGCACACTCTCGCTGAGCTTATGCATAAAAATATCAATAAACCGGTATTATCGTCTTGATTTATTTCATAGTATAGATTGAAAGAACTCGAACACTTTTTAACTCAGTCTAATTAAGTCTGACTTTTTAAATTTTGTCTACCGTTAGTCGATTATATTAGGCACGCACACTTATTCGTTTATAAATGTAAAAATTTACTTGTACTACGGAACTGCTGGGCGAAGAAGCTGGAGTAATCGACTGATTAGTAGCAAACGAAGAGGTACTATTTATCAGATTTGAGCCGTTGTTGGCTGCTGACAGCGATCGTGGCAACGGATACGTGTTCCCGGTACTCGGAATCAACGGCGACTGAAATATTACTATTTAAAAACAAAACAAAAACACGCGCTAGTTTATTAAATCGTTTACTGGAAAATTCAGCGAGAAAGTAAATCGGGAAATAGGCCGCTAACACATAGTCACCGCGGCGCAAAATGAATTTAAAAAACAGAATTGCACTAAAATTTGAAATTACTAAAGGTACGCGAGTTAAGGATTTATTTTATTAAACATTTTCGGATTTTTGCTGAAGGTTGACCATTAGTTCCAAACGTTTTGCAAGATTCCGACTTTTTCGTGAACAAAACTAACTTTCAGCAACCTGTAACACGATTTTTTTTGTGACTTTATACTAGTTCAGGTGATCTCGCTCGCACGGTGTCGTCCAATGAAGAAAGAACCATCGAGATGGCTCCATCTACGTGTGATCACTTAAGCAAGAATAAGAAAGGCTAAAGTTAACAAACCACATCTGAAATATGTAAGGAAATAAAATATTTAGGCATACACATTGGCGAAAATCTTAATTTCAGTAAACATGCCGACTACGTAATGGACAAAATATTAAAAAATATTACACACAACTAGTAGTAGGTCTATATAATAGAGAAGCTTTGGTCTGAAGTTTGGCGATAGGAAAATTCTTTAGTCAGATCTGTAACGGAATAATATCGCTCCTCGATTTATTTTCCGAACATTACGGTCGATAAACAAAAATAAAATAAAATGAAACCGGAACAAAGAAAAATCATTTTAAATATGATATCTGCATACAGTATCCTATCTACTTATGCCGTATCAAGAATTATGCCCTTTGATTTACAAATGAAAAAAAAAAGAATCAAAGATAACTAGAAACAATTATGCGAGTATAGGAAAAGAATAACGGTAGAGCATAGAAAACAAAATATCAACAAGTATACTGCAAAATACTTAATATTCGCATTACGGCATTTGATTTTTTTTTTTCTTCTCTTTTCTCTTTCGTATAATTTGTAATGTAGAGGAACTACGGAAAAACGTTAGGGGCCAAACAGTCTCTATCTACCGCAGATCGACTAATTGTGAATTGCTATTCCTATTGCATATATTAACGTTTTGTTATTCATTAATTTAGACAGTCACTTAGAAATGAGAAGAAAAAAATAAAAAAAAACCCCCCCCAAAAAAAAATAGATTACATCTTCACAGGAAGGTTAGTTTTTATCTGCAGTAGAGGTGAAATTTAGTAAATTTTGCAATTTCGCATAAATTATAATTAATAAGAATTTTTTAATTGATAATTTTACACGTATACATTTCAGTAAACCACTATTATAATATTTAAAAATCATAGATATATGTATATCACGGAAAAATTGATAAATTATTTTTCAAAAAAAAAAAAACCCGACGCCTTCCGGTCTGGAATGAATAACACTCTGTATTCATGGGGAATAATATAGTATCATTCCCGATTTGGCTAACATTAAACACAATCTTCCGAAGGATCAAATAACGCGCTATGACAGCCTGGATAAAAGCAGAATTAGAAATATAGAATTTCACGCCGAACAAAAATATTTCTATAAATTCGCTATTTCCGGTAACATCAAAAAAAAAAAAAAAAAAACATGTAGAAAGAAGAATAATTTATAATACTTTTTTCGAAATAACGCATAACATCGTACTGAGAAAATTTTAAATGAACGTTTTAGAATAATTAAATACCGCCTGCTGATTGATTAAAACGGAATAATATACACGAGCAGTATATTACTAAAATTAGAAATAAAAAATAACTGAAAGGGAACAGTATCGAGAGTTGGCCAACGAATAAAAATGCGATTAAAAGTTTTTTTCGATCATCAGTCGTTTGTGATTATTCTGAAAAAAGTGTTACAAAATGTTTTATTTCTGTTTTCAAGTTGCTGTAGCTCTCTCTCTCTCTCACACACACACACACACTCTCCCTCCCTCTCTCTCTCTCTCTCTGTAGCGAAACATTTGCGGTCCCATGTTTATAGGAACTTTTTCGTTCGGTATAAAATTTCTCCTATTGCAACTGCAGGACCGAACGTGTCATAGATCTGTAACGTTTAAGCACTACTTAGACGGAATATTTTCGCATTCTTTAAAACTTATGGAACGTTTTCAAGATATACGATATTCAGAAATCGTGCAAACGAAAATTGCAACCGAAATTGCAACGTAAACCAGCGGCGTGTCAAACGGGGGGGGGGGGAGCAACAGGGGCAGTCGTTTCCCAGAGAAAAAAGTGCCGGAACGACACCCCCTCAGAAAAGTATATATATATATATTATATACCAGCATATATTAATAAAAATCCGAGAAAATTCAACAAAAAGCTAAATAAATGTGAAGAGAGATCGTTTGAATTAATAAAATTAAAATTTTTGTAGCTATTGTTATTAACCATTTCGTGTCTGGTTCTGATGATGAATCACTGCTGTTCGAAACGTTAACGAAAATAAATTGCGAAGTGTTCGTTATCGAAAAAAGCAGACAAATGGTTTTAATGTTTTAACGACCGTATTAGATATTATATCGCCGTCGCAAAAATAAAACAAAATGGCCACTGAACCGGGAAACCAGAAATTTCGGGTACTCGGAAAAAATTAAAATGCGATAAATCATTTAAGGTAAAAAAGAAAAAGGGTTTTTATTTCACTTCATAATTAAAGCTTTCTATTTATTTATATAAAATATTACCAGTAGCGACAAAAAAAAACTACATCCTTTTTTTTTTATTAATGTACAGTCTGTTTCAAATGAGCGTGCATGGCGAAACTTTGTCCTTGAAACCGTTAGAGGGGAAATTAAAGCCTGAGCAAGTAGCGATACCCTTCCCCTTAGATGCTTTGTGCAAAATGTCTCAGTTGTCGTTCGATCTTAGTAATAGAAGAACATATTTCACTATGTCTGCCATGCACGTTACGAAGCCGTGGTGGTGTTCCTGTGTTTACATCCAAAAGGACCGAAAATGTCGCTCGGAGCTGCCGCCAAGTACATGAAAAAGTCGAAGACATTTGTAAAAGTGGGTTGAACGTTATTCCGACGTAAAAAACGTCGATGGCCTACCGGATCGTGGCTCTGCACACGAAAAACAATGAAAAAGCAGGACAGAGTGATTTTACAGGTATTCGAGATGTCTATCACTGCGAGGGAAGCAAGCGATTTTGCGTAAAAACGGTCTAAATGTGTCATGTGCCACTATAAGAAGACCTCTTTACTGGCTCACGAAATGAAATTTCGAAGCACTGTGAAGAAACCACTACTATCCCAAAAAAAAAAAAAAAAAAAAAACGTTAAAAAAAGACTTAATTGGGCGAAAGAAAATTTGGATCACGATTGGGTTAACGTAATTTTCCCGGATAAAGCTTCTTTTTGGGAACATTCTTGTATCGCTCATGTCTATCCACGCCAATAGACTCATCCAGCGGCGAAACACGCGGTAAAGATGCATGTCTAAGGCTGTCTCTCAAAGCAGGGATTTGGCAATTTACATATCTTCATAGAAAATTTGACCGCTGCCAAAATAGTCACAATATATCAGAGGGCTTTATTACCATCTGCCGTAAAGAGATGGTTTACGCGGAAAAATGAAAATTGGCTACTGCAAGAAGACAATGGCCCAAAACATCGAAGTCATCTTTGTACCGCATGGAAACAAGGAAATGACGTTTACATACTGGATTGGCCGTCGCAGTCGCCAGATACAAATCCATCAGAAAATTTTCCGGGTGTTTATGAAGCTCCGAGGGAAGAAGATCTGAACCGTCAAGCAGTTATTTCGATAATTTTGATTGATATGGAGGTCTTTTCCTCAAGATTACGCCAAACATTAAAGTGTGTACATCGGAGATGCCGGGCAATTGTTAATAATGGAGGCGATTGGACATCTTATTAATAATAAAGCATCACGATCTATATCATGCAATAATTGTGTGTGTGTGTGTGTGTGTGTTTTTTTCAAGTAATTATTCCGAATAATTTTTGAGTTTCGCTATACACACTCTTATGAAACAGACTGTATATAATAGGCTCCTCTACGTATAAGGGTGATTTATGTTTTTGCCCCTCCTGGTTGTGAAACATTGGCACGCCACTGACGTAAACGGTAAAATTTTTCTATTTTTTTTTAAAACTGTAAATGAAATCTATAGACTTTGAACATTCTTTTAATTTACTTCTAAATAGTGCCTTTTTTCCCCTCAAAAATTACTGAAAAGCTATTTTTTTATAAGTATTATAGAAGAACCAGATATAATACGCAGGCGTATAAAAATAAAACAATTATCGAAAATTCATTACCTTATGTACCTAATTTTTTTTTTTACTGAAAAAGATTTCTGATTTAACTTTTTTCTAATTTAACTTTTTTCTAATTTACATTAACTTGAAATTCCATCGAATTACACGATTTGTAATGGACGGTTCGCATATGTTACGTTGATTATTCTAAAACGGTTTAAGTCTCTCTATTTTGAATTAGAATTTTTCCGGTATTTCTTTTTCAATTACCGCGAACCGAAAGAGATAATCATCGCCCTCTGCTATCCTTAACGAGCAGAATTCACATTGTGTTTCCTTTCCGAATGATTCAATTGAATCGTATAGAAGAAGATGGAAAGGGTTAGAAACATTCTCGGTAACCAAATGGTGGTTCGGCGTTCGTTGTTTATTGTTCGATATCATCTACGTCTGTCATTATATTTTCCGCTTTGCCTCGACGTATTATAATACGAGATAATTTCAAACGTGTTCGAATAGTTCGAGCGAAGTACACAAATAATGTTTTAAATTAGATGACCTGCCAGTTGTTACAGAAAATTACGGTAACTGACTTAAGCCGCCCGGCAAAACTCGATCTCGCTTCTGTTCATCGGCACTGGCAGAGAATAATACACTGATAAAACGGCGGGTAGCGAAGATTAGGTACCCGAAAGAACGCACCGCACACGACAACAGCTCACAGCACTACCTGTTCTCCATCGAGCCTTCTTCTCCGTTTATCCGAATGACGTTAATAGATATTCACGCACCCGCGCAATCTATACCCGTTAAAAGATCCGTTGGGTGAAAGAAAAAAAAGAGACAAAACCGTATCATATGTTCTATATCAATAACAGCCGTCGGCATGTGTTACGTTAAAATTAAAATAAAACAATATTTCATCGTTTTTATGCTAGTGAGACATGTAACTAATTGAATTAGGCACACGTACACACACGGTGAACTTGAAATAATCAACATGTGAATTAATATCAAATTCGGACAATATCTAATAAAACCAACGGCCGATAAGCAATTTAATATCCTTCTCTCGGCATTTCAATACCGTCATCGTATATATTTTCTGGCGAATCAAATAATACGAAAGAAAAAAGAAAACATTTATCATGGAAATTTATTAAAAAATAATCACATTAATTTCATTTCATCGCGAAATGTTTCGAAGAGCAACGTTCGTAGTCAGGAGCGGATTAATTTTACGGGGGCTCAGGACTAATCTTCAATGAGCGACCCCTTTCGAAGAAGAAATGGTAAAAAAGATTCAGTATTATATATATACGTGTAATCAAAATAGCATTAAAAAAACTACACTGCGTACATACGAATGACTATTAAAATTAAAATTATGCTCTCTTTACAGAATCAACTTTCTTATCCTAAGAAATTAAATACCTAAATAAAAATTTAATTTTAAAATAACGAATTTTAAATATACATACATGTATGTTAATAATTGTAATTTTTTATTAATAACATTATCTTTTTCTATAAAATATATTTATATCCTATTCTTTTCTTTACACGAATTAAACATGCATGTTTAAAATTTCATAACTGTTTATGTGACCGGAAAAAAAAGTGAATGAAACACACACAGTATGATTTATTAAATTTTTCGAAATACAAATAAAATCATCAATCGATTAGAACTCGCTTTTATTTTAAATAATTTTTCTACAATTTAAATAAAACGTATTTACAATAAAAATTAAAAATAGAATATTGTCAAAATTAAGAATATTTCAGGTCGTAAAACGTTTTTACATAAAAAAATTGACAACGATTGTATGAGTCCTCTAGGCCCGGGGCAAAAATATGATTGGGGCCCTCTTAAAATTAAAAAAAAAATATTAAATATTTTTCAAAACCCACTAACCCAGTACTTTTGCAAATAAATAAATAATAATATTAATGAAAAAGATTAAAAAAGTGAAATAAAAAAAAAATACTCCCATCAAAGCTGGTTTGGAGTTACTCCATGGCTGGACTGTTTTGTTTTCCGTGCTAGTTGTTTCATTCAGTTGATTCAAAATCAAGTACATCTAAGTTTGTTATGGAATGTAGCGATAATTGTAGAAAATTTTGCGAAAAAGTTCCGAGCCACGAAAGTAACTCGCAGCAGCACATTAATAATTATCTTTTGTGGAAAGATCGAAAGAATAATTGTGTAACTGCATCAGAGATAGATAAAGCTCTTGAACATCATCGTAATCGGGAGGAAAAAGAAACACGGCGAACAATTTTACGTAGCTTGATTGATGTTACACTTTTCTTAGCTGAGAATAATTTACCGTTTCCAGGTGAAAAATTTATACTGTGGAACACGAAAATTGTGCTTTATCAACGGTGAAATTTATATTAGTATTCCGATTTAAAAGTTCACTTGGATTCTGCGTCAGAAAGTCGAGAAGCTGAAAAAAAAATTACACATTACATGTCTTGGAAAAGCCAAAATGAATTTTTAGAAAAGTTTTGGAACGAATTTTATCTGACATCGAAAAAGCTCACAATACTTCAGCATAATTGTTGATGGAACACCTGATACATCGCACACTGAGCGAATTATTATAGTAACTAATATAACAATTAAATGAAATCTTTGTAAGACAAAAAACGCAGATTTAAAATCTTGCATTTTTACGGTAAATTTGCACGTGGAAAATTAAATTTTTTTCTATTCAAAAGTGGCGGACCTCTTGAAGGGTGGGGCCCGAGGCTATAGCCAAACCTAGCCTCCCCCCTAGATTCGGCCCTGTTCGCAGTTATAATAAGGAAAACTAAGAAGTTTGATGAGTAATCATGGGTGCGGATAAGTTTGTGTAACAAAGTAAAAAAAAAAAAAAAAAAACCATAATTAAACAGATCCTATCTTTTGCCCTGAGGGTACTTTTTTAATTCTTATAGAAAAGAGTCTGTTCTCACTGGCTTTATGTTATTTGCGGCGAAATAAAATAAATTCCGGGGGGGGAGGGGGGGGTTCTTAATAGAAGATAAATAAAAAATAAATGTCTTACTAGCGTGACTAAAAAACGTTACAAGTTATTCTGCTACTCTGGCGACGTAAGAACGGTGGCACGGTCATTAATAAATAGGAAAGCTAAGAAGGCAAAAAAATGTTTAATTCCACAAAAAATTTCTAAATCTCTCTCCCGCGAGGAAACCACGTGAAGTTGGTACTACAAGGAGTGCAGGAGCTTTCAAATTTTCAATATTATCGTATATTATCCTAAAAGTTTAGATATACCTCTTTGCGAACGTCGAATTTCGGAAAATGATATACACCGCACCCTTAAATCATTTAATGCTATTCGCTATTGAGTAAAGGAAGGATGCAATTATTACTGGTTTCATTTCGTTGGGTTATAATTTTATAGACTTATGAAAACTTTAAATAAATATTAAAAAAAAAAAAAAAAAAGACACCTGTACAAAACAACGAACAAATATCATTGGAGCGAACCCGATTGAAACTTTAGGCTCACTCCCTCATCTTGTACACACATTTACAAATAAACAGGTTCCATGCAAAAGTTTTACGGACGTCATGTAAATGTGATTTTTACAATCACCCATTCAATGGGCCTATCTCTTTTCACTCTTCTCACGTAAACATTACAATCTCGTTTATCCCATTACTCTGTCACATTACGCAACTATTTTGATTTGATATTTTAATTTCTTATGCATGCAAGCTGGGTTCCTCTAGAGCAGTGATTCTTAACCTTTAAGTGATGAGGGACCATTTGATAAAATTTCTGTCTGCCATGGACTACCAACTGTTTGGAGTTAATATACAGTAAATGTAAATAAATAAAGGGTTGTTCTATCTATCTATAAATAAGACACGCGTGAAATTGTTCAACCAGTATTTTAATTTTTTTTACGAAAATTTCACATTACAGAGGTAAGTATATTATTTTAATGAGATTTTTGTAACTGCATACTTTTCGCTAACTTCCGAATACTTGGTTCGGTGCTACTCAAAGCCAAACGTATATCGGCACTGGCATCCAACCGATTTCGGTGTTTGCTTTTAATTATCAAAAGCGTCGAGAACCCCTGCTCGCATAGATATGTCGAAAGCAGGCTAAAGTCGATTATGTACTTTTCTGTACGTGTGTATGTATATTACAGAAAAAATCGATCCTTCGAATTTCGCCGGGGGGTGGGAAACCTCCCTAGACCACAACACAGATGCTAGACTTCTATTTTATTCGACTATGTGTTGTGCTTGCCAAAGTGAAATTACGCAAAAATGTTGCAAATTTCGTTTTTAGGATTTTTTCATTCTCTTCGGCGTAATAATAACGTAGCCGTTGATGTATTCGAAAACTTCGCTCCGTCTTTTAAATTCTACTTATAATTCCTAGTACTGCCTTGGTTTTTTCATTTCCAACCCCGTTTATTGTTCGTCCGAACTATCTTCATTGTCTTTATTCCTGATCGGATTCGACATCATAATTCCAGTCGATCGTGGGACGTCTTGTTGGTGAACTTCGGGAAAAAATTTAAAAAAAATTAAAAAAAAAATATTATACATATATTCGAAATGGCGAAAGCAGAAAAAAGTGAAATACCCACTTTGAGCACTATGCTAAAAGCATATGGTAATTTATAATTAATTTACTGAATTTTTTGTGTACATTTATATTTGTCTATTTATTTCAACGAACAATAAAGTACTTAATAAAATAATACCACCATTATTCATAATTTCTTTTATTTTTATCAAATCACTTTCCCGTATGGAACTTATATTTATTTCTTTAGGTGAGTTTTCCCTCCGCAAATTCTGATTTAAACGGCCAATCCCATCCTTGCTTTTTTTTTCTTAATTTTAATGTTAAAGTAGCCGCGGAATAGTTAAAATCTAGTCTATTTTAGAATAAAATCCGACCGTTAGAAATGTAAGCGCGATTTTGTTTTCACTTTCAATAATGTTAAAATTTATTACACACCTATTATTTCTGTTGATTATCAAATAATCCATATGGAAAATAAACACTTTTTATAAAATAATGATAATATATTTTTATAAAATAATGATAATATATTTTTATAAAATATTGATAATATATTTTTATAAAATATTGATAATATATTTTTATAAAATAATGATAATATATTTTTATAAAATAATGATAATATATTTTTATAAAATATTGATAATATATTTTTATAAAATATTGATAATATATTTTTATAAAATATTGATAATATATTTTTATAAAATATTGATAATATATTTTTATAAAATATTGATAATATATTTTTATAAAATATTGATAATATATTTTTATAAAATATTGATAATATATTTTTATAAAATATTGATAATATATTTTTATAAAATAATGATAATATATTTAATAAAATAATGATAATATATTTTATAAAATAATGATAATATATTTAATAAAATAATGATAATATATTTTATAAAATAATGATAATATATTTTATAAAAAGTGTGTATATTTCATATGAATTATCTAGCACTTTTAATAAGTTCGCTTCTATTTGATATCACAAAGTTCCCGAAGTTGCAGGCATAATCGCTTTCCGGACTGATTTTCTCCCTCTTTTAAGTGGTAACATATTTTCAGGTTGCGTTTTTTTTTCGTTCATTTTCCCTTTTTCTATAAATTATTTTTTTGATTTTTTCCCTTTTTCTATAAATTATTTTTTTCGATTTTTTTCCCTTTTTTTATAATTACTTTTTTTCGATTTTTTCCCTTTTTCCATAAATTATTTTTTTCGACTTTTTTCCCTTTTTCTATAAATTATTTTTTTCGACTTTTTTCCCTTTTTCTATAAATTATTTTTTTCGACTTTTTTCCCTTTTTCTATAAATTATTTTTATTCATTATACCAATTACAATTTTGTCATTTAAATTTTATTTAAATATAACTTAACGACACATTTATACCATTAAAAGATAATTAGAAAAATATAGACTTTTATGGCAGAGACTTGTATTATTATTGTTAAAAAAATTAAAAAAGAAACAAAAAATATAGTAAACATTAATATTAAAGGCAAATCGATTAATCTGCATAGTAACCACAGAAGTCTTTAATTTGTTTCGCATGATCAAAACATTTTAAAAATAACATGCCTGTTTTACACCTAGTTCTACCATTTTCGCCGTCTTATTTCCACGCATAAATCCGCAATTAGTTTTAAACTATCGCTCCTTTATCTACGACTAAGCTTCCAAATCGCTTCTTTTCAAACTCGTCATTTTCCAAAATTCTTACCTTCTTTTCCGTCTTTAATGCCTTTAAACCTTCCCCCACACTATCGTCGACAGTTCTTGTTGAGTAAAATACGCCTACTTTTTTCAATCACAGATCGTTTCCATTCTAAACGTCTACTAGGCGTATCTTCCTTCGTAATTCTATCTATTTTGCAAAACTGACACTTTAAACACTCTAAAGAAATTCCTATTATTTCGTTTTTTAATGCGCCCCTGAGTTCCTTTTTACGCCTTACATTATTTCTTCTCATAACCTTCCTTACTATTTTTTAATTGTGCTTATTTTTCCCGTTCTTCCAAAATATTTTACCTCTCTTTTTCTTCCAAATCTCTTCCGACAACCATAGCTATACAGGACTTGCACAATACTATCTCAGGTTCCTATTTCCCTTTCAGAGGTAGTCCAAGGGGGCCTAATATTTTATATTCTCGGTCTTTAATTTTTCTGAATCTTTCCGTATTATCTCTACTGTTGAACTCTATCTATTTTATATATCACTCCTTTCACCTTTCCCCTACTATTTCATTATCTTTGACTCTGTGACCACCTCCAAGCTATTTCTTCCTATACATTCCAAATCTTTCCTGCGACTTTATCCAGCCTTCTCGGACTCTCTAGTCTGCCCACGTCCATTTGGTTTCTAACCATATAAGTAAAGATGGTAATGAAATATTCTTCGTCTCGGATTGCTGCATCCTCCTAACTCCATTTCTCTAAAATTGCAATTGCTAACTCGCTTTCCTTCTGCAAAAATTCCTTACTAGGCTTTGGTGAAACATCTGTGTTCCTTCTTTTTCTGATAATTTTCTTTTTTTTTCCCTATCCATCCAACCGAGTCTTCCTCCCTCTCTTAGTTTAATGATTTTCTTTCATTAAGCCGTTCCACTGCCATCTTTATACTGTTTACGTCTTATGTAATTTTGCTACTTTGTTCACATCTTCCTTTTATCCCTACCCAAAAACTAGCCCGTCTTCATTCTAATTACCAAAGTTATCTGTAATCCTAACTGTATTTTCTTTAAATGTCCTTCTCTTTCGATTGAACCTGATACTCTGTACTTTAATTTATTGTCCCTCGCACTTGCTAATACTTATTGCACCTCATGCATCTTGTTCTTCCCCAACTTGTTCATTATTCCACAGTTCCCTCATTCCGTTTGCTGACCGGATCAGTATTTAACCTGGGCAGAGGTCCTGGAAATGCCAAACAAAAAAAACCTATAAACAGTTCTCTTGATTGTCGAAATTTTCATTATTTTTAAAAATTCGATGATTTTTTACTCCTAAGAAATTTTTTGTCATTCGTTGTCTTTTAGCAGACAAGATGTTATGAGTAGGTTACGTTTTGATTTCGGCTCAGTCTTGGTCATTCATCTAGTTTTACGTTTGATTCTTTTTTTTATTTAAAAACATCCGATATTATTTTTAATAACTGCAAACCGGAGTTGTGGACCAAATAGCTCCCCCCTGGCGAAGTAAATCAAATTGTACAGCAACGAGTCCCGAGCGAGTTGGTTTACACTCTACCGCTCAATCGAGGTAATCTTTAATTTTCACATCGCCGTTGAACGGATAATTCCTCGAAACGCACTAAGTATTTCAATTGCTCTTTTCCAAAACTCGTCAACATAAACATTTTTCTAACACGAACCCCGTTTATAATCTTTCACCTTTTTTTTTTTTTGTAAATTTTTCTCAGTCCGTTCTACCGTATCATTCCAGCCGATTGTTCATAGTAATCGACGATGCCTTTATATTATTATCAGCGAGAAAAACGTAATATCTGCTCTCGAATAATTCGCTGTTCCTTATTATCCGTACGGCGCTGCATAATATTAATAGACTGCAATTATTTTAAACATCGGGAATTTTAAAGTTTTAACCATATGCTTAATCCGAAATTTAAAACGAAAAAAATCTCTCATTAACGGGAAAAAATTGCAGATACGATGATTAATTAGAAACTTTTTAAAACTGAGAAACTGTTTATTAAGAAACATTCAGATATAACAAATACTTGCACGTTCTACGTAAAAGTAAATGTTTGAAGAAGAAAAAAGGAAAGGGCCGATGACCTCGCCACCGTGGAGGTTCTCCTAATTCGTTGTATGTAACCTTCCAAAGGTGATTAAGAAGAAATGGCGCACAAGAACGATTCGAATACCGAGAAAATATTTTCCCCAAAGGTCATGTTTACCGCTGGTATTTGTCGCCTAAACATTTCTCCGTCGGCGAGCTGTTAATAAAGCATGTCCCTAAATTATATACCAAAGTTAACCTTGCTTGTTATTGAACTCTAGAGATTCGTCCAGTCAATTAGTCTTCTTATTCTAATCCGCTTTCATCGCTCCCTTCCATGGTCACCGCGTTACAACAATCCTGAAAGATTATTTAATTTATCAGTGCTGCACTGCGTCACCTTCTGTGCAGTAATATTCGTTAACACTTTTTAAAATCACTGAAAAGGGGAAGAAAATGAAGCAGCTCCGTTTCTTTCTCTCTCCTCTTAGTTCTTTTAATCTCTCTCCATTAAGGGTAATTGCAGCGGGCAGCGTCACCTGACCGAAATTAATTTACTAGAAAAAATTAATTTAACGACATACACTATCCGACGATTCGGATGTATATTTAAATATTATTTAATTTCAGTTATAATCTTTTCTATGCACCGCGCTATCTCGGTAAATGTTTGAATAGATCGTTGCGTGTGGCCATTTTATGTCGTACATTACACGCACATGCTTTTACGTCTTCCCGATGGCTGCTTTTTATACGGATCGTCTTTGTCGTGTTTACTGAGACTCAACGCGCAAACACAAACACACATATATACACGTATTGTACATTTTATTTGTTGCCGACGGCTTTGCGTGCATATTAATATCTGTGTAAATCTTATTTCTTTCTTTCTTTTTATCGTAATATTTTCCGGAAACCTCTGTTTTGTAATGATTCTCTTACTAGGACATTTTCTAAAAACCAAGGCGGACTCTACAGCGTATACAGTCAGATGTGATCCGATGTAATATAAAAAAAATTATAATTTTTTTTCCCATGGGTTCGGCAGCGAGAATACTAGCCTAAATTTTCAAAAATTAAGAAAAATCAACATAATTGAAAAATCAAATATCATGGTCTAACAATAAACTCCATCCTCACATTCAGTTAAATGTTCGTTTTTTTTTTTGTTTTTTTTTTGAAAAACACCTTTATGACAGTCTCAAACAATAAACGGTCTTCATCTCAGCTAAAGATTTCCAACCTCTTTTAAGGTTTTTGTTTTTTGAGCTGGTCAAACCACCCAGTCTCTGGAGTCTACATCATTGCGATATAACCAAAGTCGAAAGTTTCGCTTAGTTAGAGTTGTTCTCCCTCTCCGGCACTCGCTGAACAAACTTCTCTCGGTCATTCTCATTATTCAGTATACTGCGCCCTATGCTTGAACCTTTTCGTGACGAAATTAGTTAAACAAACTTCTTTTTTTCTATAAAAATACATGTATATAATAAAACTAAATGTTTCGATATTATCAACGTAACGAATTAAAAAAATTCATCATTAAACTAATGAAGAACATTTTTTTTCTGTCTCATTTTTTTTTCTAATTTAAAATTTTACTTATCGCAATAAATATTTTATTCATTTTTTTTTTTTCTATTTTATTCAGTGTGTTTTACCCTCTTTTATTTTCACCGACAAAACCGCGCGAAAAACGACTAAATAACACCGAAGAAAACTTATAAACTACGCACTAAAACCTTCCGGAAAAATCAGTTTATCCTCTTTAGTGAAAATCGGACCTAAATCAATTCTGTAGTTCCCGAAATTAGCTTTTTTCATGCCAGCAATTTCCCGCGACCGGCACCATAAATCTAAAATCAACTAAAAGAGTATCTTTCCCGTAAGTCACCGGTTGCTTTCGTCACTACAATCATTTGCTTTTTTGTTCTTTCTGTCCTATTCTATCTTCCTTAAATCATTCCCTCGTTCTATAAACTATTAGCCATCCGTCGTCCGCTTCTCGAACTCCGAATGTAAATAATTTTCATATTTTTCTGTTCTTTAATTTATCAAATTTATGTAAAGATTCTTTTTCTTTCTCCGGAAAACAGTACAATAAATGGTACTCATGTTAAAGGTTTTCGGCCTCTCTGTGATCTATGTCTGTTGCAATCTAACCAATGTCGAGAGTTCGCTGTAAAAATTCTCTCGTTGTTTGTCGAAAATGAATCTCACCTTCTCAATTGCTCTCAACTGTTCTCTTTCATTCTATCTCTCTCTCTTACTCTTATTTTCATTATTTCATAAACGCATTCTTTTAACTTTTGGCATACTGCGTTACTTGAACTTCGTCGCAGCATAATTAGTTAAACAAATTTATTTTTTATAAAAATATGTTTTCCTTTTCTATTTTTTTGCTTTTATTAACATCGCCACCGAACTGGCCACAATCAACAATCACTTTCGATCAGGGCTTCTTCATTACCAGCGGTCCCCTTACTCATGTTCCGATATTCAACTCTGTTTTTGAACTCGCGGAATTCCTACCATTATGTTACTACGTTATCTGTCTGGGCTTTTTTACATACGCAATCGCGTGCATTTGCTAATATTATGTCGGCCATTTATTAACTTTAAATCGCACTAAAATATTTTTAAAGATGGTGCACGACAATTCTTCTAATCTCCCTACTTTCATACATTGGTTTTCGAATTAAACATCGTTCGCTCTTTCTACCTCCATTTACGTTGCCAGTTAATTTTATTTAAGTTACAAAATGCTCTGTTTCCTTTCCTGTGTTTATTTCACTTATTTTATTATGATTTCTCTTCATCTTGCATTGCAAGTTCTTTTGGTTTTTTTTCTTCCCTTTTCCCCGTTCCTCGCAATCTTTTTTTCTTTTCTTCAGACTATTTTTCTTCTGCGTGCTCAGCAGTCCATTATGGGCATTGCATTCAGCCGTATAATCCCGAAATTAGCAAAAGTCCCTTAAAACTTTTAACGAGAATATTCCGATGTCGCTTTATTTCGAGAACTTGGCTTCGATGAGGCACGTAACAGAAACTTCAGTCGTGATCCCAGTGGATTGTTAAGCCTGCTTTATTCTCACGTTGTTCCTTTAAAGTATGATTTGAAGTGTCGTATTTATTTTTTTACCGCATTCTATTAATTTTTTTTTCGAGGACTTCAATCTAAATTTAGCGTAATAATTAATTACTACAGCTGCTGTGTAAAAAAAACATAATAGTAATAATAATAATAATAATACACTAGGAAAACACATACTAGGATTCGTAATCCACTCCTGAAGAGCTTTCTGAAATCGGCGTACATGGAGTGGTTTCGATGCCATTCCAACCAGCGCCATGATTTCCAAGAATTCTTCTTCACCAGCATCGCATAACTGCTGTACATCATCACCGCCTATTACAAAAATTAGAATAAATTATAATGTTCTGTTAGGAAGGAAAGTAGAGGGATAATTCTATGAAAAATAGCTAAGTTATATTTTCTTGCATACTTTTTCGAAAAATGTTAGTTAAGCATTTATATGTAATATTATAGAATTACAAGTTCAATACCCCGGACAGAGTGCGTGTAAGAAAATATTGATTTTCAGAATAAATTGCATAGATGAATAGAAGACACTAACATGCGGAGTCGATTGATGTGATATTTCTATTAAAAGAAATTATTACTGCAGTACGGTGAATTTAGTAACAGCTAACGGTAAATTTCATTCATTCTTAACTAAGTATTCAATTCGGAAGAGTTACCGCTATATTTTCAGATATTTTAACGCGAATCTGATATGTGTAATGTTTCTATGAAAAGAGATTATTACAGCGAGGATTTAGAACATACTAAAGGTAAATTTCATTCATCCAGAAAAAGAAGTAAGTATTTCATCATATTTCATCAGTGGCTGATCCACGGGGGGAAATACCCAAACAACCAAAACCTCGAAAAAAAAAATATTCGTTACAAGTGAAATTTATACTATACAAAAATTTGTATAAATGTTATACTTGCGTTTTTAAATATAACTAATATTTAATACTGTTTTCTAGGAAAACTATTAATGTTACGTTTTTATTCTATATTTTAAAACGCAACTGTCATCGGTCTTTTGTCTTTTTTTATTTATTAATTTTTATTTTTTAATTAATTTTTATTTTGCAATTTTAATTAAAAATAGTTCTCAATGAAAAAAAAATATACATATATATATATATATATATGTTTAAACTTGCTCACGAACAAAGAGAATTCGGATCGGATTACTAACAAAAATAAAAAAGAAGTAAAATCTAATAAGAAATACTGTATCCTATTCGTTCTAGTAATTTGCAATTCAAATTCTCAACTACCATTTTATTTATAATTTCGTTTTATTTTTCACCCCTAAAAGTAAAAAAAAAGTTAAATTAAAAATTGTAATAATTATGTAATTTTAAAATATATATTTTTTAATTTCTAAAGAGATGGTCGCTATTTGATTTTATTTATGAAGCAAGGTATTTCTTACATATACTGCTTACCCCCCCCCCCGGCATAAGATGTTACGTAATTATACAATTTCCCTCCCCAAAATGTCTTTTTGAATCGGCCCCTGATTTCATTATTAAGAATTTGTATTCGAAACATCATACTACATCTTGTAAACACAAATATCGAATAAGGAGATGATTTGTGGTATGAAAAAACTTTCTTAATTTTTTTGAACTCGACATCTCCGTAATTTTCATTACATCGCTATTGCATGTTTTTTGCTACGTAAAACGAACGCTTTCAATAAAAGTTATTATTAACAGCCGAATCATCACACATTTTTTTAAAAAAAAACAAAACATCCATATCGAAAACTAAATTACGCTTTCGCGAAATTCCAAATTGCTATTTTATGTATTTACAATCAACGCCAAAGTCGAAATCGAACGGGGAAATAAATGATACATTCCTATTATTCTTTCAGTACTCCGATTGTGTTTACTCGTTATATCACTCTTGCCGATCCATACGCAGCATTACATTAAATCTCGCAACGTCGATCGAATTTTATTCATTAAAAATCACTTTCCTTCGGATCTACCGTTTTAGTATTGGGAACCTAACGATATACTAATAGAGACAATCATTAGGTCAGCTTGGGCATAGAATCATATCCGGGTGGCTACATGTTGTGAACTTCTACCAACAAAGTTATTTCATTCGAGACCAGCAAACTTCGTAGCGTTAAAAATACCACATCTGATGATCTAGCGGTTACTATCGGAAATATCGATTTCCCAAACTCAGAAAGAGAACCGTTCTTATAAAATACATTTGGAACAAGTCGCTTTTTCACCGGCGTGAACTGTGTAAAAAATGACCACTCTCACTAACCGTTTTACATAGTTATTATTTCGCAAACGTCAGTGATAATCTGTATTCGCTTACAAATTCCTTGAGACCAACCACGCCGTAACCCGCGTTACACAAAAACTAAAAAAGAAAAAAAAAAGGGAATACTCGGCAGTTGTAATGAAAAAGAAGTCCGATAGGTATTCGAGACTGCATATTGTTAAGTATACTTTAGAGTATCATTATATGCGAAAAAGTACTTACCCATTTCCAGCAGCGTGTCATAGTAGGCGAGTAAACTGGCCCGTTGCATGACTCGATACAATTGCAATTCAGCTTCATTGTTAGGACTCGACGTTAGCACCACTGAAAAACAAAAGCAGAAAGATAATCATCAAACACTAATAGTATAAACAAAAGAGCTAGACGATTATTAACGCGTAGCGTAGTAATATAAATATAAATATCCTAATAAATAGAGTGTTCAGGTACAAAACTTCAAGTGACTCCCAGGTCTGCCCAATACGAAAATAAAATACTAAAATCTGGGAGTAGAGGTGACCACCGAAAGAAGAGAGCCGATTCAATATTCTCTTCAAATGTGCATTAAGTTTGCTCCATGGAGAATAGGATTTAGCACGTTCAAAAATTCACGTTATCTGTAACGATACCATAATGACTACGTGGGAAACTTCTGAAAGATAACATTTCTGAGCTTAACCTACACGAAGAGAAGACGAAAAGATCGCGTTGTCTGATAAGAGGTTCGTGAAGATGGAAAAGATGGAACCAACCGTAATCAAATAGAGCACCGCCGAGTTTCGCGCGGTTATCTCCGTTTCCTTACTGCAAAAAGCAAACGGCGGTTTTAATTCGTAACATGAACTGGTCCGGATATGTGGCGAGAGATGAGTGTTCGTCGGTGGAAAGGAGACTAAGAATGAAAGGTCTCTATGACGAAACGAATAGCGCAACGGTGTTTCAGGACAATAAGGAGAGATGCTGCTCATTCGTTACTCGGAATGTGGTATCACGATTTTGAGACTTACTGCCGTTACTACACGTTGACATTTGAGGAAAATTACCTCGCAAATTACGGCAATCCACCGCGGTCTTTTACGTGACAATAAGCATGCCCATTTCATAAGATACGAAACTCACTCGCTACAATTTAGCTGAACCGTTTTCAATCACGTACTGCCCTAAATCGAGAGTGGCCATCATCTGTTTCCGGCTTTTAGATAAGGTCAGCTCCAACCGGAAATGTTGAAGCTCGTGTCATGATCAGTGTTTGAACTGTTTAGTAGATTACAAAGAAAAGTGAGAAATTATGTCCAGTTTGAAAAATGTGCATATTTAATTTTACAACTACATTGGTTTTTTTTCGTTTATTAACGAGGTTCGGTGTTAACCGCGTATGACAAAAAAAAAATTAATATTTTTATAATCCTACTATTCGTATTACGTTGTAAGAAAACGCTCAGTGTGTTTTGCGTAAGAGTCGGTTGGAAAGCTAATTTTCCCTATCATTCTATACGGAGCGCAGACACGGACAATAAAACTCAAGATCGGGGGAGATCGGACGCGTTTAATATTTAGATGACCCCCCCCCCCCCCCAGAGATCAATTTGGCAGAGGATGGAAATTTAAATAAACCCGCAGAAAAGGCCGCCGGAAACGAGCCTTACGATTTTTCCAACGTATAGTAGTAGTAGTCTTGGCGTGATGGAGGAAACTTGGAAGAGAATGATAATGCGTTCCCGATATAGTAAAAGGCAGAATGCTAAGGAATCATTTCCTCTACAGGTGGAATCAACTATAGGTGAAGTAAATGTACAGTTCAGGGGTCAAGAGGGTTCGTGTAGTCCAATTGAGTGTCGTAATTTACAGCGACTCTATAGATTAGATTATTAGACGCATATAATGACGTCGGAAAGGTATTAGTTTTTAAATATTTCAGTAACTGCACATTTTCACCGGTGTTCTGTTAAAATCAAAGTCTGCGTATTGAAATGTTCGGTACGCGTCGAATACGATTCGGTGAATACTCAGCCTTTTCGAGCTACCGAAACCCGGCTGCTACCATAGTTAGTTTCCATCGGTACGAGTTTTGGCGTAAGCTCCACCGTGCGCAGTGACTATAGTCGTCGCATTGAACGGCGATCCAGCAAAACTCGATTTATTCGGAGCCCTCTTCTTCTTCTTTTTCACCCGCCGTCTACGTTACGAAGGTTAGCGATCAACACGGCAATGTCTTTTCTAGACATGGCAGATCTGAACATTTCAATGGGTGAACAACGGAACCAACGATGAAAATCATTTGTCCACGAATTTTGTGGGCGCCCTTTTAATCTTTTGTCCAAAAGCTTTCCTTCCATAATGAGACGTAAAATCACATACTCGTATTTTTGGCCTCTCATGATGTAATAGATAACGTAGTTTACTTTCCTTAATCAAACGTAATAATTCCGGGCGTTTATTGATTATTTTGAGGACTATCCACGGAATTTTCAGCATATGCCTAGACGAATATAATTCAAAGGCCTGTATACTTCTTTGTGGCAACCAAAAATTGTCAGTCGTTTCCGAATTAATTTTTTTCCGATTGTAAGATTAGCCTTCCGTTAGTCGATTGGATCTGTGTGTGTTTTTCTTCTTGTTCATTCCGCTTTTTCTCCTATAGTCATTTCGCGAATCGGGCGAGTAGTAAGTAAGTGGTGGTCGACTGAAATATGAAAGAGAAAGTCTGAATTTTTCGGCGTTTTATTTCATCGGCATCTTTTATGGCTCCCCGTTAAAAGAGTTTTTTTTTTTTTTCACACCGTTGCCAACTTTCGTTTCCAAAAAAGAACGCTAAAAAGACACACTTTTCATGACAACATACATACGTGTACGTAGAATCTATTTACAATTTCAACGGATAACCGAACATTGTCGAATTCGTTTTGTAATTTTTTATTTTATTTATATTTATTCTTTTTATAACGATACTCTGCCGCATTGGAAATGTTAAATTGTCAAAATGCGTTCGATATGAAAAACGCTGCTGCTCTTAACCGGTCTAAGATTACTATCATTATTATTCCGTGATAAATGAGCAAACCGCGCGGATTTTAAATATTTCAAAATGACAACACACTTTAAAAAAGCCGATAGAATAACAAAAAACGTCTTTTTTTTTTTTTTTTTTTAATAGCGGTGAGTATACTCAAAATCATTTTCCTCAAACATCTGGTGTAAATCGGCCTTTTTTTTTTTCTTTTTCTAAGCCCTTTACCAGGAGTGTCCATTATTTCATATTCCCGGTAAAGTCTAATTATTCTGCCGCCGGCAGCGATGAAAGAGAAATTTCCCGAACCGGGTTGAAGGCAAATTTTAGAATGGGACACTCTTAATATTCATGGGAAAATTACCCAGGCACTAGCTATAGACGTATACTGCAGAGGGAAAAATTTTGAGCGCGTGAGTGAACGTGCGAGAGACAAATGAATAATAGGAAAATAGTTTAAGAAAATGCGTGATAAGAATCCGAAGATTAGGATTAAAGGAACAATCGTACCGTCCGATGCCTTTTAGTACCAGTCATCATGACAACTCAAAGTAAAAAAGAAAAAAAAAAAAAGAAACACGCAAAAGAAACGAAATATAAAAAACAAAAAAAAAAAAAAACGCCAACAAACGAACTCTCTTATGCAAATAAAGGCGTCGATCCGGATCCTTGTCAACAGATGTTTTTAACCCCTTTACAACAGACGGCATAAAAGCCCGAGACCGTCCTGTCTATCTATTTACCTCATCAAACAGAAGATGAAGGAGATCATCTCGACTCTCTAAACAATATGCGCACATCGTCTCCGCCGCGTTGTTGTTGATATTATCCGCGACGCGCTGGTTTTTTACGCGAGCTAGATATGACGAAGCTGAAAAACCGATTAAGACTGTTGTTAAAAACCGAGCAAGCTATGTTGGTGGAATAATGAACGAAACAAAGCCAAAAAAACAATAATAATAATAACGATAATAATAACATCCATAATAGTAATAATAATAATAATAATAATAATAGTAATAGTAATAGTAATAGTAAAAGAAAAATGTGAAAGGCAAAAAACGCCCAGCAAAAGGGATAAGTTTAAAAAAAAATAGTTCATTAGGGTCAGCTGAAAGTCCGAACTGCAGCATCATAGCGATACAGCGCGTGGGAAAGAAGGTTTTGTGTGTGTGCATTGATTTTTTTTTAAATTTTTTCTTTTCTTTATTACGATTTCTTCCTCGCTTCCAGTTCTTTTTTTTTTATTATTATTTTTTTTTATTATTTTATTTTTTTTATGTACGCGTTTTTTCTCCGAAAAGAGTGCGCACACACTGTCAGAGTGTTCAATAGGAAGAGTTCCTCACAGCAAACACTGGGCCAGCTAGTTTGGTGTTCGGAGGAGGCGAAATGGATTTAATGCCGTTAGCTGCGAGATCGGTGTACCACCGGAGCAGAAGCAGTACACATACTTAGCTGACTGTTTATTCGATCGGACTGGATAATACGGAACAGTTCATTGTCCTGCGAGAATTGTGCTTCGGAAAAAGCAAAGCGAAAGAATGAGCAAGAGGAAAAAAAGCGTAACACTGGAGAATTTTTTTTGCTCCCTAAACACGTCTTGCCCTCGTTTCGTGTCCGCTGGAGGAAAACCTTAAACAACGTTTTCAAAAAAATGCCACTTTTTATTGAATTTTATTAGCCGACAAAATTTAATCGATAAACGAAATTCTCGCAAACTACATCAGTGTCAAATGTTCTAACCGATACTGTCTTCTAAAACGTAGTTAGGGAGCAGCCGTAATGTCTAAAAGCCGGAAACGAACGGCAATTTTACCTATGAGGTCGGAATTATGTTACCGAGTACGTATGTTTTGAAAAATTGTTGTAAATGCCTTACATATAGACACGGTGGTGTCAATGTTTACGGATGGCATTATTCGTAGAAAACGGCTCGGTTTCAATTATTTAATTAGTACACACCTCTTTAATATTACCTCTGAAAATTAAGCGGTACTTGAACAATACTTGGACGGCTGCATATCTCATCTCGTTAATCATCGTTACTGAATATTCTGGTATATTGTGTATTCACGCTTGTTCAAGCGCGGTAATAATTAAATATTCGTAAATAAATTAAACATCGATAATGTGTAATTTTGATAAATTACAAATAAAACGAAATAAAAAAAAAAAACTTTCTTTAAGCAGTTCTCCCAGATTATTTCGGTATCGTTTTCAGAGCGACCTCGGTTTGATGTGTTTTTTTTTTTTTTTATTGAATTGGCTTTCGCCTTTTGGTCAGCTTTCATTTGATATTTGTTATTATCATTATTATTATTATTATTATTAAAAAATCTCGTTAAACACTATTATAACTGAAAAAATAGGAACTATGCAATTTGTAGATATATGAATTAAATTACAATCTCCGCTTTTGATTATACTCAAATCAACGTTAATTAAATAATAGAGCATGCGATCATGTAAAATAGAGAATATATTCTGCTGCTCGTGCACCAACAGCGCAGAAGTCGATATTGTATGTTTGTGTGTCTATGTACGCATATTTATATAAATGCGTGCGTGTATAAGTGCGTACATATATACGTACATGTCAGTATATAGTGTACATTTTTTTTCACATAATCCTTATTCTAAATAAATTATCATTTCATTATTATTATTATGATTATTCTTCTTGTGTCTTACGGATGACTGCGCGTAGACGATTCTTGGCATTTCAAATTTTCAAATTTTTCGCCCTTCTGCAGCCCTTCTGCAGCCCTCATTAGATCTTCCACTGATTTTATTCCAGTCCATTGATGTATGTTACTTAACCATGACATCTTCCTTCTCCTTGGACCTCTTCGACCTTCAATTTGTCCTTGTACAATCAGTTTTAATAATTTGTATTTCTTTCCTCGTATAAAGTGCGCGAAGTATTTCATCTTGCGTTTCTGTATTGTTTCGACTACATTTCGTTCGGTCTTGGCCAATTGCAATACTTTTCTGTTGCTTAACTTCCGCGTCTTCTGTGGAACCACATCTCACAAGCTTTCAAATGATTAAAATCATTTTAGCTGTGTATGTTATCGTTTACGCACCATTAGCAGAACTGAATATACTTAGCATATTAGCATCCTTTGCCTGGTTTTCAAATTAATCGAACGATTCGTCAATAAATTTCCCAGCTTCTTTCGGAATTGTTTTAGCATATCCGATTCTACGTTTGACTTCAACTTCAGGTTCTAAATTCTCTGTTATAAGACACCCGAGATATTTGAATTCTCGCACTCGCTCTATTTCCTGACCGTTGATTAAGATTATTGTATTTGGATATTCTTCCCGGCTTATCACCCTAAATTTGGTTTTCTTCACATTTATGTTAAGCCCGTATCTTATACCCGCGTCATTCGTATTATTGATTATTTCTTATTATTCCTTGTTTATTAATATTTTTATTATTATTTTTAATTTCTTTATTTATAAAGGTTTAAAAATGTTGCGCCTTAAAATTGGAGTTTGGCGCCCTAAAATTGTTCTTTTTTACTATTTTTATTTAAGAATGATTTGATTTTTTAAAAAAAATAAAATTTAGCCTTTATATACCTAAAAGTTTAAAAAATATATGGCGAGATAGCGTATAAAACTTTTGGTTTTTTGTTATTTTTTTGTATTTTTTAAAATTTATTTTAATTATTTTTTTTTTTATTTACTGATATTTTTATTATATTTAATTTAATTATGCGCACCTGCGGTATTATAGAAATAAATTGAAATTGAAATTATTATTATTATTATTATTATTATTATTATTATTATTATTATTATTATTATTATTATTATTATTATTATTATTATTATTATTATTATTATTATTATTATTATTATTATTATTATTATTATTATTGTTACATTCGACTTGGAGTAACCAACGGTATTAATAAAAAAATTTAATTTCTTTCAGCTAATTTATTTAGATATTTTCTACAGTAATTTAAAATCCAAATATCGCGTTATATAGAGTTTATTATTTTCCTCTAATTATTTACTCAGGCACACGCTAATAGAAATAATGATTTAAATTTCTCGACAAATTACCACATTCTATCTAATTTTAAGAATTATTTTTTTTTTTAAATAATTTTTTCGGTTAAAAATAAAATTATTACAGAACAAGTTTAATAATCTATTTTTGCACCTTCGTCGTATCGTTAATCGATAATTTTTTTTTTTTTGTAAGCCGTAATGAGTATTTTTTTTTTTTTTTTTTCATGACAAAACCTATAAGAAATAAAATGGTGAGTTCTGTCTCGAATGTTTTGAGTCAACTCCCAAGTTTATTTTGAACAACTGTAAAGATCAACCGTTGGTACCATCTTTAGAGAAATACAATTCAGCCAGCTCGTTTGTTTTGTTCCCCAATACAACATCGGCAACCAACAAGACCTAATGCTGGCTAATGCCTTTGGCTGGCACCCCCACCCCCCAAAAAAATAAACTAAACAAGACGATACTTGTGGTATTCATTTTTTTTTTCAATTCATTTTATCCCCAGAATCTTCTTTTTTTTCCAACTTATTTCTCATTTCATTCGTGATAAAACAGACGTGATTTCATAAGAGCCTCCTGTTTTTCTTTCCTTAAAATTCGGAATCTAGTCTCTTAAAACATCTGGGAATCCTAAGTAATAAAAATTATATTCGACTTTTAAAAATCCAGTAATATTTTCTAATATACAATTATATTTAATACAAAAACATATTACATATAATATGTATATATATATATTTATTTTTTTTTCTTTAAAAAAGTAAACAACCGGAAGAGACCCTTTAATGTATGAGTAAAGTCGACATCGAATAATTTTCCTAGTTATTCGAACGCGAAAATCTTATTACGAACAAATCTAAAGTTTAAACTTCACAGTAACATGGTGCGCGACTTTACGGCGATTTTCATAAACGGTCACAGTGACCTAATTTTTTTTCAAATAGCAATAGAAAATTTTCTGTGATTTTTCGTGTAGCGATAATGTTGGCCACTTAGTAATAATGTTAATTGTTTCGAATTTCAGTCAAATAGAAGAAAAAAACCTCCTACGACAGGTTCGCTTACATTCCCGTCTGTAAAAATTGATGGTAGCGCACTCCGTGCATACTTTGACGCAAATCTACGTCGTAGTTCACAGACGACGTTCGGCGCAAAACGTTGAATAAAATCATTCCGTTCCATCTGTACACTCTAGAATTCTATTTCGTTCTTAATTTTCAAACGAACGATGCTTCCAGTTTTTAAATTTAATGCTTTTTATTGCTAACACGAACACTGCCGCGTTCAATTAAATTTTTTCGAAAAAAATGTTTAATTTACAAAAAGCTTCAGCGAAAATTTTTTCAACATTCATTTGCCTCTATGATGCTGAATTTTTCTACAAATTCGGTTCTAAATAATTCTTCCTTCGAGCGTTTGCACGTGATTAATGAAAAAAAAAAAAAAAAATTGCACGACAATATAATGTAGAGATGCATACAGTGTGACGTGGCAACGTTTCACAACCAGAGAGGGCATAATTTAATCCTACATATAGAGAAACCTATATACATTCACATATGCACATACACATGTTTGAAAAGCGATAGTTACCAGTAATGTTTCATCCTAATCTACATAATTAACGATATTTTCTACAATAAATATTATACGTACAAATTTTATATTGTAAGAAATAATATATAATGAAAAAGCATACATAAATAGAGATAAAAAATGAAACAAAATGTGATTAACGTGATTAACGTATCTAAAATGAACATAAATTTTATTTACCTGCTTTTCGTTTAATTTTCTTGAATTGTTATTAAATAACTGTTATACATATATACACTGGTGTAATATGCCCTCATAGTTTTTCTTTCTTTGGGAGGGGGACTGCCCGTGTTATCCTCCCTCCGTTTGCCACGCCACTGGAAGCATACAATTTCGGGTCTCTACGTATGCATCAGCGTGATTATGTTTGTGCGTGCGCGCTCGTAAAGGCTTAAGTAATAATTTTCGCCGGCAACTACGATGATACTCATTAGCTACCTATATAATATTTTAAGAAGAAATTTCAGTACGCGTAACATTTCGCGGAGCAAACATAATCGTTTTACCTGTTGCACCGAAAATTTGGTCTGTCAAGAAAGATATGGCATAGTTGCAGTCTCAGAATTACTGCGTAGTTTTCAGAAATCTACGATGATATTTTCATGATTTTCACTTTTAACCAGAATTAGGGAAATTAGAAATCATCGAAGCGGATTAAAAGTAAAACGATACGAATAATCAGCGGTAAGTCCGATCTCTGTACGGCCGCTGAATAATTCGTCAATCATCGCTGCGCCAACGATGACACCGTTTCTATTTCACGCTTTTTAAATCTATTATTCGTCTAGTAATTTTAACTGCACGAATGAAACGAAGCTCTTGTAAATCTAATAATGTTCAGGCGATAGATCTAAATGAAATAATCAAATTAGCCTAGTGGCGTGAGCTCTAGATTGCTGAGATAGTGGTCAAGAAGAGTTCGATTCCCAGCGACGGCCAAAAAGAAAATAGACTAATTTGAAAAGAAACGAGAAATATACCGATTTAATAAGAATAAATGGAATGATTTAATTAATTAATAATGAGTAGTAGTTAGTGGCCAAATGTGTGGTATTCACAGCCAGACCAAAAAAAAAAAAAAAACGTAATCATCATAGCTTGTCGAGAAATACGCGCAATCAGTCGACAACGGTCACGTGGTAATGGTCACTAGAAATTTTCCGTATTCATTTGAATTTAACGTACTTTTCGGATTCTAAATGAAAAAGTTTCGCAATTACCATAAATATGTGAAAAAAGGCTTCCCGGAGTATAATATTAGTAATGTGTCTACTTTCGAAAGTCAGTAAGTTCAAGGACCTGATACTAAAACTAGGACCTAAGTTCTTAGTTGGTGGTGACTTCAATGCGAAACATGTACATTATGGATCGCGGTTAACTAATACAAGAGGTACAAAGCTATACAAAGCAGCTAATGAACAAAAATGTAGATTTCTCTCAACGGGCGAACCGACTTACTGGCCTGCAGATACTAATCGTACTCCTGATCTATTAGATCTGTTTCTGATTAAAGGCATACATCCTAACTGTACATCAATACAATCTAGCTATGACCAAATTTTCTCCGATCACTCGCCAATAATAGCCACGCTAAGTGCTGAGGTAAAACACACAGCAAAAACAAGATTGCTACACAATAGGAAAACTGACTGGGAATGGTATAAAGTTCTCCTACAACAAGATACTGATTTATCAATTAAATTAAAAACGCCTGATCAAATCGAGCACGCAGTGAGGCAGTTTACTGAACAACTGCAGACAGCCGTCACCAACTCTACTCCACATGAAACAAATGTCCAGACCCACAGCTATCCAAAAATTATACGTGAGCTAATAAATCAGAAAAGGAAAGCGCGTTCTCTATGGCAAAGAAATAGAACATTAGAAAATAAACACCAATTAAATATATTAACTAGGCGAGTTAAATACGCCCTAAAAGAATTAAAAGATGAATCATTCTCTAACTATGTAGCTACGTTAACCCCAACCAAAAATTCTGAATATAACCTTTGGAAGGCAACAAAAGGAATGAACAGACCGGTAATACGAAACTCACCCTTGAAGCAAAATGATGGACAGTGGGCAAGAAGTAGTAAGCAGAGGGCTGACACGTTTGCTAAATACTTGGCTAACGTTTTTAAAACAGACAACATAACCACCAATCTAGTATTCCCGGAAGTACAGCTAAATAATACAAAAATTAGAATGTTCTCTCCTACAGAGGTAAAGAAACATATTAAACATTTAAATAATAAAAAAAGTCCTGGATTCGATATGATAACAGCTAGGATGATAAAAGAACTGCCAAAAAAATCTGTAATCTTGCTAACATACATATACAATGCTATTATGAGAACGTCATACTTTCCAGCCCAATGGAAATTTTCCCAAATTATTATGATTCTGAAGCCTGGAAAAGATGGTACTCATCCGGCATCCTACCGTCCAATATCACTGTTATCTACTCTTGCTAAATTACTTGAAAAGTTAATATCTGTCAGGCTAACCAAAATAATGGAAGAAAGAAAAATTATTCCACAACATCAGTTTGGCTTCAGGAGCGCTCACTCCACTGAACAACAGATACATAGAATTGCAGAAATAATTGAAGAAGGTATTCAGAACAAAAAATATACCGAAGCCTTGTTTATAGATTTCACAAAAGCATTCGACAAAATATGGCATAAAGGATTACTATATAAACTTAAAGCAGCATTCCCTATACAGTATTATCAACTCATCAAGTCGTACATAACGAACAGAAAATTTCGCGTCAAATGTAGTGATGACTACTCTCAGCTGCATCCAATCACGTCTGGCGTTCCGCAGGGTAGTGTATTAGGGCCGATTCTGTATAATATCTACGCAGCAGACCTTCCCACCGAAGGAAATATTGAAGTGGCTACATTTGCCGATGACACAATGCTAATTTCGCAAGACAAGAGGGCTGATATTGCAGTTGCTGAGCTACAGAAAAGCGCGAATACGGTTCTACAGTGGGCTCAAACGTGGAAACTCGAAGTGAACCTGGAAAAGTGTAGTCATGTATCATTTACCAAGAGAGCTGAGCACCAGCTCCACCTAACACTGGGTGGTAACACTATACCAAGAAGCAATAGTGACAGATACCTAGGAGTTCACTTAGACCGTACCTTAAGCTGGAGGACACACGTACAGAAATTAAGGAATAAGCTTGATATTAAATTAAGATCGCTATATTGGCTAATAGGATATCATTCGAACCTCTCCTTAGCTAATAGGGTCTTAATATACAATGCTATCCTTAAACCTACGTGGACTTATGCAGCACCAATTTGGGGCTGTGCAAAGAAGTCAAACAGAAATGTGATACAGCGATTCCAGAATAAAACGCTACGGTTGATATACAGAATGCCGTGGTATGTTACCAATGAGGCTATTCATCGAGACCTAAGAGTCTGTACTGTCGATGAGGCTATAAAGCAACGCGCTCGTAGTCATGCGTTACGCCTCTGTGGACATAGTAACGAGCTAGTAGCTGCCCTTCCGGACAATGCAATAACAAGAAGACTGGAAAGAACTAGGATCCGTGATCTAGTATAAGTGATGGGCTGAATACATCAATGGATGTATTCTCCACTCAACTGAATACATTGAGTCCATTCGCAGATAGCCAAATAGGCTAGGCACGAATCGGCAGAAGTAGTAAAAAAAAAAAAAAAAAAAAAAACTTTCGATTTTTAATTTATAAAGTCTTTACTATTCATCTTAACAACGTCTGTCTATCAATAATACCGCTACGACCTCTAGCCGGTTTATTGATTTTTTCATTAAAATCCATGTTTCAACAGCGTACAGTAAACAATTCACCGAATATGATATCCGAAAAAGTTTTACGCTGGTAAACAACTTAAAGTGATGCAAGTTATAATATCCTAATCGACATTCGTAAATTTTCTATTCCCTTCGGAATAGAAACAAAAAAGGAAAAGAACTTCTCTAATTTGCTCTTCCTGTTTAAAATGTCGAATTACACCTGCTGGATAATATATATTCGCTTATTTATAATGAAAATAATAAAATTAACATTCCAGTTTTTCAATAAAGCTTTTCGATTTTTCACATTATCGCTTTAGCCGTATAATTTTATTAGCTCTCGTTTTCAATAACTGATAAAATTTATAAAAATACAAATTCGCGCAGAAACTCCCGAAACACCAACGCTCGTTTATTAGTACATTTTTAGGAATCCATTGTCGTCTTTTGACATGCTTATTTTGGATTTCTTTATGAAAATAATTCACATTTGTAAGCATTGTAACATAAGACGGCGGCGACTCAGGGTTACTTCGGTCGCGTCAAGCATTTACTCCTGATGTATTAGTGATTGAAGCAGTTTGCGCTACGACGAGCCTCTGAAATAAATTAAGGAGAAAATTTTTACTAAAATTCGTGTAATACTGAAGGACATTACTAAATCTCGCTACGTCTGTATTAGTGGTGTAGATGAAAGGACACCAGAACACAAAAAATACTTAAGCTAATAGACATTGTACAAAAATAAAAGCAAAACGGTTATTTAAACGATTTTTAAAATCAAATACAAATATTTCCACATTTGAAATATTCCTCGCATCCGTGAAATGCCAAGCATGTTTTCTTTAAATGTTATCTTTCCCTCGATCACTCCCTTCCTTATGCCCCCCCCTCTCCTCTTTGGATCCTAATCATCCCAATAACTGTTCCCCTTCATTTTTTTAATATTCATTCTATCTCGCACTAAACTACTAAATTTTAATGTAGCCAAATGCAAAAAATAAATAAATTAAAATGAATAAATTAAAATAAATAGATTGAAATAAATAAATAAAAATAAATAAATAAAAGTAAATAGATTAAAATAAATTAAAATAAATTAAAATAAATAGATTAAAATAGATTAAAATAGATTAAAATAAATAGGTAAATGAATAAAATGTTTCTGTTTTTCTCTTTTTCTTTTTTTATTTATTTACGTGTCAAATACAGCAAGCAAGGCCAGAGACAAGGAAAAAAATTACAAAATTACAACTAAAGTTTAAGTTAGAACGTTATAGAAGTTTAAAATTTTTCTTTGATATTAATCGATTTCTTACTTCTTACATGAAAATATGTTTATCCTCTTTTTCTGTGTTTATCTCGTTTCAGTTTGGCATCAGACTAATTTCATTGAATTAAAAAATTAGCTAACGAGTTTCTGCGTTTTATATTGTAATTTAAAAATTAATTTTTTGGCGGTAAAATCCACGTGACGTTGTTTGGACGCGTTAGTGGAACGCTCCGGACACGTTTTTCCGTCAACAAAATGTAAAATAATCCTGAACCGAGTTATTTCCGCCGACTTCTTAAATTATAACGGTGCTTTTTTTTTACCATCGCGTGCGTGCAAATGAGTAGAAAAATCGACGTTAACGGCACGCGTAACAATCCCGGTCACGTGTTTCGAAACTTTTGAGGAAGCTAAAATTCTAGCAAAAACTGATCGTTTCAAAAATGAACACTCGTCAGCTCCTGAAATTGAAACTGTAATTTTAACCAAGCTGCTCAACACAATGAAGTTCCTCTTGGCTATCGGATTATTATTAAAAAGGGACGATCGCTCGTTTAGGTAGACCATCCATCAGTCGCAATACGGAATTAATCCTGAGGGTAATTTTCAATCAGTCCGACGCCGATCCTGGCGACGAGAAAAAATATCGTTGCAATTTAAAAAGTCGACGGAAACAGTTTATTTTACATTCCGAAAAATGGGCTAACACGGGCCCGTGTTTTAAATTGCAATAGACGGTGGTTTTTAGCGGAAATTTTAATTACAATTTTAATCGAATATGTAATTATATTTTTTGTCGGTCGATAAGAGTCGAATCGGGCAGCAGTGTAGCGCTTGAAGCGAAGGCTTAGTTAAAATATATACTAGGCAGCTTCAATTTTACGTTTACATTTAAGTTATTAACGTCTCGTTCGTATAAACAAACGACGGAACATTTAAAGATTCGGAAAAATAAAAAGTGACAAAGCCGCTGCTCTCCCGTCCTTTAGCGTGTCTATGCGCCCCTGTCGGCGGTTTTATTTTTAATCGTTCTCCTATTTTAGGGCAGATGTCTTTACAAAGCTCATTATTTTACATAGTGCTTCTTTTTTTATGACCTTACTAGAATCTAGAACACTCTACACACGGCAACTAACTTATGTGACCAGCAATAACAGGTAAAACAACAAACGAACGTACGTACACGCAAGCGTGATATCCTTACAAACGTCATTTCGTGCAAATAAAAAATAACCAGCTTGACCCCACGGCACTGTAATGTGTAACATGAAAAGACGGAAAAAAGGGAGAAAACAAAAAAGGTAAGAAAAAAAGGTGTTTGTTGCAGCATCTGCGTTATACATACAGGCGTTACAAATGTACGTTCTGTGCGGCTAAAGGTAAGCAGCTGAGAGTTTAAGAGTAATAAGGAAAGAGTTTATTGATCCCGGCGGCGGTGTGGACGATGATCTGGTCAACAGCGTAGAGCCCATCTTCATTCTGACCGGACCTTTGCCAGATGGTAATCGTAATGGTTCATCTTTAAGCGGAGCAAACGTCATAGATATAAAAGAAAGTCGACCAGGCATTCGGCCCGAATCAGTAATTAAGTCCTGTCCTCCTCGTCGTTACTCTATTCCGTTTCTATTTTTAGAATTTCGATCGCCTCAAAAGAAACATTTTGAACTGTTAACGTTTTCATTTACCCTCTTTTTTTTTTTTTTTTTCGATGCGAATAAAGCGAATTAAGTCTCAGTTTTAACAGCAAAAATATCCAGGCCCTATTATTATTACCTATTTTTAAATAGTTCGATTAAAAATGCTCGGAAACAATTAGAATTATTAAACAAAAAGCAAAAAAAGGAAAAAAAAATCCAAGTGCGATGAACATGAAAGGTAAATTTAACGGTAATAAATTATGTTTTGAGTTTCGCCATTTTGATCAATAACGACCGAATGGAATAGCACACTGAAAGGGGTAATGCTCTAATAACAACCCGGTCGTCCAATATGATATTCAAAAAAAAAAACAAAAAAAAAAACAATACCTTTGTAACATCATTTAAGAAAGCGGCAATACTTTTTTTTTAGTATTTTTCAAATAAAATCCCGGTACAAAATGTAATTTATACAAGTACGGCAATTAATATATCATCTGTGTACAAGTAAAAATGTTATCATTCCATATGTACAGAATATCGCGTGAGCTCATATTTTATCGAGAGCTGTTCAGTAACCCTCGTGGAAAGTGTGTAAGCCCCCTACTCCAAATTGGATAATCTTACGTAAAAATAAAAATATTTTCGGTTACGAAATGAGAACACAAGATTACCTTACGTTCGGGAAAAAAATTTTCATATCTAAGCGATAGGTACTTTAATTTGTAACAATTATATACATAAATACCATAATGTAGAATACGGAAAACCTAATTTTATAAAAAAGTGAAGCAAGTCTATTCGAAACCGGTCACCAAAAGTAGTCCAATCAGACGTGCGATTAACGGGATTTATTCATACGGCTACTAACTTTAAGGTCGACACCTATTTCCTCTTCCGATATTCAACAATGTGTTTTATTCGTTTTCCGTTGTAAAGCAAAGTGTTCTTAATTTCAACAATGTTTAAGTTTGCAGTGTGTGGATCATATGGAATTCTTCTTTTCAAAACAATTCCAATCACAGTTTAACTCCCCGTCGGGGAATAAGGAAAGCTACGAAAAAAGCTAATAAATTTAAAGGAAAAAAGCGAAAAATAATCTGCCTAATTTTGATTTACGAACTGAAGAAGAATATGCAACTACGGACGAATATTAATACTTGTAAACAACTTATGTGGTCGAAAGCGGGTTTTCAACAATGATTATTATAGAAAATAATCCAAAAGTTTAACACGCTGAGAGTTCCATTAATTTGAACTAAGAAATGATAGATCAATACTGAAAGTTAGTGAAAATACCGTTAAAAAAATATTTATGCGGGATTTTACATTCGTAATTTACATTTAACTAGCTGTGCCCGCGCGGCGTTGCTCGCGTGAATTATGATTCTAAAAAATTACTTTATTTGTTAAATTACACCCGCGCGGAATTCAGTTCACGACTGTGTAAGCAGTAAATGATTATTTGTCAAAAGATTTTTTTAATCGGCTGTGGCGGCTCGTGAATATTGGGGAGATTAACTTTTCCGGGAAGCACAGCACATACCATTAGGTTCATTGGCCCATTTTTTGGCAGCACACTTGGAGCAGATCTTATTCATGGCTCCGATTTGGACGGAAGACTGTTGAGCATAATCAATCTGTGGATCGTATCTGAAAGCCGATCTGTTACTGTGAGCTAAAACTCGATTACGAACTCTAGTCGTTGACGTCTGTTGTCCTTCTCTCTGATCTCGAAGGCGTTGGGAACACTCAAAGCTCGATTCCCTAGTGCGAACTTGTGTGTTTGTATAATATTTTGCTCTTCAAGCCGCTGCGAACGCTCGATACTCGACTCTCACGCGCGTACTTGAGAGGTTCTCAAATTTTGTTCAGCAAGCCGCTGCGAACGCTCGATACTCGACTCTCTGGCACGCGATTGCGACGCGTATTCTCTCTCTGACTTGCAAGACGATTTTCAGATTCTCCATTACGACGTATTTTTGATGCCCTCGCCTGGGAACTATTTCTAGAAAGTTGAGATCTTAATCTTTTGGGCATTTTGTACCTTTTACAAAAGATAACGGTAACAAATTTTCATTCCTTACGTTAACACACTATTTACATTAGTGATGAGCTTGTAAACGATACTAAGGCGATGTTTATCCGAATTTCCATTTCCCCATGGTAATTAACATTGATATTTTAATGTTTTATGGAAAAAGTTTTTGCAGCGCACGCGATGTAAGGAATTGTTTAGGTCATTTTTTTTTTACACCTTGAATTACATTTTTGGAGTTTTAGTAAGGATCGCTAATTTTTTTTTGAAAATATAATATAACCTATGTCACCCGAAGATAGTGTAGCTTCCCAACGGTGAAAGAATTTTTCAGATCGGTCCAGTAGTTTCGGAGCCTATTCAATGTAAACAAACAATCAAATCTTTCCTCTTTATTACAATATTAGTATAGATAAATGCGAATCAATTTGATTTTCTTAAATTTTATACGGATGTAAAGTTTTAACCCGACAATTTAAAATTTTCTACTAGGAAAAAAAAAAAAAAAGTTACAAATATAGAATTTTTCATTTTAAACGCTGTTCTTTTTTCTATTTTTTTTTTTCTTTTAAGATTTTTATTTAATGAGCACTGATTGCCGATTTTCGATTGACAATTCGATTTGTCCGCTCAAACTGCAGAACACTTTTATAAAACGAACTGCAATAATTAATGCATCAACGAATATCGGAACGAATTGCGTGAAATCCGACTTTTCGGGGGAGACGAGAGAGATTTTAAATTTTTGATGAGCGCCATTTTGAATTTCGCAATTCCGATTTCTCCCTAAAATTATCATTATTTCTATTTGTTTTTATTTTCTTCTTTCATCGAGAAAGTGAGCAATCACAACGAACTAGCTTCGAAATAACGAAACCTACACGCCTACGTAAAGAAAACCTTATTATCGAACACTCGTATATATCAATTAGTAACAAGGAAAATCGAAAAACAGACACAAAAAAAACAAATTTGAAATTATACCTTCTGAATATTTTCCATTCTTCCAAAAACAAAAAAAAAAAAAAAACAACAAATTCATGCGTACATTGCGTTAGGCTAGATTTTGTATACCGGTAAATTATATCCATGCGTAAACAAGAGAACTCGTAAAAACCGAGTTCAATAACGCACCAAAAATATCTAACTCCGTATGTAATTTAATTTCCGACGTCCTTAACAGTGTTCGCATTAATTTTTAAGTTCCTTTATTAAACACATCATTTTTACTATTTTTAAAATTAAATTTTATATAATCGTTTTTTTTTGTTTTTTTTTTTTTGGTTTTGTGCTTGAATGCTGAACATTTCACATTTTTCTTTTTCATCAGCTCGTTTATTTTAATAATAGATAAAATTACACATCGAAAATTATTTTCGTGTCCTACTCCCATCTCTTATAAATTAGGATAACTTTTTTTTCCCCCGAATATATCGGAGACGCTCATTTTAATTAAAAATAAACTTTTGAAGTCTTCTGTAACACACTGCTTGAAGTGGTTTCACAAATTTTGTTTAAAAACGATCATGTTTCGGAAATCACACACACATATCGTAGAGGTTATTACGAGTATAATTGAAAAAAATATTTCTGGTATTTTAATTATTTTTATTACATACAAAAGAGCAAAGTACAGAATGCATCGAATTTCAACTTTCTAGCCCTAGTAGTGTCATGCTAGCCATAAAAATATGTAAAAATCGGAGATCCGAATTAAATATATTTCTTATGGTTTTGTGTGATTACTTTTTGAAATTTTAAAACTTTCCAATACATAAAGCTTTTCAAAGATCGCATTATTTTTGAGATTAGCTTGCGAGAACTTTCCGTTTTAGATTCAATTGCGCGTACACCCGGTAATTTTGGAACTGGAATTTTCTCAAAATTGAAGAAAACCTCCGCGAGTTCTATTAAAGACTACATCTCCTGGCCCACGTTATTTACCAACGAAACGTAAACGATCGTTATTTTTAATTATGACTGTATTTTCGCTTGTTCCGTTTTTTTTTTTTTTTTTTTTTTTTTTTTTTGGTTCCCCGCTAATTGTTTCGACGTTGTTTTTCCATAACGGAACAGACTGATTTTTTGTTTCGTGCTTATTTAATTCCGGAACTTTACGTATTCTATAATTTTCTCATTATCAGCACGCTCCGTAATTCGCTGTTATTATTATAATTAAAAAATTTCTAGCTTTATTCGTAATTTTCATCGTAACAATTATCACGAATCACATTGGTGCGCGATAATCTTACGTTTATTAGGTACTTCCGATATATGTACATATGTGTATGTAAGCGCGTGCAGTCCCTTCAGTGTTTCTCGTTAAACTCGTCTAGCTCGCGCTGACCTATGATCGGCCAATTCCAAGTTAGTCTTGCCGGCTATGAGTGTACATTCTTGCCGTGTCCTGTCTACTCCGATAATGTTTCATTACTACCGCGTGTCGATATCGATTCAACGTCAGCCGCTACAAAAACATGTTTAGAAGCATTTTTACAGATTTAACGCTATTTTCTTGGCGGATCCCGTTATCGGCTTTTTTCCCGACCGTTGTTCTCCTCCTTCGGCGCAGGTTTATTTCGTTATATTCGTTAGTTAGTAGCGCGCTCTCGTTTGTTATTGTTATTTCGATAAAAAAAAAGTGCTCTATCGCTACAGCGACTAAAGGAAACATTTTCGCCGAAGCTTTCTTGTATTTTTTAATTAAATTCTTGTAAACGAATTACCGAAAATTGCAATCTGGGGCATCATTGTTGTTTTTCCAAACTTAACCGTAGAGTTTTAAATTAATTTTCGACACTTTTTATCCTCACCGTTTAGTTTCAGACACCATTCTTCTCCGCTTGTTTGAGCGACCTTCGTAATCGTATAATTTAACCTCTAAGCTCTCCGCCACCTTGCATTTACTTCATCATCTTTATATTCCGATTGTATCTTTTCTTCTCTATTCGCTAGGATACGCCATTTATTGTAACATTAACTTCGCGTAAGTATCGCGTTTTGTTCTAAGTGTTCCAGTCACGTTCCTCTGTTCAGCTACTTCATTTTTTCAATCTCCATTTTTTTTTGCTTTTTTTCATTTGTCGTATTAATTTCGTTTTTGAGCATCTTACTTTCTTCTTCTAGTTTATTAAAACACAGGAGCGCTGCCCGTTTTTCAATTGATCGGATGTTACAAAAAGCTTTTTACTTTTTCACAATATCCGGCTTTGGATACACTGCCGATTATATTTTATACGAGACACATCCATCGAATCGTAGGCTCTTCCGAGCATGGAATCGGCAATTATTTTCATTAGTACCAAGCTTTTTTCTTCGTTTTTTTTTTTTTTTTTGTATTTCAATGAAAAATCCTGTCAAACTAATTGTCGATGTGCTATCGGTGTGTTCCATGGGGAAGCATTTTCGGACCACTTTACGGCTGAAAGAGTCCACGAATATGTCCGTATAATCTAGACGAAACCGGTCGGACGTAATTTTTAAATACTTTTTTAAATAATTTCAATTGGATTTTTTGCGACGGTTTTAATTGTTTTCAAAAACGTTTAAGTTTATAACAAAATCATTTAAGTTTATAACAAAATCGTTTAAGTTTACAACAAAATAGTGTCCGATTCGGTAGAAAATATGGAGTTTCGGTTTAAATTATTAGCCGAACTTTCGGCTTTAACCGAAACTTTGATCATAATGTTTTATTTTACTCCGTCATTGGATACTTTTTAAAGATGAAACACCATTTCATCTTTGAATTCATTAGACGATGACTACGACCCCTCTTACTCTTAAAGACAGATATTTAAACTTCGGTTTTATAGACAAACGATGTGTGGTAACCCCGCTCGATTTAGCATTTATACTTTACATTTGGCTTAAATGTCGAAAAAAGTCCTTTCAACAGAAAAATGAAACACATTTCCGATAAAGTAGTGAAAAAAGAAGGATTTATGTGACCTTTTTAAAATGTATTTTTGCTTTTTGACGATGATGTTATTTTTTACAAAAACTGCTCCTAATAGCAGCTACTAAATAGAAATAACTGTTCTTTTTGAATTATAATATCACGACTGTTTAAGTATGATCATTAATTGGGTGAATTTTTATTTTAAAAAAAAAAAAAAAAAAAAAAAAATCGGTATATAATAAGCACATTTGAAGCTTATTTTTTTAAAAAACCCTAAAGTTTAAACAGTAGTTAAAAGAATTATGAGAGAAAAAAAGTTTCAGTAACGGTTTCGGTTTCGGCTGAAAATTTTTCGTTTCGGTCGGACACTATAACAAAGTTTAAGTGACGTCAGTTTCCAATTTTAAAAATAATAAATGTTACGTTATAGCTGTGAATAGTGAATGAAAATTCGTTTAACACGTTGGACAATTTTTGAAATTAATTTTCATTTACTTAATTGTATATTTGCAGTTTATCGCAAGTAGAAACCATTCGATGAAGATATTTCCTTAATATACAGTCACTCTTGCCGGCGGCTCCGTCACAGCTCTTAATTCGGATACACATGCCCGACTCTAATACCGATTATTATTTTACAATCGGCAAAATATTAACAAAAAAAAAAAAAAAAAAAATACCCGTTTACGGTAGAAAAAATAACGATTCAAAAATCAACTGATACACTGTTTAACTAGTTAGGAAAAAAAAAAATGTAATCGCGCCATTCACCACTTATCGAGCATGTCAAAATCGAATTTAACAAATTGAAAAGCTGCATTTACAGCTGCGCTAATTGCTCCTTCGACCACTTGGAAATGTAGGATGTAGCGTGAAAAATAAAATAACGAGAAGATGCATCGAAATGTACAACACTGAAAATAGTATTCGATGTTCCGAATTAAAAAGAATAAACGTACTGATTTTTAAATATGGGATATGTAACTGCCATGAAATACGGTGAGTGATTATGAAAGTGCACAACCTAGACAGTCATTCTACCGAGTAATTCCACCGTGTCAGAAACAGGCAGATTACAAAGAATCAATCCGCTAGATTTGGCTCAGCTTACTGACGATAAAAACCGTGCGCAGATCGCACCACTAAACACACCTGTTGCAATCCATTGATGGCTCGCAGTGAGGCGATAGGTAATATTTTAAGTGGAGAGGAAGTTTTATTCGGGTAAGTACAATGTAATCGAAGGAGAAATATTAGACACCGAGATTACTTAAACGGAACTTTATTGAAATTAATTAAGAAATGGTGGCAAGTATCGATTACTAAACAATTAAACCACTAAAAAAAAAAAAAAACCCGAATATGGAATACTTCTTTTCCATTATACCTTATGGTATTTTAATAAATAATGTTCGAAATTGATTATTTACAAAAATTAATTTCTCCATTAAAAACATCACTAAAATCCACGCAGCACCCTCTTCTATGTTACCTATACACTTAATACCTCTATTCTTAGCAGTCACCGTCGAAGAAGAACTAGTTCATATTATTGCGGGTCGACCCGCGCAAAGCGAAGATCATTACAAACACAGGGATTAATACCAGTGGGGATAAAAACGGATGAACGAAAAAGAAATCAATCGACTATTTGAAATATTTCGCTATTAATCAAATTCTCTGACATTCGCACGCAATTTTTATATAAATTATTTTTAAACACATATCGCGTAATTTATGAAAACGTTACCTTTATGACGCTCCTCCCACCAAAAAAAGAAAAAGATATTAATACATACATATATGTATATATATATATATATATATATATATATATATATATATATATATAAATATAAACTTGGCCATTTTGGCCTCGGAACGGGATGTGTCCCTTGACCTCTCTTGCTTACTCTTCTATGCTTTGTATCAAATGATTAAAATTTACATTCCAATTTTATATAATAAAAATAAAATACGACCAATAATTTATACAATAAACTTTATTAAACTCAGGAAACAACTTAATTACGACACATATAAGTAATACTTTTTTTGCATTTCCGTAATCTAGTTTTTACATGCTTGTCTTTATTATGGTGGGACTTGTTATCTATCAACCTGCTCAGTAGGGTATTCATTATGATTCCAAAAACGAAAACCGAACGCAAATGTGAATTACGGAAACGAAAACGGGGCGACGAACTGTGCAATAGGAATGAATTTGCCACATTTATACGTGATGTCACCTTTTATTTTGAAAACGACAGATGTAGAAAAGTTTGAAGCGTTTGATGGCATTCTAAGTGTCAACCCGCCTTTATTATACTAATAAAAAATAATAAGAAAAAGGAAATTATCCGAAGGGACCACATTTTTTCACGTTTTTTGACGAATACTCAATATATGTTTACCGATTTTCATCATTACTCACATGGGGTACCTAAATTGAATGGTACTCTTTCTAATGGATAATCGGTAAAATCGGTCTGTATATCTATATGAGTTAAAATAAAAAGAAAATATATTTTAAAGTATAACAACAAACGTTACATAAAAAATTGGGACATTTTTTGGAACATTTTTCTTTAATGGGGACTGGCCTAAGAATTACATTGTAATATCGATATTATATTCTTTACATTACCCGGACTTCCAGGTAATTGTCTTTTATAATTTTTATAGAAGAATCGATTTTAATTAACTAGCCGCTTTTAAAAGTTAATCGATACAAAAATATATTTTATGATTTTTAATAAGATGACACGTTCGTAAGTATACGTCTTTAATAATTTTCGCATGCTTGAACCAAATATAGTGTATACGAGTTCGTCTGTTTGCTCGTTGCATTTCATTCGCGTTCATTATCACATTAGAAACAACGGCTTACTCTAAGTCTCGTAGGTCCCCACCTTCTTGGGCGCTTACCATCCAGTTAATATTACGAATATAGGAAAAGTTTATTTTAAAATTATAACGCAGAGAATTTAAAAGGCCGGTGAATATTTGAATAATCGGAAAAAGTGTCAAAATAAATTCCACCGAAATCTTCCAACACTAAGTGTGCATGTAATCCAAAGAAGCGTAAAATCTTGTGAATTTGATAACACTCGCTCTCACCACTCCCTCCTAGAACATGTTCCGTGTTGAACGAAATGTCCGTATGATGTTTGGAACATGGTTGAAAAATGAAGACAAACGTGTTATCAAATGCTACGACGAATATCATTCTTCAGGAAAATTTAAAATACCTTTCATTAGTAGTAGTTCGGTCCGAATTGGATTTACTCTCCGCTGTAATAAATTTTATTGTTTTTTCGATAATCATGGAAATCGGTAATTTACAGTTCCTAGTTACTGATAAGCAAGTGTACTCCGTGAAACTTTACCAGATTAATTATTACGGCGCAGGAAAAGTATAGTTACAAATACAGTTAAAAATACAATTATTCAAAAAAATACGAACCATACGATTTACAAATTTTTGGAAAATTACAACTTATCCGCCAAAAATTAATAAAATCTCCTTAAATTAAAAAAAAAAAAAAAAAAAAAAAAAAGAAAGAAAGAAAGAAAAGAAAAAATAACCAAATATGGTTCAAACATTAACGAAAATTGTAGCGAACAATTTTTCAAACGAGCTATTATTCCGCCTATTTTCTTTTCTTTATGAAAAATACGATTTCATCGTCGCAATAGTGCTGCTATAATGTAAATGTCGATCGTTTTTATATTATTTTCGTTTAAACGATGATGTTTTTGTAGGGGGAAAAGGATGAAAGTTATAAAAGAGAAAAGACTTCTGTTGTTATAAAATCGAACACGTTTATATTATCAACAATCGTCTCCAGGCCCACCATTTTCCTCGTATGTATATACCATTTTTACATAAGATAACTTGTTAATAATATACTACAAATTTTCCGATAGAAAATTACTCGTTACATATAAAAAAAATTCGGAGCAAAAATCGGAAAAATTCCCAGCACATAACAAATAAGCGATTGTTCGTCGTGTTCCTCGAAAAACACGGGCCTATAATTTTTTTCTTTTACTTACTTTTTTTTAGCGTTCCATTTTTGTTTTTCATTCACATATGCGTTGTTATGTAAATTAAAAAGTTTCCGAATTTAGATAAGCCCTCCTGTACAGGTCGAAAATGAAAGCATGAAAACGACACACTCAATACGCGAGTTAAATTGGTAACTTAGTTCGCACGCTTTTTTATTTATTTATTTTTTTTATTTTAATTACCGCTAAAATATTCCAATCGAATTCGAAACAGTCTTAAGAGTGTGATTAGTGGTGAGGAAAAAAAAAAATTACGCCCGTGTGAAATTACGATGTATAGAGGTGTATCTCCCGCATTTTAAAGAAAAAAAAAAAAAAAAAAACAGAGGTAAAAAAACAACAGATGGGCAATAAATGTGTAAAGACAAAGAGAATTTTTTATGCAACTTGCCACGACGAAGACTGAACCTATTTGGAGGCAGAATCATTACCGTGAGAACTGTATATCGAGATAGTGCAGAGATCCGAATAGAAAACGATGTTTAAAAAATTCTGCATTAAATTAAAAAAAAAAAAAAAAAAAAAAAATCTGCAAAAAATGTTTCTGACGCCAATCCTGGGAACGCGGTGGGGTAGCAGATTTTACCATGCAACTAACTTTGCCGCAGCTGAACGGAATTTTTAATTACTCCCTCATTTTTTCTGTTCAGATTTTTAGACACTCGAGTGAAGAGAAAAAAAATAAATAAAAAAGTAATTTTTTCTTTCATACCTTTTTTGTTGTTTTTTGTGTGCTTTTTTTTTTTTGCTCATATTTTATACTTGTCTTCGTGACGCTTCTGCAGGCATGCCACAGTCGGTGCAACGCACTGTAGAGAAGATAAAACAAAAAAAAAAAAAAAAGGAAATAAATACAAAAAAAGTCGACCAGCGGCGCTACACGCGGAAGGGTATTTGAACCCTTCTTCGTCGTGGGTAAAAGTATAACCCTTTCGGAAATAGTGACAGGCAGAGAGGTGCGTTGTAGCACCGGCAGCAGATAGACCTGCTGTTTTTATGTATGGCTTCCAGCCGCGACCGTATCTATACTCATTAGCACACCATCGAAACTACCACACAGCAAGTATCGTCGCAGCCTCTGTTACCTTTTCTTAGTGTGCGTGCTGACTAGTCTAAAAGCGGCGAATTACGATATCGAATTTTAGAAAAATTCCATTTTCCCGTTATTCCAATTTCGAGAAATCGCGAAAACCCCCGATTCATAACTGCACACACGGACACACACACCAACGCGGACTTGTAAATTATTCCCCTGTACACGGAAAACATCCCGGCAATTTTTACATTCCACTTTGTACAATTATTAAAAATTACTACGCAATCGCTAAATTATTTCTAGAGAGCGCTAATAATAATTTCATCAACTACAATACTGTATCTACGCTGAAATTAATTGATCTTTTTTCTCGACGGCGGAGGCTTTTATTTTCGGCTATTTCCGCGTTCGTTTCTTTTTTTTTTTTTGACATTAATAAACACCTACTTTCATTCGACCGCAATTGCGCACTTCCTGCGAAATTAAATATTCACTAAATAGTCTGGCGCGTGTTTTAATTAAAATAATAGGTCGGCTTGAAGTTTGGAAAGAATCATAGATTTCGAATGTAATTTCGTGAATCAATTGATACCCCCTCGTCTGGCGAACCGAATTCGCAGTAGGAGAAAAACCCCCTGCAGAGTAGTTAATAATGATGCCGTTTATTTCACGCTGAATTAGTCGAGAGTCAAGGCGAATTCAAAACTGTCCGGTCATTATCAATCAAGTGTGTCGATTTAGTAATTGTTTCTATTGATCTATAGTTTTAAGTTTGTTTTTGTTTTTTTTTTTTTGCAAATAATTTAAAAAATAAATTATCGATAATAAAACTATAATTAATTTTTTTTTTATTTATTATTACGCATTCAAAACGAAACGAATTATAAACTGCACCGAGACGAGACTCGTTTTATAACAGTTTGGTAATTTCAGAAGAAATACAACTTAAATAATATACAACAGAAAAAGTAACAGAAACACAATCTCAAATTTGTTCAATTTTATATAAATACCGATATTAAATTTGTGTTGAATTGCAATGCGCCCAAATCTCTATGTACTGACAAAGTCAATTTAACAGACTAATATTGTACATAAAATCGCATATTGTAATGTTACTTCAATTGAATAATGTCTGAACTGCTTATATCCTTTGTGAGTTAGAGCCCTGCTGTTGTAGAGATGGGGAAAAACTGAGTTGAAAGCTAGAATAAAAAGAGAATAAATAATCTCAACATGAAATGACTGTAAGTAATTTCTATCGTCATTGAATCATTTCAGGAAATGTATTCTTTTCTAAAAGAAATTTAAATAATTAAATAATATGTTCGCATTCGGTGTATAAATATTACGGGAATCAGGCGAAAAACATCCTTTTTAATTTTACATATGTAGAAAGTAAAGTAAGTCCCGTAAGCAGACAGTCTGTTGCGATTGTGAAGCTAATGTTCACAATGTACTGAGCCTAATGATTCTGAAGAGAATAATGCGACCAGTTCCTTTCTACTTGAGATCCGCCTTCACTTTCCCAGATTTCTGTAGTCTATAACCAATATTCATTTTCAGATTAATACCTGAAAAAAGTGACTTGAATCCGGTACGAGACATGTCTCGATAACCTATGACGACCCCTCTGGTTCATATGTATGTACATTGGCGCACTCAAGGGGGGTGCCACATTGCTCCCCCAAAAAAATCTCCAAAATTTTTTCCGAAACTAATTTTGTAGCGTGATGCGGGATAATACAGAAAACAGAAATGAATTCGATGTAGAAATGTAAAGTAATTTTGTTTTACGTTGCTTCGTTGGGTTCTATGTAGTAGTGACGGGAAGTTCGTTATTTCTTCGGATGCGGATCCGGAACTGCATCCCAAATACGTATCCGCAGCGGACCCAAATAGATCTGGCATTTTACACTCAACATTAACACTGGTTTGCGCTCTTAAATATACACCGTGAAATAAGTATAATTGCCGATGAGGTATTAGATATCTATATAAAAAATCTTCGAAAACATAATTTCGTTTTGTACTGTTTTGTTTTACTTAATTCTTTTTAAGAAACATACATATTTACACTTTATGCTTAATGTTATATACCTTTACCTAATTTTTTTAAAATTAAATTCTATTATCTAATTTGTGCTTATTACAAACATAATGTTACGTTTCTGTTATTATTATTATTTTTTTTTAAAATAAAATACGTTAGTTTTGTAATTTTTTTAAAAATAAAATTCATTAATTTTATATATATATATATATTTTTTTTTTTGATAAAATTCGTTGATTTTGCAGTTTTATTTTTTTATTTTAATTTACAGACCACGGAAATATATAGGTACTTCCAATTAGTCGAGTTATCAAGTTACCACTCCCTAACCTATCGCCTAAATTCTAGCCCCGACCAAAAAAAAAATCCTGAGTGCGCCTTTGTGTGTGTATATTATATATACATACGTGCATAGATATATGTGTGTATATATGTTTATATATATATATATATATATATATATATATATATATATATAGAGGTTCTCTTTTTTCCGACAAATATGATAAGTCGCCGCGTCTGTTGTCGATTACTTTGAAAATATCAGTTATTTCGTTTCATTTTATAAATATTTTTAGTGTATTCTTTTTTTTTATTTCTCAATAAGAAAAAATACGCCGCTTAATAAGTTTGGAATAACAAAATCATTTTATTATCACTGGTGTAATCTTTATTATCTACTAAAATTACACGCTCTTTATATAGCTGCGGGCGCTTATTCTAAAAATAAGCGAATAAGCGTAATAAAAATTTTTAATTATGCTCAGAGTCGGCTACGAACAGAAATACATTCCGAAAAGCTCCGTCCCCTACATTCGGCCCTTTCTGCCCACAAAGCAGCGTCCTTACTTTGTCGCACATACTATGTATGTAGTCAGCCTTTTCAGATCACCGAGTCTTATGGAACAGCAGTGATAATGATGTCACTGGTATCCTTGCTAACTCATTGACGGCAACGGTATCTGTCCTTCAGTTTATTAAGGACAACCCAGTTAATTAATTACCTTTAAATACTGACCACACATCTACGTGCTGTAATAGCCTTGGCAACTAAAGGCGACATCTTCGATGATATGCTAAATATAAAAAATAAAACAATAAAAAAAAAAAAAATTGTGTATAAATATAGGGTAAAACAAAGTTAAATTTTTTTAAGGAAAGATTAAAGTGTAAAATTTCCACTAACTCCATTGATGTTCTTTTATCGTTTTTTTTATTTTTTATCTGTTATAAAAAATAGCTGCTATAATAATAACTTGCTGTGTTTTCCACATCACACAGTACCATTTAAACTTCACCCCCGGAGCTGCACTGATCGACATAGCCTTTCTATTGTGTCGCATATTTATATTCTGTTTACTAGACTGATATTGAAAGGAACATAAGCCGAATAACAATAACAAAGTATCCATTATAACGGGAAAAAAACAAAAAAAAAACGTATATTTCTTTCTCTTTTTCTAACATTTTAGGAATATGATTTATTACCAGCACTAGAAAAAACAAAAAAAAAAAAAGGAAAACGTCAACACAAAACACCGCACTCAGGTTTTATTAAAATTAATAACATAAAAAAAATAGTTTTTATTAATCGAAATCAAGTTGCTACTAACTGAGTGCAGAAGAAGTTCGAAAAAAAGCATGGATAGGACAAAGGCTCATTCGCCAGCTCGACGTTCATCCAATATAGCAGATGAAAATAAAAATCAAGTGACTGAACGGGAGAGTGGACAGAGTAATTTGTCGGCGATAGTAGTAACCAAACACGCAATAGAGAACAGCTTAGATACCGGAGCTAACTATCCACTAACGGCTTAGAAACGACTCTTAAACACGCGTACATTTCGATAGCTAAGCTTGAACTTTCGATTGTCATCCACAAAATGTAATTCTTCACAATCCCCCGATATGTTCGTGAAGCCTTGTTGTTACTGCAACCGCATTAAATGTATTCCATTAATTTTTTTTTCGATAGCTGCAATATATCGTACTAGGGGAATGTGCTTCTTTTTCTGTTTTTTTTTGTTTTTTTTGTCGGTCAGTGGCAAGAAGTGAACTTGAAATTTCTATTATTTTTTTTCCACGAGTTCCTTAAGGAAAAACGATGTATAAAAATGAACTAAATTAAATAGATCAACGAAAAAAAAAGTATTTCCTCCAATACTATTTTTTAACACCGCGTTCCTCACATGCATCTAAAATTATCGATTGATTAGCTGTTTTTGAATGAGTGTCCCGTTTAATAACCGTAATTTTATAAAAAAAATCTTTCAGAAAAGTATGCACGCGTAGTTAATGAAATTTAATCCTATTTCGACTTTAGACACAAATAAGGTCGCGGAAATTTTACTAGAACTTCTATTAATCATCTGTTCACCTACCGAAATTACATAAACATAAATGTATATATTATATACGTACACATATATATATATATATATATACATATATGTATATAACATAAGTGTATGGTTGATATAGAACTTTATATAGAATTTTATAATACATTTGCGTTTGAACAAACAACGCTGTTTATTTGTGATGTACCTCATTCAAGGCTTGTTGATGTGGGGAATCGTATCTTTTAAATTTTGAACTAAATCAGAGGAGAGATTATTTAGTAATGTAATAAAAATAATTGAACTATTTCGTAAAGATTATTCGTAATACAAAGTTGAACACGTCAGTTTGCGTGTCCTGTGACACGTACATGAATAGTCTTCACTATTTCAGTAAGGTGAATGTTTTAATTTTTTTTTAAATGTATAAGCATACATGTGTTTTTTTTTTAAATTATTTATGGATTATACGGGTGCTGTGTAAGTGTGTAAATAACATATTATTACATTACGCCGATGGCTTGTCTTGCATATAAGCCCAAAAAAAAAAAGTATATATACATATATATATATATATATATATATATATATATATATATATTACATTATATAAATTAACGTAATTTTCATTATTCGCAGTACCTACAGTTTCTGTTTAATTTAGCGATATATTGGCTAACAGTCTAAAGCAGTTTATAAGGCCCAAACAAAAAATTATTCCACTCCTTTTGCATAATTATTTCACAATTACAACGAATCAACCTAATCTTTCCTTCAGATAGGTGTTTCATCTACCGACGCATAACCCCGCTTTGCCAACTGTATTTGTTAGCGAATAAAGCAATCAGAAACAGTAAAAGTATTTTTGCTCCGTAAAGACTGTCCGCTAATGGGATTTTTTTTTTTTTTTGCACGGACTACAAAATGCTGACCACCTAATTTTCATACTTTCATTTAACGTTTCGGAAATATTTCGCATGACATGTGCTTAAAAACTAAATAAAACTAAAATAAAATGCCATTTTTATTAATTTGCAATACATTAGCACAAGTAATAATTTTCAACAACCCAACGTGTCTGATCGTTCCAACGGATGAGTAATGATGAAAAACGTTGTATTAGTAAAACTAACTGAAAGTGTCTTTTTCCATATTTATTTACGTCCTTTTACGAGTAAAATTTGTCTTGTACTCGTATTCTTCGAGATAATCAAATTTCTTCCATACTTTCTATGATGTTGCTAAACCTATTTAATCTACATCCGCCAGTTTTACATTAACAATCCAGAAATGTATGTGGCTGTTTCACAGTTTTTAATAACAAGGCCTCTCCTTCTTCTCCGTAATATTCGACCCTCCAGCGAATTAACCGTTTAAAATACTAAAACAACCTTTTTTCGGAAACACTTCTTCAATACCGCACCATATGAGTTTATAATAATGTGACGGATTCGGCCGCCATGACTTTCGATATTTATCACGCTGTACCGAATTAAAAAATGATAATGATTATTCTTTTCCAAATTCTAAATTCCTCATTTCTCCGCATTTTGACAGTTTCTCAGGCCTCCAATTTCTATTTCTCCGGTTTCTTCGGGCAGCGTGCAAACTGAGCATACTCCGACCGTAATGCTGGATCGACAAATTTCGTGGGAATTGCCAATGTGCACGGCGCCAATTTGGCGATCCGTGCATATGTGTGTGTTAATTATACGAGGGTGGTTCGTCCGATGTTTGTCTGATCTGGCGTTGTGTGCGTCGGAGATGCGATTCGAGCTACGTCGAGGCGTGAGAAGTTTTTTTCTTTAGAACCCGAAAAAACCGACGCAGGGTACCCGCCGTTCCACCGATTTTCAGAATGTTCTAGAAAAATCGGTGGCGTATTCATTTTTATATATATATATTTTTTATTATTAGGCAAAATGGCCGTTCAAAAAGATCGTGGTCGAATTCTCTGTGAATTCGGGCCGATCAGTTCTCGCTTGCTGCTCGTCGCAGGCAGATCTCGACTGCTTTGGCCCGTGGGCACTTTCGTCTTTTCATTGCTACGCGCCGTAAGGCAATTTTTTTACTATAATTTAAGTTCTCGCTTGCTGCTCGTCGCAGGCAGATCTCGACTGCTTTGGCCCGTGGGCACTTTCGTTTTTTCATTGCTACGCGCCGTTAAGGCAATTTTTTTCTATAATTTCAGTTCTCGCTTGCTGCTCGTCGCAGGCAGATCTCGACTGCTTTGGCCCGTGGGCACTTTCGTTTTTTTCAAAATTTATATCTTTTTCCACTGCTTTGGCCGCTTAAGGCAAAATTTATATCGGTTCGTTTTAAATCAAATATAACTCAGTTTACACATCTTACCAAAAGATTTGTTGTGTTTTTTTCTTTTTTCTATTTTTCGCTATAAGGACACGTTTTCGTGACATCTCCGCCGCGGAGACCTTTTCTTTTTCGTGTAAACCTTAGGAAAGCCTAAAGCTCTTTCCGAACGAGCTAACGGTTACGTTACACCTGAAGTAACGTTGGCGCCCGGAACTTCTATTTCTTTTTATTTTATTTTCATATTTTTTTTTATTCATCATCGGAAGCTGGTCAGTTACAAATGTCGCCTAAGAACAGGGACTAGTGAAGAGAGTTAATTCTTAACAAATGGCGTCCGGAACAGGGACAAAAATTTAAGTTCAAAGAACGAATTAGTCACAAATAGCGCCCGGAACAGGGAAATAACGAATCATTAACAAATGGTACCCGAACAGGGACATAGTTAATTAGTTACAAATGGCGCCCGAACAGGGACATAGTTAATTAGTTACAAATGGCGCCCGAACAGGGACTCGATAGTATATGGATAGATACGTTACCTGATACGAAAAAGGAGGCAGCGGTTTCATGGGAGAAGGATCTGCCAAGCGGAAACAGATAAGATTTTATATTATTTTAATTCTCTCCTCGGCCTGCTATAGCTTAAATACGTTTTATTTTCTCGTGGTTCACTCAGTCAAAATTTTAAAAAAAATTTATTTTTTATTTTTCTGTTTTTCTCGCGTTAAGAATTATTCAAAATATTTTTTTTTAACGAACCGGAGTTTCGAAATTATTTTATTTTATTCAAATTTTAAATATTTAATTTCTGATAGTTAGGCCCGAATTTTCTTATTTTTTATTTTAATTACCCTGCGTAAAAATGGAGAACGAGGATTTAGCCAGAGTGGTGGTGACCAGGGGAAATTATCGTGAAATGGATGAAAGTGAAGAGGATATGCAGAATGAGATATCGGATCGTATTTCTGAGGCTAGTTCGGAGGTGAATTCGGAAGAGACGTGTCGCGCTCCAGTGAACTCAGAGACATCCGTAACTCAACCATCTCTCGAGGATTTAAGACAACTCATGCTCGGTTTAAAAGACGAAATAAATAATAAATTAAAAGAAAATAATAAAAAAAATACGGAAGATAATAACAAGAATTTTAACAATTTAAAAGAAGAAATGAAAGAAAATAATAAAAAAAATACGGAAGATAATTACAAGAATTTTAACAATTTAAAAGAAGAGATGAGAGAAAATAATAAAAATTTAAAAGACGAAATAAATAATAAATTCGAAGAACACAACAAAAATTTCAATAACTTCGAGGAAAAAATTAATAATTTCGAAGAAAAATTAAATACAATTAACGCAAATATTAACGAAAAATTGGATTACAATATAAAACAAATTAATAACAAACTAGAGGAAAATAACGAAAATATAAACGCAAAACTTGAAGAAAATAATACCAAAATAAATAATAAATTTGAAGAACTGAATAAAAATCACGTAGTTTTAAACAAAAAAATCGATGTTTTGGAAGACAAATTAGAAATAAAATTCAAGAAACAAAAAATTGAAATGGAAGAAGAACTCAATAATACGGTAAACAACAAAATTTCCAAAGTCGAAGAAAATATTACTCACAAATTAAAAAATGTACGGGATGAAATCGGTGTCTCACTGGAGCAGATGCAAAGTAAGACGGAAGCGAACGAGGTTCGCATTGAGCGCATCAACGAGAATGTAAAATCATCGGTAGAAGGAATACGTGAGGAAATCCGACAAAATAGCGATGAGATTGAGGAAAAATTATATGAGCGTGTAAAAATCGTTGAAGAGCAATGCGCGAATGTGAGTGCCCGCGCCAACCATACGAATACAGTTATGAGAATCCCTGGTCTAGATGTAGAAGTAAGAGGGTTCGGAGGAAAACATCCACCTATTAGCGTTGTAGAATTTTTAGAGAGTATCGAAAGTAAAATTAGGACGTATGGTGTAATAGAGTTAAAAGAGAGGTTGGAATTGTTATTAAGTAAAATGGATGGAAGCGCCGTCGAGTGGGCCCGTATATTTTTGAAGGAATGTGATTCGTGGGAGAAGGTAAGAAGCGAGATGATCGAGAATTTTTGGAGTGAAAAGGACCAATTGGAGGTCAGAAGAAAGTTATATTCCCCGACGGATAAGTGTGAAGGATCGCAGAATCCGGAAGTCTACTTGATGCAATGGATGAATCGTGTGAAATATCTTGACCCACCGATCGGAGACGCTGAATTTATCCAATTGATGATACGGAAATATTCGAAGGAGATGCAGAAATTGTTGCTAGTTATGAAGAGCGCTACGGCCAGGGAACTTTACGAGAATATACGGACGATTTCGCGTCAAGGGTGTTTAACGAGTGAAAATCAGAATGAAGGCGGTAGTAGTGGTTGGTGCAGGCAGGTGAATAGTATGCGTGTTGCTCCTTCGTATAACAATAACAATAATAATAATAATAATAATAATAATAATACCGGAAGGGCATCAGGAAACAATTATCGATCGGGTGGGAGCGCAAACCAAAATAATTTTAATCCGAACGCTCCCATTATTGAAGGGCACCAGTGTATCGGAGAGGGACCTTTATACCAGCTGGCATTACACCGAGACCAGAGAGGAATGAACTTACCGCCGAGAAATTACATTGGATTTTGTTACAGGGATCGGACGATAAAACAAATTCATCGAGACTTGGAGAGGGCGTCAATTAAACCGAAGTCGAGAGTGTTGCTTATGGTAGGAGGAACCGATTTGAAGTATCGCCAGTCTGTGGAGCAAATGTGCCGCGACTTTGAGAACCTGTTAGAATTGTTATGGTCACGAGGTGTTGAGAAAGTGGTAGTGGTTCCGGTTTTTCCGATCATGGAACGCCAAGTGTTAGCAGGACATTGGAGTGACGTCAAGACATTTAACGAGAAAATTAGGTCAATGTGTGGCGAGAGGTTGAGGATGCTTGAGGTGTTCGACGAGTTTGTTGTACCGCCCGCTGCGGTAAATAGAGATGGTTCAGAAGCGTTACCTCGGTGTAATGACAGGCTGTATGACGAGAGTAAGGCTTTCTGTTGCAGATTGAGTCGCGCTGGAGTCCAGAGGCTGGACGGATTAGTAAGCACGTTTTTTCGACAGGACTGAGGAGGTATGACGTCCAGCCTAATCAGTCAGATAAAATTTTGTCCGCGGACGTGATCAAATACGTAAATTTTTGCCATCCTTCGCCATGTGAAGAAGATACTGATGAACTAAGAGAAGAGAAACTGTCTAACATGAAGCCAAGTGTTATTCCGAATATTTTTATTTCCATCAAAGAAAAGAGTTTTAAGGCGATTATTGACTCGGGCTCCGAGATTTCCGCATTGAGCGCAGAGGCCTGGAATGTTATTGAGCGCATAAAAGGTGAGGGTTCTTTTCCGATACTACCGGCTAGCCAAATTCGAATTTTAGGAGCGTGCGGAAAAGCTAAGAAAGCAGTGCGATTGCAGGTACTGGTCACTCTGTTTATAGCGAATGTGGAATACGTGTGCAATTTTGTCGTCGTAAATGGTTTAAATGTGTCGGTTATATTAGGTGTGGATTTTTTGGAGAAGTATCGTGCGTCTCTTGATTTTGAAAATTTGGCTCTTACTCTGGTTTCGGAAGATCGCAGTCAGTTAGTTCGTTTTATTGATATATCGAAGGAATGGAAGAGTTTAGAGATGTGTGATGACGATTCTGATGATGTTGGTCCGGTTTTTGTTATTCGTAATTTTTTCATATCTGGCTCGAGTTTGGATGATTGCTTTTCTGGTTGTGTTGCGAGTTCTGATTTTTCCGATGTGTTTAAAAATAAATTGGGTTTGTGTCTTCGTAAGAATTCTGACGTTTTTTCTGATGCTCCGGGACTGTGTAACCGCTTCGTGTATAAAATCACGGTTCGGGAACATGAAGTCTATCGACGGATGCGAAATTATCCGATCCCTTTTTCGCGTAGAGAAGCTGTTGGTAGAGAGGTTGAACGTATGATGCGGCTTGGTCTCATTAGCCACTCTTCTTCTCCGTACGTGTCGCCTCTGGTGCCGGTTTTCAAAAAGGATGGTAGTGTTCGATTGTGTCTTGATGCGCGGGACATCAATAAAATTATTGTCGCCGAAAATAATCTGCCTCCGCCGATTGATGAACTTTTGTACAAGTATTCTGATTTTAAATGTTTGTCCAGTCTGGATCTCGTTGCGAGTTTTATGCAGGTCCCACTTCAAGAGGATTCTCGGAAATATACTGCTTTTGTTTTTGATGGTCGATGTTTTGAATTTAATGTTGTTCCGTTTGGTTTAAAAATTAGTACGAGTGCGTTTGTGAGAGCGTTGGATTTTGTTTTGTTGCCGCGATGTTCGGAATTTGTTTTAGCGTATGTGGATGATTTGGTTATTTTGTCTCGTTCGGAGGACGAACACTTGGAACACCTGTCGATTGTTTTAGGGTCATTGAAAGACGCCGGTATGACCATAAATTTGAAAAAGTCGGTTTTTGGAAAGAAGGAAGTGGATTTCGTTGGTTATAAGTTGTCCGCGGCAGGCATTTCTATGCAGCCCGAAAAGGTAAAAAAAATTCGTAATTTTCCGCGGCCTGTTAATCGTGATCAAGTGATGTCTTTTCTGGGCCTTTGCAATTTTTATCGTAAATTTATTTGTTCGTATGCCGAAATTATTCAACCGATTTCTGAGTTGGTTGCACGCAAGGTTCCGTTCATTTGGACAAAGGAGCATGAGGCGGCGTTTATGAAATTTAAAGATGCATTTGCGGAACATGTGAGGCTTCAGGTGCCAGATTACACTAAGGAATTCATTATTTGTTCGGATGCTTCGGATAGAGCGGTAGGCGGCTCATTATCTCAATTGGATGAAGAAGGAAATCCGCGACCTGTTATGTTTGTTAGTCGCGTTTTGTCCGCGGCTGAACGTAATTATTTTACCACGGAGAAAGAATTGTTAGGTGTTGTTTTCTGTTTGAAGAAGGTTCGTATAATTGTCGAGGGTTTTCCGGTCGTAATTTTAACGGATCATATGAGTCTGAAGTTCCTGCACGCCTCAAAATGGCGAAATGATAGGCTGACGCGCTGGATGCTGTTCCTACAGAATTTTGATTTGAATGTGCGGCATTTGCCTGGCAAAGAGAATGTTGTGGCCGACACCCTTACGAGAAATTTGGGTCCGTTGGATGACTGGAAAAAGAATTGTGCTATGATTGCGTTCGTATCTGGTAGGTCGTCTGAGAGCTTTAGGGATCTTTTTTGTAATTTGGCGCAGGATCAGAAGGATGATGAGTCGTGGTGTCATGTTTTTCGCGAATTGGATTCGTCGGATAAGTTAAAGAAATTTTATGTTATTTTTCGTGATTTGTTGTTTTTTCGCAAAGGCCCGGGAGAGAAGTGGAGATTGTGTGTGCCTCGTATACATGTGGAAGAAACTGTGTGGATGTTTCATACGAAATTTGGACATCCGGGCCAGTGGCGATCGCATCTGCTGATTTCTCGAACTTGCTATTTTCCTCGCATGAGACGGTCAATTAATAACGTGATTCGTCGGTGCGATGTGTGCAAAACATCTAAGCCTTTTACGCAATCTTCGGCTGGCGCTCTCACTTCGTATTCTCCAAAAGGTCCCCTTGATGTTGTCACTGTCGATGCTTTCGGTCCGCTACCCATCATTAGAGGTATGTGTCAAATTTTTGTCATGTATGACGTCTTTTCCAAGTATGTGCGCTTATACCCGATGAAGAAATTGTGTTCGTATAGCTTGTTGCAAAAGGTCAGTGACTTTATAAGAACTGTTGGAAAGATGAATGCAATTGTTTCGGATAACGCTACTGTTTTTAGAAGTCAGCGTTGGAGTGCGTATTTTGAAGAGCAAGGTATAGAGGTGCGGCATATTGCCGCGTATTGTCCGAAGAACAACCCGACAGAGCGAGTGAATTTAGAGCTTGGAAAAATGATCAGAAGTTTGTGCCATCGACGTCATACCGATTGGCTGAGACACATCAAAGGGATCGAGGCGTGTATGAATAGTCTACCTAGTCCTGTGACTGGTCGCGTGCCGAGCGAGATAATTTTTGACGGTGTCGCGCGCGATCCGGTGTCTGAGGTGGTGTCTTTTCCGGTATCAAACGACAGCGAAACTCGAGAACAAATAATAGAATCGGTAAAAAAGAGAATTGATGATTACAACTATCGGCGTCGTGCTAAGCATGACGGAGCGGCGAACTTACGAGAGTACCAGGTCGGTGAAAGAGTTTATATCAGAAATCATGTGTTGTCATGCAAATCAAAGAAGCGGATGAAGAAATTGGAACTTTTGTACGTCGGACCTTATGAGGTCATAGAGCGAAGGCATCAGAATGCTTACACGCTGAAGAACGTCTCCGATGAACGCGATGTAGTTTTACGCAATGTCATCGATCTGCGACCAACTTAACAGAACTTTTATTTCTCTTTTTCTTTTTTTTTTTTTTTTCGATGTTTTGCCGACCTGGAGTGCTCTGAGATCTGTGTCTATTTTGAATATAAGGATTAGTTGTGAGTTCGCTGCCGATTGCCCGGAGAGCTTTGTTTATGTTTACATTTGGTGTTGAGAAGGCAGAAGGTATACGATGTGCGAGAAAGAGCTCGACTTATGTGTGTACTCGCTCAAAATTTTATTTCAAAATTATTTTATTTTTATTTTTTTTCATATTTTCATCTGGGCGAAATGCTTCGGATTTCGGTTTTGCAGTTTTTCCCGTTTAAAAAACTTGTTTTGTTTTTGTTTACCTCTACATTAATACTTACCACTCTGGTCTATAACCTCTCGCGTTTATGTGAGGTGTAAATGAGGATATATTATACTTCCGATTTACGAAATTATGTATTATTATGTTCGCGTCATGTTATATTCTATATGTATTTTTTTTATACTTTGTCTGGGCGTAAAACACGCTTCGGAGCGCAGCTTTTTTTCGGTTTTTTTCCTGCTATGAAATAAAAACTTGTTACCCGTATGAACGCTGTCGTTCCACATTGGTGCTTGTGCTCGTATCCGCTACCTCTTGTACCTGCATTAGGTGTGTGGGAGTGCATGGCGAACTACGGAGCGATGGATGCATACATGTAAATAGATTTTATATGTTTTTTCTTATGTATTTTGTTTAGGGTAATCCCTTTTATTTCTTCTATTTTTTTTACATATTTGATCCAACTTAGTATGCTGGATTTATATTTTTTTGACCATATTTTGGTTTTGGTCGCCTACATTTACATTTTTTATTTAGGGAAACTATTGCGATATTTTTTTTAGTTTTTTCTCTTGGTTCTCGCAATAACCTTTTATTTTATATATTTTATTTTTTTTTTGTTTGTTTTGTCGGTCGCCGTTACTTTGTGGGCGTCGTCGTGGCTTTTTGGCTTCGTGGTTGTTTAACTCTTAATTTTTCTTCTTTTTCTTTCCTTACTCTCTTTCTCTCTCCTTCCGATTGACTCTATCATCCGCAGATTTCTCCTTTTGCCACTTTGGTCGAATTTTCTAGTTGTTGGTAGACGTTAAGTCTGGAGTTACCATACTAGGATTAGTTACTCATGGCGAGGTGTTATCAAATCTTTGTGTTCCACCTAATTTTTCCTAGGAATCCTTTATCATTTCCTTTTCTACAAGCATCGATTTTGTTTTCTTATTGTACTCCCTTTTTCATTTTTTCCTTCTTTCCTTCCTTACTTTTCTTCAATTTCCATCCTTAGCGACACTCGATGGGTCCGGTCGAGTAGAAAATGGATACCTGGTACTCTAGCGGGATCTGTATTTTTTTTATTTATTTTTATTCCCCTTCTGACGTGCGAGTTTTTCGGTGTAATGGACGACAACATAAAACGTATGCGGCCACGACATTGGATTTAAGCCTCGACAAAACACGCGGAAAAGATTTTGGCTTTGCCAAAAACATATAATACAACTTCGGTATAGCCAATTGTGCTACCGAGAATAATAAGCATCACGACGCTACGCCCGCCAAGGGTGCCGGGAAGTATGGTAATATGTTAAAGTCACTCGGCTGAGATTTCTGTCTGTGATCGCGATCCAATAATGATAAATTTTGTTTTTTTTAGTGTTGTTCATATCCTACTAATTAGTTATCGATTGCTGTTTCTTTTCTTGCATCTTTCCTTTCACTGTTTGAATAATTTCTCTCCTTCCGTGTTTAATAACATTTTTTATAAAAACATGCGACGCCGGACAATATATAGAATTTCGGTGTCGTGCCGGTGGTCGCTATTCTCCTCTTTTTCATATTCCTTTTCGATTCTCTGTTTACGTTTTATTATCCTGGAGTCAAGTGTGCGCGGTGGTGTTCCACAGAGTCGACGATCACGAGCGAACCTTCTTATATTTTATTGTTTTTGTTTGTCGTTTATAATCGGCATTCTTGCTATTTTGTTTATTTTGTTCATAATTTTGTTTTTTTCTACACGGGTTGCGATCCAGTTTCGGATCGATATTATTATCATTGGTATTTTTATTTTTATCTCTATATTTCGTTTATGGTATCATTCGATGCTATCATTGTAGGGTAGTTTATGACCAATTGAGTCATGTTTTTTTTAACATGTGTCTATTTATTTTATAGATATGCTTGTAATTTTTTTAAATTTCTTCGTCATTTCAAATGTTATTATTCGACATCTAGTCGATATATTTTACGCGCCTTAAACATTTTACATTTTTTGTTTTGATACGATCATTTAATACGCTAATTCCGTTTATATTGCCACTGGGACAGTGTGTGAGCGTAATTGTGCGATTCTCCGGGCTTACGCACACGTGTTTGTAAGTTCCGGAGGTCGGAGCGTGAATGAATAACGTGTACACCAGGCCCCTTTAAATTAAACATAAAATTACGATTTCTTAAATTTTTCTAAATTTTTCTAAACTTTTTTTTCTTTCTATATTTCCCCGCGAGTTTCAATGGCCTGGTTAAGTGTAATTCCAGTCGTCTATCCTAATGCATTTTTTTTTTTTTTTTTTGTTTTGTAATCCTGTTGAGTGTTCCTGTTCTATTCTTCATACTCCTGTCATATTCGGTGACAAGCGCCGTAGAAGGCTTGTAAGGCAGCTCCGGAGCCTAAGGAATCCGAAGACCGGTGTAACGCCCGGTTCACCGTTGGCTCCCAGTCAAGAGGGATGATTGTTGCGAGTTAGATGTGATGTTCGGTGACAAGCGCCGTAGAAGGCTTGTAAGGCAGCTCCGGAGCCTAAGGAATCCGAAGACCGGTGTAACGCCCGGTTCACCGTTGGCTCCCAGTCAAGAGGGATGATTGTTGCGAGTTAGATGTGATGTTCGGTGACAAGCGCCGTAGAAGGCTTGTAAGGCAGCTCCGGAGCCTAAGGAATCCGAAGACCGGTGTAACGCCCGGTTCACCGTTGGCTCCCAATCAAGAGGGATGATCGTTGCTTCACCCGTGTAGTGCCCGGTTCACAGGTGGCTCCCCAATCAAGAGGGATGTTCGTCGTCAGTTCAGAATTCAATTCTATCCCATTTAAATTCAATTCATTTCTTTCATTCCTACTCAATTCAATTCAAGTCAATCATTTAACTTCGATCGCAGGTAATCCAGCCTGTATCGTTGAATCAGTTCTCTTCGTCACTTGGTTCGCCGAGTTCATTCGCGTGGAGGTCATTGCCCTCCTCGCTCCTCAAGCTCCTTATCACTCATTTCCATTCATCAATTTCTTTATAGCGCTCCCCACCGTCAAAACGCTTCGGCTTCGTCAATTTCGAGGAGTACGAACAGAACGCACGGTAGGCAGGTGATTCCATTCAAGCATCATCATATCAGTCACCGTCAAAACGCTTCGGCTTCGTCAATTTCGAGGAGTACGAACAGAACGAACGGTGGGCAAGCGATTCCACTCATCCTTTATCATGTCAGTCGCCGTCAAAACGTTTCGGCTTCGTCAATTTAGAGAAGCACGAACAAAACGCACGGTGCACAATTTCAATATGGTACTCGTCCTATGATGTTATTCAATAATTTTCTTATCATTTGTTAAGGACCATTTGGGCCTTATCTTAGGTGTTCATCCCTTAATTTTTTTTTAACCCTTATTTTTTTACTACCCTTAATAAATTTTTTATTCGAATTTTTTTATTCAAAATTTTTTTTTTGTTTATCTTGTCTTGATTGGATTTTGTCTCAGTGGTATAACCATAATTTAATAATGTGTAACGTGCGGTGTATATGAGTGGGTTAGATGGTGGAGATCTGTTCGGGACTCCGTAGCTCGGCAACGGGTGGTCCGAATTTTGTCGCTCTTGGGTCACCTGAGTTCTCATCCAAAACTTCTGTTTTGGATGAAAATAAGGGTGGGGCAGTGTGACGGATTCGGCCGCCATGACTTTCGATATTTATCACGCTGTACCGAATTAAAAAATGATAATGATTATTCTTTTCCAAATTCTAAATTCCTCATTTCTCCGCATTTTGACAGTTTCTCAGGCCTCCAATTTCTATTTCTCCGGTTTCTTCGGGCAGCGTGCAAACTGAGCATACTCCGACCGTAATGCTGGATCGACAAATTTCGTGGGAATTGCCAATGTGCACGGCGCCAATTTGGCGATCCGTGCATATGTGTGTGTTAATTATACGAGGGTGGTTCGTCCGATGTTTGTCTGATCTGGCGTTGTGTGCGTCGGAGATGCGATTCGAGCTACGTCGAGGCGTGAGAAGTTTTTTTCTTTAGAACCCGAAAAAACCGACGCAGGGTACCCGCCGTTCCACCGATTTTCAGAATGTTCTAGAAAAATCGGTGGCGTATTCATTTTTATATATATATATTTTTTATTATTAGGCAAAATGGCCGTTCAAAAAGATCGTGGTCGAATTCTCTGTGAATTCGGGCCGATCAGTTCTCGCTTGCTGCTCGTCGCAGGCAGATCTCGACTGCTTTGGCCCGTGGGCACTTTCGTCTTTTCATTGCTACGCGCCGTAAGGCAATTTTTTTACTATAATTTAAGTTCTCGCTTGCTGCTCGTCGCAGGCAGATCTCGACTGCTTTGGCCCGTGGGCACTTTCGTTTTTTCATTGCTACGCGCCGTTAAGGCAATTTTTTTCTATAATTTCAGTTCTCGCTTGCTGCTCGTCGCAGGCAGATCTCGACTGCTTTGGCCCGTGGGCACTTTCGTTTTTTTCAAAATTTATATCTTTTTCCACTGCTTTGGCCGCTTAAGGCAAAATTTATATCGGTTCGTTTTAAATCAAATATAACTCAGTTTACACATCTTACCAAAAGATTTGTTGTGTTTTTTTCTTTTTTCTATTTTTCGCTATAAGGACACGTTTTCGTGACATCTCCGCCGCGGAGACCTTTTCTTTTTCGTGTAAACCTTAGGAAAGCCTAAAGCTCTTTCCGAACGAGCTAACGGTTACGTTACACCTGAAGTAACGTTGGCGCCCGGAACTTCTATTTCTTTTTATTTTATTTTCATATTTTTTTTTATTCATCATCGGAAGCTGGTCAGTTACAAATGTCGCCTAAGAACAGGGACTAGTGAAGAGAGTTAATTCTTAACAAATGGCGTCCGGAACAGGGACAAAAATTTAAGTTCAAAGAACGAATTAGTCACAAATAGCGCCCGGAACAGGGAAATAACGAATCATTAACAAATGGTACCCGAACAGGGACATAGTTAATTAGTTACAATAAGGTGGTATAATTTTAAACATTGCTTGGAACTTCATCTGTCGTATTCGATGGCATTAATCTTACGATACTCCGGAATCACCTGAACTCCCTTAATTATATTTTAATTTATGCAATTTATCGCATTCTGTAAGTTGCAGATATTTATTTATTTACATAAATTTCTAGTCTAGTAGTTTTTTCCTGCCGGAAAAATTTTAGTTTCTGCTCACATCCAATTTATAATTACTTAATTAGATACATACGCATATTGCGTGTTTTGTCCGCTTTTCTCCGCATTTATTCTTGTAATATTTATGTATGTATATATGCATACATACACATATATACATACATACATATATATATATATATATATACGTTCGTGCTTATGTGTGTGTGGATAGAGCACGACTTCGCTGTAATTATCCTTTTCAAATAATAATACAGGATATAGATTCATAGTTTAAGGGGTAGCACGGGCTAACAAAACAAAAACTCACAATACCCTTTTCACTAAGAACATCCAAATCTTCCTCTGCCTCCCCTTACGGACGACTATTTATAAAATTCGCCAATAGTATCATCACTTACACATACACACACACACACATACACGCAATGAACTCGTTCACTCTCCTATCGCTTGCGAACTCGATTGTTTTTTTTTCCCCCTATACACCACTCCTACAGTGGCGGTACACAACCCACTGCGTTGTTCTTTTAACAGTTGCTTTTTTTTTTTTTTTTTTTTTTTTGTTCGATTTTTTACCCTTTTTTTCTTATATTACACATCGCCCCATTCGCGGACCTTTTATTGAAAATTAAAACACACGCATACGCAATAATATATTATTAGGTGCAGTAGGTATTATAGTTGAACATGTATTTAGAAGTATTAAGATCCCGCCCCTAGATATCGAACCAATAAGCGGGAACCTTTTTACTAGTGATCTACCGCGGTTTAAATAACCGAAATTCAGACCTTTTTAATGGCGCCCGCAGCCTTTGTTCCTTTTCTCGAGATCGGACCCTTCGTTTGCGCATCGAAAATGGTTCATCGGAAAAGCGTCTTCCATATTGAAATCGATTATTGCAAATATTGAGAGATTTACCGCGTGAACTTCTACACCGAAATGAAACTTTCGAAAAATGTTTCGAAAATAAATTTAACAGCAATTTAAATTTTAAACCGATCCGCAAATTTTCCAACTTAAGGGGAAAACGATTTTAAATTAATACTACGCATTTTCCGCCACGTTAAATATTACAGATCACACGCGTGTGGAAAAACTCCACGCTTTTAATATATACATATATATAAAATATATATATATAAAAAATAAATAAACATACGTTCATTTCGTCATCTGCAGCAGAATAACCGATTGAAGAGAAGCTAATCTTAAACAAAAAATTCTCAAATTATCCCTTCACGCTGATAGAAAAGAATATACCTAAATGATTAAAATGTTAATTACGACACAATTTCTGTCCATGGCTTCTGATTAGTTAATTACGGCCCGAATTTAAAAAGCTTTAACGATGCTATACCGAAGTTTGATGAGAATTTTAATCGAGTTTTTTTAAATCTTTCAAACTTTAACAAAATTTTAAAATATTTAATTTTTCTTTACAACTACGATTTTATTCGGTTAGAATCATTAAACCGTCTGTTGCTGTCACACTATATTAAGGATCGCAATTTAATAAGTATATACCGACGTGAGCTTAGAGTAATTCGTAATATATATAACAAGGAGTAGGCCAAACATTATAGATTGCAAGTTTTGCTACTATTAATTAACATTAATGACTATGTCATCTTGCGTCCGGGGATAATACAGGAAAGTTTTGTTACGTTTGTGCGTTACGGAAGTTGTGTTACGTATTTTGCAGAGAAGAGTTAAGAAAGTTGTAACGGAAATCGTTACGCAAACGTGAATTTTCTTTTTAGGCGTGTAAACTCGAGTCTTCGACGAAGTTTTAGGCAAACTAAAAAATCATCCCCGCATCTGCTAATTTTTCTCGACATAACTAGGCTGTGCACGCGCTGGACAGTTATTAACGAAAAAAGGGCAACCTTCGTCTTTTGTTTGATTATACTTTTATTTGTTAGCCGAATTAATAACGCGCCACTAGAAAATCCGATAAATTATCCGGGAATTTTTAATCGATTTGGAATATTCGATCTTTGGAGACCTTTTTTTTCGATATGTAGAAATACTTTTTCGCTAAATCTAACGAAACTTCGGAAACATTCCGTATTCGAGAATTTTCAATATGTGTATAAACTCTACATTGAGTAACACGTTTCAACGATCGGAAAATTAAAAATCGAATTCCCACATTTCTAAACTTGGATAATAATCGTCAACTCTATGGCTAATAAATTCATTGTTTATCGGTGCTAATTATTATACCGGGTAAGAGTCGGAATCAAGGCCGTAAAAAAAAGTTCACGTGGATATTCGTTGCTTTTAGTTCTTACCGTCTACACACGATTATTTCCGAATATTTGTTAATAAATGTAGGTCGTAAATTTTTAATATTAAACTACCAAGAACAACATAACCTTTAACGTGTAACATCATTAACTGAAAACAAAAGACCAAGATTCACATAACAGATGGAAAAATTGCGACTTGCGCGCCAAAAATATGTAACCATCACATACAGGAGAATTAAATATTTAATAAAAGTAAATTGTCGGAATTGTAGACTTGATTTTTAATCTGTAACGATGTGAAAGATACTATTAAAAAAATTAAGTACTCAGCATCACCCAGACCAAGTCAGATCGGTGCAAAATGCAGTCACAAGCTATAAATCTATCACACAAGTCACGAGAATAAGTTCTTACGTGCGAGGATAAAAAAAGAAATTTAACAAAAATATCTTTTCTTTAAAATAACCCAGACGATTCGATTTTATTTTTTCTTTTTCTTTTTTTCAATTTTCAATTTTCAACAAAAGTAATATTTTAAAGAGAATTTATATAACGTAGAAATATCATTTGTTCGAAGCGGAAGATTTTAATTAGTATTTTTTTAAAAATTTTTTTACAATAATAATTGAGAAAGAGTAAAAATTGAAAATCGGTCAAATGGCAAACGGCCGGGGTTGTCTAAAATAAATAAATAAATAAATAAATAAATGAAATAAAAATTTTCATAACCTATTTCATAATCAACCGACACGTGAAAAATTACGCATCAGCATTTATTAACAAACAATATAATATGGGGATAATCATGATACATTGCGGAGTTAAATACCGCACGCGTGTTCGCACCCACATGCACCCGCGCAAACACACTCACTCATTCTCTTAGTGCGTATTTAGTTTATTCGTTTTAAGTTCAGATGAAAAAAACAACAATTTACCTCTTAGTTCATAATATTGTTCAGAAAATTAAGATCCCAAAACGACGAAGAATATACTATAGAAAGGCGGATTTATTCTTTTTTTATTTTATTGTTTAAATGATGAAAATCTCTGTATATTTCGATAGAACTTATGATAGTTTTGTTATCGGAATCGTATAAACTCGACATTTCTGTTATTTTTAGAAAAATTCTGGAACATAATTTTTCAATATCCGTTCAGTTCTAATTGAACTATTGCTGTTCATTTTCTCGATAAACTAATATAGCTTTCAATGAATCTACGCTGTTAGAATTGATAATATCTTCGAAGAATGCGAAATCAATTTAACTAGGTCAAAATAAGACACAAATAATTCTGCCAGATGTTAAAGAGTATTATAATTAAACTAATTTTTCCTATTTTCAAGATTACTTATCTGCCCAAATCTAATCTAACGAATGTATAACTCTACCACAATACGGCGGTAGAATTTTATTTCCGGTGCTTTCCGAATTTCCTTCCTTTCACTCTCTCTCTCTCTTTCACTCTATTTCTCTTTCTCTCTCTATATGTATATATATATATATATATATATATATATATATATATATATATATATATATGTATATCAATAGCGGATCTACGAAGCCCCCAAAAAACCAAAGCCTCTACGAAAAAATTAGTTATAACAGAGAAATTTAATTTATACTATAGAAGATTCGTATAAATGTTACCTACGGATTTAATAATAAATAATATTTTATACTGTTTTCTAGCAAAACTATTAACGTTACGTTTTTATTTTATTTTAAACTCAACTGTCATCGATCAAAAGATCATTTATTTTTAATTTCTATTTTGCAATGTGAATGAAAATAGTTCAATGAGAAATATGTATGTATATACCTGCATATTCAAACTTGCTCACGGACAAAGAATTCGGATCGGATTACTAACAAAAATAAAAAAGGAGTCAAGTCTAATAAAAATACGATCGTTCTATTCAAATTCTAAACTACCACTATAATTTCGTTTTATTTTTCACCCCTAAAAGTAAAACAAAATTTAAATTAAAAATTGTAATAATTATATATTTTTAAAACATTTTTAAATTTCTAAAAAGGTCGTTATTTGATTTTTTTTATGAAACAACGTATTTCTCAAATCTACTACCTACCGCAGAAAATATTATGTAATTATATAATCGCCCCCTCCTACCCAATGTCTCTTTGGGTCCGCCCCTATATATATATATATATATATATATACGCATACATACATACACACATACATTTATATATATACATACATACATACATACATACATACATATATACACACACACACATATATATATTTCAAGCCCTCTTATCTTCAACCGTTTTACACGATCGTGTACAAAGCTTTTTTCGCTTTACATGGACAAGTGTAAAAACTTGTATAACACGTGCACGCGAGTAATTATTGGCAATGGGAAGCGATCACATTTTTTTCGTTACCTGTATTTAGTTATCTGTTACTATTTCAGAGCAGATTTAAAATTTATTTCATGTTAAAAATATTTTAAAAATCGATGGTTTTATTCCTTCCGGTGGTATATTGGAGGTAAAATTTATTGTAAAGTTAGGAAAAATACCTAATTTTCCCACAGCTCTCTGACATGTAAAGTATATTAAAAAATCGATAAAAACCAAAAATTTCAAAAATTTGTACAGCAGGTGATAATAACAAAATATACTGAACCTCCAATACGCTACTAGAGGCTCATATTTGTTTAAAACTCCTATACGATATCGTAAAGTTATGATCATGTTTCATCGCGAACTTGCACCACCTGCATGCTGATTAGACACTAGTCGAGAGTTGTGATGTAACTGTTAATAAATTCATAAACTATGCTGTTAAATAACTGATATTAAACGAACATTTACTAAGGAAAATTATTATCGAATTTAATCAAGAAAAAAAATGAGTCTTCCGGGGAAAAGATATGGCGCTGAAATCTCGTTAAAGACACCGTATATCGTACGCAATGATTTTACAAATTTGTCGGTATAAAAATTTGTCTCTTAATTTCGACAATGATCAGCAAACATGAACTAGCAGTGTGAAACGAAATTATTAGGAAGCACAGTTAAATAACGAACAGCTAGCATGGCGTCGTTAATTAGTTAATTGTGTTTCGCTTGATTAGGACTTAGTTCAATTCCCGCTGTCGCACATTCGACACTTTCAAAAAATTTCACTTGCACCGGGTTAATGTCCATAGTCAATGTGCCCAAAAATAAATAATGAAAAAAGAAGAAAAATGGGGTTAAATAACGAAAAAGAAAAATTTAACGATAAGAACATGAACTAACTATCCAAATTCTTCAATTAATTGACCGCTTCGTATAAAATATAGAAAATTGAAACAAATGTAAATAATATTATAGTCGTCGTCCGTAGCGAGGTCAAAAAGAGACTCGTATCGAGAGAAAAAAATCCCAGCTTTTTTTTGAGAATTTTTCTTTTAGAAAGCAGGCATATATGTATGTATGTACAAAACAAGCGATCAACCAAAAACACTAACTATTATTCAATTATACAGAAAGTTCATATTTGCACATTAATCTTAGAGAACTTCAAAATTTTCGCTCTTCCTATTTGTTCGTGATGTCATATTTTTTCGTTAGTTTTTAGAGAAAAGCTTTTATTCGCATTAGCTTTTGCCGGAGGCGAATCTAAAAAGTTTCTAAATGAAATCGATAAAGTCAAAATTTCAATAACAAATTGGCACTGTTTTTTTATTTTTGTTTGTTTTGAAATTGATGAGAAATTTTGTAAATTGCATACTATACGAAACCCGAAACTGCGTTTAGTTTTCAAATAGGCAGCTATCGAATATGAACGGTAAACGTAATGCTAAATTCTTAAATATTTTTCGACGCGTATATTCGGAATTATTTTACATTTAACTGTAGCACGAAAAAGAAAAAAGAATAAAATTAAATTAAACGAACTTCTCGAAATAACCCGTTTAACACGAAGAAGTTTCACTTAAGACAGCGACGCACCGACGAATGCAAATTGAGCGCCGCGGCTAGTACCAAAATTTAACGTAAACACCTCACACTTCATGCTCAAGCATAATGAAATAGTCGCATTGTAGAATTTTATTTCCGATTCAGAAACTCATCGTTCCTGCTGCTCCGTACGTCATTCGATAACTGGGGGATACCCCCTTCCCCCGAGACTGTCCAATTGCATTAAAATCTTGTCTTGGATTAGATTCTGCGCATTTTTTTTGTATTTGAAAAAGTCCTAGTTGAAAAAAAGGCACGTTAAGTGTAGGCAACCACTAATATCCTCGAGAAAATAAACGCAACTGAAGTCACCTCTCTACATCTCGACTAATTTATAAGCATTCGAGACAGATTCCGTTTTAATCAATCACCATGAGAACGAGATTAACACCTGATCGTGACATACTCGCAGAGAGACGGCAGTTATTCCATCTTACTATTTATGAATCGTAATCTCGAGCACTGGAAATTGGATGCGTCTGTCTTATTTTTTTTCTTTTCTTTTTTAGGCACGCCGGCGGCTTTGACCCAACATCGATACGTCACCCTATTTGACCACTTCATATCTGAGATTCTCTCGATGACAAGGACCAATTTTTTTAAAAAAAAAAACAAACATTTTCACCACTTTTTGCGAAGCGATACGAATAAAGTTAGCAACACAAATTCGGAATGCTAACACCTCGCAATACGCACTGGAAAGCACGTATTTCATTTGTCGTACGGTTCTATTAAGTTGTCATCATCTAAATGACGGTTGCGTCATACGGGAGGTTCTTCTTAAATTCTATCCGATCACGTATTTTCGCTGTACAAGTTTGCATTCGTACGAGGCCACACATTTCTGAAGTACTCCTCTTCTTAGACGCGTTCAATCTCGTAAGTACGCCGTTTTCTTAATCGGTTAACGCTGTTAAACTTCAGACCTTTCAACAATATTTCGTTTATAATATTTGTCAGGATATCCGTCGCGCAACCTGATCAACTCTCTCTGCCCGTAGCTTGCTCGATCTCAATGGTACGTCGTTCAAAAAGCATAGCGCGTTCTATCTCAGCATGCAAGTATATGCACGTGGCGCGATTCCAAAAATACTTTCCCATTTGCATATTTTTCCATCTTTAATTCTGCTACTTGATACGAATGATACGAAGTTCGCCAACATCTTATTTTTCGTTCAAGTTGAGTACACCGGCCAGAAGCAGCAGCAGATCCAGAAGGAGAAAGAACAGTAAGCCAGTGAGGTTTTTTCTTTCTTTTTTTTTTTTTTGGTAAATAAAGTCAAGTTATTAGAAGCGTAAAATAATATAAAATAATCGTAAAAAATCCAATTCTCTGTTTGAAAATTTTTTTTTTTTGGACTCGTCAACCAGGGACCTCCGCCCAGAAACGGTAAGAAGAAGAGTCAACTAATTAAAACTTAATTCGATCGGAAATAGCTGTGAAATAAAGAAACCAATGGGAGAAACAACAGACTGAGAGAGAAAGGACAGAGCATGTAACAATAAGAAGCAGGAAGCCTTTGACTTTAGGAGGAGGAAATAAAGAGAAGACGTTTCGCAGAAAGACCAGAACGCTCAAAGAAAATATGATTAGCATCACAGACAACTGTTTCATTAGAATGAAGAGAACCATAGGAGAGGAAACCAAAAAGAGAGACGATAGCCGGAAGAGGGTAATGAAGTGTGATTAAAGCGTAGGCGAATGATACGAGACAATAACAGTATGTGGAAGAGAAGGGAATTCTAAGGATTAGCAGGAAGGTTAGGTTGAATTGAGAGGTAGAAGGAATAATTATTGGTAAAGGAGGAAGGGTGCATAGTCTTTCAAAATTGAAAGTGAGATTTCTTACTTAAGGATAATAGATTAGTACAGTTGTTTTAAAGTAAAAGCGGGAACCGGTAGCAACCAGAGAAATGACCAGGAGCGGATAGAGTATTGAAAGGAAAGATTGCGAATGAGAGATCGTACACGAAGAATGATGAAGTCGGAAGAGGGATGAGGAAGAGGTAGACTGATAGCCTGAAGGGCACTAATGAATTATTAGATAGTGGGGGAAGTTACGATTAGAAGAAATATAAATAATCGTAAATAGGATAGTCATTAATTAATTTGGGAAAATAGAACCGAAAGGCGGAAGACGAAAAGATTCGGAAAAATTTGAATCAGCGAGAATAACGGAGCCCCGACACCATCAGGCCCCCTAGAACCATCAGTGAAAAAACTAGAAATAATCAGCTCTGCCGATGGAAATTACTTAATCATTGTCACTTCAAGTTTTGCCGGTAATATTTATATCTGGCACTGAGGTAGCATACTCCTCTGCCTAAATTCACCCTACTAGAGTAAGAGGAGGCATCATGGTAGTCTAGTGGTTAAGGTGTTTGGCTACCGAGTCGAAGGTTACGGGTTCGAGACTTGTCTCGTCCCGGATCCAAGTCGCCTCCAAGTATACCCATCCTGAAATAATTGGATACCAGAGAAATCTGGGAAAGTAAAGGCGGATAATCCAAAAGTAGAAAGAAACTGGCTCCAGTATTCTCCTTAGATCCATTAGGCTTAGTACAATTATGAAAAGCTTAACTTCACAATTCCGACGATGGGACCTACTTTACTTTTTACTTTTAGAGGAAGAGGAGTACTTTGAACACTTATGTTCGTTTCGTTTGTAACATTTTTTTATCCGTCTGTGCGCCCAGAGTCGAAACCTTGGCTGTACGCGTTTGGCAGTATTAGTCGATTTGTGTTTCCCTTCATTAGCACTTTTAGGTGATAGTATAAGGCTATCGAATTCTACATTTTTGAACGCTAAATGCTCGCTATTCATTATACAGCACTGATCGATGCTCGAATTATGTTCAAACGAAGTAATTCCATCTCAGCGCACTTGGCAATTCGCCAGTCGCCGGATCCTCCTTTGAGCGCAAGTCTCATCAGTTAATTAGTTTTTGAATACCGATCGATATAGTAAAGTTTTCTCCGTTTACACCCCAAGAAAACTTCCGCGCACAGGAACCTGCTTCATCGTTGTTAACATCGGAGACGGTTTCAGTCATTTGGGTTTTTCTTTTGTTTCGAGGATTACTCTGTTTCTCAAAACACACTTCCCCTTTCCGTTGCAATTGGTCCGGGCCAGTCGTTAAATTTTTTGTTATTTACATCTTCTTTAAATCCGTTTTGAAAAATTAACTGTAACTTTTAAAATAATTTTCTTCGATGTACTAAGAATTTATATTTCGAACAAGTTCTGACGGTAGAAAACAGTTTGGAGTGATTTACAAGAAGCATTCCAAAGTATAATGCATTCATAAAGATTTATAATTTAACTGAAACGCATTTCCAGTACCAGTGTAACACGGTTCCTAATTAGCATAACATACCGTAGCAATGCATCTTAACGTAACATTTTTTTTTTTTCTTCTTTTTTGCATAACCTCCCCTTAAGACTGGTCAAAATGAAATACTCAAACTCTCCTTCACTTCGAATGATAACCCAATTACATTCAAGGGAAACGAAACTCGATCAACATCAGAAAGTCGTTCGGATTTGTTATTAACGAAAAACAATTTTGTCAAAATAGACGTAAGAGTTTATCTGATCGACGGACATAATTTTACATAAACAGGTAATTTTTGAATCCGCCGAAAAATTTATCAACCGATAATTTTACACTCAAATTTCTGATATTTCTAACAACACTACAATGAATATCGTTTTTTGAAAATACCACGCGCAAACAAACCGCCATCGATTTTTAAAATGCTTTCTAGCTAATTAAAGAAATTCATCAAAAACAAAATTAAATAAGGAAAAAAAACCTTTACATTTAAATTCATTCTTAAGCACGCGGGCCGCCGCCACACAAAGGGATATAACATAGCCTTGGGAGAATACGCGAGTACTTTGACAAAAGGTAAACTGGAACCGCGACCGATTAAATTACCCGGTGGTAGCGACGACGAGTCACTTTTCTTTCTTAACTGAAAATAAAGCTGAATTTCTGCCCGACTATTTTACGAAGGCATAGAAAATCAAAACGAGATTATGTCTACATATCATCGCTGTTATATTCGCCTTTGTAAAAAATACAATAAATAAATACGCAACTATACATATTTTATTTACCAAAAAAAAAAAAAAAAAAAAAAAAAAAAAACATTTCCCAAATTTATTAAAATTTCATTTCATCAACTTTTTACCATCAAGATGAAACAATAATGAATAAATAAGTAAAACAAGCACACACGGGTAACAATTGTTGCACTAACAAATATGGTTGTTAGCCGATTTTCCAGAGATCTTCCATTACCAAAAACGGGCATCTACAGTCTGCGGTATCAGATTAGTAAGCCTCACAAAGGGTTTAAGACAAAACTTTTCGAAAATCTCATTCCAACAATTCTGCCAAAACCGACCAGAATGAGTTCTTCACACGAGAACACTTGTTTTCCCTTCAATCTTATAATTCAACAATAGTCAACGTATTTTTAAATATTAATCCCTCGTTAAAAAACTGCTTTCGCTATCTCGATATGTTGTGATTGTTGTTTGTCCTTTTACGAATATATTAATTTTCTGTCCACGTCTACTCTTTAAAAGACCGAATTAGCTAAAAGTCCATTCTCCCACAAAATGAAAAGGCGCTCCCCCATACCTTCTTTCCCTAAATAAATCCAGAATTTGTTCTTAATTTGATTATTACTCGCTTAATCAACGACTAAGTTTCCAAATCACTTCTTTCTAAACTCGATATTATCCTAAATTCCTGCTTTCGTCTCCGCCCTTAATGCTTTTAAATCTTCCTCGGTATCGCGCTGAATAAAATATGCCTCCTTTTTTCATTCACAGATCGTTTCCATTCTAAACGTCCACATGATCGGCATCCTCCAGGCGTATTCCTTCTCATCTTAGCTATTTTGCAAAACTGGTGCTTTAAACTCCCTACAAGAAAAGTCCTATACTTCCATAAAATTTCTTCACGTCTGAGTTCCTCTTTTACAGTTTACATTATTTTTCCACAATACTATCATGTGTCAATCCCTCGTAGAATCATTTTACAGATAGTTCAAGGGGGTCCAATTAAAGTCTCATTCTGCAATTATCTAAATCTTTCCATTTACCCTCTTTCTGTACTATCTTTACCGCCGAATTCTGCATTTTATTGTGGATATCTCCTCTTTTTTTCCAACTATTTGATTATCTGCAGTATCATGCGCCTTTCTAAACTCGTACATCCCGTATTCCCGCACACTTCTGCCATGTTTCATATGTATTGCATATATTCTTATATATATATATATATTACGAACGAATTAAAACGGCTGTCTAAAACAACACCTGAAAAATGTTAGCTAACGCGACATTTTTTTCGCAAACAGTCGCTTCAAATAAGAAAAGAAACTACTATATGGAAGTTAGTTTTTTAATTATTACCGGGAATCAAAAAAAGATTGCTGATATTTTTGAATGAATGCTACGCAAAGAATAAAGAAAAAAAAAAAAAAGGTATTTAATACGTTGATTATAGCACAAGGCAGCAGAAGTTGTGCCGCAAAATTAATTTACTCTAAAAAATGTATCCCGGAATCTGGGCAACTCTATTCATTAAGAATGAGATAGAGCTTATCAGAAGAAATATTTTGATTTAGAATTTAGAATATACGATAAATTGAATACTGCTGGTATTAAAAGGAAAAGATTGAAGGAATTTCAAGTATCAAAAAATTACGGGATTTATGAGTGTGGTAACCCACATTAATCGAGTTTAGGTAAAAATCTGGAAGGTGAAAATTAATATAAAAAAAAAGTGAATTGTCAGATAAATTAATTTTGTTCATGACGATGCTTATTCTCGTATTTTTATGTTCTTCGTTATATTTACTTACATTTACTTCTTAAACTGAGATAATTAGTAATCACTGATGATTGAAAACCATCAAACAGGCCTAACTGAAAGAAAGAAATCGTTTTCGAACTATTTATAAATCGCACACAACTGACTGATTCATTTATCCGTATATTCCTTCTTTCTGATCCTGTAGTCTGCCGTCAAAAGCCTGATTTACTAGCGGTCAGCCATTTCTTTTCTTATAATCCCATTAAATCTGTAAATGATCTATGTCCTTATCGTTACCGGGGTTGTCTTAGCGAATTATAACAGCTCCTTAGAACCCTGGTCATGGATTTTCCGAAGACAGCTGATCTCTTCAGTCAACTGTAAATGCCGGAGTCTTATATAGCTCAATAATGCGGAAGTAAATTGGTCCGGATAAACGAAAATAACAATGATAATTAAATATCGTTAAATTTAATAAATATAAAAGATGTTTTACGGATAATAATGGCCTTGCAGATCACGCCGCTAAGCAGGCATCTTCATGTCTCCCGGTATCGTTTACTCCGGTTCCCGGGTCGGATGTTTTATCGTTCGTAAAATCGTTTGTCGCGAAAAAGTGGCTAAATTCCAACGTCAAACAAGCCGAGAACTATGAAGGACAACATCACCGTTTCGACAAATACATCCGTCCGTTCGGTCAGAAAAGAAAAAGTCGTACTTTGCCGCCTACGTATTGATTGATCGTGCGCAAATAACTTACTCTTATATCCTTAATAAAGTCCCACAACCGATATGTCAACTTTGCTCCGTTCCCCGTTACAATAGCACATCTTCTAGTCAATTGCCATAGGGGTATCATCCTCTCCGTATACAATTTAACCTTCCACCCACGTTAGAATCCCTCCTGCAAGAGAAACGGTCAAAAATTGATAATCTCTATTCCTTCCTCCGAGATTTCAATCTCCTTCAACTAACCTAAAATTTTCCTTCGTGCCTCTTACCTTCGTCGTAGTTAATGAAAAAAAAAAAAATACAATTGTGAGGCTGCGCATTCGAAACCGCCTAAAATCTTATTTTATAAAAGCTAAACAGGATAATAAATTCGTAAACCTCTAAACGTTGAAAGTGTAAATATCTTACCATAATCTTAAACTGAGTGATATATATATATATATATATATATACATATATATAGGGGCAGAAGAATCTCTATAAGGATTTACCTCTTTTGAGGGGAAAAAAAAGAAACAGGCATCAAACCGAGCCAAAAAGTTGGCAGCAAAATTAAGCCTAACTTCAAATACAAGAAGCTCTTTATGCTGAGTTATTTTTAACAGGCTTTCCTACATAAACTTAAGAATGAAATAATCTAAAAATTGAGAGTAATATACGATTGCACAAATGTAATTTTTTTTTTATTTAGGCATGCCAACTATGGACATCAACCTAGCGCGCGAGTGAAATTTTTGGAAATGTCAATGTGCAACAGTAGGATTCGAATCGAGCGCTATCTTAACGAAATGCCGCTGCCTAATACGCTACGGTAGCTGGCTCTATAAAAAAAACTTTTTTCAATTTTTTTGTTATTTAACTATATGTGGTATATTTTATGCAGAGCCGTGTCCAGAATTCAGGGGGAGGGGGGGATTTTTGGCATATTTATTTTATAAATACAGTACATTTTTCAGTAATATTCATACTACTAATAATTTCCATAATTTTGATTTATGTATTAATAATTTATATAAATGAATTACCGTATAAACATTAATGAAAATTACACATATGTTATTGATTATACTGGCAAATAAAAAATTTTGCATAAAATATTAATGAAGGTACTAAAAATATGGAGCATATTTATTCTTTTCTTTTTTTTTTTTTGAATATAAGAACATCCTAAAAAATCATAAATATTTATTTTAAATTTTTGATTTTTTTCAGATTTTTGTGTATTTATAATAACCATTTCAGTTCTAATGCCTCCCCGTGGATACGGCCTTGATTTTGGGACGTATCAATTGACATCGAATTTTAGTTTATAACCTAATCAGTCTTACAAAAGAACTAATTTACTTTTTTTTTCGCGTTTTCTTAGAATGATAATGAAAAATTCCTAGACCAAATTTTTTACTCCAAATTGTCATGATTACACACATCAATGCGCACGTAACATAGACCGAAAATAAATAACACCATTTGTTCAAGCACAAGCCTGTCACAAAATTCAATGTCTACAACCTAACACAAATATACATACACAAAATCACAGGTACAGGCATTTGTTTAAAAAATGTTTTTGAGCTTCTCGATACGTTTCTATAGAATTACAACAAAGAACACTTAGTACAGCCTCCGCATTTTGCAACTCGGGAAAATAATGAAGAAATAAATATTCCGATATATTAATATTTAAGTAAAAAAGGACGCTAAAAGTCTTTTCTCGAATGTTTAATTGTATTTAAAATTTAATCGATGAAATTAGAACTTATCTGAATATATTTACGAAAAAAAAATTTTTTCCCAACAACTATGTTGAAAAGTAACTAAACACAAGCTTATAACAAAAGTAAACGGAACAACCGGATCATTTTAAACTGCCTGCGGAAGACTCCACATACACGGCCGAGCTTTTGGCCATTATCAGAGCCTTAGACTACATAATGCAATGGAACAGTTCTTCTAATAAAATTTTAATCCGTGCTGATGGTCTAGGCGGTTTTTAAACATAGTAACTTTAATTTGCTTTCCTCCGATGACGGCATATTGTACTATTTATTTAAATTCATCGTAGGCAATGCCACTATTATTCAACATCTAGTCCGTAGGATTGTTGTTAGACGCCAAACCGAAGAAAAAAAACAACAGAAAACAAAAGGAGGTTTTCTTTATTTCTTTTTCGATTTCACTCTTTTTTATTCGTTCCTTTTTTCCGCGATATATGTACTTGCAGGTAATCTAGTTTGTTTTCGTTTTCATCTAATTCCCTCTTCTAATCCGTAAGTGATTAGAGCAATCTAGTATTACTGATTTCTTTGCATGAACTTTTACCGGTAAACCGTGTTCGAAGACACATATTCCTATTTTCGATTCGGCCATTCGACCTGGCCGGATTTATTCTGTTCATATGTTGAAACATTTCTACACGTTTATTTGATATTTGTAATAATATACCGATGTTATTCGAATTAAATAATTCAGCGAACAGATGCCGCCCGTGCGTGATCTTAACTTCTTTTTAACCTTAAAACAAAAAAGACCGAGAGAGAAATGAGCAGAATGATAAATGAGAATATAATTAGTTATATCTCTTAATTTTTCATGTTGTTGGGTCAAAGCCGTTGGCGCGCCCAGGGTAGGAAAAATAAATAAATAAATAAATAAAAATTTTGTTTTCTTCCTTCCGATATTAACTTGATAGTAGCAAAATGATTTATCGTCAGGCCAAAAAAAAAAAAAAAAAAAAAAAACAAACAAAAAGATAAATTTTCGTCAAGATCAGTGTTTTCCAACGCTTTTTTTTCTATCGCGGCCGCCGATAAAAGCTCCATAACTTGTCAGAAACCATAATACATATTTTTATAGTGCCATACTTAGTTCCTTTGTGTAATTTGTAGGCCCTAGTTGTACCGATCGACACAGCAATTGTATTGTGTATAACGTTAGTGTACACGCAAGACTTTGGACCTGAATGATTGTATACTTGATGGTTTGCCGTTCCACGTGACTATTAGCGATTACTTAATTACTTGTAATTACGACTCAAAATTCACCTGTTCAATTTCTAAGAATACCTTGGTTTTCCTTTCGTATACTGTGGCACTAGGTAAAATGCACCCCTCCATGAGGGGGCTGAAAAAAAAATTATGCTTTAGAATTTACCGATAACTTAGTATCATCAACAATACGTAAAATTCGTGAAAGGGTTGATAGGCAGAATTTCATACATGGCGAAATATGGTCGATACCTACGACAGAATCAAAGGCTCTAGCGAAAACATTAGGTTCGAGTAGATACCAGGGGGTGTGCGGTATTCAGAGAAATTGCACCGTCACTAAACATATTGATAGCCAAAAGCAATTTTTAAAATAATCAATGCTCAGCAAACACTAGTGAAACTGATATAGAGACTTAAGCAATACTAGCGGAAAATAGTTTATTGCAATATAACGTAAAAAGTAAAAAAGACGCATAAACTTTATCTTTTTCGATCCCGCAATTACCCGTTTTAGCGAGTTTTTCCGATCAAAATAATTTAAGTAGTGACCAAAAATGTCCGTGAAAAAAAATCAAATTTACATATTAATATTATCGCTCCTTGAAAATCGATGCAATTCCAGAGCTGCAATGACGTCCGTTTACCAATCACTTGATCCAATGAAAAATATTGATTATTACACGTTCGAATGAGATTCCTCTTTATCTCTCATAATTCTATGTTCTTCCTGTATATATTACCCAATTCCTGAACTCGAAACATTCAATAGATCCTTTCTGTTTTGCCCATTTCTATTTATACATCAGCAAATCAGTTATGCTAAGTGTTCTTTTAACTTTTTCAAAGATAAACTTCGTTCAATATAATTATCTCGAAATTACGCGAGATTTGAACACGCAGATTAAATAATCGAGGATAAGATAAACTTTATCGAGATATTTTGGATAATTTAATTTTAACATCGGGTGCGATATGAAAAGGAGCCATATATTGGTTACACACAGACTTATAAAAGAAAATAATATCGTAGTATATATAGAAGCCAACATTTTTGAAATTTAAGAGGCAAGCAAATTTATATGTTAGTTCATTTCTGTTTACTTTCATATCGGCAATATATTATATTTTACACCGAATTTAATTCTACAAGCAAATGACAACTCGCGGACGAGAAAATGAACTAAATGGATAATGCAAAAATAAATAAATAATGGAAAATAAAATAATAATAAATAAATAAAAAGACATAAATTTCTTCGTATTTTCAAAAATCACGATATTTTTAAGGTCCAGAATTTGTTGCGGATCCACTTGTGTTGAGATTCTTTTAAGCTCCGTTGACTTTCGTAACCTAATACGACCGTCCAATTTGAATTTTCCAATGATACGATGAAGCGAAATTCGTATCCAGTCTCAGTCGGGGAAAGTCCACTTCCTAATTGTTAGCCGTGAATAAATCTTAATCGTTACATTCTCGCACTTAATTGCAACTGACTATAACACCGTGGAAAACTTCATTTTTCTACTTTTCAAAAGATAGTATAAATAAAGAACTATTGTAACACATTTTTTCTTGAATAAACGATAATAAGCGTGTTGAGCACTCGCAGACGGGCAGTATGCCTTGCGGGACCCACAACTTGAAAAAAAACCATACAAATTCTTACGGAAAAAAAACACTACAAAATTTTTTTTGTAATGTAAAAATTTTTATTACTGAATCAATTCAAACACTGGTATTTATCTTCAGCCCTGGAATATTTCAAGACAGTTCCATAGCCAACCGAGAATGAACTTAGTAAACGTTCCACATTTTATCTAATGTCTGCTTGTTTAATAATATATAATATGTATATACGCATAAGTAAAGTAAAACAAGTCCCATGCCCTTGACAGGGCAGCGGGGATTGCGAAGTCAAGCTTTCCATAATGGTATTGATCCCAACGGCACTAATGAGAGTGCCAGTTCCAATATATATATATATATATATATATATATATATATATATGTATGTATGTATGTATGTATATATGTATGTATGTATATATACATAACTTCACACCTCGATTGAGAACTTCCCACGAATCTTTTCCGTAACCCAAAAACCTAGCAGGATTTTAAAATGACAGGTTTCCAAATAACCCAAAAACAAAACAGGATTTTCGAGGTCGATGTAAAAATAACAGTCATTAATATATAAATATATTTTCATATACACATACGTATATACATATATTTATTTTAAAAAATCGATGAAAAATAAAATTAAGTCCACCATCGTTTAGTTACGCAGCGATGTTTCGTTCGAGTGAAACTCAATTCCGACCTTACTGGCGTGCAGTAAAAAATAAATATCATCATTGAGCCGGGTTAATTTAACAAACCCAAATGCAAAAAGAAGAAAAATAAAGAAAGTATTATATTACGGCTTTAAAAATTATTTTTATACGATGCATCTTAAAAGGGAGAAGTCTCAAACCCAGCCAAATACAGGTTGAAATAAAACCAAATAGAATGTAACAGAAGTTTCACCAGGATACTATAAACGCTGAGCTAAGATTATTGGAACTTTTGAAATTACGTACTAATCCGGTAAATCGAAAAATAAATAAACATAAAATCATCGAGAATGAAAACAGGGAAAGTGACATCCCCGAAAACAGCGAACATGAAAAAAAAAACCGCTTGGAAAAATTTTAAAATTGCCTTTGCCACCGCGTAGGTGATTTAAATTTTTACATAGAATAGGCGCAACGCTTTCGTTAAAGAAATTAAATTAATTGCACGCAATTTTGAGTTATTAATGCGAAACACGTTTTCCCTCTTGCAAAGGGGTTACTTCATTTTCATGACGGATGACACATGAGCATTTTTTTTTTTTTTGCAGGACCACCTACATATATAATTATTATTTGGATCGGCTTAAAAGCCAACGCTTTTCCGAACAAAACATTCGGATTTCTATGACTTTAAAAAGAATTAGAACGCCTCTTACATATAAGTCACCGAGCCTTGTTCGTGCGATTTTTCGTACTCCACAGCGGAAGAAGAAAAACGCACGATCGCCAGATATCAATACCGACAGAACATCGTCCAAAAAAGAGGAGGGGGGAGAGAAGAAAATCCTGTGCCTACTTACTTGTACCGTTATAATTCTGACTGACGATTTTGCCGACTGAAGAGGATCGGTGGCTGACGGTAGTCGAGCTTTCGCCGGCGACAGCTTTGCGGTGACTTGCGTCAACTGCGCTGTTCGATTGATCGGACGAGGCCGCAGCTGAAACCACCGACGCCAACGAACATTCGCGATTTCTCGTGGTAGCCGCTGCTACCGGAGTCGCTGCGACTTCTTCTTCGACCGGAGCCGCGTTCTCGACCAGTTCGTCCGCTTGCTGATTGCATTCCATCGGTGCTCAATTCTAGCGTACACGTTTACTGCTGGCAAAAAGGTTTTTCACTTCACATTCGGGCGGCGATAATTTTTTACCGGATGCGACTTAGTGCATCGCAGCCGGACGGACGTCCGCGGATGGCCGTTCGATGTGTTCGACGCGTGCCTACCGAGAATTTACCGATGCCTCATAACCGTCTCGGACGATGGTGTATATATTTTCGATCTTCGGTGCTCGCGTGATTATCGCGCGTTGTTCCGTTCGGCACTCTAAATTACGTCGGCTACCGAGGAGCAGCAGGACGCGCGCGCTCAGATGCAGACTTCGAACGGCGTATTAAATCGGGCCACTGGCGCCCGACCGGACACACTCGGCAGAACTGTTTTCCCAGCAGTACGGGGCCCCCACTTTGCCCATCCCCGGAGTAGTCAGCAGTCGACGGTTAAGAAATTCTGCTGGCCCACTCGCGCGCGCGATAACCGCACACACCGGCAGTGCCAGCGCCATTACGGAGGGGTGCGCACGCTCCACGCACACACGCGCACTCGGAGCCGGTCTGGCCTGTCGGAAAAAAGGTCGAAGAAAAAATCCGAAGCCGTCTACGTTGATAAAAACAGAGCTGTACCGCCCGCCCCTCCGGCCGCCGCGCCGCGCTCGAATTCGGCCATTCGGTCCTCACTCATTTCCAGGCGGCGGCAGTCATCATCATTTTCGCGTTACACACTAGGCGCGCGACGACCACACTCGCACACGCGAAATTCTAGACTCTGCCGTTACTCTACTAACCAAGTTTTCCGATTGCGAACCCCAAAAACCCGACCCCACGCGTACCCCGTTCGCGGTAGTGTGCGCGTATCGGTCGGCGGATACGGGAATCCTCGGTGCAAGGGGTAACGGTTACACAGAGCCGCACACCACACGGGACGGATAGAGTGAAAATCGACGAATCGAACCCTAATTTTGATATGGGAAAGGGAGCACGGAACTATGGCCACCACCGAGCCAACTCTACACACTGCGAGCAGCTTTTTACGTTATAAAATACCATCTTCTGCGTGTGCGCTTGTTTACATGTCACATCGCTGTATCTAATAGTTCGCACACAAACGCACTAAAGCGCGGTTCGTTTGTTGTTATTTTGTTTTTTGTGGGTTTTTTGTTTGTTTTTTTTTTGTTTTTTTCTTTTTATTCCGAAAGACATTTCTTTAATTCCCTTTCGTCGTTTTTTTTTTTTTTTTTTTTTTTTTTTGAATACCATCATTTTTTATTATTTCATATTTTTTTCGGCATATTACAACGGTCGCCGTTTAACACTTTTTAGTTTTCCAACGTCGTCGTCGTCGTCGTCGTTGTTGTTGGCCGATCGCGGGCTAAAATCAAAAAAAAAAGAAAAAATTAATAGAAAAAATAAAAAAATAACCTATTTAAAAACCAACGATTTTTCTAAACGCCAGCTTTCCCTTTCAACGCTCCCTGCTACTCAGTTTTGCACTACCGCTACTGACGCTCTAGCTAGAACAAACTGAATTAATTTTTATTCCCCCACCCCCTTTCACGGTTTAGAAATAAAAATTTTGAATACCGAAAAATACGGATTATACGGGAAATTCAATTTTTTCCCCTACACGAGCGCTGATAATAGCAGTTAATAAAATAATAACGCCTAACCACTCGGTGATATCGTAAATTTTTCAACTATTCTCTCCTCTTTTATTATTTTAATCGGTTATTCCTTTTAACTGATAACACTGTTTCAGATAACCCTCGCCATCTTAAGTAAACTCTGGAAAATTAACTAATTCTAGATGGATTAGGGGGGAAAAATTAATTTGTATAACCTCCCTACTTGCCGGCTGAAATATCCGCTACCTATTTATTAGGATGCAATATTTAGCGCGCATACGCTTTAAGGAAATAAAAGCGAAGCAAAGGCCTAATAATATTAATATGTCGTAGTGTTTTTCGATCTCTCTCGCTACTTCGTCTAATTTCATATAGTGAATATTCCAATAGAGTTGTAGAAGTTTTAAAAATTTTACCTATTTTTCATTACAAAAAAAAAATTGGTAACATCTTATTATCCTCTTTCCTTTTTGCAGTTGCAAGTTTCTTATAGCCATCGGATTTTGAAAAGTAAAAATAAATACATTAATCGTGTAATCGTGGGAAAAAGTAGAAAAATATGAGATGAATAGGACGAAAAAGCCCAAAAGAAAAACAATACGCATTAAGCTCAATAAATTAGAAGTGTAAAGTCAATTTCGGCTATTTAAATTGCGCTTTGTACCTCGTTATTGTTAACGAAAAAAAATGATACTGAAAAACACTTCATAGAGAGCTTCTCGGTAAGATAGATTTTATATGCCGATGTTGTTCTCAAGACTTCCTCGCAAAGTCACTTCCGATTTCTGACATATATATGTATATCAAAATCGCGTTTAACCGCATCCTTTTTTTATTACCTACCGAAATGTGCACGTTTAAGTAACACCTTTTGTTGAGTAAGACCTCGTAGCCGCTTCCATCACAAACGGGTTATCCGACCTTAAAGGGAAAGACATAAGCAAATGACCTGGAAAGTTTTTATCGTGAAAAAACTAAAAACGAAATAATTTGCAAAAAAATAAGTTTTTTTTGCAGAACACTCGAGATACGATAGTTTTAATCTAGGTTTCACTTCTTAATATGTAAAAGGTAACAACGAATTTCGCTCGCGCCATTACGTGACGCTAGAATTTTAATTTCATCATCTTCAATACGATCGTAAATTTTGAGAAAATTGCCGAAGAAAAAGGTGATTTCCCGTTTTTTTCTAAGAAATTTTCCGTATAATACGTAAAGAAAAAAACACACAAATATTTTTCATTTTCTAATTATCGTGTATCGACTGGGATTGGATATGTAGGTGTAACGAATTATTACACGTAACGATCAAAAATTAAATTAGACGGATGATGAAGGAAAAACGGGGAAAAAAAAACGGCCAGCTTCCGTTTGATATAGCGAGTCCGGAAATTTGGTATATATTGATGCTGTTTTACCTGTATACGAAAGAGGTGATAGGGAAACCGATTTAAACGATTTAGCCCCTCTATAAAGATACTTTCCCTTAAATTAAAAAACGCACTAATACAGTAAGACATTACATAAGACATTCATTAAGTTATGCTTTTTATATCGTGCGAATAATAATTCGTAATAAAATTATCGCTTCAAATGAAACATTTCAAAGCGTAGAAATTAACTGTTATCCTGCTTTCTTTTTTATTTTAATCTTTTTTTGCAACTAATCGTAAGTTGAAATTTATCATAGTGCGGAAAATGTGACAGGCAAAAATTTGTTATCCCTAGATAGAGAACTCTTATTGATATTAAGTTTATACTTTCTATCTCCGATCGCCTCAGAATCTGAGTAGGTGATCTAAGTCCATGTAGTTGGGTCAGTGTTTACACCGAGCCCATTAAAAAAAAACAAAAAAACAGGGCAACCAATCAGCGTAAAGTGTTAAATATGAAGAAACGGTAGAACTTAAATATATCCGTCTATATCTAATACGAACTGAGCCAAACACGAACAGTTTTTCACCAAGAAGCGTTCGGTAAAAGAGCAAAAATGCTCAAAGGGTTCTCAAATTTCACTTTAACTATTATTACGCCATAAAAGACAAAAAAAGTTCATCATCAATAAATCTTCCGCTTAAACTTTTCGCCTTCAATCAATCGTGTTAACATTATTATGATGCTCAGGTGTTCCTTCACTTGAATCTTTTTCCCCCGAGACGTAATTTTGAATCTTTTCGCGGAAGCATAGAGCTTTTCCGGATGTTTTTCCCGAAACTGTTGCTCGTAATAAACATATTCCGGAATCGAAACGTTTCAGAGGACTCGCGAATAATTAGCAAAAAGCGCAAAATAATTAATTGCATTTTTTGTAGACCGCGCTGTGTAATCGTGTTCTTTCAATTTTTTCGGTTATTGCGCGATTTTATGATCTCACACTAAGTAAGTAAAGTAAGTCCCATATATCATCCTTGATAAGGTTTCATGGATTGTGTGTGTGTGTGTGTGATTAAGCTTTTCATAATGTACTTAAGGTTCTAATGGATCTCTAAGGAGAATACTGGAACCAGTTCCTTTCTACTTTTGCATTATCCGCCTTTACTTTCCCCTAGATAATTCTCTGATTATTCAATTTCAGATTAGGCATAGACACACACCTGGGAGCGTCTTCGATCCGGAACGAGACAAGATGGATGCTAACTTAAAATCAACAGAACCGAGAAATTTTCCGAGAAATTTTCCGAGCAATTTTATTAATTCAAATGGCTGCTCTGAAAATCCTGCTACTATTCGCGGACATTATTGCAGTGTGAAGTCTTGACCGGGGACTAACGGATTTCACCCAAATCGAATTCGTGAAAATTTAAAATCGTTTTCATTCCAAAAATCGGCAATTTTCATTATTGCACTTCATTTTGATTTTGAAGATTTTCTTCTTTCGGTTATTTTATGAAATAAGCCAACCCTTTTTTATCTGCCAATTATTCAAGTCGAAATTTCAACAATACCGATTAAACACGTTACATTTCACTTACTCGTCTTCAGAATGCCAGCCACGAAAGACTCGATGATTATCGTGAAATCGTCGTGCGTGGAATTTCGTAATTTTAAGATTTTTTAGAAGAAACAGAAAAAAAAAATAGACGCTGAAATAGACAACTTAAAATACACACAGTGCGCATTTGTATTACAGCCGAACAGTTATAGGGTGCTTGTTTGTTTTTGTTTTCGCTTCCGTCTACTATTGTTCCAAAACGGAATAAAACATTCTAGTTTCGCCGACTTACTCTCGGATCATAATGTACATGAAACTTTTCGAATTGATTTAATAACGAAAAAACCTATAAGAGATTAAGCGAAACTCTAAATAATCGAATACATTAAAATACCGATTAACCAGAGGTCTGCTCGTAGGTAAAAATAAAATTCCAGCGAAATTCGGATAACCGAAATACTACTGCAAGTTTATACTATAAAATTAAACTTTGAAATTTTCCAAAAATCACTTCTTTGATTCCGTTTTCTTTATTTTAATTAGTAATAAAAAAAAAAAAAAAATCAATTATATTTTCCGAGAAGTTCATTTTTATTATCTAAAAACTAAATAAATAATAGGCAATTCCAGATTTTCACTGAAACACATCGAAGTTAACTGTGAGTTGCAGAAATGTTCACAGTTTTTCTTCATTCCTCGATATCGATTCGAATAGTTGAAATACGAATGAACGGATTTCCATTGTACATGATTGATTATGATGGAGTATAACAAAATAGGCGAGTATTAATGCCACGATTACACATGTGTATACCTGTGTGTGAGTGCGCGCAATTGTGTATGAGGTTGTGCGTGTAGTAGGCGCGTTAATACGCGAGAAATCTTACAAAAGAAAAAATAAAGTCGTCATGCTTTTGGATTTTAATTTTATTTAACGTTTAAATACGCAATCATAAAACGTTATTTATATTTAAAGTTCGCGCCACATAAAAAACTTCCTGCGGCGCATCATGCGACACATTACTGTTATTACCGAGAACGTTTAAAATAATCTCTGCATCGCTAGTGCTGCTGAGCCCGTATCGGTTGCTGTGACTTTTCAAGTCGTCCCATTATTACAAAAACCGAATTTGAAATCTTTATTTACCTGTTCAGGCGACACATCGTAACTTACCGATACCGGGGAGCAATGATATCTGTTATCGTAAAGCGATACTAAGTTTTTGAATATCATCGGTAATGTTTTCCTTCCCTTCTCTTTAAATTCGATTATCTTCGTAATATTATTGTATGGACAATTAAATTGATACTAAAAAAAATGTGTGACCTATGCTACGCGTAATATCGATCGTAATGACTGAGAAGCGGTTGCACGTAACACTGGTGCGTTCGAATTTGCTTAATACTGCAAAATGAATTCGTAAAATGCCCACTTTGCAATAGAGTTAATCTTTTTTTCGTGACATTACTTAAATGTGGTCTTTAAAAGAAAATATAAATAAATAAAGATTAATTCAGACATTAATCTATTACGTCACATTCTAGCATCTTTAGACGCAAGTTTTCAGATGATCCCGATTCTGAATCAGGTCGACTACACACAACTGCTGCAAATCGCTGAGGAAAATTTTTCCTCATCGCGCAATTCTTGCGTGTTCTGTTATTAACGTAAAGTCAGTAATTGGTAAATATAAAATTAATCTTCTTCTATTTCAATAAGACTTTTTTAATTTTCCTTCTTAAGTTCATGTTCGAGGTCGGTATAATAGTTCCAGTCGGAAGTGTCGAAAGAGGTACCAAATTTTTGATATTAAATATTACTATCGTATTATTTTTGATTTCAGTAGCAATTTTTTTAAATTCAATAATTCTTTATTACATGACAAATTAAAAAACATTCTAAAACGAATTAAATGTACTCCATTTCGATAATTGAGGTACAGCGTTTTTAAAATTAAATTTAAAAAAAAAAAAATTCCATTCACCTTCGATAAAAATTATTATTTACAGCATTCTAAATTACAAAAAACATACTCATTAGCAACAATTAAAAAGAAAATTCGAAAATTAATAATTAAAATGGAAATATAATTAACAATTAAACTGAAAAACTTCATACTACTACAGACTAAAAATAAAAGTTTATTGACATTTTCGCCCTTCATAATCCGCCTCGCTTATCTGAAAAATTCTGCCCAACGGTAACTGTTCACTGCGCTTTAGTTGAAAGAGTGGGGATAAAAGTACCTAATAACTTACTTTTTTTTTTTTTAAACAACTATTATTATTATTATTATTACTAGCCTTTATATCAGATTAAGGGTACGGGTACTTAACGATTACTCAACTACCCTCTCATGCACATCGCCGAGTATAACATCACACATTACCTTAAAAATTACTTTAAACAATTAATTAACTAAAACTAAACTAAAAAAAAAAAGAAAAGCCCGTGTGCTCGTGTCCTGGGCAAAGACCTTCCTCAACAAGGAGAATCAAATTCGAATGTTTAAAAATATCTCCACTTTTTGGAAGTAATTGTTTAAAAAATGACAAACTTTAGAACGGGATCGATTAAACGTTTTTGGCGAAGACGCTGAAAATTCGATCGAACTTTAATATATGATCGCCAGTCTCATTACCCAGCATTAATATTTTAAGTTTCCTAGTTGTTGGGTCATAACCTCTCTGGTGCGACCAGAAAAAAAAAAAAAAATCTAGTTTAGCATGTTTTTTTGTTGTTTTTTTTTGGTGAATAAAGAAAAAATACAAATGTACGTTTGCGAATTTTCATTAATACTATTCAATTAAAAAACAAAAAAAGCCCCAGAAGGGATAAACATTTTTTTATTATACTCTGTTATTATTATTCGCGTCGGAATATACGTGCAAAACAACTTCGTGACTTCTTAAGGAGTAATCGAGTTTGTTCATTAGGAATCTTCTAATCATCCGCGATCATAGGCGCTGTCGTCTAAGTAACCTAGAGAGTCACTTTATCGTCAACGTAGCGACAATGCAAAAAAACGGAAAAGATAATTCTCCGAATTCTTCGTGAATAATTTAGCGCTGCGTAAATGAGGAATTAAGCAAAATGGCTAAGAACTATACACACACGTACGGATTAAAAGTGCACCTGTTACATTAGCAAAAACATTTACTCATTCAGAGCAGTTTATACATATATACACAATTATAATGCTTGTAGCTGTTCAAAAATTTGCTAAATAGTTTTTAGCTATTTTTTAGCTGATCATTGTATTTCACTCGTTTCGCGTTTCATCGTGTTTTACATTTGTCTCTCATCTGTGTGACACATTAGATCACAATACGAATTTATTTTGAACTGTTTTCAACTCTTCTATGGTTTTCACAGTATTTTTATGTTTCAACGATTACGGCCTATCTTTTCATTATCCTGCGCCTTCGCTTTTAGGAGATTTACATTTACTTAAACGTTGTTGATAAAACGTCGTCGAAATGCAGCGTTTAGTCTTTCGCTCTAGAGTCGCTTCAGATTGCGCAACATTCTATTCAGAATACCGGGGATGTTCCCTCAAAAAAACACTATAATCGTTGTCTTCTTTCTGTAAGCTCTCAGATCAAGCAACGTATAAATTAATCCTGGCATTTTTTCGAAGAAGTTAAACGCACTTTCGCTTTTCTTTCGGAGCTGTTATGGTAGGGAACACTACAACTATGCACGGGGTTCTTTCACACGCGTACGCTTCATCATATTCAATTTCGGCTGTTTTCGTCCGGTAGATTAATCATCGCTAAAGGATTTTATACTTCAAATGACGGTGCGGCGACTTGTCCGTGTCAATATTAACTGACTGTTGAGAGGCAATCGCATTTTTATCTGCAATTTTAATACTGTCCAGTGAATTCAGCTATAATATTGCTTCCTTCATTGAGTAATCTCCGGTTGCTGATTCCTGTCACATCCTTCTTTTTTCAAAAAATTACATTTAAATATAAAAAATTTCGTCCTAGATTTCGGTGTATACTTCATATTTTCGTATCCTTTTTAATTCCCCCGGTTCCTAGAGTTTCCTTCGTATCCCGGAACTGTTGTCATTTCTATTATTCGCTTACGCTATTTTAAAGTCATATAATCTCATCCCCCTCCCCATTAAAAACACCCTCTTCACCGCGAAACAATGGTATCTGTAATGCTCACCATATATTCTTTTTATCTTCATCCCTTTCTGTCGAACATTCTATATTCCCGTTTATTAGAACTCACGACTTCCGATATTTCATTGCGCACCTTACATATTCCGTCTTTCCCCTCTCCATCAATTATTCCATGTATCGGTTTCTTTTCGTAAATTGTCCAATATTCGAACGAATTAAAATTTAACTGACTTCTCTTTCTCATTTTTCGTCTCCGGATGTTGGCTGACGTTCCCGAAACGAAAAAAAAAAAGTAACAATTTCCGAGTTCGTTCAATCTTAGTTCACATTTGGAACAGCTTCCCTACTTCTTGGCCACTGATTTATTTATTATTTCCCGTTCTATTAATTCGATTTATGGTTTTTGATCCGATTAGGTAAAATTTATTGTTTCAGTCAAATGTCGAAGCATTAAAATAGGCAGCAATTTCTGCTCGTATAAATTACTTTTCGTTAAAATCGATATTCCCGTAATGAATGGAAAAAGGCTAACAATTAAACAAGGAAGTCAAGGAAACGAATCACCAAATTTGTTTTTCTAAAATGTTGAAAGTTCTACTTTTGGCACGACCAGAAATGAAATTGTTTTCGGTTAATTAAAATATCTTAATCTAACGTTTAGCTTTAACACTATCATCAGATTCGGTTGATGATAATAACGTTAACCGAGTGTAATTACTAATAACATTTACCCTAAAACAATTTTATTTCTAATCGAACTTGGCAATATTCTTAATTTTGAAAAAGATTTGAATCCGCTAAAGCAAAGTGAGTCCCATACCCTTGGCAGGGCGCTTGGGGTTGTGAAGGTTCACAGTGTACTAAGCCCAACAATGGCGATAATGAGAGTAGCAGGGCCAGTTCTTTTCTCATGGGATCCGCCTTTACCTTCCCATATAATTCTCTGCTATAACCAATATTCAATTTCAGATTAGGTATAAACCTGGGAGAAATTCGGATCTGGAATGAGACAAGTCTCGATAACCTATGACACCTCTGATTTAGTAGCCAAACGCCTTAACCACTAGGCTACCGCGCTACCATTGAATCGGCTATTTGATTTTAAAAATATATACACATATATATATATATGGCATTCATTGAGAAAAGGGACCACCCGTGTGGTATTGCGAAAAGTAGTTTTTGAGAAAAACGCGCTTAAAGTTCGCGCGAAGTAATACAATCGTAATATTGTACCGCGCATGCCTGTATGTAATGTGCTGCCAACTCGATAGAGCATCGTTGCTAAATTTCGTTTAGTTAAATGATTGCGGCGAAGATGTTGAAGAAGTTGTTTCAAAAAATTCAATGTTGCTATGAATGAAAGTAAAATCGAACGGTGAATGTGGGATACAAAATTTCAAGATTTTAATCAACAATTACCACAGGTGGGGTGCATCGTCGTGATTCGCCATATTTTCATCTCTGAAATTTTAATTCTATCACATTATTAATTCGGTATTGACCAAGTATCACCATTTTCAGTTTAAAAAGAAAAAAAATGAAATCACCTGAAAAAAATTTATCGACGCGGAAAAGGAAAAAAAATGTTACCTACAAGTACAGCGCGAAACGTACCAGCAGCAAACGATTTATCCCTCCCTGCAATCTGTTTATCATTAGAAAGTAGTTGGTGTACCCCTGTACGATAATACTGCTTCTTTGTGTACCAATCCGAAAAAAACGGCAATTCCATAACTCCCAAACCTGACCGCAACCTAAGCCGAAAAAAACAGTCGCGAATGCAACGATTGTAAAATTTTTTAGAAAAGTCTGCAGCAAAGTCTACACCAGAAAGAAAAAAAGGAAAAAAAAGAAGCTCCAACGAAGAAAAAAACCGAAGTGTTTCGAAAAATAAGAAAAAAAAGTAAAACAATTCCCTCAAAAAGTACCCCGGAAACGAATGAAAAATCATTAAAAGGTGCTAAAAAAAAAAAAACTAACAACTAGGGGAAAAAATAGTTTCACAATTTTTTAAAAATTTTAAACGTTTTTCCACTTTTTTCCAATTTTCTTCAGTCAGTTTTGTACGTGTTTTAAGACAATAAATAAACGTTTGCGAAAAAAGCTACATTTCGCATCTTATTCTATACATTTTCAATTATCGGAATCCATTTTTTTTTTTAAATCTATTTATTTAATAATGTCATGCAACCGATATTGGGACGCGGAAATAGATTTAGATCAATTTAAGAGTATACTATACAATCAAAAATTTACATCGAATATTAAGTAAACTAAAACAAAACTACACAAGATTAAAACTATACCATTGCAAAAAGTTGAAAATAGAGTTAGCATTTTTCCCAATTATCTCTGTAGCCGAAGTGTCTGTGTACCTTTGATCCGAGTTTAACTCAAAACCCATATTTTCGCACCACAGGTCCTTATTCTCGGCGAACATCACACACGCACACACACACACACACACACACACACACACATATATATATATGTAGGTGTACAAAAATAAATAGAATTAGGAAAAAGTACAAAATCTAATCCTAAAAAAGTATTTTTTTTTGTTACTAGCCAGCTTAAAAATAGAATTTCAGTGTAGTAATCTCAGTGTACCACTTTTCCAACATTACCTCTATACGGTTAATTTTGATGCTGGGAAAAAAAACAGAAAAAAAAAAGTCAAAAAAGTCTAAGGATATTTGTTTGCCGTTAATGACCGTACCCGGGGGGGGGGGAGCAAGAGGACGAGCGGAGTGGGCGATAGAGAAAATGCACGACTCATATAAATCGTCCTTGCAGGTAACAAACTAGGCATAGCGGAAAAAAAAACGCCGCGGTAACCAGTCTAGTAAATCGCGATTTCAAAGTAAAGCGATTTTTTGCTGCTAGAGCCGGCGGTGCATAAGAAATGAACAGCGTCTCGTTAAAGGGGATAATACCGGTTCAGATTTAAATTTCAACAGAAAATCCGAAGCGACTGCGAAGATTAAACGAAAAAAATCGAACCAGTTCGGAAAAAACAATAAGCCGAACGCTTCGACGCAAAAAACAATTCGAACCCACCAAATTATTCAGTTACCGTACCGCCATTGCAGTGATCATCTCGCGACCGAGTCGTCTCCGTCAGTCTCTTAAAAAACCGATACAAAACGCAGACGGCTATTATACGTGACCTAGCGCATCACCGTGAATAAGAACCATTATAATATAGCAGTGATTTCTTTTCTTCCGACCGAAACACCGGCCCTCTCGAGAAAACATCATTTTTTTACGCGCGCCCAGCCTAGCTACCGGAAAAAAGTGCTACGTCCACGTCGCTCCTATTCTCTGCCGGTTCAGAAAATCGGCGCTCGTACCGTTTTTACACATCGATTACTTCAGTGCGATTTCCGTCGAATCGCCCGCGAGATGTTCAATTTCGATACAGATCGACATCGCCTAAATCCGACTTTCAATATTTTTTGGGGAATCATTGCGCACTGTCATTCACGCAGCCGCGACAACCACGACGCTGAATGTAATGAGTTATTCGGCACTAGTTGCCTGTATCTTTTTCCCGGCATTATTTATCGAAAAAGCCGTGTATAATTAACTAAATCGAATTACGAGACGACAAACTTTTAAAGCAGCAAAAAATAACATTTTTTACTTATTTGTCGTCTAATTAACACTTACCTGCTATCAGTCGCCTTCTTTTCAGATGTTGCGCTACGCTAAACTATTGCGTATTTCTCTGATTTTTTACTTTCGCTAACAAATGATTGCGCGCGCATTCTTATAAAAATCAGCTTTCTAAAAAATTTCGAATAACACCTAATCGATTACTTAAACTGGATAATATCTAAAATTTCTGCTTTCATCTCAGCTATTGTTTTCCTTTCTAAACGTTTACGACTGATATCCTCAGGCTTATTACCTACTTTTTTTTCTTTTTTTTTCTTTAAAAATGGTGCTTCAAACATCCTAAGAAAATTCTTATTTTCTTTGCATCAGAGTTCCCCTTCTACACCTTAAACTATTTCTTCTTATAACTTTATTCCTACACTATTAACTTTGTCCATCTTTCCCGTCCTTCCAAAATTTTCTGCCTCTCACTTTTTCTTCCGAAACTCTTCCCACAACAACCGTCATGCAGCACTGATAGCGTGCCATGTACGTATTTCCCTCTGATAGGACCATTTTAACTCAAGGGGATCCAAGAGGGTTCAAGTGGTCCAAGAGAGCTCAAGGGAGTTGGAATTTCGTTCATTCCACTGAATCTTTCCGTTTTCCTTCTTTTTTCTCTACTGCTGAACTCTAATCTGCGTTTCTATACCGGCCGTCAACGTTCTCTCCGAGCTCGTACTTGCCATATTCTCACCACTCCCGCTACTTCATCCACCTCCACGTACGTTCATTCGTGTCTACACATTCCAGTCGCATTCCATTTCCCCTTCGGATCTCTCGTCATGCGGGTATAGAGAGTAATGAAATGGTGGATTCTTCGGCTAACATCCTCCGACCTTTGCTTCTCAAAAATTCCTGTTTCTTACAGTCGCCGTGTAAAAAATTTCGTTCTAAACTCTGTCAGTTATATTCCTTTTCCACTAATTTTTTTTCCTTTACCTATCCATCCAACCGAGTCTCCCTACCCTCTCAACGGGGTTTAATGATTTTCATTTAGTACACTGTTGTTCGTTTTAATTCTAGCGGTGTTTAAACATTCCGACCAAACACCGTGTGCAATCTTCATTCTAATTACGAATCCCGACCGTATTTTCTTCGAATAGCCTTTTATCTCGACTGAGCGTATACCGTATTCTAATTTGTCGCTGCTTAATTTTCATTGCATCTCTAATGTCACTATCCTAAGTTCTCTTAATGTCGTTATCAATTTCTGACCGGATCGGTATCTGACTATTGCCCTTCTGATCGCTTCTTGGCGGCCCCGTATCGCCACGCGCAGAACAAAACAATAAAGAAAAAAAGCATTATATTATCTTTTCGTAAATTTTTAAGCCTTTAAAAACTGAAATTTCTTTTCCGCTGAGAGAAAAATTTTTTGCAAAAAACTAGAGATATTTTTTAAAAAACGAGAAAAAAAACCGTATCTCATTACCCAATTTTTCTCGGCCTAGTGAAAGTATGATAATTTGGATATTTTTAAATTAAGGTTTTTTTTGTTTTTTTTTTTTTTTTAAGGTAACGGGCCAGAGCCGCTCCCCCGCTTGGAAAAACGGTCGAAATTTAGCGGAATAGAAAAAAATCCAAAAAAAAAACAAAAAAATCGTCACGATTTAAAATACGAAATTAGCAGCAGAGGAAAAAGATCAGTTTTACACGGATCAACGTTGAGCATGACATGTTCGATGATTTGAACGAAATCGTGTAAGGTTTTTTTTGCATAGGGTAAGAAAATAAAAAGTTTTTTAAAAAATGAATTTCTAAGCAACGAACAATCAACCAAGATATAAGACTAAGAGTACACCGTCAGTTCTATTTTTTTTTTTTTTTTTTTATTTAAATGTAAAATTCGATCACTAGCGTACCGATAGCGGAGTATGTGTGTGCTCTCTCCCAGCGATTCTGTCAACCGACATTTTCAAAAAACTTCGAAAGCAGGGTTAATAATTTTGAATAATGTTTCGGATCAAAGTTCTGCGTTTTTGGTTTAAGGATAAAGAATACAAAAAAAAATTCCGTTTAGTTTCGAGCGAAACATAAAAAAAGAATTTAAGTAGTACAAATTGTAGTGCCGAGTTAGACAAATTGAAAAAAAACCCCAAAAAAACCAAAAAAAAAACCGATTTTAATCGGTATTTGTAAATATTACACACACCCCCAAAACTCGAATCTCTTAGAACGCTTCTTAATTCTACGTGTGCAAACATTTCAAAACCGGTTCAGCCAGATTATACTTCAAATTAGTATGCAGTTATAAAAATGAATTCTGATAATATATATATAACTTTAAATTTAGCGTGTAAAAAAATGAAGTCGTCAGAGAAAATTACTTACATAAAACTAAACGGAATGCAGAATTAAGTGTCTGTTTTAATTAGAACAACAGTAAATGTCAAATGTAAGCTTTCTGAGTTCAATGCTTTGATAATGATTAGAACAGAATAATTTTGTGGCTATTTTTACTATTATTCTCGTTTAATTTTTTTGCTTATTATTTCATTTTGTTTTTTTTTTTTTTTTTTTTTTTTTTCTATGATATAAATAGAATCTGCATCTTTAATAGATTTATTCAAACTGAAATATTATACATGCTTAATAATCGAGCCGCGGTAAAATTATAAATTTATTTTTATAGCCACTTTGGAATGGCAAAAATATTAAATATATTTGTAACTTTAGTATTACCATTAAAAAAAAAAAACAAAAAAAAACATGCAATTTAATATCGAAAATTGATTAATGTAGTAATATTATTAAAAAACAAGTTCAGTCGAGCATGCTGTTTCATGGGCTCAGGGTTACTCCGTATGTTAATAATAACCATAATATTTATATTCACATAATACTAAATTCGAAAAAAGGGAATTTAATATTTCCCGCGGCAAAGAGGAAACCGAACGTAGTTATTTGCAATTTTTTGATATTATCGCTATCTCGAAAATTCAAGAAAATGAAATACGGGGTTATCTTTCAATCGATATATCCGCATGCCCGGGGGAAAAAAGAGTTTTTTTCAAACATTTCGAATTTTCCGCTTCCCCAGGGCCTCAATTTTGACGTCGGAAAGTCGCATGCTACAAACTAGAAAAGTATACGGGGGAGGATGCGACTTTTTTTAACGTTGTTCAAAAATGATACTCGCGTCGTTAAAAACATACGTCATCTTTCGCGCTTTTTTTAATCTTTTCGTCAATTTCGAAAGTTTCGTTAAGAAATGACTTATGGTTTCGTTCCCAACGAATGACACAATCTTTCCAACGATAGATCACATGCCCGGGAAAAAAATCCGAATAATTTGAATATAAAGTTGTAAGCTTGCCTATATTTTTCCTATGAACCGGTTCTTTATGCATGTGTTTGAAATATGTTTTGATTTCTCCAACCTTTTTTTTACTCGGGCTATTACTTACGTGATCTCCTATTTTTTTCCCCCGGTTTTTAGCCCACAAGGGGGGTTTAAATCATTTTTTAACCGTAATTTTTTGATTTTATGAAAGAGCTTCTGCGTTTTATTTTATATTTTGAATTTCACATATTTAAAGGTTTATCTAGTGATGAGTTATGAATTTTTTCTATATTCCATGTTATATATTCTAAACGATTTTTTTTTTTTTGGGAGAGGGGGGTTTAATCGGTCATCTTGAAAAGTTATAGATATGGTTTTAAAGAGAACTTTGATTGTAAGGTATGTTTCAGATTTCGAAATTAATAAGTCTAACGGTTCGCGAGCTATAGATTTTTAGGTGATATTCTTGTCGTTTCTGAACCATCTTATTAGGATTACTCCATACATTATATGTGTACGGAATCCTAAAAAGCAAAAAAAAAACCTTCTTATCTTTGTCAATAAAAGGGTAACATTTAGGCAGAACCGTTCCTAAATTAAAATTTGGGCTTTGTCGAAATAATTTTTAATCAAATTAAAGATATATTTATCCAGAGACTTGTAGAAAAGAGAAAAGAACACAAAAATACGAATATAGTGATTTCTGAAAAATCAGAAAAAGCTCTAGAAAAATCGGAACGGAGAAAAAAAATCCTCGGCGAAAAGACTTTCATCGGGGAGAAGACAGAAAATGGCTAAAATAAGAAGAATTCCAAATAATGTGTGGTAAGCAACTGACGCTTGAAAAAGTTTTTGAACTTTCAATTATTCATACAGAGAATTTTTACAATTCTCAATATAAAATTACATACGGTTTAGTTACCGGTTATAAAAAAAAAAAAAAAAAAAAATTTTATAATTGCTTTAGAAAAGAAACGAGATTTCACCTCTCACTGAACGTTGAAGTAAAATTACACAATTTTATTATCTCCACATTTGCGCAGAATCACACACTATAGGAAACTTTTTCGCGTACAAATCTGTCAAAATTAAAAAACCTCTTTTGCTGACTAATTAAATTAAATGTCGAATCTCGAAATGAAATCAAGCAACGACGGACTCAGGGGAACCCATAAGAGGGGGTTATAGTTGTGGTTCAATTTAGACCGACTGGAAAGTAATCAATTAGGGTTTTTTTTTCTTAAAGAATATTAATTACGGTTATCGAACAATGTAAAATAATTGTAAAAATTAAATTGTCCACCTGAAAATTAGAAATAATCAATTATTTCAATGGAAATTACTTTTGTGGCTGTCACTTACTTTTCAAATTGTGTCGTTAACACTTTATCAACGCATTTCTCGAGTCGCAACAAAGACGCCCGTAAATAACTAGCAATAAGATCGATGAATTTGTTAAATAATAAATGCGAGATCAATTTAATCAAGTCGTTGATCAGCATTTTTATCCTTCAGTTCCTGCTCTCTTGCTATGTTTCAGAATGTTTTGACGATTTCGAAATTGAATAATTCGCAAACTAATGGCTAAAAAAAATTGAAATTTTTACACAAAGTACGCAAACTTTATTCAATTTTACTTATGAAATATTACATTAGACAAATGACGACCATTCGCGGCTAGACAAGACTCGCGTCGTTTTACCTTAATTTTTGATCACCTTTTTCGTAACTGCAAGAGATTTTATTGCGGATTCAATCTTCTAATTGCTTCAAACTTCTCGACCAGTCGCTGACAATCTTGCCTTTAGATAACCCGAAAAGTCTGGCGTAGTTAAATCTGACGAACGAGGTGGCCATTCGATACGAACGAGTTTAGAAATTATACGATTGCCAAACGCTTCTTAACGGAGAACGTCTAAAGTTTTGCTGGCGCGCCACCATCGCCGTATTTCATTTTTAACGCATGTTATTTAATTTTGAAATCGTCAAAAACACCTTGTGAACATATAGAGTAAATCACTTAAAAATATTCCATGGTGGAAAATTATGTAAATATTTTAGAACGGAATTGTAGAAACACGTTCGATCCAGTTTTGAAGAACTAAAAAGATTGTTAGTAAAGAATAATACGAAAATTTTCATCCTATATGAGACACGGTTAAAACCCAAGGATTCATTCGATATCTCTAATTTTCATATCATTAGAAATGATAAAACAATAACTAAAGGCGGAGGTACTGCGACCTTAGGGCACAATTCCGTAATATATCAAATTGTCACAATACCGAATATAATCTAAGATAATAAATTTACACAGTACTTGGCAATAGTAAGTTTAATGTAGACATCTTCGCTACATATGCACCTCCAGGGTGCAAGCTGTCCCAACTATGGTGGAAGAGAATAACATCATATCTGAAAAATTCGTATATAATAATAAACGATATTAATGCATTACATTCACCTTGGGGGGGGGGGGGGGGGGGGGGGGAATAAAACATGAACAACACGGGCATATTAATAATAAAAATCTATGTATTGTAAACACGAAAAATTCACAACACATGTTTCTTAATTACAAAAGGAATTTTATATGTTAGTACTGTTTTCTGCAATTTTCTAAGGGACGTGAAATTAAATATAACATCTGACCAACCCTTAATTATTGGAGAGCCTTATTTGATTCAGACGTATATTCCTCCACACCCATTTCCTGAAACCACAAATTATTATTATTTTTTTTTAAATAACTTATATTTTCACGGTTTTCAACGAAAGTTTCAATACGAAATTCGTAAGTGTTTTTGGTTTAATTTAGCCGACCGGTGAGAATTTTTGTCAGTGAAATGTGGAAAATAAAAAGACAAAATACACTCCGAAAAATTAAAAAAAAACGCATAAAATACTTACTAAATAAAATTATTAAATCAGAGGCCACTTGTGAGTTTTAGATTTGACTCGTTCCGGATCCAAGTCGCACCCAGATTTACCCAGCCAGAAATAATCTGGTACCGGGAAAATCTGGGAAAGTAAAGCGGCCGAGAGAAAGGAAGCCGATAAACAATGCGTTTGAACGCAAAATGTTTATAACGAAATTTTCGGATAATTGTTAAGTTCCCCCGCAATACAAATACACCGCTTTTCATTCACATTTTAACCGTGTTTTTCTTTTCGATTCAGGCGACTGCACTAAAAGACAAAAAAGAAAAAAACATCCAGTTGTAAAGTATCGATTTATGAATATTATATTTCGATTAATGAAAATCCTCTTCGTGTCTTAGTGCAGGAGAATTTGTAGCTTTTCATTTAAGTAAATAAAATTATAGTTTAAAAATCGGACAAAAAAATAATAACTTAAATTTAATTATGTCATCTAATCTAGCCTCTCTATAGCAGAATATTACGTCAACTCTGATCATCCGTTATTTACCAAATTATACGTACCAATAATTAGAAATGGCTTAGAGATAATAATGCTGGCATTCGAATGAAGAAAAACATTAAAAAAATCAATTGGGTTAAATAATAACACGGAAAAACCTATTCTGATAGAATATAATAAAATAAATATTTCATACGTTTACACTTCAAATGCAATTCAATACATTTTATTATAGCGTGATACAAACAGCAATATTTAATTCATCTTCCGACGTATATATTAACAATAAAGTGAATAAATACAAACAACCGTGATGGAATGACGGTAGCTAAAAGAAAAATGCGCTGAAAATATTTAATAAAAATTCTTCCGCGATAAATTACTTACACTATAAAATACAGCAAGCAGAAACCAAAAAATACTTTAAACAGTGGAAGAGAAGGGAATCGGAGAAATTCGATAATAATATAGGCGGTCACATTATCATTACAGTGTCATACCTAATTCCTGAGCGCCAGCGGTTCCCCATTCATACATTTCAGCTGTACAGACTTAGGCATAGTGTCCCATAGCGATTGTTTATATGCAATACGAATGTGTACACGCGCAAGACTACATTCGGAACTGATTAGTAATCGTTTGATTTATATCGGCATGTACAAGTGCAGTCCCCCGTGTGTGTCTTGCTACGTACTAACCAGCGCGCATATGATGGTATACGTGGTGGCTTAATATGATTCTGTTAGTGAGTATTTAATTTAATTTTTCGTAATAATCTCTGTCATCAGCCGACATCGAACCCGAGACTTCCGTAACGGAAGCCAGGCACTCTAGCAACTTGTTTAATTCGTGATCAGATTGAGATACATTGATATCTTGAAATTTCGGAATTTCTCGATCAATTATACTACTAATTTTCTGATCTGATTGTCACCCATCAGACTGATAATACCGAATAAATCTTTAATTTTGCTGCGCAATTCTCTAGTATAATTGATAGAGAAATTCCGGAATTCCAAGATATCAATGTATCTCAATCTGATCACGAATTAAACAAGAATCGTCTAATAACTGAACTAATCACAAAAAGAACACAAGTACAGGAACTGATTTTATACCATACAGTGCTATTAGAATATTAACACCAGAAGTTAAATTTATTTGGCATCTCTTTTAATAGAAGCTTCATACCGGAGCAGGCTCGCGCCCACTATTTTGGAAAGGGGGGGTTGAAAATTTCCTTCGCACATTTATTTTATAAATAACAATTAGTGAAAACTAATATTCGTACTATTAATAATTCCCATCATTTTGATTTGTATATTAATAATTTACATAAATGAATTACCCCGTATAAACATTAATAAAAATTACACATATGTTATTAATTATACTCGTAATAAGAAATTTTGCATAAGATATTAATGAAGTACCTAAAAATATGGAGCATATTTTTTCTTTTTTCCTTTATAAGAACACCCTCAAAAGTCATCAATATTTATTTTAAATTTGTGATTTTTTTCAGATTTTTGTGTATTCATAATAACTATTTCAGGTCTAATGCCCCCCGTGGACACGGCCTTGTACCGCAGTGATCCTTAGACCAGGTAAGAATCCAAATATGTACACATCGTACAGACCTATTATCTTACTATCGTGTATTGCAAAAACTATGGAAAATATAATTAAACTTGGACTAGAATGGTGGGTGAATAAGAACGGAAAATATCCTAAAAATCAATACGGTTTTAAAGCAGGATATGGAGTTAGGTACACACTAGCTGCTCTCACAAACCATTTAAACATTAATTTAAGTAAAAATTGATACACACTGTTGCTATATTCATTACATTAGCGTACACGGTAGATTTAGGCATTGTAAATAACAAAATAGCAGTTATTGGTGTCCCCACAAAAACAAGAAAATGAACTTATAAATACTATAACGATCGAAAATTATCCATATGATTTGCAGGGAAAATATTTAGTTCTATAATCATGGGCGGTCCCCCGAGGGAGTTTATTAAGCCGTCTATTATATGTACTGCACATTATGGACATTCATAACGTCTCGAAAGTAAGAACGTTAAAATAATTCAGTATGCCTCGATGATATAGTCATATAAAATAAGTCAAATTTACCGATTAGATTAATATCTAGGGGTAATTTTTGATAATAAATTATTATGGAATAGCGAAATTAAATATATTTTGACGAAATTTGAGAACGGAATGAACGTTCTAAGAGCATTAACAGGATCTAGGTGGGGAGCCGTCCAATAACAAATCGTATGATACGCAGGATGATAATTAGATCTCATTTAGAATATGCAGCCCCAGTATTGACTATCGGGGTAAATCTAAGATAAAACAATTACAGGTAAATGTAGGTGAATACATCCTGTTTGTTAAAACTGTATAATAAAACAAACTTTAATAACAAACAATATAGAACAATAAATTAGATAAATACCTATTTAGAAACGTTTTCGGGCATAACCCATCTTCCTTTAAGTTAGTTTTAGCTGATGATGGGTTATGCCCGAAAACGTTTCTAAATAGGTATTTATCTAATTTATTGTTCTATATTGTTTGTTATTAAAGTTTGTTTTATTATACAATTACAGGTAATACAAAGTAAAGATAGGAGATGTCTCTCGGGGCTATGTCATCTACACTGATACATTCGATGTTAGTTGAAGCCGGAGAATTTCCAATATCAATCAAACTAAAATGGTGCTCTGCGATAAATTCGCTATTAGAATTAAAGAAAATAGAAGTCAAAACAGCAACAAAAACAGCATTTTATTATGCCAGTAAACAGGTGTCTAAAACATATGGGATGATATCATGGATATCACCCGTTCGGTAGAAATCTATACTATAATTAAAGCTTTGCAATAATACGTTAAGAACTACAAGAGGAAAAGAATACTCATAGTGATCGACCTTTTAACTATGATTAAGCAGGACAAAAATAAATTTAATGAGCAATGTCGAATGCCAAATAAGAAGAATTATTATTCCACTAGACAAATCCTGTGACGAAAATGTAAGTAGGCTCCAACTCATTGTAGAATATTTGAAAACGAGATGGCCGACAAATTGAAAAGGACCGATAATTATCTAATAAATTATAATAAGGTTACACCATTAAACCATCATCATCATCAAGTAGCAGCCCCAATCTGGGGATTGCTCACACCATTTCTACATTTCGCGGTTCCTTGCCATCTGAATTAATTCGCTGCATTTTTTCCCATCAATTTCGATCATTTCGATTCGTCTCCTTCCTCTTGTTGTTTTACCTTTTATTTTCCCTTGCATCGCTGTAACAAAAATTCCTCCTTCTCGGATCTTATGCGCGAGGTATTTCCTTTTTCTCTGGATTACGTCTTTTACTACATCGTATTCTGTCAGTTGCCACCTGCTTAAAACGTCTTTATTTTTGACCTTGGCCGTCCATGGTATTCTCATCATTCTTCGTAACGTCCACATACCGAATGCATTTAGCTTTTTCCTGCATTCCGCGTCCATCGTCCAAGTTTCTGCTCCGTATTTTAGCACTGACATCACGTAACAGTTGTTGATCCTTAGTTTCAATTGCATTCCAAGCTTCCGGTCCCTCAACACCGCTTGTAAGTTATTAAATGCTTGTTTGGCCATTCCTATTCTTGATCTAATTTCTTTTTTATCTCGGCCATCCGAAGTGAATAAGGCACCCAAGTATCGGAATTCTTCTACTTGTTTCAGCATTGTATTATTTATTTTAATTTTTACTTCTTTTCTTCCATTTTTGGAGAATCTCATCACCTTTGTTTTTTCGGCGTTTATCGTCATGCCATACTTAATTCCAGCTTTATTAATTCGATTTAGCATGATTTGCAATTGACCAACTGACCCGGCAATGAGCACCCTATCATCTGCATAGCTAATATTATTAATAGTTTTGCCATTGATTGTGAATCCAGTGTTTTCCAGCTTTGCTTCCCTCCCATGGCTTTATGCAAATAGAAGATTAGAACAAGACTCTACACATTGTAAAACTAAAACGAATGAAAATTGGGCATTGTAGTAAGGCTAGCCGTTTATTTAGATTGCGTATACCAAATGATATCCAATATGCGAAAAATGTAATGAGGAGGAGGGAGCTTCAGAACAACATTATACTAGCAATGCACTAGAGGAGGAGATCGTTTAATACATTTATGCTTGAATAATTGGAAAACATTACCGATTTCGACGATGAAATCTTTAATGAACCATTGTCATTAGTGGAGAACTTTACAACTTTACCAAGGTCAATCGAATAAATATTTAAAAGTTTAAAGATTGCGAAAACTTGCCCCAATGACGGGAGTCGGGCCAAAAAAGAAAAAAAACAAAAAAAAAATAGTATGAGATTTTATCCTAACGAGGCAGCCTATTCCTCTTAAGCCCTTCCTTCTAAATCTGCACTATAATCAACAATACCGACTTGGAAAAATATAATTCGACCTTTTCTCCAACACCTTGCAGTTCTATTTTGCGAATTTCCGCGAAATACTCATTTACTGTTCGACTTTGCAATATTAATGAAATTCCTTTACAAAATAACTAAACGAGGTTAAATTTTTTTCAAAAATGCCAACTGCAGAAAATCAAAATTCGTTTGTTTTTCAAATTGACAATTTCTCTATTTCCATTTCTTTTTAAATGCTGTTTTGTTTTGCTGTTGTTTTTTTTTGTAATCAAAAGATTTTTCTTTTGCGCTCATTTCATAAAATCTACAAAAACATCTTTTGCCGACCTCTGAATTAAATCCTTCTAAAAACATCAATTTCAAAAAAGAAAAATTACCGAAAAACTCGCAAAACTCCCGAATAAAGGTAGTGGAAAATTCGTAATAGAGGAACTTTTGCTTTTTCAGTATTTATTAGCTTCTGTTTTTTGTTTGTATTTTTTAACATCTTTAAATCTTCCAATCGGATCCAGCGAAGTTGTTTGTCATAGAATAAGAACTTATCGTTAGTGCAAAGTTCGCTTATGATGATGGTCAGTGTAAGCTGTCCGAAACATCGAGTGTTTTAAAATAAAAGAACTTCTATAACACGGTGTCTACCGTTAATTATTTTTCTAATCATATCCACCGTGAAAGTGTCAGATGTCTAATGATGATAACCTTTTTTTTTTCCAATTAGATTTCTCAAAATAAATATGATTTACTATCATAAATAATGTAAGAATGGAAATTCACTGATAATTTTAGATATTTCAATTTTAATTGCGATAATTATATAAATTCATCTTTCAGCGCCTTTATTAGGGTTTGCAAGATAATTTTAAAAGTAAATATTAAATCGCATAATAAAAAATCCATATTTCATCCTAGTTCTCACTGTAAAGGGTATTAACGAATCTTTCGAGCTAAAAAGTAGTAATGAAGAACAAAAGCAACGTTATCCAAAGTTTAAAAAAAATATATATATAGAAAACAAATAGTACAAAATAAAAATTTTAAATTTATCACAGAGCAAAAAAAAAAAGAAAGATCCCCATCAGAAAGAATTTTTATGTTCAAAATGGGCTAACAAGCTCACGAAGATTTGTGTAGAATTACCTTGTAAACGGAAATTTCAATCAGTTGGTAATCACGCATGTGAAAGCATGTTCGCTTAAGAACACATATACACCTACGTCCGTTTGCATATTTTCGTGTACACGCGTAAACATAATTCACGACAAATAACTAATCAACCGCTGAAAATTTAGCTACATCAATGTGTAAACTAATTTATATGAGATATTTTGATAACGTGCATTAATTAGATCGATATAACAGTCTTCCGTCACTAGCAAAATTACACGTGATCATCTATATACATAAAAGTTAAATGCTGTTCGTTGGTAAGCGCATCACTTGAGAACGACTGGGGACTGATTTGGCTGATTTTTTTTTTTTTTAAATGTTCGTAATGGTCTGAATATGTTTTTAAGGGGGGAAAAAATTGGAAAAGTTGCCTGGAAAATTGTAAAATTCAGGAAAAACTGAAAGTGTTTTACCCATGGGATTTTTATATGAACACAAGACCAATAACATTTCCAACGATATTACAAATTTTAGATCCATATCTCTCCTCCCACAAGCCGCTAAAATTTTTGAACTTATTCTTTATAAAAAGTTATATCCATCTCTAAAACACTATATTTCAATTGATCAACATGGGTTTGTTGAAGGTAGATCGGTCGTAACTAACCTAATGACGTTTACAGATTACGTTTCCGCGGTGCTAGATAGGTCTTCGCAGGTAGACGTAGTGTACACTGATTTTCAAAAAGCATTTGATAGGGTAGATCACTCAAGTCTATTGTACAAATTAAATAATTTAGGGTTCTCTACCAGGTTATTAAAATTTATGGAGAGTTATTTACGAAATAGGGAGCAATATGTTTATTTTAATAACTGTAGGTCCCGTTCTTTTCTCTGCCCCTCCGGAGTGCCTCAGGGCTCTATTTTAGGCCCATTCCTCTTCCTAATGTACATTAATGACTTACCGAATGTTTTGCAGTACTCCAAAATTCTGTTATATGCTGATGATGCAAAATTATTTAGAGAAATTAGAAATGTTGAAGATACTATATTACTACATAAATATATAGATAGTTTTGCATCATGGAGTGCTGCTAATAACTTACCAGTGAATACGTCTAAATGTAAATTTATTTCGTTTACTCGCAAAATTCACCCTACTTCTGTCTTATACCATATAGAGGGTTCTCTTTTAAAAAAGGAGACAAGTGTCACGGATCTTGGCATTCTTTTAGATGAAAAATTTACATTTAAATTTCATATAATACGTAAGGAGAGGAAAATGCTGGGTTTAATGTTACGGAGCAGTGTGAATTTCAGATGCATTGAAACATACTTATTCTTATACTTCGTTTTGGTTCGTTCACATTTAGAATTTGGCTCGTTGATTTGGAATCCTACATCTGCTGATTTAGTAGCTAGAATAGAAAGAGTGCAGATAAAATTTATAAAATACTTACTATATCGATTTGGTAATTTCAATGGTGAGCATTTCGAATACAGTAAAACACTTAGACAATTACACATGAACAGTCTAGTGGGGAGGAGGAAGGAGATAGCGCTTCGCTTTTTGTATCATTTGTTGCATGGTAAAATAAATTGTCCCCACCTCCTAAGGAAAATATTGATTAAAGTACCCATTTCTGGTGTTCGACCAACTCATACACTGGCAGTTCAGTTTGCAAGGACTCAGCAATACGCATGTTCACCTCTACGCTCCTTATTTACACTGTACAACAAACTAGAGAAGGAGCATCAGGAACTAGACATATTTGATAGTTGTTCGGGCGAATTTTTAAAAATTGTCAGGAGTTTGACAACGTAAGGCTGCTGTCGTTGAGAATATTGATATGTATGTGGGTGATTGTTTTTCATCTGTGGGTTTAATTGTACTTGAATGTGTGTGTTTTGCGTGAGCATATGAAGGTGTGTGGATATACATATATATATATATATATATATGTGCCGTTTGGCATTTCTTGTATTTACGTACTTTATTTTCTTTTTATAATATTTTGCTGTGCAGTAATTGGCGTAAGCTGTTGCACTAGCAAATTGCATAATGAATAAATAAAATAAAATAAATAAAATAAAATAAATAAAATAAAAATAACATGATTCGAGCGATGGATGTGCGTATTTTTTTTCCTCTTTTATTAGTTATGGTGCTGGAAAAGTGTTTGGGAAAAAAATTCGATGAAATTACAAAGGAAAGTCGGAAAATTCGGATAAACTGCAAAAATCATAATTTCTGTACACACTCTCGATCATACCTAACGATAGGAACGACATATTTGGTTGATTCTTTTTTTTATTTCGTTCGTTATACCCCCGAAATGGAAATAACTCAATTGAACGTTTTCAATTGAAAAACAAAAAAAATCCGAAAGATCTGGAGAAAAATCTGGAAAAACGCATTCCAGCCTAAATTAAAATAAAATTACATTTGCTTTTATTTTTCTAAATGCAGTTATTTTATTTTTATTCCACTTTATTTCGCTACGTGCACAAATGTCATTTGACAGCTTTGTCAAATTTTGAATCAAGCCAATCGTGTATCATAAAGCATTGCAATGAACGAAATGGTGATGGTCACAGCAAACCAATCGAAACAAAGCATTTCTTTGTTTTGACAGTTTACTTGGATCTTGCAATCGAAATATAAATAAAAACACCTTGAAATTCATTATGATTTCAAATTTAACGAAAGAAAATATAATAAATAATTTGGTTGACATGAAATTCCGACTTAATTCAACTGCGACTTAAATTTTGCGACAAAACCGTATGGTTCCAAGTCGATCACATTCCAGGCACATCACACATTTGCAGCATTATAGCGGTGTAGTGCCGATAGAATTCATCTCTCATGTAAAATTTCCCATTGGCTTATTTCTGCATGTGTGCCCTTCCACAAATTAAATATCTATGGCTGCAATTATTAATAGATACAATGATCACACTCAAAAATAAGTTTTTTCTCATTTTTCCTTTTTTCTACACATTTCCAATAGCTTTTCAGAAATTCACAAAACGATCACAAACAAATTTACTGAAATTTGGACAGGACATATGTCGCGGGTCAGCTAGTTAAAAATAAATAGAAGTCCAACATGCTTCCTTGAAGCGTTCGTATAACATATCGCCACTACGCACCAAATTGAAATGTAACATAATCGATTGTACATCTAGGTTTTATAAATTAAAGTTATATACAATATTTTGAATACAGATTCCAACATAACTTAATTGTTACATAAAATTATGCAATTTGTCTGCGAATATTTTTCGTAAAATTTTAACTTTTTTTATAGATCTTCGCGATTTCCATTAATTTTTATGTAATATATTATGTTTCTGCAACGATGTATAACTGTTATCTGTTTATATTACATCTATAATATGTATGAGTAAAAGCCAAAAAATGAATCTGTCTGCCTGTCTGTGCACGCTAATATCACGAACTAACGAACTGATTTTGTTCTCTGGTTTTCACCGGTGAATTAACTGATTTCTATGAAAGGTCTTTATAATTTTCTGATATGATTTAGCCGAGTTTTAGGGAGTTTTCGACAATGAAATGAGGAAAATCGAAAGATTAAATACAATCGATAAAATAAAGTAAAAAATTGTATAAAATTTTTACTACGGTAAATATTTTAAATAAAATGATTATCACGGTAAATATAAACTAAACGTAAAAATTTAAATAAACTGATTAGTAAATATAAGTCCCCTAGGTAACGTGTTTTATTAATTTTTGGCGCTGATGAAAACACCACGTTCCGTCTCTTCGTTTTTTGCGTTACTCAAATCATTAAACACTTCTATAACAGAATCTAAACGTACAAGCCGCACTCCTAACCCGGTTGCTGTACATAGCGTGGTGATTTAAAAAAGTAAAAGTGTTCTTTATTAGTTTCTGTCGAGAAATAAAAAATCCTATATACAACAGAATTTTGAACAGTAGCTACCGGAAATATTATTTATATTCAAATTTTAAATCCTGACCCAACAATTGTGGTTTGCTGTTGTCGTGATAATAAATTAAATTTTAAAAAATGCTCCACAACGAGGTTGTATACCGTAAGTCCCTCCTCGAGTTTTAACAAATAACGATACAAAATACAACGCTCGACCGAAAGGAATGAGTATTCAAAGAAAAGTTGTTCAGCGTCGCAAATCACTGTTTCATTCAAGTGAAGAGGGCAATTAGGAGAGAAAATGAGGGAAACCCCGAAACCAAGAAGAAAGCAGAAGACAACAGTTAAAACGCAAAATAATAATAAAAACATAACAACAGAACGGGAAAGCGAAGGAAACTCAAGGAACCAGGAAACAGATTAGGTTAAACAAGGAACGTTCGTTACGAAAGCAGGAAGAGTAAATATCTGATCGAAATTTAAGATGGAATTTTCTACACAGAAACACGAGATTAAGTGATCCGATTTTTTATATAAAAAAAAAAAAAAACAAAAAACAAGAAGTCGTAAGCGGAGTCAAAGGATCTCCCATTCATTACCCTCAATAGCCATGTGTCTCTGGAAACGCACAATAAATCAGCACAGATAGAACAGCGAGAAGAAAGAAAATGGAACAGGCAGCGTATGCGAAGAATGATAAAAAACCGAATGAGTGATCAGCAAGGAGAAGCAGGTGTCACTTGAAAGTTACTCGTGGAATCAGAAATGGTTAGTTAACTAAAAAAGAAGCGACTAGAGAATGGAACATCAGCTCGGTTGCAAAAATGTTTCAGAAAAAAGGCAAGAAGAAATGATCCCGAAAAATTAGCGAATAAATCTTTAACTTCGTGCAAGTTGATTTTACATATTTCGTAAAATGATGACTGTGTGCGATCAAGCGAAACTTTTTATTAGATCGCAACAAATTCAGATTGAAAAGTTGCAGAAAGAAGCTATATAAAGTAGACACAGACAGTATTGAAATATTACTTATTCGCAAGTATTAATTAATGAAAACGATTACATTATAAATAATTGTTTATAATAGTATATCTTTTATATCTTTTTTTTTAAACATTTGAATACACACAATTTGGTACCTAGCCATTGTATTAAAAATGTTCTGTAAAAAAATATATTAAACCTACGGAGAGATTAATAAAAAATCATGAAACATAAGTTTCAATAGTTGCTACGGGAAAATTATTTACACTCAAATTTTAAACCCTTGTGCCAATAACTGTGGTCTGCTGTTGTAGAACGTACTTACAGTTTGTTTTAATTATAATGTTAGTAGTATTCTCAAAAGGAAAAGAAAAGTGAATAAAAGAAATCAGTTTTTAGCGAAAATAAAGAATTCATCGTATAAAAAAAAAAAGTACAAAAAGTTAAAGATTTAAACAGGAATTAATACGCAGGTGAAGCCGCGGGTAAAATAATAGCTGGCGAATGCGTGTAAATGATAGAAAATCTGTCTACCTATGCACGTTAATCTCACGAACTACCAAACCAATTTTGTTCCGCTTTTGACCAGGAGGATAAACTGATACCTGTGGAAGTTTTAGTGTATAATTTATAAGTTTCCGGTTGATTTAGCCAACATATAAAAGTTTTTGCCAATGAAGAGAGGAAAATAGAAAGGAAAAATATACTCGATAAAACGAGAAAAAAAAAAGAGAAAAAATTAGATAAAATGTTTCTCTTAAAACATGCTACGTTTTCCGAAAGAAACGAGAGAAGTTTCACAATATTAAAAACACAATAGAACCAAGTGGTAACTCCTGTTTCGACGATGAAAGTATTTCTCAGATCAACTAAATGAAAATCAAAGAAACAAAGAAGTTTTAACCGAAAGATGTATCAAGGGAACATTATCATCATTATGATCACGTTTTGTTACCGCACTTACACTATTATCGTTTACTAAAATATTTAGCAAATCAACTTTTCATTATATACATTTCTGTTAATACATATGATATCGTTTATTTAACTTTATTTATTAACGCTACGATTATGGAGTACGTAACTCCGAAACGTGTCGGCTTTATTTTAATATTTTTAAATTATAATTTTTCTGTAATACAAGTTTTGATAAATTTTTAATTATATATTTATTTTTTACAAATTTCTGTCGTTTTTAAAAATTACGCGGTTAATGACAAACCATTAACTTTTTTAATGTTTTCACTTAAATTTTGCTTATGACGCAATCTTTTGGAAAATTTTATATTTATTCGTGAAAATAATTTTTCTATATCGAGAATAACTTTTTGTTACGCCGCGAATCACTCGAACGTTGGACTAGCAGAAGTCCACGACGGTTTAATAATTGGTGACGACGGAAACGTAAAAATGAAATTAAAATAAGTTTTAAAAAAATGTTATGATTAATTTCAGTAACCGAATAGTATTTAATACCAGGTGAAAAAAAAAAAGCCTTTATTCCAGAGTTTACAACGACAATTTTACTTAACGTATACACATTAAGCCTGGGTAAGTCGGGACACAGTTGTATCTTCGGAAATATAAATCCGTGTTCAGACACAGTCCGAGGTACCCCCGACACGATGCGATTTAATATATTTAACTCCGGAAGAAAACGTCGCACAACAAACGAACGTTGTTATTCCGGATAGAGTTTAATTTATCTCCGGTAGCGTGATTTAATATGTCTCGACTCCGACGAACGTCAGTTGCGCGCGCAACTATCAAAAATTTGCCTACTATTACTTTATTACAGAAATGACGGCCAAATTCAAGGACGTTCAGTTGCTCTGTGCATACAGAATACTGCGCGGAGTTACGAGTTAAATTCACGGTCTCAAAAGGGATTACGATTATACACACTAGGTACAAGTTACATAATTGTACTGCAGTTGGGAAATATACATATGAAGTCGGAAAGTTCGCATACACATGTTTAACTTCTCCAACGGAGTTAATTTGCGCATTTCCAATATACACAACACCGCTCTTTTAAACACATCCTATCTTCACGGAAATATTATTAATGATGAACTTTTCTTTTATTAACAGCGCGATCTTAAACGATTTTACCAAAAGCGCTTATTAAATCATTAATTTTATACGCTGGGAATATCAGAGAATTTAAAATTTACCACAAATGTATAGCGCTACATCCAAAAAGCTGTCCCCCCCAACTCGTTTATCGTTGACTTCGAGTAGCATCAGATTTTTCTTTCAAAAACTCTAAACATGACGTACAATTTCACTTTCACGCTCGGATGCTAATATTTATTAAATCTCAGAGAAACACGAAATTTAGACAGTCGCCGCTTTTACTATTAAATATCTTTATTCATATCAAAATTCACTAAAATCCATAAACAGTATACAATAACAACTACTCACAACTGTTAACTTTCAACATTGCATACTACATTGCGGGAAAATTATTAACACCTTATATTTTACGCGTTTAAAATTTTTTCAATACAAAATTAAACTTCTTCAAAACATTTTATATTTCTACATCATGCATGGACTAAAAAATCGAAAAATGTTATAGTATATTGCTTATCATAGTACGAATAAGAACATTGCAGTATATACTTTTTTGACGAATATTGTAAACTCACCATAATGTCATGAGATAGTGAATGTTAAAATGTTAATTTTATAAATCCATTTAGCATACAAACGGTACACGTAAAAAACATTTATTTGAGTACAGTACACTTCAAAACTCCGATTAAGATATGCACACGCTTGCGTGCGTAATTACGTAAATAAATTTTAACGCGCGCGGAAAATATATACAACGAATTCTGGAGTTCTGGCGCATTCAATAAAATAAGTATAAACACGCAATGAATATTCATTTTACAATAAAAAACCATCACAATTTACCAACGTAATAAAGCGCAGAAAAACAATTAATAAATTAATAATTGTAACCACTTCTACACAATCCTACTGGTATGTTGAAAATTTATTTATTAAAATAATTTTACAATACTAGTAACTGTAAAGTCATTTAATAATAAGTTTTCTGTACTTTCTATGTATAGAATTATAATTGCATAAGCTTTGGACCCTACGGAAAACAGTCTGGTGTTTTTAGCCAGCTCTAATTAATAAAAAGTCCAGATTAAACAGCCTTTGACAATATTACTTTTTTCATATTATCTGACGAATTTTGTAGCACACATGACACAAACAATATTTGTTTGTACCAGTTTAGACCATTCAATTAGATGGCAATGCAATCTGTACCGTTAGTCGACAACACCCTTAATCATCGCATTGGTTATTGACTTGTGCAAAACTAGTCGATACTTTTAATTATAATTTTAATGTGTATATTTAATACATGTGATTTTATTCATTTATGCAATTATTGCAATCCTCGTAATGTTCCTGTTTATTTTTTCGTATGTATTGAAATTAAGAGCGTCATTAAATTTCTTAACATACTTGCCATGACATCCTTATGCAACCATCAGATTTTTATATAGTCAACGTAACTCAAACCTACCCTTCAACATTTCACCACTTAACTCAATATACATTTGTTCACTACTCTTTGTCGTTCTGTTTGTTGAAATGATGGGTAAGTTGAATGCTGCATTTTGTTGATTTTTGGTTAAAAAAACATGCTTGGTCCTCCGTTTAAAAAGAGATTGTTGAATTTGTCTCTTGATGGGAAATTGGATCAGATGTATCTCTTATGGATTTTTATATTTAATACGATATAAACGTTGGAAAACATTGTGTAAATATATTTTTTTTGACACACAAAAGAATTTACTGCTTCGTATTATGCAAATTGTTTATTTCTAGGCAATTTATCAGTTTATTGTATTATTTTAATTACTCTATTATCTTATTTCGCGAAATAAGTCAGTTTGGTAATTTATTTAATCAGCTATAATCTATATCGTTTCGCATTTTTGTACCAGAAAAAAAAAACAAAAAAAAAAAAATAGTTATGAGATACATAGATGTTAAAAGGGAGAGTGGATGCCTGAATAAGTCCCATAAACATGTTAATATATTTAATTACTAATATGACTAGTAAAAATATATATACTTATTGGTTATCATTGTACGGATCTGTACGTACATAACGTAAAGTAAATCCCATACCCTTGGCAGGGCATCGAAAATTGTGAAGTTAAGGTTCACAGTGCAGTAAGCCCAACAGCACACGCACGTAATACATTATAATCTATAAATGCAAAAGATAAATTATAAAATGAAACAATAAAACTTCCAGGAGCTAGTAATAATAATAAAAATTAAAATATGTAAAAAAACACAATATACACAAGGGGCGTTCAATAAAGACTTTGCTTCGAAAAAATATTCATTTTTTATTCTAGGTTTACATCAACGTTTTCCCTTTCAACATAATCCCCTTCAAATAAAACGCACTTATACCATCGTTTCTACCATTCTCTGAAGGCTTTCTCCGGACTATGTTTTAACAACTGCTTTAAAACCGCTCCTACACCTTTTGCAGCCGCAGAAGAATCTGAAAAATGACGTCTTTTAAACTGGTTTTTAGCTAGAGGGTATAAGAAAAGGTCATTTTCAGAGCTAGATCCGGGCTATGCGGCAAGTGCGGTACTGTTTGGATGCGTTTATGGGCAAGGAATTCGATGACAATATTCGAAAACATGCGTTCGTGCATTGTGACGATGAAATTTCCATTATAATGACGACGGTAAAAATAATACCGATAATTTAAGTAGCACAGTAATTTACAATTTTATTAGTAATTTAGATGTAGTAATTGCAATATCATACTTTAAAACTCCCTTTAAATTTTTTTTTGGTTATACATGTTTTTACTCCTGTGAAAATTATCTTAAATATCAAGCTACTGAAACAAATTAAGGAAACTTTTCCAGCACCGCCTAACTAGCTTAATCAAGAAGCGACTACCCTTTATATTTTAGTTACTATTAGCATTTATTTACTCAAAATCGAGTAATTGTCGATAAAACGGTCGTTGGAAAAGGCTAATTTACGTAAAGTACAACGGTAACATCATACATTGATGAGAAATTAAAATTCGTAGAATAGTTCTGACGCTTGCTAAAATCGCCTTAACTAAATATATATTAGAAAATCGTTAGTAGAGTATTTATATATTTCCTCCGTTCTACTGCCGATAAATAAGTGAAAAATTTTCGCTAGCTTTGGAAAAAAGTAGATTTCACTACTGCACTTGTAATCCGTGTCATTTGAAAACAAAATAAAATATTCAGAATTATCAAAGATGAAAAAATTTAAAATTTCAAACTGTAAAAAGCGACAAAAAATTTAGTTTACAATGTATAATTCCATTTCGATAACTTAAAAATGAAAAAAAAAAATCTACACGTCTCTTTTTTTTTAATGTTTAAACCACTAATTCACATTGTTCAATTTTAAATCGGATTTTTGCAGTAAACGAATCGCTGCAAAAATACATAAAACCGCTTATTTATTTATTTTTACAAACGCATCGATATTATACAAAAATACACAAAAATTATTTTCATAAGAAAAGAGCATATTTATTCCTAAAATTACTTATACAAAGTGAAATAATACTTTTTAGAATAGATCCGAAATAACATAACTTCTAAAAACGACGTATTATTACATTCATTAATAAACGACGGAGAAACATACGAGAATGCGTGCATTCAACATTTCAAAAAAACATCAAGTAACTGATAATAATTAATAAATATGTTTGAATACAACATTTAACAATATTTTACGAAAGTAATAGTGATATAATTGATAACTACCGATAAATATTGGCCCCATCAATGAAATATCGAATGATATACAATCTACAAAGAAACCTGATTTCAAACTTTATCTCCTAGCGTTACATTTCAATAAAGTACTTGCATCTTTAAATTCCACTCATCCTCAAACAAGAAAAATCATTGATACGGAATTAACGCCAACTTTTTTTTTATAGTACGTGACTGATTAATACGAAACTGAGTGTAATCACCCTCCAATGGTGTAATCCCTACGATGCCATCTTTCAGTCGCTATAATAAATATAAAAAGAAATAAATTAACAGAAATTCAAACAAAAAAATAAATTCCATGTTAAGAGTATATGAAATAATACTTGATACTTGATTCAATTATAAACTTCATCTATTATAAAAAAGTAAAGAGGAAAAATAAAACGACAAAATAAGTACGCCTGAATATGCGGTAATTTATTTTACAGTGATTGTTTGAATGCTACCAATTTTAGCGCTGTGAACGCCGTTTCAGTTTGGGCAATGACTAGTTTAGAGCCTGCCCCAATTTGGCGCCACCGTGTCTACTTCTTTTAACATGGATGTGTTTTTGGGTTGGGGGTCATTGCAAAATTTGCGTAGAAAGTACAGTCATGTTGCTTCCAACACCCAAAAATGATGGCAGACGAGAAACAAAAACAATTACGCGGATATGTTCTGTCGCTTGATTTTAAAGAATTGCAGCGAACTTCTAACCGCGGTTGGAATAAGTCAAAACGCGGTATGGTACTTGAACTTGCATATGTCATAGTCGAGTCGTAAAATTAAGTACATTCCAACAACTTAGCCTCACGAGCGTTAGAAAGTACGGAAATCGAAAAAGCAAATGGATGACGAAAAACTCGTTGATACCTCTTCGAATTTTAATGGAAAGAAGGTTGCATCGAGCGATTGAGAAGCATCCTGATAATCTGTCCAATATATCATTGGCCAAATTTATAGCTTTTTATTACAAGATAAAGACAGGCGAGCATAAGGTTAAAGATATACCTAAAGTTCTTCAATTACGCAATAATGATATGGGAAGAAAACTGGATAAGTGCAAGCGACATATGGTCCTTTCCACGTACTATTCAGAAGTGAAGAGGTTAAACTGTTCGATCAGAACCGGTACCGAACTCTTTATGATGAACACGAATCTAGCATAATGGAAGCGCGTAAAAATTTCAAGAGAAACTTGGACACTGCTAAAGTGCTCGAGGAGTGCCGAAAGCTGTGCATAGAGGATTTTAAAAAAAATTCTGGGGAATCAAAGGCTGAAGAATTCGTAAAGAGTAAAACTACAACCTATGAAAAGCAGTATATTTCACACTTCAGCCATCATCGTCCATTATTGGCAATTATTAATGTGGTATCTGAGGCTAATTCTGTACAATAAAGTTATGCCTTGGTACACTGAAATTTGTTTCATTATTTTGGCTAGTGTTCAGTTGAAGATCTGCGTCACATCACAAAAAAAATATTGAGAAACATATCCATGAATTAATATTTTTCAATGGAGTGGAAAAATTAAGATATTTGTTTTTTAATTTGTTTTTTAAAATTATTACCTAAATCGATTTTCTTTTTTTTTTTTTTTTTTTTTTAATTGTTATTAAAATAGTACAAGTATGCACTTCCATATTTCAAAGTTTTATTAGAGAAACATATTACTTTTTTAAGTATCTTTTTAAAAAAGCATACATGTACAATAAAAATACTAATTTATAAATAAAGAATTTATCATTTTATCATTAAATTAGTGACTTTTGAAAGTCTTTTATGTTGTGCAACACTCCTTTATCCTAATATTGAGTAAAAAAGAGAAAAGAACGCTAAAACACGTTGATGACTAAACGATTCAGTATTTAACCGAAATCTAACAAATAGCGTCTAACTCTAGACCAGCATTAAAGTCAAATGAATTATATTTAAATAATTCCCTTTATATCTCACACTTCACATAACGATATTTGTAATCTTATATTTGCAGAGATTGAAAAAAATATTTCTACGTTAATCTTTTCATAACAATTATTGTAGCATACCAAAAATATTACAATTACTTATTTCAATCCTACAATATCCACCATCACTTTCTAAACAATAATTTTAAAGAAACTAACATAACAGATGTTATAGATGTTAAAGACGCAATAACTCAAAATCTAAGTAGCTTTTCAGATGAAGTCTTGAAAAAAAAATACGAATCTATCTAAGCTTACGTACTAAAACAGTTTGATATATTCTAAAAATATAAACATATGATAACTATAAATTCTTACGGAGTTTGAAAAAAAAAAAAAAAATACAGCAATCAAAGAGTACTTTTAAATAAAGAAACAACTTTTTTGTAAATTACAAAACAATTTTAAGACCTCCATTACAGTAAAACTTAGTACCAGTCATTTCTATTTATTTAAAAAAAGTTCCATAAAAGATAAAAATTAACTTTGTCATACTCACCACAAAATCACTTATCTCATCGATACTCTTAATCTAATAAATAATTATGTGAATTTTACGATATATACGAGTATATATGTATAAAAAAAAAAGAAGTCTAAAGTGGCAGAAAAAAGTTAATAAACAGTAAAATAAAAATGTAGGTATTTAATTGTAACGTTATTTTTGATTTTTTAAAGTTATTTTAATAGTTCCATTCGCATTTTACATAGACTGAGATATGCTCCAAGGCTACCAAAAACGCCCTTAAATCGAATTGTTTTGTAAATTACATACAAACTGAGCATATAGAATCCACACTATATAAAAATTATTTTAACTAATGTAACCTAAATATACATGATACAATTTAAAATTTGATATATACAAATAAATATTTTAAAAGTAAATTTAGAATGCAAGAACTTTTTAAAAGGCCATAAAATTTTTGGAAAAAAATATATTTCTCGTGTATAAGGATTATAAAGCAGATATCATAAAAATTATAGTACCTGCTCATAAAAACAGTCAGACTAAAAAATGATTTAATTTCATAAACATGTAAGTATTTATCTTGCTTTTCATTATCAAATTCATCAAATAAAATTAACATTAAATAAATAAATGTTTCTATATTCACCACTTACATTCTAAATGATGGCTACTTAAATTTGTTTCCGTAACGGTTACGGCAGCATTAAGGTAAGCTTCAATGTTTTCTTTAACTATACAATAGTAATCATCCATCTGAAAAAAAAAAAAATAAATAAAAATTATAATAATAATAAAAGTAGAATATAAAATATAAATTATTTATTTTTTAATTACACTAAAATATGGATTACTCTTTAATTAATAGAAATAATGAATTGCATATTTCCATAGTTACTTAAAGGGCAGATCTTTAAAGTGAAAATGATCACGTTTTTTTTTAAAAACTATTATCTATTTAAAAATTTAAAAAAAAATATTTTTAACAAAAAAATAAAACATCGTAGTTCTTCATTACAGCACAGAAGCAGTTTCATAACTACAGATGTATTAAATAATATAATGAAGATTAATCCAGTCTCCTCACTAAGAAACTTATTTCCAAAATTATTACATACATATATATATATATATATATATATATATATATAGGGTGAGGCAGAAAAACCGACTGGATTTTTATTTCTCCTCCCATCTGTAATAAAACCGAGAAAGAAATGATTCATACGATAACCAGTTTTGTTCCTTTTTTGTAGCATGAACCAGTAGTTAGACGAACATTGCGTATTTGTTATAGAGACTTATTTTTGTAACTTGAATTCTTATACTTTAACGATTCACGCGTTCCTTAAACACTTCAAAATCGAAAATAAAAACCCTGTTTCTACGGAAAAAACTATCAAAAGATGGGTTAAAAATTTTCGAGAAATGGGTAAAATGCGAATAAAAAAAAAATCCGGAGGGTGCGGACTGTACAGACCCCCGATAAAGTTAAACGTGTTCATCAATCTATGCACAATAGTCCGTGCCGTTCTGCTCGAAACCACGCCATCAGTTTGAATATATCGACTCCAACTGTGTGCTGAATTCTTCATAATGATCTTAATTTTCATCCGTTTAAAATTTTAATCACACAAAAAATTCATCCTACTGATTGACATTCGACAATAATTTTCGCTGAGTTGAAAACGGAGAGATTTTTTTAAACAAAATCTTGATGACAGATGAAGTGCATGTTCACTTGAATAGCACGAGAAATAAACAAACCTGTAAATACTAAAGCGACGAGAATCTACAGATAATACATGAAAAACCGCATCATTCGCCGAAGGTGACGGTTTGGATGGGTGTCGCACAATATGGACTGGCCGGTCCTTAATTTTTTTACTGAAACTGTCAATGGAATGGGCTATAGATAAATGTTAACTGAATTCGTTGCGCTTGAATTAAAGCCTATACGACAGTTAAAGCACACATGGTTCCAGCAGGATGATGCCCCATGTCATACAAGGACAGAAACGTTAAACTTGCTCCGTAAACACTTTGGCGAACGTATTATCTCGTGCAACAATCAATTTTTGTGGCCACCGCGACCGCTGGATTTCTCAATTTGTGATTACTTTTTTAAAACACTGTGTATATATTCGTAAACCACGAACCTTGGACGAGTTTAAAAACAATATTCAAGCCGCAGTTGATACAATTCCGAAAAATAGATTAGACAAAATATTCATCAATTTTGAAAAATGAAACTATAGGAATAATGAATCGAAAATAGAGGTGCTCATTTAAATTCTATAATTTTTAAAAAATAATTTTGTTATATTATAAAATAGGAAGAAATAAAAAATATTCTTAGTAAAAAGTATTTATTTTATCGCTTTTCTTTATGGAGTTATTTAAATTTAAAATATGGTCGGTTTTTCTGCCTCACCCTATACTATACGATTAATTTTGTCACGGTGATTGTTAATATTAAAATAGATAAATATAATATAAATTAATAATCGCTAATTTCATTTTTTTCTTTTAAATCATTTTATAATAATATTTAACAATATAAGTTATAAAATATTATCGAACAAAAAAATAAAATAAATAAAAATTTTCATTCATCAAAAGAGGATTGAATAAAAAAATCATTTATGATAACTTTCGATGAAAACTGGAGTGCAATAATAACATATAAATAATTTCTTACAACCAGCGGTAAAAAATGAAAATACTCCAGCATTTTGGACTTTCTTAAGTGAACTGTCTTATTTCGTGCCAAATTATTTTTTATTATTTTTTTTTTAAACTATAATTCAATAAATAAGGTATTTACTTAAAAATTACCCAGAAGCCGTATAAATAACTATTTTAATACATAATATAACCAAATCGCAATACCTTTTGATCACGTAATTCTAAAAGTAATAAGTCTAGCGTATTTAACGGAATACACAGAGCCGATGAACTTTCTGATAAAGGCTTTTCAATTCCAAAAGATGCACAGTTGTTTCCATTTAAAGCACTTTGTATCATTCCACAACCTAATTTGACCGCTTCTTCGATCGCGCCGAAATTTAAATATAACCTTAATAATTCAGATGTGTTCCGTTTCTGTAAATGATAATTGAGATATATCGAGATAATAAATACGGATTTTACTTTAGACTCACTTGTACAAATTAATAAATAATCAGGAATTTCGCTAAATTTTAATAAATATTAGCATATTCACTTATAACAAAATAATGACATGGTTTATAATGAAATTTTCATTTACCCAACAACAATGTGGTGATCAAAAGGCTAGAACTGAAAATAGTATGATTATAAAGAATAGCTTAAGTATTCGAAAAGTGAGCTTTGACGTAGCATATCATAAGTAAACAATAAATACAAGAGAGGACCAAGTACACTTCCCTGAGGTACACCTGCCTCAATTTTATATTAAGATGATTCTGCTCCATTTACTACAACTCGGAAATACCTGTCTTGTAAATAGGATTTCAAAATATTGTAATACTGAATTGGTAGTATTTTTTTGCATTTGTAAAGTATTCCCGGATGCCATACTTAATCAAATGCCTGTTGTACATCAAGGAAGACGGTCGAAGTAACTCTTTTTTTTTTCAAATGTTTCTTCAATACCCGACGGTGCACTTGTTGTACTGTTGAGTGCCTAATTCGGAAGCCAAATTGATGATTTGGTATTATTTCTTTCTTGTCTATGAACTTTTGTATTCTCTATTTTAAGAGTTTTTTGAAAACTTTGGCCAGAATTGATAAAAGTGAAATTAGCCGATAAGAAGGAGCACTTTGAGGAGGTTTACCTGGCTTTAAAATCATCATAACATTGGAGAATTTCCACAATATAGGAACATATTGAAGCTGTAAAATCGCAATGTACATATAAGTTAACATTACTAACGATTTCCTTGATAACTATTTTCGAATGCATCCCATTTTGAGATCGTACCCTGGTGCCTTCTTGTTACTCAATTTCTTTATTACTCCATTCATTTCGCCTGGCGAAGTTAAATTGATTTTATTTGGTGGGTTATTTGAACTTTGATTTAAATAATCATAGATAACGTTTTCGACAGGCGATATTGTATTGTGCGGTTTAAAAATTCCTGATAAGTATAAAACGAACAAATCTGCTTTAGCAGCATCATCTATAGTCCAACTACCATCAACTGCTTTTATCGGTGAATTTCTACGTATTGGTTTATTTCCGTACCTAACTGCTCTCCATAACGAATAATTACTATCTTTCGTTAGCGACAGATTTGTGATATATTCTCTAAATGAATTGTTTTTATAGTTTTGTAATAGCGACTTAAGATTTTCGATCTCTTTTGTTCGCATCCAACGTCTCCTCAGCTGTCTTTTCATTGCTACTTGTCTACGCACAGAATCAGGATATACCAAAAATTTTGGAGATGTGTAATTCATCACTGGTGTACTTTTATAATCCGCTTTTACTATTTCGGCTGTGAAGATGTTAACAGCTTCATCTATATTTTCTGCGGTTTTTAGTGAAATTGAGAGATTTATGGAATCATCTAGCAGGTTTCTGAATGTATCCCAATTTGTGTACTTATTACATAATATCAATTTATGTTCCTTTGGCCATACTTGTACATTAATCGATAGTAGGACGATTGAAATTAATGACGTAAGTAAAGTAAAGTGAGTTCCATACCCTTGAGAGGGCGTTGGGATTGTGAAGTTAAGGTTCACAATGTATAAGCCCAACGGCACTAATGAGAGTAGAGGGGCCAGTTCCTTTCTCTCGGCCGCCTTTACTTCCCAGATTTCTCTGGTACCTAATTATTTCAGGCTGGGTAGACTTGGGAGCGATCTGGATCCGGGACGAGACATGTCTCGAACCCGTGACCTCTGACTTGGTAGCCAAGCACCTTAACCACTGACCACGAAATTGTGGCGTCCGTGTTATCTCAAGAGAACAGCTTATTGGAAAATCTTCAAGAAGAAAATGAGTTGAAAATTTCACCTGATCAAGCGTATTCAGCTTTACAAACATCGTTGGACTTCACTGAAAGGCAGCCAGACGTAACAGCGCATGAAATTTTAATTTTACGGAAGTGGAGAGAGACGTTGCCGCTCTTTAACGATTTTCATCGAAAAAACAAACCGTTTTGACTAATTTTTTTAAGAAGCAATTTTTTATGTTCTTGTTCTTATAATTTTTTTTTTTTTTTTTTTTTGGAAGAATAAACGTTCTATAGGTAGTACATTTTTTCTATAAAAAAATATGACTTCCGTTTAACCAACTTTTTCTGATATCCGAGTTTTCCTCGTCCCGATTAACTCGGTTAATCGAAAGGTTACTGTATCTATGTTAACATTACTATTCGGTTGTACAATGAAATAAATTTTTAAATAATTTAAATAACGAATATTAAAGAAAACTGGGTAATGACTGAAGTCGGGACTCCAAAATAATGACAATAATAAAATTCCACTATGTACAGCTAAAGATGGAATTAAACAAAACTATACATAAAAGCTCTCAAGCACAACAGAAAATATACATGTACGTGTATATTAATTCTTCCATCTCATTCTATTCTTCAATCTTAGATTATGATGTTTGATCCATTGAGATTAAGAGTGTACCAATATTTCGTGCAAATATATTCCTTGAAGTAGTTAACATTTATTATCCAACAGTTCTGTTTGATAAAGTTGATAAAGCACTCGGTAATGAAAAAGGGTTTTACATTAACATATAAAAAAAAACAAAAACAACTTCATCAATGTTGTAGTTAAATATTATTTTAAATTAGGAATTTCATATGTTTTGCTTATTTTTAACATACCTTATACGATAGCTGTAACCAGTAGGGCAATACAACATTCAAACTCAGCAACTTAGTAACTACAGCTTTATGTAGCGTAGATAAATTTGGTTTTTCATATTTCATTAATAAATTTTCTAACAAATACCAGCCAACAATAACTGCGTTACTACCGTCGACAGAAGAAAAATCTAAATAAATACAATAAACTAAAGATTATTATTACGAAAACTATTTTAAAATACAGCTATTCAATTTATAATACTCGCACTTACGATTTCCAAACATAACGTAATTTGTAAAATTATAAAAAAAATATCGAAATCAACAAACCAGATACATCATTAGCTATCAACCATTTCCATGGGTCCTGCTCATCCGGTAATTTGACACAGACAGCGACCAGATCATCGAAAATAGGCTCTAACTTTAAGCCGAATAAGGAAGAAATTTTTAAAGCATTCCTGAACAAGCGTTTTTTCGTTAACTGATTGATTACATTTTGAACAGAACTATCTATCGAAAATGAAAAAAAAAAAAAAAATGGAAACTTAATTTGAACTAGACATTTAGGGATATTTATTTAAAAATCACGAACTTTCTTTACCTGATGGACAATTTTCTAATTTACATCTTGCTGAGGCTAATTCATATTCCCGATAAATTTGAGGCAGTTCTAAAATATCCAGACAATTCTAAAAATTATAAACATATATAATTACGAATAAATCATTTGTTACATTCTATTTGTTTTATTTTTAAATATAAAATAAAAAATACTTTTTAAATCTATAAAGAAATTTCCCGCTGCCGCGAAAATGCTATTCAATCGATTAAATTACATCACTAAATCGAAAATGTTTTTTATTCTCCATTTAACGTTTATTTCTGATTTTTCAATTTTTTACTAATCCACTTGGAACTAAACTGATCGATTACGCTAAAGTAGAATTACAAGTAATTTCAACCTGTATTATTCTGCTTCAAATATTTTTTTAAACAAAAAAGTGACAAATATAAAATACATCGAATTCATGTAATATTCAAATATTTTATTTAAAAGAACAAGCAAAAAATGTTTCAAATCTATTTACCCATACTATTCTAATATCCGTTCCATAAAAAAAAAATAATCAATAATTAATATCATTTTTATTTTATTATTATCGCATGTATAGGTTAAAGACCGTTAGTAGGCTACTTTTTCCCCCTCTTTTTAATACCACATAACCTCTTCTTGCTTCTTCAATTTTTTCAAGCTGGTTGCCGATTTCTGTGACACACTTTTCGCACACAGTTTTATGATTCACTCTCCATCGATTCTAACAATTACTTTTTAGTCGTTATATAGATAATTAATTTGAATCTATACTATCCTTAAAAACAGTATCTCCAGTGTCCATATTGCGAGTTAACCCATCCGATGAAGAATTTGGCCATATAATCAGTTGGTGAAGACAGCTGTATATTTAACAAATTAACTGCTGTAATCTACCAGAATCGTTCCTTATAAAGCATAATGAACCTAGCCATTGCGTCTTCTTGCAACTAGAAGACCATGCATGCTCCAACTGTAATAAAGCTAATGTAACAGAAGTAAAACAGCTGAAATTGCCCTGAGGTCCAAATGGAAACAGAAGTCGATCAGCAAAATACAAAACAAAAGCGGCCACATCCTGCAACACCAAGTAGCCCGATTTGTAACGAAGAACCAATTTTCTCAACACAACCGCAGATTAAAAAATCTCTAATGTCTACCGCAGCGAATGGAGAAGCAATCATAAACCAAACCGAAAACACAGGTGACTCTATATCCAAAAATAAACCGCCTCTTCCTCAAACACCCCCACCTTCTACAAATTTAACCGAGAAGTGTAAACATCTGTTTGATGTTGAACCGCGATCGTTCTCATTAGAATACAATGAATTTAATGATCTGATTAATAATATAGCTACAAAACCAGACTTCATTAGTTATGTTGTAGATGCAACGACTGACAAGAAGGGCTTATTGCACGCTTTGGCCGCCCTTAAACCGTTCCTAACAGGTCAGAAGATTAAGAACCACTGTTCGAAAATTATCAAAAAATTAAGTACGTTGGCACCAGAAGGTGAATACACATCAGAAGACGACTTCCAACAACCAATAATCTAAACACCAGAAAAATGCTAGAGAATATTTTTACTCGTTTAGCTCTTTTCTTCTATTTTAATCTATAACAATGGCAAACAAAAGAGCTATCATGCAGTGGAACTGCAGAGGTTATTACAACCAACTTGCTGAATTGCGACAGCTAATTTCGTATCATCTCCCATTAGTAGTGTGTCTATAAGAGACCCACTTAAAACAGTCAAACAACCCTTCAATGAAAAACTACGTTATTTTCCGATATGATAGCGAAGGAGGTTGTAGAGCTAGTGGAAGCGTAGCAACTCTTGGTTCATACGACAGTCCCAGTAAACCGCATCAACGTTAACACATCACTACAGTCAATAGCAGTATCCGTACACCTGCAACACATTTCCTCTTCCCCTATAACAATATGTAACTGCTACCTCCCCCCAAATGTCCCTATTAACCTAAAGGAACTTCAAACTCTTCTAGCCCAATTTCCGGCTCCAGTAATCTTACTTAGAGACTTCAACGCTCACTCCCCACTGTGGGGTGCACCGTCAACAAATAACCATAGCTCCATAATCAACAAACTGATATTATATAATGATCTAGTAATCCCCCCACCAACAGACTATACTTACTTCAACGCTTCACGCAATAAATTTTCAACCATAGACCTAGCCATTGTTTCTCCATCTATTTTCCCAAAATTATGCCCCTGCGTGCTCCAAGACACTTGTTCAAGTGATCACTTCCCAATCAGTATCCAGTCTATTTCTTCCCCGCCTATGCAATATACTGTCCTCAAAATATTCGTTATAAATTCCACAAAGCGGACTAGAAGTCTTATACAGAAAAAATGAATATTTCAAGTCAACCCTCATCAAACATAACAGCTAATATAACCATGCTTACTAATGCTATATTTATGGCTGCTGACGCTTCAATTCCTAAATCTTTATCTTGCTGCCGTCCCCGAAGGGTCCTATGGTGGTACAATGAAATAGCAGTCGCTAACCGCCAAAGTAAAAGAGCATTAAGAAAATACAAATCAACAAAATCTTTGCCATATCTCATCACATTCAAAAAATTCCGAGCTGCTGCACGTATATTGATACATAGAAAGAAGCAAGAATCCTGGTGGTACGTTTATAACATCCATTTCCGAATCCTCTTCTAACGACAATGTATGGGCAAAAATAAAAAGTATAAATGGTGTTAATTTGAATCCCATTCCTGCATCACTCACCAGCTATGGCACAGTAATATCCAACCCGCAAGATATTGCTAATTCTTTTCCTCAGAATTTCTATACAGAGTTCTCTCCCTGTTCCTATTCCTCCACCTTTTAAAGTAAAAAATCCATACAAGAACGGACACCAATAAATTTTAATTTAATTTCTCTAAATCCATATAATTGCAACTTTACAATGTCAGAGGTTAACCTCCAATTATAATACCACAGTTCCAATAGTGCACCCGGACCCGATTCTATACATCCATTTATGCTAAAGTATCTTCCGCTAAATGCAAAATCCTTCTTACTCCACATTTATAATCAAATGTGGGCAACAGGTGTTGGAAGTTAGCCACAATAATTCCTATCCTAAAACCAAACGAAAGTCCCACACGTCCAGCGAATTATAGACCTATATCACTTTTAAGTGTAATTGCCAAAGTACTAGAAAAAATGGTAAACAGACGCCTATAATATCCTCTCCTCGGCCCAGGCTGGAGGGCGTACAGCAAGGTCTACAGTCGATCATTTATTACGCCTTCAAAGGCAATTATTAAAAGGCTTCCAAAATCAACAACACTTATATGCCATTTTTTTCGATCTTAAAAAAGCTTTTGATCGAGTATGACGGCATGGATTATTAAAGAAGCTAATGTCTGCCGGTATAACTGGTAATATAGGAAATTACATACAAAGTTTTTTGTACAACCGGACATTTAATGTGAGAATCGGTTCGTCGATATCTCAAATCTTTCCATCAGAGAATAGGATTCTACAAAACTCTGCCTTAAGCGCAACCTTGTTCAAATTGTACATAAATGATATAACAGACTGTATTAAACCGCCCGTTTCAGCCCGGCTATTCATCGTCGACCTAAACATATCCTTATCATCTAATCTTCCATCTAACGCCCAAAACATACTCCAACAAACGATCTTTAAAATACAGTCCTGGTCCGATGACAATGGCAGGATTTTCTCCTCCTCTAAGACTGCGTGCCAAGATTTCTTTAGAGGATGTCAAATTACCCCAGGAATATCCTTAAATCTTTATAACTCACCAATTCCTTTTAAACCAAATGTCAAATTCCTTGGTCTCCTATTTGACTCAAAATTAGCATGGCGTTCCCACGTGGCTAACTTGAGAACAGGATGTTTGAGGTCCATGGCTATCTTAAAATACTCATCCAATAAAAAATACAATATCCGTCCGAAATTACTTCTTAGTATATACAAAGCCTTAATCCTATCCCAAATCAACTGTGGGTGCCAGGTGCACTCATCTACCAAACAAACCGTCTTCAATTCTTTAGATCCCATCCATCATACTGCCCTCAGAACAATTTTTGGTGTCCACAGAACTTCTCCTTCTCTTAGCATATGTGCCTTGTCTGGTGTTCCACCTCTTTTCTTCTACAGGAGTTACTATTCGCAACTAGATACCCTTATTTATCATATACGCAACCAGTCTCACTCTTCTTCCAACCATCCTCTTCCCTTGTGTTTTCCAAATGATCCATTACCAGAAGTCCTCCCTTTCCTACGCCAAAGTAATATAAAATTCATCTTAATGCACCCAGCTAATCTTTTAGCATCATAGGACCAACTAGAAGTAGACATAAATATATCCCTACTTACCTACGCTTAAACAGCTTACAAGATACACTCGAGAAAACAACACAAACTATAGATAGGTATACTGACTATATGCCAGTGTATACTGATGGTGCAAAGGCGGATACGGTATCACCCCAGGCGGCAGCAGCGTGCTCCTTCGAAGCGTTTGGCTCGGTCCCATCATTTCGACCGGACGATTAGTGCACAATACTCAACGCCCAGTTATACAGTATCTTGTATTGTTTACAGCATATCTACCTAGCTAATCTCCGCCCACAGGAAGTCCTCATAATTATAGATTCAATAGCATCTCTCTATTCTATACCCAGCTCGCAACCAAAAGACCCACTGGTTTGCCAAATCCAACAGATTATGGTTGACTTCATGAAAAAATTGCAAGGAGTCATATTTATGGGTTCCTGGTCATACCGGGGTGCCAGGCAATGAAAGGGTGGATGTGGCTACACGGTCAGCAACTTACTGCCCGGTGAGTCCAGATGTCGCCCAACCAGCATCAATAAAGAGACTACTCCAAGATAAGTCTAAGCAGGAATGGAGGTCACACCGAGCCTCCCAAAATACGTTTTTAAGAACAATAAAACCATCAACGAAGTCTTGGTGGCCACCGGAGGATATGTCCCGGCGCAACTTTATAATAATTAATAGCTTAAGAATTGGGTACATCTCTTTGTCTCATGACTACATGTTCCACAGGACTTCGCATCCCACAACTTGCCCTTTCTGTTCCCAAACGTAGTAGCCCTCAGTGCATCATATCCTTTTCACGTGTACTAAATTTGCAACATCCCGCTCGTCATTTAACCTAAATTTTCCCTTACAAAAGATCTTCGCCAATGCTCTTGCAATGATCGCCCAAACCTTGGCATACATTAGAACAAATTAGATCGCTCCAGTCATTTAAACTTTGGTAATTACCGTATGCCGTAATGACCTATGCAGTTATACACGGCTCATGGTAAGAAAAAAAAAAAAAAAAAATTTATTTTTATTATTTTTTTATTTATGATTTTTTGTTTCTTGATCTTAATATGTTGATTATTTACTCGTTTTGAATTTCACTATCGATCTTTACTGTATTATAATAATAGTTTTAATTTTATGTTTATATTGCACCATAATTATGGATTAATATCCGAAACTAGTCGGTGGTTTATAAAATAATTTTAATTATATTGTGTATTAAAGTTTGCGTTGTTTGCTTAAACGAACAATTACTATTTCTTTCTTGTAACTGAGCCAAACTCGTGCTTCAAATAAATTTACTTTCAAGCTAAAACTACCAAATGGTAATAATAATATGTAACGAGTTTTCACGGTTCACATTATTAAAATTTTAATTTTACTAAATGACAGTCTGTTTAAAATTTAGGAACAATTAAATTCAATAAATATACCATTGAATTACCTCTCGCATAAAAATATTCAAACTAACGTCGTTAAATTTAAAATTCATTACTTTTAAATATATATACATATATATATTTTACTTTAATTCTTGATTAAAAATTTCAGATTACTAATAGTTTACTTAAAACTACATAAATAAATAAATAAATAAATAAAATAACATTATTTACTGATAGAATTATACATTCAAATTCAAACGTATAAATAAAACGTTTCCGGACATTTTCCCGAATTCGAATTTCCGAATGGACGATTTCACGAATTTTATTTTCCCGAATATAAAATTTCCCAATTTAATTCATTACCTAGAAATTTTTATTGAAATTATTTATAAAACAATAGTATGGGCTAAAGTTCGAAAAATACGTTACTTCGCCATTTTTGTCTTTATGAAGACGGGGAAAAAAATTGTCTGGACATTCGTCGCGTAATAAGTTGAAGACTCGGAAAACATCTTCAAGGGGAACGTACGCCACAGCTAACAATCATGTGGGTGAATGTCTTCAGGGTGCGGTCTGCCGGATTATTGTACACTTCCTGGAAGCCTTCCGCTTGCAGTCTTTTGTAGGCAGCTTGGCCTAGGTGTAGCATGCAGCACTTCACGGGCGCATCGGGGAAGATGTCCCTGCAGGCGTTAATAATTCCCAGTTCAAAATCTGTCATAATTCTTGCAGAGGACATTCGTGTATCCTGAACTCTTCGACGGCATCTCGAACTGCTCATAGAACGGCGGCGTACTGATTCCTTGTCTTCCCAGTCAATAAAGCGTAGACGAAGGGTCTACGGAAAAGGATAGTGAACACCTGCGTGAAGATTGTGGGACTAACCTTAAACGTCCCATCGAGGAACCACGGGAGATCGCACACAGCAATTCGATATTTCGCCGCGTCGCAAAGACAAGTACTCCTCTCTGTTTCTTCGTCGTCGTCCGCCTCCTCATCCTCAAAGTATTCTGCTCGCGAGTCGTACATCAGATTTGTCCTTAAAGCGTTCACTGTTATTTATCCGGTAGCACATGTGTAATTCGCTCAATGACTTTGGATTCGGAGGCAAATTCCGGCGGCGTACTCTCCTCATCATCTTCGAAAGCGCTTCTCGTTGGGGAAGCTGACTGAGAACTTCGGCCGGCACAGCAGCCAGTTCCGTACGAAGCATCATGGCTGGTGGCTGTTCCGGATGAGCCGCGGTCTTTCGCTTGAGTGTATTGGTCACGGCCTCCACCCGGCATTGTTCTAAGTTCGGCGGATGTTCGTGCGGTGATTCCGTAGGTCCTCTAATAAGGTCAAAGTTATCTCTGGGCGGAGGATCATTGGTAACACAGCGTGCCGTACATTCCTTTCCTCGCAGCTTCTGGCAGTCCCAGTATATTCGTTCTTTCTGCTTTCTTGAGCGGACGTACAGGTACCCTTCCACAGACAACTTAATTCCCACTAAAGTAGCCATTTAAACGTTTGAGATACTTATGATGATCACTATCGGTATGAACGACGACCGACATCACTTTCATTATCGTTCCATAGAAATGATGAAAATAAGAAAGCAAAAATTTTGTACGTTCTTGGGGAACCTTTCATTTCAGGAAAAGTCGTTCGGGAGAAATTGTATTCGGGAAAATGTCCGTTCTACAATTCGGTTCAGGAAATTTACATTCGGGAAAATAAAATTCGTTAAATTTTCCATTCGGGTAAACAACCATTCGGGAATTCGAATTCGGGGAAATGTCCGGGAATCTAAATAAAATTTATTTTCGTCATAACTATATTGTTAACAATGAGTTTAAATAATAAATACAGCTAAATAAAATTGTTATGTAATTATTACTGCGTCTATCTGTGATTTCCAGGGAATTTATGACTAGATTATGAATTTCACTCTTCTGCTCGATTGTTAATCAATCACTTTTGAAATTTTCATTTCTTTGTTCCATCCCTTCTTACATAAAAACTACTAAATCTGTATAAATCGAATTTGGAACTATAAACGGTTGTAAAATATTTTTCATTTAAATTTTCAAAATCCTAGTCATTTAAATGAAAAATATTACCACACAGAAAATTTTTAATTCTGAATAACAAATTTTAATTTGAATAAGTTACGAAAGTTAATATTTAACTTTATACAACATATGTTCATTTCTTATTTTTCCTGTAAGCCTGCTATGACACTAGCAGAAACAAAGTTATTAAAATAAAAATGATGTGATACTTTTGATTCCAATATTAAAACTTCGATACAATTTAATAAGAAAAAATATTGAAATTCTGGGAAAATTTTTTTCCTAAACAAAAATCGTTAATTACGTGTTTTTTTTTTTTATTTTTAAATAAGAAAGTTGTGGGTCCATAAGGCAATTTTGTCCGTTTCGTGAGTTCCCATCACCCTTATTATCGTTTATTTGACATAAATTTACAATTTGCTAATAACATTTCAATACATCTAAAATAATATTTCTTATCACTATAGTAATTTAATTAATTTAGTACAGTAACTTCTTATGACTACACACTTAGCACCTATACATCACCAACCAGTCACACTCAGAATAATCATTCCCACTAATGTAAAAGAAAGAAGATCTTTTTCGCTACATTATCGAAAATCATCTACATGCCCCTGTTGTAGTTATTGTGCTGAGCAAAGAGAAATTTAGAAAACTAATTTACGAAGTAAAAACGAGTCACCGATATGGTAGTACAAATAGTAGAAACCTCGATAGTTTCTTAATCTGCACACCAATCTGTCAGCCATTTTTTTACGTCTTCCTTCCACGCACCTAATCTTTTCTCCTTTAATATATTGCTTGGAATTTCCCGTAGTAATTTAATTAGTACTGTCTGCTGTGTATTATCAATCCTTAAATTAGTCCCCCTTGGTTGAATAAAGTATTTTTTATTTCGATCTCTCGTAACTCTAATTTTAGGTCTTGATGGTATTCTGATATTATTGGTTTTGAGCTCCAATAATCTATAATAATAATAATACATTTTTGGCGACATCACATTGTTTACCTTCCACCATGATGATGTTGAAATATTATGCCCCCCATGAGGAAGCAGTAATTTTAAACATCTTTTCTGCAATTTCGCTATCTTGTTAAGTTGTGATTTCTTCGCTTCTCCCCCTATTTGAATACCATATAATATCCTAGACATTATCATTGCGTATACCCATCAACTGTAAGTTATTTTGGATTTCTTTTTAACAATTTTACAATACACACAGTGTGTACATATTTTATAAATGTGTTTTCTGAGTGTGAATATAAAATTACTCTCTTGTTCATTCACCTTTCCAGTTATCGACTTCTATCAGATGCCTTCCGATCTCTTCTTCTAGACTCACGTTTTCTTACCTTTCTTTATTTCAAAGTTAGTAAATTTCCTGATATAATTTCTATCTTGTCTCATAGTGCTCATTACCTTAATAAGTTATATTCGCAAACAATATCTTACAATAATCTTCTTTTCTTCTATATTAATTAACGTGGTTTCTTTCACTTCCAAGTTATATTTTCTTCTTTCTTCATTTAACTGCACCGGTCTATCAATAACTTCCACTTTACTATTAATTATTGTTTTCCCACCCATTCCATACTATTTACTGATGATTTCAAGAGTATGGATTTTGTTGGTGTTTTTTTTTGTATTCGTAGCAAATTATTATTTAAAACTCTTTAAATTCCCGGGTTTCTGATTTATTTACACTACCAAATTATTTGCTATCTTCAGAGCTTTAACTTCTACTTCCTCCATTTGCCACTATAACAAATACTTGATTATTCTCTCCAAATATTTTCCTCCCTTTCTCTTACATTCATACGGCTTCATCGTTTTTTGTACTCTCTTATCCATAGCCTTATTCTTACACTCCATTTCTGTTGATTTTTTAAAGATTGCTAGTCATATAGGAATTGAAGAAAATGAAGCACAAATTCAACAAATTTCATAAAAAGAATATTTCCAAAACAATATTTTATTGCTTTATAAGAAATACTATTATAGACTCTAGTCAGATAGATTACACACTGTGATCATGAACAAGATAGTTCGAACTATTCAATGTTTTTTATACCTTTTTATATGTTCGATTTAAACATAAACTGTTGAATGTTTATATCTTTGTGATTAATTTAATAAATTATATGAATGTTAAAATGCTTACGATTAATATTTAAATAACCTTAATCTCAAATCTTAACCCCCACTATCTATCTATCTATCTAGCCTGATCTCCCTTTCTGCTCCAGATTCTACAATTTTTTTTCTTCCAGGTTTCTATCTCTTCTATTATTCGCCATTTTTATTTCAATCATACTTTCTTTTCTCGATATCGTTTTCTTCTAGATTTATTCCCATAATGCTCTCTACGTTCTGATGATTATTTGAGATTCAGATCACATGTTCTTTGAATTTACTTGTATATCTCCAAAATGCATGTTTTTTAGGCTCACTTGATGAAACTTAAACTTTTCACTTCCTCCAGAGTGCCTCTTAATCTATTTCCTTCTTTATCAGTTATCCTAACCATATTTTCCTTTCTTATATCGTCGGCCGAGTTCAAATTTAAATCATCGGATTTTACTCGTCCTGATTTTGAACGATTGATTTTGAAAGAGTAAGCACATAAAATATTGTAAAAAAGAAAGAATATAGAATTATATTAAACATTTTAAGTTAATATTTTATAAGAACATACGAAAAACGTAAATTCTTGGTATTATTATTATCATTTTATTATTACTATTTGAATAACTATGTACAATAGAATCAAAAACTTACTTCATCTTTAATTGCATTTGCATCGGATTTTGGTTTCAAAACCCATGCATGAGCTGGATTTATAAGCGTCAAACAATTTATACAACTGGCGTAACATCGTTTTTGCAACTCGTTCGTTTCACCTCTGTAAGCTTGTTCAAACATTATAATGGCGGCTAATAACAAATTAAAAACAAATAACTAAAATAAATGTTGTTAAATAAAAATATATTTAACATATATCACAAATAAAACTTTTTTTCATTAAATTCAGAATGTTTAATACGACTAAAAAAGCCGTGTTTATTGGAGAATGAAGAAACAAGCGTTTTTTTTTTAAACTCAAATTGAATCACTTTCCTACATATTTACCCAAATATAATAACTTAAATAAAATTAATAGGAACAACAAAATAAATTAAAAAATTAAATTATTTTTATTTAATTAAGTACTTGGTTTGACGCCAAACCCTTCATCGCTTCTAAACACTAGGGCTGGTGATTTTAACGGGTATACGGATAACCCCGTTAACTGCAGTATCGGTTTAAACGGATTATTCGGATGAAACCCGGGGTTGGGGTTTTTACGGGTACGGTTAACTGTATGAAACAATTATCCGTATTAATCACGATTTCGGTTAACCATAAAAATCAGTTAATCGTTTTAACAGTTATACAATAAAATAAAAAAAAAATAAAAATTAAATATATCGTTAGAACTATAATTTTTTAATTGTTCGTACGGCGGTTATTTAATCAATTAACTCACTTTGAACCACTTAATACAACTTTTTTTCCCAATGCGTTAGGAATAAATCGCGCTGGTTAGAGCGGATGTGTCTTTTGTAGTATAACATCTGTTGCACTGCTGCTGATGTCTACGTTTGCAGGTGCGTGCGTTTAGGGGTATCACGGTCACAGTGACTCACCCCCGTGAGCAGTGTGCGTACGCGAGTAACTACGAAGTAAGGTTTTAACTCACCGAGCTGCGGTTTCCCCGTAAATAAAGAATTTTATGAAACTACGATTGATCGTTATTAAATGACAAAAGAATAACAACAAAATACGAGCTAATACAACTAAGTCCCGCATTGATATTAATTACACAATAACCCAAAAAAGAAACGAAAAAAATTACTATTATTATTATTATTTAATCAAATTCGCGATTAATACAAGTAACCGTTTCATACAATTAACCGTATCCGTGAAAACCGTAAAACCGATTTTTACCCGTATCATCGGTTTTTAACCGAACTTGCGTTTACCCGGTTATCCGGTTTTTAATAGTCCTACTAAACACCTATTACATTTACTTTAATCTGAGAGAATTACTTTGTTCCAATATTTTATATCAAGATTAACAAAGTGCGAGAAAAGTACAATTGCTTTTTACGGTTCATTCTACCTCAAAAGTACAAGATTTTACATGCTTCGCCACCTGTAACTCAATTCCGTTCAACACAAGTAAACAATTTTAGCATGCTTCCGTTATCAACAAATGCCAACGTGTATATTGGCAAACGCGCACACAAACACATTTATACAGCCTCTACTCCACTAGGCGATCATCCGATCGCATCATGGAAAATTTAAGTTTCAGTTGAGTCAACGTCCTTAATGCGCTTCAGCTAACAATACTTAAACCAAAAGATAATACCCCAGGGATCGAAATAAAATGGAATAAGACCAAATTTTTGTTTCAAATCAAATATCGCTGTAAGGTCGCACTATTAGAATCGAATCCGAAACACACACACACACACACATATATATATATATATATATTGTGTATATATATCGCTCATTAAATACAATAACGTCATAACTCAAAAAAACGCTATTTCACAGAAAACGCAAATTAATATTTAAATTTACTATAATTTGAACGGTGTACAACTTCCAAGAGCAATGTTTATTTTGTTGAGTTTCTTATTTACAAATATGGCGTTCTAACCTCTAACTGTACTCATAAAATGCATTCCAACTATACACATAACTCAAATTAGCTATTTTTGGGTTATGACGTTATTGTATTTAATGGGCGATATATATATATATATATATTGTGTGTATATATATATATATATATATAAACTCGGCTACTTTGGCCACCCAAGAGGCTCTGCCCTTTGACCTCTCTTGCTTACATTTCTATACCTCCTCTTCCTTACTTTATATAAAATGATCAAAATTTAAGTCATTATTACCGGCATCGGCACAAAAAAATAACATAATCACAAAAATCCTATCCTTATTTCCTTTAAATTAAATACATAAAATTGGGCCATTTTTTCTAAAGGCCGACCTAAGAATTACGTTGTAATTAATATATATATATATATATATATATATATACTCAGGGATTGGTCTCGCTGGTCGCTTCGCAGCCCATTCCTTCGGACTTTAAATTGTATTACTTTGTAAATTTTCATAAAGACTGCAGCGTTCACATACACTTATATTTTTTAAAAAAGGAGTACACCAATACGTCAATTAAAAACTAAAATTTAGATTAAAATATCTGAAAAACTGAAACCGCTAGCGGGGTAATATATGTGAAACGAATATAAATTAAGTAAAAGTAAAGTAAAGCAAGTCCCATTTGTGATATATTTAATTCTTTTTGGAGACCTTAGTATGCAAGTCAAAAAGAAAATCAATACCGTAACTCATATAGAACCGGCTGTAGAAATTTTTAAAAATTTTTGCTTAAAACTTGATTTTCACATTTTTCAAAATTTGAGCTCTTTGATTTAAAATTTTTGGGGTCTCGTATTTTTCCTATATTGTAGTGATTGATATACATCATATTAAAAAAAGAGTGACCCTCCAGCTACCATGAAAAGAGCTGTGGACTTTTTTTTAGTTTTCAGTGTTACCACTTCAAGAGTGTATTTTCCCAAATTTTGGTCCCTAAATATCAAAATTTTTCGAATTTTATATTTTTCCTGTATTCTGAATATCTCATTATGTAGGTTAAAAAGAAAATTAATACCGTAACTCATATAGAACTGGCAGTGGGATATTTTGGAGAAAAAAATTCTTAAAACTTGATTTTCACATTTTTCCAAATTTGGACTCTTTAACTTTAACATTTTGAAGGTTTTACAATTTTTTTATGAACTCTCGAGAAAATACGTTGATTAAAAAAAAAATAACTCTCTAACTACTATAGCGCAGATTGTACGATTTTTTTTCTTGCAACTTTATACGATAAATATTGTATACATTAATTACAACGTAATTCTTAAGCTGGCCTCCATTCCAGAAAATGTCCCAATTTTATATAACGTTTGTTATATTTTAATTTTTACCGACTTCCAAAAAGAAGGTTACACGTTCATCCCGTTTTTTTATTTTTTGTACGTCTGTTCGCGCATAACTTATATTCATATGAACCGATTTAGAATTACGTTGTAAATTTTGATCATTTTATAAGATAGATAAAAATATTTATTGATGTATTCGTGCAAGTATTTGCGTAGTATTCGTAAGTACTTTGTACGAATACAGTACTTTTGTATTCATATTCGGAGTTGATAAATACAAATACTATATTCGCATTTACAACTACAAATACTGCTCAGTCCGAAATCACAAAGGCACTGAAAAATCTTAACGAAAAAAATGAAAGCTCTAACGTGCTGCATTAAAACAGCAATATTGTCAGCAATATTTTGAAATGTACACTAAAATTAACTGAACTTAAGGAAAGCATAGATAACAATTCTTGAATAATATTATGTCGACTAAAACAACAGGGCACAAGAATCATATTATGAATTAATTAGTTATATCTTCACCATAATACGAAAAAAAAAAAAAAAAAAAAAAAAAAAAACATTGCACGATGACATGAAATACTATTAATAATAACTGCAGTACCTTTTCTATAATTACTATGCCGTATATAAAAAGAATACAAAAAATTATAATAAATTTCTGAATGCTGTGATCCGACTGAACGCGCTCTTTTCTGTAAAATGTCTTCTAATTGGGTTAGTAAACCATTATATGGAAATTCGAGGAGTTTGTCGATTGCGTTCATATTTATCAACGTTATTATCAATTCGCGTAAACAATCGGTTCGTCTATCCTCATCCGGATTATTTTCCATACTGTTATAAGCTTCATCGAAATTTTGCAGTTTCAAATGGTGCATGAAACATATCGAATACAAGGTAGGCTGAAAAATTTACAGTTAACTTAATTAACGAAGTCTATTAGCACACTTAAAAAAAAATAAAAAGAATCTTATCTAAACGATCAATTTAACAAATAAAAAAACATTACATTTTATACAACAAGAAGTTGTGTAAACTTAAATATTATTTAACAAAAAAATCAATGTTAATCAGTAATAATATGCAGAACATAACTTTAATCTAAAAATTATTTATTAATATATCATCAATAGCTAGTATTAAAATGCGGCATATGAAACTAAAACAACAAAATAGTATCAAAATATTTCCGATATTATTCGTATCAATATTTTTTTCTTTTTTCCATAGATCTAAGCCACCACTAATATCAAAATATGGTCTGTAAAGTATTTATTGAAAGAATAATTTATTCACGATATTAATGGTAATTAAACTTTTTAAAATAAAGTGTAACATATTTTTTCGCAAATCTGAATCATACAGCAGCCGAAAATAAGGTGTTCATCTAATTCAATGTACAATATAAAAAAAATTTAATCTTTTATGTACGGCTTTACCAAAGTAGATATAAAAACTTACGTTCAAATTAATTTTAAAAAAGCGCAAAGAACGACATCTCCCTCTTTGCGGCGCGAAAAATCAGATTTCTTTGTTTTGAATTTAGTATTATGTAAATGTAATTATAATTATCTGTAGCTTAACATACAGAATCATCACAGCACATGAAACATCATGCTTGACCGAACTTGTTTACTATTTAAAGTAACAGGTTACGAACGGTTTTTTTTTTTTTTTTTTTAATGTTTACATGTCGCTTTTTCATATTTCAAAAAAAAATTTAACACTTCAAAAAAAAAAAATATGTACCTTTATAATACACAATTAGATATAAACAGTATTTTATAACCTTGATATATAATGATACTTTTATGTATTTGGTTTGTAAAGCATAACATTTATAATTAATCTATTTTCTATAGAAAATGTTTATTTGTCATACATAGCACAAAATAAACTTATTCGGTTCTGTTGAATTATTTCATTGATATTATAACATTATAATACACTAGTAATTAACGTTAAATTTAAATTAAATGTTCTTTCAGTCACAAGTAAAAAACAGTCAGGTGGAATAAAATTTTCATTTAAGGCTAATTTATGCTCCTAACAATTAATTTAATGTAAATAGAATTTATTTGTGCTTTACATAATAGAAGATATGATCAAACCATTTCTTTAATATTCTTTTCTTATATAGTAACCACTAATTTTTATAGTCAAATGGTCTTTATGTGTTGTTTTATTCGAGAAAGTTGGTAAGAAAAATTCTTTTACAAAAAATTATGACATTTCAGTATATTATAAAGATGTAACATGATGTAATTTAAAATTGTACATATAATAAGGCAATTTTAGTACTTACTAAATTAGAATTCACAAAACCAGCGCGATTTATTGCCAATTCAGCTAATTTCACAATGAAATGCGAATGCTCATATCGTTCAAATACTTCAATGATCTAGAATTGTAAATAAAACATAAATAAGGTAAAATTTTTATTAAACTAAAAATAATATGTCACCTAACTTTTAATTTTTCTTTGAATCATTTAATAACATATACATCTCAAAAAATTAACTTTTATCAATTAACCGTTTTGAAATCGTAACGCAAATTTTTCCTTATATTTTATTATAAAGACAAATAAATATATATATATATATACATATATATTGTCGTGAACCAGTTAGGTACACAAGTGGTAATAATAATAATAGTAGTAATAATAATCATAAAATAAAACCAGAAAAGACCGAACTGCTAGTGGCTGTGCTCTAGCTCGACGACGGTAAGGTATAGATAAATATCCCGTATTTTAAACAAAAGACGGCGATATTTATCTATTCATCTTTTGTTCGGATATTGGCGGTGCGGGGTTATTAAAATCCGTCTTATCCCGGAGTAAATACGGAGCTGATCGGTCTCTTCGTATTTCGGCTGGAGAACATATATGTTTAGGTAGAGCGGTTTTCGTTAACGGTGAAAAGAACAGTTCCGTAATTTTTATTATATTCTTTTCTACTCGAAATAGATGTAATTTGTATATAAAAATTAAGATTTCCAGTATTAATTAAAATAAACTCAGAAACAACGCTAAATAACCGCCAAGAATAATTACAAATCAGGAAATTAATAAACAACGACGATGATTCCCACATGTTGTCGGTGGTAACAAAAGAATTTGGCAACAGATATCCGGGCTGAGTATCGCACCAATTACCAGCAGAAGCAAGTCTCGTAAAATCGCTCCAGCACGCAAGTTCTTAAAAATTTTGTTATATATTTATTTATTTTTGCAATCGTTACGCGTGTTTATAAGTTGTATGTATATGTGTGAGATGTAATAAAATGTGATTGGTATACGAGTGGCGTTGCGAGAGGGCCCTCGGAAGAAAACCTAGTCGTCTATTTTTCAATATTTAAATCACTTAAAGTCATATTTGTTTTTTTTGTATTTCTGTGCATTAGATGTTAATACGAGGGTTGATCAATAAGTACCCGTGTTTGATAACAGATGACACTGTTGAGTGAAACTGACATTACCATTGTGTACTGTTATCTATTAAAAGATAACATGCTGAATTTCAGATTAATTCATACGTTAGTTTTCTTGTGACAGTCAGTTTTATCGCACGTGTTTTGTATTTCTCGATAAAATGGAAAAAGAGCAATATCGATCCGTAATTCGTTTTTTATTTTTAGATGGAAAAACGTGCGAAGAAGTAAAAGTGAAATTAGATTCTGTCTATGGGGACCCTTCACCATCTATGACAACCGTGAGATATTGGTTTAACGAGTTTAATCGTGGTCGTACAACTGTTTCTGATGAGGAACGGCCAGAACGCCCGCCAGACGTGGCTCCCGAGGAAACCGTTGAAAAAGTCCATGACATGATTCTCGCTGATCGCCGAACGAACGTGCGCGAAGTAGCTGAGGCCGTAGGTGTCTCGTACAGAACGGCAATCAAGATTTTAACTGATAAGATAGGTGTGAGAAAAGTGTCAGCCCGATGGGTGCCGCGATTGCTCACAGTGGACAACAAGCGGTTACGACTAACAATTTCGAAGCAGTATTTGGATCGCTTTAAGCGAAATCCACAGGATTTTTTACGTCGAGTCATCACTGTTGATGAAACCTGGATACATTATTACACGCCAGAGACCAAAAGACAGTCAAAACAATGGATTTTTCCGGGTGAATCTGCTCCGAAGAAGGCAAAGACGGTTCTATCAGCCGGAAAGGTTATGGCCACGATTTTTTGGGATTCCAAAGGAATAATCTTCATAGACTTTCTGCAGAAAAGAAAAACAATCACACGGCAGTACTACAGTGAGTTATTGGGCAGATTTGATAAGACATTGAAGGAAACACGGCCCCGTTTGGCGAAGAAAAAAGTGCTTTATCATCACGACAATGCACCAGCACATTCATCTCCAATTGTCGCGGCTAAATTGCACGAACTACACTACGAATTGCTTCCGCACCCACTTTACTCACCCGACCTGGCACCATGCGACTTTTATCTGTTCTCCAGCTTAAAAACACGGCTCGGAGGAAAAAAATTCAGCTCAAATGAAGAGGTTATCGCCGAGACTGAAGCGTATTTTGGTGAGTTTGAAAAATCGTATTTTTTGGAGGGGTTAAACAAATGGCCCCAACGTTGGGAAAAGTGTATAGACCTCAAAGGAGACTCCGTTGAAAAATAAAAATAAAAATTGTGAAAAAAATTACGTTTTTATGTCTAACACGGGTACTTATTGATCAACCCTCGTATAATTTAAAAAGTGATATGTTTTTTTTTCCGTTAACGACAACTTAAATACTACGAAATTGGAAACCTAATTTAAAAAGAGAAAAGGTAGGAAAGGAGTACAGAAAAATTAAGTTGTATTTTCGCGGTGATAACATAGAATACCAGTGAAAACATAACAATATGTATATATATAGGACCACTATTAAATTACTGCGCCCTCTTTTACAATTTAGAATAAGGAAAATTATAATAATCGTCTAGTATTTTCAGCACCGAAGAGCAAACTAAATATTTTTTATTACGGAACAAATTCATATATATATGACGAAAATAAAACAAATCCAATTTTATGACAGTCTCTTCGTTAAAATTCGAAGACTCAAATGAAACAATCTTTAAGTAATTTATATTTAAGTTTTCTTTTATTTTTTAAATAATTTGTTGTCAACTGATATTATAAAAATCACAAAACTTTAGAAATAAAGAAAATATAATTTTGCCTAGAAAACCCAGAACTTTATTAGGTTAAACTTTCGGAACATGCGCATGCAATCATAGTAACGCAAAATCTAAATTCCAAACGTCTACAGTTAGATGCATTAACAGCAAAGCTTACGTAATGTAACATCAAAAGATCTAGAAAACGAATAGTGTCGATATAATGGAGCAACTAACGATAGATAAAATAAAATGCAAAATATTAACTCGTTTGCCCTATCTCGTTCAGTCAAGGTGCAATAAACCCGTCTTAATTTACCCCGTTCCATACTGCACACCAGCTTAACATCAACTTTGCACGCACTATTACACAATTCGTAAAAAGCAAAAAACAACGCTGGTAAATCAACACCAAAGTTTACTTAAAACTAATAAATCTATTTTCAGCTGCAGCACAAAATGCCGCGTAAACATTCACTTGCCGTCGATCTCACCAAAGACCGACAAACAAAAACGACTAGTGTACTAATTGAAAATATACTCTCAATTAAACGATATAGGTTCACACGCCGAATCCATATTAACTTTATCCTCATTTAATTAAGTAGTTAAGTTAATATCAATGTACCGAAGTAAATGTCTGCAAAATACCGTAAGGTATTAACTGATTAGCATTTAAGTAAAAAATGTCATACGTTGATCACGTAGTAACGTAAACGTTTAGGCCATTAATACATAGGCACTCTAATATTCATTAAATTTTTAAATGTCTCAAATTTTTAATCGTATTTAAAAAATAAAATAAAATACATCTAACAATATATCTCAAAAAATGTTCCATAATCATTAATCGATTGACGTTGTTCAAATTTATTATCTTACGTTTTTTTTTTTTTTTATCTGTTATTATCAATTTTTATTTATTTCTCCTGTCAATTTACTCTGCTATGATATAGGGAATCGATTCATTCATCTGTTCCACCGTTATGTTCTAAAGATTTTCATAAGCTAATCAATTTTTTAAAGTCACTATCCATTTTAGAATATGAATTTCACGTACCAATAGTTTACACTGAATATGTTGCATGCAAGTGAGAAATCCCGATTTTCGACGAATTTAATAGTACACAATATACACATAAAGTACTGACTAAAACGCCTATGATACAATGTAATGTGATCTCCACACGTCACATATGAATTTCATCATAAAAATTCATTACTTTCCATCCTAGGTTACCATTTATTATTTTAAATACCATTTCATTAAGTCCGTCAAAAGTTTCGAATTAAAAATAATGAAGAATGATTGTTTACATCTTATTAAAAATTGTTAAACCGTCAAGAATATTCGTTAAAAACATTTCAAAAAAAAAAAACAAACTAGACAATAATAAGTGCAGAAACAAAGGAACAAAATATATAAAAATACAATAATGAATCGAAATGTTTTCAGTACTTGTAACAATGAAGATATATCATCTTCTTTACAGACTATATCAAATGCCTTGTAAGGCTCATTCATTTCTAAATAAGCTTGCATCAGTAATACGTTCCCTGTAATATAAAAAATTAATTATTAGAATAATAAATTTAAAACAAATTTAAATGTAAAATATACGATTCCGGCATAAATCGAATACAAGAAATTCAATAATTTATTATGACGGCTAAATAGTATTAAACTACTAACAAGAACCACAATTGAATTTCAGCAAACGAGCATACTCCTCCAATAACAAGTACTGTCCGTTAAGTAAGAAGAATTCTGCTAAAGGTTTGCTATTTGTTAAACACCACCTATGTACATCTAGTTAAGGAAAATAATCCTGTGTAAACGCAATATTATATAACTATAAATAAAACGTATAACTTTATTATGTAATACATGCGCAACACTAAAAATAATATTCGATTTTGTCCGCCCACATAGTCACAGATTATTACCAAAAAATTATTTTAACCGAATCTAGAAATACGCATGATGTTTCATGCGCCGGGGATCTCATATGTTAAGTTAAACAATTTATATTTACATAATATCAAATTCAAAACAAAGATATGCAATTTTAAATTTGTAATTTCGTATATATCATCCATCCAGTATTCCCGTAAATTTATATATCTGTAAGTGCTTAAAAATTTTTGTGCCATTATTGCTATTTCCATTATTTTTTTAAACTAAAACTTTTTGTTAAGGAACCGAAGTATGGTTTCACAACCTCCAAATTTGATTATTTTTTACATTACAATAAAACAAAATGATGCACCTGATCCTGTAGCATGATGAGTTTGATTCCTTTTAACAACACAATTAATGTATATATCTATACATATATATTAATTACAACGTAATTCTTAGGCTACCCCCCATTCGAAAAAATGTCCTAATTTTATGTAACGCAGAATGTCCCAATTTTATGTAACGTTTGTTATATTTTATAAGATTTTTGGTATTGTTATTTAAAAAATGTCACCATTTTATGTAACGAAATATATAACGGAAATATCTTAATTTTATATAATGAAAGTTAAATGTTAGAATAGGATTTTTGTAATTATGTTATTTTTTTTCTGTTGATGCCAGTAAGAATTACGTTGTTAATTTTGATCATTTTATAAAGTATACTTCTTTACTCCGGCATTTACTTCCATAAAGATTTTTTATTTTGCTGCTTCTTATCTAAACGAGTGGTTTAAATAATATTTTATTGGCAGTTTTGTTTTATATGCTGAATTCCGCTTTAAAAAGATTATCCGGAGATAAGTTATGCATTTTAAAGTGATTTTTGAAATTGTTTTAAATTCCATATTATATATTCTTGACTGGAATTTGCGAATTTTGGCGCAAAATAATCAATTACCCTATAAATTGCCTTTAAGAGAATTTTATTTTTGATTTATGTTCCAATTTTGAAGTCGGCTGCCGTTCCTGAGCTATTAAATCTTACTCGATATTTTTGCCTTTCGGAACTATCTTGTTAAGATTCCGTATACTAGACGTATATGAGAACCTAAAAATAACTGCATGTATATTGTTTGTGTTTCTTGTTAATTTTTCAACTTGTTGAAAGTAAAACTAAAAATTAATGATTTATGTTTTATAAGGATACAGATGTTCACATAATGCCCAGATGGAGTCTAGTAACATATTTTGTCTGACAGCGTCTGTTTTTCGTAAAACTAATTCCAATACTGAAATCATATCCGCATTTTCGATTATTGGAGATTTACTACAAAATAACAAAACACTATAAGCGCGACAAAAGTTATGAACATCCGATAGAAATTCTGTTTTCGCATTGGTGTTTTCCAGCAATGATAATACTATCGCAAATTTGTAAGATACATCTAATCTGAAAAAAAGATTACACAAAAAATTTTATATCTTTTTCGTTTAGTATTAGAAATATTAAGAAAATTATGATAATTTATAATTTTAATCGTTTCAGTATTATTTTAAATTGTTTATAAAATGCCAGACAATTTATTGGTCATTTTAAATATATATATGATGCAAACATGAAGAAAATTATAAAGAGAAAAAATTTAATTACAAAGAAAAATTGAATGAACAGAATAAATACCTGGTCTGAATAATCTGCTTTGCTGATGCCGCAACAATTTTTGTTCCAATATCACTTTTAAACAAATTACTCGTTTCATCTATATTTCAAATCAGGTGAGTAATATTTATTGTTACTATTAAAAACTATTGATGACAGATATATTTACAAAAAAAAAAAAAAAAAAAAAAAAAAAAGTTGCAATGTATTAAAATAAAAAATATTGCTTGCATAATTATACCTGAACTTTCGAACGTTTCTGGCATATATAAAATGTCACATAACTTTCTTAAAGCTTTCGGTAGATCATCATATTTTAGCAGCCTATCAACCTTCTTAACACAGAAACAAATAAACATTACCCTTTATTTTAAAAATATCGAGATATTTTCACTTCCAATTCAAAATTAGTAACATAAAAATCGTTAAAATCGTTAGAGCAAAAACTAGTATTATCTTTAAAAACAATGACGGTTATATTTTTCTAGTATAAAATTACTCAAAATTATAAATCTATGTTAAACAAAAAGGAAAAACGGTATTATTTATAAAATGACTTCGTATATCACGTAAACATAAACATCCTAACTGTTTAACCATCGTTTTAAGTACATTTGGAATCTGTCTGTTTCATTATAGTACAAAGTAAAGGCGTGTTTCAAATTTATTTGTAAATGTCCTTACTTTTTCGAATAAAATGCTTATTTTTTACTTCACACTTTTATCGCCGAAATATTAGTTCAAAAATTAACGCTCAAATCAATCTTCTTACACTATACATTTTAAATTTACACAATAACAAAAAGTACTACGAAAATTTTTTTAAAAATAAGAGTCCACTGATTTAACGATGGAACTGAGTTTCAAATTATTCAATGAAATACATCAAATTTCTTTAAAAAATTCTAAATATATATCTAATTATTATGGACCAAGATTTTTTGTGGTAAATCCCATATACTTGAATATACAGAATTGAAAAGTATAAGTATCTCACTAAAATAATTTCAATTCATCTTTGGTCGCTTATAATCACAATTTTTAAAAAATTATTTCCTTTTCCTTAATTATATTATAATTCAAATTTAAGTTACATAACTTAAACAGTTTGATCTGATATAGATAGGTAGACGAATCTTTAAATACATTACCGCTTTAAAATTATTCGACAGTCTAATTTCTGCAACTATTTCTCCTATATAATTTTCTAAAATACTGCCATCACGTCGTTTTTTATAAAGTTTTCTTTTCTGATCAGGACTAAACTCCACCATCTTGAGCGTGTCAATTAGAAATCGATAACTAAATACTAAAAAAAAATATCTGTTATTAAAACATTTATTTCAGGCCAATAAAATAAACGGATAAAAATACATATGCAAAACATATTGAATATGTTAACTAATTAATTAAATTGCCTTAACTAACTTATAAATAATACAAAATACATATTTTAGTGTTATAATAATTCACAAACTGCAATATTTATTATATCAAACAAATTTTAATATATTGTATAAACATTTTTTTATATTTTAATTGTTATATATATATATATATATATATATATATATATATATAGATGTGTATTATTAACTAATTTATTTCGTTTTATTATCAACAATATATTATTTTCGTTAGTTACATTTTCCAAACTGTTACGATTTTTAAAGTCCGAAACTAATTAATTAGTTACATATTCAATATTTTGTGTATATGTACTTTTATCTGTTTATCTTAGTGTATTAAACGACAAAAAAATATATATGGACCAAAGCTATAAATTTATTTTAAATATTTATTCGAAAATTAAATTACTTCTAATTCTGCCCTTAGATTTCGAAATACTTTCTTTAAAAACGGTTAACAGTTATCAGAATCATTTTTGTCGTGATTTACAAAAAATTAAAAGAATAGTAAACGGAATCTATAAATTTTCCAATAAAATTAGTCGAAACTCTAAAACTAATAAAAATTAATAACAGTAATGAAGTTCAATAAATGCACTTTGAATGAATTAGAAAAGAAATCAGAAAGAGAAAAATATACGAACAGAATGGAATATGCGGCGTATATTGTTAACTTACAACAATACTGCAAAGCAAATAATACACAAATACAATAAAGTAAGATATACGCTAAAGAAAAATACAAAACAGAAGTAAAAAGACAAACCTAAAAAACGATTGGGTTAGCTTTTACGTCGCCCAAAAGTCGTGAATAAATGAAAAAATAAATAACAATACCTTTTCTGAAATATGAAAAAAAATTATCGAAGGATGTAGAATAGCAAAGTGATTAAAAACGCGCTACAAAAAAATATATTTTAAACCTTCTTATGATTACATTGAAAAAACAAAATAAAAGAAATGGTAAATTACGTTAAAAAATTAAAATGATAAACAAATCAACACGTTTAAAAACCATTCACGTTAAACCTAAAACTAAATGCGCGAAAAAAATATAATCACGAAAATAAACAGAAAATACGGTAACTAGCTAGCAAACAATTTTAAGAACAAACAACGTTATATACTGAGATAGTGCATAAAGAGATAAACAATAATGGTACCATCGTTTTTATCCTCTTTTTCTCTGACTGAAACTAAATCGTCTTCCAATACATCCATGTTCCGAAAAAAGAGTAAATTACTTTTTGTAATCACTATCAAGAGAGAACACGACTGCAACCATATCAATCCATATTGTTGCCGTTCATTTTCTTGATATTGAACGCAATTTGAATAAAATCTATCCCAATGTCTGCATAGTGTAAACAGTAGAAAATAATTCATAAACCAACTAAATAATATTATTTAACTAAAACGAAACGTTTTAGTACAGTGATTAACGTGTTTTCGAAAATAATTTATACATTTAAAACTCTGTAGCGATAAAGAAAAAAATTCGTTAAAATTATACCACCAAAAAAAATAAACTCACCAACATGTTTTATTGATTCTTTCTGCGTCTAACTATCCAATGTTCCTCTGCCTTTTTTTTATTTTGCTTTCGATAAATATTAAAGAGTGACAGTTTTATATCGTAAGGAAACAAATAAATCAGTTTTTAATCTAAATATTATATATAAGAAAGAAAGAAAATAATAGTAATAATAGGAGTAACAATAATAATAATTAACAAATTAATCCAAAGAAAGAAATAAAGAAATTTGAATAGTTTGCGTGTATCTGCTCTCTTCACGTTGTGATTCAAATCACATCCTATTCGAATGTTCTGCACTCTCTAACGAACGCTCCTTTCTTTACACCCAACTTTTAGTTTTGGGTCTTCCTACTCCCTTTAACGCTGCCTGTATTCTTTCCTTCCCATTGCCTTCAGTTGTTCCATTGCTGCTGTCCTATGTCTTTTCCACTTCTGACCGCCTGGCTATTTAGTTATAACTCTTAATTTTTCATGTTGTTGGGTCAAGGCCGCTGGCGCGCCCAGGGTAGGAAAAAAAATATATATATTTTAAGTTAGGTTAACGGTAAATATACCGAGACCGGAGATTAGAATTTTTGTAGCAACGTAATCGGGTTGCATTAGAAAAATTCCAAGCAATCCAGCCAACTCGCTAAAGCGTAAGCCGTTGTGTGTATGCCTGTGATAGTAATAAAAGGGAGTGAAACATCACGGTGTGTGTCGAACCTTGCAATTAAATATTGGCACTAGTAAAAGGTATGGACATCTCGGTAGCCGAGCGTTTAGTGGAAAATCTCGCATTAAAAGCAATGCCTAGACAATTGTTCTGCTACGCAAATTATTGCATATAAATACATAGGTCTTCCGAAGCCGCGGGCTTCTATTTTTCCTCACTGTCCGATCAACGTCATGATCGATTGGTTACCGTTTGCTGTTTTGGTCTCGCTCGTAAGTTGTGCGAAGCAAATTTCGGTAACCAATCGTATTAAATAATCGTCCAGTAAGTTTTATTAGATGCATTTAAACATATCGTTTTTTATTATTTTATTTAATTTCGTTTCATTCTTCCGAGTTTTCCGTCCAATCCTCGTGATTGGCATTTCTGTTGTAGGATTCTAAGCGAGGAACACTGTGGACATGAAAGGCTTCCTTTTCCTCTCGTGTTCTTTATCCTTTCTTTTTAATTTTGAAGAATTTATTTTTCTTCAGTGGCGCCCAAACCAATTTAAACATTAAGAGAGCTGATGCGTAACAATATATAAAATAGCAGTGCTAGAAACTGAAAAGGATTTTACGGTAGGAATGGAACTTGTATACGGGTGAAAAGTTTAAAAAAATCACGAGGACTTAATTTTAGTGAACTTTGAAGTATTCAGTTCTCATCCTCGTGAATTTTTACAAAAACACCGCTAGTCCGCCAGAATATCACTTACGCATGAACTGTCCATGTGAAATCAATGCGTTATCCTGTTCTTCTCGCGGAAACCGCGTCAGCTGCTTCAAGTTTATCTGCAAACTAGCGTGTCGCGCTGAATTTCAGAGAAATTCACGTTGCACATAAACACGAAGCGACGACAGCTGGCGCGGTTTCCACGAGGAGAACAGGATAACGCATTGATTTCACATGGACAGTTCATGCGTAGGTGATCTTCTAGCGGACTAGCGAAATAATTTTCATATAAAAAATTTGATGCGAAATATTTTTTGCACTCACCGTACAGCTAATTCCAAATGTTCTGGTGTGTTCCACTCGCTGTTCGAAACAGTTTTGGCTATTTCTTCTTCAACTGCTTCGTACACCAAATATCGTAATTCTAATTTTGATACATTATTTACAACCGGATCATGCTCACGAATCAACTAATAATTTTTATAAACAAAAATTTGATTATTTTAATTATCACAAATTCCATATCCATTACCTCATATCACATAAAGTTACTGAGAATTTTTATGAATGGACAACGAAATTATTTAAAAATAATAATTTTCACTTTGAAATTATCAGCATTTTAATTTAATATACGTATATTAAAACAATTCGATCATACCAAATTACCTCGAATTTACGACGCATTTTTTCCCAATGATTTTTGAATTCCAGAAATAAAAATTCAATATTTTTCAAAATGAGTTTTTAAAATATAAATACACCAATTTAACATACAATTTCATTTCTATTTCATGTTTTATACAAATTATTTTAATTTAGTCCGAAACGCTTTCAATGTTTATTTATTATCACAGTATAAAGTATATATAAACGGAAGCATATACTTACATTCAATACTTTGGATATGGTAGTAGCGGAAAAAACACCTGGTTCGAAAATACGATCTAAATAATACACATTCGGTCCAACACTATCGAGAGCAATTTGATCAATATTATCCACGAAATTCACATCAGCATGGCTAACACAATAACTCCAAACACCAGATGTTACCGTTACTGCAGATACCATTGTTATACCGGTAACTCTAGATCGCCAAATGCACCACACAACTTCTCCACCACAAGCTGTTATCATTTCAACCAAATCATGATCCTAATAACACAAAATATACATTTCGCTGCCAAAATAATTTTATTTATTTATTTTCTTAATTTATACTCGTATATACTAGTAACTTGAAAGAAAATGGATAAATATTTTCTTTTAATATCTTATACATTGTGTTAAAAGAATGGTAATAACATCACTGTTATGATAATATTCGTCAAGTCAGTAAACAGCATTTATTTACACAATATAAACGAAACCAATAAATGGCTTAGTTTGTGATACTATTGTTAAATTTTTAAATAAAAGTGCACTCTTTTGTTTGAATTACAACGCAGAATGCGGAAACTTCTAAGTTCGCTTCTTATTGCTGTCGCGAAAGGTTTATTTTCTTTTCTTACACCTGTTTTTTCTTACATAAAAAGGAATAATGGAAAATAAAAATTGTTGTAAATCATTACTTTTTTTATAAATAATAATGGTTTTCTAACCGTTTAGCATGTCTTATCTTACGTTCATTACATAAAAAATAAAATAATCGCAATACTTTTGAGAATTGCTAATTACTGTGAGTTTTTAATTGCATAACAATTTTATTATTTAATTGATTTATACTATTTACTTAATTATGCCTTTAATAAATTGTATTTTGCGTTTTTTTATTCAAAAAGCGTCGGTACATAATCCACTAAAAATTTAATGCTCCTACCAATATTGGAAGTTACATAAAAAATATGAAATATTGAAACTTATACTAATAATGTTAATATTTATCGTTCCGTTCTAGAATCATTTACATAATTTAAACATATTTCCTAATACTATAATTTGTTCAATCTTTATTGTGGTATAAATTCCTGGTTCTGATTAACCTTTTATAAAAAAAATTAAGTGTTTTAAAGCAAAAGCATCGCGACAATTACTAAGTTTAATGAGAAAAAAAAATTGTAGAACAAAACACTGGAATTCTACCTGTATTAATAGCAAAACTTACTTTTTTATCAGTATGTTTATAATTTTATTTTACGATAACATGCATATTTTTACACTTAACATAGCAATCTGATATTAAAGTATATTCTTAAAACTCCTGTATATCAAATTTAGTAAATGATAAATTAGTAATACCAATACACAATAATAAACAACTAAATAATTAATAATTACTTAGCTCTGGAAGTTTTATTTTAGACCTTCCTAACATTCATGAAATCATCCTGAAAAATTTCCGGGGCCAAATACTTATTTAATATTTCAGTTGTCTGTTATTACATCATAATATTATTAATTTAGTCTATGAAATACTTATTTTATGATAATTTACAATTTGCATAAGGATTCGTAATTATTATGTCGATAACTGTATTTTATCCTGTTCCACACTTCGCATTAACATAATATTACAGACTGATAAAACAAAATTACATCCAAAATTCAAAAAATATGTCTCTATGCGAACGCTTGTTTGTATAAAACAAAATCTGTAAAATTTCAATAGCAATGATACATAAAGGAGTTATTTTTTGCAACAACTGTTTGTACACAAACATTATAGGAAATATACTTTTTTAAATCGTCGATTAAAGTAAAAAAAAAAGACTTTACTTTAAAGTAATTTCGTCAATTTAATAAGAAACTCGTATCATACCACTGGAGTATAAATATTAGAATGAAAAATCAATTTAACTCCGTCAGCAGTAGAACTTTTCTTGATAATTAAAATTTGAGATCCTTCCACTAATGACACGTAAACGGCAAGCATTAATTCACTCCCAGCATAACTTTTCCTAATAACATTTCGTTCAGCTGAACAATGAAAAAATATGAAATTAATTATAAAGAATAAAAATATATGATATAATTCACGTTAATATTAAAAAATTCAAGATTCACTAAAACATATTTTCCGATTTCTAAGGTAATGTTAAATTCGTTTCACTATTGCTTAAAGAAGCAAATTATCGAAATACAAAAATCCGATTTATAAATAACAATTCAAAATCTTTTACAAAAATTATATATTTCCGTCAGTTTCCATCAAACATACACTCACATGCTTATTACAAATGTAAACAGATCATTTATACGTTGAATAATGTAGGTAGGAATTCCAAATAAACAACTGCCATTTAGAATACTTACAAAATCCCGTTACCGAGGTTCGGATGCGAGATTAATAGATTACTGGTCGGATATTTTAGCCAGTCAACTATCATAATGATTAAAATAAGTTCAAAAGTCCCTTTTGCAAAATATTTATTAAAAAACCAGACAAAAACTCAAAACACACAATTCATTAAGTACTTTTTGAACTTTTAATTATTAAGAAATTAGGCTAAATAAAATTAAAAAATAAAAAAGTGACTCTTAAAACGTTATTCTAATAATGAGTCTCAAATGTGTATGTGAAAAATTAAAAACTTACAAAGATTGCTCCAAATAAAACAATAAAAAAAAAATTTAAATAAATTTGCGCTTTTTTTTACTGCTTCCGTTATTCAAAATTCAATATAAATTATCATTAAATAAATTAACATATATGACAAAATGCTAATATTTTTTCTCTATTCGTATTATTTTTAAACATTGTTTAATACTAATTATTAATAAATTTATGTTTGTTGTTCTATAAATACCATTTATATGGAATTAAGATATTACCGGTTTTAAATTGATGAATCTTTTTAATAAAGACATTAAAATATTCTATGTAAGGTGCCTAATAATTTCAACTGAAAATGTTATTTCGGTAAATACCTCTCAAATGAAATTCCATCAAACGAACTGCTAACAATTCATTTTTGAATAAGCTTCTGTTCGAGTAAAAGATATTATTTACAGTAAGCAAGTATGGTAGTTAACAGAGAATCACCGAAATATTGTTTCAGAAGAATCATAATATATAATCATCTAACAAAAATACCTTTTTTTTATTCATAATAAGTATTAAATATATCTGTCTATGTATAAAAAAAAATCATTTTTCGGTGATTTTCTAATCTTTTTTTTCTCCGATTTAATTTTATAATATAGGAGTTGTAAAATATTTAATCAAATAAATAGAAACAATTAAAAATGAACACTCGAAAAGAAGTTTTGATAGTTTAACAAGTAACAATGCTATAAGGTGAAGAAGCCCCTTCGAAGTGTGCGAGTGAAGTGAACGAAATGTTAAAGCCCACTAATAAAAAAAAAAAAAATTGGAAATAAAAATTCATAATATTTTAGAGCTTTCTTGAAGACATCATTAGTCAATTCAAACATTTCAATTAATGCTAAAAAGAAGTAAAAATTACCTCCGATGGACAGGACAGATCCAGTTGGAACGACTGAAACAGTAGACAAGCAGGTAGCTTTAGAAGCAGAAAACAGGCGCAACTGTCCCGAACGGCTTAATACATATACGTAGATGTCATTTTCAACTTCTTCCATTGCCAAGCCGATAATTACATGATTATCATCTATTTTATTACTTCTGTTTTAAATAATAATAATAATAGTAACAATCACCATCATAATCATAATAATGTGAAATGAAAATATTTTAACGCGCTAGAAGAAAATGAATCATATAAATATTTAGATATAGTACAAATTAAGAAAATAGGCCGCGGGAAAATAAAAACAGAAATTAGTGAAACATATTTAAATAAAATAAAACAAACACGATATTTAAGATAATATACTACTAGTTCCTATGAGTTTTAATATACTGGATATATTTCAACTCAAAGAAAAGAGCAAAGTAAAAATTTTTAATATTCCCAACAAATTAACTCCAAAATTTCCAATATTAACTAGCCAAGATCAAAATATAGTATTTAAAATTTGTAATAGTTTAGTGTATAAGTACTGCTGTGAGCAAAAAACACAAAACTCCTTCAACCATCTTTAGTTATTGAACAATTTGCAATGGATTAGTAACTAACAACTATTTGTAATTTTGAGTTGCAAAGGTATAATAGCTTCCAGACTGTCAGAGTTATTCTTCGATTTGTTAGTGGCGTAAAAACAAAATTTTGGCAGTCACATTGATACAACAAAGAAAACTAGACAATTTGTAAATTATTCTGTAATAAAAGAGCAAATATTGAGGAAATGCTCATTTTTGTTGATTTGGTCTTCTTTTTGCATACAAGTATATCCGAAATTTAAACAAAATTAAAATATCCCCTAAAAAATGTATAACAAGGTACTACGTAAATTTTAAAACCCAATAAATTTTCGCTTCTTAAATAAAAAAGAAAAAATTAAATAAAAAATGAATTACGACTAAAAATAATTGATTTAAAAACCTTAAGAGCACAGAATATTTTGGTCAATTTTTAAAATAAACTATAAAAAAATTTTTAAAATAAGGACAGCAAATTAAAACTAACTCAAATTTGACAAACTATTACCGGGTCTTTAAAAGAGAGCATAACAAAAAACTCTGATAATGAGTTTACTTCCCCGGTTCTCTTATTGACGCTAAATAAAAAAGTACTTTGTCAACTACAGATGCCGTAGAAAGAAATTATATTCTCAAAACATAAAGCTAAGATGAAAAAGAAGTATTGTTAAGGAAAGCTACTTCAATTACCCTGTACTAAGTAGGTTATTCTCTTTTAATGATGAACTGTAAAAATATATTCAAAACATCAGATAATAATTTAAATTTAGTTTTGACCGAATATGGATAATTCTTTTGTCATTATAATAAAAAATAAAAAAAAAATAATGAATAAACTAAGATACTCAACATATTTTAAATTAAAAACAAAACTACGTATCATATTATGTCGGTAATTGCTGATAAGGTAAACGAATTTATGACTTTATTTGGACCCAAAATTATTTATTAATCTATAAAACAAAAAAAAAAAAAAAAAACACGCACAAACGATTTTGACATGACTAATATTATTATTTGAATGTAACTGAAATTAATAAAATTCTCAAAAACAAAATATTAACTTTTATTACAGCAAATTTTAAGGGAAGGGGATGTAATTGACAATGTAAATATTAGAAGAACAATACTTAGTTAATATTTGCTAATTTTTTCTTGATTTACACAAATGATGGACAGGGCAGTCCACAAATACTTACAGCATATAGCGTAACTGCTATAAAAAAAAACAAAAAAAACTAAATAAAATGTACCTTATTCTTCCATACCAATATGCATAAATCCGTTTACAAACAGTACACTCCCGCAAAAAGAAGAAAAGAACAATACAAATGACACAATATTACAGTTCTCAAATGTTTATTATTTGATTTAATCTGTAAAAGTCAGGAAAGTTGGCTTTCACAATACCCTACTACTAATTGTTGTAAGATTGTAAAATTTTTCCAGTGCCAGTTAAAAACCAAAATGAAATATATTAAAGATTTTACTTATTACTAAAGAAATATAAAAAAAAAAACAGAATCTGATAATAAACAAAAAAATTGTTTATAAAATCGGCAGATACAAAACACGACTTCCGCCAATATATATCAAACAAAAATAAAAAAATCGGAAATGTACCGACTATGTCCAAACAACAAAATATTTTACAAAAATCAGACAACAGCGATTACAAAAAAAAATCGAAACAATAAATCTATGGGCATAATCCAAATTCATCATAAGCCATTTACTGCGGCAAATTATTCATTTATACAAATACACAGGTATCATTACATTTTATTTTACAAATAATAGTTCTTTATACACCAACACTTTAATTTTAATTTTACTTAAATTTTTTTAGCTTGTGGTTATATCGAAGAATATTCCACTCTCGATCCGCAAGATTTCCACTGCCTATCGTTCCAGTCCAAATCAATTCTTTGTTTGAATTTCAATTGAAATTTCTCTAAATTTATTATTCCTATTATTATCATGACATTATTCAGCAATAACCGAATATAATAACCACTTATGCATCCAAGCGATTGATACTATTACTACTGAAACTTTTTCCGTTTTTTTTTACCTAAATTAACTAACAAATTCATATATTTTTTAAATCATTTTACAATTTTATAATTGTTGGTTCTTCTGTTCATCTGATCTCTAATTTTTTTTGCATAAGAATCTATTTGATGCGTTTTATTTTGCCACTCCCTACCTGTAAACTTACGATACGACACTGGTAACCATGATGAAACATTCTGCTAAAAAAGAACCCATATAATAATTCGTAATATAAACAAGCTAAAATAACTATAATTTGATAAATTATTATTGTACTAAATGTATCATTGAATGAATGGAGAATGTATTTAGATAATATAATATATATTAAAAAATTTAATCATAATAAATTCTATTTAGAATAAATTTTTAAAACGGTTGCATTGAAGATAATTAACGTACTAACCGAAATACTTCGGTAAGACCGGACAGAAGCCTAGGAATTCCAGAATCTAATTTTAAATAAGAACTACTAGTCATGCCAGTTTGATTTTCCAATCGAAAAAGCAAAATCGTGCCATTACTTAAGGCCAGACAAAATACAGCATCATTGTCACTGGTTAACATAGATGTTCCACAGTGTGGTAAATCTAAAACAATCAAACTGAATTTAAAACCTACATTTCATATTTAACTTAATAGTTGTGATATTTTATAAAAAGCTAAAAAAAAACGTAGTAGCTGTTTGCTAGAATTAGAAAATATTAAAATAAATATAATTACAAAAAAAAACAAACAGAAACTGTATATAATGCTACACTTATCCTCAGCGATAAATTTATTATTATATACAGTTTTTGTTTGTTTACTGTTTTCGTAATTATATTTATTTTGACGTTTTCTGAACAGTTTAAAAGGTATAAATTAAGATCAATACTAAATAAATTAACCAAACACATACACACACACAAAAAAAAAAGTTTTTATAAAACAAATAGTTTGGATAAAACAATATTTTAACATACATCACGAAACAATTAAAAGGTTTAAAATATACAATTTCGATTACACGCCTTTCGATTTCATTAAAATCTTTTTTAAACCCTTTAAAATAAATTATTAAAGAAAATTAGACAAATCTCTTTTATTTAATTTTTTGTATTAAAACTAATTTTTAAAGAAAAATTTAATTTACTTATAACCAACTTCTGCCGGTGCATTTTTCTTAAATTTATAACTGTTATTCAAAGTAAGCAAATATGCCGGTAATCAATACTTTATGTAACGTCTACAGAAAATTTTCTACAACATATTTTAACAAATATTTATAAATTCGAAATTTCTTTCTTTCATTTCACAGTTATAATTATATCCCTAGTAATTATTATTAACGCAATATCCAATAACAATGAAAAATCAAATAAAAATCTGTATCGTACATGAACTCATGTTCCAAAAAATATTTACACATACATTAATTTTCACTGCACAATTCATTTTTTAATATATTAAACATAATATTACTTTACAATTTTAATAACAGAATTAGCGGAACTTAATCTTTAAAGATTTAAAATAAATATAACTAATATACACAAAATAAATTTAGAATTTAAATTCCAATGTAGTTTGTGAAATATTAATTATAAGGTTTTAATTTTATTACTTTACTTCATATACAGTAATAAACAGTATCGAATTTTGTATCACTCTTTAGATATTAATCCAATAACAAAGCTTTAACCTATAACTTACACAGTAAAAAACAATTAAACAGCTTATACTGTTGGGCCAAATTGACCTACTACATCTTTTCTTAATATTTCACTCCATTGAAAAAAAAAAAATTAATGTATGTAAAATATACTATTTTTTTTTAATAAGCATTTCAACATTTTTCACCGTTTCTATACTTTAAGTAATTTTCAAATTGTTGCAAAAAATATGAATTTTTATAAGAAATTTTTATGAAGTTGAAACTAATAATTACAAATTTGGATAGCTTTCAAATTTATCATCATCATCATCATGGTGCCATGTCCGTTATCGAACGTTGGCTAACATTTGAGCAACCTTTCGTCTGTCTAGTACTTCCCGGAACAGTTCAATAAAGAAAAAAAGTGATTTCGTATAAAGAAGAAATTATATAAATAAATTGCGTAGAATATTAAAAAAATTATAGTGTAAAAATTATTTTCGTTCGTACAATACACATATAATTGCACATTTTATTTTTTGATATTTATTCTCATAATGAATATATGAATTAATAAAAAAATACATTTTTATGTAATCAATTTAATGAGATAATTATACTTAAGATTCATAACACTTCGAACATAACATGTAACTACAAAGGTACTTTTGCTTGCTGGATATTCAGCACATTTCTTAGGTTTTGATTTTGGTCGAATTGCTTTACTAAGATACTAAACTGATTAATTTTCTCCTGTGCATGTTTACATACTATTTATTGAAAATTTAAATAAAAGTGTGAAATTTGAAGTCATCTTGGCATTAAAGGGATAATAAATATTTTTCCCGGTACTATTAAAAATTCTTTTCATTTGTCTGTACGCGGTTCTGTTCCATTTAAAATAATGTGGTTATTAACACATTAACTAATGAAACAGAGCTCTGCCACGAACAGCTACTATTTTAAATCATTTATATTCTTTTTTATCTATATTTCCTTCACTACAGTAAAGTGAAGAATTATTTTGTCTTCCTTCCTTTTTATCATAACCACATTCATTTTGCTGGTATCTCCTTGCTGTAAGGCTTGAGTAATGTACCAAACACCATACACCAAAAAGTACTAAAAGCACTAAAAAAATAAAAAACTGACTTAAAAGAAACCGTTAATTAGAAGACTAATGAAAATCGCGAGACATTGCGCAGCCATTAACAAAAAAAGTACATAACTTTTACCTAAGTTATTTTGAACCATTTGTGTAAGTTACAGGTTAAGACAATTTCGGCAATTTTAAGAATATAATTAAGTTTTCTTTAATTTCACTGGTTTTTACTTTAAAAAAAGAAACCAATTTTTACTATTTAAACTAATTACATTGGTACTTCATAAAAATAAATAAAAACATTACTTGGTGTCGTATTGAAGAAAGAATATAATGTTGGATCACGCACATTATTCAAAGTAAATTCACTAAATATGGATAAAGCGGAAGCATCACATGACCTCTAAATTAAATAAAATACAAAATAAAATTTATTATTATTCGATCACAATGTTTAATAATTTCTGAAAAAATAACGTTCATAAATATTTAATAAATTTGATACGCATGATAATTACATCACAAATAGGATGACGAAAAATAAGCTTGTGTACGCTAGACACGGTTGGAATTAACAGGATCACATTTTCTTCCTTTTCATAGACAGTAATACCGTCCAAAATAGGTGACTCCTCAAAACGAACCCGTAATTGATTATTTAATAAATTCGTATCCAAACTATGTTCTATCAATTCTAAAACGTCATAACTTGTCCTCCTAATATATCAGAAAACAAAAGACCAAAACCAAAAATTTAAGTTGTAAAAAAATTTTACATATTGAAATTTTTTAAAAAAGTTTTACAAAACGGATCTTTTTTATTTCAAACATGCTTTTCATGCTTTTTAATAAATATCAGTAATAGTTAGCTAACTACAGAAAAAAAATGTAATTAATAAATCTAATGGTCATTTTTATTTGGTTACTATAATATACTTGTATTAGTTAATTTTTTTTTTTAAAGTTGTATTTCGAATTTTAAACGTAAAATTGATTCATCCTATATCATTTTCTTCGTTACATGTCAACAATGTAAATCAAAACATTTTCATATTTTATTTTGTCGATTACAAAATGCACAAGTTAAACTTAAATATTAATAGTACAGCTTATTACCATAGCATTATTACTTAGAAGAAAATCCATAACAAAGCCAGTATAACGCAACATAACATTCCAAACAATAAAAACTGAAATTTTTAATAAAATACAAATAAAATACAAATTGTTTATAAATTTCTGAGTATAAATTAGTCCGAAACTTAATCAAATCTTGGATTTCCGATTTGTTAATTTTGATTCGCTACAAACTAAACCCTTTGTTTACCTTGTAATAAAAACTAAAATACACGCATTAATACCAAAATAAAATGCACTCTACAATTTTTCAATCAGATATAATCATATAAATTCCATTTTCTCGTAACATAGACTCGTCATTTACTGTAATTATCAAAAAAAAAATTCTCAATTTTAAATCGTACAAAATTAAAACAATTACCAATAAAAAAAACGATTTTTAGGATTTTTAAAGCAGTAACCACCAGCGCTGGGAACAATTTTTATATCCTGTAAAGTACTCGGTGTTCCACCTAAACAAAATAAAGGAAAGATAAATTATTTCTTAAAAACATATATTAAAATAATATACTAGTAAAATTTATAATAAAGAAATGTTTACCCGTACTGAAATAAATTTCCTTCCATTTGCTGTTTTGAGTTTCTTCTAGTAGTATTTCTTTGAAAATATTAGGTAAACGAAACATATTAAAAGAATTATATTTAGAAACTTAAATGAAATTTATCACATTATGATTTACACCAGTACCGGAAACAATATCAAACAAAAATCCGGCTCCTTAATACTATCGATCATAGAAAATAATATTTTTCTACGGATAACGGAAATTTTATTCCTGGATTTTATTAAATTTTTTGAAGCCGTAAAATTCATTTTAAATTTAAAAATTTCAGTACAAAATTAAAACAAAAATTTAAATCTTTAATTTTAATATTTTCATGTATTTTATTTCTTTTCTTTAATGTTTTAAATAAATATAAAATTGACGATTACGTAAACCAGAGATAGGAAAAGTAACTCGTTGCAGCGAGTGACTTTTGAAACTGGCGCTTAAACGAATGTAACCCGATTTTAAGTATAAGTTTGCAGCGTTGGTAATCGAGCAGAAAATTTTTCACTGAGCGATTACAGCGCCATCAGTCGGCAATTAATTATGAAGATAAAAAATTATATTATAAAAAGAAATATTATGAAAATATTATACATGAATCCCGTTATTTGTAATACTGCTTAAAATAAAAATGGCTAGACATTGAAATACAGGCTAATTTCCAACGGAAAATTTGTTGTTAAAACTATAATTGACGGAGTATAACCTTTTATGAAAAAAATTGATACATAAATACAATTACATCAATGAAATTATAACTTATATTATTATTTGATTTACGTAAACAATACTAAGTATTTAACCTCTGTAAGTTCTAAGACTTCTGAAAAAACTGATATACACACTTCTTAATGCAAAATTCGAAATATATTTTGTTTTAGAAACTGCGATAATTAGTATATGTTATCATTACTAACTTCTACCTACTTAAAATTTTGCTAGATGTTTGCTAGAGCGTAATTGAAACATAAATAATTTTCATCACGACCGATTGTGATTCCGCACTCTAATCGCTTTGTAAAATTTTTCCGTTCGATTACCAACACAGCAAACTTATACTCAAAATCGGGTTACATTCGATTAAGCAAAACTGACTCAGTAAATTGATTCTAATCAATCAGTAACTCAGTTAACTCGCTTGACTCACTTAATCAATTAAAAGTTTTAATTCTGAATCATTCACTGAGTGATTTTCAGCTACGTCAATGAATCAGTAAAGAAGCGTATGATTGATGATAGCCGAAATTATTCTAGAGCAATTGCAATTACAGGGTCTTCAGCTGACAGGTTTAGAAATCATTTTTGTTTACATTTTAATAAAGCGTATAATTTAAAAAAAAAAAAACATATGTATATCATGCAGTGTTACGGAGGAACGTAAAAATTGGCTAAGGTTAATGGTTAGTATTGTTTATTGTGTTTTAATAAATAAGAGAAATAGCTATTAGTATTATAAATTATAATTGTATTAATTTATACTTTGTGTCAAGTTTGTTTTTAATGTTTTTATTATAAAAGCTACTGTGAATCATTTAAATTAACATTTAGAGAAAAAATAAAAGGGATGAATTAAACTTTAGCGATGGATTATATTTTTAAAGAACGTTCTTTATAAATAACGAAAGATTGAAAAAATATAATACAAACAAAATTAGAAATAAAATTTAAAAAAACAAACTACAATGTTTAGTTAGTTTAATAGAATACAGTTATGAAACTGTAATTGTAAAGGAATTTTTAAAACTAAAGAAATATTTTATTGTACTCTAAATTTTGAATAATTTTAACATTAACTAAAATGAACTTTAGTTACTAATACACAGTATTTTGAGTGGTAAAATAGAATTGTGCAATTTGCGATTGCCTCCAATCGTCCGACGATTTCCGTTTTATTTTATTTATCGTCCAATATTTCCGGTTTGTCAAATCGGTCGACGATTTTGTTTGTTTGTGCGTTCGACGATTTACGATTTTGTTGTCGTCGGACGATTCTTATATTAATTCATATTTGTGTTTGTGTTGCGATTTATAATGCGTATTTATTGTTTCGTTTTATTTTGTTTTCGGCGATTAATATGATCATATTGTGGTTTTCGGATATCGCGTGCGATTCCCGCCTGTTTCGTTTCGCAAACGTACTTTAAGTTAATTTATCAATGCTGGAGCGTGTGTGAGAGTGGTTGCGCGTGTATATCCGGTGCATAAAGGGCGATATGTGTTCACGACCGAAGTTTAGTAGGCTCCACGGAGAATTTTTTGCATTAATGTTTGGTTTTCTTCTGTTCGTTTCGAAAGTTCGGCTTTTACGTTAATCGGAATCATCATGGTTGTCCTCCTAATAGTCGTTCCTGGTGTGATTTCGTTTATATATCCTTGTGTACTGTTCGTCCTCTGTGTTTTTCCTCATTTCGGTTGGAGTCCTCAACGAGTCTCGTTCGTTTTGTGTTCCCGTGTTTCGGGTCGCGCCCGATGGCTCGGCTTTACTTAGGATTGGTAATCGCTTTGCATAGCCGAGCATAGGTTGTTTTTTTTGTCGTTTTCTTGGGATGTTCGTTGACTGCGTCCACCTTTTCTGAGTGTGCGTGTGCATATATTGCTGGCTTTTGTTGTGGCACCATGGTAGGGCCCTTGTCGTCTGGTGTTTCGCCGGGTGCATGCACACGACATCGTGTATCCTTTCCTGTATATCCTGTTCCCATGAACGATCAACGTGATTTTCGGTCTGTTCGCACTAGCAGCTTGGAGTAGCTTGGTTTTCATTAACTATCATCTTTGTTCGTTCGTTTTGTTTCTCCATAGATCGAATCGTCGGTGAGGTGATCGCTGTGAGACCTCTCCGTTATGGTCGTTTTGGGCGCTAGCTGGTATTATTTAAATTGTTTTGTTGTTGTTGGCTACTTTTTCGATTATAATCGTTTAGGCCAGTATGATGTTGCGTGGCAACTATATATTTTATATTTCTTTCTATAATGTATTATTTTATTTTATTTCGCGGTTTTCGCGGAACATTGGCTCCGAATATGATTTATTGTTTTTTTGGTTTTGTTTTCCTCGTTCATTCCTTTTTCTCCGCTCCTACCACTGAAGGCGGAAATTCTGGCTCGTTGTTCGCATTTTCAGTACAGGGTATAAACCATCGAATTTTGTTTCTTCATTCAAATCCATTCTGATTCCTCGATCGGATTATTCCGTTTCCATTTCTATTCCTAATCTCTCCTCCTATACTTCTTACATTATTTTTCCTTTTCTTTCTCATTCGTTCTTATCCTCAATATTTCATTCTTTTTTTTGATCGTCCATTCGACGGATCGGTAGGGGTCTCTGGTCGACACGTTGACTTTGTGGGCGCTGTGAAAGCAGACGCGGCCATATGGTTCGCGGAAGAGAAGGGTATACCTGGTACTCCGGTGAGTTTATTTTTATATACATATATTCTTATCTCGTGGTCCGAGCAATTGGTGTTGTGGGTAGCAGATAATGCATACGGCCATAGCATCCGATGGAAGTCTTGGGTGCGCTACAGAGTAGGAACAATTTTGAATCGGTTGGATTTGATGACCACCGATTACAGTAGGCGAGTGGGTCTATGAGAACCCGATTCCGGCACAGACCGTAGAACTCGACCGAAGGGCACATGATTGCCGTTAAGCCATTCGTGCTTATCAACGCGGAGTACCTAGGTAAAATTATAAAATATGGTGGAGATACGCGACTGGGATCTCTATTCGTGATCGCGATTTATTGACGAATTTTGATTTCCCGTATTGCGGTTGATATATTTGTTTTTCTTTTTTCTAACGTCGCCTCAATGATATATATATATATATATATATATTTCTTCTTCTCTCGATCTTCCTTTTCCTACCAAGGAACCCGCAGTTTAAGAGAGAAATACTGTAGCAACGAAAGCATACACGGAACGCCGTTCCCACAGTGGTAGAATTCCTTACTGGTTTTTTCTCTTCTTTCTTTTTTTTTTTTTACAATTATTTCATTTCTCCCTTTTATTCCACTATAGTGCTCATCCATTTCTCTTTTCCTAACCTTACTCTGGAGTCAGGGATGCGATACCGTTCCGCGAGCCCAATTTCTATTTATGTTGAATTCGGTTTCTTTTATTATTGCCATTTAGCTGTTTGAATTTTTAAAATTTTTATGAATTATTTTGAGCCTTAAGCCCCTGAAGTTTCAATTCTGGTTATGACCTGGTGTGGTCGCAGTGGTGAATTTATGTGCGGGGAGACTTATACGGCGGAGTCTTATCATAGTTCTGTTTCTCGGCAATGGATGGGCTGAATCTGTTGAATCTGTAGCACCTGAATTCTCATCCAAAACTGCTCTTTTGGATGAAAATGGAGGTGGGGCTGTGTAACGGATTCGATACCTACAGCGCTATCTTTTAGCGGTGTTCGAATTATAAAAATATATCTCGTTGATTAAAATCATTTATTTCATGATTTATCGAACACCGCGTTTTATTCGACGTAATCGCGGATCGTAGTGGGTATCGGAAATGCTTATCGGCTAAAATCGAAATTCCCGGGCACAGTCGAACGGACGGCTGCGTCAGGTGAAACTGTGTGCGTGTGTATTATTGGTAGTGGCCGATAGCGGAGAGTACTCTACGAGTCCGGGGCGAGTGCGTGTCGTGAAGCAGCTAAGCCGAGAACATTGAGCTAAGGGAAGTTTATAAATTCCATAGCGGCCGCTTTAAAATACGTGTTATATAGAAATATTCTAGAAAATTCGGCGGCGTTCGAATTAATTGATGAGGTACGGGGTAATTTCAGCGATTCGGCTATGTCGTTCGGAATAGCCCATCGTGTACCGAAATCTTCGTGTGTGCATGGCACTATAATCCGATAGAGAATTAATTCGTTGTGCTAGTCAATAATGGTCGTTTGTTTAATTTTGTCGTGAGATCACATCGTCGCGTGCATCTGTTTTACCCTAGTCATTAATAATTTCTGCGTGTATTCGTCATAGTTTGATTGAAATTTTTCTTTTTTTTTTGTGTAATTTTTTACTAGTCTATTCCGCATTTCTTTTTTCTCTTACGCATTTATTATGCGGCCGCGTCGCTTTGTTTGTGATTTTTTTTGAATATATACGTTTTTATAAAAGGTTTCATTTGGACACGTGGCGGGCCCGTAACATCTCCACCGGGGAGACACTACCGCCTTCGAACGGCGAATTTCACGAATTTTTTTTATGTATTTTTATTTTTTACCTCGTTAAAAGCCTAGAGCTCTGCTCGGCAGAGTATATATCCGGTGGTAGCAAGCCGTTCTCTTGCCATTGGCGCCCGTTATTTTTTTTGTTTATATTTTTTTTGTAATATCCAATTAATATTGGAGAGTTCATATCAAAGATCATATTTATAACAAAATAGCGCCCGTAACAGGAACACCGAAAAAGGGATTCGATAAGTGAATTAATATTAAATGGCGCTCCGAAAGAGGGAACAATAGCCTCAATTTGTATTAAATGGCCCCCTAACCAACGACTCGAAGAAGTCGTAATTCACACGAAAGTCAATTTATATCAATGTATAAAAATTTACGTAATTAACATTATTATACATGTATGTAGTACTTACATACAATGTACATAATGTACTGTATTTATGAAAAAAACTTTGTGATTTTTTTTTTTGCTTTTTGCGTCCCTCACATCGTTTTCGAGCAGCGATATCCCTCCATCCTTTTATTAACAGGACGTCAGCAGGCGTTGACTCGGTGCACTGCTCAACAAATCTGAGTGCAACTTAAAATACATAACAACAAATTACATACTGTACTGATTGACGACATACCGTATGTAGGCATACAATGTTTGACTTATGTACCTCTAAGGCATTGAAACCATTGTCAGCTGTCACTTTTTTTGATCCGTCATTGTCGCCGTTATCTGCTTCCATATTTTCAGCAGTGTTATTAGTTGGCTGCAAAACTGCCTCTACAATAGTATTTTGGTCCGTGAGTTCTTCAGAATCATCTGCGACGATCCATTCGTCTACGTCACTTTCATTCATCTCTTTGCATCCAGGGGTTGTATAAGCGATCTCTGATAAGTTTTCAAAACTCTCTGTTCCCTCTTCCTCTTCTAGCCTATCATAAAGTTTTCCCCGGCACCTTTGGAGTGTTTCATTTTGAATCTTGTCCCATGCTTGCGCACACCAATAAGTCACATGTTTCATGTTCACTGATTTCAGAGCTTCATTGATTTCTTTATTCTGTGTTTCGCAATCTTGCAGCATGGTTCTCAGTAACATCCCTCGGTAGTGTCATTTAAACGTTTCTATGACACCCAGATTTAGAAGCTGAATCAGGCTAGTAACGTTTGGGGGAAGGAAGCGAACCACAATATCGCCACTTTTTAATTCACAAGGGTGTGCAGGCGCAATGTCAATCAATAAAATCGCTTTTTTATTCAGCTAAAAACTTCTCAACTTTTGCCACAAATTGATCAAAAAACCATTCGGAAACAGCTCAGAAGAGATCCGAGCACTTTTTTGTGCTCTATAAAAAACTGGTAAAGCATTTGGTACAATGTCCTTTAAAGCTTGGGTTTTTTTTTGATTTTCTGATGCACGTTGATGGCAGTCTATGAGTCCCAGAGGCATTTCAAGCTAAAGGAACTTTCTTTATTCATTTTGTGACTTGGGGCAGAATACATAAGCATGGGAGAGGGACACAGGAGGTCGCTCACCACCGTGATGAGTCATTTTCCCATTTCTCGTCATTATAACTTTATTATTATTATTATTATTATTCGTATGTCTTCGGGTATCTTTAACAGCACTTAAATTATTAACTTTGAAAACACGGTGCGCGTCATAGTCTGAAACGTTTTAGTTAAACCGAGTTCGGATAACCAGGGTTCTACTGTAATATATATATATACATGCAGTATGCAAAAATAAAGAATTTTTCAAATTGTTATTAAATATACTGGTTTCTTTAATTATATTCTATTATAAGAGAATATATATAATATACAGCACAACACATAACTATTAAATACTGATACTTATTTTTAATCTTACTATATGCTTGTAAAACTAACTTTTGTATTGTAAAATTATATAGGTTCTAATACATGTACATATGAAATTAATAAAAACGAGTAATACATTAAAAAAGTAATCAGAGATGATAGCAATATGGCGTATTCAGAATTTGCTTCGTCTAATAACTCAAATTCTATATGTATTGTTTGCGGTGGTTACCGTATGTGCGAAAATGTGTTTATGTTGAAATCAATTTTTTCACAATTTATTTCTAAAACATCCGTGGAAAAGTAAAGAAATTTAATAGACATAGAAATCAGTAGGTATCATATAAAAATTAAAATTTATGATAGAACTTATAAATTTTTTTCATTCATCTATATTCTTGTATGGTTATGCAGTCTAAAACTATGGATTTACCAAACGCTCGCAATTGCTGAAAAACTGCATGGAATTTGTGAAACAGTACCGGACTTTTTCATCTACCCTAATAGCAGCTAGGAAAATAGCATCCCAGGTTGAGGTGGATCCGATTTTTAAGTCAGTCCGATCCCGAAAATAGAAACCGTTATTAGAATTCGAAGCCGTAGATGAGACATCAACTGATCCTGAAGAATTATTTAAAATGAACGTTTTTTAGGCTATGATTGATACAGTTGAGTGGTCAGGCGATTTAGACAACTGTTCAAATTCAATGATACATGTGGTCATTTTTATACAACATCAAAATAATTCCTGAAAAATCCATATTGGAAAAAGCCTGTGCTGATTTGTATATTAGTTTAACCGGTGGGGGAAATTTTGATGTTTCTGGTTGCGAATTGGTTGAGGAACTTGTAAGCCTCATCCCATTATTAAAAGATTTTCAATCAGAAGAGCCATTGAAAGTTCTTCGACTTTCAAAACGAAATGATTGGCAGGATATTTTCCCGAATGTATGGACAGCGCTTCCTATCATGCTAACAGTACCTGTAACAGTCACTAAAGGAGAACGAAGTTCCATTAAATTAAAACTTATAAAAGCTTACTTACGATTTACTATGTGTCAGGAAAGACTATCAAATCTTAGAATTTTGTCTATAGAAAATGGTATTGTCCAGAAGTTAAATTATTATGACTTAATAAAAAAAATTGCAAGCGCAAAAGCTAGAAAGGTGGCCATCTAGTTTTCTTTTTATCAAATTGATTGTTCTTTTACTTTAAAATTGATTACTGTCTGCGGGATAACAGTTTAAATAAAAGTTGTCAAACAAAATATTAGTTGTTATTATTTCTCATCTGACAAGTTGACATTCGAATATGCCCATAGATGTTTGGTCGGTTTGATACTGTTTATATATAAAAAATTACATTCCCTTTCATCTCAAAGTAAACTATGTCGAGCACAATCACAGATAAGCAATTGCATAGAAAGAACGCTAAGTTCTATATTTGGAGGGGCGCCATTTTGAGATCTCGCACCACTTAAAAATTTTGTTAGGTCCGCCAGTGTATGTGTGGTATAGACTGTGAAAACTGTAAGTGTTTATTTATTGGTAAAACTAGCGATTATCCTTGCCTGCAAGAGTATAAAATATTTAATTCACTAGAAGAAATAAATGAAAAACTACCTAATTCGTCAGAAGTAATAAAAACTTTGTGACTATGATTATTACACACCCATTTAATATCCATTTTTTTGAAATTTCGAAGTTATATTTTGCAAAAAATTATGAACATCGGTAAAATTTAAAAATATCCTGATATAATTATGTGTAATTTCTTTCTACTTTCAAAATTTAAAGTTGATAATTTTTAAAAAAAGTTATTTACATCGGCAATATGCAACTAAATATTTATATAAGCGATGTAAACATATCCCGATATTATTATTATTAAGTTTGACAGTCCTAGGACTGGTTTAACTCCATGGTAAGCCTTTTCCAACCCCTCCGATTCTCCGCAGTTCTTTTCATTTTCCAGTATCGGTCTGTGCCTGCGTCCTTCACCAACCCGCTGATAAATGTGTTCCTCGGTCTACCACGTCTTCTGTTTCCCTGAATTTGTCCTTCTATTACATCGCGAAGGAGGCCGCCGTGTCTGAGTACATGTCCCATCCAGTTTAATCGTCGTTTCTGTATCGAATGGACCAATGTCCTTTCTTCATCTACTCTCCGTAGTACTTCTGCGTTTGTGGTTTTTTCAGTCCAGCTTATTCTTTGTAATTTCCTCCAACACCACATCTCGAAAGCCTGCAACTTTAAGATATTCCTTTTATTCAGGGTCCACGTTTCCGCGCAGTACAGCGCTACTGGCCACATGCAAGTTTTAACGATGCGCTTACGTATTTTCAGTGGCATTGACTTTTGGCGTAGTATATTTTGTTTTTTCCGCCACGCGAGCTTAGCTAGTCTGATTCTTGAGTTTATTTCTATATTTACACTGTATAAGTCCTCTGTTATTACTTGACCAAGATATTTAAATGCTTGCACCTGCTGGATTTTCTGACCCTCTATGTCTAGTTGAAAATGTTTAGGTTGTTTGCCAATCATCATTGTCTTTGTTTTGTTGACGTTTATTTCTAATCCAAACCGTTTTCCTATATCATTTAAGGTCTGCACCATTCTCTGCAACATTTTCGGAGAGTCAGCAATTATAACCTGATCATCGGCAAATTTTATCGTTTGAAGTTTTTCCCCTTCTATGCAAATTCCATATTTGGTTTTTGCTAAACTTAATTTAATCACAAGCTCCGCATATACATTAAAAAGGAACGGAGATAGCAAACATCCTTGCCGTACTCCTTTATTTATTTTTGCCGGCTTAGATATATCTCCATCTACTCGGATAACAGCCGTTTGTTGTGTGTATAAGTTATATATCAGGTTTAATATTCGTTCAGGACATTTTATTTGCTCAAGGAGTGGGAAGAGCCTATGCCAATTGACCCGATCGAAGGCTTTAGTGTAATCGATGAAGCACACGTACATCTTCCGATTTATGTTTATCAATCTCCCCCAATATTCCTTAGCGTCCCTATTGCATCTCTAGTTGATACGTTCTTACGGAATCCAAATTGCGATTTGTCTAAAAATTACTCTGTATACTTTTCCATCCGCCTTTTTATTATTTGCAACAGTATTTTCGATGCATGCGGGATAAGACTTATCATTCTATATTCTGTGCATCTAACCGCGGCTGGTTTCTTTGGAATCGGGACAATAACTGATGTACAATGTTCTGCTGGCCATGTACCTTTTTGATAGATGTTTGTAACTAATCTAAAAAGCGCGTCGTGAGTTTTCTTTCCACACAGTTTTATCATTTCGGCTGCTATGTTATCAGTACCGGGTGCTTTATTGTTTTTTAACATTTTAATTGCCGCATCAAATTCGTTCCTTAAAATATTATCACTCGACCATTGATCTAGTTGCGCGTTTGAACTTGGTTTCCAATTTAATACATCATCATGATATAATTCTTCCACATAAGCCTGCCAGGTTGCTCTTTTTTCTACGCAGTCTATCGCTTCCTTATTATTTTGGCCTTTTAATGCTGTTATTTTTAGTCCTTTATACCTTCTGCACATACTCTTTATTCTCTTATAAACTAGTTCAGGTTTTCCTTGAGTTTCTAATCTTTCAAGTTCTTGGCACTTTAAATCCCACCATTCTTGTTTTCTTTTCCTACAAGCTCTGTCTATATAATTTTTTAAAGATCGGTATTTCGTTTTTCCTTCTTTACTATTGTCATTTTTATATTTCCGCTTTTCATCGACCAATTGTAATATTTCTTCTGTGATCCATGGTTTATGTATCGCTCTTTTTGCTTCACCAAGGATCTTTTGTGCGCTGTTTATTATTGTTGATTTAATACTCCCCCACATTTGGTCTATGCTTGTATTATCATACAGTTCTTGTGTCGGGTTGTCTGTTTCAATTTGATACTGAGTTTTTATCTGTTCGTCATTTAATTTTTTTCCAGATTCCACTTTGTTATTGTTTTATTCCTGATTATCTTTTTAAACTTGAGGTCTGTTTTCATAATCACCATAGAATGGTCCGTGTCAGCGTCCGCACCTGGGTATGCCATCGATTTTTTTACTTGGTTTTTATATCTTTGCTTTACCAGTATGAAATCAATCTGATATCTTTGCTTGTCGCCTGGCGACTTCCAAGTGTACCTTCTTCTTCGATGTGTTTTGTACCATGTGTTGGTGATAATGTACTTGTTTTGTTTACAAAAATCAAGGAGATAATTACCGCTATTATTTCGAACTCCAAGACCATATCTGCCGGTTATTCCTTTTTCTGCATCTTCTCCAACTATTGCGTTCCAATCTCCCATTATGATTACATTATCTCTTGCTTTTGTCTTTTCTAATAATTCCTCCAATTTCTCATATGCTTCTTCTATCTCTCTTTCATCACTGTTAGATGTTGGCATGTAGACCTGTATAACTATTAGGTCTACCGGATATGCAGCAAAACGCGCCAGAATAAATCTATTTTCTACCACTCTAACATCTAACAATGACTTTGCTGTTGACTTATTAAAAATCAGTGCTATGCCTCCTTGTCCTTTCAAGCTACCACCATGTATTATTCTATACTCGCCAGAGATAATGTCTCCTTCATCGGTCCATCGTGTTTCCGCTAATCCAATCATATCTATGTTGTTTCTTTCCATTTCTCTTTTAATTACTTCCAATTTTCCCGTCTTAAGCATGGTTCGTATATTCCATGTTGCTATTTTCAAACAGGGGTTTCGTTTGATGACGACCGAAGAAGCCCTGCATCTTCTTAAGCCGGGCACAGCACCAGGAAAATACTCGCTGCTACTGAGGTTGCCGGTACGAGTAATTGTGTTTGTGCTTGCCATGGTTACTAGGGAAGGATAATATGGTGGTTTCCCCTTGCCTTCCACATGATTTTCTGTTAGGGTTTACTCCCTTAGTCGAAAGGACCCGGTTTTAAGGCGCCGGATACTCGCCTACTCGTTCTAGGTTGATAAATCAACCCGATTGGGGCACTTAATCACGAACGAGCTGCTGATAGTCTGCTGTTTTCAATGCAGTATGAAGCTTAACGGTATTTATTGATAGGAACACCTTCGACAAGTGAACCCTCCTCCGTTTTCCTATCAGCTGTGTTTTGTGAGTTCCGATTTAGTTTTCCTAATCAACGCCGAGCCCGCTGAATAGGAAATTGCCACCCTGCACGACGTGGACGTACGGAACTCACGCGGTTGTTGTTTCGTTTCCCCGTCGGTGTAACTGGCACCATATGACGGTCGAGTAACTACTTACTAGAGATCCCGATATAAGTCTATTTAATTTCTATTAGAGGATTTGTAAGTTTCTAATTTTTTTAAATTATTTACCTTGCCCGAAAGTACATAATTTTTAATAAATAATATGGCAGTATCAAAGGTATACTACTTAAAAAAAATTTAATGCATGTTATAAAAATTATATATTTACAAAATTAGAAAAAAAAACAATTAACTATTAAAAAATTAAAAAACTAAACCATTTATTCATTCTTTCGTTTTTTCCTCGTTCATCATTCGCTAAAAAAGAAAACAAAAACATTTAATGTTAGAATCTCATTTATACTTAATGTAATATTATTTAGTTAAATGTATAAGTTTGTATACTTTTTGTAAAAAATCATAAGTTGTTATCGACAATGTATATCACAGGGGTTCCCAAAGTGTGCGCCGTACAAAACACAAAGGGATCGGCGTGAGGCGATTTTTCGTACGGTGTTATTATCAGCCGGCATTATTTACGTCCAGTTAAATCTGTACATTTTAATAAGCAGAGCAGATTTACCATACAGCGCGGTGATGATGATCGCAAACGATCGGCGCCGCAGCGAGTAGCTAGCTTCTTTTTTTTTTTTTTTTTTTAAATTTTGAGCATGTCAGCTAAGGACGTTACTCAATCCAACGGTATGACAGCATTAATGATTATAAAGGGAAAATATTAAAAATGGAGCATACGAATGAAGCTAACAAAGGAATAACCAAGGGAGACGGAAAAGAAAGGATGCTGTGAGCGTTGTAAGGCGTAGGGAGGCCAAGACACAAAAGACCGGAATACAGTATCGCGCGTTCTGAAGAAATGGAAGGACATTCAAGCAAAATGTGGTTCGCATCACAAACGAAGTTTGCTTCTGACGGATCAAACGGATATAAAAAGGAGACGGAGTAATGGAGAAACGGAAGAGCGAAGCAGGAAGCAAGCTATAGTTTAACCGAAGCCAAATTATGGATGAAATAGTGTTGACCGCCTCATGTTGGGGAAATTAAGAAACCACGGAAAAAGAGGAGGAATCGGTTGTATAGATACTGTAAAAGGAAGCAGGATTAGAAAAAAAAGAAGGATAGAGATCAGACCAACAGTCGCGATGGGAACGAAAGGAAAGAGGAAGAAGACGTTGAGCTGGGAAATGACTAATAAAGCGACCGGACTAACTCGTTGCCCGAAATTCCACAATAACTAGGATAATCTATAATAGATCAATACGGACAGAGCGGGAATGAAATAGATGTGAAATTAAGGAACGTATGTACGATAGGATCAGCGTATGGTTTAGAAAAGGGAGTAGCAATGGCTTGTAAAACGCCTTTTGAATCAGAAGATAAGAGAACCTTGGATATATTGTTAGTAGAGGCTATAAAAAGGATTGCTTGTAGGATCGCAATAGATTCGGCTAGAAATATGAAGGGAAGGAGGGGAGTGTTTAAACGTCTCAGAATAGCCGAAATCCGGCAGAGTAAAAGCCGCTCCAACCCCCAAAGCTGACTTTGAGCCATCTGTAAAAATTAAGGTATAAGAAGGAAAGAGCGAGGATAAAACATAGTTAAATTCGTTATCGGGAGAGGGAAGAGACTTGACATACGAAGGAAGAAAAAGTAAACTGGGTGAGTAAAAAAAATCTGGGAAATTATAGGTAAAATAAGGGCATTTGGTGTAGGATAGAACAAAAGGAGAGAAGGCACTGAGACGTGAAGAAATCAAGGAAAGGATTGGGGTTTTACAAGGAGAGAAACTCCAGTTGTTGAATATAAACTAGTAGGAATTAAGCAAGTAAGAATTGGAAATATGAAGACGTTTGATCAGAAATCGTTCACCTAGATAAAATCTTCGGATGAATAAAGGACAGGAACCAATTTCTGCCAAAATGGCTACAATAGGACAGAAGTTCAAGGCACCAATACAAAGGCGGAGACACATATTATGGGATTTATCAAGTTTAAGGAGAAGATATTTAGGAGCACTAGCGTAAAGGAACGAGCAATAATCGAATTTAGAAAAGATAGTGGCCTTATATAGCATCAGAAGGATATAAGGATCCCCACCCCAATTACGGGAGGAGAGAGCCTTCAACCAATTAACTCTCTTGAGAGCCGACGTATAGAGATAACTGATGTGATCGTGAAAGGACAAGTTACTGTTAAGAACAATGCCAAGGTAGGAGACGGAACTAACTAAAGGAATAGGAAGATGTCACACGGATAGATTAACTGAGGAATGACTATAAGGACGATAAGTGAAAACCATAGCTGCTGATTTCTCAGGAGAAGTAAAAAGGTGAAGATCGGATAACGCATTATCCAGCGAGAAAAGCGAGTTGTTAAGCTCCACGACGGCGGAAGAAAAATTCAGCCCGACCTTCCTAATCTGGTTAGTTTATCAACTTCCAGCAGCGTTAAAGCCATTGAGAATCGTAATATCGATTCAAATAATATTAATAATAATAAGAATAATAACAACAAGCGCCAATACTCTACCACTTCCTCCACCAATTATAATATCAGCGACAATAATATTAAAAAGAAAAATAACAGTAATAATAGCAATGGCAATAAAAATAACAACATCAACAACAATAATAGTAATAATAATAATAATAACAACAAAAATAGTAGTAGTAGTAACAATAATAGTAACAATACTGATAAAATATATGAAAAAATACTAAAAAATAAAGTTAACTATTACCTAAACGAAAAACAATTTCTAGACAACAGACAGTTGGTTTTAGAAGCGGACTTTCTACAGAACACGCGGTGAATTACAAACTATATAAAATAAAAGAAAGTTTAAAAAATGGAAATCATGCATTAACTATAGCAGTAGACATCAAAGGTGCTTTTGACAATTGTTGGGATCCGGCACTATTTGGGGAATTAAATGAACTGTTAGCTGAAGACAACACTTTACTCTCGATACTAAAACAATACACAGAAAATAGGCGCGTATCCCTACAGGTCTGTAACACAACAGTCCAAAAAACTACCAATATGGGGTGCCCACAAGGAAGTGTCTTAGGACCACTATTGTGGAATATTTACTTTAACAAAGCTCTAAAAGGAAATTATAAAAGTACAATAGATCTTTGCGCCTACGCGGACGATCTGATTTTTATTATAACAGAACGCAGTAAAAGGGAACTAGAAATCACAGCAAATGACACTCTTAATAAACTCGATAAGTGGTTAACTAAAGCTAAATTACAACTATCCATGGAAAAATGTTTGTCTTCACGAAGTCTCTAAAAATAAATAGAAAAAATATTAATGTAACTTACAAGGGAGCTAAACTGCAGGTCGTAGAATATTTCAAATATCTAGGTGTTGTAATTGACAACAAACTCTCTTTTCGGTATCAACTCGATCATATAACTTCCAAACTAAATATTAAATGCTGTCATCTTTTAAGAGTTTGCCAGAACACATGGGGATAATTTATAAAGCTCTAGCCGAAAATACCTTAAGCTACTGTAGCTCCGTTATCACCAAGCGAGTACAATCTAAAACTTCTAAAAAACAATTACATTCTATTCAAAGGAAATTTTTAATTAATGTATGTAGAGCATACAGAACGACATCACACTCAGCTGTAGTAGCCATAACGGGAGTTCTCCCAATTGACCTGCTGATGCTATGCAGAGCAGTCATCTTTGTATTAAAAAACCGCAGAACCTTTCAATACCTAGATAATCATGCACGACAAGAAACAGAGTCAGTAACAACTAATTCCGTAACTAATCTGGTAAGGAACGAGGCAAACAAAAAATGGTTAAAACGCATAAAAGCAGATGTGAAAAATCACTATTACTGTTTATGGCAAACTCTTTGGGACCAGAATACAACCGGGCGCCACACTTATAAATTAGTATCAAATGTACGTGAAAATCGAAATCTAAAAATAATTCCTGATTTTTACACCACTCAGTTATTAACAAATCATGGGAAAAAATAATAACTGTGACTGCAGCGACAATTCTGTCGAAAGTGCTTATCATATTCTATATGAATGTAACAGATACGCACAATTCCGTGACTTTGACAAAAATATAAATTTGACGGACAAAATTACTGCCGCAAAGTTCCAAATATTCGCATTCAAAGCACTGCATGAGAAATTCCCAGGTCGACTTCTGAATGTATCTATGTTGTATTTTAATTATTTTTTTTTTTTTTAGTTATCAACATTTCTATATATATGATAATATTATTCTGTTTACGATTAAATAAATAAAATTTGTAAGGGCGGTACTTGGCTGAGATTAAGCCTAATCGGCGGTGCTCCCAACCGTCCAATAATTTGTAAAAAACAAACAAATCTTTGTATAATAAAACACATTAATCAAAAAAAAAAAAAAAAAAGTAACAATACTGATAATACTATTAGTAGCAACAGCTACAACAGTAACCAAGATAATAATAATAACAATAATAGTGGTAATAGTAGAAGTAATAATAATAATCAAATCAAATTTATTTTTTATACATAAATAACAAAATTATAAAATGGAATACATAAAATAGAATTTTACTTAACTCCTGCTTATATGAAAAATGCATGAGCAGCAAGGTACATTACAGTACACAGGCCAGTATAATGAGAAACTAGCCAGTGTTTAAAATCTGTGCAAATGGAAAAAATATATATCTGTGTACAATATACTAATACATGCACACACATACACAGTCACACACACTTGCATTCATATTTATATAGACTCAATGTGTCTACATACACTCATATGTACACACATACTCACACATGTACATACCCATTCATCTATGAATGTGCTCTCACTTACACACACACATAGTAATACAAAACGTTAGATTAATTTAGAAGAAATAAATTTAATGCTCACCTGTATAATTAACATAGAAAAGTGAATAATAACATGATATATATAATAGTAACAGCTAGCGAACAATAAGTATATCAATAGTAAGACAGGAATAATTTTCTAGGGGATACATGCTACCATATATGGGCTAAAGATTATGTATATGAGTGGATATATCAAAAACTTAGTACTATTTAATTTTGTGTACATACTGTTTCACCCATATTTACAACAGAACTATTATTAATTAAAATTACTTTAAAAATATCACACATATACCCCATCCCATAAGACTCATATCCTTTCAGTGATTTTTTTTTTTTTTTTTTTAAATTGTTATTGTATTACAAACTGGCCATCTAGGCCATTTAGCAATATTCTTAACAGGGAAATATTTAGCATGAAGGGAGAAGTACCCAACAGTACCTACCTGATAAACTTTACCTTAAACAAGGTCATGAGATTTCTTACGCTTCAGCCGCCTCCTATCATTAGCAGTATGTAGCAGTCCAGCAGCAAGTTTATTCGGATGACTTTCAAATCTTTCTGCGTGACTTCGGGCATGAGTTTTAGTAACATCTGCCACATACTCTATCCCTAAATCTTGATGCAAAGTTTGATTTGATACATACCATGGCGCCTTGGTTACGAGCCTAAGGATTTTATTCTGCGCGGTCTGTACTATCTTCAGATTTGTAGGTTTAGCACAACCCCAAAGCTATACTCTGTAGGTCCAAATAGGCTTCAAGATACTTGTGTGTATCAAACGTTTATTATCAATACTTAAAACGCTATTTCTTCCTAGAAGCCAGTGCATTTTTTTAACACGAATACTTTGTCTGAATGTGCTGCTTCCATGTTAAACGACTATCTAGTTGTAATCTCAAGTACTTAACTGTTGTTCTCACAGGCAATTCCAGTCCATTTATCCTAACAGTTAGGGTTATGACTTTTCTATTCGTGAAATGAACGTTTACCGATTTACTTTCATTGATCTGAACTTTCCACTTTATAAACCAGCTTTTTGCTTCGATAAGGGCCTTCTGAAGATTGTCGCTTACTATCTTCGGATCTGAATGTGACGCAAGTAATGCCGTGTCGTCAGGAAATGTAGCTACCTGAACATTTTCCGGTGCAGGAAAGTCTGCTGTATATATCAAGTACAGCGTGGGTCCCAGAACTGATCCCTGGGGCACTCCTTCTTGAACTGGATATAGTTCTGAAAACGTGTGTTCATAGCGCACCTGGAAATATCGGTTATGTAGATATGAACTCAACAAGAGATATAACCTAGTTGGTAACAGAATTTTTAATTTATATAATAGATCATTATGCCAAACTTTATCAAAAGTCTGTTGGACATCAAGAAATGCCGCTGTACACACATTTTTTGTTTCCAAACTTTTTTCTATTACACTTACCACTCTGTGCAGCTGATCCACCGTGGAGTGCTGTTTTAAGAAACCGAATTGATGTGGAATTATATTATATAGGTATGGCTGCAATCTATTTAATACCAATTTCTACCTTACCTTCGACATAACAGGCAACAAGGAAATAGGATGATAAGACGTAACAGCATGCGGATTTTTGCCCGGTTTCGAAATCATAATAATTTGCGCAAACTTCCATTGCACCGGAAAATAATGTAGGCTCCGGAGTATTGCGTTACATATAAATGTCAGCAACATTACAGCCTTCCGTGGAACTCTATTCAGTAGTTCCGCGGTTATTAAATCAAAACCGGGACTCTTTCTCCTTTTCAGCGTTTTAAGTATGTTTTTCACCTCTTGAGGTGACGCTGACTTGATAGGAGAGGATAACTGGCCAGGACTTTTTAAAAAGTCATCGACTTCTTTGTCCGTAGCAGCCGTTAAGTTCGGTTTAAAAACTGTTGCCAAGTAGGTGGCAAATAAATTCGCCTTTTGCTTTGGATCTTTCGCCCAAGACCCGTTGCCATGTTTTATCGGAGGAATGCAATTTTTTGGTTGTTTAATGTTTTTTGTACACTTCCACAAAGAATAATCATCCGCCGCTAATGGCGAAAGTTTAAGTAAGTAATTATTAAAAGTTTTATTTTTAATTTCTGCTAATAATTTTTTGAGTTCTTTGGTTTTATTATTAAGTTGTTTTTTGTCTGATGAATTTCCTGTCTGAAACCATTTTCGCCTAAGCTTTCTCTTTTTTCAGTGATGATAGGATGATATAAATGTAATATAATACTAATCTAATGTTAAGTGATAAAACTAATATTTATAATTATAAAGTTATAATAAGCATGTGTGTTAATTTTTTATTTATAATAATATTGGTGTTAGCAATAAAGATAATAATAAAACTAAAAATTTAATTTAAAATAAAAATAAAATAAAAGTAAAATTAAAATTAAAAGACAAAATAAAAATCTGCGTTATTATTTTTAACCTAATTGTATGGAATATAATGAACTAAATTTTAATATTAGAATGAAAGAGTTTTGTTTAAGGCAATGAATTGATTGAAATTAAAATAATTAATAAGAGTAACATCTATAATAACGTATATTAAGTTAGCAATTTAGGTTTATAACGGTAAAAAATTTATTATATTGTTAATTAATATTTAGAATTTATTTTACTTAAATTGAAAGTAATAAACCGCATACTGAATTATTGTTAGAAATGAATCTATTATTTATGAATTTATAATTTATATTCGGATCCAGATACGATAAATTTAATCTTCTACTGTCCACATTGACAGAGCTAATTTGTTCCCTGTTGTGATTATTTACTGGAATTTAGAATAGAAAATGATAGTATGATTAACTAACAAATTAATTTCTTTATATAAATACCAATTTCTGTTATCCATGCGAATACCTATGTAAATTTCGATTTTGATGTTAAAGTACTTCAAATTTAATTTCATAACTATTACGTAATACATTTATGTTACATAACGGGAAGTTTCTAATAGATTGTGAAGTGTTTTTATTTATGTATTAATAGATCAATATTAAAAGTGAATGCAATTTGGGTGTAATGTGATCTATTATAACTTCAAAAAATGAAATATTTATTACGTAAGCATGTGAAAATGAATCAATAGTTACAATTTATAATACCTATAGGGTTCTATGACGAGCAATTTACTTTATTTAGCTAGAAACGGATGGCTGTATATTAATTTGTTAATTTTATTTTAAAGCTAAACATCATACTTTAAAGTAGGATGTACGGATTTTGAAGTAAACACCTTCGTTTCTATTTTAAGATTGCAGATAAAAAGAAGGCAGAATTAGATTTTAACTTAAGCACTTACAAGCGAAATCTGTTAAAAGTTTATGTCTCTTTTTGTAATTTTTTAATTTTTCTTTTAACGTAACTGGTAAGGTATTATGTAACAAAGGATCTAAATATACAGCCCGAATTCTCGAATGATATTTCATAAAGTTCGGTACTTTTGACTTTTCAGTATTAGAGTTTCTTGTTATGCCTGTAATATAATCAATGTTAAACAGATCTCTATTTAGTAACGTAATGTATAAGTTGCACCCAGTGTAACTGAAATATTTCAACAAATTTGTGGTACTGGGCGAGTTTCGGTTTTGTCCAGTGCAGGTTAAAACCGACTTTTGCAGCTGGATTATTGGTTTTAAGTGATAGTTTGCAGCACCTCCCCAATGCATTATGCCGTAAGCTAAGACGGGCTGATAGATGGAACGATATAAATGGGTTAAGTGATCAGTCGTAAAAAATTGCTTAAGATAGTAAAAAATGTAGTTTAATTTACGCAGTTTATTTGCTAAAAATATCGCTTGACTGTTCCATGTTAACTTATAATCAAAGACTAAACCTAAATACTTTATTTCATACACTCTTTCTATTTGCGTGTTTTGTCCAAGGTTAATATTTAGTGTAATACCAGAGGCGTGAGTTAAATGGTTATATATCCATGAACTTAGTTTTAGTTGTATTTAGAATTAGTCGATTTTCTTCGAACCAACTAGATAAAATATTTACATCATTCTGAATTAATTTTTGTAAAATATTCTCATATCTAGAAGCTGTTACCAAAACCGTATCGTCTGCATAAGTAAAAATACGACCACTAACTTTTAAATTACATAAACTGTTAATATAAATTAGAAATAGGATAGGGCCTAGAATGCTACCTTGAGGTACTCCATGAGTTAGTGTTATACGTTCACTAAGAGTGCTATTAATTTTTGTGATATAAGGCCTATCAACCAAGTATGAGTTGAGCCAATTGTAAACCTGCCCCCGGAAACCACATGCGTATAATTTAGTCAATAAAATCTTACAGTCTACAAGATCGAAAAAGCTTTTTTAAGATCAAAATAGACAGCAGCCACTGTGATCTTCCGGCTTCTACTCGTAAGTTCTCAGTTATGTATGCGGTATGCCGATATAAAACGTTGTCGGTGCCCCTTCCAGAAATAAAGCCAAACTGATTACTACTAAAATAGATTATCTTATTTAAATATGGAATTATTTTATTTTTAATGCATTTTTCCAGTATTTTTGAGATTGTAGATAAGAGACATATTGGTCTGTAATTTGACACATTTGACTTGTCTCCGGATTTGTAGACAGGGGTGATAATTCCTAATTTTAGCGATGAAGGGAACATACCTAGCCTTACCGATTCATTAAATAGATAAGTTAACGGTTTAATGAAGAAAGGGATATTGTCTTTTATTAGTAAGATCGAAAGCCCATCAAACCCAAAAAATGTTTTATTAGGCAATGAAGTAATTGCGTTTCGAACATCATCCTCCAAAAATTCTACAAATCCAAAAGATTCAGCGGAAATGAAATCGCTTATGGTGATTTGACTAGTGAAATTTGTATTCGTTAAAGAGTTTCTAACTGCCTCAGAGAAATGTGTGTTAAAGTGAGTTGCAAATTCAAACTCATTTCCAGCCGATAATTTTTTGGTACCATTTATCGTCAACTCAGTTATAACACGCTCTTTTTTATTCAAAATTTTTTTAACAACAGACCAGTATTTCTTTTGATTACTATCACAATTATTTAAGAAGTCTGAATAATAATCTTTTTTAGCCTTCCTTGTTAATTGATGCACCTCTTTTGTAACTTTTATAGAGTAAATAATGATTACATAATAACGTAATTAGTATAATATTACTTGAAACAATTGAAATTGACATTAACAACACGTTAATTTCTGGAATTATCTGTAGCAGGTGTTTGTGTAACTGGTGTTTTATTTGAAGGCAAATTGTCCAAATCGAAATACACATGCCTTTGAACTGGTTCCTTGCAAACTGGTACTTCAGTTAATTTTAATTGATTAATATGACGGGTTAATACATATCCTGTATCTAATTTAATTTTATAATGAACACTGCCAAGTCGTTTTTGAACTATTCCTGGGATCCATTTTTGTTGCCCTACATAGTTTCGAGATAATATACGGTTACCCACACTTAATTGGCGCTTCAACTGGATTGTATCATTAACATAATTTCTCTTGGTTATGTTTGGGCGAAGTGCATCTAATTTTATTCGAATTTGTCAATGTAAATATTTTTCGGCTGGACTTAATCCATCATTTAATGGTGTTGCTCGATATCGCTGGATGATATCCCGAATTTTGTTATGGATGGAGCTTGGTTCTCTGTATCCATAGCTTTTAATTTATTTTTGATTGTTTGTACATAGCGTTCTGCTTGCCCATTTGTAGCAGGGTTACCTGGTACGATGAGTTTCTGAACAATACCATACTCCAAACAAAACTGTTGGAATTCCCAGCTTTTGAAAATAGTTGCATTATCTGATACAATTATTTTTGGATATCCATGATATGCAAATATGTTTTTTAAATGTTCAATAGTTGAACTTGTAGTTGGTGGATTTTTTGAAATTCGTACTTCTGGCCACTTTGATTTAGCGTCGATTACAATTAAAAAATATAAATCTTTGAAAGGCCCAGCATAGTCCATGTGAATTCGGTCAAAATTTGAATTTGGCTCTTCCCAATGGTGTAGGTTTTCTGGAGCAGGTTCTTTATCTTGTATATTTAGTGAATCCGTATAGTATTTGTAAGACAAGCTTTTACATTTTTTGATTTCATTTTTCAATTTATTGTGAAGTTGATTGTACCTGGTTTTATATGAAGGATACCGATGCTACTGTCACTTTTTCCTTGCTGATCGTGTGTATCTTTAATAAGATTGCAAATTGCGGCCGGTATAGGTTTTTTACTATATCTATTTTCGCCATATTTGGTACAGCTGTAACATGCAGTTTGATTGGTAGCAGTAAGGTTATTAACAGCCTCCTGGATATCATCTCCATCTTTAAGCCTTATATTTAGATCAATGTTGTCCTCGATAAGCATAGCGAATTTACTCCAGTTGGTGGTTTTATTTCGTCAAATAATAGCTCTTCTGTTTATTTATAGGTTGTATATGAAGATTTGCAATGACCGGTACATGATCCGACGATAGATCGATGCTAGTTGTGCACAATTTATAATATCCTTGTAGACCTTTGTAAATGTAAAAATCTACTGTGTCCGGTATTCTATTGTAATGTTGCGGCCAGTAAGTGGGTGTCATTGGTGATAGGATGGATAAAGAATTTGATTGTATTGCTTTATATAATATCCGGCCCTGTTTATTAGTTCTTTGCGAACCGCAAGAGTGATGTTTGGAGTTGTAGTCGCCACCACAGATAAACATGTTACCTAGGTTTTTAAACATCAGGGTATATTCATTCTCTAGTACTATAATAGCCAGGATGACAATAAACTGCAGCTGTGGTAAGATATTTTTCGCATATTTTGATGTTTACTGCAACTAGCTGGTATGCATATGTACAATAAGACAAAGGAAGGTGGTGCGTAAGAGAATTTTTGACTAATACCATACAACCGCCGTGGGCCGTTCCATCCGGGTGCTGTGCCCCGTAGCTTGTGTAGCCGGCCATCCTAAAGCTTTTTCTGTAACATAAGTGAGTCTCTGTGATCAATGTAACATCAATGGAATTTTGATTGAGGAAGATTTCTAATTCGTTTTTTCTTTGTGTAATACAATTTGCATTCCACGTTAACATTACTAGGGAGCTGTGTGACAATGCTTCTATTTGACTGCATTTATGGTATTATGTGATTTATAAATTTAGTTAATAAAGATATTAAGGGATTTATCATTAATTTGAATTCTGATAGGGAGGGTGTAAGTATATCTGAGATGTTATTATGTGGATTACTGGCCGATTCGTCTATGAAATTTGTGTTAGCTTGATTGATGTTTTGGGGTTTTACTCTGCTTGCGTACGAGTTGCGACTGGTTCTCTTTAGAGGAGGGAATTATTCTGCAGAATAAGCGCGTGGAACGATTTGCTTTAAGTCGGATCTGTATCGCGTTGTTGCTTTATTTTGATAATATACCTGCTCCTTATACATAGGGTATCCTCTGTAACTAGCGGAATGATCGCCCTCGCACAAGGCACATTTGGGCAGTTCTTCCGGATTTTTTCCACATTTATTAGTCTCATGTTTCCCAGCGCACTTCACAAAGCGGTAGGATAAGTTACAGTAATTAGCGGTGTGTCCAAAAGGTTGGCAACGCTTGCACTGCATGACACCTAAATTCTTCCTAGGTTCTTCAAAGACTATTACTGTATTCAGTAAATTTGTTATTTTGAACATGTCTTCGTTTAAATCTACAGAACTTAGCGCCCACTTAGATCTCAATTCTTTTGTCGGCGAAGTCGATAACCACGCATATTCTTAATATTGAACTTCGCTCCCATTTTTACATTTATGTTTTTCATGGGATATCGTTACTTTTTATAAAGAAATTATTATTATTATTCATTCAAATTCAAATTCAAATCGTTTATTCTTCAAAATAGGCTTACAAAATGAGCACTTTTTGAAAGTCAAGTTACCGAGTAGGTCTGTGCCCTAACTCTAAAACTACCGCCACTTCGGACCTGTATGGCTGAGGGAAGAAGCGATAAGAAACCCTTACTGCAGCACACAGAGCCCTACAAATATGTCATGTTATTTTCATCTCTTTTTTTACAAGTGTGTCGAAATCAGTATGCAATATCATGTTCGTTTCCTGGGCTCCATAATATATGTTTATCATTAAGATAGTCATCTATTTTATAATAAGCTTTGTCAAGTAGAACTTGCTTCACAGCAATTTTAAATTTTTTCTCGATTGGAATTTTATTATAAAAACGCGCACAAAGCCTTACAAAAGATTTATGAGTTTTTGCAACTTCTGTTTATTCCTAAGATTAAGACTATTAAATAAAAAACATCTATGGCCGATTTTGAAATTAAGTATTTAAAAACCTCTACTAAATTTTGTAGAACTGTTTCATCTAATAAACATAGTTTGGAATCACAACACCAGGATACATTATTTTGTTCTTTCTGTAACGTAAATATGTTAGCCTGTCCCTCATCGTTAATTGGTAAAATTTCTTCCGAGCTTAATATTTTATACAAACTTTCATAATAGTATGGTTCTTGAGTCCTTACGTGTTTAAATTCCCCTGCAAGAATAATAAATTTATCTAGTACATTTTTGTCAGAAGAAAGACTTTCCATTTTTTCCATACTTATTGTAATTTTACAGTAATTATCTAATATATTTTTACGGCGCTCAAGGATCCATTTTACAATTTTTTCAACTTGCAACATTTTCTGTTTTCCAATTTTTTCTGTTAATTTATTTATTACGTCATTTTCACCATTGTATGCCAATTTTTTCTTTGCATAATACCTTTTCGAAGCCTTTTTATTTATATCTGAATTTTTTTCTGCGTATCGGTTTGAGGTTTTTTAGTCTATATCAAGATTCTTTTCTGTATAACCTTTTTACAGCTTCCTGATGCACCTCAGGATTCTTTTCTGTATAACGTTTTACGGCTTTTTGATGAGCTTCAAGGTGCCTGTCCGTATAACGTTTCAAAGCATTTTGAACTATTTCAGGATGTGCTTTTTTATATCGCTAATTAGCTTCACGCCGTTGATCTTTACGTGATTTGTCTGATGTTTTAGGTCGACCTTGTGTACGCTTTGATGGACGACTCTTTAGAAATGAGTCTTCTTTTTGCTTCAAGAACTCATTCTGCATATCACGAGTATTTGACGCATTTATATTGTCTTGCTCCACTAGGACACTAACGAGATAATGGTTTGACGAGAGACTGCCTGAAAAGACCAAGTTCTTTGTAAGATGACACTCTTCGCCGAACAAACCACGCAGAACGTCATCCTGATACACTTCGATCTTAATGGGATACAAATGTCCATCGCCGTTTTGGGCGCACCTGTAGACACTTAAATCTTGCTAGTTACGACCATATGTACTTGGCTATAGTCTCACGTGTCAATTCCTGGCGTTTCGTAAATTTAATAATTTTACAACTAGCAATCTAACTGAATAAACTAAATTAAAATAAACGAACAAAATTACGTAAAAAATATGAAAATTTCACTGTTTTCTGAGATTTTTTTCTTTGTATACACACAATTACCCAGTTGGACGCCAAATTTCAACTTTCTAGGTCACCTGGAAGTGAGTTAGGTTTTTGATCTATATGTCAGTCAGTCAGTGATAAAAATGCCGATTTTCAGACGTTAATATCTCAATAATCGTTTGAATTGTATTTATGAAATTTGGGATTCTAGTTAATCGAAGGGATTTTAATAAATAAACCAAATTTCATGTGTTTATGTTAAATAGATTTTGAGTTGTTAAAAGGTTAAAAATAGCTCCAAATGGTTCGTGTAAATATATACACGGCTGCTGCGTCGTCGCCAGTTCCTTTTTCTCAGCTTGAACTTAGCTTGACACGCTGCCGCGTGTCTAGATAATTGATATAATTTTTCGAATCGATGCTTTCAATGTGGCCAGCGATGTCAATAGAGCGAGATTTGTTTTGAATTGTAATCCAAACGTTTCTTCCATAGACTGAACCAAGCAAAGGTTTCTTCAGATCCAAGTTTATATCGTCAGACAAAATGATGGATATAGTATGGTATTGTTTTTTTTTTTTCAATAAATTTGAAAATCTCTACTCTCTTAAGTGTGTAAGCCATCAAATTCAATTCAAAGAAATCCTCAATACTGTCAATGCTAGTTACTACAGTGGCCCACTGAATGGTTTATCGAATTCCATGGTAATTTATTGAAGTTGCGAATTGAAAATTTCCAACAGCTCGGCTCCGATCATGCTAACCTCTTCTATGAAATTTATAATGCACTGACTCACTATAAACCCGTTTGTCATACTGCAGTGATATTCTCATTCTAAGCGCGCTACTTTCATCTTCCTTTCCATGTAACGCTCTTGAGCGGTTAGGTCAAAGCTAAAGCACGTTCCATGATATTTTTCTTTAATCCCCTAAGCTACAGCCTACGTTAACTTAACTGATGCGACTATCACAACATACTGAGCGTGGTTTACTACTATGTTATTATAACTATTTTGTTTATTTTAGCTAAATTAATGATTGAGTTTATTGATATTTGGGTGTTTAATAGCATATCGGGTAGTGTTTTAATATGGTGGAAGCATCTGTGTCGATATAAATACTGTGTATTCTATTAATATGTGCTGAACAGTTAGCATGAAGCATTCCATACAGGAAAGGCACTGTGTTTGGAGAAAATCACTAGTTTAGAAGATATCAACCAGAGATTTTGGTATGACCTGTCTGCAGTCAGCAGATAACACTGAAGAGTTTACAGAAACAATTTATTGGGGGCCATTATGGCTCAAGCGTTTATTTAATTCAGACAGAAAAGTCTTACTCGCAGCATATTGTTTTTTTTTTCATTCTTATTAAAAATTTATGTCACAGATGAGGCGGAGAGGAGTGAATATAATTTCTATGGAACTCGTAGTGCTGACTGATGTTTGCATATTCTTTCCCTGGTATTTCTATATGAATAAGAATCCCCACATAACCGTCACCTGGCTTTTTCACTTCTGTATATCAATGATAACATGAAGGATCTGGGTATTATATTTCTTATTTTACGGCTGCATATGACTTCTAGTGCTGCCAGACTTTCTAGGCTCACAAGAAAAAATATTTGTAACCGATATAGGATGGCATATATTTCTGCGTCCAGTCCTGTGCAGCCATCATTGAGTCGGAAATATTACACTTTATCTGATTCTATGAACGCGCATGCTGTTGGAAATGTAATTGTAGTTGGGTTATTTTTAGCTCTATCAGTATAGACTATAATGCGGTCGGTGTATTTATTTATTGTATTTTTAGCTATTTCGATAACGTCTGGTGATATTTGTTCGAAATTGTTTTTACGTGATACGTCTGGTTTTATAATTGTGAACTTCAATGGAGGGGCAAATGTGAGGTTTCGGTATATAGAGTTTATTGGGTTTATGTTATTTAAATTTAGTAAGTTGAGGACCTCAGACGCAGGATTCATTATGAAACGTGGTGTGCATGAGTAATTAATTAAAGCCGCATGAGTACGTATTAAGGACAGAAGAGTATAGTATTACATAGAATAGGTGATACATTTCCCATAATGTATGATACTTGTTTAACCTTAAATTCTATACCATATTTAATTTTAGGCAATCTTTTGGGAGTCAACAGTAAGTGGTCTTGATAACCGAACCCCGTTGCTGTTTAATGTGTTTTCGGTTTTCAGGAATATATGTAAAAATCACAAATACAATAAATGGTTTTTTGATTACCTTTTTGGTTTTAATGTTTTGGTGGTGAATCGACCTTCCTGGCTTATAATGCGTATTTTTACTTTCATATTGTGTTGGTAGCTGTGCAGAGCTGGAATGAAAGTTTATTAAGTTTTAATATTGTAACGGGAAAGAGAAGCAAATTTTAATTTTAAATAACAATTTTGTGTACCTTGTATTTTGCATAGTTTCAAATGCAAATATTATTTTAACTGATTTGTTATCGCATGCTTCAACATTAGTGTGTAATATTTCATGAACTTTATGGTTTCCTCCACCGTTATTTGTTCAAGTAAGCGGTGCGCCTTATCGCTTGATATTTTGCAAAATTCATTGAGGCACTCGCTTTGTTTATTAGTGACCATGTAGCTTCTTATATATGTGTTTTCCCAATGTTTGATTTTTTTTTTTTTTTTAAATGGTGTATTTAGAGAGAAAAAAAATGTGTATAAAGGTGCAGGGAACTAGCGTGCTTAAATCAGGAGTGAGTACGTGTGCGTGTTTAGCTAAAATAACGTATTAATAAACATAGAATCTTGTGTGTGGTAGTTTCCCGCAAAATGTACTTAAACTAAGGTGGTAAAAGGATGAAAAACACAGTCTCTTCACTCACCAAGCGTGTGTGTTGATAGATGAGTTTTTAAAAGTATAACTTAAAATAACTTAAAAATATTATGAGCAATGATTTAATTCTTTTTGGATATTTACAGGAAGTGCATAAGATAGAAAAACAACATGCTACATTTGCGGTTTCACGAGTGAATTTGAGTTTAGGGAGTTAATAGTGTATTAGTTTCCGTTTATGAACTTCCTGCGAATCGCAGACTCCATATACAACAGGAGATTTGTAGAATTTTCTCTAGTGATGATTAGTGATTGGGAGCTATTAATGTTATATTTGGATCTAAGATCCTCAAATCTGGAACAGTAAAAAAGATGTTCAATGTTATCTTCAACACCAAAGGTGCACATGGTGCACCCAGGGCCACCAGAAAGACGGAACCTATGTAAGTAGGAGCCAAACTTTCCATGCCCTGAAAGCACCTGCGCATTGTAAAAATTAATGTTTAAGTTTTTTAATTTTGATCTGTCAAAAACTTTCGGGAAGAACATGTATGTCCTCTTTCCTGTTTGACAACTGTCCCACCTCTGCTGCCATATTGCAAGGAGTGTGCCATTAATATGGTTTTTAAGATATTTTAGACTTGGGAAAACACCCAAACTGGAAAGATCGGTATCTAGGTATTGGATATTCTCAACACGGGATATATCTCCAACAATCCTGTATTCCGAGATGATGGAGGTACCCGTGACAAAAAGATCCAGTGGAAGAATGTTTGATATGACATTAGCAGCAGATGTAAGGCAGGTTCTGTACAAAGAGGAAATATTTAGAAGAAATTTCCTCTGGTGTTTGCCAACAGCATTTAAGGTTTTGTTATTTATATAAATGATAGATCCATACCTGTAAAGGGACTGAATCAGACCCTTATGCAAGATGACCCTCTCCCCATATTTAAGGCCAAAGGTGTTAGGCTGGAGTCTTCTAAGCTTATTGTAAACGTTATCGCATTTCTTGTATAAGTATTCAATATGCGGTAGAAATGTGAGCCGACCCAATGTTTGATTTACTTCCGAAGTATAGCGGGTTTTGAAGTCCCATTTTATCTGCTTCTGAAAATATTTACAAAAAATTTTCTACATTTAAATTATGTTTTGTGCATGTTATAAAATAAGTTCTCCGCATTAACTAATGTAATTATTTTCCTATTAATTATAAGCTAATAGCTTTTGTATTGGTTCAGTTTGCATTTATAGTTACCATCTATGTATAATACAGACCGTTACATTATAATTTAATTTTTTGGGTATTCTTGTAATATCTAGATTTATTTCAGATTTTTTTTATATTTGTTTGCCAATGAAAAAATTAGCCCGAGAAATAGGAAGAAGGAGAAAATAACGTTATATTCTTAAACATTTAAAGATAGAGAATAAAAATAATTCAAGGCAGATATAACAGAAGCAGAAGGAAATGAAAGGATGTAAGAAGCACTGTAAGGAGTAGGAATATCGAATATTAGTAGTGAAGAGTAGAAGGACGATTGTTCAACCGAGAAGACCGCACATTTAAATAAAACGTGATCAAAATCGCAAGGAATGTATGCGGAAGAGAATTGGAAGTGACAAAATTGAGTAGAAGTAGATGTAAACCGTAAAAATGATGCAGTATGATTAATTCAAAAGCGACAAATAGCCAAGATTGTGGAGCGCTTAAGAGAGCGGAAGTCCAAGAACCATTGGTGAGAAGGAAAAGATGGATGAATAGAGAGGTAAAATGGAGTCGGACTGGAAAATGAAGAGGAGTAGGATTTAAGCCATAGTTTGTAAAGAGCGATTGAGGAAAGAAGAACAATATTTGAACAGAAAAGGTACCTAAAAATCTGACACTGGAAATGAATGCGCTTCGTTAAGGCTTCTTAAGTGGTGTAGTTCGGTGGAACTCAAGAGTTGGTGAGGTATGTCTGTTAGTTGGTGGATGTGAGATAGTGTGTTTGTGTACAACGTTGTATGTTGCAAGTACGGGAAGAAAGTGCAGGCGTTTGAAGCGGAATATTTTTGAAGAGAGAGAAAAGCTAGTATACACGTTTAATCATAAATATAATTCTTTTGAAACTGGAAAGATAAAAGAACACAAATGTAGACAATTAGGAGTAAGCTAAATTACTGAAAGTTGAGCTAACTGGTAAATTGCAAAAGCCGGAATCAATTTTTAATGATTAAAACTTAAATATGTCACAGTTTTTTATCGGAACTACTTGTTTTAAAAACAAAAATGGAATTAGAAGTTTAAACAATTACGTATATTTAAAATTAATCTGGCGTATTCTCAAATATTTTTTAATAAACCGTTATACAGGAAATATTTTTAATACATAAGCAGATGTAGTATTTTTCATTAGTAGATTAAAAATTAATTTCAAAAATACGATACGTAAAAATGTTGAAAGTTATCGAACATTAAAAATATGGTACGATCAAGCGCCATCAGTTTTGGAAACCCTTAGTCCAGTGAACAGCGATTATGGTCCGAGCGTCGTTTTCGTTTGTTTTTTTATATTTCATACCTGCAAACTTCCGGTGCGCAATTCGTGTGTGAAGATTACAGACATTTTTTTAACCATCGACTCAGGTAAATAACGGTGCGCAATTCGAGTGTGGCCGACTTCTCTAATTCAGTATCGCAGTAAACAAAATTGCAAGAATTATAGTAATATCAAAAAATGGACTGATAATATAAACAGCATACTAAATGTAAATAATAGACTCCAAATTAATACGGAATTATTTCATGTGTTGCACTTTTTTTTCTTTTCTTTTTTTTTTTTTAAATGGGTTCGTCAACATGGACATTGGCCCAAGAACAGTGGAACAGAGAGAAAAGAGAAACTCAGATCCTTACACGATCAGAGATAGCTGACGGAAAGGAATCAAGAGCTAAAATAACCGAAGGAGAAGGAAGGGAGAAAATGAATGAAGCACAGTATGGAACGGGAATACCGGTTTGTAAGAGGAAGGAATAAAAAGAAGCTTGTTCAGTCTTAAACGGCCACCTCAAATATCAGAAACAGTAAAAAGACAAATAATTGAACAGTGGAAACAAGAACACATCTCCACCCCGTCCCACCACCAGAATATAAAGAAATCCGTAGAGCCATGGTGGCCCCCCAGGGGACCTTACGAGTTTTTTATTGCGCGCTCAACCGTTTACGCCTGGCCACACGCGACTATCCCACGGCTACCTGTTAGAAGGCGCTCACCCTCCAACCACGTGTCCTTTCTGTCGCGCACAAGAGCCACCGGCGGTTGAGCACATTCTCATAAATTACCCTACATTCCAATCCTCCAGAACGAGACACGGATTTGATAACCTCAGCCATGTTCTCTCAAACTTAGAAGCGAACCAAAGTGCAGTCTTCCAGTTCGTCAAGGACAGTGGATTAGAATCATTCCTGTAACCGGAGACTCTCGGGCCGTAATAGTCTAGATATTATACACGGCCCGGGGTCTAACCACGGTTTAAGAAATTAAAAAAAAAAAAAAAGAACGGTGAGTCGTAACTGGAATGAATTTATAACTTACATTCACAGGTCATCTTTAAGTGTCATCGTATTAACCGAAATTAATATAAGTAAGGATGAATTAAATTTATGTGATATAAATGGATTCGCGAATATTGGACTACAAAGACCAATTGGGTATAATGGAGGAATACTTGTATTCATAAATAATAAGTTTAAATGTCACATTCGGGAAGTTAATAATAGACCAAGTATGGACCTGGTGATAATAGATATAGATATCTGCGAAAACAATCCTTTATGCTTAATTGCGGTCTATAGATTATCGAGCAAAAACGTAGGCAAATTTATAAACGAAACCGATACACTCCTAAAAAAATTAAGTAATAAAGATAATTTCCTGATTTGCGGTGATTTTAATATCGATTTATTTCTTCATAATACACAGGTTAAGAACTTTCTAAATGTAATTTATGGGTCAGGAGGAGTACAGTTAATAAATGGAATTACGAGAGAAGAAGAACGGATAGATAGAAGTACTCTATCATGTATAAACAACATATTTATTAAATATAACACAAATGAAATTACTTCGGGAATTATTAACTCGAAAATATCGGACCATTACATCATCTGTTGTGCTTTTTGTATCTTGAATCCGAAATTTCAACCTATTAAAAACTCTCAGAAATATGTTTTTGATGAAAAAGGTTGCAGAATAAGATAATTAATCATAACTGGAACGAGGTAAGTATTTCCACAACGGCAAGAAATATGTACGAGCAGATACATTCAGTTTTCGAGGGCTTTTACAATGAATGCAAATTGGAAGTACGAGAGAGTAAAAAGTTGACTAAATATAATCGTAAAAATGAATGGATGAGTCAAAAAATAATCAATTTTATGAAAATCAGAGATCAGTACTTTAAACTTAATAAAGAAAATAGAACCAATATTCGATATAAAAATTTTTTAGAAAAGGGCTTTCCAAAAGTGAACGAGATATGGATGGACCTCAAATATATATCAGCTGGAACTGCAATGGTGTTTATAGGCATTTAGAAGATCTCAAATTAATCCAGTCTATTTATGATCCAACTATAATATGTCTGCAGGAAACACATCTTAAGAATAGCCAAACATTATATCTTCCGAACTACAATATCATATCAACAAGCTGCTCTTCAAACTGGGCATCCGGAGGAGTAAGTTTAGCCGTTAAAAACTACCTCAATTTCAACCAGCTTCAATTACAGACAACCATACAGGCTGTTGCAGCAATCATATATCTTTCATCGCCACTCACTATCTGTTCAATATATTTAACTCCAAGAGATAATATCACTCAAGAAGACATCAGTGAACTCATTTTGGCTCTTCCAAGCCATTTTCTTATCTGCAGAGATCTAAATGCTCATTCCCCATTCTGGGGTGAATCATGCTACAACTCTAGAGGAAGAATCATTGAAGAACTTATTTATAGTTATAATTTCGCTCTGCTACATCCCGAGGATCCAACACATTATAACTTTTCTCACAAAACATGGTCAATGTTGGACTTAATTATTACCCTCCAGCCATTCTGAACGCTGTTGAAGTCTTCAACCACGATGATCTCGCTGGAAGCGAACATACTCCCGTAATCGTTCACCACACGCATAGCATTTCTCCTCTTACCCAATCTAGGCCTCTCCATTCCTCCCGCTGGATTCTTTCTAGAACTGATTGGACCAAATTTCGTTCATTAATGAACGCTTCTCTCCCTGAACCTATAGCCCAATACAATTTGTTTACTCAATCCCTTCATTCGTCCCTTTCTTCATCCGCCCCACTCGTTCCCAAAAATCATCACCGAAAAGCCCCTTCTGCTTCCTCAGGTGGAACGAAGAGTGTAAACACGCTTTCAAACAAAGTACTGTTACATTCAAACCATTTCGTTCACGGTCCTCAATGTCCAACTTTCTGGCACACAAAGAAGCCAATGCGAGGGCTCGCTTTGTTCTTAAAACGGCTAAAAGTAATTCTTGGAAACAATTTTGTTCCGCTTTTTCTAAAGACACGTCCTTTTCGCTGATTTGGAAGATGGCTAGGGCATTTACTTCCCCCCTGTCCAAGCGCCCGGTACATCCCCCTCCCACTGCAACAACTTCTTTTCTTTCTAGATTCTATCGCGCCCGCCTACGCTCCTTCTCTTGAGGAAACCTCGCTTCCCGTCCTTCCTCCCAACTCAAAGTCGCACTTCTTATCTCTTCCTTTCCGTTACGATGAGCTACTATCTATCCTTAATAAATCCTTCAACTCCTCACCAGGTTTAGATAGTATATCGTTCCTTATACTTAAAAATCTTTCCACGCTTTCATTGCATTCTCTTCTAAATATCTTGAACTCCTTCTTACTCTCCGGATCCACACCTAAATTCTGGAATGACTTAATTATCATCCCTATACCTAAAAGAAATCAATCCACGTTCCGTTCTATTTCTGTGGCTTCCTGTCTTCGTAAACTGTTGGAAGGTGTAATGAACAATCGACTCGTCTGGTGGCTGAAACACAATGATCTAATACCTTCTAATATGTTTGGTTTTCACCCGGGGTTGGGTCCAGTCGACTGCATCAGTATTTTTCTTTCAGACGTCTACAAAGCTTTCCTAGAAAGAAAATTCACTGTTGCTACGTTTGTTGATGTCTCCTCTGCGTTTGATAATGCCCACCTTCCTACTCTATGCGCCAAGCTTCTTGGGCTTAATATTCCATCTACCTTCATCTTTCTTATACTAAACTTGTTCCAAAATAGATCCCTCTTCCTCTCTACTCACTCCCGTGTCATTTCCAGATGCATCTACCGCGGACTTCCTCGAGGATCTTGTCTTAGCTCCACACTTTTCAATATCTATCTTCTTAATATTGCTTCTCTCCCTATGATTTCCTCCTCTCTCCTTTTCGCAGATAATATTCTTATATACTCCAATTGTAATGATGTGACTGCCGCCAACGAAGAGATCAATAACTCTTTATCTATCCTTAGTATCTCCTTTTCTTCAATTCACCTCTTTCTATCTCCTTCAAAGTCGTCCTCTATGGTGTTTTCCCTCTGCCCCTACAATCAAGCTTTGGTAAGTATTATTTCATCTACCATTCTGATTCCGCTCGGGTGTTATTCTCAACAGCCGACTCACTTTTCATGAACACATTAACTATGTTTACAATTTCTTCCGTCAAAAATCTCCGGAAACCCTATCTTTATCCAACTGGGGTTGTGACCCTTCTATTCTCCTAATCCTTTACAAAGTTATAATTCGTTCCAGAATTGATTACTGCTGCTTCATCTATGGAAATTCCTCTAAAGCTCTCCTTTTTTTTTTTTTTTTTTGTGGTTTGGACCAAATTACAATGTCCTTCTGGCCAATAATTCCCCACAATCAACAACACCCGAATAACCTATAATGAAAACCTGAAAAAATCACATAATAACCAGTAAATGGATAAAAAGTAGAATAAAATAAAACCAGCTCCCTAAATTAAAAAAAATTAACTCTAATGAATAAGGAAAGAAAAGAAAATAAATAAATAGCACAAAAATTAAATAACAATCCTGTTTCCTTCAATAAACCTAAAAAGAAAAAATAATATCTTATCACCAGAATAAAGAAGATAAAAAATACACAATGGAGGATAAATATAGCAGGACATGAGGTCTTTAGAAAACGCAAGTCTCTTGTTGTCAAGCTGGACGCAATTAAATAACAGGTGGTTAATGTCTTCTCTAATATTTTGTCGACAATAGGTATTACAACCCGTGCAGTGCCCTGTGTTTGAAAAGTTTAAACCTAATCGGCAATGGCCGGAGCGGAGCCTAAACATAACGGTCACAAACCTACGAGTCAAACTAACTGGGACACAAATACGGTAAAACCAAGGTGTGGATGGCAGAGATGGTTGGACCGTTACGATCGCCGTTAGTAAATGTGTTCTATCGCGTTGGTGTTGATAAAAGCGTTTATTTATTTCAACGAATTCGTAGTATCTTTTATTTTTTTCCTTCCTCTCGGGTTTCAAGTTTTCGGTGTTGCAGGAGGTTAACATCGTACATGGATGTCGACGAAGATGAGGGGAAAGGTCCCCCATCAACTTAATTGAAACAGGTAACAGTACGCTGGGCACCGAGGTAAGTAATTTTACAACTGCTATTAATGACAAAGACAGCGAAAGCAACATCTCGCATACGGCTCAGTTAAGTGAGTCTAAAGAATTCATATTTTGCGATAACAATAATGATAGTAACAGCAATCTTGATAAGACAAATAATGAAGCCGGTTATAACAATAGTAGTGTTTTTTTTTTTTTTTTTTTTTTTGGGAACGTCAACCAAGGGCAATGACCCACCATCAAAGAATTACGAAAACAAGATTAAATTTTGATATATAAAGAAAAAGAGGAAATGAACTCCGCTAAGATTGGAACAACATCTGGTGAAGGAAAGGAAAGTATGTAGGAAGCACAAAAAGGAGTAGGTAGTTTTAGGTGGAGAAGTTTAGTGTAAAGGAGGGAACGCTGCTGTACAAGAAGAGAACATTCAAAAAGGATATGATTTGCATCACAAACACAGTCATGATCCGAGGGAAGAATATTAAACTATGGGGAAGAAACAACAGAAAAACGAAAGAGAGCCGAAGGAGGACAATTATGGTTGAGACGAAGAATCTCGTAATTATTTTTCTAATTTTTATCCTACTGATGCAAATTCAGTTCGTAGTGGTAAAGGTTTTAAAATTATTATTGAAAAAGACTATCAACCTGACTCAAATAGGCTAGCTATTAGTGCGCTAAAAATCGCCGAAATATTAAAAAGAAATAATTTATGGAAGAATATTATTGAAATTAAGAAGGTAGGCCGCAAAGAGTTATTATTCAATTGTCGTCACCTCATTCCGTCAATAATTTAATTTCTTGTTCTTGCTTTCCTACGAGCGGGTACAGAGCTTTTATTCCAGCGAATCTGGTTTCACGATTTGGTGTCCTCAAAGGAGTATCGAGTATTCCGAGGATCAAATTATGGAAATGATTGACTCCTACCCGTTTGTAGTTAATAACGTTAGGCGATTAAGTAGACGAGCTAATGTTGATGGCGAAATTAAATATTTCCCAAGTTCTTCTGTACTGATTTCGTTTGAAGGTCAGTCCTTACCATCGCATGTTTTTTTATGAAACGTCAGGTTTCCTTGTGAACCGTTTATCCGACGTACGCGTCTGTGTTACAGATGTCTCCGATATGGCCACCTAGCCAGACACTATAAGGGCAAATCCAGGTGTCTGCGCTGTGGAGGAATGGAACATTCGGAAGAGGCCTGTACTAGTACATCACTAATCTGTGTGTTTTGCAAAAACCAGCATAGAGTTACGGATATCAAATGTCCGGAAAGGAAGAGGCAAACCAAAATAAACGAACTTATGGCGTCACATAATCTCAGCCTTCAAGAGGCCTCATTAGAAGTACCTCCTCTATATCAACAAGAAAATCTCTACTCCAATACTGTTAGAAGAAACCGTTTCTCTCGTTTATCTGAAGAAAATAATTTTCCGACTATTTCGCAGAGTGATCAAGGAAACGAAGCTCACATTATCCCTTCGTTTAAACCTAAACCCATAAGAAAAACTAGATATATTGATCCAAATCAATTAATTCCTATCTCAGATTTCCGATTTAAACGTACCGTGTCATTTGTGTCTTCTGACGAGGAAAAAAAACAATTCGTTCCAGTCCAAAAAAGTTAGATAGACAACCTAGTTCGTCCAAACTAGCCCATAGCACAACCTTAAACAATAATTATCCGAAACCAGTTCAATCAATATTGAAAAGTAGCACAAATAACATAAGCAAAAAGGGTTTAAGTCTCTTCCTAACAATAGAAAAGCTGGTAAGTCTAATTCAGCCGACAATTAATTTTCCTACTTTATTTTACATATTTAATTATATTTTTCTTATTAGTATTTATTAACGTATTCTATACATTCAATGGTTATATATTTATATGTATATATAGCAAGATAGATATATAAATAGGGTAATTCGCGTTTATTCTAAACTCACTCCCATGATAATCTGGAATCAAGACTAATACCCAAATAATGATAGGAAGATGAAAGGTTAATTAGAATATATCCGATGGAAATTCTGCAATAGTCATGGTTAACAGGCCGGTAAGTAAAAACCACAGCCGTGCATTTTTGAGGGACAATTACAAGTTTCAGTTTCGATAAATTCTTGACAATCTTCCTCAGATGCAGATTTATGGTATCGAATGCAACCTGAAGGCTACTACTTTTACAAAAAACTACCAGGTCATCTGCACAAGACAACATTCTACAACTAAGCTCGGATATTATACTACGCAACCCTGTAATATAAATGTTAAATAAAATAGTGCTTAAAATGGATCCGTGGCCTAATCCTTTATGTGCCACTCTAACCATTTGATCGTTAACTAGTTGAATTAAATTAAAGGGTCTCTCGGTAAATAAACTATATATTGTATCCGAAAAATTAATTGGAATCATTATTTAAACAAAAATTTTATACAGAAAAGGGATGTGGACACTATCAAATGCTCTTTTGATATCTAAAAAGCAAGCTACAAGGTATTCCTTATCTATCAGAGCTTTGTAAATATTGGCTAACAGGGAAGCAACAGTTTTGCGTTATTTTAAAGATTTACTTTGTAGCTATCATATTTACATATTGGTTAAAATAGTGGCAAATAGAAATTCATATTATAGTGAAATTTAAAAAATTAAAAATTGAAAATAACAAAAATCTAAAAGAATTTTCAATGCGTGATCAAATTTAAAAAAAAAAAAAAAACAAACAAATAAGAAACAAAAAATTTCGTGTTAACAAACGACATCAAAATTAATTTAAACTGTACAACAAAAATGGAATGATTAAATGTTAATTTAACTAAATTTTTGTCAAAAAGTGTGTAATTTTAATCAAATGCAAAATAATGAATAAAAAAAAATATATATATATATATAATTAATTTAAGTATCAAGTTTTACGATGAGCAATTATTATTAAATTAACTGATTAAAAAGAATTGTAAAAACAATCTTTCTTGTTGTGGAAAAAAAAGAAAAAAAATGCGATAAACATAAAATCCACGCGTGCTGAATATTTAAACAGAAATAATCTTCAATAAACACAATTTAAAAAACTGCATAAATAATTTAAAAAAAAAAAAAAAACGAGTAAAAACTGTTAAAAATGTAAAATTGATAAATAAATATCAAATGATTACAGTAATCGGTAATAATAACCTAGCGAACGAAAACTGTAATATACTTGTTTATTTTTCAAAAATTACTAATTGTTGTCGTCAATTTTTTTCATCCCTTCTTGTCTCCGTCATAGCTATCTCTTTCCGCTTTTCGCCTTCGCTTCCCTGTGACTGTTCTTTTACTTTTTTATATACCTTTTCTTATTTTCATCTATATTAAATTATTCGCTGTATTTTATTTTTAATCTTGCGTATCAAAGTCCGTTTGCATTTAAAATAATTATTTCTATGTTTTTTTGCCCGCAATATTTATATATTTTTTGTATTTGTTAATTGTATGCTAGCGCCTAGATTTTAAAGGTCGCCATATTATACGGGTAGCGTCGGTTTTATTTAAGGACAGCATGGCAGTCGCGGTCTGCAACAGTTCGTTTTAGAAACGTGTGTATGTATCGGATTGGCGTGGGCCATTGTATGTTTTTTTCTTTGCGAGAAAAACGTGTCTCTTTTAAAAGAATACAAAAATATAAAGCGTGTTTATCGTTTTATGTATATTTTTGTTGTTCGTTAAAGCCGTGTTACATTAATTCGTATGTAAAATCATTCGTCGAGACTTCTTTTTGTTCTATGTATGTTTTTAATAATTCGAGTGTAGTGATAAAATTAATAAAGAGGAATTCAGTAGATTTGTTCGTTTTTTTTTTCTTTGATCATCTTTTGTATTTTTTTTTTTGTAAATTATAAGTACCCGTAAGTTATTTTAAAATTTCAGCCGACAACACTAATTGAAAATTCAATTTTGTTTAATTATTTCTAAGTTTAATGAGCGATCTGGATTTCTTTTGGTATTTTTTTTACGGAATTTCTCAGAAACTATCGAGTAGAAAAAAATTTCTATGAATTTTTCTAACTTTATTTTTTCCTATGAATATTACGTTTAAATAAAAAAAATTCTCCTCCTTCATAGAGTAATATTATTATCAATAGATGATTTAATGAGTAAATTAACCGCTTTCAGGAACGTTAAGTAGAAGAAGCGTGAATTAATTCATGGCAATTGAAAAGGTTAAACATTTTATTAAATTTGATACATTCTCACCATGATTGTCAATGTCATTGAACCGTTAAAAAATTCTATTTTAGAGCCAAGCAAACGTAATAAAATATTTCGGATAACTTTTTCCCTTACTTACACGTAATACATGTGTTGTAGGCGAATTTAGTACTGGCTAAAGAGAAAAAAGGAAACATACATTTTACCTATTTCTATTTAGAAAATAAAGTTAATAAATATTTCACAATGCAGATATTTCAGAAACTACATCGTAATGTAAATTTTATTTTTGAATTCACAACCACGTGTGTTTGTAGTACGAAATTGATATTAGTACATATATTATGAAATAGTCGAAATATTTTCTAATTTGAGGGGAAAAAAATTGAAAATCTTTCTACATGATAAACTGCAACCTATTTTTTTGTTTTGTATGAAATACAGTAAGCGCAGCAACAACTACATTGTAGAGTTACCCTGTTTTTAAATTTAAAAAAAAAAAAAAAAATCGTGATATGAATAATATTAAATAATGAATATGCAAACATTCAAAATGGAAAAAAGTAGATTTTAAAGTTTTAGCTTAACATAATGAATCGTAAAAATGGCTTTTAAATCAAACTTTTGTAGTTCTGCGCATAATTCACCATCTTTATTCTCTATTTTGTCTGTAAACCTCAGAATTTTACGAAAAAATTTTCTTGGTAATCAAAAAATGGTAATATGCTTTAACTAACCAATTTTAAAAGGCCAGCCTAAAATTCAAAGCGATCTAAATTAATCTTGTTTACTTTTTTATTACTAAACGTATTAATGTTGCCCTCTAATAAAACGTTGACATTGTCGCAATTTGAATTACAAGTACATGTAACTATTTTTAACTACATCCAGTAGCGGACTCACGGGGAGGGGGAGGATAGAGGACACTCCCCCAAACGACTAAAACCACAATGAAAAAATTTGTTAAGGTACAACAGAGAAACTTAATTTATACCATAAAAGATTTGTATAAATGTTACCTATGGATTTAATTATAGTTAATATTTAATACTGTTTTCTATTAATATTACATTTTTATTTAAACGCAACCATCATAGATCTTCTGCCTTTTTTATTTATTTTGTAATGTAAATGAAAATAGTTCAATGAGAAATATATGTACATATATATATATATATATACAATTTTTTTATTTGCTCGCGAACAAAGAATTCGGATCGGATTAATAACAAAAATAAAAAAAAAAAAAAAAAAGTAAAATCCAATAAAAATATTATCTTTTTATTCTTTTTAGTAACTTACTATTCAAATTCTAAACTACTATTTTATCTATAATTTTATAACTTTTTCTTTTATTTTTCATCTAAAAATAACACAAAATTTAGATTAAAATTTTTAACTTTGTTTTTCTTTATGAAACAGGGTATTTTTCAAATCTACTGCCTCCCATATAAGATATTATGTAATTACATAATTTACTTCCCCAAAATATCTCTCAGGATCATCTTGCTACACCATTGTTTTTCGCATCGAGAATGTTTCGTAATATTGCACAGTAACCGTACAAATATAAATCTATTTTAAAACATCAAGTAATAAATGTACATTTTTTTTGCCGCATATATCAAAAAAAATTTAAGTCTATTATACATCAGGAACCGCGCAGACTATATAATATCTGCATACGACATTTAGTTATATTGATATCGCAAATTAACAGAAATGCGCGTAAAAAACCGACACATAGAACTAATATTTCTTTCGACGACTTAGCCATTTTCCTAAACTAGAGTAATTTAAAACATATTTACGGTAAAATAAACATTTTCGATAAAACGTACCATACACAAAAAAAAAAACAAAAAAAAACACCCAAGCATTGAGTTGCCCTTTTTCAATTTCGATCGTTGTAAATAAAATTTAAAAAAAAAAAACATATGAAATGTCAGTTGTTTTATTTATTTTTTGAGCACCGCGTGAATTTTTCGCTAATCGATTAGTACAATACGCAAGTGCACCGTATAGTATTATTCTAGACGTACAATAAAAGAGAGATTTTTTTTCTTTCTTTTTTTTTTTTCATTAACCGCAAAAAACAAAAAAAAAAAAAAAATACTTTTATTACACGATCATTATGGTACCACTTTCAAGTTATATTTGCTCTTTTATTAGCTCTACGAAATTTATAGTCACTAAATTTCGATATCACCAGTATTTACGTTTAATTCATTATTTGAATTATTTGAGTATTTTTCAATATTCTTCGAAATAGTTGATTTTTTTTTTTCAGAAATATAATTTTAAAATTAATCACAATTATAAAAACAGCGAACATCGTATTTCTCAATCGATTACAATAATATACATTATTAACTAAAAATTATTCATTTAATTGATACTGAAATGTTAGCGCGCATAGAGCATAGTAAATATTTCAATTTATTCCAGTTAAATACGATAAATGAAATAATATTTTATCCAATAAGCCAAAAAAAATAGAGTAAAAATGAGCGGAAAAAACACTCGACAAATCGCATCCACTGATTCCGTATTTAGCTTTTTCATGAACGATTTAATTCTACCGGACGATGCTTGTTTATTCGCTGCGGAAACCGATAAGTATGCACTGGACTCCTCCTTTAACAAAAATTAAGACAACAATTTATCTGTCGGCTTTGCTGGACTTTATCATATCTCTAAGTGTTAACCGTGGACCGGTTACCGATAATTCGACGAAAGATTTTACAGTGATAAGTTTGAAATTTTACCTTCAATGAATATTTAACAGTTCTAAAAATCTCGCCGAAGATAAAAATTACTACTTTAAATAGGTATCTATTTTTAGATAAATACGAAATACATCCTATAATAATGACAAGCTACGAAAATTCGGAACACTCGTTTGTTTTTTTCTGGTTACACAATCGCTAAGAGATTCGTATATTTCGAGTTTATTTCTAATGCTAAAAATTTATAATGAAAACAAAGATCGAGTATGTACATAATTTTGTGTCACACATTTTTTAATTCTACTATTTTAGCACTTGGTTATTTGTTACGTTCGTTTTTTTAATTATAGCGTTCGTTTCAATATTAACGTTCATTTTGAATTCAGTAATCCATAATTTAGGTGCGGTAAATTTTTAAACACTTCACGTCTATAGTATCTATAATAACTACTTTTGTTTTAAAAACGAAAAAAAACAGCCCCACAAATGCATATTAAACATTAATGCATATTAAACATTATCAGATTATACATATGTACATCGCGGTTGAAGAAATTAGTAACATGTTTATTTACAAGATATCGACTGTTAACTGTAATTTGACATAAGCCCTGCCATCGCCAAATTACGAATCTATTCGAATTGAAGTAGTTGAATCCAGTTGTATTCCGCGCAATATTTTAAATTGTTCAACAATGTATTTTTTTTTCTATTATTTTTAGCATTTACATATAAGGAAATTTTTAATTTTGCTCATTTTTTTTTCTCTTTCTTTTTGATTTTAAATTTGCATATTACAAGAAATTACGTACTTTTTTGTTAGAGTGCTTTTTGTTTTGTTTTTTTTTTTTTTTTTTTTATGTAAAGCAACCTTTTCGTAAACTTAAATATAATAGTAGACTTTACTGATTGCTGGACGGATCAACGTGAGTTTTTGTTTTTCTTATATTGTTAACCTAATACATTTACAGGAATTAGTGGCCAGATGGCAATTTCATCTATTTAAACTGTTAAAGCGCCATTATTACCTGCTGCCTTTTCCCGCTTCTAGGTAAAAGAACAATTTCCAAAAATGCGCAGTTTTTTTCTAAATACGTTTACCGAAAACACGCTAATATTTTAAGTAGCATAAACTTCAGAGTTTTCTTTTTAAAAGTTACGCGGTACGAAAAGATTATCCCTACAAATGACAAAAGCGTCACTGGAAAAATTGCAAAACTTTCGTAAAATTTAGTTATTACAGTGGCGAAAGGGCTTGGAACTTACCTCCGAAAAATGTAAGCGTGAAAAATGTTTGCAACATTAATTGAAAAGTAAGTGGCAACTTTATTTTAAATACTTTTTTAATACAACTTTAATATGAAATATTAAATAGATAATTGTAGAGATTAATATGATTTGTAGACTGCAGTATTTTTTTTTTTTTTTTTTTTTTTTTTTTGATATTTCTATATAAACGTTTTGTACGAATACGATACATATGTGCACCGTCACATTTTATCGGTCGATCTTACTGAAAAGGGTGCCCGAATATTTAGTACGCAGAAAGTTTTTCACGATTAATAATAGTTTGGACAAACAATCACCGCGTTACAAATTTGATCCCTGTTATTTCATAAATAATTTTTTGAAGCTTAATAATATTGAGGGTGCAATAAGAGGTACTACTGAATCGCCTCGTTTGAACTGAGTCAAATATTTCATAAAACACATAGAAAGGGGCCCTGTGTCACTGGAGGTCCTTGCACTATATCGGTAAAAAAGAAAAATAAAAAGTAAGTCTAAATTTTCCCCGGTACCAATTAGCAGGCCTAAGGCGGCAACGTGTAGTCTGTTTTAAGTATAACTAATGTTTTTACTTATTTGCTTGTAATGCCCGCATGAGATTCTGAAATGTAAATATTGGTGCAATTAGTGTGTAAGCAAGAAATCATTCGTAAATCAAGAATTGCGCATGATCTTTCATGGAAGAGCACAAGCATCAGTGAAATTACATAATTGGTGAAGATCGTGTTGTGGATATAGTATTCTCGAAAATAGTGCAACATTACGTAGCAAACCTGTCATTCGCTATAGGTAAAAAATAGAAAAGCTGGTAACCCAGTATAATATCAAAAAAAAAAAAAATAATAATAATAATAATAATAAATGAAGTCAAAAGATTTTTCTACCTCTTTCTGTTTTTTTTTTCCAGCATAATCCGGATTAAATTTACATTTGCCGGCGATACTGCGAACATTTTTTATATACAACGTACTAAATTATTTCACTTCGCATTCGGGCAGCTTTGGCAACGTTGTCGAGTACGAGTAAATATATAGAAAATTCCACTGTTGCATCAACAGTTTGATCTGAAATATTTAGAGGTACTAATTCTGGGTTTCTACTAGCACGGGTAAGATTTGACCGACAACGATTTTTTATATTCGATTAAAATGCTGTTGATTCGGTGAAAAAATTTAATATCGAAAAAAAAAAAAAAAAAGAAAAAAAACGCTCTGAGAGTTCAAAAATAACTTAAGGAATTTTTACCTGTTGCGCTAGCGGGGCTCCAGCGTAGAAATTTATCGATTTAGCGTAACGATTGAAATGTTTCTTTGCCGAACAAGCCACGAAAGCACTTTCAACAACTGCTAGCACCGTAAATAGTAGGCAAACATTTATCCAGACGTCCAAAGCCGTTCTGTCGGAGAGCACGATTTGGGACGGTCGAAAGAGCAGATCAACAATTATTATAAATAATAAACTAGCATTCACGTACAATCGGATGAAAACCATTTGGCCGAGCCAAAATGAGATCCACGTAGTGGACACGATCAACAAATACGGAAGATAGTAATACTTCAGGTAATAGGTTAATTCCCGTCGGAAAAATAAATCCAGTTTAATGCAGCTATATTCTCCTATAAAAATTTCCATTAAATATACGTTTCGTAAGAAATAATTATATCAAGTATGATCATTGTCGACTAATCTAAAAGATTACATTTTTAAAAATTTCGAATAAAATTACATATACCGTTCTCCATTATTCAGATTTCGCACTGTACTTATGTTATATTTTTAATCGTCTTTTTTCATTCAACGAGGGGTACCCCGGGGGAAATCATGGTCTGAATTTATTATCGTTCCGATCGAAAAATTAGAGGCAAGCGGGCCTCAGGAACCACCGGCTTATTATATTGTCCGATTTCTCTTGCACCAAGTCGCGTGCCAGTCTTTAATTACAAGCGTGTATGATAGTTCCGATAACAATTCAATTGAATAACTTCATTACGAATTCCGGGTCTGCTGTATTTCTTGATATAATACCGGATCGGAATTTGCTTTAGAAGAAACACATCGAAAACTCTGTACGAAGATATTCTCGAGATGTTAAGAAATACACGGGGTGGAGTTTTGTTTTATCGAATTTTTCTATCAATCAAGGAACGCATCTTATTTATTAAAATTTTCCGGAATTATACCAGCTGGACATAAGAAATATTACCGTCAACTTTTGTAGGATTCCAGGGCACGCTAGAATTTCGGGAATTATACTATGTTAGATCAAGCGGCAAAAGCCGGGGCTAGTATGGGCAATTTATGCTCTTTCATTACTAATAGAGAGATCTCCGTATTGCAATAGAAGCTAAGCCGAGGATATCAACCACTTGTTATTCAGTTGTGAGGCCCTATCTACGGATAGAGTTCTCCTTTTTGATCAGCTGATGTGCTGCGGTTTATATCCTCCATTCTGCATTTTTCAATTACTTGTTTGTGGTGATCACACATTGTTTATTCTTTTCTCATTCATCAAAAGAAATGGAATTGCAATTTAAAAATCCAAACCTTTTTTTTTTTTTTTTTTTTTAATTTTATTTTGTCTACTATGGGTGGAGTGATTACTCCATTTATATTGGCATTATTGTTGATTATCGAGCTTATTTCATCGAGCATTGTGGGCGCTGCTCTGCAGTTGTGGCCATATTGCGAGATGTGATCATTGTTAATTTGTATTTTCTTTTTCTTTCTGTTTCTTTAAATTTCATCTGAGCATTGTGGGCTCTGCTCTGCAGTGGCGGCCATATTGCAAGATGTGGTTAAGGTTAATTTATATATATAATTTTTTTTTTCTCTCTTTCTGTTTTCTTCATTTTCTCTGAGCATTGTGGGCACTGCTCTGCAGTTGCGGCCATATTGCAGGACGAAGTTACTTCTTTTATACTGACTAGCCAGTAGTATAAGTAAGGTTTAAATAATTAGATAAAAACAAGAAAATGTCTTCTTACTTTTTATTTTTTTTTTTATTTTTATTTTGTTTTGTTTCCGTGAATTTAGTATGATCTGAACGTTAGCTTGCTGGCCAAATGAATTTATATTGTTCAGGCAAAAAAAAAAAAAAAAAAAAAAAAAAAAAAAAATCTGATTGGGGTGCTCTCCGTGTCAGAGTAGAGCTAGCGAGTTTTGAACAGTGGTTCTATTTAAATACGTTCAACATTCCGGGGTATTCCGCCGTCGTATGATATGCGCATTTATTCGGTTTCCTGTTTTTGAATCATTACTGTCTGCTGGCCCACTTGCAACACGGTTAATCCAAAAGGGTACTGCTGCTTAGATAAGTTTATTATAGACTGTAAGATTTAGTTTGTAAGTTCTGTAAACTTTGTTATATTGTCCTGGACTGATTGGTTTCGTTAAAGCCCAATAAATTAATAAATAACAAACGAAAAATCAAATTTGGCAGTGACTTATTCTGGACTGAAGTTTCTCTTGGTTCTATTTCGAATTGGATGCTATAAAAATTTGACAGAATTCTGAGAAACTGAAAGAAATTAACGTTAACCTCAGAAAACCTGTAAGCTTTAACAACTGTATTACGCTGATTTTACCAACTTCACGTAACCGAAGCAGTACGAAAATAAACCGAAGGTTAATACACATTCCTCTCGAGCATGTGTGATTTCATCATTGTCAGAATTTTCTGCACTAGCTGACATTTTCTTGCTATATCTTCTTTTTTATCCTTGTTGTTTTCCTTTCCTATTTTTCCTTTCTTTTTAAATTTTCTTTACGATTCCATCTTTTCTACTTACTTTTCTTTCTACTCTTTCCAGCATTGTCTTAAATACATTACCAGTGCTATTCACTTTTTCCCGTCTAGATGTGGTTTGTTTCGTTTTATTCACTAGAATACTTCCGAAAGTTTTTGTCTTCCATATCTTCTTCTAGATGCCTGAAAAGAAAAAACCCCTTTCGCTGTACCAACTTCAAGCTAAACGACACTTTTATACAAGTTAAGTCGGTTTCAATATCCGTTTTCGTGTCTCCTCTATTAAATCGCTCTTTTACCGCGGCTTCACTGTATATTCCATCGACTAAAATTACACATATACATATTTTTGTACTTTTTTTCTGTTTGTGTTGTTCCCTATGGTTCCTCTAATTGTTTCTATCTGTCCCCTTACCACTTTATCCTATTATATCTGGTTTTCTAACTATTTCAACGTCTTTTACATTTCACGGAAGTTACGTTGAAATGTTATAGTTCATGACGAGAAATAAAATGCAAAAAATGTTAAAAATTCGCGCTTCATTTTTATTACTAAAAAGTTCACAAATGTTGTGTACATTTTTCTGTGGGGGAAAAAGAAAAAAGTTCATTTTATTTTGAATTCCCCCTTCATAGGAAAAAGAAAAAAAAAAGTATGTACAGTGCCATCGATATTTTTCGATTAATAACCAACTATTATACTGTCGCAGAAATTATTAATTAATTACCATCGCGTGTTACGCTGTTACAATAGCGAACATGAAATTCTTCTAGAGTAAATTTCAATAGGCTCAGATCTTTAAAAAGATCGACAGGGTCCTCGTTTTTCCATAAATACACCAATTCGTTTGCAGTGTGACCATCTAATGCATAAGTAATTATTATGTAATTAAAAAAGAAATTATGAAATACCTATTATTATATTATATGGCACATTATAGCATCGAGGAAGCGCATGCAACGAACGATTTTTCATAAAAAGTGCAAAATCGAGCAGCGTAGAGTTTTTTCATAAGGTGTACTAATTTCGCTATAAAACATATACTACTCACACGAGGCCAATCGTATACTACACACTTGCGTATCTAACGGATACATTTTTAAGTTCATTGGACATGAAAATGTAAACGATAACCTGTGAGAATTGTTAAAAACAAATCTATATTAAATAGAAATACGTATTTAAATGATTAAGTGAAAATTTAATAAAACGGAATAATAAAAATTTAGCGTATTTGAAATGCCTTTATTTACTTTTTTTTGTTTGTTTTCTTTGGTAATGACGGCAGCAAACGCTTAGGATCACACCAAGAAGGGTGCCCATAGCCAGAAGCATGGCCAAACATAAATGCACTAATCATGCGGCGAATATCAGACGCGGTAACTGTTTGGCTGTGCTTTCAGGCCGGCTATGTTGCGTGTGTATTTTACCAGATCGGGCGTCATCGCTACAATTCTTGTTTTGATTATCATCAATCAAAATTACGTTATTTTGTGTTTACAAAGTAAATGTGCCGAATTATGGCAGTATATTTAATGTTTCTATTTTGCAAATAAAACATATAACGCGGTTTATTGTTATTAATGCATTTTACATTTAATGCGACAAATCGTTTTTTTACAAATTTTCTCTTTAAAACTCTAATCCGAATTCGCGATATTATCGTAGAAGCGGTTTGTGCTTTTATTTTTAATTTAAAAAAAAAAAAAAGCACGCATCAATTCTCAGACGGATTAATTTAAAACTAAGATAATTCTTTTTTCTTCTCTGCCATACATATAGTCTCACTTGTATATATCTGCGTCTGTTCGAACTGAAAATTCGAAATCATTAAAAAGATTTTTTTTTCATTTTTTTCCTTACTGTATTACCGTTCCCTCGAAGGAGCAACATAGTCTGCAAATTAATCCGATAGTAGTTCACCGAATAAAGCAAATTTCGGTTATTTTACAGAGAACATTTGCAAAAAGTGATGTGTACATTTTGATCGGTCGTAAGATTTTATATCGAAAAATGAGCTATTTTACAAAATGCCGCAAGTTAAACTACTAGAGCAGAGACGCATCGTCGACTTTTTAAATTGCAGAATAAAATCGCATAATTTTTACTTTAAATCCACCAGAGGTTGTCGGTTTCTTAAATTTTCTCACAGCAATATTTTTAATGCAAAACTAAATCTGTTACATAAAATTTTATACAACGTTTAAAGATTGAACAAAGAATACCATAATCACTATTACAGTGTCATTAGTTGCCAGTTTGGAAAGTTATTTATGTTTATATTTTAATTATTCCGATGTGTATACATCATGTATTATTCCCTTCGTGTGGATGAACTATTGAAATTTAGTTTTATTATTTTTTGAAATTATTATGCATCCCCGATTACGATTAAACGATATATATATTATTCCAGTGAATTGTTATTCATTTATATTTTAGTCTGCATTTATTTATTTGATTCGCGCAAAACAGTGAAGCGTTTGTATTATAATAAAAATATACAACTTTTTTTTAAAAGCAACGGTAAAACAATTCTGCGTTGAAATCGGCGATGCTGTATTTTACAAAAACTTAGGATCCGATACTATATGCGACAAATTTAGTCTCTTACGTTCTTAACACGGTTAATCGAAAAAATTATTAACCCGCACCTATTTCGAAATACTAATTATTTATATAATTCTACGATGTTAATCGAAAGAAGAATTTTCTTGAATATTATACATTTTTATTTTAAATATTTTTCATCAAAAAACAAATCAAAAATTGCACGCGCATATTTACTCGTGTAAAAACTCAATTAAGGTAAATCAATCGGCGATAATGGGCAATTGCGCAGTAGGGAATAACGTAATTTTCAGCTATAAATATTAAAGTTAATAAAAATAAGTGGGCTAGGTACTAGTTATGTTGCGTTTTAGCATTTTTTCTTCCAAATGCGTACTTCGTCTTTGAAAAATTGTATTTTTTTCTCATTTCCCCAAATAATATATTGATATTACTTGACTTTTATTCTTTATTATTTTAACAACTGAACTAGATCACTCCCTATCCTCAATTCACCTTTCTATTTCCTCTTCTAAGTCTTCGGCTATTGTCTTTTCCCCTCGTCCCTAACAATCCTGCTCTGTTTAATCTATCCGTAAATAATATACCTCTTCCTCACGTTAACTGTTTCTGTTGTCTTGGGGTTTTTTTCAATAGTCGGCTAACATTCTCTAATCACATTGATTATCTTTTCTCTTCAGCTATCAAAAGGCTAAACCTACTGAAAGCTCTGTCTTCAACGAAATATCCTTACATTTTAATCTCTTTGCACAAAGCCATTGTCCGTTCCAAACTTGATTACTGTTCTTTTATCTATGGTTGCGCCTCCAAATCCCGTCTTTCTAAATTGGACATTATCCAAAATTCGTGTCTTCGGCTTTGTCTCGGTGCGCTTAAGTCAACTCCAATTTCAGCAATTCTTGCAGAATCTAACACACCACCCCTATTCCTTCGTAGATCTTATTTAGGCTATCGTTTTCTCATCAAACGTCTTCCACTCACGTCCTCTACTCGTATTCATTTTTATCTTTTCATTTATAAGAACTGGCGTTTTACACCTAGGAAAATCCCTGTTTTGGATCTCATTTCTCTTCGCCTTGGTTCCTTTTGGCCTTACATAATTTCAAGTAATAATCTCCTTTGTTTCTCCTTTAGCTTTGCCGATCTCTGCCATGCCCCTAAAGTTTCTTTTTTAAATTCACTGTCCAAATCCATTCCTCGAGAAATAATTCAACAGGAATTCTACAGCACTATCAATTCCCAATACCCATCGCATGTAACCCTCTTTACGGATGGTTCCAGGGGACCTCATGGTGTTGGAGCTTCTTTTATCCTTCCGAATTTCAACTTATCTGAATCATTTCGTCTTCCTTCTTTCTGTTCGATCTTTACAGCCGAGTCAATGGCCATCCTACGCTCCATTGTCTTCATTTTTTCCAATCGTTTATTTTCTAATTATTTGATTATTTCAGACTCCATGAGTGTTCTTCGAGCGATCAGTTCCTCTTATCCTGATCACTCTTCCGATTTCACCATTCTTCGCATACGCTGTCTTGTCCATTTTCTTCCTTCTCACTACTCTATCCGTGTTGATTTGCTGTGAGTTCCCAGCCACATAGGAATTAAAGGTAATGAGATGGCGGATTCCTTGGCTCGAGTTGCTACTTCCTCTCGTTCTTTTTTTAAAAAAGTTCCATCCTCTAATTTGAATTTCCTATGCACTAATTTCGATTTCAAACTTTGGTCAGACATTTACCCCTCCACCTTTTGTAACGATCAATCCTTTTATCTGTCCGTACAACCTAGTATTCTTTTTAATCCTTGGTTATTTGAGATTCCTTCACTTCCCCGTTCTGTTGTCACTTTTATGATTCGCTTGCGTTTTGGCCATTCTGCTCTCTCTTCCTCTCGTTTTCGCTATTCCCTTGTCTTCTCTCCAAATTGTCCTCTCCAAAGCGGTGGTTTGTGACGCCAATCACATCTTTTTTCAGTGTTCATTCCTTTCTGTCGAACGTTGTATTCTATATTCTTGTTTACTGAAACTCAAACTCCCTACTCCTTATTGTGCATCTTATATTTTGTCCTTCCCCTCGCCGTTCATAATTTCATCCATTGGTTCCTTTATATTGTCTATATCTGATCGTATCAAAATTTAACTGACGGCTCTTTTCTTTCTTGTTGGTTCTGGGAGTAGGTTCTTAGCTAGCATGTCCAAGAAAAAAAAAAAAAAAAAAAAATACTCTCAGGTTTATCCTTACAAGCAATTCCACTCACCGTTGATTGCCGTAGGGCACCCCATGCAATATTTCTGTCCTCCTTTCTCCTTCATTCTATATAAATGTTTCTCAAAATTTTTCTTCAGATGCTTGTTAAACAACTTTTTCTTTTTGCTATTCAAGACGCGACTTTTTTTTGTCACTATAACTTTTTAATTCCATTTCAGTAGTTAAAGCTGGAACTGAAAAATATAAACACACCTCTGATCGCTCAAAAGTATATCCATTCACCACTTATTTTCAAAAGCACTTTTTTCTCATTTGTATACTGGTTTTTTTTTTGTTTTTTTTTTTTCTTCATTCTATAAAGCATATCATTCAACGTGCTGTTTTTAGCTACTAAGGCCATCACGCGGATGTGTGATCAGTATTTAGAGATTTAATTTGTTTATTTTAATAAACTGAAGGACAAATACCGTTGCTGTTGATGAATTCGCAAGAATACTAGTGACATCATGGATGCTGTTCCAAGTGACTCAGTAATCCCAAACGGCTGGGGACACATACGTAGTATGTGGAAGACGGTAGAGGCGCTGTTTTGTAGGCAGAATGAGTAGGTTGCAGTGGGCGGGACTCCTCGGAATTATAAACTGGTAGGACAGGTTTATATGTCCTATTCGAAGGTGACTCAGAGCGCAGAACTCTACACGATACATGTTATCCCCCCCTGGCCACCACAGTTCAGTTGTCGCTTTAATGATCTTAGAAAAGTGTCTGGTAGGACGCTTAGTGCTCTTTCCGTGCGAACGAGCATTTAGCTAAAAACGAGACCGAAACACACAGTATTGTAAAGGCGTTTTCAGGCGGGAGAAAATGCATTGCTAATCGAACAGATATATCAACTCGCTTATTTCCAAGGATACCAGCATGGTTGGGCACCTGCAATCACGCTATCGAGCAGTGCCTCTTGGGCAATCTATAGAAAATCTAGTGGATTTGACTCACTACCGGATGATATTTGGTGTAAAGGTTTTATATTGCATCTAGGGCGGCTGATGAGTCTGTTTCCATTAGCGCTTTCTGAGCCGTAGGCTCCAGTGAGAGAAAGTACTGACAACTGACGAATATCCAGTAGATCTGTGTGTCCACGACCGCACAGCTGTCATTTGCTACATCACATGACTGAAATGAACAGGCAGTGGGCGATGACCTGTCAATTGGATAGTCTTTAGCTGCATCTGTGTAGAATGTTACATAGTCTGGATATTTCCGAATTGTAGCTCGTGCTAGCTGCTTGACATCAGGGTGCTGGGGTTTGTTATATTTTAAATTATAACAAATACAAGTATAACAAACAAATTTAAGAATAAAACGATTGCTTACTTAGAAACATTTTCAGATGTAACCCACCATCAGCTAAAAACACAACTCAATATATGTGTGATCAGAAACAAATTCTAAAACATATAATTTGTTTCTCATCACATATATTGAGTTGTATTATTAGCTGATGATGGGTTGTACCCGAAAACGTTTCTAAGTAAGCAATCGTTTTATTCTTAAATTTGTTTGTTATATTTGTATTTGTTATAACTTACTATATTCTATAATTAATAAACAGGATATTAAAAGATTCTTTATCGTTATATTTTATTAGGGAGAAATCAACACAAGTGACTCAAGGATCCCATGAAGGTATCAGCGTGTTAAGTGCTTGTGCGAGGAAATTAATTACATTTATTCTCCGGTCTGATAAGAGATCTAGAATCTCTGGTAGTGGGTCGTTAGAAAAATTTCGGATGCCGATGAGGTTCTTTGTGTGGTTAGGGAAAATCAGATTACATGTAAAATTCAGATAGGTTTTCTCGGTAAGTGTAAAGCTCTCTGAAATATTTTAACGAGGGAACATCTAGAAGGGCGTAGTGACTAGCGGACGTGGAAGACCTATGTGCGCGCAAAACTGTGCGAAGGGCGGCATGATGCATTGCATCAAGACATTGTTACAAAGGAAGGCTGACTAATGAATAGGCTTGTGACCCGCAGTTGACTCTAGAGAGGACCAAAGACTTATAGATGGAAAGAATGGTTTTAGAAGGGAAATTGTATTTGACATTTGCCGAGTACTGGGTGAGTGATAACAATTTGCAACATTTAACTCTGAGGTCGACTATGTAAGTACGCCACGTTAGTTTTTTATCGAACAGTATGCCAAGGAACTTAGCAGTAGGCTGGAAGAAAATTGGAGTTTTCGAGTTTTAAGGAAATACTAGGAGTGGTCTGACTTCGCCTGCGGAACTCAACGCACGGTTTTCGATGGAAGAACAGTAATTTTATACCTTGATTACGATTTATTTCGTGCTTTTTACACGCGCTTCCCTTAATTTTTCTAACATTCTTCTCGTATACCTTGTTTCTAACCAATTTTTCTTTCTTCTATCTTTTTCCATCGCTAACAAACTTCTTAATTATTCTTTGTCTATGTAAACAAAATTATTGAGTAATTCCGTTCCTGTGTTCCACTTTTTCCACCTTGTTTGCACACATTTCTTCTGCTATTTCTTTGTACCTATATACGGGTTTGACTGTACGAAAAACGCCGTTTTGATATAATTTTACCTGGTGCTATACAGTACATTTCCGCCTGGAAATAACTTGCAAAATACGTTCGGTTGAATTGTATGATGGAGATAACTGAGTTTCTCATTCGCAAAGAAGGTATCCGGTAGCCAAATAGCAGTTGCTTTCGGCAGCAAAAGGTACTTTACTTTATCTGAAAAAAAAAACAAAAAAAAAAAAACAGAAAACGAAAATAAACATAAACTTAATAAATATTTTGTTGTTTTTTAACCACAGGTAATTAAGAGAAGTTCAATAAAAAAAAGGACAAACTGTTCAAGGCTTCTTTTTGCAAGAAATAAATTTAGGCGGTCTTTCTAAATTACTTTTTATAATCTGTTGGAATTTACGTTGTTTTGCAGAGCAGACTCGAATAAAACCAAAATGCACATACTCAAAATGACCTCGTGGATTTTTACGTTCCTTCCTTTTCTAATCAACCTTCCTTTTATTTTTCCATCTAACCTAATCTTCCTACCCGGCCTTGGTTTGACAATTTTCCTTCGCTTCACCGCTCCATTATTGTCCCTATTATCCGTTTACGTCTCAATCATACTCTTCTTCCTTCCTCACATTTTCATTTTCGTCTCGCACTTTCCCTTAATTATCCTCTCTATCCTAACGACAAAATTGCCTGCGATCCTGATCATATCTTCTTTGAATGTCCATTCCTCGTGAACAAACGCACTTCTTTGTACTCCGATCTGTTATCACTCAAACTCCCTAATCCTTATTGCGCTTCATATATCTTATCGTTTTCGTCCATCTCCATTGTTCCTATCCTCAGTTCTTCTATCTTATCAATAGCTGACCGAATCTACATCTAACTGATCTTTTTTCCTCATGTTATTTCTGAGATCCGTTGATGACGTGCCCAAAGGTGGGGTTTAAAAAAAAACCAAAAAAAAAAACCGATCTCGTTTAAATATAATCGTGTTGATAAAAGTTAATATTTTCAAAAGTTTCGTGAAACCAAAACGAATGCGATTAATTTCATAGAAATTTAGCGTTCAATAATGCGTATTAATTATGGAAAAAGTTGACCGCGATTTTACAAGATTTTTACGAAGTGATATGATAAATAAATACCAGACACTTCGGCCATAGATTATCTACGCTATTATTCGTTTCGTAAAAATACCAGATGAACTTAAAAACTTTTTCAGGTATTTTTGAAAGTTTTCAAAGCTCATCGTCGTAAAAATTTCCAAATCGCGCTGATAAAATTTATATTTTTTTCCGCCTCTTATACCAGTTGAACATTCCTTCGATGAAATTTATTTATTCATTCCAGGTTCTTCCCTGCTGCAAAATGTATCTAAACAAAGTTGGGACTCATCAGTTCCCATGAGTTATGTAACAGAACAATAAATAATTACAATAACAACCATTGTATAATACATCAGAACACGGTACTGTGAATAGTCGGAATGCAATTACATAATTTATGAAAATCGATAAAAACATCGACGCAAAGGGGCAGAAATAGAAATAAAATAAAAGGATGAAAATAACGTTGACTAGTTAATATTCTCAAATTTTCCTCATAATACTAGCGGGACTTTATGAGCCATACTTCACTGTATAGGTTTCCATCGGTGGTTTTATAAAACACGCTTATTCCTGTTATAATCCTATTATTATCACCGACTCAATCCTTTATTGGAAGGATGGGTTGGCTATTACATGGTCAGTAAATATAAGGGAGAGAGGTCACGAGCACTGTTTATGGTTCTTACTGATATAGTGGGGGAAAAAAACAAAAAAAGAAAACGGTTTGTAAGTGATTTTTGCGAGAAATACGGTAAACAGTGAGTTTTGTAAAAATTTTAATGTTTTACCAACGACAAAAAAAAAAAAAACTGCCATCTAATCAAAATATCAATCCTCATTACCGATTTCCGCGACAGGTAACTTTCATCAAAGGGAAAAATATTGATTTCTTACAATATACCGAATCAAACGAGTATAATTTTTAATCATCTACCATTGTTTAATCCGGCCAGTAGTTAAAATCACTATTTTTGCATAACATTCTATTTATTAAAACCAAATTTAAAAGTTACAATTGGGTAAGCAGATAGTTAACGTTATTTCAACTTACTTGTAGGATCAGTATAATTTAGCCTTTCATCTTTCCACGACATATGGAGCGTAATTTGTGTTCTAAATTCCTACGGAAAAATATCAACAAAAAATATATCAAATTAAAGAACAGAATAAACGAATGAAAATAATTTATTTATTGATCGAAATTTCGTTACACATTTGTTTAGATAATTGCTGGGACATTTCTGCGAGTGTCCCGAATTTACTACTGTTAGGGGTCATAAAATAATCAAATTAAAATACTTGCTAAATTAAAAGCGAGTCATAAATCTCGCTTTACCATTAGGTATATTCGTAATTATTTTTAGTACAAATAATTAAATTTATTTATGTTTGTTACAGTATTATTATTTTTTTTTTATGATGCAAATTGTTACATTTTGCCTGTTTTTTACTTTAATATAAATGAATGCAAAAAATTCTACATCACAAAACTTTAGTAATTCGTTTATCTGCATAAACAATAGCTCTGGTACCAGTTGAACTCATTTGACACTAACCGATTAAAAACTATTCTGCTTGATACCAATAGATAAATTATTACAATTACGTTAATCTTGATGTATAAATCTGATTAGGAGAATATATGTATTAATATAATTCTTAAGTCAGAAGTAATATAAAAGAACTGTTACGAAATATTTTAAAATAATGACGTGATTGAAATTTATTTTTCTATAAGCATTATAGAAGAGAACTAATACTCGGGTGTCCATGGGGTATCTCCATGGCGAGGTCTAAAAATTCGAGTTATATATAGTTAATACGTAACGGTATTCAACACTACCAGTTTAACTCTTACCAACAAAATTATGCCCAGATTACTAGCGTCGTAGTGACAGAACTAAACGCATCTCTTGTATTAGCAGCAGTGTACTGCCCGCCTCGATATTTAATAAAAAATGATTTATTTGCAGACTCTTTTCGAGATCTGAGCAAAAGATTTATTGCTGAAAGCGACTGTAATGCAAAACATACACTGTGGTGATCAAGATTAATCACGCTAAGGGGACGTGAGCTAAAAAAACCAATGGATTCCTTGCAGCATAACCACCTATCATCTGCTATACCAACCTACTGGCCGATTGACCCCAACAGAAAACCCGATTTACTAGACCTTTTTGTTGTCGATGTGGTATCGATACGATACACGGCAATTGAAGAATGTGTTGATATAGCGTTCGATCACTCTCCAATTAACCTTACAATAAGTGAAGAAAAGCCGCCGTTCCTTACAAGCAAGTATATGTGTTGGGAGAATTTCCGAATGCAAACTGAAAACAATATAAATCTTGAAATATAGCTTAAAACCATTAATGAACTAGAGAAAACGGTCAATTTTCTCACAAAAAAAAAAACCATTCTAGACGCAGCGTGGAATTCTACGCCAGCTGGAACATCGGATAATGACGTTATTACCAATTATCCCATGGTAATTAAGGAGAAGCCAGCTAGAGTTCGCATGATATGGCACAACACCGGGTATCCGAGTGACAAAACTTTATAAAACAGAATAAGTGGACAATTAAGAATGCTCTTATTAAATGAAAGAAATAAAAGTTTGCAAAGTTTTCTGCAGAATCTCAGTGTCTCCCATGATAAGCAATATTCCCTTTAGAAAGTAACTAAAAAAATTAAGCGGATAAAACAACAACATAGCTCGTCTATTAGAAATGTAATCGGTAAATGAGTTAGAAGCGATACTGAGAAAGATAACATCTTTGCACAGCATCTGGCAGATGTATTCCGGGCACACTAATTTGACCCAAAAATTAAGCATGAACAAGAGATCCCAGAATTCCTGGAGCATATTCCGGATGATCAACAGCGCATCAAACCTATATCTCCAAAATGAAATAGCGGCTTTAAAAAGAAGCATAGCTCAGGGATACGACTTAATAACAGCTAACATCTTAAAAGAGCTGCCAACGAAATAATGAATATTACTCATTACTTACATCTTCAATGCTACATTCAGACTAAAGCATGTGCCGATATAATAGAAAATGACTCAAATAATTATGGTGCCTAAACCTGGTAGGCCTGTGAATGACGTGCCGTCGTACAAACCAATTTCGCTAATATCTGTACTATCTAAAGTCTTTGAAAAATTATTTATGAAAATAATAATGACGATTGTTGATCAACCCAACCGAAACCGATACCGGATCACTAATTTGGTTTTAGAACCAGACACATTTCACCCTTGATCAAGTACACACAATTATCAATGAAATTGAAAACGATTTTAAAGAAAAACGAATTTTTTCAGTAGTCTTTCTAGATATTTCACAGGCCTTTAACAAGGTATGACACAAAGGGCTGCTTTATAAAATTAAAACAATTCTCTCCTATAACATGTACAGGGTAGTCATTTCATTTTATTTAAATTAACGATTCTTCAAAGTAAAAGTCCAGGAAGAAGAATCGGAATTATAACCAGAAGGCGCTGGGGTCCCTCAGAGTAGCGTTCTGAGGCCGCTGCTTTCCAGCTAACATGCCGGTTACAAACAACACACTAACTGCTACTTTGGCCAGATGATACCGCAGTATTAGCTTCAGATATTTCTGAAAAAGTTGCTACTAGCAACTTACAGAATTCCCTAGATTAGATATATCACTGGACAAAAAAGTAGAAAATAAGTGTAAATGAAAACAAATCAGCTCATCTAATGTTCACAAATAGAAAAATAATCGGAACTCCCGTTACAATAAACCTGCAACAAATACCAATATTGCATGAGGTCAAATACTTAGGCATGCGGTTGGACCAGAGACTTACGTAGAAACAGCACATAATCGCTAAGAAGAAAAAGATTAATCGTCTAATAATCTACACGTATTGGTTCATCGGAAGAAATTCAGCATTAACAACGGATAATAAATTACTAATTTACAAAGCGATTATAAAACCTATTTGGGGAGCGATAGCGCTCAGTTATGGGGTTATGCAAAAAGTACTAACATCGAAATAATACAAAAATGTTAAAATAAAACACTTCGTCCGATAACGAATGCGCCCTGATTCGTAAGAAATGACGACCTGCATAAAGATTTAAATGTGTTCCTACTGTAATGGCAGAAATCAGATGATATGCTCTTCGCCATTGAAGATAGATTACACAAGCATCTAAATATCGAAGCAATTACTATTTTAGATAATTCATGCAACATCAGAAGGCTTAAATAAGCCCCATGATATTATTTAATCACCATTGTATAACCATTCTACTGAGGCTTCTGGCACCGGATAAATAGCCTCTTCACGTCAATACTTTTACGTTAAAGTTTGTTTTTTTTTTTGTTTTTTTTTTTTTTCGAACTTATCAACCGGGGACCTTTACCCAGAAACAATTAGAATAGGAAGGAATCACTTATATCTTGATAGGTCAAATATTGTTAGGAGAGAGGAACAAATAATAGGAACAATCTGTGGAGAGGGAAAAGATAGGACATAAGAGGCGCAATATGGAGTAGAAAGACCGAGTATCAATAAAATGGAATAGAAAGCAAAGCACTCAGCAGAAAGAGATAAACACTTAATAAACACATGGTCCGCATCGCAAACATGCTCTTCCTTTGAGTTGAGAGGACAATATGGAGAGGCAACCAACGAAAAACGAAAACGGGAGGAAGATAATAAAGCATGGCTTAAGAGCGCAAGCGAATAAGGGAGACAACAACAGAACGACAAAGTGAAGGAAACAAAGAGAACTACGGATTGGCAGGAAGACTAGGTTAGACAGACAGATAGAAAGAACAATTTTTAGAGAAAGAAGAAACGTACATATCCGACCAAAACCTACGATGAAAACCTTTGCACAGCGGAAAGTGATTGGACGAAGGGACTTTTTTAAAGAAGAACGGGTTGCTGCCTATTCTCACTTCTTCTTTACGTCAAAGTTGCTTGATAGTTCATAAAGACCAGCTGTAAGTAAAAAAAAATGATGTTATGTGTAGATTTAAAATTTTTTAAGATAGTGTATGAAAAAAAAAATTGAAAGAATGCACAACATCCGACCACATTACAGCATTATAATTAGTAAATTGCGCTTTAGTGGGCATTGTGTTATTAAAAATAATTAGGTAAAATTTGAAAAAATTAGTTGCTTACAAAATTTAAAAAATCGGCGCAACTGAACAAAGAATTTAATGAACGTATGATTCTGTTACGATTATTTGTATTACAATTAGACAGTTTTAGAATCTCGACCAAATTTAATTACAATTTACGAATTTTAATTGGTATTTTAATTTCCATATAGTATAAAATTAGATTAAACATTATTTTTAATATTTTATTTTAAAAATTAAAGAAATAAGAATAAAAAACCAAAAATATTAACCAATTCACTTCCTAAGGTTTTACTGAAACAATAAAGAGTCCTAATCTTAAATTCTGAAATAAAACAGACAGGATATAACATATATTTGTAGATCTATTGTTTTATAAAGGTGTTTCTCATGACCTTCTACACTGGGGTCACCAGTAATAACGTGAAAATAATAACCTAAAGATTAATGTATAATAATTTAAGTAAGACTGTACGACGTCAAAATTATTGCTGAGATAATATTAAAAAAGCGTATGTGTTTTAAAAAATAGAATAAATTTTGCTCACCATTTTAACTTCATCGACGTTTTCAATGGAACGTATCGCCATGTAAACATTGACTAACGTTGGTGTTTCGTCTGTTAACATAAAAACGTTAATTAAAAATCGATTTTTTGAATAAAAGAAAACAAATCAACACCGACCGCGAGTTACATAGACGAACTCATTTTTAAAAAACGATATGATTTACTTCGTCAACAATAACTGTACAATTATTTTCTATCGTAAAATTAGTTTAAGGTAATATTCGAAAAGTTTCCCACATGTTCCGTTGTGTCCGACAGGTCGAATTTTAGAATCGTAATTGTTCCATCTGATGCTATTGTACGCCTTGCTTAGATAATTTTCTTCCATTTTAACGCTCCTGCAACCGAAAAGCATAGCCGCAAAATGGTAAAATTCATTACCGGAATTAACGTGTTAATTATTTTTTAAAAATATCCTAGTCGTTAACAAGACTAAAAACTATCTAAGTAGAAATTGTTCATTAAAAATGGAAAAAAATTACAGCTCTAACAAATAAGATAAAAACTATTTCTTCACGATTTATTTTTTTTTTGGAATATTTCTTGTGTTATTTATTTATTTTGATTTTTATCATACACCTTTTGGCACATTGTGAAACTCAAGCACATACCGAAAACACTCGAAGTTTTGATACTATGATGCGAGTATATTGCTCCTGCCATCTTCAGGCCCTCGAAAACGTTTATTATAATAGAATTAATATTTTTTCTTTATTATTTATAAAAATATAGATTGTGTATTCTCACCACGTTAAGGAAATCAAAGAGATATGCAATATTAAATGGGGTTACATAAAAAGGAATAAGCTCTAAGGGATATTAAATTTTTCGCCGTGTCGAATATTGATATTGTAACAAAATAAGAGAAAACTATTACAATAAATACAAATATAACAAACAACTAAAATATAATAAATTTTTCGGATTCAGTCCATCATCAGTTAAGAGAAAACCTAATGAGCTGTTTTTTAAAAAACAATTTTATTACATATATGTTATATATATATATATATATATATATATATATATAAACGAGGCAGATTCAGAATCGTGGTACTACTATATTCGCGATTACATTCAAAATAGTTCATAATTTTAGTAAACAGAGCACGATAGATTTCTTTATAATTAAACTAGAGAAAATTATAATGAAAACTAGTACGGAAAAAAAATTTAAGTATGACTCACAAAATCTGAAATATTGTCCAAATCAAAATGTGTATAATACATTTAATTTCATATCTACCTGCAATAAAAATTAAAACACTTAAATGTATACACATAAATAATATATTCATCTAGTAAATACATCTATACATATACACACGCAGATATATGTATTTATATAGCCATGTAGGACGACCCGGCCTACAGAGAACACTTTACTAGGGTTCCATTGAAAGAACAACATAATACCTTAAAAACCCAATTAGCTTACAAATTTTTAAGTTTTTATTTTCTTTTAATCCAAAAAATCGTTACTTCTGCTAATGTTTTTTTATTCCATTTCACAAAATAAAAAAACATCGATCGTTTTTGTTTGTTTTTTTTATAACCGGACATAGAAAATTAAGAAAATCTACCTCATAGGGCAAATTACCCAAAACGAAAGGTAAAACCGATTCACTTTTCGCAACAGGAAGAACAGCTAGAGGAAATTAATGAAAAATTAAATTACTTCACGATAATAGACGAGCACGAAGTTAAAAAAATTACATTTCAGCGATTTATTGCAGTACATTATGACGTCTTTATCAGTTATTAAAAATAATATCTTCCTTCTTTTGGAAACACCCGCTGGTAGAGAATATGTTTGTTTAAAAACGTAACAGATTTTTTATTTTCCTGAAATTTGCAGAGAAATTACGAATGACGACATTTCATCGATAGACAATAATTTCATCTTGTCTACTAACGGCTGCGGGATTCGACGAACTAGACATTTCACTGATAGCGCAACGAGAGAAAATGATTCGTGAATCAACCACTATTGACCGATAAACGTAATTGTGGATTTCGGAAATTCACAATATGTTCGGTGTTTCTCATACCAAATTTTGTACCATTGACTTTCACGAGAACCAGGAAGTCACGGTTATTATGAATTTATGAAAAACAGGAGAACACTATTTTCGGACATTCACCGATTTCGTGATAATTCGTTGACATTCATCGGTGTATGTTGGCATTCGCCGAAATCAGTTCATCGCAGAAATACGCACGCACACATACACACATTATACATATTTAAAACATCGATTGTATACTATGTTGCATTCAATCCGGCCATTTAATTTTACGCTCACCTCTCGAAAAAAATTAAAAATCACTCTCGACCAATTGTTGTTGTTATTTTTGTCATTTCCGTTTGACAAAGATCCGCAGCTAATTAACTCCTGTGTATCTGGTCGCTTTGACCTTGAGATCGCGGTAGAACTCACGATCAGAGTATAAAATATTACGCGATACCATCGGGGATCACATAAATCGCAAACTAAATGCTGTATTTCGAAATCTCTGTAATTTCATTTATGCATTTATTTTCCTCAAACGTAAATATCGCGGCAAAGGTGCATACCAGTGACAGGGTTTCTTTAGTCTCTCCTCGTCGCGCCATTTCTACGACTGTCAAATTTTACCAGGAAAAACAGCTTTGTCACAAATTGTTTACTTTATCGACTTAAAACATCGGAATTTTTCTAATGCTTGCCTTCGAACTAGAATGAATAAGATTGGGACGAATCTGCACCAGAACGAAGAAAAAACATTTCTAGTGAGATCCCAGGTTCGATACGACAGAAAATATCGAAATGGGACATGCTAAGTTTTAGTTATGTTTTTGCATGTGTCGTATAATTCGACCTTTTTTCTTATTATCGCATATTATGAAAAGTGTTCAGAGCGGACAATCTAAACGAACCGCCCCTATCATTATTATTACCGTTACCACCTTTAAAAAAAAAAAAAAAATTAACTATACAAACAAATTAAATTTTTAAATGACGGTACTGCTGTAGTAAATATTCAAACGGCTGCAAAAATTATCTAGAAGAATTGAAAACGATTATTTTTACACTTCTGTTTTAAACAAATATGGGTATGGTCAAAGAAAGTAGTGGTTAAAAAGTTATTGGGAAATAAGAATAACACAATTCGTGAAATAAATGGAGGGAATGAGAAACTACCTGTTAATATGGTCGTTTATTTGAAATTTCTAACCGTTTTAATAATTATTTTTCTAATTCTGTAATCGATCCATTCAAAATTGAAAGTTTTAACAACAAACCTCTTAAAAGCAACAATTTGTTGCGCGAATTTTTAGTTTTGTAGAGCTCACAGAAAGAGAAGTAGAAAAAGCATTGTGGTTACCAAATATGTTAAAATAAAATCATCCCGGGTCTTCTCTCTCCTAGTTCTCCATTTAGTTCGTTTCTCGGCTGTGGCACTTGTTATAGTTCATATTCACACATTCCGTTTATTTTAATTAAGATCGGTCACCCAAAATTCGACCATTAGTGCTTAACCTGCGTTAAATACAACTTACATTAACTGCTCAGCATACACTAACATTGGCTCACTATGAAAGATTGTAATATATGATATTTAAGTTATTATTAATACTTTTTTATATTGTTTTATTATCACGATTTAAAATCGAATGTATTGCGTGATTTATGATTTCATATATACCACAGTATTAAGTAAAGTAAGTCCCGTACCAGAGCGTCGGGAATTGTGAAGTTAAACTTTCCATAATGGTACTAAGCCTAACGACACTAAGGAGAATACCGGGGCCAGTTCCTTTCTCTCAGCCACCTTTACTTTCCCAGATTTCTCTGGTACCCAATTATTTCAGATTAGGTATAGACCTGATAGAGATTCGGAGCCGGGACGAAACAAGTATCGGTAATCTATGACACCTCTTATTTAGTAGCCAAGTACCTTAACCACTAGGCTACCAGCGCCTATACTGGTATTAGCAGTTGTTAATGTTGATTTTTAATGATATTTGTATTTCGTGTTTGCATTGTAAATTGTGTAGTGTTTTCACTTATTATATTAATTTCATATTCTGTAGTTCGTATAAAACAGTTCCATTTATACTAAGGTAAGAAACAAAATTATTACAACATGCAATATTTTAAAAAAATTCTTTTTGTTTTACATTAATGTTTTTCATATACTTTTTTTTGGTAATAATGTCGTGGCTTATTAATTCAGTTCGAGAAATTAATAAAAAAGAAAAAACAGTTGAATTTTTGCAAGAAGTAGGAATTTTGCATAAAAAAAGTGTGTGCCTAAATGATCATAAAATGACGCTTTATTTAAGGGACAAAAACGATCGATGGAGATGTGGGAAATGCAAAAGTGAAATTGGGCTTAGAAACTTGACTTGGTTAGAAGGTAGTAGATTACCTTTAGATATAATTATATTTTTTATTTATTTACGAACACAAGAGCATATTATTAGCACAAAATTTTGTGCTACAGAATTAAACATGACTACAAATTCTATAACGGATTGGAAAAACTATTTAAGAGAAGTGCGTGCGGATAATCGATTAAAAAACTTTCAAATGATAGATGGTCCAAACAAAACAGTAGAAATAGATGATAAAGTTATGTTAAAAGAATATATCCACAATAGTGGGTATTTGGAGGAATTTGTAGAGAAGACAAGCAGTATTTCATACATGCGGTTCCTAACTAAATGTAATTCAAGAATGTATTCTACCAGGAACAACAATAATATCTGACAAATGGAAAGCATATACCAAAATACCCAAGACTGAGCAAATGAATTACACAGTCAGTCGTAAACCATTCAAAAAATTTTGTTGTTCCTGTAAAACAAGATTCAGTATGGAACAGCGCGAAACCATTTAGATTTGTACTTATGCGAGTTTTTGTGACGTCAACGATATAAAAATCAAAATTTGTTTGATCAGATTTTAAATGATATTGTAGCTTTTTGGCCAGAACTTAACTTTTTTTTAAATACACTGCTGTAATATTGTTTTTGTAAAGTATTTTTATAATCAATGTAACGGTTTTGCGCAGGAATGCGAAAACAAGCTCAACTAAAAATGAACTATATGAGGGACTAAGAGAAAAGACCCAATATCATCCTTTGGCGCTGATAGTCTGTCTACATTACTAATAAAATTGCGTATTCTTTTCTAAAACATTAACTTACCTATTTAGTGAATCGATTAACGAGCAGAGAGCTTAAAAGTTGGAATAATTACTGCAGCGTATAAAAGTGGAGATAAATGTGAGCTAGCTAACTATAGACCTAAAGACCTAAATGTATTTTACCTACTGTATAACGAACATTTTTGAATAAAATATGAAGATTAAAATGTTACATGTTTTACATTATAAAAACTTTTTTAGCATTAACCAGAACAGGTCCGTAGAAAGGAAAGATGGTTTAAAAATTTATCATATACATATAACCGATAATCTAGAACGCGGGAAATCTTGTTAAGCTGTTCACTTCGATCTTCGTAAAACTTTCGATATAATTGATCATAGGATGATTTTTTTAGTTAAACTATATAAATTCGGTTTCCGTTGGTATGATTGGTTTAAATCATACCTATCTCGAAGAAAATATATGTCAAAAATTAATATGTTGCAAAGTGATTATATTGTCAAGCACTGCGCGGAGTGCCATGAGTTAGTATATTAGGACCGATCTTGTTTTTAATATATATATATATATATAAATGAATTATATAATATAAAAATAATTGGTCAAATTTCCATTTACGTATATCGACGTTACGCAAATACTTTATTAAACTGATTTAATCGAAATAAACTAATAGTAAATTTAAACAAAACAATATTTAAAGTCTACCGTCATATATAGCAAAAAAGTAGAATAGTGCGACTACAAAGATATAAGTCATAGCTCTGAATACACAGAGTCTGAGACATAAAATGTCTGGGTGCATTGGCGCACTCAAAGGGGGTGCCACGGGGCCATTGCTCCCTCCAAAAAATCTTCGAAATCCTAATTTCGTTTTGTAATGTTTTGTTTTACTTAATTTTTTTTTTGAAAACATACATATTTACTTTTTACTTATATTACAAGTATAATGTTATAAGTAGTGTATAAATGGGCAAGCTGGGAAGTCTGACGTCACCAACCCCTATTTGTCCCCCGGTGCTCAAAATTCACCCCAATTTGTCCCCCGGTGCTCAAAATTCACCCCAAGTTGTCCCCTGGTGCTCAAAACTCACCCCAATTTGTGTCCAGCTGCTCAAAACTCACCCCAATTTCTGTCTTGGAGCCCAAAGTTACCACAAGTTTCCCCCCAGTTCCTCCTAGTTCCCCACAATTTTCCTGGACGGTTGCTGAAATTTCACCCCAAATTCTCATCAGGGTGCTAAAAATTAACCCCATTTTCTCTTTTAGAGCCCAAAGTTACCCCAATTTATGTCCATGTGATCAAATTTAACCCAAGTCCCCCCCCCCAATTTTCCTGGACAGTTCCGCTAATTCGATCCCTAATTCCCATCAAGGTAGGCAAATTCCACCCCAATTAGCGTACAGGTGCTGAAAGTTCACCCCAATTTGTGTCCATATGGTTAAAATTCACCCAAGTTTCCCCAAAATTTCTTCAAATTTTTCCAATTCCCCGTTCATACTGTTATCTATAAATGCGCTCGCACTGTTTCCACGCATATATTCAACATAGCCTTAGCCGCCATGAAAGTGTACTCGCTTTCCCATACCCGCGCCTTCTATCATCATGTGTATGTATTATATATGACTCTGTGTGTAATATATGTAGCATACTTTTTAATTTTCATTTTTCGAGGTTGGGAGGGGTAAAATTTTGCCGGAGTGATAAAAACGTTTGAATCTCAACACTTAGAACCCAAAATTTAAAGGAATTTTCCAAGTCGTGCTCCGTTCCAGCATTTTTTTTTTCAAAAAATTTTATTTTTAAAGAAAATATTCGATTGTTCAATCAGTCGAATGAGAGCGGGCGAGTGTGCTGCTACGGGATGTATTATGTAAGCACGAGCGCGGCTGTAATGGTAATATTTAAATGTTCCAGCAACTAGTTGAAACTGTCACCAGGTGAGGTGAATTCCAGTCGTTCGTTCGAAATTAACTAGCCGATCATCTATGCACACTCTCACACGCCACCGATAGAAACCTGTTCACGATCGCTACACGTTCACACACGCACACATATACACCGCCACCTGATACATATTTTTCGTCTTTTTACGCTTCCGATCTTATACTTAATCCGTTGATATTTTTTTTATATTTTTACATATTCTCCGTTCATTGCAAAAGCACACCGTCCATTCCTGCACTCATATCAAGCATTGAGTTAACCTGTACAAAGGTACACTGTACTATTCCACACACGCTCCAGTCGCCGCCGAAATAAACGCCGCGATATCACTCCCACACACACACACACACACCAACACTTCGTACATATTTTCGAGTCAAAATATTATAGAATTAGCCTAAATATATTTGTTCTTTTATGCTTCTGTTTATTTCTTCCGAACGTTCATAATTTTTATATTTTTTTTGTTTCTCCGATTCTAAAAATTAATCTGTCAATGTATTAGCCACTCTTTCATTCGTACAGAATGTTCCCTCGCACTCATCTGCTACTGGTAGTTCTCTTATCGTTCATAATAACTTTTTTAAGTCTAATATTATAGAATCAGCCTAATTATATTTTTTTTCGCTGCCAATCATTTCCTCCGTCCGTTGATAATTTTCTTATTTTATTTTTTCTCAGGTTCTAAAAATAAATCCATTGATATCTTCACTAGTATGATTGCGTAAACATCTTCTAACGGTATTCCTCATATTGTTCATAATAATTTTTCATGTCTATGTATTATGGAATTAGTTTAAAATATATTTTTTCCCCTCTAAAGTCTTTTTCCAATCGTAAGTATTCAAAAATTAATTCGAGTATATATTTATTTAACGCTGTTTCATATTTTCCCTCTCCCCTATCCACCCTACACAAATTTAAATTCTTTTATATTATTTTTCATGAGCACATCCCACTGAAACTACAGTGAAACCATACCATTCATTCCCACGCATCCATCTGCTAACAATGATTTTCTCATCATTCATAATAATTTTTTTCGAATCTGTTAGTTTAAGATTATTTCATTTTTTTCAAACTCTAAATATTTTTTTTTTTTTTTCAATATCTTCCATATTTTCCCCCAATATGTCCGCATACGCTCATAATGCAAAGGTACTCTGCTTATTTCCTTGCATGAATGTTGCTATGTCGTTGATTTCGATCATGTGTCAAGGTCATCGAGTCTGCCCGGATCTTCTCCTTCATATCTTTTGTAGAAAAACCGGTTGACATGTACACACCTACACACAAACACCCATAACCTAAAGATCACCTGTAAATTTCGTTCATTTGCATATGCAACCAGCTTTCACCAAAGGAATGTGGTTTTCCTGGTGCAACCCGCCCTCTTCAAAGACATGAATCGAGCTAGAATCTCGAAAGGATCTGTTCAAGCAGTCAGTATTAGTGTTACATTAAACGTGTAGAATTTGTTGAAGCTGTGTTCTTCACGCATTAATAAAAGTTTGCTCTAACATTAAAAGTAATAATTTTCTACATTCTTAGTAAAAAGTTAAAAATATTATTCAAACATGAATAACAATACCGATTCGATTGATATTAAAGTCGACGAATTTATTCAGAATTCATTTTCGAGTGATAGTGTCTCGCATACAACTTCATCACCTCAATCACAGCAATCAGATGTTGGTTATACAGCAGAAGAATCAACATCTTCTGTACATAATATCATCGGTCCTGTATTATTATCAGAACAAGCAGATATAGCGGAATATTTTGTAGATATCAACATCCATATAGATTGTGATTATGGTTTTCGAGTAACTGAACCAGCAATGATTGATATGTCTGGCGGAAAGTGTTTGCATACACTGTATAAGCCAAGCAGAGCATGGCGTTCATCAAAAACGCCACATTTACAATGTTCTTCGATGAGTCATCACTTGAAAAATCCTTCATTATTTCCCTGTCGGGAAGAAACATTCATGGCATGCGATATATTCACGATAATATCTCAAAAACCGAGAGCTCGCATATATATTTTAACGGTATATGCTAAACTTACACTAATGGAACTTAACGAAAAGTCTGAATTGTTGAGTGATTTAGACTATGGAATCGTTAATATGGATAAAGTCTTTCGACTACATAGTATTGAGAATCTACATGAAGAGTATTTTGGTATAAGCAATTTGATAACCTGTAAACATCATAATGAGAATGATAGTTTTCATTGTGCAGCGAAAAACGTTATGGTAATGAAGGCCTGGTACGATCATGTTATCCATCCGCTGAAGCTTATGAATAATCTCAATATAAATGATTTAAGTCAGTTGTTCATTACAGCCACCAAAGAAATGATAATTACATTATTTCCAAGTTGTGTTGGAGACATTTATGCATTTCTACAGATAGATTAAAACCGGATGATATGATAAAATCACTTCTACCATGTTACGAGCATGAGCATGATGAAGAATTCGTCTATGAGGTGTGTTGATCAATAGAGCAACAGGTAGAAAACCTAGTAGTTTACGAGACACAGCATGTTCAAAGAAAAAAAAACGAACTAGCACAAGCAGATCAGAGTTGCAACATACGAGTGGGAGTTATATTCTCGAGAACAACAGCTTGATTATAAAAAACGTCGAAGATACATGTATCTATCTGTGAACAATTATCACATCAAACATAAAAAGGTTGACTAAAAGATTATTATTTTCTTTTTTCGTTCATTCTCGCCACTATTACCACTGGCGCCCCCACTGTCAAGACCTCTAAACATACATTACTAACCTCGCCAACACTATAATATTTTTTCTCTTTGTTACTAAATTAACCCAAGTATATTTTTATTCATTTGTTACACAAACATTTGTTCAAATCTTTTGTAATATATCGTACACACATTTATAGCCCACAGACACTACTTGCTTCATTACCACGAATACATCTCTTTCATGGTCACTTATTGTAACATAGTTTTTCCTGAAATTGTAAAAAAATTCTCTTCGTTCCATTCTTCCAAGTTTTCCAAATTTCAAATCATGCATAATTATTTAAGAATCAAATTAAGTATATTTTATCATTTCCAAAAAATTAATCATCTCTGTACAAGGCATTAACTCATTTTTCAAAACAAACATATCATTTTTTTAATCTATCATACATATCATTTTTATCATTCAAATTTTTTTCTGAATTCACAAATAGTTAACCTATAGAAAACATATTATTGTAAACATACATGACGAAGTCACTCCTCATAATTACATCATGAATTCATTTTTTTTCATTTTTTTTTTTACCATCATGAAATTGTAGTAGTGTTTTTAATTTTTTTATTTTCCATACATGACAAAAGCAATAAAATCACGACATCTATGAATACACACCATATGCTTCCAATAACCTATCATGCATTTTTTTAAATTAGTCCAAGCATACTATTTTTTCAATAACAAAGCCGATCATACATAATTTTTTCTTCTATATAATCACTAATCTATGAAAACACTTGATTCGTTTTACTCATACTGTAGCAACCACTCCTTTTCCCTCATGCTAACAAACTTCAAAATTTAATAATATAACACGAAATTAATCTAAATATCTGTTCATGCTATTAAAATTAATATATCAATCTTTACATTCCTTTTGTACATTTCTGAAAAAATCCTACAATATGTTTTAAAATTAATCGAAGTATACTATTTTATTACCTAAAATCAATTATTCTCTCATACAGTTTTTTCCAATCATCCATAATGTTTTTTCTGTATTGTCATTATTACAAAGTCATACAAAACAACAACACATTTTTAATCATAATGAATCCTTCATTCCATTCCGTTCATGCTATATACCATTATCATTCAATTCAACGTTATGAAATTAGTCTAAATATACATTCATGCTAGCAAAGTTATTATCTCACCCTTTGCATTGTTCCAAGATGATTTATTTGACATTTTTTCTTTAAATTTCCCTCATACTATTATTTTTGAAATGTAGGATGATGACTATGATTAGAATTGATGATTATGAAGAGAGAGATGCATGGTGAAATTGTATTGTCATTATATGCGAGATGATGTGTGTTTGTGGGTGAGTATGGATGCATGTAAAATATATGAGTGTGTTAGTAGAAAACATCCGTTCATGCGTGAACACAGGTACAGATACAGTTATAGAATGAGAGAGGTAAAAATATATATTTTGTTATGTTTGATATGTGCATGATAAAGAGGTTAACAAAGAATAATCACATTACCCTCACAACTTAGACATTGAGTTTTACCTTTGCAATATTTTAGATGTAAAAGCAGTGACATTGACATGTGGTAAACGTTTTCATCACTTTTGACTAATTATAACCAATTTTCCAACATTTCTCTTCGTTTTTCCTACATTTTAATACTTTTACACCGTTTCAGTCAATTTTTGCTATTTAATGCCATTTTTTCCAGTGTTTTTACCACCTTTCTCACAATTTTCATCATTCTTTCATCATCTTTGTTAGGTTTTTCTTACAACTCTTTAACATTTCGATCGTTGCTATTGATAACCATCATTATTTATGTTTTCAATCCTTCCACTTCAGCAATGCACACATACAGCTTAGCAATCGCCGCAGCCATTGAACGTTGTAGGACTGCAATCGTGATCTCCATTTGATTATTGGGATTTAAAAGTCACATCTTTGAACGCTTGATCTAATGCATCAACATGATTTTTTTTTGTATTCGCCCACCCGCTGCTGGAGGTTCCAGTTAATATTCTCAACAGACTATCATACAGTCGTTTAACAAGAGAATCTGTAAGACCCGAGACATTTACTTAACGTTTTCCCAACACATTTACAGGCATACCCTGTACACTAAGGAAATCTTTAAACATCTCTGTAACCATTCCTTTTAAGCTGGCGGGAGCAAGGAACTCCTATAAACGTTTATCAATCAGCACTTCATCGTTCATCGCCCTGGTTTCACTCGCCGTTGCACAGACATGTAATAAACATTTTCTTCTTTTACAATTTTCTTATGCTATAACACTATTACATCATTTTTCCTCGTTTCTAACTAATTGTAACCAGTTTTCCATTATTTCTTAGCATGTTCTTCTGTTTAAGACCTTTTGCGCTATTTTTTCATCAATTTATGTTATTTCACATCGTTTTTCTGGTGATTTTAGTGCCTTTCACACAATTTTACTAATTATTTTCGACTATTTCTTAACATGTTCTTCTGTTTTAGGTCCTTTTTGCACTATTTTTTCATCAATTTATGTTATTTCACATCGTTTTTCTGGTGATTTTAGTGCCTTTCACACAATTTTACTAATTATTTTCGACTATTTCTTAACATGTTCTTCTGTTTTAGATCCTTTTTGCACTATTTTTTCATCAATTTATGTTATTTCACATCGTTTTTCTAGTGTTTTACTACCTTTCACACAATTTTACTCAATTTTTCCCCATCTTTGAAGATTTTTTTTTCATTTATCTCATACATTATATCTCCGAATGTGACGATTAGCTATCCTTTTAAGTACATTTTTTTAATTCGATATAAGTGAGGAGTACTTTTCAGGTCGACATGTATACTTCGTGATATGACATTCAATTCATTATTAATCTATGTTTCAACAGGTTTGTGGTCGGTTGTTGGAGGTTTACAGAACTTTCTGTTGCATTGCTTATAGTATAATGGTTCTTGTGTGCTAGTGAGATGATGGTGTTTTGTGGGGAATAATAAACATGGGAAAGAGAAGGAGTGCGCCCCATCAAGCAGGGGGGAGTGATGCTTCGTAATTAACTTGGGTATTGCGCGCATTGTATGGCAGTTATAATATGCTCGAGCAAAAATTAGTCGCTGTACTCGCATGGTGTTCATGTTATTCATTAAATGTTCACACTGAGCGATGCAATGGGCTCATCGACAGATGGATCCATGCTATCATTTCGATTTTTATAATTGTAATCTGCACTGAGCATGTATGTATTACAACGAACCCATCAACTCTGTTACAGATGGTAATGTTTGAGGATAGATAGTGAAACGTTCATTAGAACATGAATGTGTATACAAAGTGTTGTTACATCACATGTATGTCATCAAATTAACTAAAATGTTGCGTCTATAGTAAAAAAAAGAAATGAGGGTTTTTCCCTAAGAGGGCGACTATAATAAAATTGATGCGATTTTAGATGGAAATGGGAGTATTTTACAGTAAAAACGCTGTTTTGCACCTAAATGGTGAATATTCTGGAGGTTAAACGGCATTTTTCACACAAAATTTGATATTTTTTTATAAATGTGGCTATTTTACTCCTACATGGAGTAATTTCTGCATGAGGAGTACTTTTTGGACTGACATGTATACTTCTTGATGTGGTATTCAATTCATTCTGAAGCTATGTTTGAACAGCTTTGTAAATGGTTGGGGGGGAAGTTTACAGAACTTTTCTGCTGCATCAGTTATAGTATAATAGTTTTTATATGCTAGTGAGATGAAGGTATTTGGTTAGGAATAATAAATATGGGTAAGAGGTGGAGTGCATCCCAATCAAGCATGGGAGAGTATTGTTTGGGAATTAACTCCATTATTTGCACACATTGCAATACAATTATAATCAGTTTGGTCAAAATTACTTGTTATATATCGTTCATGTTATACATTAAACATTCACACTGAGAAACGGACTGGACTTTTCGACATCAAGGTCCATGCGATCATTACACTTTTTTCAACAATTTGTGATGTTTCATACTATTTTTTAATGTTTTGAACGGCTCTTATGATGTATTTCAGCACATTTTCACAGATACAAAGTTCGTAATGCGAAATAATTTGAATTATTTCGACAGTCTTTACACACAAATGAAATACTATACCATTAACACACTCAACATGAAACAAATCATTACAAATAGAAATAAACAACGAAATTGCTCAGAAATTTTAATGAAATTCAAGAAGCATAGTGTATATAAAAATAAATATATTCTTTAAATCAACACTCTAAACTTGCAGTTTCAAAATTATATCAGACCCTGACTAAGAACCCTGTTGTTCCTTTTGCTATGTATACATATATATATCTACATATATAGACATATATATCGACATATATACATATATATATATATATCTACATATATATGTATATATGTAGGTATATGTATAATTTAATATTATATGATTATATACATATATATGCAGCAAAAGGAACAACGGGGTTCTTAGTCAGGGTCTGATATAATTCTGAAACTGCAAGTTTAGAGTGTTGATTTAAAGAATATATTCATTTTTATATACACTATGCTTCTTGAATTTCATTAAAATTTCTGAGCAATTTCGTTGTTTATTTCTATTTGTAATGATTTGTTTCATGTTGAGTGTGTTAATGGTATAGTATTTCATTTGTGTGTAAAGACTGTCGAAATAATTCAAATTATTTCGCATTACGAACTTTGTACCTGTGAAAATGTGCTGAAATACATCATAAGAGCCGTTCAAAACATTAAAAAATAGTATGAAACATCACAAATTGTTGAAAAAAGTGTAATGATCGCATGGACCTTGATGTCGAAAAGTCCAGTCCGTTTCTCAGTGTGAATGTTTAATGTATAACATGAACGATATATAACAAGTAATTTTGACCAAACTGATTATAATTGTATTGCAATGTGTGCAAATAATGGAGTTAATTCCCAAACAATACTCTCCCATGCTTGATTGGGATGCACTCCACCTCTTACCCATATTTATTATTCCTAACCAAATACCTTCATCTCACTAGCATATAAAAACTATTATACTATAACTGATGCAGCAGAAAAGTTCTGTAAACTTCCCCCCCAACCATTTACAAAGCTGTTCAAACATAGCTTCAGAATGAATTGAATACCACATCAAGAAGTATACATGTCAGTCCAAAAAGTACTCCTCATGCAGAAATTACTCCATGTAGGAGTAAAATAGCCACATTTATAAAAAAATATCAAATTTTGTGTGAAAAATGCCGTTTAACCTCCAGAATATTCACCATTTAGGTGCAAAACAGCGTTTTTACTGTAAAATACTCCCATTTCCATCTAAAATCGCATCAATTTTATTATAGTCGCCCTCTTAGGGAAAAACCCTCATTTCTTTTTTTTACTATAGACGCAACATTTTAGTTAATTTGATGACATACATGTGATGTAACAACACTTTGTATACACATTCATGTTCTAATGAACGTTTCACTATCTATCCTCAAACATTACCATCTGTAACAGAGTTGATGGGTTCGTTGTAATACATACATGCTCAGTGCAGATTACAATTATAAAAATCGAAATGATAGCATGGATCCATCTGTCGATGAGCCCATTGCATCGCTCAGTGTGAACATTTAATGAATAACATGAACACCATGCGAGTACAGCGACTAATTTTTGCTCGAGCATATTATAACTGCCATACAATGCGCGCAATACCCAAGTTAATTACGAAGCATCACTCCCCCCTGCTTGATGGGGCGCACTCCTTCTCTTTCCCATGTTTATTATTCCCCACAAAACACCATCATCTCACTAGCACACAAGAACCATTATACTATAAGCAATGCAACAGAAAGTTCTGTAAACCTCCAACAACCGACCACAAACCTGTTGAAACATAGATTAATAATGAATTGAATGTCATATCACGAAGTATACATGTCGACCTGAAAAGTACTCCTCACTTATATCGAATTAAAAAAATGTACTTAAAAGGATAGCTAATCGTCACATTCGGAGATATAATGTATGAGATAAATGAAAAAAAAATCTTCAAAGATGGGGAAAAATTGAGTAAAATTGTGTGAAAGGTAGTAAAACACTAGAAAAACGATGTGAAATAACATAAATTGATGAAAAAATAGTGCAAAAAGGATCTAAAACAGAAGAACATGTTAAGAAATAGTCGAAAATAATTAGTAAAATTGTGTGAAAGGCACTAAAATCACCAGAAAAACGATGTGAAATAACATAAATTGATGAAAAAATAGTGCAAAAAGGACCTAAAACAGAAGAACATGTTAAGAAATAGTCGAAAATAATTAGTAAAATTGTGTGAAAGGCACTAAAATCACCAGAAAAACGATGTGAAATAACATAAATTGATGAAAAAATAGCGCAAAAGGTCTTAAACAGAAGAACATGCTAAGAAATAATGGAAAACTGGTTACAATTAGTTAGAAACGAGGAAAAATGATGTAATAGTGTTATAGCATAAGAAAATTGTAAAAGAAGAAAATGTTTATTACATGTCTGTGCAACGGCGAGTGAAACCAGGGCGATGAACGATGAAGTGCTGATTGATAAACGTTTATAGGAGTTCCTTGCTCCCGCCAGCTTAAAAGGAATGGTTACAGAGATGTTTAAAGATTTCCTTAGTGTACAGGGTATGCCTGTAAATGTGTTGGGAAAACGTTAAGTAAATGTCTCGGGTCTTACAGATTCTCTTGTTAAACGACTGTATGATAGTCTGTTGAGAATATTAACTGGAACCTCCAGCAGCGGGTGGGCGAATACAAAAAAAAATCATGTTGATGCATTAGATCAAGCGTTCAAAGATGTGACTTTTAAATCCCAATAATCAAATGGAGATCACGATTGCAGTCCTACAACGTTCAATGGCTGCGGCGATTGCTAAGCTGTATGTGTGCATTGCTGAAGTGGAAGGATTGAAAACATAAATAATGATGGTTATCAATAGCAACGATCGAAATGTTAAAGAGTTGTAAGAAAAACCTAACAAAGATGATGAAAGAATGATGAAAATTGTGAGAAAGGTGGTAAAAACACTGGAAAAAATGGCATTAAATAGCAAAAATTGACTGAAACGGTGTAAAAGTATTAAAATGTAGGAAAAACGAAGAGAAATGTTGGAAAATTGGTTATAATTAGTCAAAAGTGATGAAAACGTTTACCACATGTCAATGTCACTGCTTTTACATCTAAAATATTGCAAAGGTAAAACTCAATGTCTAAGTTGTGAGGGTAATGTGATTATTCTTTGTTAACCTCTTTATCATGCACATATCAAACATAACAAAATATATATTTTTACCTCTCTCATTCTATAACTGTATCTGTACCTGTGTTCACGCATGAACGGATGTTTTCTACTAACACACTCATATATTTTACATGCATCCATACTCACCCACAAACACACATCATCTCGCATATAATGACAATACAATTTCACCATGCATCTCTCTCTTCATAATCATCAATTCTAATCATAGTCATCATCCTACATTTCAAAAATAATAGTATGAGGGAAATTTAAAGAAAAAATGTCAAATAAATCATCTTGGAACAATGCAAAGGGTGAGATAATAACTTTGCTAGCATGAATGTATATTTAGACTAATTTCATAACGTTGAATTGAATGATAATGGTATATAGCATGAACGGAATGGAATGAAGGATTCATTATGATTAAAAATGTGTTGTTGTTTTGTATGACTTTGTAATAATGACAATACAGAAAAAACATTATGGATGATTGGAAAAAACTGTATGAGAGAATAATTGATTTTAGGTAATAAAATAGTATACTTCGATTAATTTTAAAACATATTGTAGGATTTTTTCAGAAATGTACAAAAGGAATGTAAAGATTGATATATTAATTTTAATAGCATGAACAGATATTTAGATTAATTTCGTGTTATATTATTAAATTTTGAAGTTTGTTAGCATGAGGGAAAAGGAGTGGTTGCTACAGTATGAGTAAAACGAATCAAGTGTTTTCATAGATTAGTGATTATATAGAAGAAAAAATTATGTATGATCGGCTTTGTTATTGAAAAAATAGTATGCTTGGACTAATTTAAAAAAATGCATGATAGGTTATTGGAAGCATATGGTGTGTATTCATAGATGTCGTGATTTTATTGCTTTTGTCATGTATGGAAAATAAAAAAATTAAAAACACTACTACAATTTCATGATGGTAAAAAAAAAAATGAAAAAAAATGAATTCATGATGTAATTATGAGGAGTGACTTCGTCATGTATGTTTACAATAATATGTTTTCTATAGGTTAACTATTTGTGAATTCAGAAAAAAATTTGAATGATAAAAATGATATGTATGATAGATTAAAAAAATGATATGTTTGTTTTGAAAAATGAGTTAATGCCTTGTACAGAGATGATTAATTTTTTGGAAATGATAAAATATACTTAATTTGATTCTTAAATAATTATGCATGATTTGAAATTTGGAAAACTTGGAAGAATGGAACGAAGAGAATTTTTTTACAATTTCAGGAAAAACTATGTTACAATAAGTGACCATGAAAGAGATGTATTCGTGGTAATGAAGCAAGTAGTGTCTGTGGGCTATAAATGTGTGTACGATATATTACAAAAGATTTGAACAAATGTTTGTGTAACAAATGAATAAAAATATACTTGGGTTAATTTAGTAACAAAGAGAAAAAATATTATAGTGTTGGCGAGGTTAGTAATGTATGTTTAGAGGTCTTGACAGTGGGGGCGCCAGTGGTAATAGTGGCGAGAATGAACGAAAAAAGAAAATAATAATCTTTTAGTCAACCTTTTTATGTTTGATGTGATAATTGTTCACAGATAGATACATGTATCTTCGACGTTTTTTATAATCAAGCTGTTGTTCTCGAGAATATAACTCCCACTCGTATGTTGCAACTCTGATCTGCTTGTGCTAGTTCGTTTTTTTTTCTTTGAACATGCTGTGTCTCGTAAACTACTAGGTTTTCTACCTGTTGCTCTATTGATCAACACACCTCATAGACGAATTCTTCATCATGCTCATGCTCGTAACATGGTAGAAGTGATTTTATCATATCATCCGGTTTTAATCTATCTGTAGAAATGCATAAATGTCTCCAACACAACTTGGAAATAATGTAATTATCATTTCTTTGGTGGCTGTAATGAACAACTGACTTAAATCATTTATATTGAGATTATTCATAAGCTTCAGCGGATGGATAACATGATCGTACCAGGCCTTCATTACCATAACGTTTTTCGCTGCACAATGAAAACTATCATTCTCATTATGATGTTTACAGGTTATCAAATTGCTTATACCAAAATACTCTTCATGTAGATTCTCAATACTATGTAGTCGAAAGACTTTATCCATATTAACGATTCCATAGTCTAAATCACTCAACAATTCAGACTTTTCGTTAAGTTCCATTAGTGTAAGTTTAGCATATACCGTTAAAATATATATGCGAGCTCTCGGTTTTTGAGATATTATCGTGAATATATCGCATGCCATGAATGTTTCTTCCCGACAGGGAAATAATGAAGGATTTTTCAAGTGATGACTCATCGAAGAACATTGTAAATGTGGCGTTTTTGATGAACGCCATGCTCTGCTTGGCTTATACAGTGTATGCAAACACTTTCCGCCAGACATATCAATCATTGCTGGTTCAGTTACTCGAAAACCATAATCACAATCTATATGGATGTTGATATCTACAAAATATTCCGCTATATCTGCTTGTTCTGATAATAATACAGGACCGATGATATTATGTACAGAAGATGTTGATTCTTCTGCTGTATAACCAACATCTGATTGCTGTGATTGAGGTGATGAAGTTGTATGCGAGACACTATCACTCGAAAATGAATTCTGAATAAATTCGTCGACTTTAATATCAATCGAATCGGTATTGTTATTCATGTTTGAATAATATTTTTAACTTTTTACTAAGAATGTAGAAAATTATTACTTTTAATGTTAGAGCAAACTTTTATTAATGCGTGAAGAACACAGCTTCAACAAATTCTACACGTTTAATGTAACACTAATACTGACTGCTTGAACAGATCCTTTCGAGATTCTAGCTCGATTCATGTCTTTGAAGAGGGCGGGTTGCACCAGGAAAACCACATTCCTTTGGTGAAAGCTGGTTGCATATGCAAATGAACGAAATTTACAGGTGATCTTTAGGTTATGGGTGTTTGTGTGTAGGTGTGTACATGTCAACCGGTTTTTCTACAAAAGATATGAAGGAGAAGATCCGGGCAGACTCGATGACCTTGACACATGATCGAAATCAACGACATAGCAACATTCATGCAAGGAAATAAGCAGAGTACCTTTGCATTATGAGCGTATGCGGACATATTGGGGGAAAATATGGAAGATATTGAAAAAAAAAAAAAAATATTTAGAGTTTGAAAAAAATGAAATAATCTTAAACTAACAGATTCGAAAAAAATTATTATGAATGATGAGAAAATCATTGTTAGCAGATGGATGCGTGGGAATGAATGGTATGGTTTCACTGTAGTTTCAGTGGGATGTGCTCATGAAAAATAATATAAAAGAATTTAAATTTGTGTAGGGTGGATAGGGGAGAGGGAAAATATGAAACAGCGTTAAATAAATATATACTCGAATTAATTTTTGAATACTTACGATTGGAAAAAGACTTTAGAGGGGAAAAAATATATTTTAAACTAATTCCATAATACATAGACATGAAAAATTATTATGAACAATATGAGGAATACCGTTAGAAGATGTTTACGCAATCATACTAGTGAAGATATCAATGGATTTATTTTTAGAACCTGAGAAAAAATAAAATAAGAAAATTATCAACGGACGGAGGAAATGATTGGCAGCGAAAAAAAATATAATTAGGCTGATTCTATAATATTAGACTTGAAAAAGTTATTATGAACGATAAGAGAACTACCAGTAGCAGATGAGTGCGAGGGAACATTCTGTACGAATGAAAGAGTGGCTAATACATTGACAGATTAATTTTTAGAATCGGAGAAACAAAAAAAATATAAAAATTATGAACGTTCGGAAGAAATAAACAGAAGCATAAAAGAACAAATATATTTAGGCTAATTCTATAATATTTTGACTCGAAAATATGTACGAAGTGTTGGTGTGTGTGTGTGTGTGTGGGAGTGATATCGCGGCGTTTATTTCGGCGGCGACTGGAGCGTGTGTGGAATAGTACAGTGTACCTTTGTACAGGTTAACTCAATGCTTGATATGAGTGCAGGAATGGACGGTGTGCTTTTGCAATGAACGGAGAATATGTAAAAATATAAAAAAAATATCAACGGATTAAGTATAAGATCGGAAGCGTAAAAAGACGAAAAATATGTATCAGGTGGCGGTGTATATGTGTGCGTGTGTGAACGTGTAGCGATCGTGAACAGGTTTCTATCGGTGGCGTGTGAGAGTGTGCATAGATGATCGGCTAGTTAATTTCGAACGAACGACTGGAATTCACCTCACCTGGTGACAGTTTCAACTAGTTGCTGGAACATTTAAATATTACCATTACAGCCGCGCTCGTGCTTACATAATACATCCCGTAGCAGCACACTCGCCCGCTCTCATTCGACTGATTGAACAATCGAATATTTTCTTTAAAAATAAAATTTTTTGAAAAAAAAAATGCTGGAACGGAGCACGACTTGGAAAATTCCTTTAAATTTTGGGTTCTAAGTGTTGAGATTCAAACGTTTTTATCACTCCGGCAAAATTTTACCCCTCCCAACCTCGAAAAATGAAAATTAAAAAGTATGCTACATATATTACACACAGAGTCATATATAATACATACACATGATGATAGAAGGCGCGGGTATGGGAAAGCGAGTACACTTTCATGGCGGCTAAGGCTATGTTGAATATATGCGTGGAAACGGTGCGAGCGCATTTATAGATAACAGTATGAACGGGGAATTGGAAAAATTTGAAGAAATTTTGGGGAAACTTGGGTGAATTTTAACCATATGGACACAAATTGGGGTGAACTTTCAGCACCTGTACGCTAATTGGGGTGGAATTTGCCTACCTTGATGGGAATTAGGGATCGAATTAGCGGAACTGTCCAGGAAAATTGGGGGGGGGGGACTTGGGTTAAATTTGATCACATGGACATAAATTGGGGTAACTTTGGGCTCTAAAAGAGAAAATGGGGTTAATTTTTAGCACCCTGATGAGAATTTGGGGTGAAATTTCAGCAACCGTCCAGGAAAATTGTGGGGAACTAGGAGGAACTGGGGGGAAACTTGTGGTAACTTTGGGCTCCAAGACAGAAATTGGGGTGAGTTTTGAGCAGCTGGACACAAATTGGGGTGAGTTTTGAGCACCAGGGGACAACTTGGGGTGAATTTTGAGCACCGGGGGACAAATTGGGGTGAATTTTGAGCACCGGGGGACAAATAGGGGTTGGTGACGTCAGACTTCCCAGCTTGCCCATTTATACACTACTGTTATATACTTTTAGCTAACTTTTTTAAAATAAAATTTGTATACTTATCTAATTTGTGCTTATTACAAATATAATGTTATCTATTATTATTTTTTTTTTTTAAATAAAATTCGTCAGTTTTGTAATTTTTTTAAAAATAATATTCGTTAATTTTGTATTTTTTTTTTATTTTTTTAATTTCAATTTACAAACCACGTTAATAGATAGGTACTTAGTCTAGGTACCGAATTACCACCTCCTAACTCATCTTCTAAATTCTAGCCCCGACCAAAAAAAAAATCCCGAGTGCGCCTTTGTCTGGGTGTAAACTTGGACTGGAGATTAATGTAGAATAAACATACTTATTACCTTGAATTAAGAAAGTTAAATTATATTTTCTATTATTTGAGTTTTTTAGGGGGGAACCACTTATATCGATTATATTTGTACTTTCATCAATCATTTTTTACACACGGATTAATGCACTGGGAAAACGTTACGAATTATCACTTTAAAAAACTAAATTATTTGCATAATAGCATATCCAACCTAGTTAACAAAAACAATGATTCTGATTCTGATTGTAATTTGCATCGCATTAATATGTTGTATAAAACTCAGTTAATACTATTCTTGCTTTAGTACAAAAATGAATTTCGGTTCTTTATCAAGAATGATATAACTAAGAGCTGTGGTAAAATATTAGCGATCGTACCCAAATTTAATATCATTCTAGAACGCAGGCGCCCTATATGCCCCCGATACTTTATAACCAGTTAGCGGACATTACATTAGGTAATCTTAAAAACCTTGAAAATTACAAAAAAACAAAAAAAAAGCGTAAATATCTATTATATCGTTTCTGTAATAATAGTTTAACCAATATATGCTGTTGTATAGTGGATTCGTTATTCTTCTTAAGTTATAAATAATTTCGAAATTGTCTTCATTGCGTTAGTTGCTTACATTTCTTAATTTAAAATGGAAATAATTGTAGTTCTCTTCTTACCTCAAAATTCCGCCACAACCAAAAGTATATATGTACATTACACCTTTAAGAATTTTAAATTATCGCTGTTTATCGCGGTCGTATGAGCTTATTTTTGTATATTACGCAAATCAAGAAATAGTAAATTTCAACTCAAGTATACATTTTTCATTTTTATTTCAATTCTATTTCTTTATTTCGCACTTACACTATTATGCATTTGTTTTTTTTTTATTACGGATTTTGTTTGTTTCACTGCAAATACAAGTGGTAAAACGGAAGTTAAATTATATTATTTTAACTCTAATTTTTCAAAAAATTTTCATTGTTCAATTTTTCCTATTATATTTGCTTTGTAATTTAATTATTTTTGATTATACTTCAGTATTCCATCACTCGCGTAATTTCTGCGCATAGATGGAAATTTTTAAAATCATAATAATAATAATGAATTATTTGATTTTATTATTGTTATGGTTATACTCCAAAGGACCACAGCTGTGCTGATTAGATTTGTAATACGGCTAAGTAATTAATAAGGGCTACAAATTTTCTTATTATTATTATTATTAAGATTTGCTTTATTCGGCGTGTGTTTTGCCATGTACAAAAGAAATTCAATAGTTTCCTTTTTTTTTTTTTTTTTAGGCACGTCAACAGTGGAACTTACCCAACGCAGAGAATTGTACATAATATAAAGAAAATATTAGAAATTGAGGAGATACGGAAGACTAACAAAGGAACTATATTGAGAGAGGGGAATGCAAGAATGGCGTGGACACCATAAGGAGTTGGAAGGCCAAGGCGCAGAAGATTAGAATACAGAGTAGCACGTTCGGAGGAAATAAAGGGGCATTCGAACAAGACGTAATTCGCATTGCAGGTATAATTGAGCTCTGGAAGGTCATAGGGACACAGAGGAGATTGACGTTTGGAGTTTAAGAATACAAAGACTAAAGCGGGATTAAAAGGACGAAGAGAAAAGACAATACAAGAGGATTTTAGAGGGGAAATAGAAAGGTTCAAAGAGGAAAAAGATTGTTCGAAAGTAGCTAGAGACGAATTGACACTTTCATTAGCATCTACAATATCACGGGATGAGGAAAAGAGAAGAATGTCATCGGCAAAAAATAAGGAAGAGGAGTTCATAGAAAGAGAAGCAACAGAAATAGTATAAATATTAAAAGGAGTAGGACTAAGGCAGGATCCTTGTGGAAGACCACGTGAAACAACTCTTGTAACCTCGAACGAAGAAGAAGACAAGAGAATAGTACGATTTAACATCAAGTTAACAATGAGGGAACAGAAATGCGTCGGGATGTTAATTGCTATCATTCTATCTCGAAGAGTAGGGAGATGGACATTATCAAAAGCACTGGAAACATCGATAAAAGTAGCTAAAGTGTACTGTTTATCGATGAAAGATTTATAGATATAGGAAACAAAAAGACTGACGCAGTCAGCAGGACCTAAGCCTGGATGGAAACCAAACATATTAGAAGGAAAAACGTTATTGTGTTCGAGCCACCAGATCAGGCGCTTGTTAAGCATGCCCTCAAACAGTTTTCTGAAGCACAATATGCTAGGGAGATCGGACGAAGAGAAGAGTTTTTCTTAGGGATAGGAATGATAATAAAGGTGTTCCAGGCAGGAGGTGTGACTCCTCTGGACAGAAAGGAGTTGAATATACAAAGAAGTGTTCGGAGAGCATGAACGGATAACTTTTTTAGGGCAGAGAAGGGAATATCATCACGACCTGGAGTGGGGCTGGAAGATTTTTAAGGAGTGGAACAGAGCCCAATTAGTTTTCGATAGGTTCCATCGAAGGTAATTGAGAGGTTTAAAACAAGAAGATGAAGGAGGATTCTGGGGAGTAATTAGAATAGGAATATGATCACTACCATAGGAGCCCATGAGAGTTGACCAATTATAATCAAAACCAATAGAAGGAGATGAAAAATAAAAGATAATTACAATGTAAAAAAAAAAAAAACAGAAGGAAAGAAACTCTAATGGGAGGAGGAAAATTGGGGCTAGCAAGTTGAGAGGAAAGTTAATAAGAAAAGGGAAAGAATAAATAAAAATAATTAAACAAAAGTAAACTGTTGATGAAAAAAGGACGGCGATGGATGCTGGACTGGAATAAATAAAAGAAAAAATTAAAACTAAGGAACAGGATTTTAGAGGCAACGGACAAAATGATTCGGAGCCCATTGCAGCTAAGTTACAAAAAAGAGCGAAATTTGTAGTCGCTATGATTCTCGATAATTGTCTTAACTTTGCGAGAATATAATGTAAATTACAATAGCATAAAACAATTCTACCGGTTGGGACACCTAATTTTTCAAAACAAAATTTCCATCATCTATAACTAGGGGCCACCCTAATATGCACATATATATATATATATACATATATGTGTATATATATACATATATATATATATACAAATTTTTATATCATCTACTATCGCAAATAATTTTAATAAAAAAATGTTTCTTTGCATTTCTGTAAAGACCACTCTAATTCGGAATAACAAATAGAAAACGATCTTTTAAATGAAATGTATTAAATTCAAGTATTCTGACCAAATTCTAACGTAACAGGCGTCGAGCGTGCCTACTGTAAAACAAGTTCAAGGAAGTAGTCGGTATATCTAGCATGAAACGTACATTATTAACGTTTTCGCGCCAACGATATCTTTTCAGCTTCAGTATATTTGTTAAAATACTTTCAGATATAACAATTGATGGAAAATATTTAAATCATCTAAGATTGGAAGCACCAGCGCAAAAGGGCTTTAAATTATGTTAACTGAATTAAACATACATTCAAATAAAATAGGACTAAGAATAAATTTAAATAAGACAAGAGTAATGACAAATACTCCGGAAAATGTACAAATGGAAATAGCTAGTAGAGATGTAGAAACAGTGAAAGAGTAAAAAAATTACTACTGACCAGCAAATAATGATGCAGGCAGAAGTAAATCGCAGAATATCACTAGCATGGGTAGCTTTCGGAAAACCAAGTTACGTATTTAAAAACGAGGAAATACCAACAGGCTTAGAACGGAAACTTATAATCAGTGTGTTCTGCGTTGTTTTTTTTTATATATATTGCTCACAAACATGGACATTCACAAAAGAAAATATCAGAAAGATGAGAAGAACACAAACGACCATGAAAGATTAATATTAAATATAAGGCGGTCAGAGCGTAAGCGAAATACTTGGATACGGGAGAAGATCGGATTATGTGACGTGGCGGAGCAAATGGCCAAATTGAAGTGGACCTGTACAGGACACATAGTCAGGGGAAAGGATAATAGACGGACAAAACGAGTGTTGGAATGGTGGCCACTGCATAAGAGAAGAAATATTGGTAGACCGCTGATTGTTTGGTGTGACGATATGACCCAGGTAGTGGGAAAGAACTGGATTCAGAAAGCTCAAGACCGGAACGAATATTGGGGAAAACCTACGTTCAACAGGGAATCGATATAGGATAGAAAAAAAGAAAAAAAAAAAAAAATGTCCACCACGTAACAATTTTTAGACGGCGACATGAATAGTCGAGAGCCGCAACCAACTGTGGAACAAGAAATCAGAAGTTTGTACTTCAATAGGCCTTGTAACTGTTCACTGGTGTCTTTAAACGGAGACCAAAAAAGTAAAAACCACCATTTATTTGTAACGAATACTTGCACCTCAGCAAAATTTCCCGTTCTTCGAGTGCGATAATTTCCCTTTTTTTTTAGCTGCCACCTAAATAGTGCGGTAGAAGAGGGTTACTTCGAGTATCAGCTTGCTTACTTTCTACTCTTTTGCATAACTGATAATTTATAAATAAAAGAAGAAAAAAAATTGAGCTGAATTTGGATTGGCTAATTTTAAATTAAAAATTCGAACAATAAAATATTAACGCCACTTACCCATCTTGAAATTCGGATGGTAACAATTTTTACGATGCAACAAGTATTTCTGTGTAGATAAGAAATAATAATGATAATAGTAATAAAATAAAACAAAAATAAATCAATTTATTTTCTCGCAACAGCAGACGCAGACAGTTTGAAAGGAAATATTAATAATAGCCAGAGATCGTAAGCAGACTGAGGACAACGTAATATGTACGAAGGTTTACCGTCCGCAAGCAATTACAACGAAACAGCTTTTATATTAATGTGGGAGAATACCGTTAGCACGAGGTAAAACTTAATTGAACCACCACTTTATCTAATATGCACTTTTTTCTTTTCTTTTCTTTTTAAATTAAAAACACGCGTGCGCAATCATGCATACTAACATGTGCACTATTATATATATAGTATGTGTGTAAATTTAGAGTCAACTATTTACATTGGAAGTGACAAGTTGTAATTTTAATTTTATATTGTTCTTTTTCCCCGGCATGGTACACGTTTCCTGTATTTCAAATTAGACTAAACAGCGATTAGAATGGCAGTTCAGCGGCATAAACATCAACATTTTCCCGATTAAACGTCGATATACCGTATGCATAAAACATTCTCGGTTAATTTAATTAATTTAATTAATATGAGGCGCGCAAAAATTAAACAAAATGTAACGCAGACGTATTTTTAGGTCTGTACTATTTGGCGAGTTAGTTTTAAATCTGTGGAAGTCACTCTATTAGCAAGAAGTTTACGTATCGATGATGCGTAAATATAAATATTTTTGGAGATAATGCAAGTTCCGTAATAAAATATATCGCCAAGCTATTTTTTTTTTTTTTTTCATATTTTGAGCATGTCGGCTAGGGGCGTTACTCAATCGAAAAGTATGATTAATGATTATAAAGGAAAAATATTAAAAATGGAGCGTATGAATGAAGCTAACAAAGGAATAACCAAGGGAGACGGAAAAGAAAGCATTAAGCGTTGTAAGGCGTAGGATAAGACGCAAAAGACCGGAATACAGTATCGCGCGTTCTGAAGAAATGGAAGGACATTCAAGCAAAATGTGAATAACGTCACAAACGAAGTTTGCTTCTGACGGATCAAACGGATATAAAAAGGAGACTGAGTAATGGAGAAACGGAAGAGAGAAGCAGGAAGCAAGCTGTAGTTTAACCGAAGCCAAATTATGGATGAAATAGTGTTGATTGCCTCATGTTGGGGAAATTAAGAAACCACGGAAAAAGAGGAGGAATCGGTTGTATAGATACTGTAAAAGGAAGCAGGATTAGAAAAAAAAAAAGGATAGAGATCAGACCAACAGTCGCGGTGGGAACGAAAGGAAAGAGGAAGAAGACTTTGAGCTGGGAAATGACTAATAAAGCGACCGTCTAAAGCAACCGAACGTGCCAACGAGTCGACTAACTCGTTGCCCGAAATTCCACAATAACTAGGATAATCTATAATAGATCAATACGAACAGAGCGGGAATGAAATAGATGTGAAATTAAGGAACGTGTATGTACGATAGGATCAGCGTATGGTTTAGAAAAGGGAGTAGCAATGGCTTGTAAAACGCCTTTTGAATCAGAAGATAAGAGAACCTTGGATATATTGTTAGTAGAGGCTATAAAAATTGTAGGATCGCAATAGATTCGGCTAGAAATATGAAGGGAAGGAGGGGAGTGTTTAAACGTCTCAGAATAGCCGAAATCCGGCAGAGTAAAAGCCGCTCCAACCCTCAAAGCTGACTTTGAGCCATCTGTAAAAATTAAGGTATAAGAAGGAAAGAGCGAGGATAAAACATAGTTAAATTCGTTATCGGGAGAGGGAAGAGACTTGACTTACGAAGGAAGAAAAAGTAAACTGGGTGAGTAAAAAAAATCTGGGAAATTATAGGTAAAATAAGGGCATTTGGTGTAGGATAGAACAAAAGGAGAGAAACGCCAGTTGTTGAATATAAACCAGTAGGAATTGGATATATGAAGACGTTTGATCAGAAATCGTTCACCTAGATAAAGTCTTCGGATGAATAAAGTACAGGAACCAGTTTCTGCCAAAATGGCTGCAATAGGAGAGGAGTTCAAGGCACCGATACAAAGGCGGAGACACATATTATGGATTTTATCAAGCTTAAGGAGAAGATATTTAGGGGCGCTAGCGTAAAGGAACGAGCAATAATCGAATTTAGAAAGGATAGTGGCCTTATATAGCATCAGAAGGATATAAGGATTCCCACACCAATTACGGGAGCAGAGAAGCTTCAACCAATTAAGCCTCTTGAGTGCCGACGTATAAAAATAATTAATATGATCGTGAAAGGACAAGTTACTGTTAAGAATAATGCCAAGGTAGGCGACGGAACTAACTAAAGGAATAGGAAGATGTCACACGGATAGATTGATTGAAGAACGACTATAAGGGCGGCAAGTGAAAGCCATAGCTGCTGATTTCCCAGGAGAAGTAAAAAGGTAAAGATCGGATAACGCATTATCAAGAGAGAAAAGAGAGTTGTTAAGCTCCACAACGGCGGAAGAAAGATTAACTGAGGAAGAGTAGATAAGTATATCATCGGCAAAGAATAAGCTGAAGAGTAGCTAGGCTATGGAAATAGATGTTAGAGAGAGTAGGGCTAAGACATGAGCCTCGCGGAAGACCCCGAAAGACCACTCTAGACTCTGAGAAGAAGGGAGTGGAGAGCTGAATTGATCTATTGTAGAAAAGCTTGAAAATTAAGGAAGTGAACTGTAAAGGAACATTAATGGAACACATTTTATGTAGAAGAGAAGGTAAGTGAACATGATCGAATACGGAGGTAACATCAAGGAAAGCAGAAATAGTGTATTCTTTGCGAATAAGAGATTTGTACACGTCAGATAGAAACAACGAAAAACAGTCCGCCGTTCCCAGTCCCGTACGGAAACCGAACATGTTACTGGGAGGAATATTGTTGAATTCCAGCCACCAGACCAGGCGTTTATTAATCGTTTGTTCAAACAATTTTCTAAAACACGAAGCCAAGGAAATAGGTCGGAAGGAATTGGGATTCTTTTTCGGAATAGGAATAACGATAAAGGAATTTTAAATTGGCGGCGTGGTACGGGTATGCAAGAAGGAGTTGTAAATAGAAAGCAAGGTATTCGGTGCGGAGATTGATAAGCTCCTCTTAATAACCAGGAAAGGAATGCCGTCTACTCCCGGTCTAGAGGAGGAGGAGGAATTATTTAAGGAAGAACGGAGTTCAATAATCGGAAGACAGAACGTGCGTAGGGGATGTAGGTGAAAACGCCGGAGGGCATATTTTCTCCAAGGATGGAACATATAAGGGAGCAACTGAGTCCAGAAAAGAAATGAGCTTCTCCGAAGGAAGGTTGTAATAGGAGGGACGTTCGAGCCGTGGGGACTGAAAGGCTTTCGCCATTTTCCAAAGATAAGAGATGGAGGCGGATCGAGAGAATGATGAACAGAATTTCTTGTACGCGTTCTTTTTGCTCTTTTTGAGAATAAATCTGGCCTTAACATTGGCCTCCCTATAAGCTATAAAATTATCGAAGGAAGTGCAAGACCGGAAGGCCCTGAACTTCAAAGAACTGTCTCTAAAAGCGACGGAAGAATCGTTGTTACACCATAGCGAAGAAGCGAAAACTCGACTTAGGCAGTTTTTCCTTTGTTATGATTTTGTGCAGACATTCGTGGACTATGCTGAAGCATTTGTGGCCATGATTGTTTGTTATAATTATTGTGTATGATGATTGTAATTTCTATTTCATTAATTTTCTGGTTAGGCAAGTTCAGGTAATGTACCTTGGACTCAGTCTGGCCAATTTCTTTTTCCTAAAGATTTTATTCAGCCTCCGTGGGTAATGTTGAACATTTACGGCCATGGTTGTCTGTTTATAACCTTTTTCCCAATTAAATATTATGTATCCTTCATTAGTTGGCAGTATTCTTATATTAAATGATTGGTGGCTAAATGGCTTGATAAATAACTAAAACCGAGCCATAAAAAAAAAAAAAAAAAAAAATCTCTCTAAAATCCGTATTTCTCGACATAGATCATACTTAAACTCTTTAGCTTTTTCACAGAAATTTAACGGTTGAAAATATTTTTTGCTCTTTGTGCGTCTGTGTGTTACACGCATTCCTGCGCGTTAACGATTATTACGGCATTATATACTATGAGTTTTGGTCGCGCAAAAAATACAGACCTTTGAAATTCATTTTTCAACGATTTTTATTCGATTTTAATAAAATGATAACTTACATTTCACTGCATCGTACGTTACAAAGTATTACAGAAAAAAGTTGAAAAAAATTAATTTGCCTGAAACTTTTGGCTTGTTTATTTATCCTATTTTTTGATAAAAAAAATTATCTTGTACTACTCCATGCGTTAAATAAACGTCTTTTACCGAGCATGTACTGCAAAAAATAATTAAATTATTTGAACCGAAAAATTTACATTAAAACAAATTAGCTATCTCGTCTCCTTTCTCTGAACCCTCTTCCTGTCCTATTATTCTTTATATTCGTTCCTTGATTTACAATTTAGTAGCTTCCCGTTCTATCCAAATTGACATGTTTTGGATCCCTGGCCACTATAGTATCGCCGGTAACGATCTTGCTGACTCATTGGCATGCTCAACCGTAGTAAATGGTTGTTTCACAGGCAGATTTCCTTCCTTCCTAAAGTCTTTACTCTCTCTCTCTCTCTCTTTTTGTTCTCAGCGTGACTATTATACTGATCTCTATCCGTCTCTTTTCACATATATATGCTAATGGCCCTGTCATCTTACGCCGGAGGTAATATGAAATTTATATAAAAGGAAAACCAAATCATCAAAGTTCATAGAACCACAATGTGCATAAACGTGAAATTTGGTAGGTAGATCCTCATGTATTACATGTGCTCATTAAGAACTAAACTTTCATAAAAATCATAAAAAACCCAAGATCCCTATCGCCCCCAAAAATAGGAAGTTAAAAATATGAAATTCCTGAAACGACAAAGCAAACACAAACCTAAAATTTGGCACGCAAATGCGCACAAGTTAAGGTGTTCACTACGAAAAAGCGTTTGATAATTTCGAAGAAAACAAATGTGCAAAAACAACATCAATTTAATCATAGTTAAATTCTTTAAAAAAAGCAAGCAGCCTGATAATCAGGATACAGAGACACATATTCAACATGTGACAAAAGAGTTTTACAGGATACTAAGAGAGCAATTAGTTTTTTTAATACATTTTAACATTTAACCAAATTGAAGAAATGTTTGCTTACATTTTTAATCTTTATTTTTGATAATACATAATATGAAACTATTTTAAATAACTTCTGGCTCAGTGAAAAAATGTCATTCAAAAAATCATGTTCGTTAGTACTTTCATTCGCACTTATTAATTCGAATAGTGCCTAGATTGCATTTCGTTAGTTCGATTCTAATCCTCCATATATTAATATTTTGTCCGATATAATTGCGCATTTAATTTCGACTTAGCAGCATATCAGTTTACACAAATTTTAATTAATTTTGTCTTAACAAAAATACTTTTCTGAGGTAAAAAAGATGTAAAAGTAGATTTCTTAAATCTCAACAGTTACACATATCTGTCGGTGGCGTGTACCAGTTTTCCTCTGCATTTTATTTGGTTAATAGTGTTTCCAATGGCTGTTCAAATTCGAACTGATATTACACGTCGTATTGAATAATTGGCAAAGATTTAAACGATTTACTCAGATACGGTTCAGAGTACCTAGCAGACATCGGTACTCAAGCGATATATCTGAGCCTACCACCTATGGAACCATCTCCAAAATTAAAGTGATAGGAGAAATATTTCCTTAGGAGTTCTATGGAGGTAGTACTAGTCACATTACTTCGCTATTTAAATATAATATCTTACATTATTGCGCACAAGTACAGTTGTGCTCATATTTGACTCTACATTTCTAATCCTCTTGTTACACTTCTTTTATTTTCCAAACCTGATAGATTAAAAAATGTTTTTCTTGTTGAAGTATCGTTTTTACTTAACATTGCAAATGGTCAATTTTTCACCTTGCTCAGAAATGCTGCGTTATAGTTGCAGCTCTCTTAGAATCGTTAAACGCTGACTTGCTCGATAGACGTCTCGATATCATTTGAAATTTCGAAAGTGCTGATCATTTGTTCGTAGTTACCAACATTAACATGCATTCGCACTTTTATATTTTCAACTGTGAACATTGTACATCCAAAATGGCAAAATCCAATTAATTATAATGCAAGAAATACAACTATTTCAATATCGAATTTTCGCTATGCATCGGTACAAACCTTTTCCATTTAAATATTAGACCAATTTGTTTCACTTTTCGGCAATAAGGGTTTTTTGATTGTCCATGAATTAATAACTACATATTTATCTTTGATTACTGCTTAGCGTCTGCAGCCCAGACTGTTTTTCGGTTTAATGTAAATTTTTTGTTTATCGATAAAGAAGTAAATTGTTCAACTTTTTTTTTACGCAACTGTTTGTCAAGAATCCTTTATCTGTACCACTATCAATCAGGGAGATAGGAAAGTGAATTATTTTTTCCAAAAATCAAAAATGGCATATTATATGAATTTAAAAGTTTCAGCGGACTTCGATTGTGTTTGAAATCGTGTAACTTGTGTGTTCGCATTAATTTTCGTTCTCGCAGCGATCATCCGATAAGAAGAATTACCGGTGAGATCGTTTTATTTTATTTTATCTTATCGCAGATTCTTTCGTTAAACGTTATGCTATCAGTTTCGGCCGGTAGTGTAGCCAGTTACAGAACACGAAAATATCGTACAAAATGACGACATCACATATAAAACCTACCTACAATGAAATCGCTCCCAATACCGCCTCAGACAGCAAACTATCCAAAGTTCTATCATACGCTGACAAAGTTATGAATAAAATTACTCCTTTAACAGAAATATCTCGCCCTACCGACGAACAAGGTTTCGTTTTGAACTGCGTTTCGGACTACAAGATAAGAGCTATCTAATAGCTATAAAAGATCTTGTAAAAGGACCGAAAAACATAATAGCAACATCCAGAACCGGAAAAAAACGTATAGCCATACACTTAGCTTCTAAAGAGATAGCTGAAGAATTTATTAATACTCATGGAGAATTCACCATTGAAAAGCATCGTATTAAATGCAGGCCGTTAAAACCGCCAAAAACAAAAATTATTTTGTCGCACGTGAGTCCGTCAATTCCAAACCACGTTATAGCACAGTTCATCTCAAATGAACTGAAATTAAACATCGACACTGACATATCTTTTTTGAGACTAAACCCACATGGCCAGCTATTTTGGCATATAATCTCATGGCGTCGACAATTTTATACAAACACAAAACTTGAAAAAAGCACGCTTCCAGGCTCCATTCTCCTCAAATATAATGAAAGAAATCACCGCATTTTTATTAATCTGGAAGAATTTACTTGCTTCTTGTGCCACTCCAAAGGCCATAAAGCTGAAAGTTGCCCCACTATCTTGGAAGAAGATCTCGAAAATGAAATCGAGGACGAATTATGGGCTAATAAGATAGAAAATATTATCAAAGATGAACCTTCACAAAAAAATAAAATTGAAATCAAAGATAACGATGCTCAAACCACAACTACTGATGAAAGCCAAAACAAAACTTCGTCAATCGTTGGAATCATAAAAATTAATGAATCAGATAATAAACCCATGAAAAATAAAAATTCGGCTCAAAATCTGGAAGAAATTCCGCCTCTTACCAAATCAATAAATCCTCTCGAAAACAAATTCGAAACGACAAAGCGAACACTACCCACACGCTCATCATCGACACTCTCATCCGACTACATGAACGATCCTAAGTACGAAAAGAAACAAAAAAAAAAACGAAACACAAGCACCATCAGATAAAAACACATTGAAACTGAAAACCGCTCAGAGCTTAAAACCAGAAAATTCCGACAACCATACCCCGAAACAAATATTCACATCCACAAAAAAATTTTTCACAGAAAATTCAATTAATTACCCTATATCCTTTGAAAATCTGCCGGTACTGATCGATATGTGTCAAGCTCCAAACGCGCAAGATGCGTCGCAAGTTGTTGAAGATTGGCAAATCAAAGACAACGATATTCCATCCTTAATCGACATGCTCCAAGTCGCTCACAAACAAATAGATCACCGGCAAACAAAAATCAAAATAACTGAAATAATCAAGCAGCTTGAATCAAAAAATGGCGATAAAGATAATTAATTGGAACATAAATAACCCAAAAGCTAAACTCCCAGAATTACAAATTTTAACTGCCCAACACAATCCAGATGTAATATTACTACAAGAAACAAAATTGAAACCAGATCAACCATTCAAACTTAAACACTATAATATATACAGGAAAGATTCCACCGATGGTTTAATAGCCAGAGGAGGAGTAATATCAGCAGTACATAACAGTATCCATAGCACATCACTAAATTTACAAACACAGCTACAAGCAAGCGCCGCCATATTAAATGTACCCACTCAAATCACGATCTGCTCTCTCTACCTACATCAAGAAGACGATCTCCGTGACACAAAACTCGATCAATTGGTTAAACAACTACCGCAACCATACATATTGTGCGGAGATTTCAACGCTCATAATATCATATGGGGCTCTGTCACCACAAATGCGAGAGGTAGGCAGATAGAAAAATTCATAGATCGGCAAAATTTAATCTTACTAAATAATGGAAAACCTACTCACTTCAATGTCTATAATGGAACTTCAACGGCAATTGATCTAGTCTTAAGCTCAACATAGCACACATTTTAGAATGTGACACTCTAGAGTCGTTATGCGGCATCGATCACTATCCAATTATCGCATACTTGCATCTTCCAAACAAGAATCAACAACTAAAGAAATATCCAACATGGAGAATAAAAGACGCAGACTGGCCCAAGTACGCAGATTCAGTAAATATACAATTCGACAATTTCAACAAAGACGTCAATCTACTGAATGAAATAGTCACAAACGAAATACTTCTAGCCGCGACGAAATCCATACCAAAAAATTCAACCCTGACAACACGGAAACAAACCATCTGGTGGAATAACGATTGCAAGATTGCGATCAAAAACAAAAATAGACTATTACGAGTAACTAAAGCTAAACGCCATCCGAGTGAAGAAAATAGGAACAATTTTAAAATAGCACGAGCAAAATGTCGCCGAACTATTCGTGAAGCAAAAACAAATTGTTGGAGGCAATTTATCTCAACAATAAATCGCACAACTCCTATCTCAAAAATCTGGAATAAAATTAAAATGATCTCCCAGAAAAATGCTTTCACCAGTATATCAGCTATAAAATCAGGACAAGAAATTTTAGCCGAAAAATCGACAATAACCACTACTACAGCGGAACATTTCGGTCAGATGTCCTCTAATAAAATGTACAATCCACGGCTCATCGCAATCAAACAACTATCGGAGCAAAACCTTATTGAACCATCTTCTGACAACACAAAAAAATATAGTACTTCCTTCGATATAACGGATCTTCAAAATGCGGTAAGATCAATGAAATCCACAGCTCCAGGCCCGGATTCGATCCACATCGACATGATAAAAAAACTACCAAACACTGAAGTAAACAAGATACTAAAATTACTAAACATAATCTGGACCAAAAATCACATTCCAGAGACCTGAAAGAAAGCACACATAATTCCTCTGCTTAAACCAGGCAAAAATCCATCCGTAGTTGACAATTATAGGCCAATTTCATTGACCAATGTATTGTGTAAAGTACTTGAAAAGATGGTAAATAATAGACTCAAGTCGTACTTGGAAGAAAACAATCTATTAGACCCGATGCAATAAACGAAATCAGGTATTTCTGCGAATAAACCCGTATCGCCAACTTCTCAACTATTCGACAATTTAGCGATATCGAACATGTTTCTTTTCTCGAGTTTTTCTCTTTTATCGATGTTCAGTATTAGACTGAAAATATTGATTTGCTTTAAACAAAAACGCACTTACACACCACGCGGTTATTGGAATAAATTAAATTAAACAAACTTATATACCGTATATAAACAAAAACAATATTAACACATTTAAAATTCATTTGTAGTACGTCATAAAAATACAAAATTTCCACAATATTTAAAACGGCTCGTTTCTAGATATTTCAAAAGTGACTTGAAAAAATCTGAATAATGAAAATCAATTTAATCAATACTCTATTATTTCCTTTAATTAATGTAATGAAGTAGTACTTTGTTATTTTCTTCACAGAATGTTTATATTGAACTTAATTATATAATTATAAACTTATAATTCTTTAATAAACTCAAAAAATGCATTCATTGAAGCATTATCAGCAACAGAACTGGATATAAACTACTTTTATAGAAGAAATTGGATTTTATTATTATCAAACAAGTTGCGTACGAACAACATACTAAAAACGAAAATATAATACACAAATACGACATCTTATTCTTTTTTTGCTCCTTTGTGTCATCTGTATAATGATATAAGAGGTGTTACAAATGCGTATTCTTTATAAAAATAAATAATATTAATAACAATAAGAATAAAAAAAAAGCAAGAATTATTTTTATTCGAAATCAATTTAATTAATCATCAACTTTATCTTTGAATTTTTGTCCAGTAAACTGATATTTCTTTTCTGTAAATAGATTTTTGTAAACTGAAAAAGTTTTCCTACGTTTCTAAAAACAGTACTGTACGGGTTAACATAATTTACGTGAAACTAGTAAAAAAAGCATGCTGTTTGTTTAAAATTTATGCTGCATTTTTCACAATATATCTATCGTCATTAACAAAACCAGTGGATAAAGTACATAACATTTACATACTCGTATTAATACTGTACGCAATTATGAATAAATGGAAGTTCCTTAATTTTTATTTTCTATCAGACATTCTTTGGAAAAAATAGAAAAATAGCAAAAATACCTAAAACAAACTAAAATACGCGGAACAAAATTAATTTTTTATAATGACCCACAAAAAATTATTGAACAAAGAAAATTTTAAAATGATCAAAAAAAAAAAAAAGACTTTTCATAAAAATCCGATGTTAAATTACATAATTTTGAGAGAAGAAAGTAAAAGTATACCAAGAAGGACCTAATAAATATATTTCAATAAGTCGCAGATGTTGATTTTAACATCGACTTAAATTTGTACCGACTGAATTACATTACACAAGAAATGCCATTAAGAAAGTTTTAAGTTTAACTGAACTATATTTTATTATTAGTTTACTAATTTTTTTCATTTAAGTGTTTGTCAAAACTGGTTGTGCTCTTTTAATGTTATTAGAGCTGTTTTTTTTTAACATTTTCGATTTAACTTTTAATAAATAAGTGGAGATTAGAAAAATAACAATAATACTGACACACTTCAATCGTTTAACGACACTTTTTAGAAAAATCGCAAACATCAATTCTGACTAAAAATGGCGCTTTTACGGATTGTAAAACATAAAGGATTCGTTTAATTTTTTGAAATTTTACTTTTTTATGTGGTCTGTGAAAGAACCAGATAAAAGTCGTCCATGTAAAACTGGAAAAGGCCACCCCAAGTAAGGAATTATATAATATAAATATTAGCAAAAATTAATTTTGTACCGATTCTTTTAAATATTAAGATACGCAGTGAAGCAGTTCAAAAATTTTCATTAAATAAGAATGCGTTTACAAATATAAAATAAGTCATACGCAAAATCCAAGACCCATAAATAAATATTAAAATACTCGTAGTTATTTTCAAGATTTTTGAGGGATTGCTTACTCACAAAAATATACTGCTGCTTTAGCACAAGTAGTTTTACTTCCGCGTAATTATTAAAAATTATCTAGTATTTCGGTTTTAAGCTTAACATTATAGGAAATAATGATTACATATTTTTCGGTATAATTATTATTTTTAATAGTAACATTAATACTGGTAATAAAAATAACGTAAGGTAATACATTTCGAGTACTATGTACTAGAGAAAACAGTGCGATAAATACAAACAATATGTTTTTGAACATAAGTAAAAGATTAGAAAATGTAAAAAAAAAAAAACAAATAAAAAAGCGCATAACAAAAATAATAAATGGTGATAAAATACGAATATATAAATGAAATAACATAAACAAAAAATTTCCAAACTCTTCGGAATACAGTAATAAATAAGTTAAAAATGTATACAAAATAAATTTGTCAGCAAAGTTCTTTTACGCTTAGACTTTTTAAATAAATAACATCAGCAACAAATATTTAATTTAATAATACGTAGAATAATTTAAGTATTCTAGTTAACAGATCTAATGTTCTGAGATTTAGTTGCGGTTAAATAATGGTAATTTGAGATTTCTTTACTCATTTTCGGTCTCAAGTTCGTACCATTCTTTATGAGTTTCTCTTAATCCTTCTATTTCTTTCAATTCCAAAGTTAACTGTGAAAATTTAACGAATCCATCATTTTAAATGTCATTAATGCGGTAGAATTAATTTTTTGAAGTACATAAAAATAACAAAATTACGTACAGCAACCGAATTACGTTTACAGTATAATACATCTTATACTTAAGTGGCGCAATTAGTTTCTATTAATAAATCGAAAGAATCATGTCATTTCTAAAATGAATTACAAGTTGTACAATGAAAAAAAACAAAAAAAAAAAACATAATTACAACAATGATTGAAAAAAATACAATATTTTGATTTTTTTTAATATCATCACTGCTAATTGGGACATATTAATTTCGTGATATATGTTAATATTACACAATCAGAATGGCCACAAAAAGTTAGAATATATCAGAGAATTTATTTTAATCGTTATTAATTTATACAATTTTAAAACATCATCGTTCACGGGGGAGGGGAGACAAAAAAAAACATTTATCAAAAGAAATGGATTCTGAATGACTAAAAAGGAAAAAATGATTTACATTGTCCATATGGATATTAATAAGTTTGCTATTGTAAGTAAACAAAATTAACTTTGATCAGATCACCCCACCAGTTGTGAAGGAGATATTATTCGAACTAAGCAATATTTTTTAAATCTGTAAATTAATAGGCTCCCACCTTTTAGATTATTATAATCAATATGTAGAAAATAGTTAATTTCCTTAGCTTTTTTCCAATTTCGTTCAATTATTTTTTAAATTACATATTCTCCAATTGGATTCAAAGTCGAATGAAGTCCAACGCTAAAACACCGATGAACTGAAAAATGTAATGTATTCTCACAACTGTACCTATTAATTCCTACAAAATCTCCGTAAAATACGATGCACACGCAAGAAACTCCCTTCAGAATTTGTGAAATACAAAATAAAATAAATTGACAATGTACTGTGTGACCTATAAAAACCATACTTGTAACTTCTTGACTGTATGCGTCGAGAATACATCGTGCAGTTACGCAGGCACACACAATCTAAACACAATTTTTTAAATCTGTCTTTTCTTTTTTAAATGAATTATGTATCATGAGATCTAGACCAGAGATGATCGTATACGTTCAAATATTACGTATGAACCGCGAAGAACAAGATAATTTATATCAAAACGTATCGATTGACATTAATAACATCGTACCATGATCAGTTTCCAAAAAATAATTAAATTACTTTGTTTTACAGTTTTTTAAATCACTCAAAAACTTCTAGACTAAATCTTTCTCAAAATTAATAGTCGAGATTCCACATCAGTACGCATCGAATGGCATCAACGAAAAGCAAATAATACCATTCGTCAATATATACGTACATATAAAATAAGTTAAAAAAATTAAAATCCACAGGACATGGAGGTGAAGAACGGGGTAAAAATCAAAAACTCGCTTTTTAAAAAGCCAATAATCACGCTATAGTTGAAACCATTCTCAGCAGATAATTGAAATTTCACATGAATATTACCATTGTATCGAAGATTCAAATTAGAACCGTTTTCTTAAAAATTTGAACTTTAATGAGTGAAAACGAATTAAAAACAAAATACACAAAGTATTATATTTTCAATACAGATGGGTTCAACAAACTGTAATTTTGCATGAAAATTCCTTATATGGTCTACTGAAAGTGTAGAATTTTTTAAAAAATCGTCTAAATTATAAGGAGACAAATGAACAGTACCCAGTTTTTGAGAAAACCGAAAATTAGCTAAAGCCCAAACTAACAGTGATTATCACGTTAAATTTCATATAAATTTAATATATATATATATATATTAAATAAGAAAGCTTTTTTAAAAATTCGAACTTTAAGGGAGGAAGAGAAGTTATAAACACTGTTTTCTTAAAAGTGGCATAAAGTGTAAAAATCTTTTATCACTTAACTTTACATGTAGATTGTCTGTATTCTAAGCTAGAAGTTTTTCAGCTCGGGCAATTGACAATATAAATATCCTAAAAGATCGGAATGAAAATATTCCGTCGTCAAAATTCATTTCATTTGTAAAGGAGACAAAAAGACCTTATTTTATTTGGTGAAAGATATCCTCTCCGTAAAGAGATACACAATAGTGTAGTCACACGAACGACAAGGAGAAATAGTTTTTTATTTTTTCCCCCGGTTTCAGAAACACGCGCAAAGAGGTTATCATCGAAAAATAGACTTAACAAAAAATAAATCAATGATAATTTTGTTTTTTTTAGTAAAGTTAAAAATTTAACGTATTTGCTTCGGTCTTTTTATCGTTTCGAATACATAACTGTGTGCGTTTGTAATTATGAAAAATATGTAAAGAATCTACACCCTTGAAACGCCTAGATACGATATATCAAAGCGTTAGCTGCAAACAAAAAAAATTGCATTATATGCAAAATCTGAACCCCAGTTATAACTGTTCATTTAATCGTTTTTGTTTACTTTAATTTTCATTTTTTTCTGCTTTAAACATTCGGACTTTTGGAATGCTCACCATAAACATAGTACCATACTTAATTCCTGAGCGACGGCGACTGTACTAGGCAATTGTCACATGCAACGTGAGTGTACACACGCTAGACTACATTCAGAACTGATTAGTAATCGTTTGATTTATCGATATACAAATGCAGTCCCGTGTGTGTTTTGCTGAGTACTAACTAGCGCGCATATGATGGTGCATACGTGATGGTTTGCCATTACCTTCCACGTGATTATTGGTGATTATTTAATTTAATTTCTCGTAATAATTTCTATCGTCACCCGAGATCGAACCCGCGACTTCCGTAACGAAAGTCAAGTGTCCTAGAAACTAGGCTATCGCAACGATTTTGGAATGCTCTATATATTTAAATTAATTTTGGACTGTATTTAACTTGAATATTAATGTACAATGGGGAAAAAATAAAATAAAACAAAAAAAAACTGCTTTTGGAGAAAAAAACTTTGTTATTAACACATTAATACAGTTTTATTTATATACAAATTTTAATTAAAAAAAAACCATATACGTATTATGCCGAAGCAAGCGAATTGGAAAGTAGATAGAATGTATTGAATAAATATATAGTATGAGACTGCGCAATGCTAAAGAGCAAATTTAAAAAAAAAACATTTGCAGTAATCAAAGAAAATGTATTCGAAAAAAGAAAAAAAAATAAGATAAATGCGCGAGCGAAGCCGCAAGTCACAGTTAGTAATAATTTAAAGCAAGTATCATTAATAGAATAAAAGTGAAAAAGTTTATTTCATTCTTAATTTTTTCTACATTGGACAATGACATTTTGAAATAATTTTCAGGATAAGAAGTTAGTAAAGGTAAATTAAAGCAAAGTCAGAAGTAGAAATTTCGATAAATTCTACCCATTTAAATTGAATATTCCGAATTTATCAATTGCTATTTCGTACAAACGAAACAGGAAATTACAATTACACGGTAATAAGAATAAATGTTTTTAATATGTTTCACGTTAAAAGTTATCGATAACATTTACATAAAATATTGTTAAAAGCATCTTATCTTTATAGTGCCATACTCAGCTTCTGAGCGTCGGCGACTACCTATTCGTACATCTCAGTTGTACAGATATAGGTAGTGTACCAGGCAATTATTACATGCAACGCAGGTGTACACATGCAAGACTACATTCGGAACTGATAGTAGCCGCTTGTTATCGCGCTACCAGTGCAATCCCGTGTGGGTCTACTGTGTACTGACCTAGCGCGCATATGATGTTGAACGTGGTGGTTTGCCATTGCCTTCCACGTGACTATTAGCGATTATTTAATTTATTTATTTATTCTTGTAATAAGTTTGTCGTCGCTCGGGATCGAACCCGTGACCGCCATAACGGAAGTCAAGCGCTCTAGCAACTAGGCTACCGCAAAGCATTGTCAAACAAAACATTTATAATGTCACACCAAGGATCGACAAAAGCGAAAGTGGAAATTTCCCTATGTCCATTTTTTTTTTAATAAATTGTTTATTCAAAAAAATAAAAAAAAATGAAAAGTATAAATAAATAAAAAAATTAAAAAAACGATTACCTGAAATCAGAACTCCGAATAATATAGAGAAAATTATATTAAGACTGTTGTAGAAATAATACCCTTCATGGAAATCAAATAATTATTCTTTTTTTTTTTTTTTGTTTTTTTTTGTGTATATCATATATTAAAAAAGTCAATTTAACTTATCTCACTTCAGTGACATTCGCACAAGAACACAACTTATATTGTAAACATGTACTAAATTACTGTGTTTATAAAAATTTACTGGTAGAATTTACCTCTATGAAATTGTGATATCTTTGAATATCTAACACATCTTTAGCATATGTATGTAAATCTTATATTCCCACTACTCGCGTAACCGTTGCGCATAAGTGGTCTAATATTTAAGTTAATTCAGATGTTACATAGTATATTTCAAAATAAACCTTGATTTGATTTGAAAAAAGCATTAACTATTTCATTAAGAAGTAATACAGTATAGAAGGAAACGGCCCAAAATCGGATTAACGCGTATTTGAAATTAGGAGTTCGATAGTTGTTAAAGTAATATTAAGTTGTAGAAATAATTATACGTTTTACAATATTCGACACAATTAACATACACATATTTTTTAAACAGTATTTGTAATTTTTTCAGGTTGAATTATGCCAAAAAGATTCGTATTTTTAACTAAATGGTTCTATGTAGTATTTACTGCTCCACCATTTTGATATATTTATAGAATCAATGTACACCCACAGTGCAGAAATATATCATCACTCTTTTTTTAAACAAACTAAATTTTCCGCCTACGATATTCGTCATTACGCTCACTTTAAATATTTCTCTACCGATAATACATGAAACTGGTTCTGTTCTGATTCTCTCACTCACTTTCGTGACTAAAAAGTAGGAAACTACAGTAAATCTTATTCAATCAATTTCTGCAGACTTTCTAACGATTTAAGTGAATGAAACTAGCCGTGAGCCGAAGCAGGATATTTTATTGTGGCAATATCTTAAAACACAAACTGTATCATTATTTGCAGATTACGAACTGGTTACTGCATATAAGTAATCAATATAGGTATAGTTAAATTCTAATTTTCTTTTAATAAATTTTTAAAATTTTTCACGTATGGATAACTTAGTTTACTTGATTTTCAAACTCCGCTCAGAAATGTTTTCTTTTATTAATCGCAAAATATGTTTTAATATTCGAAAGTATCGTTCACACTTTAAGGTATACAATAAAAACGAAGGACGTAAATGGATTAAATGTTAAAAAAACGAAATTTTCAAAGTGATGAAACTTTCCTGACCAGATCAAGACGCTGTTCCGTAATTTCTACTTACAACGGATCTACACGTTATAATATATTAAGTACCCACCAACAATGAATAAAAGAAATTAGTTTCCAAATTTACCTGTCCTAAATCGGTTGAACGTGAGATGAAAGAAGATTTTTGTGAGATTACGCTTATCGACAGTTGCTTATACGGTATTTCGTCATGACTGACCAGATACTCAAATGTTTCTTCATAAACAGGATTGCAGTTATCCTTTATCGCCTGTTTAATCAAATATTTCATACAAACTTAATTTTCTAAACTCTAATTTATTATTGAACTTATTTGTAAAAAAAATATACTTTATCACATTCGAATTGATACGTTAAGTTTTTATTTTTTTTGCAATTACGTAATATGTTTAAACAAATTGCATTGAAAAACGGATATTCATGTTAATCCGCTAAATTATAGTACAGTTTGAAAATTATTGTTATAAATTATAAAAAGATTACCTTTGTTTTACGTTTATTTTCAGTAGTTTTTGGAGGAAGCAGATATAGCTTCACGTAAGGATCAGGTAAATCATGCGGATCTTTGACCGGTAAATTCCTGAAAATGAATAAAAAAAATTTTCATAATCCGAAATATCAATATACATTTTTATTAAAGAAGAAGCGTGAAATATTTTTATATTAATACAATTTAAAATAATTTTCTAATAGTACAACTAGTTTCGTAACAGAATAAATTGACTACTGAGCAGAATATATTAGCATATAGATAATATTAACATAATTCCAAAAATCAACCGAAAAACAAACTTAAAATTCTATTACCTTTAAATGAAGGACCTTAAATAATCAACTCCTATTTTTACTAGTCTCTTCATCTACTTAACACGAGTATAACATGTACGATATATAAAAGCTATTGTCGTACTGTGATACTTTTTACATTATTCTCCCAACTGTCCAAGTCACGTACATATAATATACAAATTTAGAAGAATGATAAAAAAATATATATGAGACACAATTTACAACAAACGATTTTTTTCATTTTGCAAATAAATGTTAAAAAAAAAAAAAACCGACTTCAAGATTTATTATAAAAATTTAATAGAAATGCATTAAAAAGTAAAAAAAAAAAATTATTCGATAAAAAATATATTTCAAACTGATACACCTTAAGAGGTGGAATTATCGTAATTCTTATACAGCATTAACTTTTTGGAGTTGGCATCAATACAATAATTAAAAACTATATTAAATATTCATTAAATTGTAATATAAATTTGATGCCGATTCCAAAAAGTTAATGCTTTATAAAAATTACGATAATTAATATCATCTTAACGTATATATCACTTTGAAATATATTTTTTATCGAATAATTATATTTTATTTTTTAGTGCATTTCTATTAAATTTTTATAATAAATTTTAAAGACGGTATTTTTTTATTTAAAAAAAAAAAAACATTTTACTTTACAACTTTTAGCATTTTATTTAAACTTTTTTTGCCAAAAATCAACTTTTTTGTCACATTATTCTCCATATTTTGTGCCTTAAAAAAAAAAAAAATCGACTTCTATATTTTAAGCTCATCTAAATATATAATCACTCTCCTTAATCAAAGCTACATTTTCAAGGTAAGTTGGCAATTGATAATATTTTAAGTCAAACGCCTCTGCTATACTAATAAAAAATAATAAGAAAAAAAAAATGATCTAAAGGGATCATATTTTTTCATGTTTTTCAACGAATACTCAGTGTGTATGTTCACCGATTTTCATCAGTACTCACATGAAATCACCGCCGAATGGTATACTTTCTAGTGAACAAAGAATCGGTAAAATTGGTACATATGAATATAAATTATGCGCGAACATAAAAAAAACATACGTGCGAAATGTATAACCTCCTTTTTTTGGAAGTCGGTAATAATTGAGGTATACTGGTGAGGAATACATTCTGTCAAAAAAGTACTGGGAATTTAAAAAAAAAAAAACATAAATTGCATATACAATCATCAAAATTTATTTTGTCGCCTTCAAAGTATTTCCCATTCGAGACTATACATATATTCCAACGATTTTTCCAACCTCCAAAATATTTTTTATAGGCACTTACCGGCATGGCCTTTTTAGCTCCTTCCATGAATTTTGTTTCATGGCTTCAATGGACTCCTTAAAACGGATCCAAAGGAGGAGCGTTAATTTGAATTTGGGGAACAAAAAAAAAAAAAAACACACGAAATTAAATCAGGCGAATATGGTGGTTGACCGATGGTGTAGCTATTACGTCTTTTGGCCTTAAATTCATTCACAATCGTGGCTCTGTGGGACGGCGCGTTATCGCCGCGTAAAATCCATGGGGTTTTCTTCCATAATTCTAGCCGATTTTGATGTACTTTCTCGTCCAAACGCCTCAGTACATCCAAATAGCACTTACTATTGACCATTTGTCCTTTTTTATGATGTACCAGACCGCGGATATCGAAGAAAACAATGAGCATCACCTTGACTTTTGAGTGTCTTTTGCGTGGTTTTTTCGGTTCCGGCTCGTTTTCCTCCCTCCATTCAGAAGATTGTTGACTTGTTTGCATGCCATACTCGTAGACCCACGTCTCATCACCAGTTATGATGCGTTCCATGTACGTTGAATCGGAATTCGCACAAGCTCGTATAAGTACACATAAAGAAAGAAGCGATATTGAAATAGAAACAAGAATAGCAACAGCCAAACAAGCTTTTATGAAAAAAGAAAATCAAAAAGTTAAACATAAGGAAAAGACTAATGAAAACGTACATACGGGCATCTTATTTTACGGCTCCGAAACATGGGTGATAACAAAGAATCTTACGGATCCATTGTAGGCCGTTGAAATTTGGGGATGGGACCGCATGATGAACATCTCATGAATATAAAAAACAAGAAATTCAGAGATACTAGAAATGGTTGATGAAGAGAAGCTGATAAAAGTAATACAACAAAGACGAGACCGATTTTTGAGGCATTTAATACTTCATACACATACATATCAGTGATAAATCCCCAGATACTTCTAGCACCCAGGTAAAGAAACAGTTGTTAGTTTGCAAGTAAAAATCCGAAAAGTCAATGCGTAAAAAAATGTTCAATATGCAAAACGCCAGTCATCCATCATTGTCGACTAGTAGTGAATTTTGATTTCACGATCTGCTCGCTTTCGTGTTTTGTTTGCCAGATGCTGTGAGTACTTCTCGAAATTAGTGGGTCATTAAAAACGCACTGAGAAGCATACATCCACATTCAACAGCAGCATTCGTGGGCAAACAGATTGAAGTATTTAATCAACCAAGTACTTCGCCATTTTGAGCGAACTACATGCGCGCTGTGCACAGCATATCTTTTGCTGCGGAACTGCGGGTATTTTATCACAGCGAAATGACGTTCACAAGCCTAATTTATAAATACGCTTGACGAAATATACCGCTGACGGGAATTTGTCATCTGTGACAAACCAAAAACAGTTCAAAAGCGATAGTACAGCGAACCAGTGAAATTAGACTGGCAATTTAGAAAAGTCTGTTAATGTGAGTATACGTATATTTAAACAGATTCTTAAACGCAATTCTAATTTTCCTTCAAGTGATATATTTTAATTTTTTTTGTTATGAGGCGAAAACGCTACATATATTTCACTTCATAGTTTTTAATTTATTTTTGAATTTAATTTGCATTATTGCTTTGTTCACATATATTATTTGCTTTGTCGCTCCTTAATTTTAACTTTTTTTCTATCTTAGAGAAGTACAGGGGAAAAAATCAGAATTCCCCACTGATTACACATGCATGCCCACATATATAAATAAAATGCATGATCTCGATGGAGAAAGAACTTTTGAATATAATAAAATTAATTATACAGTTAAAAGAATTTACGAGTAATCATACATATGTATATATTGATGCGAATCAGGGTTGGTGGCGCGATCTTTCATCGACGGTGATCGATTATTTAATAACTTGTCCTATTATTTATATTAATTTGGATTCGCAATCATTCATCGGCGATAATCTCTGGTCGGTGTCGCTGTGTACAGGCTGGCGACATTGTGTGTGCGCGCTGTCTGCGACACGTGCTGTTGTGCTGTACCGTTTCGTACGATGAAGAGATAAAGCCGGTTCAGGTAAATCTAAACTGATAAGGCTTCGGCTTGGTTATCTTCATCGTCGGACGGCGTTTGTCTATGTGAGAGTTTGGTACAACGGTCGATGAGATGCTAGCTAGTAATCGCGTTTAATAATAACAGTGTTTTTTTTCTAATCGTTCAATTTATCTCGATATAAAACTATATAAAGCCTAATGCCACCGATATTTTAAAGAACTCTATCCGCGGTACCGTTTCAATTGCAGTTATTTTTGTATTTATTTATTTATTTGTTTCCCCTCTCTGTCGTATTTTTGTATTCTTCTGCTGGTCGTCTCTCCCTCACGGACATACGAGAAATCGGCGAGAGTTCCGTAAACTTGGAGAATTCATAAAAGTGAGAATTCGTAACAATATATATCTTAGAAGTGCAAGTAGAAACTCGGCCTTTTTGGTACAATTCAACTTTATCGAAAACATACTTGTTACAAAAATTAATACTAGAAATAAATATTTGCCAATTATGGGGTAGATGATGAACGCCTCCGCGGTAGAAACTTCATGGCTTCGAAGTGAAATAATTATCAAGCCATTTTCGCATATCTTCAAATTTTGTGAACCACTGGTCTTTCAAATATGACGACATCGATTTCGGTGTAATTCAAAGGAGGTAAGTCTGGAGAATACGCCGCATGCTGAACAACTTCCCAGCCTAAGGAGAAGATGAGTTCCTGAGTTGGTTTTGCTATATGTGGACGAGCGTTGTCAAACAGCAATATCACTTTCCGCATTTCTTAGTCCATAAATGGACTTTTTTCTTCCAGAGCATCATCACTTAATTTGATCAATTGGGCTTGGTAACCTCGAGCTGTAACAACTTGACCAGGTTCCAGAAGCTCGTAGTAAATCACTCTTTTCCAATCCCAGCAGACGCACAGTAAAACCCTCTTGGCATGAATATTCGATTTTACAGTTGATGTCGATGGCTATCCTGGATCAATCCATGCTTTTCTACAATTAGGATTGTCGTACAAATCAACTTTTCATCACCTGTAATAATTTTGTGCAAAAAATTCTCTTTTTTTTTTTGTACTGGAAAAGCAAATTCATGCAGATGTCAATTTTTCGGTTTTTGTGTTCTTCCGTCGGTTTATGAGGAACCCTTTTTTTCCTTCCTTCTGTATCTTTTCTGCTGCATGCAATCGAAGTGATATATTATTTGGCGAGTAACTCTTAATTCGTTTGTAAGCTCTTCTTGAGTTTGACAGGGATTTTCATCCAATAAAACATGAAGTTCTTCGTCTTCAAATTTTTTTACTACACCCGAATGTGGATCGTCTTCCAGACTAAAATTTCCATCACGAAATCTTGCAAACCACTTTTTTACTGTTGAATAACACGGAATGTTCACTCAAAGTCGAATTAATCACGTTCATAGCTTCAGCGGAATTTTTTTTATTTGAAAACAGAACAGATTGCAATGGCGTAAATATTACTTATCGATATTACCTTTTATAACATAGATACATACGAAATTACTGAAATCTGTATCATAAAAACAGCAATGACTACGAGTAAGCTACATATATTCAAAATAGTGGGTGAATTGAATGCGTTCAAGTACGTTTTTTAATGCAACTAACTTCAGAGTCGAGTTTCTATTTGCACCGCTAATATTTTAAAAACTAGTAATAAAACATCGCAAACAATTCAATTATTTTTAAATTTAAATTCGGCTTCGATTAAAAGCAAACAATGTTGATAGAAAACCAAAAGAATTTAAATAAGCCGTTCAATTTGAATTTCTCATCAATAGAAGAAAATCAGTTTTAAGCTTCCTATTTTCCTCTCAAGAAAGTGATAATGCCATAAAACCACATTTAATTACTACTTGAACTAATATTAAAATTTGATATATCTCTTAAAACCATTTTTATATCCAACAAAACATAACATTCTATTAGTTTGAAGTTTTCTGTTTACATATTCTACTATAACGTAGAACATATTATATAAGGTTTTTTTTTTTTTTGAAATTAAAAAAAACAAATTTATTACAACATCGATAATTTACTTAAACAACTCACACTCTACACAAATAAGATTTACAAAATATGAAAATGTTTTAAGTTTATAGGCCTCTTTTATCTCGAAAATGTATTATTATAAAGTCACACTTCTCTATTATTTAGAAAAAAGAAAAAGAAACATAGGCGAAGAAAATAAATAAAAAACAACAAATAATTAAACTCATTTCAAAAATTATGCGACATTACTGGCACGGCGTAAAAAAATATTAAGGTTCAAATTGAACTACTATTATCATCAACTACAGTATTGTATAAAGCTTACCTGATTTTATGAACAATCACAACTAAATGCTGCTTGGCTACATTATGTGTTAATGTTAACAAAATTGCAGGCCGCCCCGTGTCTTTTCTGTAAATGAAAATAAAATAAACAGTGTAAGTATTGCGTAATTCGGTGGGAATATTTAGAAGGTTAAAAACGGAAAGTATGTATATTCATTAAATAAATTCCAAATACGAGTCGACAGGTAATGAATAAGCCGGGGAATTGCGAGATGAATTAAAATTAAGAAAGAGAACAGAAATGGTTATTATTAATAGTATTAAAGTCGGAATTAGCGGTAAAAAGGGAATTTTCAAAGTGTCGCGGACAATGACTTGTCAGAATGATAAGAGATCGAGGGAAGCCTGTGCTTCGGCCGAGAGCAGTATCGAAACAGATAACGTTCACGCTGGTTCAAAATCGCGTCATCTCGTAAGAGTCGTTATATTATCGTTAATTTTGTTATTTTACGTATGTGCCACGGCTCGTGTTCAAATTAAGTTAGTCAGAGCAAAATAAACTAATAAAAAAAAAAAAATATATAATTATTTTAATAACACCGCGAAGAATCTAGTCCAGTCAAAAAACCCTAGTCTTCACGCGACCTACCATAAAAAAAAAAAAAAAACAACGGCTTAAAAACTGCCGGAATTAAGGACGTTGATCAAGATCTACCGGAGGCGAATCATCGAAGGAGTACGGGTAGCGGAAACGATCGAAGGACAACATCGTCCGAAACGGTGAAGATCTTGGAAGCCACAAGGATTAAACAGGCCAGATTTTTATATTTTACTTAATGTTGTGATTATTTCGGTGTAGATGTGTATATGTATGTTTTAATTTATGTGTGAGTAGTAATTTGTGTTATTTGTTTCGTGCATTTGTATTTGCGGTTTATTTGTCTTTTTGGTGCAGCTGCATTTCCTTCTCGATATTGTGCGGCGATTTAGAATAAAAAGAAATAATAATAATTACGAAACAACCTTATTGAATAAGCGTGGATGTGGGAGGTTCTCGGCCGACTAGGCAATTCTTCTAAATTTACGTTTAGCAAAAATAAATAAATAAATAAAAAGAAACAAGATACTAAAACAAAAAATTTATCGCAGTTTTATTGGAACAGTTCCGACGGAGCTGCGATAACACATATGTTCAAAGAATATTTTTAAAATGTGTTTCAATAGGATATCAATTATTAGTAATTTAAAAATTTTAATAAACGCTGAATATACTAACTGGTACATAACAGAGCTATTAAAAGAATAAGAATAAAATGTTACGGCTTTTTGATAAAAAAAAAAAAAAGTAAAAATATAAAATTTTCAATAATTTAATACTCACGGTGGACTTTGTGTTGTTGTGGAATCAACAGAAATACTTCGTTCTGACTCAGTTATTGATTTTTGAGTAATAAAATCACCAGTTGTATCTGCAGGTTCAGTTATTTTGGTTACTTCATCTACAACCAATTAAAACGAATTGTTTCCAACTATTAAAATTAACCATAAACTAATTTTTCTGAAAATCGTTCTTTTTTAAAAATACTTTTTTTTCCAAAAAAGAAAAAACATTTATTTTTTTTAGTTTTTTTTGGTACTCTTAACAACTAAACATTACTTTTTTTAAACAATTTATTAATCAAAGGCTTATTTATATATATATATATTTTTTTTTTTTTTTTTCAGACGGGATCTAAATAATAAAATACCACTTTATAACACATACAGTTGTTTGTTGTTTTCTTTTCAATCTACAAATTTTATTGATTTTACTCCCTGAACTTTGAAACAGTTCAAAAAAATTATCCATCGCATATACAGGAGATCGTATCAATGCTATTCTTCATTTGGAGATTAACCGTTCGTATTCATACAAAACTTGAACGGGTCGTGTTAAATTTATAAGATGTGATTACCACTGAGATAAGAATGGATCCAGAGCATATTTAGTAATGAGCCATGATTGCATTTTTTTTTATTTTTTTTTTGTGAAATACTATAAACACACAGGTTAAGCAAACGTTAATAAACAAATATAGAATCTAAGTGGTTGCAGGTTTAATATATTTCGTTATTAACCAAGTGTAAATTTTGATTCAAATCCGACTGAGAAAGAAATTTTTAATTTTACTATTTTAATTGAATGTTATGGAATTTACATGTTACAAATTGTGATAAACTCGTATTTTTTAGCTTTAAAATAAATTTTACTCCAATAAATTGAAGAATTTTTGTTTTTCATCAATTTTTATAATTTTAATGCAATTACTGGGAACTAAATAAGTTTTAACTTTAAAGCAATTCGAAATAAGTACATTAACGAATAATAATGGCGCAAGACATAAAAATCAAAACAGCTAATTAAAAATGTCACAAGATAGAAAAAAAAAGCGGTGCGATACGTCTCATCGCGAATTATGCCAAATTATATGCCGGATCTAGTTGTGGTGATCTGGTCTTGTGAATTTTACTCTGTCCAAATCGGACAGCTTCTACAACAATAAATACAGCTCTGATGAACGACTAGATTTACAGTACAAATGAATTAGTCTAGAAATAAACTAGCCAGAATAAAATTTCATGACTATTTATGTATATTACATGAAATTATAAAAAATGTCCGGTTTTGACGATATTTTTTTTATAACGTGGTTTTATTCAAAAAAAAAAAAAAAAAAAAAAAGAGCGCCATGAGTTTACTATATCATATAAAAATTTTTCATAAATAAATAAGCAAATGTTACAACTCAACTTCATTTTTCTATTTATTTTATTGCACTCTGAACAAATGTTGCAAATAAACGAATTTCATAATTAAATAAATAATGTAAAATCAAAACATGACTTTTTTTTCTTTTTTTACCGCATTTATGCCACTTTATAGAAAACAATAAAAAGTAAAGTACCAGATGAAATAATAATTATCAATTAAGTTACACTAAATTAGATTAATTTTACTGAAATAAAAAGTTAATCACGGAGCACAGAAATATATCCAAGTAAAAAACAAATAGATGCAACATTTTTTTGTTTCTTTTGCGCTTTGAAAATCTCACAGAACGTAAACAATATGAGAACTAATGAAAAAACAAATGAAGGTTAATGAAATAAATATAATTTTCATCAATAAACAAATGATACTAATACATGTACAAGATATATCATTATGTAAATTTGTCAGTTAATTATTAAAATAGTAAAACAATGTATAAATTATTAAATGTATTAATTATAAATATTTCATTTAGTATTATTTAAAATGGTGTAAAATATTTTTAATAAAATGAACAATATATACATGCATTCATTTTAAAATTTAATAATTGCAAGGAATTTGAATTATTAAGTATTAACTTATTAATTCAGGCTTACAATATAAATATGTTTACATTTCATATATTCTATAATATCTATAATATTTTATAAATTATTTTAATAACAATTAAATTACAGGTATGAAAAGTAAACAATGTAAACAGATGTAATTGAAATTACGAAACATTAATTAACATACAATTTTTCTTGTTGAATGTACATTTCCCAATATTAAAATAATGTATAAAAAAATCTTTAATTTATTAAGTCATGTTCATATTATTTAATACCTTTTTATTTAAAACATGTACTTACATATAATTCCTATATTACATCTGCTTTGTAAAGTTCATGGTTATCGACAAATTACAATGTGGTGATATGTTGTATCTCACAAAAAAATTTATTTATGTATTATTACTTAAACACTCCTGTAATTTTTTAAAAAAAATTTCAATTGTACTAACCATACACAATTTACATTTACAATTCTCTTCCACACTTTCTTATTTATTATTTTGTGTAAGTTGTTTTCACTTGCAGTAATCTCATTAATTTTCTCTTTCGTTTTTTTTTTTACTCTTTTAACTCATATATTATTTCATTAAAAATGTTATTGAAGTACCTATATTAATGATTCTTTGCTTGTTCCCTTCTTTCCTTCTAATTATTGATAGTTTATATTTTAATCACTTTCTTAACTTATATTTTTTTCAAGGTTTTCTTCTATTTTAATATTTTTAGATGTGTTTAAACATTCATGTATTCACTATTAGATGTAATCTGCTGACATTTAATACTCCTTTCTTTAATATTTTAGATGCTATTTTATTTTCTTTCTCTAATATTACTTTCAAGGTTTTCATGTATAATTTGATTCATTTATTCTATACAAAATTATCGAGATAATCTATACTTTTATTCTGTACCTTGGTCTTTATTCTACTAGTGCGTAATATACGTGTTTTAAAGTTTCTTTACTTACATATATTTTTAAAGTATACAATAACGATACTATAGATCTGTTAAGTATTTATTTATTATAACCTCAAGATATTTCTAATCTTGTATTTTACCTGTAATTTCACAGTTTAATTGATCATACCTTTTACTTCTTTCATATAATATACATATTTATTAAAGTGCATTATTATTTTGGATATTTTTATTTCTATAGAGGCTTTAAAAGTATCATTACTTTAATTTTGATTGCATTTATTACTAAATTATTACTATGTGCCTATTTACATCCTGCAAGCAGATTACACTGTATTTTGATTTCGGCTTCTTTTACAACAATTTGTAATAGTAATCACTATTTCACTTTGAAATACAAGTGACGGTAAATAATTTGATTCATTTACTTCAGTGCATTAATCGTAGCAATATTATACAGAAGAAAAAAAAATCTAATGTAAATTTTTTGTATTTTATTCTGAAACTAACACACAGCATTCGCAATTAGATGTACAAATTGTAATATCGTTACAAAGTTTGGTCATATGCAACTAACTACTAGCCGCAAAGCAGTGTAGTTACGTTACATTAATGTCAAAGATTTCATTTCTATTGGTTGAATAAATTTATGTAGCATCACATAACCAGTTACATCAGTAGTTCTGTTATACTTAATGTAAGAATAATCTTAATTCCTCAAACCTAAAACATTATCAATGCACCCTTTCTAATTTAATTTATTTTATGAATTCCATTCTTCGCATAGGATAATTCACTACATTTACCCTACCATCACTTTCCATCTTATTATTAATCTTTTATATTCCTGGTACTTTTTTGTTTTGAGTAAGTGAAACGTATTCAGAAAACCAGCTGCGTCATAGATAACAGATAGTAAAATAAGAAAGATGTAATTAAGTTTATAAGTAGATGATCACACGAGAGGATCGGAAACACACTAGTAACACTAATTTTTTCAGAATTTAAATCCAAAAAGTACTTAGAAAGAATCGATACTTTTTCAGGAATCACTTGTTTTAATACTGCAACGACACTTTTTTAAATTTTACTTTTTTCAATAAGACGGGTAAAATATCCTATACATGAAGAGCAAATTAACTGTGATTTTTTCTTGCCACAAGATAATTTAATATGTCCTATTAAACACTTTTGTTTATCAAAATTAAATTTACATACACTACATGTAAACCACGCCATTTCAAATACGGCGAAACAAACACGCATTGAACGAACACAACAAAAAAATCTAAATATACCTTACAATCAATTTTTCAAAAAAACTTAAATTCGATACTAATTGATGGAAATGGGCCTTTTTTACGAGTACAAAAAAAAACTAGTGTCACTAGTTTATTCCCGATCCGCTCGTGGTGATCACAGTTCACGGGTAACGAGTCCGGAAATGTTTTGTTTCTATTGCAGAAGTGAATTTCTAGTCACTGTTCAGTCTTCATTGGCTATCCATACTACACACATATTTTCTGTGAATTCAATACTTTTTATATCAGTTAAAATGCGAAAAAGTAAAAAGATTTAAAAAAACATATAATATAAGGCGAACGGCGGAAGAAAACCAGTAGAATAAAGTGCAAACGTTTGCTTAAGAAATGATGTAGTAAGATTGTTAACCTTTAAAAAATCGTAAGAATTGAAGTTGAAAAAGAATCTATTTTCTCCTTATTCGAAAAAATATTATCACAAAATGTTCTTAATTTTTTCAAAGAATAATAGTAAAAACTAACGTTGTTCAGCTGTTCCAAGTCATTGAGAATTTGATTCCAGTATTGCTTACAACGAAATTACTAAATCGTGGAAATATTATTATTATTCAACCTCCACAAAGTATATAGAATGTGACAAACCAAGTTATATGGATTTTTAAAAAAAACAGTGAAATATTTAATTTGAAATTAGCTACCACTTACTTGATTGATAAAATATTTATGATATAGATTAATTCACGAATCGTGGGAATTCGACAACAGAATTTCTGTTAACGTTTAAAGTTACTTTCTATGTCAACAAAAATATTCAATATTATTTCTTCCAATTTAGGAATCATGCGAAATATCGAATTATTGAATAAAATGCAGATTTTAGTTTTTAAAAATAAAAAACATAATTTATGTATTTAAATTTTTAAATTCCATTACCTTTTTTAGATTCTTGAACTTCGGGTAATAACTGACTAATTGTTGAAACCGTTTCTCCACCACCCTGTGAATGCACCTCTTTAGACATTGATGGCAAAATAACTGCATCCGATGACTGTTTAACAGTTCGCTTCAGAATCTTATAATTTAAAATAATATAACACGTCTTTAAATTAAATTTATTATATTATAATATTAATTTATTCATTTCATATTTGCATACAAAATTATCTGTTTCAGTTTATTTTTAACGAGTTATGTTTTGGCGATAGCGGAACATAACATTTATTTTTATTACATTATTTTACAAAATGTAGTACTATTTAAATATATAAATAATCAATTTATTTATTTATTTATTTGGGGGGGGGGGGGGGAACTCAAGTTCCACTCATCGTCTGTTTCTTTCACTTATTAACTCAATTGTCTGTTATGCTATGACTATACCAATATCCTACTTCTTCTTACAAAATCATAAATTACTTATGTAATCGGTAGTGAAAGGATATAATTCATATTATATGGACACGGGATATTCAGTAATAATAACGCTCGATGGAGATCAGAAATGTGCGAAGTGTAATAAGAACATTCTAAGAACATGTGATCTGCATTCAGCCACTTTATCTACGTCCCTTGGATGAGTACAGAACGGGGAATCAATCCACCGGATTTTATATAGAAAAGCAGGCAGCATATTTGTCCCAGTGCGTAATCTACAGATTGCTACATAGAAAATTCTTGTATAGATGTTCGAGTATGACAACCGGGAATACCATGGTTTGGCAGGGATATTTCTTTGGATCTTTTTATAATATTTTTTGGTATATGGATTGCACCACAGAGCCTCCCAATATTCTTTATGCATTAATCTGATTATACCTAATAAATCCTCGGATGGGATATGCCGTAAAATCCTACAATTACCAGTCACATTCCTAGCCCAATTATCGGCAACCTCATTCCCATTTTTAAAAAAAAAAAAAATCAATTTAAAAATGTCCTTTTACACATTAGGCGGCTGGTATTGTCTCTCTATTTAATTTTTAATAGGCAATAATTGCGATTCATTCAAATAAAAAAAATATCTTATATCAACATTTAAAAAAAATTTACTGGCACGCCGTATATATACAGAATCCAGATAAATTATAAAAAATTAACCTTTTCAGAAAAGTTTAATTTTAACAATCTACTCTAGAATTACTAATTTCTACAAAAAATTTTAATTTTCCTCAGTTAACCGTCACTGAAATATGATACCCATTTTAAACAAAAAATCAATTGTATTTATTATACATATACATACACACATATGTATATTCTTTTTAAAAAACAATCAAAAGGCAAAGAAATATTTTTTGGATGTTGCATATTGAAATTTTAAAGTGTATACCACTAATTATGAAAACTAAGAACATTTAAATACAAAGTTCAAAAGGGCCAAAAATGTCAAATTTTATGCAAAACTGAAAACAATTAAATACATATTACAGCACAGAGAAAGCTAAAATTTGGTCCTACTAGCAAGTAATAAAAAGAAAAATTACGAAATCTGAAAACTATTCGCTACAAAGCCTATAAATGAGTCAAATGTTTAAATTTAAAAGTGTTTCTTTGAAATATAAAATACACAACAATATCACTAGATATAAAAAACTAAACTTGGTATTTATAAAACTCCTGACTAATATGGAAAAAGAAATTTGAAATATAAAAATGTTTAAATACGACGTCCTAAATTGACTTAAATTGCCAAATTTCGAAGTATTTTTCTGAAAATCGAAATACACATTATTGTCTCTATTTGATTAGAAAAGTGAATTTTGGTACGTCACTTCTTGTCAATAATAACGCAAAAATTATAAAATTTCAGACTTCTTAATTTCGTTTCGAAATAGCAAAATTTTACAGAAACTGAAAATAATTGGTTTATATAAATTTCAAAACAGACATAAACATACCGAAATTAAGGGAGAATCCTGCTTTAAAAGATTAAAAAAATCGATTTTTTTTTTTTATTTCCTAAATCGATAGATAAACTATCCAAGAATATATTTACAAAGTCACAGATGTCAATTCGAAGTACTTTTGGGGATACAAAGCTGAACGAAAAGTAGTGTACAATAGGTGTACGCACATTCAGCCAGGCTCGGGCGCTTTTTTCGACCTTGTTTCTTCTACTCCATTATAACAATTATCTGTGCGCGTGTTTTTACTTTAAGCTTCTGTTCAGCCAAATTCAGACACTCTCGTCGCCATTCTATCGGTAAGAAGCGGCTAACGGAAGGTTAACAATTTATTATGGTTTAGCAATTAGAAGAAATATTGATTCCGTCCAAGAAATAAAAGAAGCTGTGATAGCAACGCTAGATTATTATTCCTCCACAGACAAATCTCTCCGGCACGAAAATTGCCCAACGATAGTTGGTGTGAAGGGCGCAAAGCTGAATATACGAATCAACTACGATCTTTTGAGCATCCTGCTCGATTGATTGTCAGAAAAATTGAGAAGCGCGTTCGCCCGATTTATGAAGAACTATCAAATGATGACCTTTCAACGAGATGTTTAGGTGGCCACACGCAAAATTCAAACGAGTCGTTCAACTCAGTGATCTGGCGCATCAATCCGAATCATTTGCATTCTGACCAAAAAGTCGTTGAAATAGCCGCCTACTTAGCCGTATGCATATTCAACGAAGAATATTTAGTGATTTTGAATACTATGCAGTTACTGCATTTGAATATTGGCCAGCAATGCAAAATGTTTGCTTACAGCGCTGACGCGCAACGGATCGAAAGGGAGAACAGGCGCCAGTCATTTAGCTCCATTGGGGTTCCTGCGGCTTGTAGACTCGAACAAATGCCTCAGAATGAGTTATTTAAGGAAGCAGAAGGACAACTGCATAAACCAGGAATAGCTGATTAGTCGATCATTAGTGTAAGAAACGAAGATTTATTCCCTTATTGAAAACTTCAAAACGCGTTTTCTCGAGTTTTCATTTTTTCGATTCTTCTGAATTGGTGAGCGCGATAGCAAAAAAACTAAACGACCTCTTGAACAAAAATTTATTCTCTTCAGTATTGAATTCTCTTCTGTGTGAACTAAGAAAATTGTTAAAAAGTATTTTTAGAGATCTTTTACACAACATAAAATAACTTTTTTTTTTTTTGTTGAAAAAACACTTTTTTCTTTTTAAGCCTGAAAAAGTCGTAATTTCCCAATTGTTTTTACCTTTTTTTTAGTTCACCCAGAAGAGGACATTTGTTTGGTTTTTATATTTCTGACAAGAATTATGAACTGCATCTTTCCCGCCAATTGCAAACTACAATAGCAAGACGTTCCAGGAAAACATTGCTCTGCAGTTTATTATAATATCTACTTAATAAAAATTATTTACACACTTCAAATACGTAAGAAAACATACCCGGAAGTTCAGTAGGCTAAGTTGTTTTTTTCTCTTCTAAACAAAAAAAAAAAAATCCTCAAAAAAGAGCTTTTTTAGGTCTCCTAAAGCAGGATAGGTTAAGATGATTAAAATATATAGCAATGCTTGTTGAACGTATGAGGGTGAAATTTAATACGTGCAATATTTTTTATTAATAATAAATAAGAAACACAAAAGCCAAATATGAACTTTTAAAATGGAAGAATGAAAATATCGACAATCAAACAAGTGGATAAATTTCAAAATGCAAAGGTTATAAAACGAGTGAAAAATAGATAATACTTAAAAGCAATAAAAATGATAAAGTAAATGGCGTTGTAAGGGGATACTTTAAGACTGTACTAAAAGGAAACTGTATAAATGGACAGTGTGAATAAATAATTACATTAAGAGAAGCACAAGTAAAGTACAGTTGGGAGAAGCATTGAAGTATCGAAATGCTGAGCCTGTCAAATGATAATTTGAAATTTAAATAATATGAGAATAATTTCAATGAGTAATCAAAATTAACAAACAACGCAAAAACATTAGCATCTGAAAATTTTAAAAAGCTACGTATTTTAAAAAGTAAAATAATATTTAATAATGTTTCGAAACCAATAACTCATGATCATAGAATTTTTCTAAAAATTGTAAACTAATATCGGTTAGTTGGACTATTAAATATAAAATTATGTATATATGAATAAGTAAATTACATGCAGCTGAGCTGATATTAATATTTTGCTCGTAGGACCAGACTTTTGTATCGCAAATGGTTCTATATCCTGCTTCAAATTTGGTTTCTTCAATAAGGCACTCAAGTAGTAAACGAACGTACCTAAATCAGAGCCAGATTTGTTGTCCGTAATCTGTAATTATGAAAAAACGAAAAAAATTATCCAATTAAATTTTAATCACCTTTAAAATAGGATTTTAAGAGTTTATTCTAATGCTACTATCTAATTACTATACTGTATGGAGAAACTTGCGATGGAACACAATCCACTGCTTTTATGTACATTTACTATAGAAAAGTATTTCAAACATTCTTTCCACGGTGAATTTAGAAGTTATGAATGCATTGGTGATGCACTTCTTCAAATGTAGGTTAACCTCGTTTTTATATTTTTGCTTTAAAATTTCAAACAAATTACGTATTTTACAAATAACAAGGATAATGTATTTTTTTGGTTTTTTAATAAATTTTACATATAATATAAGTAAGTAAAGCAAGTCCGTATACCCTTGATTTAAGGTACGACGGATATTGTGAAGTTAAGCTTCCCATAATGGTACTTGAGGTTCTAATGGATATCTGATAAAAATACTGGGGCCAGTTCCTTACTCTCGGCCGCCTTTACTTTCCACCAGATAATTCTCTTGGACCTAATTCAATTTCAGATTAGATATAGACCTAGGAGCGATTATACGAGTACATAATTGTTTTATTTACAGTCGATTTAAAATATTTTGAATGCAATTATTACTAATATTAATTTTGAATCATTTAAGATGTATAAAAAGCGTATGTAAATGCGCTTTCTTCGAGAAAATTAATAAATAATAGTATATCCTTATTTAGAATAATAGTCTTACCCACAACTAAATAAAAAAACATTTCATTACACATACGAATGCGCTTCAGAAAAATCTGACATTTTTTTTGTAACAAAAAACGTTACTACGTGATTTTTATTAAAATAATGACATTTATTACAATTCATATTAATTTCACGAAGTTTATATTCGAATATTTCGTTTATTTTTCATTACTCTCTATTAAATTGGACATTGTTTTCTAAAATTCATTAGCAATTTTAAAAAATCGCTTACTGTACGAACAATTCCGGATGAAACAACATAGGGGAATAAATGATCAAATTGTGTGCAAATTTCTCCATTTAGTGTTGTGGTTAGGAGCTGGCTAATTTTAACAGGTATATAAAAGCATAAAAAACTACGAAGATTGCTGCTGAGACAAAGATTTTTAGAATAATAAAAAACAAAATCAACATTATTAACAAAAACCATTAACCAGGGAAACTGACCTATATTTCATTTCACATTGAAATGAGCTCTCATTGCGGTATTGCGATTTGAATAAAAAAATATTAATTTGAACACATAATTTCGCAGTTAACTGCAACTTTAATAGATCTAATTAAGGGGGGGTAGGGTCTTTGGGGTAAAAAAAAAAAAGATTTTTTTTTATTTCATGAAATGAATGTACAGCATCATAAGATTATTGCGTCGAAATTTCAAATAAATCGAAGCAAAACTAACAAAGATATGGCATTATAACTGTGCGCCGCTCTAACTCCAATAAAAGAACGAAAACGACTATCTGGCCCTGACGCACAGCGGGATTAAAGAACATATTTTTCTGTCCCTTTTGTATAATCCCTTAATTGATTTTTTCGAAAAAGATTTACGCAGGATAACCATACCTTGAGACAGATTCGGTACGCGTAATGCTATTTCTTGACGACACGAGGTTTCAGTTAGAAATTAGTCTCTATTCACGATCTCTCAAACGTCATTCTCGGTTGCATCGCTGCTTTGTCTTGTCAAGAATGCTTACTCGGTCAAAACTAAAAATCCCTGTGTTCTGTTGTAAGTCCGGTCGTTTGCACTGCTGCATCGGGGTAGAGACGTATTTGTGTCTGAGTGATAGTGGTCGAGGCACTGACTTGTACTTGCGGCGGAAAACGCAATACTGTGTGTCAAGTAACGCTGAGCTGAGCGAAAATTTTGTATGTTAATCAACAAAAGGAATGTGTAGGACACGTCCAGAAGAGGATGGAGACCCGTTTGCGCGATTTAGTAAAAAAGAAGTGTAACAGATACTGAAACTAAGGCTGCAAAGAACATACAAAGGAAAACACTTTCCAATAAAGGCAAGCTCACTGCTAAATTGATTGATAAACTAATGCTTTACTATGGTCGTGCCATCCATTACAATACTCATTCTGTAGAAGAAATGAAGAAGGCCATTTGGGCGATTTATTATCACTACGCCTCAGCTGACAAACACTCACAGCACCAAAACTGCCCGAGCGGCGAAAACTCATGGCGTGAATAGCAAAGAGCCGCAGCTGCAAACGAATTGCGTTTTTTCAAACACTCTTACTCTGCTCTACCAAGTGATGTTCTAGAGGGGATTAAACACCAATTTATGAATATCTGAGCAAAGATGCTTTCCTGGAGCGATGTATTGGCGGATTCTCTCAAAACAATAATGAGAGTATCAACCAACTTATTTGAAAGATTTCGCCAAAAACTGAGAGTGGTTCGACAATTATTGTTGAGTTTGGAGCTCATGTGGCTGCCTCTACCTTCAATGAAGGCTGTGTTGCTTACCTCACCTTTCTGGAAGAGATGGGAATCAGTACAGGCCCAAGTTATCATAGATGGGCGCAATCAGTGGAAAATACACGAATGAGCAAAGCGGATGAGCGAGCGGCGGAACATACCAAAGAAGAGAGAATTCGTCGTAGGCAAGAGCAAAAAGATGCTTTGGACATTCTAAATCAAAGTTCTTCACTTTATGGGCCTGGCATTGATGATTCTGTATGAGTATAGACAAAAATTACTACCTTATTAACGTTTAATTTGTGATTTTATACTATAAAAAACTTTAAACGCGTTTTTCTCGAAACAACGTTTTCAAAGCCGGTGCACTCTGTAACTCAAAATCTACTGCACCGATCGTTCTGAAATTTGGTACACTATTTTTATAGACAATTTGCAAGGTAGCAACGTCGAGTTTTTTTTTTTTTTTAATTATTATTATTTATTTTACAATAACAAATGGCTCATTTTTACTCAAAAATCGGTATTTTCACTTCCAAGTGTTACCAACGATTAAAAAATAAAAAAAAAATTAAAAAACTCAACGTTGCTACCTACAGAAACTCATTAACTAATGAAAAAACTTTGGTTTTTTCATTTCCGATAATCCAGTGTTGAGTTATGCGGTGCACCGAAAAACAACTTTTTTTTTAGGCGCCTACGAAAATTTGCTGCCATTGGCTTAATTCATTATATTTTTCAATGAAAATTTAACACAACATTCTTCAGATGTTACTTTATCATGTACCAATTATGTAAATAAACTTGCATTAACCATATTCTCTAAAAAAATTATCAAAAAATCGTCTTTTTTTGACCTCCAAGACCCTACCCCCCCCCTTAAGCCAACTCTTATTTGGCTGCCAAAATTGAACATCATACCAAATTTTAATAATTGAATGCGCTCATCTACTATAATTAGTGATATTATTCATTTTTAATAATGTAACGAAGTAATAATTAACGGAAATGAAAGATTAATTTTCAAAAAAATAATCTTTAGCCTTATTGATCCGGGTTTTTGATATTGAAAAGGCTATCCGCAGAGAGAATATACGGATAAATACCAAACTCCTATAATTACGAAAGCAAATTTGAAATTATTCAATAACTACAGCTAGTCTTTGAACAATTTTAAACATTAAATTTAACTGCATTACGAATTATGCAAAATCTCTCCCTGAAGTTGAAAATCAACATTTGTGAAAAAAAATACTCTTAGAATTGTTCAGCATCAGTAGAACATATAGGGGTCAAAAAAATCTGAGCTTATAAATGAGATGCATGACGTAAGTGATAATAACATCATAAATGAATTTAGCATCACTCGGTCCAAAATATTCTTCTCCAAAAATATTACGAAAAAAAAAAAAAAAAAAGGCCCAAACAATTAAAACAATTGTCTTCAAGAAACTACGTTAAAACGTTAAAAACATATTTCACAAATCTTCACTAAGAATAATAATAAAAAAAAAAAAAAATTGAATACCTTAGAAGATATTTTATTTGTGAAAAATAAACGATGTAAAAACTTCTTTAATACATTAACGCCGAACATTTTTTTAAAGAAATCATAGTTTTATTAAATTTTCAACCTAATCAAACTTCAACCATCTACTTCCGAGTGAAAAATAATAAAACCTCACTATCTAATCACATTTGTACCCCTTCAGCAGGATAATAATACGATTAAACCCGGGTTAACTAGTAGAATTTATTCTTTTTAAACTATCAATAAAAAATTATTATATATAATCTTATGAACATATTTTTTCACTTTTTTTTAATATTGAATCATGCACATACATTGATTTAGTGTTTAGCTCAATATGATAATTGGTTTTTATAAAAAACTAAACCATTTTTTTTACGCTTCTTCAAATTACACAACAGTTTCTAAACCAAATTTTTGCTTGAAATCGAAAAGTCACGATTCCATTTCGACACACATCATATGGCATCAACTGGAAGTAAGTAATGTTACTTGTTCAAGCACCAACATTTTACAAATCTACATGTGCATATACGCACGTACACTTTCATTCAAACATACACCCCCACATAAAGGAGGACGGGAGGCAGAAGATAGATAGACATTTGTTCGTTTTTTCAGACCTTATTTTCCGTATTTACCATACTCCAAAATGTAGAATCATAAAATTTTTGATATCGATTTTTGGAGAATTACATTAACCTTCACTTCCAAAAATAAAATTAATAAAGTGCATGGAAAATTACTTTTTGATAATTAAAAATTTAGAAAAATTTTAAAGAATATATTATTAATAATTGAAAAAATAACTATTATAACGTTTTAATTTTAACAAATTTGTATTTTTTAATTTATTATCACCACATAGCATAGAACAATTGCAAAAATTTCGAATTTCTATACTTTTTTTCCCCATTAAATAACTATAGAAATAAATAATTTGCAATTACCGACAGGGGAAGGGAAATAATCTATAAACCTTCAAAATCAAATGGCAAAACACATAATTCTAGAAGTGGTTAATCTGTAACCGAAAAAAAAATCGCCTCGAGGAATGCTAAATTATTAATTTACATAAACATTAATCACACAGGTGGTAATAGTCAGATGGAAACACGGTCAAGGTCATTTTACGGAATGAAAGGCGTTCACGATTTATTCAGTCGTTAACGGAACTTAAGGCAATACGTGAGAACCTGGTAAATTATACTTAACACGTTTTTACATTCACATTAAAAACTTCGATCACGCTCATAAAATTTACTCAACAAAATTAGTAACTTTTATCTCATATCGAAAATTTTAATTTAAATTGAACATTAACATTCCTTGCCATTTAAAAAAAAAAAAAAAACAATAAAAATGAAAATGATTCGTGGGAAATATATATATATATACATATATATATATATATGTATATATATATATATATATATATACATATATATATATATATGTATATATATATATATATATATATAACTTATTTCAACTAATACTTAATTCGACTAAATTAATCGTAACACACCTTAAATGAAACGGTATCATTCGGAGGGTTATGAATGAGGAAGGTAAATCCTTGTTCGAAGACTGGTGAATTTGTTCGAAACTGAATTCCAGTGCTTTTAGTATTATGACAAGCTGTTATAGTAACAACTGGATCGGGTCTTACATTTGGTTTGGCATCCTGCAAAAATTCGGTAAAAAAAATGTATCAGCACAAGAAACATAAATATATGTACAACATCTAATAATGTAGGTTAGGAAAAATTGCTACAAGAAATTACCGGAAGATTTTGTATTGAATCCAAGTATAAAACAAGAACTGAGGAATTTGCAGATGTAACTCTTAGCGTTCTTAATTCATCTTGCGCCTGAAAAATACGAATCATAAAATTTTTCTCAAAAAATAAAACTATTAATGATTTCTCAAAAGCACCGTGTACTCGGTGTTTTACCAAATCAAGAAGTCCTATAAAATATGTACTATATTATTTCCTTCAAAAAAAAAAAAAAAAAAAAAAACAAAAAAAAAACATTTCAAATTTATTTGTTTAAATTTTAAATTCAGTTTTACACGATTTAAAAAGAAAATGAACAAATAATTGATACATACTGCTGCTAAATCAGATGCATTTTGACTAAATTTATACCAGAACAATCTGACATGAATCATACCCTTTTTAACGTCTTCCAACCTTTTCCACTATAAATAAAACATACTAGTAAATTAATTAATTCATTTTTTCTTAATTATTTAAAATGAATTGTTGACTAAATGAAATATACGTACTACATCTAATTCCCCATTGATAACAACGTCATTGAGTTCTAAAGATGCTCTACGGAAAGAGAAAAAAAATTAAAAGACATTAAAATTTTAACTTTCCGAAAATAGAAGTTTACTTAATTAACTGAAAAATCAAAATTGAAAATTTACATAATTACATTTTCAAGTAAAAAACGTTCTTTTTAACTTAATATGCGTGTTGGCCTTAAACAGAATTTTTTGACACGTTTGCACTTCACAAATCAAGCTACCTAATTCTGGTTTATGTCGGTACCAATATGGAATCGTGGCTAGTAGATTTTGAGTAAACATGATACAAAGCCTTTTGAGTAATTTAAGGAAATACGAAAGGGGCAAATAGCCAATCACAGCATAAAATCGAGTATGATATCAATCATCTAACTGTAAAGAAAAAATGGAATAATAGTGTGTTTTCTTTTAAATTTGTTAAAAAATTATCAATAGGTTGTGGTGTCTGCGCAAATGATACTCCTGCCACACGCAGAACTTTGTAACCAATGTGTATTTAATAGTTCAATTTTCGATATGGCTCTTACAGTTATTGCCAGCTTATTTTATTATAGAAAAATCTGATTTTATAGTACGGGCTTAAAGACAATTGTTAAAATACCAACAAAAAAATTTATTTTACAAAAACACAATAAAAATTTTTTATTTATTTTATCTTTAAGTAGTTCTCCCTTTTTTTGTATTTTTTTTTTTTTTTTTCTTTTTTTTTGTAGAAAATGCAATAAAAAATTAGAAAAATTTTCAAACCACTCCGCAAAAGAAAGTAGCAATTTAAGAAGTGCATAATCTCGAACTTACTTTCCTAAATCATCATCTTTTGAACCTACATCATCTTCATCAAATACGTGCAATTTAACCAATTGATCATTAGGTTCAAAAATCACAAACTGCCAACAAAAATATCGAGTAATTTTATTTTAATTAACACAAAAATTCATATTTATACGACGAAATACGTTTAAAACAATAAGTTAGTTAAATTTTAAAGTAATGCATTGTAATGCGAAAATAGACGCGGTATTTTCCAGTATCATTCGAAAGTTGCTAAAATCATCTAAAATTATAAAAACTCATAAAAGAATTTTAAAAAGATTTCTCTGCTAATCGAAAACAACGATAAAATATCTTGATTTACAATTTATCAACGTATTTATTTGAAGCATCTGTCTTTTCGTTAAAAATAATATGCCGCTAGATTAATATTATTATTACACTTTGAATGAAAGAACGGAAAAAACACCTCAGCAGAAATTTTTATTTGCAACCGCTATTATTATGCAAAATTAACAGAATTTCAAACAATTAACACGTACGTGTGCACGAAAAAAGAATAATAAAAATATGTAATTCATATATAACTATTACAGATGCAACAATCTTTACGAAAAGTTTACTTTCGAGCAATTTATATCTCCTTAAAAAAAAAAGCTCTGCTTAAAAAGCTCTATAGACTTCACACTACGTTCTTAATATATAATTAATTAATCACAAAGAAATATTATTCAGCAGGAAAAATAATAACATTTTCTTTTATTTAAACTTGCTTGCAACCATAGTTTAGGTAAATATGAATGGAAAATAAATTGAAAAATACTATTGCAATTAAACTTTTAAATATTATTTTATCGACCTTGTTTACATAATGTTATATAAAATAACTGCTTACATCACACCAATAATCCCATTTTGGAGTGACGGTATTGTCGATAGTTTTTGTGCGAAATTGAGTTGCTCCAACAGTTACTATAACATACGGGTCCGATTTTCCCTTGCCCATAATTCCCACATCTTTCTTCATTAAATCAACTGCTTGAACAATATGTAATCTAAGTACACCCTAAAATTAAAAGGAAAAAAAAAAAAAAAAAATTCAGTGTGTTTCTCCATAAAAAACAGCGTATTTCTTCTTGTTTATTTTTACATTAATGTTGCTGAAAGATCTATACTGCATTAAATTTTGTTTTATTCATCTTTAATGATGTTTAAGAAAGTATTTTTTATTATTCTTTACCTTAAGAAGAAGAAGAAAAAAAAAAACGCAACTTCCACTGTTTACATTAGATATGTCACATTTGCTTTTTATCAGGGGCCACATTAGATGAACAGTAAGAGGTATTATAAAAAAATACAATAAAAACAAATACCGGAAAAATTAAACTTTCAATGTAAAACTTAGCAGTATGTACACAAAACTTAATAATACTCAAAATATACGTATTAGGAATAAAAGTTTTTTTTTTTTTACAAATTAATATAATTTAATTAAAATTTATTTTTAATCGGTCAAATGTTGAAAAATCCGTTTTTAACCAACAGTTACTTTAAAGTTCAACATATCTAAATTGTCTACATAACATACCAGAAAATTGGTTAATGAACGAAAAATTATAAAAGTGTGAAGTGTTGCAGAGTATCGTGATATTTTTCTTTCAAAAATCTGTCATCTTAAATAATGAATTTCTATGCAATTTTCTATGTAATAAGACGGATTAGTGAATTTACATTTTACATTTTCCAAAAATTTATCAAACCAGTTCGCGAATAAAATTTATAATTTGAATGACATTTTTTTAGTATACGTTCAATAAATAAAACTTTGGAACATAAACAAAGCGTTGGTGACCCCCTAGTATAATTTTCAAATTTCCAGTTTCATTTCGATTTTCGTGGTTCAAAGAATTTCCCGATCGACAGAATTGCACACGAACTTGCATTATTCTTAACAAGGCCACAAAACTAACGCGAGAATAAATAAAATATCAGAGAAAGAAAAAAAATTACAAATTGAACTTTTTAGTTTTTTTTTTAAATTATTGTATTCGCATTTTTAATATTATACTATCATAACGACCACTAGTTCAAGCCACATACAAGGTCTGACAATTAAGTAATGAGACCGACTTTTTTCCGGCGCGTGTAGTAACATTACGAACTCCGGGAAAGGTTAACCTCTTATCATCTTCTCTACCGGTAGATAATTTTGCCAAGCTCGTACGATTATCAGTTTTCCCAAGTTGTATTGTGTCAATCAACTGTCTGTTTATGTATCGCTCGCCACGATTATGGAACGACGTAATTTAGAGAAACGCTGCAAAATAAAATTTTTCACGAAACTCGACGGGTCTGCGAAGAGAGCGTTTGATGAATGAAGCCTCGAGTCGTGCTCGAGTACTACTATCTCGATGTGGCATAAGGAGTTTAAAAGTGACGGTCGAAAAAGTATCGAAGATGAGCCGCGAACTAGAAGGCCGATTGGATGGAAATTAAAAAAAAAAAACAAAAACGATCCGGGTTCCGTCAACTGTAAAATAAAAAATTGATTTTTAACGGCAAATTCTGTTCACGTTCATGAATACATTAACAGAATTTCATACGTCTCAAAAAAATTTCTAAAATATTTTCATTTTCGTTTAAGTTCATTCAAATTCCGGAATTAAAATAGACATCTAAGCTGTACCCTTTACGTCCGCAATTTTGTAACTAGTCGCGGAAATAATGCTAGTATTAATTGATCTTTTAAATGCCCACCTACATCATGACCGATAACAGCATTTCGAGATATTCTTTTATACCTTTGATTTTCTTTAGTTAATCGATACGTACATAAAGAACAACTCATATTTAGCACATTTTAATTTTTCTACAATTAAGTACGATATCAAATAACTGGACTTTTACAACAATGTTACGTTGTATTTAATGTGCACAATAACTTTTTTTTTCTTTCTATTTTTCATAAAGTGTTTGTTTTAATTTCGTCAATTTATGTGCAAACAAATGAATTGTATAGTTACATATTCTTTACTGATGTTTTACTCTTTTTTTTTAAAAGGCGACAGGACCTATTAGTTTATTCATTTTTTGATTTTCTTACAAGTAAATCTTATGTAACCCCGATTTTCACAAAAACTATTAAGAAAATATGTTTCCGCCACGCCGAAGTATTCAACGCAGTTTTTGCTGAATTTAATAGAAACTGACTCCAAAGTCTAAAATTAAACTAAACATTATGAATCAAAAGTGAACTGAAACTTTGATCGAATGTTAATTTTAAATCTCTGTGGACCGTACGTGGCCCCTGTGAGTCGCATATTTAACATGTCTCGTTTACACATTAAACCGATGTAGTAATTTTAAACAGAATACTGTAGGGGGGGAAAAAAAGAAAGAAATAATATATAAATTTAGAATAAATATCGCAATGTTCGCAAAAAAAAAAAAAAGAAATGAAAATGAAAACCAAACTTTTATACTATTTAACGAAATCATAAACAATGGAAAACAAACCTCCGGTTCCGGTGTTTTAACCACTGGTGCTGGAACTATATCGCTCAAAACGATCGGCAACATATTCGGCAGCACCATCATATTTGAAATTTGCTCAACTATTACTTTTCTCACTATATCACTACAATTTAAACGAAAAAATTGTTTAAATTTTATTCGGATTTACAAATGGTTTATTGGCTCGCGAAATAAGTTTGATTATTGTAAAACTACCTAATTCCCGGAATATCCAATACGTCAATGGCACCGACTAAATTAAAATCGATTGAAGGATTATTAAGGAAAAATATCTGTATTCCACCAACTAACGGTATTACAGGAATTAACGGTTTCATTATAATACGCATCATACCTTGAATCTAAAATAAAATCGGAAATAAAAGATATTTATAAATAATAAATTATGAAAAAATCTAAAATCATTTAAATTGCGAGCTGATAATAATACAATAGATTAACTTTTTAATAATTCAAAGCTAATAAAGGAGGAAAATAAATATCGTTTGAACTGTAACAAAAATGTAATTTACTTTTTAATAAATACAGTTAAATAGTTAAAATTATTTAAAATGAAATTACTCGATTTTTCGAATTGTCCTATTAGCGGATTTATTTTGTTTTACCTTTTTGAACTAAACAACATAGAGGTAATCTTTAGATAATTGATAAAAATTCAATGAAACAAGTCAACTCATTTTACTTACTTTATTCGTTTGTTTATTTTAAAGAAGTAAAAGTAAAAAAAATAACTTTATTTTTTCACAAAGGGATACGGAATTAATTATTTTCTTACTAATTCTAATTTTTTATTTATTTATGGTCTCTTTACAATCTATCATGAAAACATTTCGAAAGGAAGACGTAATCTATACACATACATATATTAGTCGTAAATATTATTGCAGCAGGCCCTTATTTGACGTTTATAGTTCGTAAACGTGTACAAAATACTTACTTGAAAATCCTTTATACCACCAGAGACACCTTTTAAACGGAATGATATGTCACAATCACCGGCATAACTAAAACGAAAAATCGAATAAAAAAATATCACCACGTAGTCACAGAACAGAGAATAGTACCGGCAATAGTTCACCGTAAAAATACTCACAACATATCGATGTCCATCATAATTTCGGTACGTGAGACATGTTTATCGTATACCTTTATACCTCCAATTCGCGGCGGCTAAAGTTAAATATAAAACAGAAAACGACTTTTACTTCTTCCAGCAATGAAATAAAGCGCCGAAATAACAATAATAATGTTTATACTATTCGAAATACTACTTACTATGGTTCCTAATCTAAACTTTTCAAACTGAAAACCGGTTATTTTATACATAGACAACGTTTCTTGCAATTTCGGTTCTATGATGGTTTTCATTAAGTCTCTAGCATAATTGTTAACATTCGGCCACATCTGATACAGTATCTAAAAATTTATATACACCCACTTTTAAAATATCTTCAGAAAAATAAATAGTTTTTGTATCGTATAATTTGATATTCATTTTAATAGATTTTATTACATTTCCGTTGTTTGTAAATTTAATTTTAATAATTCTTCTCGGATACCCAAGAATTCGGGATTACTTTTTTATATAAATTTTATTTATTTTATTTTGCAGTTCATACCCCGCCTGTTTTTGTTTTTGTTTTTGTTTTTTTTTTTTTTGCTTTTTAAATCTAGTTCGAATTTTTTTATTTAAAAATCTTTTTGTTATAGTTTAGAAAAAATGTATTAAATACGTTTTTAAAATCCGATAAAAATAATAACAATTTACGCACCTGATTAATCCATTCCGCTCTTTCCATATCAGGGAAGAATACCTAACAAAAAGAAGAAAAAAGTACGTAAAAATAACGCATACAAAACACAAAGAGACAACACAAAAACGATCTAATCTTTCTATGTTTATTTGTACACATGTGTAAATTTCGTAACTAATTTAGACGTAAAAGAACAAATATTATTTTCTATCGTTACAAACTACGTAAAATTTAATTTCTGTAAGAAATGCCTGAAACGATTACGTTTTAGAATAAACGATAATTAGAAGCAATCAAATACCCTGCAACTATTTTCATTAATATATATTAATAAACAAATAAATAAAAAAACAATTCAAACGGATTTCTTCGGGTACACTCTGGTGTTTATTATTAATTAATGACCGAAAATATAAAAATTACAAAGAACGCAAAACTGAAAATTGAATGAAAATGATATTGATATTAAATAAGAAGCTGCTAAAGAGGAAAAAAAGACTATATATATGTATATATATGTAATTTTGACAGGGCGATACGATGAAATTAATTAGAACAATAGGTAAAAAATACGAAAATCATTAAACGTGTGTTTACAAATTTAGCACAGCTTTTGATAAAATAAATTGAAAAAAATTTAAATTGGTTTAACGATAAAAAGAATAAGCCAGAAAAATAATTGATTAATTTGTAAATTCCATCGAAAACAAGAAGTCTTGGGGAGAGTAATAAACTGTTTGCGAACAGAGGAAACGTGCGATAACGCTAATTAATAACTTTCATGAAGGAGAGATGAAGAGTAAGTGACACGAAGCAGTGCGGAAAAAGATCGATTATGTGCAGTTTTGAAAATTCACTTAGCTTCATTAGTAAAAGATATGTTCCGAAATGGCGAAATATATGTGGAAAAGATTGAAAGGTAAAAGAATAATAACGTAAAATAAAGAGGAAAGTACAAAGTCGATCAAAACAAATAAATGAGCAAAAATGCTTAGCCACAAATACCATAGAAAAATGAAATAGTTCAATGTGAAAATAAAACAGATGCCGCAAAGACCAGGGGAAACATTCAATCAACACTTATAAAAATATATGATGTTAATACTGATAGAGGAGCGTCAATGTTATGTTCAAAAACTGTAACAAAAACCGTAAAATAATTAAGTTGTTTCACTTGACTTTCTTACACAGATAGTAAACTTTATTTACGGAATTCCAACTAAATCCTCTATAGAAAGGTGAGTAATTTTTATTTTATTAATTTCCTTTTCACAAACGAAAAGAAGAAAAAAGAATCTAATGTCCACTGAATTCTCAGCATATTTTTCAGAAAAAAGAGTACTGAAAATACTAAAAACTGCTATTTTTGTACTGCAACGTGACTCCCATTAGAAGTTTTTATTTTTGCAACGTACAAATATCTATTAATCACATCTGCAACGATTTTATTGGATCACTTTAAAGACCAATTAATTTTTATAGCCGAACAGAATAATTTTAATATATAATGATTGTTTCTACAATATATTGTAACACAAATTTTAACTTGTAATAATTTTAGTCTTCTTAAACCGATGAGACAAAAACAAAAAAAAAAAAAAAAAACAACACTAGTCTCTTTCAGACGGCAACCGTATATTCTGCGTTCATCTTTACTGATATTTCTTTGATTTTCTTTTCTAGCTCAAGGAAAATGATAATTCAGGGGCCTCAATCAAATTCCAACAAGATATATTACATTTATCTTTACAAAAATGCTTTTCTTTTTACTAACTGAAGATAGGATATTCCTGAAACGTTTTTAGAGTATTCGTTTATGTTTATTTAACGTCCATTACTGTGTTTATGGTTTTCACTACTTTTTTCACTCATAATCACACGTCATTTGGAAAATTCGAACATATAATGAGATTAGATTATTTTGAGGATTTATAGCTCGATGAACTCTATGATTTTAAATGCACTTTTTTTTGTTAATAATTTATATCATTCAGAAAAGGTTATTTTTTCGAGAATGAACTATAATTTACTTATAGTATTAGAAAATGGTTAGATACAAAAAAAAAAAAAAAAAAAAGGTGTGTTGCATGTTGTCACGTGCAATAATACAATTTCGATTTTGGAATTTCATTCATTTTACAATGTGAATCGTGAAAAACAAAAACCAAAAAAAAAAAAAAAAAACCAATCAGAAGCATCATTTTTTATGTACTTATATGCTATTATTTAGTATAGTAGTATTTCATATTCTTCCGCAGTAAAAAAAAAAAAAAAAAAGATTATCTAATACAAGTCTATCTGATATTAGCCCAAAAGACAAACATTATGCTATCCATTTTTTCAATTCGTTTCGTTCAGCTGTATTTCCTTTCCCAGGGATTCCCATGATACCCAGTTATTATAGACTAATAAATTAGGGAGCAATTCGGACCTCGTGAACTTCAGTTTGCCAACGGATCAGTTTAGTAACTATTAACTAATTGAAAAACTGAAAAGTATCAGATTAATATAGTACCATTTATAATTAACTGCTTACACAATCAGAGGGTGATGTAGCAATATAGTTTGCCAATCGATATTCAAACCCGTTTCATTTATAATTCATATTTTCAAAGGCGATAAAATAAAATTTTAAACTTCTAAAAAACTTACCCACGCAGGCAAATCATCAAGACGAGCGAGTATCATATCCTTCTCACTTGTTAAGGCGGTAGCTTTAGCTAATTCTCGTTTGTATTTACCTTTTTTTTTCCAGTCATCGCGAACAGCGGAAAGTATAATGGGAAATAAAAGCCAGGCAACACTTAAATTGAAGTATCCGAAGCAATAAACGCACGACACCAGTAGCGTATTTTTAACAATATTCTTTAGTATTCCAAAAACACTAGTAGCATATTCCGAATTTAGATTCACGACAGTTTGTTTCGTATCTAAATCTTTAGAATCTTCTTTTTTATCCTGTTTTGCCACTGATTTAGAATTTGAACTCAAAAGTGGATCGTTTTCTCCATTTTCCACCGGCATTATTATATTGACCCGGTAACAATGATTTAAATAGCGAAATTACTTAACCTGAAATCATGAAAAATACACCAATTGATTAGAAATATAATTTATAGTGCATTAAAGTAAAAAAAAAAAAAAAAAAATACTCATACATGGAAAAGATAAGTTAGGGGATACGAAGAAAAATATATACGTGATCAAATAAAAAAGTTTAAATAAAAAACTTTTTTATACAAACGTATCATGTTTTATTAAATTTTAACACGTTACAAAATTTATTTCTTAAAAATAAAAATATGGCAACTGAAGTTAAATTCGCTTCGCTTTAAACGATCCCACTTCAACGCGTATAATCTTTAGGCAGTTTTCAATTTACTTCATAATTTCCACGAAAAATAAGCAACAAATACTGCGAAATGTAAGCCGAAATATACATGAAAAAATTCAAAAATGCTTTCCAAACTGTCCATCTTATTAAAACAAATTTCAAAAATGTTCACCTTGTTTCAATTCACTCGCTGAAAAATCATTTAAGAGTTTTGACCAGAAACAGCTGTATTGTCCTGCTATGATTAAATTCAGATTATATAATTCTCTTTATCGCCTTCAGTATTTTCCATTCATTAATGTTCCAATTTTTTCGCGCGAGAATTCCAAATATTTTGTAATTTAGACCGGCGCTTACATAACAGTAATGTACAGTTTCTTGACTGGGAAAAAAAAAGAAAAACCTATCAATCTTGCATTCGAAGGTATGAAAAAACTTATTTCGTATCTTTTCATCGCTCTTTAATATTAATTGCTAGACTATTTTGTACGAAATACTAATCGAGAAAAATTAAGAAACACTTTTAAAAAACATCTTTCTTCTTCGCTAGTATATTTAGTTAATTTTCCTTGACCTAAATTTAACGGTTGTCCATTTAAAATACTTCCCTCAAAATATTTAAATACAAAAAAAAAAAACCAACTGGACAAAAATAATGTCAAATTATACTTTAAATGGACATTTTTTAAAAATAATTCTACTTCACCATAACCGATACGAAATTTTATAAATTTATTAAATAACTAAAGTTAGCAATAACACATATTTTTCAATAATGAAAAAAATTAACGAGCGAATTCAGTTGAAATAAAATTTATTTTTCATATAGTGTCAAAGAAACATTTCTCTCCGTTATAAAACAATCACGGGTATTTGGCCTGTAATTCACAAAAGGTTGCGTGCCGCCGCTGCTGTTCTTTATTCCATTTCAATAATAAAATAAATAACTCCTCACAGTCGAAATAAACTAAAACTAATGAAGGTAAACAACAAACTGAAAGCGTAAAAAATGGTAAAATATATAAAATTCGAAATTCCATACGTAAGAATGTACAAAATTCAACGACATTTTTAACAACAATATGAAATAACGGAACGATACACAGTCACGAACTAGATAAACGAAACATCAAAAGATAATACAACAAAAATGACAACTAATATTCATTTTTGGAAATCAGCTAATGAAATTTTGAATATGTCTTCTTGATGTATAACAATGTAAATAAAACAATCTAGGATAGTAGATGGTACATAAATAAAATAGAATACTTGAATGTAAACGACGAAATTATGTTCAATGTAGAACTCTGAACAATTACATATATTATTAGAAAGCGGAACTTAACGATAACAATTTAAAGAAGAAAAAAGAAACTAAAAATAAAGCGAAAAGAATACATATAAATCGCATCAATAAGATCGAAAGCAAGTTTGCCGGTGAATAAAAAATCAGAACGAAGACAACTGGAAATAAACTATCCACGTCAAATGTGTAATTACTCGGTCATTTTTATCGGAAAACCATGAAAAAGATAACGCGGCATACCGGTGAATTCCCAAAAATAATAAGATACAACAACAGATTGCCGGAATTTCCCGTACACCTTATGAATGGTCGAAATACGTGATATACAAAATGTATAAATTGAAATATATGTAAAATGAATTAAGCGTAAAAAATATTGTCCTCTAGTTCGACAGTTCTTGATATTCTAAAACGAATTCACTTTTTCACAGACACCTTCGAAACTCCGAGGTACTTAAGATGATACTGCAAACTCACAATTATCCTCCTATTTAAGTAACGTTTTAAAAAAAAAAAAAAAACATGTTTGTATTCTCATGTTAATCCCCGATTTTTAATAATCACTTTTCTCTTAAATTAATAAACCGGATTTTCAGAGCGTCCCGCATCAATACTTAATGTTTACTTCATTTTAAGGTTTGCAAAAATTTTTGAACCGAGTTATTTCCTCTTCTATTTTTCTCCATTCACATGTTAGCAGATTACACTCTGTACTGACAAATGAGTAATTCAACTGTTTCTTTTTTTTTTTTGTTTTATTTTCCTTCACTTTTTTTACCTACAGTTCTAGTAACAGCTTTGCACAATTACACAATAAATTATCAAATTCTATTAATAAAGCGCGTATGTGCGAGCAAATCTGAATAAACATTCCCTCTACATACAATCGAATAAATGTATAAAATTCATCCTATTCAATTCGCTTAATATTTCTATAATATTTGTAATAAGTTTATTATTAACAACTTACCAGTGTATAAATATCAGGGCACGGTATATTCGATCTGAAAGGTGTTCGGTGAAAATTACAAAATCTGTAAAACAAGTAGAAAAAGCGATAAGAAACCGACTTTTATCTCAATGAATTTGTATTTGCACCTCTAATCATTTGTACAACTAATAAACAGCTGTTTAGTTAAGTGATAAGAAGGCAGACACAACCGTGATATATAAACTGATAAGAATTTTCATCTATTTTCGTTTAACCGAACAATATCAACATAATTACACTTTAAGTCGGCAATTAATTAAATAACGTACGAGTTTTCGATAATTATTCGTCTATAAATATTAACAAATTTTTTAATTTAAAAATTTATTTACGTAGTCATTCAATTATCCAGAACGTAAACATCAATGCGCAAATACCTTTAAGCGAACACTAAACACCGAACTTTCAGAACGAACGTTATACAGCGACTACAACCAACAGAACACTGCATAAAACATTGAAACGGATCGCATGCACTACTGCGCAACGATAACACATCACTGTTTAAATTTGGAATATTCCGTCACAATCAGCAAACTGATTTTTTTATTAATTACAAATGGTTTTTATACATCGTGAACAGTGTTAATGAACAGTTATGCTATAAATTAACAGTACCGAAATGAAAAACGATCAAATTTACTTTATAATAAATAGTATAATTCGCGATAATACCGCTACTGAGGTCGTGAGTTATTTAAGCCTTCAGTTAATAATATCAAGTAACATACGTTCTTTAGAATTAAACTGTGGCACAATTTAACGCGCCCGTTCTCAAACCAGAGTCGCGTGACAAATAAGAAAGAGGTCATGAAATACAAGAAGAAAAAATGCATTGCCGATATTTCCGCATATTTATTAATATTATACGAGTCATAAATAATAATTTGAATAAAATTACTTATTATTACGATTTAGAAAAAAAACGAGATAAGTTAAGCATGATGTTTTATGCGGTGATGATTTCGTACACTTAAGATTATAGTTGAATTCAAAAAAAGTTTTCTATTTTGAAGTCAGTGGCGTACTTTTAGGGAGGTTTTGTCCCTCCTCCCCGAAATTTTGGAAAGATTTGATATCAGGACCCGTCCAAGGGCACAGAACAATGAACAACTGTTCAGAGCGGTATAGTATGAGGGATGGAATTATATTTACTATACTTACACTGTAAAGGAATTGTTTTTTAAAGTGATACGCTTATACTGGATTATGAGCGAAATACTTTGCATGTTTAGGCCTAGATTTCGGGGGTGGTTAAGGGGGCTGTAGCCCCCCCCCCCCTTATAAAGGGGTTCCCAAGAGGCTCTCGACATGGATGGTTGAGCGTGCAATAATACGTTAGATGTTTTTCCAAACATTTATATTGCGAATAGACTATTTGTAACTATACCGAATACAAATTGTGAGGCCGAAAGATTTTTTTCGATATTAAAAAGAATAAAAAACATGTACATATCAAACATGCTAGATGCTAAATTATCGACATTATTAAGATTAACGGTTGAAACAGATTTTCTCTGTTCAGTAGATTTTAACAATATTATACAAGAATTTGCAGGAAAAAAAAAAAAATCATTGTTTAAAATGACATATACATATATATATATATATATTTTTTTTGGCATCGAAAATTATACCCATTGTCTATATGATGTTTAGTTTTGTTTACATTAATAATTATATGTTAATTCGTGAATTCGAAATAATATAATTAAATTAAATTAAAGAAAATTTAGTTATTCTATAAAACTGATAATTTTGTCATTTCCGAAAAAGGCCCCTAATATTTCCATAGCCCCGGGCCTATGATACACGTAATCCGGCCCTGTTCATGTTCAATTACATTTTATTTATAAAAATAACCGCGTCGTTATTGTTTTCCTTTTTTTTTTAATCGCTTTACAACGAGGATAAAAATAGTTCGATGTAGAATTTTTTTTTTTACTTTTCTTATAATAAATAACAAACAAATAAATATTCTTAATTTTTCATACGGGGGGACAATTCTCGTTTTCTCGCTAGCGCAATGAACTTGAAATTCAAGCGGACTACTGGAAAGATTTCTGCTAATCACATTTGTTTCATTTTTTATCGCATGGGAGTGCATAGAAAAAATGTTTACGGATTCCGCAAGTTAGCGAGTACACAAATCAGTTTATTTAAAGTAGATTTTTATTGCGAAAAAAAAAAAAATAAATACTGAAAAGAAAACAAAAATCAGACGTAATTTAGATTTTGTTAGTTCTTGCAGTTTGGCATATTATGGCTGGTTATTAATATATCCTAAAAAAAAAAAAAAAAAAAACGCTACTAGATTTTAAAAAACGTAACAATTGTCTTTTAATATTCTGTCTGTTCTTCGCTTAATTTTTTTGATTTGATTTGTAATTTTTCCCGCAAAATTACCCTTTATAAACACGTGTTTAAGGAGTGTTTTGATTTTTCCAATATATACTATATTCGCATTACCACTTGCAAACATTTTACTTATCTTTCTGCCCCTCCTCCTATCAGGAATTTATAGGAGATTGATTTCGATTGAGTGAAAGAGGAAAAGGTTGTGAATGAAGGAGCGTCTGAAAATTATCACATAATAATCTTTTAGACGGGAAAGAAAAGTGAAAATAAAGTAGCTTGTACAACACTTTTACAACGGAGACTACGTGAACTTTAACGGCAACAAAAGAGGAGAAGGAGAAAGAAACAAAACAGAACATGATGTAATGGTGGATTTGAATTGAGCAAAAATATATATATATAAAGGACTCTGAATAATTCGGGGCAAACCGCAAAAAAAAACAGAACCAATTCCATTTAGCCTTTTTGGAGCCGTCAGTGACGATAGGGTAGTGGGTAAAGAAACTTGCGATTTTTAAAAATTTAACTTTGTTAACGTGATGGGAAAAAAATTAAAAAGGTACATCGAAGAAGAAAAACATTTAATAAGATGAAGAAAATTTGTAAAATGAAACGGAAACTGAAGGAGCTTACCACGAACAAATACGAACGGAAATAAGAAATAAAATTGAAACATAACTAGAAAAAATCCGATATTTATGAAAAATAGAAGTTAAAAAATAGCACGTATAAGTTAAGAAATAGGATATCATTTGATGAAAAAATGACAATCCAAATAAGGTCTGCGAATAAGAAGAAGATGAATGTGAGATTCAGCAGGGCAATAGGAAGCGCGATAAATTTCAAGGCACCAACAGAGGAGAAAATAGGTACTTTGAACGCGATCTAGTTTTGAAATAAAAATCCGGAAGAGTTTCCATGAATAAAACAGCAGCAGTCAAAAATAGAACAGATAAAGAATTTGTAAAACATAAACAAAATACGAGAATTGTCTTGAAGGAGTGGAATTTTAACAGATAGTAATTAATTCTTTTAAGATCTTTATTATATATATGTATTTCTTTTTCTGAAACATATCGATAATTTTTTATATAAATATTAACTATTTTTCATGTGTTGCGAATTTTTTTCCCTAGTTTTTTAACAAATATATACAGTTGTTTCGAAAAAATGTCTTATCGTATTTATTTTAAAACGGAAATATTAATTTAGCTGAAAACTTAATTATAATGAAACATTAAAAGCAATAAACTCAATAAAATTCGTGTAATTTGATTATTTGCTTAAATATTTAACGGTTTCGTGTAACTTTTGATTTGTAAAATAATTTTCGAAAGATTTAAAAAAAATTACATTCGCGATTCATCTTTTTTACGTATTCAGCATTAAGCGTCTTTGACGACATAATCATTTCGGAGCAGGAATAAAGCTCCAGAATTATTATTTTCTAAGAAAAAATTAAAATTGAACAAAAAGTTGCCTGTTTTAAACACCAAAGTAAAATTGTCATTTTTGTTGTCTACACCCATTTAACATCACGCGAAAATTTTAACTTAATAAATGTAATACACGTAATTTTTTAAAGTTATAAAGAAAAATACAAAAATATTGTCAAAACTAATAGTCAAAAGTCACGTTTCGAATAAGAAAAAAATGAATATTCACTAGTGGAATTTTCCTGCTCCGCTCGCCTCGTTCAATAACTCTGCACTATGTTTCTTGTGTTCACCGAACCTGGCTAAGTAACGTTTCTTCCAATACGTGTTTTGTATACTTTTCGCTGTTCGTTTGACACATTCAATCTTAATTTCTTTTTTTGAAGGGGAGCATGTCGACATGGGACCTGCTCCCAGAAGCGATTAGGAGACGAAGAATCAATTAAATACCGATTCGATCAGAAACGACAGAATGCAAAAACTAAGGATTGAGATAATGAACAGGATGGAAAAAGATAAGATGTCAGAAGCGCTATATAGAGATTAGGAAGACCAAGGAATAATAAACTATATTACAGAATAGCGCGCTCGGTCGAAAGAAAATATGGTTAGGTTCACAGATAGTTTCGGTAATTAGGATGAAAATGGCAGTTTAGAGAGGATTTAAAATGAAGAAGATAGCAAGTAAGGTTAAGGTGTAAACGAATAATAGAGACAAGAGCGGAACGGTGTAAAGAAAAAAAATCATTAAAGCAAAGGAAAGCAAAAAGATGCGGGTGGACGGATAGGAAAAAAAATGATTAGGAAAAGAAGGAACGAAAATATCTGATCAGAGTCTAGCGTGGAATTTTTTGCGTAAGGGAAACAGTTAGCAAGTATAATTTCAGAGAAATAGAGATAGGAAGACGCGCAGCAGTCTCTGAGTAAAAAAACATTTCATCATCTTCTCTATATCCATATGGTTAAGGAGCCAGAGGAAATCGACGCGCTCGTTAAATTGACAATTTCGATAGCACCGCAAAAATCTTATAATAGAACTGTATAGGTCTCTTCGAGCATGTTGAATAACTAAAGTTAGTAACTTTTAATCACGCGTTAGAAATAACTTATCTACCGGAAACACCTAAAACCTCCCTATACCTTTGCATTGAATAATTATAAAATCTTTTGATCACACTACACGCGAGGATTAGTTTCGAGCGTAGGCATATGTTTATATTAGTGTACGTTTGGTTTCTTACTCATCGCTTAACGTAAATTCAGTTTTGCAAATTATAATTGTTTCTGTTAACACCCGTAATTCCTTACTTCTCATTAAATATTTGTATTTGCCGCCTCCCTAAGACTTTCGTACTGCACTTTATAATTCCTTATTAGTTCGGATTGGACTCCCAGTTGTTCTCCTCGATGGTTTCGATGTTCATTCTTTGCTGGGAGAATTGATATACACAAACCGCACTACAACTGAAAATAGCATCATAAACATTGATCTAAATCAAGAAACACTCTTTGATCCACTTGCCGCGCCATTTTAATGAATTGAATACATTTATGTTCAAATAATTACTTCCAGAACTTTATTTACTTACCCCTAGTACAATCTGCTGGTCACAATTTTCATTTCTTAAAAACATATTTTCTATTTAACAAGGCAGATTGTTCAACTTTTTTATCATTTTTATGCAGTCCACAGAAGCACTTGTGATCAACAGAGCAACTCTGCAAGCAATTCCAATACGTCCACTTACATTAACCCACCAAGTGATACGTGCCATGTTGTAATCCACAAATTAAGGCTATAAGTACCTAAAAAAAGCAAACACCTATAAGATACAAAGCAACTGGAACATTAGGGGATATAACCGAATTTAAAGAAACGAAAATTAAAACTCGTCAGTTGTCTATAAACCGGCCCCTTTTTGAGAGCTTTGGCGTCACAACCCAAATAATGCCCGGAATATACTATTCCAATACCGAAAATTAATCCAACCGGCTCCTCTCGCACCTGTACAAGTTCAAAAATTCGACTGTAAATATTCAAAATGTAGTCTAAATATACTATTGCAGCTCCGAAAATTAAACGCAACCCTCCTCTCCTTCCTTCCCGTTGTACAATAGTTTGAAATTTAAACACCCATTTTTCAAAAAGTAGCCTAACAAAATCAATTACTGCTTCCAAATGTATTTTACATTCATTTAATACAAATATTTTGAAAATTCTTATTCCTCTTCACCGTGCTATTCTCTGAATGATCCTGGACAAGGCATCTCTCTTTCAATAAGTACTTAGCTGATATCCTCGCTTCATCGTTTATTCGTGCATTTTACGTAAACCGCTACTTCTTTAAATGGTTCAAAAATAATACGTACTCGTATTATACTGGTATCGAGCTTTCAATTTACTTATTTCTTAAAGATCCGTTATCCCTCTTCTCACAAAATATTCTTCACGTTCGACCCGAATTGATTATTTTGTCTCACATACCGCAGGAAAAATATCACATACAGTTTGACCTAACCTAACTGAAAGCCTCTAAAATGAAACTACACAATGAGCAATTGGTAAAGTCGGGAACTATCACTTGCATGCCCGTTATTGCAGTGGACAGTACTTAAACTAAGCCAGGTGGCAAAGTAATGTACTCATGGGTATTTATTCACGTTCTATACGGGGTAAATCAATCAGCCTCACAGGTCATTTTTATACAATAAATATGTAAATCAACAATATCGTGAACGAGAAATATAAAAAAAAAAAACAATAGCTCGTCAAACAGTTCACTATTAAAGCTAAAGTATGATCACGTGAATTCATTGCTAAATTCATAGTCCAAACAGAGGGCGGCTCGTAGTGAAGCATCGCTTCAATTTTATTCTAAAAGACTGATATCGAAAGTGTTAGTATACAGATCATTAATATTATAAAATGAAGAAAGTTACACAAAAATGCGAAAAATAATGAAAGATTTTGTGTTAAAAAACAATCAATTGACGAATGAAAGATCGAATTTGCGTCTTTTCATATAATTTAATCATTTTGACGCTTCTCATCAATTTTTGTACCTGTAAAATTGTACACCTTATACATGTTTTAATCGGCTCCGTTTGGAAAAATAAAATTTGAATCGCTGAGCCCTTATAGGTCACCTCATCGATGAGTTACTTGTTTTAAAAAGTTCCAAAAAATAAAAAAATAAAAAAAATGAAAAATAATTAAAAATAAAACATGCACTGTGAATTGGGTAAAACTATTAAAATGATTAGATTATGTGTTAATATGTAACCAGTGATGTCGATTTATTTGGATCTACTTTATAATTTGTCTGAACAACGACTCCGCTTATCGGATAGAATATGGCAAAAAAATAATCGATTACAATACTCAACGGATATAGTTTACGGTCCCTATTACGTCGTGTCAAAAATAAAATTTCCCATAATTCAAATTTTAAATTCTGTTACAATTTCACAGTAGTTTTTTTTTTTTTTAATTTTCCGTCATAATTCTTGCACCCGGTAATTAAAATTCAAGAATGTTCATTTCATTAATAAGTTAGTAGATGAAATACGTCACTGCCAAATTAATGGTTCCCAGCTTAAGCCATTGCCTCAGGTATGTCCATAAAATCTAATACCAAACAAGGTAACATAGAAATCTGGTATTAGAACAACATTCTCTAAATAAAGGAACTGATCTGTCTCTGTGGTATCATTAGACTTAGAGCTGCTATAAACTCTTAATTTCATCACTTCCTCAAACGACTTGTCCGGGATCGGGGAGATGTCATTTTATATAGAAAAAAACCTTGTCGATTCCTCCCTTTTATTTTATTCTTTCGATCTAGTCAAGAGGTAACTAGTGTCCTTTCCACTGTAAGTTGTTTGATATTTGTCCGTAATTCTTTTTATTTTAATTTATCTTTGACTTTCTTCTACCGCTTCTTTCTTCTATTTTCTCTTTTGTCAGTATTTTCATACGATCGCAATGTTTGGGACGTGTTGTAAATAAAATAATTTAAAAAAAATATATATATCTTTGTAAGTAAAATTCAAATAAAAAAAAATAAAACCGAAATAATTAAACTCAAATAGTTTTTACGCGATATATTCGAAAGTAGTCAATCCCAAAAATAATTTGTAAAGACCCTCGATGCGCGCCGGGTCACAAAACAAAATATCGATACGGAGAAACAAAAACAAGAACTCACGAAAACAACGAACAAATAATACCAAAACGACTTTTACTAAACGTTCACACAATTTAATTTACAAAATAGAAAACGGAAATGTCGCACCACGTGCATACACATCTACGCGACCAAAACACGCACAAAGGCCGTCGCTAGAATCTCACACGCGCAACATCCGCAACTACCTGCAGTAGACTCCCAAAAAAATCGCCATGCCGTCTAAACAAAGACCGACGCCATCCCTTAGAAAAATGGCCGATCGTTTAGTGGCGCTAGTGCACGAATTTAATAACTAAAAATAATACGGAACATATTTATATACGAGTAAAGAAAATAACGATATAAAAAAAATTAAAAAAAATTTTATCGACAACAGGACGCCAGTGTAGAGTTTCTCTTTCATCCTCATAATGTTTTTCTCTCCTCTGCTTCGCGAACGATTCTAATTTTGACTGTTCACGGTATGGCTTATCGCGCTAACGCCAGATTTTAAACGTATTTAATTTTCTATCTTTTTGTAACCTGCATACAACGCAGTAGTTCAATATAGAACACATTAAATAAGTCTCTCTTGGGGGGGGGGGGGTATGTCAACACTAAACATTTAACAAATGAAGAACTAAAAGAGTCGACAGTTGTATCGGAAAAAGTTAAAAATTAAGAAAATGAAAGAAGCTAGCACAGGAATAACCAAAAAAGAAGGAAGAGAAGAAATGTGCATGAGCACTGTAAGGAATGAGGAGGCCAAGACTCAAAAGATTAAAATACATAATCGCATGTTCTGAGAAAATACAGGGACATTTAAAATAAGAGAACTTAGCGTTCGGTGTATCAAAAGGAAAAAGAGGTAACTGAATAAGCAAAAAAACAGAAGAGCAAAGCAGGAAACAGATTATAATTAAACCAAAAGGCGAATTAATTATTTTATTGAGAAGAGAAGATAAAAATCGGAGATAGGAAATATTTCGTGGATAAAGAACTTGAACACATCAGAAAAGAAAAATGATGTGCAGTTCGCAAGTCCAAGGCCCAGACAGAAGCCGAACATATTGTCAGAAAAAATATTTATATATTATCACTGAGAAACTAGATGTATCCGTAAAGTTTCCTTAAACACGAAATTAAAGAACTTAGACAAAAGGAATTTGGATATTACTTCAGAATAAGTAATAATGATAAAGAAATTCCAGATTGATGGAGGAGCACCGGAATGCAACAAGGAGTTATAAATTGAAATCAAGGTATTCAGTGTGGAGATCAACAGGTTTTAAAGACAAGGAATGGAATGTTGCCTAATCCTAGATGGAAGGCAGAGGAATTGCTCAAGGAAGCAAGGAATTCATTGAGGTTGAAATTATAAAGAAGAACTTGCGCAGAGGATGTACGCGAAGGCATAGGAAGGCAAGTTTTCTCATGAGATGCTGGAGCAATTGAGTCAAACTAAGGAATGAGCTTGCCTGAAGGAAAGTTGTAATAAGAGGGACGTTCGGAGTGTGGAAACTGTAAAATTTTAATCATTTTTCATAGTTCGGAAGTGGAATTGCATCTGAAGAATGATAAGCAGAAATTCTTTCTTAAGTTCTTTCGACGATTTGGGAATAAATGTGGCCTTTGCATTCACTTTCTTATAAGCTATGAAATTTTTAAATGAAGAACAGACCTAGAAGGTCTTAAACAAGAAAGAACTGTCGTTGAACACAATTGTTGTTCCACCAAAACAAGGAAGTGAGAAGATGAGTATTTCTTTTAGAGAGAAGAAATAATATCAGGGAACATGTTGTACTGAAGATTAGAATTGGGAAGAGAATGCATGTTTGGGAAGACTGAATCGAAGGAAATTTGTTCCGGCCAACTTTAATTAGGGGCCATTTAGGAGAATGGAAGGGTCTGGGATAACTAGGAGGAGAAGGGGGAAAAAGATTGTGAAAGGAACCGAAAGAACCCTGTAAGATTTTCCAATGATAATTGTGACCAAAGTTGAGAGAAATGAAGGAGAAGTCAACAGAACTGTACGCCTGCACACTTTTTTAGAGGGTAAAGGATCACTAAGGAGATTAAAGTTATTAAGAATGAAATTTTCAAGAACGCGGCCATTTCCGTTATGAATAGGTTAAGGATGAATATTTGGAACAGAAATATGAACCAGATTGGTGAACGAACGTTAGGGGGAAAATAAGAGGGGTGCTCAAGAGTTTTAAAGAAGTGTCTTATAAGCACGGCGGAGTCACTGAAGCCGTCAAAGTGATCAGAACTCATTAACGTAAAGCTCCGAATGGATATATTTAAGAATTCTGTAAGGCTGATTTCGCATAAAAAAACAATAGGGATGAAGCAAGGGTCGAGGACTTCCTCCAAGTCTTGTTTGTTGGCTCTCAGACTTCAACAATTCTACTGGTTGAATTTACAGATCATATTTTTTTTGCTTTTTTGTTTGTACATATTTAAAAGGAAAATGAATTTTTTCATCATTTTTTTTTTCGAAAGGGAGTTGGCCCCGGGCCCCGTAAATTCTTAATCCACCGCTAAGTGCAAGTGTTGAAACATCTGTTTGACAGTGAGAAATACGCAATAATGTAAATTTTATCAATAAAATACTACAATTTTTTAAAACTACGCTCATAAGTATATTCTAAAGATCGTACAAGAAATTACCTATTCCGCGATCACTCTTTAATCTTTACTGACGGATCGAAGAGCGCGAGCGGAGCTGGAGTCTCATCTTTGTGCCCGCAGTTCAGCCATTTTCAATCCTTAAAGGTTTCTTCCTCTTGTTCTATTTTTACTGCTGAATTTATTGCCATCTTATAAGTCATTATTTATATTTCCTTTTCTGCTGGTCCTTCCAAATTCCTTATTGTTTCTGATTCTTTAAGTGCTCTACTAACGTTATTTCCTCCTTTCTCCTTCCACGAATGCTATTATCCTTTCTATTTGTTCTCTTTCCTATGATTTATCCTCTTCAACCTCTACTCACATTGACTTTCTTTGGGTTTCCGGACATTCAGGCATTGTTGGAAACGTTTGCAGCTTGGGAGTTTTATCAGCAGGATTCCAGCGCAAAATATATTTTTCATATAATTAAATATGCCTCCTATGTTCTTTCTCCGCTTATTTTCTCGGTTGTTCCCGTTCTAAATTCCTTGGTTCCATTGCTGATAAAATAAAGAATATAGCCTTCACCCGTTTCATCCATTTCTTTCATTTTGTTGGTCCAATGCTTTCTGTTAGCAAATCTAAGGAAAAACTATTTTTAACGTATTTACTGAAATTGACCATCATCTTAAATCCGTTTTTATCTTATTCTTCTATAAATTCATCTTTACTAAATTATCTCACCCATCATTTTTTTCTTACCAATTTCACGTTACCGGGGATACAAATGAACATTTAATAAATAATTATTTACCAACTTCAAAAAAGAAAGAGGTTTTATTTATGTTTGTTCGCTCGTAACTTATATAAAATGGATCAAAGTCAGCACGGTGGTACATGTGGGTACTGATGAATATTGGTGAACACAAACTAAGCGACATCAAAAATCCATGAAAAAAAATTTTAGTCGAATTTTTTTTTATTTATTAATACAACGGAAACGATTGGCTTAAAATATTATCTATATTAAGCAGAGAAACGTAATTTAAAAAAAATATTATCAATATTAAACATAGAAACGTAATTTTAAAAAAATATTATCAATATAAAGCATAGAAACGTAATTTTAAAAAAATATTATCAATATTAAGCATAGGAACTCAATTTTAAAAAAATAAAGCATTTCAATATTAATTACCACCGGTAAATGAAGATTCTAAAAGAGAAAACGAATTTTAAACCGCCGCAGCGCAAATTAAAAAGTTTGTTACTTCTAAAAAAGTTGATTTTTAACAAAACAAAAAATTAAAATATCATGCTAAAAATTGTGAAATAAAATATTTAAATAAAAAACAAAAAATACCATCTTCAAGATTTATTATAAAAATTGAATAAAAGTGCAATAAAAAGTAAAAAATAATTATTCGATAAGAAGGTGACATATTTTATAGTGAAATATACCTTAAAACTGAATGAAGTAAGATAATGATGAAGAGAAAAAAATGTCAATTGTTTTATATTTCAGTATTACGATTTGACATGTAATTTGCTTAGAAACGATTTTTAAAACGATTTCCAATGTGGCTAAGAACGTAACGTGAAATGCTAGTGCTGGGAGCGTGATGCTAACGCTAGTAAACTGACCCCAAGAGCTTAAACACGCTGCATATGAAAATAAGCAGATGTTTATCAGTATGGTAATGGAGAAGTGGCGATTGGAAAATAAATGATGTAGGAAAAAAATCGATAAAGGTTGGTTGAAAGCAATTAAAGAGTAAAGTGATAACTGTCAGGGTAACGTGGAAATGATGACGGAAATTTTAAAATAACCACCAATCTAACATCGTATCCATGTCTAAAAAAAACTTACGCAACACAAAACATGACAATGTTTTCCATCTTCGAAAGAAGTTACGAAAGAAGTTTTATTGCAAAAAACAATCGAGGAACAACATGAAAAAAAAATATATATATTAGAACTTATAATTGCGTACCGCCAACTATAGCTTACCGCACGACTTGAAGTTGAAATGAAAAATCAATGCATAGACATGATAAATTACAGCTTAAATTGTAACAACAGGTAAAAAAGCAATTAAAAAACCTGTGCATCACGGACGAGAAAAGAAGAGAAGAAAAAAAAAAAAATAAATAAAAATAATACATGTCAAAATAAAATATACAATTGTGATAAGTAAAGAAACTTAAACGCTACACCACTAGAACTAATACTACAGTGTATATATTGTGTTTAAGCCTTCTGTGCTTGTGTATCTGGTGTACATGAACTCGAGTTGCCTAGAATCGTAATTACCAATTGCACAGATTAACAACTCATTTACATGCCGTAAACACTTTTCGCCGAATTTACCTGTTAAATCTAATACGTAATCTCTCTAATAAAAGGTAGTCCTAAGGTGGTCAGGTGCATATTTACAATTTTAGAGTATCCTGGGGACATTTAATGCACACATCTTAAACCAGATGCTTTGCAATAACTGCAGCTTACTATAACTAGCATTAGAAACTGAACTCCACACTGGACATGAATAGCAAACTATTATAGGACACGAATTAAGGAGGTTTTGTATAAAATTAGTTTGTTATTAATGCTGAGAAACGACTTTCGATTGAATAATGCATATATGGTACAAATTCTTTTATTAGCTTTTATGAATACTTGATTTATATGCTCCGAGTAGTTCAACCTTTTGTCTAGTATAACTCCAAGATAGCGCACGTGATTCGACCAGCTAATTATTTTGGAATTAATTTTTATTTCTTCGGGTAGGATGGGGCGCCTGCGAGTGAAAAATACGGCTTCAGTTTTACTCGGGTTTATGTCTATTTACCATTTTTTAAAATAACACAAAACGCAATTAAGCCCCGCTTACAGCTTGTTTGTAATTGCATTTGGTATATAAGAACTGCAGTAAAGTGCCGTATCATCGGCGTACAGCGCGGCCTGCACCTCCCTCAGCTTGGGAAAATCAGATAGAAATAACGTAAATAAAAAGGGACCTAAGATATTTCCTTGCGGGACCCCAGCTAAATACGTTTTAGTGGACGACCTAGCTCCATTAACAATTACATAGAATAATCTGTTACTCAAGTAACTATGAAGGAGATTAATAATATGAGGAGGGAATTTGTATATAATCATTTTATAAATAATCCCCTTGTGCCATGCTGTATCAAATGATTTTGCAACATCTAACAGGACCATACCTGTATGTTTATTGTAGTTGTAATTATGCGAAATATATTCCGTAATTCTCGCCACCTGATGAGTGGTTGAGTAACCAGGACGAAAACCGAACTGAACGTTAGGAATCAAGTGATGTCTGTTGGAATGCATTTTAAGTCGAGATAATATAGATTTTTCTGCTATCTTACTGAGATTATTTAGTAGGCTAATAGGGCGAATATTTGACGTTTGCGAAGTGTCTTTCTCGGGCTTAGGGAGAGTAATGATTTCTGCAATTTTCCAACTGTTAGGGAAATATCCAAATCTAAGCCTAGCATTTACCAAGTTAGTAAGTTCAACAATGGCTTTACAGGGGAGTTTTTTAATGACAATAGCAGGAATATTATCAATTCCAGAAGTGTTTTTAGGTTTCAAGGCTTTAATATTGTCTCGTATCTCCTTGGGAGTAACTAGTAGAATATTATCGGCCGAATGATTCTGAGTCAGAAAGTTTTTAACAGTGGAATTGATTTTATTTGTTTGATACTTCGACGTAAGTTTGCAATTTCGGGTGTGAGTCGCGAAGTATTCTGCCGCTAGTAACTCAGCTTTCGCGGAATCACTATACACGTAGTTATCTAGGCATGCGTCATACAAAGGAGGAAGAAACGCGTGCTGCTTAGTATAAAGTTTGCAGATTTTCCAGAGGCGATTGTCTTTTACTGTTAGATTTGACAGCATGCGATTAAAATTATCATTTTTATTTTTACGTAGAAGAAACCTGACAAGATTATTAATATAATTTAACCCAATTTTTAAATACCGTGAACGACTAGTAAAACGAAGCTTAACGTATAATCTAATATAATTCTTAAGCTTGAGAAGCGCAAGCATATAAGTAGGCAAACTATTATGTAACCTATTGGTTGGTATCTTTGGAATAAAGTTTTCAGCGGCAGTAATGATTAAGTTCGTGAGAGTGTTCAGATGCTTATCGATATCATTCACGCTGCAAATACGCGCGTTTAGAATAATATTTTCTGAAATAAATTTTCTAAATTTGTTCCAATTTGCGTTTTGAAAGTCAGGAATGTAATTATCTACAGCATGCAATTTATTACTCACTGTGACAACAGATATGGGATTATGATCAGAAGGCAGACAACTTAGTGATATGGGAGGTGTAATCGCAACATTTTTCGTCAGCACGATATCTATGACACTGTTTCGAAATCCCCCGGCGCTAGGAAAGTAAGTAGGTTCCTTAGGCGCAGAAATACAAATACCAGTACGTAAAGAAATTTCGTAAAGGATATTACCAGCCGTGTTATTACTGAAACAGTTCCATAGTTTATTTTTAGCATTAAAATCACCAATCAAAATTACTTTATTATTAGTTCTCAACAGTGACAGAATATCATCCGCAAATTTGTACGTACATCTTGGGGGTTTATATATGGCAAAAATGCTAATAGTGTTATTATTATCCGTGTGTAGATTTACGCCTACAGCTTGGACGCAGTTTAATTGCGGAATGGGAAGAGGATCAAACTGCCATCTTTTGTTCATAAGTATACTGACCCCGCCGCATCTACGACTAACATCGTTTCGATAAACAAAAAAGCCGGAAAATTTGAATCTACAAGTACTGTCTAACCTAGTTTCGGATAGTGCAATGATATCTATCTTGTTGTTAATTGCAAAAACATGCAGTTCGTCACACTTGTCTCTAATGGAATTACAATTCCACGCAACTATTCGAGTATTAAAATTTAGCGACATTTATAATAAATTAACGACGGTTTCTATAATTACTTGCAATTTTGTAAAAGCATCCTTACTTTTAAGACATCGTAGTTTATCTATAATTGTCCTGACTATTTTAAAAATGAAACTTAAATCAAATTCTCGAAATAAGATCATCTTTAGAGTAAATTATTTCAAGCGCGGTTTTAATGAATAAGCAAAAAGCGCGATAAAATAATACGTGATCAAGTACAGTCTAATAAGAAAATTATTGTATCGGTTTTTATTTTGTCACAAAATATATTTGTTTAAAAATTGAAAAAAAAAATTTTTTTTGGAAAAAAAGCTGTTCACGCAAAGTAGTCTACAGTAATGTTTTATGCCAAAAAATTAATACAGTGAAGTACCGATTATCCGAAATAATCGGGGATTGACAATTTCGGAAAAACGATTTTTTCGGATAATCGATAATCGTTATAGAAGCATTACATGTATTTATAGAAACATTATATAACATATAAAAGAAAAACATTGAAAATTTCGAAATTTAATAAACTACAGTAATGTAATATGTTGTAATGAAAAATAAAAACTCGAATGTAGTATCATGTAGGCCTACGGTACGTATATGTGTAATTACGTACATACATATTAAAAATCTTAAATACCTTAAATATGTATTAAAAATAATTAAAATACGTTATAACATCCATTTCGGATAATCGATTTTTCGGATAAGCGATTTTCGGATAATCGGTACTTCACCGTAATTAACTTTGCAAAATATTTATTTTATCTTTATCATTTGTAAATTCAGGATATTTTTATAAAGTGAAAAAGTAATAAATGAATTTAAAGTTATAAAAATATTTAGCAAAAGATCAGAGAGTGCTGAAATGGAACATTAGATACTTTTGGGTGTTCAGCAACAAAAACTCAAGCCAGATAAGATAGTCAGAAGTTCCCGCAAGTTTGTGTAAAAATGTTCATCTTAAATTATCGAATCGAATATTTACGCTTCCTCTTTTTCTAACAATTGTTCTTTCTATCTGTCTGTTCAACCTAGTCTTTCTGCTAACCTATGGTTCTCTCTGTTTCCTTCACTTCGTCGTTCGGTTGTTGTATGCATTATTCGTCTGCGTTCTTAAACCATACTCTATTATCTTCCTCTGGTTTTCGTTCTCATTGGTTTTTTCTCTATATTGTCTTCTCCACCCAAACGAAGAACATGTTTGTGGTGCTGATCATGTGTTCTATCAGTGTTTATTTATTTCAATCGAGGGTTCCACTTTTGCGAATTGGTATTCTCACTCCGTACTGTGCCTCCTACATCCCGTCTTTTCCTACTCCACACATCGTTTCCATTCTTTGTTTCTTCCCACCAACAATATCTGACCGTATCAAAATATAACTAATTCGTTTTACTTTCTAATTGTAAAGGTCCCCAATTCACGAGCCCCCCCCCCAAAAATAAAAATAAAAAAAGTTCCCGCAAGATAATTCTTATGACAAAAATATCTCCTTAGAGAGCATGATGAATAAAGTCTTTCCTCAAACTATTACTGGGGCATGCACACGCCCGTTTATGTAATTTTTATTTTTTTTTAAAGATATCCTCAGCTCTAAATTTTACCAATTCAACCATTTCCCTTCTTCAGATATCCTTTCCTTATCCACCTCCAATCACGCTAAACTTTGGCGGGATATTTATCCCTCCCTATTTTCTAATCGTCATTCGCATTACTGTTTTATTCAGCCGATTCCTCGTTCCCTGTCTTGGTTCCATTCTATTCCTTTTGGTCGTCGCTCTTCTATTGTCTCCCTAATTCGTCTCCGGATCAATCATTCTCTCCTCCCCTCCTCACGCTTTCGATTTGCTCTGTCGCCTTCTCCTTGTTGTTCTCTTCACGATTGTGATCCTCTTCGTATATGTGTGATGCTGATCACATTTTCTTCGAGTGCCCTGCTCTTCGTAATGAACGCTTCCTTTTATACAGTCAGCTCTTGTCATTAGGTCTCCCTACTCCATATAACTCCTTTTTTATCCCCCCGTTTCCCTCATCTTCTGTGGTGTCTGCACTGCTGTCCTTTGTTACGTCCATTTCGGACCGCCTAGTTATTTAGTTTTTAGCTTAGTTTTTCCTGTTGTTAGGTCAATGTAGCTGGCGCGCCCGTACAGTAAAAAAAAAAAAAAAAATATTTTAAAACATTAAAGAAAAAAATCATTTAAAATTATCATCACAGAAAGTGTAATATTCATTGAAAAATGTACTCACATTTTTTTAAACTTGTTTTGCATGAGAAAAATAATAAAACAAATTAAAAGCTGAATTTTCAGCGATTTCACACTTGCACGCCAAAGGAAATTATTATTAATTTTTTTTATAGGTATCACAGAGTTAAAAGGCTTGCAAAGCATTTACCAATAAATGGCTTAAAGGCAGCCCTGTAACCGGAGACTCTTGGGCCGTATTAGTTTAGAAATATTGTACAAGACCCAGAGTTTAACTAGGTTTAAGAGGTATTTAAAAAAAAAAATTTTTTTGATAAAAAAAAATAATTACGAAGACTAAACGATATTTTCTTACCTATTTTGTCGTTTATTATATATAAGTTCATTATGTAAATATTTTTTTAAAAAACTTATGTTTAATATCATTCTGTGTTCATCCCCATTAGTGATGCAGCAGTTAAGGAACACTTGCAAGTGTATCCACAACAGATGTCCTGCATTAGAATAACATATAGATTGCTACTTGTGCACAATGTATGCGTTTACACAACTACGCCATATGTGGCATACACATTGAGCCACAGCAGTGGTCTTATCAGTACTTAAAATTGATGCTCTTGCTGTTGTACGGCAGAGCTCTGGAATCCAACTGGCTCACTAACTGTACCAGAAGTAAAATCAGCAGCTATAATCTCGTTTGACATGATTGCTACGTGTATAAGTGTGCTAAATACGTTCAGCCACACCGATGTGTTTTAATTTTATATACTAAATCATAAAAGTAATTTTATTTTTTTATTAATTCTGTTATATGGTTCCTGAAATGACCAAAACATATTTTTGACACTTTTTCAAAATGGATTAAAGAATTTTTTTCTTAAAATAAATTCATATATTTATTTATTTTGCAATAATTCGGACATGTTTCGAATAGACATTGGCCAAAGCCTCTTACCTTCCTTCTACTGTATTCTTTTGTAGGTTTACAATTGCAATTATTATAATACACGTTATCGTAGATACTGTATAATAAATTTGAAATTTTCCCTGTTTTTTTAGTTTCGCATCCGTTATCTTTGCTACTCGTTCCCCCGTATGATTAGTATGTGAATAAATTAAAATTTAACCGACCACTCTAAAATTTTTTTTTTAATGTTTCTACCCAAAGGTCACACATTGACGCGCCGGTAATGTGGGAAATATCGGCCTTGGGATATAGGTATGGTTTAATGATATTTTTAAATCAGAATGTACACGTACGCAAAGAAAATAAGTAGTCACAAAAATGTATTGTTGTCTATGCAAGTAGTTATAATGTAGAAGAGGTATACAACAAGCAAGGACTATATGGGTGACGCAGGGACCTAAATTTTTCTATATATACTGTATTTTAACATATAAAACAAATTCACATAATTATACTTGATATTTTTAATGTTTGCATCTATCAGAAAATAATTTCGCTTTAAAATCATTCTTTTACTCTTGTTATCCATTAAAGTAATTTTGTGACTCGTCCCCGGTGACCTCTTAGCTCCCTCAACACCATTGAACATATACAAAGTACATATATGAAATTAGATACGGAAATTAGTTACAGGTGTAACTGTGCATCGGCAGCTATTGCAAAATTAAACAAGCGAGGTTTAGAAATAAACATTTGCAATTATCAGCTAAGATTTCGGTGTACAAAATGGTTATACTTTCAACTCTTCTATATGGTAGCGATACATGAGTGTTATACAGGAGGCTAATAAGATATTTAGAACGTTTTCAGCAACGTTTCTTGCAGTGTCTAATGAATATTAGCTGGAAAAATATATATCAAATCGTAAAATCCTTCGTCGTAGTGTATGTAAACTCATAGAATTATTATTAGCTATGACAGAGTTGCGTTGAATTGGGCATGTTATGCGGATAGAAGACAAAATAGACTTCCGAATAGAATACTATGCGGTGAACTATTACATGGTAAACAAAAGCAAGCAAGACCTCGCAGAACAGAGATCAGCTAATGGAGCTAGTAAGATTAATGAAAATGGAAAACACCTGAGAACAGGTAGCAACCGAGAGGTTACAGTGGAAAACAATGCACGCCAATAACTGTGTTTCAATCGTTAAAGATCGAAAAAAATAAAATACATTAAGAGTTACGAAAATGTCTACACCCTGTAGCCGTCCTGTTTGTAGACGTACTTGCCAAGCGCGAATTGAACTAATATCATATCTCCGCACCCATGATTGATATTCTTTCTTTGTTTTTTCTATTATGCAGACGACTATACTACTTGGATACAAATTGTCGATATTATTATTATATAATTTATGCGACAACAATTTTTTACCAAATACAATGTAAATATATCAACAATATGTATTTCCTTCAAGTTACTTTTATTGGATATTTATTATTTACCATATTTTATATTTTAATTTATGTTTTATTGTCGACTGTGTTTGGTTTTGATTTTTCTTTTTTCTCCTCCAGGATTTAATTTCTTTATTCTAAACATACATTAATATTTTTCATTCGTTTGCAAATTTTCTTCCACATAAGCTGACAACTTCACGCCGATATCGTTTTGTCCGGTATAATTCATCACTTTTATGCAAAATATTTCAATTATCCAAATAAACAGCGGACTATCAAGAGCGATGTATATTATGCATCCATATATATATATATATATGTATGTATATTCCTTTAAGACCATCGTGCAAAAAAATAGTAATTATGAAAGAATACTCGGTCGATCCAAAATCGGACATACTGCGTTGATGCATGACTGTACTTCTGAAAATTTGGAACTCCGGTCTGCGAAATTTGTCGAACCTACAACAGCGCACCATTTTTTAACTAACTGTAAAAAGTTCGAGAGCTAGTTCTTGAACAACGACCTAAAGGCTTTTCTTAGTGATGATTAATTATTTTAAAAAATATGTACATACCTCGTAAATACAAAATAAATACAGTATACCTTTAATTTAGATTTATATTCACTAGTTATACGCAGCAAGTAATAGGGAAATGATTGTTATATTTGATAAAGTTTAATTATACTGCGATCATTTTTCCTGAATTATTGGCGAGATCGTTCCTTTTAATTCGTTCGTATTTATCGTCTCGTATTTATATTATTCATATCGCTACCTTCATTTCTATTGTTATTTCGAATACCGTTGTTTTCTTGTTTGATCGATATTTCAATTTGTTAATATAGCTACTTTTTAATTTTTGATTTTAGTTGCCAATTAAAAATTTAAACGTAATTCATAATTAATGCCTCAGACTCATCAGATGGGGTAGGTAAACCTCCCCCCAATTCTCCCCGTACGGTTGGTAAAGGTACTACCAACCCTGTTGCACAGATTAAAACTAATAAAAGTATTAAAACGTACCTGTCTAATGTGTCTCCTTCTAAAGATAGCATTGTCTCAGCAGAGAATAAGACCATCGACATGGATATTTCCAATAATGCTTTTCCAGCTAATACCATACCACTATTTCCTAATAATTTCACGGGACAAATTGTGGTTTTAGTTGAGAATTTGAAGAGTAGAAGCATAGCCTCATCTTCATCCGATGTTTTTAGCTAAAATGTTTTATCCGAAAGTTGGAGGTTTATCCACTATTATTCGTTTCGGAAGGAGGAACCTTGTTCAACTTATCTTTAGCTCTACCCTTGCAGCTAATTTCTAAAAACGTCCATAAAAAGCCTAATAAACGATATCATTTATTCCGCAATCGTTATTATTCCGTTTCAGCGTGGCTCGTGATATTCCTACGGACTTTTATCTATCGATGAACTTCTCTTAAACTACCCTTGTCAAGTGCTAATCTCGAATATGCGAAAGTTATAATTAAATTTTCAAGCTCGACTCTTCCATCTTTTGTTAATTTTTACGACGCCTACCGCGTCAAGGTTGAGCCGGTTATTTGCAGAGCTAAACTTTGTCGTAACTGTCTTCGATTCAGCCATTATAGTTCTTCATGTCGAAGTAAACCCATCTGTTCTTTTTGTTCCGGTAGTCATTCTTCTTCCGAATGCACTGTCACTCAACAAAATAATCCATCTAGTTTTCATTGCGTTCATTACGGCGAAAATCATTCTGCTCTTCATCCTTCTTCTCTCCGGTATTCGAGGAGCAAGTTAAAATACATAAGAACATGAGTCTTCAAAATCTTTCCTACTTTGAGGCTAAGAATATCAGTCGACAGAAACTAGTTTCCCCAGCTATCACTTTTGCTGATATTTCTAACCCAAACAATTTTCCCGTCTTACGGCAGTAAAAAGTAAGGCAAGAATGCTGTCAGTCATCAGGGCTCTTTAATATATACATGGAGAAAATTATACAAGACATTAAAGAAAAAGAAAATTAAGCAATTAAAGTCAGAGGACTACGAACGTTGATGTTTCGCTTTGCAGATGACATAGCAATCGTGGGGAATAGAGAAAAAGAACTAGAAGAATCGATACAACATATGGCAAATACAGTTAAAGAATATAACATGGTAATAAATGAAGAAAAGATAGTAGTAATGAAATGCGATAAAAAGCAAGTAATAGTAAATGTAAAAATTAACAGAAAATAGTTATAGATACGTGGGGAGCGTAGTAAACAAGAACGGAAGAAGCGATAAGAAGACAACAACAGCAATTAACCTAGCAAAAGCTGCTTTCAGCGACAAGAAATCCTTACTGACCTCGAAAAACATAAACTTGGAAACTAGAAAACATTTTGTAAAATGATACATATGGAGCACATCGATGTATGGATCGGAAACGTGGACAATAAACAGCTAAACATGCAATCGAATTGAGGCCTTCGTAACATGGTGTTGACGTAGGATGCAAAAAATCAGCTGGATGGAGTAGAAGAGAAAAAGTCTTTAAAGACATGCATGAATCGAGAAATTTAAATTAAAGCATTAAAAGGAAAAATGGTTGGATAGGTCACTTATACCGGCATAATCATAAATTAATACAAATAATTGAAGGAAAAATGGAAAGGGAATGTTAGATAGGAAGACCCAGCACACATAGAACAAATAATAAAGGATACAGGAGCAATCAGTTACGCAAACTTAAAAAGAATAGCCGAGCAAAGTGAATTTCAGTGCTTAGTTTAGTTATTACGATCGAGAATCGTAAAGGTTATCCACCAATCTGTGGATTGAGGAAAAGAAAAAGAAGAACGGATCTGAAGAGAATACTGGATCAGTTCCTTCCTCTCGATTGTCTTTCCTATCCTGGATTTCTCTGGTACGCCCAATTATTTCGTATTGAGTAAACCCGAGAACGACACTCAAGTCACAATGAGACAAGTCTCGAATCCCCATGACTTCCGATTTGATAAGTACATAACCACAATGATAGCGCACTACTTTAGTTCTCATTACAAACCACCACGCACGCACCCGAAAAAAAGAGATAAAAGAAAAGACTTTGCATTGAACACATTTATATTCATTAGTCGAATAGTTTTGCTTTCTTTTTATAAAAACAATATAGTTCCGGTCAAAGAAATCTCTTTTTTATTTAGTCGCTTTTAACATTTTTCCATGAAATTACATTGATCTGTGTGTTGTGCCAATCTTCTGCAACCGATGCTTTATCACTAAATGTTTTATCATGATAGGTTATTATTTACAATTTCCTACATCTTTAGGTCCACGTTCCGATTTAATTTCAAATTGAAACGAAACGTGTTCTGTACGCATTACAATAAGAAAAAAAAACTGTACACGTCTGATTCCTGTATTTTTCTTTCAACTTATTTTTACATTATTTTATTAGTAGAACTTACAGCTAGTCTAAACATTTGTATGAGTAAATTTTTTTATGCTACTTTCATAAATTCCGCCGAACCTAAAATTCAAGAATTGTTTGTCTTACAATCACGAAATAATATTAGAGTAAAAACCTCACCATTTTAAATAACTCGTAACCTCTTCAAGTAACCATTCCAGACTAGAGTGAACATCTACCCTTCCCTTTTTTCCAACTGTTCTTCCCATTACTTCCTTTTATAGCCCCTTCCAAATTCTCAGTCTTGGTTTCAAGCTGTTCCCCCTCTTCTCATCGCTCCGCTATTGTTTCTTTAATTAGACTAACAATAAGACTTGGTGACTCCCTCCTCCCTTCTTCACGTTTCGGATTTTCTCTTTCTCCTTCCCCCTTTTGTCCTCTACACATTTCGGATCCTCCTCTTATTTGCGACTCCAATCACGTCCTGTTTGAATGCTGCGCTCTTTCTACAGAATGCTCTCACCTGTACTCTCAACTCCTGGCACGGGTACTTCCCGCTCCTTTCAGTACTTCTTTTGTACTTTCCTTCCCAACTCCTGCTGTTATTCCCCTGTTACTTTCCTTTGTGTTTTTCATTTCTGATCGCATAGCATTATTTTAGGTAGTTGTTGTTGCTTCTTTCCGTTCTATATGTTTTTGGGTTAAAGTCTTTAGTTGACGAGCTCAAGGAGGAAAAACTGTAACCCCTTGCAGTACACACCTGCTGTAAGGATCATACTATAGAGGGCACTTCGTTAGCCACTAAAAATATAAACTCGTTGCGACAACTAATCCTACATATTCATTGTCCACTTCTGTTGCAAATCCTTACCAACGCCTTTTCTTTTTATTGATGTTTAATTTACAGTTTTTCCATACTTTGGTGTTTAAATTATTCAATATACTTCTTGAATTGCTCCAGTTTCATTAAACCAATATGGACGTACGGCTTCAAATTACAGGCGCGTCCAGCAAACCTAATATCAACAAGATCCAGGCCAGGCAAAACATCATCTTACAGGTAATAGTTGACGCATATCGCTTTCGTTCAAGAACTTATCAAGAATTTCGTGTTAATCCGTGAACGACTTTTGCTACAACATGTAAATACAGAGGCAGCTAAGCTGTTAGGGATAACAACCGTGATATCAGACGATTAAATTATCGTCATGCGCATGATCTCGTTTTGTAAAGTAGAGCTTAACTTTTTATGAGACTGTATCCATCGAGCTATAAGCTTTTCCTCGTTCGCATGTAATACACAAGATACGTCTTGTATGTACTAAATCAGCATCTTTTGTAAATAGGAATACTTATTTAACCCGTAAGAACAAGGACGTGCCCATAATTATGGTGGTGGGGTGGGGGGCAGGTGTGAAACATTTTCTTCACGTGTTTATTTTAGAAATAGTAATACATTTTTTACCAATATTTATACTATTAATAATTTTCATCATCTTGATTTATATATTAATAATTTACATAAATGAACTAGACACATTAATAAAAATTACATACGTTATTAATTATAATAAAAAATTATATATAAAATATTAATAAGATTAAGATTGTATATTGTTTTAAAATTTAAAAAATAATAATAATGAAAAAAAAAAAACTTTTTCGCTGTAATTACTGCATCAGCCACACTTCCTATTAAACTAAATGTTCTTAATATATACGTTAAATAGTGATGACGACAATGGGCCTGTGCTGTTTCATATTTGTCGCAATAAGTGCTGTTTGATCTCTGTCTAGTTTGTAATATAAACTTTGCGTGATTGAGAACTGACTTTTTCTCATGACTGAAAATTATTTTTCAGTTTATCAGAAGTTTTCTCTCTATCGGTGAAAGCGATTGCCATTTCGCTTTATTTAGCTTAGGTCATGCATGATTATTGTAAACATCGCTCAGGAACCCAACTAATTTTCGAAAAGACACATTCCGCCTCTTCTTCTATATTGCAAAAAATTTTAGAGCCATATTCGGTTTGGTTTTTTTATAAAATTTTTGTACGCGCCAAATTTTAAATTTACAACGCAAACGCGAATTTTCTATGAAATGACGCGATACAAATGAAAAAGGAAAAACAAATCGGACAGATTAATTATATCGGCCATTAATCATTTCCAAACAGTTCTATCGATTGCCAAAATCAAACAGGGTTTTCACTAACTGGACGTCATATTTTTGTCCTATCTGCTATGATTTTACCTAAAGCAATGCAACCATTTACGTTGTTCGAGAATTGTTATCTTACACGCGTAATTGCAACGAAACGGTGATAAAATCGCTTCCGTCGTTGTGTAATTAAATTATACGAATACAAATAACGTGTTACAATTACGAGTTGTTGCGTGTATGTAAAACATATGATTTATCAGCCATTGCAGTCTTCGAAACAGAAATACCTAAATCTATTTGCGAATTAATATAATGACGTAATAGAATATTTCATTAAGAAATTTAGAAAAAAAAATCATTCCGCATTCACGTGTATGCACCTATTTACATAATTTCGCTTTGATAATTTTTTATGCACGTCGCATCATTCATTTTTTTCTCTAACGTAAAGTATATTTTATGTAACAAATGTTACCAGAATTTCTACAAAAAATGTTACTGCACCACGTTACGTTCCCGCTACGAAGCTCACGTTAATCACGCATAATTTAGTAATTGTTTTATTTCCATTAATTAATTCCGATTCATTATAGACGTTTGTTGTATTACAGATTTTAGTTTTATGTCAATTATCGATTTAAATAAAAATCCGTATAACAATTCACTAAAATTATACAAGCACAGGTACAATCAAACAATAGAAGAAAAAAATTACAAAATTCAAATATGAAGATGCTTATTATGTATTTATACAACACGTATGTGAAATTATAAAAACGCTGATCATCCAAACGATGATCATCCACGGTATATTTTATATTGGACTTTTACTTAAAAATAATACATTAAGAATAATATTGCCGCCTTCTTAAATGACGTGTTACAAACATTAAATCTTTAGATGGGCTCCTGTCCTAGTAGTCAGTAAATACCCTGACCTAACAAGCTAAGAGCTGTATTCCAGAGCTGGAAAATGAACAAAAATTCGAGTGTAAGTATTCTATGTTGACCTGCTTGTAGCCTGTACGAGCGTAGAAGACTAACCACCCTCTTCTACACACTGTACGAGTTTAAAAATTCGCGTGTGCAGGCATTCACATGCTACTTAAGTATACTATTTGATCGTCCAAAAATTATCCTCCTACCATTTCCACATATATCGGACGACAAACGACAAGGCCGCTGATATCGACAGGACCCACAAACGCCTTTCGTATGCTTTTGTACATCAAACACGTTTCTGCTGTACAAGCTCAAAATCTAAGTATAATTATTAAAATTAACCGACGCTAACTATTTCACCGTCCAAATGAATGCACATCTTCTCGCTTCCGGTTACGAGTTCAAAATGTATGTGTAACTCTAATCACGATCTAAATATAAACTATTCCATTATTCAAAATTATCACAGTAGCTGTTCCACGCAAACACACGGCGTGTTTCTATTCTCGCACACGCCAGCCTTATAGTCCCCTTCGATCACCGCACTTCCACTGTACACAAACTCTAAAGTAAAGCGAGCATCGCGCTTGCATACGTACGTCCGTTTTCACTGCACGTGTTCGAAATTCAAATGTAAGTATTCAAAATTAGCCTAAATATGGTAATCCTGTTTTTGAAAAATTATCCGGCTTCAACTGCACAAGTTCACATTTACGCGGAAGTATTCTCTTTCTTTTTCGTTTTTACACACCATCTTCACATTGTATGCACTATTTGAACTATACATGCTACTGTAAACGTGTACCATCCATTTTCCTACCACTGATACATAACCCAAGCGCATATACACTAACGTAATTGTTATCATGGAACGCATTAATATTTTAATTATTTTTCTCTGTCATATTAACATACACATCTCTAATGTTTTACAACCTCACGTAATTTTTAATCACCGATCGATGTATTATTTTCTTTTCTTAACTCCTTTAACATTAGATACATCATTTTTGATTTCATTTAAACTATTTTCGATCGTGTACAAATTACAAATCTCTCCCTATAGATAATTAAGAAACTAAAAACGTACACCAATGCATTATGACCACCTTCAAGTTACTTTTGTATGTCAACTTGCATGTGTATGACGCAGTAACCCAATCGCTAACACGTTATTACACATAAAATTTACATTTCAGCCATTGATAAAAACTTCATGTTTTTTTTTTTTTTAATTTTCTGAATACTTTCTAATAATCTATTTACAGTCGCATATTAGAAATCTATTCAATGTTTGGAAGTATAATGTGATCAACAATAAGATGTGAAAAGGTTTTTTCAGAAGTAATCGATGGAAGAATATACTTCTTGAAAGTAAGGAACCAAAAGATGATATACATAATACAATATTATGCATATTAAACCCATTGAAAACTGAAATTACAGCATCTAGTATGTTTTTTCATCATATCATCAATTCACTGAAGTATAATTTTTCTTCTTTTAATATATTCTTTCATGGTCCTTTCACATAATGTAATATTTTGTATATGAAAAGCGCTGATTGCTCTGTTTACATAATTCCTATACTTTTCTTTCAGAATTTACGTTAGTTAATTTTTGTGTTAATCATCGTTCTCTCTTAGTATAATACCACGTCCATAAATGCATACTATGATGTAAGTTTAGTTTAAAATTTGCTTAGAAACATAATTTTGATTCGTACCAGGCTGTATACACTTGGTCTCATATTATTGTTTCTACCAATTTTATACCTTTAAAGCATGAATTCCATTCTTTCGGCTCTCGATAATACATAGCTCTTTTAATGAGCGAGCTGGCTCGAAGATGAGAAATATAATAGGCAACATCGGATTTTTGTTTCAATGCGTTACTTTAACAAGCTAGAGCACTTATTCATTTATTTCGTTTTTTACAAACTGCAGCAAAATCAGAACCACGTGTAGTTTTCCATTTAAATTTAAACATTCTTTTTTCTAAAGTATCATGATTTTTTGAAGATTAAATGTCGTTGCAAATAACTCTGAATAGTTTCTCTTTTCTGTTACAACGTTTTCCCTTTAATTTCTTCATTCATCTTATCAATCATATCACCAGATCTTTTATATGTCTCTACGCAGATTATCACTCACTTCTTTTAATCATTTCATTCATATACACACACACACACACACACATTTAATTTTAATTCATAAGACTAAGATTGTGCCGTTTTAAAATAAAAAAATAATTTATTCAGCATGAACACCGGCGAAATAATAGTGCCTTCTATTATCATTATTCTGCTTCTCTTACGAATTTAATACTCTATTGCAGACACTTTAATTAATTTTAATATATATTTTTACTTACTCGTAAGATGTTTGATTAGTTGTTTTGACACCATCATAGTATTCAAATATTAAAAACAGTTCAAAGCGTGTGATCTTAGTTTGTATTATTTACAAAAAAATATCACGACGTATTTGATCTTTATTTTACTGCGCGTTGCAAATTTGATTTTACGAAGATGAGTATTCGAAGCGATCGTTAAATAATTTCATTTTTTGCCTGATAATCATCACGTTTGTTAATTTTTTTTGCTAACAACGTACTTGTTAATATCGAAGTCTACTACTTCGTCATTTTGAAGATTGTTTATTTTAAACAACACAACTATAGTTTATCCGAGAGTATAATCAGCAAAATTAAAAAATAACTCAATTAAATTAATAGTTCAAACACATGAAAGGTAAACAAGGAAGTGTTTAGTACAAAATACAACAGCTACATATAAAAAAATATCCATTGTATTCACTGTAACCACTGCTATGCACATCGGTTAAATCTTGTAACGAAACATACATTATCAATTAAATCGATAGGACGTTTTTTCTAAATTTAACAGGAATAACAACGACTTTTTTGAAACGTTTAAAAGATAGTTAGAACTTTAGACTGGAAAAAAAGAGTAAAACGAGAATAAGCGAAACAAGGTGGCAAAGAACAGTAATTTCTGGAGCACTGGCTACTGAATTAAAAGCTCAACAGACACAATAAAAAGAAGTGTTGAAATATTTAACAAAAATGAGAAAATGAGCTGAAAAACTATTTACTCGCCGCAGTTGTTACGAATCGATTATATTTTCTGGTGCGGTGTTGTGGATTGCAGGTGAGACAGTTTGGTCGAAAAAAAGTTATCGTTTCCATTATTCATCACGTCAGAATTTGAGATAGAATGAGGTCACTTTGTGAGATGGTTTGGCACTACAATTTTTTAAAACTTGAAACTAATTTCCAACCATCACCACAAACATGTTCTACGCAGAAGAAAATCATCATTCAAATCGCTTATTTTTCTTTGACTATCCTGTTTAAATTTTCCATTCACTACGTACCTTTTTCTGAAATAATGAAAGGACAACTTCGCTAAATTCCTATACCGACATTTTTATGTCATGTGACGGAATCACTGTTTTTCTAGCTGGCCAAAAACTCAAACGTAACGTATCATAGTTGTCTATTAAGAACTTCATGCTATTATCATGACAGTAATAATTTAAATATAGCTTTAATTTAAGAATAGACGATTATTTCTTTCTTTTGTTCATGGTATTTTTTTTTTTTTTCTTATAGTAAACTTATTCTAATGACGGAAAAACTCTTCTTTCTTTCTCGTTCTGTGAAAATTATGTTTCAATACGGTACTTTTTATCTACGGTTGAAATTATTCGAGTTCTGAGATGATGCTAACTTCTGCAACTTTTATTTTTATTCAATTTTTGAAACGACTTGAACAAGTCTATTATGAGAGGAAGTTTCGAAGATCAATTGCTGAAAAGTGAAAAAAATGAACTACGGTTAAAAATAATCTTTTCGAAAAATGTAATAAACTTCACGGCAAGAAGACAAGCACTTACAAAAGACTATCGATTACCATGATGATAGGGTATAAAAATTCGCAGAAGTTGCATTAAATGTAAATGTAAAGATTAAAATATGTGCAATACGGAAGAACTTTTAAAAAAAAGATAAAAAAAAAAACAAAACTTTAAAAGATTAAGAATTAAGAACCGGAAAAATGATCTTAATTAAATAATCTGCTGAAGAAACGTATTTGAACTTTGTATCTGATAATAGTTTAGACCCGACGACGAAATATAGATCGTGTACAAGCATTAAATATGATTACATAATTTGACACAGAACAACACATTGTTACAATATAAACATCGTATATTTAAACAAAAATAACAACGATTGAGAAATTCTAATATGAAACCGAAACAAAATTTATATATTTAGACAAGTTCATTTTACTATATTTTATAATTCATTCTCTCGATAGAATATTTTATACATCGTGTATTCTCAATTTAAAATAACACAATATTTAAACGTAACTTTCGAACAGTACGTTTTTATTTATAAATATTATGTAACATTTAAAATATTTAAAAAAAAAAAAAAAAATACAACTTAAATAAAAGTTAAAATTTCACAATATCATTTATGTATGAGTTTTTACTTCAAGGATACATACATACATCATATATATTAGTCGGGTACTCAAAAAAATTGCTACCGTAAAAAAATATAAAAAGTATATTCCGCAGCAACACGTACAGGCGGAGATTGGTAGAACTTATTTCAAATAGAACGCAATTAAGGCTGAACGTTAATATTTTTAACTTGAATGCACGAAAAAAACGGGGGGAGGGGGAGGAAGAAAAAAGGAGAAAGGTACAAATTAAATACGCGTATATTATTAAACATATAACATATAAAAATAAATCGTATAAAATTGTACCACCCGAAGATTAACCTTCGTGAACACAATTTGAGGCATTATATAACAATTTTTTGCTCGGATATGTTTGTAGTACGAGGTAACATTTAAATTATAGGTCCACACACGGTAATGTGCAATTTACTAATATTATCTCATTTGTTTTTATCAATTATCGTTTGCAATTTAATTAGAAGGGGAAAAAATTAAAATGCAATTTATTTATATATTTGTATATTCCAAAGTAATATATATATTTTAATAAATAAAGACGAGATTACCTTTACAAGATAAATTATGCGTTAATAAAATAATTAACGATTCTTCATCTCTTGGTATGTTGCGCGCGTACGTTTAACAAAAATTAAATCTACCCGTGAATTAAAAAAAGAAAAAAAAACAAAAGAAAAAAGAAAAACTAATAGAAAATTTGGTAAAAACCGTCAAACAACATAGTACTACCATACAACGAGTTTTCGTATTATACTTATTTTCTATAATATAGTATATGTATACCGCTGCTGTTGCATTTTTATACAATTATGTAAATATATTGTGTCAAGAAGGAGCGAACCATTTAATGTTTAAATTCAAAAAATCAGATATTCCAACTTGCGTATTGTTTCTTATTTTTTTAAATTTTAATTTCACAATAAGTTACATACTTATACTAAAACGAGAAAACGCACTTTATCTACGAATAATTTAAAAATTCCGCACATGTACATATATATATATATATATTTATATATATTATATATATACATGCACACACGTTTGATGCATTACTATTTATATACGTATATATACGATAGTACACTTAAAATGCTACATAAACAAACGAACCACAATGATAGCGATACGTAGGTTTCAAAATGTTTGCGTGGTACTACTGGAATTATATGTCATTCCAACTCCGTGTTACTTGGTAACAGTGAATATAAATTCTAAAGAAAAATAAAGGATATACATTATCGTTTCGCAATTTAATAATTATTATTTTTTAATTTCAACACTGCCTTTAACAAATTAAAAATTTGGCCAAGTATAAAAAAATTACATATACTTAAAATTTTACATCACGATACTATTCCAAATAAAAACTACGCATCCCAAAATTTTTCTCCAAAATAGGTTAACTGATGTAACCGACATGTTAATAATTTCGTCTTATTTAAAATAATTTTTTTTTAATTCGTTAAGATCATCAAATACGGCGCCTTTGATTAAAACGACGCTATATCTCACCTTAATCGAAATAAATATTATGAACATTTCCCTTTCTTTTAAATTTTCAACAGTGGCTTTTCAACAAAATAACACAGACACACTTTATCACTTCGAAGACTGGTAACATAAAATTTGCAATGAAAACTATTTCGTCAATTTCGACCAAACATCAGTGCAATATAAATAACGGAGAACCAAAATCAAGGGAAAAAAACAATTTTCAACCAAACTTCTTTTTAGATAGGTAATGTGCCGGCTAAAATACTGCAGAGCAATCCCACAACAGCTCAGGATATCCGATCCCAGCTAACCTCGTGAGCGAGAAAGAATACATATGGATGCGCAGAGTTATCATTAGTGTTTTCCCCTTTCTTAAAGCAAAAAAACCGTCTGTACGTGGAATTGTTGACTGACTTTGGTGTACTGCCGCATTTAGAATTTCACAGTACTGTCGGATAATAATGTTTTCAACTATTACAAAAACTAGTTTTATAGAATCATTCTCGGAAAAAGAACTTTTTTAAATTATTTATAACCCGATTAACCCCGAACATATCTTAGTTTTAGTAAAAATCGATGTATACGTGTGTCAAACGAGAAAGAAATATTAATATTAAGCGTTTACGGCTTTTTATAAGCAACAACGCTCGAATTTTAGTGCGTACGTGGAATCAAGCGCGTTAATTTTAGATCTGCTTCATAAGAATTAACGTCGTAATAATTATATGAAAAAATTAAAACGGTCAATTCAAATGTGCTCAAGATCGCGAAAGTAACTGAAACAACAAATCTACAGAGCTACACCACAGAATTATGATGTACACAACGGTTAGACAATTTTTGATAAATCTGACAAGAAAACCTTGCGAATCGGAAAAGGGCCATTACAATTATTAGTTCAATATTTTATTAATTTTACCGAGAATTAATGGTGCAACATAATTCATACTCAAAATGCGCAATATACATATTTATTTATATATTATATATATCATATATATATATATATATAATGTATATATATAAATCCTAGTTTAAAGAATTTAGCACTTTGAAAATTTCATGAACTATTATACCCGTATACTCCAGCCGTATGAAATTAAATGATTCCGCTTCAAAATATTAAGAGGTAAAACTAAATAATTTTTAAAAAATCACACGCAACTCAAAAATTTTATCTCGAACATAACAGAGGAAATATCGTTAAAAATAAATAGACTTTTTAAAGCTGCATAACAAACCAATAACCGCTCTCTCCATTAAAAAATACAGAAAAATATTAATTATTTTACATATTCAACGTATAATGCAATGTTAAAGAAATATTCGAAATCGCACATTGTGTAAAAAAAGAAATAAAACAAAATTTAATCAATAATCAGAAAACGGCAGTTAATGTGATAAAAAAACAGCTTCAGGAAAAATTAATTAAAAATGCAATGAGCCCGGCGATTTTATATTAAAAAACGAATAACGGAAAACAAAGGAAAAACACTTCCACGTTGGTGCAATACGATTCTTTTCATCGGTAATCCTACTTTTTCAGATACATTCGTTAAATAGAGGAAAAAAAAAAAAACAAAAACAAAAATAGCAACTAAATCGTGTACATTAAACTCTATCGCAACGAAAATAGTTCAAATTATTTTTTTGATAAATAAAATACGCGATGATGACTTTTCTGTTGCACATTTCACTTAGTTCTAATCGAACAGTCGCGTTCTACGTTAATGAAACAAATTTGACATTTACATCGTACCAAAATTTTACTGAGGAATCAATATGCTCTGATAATTGTGGGAGGTAAAACATACATTGTCACACCCCCTTCAAAAAAAAAAAAAAAATCGTACATTTAATATACTTTAGATTAAAAAGTTTATCCGTTAATTTCCTATTTCATATTTTTAAATAAATTATACTCTTCTTATAGCTGCCCGTTGTACCCTTGTAATAATACAGAAGCTGTAAGATAGATTTTATAAATTTACGAGTACATTTTAACTATAAACATAACTTAATACTTACACCCCGTTTTTCTTCTTTTATTTTTGATGCTGGAACAGCGTCTTGTTTACTGTCCCTGAAAACACGATTATATGGAATTTTAAAACACGCTGGCTGATAAAACACATTAATTTACAGATATTACACAACATTAAGGGAAGATTCATCCGCCAACTATACTCCACTAAGTATCACTAATTCAACGCATTATATTATACCAATTCAAGTTCCCCGAATATATTATTATCTTATCATTTTTATTTTATACTATATACACAAACTGCTTTTTAATTTCGTAAAATGATTAATTTATTATGTGTTAATTCTGCAATATCCACAAAACTAATAATTTTACTCAATAAAAGTACCATATATTTATAAAAGTACACACCATACCTAAATCTAGCTTTGTAATTCTGACTATCTTCTCAATTTTTTATTCAAATAACGAGTGACGCAAAACAGTACAAATTTTTCACCTAAGTAATTTACACCATATAGATTAAACTGTACACGACCGAAAGCTCGCAGATAAAAAAAGTTCACGCGTTATTTGTTTCCTTTTTCTTCTTCTTTAAGCGCTTTAAAACTTTGAAATGAATTTCTAAAAAATTCGATCGTAAACGTATTTTTTTATCGCTATTCGTAAAGCAGAAATGAAGAAATTATTTTTATAAACTGAGATATGCTGATTTTCTGCTTTCTATTACACGGAATGTCGCTGGAAAAGGTTGCTTTAAAATTGTTAGTATGTCGAGTTTATCCATTCCGTGCTACTTTTGTTCAAATTTCTTTATTAAGCGTAGAATATTTTTGTTGCTATTCTGATCTTAACAATGTTAGTGTTTTACGTAACAATATAGGCAAACTCACCACAGCTGTTTCATTTGCACTCATCAAACAGATAAAAGCCTTAAAGAGGCGCACGTTTAATAAAAAGAACCGAAACGAAAAAAAAAACCGTTATTTTTTTTGGTTTATTATTTTTTTTAAACTATTTACTACTGAGAATAATTGGAAATCGTTTGTTTATGCAATAAAATGAAAGAAAATTATATTCGCATTTACTTTTCACGAATCTCTCTTGTTAATTGGTCAGCGTACATTAACATTATTCGCTTTATTTCGGATCAACATTTTGTTTGTTGCGTGTATTTTTCGAAATTATATCAACTTTTTCGATCAAACAAACCTTTTTCTTTTTTTTTACAATTATACGAGGGCCGTTCAAAAAATAAGTTTCCCTATTTTTTATTTTCGAAACTAATAAAGCTAGAAAAAAACGGGCACCGAATTCAGCATTTTACACTTTTTCACATATTCGCCTTTTAAATTCCTCGTAGAAACTTGCCGCCAAATTTTGTAACCCCAGGTAAGAACGAAATTTTTCAACTCCTCATCGGTCTCGAACTTCTTTGCATGCTACCTCGTAACACACTCGGGGAAACTGGTCAAGAAGATCGAAAATGGTTTGGCGGCGATAGGATCGCAGTTTCTTCGCTTTTTCGCGCACCAGTTCGTCTGAGATTACAGATGGTCTGCCACCCCTCCGTTGCTCATCCTTTACATTCGTTCTATCTCCTCGGAATTCACGGCACCATTTACGAACATGTTGAACAGTCATCGTAGGGAACCATAAATTTCCACTATTTATTGATCGATGAATTTCAATCAGTGCTATTTTTTTATGTAGTTTTAAAATCGAATAACTGAACGCACTCGTAGTCGACGGCAACTTTCAGAATTTCACTCACGATTAAATCACGTAACTCGCAAACGAAAAAACATACTGGACTAGTTTAAACTTAAATGCTGTAGCTGCAAAATGAGACCACACACTCCAGCGCAAGTTTATTCTAACCGGTTTTACAGGGATGGGAAACTTATTTTTCGAACGACCTACGTAGTTATGATGCTTTATTTTTTCAAAAAAACTATTATAAGTAAATTGTTGCTTACAGATTAAGCGAATGTAGGCAAAAAACCTGGAATTATTAATTACACGTAAAATATTTGGACACGTGGTGGTTGTTTTTGATAATATCATAAAACAAAATAAAATAAACTTATATAATGATCGCTTACGGCAAATAACAAATAAAATACAGCTTACCTTTTTACTGATCAAAAAAAAAAAAAAATTAAAAATTAAAAATTAGTTTAAAATTCGAATGAAACAATAGTAACTTACTTAACCTCTCGTCTTTGTGGTTTGTCGGATAATGTTTAAAAAATATATAATTTAATTATAGTCTTTTAGTCGATGACACATCGCAACGAATATAACGAAATTTCCGTTCCTATATAAAAAATACCTTCCTAAAAATGAAGTTTTCATGCTTAAAGTGTTTTAAAAAATTTCGACTACTTGTTGAACCTTTAGAAATCGAAAACGAGAACTTTAACTCTCGAAATTTCCAGACTTCGTATTTATTTCGTTAACGAGATGGTAAAAACGAAAAGAGAATGAAAAAATCCAGATGAATACACTGATATGAAGATTTTCATAAATGACAACAATCGAAAGGTACACACACTGGGGGCTAACAGTTTCTCGTAGCCTAGAAAAGTAAACGATATCAAATAAATACGATAAACAGAAACCGTTCTTGAGCAAAATCAGACTAACCGATTTAATGCATAAGGCAAGATAGACGTAAAACTTTGTGTCAACAAGTGTAAAAGCGATAGCCTACTATAATACTATCCTCCTACGGCAGTATGTATCAACCATTCTCTACTGAAGAAACAAAGAAAGTAATAAACATTGACCTACATTACTTTAAAATTGCCGTTTGTTTCTTGTGGCGCATACTAAAAACTTTAAATTAAGCACTTAACGATTGAAGCAAAGGCACAGAAAATATTTACTTTTTTATTCACAATAATAGCTCACATAAACCGATCCAAAATAACTATCGATATCTATCGCAAATATTAAAATTAAGGTAGATGAATAAAATGTACGGCTGCGTTTTGTTGTAAAGAGCTCTAAAAATTCGTATTTCGAAATTCTTCTAAATTAATTTATTAACATAATTCCGAGTGATGCGCGCATTCAATAACGTGAGCCTACTGGTGTGCAAAAATAAAGTCGATAATTAATAGATGTCGCTATAGGCCCGCATTCGAAGTCACACCGAAAGGATTAACCGTAATATAATAAAAAAGGCGAAAACGTACATTTGGATTGAGGATAATGAACACAAATGTTTTTTTTTTGTTTTCTGTTTTTTTTTGAAACCAACGAATAATCGTTCTCTATCAAAAAGAATGTACCACCACACACCGTTATTTATGCTCAGGCAATAATTTTTATTCAAAACGTGGAAAAGCATGGATTTTTTCAATGTTGATAGTCAGTTTATACACCTTTCCATGTGTAAAATTTTTTTTAGCAAATATTTGGCGTATTTTTTTTCGGCTTTTTATTTATTAATAGAAATGTAAAAAATCAACAACTGGTTAATAGAAATGTAATCGAAATGTAAAATTTTCAATAACCATAAATAATGAAACGTACATTTTGATATAGTTCAACGCGTGTATGATATCAAAGCAAATATAGGTATGTTACCCCCTTGGGGACTGACGAGAAAAGCAAGCAAATAGTAATGAATTTTTTTTTGTTTACGTACATATGTCTTTTTTTTTTGTTTTTTATTTTTAGATTATTTATCAGGGTACAAGGAGCCAATAACAAGTAACGGAGTTTGGAACTGGCGAACAGAAGACAAAAGCGTTAATACTTTTTTTTTTAAATTCCCGGCGGCAATATAAACACGCATTCGATTTTATTTTTATACTTCGCTTCAGTCACACTGCCGATGCATTATATTTTAATGCTAATCATTCTGAAGAGTCCGATTTTCATAGATGGAGGTGCGATTCATACAGAAATCCACAAACATGACCGTTTGGTTATCGTCTTCACGAGTGTTCCAAATCAATTATACCAAGTATGTATGATTTGCAACGAGGAAACTTTACAAATAAGTTTAAAATTAATTTGAGCACACAAATAGATTTCGTACACGCAAGTAACACGCTATTCAAACCCATAAGTTTCGTTCAAAAGATTCCGTAAACGAATTTCCTCAAACCGAAGCAAGCCTGCGTTTATGAGCGTCGTATTTCTCTAATTGATAATTATCAATACACGGTGGTCATTTGAAAATAACATAATTGTATTAATTTATTTTCCAATAATTTCATCGTAAACTTTCACCATTCGACGCGAAAAGTAAAAAGCTTTTGTGGGGTAATCCACTTGAAAAAAAACAAACATATACTATATCAAATGCAACACATTAATATATGAGGATTTACCTTTTTTTCGCATTTTTATCCTTCTCGTTAGAAAGCTTCTTAGTTAGGGTTCCCTTTGAATTATCATCTGTAAAAATTAAAGAATACGTGCGCTATCTCGAATATTCAATTATTGTTTAAAAAATAATTCTATAAAGTAATCAGTAAATGAACACCAAACTAAGATTTACTATTTTTATTGCATTTTGCAGGCCCTAATAAAGTTCACAATTACTTGTTATAACTATATTCCACTTCTCCGTACGTTGCATCGATTACAATAAGTAAAATTTTTAATTGTTAGCGGAAAACATCGTCTATTACACTAAAACTCCTCACTTTACCGGGAGGGGGGCATAAAAAAAAAAAGTGCGCAAGAAGGAAAAATAATCAACCACGACGTTTCAGATCAGATAATGTAGAAATTGAATTGTCCTGGAATTTCTTTTGAAAGGAAATCTCCGTCAAAGATGTATTTTCGGTTTCATTAACCTCTCAAGCCACAGTGTTTAAAATTTAACCTGTACATTTTACATTAAGTGTAAGTTCGGAAAATAAAACGGGTGAAAAATTATAAAATAGTTGCAGCCGTTTTTATTTTTTATTTTAGGCCGGAAAAAATATAGCGAAGTAAGTGTAAAAATAAATTTTTAAAGAACACAAATGCGGTCAAAAATTTTTCTTCCATAAACGGAATAATGAATTGGTTTTATAACTGAGTTTTGTCTGACAATGAATAGCTCTACATGTTGTCAGTCTTTAATTTAGACTATGTGCCGGTGTGAACATCTGAATGGGCAGACACGAAAAGGAGGAAAACCTAAACATGTTCTATCAACTACGGACACGATGATATCCACTAAAGTTGATGAATGTACACATTTTGTGCTGTAATTGCCATTTAAGGATTTTCCCGTTACTTCTGGAAAAAATAATTCATTTTTGCGCGAACTAAAAACAATCACTGCTAACCTCTCATCCTCGACAAGAAAGTCTGCACTATGATGAACACGTCTTGTAAATCGAACAGAATATTTGCTCTGTGAACTATCAATTTTCTTTTGATTTTCGTTGCTACATACGCTAATGAACTTAATTTAAAATACAAAACTTAGTAATAATATCACAGACATCTCTATACTTCAATCCAGTTGCATTTAAAATACTTCAAAATTCTCATAATTTTCGAATTACATTTCCGGGTTTTTTAAGATATTTTACGAATAATTCAACTAATGATCGGTGATCATCCCGAGATGTTTTAACAATCGCGAGAATCATAATCGGACAAAAAAAAAAAAAAAAAAAAAAATCGGGTCTGCAGCGAATTTGATACAGGTTTTATCAGCGAAAGTTTTCTCTCGATTATTGTAGATGTGCGTGCATACACCTCATTACAAGACCGATAGATAACGATGCATCGATAAAAGTCATGATTAGTGATGGGACATTCGCGAGATAAACAAGCATTTTTAGCCATCGAGAAAAAAATACCCACTGCAACAATTATTCGAATAAAAACCAGCAAAAGAATTGAGTGCAAGCGAAATCAATCGAAAGAATCAACTAAAATTTGACAGAATTCAAAAATAAACGTCAGATCATCACAAAAATAACTTCCTAGGTGTGTCCATTATTTCCCCCCGTTTTCACTATTAATATATCTGGTAATTATGCACTCTAAATAATCATTGTAATAGTTAGGCGCACAATAAATAAACCGTAAATTACGAGTCACGTCGCGTTGTTCGGAACGCGAGATTACTCCGAAATTAACTAAATAAGAATGAAGTATGATGATTTGCGTCTTGCAAGAAAAAATTCTTTAAAATATATATATATTAATTACTATGTAATTCTTAGGCCGGCCCCCATTAGATTTTGTAACGAAAAAATGCCCAAATTTTATGTAACGAAAGTTAAACGTTTGGATAGGATTTTTGTGATTACGTTATTTTATATGTGTTGATGCCGGTAAAAATGTCGTAAATTTTGATAATTTTATACAAAGTATAGAAGAGAAAGAGATAGAAATGTAAGCAGGAGGGGTGTCAAAGGGCGGAGCCCCTTGCGAGACCAAAGTGGCCGAGTTTTATATATATATATATATATTATTTGAAGAGTTCTCTTACAGTCAGTGCATATAGCATTTTCTTTTTTAGTCATTTAAAATAGACTTCTCCATTTAACCACCAGTTAGACATGGCATTAATAAAGTGTTGCGGCTTTCGGGGGTTTACACAAAGTTTTAATCTTTTCCGCGAGAAGTCTAAACTGCGACAAGACATTTTTCATTAAATACCGAATACTCAAAATTATAAAACGCGAATAACGTAATGCATTTCGTTATTTGACACTTATTAATCCACAAAAAAAAAAAAACGATTAGCTCCACAGAATTTATTTTTAAAATCCAATTGTTTACATTTTTATTGCGGCTTACAAGAAGTTTCACAGAGTACAGTGTGAGCAGCAAACGACTTGGACAAATGGAAACATAATTCAAAAAGTTGAAGCAATTTCTCATGTTAGCAGAATTTTTTAAGCACATTACCTCGATTGTTTTATGTTTTAATTACAACGAAGATTGATAAAATAACATTTTTTTAATTACGTGAGAATAAGAAAAGGTTTTAATATACGAACCACTTTTTTTTTTTTTCATTTATTACAAAAAAACTACTTTGTTTAAACCGAATACGCTTTTTAAATGTGAACAACTCAGTTACATGAAATCAAAAATATGTTTTTCCGACAACAAACTATTTTCAAACACCGAGACGAGAAATAAAAAATATTAATTTTATCGCGGGATGTACGCTTCGCCAAACGAAATTCTTTTTTGTAGCAAATCGACATGGAAGATAAATATTCGTAATTAGAAATGATTTTTTTTTTCTTTCTTTTTCATGAAGAATTTTTTTGTCATATTTTTATGTAAATTATCTGTTATAACAGGATCTTGCCTAATTCGAATACTTCTCACCTATTCGAATTTCACGCTAAATTAATTAGAAAACAAAAATATCCTTTTAGTTCCGACTTTTTCGGATAATTCAAATAGAAATTAAAAACTGTTTCATTTTCACCTAACCAGTGTCAGTGTGTGCGTGAAAAAAATATATAGGCCGTAAAAGTTCTGTATATTTTTTACACAATCAAAAAGCATTCATAAATTTAGTTGTATCATTTTTAGAGATCGAGCAAATGCTGTTAAACCGTTTTATCCGATTTTAATTCTTCATCAGTTTAGTTCAGTGCAGCACTGACAGTTATGTGCTTTATTTCGTTATACATGTATAGGTTTAATATTTAGATTGTACAAATGACGATTTATTCGCGTAAGAATAAATATAACTATTAAAATTTTTAGAACACCTTTTTTAAACTTATAAAATTTTAGTTGTTCCAGGCAGATTTTTCGAATTAGAAATTTAAAGAAAAAAATAAGTTTGTCAAGCTTATTATTACGTTTTCTTTCATTCTTAAAAACAAATTAGAAGTGTTGGATAATTTGAATTAACCAACTGAAGTAGTATTAATAGCATCTGAATTTCAAAGAATTACCAATATACAAAAATAATAAATAAAATTCGATACGGTGGAAGAAAATTATTAACAAAAATTAAATGAAAAAACAACGGAAAAAAACCACAAAACGCAGCAAATAAATAGAATAACAACTAATCTGGACGTGAACGAGACGAAATAAAATGTAAAGCTACATGCAATAAAACAAATTATTATTAAAGGCCATTTCTAATGAAAGGCAAAATTAAACTAAAGAGAAATTTCTGATATCCATGATGATATCTGAGATAAGACAAATGGGCGACGACCAGTAAAAATTTCTCGCCACTACATAAGATATTAAACAACATACCAACATGAAATATTTTCCGTTTAATTACGTTGCGCGATAAATTAATTTGAATGTCCAAGTTTAGCATAATTTTCAGAAACCATCAAGTACAAAGGAGGTGCGTTGTTGTTACAAAGTTACACAATTTTTATCGCAAAATTTGACAGTAATAATAAAGGTCAATATTTACGGAACTAGTGCTCGCTAAACTGCGACAAAATAAGATTTAAAAAAAAGTACCTTTGCTATTTTCATCATTCAGTTTTGTATTTTCGTTCCCGTTATCCTGTTCGGTACTTGCCAAATTCGATCGTTTCTTTTTATTGTTCCGTCGTTTTGCTGTTTTGGTGCAGACAAATTCCATGGTACCGCTGTCATCCGCAGTTGTTTGCGTTACCGATGACGCGTTCGGAATATTTTGTCTATCATTCGACGATGAAGGCAAAATTTTAGTTTCATTATTCCCTTCAAACTTGCGAGAAACTTCTTCGTTGTTGTTCCTATCAGACTGTTGATTGTTATTCTTTTCGCTGACGCCTTCTACAGCGGCAGAGTTATTAGAGTTGGCTTGACTAGCACCTTCTTTAGGCAATTCACGTTGGTGATGCCATCGTTCCTTCATTTTTTTATACTCCTCCGTAGGACCGTAAGGCCTACTGGACGGCTCGTTGTTCCGATCACGATAATAGTACTCATTTCGGTCGTACTTTTTAAACGAAGCTCCTCCGCTTCCCGACTGTTTACCGTTACCATCCGACGTGGAAGGATTTCGGTTTCTAAATGAAGCAGCAGCTCCTCCATCGGGCCGGTTGTTAAAATTTCGTTGCCTATCATTTCTGCGATTATTACCGCGATTTTTGTTTCCCTCATTCTTCAAATCGTCCTCGTTATTACTACTATTGGTATTATTATTAATACTACTATTATTATTATTATTATTATTATTATTGTTATTACTATTATCATCAGCATCGTTGTTACTGTTGCCAGCATTGCCATCGGTAACGTCACTTTGATTGCTGTACTTAGTTTCCCCGTTCTGACTGTAATTCCTGTTGTCATACTTTTTCGAACGATAATCTCTGTCGTCCCGATTAGAGCGATAATTATTGCGATCGCCGTCACGGTAACCCTGACGATTCTCGCCTCCTCTTCCGCCACCTCTAGTGCCCCGATAAATTCCTCCGCGTCCGTATGTTGAAAATTCGGTTCCAGCAACAGTTCTACTGTACGATTTTTCCGACTGCTGCCTACGATTAAATTCTTCCGATAATTTTTCATCATCCTCATATTCTCCTTGAGATACTGGCAAATTCGTACTATCTCCTTTTATCTCGACGGCGTCTTCAAAGTTTTCTTCTCCGTTTTTGAAAACATCCGTTTCATTTAGGACATCCTGCTGTTTATCATTGTCAATTGCTGTGTCATCGACTACTGAATCTGCGGTCGTCAAATCATTTGATGATGTATTTTCTTCTTTCGTTTCTGTTGAAATATTTTCGGCTTTGGCAGTAACCTATAATGAGACAAGAAAATTAATATGTAAATCAATGACAATGCACTATTATATACAGAATTTCCACTTGTTTTTGTTGAAATAAAAAAACAAATAAAGGAGGAATGATAAACTGCTACACAGTATTTATTATCTTTAATGCAAAAATAATTTTTGATCAAAATATTACATATATACATATATATATATACACGCACGCACACACACATATATATATACATATTTTTTGTCATCCGTCAAAATTGTGTCTGAGTTTAAAATGTTTTTACCACTCTCGTCTTTACTAAATGCAAACAAAATTGCTTTTCAAGTTCGTATATAGTTTCATTGTTTTAAAAAAGAACTTGATATTATCTTCTCTCCGTGTATATTAGAATACTTTTTATGTTATTTCTCAATGGTTTCAACGCTGCACAAAGTAATGCGATTACCTAAATGGCAATTAGTTCTCACGCTGTATCAAATTTTGAAGATTAAAATAAAAATATTATCCCGTTGTACAGTGATTTACTCGATTCATGAACTATGCTGGAAAAATGTATTGTCAAAAAAAGAAGTTTTGAACCTTTTCCTAGTACCGAGATGTGGTTTATAATCAACATGAAAATAACATTATTTGACGCTTTTTCCGAACTATCAATATTTTTATTGGTAAACTGTTTCTAAATTATAAAAAGTTGCGATTATAAAATTTAAATTACCAAAACATTCGTATTCTTAGCATAATACTGATACGCGTAAAATGATAGTTTTGCAATGGATAAATAAACTGATTCACATTTTGTTATTGGATATCAACAAAGAAAAAATTAAAAGCTTCAATCGGTCCATCGACTGTGAAACTGCTAATCGCATTACTAATCAATATTTATATTTTATCTGAAGTAACTAAAAAAAAATATCGGAATAAATTTTAAGTTACCCCACATTTACACCGGTTAAAACCGCGAATTAAAAGATCTGATTTTCAAACATTAAACCAACTGTTATTACCTAGTAAAATAGTACTCGCAGTAACACGATTTTTGGTATTTTTGGTATTTCTAATAGAATAAGTAGTTTGGAAAAATACGCAATTAAGGTGCACTTCATGATTTTAATGTAAATATTTAAATTTATTTAAACGAACCCGAAAAATGTATAAATCATATGTAGTTTACAAAATAATTATTAATTAATGAAACAATATTCTAAATGTGAACACGATTACAACTTAGAATTTATTGAAAGACTAAAACTATATGTTTCACTTTAAAACAGTAATATATTTTAGTAGTTTTTTTTTTTTTTAAGTAATAATTTTGAATCAGGCTACTGTTCCGAATAATCGAACTAAATATTAACCAAAAGAAGCGAATCCGATTTCATTACTTTTATGAAACAATTTCATTATTGTTTTTACACTATCTGTATATTTTATATTACGCTCAATTTTATTGTTTAGTTTATGATCTATATGTGAAAAATGTTTATTGTTGTATGCTATTGTTTTTAAAGTACACAAACTGAAATGTAAAATAAAAAAAGAATTATAAAAACCACCTTGAGATTTTCAAAAAATTGACTTTTTTTTTTTTTGGCTTAATAAATATTGTTTGTACTTTTAAGAATATTTTAAACGTTTAACCATTTCAAAATTCAAATTATTTCCCAAGTTATAACAATTAGAAGGGAGCACGGTAGACAGTGGGCTCGAAACTGAAGTAGTGATTGGATTGACAGGATCCTGTTAAGAAACAGTAAGATCAAAATAATAAAAATCTGTTGTATAGTTTTAGTTTATTAATTTAGAATTATTGCAGCCAGCTATTTTTCGGTGGCTTTGTTATCTGCGACGGTCGTTGTTAACCATCTTTAACGTCACATATACGATGTCTGACAATTAAGTAATGAGACTTAATCTATAAAAACCGTATATTTAAAAATTACTCAATAACAACATGATCGTCTTCGAAGTAGTTCTCTTGGGCACCAAAACAGCGATTCAAGCGACTTTCCCGTGCATTGTAGCAGTTCTAGAACGCTTGAAGTGAGATGTCCGATAGTACCCTTGTTGCGGGATCTTAGATGTCATTAACGGATTCAGAATACATACTTTTTACCACTTTTTTGACCTTGGGGAATAGAAAGAAACCACATGATGGCAGATCAGGCGTATACGAAGCTGCGGCAACACTGAAATCCTTCTAGATATTAAAAAATCAGTAACACTGAACGCGCTGAGGCAAAGGTCCATTGTCATGATGAAGAATCCACGTTTTCTCAATGTCTGGATGCACTCTGTTGATCCTTTTTCGAAGTATTTCTAGTACATCACGATAGTAGACTTAATTAACAATCCGTCCAGCTGGAACGAACTCCTTATGGACCACCACCCCGTGACTATTAAAGTAGCAGATGAGCATGGTCTTCACTTTTGACTTGCTCATGCGAGCTCCCGGAGACAGCCCCTGTTGGCTTTGGCGCTTCATCTCGGGGTCATACGGAAAAAACCAGCTTTCGTCAGTAGCATAGGATCGTTTTCTACCTGTTCCAAACAATTTTGCGCGATTGATATTCGATGGTGTTTTTGTTACTCAGAAAGGTTCTTCAATACCATTTTCGCGCATAGGTATTTCATCGCAAAATCGTGAGTTTGTCCAACGGTTTCGCGGTTGATATTTAGTTCGACAGCTAACATACCAACCGTTAAACGACGATCTTAGGGAATTAGGGTGCGCACGTGCTGTGCAGCCGCGCCAATCGCACTTCCACTGGTCTCCCACTTTGCATCTGGTCCTGCATGCTTTCGCAGTCGTCTTTAAATTCTTTATGCCAACAAAACACTTACGCACGATTCATAGAGTCCCTACCATACACGTTTAGCAATTTACTGTACGTTTCGGTCGCCGAATCGCCCAGTTCAACATAACATTTAACCGTGACGCGTTGCTTGAAAATTCATTTCTCCATTTTCGTAACGAGCACCTTTAACGTACTTGTATGAAGCATGACGCAGTAAAGAATTAATGATCGTATGAGGGCTGCAAACACCACTAACGAGAGGAGAAGGATTCCAGACTGTCGTGTAGAAATGCCGAGATCGCAGTGTTAAGCGCGGGAAAAAAATCAGTCTCATTACTTAATTGTCAGACCTTGTATATGGCTACGTAGTTGCATATTGATTTCGTCTTGATTGATTACGTTAAATTTTTGTCTAGCCTAGTTGCTAGAGCGCTTGACTTCCGTTACGCAGGTCACGGGTTCGATCCCGAGCGACGACAGAACTTATTACAAGAATAAAATAAATAATCGCTAATAATCACGTGGAAGGCAATGGCAAACCACCACGTACAACATCATATGCGCGCTAAGTCAGTACACAGCAGACCCACACGGGACTGCACTTGTAGCGCGATAACAAGCGGCTGCTATCAGTTCCGAATGAAGTTTTGCGCGTGTACACTCGCGTGGTATACAACAATTGCCTAGTACACTACCTATATCTGTACAGTTGAGATGTACGAATAGATAGTCGCCGATGCTCAGTCGCACCGACAAGGCTAAGCCTTTAGAACAAAAAAGAAGAAGATACTAGTGTATTAAAAGTTATGTAATTATTAAACCTTGCAATTGGCTGAAGGGCACTGCAATTTACCGAGAACTCTGATTCCCAATGAATATCTATAGCCAACACAAGAGTTCAACAGAAGACGAAAGAGGCCAGAAAATTGAAAAGAGCTGCTCAAAAGGAGTCAGAAAACGTCGCAGCAACAATGGAAGACCTCATGCGCGGTCCAGGAATCGCTGATTGGAAGTAATTAAAAAAAATATTTGGTTTTAAAACGCTGACGCCATACTGTTTTTTCTTTTGTATTTTTTTCAAAACTACCTTTTTCAAAGTGGTGTACAAGATATCTCAAGATCCGCTTGACTAATTTTGTTAAAATTTACAACGCATTATTTTTATTATGTTATCGAAGATGTAGCAGAGGACTTTTTTGATTGAGTCAAGTTCAAAATTTTGATAATGCCTGACAGAGAAAATAAGAACACCATCAGCAAGGATTTTCAAAAGAGGGTCCTATTTGATGGCTCATATCTCCCCGTTATTTTTTAATTTTTTTCTACTCGTTATTATTTCAAATTATTCATAAAACTACTATATATATATGAGGGTAAATTAAATATTATTTTATGTATTCAATAGGTGCGTCAAAAAAAATTGTATTTTTATTCCTATTTTCTTGGGCGCCAAGGCGGTGTACCTTAAATTATCATACATAAATCCACGGATTAATAAATTAATAAAACTATTTTAAAGATTTTGAAATTGCTTATAATAATGTAACATAAAAAGTAGAAATTTATTAAATAAGACAATAAAAGTAAAAACAATGTGACAAATTACATAAACATAACTTCATAATTTACAGTTTAAAATGGAACACTTGTGAAAAATTATATATAGGTAAACTAAAAAATCCTTTAGAATCAGATTTAAAGAGCAGCTATTACATGCATTTTTAAATAACAAAATTAATCACTAACATTATAAGATCACTTAATTTTGAATAAGCACACACCAGCAGTACACCAAATATTACTGAAGACATGCATATCACTAAAATTTTAAAAGATGCCTCTTTAATTTTACTAAAAACTATTACATACAAGAGAAGACATAATTCTAGACATAAATAAACCTTTGAAAATCTCCTTTATAAAACATTAAAATTCAGTAATGTTTAATAAAAAAATTTAAATTGTTGTAATATTTTAATATTTCACATTTTTAATTAATTATTCTAATTCAGAAATTTAACTTTTCAATCAATTTTTAACTTTAACGATTATATATTGTATTTATTTCCTTTCATTTATTTATATTATACACATCAAATGAACCGATGTTGTTCAAAACTAGTCGGCAAATATAGATTAATTCATTATTGGTATGTTGACTGTGTTTATATTTTTAAAATATTTTATTTGTAACTTTCAGTAAAACAAATAGAAGAAGTTCTAGCTAAGATTCAGACTTAAATATGTGTCACAGAAACAACAATTTTTTTAAAAATGTAGAAATAACACTTTTAAATTATATAGTGTTATCACAAACTTTAGGAACCAAGCCGATAAGGCTCCAAATAAAAGGGCGTATAAATCAACGAAAAAATATCCTAAACATAATTATAAAGATGCCTGAATAATCTGGAAAAAGTGATAAGTACAAATTTTACAGTTCAATTTACTTTAACAAAAATTTTCCAACAGTATATGTCCAAAGTAAGAAAAGTAATATTTTTTAAAATGATAATTTATATAATTTTTTTTTTCTGGTACTAAAAAGAAATACAATTTTTTCTGAATTTCAATATTACCTGTTTGGAAAAAAGCTATTTAATTTTCATTTTTCTATTTCAAGTATTAAAGCATGTAAATTACAAAATGTAGCGCGAAAAACTTGTTTTGGCGAAATTAAAAATTTCTGTCTTTTTCTTAATTACGCAAAGAAGTATAAAAAAGCGCTAGTTCCAAAATAATAAATAGCTTATGAAAATAACACGGTAAATCAAAAGTGAATTATCAAAACTTGTGTAAGTACATCGATATTTGATATTTTTAATGAAAAATATTAACACCTCTACTACTAATTATACTAGAATAAGTGTTTCCTAATCTATCCATCTTTTCACAACATAAAATGAACACTGTATCAGATGCGCAAAGAACGTAGTTTCTGAAAACGTTCCATACTAACAGATACATTAATATTATTCACTTTGAATGTATTTTATTTTACGAGCGAGCTAATTATATTTAACCAGCACGATGTCTGAATAAAAAGTTAATATAGCACAATTTATATAGATAATGTTCCACAAGGAACATTTCATTTCAATAACTCGTGCGATTTATTTACAATCTAAAAAAAAAAAAAAGACTCCTTAATTTAAATTAAAATAATAATAACATTAAATACAATAACTGATGATATAAAATCTAAGATATTGAGAGTTATTGAATTTTTTTCTCGCCATTACATTTCATACTCATAAAGTTTTTTCTATTTCGAATATAAATATAATTTTCTCGTGAATTTTCACCTTATAAAATTATTCTAGTTAAAAAAAAAAAACTTTTACCGGCGCAAGTTGCATTTTTTAAGATTTCCGCATACTGATGAAAACTTCAGCATTATTTCCATTTTTAGAAATCTAGTAAAGTAAGTCCCATACCACTGATAAGATATCATGGATTATGAATTTAAGCTTTTTTCATAATGGTACTAAGCCTAATGGATTGGGATCCGCCTTTACTTTTCCAGATTTCTCTGTTTCCCAATTATTTCAGGCTGGGTAAACTTGGGAAAGACTTGGATCCGGAACCGAATCCGTGACCTCTGACTTGGCAGCCAAGCACCTTAAGCATTAGGAGCTACCGTGCTGCCTTTTAGAAATCTAGAACTTTTAAATTATTTTATTTTTTATTGCATGCCTTAGGTTCTTAGGTATAATAACATACCCCAGAGCTCACAGTCCAGAAACAAACAAATTATATTTGAATTCCTATTCTATTGCACCATCGTTTGTACCGCTGTAGAAGCTAACTTTTGCGAAATGATGAAAAATATCGTAAAAAAATGAATGGAAATACAACCGTAATTTTTATAATTACACACATAAGATATAAAAATTAAAATAGTTGTATTTCATAAACTCGGCAAGAAAATTAAAACAATTTTTGCTTGTTGCAAAAACTTGTGGTAATTTTAACAAATGAAATTGGTCACTAAACTCTCTTTAAAATACATTATTTTTATTTTTTCGATGCTTCTTACTTCATGTTATTAACATAATGAATTTACACGTAATGATAACAACACATATACAATTCCACAGGTACTGTGTTTACATTAATTAATAAAAAATAATATTCAATAACAAAATAAATCTAATTTAAATTTGCCTTAATGAACTTTCCTTTGAAATAAAATCGTTATGAGAGCATGTGGGTAATTATTAAATTAGTTTTCAAATCCACCACTAACAAGTATGCTTAGAAAATTGAAGGAAAAATTAATTTGTAACAGAATTTAAATACACTTACCGAATCTGATGGTGTCACCGCTGCCGCTGCGTTCAGTTGTTGCGCTCGTCGAGTCCAAAAATTTTCGGGCGGCGGCGGTGGAGATTTAAATTCTTGACGAGGAGGTGGTTTAAATTCTTGGACGACAGATGACGACCGTTTCGACGGCTCATTTATCGTTGAAGACTTATTTAAATCAATAGAGGATGACTGCGATTGAAATGATTTATGCGATTCAGATTGCGTCGAAGAGGGCGGCTTATAAGGTTCTGCTCGTTGCTGTGAAGGAGCTGGTTTATAGGGTTCTGATTGCGATGACACTGGTGGTTTATATGTTTCCCGCTGCGATGATTGAGGAGGTCTGTACGTTTCCGACATCGATGATTGTGGCGATTTATTGGATTCACGTTGCGTAGAATGAGGCGGCTTATAAGATTCAGAATGAGCAGTGTAAGGCGGTTTATCTGAAAGAGCTGAATGAGCATCATCAGTTTGACTTTGTGACAAAGATGGCTTTTCTTGTTGCCGACTGGACGAACTACCGCGAACTGGGTAATTGGTACTTTCAGCTGCGGTATCCGCCTCGGAAACAAACGATAATTCGTCCGTTTTATTGTCACTACGTAATGTAAATTCACGGGTTTCGCTTTCTTCTTCGTAATCATTATATTTGGCTTCAGCTGGTTCAGACTGAACACCATCAACGTTTGAAAGATCGTTGTAGCTTCCGATCACATTATTTCTAAAAATTAAAGAAAAAAGTTAGGGAACCAATTATTTTCGGCAAGAGTCTAAAACAAATGTCTGATAGTAGCGCAGTTTAAATGTACAGCGTGTTAAATATACTAAACTAGTAGAACTTAATAATACTCACTGCATCAAGTATGTGCCAATACAATTAGCGATACCTACTCAAATGAATGGAACTAGGCAGTCAATAATTAAAAATCACCAATCGTTACACCACCGCACACATTTCGATTTTAATATTAGTTTACAATAATAATTTAGTTGAATCTATAATATTCGTTAAATTTACCCGTAATTTTCTACTTACTTTAGAAGAGTATTTCTACATTCAAAACAATATACCCCTTTTTGATATTAACAAAATGCATAGTGTGTTTCAATCGTCTAAATTCACGTTCGAAAAATACACGAAATATAATGTACGACAGCAACGGGGTTTGAGTACATAGTATTGATGTACTAAACACGTTTATCTGCCAACTTAATGTACCCGTTTGCATCAAGAACGTACCTACGTAATTAATACCTTCTCAAATGAACGGGATTACGTCGACAATAATTGAGTCACCAATCGTTAAACTACGGCATATAATTAGACTTTAATATTCGTTTAGAATAATAATAATTCAGTTGAAACTACGATATTCGTTAAATTTACCCGTAAATTTTCTACTTACTTTAGAAGAATATTTCTACATTCAAAACAATATACCCCTTTTTGATATTAACAAAATGCATAGTGTGTTTCAATCGTCTAAATTCACGTTCGAAAAATACACGAAATATAATGTACGACAGCAACGGGGTTTGAGTACATAGTATTGATGTACTAAACACGTTTATCTGCCAACTTAATGTACCCGTTTGCATCAAGAACGTACCTACGTAATTAATACCTTCTCAAATGAACGGGATTACGTCGACAATAATTGAGTCACCAATCGTTAAACTACGGCATATAATTAGACTTTAATATTCGTTTAGAATAATAATAATTCAGTTGAAACTACGATATTCGTTAAATTTACCCGTAAATTTTCTACTTACTTTAGAAGAATATTTCTACATTCAAAACAATATACCCCTTTTTGATATTAACAAAATGCATAGTGTGTTTCAATCGTCTAAATTCACATTCGAAAAATACACGAAATATAATGTACGACAGCAACGGGGTTTGAGTACATAGTATTGATGTACTAAACACGTTTATCTGCCAACTTAATGTACCCGTTTGCATCAAGAACGTACCTACGTAATTAATACCTTCTCAAATGAACGGGATTACGTCAACAATAACATAAGTGAGACTGATAACAAAATAGTGCGGACCTAAAAATAATGAGGCCGAAAAAATAAAATGAAGTTTTAGAAAAAGAATAACGAGCGAGTGCAGTACAACAAATCGAAAATACAGAATTGATAATACAATAAGCATGCTACGTACAAATTTTAACACGAGAAAAAAAAAATTGTTTATAATTGAATCAAGTTACAGTCAGTACTGCAAATAAGTCATATGTAACACATTTTTGAAATCCGTTAAAACTAAAAAAATTTAATTGTTTCGCACTCAGTAGAAAGTATGATAAAAAACGAAAATTTAAAAAAAAAAGTAATTGTTCTGAAAAATGTTAACGCGATAATTCTTCTGTTTCTTTCCCAGTTTTCCAAATCAAAATTATAATATACTGTAAAATGTTTTATTTAAAATATGTATTGTATATGTTCGTTTTACCGTAATAACTATCAGTACTTTTTTCTTTTTTTTTTTTTAACTACTCATATAACTTTCCGAAAATTTATAAACACGTGTATCTATTTATTTTTATTAATTATAAAGTCGAATTCTAAAACAGTTTATTTTCTCGAAGTTATTACCGGACCGCTGAGCTGATGTACTAAAATCTTTAAATAATATTATTCGTTAATTCTGTTTTACCATTACGATGTATTTCAATAATAATAAATATAAATGAACCGAAGTTTTAATAATTGACCAGAAAAATAAAAATAATGAATTTTACATTCTCATTCGCCAATAACGTTATGATAAGGTAAAGAATTTAAATTACCTATAGCCAACACTACGAACAGATGAAGTGGATGACGACCTCGACATTTGTCGTGGCAGTGTATTCCTAGTTATGCTATTACCGCGACGCGGTGAAACGGAAGACGGTTTAGACAACTTTTCTTCTATTTCTCGCTCTCTGGCAGCAGTATCCACTGGCTTCGCTCCCCCGAATATTGCCGATGGCACTACCGGTTCGTCAGTCGTGTCAGATTTTATTGTACGAGGCGCAACCTGTAGCTTAGGCCTAACTTTCGGCGGTTCGACAACTAATGAAAAAAACATTAAAATTATAAATACACAAATATTACATGGTTAATTTTCACAATCCTAACGGGTGAATGTGAGTGGTAAGTTAATTCACTTATTTAATTTGCGGTATAACGTATTTCAAACTTAAAAATTTACGCATAATCTGAATTTATAGAATATAACTCGTACAGATTTAGTTGAATGAGAGAATATTTTTTACACACATTTAATTATTTAGCAATAAATATCACGACTGCAAATTTTATACCATTTAATCTCGGGCATTTTTATAAAGCTGATGTTTCGATATCGTATATTCTTGGCGAAAATTTATAAAATATAACAGAAATAGAGATTACTTTAAAATATAGATTTTCCATTACAAATGAATTTTTACATTTTTAACAACTAATTTAATTGAAGTGAGTAATAAAGGAAATATTTTTTTAAAATAATTAAATGAAACAAAACGCATTTATAATTATAATTTTTTATAGGGATTACTGAATATAGTATTTATTTCATAAAATAATAAGTTTTTATACTTCTCTAGAAAAATTCGTGAAAAATAAATTTTACTGAATTTATTGAATTCGTATTAACTTTTAATAAGTAATTAATGGCAAGTTGTAACTTTTTTGTGCTATTTTTATCGGATCATTCTTCTAATTCAACTGTGTTTTATAAAATTAAATTATGTTTACAGTTCAATGAAAGATATTGTTTCCTAAACGATATGTAGAAGAAGTTCGATATTTCTAAACGAGCGAAATTTTTATTCCTGAAAATAGATTAAAAAATGCGATTAAACTTCGAATACATTAAGTTAATCAGCATAGTGCTCGTAAATGTACATAAGCAACATCATATATACACACACATGTGTACATATATATATATATATATATTATAAGCACAAATATATTGTGATGGTGATACATTATTTAAAATTAATATCCTTAATTTAAACTAAATTGTTGCTCATTAAATAATCCAAATACATTTTCCTTTACATCTCGAACATCACACATATGTAAGTAAAATAGAGTACGAAGATAAAACAATTTACATTGTTACTTTTATTACCGTGTGAAAAAAAAAATTAAAATATGCACTTTACAATTACTGATTCATATATTGTTATACACTAAAAGTTGTTTTTTACCTTTATCCAACTCTTCCCTACTTCTTCTGACAAAATCATCACGACCGCCAAAGGTACCTTGCCGACTTCTCCCGAAAAATCCGCCGCCAGAAGATCTTCTATCTTCAAATGCGCCACCACTTTTTTCTTCGCGATCAAATCGCTGAAATGGTCTGTTATTACTACGATCTCCATCACGCCCACCAAATGCTCGTGAAAATATACCACCTTCCTGTTTTCCTCTATCAGAATCTCGTTCAAATCGATAATTCCCATAATCATTATTGCGTCTTGATCTATACGAAGCTGCAATAGTATGAAATAATGTGGTAACTATAAAATGTTCTATTTATTAATAAATAGACATCCTCAAAATTAAGGAATATATTTAAAGCCGTTAAAATACCCAGAAGTCTGAAAAAGTGTTTCACCATTGTGTGTTCTGCCAGTTTTAACATATGCTGGCAAAAAAACATGGGCATCAACAAAAAAAAACTAAAAAAATGAGCACAAATGGACGAAAAATGGAACGGTTTATTTATGTTGAGTATCACTCTGAAGGACACGTGGACGAACAATAGCGGCTGAGAAACAACAAAAGTAACAGATGCAATAAATATTAAAAATAATAAATCAAAATGGTTCGGGCATATGGCCAAAAACGAAAATAAACGAGAATAAATATATCACCATGGAAATCTGATGGAAAGTGAACCCCGAGACCACCGAAGAAGCACTGGGTAGATGAAATTCAAAATTTAGAGCAAACTAATGGGAAGCGGCGCAAGATCATGAGATCTAAAAAAAATTGAGAAAGGTTTCGTACAGGAGTGAACTAACAGCTAAAGAAGAAGAGGCCTACCTTAATGAAACTAAAAGATAGAGGCTAGCCATTTTCTCTCTCTTTGTTCGTTTTTCCTTTCTAGATTTCTCTAGTACTAAATTATTTTAAGCTGCATATACCTAGCAACGACTTGAGATGGAAAATTCAGATTATCGAATTTTAAACTCAAGACAAATATAATCAAAGAAGAGAACTTCTAGTCCCCCTTGCTTATTTTTTAGTTATGAATAAATAAAATCAGAATAAAAAGTTCATACAATTTTTATCGTTTTCATGAGCCGGCACCGCAGCCGCTCTCCAATCTCCGGCAGTTTTGTCAGGTCCATCGAAGCGATCTGAATCGCGATTTCTGGTGAATGACATACTTCCACCACCCATTGATCGGGACGAACCTTTATCTTTATCCTTCTCATCCTCGCTAGCTAACGAAATCCGTACAGTACGTCCTTTTATCGTCTAAGAAATAACAACAGTTATAAACAGTTAGTGTGCTGTTCTTAAATATTTGTAAATTTTCAACCATACATAATGTACAAATAATTCTATCATGTTATACTATTAATGCCAATATTAAGCATACCATTTCCCTTTGATGCAATGCTGCTATCAATGTAGACTTGTCACTAAATTGAACATAACCGAAACCTCTCATTCGATCACTCCGACTGTCCTTTGGCAACTGTATTTCGGAAACCTATTATAAAACGTATTTAATATTAAAATAAATTATAATATGATAAATTGGGAACAAGTAGAAAATATTAATGTTTTTAGTTCACTACTATTGTATTTTTATACCAGTAATGAAACCACACACATCGGCGATAATGTGAAAGAATCAAAAACAGGGAGGGGGGATAAATTTAATCCATGACGCGTAGTAAGATTGTCACATGGCATAGCGAAGAATAAATATGTGCTTTACATCTGATATTGCTACAGATGAAGCTACTACTAATATGGTTTAGGTGATTTTGGTGACAGGAATGATACGCGACTCCACCAACTTTTGAAATATCTTGGCAGATCTATTTTTGTTGAACCCAGTAGCACAATGATTTTCAACCCGCAGCCTATAAACTTCATTTTTGTGTCCCATTGTCGATTTATGAATACACTCTCGAAAATAAACAAATGCAGAAAAAGCGTCCGTTTTTATTACTTCCCAAAATATATGAAATGTTTAGAATGAATTATTTTATAATATTGTCTTTTCAAATACTCCTCAAAACACTTACAGAAATTAGATGTCATATTCCCTTTATTTATTTTACAAGTTTGAATTATTTCAATTTTTGTGTCCAACATTTGTTAGTTTTGATAATCCGTACGAATTAGTAATGAGTAGGTCCGGAAAGATACGTATCGGTAAATCCATATCCCATAGCGGAGTTGATAATGTAACTCCGTCTACAATTCCGAATACGTATCCGCAACTCCATTACAGTAAAGATAAGATCCAGGTTCTCGCGGATTCGCTATAGAAACTAGAATATTAATCTTGGACAGAGGATCAAATTCTACGCAATTGTTTCAATCTTTCCCGTATATTTTTTTCTTAGTAGCAAATTCAGCAAAAAAAAAGAAAGAAAGATTTCTTTGACAATTTGGACTATATTTTTTTTGTAACAAGTAAATTAATTGTTTGCGCAATAGTGTTCATTATATCCGTTATTTATTAAACACTTTCACTATAATATAGGTAGTCGATTTGGCTTAACTGATTTTAAAAAAATAAAGAAAAACTATTTTTTCTCATTTTAAATACATAAATTACAAGTTAGTTCTATTTTATTTACTTTCACTTTTGTTTCTGTGATTTAAGTGTTTCCATCGTACTTTAAAAAAAAACACCTTTCTCTGAAACAATAGCGAAAACAAAAATTTAATTTATTTAACGCAAAAAGAACTCTACACACTCATTAACTAACAAAAAACGCGAGCGCCAATGAGTAATTTAAGCAACCTATGCAGCTCTAGACTTGAAGCAACTGACATGACGTAATCTAAGCTAAATTGGTAACAATACACCGTGTCGGTAACCAGCGCAGACTAGTGCCAGTGTTGAGTATGCTGTGTAGGTAAACACCAGATGTGTAAGGATGCAGTTCCCCAACCTGCGTTCTAGTTTCGGATCTGTATCTGAAGAAATAATGATCTTACTCATCACTAGTGTGAATATTCTTTTTACTTATATGCCTTCTTCATAGGATCGAAATCCAAGCTATCTGTTTTTCGACGAGCATTTTTTGAAATAAATAGTTTTGATTTACTCCCAATCCGTCCATAATTTGTGAACATTATTTAAATATACTTTTAACCATGTTTCCGTTGTGCCTGCCCTTCTATTCGTACACTAGTTTGTTGTAGTTCAAAAACCTATTTTTTCCTTCTACTTAAGCCATATTTATTTCTTGAAACTGCTGACAATAGATTTTTTTTCTTGACTATGTAATTTTTAAACCGCGTGATATTGTTATTCACTAGTTGCGTAAATACTGAATATTTTATCAATTTTTTCTGTTCTTTTTATAATTACTGTAAAGAAACGTAAAATTATTGATAAAAGAGGAGTGTTCCGGGAAAAATGAAGTTATGTTTTTAGTAAAATTTTGTCCAAGACCTATCTATATTTAGCGTGGAAAATCAATGTTTATAGTAATAACATATAATGAAATCCAGCATACTGTCAAACTTGTAAACATCAAGATCAGCTGGACATAGATAAAATAACGAATTTGAGAGGAAAATATTATTGCGTTAATAACTTACTCTTAGAAAGCATAATTTAGATTATGAAACTAGTGTCAAGATAAATTATGTTATAGTAGAAAAAATATACATAGACTTAAAACCATTTACCTATGGTAAATTTATGAAGCAGAGTATGAGATTGGCTGAACCATCACATTTTATCTTTTTTCAAAAGTAAGTTTATCCCTGAGGTAACTGTTACTACAAAGATCGAAAAATTAGCAGATCTAGAGAATTCTATAAAAAATGTTAGGTCAAAATTTTTCAACTAGTGTTGATGAAAACACACGACAAATGCGGCACAGCGCAGTCAGAAGTTTTCATTCGCGGCATTTATGACAACTTTGAAATTATTGAAAAAATTGTAAGTCCTCACCTCCAATAAAAGGAACTACAAAACAATCTGATATTTTCGGAAGTTTAATAAAAGTATTAACCTAATTTATTCTAGGATTAGAAAATTAATTGCAAATTGCAGCAGACTTTGCACTAGCTATATTAGAGACATATGAAAGATATTTCTATGACACACAAAAAAAGAGAAAGAATTATCGTCTTTTATGTAATATGTATATCATTTTCACACATGAACTACACTTATGCGCAAAATTGATCAATTTCGAGAATGCTATCAATTTCACTAAATTTAAGGAACTAATTCAAGGTAGATTTCAGAATTTTGTTTCGGATATCAATGTAAAATATGAAAATGTTATTTAGTTTTCTGCCGTTCAAAACTTTCCTGAGGAAAGATTTTTAATTGTTCGAAATTAATAAAAATATTGCTACTTTCATGAAAAGCAAAGGGAAATTTGTGCCGGTATTTTCAAATCCGAAATAGCTAATGATTTTGAATTTTTTGTTAAAACTACAAAACATTTCAATAATTTAAATTTAAAATCGTAATGAAAATAAATTTGATAAATAACTTTTGACTCTACCAAAAATTTTCGCAATAAACTTATTTTATAGACCAACCGGTTATAAAAAGTGTTGTAACTTATTTTCCGAAAATGTAAATAAAATCATTTCAACATTATCCTACTTAAAAAGCAATTTAAAAGTAAAATTCGCAGATTTCTGAAAAAACGAAAAGATGACCAATCACAATTTGCGGCTTTCCACGCACGTGTCGATGGCATTCACGAATATTCAAATGAAATTAACTTGCGGAGTAGGAAAAATCTGAAAAACAAATTTAACTTAAAGATAATCGAGTTTTATATATGAAAAAAAAAAAAAAAAAAACGTAACTACAAAAAAAAATCAGCTATTCGACAACATGCTTTAAAGATGATATTATTTGGAAGCATCTAATCAGACTTGTTTTCGAAAATAAAAATTATCAAATCAAAAACTAGAAGTAGGACAACTAACAATCACTTGGAAAACACTCACATAATTTCTACTGCAGTAGGCGAAATTAACATTGATAAACTCATGAAAAATAAGCCGTGTCCAATATCACACTAATAATTGAAAAAAAAACATATAATTCAATTCTCGGTAGGTGTTTTAAAATTAAATTGAAATAGTTCATCCGAACAATTGGTTTTCTTTTAATAAATCTGTTATTTCTGCATAATTATTTTGTGAGAATTTACTTCCCTTCTTCGAATATCATTTTACATTTCATATCTATCTACTTTCGTAAAATTATTTCCAACTAAAAAAATAATTCTCACCAATAAATAATTTTTTCGATAACTAGAGTTCTTTATAATATTAGCATAACAATTTTGAGTTATGCGGTCCTTCACACGCTTAAAAGTATTTATTGGACCCTGAGTTATGAAAAGTTGAAGGCCACTGCGGTAGTAGAAGCATTCCATCAGAAGAAAATCGATATAAACAAAGATATTGTAATTTTTTATTATTTTTTTAATTGGTTTAACCAATGAATTGAATAAGTCAAAACTAAAAATTGTATTAAAAGGAGGTTCCTATTAGTAATGTGTAAGGTAACGAGGAACGTAACTAGAAACTAGTCCTAATTCTACAATAGTTCGTTCCATTCCAATCGGTAACGTATTTACGTTACTTCGTTATTCCTGTCACAGAAATAAAATGTAACCACTGTAGCTAAAAGAACTGACTGTAACTATGTAACTAGTCTTGGAATCAAATGAACGAAAGAAACGATTAACTACGCAATAAAAACACAAACCGCAATCAAGGGGAATTGAAGTAGAGATGGCACCTTTTATCTTTATCACTTGCATAGTTCCTATGTATTTCGAACACTGCTTGCTATGTTATTGGTCACAACTCACTAACTTATTATACGGCGATACGTACATAGTACAATGAGATGATGAATAAAACAACACCATTCTGCTGCAATTGGCTGGGAACGAAGTTCTTCAGTTACAAATTTAGTTACAATAACTGAATAGCGTATATGTTTCTATCCACACTGGTTAAACTGTCGTTACTTCGTTGTGCGTTACTATCAGCTGGAAAGGACGTTATTAACGTAATCCAGTTATATCTGTACATAAACAGAGCACCTTACCCTTTATGTATCGTGCGGCATGATGATGATGACCGCGCCTAATACGTGACGAAAACTGGCGCTGCAATGAGTAACAATTCTGGAATTTTACCTATCATAAAAATTTTTAACAGTGATCTTTATCAAAACAGTACTGATTTTTTTACTGTTTTTGACGCAGTTATAAATTCCGAATCTACTACTTCATTTTATTCGGATGTCTGGTTTGTCACGCTTCGCTGTTTTATAATTTCTCTTAACTATTTTATTTTTTAATTGTTTCAGCAAATTAATTTGAAGTTTTATTTTAGTTTTTAGTTTAGTATAATTAAATTTCGATTAAAACAATTTCATTCATCAACCGTAAGTAATAAAAATTTTCTAAAACAAATTTTAATACACCCTATCAAGTGCGATAATAGCATTTATTACAATTGCGTGAAAATTTATTTATTATGCAATTTATAAAAATTTAATATTTAAATTATGTTAATAATTTAAATTTAGACAGCGCATTTATTTTGAATGCTTAATTGAAGTTTCGAGATATTAAGATGAAACTATATTCTATTGGCTCCAATTGTTTTAGCTTGTAAACTATACTTAAATTTAGTTCCTTTTCGTTTATATAAGTTACTCTTCTTTTAGAAGTTTGTATCTTTGTAACAAGTCCCTGTTACGTTCCTGATCACTAGGAACCTGTAACGTGACGTTCCAAAATATTTGGAACTGTACCCATCACTGGTTCCTACGTCCAACAACAAAAACTAATCAAACTGAATAAAGAACTGTAATTATTCATTTCAACGTCTTAACAAATTAAAATGTATAAATTATTTGCGTACTTAATCATTATCAGCAAATAAATACAATTCATATGTATATACGATCAACTCTTACAAAAACATAAGAGGATCATATATGTCATATTCGCCTTTCTACACATCATATAATGAATTAAGCATAAAAATTTATTTTCGAAAGGAACTCATTTATTAGAAGTGAAATCTTGGTAACCTTACGAACCTTAAGCTCTTTAAACTGTTGCGCAATGTCATCTTCAGTAATTTCGTACGGTAAATTGGATAAATATGCAATATACGGGCCATCGGGGGGTATCTGACTTTCATCAATAACAACATCACACGCGGCTCGTGGAGCAGTTGGTAAACTTATACTAGTGATTTTCTGTAATGTATCAGCTAAAAAAAGTAATAAATAAATAAACAAAAAATGGTACAAATTCTATTTACTTAATACTGTGAAACATATGTATATTCGTATTGCAAAAACAAATGCAACGAACTAACCAGTCAACTCATTTTCTACTTCATCCGCCCAACTTGTTGTTGCACGTACAGTTGTATTTGGCAAAATATCTTCTAAAGCAACAGTCTTCCATTTATTCTTCTTATTTTTTTTCCCTCCTAAATAACCGAAAATTATTAACGTAATTAGTATTACTATATAGAATATCACTTTTTGTTCTTTTTTTTGTTTTGACTAAATAATTTACTAATCGTTAAAGCGATAAAAAAAAAGATTAAAGCAAGTTTTGTATTTTTAAATTGGTGGTATATGAACAGAGTGTCATATATTTGTGATTTTTAAAAATGTTTGAAACGTAAACCTACAGAAATTAACACCTGTGTTTATTTATTGCGGTACTACCATATAAAGGACGATCGATTTCAACAATCAGATTTCACAGCATGGATAAAAATCATACTTTAATTTGAATAAACATTTAAATAATTTCACTTTCACTTTCACTTCTCAAACCATTACAATGATAAATAAAATAATAATTATTTTCGGTAAACGCATATCCACATATATCCCCCCTTCCACAACTATTATACGGCAGCTAAACTTGGTTAACACAATTGACAAATTAGTTTAAGTAAAAATTAAATCCATTATTAGTCAAAAAACTTACACTGTCATTCATTACTGTTAATATTCGCTCGTTAATACATTTTCAACATTACCAAAAGAAGTATACTTTCTTCCCTTCTTTTTTCTTCAAATATTGATTACTGCGTTTCTTAATTTTTATTAAATACCTCAAATAACTTAAAATGACGAATAATAATAAATATTTTAAAAAATAAAAACTAACATTTCGCACATTGTAACCTTTTTTTTTTTCATTTAATTTACGCGAATTCTTTCATATTGTAAATCAATTTTCATGGTAATTTTTTTGTTAGATTTCCACTACAATTTTTATAAGGACAACGTGGAAGAAAATAAATTCATTCAATACTGAAGAATTAAACCACGACGAAATACACACATATGCATGTTTTTGCTTTTAATAAATTTACTTTACAACATAAATTTACAAAGGAATATTATAAAATAGATATAAAAAATTAAATAAAAGAAGTATTCAATAATATTCAGTAATATTCAGTTTTTAATTTTAAGCGTGATTTTTTTGAAATTAAGAAATATTTTATGTTCGTTTGTTTCACACTTTGTTCAACTCATGAACATGTAACGAATGAATTTTACTTTTTGTTTCGTGATAAAGTAATTACTTTAGCCCGTTTATATATATATATATGATTTAGAACAACATACATTTACATTTTGGAACTCCCCTACTCCTAAAAATGTATGAATCACTAAAAATAAAGTAAGTATTGTACATAAAAGAAAACAAAACCCTATCTAGTTTTTAAAACATTCCACACTGTCCTATGTTTTAACCAACAAATATTGGAACTTTTTTACCAAACAGTTTATTACAAGTCAATTTTGTTTGATCTTTGATTTTTATATACTTTTTATACCTTCTAAGTTCGCAAAATTTTAAACATACTAGTGTAAACCAGTAATTTCAGAATAATTATCATCCTTTAACTTCAAATAATTCAGAAAGAAACCTAACTTATTAACCATTTTAAGTTTAAATATTTTGTTATACTTAAAAAAAAATCGACTTGCCTATTACTTTGGCTAATCGTACTACTTAATGTAAAACTTTTCAACTTATAGGTAAATAGCGGTTTCAAAACCCGAAGCATACAAAGATTATTCAATAAAAAGAAATTTTGACACCTTAATTTTTTTATCGCCTTCATGCCTAACGCTTCAAAATCAGAAAATCCAAGAATAAAAGTACATCCAAATGTGCTGAATTATTAAAAATATAAATGACATATTATAAAATTATGTATAACGTGCATACAGTATTCTAATAGCTAATTCAGATCTTACACTTTAAACGTGAATGTTAATAAACAGACGCTAAGCATGTCTCAATATGTTTCATAATTGATATTGACTTAGCATGACACAGAAAACAAGAATTTAATATTTTTACTTTAAATATGAGAACAAAATAATAGTGGTTTTTTTCGTATTATTTATGAGTATATGTTTTGCTGGAAATTTAAAAAAATATTCTGGCGAGAACTATAATTAAAACAATAGAGATATGCATTACATAAAACAAATAAATAAGAAACTATAACAATTACAACAGTGTACAAAACAACGTCGGCACTTATATTTCCAACATAGATTCCTTCAGTTCGATTTCTGAAAGTATAATTATGAAAAATAAAGTACACAAATTTAATTCTGTTAAAGCAGTCGGAATTAAACTTTGTATAATAATAAATCATGAGACAAATCAGTAATTTTTTTGTTTAAAAAAAAATTCTACTTCAAAAATGTAATTAATTTATGGTGCATGGGAAAATATGCGACCTTAAAATTAAAAATTATTTTCTAAAACGGATGTGAATACTTCAAAAAATGGACAACGATAAACGCTTCAGTACAAGGCGACAAAAGCAATTAATAAAAAATGACACGTTATCTACACGAAAAATTACATATTTTCCAACATAAATAAAACAGTCATGCGAAGTAATAACAACCGAAATTACAATAAAAACATATAATTAGGTGAAAAATGTTAAATTATAATCGTAAAATAATAATACAAACCACCAGAAGAAGCCATTACATACAAATTTCGAACTACAAAAGATAAAAACTAGAAAAAGAAATTTCTACAACCAACAATGTGTTCTAAATTTTAGATGTAGGTATAAAGACAACATAGCAGAATGAAACATTGGAAATAAACCTTATCGATATTTGGTTAATTTTTAAATAATCTTTTGTAAAATATTATTTTCGTTAAATTAATTATTTAACAAAATCTTTTATATAAATATAAGAGTTTCTTTAAAATTTAATATCAAGCATTTATAAACAAAGGAAAAATTAATTTGATTTTTTTTAATTTACAAAATTATTAATGAAAATACATATTACATAGTTTAGATTTAATTAAATAGTAAATTTTATTTAATATCTACAGTAAAATTTAGAAAAAAGTGGACATCTTTTGTGTGAATCAAATTTTAATTTCAGCTGAAAGCAAGCTTTTCATTTTTAGTTTTCTTCTGTTACATGATTTGAAAAAATCAGCCAAAAGTTCATCTTTGCTTTCTATAAGTTTTCAAACTTCCACTTCCTTTAACTTTTAAATACACGCGCTCAAAATTCAACTACAAGTATTTGCTGCAGATTTATACTCCACACAGTATTCAACATACAATTAGGAAAGCTCATTGCAGATTCCCAGTCCGCCATTGTTTTATCTGTTTGAAAGATGACAGATAATATATTTTTTAATATATATTTTTTTTCAGTGCATAAAATAATGTGTTTTATCACATTTTATACTTGGTATGTACATCGATTATAGACTAGCAATTTTTACTATTGCTACTTCCATGAATAAATGATACCGGATAGTACATATCTACTTTTACTGATACTTACTTTGTATTTAGTGTATTTACCTACTTAGTCTTACATAAAATAAAATTTCATAGTACCTATTTATAAAAAAAAGTAACTTATAAATTATTTTCGTTCTGACTCTCATAACATTTGGAGCAGATATATAAAGTATATTCCCCACATATGAATTTTCCACATTTTTTTACAACAAATTTTTGTGGGTCTATTTTTCTTCCGATCACAATAAGCCAATCGCACTCTACTAGGAGACGCATTTTATATTGTTACTTCCACTGAAGGTTCTTGTTGTCGATAAAATTTTTTCATTTTTTTATATCTTTATTTTTATATGTTAATATGTTTCGTATTATTTTATATGTTAAATTCGTTCATGCACTAGCGCCTTTATAAATGAACGGTCATTTTCTAAGGGGTGGCGTCGGTCTTTGTTTAGACGGCATGGCGATTTTTTTGTTTGGGTTAGTGAGTCAATCTACTGCAGGTAGAGTTGCAAAGGTTGCGCGTGTCGAATTCTAGCGACGGGCTTTGTGCGTGTTCTGGTCGCATAGATGTGCATACACGTGGTACGAGATTTCCGTTTTCTTCTTTGTATATTAAATTGTATTAACGTTTGGTTAAATTTGTATGGGTAATATTTGTCTGTCGTTTCGCTAGCTCATTTTTTTGTTTCTCCGTATCGGTATTTTGTTTTGTGACCGGGCGCGCATGGGGAGGGTCTTTACAAATTATTTTCAGGATTGACTACTTTCGAATACATCGTGTAAAAATTACTCGAGTATAATTATTTCGGTTTTATTTTTTTTTAATTTGAACTTTACTTATAAAGATATATATGTTTTTTTTTTTGAATTTTATTTACAACAGTTTTCCAGCTAACTCTCGAATTCTTTCCGTTATCGTTCTTGAGATATTTGTTACCTACAATCTCGTTTTGAGATACGTTTCTATTAGATGAAAAGATAATTGTTGAAGGTATTGCCGCCTTGGTATATGAATTTCTTTATTATTATCGAAATAAACGACCGTAGAATTTATTCCGGTAACATTCAACATAGAATGAAAAAATTACCATTGGTCAACTCTTGGTATTACAGGCAAAATTATAACTTGCACAACGTTTATCGACACATTTAACCTTTCCAAGCATTGCAATCCAAGATTGATGTAAACTAGAGACCGATAGAATATTTTGCGGTCGTTTTAGTATATACGAAACGAGAGTTAAATTCTGTTGTAAAGCAAACATGCTTAAAGAAACTGGTCTGCATGTGGAACAACTGAATTCAATTGGTAACTCTCGCTTATTTTTGTGAATAATTCCCAAATATGTGAGCTTAAATTCTTGGAAAAGACGATATATAAAATCAATTCCCATGAACTAATTATCGCATGTAATGTGTCTTTTTGTTCCTTTTATACGTTCGCACATTTTTAGAACAACTGCTGATGCTAAATTGTCAACAGCGTGAGGTCCAGAGAGCTGCTTACCAAAATAAACTTCTAGCTTTACTGTATAGTACGTTTTTTCACAGGATAAGGAATATATTTGTAAGCCATATATATTTATTTGTCTTGTTCAATATATACTATAAAAAGCTGCACCATCCTCTGAATGCTTTTAACTTTTCATCAATTGTGACAAATTCAGGTGTGTAGGCAGTTTTACATTTACAAATAAATGCTTCAAACAAATCTATAATCGGTGCAAGTTTATGTTTTTTTTTTTCTCTAGTCGAGTCATTTTATCATCAAATTTGAGATTTTGAAGCAGGAATAAAAATCTATTTTTATCCATCGCTAATCGGAAAATTTCAACTCCTGTTCCCTTAGTACTCCACAATTCGTCGACATTCAAACGATTAGACTTCATTACCCCAGCTAAATACATCAGTCCAATAAGTGCCTGAATTTCAGTGATGTCAGTAAAATTAGCATCTCTATGTCTACTATAATTACTCCCTAACACTTTCAATATGTTTATTAGCATGTCCAACTATAATTTCACCCAGTTCTTTGTCTATGAAATATTAGTATATTTCTAAAATGGATTTTAGATTCCGTGTTGCTAGTTTGGATCCTGGGAAAAGTTTTATAACATTTTCCGACTTAGTTCTCGTGTTTTTTCTAAAAGGTAGCTTAATCTATTTGGGACTATTATCTTTTCCAAAATAATACAAATTTGCGGTATTTTCAACATCCTCTGGACACATCCCGCTCTGACTCAATGTTATGATCCCTCTCTTCTACCACTTCCTCCTCGTCATTATTAGACAGATCATTACATTCCGTATCAGTTGTTTCACCCTTCTCTTCCCGAATATACTCTTCCATGAGCTTTACTAATCGAGCTTGTTCTCTTCCGTACTCATCTATTATTAAAAAATAAAAAACAAAAAAAAAACAAAATAACGAAATCAAAATAAAAAATAAAGAAGATGTACGTATAAACACAAACCATAACAAAATTCACAAATTATTTACAAAAAAGGTACTAACACAAATTTTGCATACACTAATGCACGCTGCGGACTGCTGCTCCGCGAATTACTATAAACAGTAAACGGAAGCACCGATTCATTCACAAACAGGGATGAATTCAGAAATCTGTTTCTGAGGGAGAAATTTATGTTTTTTGGGGGGCAGAGATTTTTTTTTTGTGATATTCCTGAATAAAACCAAATATGTAAAAAATGATCCATTATGTAATTTAAAATAATGAAAAAGTAAGTGTGAGTAATAAATTTCAAGTAAAATAACCGATTATAAACAAAAATGTTTTCTCAGTTGGTTTCAAAATTTTTAATTCTAATTGTATCATTAAAGAACATATTGCAAAAACATTCTAACGGGTTTATTATCTATTTATAATAAACGAATACGCCGTGATGTTTCAGCTGTTTCAAATGGGGACTTTTCTTGGAAATAAAAAATAAGAAAAAGCAACAGAGACCCCGAAATGAAGTTGTCTGTAGATCATGTTGCTTTAAAAGAAAAAGAATAAATGAAAACTGAAAAGAGAAACCTTTAAAAACAATTTATTGATATTAATGATAAATGGATCGACGTGAAACGTGATAGTTCGCCTTTTAAGGCTGAGAAAAAATACCAACTGCAGCTAATATTTTTTTCATCTCGTCAATATTTTACATCTTTCGCAAATGTGCAATAAAAGCATATCAATTTTTTCATAGAATAACAAGTAAACGTCAAAGTCAAATTTTAAATGATCATTTTTTTTATTCCTATTTTATGAAGTTTCATTTTTCTGTCAATGATAAATCTGTCAATTTTGAAATTTAAAAATAAACGACTAACTGAACCATTTCAAAATGTTTTGGCAGCAACTTTTGACATACCTGTAAACAAAGCGAATAAAAAGAATTTTATTTCCTATTAAATTGCTGCATTCTTAAACAACTTTAGAGTTCTGCGGGCATTGCCCCCCAAAAAACCTCACTGCACTTATCCCTGATTCACAAACATAGAACCAAACTGATCACTTCCGGCTAGGTAGCTACATGAGAGCAGGCCGCTTCAACATTGCTATCCCCTCCACTATACACGCGTATACGTATCTGTGGAGTACCAGTCCGCGCGTGTGTACTCTTAGGTTAAACGAGCAATACAATTTTTGTAAAGAAATATTATTGCATTACTGTTACTGAAAATATTACTGCAATGATTTTTAAAATTTTCGTAACTGCAGTTTATTCTGCATTTAGTAAATTTAATAATTACAATAGTTCTTATTAGTATGATTTTTTTTGACATGATATACATTTAAATGTGGATAATAATTATTATTGCAGAATTAATAGTTTTAAGTAATTATACAAATAAGTATAAAAGAAAAGAAGGAATTTAATGTTACCATAATTAAACAAATGAGAAGAGATACTAAATTTAACTAGAGATTTTAAATTAGGTAATTTATTCAAAAAGTTTTGATGGATTTCTAAAACTGACTTCATAAATATCTGTTAAATTTAATTGAACTCAAGATCAGAAAAAATAACACTGTTTCTGGAATAAGTATACTAGTTTCAATAAAATGTAAGTTCATTAATTAAAGTTTTATCAAAAGAATATGATACTACGTCTGATTTACACAAAGTTGATGATTTAAATGATTTAATAATTAATAGCTTACTAAAATAATAAATTCATATCAGCCCCGACATGATATATAAGAGTTATAAGCTCAATATTTTTCTTAGAATAAAGATAAATTAGTTCGATAACTTAATGATTTAGGTTCCCGCTCAGCAAATGAAAGTTAGAGGTTCGGAACTGTTTCGTTCCGGACATAAAATTCCTCGTAGGTTTATCCAGCCTAAAATAATTTGATATTCGAGCAATCTGGAACAGTAAAAGTTACTGAAAGAAACGATTTGGCGTTTTTTACCCTAACTTACTGTCGAAGGTGTGGGCTCAGGTTTTTTTATTTACTTTAATAATAAATTATCCGAATTAAATTTAACAGTTTTATTTTAACTTCAGATTCAAATATTCATTTTAATCTATTACGCTGTTACAATAAGAATATTGTAACTATGAATGTCGCCAGCTAATGAGCATGGGGGAGGGGAGATAATAAAAAGAGGATATGAGTTATAGGAAAAATAAAATGTATAATTTGTAAAGGCTTAATATTTTATTAAACAAGAATAAAATCTTAATTAAAACATAATTTTCATGGGTTTCTGGTAAATTGTTCTACTACTTTATTATAAAAGTCTTCCAAATTGCCCATGATTACACGCCTATGAATACTCATCATGTACTGCCATCATGCTTCGCAACCAAGTTTTTATTCGCCGTAAGCTGCTAAAGGATCGCTCAACGGTATACTTTGTACACGGCAGAGCAATCAAAATTTTTAAGGCTTTACCTAATATTGCGGAATCGTGTTCACATCGAAAAGTCCACGCATAGGAGGCGAGCGTATGCGTTTCAGATCTCATCGCGCGGGACGGGAATTATAAATCGAACTATTTGTTTAAATTATTGGGTATTTGATTAAAATGTTTCGTGGCTCCAAGGGGGGTGGGCTTCCCCCATTGGCAACGACCATGATTGTAACTGTAACATAATATTTTGTTTTTAGAAACAAAAAACGATTTTATACATACATATATTGCAATTATCAATTTCTTTTTTTTTTTTTTTTTTTTCGTATTTCTAAATAACAACTAGTATTTTCTTTTTATTTATTTATTAATATTTTTTAGTCTCATTATCTTTTACCGTAATATTGGAAAATAAACTTCATTAATTTTTTAATACAATATGAAATGTTTTCTGTAAGACTTGCATTTATATTAAAATAGTATGCTTAGAAATTCTCATAGATTTTATGAAAATGTAATTCTTCTCCCTCTCGGCAATGTTAACAATTGGCCAAAATTCTGTTGCGTGTAATTAAGGTTTTAAACGAAAAAACCCAAAAGCGAATAGAATATTTAAAGAATAAAGAAAATTTTAATTTCAATATAATTTTGCAGTAAAAAAATGTACTTCTTCAGCAAGTGTATTCTTAAACTACACGTGCATAAATAGTAAATTATTGTAAAAGATAAAATTTACTCTTTTAGGTCTGTTTTAAAAAATTCATATATGCAGCAATTCATCAATTACATATAAATATACACTTACGTACTGATATATACACCCTGTCAAGAAAGTATCGGGAATTATCAATTTAAATTTCCCGGGTAATAGCTAGGCAGATAATTTTTTTTTTCCAGGTTGGTACAACTGTTTTGTATTATGATGCCTATTTTTAGCGCGATCTGTCAACCAGTGTGTTTACAGCAGCTGTTAAAATCAGTCGACTTTGAAGGTTTTGTCGAAGTTTTACAATGAGTGAAAATATTGAACAACGTACTTGTGTTAAATTCTGTGTTTCGAACGAAATTTCTTGTGCCGATACACTGAAAATGTTACAGAAGGCTTTTGGTGAATCTGCTTTATCAAAAACGCGGGTTTACGAGTGGTACAGAGCGTTCAAGGATGGTCGGGAGACGGTCGAAGACATGCCTCGCTCTGGACGGCCTTCAACGAGTGTGACCGATGATAACGTCGATAAAATCAAGGAAATCGTTGCTGAAAATTGTCATGTGAGCTTGAGAGAGATGGCTCATGGATTGGGCATGTCACACGAGAGCGTACGTACGATTGTGCACGAAAAATTGGGTATGCAACGCGTTGCGGCTCGGCTTGTTCCGAAAGACCTGAATTTCTTTCAAAAAAAGTACCGAGAACAGGTAGCTGCAGACATGCTGGATCGAGCCAATTTGGATCCTACCTTCTTGGAAAAGATAATTACTGGTGACGAGACATGGGTGTACGAGTACGACACGCTTACGAACCAGCAATCGTCCGAATGGCGGCCAATTGGCGCGCCAAAGCCGAAAAAACCTCGCCAAAGCCGATCGAAAGTGAAGATCATGTTGATTGTTTTCTTCGATATTCGAGGCGTGGTACACTATGAATATGTGCCAGCCGGACAGACAGTCACCAAAGAGTTTTACTTAAGTGTTTTGAGACGTTTGAGAGAGGCTATCCGTCGTAAACGTAACGATTTGTGGGTCGACAATTCTTGGATTCTCCATCACGATAATGCGCCGTCTCACAAAGCCATAATTGTGAATGAGTTTTTGGCTAAACACTCGGTAAATATCATCGAACAACCGCCGTATTCACCAGATTTAGCACCCTGCGACTTCTTCCTATTCTCAAAACTCAAATTTCCGCTACGGGGAATGCGCTTCGAATCGATTGATGACATCAAGACGAATGCGACGCGAGAGCTAAAGGCCATCCCGGAAACCGCCTATCAGAAGTGCTTTGCCGAGTGGAAAAAGCGTTGGCATATGTGCATCGCTTCGAATGGATGTTATTTTGAAGGTGTCAAAATAAATTTGGATGAAAATTAAAAATTGTTCGTTTTATTTAACAATTCCCGATACTTTCTTGACAGGGTGTATATATATGTAAAGCAGGGGCGCATCCAGAGAGACATTCTGGGGAGGGAAATTATATAATTACGTAATATCTTATACGGGGTAGGCAGCAGATTTGAGAAAGACCTTGTTTCATAAAGAAAATCAAATAGCGACCACCTCTTTAGAAATTTAAAAATGTTTTAAAAATACATGATTATTACAATTTTTAATTTAACTTTTGTTTTATTTTTAGGGGTGAAAAATAAAACGAAATTATAAAATTATACCTAAAAAATGGTAGCTTAGAATTATGAATAGTAAATTACCAGAAATAATAAAACGATATTATGTAGTTTTATTAGACACTTTACTTCCTTTTTATTTTTGTTAGTAATCTGATCCTAATTATTTGTCCGCGAGCAAGTAAAAATATATATATATTTCTCATTGAACTATTTTCACTTACATTGCAAAATTAAAATTAAAAATGAATAAAGAAAGCAAAAGATCGACGAACGTTGCGTTTAGTACAGAATAAAAACGTAACATTAATAGTTTTACTAGAAAATAATATTAAATATAAGTTATAATTAGATCCATAGGTAACATTTATACAAAACTTTTATAATATAAATTAAGTTTCTCTGTTGTAATCAATTTTTTCATCGAGGTTTTGGATCTTGGGGGGAGGGAGGTGTACTCTATTTCACCCCATGAGGCCGCATTATATAAACAGATTAAATATCATAAAATACACCTACAAATACTATCGAAAACAGATTAAATGGAAAGAACATATTTATTCCCATAAATAATACATTTAGGGCATTATTTTTTCAAAAGAGTATAAATACATAATTAAATATGAATAAATTTACATGACTACTGTAATACGTAAATATCGTTATAAATTATTATAAAATGAACAATAATTTTTAAAACCATCATTTGACTGCTTTATTGAGATTACAGTGAACAATTTGTTTGTTCGATATTAATTTCATGAATTTATTCTACACTTGTACTATCAAATTAAGTTTAACATAGTGATTATAATTATAATTAAATTTTTCGCTGGAAATAATATCTGCTACATTCATATTTAACGTTTCGGACAAGATTACACATTTTATCATAAAAAACAAATTGACACAACTTTCAGTAATGTATTACGATGATAAAGTTAAGGGACCTTTTACTTTTCAGTGATGGCAAGCAGGGACTTTTGTTTAGACCTTTTAACAAATTACCTACGATATGATTCAACGACATCGGCTAAACACTTTCATTTGTGTTAACGAGAAATATGGGTTTCCAAAATTACATATTTCTACATTACTACGAAACGTCCGTTCAGTGCTATCAACAATTTCGTGGAATTTTTTAAAAATACTTTCTTTAATCGTTTTTAAATAAAAAACAGTTATGTAGATATTCCATTTCATAAAAGAGAAATATCTATAAATTCGAATGCCCTACTATTTTCATATACCATTTTACTATTTCTATTTTACTACAAAGCATGAAAATTATATTGAAAATTATAGTGATCAACGATAACAAATATATATATATATATATATATATATAAACTCGGTCATTTTGGCCTCGCAAGGGGCTGTGCCCCTTGACCCCTCTTGCTTTCATTTCTGTCTCTTTCTCTTCTATACTTTGTATAAAATAATCAAAATTTACAACGTAATTCTTACTGGTATCAACACAAAAAAAAATCACATAACCACAAAAATCTTATTCTAACATTTAACTTTCATTATATAAAATTAAGACATTTTTTTGTTACATATTTCATTACATAAAATTGTGACATTTTTTAAATAACAATAACAAAAATCCTATAAAATATAACAAACGTTACATAAAATTAGGACATTTTTTCGAATGGGAGGTAGCCTAAGAATTACATTGTAATAAATATATATATATATATATATATATATATACATATATACGTATATGTTTTTTTATAAAAGTCAACTTCAATATTTCCGATAAATGTACTTCGGGAAAGTTCTATTTACTTTAGGATTTCATGTTTTTTTCATACATTACATATCCAAGGTTTTTGCGGTTTTCTTTCTTTTACTGTAAATAGGAATTCAACATTTTTTGACATCCCGTGTAAAACTTCGGCATTCTTTAATTTCTGATATATGTTCAGTATAAAAATACATTCTGTACGCTTCCGTTTCTTTTCCTTACGACCAGTATCCAACTTTCATGGACATATAGTAGTGTGGGGAATTTTTTTTGTTTTTTTATAAATAAATAAGTTGTGGGTCTCACTCGGCAAGTATGCCCGTTGCGTGAGTGTCCAACACTCTTATTAGCGTTTATTCTAGTAAACAAAATTACAGTTAATCATTCTTACTATCTAAATCGAACGTATTAAACCAAAAAATAAAAATAGAATATATCGATCGACGCAAATACATATATATATATATACATATATATATATATATATATATATATATAAATAGCGCAATAATACACCCATACACAGGGGCCGCTTACATATTAGACGTCGCATACATTAATGTATAGGAAATAAAAAAAAAGGAAACTGGTAAATAGATGGTCTAAAAGAGCCCTAAAAAATGAAACAATAATAATAAAGGGAAAAGGGGATGCAGCAAAATTCATTATTCTTTGCACCATTCTTTCAACCACTTTCTCACTTCCCTCTTCCATACACCAATTTGTTTTTCGTTTATTATGTGACTGATCATAGTACTCATTAATTTAATTAGAACCGAATGATGTTGTCGATTCGTAGATTTACCCCTCTAGGATAAATGTAACAGATATTACTTTGATTCCTTGTTAGTCTAGGTTTGATCTAGAAGGTAACTTTACGTTATTGCATTTAAATTCAAGTAGTCTGTAATGATAATAGTTCATTTTGGGTGAATTTTACCTATTTTATTGATTTCCAATTTTTAGCCTCACCTTATATTTGGATCCCATATAAAATTTTAGACATTATTAATGCATTAAAGTATATCCGTAATGTCCCATATGAAAGAACCGTCTTCAGTTTATATATCGCTGGAATTGACTGTCTTATTTTCGAATTTAAGTTTTGTATGTGATTTTTCCAGTTCAATGATTTATCGATATATATATTCTTAGATATTTAAAATCTATTACATTCACTAGAGGTGGACATGAACATGGGTGAGTGATTTTATTCCCGTAGCGTTCATGTAAGCATTCATTATTATGTTTATTGATTCGCGGGTGATGACTCATATGTTTAGAGATATTACGAATATGGAGTAGTTTTGATTTATTTACATTTATACATAATTTCCTGTCATGCGCCTATTTACTGAGATTATCGACATCCTGCTGCAGTAATCTTTCTGCCATCTCTAGATTTATGTGTATATCTAACTTATAAGCCCGTAAGGCTAAAGATTAACGCATTTTATGATAGCTAAAGAGATACTTTTTTTTTTAACTGACATATTTTCTTCATCTTCTTATAGAAAAGTTATGAAACCCCTGAAATGATAAAATTAAAGGGCCCAAATTTCGAAAAAAATGAATATCAAGTTATCAGAAATTTTTTTTGAAAAACTCCACAGCTCGTTCTATAGCAGCTACGAAATTGATTTTCTTTTTTCATCGCAGTATTACGATACACCTAAAGCAGATGTTTTTCAAATTTGGGCCCTTTAATTTTATAATCCGATGAAGAAAATACCGTGAATTAAAAAGAAAATATCTAATATATATATCCTTACTAATATTATAAATGCGAAAGTAACTCTGTCTGTCTGTCTGTTACCTTTTCACGCTTAAACCGCTGAACCGATTTAGATGAAATTTTGTATGGAGATAGTTTGAGGTTAAGGAAAGAACATAGGATAGTTTTTATTCTGGAAATATTATATTAATTTTATTATTTCTTACGTATTCGTTCGTTAGTGTATGTTATTTTATTCAGCCAGATGTTTTTTTCGGAAATTCTAAGAAACATCAGAACGCCAGAAACCGGTTTCGTTATGTAAACAAAATTACTAGCTAGCTTTTATTAACGTGTTGTTCATCTTCGATAGTCGCCATTCGTTCGTCCGTTCCTAGCTTAAAACGTGTTGTTCATCTTCGATAGTCGCCATTCGTTCGTCCGTTCTTAGCTTTTACCCGCGACATTGTCCGCAGAAAATTATTATTTCAAGTAAGCTGTTTCGACGTCAATATAAATATAAATAAAAGAGGTTTTATTATTAAATCATAAATAGTTATATAGGTACTTAGTGAGTAGGCCGGAGATTTCCTTAAAACATTTACATAAACGTATTATATTTTGATTTTAAAAAAAAATTCTTATTATTTTTACTGTCAATATGCCTCGCAGGCGTAAATCTGATCTAGCACGTAACTCTAACAGAGCTCGAGCTGCGAAAGTAGCTAGAACTGAGGAATCTCAAGAGCAGACACAGACCAGACAGATTTTAGATGCCGAACGTCACTCCTCTCAAAAGGTTTCAGAGACCTTAGAACAGACTCAGGCACGGCAAGCTTTAGACGCTGAGTGTCACGCCTCTCAAAGGGCTGCCGAGACCTTAGAACAGACTCAGGCACGGCAAGCTTTAGACGCTGAGTGTCACGCCTCTCAAAGGGCTGCCGAGACCTTAGAACAGACTCAGGCACGGCAAGCTTTAGACGCTGAGTGTCACGCCTCTCAAAGGGCTGCCGAGATTATAAATGCGAAAGTAACTCTGTGCGTCTGTCTGTCTGTCTATCTGTTACCTTTTCACGCTTAAACCGCTTAACTGATTTTTTTACGACAAAGCTTTTCATTGTAATATAAAGGCCATCCATTTGAGATATATATATATTTAATAGTAAATGAATATACACTGGCAGGACAACGTCTGAAAAACGTTGTTTACAAAAATGTGTTGAATTAAAATTTTACTACTGTAATTGTAAATAAACAAAAATAATTACATAAAAGTAAATAATAAAAAAAATATATAGAAGTAAATACCTAATAAAAAAAAACAATAATAATAAAAAAAAAAAAACCTATAGTTATAATTTAATAATAAAATCTCTTTCATTTATATTTGTTTTCACGTCGAAACAGCTTACTTGAAATAATAATTCTCCGCGGACAACGTCACGGGTTAAAAGCTAGTATATATATATATATATACGTAGGTGTATGCGCGTGTGTATGCATCACCATATTATAAACACGTTTCGATTATTTTGATTTCAAATGGAAAAAATGTCAAAAATTGCAACGCCCTTTCGCAACCAAAAAATAATTTTATTTCGTTTTTTTTTTTTTTTATATTTCTTTGATAAGGATATACCAACATTTTAATATGTTAAAAATTAAAATTTAAAAATTATAAAGTAGAAAGAACTTTGTTGTATATGGGTTTTGTGAAATTAAGACGGGAGAACTTAATTAATTTAAATGACGCCGTGTATAACGAAAAACTGTTCTTCAAAAAAAAAAATTCTGTATTCCTTTTCGGATTCAAAAATCGCGATACATCAAAAATAAAAATGTACAAAGGTTAACACTCAGGCCCAATATCCTTATTCCTCCTTGGATCACTTTCCCGGATAATTATCGACCTATCGCTGAAACAAAATCCAAACACAGTAAGTCCCCTCTATACAGTGGAAGTGGCAGTTAGGGCAATTAACACAAATACCCGGACCACCTAATTTATTACACTGACGGAGCTAAGGCAGTTGGCGAAGTAGGTCCACTGCCCGCAGCCTGCGCATTCAAATGTCACGTGACATCTCATATAAAGCCCGACTCAATGATGCCTGTTCCGCATTGGATGCTGAACTATATGCAATTGCACACTGCTTCTACCACATCGATACAACTCACACTAAAGCCAATAATTTCCTCCCAATTACTGATTCCCTGCAATCTTTAAAGATGATTAAAAGCTAAAAATACAACACAACTCGCTAGTACTAAAAATATACCACTGCTTGTACCAATAATTGTATCTAATGAACAGTCACATGTCGCTGCTGTGGGTTCCTGAGCACACTGGAGTGCCTGGTAATGAGAGGAATGACTGAGCAGCACGTTCTGCCTTGCTCTCACCAATGTCAGAGAACGCGAAGCTACCGTCATCGACGGCATATACATTCTTGAAGGCGTGCGAAAACCAGCAGAAAACAGAATGGACAGCTGTTACAACATTCTTAAAAATCATTAAGCCTACAGTTGAATCATGGTGGCCATCGGGACAGGAACATCCCGGTACAATTTAAGATTCTCAGCCGGCTGCGAATCGGCCACATCGCTATTTCCCATAAACAGATAATCGACAAAACGCCGCCTCCGGCTATGTGTCCCTTGTGCGGCCAGACCAGCGTACCGACAGTTTCTCACATACTGCTTATCTGCCGAATGTGCTACGAAAACAACTTAGCCTACTGGGAAACATAGAAGAGATCTTCTCAAATGAGACAATTTCCATCACCAGGGGATTATTGCCTTCGATAAAATGAGCGGCTAAACTCAGCATATTTAAATGAGCCCCCCTCTGTGTATGTGCTGAATGACCATAGTTGTTACACACAACACATAAAGTTTAAAGAGGGAAAAAAAATTTGGCTACCTTTTTTTTTTGAAGTGAAACTTCTTATGAGACACTACTAACAAAATCTGTTAAACTACTTGTTAAACTACTTATGGTCCACTCCTTCCGTATTTTCCTGCCTCAGACATCCTTTTCCTCTTCGCAAGTCTCCATACCAGATTATGGGTTGACATCTACCCTCCTTTTTTGCCAATCGCTTCTCCTTCTACCTCCTCCTACAGCCTGCTCCCAATTCACAGCCTTGGTACCAATTTCTTCCCTTTTCTCGGCGCTCGGCTATTGTTTATTTAATCAGACTGAGACTTGGTCATTCCCTTCTTCCTTTTTCTCTTTCACCTTCTCCCTTTTGCCCTCTCCTCTCTACTGATCCTCCCTTTATATGCGACCCCAACCATATCCTTTTTGAATGACCGTTTCCCGAGTGCTCTCACCTATACACCGAACTCTTGGCGTTGGATCTTTCTACCCCTTTCAATGCTTCCTTTATCCTTTCCTTCCCATCTCTAGCCGTTATTCCCCTCCTTCTTTTCTTTATACTCTCTATCTCCGATCGCCTCAGAATCTCAGTAGGTGATCTAAGTCCATGTAGTTGGGTCAGTGTTTACACCGAGCCCATTAGAAAAAAAAAAAAAAAACTTATCCTAATGCCCGTTCCTTAGAGCGTAGAGAGCGAGAGATATAGAAAAAAGGTATACGAAAAAATTAATCAAATGTTTACACTGGCATAGGTAAAAATAATATTAGCTTTATGATAGATAAGAAAATTAGAATAAAACGTTTACTATGTCAACTATAGATATTAACGCGGGGTAAATATTGATATTTACGTTTTGAATACGTCACAATGAAATTCAAACCAAACTTTTATTCGAACCAAACACCACTGCCTCTAACTAACTGCTCTACAGTAACTGGGTACACAGCGGAAGGTCTGTAAACATTTTTAACGATAATCTAATTTCACAGCAAAAAAACGTGACGCAGGAAAACTATGACGTGGACCACACCAGCCCAAATTGCACTACAGCGTAATTTGTACGCTTATTTATACATATATAAAAGATTCCAATCCGATGATAGTGATTTTGAAGTATCAATTAAGAACGAGCAGTTTAAATGCAATTTTAATATTCCATCTGTATTGTTAAATGTTTCGAATTATCAAAAAGATTTTGGTAGACGTGACTGATGCCGGTAATCGTTTCCTGATTTGTAAAATCTAAGATATTAAATTCTGCTCTTATTTTTAGCAGTTCACTTTTGAAAACAAACAGTTCATTAATTGTACGTTGTAAATATTCTCTTAAGAAACAGTAAATTTTTGATTTGGTAATATATTTATACTACATTAACTTACTGACATCGTTACTATAATCCCTATTTATACATTCTCGTTGTATGTAATCGTATAAATATTTAGTTTTTTTAAAAAAAACAAAAAAAAACATAAAGGGAATATTGCTATATAAATGTCACAAAGTTAATAAGAAATAGATATTATAAAAAGCTACGTTCTTCAGGGCTGTAGCCAAAAGGAAAAATTCAGGGATTCAAACATCACCTAAAACTTTTTCAAAGTATTTTACAGAAAAACTTAAAATAAACAAAACAATTATATTGTATAGAATTAATAACAAAACATGATAAGAATCCGTGTATTATTTATTCTGTAAGAACAGAGGACAGGTGGATTTGTAATTTTGTGTTTTTATAAAAAATAAATTAATCGATTAGAGCATATAATAATCTTAAAATCATTCATTTGAATAGTTAAACTGTTGAATTATCTAACAATAGAACAAGTAATAATAATATTTGTAAAGCTGTCACGTTTTTTTAATAAGTTTTTTGTTTAATCAGAAATAACTATTTAACGGATCGTAGCTATATCCTCTGAACTGCTAATATATTAATCCCTAGAGAATGTTAATTCTAACTGTATGTCTAGTTAAGTTGGTGTTTTCAGTTTTTCATTTATTAAAATACAGATTCGGTATATTTGGCGCTATCTTTCGGGCATAGAGGTCATTAAAAATAACTTTTATTCTATTTCTAATACTATTTCGAATTCAACAAGCGTCAATAATTTGTCATTATTTTCATTTAGAAAATGTTATCGAAACTACGTATTACTGGAAAAGACCATGCGGTCTAGGGGATATCGAGGGAGGGCTAGAATAATTGGACTATTATATCGAGATCATGAGTTCTAAAATCGCCGGTGACTAATAAAATTTGTAAAACATTAAAGTAAAATAATCGCTGATATCCGTGTGGAAGAAGACAATGGCAACTACTACGCATGATATGCACACGAGTTGGTGTGCTTAAGCACTATGTTGATCGATTTGCTATATGCCGGACATATGCCTTTCGATATATGTGCTTTAGCGTGCGAGTGTGTTTATTGCGTAAGGTTTATAATTATATCGCAAAACATATGTGAAAACCAGTGGGGCAGCTCACAACAATTTTAATTAGAGTTGCTGTAACAAAAAAGAAAAAAGTTAATGTGATGAACAATAAATAATTTTACCGGGAAATGATTGATTATTTTAAGTTGAAATCCATCCTAGTTTTTCCATTGCAAACATTTTCTATAACTTTTCATTAAAATTATCAATCTCTAAAATTATTTTGTTTTTCGAAATCATGCGAAATGCTCCAAGTTAATCTTTTTCTATGGTGCCTTTTAAATACAATTTTATTCGTTTTAAGGCAGAAAAACACATTTTTTTAATTTTTCAGTTCTCATTGGAAGTGTAAACAAAATTTCTATAAGTTGAACTATTTCAGTGAAACACTTTTTAAGTTTTTTTCATTTTATACGTTTAAAAGTGCAATTTAGCCATTTTTCTTCTTATCTCCTCAAACAAGAATGTTTACTATCTATTTATACGTTCTTGTTGCACAGATACAGGTAACAAACACTCACAGGCGGTTCTACATGTAGCACAGGTGTACACAAGACTTAACTTGAAACTGATTGTAATCGTTGTGGTCACGAAACACAATGGAATCTTAAGTATGTTTATTTATACACCAACCCGTGTGCACATCATGCATGGTAGTCACCATTTTACATTAGCGATTATTTTACTTTAATGATTTTACAAATTTTATTAGTTAACAGTCGTTTCAGAATTCGTGATCCTGGTATGGGGTAGTTCAATTGTTCTAGCCCCTCGGCGATTGCGATGACCACCACACCTTTAAAACTTAAAATTTTTTCCCCTTTTAAGCGAACGAAGTTAGAGTCACCGATAAAATAATCAAAGTTACGTAAAAAGCAATAGGGGGATGCGGATAGAGAAAAGTGAAAATGCGGTAAGAGAAGGAAGAAGTGATTAGTTCTAAGTCGCACTATAGTGAAATATGAAATAGAAAAGAATAATCAAGGATGACGACTGAGAAAGGATTGAATTAAGAGTAATGTGAGAGGAGATTAGAGAATAAGGAAGGATAAATATTTTAAACCTAGTCTCGTTAAAGATAAGAATTAATAGTCCTGGACAAAGGAATTTATTGAGGTATTAACCATTGAAAGCGGCCGAGTGAGCAAGAAAGTCCGTAGCGTCATTGCCCTTCATATCAAAATAATTGGAAATTAACTTCAAATGATCTATTTTTAAGGAAGAAAAAAATTTGAGGAACAAAAGATGGCCATTGGGGAGGATCACTTTTTTTTCAGAGACCTTCAATCCGGGTTCTGTCAAACGTTTTTTGGGTAACTAAGCAGATTGCAACAGAGGAGGCTTTTTTGTGGAATCCAGAGCGGATGGTAGAGTGTTAGGGTCTCAAGTCAAACAGCTATGCACGTACGGTTAATATGATTTTACGGAATTTTTTAATATCAAACGAAAAGAGCATAATGCGCTGATGACACCGCAATTACAGTTGATTCACCTGAAAAATAATAGAAGCTCGTACAAAATAATATACACACGTCTCCGAAAGGTACGGAAATTTTGATAGGCATTAAGAAAACCAAAAATACGTGATATTATCGAAAAGAAACTGTGAAACTGAAATTGCTAATTGATGAACAAAAAATAGAAAGTGTACGAAAGTTTAATCTGTTTCTTACTAGATCATTGAAAACTACATCTCGGAATTAAAAATTAAATGTCGAACAGAGACAAGTAGAAACACATTCTTAAAGTTAAGGAAGCTGCTGTGTAGTGACGACTTTAATTTGACATTAAGGCTGATGCTGTATGTGGAATACATTATCAATCATAAACCTGGACGCTTGACGACAGCAACTCAGAAGAAAATCGAGACCTTCGAAATGTGAATTTATAAAAGACTACAGAAAATCGCACAGAAAGTGCCTAATACTGAAGTATTAAGACGACTCAACAACAACTATAAAAAAAGAGATGGAATACAATACCTCAGTCATGGTCGTATAATTAGAGAAGACAAATAAGAAAAGCCGCTACCGATACCACAGGGAAAGGTTAAAGGAAAAACCTCAAGCAGTAGGCCAAAGTATGTTGGCTAGATAACATATGAATGCGCATAAAAAAGCGTTCACCCGCTGATGCAGATAAGCTACAAACACGTTCAACAGTTGGGTATGGAAAAGAAGAAGAAGAACCATCTAATTTGCTTTTTTATTTATAGAGCATAATTTTTCTTTATAATAAGAAAATGTAAAATTTTACTCCCTGGTTGATGAGCCCAAAATTTAAGAAAAATAAACAAATAAAAAAAGTAAAATTTTACAAAAATAATAATTTTAATTAAAAATTCTAGTTTTATAATTTGAAACAACTATTTTTCAACGTTTGCACAAAATAAATTAGACGGATAATTGCGTAAATTTGGTTAGCAGCACTAAATAATCGCTTACTAGTTACGCCAATAATTAAAGCGGACAGATATTTCTCAGAGGCTGTATATTGAACTTCCGATAAGAATTGCTTTTTTAGAATCGTGGTTCTAAAAGACGCCGTTAAATTGTTTAATCCTTCCTGTTTTTTTTTTTTTTTATTGAGGGACTTAAATGTAGTAACTTTGAAATTTAAACGAATAGATAAGTATAAGAGATTTACTACTGATCGGGTTAAGAAGTTAAATTTTTCGTTTATAATCCTGGAAAGCTATTTAGTTAAAACATACTCTTTTTATTAGGACGGCCAATGTCTGATGAACTTAAATAAAAGCGGTTTTCATCTTTAACAGTAAAAAGTATACTATAATTGTAATTTCAGTTAAAGCTGGAAGTTTGGCCAATGTTTGGCTGAAACCGAAACTCCGGTCGAACGATATATGGGTCACACCTTGTGTAACGCGACTGAGGTAAAAAAAAAAAAAACGCCTAAAACATGAGTTTAAATTTTCTTTACCAGCACGGACTTCTTCTGAGAAAGGATAGAAGAGAAATGGCGATTCGGGGATAATGTGGCAGTATGAATTTCAAAATAATAAAAGAGATTTAATGGAAGAGCGATTTATAAAATAGGAGAAATCCTACACAGAAAGCACCAAGGAGAAGGAAATCCGAGTTTGTTTTTTTTTGGGGGGGGGGCTTGAAAAAGCATTGACTAATGTTCGAAAAAGAAAACATCAGAAAAAGAAAACAAACAAAAAAGCTGGATTATTTATTTAAATTTGTACGCGGTCAACTATAGTGATAATGAAGTAGCCAAGAGGAGGAACAGCAGAAGGCGATGGAAATGAAAAAACTGATGTACAGCACTATAAGGAGTAGAAATGTTAAGTTTAAGGAATTAACGAGTAAAGAAGAGAACGCTCAGATGACAAAGCGAAACACTCGAAAAGGATGTGGTCAAAATTTGTATTCTCGATTATCACTGGAAGGATTCAGAGAACGATAAGGAGAGTCTGCAAGTGGAAAACGATAGCGAAATGAATAAAGGAGACTCTTTGATTGAAACCCAACCGACATAAAAAAAAAATACTGTAGCGTCGCAAAGAACGGAAGTTATGAAAGCAAAAATAAGATAGAAGAACAAAAGGATAAAAGAAAAGCTGATTAGAAAATGCGAAATGAGTCTGACAAAAATTTTAAATGGTATTTCTTAGTATTAGTTGCGTATTTGTCTCAATGGATGGAGTCCATTAACAACTATATCACGAGACAAGGGTAGATATGGCTGTGTGTGTGTGTAATTTGTTTTCCAATACGAAGAAAACTCCCATTTGATTCTTACAAAATCAGGAAATATGACTGCAAGGAAGGACTTTGTCTTTGATGAGAGGAAATTGCGATGGTTTCAGACGGATTCGTTTGTTTTGACGCGGAGTTTTAATTGTGCGTCTAACAACGCCGGGTAGGATTCGCGTCGCTACAACTTTCCCAGCTGCCATACCGACCAGAATGAAAAAACACGAGTTGTTTGCAAGGACTTTAAACGTGGATACTATTATAGCATTAATACTTTTTGATTTTTGATGTTTTGAACAGTCAGCAAAAAATAATGGCTGCGTTAAAATGTTTCGAATCCAAAGCATACGTCGATCTTAAACAGGAACATAAAAATATTTAATTTTGATAATAAAATTGTAAAAGAGCAATTTCTTCTGGAATAAACTAATTTTTTCGTTATTTGTTTAATTATAGTTTCATCCGCAGAATATTTTTATTTTTCATGTTTTTTTTTTTTTTTCGCTTTTACATTTTCCACCCTTTAGAATAACTATTGACTGAAATCGATATAAATGGGACATTTATTATAAAACAAAAAAAGTAATTTCAATCGCTTAAATTATTTAAAAAAAAAAAACATACACGCGTAGTTTTTATACGAGTAATTAATTCGATGCCTGATAAAGAACTTAGCGAGTAAACCTCGTGATTTTGGATGTGAGCGAGAAACAAATGCAGTGGTATTATAGTTTGTCCCGTATATGTATTAAGTAAAAGTTAAAAAATAAACAAGTAATTAAAAATAAAAAGGACTTTCACTGACGCTAAACTGAGACCACTTCAAGACTAAGCCAAAACGTGACGCGACCGAAACGTCAAGCCAAAACATCACAGATCACCATTTGGCGCGAAGATGCCCAGCTTCGATAATAGTTTAAACACTTTCTCATTTTTACATATTTCGCTATTTTATACACCGTTACCGACACTCTTATGCATGATAATAACAACGTCTTTTCCAAGTGTCGAAGTTATAAAAGAAAAAAATTATTTGTTCCCATTAAAACCTCCCTTTTTTCTATTATTTTTACAAGTTCCCGTTGCTCGGGATTTTGACTACCTCAGCTTTTTTTGTTTTGCTTCGGACTTGTTACCGCGTCGTCATCTATATCGTTCACGTTCGCTGCCAACAATACGGTTTTCTCAAAGTAGGATCTGTTTGTTGCTAAATTTCTTTTTTATAAGGTTTCGAAATTCTAAGTGGTTGCAGTGATCATCGCTGAATCGGATAGTTTTTTGTTTTTTTTTTCGTTATTAAATTGCAGTTATAACAATTATATCGATCGCTATGAAAAATGTAAATAAAATCTAATAATCACCTTTAAGGTCTTTTTTGCTTTAAAAACCGTAAAAACCGCGTCAAAATCTGATTAGTAGTTTTCAAGATTTTCTCTCAAGCAGAAAAATACTCTTTAACTATTATATCGAATAAAATTGGATCCACATATTATTTACTATATGTATGTATATATAATTTACCGGACAGAACATATGTCTACCCGTTTATCAACATTAGGATGAAGATATTGACAACCTAATAATTAAATTACTCGTAAATTGCAGTGTACTTCTTTCCAGACGATAAATATATTTCACGAAATTCACGAATCGTGAACGTTAAAATTTTAAAATCGATAAGTAATTAAGACGTCGAAGACCTATCGAAATATAAGAAATGACGGATGCGGTCAAAAGAAATATATGCAAAATTTTCAATGACTAAAAAAGGTCTTTAAAAATCGAAAAATTACCTTAAATTTAAAAGAAATATCGAATGATTGGATGCTACACGTTAAGTTATATATATATATATACTTATGACGGCTTAGAAGGGTTGACCTAATTAAGTTCCATATCCCGATTGGGAAGATGATGCTTGCATCCTATTATACTAATATCCATTCTGAACTATCGCTTCGTGATATCCTTCTGTGCTTTGCAAACTCGATCAAGTCCAAAATGCTTGTCTCCGTCTTTGTTTAGAAGCTTAAAAATCTCCTACTCCGGCTATTCAAGCGAAAATCCATATTGCCTGGTCTTTTATTTGACGCTACTACTTCGGTTGCCGCGTTTTTTATTAAACGCTTTCGCGTATTTCTTCTTCCTCATTTATTACCTCTTACTCCCCTTCATCTTACGTAATTAGCGTTTTTTTGTCAATAACGTGTCACAATTCTATCGTTTATCTTTGCCCATCTCCTGCAATATGAAAAGCTCTCATAATTTTCCTTTAATTTTTTCTGCTCTCTTCATTCTGTACCCTCCCGTTCCTCTTTATGTTGTTAGATCGGAATTTTTACAGAATCTAAACCCTCCCTTCTCTGACCTACAATCTTCTCTGATAGCTCCAAGCGACAACCTAATAGAATAGGCGTAATCTTTCTCCGTCCTTATTCAAATTACTCCGAATCCTTTAAACTTTCATTCTTCTGTTCAATTTTCTGTTCAATTTTCTGTGCCGCGTCCACCATGCGTGCCCTTCTCTTTATCCGAACTTGGTTCTCACAATATTTGTATAATTTTCAAAGCATGCTGCAGGCTACCGCATCTTCCCTTCCTTCCCACTCTACCGATTACGTAGTGTCCTTCTTATACGTTTCATAATTGAAGATCTCTTTTCTTCTCATTTAATCCAAATTGATCTCTTACGGTTTCCCAGTCGCTCCGGAATCGAAGAAAATACGTTAGCCGACACACTGATTAGTGCGCTCGGTCATCCTATCCTTTCGGCAAGTTTCTTACCGCATTCTCATCCATCAGTACGACTCTTCCGTCTACAGTTGCTCATTACACGTAACAATTTAACGCTTACTACTCATTATTGGTTTTTTACTTATCCAATTTTCCCTTCCTCCCTATTTCCGATTTTTCGTGATTTCCCTTTTCTCTGCGATATGCCACTTGCGCTTTGAGCAAAAAGTTTGTTTCTTTCATCGCTTTTCTGTTTTTCTTTCGTGCCGTCCTTCTTTGAACATGCCCCACGAAAACTAATTCGTTAAAAAAATTCCTATCACATAATGTTGCAATGCTCGTCACTTTCAACTGAACAAACTTCTTTCTACTCATTTCTTTTATCAAAAACAGTATCATCACTTTCTGTAACGTTTCGTTTATCTTTCCCCTTTTTGATCATCCAAGCGAATGATTTATCTTTATCAGCTACGTTTGCCTGTAAAAAGCTCCGAATCTCATTTCACTCTTTTTCTCAGTTCCGGGGCTAATTTTCATACTGACGACCTCCCCCCAAGGACTATTTTTCGGTTATCGAAATGCGACCAATAAACGCTGAATGTGCGAGAGAAGATATAGTCCCGGAATTTGGACATTAAAAATTTGCAACCAAGGAAGAAATAGCGAGATTCTAATTGAAGCGCCAAGGTAGAGAGAATTGATTGTTCAAACGGAAGACGTAAAGCGCAAGAAAATGAAATACATTCGCTGCAACGGTAATTACGTGATAAGAAAATCCATATTCAAGGACGAAAGGAGAACAAAAATGACCGGTGAACGTGAACTTTCCTCCGCATACAAAAATGAAGGACGTCTATAAAACCGCAGACAGTAGCAATTTCGACCTTATATTATCGCTTGTTTCCTTCCATCCTTCTTCTAAGCGGTATTTCCTGCTGCACCATTTTTTTCCTCGTTCTTTTTATCCTTTCTTGGTATTCTCTCTTTCCTGTTAAGTTTCACCTCATCGCAATTTTCTATTCTTTTTTTTTTTTTTTTTTTTTTTTTTTTTGTGAGTTTGGCTAGCTACCCTCGGTTGGCCATACCCAAAAATAATAAGGAAAAAAATCTTTTCTTAGTTACCTCCTATTTTTTTTTTTTTTTTTTTTTTGTTTCTGATCATCTCCGACTCCATGAGTGCTCTTCAAGCCATCTCTTCTCCTCTTCCTAATCATTCCTGTGATTTTTCTATTCTCCGCATACGTTCTCTCATTCGGACTCTCTCTTCTCTGCATGAGATCCATATTGACTTGCTGTGGGTTCCTGGCCATTCTGGCATCTCAGGTAATGAGATGGCTGATTCTTTGGCTCGGGTTGCTGCTTCTTCTTCTACATTCTTCTTCAAAAAAATCCCATCCTCTAATCTCTTGCCTTTGTGTAAATATTTCCATCTCAGATTTTGGTCGAATATGTACCCTTCCTCCTTTTCTAATTGTCGCTCTTTTTATCTGTCCGTTCAGCCTAATCTTCCTTCAAGTCCTTGATTCCTTCTGTTTCCTTCACTTCCTCGCTCTGTTGTTGTCTCCATTGTGCGTTTGCGCTTAAACCATTCCTTGTTGCCTTCCTCACGCTTTCGCTTCTCATTAGCCTCTTGGCCCTTGTTGTCCTCTCCAATTCAAATGATGCGGTTGTTTGTGACACCGATCACGTGCTCTTTGAGTACTCTGCTCTTTCGGTGGAGCGCTCGGCTCTATATTCCCACTTGCTTGGGCTGGGGCTTCCTGCTCCTTTTTGTGCTCGTTATATCCTGTCTTTTCCTTCTACACTTATTATCCCCTCCACTGTTTCCTTCTTATTAGCGATAGCTGATCGCCTCACTATATAACTTTCGTTTTTCCTTAATTATTTCTGGGTGAAGGTCCTCGGTTGACGAGCCCAATTAAAAAAAAAAAAAGAAACCTCCTATTTATCAGCCCTTTTGGATGATATTTCTCCGTGAGATAATGGGTAAACTTCCGTCATCGATCGGCTTGAAATAAAAAATAAAAAAATATGTATTAGAGCTACGAAAATTTAAAGATGGAAATGGGCTAAAACTGGTTTTATAGGAAAAGCCACCCTGTAACGACTCCCCCCCCCCGTGATTCTGCTCCAAACGTAATCTTATTCTAAAAGAACTATTCAATTTTTTTATATTCTGTTTGTTCGTAAATAATAAATTAATAAATAGCGCGAGAGGGTCGATGTGGTAGCATGGCTTTGTTCTCGCCAATGACAGAGGACGCGGAACTACCATCCTCGATGGTATTTTAAGATTCTTAGCCGGCTACAATTCGGCAGCGTCACTGTCTTTCACAGACATACATAATTAGCAATTCTTCGTCTCCGGCTATGTGTGCCCCTTCTACGGCCAGGCTGGTATACCGCCAGTTCCACACATACTTCTCGCATAGTCAAAGTTCGTCACGTGCCGGACGCAACATGGCCTATCGACTAGTAACATACAGGACTGTCTAGCAAATGCTACAACCAGCGTCACAAGGGTTATAGACTTTGTTAGAACGAGTGGCTTGATCCAGCATACATAAGTTACCGACGAATATGTTCTGTAATAACCTTGGTAGTTACACACAAAAAAGGTGAAGATGAGGGTAGAAAAAATAAATAAAATAAAATAAATCCCATTTTAATAAACAACTGAAGCGTGCGATGATAAATACTTTGGATTAAAAACATTTTCGGCAAATTGTCATCAGCCGAGACAAACATGTAAACATAATGACGGTGGTACAAATGAAATTTTTTCTTCCGGAGACCTTCGTCGTTATATATTCGCATGTTCCGATGATCGACGAACACGTTTCCAAAGCCAATATATTACATATTTTAGTTTTTCCGATTATTGTTTATAATACTTATCGATGTAATTTTATTAAAAGACTTCGCAATTACCTCGCAACTCTCTTTACTCGCGGCTAAAAAAGTTCCAGTAGCTATGCGATCTACGCTACCGTAACACGTTTTTCCCGCTATTTTTACCGCTCTCCATATAAAAGTCAAATTTGCATAAGAAATTCAAGAATTTTTAAACCGCTCAGCCTTGAATCGGATAGAGAATTTTTAATACGCTCCGCACTTCTCTACATATTACCCCACCGTTTCTTCGTCTAGTCTTCGCTTTATTCATATTTCATGTAATTCTGCTCTGTAATTTGCGTTCGAAAATTTTTCGAGTAGGTTTAGTTTTCTAACGCAACGTTTCTCATTTTAAAACACGCATTAATTAGAATCGTCCCAGATATCCCCCGAGCACTTCTGTGAGAAACTAATGGAATGACCTCTACGCCTACGAAGGAATTATCTCGTATTAAACAATACCAGATTAAAAAATTTTCAAATAACAATATCCTACACGCACTGCATATATATATATATATATATATATATATATATATACACATATGCATATATACACACACATACGTATGTATTTATATATGTATATATAATACTTTCAAGATACATAATACGAATAATAATTCAGAAACATTCTTATTATAAAATGAACTCTTATAAGTTTGACTAAGATTTTAGTTCTTTAAATAAAACCCATTATTCCACCGTGAAATATTAATAGAATTACAGATCTAATATCGCAAAAAAAAATTATTATCGCTTTGATATAGACGCTTGTTAAAAATCTTCGTTAGGCGTATCGCGTACGTAAAAAAAAAGTATACCGCGGTCAGTTGGTTAAGCACCACCATCGTCGTAGCAGATATACTGTCGGATGTAATTCATCGTTTGAGAGTACCTCCAAAGCAATTATTTTTATATATTCTCCCTGTAGACTATTCTTAACGTAAAGATGTGATCAGTCACCCGATCGCTAAAAACAAGGGAGAAAAACGATTTTCACTTAGTCACTTTCGCCACAACAGTTCTGGTCGACACAGCTACACGAAGGAGGTAGGAACTATGTTTTTCCGATACAATGTCTCTACCATCACTTCCTAGTAGAATTATTATATAATATAAGCGGGGAAAAATGGCGGTAATTATTGACACACGAGTTTCAGCTCCTAATAATTTATGCAGTATAAGACTTTGGAGAAATTTTTGGTCAAAACAGCCGATAATACCCCAAGTACAGTTTTACACGCATTCGGATATATAATAGTCGGCTATTCGTATTTGTTCGAGAGAAACTCTAATCTTCACAATGTTCCAAATTACGATCCACGAATTTACACCATTCAACATATCTCGAAGATTGCAGAAGTGATTTTATTGGAAAGCCAATCGGTTTATTAAACAAAATAGAAAACATACAACAAAGTGAAAAAAAGAAACATACTGCAAAACTCTCGTAGTTTTTCCGTAAGGCAGAATTAACCGATTACATTCTTTATTAAAAAATATCATCTGCACCACCCGAATTATTACCCTGATGGATTTTAAGAAAGTCCCGCGAAAATACGAATTATAACCCGCATATATGATATTATTATCGAACTGAAAACAAAAAAGAGAACGATTTTCCGTAATATCGATAAACCTTCCGCTATACTTTCAAAATTTAATTATATTAACAACGACAAACACAGAAATAGATTATTTCGATATTATTAATTAATCGATTAATCAGTATTATTAGCGAGTCTCGTAACGCCGAAAACGAACCTTTAGGACTCGGGATTATTAAGTCCCTTATCTAGAATATCGATTTCTACAATTAAACGTCTTCTAATCTCTTTTTTCAGCCACATCCGCTCTTTCAGATTCCTTTCTACACACAACTGGGGCACAATTCGCTACTTAGAAGATTTCTATTTTTGCTCACGTATCTTTTCGCCTTTCTACATCATCTTCTTTAATATAATACGTCTTTACATTTTATCGTAAACTTTTCAAACTTTCTTCGGAGCTTTCTCCCGGGTTAGTTGCATTTTCTTGGCTCCATAAATCTTCTTGCGATTCGATCGTTTTATTAGTATGAATTCTCAATATTACCACCTCCATTTCTATATTCTCCTTTCGTTCTCTTATTTTCACCGATAGTTCTAAGAGTTCGGCACAGGAGTAAGCATTCTGTCTTTACTATCCCTCCTATCGATCATTCTGAATCCGTTAAATTACCTTCGTTTTATTCCGCTTTCACCGCTGAATCTACAAGAAGCTACGTTTTACATCTCTGAAGTGATTTCCTTTTTTTTTCTGATTCTAAAAGCGTTCTTCTAGCCGTTACTTCTCGTCTTCCGTCATTCTTGGTATGTTTGATCTTTAATCTTCAAATTGATCTACCCTTGATTTCCTGCGAGTTCTTGGTCACGTAAGCATTGGAGACAATGTGAACAAACTGACACTTGTGAGCTCGATCTGCTGCTACTGCACATATCGATCAGTTTCTTACCAAATATCCTGCTTTTAATATTGATTTTCTTTCTAATAACTACCGTTATAAATTTTGATCGGTCCTTCCCTTTTTTTTCTCCAATTCCCAATATTTTGACTTCTTTATTCGGCATTTCCCGTCTTCCCGACCATGGGGGGGTACTATGATTATTCTCACCTCAGTCTTCCTCCCTTAATTTCTTCAACTTTTCATCTATGCTTTGCCCATAATTCGTTCTCTTTTTCTCTTTTAACAACTTTTCCCTGATAACGGCAGCTTAATTTAAGATGCCAATCGTACTTTTTTTTTTTTTTTTTTGATTTCCTTTTCTCCACTGACCATTCGTGTCTCTACTTTCAGCTTTTTGTGTCTTTTCCTGCTACTCCCTACAACAACGTATTGTTCATTCTTATACGCTTCCTTCATATTCTATAATTCTTTCGGTCCTTCTTTTTACGTTTTACAGTTGTATTATGATCTAGTTTCTTTGCTGCTTTTAATATTTTGAATTGTACCGTTGGGTCGATAGACGAACTTAAAAGGAAGAAAAATAAACACGTCTGTAAAAAGAAATTTTTGCGAATTATTTTCTATCATTATCATTATTTAATTCTGCTTTTTAATGATCTTATTCTTATATTCCTGTTATTAATTCTGATATTCCTAACAAAGTGACAGTAATTATAGCATTTCTTAATGTCTACGATTTCCTTTAGACTTCTAAACGGTAAAACTCTTTTTGTAACATATTTCATTTTTAAAAAGTTACGATTCATAGCATTACATATAGTTCTATTTTAAGTTTAATTTTGATATCACAACGTTCATTAAATTCGCGTAATCAAAAATTCGTTATGCAGCTATTTATTGTATTCCGGACGTTTTTACGGCTATTGTATTACACAATTCGCTTCAACGACTACCAATTAAAGTATTATAACAGCGCATAGTTCTTTGTATTCAAATTCTTTAGACCATGTCGATTAAACTTACCTATCGTATCATTCCCCATTATTTATTCCTATTTACTTTTTCATATCGAATAAGTTTCATTCCAAAAGCGTGTTTTTGCTACGTTCTAAATTCATTTTCTTATAATAATTCGGTAAGTGACGGAAATTACTCTGCATTCTGTTTTAATGCACGACGAAAAATATTTTTTAATGTATACGTATTATCTCTATTTATTGGTCGATGCAAAATTTCGTTTTATATTTCTGTAGCGTAGACATTTCCAAATAATATGGAATCATTTTAACATACCGTCTGTTAAATCTTAATTGTAATAATTTCGAACAATGTACAAATATAACAAATTTAAATGCGTAAACGGTATACACTGATTAAAAATGTTTTCAGACATAGATGTAATCAGCTAAATATGAATAATACAATAGAAAACCACAGAAAGTGTGTGAACCGAACAAAATCTAAAATCACATCATGCAATTCAATATAGAAAACTGAGTATTTATATAATGCAAATTAACAGCTTGAAAGCAGCATAAAGAAATTTCAAAGATATATCAAAGGGGGCAAATGTTTACAATATTAATGGCGGTAGATTGTTTACAAGATGGATAACGAACTTTAACGAACCCTTAAAAAAAATGAAAACAAACTATATAAAATACACAGAAAAAAAATTGACCGATAAATGTGAAACAATTTTAAAATCTTTAAAGGAATTTAACATTTTTATATTAAAAAAAGATGAGATTATTATTTGAGATTTGGTAATTTAATATATTCGATTTATATATGTTTTTATAGTAATTTTCGACTACGTTCGCGGTTTTTCCCCCCTCTTATATGTATGTAGCTAATTACAGTTTTTTCTAGTGAATTTGGTTTATAAACCGTGAATGTTTTATATATAATGGGGAGAGTTTGAGCCCATTGACTAGATACCTGCGTGCTTGCATACAATGCGTTCATATACGCGCGTAGTACCATCATCATCATAGTTAGAACTCGTATCCGAGTTAGATGCATATATCTTTGTTTAGCGATGTGTTCGTAGATGGCTGATTAGTCCAATTTTAGCAGTACATCGCGCAGTGGTGACATTCGAATAGCTCTGATCCGGACTAGTATCTCGTTCCTTTTTCTTATGGTTATTTTCTACCACCTTCTGAGAGACGCCTTTTTCCATTCCTGCCGGCTTTGCACAGCACTTTCCCAGTTCTTGTTAATATTCGCATCCCGAAGCAATGAGCTTTGTAACGTTTCTTTGGTCCGCCACGAATCCTGTGCCCTTGCACCAGTTCACCATAGAATACTCGTTTAGACAAGCGAAGATCTTGCCTTCGCACCACATAAACTATCTATCTTAATTGCGATGTTAATACCAGTGCCCCTATTCGTTATCAAAGCGCCTGAGAACTTCTTCATTGGTAAAATAAAATCCGTCCAATTAATCTTTAGAGCGTATTATCGAATTAGACGCTGATGGAATTGTTCAAGCTTACGGATATTGTACAATGTCCACGTTTCAGCTCCATATAACAAGGATACAATAATCATAGCGCTGAAGACTGCGGATTTTGCGAATATGATTAAGTTTCTGTTGTGGAATACTCTGGTTTTTAATTTCGCAAACGCTGGCGCAGCACTTTTAATTCAGTGGTGTATTTCGTCGTCTAGCGTATTGTCCGCACTGCGTTGAGATCCGAGATATTGAAAACTTGTGACATTCTCCGGGGTTTCGCCTCGAATTTGTATGTTACTCTCGGCATATACAATCATATAAAGCATAGCTATAGTTTGTTATTAACTACAATTTTGAGTAACATCTCTCTTTTCATTTAATCATATTTATTTTTGTTTCGTTTGGTGTTATACTCTATAATATATTCGTAAATATATTGTTAAGTAATTTTATTAAAATTATTTGTTGCACTTTATCTTCATGTTTATTAGAATTCTTCTGGTATGGATTTATACACTCTATTAATTTTACGTTAATTCTAATTAAGTTTCTTTCTCGGTGGAATGCAGATTTCTTTTTTGAGTATTTTATTATTAATTTTGTATGGAAGTTTTTGAACATAAGCCCAGTTTACCACACTACCTACTCTATACTTAAACACCTACTTTAAAAATAATCAAAAGACAAACGAAAAAAAAAAAAAAAGTTATTAAACATACGTGATAAGAAAGTAATTTTAGACACGTTGGTACATATTTACTAACTTTCATGAGATATTCTTCATTAGTAAATTCACCAATAACTGGAAAAACATTAGCTTGTGTTTTTCTGTAAGAAAGTTGAAAACATTATTGATATTTTTTGTATTTTTAATTGGTTCTTTCGAATTATTATGGGTGTCGGAGGTTTCGGTGCATTAACTTGACTGCGCTTTATCTGTTGTACAGAAACGGTTGGGGCTAAAACTTTTGATTTATTCGTAACCAAATCCCCCCCCCCGGATGGTGATTTAATTTTCTTCATTTTGAAATATTTCGAGCGGCAATTCTATAGAGTTTATTTGTATTTATCAGTAATTCTGATAAGATAAATGTACGCCATAAACGATGTATGTATATAACTTCGAGGCTGACAGCTATTGTATTTAACAGATAATATAGGATAGAGTCGTAGTCGAATTAAAACGACTTACCCACCGCCGATTTGAACGCTGAAAGCACACGTACGAACTTCACTACTAGATCTCTAAATCTCTAGTAATCCTCCGTGCATTTTTAAGAAGACGAATACAACAACTCACGGTCACCACAGCATATGTAACCAATGCCACATAAGGCGGGAAAAACCTGCAGACATAAATCTATTGTGTATTTTCTCTGCGCTTCGTGTTTTCCGCAATTAAATAAAAGATGATTAACGTCATCGTGATAGTTTAGAAAAATATAGCAATCGTCAGTATTATTATCTTTAAAATTTGGCAGAATTTCTATTTTCCCGGCTTCAGCAATTCGACCACCTGGAGCCAATAGGCCGGTATTAAACCGGAAGACAATAGTTCGTTAAAAATATTAGTTAATTCGATTTTACATTTATCCGCTGGACGAAATAGTACCGAGAAAATTACGCCATCCAATCCGTATCCCCCTTTTCTTGTGTAATGAAGTAAAAAGTTCTGTAACTGCAATACGGCTGCTTAAAAAAGACATTTTATTACTAACAATTACGTTATCTATTTCATCTACTTCTTCTCCTGAGGAAACATAATAGGGTAGCACAACGAATACGGTAAATTCTCAAAACCAGCAGTCGCTGCTCGGCAGATTAAACTGAATTAAATTGATGACCCTTATTTTCAAATCGCCTTAACTAGTGACCGGATTTCGCTGCGATCGATCTCTTGAATTTCTCACAGTATCACTTCCAGGCTAATTTTTTTGTTTCCTTAAAGGTTTTGGGATAATAACGGTGACTGCTCTTCTATATGTCTGTACTCAAGATATGAATCTATTATCCTAATCGTACGCGGAATTTCTTTAATACCAGATTTTTTCGGTTAATTTTAGAACTGTACTCTTTATTCCACGCAGGCGCAAGTACTTTTTACCAAAATACTGTTACTTCGGAGGCATGGAGCGATCTAACATCGAGACCAACATATTGCGAAAGATTTTATATTTGATTAGAGGGGAGGTTATCCTTGTTCCATTATTTCTGAAAACTTATTCAAATCACCCTGGTTAAACATTCATCTCTTCCTGTTATTTAACTGATTTATCCCCTGTGCTGTTCACTTTTTGTATCTTATTTTACAGAAACGGAACTGTTTATTGCTTAATTTATTGATCGTTAAACCGTTAAACCACCTTCCATTAGAACTGAAATAGTCATTTTAAATAAACAAAAATTTAAATATCGATGATTTTTTTTCGGGTGCAAAAAAAAAATCTGCTCCATATTTTTAGGTAGTTCACTAATATTTTATGCAGAATTTTTTATTATAATTAATAACATATGTGTAATTTTTATTAGTGTTCATATACGGGGTAATTCATTTATGTAAATTATTAGTACATATAAATTAAAATGATGAAAATTATTAATAGTACGAATATTAGTAAAAAAGGAATTATCATTTATAAAATAAATATGCGAAGAAAATTTTCAAAACCGGGGCCTTTTTCAATAAGGATAGTAAAAAAGGGACAATAAAAATAAAAACTGCGACGAACCCAATAAAATCCTTTATGTATTCTTTCGCCTTTTCCGATGGCGATCTATATAACGGCCATAGTCTCAGTTTTTCCTCGTACCTTTCCGCATTTTCCATACTTTTACTTATCATGCGAACTTGTACCTTTTTTACCCCTTTTTTACATATATTACAATCCCATGTTTTACTCTTTCTACATCTAAATTATGTCATTTTTCGTACCCTTCTAAATTGTTTAAATTTATTTCCTCTTTCTTTATATTAATCTCCACCAATATTATTATGCCGTGTTCGTGCCCCGCCTCTAGAATTTCTACTTCCTCCCATTTTTTCCTTATTGATCTGATATTTATATGACTAAGTCTGCAATAATTTTATTCTTTTCTTCCTTCATATCGGTTTTACTCTTATTTGTTTATTCATTTTCCCCCAGGTTTTTTTTTTTTATTTTATATATTATTATTATTATTATTATCTAAAAGAACCCCACGAAACTAATATTTAACATATCATTTTACACGATAATTTGCTATATAAACTGTATATCATTACATATAAAATAATTGACATAAGCGATGGCTTTCGCTTATCTAAAACAAATACAAACTAAAAATTAAAAATATCATTTAACACGATACTTTATAATCTATAACATATATATATTACACAAAAACTAATTGTCCCGTAGTTAACGAGGTGGAAATTTGTCGACCCCGTCTGCCTCTTTCCCCGTGTCTTTCTCTGTCCTTCATAACGTGCCACTTCTTCTCACTCCATTTCTCATACTTCCTTTTCTTTTATACCGTTTTGTCTATCATCTTTTTGCTCTCTTTTTCTCATCTACTATCCCACTTTGATCGTGTTTCACTTTCTGCATGTTCAACCTGGCTATCTTCTCTATTTCCCCCTCGCTGTTTCTTCCACCAACCAACACCGTTAGCCACCCACCACGCTAACCCGTACCACGTGTGCGCACGCATCCCTCTAGCACATGCTCTCATATTCATCACACATCCGTACTCGCATACCTCACCCACCGTCTTACACAACCACACCTCTCCCGATGATCACACAATCCCACCTTTTCCGTTGCCACCGATACAGCCCTATACTGGATCTTTTCTCTATTGTTTCTACCACACGCACACCGCACACACCATAATTTCGCTAAACTTTCAACGGTGCTACTGAATACGTTTCTTCGGCATGGTCGTATCGATTCCAAAATTCTACCGCCAAGTGCTGATGAGTATCGCATACGCATTAATGTTCGCTTATAATATTTCCTCATGTGGTCATATTTAAACTTAAACCGATCTCATCTACGTCTGCTCTGTCTCTTCTTGTATTATTTTTTGTATATCACCTTGATTTTTTATTAAGATCGCTTACTGCTGCGGTTTTCTTTTCACGAATATTTTCCCTCCTTAAACCATACGAAGTTGTAATTTGCCGCTTTTTCCTTTGGCTTAGGTTCCGAAAGAAGCCCTCTGTAATAACTAGATAGATTTTCGTTCAAATATACCTACAAGTTGCATTTCTTTATCCCTTCTTTCTTCTTTTCCATCATCTCGTCCACTAGTCGTCTACTAGCTTTTGCAATTATCGGCTTTGGTGATTTGTTGTTTTTTGTTGGTAATCTGTGTATCGCGCTAGTATCTTCCTCCTTTATAGTTACGTTGATTTCCCCTGCCGCCTTTATCAAAATATCTTTTAGATTTTCATCGGCTTTTTCGGTTATCCCGTGTATTTCTATATTATCTCTTCTTCCATATTGTTCTGACTGATGTACTGTACATGTCAGTTCTTTAATTTTCTCGTCTTTCTTCTTCGCTTCCGCCGTCAACATAGCCACCTGCTGATTGAGCCCTTTTACTTCCGAAATCAGAATTCCATGCATTTTATACATGCCATCATACATATTTTGCTGAGAGGAACTCAATGAACTTTTTAATTTCGTTCATATCTCTTTTTATCGTTTCCAAACTGTCGGCTATTCACTTTCGCTGCCAGTTTCAGCCTCCTCCATCCTTTCATTTTTCTGTTTTTTCGGTACGTTTATGCGACTACCACTGTTTTCGCTGTATTACTGCCTTTTTCCATCGTTTAATTTTATTGTCAGTGGCGTCACTGTTTTCTTACTTTTTGCCATTATATCTACTACCGCTTTTTATCCGAGTTTCGTTTGGTATTGTTTTCCCTATTTATCACTGATAAGACAATCACTTTAACGCATAAACCCACGTTTATATTACACGACGATTTTAGAGATTGGCTTCATCCTTATAATATTCAAATTTGTTTGCTACTTAACATACATGCATTTTGAAGTTTTGTACTTATTTTCTAATGAAATTTTTTTGCTCCTTTTTTTATTTTTGTGTATTTTAAAAATTACTAGCGAAAAATTTAATTCCCAACTTTCTCCGAATTTAAAGAGGAGAAAGTGCGTGTGGCTCGATGAGTATCCAAAAGCGTCGTTTTTTGTTTTGTTTTGCTTTTTGTTTTTTGTTTTTTTTTTTTTAAAAAAAAAAATTAAATAAATAAATAAAGAGGAGAAAGGGAAAAATACTTCCGATAGTAAAGTACGTTAACTTTTTTGTTCTTAATTTTTTTTTTTTTAACTCCCCCTTTGAGCATGTCAACGAAGGATCTTCGCCCAGAAACGTCACGAGGGAGAAGGATCAGTTAGATGTAAAGTCGGTGTCAAATATTGATAAGATAAAAGAACTGAGGATAGGAACAACGGAGATCGACGGAAACGATCAGATATACGAGGCACCATAAGGAGTAGGGAGTTTGAGCGATAGCAGATCGGAGTACAAAAAAGTAGATTACATTAACGAAGGATGGACAATCAAAGAAGATATGGTCAGGATCACAGATGGCTTCGTCGTCAGAATGAAAAGAATAATTAGGGGAAAGAGTGCGAGATGAAAACGAAAACGTGAGGAAGAAAGAAGAGTATGATTCAGACGTAAATGGATAATAGAGACAATAGCGGAGCGGCGAAGCGAAAGAAAATCGTAAAACCAAGGCCGCGTGGGAGGATTAGATTAGGTGGAAAAATTTAAGATGAAGGTTGATTAGAAAAGGAAGAAACGTAAAAATCTGACCAAAATCTAACATGAAACTTTTTACATAGTGGGAATAAATTGGAAACGGGAATTTTAGAGAGAAAAAAAAAAGCGGGGAGATGCAACAATCTGAGTCAAGGAATCTGCCATTTCGTTACCCTCTATCCGAATTATAACTGGGGACCGCCCAGAGCATATCAATGCGAATAGCATGAAGAGAGAAAAGAGTGTGAATGAGGGAGCGAATATGGAGGATAAAAAGGTCAGAGTAGTGCGAGGGGAAATGTGAGGAAATAGCTTTAAGAGCACACATGGAGTCGGAGATAATTAAATATTCAGAAGAAGAACGATCGGTGGAAATATAATTACGGAACGTAGAATATTTCACATCCACCTATCTGTCGATAAATGGAAAATATACACCACTACAATTAGGGGCTATATTAGTAGCATTTGAGTTTCAGACCAACTGGTCAAGCAGTTTTCGAGATATCGTTGGAATACGTACATATAAGAAAGAAATCAAGATGAAGAAAAATAAAAATTTATAAAAAGTCGACAAAATGAATAGTAAACAAACGATATTATTTCCCAAAATTTGGGTTTAAGTAATAAAAAATTAATATCAAGCTTTTCTTAACGTACAGTTTATGTCATTGGGAAAAAAATATTTACGGCAGAGACACCGTGTTAAAAAAAATTGAATCTTAAAACTTAAAATTTAATTTTATAACCTTCGTGGCCAAATAGCTTGATAGTCAACTGAAGCCGGGCCATAAAAAAAAGAAAAAAATCTCATAACCTTGACGTTTTTGAAAGCTTACACTTACCACCACACATCTCTCTTATTGTAAATTGTTTTTCTAATTCACGTAATTTTTAAATGTTTAATTACATCATTGGGCTTTCAAAGCGTATTTATATGGAATTTAAAAATTGTAGATATTGAAAGTTGCGTAGAGGGCGTAATTTTGAAAGATACTTTTAGCGACATACATATATTACGCGATATTAGAAATAAAACGCATTCGATCATCTACAAGCACGCTTTCTCTTTAATGAATTTAAAAATCTCTTAAATACAATGCACAGTTGCAATACAATTAAACAATTGCAAGTAAGTAAGTATTAATTTTACGTTAGTAGAGTATCCTCTGTAAATTAACAAAAATATCATAGAATGAGATATTACAGGCAAAAACTCTTAACGGTTCCTGTATCGAATAATACACGGTTTTGAACATGCATTGAATTAAAAATAAACAACCCTACAGAGAATAAGGAACGAAATGCGGAGATTCTTTGAAAAGTTCCAGTACACAGCGATAGCATGCATAAAATAGTGCGACACTCTCTTCATTAATGAGAATATATATTACTTAATACGACTGCTGATATAGTGAAGCCAATAGTGTTCGCGTCAGTTCGATGGTAGTTCAAGAGCCAAAGAGAAACGTGTTAATTAAGGTACGCTACGATACACGATCGCAGAGATGAGTATACTCATTCCAGCGGAAGTGGGCAACGGCGGCGCGGAGGAACGTGGAACGGACGGGAATGGATAGATTCGAGGAAACCGGTGTCGCTGGAGTATAGAGCACCGCGAGTCTGGTCAATGGAAGACTTCTGAACGTAACGTGCAACACAGTGAGTGCCAAGTGGTCTCTAGAAAGAAAACGCAGTTCGATAACGCGCTCGATGCATCGCGTAATGTGCAGATTTCTCTGTCGCGATATTTAGCGATCGATCTGATTGTTTTCGTCTTCTTCGATTATTTTTCATTTTGATAAACTGGAAAAAAAACGAAATAAATAAAGAAACAAAGAAATTAGTGTTTTACGGAAAATCGATGATGATAATTGATTAATTTTAGTTAAATTGTTGACCCGTTCCTTCGTTGGCGCCGGCTATTAATTATGTATTTCGTACACGAATTTTTACATGCATGCGTTTTTAAGCATTAACCCCCTAGTTGTTTTTTTATATCCGTTTTTTTTCTTTTTTCTTTTTTCTTTTTTTTTTTTTTATTTCGTTCTTTCTTAAGATGTTTTCGATAGTAAATTTTAACATAAACATCAAACGTTAAAAAAGTAACGATGAACGATTATTTTTGAAAGTTTTGCGCGATTTTCGAAAGAAGAGAAACACCACCCATTCATCATGTTACAACCCAGAAGAAAGAGGATTATGCCGACATCCTCTCACCTGACGTTGTTGGTGGCAACTTTGTTGATATTTACCCGCCAGTTTTGCACTACTGCAGGTAAGCGTCCGATTTCAATACTTTTATACATCCGAGCTCGAGGCACGTCACAATATTTTTCGGTCATTCCGAACAGTACTTTCAAATATTGACAAAAAAAAAAACAACAGGTTTAAATAGTAATTTCTTTTTTTTTAATTTTTTTTTTTAATTCTTTTTTTTAACGAATTAAAAAATAATAAGGGTATGGGTATTAATTTACAACACCTAGAAGCTTAATTATATTACCCGATAGTATGCAAAAATAACCTTATTCTATTATCCTTTGAAATATCTCAAACACACGTTCTCTGATATACCAGCGATAGAGTAAAATGCTGTTTTATAATCGCTTTCTTTTTGCTGCTCGAATTGTAAATATTTTTCGTTGATACCCTTTGTTTTCATTTCTTCTGATTCTTCTTGATTATTACGGTCCCGAGGGAGAAACAGCACTTAGCTGCTATTACGTCAATTGGGAGAACCCCTGTTAGTAGTTTAACTAGGAAAAATTTATATTTTAATAGCTCGAATAAAGAAATTTGTCGCGTTTGTCTGACTTCCCCGATTAGATTGGATAATTTTTATAATCATTTCGCGATAAATTCCGTTCGACTAAAATGAGGCCTGCATAAAATAAAATTAAAACTATAACGAGAATAATAGTAAATATTCCGAGAGGAGAGCTTGCTGCGAAATAACGTATAGAATTATTTCAGAAACGAAAAAAACAAACGAAAACGAAAAAACAAACGAAAACGAAAATGAGAACAAAAAGGAACGAGTAAAAAGTGTGTGTTTATCAACGTGTGAAAAAGGTATTTTCATTTCTGCCATTCGGTACAATGCGCCAGTGGACTTCTGGATTCGCTTACCTCTCTACAGATGCTAGGTATTGTTTCGATGTTCAAATAGTTGCCTATTATAGTTATAACGGGCGTTCACACTGACCGATTTTTATTGAACAACGTAAGGATGAGGTTATTACGGCTTTCAATGGTGGATGTAGGACCACATAATAAACAGAGAGGGTTAAGTAAGATTTTTCCTTTTCAGAAATTTAAATTTTAAAAGTGCATAATTTAAAAAAATTAGATTGTTGATGTTCCTTAATAAAAAATTTCTCGGGGGAGCAAATTTAATTATATAATTTATTAATTACTGAATATTATTCATACGCTTTATAGAACTTACATAAACCGGACAAAATTGAAAATATGAATGTTTTAATTTTTAAAGCTAGGCTTTAAAAAATATTCACAGGTGTATTTAAATCATGTTTGAAAGAGTTCTAAGCAATCAAATCGATGGCTATCATTAAAATCATAACTCGAGTATTGATCAATTTTTATCTAGACTAAAAAAATTTAGTTCTAAAAAGAGCATTGGTCGCTGCTGATAGCTTTTGTTTTTTCGGTTTTTTAATAGCTTCTTCCTTAATTCGTCTTAATAAAAATAACTTCGTTTCCGTTTTTCATCATACACCATATTAGTATACACTTCAAAGTATCATGTGCGCAAAAAAAAAAAAAAAAAAACAGCGTTGACGCATCGAACACTCGAAACTTTCGTTTGTTCACAATTAGGCTCCGCGCACAAAAATATCTACCATACCATCAGTATCAGCAGCAAATTTCTTTACTCTGATCAATCTTCCTGTCGATCTTAAGTTCTGCCTAGCTCAAATAATTCAATGCAAATTTCGTAACTATTCGTTTGGCAGTAAAAACCAAAAATACACCACAATATCATCCTAAGGTGGCTCTCTAATGGAAGGAGAACCGAGCTGAAAGATTTAAACCAAATAAAAACTAATAATAATAATAATAATAATAATAATAATACTAATAATACTAATACTAATACTAATACTAATACTAATAATAATAATAATAATAATAATAATAATAATAATAATAATACTAATAATAATAATACTAATACTAATACTAATAATAATACTAATACTAATACTAATAATAATAATAATAATACTAATAATAATAATAATAATAACCCGCTGAATGCAATAAACGCGATGGCCATCATTAATTGTAAGGAATATTTATTCAAAACTGAAGTATTCAGAAACTAAAATGTCCTTATCAAAATCATCGATATTCGATTATGTTTAGAATTTTTTTTGATACGAACATTTTTACCAATAAAATGCTTTTTTACAAAAAATAAATACCGACTTCAAGGTTTATTATAAAAATTTAAAAATGCACTAAAAAGTAAAAAATAATTACTCCCGATAAAATATATATATCAGAGTGATATAACTTAAGGTGATATCGTAATTCTTATACAACATTAATTTTTTGGAGTTGGCATCAAATTCATATTAAAAGAATAATTAAAAACTGCATTAAATGTTGATTAAATTGTTCCTAACATGAATTTAATTCCAACTCCAAAAAATTAATGTTGTATAAGAATTACGATATCACCACTTAAGTGTTATATCACTCTGATATATATATTTTATCGGGAGTAATTATTTTTTACTTTTTAGTGCATTTTTAAATTTTTATAATAAACCTTGAAGTCGGTATTTATTTTTTGTAAAAAAGCATTTTATTTTTTACTTTTTAGTGCATTTTTATTCAATTAAATTAAAACATTTATTTCCACGGTAAAAACACCAAAAGTTACATTTCCATGGTAATTTGGCAAATTTATAGTATTTTAAGTCAATAAATCTAACCCGACGGTGAAAACAATCATGAATGAAAAGCATCCAAAAAGCTTCAATCTCCCGCATTATTAAGGATAACTCAAAAACTATCGGTCGGACCTTGATCAAATTTAAATGGGACCACATGACAAACGCCACCTTTCAAATAAAAGAAGAATCATCAAAATCGGTTCATCTAGAAGAAAGTTCTGTGGTAACACACATAAAAAAAAAAAAAAAAAAAAAAAAAAAATACAGTCGAATTGAATACCTCCTCCTTTTTTGAAGTCGGTTAATAAAAGAGTATTTCGCGAAAAATTATATTAAAAGTAATTTTTAAAAGAAATATCGGTAAAATTTCCCATTCGAGGTCCGGCAAATTTTTGCTAAATTCCATTAATATCGCCGGAAGGTGTACTCTATAAATAGCGGCTTCTGGTAATTCGATATAATTATAATATCCAGAGAACTGATAGCATCATTATTACCTTGCGTGATTATGTTAATAAAGTAACGAAAATATACCCTAATCACCGGGGAAACTTTAATAAATTCTAAAATTCAAAAAGAAAACGCAAGTTTCAGATTAATCTATATTCACGATGTGCGCGATCGTAATAAAACGTAAAAGTAAAAAAAAAACAATAAATAGTATCGATAAAATATCGCAATTATCGGCTTTTATTCGCGATTTTATCGATATTATTTTTGTTACTTTATTAGTACACACCATGGATGTGGATTGTTTACAATTTTATTAAAATTTTCCAAATTATTATATTTTCGCTATTCTACGCTATTTAAGGCTGTTTAAAATGCGTTAGAGGCAGCCACGCCGACAGAAATAAATTGGACAAAAATAATTTTTATACATTTGTAAAAAGAGGCGCGCGGTTTTGAAGTTTTTTTGGAATATCTTTTCGCGGTTTTCTGAAATATACGCACATATCGGGGGGGGGGGGGATAATAATCAGCGAAGCAAAACGCAGTCACCCGACGGAATTATCGGAGAAGAAATATTGAGAACAGCGAGGTGGTAAATTGATATGTACATACACGCTCGGGTTACATAGGAAGAAAATACAGGCTCGGATCTGCGCGAAACGGAAATCCGTTATCACAGAATTAGGATCAGAAACGAGAGTCTCGGTTATACGGAGTTCTCGTCAAAGAGGAGGATGCAGAAGTAGAAAGAAAGAGCCACGGTTTTATGGTGGAGTATTGCGAAAAGCGTGATGGACACACACTTCGGACGTATATGTGTATCGGAGATGGGAATGCAACACTTCCAATGGATGGATCATCATCGAAAGAGAATAGTTCGAGATATTAGAAGACGTTACGGTATATCACGAAGATTATCGTTAAAATTGGGTATTTCGGCTGTAGAGAACCAGGCGGATCATTATAAACTGAACTACTCACGGCAGCAAGTGAAGAAGAAAGATATGTAGACACGTGACAGTCAGCGGGAGAAATGTTCGCATAGTACACGACCGAAATTGGCGTGTGGAGTCACGATATTTCTTCGATCAGCGAGACTAATTAATTCCCTGGATAAACGATTTTAATTTTTAATTTTTGTTGACGGAGAAGCGCATTAATTCTATATTCGGAAACAGTAAGCAAGGAAGTTAGTGAAACTTTGACGTTCGATCAAGTAGTGGTATTATGAAGAAGAAGCGATATATAGCGGATGGACAGAGAAGGAATATGCAATAAAGATGAAAAAAACAATCCGTGTATTTTAATAATAAACAGGAATACAGAAAATAACATTCAACGAAAGATGACCAAAGAGAATGAGAGAATGAGAGAATGAACGACCGCGAGCTTTAACAACCAGACTAAAAAAGAAAAAAAAAAAATCAGTCGAAGAGATATGATTACGAGTACTGGTATAATGTAGAAGGTAAATTCATGGAAACGGGGGGAAACGAGCCTGCGGAAAAATCTCTTCTCCGCATAAATGATCGCTTGTCATGAAAAGTAAATTTTAAAAATTTGAAATAATTTTATGTTCTGGTTTTTAAAAAAAAAGTTATGCGAAAGGAAACTAATAAAAAAACTTAAACGAAAAAAAAAAAAGAATTTCCGTTGAAATAGGATTAAATTTTTGATCGGATTTTTCGTAAATAAATGTAATTTTTTGAGTGACTTTAAGCACTTCTTTCAGATTATCTATTACTGCGCCGCGTGTTTACTTGTTGTTAATTTTATTAAACTTAAATTCTTTAACGTCTCGGCTCCTTCCTTGCTAATTATACTATTCGTGTAATTATTACTACTGATATCAACGTTATTATTATTAACATTATTATAGGTATATCTACTATTAGTAATGTTATCATTAGCACTAGGAATCAACTGTTTTTTAGGATCAGATGTACTTTTATGGAACTTACCGAGTTATCCCACTTTCTATTTTTAACCGACTTCAAAAAAGGAGGAGATATTCAATTCGACTGTATTTTTTTTTTTTTTTTTATGTGTGTTACCACAGAACTTTCTTCTAGATGAACCGATTTTGATGATTCTTCTTTTATTTGAAAGGTCATGTGTTTCTCATGTGGTCCCATTTAAATTTGATCAAGGTCCGACCGATAGTTTTTGAGTTATCCTTAATAATGCGGGAGATTGAAGCTTTTTGGATGCTTTACATTCATGATTGTTTTCACCGTCGGATTAGACTTATTGACTTAAAAATACTATAAATTTGCCAAATTACCATGGAATCGTAGCTTTTAGTGTTTTCACACCGTGGATATATCTGTTCTTATTAAAATGTTTTAATTTAATTGAATAAAAATGCACTAAAAAGTAAAAACTAAAATGCTTTTTTACAAAAAATAAATACCGACTTCAAGGTTTATTATAAAAATTTAAAAATGCACTAAAAAGTAAAAAATAATTACTCCCGATAAAAAATATATATCAGAGTGTGATATAACTTAAGTGGTGATATCGTAATTCTTATACAACATTAATTTTTTGGAGTTGGCATCAAATTCATATTAAAAGAATAATTAAAAACTGCATTAAATGTTGATTAAATTGTTCCTAACATGAATTTAATTCCAACTCCAAAAAATTAATGTTGTATAAGAATTACGATATCACCACTTAAGTGTTATATCACTCTGATATATATATTTTCCTATCGGGAGTAATTATTTTTTACTTTTTAGTGCATTTTTAAATTTTTATAATAAACCTTGAAGTCGGTATATGTATTTTTTGTAAAAAAGCATTTTATTTTTTACTTTTGTAATATTCTATTCTCCGTTGATTCTTCATTTTTCGTCAGAAGATGAAAAACTGTTCTTTTCGAAGTTGTTCTGGGCTCGCTGTCAAAAGCTACTAAACTGTCTTTATCGGCAAGAGTACTTAAATCTTTATTTCTCTCAACTAGCCTAGCCATTCGCGTCCGTAAATCTCGTGACCAGTATAATGGGGGTATTGCAGGCTTATATATGCTAGGTGCGTTTTAAAACAGTTCTGCCAAAAGCGTATTAGCTTTCTCAAAATCCGAAATCTACCGAAAAGCCAGCTAACGAAATGCTGACATAGCAGCGAATCAATTTTTTATAAATTAAAATTACTATAGCAAAATTTCGCAACGTTTATCGGTTTCATGTATTATTGTTTTTTTTCCTTTTTTTCGTTTTAATTTACTTCCGGTTCGAGATTCTGCAACTTTTGCAGCTAACGTCATGAAAAAGATCGACTTCTTTGTTAATTAAAAGTAGCAATAACTTTTCACTGTTTATTCTAGGTTCAAAAGTATTCCGCCCAAAGTTTGTCTGTAAAGTGTAATTTTAAAATCGAACAACTCTCGAGCAATATCCGATAAGAATAAAAAAAATCCAAATAAAAGATAGACTAAAGCTTAAGTAAATAACAAAATTTTTTTTCACGAGTTAGAAAATATTATGTTAATAAATATTATTACATACTTGTATTACATATACACACATATCACGAAAAAATACACTAGATCGCCAACGACACTTGAATATATATATATATATATATATATATATATATATATATGTATGTATAAAGTTGACCAAACATCGCTAATTTACATTATTAAAATATCATCTTGCTTTTGTGAGATTCGTTTTCCTTTTTTCACCAAATCTTAGCCCAGTGTCTATATTGATGAATACAAAAAGGAAATTATATATATATATATATATATATATATACATATATATATATATATATATATATATATATATATATATATATATATATATATATACATATATATATATACATATATATATATATATATATATATATATATATATATATATATATATATATATAACCACGGAAAAGTAAATATTTTCTTGCATCAGTGTGAAATTAACTAAAGCGAATATTTATTATATTTCGGATTTGATTCAGACAACACAGACTAATTTTGAAAAGACCCGCTAATTAAGAAAGGAATAGATTATAATTATTTTTCGTGGAATTTCATCTGAAGCCGTTAGCCTGCGGTTAGATTATTGCGGTCATTCCGAGTATCTCATAGGGGTCATGTTGAATATAGAATTTGAAACGCCCGTAGCGGATAACCGCGCTTTCAATACATTATAAGAGGCCGTGTATCTTTTTTCCTATGGTTTTCGGCACACTGACAGAAGCCATTCATTTAACGCCTAATTTTAATAGAGCAAAATAAATTACAGTGAAAAAAAAACAAAAGGTGCGAAATGACGCAGGACCGGGCGACGTCATACAGTGTGTGATAATACCGAAAAGTTCCCATAAAACACTTCTATGCATATCTAGAATAATTGATACAACGAACTATCCAACAGCGACCAACGTTTCAGCGACTAGTATCTTTTGAAAAATAAGAAACATCGACATCATTTCAGCAATCGTCAACGAGTTCGTAAAGCGATTTACTGAGCTACAGCGAATTATTTGGAAGTCTTTCGGTAGCCGGCTGTTATAACAATTACGATATTGCACCTTCTTCGTAGCAATAAAACAACAACAACAACACAAAAAAAAAAAATCATAATTAAAAATAGTTCTTAATACGCCAGTACCAAGGAACAAATTGGCCCAAACACAGTCGTAATACAAAGCACACGTTCGAGAATTGTTTTTATTTAGCATTCATTCCGCGGAATATTACGTTAATATTTTTCGTTTTTTTCATTTCGATCAAAATTAACGTTTTTTACATCGACTTTCTCAGATCCGATGATCCATTCGTAAGCTTACGAGATTTGATTCAAATGTATATACACATATTGATGATCGCGTCATTTTCACGCTCGGAGTAATAACATTTCTTTTCCTTCTTTTTGGGTCTCGTCGACTGGTTACCAGAGCGATCGTGTTTAGAGCAACCACATTTACAGGCGACATCTAAAAAGGAAAGGTAATTTCCTGGAAATATCCGATGTACTACTACAACGAACTACGAACTGTTAAAACTGCTAAAAATTACAATAGGGAGAAACTGTATTTATTTAGAAAAATGAATGTGACAATAATTTGAAAATGTTTGATTTTCGTAAATTTTTAGCGCTTCGGTACTGTGTAATTTTAGAATGTAAGAAAATTTCCGGCTCGTTTAATTGTTTCTCTCTTTTGAATATAGTTAAAATTTCAGCGCATTTAAATAAAGCTAGTCGATAATCAAATAATATTTCTGCACATATGTATATTAATATTCCGGAAAACAACGTCACAAATAGAAACTGGTTTCTGCAAACGGAGTAATTCTGGGTTCAAAGTAAAGCTAAAAAATTAGATCAGAAGCATGCGTTAAAGGCTTGAAATATATAGAGTCAAAATGTTAAAACGGGAAAAAGGACGATATATATCATCGGCTGTAGTCGATAGAGGTTTAAGTGAAAAAAAACAAAAAAACATTTATATGTACACGTAAAACTCGATCTTTTGAACCTCGTCATGTGGTGAATCCTAAAAGGCTAATCTTCGACAATTCTTACATAAAAGTTAGTTTCAACTGACTGCCATAAAATTTAAATGTTTTATAAGTATGAAAACATTAACGACATCGGCTGCAGGATTTATCACCCTTAGCGCAACAATGGCAGTCATTAGTAGATATATACGCACATGCAAAGGCGTCGCCAGCCAATGAGCTATGGAGGGGGGGCAACATGATAGAAAGAAGATGTGAGTTTTAGGAAAAATAAAATGTATAAGTTGTAAAGGCTTAATATTTTATTAAACAAGAATAAAATCTTAATTACAACATAATTTTCGTATGTTTCGGGCAAATTGTTCTACTACTTTATTGTAAAAGTCTTCCAAATTGTCCATGATTACGCGCCTATGAATACTCATCATGGCCAGTTGATTAAAAAGTTTCAAGGCTCCAGGGGGGGGGGGGGCGGTGACGCCCATGCACACATGCATGTATAATGTCAACTTTTCTTTCATTTACGTTTTAGTTCGCACCATCTTTGAATAATTGAACGTTATAAGTGTTTCCGAATGGTTCTCCTAGTAGAATAACGGCGAAAGGTTAGTTTTTCCTTTTTTGTTTTTCGTCACCATTTAAATTCCCGGCCAGTTCGATGAACACAGGCCGCGGAACTTTAAGGAGTTTTCTAATCGCGGCCGATACCTGTTTGCATTATTAACGCTAAAAAATATCCAGCTGGAAAGTTGTTAGCGCGCACGTGTTTTAGCGGCGAGTTTTCGTGTTTATTTTTTAGAAAGTGGTCAGGCAACAAGAAATCGAAACAGCAGAAGTGGCCATCTCGCTTAAACGGTAGATTACACGACGAAGGGGAGCGAACAGATACGGTAAATAATTTGTCGACGGCAAAAAACTGGTTAAGGCAAAAATCTGGTCAAACAGCCCGAGCGAGTTGATGCTATTTTTTCCTACTAATTTGCAACCGATAATTTCGTCCACATTGGCACGATAAGCTCACGTTTTACTGTCGTTATTATTTATTGCGCTGTTCGGTTTCCTCCTTTTTTCTTTCCGTCTTACATTTCGCATTCCTATTCTCATTTCGGCGACCTGAACTAACTATAATACAAACGAAACCAGCGAAAATTGTAGTTGTTCTGCAGGGCTGCATACTACCCATTACGGTTGCACACCTTTTTTCTTTTTTATTTGGTTGACAGAAAACTCCTCAAGAATGAAGTAGCCGTTTAATTTTCCTAGAAAATTAACTTTCTTATTTGTTTCTTTTATCGCAGATAAAACATTTCGACACATATATAGATGGAATTCATGGAACCACGCCATAGGATAGCGGCCCCTGTGAAATCCGGATGCTAGTCTCCTATTAAAAGAGTCGGATTCAATTGATCCTTCGCAAAATGAAATAACTGTCACGTAATTACAGATTTCACGTTATAAGATTTTCATGTAACCCCCAGCGTAAAATGATATCTTGTTACGCTATCTCCGATCAAAGTTCGGAAATCATCGTAACTATAGATTCGTTATTCTTGGATGCCTCTTGAAGTTCGGATGTTGACACGTACCATCTTCTCATGTCTGCTACACACAGGTCTTCTGCGGCCAGTAATTTCTCCATATTGCACGAGGTGGAAGAGACGATATTTCTCAGGGTGTCTATGCATATGACCGTAATATTTCAATTTCCTTGTTCGGATTATATGGATCATTCGACATCCCGTTTAATGCTTCTTTGTTGGTCACGCGGATAAGAAATTTTTAGCATCCTGCGATAAACGTACATTTCAAAGGCTGCGAATTTTCTTCTTCAGAGTTTGCCTGAGAACCAGCTTTCCATGCCATACAAGAAATGTAGCAACGCACCAGACGCATTCGTAATTTTACAAATACTTCCGGATCATCAAATTTTTCATGTTAAGAAAAGTCTTCCCTGCTTCATCTATTCGTGTTTTTTTATCTCCATTAGTTGGTCAGTTTCTTCATGGAACCATGTTCCCAGGTAATGAAATTTGAAGACTCGTTTAAGCGCTTTACCTTCAATAAGTAACTTTTTTCTTCCGTATTGCTTTATCCTCTGCCTTCCGATGCACTGCCAACCATTCGGTTTTACTGATATTTATACCATACACGTATATTGCGCTAATCTGTGTCGCACGGCACAACATGTCCTGTAACTTCTCTCGAAGCTGTCTGCGATTAGAACGGTATCGTCGGCATATCGGATGTTTGACACCCTTTCCGTGTCCCTATTGTTATACCATCTTCCACATTCAAGGCTTGTCTGAAGATTGACTCAGAGGGTAGATGTTAAATAGAATTGGAGAAAGAATAGAACGATAATATTTTTTCGTTAGACTTTACTTCTTGTTTATTTCTGGTTAGTAATCTGGTCCCCGCATTCTTTGTCCGCGAACAAAGTAAAAAATACTTATTTCTCATTAAACTATTTTTAATTAAAATTGCAAAATAAAAATTAAAAATAAATAAAAAAGACAAAAGACCGATGGTAGTTGCATTTTAAAATACAGAATAAAAACGTTACATTAATAGTTTTACTAGAAAACAGTATTAAATATTAGTTATAATTAAATCCGCAGGTATAACATTTATACAAATTTTTGTATAGTATAAATTAAGATTATCTGTTGTAACGAATTTTTTCATCGAGGTTTTGGTTCATGGTGGTGGGGGGGATGTAACCCTTTCCCTGTAGTAATGTCCAGCTAAATTTGTAGTAAGTTCCCACTTCACACAGTATATATATACATACATTTTTGGTATAATCGTTTTCAGAAGAAAGGTCTTACCGTTTGTAAAACACAAACAATCGTTCCACATAAATTCTCCTAATCGATTCACCTTCCAACACGACCAGTGTTAGTAATTGGTAATTTATTTATTTATTTTTTAGGTCCGCCATTAAACCGTTTGACTACTAATTTTAATTATCACATTTTTCTTCTCTTCCTTTTGATTTCGTTAATTTTTACCATTTTCGTCAGAAATTTAACTCAGAACTAAGGCTTTTTTTTTTTTTCGGCTCGTTAACTATGAACATTAACCTAGCCCAAGTGAAATTTTTCTGTATTTTCAGTGTGCGACAGCGGGGTTCAAATCAGGTCCTAGCTGAACGAAACACAATTTTAACTGATCAACTAAGCCTCGGTAGTCGGACAGTGCTGAAATCATTAGTGCTGTGTAAGAATGTAGGTGACGCGAATGCGTTCTTAGACATGTATGTTTTTCATGATGAAATACGGGTTCAAACGGTTCACCGAGATGCGTAATAGTATTTTACTTTTATGCCCGTTTATAGACCGCTGCGTCAACGTAAGCCACTCAGACTGGTTTTATAAATACCTGTTTTATAGCGTTCCGATAGAGGATGTGAATAAATAAAAAGTGTTTTATTATATCTAATAAAATGTAGAAGACAACATCAAATTTCCCGCCGTCAGTCCCACTCCTGGCTGAATATTCTGAAGCAGAATTTATTCGTTTCGCGTAAAATTGTAAACTAAAGATAGATACGATATATCTATATACATATATATATATATGTGTATATACATAAGTACACATAGTCGGAGTTACTGCTGTAGGGACGGAAAATATTTGCCGTCGAATTTCGTATCGCTGCAGAAAATCTCATCCTAAAAACAGCGCGTTCCTAGAAACTGGCCTTATTATAAAGTAATAAAAGAGATGAAAAAGGAATTATAATTACGAGGGATTTTTCGAAAAATGTCGATCGCTGTTGCTTAAATTATTTTTAAGATTCCGGTAATTAACTAGAAAAAAATTGAGATAGAATTTCTCGTAACGTTTGGCATCCTTATCGTAATTTCAAAGTTGCTCGTTTCCGTTTGTTACTGCGGTCCATTTTTATACCTCGCGAATTTTCTCGTTTAATGTAACTTGCAGTTTTGTTATTTGCAAGCGATTAAATCTGACGAGATAGTTCTACTGTTCCGATTTAATGTTTCTATCGATGAGGTTATGAAAAATCCTGTTTCGTCGGAACGGTTCTGATTTGTTTTCGAAGTCACAAGAAGGGGGGGACAGCCATCTTAATATCTGAAAATAGCTTTAACGTATTGTACGAAACTGTGTTACTTAGTTGTTTTTTTTTCCTTGCAAAGTTCATTACTTAGCATTTTCCTAGCGTAGTCATTACACTCCGTTTTACAATATTTTATTTAGCATTATTTAGCTTTTACGTATTTTATTCGGAACATTTATATTTTATATTTTTTAAGGTATTTTATATTTTTTTACGGTTATAAATTAAAACAACAAAATAAAATAAAAAATAATTTTTAAATGTTTACTGATACCGATTCTTTTTTTGTACAAGCTGTAATGAGTATTTTTTTTTTGTCTACAACGTGAATGCAAAAAAATTAAATAAAATTCGTGCAGATTAGTCGTATAATCGACTGGTAATTTTATTTATATTTTTGAAACACCGCATCATAAAGCGATAATTTCATAAAATTGTCTAAATTGTAACCAACCATGACACACAGTTATCCCTCAGTCTGTCACAATATCCGTGCAGTTCCAGGTAATATGGTAAAGAAGCATAAATTGCAACTGACCACGTTCTTATTGAAAAGTAATTTCTACTAAAAACGATACAACTTTTAAAATTTTTTCTTTTCCACATTATCTTCGAGATCCAAAAAAAAAAAAAAATAATATGTCCCCCGAAAGGAAAAATTCAATCTTTTACGTGGAATTATTGATTCGTAATATTTTAAGACATTACGAGGAATAAGCAATATATTTATTAAAGACCGAATAGTTAAAAGTAGTTATCAGCGAAGCGTTTTCAAGCAAAGCCGATCACCCGTTGAATTATTAACATATTTTTACCATTCATTGGTAGCACGTATTTCTGTGTTTGTGTTTTAAAATCGTTCGCAATATATGTATTCGGTTTATGTGTGTTCTTTTCCAGCTGAAAATGGGCTTTGCCTAAAAACATTCCTGCGATAAGTATACTTTTAATTACCTTGCTAAAATAGCTGAAATTAAGTAAAGAAGCAAAATATCTAAAAAACCATGGGCGGGCAGCTGAACAGGAGAGCCGAAATTGGAAATATGAGTTTGAAACGAGTCACATTTAAGGAAAGCAGTACTGTGAGCGCGAAAAGGTGCCCGAAAATCCGCCAATTTATTACGCTCAATGCCCGAATGGCCAAGAATGCGCAGAAGGTAGATCTCGATCCAGGCGGAGGAGGAAAAGTTTACGGATGAGGAAGCGTACGAGAATAATCGGAAGAGAGAGAGAGAAGTTGCAAGGCCGTTTCCATGGCGGGGGGACCCTCCTTCCGTTAGAACTGAAATAGTTATTTTATAAATAGGTACACAAAAATCTGAAAAAAAATCAAAAATTTAAAATAAATCAATGATTTTTTTTAGGTTGTTCTTACATTTAAAGAAAGAAAAAATATGCTTTATACTTTTTTTTGGGTACTTGTTAATATTTTATGAAAATTTTTTTATTAAAAGTATAATCAATACCGTATGTAATTTTTATTAATCTTTATGCGGTGTAATTCATTTATGTAAATTATTAATACATATAAATCAAAATAATGGAAATTATTAATAGTACAAATATTAGTGAAAAACGTATATCTTTATAAAACCATACGGATTTCATAAAAGAGGTGGTGGTTCCGTGATATCCTGGATGAAATATATTAAGCCGCCCGCTACGTACTTAAAAAAACTCGAAGTTAGTTAAATTTTACACCAACAATTTTCCGAGTATAATCTCGGAACAAAATATATCGATCTTATCCAAAGTAATTGGAAGAAACTGTATTTGTACTATCTGTCGCGGAATCATCACGTCGTCATCAGAAAATTAATTGCGTCATAATCGAACTGAATTTTAAACGTCAGATATAGCGCCGCTGACTCGGTACTTTTCCACTCGATTGCTCTGATTAAGCGTCGACATACTTTGCGAACTGTCTGTACGTGAAATCCGTTTTCTTCTCTTCTACGACCGCTTTTATGTATCCAAGTTGGCCGGCGGTGGTACTATTAGGCCTACTCGTTGTGTGTCTCGATACGAAAACCGCAGGCGCGAAAACCATCGGTCCAAATAGGTCGCGAATATCTGTTTATAAAGAGTATCCAAGCTAAATCGGAATGCTTTTCGGCTTCAGTCAGCCGTGTATTCGACAGTTTTTCCACATCGCATACAGCACGATGCCCTCGTTGTTACAGTCTCACACCTGTTCTTTTCCGGCGTTGTGGTGCAGTTCATATAGAACACTACGATGGTAAAATCGCCTTTTCGACAGTCGATATTATTCCTGGGATATTTAAATTATCGAACTTGAAAAGCATCATCTTTCCTACTTTCAGTGTCGGTATTGTTAAAATTTCTCTTTGGAAAATTTTCTCCGCAGCTAATAGAATTTTGTAAAATAATGGAAATTATAAGAAAAAATTAATTACATCACATTCTCGACAGATGACAAATTTTTCTATCGCAGTTTCATTTTATTTATTTAGTTGTTTTTTTATTTCCCCCCAAAAAAAAAAGAAAAAAAAAGAATAACCGAATTTGGGAACAGCTGGCAATAATTGTAAAGTTTTACGGGGACAAAAAAAAATAAATAAAAAGAGGAAAAATATATGTGTATTCATCTATTTATGAGAAAAAAATTTAAACGTGGTTTTATTTTTTGGAAACTTTTTGGTATTTTGCCAGCGCGCCATTATAGCGCAAAAAATTCGAATTAACATTTAAAATAAATAAAAAAAAAAAACGAATATTACGCATACCATCAGACACGGAAGAGCCCAAATGGTTAAAATACAAACACGGTAGAAGTGCGGACTTGAGAAAATACTCTTTTCGGAGAAGCTGTCTCAAAAACATAAAGTTACTCAAAAAAAAACAAAAAAACAAACAATAATACACAAAAAACCAATAATAAACAAAAAAAAATCCGTTGATCCTCATGTAACTGACGCATTTTGGAAACGTTCTAATAACATGGAAAAAGGATAATTTCATTCTTGTGATATTTTGAGAATCTGATACAACTTTTAATCGATTTTTGCATTTCTTTAAAATTTATTTTATTTTATTTAGCGGCTCGTAATTACTGTCACACCATTCGAATATGATAGTGTGCTAAAGACGACAATTAGATTCCATCAAAAAAAAGAAAAAAAAAAAAAACAGAAGAAAAAATAGTCAGTCTCTGTAGGGTAGTCGGGAAATTTTTTAAAAAAGCGAGAAAAAGATCAACTTTTACATTTTATGTATTTTCCAAAAAATTACAAAGGAAGAATGAAATACAGCCGGAGAATGATGCTCTAGCGATGTTTGTAAAAGAATAGGCTGCGAAAAAATCTCAAGAAATTGAAGTCCGTAGCAGCCCGTGTGTATTTCTAAAAAATACACGAATTATCGAGTATAAAAACTTATCTATCTAATAAATGTACATATTTCGCGAAATCATTATACAAAAGCTGCTCAGAAATCGTAAATGAAAGTATTTCGTCGCGGGCGACACGCGCGCCACGTGTAATTAAATATTCGTGTTTCTTTTTTTCCCATTTTATTTGATCTGTCTAGAGCTTAATCGAAAGAGCTCTAGCAACGGGATAAATAACACACTCGGGAATTCTAAAGGCCCACCATTTTTAATAAGTGAAGCCAGAGTTGGCTTTATTTAAATTTTTTCCGATCGCATGAAATAATTCGACAAGCTAAGTGACGTTACTTCTCTTTTACTAATGTGAATTTTTTTTTTCAATTACGCCCGTCATACTTAGTAATGTGCGTATTATTTTATTGTTTACGTACCCGTCCGGTCGTTCTCGTTTTAGTTTCGGATCTTTTCATATTATTGCGGAAAATATTCTAACGATTTATTACGGATAATGAAACGATTGAAATTGTTTTATAACTTTTTTCGGTGACTTTATCCTTTTTTATTGTTTCTGTCGATTAATACCGAAGTATTTTTGGCATTTTTTTTTTTATTCGCCGTTATTTTATTTTCAAAATTGTCGCACCTCGTGGCCCCCGATACCGGGTTAGTAATTGAGGTGCTTTCAATGATGTTTTATTCATCGAAAAACGATTTGCATTATTTGAGCATAGATATATTTTATCTTAAAGGAGGGAAATGGAACGACCAGCGCGATAAGAAAAATAGAAAAAGAAACGAAAAATTAGGTATATACTACATAATATGATAAGTGAGGCGGCCATGATTGTATCTTATATGTTAATTTTCGATAATCTTAAAAACAATTCGATTCGATAATGTAGCGATTTACGCTGGAACAGAGTGGCTTTCGTATAGTTCTATCGATCTTTTCATCGTTAATCTCTCGATATCGAAAATTATTAGGCTTCACGAAAGATGAGATGATCGACTTGCTCGTTTGTTTAGTGACTTCTGCAGAGTGGTAAAATTATCCTTGAGCGTTTTCTAAACAACAGCAAAATCTCGATGACCGTCATGATAAAATGAGGGAATTTTGTACGTTTAGACGAGAAATTTTTCTAGAATTCCGTGCGTATACCTAAGATCTTGAGATATTTTAACGCCGGTACGAAAGTAATGTTCTAAAATGACGAACACTATCGGAAGTGTCGAGAGTTTGACGGATTCCCCGATTAATTAAGAATCATTAATAATTACACAAAATGGAAAGGGAGAAAAAAAAGTCGAAATTCAAAAGTGCGTTTTTCAACAAAGTGTGGCCCCTTTTTCAAGTTTATTAAATTAGAAACAGACGATAATCCGCTAATTCGTACGTACATCGTCGAAACGAATTAAAACGTGCGGGGGGGGGGGGGGGGCGGTAGGAAAAAGTTTGAAAAAAAAGTGTAAAAATAATAAAAAGACACGAGATATCGACACGGAAATTCCGACGTTCGCTCCAACGAGTAGTAGTGCAAAACGCGATAAAAAGCAGTCATTTCGCATAGGGGACACCGCAGCAACTTTTGGACGACTAAGCGTCTCGCAAGCGTGTATGTAAACAACGGCAAAGTGTACGCAATATGCATCCGAAGAGAACTGGATGAGATGGTGTGCGTGTGTGCGCGCATCGGCGTGAAATATTTTCGAGCTGCCGGCTATTGTACAGGTTACACTGAGGCGGCAGTCGCAGCATAGAGCAGAGAGAGTAGGTCAAAAAAATCGAGACTGGCAGCTAGTCGGTGTGTCCGACATCGTTCGATCTGCATTTTCTTCTCTACGGAGAGCTGCTCCTAATCGCTCTTCATCTCGGCGGATTCGGACAAGAAGGACACACTTACTTATATATGCCGGGGCAACTCCATTCTTAAGAGCTGCAACTAGTTAACGATAACTTCCTTTCACTGATAGCCGGCGGCCTTTACCGCACCCCAGACGCACACCGAAACGAGTCTGCGCAGTCTCTCCTAACTGGCGCGATAATCAACAGCAACATCGATGAATGGTACCGTGCCGTCCGTATACGTGTTTATAGCGCTTCAGGGCGAAAATAATAAATAGTCTCAAATTCGTATGGGCGAGGGTTAGAGTGGCTAGTCGGAAGACGCGTGCCATTATTATGGGCATTGTGTGTCGATCTTTAAATGGAGCGCGCACGCAGAGAGTTATATAAAAGTGTGATCGATCGACGGATACCTTTCAAAAACCGCTCGTTCGTTTTTGATTTTTCATTATTCCCGGGGATCTGTCGATGTTCTGATTTTGTCAAGCCCCGAATAAAAAGAGACCTGCTCAAGAAAAGCCTTAAATTCCAATTACAAAGCCGACCGCCGTGATCGAAATTACATTACAAAACTGCAATATGTGCGAAATAGCCGTTCTCATTCAACGCGCGTCAATCGGAAAAAATCATTTGATAAGCCCCCATCTATTTGTCTTCTCTCTATATGACGCTATCGTGTGACATCTGCGCTGACCAAGAAACACTATATCTCGCACCGAAATGTTCATCCCGTACAAAGTCATCGCCAAACACAAAGAAGAAGAAGAAAAACGAAGAGAATTAAGAATTCCACAATTTTTTGGAAAAAATGTCGCTTTAATTGAAATAAAAAGTAACTTTTGAATTTTTTCTAAAAAGTGTGATTATATTTTAATAATGCCTTAAAAGTAGTCAGTCTTTGGACTCCGGTGGACAGAAAAGACTGCATTTTTCGGCGCACGCGTCTGTAGAATATTAAGCCTGGATTACGGACAAAAATGACTTAAAAAAAGAAACGAAAAATATTTTTTTTGATCGAAAAGGCAAAAATAAAACTAAGAAGAGCAGTCATTTTTTGCCACGGATGTTCTAAAACTGTAAAATATAAGGAAATAGCGAAAAAGTTCATTTACATTCGACCATTCTCCGCTATCTGAGAGAATCTTTTGAAAAATGCTACCTTAGAATTTTGACTACAAAAAAAAAAAAAAAAAACTCTCCTAGCGACACTCGCAGTGTTATTAATATCTAGCTTTCGAGACAACATACATTTGTAAGCGTTTAACCTGTCAAAACAGAATTTTACAAAGGTTTTAACACTTATGGGTTACTCCTACCGTAGGTTTTATTATTATTATTATTATTATTATTATTATTATTATTATTATTATTTTGATCTGCAAAAGTTGCAATTTTCTACAATAGGCTAGAAAGTTGCTCACGACGGTAATATATTACGGGGAACAAAAGAAAGAAATGGTCATTACAACCGGATGAATTTCAAAGTTCGAAAAATGAATAAAAAATTTAAGACAAAATCTTCGAATACAACCGGGCGAATCGCTCATTCGACGCTATTATAGGAAAAAAATATCCAAATGTTGTTTGTCACAGCTCCCGAACAGAAGTTTCTCTGTTTTTATCTCTCTACACGTCGATTATTATTATTATTATTATTTTTTTTTTTTTTTTAATGAATCTATTATTATTAATATACGCGAGAAATTACACTAAATTTACGCAAAATCGTAAAATTTTTAACTTCTAATAAGCTTTCCTTCTCCCATAGTAATAGAAAAAAATAAATAGAATTCTCGTTTTTCCATTTCCTTTTAAATTTTAATCGGCTTTAGCGATCTTTAAACAGGAAAATAAATAAATAAAAAACAAATAATAATAATGAACGTTTTTACACGACGTACACTGAGATACAAACATTAGGAATAAAATGTTCAATTCCATTCTATTCGAAAAGAAAAAAAAGTTATATTTTCTTTATTCTACGGCGCGAGCAAACCGTCATTCGTTACAGTAGCAATTAACAGAAAAACAAACAATCTCATTAGCGCACGATTTATCTTGTCTTTTATCGCGAAAAATACATATGCAAATACACGTCACGTCGATAATTTGAAGAAATTAAAAAAATAATTGACGAAAAAGCAGCCGGCTGTTCGTTAAACTGGATAATGTGCAGCGACGACTTCTATCAGCCGGATGATAAGCGATAATTCGCGGTTATGCCATTGACTTTCATTCGTTGTTTGTGTATTAATTGAACGCTGCCAGATGCGCGCAATCAGTCCTTAATGTAACTTTATTATTTCATTTTATTTTCCACCCGTACGGGTACAATCAAAGTTACAACTTAAAATAAGGAGAAAATGAAAGTATACATTATTTTTTTTATTTTATTTATTTTTTATTTCTGTTTCGAATGAAAAAATTATCATTTAAATATGAATACGTCTCAAACCTCATTTATTGTTATACCGATACAATTATACCATAAAACTCGATCCTTCGAGCCTCACCGCGTAGGCATTCGCTCAGCTGCTGCTAGTTTCCTATAATCGATACGGAAGAAGAATCGATATCTTAACTGACAACGTCGCAATGTCGAAATGAACTGTAATAACGAGAAAAATAAAAGCATCGCAGAATTCGGTACACAGCTTTTTTTTCATATTATCTCAGGGACGTAAAAATTACGTGACTACACTCAGGCGTTTCAGAATTTTCATACTAAATAAGAATAAAGTCGTAGTCATTAATAATATATAATAACACCTATTTTATTCGTTTCCTCGCATTCGTCATTATCGATTGAAATGTGAGAAAAAAAAATGCTTTTTTACAAAAACTAAATATCGATACTTCGAGGTTTATTTTAAAAATGCACTAAAAAGTAAAAAATTTATTACTCCCGATTAGAAAATATATATCAGACTGATATAACACTTAAAAGTGGTGATATCGTAATTCTTATACAACATTTATACCTTAATCAGAGTTGGCATCAAATTCATGTTACTACATATGTCTAGGAACAATTTAATGAACATTTAATGCAGTTTTTAATTATTATTTTAATATGAATTTGATGCCATCTTCTGTAGTAGGTTTTTGTTTCTTTTCCTACTAACTTAAACGTCGCATATCATATCTTATTTATATGTATATTCATTAATTTAGTTATGTGGTAAGACTCGTGTCGGTACACATATTAACAACTATGTCATGAGTGCAATGTTATTGTTTACGCAAATAAATCTTTCTTTCTTTCTTTCTTCTGATTAAGATATAAATGTTGTATAAGAATTACGATAATATCACCCTTAAGGTGTTATAACACTCTAATATATATTTTTTATCGGGAGTAATTGTTTGTTTACTTTTTAGTGCATTTTTAAATTTCTATAATAAACCTTCAAGTATCGATATTTATTTTATGTAAAAAAGCATTTTATTTCGATACTTTTTAGTGCATTTTTATTCAATTAAATTAAAACATTTTAATAAGAACACATATATTTCCACGGTGTGAAAACATCAAAAGCTACGTATTTCCATGGTAATTTGGCAAATTTATATAGTATTTTATAAGTCAATAAATCTAACCGGACGGTGAAATCAATCTCATGAATGAAAAGCATCCAAAAAGCTTCAATCTCCCGCATTATTAAGGATAACTCAAAAACTACCGGTCAGATCTTGATCAAATTTAAATCGGACCACATGAGAAACACATGACCTTTCAAATAAAAGAAGAATCATCAAAATCGGTTCATCTAGAAGAAAGTTCTTTGGTAACACACACATAAAAAAAAAAAAAAATAAATAAAAATACAGTCAAATTAAAAATAGCTCCTTTTTTGAAGTCGGTTAACAAATTCGAATTTCTCTTTCCATAAATCCGGTAATTCTTCGATAGAACAATGAAACTCGGACCAAAAACAATTTTAAATACGTCTCTATTGAAATATTTAGGGTAAGCAATATGAGAGAGGTTTATTATTGGAAAAAGTAATTAAAAACGATTGTTTTTTTTTTATTTTATTTTCTTTCAATTGAGAGAAAATAATTTCAAGAGATCGATTAAATTAATAAACCATATTGATCGATTAACAACAAAAATATACATTTAACATATAATAAATAATTAAGCTTTTCGGTAAGTGACAATAAATAAAACATGAATCAATTTTCGACCGTATCCTTCGACTAAAAAGCTAATTTAAGCTATATGTGAAGGATACTATGTATTCAAAATGCGTAAAGCGTCATCTGCCCGTGTTCAGATATCGTCTGATTTTGCCTTAGCGTTAAGTCTTGTTTCCGTTTAACATTTAATCGATTTAACTTCCCCTGATTTTAGCCCCATTATAGTCCAACTGAAATAGCCAGAACAACAACGTCGTCGTCGTCGTTGTCCGCCAATCGGAGATTATTTAAATATCCTTCTTAAATTTTAAAGTTTTTCCCAGTCGAAATTTAATTCAATAGCGGCTTCGATAGTTTTTCGGATAATTTAAATATGTGTTAAGAATTTTATCCATTTTGCTACACAAGCTTCATTTTACACTACTCGAATAAAAATATAGAAATTGTTTATAGTTTTTTTTTTTTTTTTTTTTGAAAAATTACAAACAACTTTCGTCAAAACGCTTGTCGACGAATTATCCTATTAAACACTTTACCATCTTAAATTAACACATGTATATATATATATATATATATATATATATATATATATATATAATCGTGTAATATTTACTCATTTTAATCTATCTTTTTACTTATTTAATAATCTATTTCTATCTTTTATATTTTAATTGTTTTTTTGTTTGTTTTTTTTCGCAGTTTACTTATTGCGCCTTGTCATTTTATTCTATGTTTATTACTTTTTTTATATTTTCTTCTTCCTGAAGCCATTCCTCTATTTTCCTTTTTCTATCCCCTATTTTTTCCTTCTCTATTAGTTCGGTTAATTAAACAATTTCTGACCGTTAAGAGAAACCGGTTTTTAGACGATCTTCCGATGAACTTTCGTCTTAAATTTCGAATTTTTATAATTTTTAGAAAATTTTTATCTCTTAAATTTCCAATTCACAAATACTTCGAAGAAAGAAAACTTATTAAAACTAATACGTTCTCGTATGAATTTTTATTCTTTCATTTACGTTTGTGATCATGAACGGACGCGCTTGAGAAACTGCTAGTCGATGTTACTTTTCCAATATTCGATATTTAAATTATAATGTACCGAATTATTTGTATTTAATTCATGTAATAAATTAGAATTATGTATTAATTAACAAATGATTTTGGCATAAATTAAAAAACAGAGTTGTTGGCATTTTCGGCGTAATAATTAATTATCGCTCTACATAAACCTTAAAACATTATTGCGAAATAAGAATTTTATCAAAAAAATAATATCAAAATTGCAAAAAAATCGATATTACGTACAGATTCCGAGATGCGGATGGAAATAAATTATATATTTTCAGTTTAATAATTTTTTAAGAACTTCACGTAATTAATACTATAAAAAATACGAGTGTGTCAATAAGCGCTACAACTTCGAGCGATAAGTGTATCAGGGAATTCCGAATTATCTGTAAAACCGCTGCTAGTAAAGTTATAAAATCGGCAAAACCGAAGAAAAAAGATTAAAACAATAAATTTCCCCATTCCGGTAATGAATTTTAATCGGACGTGGTGGTAAATTTATTATGTAAACATTTAATGTGTACGCTGGGGGACTGACCACTCGGAGAGAAAAAAAAAAAAAAGTATGCACGCTGCTAATAGTGTAATTTCATACAAGAGAGGGAGAGAGAGAGAGAGAGCTACCTTAGAGTCGCGACACAGTGAAAAGCCGCCAAGGTTAAAAGAGATGCAGGATAAGCTGGAGGACGGCTAGTTACGAAAGAATGAAGTATTTATAATAGCTAAACGAAAAATCTTCGTACAGAAAGTGAAATCGTATCAGTCCAATACGTACGTATTATGTAATTTTTGAAAAATTAACCCTATTTGAAGAAAAATATAAATATAAATAAATTAAATTATAATGCAAATAAAATAAAAAAACAACTACAACTGCGGAAGCAACCAGAATTATACGGCGGTTTTAGCGAAATATTAGTTTGCCGAAATTATAGAAAATTTCATTACATCGTTACATCATAAATGCTCTCGCTAAGCCATTAACCTTATTAACACCAAAAGAGATCCGTTTGAATTTGATAACGCGCGCGGAGAAATTTAAAGCCGATTTCTGATTCTAAGGAATTGCGTTGCATAACTGACAGCGGTTACCACAGCGGTTGCCCACAAGTTGGAATTAATTTGCCGCGCGCCTATATATATATATATATATATATACGCCATGTACGAAACATACCTATATGCATATAACACCGCATATGCATATAGACACTTACGCGTTTTCCTTCTTTCGATGGTGGCATAAAATTACATAAAATTTTGTCGCTACACCGCCTACTCCGTAATCCACGCGTTATTTATAAGTGTGATTCACTTACCTTGCGTGTGTCATACACTTTATGCAAGTGTGAAGTGTCGGTGTCAATAAAGGTTACGTATGTGTTGGAGGCTTACAAGTTTGTTTTTTTTTTCTTTTTTCATAAAAAAGCGCAACTACTATCGATTTGCATATATCTAGTTTTTTTCAATTTACTGTCATTCTATATGAAGGTTCTTCTACGTGCGACGTAGGGGAGCATCAATTATTTCGCGAATATGAGGGGTCCAGTAAAATCTCATCAAATCTCATTTAAACTAGGGGTGGGGGAATAATTGAAAATCTCACGTCAACTTTTTATTAAAAAAAAATAAATTATTGAATTTTTCTTTTACTTTTTTCGGGCTGTGTCGTCCCATTTTGCGCGCTGCAAAAATCTCATGGCTATTAAAAACTTTTATTTCGAGAATAAAAAAAAAGTAAAAAAAAAAAAACCTTCATAGTTTCTAAAAGAAAAGAAAAAAAAAACTGGTTATATGAACGTATGGAGTGAACGAACAAAAGATTCCTGGTCGCAACATACTTCCCCTCTCCAAAAGACTATGGTCGGATGTGTATCCTTGCTCCTTTTCCAATCCTAACTCCTCTTACCTTTCTATTCAGCCTAGAACACCCTTCTTGTTCTTGGTTCTATCATTTTCCTACTCTTAAACGTTTTTTCATCATTGCTACCTGTCGTCTGTGGTTCAAGCATACTTTGCTTCCATCCCCATGAATATACGTTTTGCTCTTTTCCCATACCCTTATTGGACACTTTGCACTCTGGCGACTGTTCCTTCGTTTGTGATCCTGACGTTTGAATGTTCCAGTCTTTCCTCCAAACGTAATATCCTGTACGTTTAATTATTAAAGCTGAATTTTCCTACTCCATATAGTGCTTTTCCTATATTTTAGCTTTGCCGTCTTCAAAGGTGGGGTTCCCTTTTCTTGTCTCTTTTCTGTCATCGATTTCTGACCGGATTAAAATTTAATCTCTAATCTATTCCAATTGTGTCCTGGGTAGCTGCCCTTAGTCGGACAAGCCCAAAAAAAAGAAAAAAATTAAGAAAGGTGAGACGTTGTTGTCTCTGTTTTTACTTTTAATTTTACTAAATTTAAATAAATTCGTTATAGTACACCTTAACGTTGTATTATTTTTCTCCGTTATGAAAAAAAGTGTAGTCCTTTAACAACTACATATATTGTAAAGGCGGGGTCCCACCAAATCACTCTAAAAACTTCACCAACGGAGGGGACGGTCCAAATTAAAAGAATAACAGCTCACACGTAATTAATGGATATGCTGCTCCCTAAGTGAAGTTGTTACCGTAATTATTGGATACATCTGATTATGTTATTATTATTGTTCTCGGAGGCGTGGTTTAATGTGATAAATTTTAGAAGGCACGAAAATTCAAAGTTATTTTTAACGCATATCGCATTTCCTTGCAATTTTATAACATGTAAACAGCGCACGCCACATTCCCAATTAAAAAATATCTAATAAACGTCAGCAAATAACCGATATAAACCGTACTACAATATTCGTGTAACATTAACAACTTCAGTCGCTTACGCGCCTGTCTTTTTATAGTATCTTAAAAAGAACCGGTGAGATCGTGTCGTCCTATCGTCGCAAAAATTCAAAGGCGCGCCGATTAGAATAATCTCGTAAAATAATTCCTCTTAATTAACATACGGGGAATTTTTTTCCGGTTGGACCACAATATTCTCCCCGCCATAACCGGTATGTTACGTTAACCGATTTTCATATACGATCCCATTAAATTTCCGCCATCTCGTGATAGTACTGTTATAAAAATTCTTAACATTAACTGCGTTCAAAAGACGCACACTTTTTTCATGCTTCGGAGTTTCTCGAAAGTCAAAAAAAAAAAAAAAAACTAGGAAACCACAAAGCAGACAGAGAACTTACGAACGAAACGACGGGGAATAATTTATACGAGCCACGAAATTTAAAATTCGTAAAAAGTGTACAAACACATGCATAGATGTGTATCTGTATCGCGCTAGAATCACTTCGATTAATGCTTCGCGATAAAAGGATACCACCGGGAGATTCCTTATGACTTCCTGAGTTGGCCTTTCGAAGAAATGGTATAAAAAAAAAACTTCAAAAACTTTGCAATAAATTCTCCGTGTTCTTCGACAATCACTCGAGAACAATCCATCTCTCGCAAAAGGAATCGCATACGTCATTATACGGAGGTAAATATTAAACTAGGCATCATTATGCGTTTAGGAAAAGGAAATAGAATCATATAAAATCGTATAAAATCGTATAAAATCGTATAAAATCGTACAAAATCGTATAAAATCGTATAAAATCGTATAAAATCGTATAAAATCGTACAAAATCGTATAAAATCGTATAAAATCGTACAAAATCGTATAAAATCGTATAAAATCGTATAAAATCGTATAAAATCGTATAAAATCGTATAAAATCGTATAAAATCGTATAAAATCATATAAAATCGTATAAAATCATATAAAATCATATAAAATCATATAAAATCGATAAAATCGTAGATTGCAAATCGTTGCGACATTCTAACATTATAGCTTTCGCAGTATACAATGTTTGGCGAAGTGCATAATGTAAAAATAAAGCAGATAAACAATGATAAGTGATATTCATAACGCAGTTTCAGATGGAATAGAGAAGCGTAGATTCCCCATAATTATGATCAAAATCTACGCTTTTTCCTTTCTCCCCAGATAAATATAATTCCTATAGAAGTGATTCAAGCAATAGACATTGTTCATCATTAATTTTACATTATCGCAGTTTAGTTATAAAATTGATCTATACATTCTTTCGTACATCGTTTTTAGACGTCGGCGAAAAACGATGGTCCGATTAACTTGTTTTAATTATTTCTGTTTTCCTCCCCAGTAGTTGTGACTTCTTAATTGACTATTATCGATTTTACACTAATACGCAAATTAAATGAACAAGCCGGGTTTTCTTTTTTTTTTTTTTTTTTTTTTTTAATTTACGTTCTCGTTGGTAATTTCTAATTATATAATTATAATTAGCGGTAATTTAATTTAAAAAAATAACAGCATGATGTAAAATGTTCGCTGTTCTGAGACAACTTTGAAAACATTCCAATATATTATATTTGATAAATTTTTACTTTAACGATTCGAATAAATTCCACCACCGCTGATCACCACCATCTCGTATTTCTTGATGGTCGACAGTGAGATCATTTTTAAGGGAAACGGCAAGATTTTTTCAAACATAGCGTATAATCTTTCCTAATACCAACCATCAGGACAGTTGCAAAAATATTTAATCAGAAAACCCTGAAACGTTGAAAAACTTTATTAATTTGTGCCTCAGATAGCTCTTAATTACTTTTCACCCACCAGCAGTGCTGTCTAACGTTCTATAATATTAATAGTTTATTGTTTTAAAAAGCCCTATTATGCCGATATTCTTTTTAATCGTCCAGCCAGAACGAGGAGAGTGCCGTCATTATCTTCGTGTAGGTAAAGAAGTTCTATTATATACAAGTACGCATTGGTCATTTTATTATTTCTCCGATAGTATCGATTTTAAAATAAAAGTCTGTAAATTAATCACTTACATATATCGTTTTTTTTTTTAAATTTTTGTTTCTTTTTCATATTTTTGTATATTACAATTTATTTTTTATCTCGACTTTTTACGAGATTTAATTCATATACGTACTCTTGATGATCGCTGGATTTTCTTTCGGAATTCGCGTAATTATTTATTAAATTAAAATACACACGCATATTACATTTGTTATTTTGTCTATTGAAATTACAAAAACCGAAAAAAAGGGAAAAAATCATTAACAGAGAAGTCAATTCAAATTTGTTTTGAGTTTCCTTAGAATAAACTGAAAAACTAATGTTTTACTTTAACATCTCTTAAAATTAATGAAAAATCGCTTTTATCGTTATTTACAATATTAGTAAACAAAAAAAAAAAAAAAAAAAAAAAAAAACAAGTAAAAAAAAAACCTACCTTTTGAAAATTATTGAAAAATTAATAATTCGGTTTTAAATAATTTCAAAAACAGCCCGGCACTTGATAAAATTATTTTTCAGTACAGTTGGTTCTCGTTTTATAAAACAGTTAAAATATTAATAATTCGGGAAATACCGAAAAATCACAAGTTTTACACTATTACAATTTGACATTCGCCAATTTTTATTTATACTATACCGCGACGCAAACATCTATTAAAAATACGTTTAGAATATGTTAATCAAAAACCTGTATTGGAACGAACTGAATGGAGCCCCCCCCCCCACCCGATTATTATTTATTCCTTAAAAAAGTCATTTTTGTTTATATCATAATTTTTAAATACACTCTACATTCTATTCCATTTCCGTTGTCGCCTATAGACACTAATTAAAATAGAGAGTTACCCATTTAAACAGGAATCGAATGTCAAAAATCAAAATTACTAGCGGACCTGCAGTGTTTTTTTTTCTCCCTCGATTTATATTTATTACGAGTGAATTCCACTTAGTTTCATTTCTTAATTAGTGTGCGCTTCTACTTTTAGGTTTCTTTCGATTTTTAGACTTTTTTGTAATATACTAGCAGAGAAATTTTTACTGGGAGCCTCCAAACCGGCGAAAGCCTGAAAACTCAGTGAACTGTTATCGAAATGCGTCATTAGAACAATAGACGAATATTATAAATTTCCTCATTACTAACAATAGAGAATTAAAGGAGGAGTAGAATGAGAATAAGCGCTGTAACCTTTAACAGAAATAATGAGCGGACGGACTATCATTAATCAATGGAGTTGTATCGAAAGGCAGAACAATTTACTTTTTGCTTCCTTGTCGAATTAAAAGGCACATAGCCTGAAAAGAGAAAAAAACGAAAAAAAAACAAACCTAGTCTGCTCTCTCCGGTTTATAATTGGGATGCTGCGAATGATAATTTTTAGTTTTACTTGAACTCTCTTCACCTTGACAGCCGTAAAGGGAAAAAGTGAAGAACCTGCATCATTCCTACTCAGAGCAGGCTATTATATTTGTAAATGATCATTATTATCATCGTTCGTAGTAACGTGTCTGATTGTTCATCATTATTAATGCCTACGGTTCGTCCGACTTTACAGGTATCCCTCTAAGTTGTAGGGTTGCGCCAGGGCAACTTTCACTGGTACACATATCTGCTATCTTCGAAGAAAGAAGGCAAGAGGCGAGAGAGAGAGAGAGAGAATCGCGTCTAAAGTACATAATCTGGTCTGCGTATCTTGCACGACCAGCGCATATTCTGTATAATCTATTTAAGGATTTTTACGTCACAGCCGAATACGAAGATAATAAGAAGTAATAAATATAGCACACTTGATATGAAACTGGTATAGAGGCATGTAAAAACATGTTGTCGTTGTCTTCTTCATTCTTGGTACGGAGACCGGTGTAATAATACTACTATGGGGCTATTGCACAGCGTGCGTTGCGATACCGACTGTGATTGTGTGTGCAACAGCATCGGCCGATAATCGAAGAAGTCACACAATTATACATGCTCGAGATGGATGTCCGTGTTTTTGTCTATTGCGATGCCGCTATCCTGTTCTACAGTGCAGTAATGGAAATTTAGGAGTGGTTCGCACTGCCAGTCAAAACGATTAATTTCTCTAATTTCTCCCTAACATTCTAGTCATTAACAGAGAAACCACTTTCAAAATTCCTACCTCATCGTCAATAATTCGATATTACACTCTCTTCTGTGTGAGTATCAGGTTTTTCCGTGTACTACACCATCTGTGCGTCATAGGCGATTTTAAAGATTACACACTTGTGCCTTATCGTTGCAGTTTGCTAACTCTAAAAGCGTGAGGTTGCAATTATTGACAGTGTCAAAAATTCTTTTTATATCGTAATATTTCCGAGAAATCCTTTCAGGCAAATAAACGGCAGTATTCATAAAATATTAAACAGTCAAAAATGGTTGCATAATAACAGTTTTTAAAATTAAATATACACTGCTGAAAGTTAATTGTAGAATCGATATACCTATAATCCGTATATCTGTTTACCACCTATGCGTCTTTATGTATTATATAAATATATATATATACAAAAACTCGATCCTTCAGTTATCACCATGCGGGGGGATATCCAAGTAAATATCTCTTTTCGAATTAATTCCATTTCAACATTTTTCAGTTTTAAAGAAATATCGGCGAGAAAATCAGAATTCCGCCACTGATACGTATATACATATATAATACATATATTATATATATATTATATAATATTAATGACAACTATCACTTTTCTGTCCCAGAACGTTACATATATTGTTGGATACATAAGAAGAAAAAGTTGTGATAGAAAAAGTAGTGGATGTCGAGCTAGAATGACGTTGTCAATTTTCCTCATTCTATACAAAGTACAGAAGTAATGGAGCTGGGAGTCCGGAGGTGTCCTCCGGCTGGGTCAAAGGGCGGAGTCCCTTCCGAAGTACGGAGGGCCGAGTTTTTATATAATATTATATATACATATATATATAAAAACTTGGTCACTTTGGCCTCGCAAGGGGCTGTGCCCTTTGATCCCTCTGGCTTACATAAATCTGTCTCTTTCTCTTCCATACTTTGTATAAAATGATCAAAATTTAAAACGTAATTCTTACCGCCATCGACACAAAAAAAATAACATAATCACAAAAATCCTATCCTAATATTTAACTTTGATTACGAAAAATTATGACATTTTTTCGTTACAAAATATAATAAGGGTCGACCTAAGAATTACGTTATAATTTATACATATATATATATATATATATATATATATAAATTCTAAATCGGCCCATATGAATATAATAGCATAATCAGAAAAATTCTATAAAGTATAACAAACGTTACATAAAATTGGGACATTTTTTCTAATGGGGGATAGCCTAAGAATTAAGATGTAGTTAATGGATAAATAGGTGGCTATCATAAAATTTAATTTAAAAATAATAAAAAATGTTTCAGAATTTTAACACATTTCATGAGTTTTGTTCAATTCACATTTTTCATATTAACCTGCTTTTAATCTCTTTTTTTGTTCAAAAACCACACACGCAAAAGTTGCTTTCATAATAAAAACCACGTTCAATATAGGGAAATATACTCATACGCATGTGTTTTACATCTTATTTTAAATCTGATTTGTGTTTTAGATATTTTAGTGTGCCGTAAGGTATTATTTTATACGATTTACTTATGGCTCGGAATAAAAAAAAAAAAAAAACGTTTACTTCACTATACTTGTGAAAGATTTGGAGTTCGCATATTATTATTAACAGAAACGACACATAACATTTCTCCTCTGAGTGATTATACAGTATTTTTGTAATGTAACCCAATTAATTTTAGGGCGGCCTTCAACTGACAAAATTAGCCTATCTGAATCAATGAATTTTTTATATACATATATTTGAATGTGATACACAATCATTGCACAAATACGCTGACGAAGATCGTAATTGTCAGCTAAACGAACTGCAGGCTACTACTGAAGGAGAAAACTGAAGTCATAGAATGCATTGTGAACTAAACAAAAGTACACAAAGTGCCTAGCAGTATAGAGCCGAGTTGCATTGGTGCGAATTTTAATCACCTTTTTCGGATTAGTGTGTGGATATAAAACGCATGGACGGTTCCCGTTACATGCCGTGTATTTTACACTCTCTCGGTATAAACGTGTAACATGAAAAGACCCTTATAGATGAATTATAAGAATCTAGGGGTTTCCCCAACTATTTGCTCATCTTAGCGATGTAATATGTTTGTACTGAATGATTTCTTTTTTTTTTCTTTTTATGATAAGAAAAAATTCTATGTACAGACCGAACTACAAACTGGCAGATCTTAAACAGAATGTTTACAGAGAAAGAGAATTGACTAATCCAAAAACTTATGGCCATATTCATCGTAACGAAAAGTATCACGCACTGCAACTGGTATTACAAAAAAAAAATCGTAAAGACCTACAACGATGGTATCGATGTCCACAAGAGGGGACTTATGTAAATAATACTGCCATTGATGAAGATGGCCTTACCTACCGATCGCTGAAATTGGGTCGGAGACGGCGTAAATAAAAAAAAGGTGAAAATATAGTAGAATAAATTAAACTGAACTTATTTTTATTATTACGTACAATTTCAGTTTGTTCCTTTTTCTTTTCGGGGCTGTAAAATTTAAAAAAATTTAATTGCATCGATGATTTATGCACAAAAAAAAGGGTAAACAACTGTATATTTTTTGCTTTTTTTTTTTTTTTTAAATTCCATAGTGTACATATGTATATATTGTGCGTATATAATTTAGAATATTTTTCTTCAAATTTATTTTAGGGCACATTGTGAAGAAATAAAAATTACACAAACACAGAAAAATAAAACATACTAGTCAGCGAGGAGAACCATAATGATACAGTTATAAAACATGAATTTTCTTATGACAGGAGTGTTAATACGGTCTTCTTCCAGCATCCTAAAATTATATACTCAGCCTTTCCTCTATTCTGCGCTGTTTCCGAATAAACGTTATTACTACAAAACAAATATGCATCATTTGGACAGAAAGCATTGCACATCAAAGATAAATACACCATTTATTTTAAGGCACGCATTGATGAATTCAAAGCATATCATTTCAAATCTGCGGCAGCTGCATATTGATTTGAGATCGATAGAAACGCAAAGGACATGCGAGACTGAACGATATCGTCTGTTTTAGTTGCCAAGATGTATGCTGTTCTGTTTTATCTAGGGGACTTATTTATTATCAACATCGCATTTCTACGGAATTTTACTTGTCGAATTTTGTGTTTTTTACTCGTATTGTGATTTAAATAATACAGAAGCGGGTAACGTTGGTCGTACGTCGTTCCGTGAGATTTTTTCATGTTTTTTTATAATTTTTTAATTTAATCTGATAATAAATTGTAGAGGAGGGAGCGACAGAAAAAACGATCGATTTAGTTTATGTATGGTGGTAATAACGAAAATAATACTGAAATGAAATAAGAGGGAATGATGAGCAGTTACATATATGCTAAATTTTGCATTATGCTCCCTATGCGTCATAATTTATAAAAAAGTTAGTAAATAGCAGAAGAACCGATTGAAAATAATAATAATAATAATAATAATAATAATAATAATAATGGTAATTATTATTATTATAAAAACCTTTCTACATATAAAAACAGTTTCTCCATTTTTCGGTGTTGTACTTTTCTTTTCCTTCTTTTTTTTCTTTTTTTTTTATGACTTAATAATATAGTGAAATATTTCGATATTAATCAAGTAGCCAGAAATAATTAAAATATAAGCACTTGAGTAGCACTTTTGGTAGATTAAGAAAATAATAATAATAATTTATGAAAATACTGAAATTATTAAATATGCTGGTGGACATCTCGTGATATATGAGATGAAAACTAAACTGTACGGAAAACTAGGGAGAATTCCGACGCACCGGGTGACTCAGGAACTGCTTAGTGGAAAAAGATATTTTGCGGGTTTTTTTTTTTCTTTTCCGATATCCTAAAGATATTTTGTTATGACGACACGGCCCCATTACTAGGAGGAGACCTTTAAAGTCATTTCGGACAGTCATATTTTAGTCTACATTGCAAATGTTTGAAATTCGTCACTGGGAAGTTCTATCGCAGATTCTATCTTAGATATATTCGCGGCAGAATTTTCGAAGATTTTAAATGCGACGCATTCGCTTTGCAGCATCGAACGAAGCTCACTGAAATTCGTTTCATTCGTTATCGATATAAACAAGAACGCGATGTTATAGCGGGAGAAAACATCGTTAGCCGTACACGAAGAAATACTACTTCACTCGCGGGAGCTGATTATTAATAACTTCTGCACAGAGGCAGCTCGCTGTCGATGCGACTGACATATTTCTCTCCGTTAAACATAACCGTGAAAAAAAGACATTCGTCGAGGCAATTAATTTTAATTAAATTTAGTCAGCCATTTTATGTGTCCCACCTGCGGCCATGTGATTGAACTTATTTCGAGCGATTCGTACCAGGCTCACACACAGGCACACAAAATCCGCGTTACAGTTTTCGGTGACAATGAAACTTCAGTAATTCCAGCCAAATTCGAGTCGTAAATTAATTGTGTTCGTGCCCAAACGGGGCTGCTGGAGTTTGGGCTTGGTATGCAAATCAGTCCCGAATGGAGATGAATACGAAACGAGGAACCCGGTAAATTTAAAAGCGGAGGAAAAATGGACACAATGACCAGAAGAAATTACAAAAATACGATCATTGAATAATTTTTGGTATCGATCACTCAATAATTTCTTCTTACAGAAAAAGCTGTCTCCCCACAAGGAGTGTATGAATGGTATACAAAGCCGCACTATGTCCTGATTCGACTACTTCACTTGATTTTAATATAATTTTATCATTTGCTAAAATATTTAACTTTTAAAGGATTTTGGCTTTTTTTTGTAATCGAAATGCTTCGCGAAATAACTTTTTGAGGGAATACAAATTGTAAAGACTCTTAAATGCGCGTTGCTCTTCCTGATAAGAAAACGTTGTTTATGCATCGCTTTATTTAATGAAAACAAAAATGTTTTCGCCTTTACAGCTTATTACGTACGATATTTACACTAAAATATAAAATATTCCGAATTATGTTTAAAAATGTTATTATTATTCCGGAAACTGTGTATAATTATGCAACGGAAGTATCTGCAAAAAATAACTTTTTTTTTTTTTTTTTTTTTTTTAAAAGACTGAAATAGATTTTTATTGAAACACTAGCCAGTTGAGAGCTATATTATTTATCGAGTGATGTAGCTTTAAATTTCCCAGCAGCATTTTAATAATATTATTAAAAATTACTAATAATTTTCAAATTCGGTTGTTTTAATAATATATCTATATATCTATACTAGGGAATTGGCCTCGCAGGCCGCTTCGCGGCCCGTTCATTCGGACTTTAAACTGTATTACTTTGTAAATTTTCATAAAGTCTGCAGCGTTTACATATACTAATTTTTTTTTGAAAAAAGAAGTACACCAATATGTCAATTAAAAAAGTGGGATTTAGATTAAAATATCAGAAAAACTGAAACCGCTAGCAGTGTAATATATGTGAGAGGAATATATTACATTTAATTCTTTTTTTAGGTAAACTTTAGTATGCGGGTTAAAAAGAAAATCAATACGGTAAGCGAAAGTTGAAATATATCGATAGGTTATCTGAAATTTGATATTCTAATTACAATTTAAAGCACTTTCTTTGTCAGTCGACCGCTACAGAACAACACAATAATAATAATAATAATAATATACAAAGAGTTTTGTGGATAGTACAAAGAAAATATTTAAAACAATACGTATCACTGTTATCGGCTGGAGTGCGATGATGGTTGACTTTGGTATCAGTTCACTGCGTTTCTGATTCTCGAGATCAATAATCACTCGACTAAATAATTAATGCAGCCTACTTATGTATAATTTCGGTGAAATATAACGACGAAATTAGTCATGCAGTATTAAGAAGAAAGAATTTCTTCTCAATAGCCAAATATTTTTTCATAAATTCATAAACTATATATGTTCATGGATTTCAATAATGATTCAGTATACATAAATAAATAAATGTTGTCAGAAATAATATATTATTATATTAACTCTGTTCACACGGAAACGTCTGGGACACAATGTTCTATAATCATAGTTTAAATATTTAAATTTCAGGAACTGCTACATTTCCATTGTAACTAACATTGATAATTTTTGTTATATTCTTTTAAAATTTTGGAATCCTAAATTTTAAAATTTTGGATATTTCATGTTTTTCTTGCGTTTTAATGAAACGACGTTGATTAAAAAAAAGAAGAAGCTGTAGCTGTTATGAGGGCTATTGACTTTTTTCTTATTTTTCTCCCACGACTTTAATACTTCGGGTACACTAGATGTAAAGCAAAAAATAGAGAAAATGTCCCTAGTTCCATTTTATAGCAGCTGGGGATATATATATATTTTTTTGAATTGACGTCTTTTCGCCTTTATAATGTAGAAATTAATAAATGGGCAAAAGTGTTAAAACTTAAAGAATCAAATTTTAAAAATTCGGATTGTGGCTTGAACAAAATTATTAATCTCTTCATTAGTTACGGTCGAATTTTTTACTCTTAAAGCAATATGAGCATGAGGAGGACGTCTTTTTTTGAATTCGATTACGTATAAAATATAAACCATTTCTCCGAAAATTTCACCTGACTTTCAAACTTTTAATAAATTATTTAATTTTAATTAGAATGTCCTACAATATAAATCTGCACAATCGATATGATATTGCTTTTCATTTAAATTTAATGTTATTTCTATCCAATTAGGATTGTACGTCATCGTAAGAAAAAACATTGGTTTACCTAATCTGGCAACAACTGCCATGCCATCCTGATATGTTAATTGCATATAACGCGGACCATGTGTATATGATCTTCGAAGGTAAATTTTTCCTGGTTTTAGACCTCCTTCAGCTGCGATTCATCCGACTATTTCACTTCAAGTATCCATTCTCAGGATTTTTATTTGATTAAATCTAATAAAAACCGTAATTTTTCTTCTTCCACCTTACACCGTATATCAACAAAGTATTCTTGCCCTAATCTATCTAAACGCATATATCTTGATTCTGATAATAATAAATATTTGTAATATTTTGTCCGAGATGTTTTTTTTATTTTTGTTATCTACCAGATCTATTGGTTTAGATTTATATTATTTATTTTTTCTTTCGTTGGTTCTTCGAATTATTTATTTAAAAATTCCATCAAACCGTTCATGTGCATTTAACTTTTAGAATTCTATTACATTATTTAAAAAAGAGAATGACTCTCCAGCTACCATGGAAAGGGCTGTGGACTTTTTTTTAGTTTCCAATCTTACCGCTTTCAGCGTGTTTCTTCCCAAATTTTGGCCCCTAAATATCAAATTATTTCGAATTTCTTATTTTTCCTGTATTTTGGAGACCCTAGTGTGTAGGTTAAGAAGAAAATCAATACCGTAACACATATAGATCCGGCTGCGGAATGTTTTAAAAAAAAATTTCTTGAAGCTTGATTTTCAAATTTTTCAAAATTTGGACACTTTAATTTTAAAATTTCGGAGGTCTCGTATTTTTCCTATATTCTTATGATTAAAATACATCATTTAAAAAAAAGAGTGACCTTCCAGCTACCACGGAAAGTGCTGTGGACTTTTTTTTAGTTTCCGGGGTTACTGCTTTAAGCATGCATTTTCACAAATTTTGGTCCCTAAATATCAAAATTGTTCGAATCTTTTTTTTCCCCTGTATTCTGGAGACCTTAGTGTGCAGATTAAAAAGAAAATTGTTACCATAACTCACATAGAACCGGCAGCGGGATTTTTTTTAAATTTGTTTCTTAAAACTTGATTTTCACATTTTTCGAAATTTGGGCCCTTTAATTCTAAAATTTTGAGGGTCTTATTATTTTCCAATGATGTGACGAAGAAAATACTTCGATTGAAAAAAAAATTAACTCTCTAGCTAGTATAGAACGGTCTGTACGATTTTTTTTCTTGCAGCTTTATATAATAGATATATATATATATATATATATGAGGCAGCGCTGTAGCCTAGTGGTTAAGGCGCTCGGCTACCAAACCAGAAATATCATGGGGTTCCGAGAGTTGCCAAGTCGCTCCCAGGTATATACCTAATCTGAAATTGAATATTGATTATACTAGAAAATTATCTGGGGGAAAGTAAAGGCGGATTCCAAGTAGAAAGGAACTGGCGCCCGTATTCTCCTTAGATCCATTAGGCTTAGTACATTATGAAAAGCTTAACTTCACAATCCCCGACGCCATGTCAAGGGTATGGGACTTACTTTACTTACTATATATATATGAGATATTAAATAAAATTTGCAGACCAGAAGGAATTTATTTGAATTATTCACTTAACTTCGTTAAGAAATGCTATATGCTGAATCAAAATTAAATCAAAAATTACGATGATATTCCATAAAATGTTTTGAAATGTATTAAGTATTTAAATAAAAATTTAAAAATACAGACCTCAAACGGAAAGAGAAATTTACGATCTCGGTTTATTTATGACGTAATTAACATGTTATATTTAGTCCCTTTTCGTGGGAATAAAAAGGATTTTTTTTCTGTTTTTGACGAAAATAATTCAATCTTTTAAAATATACCAATTTTGCGGTAAATGAACAAGAAATTTTCGCAACTAAAATGTTATTTTGTTTATTAATTTTTTTTTTTTTGTTTACCTAGTAAAAATCTTGTATTATTTCTCTTTCAGCTTGACTGAATTTTTGCATCCTACTAGAGTTTTTCGGTTTTGTCAGCCTTCCAAAAGATCTTTCCCGACTCGTAATTAAATTCCGCCGCGGTATGACAACAATTTTTTTGAGTTCCTCAGCATGTCGCAACTATCTTTACCGATTTTCAGTCTATCCGTTACTCAAATTTAAATGAGAACGTTTCGGTTATATAATTAAATTTAAAGCTAAAACATGTATATATTTATTCCGTCAAGTTCTGTAGCATAATGCTCATTTAAGAGAACTTTCTGAGGTGTGTATCCTAATGAGTATTAGTAATTCGTTTTTTTTTTTTGTTTTTTTTTTTATATACTGTTTTTAGATTTCTATAAATTATTGTTTATTTATTTTTTAATTAATCTCAATTATAACTGGAATTAAAAATTGATCCATCGCAACTGAGGCTAATTTATTAAAAATTAAAATTTTTGTAATTAATAAGTTTTCGATTTTCAGAAGCAACAGCGTGCATTTTAAATTTTCACATAATACTCACTTTTTTTTTTTTTCAAAAACTCCGTTTTCGTATATTATGTGTAATCTGGAATACTAGCGCGTATTGAAAAAATGAGAACTTACGGAAAATAATATGTATATTGAATATAACGTACGATAGAATATGCAAATGCCGCAGATAACTTTCTCGGTGTAATTATAGATTTCACAGAATAAATAAAAGGAAAAAAAATAACTAACTAGTCGATTTTCAATCCTGTATCGGAATTAGTAGTCGACCGCTTCGAATTAATCGATTATAGAAATTCATCAGTTACGCTCATCGCTAATAATTAATAGTCACTGACACGTATTTACTATAAATTTATATACATATATATGTATATGCTCGGTTTTGTTTTGTAACTCATTCTATTTGAAAAAAAGAAAAATATTTTTTTTCTCGTAAATTTAAGTATAGAAGAGAACCAAACTTTATTACGATTACAATATTTCATCGTGCACTTGATAATAACCCGTTTCAATATTTTAAACACCTCGAATAGACATCGGTCACGTGGTCGTTTATAGGCCACGCGGACACTGCGTGTTTTATTAGTCTGCGGAATCGTAGGAAAGTAGTGTTGCATTTGATTTTCGCGAATATAAAGCGACCTTCTGTTTCTGCACGGTAACTTTTGAAAAGGTCGACGCATCCAGTAAAACTTTTCCCAGCAGATTCTCCAAAAGCCATTCTGGTCACAGTTTCTTAAGAAATTTTCCTTTCTTCACTTCGTGTTTCTTCACACTATCAAACTTTAGTCTGACTACATACGTGTAGTAACACCGTTATTTTGATTTTCTAGGTCAGCGCTACCTGTACGAAAAACAAAAGAAAAAAAAAATGCAGGAAGTTTACTCTCACTTAACGTATGTGTTGTGCATTTGGAAAATCTCGCCGTAAAAGAGTGTAATTTCAACGTTTTCGTAATATCGTCAACCGATCATCGTCGCTAATTATCAGACACAAGAGCAAGATGCAACGGCGGGAGTATTAAGGCGACGGGCGGCCTATAAATCACGGGGCGGCAGGTAGCTGCTGTTCTCAGGACGACGACTGGTTTAAATGGAAAAATGTTCGATCGCGCAGAATGCCAGACGTGCAATCGGGCACACTCGCGTCGGCCGACTAGGAATCGGGGACACTCGCTTCTTCGATGAACGATGCGTCGAGTGGCAAAAGGAATAATAAAATTGAACCGGCAGGAGGAATATGAAGGAAGAAAACGATTGTTTAAAGCATGTCGAAGCTGTTAGCTGTGAATATAATTCTAAGACGCGCAGCTCTAGCGCTAGTAGCGGTGTACGGTTTTCCGTGAATGGACATACTGATTTGTCCGCTGCTCTTCAGAATGGCGCGGAACAAGAAAGGCGCCCAGTAGGCCGTTAGGTAAATATAGGATGGGAATTCAATCGACAGCAACAACCATCTCTACCCACACAGAAATACTCGTGAAGAGAGAGCAACGACGATGCCCGCAGAAGAAAAGTGAATGAGATTCCTCATGGGAAGATGAACAATAAAATACAAAAGTGCGTGCTATGATGCTGCACTTGTGACGAGGACAATCGTGTGAGCCGGAATTACTACTTTCCTGCTTAACGAAGATAGTATAGAATCGGAGGGGGCCGCCAGTGGGGGGCCAGTGGGGGGCGGGATGTCGAGGAAGAGGTGCGAAGGCGGTACACAACTTTTCCAGACTTATAATACCGCAATGCGAAATGATATACAATTCGCGCGTTTTTTTGTTTTTCCCGTTCGTTTAATACTGCCGCCGAATCGTTCCGTATTTTATGTAATGAAAAAAGATCATTTTAACAAGCCTAGCAAAACGGGCGGGAAAAAAAAAAAAAAGATGACCAGTAACGTGTTTCTTTGCCGGAAAAAACACAAAGTAGTATGCTTAAATATGTACTCGCCGCAAAGGTTGAAGAAGGACTGATTTTAATGTCGAACAGAAGGAGGCCGTAATTACTATGTAAAGCTAATATTTTAACGATGTTTTTCCGCACACTGAACATCGGCTCAAGCTATATTCTTAATGATTTTCGTGGGCGAATGTTTGCAGGAAGTAATGAAATTGCTTATAAATAAGCATTTTGTTTTTTTTTTATATATGTAGTTTGAATTGTTTCGGCACGGGGTCGCCTGATGTACCGCGGATTTTAAATAGAAAACTTTTTTCTAACTAACCTTGCAAGATAGAATATAAAGAGTCTGAAAATTTTTAAATTTAAACGAATACTACGTAAAATGGTGAATAAAAATTTCGATAGGATTTTCAGACATTAAAAGGGTACCGCCTTATGAAAATAAACTATAGCACCCATGGGGGGGGGGGGGCATTTGGACATTTCTCCCCCTCCAACGAACCAAAGCCTCTATGAAAAAATTTGTTATAACAGAGAAACTTAATTTATATGCTATAAAAGATTTGTATAAATGTTATACCCACGGATTTTAATAATTAATATTTAATACCGTTTTCTAGTAAAACTATTAATGTTACACGTTTTTATTCTGTTTTAAATGCAACTGTCGTCGATCTTTTGCCATTTTTATTTTAATTTTGCCATTTTAATTAAAAATAGTTCAATGAGAAATATTTAAACTTGCTCAGGAACAAAGAGAATTCGAATCGGATTACTAACAAAAATAAAGTCTAATAAAAATACCATCTTTCTTCGTATTTCTAAACTACCATTTAGCTAGAATTTTATAATTTCGTTTTTTTTTATTTTTCGCCCCTAAAAATAAAACAAAATTTAAATTAAAAATTTTAATAATGATGTATTTTTAAAATGTTTTTAAACATTTCTAAAAAGGTGGTCGCTGTTTGATTTTCTTCATGAAACAACTTATTTCTCAAATCGGCTGTTTACCGTAGAAGATTTTACGTAATTATATAATTCCCTCCCCATCCCCAAAAAAATGTCCTTCTGGATCCGCCCCCGGGAGTAGTACAATAATAATTACCCTATATTCCGCCTGTAGTGAATCCGTCGCCGGTTAAACTGCATTCGTATGCAGAAATGAACAGTTATCTCGGACATCTTAACTTCTACCAAGATTTGAGCTAGCACCGCGATTTCCATGTTAGGCGGAGATTTTTTTGAATTTTCCAGACTGCGGCATAAATTCTGCCATTTATGTAATTTAACCTTATCCAGAACATAAACCTACTCTGTCAATTTACTTTAGCGTCCTCCAACGTACTACTATTGCACTATTGAACGAACCGAAAAACAGGTGCATTCTATGTCTTATATTGCATTTATTTCACATTCCATTCGTCTGCACTAGCAAACTGTGTTGGCGTAGCCCGTTATTCCGCGTGCCGGCTACTCTCCATCTTTGCCGATTGTCAGCTTTAGTTTCGTATGTTTTCGGTCCATCGTCTAATCAGCTACCCAATAGCGCTTTTTTGTCCGTCAGCTTTTCCTTCAATTAAGGATTTTTTTTTTTTTTCGAGAAGTTTTACTTAAGGAATTAAATCTTCGAAAAAAATCTTCTGTCTTCTCATGATTGTAAGATCCAATTCATCCGGTACTATTCCATTGTATTCTCGAGATCATAAGTCCTCATTTTGAACGATTGTAGCTGTTTGGTTTTTATCAACCAACTTTCGAAATGTAGAATATCAAAATGTAGAGTAATTTTCCTTTTACGCTCATTGTTAGGACCGAGTCTCCTTAAATCTGATGCAACATGTAAATCGCTATCCGTGTATATTTCTATTCTACATTTCTCGCAGTCCACGATCACAGAGCCCCAACTTTGTATCCAACCATCATTTTATCGATATAGTGTTCTTTTTCCAATCTATTAACACTATCATTATGTTTGTTGGTCTCGTCTATATGAAAAGATGCGTCACCTTGCACAGTCAACATTCTCTATTTCTTGTTGACTTAGTGTTATTGAGACAATTGTTCCGCATATACGAACTACCGTACATTGTGAACACTGTGATCTTCATATTTTGCTTAACATATATATATATATATATATATATATATATATATATATATATATATATATATATTATTCGGATAAAGTCAAGTAAGTCCCATATATCCCCCTGGTAAGGCATCATGGATTGTGAATTTAAGCTTTCCATTATAGTACTAAGTTTAATGGATCTGATGAGAATACTGGGTTCAGTTCCTTTCTACTTGAAATCCGCCTTTACTTCCCTAGATCTCTCCGGTGCTCAATTATTTCAAGCTGGATAAACCTGGGAGCGACTTGGATCCGGAACGAAACAAGTCTCGAAACCGTTGACCTCTGCTTTACCGGGCAAGCACCTTAACTAGCAGTGCACACATAGTTGCATTTAAATTTTATCGTCTGAAAAGCTTATAATATTTTTACTTAGTCTAAGCGTTTTTATAAAACGAGATTCTTTTACAAAATTTACACTCGCATTCGTTTATATACTTTACATTAGTCGTACAAAATAGACTCTGCTATCAATTGAATCGTTAAAAAAATTAGAAAAGTTCTCAAAGTTCCAACTGCATACTTGGGGAACACAAGTGTCAGCTGAGTACGTTTTTCGAGCCGACGATAATGTAATTATCGATAGAAGGGCTTCTATGAAAATTTCACATTCGTCATTTCGTCCAAACAGCGATCCGGCAGTGAGGGTTTCAGGTGTAAGCCTCGCGCTTAATGAAAGTCCCGTTTCATTTCGATAGTTCTCTTCCCGTATTCGTGTCTGGGAGTTGGCACTTTCATTCGAATACCATTTTCACTATATTATATGTAGGTTATAAAACCGGCTTCGGTTTTCTTAGGACATTAATTTTAGGCAGTCCAACGCTAGAGTAATTCATTACATATAAAGGAAAGTTCTCGAAATAGTTGACATCGGTAGGGCGCGGCGCCGTAGGGCTTCGAGTGTGATGCGATGGGCTAACGCGAGCATGGAAAGCCGGCAGACGGGATTTGCCAAAACATTCTCGGCCGCTAGCTACGCTACTCGTACCGATGGAGAGGAGAAGCCGCCTTCCTTGTCAGTCAGTCAGTGAGTCAGTGGGATTATAATGCAGCGGCCACTCTCAACTCTCACTAGTGTTGCTCTAGCAGTTTACTAGGATAGTGGAAGCCTTTCAACGTATTGGAACAGATCGAGCGGCTGATTATTAAACTGGTTCTTCCGGGGGCACTTGTTTTGTTTTTCGCCAGTTATGCGCTCCTATATGCACACGCGTGTGCAAGAACAGATGAGTTCTCACGATGACGAGCCTTCGACGGATCTAGGTCATTTCCAAAGAGTTCGCATATTGTCTGTGTGCCGTGTCGCCCGCTGAGAACTACGAAATTCAGAACAATAGCCGCCGCCGCCTACCTCTACGCGTTCATTAATTAGAATTAAATGTTTATTAGAACACGAATGCACGTTCTGACGAAAAACCGCGATATTTCCCTCTTCATATGTATTTCCTTATTAAAAAGGAAAATGCGAGTCGGCCGGATCGTGGAACCTCGCGAATATATTTAATTGCTAACATTTTCTTGAGGGAACTTCTTCGAAAGTTTACCAACAGGCTGGGCCGGGCGCGCGCTATTAAATCAATTCTCGCAGGAACAAATAGCAACCGATTTATTATCCTGAGAAATTCGTAACGCTTAGCTAATTAAAGTTAAATTGCGAAATCCGAAACTTTTTTTCCGTTTAGAAACCCTGTTGTATTTTTTTCGATTTAGCTTTAAGTTTTTAAGCTCCTAAATTCTCTAAGGCTTTTATTTTTCTCTTTCGATCTACCGCATTTTACGCGCTTCTATTAAATGCGGGGTTTAAATTAGGAGGACAATAGGCAAAATCATTATTCAGTTTACAATTACACCGGGGGGATGGGGGGGGGGATTATCGTTAATTGGAATTTATGAATAAGGTAACTAAAAATGTTTTAAAGTCCCTGCAGGTATGCTCGCCATCAACATATATACCCCTATAATATATATATATATATATATATATATATATATACATATTAAATTAAATATGCGGATATGTGTAAAATGCACCGTTGAATGTGAAATAAATTTCTGTAATCAGAATTCGTTTTCTTACGGTGCGGAACATACGATATAGTTCGTTATAGCTCGAAGTAAAAGCTCGTTGACACTGCGAAAAAGAAGACTAATGCTACAACTCTATTTAGGTTGCAAGTGGAGAATATGTTGGATTAAATTAATAGAGGCTCGCTAAGGACCTGTAATCGTGAAATTCGAGTAATAAAGTAACCCATCTGCATCAGTAGTGGAGCAGTTTAAAATGTGTTGAAAAAGGTGATGTGCGCATGACGGCTTCATGATTTAACAGATTAGTTGTTCTGAATTGTTTCAGAATCAAATTCACTAGGTTCAGACTGAAACGGATGTTGTAGCGAGTTTTTATCCTGTTAATTATACCGTGTCGAAGTGTATCCCGCGAACAAGCTGAAATTCTCCGTAAATACACTACACAGCTTTTACCGATATCCGCGAATGTGTATCTCTGCGTAGAGCACGAAGTGGATTAACGGATGGTGGTAGGCTATTGACATTCTCCTTCGTAAGATGATCATCGCGGCAACGAACACATTTACTGTCTTTAGTAGATGTCTGATGTGTTTGTAGGCTCGACCACACTACTGAGGAGTAACCTTTACTTTTCCCTTTAACGGCACACGGAGCAAGTATTTTTCATCAAAAAACGTCAGTGGTATCATTAGTTTGTTGATTCCGGTAAAAAATAAAATGGCAATAGCCTCTTGGTTTAATTATGAATTAAATCGGTTACACATTGTCCATACAAACCTTGCACATAGCTATCATCTGCTGAATAATAGTTCAGCTCCCCTTTTGGTGTAATCGGTGAGATACTTTATTGTCGGTACCACACATCCGGCAGGAATGTCAGAGTTATGCCGCATATCGCAGCGGCCTCTCAGCATCGTTACAAGAGAAGCTAAACAGTCAGAATACACATTACAATTCTTAAATGCAGAAATTTCATAAATAAATTATGATTAGCTATAGATATGTATATGTATACACGTAGACTATAACTAATAAAGATATGGACAGTATGGTCTATTAAGGAGTTAAAATAAATAAATAAAAAAAAAACAAAAAAAAAACGGTTACAAGTAACCGAGATTAGTTAGCTCTTCGTTGATAGCTTTGGGATAGGTAATGGAGTTCAAATTTTTTATAACACCTCCTCCGAATGTGTTCTTCTTTTAGTTAGTATTCCAGTTATGAAACTTTAATTTCATAGTCTTCAAAAGATTCCGATTTAACGGTTTACTCAGCGAATCTTTTCGTCATTCGCTCGGACTTAAGTTCGTAGCAGGCGGAGATTACAATATCGGTCGTTTTCAGCGAGATTCTAGAGAAAATATATACGAAGTGATCTCTCCTTCTCGGCCTAGTTCAGGTTTCCGCCGAGTAAAGCAACACGGACCAAACATAACAATATTCGTTTCCTTGTTTCTAGATCCACTTTATTATTTCTCAGGACTTTTTCTAATTTTCCAAATGCCTTACCATCATTATTATTTTGGCAATTATTTCTTTGTTGTCGCGTCCGTCTTCTGTCATTAGAACTTCTAAATATTTATACTGTTTCACGTTTTCTAGTTGTTGCCCGTATCTATATGATCACTTTTATTTCACTAGTTTTGTGTCTACTGAATTTCATGACTTTTGTTTATGTTCATTTTCACGTTAAACCTTCCGTCCTTCTTCACTCAGATTGTCCAGCATTTTCTGCATTTGATTCTCCGTTTCCGCTATTAGTGTCATCTGCGTAAGAGATATTATTTATTTTGATTCCGCTGATCTTAAAGCCTTTTGTGTTTATTTTTGGGGCATTTCATTTCACTACCGTATCGATTTTACAATTAGCACCGTAAAAACAGTTTAGCCGAATGTATTTTCAACTCTATGTCTCAACCCCAGCGGTATCCTTTTAAAATTTTCAATCATTAAAGTAATTCCTTATGCAGATTAATTAGCTGACTTCTGGTTATTAATATAAGATACTAAAAAATTCTGTTAATCGGATATTCGGAAATAATCAACTCGCGAACATTTCTCATCGGCCATATATCGCTTTAAAAAATGAAAAAGTAAAAACTATTCTGCGCCATTTCATTACAGGCCGTTGTGGCGCACGTCCCAGCCTGATCTTCTAACCTAAGAACACTATACATCATTCGTCATATTATCTAACAATAACCGGCAGATCTTTCCGTTCCAAACAAGGCGAAACGTACACCGCCTTTTCATAAATATACGCCGTACAGGCCAGAGTACCACACGACGGACCATTATGAAATCTGTTTATTGCTATACGTACAGCACCGTATATCGTGTTAGGCACATTTGTCGATTCTTACAAACCGATACTGACCCGGTCGTCGGTGTGTTTCAACATCTAATATGGTTAATTATGATAAGTGGCAAATCAAAATTCACATTAACGTTGAAGAATTGTTGTCGCTTATTTGCTTAAATCGAACAACCCGATTGCTCGAGTTAATCGCGTAAGATACTCTCGAGAGTGTATCTTTCGGTAAAAAACGCATTCGAAGACATCGTATAATAACCGGCAAAATAAAAAATGTACGTAAGCGTTTTAATCAGGCACCGTTAACAATCGTTCTTACTAATTACGCGGCATTGTTAGATTCATTTGTAAAACTGATACACATGTATCGGCATATTCAGTCTATCGAGTCAAACATTTTATCCGGCACATTCGCAATACTCGCTGGTTTGCATCAAAAAACCAATCAAGATATCCATTTGCCGATGATGCCACTATCGAAATTGCAAAAAGCAGACACAAATAAATTATTGTTCGGCCCCGATTCAAGGAAAACTTCAAATCATCCTCATTACCACCGACCGGAATTCACCAGATGTTGCATCGTGTCCGTATTGACCTGGCCACCAGAAGACGGCTTAAATTAATCAGATAAATACAGATACTCCTTGTTCCCTACTGATCCATTCACATTCCTAGGGTAATTCCTCGTTTTTTTGCCGTTGTTTGTTTTATATATCTACATTCCTCGTAGCAATTTTTGAAAGCGTTTCCTATGTTCATTTAAATTTGCTCCGCACCTGCATTCTCATGCATGCTCTGCCAATCATACCTTTTTATTGCATCATTTAACATACTTTCGTTTAAATAACTGCAGTTTGTTAAAGTGTGTCTGCAATGCATTCTGTACTATTAATCTTAAACGCGCAATTAACCCGGTAGCGGTCTGAGATTTTTGTCTTTATAATACCCGCTACCACTGCATCAGCTGTACATTTTATAAAAATATTATCAATACAGGATTTTGTAAGTCTATTTCTTCTTACTTCCTCCCGTGTAGTTCTCCCTTAATAGAGGTATATTTCACGGTAAAATATATTATCTTTTTATCGAGTAAAATTACTTTTTACTTTTTATTGTATTTTTATTAAATTTTTACAGTAAATCTTGTATTTTTTTTCGTTCGCAAAACATTTTATTTCATACGATATAAATTACGTATACTATTATTGGGTTGGCATCTGATGAACTGATAACGTAACACAAACGTAATACGAATTGTTTGCTAATAAAATTAAAAATAAGATGACGTTTCATTTATACTTTTAGAAATGAGAAATACGGTATTTTTTCAGCGTGTAAAAATTATTAGAAAATTCCCGGTTGCAATAATTTTACAACACAATGTGGTCAATGCGAATGTTTTGACTTCCGAGTATTTTTCCAGAAGGGTCTTCCGTTTTTGAGAAAACTAAATCAGTTTGTTTCGATCACCTTGATAAAATTGGAGTAGAATATTTCCCCTCTTCCCCGATACAATTCATTTAATCGAATATACCCTTGAATATTATTCGGTTAAACTAACTTCCTCGATAGATATTCGTAACGTGACAGTTACGTTTGATAAATAAATTATACCGTAGGTTCTTTTAAAACCGTGTAGTTTATTTTTTAAAAAGACAAATAAATCAAAAAACAACAAAAACCATTCGATATTTTAACTCATATTCCATTGTAAAACAGAATCGCGCTCGACGAAATATGCGTGTCTACGTCAACAACAATATATACCAGTAAAACTCTATTACAGTAATTATGGTTTTAAATGTTAATAATAACAATAATAATAATACCGATAACAATAATAATAATAATAATAATAATACTGATAATAATAATAATAATAGTAATAGTAATGATGTATTCAATAAAAAGCGGTGTACAGGTATTTCAGGGAAAGTTAGGTGAAAGATGGATGAATTATGATAGAGAGGCTACAGAGTACAAAGAAAAGCACGCGCACTCGTGATGAGGTATTAATTTCTAATAAACAAACAGCGCCGTCTTTCTATTTGCTTAATATATTACCGCTTTCAGGAATGAAGATGTCTGTTCGCTACTCAGCAGCAGGATGACCTAAAAATCAACCACTACTTATCTACATGGCTATACGGGAATTTCCTTATCGTGCAGTATCGTGAATTTTTTTACTCCGGCTGCAATTTTCTCTCACTCGCCCGGGTCCCAAGTTCCAATAGCGCACGACCAGCTATAAGCGGAAATTACAATTAGATGTTTGCCTTGTCGACCCCGAAAAGATCAATGAACGCTTCAATTTAAAATGAAAAAGTGGATCTAATGCCTTGCACAAGACTGTGAAATTGTAACTTTTCGCAATGTACTAGTACATTCTACTACCTTTAGCTTCTTGGTCCCTTCATCGTGTCTCCCTCGGTATGATTCTCTATCAAATCTCTAGCGATGGCTCCACCTTTTACAAAATAGAAATAAAAAAAACCTACCTTTAATATATACCAATATCAGATAATATTAATTTAATCTTCTTAACATTAATATTATATATATATATATATATATATATATATATAACTTGGCTATTTTGGCCTCGCAAGGGGCTGTACCCCTTGACCCTTCTTGCTTATATTTTTGTCTCTTTCTCTACTATACTTTGTATAAAATTATCAAAATTTACAACGTAATTCTAAATCGGTCCATATGAATATAATAACATAATCACAAAAATCCAATAAAATATAACAATCACAAAAATCCAATAAAATATAACAATCACAAAAATCCAATAAAATATAACAATCACAAAAATCCAATAAAATATAACAAACGTTACATAAAATTGGAACATTTTTTGAGACATTTTTCGTTACATAAAATTGAAACATTTTTTGAGACATTTTTCGTTACATAAAATTGAAACATTTTTTGAGACATTTTTCGTTACATAAAATTGGAACATTTTTTGAGACATTTTTCGTTACATAAAATTGGGACACTTTTTCGAATGAGGGGTAGCGTAAGAATTACGCTGTAATTAATATATATATGTGTATAAAAACTCAATAGAAGAGTCGATTTAAATTGATCATATACCATTCTTCGCACAGAATTAAATAAACGTTTTATAATAATGACGTAAAAATTTTCTAGATTTCGTCACCGAATGCCTTGAATAAATGAATAAATAAAAATTTTATTAAATCAATTAATAAATAACATAAGTTTACGCAACATTACATACTGCACGCGTACCGAGGATTACGCCATCTCCAACGTGCAGTAGTGTCTACATGTACGTTTGGTTTACGTTAGGGTAGTAAATTAAAGTTACAAGATTAAGAAAAAAATCAAGCTTCGGGAAAAATAAAAATACATAAAAGTATATAATATAATATATGGTACATTAATGTTTACATCAAGTATCATACGAGAGGAATGTTAAAATATACTGTATTGAATTATCATTGGTATATCCGGAGAAGCCGGATTTGTATTTTTTGTATTTTGAGCCGGAGAGGGGTGTAATATTCGATTTTATCGATAAAAACACAATTACTTAACGGTTGTCAAAGATTTTTTTTCAGCTTGTTAAAATTACGTTTTCGATTAAAGGGAGTTTCAATGCAGCATGCCATATTATTTGTGCTAAGGATAATTCTACAACATTTATTTTATTTATTTTTGAATCGCGGAACTTTTTGAATGGTGTGGATCGCGGAATATTAGACTACACTGGAGAAGTATAGAGAATAAGATAGGTCGAATAATACCTTTCCACTAGGAGTTATTTGTGTTGATGTTAATTTGCATTTTTTATTAAAAATGCGCCTTAACAGCAAAATCAAGGTGCTTATGAAAAGTTCGTCGTTGATCTAGTACGACAAAACCCTGCCCCCCAGATCACGCGAAGATGGTATTAGCTTTCGTGTAATATTAAGTATCATTTAAAAATAAAAATTAAATTTATTTTTGAATCTAAAAGTATTTTTTTTTAAATTAAATTAAAAGAAAACAACAACAGAAAACTGTGTTTTATTTTATAAGTAACATTTTTTCATGGTAGTTTTAACGTATAAAAAAATACATCTTATTAGACATTTAAAAGTTTCAATTTCGGTACTAAAAGTAACCTGTTCGGTATAAACCGTTTTACTGAATAAATCTTTGTTTCAACATTTTGAAGAGATTTTTATTAATTTATTTACTTTTTTTTGTGACCCCCCCCCCCCCCCCCGTTTTATGGTCGGTTTATTTTCAAAAAACTTTACACCTTTTATCTTTGATCAGAAAACAAATTAAACGATATGCCGGTTTTCTATTATTAATTAAAAAGTACAAAAGAACTCCGATTAATCAGAATGATGCTAATGCAAGGACGGTCGAACTTACGAGTAAGCCACAAAAAGCGAACCATTCGCCTAATTTTAAAATGAAAAAATTTCTTTCCTTTTTTTGTTTCGGATATACATTAAAACTAGTTCTATTAACGCTTGTTTAATTATCTTTAAAAGATAAGAAATGATATGTTTTACGGTATCTATTTTTAAGCGTGAAACAAACGCTACATACGATGTTACTACATATGTCACCGCCTTTGGGTAAAATTCATCATGGTGCCCCCTTGAAAGGGATGGAATTCGAATTGAAAATTTAAACTTTAAAAACAAATCCGAATTTCTAAATTTCTAACATAATTAAAATAATTTATCTAGAATAAACGATAAATTACGATAAAGGTGTACCGAAATAATTTTTACTGCGTTAAAAATAAAATTTAATTCTTCACACTTTTTCTGCTACAGGAAATGATAATTAGTTTCAGTAATTTTTAATATTGAGCGGAGTTCTTATAACCATCGAGCGCAAATGAAAATAACTTGGTTTACTTTTTTTTTATTGTACATAAAGTCATTACATAATTGTTTTAAATCATTTTAAACCTTTTTTAGTGAACAATTACGCACATTTTTTTATGAGAATAAAACGCTGAATTTAAATAAAAATGATTTTATTTTGTGTTATTTTTTTTTTATCAGCGAACAACTTCTTTACTAATTTAGTGATATCGAGATTTCCAGCAATATCAATTAGCGTAGAAAGTACTCCTAGACTGAAAAGTTTTTTTTTAAGAGCTGATCTTAAATAAGTCGTAATTAGCTCCAGTTTTGAGAAACTTCGCTCATCACTTGTAACAGTTATCATTATTGCCAAAACAATTATCATAGAAATCCGTGTGCTGCGGTACAGATATGTAACAAGTCATTTTGTTTAATAAAATTTCAGATAATAAAAAGTGCGGTAATTTTATCCTTTAAGGCGCTTGGCTACTAAATCAAAGGATACGGGTTCGAGACTTGTCTCTTTCCAGGTCCGAATCGCTCCCAGGTTTATACCTAATCTGAAATTGAATATTGGTTATACTAGAGAATTATCTGGAGGAAAGTAAAGGCGGATTCCAAGTAGAAAGGAACTGGCCCTAATATATTCTCTTTAGTTCCATTACGCTCAGTACATTGCTAAGGGTATGGGAGACTCACTTTACTTTTACTCTACTTACCTTAACATTAATAAAGAGATTATTAATCCCCAAAAGCTAGCACGGTATCGATGATGCACATTACTTTTTATCGTATTCAGTATATTCTTCGAGGTAATAATTAGCAACAGTTGACGGTGTTTTTCTGGGACACGTTAAAACCACTGACCAAAAGCAATACGCAGCAAAAGAATCAATTAGAGATATTCGACTATAGTAATAAAATCGGTAAACCATAAGGAAGAGTAAAAGAAGGAAATAATAAAGAAAAAAGAAAAAAACACAATAGGCAATCGAATGAATGAATGGACGTAAGGTTTATTGAAATACATCATGGGGAATAATTAATAAATAACCGTGATCCGAATTCTATCTAACAACGTTGCGGTATAATTAAATGCAAAGGTACACACAGTGTTAATTACAGGAAATCAACCAGTAAAAAAGATCGGTGTGCATATAGCAAAAAAAGTTAAATAAAAATCGTAATGATGTTAACATGCAAGACAATAGTTTTATTAAACGAAACATTGAACCTAAATAATAAATGATGATCTACAATGAAATGATTTTCATATAACAAAAAATAGATACGTAAAATGCGTAACCCGCACAGCACTGTATTATTATTCCTTTTTTGCATTCATTTTCACCGTTATGACGAATAATTTACTTAGAAACACAAAACGTCGATTTTGTCTGAATTTTAAGAAATATTCAAAAATTTATTTTTCTGCGTTTAATAAAACATTTTTACAAGTTGACCTCGGAGTGGGGTTACCACTTCCGTTGAAGCGCTACAATTTATAGTTCTTCCAAAAAAATAAAATAAATAAATAATAAGAAAAAGAAAAAAAACCTGGTGATTTTGAGCTACGATGTAGTGTACCTTCTTTTATTTTTATGCAAATCAATTCAACGAACGTGTTATTTCTAATACATCCTATCGGAATATGATTTATTTTTTACGTTTTACAGATTATTATTAAATCGCTGGCTTCTCGTTCGATTCGGCTTATTGCTTGTCCAAAAAAAAAAAAAAATAAATAATAATGAATACATTACATAATCTTGACTGAAAATTGAATACATATATATGTATATAAATATAAATATATATATATATATATATATATATATATATATATATATATTGTGTGTGTTTGAAAAAAAAACAAAAAAAACAACAGGTGAACATAAAAACAGCGAATGATTACGCGTAAATAATAAAAAAAGAGAACTGTAATAAGGATGAGATGACGTGTTCGTTGTATTCGTTCGAGGTAACATAAGTAATTATCTGCGGACAGGAGCTGAGTTACAACGAACGTTCTGCAGACATATCCTAATTCTCAGTTGAACACAATTGAACGACGTTACACTGGACGTAAACGATTTTCCGTTGATTTAGAATCATGGCGCTGCTGGTCAAACAATTAACTGCAGTAATTTGCAGCTCTACATTTGATTCGTAATCACTGCGCCGAATATTACACAAACAGAATCGCATAATACCTCTTTAATAGCGGCTGAGTCTTAACCACTCGCTCCCGTTTCCGTCCAGGATTATTTCTTACCGTTTTCTATAGCCGTGATTAGCGCAATGTCGGCCTATCTTTCGATCTGTTATGCCCTCTGAATGATGCGCAGTTCTGGTCACTCTTCCCTTCACCGGATTCCGCATGATGCGGTCTGGAAGATGGGCACGTAGAACATGAGAAAATGGCGGAGTCGGTCATTATTATGAAATAGAGGTTCTTTTCTATCGTGTAAAACGCTCTTTCGGTACAAAACGTTCCGTTATTATATTTTCGACACTTAATGACGATAATTTGTAAAACGAATATGCACATTTAAAACAAAAACAAAAAACAAATGAAACGTCTAAACGTTCGCAGCCGAACAAATAGGTGTTCCGGTGCTCTTAAGTACCTTTAGAATACGACTATTCCGGATTAAGATAGGATACAAACATGTATAGCCGCAATAAAAACAAAAAAAATCGCAGAAAGAATAAGCATTTAACAGGAAATTAAACACAACTGTGCAACAAGAAGAATAAATCGAATAGAACGCGACTGAAAATACATTTAGCTTCTTTAATATTGAATTTAGTAGTTTAGAATTATATTTCACAGAAATTAGTAATGAAATAAAAAAAACATCATGCTTAAAAAATATGAAATTATTAACAAAAATTAAACCAACTAATAATATCTGCCAACAATCATACAAACATTAACACATCTTAATGGAAATAAATTTCGTAAACGCGATAAATTTAACTGACATTAATCTATATAATCAATGGTAAAAACGAATTACTGATTAACGGATTAAAATTTAACTTTTTTTTATGAGAATACACAAAAACTTAATATTCAAAATTTAATTATTGAATCAGAACTAGCAGAACTTGTTGTGCAGATAAACAACAATTTTTCAAATATATAATAGCCGAAAAAATTAAAACAATGTTACGAAGAATAATAAAAAGAATAATTTAAATAATACAACTTTACGTAAGAAATATAAATGAACAATACAGTCTCAATTAATAATAAATAAATAGAAAATGATTGTATCATTTCTAAAATAAACAAAAATTCACGGTTATCGTTATTATAAAAAAGAAGAAAAGAACATCATAACTAAAACTAGCGATTTCATTATTAATAACAATGATTGCTACTATAAATTCCAACCCAACTAATAGATTTATTAATACAATAAAATAAACAATAAACTTAACCAATTTATTAAATTACACAAAGAAAATTTACACGACCTCTAATAAATTACAAAAATGGTTCCGGTACATAAATTTGCAAAACATGTTCAAAGACATTGGATATTCCATTTCAACATTTTTCTACCTTAGGGAAGTAGCGGAAAAGAAATTAGGATTCACCATTGATAAAAAAAAAAAAAAAGATTCACCATTGATACGTATATACATATATACATATATATATACACATATATTAATTACAACGTAATTCTTAGGCTACCCCCCATTCGAAAAAATGTCCCAATTTTATGTAACCTAAATGTCCCAAAAAAATGTCCCAGAAAAATGTCCCAATTTTATGTAACGTTTGTTATATTTTGTAGGATTTTTGTTATTGTTATTTAAAAAATGTCACAATTTTATGTAATGAAATATGTAACGAAAAATGAAACGAAAAAATGTCTTAATTTTATATAACGGAAGTTAAATGTTAGAATAGGATTTTTGTGGTTGTGTTATTTTTTGTGTGTGTTGATGCCAGTAAGAATTACGTTGTAAATTTTGATCATTTTATACAAAGTATAGAAGAGAAAGAGACAGAAATGAAAGCAAGAGGGGTCAAGGGGCACAGCCCCTTGCGAGGCCAAAATGGCCGAGTTTATATATATATATATATATACATATATACTTATACTTATATATATATATATATATATATGTATATATATATATTATAGATAGATAGGTATTGTCGTAAAATTTAAAATTATTAAAGAATAAAAAATTCTCTAGAATTTTAATTTCTACACATTTCATGTGTTTCATTCAATGCACATTTTTCAAATTAACCCGCTTTTAATCTCTCTTTTTATTTAAATCATTAATCGTGACAGTGATAATATAGACGGCATGATAAATGCTTACAGAGAAGTACTTGTTTTTATTGCTTTCTTTAATGTCATTTATTATCAGTAATCTTACTTTATTCTTCAGTTCATCAACAAAGATAATGATCATGATAAACGCGATAAATTACGGCAGTTTCGATGATGCGCATGGGAATAATTTCAGAAAATCCCAGCTTTTTTTTTACGACTTCCATACCTTTCTAAGAGTATTCCTCCAGCGTACAAACATCTCGCTCGTGTCCTAATTACCGTAATACCGATGAATTGGTATTTCTAAATACATCTGGTCAGCATATAGTAGCGGGTACAAACAATTAATTCGCGAATAATATATAAATAAATAAACTTTTATGTTGACAGTTTCTTTCTTTTTTCGATTAAAAATATAAAATTTAACTAGGATTAATCTCTGTAATTTAAATTAATAAACTAATTCATTTAATTTTAACGATTTCTCTATTCTGAACAATTTAATCGTTATTTTATTCGTCGGCAAATTAATTGTTTTTTATTTAAAAAGTAACTGTCCGTTTTTTATCCGCATTGCATAAACGTACTCAGCCCAGTTTTCCGTAAGGGCGAGAGGGGAGGGGGGGGGGGGTATTAGAAAAAAAACATTTGACAAAAAAAAATGATTTTACTTAGTAATTATATTTTATTCATAATCTTACAATAGTTCTAAATGCGTAAAGGGATTAGGATTACTTCTGTTCGTTTTCATTTTGAGAATAATTTACACTAATACATAGTTGTACTGTCAGAATGCCTGGTACCGAGACATCTTACGACCGTAAAGTGACAATACAGCAACGTAAAAATCCATTTCGCACTGGCGACCATTTTTCAAGCGTTGTAATGGACGATGAATAAGGAACTATGTAACAGGGGTACCTTATAAAATAAGAAAATAATAAATGCTGGTGCGCATAAATCAACATGCGAATGAACGAGTATATTCGTAGTAAAATAAAGCAAATAGGATGGATCGGTAATCATCTGAAATCTATCAATTTAAATAAATTTAATTAATTTAATTAAAATCAATGCGTTATTTAACTAAAAAAGTAAATTAACTGATGTTGAAATAAGCCGACAAACCAGACCATGTTTCGTCATTATTTTTATCTGCTGTAGACAACTGTGCTCAGTAGGAAAAGAGTTCACCGCATAAACTACAATATGGTAATCGGCGTAGTGATAATGTTCGTACTTGTAAAAAAACTTTTTGAATCCAGAAATTTTTTTGGTCGTAATGTGGTTCTTGTTCATGCGTTGTGTGAAGAGTTCATGGAACTTGTAATTTCGTTCACTTACTCGCTTATTAATTTCAGAGTCGTTATTTTTAGCTACCACTCTAATACGGTATAGGTGCACTGTGTTTCAAGAAGTAAAAAGACGAAGTAATTTAAATTAAAAATTTGCATTTATTCACTTATGCGAACTATTATACACAATGGAATGAGCGGAAGCTCCATTATGGACAGTTCATGAACTATGCTATTTCATTATTTGCGAGCAATGTTAATCGCTAAAAAACCTGAACATGAAGTTGAAATTTAAAAAATTGACGACTAGACGCGTCGCTAATTTTTACGTATGCTACAGTAAGTAAAATTTGACCATAAAAACGATTGAAAATATTTATATTTCTTGTCTCACTTTTCCATCGATTACGGCGCCATTATTAACAATATGGTTAACTAGTTAATAATTGAAAACTGTGTATAGTTTTATTGATAGAAAAAAAAAAATCAAACTAATCACCGCTAGTGAATAGAGCAGAATTTTAAAAGCCGAGAAAGTCGATTAGCTTCAAATTTATTATTTATTTATTTTATTTATTTATTTATTATATTCTAAGTCGCTTTTGGACTACAAGGTCATTAGCGACTACGGTTTTACAGATAATTATAAAATTTCACATTGAATATTTGAAAATGCGCGAAACAAAAAATAATCAAAAAATTAGCTGAAGGCTGGGGAAGTTAAATCAGTTGGAATACAGAGATGTCTTTGAGGAAGGCTACGATTTTTTTACACTTCTCGGCGTCCGAAAACATCTCTGGAAGGCCGTTGTTGGTAATACCCGCTTGTTGTCTGGCCTGCTGGTAGTGATTACACTCGATCAAAAGATGCCTCACCGATGATATAGGCATGTTGCAGCGTTGACACAGGTTGGGCGGTTTTTTAGATATGAGGAACGAATGGGTCAAGTGTTTGTGTGTCCAATGCGGATACACGAGTTAGGACACACTGCTCGTGTCTACGGGAGAGTGGCATGTTTTCGTAGGTATCTTTTCTAAACTCGTGGAGTTTGCTCGCAAATTTATTATTCTTCGATGATTTTCGTTCATCGATCTAAGGGGAAATTACGAGGTCTTAAATTATTTCGAAAAACAGTTTTTCTTTCCATTTTTAACTACAATATTTATTTTGCGATAAAGGATCTTTTGTAAAAAAAAAAAGTGATAAATTTAGATATCGACATAAGCGTTGTTTTGTAAGGATCACCATTGCTGCCGTTGTTATCATGGAGACTCCTTCTTACGTTTCATTAAACAAAGTGTACATAAAATCACGTTATAACAAAACACTCTCTCATTGTTATTTATTATATCCGAAGCGTCTACTTACACAAACGGGTAAATACGTCGACGCCGTTCACGCAAATATCAGTGATTATGGCAACACTTATACAATGTTAGAGCAAGAAAATATAGCGAAAATAAAGCAACATCAAGGAGCTACAATAATAATAAAAATATCAGATAACAGCTCCAAAAATATCTTGATATTAACAATATTATTGTTTGAAGTTGTTCATCTACCCGCGTATTTAGAAAATTGTTAAAGATAAATAAAGGTCATGATGATAAAATGATAGCAATGGTCCGCGCAAGATTAGTCATCTTAGTCTAGAATCATAACTGCGTCACCGTTACGCTACAACAATAGCATAAATATAATACCGTATCAACAAGATATCCCCCCCGATACTATTATTAATAATAAGAAAATTTTAATGAAAGGCTAAAACGGCGGTAATGTTTTATCACAAAATTAGTCATCTTGGTGTAGTAATAATTATATAATCAACTATGTAACAATAAATACAATGTGGGTACCTGGTTGATGTTGGATAATTGGGTAATGAATCTTGTCTGCAGTTTCGGTTCGTTCACATGTTTATGAAATTATAAGTTTACATACTGCTGCATACGCGTCCATTCGTCTGCAATAACTCTGATCCTCACTCGTTCCGTACATGCTGTACAAATACGCGGCATTCTTACACTCGTACGAATAAATGCATCGAGAGCAGAACTATTGCAGTACTCTCATTATTAAATATACCCGTAGTATAGGACCTTTCACGTGAAAATTCAGAATTTTTTTTGCATCACTTTCATCGCCCGAATTAGAAAAAAATTGAACGAAAACCGATTTTGATTTTTCGCAAAGAAATAAAAGCCATGGCAACGTTTTGTAATTACTTTTTTCCTTTTTTTTTATTATATTTCGGTCTTTTTTTTTTTAAATTTTTATCTAATAACCGGCTCTTCTAGAACAGTTCAACAACCGCTAACAAAGGAATTAACTCTGGAATCGAATCGGGTCAAATTCAAAAACGACCGTCTGAAGAATAAAAACCGCAATAGTTTTTCAAATTTTTCAAAGAAACTGCGCAGCATTCGTTCCGGTACGAATGCAATTAATCACGCGGTTGATGAGATAGATCCGTGAATTTCACCAGCCAGAATAAGGTGATAAAAATTTATCGACCAATTATTAGTAAATATCGAACGTGTGTATAGCGCGCGTTAATTTTCACTTCTGAGTAACATGCTGTAAATTATATCAACACTCGTATCGATTTTAGCGATGGCAAATTGAAATGCAGCTTTCAATTCGCAGCGGGACACGACCCGGTTCGTTAAATAAACACAATAATTCTATTTAATTTCGGTATATTACGATTGGCAGCTCTTTTTACTTCCAAAAGCGTTTACGAAATGACGACGATTTTACATTTTGACAAAAACCTTTTCCAAAATATTACAGAAAAGTTAGATCAGAAAAAGAAAAAAAAAAAAGTAAAAATCTCGAGCGCCGTAGTTAATTTCAGTTATTTCAGAAATATAACGCTTTAATAGATTTTTTAAAAAGTAAAACGGATAATAAGTATGATTTTAGGTTAGAACTCGGCAAAAAATTTCGGGTCTCTTTTCAACTTCATTTTTGCATAAGGAGTAATATAAAATGAACGTTACGAAATGCGTAATTGAAGCTGTCATAATAAAGCTACGTGAACGGTTAATTGATTTTTTTTTCTTTTTTTGTTTTTGACATTTAATGTTCTGAACTATCATCAAGTTTTTTGTATCTAAAACTAGGCATCATCGGTTTTTTTTTTTTTTTTTTTTTTTGAAAAATATGTATTTATTATTTTTTACATACAAAACTTTTGTCAAGCTAAAACGCTTGTCGACGAATTATCCTATTGAACACTTTACCATCTTAAATTAATACATATACATAATCGTGTAATATTTACTAATCTTAATCTATTTACTTATCAATAATTAATAATCTATTTCTATCTTTTATATTTTCATTGTTTTTTTTTTGTTTTTTTTTCAGTTTTTTTGTTGCGCCTTGTCAATGTTTATTATTTTTTTTATATTTTCTTCTTCTCGAAGCCATTCCTTTATTTTCCTTTTTCTTTCCCCTATTTTCTCCTTCTCTATTATTTCTTTGGCTATTTTATTCGACATCTGAGTTATATTTATCCGTTTGCTCCTCCATCTTTGTTCTTGCTAACGGCAGTTGGTACGAAAGTTTTTCCCTCAACTCGTATTCTGTGTTTATTCTTTCCTCCAATTCAATTTTCTTTTCTGCTGATATGTACTCTCATTTCTTCAATAATAAAAGTACATTCCTCTTATGCTTATTACATTTTCTTTTTTAATTATTTCACTATCGGTTTCTCCCCTTAAGGATTTCCTATTAATTTCAAGCATTTAATTTGCAGTTTATTTATTTTCCCCACGAATGGTTTTCTCATCATTATGCCTGAATTCCATATCTGATCCTCGACTCTACTAGCGCATAATAAACTACTTTTAATGTTTCATTCGTTGCATATTTCTTTAATGTATGTAAAACTGGTAAAACTGCTTTTATTTCCGTTGCAGTGTATTCCATATGTATGGTATGTCCCATCTTAAGTGTTGGTCCACCATTACTCCCCAAAAATATTTATACTGCGTTAGTATGTCTAACTTTTGACAGTTTTTCGTTCCACATTCATTTCTTCCTCCCTAATCGAGTATGCAAATTCATTTGAGTGCATTATTATATTTGGACAATACAAATCAGAGCTGTCCCTTTTCATACGCAGTACAATTAGTCTTTTTTACACTTATTCTTAGACTTTTATCAGGTTACAATCGGTGTGAACTACCTTTCCGGTTAAACTGATTTCGAATAATTTTGGGGATTCAGTGAAGAATTAAAAGTCCTTCCTTGTTGTTATCGGCAGTTTGAACGTGAATTTTACCTCAATACCAATTCGATCCCGAAAAGTCCAGGTCGGTACGAATAAGAGTTTCTTCAACAATTAGCCTTGATCGTACTTTTTTTTTGCTTAAAAATAATCCGTATAGCTGCTCATCGTGACGGCTGCCTCTGGTTGTTTTAGGATACTAAAAAACCTCGAGAGATTTTTCATTATTAAAATGAAAATCGCCGTATCTTATGTAACTTACCTGTGTGGCCACAGTCTCGCTCGCGTAAAATGCGTTCTTTTTAAATTAGGCAAAATTATTCTAGTAAGAGCGACTTAGGAAATCTATCTTCCCCAAATAACATAAACTTCTAACGAGAAAATTATTAATTAGAACTCGATTCCGAACTTTCGAAAAAAGAAGTACCTTTAACACAAAACAGCGGCACTTGGCCGCTCTATATTCTTTGCGACGAATCATCGAGACAAATCGGTGAATAAATCTGCAGTACTCAAAAGATTAGGAATTACTTAAAAGATTATACCCCTCTACAAGTAATTCAAAAAAGTTCTTTGATATGGACACGCGGAATTCGAAACAACTGTAAAATAAATTAAAGAAATATGATTATATACGTCAGAGGGGTGCTTGCACACGGGCAAGGTTCATGGTGTAGGGAAATTAAGTTATTGGAGAGGTAAAATAATCATACCAACTCCTAGAATGGGCATTTCTAAATAATCGATTCTTCGTGATGGTAATTATACTGTTAGTATCAATTATAACATAATTCTTAGGCTACCCCCCATTAGAAAAAATGTCCCAATTTTATGATGTAACGTTTGTTATATTTTATGGGATTTTTTGTGATTATGTTATTATATTCATATAGACCGATTTAGAATTACGTTGTAAATTTTGATCATTTTACACAAAGTATGGAAGAGAATGAGACAGAAATGTAAGCAGAAAGGGCGCACAGCCCCTTGCGAGGCCAAAATGGCCGAGTTTATATATATCATAGAAAATTAATAAAACCGAAATTAAAAGTGTCAATGATTTTCTCGAAGTTTAACGTGTTTTTTTAGAAAAACGCTGTAATGACTTTTTAAAATGTTAAATTTTTTACTGGATTCAACAATGGTAGTTCGTCCGTAGAGAGAGGTAAACAATGACCCACTAGATAATCACTAAAGAGAAATTACATCTTCGATGTCTCTAGCCTAAGTTGCTGTGTACGACACGTAAAATAAATAAATAAATAAAAAACATCTTCGATAGTTTTAAACAAATGTTTAGACGACATTTTTTCAGATTAACTGTGTCGCTTTTGGACTCCGCTGAAAGACAAAGTCCACAATCTAACAACGGACTTATTAACATAATAGATTCCGTTTATCGTTATGTGCGAAATCCGTTGTTTTGTATGTCCAGTTATCGTGATTATCTTTTGATAGTGTGTGTGTGTGTATTTTGTTTATCTTCATTTTTATAGAAAGTGTTTTTTTAATGATTCATTTAAAAATTACAATAGCACAAATAACGTTATAGTAACAATTGAACAACGATTATAGAAAAAATTAAAAAACTTGTAAATAGAAAAATACTAAATTTTCGATTACACGTGTATACTGTTTTATAATACGCAGAACTTACCTAGAAGTAATACTTTCAAAGAAGGATATATCTTTAAAGAAAAAAATAAAGATAAGCCGAGTGGTAAATTTTTTACATTTTACGTAATTTCATCCTCCTTTCAGTTCCGAAAGCGACAGAAAGAATTTAAATAAATGCTCGCAGCAGCGCCTTATTTATTTATTAAAAATGAATTCACGGCAATTAGGTGAAGATTTTAAAATACCATCATAATAAAAACATCGAATATCATTTACTACAATTATAATTAATTTTTAAAGGTTTTTTAATAAAATTTTAACAAAAACAGACGGAAAATGTCTTGAATCCCTTTAAACACTCCTTCAAGTGCGTCACCGCGCTCACAAGTATTCGTCATTATGACATATATCTTGATATCTATATAGACTTGATTGAAATTTATTTCCCCTACTACGTGTATTTATCAATAAATGTGAGCTCAGATCATTAGGTTAATATTCGAATTTCGGTATTTCGCTTTTCCTTTTCTATGTTTATTTTCAATTCCAATCATTTTACAGTATTCCTATACTATGTATTCGTATTTTTTCTGTTCGAGAAACTTTGTTAAATCTGTTAAGCGATTGCTTAAAATATTAAAAGACTGCTTTTAAAAGATGAAACAAAAAAGGAAAAAGGTAACAGTTAAGATTAGCAAAAGTAGTTATAACGAGTCTAATATTCTAAAACTTTGTTGAAACACTGTTTAATGTTTTTTTGTTTTTTTTTTTTTTGCGGAAAAGGGTTACGATTTCTTTTAATAATAGTTCTCTGAAATTCGGCCTTTTCGAGAACATATTTCATATTAGGATTTAAGAAAGTTTGAAAAGCTCCAAAAACCGGTTTCGACTAGATTGTAATACGTCTCCGGCATCGGAGAGCGAGTAAGAAAAAAGGTATCGAAGGTAAACGTTTCTCTACCTAATAAGATGTATCGTGCGTCGGAGATCTCTTTTCGTTGATCGATAACTAGTTGCGCATACTGGTCCATTGACTATTACACGTCTAGTCCAGCAACAGCATCGCAGTGTTTTGCAGAGAAAATATCAAGAAGGAGGAACGGCAAGCTATCGATCAGTTTCATCTTTTCTGCTACATTAGCTGTTTCACTTTCTAATCTGCCAAGGTGCGAGCGAAAAAAATCCAATTTAAAAGATCATTTTACTTTTATCGACAATATCGCAACCGACTTTTACATTAATCGCAGTAATTTGTATTCGATCCGCAGACTTTCAACAAATGGGAATCAATACACTGCTGCATTTTTAATCAGCACCAAAAAAAAAAAAAAAATAATAATAATAAAAAAAAACGTCAAGTCCTTATAGTAAAGGAGATTTTTTTACAGATGTCAACCGAAAACTTTTACAATTATTTTTTTTGTAAACAAAAAAAAACCAGCTAATAATAGTGATAATACAAAAATTAGCAATGAAGACGTAAAAAAAATAATAAAAAAAGTTAATGATAGGAATTTAATTAAAGTGGTACCATATTACCATCTATCACTCGGAATAATGAAATGGTTGTCAAAATTCGGGGAACAGTAACCATTACCACGGAGTGAAGGTGAGAGAGAATTAAGTAAATACAGAGGAGGCTTTTTTTTTTTAAAAAAATAATAAATGTAAAATTACAAAATTACAACAAATAATGATATAAACTGACACGAGAAAAACTCTAATAAATCGAATTAATGAAGCAACGAATTTAAATAATTAAAAAAAAAAAGGGTGGGGGGTTGAAATTTCACATAGTATACGAAGATGGGTAACTAGGTGAAAATTAATGTTTGAAACGGAGGGTATATCTATTTTCAAGGACAAGTAATGGTCGCTGAAAATTATCGTGAAAAATAATTGTTTGGTGTGAAAACATCTTATACAGCGTTCTTCGCTTGGGGAATGAAAATTTTCGAGCGCTTAACGACATACTAAACGCGATTAACTTAAAATATTATTAAGCAATATACCCGATATGGGGAAACATAATTTGGAAAAAACGAATTTTTTAATAAAACGTTAAAATTGATCAATGCTAATTATCATGGGAATGGAAATTCGAATAAAGAAAATTGAAATCGCCATAGTGCACCATTTACAAGCTCGATGACTGATGGAAATAGTACGTATCTTAACGTTACTTATTTCGCCGGGGGGGGGTGAAAATTTTCAAGCGTTACCGTTACGATCTGTACATAGATTTACTCGTAATAGTAGGTTGTGCTGAATGGTGCCGCAGAAGCAAAGCCGAGAGAAGAATGTGTGCGTGTTTACCTCGGTTGTTGTTTAGACTGCTTGGTGCCGCCTAGCATCTTTACCTACGGCGAGATTTTGCGCGCGCATTTCTTTTTTCCTTTTGCCGTGGTAAAGTATTTATATATTCAATACTTAGTTAACGATAAAAATCACGAGAAGGTGTGTAGGAAGTCCGATCTTTTGCGAATAGAGAACACGTTGCGAAGAGCATTCGAAGAAAACAAGACATTTCTACCGCTTCATTAGGTTGCAGAGGACAATAAGGGAAACACTACAAAGAGAAGAAGATAATCAAAGTGTAGTTTAAACCTGGCCGAATGAAATGCTGTATATAATGGACTAGCTAGACATTTTTTTCCCAATATCATAGACAGAATGAATAATAATGACTTTGTACCAAATTTTTTTAACGTGCAGTTCATATCCGGACACGGTAATTTTGGAATTTATTTATATAAATTTAAAATTACAGACAATGAAAACTGTAAAAGATGTAATTTCACAGATAATGTAGGACATATATTAAATGGCTGTAATCACAATAATAAGATTTTTAACAACTTATACGCAACAGATTTAGTTACAAACCTCTTTAATGAATTTAATAAATTTACTGTTGAAGAAATTACACACCGAAAGCAAAACTTGATAAATTAGTATTAAGTATTTATAATAAGAAATAATCAGTACACGATTGTAAAATGGGATCGCAGGCAACCAAAAACTTAATTGGATGGGGCCTGTTGTGAACATTATAGTAATAAGTAAAATTGTAATATTATTAAAAATAAATGACCTCGCCCAAAGTATTGGGAATGAGGAAAAAAAAAAAAAAAAAAAATGAAATGCTGTATTAAAGTTGTTTTACAGGATTATAATTAATCATATTTTTCTATCGAACTCTCTCCGGTTACTGCGACGAAAAAACTTGATATCTAAAAGATTAGGAGGATATTTCGCGATATATGTAACAAAATTAAATGTCAATGTATTAACGAGAAATATTTTACAGTAGTACATTGGTATTATTTCATAAAATAAAAATTAAAATATAAATAAATGCCGAGAAATTTTAAGTATTTCGGCAGTTTTTGAAAATTACATTTACAGGTTTAATACACAAATACTACTTGTGACGTTTTAAAACAAAACTATTTCGTCTTTCTGATTTTCTTTGAAGGGTATAACACTTTCTCACGTTGTTATCACTCATTCCTATATCTGTCTTGAAATTTTAATAATCAATTCGTAAAATAAAAAAAGCTTACGAGAACTTTATATCACGACCAGATTACTTATCCTTTTCGGTATGGTTATTATTAGCGATTTCCACTGTATATATATATATATATATATATATATATATATAAAATATGTTTATATTGAACTTTTTTAAAGCTATTATAGAACAATTGTTTTTAATATGTAGCTTTGAATCTACTGGTTTCCCGGGACACAAACAACCGTTACATCGCTAGTCCGAATAGAGAATATTATGATGTAGCGAAAAACACTTCACCAGAGACCGATCTCTCTTATTTCTGCATTATGCAAACTGTCAGAAAAAATGGTGAAAAACTGCGGACGCCAACGTACAATTCATCATTATTTCATTCCGAATTAGTCGAGCTGAGGGTTGTTTATTTGATTTGATTTGATTTGAACTGAATTATTTGCAACAATGTACAAAAACCTTTCGGTCAATTATGGTTTGCAATTATAAAGCTCTAAACATCGATAATAGATCTTTAATCTAGCAGTAACAAGCTCGCATAAACCCTGTATCCATAAACATATAAATTTGCGTACGAAAGAAATATTACCAAACTAATTTATAGTATACACCAGGTACTGTAGATTTATCATTCGATATTTACAATCGCCTCTGCATATATGCACACCTATTTCAATATACTCGTATGTACGCACCTCACTCCAGGTCTCCAAAAACCTAAAATATCGACTACTAGTTGGAAAATTTCAAGAATATTAAATATTAAACAGACGATCCCCTTATCGGTAGTAAGTAAACATGATGGATATCTACGAAGTGATAGACGTTGAGTATTTTAATTCAAATCTAGTTTGCGAGCAAGATGTCGAAGATCTTTCAAAATTTTCCAGTCCTGTAAATCGAGTTCACTACACTTATCTACACGATATTGGTTTTGCGGCATTTACGTTATTAGTACTATCGTGTTTTGCCAATTTTCATTTTAACAATTATATCTGAATTTTTTATTGCTTAACGATTTTGCAAATGAGAAGAGAAAACCCGGTCAAATTCGTTCAGTTTCGATACCGACATCGAAATTTTTCGACTAAAGAAAACTTTAACATGTTGAAGTCGATCAGCCTAATTCAATTAATGTCGCCCAACTAGTTCAGTTCGAAACGGAGATGATACGTTTAAACGTAATTTCAGTCGTTTTAATCGAATTGGCTAAGCGTGATTCGTTTTAATTAATCCGGCGCGGTGTAAAATGACCTTTGCCGTTTCAATTTGCGTTCCAAAAAATACAGGGATCGATAGTCGACCTGTTGTACACAATAAAATTCTCTTTCATTTATGCAAAATAGATTTCACATTTTATCTGTCATCTACAAAAAGGAGTTTAGAAACCGGTTGAAAATGCAAAATATTACGCGTATTTCGTAGTTGTTCGTAGAAAATATTTTTAAAAGTCTATGACGGAAGTCACTCAACGTCTCGTCTATAATCCGAAAAAAAAAAAAAAAAGTACATAGGGAGCCTCCCGAAATTGCTTACACTTTTAATATGATGATAAAAATAATGTCAGCGAAGTAAGCACCTATGTTTTACGTTTTATTCGAAAATGATGTAACCGTTTTTCTGCCGTATACAACCCATGTCTGGTACATGGAGAGTACCACGATGGCTCATGGAAAATGAGGATCTTCATTTTAGGGCACCTGCTCTTGTAGATTCAACACGGTCATATTAAAATTTTGTCAAAATTAAAATTACTCTGTACTATTGTAAAATGAAAGGATATGCACACTTCACTAAGACCAATTCCATGTGTAAATATCATACGAAAATTGGCGCGCATTTTGTTCAAAATGGAATACAAAAAAAAAAAAAAAAGAAACCTTTATTATTTATTTATTTAAAAGTGGAATTTTTTTTCATACCCGTTGGCTAGAAATAACTTTTTTTTTAAACGAAAAATATTTCCTAAATAACAAAACAAGCAAATGATAACTAAAAACTTACCGTGGAAATGTTTTCTGACAAAACCCATCAACAGCTGGAATAGAAAAGCACACAAACATAAAACCTTGAATATCTCTGTCGCTAATGAAATTATAAAAATTTCAAAACACGAAGAAATATGTGCCACGGACGAAAAATCGGAAGACGTTCGTGACACATACTTATGTTCATGTTTTAAAATTTTTATGATTTTGTTCACAACATATGTTTTTGGTTTTATGTTTGTTTCGTTCGCGGCACATATTTCCGTTCTGCGATCGCGTTTTAAAATTTTCATAATTTCGTTTTCGTCCGCGATCTATGTTCTTCGATTTTATGTTTGTGTTTTTCTTTTCTAGCTATTGACGCGGGTTTTCGGTCCGATAAATAAACTTTTAGTTGTCATTTGTGTTTCGCTATTTAGAAAATATATTATAAAAAAAAAAATATATATTTATTTTACACATATATGATATTAATATGGACTTTTGTACTTTGAATAATAATATTGCACGTATAATTCGTAGCATTACGCTCGTACACGCCCACACCACAATCATACTGAAAAATGTATTGTCAAATACAATATCGACTACTTAGACAATAACATCTACACTTACCATCGCAATCGTAATGAATAAAAACATAAACAAAAGAGATTGCCACCTATGACTTTTAAAATTATCATAATCATACCGTGATGACAGCTATAAGTGAAGTAAACGTCCAATGCGGGGAACTACTGTTTAAGTGCTCTATTGAACAAATTTAATTATAGACACTAAAGGAGAGCAGCTATACACGGTAGAAAGACGTGAATAACGCTGGGCCTAGGTACTTAATTTTTGAAATTGCGTACGTCCCTGATACGAATTTTAGCTATTTTTCTTAATTTTAGCTTTTTTCCTTTTATTCTCTGGGGGTTTAAAACTCGTAACATTACGACATCAAATTTGATATATTTCGAATAAGCTCTAGTCGTATAATTTATTGCAGATTTTAGGAATTCTTCATTTGATTGAAAGTCAAATAATCGCTACGGCGAATACTTCAGCATCTGAAAGAAACTTTATAGTTTTCATATGTAACGCAGTAGTAGTCTGAATTAGGTTCGTACAAATCCGATTTCAATTGAATCGCCCGAAGCAAAAAAATTACCTCCATTCGTACGAAAGAAGTTTCTGATGGGACTATATTTAATCTGAGAGACCTTGTAACTAAAACATTTCCAATTTCAGGCTACCCCTAAAATCCATCTAAAATTTCCAACCCAGTATATCTACAACACCCAATATGTTTGTCCATAAACTTATACGGCCCTAGAGCGCGGTTACAGAAGGCATCTTCGAGTCAGTTCAACATTTACATTTAAATCTAATTACGAAATAATCAGTACGAGGGCGTGTTTAAGAAGAAATCTGTGATTTATGGTTACCGCAAACGGAATTATACCTGCTATCCAGCGCATCAAAATTCCTTCAATTTTTGCTTTTTCAAAAACTGGTTAAAAATATTTTGATGTATTCAGATTAACTTTTTTTTTTTTCTTTTTTGCTTGTACATGCCTCTCTTACCAATTCTCCGTATATCACATTTTTTAATAACAACAAACGTCTGCGGAGTTTGTATCAAAACGGTTTAATGTTACATCCATCTATGGTTTTTTATTCCGGAGACATCTACAGTGATATTTAAGTTTCAATGAACAGAACAGCGTACTTCTGCGGCGCTACAACTTGTGTGGAATGGAGGATAGGGATGATTATTTTAATTTATCGCGATATAAAGTTACCGAGGAAATTCTGGTCAGTAGTCAGACACGAAATCATTTTTGATGTTATTAACGTCTCTTGACGCCTCGATTTGATCTAGTGACGTGCAAAAAGTCGCCAAAATTGATAGAACCATTTACCGAGTTGAGAGAATTAATCGAAGTAAGCGGACAAAACATGAGAAAACGGAACCGATTTATATTTGTTTATGCGGAGAGCGCTTACAGTGGAGGGACTTTTAGAGAAAATCTCTCCATTTACTTTTAATTTTTGAAGAATTTGGAGACTACATTATCCGGCGAGGAATTTCGATTATCATACGGATGTGCAAATGTTTCGTATTACCTCTGGTTTGTGCAAGTTCATTAAAGAGCAGTTACCGAAAAGAATTCAACCGTAATCTATTTTATTCTTCTTCTTGCAATCGATTTGTAAAGGGAGCCCATTATTAGATTAGTGTTGCTTTTTTAAGTAGAAATTCGTACGTTTACGAATCTTGGAGCGAATATATATATATATATATATATATATATATATATATATACATATATATATATATATATATATATATATATATATATATATATATATATGTATATATGAGATATGTGAAGTCCACATTAGTCTAGAGTCGGGGCTAATACCGAAACTAAATAACCTCCTATTGAAATAGTGCACGAGGCCGGTGTCAACAGGTCGGTAATTTTAGGTATCGCGAAGAACCATTCAGCTCGTCTTTGAATAAAATCATTAACATTATCGACAAAATATCGTAGTGCTTAACGTAAATTTACTACATCTAACATCAACTTCCGCACACAGAAGCTAGCCATTGCGGAAATTGAAACTGCTAGAGAAAAGTTATTCAGCCGCGGGAAAGAACCTACGAACTAATTTTAAACTGGAAACGGTTAATTGCCAGGAATGCGTCGATCGTACAGAAATACTGTTTGCAAAATTACTTCTGGAACTCCGGAATGCGTGAAATTGCGCGGCAGCCGACTGGAATTTAAAAAAATAAATCAGTTATAAAGCTTTTCTGGGAATCGATAGATGTTTCGTATCGGCGACGTAATCGAGTTCATAAAATATATTAAGTAATAACGACGACGACGACGAAGAATTCGTCCCTCCATTCCATTCAATCACGACCCCGGGAATGCTTCCTTTTTCCTATTAACAAAGCAGCGGCGAGAGAAACCTCGGCGCTGGAATGTCGTATTTATTTTTATTAACTTTATCGCCCGAATCAGTTTTTTATTCGCATCGGTTAATAATTAATGAAAAAAATGCAGAGATGTCTTCTGCTTGTCGATCTGTCCGTTTCTGTGTCATTTCAATCCATTTTTAAGTATACCAATAAAGATTAAGTCAACGCTTAACGCGTACTGTTTAGTAACCTTTTTAACCTTATATGTCGGTTTATTCTGAAGAGATGCAAAACAGCGAATTTATTTTCTATTCAGTATAATTTTGTTATAGCTCAAATTCCAATAATTTTTGTTTTTCAACATCTCCCTAAAATTCTGAATAATAAGGGCACGATGTGGAAATATTGCGGCAGCTATATGAGGAAGATTTGAAATCTAAAAAAAAATGTATAATGTCGAAATAAAGATTAGGAGATTGGTGACTAAATTACTTAAACAAAATTAACCGTTTCCAGTTTAAAATTAATTCATTGGTTACAGCATAGTTAGATTCAAGTGGATTCCTGTGCATAGAAGAATCGAGGCTAATGAAATAGGTATATTAAGCTAAACTAGGAATTCGTGCCTCATATAAATAAGAAAAGAATTAACTAGAAAATGGAGTGCATAGTATAAGAGCAGAAGTGAAATTAAAGGGAAAAAAGTATTACTCTATTAGAGGCAAGATCGAGAAGGATCCGTGGTTTAAGAGGAAAGGTTTGAAGCGAGATTATAATATCGGTATAATCTGTCGAATAAGGGGTTGGGCCATCATCAGACGCCACTACATTTGGCAAGACTAGGAATAGTAACTGTACTGAATACGGAATGGAGAGGTTAATCGAGCACACGGTGTGGCAATGTTGTGATGGATATAATAAGGAAAGAGAAAGACCGGTGAAGGAAATTTTAAACAAATTTTACACGTTATATCCGTATACCAATAATTGTAATAGAATGTAAGGCGTTATATATATATATATATATATATATATATGAAAACCGTTAATGACGAAATATAAGAAGGAAATAGTTAGGTATTTAGATCCGGGTAGACTGGGCAAAGGGCCGCGAGAGCTGAGCCAAAAAAAAAGTAAATAAATAAATAAAATTTTAAATCTATTCACATTGCGCCATATTAATTATCGAACGTTGACTAAAATGCCGGCAATACCATGTTTGTTGGTGGTTTTTTGACATAATTCAGCAGCGCATATATTAAACCATTCTGCCGAGTTCGGCATTCGGATTTTCTTTTCCCTTTCCAGAGATGGTTTTTTACTGTTACAGCAAGCAGTTCAGTAATGAGGAAAGTTTATGTTGACAAAGCTGATTACAGTTTAACGATGAGGAACTTTTAATATGTGTCGACTAAACTACTATAACATTGTGTTGCCGTAAGGTTTAAAAGTGAAGTGAAAAGTTAACTTTCATGCGGACGTTTCAAGATATTGTTGTTTACCTTAGAGTTGTTAAATGTTGTTTACAGTTTAACAGCAAATGGAGTATACAAGAGTTTATTGTAAACCAACAGTTTGTGAGGAAAACTGTATTGTTGTTATTCCGCCGGTGACCAACATGTTCCGCGTGCCTAATATCTTTTGAAGACATAGAGAACGTGCTATACTTTCCAGCCAAGACTCGGTTGTTAATTTCGTAATTTGTCTAGGAGGGGTTTCGATAATCCTCGCAAATATGTTAAAAAAGAGAAACGATATGAAAGAGAAGTCGTTAAAAGCGAGACGCACTTTTTAAATATTTCACATTATTTTAAATCGGCATTAGAGAATTTTTTTTTAATAAAACCCGATGAAAGATAATTCTTCATCGATCGGGAAAAATATTACTCCCGGTTGTTTCGGTAAAAGAAAAAAAACCTTAATTTGAATTATTTTTAAATCTACTAATCGATTTTGGACTTTTATCTAACTTTATACAATAGTTTACCTTTTGAAAAGCTATTTTGGGACAAAACTTTGAGATCTGTGCAAAATCCGATTATTATCAAAATTATACGCGTTAAAAACCACAATTTCTCTCGTTGAACTTCGACAAATCCGCTACCTTTATTCGTTCCCGTTAGGTGTGCCATTATTTGTGTTATAAAAACAAGGCCTCTTCATACTCCCCCATCATGCTAGAACACTAAACACGCGTTTTTTTTTTTTTTTGTTTTTTTTTAAATTAAAAAGAAAAAGACAATATTTTAAAGCTCGTTCTTGAAAACAAAATTTTTAAGATTTTTTCGCCAAGCCGCTTCTCCCAGCAAATCACTGCTTCATTTTTTTTTTTTTTTTAAAAACGTATATTTAAATTTTAACATTTTATAATCTTATATTTACGTCCGTCAAGCTTGCGCTTGTCGACGGAGTTCTTATTATTTATCTTATTCTAGGTTTTTAAAGTATATAAGCGCTCAATCATCCATCACTTTTATCCATCCATCCACTTCATTTACACATAGTTTCCTTTATTTAATTTTCCCTTTCGTTTATTTTATTATTTTGTTTATATTCTTTTCCATTTGTAACCACTTTCTAACACCCTCTTTCAGCTTCCTCTCCATTTTTTCCTTTATTATTTCTTCCGGCATTTTATTTAGCATTTGCGCCAACACATATTTATCCGTTTGCTCTCCATATTTTGTTCTGACTCTCGGGAGTTTATATCTGGGTCTATTTCTTAATTCTGTAGTTATCTCTATTCGTTTTTCTATCTTTGCTCTACTGTCTATTTTTAAGTGTTCCCAGAATTTTATACTTAAGTACAACCCTCTTACGCTTAATAAGTTTTCTATTTTTAAAGTCTCTTCTGAATTTACATAGTTTTTTTTTTTTGATATTAAAATTTACCTCCTATTTAAACGCTTAACTGTTCCGCTGACGTTGCGTGCTTAATAAATCTGGCAAATTTTAAAAGCAAACAAAAAACCCTAGTTATTCGAAAATTTAAACACAGTAGCGATGAAAATAAGTTTATAACACGGAACCTTTTTAATTGGCTCATACAATTTTAATTGTTTTTTCAAGCCTGCAATTAAGTAATCGAGGGGAATTATTTTTCAGATATTACGAAATAAAGACTGTAATTCGAAAACTTCTGCTTCTTCGCTGATGAGTGAGAATTTAATTTTAGCAGTTAATTCGAAAATAACTTTGTATACGCACAGCGACATATACTGAACGTTTAAATTAATTTAAATAAAGAAAAATGGAAAAAAAGTATTTATACACCAATTTTTTTTCTATTGCAATTCTCTCTAGTCGTCGAAATAAAATATTCAATCATCTTTCTTATTAAAATCGCGAATTTCATTATGAATAGAAATTTTTATTCCTCGAATAATTGTTAAAACATTAAACCTTTTCTCAGCCACCGTATCAGAAACCTTTTTTATCCTTTTAAGAGTTGAAAAATATCAGCTCGGACATTTGTTAACATGGAATAACTCTGATTACGATAATTTGAATTTGATCGTTTTACTATAATCCATTTTCGAACAACCGAGAAATCCCCTTCTTGTAACTGTTTGATCGCATTTGCCTTCCAGTAGTTCGAAAGATTCTATAAATTTTTTACGGTTCCCACGAATATCCGCATATAATAATTTCAGAGTATTCAGCAAACCGTCGTTGGCAGTGTCTGTTGTGTACAATTTCTTCTAGTATATCGCATCTAAAAAATTCAAAAAAAATTTCAGGGATTGCGCGAATTAGGTTCGAAAAGAAAATGTTCACTTTAGAATTCGTAACTTTTTGTCACGTTAAATTTAACTAATGAGCGCAACAATCAGCGAAGTCAGAATACACTATTTGTATTTCTGTTTGACATATAGTGTCGAACATTATATTAGCGCTAATGTGGTGCTGTGCGCAATGAGCTTAAAAGGTGTACCTGAGATCAAGCATTTCAATTCATCCTCATGATTATTATTTAATCCTCAAAAAACTCCAAAATCTTTCATATATATAATACATCCGTCGTGATATATAAATATCCAGGTAGGAGAACAGTTTACAGTGATCCGAAATACCGGTAATTTCGTCACACTAAATTGCTACTAAAAATTGACTTCCGATAATTTGTTTTTTTAAATTTCTTTTTTTAGCATTTAGAAAAAACATCCTTTAGTGAAATCTGATTTTGATTCGACGATTCAACCAGAACCAGTTGTAGAATCTAATTTTCCGTTAAAATCATGCAAACCGAAAACAAAGTCCCTCCTCCAAAGAACCAGAGAATCTATGAAAAAAACTGTCATAACAGACAAACTTAATTTATATGCTATAAAAGATTTGTATAAATGTTACAACATACGGATTTAATAATTAATATTTAATACTGTTTTCTAGTAAAACTATTAATGTAACCTTTTTTATTCTATATTTTAAACCCAACTGTCATCGCGGTCTTTTGCCTTTCTTATTTATTTTTAATTTTTATTTTGCCGTTTTAATTTAAAATAGAGTTCAATGAGAAATATTTAAACTTGCTCAGGAACAAAGAGAATTCGGATCGGATTACATACAAAAATAAAAAAGAAGTAAAGTGTCTAATAAAAATACTATCTTTCTTACTATTTCTAAACTACCATTTTAACTAGAATTTTATAATTTCGTTTTAATTTTCACCCCTAAAAGTAAAACAAAAGTTAAATCAAATAATTAGGTATTTTTAAAACATTTTTAAATTTCTAAAGAGGTAGTCGCTATTTGATTTTCTTCATGAAACAACTTATTTCTCAAAATCGGCTGTTTACCGTAGAAGATTTTACATAATTATATAATCCCCCGCACAAAATGTCTCTCTGGATCCGCCCCTGGATAATTCTCAGACAATGTTCGTGTGCCTTAATTAAAGTCTCGCTACGCCAAATTCAAACCGCAATTGCAACAACAATTAAAAACCGCATTAAATATTCTTTAGGTTTTCGATAATAGCTTTGAAAATCACTGATTCTATTGTTAATATAAATACGGTTTTTTAATAGTTGCGATTTAAATTTCATGTAGCGAGACTTTAGTTAAGCTATGAATATTTATTTAAAAATAATCTAATATCCCTTTATTATATATTTTACACTAAAATGTATTATTTTTCATCGAGAATTTTCAACTTTTCGGGGCATTATTATTAAATACTTAGAGATACTCTTTTTTTTTTTTCTTTTTCTGATTTCTACTACTCATTATTTTCCAACTTTATTAATGTTAGTATACTTTTTTACGCTATATTATGGAAAACCGTATTCCATGCATATCTTCTTTAATCAAAATGCTCATGTCCGAGAATCGTGAAACTTCTATTAGTCACGCTGCTCGATTAATGCTGATTTTACGAAAAATCCATTCATCTATTTATTTTTCTGCAAAATTTTCGTATAGAGATTTCAACAGATACAACAATTGAGAACAACAAATGGATGACGGTGTGGGAGTCTTGCATAGAAATAATTAACAAATTAAGGAAAAAATTAGAATTATCAATAAAATCTTTAAAAAAAATTTAAAACATATATATATATATATATAATAATAATACAAATAAAAGGCCAGCCCACGTGATATAGTGAAAAAAATCAGGTAGATAATTGATCAAACGCAATTTGCACAATACGGGGGGATTTTTATTTCTGGTGGAAACCGGAATGAAAGGAATAGATATATATATATATATATATATATGTATATGCAAGGGATCATTCTATAGAATACAAAGATTAAGGTTCTTAGAAAAGTATGTAAACGCGCAACTGATTTTAGCACATCGTGTGTTGCTGCTAAATCGGATGTTGTTTATAGTCCCAAATTTAAAGTAAGACGAACACATCTGAACTCGTTGAAGCAAGAAAAAATCACACTAAAGTTTTGGCTTGCGATCCTAACTACGTTCTTTTTGAGTTTTCAACTTTTTTATCTGATACGTGCACTGCTCTAGACCCGAGTTCTTTGTTATGTCCCCCCACCCACCACCGGTTTTGTAGTTGAATTTTCTTGATGCTCTATGCGATGCATCGGGATTTATGAAAATCAGCCATGATAGTCGACAGTCTAAACTAAAATTACTCGAGTTGGATAAAAACTTTAGGTTAATACTGAGCAGGGAAAAAAGTAAAAAAAAAAAAAAAAAAGTACGGATTTTAAAATTAATAACGATGCTTCCGGAGCGACAAAAATAAATGTTCTCAAAATACAGTTCGAAGTGCATAAATTTCGATTAGTATCAACGCTAAGTCTAAAATTAAATGTTTCTAATTCCGGTATAGCGGCGTGTTTCTTTCCAATACAAGTATACAGAATGTTAAATGTAACTTTCACTTTTAGCAAACCGCTAATCAACGCGCATAATGCATATGTGTGTTTGTGTACGTGCAGATTGTCGTCAGGTGTCGCGACTGCCGCGTAACGTGTTATTTTAATGAAGAATTAATTCGCAATTAGAGCCACTCGCGGCAGTACGGCTAATGCTACTTTCATTTTCGCCGAAAATTGTCACACACGTAATGAAAAAGATAATTTTGCGTTCGCCAAAATGCTACATTGTCTTTGTGTGAGGGACAGCTAGTTAAGAGGCAGGTCGCAAAACAAAAAGTATGCCCATCCTCCGTGTGTGTTTATTCTTAAACTGTTGCAAGCCCACATTTTTCCTATAAACGCGTGTGCGCTGTTAATTCATTAGCTCGAATGCCGTTCAAAGTTATTTGCTACATTACGCAATAACGCTGGAACAGGAGAGCTACGAATTACCGAAGTAGAGGAATTGTGTAATTTTAACGGAAGAACTACATTTCATGAAGCCGAAGTATGTTCAGGAAAAGCAAACAGCGATTTAGCTTAATAACACACATACTTGCATTAAAAATCACTCTGCGCCAACGCGAACCAAGATGAATAACGCGTGTAATTTGAGATTTACAGTAAATTACTACTTGTCAATTATTAGCTTAGCTCATTAAAGAGACTATATCGAAGGTACGTCTGAAAACTGATGGCATTACAATTCTCGATATCGGCGGTATTACAACATGTAACTTTTAACGTTATTATTCAAGAAAAGGGAACAATTACCAAGACTAAATAAACACTGACAATAAGGCAAGCGCAAATTTTCAAAAGACCGCAGCTAGATATTTAAAAAAAACCTAGGGGCAAAGAATATGTAAAACGTACACGAATGAGAGCGTCTAAATGAATTGAAATTTATTAAAATCATAAAAAAAATAAAAAAGATAAAAAAAAAATAAAATAAAAAAAATAAAATTGCCCAAGTACGACAACGAATACCTTTAAGGTAGAATGTAAATGAATATTCTAGAAGCAAACATAAAAGAAAATCCATTAATAAAGAATACTAAAAAAAACATATCAAATACACGAATATTCCATAAAACATTTCGGTAATTTCCCATCTTCAGCTGGATGCATAAAAATTTGACTATCTCGTATGCTTCGCGGAGATAAACTCTAATTTGTCTGAAGTTGATGCGGCTGCCCGATCTTGCATTTCTGTAAGGAAAAATTGTAACAACAAAGATACTAGTGTTGCACCGGTAAAGAAACTCTCAACAGTATCGTAAAATGCGGAGATGTATGAATTTTTCGCGTATAAAAAAAAAAAAAAAATACGCTCGAAACTTTCAAAGAAATATAAGTTAGTGTATAATACATTTAAATGAAACAAGTTCGCCAAAAGAAAAAGAAAAAAAAAAAACTATTTTCGATCATTTATACCCTTTTTTTTTTCTTTCTAGAAAATTCGTAACACTGAAATTTTCTAGTATGCTGAAAAAAGAAGTTTTTGATTCGTTTAGAAATATCGGCTAGTTTTTACCGAAAACAACAAAAAAAAAAAACTAATTTTTTTAAAAAAACTTAATTCTCTCAGATTCTAGTAGTTGTACAACATAGCCAAGGTAGGCGATTTTTTTTTGCTTTTTTTTGGGAAGAGCTGTACTATCATACGCAATAGGTGAGCGAAATCCGAAAATGTGCAAAGCCAATTTGAAAGACGTCTTTTTTTCATTACATGTCCAAAACGAAAAACACATTAATCGGTTTCAAATGTAGCGAAATGGAAAATTTTCAACGAATTCACGCACTGCGAATGCTTTGAAAATTACAGTGGAAGTCGCTAAACTTAAAATCTGGCCGGAGCCGGTGAACGGTATACTATTGGCTGTAGAGAATTATCAAATTCCGTGATTACACACAGATTCTCTGCGGAAGTATGAAAGATACTTTTTGAAGTTTAGTGAATTGCGTAAAAGTTGCCTTCGTCACATTCGTTATGGATGACGGCTTATAATGAGAGTGACTGTTAATGCATTCGTAACGGAGATATCAAGCTCTGCAAATGGATTACCAGGGGTGGTACAGCGGAAGCAACTCTAACTGTAAACGAAGAATGAGGCTAAAAACCGAGTTAACTTTCATTAACAAAAGATTGAGCCGCTAGAGGGACAGAATTTTAATTAAGATTTAAACAAAAAAAAAAAAAAAAAAAAAAAAAAAGGAAATTAATTAAATTAATAAAAGACACACAGTGGTCTTTTATTTTCAGGAAATAACTCCGTCGGCTAAGTAATCTTAATAATCCTATTATGGAGCTAGAAGATTTACCGTTGCCGAGATTGCCCTGCCGATCCGGGTACTTTATTAAAGTGATAATAAATAGTGTGTCTACGCTGCCAGCTCCATCTTCGCTTCTGCAACGAGATACGAGAGAATCCAAAGAGGAGACTGTTACGTAATGGTACCGGCTCTGAAAACTAAAAACTGGAGATGATCATCACCGTGCGCAGTGAGAAAATACACATACCGCGTCGTATTAAACAATTGAACATGTGACATAATCGCAACGAGCGCACGTACTCGGTCGATACGAAGAATGAACAGCATCACGATACGGCTGACATGCTAGAGTACAACGGTAGCAGTAGGCTTCTATTAAGTGTTATGCAAAATTCTGTCAACACTGAAGTATATAAATTAGCAGTCTATCTTTTAATCAATCACGATTCTTCATCGATACTCACGCTGCAAATCGCATATTAATTGAAGTACCACGCCGCCGATGGCACAAATGCCGCTATTGCTTAACAACGTCATCTTCAGCTCCTCCCCTCGGACGGCTGATGTGTGACAAGCACGATTAATCTTAGGAATCGTTCTCGTTTGAAATGGCAACGCCAACTCTGTACGGTACCTTCGATGATTTCGATTTCACAGATTTAAGCGTAGCCCGGTGTTAGCGTATGCAATTTACAAAGAGCATATACGTGATTTGGCAAGTGTGCCTTGTGCCCCAAACGAAACGTTACGGTGATCAAAAAGTGATTTTGAGGATTTCACAACAGTTCACGTTAATTGTCTTCCTGCCTGTACGCCCCAAGTCACTGATAGTACGATTTAGCTTCGAAGACGTTTTAACTTGAACGGTATTTCCGAAAAAATTCAAACTCGGCAAGTCCGCGTTTCGCATCTTGTTTCACGCTTCTTTAACCATGGTCGCTATGTAAATTCGGCGTCCGCCTAAAAGAAAAAATGTTACTATGTAGAAGCACTTCTGTTCCAACTTCACATTATTCTACGACGGTATATTTTGTTAGTGAAATTTAAGCACATCCCCCCCGATTTACAGATTTATTTCTAGATTAGTCTCAAATATCTACGCTAGAAAAAAACACACAAAAAAATACAAAAAAAAAAAAAAAAATTCGTAATTAATTTCTTGCCATTATTTACAAAAACCCGTTCAATTTCGTTTAATTGTCCCTTTAGGGATGCCTCTACGGCCTTCGAATCCGTCGATATGAAATTTATTTAATTTATTCATTAATACGTCCGCGATTAAAGTTATTATTATTATCGAATCGCTTCTTTTTAATGGATTCTATTGAATTTCCCCTTTGAAATCCCGAATTTATTTTTAATTTGTTTTGCAACCTCGTTAATTCCTGTATCGGATAATCGGTATTTTTTGGACCGAAAACATTTGTTGTCGATGGGGCTTTTGATATGTTACGAATGAAAAAAGATTTTCTGTATCGCGAGCGCAGTTATATTTTGAAATAGTTCACCAAAGAGAAAAACAAATCGGAAAAAAAAAATCAGCGTCAATATACATATATATATATATATATATGTAAAAGGATGCGACAACCGTCGAGAAATTGTGTTATAGCGGGTATTCTCGTATAGTACCTATATTGCTTAAGGCATACGCCTTTTTTTTTTTTTTTTTTTTTTTTTTATTTTTTGGGCGCGCCAGCGGCATTGACCCAACAACAACAGAAATTAGGGAAAGAGTTAAATAAAGAGGCGATTAGAAATAGAGCTTAGGAAAGATTGGAGTACAGGGATTATTATATCTGGAGATGGAAAGGAAAGGACAAAGGAAGAACTATAAGGAAGATCCAGTGTTAAGATTTTAGAGTACAAAACAAAGCGCTCAGAATCAAGGGCAGGGCATTCAAAGAAGATGTGGTTTACAATATATAGTGGAGCAGAGATGGGACTATGAAGGGGACAATCGGGAGAGGAAGAGAGGAAAAAACGAAAACGTGAAGAGCGGAGAAGAGAGTGATAAATTCACAGTTTGATTAAAGAGACGATCGCGGAGCGCTGATAAGAAACTGAAACCGCGGCTGAAGACAGGGAACCGGGTATATTTGAAGATAATGAGAGGCGGGATTAGAAAATAAAGAAGAATAGATGTCCGACCATAGTCGGGAATGATTAGCTGAGGAAAGAAGAAGGATGTCCGAGGTAGGAAAATTACAGAGTAAAGGACCATCGCGGGCGGCCGAACAGGCTAAAAAATTAACTCGTTTGCCAGAATGGCTAGGAACCCATAAAAGGTCAATAGTGTAATAGAGCGGGATGAGAGTAGATTGGATATGAGAAAACTAATTGAGAGAATAATAGAGTTGGAGGAATGAGAAGGAGGGGAAGAAATGGCTTGAAGAATACTTTTGGAATCGGAGACAATGAGACATTTACTGATCCCTCTTATGGATAGAACGAACGCGACTGCGCGTAAAATGGTAATAGACTCCGCTGTGAAGATTGAACAGAAGGAAGCTTGAAGGATTCAGAGTGATGCAGCGAGAGGGAGGTAAACGCGCCGCCCACCCCGTTCTCATTTTTAGAACCGTCAGTGAAGAATGTTAGATGAGAAGGAAAGGATGTATCAAGCAAGTGGAGGAATTCGGCTTGGATTGTAAAATGTGCGATGGAGCTTGTTTGGAGAGGGAGAGAGAAGAGATTAATAGTCTGCCAAATGCTGGTGAAGTCATGGAAAAAGTAAGGAAGCTTGGAATAAGAAAAGACACGAGGCTAAAAATTGAAGACTCCAGCTGCTACAAGAGAAAGGATCGGGATTTTATGAGGAACAAAGCGCCATTGGTTTTTAATTCCAAAATAGGAGGAGATAAGATTAGATGAGGACACAGAAAGACTTTTAATTAGAAAATTAGTATAAACTTAGGGGGAAATTAAACATACCTATTTACAATTTTATGGTACATAATTAATTAAAGTATTATTGTTACGGTTAATATTAATTTATTTCGTATGTCCTGCCGAACTAGGAAAGAAGGCTGGCTTGAGAAAATAGTTTGTCGTGTTTAAGGAAATTAATAAGATGTAAGTTTATTTGAAGCAAAATCGGACAAAATATCCGGTAGAGGTGTTGACCAAAGAGAGATTTGTAAGCATATTATTATTTTTACCTAAATATTTAATTTAATTTTTTTTTTTTTTCGTATTGAGTACTTTTTTCTATATGTATAACCATTGAAACAGGTAATGGTAATTATTTCTCAGTGTAACATTAACAATAATAATAAAATCCAATATTCCACATGTAGGAAAGAAAAACGTAGAATCTAACACATAAACCCTCATCATTTTGTGCTTACCTGTACCGCCTACATAAAACACTGCTACAAACACTACTACAATAAAAAAATAAAATTAACAAAATTAATATTATGAAAACTAACGCTATTGAAAATGATTACAATATACAACTCTAATAGAGAACATCTATATAAAAAAAAATTCACAGTAATTTCAACATTAAAAAACACAATATACCTAACAAATATAACCCCCCATTAGACAGAATTCACATATATTATATGTATCATCTCAACAATGGAGAGCATAACCAATATTTTCTGTCTAAATGCTAAACATATAAAATATAAAGCGTATACAATTAACTTATTAATACGAACAATTCATCGCCCTAAACAAATATAAAAAATTCGGTATATGTATATACAGTACTGTATGTAGAGTACTTCTAATAAGATATACTCGTATAATATATGGGTCAAACTAGTAAAACATTCCAAATACGTTATGGTGAACATACCGCCGCCATTAAATACACGGCCATTATAACAGTCTTCCGTTGCCAAACGCATTACAATATAAACTTATCTATAATATAAATAACGATATATGACCATTCTAAAATTTGTACCCGAAAAAAAATTAATAAACTATACTGAAGCATTTCAGGGAAATAAATTCAAAAACAACCTCATTAAAATTATCCATACACTAAGTAATAATTCTCTTTTTAAATTTTTTCAAAATAATCTAAAATTAAAATTAATTCACAATTCGTTACTTCATATTTATATTTTTTTATATTTACATTATATTTAAATTATCATTACGTTTACTATTTAACTTATACATTTCAAATAACTTTAACTGTTATTTAAATATAATTGGTTTATTACTCCGAAACATGTCGACTAATTTGTGAGTTTACGTATTTTATAATTAGCTTTTTGCAACTGATTTACTTCTTTTTTAAGCTTGTCAACCAGAGACCTTAACCAGGATTTATTTCTTAATATCATGCTTCTATAGTTATTTACCGCGTCCAGAAAAATATAGGAAATGCGATAAAAGGTATCAGAGTAAAAATTTCATAGTTTTTCTTGATTCCAAAAAACAGAAATAGATTAGGAGCTGTGATAAGAAGTAATGATAAAAGTACTAGTCTAAAATTAATTTTAAAAACCAACAGAATTTCTCAATAATAAATATCTAAATTAGACAAAATCGAGAAGAAAATAAGAAAAACGAAATTAAAATTGACGATCTTAAGTAGTTAGATTAGAACTATATTGAAATCATTGATAATATTGAACTTCGGTTCTCATGGTGTTCTTCCAAATACGATTAAAAATGAGTTTACAACTACTGTGCGCTTAGAAAAAAATAAGGGTATAAAATTTATTCCTGATTTATTTCGCTATTGTACTAAATAATGTCTTTCTCTACGAACAATTACGTAGAGAGGTAATAAAATCAACCATATATTTTATACCATAGATGCTAAATATTACTTACATTTCAAGTATGCCGCCGGGTGGTCTGCAATCGTCGGGTCACTTGTTAAATTTATTTAATTTATATACAATTTCAGCTGGCGTGAATAGGCTCTTGAGATGCGCAGTATTTAATAAAAGAAATAAATCGAAGATAATTAATATAACAGCATGCTTCAAAAAGCATATTGAGTTAAATCAGTCATAGATAGCCTTGAAGCCTTTTTCTTTTTTTCCGCCGACCATCATATTAATATTTCGGACGTCTTTGAATTCTGTACCGAACGATTTGTGTGTGCCTATTAACCAATGAAAACGATTTCTACTGAAAAAATCTAATTATTATTAGTCGTAAATGCCTATTTTTTTTTCGTTTTTCTTCAGCGGGGTAGGACAGTAAATGTTTTCCTATCACAATAATATTTCAAATTTCAATATGATCATGCATATCTCTATAAATAATATATAATTTATGAAAAAAGAAATAAAACCCTATAAGGTAAGTTCGAGCAATTCAAATTTTAGATGGACAACGGCACAAACTGTAAACATTAGAATTTCAAGGTCATAGAAAAATTTAAAAAAAAGAGATAGCCAAAAAATCAAACAAGACACGCATAGAGCACAGATATCTGACCAAAATCTAGAACGGAATTTTTCGAACAGGAAGAAAGCGGTAAAGGTTAAAATTCTTAGTATTCAATATAAGAAATTCTGCAGTCTAAGTGACTTGGTGAATATTTAGTTCTATCGGTTCTGTTTTACTTTCAAGGTGAGCTAATATCATCTTTGTAATATTGAAAAACGAGCTGTTTTCGGCTAGGATGAGATTCACTTAGCTATCCGAAGTAGCCGGCACTCTACGAACAGATAGATAGAACATTAGTCGAATCGGATGGTTTTTTTTTCGTAATAACAAATAATTCACGAGCAATCATTATAATCAGCTCGCAATAAGTTAAGCGCTCTATGGAATTTCCTTAACAGCTATATTTAAGAATATGTAAATGCGTTTCTTTGTGCGCCCCTACAGTCTACGCATTCTGATAGTTTTTGATATATTAGCCACTGTCGTATCATACGATGTAGAAAGATACGGAATTATTTGAAATCCAATATGGCCGGGGAACTATGCTTTATATAGATTTAATGACGGAGAAACTAAAATAAAATTATTATTTTAAAAAAGGAACTCGACTGTTCGGAACGCTGAAGATTTATTCATTATTGAAGAGAGGCTAGGGTTACATTTTTGCACTCTTATGAAATATGTTTGTACATTAATAATGTCTTTTAATAGTTTCTCTCTTTCTTCTTCCATGTACCTTTTCCCCTTACCATCTTCTTTTACGCAGATGATACTTTTGGGAGGTCAATGATCGTATTTAGCCAAGAGCCGACTAATTCACTAAATTATTCAGTTATGCATAGTTCGGTCTCAGCTTAAAGTCGTTTTAATTATTTGATTTGCTGTCAGTGCCGCGCACCCAGATACTGTTTTTGTCCTTGGTTCCAGCTTAGTCGATTATTTTTTACCTCCCGTGTCTTCTTTATTTCACTTTCGTAACCGAAATATACGATTGGAATTAATTAAAAATAGTATAAGCTTTTCACGTCAGCGAGAATGACAGTTATTTTTTTTTAGTTCTTTGTAAACACTACATTTATTTACTGTTCTATTCTCAATAATTAAGTGATGGCAAATGATTGAACACGTATAAGAGACAGAACATCGCTAAAATGGTAAGAGCTTTTGTTAGATTAAAAAAACGTAACTGTCCTTCCGTTCAGAATTCAATCTGCCCACCCTCGGTCGTTCTATTCTCCCCCAGTCTTAAGCAACTGAAAATTTGAAAAATGAACTAAAAGTTCAGGCAGCGCTATTATTTTTCATTACAAGTAATGAAACCCCGTTATGCACAACATTAAAATGGTATACCGCATGAATCTATTAAAATAAAAAAAGGGAAAAGAGAAGAGCGAAAAACCGATACACATGCAACTATTAATATTCATTTATTTGCCGAGCTAGTGAAAAAATTTTGAACTTTTTATTTTATTTTTTCCGCTTACAAAACAATTTCGTTAATAATATAAGGAAAATTAGTTTCTTAATTTAAAATTTGTACAGCAAACGTTTTTGTTCGTCAGATTTTAAATCAAATCAAACTGTATTTGCAATAGTAGATAAAACAGATTGTAAATTTAAACTCGCTTATGCGCTAAGATAGCACGATCAGCGAAAACATTATCAGATAGACACAAGCCAAGTTTTGTTTTTAACCATCCAAATAAAAAATGTTTACAATTTTGGAAACACTAATTGGCCCCTGTGTTTACATATTTCTGATATTTAGTTCACCTTATATGTATAACAATAAAACATTAATTAACTAATTAAACTAATATTAAGAACAGTACTATTTATAACTAACCTTAACCTCACTCATACCCCGAACCCATGTACTTACTTCAATCATCATTAAAAAAGATACAAACAAAAAAAAAGAATAACAAAATCCATAGCGTTTGTAACATCGATTTTTTTTTTTTGCAAAAAAATAACTAGTCAATTGATGTCGACTCTTCTCTAAGTGAACTCAATGGAGTTATACACATACGGTGTACTAACGATTTTATATAACCAGAAGTAACATGAAAATCCTGTAACAGAGTCTTTGTATCGAGTATCTCGCAAAACGATAATCTGCAACCCCGTTTTTTATCACGTTTATAAGACATTAATTTCACTATGCGAGAAATAAAACAGTCAATTAACACCGACTCGGATAAAAGAATTCTGAAAATATCATCTAGGAGGAGATATCTCCCCTATGATGAGAAAGAAGCAAATTTTACACATATATATTATAATTATTGCCGGGATTGTAAATTCAAAAAAAAAAAAAAAAAAAAAATCGGAAACAAACGTAATTATTCCCCTTAATTTTTATGAAAAAATAAAATTTGTACAAACGGAACAGATACTGTTCTTTGCTCTATGTTTACGCTGTTATTATGACGTATTAGAACGAAATCTATGAAAACCAGGTTACAAGAAAGTTTTAGAAAAATAATAAAAGATCAAAACTACAAACTTATTCGAAAGTAAGAAAAAATTGAACCACTACCGTTTTTACGCAATAATTTAACACGAGGAATAATAATAATAATAATAATAATAATAATAATAATAATAATAATAATAAACTTCGCCGTGTTAAGTATTTTTAATTCAGGGAGGCATATCCAGTGAGAGGCATTTTGGGGAGGGAAATTATACTATTACGTAATATTTTGTACGGTAGACAGAAATTTTGAGAAATATCTTGTTTCATGAAGAAAATCAAATAGCAACCGCCTCTTTAGAAATTAAAAAAAAATCGTTTTAAAATTACGTAATTATTACAATTTTTAATTTAACTTTTGTTTTACTTTTAGGGGTGAAAAATAAAACGAAATTATAAAATTGTAGCCAAAATGATTGTTTAGAATTTGAATAGTAAATTACTAGAAAAAATAGAACGATAGTATTTTTTATTAGGCTTTACTTCTTATTTATTTTTATTAGTAGCCCGATTCCAATTTTATTTTTTCGTTAGAAAATAAAAAAAATATATATATTTCTCATTGAACTATTTTTAATTAAAATTTCAAAATAAAGATTAATAATAAAAATAGATAAAAAAGACAACACCAGTTGCGTTTAAAACAGAATAAAAACGTAACATTAATAGTTTTACTAGAAAATCGTATTAAATATTAAGTTATAATTAAATCCGTAGAGGTGTTAGCTTTTATGAAAAACTTTTATAGTATAAATTAAGATCCTCTGTTGTAAAAAATTTTTTCATCGAATTTGTTTTTCTTTGGGTCGGGGTCAAACCGGTGGATCGACCACTGTTAATTTACAATTATTCACCAGAAGATGTTATTGATGATAATATTGCAATTTACGTAGTGTTTTTTCCACTTTTAACCGACTTCTTCAAAAACACGTAGTTACGAGTTCATCGCGTGTGTTTTTCGTTTTTTGTGTTTATTCACGCGTAACTTTTGCGTGTGTACCCCGATTTTAATAATTTTTTATTTATTCAGAAGTGTATCGGCCAAAAGTAGTACCATGCGAATATATCGGGATGAGTATCGGTTAACACAGAAATGATTGTATTATCACACTAATTTAGTATGGTTTTTTGATTGTTGCAATTTTGATATACCGAAGTTCTTCTAGTAAGTATTATTGTTGTTCAAGGGCGAATCTAGAGAGACATTTTGTGCGGGGGGATTATATAATTATGTAAAATCTTCTACGGTAAACAGCCGATTTGTGAAATAAGTTGTTTGACGAAGAAAATCAAACAGCGACCACCTCTTTAGAAATTTAAAAATGTTTTAAAAATACCTAATTATTTAATTTAACTTTTGTTTTACTTTTAGGGATGAAAATTAAAACGAAATTATAAAATTCTAGTTAAAATGGTAGTTTAGAAATAGTAAGAAAGATAGTATTTTTATTAGACACTTTACTTCTTTTTTATTTTTGTTTCTAATCCGATCCGAATTCTCTTTGTTCCTGAGAAAGTTTAAATATTTCTCATTGAACTCTATTTTAAATTAAAACGGCAAAATAAAAATTAAAAATAAATAAGAAAGGCAAAAGATTTAAAATATAGAATAAAAACGTTACATTAATAGTATTACTAGAAAACAGTATTAAATATTAATTATTAAATCCATATGTTGTAACATTTATAGCATAAATTAAGTTTCTCCGTTGTAACAAATTTTTTTATTGAGCATTTGGTTCTTTAGGGGGGGGGGGCGTAGATCCACCACTGTTGTTGTTTAAGAATAATCATAATATGGCCTTTTATAGCGTATTTTTAACTGATAAATATTTTTATCGAAAATAATTATTTTATATTTTTTATTAGGGCATTTTTATTCTATTTCGGAGTAAATCTTGAACATTTTTTTATTCTTTTATTAATTTTGATTCTATCCTTCATCATTGTAATGTGTGATGTTTGTACTTTTGAATTTAGTAAAAAAAACAAAAAAAAACAAAAAAAACAAAACACCAATAGTTGTAAAATTATAAGTAAATGAAATTAAATCGGTTAATGGTTGTTTCCTGAGTTATATTTCACGGAAGTTATATACCAAAGATTAAGTGTTTAAAAGTCTTGGACATTCAAATATTATAATAACTCGTACCGCATATAGACCGTTTATTATAACGACTAGAACATTATTCACCGGCTTCCATTTTTTTTTATAATCGATTTTATACCAAAAAAACATTTTACTATTACGAATTAAACGAGTGGGGGAGGAAGGAATCGAAATATTATTACTATATGAAAAGAAATCTTCTTCGGAAGGTTCACGATATCCGCCTATAATTAGATCGGAAGACTTTTATTTTCGCAACGGTTTTTCCCGTTATAACAATAGGGAACACTAGATCCATGAGTTAGAAAAAAAAATTCTCCGTCGGTTATTTCGAGTTAGCCGAGGAACAACAGAGGGACTCTAGCCGAGATAAGAACGATTCCTTCTGCAACGATCCAGGATTTGCATCGTATTCATAACGTAACAGAATCAATTTCTCTTTTGCCGTTTTTTCTCGGGACAACAATGTACACGGCAGAAGACGGAACTGGCATCTCGCGATTTGTCGTTGTCCATCTGCGTGATTCGTTCCACTAACTGGACATTTTCACGCAATCTGTCGCTTGCAACGACGATTTCCCGTCCCGCCCACCGCCGATAGTCTTTATCTCTGTTGTCCCGGTGTGTGAGCGCGTTCGTGTGCTGCACAAGTCTACCGTCCGGTCTTCTTCCGACTTTCGTGCAACAAGAAGAGGAAAATCCATTGGAGATGATTGACTGAAATGGTCTTTGGTCACATTTCCATTTGCGACGACGGATGATGTTCTATTCCGGTCACGTGCAGACTGAATTTATGCGCTGCCGCATTCAACGTGGAAATCGCGGCGAGAAGAGATTAAGTCAGTGGGTCAACGATTCGCCGACGATAAATAATAAAAGTGGCCATTAATTCCTTTCGCCGGATCACAATGCTGGACGGCGGTTGGACAGACAAAGACCGATACCGAGTGTGCTAAGACAAAGACAGACGTCTCTGCGGTACCGAATGAATGCGCAGCGTGCATTATAATAAACGGCCTGATGAGAGCTGTCTTTCTCCTATGTTTTTCACCGGCACAAGCTGCCTCGCGTACTCTTTTCGGCATTCTGTTTTCAGCATACGCTATCGAATCGCCATTTTAAAACTCTCGATTTTTCCGTATTATTCTCTGGATTTACACGATTGCTCGTTTCGATTAAAAACCCGACATCGCCCACAGACGGATTGTTCTAGAACTCGATGTTTATATCAATTAATCGATCACAAAATTGTTTCATGAACTTCCAGTAGTCCGTGATTTACCGGTAGAACTCTAAATGAATTTTTGTAAATGGAAGCGTTTGTAAAAAACGAAAAAATTCTATTAAATCATTGGCGGATTCACGATAGGGTGAACCGAAACTTCAATGAAAAAATTTCTTTCAACAGAGAAACTTACCCTATAAAAGTTTTGCATAAATGCTACCCCTATGGATTTAATTATAACTTAATATATTTAATACCGTTTTCTAATGTTCCGTTTTTATTCTGTCGTCACTCTTTCGTCTTTTTTATTTATTTTTAATTTTTATTTTGCAATTTTAATTAAAAGTAGAGTTCAATGAGAAATATATAAACTTGCTCACGAACAAAGAGAATTCGAATCGGATTACGAACAAAAATAAAAATAAAGTCTGATAAAAATATTATCGTTCTATTCTTTCTGCTAATTTACTATTCAAATTCTAAACTACCATATTTAAGGTATAATTTTATAATTTCGTTTTATTTTCCACCGCTAAAAGTAAAACAAAAGTTAAATTAAAAATTGTAATAATTACGTAATTTTAAAACGATTTTTTTTTAAATTTCTAAAGAGATGGTCGCTATTTGATTTTCTTCGTGAAACAAAGGGGTATTTCTCAAAGCTACCGTCGACCGTATAAGGTATTACGTAATAGTATAATTTCCCTCTCCAAAATGCCTCTCTCCGGATCCGGCTCTGATTAAATTCTTTCTTTTAAAGCTAACCGCTATCATCTCTATTGGGTATTTTGAAAAATCCACCGACAAAGGAACGTAGACTTCGGATTTCGCGTGACGAATAAGTATTACTGAGCCCTGATTACACAAAAGTACCATCGAAATTTAAAATAAAATATTTAGCTTCGGAACAATTTTTAAATATTTACACACACTTTAATATACGTCCAAACCGGCAAATTTAATTTAACGTATGTGTCTTATCCGGCAAAGAAATATTTAGGTTACATCGAGACCGGTGAATAAAAATAATGCGGACATTGTACAAAATGTAGATGATAATCAGAAATTGATTATGCAAAAGTGAAATTATCTTTTAAACATGCGCGACCGAAATATTTTCATCGCATAATGCGATAAAATTTGAAATCGCCGCAGCAGTCTGCTTCATTGCAATGCGACACATTTGAAATTCAAAAAATGATATAACGATTGAACAACAGCTGGTTTAATACAAAAACTTGAACGTGTGAATTTAGCTGTAGTTCAATAAGATTATGAAACAGCCGCGACAAATACATTACCCAAATACGAAACGCAATTTTTGTTAAAAACCGATCAAATTTTTCGTTAAATATTTTTTTCACGTTTACAATCATACACAATACCGTTCAAAAGATGCATCAAGAATATACTATTTTTTGACATCTCCTTAAATCAATAACCGATTAAAGGCCTTAGTCACATTATTCCACGCTTACTCATATACTTATGGGGGGGGGGGATTTATGCAGGAAGCTATTCGAATTAAAACTTTTATGCGTTAATTAGGTTATCGATGTTTTTGAATAAAGATTATTTTTTGTGTCAGGCTGAAATATAATTTATTTTGAAAAAAGGAAATATTATATGTACACATATATAAATATAGGGATTATAAATCTGCAAGATAAAAAATTATTAAAAAAACACAACCCATTTTATGTTGATCTTGTTTTAAGCGACGTATTGCCGAATAATCACGGCGTCTTCTATCGATTTGTTGCGTTTGTTGTAGTCGAATTGCCATCAAATTACTGATCGCCACCGGATAATTTAAAATTGATCTCAAATATTAATTATCAACTCATCTGATCAATTCGTTTGAATAGTTTCTTATAAAAAAAAAAAATTAAACCAATAAAAAGTTTACCAAAAAGGTCAGTTTTTAATTTTTTTTACAATGTTGCATCAAATTGAAAAATTTGAAAAATTAGGTGAAACTTAAAAAAAATATTTAAGCTTTATTTTATAAAAAGTTAAGTTCATTCTTTGGGAATCGTACAAATATTTTAATTTCGCGTGTCTTCTACTTTCTAGTATTTGGAAAAAACCACCATTCTGTAATTATCATTTTTACCATTACCAAAAAAAAAAAAAGACTATAAAGGTTTTTTTTAAATTATTCAGAAAATATTTGAGATAAAGAACTGAAATGATTCCATTTTATTTGATACCAAAATGATCCCCCCCTGTAACGATAGAAAACGCCAAGGTGGCATATTTGGTGTACTTACCGCCTTCACTATACTCTTTGAAGAAATAAAAAAATATTTTTTTCGCGTGTATTGCTCTGCCAACAGTTTTAGTAGGCTAAATATTTTAATTCAAACCTTTTTTTATAACCGTATCACATCTTTAAAAAAAAAAAATAAACATTACGTGGGCGCTGTGTTACTTTTTTATTTTGAAAATGTTCACAAATTAAAAACAATTAAAAATCGGGAGGGCTGCGGACGGCCAGTGTGAACCCAGTGTTCCCTGGTATATAATATACGTGAACGTAATACTACGTATTATAATTGCAGATGATCGTATTACGTTCTCGGGGTGTTACACCTTGTTGTAATTTAGTCTTGGGTAAAATTGTGTGCTGTTAATTAAATTAAAAGTATACACCGGAATGAGTGCGTTATACATACCACTCGATTATACGCCGTTTTATAAATTTCTACTTCACTTTCTTTTCAGCCTTTGACTGCATGATACCCAAAAATATGTATATTTGGGCTAAATTGCTCCCCAACCGATTATAAATGTCATTCTTTTTATTTTTGTTTGCAGAACATATATGCCCTGAAGAATCCCTAACAATCTGACCTATGTTACTTCTGGCGAATGAAAGAAAAGCATAATATTGTAGTAGATGTAATACCGATTTTAGATGCACTATTAATGAAACAAGTTTTAGGCTTGATCCTATAATAATCAGTTCATTTTCTGTGATAATCTTCATGTTATCTTATAAGGGGGCCGCATGCATGAATACCTCACGCAAAATCTATGATACTTGACGCGATATCATTCAGGTGCTCAAGTTTAGGCGCGTTCTAATTTCTCCCGTCTCAAAATTATTCCCGATCACAACAACATCGCTATCTAGAATTATTGAAAAAAAAAAACAAAAGAAGTGAAATCGCATTAAAGGAAGATCACGCTTCGGACGTATTTCTCCTTACAATTAATTTTAGGCGCGAACAAAAATGATTTAGTTGCAATTTTTTTAAAGACAAATACGAAGATAAACAGAGCCGAGAGTATCATCGGTATAAATGAATAATTTTTATTTATCGCGTAAAAGGGTTACTTTTAGTCTCTAAATTCTTAACACGCTACAACAGGTAAATTTTTTAATTCGCTGGAAAGATTAACAATTTAAAAAAAAAAGTAAATAAATAAATAAATCAGCGGTATAAATGAAAACTACTTCTATTTCTCTGAAATTATCGGCTTTGTAAGGGAAAATTTTGTTCATATGAAAAGTAAAACAAGCGAATAATTTTTACAATTGCGGTTATATATAAATCGTCAGTCAGAGTGCAACAATAGCGACGATAGAGATTTGACATTTTTTCCGGGGGGGGGGGGCGCGCTAACAGATTTTTCCGTCTTCTCGGTGGGTTTTTTTTCAACTTTTTCCCCAAAACCGAATAGCCATCCGACAAAAAAAAAAAAAAAACCGTACATAATTTAAAAAAATTTCGCGATACGTTTTTACGGGATAAGAAATATCGATGATCGAATCTGAAATCACTTAAATTTTTACTTATTAAAAAAAAAGAAATAAAATTCGTTGCCATAGCGTCCTATTTTTTCAATCATTAAGATGCGATGAGATATTTCATTGTCTATATAGACGTATATTTGCTATCATTTTTAATACTTTCATGTTCTATACGTCATAACAAATTTCCCTGACGAAATCCCGGTTTTCCAGAAAGTAGCCATTCTATTTTCTCACTTAATCCACCATATTTTTCTTTTTTTTTTGTCACAAAACATTCGAGTTTAACACTAGTAATAGGGGACTTTTTAGTATTCTTGATGGGTCGAAAAAAGGTGACTTTCATCCAAAACATTAGAGCCTGCCTAAGATCGCTTATCGTACGTGTCTCGAAATGGCAATTGACGTACAATGCACAATGTCGTATACCATTAGCGTAATTCGTTCGGATGGCTAATGAAAAACGAAGAAAAAAAAATCCATTTGCAAATTCAAAGACTTTTTTGAGAGAAGACTGAACGGTCTCGGATACAAAGCTGCCAGCAGAAGAAACTTCACCTCGACCGATCATCTCTGTTACGTAACGCCTTTGACGCGATTTCGTGGTAATTTAATTTCTGCGCACTTGTTTCCCCATCTTTTCGAATTTTACCTTTCGTCGCCGCTATTGTCACCGGCTGCAAAGAAGTTAAGTGGTTACGGATGGTCGACTAGAGCGGCGGCCCGGTATCCATGCCCGAAGTCTCATCCTCGACGACTTCCCGATCACGCAGCGGTAACCAGATGCCGAAGCGGCTGCATGGCTAAATCCGGTGTACTCAGCAGGGATAATGTAAATTGTTCCGGATGATCGGCCATTCCGAGCCATTTAATCTTTCCTGCGACGGCCGCACCGAAGCATGTCTTTAACCTTTGAACCGCGTTCGCAGTCGTTCGTTCACGTATTACCTGCCGGCATTATTATCCCCGCTTCTTTCCTCGGTAAACAATAATTTATCTTTTCAGTTTCTTTTCAACCTGTACGCCGCCGGAACTAGCAGACTGCGCAACCGCAATGGAACGAAATCAATCGATTAGCCGATCGACGAAAAATTCCCGCAAAACCGGAAGTTAACAGTCGACCTGCGAATAGCAAACACTCGCCGACACGTTTCGACGTCATATATTTCATCCGAGCTGCCGCTATCATCAGCTAACTATTATTACTACTATCATTCATTACAGAAAGAGAACAAGAAAGAGTTCGGCATATCAGTTTTCGATCGACCGAAAATTTTCGATTTTTCAGTGAAATGTTCGATCCTTATGCTTAACCGTCCGAAACGTAGAAATCCCAAGTTTTTCCGATAGAAAAACGGCGGACACACCCTCGGGGCACTTGTACAGGGCACTTTTAGACTTTGGGAAATTTTTTAGGTATTATAAACATCAAACTGTAAACCTGTATTTAGATAAATTCGATCTAACCGCGATAGGCTTACCGTAAAAGATACTCGCAAAAAATCGTGCAAATAGTCGTGTACTTCGGTCAGATTCTAGGGCCACTTTGAAAATGTCCGAATTTTCGTCAGTTTTGCGCTTTACGGATTCCAAGAATTTACTGTAACAACGAAATATGTTTTCGGACTATTCGACAAATACAAATTGAATTTTAAATCAAGCGTCAAGTCGTAAAATTTTTTAATGATAGTTTGAATAGAGTGACATTTCTAGCGGCGTGCCTTTGGAAAATTTTAAGATGGCGCATTCTCAAAAATCGAGACTTACTTCTTAAGTATAAAGTACCTAAAGATTACATTAGTCTGCCGTTTAAAAATAACTGTCTAGATGACGATGAAAGGCTCAAATTTAAACTTTTTAATTAAAATAACAGTTTGAAACCCTGACATTTCAGCAAGTAGCAAAGTGCCTTGTCGTTGTAGCAATACTTGCTGCTTTTCAAGGCAACTGTAAAATGCAACGCACATGTATGGCAAGACTGCACAGTTGAGGACCGATTATAATCGCTTGTTACCGTAACACAAATGCAGTTCTGTGTATGTCTGGCTACTGTGTACGTCAGTCAGCGTGCATATGTATGCATGTTGCCATTACCTAGCACGTGACTATTACCGGTTATTTACTTACTTATTTTGTAATAATTGCTGTAATCATTTCTGTCGTTGGATCGAATTTAAAAGACTTCTGTAACAGAAGTCTAGTGCTCTTGTAGGCTATCGCGACCGAAAATGACTATCGCTTTATTTTTTCGCGCTGTAATACATAACTGAAAAAAATATTACCATCGAAATATTTTCTTATTTATTTAATCAATTTAATCAAATGTCAAAAATTTCGTAAATGTGCTTATATATATATATATATATATATATATATATATATATATATATATATATACATATATATATATATATATATACATATATATATATATATACATATATATATATAAATCGTTTCGTTTTTTCATATTTTTCTCAAAAAAACAAAACAGTATTCGTTTGTTTTTGGTTTTTTTTTTTCATTTTTGTTTTATTTTTTAATTATTGCGAACGATATGTCAATTTTTTCTACTCGATAAATAAATTTTAAAGGGCATACTAGAGAATTTCGCCTATAATAATAATAATAACGTTAATAATAATCGAAAGTTCATCTAGAAATTCTGCAGAATGTTCTGCACTGAATTTTTCCTAGTTTTTGCGATAACTTGGAAAAAAATTTTACTACACGAACTACACAATATTCGCATTGTTTTATTTTTAAATGTTTGGAAAAATCATGAATATTCTGATTTGTTTACAAGTTCGAAATAAACTCGAGCAAGGCTCGGTGTCACCAAGATTTTATAATATGACCAAAAATTGTACATATACATGTAATTTATATATGAGGAATTTTTGGAAACGATTGTAACGATTTCGATGAAATTCACAATATGGAGGTTGTGTTTAAGGGTCGAAAAATCTATTGGTCGAAATCTTATCTTTGAGAAAATTCTGTGAATCGAGCGCAACTGTATGAAAGAGATGATCGATCCAGTGTTCATTTCAGTGATCATCGTATTTTTTGGATTCATTAAAATGTGAACAAATGGGCCTATTTACCACGGTTAAGTTGATTTATTTACTATTATTAATTAAAAATAGACATCATCGTTTCATGATGAATATATTTGTTTATGTTTTCGCTAATGGAAATTTCATCGCGAGTCAAAACAGCGAAAAACGCAAAAACCGATTCAAAACTTTGATCAAAAACTAAACCTGCATTCCAAAACTGGCCAAAATTAATGGCTAAAAAATTCATTTAGAAAGGTGAATTTTCAATAAAAAATTCGTACAATAATTCGTCATACTTTTGTCTTGCGCTCGTTTGCTATCCTACACAAACATACCTTTGGTTCTGCCGTTATCACAGTTTTCTTTCTAATTCTCCTGATGGCGGTAACATTCAAAATCGCCTGATCTTTGTAAAACAATCTATACCAACAATATTTTTCTTAAAAATCTTATAATACTCGTGTCTCTCGTCTAACAGTATTACATGGCCTGTAAATAAATAAATAACGAAATCATTTTAATAATAACAACGACAATAATATTTTCATTTAACTATGAAGAAAAAGAGGAGGATAGTCTGAAAGCGATGTTTTTGATGTTACAACGATGTTATATATCTACTCCGTTTCGGCCCTCAGGGATGCCATACACACCATGGATTTATTCAATTTTTTTATTTGAAATTTTAGTATCTACTTATTCTTTTATTATTACGATTATTATTATTATCATTATTGTAATTATTATTAATTATTAACAAACGATTTGAAATGATTCGATTTGATTATAATCATTATTAGATAAGTTATAAGATTCGATATTTTCGTTTAATTTTAATTGGGAAAAGGACTGCCATACCCGGTCTCCTTTTTCTCGAGACTTCTACCCCTGATTTTCTTTCTTTCAAAATCCGTCTCCTACCGAGGTAGCTAATTATCAATCGAATATACATTGACCAATGCACACATCCATCAATTGCAAACGGTCGAGCACCGATTGTTCTCACATACTCACTCTCTCATCACCATATAATTTTATTTAATTCAATAGATATATATATATATATATGTATTTTATTTATAATTTAATATAGTACATTATAATGTTCTGGGCTGTCTTTAGGCTCGGATCCGCAACATATGAAATTTTGAAAAAAACCTTTTTGTAAATTTAAAATTTTTATCGAATCTTCAATAAAAATAAATAAAATTTACAAAATTTTGCGTCCTGATTTTTAATCGCGAATTCGGATATCAAATCGTCGCTTTCAATATCTGCAAATAAATCAGAATCTAAACGCATTATTAAGAGACTATTTAATATACTCGATGTCATCAAATTTCTCAGATCATTCTTTATCAATTTTAATTTTGAAAATGATCTTTCACTTTCACAGTGTTTGTTATATCATCGAATTGTAACTACTCTGCGTATAAAAGGCTTTCGACGAAAATGTCGCAGAACATACGATGCGAGGCTGTACTTGCGCTAATAACTTGGCCGCTTTATTCTCATATAGACAAGTCGGGTTGAAGCGATCTTAGTTTTTATTTATTAAATAATGGAAGCTTTTCTTTTACCTCTTAAGTTCCTTCCTTTACGTACGTATACAATTTTTCGATAATCTGAATTCCTCATAGGGAGCCCGCTTATCCTGGGGAGCCCGCGATTGTTAAAGACGGCCCCGATAATGTTCCCTCTTTTATTTCTTGCCGAGAAATATTTAGCTATAGTTAATGTTGTTATTCGATTCTATAAACATCGCATGTTTGGCTTAAAAATTAAATATCAGAGATGTCGGTTGTGCAGGCTTCGCTCACTCGGATTTTTTTTTTTTTTACAATACGAAAAATATGTTTTGAGTTTTTTGCCGATGCGTTCGCGCTACTATTAGACAAAATTGGACTTAACTTCAGTCTACGATAAAAACACGAGATTACAAAGTAATTTTCGTTCAATACGGTTCGGAAGTGAATTGTAAATTAATAGGCGGATCGGGGCAAATGCTCCTAAAAGACAGAAAATACGACGGAATGGATACTCTTCGCGGCATCTGGCTTCTTGAAGAACCGCATTGGATATGCAATTCTTATTCATTTCTAATTGCGTCATTAGATCCGTAACGCGCAATCCGGATATTTTAGCGCAATCGGTATTTTCACCGACTGCTAGAGTAGCCCGATTTTTTTTTTTTAAAAATCAAAAAAAACAGCTCATTTTCCTTTCAATTTATCAAAAATAACTGCATTTACTGATTAAATAAACGCGATTCGCGACCGCTAATTTAACTGTTAATTCGACTACTATGTAGCGGCTTTGTGAATCGATGAAAGCCCGATAGATATAAAGCAGAAGAATTTTACAGGCGTTTACTCGTCAATTATCGACCTAGATTACTTATCAGCGGAGTCGGTGACGCGGGTTTTGTTATAGGTTAGTAGAGCGGATAAAAGAATACACAGTAAGTAATATGTTCCGAAGAATCCGTATAATCCGCGGCAACAGACAGCACCCATTATTACTATCGCACGGTGCAGAGATACAAGAAGAAGTTGAATATTATTCTTAAGACATCGGTGCCAATAATTTTGAACATTATCCGGCCTCCCTCCGCCATTGTTGTATACAGAGGAAATAGGTTAGTAACAAACCGAAACGGAAACAAAGTGCTATATCCTCGACAAGCACTATTACAGGAATAACAACTCGACTATTTCGAAATCAATTCCGGACACTTTCCTTCAAATTCGCTTTCGTACGTATTTATCAAGCTCCTCGCCGAGGGGCATATTTGCCAGCTATACGCGAATTATTGTTTGCGGCAGTTTATAAAAAAATAATGATAATTTCAATTTGGAGTAGCCGTCAATCGATTTCTTTTTCTTTTATTTTTTCCGTTTTTTTTTTTTTGTTTTTTTTTTCGGTTTCGAATATGATTTGAACGGAAAAACTAATTATACAATAAAAGTCGGTCACTGAAAGAGGGTTGAAATCTTTTGCCGGCCGTTCAGTTTGTCATTTTATCCGGTATCAAATACCGAGCCATAAAATAATACACTCCGTACGGGGAAGTTTTAACGATATCTTTATTTCTATATTCATATTTTTCGATGATAGCAATCCTTTCTTTCTCATAAATGCTAAATTTCGCCAATCCCATTCTTTTTTCTTATATTTTTTATTGTAAACTTCTTTCATCTTCCTTCATCACGCCGTCTAAATTATCTTAGTCTTTTTATATTCATTCTCCATCTATTTTTATGTTTATTTCCTTATTTTCTTCGTTTTTATCGCATCTCATAACTGATATTTTCTTATTTCTTCTATTTCTCATAGGTCTTTAAAATGCGATTTATTCGATTCAGAAAACGATTCAAGTCTTTTCCGTTTTCTGTTAATACTATATAGTAATATCATCTGCAAATTTAAAGATGTGTTTACCTTCCACAACTATCATTCCGATACCACATGCTTCTTTCTATTGTTTTATCGTTTGTCCTAGAGGCTATCAAAGAATGTTCTTTATTAACATAATTGCGTTGTGTAATTCTTTTTATTTTTATTTTCTTTTTTTTTCTAGTTTATTTTGTGTAGCATTTATTTTCGTTAAATTGTATATATCTAAAACATTATACGATTAAGGTAATGCGATTATCAATTTTCATGCACTGTGCAACTTTAATTTATTTTTGCTAAATGCATGCTTTTCTTTCTTTCTTCCAAAAAAATAAAATAAAAATAAAATTCTATTTTACCACATTCGCGTGAATTATTTCATTATTCGTCTCATTTTCTTTCGAATAACTTTTCCGCGATTCTAATACATTCAGTTCTAATTCTAATTTTCAGCATCCTACACTTCGTAAACTATATGTTTTCCTTAATTTTTTGTATACGATAATATTTTGTTCCGCATGTGAAATTTGCGTTTTTTACATTTTTTTCTGATCTTCGTGTTAATAAATAGAATAATCCGTTCGGACCAAGCGAACTTATTTCATTATTACGTTATTATTTATCGTTTTGGTCTAAGTTGTTAGCGTTTAGTGTTTTGCATACGCGCCATTTCTGCTTCTTATCAGTTGATAAAATAATGAAATTAGAAAAGAAATAATACACATCTTAAGATTGAAAATATTAAATAAAATATTTCAGAAACATCTTTTCGGGGCAATCTTCACTACTGGAAAACAAATAAGAGAAATGTATATTAATAAAGATAAATTCAGTTCGTACTTTTCGGAACCTTGATCTAGACTTAAATAATTTATCTCTAAAAAGAAAACTGAAGAATATTGCATTGAAAAGTGAAAATCGGAATATCTGAAAGAGATCTAAATCGCGCTAAACTAGAAAATAAAATTTCAGTATAGCGTAATATAACGCAAACATAAATGCGATCTTTTTTACGAATAAGCGAACCGGCTAATACTCAACGAGACTCTCTTCTTACTGATTTCACACCTCCTCTGACTGATGACATACCGCAATATTTGATACTTCATCGTAATGTGTTTGAGATCGAAATTGTTTTAATATTAATCGATGCTACAAAAAATTTACTTCACCCGGCAGCTTTGTAATGAAGCATTTTCAATGTCACACACACACACACACACACACATATATATATATATATATATATATATATATATATATATATATATATATATATGTATATGTATATGTATATGTATATGTATATGTATATGTATATAAATATATAGCACTTTTTTTGTTCGACATGAAATTTCCTATTAGAACTAAACCCCAGTGTTGACATTAAATCACAATACCTAAAAATATTAATGACAGAGAAGACTAATAGGAAAGAATTGGTGTAAGCGTACTGCTGGATTTTCAAGAACTAGTTCGCCCCCGATTTTCACCTTGATAATAAAAACAGGATCAACAGAAATGAAGGGCAATTACTGAATCTAAAGCAGACCAAAATCACAATATTATTTTAGATCTCCTTCGGATTCCGAAAATATAAACTAAATTTATCTTTACCAATATATTTTTTTTTTTTTCTGTTTCTGAAGATGGTCGAAAACTCCTTCATAATTAAATGCATTTGTAACATTATTATACATATATGACCATAAATATTTCTATATAACACGTATTTATAGATGTAACAGAGGATAACAGCATTACTAACCGCTGTTGGCGATTTACCGTTCTTTCAAACAATGATAATTGCATTTTTCCTAAATTGTAACCAAATTCAACGGGCGCGTCATTTATCGGTTCGTTATTAATAAAAATGTTATCATCTGTTTCATTCATCGGAATTCACAGACCTTTCTTTTCCCTTCTTCCGAGAAATATATTTCTTCTAGGAAGAAAGCAATTATTTAATAAATGCCGGCAGAGGATGCCTGTTCCGGTGTATACGGTACGCGTACTTTTATAATCGGCCTACAAATTAGCCAAATGTTACGTGATGGCCGTTAACCCAGAAACTACCATTGCGTCGAACACATAATGTGCGTTCGTGTCTTTAAAGAGTGCACAGTATTAAGTAATTCAACGGTCTCGAAGCTCGCTGATTAATAATTACACGTTGAATCTTTACGCTGTCGACGAATGCTCGGCGCTGCTGACATTGCATTTACGGAATACGAATTAGTCTTGGCCCGAGGCGAGAGCTGAAGACTGGAGACGAGGTTTCGCATCTGACCCAGCGGGACCGTTCCGCTATAGCGTTTGATCAAAAATACGCATACCCATCTTGCACTGTTTATCGTTCTTACTTTATCGTCATGATGCGCACCCACCTTATGCCTGTGCCACTATCATTTCAGAAAGCTACAATTATTATCATTATCAGCATGGTTATTATTTATTATCGTTATTATTATTATTATTATTATTATTGTTATTCTAATGCCCGGTGCTGAAAATAATAAAATTAACGAAACGGAAACCGACTAGATTGGCGCGCGTTGAGTCGGCGATGTTGACCGGTGCGGCATTTACATCATGCTCAGGCCCCGCGAAACCCGCCGTAAGAGCAATGAGATAAGAAATGCTAGTATAGATAGCGCGTGGGGTAACCGCGTCGCAGGATTTTGCGGGTAACTGGTGCATGCAGCACACAACAGGTAATATTCCGCTGCTCGTAATTAGTCGACTAAACGAAAACCACTGCACGCAACCCTGGTCAGAATGAATTGCGTAACTGCGACATCACCGGAATCAATTGGCCCCCGCGCACGAATGTTCATAAAGAATCACGCGACAAATTGCCGTAACATCATTTGGTCATCTTTCTCAAAATACCACCCCCCCGCGCTTACATTGCATTTTCCCTTCTTTTCATACCCCTATTTACTTTCTTCCTGCTTTTGATGATTCTTCCCGAAAATCGTGTCGCAACGCATTAATTATTGCGCCTTCTTCCACGTTTCTCTCTGCATTTCAATTAAACATAAATTGACCTTTCTTCCGGGAGTTATGTTCTCGCCTTCGATGTGGTTGTGGGTCATCGATAACTGAACCGTATCGTCAGCGTGTTGTCAACTGTGTAGAGCGTCGCTCGGTATAAATGGTACCCCGTTCGATCTGAAATCATTAGACGTTTAATTTGCATTTGAAACGAAATCGCCAGCAACACACACACACACACACACACCAATGTGTTAACAACGATATCCCGATTTATTCACCAAAAAAAAACAAAAAACAACATCATCGATTTTATCTCGCAAAATTATCGAATTGTATTTTCACATTTAAAAGTTTAATCGAAACCAGTCCAAGAGCATCGAGGCTGTTAAGTACATCCTGGCTAGTGTGATAGAAAGACCGTTTCAGACCCACGGGGAACACGATTTCAATCCACGACATTACAAATTGGTTTCTTTTAAGATAAGCGCGAACAAGCGACACCGGTTAATTTTCAGCCGTAATTTAGTTCGTTCATTTTTACTATTATCCATAGTTTAATGTGAAAGAGAACAAAACTATAAACAATAGCCATGATTGGCCCCACGGGTAAATTGTAAATGCATATTTTATACGACCATGGTCGTTGTCAGGATTCTGCTTAAAGGAGAACGGGAGCAATTTTTTTCCCTCCCCCTCTGTGCCCAGCTTTCGCCATTTGGCTATTCAACATTTTTTTTTTTTTGTGTTATTATTATTTATAAATTATTAAAATGCAATTTCATTTTGTATAATTGATGTTACTGTATTTTTATGTATCGGTACAAAATGTAAGCCGGTTCTTGTTTCGTCTGTAATAAGGTTATTGACATGAGTTTATAGAATGGTAATATTTTTTTTTTAAATCTGTTCTATGATTACCAAATAATGTGTTCAATTAAGCCAATCCCTCCGCATTCGCATTAATTATTCGTTAGTTTATATAATGCAGCGTGTTTTTTTTTTTGTATTTCAAAGTATTTCTTCGCAACATCCGCGCTAATTTTACATCATAAAATTGTCCGCCTTGCAGTCAGTCACCTATGATGATCAGCATCAATAAAGAACGAGGAATGCAAAATTTTTGTAGAAGCAGAAGTTTCGCTAAATAAAACTGATTTCAAATTCATTCAAAAATAAGCGAAGAAAAAAACTCGACTTGTAAAAAAATATAATAGTATCAAAAAGGTCGATCCTTGAATTTTCAGAACATCCCAAAAATAAAAAAAAAAAAAAACACATTTTTAACGATACTTTTTTAAATTTATACTAAATCGTTTTTCATGATATCGTAAATCTTCGCCCCGATTTCACTTAAGTCGTTACATGACGTTTCGGTACCGAATAATTTCATATAGAATATAAACGCGCGGATCATTCTGATGTTAGAGCTTTTTCGATGTAAGTAGGTTGAACGAGACGTGTTTTCAGTTAACCTTCTTCAGATTGCATCTGATTCTTACGGAATAGAACTCATCATTTATTTTAAAGACAAAAGTTCCCCCCACCCGTACACGCATCCCGAGAGAATTGAAACAATAAAATAGTTTGCTCCAATTTAATAATCTTAATAATAAATACACTTCTTTCAAAAAGTTAAGGTCAAGGTTCCCCTCGGCACCCTTCGGTTTCCAGCTTATGCATACGAAATATTTTTTTGCTTTACCTTCTAGAGCGTGAACAGGTAAACTCTAGTCTTCCCACTCTCCCTGAAATGCAATTATTTCTTCTGCGAAAGAATATATAGTATATATAAATTAATTCCCAATACCTTTTTGACCTTTCCTGTTTCCCAGCCAAATTCAGGAGCGATTTAGTATTCGACTGAATTGCGTTCATACAACATATATTCAGTCGGAAATTAATTTTATATACACTTGAATGCATATAAATGAAATAAACGTTAGATCATCGTACAGAATCGTAAATACATGTAACTGCGTGTTTCATTTCGGTAATTCGCGTTTTTAGCGTGCGACTACAGACTACTTAAAATTCCAAACGAATGCCAGATTGTTATTCAAACCGTATGCGTATATATACACACATATATATATATATATATATATATAAGTACATATATATGATATAATATAATGCAACATAATATAACATAAACGTACATTTTTTTAAAAGTAATATCATATACATTGTACTATCAACCACTTCTGTTTTGTGAATTATTTTAAAGTGATAAATTGAATAGACGTTAATTTTGAAACATTTAGTATCCTTGGCGTAGAAATTACAAAGATCACCGGACAAAACTATTACGAAAAATAACAGCGTTAATTTATTAACTTTTTTGATATTATTTTTATTATTTTCCATAAATGCACCTTTTTATTTCTAATGCACCGCGGTCTTCGCACGCAGGTGTCGCATACCCGTTATGATACGGACAAATTTAAAAAAATGTTACAATTCTTAAAATACCGACATACGAAAATTTCATTATACTTGGAACATAAGTCACTCTATGAAACAAGTTACAATACAATGCCAGTAGCCAAAAGCTGAAAAACTCAAAACGCTGTTCAAAACTTATTTTTCAAAATATTTTTTATAAAAACAAAATTATTATATCACGGAAATTATCCATTTTCGAGTTTCTACAAATTTCGTGAAAACAATAACGCGGTGTATAAATTTGTGATCTTTTGTTTTTATAAAAAATTAAACGGAAAAACAATTTCGAATGGTGGTAAAAACTGTTGGATTATGCAACGAAAATAATGGTAACGCTCTCGGGGATTTTATTAAAGTTTTTTATTTTTTAACGCCGAATAGTATCCGCTGGTTGATGATGAATTTACATAACATATACCTTAAGTGTAATATTTTATAAACCAATTTTTCGATATTCTTCACTTACAAAATTGCCGACCACCACATATGAAAAGCGCACTGAAATTATCCTGAGACACAAGACACTCGTAGACGGACAGGTACAATAGATATTTTTTATTTTATTAATTCAACGAAACCACACTACATTAATAGCAGTTAAGAATTTTCTTTCAATTTTTATTGGATCCAAAGTCAACCCTGGAAGCGATGATACCTCGGAGCTTCGGGCTAAAGGATTTCAAAATTCCATTATTGATGGCTCGTACTCACTGTTTATATAAACTAGCTCTACATATTAATAGCTATTCTTATGCCAAGGGGAGTGATAAAAAAATCCTACAACGAAGTCTGTAACGTTTTTACGTCACAATTATAAAATTGTGAAGAATGGACACAGTTAATTAAAGCCGATTCTTCTATAAAGAATTACAAAAGACTAGCATCTACGGGTTTCCCCCGGCAAGGTGTAACTGATCGAGTTTTATATATATTCATTTATATATATTAATTACAACGTAATTCTTAGGCTACCCCCATTCGAAAAAATGTCCAAAAAAAATGTCCCAGAAAAATGTCCCAATTTTATGTAACGTTTGTTATATTTTGTAGGATTTTTGTTATTGTTATTTAAAAAATGTCACAATTTTATGTAATGAAATATGTAACGAAAAATGTAACGAAAAAATGTCTTAATTTTTTATAACGGAAGGTAAATGTTAGAATAGGATTTTTGTGGTTATGTTATTTTTTGTGTGTGTTGATGCTAGTAAGAATTACATTGTAAATTTTGATCATTTTATACAAAGTATAGAAGAGAAAGAGACAGAAATGAAAGCAGGAGGGGTCAAGGGGCACAGCCCCTTGAGAGGCCAAAATGGCCGAGTTTTTATATATATATATATATATATATATATATATATATATATATATATGTGTGTATGTGTATGTGAATGTATAATGTACGTAAATATGTCCGTTGTTTATTCATTAATGTCAGAAACTTTCTTTTTAAGTGAAACCATCGAACGGCTGTATCTTCAAGGAGGTCCTTGCTCTTAAGCACACCACCTAGAAAATCGCGTTCCTTTTAAGACAACCATAACGATAGTAGAATAACAATATTCTAGCGAAAGATCTGCCGATTTTACATTTTTATTTTTCATTCAATTCGCTCAAAACGACCTGTTTCCAATCCAAACCTTAATTGCCGTCACAAATTTCAAGCGACTCTTTGAAGTAAAAGAAAAGAAAAAAACGAATTCCGTTGTACGTAAGCTGAAAGTCTCGTTTCTCATCCTGATTTCCTTCGCCAAAGCAAAGCCTACCAGCATCTTCCGTAAATGGCGGAACGACTAAAAGACCAGAAAAAGGACAACGGAGCGTTTTAATTTAAACCGGATACGTATCGTTGCCGATGTCGGATTTACAAGGCAGCAGCACAAGCGGCGATGGAACATGCAGTCTTCTATGTCGAACAACATGATCCAGCTTGCTGAAGATGGACATGGACTGAAACTGTTTAAGATGACTGTACGGCGCATCCGACATCATCGCACTACGGTTAATCAAGTTATTTGACACACGCGATTGATTTGTGTTTGTGCGCCGTATGTGTGGAATACTAAAACCACAAACCGACACCGCCGCGCCAATGACACGATGACCTGCTATCCCGTGTCAGTGTATACAACTCGAATTTACTTCGACGCACGAACAGTATGTTTCTGCTCCATTTCCAGTATTATTCTTGAAAGCTGGAAAACAACGGCCGCTTACCGGCCTAAAAGTCAGAATTTCAGCGAAAATGTTCCCACTTTAGATTCGCAAAAAGCACGATTGTCACATACAGAGTCCACCGATGAATGTTATTATTTAAATGAAGTCTACCTGTCTATCTTATCTGTTAATCGAACCTATATACAGTCGCTTTTGCGTCTGTCTACGATAATCGCAGGAACTACGACGAGGAAGCGAATTTTAATGTAATTTATCCGACCTGCGAGCATTTTCGTCAGTTTAGAAAAAAAGAAGGGTAAACACAGTGGAAAGATAAAATATTTTATTTATAGTAAATATGAATTTTAGATAAAATAAAAACGTATTAATTTACGGGGAAAGATTTAGACAGGTATTTCAAAGCTGATTCGTTAATTAAAATAATAATGACAGATCATGAAAATAGGGAAACATCTTAAGGCTGAATATTAAATAAAATACGGTAGTTTTTTTAGAAAGAATAACCCATCTTCAGCTAGAAAAAAAAAACATATTAGATAAGAGCGCGGAAATATAATATCTAAATGTCTAAAAGAGACCATCGCCCAACTCATAAGAGTAATGTTACTACAGATGAACGGTGTTTAGTAAGCGCACCTACCAAATCGCAATATGATTTAGTAACATTTTGCTTTTTTCTTAATTAGAAGATCCCCCCAATTTAGATATTCAGACGCTATATACTTCATAATTTTTTTTTTTTTTTTTTTTTTTTTTTTTTTTAGGGTTCGCCAACCAAGGGGTACCTTCACCCAGAAACAATTAGAAAAGGAAATGAATCAGTAATATTTTGATGCGGTCAGACATTATTCTAGTAGGAAGGAGCAAACAATGGGAATAATGTGTGGAGAAGGAAAAGACACAGGATATAGGAGGCACAATACGGAGTACCAATTCGGAGCAAATTAGAATAGAAAGCAGAACGTTCGACTGAAAGAGATGAACACTTAATAAACACATGATCGGCACCGCAAACATGTTCTTCACTTGATAGGGCAATATTATGGAGAAGAAACCAACAAAAAACGAAAACGAGCAGAAAATAATAGAGTTTAGCTTAAGAACGCAAACGAATAATGGAGACAACGACAGAACGACGAAGTGAAAGAAACAGAGAGAACCATAGATTAACAGGAAGACTAGGTCGACTTCATGCACTTATCTTTACTCTGAAGGAGTCTGTGTTCTTCCCCTTTTCCAGACTTTGAAATATTTCCGAGAAAATAGTACTGACTTATTTTATTTAATATTTATTTTAAACGTTTCTGACAATTTTTCATTATTTTTATTTATTACTTATTTTTTACCTATTTATTGCCCTATATCCGAATTATACAGCGTTCTAAAATAAAAAATAATATACCGATGATGACATTTGAAAAAGGAAAAAAATGGCCGATCGTTCAGCCTCGTGAGTGTTGCTTCACTTACTGAAAATATTAAAACTAATTATTCAATTATTTCCTCGGATTAATAAGTTCAAAAGTCTATCGAATAAAAAAAAAAAAAAACCCACAAATTATTATCCGCCAAACGCAAACAACTTTTGAATCCGCCGCCAGTATAATCAGTATTTTGCCTGTACCTATCTCTTGATATAATAATCAAGAAAAACAAAAAAAAAAAAAAACTAAAAAGCGATGATTTTGTTCTTTTTTATCTATCGTTTCACGAATTGTTGTCTGTATATAACGAACTTACTCGAGGTTCAAATCCTGTTAAACCTTTTTTTATATTTCGTTCTTTGGAATTTCGAGGAACATTACCGTAAGTGGTTTTATCCCTAAGTATCGACGAAAAAATGTATACAAATTTCGAAAGGTTAAAAAAGATTACGTTGAAATGGATTTATCGCGTTTTCGTCATCGAAACAGCAATGAAATTTTAAAGATCTCAGACGATAAACTGTTTCAAAAATATAACAAAGAATTTGCAAGGAGCACACTACGCAAGTTGTTGATCGTGATTATTACAAAAAAGTAAATATATTGAAAAAAAAACTAAATTCTGCTCAATTCAACACTGCTAGTGTTGGGTGTACGACCTTCGATATGTCATGATCGAAAGTACAGAGCAAACGGACTACACCATGTAATTAAGAAATAATTTATTACGCAGAAATCTCCTTGACGTGCTACTATTAACTCTCATAATATGGCAAATTCCGATGATTATAGCGATAATAGCCCTGTAGTAAACGTCACATTTTGCTTGTACTATTTACGTGTTAATTTCCTTAAAATTTCCGATACTAAATAGAAAAAAAGTAAATATTTTCAATCCGCCGCATAAACAAACTCCCGCGTTATTAACATTTAATGGCAACAAATGCACGCGCGCTTGGAAACGTCATAAAAGTAATAATAAATATTAAAAAATTAATATATTTCAATCGTATATAAATTATTACGCTCCATTTCTACCTTTATAAACAGAGCGGTAGTTTTAGTGGAATTTTAACCGTTTCCACCGGGTTTTTCTCAGCCGCTCGCGGTACCATCCAGATGACGCTATAAAGCCCACTTCACACTACGTATCTGATTTATTTTACATTTATACTATTTATTTAATTAGCTTGATACAAAATAAAATTACTATTTATACTAAACGACTACAAATTATAATGTAAACTTACCGACCTTCAGGGAAAAATTACCGAATCGTCATTTTGCATCATCGCTTTTGATTTTTTTTAAACTAATTATTTAAATATATATATATATATATATATATATATATATATATATATATATATATATATATATATATGTATATATATATATATATATATATATATATATATATATATATATGTATATATATATATATATATATATATATATATATATATATATATATATATATGTATATATATATATATATATGTATATAGGATGGAAATGCGTTTTTTTTATATAAACGCTTTAAAATCGTTTTTTGTTTAACGTAGACTTACATATAAAAATTGTTAATGTAAAAAAGAAAACGTTTAAGGTTCTTTTATTCTTATTCGGAAAGTATTCTATTGTGGAACATCCGTTCTATGTGGCTTATATTTCACGGAAAACCGGAGAATTTCTTAATGCAAATCATTTCACCAATTAAAAAATGGCCTTATTGCGAAAAATGATTTATTCGCCGTTTTTCTGTTTCGATAAGTCCGCTATGAGAGGAAATAACTACGAAATACTCCAGCTGATACTTCAAGGAAAAACCGAAGCCAGACGTGGTAGACCGAGGGCATCACGGATACAGATTAATGAAATGAGAAAACTAACGGACATAGAAGTCGAGACATGTATAACCGTTCGGCCACCGACATCCGCTAAGCGGACATCGCAAAGGAAGAAGAAGAAGCCTGCATAGCCACCGTCTTATATTTTACTGAATTTCTTGATGTACTAAAAAATAAAAAAATAAAAACAACTTAAAAACGTCGTGTATGCAGGAAAAATAAAGTGCCCGTGTAGTATTTATAACCGTAGTAAGGACTATGCCTGATTTTGAAGGGTTGCGTAATAGAAGATTTTTAAGAAATACATTTCACTAACAACTAGATCGGGGAAATGCGTGCGATCCATGATAATCACTTTTATACTATCACTATTTTAGATAAGTATAGTGACATTAAAAAAATGTTTAATTCTGTAAACTTGTATATTTTGAAGTGGAAATGCATTATAAGGAGTCAACTTTTAAATGGGGAGCCTCCTTTTAATGTGTGTATCAATTTTTTAAGTGATTTTGTAATTTACAGATTTGTTAAATATTTTTAAAAAAAGTGGAAAAAAGAAGTACAAGCTGATGGGGATTTGTCAGAATTTGGTGCTGTTGCGCTTACGAGTATTTTGTTTCAGTTTCTAACGCTATTGATGACGGATTATTGCGTGTACATTAAAATTTGCGTTTCTTAAAAACTTTGTTTTTTGTTGTTTTTTTTTTCCTTTTTTTTTTTGAAAAGGTTGGTGGCCTACTACAGCGGTATTACAGTAATAATTTCGATTCATTATAAATCGACAAATTTGCCTATTTCAACATTCATTTTTAAAATTTAAAAAAACTCATTAGTTATTAAGTGAATATATTAGAAAAATCCAGTTTGCCGACGACCGTCCCATAAAAACGGGTTAATTTTCAAATATTTACGAATAAACATCATGTTCAATCGGTGAAAAAATTTCACTAAATAGAATACACCCCGGGTTGTTTAGTTAAAGAATATTTCTCGACATACGACAATATGTATTTCATGTAATTTTAACTGTTCCAATCGAATTTTCAACTTGCCTAATTCTGCTCATGAAATTGGCAAAAAAGCTATCGGAAAAGAGACAGCTTAATGGAAAATTGTTTAAAAATAACGTAACCTTTTTTTTTTTTTTTTTTTTTTTTTTTTTCATTTGCTTTTGACGACGAGGAATATCGAATAGACATTTATTACGGTATATAAGAAATAGGGAAAACGAAATGAAGGGGGAATATCGCGCGGTCAATTTGAAGGATATAGTATATATAGAGCTCGTGATTATCGTCGAATAATAATAAATGATAACACGGAAAAAAGAGGATAACAGTGTCGTTTGAGATAATTGCAACGGCTTCGAGTGGTGGTAGTACACCATCGACAAAACATTATCGATGGAGAATAAAGTTTTATCGCGGAATTCGCGCCCCGAAACTGCATAATCCTTTTACACTTGCTCGTAATAATGTCGATGATGGCGGATCTAGCGCTTTTTTGTATAGGTCAGAAATATTATCGAATTGTTTAGTGATCGAAAACCACGATAATCGAGTTTATACCGCGTTCCTGTCGTTACTGCGGCGTGTCGTATTAATGTCGATTTACGGTTTATTTTTTTATAGGACAAGAGTAAATTAACCGGCCAAAATTATTCAAACTGGGACAAAACCGTGTTTATCTTTTTCTCGCTTTTCTATGGTCTATATAGTTTGCATCTTTTTCACAGTGCATTAGTGACAGTTTTATTCGATCGGATAATAGCGGCTATTCCATAAATCCGAAATGATATTTTAACGAACATTGCGGTAACTGACCGCCGCAGACAATGTATCTGCATAAAAAAAAAAAAAAAAAAAAAACATAAAAAAAAACATAAAAAAAAAACACTTTGTACGTTTAGGAAAAATGGATCCATTTCGGATCTTGATGTCGTGTTTTCCGGCTCCCGATGAAATATACTCCCGAAACCCCCCCGGCCAAACTTCCAGTGTTTTGTATTACGCGCATATTGTTGTAATTGTTATTAGGATGCGCGGTGTAGTCATTCGTTGTGTTTTGTTTTACAAGAGGCGCAGAAATTTAACAGTAGCATATGAAAATGGGGGAACTAATCGGACAAGGAGGACAGCAATGTGCGTAAACGCGTATGATTTTAATAGCGACAAACCTAATTCTTTATAAAAATAGAGTACTCGGGCAGGTAAAAAAGTAATAATTTCTTTCTGTAAAAATACAATTCGACGATGAAATACGCGCTTATTTTTACAAACAATATTTAAAAGTTTGTAATTTTTCCCCACCCTGGTTAAGTCGTTTCTGCGCATAAGATTACGGTGGAAAAAAAAAAGTGAAAATAGCAGAAATCGTTATTTTTTGTTTTCTTTTGGTTATTTATAATTTTACTCGCGAGCAAATTAAGAAAACGGTAAAGTTTTTCATATGAGTTTTGCTAAAATAACTTTTGCCATTGTTGTTACACTTTCTATATTAAATATTTTACATATTTACTTAGATACTGGATAACTCTGATCCTTTTTCTTTATAGCTGTAGATGGCCATAGGAGACACAGTGACCCAGATCCGCATTTTTGTTTAATCAATCTTTTTCCAGCCTTACTGAAAGTTAAAAGTTACGAAACAAAAATCACCATGTGGCGTAGTTCCCCTTATTTCTCCTACTTACCAGATTAGATGGGTACACGACGAAAAATTAGTAATAAATGTCAAGAAATCAAAATTTATGTATGTAAGAACACCAAGTTGATTTAGAAAGTTCATTCCTAAAATAGTATTGCATAATGTAGATTGTTTTCATGGAGCGGAAGTTTGCTGTTGTGACCCGATAGAAACGGTTGATAATTTTAAGTATCTTGGAATTACATTTGATAGGGCGTTAACATGGAGAGGTCACATTGATAACATTGCTAGGAAGATCAGGCAGACTATACCGGCTTTGTACAAATTAAAACAGGTTATGAATTACAAAACCATGAGATTACATTTTGAATCATTAATAATGTCTAGAATCAAATACGGAATTGAAATTTGGGGGGAGGCAAAAAAAAAACGGAATTAAGGAAAATTAGTAAGCTACAAAAAAGATGTTTAAAAATAATTTTACCGAACAGGAGAAATACGAATCTCACAACGAATACTACTTGGTGGGATAATAATAAAGAAATGTCTCCGAAAATGTTTTTTTATTACGGTAAACCATTAAGATGTAAAACAGAAAAAAGGAATATTAGCGACAAGGGAAAGGGTGTTTATGAGACTAGAAACTATGACAAATTATCTATTATAAGACCTAAAGGGGTTAACAATAAAATTGACAATGTTGAAGAGGACATTTGGAATGTCAAATTTTGGGTCACATACCAAAAGAAATTAAAGACGAAGACAATTTGAAAATATGAAAAGACAAAATTAAAATTTTGGTTGATAGCGCGGTGTAAAGATTGAGAAAAGAATAGACGAAGGAAAGAAACAAAGAGAATAATTATAAATAAAGTACATAAAAAATTAAATAAGGTACATAAAAAAAGCACCACGGTAGCTCCTTTTTTTATCTGCATACCTTTTGGCTTACGAGTAAATATATTGCTTTAGAATGTGTGTTTGGCATGAATGTATTTGTTTTAAAAATGAGATGTGTAATTCAGTGAAAATAAAAGCTTAAGTGTATAATTAAGTAATAGATATATAAGATCAATATAAGGTGTTAGCATTAAGAGATGTATTATATTTGTGAATAAACGATATAATTATGTTGGGAACCCACAGACGGGCATTTGCCTTGTGGGACCCGCAAATTTAAAAAAAAAATGAATCAAAAAAGTTATCTTCCGTGTATATTGTTTAAGGGCTTTTATTTTAAAAAGTCTGTTTTTTAGGCATTCGGTTTATTTCCGGCGCTTAAACAGGACGGGGGCGGGACTAAGTTTTTATCTCGAAACCCCGACTCTTGCAGTACGGTGCAACGAAACATACACGTATATACAGCAAATCCTTGTTAATATGCACTGATAATTTTTATAGCGATACATACATACACGTCTTCATAGGGAACATTACAGGTTGGACAGCAAAATGGCGAGAAATTCGATTTTGAAAGAAAATTGTCGCGTTTAAGCAATATTCTTTGACGTTATTTTTTCGAATGTGTTTCAGTTGTAACTTTCAGCTATTACATAAATAACAAAATTTCAATTATCCTAAAACCTTTAAAACTTCGCACAATGTCTAAAAACAATCTGTTAAAAGGTATTATTCGCTTTATCGTTTTTTGCGTAAACCATAACGACAATAAACTGCTCGTTTTTGTATATGTCAAGAGCATCGGAGAGTTGGATTTTTAGTATGATGGTTCAAAAAGCGGACTGCATGTTGCGGGAGATGGTACGAAATGCAATAATGTCCAATTTTTCAACGGTTAGTCAAGTCATTAAGGCTCATCATTATTATTGCCGCCATTGAAAAAGATTTAGTCGGAAGGAAACCCGCGATGTGAGCAGCTTAATTCCAATTTTTGTGAAGTTTTTTAATATGGCGCCCGCGGTGGTGATGGCGAGATGAAGTCTGAACAAATCATTCGCTTCCCCGGGCACGCCAACGAAACTAGGAAAAACTCGTAAGGAAACTTTGCAAATTTTGATAGGTCAAACACACTATTAATGAAAGAGATGTAAAAAAAAAAAAGAAAAAAAAAAAGCATACAATATCCTATTACGGTAATGAAAAAAACCAAAAATATAAAAAATATAAAACACCGAATAGTTTCGAACTATATCGTTCATAATCGAAACTAGTCGGTGTATTAAATTTTTTACATCTGTTTTTTCAATTACCATAATAGGATACTGTATGCTTTTATATCTTTTTGTTATTAATAGAGTCGAGTGTATATCATTTGTTTGTTTAAATGCTTACGAAATCAAGCGAACTGTCCGTAATGGGGGATTCGAGAGATTGAGTGTTTATGTGTACAGTTGTTGGTCGAAAATACATCAATTTCGAACAAAACTTCAAAAAAAGGCTCTGTATTCCTTCGTTTTTTCGGGAATTCGATCATGTATTTCGATAAAAAATATCGCGCCGATACCGAAACACATATTTAACTGGCAAAATGTAATTTAAACAATACTCCTCTCGAATATCGAATCCAAGAAAAAAATCAATGGAAACACTTTTTAACCGGTTTGCAAAAATTAGAAAGCAAAATGTTTAAACAGATTTTTCGAAAACAACATTCGACCTTCGCCGCGCGTCCGAAGATGCAAAAAAATCCGAACATTTCAAGTTGTCGTTCATTTTCCTCTTTTTTCGTATTTCCTCTTTTCGATTAGGTTTTTATCGTATCGAAAAGACATATGGGAATACTAATAATGCAGGAAGGTGTTCTTCGCAAAAAAGAGAACATTATAATAAAACACGATCCACATCGGTGGAAGAGGGGAAACCCTGAAAGAAAAACGATCTGGCGAAAGGGAAATAATGAAGAAATTAAGACGTAAAGACCAATTAAAAGAGCCACAATGACGACGAAAACCACGCAAGGAGTTCGGTCGAATGAAAATACAGAAAAGATGGAGATTATTCGTAAAGGAAGAATCGACGTCGAAGAGCCTAATTTTACGTACTCGCGAATGAGCGCCGAGTTCAAAAGCGCTGGCGATTTTCACTTAGCCAGAACGGAAGATAACGGCGACGACGATTTAAAAGATGTTCGAAAAAAAAAGTAAAATACCGCCGCGCATTCCTTCGGCCGGGTCCGCTGATTATTTCGGTAGCACGAGCGTTCTCGACGACACATCATGGAGAAGAATGTGTGACGTAATTAATGTAAAATTCTTCGAAAGGAACACGGCAACTGCAACCTTGCGAAGATAATCACGTTACGTAATTCCCGTTTAGAGACAAATATCGCGCCGAACAACAATAACAGCAGCTCTGAAAGTATACACAGCTAATACGAATAAAAGAAGAAAGAAAGAAAAAAAAAAAATCCCACGGCACATTCTTCGCCGCTTGAAATAAGCATATTTATTGTTTTGTTAAGGTATTTGCGGTTGAGCTGGTAGAGATATCTTATAAAACAATAGGACGACCAATCTAAGAATAGGCAGCTTTTTTCGACGGAGACGAAAGTAGAGAAACGAGCGCCAATCGGCTAAACGTAGACAAACAGGAGAAACGGACACACAGGGATTAAAGATTGAAGCAGATAATGGCTCCGTTATCTACTCTTATATAACGGTAAACTATCGTTTACATAGTAGACTGCGTTCGACAGTCGAGAGATAACATCGACGTGCACAATTAAAACATTACATATCCGGTACTGTATCGTGACCAAGGACACACAAACATCCAACCATTACGAAAAGACACAATGCTTCAGAGGTTGTAGCAGAAGTCGCGATAACATTCCTTTCCAGCGCCACCTGCAACAGCGTTTGTTTTTCGGGTTTCCTTGACTTTTCTATTTCGATTTTTCGGAAAGAAAATCAACTCCCGTTCTTTAAATTACGTTTACTCCCCGCTCACCGTCGCCCATCGTATGATAAAAGAATATCGAGAAAACAAAAAAAAAAAAGAGAAAAAAAACCCCTAAAACACTATTCGCGAAATTTGTTTGCCGACATTTTTGTTATAACGGTCCTGAGGATCACCTTCGCGAATGCACCTCGTTAGGGGTTTTTAAAAAATATCGATCCGGCGAAATGGTTTTTCTTCTAGCAGACAGAAGCTGGGGTAGTACAAGAAAGAAAATATGCGCCATCGATGACGCTGATCTTACTATCAGTAATTTGATATAGAGCACATTTGTGTTTCGTGACTTTTTTGGGGTGAAATCGTTATGTACAATTTTATTGCATATAACTTACTAGCAGTTCTAGAGCAAAATGGAACGAAATGGTAGAGAATGACACACGAGAAAAACTAGGAAAATCTAATAGAACATCTAGGCGCGCTGCACATAGTACTTCTGAAAAATGTACAATTAACATTATACATACTCATATTATATAATAGCTACATTGAACGAACTGAAAAATCTAGTGATTTACTACGCCTTACGAATGAAGGCCATTCCAATGAACCGCAGAAGATCGCTGATTAAATAGAAGATAAAAACTATTATAAATACTAAACACAACAATGAGCGAACGGATAATAAAATTCCCGGAGGAAAATTATACCTCGAAGTAGGAGGCTTCATGGTTGCATTGCAAACTTTGCGAAACGAATAAAACCGTAAGAAGCTAAATAATAATTGCCGGGGACACAGTCGATAACCGCCCAAAAATACTAACCTTTAAAGCAGACATTACAATGGTTCTCAGAAACAACTTAATTCTTTTCACTGCACACTGTTATAAAATGGTACTCGGATAAAACTCGTTCCGTTCTTCTTCTACCGTTTCACCGTGTATACTTTATAAAAATTAACAATTCAATTCAACGTAATTCTCATAAATACCAAAACAATCGGAAAAAATTATGTCTAAATTAAAGGCTTACAGAAATATCAAACAATAATATAAGCACGTGTGCATGCTACTTATAAGAAAATTTGACGAAACAGAATTCGGCGAAAGATGAGAAAACAAAATGTGTCGATATATTTTTTCCTTTTTCCTATAGGTTCGGTTCACTGCTAATATTAGAATTCGGTTTAAGTAATTCATTTTCGTAGAATTAACCGCATGAACCGGCGAGAGACCATTAATAACATCTGAATCCATCGTAATATGAATAGCCAATTAAAACAGACATACTTCTCCTAACTTTCAAGTTCCTAAAACGTTTTCTGTTCATCACATCCGTAATCATAATCACGGTTACCGTAGCCGGACCGAAATTCGCCTTATAATTATAATTTCGCGTTGTTAATTACGATTAATACCGTAATTTTTTTCGTTGCGAATATCACGCTGCATTTCGAAATGAAATTTTATTTTAATACCATGCTAAAAAAATCGCAATTTTCGCGAATTTTAACTTGTAATCCGAGTGGCGCCTTCGAAATTCTTCGAAAAACCATCTTAACGAGCCAACTGCGAAATATCCTCCTCCTTCCGGATACTTAGAAATATACTTCTTTACGCGTTATCGTTGATAGTAGTGGCAAGCCGAAAAGTGTTACCGCGTCGTTCCACGACACCTTTACCTATTCACCGGTAGTAGTGAAGAATTCCAATTATTGTTTTTTAGTTACGCGCTTCCGGGACTGGGGTCGTCCCCCCCCCCCCTCCCCCTCCCCCGGTGCTTCCTTGTATAACTTCCGGATACAATTGTTGCTCGGGCGGAGGAGGTCTTGATCTTGATGCGAAATTCGGTCACACTTTGGAAATCGTCGAGCAGCGTGGCGCGATATCGGGCGGGAACGTTTATCGTATCAAGGCGCGCACACTTTTCAAACTCGAATCATCGGTTAAGCCGCATCGGAAACAGATGCATCTGGATGAACCTTCGAGGACAAGGTCACGCAGAGAATAGCAAACTGTATACAGTTTTTCGTAGTGGTTGGCTACAGTTTGTTGATCGCACTTTTGAATTTATTCTTTTTTCTTCTTCTTCTTCTTCTTCTTCTTCTTTTTGGTTTCTTTTTGCTCGGATACTGTTCCACGCTTCTTGATTACCCCTCGAAATGTCGACCGGTTGTTCCTTAATTACGGTGTTTATCTTCTCTTCCTGATTCCGGATAATCATTCGACCATTTTCTTTTTTTATTTCATTCGCCTAGTTTCATGTCGCCATCTCAGTCTGCCTCTAAACTTTCTTTATTTTTATACTGTTTACAAAATCTGGGTTCTGCGCGCGGAGTCAATTGTTTCACTAGTGCGAAGAAAGAAAAAACCTTTTCGTGTCAACATGACATTATCGCTGAAAGCCCGTCATCAATGACACGTTGTTTCCTCGCTCGCCGTTCCTCTCTCACTCTCTCATTCTCTTCTCTCGTTTAATGTGCACGAAAACAACACTAATCGCCTTAGTAGGGCAACTGCTATGCAAATATACGCGAGCGGAAGAATTTCGTGTAAACCGAATCCGCGTCTTGTCTAGAAATGACTTATTTAGCATGCTCTAGTGACTATATTCTTATGTGCGGTTTCTCGGACGCACTATAGTACCAACCTGATCTTTAATTAGGGCAATGTATGCACAAAATATACCAAGCGCATACGAATGATATGGGTGCATATATATGCATTCGCGTTCAGTTTTTATACGTACGCGCCTATTGTAAAACGTGTTTCCAGCAAGGTCTTGCCTGAATCGAAAAAAAAAATTAGAAAACATAAAACATGGTTCAAGTGTTGTCGTTTTAATTCCGTAATTAGTGTGCAAGCCTGTATTTAATCTTACCATATTTTTTTTTTTTTTTTTTTTATGGGGGCCTGCCAACCGGACACCTTTACCCACTACCATGTTATTGGGCCTTACAATGTTGCCAGGGTCAGTCGCGTAAATTTGTTTTTGATAAAGTGCATTAAAATCTCCACGCCTAATATTGAAAATAGGTCTATTATTTAAACTATCGAGAGGTTCTAAGAAGGAAAAGGGGAGTTTGTAATTTGTCGGAGAATAATACGAGGTCGCTTCAACTTGTAATCATCTACTTTACATTATCACACTTTTTTATACGTTCTTTGCCAAAATATTCATTACAGTTAACTTAGCGTCACATTTCTGGTGGTCTCAAAACTCTCATCATTGTAATCATCTGCTTTTTTTATTCCTTCATCACCACCTCTTTCACATCATATCGTTCACTTAAACTTTAAATGCTCCATCATATTTACTTACCCGCTAGATTTGTCCACGGCTTCGTACCAGTTTAAATCTTGAATTTTTTCTATTTATTCGTATAGCAAACCCTCGGTAATTTCGCTAAAGATATTTCATTTAGTTTCCTATTCTTCCGGAAATATTACTACTGCAATAACTGGAACAACAGCAGTTGGCTAAAATTTAACATTTAAATATAAATAATATTTCCGGCAACAACTATTAAAACTCTCGTTACAAGATTCTTTCTTAATTTCCCTGTAACTTTAATATTTTTGTTTACAGAACACTACTAATACGCTGCATAGTCATTAAATCGTGCATTCAAATATTACAAAAAAAAAAAAAAAAAAGAATTAAAAGATTTTATCATAAAGAGAATTAATTTATGTTACGCTTTTTCATAAAATTAATACTTGCGATGATTATGCAGTAATTCAATTGCTATATGTCTGCGTTGTAAAGCTGCCTCCCCATTTTCTGCTGAAGAACATATTAAAGTTAATTGGGAGTTAATTGGGAGTTAATTGCCTAAAAACCGCACTTAAATATTTACTATTATCATATGTTTTTTATTCCTTCCCGATCATCTCATTTCTATCATTCCATTCACTTATTCTATAAAATGTACATCTGCTTTCCCGCCTGCTTTCTTCGACTATGTAGATTAAGATCTATTTTTAATTAATATATTTATGTAAAAATTCGTTTTCTCTCTAAAAGAAACATATTTATCACTCTCTAACAAATGTTCAGTTAAAGATGCTTAGTATTTCTATCTTCTCTTCTTCGAGTCCCGACCGTTCTCGATCGTAGGTGACCTTATTAAAAAAATCTTTCATATGCAAGGTGGACTAATTGTTCGGTATTCATCCCCGACCATGCCTTGATGTCGCACATCCATGAGCGCCTCCTTCGTCCGACCTTCCTCTTGCCCGATATTTTTCCTAATAATATTATTTGAAACAGTGAATATTTGGATCCACGTATAAAATGGCCAAAGTATTTCTCCTCTTCCTGTCTTTTATGATGCCTATTAGTTCCATATCCTTATTTCCCATCATCTGCAGCACTTCCTGATTCGCATGGGATTCTTAGGATCCTTCGATAGCACCACCTTATGAATAGTATTTCTATAGCTTGTATTTATCGCGATCTAACAATTTCGCTCAACTAAACGTCCGATACAGCCGTTATTTTAAAAATACATAAACACAACTGACACATACTTTACCTTACGTACATAGAATATTCTACCGTGATCTGCCAAAATTACATATTTAAGAGAACACATGTTTCCATCCACACGTCTGGTTTGTTCTGCGCCTTCCAACCACCTGTCGAATATTTTCGTAACGGTAATCCATAATAGTTAAACAACGCATTTGAAATCTGAAACATTTTCCGGTAACAACTGTTAAAAATTCTGTTACGGATTTATTTATTTCTTCGTAAAATCTAACGAAAACGCTTTATTCAGAAACCTTCATTCTGTATGCAGCAGCAAAGTTTGGAGGTATATAGATCTTATCCTAAAAATTTGATGATTTTAGTAATCCAAAAAAAAAAAAAAAAGAGACGGAACACGATGTTCTGACATGCGCCAGAAGTGAATAAAACATTAATATTTATATTTACCATGATAATCGTTTTTAATTTTTGCAGTTTTAATTAAAATTTACTGTAGTAACGATTTCATTCGAAATATTTAGCATTGTAAATATTTTATTAAATTTCTTTTTTATTTTATCGAGTGTACTCTTTACCCCTCCATTTGCCACACTTTATTGACAAAAAACCTCCTAGTTCGGCTAAATCATGGTAGAAATGAAAAAACTATCCGCTAAAACCTTGCACAAGAATCGGTCTATCCACTGGTGCAAATCGAACCAAAATCAGTTCAGTGGATCGTGAGATTAGCGCGCACAGACAGATAGACAGGCAAACAAATTTTCTGACTTCCGTTTATATATATATATATATATTATACATATATACATTGATATACATATATATATATACAGATTTAGAAAAGTAGATAGATTCTGAAAGAAAAGAAAATTTTATTTCTTGGTCATCCCAAAAATGCGGCGTTCCAGGTTTTTTCCTTACTTCGTGTAATTTTCATTTTCAATCGTGAGTTCCGGACGAAATGAGGCAAAGTGTTGTATCTGTAATAAATTTTTATGAAAGACAAAAAGTACTTTTAAGTTCGTCTTGTCGGATGAGGATGTAGCGACTTTTTCTCCCGCAGTGGCCACAATTTATTATTTAGTATATTACTTTTTGCAGTTCCTTAAAAATAGCGCGTATATTTATTCTGTTTTCTGTATAAAATATTTATCGTCATATATGTAGTATATGTGGCCAACTTATATGTGCGTGTGTCACGGTAAGTAAGTGAAACAAAATTTTCATGAAAGATCCAGTTATGTCGCTTAAAATTAATAGAAAGAGCATTGTTTTTTGTTTTTTTTTTAATTTAGTAAAAATTCCTTAAATAAAACGGCCAAGTACACGCATCTACGATAGCCAGTACGTTTTTCGAACGGACTGAATCTCACCGATTTCCAAGTACTGTTTACAAATCAACCTCCCGCGTTACGAACCGGCCTGCTTCTAGGTTGTACAAATAATGTTTGTTTTACCATGCCGAGATTAATTGTATATATTAATTCAACTAATACGAAACGGATTTTTAAGCTTTTCCATTAATTGAATATGTAGCCGTCGTTTTTTCTTAATTTCTTTAAATGATTAAAAATAATTTCAATACACATGCTCTTCTCATTTCCCGTATTGATCGAATTAATTACCGATCTTATCACAGTGTAGACACACAGCTTGCTCACGACCACAAAAGTGTCGGCGCCCATGACCGTACTGTGTACCGGCTAAACACTTTTTACACCCATCTCGAAATAACTCGCCTGAATCGACTCAACTAACGGAGACTCGGTACCGATCTCAGGTCGGACGCCACGTACTTCCGGTTGATGGAATCGAAAATTACCGTTAGCCGCGTTCAATCTACTTTACCGAAGTAGCAACAACAAGAGCCGCACAACGGTATGTCGACGCGTGTTTGAATTAATGAACGCTTCATTTATGAGAGCGCCATTATGCACACGTTGTCCTTTCGGAAAAGCACCTCGTCACATTTCCGACTCTGTCTCGTGCGCCGATAAATTAGTCAACCTAGAATGATACGTCACCCAAGTTTGACATTTCGATGGCAATGACAGATTCCGGGATTCGGCGAGAACCGTTTCCAAACTTTTCCCGCAACATTACCGGCTAGCCTAATTAGTACATTTGCAATCAGTCGTGATTACTGAATTTATCATCACACGTGACACCTATACCATTGAACGTACACGGTTTCCATACGATTAACTTAAGAAGTGAACCGATTGACAGATGTGCCGTCGTACATCGAAAACCGCCTGCATACCCTTCGCGGCATTCGATTTTCTAAAAGTACTACCCTAGCCGCTTCTCAAACTATTATTCATAGACCGCTCGCACTTCGCTCTACTTAAACTGAATAATTCGCATTATTGGTGTTTTTGATATAGTTTTCACTTCTTCATCTGTTCAACCGGAGAAAGATTCTCGTTTACGCAGATAGGTAAATATTCCGTACGTCAAAACTGCAGCTGAACCTGACATCATTTGAAATGCAAGCGAAACTCAATATGCCTGTGTTATGCGTACCGCGCCTTTCGGGCAAGAATGTTAAACGATTATTTCCCTTTTTTTAATAATTTTTCGCTCTCTACAGTTTTTGATGAAATCATGTAGGTAGGTCGATGGATTTTACTGTAATAAAAAAACCCGGTCTTAAGAGAACAGTTTTGTCAAATAAATGAGCGCCCTCGGCGTCGTATTCTTCTTCTTTTTCGTCATCGATGCTCGATTCTGAGCGTCCAGATCTATCATCTGATTTTATGTGTGACCTGTCTCCAGGCTTCTCGATTTTCCGGCGCCCGCATCAAATCCTCGATTAATAAATACCGTCCAATTCTTCTTCTGGTCCACATAACGGTTTGGAGCACGTACACTTCTCCTTTTCTCGTCCACATTTCCTCGTATTATCAATTTTTCTATAGAGTCCCTTCTGATCACGATGTCTGAAGAACCGTGCCACCTGTCTACGGATTGATGGGAGTAAGTGTTCCTCTAATATCAAATTCATTTAATACAGATGTGACACGGTTCTCTTCGATGCCCATGGTATCCGTAGCGCACGTCGGTAACATATCATTTCGAAACCTTCAATTCGTTTCTGGCAAGTGACGTTAATGGCCCATGACTCGAATCCGTAGGTGGCAACTGGAAATATCAGCCTCCGGATCAAATGCAGTTTCCTATGTTTTTGCTTATTCCATGATCCTTCCATAACATTTTTCCTAAATTAGCTAGAATATTTTTTGTCCGTCCCCATTTCTTCTTTTTATTTCGTTTTCACATTGACCTCTTTGAGATATTTGCACTCCGAGATAGATTACTTTGTCTGTTATTGCAATATCTGTTAGGTATTGTGGTGGTTGGAGAATTTTATTTTGCCTATCGATCACCATTAAACATCATTTGAATCGGTTCAGTTTTAATCCGGTTTCTTTATCGCACTCCTCTGTCCTGGCGGACGATTTTTTTGTAGGATGATCGGCGTACTGGTTCCGAAGAAAAATGTTTACAATGTTTATTCGCGAACTAGTATAATTCGGAAACGAAATTTAGGTTAAATGTTAACGCCGGCTCGAAAATCGGTTATTATAGGCATTAATTCAAACTAAGGCAGTGACCGCGTTATGACAACGTGGAAAATATTACGCCAGGCAGCATAGCTGCTGACGAGATGGAAACTAACATCAGCGGAGGGTGCGCGGCGAAGGTGACACGGTCGGTTACCGGTTTAGAACCGGAAAACGCTTAAATAAAATCGCATTCACACTACTCGCCTATTATTATTGGCCGAGTCATTATTATTAATTGTTATCGGTTATTCTATTAGCTATGCCGGCTCTATTCATTCGGACTGCGGTGCAAGCGATACATTTCCAGTTGTGAAAATCGTGCGCTACCCTGTTTCAGTACGAACATAACTCTTTCAAAAAAACTCGGAGGCGTGTCCCACTTCTAACGCTTTTTTTTTTTAACTACTTCGGCTCCCAATCATCGGTAATATAAAAGATGCGGAAAACGAAAGAACTAGATAGTTGGGGTCTATTCGTTACTGGAATTTAAAGTTATCGAGTAATATAGCATATATACCTTCAAGTATTAACACGCGTCGCAAAAGTATATTATAGCGCGGGTTTAATTTACTTCCATATAAATCCAGTTCCAGAATGTATGTCACAATTTTAAAATAATGATTGTCTCTTTTGCAATAGTAAGAAAACAGATTTAAAGGGGCCGTTCAATGATGAACTACGTTTTCGGAAAATTTTCCGATGTTATTCTTGCGTAATAACTTGTACACAACTTTAGACATTGTTTATAAGCAAAAATTGTATTATTTCAAATCGCTATTCATACAAAATCTGTCAACAAATACGACTAGCATATCCACAACACCTGTTTTTTCCGGTTGAAGAGTGCTTCTGCAGACACGCTGCCAACAGAAAGGAAAAAAAAAGGATAAGCAGTATATTATTCCGTGCATTTTATCTGAAACTTTTAAGCTATAGCTTATATTTACAAAATGGTCTTCCGAAGTGGGCACTATCATCTTTAGTACTGAAGTATCGATTTAAGAGCTCGTCGACCAGGCGAATTACGCTAGAATTTCATATTTTGCGTTAAATTGAGCGGCCTCATTTCATGGAACCTCTACGAATTATCTACCGTTAAGTCCGAAGTGGTTTTATTACTCTGGAACAGTCGTTGCACACCGCTGCAGATGTCTCATATGTTGTGTGTACATCCTTTTCTAGACATTTAATTGAGCTATGACTAGCGTTTCGTTTTTCGAGATGTAATCTTTAAGGGGATAGTCTAATTTTTCACTTTCAAAAAACCGTTTTTTTTTTTTTGTTTTTTTTTTCCCGTAATAATATTCTATTTACACAATAATATCCCACAGTATTAGAGACAGATCGTAAATATTTTTGAAATGGCAGGCTACTAAAGCGAAACCGCTAGGTAGCCCCGGTTACCTATACTTTCATTGCCAGAGAGGAGTGCCTGACAGCAGCGCTGATTCAAATCTCTGACGTCATATTTCTGTAAAATTTTGGATCCCCCGATAAAAAATAAAAACCGCTTTTCTCGCCTCGAGCTGATTATACGGTAAGTGGCACCGTAAACGGATATGCCCCGTGAGTTATTTACAATGATTTGACGGGACAGTACTGGGTCGTATAAAAAGCACAGTGTAGCTAAAACTGAATTTAAAATGAGTAAAAATAATGCGCACAGAAACCAGAAAGACGCGAAAGAAACTCCAGCGCGTAGAAATGTTTGGTCGCACGCTTACAAATTATGAAGTTAAATATACCCGGTATATCAGCGATTGAGATAGTGTTACTTTTAAAGGTATTTCAGATATAAATCCATGCGACGTAGAAGTCGAAAAACTAGAATGTTATCTACACGTCAAGAAAAGAATGTGAAAAAAAAAGAAAATGCTGGGTTTGGGAGGGAGAAGTAAGGACGAAGTAAAATTAACTGATAAAGTGTCATAAATATAAGTTCCCAAAATATTATGGTTTAGCTATATAATAAGACATCGGGATAATGTAGACGAAATGAAGTAAGCGATTTGGACTACATACTTTCATACGGATTCAATTGACAAGAAGGCGCAAGTGTCTGGCCGGCGCGGATAGTTGGGGCAAGTATCGCCGAGCGAAAGTCGGGAATTGAGGGCGGAAAATCGAGGGAAGATCTTTGAGGTTGAAGTGGAAGGCACGATAATAGGATTATGTTGAGAAGGTGGTTTTAACTGAAAGGACAAGTAGGAGGATCTAAACGACGTTGAATTAAGTGAGAATGAGTAAGGGCAGTGTCGGGTAAAGATGATGTTCTTCTTTTAGGGTCGCAATTGACTAGAAGTACGTTTAAATTTTAATGGAATGCAGTTGAAAAATTATAGGAACTTTAAAATGGATACATTTAAACGACATTCCGATCGTTATGGGCGCAAATTTAAATATTCATCATCTCCCTAAACAATGAGAGGGTAAAGAAGTTTATTAAATATCGCGGGGTAAATTTTTGAAGCAAATTAAAATACGCTACATAAACCAATACGCGTACAGCCAAATTTAAAGTGAATTCGACAATTCCACCGCAGCATATTACTGCTCAGTGATGTGTAATTTTTCCGGGCAATATTCGATACACTTTACGCATGATTTTTCATTAAATCGATGCAATTTATCGACGAACGTATTCATAATAAAACGTTTGTAATCAATTTTTTTTCGGACAGACATACGAGTACTTGAAAACACGCCTAATTCATTTTCTCCTATTCGCTTACAACTATTAAAAATGTATCGGCTGATGTAAAAACCGAATAAATATGTTTACAGTTTTATAACTCAAACCTATTCAATTTTTAGTTCGGCCTATGCGCGTAAGAAATACGATAGATTTGATAAAATCAAACATAAAACGAAAACATTTATTATAAAGTGCAACTTCTCAAAGTTTTTAATCGGTTGCGCGGACATAATGATGTTTTCTCATATTATATGTAATTTCGCGCGACGAATTTACGGAAAGCAAATTGATGCTTGCGGGGAAATATTCTTTAAAATCGCATTCCGGTAGATAAAATAATTTCGACGGTGTTTAATTAATTGGTAAAAGTAATAACAGGACACAGCCAACTGGCTGGGGAAAGGGGTAATTTTTAATAAAAGCACAATTATAACCGGTCAGCTGACTTGTACGAAGGCGGGGACGTCTTGCAGAAGAGTTGCAACGCGTTTTATGTACCTTTTTATTAACGAAATCGTAACGGAATCGGGAATGCCCAATCTCAGTGATAGGCGAAATTTATTTTTGCCATCTGACTTGTCGCCGCCGCGTAATGGAGATTTCTGATTAATTAATTACCGAACACATTACAACATTACACCATAAGTCCGTGTCATTAGCAGACCAGCACACGCTTCTCATGTCCGCATACGTTTATGAATAAAGGCTTGCACGCGTACCGAAGCCGAAACTTTCTCCGTGGAGGACACACATCACTTTACAGCGAATTCGATTAGAGACGTTGTCGGCAATTAAATGCGATGGAACTTGAAGAAAGTCATTTTATTTTGTAGATTGTACACTTAAAGGACGTGCGAATATATTTGCAGAGTCGGCAAATAAAACTAAAAAACTTATACACAAAATAATATCGCAATAATTAATTTTGACACGTCGTAAAGATCTGTGTGCAGACTACGAACGTACTCACGAAATTATTACATTCGTCCGAAAAATGTGTGGATACTCGAAGTAATATGTAAACTATAATTTTCTCCGAGTTAATTATAATGCAAGGAGTTCTGGAATCAGAACAAATGAAGACTACCGTACACACAATACGAGACAACAATTTTCTAACTAACCACAGGGTACTTTCACGTCTCCTCACTGATCACATTCATTATAGAAGTTACGAAAGCGAGATCCATCGGTAAACCAAAAATGTAAAAGGGCTGAATCTACATACATACATATATATATACATAATGAATGTTTGTGATAAACTCAAAAACTACTAAACTAATTGAACTCAAATTTTCCAGTTATCTTCACTTATATCTGGAAAAGTTTTATCGAATAGTTTTAATAAGATTCGACCGGTTTTGCTCCCAAACGATAATTTTACAAAAATCAAAAAATTAGCACTAAAATTTTAAAAAATTTGCGGTAAAATTATAATAATATATAAATCCAACTAACTATTTCTGACTATGTCGTTATAATTTTCTCTTTCTTTCATTTTCATCAAAACATACACATCGCGTTTATTTTAATATCGCGAATTTTTATTTGGCATTGTGCGATCTATTACACTATAATAATAGGCCGGTTAAAGAACAAAAACATAAACATTATATATATATATATATATATATATATATATATATATGTGTGTGCGTGCACGCGCGCGTGTATTAAAAAGTCCACTACATTTGCCAAAATGTAATTAGTGCACATTTAAAGGAAAATCAAAATCAAATGGAAGGAAAAAAATAATAAAAATAAAGATTGTCAATTCAGTCGTTGTACTGGCTTCATTGTAATAAACAACTTTAATGTCTTTCTTATTTTTTGACGAAATACGCACTTTAGCATTGTAACTTGTATACAACATTAAATCAGGGGTGGGCAACCCGCGGCTATGGACTCTAATAAATATTTTGCAAAGGATATACAAATTTTAAAAAGTAAGATAAAATAAATTTAAGATTTAAAAAAATGTTCACTATAACATATGATATATATATATATACATATATATATATATATATATATATATTTTTTTTTTTTTTTTCATGTGTACATTACAATTATAACATAAAATAAAATAAAATGAACTTGAATGCATTAATAATAAAAATTAAAAAATAAATTTATTTATATAAATGATACGGAAACGGCGGTGCGAGAGTAAATGCGCGCGTGCCTGAAATCCTATTGTCAGTCTGGACTAGCCAATCATCGACCACCGCAAGAAGAAGCGGGTACCTGATTCAGTAAATTTCAGCAGTTACAAGGCGGAAAGGAAAAAATTAGGGAAAAGATCTAATGAAAAGGGTTTTTTTAGTGATAGTCAGTTGCGTTTGCACCTTGTTTGACGATTATCGTTTACGGTCACTTCCGAAAGTCGTGAGAAAAATGCCGCGAACCATCTCCGTTAACAAAATTTAGTGAATATCCATCGAAGAGTCTGCAACGCGAAATTCCAAAGTCAAAATTAAAAAAATTGTTCTGAAATATGTACGTCTCCCAACATGTAGAATCTAAGAAAAAACAACAAATGACTGTACGTTGTGTGTATGCGCCCGTCCACTTATAGGGGGATTCATATGTGCGTGTACCTATCTATATATATATATATATATATATATATATATATATATATATATACAGATATATATATATATATATATAGATAGATATATATATATATATATCTGTATATATATATATATATATATATAGATAGATATATATATATAGATATATATATATATATATAGATAGATATATATATATATAGATAGATATATATATATATATAGATAGATATATATATATATAGATAGATATATATATATATAGATAGATATATATATATATAGATAGATATATATATATATAGATAGATATATGTATTCATGGATGTATGTATGTGCAAACGTATACGAAATGGGGAGGCTGCGCATGTGGAATACAGCAACAAAGGAAAAACTAAAGGTGGAACCATTGCCAAGCGCTGGAAAACTTTGAACTAAGAGGAATTAGTAGAAAATATAACCTTTATAAATGAAATGCGCCCGATAACGATCGATGCGACTACGATAAAATGTAGCACTAGAATGCTATTTATTTAGCAGCAGTATACGGGGTTTGACAACGATTCGATGAAATATTAGACGAACAATAGAATTCAGTTTATCGGATATATAATGATAATAATAATTAGCCAGCTACCGTCGCGTAATCGGTAGTGGTGCTTTGTCCATGTAGGACCAAGATCGAATCTCGATCCGGAGAACTCTTAAAAAAACTTGCAAAAATTTCACTAAAGCTAAAATTATTATTAGTAGTAGAGTTCGTATGTCTTCGGATATACCGAAAAAAAAAAAAAAAACGGAGACTAGGGACAGCAAGCAAATTTTACATCGCCTAAAACGGATTAATTAAAAAAATTAAAATAAAAAATAATAAATAAATAAAATAAAATGAAATATTAAAAATAACAAATGAGTCGGTAATTACGCATAATTGTGTTGTCCATGCTAATTTTACATGTATCTATATTTTGACGTTAAGATTTTGTCAATTTGATGATTTGTTCCCATCCACCCCCCTAATGTCCGTAAATGACTCGTCCAAAAATAATAATAATAACAATAATAATAATGATGATGCTGATATGTGTATATATCGAAGTTAACGGAATTTAATCTATTTTCACTTACAGAGCCTTTTATTTTGCCGGGAAAAACACGCTTTATTCATCCATATGCTCACATATCATTCCTCGGCTTTAACCATCGATAACGGTCTCGCATAAATACCCTAAATATAATAGCGCAATAATTTCATGGAAATATGGAATATTTCACACAGTGGCGGCCGATGAAAGTTGCCAGTTCTGACTTGTGCAATAGTCGACGTAGCTCTATTATTATAATTTTCGCGAAATTAAGTAGATGACGTATTCGACATGTGAACCATTTAATCAATCGCGCACGTTATTTGATATTTCCGCGTATGGAGCAAAGCAAAATGGAGCTGCCGCTAAGCGAAACACAGCAAATACCACAAAACATCATCGATGGGCTGCAAACAAATTCCGGGTACCGGATCATTCTCACGTAGATCATCGGCGAGTAGCATATCAAACGTGTAGCGGAACAAACGATCTAACGCAATGATCGTTATAAAATAATTAGAATAAATGCAAAAGAAAAACACGCACTGGTTTCTAACTTCCGGTTCGGGTAACGACATATAACGATCGTGTCATTATCGAAAGTGAAATAACAGTCGGTTTTGTTAGGCAGACGGAAAAATTACGCTCTAGCACTGGCGAAGATACCAGTGACTCCGCGTACATTAGCCGGCTAGGAGAGAACCATTGTGTGCGGTTAATAAAGTTTTTCGCATTTATCACGAAATAGAGTCGAGCGGCCGTATTGCGTTACCAGCGAGCGGAATATTAAATTAGAAATCTGCGGAAACTAAATTCACGTACAGTCAACCGACAGCCGCTGTGTAAGTGGACAGCACTGTCTCTCCTGGTTGTTCAATAGGCGAAAGAGTCTAGAACCTAATCACTATTATTATCGCGGTTATCAGCAAGAGCAGAGTCGTTAGAATTGTCAAGAAAGCGACAACGGAAGTAATTCACGCAATACCGATGAAACATGTACGGCGATCATTCGAGTTGTGTGTCGTCTGTCTGTGTTCCGGTAACGGATATGAGCAAAAACTGACGGAAACTAACGAAAAATATCACCGTCTAATTAGAGTTACCGGGCGACAAAAAGAGAATAGAAAAAATCTCTTCCAGCCACGCATAAATCGCGAAATAGCTTTGGTTGATGGCGTTTTATGTGTGTGTGTGTGTGTGTGTGTGCGTGGCATTTCTTCGCAAGCCATGCTGCTGCGATTAATTTTTAGGAAATAAACAAAAAATTTCCCCGTTCAACGTCAGCGCTACGAGTTGTCGAAATTTAAATTTTTCCAACGAATATTCGCGGCCTTTCTCATTCTTCTTCCGTATCCGCTTGCCACGCTCACGGAACTTGGCGTACTACCGAGACGTACAGTGTAAATCGTTTCCAAGCACAACGCCGTTTAACAGTGTCCCCTTCTGCTCGTAACAATTTCCAGTTGCCATTTCCGATTTTCCCGAGCTTGCGTCCGGTGTTTACTGAAGTTTGATCTCACGGAATTTCATTTCGGACATCGGAAAGGGATAACGCGCAGCGTGATGCGTCATTCTAACTAGACGCGCGACAATTTATGGGGCGCTATTTTTTTCCGATGGATAGCCCGAAATTGGAGAGACCGAGATGGTAAAATATTTCACAGGGGTTTTTCTACGAAAGCGGTACACTTTCCGAGCTTCCATTAGCATGATTTTTCTCGTACGCAGCGTGTCTCTGAACTTGTGGTTTCCTGCATGGAACAACACAAGTCGATAGCTCACTTTTCTCTCCACACAATGGGTAAGTTGACAGGGCGTCGAAGATTACGCTACTTTATTCTATTGGTTCTCCAAGAAGAAAACCTGTAACTTCTTAGTCAATCATCGTAAACTTCACCCTTTGGAAATACATCACATTTTCCTCTCCGCTGCACTATGATTCGCAACAGTTGGTTACAGAGAGAGCTCGTATCCATAATTTTTTTTTTCCATGTCGTTTTAAATTACGTGTATATACTGTATCTTTTCTTGGCTAGATTTTACTCGGTATCATTTTTTTTGTCGCTCTATTCCAACCCGAATTTGGCTACCTATAGACACTGCATCGTAATAAGAATGATTCCCCACCCAAGTTGATGTTTTTTGTTTTTTGTTTTTTTTGTATGCTGGACACAGACTTTTCCCAATTTCTTCCAGTTGTTTCCCGGTCGTGTGCTTCTTGTATCCAATTTTTTCCCGCTACTCGAGCTAAATCGGCATACCAACAGGCCAGCGGGGTCTACCGCGCCGGTGTTATTGTTCTTATCAATTGGACACTATTTCAGCACTCTCTCTTTTCGTTCATCTGTTATCCGTTTTTGAGGCCAGCCAAGCTCTATGTTTTTGTTCCGCCATTTCGCAGATTCTACTCTTCTCACGTATCCCAGTGTATTTCGTTTTCGGCCCGATTGCTTTATGTTTAGCATTATTCCTTCTTATTTACTGTGTCTTTCTTGTCTCTTCCTTATTCTCTTGTCTTGGTAAGTAGCCATATGTCTCTTGCGCCATATATGAAAACCGGTGCAGTTTGACTATATCATTTTCGTTTTGAACATGTTGCTTCGTTTCTGAATACGTTGCTTAATTCCATTCTAATGCTACTCTTCGATTTACACCACTTGTCGCATTATACACTTACCGGCGGGGTCAGTGTATTATTTGCCCAAGATAAACTTGCCCCCTGATACCTACTATATTATCTATTTTTACTTCTTGAATATTCGCCTTTCGTCTTATGCACGTTTTTATTCTTAGTCCCCTATCTTCTTTTTTTTTTATTTGTTAAATATTTAATTCCGTCAACATATTTTGGAGTTCTTCCATGTTGGCGCTACAGAAGAGCTCCGTGCAATTTTTCTAGATATAATTTCTAATGCAGCAATAAAAAAATTTTCCGGTGATAATGAATCTTCCTGTCTTACACCCCTTCTTCTCGTTAGCAGTCTCTCGGTTTTGATGTAGTTTAATCAGCGAAGAGAAAAAATTGATAATACAAACTATAAAACACGTCCTGATTTTGTTTTGCCGTAATTTGAACTGCGTTAATTGTAGCGCGTCCGGTGATTTTTTTAAATTTTTTATCTTATAATGAGTAGTTGTCTGACACAGCCGTTCAGTTGGCGAAGTTTTATTTTGGAATTTTCTATATTTCATTGCTGACGTACGGCTATCAGCCGTGTCCAGTTTTATTTTGGAATTTTCTATAACACTTATAAATCTACATTAATCGATCACTTTTTTAATTCATTTGAACGCGTGACTCGAACGATTTTATATCTTGCCTCAGATGCCGTTTATTAAGATTATTATTTTACTCTTCCGTTTATGTAAATAGATCTGCGTCTCCATTTACCGTCCAATTTTCACAACAACTAGCGATGTCATCGGTCACAGTTTGCAATACATCCCCCCTTGTTATTTGTTAAGGCATCTAGTAAAACGGCCCCGTATTGTAAATGTAACAATTATTAATAATGTTAATACCGGTATAATTCAGAAATGTATAAAATATACAAATAACATCCTAAAATAAATTTTCTTGCTGTGCGTCGGCATCATCATTCATTTGCACAATAGTGTAAAATTCACGTTTTGGTTTCATAACGCGGCCCATGATGTCGGACCTCATCTAACGCTTTTTGACCGATCATCACTCAGTCACGATATCTTTTTTTCTTCGATGTCGGATTACATATATTTGTCCTACCGCTGTGATTCCTTAATAACTCGTTCTGTTCGACACAGCGTCGAAATAAAATGAAATAGTAATATTGAAAAACAGTTATTATTATTATTATTATTATTATTGTTGATTCGTTTGAAAGACGAAAAACTATATTTCAGTAATAATCGTATAATGCCGATCAAAAATAAATAAATAAATAAATAATTTGAGAGCCCTCCGTATTTTCAGCTACCGTAAGTGACCAAAATTCAGACTAGCTCCAGAGACACGAGGATTAAAACATTTTCTCCGAATTCGAAAGCGAAATATCGTACTGTGATGCGTGCTTGTTTTTCCTGGGGGGTCCGGAGGTTTCGAGTTTTGCCGGTGCGGTGTACATATCAGTGAAGCAGCGCAGTTCACGGATGGCGGGAGACTGGGAGAAGAGATGTTTGAGTATCACTGCCGATCCCGATCCCGATCGAATTACTGTATAGAGGAAAAAGATAAAAAAAACAAAAATCCGGAAAAAGCAAAAGGAGCAAACAGAGAAGCAGTGGGAGCGCGGAGTGCGAGGCCTGTTGATGAAAGCAATAACGGTTCCGCGTTCAAAGCAACATCTGCTGACGACTGACATCTGTTGCTACAGAAAAACGAACAGATTGGCACTGAAAGACGGTGACCAGCATCTTCTGAGACCAATCGACTTCGAGATTTTACAGTAAATTTCTTCGTTTCCGAGACGTTTCCGTTCGCAATCGTTTTTTTTCCGATAATAAGATTATCGCACTAGCGTAACACTGTCTCTCCCGTGCGCCGTGTCTATATTTGTTTATCTGTCTCCTCGGCTTCGACTACATCAGCTATATCGGCTACATCGGCCGCACCGACCGCATCGACCGCATCGACTACATCGGCTACGGACTAATTGCTACTTTTCGCATTCGCCATTATTTCCGTTTAGCCAAACAAGTTCCGAGAACAGTCGCGTTCTAATTAGGAATTTCTTCTTTCGGCCCAAAAATCTTTAACGTCACTCGACGATGACAAAGTCACAATACGGTAACGGTATGACTATTTGTTCCATTGATAATTTAATTAGAATCAGCGAACGGGCAATTCCCGAGCATGCACACATATCCACGGCGGGGGGGAGCACACCCCTTGTTGTCATCACGGTCGAACAGAGATAAGACCGGTCAATTAGTTATACGGAGTGTTCGATTAAACGGATTTCCTACGAGATCGTTTCTCTTTTCTTTTTTTCCTTATTTTAATCTCCCGACAAACGGATTTTACCGGCTTAAGCCGGAAGAGTTATGTTAAATAATGTGTCTAAGGTTACGAATGTAACGGATTTGTTTCTTTTTTTCTTTTTTTTTTTTTTTTCTATTCTAAAACTGTTGTTATTTTGTTTGTTTGCTGTTTCTCTTTTTTTTTTTGGATTACTAGCAAAAAATAATTGGGAAAAAAGAGGTCATCGCGTATTTGCAGTCGTTTTATGTCGAACCATCAGTTTACACTTTACAACATGAAATGTATACCGCGGATAATAATTTGGAAATAAAAAAAAAAAAAAGAACTCCTTTAATTATTTTTACGAGTGCAACATGTTTAAATTTCTCTCTTGTCTGCATTTTTACTTCGACTAAATGATCGGATCTGATCAATTTTGAAAAAAGTTCAATCGATCCCGTTCGGTCTGCTAATTTTTTCTTTAAAGCAATAGAGTTGCCTGATTTCATGATGGAATTTAAAATTGGGACCAGCATCGAATAATGTTCGATACCACGTATTACGCAGTCGTAGAGCCACTAATCATTTTTAGTTGAAGACAAAAATAACGAATAAATTTGTAAAATCTATCGAAAATCCTTGTTCTTCATTCGTGTTCCCCACGCAGCCCCCTCCAACATGGAATATTAACGAAAATTATGTGTGGGCGCTAAAATCGACGTTACGATTAATAGTGTTGCGATTGGAATAAAAGTTACTATCAATATAAAAGTTACCATTAAAATGAGAAATTTTACGATTATAAAATAATTGCGGTCGGAATAAAAGTTTAAGTATGTCCATGATCTACTGTTAGCACATTTTTCGTGCAATCCTCATTGAAATTTTACTATCACGACAAACCACTAAGACTATGTTATGTTTCGCGAATATTAGCTCGAAAAGATCAAATTTCAAACGAAATATAATGGTGAATATAAAGATACCGGGCCAATTGGAATAATATAAATGCAATGAGTGCATGAAGTATTGTCTTCAAATATAACTCTGCCCTATTCGCATTTTCGTATTGGACATAACTAACCTAGAGAGTTTTCTCCCTCTTTGTTTAAAATCGAAATTATTTTATTACTACCGGATGGAAAGATTATGAAATTCTTTCGGTTTAGAACTTTATTTAGCTCATGTTGTAAAAAATAATGAAAACACCGTCGACGGTGCTACTGACGAGAATTAGTGGTAAAGAGAAAGAAAAAGATATATACATAGATTTTCTGTCGGGATTTTGCAGTTATACGAACCCTGCAAAAAACCCATATAAGGTGGTGATGGGTCGGTTTTTTTTCTGAACTACTGGGGAAAATCTTTCAACGATCCACACACATTTTTCGGCGGTGAATATTAAGTTGAAAAAACTAAATGTCTACTCTACCAGGGAGCGACCCTTAAAAAAAAATCACAAAAAAAAAAAGAGAAAATAAAATTAAGCGTTTCCGGCACAACCGCGGAACAAAAAAGGATAAAAAAAATACGTCTACTAAATAGAATGGAAAGACGTCTTTAGCTGTCCGGTCAGAGGAAAAGGACAAATATATATATAGATCATACTACATTATGCCGCAGTACCATGTTTTTACAGATAGTTCGGAGGAAAACTAGTTTTTCCCGACACCGATCACTTTGAATCATTTTGACTTCCTTCCTTCTACAAAACCTATCGGGCCATCTTACGTTCCATCGTCTCCTCTCATACTATTTGGTTATCTACAGCTCCGGGGAAAGCCTAAACAATCGCACCTTCCTACTCACCCTTGCGATTTTATTACCTTTCGTATTCGATTCTTTATTTATAGAGAATCTTCTCGCTCTTCATTCTACCCATGTTGATTTGCTCCGGGTCCATATTGAGATGACAGATTGTTCGGTTTGTTACATCATCTTACACCCCGTTCCTATTTCAAAGTCTTGCTTCTTCCAACTTGTTTTCACTACTACGGATGGTAAGATCCAAGATTCCTTGCTTTTTCAACAAACCATCCCCGTCTATCTGTGTCCAGCCAGCCGAATCTCCCTACTCACCCTTCGGTACTTTTTCCTGCTCTACACGCCGTTCTACTATCAACTCTATTATTCGTTTACGGCTTACCCGGTTCCGCATGTACGCCCTCTCTGCGGCGGACTAACGGCGAGCGGAAGGGGCGGCCCGCCCCGGGCATCTGGTCCTGGGGGCCTCCAAACGCTTCCATGTTTTTGCTTGATCAAATCCTAAACAAAGCTTTAAAAATATGCTTAGCCCAACAATAAGAGGTGGTTTGGAGTTGGGAAAATCCCGTCTGTACCAGTAATTTACAGCTTTTAAAATAAAATTACTACTACTGCTATTCTAATGTCTATACAGTTTTCGTTCCAGTTTCACTTATGTATTGCACTTCGTATCTTTTTTACTATCCTCGGCCCTTTGCTAAAGGTTATCTTATATCATTATAGATATAATATAGATAGTAATGTCCGTGCTTTCAACTGAAAGAAAAGTTTCAAAAGAAATTTATTTCACTGAAGTTATTGAGGAGTTCAGTGAAATGAAGGCACGAAATATAATATGCTATAATAGCTACATACTGAAAGTAAAAACTACCTATTACTTTACTTTTACTAATTGTTTTTTTTCTTTTTTGCCGATCAATTCGTATTTTATTTTCTTCATCCATATCCATATTCTATGTATGTTTATTTAAGTCGAATTTAAATTTCATTTGCAAGATTTTAACTAAATAAACAAACACTTATACATACAAATGTGAACTGAATAAAATGATTGTAAAATTACATCAACTTCTTAAACTGAGGGCCTCATTCAGCTTTGCCGCCCCGGACCTCTGACGGGCTTAGTCCGCCACTGCGCCCTCTTCAAACTGCATCTTTATCCTAATCACAAAGCTGCCTGTGATTCCAACCGTATCTTCGTTTGAATGCAGATCCCTCTCGACTGAACGTGCCATTATTCTTTTATACTCCCTAGTCTTCATCTCCCCTTACCTGTTATCTCAGCGGTCCTTCATTCTTTTCTGAACTCTTTCTGTCCTATCATTTCGGGACGGGGAGGCCCTTTATCGACGTGCCCGAAACAAAAAATAAAAACAAAAAAAACTACTTATTAGTCCTAAAGAAAACGGTACGATTTTTTGAAACCCGAATCAACTTTCTATAATACAAATGCACAATGGGAAAAAATTGCCAACAACCGCTAAACCTGTATACATCTCGTTTTCGATTTTACGATTGGCAAAAATTTTATAGAGAAGAAGAAGTGACAAGAAGAAAGTGATTTTAAAATAGAGGATGTACGGAGCATGCTGACACACCGGTTAATTTGACAAAATGACAGCACACTACTTTTAATGGTTGAACGAGTGAGTGTCACAGCGAGGACGAAATATGGAGAATCGAATTATCTGTCTACTAGTTGCCGTGCTTATTAAACGGTAAATAATACACGTAGAAGCGTTGCGTAGAAAGTGAGATGTGCTGTTGTTTTCTTTGCTTTTTATCGTTTTCGTTATTGTATCGCACACCGATTCGGACGAATTCTGCACATCATATCAAAGATTGTTGACTTTTTTTTTTTTTTTTTGACTTTTCTTCGGCTATAAAAAGAATCTCATCTGCTATGTGCCTGCTGTTATCACCGGCTTTGTTGTGTTTTTTTGTTTCTTTTTACTTTGTGGTCAGTTTCGTAGGAAGATAAGTGAAAGTTCTATTAATACGTGAGCATTATGTAGCGGGTTTTCGCTATACGTGTTTTATTTTTCGTTTTTTTTTCTTCCCCAGATGAATATAAACTATCTTTTTTCTTCTTTTTTTTCCTCGTACATGTATGAAAATTAACCAGGCACAACGTGCCACATTATCCGCATCTTTCATTTTTTTCGCAAAACGTGACGATATACTGCGCCTCTTTGGTCAAAAGCCAAGGTCATTCCTACACATAACCGAGCGGCAAAAATTAATCTTATTCCCGAATTAGTAGTACTATAATTTATTTATCGAATTCCCTAGCAATATTTAAAAAAATCGAAAAAAAAACTATTAACACGCCTTCTATCATACATATATATTCGTTGATATTTATAACCTTCGTATATGATGCAAATTATAATTTAGAAAATATTGCTAATAAATAGTATAGAAGAAGTAACGCATCATCATTGAGCGTAACTAGAACTGCTTTTCACTTGAAACGAGGATAGAACTCCGATCGTAGTGAGAAGATTGTCTTTTTTTGATGATGAAATGTTGTGACGATTTGTTTTTCTCATTCTAAAACTCGCCGAAGATAATGTTAAAAATAAAACAGGAATTTATTTTTAAAAAAACCAATAGTACATTTCTAATGTTTATCTCTTCTCGAAAATAGTCTAAAATAATGTCCTTACACAAAAACGAGAAACATCTTTCAATACCAACGACGTAAGTTTACAAAGCAAAAAAGGCTTAGTGGTTCTTTTTAAAAGCAGGAGCGTATCCAGAAGGACATTGGGGGGGGGATTATATAATTACGTAAAATCGTCTACGGTAGGCAGTAGATTTGAGAAATACCCCTTTGTTTCATAAAGGAAATCAAATAGCCACCACCTCTTTAGAAATTTAAAAATGTTCTAAAAATACATAATTATTAAAATTTTGTTTTACTTTTTTAGTAGGTGAAAAATAAAACGAAATTATAAAATTATACCTTAAGGAATGGTAGTTTAGAAATAGTAAGATAGTACTTTTATTAGATTTTTATTTTTGTTAGTAATCCGATCCGAATTCTCTTTGTTCGTGAGCAAGTAAAAAATATATACATATGTATATTTCTCATTGAACTATTTCCGTGTACATTACAAAATAAATAAGAACGGCAAAAGATCGATGACAGTTGGGTTTAAAATAAAATAAAAACGTAACATTAATAGTTTCACTAGAAAACGGTATTAAATATTAGTTACAATTAAATCCGTAGGGTTTTTTTTTTTTATGGGTACGCTAACAAAGAGCAACAGCCCAATCAAGCAAGGAATCTAAGTAATAGCCGAAAGGGAGCATAACATATTAGATTTTAATCTGGTGCAAAATTAAATGAATGAAAGAAGCTAGAATAGGAACAACTGACAAAGAAGGAAAGGAGAGAACATAAGATTTGTATGGAGTAGGAAGACTAAGAAAGCTGAGAATAGAAGAGAGAACGTTCTGAAGAAAGTGAGGAACGTTCGAAGAAGACATGATTGACATCATACGGAAAAAAGGATTCTTCTTCTGGGTGAAAAGGACAGCGCGGAGAAGAAACGAAGGAAAAACGAAAAAGTGACGAAAGGAGAAAGGTGTGACCGAAACGAAGACGACATATGGCAGTGATCAGGGGACGACAAAGAGAAGGAAACTTGTCAAACCATCTGGTCAGAGAAGGTAAAGGCTGGACGGAAAGATAAAAGGAATTTGGATTGTAGAAAAGGGAAAAATAAATATCCTTCCATAATCTAAGATGAAACTGTTTGGAAATATAATTAATATTGTGAGCAGGAAATTTATGAAGAAGATGTCCATTGGAAGCTCCTGAGCGAGCCAACGAATCGGCCACCTAATAACCCCCAATTTCAGCCACAGTAGATCTATTGGGATAGATAATTCGTGAATTAGATTGCAAATAAGAAGAACGCAAGGTTGTTCGAAAAAGGGCAACGGTAAAGGAGAATGACCTGCAAGACACTTTCAAATTCATAGGTAAAATTTATACAAATCTTTTATAGCATAAATTAAGTTTATCTGTTATAACAATTTTTTTCATAGAGGCTTTGGTTCTTTGGAGGAGGACCCCCCCCCCCGGGTCCGCCGCTGTTAGAAGTTTTACTGCAACCGGTTCTTATTAAACCTGAAAAATGACAATCAGAAAAATTTACGTTTGAAATATTTGCAATTGCGACTGGAATTTTTTGAAAGTTAGTGCAGGTGAAAAAGAGGAATAGTGTAGAACCCGAAAAAAAAAAAAAAAAAGGATAACCGACAAAGCGTTCAATATAAACATGAAAATGTCTACTCGAAAAGTAGAAAGATACAAGTGACTTCTTGTCGCATGTACTGGCACAGAGAACACCTTTGTAATAAAAAGGTGTTTACCATATATATGTATATATACATATATTTATATACGAGTATATATATTGTATATAAATATATGCGGTGAAAAATAATAGTCATTACATTGCACAATTTCGTTTCACAATTTCGTTTCACGAGCAATTTTCAAGACGTTTCACATCAAAAAAGAAAACCAAAATCACCGATGTTTTATATTCCGCCTATTTTTTTTCTTTTTTTAATATATCTACATCTAACGTGCTGTTTTTAGCTGCCAAGACTAATTAATGAATTTGATTGCTTTGATAAACTCTGAAGGACAGATACCGTCGATGAGTTTGCAAGGATACTAACGATATTATCGGTGCTGTTCCATAAGACTTGGTGATCTGAAAAGCCTGGGCACATACATAGTATATGCGATACAGTAGGAGCACTACTTTGTAGGCAAAATGGCCAGAATGTAGGAGACGGAGCTCCCTGAACATAAAGTCGTGGGGGCAGGTCTATATGTCCCGTTCTGGCATGTTTTCTACCAGACACAACGGCTCAGCTGTGACTTTAATGGATCTTAGAAACGTCTGGCAGAAGACCCAGTGCTCTTCCCATGCGGATGTGTATTTGGTCAAAAACAAAGTTGAAATACACGGTGTTATAAAAGCATTTTCAGACATGATTGCTGATTGAGCAGATATATCGACCCGTTCATTTCCGAGGATCCCAGCATAGCTGGGCACCCATAACCACGATATCGAGCAGTGCCTCTTGGGACATTCTGTATAACATCTGACAGATCTGTATCACTACCGGATATTTGGTACAAAGATTTTGATATTGCAACTAGAGCGGGGCCGACGAGTCTGTTACTGCCAGTGCTTTTGGAGCCGTAGACTCCAGAGGGTTTGTGTGGCTAGGGAAAATTACACGTGAAATGCAGATAGATTTCTCGGTAAGTGTAAAGAGTTCTCTGAACTATTTTATAGGCGGAATGCCTAAAAGGGCGCACAGACTAGTAGACGTGGAAGACCTATGTACACGCAAAATTTTGCAAAGGGCGGAGCGGAGCACTGCGCATCTAACGAATTTCAACAGAGAACGGCTGGCTGACGAATAGGCTTGTGACCCGTAGTTTTTTGTTTTTTTTTTTCTTGTGAAAGCAACATCCTGTAACGTGTTTAATTGCTGTGGCTATTACAGTACGAAGATGCGCAGTTTGTTTTTATAGAGATCTGCTTATTCCGCTAGTTCTGATAAATTGTGTTACAGATAAAATTGCATTGGGGGAATTCTCAAGAATGTTGGTGACTGTTTCGTTATTAATTGAAGGGGGCCGGCGGGGTGATAGTGCTGGACAGTCGCACAGTGTGTGAGGAGTTGAGGGAGCAACATCTTGGCTACAGAAAGGACAGTGACCCGTAGTTGATTCTGGAAAGAAGATGGAAAGTTTAGGAGGAAAATTGTATTTTACATTTGCCAAATGCTTGAGGATAGATAAATATTTTGATGCTGAATTACACTACGATTCATTAGCCAACTCTTGAACTGATTATTGTAAATTTTTTTATACTCTTTTTATGAACAACACTTAGACGGAACACCCCATATTCCTCGACTGGAGTTCTACAATCATTTCCTACAATAGCTTTTTATTTTATTTAATTGTCCAATTTATTCCGTTTCGTTTCTTATTTATTTTTCGTGAGTAATTACATTTACGAACGGTTTTATAAGCAGCGTGCTTATAATTCAAATACATAAATAAACTCCCGCGGCACTTTTTAATTTAAGGATCGTTTTTCATATAATTCTCATCAACATCGGGGTAAAATACGACGCGTTAAACAAGTTTTTATCGGTATCGGTGAAAAATAGAAAAAAAAAAAAAAAAAAAATTAAAAAATACCGTCTTAGATTATTCTTTAACCTGTCTATTAACCGGCTGTCCGGGGTTACCGGTTAGCTCGAATACGCTTAAAATAGAATTACCAATTAGCCAGCTACCGTAGCGTAGCTATGTTGGGCAATGGTGTTTCGTTCGAGTGGGATTGTAACTTTAGAAAAATTTCACTTATACCGGACTATAATGTTCGTAATTGGCGCGCCCAAAAATTAAAATAAATAAAAAAAAAGACAGAATTACCGATTGGTATCGGCTCCCTTCACATTGTCCCAACTATCACCGCTAAATCGACGGCTATTCCGTGTATCTCTCCTTTTCACTTCTTCTGTGCCAGCTTTCCACCTTCAAAAGTACCATTTAAGGTTCCGTCTTCTATAGACCCTTCGTCTTAAGATTCCCGACTTTTTTAATTTGAAATTTTCCGCGGAATAGAGTCATAAGCTGCAAAATCGTCAGAAATAAGTTAACTTTTGTGTTTCTCCGCTTCATTGCTCAAAAAATTACTAATTGATTCTACTTTTTTTTTCTATAATATCCATATTTCCTTTTTAAAAAAAATTCCCGCTTAAAGCCGTAAACTATATTATCATTTTTCCGTGTTAGCTCAGCAATCGGATTTCCTTGATACACTATCGCAATTTTTATCTTTTTGAAAATCAAACCTATCGTGAAACTTTAGTTACTTATCTTGGGTCAAAGTTAACTCCGCGAAGAAAAAAAAAACAAAAGTCTTCTTTTCTAATTCTTGGTCTTTTTGCCAATCTATCCACATGAACTTGCCCGCGACCATGATTTTTTCCATCGCGGTCGTTTTATCAGTTTTCCTCCTTCGTTATTTTGTCCTCCCTTCTGATTCTCTCATATTACCGGACCCCGGAAAAGGTTTTTTTGCAAACTGCACAATTTAACCACTTTTCTAATCATTTTTCGACATTATCGAGGAAAAAACTGATAAAATCGCGGTAAACTTTTTCAAAATGACCAAAATTGTAGAGTGGTATTTTTTATTTTTTTTCTCACTGAAATTAAGAAACAAAAGAATTTAGAAAATTTTAATCATCCGGGCTAAATTATCTCCGCATACTGATTCAAAAAAACTTTTATTTTCCGAACTGTAACGGAAATCTACTTTCATTCAAATTTTAAAGTGCGGGGAAAATTTATACAAAAAAAAATTAAAAAAAAAAAAAATCTGAAGAACAGTATTTTTCGATATATCGACGCAGGAAAATAAAATTAATCTAAAGCATTTTCTTTCGACTTTTCGCCAATTGAAAGTGTAAATCTTTTTAACAGAAATTCGCTAATATATACACAGACGTGTACGAAATCACCTGATGTTTATAATGAACTCGTTTTCGTTTGTCATTTTTTCCGTTTGGCACTTTCCCTGATAGGCCCAATAATGCTTCTTCCTAATTAACATTTTTTTTTCCAATAAAAGGTCTTTTTTTAACGCGTTGTAATTTTACACATTTCGTAATTTTTTTACGTAAAAATTTTAAAAGTCCCGAATTTTTATACGAAAATAAAAGAATTTAAAGGGTTTTTTTTTCGACTGCGCAAGTAAAGGCGAATCCATCCCAAGCAGAAAGGAACTGGCCCCAATATTCTCATCAGATCCATTAGGTCGTCCTTAAGTACCATTACGGAAAGCTTAACTTCACAATCCATAATACCTTATCAAGGATCTATGGGACTTACTTTACTTATTAGACGTAATTAAAATATTTATTTTGGTTTTTCGCTTTTTTGTAAATTTTTTGTTGCTCGTAATTTTTTTATTATTTACCCCAGCTCGCGTTGCAGTAGCGTATATACGTACTTTTTGTTTCTTCACTTTACTCGCAAACAGTCTATTTATGGAATGAGTAGAGTAGTACCATAAGGATAAGGGGAAAAAGAACAAAAGGATAGATAGAACTAATGTGGAAGAATAGAAAAAAAAAGGATCATTATGTATTAGGAACTTGTTATAGTTCATCACCGGCTGGTAGGATGTTTCTATATAACTTTTTTTCAATTAAGTCCGGAGATTTTTCTTCCCTCTGTAGCCTTTTGACTTAATCATCGGGGAGGAATTCATCAAGGAGATCGCTTTCATCTCCAGTCTTTAACTATCGGATATCTAGCAAAAAGCATTTATTATCGCTCGCAATAGCCCTTACTTTGAAACCTTGGCATTTTTTGATCGTTATACAGTAGGATTTCATTTTTACAGCACGGATTGTCAAAGTTCCGTAGTTTATTAATACGCCTAATTCTTTTCCATTACAATGCGTCGTCGCTTCTTAATTTCCCGCCGAAAATTTATTTCGAAGCATATCATAGTCTTCGATATTTTTTACCGTTATAAGGCGGGCGTCTTAAGTATGACGGTTAATTTGCGAGCTTCAAGTGTAACATACGCAATTTTCGATGGACTGATTTTAAACCGCTCTAATCAGTACTACGCCAAGTTTGCAGCTTTTGCACGGGGGCATTGTAAATTATCGCTGCTTACTTGCGTATCCTGTCGGTACATATCAACGCTGTATCGCCGACAAACGTAGCATTATCGGTATTATTTGTTTCTCGGACGTCCGCTGCATTACGATAATCGTCCCGTAAGACAAAAATCCCCTCTAATGTTCCGACACATTATGCCAGAATGTGTCGGTCAAATGAAATATTTTCAATTGTACATCTTTGATCGAACTCAGCTACGTTTTTGTTTTTAGATTTTTACTCGAAAATTATACATTTCACTTGATTTTTTTTTCTTCTTTTTTTTTCTTCTTTTTTTTTGCGTATTTTCCAAATTGATATAAAAAAGCATCAGCTAATAACAAACATAAGAAATTAAGTTACACTACAGTTTCGTAAGTGGAGTGAATCATTTTACTAGTACAATTAATTAAATATCAAAAATACCTTCATTATGTGCGTTGGTGTGTGTGTGTGTGTGTGAGAAAGAGAAACTAGCATGTGATGAGAATAAAGTAAATAATTAAATAGCAACAGTAACGAACTTTTTTCGAAAACCGAAGGATTGATATACTTCGGTATATAGTCAATTCGCCGCGCTCTTCATTTGATTAAACAACAGATAGATTCATGATTAAATTTTACCTTCAACTACAGATGTACGTAATATTATACAATTCGATGTTCCAAGTATGCGCTTGATGCCGAATAATTCGTAATTTTCAATTAACAAAGAATAGCCTTGTGATATCATTGAAAGAATTTTTGCCTTTGGCGGCGGATACTCCATCTGCCTACTCCTTCTTTTATTTCGCACCTAGTAAAGTTTTTCCATATTTAACGTGGAATAATGCGCCGCTCTCATTATTTTACTATCACTTTTATCAATAGCATGTTTCATCATAGATAAATCATTCAATTATTATTATTATTATTATTATTACCTTTTTTTTGTGATAGTATTTAGCATATTATAGCTAGAGCGCAGTGTATTAAATTTCGGAGTACTGAACGATTTTTTTATTTTTGATAAAAACCGACGATATCCTAGGAGATCTTTGAAACTGAAACGACATATCGATTTTTATAAAAATCCTAAACAATTAAATACGTACGATTATTGTCTTTTATTTATTTATTTATTTTTTGGGATTTAAAATGACAACCGGTGAATGTTTTAACCGGGTAGTGAACGCGCATTACCTATTTCAATGGAGCAGTGGTTGCTTAAATTATTCCGTTAGTTCCGAAACAGGAACTGTGTATGCGAAAGCAACGCAAGCGGACAAATAGTATAATAGAGTCGGAAGTAATTGCAACGATTAAATGTTATTACGGCCGCCGGTGATGGCGTTATTATTAAATTTTGTTTTTCGGCTTTTTATATTGTCATTATGACTGCGCGCGTACCAGTCATCATCATTTATTTGATTATTATCGTAGCGACGAAGGGCTAAAAATGTGATCGAGTATTATTATATCGGTCTGGCTGATCGGTACACTGTTTAACCTCATTTCTTCCTTTGTCAAAGTGTGGGTGCTATTAAAATAACGGTTACCCACTTTTTCCGATACACACACATATACACATTTCGTTCGTATGCACGCACACGTATGTACATGCATATATATATATATATATATATATATATATATATATAGATAGATACGAGCAGAGGTTCTCTGTGTAGTGTGTATAAATTTTATAAATGCACCTTCTGCTCGTTGACGGTGTCTCTGCGAGATTTTTTCTTCGCAGATTTTCCGATTTCTCTGTCCTTTCTTCGTGCTTACTAAAAACTTGTTGCGACAGAATTAACTCCGGCGCGGAAGAACAAAGCGGCCACCAGTTTAAAGACAATCCGAACAAAAACGTAATAAATGACGATGATAATGACAGAATAGAGCGGGGAATGGTGTAAAATGCGGTGCTATTCAATGGCGAACGTTTAAAAAAGACAGACTAAATTTAGAAAAGAACTACTACTTTGATATGGTTGAATTGAGTTATTTTCCAACTCGCGTCGGTTTGAATCCTTTTACGCCGCTAGCGTAGGTTATCTTTTTTTTCCGTCAGCGATCTAGGCGATCTCATGACAGTCATCGGAAAATCCCAGTCTTTCACGGGCAACTGCGAATTAGCCGAATTTAACACGTGCGTTTCTGTTCGTTATTAGTGTCACCGAATCCATTAACTCGTTTTTGGATCGAATATCCGCGATTCCAAAAATTGTGTCCGATAATAATCATTTGCGCGTTTTAGATATAATGGTACTCGGCTTGATAAATTTTAGTTCAAGCCATTCTGTAGAACTGCAACTGTAGATGGGCACTTCTTTTTAATTTTTTTTTTTAAGTATTCAAAAAGAAAAAAAAAAAAATCTTTTAATCCTTATTTAACCTCCATGTTTCCTGTCCCCTTATAATCTCATTGTTCTTTTTCGTTTTTGTAGCTAATATTAACTTGTTTTTTTTTTTTTTTTTTTTTTTTTATATATATATTATGGTACTATTTAAATCTAATAGGTTAATTATTATGTCTCATTTTTATTAATCCAAACGTAATATAAAATATTACGTAACATTTTTGTATAGATTAGATGTAACTTTTAAAAATGGTGTGTAGTCGATTAAAACCAATCCCCTTCTCTGAAAGTTATAGAGGACTATTATTATCCGCGGTTCATTTATGTCCCCGTCAAGGTCGAATCGGGTTTTAATTCGAGTATAATTTTTGACTGGATAATCATATACTTGCAGGAACTAAGTCTATCGCATCTAGAGCGTTTCTCCGGTAAGACCCGTTACAACTTTTTAGGTAACTGAATAAATGATTTCAAATTTTGGGAACGTATTTATTTTTCTCCAGGTGCGTCGAAAGTTTTTTTCCCATACTTTTCGACTTCAAATAATAATTATAAATATTAATTACCAAAAAAATTAAAGATTAATTTTTATTCATAAAATTATTTTAAGAAATCGTCAATAAAGCCGTATTTGTGTGTGGCATTTTGCTGTAAAAAAAAAAAATGTAAAAAATATAATTTTAGAAGAGTATTTTTTTATATTTCAAAATCTATGCAAATGTTTATCACAAATTATATCATTATGCTTTAATATTTTTATAATAACGGTTTTTTTTTTTAATTTCGATTATTAAATTGAAATAGTTTTTGTTAAATAACGAAAAAATAAAATAAATATCCCTAGTAATAAAATAACGGAACAACTTTCGGAAGTTTTTGTAAAATAATACACATTTATATAATGTAACATTTTAAATAGAAAAAATTATAATCCACCCCAAAAGCATGTCCATGATTACGAATTATGTAAAAATCTCGGTAATTTTTTTCACTCGCAAATTCTGTATGTGTTTTTGTTCTAGAATGCAGGTTTATAGACCATTCTTATCTTCGCAATAAGCGGTGACTGTTAAGGACGCGCTTTTCTTTTCACTGTAACCAACAAATTTACCTTAATTATCTTCCCTTAATATGGGTGTTTCTGCTTCCCTGTTTTTTTTTTGTTTATTTTTAACTTTCAGTATTTTCTCCATCACTCCGTATAATTTATATGTAACCATTGATGTTATGACAAACTTACCCATCCTTAATAGAATCACTTAACATAATATTCGTTTACACATTTCAGTTTGTTTTTGTTATATTTGTATTTCGTTCCAAATTACTGTATCTCCGATTTATACTCGTAACAGCAACGGTCATATGTATCTTTTAACATGATGGACAAAAAAAAAATTTTCGCCTTGATAATTGGATTTCTAATTTGTCATAATTATACAATTTCAAACAATCATTTTATTTTTAAAACATACATATGCATATATACTTACACACATACACGATATTATGTGTATGGAATAAAACATTCAGTAATTTAAGCTGAATTGCGTTTAAAAAACGGTGATTTAAAATTCAAACTTACTAATAATACAGTTACGCACTCGCAGTTATCAATGTAGCACAAAATATAAATATATGAAGAAAATTTAAAAAAAAGTTAATTAAAATAATTAATTTAATAAAACCAGATGGAACAAAAAAATAAAGCCCCACACAAATGATAAAACTAACAAGCGACTTTTAATAAACTTTTATATTATTTGTATGCAATTTTTTAAAATTATCATTGATAACCATTTTATTGAAGCAAGCTGATGATGCTACTAAATAACGACTGAAAGCTGCTACCAATGAGGTAAAATAATTTTTTGACAACACTATGTATATTCAATTGTACTTTTTTTAAAGGGCAATTTTAGATACTTTGTTGGCTATCTCGGCGAAATTTCTTCAATTCGCATAACGGCCAAAAAAAAATGATGAATAATTCTTAATTGTTTTACTATATTAATTACCAGTTTCTCAAAATTTGGCAGTTAACCTTACGCAGCCTAATAATATACACCTTTTTTGAAGCGCTATACATGTAAATTTTTGTTACTTCGAAGATTTTTTTTGTAAATAAAATGATTTTCTTTTATACGAGAGAACACTTTTTTTAAATGAAAAAAAAAAACAAAAAAAAAAAAAACGTCCGAATAATGGCATTACCGTTCTGCCGCTGTAATACTGTCACTGCATCTCATGAATTTTTCCTTGTTCAGTTAGGTTCGTGTGGACGTGTATAAAGCGCCATCTCTGTTTGTACGCCTAAAATAACAGTGCCTTCTATAGTTGCGGTGCAGCGTGAAAGTCCGGCAACGAGATTATTTAGTTGAATCTATATTTATAGCAACAGTGATTATTAATTAAATAACAAAAGCCGAATAAAACGCAGCGGGATACGAATATTTTAATTATTTTTAAAAACTCTTTTGCATGCCTTATTTGAAATCTATTATTCCGTTGCACATAATTTTGGGGATAGATAACGACAATTTTTATTTCATTACAACATACGTATACAACAAAAAAAGTTTTAGTTAATTCGAATTGTAATCCGAAAAAAATTTCACTTCCAAAATTGATGAGTTACGGTAAAGTAAAGTAAGTCTCATACCCTTGACAGAGCGTTGGGCTTTCACGGTACCAAACCGAAAGTCACGAATTCGGTACTGGTCTCATTCGGGAGCCAAGTTCCTCTTCGATATAAACACTTAATCTGAAATAATTGACATCAGCGAAATCTGACAAAGTAAGCTAGTTAAAACAAAGGATCTTACAATATTCTTTTCAGATCCATTAGAGACCTAAGCTTTGTGAACCTTAACTTCATAGTGCCCGAAGCCCTATCACGGTCATGGAATTCACTTTACTTATATTTCTAGAAACTTCAATAAAACAACTTGTGACGGCAATAGTGTGTCGATAAGTTTTGATAACATTCCTTTTTTTTTTTTTGGTTCTCTTTCATAACAATCAGTTTTCGATTAATTTTTTTCCACTACGATTAGAGTGCTGACAAAATTTGATTGAAATTACGCTTTATAAATTTCAACGTGATAATTTTTTTTTTTTTATTTTGAATATAAAACTTTTTATACACTCGCAAGTAAAAATTAATAATTGAATGATTCTTTAAATTTAACGTCATAAAACTAGAAAGGTAAAATTATTAATTTTTTGAAAAAAACGATATAAAAAATATGCAACAATCAATAGAGCCGAGGAGATGAGCTTACGCGTCATTCGGAATTAAAGATCGTGTAATCATTCGATGAACAACAACAAATTTTAAAAACTCTAATAATATTTTTCTTCATTTAAAATCAAATTTATGTTTGCATAAATTAAAATGATTGAATAGGTCTTTTCCTTTACAAATGGTTCTCAGAAAATATTTTAGTTCTTATCGATCGGGCAATACATTTGAACCACTTTAAATTTTTCTAATAACATTTATCGAAAATAAGAGTGCAGTAGTAGTGGAAAAATGTGCTGTGACAGATGATAAATATGGAGAACAATCTTGAATTGGAAATGAAACTGACTTGGGTGGCATTTAAAAGTCTGCCGAATATACTTGTAAAAAGAAAAGTACCCGTATATATAAAACGAAAAATAATAACTCAATGCGTACACTCGGTAATGACTTGCACCGCGAAACCCGGATACCGACTAAAAAAGCTGCAGAATTAATTACAACGCAAAGAAAAATGCAACAACTCATCCTTAGAATTACATTAGTAGATAGACAGGGACAGTAGAGCAAATACAGAAAGTAACTAAAACAACTAAACATAATGGAAAAAATATAACGGAATAAACGAAGATAGGACAGGTAGAGACGAATAAGAAAAATGGGGATTAACAGAAATAATAGTATGGCGCAAATGCAGGAAAACGAAAAATAAGGCGTCCATGTAAAAGGTGGAAAGGTAATCTGAAATCTTTACAAAAAATGTTAGTGACAAAAAGCCCAAAATTAAATGTGAAGTCGTTTGTTCGGAAGTGGGCTGACGAATAAAGGAGAAGAAAAATAATATTTACTCAAACAGTGAAAGAGCAAAATGGTTTATTTTGCACCGCAGGTCAGTATCTGCAGAAAAAAATATCCGTCATCGGAGAATGCTATTTAGACAACATCAGCAGCGACATTTCACATTCATAACGAATAAAAAATCATCAGTCTTTAAAATCTAACGGTAAATTTTATTTTTGAAATTTGTATTATATACGAAAATTTTAAACGACCAAGTACAGTTTAATATTTAATTTCATCCGTTCGCTTATTTATTAATAATATAAATTTATATCTCGTTATCGTATACAGTAATATGAGTTAATCAGATTCGTAAGGTAGCGAAGGAAAAAAAGTTCAGAAATTAAAAATGAGGTTTTATGTATGATTTTTATTATTTTAAAGAAACCGATTTTTACGTTAACAAAATGTAAATATTACGGGGGTCACGTAAAACACTGCGAAAACACTAGTTCCCATGCTCGGGAAAGTTTGGACAAAACGCTGCATTACCGATCATTGACGCACCCAGTATTTGTCCCAGGGAGGGAAACTCTAAAAGAGTATCATATGGCAAAATGTAAAGGTAGAGGTCGAACACGTTTGGTATACCTATATTTCTCATTTATATATTTATTTTTGTGTAAAATGTGTTATTTAAAAACACTTTATATTTTCATCAAATATTTATTTTTACGGTCAAAAATTTTTCCATTATTAACAGTGTCCGTTTATCCCCCCCCCCCCCGGTGGGTTGGGGAGCTGCAGCCCCGTAACAGCCCCTTGAGTGCGCCAATGTTGCCGATCCTTGCAGCTCACTGACTGTTTCTTCATGGCTAAGAGAAGGCTGTGATTCCTAAATAGACGTTAAAAAATTGAATAAAAGAATAAATCCGTAAACATTAATCATCTCTTTTACCACTGGATATCTATTTTTGAATATTACCTTCACACTAGGTATCTATTGTACTGAAAATCTTTTTCTTTAGACTTTTAGCTCTTTCCCTCTGTTTACAACTCTATCCTTCTTACAACTACGTGTAGCAAAATATGTGTTTTAACTGTTACATATAATTTGATAATTCCCCTCCGCACAGTATAAATGAAAATAATTTTAAAAACGAAATATTATAATTGTTATTACTCAACTGTTACAAAATGTTCACCGGGTTACTTCCATTTAAGTTTGATCGACAAATTCGTTAAAAAGGAAAGTAAAAATCGTCAACAGTTGTTATTTTATACTTACTATCGTAGATTTCTTTTTATCTTGTTGTTTAATTTCCTTGTAGGCTTTTTTTACACATCATTTCGGTGCGATTATTTGTTCTTCAAATGCATTACACAAGAAACGTTCTTAATTTTTGAACAAAATGAAAGGTGAATGTAAGTCTTAAAAAGAAAGATTATAATATCGTTGTGTAACTTCTAATATCGTGCCCTACTTCATTCATAGCTGAACACGTAGCAGTAGTAATAATAACAATAACAATAACAATAACAATAATAATAATAACGAAGATGATATAATCTGTTCTTTAACCGTTCGTAAAGAGCGGTCAAATGAGTTTTGAATTTTGTAACGAACGTAGCTAATTGCCGAATATTAGTAAACTGAATAGATGCGCAAACGATTTAATCGTCAACGGTAATAACTACTCGGATAGCTTGTCATTTCCTATTATACAGTAGATTATGAAATTTGAACTATTTCTAATATGGTCTAATAAATCACTTCCAAGATTACTTTTCAGTATGTACTTTCTCTACTCGATATAAAGAGATAGGAAAATAGTGTCTGCAAAATTTCATCGATGATTGCAAAAAGCTATTGAAATGGAGATGCAAACATCTTTAAAACAAGTACCGTTTAGTATATGTAGTTGTACGATTTTAAATAAACGTGAAATTGTAGTAAATAGTAGTAATTGTAAAACGTAAATAATGTATGATTTTATTAATGCCGAATTTAAAATTATTATCAGTTCTTCATTCATTTCTCTTTAGAAAATTAATACATTTTTTAAAAAGCATTTTTTCTTCGATGTACTTTAAAAATGACTTACCGCTTATTTTTTCAGAATAAGTTATTGCAACTAAAATTTATTTGATGTATTAATATTACATCAAAATTCAGTAATTAACGCGATTAATTCCAGATTCTTATATTTCATTCTCACATCAATTATCCATTTTTTTTCTTTTTCGTTAAAGGTTTTAATATGAACAAATAGAGCTTTAATCGTTAAAAATTTGTTCACGCTGACTTACCGTTTCAAAATGTTCTAGATCTCTAGTGAGATTGCGCATACATTCAAGACCACCATAATTTGTAAAATTAAAAACTGTTACTTATTTTTCGTGATTGAAGACGATCGATCATGCAGAAAATAATCTTATTGAATTATTTATTTAACGAATATAATATTTCAGGGGGGAAAGGGCGGATTTTTAATCATACTCGTAATTAAATGACTAGATCATGCGTGCTATAAAAAAGTTGTTGTTGTTTTAAAAATTTTTAAATTACTCCAACTTATTCCATTATTTATTCTATAATCGCTTTAATTTATATCATTATCGGTTATTTAGAAATTAATTGAAGCTGTTAGAAATTATCAATTTTTATATATTAAAATGAACATTACTTTGAGTACGTTTTGTCGGTACGGTGAAATAAGTAAAATTTTACTATACAAAAAAGCTTAATTAAACATCGAATAAAGTTAAATTATATTTAATACGCTTAGACACATATTCAAAAGTAAATTAAAGCATTAAAAATGCTTATAAAAAAGTGGCTGACTCTTTAAACTGCATGATAAATAAAAGTCGCAGCATATTAAACAAAACTTTTAAATGTACAAAGAAATATTCGAAAATGGCTTCACATTAATGTAATTTTATATTTATGTGATTTCGACATACAAAAACCGAAAATAACAATAATAATAATAATAATAAGTCGAAAATTATATGATAGACAAAAAGTATAGATCGTTCGAAGTGTAATAAAATATTACTTTATAATGCTCATGCGAAGAAATAGAAAAATACAAATATATCAAAATATGTTATCAAAAATGTATTCTACAGTAAGAAAAAGATGAAACTTTGCAACGTGTCCAAAGAAAAAATTAATAGCGGCAGTTTTTACCAATAACGAAAAAAACCATTTAGGCAGCTTGTCAACTAACAAATATGACCTATTCCAAAACCTTATTTTTTACATTAATTTCTGCAGACAATATTAAAATTATATTTAAAGGGGGAAAAAATAAAACGAAGTCAACAAAAACTATTCAATATTTTATACCTAGACAATGACTCAGAGTTTTTCGACAGGAGACCAGTAAAAAACAGACTCTATGCATTACTATGATCCATTCACCTGTTTTACGCGATTTTTTATTAAAACATCGAAAATCCGACATTTTATGTAAAAATCGTCTCTTAAAAACGGGCGGTAGGTGTCGTGCCATATCTCAGCGGAACCAAACGAGAAATAGAATATTTCTATCAATCCGCGCCCCCTAAGAAAATACTGAATCAAACAGCTCAAAAATCATTACGCTTATAATTTTAAATTTCGCAAAGTGTTATAAAAATTCTAAGTAAACTGTAATAATAAAATGGAGTCCACATTACATACGATTATTATGTAATATTGTGAAAGTCAATGTTGTTTAACGATACGTACATTATCTCCCTAAATAATTCATGCTCAAGGTTATTTTTGCATACAGCACTGCGCCCAATACTTGTTTATAATTATCTTCGCCCGAGGCGTGCATGTTCTTACATACTGTGCCCCCCCCCCTTTTAGAATTTTCATCATTCATTGTAACCACGTAATGTGCAGTTTCATTGCGCTAGTGTATGCGCGTGAATTAATAGCTGAAATATATTAACAGAAGAATACCGTAACCATTGCATTGTTCAAATATAGAAGAAATTAAATAAATTTTCCGGCAACGATTTCTGTGAAAATCATGAAGTTAGGAACCAAAAAGGTACGAACAGAAAGATGGAAACAGCTATCGTCATTGGAGAAGAAGTAGAATGCGAATCAAAGAACGTCGATTATTCGAAAAATTTAATAATCGGATTTTTTTCCCTCCCGGGTACCAACAAAGTAGACCCCAATAATTGGAGAATTTCGTTCATTTCAACGAATAAAGCGCAGCCAATGCGATACGTACGATAGAAAAACGCTTACATTAATGACTGACCGCTTGAATTATTTAATAAAATTAATCTTTCGATAATATGAATATACCACGAAGGAGAAAAATGCGTATAAAAATATTTAATTACAAGTTATTACGTAAATTATCACAGCGTCATTAGCTCGGTGTAACAGCTCGGAACTAACGAGTACCATATCCTTTCAAAAATTACGCAGACAATGAGTGCCAGTAATATTATTTGAAATTTCATTTTTTTTTGCAATAAAAGTAATTATAAATTTAAAGAGAGAGAAGTAATTTTTATTTCTTTGCAAGTTTGCTTTGTTCATTCTATTAGCAGGTCTTTGCATAATCGAAATTTAATATACATCTCCCGAACAAAGCAAAATGATTTTATTGAAATAAATAAGTTTTTGCATAGAATTAGTATAGAAGAAATTAATAATGATGAGGAATCTCTATGACTTGTGTTCTACAGCACACATTAGCGATTAAAGATGTCTTCTGAACTTACAAATCATTGAGGCAAGGAAAATTTAAAAATTTCTCTGCGCGCTTGTCCGCATGTTCGAAATTTGGTTGTTCGTGTGTCCGTTCGCATACCCCTCGTCAAATAAACAATAATTAAAATATTATTAAAAATCATAGAAATCTTACCGCATTTAAGTGGCTTTGCCTAATTTTTTATATTCGTGGCGTTTTACTTGTTACCTAAAAAAAAACAACAAAAAACAATAGATATTTTTATATAAGTACGCAATTGTAATACATTTGGTTCTTCTATTATTTTTTTTTATTTTTTTTATTTTTTTTTTTTTTGTAAAACAAAGAAGACTTTATTTAATAAAAGAAAAAGTGTAAAGTGTTTTCATTTTATTTATTAATTTTTTTATATTTCTTTACTATTAGAAATATAACTAAATTATTTTAGTCAATATTTTAAAACAAGCAACAAACAATATTTATGCTATTAAAATTTGAAAAACACATTATTTCAATTTCTTATTAAATGAATCATTCACATATACTTTTTATAAAATAATAATGTATTTAAAATTAATAGCATTGACGCGTTTCGAAGCTAATAGCTTCATGATCACAAGAAAAAACGATAGACAACCTTTCTTACTAATTGTAATGTTATCATTTTTCACTTTCTAGTTCATCTGGTACATTTTTGCTCAGATACTCGTTTCGTACAAAACGCAGGAAAGGGCAGCCGGTCTATTCGTCTCTGTTAAAGGTCTTATATTTTAGTTTCTCTAATAGCGCAATGAACCTGAGAGGATCTGTATGACGACACTCGTCGATTCAATATTTGCTGGGTCAGAGTTATGGATAACTCTGTAGTCGGAATTACATCATCAACTCCGCTGTATGATACGGATCCGCGAATGCGTATCCTTTCGGGCCTAATCATCACTAATGCAAAGTGACACACGCGAGAAGACTACACTTGACATTGATTGTAAATGTTTTTGATTTTTGAGTCCTAAAGTGTGCGTCCCTACCTATACACCAACTAGCGCGGATATGATGGTTACGTGGTAGTTTGCCACTACCACTAACGATTATTTAATTATTTGTAATAACTTTTGTCATCGCCTGGAATCGAACTCAGGACCTTCGAACGGAAGTCAAGCGCTCAAGCAACTAAGCTACCGTGAAATACAACGATTATAAAAAACATTAAAAAATAATATTTAATAATCGAAAAAGAAACTCATAAGTTAGATAACGACTAAATCATTAGGCATGATGTTAATATGCAACTTTCAGCTTCTAAAGTCATTTTTTCAGATTCTAAGAAGTTTACACTTCTAAAAATCAACGACGAATTTCTTTTACATGCACAGTCTAAAATAATTCCATAATTATAGCCAAATTTTTCATGAAAAAGGCTGTCATTTTTTGAGTTTAATTGCCACAGATAATAATAACTCTTATGTCGCGATACTACTTTCAGAATGGCTTCTATTAAAAAGATGAACTAATTTGAAAATATCTTACTAAACACTCCGTACTTCATCAGTCGGTCTGATCAATAACACGGTCAGAGTTAATTATTCGAAATAAGATTTTTTCTTTTACAAGCCTCTATGCAAAGTCGTCGCGACAGCCTAGTTGCTAGAGCGCTTGACTTCCGTTAGAACTTATTACAAATAATTAAAATTGAAATACTCGCTAATATAATCATATGGAAGGCAGTGGCAATCCACCACGTATAATATGCGCGCTAGTTAGTACACAGCAGACATACACGGGGGACTGCATTTGTGTAGATCGGTAAAAATCAAACGATTACTAATCAGTTCCGAGTGTAATCTTGCGCGTGTACACTACAAGCGTTGCATATAGCAATTGCCAAGAACGCTACCTATTTTATACAGCTAAATTGTACAGATAGGTAGTCTGGACGCTCGAAAATCGATCTAACGAACGAAGAGAAAACCCCTCTGTGCACGTTGCCAATATAATTAAGCGGTTCAAATGAAATATTGTACATAGATTACATTTTTGGATAAAAAGTTTAACAGTGAACGCGCGTCATATCAAAAGGTACAGTACAAATCATGATTCCAAAATCGTTTAACGAAAATGTTACAATAGTATACGAACAAATTGCATTCAGTGGCAGAGCGTGGTTTAACGTGCGAATTTTTTGGTGTCATTAAATAAAATCATCATATAACTTTCGCAAAAAATTTTTTAATACACTACAATCGCAGCATTTCACTAATACAATTCCTCTAAAACATGTTGAATTAATTATAGTCCGTAATTTTAATAAATTAAAAAAGTGTTTGAAAATTGATAAATATTTATCTCGCAACAATTAAAAATCACTATAAATTAAAAAACAATTTGCATTTTCTCGCGATTCGCGCTCTACTCGCAATTTTCGTTAAAAACGTATTTTTACCTTAACTGCGGATAATACTTTAATAACTTCTCAGCACGGTGTCATTTTTTTTTTTTTTGTCTGAATTTCAAATCGGTACACTAAAAAAAACTTTTGGCTGACTACTATTCCCCTCATAATTGCGATTATAATCGTTACGTTCAGAAATTTTCCCTTTTCTGTTATAATCAATATGTAACATTTGAAGAATTAATTTTCGATGGGGAGGGGGAGCTGTATTATTAAGTGAATTTCATTGAACAATTTATTTCAGGTGAAAGCGATGAAGAAGATGCAATAGACAAAAAAATTCGATCAGGCGAAAGACATATAAAACATGGCGGTATGTACACAAACTTTTATTCATACTATTTGGCATGTATAGAATCATCACTGGTTCATTTACACACTTCATTTAAACATACATTTTGTTGATCTGTACATAGGTATTTGATTATATGTTACACACTATATTTATATATATATATATATACGTAAATGTTTGTACATAGAATATGCGTAGTAGTCGGTTAAACTTCTTCTTCTATCCTTTATGTAGTTTCGATATGTATTTATATGTATTTTTTGATTTCGTAAAAAAAAAAAAAAAACATTTCATTTTATTTTTTTTAAACATGTGATACAGTTTATTTTTCTTTGTGTTTTTTCAGCTTATTTATTACAAACTATCCAAAACTTATAGAAAACTAAAAATCGCCATGAAAAAAAAAATCAAAAAAACTCCCAAAATAAACAGCGAGGAACGAAACGATTTGACACGATTAAATGTGAAAGCTTTAAGAAAAAGTGCTAAATTAATTGGTTCCTCGATGATTTAGCATTAAACATATGAAACTTACCGTGTAGTTTCCTATAAAATATGTCTACTTTTAGATTGTAATCATGCTAATTTTTTTTTCATTTTTAGTAATCAGTTCTAAAAATCGTAAGATAAAAAACACAACAATCAAATATAATAAAGAAATTAACGAGATTTAAACAGAAACCGCAAAAATAAGCAAATTACTACAAAAAATTATAAACTATAATACAAAAAAATCTAACCGTTTCCTTTTTTTTACTTATTCAAAAAAAATTTTTTAATAAATGAAGGATTATTAAGGAAAAAGCAATGTACGAGAGTAAAGCGAGAGATTTTTGCTGTTCTAGAATAAAATTTACCTATCTCGTGCTAGAAAAAGTGCGCAGAAAATAAGTAATGACTTTCAAGTTCCTTCAATTACTAATATCACCTTTGATTTTTTAATTTTCATTATCAACAGAGATAAATTTAATCGAGAATCGACTTTAAAGGTTAGAACTTTTTCTAAAAAATATAAAAGGTAAAATGGCGTGTAAATATATATAAATTCGCACATACCATTAATTAACACTTAAAAATAATATTGCGCAGGTATTCTTCTTTTTTTGTCTATCTTTCTAGTCAATTATATGTGTATTTTTGTGTAATCGCCTTTATGTGTTAGATGTGGATATATTAGTCTCGAACGAAGAGGATAGTAATTATAAAAAGAAACACGGTCCTCAACGAACCGGTCTGTTATCTAGCACGGCAAGAACGTTCATCCAAGAGGGTACAACGACCGAGTACGCGACGCAAATATTCGGAACGACAATCGGCGACAAATACGCTCGAATTGTGAGCACCGGGTCGAAAATTTTCTTCGACAACGCGCGTCCGGCTAAAGATCAACAGCCGGGAATCGATAACGAGATTATAGTATCGATTCCGTCGCTGCTGGACGATGTCAACGAAAGTAACGATATTTTACCGACCGGTGTATTGACGTCGAAATCATTCCAGTCGATAACGGCCGAGCGTAGCCCGCCGATTGCCGACCAATCGATCCTTGTCCAAAATACCAGTAGTACATCGTCGTCGTCATCGTCGTCGGTGGCGGAACGAAACAGATGGTCTCCGGCACGGGATCGGGACGTATCGGTGAAGAAGGAAATATCGTCCATTAAACCAGTTCGCGTTCTGGCGAAGAACCAACTAGCGACATTCACCGTCAAACAAGATGAACTTTCGATCGACGAACCGGACGATGATAAAGACGGCAAACGAAATGCGACGTTTTTTCGTTCGGAAAATTTTAGATCGGCGAAATTTTTATCGTCCAACAACGCGGCACCATCTTTAAAAACAACCACCTATTACGGATTCGCCGATTTTACAACTACCGCCGCTGATACCGTCATCGTATTCAGTCCGAGGACGACGACAAAACCGTTCATAGAAGGTAGCGCTACATCGATCAAAGGGGAGGCAACTCTGAGTACGAAACCGCGTCCCGATCAAACTGAGAACTACTTAATGCCGTTGGTGGCCTCCGAAGTAATTGACGGGCAACTGGATTTCACTAATGCACAAAAAACGATCGGCGACAGTTTACGGACATCGTCGACGGTAGTAGCGGTTTCCCCGATAAATACGTACTATCCGGTTCCGGAAGCGGGCACCGAACCGTCGTACGACGAAATGAAAACTAACGAAACGGTCGCCTTCACGGAAAGTTTCCTCCTCGAAGAGACTACCATCGGTACGGAAGAAGAAGAGGTTCTCGCGAAAACCGAGGATGTCGAAAGCGAACCGGACGATGAAACAACGACAATTAATCCGATAACCGACATAACTACAACCGAGATGAACGCGTTATTGTTGGAAGAAAATATTGCGCGCAATGAAACTGAAAACAGCGTAACACCGGGCAACAGCGGCGACGATGATAACACGACCATCTCGCCGTCTAGGTCGGCGGTAAACTATAGAACTAGAACTTATTTAACTACGTTTTTTTTAACATTGGATAACGGCTTGGAGACTACATCGGTTCAGTCTTCCATCAGTTTGGTAGCGGAAGCTACTGAGAAAAATTCAACTCCGAAACCGACCGTAATAATAACGTCTACAACGACAACGGAACGTGAGCTGGAAGAAACTAGCACGGACGAAGAAACACCTGTCGTCACAACAACCACTACGGAAGATACGGAAAACGAGCTGGTGACGAGCGAAAGAAATCGCTCGGAAGAGGAGCAAGAATTGACCACAATCGAAAATGCTGCAATCGAGGGGATAGAAGAAGAAGAAGAAGAAGAAGAAGAAGAAGAGGAAGAAGTTAGCACCGGTAATTCGACGACGACCGAAATGACGCCGGAAGCAGAGGTGGAACTGCTCTTTAAAACCGTCTACACCAGCTACACGTACTTAACCACGTACTTCGAGAAGAGCAGCACTAGGGTGAGTAGCCGTGAAGAAGTAATCACCAATGTCGTCACATCCACGCTGGACGCGGACTTTATTCGACGACAGGCCACCGATCCGGCGATAGTCGAACTTCTCGCCGGCGAGAAAAAATCGACCGTAAGCGGTAGCAACAACGCGATGAAAATTGTACCGACCAGGACGGTCGTCGATCGATTAGCATCGAAAACGAGCAGCGACATTCTCGCATCGGCCGCTGACGAACTGGATTCCGGCGGCGAATATTCCGCAACAGGCCCGACTCCGAGTTTAAACACGGCCCGAAAAGTGACCAAGGACGACTCGATCAAGACGCACTACACAACCTACACCACGATAATGGATAACGGTCAAGCTAGTCGGACAGTCGTCAACCGGACTGAGATATATACTCGCGGCGTACTAATGCCGAACAACGGAACTACCGACCGCGAAGTTGACCGTAGTTCGCCAGCATCGGCGACGCGGATTTTCCCGTCGAAACCGAACCACCATCCGTTCAAAATGACGAAGATTAAACGAATAAGACAACAACCGTCGCTGCCGCCGGAGAGTTCGAACGGCACAACGGTTAACCAGCTGGAACGCAACAGCGACGTAATAAGACGAAGGACTTTGCCGCAGCGGCACGAAATCGACATCGACGAGGACCAGCTAAGTTCGGAAAGTAACACGGAAGAAATTTATCCGGAAGCGAAATCGCTCTTTTTACAGACGAGCTACACTACTTACACGTACTTTACAACGCTGTACAAAGACGGCACGTCGAGCGAACTAGTCAGTCGTTTGGAAACGGTAACGAACGTAGCTGCTCCGGACGTGAAATCGCCGACCGCTACTAACCTGTACAATGACGAGGAAGAATCGACGCTGTTGCCGATTACCTTTTTCACCACCTACACCTATTGGACCACATTCTATAAGGATAACAGTACGTCGATACAGAGTCGAGAAGAAACGGTATCGAATGTCGTGCAACCAACCGCCAGCAGCAATGTCCCACTCGAACCGGCAACCGATAGCGCCAGTACAGCATCGTCCGATCGAACAACGTACTACACGACGTTCACCTATTATACGACGTCGTACGACGTGAATAATTCGTCCGTGATTAATAGTCGTTTAGAGACCGTCACCAATATCGTTGACGGAAAATCCTCCGTCGACGGAGAGAACGATCGCCCGATTTTCACGCCAGCCACTAGTTCACCGCTGCCGGCAGTACCGGACATCGCGACCGGCGGTAATTCTTCGGAAGCGGCAGCGAAGTCTTCCGAAAATCCGGTTATCAATACTAAACCGGTCGGTGTCGTGTTACTGAACGAAGGCAGTATAGTGGACGCGTTCGACGTAAGCACCACCGTTTACAGTACTAAAGTTATCGGAAGTTACCTAGATAAGTCGCTGTACGCGGAACTGATCGAGAGTACGTCCAGCGTGAAAGTTAACAGTGACAGTAGCGCTTCGGAGACAATCGTGCCGACTGCGGTCATCGACGGGAAAACCTACCAAACGGGAACGCTGCAAAAAATTCGCGGCACTCGCGTAAGGGATCAAACGACCACGTACTACGATTCGAAAATTATCGGCACCGTACTAGACGACGGTCGTTACACGATTGTTACAGAAAAATCGAGCAGTCTGCTGCTGCAACCGCAGTCGCACACCGTTCGGCATCCGTCCATCACTCCGACTTCGACCACTAACGTGATACTGCCGACGTCCGACGTCTACTCCACGGCACCGATGCCGTCGGTTATAGAGAGTTCGCTGGACGGATCGACGACGCCGCTAACGACCGGCGCAACGGAAAGCGATAAAGAGGACAATCAAATCCAAATCGGCGTCGGCCGTTTACCGTCGCGCAAAAAGTCCTCCAATTCGTTGGCCATTCGACCGTTTTCGTCGAGAACTAGACCGGTTTACTTGCCGAAAAAGAAAACGGCCGACCTAAGTGCCACCACCATCACCAGAGGGATAACGCCGACCATCATCGCTAGTCCGGCTTTGAAGACATCCGCGGAAAAGCAGTTCGGTTCGTCGACCAGTAAGAACCGGTTCAGCGGTAACCGAAAGCAGTCTACTTACAATTCGCCGGTTTCCGCGCAAAGTACCGTATGCAACAACCCAAGCTGCGCAACCAGACGATTTTCCCGGACAAAATCGATCGCGTCGCCCGTATCGAGCGTCGGCCGCTATCAATCGTCGACAGTACCCGCGCCGGTCGGTTCTTACAATTCAAAACGTGCAAGTTACCGATCACCGATCGACGTTCAACAATCGTCGACCGGATCCAGATTTAAAATAAAACCGACGCTGGCGACGACGCTCTCCTTCAGTTCTGGCCGCTACATAACGCCTAGTCTCAGCAGACAGTCGTCGTTTAAGAAACAAAATTTCGACGATCTAACCATACCGGCGACACCGGAACCAGACCTCGAAGAACAAGAAGTACTGGAAACGCTCCAGGAAACCACGGTAGCCACAACCACCAATAATCCATTAATACGTTTCAAGAAACCGTTGCCCGGTCAAAAAACGTCCGGGCGCTCATCTCCGGTAACCACTCAACGCAACAACTTCCGCAGAGTGAGTACAACTACTGAAAGATTAAAACAGCAGCAGCAACAGCAGCAGCCAGTCAGCACACCAAGCGTTCTGAACAGTCGAAATCGACCTCGACCGGCTAACAGTTTATTCCCGTCAAAATTGTTTACCAACGGCAATAATAATAACAATAATAATAATTATAATAATAATAATAATAATAATAATTATAATAATAATTATAACAATAAAAATAACGTTAATAAAGTGGCTTTCTCGGACGATGATAACAATGAGGAAAATAGTCTAAATCGCAATTCAAACGTGGATGAAGAGCCTGCGTTCGATGCGATCGGGGAAATTGATACGACGACAGAAAATTTACGAAGAACGTCCGGCCGGTCCTACAATCCGGTGCAGATCAAACCGTTTCCGAACAATAGACGAGGACGGTCGAAAAGACAGGCTGAATACGGATACAAGTACGAAACGGCCGCTAAACCGTACAGCGCTCGATACAGAAGACCGACCACAGCGAACAACAATCAGGCGTACACCTTCAATGACTATCTTTACTACGACGATATCGAAATGACCACCGAAGATATTCACGTGCGCGCTGCGACCACGCCGCGCGGCGCCACGAATAAAAAGTCATCCAGACAGCAGCAACAGCAATCGATGGTGAAGATTTACTCGACCAGCACCACCGGTCGTCCACAGTTCACGCTACGGGAAAAATCGCAGCCAACGTCCTACTACAGTCCGGCGACCACGACGCGTTCCAATTCGAGACGCGCATTACCGCTACAACAGTCGTCGACCACGCGTCGCTATAACTCCGACATCGGTAATAACAGCAAACGATACCGTTCACGTAGCACTACCGAGGCAGCAGTCAGCGTGTACCGAAACAATAATCTTCGGAAATATCCGACGGCGAATAACAACAACGCTAGACGGACGAGCGGACGTTCGCGATATCGCGATAACAACGACGTTCCGAATGCCGGAAATATGCAATCCAGCTACTTCGACGGCACGATAACGGTCACGCACAAAATACCGACCGAGGTTACGATACCGGTAGTGAACGGTAAGGTGACCGAGTATAAAAACGTTATAACCGCTCGGCCAAGCTTGCAGGTTTTGGGGCCGCATCAGTACAGTACGGTGGTCGGAAAAAACGGAGCCGTTACGACGCAGCTGATCAACGAGGTTTCGGAAACTCTTCCGAACGGTGTCACGGAGGTAACTAAATTCGTCATCCAGGAAACTCCGACGACCAGCATCACGTTCACGCCTACCACCATACGTGGTCGGAAGACTTCTTTCTCGCACGTGCTGCCCAGCACGGTGTACGAACTGAAGTCGGAAGTGAACACGATTCAGCCGCAATTGGCCGCGAACGCACCGCTAGCCAACATTTTGCTGTCGCAACTGCTGTTAGGGAATTTAGGATTACCGGCTGTCGGTTCCATGTTCCCGCAACAGGCTCCGACCCCGGTAACAGAGTATAAAACCAGAACTACCAGTTACGTGACTACCATTACAGACGCCACGTCAACCGTGCTGCCTATAACATTCCGAGGAAAACCGATTAAAACCACCGTAATCGACAGTTCTACTCAGGTAATCACTGCCACTGAATACGTCACGGATACTATCATCAGCACTCCTACGCTGCTGCAGTCGAGTCCAAATTTAAACACCCTTCTACTGCCGGCACTGCTGCAAGCGCAACTGTTCAATCAGCAGCCGCAGCCGCCGCAGCAGCAGCAGCAGCAGCAACAGCAACTGTTCAATAATAATAACATCGTAGCGCAAACTACTGTAGCAACGGAAGAAAGTGCCGACGTTCTTCAAGACATTTCATCGAAATCGCAATCGAACAGTAACGACTACGTCGATTACGTGCCCGATAAACAGAAGAAAAAGAACGATAAAAAAGTAACGCTAGACTCATCGCCGCCGCACATTGAACCGGCCGAAACTAGTATAGTCACGTTATATCTGTCCGGCAGAAGACCGGGAGAATTTAGTACAGTTCTATCTACGGTGACGTTAGAAGAAAAGACTATGGCCACTTTGCGAAAACGTGAAATAGGCTATTATTCGCGAACAGCGAATTCGCCAAACCACGACAGCAATAATATCATCGACGACTACCCGAGCGAAGAGGACGAATTAGCCAACAGTGAAAGCAACGCGATGGAGACGGAAAGTTTAGAAAGTATACTCGGCGAACGGTTTTCAACTCGATACAATCCTGATCAGGATCATTTTTTAGTCGATAGTTCCACCGAGACCGCTTCAGTTCGGTGGAAGTATACTAATGAAAAATCTGAAGCTACAAACAGACCGAAACGAAGTCTGACGCGTTCCGATAACTTTCCGACTGGAGACGTACGAAAAGCACGTTTGCAAAACGAAATGAACTACGCGAATTTCACGAAATCGATCGATACCGAGTACCGACGATTCGGAAGCAGATGGCACGAGTCTCCCAAATGGAAAAATAATCGATCGAAGACCGTTAAATCGTTCTCAGGTAAAAAAACAGTTTTCATTTAGCGTTTCGACGAATTTACAGTTTTTGAAAATCCTTTATCACGCAACTAAAAATAAATCTGTTACGTAACGAATTTACCAAAATCACCTAATAACGCGTGCCGTGATTTCTATAGCAAACTTGCTAAACTCGTCGGTAAGCTAAAATAATATAAAGATTCGGCGCCTTTAGTTAATAAAAAATAACATATCTGAACCTTAAAATACGAAACAGATATGTAAATAATATTTCAAAACAGAGAAAAAAAAAAATCGGCGAAACCCTCTAATTTTCAAATGCCCAACTTTTGTGGCGGCTTTTGTTCTTTCTTTTTTACTGTTTGAATAAGTAGGAAAAAAAAGAGAAAAACTTATTAAAAATAAATTACAAGCAAATTACTTCGAAATATAAAAGAATCTATTTATAACAAGAATTTTTGAAATTTAATTCTGAAGAAAAATGTACACATTACCGATGATTTTATCATCCACATGTTAGTTGCATGTATAAACTAATATAAACATAATAAAGGATTTTCAAAACTTTTTTTATTATCCTTTTTAGTAAGACACGAACATTCGGTGTTTATAAATCTTCCTTCTCTGTCCTTTTTGTGATATTTACATAAGCACACGACTCAAACTGATCTTGCCAAAGCACGATGATAAAATATTTCTATGCATGTTTATGTTCAAATTTTAATATTCGTGTTTTTAACAATTAAATTTACTCGATTTCCGAACTATTGACAAAATTATCATTATTATTATTGAAATAATGATAATAATAATAGTAATAATAATAGTAATAATAATAATAATAAGCATATGATTCAATAGACAGAGAGTCATTAATTAAAATATTAGAAGAATTCGGAGTGGATAACAAAACAATAATCATAATTAAGCAGACTCTAATGAACGCAGAATCGAAAGTAAAATTCGCGGCAAAAGCGTCCAATCCGTTTAAAATTAAGACAGGGAGACAAGCTGTCTCCATTACTTTTTGACTGCGAAAAAGTGATTAGAGAATGTAGGAAAATGAACCGAAATGGCATCAAACCAGATTTGAACATGGACTGTTTGGCCTATACTGATGACCTGGCATTGTTACCGGCGGACAGCTTTTGAAATGAAAGAAAGATTATTAGAAGAATTCCGGGACCGAAACGGGGAATCTTGAAATTAAGAGGCAATAAAGAAATATATAAAAACATTGAAAAAAAGTAGGTAACACTATGCGGAAAAGAAAAGAGAAACTGTACGGACATTTAAAAAGAATGGACGAAAAAAGGGACGAAGAAACTGTTTAATTATTTCTACAAAAACGCGAACACAAAGCTGAACTAGTTTCGGAAGATAAAAAGTGACCTTGCAGAAATGCGAATAAACGAAGAAGAAATAAAAGACAAAAATACAATTCGAAGAGAGGTACAGGATTTGAAGGCGTTCATTGCAAAGGAAAAAGGAAGAACGGGAGCAGCTTGGACAAGAGAAAAAAAGATCCGGCACGGGAAGCTGATGAAGGCGTACTAGAAGGAACGGAGAAGGAATGACATGATGCATTATAATACGCGGTCCAAAGACGGCTAAAGTCGCTGAAAAATAATAATAATAATATATGATATCTCCTCGGGGGCTCACAACCTGTGAGTATAGGTATGATGCACGCGAGTTACCCTAGCTGTCCCTTGCCTTGTTTCGATAGTCTGCAACTAGTCATTGGGGAAGGTAACTTTCTTTTCATCTTTTCTGATCTCCCTTGAGTATTTTTCTGACCCTGATGCTATTAGTATAGCGAGGGCTAAGGATTTTTCTTTCCTTCTGTCTACATTCTTCTTCTCTAAAAATTCTTAAGCCAAGTTATAACGCGACCCGTGACGATGACTACATGGCACCTAAGGGAACAGGGGTGTCGCTATCGGAGCCTCCGGGGTACCTCCCCCCAGAGTATATAGAATCCTATCATGGCATGGAGCTCTACCATGATGGACATACTTTCTTCCAATTCTCGTGGGAATTATGATGAACACCAATTATAATAATAACTTTATAAGAAATACCAGAAGTCGCCTTAATTAAGCTCGACTTCAAAATATTCAAGATAATCCAAATACACAAAATGTAAATAAACTTGTTGAGGACTCTTTGCTTACAAGTCAGTCAGCAACCACTAAAACAGGAAAACCACGGCAACGAATAGCATAAACGAAATTGCTGAATAACCACGTTATTATACGGTGCTACTACACCATCACTAAACTTGAATCAATACCATCAAATAAATCACAATTTCTAAAGATATCCCTGGATAAATACCCAGAATATAAAAATATATCGGAACTTAGCAGACTAGAAAAGATTTATAGTAAATAATAAAACAAAGTGTAGCGCAGTCTTTATATGAAAATAAGTATGAAGCTAAGCAAGCAGTACAAAGCCCCATAATGAAACAAGAAAATAAAGATCAAACGAATCAAGCTATTCAGAGTACTGAAAAAAATAACTTAGAAACGGCAAGCGTACAAAAAGTAAACACACAACAAAGTAATAATAAAACAAGATATGAGGACGATGATATATAAGAAATACTGCAATCTTATATAATAAACTGGGAAGGAACAAACCCAACCGAGATATGTTTTACCTAAATTGTACGAAAATAAACATATACACCAAAAAGTCAACGTAATGAATGAAATCTTGTCTAAATATTAAAAAAAAACCAGAATAGTCTGGAAGAAACACAAACTCTAATATATTGTGCCGCATCAGCAATTATTGAACTTAATAACCAAGTGCAAATTAAAAACAAAAAAGAAAAAAAGATATCAAAAACCTAAATGGCAAGTAAGAATAGAAAATAATATAGAAACCCTGAGGAAAAACATAGGTAGGCAAACACAACACATCTTGGGTAATCGATCAAAAAAACTAATTAAAAATATCGAAGTTTTAAAAATTCCTAATGAAAAATACCAAGAAACGTTGGATAGATTAAAACAGAAGCTAGTAGTTCAAGTAGCATGTTTAAAACGATATAAAGAATCACACAAAAGGAAAATACAAAACCGCTTGTTTCAGAATAACCAAAAAAGATTTTATCAGTCAACTGATTAAATATACAACCAGCAACAGAAACAAAGATAGCAAAACACTAGCAAAATATACGATGCAAACCGATACAGAATAAAGAAAATAGTCCGTGGCTCACGAAAGAAAAATAGAGCGCTATTTGAACACACCAATATACATCATAACAAAAGAAGAATTAGTTAGAACTATAAAAAAAAACGCACAGCTGGAAATGCTCTGGTACAGAAAATATTCATAATTTTCGATATAAGAAATTCATAGCATTACATGACGTTCTCGTGCACCAGACAAATTCAGTTATTCAAAACCCAAGGGAAATGCCCCTATTCCTTACAGAAGGGAAAACATATATAAAACCAAAGAATCAAAACACAAAAAACCCGGAAAATTACAGGCCAATCGCACGTCTTCAAACGTCATATAAAATAATAACAGCAGTGATCGCCCATAAAATTGATAGCCATATAACAGAAAACTCAATACTCACACAACAGCAAAAAAGGTGTAGATGTAAAGCCAGGGCTGTAAAGAGCAGCTATTAATAGAAAATAGTATTTATATATATATATATATATATATATATATATATATATATATACACCATGAAGATGGATAATACTATCCGAAACTAGTCGGTGTTTATTTTTATTTTAAATAATTAAATAACAATTTTTGTGGTTTAAGTGTATTTATTTACTCTTCAATAAGATTTATAACATACCACAAAAGTATGAAACCGAATAATATTAGATAGTGTCATAATGAAATAAGTAGAAAAACCAAAAAGAAATGCAATATTCTGTTATATAGATTATAAAAAAGCATTGGATTCTGTACCGCATAAAATAATCGAAATATACCGTATCAATCCGAAAATAAAAAATTCCTAGCCAGTCTGATGAATAACTGGAGAACAACAGTGCACATCTAATTACTGAATCAATAAGTCTAAAAACTGAAACTATTAAAATAGAACGCGGAATCTTCTAAGGAGATTTGTTGAGCCCTTTTTATAGTTTTGTTTATGCCTCAACCCCTTGTCTAATATACTTAATGATACAAAATATGGAATAGATAATACAACGGGAAAGTGCAAATCAAATTAAATCATCTTCTCCTTATGGATGATATAAAACTGTATGCAACATCTTCCATACAGATCGAATCACTATTAAAAACAGCAAAAACAATCAGCGGAGATATAAGAATGGAATTTGGATCAAATAAATGTAAAAGTGTGCATATACGAAGAGGAAAATTCTAGAATAGCTCAAAAAGTTGGATACGTAACGATAGAATACTCTATACCTTAAATCCAAAGGAAACATATAAATACCTAAGAATTCAACAAAACACAAAAACAGATCATACAAATATAAAATATCAGCTGAAATACAAATTCAAAATGAGATTAAAAGCTATTCTCAGATCATCCCAAAAAATATGTTCAAGGCTATAGACACATATGCAGTACTGATATTGCCATACTGATTTGGAGTAATCAAATAGTCACACACAGAACTCGAAAAACTTAATAAATCAATCCGATCGGAATTCACCAAACCTAGGTTTCTACACCCCAATTCATGTATCGAAAGAATAAGTTTGCCAAGAAAACAAGGAGGAAGAGACCTCCTAGATGTGTATCATTTCTCCACCAAAGTGAAATAGAAGGACTTGGAAAATATTTCCATTCAAATGAGCACCCATTATACGTAGGGCGATAATAAAGGCAGATTAAGACCACACACCGATCAGTCTTTCAAAAAAAAAAAAAAAAAGTTACAGAGTAGAAATATTATTAAGGAGAAAAAAGAAAAATGGTCTGGTAAAATGCTACTTGGGAAACATATCAATATAATGAACAGCAAAAATATCAATAAAGAGTTAACATATAACTGGTTAAAAAATGACGAATTTCAATTTCAATTCAATTTCAATATATTTATTCTTTTTTTTTCTTTTTTTTTCAATTTCAATATTTCCCGAAACTGAAGGTTTCTTATTAGGTATCCAAGACCAAGTGATGTCAACGAAAAATTACAGAAAATATATAATAAAAAATCAAAATGCAACGAATGATTTGTGCCGTACCATATTACAGGATGTAAATTACTTGCAGAAACAGAATACATAGAAAAGCATAACAACATGACGAAAATAATACATAACGAAATAACATACAAATATGAAATAATAAAAAACAAGAAAGCACCATATTACCAATATAAACCAGAATCAGTGCTAAAAAATGAAACTGTAAAATTATACTGGGGTAGAAATATTCTTACAGATCATAAAATAGATGCTAAAAGAACTGATATTACCTTAATTCATTAACCATCACAGAATACATTTTTAATAGACATATCTGTTCCTAATGACAGTAATATTAACCACAAATATGAAAAATAAATACAGTAGCTTAGCCATTGAAATAAAAAAGATACGGAAACAAAAAAAGGTCACAGTAATACCACTTATAATGTCAGTAAACGGAATTACACCAAACCACATTAATGAGAGCTTGTAAAACATTACAGATTTCGCTTCCTCGCTCCTTCTATCTACTATTTAAATCGTATATACAAGAAAGATATTTTCGAGCGAAAATAGCCGATGAATACTCAGATATTTTTCCGGTAAGGGCCGGGGTGCCGCAGGGGAGCGTTCTGGGTCCAATATTGTACTTAATCTACACGACCGACTTCCCCATGCTGGATAATACAGAAGTAGCTTTGTACGCGGATGACGCAGCCATCTTGGCCGTTGATAAGTGTGAAAACACAGCCACAGAAAAAAACTGCAAGAGTCACTTGGGCATGTGGAAACTTGGCTAAAACGATGGCGTATAGTAGTCAAAGAAAGTAAATCGACGCATATTTCATTCACAAATCAAAAAATTGAACGCCTGACAATCAAAATAAATAACGTCGAAATACCACGAATGCCAATAACGTAAAATATTTAGACATGCACTTGGACGCTAGGCTGACTTGGGGTACTCACATTCAGAAAAAAACTGAGCATTTGAGGTTTAAAACTAGAACCATGCCGTGGCTGTTAGCTAAGAGATCGCGGGTTTGTCGTTGGAAAATAAAACTCTATTATATAAAATAGCTCTAAAACCGATCTGGCTGTACGGTATACAGCTGTGGGGCTGCGTAGAAACATCGAACATACAGAAAATACAGTGATATCAAAATAAGGTACTGAGAACCATTACTGCAGCCCCCTGGTAGGTCTCAAATTAATACCCTCCGTAATGACTTAAACGCCATGTTTATGGAGGATGAAATTAAATAAAAAAAACTTTTTAAAAATAGCTGTTTATTTATGCACTAAAAGGAAGTACAAAATAACTTCATTAGTGTGCGACTACCAGATACGCATCTTAACATTAAAATCTGAAACTACAAAATACTATTCTGAAAAATAAAAGCGGGGCCTGCAGGTTAATAATTAAATATCTCTTCATTCTCTATCCTTGATTCATTTTACCCGTTAGCGTCTCTTCCTCCTCGTCCTTAGTTTTTTGGCTTTTTTCCTATGCGACCTTTAATCTCTCTCCGCAATATCTCGCTTACGCTTTGGACGCAGATGCTCCTTTCTTTAGTTTTCATTTTTCCAACGCACCGTCACCATTCTGTTGTCCTCTTCATCCTTCTAATTAACTCTATAATGTGACACTCGGATTACATCCTGTTTGAATGCTCTTCCCTTTCAGTTAAACCATTTTCCTACTACTCCTTTCTCTTACTAATCGGTATTCCTATAATGCTTATTCCACGTCCTCCGTTTCTTCTCCTTCCGTTATCTAAATCCTTGATTCATTTATGTCGATTATCTTTCATGAACAGATCTGACTCACTTCTTCTTTTTCTTCAGTTTTCCATTCAATGCCCATGTTGACGAAGCAAAAAAAAAAGTTTAACTTTTTTAACATTATTAGAACTTCATATTCATTATGTCAAAGAACTACATTAATATGAAAATTTTTATTTAAAATATTGTTTCCGTATTAGTGTTTTTCTTTAAAACGGAATAAATACCCATGGATTCGGCCGGCAAAAGAACAGAAAACAGAATTCAACGATTTTTATGAAACTTTTAAAACTTTCGCAGTGATTAACCATTATAAATAATTTACGAAAACTGCGTTTAGATAATGCAATATATTTTTGGAAACAAATATATTACATTTTCTAATCGCAGTTATCCGTAAATTATTTATAATGTTCAATAATTTTTCTTCATTTTTAATATTAGGATTAAAAACATTTTTTAAACACCTAAAAACATAACAATACTTGTATATGATGTGTATTGTAATTTTAATTGTTTACATTATTATATAATTAGAACTTAGTCGAAAGGATATCGAGCATTATTTCCGTTTTATCGCCAGATGAGAAGAAATTTTTTTCAGGAAAGAATCATTTTAAAGTGGAATAAATTTTGTTTTGTACAGAGTCCTAAAGTATGTAAAAAACAATGTAGCGCATTAAATGGTTTAGAAAATTAAAATAATTTTGTACAATAGATTTTAAAATTGTTTAAAATATAATTTACCGCGTTTACACAAACGAAATCTGTATATAAAAGAATTAGTGTAGTTACATATTTTACAAATGGTGCTAACGTTAGAAATTGCAACTGCATGCGGATTATTTATTGTATGCGTCTGTTAAATAATTATTATTTTTATCATCGTATTCATTACTTTTTAACTTATCAATAAAATTAAAAAGAAAAAAAAAAAGAAGTTTAATACGTACTATATTTTCGTATATACATGCAAAATTCAGTCGAGGATGAAGCAAGAGGTAGATTTAACTTGGCCACAAAAATCATGAGCAACGGAGTTGAAGTAATCGTAGCACTAGACAAAAGTACTTTACCGGGAAATCCTCAGGTTCTTCGGGTGCTTCCAACATCGAACATAAAACCGATTACTCTAGCACCGAGTACACTTACTGACTACATGATGATGATGTTACCGCATGGCTTACAGGTGAGTACAGCTGTTATATTTTTTTCATCTCTTCAACTTTCTATCTATTTTCAAAGGGTTAAAATTATTTTTTTTTTTTCAAATACCTTGGCGGTATATGCATTTATGTATTTAAAAATGACGAAAGTAAAAAGTCAAAATAGATTTTTACAATTGCTTTTTTCATCGATTTTCAACCAAAACGTTATTCAATCGCTACAACCGGTAATTTTTGGTCTCAAAAAAGAAAATAATAGAAATTATCTGTGAACTTACAAATAAACCGATAAAGTTACAAATATCCTTGAAATTTTTCACATTTGTGTTCAAAATGTCCCTAAAATAATATACAGACAGAGTACTACGTCAGCTTCTGAATCTGCTTTACCTAAGTGGAAAACATATTCCTTACACTTTTTGACATAAAAACAACTGTAGATCAATTTATAAGATTAAATTATTTAAAAATTAATCACCGAATAAAAAACAATAAAACAAACGATATGCCGCTACATGTTAATGTAAGCGTGTCTGCGCATTAGCGTAACTAAACTAACTATCGTATAACCAATTCGATATACTTTGTGCATCATTCCAACAAAAATCATATAATTCAAACTTAATAAATAAACATAAACCACTTTGTACTTATTAGTATTATTAAAAACGGGAACGTTAGGTATGAAAACATTCGTAGTTTACTACATTTATCCAAGAAAGAAGAAAAGCTGAAGGATGAATAAGAAAACCGGAAGTTTGGATAATCCAATCGACCCTTCAAGAGGGAAGCTATTATAGAAATTATTTTTCATTGCAGATCGTATGGTAAAATTATAGAAGGTTATTTAACAGGTCTGATTTAAACTTAACTGAAATCCGATACATAAAATTCTAACAAAATTTAGACAGAAAGTTCCTCGATAAGCTTCAAATTAAACACAATACTTATTCTTTTTTTTTTTCTTGAATTAAATGATTAAATTTAAAAAAAAAAAGTAATATAATTTATCGAAATAAGGTATTGTTTATTTTTAGGTAAATCATTTAAGATGTAATAGTTACGTGATTTTTAATTTTTACGGTTTTACCTTTACTTAATTTTCTTCTAACCCAGATAAAGTTTATTTTCAAGATTAATTAAAAATACTCAAAAAGAACGATCTTCTAAGATTCTAACAAAGAAATTAGGATAGATACTGCAACACAAGAAGATATAAGCGGAATAAGCCCCATGATATTATTTAACCACCATTATTGTATACACAATCTTTTGAGGTTTCTGTCACCGGATGGATAACCTCTTCGTGTCAATACTTTTAGGTCAAAATTATTGGATAGTTCATAAGGACTAGTTGTAATTTAAAAAAAAATGGGATATATATCGCATTCCTTTTATGCTTTTAATTGCTAATAAATTTCAGCCTTTTTTTTCTTTTTATACAGCGATACTTCGAAAACCAGCCAGGCTGCGTAGTAGTTGAATAGTTTTGCGACGAACAAAATATTTCAGGAAACGTATAACTTATTTCCTCTACGTTCTATATTTTCTGCATAGTGTCCTGCCATATTCAGGCACTTGCTACGGTAGCAGTAAAAGGAAAATACATTTTCTTGATTTTTTATCCATATATCGGTACGGGAGGAAAAACCTAAGATCTACTCACAAAAAAAAAAATTAGTGGGGATAAGTGTTGGTTAAGTGTTAACTAAGGTTCAATTACTATTGAAAAGATCAGAACGATTATTTAAGCAAAACAGAATAAAGCTTATAACAAAACAATTTCCACTTTTTCTTCTGTACATTTCTCTGCAGCTTATCCTTCCTGTTTGTCCTTAGTTTCCCCACTTTTCAGCTAAAAGTCTTGCGTTTCTTTATCAGCTTCGCTTCCGTAATTTTTTTCTTCCTAAAACACAATCAATAAAATTAACCGATTCACCGTTTTATCCTTGCCACGAGGAAAACCGCTATCATTAGATGATTTATAACTTAGGCACGTTAAGTAAAAAAAAAAAATAAGCCATCCAGAACAATACATAACAGAAGTAAAAAATAAATACATCAATAACCAATGAAACCATTGGTAATTTAAAGCTATCAAAACAATTCATTCACTTATTCATCTTAATTTGATCTTAGAATTTCTAATTGTAACAGATTTTCTGTTTCTTGAAAGAAAATTAATTCATTACTATTTTTAAGTAATCAAAGAAATGGAAATTTATATAACTTTTCTATTTTAACTGTTTTTCGTCGTATGTGATGTTTAAATAAATTTCGAAAGTAATAAAAACATTAAAAATTATATTAATGGTGTTTATAATTCAGGAAAAATTATTCGCGAATAATTTTATTTCAACAAAAAATCAAACATTTGCTTTTTTTATTTGATAAAAAAATCACAGAAAAAAAGTGGAATTTTTTCAAATATCTGCATGCAAAAATTGTATTACTAAATGTGGAATCAGCCTTATTTTTCACTATTTCCCGCTTCAATTTTTCTTCTTTTTCGAAATTTGCAGGGGTACAACAGCACTTACCGGCCCTTCTTCTAACGTCCGTGATACGTAATGTACATAAACAATAAAATTAATATGCATAAAACTGCTCGGTCCCTTATATACCACTAATCAGCTGCGGAAAACTTTCCTGATTTTTTAAATGAATGTCATGTTCTTTGACTAATAAAAGCAAAACACTTAATTTTGCACCAGTCCATTTCCTGTTTTTCTATTTATATTAGAATCGAATTGCAGGCCCGTGCCCAGAATTTTGGAAAGGGGGGGTTTTGAACATTTTCTTCGCATATTTATTTTATAACTAACAATATACATTTTTCACTAATATTCGTACTATTAATAATTCCCATCATTTTGATTTATACATTAATAATTTACATAAATTAATTACCCCGTATAAATAAAAATTACATATGTTATTAATTATACTCGTAAAAAAAAATTTTGCATAAGATATTAATGAAGTACCTAAAAATATGGGGCATATTTTTTCTTTTTTCTTTTAAAGGGAGGTAAGAACACCCTAAAAAAAACTCATCAATATTTATTTTAAATTTGTGATTTTTTTCAGATTTTTGTTGTGCATTCATAATAACTATTTCAGTTCTCATGGGGGGGGGGCCTAAAACCTCCCCCATGGACACGGCCTTGAATCCAAACTTCTTTTCATTTTTAACATTAGTCCCCGTATCATTGCTCTTAATGTTTACATTAATTTTTTTTTAGCATCTTAATACGTATGCGTGTGAACAAATTAATTTTCTGTTCAATTCAGACCGAACGTTTTGCCTCTTATAGAAGTTGTCTACGGCGATTAAAAAACAAAAAGGAACTCTCGTAATTACACGATGATAAAATCACATTTTCACAAAACTTGTAATTGCAAATATAAAATGTTTTTTTTTTTCTTTCTCGGACGTTTTATTATCATTTTATTATTTCTATGGTGCGTCATTTTTTCCGCATTCCTTCGTATAAGTTAAACCGAATAAAAATTTTTTACTATATTGAAATTATTTATATTAGAAATAGGTGCATTAACCGTTTCTATAATATATAATGATCTATTAAAATTAGAGTTGATCAGATTAAATAAAATACAAAACTCTGAAATATTTCGGTTACTTAAAACTGTATATTATTTCCATTTATTTCTGATTAGTGTTTCTATTAAATTCGAGTAAATTTCCAATGTTTTTTTAACAATTTCTGTAGATGGCGTAAACAATAATTACTCAATAAAGTTTTTAAAAACATCAATACGAAAAAAATAAAAAAAAGAAAAAGAACTGGTAATAATACAGTACAGTCAAATCTACAGTTCCCCTGGTTTTCATTTAATGCTTCTAATAATTTAAATTATCCTAATGAAAATCATGAATTTTAAAATATAAGCATGTTGCGCCCATAATGTAATGTTATTATAATTCATTCAGAGTTGATATAATATAACCTATGATAGTTATTTAAAAAAATAAATAAACTATTAAAAACTAACTTTAAAATTGTTTTAATAATCTTGTGTCTATTAAACACGCATAATAAAACGTATAACAGAAAATTAGTTATTTAAAAAATACAATAATCACCGACATGTTTCGGAGATTATTGTATTTTTTAAATAACTAATTTTCTGTTATACGTGTTTTTATGTGTATTTAATAAATGTAACATACAGGAAAATGAATATGAACATTTATAATCTAAATCTTGTGTCTATCAAATATCTAAACCCTCACAAAATATCAGGTAGTAGTTTTCTGCTTGTAATTATTATGTAAGATCATTCAAAGTCAATAAATAAAAATATTAACATTTTCTTTATTACATAAGTGAAAAAAATTATCTACATTATATATTAAACCGAAATTTTTACTCTTTATTCATTAATCAATTTTAAATGACTTTCATAAATAATAAATAAATATATATATATACATACTTATAACATACGTTATACATACATATATATATATATATTTCTTTTAAATATTAAATTTTACACCATTTAAATTCGATTCTTTAATTGACTAAAATATCACGTGTTTTGACTTAAAACGAAAACGTAAACTTCATAGTATTACTAATTTTACTCTACTAAAATATATTTCAGCTTACCCGGTTTTATATTAAGCTAATACTTAAGATATATTAAATTAACGAATATATAAGTGAGCTGTGAGGTGAATCTTTGCCGAAATCGGTAAATAGTAAAATAAAATCTCTCTATAAATAACTAACACAACTTTCTCCGTATTTTTAATATAAAATGCAGATTTTACATTTTCATTTGTTTTTGGATTTCATTTTTCACATCATGACACGATACATTAATAATTTCTCTTCTGAATTGTTCATTTTATAAAAAGTATAACAAATAATTCTTATTTTCATATTAGTAAAATATTACGTGTTAAAATCAACGATACAGTATATGTAAGCATAATATGTTTGTATTAAACAACAGTAGATTTTTCGTTATGCGAAATATTTTAACGCATTCAACTTTCCGGCTGATAGGAAATACCTAATCCATTCGTCACGAAAACATACGAAACGACGTTTACATATTCAGTAACAAATTCGGTTTCAAATGGGTCATCGACACAAGTAGTAAATGAAGAAAAAGTTGTAACAAATGTATTTACGGAAAATGCTTCGACAATGCCACCCTCGAATCAGCCACCTGTCGAGACAGTGGCTCACTTCACTTTGTCCACAAGTCCTAAATTAACCACCAACGTGTACAAAACAACCTACACCATAGAAAATACCGTTAAGGATCAGAATGACGTTCCCTATGTAATGACGTCTAAGAAAACAATTGCGAACACCGTCACCGCTCCGACCGACTACATGCCGCTTTTACAGTCTTCCGAACCAACCATCTCGGAACAAAATGCAGGTATAATTGAGTGTTATTTTTACTTTTATTCACATAAGTTGTAAATTAAGAAAATTATTCCCAAAAACCGAATAGCGTGCCCCGGAAATATAGAGGAATTATAAAAAGCATTAAAGAAAAACTTTTTCTCCGCTAATTTGAAAAAAAAAAAAAAAATCATTCAACTAATTGAAAAACTTTTGAATAATGAAAAACACTAAAATAATATATCTAAAATTTAGTAAAATTAGTATCAAGTCAAAAATATGGTCAAAAACAAAAACCCGGTATAAATTTTTAAATTCAAATTACATTTATAAAAAATGTTTTTAAAAAAAAAAAAAAAAATACTAACTTCAGGATTTATTATAAAAATTTAATAAAAATGTGTTAAAAGTAAAAGATAATTATTCTATAACAAATATATTCCAGGGTGATATACCTTATAAGGTGATATTATGATGACTTATGCAACATTAACTTTTTGAATTCAGCACCCAAATTCATATTAAAATAATAATTAAAAACTGCATTAAATATTCATTCAATTGTTCACTGGATATTGTAATATGAATTTGATGCCGACTCTAATTGTATCAATATTGTATAACAATTACCGTAAAATCTCCTTAAGGCATATCACCCTGAAATATATTTTTTATGGAATTATTATTTCTTACTTTATAGTAACTTTTTTATTCAATTTTTATAATACAACTTGAAGTCGCTATTTTTGTTTTTTTCAAAAAAAACATTTTATTTTACGATTTTTAGCACATTATACTTGAATTTTTTTCTTGCTAAAAATCAACTTTTTTCGTCACATTATATGCTTAAAAAAAAAAAAAAAAAAAAAAAAAAATGATTTCTTTATTTTGAACTGTACTTTTATGGCAGAAACATGAGTAGCTATATTTTCATGGTAATTTGGCAAACTGATAGTATTTTAAGTCAATCTCGCCTCTGTTATACTAATAAAAAGTATGGAGAAAAAAAATTATCTAAAGAGACTATCGATTCACATGATCTTCAAGTACACTTTTTAAACAAAGAATTAAGTTCAATCTAAAATATTATATAAGCGATAGAAACATAAAAAATTAAAAGACACTTAACTATCGTGAAAAATAATTAAGAAAAAATATGCCCATGCGATAATTTAAAAACTTCCCGAATAATTTTCAATATACAATTTTAAAATTTTTTACTAACAAAGAAATATTTTCATTTTATTTTACATTTTTCACTTCACAATACACAGCTCCGTCTTATTCGGAATACATCAGCTCGGACGAATACACGATAAAAGCAACCGATAAACTAGAAGATACATTGCTGACAAAGAGTAGCAGTATCGGGCCGGTTATCGACGTGAAACCTACCAGTAATACGTTACAGACGGCAGACATTACAAAGACTTACTTTGTAACTTACACATATTTCAGCACACTTCTCGATAACGGCTCTACCGTGGTCAAGTCGAACATAGCAACATCATCGGATGTTGTAACGGAAAAGTTTTATCTACCGCCGAAAAGAACGAAAATTTCTAACGATGATACACCTCCTGTAAGTGCCCCCAGCGGCAAACCGATTAACATATTCGCGACGAAAACCTACATGACCACGTTCACCTATTTCACGACGTTGCTGCAAGACAAAAACGCGTCGCAGTCGTCGTCGTCACAGTCGGTCACTCCGCAAACGATCGTTAAATCACGAACAAAGGTCGTTCAGAATGTCGTAACCGAATCGGTAGACACGAAATTGCTGAACAGCGACTATTTAGCGTCGCTAAGGGACTCGTTCGTCGGAAGCGATTCATCGCTGCCGATAGTAGCTACAGCCACTCTGCAAGACGGACAAAAACTCGAAATTACCGCGACCAGAGAAAATCCAAATCGAAATGACGATAATAACAACGGTCCTCCGGAAGACGAAACGATATCGGAAAACGACGATGAAAAACAGCATTTCGAAGGCGATGATAATCTGATAATATCGAACAACGAACAGCAGCAGAATTCGAAGCCGGTCACAGACACTAATAATGCCCTGAAGAAAAACGAAATGAAGACGACGGCCGGTCAATCGTCATTCGTAACGACGATTTTGCAATCATCGACGGTAATGAAGAACGGCGCGACGCTTCTACCCGGATCTCAGATTATAAAATTTTCCGACGGGCACGGTAACGTTTCCATTATACCGGTTTCCGATCCGGTTAATAAACATCCGGACGGATCCGGTTTAAATCCTAAACCGATTAGCAAACCGGTTCCGCTGAACGATTTACTCGGATCGTTCAATATGAACGGACTCACAGCACTGAAACCGGTTATAACAGCCGTAGCCGACTTGTGGCAGAATAATCTAAAGTCAAACGGAAAAGACAAAACGGACGACAGCCAGCTGAATCAGAAACACCACCACCATCACCATCAACACCAACACGATCTGCTGGACAATAACATCATTCCGCCCACGTCCGGCTTAAACACCGACCTAAAACCGCCTACACGAACTCCGATTTACATACCGGTCGGTACGGTAGACACGGAGGCGGCAGAAAGCGAAGACTCGAATACGATACAGAAGTATCCGGAAACGCATCAGCGAAATAATCCGGGTACGGTCCTATTCGGTAAACCGACTGTGGAAAGTCCGCTCGTATCCGGCGGAATTCCGATAAGTCCGGGACAGATAATAAACGCCAATACGGATGTAATAGTCGGTACGCCGTCCGTTCTGGGTCCGCGGCCGCCGTCAGCCCCGCCAACAGTTAAAGCTCACGACAAAAACGACGTTCCGATCGGAATGTTACCGCCTCCGAAACCGTCGATGCAAGCAGCCCCGAACGTCGGCTACTCCGATCACGATCAACTACTAGCGAAATTCCAAAATCGAAATCACGTAAAGTACCCTCCGCCGGCTCCGTATTTTCCGCAACTGGCCGATTTAAAGTTCAATTTCTTCAACGACCGCGATAAAAGACCGATCGGCAACGATCTGAAAATTCCTTCGTCCTCCGAAATTAAGTCGCACAAAATTTCCGTGCAGGGAAACTTATCGCCCGCTCTGGCGTCCGAGAACGAGTTGAGTCGCGTACAAAACAATAACAATCATCAACTGTTAGAGAACAACGCCGCCGCGTTGCTGGTTAACGTGCAACCGTCGCAAGTCGCTCAAGTGATTATACCGCACGGCAGTCAAACAACGCTTATATATAGCGACCAGCGAGCTGGAACTGGTAGTCATCACGGTACAAAAGGCGAAATATTTAACGATCCATCTCCGTACCCGGAACCGAATGTAAATCCTGGATTTGTAGGTCTGCAGGTGTACGGGCCGATAAATACCGTAGACGAGTCTTCACCCGGTAGCGGTAGCATTAGCAGTAGTTCGAATACGATTCATTTAGATATTCCGGTCGATCCGTACGATAAAAACAACAACGCCGTTGCTAACACCGAATCGCACCACATAATCGTAGTGAATAGTGACGAAAAACAGCCACTTTTGATCAGAAACAACGACACTAAAATTCAACAGCAGCAGCAGATATCGAGCAATCAAAATCGTATCTTAACCTGGCCGACGGCTACCTCGCTATCGGGTAAAGTTAAAAATCCGATCGTTTTCTCCGGAAATAACTGGTCCAATCATGATGACGCAGCTGAATTCCAAAGACCGGCGGACGCCGACTTCGAAATCGACGACGACTCTTCTCTGTACGATGAAATCAAGTCGCCCACCGATCTCGATAGACCGACCGCTATTGTTGCGAGCACGCCGCACTTGGATTATCAATGGGAAGTGCTGAAAGTTCAACAACAGAATCATCAGCAGCAACCTGCGGGCACAGTAGGTAAACTACCATCGAACGTTCCAAAGAAATCACCGTCGTTGTTATCGTCGACGGCCGAAAGTAAAACGTCAAACCGACCGCGTCCGACTACTAATAATCTGGAAGCTTTGCTAGCATTCGAAAAAGTGACAAACGGCGAACCGGCTACTAACGAAAATCTTAAACAAAGACCGGAAATATTAAATTCGATACTTAAAGAAAACATCAAAGTGTCCGACGACGTTATCGGACTAGCTCCGCCGCCAGTTATTCAACCGGATGCGAACAACATGCCGAAACAGCAAAGAATTCCTTCGCGAAACAACGGCCCTAAACCGAATACTCCGTATCCGTTTGAAAAACCACTATCGAAGGTGACATTGCCGCCGCCAACGAGACCGCCTCCGACGAAAATTATAAAGCCTGTTGTCGGCATTTACGATTCGTCGAATAACCGACAAAAGGAGGATAACGCGCTCAAACTGAAACCTTTGAATAACAGCGGTAAAATTGAACCGGTTTTGAAAAAGTGGCCCAACTACACAACGTTCAATAGACCGTCTCAAAGTTCTCCGACAATCGGAGTGTCTATGAGCGTCGAAGAAGAAACTGTTCCTCATTCTACCGTTGCTCCGCCGCCTAGAGCGGAAGTCGTAACGGCGCTTTCCAAAGTTAACACGAACAGTTACACCGGTAAAAACAACATCAGCGTCGCCACTTCCACCGCTGAAAACACTATTCGAAATAACTTACCACCAGTCGCGAATCAATCTACCGGCAGTTTTGAACTGATCTCCACTATAAAATCGAACAACGAACAACCGGTGTACAAAAGCGAAACAACGTCGAGATGGAATCAAAATAACGTAAATTCCAACTCCAATCTGGAAACTAACGCTGTCAAACTGAATAAAACCGCCGTATACTCGGCCAGTCCGGTCAATACTATTTTCGGTAACCTGTACACCAGGCCACCGCCGGCCAATATAGTCATAATACCGACACCAACTATAACCAAGCATCACACCGTTATCAGTATGGTCATTGACAAACAATCGAGTGACCGCGAGAACAACAACCTAAACAGCGATAATTCCGAGTCGTCCAGTGACGGTAATAGACAGCTCATCGCCAGCAGCAGTAGCAGCGTATTAGTATTCGGTCAGTCATTTGAAGACGATAACGACAGCAGCGAGGAGAAGTCGACGCTGACTCATCACCGTTATAAAACGGAACCGTTGCCGCCTACCTATTTCGTAACGCACACTCAAACGTTATCGGTAACAATAACGGAAACGACCGTACTGCAGAAAGACGGTGTTACCTCGACGCATACGCTAGTTCTGACCAAGACGCAAACGTCTACCTTGGTCGACACTATTACCGAATTCCATACGTTACTGCAACCGACGAAAATTCTTTCTACCGTCACTACCACCATTCCTTTGAAACTCGAGACCGATTATCTGTTAATCAATTCTCGATCATCTTTCACTTCTGAAGCTACCACTACTCCACTACCGTCACCGGCGGATAGTGCGAGGGAGAGCGGCCCTTTTTCTAGTCATAATAATAACGCGGACGAAAACGATTCGATCCTACTGGTAATGACTGATTCGAAACCCGGCACTATACGCATAGTACCGACTCCGTCCGAAAGTAAGCCGACCGCTCCTGAAGTGCAATTACCCGATGAAGCGAATGAAATAAATCCGAACGATATACTCTACAGCGGCATCTTTACGCACTCGTCTGATAACGAATGTCGCCCGGAATGTAAAACGTCCAAGAATGAAATATGCCAGAAACTGGGTAAAACCATGAGTTGCGTTTGCCGATCCGGATTCGCGAGAATGTTTCCGGACCATCCATGTAAACGTAAGAAGTTTCAATAATAACAACGTTTAACTTCCTAAAATAATCTCTTTTTGTGCAAAAACAGCTTTTGAAATTGTGAAAATATTAAATAAATAGGTACATATATAAAAAACATATATAAATAATATAACGTACGTTAAAAATAAATGTTTAAAAGTGTATATTCTCGTATTAACAAAATATGTGTAAACTTAAAATAATACAAACGCAAAATTATTCCCTATTTGTGATATGCTTCTTGAATTAGCAAACGTTCGAAAATTCAACTATGTATATATTTACTACATTCTTTAATGAAATTTTTTTAAAAGCGCTACTATTAAACAAATTAAATAATATATACAATTTAACATTTCTTTAAAATATATGTACGCATACCTGAGTTGTAAGTTTCCACCGCTTTTTATTTTTCATATAAAATGTAGTCCATATCTTTACGACTACAACGGTATTGCAATACTCGTTCATATGTATATCCTGAAATATAAATTCACAAATGCAATTAATTTTAATTCGGTTAATTTAAATTTTAACGTAAACAACAAGTTGCTGCTTTATCAACTAAATGATAAAATAAAATTTGAATCAACTGAAACAATCAAACAAAATAGATAAATATATGTATACTTGCTGAATTAATAACGTACATATTAAAAACATATATTTACTCAATGAATAAACGCATAATGCATTATGATAATCGAAAAAGAAAATGTTAAAAATTTAAGACACCGACTATATATTTTCGAACTACAAATGCATTATTACGCACTGTAATCGTGAACCATATACATACATACATAGTTCGAAATTAGTCGGGTGTTTTAAATTTTTTATATTTCGTTTTTCGATTATCGTAATATATATCGTGTGTGTTTTTTTATTATCCATGTTATTAAATGCGATAAAATCACGAATAACGCTGCTAATAATAACATTGTAAAAAAAAATTTCGCGCACATATTCAATTTGTAATTTAAAAATGACAAATTAGAAAGTAACTGAAAATTTGTCAGTTCATTTTAATAATGATAACAAAGCTGCCTACAATATTTGATTTTCTTTGTTTTATTCTCTTTAAAACCCGGGAAAAAATTGCAACGTACGTAAAAAAAAAAAAAAAATTGTTAAATATCAGTAAAAATATGATTAATAATCGAATTCTGTAATATATTATTTACAGCCACTTATAGCTACATAATGAAAATGGTACTGGAAAAACAAGGTCGCGAACCGATAAAATATAATAATAATTTATCCGACTATTCTTCGCCGTTTCACCGACACTTAACGGAAGCAACGAAAGATGGTTTGGATAGAATGGTGATGCAAACGAATCTTCGTGACATATACCACGGTGTCATAGTTTCCGGATTTCAACCAGATACTAAATCGGATAAAGTGCTGGTAGCTTATGTCGTACAGGTATAAAAAGATTACCTACTGCAAAATGCGTGAACGTCATAGGGGTTATTAAACTGTGCAAACACCGAAGTTCTCTTAAATCGCATTCAAACTGTGAAAAAATAAAATTTTATTACTGTCCGTTTCATCGGCGAATCGAATAATATGCGCTTTGTACCTATTTAATTTTCTTTAAATTAATGATTAATCTTCACTAAAAATCAAAACTAATTAAAATGCAAAAGTAATTAAAGTAGCGGCTGCCTCCTACGGTCTTCAATTGTCAAAAAGAAAAAGTCGAAACAATCTTTACTTTTAAATATGAACGAAATGTTAAAAAACTCGTTTAAAATCATTTAATTAACAAACAAAAGCTAGCTTTTGACCACGAAACTAGTCACAGCTCACATAGTTGACCGCTTTTTTTTTTTTCTTTTTTTGCAATATTTCATTAAAGTCGAAATCCATACAATTTCAAAAAACACAGATATTTGTAATATGTTTTTCAATACCTAATATTTAGTTTCCTCTTAAATCTGAATTACGAGTAGTTAAATATTGTTTTTATTTTCTGTAATAACCCCATCCCTGACATAACAATTATAGATTAAATATATCCCAACATTTTGACAAATACTACTCACAAAAAAAATATAAGAAAGAAATAAATATCCTTAAACAAAAAGATATAAATTCGGTTGTATGAATATATAAATATATATATATATATATATATATATATATATATATATATATTGATCTCTTTTCGGCTTTTGCACTTTTCTCCTTTGGTTCTCTGCTTTACCAAACCTCCTTACTTCACTTTATAACTTCCTAAAACTCGCGTATTCTTCTAAATTGTTTACTCTTCCTTCGGAACCCATGTAACCGTAATGAATATTCAATCATGTTTTATCCTCACTCTGCCCTTCCCATACAACTACCTTCACGGATAGTTCGAAGTCTGCTGCTGAGGTTATATTCCTGCGCTTAGCTATACTCCTTCCAACTTCCCCCCTTTTCCTCTGTTTTTCTCGCCGAATCCGTGGCAAACATGCAGTTCTTTTTATAAAACTTCAACCATTAATATATATCCAAGTTCTTCCTATCCCCCGACTCGAAAACTGTTTTATTAGCTCTTCTTCCTTTCCTACACCGTCTGCTGGTCCAATCATTCTTCACATTCGTTCCTCGATATTCAATCTTAACCGATCTACTATGGACTGCCAGCAGTTGTGGCATTTCCGCCAACGAGTTGGTTATTTTGTCGGTGCACGTTCGACTACAGTCAGTGACAAATTCATAAGTAGATTTCCCGTCTCAGAGTCCTTAGTGGCTGTCTTATTATTCGCATCATCGTTATTTTTGGACCAATTTCTATCCTTCCTTCTTTTCTAATCCCCATTTGTTCCATCCATCACCCTGTCCGCGTGTCAGTCTCTAACAACATTGGCCGTTCTATTATTTCCTCCATAGTTCGCCTTCGGTTTAATCATAATCTCTACTTCTCATTTTTCCCTTTCGTTCAGTCGCCTTTGTGTCAACTCTCCAGAGCTCAACTATACTTGTGATGCGAATCACGTCTTATTTGAATGTCCTTTTATTTCCGTCTTCTGAGCCTTGGCCCTTTACCCCTTATAGTGCCCATATCATCCTTGCACACTCCCCTTTCTCACTATAGTTCCTTTGTTGTTTATTTCCTCAATTTTATAATCTTTTCCTAATATAACTCGCAATACTATATGACTCCGACAAGCTTCACTGTCGACACGTGTTCAAAAAATAAAAAATGAAATAAATTGTAAAAAGTTACAATTCTTCTTTAGCACGAAGAACAAGCCTCTGTAATTTAAATTGTACGAATTTCACAGTTTTGTAAAAATTCAACGTCACTATCGTAGTGAGAGTAAAAATAAAATTTTAGAATGTAGTCAGATTAATTGAAATAAGAAGATCAGGAACATTTTAATTGACATTATTGTACACGAAAATACTGTGAACAGTAATTTTTTTTCAGTACAAATTGAAAAAATTTTTTCGATACATGTTCGCCTTAATAATGTTTTAATGAGTATCGTACTTGACGGTTTTAATTTTTGATTTAACATTAAACAGCTGTTCGAAAATACGGAAGAAAGGAAATTGGAAGAAGAAATACATAAATCTCTGAAAACCAATAATTTCAGTTTGGGGGGAACTGATGTACACGCTGCTCCAGATATGTTACACATCATTAAAGCGGAAGGTAATAATAACATTTTAAACCTACTGACATATTCATTACATAAATAATAAATACGACTAATTACATTTAATGCGACGCAGAAAGTCTTTTCAAAAATAATATGACTGTATGTACAATATAATTTTGACGAAATTTATCATTTTGGTACTTCGATACAACTTATAATTATTAAATTTCGCTTATGAAAAAACTTTAAGCATCGGAAAAAAGTGATTAATTGATTTATTATAACTGAAATAACCTTTTGATTATAAATATTAAAAATAGAAAACTGAGAATCCTCTTTTCAATGCGTAAAATATATCAAGAATATTTTTAAAAAATCTCATTGAAATATTTGCCCGAGCAAAGTTAACTTTTAGCGAATTAATAAATGTACATATCAATTAAATTACTCATTCACAATTTCTAACAGACGAAATGTGTAATCTCTAACCAGAGATCTGCGCAATAAACAGCACGACACAAAAATGATACTTAAACACAATTGATATGTTTAATGAATTTTGACAGGAATTTATCGACGTAAAAGCTCAATAACAAATAATAAAATACTGAACTATTCATTAAACTATTTGAAAAAAAAAACAACAACAAAATCAGTTATATTTATAAATGAGCCTATCAGTTAATGTTTTTAAGGTAAGTAAAATTTTTCTTTGATATCGTTACGTTCCGTGGTATTAATTATTCTATATACTTTTTTTTTTATCGCAGATTTAGATGAATGCAATGATAACAAATTCAACGACTGTTCGCCAAATGCTCAATGTTTTAACTTACGTGGCACATACACGTGCGGTTGTAAAGAAGGATTTACCGATCTGTCGCATAGTACACAGTTCCCGGGACGTGTTTGCTCTGGTAATTTTTACGTTTTAATTTTTAGACACAGATGTATACTTTTTATCCAATGCAATTTCCTCGTAACTTAAGGAAACGTGTGGAATTAAAAGTAAAACCATGCAGTTCCACACTCTTCGTGAAGTTGGTAAGAAATATTAAAAACGAGTGTTAAAAGGAGAATTTAAATACATTCAGATATAAGCTTTATTGCATTTTCTAAAATCGATGGCGTACACAGCTATCTCTTCAAATCATTGATTATTTTGGTTACTCGGCAATACAGATATTCTCACTCTGGTGCCTTCGCCGAAGTAACATGTTGGATTTAAGTTCGATAACAACTTAAAAGTTTAAATTCTTTTTTGTGTATTGAACGATAGAGCTCACAAATCTTAAAAGAACAGGTAATATTACGTTAAATGTTCTTAAACCGCGAGTACGCCATCTATAATGGTAATATTTGAGTCCCGAATCGAAACGTAACTCCCTTGAAAATAAATATCACCACTTATTTTTTTAAATCAAAAAAAAAAAAAAAAATGAATGATTAAAAATAATGAATAGAATCGCAATTAAGTTTTTGCTGAACATCGAAAGTCACCGCCGAGGGATTGACACAGTTGCAAAGGAAGTTGCATTTTCTTATATTACATCTGATTTGCGCCAAAAAAATGATTAAAAATTTTTAATTTAATCGAGTCAAAAAAGACTACTCTCAATATAATAAAAATATTTTATAACATTGTTCTCAACTTGTTCAATACCATGATTCTTTTTATACCTTTGCCGTTCCATAGCCCATCTTTAACGGAAGCACTTGCCCTAATTAAGTTCGGTATCCTGCGATTTCACTTTAAATTTTTCAATACGGCAGTTTTCATATATATATATATGCGCTATATAAATAGTAATCCTAATCATCTATTCTTAGCTCCGTTTTGCTTTTAAAAAACTCAGAAAAAAATCTTTTTCGAAAAATTAAGACATCTTATTGCACGCTACAATTTACATCTTTACGATGATATTCCAGTAATTTTATTTTAATAGCTATTTTTAGAATGTAGGTACTATTAATTAACAATACGTCAATTTAGGCGTATAATTTTTCAATTTTTACCATTACATTTCTCGTATGTTGTATTATTTATCTCATTAAACTTCAACGTACTAACCCAATTTTTGACTTTTAGATTTATTCTAAATAATATTAGCCTATAGTTATTCTGAATTTTTATCCCACTGTTTTGTTTTTTTTTTAAATCTTACGTTAGTTCGTCGAATTAAAGGGGAAAATGCGCACTTCTAACGATTATCACGCAAAAGAGTACACTCTTCCATTCTCTGCTAAAAATTCTCACTCGTTGCGAAAATGTATTAGCTTACATTCGTTTTAGTTCTCTAATACTGCTCCTCCTAATAATTAAAATAATAATAACTACCATTATCAAAATGCAATACTCTATGCCATCAAAAACTATGGAAGATGAATCACAAAAAGTTTAATTTTCCACTATCCTTTAGATATGTTTTTGCATAAAATTAAATTTTTGATAATAGGAAAACTAAGATGAAAATAAAAAGAAGACTAAAAAACCCGAATGATAAAAAAGGGAAGAAATTTCGTGATTTACTTGATCAGTGTGTAGAGGGAGGTTGCCAATTCCTTAACTTTGAAATGTATCCATAAAGAGCTAATTTACTAATTTTGTTAAGAAAACAAAAAAAAACAAAAAAAAACAAAAAAGAAACATATCTACATTCTCGTCATTCTATTTTTTTGTTTTTTAAAGCACTCTTTGACTGCAAAACAATTATCTTCTAACTGTGTTTGAAATTTGCAAATTCTACAAAATGTTGTATAAATCGCTGCCATCAGCAAAAACATTGGCACAGCAAATTAAAAACAAACTAAAAACATTTAAGTAAACCTTAAGAACTATTACTATTCTGTTATGAACTAAAATGAATTCAAAGAAGGTCCGAAACAAATAACAATTGAAATTTAGCGAAAGGCGTTGAAGTGGATAAGCAATGGAAAAAAGGATTTATTAAACTTGAATAAAAATAATAATTTCTAGCACGATTGAACTTTGTTTATTTTTTCTCCGAAACACCTGTTTCCGAATAAAGCCGTGTTAAGGTTTTGATAAATAAAATAGCTTAAAAAAGTAAAACCGTAAATTTTTATGTTTATATCAATTATCCGTTAAAAAAGTTTCCGTCAAAACATGTATAATTTATTAACAGCACTGATATTTTTTCATAACAAAATCAATCAGGGTGGATGATATAGCTTGCCTTTCATTGAAATTTATAAAAACGTAAGTTCCCCTTTTCGAATAATTTATGTGTGTATGTTACCGGCAAATCTTTCAGAATTTCTAGTCATGTGGTGAAGGACCAAAGAGAAGTGAAAAAGAAAGAAATCTGCCAGTACTTCTGTGTGAGCAAAAATTAATCTAACTAAAGGAAAAAGACACGTTCTATCTAAGAAGCTGTTTTGTGAAAAAAGAGATAAAAAATGATTTAAGAAAAAAAAACGAAACTAAAAAAAAAGCGAACTATAATTTACGTAACAAAAACGCGTAAAGGCGATCAATCCAAAATTATCGAAATCGGTAGCCCTGAAAAGGGCTGTTTCTATTAGAAATATGGCGAATCAAAAAAGTGAAATTAAAAAGGAATCGGAAAGTCAGGAAAACGCGGAAACGGACGAATCAGGAACCAACTCAAGAAAACAAATCCAGACGCGGAATAGGAACAAATAATTAAAACAGGAAAAATAAATGACGAAAATACGCAATTATTAAAACGGACAAAACTTCGAGACGACTAACGATGTTTAACGTCACAATGAGCGGCCAGACGCTAGTTGGCCTTTTGATATTGAGTAGAAGTTAAATTCCGATTTTCTGCTCATAGTCCAGGAGACGGTGAATTTTTTCAGTACTAATTTCCCCAGTCAGCAAACATCGATAGAATTATTCAGTTAGTAATTCCAAGCAAATTTCATATATTACGGAGAGGGGTCCGATGGGTTGAGGCGGAAAATGCGTTAGAACATACAAATCCACTGCACTTTTTTTTACCAGTGATTAAAATTGTTGTAGTAGTAAGAGATATACTGAAGGTAAGTAAAAAAAAAAAATCTGTCTGATCTGTAAGTATAGGTAATGCGTCTGGCAGGTGGAAAACTGAAAAGAAATTATCGGAACAATTTCCCTTATTTTCGCAGTTCTAAAAGTTTATCAGATGATAGTCCACATTATAATAACAGTTTAAAATACAATCTAGCTAATGTGGAACACTCCGAAAGCCTTGGCAAGCTCGTCTGATGTTGGTCAGGCGCGCTAAATTTGGCACGTTCGATATACAGGTGATTGGTGTCATTACCTACTTGTTTTTATTATGAGAGTATTAAACAATCAAATACAAAAAAAGCAAATACGCTTTATAGAAGAGTACAAAATTATAATCGGGCAGATTAAAAAATATTTGTTTACGAAGTGATTGCAAATTACTGACAAACGTGTATTTTCCATGACATTATAGTATAATCTACCATGGGACAAATTTTCAAACCCGGGAAAATAAAAGCAAAAATTTTCTATTTTTACAATTTTGTGGATACCGCCAGACTATCATTCGCCAATTTCATGAATCAGTCAGGCTTATTTTAAATTACGGTTTATGATAGTATCAATTTATACGTTAAATTTCAAGCGTGTAAAAATAAGCGTTACGAATCCCAGAAATCGATCAAATTTTTGAATCCGCAAATTTTCAGCCAGACGTACTTTCCTCCATTTGAGATAAATCAGACTGCTATTTTCATAAATTTCATGTAGTAAATGTAAAATATTTATGACTGGGAAAATAAGTGCACTTATTTTATTTTTTTTTTTCTTTCGAACCCATCCGGAAATTTTAGCCAGACTCAAAAATTGTTGTTTTGTGTCACTAACAGAACAAACTAATTCATATACACCGACTGGAAAAATAAGTACTAAAAAAATTCACTGCCTCCCGGATTATCACGTTCCTGTTGTGTTCGCCATCTGCTGTGAGTACTTCCCCGACATCAGTGAGTCCTAAAGAGCACACTGAGAAGCATGCACGCGCATGCACAACTACAATATAAACAACTAATCAGATCAAAGTTTAACTAACCAAGTACTCCTTTACTTTGACAGAATGGCCAGCGCGTTGTACACTACGCATTTCCTTTTTTTCTTTTTTTTTTATCTTGTACAATATGTTCACATTACCACTGTAAGTATCACTGCAAAATTGTGAGTACACTCTACCGCTATTTTATTATAGTAAAATAACATTCTCGCACCTGCATCAATTTTGCAGTTGATCCGTAGCTAGAAAAATTTACAAAAAAGAAAAAAGGCTAGCCTATTCAGTGAATAGGAAGTTCACAAGAATTCTCGGCGAAATAATACCGCTAGTAAACATCGTATCAACTATAATGAGTGGTAGTGCAGCGAGCCAGCGAAATTAGATCGGCAGTGTAAGTGGAATTCGCGGGTCTATATGCATTTCGCTGAGAACTTCGTCTGGTGCCAACAAGTCGCTTCGCTCGTTCACCGGTATTTCAGATTGACAGATCGCTGTGATACTATAGCTATGGTTTCCCAGCGGTAATGTGAAAATAGCGATCCACATACACACACATGCAATAGTTACACATGATTTTTTTGATGGTTGAAGTTTTTTTTTTTCTAAACAAATTAATAACAGCTGACGTCAAAGCCGTTATTACCCGTAAACCATCTATTTTTGTTGGTCATTAGATGTTCGATATAGCTGAATTGTGTTGTTTTAATCACCGTGCTAGGTACACTGTTTAAATTTACTTTTATCGCAAAGTTTTTCCGATACTAAAGTATGCGATATTTTTTCCTCCGAAAATTAAATCGAATAACTCTGCTTTCGAGCCACATTCTACACAGAGAACATTCTCACTTTAAACGAATTTCTTAAAACGATAAATGTCGTTAATAAATATTTTATTGAAGATAAAAGAACTCTCTAAACATATACCTCTAATGAATGAACCAGTATGGAATATGAAAGATAAGAGATGGTAGCGGAAGAATACTTCAAATTCTTATTCAAATCTGAAGCCATATTTTTATTGAAATTATTTGCATTATCAGATGTTTACATGTACATTATACACGTATTCAATATCATTCAACAATAAAATGTGGATAAACTGTTTTGCGTTAGAAAAATCGAGGAATTTATAAATATGTTAGAAGAAAGAGGGTGAATGGGTTTTTGATAATAATGTTTAGACATAGATGAGTGGCGTTAATCTTGTAATAGAAGAAGAAATGATAATGTAATCCAACTTCTGAAGAAGGCTTATGTATATCAACGTTTGTATTTTCAAATTATAATCATATTAAATGTAACTCGGAAGAGAAATTTGCATCGGTAAAAAAGTTACAATTTTTTTAGTCAATCAAAACCAATTAAGAATGATCAAATATGCAAAGCAAATTCCATCTATAAGTGAAGAGTTTTTTAGCAAATTGATGGATCTAAATGACGAATTTTTCCACTTAGTGCAGTTGAAAAATGAATTGATTATATTTACTTCTAATAATGATCTCAAATTCATAAAAGAATCAGCAAGCATATATGTATGTAATAGCGGATGATAGGCCCTGGATGAGTTAGAAAAAAGTTATACATTTTCAAAATGGAGTTCTTCTAAGCTTCGAGCGTCAAACTACATAATCAATAGATCAGCTGTATTTTTATTCCCATTAAAATACATCTTAAACGTATTCAGCAATTTTTCTAACTACATCTGTCGAGAACCGTGTTAAATTTTTGATGCTATAAAAAAAAAATAATATCCCAGTATTACATGTTTAAAAAAAAAACAAAAAGTTCGCATTTTAATACGAATTATCTATTAAATTGTTAAACTTTTAAGGGATTTTTCGTTCGTTTTTATTCAAACCGTTCTCTACGCCGATTCCTTTTCAGGTGAAACTCGTGTTTTGCAATTGCATTTTATTTCGTATGCGATACTAAATTTTGTTATTTTGACGGCGTGAGGCTGTCGAATTTTAAATGATTTTTCGGTCACAGGCTTTATCCCGATTCCCTATCGTATACCGAATCTTGAATAAAAAATTAGTCGTGTAGAATCATTTTACTAAACTTTAATAAAAATAGTAACATGTAAAATGTTGTTTAATGAATTGCAAAGGTTAGCATAAGAATTTGACGTCAAAATACTCGGTCAAAAGTTTGTGAAACGAAATTAAATTACGCGCTTACCCTATAAATAGCTTTTACTAAAACTTGTTTCAAAAATTTACCTGAAACACTTGTTATATTTTAACGAATTAAACATTAAAACTTCTCATTTTTCACGTCATTTATTTTATCCGTTAAAAATCAGCCGTACTTTTTATGAAACTATTTATGCTCGTACATGATGATTTACCATAGTTCAAAAATACCAATTTACTTAACGTGCGCATAGTTTAAGTGTTAACTTATGTGAATTGATTAACTGGAAACGTCCGAATGTAAACACTACTTTGCACTACATTCAGTAGCTGCTACATGAGTTAAAAATAGTTCAATAAAACCATCCATAAATTTTGAAGTTGTGCTATGGTAAGTATATAAATGCCTACATATTTAAAAGTAATGCTTTGTTTACCGCTTCGTCAGTACCACTTGAGGAAAGGAATGCACTAAAATTTCGATATATATCAATCTGGTTTTTAATGTTGCTTTTTAAATTTTCAAAAAAATAAAACGAAAATGTAGTAATAACAATATCAATAATAATTGTACATTTACAACTTATGTTAACAGCTGATATTACTGGATGTGAATTATGCAGTTATCACGGTACTTGCTATTTCACATCTAACGGAGATCCGTTTTGCGAGTGTTTCCAATGGTACGCTGGTGAAAGATGTCAGATTAACCTAAAAAGTAAGTTATTTGCTCGCTTACATTTCTGTCTCTTTCTCTTCTATGCTTTGTATAAAATGATCAAAATTTACAACGTAATTCTAAATCGGTCCATATGAATATAATAACATAACCACAAAAATCCTATAAAATATAACAAACGTTGCATAAAATTGGGATACTTTCGTTACATAAAATTGAGACATTTTTTGTAATAGGGGGTAGCCTATAAATTACATTGTAATTAATATATGTATATATATATATATTGTAACGGAATGCGATTTCCTCCTTTCGGAACACCACTTGTGATGAAATTGACCAGATATGAATCGACTAGGTACGAATGTGGTGGTCCTTGATTGCAGGAGCTAGCTAATATTAATTTCACGTTCCGGTACCGGAGCACATTCATAAAAAATTTCGGATTTCTATTTTTCTCAGGAAAAAAAAGAAAAAAAATGAACGGCAGTGACATCAACAATGTTACATTTCAGATTGGCGTCTGCCGAGTTGATCATGTATTTCCATCGAAAACACTAGCCCGCATCTTTTCCATGTATCACGGAAACACCTCTACCCGAACGGCAAAATACACTGTGAGTACTGTCCCGGTTGAAAGGGAAAAAAAAGAAAAATACGTATTAGCCAACGTATGTATTTTGATTGGTAACCAAATGGAAAACAAAACACAATTTACATACACATATTTAGCGAGACAACCGTGACTAGAATGGAAAATAACTTGAAATTTTAAAAGACACTATAAACGGCTTCAAAAACGGCATAGTGATGAAAGTTTCATTGTAACACGGCGACAGGGCGACTAGAATAATGTGTGGCAACCGATCGACAACTTATCAACGACTAACTGACCAAATTACCGAGTAATCATCATATATCGAAGTTTCTAGAACATCTTCGAATAATACCGCACTAGCCGTCCCACCTGACATTAACGGGATTTATACAATCCTTCTTCGATTCAGTGCTGCTTGTCTCGAACGGACTCATGTAATTGCCCCCGCTATCGATCGCTACCAACAAGACACACACACATACACAATCTCAATCCCGACACATTCGTCCGTCCGACTGCGCACGGGAGTTTCAGCCAATAGAGCATATTCAATTCCCACAACCAGCGACGACGACAATTAAATCGTTAGATCGCGAATTAATGAAATATTAAGAAATATTTTCTAACTAAGATGATCCTTGAAGGATGCAACGGCGGCGTTCCACAGTCTTTACAAATAAGGCTACTGTTCACAATACCAACGTCAGGCCCGGCCCGACAGGCCAGTTGGTTCATTCATTAGTCGCAACTACCATTACTTATGAACGCTAACTAAAATATGAATTGTGTTAATATTAGGGCATATCCGCGAGATGAGGCGTGTCAGTATCGCCTGACTGACATGAGAAATATACAAGGGCTCAGGCTGTTAGCAAAAAGAAAAAAAACATTCAATGAATGCCAAATATATCAAACCCAAGAAAAAAAGAAAGCATATAATACAGCAAAGAAAGAAGCAAAAACAGCAGTAGCAAAAGCGAAGTATCAGCATTACACAGAACTTTATAATAAGTTAGACTCAAGAGATGGCGATAAGTGTATATTATGCCGACTGGCTAATGCACGTGCTAAAAACTCACAAGACATCGAATATTATATTTTCATAAAAGATGCAACGGCCACTCGGCTACATGACAAAATGAAAATTGTGCAGCGCTGGAGGCAATATTTCCGTGAGAAAACCGCCGATTTAAATCCAATACCCAGCTACCCCGAATGCAGGACAAATTAAGTCCTATTCCTAACATCACTACGGATGAAGTGACTAGAGCCATTAGCAAAATGAAACTATCAAAAGCACCAGCACCGAACAGCATTCCAGTTGACGTTTGGAAAATATCAGAATTTAACAGAATTCTTCAATACAGTAGTAAATTCTGGGGTGATCCCCTACAGCTGGAAATCTAGCATAACCATTCCAATATACAAAAATAAAGAGAGCACAGCAGACTGCAGCAACTATCGTCCAACACGATTATTATCACGTACGTTTAAAATATTGAAGCGAGTCATTGACGAACGGCTACGAGGCATTGTAGAATTAACAATAAATCAGTGCGGTTTTGTAAGAGGATGTGGTACTTCCGTTCGCCGATGGAAAAGCACAGGGAGAAATCAAGAAGTATTTAGCTTCCATAGACCTATCAAAAGCATTCGATCAAGTTCCACAATGCCTCATCTGGTATGCTCTCCATGATTATAAAGTTCCAGAACATTTAGTAAACCGGATACAATTATTATATAAAAAAACATCAAGTAGAATCCGCTGCACAGTGGGCGAATCAAATGATTTCCCTGTTCAACCATCAAGGATCCGCACTCTCGCCACTACTATTTAACATTGTCCACCAACACACGGAATATACAAACTTCAGTTCCTTGAACACTACTATATATACAGATGATATTGTGCTAGCTGATAACATAAAAGATGCACTCCAAGCTAAAGTCCAGGCTTGGAGCGATCAATTGTTAAAGTATGAACTTAAAGTCAATGTCAAGAAAACCGAGTATTTCATAACAGACCCAAATATCAGCGGATCTATGCAAGTCGGCAGCAAATTACTAGCCCAGACAAACAGTTTTAAATATCTCGGATTCCATATACACGCAGACAGTAGTGCATCCGATGCAGTTCGTGGTAGCATCAGCGCAGCGTGGCTAAAGTGGAGATCAATGACAGGTATGCTGTATAAAAAACCCATGCCTATAAGGTTAAAAAGCTTATCGGACCATCATTCGTCTAGTGGCTCTGTATAGAGAGGAATGCTGGCCTACGTGTAAGCGGGAAAAGCAGAAGTGATGGAAATGCGGATGCTAAAATGGTCACTGAATGTCCGATTATCGGATCATGTTAAGAATGACGTTGTCCGGAGAATAATGGGAGTCGTGCCAATAACCGACAAACTGTGCGAGAGCAGGTTGAGGTGATATGGACATGTACAACGTGCTCGAGAAGCCAGAAGCGAATCGCTGCTGGCACTGGTAGACAGTGTCCAGGTCAATGGCAAGCGGTCGGTAGGTAGGCTGAAAAGAAGGTGGATAGATGCCGTCGCGGCTAATGTTAGCAGAGTCGGAGTGGACCCATCCCTAGTATTTGACCGTTCTGGCTAGAAGTATGACATAAGTCAAGCAGACCTCGTCCCAGCGGAAAAATGCTGAAGAAAAAGAAGAAGACACTGTCAAAGGATCGCGTTACACAAATCCGTCTCAATATATATATATATATATATATATATATATATATATGGTCATCGCGTTTGACCTAGTGGCTAGAGCGCTTGACTTCCGATCCGGAGGTATCTCGGGTTCGATACCGAGCAATGACAAAATATGCGCGCTAGTTTCGTACACAGCAGTTAAGACACATTTGGGCTGCATTTGTATATCGATAAATCAAGCGACTATAATCAGTTCCGAATGTAGTCGTGTGAGTGCGCTAGCGTCGCATAGATCAACCGGCGAACAATCGCATCAACGTGAGTAAACAAGCCAGTTGTCTTGGTTCGCCTCGCCATTGGTACCTTTCTATCATTGGTCGGTAGCACGGAAGCTAGGTTGCGCTCCTGCTTACGTGCTTATCTATTGCGCGGCTATTCTATCCTCTAATTCTCCTCCGAATTAGACGATAATCTCATACTCGAAATCGAGTGAGAATATACGACGACAATATATATATAAACTCGGCCATTTTGGCCTCGCAAGGGGCTGTGCCCCTTGACCTCTCTTGCTTTCATTTCTGTCTCTTTCTCTTCTATACTTTGTATAAAATGATCAAAATTTACAACGTAATTCTTACTGGCATCAATACACACAAAAAATAACATAACCATAAAAATCCTATTCTAACATTTACCTTCCGTTATATAAAATTAAGATATTTTTTCGTTACATTTTTCGTTACATATTTCATTACATAAAATTGTGACATTTTTTAAATAGCAATAACAAAAATCCTACAAAATATAACAAACGTTACATAAAATTGGGACATTTTTCTGGGACATTTTTTTGGGACATTTAGCGTTACATAAAATTGGGACATTTTTTCGAATGGGGGGTAGTCTAAGAATTACGTTGTAATTAATATATATACGAGATATATACATATATACAGTAAAATATATGTATTTAGTAAAAACATTAACGCAGCCACGATTACAGTTTTGCAAAACCGAAATTAGTCCACACATATATATATATTATTGTTTTTATTATAACAAATCGTGTTAATATATATGCGGCATTGTTCCATATTTAATTATTCATTCTAATAGAACGGCTATACATTTAATTTTAGCGGGAAAACACTTAAAATGTAAAGTAGTTTATAAATTAACTATCAATGTACATAACTAAATAAAAACAAACTTAATAGTGAGCAGATGATGAACAGTTTCTTTTGTACATTACATAGCCTAATAATATGCAAAGGAAAATAATTAATGTGTTCGATTCATGGCACTGCTACAAGTTGCTAACGTTTTTAAATTCCGTACAAGTTAAAGGGTTTATTATAACGACATTGTTTTCACATTACAGTAACGCTGATCACGCTGATAACAATCGGAATCTTACTAAGTATTTTACTGGTCATATGCATTGTGATGACATGTAATAAAGAAAAACCACCAGATATATTAAGGACAGCTCCTAAACCGCACGTAGGTTTCAGACGTTACAGAAGTGTAACGAACGTTTCCGGAGACAAACGAGCTATAGTTAGCATTGACACCAGCAGTGAAGGTAGCATCGAAAGGACACCGCCACCGTATATTAAACAAGTAAATTTTCACATTTAAAATTTGTCATGAACAGATACAGAATTTAACGTTATATTTACATACCGGCATTCAGAGCAAATGGTTATTCCAACAAACGCGGATACAGAGACATTTGCCTGTACGCGCATGAATTTGGATATTATTCATTTTCCCGTCAGTATTTTACTTCATTGCGGAAATCAAGCAATTAAATACGGAATAAATGAAATTAATTTTTGATCTAATTTCGAAATGAATTAACAAACCATTAACCGCTATGCGAATAGTTGTCCAAACATTCGATACATAGGTGGATGAAACATAAAAAAAAAAAAAATCATACAATATTTTCCCGCTTAGTACGTAAACGTACAGAAAAAATAAAACGCGCAATTCGACTCATTACCTTTTTTGTATGTAATAAGCTTTAAATGTATATGCGAAATCGATAAATATTTATATAGCGGCTTATTTCATTACTTTTCTACAAGAATCTATGCATTCCTTTATCGATCTATTTTTATCAGTTCTCAATAACAATGAGGAAAGAAAAACAGAAAAAAACTTATTCTCTAATTATACAAGGTTTTTATTTCACCTTTCTAATTACGCTATCGGTTCATTTATAAACCATGAAGTTTTTAATACATTCGATAAATAAATACAAATTGAAAACATACTTATAGGTTCGCTCCGAAACAAATTTTTCCGATAAACTCAACCTTTTTTAGCAGAATATTTCAATAGAAACTGTCTGCCCCTCGTCAAAGAAAAACAGAAAAAAACTTATTCTCTAATTATACAAGGTTTTTATTTCACCTTTCTAATTACGCTATCGGTTCATTTATAAACCATGAAGTTTTTAATACATTCGATAAATAAATACAAATTGAAAACATACTTATAGGTTCGCTCCGAAACAAATTTTTCCGATAAACTCAACCTTTTTTAGCAGAATATTTCAATAGAAACTGTCTGCCCCTCGTACTGTACCAGACTTTTCTTTCTAATAATCCGCTAGAGTAGTCTAATATTGTCAATACCCTTTTTTTCGCAAGTCTGTAATGATTAAATTTTACATTTTCGCACAAATGTTAATAATTTGAACTATCATGAGTACGTATTTCTTCGTTATATGTTTTTACCAGCGGCGCTATTTAACAGACTTACTAATCCGAATAAAATGTTTGCATTTTTACATGGTCCGAATTGGAACCTTCTAATTCTTCACACAAATTTACATCAAGTCGTAGTTGGTCTGGTTTTTTTCTTGTTTAAATCCACTTCACGTACCATTACAAAAAAGTTTATTTCTTCTTCCACTGGCTGATTATTACGGAAGCAATACTAAAAGGTGTCCTTTTAGTGTACTTCAAATAATTTTATCAAAAACCTTTTGTTGTTTTATGTTTCATCAACAATCGATGACAACACGTAACATTCACGAACTCACAAAAACACTTTCAGCGATATTTTTAGCTTTCATCGTGCTACATGAGGTTTAGAGGTTACTTTAGTATTATTTATGTTGTTTCCATCGGTTTTTACTTCCACTCTTCTCTGATGTCCGACTTTAGCTACTATTCGTGCCCTTGAGCGTATAATTATTAGGTTATTGCGTCTAAATCTAAGAAAGGGGCATGTACCATCATTTCCATATAATACCACAAAACAGAACCATCGCAAAAGGTTACCCATATTAAGATATTATAAGACATGTACAATAACAGCGCATCAAACTGTGAATACGAAATCCTAAATAAATATATTTGCATCGTTAAATAACTGTCTCAAAATATAAAATTATAAAATATCCGATAAAAACTAATTTTACCTTTCCGCAATATGGTTAATTTTTAAAACTGAAAGGAAGGATTGATTCTTATTTTTAAAAAAAATATTAATAATTTCGAGGGGAAAAAAGCTCGCGTTATTATCAAAATACAGTAAATACTCACCTATACAAAACCTTAACGGATCAATACAAATTTCGGTAACATACTGTACACTCGACTGACGACGACGCTCCTATTTGAAGTCGTCTTTCCAGCTGTTTTAAAAGAAAGAATGTGTAAATAACGAAAAAAATTCAAAATCAAAATTATAATACTTTCAACTAATCCGAAATAATCTTCGACAGCGTTCGTTACATGGACAATATCAGAATGCACGAAAAAACATCGGAGGAACCGTACATTCGGAAAGTAGTCAGGGCGGTGGAACTGTGCAAAGTGTCGAGCAAAGAGACCGAAGTTTAACCGTATTAATACCGAGAGCGAAATTTAGACCGAATCCGATGCCTCCGAATACACCTTCCTTACTAACCATGTCCACATTTGGACCGGAACAAAAATTGTTAAACTACACCATGAGTACCGAAGAAAGTTACATGCCGGAGAAAAAGGTGCGTATATAACTAATATTTATTACGTTTGAAAATTCCGAAAATAAAGTGAAAAATTTTGTGCTAACATAATGTGACTGGTACTTTTCAGATTATTCACGGTCATAAACTTAGCAGCTGTACAGCGCATTCATCTGATGTACCGAAAAGAAAAACATCAGCTCCGAGAAGACCATCTGCTGGTACGTATGCGGTTGACTCATTGCCACGTGCAACTTCTGTCAATGGCCGATTTATTAATAAATTCTCAGCGCACAATACCCTTTCTTCATCGCAACATGTTCACTCTACAATATGGACTAAGGTTTACTCCTCTTCCCTTTCTAATCCTCGCTCTTTTTATCATCAAATTCAACCTTATCCTTTTTCGCAACCTTGATTCTTATCGTTTACTTACCTCAATCGCGCTATCACTTCTATAATATGTCTTCGTCTCAATCACCTCTTCTCTTTTTCCATTCTCCATTGTTACATCTCCCTATTGTGTTCTTCACCTTGTAGATCATAATTGTACTTGCAATGCCGATTACATTTCTCTTTGAATGATCCCTTCTTCTCTAGGAGCACTCAGTTCTATACTCACAACTCCTAAATTGGGACTTCCTCCCCTTTACTGCGCGATATACACCCTCGCTCTTCCCTCATTATCAAGATATAATCTTTTTTTAATTTTTTCTGTGGATTTTGGGCTATTGTCCTTCGTTGACATTCTCAATTAAAAAAGAAAAAAAAAAATCATAACTTCTATTTTTAATAATAAATTTCAAATCACTTTATTACTATTATTATCATTGTCAGTCTTGGATTTACATCACGGACTTAAATGGGCTACAGCCCACAGCGGCAAAATTTGAAGGGCGACAAATTTGCATGAGATTGAAAAGTTTACTCTTTTGAAAAATACTTAAAATTTTCAAAATATTATTACATATTATGGCATTTTAGTCATAGCAGGGTAGGAGAGGAATGTGATAAAATCATTTTGTAACTTGCATTAATGTACAGAAAAGTTAAAATGGGAATATATTGATTTAGGTAAAATTTCCAAATGGTTATAGACAAATGACATGTAAGCGGAGGAATCGAAAAATGAATTTAAAATTAACGAAATGTAAACCGGAACGTGCATTATTATTAAGCGAAACGCTTGTAATATTAGCTGTTAAAGGAAATTCTCGAAGTGTGCACGCGACAATGGCTGGTCGGCATAATAAGAGATCAAACAAGACTGGAGAAAAACTGAAAACTCACAAGTGTAGTAGCGGTATATAATTGTACAAATTTCCATCTACACGCTGAAATTGCGCGAGCTACGGAGTACTGAAAATAATGAAATTCAAAAAATAACAGACGAAACTGAACAATGAAAATTTCTTAAAAACAGCAAAATTAAATTGATATGCATACTCTTCTTATAAACTAACAATAAAAAACAAGTAAAAAATACAATAGAAAAATAAAAATTCGTAATAAATTATGTATGTTGAGATTAAAACATAAAAATTTCTGCTTGCAACTTTACACAATATACGTAAACTTATAAAACAGAGGTGACCACATCAATATTCGGTTTACACATAAACAAGATTTTTAGCGGAGTAAAGACGAAACTGAAGTTATATTAGTTTTAAACTAAGTAACATCTGACAACTGAATAAAATCAGACACTTTAAAAATGTATTAAAAATTAAAAGAATTGTGAACCCGCTATACACTATACAATTGTTAAATTAATATATATTATTGACCGTTTATATATATTTATTGTGCACTCTTCTTTTTACAAATCACACAAAATTCCCCAAATTTATGCTTTTTTAATTATTGTTCACTTTGAATTCAGCTGCTTACTCAAACACACATTAAACGTTCAACCGACGTCAAAATGAGAAACGGACGACTGTTTGAAAACATTATCGTTGAGAATAAACATCGTTCATTCCTTAAGTAAATTTCAAATAATTTAGTGACAAGCGATCTTTAGTTATAATATAGCGTCCCTTGTCAGTTTTTCAACGTAAAAGATATTTCAAAGGAACAGTAAATGAAAAAATTGTTGTTTATTAAAAGAACAAAAATTCCTTTATCCTAACCATAGAAGTTACAGCGGATGTCAATGATTCATTACAATCTAAAAATCATAATAATAAATAATTCAATAATGAGTACAGAATAATTAGCCGAAATCTGGCCTTCAAAAAAGATCCAAAATTAAAATTTTTCAGTATCTATTACTCAGTAATATACGGTAATCGTTGACAAAAAAATTATTTCTTCTTTCTTTAAGTTACTCGCAGGTCCCAATTTTTATTAGTATTGCAGATAAAAGATGTTCCTTCTTTTCAGATTAAATTAGAATATTTTATACTACCCTGAAGATGTAGTCAAATTAATTTTAAAAATTAATAGTGCACACATCAATAAACTGCAAAAAATGAACACGTAATAAATTAGAAGAAAAGGTGATTGAAAAATACAAAGCAAATATGGCTTTATTTTATACAGGTAATTGGCACAAATGTTCCATTGTAAATTATTACAAACTTATTAAACAGAACCGTAGCCAAAATAGATTAACGGGAGATGGCGTCATTCCTTAAAATCAAAAAGGTTCACCTCTATAAATTAACCGAAATAATTGAAAGAAATATTTGAAAAACGATCTTTCAGAAAAATTTTCATTATTTTCCATTTTTTAAATAAACTTATTATAAAGGCATAATTTCCTTAAATTATAAATTCAACAACTACATCGCTTATAACCTACGAATTTCCTAAAGAAAACTTCCTTACAAAATAAGGAAAGTTTACAAAATTAAAAACAAAAGAAGGAAAAAATCAAAAATGATTACGAACAAAATACTTTAAAAAGTCCTTTTCACGTCTTCTTTTTTTTTTTTTTTTTTTATGGGTTCGTCTACAAGGACATTGGCCCAAGAACAAAGGAAAAAAGTCGCAAGAGACTCAGATATTTACACGATCAGAGATAGCCTTCTCACGTTTTATCATAATATATTATTTTTAAACGAGTAAAAATTTAAAAGTGAATATGCTCGGTTTTAAAAAAATCTATTCTGTTAGTTTTAAATCTTAATTTATTAATCTCAAAACACTGCTATGTAATTATATTTTACCATAATTTACAATTATTACAAACTTTAATTACCATGGTTATTTTTAGCTTTTCTTCTGGCCACTTTTATGCAGCAGAAACATGAATTGCCTTTATCGAATTGAAACTTGCCTTTATAATTCCCAATAAACAAAGCTCAAAGCCAAATCTCTAAAAAAACAAAGGATACTTAATTAAACAACGGCGATCGCCGGACAACATTGTTTCAATAGGGTCATTGTTTAAGACAGTGACATTAATGCTTGAGCATTGTCCGGGCGTATGGCTGACCTCCGATGGAATAGGTTATAAACAAAAAGGACATTCTACAGGAGGAAACTCATGTTCAAGACGCATCGTCCAATATGGAAGTATACTCCATTCTAAATCTGTTCAGGATCGAAAAATGTCTGCAAAAAAATTTTAAATGGAGGCCCTTGATAACCAAAGCTGCTCGCATTTACCTGAGTAATATATATGCAGGAAATTGGATATGGAGCAAATGGGAGAAACACTATATTACAAATGTGTCCTATAGTGCAGTTTACCCTTATAGATAGAACACGTTTATCGAAACAAGTGAGAAGAGAGTTGATTACCAATAAAGAGTACTTAATCAGAAGAGCGTTTTGCTACGCTGATTCACTAGGTATTAAGGATTCGAAGCATAACAGGGTGTCACAGATTTCAGCTTCTAGGACTGACAAAATCATTAAAACGGGCAGTACGAATTTCGCCAGTAGACACACAAGGTAGGAGAAAGTCAACCTTGTAAATTCACCTTAGTTCCACCTGTGTACAGATTGATGAAATTGTTATACATTTTCCATTGCGGTTATTACTATCTGAGGAAACGGGTAAGATTCATAACTAATCGTATGTTATTCCATTAGAAGCAAGTCGGCTGATACGACGCTGTATTCCTAAGGAGTTATAGAAGATTTATTTCCTACAAACTTAAATTTATACCACTGACTGTAAGGAGGGATAACACTTCTGATAATGAAACAAGGACACGGACACGTGTATATGTATGGGCGCTAAGGACTCAATGGAAAAGGTTACGTTAAATATAAAATTAACAATTATAGAATAATGGAGGAATATAAGCTGAGACACAGCTGTTCAGAGACGGAAATGTCTGATCAGCTCCGAGAATAATAGGAACATTGTATGGTGGAAAGGATCTAAGGATTTAAAAAGTGATTTGCTGGTCGAAGAATAGGGCAAAAAATTAACAACGGAATGAAGAAAGAAGGAGCACAGTGAACGAATGAAAAAATACGAACGAATGTTTTAACATGGTGGTTCACGAGATCCAATTTATAGAAAAAACATCCGCGAAAACATAATTAAAAACATTAAAGCAGCTGCATTATATAAAAAAAAATATATTATGTACACGGTTAAAAATATTTTAAATTCAAAATTGCCGAAGCTTCTATTAATATAATTAAAAAAAAAAAAAACAAACTTTGATAAAAATATTAACACGAGTAAATCTAGTGCCTTCGCCTCAACATAATGTGTCATAGGAACAAATTTGTAATTAGCGTTTTATGGATTGCTACAGCGCGCTTACAACATTACACAAAGCTGCATATAAAATTATAAAAATATATGAAATATGAAAAGCACTATTGCAATTATTTAGTCGATTATAGAGGGCTGGAATTTTGCTTTTTAGTTTTTTCAAAAAGATTTTTTTTTTTTATATATATATATGTGTATATAAATTTTTATTTCTATAAAATGTGCTCTAATTCTCTGAATATTTTTTAAAAATTTTTATCTGAATTAATATGAAAAAGCTATTAAATGTTGCCTTAACATTATCAGAATTTCCATGACACTTAGTATTTCTACGTCATTATAGCTCTTATTAGAAAAGTAACAAGAAGAGGAATGTGAGTAGAAATTAATTTTTCATATTCCAAAATAATGGGTAGATAAGAGGACAGAGATTGAATCTCTTAGTTCTTTCAAAAACAGCACCGCCCTAAATGGGAAAGTACAAAACTCTCTGTTTTAAAAAGAACAATTATTTGTTACAGTCTAAACGAAAGCTACGTGTCTTGTTTTCTTATAATCAGTATATAGCAACGTCGTAGAAGATTATTCATTTTTTACAGATCGGATGTACGAAAATTGCGTAAATTATTTTTGTATATAATACGAGTATGTTTCCCCTGTATCCACATCGATCGTTCCTGGTAACATTTACCACCTGATGAATTAAAATTTATTAGTACTTAAACATTAACTGCCAACTTTTACTTATCAATTTATTATCATTAATAGGAGCACTGGTGTCAGCCGGTTTTGAGGTTTCTGCCACTGTTCGGAGAACTCAAGAATTGGATGAGTCTTACATTAGTCAACCTCATAATGATTTAAGTCAACAGTTCAACACAATTAGAACAGCTGACAGGTTAGTTTTGCTAATATCTTAACGCGTGTTGAAACCTGCTGTAATTTAGAGCGCATGAAAAAATTCATAATTAACTTTGGTCTATGTTTTTCCTCTATTTTATAATAGCAATTTTGGATGCCACAGAAATAGGTCGCGTACCTTTGAAATTCATTTATACTACGGAAATTTATCGCGCAAATAACAATTCTTTTATTATTCTAACCCCTATCATAAACAGTGTTCAAAAATAACAAAAACAAACATATCTAAATTTAAAACGTATAAAAAATTCATTTACGTGTACTGACTTCAGTATTTTCATAATATAAAAATCGACCGGTTGTAAAAAAAAGATATTACGACGAAAAATATACGTATAATATTCAACACGTATTTTGTTCGCAGCGAATATTTTAAGCAGCAAAACTTTAATATAGCAAAACGATCTCAGTAAAATCAACGTTAAACCGTCGTTACTGATAACGCTATCGTCTGCCTAGCTGCGTATTCGAACACCACGGGCACGCGTGTATAACCAGTCTTTATTCTTAGACTGGTGCATACGGTTTTCAACGACATCATCTCTCCACGTACACACACGCATTCTTAAACCAACAAATAAAGAGAGCCGTGAACTTTCGGTTGGCTAAAAAGTCTACCAGTTTCGATAGTAACGTAATACGAACAGAGGATTATATGTATTATTAAAAACAAAACGCAATCGATTAAGAAAATATTTTCAAATTTTAACTTGAAAAAAAATTTAAATTACGATAAATATTGTATTTAATAATAAATTTTTGAAGATCCTATTAATAATTAATAAATTAATGGATATTATATACGCAAAATTTCATAACAAACGATTGAAATATATAATAAGAATCGATTTTAGGAATATCCTATTGTCAGCTAGAAAATGTGCGAATACAGCAGAGGTCTGCAACTAATTTTTGAATCTTTTCCTTTGAATGTTTTTTCTTAAACATAACAATAAAAAATTATTACAAAAAATAACATATTTATGCAATATTAAATAAGTAAACTGGCAATGACGAATTATTTCAACTTTTTCTAGAACTGTATCCGAGGTGCGCTCTTACGATGAAACCACAATACAACCTCCAATAAGAAGTTTACGGCGCAATTTACATAACATCCATTCGTGTGAAAATGCTTCATCGCAGAAAACTAGCAACGATGTAACATGATTTTTTATTATTATATAAACAAAAAAATTTTTAGCCGTATTATTCTAATATATTACATGAAAAAATAGTAACAATAAAAACGTACTTATCTTTGACAAAAGTCTAAAATATAAAAATATAAAATAATATTGACGAAAAAATTAATATTCGTACACGTTAAAAAGAATTTATAAATAAAAAACTTAAGAATTTGCTTTATTTAATGAATTTTAATATATATTTATTTTAGGAACACCACACAATGGGTGAACGAGATTTAGGATCTACATATCTAGTGCCAAAATCACAATTGTACAGACACGATCACAGAGTAAGTAAATTACCTCTCGGATAATGTAATCCTACTTTAATTTATCGCGTTCATCCTCTACTACGATAGCATAATAATTCGGTTTAAAATCAACATCGTGGTATACGCAATATAAAATTTATTTAATTAAATAACCACGAAACGGAGCTTCGCAATACACAATTTACTAAACAACATAAAAAAGGAGGTTCAAATTTTTAGCTGCAGTTGAACATTTGCGAATGATAAGTTTTAAAACTACATTTTTTTTTTTTTTTTTTGATCAGATGAAAAAATATAAATCAACTATAGTAACAAAAAAAGGTTAGTTCCATTTAGGGTCGGAGTTTTCCATGGATTCTACAAACATGCATGAGCACCTCTTAAAGAGAGGCCTAATCTAAGCATAGGTTGTAACTCTAGACACAGTTATATTCTCGAAAATATATCTGTGTTCGGACGCAGCTCCAACGATGTGATTTAATCTTAACCCTAAAGCACAACGAACGAACATTGTCATTCCAGACATAGTTTAATTTATTTCCAATAGTGTGATCTAATATGTCTCAACTTCAAAGAACGTTGACTTCGCGTGCGTATATCAAAATTAGAAAAGGACATTCCGTTGTTCTATGTATTTGGAGTAGCGTGTGAAAGTTGAGTCGAATGTACGGCCTAGGATTACGATCATACACTAGATATGAGATATGTAACTCGATCAGAGTTGGAATTAGGAAGCGGATATATATCAGCAGTCAAAAAGGACACATATCCATTCAACTCCTCTAGAGCAACTGATTTGTACATCTCTAATGGAAAGCAGTTTCGAAAAAAAGTAAAAAACGTATATAAACTTTTAATTATTTGTGCAATGTGTAAAATTAATCTCAAAACTATTTTTTGTTGAATCTATACTAATAACAAAACTGAATTGTACATGTCCACTAGTTGAAAATATTTATACATTATTAGGCTATTTTCATCATACTCGAGTAAAAAATGTACACCTGTTAAAACTTTAGCTTGTCCGTTCTGCATTTCAACTCAAAAAACTAATAAATCAATGTTGATGAAAATTACATAACTTGATGTTTATACTTTGCACATTTATCTAGGCTTTATTTTAACTTTAATTTCGTAATATTATTGCACTATGTAGACTGCAACCTTTTCAAAACAAAAAAAAGTTGACGGCCGATACTTATAAAAGAAATCAACATGCCTATTTGAATATAAATAAATTAAATTAATTGAAACGATAAAAATTAATTATAAAAAGGAATTTATTTGCAAATATAAACTACTCACAATTTGCAAAATAAAGTCATTAAGCAAATTCCTAAACCTTGTCTCTTCTGGGAAGAAATTCTACGGGCCCTCGTGTAAACATGAACTAATTATTAAGATGTATTTAATTTTATTTAATATCGAAGGATAGAGTACGAAGAGGGAACCCATTACGTTGATTTTTTCTAGAATTCAAAATCAATGAATTTTATGTAACATGCTTTTATTTCAAGTGTGAATAAAAAAATAATTTTATGCGATTCTATTACGATTAATATCACATGCTGTAACTAGGATATTCTAAGACCACTATTTAATAACTATCAATTCACATTTGTTCATAATTTACATAGTTAAACTAAAGATACTGACTCTATCAAATTTTAATTTTAAAAAAAAAAACGAATTCACGTATCTTGCATGATGAGCCTAAATAATGCAAGAATTTCCAAGAATAACCGATATTTTATATTTAATTTTTATTTTAACGCGTCAATAACTCACCGCATTTCATAAGCATGTAAATTAAATTTATTTTTAAGAATCAATGTCATTATATTATAGTTTTCTCCAACAAATTTCATAAGCATGTAAAACAAAATGATTACAATTGAAATTTGATGTATAATGGTCGTATTATTGTTTTTTAAATTAGGAAAGTGATGAGTCAAATTTCGATTCGTTATAATTATTATTACGATAGAATTATTTGTCATTGAAATTTGCCATATTATCCTATACTACAGATAAGGTATGTATTTTCCGGTATAATTTATCTAATTTCGATTTTTTTCTAGTTCATTACATTTTTCATTACATTCCCTCGTAATCATATGTTTGCAAAAAACACACATGAAACCTAATGAAAATGTACAAAACTACACTTTATTGAGACATGACAGCACAGGCAAATCGGGGCATGTGGAGGGGTGGCAACCCTAATCCATCCTTCGATTCCAATTACGTCAATAGACACAAATAGCCCATTACAGATAGTAGCAGTGACAATACACCTGCCACATTCGACATATTTTTGTATTACTCTATGTTATAACTATCTACAATCAAACACGCTTACCACCTAAAATGAACTTCATGGTATACTAACACAACTTGAACCAGCATTAATTGTATTTGGCGATTTCAATGCCCTCTCTAGAAAGTATCGTATTAGTTAACAATTCTGCCACCTCCCAGTCACACACATTTTAATGTTTAATACAACACTTTTTCTACAGTAGACATAGCGTTATTCCCCCTATCCATCTACCCTATCTTAATACATCAGTGTTAGACGATATTACTTTAGTGATCATTTACCGATATTTATAAAGGCCATAACATCAATCTTATCCATAAGGATAAAGCAAACCACACATTTTCTTTTTTTATAAAGTAAACTGGAAATCAGACACATGTGCAGTCAAGTGGCAGATAAACCGTATGATAGCATAGCAGGCATTCAAGCAATTTTCAGTGCTGCAGAGAGAACAATATCTAAATCTAGTCATATCATCTGTCCGCGAAGGGTCCCATGGTGGTGTAAAGAAATCGCCACCGCAATTCAACAATAAGCCCTGAGAAAATACAAACGAACAAGGTCAATCCTGACCTAATCAACTTTAAAAAATCACGCGCTATTATTTCATTTCTTCTATTTCCCATTCAGCATCAATTCATACTATGTGTTCTAAAATAAAATCTTTTAATGCATTAAACGCACTCCTTCTCCTCTCTCACTATTGGTATATGGCAAAACTATCTTTGATCTTTATGATGTAGCCAGCGCATTTGCCCAATCTTTATCATCAAAGTATTCAACTACTTTCCTTGTCAAAAAGTCTGGCCGAAGAACAGCAAATATCCTTGCTACAGGACCTTGCTGCACAGTATAATACTGACTTCATATACAGCTAATACTAAGCCCAGCCCAGATTCAGTAAATCCTTACATGTCGAAAAATCTTCAGCTTTCAGGCAAGCTTTTCTTCTTACATATACATGTATATAATTGAATATGGAAATATGGTACAATAGTGAAAAACTGGAAGTCAGCTATGGTAGTTCCTATATTAAAACGAGATAAAAATTCTTTCCTTCTAGATCAGTTGCAGATCTATACCTCTCCTAGGCGTCCTATCGAAGACTCTAAAGATGATGGTCAATAGACGCCTTCTATTTTTCCTAGAACAAAACAATTTCCTTTCCCCAATATAAGCGGTAGGGCGGAAGACACGATCTGCTATCGATCAACTGTTTGGTTTGCAGAGGCAAACACTATTACCATACCAGGGTAAATGGCATTTTTATGCTATGTTCTGCGATCTAGAAAAAGCGTTTTATCGCTTATGGCCTTACCAACTTCTAACAAATAACTAATATAATTGATAACACGGGAAACTATTTATGCAATTTCTTAAACAACCGAACGTTCTAAGTTGTTGCTGCCCGGCTTTATATCGATGACCTTAACATACCTCTTCCATCCAATACTCGTACATAAAATATCCTACAAAAAACTATTGATCAATTTCAACAGTGATGTGGCAATAATAGTTTAGATTTTTCAACATCCAAATCTTCGTATATTGATTTCCATAAAGGGCGTCTGTTATCCACCAGCGTTTATTTGAATTTAAAAATTTTCCACTAACAGTTTAAGAAATGTCAGATTTCTTGGACTAATTTTGACCCCAAACTACCCTGTCGTTACCATATAGAAGTCAATATAAATATTTTGAACTTCCCCCAATCCTAAAATATTTATCTAGCCCTAAGTGCAAAATAAATCTAAAGTTTCTCTTCAATATATACACGGATATATCAGCCAGTAAATCTACATTAAACTCCTTAGATATGATACATCATTCCGCTCTCCGGTCTATCCTCACAGAGCATTCCTCTTTACGACTTGTATAAATATTACACCTAACTGTATCCAAGCCATCTCCTAAATTGTAACAAATTTTTCCCATGCGGTAAAGAACATTCACCGTATAATCCTATTTTCTCAACGACCCCGTGCCAAGAGTTCTCAGGATATTATCAGACTGTAACACAGGCTCCATTCTAAAACCTACTCTAAGTTATACAACGCTGATACCACCCTAGAAACCTTTTAATACATATATTGTTTTAGCTCTTCTAGATTATAATAGACATCCACGATGCAGTAATATACAATAAACTATATTAGATACCACCAAGAAATACAATGCCATACACATATACATACAAATAGAGCAAAATCTATTGCAACTAGCAACAAGTCACCAGCAACTTATTCCTATCAAGTCGAGAGCAGTCCGATTAAATTGTGTTTGTACATCTTTAGATGCGGAATTATGTGGTCATGTCTTGTTTCCAGTGCATGAAATTGTTTATTTATCTTTATCGACAAGTGGTCTTATCACGAACTTATTAAACTCTTTACATCTGTTATGTTGTCGAGATACTAAAAACCCGATAATAAAACAAATCCAGAGTGATTTATATAAACTGCATTTGGAAGGGATGCGAATTTCTTTCCTGTGGATTCTTAATCACGTTGGAATAGATGGAAGCAACAAAGTTGATCTCTCAGTACGCTCAGTAATATACTCGCCAATACCATAAAAATCTACTTCCCCCTCCGACATTATCTCATATATTTATGAGCAAATGCAAACAAAAGTGGAACTCTGAGTGGACATTCCAAGAACTTTTGTAAGGATTATTTAAATTAACTATCGACCCCTAGTGGCCTCCAGATTACACCAGCAGGAAGGAATAATTAGTACTAAATCATCTTCGAACAGTACATATACTGCTATGTTACATAATTATTTTTATACTAACAGTTTCCTTCCAACAACCTGTCCCCTATTTAGGCTTCCAGCTAAACCAGTTATGACACGTATTATTTATGACTACCAGAAGTTCGTGTAATACCACACAAGTACCATAGGTAAAATTTTGTCTTTTACCAACTAGGCTATATTTGTATGGGTAAACTTTACCTAATTCTCGATATTCTATAATAGCCTGGACAGCTGAATTCAGAGTATAAGATTTATATATGAAAGAAGAAAAAAAAAAAAAGTTAAAATTCATTTTAAAAAAAATCAAGCGAAATTGTTTTTGAATTATGTTTATTTTTTCATTATAGGTTCTGCTCAATTTATCCAGATTGCAAAAAATATCAGAACAAATAACTAATATTAAAACTGTACAATATTAGTTTTAAATTTTTATCTTTTAATTTGCTACATAATTATGCATACATATATATATCATATACTTACATAAATTTTAATTTCTTAAAAAACAATAATGTTCAAAAATTTCGAAAAATCTAGTGAATTTATCATTGTTTTTGTATACAATATTATATTCCAAGCAAAATATTTTCCTGTATTGAATTGTGATTTTATAACTAAATTTTTAATTAATAACTATTTTTATTAGTATTAGCTCTTTAGAACAATCTTTATACTAGTTTTTTTTTTTTTTGTAGGTCAAAATTCCTACACTGTAGCATTAAGAATATTTTATTTATATATATATATGTGTATGTACATATATATATACATATATATATATATAAAAATGTTTTAAGGGATTTAATTTCCAAAAACATAATTTTAGTGTGCATCATCACTGTTACCAATATTCAATTTAAATAACAAAAATATTATAAGATCCATTTATTCACTTTCCTTCATTTTTTCCAATCAGTATTAACTTTTCTATGAAATTATGAAAACTTATTTAAAATATGAAAGTAACTAAAACAGAACAATAAACAAATTGTAAAATAAACTTGATTACATCACTTATAATTTAACTATATTTATACAGTAAAAATATTGTAATTTATATTAAAACGTTAACAAAAAACAAGACTGTATTGTTGAAAAACGTTAAAATTAGTCATTCCATTCGGATAAATTTTTGTTCTAAAGAGCTAAAAAGTTAAAATTTATAATTTTTTAATATAGTTACTGTATATATTTTTTAGATCATTTTTTACTTTTACGCGTAACATTTTTGTCCTTTTTTTTGTTTTTATAACTTAGTATTACTGAGTCTGATTTATTTATTATTTCATACCACTGTATGTAAATGTATTTTCTTATTTATATTATTACTTTGCCGTCTTTGTAAAAATACATTTTTTTACGATTTGACTGTTTCACTTTATTTTTACTATTATTCTAAAATTTCGAAATTAACCAAGAGATACAATGAACTAAACGTAACAAAACAGAAGCTTAAACATCCAATTTACGATCGGGGTGGTTTAAAACCTCTAGTTTCCTGCATGAAACAATTTTTCGTCTGTTAGACTTAACAAGCAAAGAGTTGAAATCATTTTCAACTTTTTTAACAAAGCTAAAAAATCGGTATTGTTTGAAAAAATATTTAAATAAAGATTAAGCAATTATGAAAAAATTGAATCACGTGAATTAGTTGAAAAGCATATATTTCCCCTCTTCCAACATTTTTGCCGTGAACAAAAGCTATAATAAGTATTAGCATTTGATCAGAAGATATTTCCGAGAGGGATGATAAAAATACAGAAGTATTATCTAAGTAACTACTTCGGAGCATATGTACATGCTGCAGTAAATTTATTATTGCGTTAACAATTTTAAATTGTACTTACTGGTATATAATTAGTTTTTAAATAAATTTTTACAAACTGACAATATCGACTTCACAAGTTGCTGTTCAGGGAAATATTTACGTGGACTTTTATCAGAAACTATTTCTTGAAATCTTCAATAATATCATTAAATTCTAAATCCCTGAACCCATTTATAAAATATAAATTGCTCAAAAAAGTTTCAATACGAATTTAAATAATCCTAAATTAACACCCGAAAAATTACGAACGGTAAGTTTACTTCAATCCTCGGATTTACAAACTAAATAATAATTGTTCTTTATTTACTAAAAATATATATTTCGAAATTTTCAAGAATTATTATCCGGAAAATCGTTTCAGTTAATAACGGAAAATCTAGCGCCGAAGAATCGATTAAAGTGTACACAGAAGAATTTAAATGAAGTAAGGCAAATTGCGGGAAAAACTTTAATATTAATTTCTAAGAATATTGGCAGGCAAATAAAAAAGAATTTATACCTAAACATATATAGCATAAATATTTTATTATCTTTCGCGTTTCAGACGCTTACTATATAAAAAAGTAACAATTCAAAATATCCCAAAGCTGATAAAAAAATTACTTAAGAACAACATGATATCCAATTTTGAATGATTTCTCATGAAAAGAAAATCTCACATTTAAACCGACTCATTAAGTTTACTAGACATGTTAGGTATTTAGGTTTGTTCTTAGATCCTCAGCTAACATGAACCTTTCACATTCAGACACTAGTTGAACTTGTAATTAAATCGTATAGCCCTTTAAGGGCTATAAGTAATTCATGTTGGGGAGGTGATTCGGTCACCTTAAGTCACGTTATATAAAAGCTTTATTAGATGGAATTGAATTATGGGGCGATTTTTTATGGGTCAACTTCGAAGTTTCAGGAAGTTAGATTCATTAAAGAATCTTGGTTTAAGATTAATCATGGGAAAGATCGAGTCATTCCATAATATCAGTTTTCAAATGGAAACAAAACTTACACCTCTCCATATTAGAATAAATTATTTAACCGATAAATTTGTACTTAAGTATTGTAATTATAAATATCCGTAGTTCATAAGCAAGATGATGCAGGTAAGTATTAATAGATTTTTTTCCTAGAAAATGCCGCTCTTGCTCAAAAGAACTAAGATGTATTATAGTTACAGTCCAGCTCTCATCTTCTCCCTTCAACTATTTTAATTAAGGATATGACTTTAATCTTATCAAATTAGACATTAATTTTAAAAGCCAGAATTTGCATCTACTGCCTGGTAACATTGTGAACTCTATTTTTCTAGGTACTGTGAAAGAATTATACCCTGGTTACCGGTTGATCTTTACCGATGGTGCCAAATTCCGTGGATTTAATGAAAGTGTAGGGGCAGAGTTTATTATAGAAGGTATTACCGAGCAAAAATTTAAATTACCTCCAGAGGTTTCGATTTTTACGGCCGAACTTCTTGCTATTGAAAAAGCATTAGTTTGTGAAAAATGTGTTGCAGTCCAAGGGGCAATTTCTGGTATTTTCAGACACCCTTAGTTCTCTCTTGTCGCTTCAGAGGAGTAACTTTGAATATAATTGCCATTCACTCATTTATGAAATTAAGGAAAAATATCTTAATATTTCAAAACTGTGAGGAGTCATTAAATTTTGATAGATTCCAGGTCACTGTGGGGTATTACTTAATGACCGAGTTGATTCAATTGCTAAAGAAAGAGTTAGATCAGGTATTAAGTTTCCATTCATCCCATCCTTCGACTTTCTAGATAAAATTAAGAGATAATCATGCGGAATGGGCGAGTTTTATATGCAATGAACAAAGGCCTGGTAAATATTTTCATACTGTCCAACCATCTCTGCCCTCCACACCTTGGTTTTATTATTTTTTTTTTTTTTTTTTATTACTTAAAAAAATAAGTTGTGGGTCTCATAGGGCAAATATGCCCGTCGTGTAAGTGTCCAACACTCTTATTAACTTTTATTAAAAAAGGAACGAAATACAAAAATGACAACTATCTTAAATTATTCCATAAATCACAATATTAATAAACCTAGCATTATGTTTAAGTAAGAGTACACATACGCATGCCAATACATAACACGCCGCGTAATACGCATCTGTACACCAGTACATGCAGACAACTTTATATTTTAAAATCGAAAAATATGATCTTCTATGAGAACTTAATATCCAAGAAGGACACGATAAAGTGCCAAAACCAAAATCCATAAATAAAGAAGCATTAAAGAGTAGCGAGATATAGGACGTAACTTGATCTTCAACCTTTGCACCATTCCTTCAGCCATTTTTGCACCTCCTTTTTCCACGCACCAAGTTTTTTTCCCTCTAGTATATGATTAGGGATCGTACTTATTAATTTGATTAGCACTGAGTCATCGGTGTTATCAATTCGTACACCGCGGGGATAGATGTACATAATATGTATTACTTTGGTTTCTTGTTAATCGAATTTTTTCCTTGAATGGTAATTCTATAATTATTGACATTAAATTCTAGTAATCTATAATAGAAATAGTACATATTGGGGGACATTTCATCACTTTCCTTCCACCATGTTGTCCCAGAGTCATTTTGCTTTCAGCGGGGGAATATAAGTTTCAAACACCTCTTCTGTATTTTACTTATGTTATTTATTTCTGTTTTCTTAGTCTCGCATAATATATTTGACTTCTTTATAATATTCTAAACATTATTATTATGGCCCGTAAATTTATGACCGTTGTGTGTGGGCTGCGCTCCAGCCATTAGCGAGTGGATTTAAACTTTTCAAACACGGGGCATTGCGCGAGTCTTAATACCTATTGTTGGCAAAATTTTAGAGAGGATATTAACCACCTATTATTTAATTTCATCCAATTTGAAACTTGTGTTTTCTAAAGACCTGATGTCGTACGGTATTTATCCACCACTGTATATTTTTTATCTTCTTTGTTCTAGTGATAAGATTTTCTTTTTTCTTTTTAAGTTTATTGAAGGAAACAAGATTATTATTTAATTTTTGTGCCATTAAATTTTTTTCCCCTTATTCATTAGTTTATTTTGTTCATGTAGGCAGCTAGTTTTATTTTATAGTGTGTAATTAATTTTAATTAAGCAGATATAATAATAAACTGCAGAGCAATGAGCCTTTTCCTAGAACGTCTTCTTACAGTAGTTCGCAATTCTTGTCAAAAACATAAAAACCAAATAAACTTCCAATTATTGCACATTTTTTTTCTGTGTGAACAAAAAGAAAGTTAAAATAATTGAAAAATTATGACTTTTTCAGGATTGAAAAAAAGGAAAGGTGCTTTTTTAACAAAAAAGGTGTTATTTTGTGTTGTGTAAAAAATCTCTAAAAATACTTTTTTAACAATTTTGCTGGTTCACACAGAAGAGAATTCAATACTGAAGAGAATAAATTTTTGTTCAAGAGGTCGTTTAGTTTTTTTGCTATCGCGTCCGCTAGTTCAGAAAAATCGAAAAAATGAAAACTCGAGAAAACACGTTTTGAAGTTTTCAATAAGAGAATAAATCTTCGTTTCTTACGTTAATGATTGGCTAATCAGCTATTCCTATGCAGTAGTCCTTCTGCTTCCTCAAATAACTCATTCTGAGGCATTTGTTCGAGTCTACAAGCCGTACGAGCCTCATTGGTGCTAGTGACTGGCGCCTATTTTCTCTTTCGATCCGTTGCGCGTCGACGGTATCAACAAACATTTTGCATTGCTGGCCAATATTCAAATGCAGCAACTGCATAGTATTCAAAATCACTAAATATTCTTTATTAAACATGCCTGCGGTCAAGTAGGCGGCTATTTCAATGACTTTTTGGTCTAAATGCATTCGGATTAATGCACTAGACTATCGAGTTGAACGACTCATTTGAATTTTGCGTGTGACCGCCTAAACATCCCGTTAAAAGGTTTTTGTCATTTGATAGTTTTTCATAAATCGGGCGAACGTGTTTCTCAATTTTTTCGTCAATCAATCGATCAGAATACTCAAAAGATCGTAATTGATTGGTGTATTCAGCTTTGCGCCATTCTCACCAACTATCGATTCCGGTTGGACAATTTTCGTGTCGAGGGGATTTGTCTGTGGAGCAGGAATGATCTAGCGTTGCTATTACAGCTTTTTTCATTTCTTGGACAGAATCAATATTTTTTCTAATTTCCAAACCATAATAAATTGTTAACTTTTTTATATCTTCCGTTAGCCGCTTCTTACCACCGAGTTTCTCACAAACACGTGCACAGACAACTGTCATCACAAAGTAGAAGGTAGAAGGGCAAAGAGAGCACCTGAGCATAACTGTGACTATATTCATGTGAATAACGAAAACGAAAAAAAAAAAAACGAAGTTAACGAATTATACGTTTTTTTAGTAGCAAAACCGAGCACACAGTGTCGTTTTAGTGAAAACATGGAGTGTCACTTTCCAGTAGACGTTCATCGACAGTCTTTTTATATAATCATTGCACAACAACTAATAAACATCCGTATGAAATTTATAGTTTGTTTGTAATACATAAATATGACAGTACATACCACTTTACTATGCGTACTCGCTATGAAAACGTTGCATTTTAAACTATTCATCTGTAAATCGATCTTCAGATTCGACAGTTAATCCAGTAATATCTGGCTCAGAGGATCAAAATGTTGCACGAAATTAATGTTGCGTACCAGACACAAACTAGATTGGTTGCATGGAAGCCTAGAAAAAGGCAATTTCAAATTTTGATGTAGCGAAAATAACAGGAAGGATGAAATGAAAGAACTGAAAGAAAACAATACGATAAGGAAATTAAGATGAAGACTAAGAAATAAAATTAACGATAAAATAAATTAATAAAGAGATATTCAATCTATCGCGAAAAACTACCGACATATTAATTATAACGTAATTCTTAGGTTATCCCCCATTAGAAAAAATGTCCCAATTTTATGTAACATTTGTTATATTTTATAAGATTTTTGTTATTGTTATTTAAAAAATGTCACAATTTTATGTAACGAAATATATAACGAAAAAATGCCTTAATTTTATATAATGAAAGTTAAATGTTAGGATAGAATTTTTGTGATTATGTTATTTTTTTTTTTTGTATTGATGCCAGTAAGAATTACGTTGTAAATTTTTGATAATTTTATACAAAGTATAGAAGAGAAATAGATAGAAATGTAAGCAAGAAGGGTTAAGGGGCTGTGCCTCTTGTCCCCTCTTTCTTTCATTTCTGTCCTTTCTCTTCTATACTTTGTTTAAAATTATCAAAATTTACAACGTAATTCTAAATCGGCCCATATGAATATAATAACATAATCACAGAAATCCTATAAAATATAACAAACGTTACATAAAATTGGGACATTTTTTCTAATGGGGGGTACCCTAAGAATTACGCTGTAATTAATACATTCAACGAATGAACTACAAACGAAAGAAAGTAAAGAAAAAGAACTATAAATCGTTGTTACATAAAGTTTATGTGTGCTGCATTCGTATATTTGCTGATTATATCGGTGAGATTGTTCATTAAACCCCCTCAGCTCCATTTGTTTGATGCAATTCTGGCTACAATATCTTCAAACCCTTTTTTTCCGTATATCGAAATTTCTGATTCTGTCATTTAATCTTATTCCCAGTATAACATGCGTTCCATTCGTCTTTCAGCCTTTACGATTTTATCCGCCAATTTTCTTGACAGTAATTAATTATTATACGTGAAATTGCTGCATAAGAATATATTGTTTTAATAACTAATTACAACCTGTTCAAAAAAAAAAAAAAAAAACATTAAAAATTAAAAATAAATGTCTTCCAAGCTAATTTTTTATTTTCTTTAAAAATTTTTCCACAGTGATGGCGACTACTTTTCTATACTCCAAATGTATGATTCCATTGTCCTAATTGTACGAATTTTCCTTAATGCCAGACTGCTTTGGTTAATTTTAGTACTGCACTCTTATTCCACCAGGGTACAGGTGTTTTTTTACCGAAATACTGTCACCTCAGAGGCATGCAGCAGTATAATGCCGATATTAATGGACAGTGAAATATTTCATATATGTATCGAGGAGAAGTTACATTAATCGCCCTACCAGTCTCTTGTTCCATTATTTTTATAAACTTACTCCAACCAGCCTCGCTAAATTTCCATCTTTTCCTGTTACGTAAATATTTCAAAATACACTGTTTCTTATTTGTGCTTACTTCATTACCGACTTCTATTAATATGGGGGGAGGTAACCACACTGTTCAGAAAACAGTAGTGAATCATTTTCTAAATGCAATCTAAATGTACATCGAAGGATACCAAAAAAAAAAAAAATATATGAAGGGTTGTTATTTTTACGCGGATTATTTATTCTGCTACTGTTACCATCATTCAATAGACGTAAATATTAGTTTATATTTCTATCACAGCCTCTGCTTTGTTATCATTGGAATCACATTCCCACAATCGATTCATTAAAATCACCGCCTAAAATAGTAGAATAAGAGATTAAACTACCGAAACTTTTTAGGATAATTAAAGGTTTGATTTCATGTGTAGATGAGAAGTAGTAATTCATCAAAAAGTATTCCACACATTCAGACTTATACCAATTTTATTAACGAACACAGCGCTTACATTGTAAACGCAAATTTCTAATATTTATGAATGGCACGCGTAACGCAATCGATCGTTCTTCGAGTAAATTTAGCAGACCATCAAGGAATTTTGAGCACATTTTTGGAATTTTATAATCTTTAACATATCGATTACAAGTTCTCCAAATTTTTATCGTTGCATACATATCAATGATTTCTCAAACTAGCGTTCGAAACAGTGGTCTCTCATAATCAAGACTATCCACTCCCTTTAATAACGCTACCTATATTCTTTCCTTCCCATTGCCTTCGGTTATTCCGTTGCTGCTGTCCTTTGTCTTTTCCATTTCTGACAGCCTGGCTATTTAGTTATATCTCTTAATTGTTCATGTTGTTGGGTCAAGGCCGCTGGCGCGCCTAGGGTAGGGGGAAAAAAAAAAAAAAAGTTAAAATGATCAATATTTTTTCAAATAACCCGTGACTCAAATATGCGTTCACATACGACAACAATCAGATAAATCATCTCATTTTTTAATATTTGCTTAAATTTCGCAACACGCAAATCATATTCCGTAAAGTTTGACAATAGCAATGGAATATCTTTTTTGCTTTTTTTAAAAACGTGGTCGGTCTACAGTACACAGAATACAGTGTCAAATTCAGCAGGACGCTTCATTTTTCTCGTGTCCGCTTGATTGCTATAACCTTTTCTTTTCAATCCTACAAACTTTTTCCTCGGTATCGAACCCATTTATTAATTTCCATGTTTTTTGACTAATTTTTGTTCGGCTACATGAAACAATTTTTACTTCCAGTTTCTACGACGATATTTCTTTGACACTTTTGTAAACCGCTCGCTTGAACATTGCCAATGTTAAAAATGATAAAAACAAAAATAACATTTATGAAACTAAGAACAACATTTTTGATTAATAAACATAAAGGCGGTAAGAAAATTACATGAAAATAAAACAATAAATTGTAGAACATGTCGGGGTATAATTATAAAAAAAAAAAAGATATACAAACAACGGACATTTAATATTATCTCTTAAATCAAATATAATTTTTTCATATTCGATTATTTCATGCATCAGTATTTAAATGTAAATAAACCAGATTAAATACGACACGGTACATATTTGTAATTTATTTTATTTTAATTAACAGCAAGATCTTGATAATTTTTTTTTGATACTTTAGTTTCTAACTTTTTCATAAACATTTTAATAAATTGCTTTCCTTTTTGTTTATTTTATTATTATTTTTTTTTTTTTGCGAAATCAGTAAAAATACCAAACATCCGGAACACGTTTTTGTAATTGTTTAATGATATTTGTTACTTACTTAACGATTAAAAGGATATAAAACAAATTTTATTCTTTCTTTCTTTCTTTCTTTCCCTCATTATCAGATTCATTAAACGAATCACTTAAATTGTAAATCAGCGAAATGTACCTAAAAATTTAAATTAAAAAATTTTACCTTGATACTACTAATTTCGAACATAGAAAAATGAAAACATAAATTACTGTTTAAATAAATAAAACTACTATAAAATCGTATAGTGCACGGTATGCAATAGAATTTCTCCGTTTCTATAACTAGTTTTAAGTTTTGAAAAGATCTAAAGAAAACTATTCCTAAAATTTTATATCCGAATACTTAATTTACTGATCTTATGTAAATCTTACTTTCTAGTATATAGATTTTTTCAAGAATAATTTTGGTTTTTCGAACAAATACTTTTTATTTTCTTCTGTTAAACAAAAATAATTTTCTCCGGTGAATATTTTTTAAAAATATTACTTATTATTTAAAAACCGCATTTTAACAGTTAACTTTATGTATTTTTTATTTCTGATTGCTTTAAGAAATTACTCGCGTATCGGACACACCTATTACAAATTTTGCTCGTACATCTTTCAAGGAAAAATAAATCTAATTTTATTAGTCGTATCATTTATGTACACGAATGTATATATATATATATATATATATATATATATGTGTGTTATTTTATTTTTTACTTCTTTGACTTTATGGTAAATAAAAAATGTCTCACAGTGAACGGAAAAAAAAAATAAATGAAATAAGTGAATCCCGTGACAAGGTCTCAAAAAATAACAAATTGTCACAATTTGAAGTCTAATAAATAACACGGTCCTTTAAAGATTCAAGGGTAGTCGGCTACGCCTATTATCCTTAAACGGAAAACAATTTAAATCATTTAACAATAAAAATAGTATTCGATATATACTATTTTTCTCGCCTTCATTTAACTTTGAGCATGATAATTTAACAAAAATGGTATTAAGAACATATACACTATAGACAATGACGTATAGTATGCCCCCAAATAACAATAATAATAATAATAATAATAATGATTTGTTATAAGATACAAGTTGATTTACATATTACCAAAAAGGTTTCCATTTTTTTTTCTTAAGAATGCCACATCTCTAGGATTTCGTTTGACAACCACTGCTCACACATAATTTCGAACCTTCCTGCTCCAGCAATTCCGATTAGAATCAACTTTCTTAGCTTCAACAGCACATGCAGCATGCTCAATAATTTCAGTTTTACATTATTTTTGACGGATGACAGCTGTCTGGCATTCAAGTTTTGTTTTCAGTTAAATACTTTTTTTTCTAATGTTCATATGTTAATTTGATTCTCTAATATTATTGTAGTTTTCAACAGTATGTATGATACGCGCGAAACTTTTTCTACTCCGGATAACTGAAAAATAATATACGTACGTTAGATTTTAGAGAATACAAGTCCACAAGTGGGCAATATTTATTGTCAAAACGTAGTGATTCCATCAGCTTTGCTGTTTATATGGACGGATATTTGGATATTACTTTCTCGCTTTCTTTTTTTTTTTTTTTTTTTTAAAGACGCTCTACAAAACGATTTTTCTTATCACAGCTTTTTTGTACAATATTTACCGTTTATCCAGGGGCATATTTACGAGTTTATAAAGAAACTCGCAAAAAAAAAAAAAACATCGCTACCAGCCAAAAAATTAGGAGTTTTAAAAATTTACCTATTTAAATTCATAATTCAATATTTATAAGCAAAACTAAATATTTGTTTTTTCAGTTAGAATATTTTTCATTTTATTTTTGACAAGTTTCGTTTAACGTTTGTAGTTCTAAGTACATAAATAAAAAAAAGGAATCGTCAAATATGATTTTAACAAAAAAATAAACACTTTACTGGACTCTCGAAGTGATTTGATATTCGCAATAGCAGCCCAATTAAAGAACAGCGAGACGGTTAATTAATGTTGATAATTATTTCATTGATCTGTTTTTTACCTTCGTTTCAATTAAAACGGTAAAATTTTGTTAGTGAAATATATTTGTTCTGTTAATTATTATACATTCTACTCACCAATTACCTGGGATATGTTTTTCAAAACGTTTTAGTACATCATTTTGTTAATCATCGTAATGTGTTTTGATTTCGGATTTAAAAAAAAAAAAAAAAATGATAAAGAACTAACGTAAAATATGGTTCTTTCTTTACACTTTAGCGGAATATTATGAATTAATCAAAGACCTAAGCATCAGCACTACACTAATTATTATTATTATTCGTTGATAACTGATTCAGCTGATTTATCCTAATTGTAGAGCTAAAGAAGGTAGGCATAAATATACAAAAACTATCAAAAAAAAAGAAAAAAAGAAAAAAAAAAAAAAAGCTGACAGGATGTTTTTTAAAGAATGGTCAGTTGGATTCTTTAAACCAACGAAAATACGAGTATAATGATATTGAAATTGTGCGACAATAAGGTGTTCTGTGTACCTTTTATCTTCACAGATAAGAAAAAAAAGTCTATTATTAAACAACTGTTCTCTGCTGCTAAGCAACAAATGGGAATGCACGTTATTAAAAAATATGATAGTTTTACGAGTCTACTCAGTGGCAAGAAAACGTGCGTAGTTAATAATCTTGATGTGAATTTCGATGTATCCCTCTTCGCGGGTGTCACTTACTGTGAATTTCACTTTCAAACCGGTTACAATCGAAAACCACCCGGTGTAAAATTTCAATTTTTTCCCCGAACAAAAAAAAACCAACGAGCGCCAGTGACATCCGAGTCAATGTCACACTTGAAATAGCTGGTACTAATATCACAGGACACTTTTCTAGTAATATACACCTCGAAACGGGCGAGGGGGGGACGAATTCTCCTTATTCCGCTACGGGAATGCTTCTCCTCCCCGGTTTGGCAGATCTCTCCACGGTTCACAACCACATATCCAAAGAACGACATGTAAGAAAATTTCAAGTAATCAACGCGTATGTTCCGCAATTTACACAAAAATTCGTTCATAGACACTGAACACGAATACACAAATCGGTAAATCACAATTTTTGGACTAGAACTGAAAAAAAATGAATGAAAACCGCAAAAACCGGCGTAGCGACAAAGTTTCGTATAATAGAACGATTAGATGCGTGTAACAGGTGAAACAGAGTAACAAAGGCTACATGCAGCAGTGCTGTTCGAGAAATTTCCGCTTAGATCAGCGCACTAACTGCCTCGCCTGATTTTGGCGGGATTTTTACAATCTGCTAGCAGCTCAACGTCACTCGGCATATCGCACGGATGCAATTTCGTCGCAGGCACAGCTGTCTTATCCCTCGAAGTCTCCACTTCGGTGCGATCGTATGTACGTTCGTGTACGGGGATTTTTGGTTTTGGCCGAGTAGCCATCCTTGACAAGTCGATGTAGCGACGTAAATCAGAACCATGTCCGAGGGAACGTGAATTAATGAGAATATCAGAGAATATTTTATCTTTCTCGGACACCGTCACAAGATAGCGCTGTTAGTACCGAATCCATATCAATATAAACAAAACCTTCAATATCTTAACCGTCACGAGCAATATATCTATTGCAACTTCAGATAACGTCATGCCCTTAAACAATCAATCTGCAAAAAATTTCATCGAGATCTACGCAGTAACTTATGTGTGACGCGCGCACAAGAACGCGAACCCTTTTATAAGTTTATTTGTATATTTATTATATACAAGTTATACGCGATTACAGTAAACTTCGGAATTTAGAATTAAAAAAGCAAATCCATACTTAGAATCACGAACATTTAGGAATTATTTACATCAGAAATATCCTATTTATTACAATCATCTGACGGATTTATCGGTAATTTTTAAATAACACGTCACACTCTAAATGCATTAATACTTTTTAAATTGTTAAGCGATCTGAAGTGAGTACAATTTTCTTAACTCTTACACAGTTATAATAATCTATCGCCGCAAAAAAAAAAAAAAATCCACTAGAGTTTTGTCCCTTTGTCCTTTATTTAAATTGAAGCATTTAAAAATAAACGAACGCGTCAAATTTCTTGAAAAGCTAAAAACTAATCAGTTCACACATAATTTGTTTTTTTTTAAATTTCATTCATTCCTCTTTTTTCCTTCGCCAAAAAAATGTCAATAGAAAAGAAAAAAACACCGGAGTCCGATGGTACTTCTCTGCAGAACTGAGGGCAGTCCTTCTTTCAGGTAAAACTATTAAAACTAAACATAAAATTTAAAAACTTTCAATGCTTGTGATTCATCGAAATATTTATGTTCCTGCTGTCAGAGGCTGTTATTAGACTAATATTGTCGAGGTTTATAAAAAAAAATTGACGTGTATAATACGTGTGTACATTACATAGACATAATCAAAAATAAAATATATAAAAAATAAAAATTAAGTGAAAAAGTCTGTTAAAAAATTAGAACATAATGAGAGAGGAATGCGTGCGGAAATCAGAACCGGTTGCTGACTTAGAGTTATCTTTTGATGGATGCACGCGGTTATTGGGTCACAAAGGAACAGATGGCACTACAACGGTGATAGGGGATTGTTTAAAAGAAAAACTGAAAGACACAAAAAAGATAAAAGAAGAGGGTCAGTAATCGTTAAGTACTGGTCAAGTCTTCTTTAAATATTCATCAATTCTTCGACAAGTTGCGGAACAATACCAATTTTTATTTTATTTTATTTTATTTTATTTTTTAGTTAAAGAATCAGTCCGCCTTGTAACCGAAACAAGTTCAATCCAAGAAAGTCCTAGTAACTTGATCGCTTCGAAATTCGATCTTATTACTGATAAATTCGTAATTAACTGTAAAAGATTTTAATTTCAATTACCGCGTTTCCTCCACGCATTCAACAGGAGTCTAGACTGAACCCCTGAACCACTAACGTACGTCCATCTGCCAACAAGGGATCAACGACCACCCAGCAGCCGCAACAGAGTGTTACGTACAATTTACATCAATTGAATTAATCGTTGTCGTTATTTCCGTTTATATTTATATATATATATATATATATTTAATCACTGTTTTCAGCGGTCGGTCGTTAAGATAGGTGTAGGAACTTAATAAAAAATATACTTTTTAAAATAAAACATAAATTCAATTTAATAATAATAAATTAAGAATAAAATTAAAATCTAAGAATTCTAAAGAACCTCGAGTAGTTGGCACCCCTAAGGGCTTTCAAATCATATATAACATTACAAATATAAACTATTCGTAAGTTTCTGTAGACTTACTTTTCTTGATTCTTATTAAAAACAAGATGTATTCTTTAAAAAAATTCACACCTATTGTACATCCTGTGTAATTAATTAAAATTTTAAGACTATAAATGCAAGGACATAAAATAAACATAAATAAATATTTTAGAAACACCTTCAAATTAAGATAATATACCATATATACCGCATTTATTTTTACGAATGTTTTCTTTTTTTTACTTGTTAAAGGTAGCATGTTCCTGCAAGTGTGTCTAGAACAGTTATTAATGATTATTTTATGCCTGTTATTGTGTTTAAAATATCATTATTTTTATTAAAAATGAGAGCATCGAAATTTTTATTGTTACATCCAGTTAGAGACTTACAGACTTTCTTGTGCTTCTCAAATTAATTTCTTTTTCTTTTCCGTTTTTTAACAATCATTTACCTAATCTAAAATCTGACATCCAAATCTTGCTTTTCGCGCGCCACAATGTAATAGTTCTTTGAATGAGTTCTTCTAGCGACAACTCGTCGTATAAATCTACGAACTCGAATAATAGACCAGATGATATTTCGCGGCCGTTCTCTGAATCCATTTATTTTTCCTCAAACTGTTAAAAAAAAAATAGACGATTTTTAATTTTACGTGTCAAGAGCCATCGTTTCATTAACAAAATAAATAAATAAGTAATGCAAAACTAAGCCTTATAACAGGCTTTGAAAATTATTTAAAATTTTCGAAAAATACACGAAAACAGCAAATTAATTTCGACAAATATAATTTATTAAACTAAAGTTTATTTTTATTTTTTCGCAATCAAAAGTAAATCATTTATTTTTATCATTTAAATGGCGTCCTAAAAACAACAGGGGAAAATTTATATTTTCGATTTTTTATTCGAATTTCATATTATTCTACTCCTTATGTCAGTGGCATGCCAAGCCAGGGGCACTTCAAGAAAAAACTGCTGGACGACGTCCCCTCAAAAAAATATATACTATACTAGTGTATATAGCAGTTATTTAATAAAAATCCAAGATAATTAAACGAAAAGCTAAATAAATGCGAACAGAGATCGTTTGAATTAATAAAATTCAATTTTTTAACCATATTAAATATTATATCGTCGTCGCAAAAATAAAACAAAATAGCCACTGAACCGGGAAAACAAAAACCAAAAATTTCGCATACTTGCAAAAAAAAAAAAAAGTAAAAATCCGATGGAAGAAAATCATTTAAAGTAAAAAAGAAAAGCGTTTATAGCACACATTTGACTTCATAATTAAAATCTCTTTTTATTTATATAAAATACTTTCAGTAGCGACAAAAAAAAAAAATACATTCTTTTTTTTATTAATCTATATAGGCCTTTCTATGTATATAGAGGTGATTTATGTTTTTGCAATGTTGGCACGCCACTGTCAGATATTGTCACGCACGATTCGTAATCCTTAAAATGACACGAAAAGCGATCAATAGCCACATTCTGAAATGCAGCATAGGCTTCATCTTAAGCGGTGCCTTTTATCTTTTCAAGCTTTGGATCATCTTAATCGATAAATCCTTTAGGCTTAAGACATACGGTGTGTCAAATTTTTCACTTACTCCGTCATAATATCGCTACTAGTAGTAGACACCGCGTTACTTTTCATCACTTTTATTTAACCAGTTAATAACACCGTGTAAAAAAAATAAAACATACAAAAAGGTCCGAAAATATAAATGCTTCTACAACAAAACACGTTTTTTTTTTTATTGTTATTTTTTTGGGGCGTCGAAAATTCAACCCATCGACAGAAAACACATATTTGTATGTAAGATTTCAGTTGGTAAAAATTTCGAATTGTATTACTTACAGTGTGTTCCAAAATTTATCGATGACAAAAATACCATACTTTACGTTCATTTCACATTTATTTATTATTTTAAATTATAAAATTTAAAACAGTTCGGAAATAAGAAAAAATTCGCTAATACATTAGAAGAAAAATGAAAAAATTTATGTGTTTACTCTAAAATGCGTATAATTCGAATATAAAACTTTTACAATAAAATAAAATGCCGCTTCAGTTACTAAATGATACGAGATATTCATATACAATACAACAAATTTTTCTTCGCATATCGATAAAAAAAAAAAACAACAAAAAAAAACAAAAAAAAACATGCTACCTTCATTTATCTGTAAAAGCGATTGCTAATTTTATATTAACAAATAAAAGGTTTTTAGTTTTACTCTTTTCTTTGCAATTTTTACTTATGTGTGTGTGTGTGTGTGTGTGTGTATATGTAATGTTTGTGTGTATAAATTTATATTGTCAATTCTTAGAACCGAGAACGGGTTCCGATTTTAATAACGCCCGTAACCGTAATAGTGGCCAGCACTTCTAGCGGCGCCGCGCATATTAGCCGCTCTGTTTTGAATGTAACCGCCGCGACCTCTGTAGCCACCTCGAACGGCGATTGTACCGAATGTCTCCGAGTTCAGTTTACGTTCGTTTCTCCAGTTAGTGCGTGTCGGAGTTCCTTTGCTCTTTTCTAACGTTTCGCAACTTATGTGATCAAAGAACGACTTGGATTTGTCGTAGAAGTTGCTCTTGGCAGAATTATCCGTCGACTCGTCCGCATTGGCATTCAAAGACGACTCGTCTTTATTACTAGCATCGTCGGTCAGTTCGCCATCGCTGCTAATTTTCACCTTGGCCAATTGCGATTTCAGTTCTTCGAACTTCATGTTGGCTTGTTCGAAATCGTAATCCGAATTGAATTCCATTATTTTCCGGTTATTAGTCGCGTTGTTATTAGTCGATCGGAAATCGGAACGGGCATTTGATCGATAGATCATCGTCGGCTGATTGTAGAATCGTCCCGGAGAACCGCCGTCCATTCGACCGTTATTTCTTACCGAATAATTTCGGTCGCCCCAGTTTGCTCTAGCGGTCGCGGACGAAACGGCCCCGCCATAGTGCCAGTTCGACTCCATATCCCGATAGCGGTTGAACATTTCGTTATTGCGAACATTGCCGCCGTAATAGCGATTGCTGTTATTCATCTGATCCTCGTACCTAGACGCGGGAGCGCCGCGATTGCCGTAAAAATTATTTCCCCGATGATACCTGCCCGACTGACCGGTCGTCTTTCCGAGCGACTTATTGATTCCTCCTTCACTGTAGTAGTTCTGTTGAGGCGGCTTCATCTCCTTCTGATGGTAGCCACCGCCGCCGTCCTGATGGAAAGAAGTTTGTTGATAAGGCCGCTGAACGGCGCTACTTCTCACATTGTCCGCGACGTTTCTTTTCGGTTTCGCGCTATCGTGATTTTTAAATGAATTTGACTGAGACGTCGACGAAGTCGAACGAATTACAGCGCCGTCCGATTGCTGCTTTGAAAAGGACAACGGCTGCGCAGTGATGACGATATCTTGACGTTTTACAGCGTCCGCTGACGATAAATTCAATAAGGCCGATGTCGAATTAGTTCTGCTATCTTTTTTCGAGCTAAACGAACTACCGCCGCCGGCAATGTACTGCTGTTTCAGCGAGTCGTCGACTAAGTCGGCGGAATTATTCTTTCTGATCGGAGACAGGACTTCATCTTCGGAAGAAGTTGTCCTGGTCGAGGATTTTTCTGCATTCGTTGGAACGGCTGTCGCGGTAGAAGAGTTTGCTGCATCTGATTCGTTCGAGCTAGAAGTCGGTTTCGCCGGTTTTGCAGACTGCGAATCGACAACGGTCGAAACGGACGCCGCGGATACGATAGTTCTTCGCGGCGGACCGACGATTTTAATGTCTTTTATATCCGAACCGCGAAATAGAATATAGTCGTACGTGTTAGGATGTGGTTCTACTCGAACGGACGTAATACGATCTTCCGTTCCGTACGAGCGTACATTACAAAGGGCGATAGTACATTCTTTTGGATTAACTGTGAATAGTTCGCCTTCGTATCTAATGTCGGCGTTCGAGATCAGACTGAGGGTGCTACCTATCTGAGGTAGCGCTGCCATTTTTAACTAAATGATATCTAAAAAAAAAAAAAACAATTTTAATTAAATAATTTTAAAAAAACAGGGAAAAAAACAAACACCGATTAGTACAATTACCTTTACAAATTTGCCGCGCGAGTCGCAATTATAAGTAACTTTACATTTAAAAGAAAATTCGTCACGTAAACACAGAAAAAATTTAAATTTTTATTATTTTAAATGAACGTGATTAAACTTCAAACAGTTTGTGTTACGAAAAATTTAACAAATGTTAGTTTTGCTTTTAATCATTTTTCTGACTGTTCGCTAAACTGCGGACATCGAAATAGCAAGTGATTTCATTTTGCTCCGCTGTTATCACAACAATAAGAGCAATCAGTAAAATATTTCACTACGAATTATTCAGTTGTACGTACAATAAAAATGTGTAGTTATAAGTGGTAGTAAAAAGCGCGTCGTCCAACTAAAAATTACAAGTCATAAATAAAAAAAATGGTATAGTCAGTTAAAACCTACTCTTTTATAAGATATATACTCGTATATATATATATATATATATTTTTTTTTTTTCCTTCTTTGTAGTGTCACATTCAGTTTACGAGAGCAGTGAACTAGCTCTATTTGTCGGTTCTAGTTATACGGATATATGTTAGATAGAGTTCGTGACAATTGTTATATGCGAAGTTAGTGTACACGTAAGACTACACTTTGACTGGAAATATTTGATTTATCGATATTCAAATTCACTCCTAAGTTTGTCTGCCTACAATATACCAACTAGAGCGCACACAATGGTATACGAATGGGTTTGCCGCTGCCTTCCATATGATTCTATTAGCGATTATTTAATTATTTGTAATAACTTCTGTCGTCACCTGGAATCGAATTCAGAACCTCCGTAACGGAAGTCAACTGGCAACTACGCTACTGCGACATTTATAATCCTTAGATTATTACCAACGACGACAGTTTACCTCGTATATCTCGATATAAAAGAAAATGTTTTTCAATTATGGTTCCGGAAAATGATATTAACAATAAATGAATTCCCAACATACATTTATAACCCATATTTACGAATTTATCTTCCGCAAAATCAAAATCTAAAATTATTGCCTTTCGCATAGGCTAAAACATTTTAAACGTTGTACAAATGAACACCTAAACGTCTACACTTTTAACTTTAAACAACTTCCACTCAAATTTAAATACACAATACGCTTCATCTTCCATACATTTCCGATTTCATTTTTAAGATCTTAAAGAAGTGTTATAGAAAATACAGCTTACATACAAATAAATATATCAAGCAACTAGGAAATTACTTATTACACCCCCTTCACAAACGTAATATTAATAGTACGAACAGCCGGTGCAACTTGGTCAATTATTAGTGCAAGTCTCTTTTTATTATTTATTCTTCAGTATTTTGTTTTTATTTACATTTAGCAAAAGCTTTAAAATTAAATATTTTGTAATTTCTCAGGTTTTTCGTCGTAATTTTTTCCTAGATTTCCAGTTGGTATTTTATTAGACTTCACCTTTTCGATGATCCATCATCGAACGAACGCCTCTTCACCATCATTTCTTCTATTTATGTTAGTTTTTAACCAACTTACACTCCATACGCTCAAACATTCTTCTCTGATCTCCCTCAATATCTTCTTCCGGGTTGATACAAAATAAACAATCTACCTTTATCTTTTTTACAACGTTTCCGGTTCATTTCGATGCGTTATATTTTGCGAAACACCTTTCCCGATAGTTTCTTTCTCATATTCTGCTTTTCCCATTTATGTTTAAAAGTAATTCTTTCACCGAATGCGGATCTCTTTATATTCTTAACATTACTTTTAATTTGCTAGTTTACTAAATAGTACACATACATATATTGCGTACTAGCCCACTGATCTAGAGTGACTACTTTACTTTTCGTTTTAACATTTTGGTGATATGCAAAATATGATCTCTATTCTCATCGATGTCAACTATACACTCGTCTGTTTATTTCGGTTATTAAGTATGTTTCCTACAATGTTACCATCTGGGTGGGAAGTAAATAAACTTTTCGACTCAATAACCTTTGCTTTCTAATTATCTAAGATTAATTTTGTCCGTTGTAAAACCATCGCGCGTATTTTAGTTGTATTGCGTTTACCTCTCCAACTGATTAATATCATGTTGATTCCTCTCGGAATAAATATCGCAGTCTCCTTCTGGTCAACATCCCGAATCATCTTTGCATACTGCTGTAAATAACTTTGAGCTCGAACTCTGATGTAATTTTCCATTCAGAAGTCGTAACTCAGTTTTCTCGCTGCGTGATATTTGCTATTGCCATTATCTTACACATACTTTTTGTTAATGTTTCAATACAAAGTCGACGGTCTAATCTCTATAAAAACTATATAATATTATACATGTGACACCGTGCATGGAGAAAGGGACCTAAGCGTAGAAAATTAAATTTTTCAGGAAGGCTGTTTAAAGTTTAAAGTTAATTATTCGATTCATACTTCCCGCGTAGTTCTCACGTTAGCTGGCGCTACATGACCTTGGGCACACGGGCCATTGGTGAACAACGATTTAGGGCGCATGTTACACTTTCAAATCGAGTAAACTCGTTCCATAATTTTAATAACGTTATTATTTAATTTTCATTCGTTTACACGTTTTCTTAGAACAACTCGATCGAATATTATTCCAGTTGTGGAACTTCTCGCTTTTTTGCTGTTTTTATTTATTGTGAAACCATTCGGTAAAATATTTTATAATAATTATTTGAGTGTGTTGTATACTATCAGAAATCGAAACTATTACCGATAATTATAACTGTACTAGACAAAATTATTATGATAGACGAATTCGAAGAGGTGGAAAAACGATATAAATTCACCCCGATGATAATGATGATAATTGCTCTATCTCGTCATTGTCCAGCTCCGACTGAGAATAATTTTTCTTCTTTTTTCCTTATATTTGTAAGTAATTGTAAGTTTTGTTGTAGCGCATTAAATAAACGCTTAATCAGTGAAATGAAAATTTTAAAATGTTGTTGTATTTCCCTCCTGCCTCTTTTAACGGCTCTATTTCCCTCAAAAATGATTTTAGAGACTTGGAATTCATTTTTTTTCAATTTTCCGACATTTTTCACACTAGGTTATGAAAAAAGAAAGAAAAATCGATTTTTTGACGCTTAGGCCCCTTCTCTGTGCGCGGTCGCACACACACACACAAAACTCGGCCATTTTGGCCTCGCAAGGGGCTTTGCCCCTTGACCCCTCTTGCTTTCATTTTTGTCTCTTTCTCTTCTATACTTTGTATAAAATGATCAAAATTTACAACGTAATTCTTACTGGCATCAACACACACAAAAAATAACATAACAACAAAAATCCTATTCTAACATTTAACTTCCGTTTTTTAAAGTAAGACATTTTTTCGTTACATTTTTCGTTACATAAAATTGTGGCATTTTTTAAATAATAACAAAAATCCTACAAAATATAATAAACATTACATAAAATTGGGACATTTTTTCGAATGGGGGGTAGCCTAAGAATTACGTTGTAATTAATATATATATATATATATATATAACATAAAGGCATCTTAAATTCATCAGTTCCTCTTCTATTAATTTCCTCGTGCACTGAATAATTTCTTTTTCAGAATTCCTTTTGTTTATTATGCAAACATTCATTTAATGTATCAATAGGCGTTACCGTGTTCATTTTGTAAATATTTCATGAATATATAAAGTAAATCCCATACTCTTGGCAGGGTGTTGGAAATTGTGAAATTAAAGTTCACAATAGATTAAAAACATTTATTTCACTGTGCAATAACGATATTGTCAGTTAAAACCCATTTTTCTATACGAATTAAAAGAAACTATAATCGAAGTGGATAAGAAGTGACATCGTAGCGGAGTTCAAAGGATCAAAAATTTATATAAATGTACCAAAATTCATTACAAAAGTTCACTATTTTTTTTATTACGTTCCATTTTTATCTGTGCTAATAATTCTTATCTCATCTTTTCCCTAACATTCTATAAAATTCAACCTCTATTCTGCCCTATTTACGTCAGCTTTATTCCTTTGATATTCGGTAACATCTTTCGCGGCAGTTTTCCAATGATCTCCTTCCTTACAATACTAAACAATTATTTCCCGAAACGTTAAAATCTCCATTAATACATTTATTCATCAGTATTTCCCATTCACATATCTTCTATGTTTTTAAAAGTCTCCTTGAAATTTGACTTCTCAATTTTTTCGTGTTATCTTCCGCTATTATTCCCGATCTATTGTCTCACCTTCTAATCAGTTTTAATCTTTCCTGGCATACATTGATTTTTATCGTCGTACGCAATGATTAATCCATGCTCGCTAACGCTACTAAACTCTTATGATGTTGTCATCTTTAAAGAGATCTTTTTTTTTTAGTACACGTAACACGTTTGATCTCATTTTTTATCATTTCCTAATTTTGGGTATATTTTATTTCTCCAGATATTCCAAAATAAAAAATAAAAAAAAAAAATCGTGTTCACCATTTAAAGATTTCATATATCTTCCATTGCTCATTTTGTTTTTAAAACCAGTTTCGGCTCTAAAATCGATGTAACAAAAAGAAGAAAAAAATCAAATAATCGTATATTAAATTTAAAAAGAACAAAATTAATGGATATGCCATATATTTGCAGTTTTATATATGACGCTGAAAAAACGACTGCAAAAAGTCGGAAAATATTCCAAAAATTACTTTTTAGCGAAAATAAAATTATTTTCCAGCGAAATTAAACTTTAAAAATATACGATTGCACGTTTCTGCGCGTTTTAACATTATTGCACGATTTTGCACATTTAAAGAAAAATTATCCATTTAACTATCATTTTTCACATCCAGCCACTTTAAGTGGACTAAAACGCTAGCCCCCATACACGATTTTTCACTTTTACCCAACCACCAGTTAATTTGTACCGTTTCTACTTGTAAGACATTTTCCTTTTTATTTTATTTATATACATTTCCGAATTTCAAAATGTCGAAAATGGCACGGAATTTGTGTTGTAAAACTTGTTTGTGGATTGCGTCAAATAATAGAGAATTAGAAGTGTTTACAAATGACGGAGAGTAATTTATTGTATTGTTTGCTGTAAAAGCATCGGTTCGTATTAGAAAATCTCAATTAGATGCATATACCACATGTAAGTTTTAACATATTTTTGAAAGAAGCCTTCTTTTTAGAATTAAAATTATTTTTATTGCAAAAAAAAGCAATAGGGTTAACCAATCATTTTATAAATATTTAATTATAATGAAACTGAGAATACAAAAAAAAAAAAAAAAAAAATGATTTAACCAATATCAATATTGACTTGAAATTTATTTTTTTCAGCTTTTCATATGAGATCCTTAATTTTAAAAATAAATAAGGAAAAGGAGAAACCATGTATTTATTAACGCCTTGTAATGCATCAAAAAAAATAATTTTTTTGGAGATCTTTGCTTCGCAATGGTAGCTTCAGATATTCTCCATTAAATATAAACTGTCATCCAAACTATTTAATAATTTTTTTTAGAGAAGTACACTCAAAACATTATACTATCTGAAAATAAATTTAAAAAAAAAACGATGTACCGTTGGTTTTAAGGATATTTTTGAGAAAATTAAAGAAACTATATAAAAAAACGAAACTATACGCTGCAAATTTATTAATGAATTATTAGAAAAGGACTGTCCTGCAGAAACTTTTAATTATAAAAAACAAATCACAAAACGATTGGTCGATTTGATAATGAGAACTTAAGAAAACCTTTTGAAAACGGATCATTTGAGGAAAGAATTTTACTCTTAATAACAGATGCCACCATGTATATGATTTAAGCTGGAAAAAATTTACAATTATTTTACTCTAATAGGAGGCATATTACATGTGTAGTCCCCTCATGGCTTGAATATCGAATTGTGGAACAAATGCGAGGTATGTTTTTGAACGTTGGGAAAAAATATGTTTCTGAAAGTCCTATAAGAGCAGAAGAGTTTATAAGCAGATAATGGGGAAAAAATCACTAACACCAGAACCAGTAGCAACGAGATGGGAAACATGCTCTGTTTTATCCAAATAATTTTGAAAAATTTAAAAAAGCTGTAGCTGCTTTAGTAGAGGAATATGCAAAATCTGCAAGAAAGCTAAATAAAAGTAGTCTTTATTTTATCCTAATTACGGTGGGTTTAAGACACAGTTTGTATTATATTTTCAATTGTTCACGTTTAGACCGAAATTCTTATTGAAAAAGGAAAAGTTCAATATAATCTAGGATTTTTGTATCAACATATTTATCATTCCTACTATCAGTTAAAATTTATCGATGAATTGGTAGAAGAAATGTAAACTGCTCCGGAAGATAAATGCTTGGATTTACGTAAGAAGTTAAAAAACACAATAAGTAAATTATTATAAAATATATGCAGAATTTATTTGTTTATTAACTTTTTTACTAGGTAAAAAAATAAGGAAAATGAAATTATTATTTAAAGTCCACATTAATTATATTAAAGGAAGAACGAAGAAATGCAAAATATATATGCCAGACGAAGGTATAGGGAAACGTTGAAAAATAAAGAGATTAATAGTCGGCACACTTCCAATTTAGTACACGCACCGCAAACTTCAGCGGAGGTTAACCGTTCGTTTTCAGTAAATAAGAACATTTTCAATTAAAAGAAAACATAGTTTTAAGGGGAAAAACTTAGAAGTGCAATTAATTATATCGTTTAATTCAAAGCTATTAAGTAAAAATACTATACATATGAATTATTTCAGAACATTTAATTTAAAAGTTTATTGGTCATTTTTAGTTTATACTGCACGTTTCAAAGGTTTTTACTGCACTTTCTGAATTTTTTACTGCACGAAAATCCGAATAGAAAAACATCTTTTGTTGCTGACAACCAAACACGTTCACTTATTTTTTTCTATTCATTTTTTATTTACAAATTCGGTAGTTCTTCCAAAAGCACGAAGAAACGTCCATCATGCATAGCAAATATAAAGAAAAATAATAGGACGCACAAAAACAAAACATATAAAAAGTCGAAAGGAATTTTGTATGCAAAAAGCGTAACCAATTAAGTGTAATTAGGTTTTATAAATTCGTTAGTCAAAGTTTTAACATTAAAAAAAAAAAAAAAAAACAGTATTTTTGCAACTGGCACGCACGATAACGAAAAATTCGTTCAGTCAATCGGCCAAAAATTTTAATATGTTTTTCTACACGACAGGCTTAATACAGAATAGAATGAAGATTAGTTTATTTTTTCAATTTTCAAGGTTATGTTTTACGAAAAAGTGTTACTTTTGAAACTGGTCAACTTTGGCTGTGAATTTTCGTTCAACCGAAATAAAAAATATTAATCTGTACCTAGGGCCAAGATTTTTTTTTTTTTTTTTTTTTTCAAATGTTTCAATGAATCGCAATCGTGCACACCAGTGGATCATGACTTTTAAAACGTTCCCTGTGAACCTACAAAAAATTCGTTCGAAATTTTTTTTGAAGAATTATTTAGATTTTCGTTTGAAAACTCTGAAATATATGCCAGAAAATTTTGTTTTTTTTTCTTCTAAATAATTTATCAATCCTACTAAAACAGTTTAAATTTGCAATTGTAAAAGCAGTAAGCCTAATTAAATTTATATTAACGTGTCGAATTTTACAGTGAAGTACTTATAATTACATCCAGATTCCCGCTTTAATTGGAAATTTTATGATAAAATAACAGCGCGTCCAAATGGTGTGGACATATGGCGCACAAAGCAGCACAAAAATAACACACGAACGAAAAACGTAATCATTCGAACTATTGCAAGAGCAAAACAGTGCTGTAGAAATAGCAAAATTCATAAGAATCTTAAAGTCAAGAAGATGAATGCAATTATAAAAAAAAATATGCAAAGCCACACGATAAGAGTAGAATTCAGGTGTCAAATGTCTCCTAAGAACAAGGCCAAAATGAATATAAAATTATATATTAATATTTAGAGTTAAGGAACATATTCAATTTAAAGAATACTTCACTCATCTATTCCTGTTTTTCTTACGCTCACGTACCAAATTTATATTGACATTACTCACTTTAATACACACGTTACATTATCTTCTGTACCGTATATGTTACTTTAAAATTAATAAATCTACGTACGAAGTGTAATAATAATATAAATAACAACGCAAAATATCACTGCTATTTCATTAACCCTAAAAACTCGCGATATGAAAAGTAATTACCATTTAAATGATCTTTTTAAGTTTCCTTTTGCTCGTTTACATTACCTATAACTTCATTTTCAATCTATATAAACTGAAATCAACGTAAGATTATATAATATAGTATTATTTTATTGTGTTAAACTGGTGATCATACTGAAATCATTTTCGCACTGTACGTGTCCACCAAATTAACAAAATAAAAAAACACCATTACTTTTTCCCCTCAATATTTTTATTTAGTCATACGTTGATGTCAACGCGCATGTATTAATAAAAATCGAAAATCACGTAAATAATATAGTAAAGTAAACTTAAAAATACCACACAATTTATATAAAAGACATGATTTTTAACATCGCGAATTTTAAGGTTGTAGAAGAAACGTAAAGTAAAATCTAGTATTTTTATTTATGTGCGCATATTACTAAATTGCAATTAACGTTAAAGGAATTATGTAGGATGAGAGCAATATATAAAGGGTACTAAATAAAGTTCAAATGCAAATAAACGGGCTTTAGGTAGGTAAAACGTTTTTAAACTGAATATTGTTAAACTAACACGTATTCCTTGTTATCCCGAAAATTTTAATCAATATCATAGAGTATTTATACCGCAGTTTGAACTATCTTTTATTTCTTTTAAGAAAATAGGAAAATACTTGCAATTGGAAAATTTGACTTCTAGAACGAACCAACTTTCTATTTTGTAATCCGTCATTACGTTTAAATTATAAATATCGTACCTAATCCAAATTTATCAATTCGCCTTGAAACTACAAATTAAAGTTGCAATTAACCATGTCACTTTTCATTTCTTCAATTGGAAGAATAAACTTAGATTTATCTTCATCGATTTTTGATTCTACTGTTATTTCCTGTTTGTTCTGTAAATAATGGACAAACCGAAAAAACTCGAATAAAATTGGCATTTAAAATCAAAGGCATTATAATTTTCGATACTTAAAAAAACACATAACTGCATTTAAGAAAAATTAATTTGTTGTAATATTTTTTAACGGTATCTGTATCATTAACATCGAAAAATTTAATTATCTGCCTACTTGTACAGTATGAAATGGTCTTATTAATGGAAGTCTATTCGAAGCGGGAAAATTCAGTTACTGATGTAGCAATAATGCGTGCTATAATGGCGATAATCAAAAAATTAGTCTGAGAATGCATTTTCGCGCTCAATCAGCTATACATTTTTATCAATCTAAGAAAGTTCTGCAGGATCCGCTTAGATATTTTTTTAAATCAATTTTATAATTCGCACGCAAAAATAAAATATTGAATAAATCACGCTAATTCACGTTCTCAGTTTGTCTGCTTGTCATCATCATTTATAATTCAAATTACAAATAAAACGACACAAAAATATTACAAAATATTCTTTTAGTGTATACTTTGTTTGCAACAATAATTTGCATTACGTCTGAAATCTAATAATCTCCGAGTTTAAAACTATTTATTAAAAATTTTAATGAACAATTTAAAACCAACCCAATTCTGTGTCAATTCCAATTTAAAACCCGCTTCAATAAAATTCGTTCAAACGGTTATTAAAAAATCGTTATGAACTTAAACATAAATTCTTGAAAAACACACTAACCTATATATATACATATATATATAATCCCGCTATTATTTGAAACGTTTCCTTTCAGCATGCTTTAGAGTGAAGAATATTTCTATTTATTAATATTATACCATAATACTCGTACGAATACAACTTATAAATTTCAAATAAAAATTAACTTTAACGCACGTAAATTACAATATATTTATTACTTGCAACAAAATTACTTTACCGAATTATGTACAAAGAATATAATAGGTACGTGAAATGTAATATGTAGCAGTTAATCGGTTGCAATAATTTCAAATGAAATACATATGTATGTTATACAAAATTGTAACAATTTGTAAAATCCTTTCAACTGTTTCAAAATATAAAAAAGAAACCATACGATTATTTATTATTAACTTACTTCTTTTAAGAAGAAAATATCAGAATGATCTGAGCAAAATTAATAAAACCAGCAACAAACTAACGTCTCATTGAAATAATGTTTAATAAAAAAATCATTTTATACCGCAACCGAAGAACGATGACCATGAGTATGGATATACAGTGAATCAAAAATCCCAATTTATATGTTGGCTGCAGAAAAATGTTTCATTTACCAACCAGAAGATGGCGGTATATTCAATAAAATCAATGTACCAAATTTGAACTAATGTTTTATTTTTACAGATGTGTATTAAAGTGTATTAAATAATAAAAGTTTTCGTTGCATTAAATTTTAAGTCAAAACTTTAATGTTACCGCAGTTATTAATAAAATTTAATTTATGTATAATAATATAACATGGCATATAATATACTCTTAATGGGTAAATTGAAAAAAGTTTATGGACACAAAATAAAATGAAATAAAAAAAAAAAAAAAAACAATTAAATAATAATTTCATTTATTAATTTAGGATTGAAAAAATTTAATCGCGTAAAACGGCTGCTTTATCGATACCGCTAAGTGCCTACAATAACTGAAACTAACTACGACAGTTAATTTCTGTTTCTTGAAATGTGTTTTACTTTTATTTTATGTATCAATCGTTTTAAAGCGCTAATTTAACCATACTCTAATATAGATCTACTTAATTTTAAAAAAAAATAAATAAAGTTGGAACTTATTCAAAAAGAAGTTTTACGGGTCAATTAATCAATAAGATGAAATATAATTAAATGCTTTTAAAGTAAAGGGAAATAAATAAAAATGAATATATACATCAAAATAAATTTCCCAATTCCGAATACTAATATAACCTACGGTGTATATTATTTTACTTACTACTATAATTAAAATTAAAAACTACGGCAGTACTTTTTGCCAGCTAAGAAAAATATATATATTAGAAATTTTTAAACAGCTTAAAAAATACTACGTTTATAATGAAATATTCCAATTATTATCTTTAAAATGCATAAAATAAATAAAATTATAAAACCAAATCAGTTTCATAAATAAAATGATAAATAACAAATCAATTTCATAAATAAAATTAAATATGTAATCGGGAGCAGAGCAAAACATATGTATTTATTTAATTCTTAACTTTATTAATAAAATTTACAAAATCGTTTTAAGTTAGATTTAACATAAATCATACTATAATGACGTTACATAAAAATAGTAAAATACATTAAATGACGCATTGAATTCGAGAATTATTTCTTTACTGATGCATCGTTTCGTTCGTGTCCTTGTGAAACGTTCGACTTTGTTAGTTTTTCCTTCGGGTTTTTGTATTATTGTTGGATTTTTTTGAATTGTTAAAACATGAAGTGGATTTGGCATAAAGATTTTAATCTTTTGAAAAGAATTGCAGATGAAGTACCAGGAGCAACATGGAAAACAATAAAACAAAACCCATCTGTGAGTAAATATAAAACCTTTAGCACCATTTTTTTCTGAGATGAACATAACTTAAATACTTATTAGTTTAGTGTGTAATATTTATACATCAATTTAATACAATATGTATATAGTTTAATGCACATTTATTCTTAACAGGCTTACGTAACTTATAATTACATTGTATGTTTGGCATTGAAAGTACGAATATCTTTTGGTCGCCAGTGGTTTTGAACAAAGCTCTGTAGTAAATGTTTCAACAGTAGCAATCATAATATTGTTTCAACCATTTCGATAATTTAATCATTAATGTAATTTGCGTTTACAGTTAATTCCGATACATCTTTGCATCATATCGGGATATATTATTTGTTTTGCAACTATAGCCCGTACTTTAACTGTTAATCCCGAAGTACAATGGAATAATCATGCAGACAGGGAGCCATGGGAGCGATACCGCTATAAAAATTATAGAGTAAGTATTATAATTATAATGCAAAATTTTATATCTAATCGAAGGTTAATTATCGATAGAAGTTAACATTTATAAGAAACTATTTTTTTCACTTGTGAAAGCGTTTCGTATTCAATAAATCCATGTTAAATAATGACTAGAGTTTATAAGTGTTATGTATTATTTTCTTTATATTATAATGGTAATTGGCATAATAATAGGATTTATTAAGATTTTTTTTTTCACTTTTACGATTTTTGTTTCAGGTATTTGATTTTTATAACATATTTGTACCTTGTGAAGCACCAATTTACAGAAAACCTGGTGAATCCTGGGATTAAAAATGTCACTAATGAAATAGTTAATGTAGTCACGTACGAATGCTTTTCAATCGCGCTTATTATTTCCTTTATAATAAAACTATAAAACAAAGAAAGATATTTATTCTAAACTTATATTTTAATGGTATATTTACCATAGTAGCGCTTAAATTTGATCTGGTATTGTGCGCGTTTCATGCATATAAAAATTACGTAAAAATAATATTTTGTATGAGAAAAATTTCAAGTAATAAGTGTTCATTTTGATTTTCGTACATCTTAAAATGAGTATGCGATTTTTGGATTTTTGTTGAATCAATATGAAATACAGTATTCATATCCATTTAGTTGTAATAATTATTTTAGTTTAAATGTTTTGCCTTTTTTTTTTTTTTTTTTTTTTTTTGCCGGGGAGGACTAATTAGTTATTACCAAAAAAGTAACATTAAATAATAATCATTCTAAAAGAAATCCTGGGTATAATTAAAAGAATAAAAGGTAAAAGCCATCCAACTTTTGTGCAAAAAAAATTCAGAATAGCTAAATAAACAAAAATGCAAATTCAATATCACTGCGAACATTTAAAAATTATATACATATATTGAAATATATTGATGTCCAATACATCAAAATATATGGAAGACAAGAGAAAATCCGTAGTTTTTTTGTTGTTTTTTTTGCACGATCCAAAATTTCAATGTTTCCTATAACTTTAAAAGTGTTTTTGAAGTTTTTCAGTACACTGGCTGTTTTACTCGATATTTTTGAACAGTGAAAATTATTTTTGTTTTTCAGGCTCTTATTTTAGAAAAGGGTCATTCTCGAGATATTTTTTTATGTGTATTTTTTACATATATTTAAAATTTTGCCGTTGTCGGGATTTATACATAATACAGATAATAACATTTTCAAAATGGAAAAAGAATAGTTATCGCACTACGTGTTATTATGGAATTTTACATGACATTCGTAAAATCTTAGACGATGAAATAATGAGAGGTAATGTTTAAATACGCGGTATATAAGTTTGATTCTATAAATAGTAAAATTCAGGACTAATAATTATCTTTCTTACTATTGTAATGAAGTTTTTTGATGGACACCATGTTTAACGTATTTAAATTTCACATGTTCTAGGAAAAATATCTCACGATCTTAACAACTTCCATAAGGCACAAAAACGGCATAAATTATTGCTTAATTATATTGTATCTCGTAAAATAATTTAGTATGAAAGGCTCAGTATTAGAAACTATTTCAACAGACCGGTTTGTATGAAAATGTGAAAAAAATTAAAAAAATTAATGGTTATACGCTGCCTTCTTAGAAAACCAAAAACTTACTTTTAAAGTACATCCTAAATTTTTTAAGATCAATTAAGAGAGGGAATTAAATAGAAATATTACAAGAATTAGGCGGATTTGATTGTAATCAAAAAATTTCATTAATAATTCAATAGTTGTCGAGTATTATTTTTTGGAATAATAATATTGTGTTTGTTGCGGAGCTGATAATAAATGAAATATAAAGTGAAGTATTAGACAGGGTGACTGTCCAACCGGAGAAAAAAATAACTAAACGATAGTCATGATAAAAAAATAAATAAAATAATAATTTGAAGCGACAAGTAAATACATTCTTTAATGTACTTATTTCAATAATAAATTACGAAGTTCTTTTTTATTTACATAAAGTATGTTGCGGCGCTGTCAAACACTATTACTAGTAACAAGAAAAATTCCGTTCTTCTTTTACAATTTACCTATAATTTTTGGATTAAAAGGCTTTTTCTATAACGGCACGTCTATTTTTTTCGTGATGAGTAATATTTATATTTATTGCCAGTACGTGTTTTAGTTTAAAAATTTTAACGAAACACATTTAAAAAAAAAAATTTATTACGCATTTCAGTTCATTGGAAGGATTAAACCCTCTCAGTGTAAAACTTTTGGAGAGGCTGTATAATTATTTAAAGTTGCGTGTGTTGTAATGTAATGTATAATGCACGTGTATTTTAAAAATTGATAAATAGCATTTTGTATTTTATAGTTTATTTAATATTTATTAACATAACACCGAGAAACGAAGCTTAAACGTGTTAAGTAATAATTAATATACTTTTTATTACTACTTGAACTGCTGAATATCAAAATTGAAACATGGATAGTTTTATTAACAGAAATCAGTACCATTTATTGTATTATCGAGATACTAGCAATAATAAAACATATTTCATAAGAGTATATATTGATGCACAGTGGACTTTATAGTTTAACTGATGAGCATGAAAATAACGTAAATGCCAGGGAATAAAATTAACCGTGACCTTTACCGCAATAGCCAAGTTCGTAGAATGATTGGACTGCGCCAAATCGAAGTCGTTAATTCGAAATCTAACGACAAAAATTAAAATTGATGTCTTGTCTACAGCCACGCTGTATATATGCCTAAGCAACAAGAATGAACGAATAGAGGTAATCACGATACTCAAAAACAAATAGTTTGGCTAACGAATTATTAAAAATAAAAAAATTATATCAGACGGAGTGAATTCAGACAGGGATTTTTTAAAGAAAAGTTCTAGAATAATCTGAATTAAATTTTATTTCTTTTCATATGTTCAATGGTTTAAGATATAAGTTTAGAAACACTGCACATTTCGATTGAATTGAATATTATTTGTAAAAAACGTGCATCTATCGACAGATGAAGCTAGAGTACTAACCAAAAATGAAATGTAATATTAGATTTAAAAATGAATAATGTAATCCGCGTAAGTATCGTCTATTTTAGCAACGATATCAAGTAACAGGGCATACCAAAAGTACTTTTTATGGTTATAATTAATTCTTTGCTGAAAATTATTTTGGTTGATATAATTTCAAGTCTAATTTTACCCGGTAAAAATGGCGAATATATTTACTGAATCTTTGGTTTCTGGAGTTGCATGTAAAAATACATTTTATTTAATTTTTTCTGTAATAATAAAAGGAACAAATTAGCGTAAGTTTCATTTACATTCTAGTTTAAAACTATTCATAAAACAAATGAACTATTTTTAAGTTATCATCAATATGAGGGTTCGAGGATTTACTTTAATTTGTGATCCGGCACTATTTCATTGTTGCCAAAACTTTCTTCCGCAAATTTTTTACCAGTTTTTAATTTTTCAGCGAATGATTGCTATTTCAAGGCCAAAATATACTACGAAGATGAACAATTTACAAGAACACTACTATTGTAGTATCACATTAATTAGTTACTTAGGAAATCGAAAAATTTATTGTAATGATAAGGCACATGACAAAGAAGCATGTAAAATTGCGACACTTGAGAAATACCACAATACGGATTAAAATCATCTAAAGTAATAAATCACAAAACATGCGGCGAAATAATAATTCCGTGATGTGTGTACCGTATTTCTACCATTCCTGATAGCTTCAGAAAAACGTATTTTTTTAATTTGATTTTCTTCGATCATTTCTGAATATATCTATCGAATTTTGAAATCCAGAGAATAAATATTTTACCCGTCAAAACAAGCCTAAAAGTTTTTACGAAAATTCATTTTTTTCGCTATCTAAATTTCACGAGTTTTGTAACAACCAGGACCGGCAAAGGTCGTAGCTCTCGTGCTCGAGCACGGAGAAAATGGAATATTTTGGACTAAATATCGCACTAAAACACTTCGGGATCATAAATAAAGATTAAATTAAAAAAGAAACACTATTATTTCATAGTTTTAAATTTTCATTTCTGTCGGCAGTCCTCATATGACTATACTATATTTTTTTTTTAACCTGTTCAAGTCAATCTTGCGCCATGAACATTCGTTCGTGTTTTTTTTTGTTGCTACGAAATTTTTTTTATGGACCGCGGTCAATGCTCAATTCGTCTACCAACATTATTCAACAGTTAGCCGCCGATCTTAACGTATTACTCGTTGCTGTCAGTTCGAACTTCAGTCAGCCTTCCAGTTCACGGCTCATCTTCGATACTTTCTCGACCGTTTTTAAACTCCGTTGATGCTACCAGAATACCCCTGAGTACACATGCGCAAGACTTTATTGCGTAGCGCTGCTCTAAATTACGCCAGTCCATAATCGCGGCAAGCAACACATATACAAACTCGAAGGACACAATACAACTGCAGAACTAATGATCGTACGAGCTTGGCAAAACGGTCTATCGATAGAGCAGCGATAGAAGGTTAACCTCTCGGTGTTTCAGATTCGCAGTGTTACCGCACGCGTGAGAAAAAATTAGTCTCCATATGTAACGGTCAAACCTTGTGCATATAAATCATGAACATGCTTTATAGTTTTCTTTCTTAGTTGATAAAATACCAGCGCTCTATTAGTAGTTGTTCAAACTGCAAATTAGTAATGCGATTGAATCAATTTTATTTTTAAAACAAAACATAAAACTCCTAATCGAGAAGTGCTGGTTTTATCAAAAGATAAAATTATTCTGCAAAATCGAAACGAAAGTGTACATCTGCAATAGCGAATAAAGATCTGTAGTAATCTAAATAGAAAATGTATTTTGTATTTTCAGATATTCAGGGTATTAACATACAAACGCACCATTAATACGCAAATGCTATTACTGATGGTAGATTTGGAATGGCATTAAAATCTAAACAAAGTTTTGCTTGCATATAATGCATTTTTTTTTACTTGTGTTTTGATATTTCGTATTTAGGCGTTTCAAGGGTTGTAGATTTGAAATACACTAATTTAATAGTGCATATAAATGCATATTTCAGACGTTAGAGGATTTCGTGTTTATTTTGGGGATTTTTACATATTTTTCATAATTAAACATAAAAAATTTAACTTTACTAGAAAAGGAAATCATCATTGTTTTACTTCTCGTCAATTCTATTCGATAATAGCCTCTTGCCACGTGTTTATGAAAACAAAAAAAAATAATTATTTCTCCTTGTCGGTCGTGGGACTATTATTGTTGTCCTCTTTACGAAATCTTTCAGAAGTAAAAAAAAAAAAAAAAAAAAAATCTGTCTTTACAAATTGAATAAATTTGAACAAAGTATTTATTTATTTAAATTTACGCGCCATGATCAGCAACTATCTATAGATGTATACGTTAAATAAACGAATTACGGAATTTATGTTGCGCAGTATAGTCTTGCATGGTGCAAGAAACTAATTAGGCTTGAAAGGATAGTAGAACGATCAGAGAGAATATTGGACAAGGAAAAGACAAGATTATGTATTAATCTAAGGAAACTGAACTAAGAACATTCTGTGAGGATACGGAGAACAGAAAAATCAGAATTACATATGCTACAGATTGAAGCTAATGTCTTTTGCAGTAGATAGCCATGCGTGAGTTGCGTCCCAGCCGGAGTCTCGTAACGATTACATTATCCCTCCCTCGGCTCAGGTGAGTCTTTTACGGACGGACACTCTGCTTAATTTGGCGAAGTTTATTTGTACACTGGATGAACAGCCATCATTGGTTCTACAGTGTGCCCAAAGCCAATTTTAGGTAGCGAACAAAGTCTGAAACTGGTACCGGAGTATCTGGAACAGGGAGAATCGCTACGATTTCCGACCTTTTATGACTTTCAATTGCCTAAGCTGAAATTATCTTCAACTGAACCATGTACTGGATACATATATATAATATATTCTTGCACAACTTGTGACACAAATTTGATTTAGACATGCTGTCTTCAATATCTAGCAGATCATTTGTAGTTTCCACTCAATTAGATGAAGTGTCAGATGAAAACGAAATCTCTTACACTTCATTTGAAGTGGCCACATTTAAATAATTTTCGTGTTGAAAATTTAGAAAAAATTCTTATTGTTAAATGTAATAATTTTTAAATTTAGATTTAAAATTTATTTTTTTATAATATAAATTAATATAATAGAAGAAAATGCATGTTAATAACAATTTGAGGCGAAAAACAAAGAATTTTATTTAATTTTTTTAATATACACTATTTATTATGAAACTTTTAGTGTATATTTTTGTGCATATTTTTAATGCATATAAATCTGAACCTTAGAGTAATAATCATGTTGTCGCGATAGCGGCAAACATGTATATCATCATATGCGCGCTAATTAGTACATGGCAGACGTACACGGGATTGCACCTGTATCGCGATAAATCAAATATTTACAATCAGTTCCGAATGAACACTATGCCTATGTCTGTACAGCTGAAATGAACGAATAAGTAATCGCCGACGCCCAGGAATTAAGTAAGGCGCTATAAAGAAGTAATAGTCATAAAATAAGGAATTAGGGCGACATTCATTCCGTCGAGTGTGTTTAATCGCTGCTCCCGGTCCATCGAGCTGTACCGTTTAAGTAACATATTAAAGTTTTCCTTCAATTTTGTGACTAAATTCTTTCAAGGTTTCAACAGCCGAATCAACAATACGGTTACATTTAAGCAATGGGGTATCTCCCCTCCGAGCTGTAGTGTCTGCAGAATCGTACAGGGACTTTTTTCATGATTAAATCTACGGGGAAAAAATTACTTAGAAGACATCTCAAGATATAAATCAATACATTTCTTTTCATTTGCTTTATCGAATTTGTAAGAATTCGTAACGGCGACAATTGTATTGAAAATTCGCATGCGTGTACTTGTAAACAAACAGCACGTCTTCAATATAGCGTTTTGTTAATTTTAATTCTGTCCTCCCTAAGCTTTTTTCTTTGTTCCTCGATCGTCGCAGCCATCGTCCAAATATTAATTTTGGCAGCCGCAATATCATTAGAATTATATTTTTTCTAATCGTTACATTACCGTTTTAATTTTAGTTAAATTTTGATTTGGTCGGATATGAATAATATAAAGGAACTAACGGATAAACATTGAAAATTCCTTCATTTTTCGCTTCAAATGTGATTTTTTTCTTATTAAAAATATCGTTTTTGGCTATTTTTACTTTTTCCCCGGTTTTACAACGAAATTCCAGGCTTATTCCCGGTTGGGTTGCCACCCTGTTATTGCTCTCAAGTGTACCCTATTTTAAAAAAAAAAGTGTGTAGTTTCAATTGTGGTCCACACGAATGACGGACGAAAAAGGGAATGACACGATATATGAAGCACAATAACGATTAGGGACGTCAAATGCTAGAAGTTGGGTGTAAAAAATAGATCGTTCATTTGGGAGAAAAATTTGTACTCGAAAAAGAATATGATTGAAATAACATAAAGCCTCATCGCTCTAGGGAAGATGGCAGAACGGAGACGATATTAAAAAAAAAAAAAAAAAACCGAAAACGAGAGGAAGGTAACAGTGAAAATGGTTAAGACGTAAACGAATAATGGAAACAACGGTCAAGAACGCCGAAGTAAGGGGACATCAAAAAACCACAGGTTAGAGAAGGAAGCGTAGGTTGAACAGTCAGGTAGTGAGATAGATTATTAGAAAAGGTCGGAGCATAAATGTCAGATCAGTACTATTTGGAATCAAGTTTTTTGAAAAAAGGCGACAATTTATTACGTAAGATTTTATTTTTTCCCAATTACAAGCTGATTATGTTCAATTCCATAAGGGGAGGAAAACGGCTTGCAACGTAAAATAGACAAAAGAAAAGCTACAAACCTCTATGTTCGCTGACAACACAAAAGGAGCAGAACGCTGTTGAATGGGAAAATGTGAGGTTGACCGCAATCGCGTTTCTTTCGAGGACTTTTTAGTCTGTCAGCGTAACGTACATAAATAGCGTAAATATTTTAAATAATAAAGTAGTTAAAGTAGAGGTAACAATATTAGTACAACAAATGTGATATAATTATTATTATCTTTTTTTAATGAATTTAATTTATACCTGAATAAGTTATTGAAGTTTATTTTTTTTTTTTGCGGCGAGTGTAAATATTATGCTTTTCCCCTTTAACACCTCTATTTTTAACATGTATCCAAGACCCCTTTTTTATTTTATTTTTCTTCTTTTCTTATTTTATTCCTATTCGTATTTTCCGTTCTTTGTTCTATCTTATTTCTATTTTGTGACTTAAATTTAATGTCCCAATAAAACTTGCGGAGCCTGAGGGAAAATAAACAAGCCTTGGGTAAACTTTTAAATTCCATCCAATCCACAACACCGGCTTGATTTCTGAAACATGGCTTAAAAGCTCGGAAAATGTTCTCGTAAGAAATTTTTCTTTATTTTACAAAGAAAGATCAAAAGATTACGATGAAACTGCCATCTTTATTGGAAATAATATTCACTTTGTTGCTCATGATTTCTACGTCTGTTTTTCCTCTTCTCTTCCTTATCTTAAAATAATTTATATTTTAATTTCTAACGTATAGTATCATCCCATCGGGTCAATTTCGTTTACATGCACACTTGTCTTCTAATTTTGACTAAACACCTTCTCCCTTTCATTCACTGCTCAATTCCGTTTCTTCTTATTTTATTATTGTAGTAGGCGACTGAAACGCTCACTTGGCTCTGTAGGGTCATTCTAACCACAATAAAAACGTTATTCTTGAAAATATTATCCTTGATCATAATCTTATCTTTCTATATTATATGTATATTAAAAACACGTTAGGTAATTGTTCATTCTTTTATTATTTTTTTTGTAAATTTCACGTATGTGTTTATTTAAATTTAACTTTAAATACTTACTTTATTTATCAGTCATATTAAATTTTTATTGTTTCGTTTAATTTAATTTTTGCGTATTTATTCGATCGAAAAAGAAATAAATGCTCCTCTAAAAACCGTTTTTATTCAAACCGAAGTATCTTCTGATTCAGTCTGTTATTTACTTTTCAAGAACTGAATAGTATCAAAAAAAAATTATTTTTTAACAAGAGAATTGATTTTACTGCTGAGCAAGTTGTCTGCGATGAGAAACTACTTTTTCAACGTTATTACCATATTTCTACGTAAATCATGCGCAATATTTTGCTTTAATATTTACTTTTTAATTACTTAAGAACGAATTAAAAGTCATTTATTATAAATTATCCGATTAAACAAAATGAATAATTATAATAAACAAGCGTATATTAAAATAATAAAAACTACGACGAATTACATAACTCTAGTTTCGAGCTTATTTAATCTATATAGCAGTATATTGAAACCTGATGTGAAAAATTTATATTTTTTTGATTATTTTAATGTATCTACTGACCACCGTTTTAATTGTGTAATTTTAACAACTGCCGTAGCTTTATAACGTTTTCACGGTAATTTTTCGACCGGCTTTAATTTATAATTTTCCACTCTTCACTAATGCCAGTCACTTCTTTTTCAATCATTTTTAACGGTCGACTACCTTTTCATATACACAGTAGTGCCGCCTATCTAGACACTTCTTGTTTTCAGAAAAAAAAATTAATCTGCTAAAAGCCCTATCCTTATACATATAAGTAGGTTGACCTGACCATCTCTTAGTGCTCTTCATGTTCTTTAAATGTAATTACTATTTCTTTGTTTGGGAAATTTTTCCGTCACCTTCTTCGGAATTTCTCCCTTACCTTATACACCCTGGAATTCTAATTTCCCTCGATTTATCCAATACTTAATTAGTAGATCTCTCCTTGTCGATCGATCTCTTTACAATTTTTTGTATTAAAGAACTGGCGTTTCTCCCTTCAAAAAGATCTATTTCTACTAGCCTACTCTGTTATCCCATTTTATGTTTCTTTTTCCGTGGTTTTTCATATTTGTACACCATCTACAATTGTATTTCCTTCTTTCTTCTCGCGTTAATCCCGTTCTTCATTCTGGCATCTGTAATGAATTAAACTACATTTTTAAATTCTTTATTTTTTTCATTTTCTGTTATTTTTACTTGATGGTTTTAAGAATATTGCGAACGTTACTACTGCGTTTGTGTTTTTTCGGCTCATCCTCACCCTGAATGCTGTAAACTTCTTCCCTTCTTTCTATTTTCATTTTTCCGAATCCTATGCGATTATTCGTAATTTTAATTCAATGGTTATACACGTTTTATTTCCTTCAACTCCAAGAAAGGCTCAAAAGCTATATATCCTTCTCCTTTCCACCAAAACCTTCGCTAATCTTATCATTCTTTCCATTCGCTATAGAATATCGCTAATCATTCCTTAATTCAACTCTATATAAATTGACTCTCTCCGGATTCCTAGTCACCCTGGCATCGCGGTTAACTCTCTGGCCGACTTTGCGTCTCTGTTAGTAAGACATTTAATTAATAAATTTCTGATTACAATACACACCAATTGCCTCTATATATTCTCAATCCAAATTATTGCTTAACACGCACTCCTCATTCTTTTCTAATTCTCACTCTGTTATCTCCAAATTCAGCCTTTTTGCTTCTTCTTAACCTTGATCCAATTTTTTTGATTACATCGACGGTTCCATCATTTTCTTTATAACTCGTATCCAATTTAATTATAGCTCGTTTTAATCTTGTCTCTTTTCAATATTCTATTGTTTCTTTTCCTTATTACTCTTTTGTCCATAGAAACTTTGCGTTTACAAAGATAATCGCATATTAATCAAATGATCGTTTCTTTCCATTAAGCATCCTCTTCTTTACACCCGGAGCTTTTAAATCTCGACTTTCCTACTCTTCACTGTACTTCAAATATTCTTTTAATCTCCGTCTTTTTTTTTGTTATTCCTATCTTGACCAACTTTATTTCCTCTATTTTTAAATATGTCGGAAATTAATCATTTTCCTCTATTATATTTCTGGATTTGTTTTTTGAGCGCCTCATCCCCCTTCGGAAAAAAACCAAAACCTTCTAGTGTAAACATAAATAAGTGAGCAATTTAATTACACCTTGTAAGCCCTCAATATGGAAGCATCATTAAATTCTTATCGGAAGTAATCGAAACATAATGATTTTATTCATTAATCGTTACATTAGATAGTCAACTGTAAAAAGAGTAACCGTATAATATAAATAATTACTAGATTAAAATATACGTCTTTAAATGTAACCAAAAAGATTTTTTCGATGATTTCCACTAATGATTCCAACTTCACTGGGGCGACCTTTGAAAAGTACGAAAATCAATCACATAAATTAGGAAAAGGTTTATAATTGTAAGAGCAATTATTCTTCAGAGTGAAACGAAATAGTTAAGATATCCGATTGGATCTGGATTAAATGAAGAACTTGATTAATCCACAGTAAAAAATATCCTCTGTTGGCTAATTATATTTGATTGACTTGACTAACATATTTGTGAAAAGAGATGACACGACCTTTATATGAAAAGAATAAGAAATCTTTTAAATTACAACACACAAATGAAAGAAAATTTTACGAAAACTACGGATTTGGAAATTTATTCTTTTCAACTTAAATAAATATTCATAAAATTCATACTCTTTATAATTGAACACTTGCGTGCACACAAATTTTAAATCTCCAAATTTTTATATATTTCTGTAGAAATAATTTAATACCTATTATTGAAAAAAAATTAAAGATACTTCCCGGCATTTGAAAGTTATTAATGGAGAAACAAATAAACAAAAATGTAAATTACCTGTATATTAATAATTTAATTAAAATACATACGACCGTAAAATCTTAATGTTATGACACGGCTGAAAAGTCTTACAGATTATTCCATATTTACTATTTCAATATGGAATCAGCGCTCCACAAGTTGAGTTCGTGTTTGTTGCTCATGTTTCTTCGCATTCGTTTATGCACCAACTGGGTAAGAGCGTTCTTTACTTTCGTGATATATTGTCTATTTACTTATGAAAAATCACGCGTTTACTTAATTGTCTCGTCCAACCGTTCCTGTAAATGTGTGTGTGTGTGTGTATGTGTGTATATATCGCGTTGTTCCGTATGTGAGTGTGCGAATAAATCTATCGGCTGTAATTCTCGTACAATACAGCCAGCATGCACACGGACGGGCGTACGCCGCGTGTATCACGATAAACGAAACATCGTCTTATAAATATAATGAACCGGACTAGCGATACGAGTAAATTTGGTGGCTCTATGTTAAAACCGGAAGTTGATCAAACTAAATACAAATGTCTGTGCCAGCAGCTCGTCTGCAACAAACACCATCGCCTACTCTACTACCGTTGCTAATACTACTAGTATTACTACTAACTTTACTCCTCTTACTAATGCTAGAGTACTACAACTACCACTAATAACATTTATGAAAATAGTCGAGACGGCGCTGCTAATACATTTTATACAAACTTGTCTAAAGCCTCTGCATACAAAAGTACAAATAACGGTGGCTTTCCGATGCACATATCGTTTAGAAAAAACAATCAATCAGCAATGGAATAATGCTCCCTCGAAACTCAGGCGGCCGTACTATAAATCGACTAGTTCTTTGGATACACTGCCAATCGTAAACACAAAAAAAGAATCTTTGAATTTATTACAATAGAAGATGATAACAATGAATCTGATAATTGTGGTGACGCTGATAAAAACATGATGCAGATAAACAATGTTAATTTTAATAACGATTCCGAAGTCGTAAATAATATAAAACAATTAGATAACATTAAACAAAATAAACCTTTTGCAAAACTTCCACCGATTATGGTCAAAAATATAACTAGCTTCAATTCATTTAGGAACTTTTTAATAGGCATACCCGATATTGACCTCTCTTTAGAATCAACCTTGCCTGGTGTTACTATTGGCCCCACTAATTCATCCAGTTATCGAAATACTGTTAAATCATAAACAAACAATAAATATTTCTTTTGCACCTATTCATTAGCGGAAAATAAGCCTTTTAGAGTTGTACTAAAGAATCTTCACTGACATAAAAACTGTCACAGAAGAGAAAAATCTTGAGGTTCGCAGAATTATTAATGTATTGAAACTGTTTTTCGTTGACCTAAAATCCCTGCAAAAATATTAAAAAATTTTTAAAAATAAACAGGCTTCTAAATACTGTGGTCAGTTTCGAAGAATCTCGCGAAGACTTCAATCTAAAACAATATAAACGCTGCCAATTACTTAGCCATACAGCAAATTTCTGTAATCTACCAAGCTGATGTGTCAAATGCGCGGGTAAACATGAAACAAATAAGCGCTCAAAAAATCTAAAAGATCTTTCTAAATGTGCTTTGTGTGAAAGTGATTACTTTGCGAGTTATAGGGGATGTCGCGTCCATAAACAAAAACAGTTCTACAACACGACTAGTAAAAAATATCAATCGGAATTAACTAGCTATAACATACCGCAGCAACCCAGATCAGATTTCCCATCGCTAAAAATAAAACCGAAACTTACGCTAACAACGTTAAGTCTTTCTTACGCAAGATGAATAATCGTAATACTAGAATCGTGTACGACAAATCATGTAATATCAATAATTAGAACAATAATAATAATAATGAATACTTAAACAATAAGAATAATAATAATGTTTGAATTGCTAACATCATTCTTAACTGAATATAAATCTTTAATAAACCCGCTAATTTCTTTGCTCATCAAAATTATAGATCAACTTCTCCCGTAAATAATAGGAAATCCTTTTTTTTGTTTTTTTTTTTTTTGTTTTTTTTGGACTAGAAACAATTGAAAAGGAAAGAGTTAATTATATCTTGATACAGTCAGATATTGTTAGGGGGAAGGAACAAATAGGAGGAACGATGTATAGAGAAGGAAAAGACAGAATATAAGAGGCGTCATATGGAGAGTAGGAAGACCAATTTGCAGCAAACAGGAATAGAAAGCAGAACGCTTAATAGAAAGAGATGAACACTTAATAAACACATAATCAGCTTCGCAAACACGCTCTTCGTTCGAGTGGAGAGACAATACGGAGAGGAAACCAACGAAAAACGAAAACGGAAGGAAGATAATAAAGTATGGCTTAAGAGCGCAGACGAATAACGGAGACAACAATAGAACGACGAAGTGAGGGAAACAAAGAGAACCACGGATTGGCAGGAAGACTAGGTTGAATAGACAGATAAAAAGAACAATTATTAGAAAAAGAGGGAACATACATATCTGATCAAAACTTACGATGATAACCTTTACACAGCGGAAGGAAATTAGTTTTAAAAAAAAAAAGTGGGAAGAAGTAGCAACCCGAGCCAAGGAGTCCGCTACTTCATTACCGAAGATGCCCGAATGGCTAAGAGCCCACAGTAAATATCCAATATAGATGCAGAGGGAAAGAAGAACGTGGATAAGTGAGCGTATGCGGAGTATGGTAAAATCGCAGAAATGATCAGATAGGGGAGAATGAATTAAAGGGCGGTCATGGAGTCAGATATAATCAAGAATTTAGAGGAAATGAAAATAATGGAACGTGGGATAGTCATTAATACGTTTATGAATGTAGAACAAAAAGAAGGCAAACGAAAAGATTCTGAAAAGCCAAAATCTGAAAGGATAAAAGAGGCACCGACATCATCCGGCCTTTTCGACTCGGAATGACTCACTGTGGATGACAACAAGAAAAATACCACAATCCCAAGAGACACACAACATAAAATTAGAAAACGGCAGTTCAGCTAAAACGGATAAGGAGAAAGTAGATGCGTTTACTACTCATCTGGAAACTATTTTCATTCCTCATGATGGCAGCAACCGAACACACTCAGATTTTATACAACATTCCTTGGAGCAGCCGTTGCAACGTCATCTGTACGGTATAAATCATTTTTCCCAGGTGAAGCATACAAATGTCTAAAGGTAGTTTCTATAAGGAGGGCATCTGGATTGCATGAATTAAGCGGAGAAATGTTATCTCATTTGCCAAAAAAAAACAAAAAAAACTATCACTCTTCTTCAGGGCCGTAGCTAGGGGGTGGCATTGAGGGGCAATGCCCTACCTTAAAATATCAATGCCCTACCTTAAAAAATACCATCAATTAAGATAATATACTCAGTAAACTGTTTGTTCAATGATAGTGCGCACTACATTAATGCCCTGATAGTAAATAAATAAATAAGTAAAAACAAAGGGTTACGGATATAATTCGTTTGTTGTGTTAATTATTATTTTTAAGGGTTGAATTATCTCTAACTAACGATGATCAATTTATCATATTTAATTTAGGGCTGTAGCGTACCACACTTAGCAAAAAAAAACAGAAAGAAAACCTCCACCATACAACGAAAAAGAAAACCGGTATAGCGGTATGAGTCAAAGGTCGTTCTAACATTTGTGAACTGTAGCGGACCACATTTACCGTCGTTAAATGGCCGCAACGCTAAACTAAATATATGTATAATAAAAAGATGTAGGAGAACAATGTAGGCGCGAATGATTGTTTAGCGAGTGTCTGAATTTCTCTTAAACACGCTACAGCCTAAATCGGAAAAGAGAAAAGAAAATAATAAACGAACCGATTTCACAAGTACCGCCAGAACTATCAGCAAAAATGAAACATTCACACGTCTCGGCAATTAGGTCAAGAAAGAAATTTGAGGAACACAAAAAGATTGTGCCAACAATGAGACATTTATAACAACTGGAAGGTCCTCGATCCGAAAAATTAGTGACCGACGAGAAATCGAAAAATCGACTGCGTACATCACAATAATGCTTCAACCATTTTGTGTATATTTTTCGTTTGTTCCGAGTTATTCAGACCACTTCTCATTTTTATTTCGTTCTTGGAAAAAATTTTCATGAGAATTGAACGGCGCAAAGTAACGAGAAATTGCGCTTATTTTTTAGATTTTGCTTTGGGCAACAGTAAAAAATTAAAATATCGAAAAAATGTTTTACTTAGTTATTCAATATTACACATTTTACAGTAAGTACAGTGTTTCAGTCAGTTAGCGACACAATTGTTCGTTTATTGCTGTGAACTGAAGATTGACTGATTTCGCGATGGATATACGGGCTTCCTTTAGCAAAAACGAAGAGTTGAAGAGGAAATTGACCACGAAGAACCTCATTCTTCAAAACAGATGGAAGTACAAAATATAATTGCTACTCCTAGTCCTATGGAAACAGGTTCGGTGAAATATGTTGGTCATATAAGCTATGATATTCCTTCTGATATTGCACGAATCGGAGAACCGATAAAGAGCAAGTTATTTTAGACATATATCCCAAACGAAATAATAGGGCCTTTGTAGCGGACTGGTTCAAACGATATAAATGGTTGCAATATTCTGTTCAGAAAGATGCTGCTTTTTGTTATCCTTGCCAGCAATTTTTACCTCATGGAAGCAAACAGTCTTCGTATACTTCCACAGGATTCAGAAACTGGAAAAATGCCACTGATTCGAAAACTGGTTTTCCAAAACACGAAAAATCCATTTGTCATACACAAGCCATGGCGATATGGCAAGACAAATTATATAGAATATCTACAACCAGCAGTGTTGAAACGTTGATACATTAAAAAGTATTAAAAAAAAAACAGGTATTACGTGAAATCGATTATTGAAATAATACAATTTCTAGTTGTTAATGAGTTAGCTTTGCGTGGAAATTATATTTTGGAAGAAGAAAAAGAGCAAGGATTATTTCAGAATTTGTTTGAATACACGTGCATGAAAGATCCGAATTTGAAGGAGGCTCTCAATCACATACCACAAAATGCAACATATCGTTCACCTGAAATTCAAAATCAAATAATTCAAGCAATGGTTCAAGTAGTACGAAATTCCATTGTTAAAGACATTAAGGAATCTGACGTGAACTGGTTTACTCTAATGGAAGATGGGACGAGAGATAAAAATAACCGCGAAAATATTGTAATAGCAATACGTTACGTTAAGGATGGAATCGTCAATGAGTCGTTGCTGACAGTTACAACTACTGAAAACCTTGATGCAGCCACTTTTACAGAATTAACATTAAATACCCTTACGGAAAATAACACTGACCTATCTCGTATGCTAAGCCAATGCTATGATGGCGCAAGTGTAATGAGCGGGAAAATTTCGGGAGTTGCGACCAGAATAGAAAATAAATTGGGCCGAAAAGTTCCTTATGTTCACTGTTATAACCATCGTTTGCGTTTGATAGTCATCAGGACTATCTCGGGAATTACTTTTATTCGTTTATTTTTTGATCAATGCATCATGTTACATGAATTCTTTCACCATGGCAAAATAGCTATGGTGGAAAAAGGATTGACCGGCTCCTCGAACAGCGTTGGGCAGGACACTTGGCGATTACAAAAGTTGTAAACGATAATTATTCAGAGATTTTGACGACATTAGATGAAATTAAAAATGACAGATTTAACGGCGACGACGTCTCCAAAAGTGTGGGTATTAAAAAAGTCATGCTCAATTTAGAATTCCGAATGGCTATGGTTGTGGCCAAAAAAAATCTTATCCATGCTTCAGCTTGTAGACGCTGCTTTACAAGCCCGAAGCGCAGGTTTAAAAGATGCCATAGCAATCATAAAGTGCGTCCAAAATGAAATAACGAAACTGAGGTCAGATAAAATGTATAATCAAATTTTAGAAGAAGCAAATTATATGACAGGCGGCCATTCCGAAAATATAACTCAGACCCAGAAGAGGCAAATCAAAAAATCTAAGCGGATGGATGACTACTTGATGTATGGCTCTTCATGTTCCTCTGCGAGACAAAATATAAAAGACCAGGACGATCAGCCCTTTAAATCTGAATATTACGAAACGTTGGACATACTAATTGCTGAATTACAAAAAAGATTTTCAGACAGCGATGATCTACTAAACTCATTAACCAGTCTCGATGAGTTGGATGTAAACAGAATGGTGCCTTTGAAAAATTTAGGTAAGTGTGAGAGAATTAAACAAAAATATATTGCTGCTTGTAAAATATTACTATTATTTATTTATGTCCAATTCACAATTTCAACTAATTTTTTAGGTTTAACAATTCCATCAAGGGAGGAAGCTACTGTGGTTAAAGCTTATTTGAGTCGTCGCGAGGATAAAACTGAAAACACAATGTAAGTTTTATACAGGCAGCGAGAGGCTTTCAAAGATACATATGAACTCTTTGCATCTGTGGCGACCATAGGATGTAGCACTACAGTGTGTGAATCAACATTTTCAACTTTGACTGCAATCAATAGGCCTCAAAGGCTGTGTCAATGGGTCACGAACGAATGACAGGAATGGTATTTCTTGCCTTTGAAACGAAAAGAACGAAGTCAGTTGATCTGAATGAAGTCCTTCGCATTTTTAATAATATGACGAATAGAAGAATTCAGCTGTTTTAAAAAAGTACTTTTTATTATTATATTTTTGAAGAAATAATATATGTTTTGCTATTACCTACCTAGAATAATTAAGTATTAGGTAGAGATCTTATACGATAACATGGCTCGCCCTTCCAAATTATTGTTTCTGTGAATTCTGTGTGCGTAATGATATCCTTACGAAGGAGTTTGTGTTTAGACTTTAGAGGTAAGTATTTCGCTCAGTGATACAGAAGTACCGATTGCATTTGTTTTCGTTCCATACCAACCTCCGCATGCACCAGGGATGAATTCAGGAATTTGTTTCGGAGGGGGGGGGGGCAATTTATGTTCTTGGGGGGGGGCAGAGATATTTTTAATATTTTTACTGAGAAATTTTTTTTGGGATATTCCTGAATAAAACCAAATATGTAAAAAATGATTTATTATGTAATTTAAAATAATGAAAAATCAAGTATGAATAATAAATTTCAAGTAAAATAACCGATTATAAACAACAATGTTTTCTCAATTGATTTTAAAATTATTAATTCTAATTGTGGCATTAAAGAGCATATTGTAAAAACATTCTAACAGGTTTATTATCTTTTTTTAATAAACGAATACGCCATGGTTTAAGTTATTTTAAATGGACTTTTCTTGGAAATAAAAAATAAGAAAAAAACTACAGAAACGGAAATGAAGTTGTCTCTATAGAGATCATGTTGCTTTTAAAGAAAAAAGAATAAATAAAAACCGAAAAGAGAAACCTTTAAAAACAATTTATTGATATTAATGATAAATGGATCGACGTGAAACGCGATAGTTCCCGTTTACGCTGACAAAAAATACCAACTGCAGCGAATATTTTTTTCAATTCGCGAGTATTTTACATCTTTCATACATTTGCAATAAAATCGTATCAATTTTTCCATAGAATAACAAACAAACTCCAAAGTCAAATTTTAAAAGATCACTTTTTTTTATTGTTATTTTATGAAGTTTCATTTTTTTGTCGAAAATAAATCTCGTAATTTTGAAATTTAAAAAGTATACGACTAATTGAACTATTTCATAATGATTTGGCAGCAACTTTTGACATAACTGTAAAAAAAATAATTTTATTTCCTATTAAGTCGCTGCATTCTTGAATAGCTTGTATTAAGTTCTGGGGAGGTGGGGCAATTTTAGAGTTCTGGAAGGTCATTGCTCCCCCAAAACCCCCACTGGATTCATCCTTGCGCATGCACACATGCATTTGACGTTTTGTTATACTTTCACAAATACATCTAAAATTGGTTAGGTTTTTGGAGGGGAGGTTCATGTTATCGCCGAAGATCTCTACCTCACTCACTCACGCTCACAAGTACGACGCAAATCGATTCCCCCTGATCAGATCAAGTAAAAATTTTACTTCCGCCCTACCTATAACCACCGCTGCCCTACCTCAAAATCAACTCTAGCTACGGCCCTGCTCTTCTTTGCTACATATTCAACACTATTTCACCAATAGGATATTTACCAATGTTGTGGAAAAAAACAATCATGCTAATGATTTTGTTTCACACCTTGTTATCGTTGTATCGGCCAATCAGTTTATTGAACTCAAATTTAAGCGTTACTCTCTCTTTCAGTTCAAATATCTTGTTCCCCGCCACATACATATAACAAAAAAAATATGTAATAATTTAACACTTAATCTACATAGAAAAATAACTAAGTAAATAAAGTGAAAATCATACTTTTCACAATCTAGGATTTTTGAAGTTAAGGTTCACAATGTACCAAGTCCAATGTCCAAGCGAGAGTAGCAAGATTAGTTCCTTCCTTTCAGCGGCTGACACTTTCTCAGATTTCTCCGGGTCGTACTTATTTCAGACAGAGTAGACCTGGAGTCTGGAATTCGACAAGTCGCGAACTTCCTTGTTAATAGTATTTTATTGAGTTCTTCAAAACTTTCGACTATTTAAATATCACATAATTAAACAAAAATAATGCTTCAATATGAGCTTTGATGTACCCTTAACGCGGTTAACTTTTGATTCCTTTACGTAGATGTAGTGGAACGCATTTGTTAATCATTCTATCTCGCTATACGCTGAACACTAAGCTATCTCCCTCGAATTGTTCGAACATTACACCTACGGTAAACCCATTAAAAGGGTTATGGCTTATTTTTCGAATTGGAGACGATGAATAATAATCTTGTCATAATGAAAACGAATTTCAATTGTTTAAAAACTCTCCTTTAGTTTATGTACTCCATGTCGACTTACATTTGAAGCTTTTTCTTTACGAAATTCAATTTGGTATTTTAAAGAAAAAATTTAATAATGGAAACTAATAAATGAAAAAAGGTAAATTTCAAATAAACCTGAAGTAAAAATTACTTAACATTGTCGCTTCCATTTTCGTCTACCATTTTTACCGAACCTGACGAAAAGATTACATAAATTATCATTCCTTTCGAAATACTGAGACACATAAATGCCTGATTTTCCATTATTCTTCAATTATATTTTTACCTTAACAGCAATAAACGAAATCAGCAATCACATTAATATTAGTCCATCTTTGGAAAAATATAAAAAATTACTTTCATTTAGAACACGATGCAGAAAATGAAATGAAACATAATCTATACAAAAGTAGAAAATTATACCGATTCATTGATACAAGTTTTATTTTAATCTGCACAATACTTTTATATACACATATACACATTTGTGTGTATTGAGTCCATGTGCGCGCACAAAACTGAATTGAAACAAGTGCACACACAGTAGAAATTAGTTTATAAAAACCGCTTGAATAATTCAAATATCTCATTCAACTTTACTATAATTGTAATAAAAAAAAAAAAAATAATTCAGCGACATTTTTTTGTAAAATAAAAAACTACACGATAAACAAAATCATAATTATTTACGAATTAGGATCTACGCTGTCATCTAAACCCGGTACACCTTTAATAGTCCTGAAATAACGAACTCCATCTTCACCAACTACTTCCTGAGCATATATCAAATAACAACTCCCTACCAAATATGTACCCATAGCCAGCAATTTCAAATCTTTCCTGTACTATAACACAAATTAAATAACACAATTACACCTCGGATTTAGGAATAAATTTTAACGAAAAATATCAAACGAAAAATATATTTTATTTCAGAAAATAGGTAGAAAAGAATAAAGTTATCACAGACAACTTTTTGTCGAAAATCTCCAACCTGGCAGCTGTTTGAAAGTTTATCTTATACATTTTTCATGTAAGTTAAAAATTTCAATCTCCATCTATGTCACTAATTCATAAACTAATTTTAGATAGTCGTAACAGATTTTCTAGCTATTATTTAAAAGTAGTGCGCTCAGTCGAATAATTAAACGTCGTATTATTTTATTGTCTACTCTATATTTCGAGTAAACGTAATATCTTTTAAACTACCTGGCCACATTTTTCGGTGATTTTAATGACACATCTAAATTACAATACTCCCGAATAGAAACAATAATTCTCGTCTTGTGCGGTAAGAAAACAAGGTACCATCATAATTTATCAAGTGTACCTCAAGTACCATGGGCTATAACAATACTTAAACAATATGTATTCAGTGCGGTAAAGGTCAAAATGGTTAATAAAATTTTTTTTGCAGCGTAGAAAAATGTATTTACACAAAATTTTAAATATTATCAAATGTAGAAATATTAAATTACTAAATTTTAAGGAAATGTTAAAAATACCAGATATTATCCGCACATTGAAATTACGTTAAAAACGCAATTAAGTTTTTTGTTTGAAATATATAATAATTAACGAAAATCCTATTTAACCTGCAAGTTTTATTTTTTATATTAATATTTAAAAAGATTGTACAATTATATTTTAATTTTTACATTTTATCTTTAAGTAAATGCCGTTACATTAAATTTTTCATTTTCATTTCAGGCAAAACTAAACACACGTAAATAAAGAAAACTTCAAAATCTTAAATATTTAGAGCAGTTAAAAATTCTACATAATTTTAAAAACTTCGGGTACATATTTGTCTATCTGTTTCGTTGTTAATTTAATATACCATTTTTATGAATGTATAAATTATGTTGACCAAATGTAAATTTAGTAACAAAAGTTACGTAACATGGAAAAAACCGAATAAAACTTTAAAAATGAAACTTCTGAATTTGAAGAAATACAGAAAATATGAACATTAAATACTAGTAATGATCAATGCACAATGCCTCGCTAAAATTATTATATTATACCGTAACTTATGTTGATATTTGAAACAATTTTAAAAACACAAATAACTTAAAGAATTGACAAATACAAATTCTTCTAAAATATATAAAATAGCATATAAAAAACAAAAATAATAATTTACCGGATACACAATTTTATAAATACTATATAGAAAACGGTGATTCTTCGGGTTAAATTCGACCATCCTATGAATTACAGGTACATATATTGCTTTCTACAAAACTACCAATAACTCAACGAAAAATCTTGTTAAATTTTAATAGTTACATTTGATCAATCTGTCAAGTCAGACTATACCTGACATACATCCAACTGCAAATCAAAAGTTTTGCTTAAAATCAAGAAAGCTAACCGCAATGATTAACTTGAATTGATACGAGCGGCTCCCTGCACAATGGCCGTGACTACGACGCTATCAGGTGATCAAACGTGAAAGTTATATTCGATGTCTACATTTAATTCTGCTTTTGCGTCCAAATTAACTTTTACAAATACAACAGAATTTTAAATAGAAGTTTATCGAATGCAATTTAAAATAAATATTGCGTCTGTAACAGTAATATATGATATTTATCGAATTTCTAAAAAGAGTTTTTTGAACTCTGCTTTAAAAAATGTATGCATCAATTTTTTCGGAAATTCACAAATGGTTAATTTTTCTTTAATGTAATTGTATTAATTTGTAAATTTTTTCTTGTAAAAATTGCAATATACGATTTGAACTTATATTGTCGTAAGATTAATAAAGGTTAACAAATTGGCTAATATGATAATGATGTACCTACTATTTTTTATAGTTTCCGAAAAATGTTTAAAGAAATGAATACAAATGAAGACGAACAAAAATTTAAACAAAAGGATTGTGACTTGTGACTTCTTATGGTAAAGTCGGTTAGTACAATGTAGGAACAGTTGAAAAGCTATAATTGAAAGCGAATTTTTAGTACTAGTAAAAGAATGTTTATCGCAATCAGAATTATTAACGATTCTGTAGTAAGGTAATCAGGAATACGATGACTTAATCCGATGAAATAATATATGTATGTATTTTTATGAAGAGATTTTTCCAATAACCAAAAGTAAAAGGAATAACTCAGCGACACAATGAATATTAATGAATGAACAAAGAAATACTGTTTATAATTTCTTTATAAGGTAGATAGTAAAAAATTTATACAAAACTAAACTAGAAAAAATCAGTATAATTATCAATTTTATAAATATAGAATATTATCATTCGTAAACAGTCTTAGTTTTTAAATTAAAGATCTAAATATAGGTTTTAGTTTATTTGGTTACATAACTCATTTTCTGTAATGGTATATTCGCTACTCGTATTTCTATAAATTTATTCTGTTAAGAATAATAGGAAATTCAAGGAAGTTGAAAAATATTATTTTTTAATGTCACTAGTTTCACTTGCGCACTACATTTGTACTAAAATTGAATTTCAGAGGTGCAATGATTATATTTTGAAGATAATTTCTACGCCCAATTTGGTCCAAATAAAACACAGGAAGAAAAGTGAACTCGGCTGAAAAATCATAATTGATATAGTGAGTTCTCTTGTTTCTTTTTTATTTTCCTTCCTGATAAATATACATACATATATATAAGAAAAGAAAAAAAAAATTGGTCTTGTTATTTGTAGAAGTGGAAATAGTAAAAAACTATAACAGGTTTAGAGAATTTAAAGGAAATTAAAATCTAATTGCTTATAAAAACTTACTCATAGAAAGTAAATTGAATGTATAGTAAATTCATTTATAATTATTTTTGTTTTTTTTTTTTTTTTTATATGATAAATTTCTTTGGGCGCGGCATTGACCCATTACAGAATAATAATTTATTCTAATCTAATTAAAGTCGAATACGACTAGACATTGAGAACAAAAAAGAAGCAATTATTGGAACAACTTAAGGGTGAGAAAACGCAAGAAGAAAAGAAACACTGTAGGGAAGCGGAATATTAACTCTAAGAATATTTGAGTATAAGAAAGATCGTTTGCGAGAAAAGAAAGAACACTCAAAAAAGCATGATAAGCATCACAATAGAAGTTTGCATTTAGAGAGTGAAGTGGACAAAAGGGAGTAAATGAAAAAGAAAAACGGCAGTGGGAGGAGGGAAGAAAGCTGTGTCCGAAGCGCAACTTGCGCAAGGAGACTATTACGGATCGACGGAGCAAGGGGAAGAAGGAAAACCATGTTTTCTGGGGAAGGGTAAGTTGAATAGTCGAAAAGAAGGAGCTACAGTTAGAGGAAGAAGAAGCATAAGTGTCTGCCCAAAGCTTGATGAAATAAAACTGTTTGGAGAGGGAAATTATGTTAACTGTCAGAAAACTGTTAATAGCATTACTGTTTTGTGCAACATTATGAGCAAGTAAGTCAACACTCTTATTACCTTCTATGCCGGAATGGCCGGGAATTCACAGAAAATCAACCTGTATGGAGTTAGATCTAGATAGATTGGCAATAACTGTGCGAATATGAAGAATGGAGTAGCATGTATTGAACAGATGGATTCTAGGACACTCCTGGAGTCAGAGATTGTCAGAAGATCATTGGTTTCAAATGTGGAGGAAATAAAAAGAAGAGCACAGAAAATTGCAAACAATTCGGAATAAAAGATGGAACATTGGGGAGAAAGTCTGAGCGATACATAATAATTTTGTGAAGGAGTTAAGAAAGATGCTTCTATTCCATAGGCACCGTTAGATACGTCAATAAAAGTGGCCAAATGAGAAGGAAAGGAATTGCATCATATTTTTGAATTCGTTATTAACAGTATGCATCGAAAAGAATTTGGCATGTAAAGGTAATAAGAATATAGTTTCGGTGATGTTAGAATGTCGATAAAAATAATGGAGAAGTAAGGAAGTTTATTATAATAAATAATAGGTTGCGAAATGAGTAGCCTTCAAGAAATATGGGACAATAATGGAATTTTATGTAAGGAGAAGCGCCCTTTATACAGCATATATATCTATAGGAATGGAGGAGATTGGGAGAGGGAAAGGGAAATCGTTTTGTTAGGAATCTATATCCAAGAAGGGATCTAAGTAGAGACAGGGGAAGAATATGGCACTCCCCGCATGAATAGCTGTAATGGGAGTCGATTTTAACCCGACGTCATTGTGGCGGCCAAACAGAACACGGCAGTTGTGGCCGGGTTATATTTTACCCATGAACATTATTGTACACTGAATCAATCTTATGTTAATATTAGTTTTCTATATTAGGGAATATTAGGTAGAGTTATATACATCAATTAATGGAAATTAAACATTTATTTATTATAAAATGAACATATCATCAATCATCGAAAATTGAAAAAGATAAACATTTTTCTCACCTGAGATCAATTTGTTAGAACCTAACTTGGAATCAAAAACAAAAAATAATAACAACAATTTAGGTACAAAACATAAAATGGTTGTTTTTAACATTTAAACATAAAATTATGAATTATGTAAAACAAAGCTTATTTATTACTTATATACTAAGTTAATCGCTATCGAGATCAACGCAACTTTGGCATACGGGGATAATGTGTTGCATACATGTTACATTTATTGCAATTATGCCCCTTGTTTTTTTTGTCCTTGGTAGAAGGACAGTCTGTACATCCCGTATATGTTTTCGAATTTTTATTCGGAGGTTAGGTCATAGTTTTCCCAACTTGTTCGTGAATATGTATAAACCTCTCGGTAAGTTCTCCATATTCTTCCTCACTTGTAGTCTGAACTGAGCTGTTCACTGTCACTGGTATAAGCTTGTTCAAACAAGTCTAGAAGTCGACTTTGTTCATTTTCGTATGACATCGTCAGTAAAAGTGTGAAAAAAAGGATATGTAATTCATCAATAAACAATAAAAAACAATAAACACGTTGTATATATAAAGGTTACGTGGCCATTGTGGCCGGGTATAACGTACCCGCGCGCTACTCCACCGTAGCCTCAATGACACTAAATAGAATAGCTAATACGCTGAAAGAGATCAACGACTACAGCTACTGTGAGCGGCAAATAACGCGCGTATTTTGTTTTAAAGAGGTATTAGGGTTTTAAAAACCGTCGGGTATTAGATACCCGGCCACAATGACGCCGGGTTAAGACTCCTAAGCCAAGACGTTGGCATGAATTTTGAATGTGATCCAGTTTAATAAACAGACTTTTGGGGAGACGCTCCCATAAATAAAAGAGCCGTAGTCCAATTTAAAGCGAATTATATTTTTATAAAGAAGATATCCCATCTACTGCCCAATTCAGACCATTACAATCTCCTAAATGGAATCTTAAAAAAACTAACCAGGCCAAATTTCGATTTATCCTTGATACATCTCAACTTAGATCCCGTATGCAAATATAAAAGTCTCACCCAATTAATTTATTCCAGTCTATCCTCATCCTTCCCTCCGTAAATCTCTCCAACCAACATTAAAGTCCATACATTTTCTTCTCTATGGTGGAACAATGACTGCAAATTAACGTTTTTGAAGAACGTTTTCGTACATTTAGAATCTTCAGATTATCCCCTTCCATGACAATTTTTTTTGTTACATAAAAAAGCTAATGCAAAAGCCATCTCTATATACCTATAAAATGGCCAAGAGGAACTCTTAGAAAAGTTTTGCTCTGCCTTCTGACACGATACTCCCCGCTTCGATATATAGAAAATGGCCAGAGCCTTTAAAGTTCCCTTATCAAATCGTCTTTCTCACTATAATATTCCTAAGCAAAATCTTATTCCTTTCATCGATTTCATAGCACCCTCCTATGTTCTTAATATAGATGAAGCTACACCTATAACATTTTCCCCTAACTACTCTTTACCATACCATTTTCCATTAATGAATTACGCTCTTTTTTGCATAGAAAAAAATATACATCTCCGCAGGGCTAGATTGTATCCCATATCTAGTCATTAAAAAATTTTCTGATGATTAGTCCCTTGAATTCCTTCTTAATATATACAATCCTTTTTTTATCCTTTGGTTCTTATTTCCTTCTAGGAACTCCTTCATCATTATCCCTATTCCTAAAAAAAAATCACCTTCTCTTCGTCCTATAGCTCTTGCTTCCTGCCTAAGAAAACTTTTTGAAAGCTTATTAAATAGGCGGCTCATATAGTGGTTAGAAAATAAGGATCTACTGGTTTCATCTCGGTAGTAAGATTGACAGTAATAGTGGTAGGTATATGATCACTTCTGAAGGTACTTCTTAAAGTATTCCATAAACATTGTAGACTGATATTAGGTAAAGAAAAAGTAAGGTCAATGGAGCTGGGGGTTAGAAATTTTTTAAAAATAGTAGGAAAATGATCGTTAAAAAGAATGATACTGTTTTCATAAATTGCATCCTCTATTGCAGCGCCATTTTTGTTAAAATAAGTTGTAACGATTCTAAACGTTAACTTAGTCCTCAGGAATGCCAACCACGAGGTTTTACGCTCATGGATTTGATTTGTTTAGATTTTATTTAAGTTTATCAGAGAATGTTTTAATTTTTCCTTTTATGATTATGAACGGAAAACTATTTAATTGAAATTACTGAAAAATATATTAAGCAAAACTCACACCTATCTTTCGGGACCGGTCGACCGCTAAAAAAACAATAGTTAATTCGAAAATAGCGCGATTACAAAATACACAACAATATATATATATATATAGAGAGAGAGAGAGAGAGAGAGAGAGAGAGAGAGAGAATAGAAATGATACGTATCACTGTTGTCGGTGATCCGGGATCTATTGATGGCGATTCGGCGGTCGGTTGGGTTGCAGAAATCGGAATCGGTCTAGGAAGATTTATCGAACACTTTCGTTAAGGACCAGTTGCAGATCAAAATCGAATTTTATCGAACAGCAAGAATCACTACTCGCGTCACTTCGATATTTACCGGTAACCTGAACGAATGTCGTACGTAGTAAAAAGACGGCAACAACTTTTCCACGAGAAAAACGGAATTCTTTTCTATAAAAAACATAAAAACCGGAGCCTCCTCTACAGGTAAAACGGAACTTGACTCACTGTAAACAGCGACTGACCGACCGAAGGTAAAACTGCCACTCTCGCTAAAATCTTCATCTCGATTTTCCAAAATTTCGACCGCCTACTCGACCGCCTACTCGACCGTGACCGCTGGACTTGGCCGAATCAGGTAGATCCTTTTTGTTTCCTGTGGGATGCTGATTGGCTGGTCCCACCGACAACAGTTCCAGGCACGCGCACACTCGCACCCTCACCACACATTCCAAATTATTTTTATTTTTGTTTATTATTATTTTTTAGAAATATATATGAGTTCCATGTAATGGACACATTACAAAGTACAACCCATAGAGAAGAATGAGCATTTCAGTCTTCCCCAATAATAAAAGGCTGAGTTAGGCAATCTAAGATAGAGGAAAAGGAAAAGTTATTAGATTAAAATTGGGCGGAATGTATACAGAGGCAAAGTGGAAAGCCTGTAAGTAATTATTAGTTGAAATTGATACATGGACTAAATTGAGATCAGCAGAAGAAGTCAAGGAGTGAAAGGAATGTCTTCCTGTAGAATGATTGCTACACGTCCATAGCCGTCATCACGGTCCGACCTGATTATATTAAAACCTTTGATGGACAATTTAGATAAGTTTTTTTAGCTAGTCTCTGATATGAGAGCTACCGATATTTTATACTGAGATAATAAACTTTCTAGAGAAGCTTTATTAGCTCTCAGACTATGACAATTCCACCTAAATATTTTAAGATTATTTGCAGTCGTAAATAATAAATTTAGATTTATAGGAAAAGAAAGAAGAGAGAAAAAACGGGATAGAAACGGGCAGGAATGAAAACGGAAAATGGGTGTAAGGAACAAGTATTGAGTATAAATACGTAGTGACAATGAAACCAGGCCCGGATTAAGTGTATGATAGGCCCGGGGCTACGGAAATATAAGGGGCCCTTTTCGGAAGTGACAAAATTATCAGCTTTATAGAATAACTAAATTTTCTTTAATTTAATTAAATTATGTTATTTTTAATTCACGAATTAACATATAATTATTAATATAAACAAAACTAAATATCATATATACAATGGGTAGAGTTTTCGATGCTAAAAAATAATATACACATATATATATATATATATATATATATAAAAATTTTAAAAATGGATTTTTTTTGTTTTTTTTCCTGCAAATTCTTGTACAATATTGTTAAAATCTACTGAACGGAGAAAATCTGTTTCGATCGTTAATCTTGATAATGCCGATAATCTATCATCTAGCATAGCTGATTTGTACATGTTTTTTATCCTTTTTAATATCGAAAAAGATCTTTTCGCCTCACAATTTGTAATCGGTATAGTTACAAATATTCTCTATGTAATATACATGTTTGGAAAAACATTTATTATTGTACGTTTAACTATCTATGTCGGAGGTGGGAGCCTCTTGGGGGCCCCTTTATAAGGTGGGGCCCGGGGCTGCAGCCCCCTTGCTCTCCCCTAAATTCACAGGCCTGGATGAGGCTTAAATTAACACGACTGGGGTAATTAATAACATAACTACATCAATGAGTCGCACTTACATTATTACACTATATACAGGGTGGAGCAGAGGAAACGCATGTTTCCTGTTATTGAATAAATGAAACCTGGTTCGATTAAAAAAATAAAAACATGCATTCAGTAATAGTAGTTTTATTGTATTTTTGAAATCTACATACGTTAATTAGATTCCAATAAAAAAAAATGTCTTGGAGATGATGTCCTTCTTGCCAGACAAAAATTTGGATCCGTTTCTGAAAGTTACGCACGGCTCTCTCCAACATCTCATTCGACACAGCTTCAATTTCCTGATGAATGGAAATCTTTAGGTCATCGATTATGCGGCGCTTGTTCATGTATACTCTTGATTTCAGGTAGCCCCACAAAAATAAGTCACATATCGACAGATCGGGTGAACAAGGGGGCCGGTGAATATCACCAAATCATGAAATGGCAAGTTCTGGGAACATTTGTCGAACCACTTCCATGGATGCTTTCACCGTGTGAGCTGTGGCACCGTCCTGTTGGAACCATATTTCTCTCATGTTCACTCGACACCTTTCAAGTTAAGTTCTGGACGAAGAAAGTTGTTTAACATTTCGACATAGCGCGTTGATGTCACAGTAACTGCCGTTCCTCCCTCTTCAATAAAGTAAGGTCCAACAATCCCCGTCTTAGAGATGCCGCGCCACACTGTTACTTTTGAGCTATGGGGAGGTTTTTGGTGCAGTTCATGTGGGTTCTCCGACGCCCAGTACCGACAGTTTTGGATATTAACATAACCGTCTAGATGAAAATGTGCTTCATCACTCATGAATACTGCGACACCTGCATCTTCCATAAGAATACCGTCCACTATGCGACAAAATTTTCTGCGCTACCACACAATGCTCTACGCTCCAACGCTCCATAGCGACTGAAACTGCATTGTCTGAGCAGTGTGCCAACAGTCACTTAAAGTCAATGCCACCTCTCGTCACCGAGTTCTATCTGTTCAAAAAACATGCGTTCACTCTGCTCCACCCTGTATAAAAAATATATACACTAATTATCAATTATACATTTAGAGGGATACAATGTAACAAGATAGTATAGCAAGTAGGAAATATTATCTGTAAAATTTAATTTAACGAGGTGATTTATGACTTATAGTTTGAATTAATAGCTTTTTTTTAAATTTTATTTAGAATTGCAGAGGAAGAAGAACTAGAGGAGACTAAAGCAGAAGAAGAAAATTTTGACGAATAATTATATCTTTGGGTTCTCTTCTAGGTGGCAGTAGATTTGTATTATTAAAATTAGATGGATAGAAATTTGATAAAAATAAAAGACTGTTAGGTTAGGAAGAAATTAATGTATGTTTTTCGTTAAGCGGATTGGAAGAAGGTGCGTAATATTCTCTAAGGCATGATGAAGAACATCATTTATTACGGATATAGAAGTTCTGCCGTTAGGAAAGGGTAAGAAGGAATCACATGTTTTGGAATAATTGGAATATGAAAAGAGTATTTTTTTTTTATGTGTGATTTTCAAATGTATCGTTTTGATGTGATAGTGGCCGGCATTTTTGAATTCGCAACATCAGTGTACGTAAAAACACTATTGACTGTTTTTGAATTTCATAATTTGTACAACTTCCGCGAGGTTGACACATTTTCTGTGGCCTTAATTTTTTCAATATTTAATTTGCGGATACAATGTGGACATGATTTGTCAGTTGTCATATGATTTTCATTGTAAAGACATTGAATATGGATAGCAGGAACAAAAGTGCAAGAAGTAGACTGATGATTCTGATAACACAAATTACATCTCGGTTTGGAACGACATTGAGATGCTATATGTCCATATCTACAACAGTTTAGGCATGGTCTCGAAGGGCTATAATTAATTCCTACCAGAAAGCATAATTTGTAAATTCTGATGCGGTTTGCTTGTGTTTTACCAATGGATTTTATCTCCGCAGCTGCAGTAGATTCTCATCGTTCATACGGCGACGAATCCGTCTGATCCCGGCGACTTCGATGTCACTTTCAATTTCGGCCATAATTTCTTCAACCGATATATCAGCCAGTACATGTCGAATAATTCCGTAACTGTATAATATACTAGTTGAAGCAAAGGCCTTTAAATCTTTTCTATTATTTATTTGCGAAATAAAATTATTAGCGTTTTTTGCGTTGTTAAAAGTGGCTTTTATTTTGTTCAATCCATTACGCTGGAAAAAAATTAAACCAAGAACATTGGAAAGCATTTTACAAATCATAAGTGGATGTAGATTATCTATGTTCCTTTCAACAGATTGAATTATTACAACAAAGGGGCCAAGATGGATATCTATGTGATAATAGCAGTGTATGTTATTCTGCTTATCAGTTAAATTATTATTTTGTCGATTGTCGTTCTTTATAAATAGCAGTACTAATCTGAATCGAGGTTACTTCCGCTTTGTTCGATATACCTGTTATATCTGGATCCGGTGGTCTATTAGTTCTGCCGCCCCCACTTGTACTCTCCATTAGAAAATGATCTCGTTTAATCATTTGTGGTAGCAAATAAAATATTAGAAACACCAAAAACGTGAAGAATACACTGTATCTCAACGTTGTACACGTTCACAGTAGCGATAAGAACAGTCTATGGGTTTTCCCAGACTGTAATGTGCAAACGACGTAAAGAGAAACGTGTGAAACACATCTCTGTACACACGAACTAACTAAAGTGATTATTTTTGTTTATTATTAAACAATTTATTTATTTTATATTTATAACTTTTAACGGACAGGTTATGGATTGAATAATGTAAAATAAAATCACACATTTATTTTACATTATTCAAATGTTAACACAATAAGTATGAATTACAGTTATATTAGGCTATGGATTTATTTACATGTTGTTCAGTTTTTTTTTCATCAGTCTCTTGTAATAAATTGTTTAATTGCATGTTGTTCTAGAAATGTGTAATTGGAGCCAGCCAAACCAAATATTTACATAAAAGATTTCCTTCCTAATATCAAGGTGTGATTTTTATGTATGCCATTTATACTAAATCATTATATTAAAAAAAGAACAAAATGAGGTCTGTTTTTCATGCTGTTCAACTAATAAATACGTTTTTATTTTATATATATAACGGGTGATTTTTTAAGAGTTAAGTTTTTCAGGTTGACAGCGCTGGTTGGGATTGGCGTCCAAACGTCATCTGTCAAAGTGAAAAGTTTTCAGTATACTCTGCCATTTCATCATCATGGAAAGACTTATAAATAAGCAACGATTGTGATATGGTTGAAATTTATTATCAAAAACCAGTGCTCTGTGAAAAATGTGCATCATTTGTATCGATCTGGTGAATCAACAATTCGTGCTGTTATCACCAAATTTGGTGCGAAATTTGGTGATAACAGGACGAATTGTTGATTCACCAGGTCGATTATGACGACCATAATATGAACAAACGATGCACATTTTTCACAGAGCACTGGTTTTTGATAATAAATTTCAACCATATCGCAATCGTTGCTCGTTTGTAAGTCTTGTCTTTCCATGATGAAATGGCAGAATATACTGAAAACTTTTCACTTTGACAGATGATGTTTGGACGCCAATACCAACCAGTGCTGCCAACCTGAAAAACTTAACTCTTAAAAAATCACCCTATATATATATATATATATATATATATATATATATATATATATATATATATATATATATAAAACACAAAATATATTCCTGGCGGCTAGAAAATGTAGAAACTATAAATTTAGTACCAGTTTTGTTTGTTATAGTGAAAAACAGGAGTGTCTGTTGTTCATAAAATTCATAGGGTACTTTTAGGATCCTTGACATTACAAAATTATTACAGGAAAACTTCTTTTATCCGTCAGCCGAGTACCCATGATGAAGCGGTCTTAAATGAATTGTTTGACGCATTAAACCAAAAAAAAAAAAAAAAAAACGGGAAAGATGACGATCGACAGTGGAGTCTATGGACTTCACGCACTCATCGCGAAAAAGAAATTTGAAGAAAATGAACTTGACGAAGCATATAGAGAAATAAATAAGTTAAATCTAAGGCGTAAAATAATGACTGGTAATGATATAAATGATAAACAGGGCAAACTGCTTATAAAAGAAGAAGCAATATGTAAGAGATAAAAAGAACACCTGGAAGCGCTATGTAAGACACGGAAGAGAACATAGAAAAAATAATGATAACGAAGATGATGATAAAGGACCCAAAATAATAAAAGGAGAATTTGAATTGGCATTGGAACAACTCGCGAAGAAAAAAGCACCGGGCTTGGATAACATACCAGCGGAATTATTACAAATGTAGGATGAAGAATTTATAGAGGAACCGTTTAATTTAACGAAAAGGTGATATGAACAGGATAAATTGCTTACAGAATTTAAAATCACGGCAATAATAGCATTACTAAAAAAAAAAAATAAACACAAAAGAATGCTTCGAATATAGAACAATATCAAAAATAATAATAAAAATTGTAATGAACAGAATAAGACAAAGGATAGAGGAAACATTAAGCGATAATCAATTTGGATTCAGGGGAGAAAACGGTACTCGAGAAGCCATATTGGCATTAAGATTAATTATCGAAAAGTAGATAGAAATTGGGGAAAAATTATGTATAGCAGTCATAGACATAGAAAAGGCGTTTGACTAACATGGGGTGTATTATTCACAAAATTAAAGGAAATAGGATTAGATTACAAGGATAGGAAAATAATATGTGAGTTATACGAAGAGTAAACGGCGGAGATAATAGTCGGCAATTCAAAAGAAAAAGTGAAAATACAAAAAGGAGTAAGATAAGGATGTCCATTATCACCTATACTTTTTAACTTGGTGATAGAAGGCCCAATATGGGAAATGAAAGAAGACACTTCAGTTGTAAAAATTACACTGTATAAGATTTGCAGATGATATTGCATTAATCGCAGACAATGAATAACAACTACAACAAATATCAATATTACAAAAATACTTAAAGCAAATAAATTTAAACATAAGCCAAAGTAAAACAAAAATCCTAGTAGCGATAAATGATGAAAAGAAAATACAGATAATGTTGGATAACAAAACTTTAGACTGAGTAGAATAATTCAAATAGTTGGGAAGTATAACAACAAATACAGGAAGAAACGACATGGATTACACATAATAGAGAAAAATATGCTGTTTCGTTCATTGATGATTATACACATTTTTGTACGATATGGTTAATAAAGAATCGTGATGAATTATTACAAAAATTTAAATTACACAAACTATCGTAACCACACGTTTTAATATGAAAATGATCGTAGTACCAAATATTCGTCTAAATTCTTTTGTAGTTTTTGTAAAGAAAAAGGTATTCAAATAAGGTTTAGTACCAGGTTTGCAAAAATGGTGTAGTGGAAAGATTTAATCGAAAAATAACCGAGAAAGCTAGAATTTTATTAAAAGATAGTGATCTACGAAAGAACTTTTGGGGATATGCACCATTGACAGCAACCTATTTAATTAATAGGATACCAACAAAGCTATGAAAAATAGGAAAACACCAGCGGAAATATTTTATGGCAAAAATCCTAATTTAGGGCGATTACTAATCTTTGGATCATATGCATATAAGTACGAGTATTACCAAAAGGTAATAGGAAAAAATCTGATATCAAGAGTGAATTGTGTACACTAACTGGTTACACAGATTCAGATTATTTATTATGGGACCTAGGCCAGAATAAAATTAAAGTTCGTAAAAGTGTGATATTTGATGAGGACAAAAATTATAAATATTGGCATGGAAAACAAGAAAATATAAAATTGTTAAACAACTCTGGAATCATTAAGGAAACATATGAAGAAAATGAGTTAGCACGCATTAAAAAAGAATCAGGAAATTCATCAAATTCTAATTTAGAAGTAAACCATGAGCGGAGCAAGAGATCCTGGAAACTACCAGAATATTTAAAGGATTACGATGTATTGGTAATGTTTACCACATTAAAAGACGTGCCAAAGACGTATAATGATACAAAAGGCAGAAAAGACGAACACAACTGGAATAGAGCTATTAAGGAAGAGATAGATAATATGGAACGCAATGGAACATGGACTTTGTGTGATAAACTGGATAATGTAAAAACAATTGATAGTCGACGGGTGTTTAATACCAAAGAGATTCAAGAAGTATAAGGCTAGATTAGTAGCTTGTGGATTCCAACAAGAAAATATGTTGGAAGTGTGTGAAATATATTCACTGATAGCACGAATATGTACATTATGGGTAATGTTATCCATTGCAAATCAAGTTGACTACAATATCATTCAAATGGATGTAAAGTCCACTTTTTTAAATGGTGAAATGAAATCGCTCATTTATATGAAACAACCAGAAAGTTATAATGATGATACAAAAAAGGTTTGCCGTTTAAATAAATTTATTTACAGATTAAGAGAATTATCAAAATTTCGGAACGAAAAATTTAATAATGTTTTATTTAAGAACGGATTTAGTTGTTCAAAGTTTGGTAAATGTTTATTTTTTCAAAGTGTTAATGATAAAATGGCTTATGTGTTACTATGTATATGTAAACGATTCATTACTTATCAGTAAGGTCTTTCTTAACCTCTTTCACAACGGTCCCTAATGTGATATCAACCCCTTTGGTTACCAGCATATTTCGTATTATCATTTGCTCAGCATGTGTAAGAAAGTAAAGTTAATGCCGAGGACATCTTTGTAATTATCAATAAAAGAATTGCCATTTTCGAGATCTAATTTTGTAAATGCATCAGCTGATTGTGCCATGGATAGATTAACAAACCTGCCTTTCATATTCATTATTACATTATCCATTATTTGCGAATAAATAAAAATGCTTGGAAAATAAATTTCTTTGTAGTTGTAAACGTGCGTATATTTACTACAAACGTCACCACATAAGAAAAAAGTGATGATTTCCGTCAAACCATGGCTGACATCCGAACCGTACGACACTTCCTTTAAATAACGCAAAGTTTCCATATCATGACCGGTGTACATTATAAGGAACATGACCTTTAAATGCTTACACAGCGAAAAAAATACACTTATTTTAAATAATATCATTTGAATTTTTACACTTTATTTTATATATTAACAAAAAAAGATACCAGAGTAACATTCTTTCAAGGCATATTTTATAACGGAGAAATTTTATCATTTTAGTGAATTGAAATTTATGAAAATGTCAAGGATTCATCATTATATAGAAAGCTTTCGAGTATGCACAGAAATCCCAAATTTGAATATATTTAAGCCAACTTCTAAGCTTGTGGAAGAATGGAAAACAGGAAAAGGGTCTCGAGTGAACGGGAAACGTACAAACCAACCGACACGTACAAGAAGAAAATAAGTTAAAAAACATACCTGCAACGTGCTTCGTCGTGATTTTCTTCTTGATTTCATGTTTCGATGCTTTTTTCAGATTTCACAAAAATTAGAAAATAACGAAAAAAGAAGCAGACCAAAATCAAAAACCAAAATCTAACCAACTCGAACGACGCACAAAAGTTGAGCGTGAAAAATGAAATGTATAATCAAAATGGGGTAGGAGGGGCGAAAAGCCTGCGAAATTGTTTATGCTCTTTTTTTCTCTCTGGCCGGTTGCCGGTAATTTGAAATGAGCATTGAGCCTAAAATTTTTGTTGTTTTTGAGTGCAAATTCAACAAATTGGTTTTTCGTTGCTATGCAAATAAAACAAACAAAAAATAGGAAACAAATCATCAAAACCTAGGGACTAGCAAATTTTTTGCCTTTTTCTTAATCTTCCACCATGCACCACTCGCTGTCGACGCCGTTGCTACTGCGGCTTCTACGCGTCGCATTGAATGTCTGAGAAAATGAGCACATGTTGCTCTCTTAGAATGAGCCAAAATTTAAATGTGCTAAATTTTTCGTTTGTTTTTTTTTTTACAATTTTTATTAATAAAAACTTTTGGGGTGGGCATGACCCACCTGGCTCTCCTCCTAGTTATGCCAATGCAATGGACAATGGACTTCACATAGTTTTTATCAGCAGAATTTCATTTATTTTTGACTAAGAGATAATTTATTAATTTAATAATTCCAAAATACTTGCTTACATATATACCTTTAAATAGTACAAAGAGGGGAGGGAGTATTATTCATACTGATTTTCATTTAAATCGATATTTATTTTACACTCTAGATCAAAATTAAAAAGTATTTCACAATGCAGTTTACTCAAACATGCATATATCCAAAAATATTATTTGACTTAAACATCTTATTTCAGCACACCCCTCAATTTAACACTCAACAGCTATCCAGCCATTGCTTCATTAGAATTGATAGTGTAAATGTGTAATTATTAAATTTCTTGGATATTTAAATTATAATTTTTCCATTTTAAATAATTCCAATAGTTAATAAGCCAGAAATTTCCATAATATAAATTACAAATCATTACGTGCAATATATTAAAGAATATTTAAAATAAGGAACTATATAAATATTAATAAGAAAAATTTACAATTTGAATTTGATGTTTATCATAAAATGTAAAATATGTAAACCAGAAGTATTAAATAAACTGCATAAAGTATAAAATTCTGGTTTCATAAAATATTATGTTTAATGACTTATAAAAAAAAAAATGTTTTAAATTTTTGTTTCTCTGTATCATTAATGATTAAATAATTGCTCGCAAAATTAATATTGATCTATAAAGGATAAAATGAACTATTTCAGACATGTAACAAAATAAACTGTGAGAATTAAAATTGATTTGTTCTACTTTATTTTAATTGTTGAAAAAAATAATACATTATATTTTATAATAAAAGAATTGTAAAAGATTGGGTATCTCAAGTTCTGTTTATGCCTTAAAGCAAATGTATATAAAGCATAGTGGACTGTTATATAACTAAGATAATTACACAAGTTTTTTTTTTGTTGTGAAAAAATCATTCTAATTAAGAGTGAAGTCAAAAGAATGATATTGATATTTATAGCAATAACAACAGAGGAAACACTTTCGATACTTGCCAGAAGCAAAAAAGAAATATTTAATGTAGTAGTATTCTGAACTTAACATCCATTGGCTCACTAATATGTATACAAAATAATTGACGTCCATCACAATATACATTCATTGGCCCCAAATTTACAAGGAATTAATTAAATCCAGCATTCAACATTAAATCTTCCAAATAAAATTCTAGCATATAATAAAGTAATATGGAAGTTATTTCACTACTACTATTTATTTAATGTTTTCATCCAAATTTATACCAATAAAATTAGTCTGAACAATAGAAACATTCTGCACCTGCATCATCTAAAACACTAATAATTTTTTAGAAGCTTCTATATCACTTTCTGAATCTGAGCATGATACTTCATTTATCTGCTGTCCTCTTATTTTTTCCCTTTATTATTGCCTTCTTTAATTAATAGCACACTATTTTTCTACATCAATTTTTTTTCTTTTCCTCATTAATATGACCATTTTGTCAAGCTATAAAGGTTATTAAATTGGGAATTTTTTCCTGGGATTATTGTTTCTCATCGTTTTTAGTTAAACTTTTAATATTCATTACTGTTTATTAAATCTGTCAATGAAGCTTTATTTTTTTTTTTTATTTTGTGAGGAGGAGGGTTCCAACAACATAATCCATCAGCTTTAAATTTTTTCATATTAACCAAAAGTTGTTTTACATTTCCAGCAAATTTTAAATGCGTTCAGATTATTATAAGTTACGTACTTCCTAAATTCCATTTGATAAGTTAGATTTTATGTTGTTTTAAATCCTCCTTTTAATAAATGTGCAGCTTAAACTAAGTCAAGCGCACTTCGAGCTTGTGTATTTAACAAATTTACTTATAGCTAAAATTAATTTCTTGATGTTTGTTTCTATATTTAAAAATATGCGTCTTTTTCACATTATTAAAATTAATGAGTATATTTAATGTTATATATTAAACATGTATAACACTATAGAAGAGTACATTTAACGGTAGCTATCAATTATTTTTATCCAAACTCTTGATATTGCTGCTTTTCGGGATTTTAAACAAAGAGTATTAATCAATTAAGATAACTAAGAGGTTGATACATTCTTCCACTACCCCTTTACTAAATTTTTGGAAATATTAATTACATACTAAAATCGCTTAGGGTTAATTTGAACGTAAGCACATTATAAATAAGTTGATAGAATATTTGTGGAAATTTATAAGCGAAAATGATACACATCAATACCAGTATAACGAAAAATCACTTATTCACATTCAAGTAATTATAAGCATAAAATAATGCTGATTTTTTTTTAAAATAATTTGAATAATGTAGAATTTTTCTAAATTGTGTTTCCTTTTCTTCACTAACAGTAAGCGATTTTTTCGCTTCTAGCAAAAGTTCAATTTATTTATTTTTTTCTATTGCTACATCTTTATTTCCTTTTTTATTGATAATTTTATTTACTTTTTATTTTTCTTTGTAGGTTCGTCAAAATAGACATTAGTTCAAGAAGTGAAAAAAGAGAGACACGATCGGATATAGAGGATAAAAGTCTTGATTGCTGAAACAACTGAAGGAAATGGCAAGAAAAAATAAGACGCAGAATAAGGAGTTAAAACGCCGATTAATTAAAGTGGAGAATAGGAAGAAGAGTATTCCAAAACGATATAGGAGCATTCTAATAAAATGTGATCTGGATCACGTATAAGTTTTAAAAAGAAGGTCGGGGAGAACGAAGTGCAGAGGAAACCAGATAGAAGCAGAAAAACGATACAGGAAATAAACTGTTCCAATATATCCTCATTAACCTATATTTCTCCTACAAATTCAATGCAAAAGGTGTGTTTTTAAATTGCGGACTTTTATACAACCTTCAAATAATATTTTAAAATAGAAAAATAAATTTAAAAAAAACAACTTACTTGATTTAGAAAAAATATTACCCGAGTACTCGGGAAAATATCAAAAAAATTACATAAGCTTAAAACTGTCAACAAATCAGTGAAAAATTTCTGCAATAATTTGTCAGAAAATTTTAGTTCGTTTAAAAAAAATATTATAAATGCTAATTACCTGTATAAATAATGCGAGATTTTTTGAACTTGAATTGTAAAAAAAAATACAGAATAAAAGTATCATCTACTTCTAATTTTAAAAATGCCGCAATGACTAAAAATAATATTTAACCAGCGACTTAACATTTAATTCAAGCGTAATAAAGTGTTACGCGACCGCTATAAAAAAAACTCAAATGAAAGTGAATTGTTTAGAAATTCGAATAAATTTGAAATAAATAATTCACTTTTAAACTATGGTTTATTTTACTTCCATGTAGTATTGTTGGAAATAGTCAATAAAAACAAACTATTTAAATTAACGAAGAATAGGAAATCAACTAAACAAAAATTGAAATTTATAAGGTATAAGGTACTACGTGTTCAAAGCTGATATATGTGTCATTGAACACGAAGCAAAATTAATTCGGTAACAAAAACTTAAAACTTAATCAGTATTTAATTTTTTCAAAAAAATGTTCTAATGCAATTATTACGATCTTTTATTTTAGCATCTTTCAGATTTAAGATCAAGAAAAATACAAGAAAATATTTTCAAGTGTTTAAATTTTTTTTGTAAATTAAATATGTAGGGTCTCACAAAACTGTCTCCTAATTATAAAATATAATTAAGCGGCTGAGAATTTGTAATTTAAAATGAAAGAATTCTTAAAACAACAAAAGGAAATATAAATATATAAAAAAAAAAAAACATCAGATAACAAAAGATTCATCAAGGATTATATGCAAAAAAATACATTGTAACAAATAAATATTTTTATTTACATAAATTCATATGTACAGATGTTGAAAAATACATTAAACATACGTGACAATTAAATCACGAAAAATTTATGTGAAGAATAAACTTTTTATTCTTACAAAAATTATTACTAAACTTAATCTGATTAACTTTAAAATGTCTTAACCGCTTTGCAAACAATCGATCCCTTTACAATTTGTTTTTGTAATGAATTCCTCTTATGATTATTAATTAGCTAGGTCATTTGGTAAATGTTAACAATAATAAACTTATACAATTAACTTAATTATTATTTTTTTTTATAATTTTTATGCAATCTTCGTGGACGGTGCGTTGGTTTCGTTTTCTTTTTCTGGCGGGGAATGTAATAATTATATTTTTGTTGTCGCATGTCTGTTTCCCATTCTTTTCTATGCAACATATATAGCTGCATGGCAGCTTGTGCATCTTGTACAGAGCTATGTTCTCCATCTTGAATACTAACATTAAGAAAATGAGATGTTAACCTTTTTAAACTAGGCGTTCCAGCGGTTAATTCGTTGAATTTTTTAAATAACGAAGTATCCCTTATATTCCTTCTGGGATGTTTTAAATTTAAAACGCACAAATCATTGAACACTGCGTGGCCCACTAAAATTTTTCCTTTGATTAATTGAGCTACTTCATTTCGTACGTGAAGAAATTTTTTAGCATTAACCAAATCTTCTGCTCTTACGCCACTTACGTGAGTACGGTAATCAGTTACCGGCGCCGTAGGTCTAACAAAAGTATCATATAAACAATCTCCCATAGCATTTACAAGTGATACACGGGCTAACATGTTTTTCTTCGCATCGGGACCGATCCCAACCATTTCACAATCTATAGCTATACATCGACACTTCGGATCTGATTCCAAACTTACTTGACTCTCATTAACATTATTATTATTACTAATGTTATTGGTATTATTATTAATGTTACAATTACTATTCGATAAAAACGAGTGCCAATTATTTAAGCCGGTTGCATTTTTCCTACTTACATTTGTAACTTTCGGTTGAGCTACTGCATCGCTGTAACGATTGTTGTTTATACCAGATTTAGTCTCCATGAGTTGACAATAACGAAATTCATGTATATAACGTTAAACTGTAATAAACAATAAATTGTAACATTCTGATCGTTTTCCTTCGGTATTTAAAAAATTTTATTTGTTTATTGACTTTAAGGGTGAAGTTTGCTACGTATACTTGCGCTTACTTATATGTTGTAAACTATTGGTAAATTTTTTGTTTTGTTCAACATTGAAAATATAAATTCACTTAACGATTTATAACATTTCTCTAAATAATCAGTATATATATATATATATATATGTATATATATAAAGATCATTTATTCTGTTTTTAATTTTCAATGTAATTCTAAAAGTTGAAAATCGTTTTTAAATTGTTACAAATGATTTTTAAATAACATTTAAAACGTTATTTTTTATTATAACTTTTAGACGCCAGCAACCAAGGCTTGAAAGCCGAATAATAATACGGCTTAAACTTAATGTGACGAACCTTTCGAGAACGCACATGTGCACTATGTAAGTACAAAAATACTCATTAAAGTGACAACAATACGTAACGAAGTATTTATGAAGAATCGGGTTGGAATTGAATCGAAATAATTTTTCCTAGATACCGGTAAATAATTAATTGAATTAAAATGTATTCACAATATATTAAATTATATTTATAATTCGATTAATATTTATAGACGAACAATAATACTTGCAGTTACTAACTTATTAACAAATCATTATTGGATTCATTTATAATATTAAAATACAAATTATAAATTAATGATTTACAAAGGAAATTAGAATTTATCGAAAGTTTTAAATTTTTGCATATTTAACATCAAACTATTTATTAAATTTTAGGGCTAAATAAATGGAAATTCTTGAAAAAAATATCTGTTTTTATTCTATTTGGTCTACACAGAATCTAGAAAACGGAAATAGGAAAGTCTAGTTGCTGAGTTATAAATCATTTAATGGAAAAATATATGTTCTGTTTGGCTAGACTTCATTCGCAATGCTAAAATTGATACTTTGCAACGAGACACGATCGTACCAATTTTTTTGCTTCTATCCATATCTACGCCAGTAGATTGCGCTAGCAGATGTTAGCTGTACGCTTGATGTCCTAAAACTGTTAACAATTAACATTTAGCCGGTTTTGCTGTAATTGTATAAGTTTGAATTTCAATGTTCTAATATATTATAAAGTGTGTATGATGTACCACACTTGTATTACATAGTTATATTAATTGCATCCGAAAGCACAACTATGAATACTGTATGATATATTCTACTACATTACTCTTTGTATTGTAATCGATATAAAAATAAAGTTTTATAGTTAAACTTTAATTTGAAAAAGTTCGGATATTACACGGTATTAATCCATCGAGCGAAAGATTATATTTACAAAATAGAGTTATAAAAGCGACTAACAATGAACATTTGAGAAATTATCTTCTATATGCAGTATGCAATGGTTTTTAAATCATGGTTTCAACATCATAGGGGTCTGAATATTAAACAAAAAGTTGTCGATTTATAAACGCATAGTTAAAACATTACAGTTATTATTTAAATATACCCGTATGGTTACGAATTTTTTTAAGAAGCATTTTGTAATAATAATGATGAGCAGAAATAATGGTAATAAATGAAATAAAGAATTAGAGGGAAATAAAGTTCAGAAAAAATCTTACGCCAATACAACAAATTATTCAACTAACAACAATCTCAGAAACCATAATTATGTATATTCTCGAACGTAGAAAAAATGTTGTCTATTATTTATGAACTTATTTTGTGTAGTTACATCGAAAAATGTAATACAAACTGAGACACAGGATTTCGGAAGTAATTAAGGTGCTTTAAAAAAATTTAATGGTAAACGATCTTTACATAATGTTTACAATTACATTCAGTTAAAAGTTGTGTCTATTTAAACATTATCATTACATATTCAGATATGCAAATATAAAAACAGAATGATGCAAATTTTAATTAAATGTACAATTATGATAAGGAAGACGCGTCTTTTTATAAATAAGTAAATAAAAACTCGTAAAGCATTGACGATTTTAATTAAATGTTATGTGAGTTCCGACGGCTAATTTCTGTGGAAATTGTTCACGTAAATAATTTTTTTAAAATCATTTTCTCCCGAAAATAATTATTAAATTTATGTTTACTTCGGTTGAAATTATAGTTTTGCTTTTCCCTCAATTCACATCTTTTTTTAAACCTTCGCTTTTTTTCACATAATTATAATAAACTAGTTTTATTTTTACAATTTTTATTTTGCACGTATTTATTTTAAATAATTTTGAGTTAAAGTTAGTAGTAAGTGTATAAAAAATATTTCACATCGTCTAAAAATAAAACAATTATTAATACTCTCTACATAATTTATTATAACATTAAGAAAATTTTTCTAATATAAAATACATAACATTTGTTTAAATATTTTAAAATAAAAAGATAACTACGCTGTTGGTTTTGACCTCTAGTACACGCTTAAGCATTAGACCCGTACACATTACCACTAGACCACCATTTCACTTACATAATTAGGTCTAAAATATTGTAATATAGTATTATATATAAAAACAGTGCGATCGTGAAGCGTTGCAAAGTATCAATTTTAGCATTGCGAATGAAGTCTAGCTTCTGTTTGGTGTACTGTAAATTTTTTCTGCGTTTCATTAGTTGCATAATATTCCATTATGGCTAGTAGAAACGGTTCACCATGCTATGAACGTTTTACCCAAAGGTCCGCAAAATTGTGAGAATTCGTTTTCTCTGGCCTTAAAGGTTGTTTTCTCTCTTCCCCTTCAAAATAAATTACTTATTAAAAAGCCTAATGCTCATTGGATAGATAAAAAAGTCCCGGAAATAACTGTAAATTCATCATCGGGAACAACAAACGGAAAAAGTTACAAATACGTTCAATATATTATTTTACATTATAATAAACTACTGTGTATTTTCCATTATTTTTGTTATTCCTTTATTACATTATTACCACTAATGTCATTAATGATTGCAGTTGGAATATCAGCTTCTGTAGAAAGTAGTCCATTCTGTTACAGCTTTGATTTATCATATTTGCATAATTTTTATAATTTCATTATAATTGGCTTATCAAAAGCGAATTTTGTGGTAATATATTTATTTTTGTATTTATAATAACTAAGTAAACTTTTAAATACAAATGTATGTAATTCTGTATTAACAAAAAATAAATAACATCATATTTTACACATTATTCAAAAGAAGAGTTTACAATGTTTCATTACTATCATTGTTATATGTGTGTACATGGGCGTTGTCAGCGGGGGGCAGCTGCCCCCCCTGGAGCCTTGAAACTTTTCAGTCAATTAGCCATGATGAGTATTCATAAGCGCGTAATCATGGACAACTTGGAAGACTTTTATAATAAAGTAGTAGAACAATTTGCCAGAAACCCACGAAAATTATGTTTTAATTAAGATTTTATTTTTGTTTAATAAAATATTAAGCCTTTACAACTTATAAATTTTATTTTTCCTATAACTCATATCCTCTTTCTATTACCTTTCCCCCCGGGCTCATTGGCTGGCGACGTCATTGCGTGTGTATATATGTGTATTTAATATTATTTGAAAATTATTCTTGTGAACTTTTTAAATTTCAAATAGTATAAACAATATCAAAATCTATTTATACCGTTTTTAATGTAGCGTGTTCCATTTTTTTTTTTTCAATTTACATTTCAATCATTTATTTTTTATTATACAACAATTTTTAAATTACGATTATTAGAATCAACGATAATACATCAGATAATAATGAAATATACTAAAACTATAATCACTAAAATATACATTTGTTTATTAAAATAATTATGTAACATGTATAATTATTATATTTTATAACAAAAAGAAATGATATGATTACGTTTTATTTTTTTAATGATATGTTAGTAACGAATTTGCTCAGTTTTATAGCTTAATTTATTACATTTTCATTTATTGGTTATTATATTTTTACGAATATTGCTCTTTTGTGTTCGTAATTTTTTCTTATATATTTTTTTTGTTTCATCTGTTTGTTATTTCATTTCCTACTTTATCAGTCCTTTATTTTTTTCATTATACTTTTCCTATTATTGCTTCATTTTTTATTTTTTTATATATGTAGCTCTTTTCAGGGCTACCTGCATTTATTTTTTATAAATAATGTCATCCTTTTATATTTTAGCTCCAGTAAAGAAATATCAGATTGTAATTGTTTTTAAACTTTTTTCTACTATAATTAATATGTTTTTCATTTATTTTTATACTGTGCTTATTGTTTTTATAGTTTCAGAAATGGTAACCATAAGTATTCCATTTCTACACCTAATTATATAATATAATTGTAAAATTTATAATAAAAAACCAGCTAAAATTGGTTTTTCTAAACCGATTTTATTGTCTTTATAATTATATTTTTTCAATATTATATATCATCATTATTGTTCCTTGTTTTGTTATTTATTTATATATTTTTTTGTCATATATTTCAATTTTTTCTGTTTAAAATTATGTATTAATGTGAATGAAAGTAAATTTTCCCCAATTAAACATATCGTTTTTACTAAAAAAGCAGCTTTATTTCAGATCTGGTAAATTTAAAATTCTAATATTGAAAAAATCTAGAAGAAAAAATGACATGTACTTTGATTTTAAATCAACTAAAAATTATAGTGCATAAAATGTAAATAAACAGCAAAAAAATGGTTTATTATTATTAAAAAATAAATAAAAAAATTATTGTGTATTTTCTATTAAAAAAATAAAATAATTACTAATATTTCAATAAATAAAAAATTAAAAATAATGAATACTACTACCAAATAATTCATTCTTTTTAAGAACTTTTCGATGTTTTTTGAGTATTTTTGTATTTGCACATGTGTTCTCGAAGGGCAAGACAGTTGGAAAACAAGTTGACGTACTTACATAAATTGTCACTAGGAGCGCATCAAAATCACTAAATTAAAAAGCAGAAAGCTTATTTTATAAATTTTCTTATTCATGGGGAACAGCGCCACAAGGGATCAGTTTTGAAACTAAAACTGTTGTTTATGTTTACATTCGTTGCGTATATTATCCCGTAAGTGCGAGGCACGTTCACAAAGTAAGGTTCCCATCCCTGTAAAACCGGTTAGAATAAACTTGCGGTTGTGGGCATGATTTCATTTTGCAGCTACAACATTCAAGTTTAAACTGATCCAAATCGAAATATTGTATGTTTTTTGGTTTTCAAGTTACGTGAATTAATCATGAGTAAAATTCTGAAAGTTGTCGCCGACTACGAGATGTGCTCAGTTATCCTGGTTTTTTAAACCACAAAAAAATTGCACCAAGTTTAATCGACGAATAGTGGAAGTTTATGGTCCTGTGATGAGTGTTCAACATGTTCGTAAACGATGCGGTGAATTCCGAGGAGGTAGAACAAATTTAGATGACGAGCAATGGAGCGGCGCAGACCATCCGTAATCTCAGACGAACTGGTATGAAAAATCGAAAAAATTCTGCGATCCGATTGCCGCCAAACCATTAACGAGTGTGTAACGAGGTGCCATGCGAAAAAATTCGAGAAATACAAGTGGTTACAAAATTTGGCGACAAGTTTCTATGAGGAGGGTATTTACAAGTTAATTTCTCGACTCGACAAATACTTCAATTTAAAAAGTGAACATGTAGAATAGTAAATAAAAGTATGCTGAATTCAATGCCAGTGCCCGTTTTTTTTCTTGCTTTATTAGTTTCAAAAATAAAAAATGGGGGACTTTACTATATGAACATCCCTCGTATATAAAAATGTAAGATTCAGAATTTGTTAAGGTATATTATTACGAGTATTTATAGATTTTAAACGAATAACGTTGAATGGCTATTTTGAAAAATAAAGTACGGTGTAAACTATTTTATATGAAAAACCGGTTAATACGAAATGCGAATTTGGCCTAGAATTAAATCCGTATATTTGTGTATTTCATTATTCTGATAATATAAAAACGAAAATGAACAAAGTTCGCCAATACGAAAACTTAATGTTGTGTGAAACAAAAAAAGAATATTTTTTAGAAATTAATTGATAACCCGGCAATTATGATAATTAAGTGAACACTTTAATATTGATGAAAAAATATTACAAAAATTGTTGCTTTAATCAAAGAAATCGTCTAGGAATTATATAAGAAAACTTCAAATGAATAACCGTAACGGAAACGAAGTTAACAAAAATTTGTTGATTTTTAGTACTGATCTGAATGCTGAAGCTTTTAAAAACAATTTAAATCATTTCTAACAATTTGTATAAAATAAGTCATTTTACGATAACGTTAAACGTAAAGTTGGTATAATATTAGCGAATGTGTTTATGAGCGATATGACAGATGAATTATATTCTGGATGGTGCAGTGTCATGGGTAAGTCGAAATTTCGTTTATATTGCACATGGCATGTCGATCGGGCGTGGCAACAGAATTTAACAAAAATAAAAAATTCTGATTGAAGAAATGAAACGTACAAGTTGCTCAGAACGGTTTTGGAAGAGCTAGATGGAGATAAATTTCATATTTTGCTCGAAGATATTACAACAAAGTTAATATCTGACAAAGAGTTGCGTAATTACGGTGAATATTTTGTAAAACATTACACTCCTAAAGTAAAATTTTAGGCCTACTGCTTCCGAAAGCAGACCGGTGTCAATACAAACACGCATCTAGAGCGAATACATTGTACTATTAAACATTTGTACCTTCAGAGAAAACTTGTAAATCGTTTGGACAAATCACTTCACGCATTATTAGAATCTGTTGAAGACCGACTTTTCGGTAGATTTATAATGCTGGAAAAGGATAGGCTCACTTCAAAAATAATGGATTTGAAAAAACGTCATCGTACAGTTCTACAGCTGATGCAAGTAAAATGCAGGTTACAAGTAATATAGTCGAAAAAAACGTTATAATTAATTCCCAAAAAAATAAAGTTTACTGCTCTAAGGATAACATAATGCAGTGTGACTATAAATTGCTTTGCCCAAGTTGTCACATATGTATTCATCAGTATGTTTGTTCATGCTTGAGATTTTAATTTCGTTTATAATTTAGATATAATTCATTACCTTTTCTGTATTCTGTAATGGTATACATAACCAAATTTCTATTTTTTTGAGTTAGTTTTAGTGTGACCCTTTTCATATTCATTGTTTTATCAATATGATTAAAATGAGCTGAAACAATTTTTCTTTACATTATAAATTGTAAACATTTTGGTTACTGATGTTATATTTTTTATATTACACGAACGACGTATGGCATTCACAATTCATAAAATATATAACATTATCTAGATTTTAAAAAACATTAAAAATTAACAAAAAATATATATAAAAAACAATAAATGTAATAAAATAGTCCGACCGGTTTCGTCAATTATTCGATATACATAGTTCATGAATATGTTGAATAATTGACGAAACCGATCGGACTTATATTTATTGTTTTTTTGTATGTATCAGTGATTCATTTTTAATATTTTTTAAAATCTAGATAATGTTATATATATATTTTATGAATTGTGAATGTCATATGTCGTTGGTGTAATATAAAAAATATAACATCCGTAACCGAATGGTAGAAAAATACTTATAACAATTTTCCTTTATTTATTTATCTGAAGGGCAATTTAAAAATTCTACCTAATTCAAATAATTCACTGTTTCACTTATAATTGTGTTGAACTTTTTTAACCGAATGAAAAATGTAAACAAATACGAATCAAAATACTGATAACATCTATGAGGAGTTTCAGGGGCTAGACACTAGTTACAATACCTTATTATAACTCCCACGGCTCACGCTGCTGGCAGGAGCAATTGATGCGAACACGCCGCGAACAGATACTACCCTGTTGTCGCAGAACGCGCACCAAACCATTTACATATTGCACGTACCAAAACTTCGGCAAAAAACCGGAATTCACACTTTCAGTCGTGTTTGCATACCGGACCGTATTCTCCAATGATAACGAACAATATGATGATGCCGAGAGATAGAAAATTAAATGATTTTGTCCGAAGGATAATTTCTAGCTCGACATCACCGCGAGGTAGCGCCATAAATACCGAATCCGTACTAGTATGTACCATGCACTATAATAATTTTCAAAATTATACACGGCCCACTTATGCAATTTACATATTTATATATGGTACTATAAATGTCTGTAGGTGTAGTATTTATGTGTTTAACCTTTTTAGGACCATACGATTAAGGGAGCTTGTGTAATAATTTTCACATTTCCAAAAGATCCATTAAGCCTTAGAAAAACATATATTTCAAGATCAAAGTATAAAATATTTTTTGTTTTTTTTCAGAATTTTTTGAGACTAATGTGTTCCTATAATCGTTAGGAGTTACTTTTTTACTTAAACTACTTTCGCTTTACTTGCCGAGTTAAGTAATATACCGAAAATTACTAACGACTGTACCGGGAGTATCGTTGAAAAAATATTACACCCACATAGAAATGAATCAGTTCACAATAAATTTTAACAATATGATTCTTTCCATTTAGCAGGTACTTAGTGAGGTGAAAGATGTCTAAATGATAACATTATGCATTAGGCGATGGTTATAGCGAGTTAAAAAAACGAAAGAAATAGTCGTCGACCATTCAAATTTTCGTTAGCGTTTCACGAAATGTCTTTAAACGGTATGTTAAAAAGTATTATAAGTTTATTCAAAAAAAAAACGGAAGAGTTATCGAATACGCTTCGAAAAATGTAAGAACTGATGTTGCATATATGATTCATCTAGTATGTCAATGGAAACGTTATAACGACGCAATACATCAACTGTTGTACGAGATCACATCGTTACTCATAGAATATCAAAACCTTTTGGAATTTGAGAAAATTTTTCAACTGACACGTACAACTGCCGGCCATCGCTGCGAGAATACTGTGATAAATGCTGAGAAGGAAACTATTAAAGAGACGCTTGTTTAAAATTAAAAACTTACATCTCTACTAAAAATCTAAATAACGTTAACTTCAAGTGAACAACTGAAAAAACCGTCGATAATAGTAAATCGGACTATGGAATAACGGATAATTCCGATTCAACAGTAAAAACTTATATTATACAAATCTTGTCGAGTGTACCAGTGATTATTTAATCGACGGTTCGGATTTAAGTCCATTTTATTTACTGGGTTTTGTCGTACAGTTGCAAAGAATTTCCATTATGGTCAGCTATTGGAATCTCATACGATACTGACCATGCAACGTCCAGGACCAGTGGTATTTTCGTGATGTAAAACAATTTATTTTTAAAAAAACAAAAAAAAAACGTAATATCCGTGTTAATAAATTCGTTTGCATGCGCCTAGACAATTTAATTCGAATATTATTAAATATAAAATGAAAAAAATGGAAACCATTGGCGTGAAAAATCAAGTAGGCCGATATTTCATAAACCGATCGGTGTGTCCGATATCTCTGAAAATTTGGGTGAAATTATTCAACAATTATCGGAGCATAAAACGTAGCCTTATCACCGAATCTTTATTCGATTATTACAAGATGGTTTCCAGCATATACAATCGGCCGTGAAATTTGTATTTAGTTGTGCAATGTCAGTGCGATAAAAAAGCGATCCAATCTAACGAACTTAAGACAAATTTATATTGAACTAGATTTTAGGGATAATATCGCAGCTAACCGTAAATCATGTCTATTATCGTCCTACATGCAAATCACGATTAAACTAGGGTATTCTGATTACCGATTAGCCGAAATTATCAGATATCTAGATCATATCGAACATTTTGTAGCTTATTGTTCACGGATAGCCGGACATTGGCAATTGTGTAATGATATTATGAATTAAGTTTCGAGTGATAAAAACATCTAACAAAATTATACCTGTATATGTATTAATAATGTTGATGATGATGGATCTGGTGAGAATACTGATGATCATGATGGTAAAGATAATAAGCAAATTACCACAGTCGGTAAACAATGTTGGTTTTATTATCAAATGGAATTGCACCTCGCTCGCTGTACCAAAATGAATTTTGGGCAATCACTATAAAATCGGAGAAATCATTGACTAAAGCTATTTAAAATTTCATTCTACTTTCGAAGAACGAATTACTATTATTTTTCAAGTAGAGGCAATATTGAATTATTAACCACTTTGCCTTCGTTCGAAATATCAACCGAAATTTTAACCCTTAATAATTACTTTTGATAAATTGTTTATCACACCTTCCGATCATGAAAATTTTTTAATCGATATTAATAAACATATAGAGTATTACTGGTCGATCGTAAATTTTTTTTTGGAACGGATAAAGAAAACCGTACTTAAATACGAAATTGGGCATATAATTCTATTGAAAAAATGCATCTATATTTGGTAATGGGCTATGGAAAAAATGATCAGAGTTTATCCTAATCACGGTGCGCAATGTCTCAGTGAAAGCTGTTAATAGAAAATTCTTATACATTTTACCAAAATCGTCGTACAATCTAATGAAAGCGTAGTCAACTGATATTACCTTTCCTTTTCTTCTTGAAGCTGACCCTTTAGTGGGAATGATTTACGTAATTAATAAAGTGTCTAGTTGTGCATCACGCGTTATCACTCGCTCGCTGATAAGAATCCGATTACAATTGTCTCTGGTTAGTCTGTCTTATTTATTTATCTTCGATTTTCGTTACACTAATCACCTCCGAATAGAATCGAATTCTTAGCTGTTGTACTTAACGGTGTTACCAGTTAGGAAATGTTAAATTATCGGACTTCTATCGTAACTGGCTAGGATACGGGTTTCAATGGCTATCCGACAGTTATTAGGTTCCACTATTTTACCTTTTTTGGTTGACTTAAGACCTAAACTTGGAGCTAAAGGCACAAAATATGATGGAATTAAGAAAACGATTACGGACCTTGTGTCAGAAATTAACACAGCGTTAGCTGAAGACGTCAACCCAGTTAGTTCGAGCATAGACATGAATGAAATTACTAAAGTAATTCATGAAACAATTTATCCCGTTTTAAAAAGATTCGAAACAAAAAATAAACCGAGTTATTCGCAAATAACTAAAAATGATACCAAAAAAAATATTACTTCAATTCAGAAATCGAAACTGGACAAAACTATTAAAATCTCCATTTCTGATGATTCTAAGAAATTAGATAAACTGAATAATATCGCTCCGGGTAGTAAAACCTCTTCTGAATTAGTAGAAAAGGTATTTAAACAAGCTATCAAGCCTAAGGATCTTAAAGACATGCCTATTTTCACACGTAAAAAGGATAGTTTGATGATAAAAACCACTAACGAAGACAAGGAAACAATTATAAACCGCTTGAATAATTTTGCTGATAAAGATACATTTACCTTTTCAGAACCGGCAAAAAGAATGCCTTACATTAAAATAACAGGGTTACCTTTTTCCTTTCGTTCTTATGATTCTGACCAAGTCAAAAACGAAATTCTTACTTCAATTCACCAGTATACTAACCTCTCAATTGATCGGAACGCTTACGTCAAAATTATCAAGAAGCAAAGGAATGAAAATACTTACTTGGAAGCGATTGTTCAGGTATCACCGGATGTATACAATTATCTAATTAAAGATGGATTTGTTCCTGTAGAATGGCGCTTATGTCGGGTCTACAAACATATTGATATTACCCAATGTTATTCATGTGGAGGCTTCGGGCATAGAGCTCGGCATTGCAAACTGGATAATGAAAAAAGAGGTAAAATTAAGGAAATCATTGATCGTGGACATTGTCCAAACTGTCACTTTTCAAATGTAGAAAGAAAAACGAACTTCAGTCTGGACCATAAGTATTACCAGCTTTACAAATGCGAAACTGCGAAAAGAATTCATTCAATTTTAGATAACAACACTTGTTATGGAGAATAATAATTTCGATTTCCTCTCTGTAATGCAATTAAACCTACATCATTCACGTGCTGGTAATAATTTGCTACACTTCGATTTATTGAAGGATAACAAAGATATTGTGTGTATCTCAGAACCGTATCTTATTCAAAAGGTAATCCCAGATATTACCAATGCTTATACTCAAACTACAAAGCAGTTCGTGTCAATTTTAGTTAACTCAGCATTACCATTTAAAGAGGTAGAATTCTTCGAACGTTGCGAATATATCGTGGCAGTTCAATTGGAAGAAATTTTTATTATCTCCTGTTACTTTCCGCCTTCACAAGATCTAACTAACTTCTTAGATTTGTTATCGCAATTTATTACTTTCCACCAGAAGAAATCGATTATCTTATGCGGTGACTTTAATGTCCGAAATAAGATCTGGGACAGTCGGGCTTTTCACTCGAGAAGATCTAACATTTTTGAACAATTTATTCTTAGTAATAATCTTTTTGTCGCCAATGAACGAGATGAAATTACTTTTTCTAACGCCAATGGTTTCAGCGTTATTGACTTGACTTTGATCCACGGTCGACCTAACGTAATCAGTGACTGGAAGGTAGATAATAAAGCAATTTATTCAGACCACAGTCCGATTCAGTTTAAATTATCAGTAAAAATGAATATTATTAATAGCTTAACGCATCGCATTATAAATTATAAGAAATTTAATAAAATCGTTGTAGAACATTCGCACTTAAACTACGATTTTAAAACTGCTAATGATTCCCACCAACTGAAAATAATGTTAGAAAATTTCCGTAACACACTTCATGATATTATTAGTAGCAGCACTGAAACGATTCAATTAAATAGGAATTCGTGGTGGAATATTAATTTAGAGATTTTACGAATAATTCTAAGGACACAAGCGGGGAGCTAATGATCACAATGCGCGCCTGGTTATGAATTTGGTACGAAAAAATTTTAATAAAGAAATGCGAAACGCGAAAACCAAAAATTGGAAAAAATTTTGTTCCGATTCGAAACTATGGGGCCTTCCTTACAAGACTATTTTCAAAAATAAACGCCAGTTACAGATTCCTTCGTATTTTTTAGACCAGAATAATCAAAAAATTTTCGATGAGGATTCAAAGATAAAGGCCCTTCTTGATCATTTTTATCAAGTAAACTCGAACACAAATGGGGACGAAACCTTCTCATACAAGTTGCAAGAATTCCAGAGATTTAACCTTAGCGGCTTTAGTTTTAACAGCGAACTATTTATTTCCAAAGCGGAAATTAAGGATATTCTTCGCCGGACTAAAAATAAAGCTCCTGGCTTAGACCAGCTGACGAATAAATGTTTGAAGATCTTGAATTTCCACTATCCTAATTTACTTCAGAGCTTATTCATCGCTCTGTTGAGGTTCGGAGTCTTCCCGGAAGCCTGGCGAGCAGGAAGGACAGTTTTTGTGCTAAAACCCGGACGTAGTCCTAGTCTTCCATCTTCGTACAGACCGATTGTCCTGTTAAGCGCTTTAGCCAAGGTGTTTGAATATGTTTTGTTGAATCGTATACTGCCGGTTTTAACTCACGATGATCGGCAATTTGGATTTACTAAGTCCCGTTCCACGGCAACGCTTTTTGGCGAATTATCTAAGCAGATTGAGCGTGCGTTAAGTAAAAAGACTGCGATCGGCCTGCTGACGTTGGATATTAAAGGCGCGTTTGATAACTGTTCGTGGCCAGTCTTATTCCACAAAATTAGAGCACTCAGGCTCGATTATAGAATAATCTCAATTTTAAGACAATACTTAGATTCCAGAACTATTCAATTTATTTACGAACATCAAACATATTTTCGAAATGTTACTCGCGAATGCCCGCAAGGATCGATTTTGGGCCCGATTTTTTGGAATTTGTATATTTCAGACTTATCGTTGATGGAGTTCCCGTCGGCAGTAACCAGATATTTCTATGCAGATGATCTAGCATTCGCGGTCACTTCTAACCATCGTCCCTCCATTTGTAAATACTTCAAGATTACAATCAACAATATTTTAACCTATATGGAAAAACATCTTCTACAGTTGGACGAAAACAAGACTAATTTATTAATCATGCACAGGAAACGAAAAAGGGACTACTACAATTCGCTACATCTCTCTCTATACCGAACTTTAAAATGAACATCGTCGAATCACTGAAATATCTTGGTATTACATTAGACTGTCGCTACAGTTTTAATCAACATTTCAAAAATTTGTCCAGTAAAGCTACAACGGTTCTAAATAAATTGCACTCCGTGTCTGGACGCACGTATGGGATGAGCACTAAACACCGTTTAATAATTTATAATATGCTAGTTGTTCCATTATTCACGTACTGCGTATTTATGTTTGAAGAGGCTTTAAAGCGTAAAAGCATTCAGGAAGTACTAGTTAAATCCCAAAGGAAATTTCTTTTGTTTATTCTCCGCGCGCATAGAACTACTTCCGGTGATGCGTTGCGAACAATAGCAGGACAATTGCCACTGCATTCCGTATTGCAGCATAAAATTTTGTATTTCAAAGGGTTAAATATTCTCAATTTGGAGTTGGATCTAAACAATAGATTTATTGAAATGCAAAATAGCTGGAACAATAGCTCAACTGGAAGATTAACATTTAGTTTCGTCCCCGAGGTTAAAACCAATCCAATCAAAATTAATAATATTAATACGTATGTGACGCAATTTCTTACTGGACATGGTAGATTTCAAAGTTATCTGCACCGTTTCCATCTAGTAGACACCAATTTGTGTTCCTGTGGAGATGCTCCTGAAACTGTCACCCATAATATCGTTAATGAGTGCGCCAAATGGAAATTCTTGTTTAAAGACGTAAATTGTTTTCCATTAAACAACGATAATTTATCAAAATTCCTGCACGCGGCGAATTTTATCATGGCTTCCAAATATTCGGATGTTGAAGATTTTTCATTTAATGTATAATTTTATTTTAATTTTTATATTGGTTAATTTTTGTCTCTTTCATTTTCTTTTTATTGTTTCCAATCCATGAGGTGTTCATTCAACTGAGATACTCATGGCTATGTTTCAATTACTATGTAAAAAAAAAAAAAAAAAAATGACCCTTTAGTGGAGGGGAAAAGATTAGCGTTTTATAATACAATCTACAGATCATTATCAGTAGATAAACTGTTCGTTGGTTTTGAGCAGTAATTAGGTTTTTGTTTAAGTAATGCCGATTCGTTTTATCGCTTAAAAGCACTTCGGACGCGTGTTCGTTTTTTATTATTTCCACTAAATTTTGGGAAATATTCTTTTAGGACATTAATAGTTTATACATTATTTCCGTTCTTATCTGTTTAGATACCGAATTTATGATTTACACCATTTTCGTTAATTTTTGTGTTTAATACTTTATTCAACAAGTACCTAGTTTCCTACTTTTTAGTAATCTAGTATTCCATTTAATTATTAAATATAATGCACTATATATCTTTTAGAACTCTAGGTCATTATGTATAAGTGACCGCATTTATTGCTTTAAAAATTTAATGAAATATATCCTATATATTATGGCGTCTTAGCCATAATAGGGTGTAACAGAATTTATAAAAAACGATAAGGTATTAAGTATAACCAAGAATTTTTCTTGAGTGCATTTTTGAGTTTTCGATAGAGATATAAAAAATTTAGGATTTTATTTATTACGTAACTAGTCATTCATTTGACTAGTTATGTGATAATTGGCGACCACGAAGACAGGATAATCTTACTTGCAAAATATAAAAAATTAAAATTTTAGGATACTTTAAAAAATGGTCGAGAAAAGAGTTGTGTGGTACAAATACAAATATTTACGAAATCATTACTTAACAATATGAATGATAATATAAATAATAAATTTAATGAAATGAATAATCGATATAAAAATTTAGATGAACAACTTGATAATCAGTATAAAAATTTAGATGAAAAATTGGTAAAATTAAATAAAAAATATTTTAATCAGTATGGGGAATTAAACGAGAAATTTGATAATTGTGATAAAAGGTTTAATAATGTTGTTAATAGTTTAGAAAAAACAATCGGTGTAGGAGATCAATGATTTGGATGATTGTTTAAATAGGGCAATAGATAATGCAGAAAATCAAATGAAAAAAAAAATTACGGTAATAAGTGAGTTTAGAGAAACAGGGTAAAGATTTGGGAGATCTGGAAAATGGAGTTATGTCATACATTAGAAGTAAGGACAGAGACTTAGAGGAGACGATGGAGGATAAGATTAGGAGAGTTAAGGAAGATTTAAAGAAAGAAATTAAATTGAATAGTATAAAAATCATATTAGAAGAAAAAGAAAATGAGATGGAGGACTTAAAGAAAAGTGTCGATCAAAACAGGGTTGAGGTAATGCCGGTGAAATATGTGTATAGTATAGAGTAGAAACAAAGTTGGAATTTAAATAATTTAGAAAGTGACTTGGATTGGAAAGTGACTCGGAGGAGAAGCGGAGTTGAAATTTAAATAATTTTGAACGTATCGTAAAAGAGGAACAGAATAGGAATTTAAATAATTTGGGAAGTAAGTTGGAAGAAGTGGTCGGTAGGAAAATTAGTGGTGTTCAAAGAATTTAGTGAGGAAAGTGGAAGAGAAATGGGAAACGGGGAAGTGAGTCGTGAAGCGAAGGAAAATGAGTTGGGAACAAGGAGAGAGATTTTAAAGAAAATAATATAGGAGTAACGCAAATAAAATTTTCGTATAATTCAGTAAGCTTCGGAGATAATGAAAGAGAAAATCACAATTTAATATTAATAATGTGTAAACAGGAACAGAGCTTCCATAAGCTCATTTGGTTGTGGAAGTTTCGGAAAAAAGTTAAATGAAATGTACCTGTTTTGTACATATCATTATCGATTTGTTTAGGGAACTATATTTATACACGTAAATTGGTGAGTGTTGTGAGGTAATGAAATGAATAAATGAATCATAGAAATAATGATAAGAAATTGGGAGGTCGATTAGTTTCTTCGATAATACCCAGAAACGTTTCCCGGGAGTATTATGGCGTTTTAGCCATAATAAGGCATAAAAGAATTTATAAAAAACGATAAGGTATTAAGTATAACCAAGAATTCTTCTTAGAATGCACCTTTGAGTTTTCGATAGAGATGTAAAAAATTTAGGATTTTATTTATTACGTAACTAATCATTCATTTGACTGGTTATATGATATGTAGTTTGTATTTAAACTTTCCATTTCACACGCCGTATTTATTCTTAAGAACGTTAAAGGATTCTTCATATTAATTCATAACACAATCATTAGCATATATATGTTCAAAACAAAAAATTTAAAAAAACCGATTACCTAGAGGTGCTTTTGATGAAATAAAAGCTAGACGATATTAATTTCTAGAATTTCTAAGAAAATGTATTGTATCTATGCAAAATTTCTTTATTATTATTAATTTTAACATGTTTTATATCGTCCTCGTCATTTTGCGTTAGCCAATACAATTTTAAAATTTTACGTTTCTAATTATCCAACCTAGTTTGCCATTAACGAAGCTGGAAAATACTTTAAAATATTTTTAAAACATCATGTTTTTGAAATGCGTTTTTGCATTTTATTCAGGTTAACAAATTTTAATGAAAATTTAATATTCGTCATAATTTTTGGAAACGATTAAAAATATTTAAATGTATCTGATTAGCTTTAAAGTCATTATGGTTAAAATTAATTGCAAGGTTGCTAAAAACTAACAAGTGTAAAATAAAATATACAGCTGAAAAAACTGAAAATATGCTTTTGCCAGGAATTAATTATGCTAAAACTATAAAAAAAAGACAAGACAATTATCTATGACTATAAACATGTTTTTGTATTTTCACAAGTTTCCATGTACTTAGTATTTTAAAATTTCAACTTTTAAAAAAGCCTTCTTTCTCATTACTAATGTACATGTTGATTCTATATTACTAAATATTATGACTTTAAACAAATTAAATTGTTTATAGATTTTCTCAAGAAAACAATAGCAAACCTAAGACTAGATAAAACACATTTTTACCAAAATCAGAGAAGTTCGTAAACAAGTGCTATTCTGTTCATATTCATTAATAACCATTTAAAATTAGCATCAAAATGTAAAATACTTATATACAGATTCATAATTAAGCTAATATAATTTTTCGGAACTAAGCTATGAAATTCTGTAAAGAAAAATTATATAAAACGCCTACCAACTGCAGAGCAAAAATAACATAAAAAATTACAAATACGTAAATATTTTACAGAATAAAATGATCAAAAAAAAAAAATTATCTGTAATTATTTTATTTTTACATATGGTACATCAACATCCTCCATATGGTCAGGTAAAAACTTCATTATAGTCGCCGGAACAAAGATTATTACTGCTCCTAAAAAAACATTAAACGCTGGAACATTCTGAAAACATTAAACGCAAACTATTACTCCCTGAATAACGAAAATATATATTTTTACTGTTGTTCCGTAAATAAATTCAATAGATTCTGTATAAACTGTAAAAAGGTAATTTCTTTTGCTTCACACAATTTAGTTAAAAGGCGGTAATTACTTTTTCTAAAAATTTATATTTCCTTATTAGATCTCCTACCCACTTCGGATGATTTTGTATCATGATCCAATAATTTCAAAAACATTAACCGAAAAAAATAATGCAACTTTTACACCGCGTATTATTCTAGCAAACTTTCAATCAAATCACGAAGTTCACAGAAAATTGAGGATTTATTTTATTTTTTGGTTTATATTTTATACCTGTGAGGTCTGCAAAATTACATCAAAAATCGATATTAAATTTTATCAGTGTATTAAGTTATTACCTAATTTTTAATTTTTGAATAAAATATGAATATCGCCGTTTAATTTAACAAATTTACAACAAAAATTTAAAGATAAAAGATAAATTTATTAATTACAAATAAATTTGAAACATAAATAAGAAAATCTAATTTATGGATAAGTACTCTGAGCCAGGGCTTGAAAGCCAGCCGAAAGCCAAAAGCTAAAAGCTGAAAGCCAATCATTTTTAGGTGTCATAAGCTTAATCCAAAAGCCATATTTAAATTTCCATAAGCTAAAAGCCTAAAGCTTAAGCCATATTCAAAATTTAAACAGCCAAAAGACGAAAGCTTAAGCTGTATTTTTGAAAAAGCTAAATTAAGCTTTATATTCGGCTTAAGCTTTTTTATTAAATGTCTTGATTTTGCATTTTTGACATAATTATTCGCATAAGAAATTGTTTTTAAAAACTTTTATTTTTGTGCGTAAAGAAAAACGTTGAAGTTTCAATAGTAATGCTTATTAGGAAATGATTTTAATCAACTTTTATTGAAAATCATTTCGTAAGCCGAAAGCTGAAAGCTTAAGCCGTATTTTAAATTTAGACAGCCAAAAGCCGAAAGCTTAAGCTGTATTTTTCAAGGACATAAGCCGTATTATTATTTAGCTTTCAAGCCCTGCTCTGAGCACTCTGACAAACAGAATGTTAAATTTCCAAAAAAGGTTAAGGTTTAAAAAAAGCCAAAATAAGTGAATGATAATAATATAACAGAAATATAATAGTTCCTGGTAGTGAACTAAACCGTAGAAGCCCATCGGGATACAACTGGAACTATGTTATTAACACAGGCTGTATAGTAGGGCTGTTAAAAATCGGGTAACCGGGTAACCGCGGTTTTGGTTAAAACCGATGATACGGGTAAAAATCGGTTTTATGGTTTTCACGGATATGGTTAATTGTACGAAACGATATTCGTATTAATCGCAATGTTGATTAAATAATAATAGTAATAATAATCTTTTTTTTGTTTCTTTTTGGATTTTTGTGTAATTAATATCATTGCGGGATTTAGTTGTACTTGCTCGTGTTTTGTTGTTATCGCTTTATCATTTAATAACATCAATCGTAGTTTCAAAAAATTATTTATTTACGGGAAAACCGCAGCTCGATGAGTTAAAACCTTTCTTCATAATCACTCGCGTACGCGCACTGTTCACGGGAGTGAGTCACTCAGCAATGCAGCAGATGCTATGCTACAAAAGACAGTCCGCTCCAACCAGCGCGATTTATTTATAACGCATTGGGAAAAAAAGTTGTATTAAGTGGTTGAAAGTTAGTTTTGTCGATTTATTTTCTTAAGCTATAGTTTTATTCTGATATCGTTTTCAATTCAAGATGCCAAAAAAAAATAGTTGGGTATGGAATCATGCTGAAAAATCCATAGACAGTAAAGACGCAATATGTAATTATTGCAAAGCCGTCTTAAGTTACAATGGTTCTCCTTCGGCAATAGCAAATCACTTGAAAATTATTCATCACAGAATGCCTAATATTTTAATGGACGAATCTATGAACACGTATGTAATTTTAGTTTTTATTTTATTGTACTTCCTATTGTAATTTACATTATCGAACTTAGCTGCAGTTCAAAATTTTTTCTGTGTATATTTTTTTTTGTAGTTTTGCTTATACTCTTTATCTTTACCTATCATATCCTTAAACGCATTGATTGGTTTCAAATTTTCCTGAATCGAATCTCTCTTATTCCTACTTTTAAACGAAAATTAAAATAAACGCAAATTATTGTAAGTATAAAATGTTAAATATTACAGCAGCGATTCAATTAGTGGTTTGGATGATTCAATGTCTAGTCAAACATCAGTTAATCTTCGAAAACGAAAACGAAGGAATGATGACGTTGGTTGCAGTTCTGAAAGACAAGAGGCGATATGTGAAGGTATCGCACGCTTGATTGCTACAACTTTATTGCCACTTTCTTTCGTTTCTTCCCATGGATTTCGAGAATTTATGGCTTTGGTGAAACCAGAATTCAAAGTACCTTGTGCGCAGACTATACGTTCTCGATTATGTTTGATGAAAGACTTAGTCAAAAATAAAATCAAGGCAGATCTGAAGGAAGTTTCAAGTGTATCATTAAGCATCGATGAATGGTCGTCTAGAGCTCAAGATCCGTACATTTCAGTAGAGGCCCATTACATTAACAAAGACTACGAACTGAAGCATATAACGCTCTGTAATGAGTTACTCGAAGGAAGACCAACTGCTAAGAACATTTCAGAAACTGTTCAATCAATTTTAGAGGACTGGAATTTAGATGGGAAAATCGAAGCACTTGTGCATGACAACGCAAGCATAATGAATTCAGCTGGGCATTTAATGCCAGAAATACCATATAATTTAAAATGCAGTGCTCATCTTTTGCAGTTGTGCGTAAAGGATGCTCTTAAAAAAGTTCCATATTACGAAGAACTTTGTACAAAAGGCCGCGCAATCGCAAACCATTTCCACAAATCGAATGTTGCTAGTCAAGCATTATCTCACAGACAGAGTCAGTTGAATATTAAAGAAGAACGACTTGTGCAAAGTTGTGAGACCCGATGGGATTCCAAATTATATATGTGTGAAAGTCTTCTGAGAAATAGGCAAGCCATTACTCTAGTCCTTGCTGATGCAGCTGTTATGCCGAAAAATGTTGCACAAAGGTTAGAAATGTCAGCAGTAGATTGGTCAACTATGGAAGAAATGGTTAATTTACTTAAACCATTTCAAGTAGCAACGACAGTATTGTGCAGTGAAAAGCAAGTCACTTTGTCGATGGTGAGACCGATAGTTTGTGGCATCATGCAAAAGCATATGATAATTACAACATTTGATTGTGAAAATATAAAAATTTTCAAAACCACGGCATTATCTTCAATTCAACGTAGATTTGAAATCGAGCGAGCCGACGAAGAACTTGTATCAGCTGCTCAAATTTCGTCATTTTTAGATCCCCGACATAAGAATTTAGATGCAGAATTATCGAGCAATAGAGTAAAAATAATTGATCGTATTAAAAATTTATGTGAGGAACATGAAGCAACGGAGCTGGAAGTTAAAAACGAATCACCAAGTCAAGAAACAGCTCTAGATTTTCTTTTTCAACCAGAACATTTGTTCTCTACAAAATAATCGCAATTTCAATTATATATTGCTGAAAATCAGATTGGGCACAACTCCGACCCTATGTTATGGTGGAAAAACAATAAAGAAAAATTTCCCATGGTTTTTGAATTAGCGAGAAAATATTTAGGGATTCCAGCTACTTCTGCTTCATCTGAAAGAACATTTTCTACAGCTGGAAATATTGTGACTTCCAAAAGAAGCTGTTTATCCAGTGAAAATATAAATTTATTAACATTTTTATACCAAAATAGAAAATTATTATAAATTAATTTATTTTTATTAATTTTGTTCAACGATTTTTTGTTATGATTCATATTATTTGTTATTTATATTAATCGTTATATTTACATAGTTGTACATTGTTTTTGTTTGTACATTTTATTACAGTTGTTATGTTTTTATCTTGTTAATGAGTAATTTTAATTTACAACTTAAAAATATATTTGTTTATTTATAAAACGTGTTATCTATGATAATATTTCGATAACTGTAATTAATAATACAATATTACAAAAGTTCTGAATATATAAAATTCAGAAATATACACCAAAAGGTCTAGCCGGTTAAAGGGGACAAAAGTGCCTTTGAACCAAACTTTATAAAAAAAATATATAAATCTAGAGCATGAAAAAATTAGTTAAAGCTGAAAGTTTTAGACCTCCAGTCCCACAGGGAGCTGCTGTAGTCACCATTTTGTTATTTTCGGTTTTTTTACGCTATCTCAGCCATTTTTCAATTGATATAAAAAATTCTTGTTGGAGGTTAAAGATAATGGAAAGTTCTATAACGGTGAATTTTATCAGATTTTTAAAGGTGGTGGAAGAGATTCAAAAAAAAATTAAAACATGCATTTTTGGCTGAAAAACCTCTTGAAATTCAACTAATAACACCAAAATAGATATGTGTTACATATATTAAAATAAAATGTTTTTCTGAATTTTTTCGAACTTAAGGAACAGATGAAACAAATCCAAAAAAATGAAGACATGCATTTTTGTCGTAAGTTACATAATATGTCATTGTGTTACCTACTTTGCTATTATGGGAATTTTAAATTCGTGCAGAATCTCTATATTTTTTTATTCTACCAATCCGAAAAAATTCAGGAAGACATGTTATCGTCAAATATGTAACATATATCTATTTCGTTGTTATTAGTTGAATTTCAAGATGGTTTTCAGTCAAAAATGCATGTTTTTATTTTTTTTGAACCCCTCCGTCACTTTTAAAAATTTGAAAAAATTTCAAAAAGTAGTTTACACCACAAAACACGTTATATATTTTTTCCGTCGTAACTGAAATTTAAAATATTTTTTATGACATTTTAAAAATTTTGAACGTTTCTAAAAATTTGAATTTAGCATCTAAAAATTTTAAAAAATTCGCCATTATAGAATTCTCCGTTATCTTTAACCTCCAACAAGAATTTTTAAAATCGATTGAAAAATGGCTAAGATATCGTAAAAAACCCGAAAATAACGAAATGGTGACTACACGAGCCCCCTGTAGGACTACGGGTCTGAAACTTCCAGTTTTAACTACTTTTTTCATGCCCTAAATTTATATATATTTTTTTATAAAGTTTTGTTTAAAGGCACTCTTATACTCCTTAACCGGCCATACCCTCTAAAATAAAATTTTATAGTTTATTAAATAACCGTCTATACAAATAATTAAAAAATTATAGTTCTAACGATATATTTAATTTTTTTTTTAAATTTTATTATATAACTGTTAAAACGATTAACTGATTTATACGATTAACTGAAATCGTAATTAATACGGTTAACCGTTTCATATGGTTAACCGAAATCGCGATTAATACGGTTAACCGTACCCGTAAAAACCGTAAACACGGTTTTCACCCGAATGATCGGTTTAAACCGATACGGCGGTTAACCGGGTTATCCGTATACCCGTTAAAATCACCAGCCCTACTGTATAGTCCACAAAGTACTCGATATAACTAGCATGGGCGTCGCCAGCGGGGGGCAGGAGGGGGCAGCTGCCCCCCCCCCCCTTAGCCTTGAAACTTATTAATCAACTGGCCATAATGAGCATTCATAAGCGCGTAATCATGAATAATTTGCCAGAAACCCACGAAAATTATGTTGTAATTAAGATTTTATTCTTGTTTAATAAAATATTAAGCCTTTACAACTTATAAATTTTATTTTTTCTATAACTCATATCCTTTTTCTATCATCTTGCCCCCCCCTAGCGGCTGGCAACTCATTTTGCCCCCCACTGGCCCATCGGCTGGCGACGCCCTTGATAACTAGTATAAAAGAATCGGAATTGGATTCAAAATTTGATTTCGATATGTATTTCGATTAGTGCGCTTTGTTTTGTGTGGCAATGTAGCATTGTTGTTTACGGTTTTTTACGTATTTCATCGGATTTGTTTTTACAAATTTTTTTAATTTTCTTTCTTCACCGTAATAAAAATTGAATTAGACATATTAACAATTCTTACGGTATAGAACGTTTTAGATAGTTATGTCCTAATTGTAAACAACGATTTAACCGTAAGAATAATTAGGTAGCATATATATTTATTTTATAAAAATTATATGATTATGTTTTATTGCAATTTCTGTCAAATTGAATATTGGATTCAATATAGTTTTTCAATTTACTTTACATATTTTTCTTAATACGGTATGTTAGGAACAAATTTGCTCAGTTTTATTGTTTAATTTATTATATTTTCATTTACTAGTTATATTTTTGTATTGCTCTTTTGTGTTCGTAATTTCATCATGATTGTTGATTTTTTCATGTAATAGCAGCTTCTTTTGTTTCAATAGTACTATTTTTTCATATATACTTGTTTTGTGTTACATCTGTTTGTTATTATATTTCTTACTTTAATACTTTTCCGATTATTGTTTCATTTTGTACTTTTTTAAATAGTTCTTCAGGGCTACCTGTATCCATTTTTTTTATAAATAATCTCATTTTTTATATTTTAGCTCCAGTTAAGAAACATCATAAATTGTGTGATTGTATTTAAACTTTTTTTTACCATAATCAATATGTTTTTCATTTATTTTTATACTATGTTTATTGTTTAATTTCAGAAATGGTAATTATTACAATTCTGCACCTAATTATACAATTTATAATAATACCCTGACTGAAATTGATTTTTCCGTTATAAATCGATTTTATTGTCTATAATTATATTTTTTTAGTACAATAGATCATAATTATTGTTTCTTGTTTTGTTATTTATTTTTATATTTTTTTGTCATATATTTCTATTTTTCCTGTTTAAAATTATGTATCGATGTCACTGAAAGTAAATTTTCTCCAATTATATATATCATTTTTACTAAAAAAGCAGCCTTATTTCAGATCTGGTAAGTTTAAAACTGTAATATTGAACAAACAAACATTAGATGTTTAGAAATACTGATAATATACTAAACCTTTTTTATAATTGGTTTAATACTTCAGGAACGTATAATTACAAATTGTTAAGTAATTTGTAATTTTGATATTAACTTTCAAGTTAAAGATTAAACAAGAAATTACAAATTATACAATTAATTAAAAACTTTAAATTTTTACCAATAAAAAATTAATTTGTATTTTGTAAGTTTAGAATCAAAATAAGTGGAAAATGAGGGTTAAAAATAAATATGTTTGTTTTTATCGTATTTAACTTATTGCATTTAATATTGTATGAATATCCTTTTAAAACTGACTAATAAATCATCTATTATCGCTTGGTGCAATGCACTTCATTTTGAAATTTTATTTCGTGTGTAATGGCAAGTTGAGGTTTATGCTCGACCATAATTTATTTGCATATATTTAGTAACCCTCTTCATTACTTTTATTGTATTATTTATTACTCTTTTAAAAGATGAACTTTTTGGTACAAATCATTTGTATATTATTACATTCTAGCAAAAAATGGAACCCAAATATTCAAAAATAAAGCGTCACTTCTGTTGTATTAAGTTTAATAGTAATTTTTTCAAAGTAAAAATATTAAAATTAGTTTAACGTTTTTATATCATTAAATTAGAAAAAATATGGATCTTATCATAAGTTTCTTGGCACTAGTTTATTTTTCTTCCACCCCATTACATTAGTTTTTTATAAATCGTTAACTTTACTACAGTAAACCTTTAACATTTATGAATGAGAAAAAAAAAAGTTTTAACAAAAGTAAATTCTGAATATGTGCACATACTTTATTCTGTAAAATATACATTTAATTTTATTGCTTTTTATTTTAAGTCTGTAACAAAAAGTAAGGCTAAAGAGATACTTGTCGATGTCTTAATTTTTTTTCACATCGGCATAAAAAAATTATTTTCCAATCAAATTAATAAGATTATTTCAAATTTAATCTTACACATATTTTTAGTCAATTTGTCACCCAAATTATAAATGAAAACTCAATAATTTAATATTCTTTCTATATTTTAAAACTATAATGTGAGTTAAAAAAAATATATTTTTTTTTTTTGTTCCGTCCCTATCGTTATATAACATTTAAAACAAGTTCAGTCAAGCATGAGGTTTCATGCGCTGAGGATTCTGTATGTTAAGTTAAAGATAACCATAAGATATTTTTACTCCAGTTCTTTTTCACACATCACGCAGTGCCATCATATTGTACTGCAAAAAAAATAAATTCTAATAAATAAACGCTATTTAGTCCTAGATTTTTGGAAGGATTAATTATCAATAAATATTTAAAAATTTGTAATTGTACTTGTTTGTTTTCCGAACTTCTATATAGTTATATTTGAATACTATTACTTAAACCACCTTTCTCATTTTCACTATTTATTAGATTACTATACTGAGAAGTTAATTTCTCAACTATTCATCAAATAAAATCAATAATTTTCTTGACGTAATTTCACTTCAGTTACGATTTCTAAATAAAATTTATTTAGATATATACACAAAATTTTAAATAAACTACAGCAAACATGCCAAAATAAGAATATTTTCAACCCCATTCGAAATTTATAGCTATAATATTCGCGATGCAAGCAGGAAGCTACATATTAATTTTCGCGTTTTTTTAACTTTTCGGGAAATTCGAAAGTTTGGTTAAGAAAACGAACTACGGTTTCGTTTCGGACAAATAGCGGTCATTCCAACAATACATCACATGCTCGGGAAAAAAATATTTTTTTCCAAAATTTCGAGCTTTCGGCACCTCGAGGGTCTCATTCTAAAGCTGGAGAGCCGGATGTTTCAAACCACAGAAATATACGTGGATTCGCATATTTTATATCTTGTTCCAAATGTATAGCTATAATACGCCGCAAAGAGGAGGCTACAAATTAGAGCTCACGTTTTTTTGAACTTTTCAGCAGCTTTGAGAGTTTTGTTAAGAAAATGAAATACGGGTTCGTTCCCGACAAATAGCGATCTTTCTAATGATATATCGCAAGCCCGGGAAAAAAAAATTTTTTTTGAAGCTTTTGGCGCCCTGAGAGTCTAATTTTAAAGCTGGAAATTTCGATGTTCAAAACTAGAAAAATATACGTGGAGTCGCATATTTTAAACCGTGTTCGAAATTTTTAGCTATAATATTCGTGGCGCTAGGGGGGGGGCACGTCATTTTTCGCGCTTTTTTTAACTTTACGGCAACTTTGAAAGTTTTATTAAGGATATGAAATACGGTTTCATTCCCGAAAAATAGCAATCTTTCCAACGATATATCACATGCCCGGGAAAAGAAATATTTTTTTCCAAAATTTCGAGCTTTCGGCGCCCCGAAGGTCCAGTTTTAAAGTTGGAAGGCCGGATGTTCCAAATTAGAGAAATATACGGGGATGCGCGTATTTTTAATCGTGTTCGAAATTTTTAGCTGTAATACTCATGGTGTTAAGGGGGGACACGTCATTTTTTGCACTTTTCAGCAACTTTACATAACTTTTGTAGCATAATTTTTTGATTCTATGAAAGGACTCCTGCATTTTAGTTTATATTTTGAATTTCAGTTTTATAGGTTTATCGGGTGATGAGTTATGATTTTTTAAGTGATTTTTGAGGTCGTTTTATGTACCATATTATATATTCTTGACGGTTTTGGGGGTTTTTTGCCGCCCAGGGTAATCGGTAATCTTTAAGTTATAGATTGTTTTAAAGAGAATTTTAATTATGATTTATGTTCCAAATTTGAAGTTTATAAGTCAAGCTGTTCGTGAATTATTGATTTTTATTTGATATTTTTGTCATTTGTGTACCATTTTATTAGGATTCCGTAAGTTATTATGGAATCCTAAAAATACATTACACGTTCTCAAACAAATTTTGAAAGGTATCCCTTGCGAATGTTAAGATTTCTATATTTGAAATGATTTACGATTTCTAAATTTTAATTGGTATAACCTGTAGTATTAAAATAAAATCCAAGTCAATTTATATATATACTTTTTATGATTTTTGATTTAGTGGCTTTTGAATTAAAACATAATTTACAGTAGATAGACAGACGGATAAACATAAATTCTGAAGTTTCATATTTTAAGTTAATTATAAATAATGGTGCTAAATGCTGCGGTTTATCTTACTTAAGATAATTACTTTTTATTCAACTTTTATTTACTAAAACCAATGCTTAGTGAAAATAATAGAAAAATTATTAATGCACAATGTAACTTTTTAAAGGGGCTTTAAAAAATTGAAGTTCTGAATTGTTGAGAACAGGTTCTAACGTTAAGTAATTCACAGTATCAACCAAACTACACTTGCAGAGCTTTTACAGCAACAAAAGTGTGACTTGAATTAACTTCAATAAAGCAAAAAATAAAGCTTGGTGTAACACAACTTAAGTAAATTTAGAATAAAATGATATATTGTTATAATAGCTAATTAATTTATAATTACAATATTAGTACATATTATTTCGAGAATGAATTTACTTAAAAAACAAGAAAAAAGTTTGGCAAAATTGTTTTACAAAGCAATGTTTAATTTAATTGTTCTATTTTAACTATTTCCATGTTACTATATAGTAAAATATGAAATACACTATAATGGTCTGATCTTTTATTTAATAATTGAAATAAAGTCTACAAAAAAAGAAATTAATTTCTGCACAATGCCGAGTCATTTATAATGTTCAAAAAAGATCAGACAATTTGTGAAATAATATATTTTATAGTTAAATAATTGAATTAACAGTTTGAATAGGTAACATAATATGCAATCGGAGGAAAAATATTGATTTCTTTCGCACACTGTTGAAAACTTTTGTATTATGTGAAGTACTTAACTAATGGTACTATATATTCAGTGTATTTCAAAAAACTAATAAATAACAAATATAATTTTTACATTAATAATTATAGACAGTGATAGTGACAATCATTTTTATTACTGTAAAACTAATAAACTTCATTTAGTTAATGGATTTCTTATTGATAAATCTAGCTTATGTAAGTGAACTTTATTTTATATTTTTTTAATAATATTGCTACAACCAAAAATATATACAATTTTACAAACAATTGGGAAGTTTTATTTACTATGTTTTATATTTATTTTATTACTTTATTTTCAAAGTTGAGTTTTATAAATTTCTTACATTTTAATGGAAAGTTAATTTTGTAGATAAGTCTAAAATCCTTCAATATGATATACTAATAAAAAAGTCTTATTAATAAAATTGTTAAAAACTTTTCTTCTTTTATTTACCTAAATTAATAATCTAGAAGAAAAAATTACATGTACTTGGATTTTAAACAAATTAAAAATTATAGTGCATAAAATGTAAATAAACAGCAACAAAATGATTTATTATTATTAGTAATAAAGAAAAAAAATTATTGTGTATTTTTTATTAAAAAAAATAAAATAATCATTAATTTTTCAATAAATTTTAAATTTAAAGTAATGAATACTACCAAATAAATATCGATTTTTTCTAAGTACTTTTCGATTCTTTTTTAGTATTTTTGTACTCGAAAAAATGTTCTCCGGTTGTATCCTGAAAGTCTTGTCTAAACCGTGAGGTACCGATCACTCCGATTGCGGTGTAAGTTCAGTGAATTTCGCGGTGCTATAAAACGGTAGAGTTTCACCGTTATTTCACGGTTTAGTTTCACGTCTTATTTCACTATCGAGCTTGACTGGAACAAGATAGAACGGTGAAGAAATGAACTTATAGCACTATTGGAAAGAAAAAGAATGGTTTTTCTAGTTTTTCTACTGCGCTTTTTAAATTACTATAGATTTTTAACAAGTAACTTATCAGAAAATATTAAAATGACTTTATATTATACATGTTATCCAGTAACGTATTTCTTGTGAGGTGTGGGGGTACCTCTCATTCGAAATCTTGGAAAAATTTAATATCGGCCCGTCCAAACGCAATGAAAAATGAGCAAATTGTCAGAGCGGCACAGTTCGAAGGGCGGAATTATATTTATTATACTTACACAATAAAGGAATTGCTTTTTTAAAGTAATATACCTTATAATACTGGGTTATAAGTGAAATACTTTGTCTTTTTCATTCATGTTCAATTATATTTTATTTATAAAATAACCGCCTCGTTTGTTTTTTTTTTAATTGCTTTAAAGCAAGGATAAAAATAATTCAACACGAAATATTTTTTTACTTTTCTTATAATAAATAACAAACAAATAAAGATTCTTAATTTTTCACACGGAGACAATTCTCATTTTTTCGCTAGCGCTATAAACTTGAAATTCAGGCGGATTACTGAAAAGATTTTTGATAATCATATTTATTTCATTTTTCATACTATCAGCTTTTTAATTTGCATAGAAGTGCATAGAAAAAATATTTACGGGTTAATTTAGTTTATTTAAAGTAGATTTTTATTGCAAAAAAAAAAAAAGGAAAAACTGAAAAGAAAACGAAGATCAGACGTAATTTATATTTTGTTAGTTCTTGCAGTTTGTCATACGGCTGGTTATTCGTGTATCCTAAAAAAAACGGTACTAGAATTTAGAAGATGAGTTAGGGGGTGGTAACCCGGTAACTCAACTAAGTACCTACCTAGTTCCGTAGTCTGTAAATTAAAATAAAAAAAATAAAAAATACAAAACTAACGAATTTTATCAAAAAAATAATAATAATAGAAACGTAACATTATGTTTGTAATAAGCACATTTAAAAAAAATTAGGTATAGGCATGTAACATTATACTTGTAGTATAAGCAAAAAAGTAAATATGTATGTTTTTAAAAAAAATTTAAATAAAACGAAACATTACAAAACGAAATTAAGTTTTCGAGGACTTTTTATAAAGATATCTCTTATTTCACGGTGTATATTCAACATCGCAAAGTCCATTAAGACGAACTTGACCTATGTGATTTCATAAATATGTCTCCAATCTTCTCAACGTCGAGAATGATCTTTCCGCGGTGGCCGTAGTAATTGGGGTGGTGCAGAGGATGCGTAAGAGTGTATTTACACTACTAAATGATTTCTCATTGCACAAGTTCAATGCCGTAATAGCATTTTTCGGAATTGAATATCTTGATCGGAATCATAAAATTAGGCGTACCAAGGCTGAATATTTGACTTTAACGACGATTCCGAGTAGTGGGGAAAATCTTTTGAGTAAAATCGACATAATTTTAAAAATTGCTTCATTCGATTTTCATCGATTGATAGTCCGGTAGGAAATAGACACGAAAAACTGGAAAGAACAGTTTCATGCTTTAAAAAACGTGCATTGAGTTGTTGGATAGACATGTCTACCCAAGGTGTATAAATATTGCGATGAAAATATTCTTCTGTAATTTCTGCTGAAGTGTTACTTCTTGTAGTTTGCTGAGTAGTTGTGCAAGGAGCTTCGATCATAATATTCAACCTTTGTGCAATATTCTGAGCAGTTTGAAATATTTCTGCAAAACATGCTGCAGCATTTGCTCTTTCAGTCATAATTGTTCGTATTAAAATTTTAGCCAAATTAACAGCTTTCGATAAATCCGAGTCTTTTTCTGTAAATTTTGGCTCAAAGACAAAGTATAGGGTGATTTTTTAAGAGTTAAGTTTTTCAGGTTGGCAGCACTGGTTGGTATTGGCGTCCAAACGTCATCTGTCAAAGTGAAAAGTTTTCAGTATACTCTGCCATTTCATCATGGAAAGACTTACAAACGAGCAACGATTGTGATATGGTTGAAATTTATTATCAAAATTCGTGCTCTGTGAAAAATGTGCATCGTTTGTTCATATTATGGTCGTCATAATCGACCTGGTGAATCAACAATTTGTGCTGTTATCACCAAATTTGGTGATAACAGCACGAATTGTTGATTCACCAGATCGATACAAACGATGCACATTTTTCACAGAGCACTGGTTTTTGATAATAAATTTCAACAATTTGCAATCGTTGCTCGTTTGTAAGTCTTTCCATGATGAAATGGAAGAGTATACTGAAAACTTTTCACTTTGACAGATGACGTTTGGACGCCAATAACAACCAGTGCTGCCAACCTGAAAAACTTAACTCTTAAAAAATCACCCTATATAACTAAGCATCTTTTGACCACAAAGTAGAGATATTATAAATTTCGATCGTTGAAGAGAATTATAAAAACAATAGACACCACTTAATCATCCCATTTCGAGATCTGTTCAAGGGAAACAATAATTGGATGAAATAACTGAACGAAAACTAAAATAACGTTGTGTCGCTCGACCCATCTAGTTGAACATAGTACTTTTAGATATTTTTGTTTCTCACTATCGGTGATGAATTTTTCAATATTTTGAGTCAAGATTTCTTTACGTTTCGGTCTATCAAAAAACACAACTATCTTCCCCACCACAGCGATGCAGTTACAAACTGAAAGAATTTCAACGGCGTCCGAAATCGCAAGATTAAAGCTATGTAACATACAATGGACGTAAATCGCGGTCGGGTATACTTCAAATAAAATGGCTTGAACGCCATCGTACCACTCATGGCAGCTGCTCCATCATATCCTTGGCCACGAATATTATTAGAATCGATGTTATACTTGTGCAAAGTTGACAGAATCACATCAGCCATATTTCTACCGATTTGCTCCACAATTTTTTTAAAGGAAAAACATTTTTCGCAAATGGAATATTTACTATGTACGTGATTTACATATCGAAAACAAAGTGTGAATTGTTCGGTGTTGTGATATCTTGTGATTCATCGGCTAAAACGGTAAAAAATTTTGCATCTCTAATTTCTGACGCAATTTTTTGTTTCATTACTTCATTGCATGCATTTATAATTTTATTTTGAATATTCCAATTATATACGTTGCATTTTTACCGCAATTTTTGAAATGTTCTTTCAATACGACATCACCAGCATTGATTCGTGATCTCAATAATGCTCTAAAATTGCCTTCGTTTTCTTTAGGCGGATTTTCTAAATCAAAATCTCCGTAATCTCTCGATGGCCACGCAAAGCTTTGGCTTGTTTTGGATGGAAAAAATTATCCAAGGTACAATTAGTTTTTCAGTCCATGCTTTATATCACATTCGAAAAAAACGAAAAAATTAAACGATTCGCTGAGGTAACATACGCACATAACTGACCAAACAGGAAAAGAGTTGATAATGCAACTGCGACGTAATAAATTCAAAATTGAACCGATGAATGTTATGCAGATCCAGGTTCACACGGTTCCACGATAGAAGCTAAAATATGTCAGAGAAGAATAAGCTGTCTATCCTTTTCTGCGTTTCATACGGATGAATATCTAAGCAGAAATGTGCCCCATCAGCTAAAAAATGAGAAACCATCGAAATTCGAATGAAACGTTCTCGTCATTTTTTCTATGTACATAGCTATTTAGCGATTTTTTTCTCTCTTTCTTGCACATCAACTAGCCGTTATATGTTTCTTCTCCTATTTACTCACCATTTCACTCTGTAGCAATTTACTACTACTACATGTGCAATCTATGCAGCTCCAGGCTTCTCTAAGCAACTGACATGACGTAATTTAACCAAGCACTGGTAACACAATATGGTGCGTTGACAAACAGCGCAAACTAGTGTTAATGTTGAGTGTAAAATGTCCGATCCATTTGGGTCCGCTGGATACGTATTCGGGATACAGTTCCCGAACCTGTGATTCAGTTCCGAATCCGTATCCGAAGAAATAACGAACTTACCCATCACTACTACATACAAGCCAACGAAGCAACGTAAAACAAAATTATTTTACGTTTCTATATCGAATACATTTCCCTTTTTCTGTACTATCCCGCTTTGCGCTACAAAATTAATTTTGGAAAAAATTTCGAAGATTTTTTGGGGGTAGCAATAATCCCGTAGCACCCCCGTTCAGTGCGCCAATGCTAGGTTTTAAAAAAAAGGTAACAATTGTCTTTTAATATTCTTATCGTTTCTTCGCTCAATTTTTTCGATTTTAAATTTGAGTAGCCGGCAAAAACTATTTTAAGCACCGTCAAAGAATTCATTGAAGTAGAAGTCAAAAATACGATACGACCGGTAATATAAAAATATTGGCCACGTCTTCAAGTTCGAACTAAAAGTGCAATCCGTAAATACGTACGCTACTACAGTCATTCACTTAACTAAATCGTTAATGACTGAATTAAATATGACGGAGAACAACATTTTTTTAAAAACATTCAAAATCTATTTTGTTTTTTAAAGCAGTTTCGAGGTGGTTTTCACTAAAAAAGTTTAAAAAAATGTATCCAGTCGGTTGTCTTGAAAAAACCAAACACTTAATACACTTCGCGTTGCTTAATATTATAAAAACACCAGTGCATTTAACTTTGAACAAAAAAAATATACAAATAAAAGCTTTAATCAAACATTTTAATTTTCTATTGCGGTTTTAATTGTACTAGAGTTTAATACTTGATTCTATTGATGTTATCTCAAAAAATCAACAAAAAGGTGAAGAAGACTTAGAACATGTAAGAAAAACATAGATTAATCTGAGTTAAACGATTATTAAGCTGAGAGAAAAATAGTATACGATTAAAATATTTACTATTCAACTTTGTGAAAAATATAAAATTTTAGCAATTTTCTAGGAAAACGAATAAGGAGAAAACAAAAAATGCTTAATATAAAATATAGCTGCTTATTCTTAGTTTTAAATTAAAATGTTCGATTACTAACTGAGCATTAAAAAAATGCAATTGGCGTTTTGCTGCTATAAGAATTGTATTTGAAATTTTAAGCCTTCATTTTGCATACTATCGAATGATAAATAAATCTCGGGATTCGTACAAAATATTAGTCTCAGACTATCCATCAGATATGTTTGTTGGCTTCGATTCGCAACTATTAAAATTTAAAACATGTTTTTCTAATCAAGAAAAATTAAAAGTATTAGAGATCTTGCAGACGCTATGATTCTTAAATATTAAATTTCGACGAAATAATTATTTTTTGTAATAAAATTACAACAAATTGATCGAAATTAGCTCTTGGATTAATTTTGCGTTCTAGCTAACCGATTTTTCGCAACAAATTTAGCTCTAATCTCTAAGAAGTGTTTTTTTTTAAAATTAAATAAAAACAGCAAACCCAGGTCTTCCTGCAATTAAAGCTCACATCTATTAAAATATAGTAACATTGATTTTGCCTTAAGAAAGTTCTCGTAAAATTGTAATGAATTAAAATAAATATAATTTCTTTAAACCTGCTTTATCACAAAAAAAAACAAAAAAAAACCTATATATATATATATGTATATTGTAAAAATCCAAAAAATGATCAAGTGAAGTTGAGAAGGGAAAAGGATTATTAATTGGTATTGGGCACAAAGATTACTTGCATTCCTAAATGGGTTAAACGTTATTGTTGCATTGGCTCTCTTGTCAACAATTTCTTCGGGATGCCCTCTAAGTGGTAAATTATTCTCTTTTTAATGTCCATAATGGAATTAAAATGACAATTTTCTCCTCATCTCGCTTTCCTATTTATTATTCAAAGTAAAAACATACTATCAACTAAGTTCTGCCAATTTCCCCTTATTATTTTCCGTTTGTTCACTAGCGGAAAAACAATTGCATCTAAACGAAATTTTTCAGTTTACGAAAAAGTATAAATACTACAATTATAGAATTATGCTTTAAAAAATTTTCAGTTATTAAAATATATTTATGATCCTAATCCCATGTTGATTAACGTTCAATGTAAACATATCATCAATAAACGATATCATTGGTTACTTTCTTGGAAATTTAAAAATGTTATGGCATCTACATGTTAATATAACTACTTTAAATTTCATTTTCACTAGCTGTAATTATCAAGAAGGTTAGTTTCTTTCTGTACAATATCGGAAGAGTCCTTGTAATTTGCCTACTTTTAGTTGACACGATTTCTTATACAATTTTTTCTCAACTTGAAGATCTGTTTAAAAAATCCCTAGACATTAAAATTTGTTTACAACTTCTAACCGAGTGTACGAATTTCATCTAATTCACAGTGCTCTATACGTATCCTTCATATAATTGTAAAATGTTATTCAGATATTAAGATTTGCTCATTATTTCTGATCTATTTTGTCCCTTTGCTGAAACGTAAATAGAAAAGTAAGTAAAGTAAGTCCCATATCCTTGACAGAGTGTCGCGCGGATTATAAAGTTAAGGTTCACAATGTACCAAGCCCAACGGCATTAATGAGAGTAGGGGGACCAATTCCTTTCTACTTGAGATCCGCCTTTAATTTCCCACATTTCTCTGGTATTCAATTACTTTTCGACTGGGTAAACTTGAGAGCGATTTGGATCCGGCGGAAAGAGACAAGTCTCGAACCGGTGACCTCTGATATTGTAGCCAAGCACCTTAACCACTAGGCTACCGCGTTGCCTAAAATATAAAACTTACTAACTTGTTTGTTTTTTTCCTAAATTGAAGGTAAGAAAATATTATGTGTCGGATATCTTTTCTTTTTTGAGCATTAGTAATAATAATAATGAAGGTATCTCACTTTATTTTTCCCGATAGTATCTACAACTGGCATTCTACAGTCTTTTCGATTTATAGCAGTATGCATCCATAAAACTTAAATGAATAACTTAGAGCCTTATTAGAAGAGTAAAACTCCTTATAGTTATATTACACTTCTGCTAGTGCCATAATTAATATAATCTATTTATTTAACCTTTCCTACGGATAAAATATTAAAGCAATACGAAAAATACTAGTAACACTTATTTTTAATTTTAATGATGTTGTAACATGGTTAATCTGAAAATGTAAGGATTGTTAATGTTAGTTTTATTGAAAGAAATGTGCATGTTTATAAAATAAATATATCATAATAATCGATTTTTATTCGTATTAGAAATTAAAAAATAAAAATACTTTAAATTATACATAAGTACATGAATAAGTTTACAAATTATACGTATACTTAATTTTCTTTAACTTCCACTAAATGAACTTCAAAAAGATACATTACGTATTTTCATTTTGGAGTTTACAAATCACATTGTTTGTTACATTTGATATTAATAAACAGCTGCCGCTTTGTATAATAACTTACAAAAAAACGGTTTAATATAAAACGATGGAGTAATATATAAATTAATCCGGGTGTATCTCTGTTTTTTCCTGTAAATGTCGAACTTTTATTAATAAATACAGAATTATTCTTCGATGTTTCCAACGGAAAGAGGGTAGGCCCAAATAAACAATTTAGTCGAACATAACCTCTTTCAAATTATTCAACAGTTCGGATAGTTGCTTTTCCACAGTATGTATATAGCCAGTATTTGCTTTGATGTCTGCGATAAAGGTAACTACCATAGGAGCTTCGTTAATTTGTATCACCTGAAAAACACACGAATAAATTACTGCGTGAAAATTAAATATTATTTAAACTTAATTTAAATTTTCCAGTTGTGACCGTATTTCGTACTATACTGGTAAGTGAAAAATCAGAATATAAACACGTAGATGGGAGCCAGCAAAGAATACAGAAGATAATCATTAGCATCATAACGATCAGAAAAATTGCTACGCAAGTCATAAATTTTATTACGAAATGAATATTTTTACAAACCAAAATGAATGAATAAATATATCAGATAAAAAATCTGTTGACGCACAAACAGAAATATAACTTTTTTTCTATATTATTATCCTTTTTTATTTCACTTACAAGTGTAATGTGTACCACATTTAGGATTTTAATTATTAAAAACAAAAACACATTTTTAAATAAATAAGTTAATGAAAATAATTTTATACTTATACTCGTGAAAGTAGAATAACCAAATCTTTTACAGTGTTTTAATTATGCTTTAATAATTACTGATTTTAAAATCAATACATCGTTTTGATTAAACCCTTCATTTTTTTTTACCCCACATTCTAAATGCTTCCCTAAACTGAATTTTGAAGAAATATAGCCATTATTTCTTATTCGAGCCACTATCGGTTGGCCGTGGTCGACTAACTGCAGAATGAACTGGCCAACCGATCGAGTAGACGCCGCTGAAGATAAACACACCTTAAAAACATTTTTAGACTTCCTACTGTTTCGGTCTACTTCCACCGTGTAAACGCGGTTCCTATATTCATCTCCTTTCATCAAAAGTGATTTACTCAAAATTACTAAAAAATCAAAAGTGTTTAATTAATCAAAGGATTTTATCATTAATTAAAATTGAAAAAAAGTGAATCTATACTCCTAACGAAACGATGTTCACACTATAATAAAATTTTATATTTTTAGATAAAAATGAAATCTCTCTGCGAAATTTTAAATTGGTTTTCATTTTTTTTTCTTTTTATTATTATTTGACGGTGGGGAGTTACCAATTAGGAGGCCCTCTTGAAAATAATGACAAGAAAAAAGGAAACAAAAACAAGAACAATTTTACAATAAGGAATAGAAAGCATAAGATTTAATATATAGGAATAAAAAGCAGAAAATATGGTAAGTATTAAAGGTAAGCTAATCATTAAAACAAAGAGAATGATATTAAGAACAAACGAAAGAAAACCGGAAGAAAAGAGAAATACAGGTGAAAAAAATGCGATTAATACAAACGGCAGAAAAACGATAAAGTAGCGAAAACATCACACTGCCGTTTGAAGTGAAATGTTTCCAATTACAATAAAATACTAGAATTGAATAAACAATTTAAAAGTCATTTTATAAATATTTACAGTATATAACACACACTATAAATTCGAAGTAATCGATTTCGAAATATTTTGATAAAATCTTTTTATGGTAATATAAATATGTTAATGATATAAATTATTAAAAGCTGAATTTCTAACGGTAAAAAAGAAACAACAGATGCTATTACGTTACTTCCCGGCTCATAAGAAACTATATTGAATCAGTGTAAATAGAACGTAAAAATTAAATTAGAGAACGTCTACAAAAAATAATAAATTTACAGAATTAAACAGCAAAAGAAGAAAAAATAGCTTGAAGAGAATATTCCTGATATTGTAAATGATTGAATAATCGGTGAAGCACTGATCGGAAAAAATGCAAATAATAATCAGTAAAATTTCGGCCAATTCCAAAGGAAAAAATTAAAATCGAAAAAATCGAAGGAATTATAATTAGAAAACGCAAACGAAGCTTCGAAATTAATATCTGCTTTCAGCAAAAATCGCACTCACTGAAGGGGAAAAAACAGAAATAAATAATTCCATGAAATTCCTATTTAATTACATAACCTGAGGGAATTATTCGAAAAATAAGAGAAGGAAATTAATTCAAAAGAATAAGATGGACCGGTTAGGAATTATGTAGAATGAGAATGCGCTAAAATCGAGAGAAACGCTAAAAGGAAATAACGCATCAATTCAGAAGAAACCAGAGATATGGGAAAAAAATTGGTTAAAACAAAAAAATAGACGTTTTGGAAAATGTTAACTTGGGTAAAATTTATGAATATGTACAGAAAGTATTTTATATTCAAAAGGAGTAGTTAAGAAAAGATTTAGACATCTAGGCAAGTTCGAAGACAAAAATTCTAAATAATATTTTATTTACAGTGAATAAACCTGAATATATTATAACATAGATAAAAAAACAGTAATCATATCTATAACGGTGTTATATGATATAAAAATGTAAGAGAACTGCTTTCCATTTAATCGGAGGCCGGGTTTGAGCAAAATTTAAAACCTTTTTAACAGAAAGAGCAGAAAGGTAGAATAACAACCGACTATCGAAAAACAACCCATGATAATCAAAATAATTAATTCACGGAAGAAGTAAGTTACAGATAAATAAAAGTATATATATATATATTAACCAAAAGCAAACTAAAGAAATGTAATATACTTATCTCAGTGACGTTTTCGAGCACGACCCATCTTCAGCTGGGGAAAAAACGCGAACCCAACCGAAATAATATTAACGGAAAAATAAAAATTTAAACGCGAATTTATAAATCGGATTGTTCCAAGTCAGAAAACAAAATTACACTGAGAAATAATGGATAAATATATGAGGAAAAATGGAAATGATAAAAAATCATGAAAAACCCAAAAACCACAATACAAAAACATATATATATATTTATCCATTATTTCTCAGTGCAATTCTGTTTTCTGACTTGGAATAATCCGATTTATTGTTCGTGATTAAAATTTTTATTTTTTCGTTAACATTATTTCGGTTGGGTTCGTGTTTTACGTCTTTTTCCTTTCCAGCTGAAGATGGGTTGTGCCTGAAAACGTTACTAAGATAAGTATATTACATTTCTTTAGTTTGCTTTTGGTTGATATATATATACTTTTATTTATCTGTAACTTAATATATATTTTTATTAATAACTTCCGGCAAACAGTTATGAATTTTAACACTAATTTTATTTTAAAGTTACAGATAAGTTACCTAATGTAGAATTATAAGCGCGAGAATTTGGAAGGTGAAATAAATAAGAGAATTAAGGAAGGTAATGTTTCGGTACGGGAACATGAATTATTAAATTTTTCGTTGATTACTACGACATTAGGAGGAAAGAAATCGAACAGGTTACAAAGAATTTTGTTACTGCGTTACAACCACCAAAGAGAAGTTGTCTGTTTAGCGTACTCCTAATTAATTCTCACCGGCAGAATTTTAAGAAAATAGAACGAGAGGAAGATTTTTTCAAAAATAAGAGTGATGATGAAAGAAAGAATGGACAAAACCATTAGAAGTGTTAAGAAGTATTCTCGTAGATCAATTAGAAAGATTTTTAAAGCAAATCAAGAACACGGAACTGACAAATTTATACAGAACAAAAAGAAGTTGGTTAATATTAAAAACTGAAATTAGGAGAGGAGAACGGAATGAAAAGTAAGACGATACAAGAATCAGAAAAAGGTAAGAAATTATCAATGAAAATATTAAAATTGGTAGAATATTTATATCGAAGAGATTTAAAAGCTCTTAATCATTTATCATATTTGAATAATAAAGAATTGGTCTCGAAATAAGAGAGCAGAAGTTTTTTCACAGAGACCTTTCAGGATTTTATATATAAAGCCAGTTCTTGTACTGTTTCTTTAAAAACATTAAAACTTTCAAGCGAGAAGTTTAAATAAAAAAATATTTTGTACGTAATACAATTATGATCAAATGCTTTCCTATATTCCTCAATTTATCAAAGACAAGAAGAGATTCTGTATTTGTTAGAAGATAGTTGACAAAAACAAGGAAAAGATAAGAAAAATAGCTGGTAACAAAATATAGAAATAAGTTGTAGGGAAAAAGCATCGAAATCAGTTATAATAATGAAAAGAAGGAAAAGAAAATCAATATGACAATTGAGTCCGGTTTGTCCCCGATAGTTTCTATTAAACAAAGTGGATGGACCTGAAATGAGAAGGAGAAATTAAATTCTCTTTCTAATAGAAATATGCATAATCGTTATCATAGAAACTCATAAAAAATCATAGAAACCCCCCGGAAATTATAACTAACATTAATGGAAGAAAAAATAATATCAGAAGAAAAAAGTCAAAGATGAATGGATTTTTAAAGAAGTTAAAAATATATTAGAAGTATTTTTAAGGACAGTGTCCAGAACGACACCGCAAAAAAAATAAAAAGAAACATATGAAGGTCATAATCGCAGTTACAGAGGATGAGCAGAATTAGAAAATGAATATGCACACAGACTCAAAATACTTCGAATTAAGAGGCAAATTGTTGGAAATACGAAGGTTACTGCTTCCCTGAACTAAGATTACCCAAGCCCGTAATATTAAAAAATTTGCGTTAAATTTCATTAATTTAGCGAGCAAGATGTATGTATCTGTAAAAAAAATTAGAAGAAAAAAAAACCTAATAAGTGATTTTAAACGGGACGTATGCAACTAATTTGAGATTATAACATGAAGTGTACAAATTTATTTGTTTTGTTTTTTTTTACTTTTTGATAAAAATAATAACGGTTTTCGATTGTAATAAACGCTAAATTTATAAAAAAAAAAAAAAATTGTATACTTCCAACCCAGACATATACCTTTAAATATACCATGAAAATGGTACAGTTTTCAAAATGTACGCTGCCTAATTATACAGTGTCTCCTTTTGTATATTTCTTTAAAATTTTTATACGCAACATATCGGAACCATACATCATAATTTGTGCCAATTTTTTTTCCAAAGCTGTAGTTTAAATAATGATATGTAATAAATATGAAGAACCCACTAGAATGTTGTTACAGTTGAATTACAAAAAGTGTAAATACAAAAGAATTGTACGATAATTGTAACAGTACCAAAATCAATTAATCTTTAACGTTTCTTTTGCGTTATTAAATTTATTTTAATGTTGTTACTTTTAATCTTTAATCAAAAATAAAAACATATAGCCTCATAGATCAATATTTAATAAGCTACTTTCCTGTAATACTTTCTAACCAGTCTCTTTTTCTTTAAATAGAAACCTGGATTCAGATATTATTCACTCTTATAAATTTTACAAAATTTTCTTAAAATCTGACATGTTACTGGAGTAAAGGATTAATAAAATCGTTACATCTTTCTCTATTTAAGGATTATGTAATAACTGACAAAGTAAAAACTTGTTTAGCTATCTCGTTTTCTCATTAATTATTAATTCTCTAATTTCAACTTTTGAAAATCATTTTGTTAAAAGTTCGTTGATTTAATTGTTGCCCTGACAAAGGATAAATAGGAGTCAGGATTTCAATAAACTTTTAGGATTCATGAATAGCTGTTTAATAATATTAAAATCACAAGATAAATGTACTAACCTGAAAATTTGAATATAAACATGTAATACTTTTACTTTTCCCCAATTTCAATTTGTCTGACTGATCGGCAACAATACTAAACATAGATAAAAATTGTGGCCGTGTAGCTAATTCCGGAGCTTTATCGGAGGAAACTAAAATTACAATTTCCATTAATCAAATCAAATCAAATCAGTTTATTGCATAAGTTTCATTAATACATATACATATATAGAATATTTTTTTTTTTAATTACTCTGATGTAACTCAAAAAAACAGAAACTTCTGGCTTCTACAGAAACGGTACCACTTTCAGGTGTTCATATTTTCATAGTGGACGGTATTATACGTAAAGTGTAAAATAATCGTGCTGATAGTAAGAACTTTCTTACTTAATTGTAATAATGATTATTCTAGTCAACCATGCAAAAAAAGACAAAATAAATGTCAGTCAATTTTTTTTATTCATCAGAACTTACTCGATAAAATCTACGCTAACTGAAATTAATTTAAAAAAAAAATGTTAATATCGTTTACAGTAAGACTGATTTTGTTACTACTTTTTATAATAAAATATTTTGAACTGATAAATATTTATATTTAATTATTTCCGCTTTATTATATTACGTAAATGACAACTAACGGTGTGAAGTATTCGCACGGGTCACCTAGTTAAATATAATAGTTGACTAAAATAAAAAATGAATTTTAGGAATTTTTAAAGTACAACCAAACAATAATAGCTATTAAAATGTTGGTTATATAGTAAAATTAAAATGGACTACATGAAAGGAACATTAAAAATTTTTAATAATTTTTTAATTATAATTGATTAAACATATAATATTTATAAATGATGTCAGCGAACTCACTTCATAAAAATAATGTATTTAGCGTGTTGCAAAATCATTTTGTTCTCCTACGTCTTCTTCGATTTAGTGGAATATTTTTAAATTCATAAAATAGATTAGAATTTATTTGAAACCTTAATTCTCAATTTTTATTATATTATAGATTGATGTACTTGTAAATTACCGAAGAATATTGTTAACAATAAAAGAATGATAAATTTAAAAGTCGTATATATTTTTAAATAAAAGATATATATATATACAAACTAATAAAATGTTAGATTATTCATAGAAAGAAAAATATAAAGGACAAAAGGCAGAAGAAGACTAAAGATTAATTGCATATATATATAATAAACAGAAATATAAACACATTAAATAACTTGCGATAGAAAGAGGATTCTTGGTTGAAAGCATGAAAAAGTACAAACTGACTTACGTATACATGATGAAGTCCGAAGATTGAGGTTAAAGAAAAAAAACAACAAAAAAAACGGTTTTCAAGGTGTGAAATAATTTTAAGTCGTATGATTTACAAAACGATTTAACTCCAAAATAGCCAAATCTAAATTAAATATTTAATACACCATAATTAATATCGATTGAAAAGTATACCTTAAAATTGTTATATTTGCAAATGTATATATTTTAATAATGCTGGTGTCGGTAACAATTAATAATTCATTATCGATAATTTATTTTCAAAAAAAAAGCAAAAAAAAGTAATAATTTACAGATTTCTTATGCATAAAGAAAATTTATCTTTCTTGAATTATAATCTTACCTTTTACTAATGGCACACCTTCTCTATCGGATACAACTATGCTGTATAAACCATCAACTTTATTTAGTATCTGATGCAAATATTTTTTAATTTCCTGCGTATTAATTCAATTAATCAATTTCATAAATAATTTAAGAAAGAAACTTTATCGTTAAAATTCAAATACATATATATATATATATATATATGCTACTTACCTCCGACATGTTATATATTATTTATTTTCATTAAATGAAATAGATCACATATGTACATTTTCTCAGTTCACATATTCAACTTCAAATATAGACCCAAACATAACAAAGTGATAACAACTGAAAACCGCTTATCTAAGTTCATAACTAAGGAACGCTAGACTGAAAACGGCAGCATATTTGCTGCAATATGCAATGAGACACGATAACACTAATTTCTTTCCTTTTTTTCTTTATAATTATGTGATATCTATAACTAGTTATTTTGATTGCTAGCTCTTGCATAGTTTATTATTTGCTTATGTATTCATTTTAATAGGGTCGGAGTTAAAATTTAGTTGATTTCTGGCGACTGTTTTAAAATTACTAAAATCGACGAAAATCGAAAATTGTTCTATTTATTGACGTAAAATTTATTGTAATCTGTAACTTATGAGCTACATAGTATTCAATTAAAATAGTAAAATTAAAAATTTCATTTACAGTAAAATTCAAACTAACACTTATACATTAGGTAAAAAGCAAAGTATATACACATTCATAATCACTGGACTATACATTTGTTTACTAAAATTTATTTAACATGTGCTTATATTTTACAAAGAAAAAAATATATAAATAAAAAATGTCACAATTCTGTCCTATCTCATCATTAATGCCTGAAAATTGTTCATTGATATTAGTGATAATTTCACTCCAGAAACTACATTATTTGTTAGAACCTGTTAGCATGTAAATATTATAAATGCTGTGTCGCTTTAACTGAGGTATATCTGAATTTACTGATTCAAATTTCATTGGAAATTTAATTTTATAATTTAAAACAAACATTATGTATTTTGAATATTATAGAATTTTAAAAAATTAGAACATAATTCCCCAGTTTTATAATAGCTTTTTGTATAAAATATGAATAATTTTTTTAACTTTTTATCGAATTTTATATTTCTAATATAATTATCCGATGTAATTAAATTTTAACTTAAATCTACTAAAATACGCGTATGCAACAAATAACCTATGCAAGACATATCACTCAAAAAACTAATTATAGGTGCCATGTGGTAATAAAGAAAATAACGAAATCGTCAAATTACGCAATTTTTCGTTTTTACGATTTCATTTAATTACGAATCTGAAATATTCAATCAAAACAAATTATTATTTTTGGATTCAAGAATTGAAAGCATCCCACAAATTTTCCTATTTCTAATAAAACTATAAGAATATCATAATACTATTATTGTTCTATCATTGTTACCGTTTACTTTTGTACCAAAATGTGAATGCTTTTGTGAACATGAATCTAAACAAGATCACTTATCGGAATGAGATAAGTAAAATAATAAAAACCATAAAAGAAAATGTTTTGAAACGACTCCAAGACAGTAGCTAATGCAAAAAAATACCTTTTCTTCATATGGTAACGGTTACAGTAAACTCGGCTCTTCACTGGCATTGTGTAAACAAAGCTTAATATTATTTCCTAAAGTGTGGTTAACATTATAAATATTGTTTTTTCCAAAAAAAAAAAAAAACATTCAAATTGCAATACTGCAATATATGGGCAATTTTACATACTGTCCGGTATGTTTTAAAATATGTAGTACACATGTGTATGTTCATGACTAATCACGACTCGCTGAAATCGTGATGAAATACTGTTTTAAAAATTTCCATTTGAATAATGATTATACCATATTTTCTTTTCTTATAATAAATATATACACATATGTTTAATTTTGTTGTGTCAGACAATATTTAAATTATTTAATTTGCGGACTATATGTGTAATGGTCCGCGGTAGAGCATATGTTTGCTTTTCTTTTGGATATAAGTAGTCAATTTTTCCCACCATCAGCTTTATTATTTAAATAATTTTTTTAATAATATTAATGCATCGACAAGTAGATTACGTATTTAAATGCTAAATCTTTGAAGTAATTCGAAAAGTGTCGAACTTTCGGTTTTTATTTCAAGAAATTTTAAACAAGCGTGGCTTTGTTAAATGTTAAAAGGTAAATGATATTTATGTGCTTATGTACATGTTTTCTCAATTAGATATTTTATTAGTTTTAATGTTTTCAAATAATCATCTTAATTTCTTTTTAATAACTTAGAAAAATGAGTAGTTCTGAAGAACTATCTTGGATATCGTGGTTTTGCGGTTTACGAGGAAACGAATTTTTTTGTGAGGTATGCATCATTTCGTATCTATTTTTTCAAATGTAATAGTAGGCTGCTATTACATTATTTGTTTACTTGTAGGTGGACGAAGATTACATTCAAGATAAATTTAATCTAACAGGTTTGAATGAGCTGGTTCCTCATTATAAACATGCGATAGATATGATATTGGATATGGAACCGGGTAAATATTTTTTTAATTTACATTTTTTAAATATTCCGTACGTTTTTTTATTGATAATCAGTACCGTTGTGTGCTTAATAAATGTTAGTAGGCAAATCTATAAAATAAGCATAAAATTCTAATTAATCAATTAGGGGAATAATGTAAAGTGGAGCTTACAGGGCTGTAGTAATTCTAGTTAATTCATATAGTTCTGAATGTCCTATAACATCATTAACAGCAATAAATGTGATATTTTAATTCTGTTCGAATCCTGTAAAATAAACAAGTTATTAAATGAACTTCTAGGACGTTTAATATTTTAACAGAATGCGTAACCTACTGATTTTCGGTTTCTCTGTTTCGTTGTCAGTCGGTCTGTATCGAGAATACTTCAACATAGATTAATAGATAATTTAAAAATAACAAAGCGTAAAGCAGAGAAAGGAAAAAATGTACCTTGCTTTTTGCATACAATTTTCGCTTTGTTTTTTTCACGGCTGAAATGAAATGTTCCATTATTTTTTTATAAGCCATTAATTCCAGTATGAATGAAATTGTTCGCTGAATTTAAAATATTAATCTTTCTCAATCGTATCATTGTTTCTTCCAAATGTCTATCTTTTTAAAAAACAAAAAAACTTTGAATTTAACAACAGACATCGCAAGATGATTAGAATAATTTTAATTAATTTTATTGTATCACCGAGGGCTTCTTTTAACTTACTTTCAGCCAAATACAAGAAAACATATTTAACAGCTAATAATGCATTAAAAATTCTTAAAATAAACGATTTTTAATTTTAATCTTGTCAAATATTATGTAAAACTGAACGAACGATTCAAAAAATGTTCAACATTTATTAAATAGTTAGTCTTTATAAGTACCCCCCCCCCCGGCGCGTACAAAAAGCTTTTTTTCATACTACAAATTATCATTTCAATGCTTTAGGAACAACAGAATTTCTATTGCGTCTTGTTTTGTTTTTATTTATTTTTTATTCCGCCAATTATCAATTTTATTTAATTTTAAATACAGATTTCCAAATTTCGCAAGTTATTTTTCAAAAGATCTTATATTTTTTAGAAGAGTTATCGTACTGTTTAAACTAGAAAGTGATTAAATAATTCGTCTACATACGGTAAAATTTTGTGAAATAGATTAAACCAAAATAAGGAATCAATGTTTTGTGAAATGTTTGAAAAGTTAAAAGTTCCTCAGTACGTAATTATTTTATCACATTTTTCTTCTAACGAGTTAAAAGCATTATTAATTTTCAGGTTGTCTCAATTTGTACGTTTGGCAACTTTTTCAACATTTCTGTTTCATAGCTTCTTTTTTCTTAAGTTGTAAAAAAAAATCAAAAAAAAACATTAAATTCATAAATAGCAATTTGTGATTTTTATTTCGATGATTTCACCCCATTCCTAAAGATGCACCCAGACTTTTGTTCAAGCGACGAGTAAACGCAGCATTAAATTCGATAAACTGGTTTACCCTGTAACATTTAGTACCATAAAATTAAGTTTAAATAAGATGTTTTGTTTTCCTCAAATTTCGTTTGAAAGCCGCCGGCGCCTGGCGGACATTACATTAGCCAACATCTTCAAAAAACTGTGTAATGAATTTTTAAAGTGCATCTAAAATGAATTATTCCAATTTCTTCTCAGTCAGTTCAGTAAAACTGTTAGAATTGAATGATTTGTAACCCTTAAAAAAATCATCGAAACCTTTCGTACATATAACCGTTATATAAATATTTAATTATGAGAATCATTTGAAACTGATCCAAAATATCGGTAGTTTTATTTCCGCCTAATTGTTCAAAATCTGCTTTCGCTCAGATTTTATAAGTTTCTTCTTGGTATACATGCAACTTGTTTGTAAATTCTCATTTTGAATTGTATTCAATGTTTCTTTTTGCCACGATATCTGGATATTACTCTAAATTTGTGTCCAATTCAAATATAAAATCAAGCAACTCAAGAAAAATACGGTTTTGAAAACTATTTGTTTCTTCCTGTTCCCATAATGTCAAGTCTAACTTTTCGTACAATTTTATTTCTTAGAATATCGTTTTTGGTCGCCTGTTCATTTGATTGCACTTCCCCTAATAAGTATCATTTAATTAAATGCGAATCAGTCATTCACCTAAACTTTCAAAGTTTTTAATTTTTTTTTTGTGTGTGTGTGTGTGTGCGTGTTTGTGAAATTCTTTTGGATGCAGCATCGGGAAAAAACAGAGCTGATATAAAACAAAATGAACAATATATTATTACATCATATCCGAAAAATTAAAAGAATTAAAGTCGTCTAAATTAAAACAGCAACTATTGTTATCGGTGCGGATTTCAAATTTACTTAGACAGATTAATTTCGTCATTCTGCTAGTGTTTTAAATTTTTCTAACAGCAACAATTGAGCAAAATTAATAATGTTTAAAATATTAAAAATGAGTGTTTAGTTTTAGTTATGTGTAGCCCGAAATTTAAAAAAAAAAAAAATTGTGAGCTAAAAAAAGTTATCATCTTTTAGTAATTTGTAAAAAAAAAAAAAAGCCAAATATAACGAACGCATATCTAGTTGCTTAACGTTTGGATCAAGCAAACAGATAATAAAATTATTAATACTGTTCATCGAATATTTCTTTACAGATGATGATTATAAGCACAATTGTTAACGTGAAAATATACTATTTAAACTATACAAGTGAGTACTTTCGTTTACAATTAAAAAATGAGACTTTTTTTTTTTTGAAAACATCCTATTTGCTCTACTCTAGCCGACTAAAATTAATAACATGCCTCGTATCCGACCTAACTAACGTGGTATGTTTACTTCTGTTTAAATGTGTTAATTCTAATTTAAAATTGCGAAATAATTCGGCGACAACACATATCTTTCTCCCCATCAATCACTGTTATTTATGAAAGAAGAAGTACATGGCACTTATAATTAGAGACAATGGAATACTAGGCCACATAGAGGAAGATGCAGGGGAGGCCAATCAAAGGAAATAGAAGACTACAAATGATAACAGTGAACTTACCGTGTAATAATCTAAAAAATATAATTGTAGTAGCCAGAAAGGCTAGAGTAATAAAATGACGATGTAATGAAGACATTTTCTAACATCTATTATAGGAGACGCTACAACAACAACGACGGCAAAAAAAGTAATAATGCGTGGAAGATATAGGGAAATGTAATAAAAATTGTAGTAAATGAAAGTAAAATTATTACCGTGAATAACGAAAATAAATCCTTTGTCTGTTATAAATCACAAAATGAAGCATACACATTTTTTTAGGTAAGTGAGGAATTAATCGTTCTGACTATTTGCCGAAATAAATTCGACGAGAGTTAGTCGAATTTATTTCGGCAAATAGTCAGAACGATTAATTCCTCACTTACCTAAAAAAATGTGTATGCTTCATTTTGTGATTTATAACAGACAAAGGATTTATTTTCGTTATTCACGGTAATAATTTTACTTTCATTTACTACAATTTTTATTACATTTCCCTATATCTTCCACGCATTATTACTTTTTTTGCCGTCGTTGTTGTTGTAGCGTCTCCTATAATAGATGTTAGAAAATGTCTTCATTACATCGTCATTTTATTACTCTAGTCTAATAATAATTGCTCCTTTGCCTCGGAGAATGTGAAATGTAAAATGTGTTTTTTTTTCCGTTGTTGATTGCCCATTTGAATGAGTTCGCAGAACAAAAAAATCGTTATTTGTGATTAAATTACTAGATTTTTTTATATATATCACGATATGCCTTTATCTAACCACTCCTGAATAAAGGCTTTCTCTAACGTCTTCCAACTACTTCTATCTTGCGCTTTCCTCAACTAGTTTTTTTCAGCTATCTTTGATATGTCATCATATACAGATTCGTTATTTGTCGCTCTATCTGACGATAATTATCGAATTAGAAATTGTTATTGGGTTAAAATCGTTTAATTTTCGATCTCTTGGCTTCATCGCCAAGTTCCTTGTCGCCAGATGAAATGAACAAGGACGCTTGTTCTACAGAAAGCATAAATCTTATACATAGTCATAGTTTTGGAACATGTCAAGTTGTAAGCTAGCTAAGTGTCTTTGCGTGAATGGTCTGCGGCAGCGATTTTGCATCTGTCTGCGGCGAGTGCACCCAGATTGTTATAGTCGAGCAGCATTGAGATGAGAGAAGATTTGTAAAAGTCCCGCTAAAATCAGGCGGCCAGCCAATGTGGTACAATTGTCTGAACTTTCTATCCGTTCATTACATAACCTTTGCTAATCGCTGTTATTTAGTTGTGGCTTCAGTCGATCCGGCAGCCGATCAGCTTCCGTGTAATTTTTTCTAATCAGGAAACCGCGTCGAGTATTGCTTTTGGTATATGTATGATCGCGCCATGCCGTTTATCTTCGTAAATTTTTCTACTTACGGCTCTTTCCCGTCTACGCCGTTACTGTGTTTTGTGTCAAAGTGGTATGTGCTGTCCGGAATAAAAATAAGGGTTTTTTAGTCAAAATTTCTTTTTATTTCACAAACAGTATTGCAGCTTGCATCTTGGCTTGCGCACTGCTTTTCCAAATGTTTTAAAAATAACACTTAAGCCTGTGTCCTTGTGATACTCTTCCTGGAAGAGTCTCGTTCCGATTCCACAGAAAAATAAGATCGTACGTCATTGTTTTATTCCGATCGTTTATTTGTCTAGTTATTCATTAATTTCTGATTAAAAAATCTAATGGCTCACGAAAATTTCACAGTGGTCAAAATTTTAGATCATCCAGAAAATCCAAGGACTCCGAGTTCGCAGGTTCCGACTTAGAGACCTAATGTTTCACGGAATTTTAATTTTTTTTTCGCCCGTGTGATTTCCCTTGTTTTCTCCGGGAAATTGATTCAGAATTAACGAGATCTCATCGAGTAGCTTTTCGAAACGAGGACCAAGATCAACCAACAGTTAGATGACGTCCATAAATCAAAGAAATCGGTAAGTCAGCAATGACCAAGCGAGCCTTCTTTATGTGGCTCCTAAAAGAGGGAATTCGATCCCGAAAAAATTTCGACTGAGTTTTTTAATATATATATATATGCGTGGCGTGGTTAATAAAGAATGTACTCACAACATAAATCCTTTATTTTTTTAAATTATGCTACAGCGTTCGAATTATGTTCACTAACCCCCCGTGTAATGCAACGCACCTAGCTCAGCACGGCTGTCGTTCTTAAAAAACCTGCTTGAAGCCATCAGAAGAAACTCACATCAAAGTCATCTCTAAAGTTTTAACATCCGCTACCGTGGTCAAAAAACGTAGGCGTTCAAATTCTTTTTTAATCATAGCTATAAAAAAAAAAAAAAAAAAAAAAAATCGAAATTAAGTGCGAACTTATAGGCTGGTGGTAAAACCGGGTCAGAAAATCGCATATCGCGATCGTAACATGAGGCCAAGTATCATGTTCCAACGAGATCTGGATGTTTTTTGAAGGTGTGATTTGCCATCAGCGTAACAAAACACAATGGCGGTTTTTCCATAAGAACCGTATGGGTGTATAATATATTGTAGGAATGAAGAAATATAATGACCATTCTTTGGCGTCCGACTTCTGCCTCGTGTAATGAAAAGGTTTTATTACTCATGGTACCATCACCGAGTTCTTTTTTCTTGTGTCCATGGGTTTTTAAAAGAGTTTTCCGCACATGAACACAACATTTAATTGTGTAACGTTGTTCACACAACTTAGACATTGAAAAATTTAGAAACGATTTCTATGCACGTATTATTTAAAATATTCCTTATGCAAAATCAGTAATTCGATTATCCTGAAAAGGCCTGATAACGGAAAAAACTTAAATGTTACAAGAATGACTCGAGAAGTGGCGCCATGCTATGTTTTCACAAAGCACATCAATTATCAGTCTTTACTGAACTCATCGTGTAGCTGTATATGTATGTATACATATCGAATTTTGATTGTTTTTCTGCTACTTCTCTAAGATAGAATGGAATGAGATTAACTCATCATGCAATCACACGCACTACTCTATACAAAACAAAAATTAAGAAGCCAAATATTTTTTAAACTTTCAAAAAATTATAAATTAAATCCATATAAAAGAAATTTAATATTTAAATTTCGACAAAGGAAATTAACAATTCTACTATAAATAATTTACGTAAGTAACAAAAAAAATCATGTAAAATGAATGTAATAAAAAAAAAAGGTGAAATATATTATTTAATTAATTCCTGTAGTTCAGATGGAAAGATTCAAAATATTTGTATTCCTTTTTTTTAAAACATAATTATTACAACTAATTTTAGAACAGAACTGTATTAATAACATTGTGTGTAAAGGTTAAAAGGTTAGTTCTTATGACAGCATTCCATTCTCTCTTTATTGAGTTAGAGTCCTAGGACTGACTGCTGATACTATGATCATCTATCATTTCTTCTTATCTCCGGTCAGTCTTTTTCAGTTCTATTAGCGAGTGTGTTTCTGTTCCCTGTCTTATGTTGCCCACGAAATTTATAACTGCTTAAAAATCTTCAAATTTTGGGTGCGGCTATCATCAAATTAGCCTTCAACTCAATTTTTGCTAATACTCCGTGTTATGGTTTGTCATCAATAGTTTTAATTATCAGCATAATTTGGCACAAAACGAACACAAAAATTTTATTTTGAAATTCTGTTATGAGGAGAGCTAATAGACATCATTTTCATTCGTGTTGCAACTTAGCATCATTACCTAATGATTATACGATGGAAATTGCGCGATAATTTGCATTACCATAATCAAATAATCAGAAATAATTAAAAATTAAAAATTTAAGATCACAAAAATTGCCCGCATATCGCGTACAGAGATCATAAACATATGAGATAGTTGTACTATTAACGGAAGTAACCTATACTTTTCTGTGTCTCAGAATAGAAAGAAAATGCGGCATATAGTACTCTTTTTTATCCTTGTCTGCTCGTGCATGGATGCTGAATCGTTGTATCGCATACGGGCCACTATTAATATACAATTCTAAAATACGTATGAAATAATTTGTCATGAATTAATTAAATACTAATAAAAAGCTCGGGTCATTGCACGGTTACATAAGTATTCTCTCTCTGTCTTGCCACACGTAGCACAGTAGCATTTGCTCTTTGCTAATACTAATAAGATTATTAGTTTAATTAATGAAAAAATATTTCGTAATCGTATATTAATAGTGACATATATGTGAAAGGTCATGCAGTTAGTGTACAACATGCGCAAATAGACAAAGATAAAAAAGGGTACTATACTGCTGCGTTCTCTTTAACTACGAGTCCAAATTCTCCGGTTGTTCGCTTGGTCTGTCTCGTAGTTTATGATGATGACGAATATGTTTTGATCAATTGACGATATGCCATTTATTCTTAGACGTCTCCAATTTCTTGTAAGGTTAACGTTCCCCATGACAACTAACAAGTCACAAAGACAAAGTTTTTTCAGGAAGTAGGATTATTTGTAAAGAGCGACAAGACAATATTTTCACATGGTCAGCTTTATATAATGTTTTGCAAACATTACGAAAAATAATTAAGATTGAATTCACAAGTGAACAAAAAAGGATGCAAAACTTTGTATTTCAAGAAGCATTACATTAAAGTATTTTAAGTGTAACCTTTTTTTTTTTTTTTTCTATCTGCATCTATAAAAAATATTTATGAATCAGAAATTACAGTACTCCATTCCTTTATGGTGAACAGCGATATAAAAATTTAATGTTTTCATTGTTAAACAATTAAAAGGGCCACGTACGACTGAAGTGAGCAGAGGCAAAGTTCCGTAGAAACATTTATTAAAGTCTGCTTTATGTGTATTTCTGTTTTTTAAATTTTACATTGATTCATATAGATGATGAAGCAGAGGCCAGTGCTAATCGATCGGAGTTGGTGGAACAGGCTGCAGAAATATTGTACGGGCTGATACATGCTCGTTACATATTGACAAATCGGGGAATTTCCCAGATGCTAGAAAAATATCAAAATGGTGATTTCGGTTATTGTTCACGTGTATACTGCGATGATCAACCAATGTTACCTATCGGTAAGACGATTTTACACATCGAAGCGAAATTATAAAATATCGTTGATGTATCAAAGAATGTATAATACTTCTTTTTTAATGTTTTTAAAAATGATTTTAATTTATAAAAGAAAATATTTAATATATTTGTCAAAACTATATAATTTAAGTAAGACGGAATTGAATATTACAACACAAAAAAAGAAAAGAAACGATGGGCGCAGTTTGAATCTGCGTTGTATATTTTTCGCGTAAATGTCGTGAAATCGTAAATTTGTAATGAAATAATGAAGTGCTCGATGAATAGAAAATTGATATGAACAATAACATAATGAACGTGTACATTATATGATCATGAATGAAATCGTGACGACCAAATATTTAAAAAATGTATTAATGAAAAATAAATCTAAAATTTAGTTACGAATGGTTTATTTTAAAAATTTTACAAAAAAATATTGTAAATTTCAAAATTTTACTTTTTTTTCCGACATTGTCGTAACTCTCACATTCGCTCGGCACTAGGTTTTTTAGGCCTACTGCATTCCTTTTGATGCGAGCTTTGATCTGACTTCTGTTTCTTTTTTTTAATTACAAGATATTCACAAGTCATCATGTAAACCGACATCTTACAATTATTTTTTTAATTTTTCCGCTTAATCAATTTTCTCTCTTACATTTCGGTGATTATTCTTATTGTCTCACTTTAGATCTTATTGAAGTTAGTGTTCTTGAGCTTCTCAACAACAGAATCAACGTTCTGGTTCAACGTATTTCCGTATTGCAGGAACTTAAAATTCTGCACAAAGCTAATTCGGGACCATCATGCTGGGTTTACATCCATGCTGTGACGTCACAAGTAAACCTTATCCTGTCTAATAAATTCGTACAAATATGATCTATCCGGTGTATGCTCAATCATTGCTCACGCATTATTGGTCTTGTAGATATTAGCGATTCGAGTCTTGCGATATTTTCTCCCGCAAGAAAGTTCAGCCAAATACTACAAGCAAATAGATGTTTTCAGGTCAAAAAACAAAAATAAACCATTCATGATAAAATATAATGGACTAATATATTATTCAAACATGAATTTTCAGAGTGTCTAGTTTGTTAACATGTTTGTTTTTGTTTTGCCGTAAATTACACTAGTTTATACTTTATTGAAAGTGTTATAAAACAACGAAATGCGCAGCGCTTCATTTCATCGTGAGAATCATGAGCGGAAAAAGTTATTTCAATATTTTTTCATTGATAAATTGCTTCGATTAAATTGAATGATTTTATTTCTTATTGTTTCATCGCTTTAATGAAAAATTAGATTCTCATTCCAGTTCATTACAATACGTTGTCATAATCATGCCGTTTTTTTTTTGAGCATTTTATTTAAGATTCTGATGAATTGAAAAATAATTTTTTAATACAGCATCGTTGTTTTTCTTTAATTTTAATAAATACTTATCGCTTGAATTTATTTGTCCTATTTTTTCAATTACATTTTCTTTTACTCTGATACTGGAAAAGTAATAGTTACCATTGGCTTTTTAATGAAATATTAAATACTTTTTACTAATACTTTTCATAATTAATTAGTGTTATTGTGCTTTATGTAGTTTAAAAAAATTCATAGACCCGTAAGAATACAATTTTTGAACCCTTCCTCCTACAACTGATTATTCATGATGCCAATGATATCCAACATTAGCGTGTAGCGGTTTTTGTTTATGTACTAGCTGCACAGAAAAGAAATGTATTCTCTTCATAAATAGTCATAGAAACTAAAAAGTAGGATAAAATTAATCATTGAAAGAAAAACGAAATGAACCATCAGTTAGGTGCATTAATTTTAATAATTCGGATGGTATACGTTGTGTCCTTCCTCATACGGAAGAAAAAGAACACCTAGGATCCATAACATCGTATTCGGAGACATTAAAATAAAATGAAGTTTCAACGGATATGTTGAATAATATCGTAAAGATCCAAAAATAATTAAAATTATAAACATATAACAAAAATTTGAAGAATAATTATTAAATATAGTATGCTACTCGTAGATACATTTTTGAGAATGTTTCGCCCCCTTCAACTGAAAAATCGAAAAAAAAAAAAACCTCTTAGTAAAGATAAATTTAAAATATATTGTTGGAATCTGAAGGAAATCTACTTAATTTATCTTCAGCTAAAAACGAAAAGCAAAGAAATAATAATAAAGATGAACACAAAATATATGATCTAAATATAAAAGAAACCTAAATCACTAATTCTGAAGAATGTATATGTTTATTAAATTTAATTGAAGATATGTATACTGTTAAATTTTCATTATTTAATGTAAAATAATGATTATTATACAACATACTTTATAGAATATTAAAAAATATGTACGATAAAAAAAAAATATTTCTTTAAATATTACATAAATTTGTAATTGCTTTAATTTTCTTTTAATAGTTACAATTGCGTATCTTAAATTTAAATTACTCGATAAATAAAATGTATTTTTTAGGTATTCGTCAACTACTGTTACAGTTTTATACATCAGATGTTCGTTTGTTTAAATATTCCATTTGTAATTTTAATAATCAAATATATTATAAGTGTATTTTACGTTTCATAAATGTGAATCAGAAAAAAACGTTGCTTTTATAAAAATAAAATAAATTAATTTGTGCTGTGTAATAATGTAGAAAAAAAAATCGCTTAACTTATTATTATTTTTAAGCCGTTGTGCTATGGGAATTTTTCACAATTATACATTTTAACATTAGCTACACCAAATGTATCTCTAACTGCATTACATTTTTCAATATTTCTGGTGACTTTTGAATATAACTTAGCAGCGAAATTATTGTGTCCCAAATAGAGTATCTTAACGTGTTTATGGCAGTTTTAGCTACTTTTACATCTATGTTTTAATAGATCTAAAATTAAAATTTATTTATATACAATAATTACATTCAGAATATATAAAATCGATTGAAAAAAAACATTCATATGTAAAGTTTATTATAAAATTAAGAAATTACTATATTTCTGACAATTTTGTTGTCGGTAAAATATGTTAAATTCATTTAAAATTTTGAAATAAAAAGCTCGATTTATGTGGTGTACTAAACCACACAGCTTAATTACACTTATAATCAAGGAAAAAATTATTTAATATATGTATTTATGGTATATTATGTATAAAAACTGTAAAATTTTCAACATCGCGAACTTTTGGTTTTATTATAGTCGTTGCTTTCTACTAGCTGGATCCTATGTATTTTTTCTTACAAGGAAGGAGTCCCTGTGTACGTGTATTTTTAAAATGACGCAATGTTGGCATATTGCACTAAACAGGTGCCAAAAATGAACAGCCAGAATCGATATTTGAAAATTAAATGTAAGAAAATATTAACCTGAAATTATTTTTCTGATTACATGTCTGAAATTCCGTTAAATGTTACGACATAAATTTGGATTTTTTTTTGTTTTTTTTTTTTTTTTGTAAGTTATCAATAATTCCTGTATAAGATTGTTAATTAATTTCTAAATAAAATAGATAAACCGTATACTTAATATTAATATAAGTAGTCGTTTTTCTAACTTTTTTTTTTTTTGTCAGTTTTTTATACACTTTTAACTTTTTTGTGAATTTCCTACAGAGTATTTAACATCGTATTGCTTCCAATTATTAACAGTAATGATACAGTTCTAGAAATTGTAAGTATATTGGTTTTTATTTTAGGTTTATCAGATATGCTGGGCGATTCGCTTGTGAAGTTATATTGTCCGAAATGTATGGATGTATATACTCCGAGGTCAACTCGCCATCATCACACTGACGGTGCTTATTTTGGAACTGGCTTTCCTCATATGTTGTTTATGGTTCATCCGGAATATAGACCGAAGCGTCCAGTCAACTCTTTTGTTCCAAAGTAATATATTATTTTCCTATTGTTTTTTTTATATCTAAAGCTTAAGACACAATAGCTTTTTTTTTTTGAACTATGACTGATATTGTGAGCCTTGCGAGCCTGGAATACATTAGTATTTTTGGAAGATTTTTTCTTATATTTGTTTTTTATTACAGTATAGGAAATTTAAATAGTTTTATTGCAATAGATGTGAACACTATAAACAGTGGATATTATTAACTATTCGTGAAATGAATGTTACATAATAACAGTTTATATGGCATTTGAAAAATACTTGAAATGTTTTTCCATTTAAGTCAATACTCTTTTTTTTTTTGGTATCTCTAGAGCAGTGTTTCTCGAATTTACTTAATCTCGGCTCATCCGATTAAGGCATATTTTTTAATGTTCAACTAGCGGGTGGTGTACACTGTACATATTAAAGGGAAGGGAGAGTCTGAATATATTAATTTTTAAAGTTTTCTACGTGACCTTTTAAAGTTCTGGAAGCATGGCTTATGGAAATGAAATTGTATTCTCTTACAAATAAAATAAAAAATTTCTGAATGTAGAAGTCCAAACCCCTTGGATTTTGCTTTGACTAAACTACTACTGTAAACAAAATAAGAACTGAAAATTAAAATGTTAAGTTAATAATACCAAAAATTGCAATAATTTTTGAATTTGTATTACTAATGTAGGTATGTATTAACTAATAGCAAAATAATTACACATACAAGTATAATATTTAATGAGGACGCTGTTTACTTGTCACTTAAATAGAATAGTGATTAACGCAATACTGGAAGTGATGCTCTGTAAATTACACCAAAATGAAAACGGTTTAAAAAAATCAAAAGTAAACAGCCTCTTTCGCTGAGAGTTTTGTACTGATTAGTGTTAGTTTAAGCGATCTGACAATGATAGTTAAAGATCTTTGAAGAGAAAGCAAATACATGGGGTTCATCATCAATTTAGAAAAGACAAACTTATTATTAAACAAAGAAAATATTAAATTTTATAAAAATTGTAAATTAACATAACAGTAGCGCGGTAGTCTAATAGTTAGGATGCTTGACTACCAAATCACAGGTCACAAGTTCGAGACTTGTCTCGTTCCAGATCCAAGTAATTCCCAAGTTTACCCAGTCTGAAATAATTGGGACTAGAGAAATCTGGGAAAGCAAAGGCGGACGAGAAAAAAAAAAGGCTAGTCCCCCTACTCTCATTAGTATTATTGGGCATAGCATATTGTGTAATTTCACAATCCCCTACGCGCTATCAAGGGTATGGGATTAGTCCATGTGCCAGACAATTTTTGAGTATAATTTGGGGAGGTAAATTTTCCTTCAAATCCCAGTTAGAGAAGGGTACATGTAGATGGTAAAAAAGTATGATGGCCATCTGGAAGCGGTAGTTTTTCAAAATGGCGGCCATCCCGATTCATATTTTAGGCCATAACTCGGCTTCTAATCGTCTGATTTTAATTTACATCTTTTCAAACGAAAGCTTGTTATAGTTCCAACAACTTTAGTTCAGTCAATTTTTTTTTGTATCTCCGATAGTTTTTGTGAAATAATGGAACAAGGAACATTTTGTTTCTCAAAAATGTCTTTAGCCCGTGATAATTAATTTTTACGAGGAATTACTTCAAATAAAGCATGAAGATAATTTTATACGCTTTACAATGAAATTTTCATGAAAATTGTATCGGTGATACAAAGCGAGATATGCTAATTTTAGTATTGAAAAACAGTTGTGAAAATTACGTCATTACGTTTTAACTACGACATGTGACTCATTCTGCCTCTATCTTTATATTGAACCCGCGAGTAAATGTTATAGAATCTTTTATAGTTTGGTAACATTGAAATTAGTGATATAATTTTACATAAACTACCTAGATAAATATGAAGACAAGTATAATTTTTACCTGTTTAATCTTCAAAATCGCTATCTGAAAATTCATCAACGTCATCAGTCACATAATCTTCTTCTTATAATTTTGCTAGTTTAACCGCAGGTGTGCATTTCAACGAATTCAGCATGCACGTACAGGTATGTAGCTTGCATGATCGTGTGCACGTGCAGCTCAACAAATCCAGAACAATTTTGGGGCCGGACAATCCAACCATCCATTTTATAGTTAAATTTCCTGTTTTATCAATTAACCAGCCATTTTCTTGGATATTTGGAATCACGAGGCTATTTTTGAGACATCGTTTACAAATTTCTGTTTGATACTTCGCTCTGAGAACGTGCAGATGGAAGCAATCCTGATAGGAAGGTAATTGCACTGAATTAACAGTCCCTTGTTTGCTTCGGAACAGTAGGTAACGTGCTTCATTCACACTTTCAATTTTTGAATCCTTTAGATACAATTGACAAGTAAATTTTTCCACTTCATTGAAGATTTTCTCAGCCACAGTCCAATCTTCTCCGACCATTGAAAATAAAGTTTCAAATTCTTGATTTCTCATCAACAATTTCACTGCTTTTATTTTTCCTTGGTCAGCCATTGCACTTACAGTATCATAATCAATAAACGCGTGGATTGCTGGCAAGGCTGACACAATTTTTGCCCCCAGAGTGTATATCAATTTTCGGATATCAAGCCGAATTCGGTTTTTTTTTCCACGTTTCAAGTAAATATTAGTATCTTTGATACTCCAGGAAGCATAAGCACACAAAATCAGAACGTCTGTGTATCTGCAATACACATAACATTGGCAAAATACTTCGAGGCGTGTTGAATGTGTAACATCATTCTGGCATTGTGATGAAGATAGTTCTGGCACATCTTTCACCACATTAGCATTTATTTTGAAGCATTTCTCTTCACATGTAACAAACAAGGTTTTTTCCAAATTTTTTCTTTTATTAACATCTTGCCAACTTTCCGCCAAAAATTTTGCCAATTTATTCTTACTTTAACTGCTTTTTAAAATTCCTCCATCAGCACCTCTATGCAATCTTTCGGTGTCTTTAATAGATCTATCTTTGTAGGTATCAAAAATGGCATCTATTCTTCTGCTATCGGCTCCCACTTTTAACACTTCAAATAAAACTAGATCCGAAATGTCTTCAAACGTGTGGTTTTCTGCATATAACTTTTGAACGAGTGCCATGGAATCAATTATTGTTGCTGATTCACCAAATACTTGGTCAACAAGAGCAATTTTGTTCTCGAGAAAGTTTGCGAGAGTACTTTTACTTGTTTTCTTTAATGAACCATCAGGATTTGCCAAACTCCAAGGCAAAGGGCCTAGGGGATGGCTAAATACTTCTTGCATATCTAGACTACGGTTTTCAGCTATTAAGACGATATTGCTGAAGAGATTTCTATCAGCTTTCAAAATAACTTCCTTATTTGCAGTTTTACGTTTCATTTCCTTGGATGTTTTGAACATTTTTAGTTTAATTTTTAAAATTGGATTGAAAAATCCGTAATTTCTTTCCAAACGATCGTGTTTTAAATCTTCGTATGCTTTTTTTCCTCTTTCTCTTGCAAATAGCAGATCATTTTGTACATCCGTTGATGCCTCAGCTCCTGTGGATAGTTGTACAATATTTGATGGGTTCTTGTTAAAAGGGTTTGTCCATTCATTTTCTAATAATTCAATTAGAGAAGAGATTTGCTTCTTGTCTTTACAAATTCGTGTTTTATGAAGATCAGGATGGTCGACATTTTTATTTCGATTAAATTGCATAATCTCTCTCATTTTACTTAAAGCTGACCCTTGAAACTGCTGTTAAGTAAAATTTAGATATTGCTCCAGGCTTCAAACTAAAACCTTTTGTTCCGCCTGCTGTTTGTGTATCTTTATTCACCGTTTCTTCTAACGCTCGATCAACGTGCATTCTTGCAAATAGATTTTTTGATCTAAGCTGGATAGAAAATTGTCCAAATTTAAATAACTCAAGGATCACAGGATCTTTATTTTCTGGGCACGATAGTTCGGCAAAATAGACTGATAAGTATCGAGCGTAGTTAATTTTATCCAAACCGAAACACCAAGGTATCATTTGTTCTAAACAATAAAGGTAGAGCATCCAGTTCCCTCTCTATGAGCTCGAATTAAGCCTAACAAAATCTCTACCAAGTCGACATAAAACATCCAAAATGATGAAAGTGGGCCATTTTCGTTTTTCAATTTTTTCAAATATTCCTCAAATAGGCTTACAATGGTATTCAATTCTTTCTTCTTAAGAAGTGTTTCAAAACTATCTTGAGAAATATTTTTAGAAAGTGAAGCAAATAAATCGTTCATTTTTTCAGGTGTTGAAGGAAGTTATGTGTTTTTAGCACAGATGTCATCCGAAAAATTGTTCCAAATAATTTTCATGAAAGCTTCATACACGCATTTCATTGCACTGTTTTCCATCCAACACTTGAGAAATGGATCCTTCTGAAGTAGTACCCGATTCAACTGCCAATTCTTTAAATCCTGCATTACCGAATAATTTTCCAATTATCGATAATAACTGCCCATCACTAGAAATATATTCTCAAATTCTTGTAGCCGGGCCCACTTGATTTCTATTGCCTTTGAAAAAATAGCCTGATCTAGAACAACGATGATATTTTCTAAATTCAAGTTCGATTTTATTTGATTACTTTAACGTAAAATTTCGTAAATTGTGGACATGTCAGTTGAAGGTTTATTTATTGATGGTAAATAAGCAACAGTCGTCGCGATAGCCTAGTTGCTAGAGCGCTTGACTTCCGATATGGAGGTCACGGGTTTGATCCCGAGCGACGACGAACTTATTACAAGAATTAAAAAAAAATATAAATAATCGTTAATAATCACGTGGAAGGCAATGGCAAACCACCACGTACAACATCATATATGTACTAGGTCAGTACACAGCAGACCCACACGGGACTGCACTTGTAGCGCGATCACAAGCGGCTACTATCGGTTCCGAATGTAGTCTTGCGTGTGTACACAACCTACGTTGCATACAATAATTGCCTAGTACACTACACCTATATCTGTACTATAAAGAAATAAGCAACAGTATCACGTGAGAGTTAAATTGTTTCTTATCATTATATTGAATCCTGTCTAAGAGCTAACAATTTGATCGTTAGCATTACACTGCCTGCTTAAAATCCAAAAAATATTTTTACGTCTCGGCTCTGTAAAAAAATTAAGGCATTCTAGAGGAAGTTTAGCAGTCAAAATTCTAGAAGGATCGTGTCTTTTGTCTGTGATATAATCGGGAATAGATGAACTGAGGGAATTTATGGTATTTCTTTTTTTTTCTATCTTCATCATGAATTATCAATCGCGGAGGTTGACAAGAATTTGACGTACTCTGGATTATGATTCCATTAACTCGATGCGATGTTCCAGCTCCGCTAAAAGTCTCTTTATTTCGATCAACATTGTCAAATGCAACAATTGTTGAAACACCCAAATGGATACTATAAGGCAAAGGAATGTGGCCATCTTTAACAGAAGTAATTTTCTGTAGGCATAATGACGCGTCTATTTCAAACAATTTGGTATAACTGCAGCTGTGCCCCATTCGATTTAGCATTGAAATAAACTCGATATTGCCTGTTAATAATTTTACAACCATTGCAAGTAAGGTATGTTTCAGAGTTGAGATTTTTCCATGCGAAATAGCATAAATAATATCTTGTGAATAGACCTTATAAGTCGTAATTCTCGGGGGGATGTATCTTTAAGCAAGCACTGGAGAAAATAATTCAACGAGTGTGTGGCACTTCAATACTTTCTGAATGTAATTCAGAAGGAGATGTAGGCCAAGCAATTTGATCAGCGTCAATTGCTTTCACATCTTCTCTTCCTTTTTTTAACTACTCGGAAAATCTCACTGTTCTGAACATCAGCAGTAGCTTTATCAAGCTGATTTTTCGTTAAAACATGTTTCTCAAAAAGCTCATCGTACGATAAATTATCAGGTATGACGTATACGGTACGGTTTATAGATTTAAAACGTAGTGAACTTCCAAACTCTTTTTCAAGATCGTAAGTAAAATTGCATTTTGTTGACTTTTCTACGTCATCTTTTTTATCGGCGGGAAAATAAGAAATCAGTTCTGAAATAAGTTCACTGCGCTTGTAAACATTTTTCTTTTCGAACATGTCACTTCGAATGAAATCAAACAGTAACTGTTAGCTGATTTTTCAATTTTGAGATAAGGATCTACAGTTGTTGATTTTAATGGCCGTTTTCTAGTGTAACTTCTACAATGTGACCTATGGAAATGGGCTTCAGCTGCCACAATATCCCTGCAAGTTACGGGCAAAATTTTCGTGTCTTGTCGTTCTGTGGCAAGGTTTCTCTGTAACTCGTCCGATCGTAAGGTCATTCACGAGTTTTACTATCTTTTACGTACTTGCTATCTTTGTGGCAAAAAATGCAAATTTTCTTATAGACAACATTGCGTGAAATGTCACGTGGTAAGGAAATTCTTCTTACCGGAAGCGGATTAATACACTGTGAAGAAGGTCCTGATTCATCAATAGCATCGGAAGGTGTGCTGGATTTAACCGGTAATTTTAAAATTTTTCAATGAGTAAGCCTAGCGCGGCAATCTCTGTGATATTTCACTTTTAAAAGGTCACTTTCAGTTAAAATTGAAACATTCAAAATCAGAGTAAATTTTTGTTTTTCAGCGGCATCACGTAAAACCGGCTAAGAAGATAAATTTCGCGGCGAGAGCACTGCACTTTTTTTACGCGAACCATCACAAATTACGCACTTCGTTTGTTCCTGGTTTTTTTCTTTTAGATTCATTATCCCTCAATATTGTAAAATCGAATTTATGGAATCAACATATAACGCATTCAATCGAGAACTGATCTTCAAATATCTACGCTTAAACTGATTCTCAAAAGTAATAAATCACTCACAAATGTGTTCGGAAAATATCTCAAATCAGATGAATATTGATAGTTTTAACTTCCGGTCAACGGATTGTGTTCGAAGTTATAATTGAAAAGAATGAGTTACGCGTCTTTATATGTTTATACGTACGTGATGACATAATTTTCACAACTGTTTTTCGGTACTAAAAATAGCATATCTCGCTTTGTATCACAGATACAATTTTCATGCAAATTTCGTTGTAAAGCGTATAAAATTATCTTCATGCTTTATTTGAAGCAATTCCCCGTAAAAATTAATTATCACGGGCTAAAGACATTTTTGAGAAACAAAATGTTCTTTTTTCCACTATTTCACAAAAACTATCGGAGATACAAAAAAAATTGACCGAACTAAAGTTGTTGGAACTATAACAAGCTTTCGTTTGAAAAGACGAAAATTAAAATCAGACGATTAGGAGCCGAGTTATGACCTAATATATGGATCGAGATGGCCGCCATTTTGAAAAGCTACCGCTTTCAGATGACCATCATACTTTTTTACCATCTACATGTACCCTTCTAACTGGGGTTTGAAGGAAAATTTGCCCTCCAAATTATGCTCTCCTATTCCATTCGGGCACATGGACTAGATTTACTTTACTTACTAAATGAATATAAATATTGTTAGAACTCAATTAATATCATTTAAATTGGGGGGGGGGAAATTGAAATATATGTCAGGATACGAAATGCATGGAAAAACTGTTAACCGCATTGAAAAGTAAGGCACATATTAAAAATAAGGTAAGCGACTTTATTAATCCGCACAATTTATTTTTGCCGTAACTTTAATTTGTTCAATTTATTGCCCTTTACTGCTCGAATTCGTTCAAACTTAATGTACTTGTAAATAATTTTGAATTGTTTTACATAAAATACAGTAAAAAAAAATACTCGATTAAATACTTATTGCTTCAAAATTTTAGCTTTCACATACTTAATATTTAAATTGTTTTATTGAACAAAAAAGAGCAAAATAAGCTAATTGATAATCCAAATTTTTACCAAAAAATAAAAAACCAGAGTATTGGACAGAGAGTCGCATATACCCAACCCTAACGTACAGAGTAAAAACTTGGACATTAAATAAAAACAGCTTTTCACAATGTTAATGATTTAAAGAAAATGCGTTAAGGCACAAACTTCACATGAAACAAATTGACAAATTAGAAGTCCAGAAATTTAGCACATACAGTTACAATTTAGATTGAAATATTAAAAAATTAAAATTTACTGGATCCAGTTATCTTGTTAAAGTAAGTCCGCATGAAACGGTTAAAATAGTAACAGAGTGGATGTTGTTAAAATATAAAAGAAATAAAGGAAGATTTTGTAAAGATTAATAATTAGAGTGGAAATCGTTGTCCAATGTTCGATACGATAGATTGTATTAATAGTAAAAATTGGTAAGTATAATACAACACTCTCTAAGTTGTTAACGGTTTGTAATAGTGGCACCTTTAATTGTATGTTATTTACTTTGAATGGATCGATGCGGGATTTTTTTTGTGGGAAGGAGGCTTTAAAATATAGATGACCTGGAACATAGAATGAAAATTGAAAACCAAAAAATTGTGATTTAAAAGGTACGTAATTATAAACTTTTCTTCAGTTGTTTTCTTTTGTTTTTACTGGAAAATTCTGTGAAGGTCATTACAGCTCATATATTTCATTATAGTCGATCAAATACATACGTGTGTTCTTTAAAAACGGTTAGCCATTATAAAGAGCAAGGTGATGTTATTGTAGTGAAAATGTAGAGGAAAATTTTTCTGGTAAAAACTTTTTCAGAAACGTTCCAAATTAACCAATATACTAAAATAAAATTAACTATGTCGTTGCAATAGCCTAGTTTCTAAAGCGCTTGGCTTCTGTATGAAAGTCTCGAGTTCGATCCCAGGCGACGACAGAAATTATTACGAAAATGAGATTAAGTAATCGCTAATTTATGTGGAAGATAACAACAAACCACCACATATACCATCATATGCGCGCTAGGTAGTACACAGCAGACTCAAATGGGACTGCATTTGTAGCGCGATAACCAACAACTACAATCAGTACCAAATGTAGTTTTGTGTGTACATTAGCTTTGCGTGTAGCAGTTACCATGAACGCTACCTAATTAATACAGATAAACTGTAATAATAGGTAGAACAAAACGACTGATGAAAATACATTCATTATCATTCGATGTACAGCTATTCAGTAGTTTTGTGGCACAGTAATTCATCCGTTAGATTTTTGTTTTCTTCTTACACTTACCATCAGTGTTAAATTGATATAATTATGAATCTAGCTGGATATAAGTAATTTAATTTAATACTGCATATATTTAATTAAAGTGAAATTGGCAGAAGGCGGAGTTTATATTAATGTCATTTAATTTGTAAAATACAGTTTAGAATTACACCACGTTTTTGATAAATATAACTGCATATTAAGACATGCCGTAGACTTAATAAACAATGCTGTTTTCTTTGATAGGTTATATGGTTTTAAAATCCATCCATTGGCTTACCAGCTTCAGCAGCAGGCAGCTAATAATTTTAGTGCTCCTCGTAGAATGGTATTGAATAATGGAAGACGATAAGTTCTATGTTATCAGTGTATTTGTGTATGTATTGGTGTATATATATATATGTGTATATATATATATATATATACAGAATTCCTTATATTCATATTTTACATAATTTTTAATGAATGTGTCTTCATATTTTTAATATTTTTTTAAATTATGTCAGTAAATCGTAAATATAATTTACATATGTGAAAATTGAAAAAGAGTATTTTTAAAAATATTTCTATTTTAAAAATAGTAGATTAGTGTATGCTTTCAGCATTGAACAAATAGTAATAATAATAAATATAATACTGAATATGATAACGTTTCTTTCATTGTTATTTAAAATCAGTGACATATTTTTTAATGGATATATGGTAGATAATATATGTTCATTTTGATACAGTGGATGGGGTTATGTCAGAGTGGTGTGTGGTATGACGAGAAGGATCCACCCACATACCAGCAATCATCATCCATGGATGCTATACACACTAACATGTCCAATCATGACCACAAACATACGCACACAAATCCAAGGATCAATAAGAGAAATGTTTCTAAATTCATTATTTTGAAATATTACCGCTATCCCTACATATGTATCTTTTTTTTTAATGAATAAATGATCAAATGAATATTTCCAAACCGCCATCAGTCAGCGCAGCGGCATTATTGTTGTAAATGTCAATTTTTATTTTCTCAGGAAATGCTAACCTCCTGTTAGTCTTCATGGCATTGCTGTAACAGCTTTTGTTTGAATACCGCTGAAGTCTTCCAAACTTCTTTCTTCCTACATCCATAATATATAGAACTGGCTTTTTACTCCAAAGAAAATTCCTATCCTTGCTCACATCGTCTTACGACTTTGTTCTTACTTTCTTTATATAATCTTCTTTAGCCTTCCATTCTTCTCCTTCGTCTTCACTAATCTCATGCATTCTCCTAGGTTTTTATACTTGTCCCTACTGTTTGAATCTTCACTATGTAGGAATTCCTTAACGCTATAAATTCCTTATGTCCACTACATATAAATATCTTTACTGGTGTCTCTAAGGGTTCTGGTGGAGTTGGAACCTCTTTTATCCTTCCAGAAATGAATCATTCTGGATCCTTTAAACTCCCTTTCTTTTGCTCTATATTTACAGCTGAACTCACAGCGATCCTACGTTCTGCTTTTTATGTTTTCTCCCATCACTATTTCACAAATCATTTGATTATCTCTGATTCCATAGGTGCTCTTCATGCCATATGTTCTGCTTTTCCCACCTACTCCTGTGATTTTATCATTCTTCGAATACACTCTCTCATTCATGATCTTTTTTCTTTTCATTCAACTTGTGTTGATTTGTTATGGGTTCCTGGTCATGCAGGCATAGAAAGCAATGAATTTGCAGATTCTTTGGCTTAAGTTGCTGTTTCTTCGCCTACCTTCTCCAAAATTCCAGGTTCGAATCTCCTACCTCTTTTCAAAAAATTTCATTTCAAGTACTGGTCTGACATTTATGCTCCGCCTTTTTCTAATCCATCTCACTACCTAACAGTTCAACCTATGCTTTCTTCCAGTTGGTGGTTCTTTGATGCCCCCTTACTTCGGCGTTCTACCATTGTTTCCATTATTCACTTGCGTCTTGGCCATTCATTGTTACCTTCTTCTCGTTTTCGTTTTCCGGAGCGATGAGGTTTTCTGTTATTTCAATCAGTTTTTATTTATTTTTATTTTTTGAATGCCTATTCCTCTCAAATAAACGATCTATTTTTTACACATAACTCCTATCACTTGACGTCCCTGATCCTTATTGTGCTTCATATTCCTTGTCATTCCCTTCTTTGTCTATCATTTCTATACTTAGTTCTTTTTTATTATCTATCTCTGATCGAATTGCTATTTAATTGTTGATTATTTCCCCTCTATATTACTTTTGGACATAGGATCTTTATCGCCCCCCTCCAACCCCCCCCCCCCCCCAAAAACGCACTTATTCCATGAATTTCCAAACATTAGGTCAAGACACAAAGACTCCTTTTTTTTTTTATATAACATGCGTTTCAAACATAATTACAAATTTCAATATGACTGCATACAACTAAACCTTTAAATTACATAAACAACGTTTAAACACTATACAGCGCAACATACTATTTACATATGTATCAATTCAATGTATTCTTTTTTGGGTCCAGAAATATAATTTTTTCACGAATATAAATTATGATTAGTCCAATTTGTGTGTAATAACACATCGATTTATGTTTTTTTTTAGGGATTGTGTACTACACAATTATTTACCAATATTAATAATTTTAAATTATTGCACACTTCTTCTGACTGAGTGATATTTTCGGTTTCACTAAACATTTAGGGTAGTCCATCTGCCACCGTATTATATTCACCTGTAAATTAAACTGTTACAGATACAACGACCACCGCACTAATCTTTCCTTAGTCCATTTGGATTCATACAAAAATTTTAAACACAAATTATCGACTAAATAATTTGATTTGTGTCACTGCATCCAAGTCCTTTTTATCGATCGGATGATTCTCTTTCCTTAACAATTTTTTATTGACGTGCAGTTTATTAATTACATAGTATTTTTTTATTTGTATAAACCCACTCGCCTGTTTCAATCGAATTGGGCTTTTCCAATTTGGGGCTTACTGAAAATGGTTATCCAGGACTCGTTGAATTATATCGAATCCTAAGTGATTCAAATGGATCCCATCCTCTCCGCTTCCAATACATTTTTAATTTAATCTCCAATTCATTTTCGGTAACCCTTTAGTCTCATTTATGCTTTTCCACAACATCTATTCTGCTAATTCCACCACATCTATTTTTTTCTTTCTGTATCTCCGTATCCTCTCATATTTTTTTAAGTCCTTCCAATGATTCACATCATCTTCATATTTTCATATTGATGGTATAGTGAGGAGCAATGTTGTTTTACGTACCCTTTCCTTCAACATATCTACCAAACGCTCCATATCTCTACACATTATTTTTCCAGTTCTGCCTCTATTTATTAAGTCATTCGTATCAATCATGCAAATCATCTTTTTCCCTAATGCATGCTCTTCGTCTTCAATTGATTTTCTTAATTCATCTATCGCCTGTCTTCCCCTGCAATATCCTATCAACCATGACCCTCTTTATGTCGTTGGCTATGCACCTAATTTGGCCTTACTAAATTTATCTAATTGGGAATGACCAATTAATTTGTTTCAGCGATATAATAGTTGTATATTATTTTGTGCGCTGGTGCTCTTGATGTTGTGTACTCGGCGAGTCTGCCTCATCGGTATCTCCTTCCACTGACATGCCTCACTTCCGATTTCATGCCGTTTACTCTATAACATTAAGGACATATTTGAAGCCTTAATAGGTAACTGTTTTCCCGATAGTTTTAACTGACCATCGTTTATCCTTGACATCAGTGGACATAATCATCCTCTGACGGCTAGATTCTCTAGCGGGTTAAGTGTTCTTAATTATTTGGTTCAATGTTACATAATCATGTTTCCGGGTAACGTACATATTACAGTGTGGTATTACATGCTAGGTATCTATCATTTATATGCCTTATATTTATTACGAATTTTGATTGTATCATCCTAACTGATGATAACTTGTCCGCCGACCACATCCATACCCCCCGGGGACATACCAAATTTGGAATTTAGCCGTTCGTTATTAATAATTTAACGGAAAACCGCAAATTAGCGGCATCGAAAATCTCCATTCAGAATAATACTGATAACGACCGAACAACACGATTGTGACCCAATAAACTAATAATCTTCACATGAGATCATCGCGGAAATTGATCATTGTTTATTCCTCTCGGCTACAGTTCTTACGAATATTCATATAATATATTACCTATTTTTATTTATTTTTATTATATTATATTGTATTATCAATATATATATATATTAATTACAGTGTAATTCTTAGGCTACCCCCCATTAGAAAAAATGTCCCAATTTTATGTAACGTTTGTTATATTTTATAAGAATTTGTGATTATGTTATTTGTTGTAAATTTTGGTCATTTTATACAAAGTATAGAAGAGAAAGAGACAGAAATGTAAGCAAGAGAGGTCAAGGGGCACATCCCCTTGCGAGGCCAAAATGGCCGAGTTATATATATATATATATATATATATATAAATATAATGTTTTATTATATTACATTTTTCACCTCTCTTGGATATATGTTGTTATTGTCAACAGCATATGTCCAAGCACCAGTTAAGATAATACTATCAGGGGTACCCTGTAATTTGGTATTTATTAATTCGTATCTGAATCTAAGCTGTGACCTGACGTTATTGCTTCTGTACAATATATTTTTGATATTGTGGGTACAAATTTCTTTTCTGGAATTTGTTCATACAATAGATATGCATTATTTCCTAAAGATTTTTTAATTACGTTTGATCTGTATATAATAAGTTAAATTTTCTTATTTAATTTTTCAATTTAGTTGATGTCCTATGATTTCTTAATAACACTACATCTCCGTCGCTGAAAATTTTACATCTCATTCGATTCATCCATCTTTTTTTTCTCTTTCCAATAGTTTTCTGGATCATTCGAGTGGTCTTTACCTCTACCTTAATATAATTCAGTTCTACTTCCGATGGAAATTTTACTATTTTCTCTAACCAATCTTTAGTACAGGTATTGAATTGTAATAACTTAGAAGGAACCCCCATAGTATCATGAGGAATATTATTCATGCACTCCTGTATATTCCCAACAAATGTCGCCCATTTTAAATGTTTTCTTGGTATAGTTATTGATCATTACAAAAATTTAAAAGCTACATTAACTGCTACCAATGCTTCCCTAATACCATATCCCTGTCTGAAGCTGAACTGGCGTTCATCTATATCTCTTTCGCATATATTTCTTATTCTGGCGTGCATTATTTGTAGTAAAATTTTTAGGTGATGACTCATTAAGCTAATTATTTTACAACTGTTACAGGTATTAGAATTTGTAGTTTTTAGTAATGTGATAAATGTTGATTCTAACTACTCTTGCGGTATCTCACCAGTACTGTAAATTATATTGTAGATTTCCGTTAACTTTGTAATATTCGCATCATTTAATAATTTGATTATATCTACTAGTATACCATTAGGGACCTACTGCTTTTCTTACTTTTGCTTGTTGTATAGCATATTTTACTTCGGATTTTAGTATTTTTAAGCTTTCTTCCTCGTCCATTGTTTCAATTGATCGCTCCGTTCTTATATCGCTAAACATTTTTTCTTGTATTGCGTCTATACCTTTATTTTGTCTTCGGTATCTGTAATTAAGGTGCCTTCTTCTGTGAACAACTTTGCGGGTACTTTCTTTTTATAGATGCTGGTAATTTCTTTCACTTTCTTGTGCAGATTAAAAGCATCGTGTTTTGCTCTAAATCTTCCACTTCCTGACACCACTCAGACATCCATTTATTTTTTACTGCTCGTATTTTTCCTTTTATAATTCTCTGAATATCTCTGTACATTATTTGTTGTTTTTTTTGTTTCCGTCGTTCATCTATTAATTTTAAGATTTCATCAGTCATCCATGGATTTTTCTTCCTACCAATAGTTCTATCTATATTTTGATTACATATTGTAACCATTTGCTCTGTAATTTTCGTGGTTCTTTCGTTTATTCCATTTGTTTTTGTTTCTTCATATGTTTTTGTGAGTGTTTCGTTTATCTTCGTACGCATTTTTTCTTTCGTTTTTTCATCTTGAAGGTCGGTTACATCTATTCCCGGTTTGTTATTTGTTCCTCCTTTCTTCACTTTGTTCCAAGGTGGTTCAAACCTAGCCACCACAGGTTTATGATCTGATCTTACCTCTGCACCTGGGTACGCTGTTACTCTTTTAATTGCATTTCTGTATCTTTCATTAATTATGATATAATCAATCTGGTTCCGTATTACTGTATTTTCAGTACTGTTAGGCGACCCCGATGTATGTATATAATCTTTTGGACATTTTGTGCCATGTATTACTTACTACTAACTTATGCTGTTTGCAATACTCAAATAATTGGTCTCCTCTTTCATTGGAATGTCTTAATCCAAACGGTCCTACCAAATTTTGATCATTTCGACTGAGGCACATAGTCACGGACGAGCTTCTGGTAGTCTGCCAGACGTATATGAAGTAAAAGTTTAACGGCATTTAATGGCAGGTGTATTATCGGTATCTACACCTTCCTCCGTTTTCCTACCAGCGTGTAATGTGAGTTCTGATTTAGCTTTTCTGATCGATGCTAAATCGAACAGAAAATTTCCATCCCGCACGACGCAGACGTGCAGAACTCACGCGGTTATTGTTTTAGAGTGACTACTTACTAGAGAAGGGTGCTCTAGTTACAACAACCTATGCCTCGCGCGGCCGATTGATATTAAACTATATTTTTTTGTGTCACAGTAATACTATTTAATGGACCCCTTTGTACTTCATTGTTAACCTTGGTCGTTTTACAAACCAAGCAAGTCTTAACTGCATTATGAAACTTTTAATATTTTTAAATGATTAATCATTATAAATAATTTTCAGATAACTGTGTTCAAAAAATGAAATATATTCTTTACAATTTTATTTATTCTGAAAATGTAACATGACTGGTTAACTAGCATCCTAGTTTTATTCATCCGGATATTCAAACTGTAAGTGGTATTCGCTAACTATTTTTCCCCTTGAACACTCAGGGATTATTATTGTATACAGTGTGATCTCAGTTTTACATTTTTTGAAAAGAATGTTATTATAGACATTATACCCTTCTGACTCTGACCTATCTCTCATTTCTTCCATTTTATCTTTAAACATACTTTCGTTTTAGTCTTATGTGTAGCTAAACCTTTTTTAATTTCGCTATAAACGTTTTTGGATACGTGGTTATTGAAATACAGTATTCTTGGGCACTCTTCTTTGTTTTCATTTCCTCCGTAATGTGCTGTGATAATGCATCTGCCACTTTGTTATTCACCCCCTTAATATATTGTACTTCTATTCTGTACTTTTGTAAAAGCAGTGCCCATCGGGTTAATCTTGAATTTAAAAACAATCCTCCGTTCAAAAAAGAGTCTAGTGGTCCGTCCTTAATATAAATCGTATCCTAAAATTATCATTTGAAAATTTTTTTAACCAGTTACAATAGCTAGCAATTCCAACTCAGTAGTCATATAATTATTTCCGACTGCACTAAGCACCCTACTCACGAAGTAAATCATAACTGAGTTACTATCGATCATTTGATGTAAATGTCCGGACACAGCAACCCGTGATGTATCCGTCTCTGGATAAAACGGTAGTTCAAAATTTCGCCGGGTGTGAAAATGCCGTCTTTATCTTTCCTAGAGCCAACTCCTCTTTTGTTTCCCATGTAAATATCTTGTCTTTCATTAGTAACGTTACAATAGAAGTCCGAATATTTTGCAATAAATTTGCGATAGAAATTTAAAAATCCTAATAAACTCTTTACCCCTTTTTTATTTTTTGGCTCAAGATACCCTTTTATACATTCTATCCTGTCCACTGATACTGATATTCCCTGATTATTAAATTAATTCCGAGAAACTTTATTTCTGTTTGAAACAGCTTTGATTTTTCTAAATTTCGTGTCATTCCCGATTGTGATATTTTTAAAAAAATAATTCGTAAGTGTTCTAAATGTTCCTTAAAACCGGTCGATACAACTAATACGTCATCTATGTATACTATTGTAAAGTCGTCAGTTTCTGGGTTCAGGACATATGATAAACATATCTTACTAAGGCAGACGAAGATACCGATATTCCGAATAGTACTACCTTATACATGTATACATGCCCTTCAATCGAGAATGTTATGTATTTCCTTGAATTGGGGTTCCCCGTTTGGTGGGGAGTTCTTGTGGTGTAGTTTCAACAATTTATTCAGTTCCCGAGCATCTAGACATATTCTAATTACCCCGCCCTTTTTTGCCTACAACCACTAATGGAGACAACTATTCACTATAGGCTCTCGTAATAATCTGTTGTTCTAACTTTCTTTAGTTTTTTTTTTTTTCACTAATGCCCTCTTACTATGAGGAATGGGATAATTTTTTTTTACAAATATTTGTTCTCCTTTTATGGGAAACTGATATATATATATGTTTTACACAAACCAAGCATATCTGAAAATATATTTTGAAACTCATTTATTAAAATGTTAATCTGCTGTTTTTCTACCATTGTTACATTTTTTAATTCTAACCGCCCAACTTTTCTTATAAAAAATTCTTATTGATTAGTAGCAAAAGTAAGGAAGTCCCATAACGCTTTACCGGGCGTCGGGGATTGTGAAGTTAAGCTTTCCATAATGGTACTAAGCCTAATGGATCTAAGGAGAATACTGGGGCCAGTTCCTTTCTCTCGGCTGCCTTTACTTTCCCAGATTACTTTGGTGCCCAATTATTTCATACTGGGTAAATCTGGGAGCGACTAATTACGAAGGGTATCTTTACATTTTGTTCATAAATCTCCTGCGAAACCAGAATTAACGTCTAATCGTTAAAATTTATGTTGACATAATTTTGAGATACATAATCCATTTCCAAAATCATGTCAACTGTCAAGTTCCCTTACCGATTAAAAATATAACGTTATATACACATTTCTTAACAATAATTTCTAAGGAAACCCGTTTCTCTATTTTCCTCATTTTTCCGTTTCACACCAAAGCAATCCGGACGTCATACGCTGGTATCATGGGATATTTTTTCCGGGGTTTTCGGACTGTATCCTTTCCCACAAATCCTCGGAAGTGCAGTTTACGGTCGCTCTAGTATTAATTAACACTTTCGTGTTGGATCGGCTTATCTGTAACTCAATTGCTGGCGATGAGCGGGATGCATTATACTGTTCCTGTTGTAACTTAACGCTGTTATTTAAATTTTCCATCTTATTACAATTTCTAATAAAATCGTACCTTTTTCCATATTAACGTGTATCTACATTTATTTAAATGATGTTATCAAATCAACCATTGTAAAAATAATTTTCATATCTCCTACTAACATGATTTTTTTTACGCATAAAGGGTGTATGTACTTCGACACATTTTATTTTTTTTTCTTTACTATGCCACGATGTAATGAAATCATTCATTTCAGCTAAGTTCCTCCAATGTTTAATGGAATGACTATACTTATAAATGGGAGGCACCATAAATAGTTTAAACGATTTTACCTTTCGAATATTTAATAATAAATCTATACCTTATGGAAAGAGAAGAAAACAAATAAAGAAGTGCTGCAGAGAAGCGGAATGAAAAGGACGGCCTTAGTTGATGATATCCAGAAGAGGAAAAGGAAATACCTGGCGCACAAAATTAGAGAAGAAGGACTATTCACACTGGCGATACAAGGCAAAATCGAATGAAAACCGCCGCGAGGAAAAAAAAGACTAGAAATGATGTCAACAGGGCTGGAACAAAAAACCGTTAAAGACATAATTATTGCCGCAAGGAATAGAAGAATATAGAGCCTAATATTTATTCAAGCAAATATTGTTGTATGCAATCTTTGGAAACAAAGACGCTACGTGATGATGATGATGATCTTTTAATTCATTGGTGCCCACCCGCAATAATACATTATTATATCCTTATGACTTGTCATTTACTATTAATTCGATTAACGTTTTCAGTTTTAGTCCCAATTTACATATACGTTCTTTTATGTACAATGAAGTTTGAATAAATCTATTTATAATTTTAAATTCTTTAAACGTACAAAATGCGAATTACTAATTAATTCGTACGAGTTATAATGCTTCATCTTTCTATTATCGGAAAATACATATTCCACGTACTTATCCGAATAATTTCTTTTCCAATAATTTTCTCTATAAAAATGATTGGTACTACCTCTTATTTGGTTTGATTTATCACTTGTATACTTCGGTTTGCAGATTTCCTATTTTCGTTTTTTTTCTTCCTTTTTTTTTTTTACTTATCTATTCGAAAACTTCGCCAAGTTCTTCCTTTTCGATTTCACTAACATATTCTAGTAACTCATTAAGGTTATTAGTTTTCAAGAAAAAGTGCTTAAAATCAAACGGAAAGTGGTTACGTAAGGTGGTAATAATTGCCTTTTGTGAGGTTGGAATGGTTACATACTCCAGTCTATTTGTCCAAAACTGTATATGATGTGATGGTAAGTTATCCTTTTTATAGTTATACTTGGCACTTCCAAACTCCTCTAGGAATTGATTTTGCACGGATTCGTTCCAATATCTATCATTGAAAGCTTTTTAAAATTCCGAAAATGTTCTCCATAGCTGTTTGTTACTGTATATCCATTCGAACTCCTGTGGTTTGGACCACAACTTTATATTTCTGAACAGAATTCTTTTGATTTTGTTACTCGGTTGTTTTGTTTTTTTAAATTATATTTGTGGTATCTGCTCGAAATCATTGACGAAAATTATATTCACTTTCGACGAGAACAATGAGCGAATGATTATTCTAAACTTTTCGTAAATTCCAACTAGACTTGCTAAGGGCCCTCTAGGCTACGACACACACACACATCATCACATTTTACTTGTACCGCACACATAACACAAAAATAATTAATTATTATACACAATGAATATAAACAAATGAATGAATAAAAAAAAAATTATACGTATTTAGAATTAACGTTGTACAGCTGACCACGCACAATGCTCGCTGCTCGAATCTTGATATTCGCACGCACACGCACACACACACCCGTATGTAATAGAAAGAGACAGAGAGAAAGAGCGCGAAGGTCGCCTGAAGGACGCATAACGCTTTTTCCTTACGTGACGATTTCTGCCAGTTTACTCCTACCGCAAGCCACGTTAAAGAACTTCGTTCCAATATAATAAATTTGTGTGCCGGATCGTTCTCGATGCTTGAACAATTTTCCGGTGAATTTAGGCGATTGTCTGTTCCCGGAAGCTTGCTAGGTGATATTCTGCCTTGCCTGCTGACAAAACGTGGCGATTGTACGCCCTTAGGCTCGTTTCCGTTCAAATTCGGGTTCGATGCGATTTCTGCCTTTTATTTATGCTGCGATTCTGGCTTGTAATTTGCTGGTTGGACATTAATTAATTAAAATATTAAATAAATATCGACATTTAATTCAAACCTTATTGACAAAATACAAAAATGGTAAAACCTACAAAGCACAGTACAGCAGATGAATAGAACTGGTTAACGCACTCACGCTTCTTTATCAGAATTTCCTTTTATCGAGAGCAACATTCTTATCATCTCGCACGGCACGATTCGAACAATCTTCCCGTACATTCACACAACTGAAACACAACAATATATAATTATTTTTTTTTTTACTATTGGTGCCCCGAGGTAACACAAACGCAACCGGTGACAAAATCACCTCTGTACAATCCTAGGATGGTGCGATCGCAACGCATATTACTAATTATACTAAACAGTAAGCTGGTTTTTTATTATATATGTATGAGCAAATGGTGGGGAATCAATCGTATGTATACAATTAAGACGGATATTCATCAAGTGTGATAGTATGATACGTGTACTGTGCATAATGTAAAGTAGGTATTAAGAAGTTTTGTAATTATATTTATGAATAAACGATGATGGCGTTGGGCACCCACAGACGGGCAGTATGCCTTGTGAGACCCGCAACTTATTTTTAATACAACAAAAAAACGCATCTATTAAAATTATTTTCTAATTTTACCCGCTTCTGATTTCTGAACCCTATACCTATATATATTTTTTTTCTTTTTTTTTATATATACATATGTATGCTCCGTTTATGTGTTTGTAAACCAAAACAATTTCCACGCACAAAACTAAAACGAGTGTTCTTTCGGAGCATATATTTTGGGGAAATAATTTTCGTTTACAATATATGCAACAAAAAAACTATCAGACATTTCTTAACTTGTATCTATAATTATACGCACTGCTCAAGTTTCTTTTAATTCCGACACAAATAAAACTTGCTGCTTTCTTTAAAAAAATAATAATCTAGAATCTATTTTTCAATCGCTGTTTTAATTCGTTCCAGTTCTGGCAGTCTATTAGCAAATTTTTCATCCACCTCATCTTTTTTCCCTCTAGTGTCCCAAAGCAATCTCTAATTACATATCCTCGCTCACCTAATATTTACAAAATTTTGCATCCAGTTCACAAATAAATTCTATGATGTGTAAGCCATTGTTATTACCATTAAATTTCCTTATCTGCTTACAGGCGTGGATTCTGAAATGCTCCAATAATTTTATGTGGTGCATTTCGACATTATTCTTCAGATGACTCACATCAACTTTGGCCAGACCTGCAACCCTATTCTACAGACTTGGATTAATTCCACTGCTGTCAATTTCTGCTTCGTTTTTTCATCGCAGACTAATTGCTCCCAATACTGTCAAGCTTTTCTTCCAATTTCGACTCCATCGCCCCTAGTCCCTCTTCAATTTTCTATTGCAAATTCTGCTGGGTTTGGTTAATTCCATTCTCAATCTCTGGAATCACTTATTTTCTTTGGTCATCTCCTTCTTTCTGCTTATATTCTCCTTTTTACGTTCTCCTCACTCTTTCCTCTATCTGTTTCATAACCTTCACTTCGGCACAGTCAGTTTTCCACTCCTCATTACTTCTTTTACTTTCCTCTATTTTCTCCTCTATGCCAACTAACTTCACTTCAATCATATGATAAATCTCCTTCCTAAAATTGTTGAATTTTAAATTAAGATAATAATTAATTTCATCAAGTTTATCATCAATTTTCTTACTTTATTCATCAAATCAGTTATTAATATTTTCAAATTTATTATTAACAATTCCAAATTCTGATTTTAAGAAAACCATTAAATCGGAGTTTTCCATTTTTAATTTATCTTTTACATATATTATTTATAAATTTTGTTTCGTTATGGGTTCGTCCCTTGAGAGAACAGTTTAATCAAATTATTCCTCACCAGGGATACCAAATGGAACGTTATGAGCTATTTTTAACCCTCAGGGATGCTACTGTGGTTGTGGTTTTTACCGCAGATGTAAAATTTAATTATTAATTATTTATTATGCCTATTTTTACTGTTATTTTTAAGATTATTTATAAAAGGTTTAAAATTTGAAATACATTGATACGCTGAATAAAATATATTTTAATTATAACACATACCTCTTTCTTTGTCGGTCGGCTGCTAAGAAACAACACAATCTAGGAAATAATACAAGTTACGAATAATATAAAAATATAAACAAACTAATAAAAATTAGAACAGTATGTGTCACTCTGGTTGTTGCGCTAGTGGCGGTTGGTTCCGTTCCTGATTCTCCTAATGAACTTGTGAGGTGGAGTTCACATCCAAATAGAAATTGATCCATCCTGAACAACGGTATTTTCGTTCTTGGATTTAATGTTTGTGTAATTCATAACTGAAACGAACTTTTTATTAATTTCTCATACTGAAGAAAAAAAGAACCGGCTGATGAGAGTTGGTTTACTACCAACCTTTGTAAGAAAATTACCCACCGGTCTATCAAAACCAAAAAAACTGATCTACTCCAAACTTCTAAACTAACTGTCTGTTTTTCGCTGACAATAATTTCTTTTTTCCGTTGTTCTTCCTTTCCACCCCCACCGTTGTTGTATAGATCCCCCTGACACACAACTCGCTCAACGTCGTCTATCCGACAACAGGATCTTACAAAACACATATATTCACTCTCTCACCACAGTTTTCAAGATTTTTTTAATTTTACCGTATATCACGTAATGTACACATTTCATTGGATTTCAACAGGTAAAGATATGTCATCAACTGCACCAAAATTTTTGGGATCCAAGAAGGCAAATGTACAATACATGTTTTTATTAAAACATTTATAAATGCTCGTTACGGCGTTATTCTATATTACATTGTAGACACCGATTTTGAACATTTCATATTCGTCTTTTGAAAACTTTTTCATCATCAAATCTTGAATGTATTTTATCGTTATTCATTTTTGTTTTTTTAATCCGTTTGATTGATAGTTCAGTTTCAACAATAGAATTTATATTGGAATTTATCGTTTTAACAAATATATCAGCCACATCTTTCACTTTTGTAAAATCTCTAGAAAACAACATTACTTTTTTTTTTTTGAAGAGTTTAGCCATATGTTACATTACATGAAGTCAACTCCCGAATTTTGAAGATATTTTGATAGCGAAGTTGACATTTAAAAATTCCTTAGGTACACTTGGCTGGTTAGAATTGTTTCAAACTTTAATAAATTTTATTTCAAATTGTGAGCCTTAAAACGCGCATCAACCAAAATTTTTTCAGTGTCTAGTAGGGTTTGGATTAAAGAAATGTTTAACGAGTTTTTACAGTTGTTAAACTTTCCAAACATTTTCTGTAATGCTGCATGTTTACAGTTCCAACGAATTTCGTTTATTTTTTATAACAAATTTTTTCCTTTGTGTTTACGCCAAATATTCATTCTTTGGCATGATTCTTTGAAGAAATTCGACATCTCATTAAGAAATCCAAATAAATTAATTGCAGATGTAACATTTTTAATAATATCTGAAATGAATAAATTCAAAACGTACACATAGTACCAAACATGCAACATGTTCATTTCTTTTTGCAACCATGCAATGAAACGATTATGAGTACCTTTCATGTTGACTGCAGTATCAGTCGCAACACTAATACAACTTTTTACATCAGTTTTATTTGCAATAAGAACTTGTTTAAATACCTCACAAAGATCTTCACCAGTCGTAGAATCACAATCAATTAAATCAGTCTTTATTTAATTTCTTCATTTTTTATAAACACATTGCTCTGTAACGGATTCATCTTGAGTCACATTTATTTGAACTGAAAACATTCCAGCTTCATTAATTTCATCACTAATCATTTTTTGCATCAAAGTTTTTATAGCCAAAATGATGTAGTTTACATTCATTTTTGAGATTAGAGTTATAAAGCCAGTTCGTCGTTTATTACTAGCTTCGTTAGATTTTTTACTTGCTGAAATTGCTCTATCAAAATGTACACTCAAGGTTGCATCATACTGTCGTAAAAGTAGAAGTAATTTAAAAAAAACACTGATCTAATTCGGGATTATCGAGAGGATAAGTTCCTATGACAGTGGTAATTTAATCCACATTTGCTAATACATCTAACGACATTAATAATTTGTAAAAGCTCGTCTCGCTTAAATTGTACTTGCTGTTATTGTAAAGTTAAACTGACATTTTGGAGTAAATTTTTCACATTTGCACTATTCTGATCCAAAAGAAATGCGTCAACATTAGTTACATGCTCTTTACTACATTTATGTTCTTCAATTCGATTATTGTGGAGCGTTTGAGAGAAGGCAAGTATCAAGAAAACTATGGACGAGGAGGAAGAGATGGCTAAATAGAAAGGTAAAAAGAGATAGGATTAGAAAATGAAGAAGAATAAGAGTTAAGCCATAGTTTAGAATGAGCGGCTGAGGAAAGAAGAACAATATTATGAGCAGAAAAGATCCCTAAAAATCTGCCACTGGAAATGGAAGGAAACAAAGAGGACAGCACACAGAATAGCAATAGATTCGGCATAGAAAGTTGAGCAAAAGGAAGGAAGTTTAAAAAATTCAGAGTAATTTAAGGCAGGATAAAAAAAAGCAGAAACAACTCCACTTGGTCCTTTGGAACCGGCAGTATAGATAGTAGTGTGTGTAGGAAAAAGAGAGCCTAAAGCATTGGAAAATTCAATTCTGGCAACATGTTGAGGGACGGATTTAGAACAGGACGGCAAAGGAAAACATTTAATAGGATGAAGGAAACTGGAAAAAGAGAAAAAAAAATAAGAAAGCTTGTCATGACTATAAAATAAAAGGCAAAAATTGAAGAAGACGAGTAGAAATCAGGGATAAAATTGGAGTTTTAATAGAGGTAAATCGCCATTTTTGAAGGATAGAAGAGTAAGATGAAACAAGTGAAGAAGAATAAACAGGCAGACGCTTAATCAATAAGCGATATCCCAAGTAAGATCTACGAATTAAAAGAGGAGGAATATGGGATTCAGCAAGGCTAGCCACCACTGAGGTTGATCTCAGGGCACCGAGGCAAAGACGAAGGTAGGTATTTTGAATACGATCTAATTTGTAAAGAAGGGGCCTGGAAGAATTGCCATAAATAAATCAACAGAAATCCAGGCAAGAGCGCATAAAGGATTTGTAGAACATGAGCAGGATAGAGGGATTGCTTCTCCAATTATTATGAGAAAAAGCCTTTAAAAGATTGAGTTTTTAAGAGCGGTTAAATAAAGATGATTAATGTGATCGTAAAAGGAAAGACGACCGTCAAGAAAGATTCCTAAATAGCGGAAGGAGTTTACAAGAGGAATTGGACTGCCATTTACGAATGAAAGAAGGATCAAAAGGGCGAAAAGTAAAGACAACAGACGAAGATTTAGAGGAGAGATAAAGAGATGAATATTAGAAAGAGCATTTTCTAATAACATCAAAGAACTTTGAAGACGGGAGTTAACTAAGAAGATATTGCGATCAGAGGAGTAAATGAGCACATCGTCAGCAAAGAAAAGCGAAGTAGAGTTAAGAGGCATAGAAGCGATTTTGATAAAACAAATATTAAAAAGCGTAGGTTCTGCGGCAGGAATCTTAAGGTAACGCTCGAAAGATTAATCTGGTGAAAGAGTCAAGAGGAAAGGAAAGGATTACACTTCTGTATTGAAAGGGAGTGATAAAAGAAATAAAGTGGACAGGAATGTTAAATAAAACCATTATGTTAAAGTGTAGGAAATCAAAGGTGATTAATATGCCGACAAAATCAGTAATTGGGAATTTTTTATTAATAAATGCCATATAAACGTCCGACAGAAACTTGCTGATACAATCTGGTGGACCGCGTCCAGGACGAAAACCGTACATATTGTTAACTAACAAATTTCTGTAATAAGTAAAAACTCAGGAATATTTTTCTTTTTTTTTTTAAAAAATATTAATTAATACGATCTTAACGACTAACGTTAAATAAATACTACATATATTAAAATGTACTTAATACTAGACAGAACGTATCTTCTAGACTAAGTGAAACTTAAGCGGGGACATTAGATCCATTGACCAAAGCCCCAAAAATTATTTACAATATTTACATTAACTACAAGACCAAGTCTTGTGGTTTATAACGTTTAAGGCATCGTACGTCATATTCGGTGTCGCCTGGAGATCGTTATGTATATCGTCGTTGCGTGAGTATCTGTACGCGTTTACGATAGCACGTAGAATGATACTCTGACGAGCTTGTATCTTGTCTCGATTTGATTTCTTTGCACAGTCCCACAGAGCAAGACCGTACCTCCGAATCGGCTTAATTATTTGATTGTAGAGTAGGCGTTTACAAGTAACATCGAGAATAGATTGACGCCCAATCAGCCAGTATAACTTGGAAACCTTGTATTTGATTTGCTTAGCTTTCATCTTAACATGGTGATTCCACGTTAAACGAGAGTCTAAGTACATTCCAAGATATTTGGCACAGTCTGTTTGTGGTACTTTGACTGTATATGCTTGATGGAAAGAATCAGCGTGTCTTAATGGGTATAACACGTGTTGGGATTTGGCTTCGTTGAGCTTAATCTTCCAGCGTTGTGTCCAGGTATGAACGCGATTCAACGCGCGTTGCAAGTTGTTGTTTGCTTCTGGCAGCGAATCACTTACGGAAAGGATTGCGGTGTCATCAGCAAATGTAGCCATGGTAGTCCGATCATCGGTTGGAATATCAATCGTGTACAAGAGGTACAAGATAGGTCCGAGAACGCTTCCTTGCGGAACTCCTGCTTGTATAGGATGAAACGATGATTTAGTATCTTCGTGTGCTACCCGAAATTGTCTATTAGACAAGTATGATTGAAGCAGCCGACAGAAGTTGCCTGGTAAATGGTTGCCCATTTTGGAGTGAAGCCCCTCATGCCATACTTTGTCGAAGGCTTGTGCGACATCGAGAAAGACCTGCAGAGCAATACTGTTTTTCTTCGAAAGCTTTTTCAATTATCGCCGTGACTCTGTTGACTTGGTCGATAGTTGAGTGTTGATTACGGAAGCCAAATTGATGATCAGGAAGATTCACAAATTGTTTCAGTCGTTTTAGTATGAGTTTCTCGAAGAGTTTTGCCAGTGATGGCAGCAGTGATGTAGGACGATAAGAGGTCATTTCTTCTGCTGGCTTGTCTGGTTTTTTGAGCATAATGATTTGTGCAAGCTTAAAGCAAGCAGGCACATGTTCAAGTCGAATACACGCACTGAAGAGTGCGCGGTAGGTGTTTCAGCACTCGTGGCGATATTTCATCGATTCCTGGTGCTTTCTTTGGATTAATGTTTTTATCGATTTCTTCTGCTACCTCTAATGGAGAGATGTGCTTGATTGTTTTGTTCTCTTGATATCTAATTGCCGGAATGATATCAGAGGGGATGTCATGCAGAGTGAAGACACGCGCGAGATGATTTGCGAAAAGTTCCGCTTTTCCGTTGTTGCATCTGACCCAGTTGCCATCTTCTGCCTTTAATGGCAGAACACGTACAAAGGATCGCTTTATTCTGCGAGTAGCTTTCCAGAGAGAGTAATCCTTGTCCGCTGAGGGACTTAACTCTTCCAGATACTGCTCAAATGTATGCCTTTTAATTTTCAGGATTAACCGATGAAGTTGGTTATGCAGGCTATTAAACATCGTTTTATCGGACGGAAGGCGTGTGTTATGCCATCGCTTTCTTGCTTTTCAGTTCAAGAAATAACATACCCTCTCGAAGTTTGAAAAAAAATAACCGAGAGAAGAAAAGCAAGAAAGCGATGGCATAACACACGCCTTCCGTCCGATAAAACGATGTTTAATCGCCTGAATAACCAACTTCATCAGTTAATCCTGAAAATTAAATCAGTAATATAAAACAATTAATTAATATTTATTTACCCGACGCGTTTTGAAGTCAACGTTTCATGATCACGGGAGTTATTATAAGATATAAATTTAACAAAGACAATAACTGAAATATAAATAACGAATTTAAGTCGATTATTGCACGATTAAATAAAAGTGATATAAAAACTAAAAAAAATGACTCTTAAAAATTAAAATTAAAAAATAAAAAAAAAATGATGATATTTCTATTTTTTTAATTATTTTACAAATTTTTGTTAACCAATTGCTTAATGTTTTTAAATTTTAAAATTTTAATTATCAGGTAATTTTTCTTAATTTTTTTATCACTTTTATTTAATCGTGCAATAATCAACTTAAATTCGTTATTTATATTTCAGTCATTGCCTTTGCTAAATTTATATTTTATAATAACTCTCGTGATTAAAAAACTTTGACTTTGAAACGCGCCGGGTAAATAAATATTAATTAATTGTTTTATATTAGTGTGTTTTTACATTTAATATGTTAAAATAAAAACAATGAGTAACAAAAACCTACATAGCAGTAATAAATTTCTGTGCTCGAGCCACCAAACGAGACGTCTATTAATTGAACTTTCGAAAAGCTTCCTCACACATGAAGCACAAGAGAAATAGGACGAAACGAAGAAGAAAGCGGTTTTGGAATAGGAACAATAATAAAGGTGTTCCAGGAAGAAGAAGTAGAACCGGAACAAAGAAATGAATTAAAAATATTTAAAAGTATCCGGGGGGAAAAATCAGAGAGATTTTTAAGAACAGAAAAAATGATCCTATCTACGCCCGGAAAGGAATTAGATGAATTGCTTTAAGATGAACGAAGTTCTGATAAAGTAAAAGGAATGGTTAGAAAATGTGGTGAACTAGGAGCATCAGACGGAAAGGGACAGGATTTCTGGAAGCTAGGAACATATCTAAGAGCTATAAAATCAATAAATGCTTCTAGTTTTTCAGAAGGAAAATTATGATTGGAAGGACGTTGGGATAGAGAGGATTTAAAGGCCTTAATCATACTTAAATCAGTGAAGAACCTATTGTATTAAAATAGTTTTATGCAAAAATCAACTGTAAAAAAAAAAAAATTGTAAATATAAAGTTTTAAATATTAAACCATAAATGTAACGTAGGAACTCGGTGACTAATTATGCAACTTCTTAATGTATTTCAGAGTAGTTAATTTTACGAGGTATCTTTCATTTTTTTTTTATTTTTTTTTTTTTGCATTTAATTAATCATAAAAGTATTAAAATTTAAGTATACCCCATTATACTACAATAATCCAGAATTTTTGTTTTACACCTCACAAGCTTAAAGAATTCAAGAAAAAAAAAACGAAATAAATATAAAAACTCAATTTTTAATTGTTCAAATACCATTAATACAATTAGCAGCTACTGATATTTTTTGTATCTATGAAGTTAGTCTTAAAATAATCCGAAAAAGTTCATATGTACTTTGGACTATACGTGCTGTGTACTTGAATTCTGAAGTGTGTGTAAATCTCATATTAGCCGTACAGGCCCGTGCCCAGAATTTTGGAAGGGGGGGGGGTGAAAATTTTCTTCGCATATTTATTTTATGAATAACAATACATTTTTCACTAATATTCGTACTATTAATAATTTCCATCATTTTGATTTACATAAATGAATTACCCCGTATACGAACATTAATAAAAATTACATACATATATGTAATTAATTACACACGTAATAAAAATTTTTGCATAAGATAATAATGAAGTACCTAAAAATATGGAGCATATTTTTTCTTTTTTCTTTTAAAGGTAGGTAAGAACATCCTAAAAAATTATCAATATTTATTTTAAATTTGTGATTTTTTTCAGATTTTTGTGTATTCATAATAACTATTTCAGTTCTCATGGGAGGGGGGGTTAACCCCTAAACCCCCCTCCCCCGTGGACACGGCCTTGTAGCCGTACTGCAAAACAAAATATCGTGAAAAACACGATTGTTTACGTTTTTTTTTATATTTGTATAGATGGTGCTGAGAAAAAATCGCTTTCTCAGGATAAAGGATTCCTAGCCATGCTGGAATTTAGGGTAATGAGGTGGCTGATTCTCTGGCTCGCTTAGGGGCTTCCAATGGACATTCTCTTCATAAATTTCCTGCTCACAATATTAATCATATACCTAGACAGTTTCACCTTAGATTGTGGAATGATATTTATTTTTCCCTTTTCTTCAATTCAAATTCCTTTTATCTTTCTGCCCAGCCTTTACCTTCTCTCACCAGTTGGTTTGACAAGTTTCCTTCTCTTTGTCGTCCCCTGATCTCTGCCACATGTCGCCTTCGTTTCGGTCAAATCTTTCTCCCTTCGTAACTTTTTCGTTTTTCCCTCGCCCTTTTTACGCTGTGTCCTCTTCACCCAGAAGATTCCTTTCTTTTGTATGATGTCAATCATGTTTTCTCCGGATGCTCCTTACTTTCTTCGGAACGTTCTCTCTTCTATTCTCAGCTTTTGAATCTTGGTCTTCCTACTCCATACAATTCCTTCCTTATCATTTGTTTCCATTCTAGCTTCTTTCACTCATTCTATCTCATACCCGATTAAAATCTGATATGTTATGCTCCTTTTGAGCTACTATTTGGATTGCTTGATTAATTGGACTGTTGCTCTTCGTTAGCGCCCCCCCCCCCAAAGGGGGGAAACAAATTTTTCTGAATTTTTTTGACTCCGGAGATAACATTACAAAAAATCAAAAAAATACAGATGATTTCGTAATATATGTACTTTACTGTACTCGAGATTTTTTTTCGGATTTTTTGACTCCGCATATTCAGATTAAAAATAAAATGTAAAAAGTCTATACAGAATAAAAATGATGCCACCGCTTTCTAAATTTCATTATACTGTAACAGAAGCTTTGCAACTTGAAAAGAAAAATCAATATTTTTTTAAAATCTACCGACTAAACATGTAAGAAGTTACTCCCGATTCCGCCAAAACAACAGACAGCTCAGCATACTGAACAAAATCGGTATACTGCAGAAGAGCGTATGTAAATTAAAATGTTGTTAAAATATGATTTTTTCCTTCTTTTAAACTATTTCGATGTGTTTCCATTATCTCCGAGGTGCACAATTGATATCTGAATTTGAATATCGCGTATACTAGAAAAATGTGCAGAAACAGTGTCAGATCGCAAGAAGGAAAAAACGGACCCTAATTTTCTCTTCAGATTTTTTAGGCGCTTATTATGAAAAACTTAATTCCGGGTAGAAATTTTTCGCTGTTGTTTTCAATTTTTGACTATACTAAGTAAGGAGTACTTTTTGATCAATATTTCATTAGAAGTGTTTATCACGTCGTTTTATTCGGATTTGGTTTTAAGGAAAATGCGTTCTAGAAGGCGGATGATAACTAATATTGACGTAAAAATATTATTCTTTATTAATTAACACGAATAATAGAAGCGTACAATTAAAAATGGAAAAATTAATCAGTAGATTACATTAAGAAATTACAATTAAGTGGCACGCGGACGCGTGAGCACGCTGCGTAACAAGGTGCCAATGCATTCGAACAAATCAGATCAGTGTACAAGAAGAAAAGATAAATTACAGAATCTGCACGCATCGTTTCGATTAAGAAACAGATAATTAGACATTCGAATAAGGAATTTAGAATGATCAGTGACATAATAATAAGGATAAGTGCATTATTATGGTACAAGAATCATTGGAAACAAGTCACGGTATAAAGGATACATAAAATGTAGAACAAGACTTCATCAATCTGTAAAAGAAGAACGAGTCATCACGATATACCGTTCCAATCAACTAGACTGAAAATAGTCGAAAGTGAGCTATGCTCTGATCAGAGTAAAATGAATGATAAGATCGTTGACAGTGCAGCAACTGCGAAAGAAAGAGCGAATTTTAAATGGCGTGTATTTTGACCTAAATACGAATTCGTCGAGTCAGTGTTCAATAAACCATTATACGAATTTATATGAAATCTTGTAATCATTGCGACGCATACAAATTTAAAAAAAAAAAAAACGATCAAATGTTACGAAAGCTGTTAAACAAAAAGTGGAAAATAAATAAAAAAAAAATCATAAGGACACTGTGATTTACATAATCAAATACATAATTTGTTCGAGGTATGACGTATTTTTTTTTCATAATTTGAAACTTGCGCGACGCACAGGGCACACGATATTTAAGGACTTCCGAAGTTGGTAATTTGAAAATTGTGATGTTTGAATTTAAACGATTTTTCTATGCTCAAAATACAAATCGATACCGTTTAATGAAGTAATTATATTAAAGTTAACATGTGTAATTAGAACAATATCGAGACGAATATAAAAATTTTTTTTTTACACTGGGGCATGTATTCGAGCGTGAGAAATACAGAGAATTTCGTTTCATTTAATTACAGCAAAAAAAAAAAAGAAGGAAATAAAGATCACCAATTTTTTTACTATTGCAGGTTTATTTGTGTTAAAGCAAATTTAAAGAACATTGTTCTATAATTGGTCATTAAACATCCCAATCAGAAGTTTTTTTCTTTTTAAAAACCAAAAATTTTCAGATTTCATTATTTTTTTCGAATCGTTATTTAGGGATATTTTGTACACACGTAAATTAAAAATAAAAGAAAAAAGAATCAGCTTCCTATATTAAATAAATATGTCTCTGTATATTTTGATCACCGTAAATGTTAATGTACGAAAGGTACCCCAAAATTAAATTTCCCCGTCATTTTTTTTTTTTTTTTTATTATTCCAACATACTGTATATTCCTTTTCGTATCTACACAAACGGTAGTATACAGTCGTAACACCTTTAATCATAGAAACACGCTTTTTAAAAGCACATCCGACTGCGTTAAAAATATACAGTAATACGATTTTTATCACGAAGTGAAAACGAGTAACTAGTTCATCAATTCATATAGTCCTCAATGACAAAAAAAAAGAAAAAATTGTCAAAGGAAGATAGAATATTTAAGAAAAAACGCAAGAGACTATTTCAAAAATTCCATTTATCAGTCGGGAAAAACGTGTTTTTTAAGAGCACAAAAGTGTGTTTTGGGGGAAATTTTTGCTAGTGGGGTGTGCGATTAATATCACAAGTTCAAATATTATATAGTCACTATATGACAAGAAAAAACAAGCGGTCAAAATATCGTTGAGGAAGGGTTGTTCTTTTGTACGGCAAAGCGAGGCCGCATTGGGCTCAAAATCAGCAGCTACTCAAAAAATTCAAATAAGATATTTTTCATCCTTTTTTTTTTTATATATATATATACGAGTATATATTATAATAATATTATTTTATATTTTTTTTTGAGCGCGCCAGAGGCTTTGGCCCAACAACTACAAAAAGTAAAAGAAAGGGTTAAATTAAGTGACGATTGGAGATAGAGCTTAGGAAAGATTGGAGTACAGTTACAACAGCTAGAGATGGGAAGAAAAGGATAAAGCAAGAACCATAAGGAGCAGGAAGACCCAGTTCGGGGACTCTTAATTATATTGCGTATTTTATTAATGACGTATACTTTTATTGACAAAGATTATTTTGGCCATCTTCTTGGATCATAGGGGGACATTTGATGATGTTCGCTTGCCAGTTCTGTTAGATCAGTTAATCAAGACAGATGTTCTAGCACGAAGAAGCAAATTCGTACGTAATTTATTTACAGAGAGAACTTAATATTTTATTAATCCGACTTCTAATTTAGCTACTAGAAGAATTTCTATAAAGGGGTTTGGCTCAAGATTTCGTTTTAAGTTCTTCGTTATTTAACGTGTATATTATTCCTCTACTTAAACAGCTCCCGCTAGTTCATGGATTTTGTCATACACTGATGATTTGATAATTTATAATAAAAACAAGAATAACGAATTGTTTTTGTGAGAATCAGATTACGGTTTCCGCTTATACTGAAACCCTTTCTAAGCTTAATCTGGACGTTTAGGTGACCAAATCAACTTCTTCCATCTTTACTACCAGATCCATTAATATTCTCAAGTTTTATATATTCGGATAGAAAATGAACCAATTCCGCTAAAATCGTACGTTAAATACTTGAAACTTTACTTAGACACTAGACTCATTTGAGCGAAACATATACAGATTTTACGAACAAAAATATTAAAAACGCTCAATCCTTTCAAAGAAATAGATAATAATTCGTGGGGAGGTGATCCGCTCGCTGTGGATTTACTTTTTAAGTCTTTCATTCGTTTTTTTTTTTCTGGTTCTGCATCTAGAAGTGAATAAGCTAAATATTTTATAAAACACCTGTTTAAGACTTATAACCGGAAATGCCTCTTCTTTTCCTTATTAGGAGGAACATTTTAGCTGATAGATTCCTGTTAAAATTTTATAATTATCGTTTCCCTAAATTAATCGTACATCTAAATAAAATTAACACAGATTGGAGGGTTGTACCTTTTAAAATGCCAATCCTAGCAAAAAGATATCCATATATTACAGATACAGTTCAGTTATTCCAACTGTTCCGGCTTGTTATTTTAATCTGCTAAATGATACTAACTACTTAAATTTGGATATTAATGATGCTATATTTAAACAATTAAAGGATACACAGGTTTCTCCAAGTTCAGTTGATGTGTGGTTTGCTAAGTTACTATCTAGATGTTACAGTAACTACATTTGTATATTTACGAATGGTTTTAAAGTTCAGACACACAACGGACTAGTTTGCGCTGCGATGCTATTGGATGAGGGCCTACTAAAGAAGTTTAAGTTGCCGCCTATGCCATCTATTTTCGCTTCCGTTGGCTATAGATAAGACACTAGAGATTATATTCACCACATGAAACTCCGACCAAAAGTTTTTAATATGTACACCGATGGTTTAAGTTCGTTTATGATGTTGAATAGCAGTGACTTCAATTACAAATGCCATCCTTTTATTTATGATATGAAAATTAAATGTGTTAACATCCTCAATAAAGGTGCACAAGTAAGTTCCTCTGCTGGGTACCTGGTCATTTTGGGGTTGGTATGAATGAGACCGTCGATATTGCGGCGAAAAGGGCTGCTTTGAATGGTGAATTGTCACCGTTTATTCCTTCATCAGATCTCTATTTTGTGGTTAAAACTGATAGTAGAGCAGAATGGACTAATTTCATAAATAGTCAGAACCCAGGCAAATACTACCATATGATATAGCCAGAGTTTTCCTCTATACTTTGGTATTTTTCTATTCCGGAATCGGTCCCTGTCATAGCGACCGGGTACGTGTTATTGTGTTTAGATTCATTTTTTTAAACGGCATCCTAGTGTAACTATGTAAATTGACTTTATATTTTTAATGTTTTATCCTGATAAACTCTTAGTGATATGTGATTTTCTATCCTAAATTTCGCTACTCAGTCGTGTTCGGATACTTCCCGCATCTCGGGCCTGGTCTGGGCAATGACATTCCTGGGTTATGGTAAATCATGTACCTGGTGTTTGTTTGATACATTTGTCCTACGTGATGTGCGATTCACTTTCCCAGTGACCGCGCTTAGTCGAGTTCGTGCATCCAATGCACCTTGGCCTCGATCTGGGCAGTTTGTTTTTCCTAATGAATTCTATACAGACATTTGTGAGTTTATACATTTACGACTATGTTTGCAACATTTTTGTTTCATTTTAAACATTATGTATCTACCTTTAGTCGACATCATTCCTATATCGACTTGATAGTGGCCAAATGACTTATTGCCAGGCAAATTTAAAAAAAAAAAAAATTTAAAGTGATTTGTCTCAGTCCAAGCTAATAATAAGAATATTTAAGACATTACTCACTTGCCATGCTGCAAAGTTACAATAGAGTCTTCGCGCAAGAATGCTAAAACCCATAATGCAATCGATGTCAAGGGTGGAACCGCATAAAAAACAGTCGATATGCTTTATTTTTTCTGACGATAATTTTATTATCTTTGTCTCTTGTTTTAATGGTTTTATTAATATTTACAATTTTCACAGTTTCGTGTCTACCAATATTAGCTAACTGTTAAGCTATCTGCTTGGGTTCTATAGTTGGTAGCATGCTGCGAATCTCTACGCGATAGAGGTTTTAATTTTTTAACTAGTACCTATGATAAACTATACCGTGTAATGGATGTTGCGGATGGTTTTCCAGCTCTTTATTTATCGTCCTTGAAAGAATAGTGAAAGCTCTAAATGTATCATTTGTTTCAGCGGCAACCAAAATATCACCATTGCTGAGCGCCTTAAAGATTACGACATCCTCGCCCACTTTTTTCTACTACTAATTTGGAGAATGTATTGAATTCTTTTACGCCTCTAAAGGTTACTTTTGTCGGTAATTCTTCATTCTCTGCCATCTGACTCAAATAGTCCTATCCTTTCTTTTTTATTTTTTTCATTCTTTTGGCTCGTCAACCAGACTTTTACCCAGAAACGATTAGAAAAGCACAAAGTCAATTATATCTTGATGCAGTAAGATATTATTAGTAGGAAAGAACAAATAGTGGGAACGATGTGTGAAGATGGAAAAGACAGAGTATAAGAGCCGGGAATATGGAGTAGGAAGACCAAGTCGCAGCAAACTGGAATAGAAAGAGATAAACACTTAATAAACACATGGTCAGCATCATAAACACGCTCTTCGTTTGAGTATCGTTCTATTTCATTGGTAGCTAGTTCTTCGGGCATTGTAAAATTTTCCTCAGAGGGTTCTTCGTCTCTTGTAATACTTACTGTGGCAGAACTTATACCACATGAGCGCGGCCGCAGTTTAACCTTCTTCTCTTCTTACTCCCCTATTAAATTTTTCAATTTTTTTATCTCGTCTAATGAAAGCGCGCAATTTTTCATTTTCATTTTTCGCAGCGGTTTGTCATTTCTAGTATTGCTGCACTGTTATTTGATTAGTCTGAGAAATGGAGCCTATCCATAGATTGTAAAACATAGATTTAAGTATCTACGTAGACTTACTTATTTATCTCATGTCACGCGTGATGTATTAATCGTTCAAGGAAAATTAATTTCACGGCGGATAGCGACGCCAATGATTTTTTCACAATAATTTCTTCGGATGAGAAAAATCGGTTTTTAATTGTCCTCGGGCCAAAAAACCGCATAAAAAGCATCAATCAAATCGGTTTTTAAATTTCGTGAGACTAGCGCAAAACATGTTCAATATGCTGTCCACCGTTTTCTGCAACAAGTTAAAATCGAGAAACAGCAGGACAATTAAAACCCGATTTTTCCCATCCGATGTGATATGACCTTGCCGTGGTGGAAGGGCTTACATAACTAACAGTATCACACCTGTACAACCCTTTTCTGGGTGAGATCCCTGGTTGACGAGCTCAAAAAAAGAAACAAAAAAAAACCTTTTTTTTCTTATGCCGCCCGCTTTTCATCTTTGTCAGTTATAGCGTTTTGAAACTTAATCTGTACAGCCATGCACACTGAACAGTACAGTTAGTTTAACGCTTAACTTACACCTCAGCGCCGTTGTTTTACGATTCATTTGACATTTGTAGTCAAACGATATTAAATTACGATGCTTACAGCGCCAATTGTTTCTGGGTGAGGTCCCTGGTTGACGAGTCAAAGAAAAAAAAAATCCTTTTTTTTTGTTACATCTGCTTTTCCCCTAGGCCAATAATATTCCGTTCAAATTTGACGTCATTCTGATCAGTGGTTCTTTTTTTATAGCGTTTTGAAACTTCAACTTTAATTATAATCACCCTGTATATCAGCGGAACATCCTCGGGTACTTCTAGTCATGTGACGAAGTACCAAAGAAAATTGAAAAATAATTAGAAATGTGCCAATATTTCTCCAACAGCAGAGATTAATTTTGCTGAAGAAATATTTTTTATCTTTTCAGTAGAAATCTGGGAAGTCCTAGTTGAGAATACGAAGAAAAATGCTTAATATTTAAAAGACTAATTGGTCTGTTAATTTTGAGTAATAGTTGAATTCCAATTTGATAATCTGTTCGAATTTGTGTTATGTTTGCTAGGCACTGTGAGTGCTTTTCTGATATTAGCAAGTCACCAAGAACGCATTTTTTACTTTGACCGAGCTGCCAACGGTGCACTGTACATTAGGCATGGGTAACTCCAGACGCAGTTATATCCTCGGAAATATATCCGCGTTCGGATACAGTCGGTTATATCTGCGACGATGTAACTCCGAAAAACGTCACACAATGAACAAATGTAATTTCGGACACAGTCGAATTTAGGGGTCATCCATTAATTACATGAGCTGTTTTTCTTTTAATTTAGACCCCCCCCCCCCCCGTGAGATTTGGTGGGACCCTCTTCTAACGAATTTATTTGAATTTCGTAAAATTGAAAGTAAAAACATTATCTTCCCTAATTTTTCACTCACTCCATGGGCATTCATGTACTATACCAGTTTTTTTTTTTTTTTATTTTTGAAAGTTTTTAATAGTCGTGAGATTTTTTTAGTGGGAAAAATGGGACATTCCAGAAAAAGTAAAAAAATTAATTTTTTTTTTATCATCTGTGTAATAATATATATTCTTTAAAAGTGTACGTGAGATTTTCAATTATCCCTCACTCGGTTTACATGAGATTTGATAAGATTTTGCTGGACCCCCTCCCCTATTTGTAGGTCACGTAATTAATGGATGTCCCCACCTCTGGCGGAGTGATTTAATAACTCAACTCCGAAAAGCGTTAACTGCGCGCATGTGCACTGTGTTCAAGGACGTTTTGTTACTTGTCCGTTTATAGTGCTACGCGGAGTTGGAGTTGAATACGCGGCGAAGATTGTGATTATACACTAGGTATGAATACGTAACTCCGGTGGAGTTGGAATTTAGAAGTGGATATACATCCGCAGTCCCGGAAATTATATTTAACTCCTTTAGCGGAGTTAATTTGCGCATCTCTACTGTGCATTTTACGCTGCGAAACTGTAACTGCGTTAGTTGCGCAAATTAACATTTACACGTTTAATTTATAAAAATAACAGGCGAAATATACCACTAGTAAAAATCTGTCAACTCTGACAAACCAAAGGCAACACAGAAGCTGTAGTGTAGCGAACAAGCGAAATTAGATCAGTAGCTTAGAAAAGTTTCTTAATGTGAACAGATGTACTGATTTTACTTTTAAAAAGATCTCTTAATTTGATTGTAATTTTTCTGTAAATAATTGTTTTTTTTTTTTTTTTTTATTACAAAGAAAAGGCACTGCATATATTTCACCTTTAAGTTTTAAAGTTGTTACTTAATAATCCATTTTAATTAATTCTTTGAATTCATTTTGCATTATTTCCGTTTGTTGTTCGCATAAATATTTCTTTTATCAAAATTTAAATATTATTTTTTTATAGTTTTAATTTTTTATTTTTTGAAATTAAAAAAAAAAGAGTGGATTCTTAATCTGTTTTTGTTTGTGTATCAATGCATGCGATTGTATCTTGAGTTAATTGCAACATTTTTCTTCTTAGAAAAATACAGCGGGAAAACATCAGGATTCGATTAATGACTGGCATTCTTCCGTTGGTAGTAATGTAAAAGAATAATGATGAAATCACTGTGATAATTTTATAATGTTCATTTGTAACGTTTTAACCTGACATGTAAGATTACCATCATTATAGCGCATTTTTAAAATTTTTGAATTACACCAAGAATAAGCTACCAAAATAATCGTTTTTTACAAGTAATTTGAATACGGTGATTATTTATAGCAATGAGATTATTTCGCCAAATTTTTTATCCGTAGTTTTCAGTTTAGCGATTTTGAAACTGCAAAAGAGTAACCAATTATTACTATTTTAAAAAATGCTAAGAGCTACACAGTGAATGAAAGATATATATATATATACACCTTTTTTAGTGAAATGGTGGGAACCGGTGAACCTTAATGATTTTACTTGTACATTTACTTATATAAAATTATATTTTACTTACATACACATACTTATATGAATAAAAATGTATTATAAAATTTTGAAAATTAGTCATAACAGGTATAATTTAAATCATTTAATTTAGGAACTCTAAATCAAAAACTTAATTGTATGGTTTTCAGCTAATATCTTTTCCAAAGAAAACAAAAGGAGAATACTAATTTCAAATATTTAGATTGTAAAAAACAATATACTTTTTATTAAAACTTAAATTATGCTTACGCATACATTAAATTAATATAAAATTCATTTTTATAACTTTTCCTCCCGTTAATGGAACATAAATGTAAAAAATTGATAATTTTTGTTTCTCCTTTCTCTGTACCTAGCTTTTGTCATCTGGCCATTCAACACAAATTGTGGTTCCCATGCTGAGATTCGAACCCGGGCCTCCTGGATGAAAACCAGGTATCTTAATCATTGACCACATGGGAACCTTGATTATTCTAAAACCTTTAATTCTGTTGTTTGGTATATATTAAAGATATTTTATAAACGAAAAAATAGATATTACTATTATTTTAACTTGTTTAAATCATAGGATAAAGTAGGTAGTTTTCCTAAACCCAGGATATGCTCAAAGTATAAAAATAACAATGTTAACTTACCGCATTATTGCCTTTTTTTTTTTTTTAAATATATATGCGTGTATGGGCGTGCAAACAAAATAATGAAAAATTAAAGAATATTTATAAATTGTTAAATATTTACATATATTTTCTTCGGAATTGGAAAATTGCAATTACAGACTGGGACAATCTTAAAACAACTAAAACTTATTTTAAAAAATAATCTTGAAATTTTCAAATTGCGAGTGTGAATCTTAAAGTTAATAGTTCTATACTAATAAGAACTATAAATTTATATAATCTACTCCTCTTATTAACTGTTACAGTTAATACCATGGAAGAAATTTACATAGGATACTGACTGTTAAAACTAAGCACATCGTAAAAGTAGTACAAAATGCTTTTACTTAGGCTGCGAAAGAAATGGGGGGAAAAAAAAAAGAAAAAAAAAGTATGATACACAACATACAAATACGTAAGTATTAAAAGAACGCGAACGAGTTTGTTTACATATTATATACGTACAAAATGTTTATAAATAAATAACTTAATAAATAGCACATGACTATAATAAAAAGCCAAAACTATCGACGAGTACAAAAAAACGAAGACAGCATTATAAATATTTTTTACTGTTTTATAACTCATCTTTCTCTTCAGCTTGGCCAGGAGGTGGTGGAGGCATACTTTGATATAGTTTAGTTATAATTGGTTGGGCAACTTCTTCTAATTCTTTCTTTTGTTTTTGATAAACATCAGAATCAGCATCCTGATTAGAATCTAACCATTTAATCTTTTCTTCGATAACTTCTTCAAGTTTGCTTTTATCCGAATCCGAAAGCTAAATGAACATCAATTGAGATAAAAATTATATACATACATACCACACACGAGCCATACATACACACACATGTATATATATATATATATAACGTAACATCAGAGCAATAGTCGAGTCACCTGGCACTATATAAAGGGCGTGTTTCGTACATCAATATAAGTATTTTAATCATTGATAAGAGACTTAATTTAAAATCAACTTAATCTAATATGTCTCAGTACAAAATCTCTTCGATTGAGATTTTGAAGTTTTTCGACATTTCTGGTTATGATACGACTTTATACAGTCAAAAGGCTTTAAAATACAAACTGTAAACTTTTGTCATTAATTTCTTTGTTTTCGTTTTATACATTACTACAACTTTTAAAGCATTTTCACTTGATTTTTTAATCTGTTATCACTGTGAATAAGAAGTTGATACTTAAAAATTATTACACATATTTCTCAGTACTGTTGAAATTTATTCTTAATTAGGTTAATAAAAAACTATAAAAATGCTTCACAAAATTAGATAAGTTTACCTTTGATCCGAGTTTATCCTTATCAGAAATTTGGTTCTTTAGAGAATAAACGTACGATTCTAGTTCGTTGCGAGCTTCAACGCGTTCTTTTAATTTCTTATCATCATCTGCGAACTTTTCAGCATCTTTAATCATTCGGTCGATGTCATCAGGCGTTAATCTATTTTGATCATTAGTGATTACAATCTTTTCTTTATTACCAGTGCCTTTGTCTTCGGCTGATACCTATAATAGCGAATGAATATATTATAAAAACAGTTTGCAGTGAAAGCAAATTACTTCTTATTATATAAACATACATCAATTATTCAAAGCAGTAACATATTGGGCGAAAAGCTAACCTGTAAAATACCATTTGCATCGATTTCAAAAGAGACTTCAATCTGGGGTACTCCTCGAGGTGCTGGTGGAATTCCGGTGAGATCAAATTTACCTAACGGATGATTATCCTTAGTCATCGGTCTTTCACCTTCAAATACCTATAAACCACAAAATAAACATAAAAATTATTACATAAAACAATAAAATAATCATTGCGTGTTAGACGCCTGTTAGTTGGTTTCTAATGAAAATTACTTGTTACTAAAACGGTTGGTTCATGAAGAAATTTGTTAATATAGCTATCTGTGAAAAAAAACAGGCATTACTATTCCAAACGATTAGCTAGAAACTTTAAAAAAAAATTGTCAATTTCACATCAAAAACCTAGCGTATTTTCTTCCTTGACTGAAAAAACATTGGATCATAAATATATTTGGTAAACTTATATATTGGTACAAATTTTTCTTACACTGAAATCTACAAAATATTTCTTAATCGAATATTTACACAGTTCTTTATATTAATGGAGAGTGAAATTTGTGTGTAACACAACATACGAATTTACTGTATTATCTTATCTCATTGAATAAGCAATTTTACTAATTTATTGAATTATGCATGGCGTTGATTTTTTTTTGTACTAAATAAAAAGTATTACGCGAATTTTTGAATAACCATTATCATGTCAAACAAAAGTATTGGAAGTTAATATTGTCTTTAAAATAACTGTCGATTTTAGCAATGAAACAGTTTTATCGCTTGTTTACTATTTACTATTGTTACGAAATTTTTTGGAAATACTAAAAATAAAAAAGAAATTCCCCGACTAGATAAAGTAATTAAATTTGTACACAACAAAAATGTTAAGTTACCTTTATGTATCCAAATTACATAAGAATAAGATATTTAAGCAGAGCACTACCTTCTCGAATACTAAATATCAACGAATTAAAAAATTGTTACTAAGAAATAATTCATAATTACCTGAATAGTAACAGTATGTTGGTTATCAGAAGCGGTTGAGAATATCTGAGATTTTTTTGTTGGTATGACGGTATTACGTGGAATCAGCTTAGTCATAACTCCGCCAACTGTTTCAATTCCGAGAGTTAATGGATTAACATCTAATAAAACAATTGCGTCAGTATCTTGTTCGCCGGAGAGAACACCAGCTTGTACTGCAGCTCCATAAGCGACAGCTTCATCTGGATTGATTCCTCGACTCGGTTCTTTTCCATTGAAATATTCTTTCACTAGTTGCTGAATCTACAAATAGCAACATTTAACAATAACACTTCAATTAACATAAAATGAATGCAGTACTACATTTTATTAAGTATAATTCACGATTAAAATGCAAAAAAGCATGTATTGCATGAGTTTACTAACATATTTATTTTATTTGTACAATACATTACATACATACACACACACACACACACACACACACATATATATATATATATATATATATATATATATATATATATATATACATAATACATGTATACACTTGCATAATACAAATATACATATATATAATATATATGTATACACTCACACACAGTGATGTATTGTACTTGGCTCGCACAAGCTAGTTGTTAAAGTTTAAATTTAACGAATCGCTTGTTAATTTTCTAAAATCGAAGCGCGCCATATCAGAAATTTAAAATTAAAGAATTCAATTTTGCAAAAAGGACTGCGTTAATGTTGGTAGTTTTATTTTTATTGCAAAAGTCTTTTAGCTAGTTTCATTGTAGTCGTAATAAATAGTATTCCATTTTTTGCTTTTTTTTGTTTTTACCAACCTAATGATCTCTTGAAATTTTTCAGATTATAACTGGGTATTAAAAAAATACAAAAAAAGAATATACCAGGTCATTCAGAAATAACGCTCTATTTACAAGAAATTGTAAAAAATCAAAAAACTGCATGTAGCGCTTTCATTTCGGCAACACTGACTGCGTAAAAGCGGGGTATTTTATTAAAACAATATCCGGGTTTGTCGTTATATTGTTTACTATTGTTAAAATTTATTCTACAGAAGAACGCGTTTTCATGGTTTGTCAGTTCTCTAAAACAGAAAGTATCGTGACAGTTTAACGAAATTTCGCAAATAAATTTAAATGCAGATATCGGAAAAAACCTACTCTTAGTGTTATTAATCGTCCTGTAAAAAAAATCGTTGAAATGGACAGTGTACATGATAATCGTCAAGGTAATGTGGGACGCCAACGAACGATGCACATGCAAGATAAAGTGACGAAAACAAAGCAGTTGTTGAAATCCTTGTCCCATACCTCCATCTCAGGTTTAGCTCAACAACTCGGCGTCTCATAGTCACCAACATATCGTAATGATACTGAAGTCAACTTTTCCTCTACAAGATTCAGGTTATCCAAGGTCTATCGAAACGCAGCAAAGAAATACGGTTAGAGTTTACTGAAGAATTAACGGCAGAATTAAACAACAAAAAACTTCTTCAATAACATTTGGCTTCAGATGAAGCACATTTTTAGCTAAATGGATTTGTAAATTAAAAAAATTGGCGGTTATGGTGTCTTAAAAATCCCTTGATGATTGAGGAGAAGCCACTATATCTAGAGAAGTGTACTGTCTGGGTGGCGCTAAGTGCGTGTGGAATAAACGGGCCGTATTTCTTGAAAGAAACAGTAACAAAGGGCAGGTACGTGTTTTTTTTACCACAGTAAAAAATATGCAAAATGTTAAAAAATGAGATATTTTAGCAAGTTAGTGCCAAACCACACACATCCGATAAAATATTAATGCTGCTCCGGAAAACTTTTAAAGATAAGGTTATTTCCAATTGATTTCATGAGATGTTTAATGCGGGCTGGTCGTACAACGCCTTTATGAAGGTCATAATCGAGGAGAAATTAGAAGAAGAAAAAGGGGAAGACCTAGGATGACATGGATGGATCAAGTAAAAATAAGAACGCAAATGTAGTATAAAGAAATCAAGAACATAGCACGCAACAGGAAGGAATGGAAGAAGATGATTGGCTAGCTGCAACGATGAGAGCAAGGCTCTTAAATACATGGATGGATAGCCGTGGTCGCCTTATAGCCGGATCTAAATCCTTCTGATTACTTCTTGTGCAGATTTTTGAACGGCAGGGTATATCGAAATAACCCTATCAATATATCAGAACTGAAGTGGGCGATTAAAGTGATTTTTAAAGCAAGTTTTTTCAAAGTAAAGTATTAAAGCGATTATCTCGGCAACTAGTCGTAAATAAAAATTATTGACTATTGTTTAAAAATATTGTCGAAGCGGTATTTATTTTAAAATTTAAATAGGAGCGATACAACCGAAGGTTTTGGATAACGTATTACATAACGTTAACAGTTAAGATTAGAAACAGTTGTAACTTGTCCAATATAAAACACGGCTTGTGATTCTCTGGCCCACTTGTGTTGTATGGTAATTTTCTCTATAGCGTAAAAGACGCGCATTAAAGCACGAAATGAAAAATTGACAGGCGGCATTGAAAAAAATAAAACCAAAAGTATTGCCTCTATCGAAAAACAGTTCATCAAACATTTCTTAAAATAACGTTATCCTTTATTTTTTTAAAAAAATTTTAATTTTACATTTGTTCTCAATTTTTGCCTTAATCATAAACAATGTTATTTTAAAGTTCAAAAATTTTGGCTTTGTGCGGCTAAATGCATTTATCATTTTAGATGATACCATATTAGATTTTTACGTATTAGAACATTGTCTTTTATCATTTTTCTAAACACTATTTTTACTGCACTCACTTCCATACGGAGCACTGCCTTTTTATCATAACGTACATTTACGTATAAGTTTCATTAACAAATAAAAAACTACTTTGTGTATTAATACATTTTGAGATTGATATTTATAAGTAAACACATGATTACGGTTGTGGAAGAGTTTACATTTGCAACAAGAAAAAAAAGTTATATGAAAGAAAAAAATCAAATCTTAAGAGAAATTAAGTAAAACGATAAACTGATTTTAAAATTACAAAAACTTTAAAAAAAAAGTACAGGAGAAAGACCAAACATAAATGAAGAATTAATAAGTTTTTCCTACAGACTGATAGTACTATCACTTAACATAAGTAACGTAGAACTAACAAGCAAAGCAGATTGCATATAAACTACAATAAATTCTATCGTGTAAATAGAAAAAAGAATAGACCAAAATTTACGAAAAATTAAGAGAAATTAAAATATTTAAGTACATTTTGTCTTTCTATCATATGTTATCTACGGCAATTACAGAAAAAATTAAGTTGGAAGAGAAATTAAAAAAAAAAAAAAAAAAAATGCAAATGCAAAAGCAGTAGGAATCTTAATATCGGTACACATTATAAAATAACGTATCAATAAATTTGAAAGGAAAAATAGAGGAATATTGGATTATTCGCGTGTACAAAGAAAAAATTAAAAACTAATAAGGAAAAATTACAAAAGAAAACTAAATTAAAGCAGTTATACAAGTATATAAGAAATAAGGTGACAACAATAAAAGGTGGAACGTATGTTTTCAAATTGAGAAAAATAGAAAAACCTACGAACCAACAAATAATCTATGATTACAGTTTTAATAAATATCAGGTTCAAAAATTTCCTCGTTTTAGCTTAGCAAATTTAAGTCAATCAATAAGAGTATAAAGTTAAGAACTTACTTTTGGTATGCGGGTACTTCCCCCAACTAAAACAATTTCGTCGACATCTTTTTTATTCATATCAGCATCCTCCAAAACTTTCTGCACCGGTTTCATCGTTGATCTGAATAAATCCATATTTAATTCTTCAAATTTCGCTCTGGTTAAAGTTTCGGAGAAATCTTCACCTTCAAAGAAGCTTTCAATTTCAATTCTCACTTGGTGACTAGCAGATAAGGCTCGTTTAGCCTTTTCTACTTCCCGACGTAATTTCTGTACAGCTCTGTTATCTTTTCTGATGTCTTTGCTTTTCTTTTTTTTATACAGTTTGATAAAGTGGTCCATTACTCGTTGATCGAAGTCTTCACCGCCGAGATGCGTATCTCCGTTCGTCGACACTACTTCAAAAACTCCATTATCGATAGTTAATAAGGAGACATCAAAAGTACCACCTCCCAAATCGAATACTAAAACGTTCTTTTCGCCTTCTTTTTTATCCAGGCCGTACGCGATAGCTGCGGCTGTTGGTTCATTAATAATTCTCATCACTACTAATCCGGCAATTGTTCCTGCATCTTTAGTAGCTTGTCTCTGAGCGTCATTGAAGTAAGCTGGTACCGTAACCACGGCATGCGTTACCTACAACGTAAAAATGATAAAAAAATCAGAAAATAAGCTCATGTGGTAACTGAAATTTTAACATTATTTCGTTATTTATCAATAGACCATATACTTAATCAAGAGGCAAGGAAATTTTTTTAAACGCCCAATGAAAAAATAATTTTAGTTTCTACAAAAATCCAAATTGGAAGAAAATTTCAAAGGCTTCTTTTAATACTTCATATTAATGTAAAAAATAGATTCTTTACTACATGCTGTAATTATATACTTAAAATCGTTAAAAAAGAACCACGTTCGTGAAAATCACTTTATATAGGAAATTCTTTTAATCATTTATTTACTTATTTTCGATAAGCGAAATTTCAAACAAAGAGTCACAATGATACCTTTTTCCCCAAGTACGCTTCTGCCGTTTCTTTCATTTTACCAAGAACCATGGCCGAAATTTCTTCTGGAGCAAAAACTTTCGTTCCATGTGTTGTTTCAACTTCTATGTGAGGTTTGCTATTCTTTTCCTTCACCTAAACACACAAAGCCAACTTCTAAAATAACTTAAACATTTAACATTTCTATAATGTAATAAAATTAAAAATAACTTTTTTTTTCTCACACGTATGTAATTTTATTAACTGTTTAGAATCGATCAAGGGTAACATTTGAAAGTCAGAAATTCGAGACTAGCTAACTACATAATATTTAAATTTACAACAGTGCATAAAAACGAAATAAATACGTAACATATTAGCCTTAACTTCTCAACGAGAGCCGCTGGGCATCATTTATGGTAAAATAAAAATGCATACATATAAATCTGTCGCAATATGCATACAACACGCGCGTAGTGAAATATTACCTTAATATAAGTACCGTTACTTTTTAAATCATATTTTATGCACACAATAGTATAATAAACGTCCATCGTTTAACAAAAATACTATCAAAAGTTTATAGCAGCCAAATAAATGTTCTCCGCAGCAAAATTCCTAAACCTCCCACTATTAGTATAAAGTATGTTTTTTTTTTTTTCAATATATTTTAAAATTAATTTACTAACCGTAACGAAAATTTTTCTATTAATCAGAAAAATCTCAAAATCTATTTTCATTCCTGTTCAAAATACTTATTGTATTCTTATTATTTCTGAGCGGGAAATTTAATGTTCGAAGAATCCAGTACTGGTAATTTAATATCTGTACTTCTGTTTTAATATGCCACAATGTTTCGCTTTTACGTTTCAAATAATGTTTATGGTTCGTTTTCGCATTTTTTTTTCTTATTTCTTTTAGTCATGTTTTCAAATGTAAAACAGCTGTACGCGTTTGATCGTTACCGGTAGTCGGCAAAAACGGATCAGTAATTAGCAAAATCTTGAATTTTTTCATTCTCGTTCAAAGCGCTTACATAATCATGGTGGCAACTTAAATATAATTTTTAAATTTCCCGTTTTCCCGGTCCAGATCCCCCCCCCCAGTCTTCCGGTCCAAATCTTCCCGATTTCCTGATTACTAGAATTGTATAAAAAGAAGAACGAAATTGTTATAATATTTGACCGCCGTAGCACATTTTATATGAATAAAACAGAACTTCGTAATTTGTTTTGAATACAGTACATTAAAAAATGCATCAATTTTTCGCTTCAAATGTTTTTTTCTTATTAAAAACAACATTTTTGGCCATTTTCACTTATTTTCCCGGTTTTACGACAAAATTTCCGGCTTATTCCCGGTTTGCTGAATTCGTGGCTTATTTCCGGTTGGGTGGCCACTCTGATTCTCTGTTTTCACATTGTTTTTGAATAACGCATTTGGTACTCGAGTATTCCATCTTATTCACAACAATCAAAGTGAAAAAAAAAAAAAAAAACGAGGTAATTTTCATATTGAAGTTCGTGTAATAATCTGAGATAAAGTAAATTGATGATTTGGATACTTAAAATCAAAGTTTGTGGAACAGTTTGTTGTAAGGTAACGTATTGTTTAAAAAAAAATATTCAAAAAAGTATCAAGAGAAAACGAAAAAGTAGACATACCTTTTTGGTTATTCAATTTTTTGTTTGCCGATATCACGTAAATTTTTTTAACGATAAAAAATTTAGCCACACTTTTGCCTGAAAAACTTTGGAATAACTGCCAATCATAAATTACGTTTATGTTGAAACGTGAAGTTCTAACGTAGATTACATATAGGCATATTTTGTGATAACTTTTGTACAAATTATCAGTTATTTAGCTTCAGCTTTACACTATTATTTTATGTATATGCAGAGTTACAGCATCAGGGAATACGAAATTAAGATTTTGATGCACACTAAACGTCTAAGGGATTTTAAAAGAATATTAAACCAATTTCTTTTCTTTTTACTTTCCCAGATTTTTCTGTTACTCAATTATTCCAAACTAGGGGTAGATTTGGGAGTGACTTATATCTGGATCGAAATCAATTTTAATAGTCGAGTATTTTGACTATTAGGCTACGGTGTTATTGTACACGTACACATAAAATATATGTACAGAAATAGAAAAAAAGAAAAACTCAAATAAGAGATTATGCAATAATTTTATTAATAATACATTAACTCATTTTGTGACTTACTAATTGTTAATTATTCTTTCCTTTGGTCATTATGTTAAATAAATTTCTGGTTATTTTAATTTTTCTTCCTTTCTATCTTTTGCGACATTTATCAATTTTCCCTTCTTTCAGTTTTTTTCACTTACGGAATAATGGGTTCTTTGCACAAGGGATTAGTATTAAACCTAAATTGATTTTTTTGGAAATCACGTAATATTTATTTCTCAACTTTCAAATTACTTTTAGAATTATATCTCAAGTACCGCTTCAAGACCGAAATTTTATTTTTTTAAATGTTACCTTATTTTATAATAAATAAATATTTCGTTGTTTTTGTATTGTAAAAATAAATTTTGCCCATTACCAGATATCAAGATAGATGTTTAACAGTTACTTAGAAATACTTTCTATCGTGAATATTTGTGGGCTGATAGTCAAAAGAAAAAATATTTTTTTGGATTGGAGAAAAAACAAAAACAAAAAATGAATATACTTATATGTATGAAATGTTATACGTTTAAACAGTTTTTATATAATTAATATTTAATAATTCTACGCGTAGCCGAAATAATAGAAGCTACGACCCTAATACATGATATATTCTAATTTTTTACCATATACTATTGAAACTGCTCAAGAAAGTCATATCTACCACCAAGTTAGTAGATTATTTATTAAATTAATACAACAAATCGAATATGATTTACATTATTTGAAAATTAAATCTGTAGGAAAATATTTATTTACATACGTTAAATATAAAAGCATACGTACACACAAATTTATATGTATAGTTAATCAATTAGACTTACTTTAAATGGGAAAAATTTGATATCCGATTGTACTGTAGCGTCTGTCCAATCACGTCCGATTAATCGTTTTGCATCAAAAACGGTGTTCTCCGGATTTGTGGTCAACTGATTTTTAGCGGCATCGCCGATAAGTCTTTCGCCATCGGCAGTAAATGCAACGTATGAGGGGGTAATTCGATTACCCTGATCATTTGCTATTATTTCCACTCTGCCATTTTTGAACACTCCGACACTAACAATAGGAAAAAAGGTATTTTATTATAAACTCTCTGAATATCAAAAATAAGATGCAAGGTATCTATCTATTGGTAAACTTACGCTGTTCAATTTCAACGTTAAACATTGTTATATAACACAAACCGTCTATAAAATTTAAAGTAAACTTTCTTCTCTTCAAAATTGATATGGACGATAATTTAGTCATTGTTCGTTAAAATAATGTTTTAATGAAAATGTTACTTCTGCTATATTATTGTATATTATCAAGCTGAGAGCAGTCAAATATTAGATATACATATGTCAAAAAGTTTTCAAAACATTGATATACATACCACGAATACGTTGTTCCAAGATCAATACCAATAACAGTTCCAAGATTTTCTTCCTTTGCACTCACAAAATAAGTGAATGACAAAAGAATAATAAAAAGTTTCAAATTTATTACTCCCATATTTCTTCGTTTTCTTTCAACTCTAAAACAAATATAGATCATTTAAGTTAAATTAATATATAATTTATCGGTAATTATGAATACGTAAACCCTATGGTGCAATCTGTAAAATATGACTACGTAGTCTGGGTATGACCGGAATGATGATGAAAACATTAATTTAATATGTTAAGAAAAAGTTATGTAGGTAAAATTACAAAAGTTGAAAACGAAAAGGAACAATCAAATATTTAAAGTAAATGTAGTTTTTTTAATTTTTAAATAAACTTATAAAAAGTAAACAGAAAATTATCCTTATTATGTCACTGTTATAACTTTAGTATTGTTTTAATTTGATATTCATTATAAAAAAAAAATATTACCTTATAAATTATTTCACACTACAAAATCCACTTAACAACACATTACAACTCACCAACCACGACAAAAACTACCGTAGAACTGTTCCGTTAATCCCGTTATTAGATATGCTAATGTCTTGTTTTTGAATGAACAGTCGTGGTCAACGTTTATTGGTTGTAGTAAGCCGAAAATGTTGACAAACGTTAATTATGATTGGTCAAAAGTGTGATATCTGTTTGGATAGCATTGGTCCACGAAACTAGAATATTCTTTAAAGTTCTTAAACCTCCGTACAAGTTTTTGTATAATTAAGAATTATTTTGCTATTTAAAATTTAAAGTAATGCAAATATTAATTATCGAATAAATATCGAATGTTAAAATTTACGAAAATATTATTTTTACCGTTTTCATAAGATAAATAACTTTTAATATCAATAAATCAATATAATTTTTTTCTTTCCCTAATTTTGTTACTTATTTCTGAATACCTATGAACGAATTATTTAAATGTACACCAGTGTAATTTATGTTACCTCGTCTTCGAATGAACAAGTCTTCTATAGTTTTTAAATCAGAAACGATTTGAATAATTTTTGTTATTTAACTTAAATAAATCTCATTCGGTTAATTTTTATAGACCCGATATGATTTTATCGATTCTGGGTAACATAGTTGATGCCGGTAGAAAAATACTATTTTCCTTTATTTCTGAAAACCCTTTTTGCAATTACACTTTAACTGTATTACATTATACCAACTGATTAAACATGGTAATTGAGTTTTATAAATTTTGTTTCCGCCTTTACTTATATTTTTCATTTTTCCGTGATTTATAAAAAACATTCCCATAATTACTTAAATGCCACATATCATTAAGATTCATCGCTTTTCATTTACTCTGCAATTGTTAATTTGAATGATACGCAGTAGTATGACCAAACTTGAAAATTATATTATTATTAAATATTCTCTTTTTATAAATTCTAGTACGATTTGTTTTTTAAAAAAATTTCTTTATTAAAACATTAAAATGTAATTACAACTGTTTTTCAAATTTATCAGATGACGGCGCTGTAACAGCGGTGTAGAATGGTTTTGAGCAACACTGTACGCTTATTCCGTCAATTTGCTGTTCGAAATGTGTATATTTTGCGGATAGCTTCCGCTAAGAAAGTTGGTAATGTTATTGAAGTTGAATGAAATGTGAATTGTTTTATTAAATTTTTGTTAAAATTTCGGGAACATTTTAATGCGATCATGATTCGTTCATCTGCTGTTACGGTTGGAGAAGTTTTTCAAGTAATAAAACGTGGAGTAAAAAACCATAAACCTCCTCCGGATTTTTCACATATTGAGTTTCCTGAGAAAACTAAATTATGGCAAGTTTCAAAAGTACCATCGTATCCTGGGGGTCTGGAGCCGCCCAAAATGATGAAAAATTTAAAATTCATGAGAGGACCAGAATTAGTTCATAATCAGTTAATACATAAACAATATGGTATAATAGCCGAACATGGCGGTAGAATGAAATTTGAACATTTTGAATTATTACGTCGCCATCTCACTAAAAAATTGGATGAAAACCGAATGTTTGCTGTATGGAGAGTGGATGAACCGTGGCAACCTCTTACTAAAAGACCCGTTGGAGTTACTTTAGGTGGAGGAAAAGGTAAGATTCACCATTATGTAACTCCTGTTAAAGCGCACAGAGTGATCGTCGAAGTAGGAGGAAAATGTGAATTCTGGGAAGTAAAGTATATTTTAAAAAATCTAGCAAACAAAATGCCGTTTAAAGCAAGAGCCGTCAGTTATGAAATGTTGGAAAAAGAGAAAGAAGAAGAAGAGAGAAAACAAGCGCTTAATTTAAATCCGTATAATTTAGAATATTTAATTAAAAACAATATGTTAGGTGTACGTAAGCATATAAGGAAAATCGATTATGATTATTACGGAAAGTATACGTAGTTCTTTACTAATAAAGTATATTTACATATAACATGTATTTTTCTATTCAGACTTGATATTTGCTTAGATGTTGACGAAAATGCGTTAAAATTGAATAATTTACTCTACTGCTCCATGTTAAGAATAGAATTGTGTAGGTTTAATTACTTTACTAAAATTTGATTTATAAAAATAGCGAAAATTATTTTCTTAATTTTTACTTAGGTTCATCACACAATACAAACCTTTCACATATCTTTAAATATTTCTGTCACTTTTATACTACAATTTTTATTTCATATACAATATCGTGCAAAAAAAAATATATATATATAGCCAGTAAGAAAAATATTTCATTTAATTTTATTCCTAATTTTATAATTGGTTTAATCTTTTCTTTCTTTCTGATGCCCGATATATTAATAAATATCGCGTTTTTTTGACAGTTTATATGAACCGTTTCATTTTAGTTATGGTTAAATTTAACTGTTATTCTAAAAAAAAAAATTTTTTAATTCGAAAGGAAATATTGATACCTAAGTGATATTGTAATTGGCAGATATTATCAGTATAGTAAATATTTTATATTTGTAATACGTTTAGATTTCATAACTTTTTTATAACTCAATTTGTTTTGTCTTTATCCGTTTTTTTTTTTATTTATTAGACGTCAAATTAAAACTGTTATCTACCAACCAAATAAAAACCTCACCGTGCATTTTTTAGTGTTTTTTTAAAAATTTTCTGAATAACTTTAAATTTTAAAAAGTCAACATTCAGACCTTGTGTATCAATAATTTAATATAAAAGCAAAGATATATTAAACCTTAAACATTTATTATAGACAGCTTTCTTCAAGTTCTAATGTTTATCCTGGTATTTTAGTCACTTTTTACCCAGTTATTCTGAACATTCACATGAAGTTTGTTTAAGCATTTCTAAACCCTTATGTTGGGAGCAAAAGAATTTTAAAACCAGTAAATTCAGTAATACTCCCACGGCATTACATTTATTTAAAAAAAAAAAAGGATGAATAACTATTCTTCTTACGTTAATCATGCTTTTCTAATAAATCGCTTACATGATTTTCGGAAGTTGATATTTAGCATGGATAAGTTTTATGTAGGTTCGTGTCATATTATTGGATCGCTGGTGTCTTTAATTTGATCGAATTTTTTCGTCGACAAAATTATATTAACGTCATATATCGGCTCATTTAAATGAATGAAAAATCACTAATGAAGTCATTAAAAATAAATGAGTTAAAAGTTGTTTATTATAATACAACACGAAACATAAACTGTACGATTTAAATGAAAATAAGAAATGTTACTGTTATAGTATAATATACAGGATGAAAGATAAGTATGATCAAATAAAAAAAGTTTGCAAGTAATTGTCTATTTGAACTATTTTTGTATAATTTAGTTGTTAATAACGCTTATATTTCAGACGAAGTAAAATTTCTGTTGATTGTGAGAACTTAAAACGAATAAAATGTTTAAATATTTTCTTTTATATTTTATTTGAATTTTGTTTACATTTTAGTAGACCCCATTATTCATGAATTTATAAAAAGTACTCTGCATTCTCCCACCTACGAAAAATATTTTAATGAATTAAAAAGGAAAAATATACCACTAGTAAGATTTTTATTTTAATATTGAACCAGTGTTTTTTTCTACTTTTTTTATTTTTCAATTTTTTAATTATGTTTTATAAATGATTTAGACTGTTCTTTTTAAAGTTTTAATCATTTATAATAGCGGAAGTAGCACATTTTTTAAGAAGAAGAGGTTTTAAATTATCAGAGCCATTATATGTCGGGAAAGAATATTAATACTGCGTATATTATATATTTTTTCATGCTGTGGGCCACACAAAAATGTTACGTGGGTGGCACGTTGCACAGAACTGCTCTCAAAAGACGCTGTTGCTAAACACATTTTGGGTGTGTTCAGAGGATTTGTATTAAAAGAAATCGAATAATACTTAATTAGCCATTAATAGCCTAAAAGAACGGATTAAGAAACACTCTAACTGTAAATTACAAATTTGTTGTTAACAGTTACTTAACAGCTATGATAACTTTAAATGTCAGTAAAACAGAGTAGCTACCCAACCGAGAATAAGCCGGGAATTTTGTTGTAAAACCGCGAAAAAAGAAAAATAGCTAAAAACGATATTTTTAAAAAGAAAAAATCATTTGAAGCGAAAAACGAATGCATTTTTAATGTACTTTACCCAAAATAAATGACGAAGTTTTGTTTTATTCATATAAATTATGCTACGACGGTCAAATATTACCAATAGTAACAAAAAAATTTCACTCTTCTTTTTGTACAATTTTAGTAATAAAGAAATCGAGGGGATTTCGACCAGGAAAACCGGGAATTTAAAAGTTATATTTAAGTATGTAAAATTAAGTATTTGATTTGTTCACGTTCAAAAGATAAATATAAAGAGCTACGGATTTTACTTACAAGAAGAGGGCACAACCTCGGAAATTCATTTCGGGACAAGACTCTATAATAATAGTGCTCCCTTAGGGTGTTCACCCTTTAATAATAATAGTAACGAATGTCCAGTCAATTCGGGGGAAAAAGCCTCTGAAATATTAATAAGTTTATTTATGCTCGAGTTCGAATCTCGTGCCCGGTTAACTTTTTTTTTTCTTCTTTTATTTCATTTAATTAATTATTTTTACAATTAAATAAATCTCTAATTTGCAAACATGAATAAACAAAAAATATTTTATTTTGTTTAGAAAAAAAGCTTATTAAATAATATTTTTATTATAGTAACTATTTTCTTTTTTAAAATACAAAATAACTAATAGTTACGATTATAATACTTATAAATAGTTATTATAATAAGTAAAAAGTTTAAATTGTATTATTTAATTTTATTTGACATACATTTTTGATTACGAACGAGAACTTAAATGATAATTGTCATACAAACATTTAAATTTTTTTGACATTAGCACAATTAATAAAAGAATTATTGCAAGAACAATGTTCTTTAAGAAATTTAATTGGAAAACGAACATCATTCAAATTCAAGAAAATTTCTCTAGGTTTTAATATGATGGAAATAATTGCAGTTACTATTTATATACATTATTATCATAACTATTAGTTATTTTGTATTTTTAAAAATAAAGTAGTTACTATAATTAAAGTATTATTTAATATTTAATAAGCCCTTTTTCTAAATAAAATAAAATATTTTTTGTTTATTCATGTTTGTAAATTAGAGATTTATTTAATTGTAAAAATAATTAATTAAATGAAATAAAAGAAAGAAAAAAAAGTTAACCGGGCACGAGATTCGAACTCGAGCATAAATAAACTTATTAATATTTCAGAGGCTTTTTCCCCCGAATTGACTGGACATTCGTTACTATTATTATTAAAGGGTGAACACCCTAAGGGAGCACTATTATTATAGAGTCTTGTCCCGAAATGAATTTCCGAGGTCTGCCCTCCCCTTGTTAGACTTTTAGATATTTTTGTGCAATAACTCAAAATTTAATTTATTATTAGATATGTAAATAATAGCATTTTTTATATCTAAATTGAATTCGAGTAACATTAAAGAAGAGAACTGATATTTAAAAATAACTATTAATTAAACGCAGAAAGCGATAGAAAATGAATTAAAAAGCGCGAGGTTTGTTCATTAGTGAAGAGAGCAATAACTTTAGTAGTTTTGTATGTATGTGTGTGTGTGTGTATATATATATATATATATTAGAGAGTTGCAGAGTGCGTCAGAAAAAGAAGCAATCAAATATAGGATCGATCGAATGAAAGCGGCCTTTTATTTAACGAAAGAAATATCTATTAAGAAATGCCAAACTGGGGCACTATAAAACTGTGATCAGACTAGAAGCATTATATGCAGCGGAAAGCCTAACAATGAACAGAAAAGGATTAAGTGAGCAACTTAAAATCGCAGAAAGAAAGATCGTAAGAAGAATACTGGAACCAGTGAAACAAGGTGGAAAATATATAAAAAGGAGTAACCAAGAAATATACCAACATGTGGAAAGCATCTCTACCGAGATCCAGAAAAGAAGAATTCGATTCTACGGTCATATGCAAAGGATGGAGCCAAGCAGGTTCACCGGAAAGTTGCTTAATTACATGCGAAAGCTAAAAATAAACGGCACATGGTACACAGACATCAAAAAACACCTGGAGGAACTGAAGATTGATTACGCCTGAAGATATGGAACAGCGATCAACATTAAAGAAGAAACTATTTGACTGTAAAAGATTCGCGGAGAAACAGAAGTGAAGAACTGTTTGTAGTCATTAAAACACCGCTTCTTCTTACAATAGCTTTTATCATGGAGTAAAACTAATTCTGTATTCCTGAAGAATCTTTTGATTGATTACCAGTGATTTGAAAAGTTGTATTTCTATTATCTCAAGCTTTCTCTTTTATAAATTGATATTTACTTATCTTGGTTTCGTCAGTAATTTGTGAGATATATTTCGGTCATGGTCCTTTACCTTGGCTTAGAAATCTGTCGTTTCTTATATTGCTGTTCTCTTATATTCTTCATTAGGCATCGTTCTTCACTGACGTTTTTAAGCGTTTCTGTATTTCTAATATCATTAATTCGCACAATTTTTTGCAGTTTTCTGCAATATCAAATTTCGAAAGTTTTCACTTGTTTTTTCCTTATTTTCCACGTTCCTAATTTGTAAAGAAATGAGTTTGTATTCTTGTTTTCTAGATGTTAGCATTGATTTATTTTTATTGAATGCGAATTTTACTTATGTCATTCTATATTTTATTTCATGACCGCACCTTCCGCTATCTGTTTTTATTAAGCCTAAATATTTTTGTGTTTCTTCACATGGTATAATATTTTTTACCTGAATTTATTGTTGCTTTCTTATTGTTTTTCTTTTTTTTTATTTTATTATTACTGTTTTCTTTTAATTTATCGTCATGTCACAGAGTTTGAGGATCGAAGTAAATAGAATGAACGAGTTAATTGAGGTTTTTCCATTTTCTGCTAATGTAAATCTTATCTGGAAATCTTGAATTATTTTATTTTCCCTCTCCGTACATAATTCCATTTTTATTTGTTCCTTTCTAACGTTTATGTGAAAGCTTGTTTTATTTATATGTGCGACCTAGTCTACTAACGGAGACCTATAGTCTGAAAACAAATTTTCGAGAAAACAGCAGTTAAACTAAACAAATCGGTACCGGTGCTTTTACACTTTTGTGCTGTTTTTTTACGTTTTTTCAAGTTTTCGTGTTCTTTTTTAAAATCAGTTTGGAAAAGTAAATATTAAATCTAGAAATCTACGAATAAGAGAACGTACTTTTTCCCACTGAGAATCGCCAAAAAAGTAAAAATCGATTTTTCGGACGGTAGGTCCCTTTTGAATCTTTCCTAAGTGGCATTGCCCGATTCCGAGCGTCGTGACTACCTACTTGTAGATTCTAGCTGTGTAGACATAGACATATTGTTCATGGCAATTGTTAGATGCAACGCAAGTATACGCGCAAGATTTTTTTTTTTTTTTTTTGAAAAATATGTATTTATTATTTTTTACATACAAAACTTTTGTCGAGCTAAAATAGCTTGTCGACGAATTATCCTATTGAACACTTTACCATCTTAAATTAACTTATACATATACATAATCGTGTAATATTTACTAGTCTTAATCTATCTATTTTACTTATCAATAATTAATAATCTATTTCTACCTTCTATGTTCAAAGTTTTTTTTTTTTTCTAGTTTTTTTGTTGCGCTTTGTTATTTTATTTTATGTTTATTATTTTTTTTATATTATCTTCTTCTTGAAGCCATTCCTTTATTTTCCTTTTTCTTTCCCCTATTTTTTCCTTCACTATTATTTCTTTGGGTATTTTATTCAACATCTGAGTTATAATATATTTATCAGTTTGCTCTCCCATCTTTGTTCTTCCTAACGGCAGTTGGAACGAAAGTTTTTCCCTCAACTCGTATTCTGTGTTTATTCTTTCCTCCAATTGAATTTTCTTTTCTGCTGATATGTACTCCCATATCTTCAGTAATAAGTACATTCCTCTTATGCTCATTACGTTTTCTTTTTTAATTATTTCACTATCGGTTTCTCCCTTTAAGGATTTCCTATTAATTTCAAGCATTTAAATTGCAGTTTATTTATTTTCCCCAAGTATGCTTTTCTCGCCATTCCCCATGCCTGAATTCCATATCTGATCCTCGACTCTACTAGCCCATAATAAACTACTTTTAATGTTTCATTTGTTGCATATTTCTTTAATGTATATAAAGCTGGTAAAACTGCTCTTATTTTCTTTGCAATGTATTCCATACGTATGTCCCATCTTAAGTGTTGATCCATCATTACTCCTGAATGTTTATACTGCGTTACTATGTCTAACTTTTGACAGTTTTTCATTTCGCATTCGCGTCTTTCCCCCATTGAGTGTACACATTCATTTGAGTGCATTATTATATTTGGACAATACAAATCGGAGCTGTCCCTTTTCATACGCAGTACCATTAGTCTTTTTTACATTAATTCTTAGACTTTTATCGTGTGCCCATTTACTTATTGTTATTAGATCTTTTTGCATCCTTATTTCTGCCTCTTTAACATCTTTATGTGACGTAACTATTGCCATATCATCCGCGTACGAGACTACCTCACTTTAACTTAATTCCCCTTATACAGAGACCATTTGTATATATAATAAACAGTATTGGCGCTAAATTGTTACCCTGCGGTACTCCTACATCCATCTCCTCTTTTTCACTTTGCACATTTAAGATATTTACGCGTGTTTTCCTTTGTGTTAAATAACTTTGAAACCATTTTTTCAAATTATTTGTTATTCCTATCTCCTCTAATGTGTTTATGATTATTTTATGATCAACCGTTTCAAATGCTCTACTAAGATCTATGAACGTTATCAACACCTTCTTTCCCTCTTCAAAGCTATCTCTTATTTTTTCGGTAAGCTCACCGATTGCTTTCGATGTGGATTTTCCTTTTTGAAATCCGTATTGTGTTTTGTCAATTATCCTATTTTCTTGTAGTTATTTTGTTAGATTATTTGCTACGTACTTTTCTAATATTGTTGCAATCTCATTGCTTTCAGCAATTGACATAATAGAGTTTTCATATTCACTGTGTTTCCCCACTTTTTATATATTGGTCTCGTTTTCGATATTTTTAACCCATTTGGTATTTTCCCTTCTTTTAACATCTGATTAATTAGCTTAGTAATTTCCTTCACTATATATATTTTTACTGTTTTTATATCTTTTATTCTTATTCCATCGATTCCGGTGGCCTTTGTTTCCTTTAATCCATCAATTATTTTCCCCACCTGTTTTACGTTTGCTTCAGGTAAATACATGTTTACTTTTACTTCATTTTTTTCTCTTTTTTCTAATAGCACTTTATTACATTTGTGTTCTAGTTTTTTTATGTCATTTTTGAATTCTTTACTGAATTTGTCTGCAATTTCTCTTGCTTCTTGTTCCTTGCCAAAGTATTTATTTATGGTTTCATCTACTCCTAGGCTCTTTTGTTTTCCTATAATCTTGTTTATATTTAACCAAGTTTTCCTGATATCCCCCTGTACTACTTTAAAACTTTTCCCGACAAACATGTCTTTTTGCCATCTTATTTCTGCATTCACTTGGTTTCTGAATTTATTGTATTTTCTTCTTAACTCAATATTTTGATTATTCTTTTTTACTTTTTTGTACAATTTGTCTCTTTTTTTATCATTTCAATTATTTTTTCCGTCATCCATTCTTTCTTCCTTTGTATTTTTCCTTTTCCTGAGGTATTTTTTGTTTGCCTACATTCTTTGTATACTTTTTCAAATTTTTCTTTTATTCTTTCGTATAAATTTCCAGCATTCAATTTATCTGATTTCCCTTCCCACTTTATGAGTCTTAGTTCGTTTTTCACTTTATTTTCTATTAAAGAACTTCTGTTCAATTCCATTTGTTTTCTTCCGGTTTTTTCCATCTCCATTTTTACTGTACACACTATCATGTTGTGATCTGCTATTTTAATATCTGTATTATAATATTCGAAGTCGATGTTTCTTTTCTTCTTTTTAGTGTATATATGGTCGATTTTGGGTTGTGTGAACCTGTTTTCCCTCCATTCTTCTCTTATGTATCCTTCTAAAGAGTTGTGTTTTCCAGTATTTATATTTATGTCTTATATATATATATATATATATATATATATATATATATATATATATATATTAGAACAGTTTTCCATGTATTTTTTTGTCAATCTTCTTTATTTCTTTAATGTATTTGTTTGCTTTTCCTGATGGTGATCTGTATAACGTCCATAGAAATAGTTTTTCCTCATACTAAGTTATTTCAATTATTACACATTCCGCATTTTCCATATTTTTGTTTTTAATTTGAGTTTGTATTTTTTTATCCCCCTTTATACATATCACAATCCCATATTTTACCCCTTCTACATCTAAATTGTGACATTTCTCATAACCTTCTAAATGATATAAATTTATTTTGTCCTTTTTATATTTACTTCCCCTAAAATTAATATATCGTATTCTTGTCTTGCCTCTAATATCTCTACTTCCTCCCAGTTTTTCCTCATTGATCTAATATTTATGTGTGCTATATTTAATTTGGTAATCTTTTTTTTTTTTTTTTATTTTATTTATTTATTTATTTAACCTCTTTTTTTTCTTTTTTCCTAAGCTTATCCTATTTATATTTCTTCCTTCCTTTCCTTGGCTTTCTTTTCCCCTTTATCTGTTTGTTTTAAAATTTGCTAGTTTTTAACGCACCAAGACTGAAAACAACAAATTAACAACATTTTTAAACGGATAGTTTTCATTACGATATAAACATAACTTAAAACGTACCTTAGAGGCCTGCAGCGGTGCGGTGGAAGCACGTCTGCGCATCTTATCTATTTCACCTGCCTCCTCATCGTTGTTTCTTTGCATATCTCTTATCACATCTACTTCTCTCTCTTATTCTTGCTTATTCGTTCGCTTATACTGTCTATTTTTCGCTTCCCACTTATCTTCTTTCCTTTTCTCTCCCCTAAGCTGTTCACACTGCTTCCACCCCGCCATCGCACCCCTCTACGTCAAACCACCATACACCACCAACCCGAAACACACACATCATAATCAAAAACCACTCGCAAACCCATGCACACACACATATATACAACACACCACCCGCAACTATTCCTAGAACCACATCTGTACACACTTTCTCTCGCGCACAGATACGCCACCTGCTACGTAAATTCTTAGTATCCCAATAACACACGCGCACCAAGCACCATATTACGCTACCCTTGTCTACACTCATATTCACATGTTCGCTTAGTCCCGTCTTATTTATTCTAATCTTATTTCTACAATTCAGAACTAATTTGTGCAATCGAAGTATTAAACTTCTTTTCGAATATTGTCTTATTTTTAATCTTACAACTACATATTTCGCGATTTCCCGTGTTTCTTCCCCGCTGCTCTAAAATGTTCTTATATTAGTTTGTTTAAATCGTCCGGATCTTTCATTTCGGAATTGTTATTTCCTGCGGGTTTTTCTTCATAAAGATCTTCCCTCTTTTTACCCATACGGAATTATAGTTATCTTCTTTGGCCTTCTGCTTTGCTTGCCATAGAAGTCCTCTGTAAAACCTGGATAAGTTCTCGTTCAGAAACACTTAAGCTACTCTCAACGTTTAAAATGTATTTGTCCCATATTATTATCCCTTTCTTTTTTTTCCATAATTTCGTCCGCTATTCTCCTATTTGCCTTTACAATTATCGGCTTTGGCAATGTGGTGCTTTTCGACGGTAGTCTGTGCACTGCACTGATGTCTTCTTCCTTTATCGTTACATTGATTTTTGCCGCCGTCTTGATTACAATTTCTCTAAGATTTTCACGTTTTCCCTTCGTACTGCTACACTTGCACTGACTGTAAATGTTCGATTTATCGATATACAAATGCAGTGCCGTAGTGTATACCGTATACTAACTAGCGTGCATATGATGGTATACATGGTAGTTTGCCATTGCCTGCCACGTGATTATTAGCGGATATTTTTAATTGAATTTTTGTAATAAGTTCTGTCATCTCCTGGAGTCGAACTCAAGGCTTCCGTGACAGAAGCCAAGCGCTCTAGCAACTAAATTATCGCGACAACATATATATATATATACACACACACATATATACATATTTAAAAAAAGCGATAAATTGCAACCTTGTTTTATTTTTTTCTACTGTTGTTTCTGCAACAATATTTTCATCTGAGATTATTACTTTTTGAACTTTATGTAAGGGACCATCTCATTTTGTCCTAGATTATTTCGGCTTCATTGCGTTTTACCCTCGGCTTACTTCGAAGTAGATTTAGTGTAGAATTAGTGTGTTTTTGATTTTTTGGATTCCGTATATTTTTATGTGTTTTTTTTTCTCTTCTTTATCATTTGCCGTGACTGTATAATGTTGCGGACTTGCGAACGTTACTTCTCTTATCTCTAGCCTATTTAATATACGCAATGAAGATTTTTCTGGCAATGTTGCATACCTTGTCAGTCTACTTTAGAGGTGCTTTACGAGGCTTCTATCTCTAAATTAACTTTGCCGATTATGTATCTATAAGTTGTAGTCTTGCTTTCGAAATAGAAATTTTTTGTTTTGGAAATCCATGAAATTCTTAAAAGATATCTTTCTTCTTCTTCTTCTTCTTCAAGCAGCCTTCTGACGCCAATATTTGACGTAGACCTCTCTCAAATTATTCCACTGGTGTCTATCCTTAGTCTCGCGTATCCGTGTATGACCGGCTTGTTTTATTATATTATCTGACCATCTTCTTGGGGGACTCCCTGTTTCAGTTTTACTATGTATGGTCGCCAGTTCAGTACTTTCTTTGCCCATCGTACAACAATATATTTTAAAGGTATTGATTTCACGAATATTTTTCTACTTCGACGTGCAACACTCTACGGCGTATGGGACAATAAAAAGCGGAGTTTTCTTTTGCTTCTGTTTCGTGGATTTTCTAAAATCCCCGCTTTTTCATTTTCTATCTAGTATTTTAATCAAAACTGTACGCGTTTTAATTTCTTTTTCGCACCTGCCTTCGTTGAAAATGCCGGAGCTAAAATAAATAAAACTATTAACCACTTGAACTCCTTGTATCTTCCTGAAGTTAGTTCTGTTATTATTTTTCCCGAAAAACGTATTAATGTTGCGGAGTTTCTTTTATCTTGTACAACGTATATAACAAATCTCCCTTTAATTGTATCACCTGCGTAATAAAGGTTAGAAATTTTCTTTCCCTCGTAATGTGCCTCCTGTCTAGTCTTCCATTTGTTTTTCTGATGATCCCCGCTCTTCTTGTGTATTTGAATTATATGTTTCGTTACGTGTAGTATTATTATTGCAACAATTTAAAAGAAATAAATTCATTAAATTTTGAAGTAATTGTTAAAATAATGGTAAAGGGGATATATGTTTTTTTTTCTTTTACTTTTTTGGGAAGAGGGAAGCTTTGACAACATAACCCATCGGCTACTATTTTTATCTATCAGTACTTAAAAATAATAGATAAAATAATATTCTCGAATTTTTAATAGGATTTTATTACGTAATTTCTGCGGATAAACTCCATCTCATTGATTCGAAAAAATGAATGGTAAAGTTAGCAAAGTTTGATTCATTTATTAAAAACAAAAAAATGTTTAACTACATTTTGGTATTTTCTAGACTTCGGAAATAAATAGCAAGAAGTCCTAGTTGTTTCACCGTTTTATGTATTTCACGTGGACACTATCTTTATTAGGAACTTTTGATAGAATTTTTTATCTGTTTCATTTATTGTACACGTTAATTGCTACTTATTTTTCTTTCTCGTTCGCAAATAATTACCGAACATAAATCTGTTAAGATTTACTTTGCGTTTAAAATGTTAACGTTGTATCTCACGTTTTTTTAAGATTCCATACACATGAAATGTACGGAATCTAATAAAATGGTTCAGAAACGACAAAAATACCAAATAAAAATCAATAACTCACGAACGGTTTGTACTTAACTTCAAAGTTGGATCACAAATTACAATGGAATTTCTGTCTATGATAATCTGTAACTTCAAGCTGACGTATTACTCTGAGCGCCAAAAACCCCAAACAACAGTCAAAAATACAGAACTTAACCTCAAAAATCACTTAATAATTCATAACTCATCACCAGATAAGCTTTTTAAAGTGAAATTCAAAATATAAAACTAAATGCAGATGCCCTCTCCTAAAATCAAAAAATTATACAGCCCCTCCCCATCTTTTTGGAGCCAAAAACAATAAAAAATGGGAGTTCACGTCAGAAATAACCCGAGTAACAAAGTTTAGGAAACCAAAATGTGTCTCAATTATATGTATGAAGGACCGCTTTATAGGAAAACTATAGCCGATCATACAGATTTATGTCTAAGCTCTCGGGGCGCGGAAAGCTTGAAATTTTTGAAAACAAAATTTTTTTCCAGGCATTTGATAAATTGATGGAAAGATAACTATTTTTCGGGAATGAAACCGTATTTCATTTCCTTAACGAAACTTTCGGAAGTTGGCGAAAAGTTCAAAACAGGACGAAAAATGGCGTGTAGCCTCTCATTTGCGCCGCGAGTTTTATAATTCAAAATTTTAAACTAAGTTAAAAATATGCGTATCCGCGTATATTTCTCACAGTAAAGCATATTGCATATTGCCATACATCTGCGTTAAGTGCGGCGAATAACATGAAACAATAAATTGCAATAAATCAACGGATACACCTGCTAAGTGTATTAATTGCCGCGGTAATCATCCTGTAAATTATAACAGATATACAAGTCATACAACTTGCTGCCACGAATAAACAGACAAAAATCTCAATCATTTGACAGAAATTCTTTATAAACATTTACTCAGTTCGAATTTATATGACCTAAACTTACTACTAATAACAGTTATTCCGCAGAATTACAATGACGATAAAAAGCATCCTAACCGCGACATTGAGGTCCCTACAACGAATAATTGCATAACCTGTAATGACGATAACTACAATTTTAATAATAATAATAATAATAATATTAACAAGCAGCTTGCTGAATCCGTGACGAGTTCAAAAACATCTTTAACTAACTACTTCAGCAAAATGGCATGATTATTAATATGTTATCTACTGTAGTTAATATATGAAGTCCAAAATGAACAGATTCTTAATGGAACATCAACTGGTTGGTTCGGCATTGACATAAGTTGAACTATTTCTGATAAATAATAAAATAGATGTGCTGTTAATATCTGCATCGCATTTCACAGATCGGAGTCATGTTAATATACCTCAATATACAATTAATCACACGCAACATCTCGATGGTACAACTCTTGGAAGAACAGCTATCATTATAAAAATATCTGCAGCATTTTGAGATGAATAAGTTTCTGCTATACATTTGCAAGCAACAAATTCTGCCATTAAATCATGCTCTGATCTGTAATTTCATCATTTCAAAACTCTTGGAAACAAATGTGTATATGGAAGAGACTTCAATGCTAAACATACGGCGTTCGAATCCCAATTGATAATACCAAGAGAAAGGCAGCTATATTCATGTCCAATGGAAAATCGATACTCTAGCGTAAGGGTCGGCAACCTATGACTCACGGGTCACCGAATGACCCATTTGATAATTTCAAGTGACCCACTTTAGTTCCGAAAATAAAGTATAGTATATAAAAATAAATTATGCTCCTTCGTATACGGCAATACCTCAAACTCTCCTTCGCAAACTTGATAAAATCCAGAACTCCTGTCTTCGGCTCTACATTGGGACCCCTGGCCACTCTGGCATTGAGAGCAACGAAGCAGCTGGCTTCCTAGCTCGCTCGGTGTCTCTCAACGGTCCACTCCTTCCGCATTTTCCTGCCTCAGAGATCCTTTTCTCTCCGCAAGTCTCCATGCCAGACTATGGATTGACATCTACCCTTCTTTTTTTGCCAATTGCTCCCCCTTCTACCTCCTCCTACAGCCAACTCCCAATTCGCAGCCCTAGTATCAATTTCTTCCCTTTTCTCGGCGCTCGGCTATTGTTTCCTTAATCAGACTAAGACTTGGTCATTTCCTCCTTCCCTCTTCTCGTTTTTCTTTTTTTCTTTCACCTTCTCCCTTTTGCCCTCTCCACTCTACTGATCCTCCCTTTATATGCGACATCCTTTTTGAATGCCCTGCTCTTTTTCCCAAGTGCTCTCATCTATACGCCGAACTCTTGGCGTTGGATCTTCCTACCCCTTTCAATGCTTCCTTTATCCTTTCCTTCCCATCTCTAGACATTATTTCCCTCCTTCTTTCCTTTATACTGTCTATCTCCGATCGCCTCAGAATCTGTAGTTAGGTCAGTGCTGACACCGAGCCCACTTAATAATAATAAAAAAAAAAGAAAATAATTATAAAACAAACATTTTGAGAATAAAATAAATTGAAAATAGATACTAAGAAGCATTGTCAGCTTAATGAATGTCGCCTACGCGTGTGAACACGCTTATGGCTGTGACATACTCTTTAGCAACAGCTGAGAGTTGTGACCAGCTGACAGCACAGGCAGTCATTTTCCACCTTGTTGGTGGACGCGTGTGTCGTTTTCTCAGTTCTGTGTCAGTTATAGTTATAGCACATGTTCAGTAGCACAAAAATAGTGACGCAGCTAAATAATTATTACATATAATAAATATTATATAGAAAAAAAGATTACCATGGACAAACCAAAAACCAAGAAAAGAGATTATTTCAAGATGTGTGGACAGAAAAGTATGGGTGTATCGAAAATGGTAACAAATTGATATGCACTTTATGTGCAGATATAATTACCGCCGGGGCTTCGTAGTATTGAGCAACACTTTTCTTCAAGACATAAAGATGCGAGTGAAATGGCAAGATAAATCTGCATACATTACAAAACGTGTATTCAATTTTAGAAAACAAAATAAATTCTTGAAGAGTTTTGCTACCAGCAACATCCACGCTACATCTGCCAGCTTTGTTGCAGCTCTTACCAACGAAAATCATTTACAGACAGGGCGAATTTTTGAAAAACGCATTCATAAATTGTTCCAATCACTTCTTTAATGACTTCGCAACGAATTTTCAACACCACTACTATACCCAGTTTAACATACGGCAGTCACACCTGATGTCTGACTTCAACAATTATTAATAAAATAAAGGTGACACAAAATACAATCGAACGATTTATATTAAATATTAAGAAAAAAGATAAAGTGCCACTCAAACTGATAAAACAAGAATTAAAAAATAATGTAGATGCAGTCAGATATATTAGAAGGCGAAAATGGGTTTGGGCTCACGTAACAAGAATGAAGGATGACGGATGGACATATAGAGCCACTTTCTGGTTTCTTGCACATTATAAAAGAAGAAAGGGGCATCAGTTGACAAGGTGGGGAGGGATGATTTTAGTAATTTTTTATTGAACAAAAATTTTCAAAGAGTAGCCATATATAAGATTGAATAGGAGAGATTACAGGAAGCCTTTGTTGTTGATGTCTTATAATTATCAGAACAAGTTCAGAAAGAATTTCTAGAAATGAAGGTTGATTCGACAATGAAAGATGACTTTCATCTCTTGACATTGGAGAAATTTTGGATCAAACGATTTCTTGTTAATTTCAAAGTTGCCTCTCTTGCTTTGTGAATACTTGTTCCTTTTTCTTCGACTTACTTATGTGAGACAGGGGTTTCAGCTCTGGTTTTAATTAAAACTAAGCAGGGAAATCGTCTTGCCATTGATAACGATCTGACGATAGCTCTGGCATAAACTGAACCTAGAATCAACCAACTGGTGCAGAACATGCAAGCTCAAGTATCTCAATAGTACTTTAATTATAATAAATGATTTCGATCAAAACGTTTTATATTTGGTTAAAGTTTATTTTCTACAACTTAGAATTAAAATAAATGTCATTAAAACAATGTGCGTTTTTTTTTTTTAATGAAAAAATTAAGGGAGGCATAAAAATGTTATTTATAATTTGGGGAGGCTCAATGAAAAAATGATTGGAAAACTCTGGTCCAGCCCCTGAAACTCCTCATTGATGTTATTAGTATTTTGCTTCATATTTGTTTACATTTTGCACTTGGTGAAAAAAGTTCAACACAATTATAAGTTATTTCATCGAGTGTAACATTCACAAAAAATTAAAATAGACAATTGTTTATTTGAATTAACATATATTAATATCGATTTCATCAAGTAATTACAGTTTTTTTTTACCTTTCTGGAAAATTTAATGCTTTATTTTGTGTAGAGCAACTGGCAAGGCAACTGTTTACAAACCGTAGACCATATGAAATTTTTATTTGTCATAACAATCTGCCGGTAAATGTTTAGTACTGCCAATAGTAAAGAATACAACAAGCAAAATTAAATTTAGCATATAAATTTGTTTTTAATTTAAATCGTTATATTAATGATTAATACCTGAAATAAACGAATCTTAATCATGGTATGTATTATTTAAAAATAATTTTCTTTTAAATTAATCACCGGTTATTTTTTGTTTATTAACTGTTAGATGAAATCATTTCTTTCAACTGTAAACTGTAATTAAGTAAAATTTAAGTTATAAGCTTAATATTTTATAACCGTGTCAGTATTTTGCAGTTATAACTAAAATTATATATATGGAATTTATCTTTTTTTTCTTAATTATTTTAGGCGATATCAACTGCTAGAGTAGAAGAGATAAGAGAAGTTACGCGTGTAGAAAGAATTGGTGCCCATTCTCATATTCGAGGTCTCGGCCTAGATGAAACATTTGAACCTAGACAAGTAATTTTGAAAGTTCATATTTTAAAAATTACTTTTACGTGTCGGAAATTTATTTATTGGAATATAGCATGAATTGAAGCTATATTGTGATTCTAAAAAAATACTTTCTGATTGCAGGTTTCTCAAGGTATGGTGGGTCAGTTACAAGCTCGTAAAGCGGCCGGTGTTTTACTTGCAATGATAAAAGAAGGAAAAATTGCTGGACGTTCAGTATTACTTGCAGGTCCTCCCGGGACTGGTATCTATACGTTTTACTTAATTTAATTTCTTTAATAATGGTTATTGGTATAGAATTATTTCATCGAAATCACGATAGAGCTGACGCTTTGATATTGTATACTTTATCTTTGTGTTAATTTTTAAAAGTTTGGTTTATGTCAAAAGATGTATACTATATTTTAAAAACATTGTCCACATTACTTCTTGATATTTATTATTAAACCTATAATGTTTAAATAGGTTTAATGATGAAAATTTAGTTTCTGTTTTCTTTTTTTAATATATATGTAAAACTAATTTAAAGTTTAACATGTAAATAATCTCTATAATTTATGTTTTGCCGATTTAATTGTTTCTTTTTATTTAATATTTTTCCAAAAAAAAGTATCCGCGTTTAAAAAATTAGAAAATTATGATTCATTCTTTTAATTCTTGTTTTATCTTGCTTTTCTTTAAATGTTTCATAAGTATAACTTTTATAAAGGTGTCTATTATATTAATTAACTCGCTTTAAGTATTCATCCTCGAAGTTGGTATGCGTTTTTTTGTTTACATGCGATATGTAGTTTATTAATTTTATGTAATATTTTATGATTTAATTTCACTTTAACGGTATGGTTTTTCTATTTACTACATTTCCCTAAAACACCTAATCCAAAATATGGAGTAAAACTATTTTAAAGGTTAGCAAATTATATCTCACTTTATTTTTATTAATAAAAGTTAATTTTTTCAATATTATGTTTTAGTTTGAATTTCGGTTAAAAGAAATATTCATTATACTATTAAAAATTTAAAAACTTACAATGAATATAAATAAAATTAAAGTTTTGATGAGAACTGAGTCGACATATTCGCACTTAACATTTCAGAAAATATTATGCTTTCCGTTATCAAAAACAAGTTAGACATGGTTTTTATCGAAAAATTTAATGTTTCATCCTATATAAAATAAAATTAAATTTCCACTACCGTATTATACGGTATATGACTTATAACTTGAATGTCTATTTTTTATAATATCATTTTCTATAATTTTATTTTAAAGTTGATCTTTTTCTTTTCGGATTTGTTATATTTACTCGAATAGTGAAAAAAAAAAAAATTGAAACTATGTTGGTAAAAGTTTAATTTTCTTTTTATCAGTGTGCGGCTTGACCATAATAATTGAAAACAGGTGTCAAATAACAATTATCTTTATTATTATTTATGTTGCAGTCTTTTTTAAAATTTTACGACAGGTTTTTTTTAAACAATTACATAACTATAATGTGTGTCCGCCATTTTTTAGGCAAAACTGCAATTGCTATGGCAATATCGCAAGCACTTGGATCTGATGCACCATTTACTAGCATGTCCGGAACCGAGATTTTCAGTTTAGAAATGAGTAAAACGGAAGCACTTACTCAAGCTTTACGCAGGTCGATAGCTGTTCGAATAAAGTAAATCTGATACTCATTGTTTTAGTTCGAATTTTATGGATGCTTCATTTGATATTTATGTATAATTATATTCATTCATTTTAAAATACGGTTTTAACCTTCATGCAGTGCAAAGTATTGATGTATAAATGAGATGTGAGAAAAAAGGAAAATTGATCAGCTGTACATTTTGTAAAAGATAACAAGTAAATGATATAAATTCGCGGTAGTATTGTTAAAAAAATAGAAAAACACTAAATTTGTGTATTAAAGTTATGAATGAAAGGAACATTCTCGTTAGTGTATTTATTGTTATTATTGTCATTATTATTCATAATAAAACAATTGAAATTTATGATTGACTTCAATGAATTATTTTCAAATCTAAGAAAAATAATTTGCATATTTTAATTGACTGCGTTTTTAAAAAAGTAAAGACTATAAAATTGTAAAAATAAGATAATTTACAACTTTAATCTCATTAATTCAAGAACTGTTGGCATTAAAAGCGAGAAAACTGTCGAGTAAACTTAGATTATAATAATCCGTCACGGAAAACACATTTTTACAATACTTTTTAATAAATCTGCTCATTGCAATATTTACAGAAATATAAATGGCTATATTCGTTTCAATATGACCTAGTGATTCATGTTTAAGAACCTTCTTCAAAAAATGAACTAATTACCCACCTAAATCGTGCCAAAAGTGATACAGTTGTTTGCGAGATGTATCGCTTAAAAAAAAAAAAAGTTTAAATCATAAAAATAACGTAATTCAAAAATTTCACTTTCTAAAAAACAGGTTACAATACTGGTCGATAGACGAATATATATGCTCCTTACTATAATAAACATAGTCCAAACCTACTCGAAACTTACATGGTTATTAACGTTAAGAAAAAAAAAATTTTAATTTAACTACAATAAATATTTGATTAGAGATGTAACTACTGAATTATTAATAAGCGAAACACCTACTACGCAATAAATCCCTATTTGTGAAAGAATGCAGTCCAAAATGTCTTTGTTATTTTGTTGTAGATTAAATGAGAAAAAATATTTCTTTTCGAAAATGAGTGATAAAAAACAATTAATTTTTAAAAATTAAAGAAAAAAATAATTATTAAATTTACTTTTAATATGAATAACGAATTGTCTAAAAATATGCGTGAAAATAAATTTGAACAAATTCCTATAAAAATAAACAATCAATAAATTTTGCTATTTTGAAAAATAATGATTCTTGAAATTCCAGTATACTCGAAAACTATGCTTCACATAAACAGTCAGTTAGGTTGAATTTCCACAAATTTATCGAACTGCGAAAACGCTACGTATACTCTGCCGTTTAAATCTGTCTTGCACTACTTACCTAAAAATACATATTTTCAAAGATAATAAGATTTTTATTTATTATGCTCAAAGTAACGTCGTCCAAATTTGATTATAAAAAGCGAAACATTCTGCGCTATGTATAAATTAAAATTATTCTCTTGCTTATATTTTATTTGATTTTAATTTATGTATTTATTTTTGTGTTTTAATTAATTCATTTATTTATTTACTTTTATTTTGTATTATTTAACAAAGAGAAGAATCGGAAATAATTGAAGGTGAAGTAGTAGACATACAGGTAGAAAAACCAGCAACTGGAAGCGGTACAAAAATCGGAAAAATTACAATGAAAACTACCGATATGGAAACTGTATACGATCTTGGTGGAAAAATGATTGATTCTCTTATGAAGGAAAAGGTAACGTAACGTAAATATTAATTACACAAGATGTTGCTTTCAAAAAAAAGTTTGTTAATCCAAAAAGATGTTCTCATATTTTTACAGAAAATGCTTTTCAACAAAATTGAATTTCAAACTATTCACTGTTCAGAAGTTTTTGCAAATTATTAATACAACATAATTCTTTACGTACAATGCAAAAAATCTCTTCCTGTATAACTGGCAATTAAGATAGTTTTACATTATCATAACTAATTGTTTCTCAGTTGCGTGTTACCTTTTTGTTATTTATAATTTAGCTCTGCTGATAAAATCTAAAAAAGAATATTTCTCTGTGTAAGTACAATTAGTATATTCTCTTTGCCATGTGCTGGGTTTTTTTGAATATGCACGACGGATATATAAATAGGGAAACAGAACTTACGATAGGAATATAATATATAAAATAAGAAAATCGTATTCACAATTAGAATTCGCAAATGTTTGATGTGGTATAATTAAACACAAATGAAGCAAATTTTGCCAAATTATGTTAAAAATAAGGTCAATCAAGCAAGATGTTTTATGCGCTGAGGATTCCGTATGTTAAGTACATAATACTAAATTCAAAACGAAGACATTCAATTTTAAATTTATAATATTGTATATATTTTTTACTCAGTATTCGCGTAAATGTGTATTTTTATGTATTTAAAAATTTTTGTGACATTGCTTTTTTTAGAAATTTTCAAAACTTAGGAAGCTTCATTAATGATTTCACAATTTCCAAATTTGATTATTTTATTACATTGTAATAAAATAAAAAAAATATTATATCCGATACCTCTAACAAAATGAGTTTGACTTCTTTTAACAGAAAAATTAGAAAATATATATACAACAACGAATATGATCACTACATACAATTAAAATCATATATAATAAAAGAAACTTCAAAGAATATATTACCAAATAAACTCGCTAAATATCACAGCTAAATTCGATTGACTTATGTTACGTTTTAAATATAGTCGACTACATATATCAGAAGAAAAAAAACAAAAAACAATGAAGAATATAACGGATAAGTAATATTAATTATATTTCTGTTTCTTATTACTAACAGAACTCTTAAATATATGTCGCAAAAGGTTGTTTATTTATACATCACACTGAAGTTTTTATTTCATAGGAATATCGAGCGATGGTGCAAAACAGGTCTTTATTTTATTTACACAGGTTATCACAGCCTTTTTCTATTTCTTTCATTTATATCACGTTGCATTCGTACATACCTTCTAAAATTAATTTATTCTCTTAGTTAAAAAACAAAAATCTTCGCAGTAATGTACGTTAATAGCTTATTTGTATTTATAATAATCTTTTTTTAAATTGCTTAAGCTCCAGGCTGCACTCTTATTTTGATTTTCACTTTTATAAAAAAAACAAATAAAAAAAAAAAACAATAACTTATTGCAGACCAATTATTCTTATTAATCTGTGCTTTATACGTATCAATATAAGCGCATTGATGAACAGTTAAGAAAAACTTCAAAAACGAATAATGATATATAATTTAGTTTTTTGCTGTATCTTTCGTCCTGGGGGGGTACCTTTTTCCGAAATTTAGAACTTTTAGTGCCCCGAAAACCTAATTTTAAAATTTTAAACCCGGACAGAAATATCTGAAAATACGTATATTTCTAACCTTGTTCAAAACATTCAACTAAAATACTCGAGCTGCCACGGTAGATAGGTCATTTCGCGCCAACTTCGAAAGTTTCGTTAAGGAAATTAAATATTGTTTTGTTCCTGACAAATAATGATTTTTCTTCCATCAGTATATCACACGTCCAGAAAAAAATAATATTTTTTTTTCAAAATTTATAGCTTTCGGCGCCCTGAGGGTCTAAATATAGAATTATAAACTTGACTATACTATTAAACGCTCTTTTATGCACATGTTTGAGGTACATTTCGGTCTCTTCAACTTTTTCACTTGGACTGTTACTTACATGAACATACTGTTTTTTGAAACGTTTTAACCATAGGGGATTAAATAATTTTTTATCAATAATTTTCTTATTTTATGAAAGAACTTCTTCTACGTTTTGTTTTATATTTTGAATTTTGCTTTTTGAGGTCGTTTTCAATTTCATATTATATATTTTTTTCACGATTTTTGCGCTTTTTGCCGCTCAGAATAATCGGTTATCTTACTGTTATAGATAGTCTTAAAAAGAACTTTAATTGTGATTTATGCTTCAATTTTTAACTTTATAAGTTAAACTGTTCATGAATTATTGAATTTTATTTGATATTTTTGTCGTTTCTGAATGATCTTATTATGAATCCGTACATTTGCAAGTTGATAATTACTGTGAGCACAAAAATAATAAAATTTATACAATCGAAAATAGAAAGAGACTAGACTTCAATTCCAGTTACAAATTAACGTTATACCAGCCTCTTTTATTTTCGATCGCTTTTTGATATTTACAAGGTATGGATTGAGTCAGTTGGTCGCATCGGTTAGCAAGATTATTTCTCTATTCTTCGGCAAATCCATAAAATTAAATGAGATTAAACTTTTTTTTGTTTTTTTTTATTGTATGAATTTTTCAGCGTTAATTTAAATCAAATCAGTTGGACTGAAATCAGAAAACTGTGCTGGCAATGTTATAATATTGACCTAATTGTCTCGAAGAAGTCTGGAACTGTCTTCCAAATGTGTTTTGTATAGTATTAGTTCAGAAAATCCAGTCACTAAGAATATTGCCCGTAACAATGGGAGTAGGTATTGTTCTTTCATTAATTACGCAAATAAAGTTTATTCTGACGTATGCCTACTCATATCGTTAAAAAGCTACTTTTTCATTTTATTCTAAGTTTCAGGCATTTTTCTTTGAATTCTTTACCTGCACGATATTGAACGTAAGTTTTACCATCTGAACTGAAGCGGTTAAACATACATTTATCAGTAAAAATTGTTTTTGATCACTGTTCTTATGCCCAGTTGTAATCTAGCCTTCCGGTTTTTTGTATTTATGGGATTGCGACGTGTCTTTTATTCTATCAGTCAACACTGCACTGTGTGTACGTTAATATTGATATTTATTAGCACAGAAATTTAAGGTTTCCGAAACAATCTTTCTCCGCGGGACGATGAATCTTTCGATTAACACAACTTGTTGTTTTCCGTGGTCTAAAAGTTTGATATTTTTTTCAGGTATCCCTAAATCGTTTTATGCATTTCACAGCTTGATGGCAACTATTAATTGTGATATTTAACCGCTTTGCTTACTCCCAACGTCTGACTTTTCTTTTCGTAATGGGAAAATTTTCTTCCATTATACTTTGTCCCATTCTGATTTTTCAAAAATAACGTATTTTTGAATATACACTTTTTTGTGACCGCATCGTATTGCTCTTTACATTATTTCCTCGATTATCAAATTTAATAATTGAAAAGTGTAATTTTCTTATTTATGTGCCGGCATCATAAAATACCTTATCTTACAACTGCAAGTACGTGGTGAACAAATACATTCTATTTCTAAATGTATATTATATGACTAGTACTACAGTGTCTTTCCTATATCGTGTAGTTGAGTTTTTCGTTTGCTTACAATTTTACTTATATGTCACATTACTCTTGTAATTTCAGTTTCCATGTTTATGTTCGCGTCACTATATATATATTTTTTTATTTATTTTTTTAATATTTTACCGCTCAGTAATAGAATAAAAATTATCAAGTTTCTATTGTCTTTCAGTGATTATACCGATTTGGTAGAACACCGATGTATTTGAGATGTTTCCCTTCTAACACCATTAAAATATTAAATATTATTTTTTATCTTTTTTAAAGATAATTTTTTTTTTGCCACAATTACAACTTCTGATAATTAGAAAGCTAGAGAAATTTCTTAATATAAGAAATGATAATTGTACTTTCTAATGGTTTTTTTGTTCTCCTTCGCCTTCAAGATAGATCTATCACAAATTAAAAGTGTATTTATAGCAGCAAACAAACGAAAATTCGAAGAAGAAAAAATAAAAGAATTAATTTGCTATTATAATTGAAATTGCAGTTTTGATATTTACACGGTAGAAAAATTTTTCGTGTAAAAATTATAATTATATTTCTTATTCATTTGTAACTCATTTTGGTAAAAAATATAATACAAATATTATTTTATCCTCCGGCAAAACGTATTAAAATGTTTAAATACAGCTAATCCTCCATCTGTTTAGTCGATGAATATCGGTGAAATTTTTTTTCAATTTACCGCATATTTGATAATTCCTAGAGTATATGCGACATTCAAGTGTATTTTCATTTGTAAACTATAGGGTTATGAGCCATTTTTGTCCTTTGCAGTTTTCGTTCGTATGGTGTAGTTAATATGACTGCATCGTTGACTCTACTCTTAGATACCACACCTATGTCTATTAACTTGAATGTCACATGGATGCTAATATGGTTTTCACATTGTTAATTATTTATCTTCGTATTATTTTAATATATTATGAGTATTAACTCTATGATTTTAGAGTCAAATTTTCGTGGGAATTTAAATATTATATTAATATGACCGTTGAATTAAATTATCGCATTATAAAATAGCGATTTTTCATTAACTTTTTTAAAAATACACTTTTCACGCAAAAAATTGTATTTTTTAAAAATATCGATAGGGCAATGAAACGTTCAATAAATTGTAGGTAAATACTTGTATTATAATGGAGAAAAAAAAAACTTTATTCAATAAATTTTATTGTAACTATTTTTAACGGGTACTTAAAAAAAGGATCATTTCAGAAACGTAAATAAATCATTTCAAGTAAAAAATAATTCATCAATAATACATAGATTGTTCATTAAGTAACGGCTCCTCGCTCCTAGTGCGCTCGGTAAGCAACGTACAGAATTATATCTGTACTGGTTAGAAAGAAGAAATTCACAACTATACAATGGTATAGTTTGTTTCACGGTAGGTGATCGGGTTTTCTCGCAATGAGTGAAAACGTGAAATGCACTACCGAACAACGGTACAAACAGAAAGCAATTATTGAATTTCTAACTTGAGAAAATGTGCCGGCTATTAAGATTTTTTGACGTCTACAAAACGGTGTTTGATGCGGATACACATGATGTGAGTAAGGTGCGATACTGAACTCGCCTGACTTGTGCTGGTACCATAAAAATATTCGCGTTCAGGCCGTCAAAACCTGCGCAGGTAGGGTGAGATAAAGAACATGATTGACGCCCAGATCAGACAAAATCGGGATGTCACCCAGAGAGAATTAGCCGTGGAAACAGGAGTAGCTCTTGAAACAGTAAACAAATTCGTCAAAGAATTAGGGTACCGCAGAATATGCATCAAATGGGTTCTGAAGTTGCTGACGCAAGCGCACGCATAGCAATGGTGGTTTCGTTTCTCGGTTTCGATGTTCTTCCGCACCCTCCATACAGCCCCGATTTAGCGCCAAGTGATTCTCACCTATTCCACCATCTCAAAAAACATTGAAAGGAATTCGCTATGCTTTGGATGAGGAATTACAAACCTCTGTGTTATCGTGGCTACATTTACAGCTGGTCGATTTCTTCGAAACCGGCATCCAAAAACTAGTTGGCCGCTGGATTCGTTGCATCGCGCTAAACGGTAACTATGTCGAAGTTTAATATGCCGTTAAAATCGCAATCAAATTTTCTTTCTAATGACAATCTTTTTTTCTTTGAATAATTAAAATTATGCGCGCTACGAGCGAGGAGGCGTTACTTATTGAATAACCCTTGTATATAAAAAAGTGCACATACATAATTAACTAATCATATAAATTATTAATACAATTCATATATAATCCGGCCCTGGGTCCATCACAGATACGGTACAAACAGCAGGCGCACTTCATTCGTGTGTTGCCCCCTGCCTTTCACGCAGACCGCATTTGGCTTGAGTTTTTTCTCTAATTATTTTTAAATTGGTAAATAGCTTCTCGTTTTCTTCCAATATTTTTCTATTTTTTTTTTCTCTCAAATCTGTTCGCAAACTTCGAAATCCTATTTATCATGTGACTCGAAAAAAACAGTTTGTGACGCCCATGCTACGCGTGTGCATGTATGGCTTCCGTCATTGTTTCGCTGTTCCCAGCAGAGCAATTGTTGAACTGCTGGACGGTTATGCTTTTGTATGTAGGTTTAATTATCGGACAATAGAAAGCGCCCTATCATGCGTGTCCTGGGAGAGAGAAACATTTGAAATTTTTGACTGTTTAATTTGCACCCGTATGCCGTCTAAGGGTTAATAAGAATGAATCCTTCGATTAAGTTGAGATGTACAAATTGTTATCGCCGTTGTCACTCCCAGGGTGAGGTGAGGGATTTATAGTTTTTCACACAACTACTGCAATTTGGTCGTACGTTCAGTGCAAAATACAAATGTTTCTATACGTTTATCTTATAGTAATCGGTAAATGCATTTAACTATAAATGATTTGAATTCATCTTTGAAATTGTTCCTGTAGTATGCAATTTAAAGTGTCTCCGTGGATTATTTGTCATTCTCCTTCGTCGCTTAATAAGGAACTACAATAATTAGATTGCTTAGTAAAAAAGAGCGGCAAGTTACTATTATATCCCCGATAACGTCTTCATTAATTAAAAAATAAATCAAAGTATGGTATAATTTTATAATACAAAAAGTGTCTATTTATTTTTTACGAGTCGTGGGTTAATGAAATTTTGTTCCGGTTAAAATAGCACAAAAGGAAACAATGCAACTAATAAAATAAAACTTAGAAATAACAGACATTAGGTTATGGTAAGTAAAAATGCGAAAGTGGTTATTTATTTATTTATCTGTAATTCATATAAAAGCCATAGACGCCAATTATAGAGAACAGTATTCAAGTTTTATGAACATAAAATAATCGGTCTTAAAATAATAAAACATACGCACTGTATATACGGAAATTAGCAACAAATAATTGTTTAATGCACTTTCGTGCAGACACGCCTTCACAGAAATATATATGATACAAAAATTAAATCTAAACTAAACTATTGCTGTAGCATACATATAGAAATGTATTTCAAAGAAAAATTAGCTGGTATGAAAAATATGTAATTGCATTTAAATTTTATTTCAAATGATTCGCCTAACTAAGTTGTTAGTAGCTGTAATTGCATACAATTTTCTAATTTTATCTTATTGGAAAAATACATATATGTGCTTTTCGTTTTTTTTTTGGCTTGAACAAATACCGTTCATTTGGCCATGTAACTATATCATTTATAAAGACTAGGAAAAGTAATAGACCCAAATTTGAATCCTAAAAAGGAAATAAATAATCGAGCAATCATGAAACTAATGTTCTCATTTTCTAAATACGATGAAAATAAATTTATTAAAAAAATTAGAAATAAGGTTTCAACTGTTTTTTTTGTTTTGTTTTTTTTTTTTTTTATATTAAGATGCCATGAAAATAACTGTATCAAACACTTTTTTAAGATCGATGTATGCAGCATATATTTGGCTAACTCCGTTTATCAAAGCTTTTATTAATATGTAAAATATTTATACGACTAATGCTGGTAAATTTAACCTCCATAAACCTGTATTAATATGGGGAGGGTGTCCCCATATATATATATATATATATATATATATATATATATATATATATATATATATATATATGTGTGTACACATACACATATATAACATTTTTAACTAAATTATGGGTTTTTATATAAATTCTTAATTCAAATACTTTTTAACTGGTGATACACTTAATATTGCAACTGGTTCGATAATTTTCAACTTTTGCTCTGTTTCTTAATTTAAAAATCGGTGTAACTCAAGTTAACTGCAATTCTTTTGGGAAAGGCATGTTAAGTGATAAATTGTGCATATATTTTAATAATTATGACAAGAAATATCTTTACACGGCTTACATATGTACATAAATATTCAATCAAGGTCAATTTGACATTTCAATTTATTAGTATACCCAACTTTACAATTTGAAATTTTAATAAAGTTCATTATATTTACGCTAGGGTATGTGCCATTAAAAAAAACATAAATCGTCGATTTAATGTTTAAAACTTTCACAGCGATCGTTACTCATCACAAATAATTTTCAGGCACAACTGTGTTGAAAAATGTATATTTAATTTGACTTTTCGGATGTAGTGTTAATTTAATTACAGTAAGTAGAAATGTCGATGCTGCGATGTCAACGCGCAATAATACGTACGACACAAAGAAAAAGAAGATATATGATCGAAAGAAATAATTTTCTTGCATTTATCACCTAAATATCTAGACCTTTTTTAGTGTGTTATTTGCTGATCTTTATAATTTTTATTTAATTTTATCTTTTGTTACAAATAATAAATCATCAGCATATGTACATAGAGTAACTAAATCTTAAGAATGCCATTAAATAAATTATTCCATTAGTAAAAAGTCAAGTATGGTGCCTTGAGAGCTACCTTGTTAATATTTTTTTTACTAATGTTTTATACTTGGAATGTTATTTCCTTGTTTGCAAAATAATGTTATAAAATATTTAATAAAGTCGCTATTTTATTGAGTAAAAATTTTGGCTTTTTAAATAACGGTGGATGCGAACAGTTATCTTCCTCTTTGAACGTTATTAAATCTGATATTAATAGCGTCAAGGTATTTTCGAAAATTATATTTTAATTTTTTTAACTTGTTCATCGCATAATATTCTACATTTGTTTAGGTTTACTGCTTTTTTTTTTTTGTTAATAACTGTTTTATTACTTTTTATTATATTTTATTTGTAAAAATTTCATTAGCAACTAGCGAAAAAACAAAGCTTCTCCGTTTTTCTTTCGCTAAATATACAATTTGGACGATAAATTATAACGTAAAAATAACTCAGCGTTAAATTTTTTGTTTTTCCAAGTCTTAATACGCGATTTTTTTTTATTTATTTTTTTTTTTTTTGAAAATATTATTTACGTACTAAAATATATTTTTTTAAGGTTCAAGCGGGAGAAATTATAACGATTGATAAATCAACTGGAAAAATTACAAAGATCGGTCGTTCGTTTACCAAAGCGAGAGACTATGATGCTGCTGGACCACAAACGAGGTAAAGTACATCTAAATTTTTTATTTTTCATATAATCAAAGTTGTATTGTTGGGGCTAGTTGGTTTACCATGTTTCATTCTTTCGCGTAATGAACTATTCAGTTTATTATCGTTATTTGGTTTTGAATAGTTATTTGGTAATTCGTTTTTATCTCTTCTAACATCTACATTTCATGTTACCGTTATAAATATTTTGTTTCAACGATTAAATAGTTCATCTGTAATTTTAAAAACAATGGCAGTCATAATATGGTCGTGTTTTTTGATGTAAATCATAAAAACATTTTTGATAAAATATTTATTAATTTTGGAATTATATTAAATTTAGTAGAAATAATTCGATAGCTTCCAAACTTCCAACAAATGCTAAAAAAAAAAATTTATCGAAATTGTTAGGAACAATTTAGATGCCGTTAAAGAAAGACTTAAGGTTCAAATTAGTCAAATAAAAACAGCTATAGTTTGTTTTTTTTTTTTTTTTTTTTAAATGGGCATGGAAGGATTTCCATGCGCTGTGTTTAACTGCTAAGGCTATTACAGCATATGGAGTCTACTTAGGAGGATCATGCGTGATAATACAGACCGCTACTCCACACGAAAACTATATGACTGCAACTGTGGAGGAAGCATTTGATAGTATTTTGATAATGGAAAGTGTACAAGGATCGTGGTGCCGCAAGGAGGGACATTCGAGAATTTGGTGAGGGGTAGATGGAGCGCTTGATTGGCTGCAGGAGGGGCAGACATTTAGAGGTGCCGGTATCTGTGGGTCACCAGGACTCGGTAGTTGATTTTATGCTTCGAAGGAACATGCTATTCTGCTCCCATTCCTCTCCAGCTGGGTATAAAAACAAGTGAGCTAATGTAAGGGGAAGCGGGGGTTTACATGATATTGAGGAGAGCACTGTCGCTTAAGTTGCTCGATTGACACGCTCATTATCTGAAACCCCAACGTGTGCTGGCACCCATAGGAAAGACACTTCGGAGTTTAAATTCGATTATTTCTTTACCGCGGGGTTGTTATAGTTGATCTTTGAGATAAGTTAAAGGGAGTTTAGAGAGGTTAGCCCGGGGGGGGGGCAATATACACAATCACGCAGCGGTTTGCCGTTTTTATAATCAGTGTTAAATAGTAATATACAAATACGTCTTTCGATTTTTCTTTTATACCTAAGTAGTTTAAAAATTATCGTCCTGCGTTATTATGTTGTGTTCAACATGTAATAAAGTTTGCCCGTTTAACTTAAATATTTCCATTTTATATTCTTTATCGACTTTCATTTTCATATAGATTCGTGCAATGTCCGGAAGGAGAATTACAGAAAAGGAAAGAAGTAGTGCACACTGTAACACTTCATGAAATCGATTGCATCAATTGCCGAACCTATGGATTTTTAGCGTTATTCACAGGTTACAGTCACGCATAATTATATGTTATTCTTTAAGCTTATTTTCGGTCGATAAAACATACATGGTACGTAATTTTATTAGTTCACGATTTGATTAAACGCACTATGAACTTTTGAAAACTCATTATTTTGATTGGGAAATTGTTCTCAAATTAAGCAGCATAAATGATTATCATAAATATTTTAATCATTTCTTAACATTGATCCTACATTTTTCAGTCTCTCTAATGTTAATTATGACATGAAAAAAAAGTAAGCCTCTTATCCGGACTAAATCCATCTAAAAAAAAACTGAGAAAAAATAGCCCAATAGCATACCATGTATTAATATTCATTAAAAAGAAATTTAAAAATATAGATACAGATTAAAGAAGCGTATGTTAATTAAAAACATAATTTAAAATAACAGATGTTTACCGTTTTGAATGGTTTTCAATAAAATTCGGGATTGAATGTTTCTTACGATGCAAACTGAAAAGAGAGGCAGCAATTACGAATTTGTTGTTTTAAGAAACATAATGATCATATCCGGTCGCTTACAGCACCGTGCTTTATAGCAAATTATTTTTATAACAGGTGATACAGGAGAAATTAAACCCGAGGTTCGCTCTCAGATTGATGCAAAAATAACGGAATGGAAAGAAGAAGGAAAAGCAGAATTTATACCTGGAGTCCTGTTCATTGACGAAGTATGGATATTTAAAAGTTGTGTTTTTATAATGTATTTTTTTTCTGCTTTATCTTTTGTTGCGACTGTGTAATATTGCCGATTTCAGAACTTTACTTCTCTTTATCTCCAGCTTCTGTAATATATCCAATGAAGATAATGTTACATACCTTGTCAGTCTACTTTAGAGGTACTTTACGAGGCTTGTATCTCTAAATTAACTTTGCCGATTATGTATCTATAAGTTGTAGTCTTGCTTTCGAAATAGAAATTTTTTGTTTTGGAAATCCATGAAATTCTTAAAAGATATCTTTCTTTTTCTTCTTCTTCTTCAAGCAGCCTTCTGACGCCAATATTTGACGTAGACCTCTCTCAAATTATTCCACTGGTGTCTATCCTTAGTCTCGCGTATCCGTGTATGACCGGCTTGTTTTATTATATTATCTGACCATCTTCTTGGGGGACTCCCTGTTTCAGTTTTACTATGTATGGTCGCCAGTTCAGTACTTTCTTTGCCCATCGTACAACAATATATTTTAAAGGTATTGATTTCACGAATATTTTTCTACTTCGACGTGCAACACTCTACGGCGTATGGGACAATAAAAAGCGGAGTTTTCTTTTGCTTCTGTTTCGTGGATTTTCTAAAATCCCCGCTTTTTCATTTTCTATCTAGTATTTTAATCAAAACTGTACGCGTTTTAATTTCTTTTTCGCACCTGCCTTCGTTGAAAATGCCGGAGCTAAAATAAATAAAACTATTAACCACTTGAACTCCTTGTATCTTCCTGAAGTTAGTTCTGTTATTATTTTTCCCGAAAAACGTATTAATGTTGCGGAGTTTCTTTTATCTTGTACAACGTATATAACAAATCTCCCTTTAATTGTATCACCTGCGTAATAAAGGTTAGAAATTTTCTTACCCTCGTAATGTGCCTCCTGTCTAGTCTTCCATTTGTTTTTCTGATGATCCCCGCTCTTCTTGTGTATTTGAATTATATGTTTCGTTACGTGTAGTATTATTATTGCAACAATTTAAAAGAAATAAATTCATTAAATTTTGAAGTAATTGTTAAAATAATGGTAAAGGGGATATATGTTTTTTTTTCTTTTACTTTTTTGGGAAGAGGGAAGCTTTGACAACATAACCCATCGGCTACTATTTTTATCTATCAGTACTTAAAAATAATAGATAAAATAATATTCTCGAATTTTTAATAGGGTTTTATTACGTAATTTCTGCGGATAAACTCCATCTCATTGATTCGAAAAAATGAATGGTAAAGTTAGAAAAGTTTGATTCATTTATTAAAAACAAAAAAATGTTTAACTACATTTTGGTATTTTCTAGACTTCGGAAATAAATAGCAAGAAGTCCTAGTTGTTTCACCGTTTTATGTATTTCACGTGGACACTATCTTTATTAGGAACTTTTGATAGAATTTTTTATCTGTTTCATTTATTGTACACGTTAATTGCTACTTATTTTTCTTTCTCGTTCGCAAATAATTACCGAACATAAATCTGTTAAGATTTACTTTGCGTTTAAAATGTTAACGTTGTATCTCACGTTTTTTTAAGATTCCGTACACATGAAATGTACGGAATCTAAATAATGGTTCAGAAACGACAGAAATATCAAATAAAATCAATAACAAAGTCGTTGTTTATGTATAATTATAGTGCTTAAGAGGAAATAAAAAGATGACTGAATAAGTCTTCAAGTAATTTAAAATATTTGAATGAATAAAATTATTGAAAATCGTAGGAAACAAGTAAATATAAGATTCATTAAATATAGAATAGCTGTTTTTGTTGTGTTTAAAATGCATAGAGATCTCTTGTATTTTGTAAAATTTATTTATTTATTTAATTAGTGGTGCGTGGGTCGCGTACTGCCGAGGTCATTCGACACATATCCATGAAAATTAGTGCTTTATTAGATTACTATTTCTTAAGAAAGAAATGATTGTGGACTTTAAGCGGCTTATGTTTGACAAAAATTAGTGATGAAAAAGAATGAACAAGATACTAGAACTGTTGTACGGTACTTGAGATTGATGATGGGATACTCATTGAACAAAAGAGACTTATAGATGTGGAGGACTTAAAATAACACAATTATATGAGAACTTTTTGGTTATGTTTCACACACTATTGGTTTAGTGTAGAGAATTCTGTAGGAGTAAAGGTTCCATATTTGACTTTATACGTCTAAGCCGCGTAGTTCGATTGCCACTTTTCCGTGATCGTTCACAAAATGAAATTATTGACGTTCGCCAGAGAAGGTTCATCTTCAAACGTGGAATTTGATAATGCTTTTTCAGCTGTTGAATTTATCCTTACTTCGCCAAGTACCCCAGCGTGACCTTGATTCCATGGGAAAGCTCTCAGCTTCAAAAGCAGTTGGTTTTTTAAAATGATTTTTGTTTTCGTTGCTAATGCATCTTTGGTGCATAAAGATAATAGGGCTTGGAGAGAGCACAAAGAATCTGTTATCGGAAGAACTTTTTATGCCGGAGACAAGATCTTTTCCTAGATCTTTAATTTGACATAACAGGAACTTTTCGTTAAAATTTAATAATAATAATTTTAAAAAAAAGGAGGGTATTTGTTTTTTATAAACATGCGAATTATTTAAGGAATAAAAATAATCGGAATGCATGTCTGTTTATTTTTTAAAAATTAAACCTTAATGTAATTTCATTAAAATGTGACTTTTTTTGCAGCTGGAGATGCATTTAATTGTTTTGATTTATAATTTATTAATATTATCCTATAAAACAGGTACATATGTTGGATATCGAATGTTTTTCATTTTTAAATCGTGCACTAGAAGAAGACTTAGCTCCAATTATTATAATGGCGACCAATCGGGGCGTTACTCGTATTAGAGGCACTAATCATACAGCTCCCCATGGAATACCGCTAGATTCCTTGGATAGGATGGTAATTATTAAAACCGAACCGTATTCCGATGAAGAATTAAGAGAGATATTAAAGCTTAGGTTTGTTATAAGTAATTTGTTTTCGAAAGTAGTATCCATTAAATTTATAGTTTGTACGTATGCAAAATTAGAGCTTTAAAACGAAATCAACCAAATAAAGCAGGTTCTGTAAAATATTAAAATACTATATTACAGTATTATGAAATATAGTTTTAATAAAAATTCTTATACCAGTTCTTTTTTTATTTTTAATATTTGTTTATATTTGACGTAGATGCGAAGAAGAAGATGCCGAAATAGATGACATGGCCCTAACAGTATTAACTAAAATAGGTAGCGATTCATCGTTGCGATACGCTATGCAGTTAATATCAACAGCTTATTGCGTGGCCACTAAAAGAAAATCGAACAAAGTAAGTTTTAAAACAATTGTATCGTAAATAATTTAAAAAAAAAAAATTAAAACTAAGAAATTATAAATGTTAACTTATAAACCGAATGATGTGTCATTATAACTTTACATTTTTTTCTTTTTTTTTTTAACGAACAAGTAATCACTTTAAGGGGGGAAATAGGTGTAGGACGGCGTTTTTGCAGTTATTTTTATGAATTTTTTTAACACATAAAGAATTTATATAATTTATTGATATTGTGAGTTCACTTTATACATATATTTAAAAATATATTCTGAAATTTTCAAAAATTTTCCTCGAAAATTAACGGAGATATCAGCTGCCGCACATTGTAGGTCAATTTTCATCCGAAATCATTTGCACAAAGAATATACTTTTTTTATATGCGTCTCTTCTGTATAAACCTCACTCCCCTCAAAAAAAATTGAAAACTAGTAGGTTTTAGAGGGATGTGAACATAAAGCATGATTTTTTACCATTTTTTCATATTATTTTTTACAATAAAAAAATACTTTAAATAAAGATATTGTTTAGGATTTAGGTTCAAATAGAGCGTATTTATATAAAGAAACTATATGCTAAATTTCAAAATGATTGATTAAAAACTTTTTAAGTTGGAGTGTACACAAATTTGAAAAAAGTCATTTCGAGGAAAACGCGTTTGAAAACAAAGCCCCGACCCTTTGTTAACGAGGAACACTCACTTAATCGATTATAACTTACGAACAAATTGGAATTTGGTTTTGAAATTTAAAGAGGATATTTTTGAATGGTTTTACAAGTGATTTATGGAGGGGGAAAAATTGAATTTTTTGAAGCCTCTACACCTATTTCCTCCCTTAAGTAAATACGGCATATAGATGATTAAGTGTCAAGAGAAGAAAAAAAGAAAGAATCGATAACAAATTGTGTTGTTTATTATATTATTTTTTTTTTCGTCTTTTAATAATAGATAGAAGTTGATGATCTGAAAACTGTGTATGCCTTATTTTTGGATGAAAAACGTTCAATACAGTACCTAGAAGAAGTGAAAAACGATTTCCTGTATCACGAAGATGAAGTAGAAATAGTTAGTGAAGCCGACGACGCATCAGGTAACACATTTTTTATATTTATCTTCATTAATTATTAGTAACTTTCGAAATATAATCTTTAGAAGCTACTACATTTCTTTAAAATGGAAGACGTACAGCATTGTATGACGTAGATGCGTATCATTCAAAATAAAAAAGAAAAGAGAAAGGGGGAAAAAGCGGAAATGAAAAAACTTGATCAATGGAAGGAAAGGTCATGCATACGATGAAAAAAACGAAGAATGTAAAAGTACTGGACAAGGTAGGATGAATAAGATAATGCATAAAATATAAATGAAAGGTGTTATTCTTCAAGTGAATGATCTATTGACTACAGTATACCTGTTTCGAAAAAAAACAGGAAAAGTGAAATATAAACTGTATAGAATAGTAAGTCGCATGAAAAATGAACTAATGATATTAACTAACGATTTGAAGAAGAAGAAAAAAAAAGGAAAAAAAATGTAAAATGGAATAACCCAGTTTTATGGTAAGATAAGGTTAATAAGAATAACTAGAAAAAAGTGTAACGAGATGAATCATGTGTATGTGTTTTATGTAGGTGTGGAAAAGGGGGTTTGATAGAGTATTGTGACAGAAACTGATGAATATTTCAAAAGTTAAAAAGTGTAAATTGGAGAGAAGAAGATTGACTGGTAAATTATGCAGAGAACGCGAAGTTACATTAAAAATATGTAGTATGCAAACGGAACGGATAAAACAAGTTTACTGCTTGCCGCAAACTGTTTGTAATTTCCTTGAAAAGAATAAACGATTTTGTGAAGAATAAGGACTGGTAGATTAGCTGTATGAGATTTGAAAATTATACAATTCTAATGGAAGAAGATGAAGATAAAATATAAGAAATGTTATATGGAGATTAGACGGAAATGAGGCAGCCACGTGAAATGAAAATGTAATGATCCTTGAAACAGTATTAACACCGGAGCCTAATATAGCTTAATTACATAAATGTGTTATATATTACAACAGTGTAATTTAATGTAAAAAACTCCTCCGTGTTAAATATTCAATGGTCTTAGTGCTTTTAATCGTTCTTTGTTCAAGTGAAGCTGCTTTATAAACCATTTCCTTCTCTTTTGTTATTTCAACTTCTATATTTTATTGTTGCTGCGGACACTTATTGTAGCAGCAATTTTTAGTTTTCCGTACATGCAGAATGCACGGAATTATAAAGTGGTTCAGAAGCGTCCAAAAAATCAAATAAAATTAACCGATAAACTTTAAATTGTGTACATAACGATTTTCTAGAAATTTTGTGTTTTTGAAACTGACAGTTCAACCTACACTCAAAAACTGTTAAATAAAAATTTAAAAATTACCTAAAATCACTTTAAAAAAATTCGTAACTCTCCAACCGACAACCCGCTGGAAATGAATTCAAAATATATAATATTTTTATGTTTTATATTTTCAATTTAATCATAATATATTGAGTATTTCTATGTAATTAATATATAACAATAGTCAACCCCCTCGTAATAAGAAATAAAAAGCGGCAGTTCGGTTATAAAAAAATGAGAGGATCTAAATACATCTTAAACAAGTATATAGAAAGGAACTTTATAAAAAAAATATGGTCGATATTACAATTTTATATAACTATTTGGAATTTCTGTTACTTGTTGGATAATCAGGCAGTGCTAGTATTAAATATCCTAATTTGGCTTGTGTGCGGAGTTATTTTTACTCTAAACAAAATTTAGAACAAAATTAAATGTAAAAATTAAATTATAATGAAATTAATTTTTTTTGTTTAATATTCTGATCTCAGTTAGAAGATTGTCAAATGAAATGGGCGACCTCAACGTCGAAGTACAAGGTAATATATACTGAATTTAAATTATATAATATCGGGCGTAAGAATTTTAATTTTATTTTGGACTAATCTATTTGTTACCCTTAAATTTTTTATTTAAAAAAAAAAGCGAAGTTTAAAGGTCTTCTCGTATTTTTAAGATGACGAACTCACCGGTGCACTCGTGCTGTATCAAATGGATGGCTTTTAAAGCAATTAGTTATCTGTGTACACTATCTCAAAAACACATACTTGATAATGGAATACGAATGTGACCTATTGGATATACTTCTACATTTTCCTCCTGTAAATTGGTTTTATCTGTTCCGTTCTCTACAGTTGCGACCGTTGTTATTCAAGTCTTATTTGTGGTTTATCAGCAAACTAAAACTACAGTATCAGAGGTCATTTCACTAACCGACAACTTTTAATTTTCTAAAAATTTCATATAGTCCTTAATGGATCATAAAACGCGTATTCCATTTGAAATTTAATATTATCTGTCTCGCTCCTGTTCACATATATGCCGTGTACCTTTTAAGTTACATATTACTTGCTCTCTCAAAATGATCGCTTTCTAGAAAAACAGGAGGAGTGAAATAATTTCAATAATCCCAAAAAAAAAAAAAAGTGAGGAGAATATTAAGAAATTTTCTTAGAAGTAAAAAAAATGGATAAAACTTAATTCACAGTTTAAAAAGTAGTTGAATCGGGACTAAACATATTTGTGGCAGTTTTCACTCTTCTATGAGGCAACGTGGTAGTCTAGCGGTTAAGGTGCTTAACTACCAAATCAGAGGTCACGGGTTCGAGATATGTCTCGTTTCGGATCCAGTAATCAAGGGAAAAGTTAGGGACTTTGAAGAAGGTATGGAAATACCTGCGTGGTTTAGAAAACTTGAAATTATTAAAAATGATTACAAAATTGTAGCATATGTACATTTATTCTGTGTAAATAATAAAATATCTCACTGGATTTTGCTAATAATCAAGATTATAGGAGATTAAGGTGATAACGAATTTTATTCATTTTATAGCGAAAAGTAAAATTTTAAGAGATTTGGAAATTTTATCATCGAGATTGTTTAAATCGGCATGTTTGTAACCGATTGCCATTGGTTAAAGTAAAATTTTGCAATAATGATAGTCTTACTAAATTAGTTTAAACAAAAATTTTCTTTTTTTTTTTCAAATCTCTCTACTAAATTATAACCGCATAAACTGAATAAAGAATATCTGTCTAAAATATGAACCATCAAATAGTTATAAAATATATAGTAAAACTAAATTTTTTTTAAATTCAGTTTTATTAGAAGTAGTTGTTTAAAAATAATAAATCAATAAGAAAAATTTATTTTTGCGTATGAACTTCTGAAGAAAAATTAACTGTCATTAAATTAAGAGTGGAGCTTTTTTAAAAAATAAGAATGAAACTGTACTCATATATTATTGTAATATTGAACAAACAGGAAAGTAATTTTATATTCGGTTATAAATAAACCATAATGTATATAAAAAGCAAAATTAGTACCTTATTGTATAAACTGTATTTTGTTTAAATTGCTTATTAGATGTTTTCTTTCTCTTTGTTTTTTTGTTTTTTTACAACAGATGTAGAAATTGAATGCTAAAATTTGATTTCAAAAAAGGAAGCCAACAGAATAACGTGTTTTGGAAATGGAAGAAAAAATTCTTTTCTTTTTTATGTAAAGGTTAACATCTATGCGGTTTATAACTGTCACGCGTATATTATTTTTGATATATTTTTTTATTATTGTCTTTTTACGGTTAAGTGCATCATCAGAGTATTTTAATTCACATTCAGTACCCTTAAATAGGAAAAAAATTATGTTCAATAGCTAAAAAAGTGACGAATGAAAAAAGAGAATATCTTAATCTTTTATTCAATCGATTTCTGATCGATTTATATCGAATAAAAAAAACCTAATACAAATATTAATTATATTGTTATTGTATTATTTTAAATCAGTCCTTTTTTACGATGCTAATAACTGACAATGGAAATAAACAATTTTTACAATGTATGCACATCATCGAAATAAATCGCATCAATATATATATATATATATATATATATATATATATATATATATATATATATTTATTTATTTATCATTGCCGGATAAAAATAATTGGAAAAAAGTTGAGAAATTTAAGCGCCTTTCGCGGTTTTCAACGAGGTAACTTTTAATTTTAATTTTCATGTTATTTAGGTCCTACTTCATTAAATTGGTAACTCTAGATATTGTTGTATTTTACTTTACTCGACATAAAAAAAGACGACAGGGCTGTGTATTATTTTCGAATAACATTAACCTTCGCTTTGAATGGTCCTCCTTCTGATAATCAATTTTTACTTTGAAAAAAAAAAAAGCCCCGTTACGTTTAAGGGGAATTGTGTAAGTAAATCTATATTTCATAAAATTTAAGTGATCGAGTGTTTTGGGGACCTCAGATATCGCTAATATAAATGTGTCTCATTGTAAGTTTAAAATATTTAGCAATTTGAAAAATACAAAATAAACAGTTCATTTAAGATATTTTTCACATTAGATTTACAAAAGCAGTCATATTTAATTTTAATTTTTAAAAAAGGAGGAGGAAAATAAGAATATAATAAGTCGTTTTTCATATAATTTTGTGTAAAAAAATGAATTATAATTTATCTTTCTCATGTAATAAAATTAAATGAATTCACTACTAGGGGAAACTCCGAAAAGTTTTTTTTAGTAAATTACAGTATCATTTACGTGCAAAGAAAAAGGAACATTATTACGTTTTGTCATCTATTCTTAAAATTATGTTTATTTTATTTGCACTTTTTTATTTCATAGATGGCCTTAAAAATTGTTTTTAATCTCTGCGCTCCAAACAATAAATTTATTACCAGAATTAAATGATTTTTGGTGTGTGTGTGCGCGCGACCCGCGTGCGTGTGTGTTGTGTGTATGTATGTTTACATGTGTTTATCATTTATGTAAGAATTTAATTTTGAAATGCTGTAAATCCAAAATAGAAATCGTAAAGTAGTTTAAATTTACGAAATAAACTATAATACTCTAGTATTATGACAGTTCTCATTTCAATCGAGTTCAAATAAACAGGATTGTACTATACAAAAAAGAACAATTACGTAAAAGATGGAACTTCTAGCAATGTCAATAGAATTTATAAATAAGTTCATAAGCAATAATGAAATAATATTTCAAGGAAATGGTCTTATAAACATCCATCCGAGTTTGTCTATGAAGATGTTCGTTATTTACATGATATAAAACCGTCGATGCGCTATCCCCAATGTTGAATTATTTTACTTCGAATTTATCATAATGTTTTAGAACTAGAGAGATTAAATTTTAAACAAAGATGAATCAGTTATAAGGCCGTATTAAACGGCTATTCTATGATCCTTTTACTTTTGATAGAGAGGTAAAGAAATGTGTGTAGAACCAAAAAGCCTAACGTTTAAGGTGTTTTTTTTTTAATGAGCAAAAAATTCCTTTTAGCTCCTATTCGTTCTGCATTTAAATGATTTTATTTTGGGCCAAGGATTATAATATACAGGTCAAAAGTCTATCTCCCAAATGTCAATATTTTCTTTCTTTTTTTTTTTCTTTGTATTTTTCTTTAATACGTGATGAAATTTAACCATCTATTAAAACCTTCATTTCAAAATTAATGTATTCAGTGACTATAATGTGTTCCTAATTGGAATAATTCAAAACGCAACTTGCGGCAATAAACAGAAAAAGGCTAAAGGCTCGTAAATTTGTAGTTCCATTTTTTAACTTTATATTTTTAATTCACAGCATTTTAAATTCTGTTATGTAAATGGAAATATTTTTTATTACAACTCTGCTTACTCATTAACACGCTCACGCTTACACATACATATATGTGTAAATGGCGAATTCTGATTTTTTCCCCATTACTTCTTTAGAACAGAAAAATTTTGAAATGGAATAACTTGGCATACAATCGCACGCACTACTACGCAAACAAAAACAAATTTTAAAATTTAAAAAAATTAAGTTTGCGCATAAAAAAAGTGATATTTAAATTGCGATAAAGGAAATAATTTATATGAACAACAAATAATAATAATTCAAAATAAATAAGCAATAAAATTTTTTTTTTTTTAAATATCGATTTCAAAATTTACTATAAAAATTGAATATAAGTTCTCTAAAAAGTAAAAAATAATTGGTCGATAAAAAATAACATATATCAGAGTGATATACACTAAATGATATTAAAATAATTCGTATATAACATTAACTTTGTGAAAATGTGGACCAAATTAAGATTACAGTATCTAGAAGCAATTTAATGAATATTTAATGCAGTTTTTGATTATTACTGCAATTTGTGATTTCCGTGACAACTCTAATAAGTATTAATGCTGTTTAAGAATTATCATAATATCGCCTTAAAGTACGTTTCACTGTAAAACATATTGTCTTCTTATCGAATAATTACTTTTTACTTCTTGGTAAATTTTTATTAAATTTTGATTGTAAATCTTGAAGGTGGTATTTTTTTAAAAACATTTTATTTGACAATATTTAAATTTTTTCTCTTGCTAAAAATCAATTTTTTAAAAACTGGCTGGCTTTTAAACGGCTCTGTGGCGATTTAAAATTCATTTTCTTTATTTAAAGCTATATTTCCATTGTAATTAACATTGTTAATACTTAAATTTTTTTCAAATTACGTTTCGATGGTAAATTGATAGTGTTTTAAGTGATCGTGTCTGTTATATTGATGAAAAAGTGTCTAAAGGGACCACATTTTTTCAAGTTTTTTAATGACTTTTCAGTTTTCGCAGATTTTCATTGGTACCCACGTGATATCACTGCTGAATGGTACACTTTTGAAAAGACAAAAAATCATTAAAATCAGTCCATATGGGTATAAGTATGCGCGAACAAACATTTAAAAAAACGGGACAAACGTGTGACCTCCTCTCCATTTTGAAAATCGGTAAAAAAGATTATTAAGTAACGCGACTTTACTTTTCTAAAATGCTAATTTTGCTGGTTCGCTGCACTACCGTTTTTGAACCGCTTTTCGTTTGTCACAGTCGCCAGATTTTCGCCAAGCATATTGTCAATTAGACGTGTGAACGTAATTTCGCTCTAGTAAAATAGCGTTAACTACGTCACAATTTCGCAGGGAAAAATGTGCAGTGTACTGATCGTCAAATCGGAACTCAACTATTATTCGACATTGACATATCAACTAGGGTCTTACATATTAAACATTTTTCTTCACATCAACTTCCCAGATTTCTGCCACTAATACATATACATATAGTAATACAAATTTTGTATCTCTAAAGCCTTTATGAAAAAAATTGTTGTAACAGAGAAACTTAATTTATGCTATAAAAGATTTGTATGAATTTTACTTAAGATTTATTTATAACTAATATTTAATACTATTTTCTAGTGAAACTATTAATGTTCCTTTTTTATTCTTTTTTAAACGCAACTGTCGTCGATCTTTTGCCTTTTTTATTTATTTTTAATTTTGTAATTTTAATTAAAAATAGTTCAATGAGAAATATATACATTTTTTTTACTTTCTCATGAATAAAGAATTCGGATCGGATTACTAACAAAAATAAAAAAGAAGTAAAGTCTAATACATACTTTCCTTCTTTTTTTTTTTGGGCGGCTCCTCAACCGGGGACCTTTACCCAGAAACAATTAGAATAGGAAGGAATCACTTATATCTTGATACGGTCAGATATTGTTAGGAGAAAGGAACAAATAATAGGAACAATCTGTGGAGAGGAAAGAGATAGTACATATGAGGCGCAGTATGGAGTAGGAAGACCAAGTCTCAGCAAACTGAAGTAGATAGCCGAGCACTCAGCAGAAAGAGATGAACACTCAAAGAAAACATGGTCCGCATCGCAAAGATGCACTTCGTTCGAGTGGAGAGGATAACATGGAGAGGCAACCAACGAAAAACGAAAACAGGAGGAAGATAATAAAGTATGGTTTAAGAGCGCAGACGAATAACGGAGACAACAACAGAACGACGAAGTGAAGGAAACGAAGAGAACCACGGATTGGCAGGAAGACTAGGTTGGACAGACAGATAGAAAGAACGATTGTTAGAGAAAGAGGAAACGTGCACATCCGACCAAAACTTAAGATGAAAACCTTTGCACAGAGGAAGAAGATTAGACGAAGGGACTTTTTTAAAGAAGAAGTGAGAATGGGCAGCAACCCGAGCCAATGAGTCCGCCGCTTCATTACCGCAGATGCCCCAAAATATGTTTACTGTTCCTACGCTCTCTAAGTTTCTTCCGCAAGCCCTAATCAGACAGGGATTCCACGGATTTATCAATTCTCAATTTCCTTCGAGTGCAACCGTGTTTACAGATGGTTCGAAGAGGCTGGATGGTGTCGGTGCCTCTTTTATTCTCCCAGATTTTGGCTTTTCAGAATCTTTTCGCTTGTCTCCTTTCTGTTCCATATTCACAGCCGAATTGATAGCTATCTTACGTTCCATTATTTTCATTTCCTCCAATCACCTTTGCTCCAAATTCTTGATTATATCTGACTTCATGACCACCCTTCAGGTCATTTGCTCTCCCCTTCCTGATTATTCCTGTGATTTTATTATACTCCGCATACGCCCACTTATCCACGCTCTTTCTTCCCTTCATTCTATTCAAATTGATTTGCTGTGGGTTCCTAGCCATTCGGGCATCTGCGGTAATGAAGCGGCGGACTCATTGGCTCGGGTTGCTGCCCATTCTCACTTCTTTAAAAAAGTCCCTTCGTCTAATCTCCTTCCTCTGTGCAAAGGTTTTCATCTTAAGTTTTGGTCGGATGTGCACGTTTCCTCTTTCTCTAACAATCGTTCTTTCTATCTGTCTGTCCAACCTAGTCTTCCTGCCAATCCGTGGTTCTCTTCGTTTCCTTCACTTCGTCGTTCTGTTGTTGTCTCCGTTATTCGTCTGCGCTCTTAAACCATACTTTATTATCTTCCTCCTGTTTTCGTTTTTCGTTGGTTGCCTCTCCATGTTGTCCTCTCCACTCGAACGAAGAGCATCTTTGCGATGCGGACCATGTTTTCTTTGAATGTTCATCTCTTTCTGCTGAGTGCTCGGCTATCTACTTCAGTTTGCTGAGACTTGGTCTTCCTACTCCATACTGCGCCTCATATGTACTATCTCTTTCCTCTCCACAGATTGTTCCTATTATTTGTTCCTTTCTCCTAACAATATCTGACCGTATCAAGATATAAGTGATTCCTTCCTATTCTAATTGTTTCTGGGTAAAGGTCCCCGGTTGACGAGCCGCCCAAAAAAAAAAAGAAGGAAAGTATGTATTAGACTTCACTTCTTTTTTATTTTTGTTAGTAATCCGATCCGAATTCTTTATTCATGAGAAAGTAAAAAAAATGTATATATTTCTCATTGAACTATTTTTAATTAAAATTACAAAATTAAAAATAAATAAAAAAGGCAAAAGATCGACGACAGTTGCGTTTAAAATAGAATAAAAGAGGAACATTAATAGTTTCACTAGAAAATAGTATTAAATATTAGTTATAAATAAATCTTAAGTAAAATTCATACAAATCTTTTATAGCATAAATTAAGTTTCTCTGTTATAACAATTTTTTTCATAGAGGCTTTAGTGAAATGGTCCCTATCCTCCCCTCCCTCGTAGATCTGCCACTAATACAATATATAGTGATAGATAGAATAAGAGTAAGTAAAAAAGAGTTTAAAAGTGTAATATATGTATGTGTTCAATGATGTCGCCAGTCGTTGAGTGAGCGGGGGGGGGGTTAATAGAATGAGAATATGAGCTATAGGAAAAATAAAATGTATAATTTGTAAAAGCTCAATGTTTTATTAAACAAGAATAAAGTCTTAATTAAAACATAATTTTCGTGGATCTGTGGCAAATTGTTTTACTACTTTATTGCAAAAGTCTTCCACATTGTCTATGATTACACGCCTATGAATACTAAAGTTTCGAGGCTCAAGGGAAGGCCCTCCCCTGCTCCCCTTAGCGACACCTATGTATGTGTTACGCGATGATAGGTAAATGTATAATTTAAGTTATTTAAAATGTATAAATATAAGATAATTAGTTAATAGGGTTTAACTTGATGAAAGAAAAAATTATAATTCATTAGAAATATGCATATTATAAAAAAAAAAAATCGAATGAAGCAAAAACATATCGAAAAATAGAAACCCGCGCTTATTTGTTGATTTTCGTTAACAATTGTAAGAGCAGTAGTGACAAAAAGAAATAGTTTTGAGATGTAGAATTCCACTTCAAGATTCTCCTCATTCATTTTCAATTCGAGGCAAATTAATGTAAAGTAAGTAAACATTTAGTGTTTAATATTTTTTTTCCCTTTTTTAATGTTTTAAAATATGTCATCAATAATTCCACGTTAAAAAAAGAAAACTTTGTTAATATATTTCCGATATCCGTACATTGGATCCGCTACCAGTGCAAGCTATTTTTTTAAAGTGAACAACCGTCGAGCAGAAATACACTCCGGTTGTTTAGGATGAAATACGTTTTATTCAGTATACTATTCAACGGGCTAGTTGTGGTGAGTCATTATACTGTTAAAAATTATTCCGCTCTGATTTTTTCCGTCATCCCTTTATGCTTTTGTTTCGCTTTTATCTCTCTCTTTATTTTTTTTCCTTTCATTGTTACACTACAATAATGCAGTCATTTGAGCTGCTGATCATTTAGTTTTTGAGTGCTTTCTTGTTTACTCCCGTTTGTTGGAAACTTCCCGAGTTATCCTTCTCCTGCCCGCTCCTGCTATTAGTTTTTGCATACTGTCTACATCTGACCATATTAAAACTCATCTTCTCAGGCACTGTTTTTGGGCAAAAACCCTGAAGAGCTCATAAAAAAATCGAAGTGATTATTTCAGTAAACCCGCGTAATTTATCCCAGACTGTTGCAAGTTAGCCACAATAATTCCTCAAACAAAAGTTCCACACTACCAGCGAATTATAGACATATATCCCTTTTAAGTGTAATTGCCAAAGTACTAGAAAAAATGGTAAACAGACGCCTTCTTTTCATCCTAGAGAAAAATAATATCCTTTCCTCGGCCCAGACTGGAGAGCGTACAGCAAGGTCGTCAGTCGATCATTTATTACGTCTTCAAAGGCAAATATTAACAAGCTTCCAAAATCAACAACACTTATACGTCATTTTTTTCGATCGAGTATGGCGGCATGGATTATTAAAGAAGCTAATATCTGTCGGTATAACCGGTAATAGAGGAAATTACATACAATGTTTTCTGTACAACCGGACATTTGATGTGAGAATTGGTTCGTCGATATCACAAATCTTTCCATCAGAGAATGGAATTCCACAAGGCTCTGCCTTAAGCGCAACCTTGTTCATATTGTACGTAAATGATATAACAGACTGTATTAAACCGCCCGTTTCAGTCCGACTATTTATCGACGACCTAAACATATCCTTATCGTCTAATCTTCCATCTGACGCCCAAAATATATTTCAACAAACGATCCTTAATTTTTGCGGATTTCCTATAGCCACCGGAGAGATCTATCGGGATTACATTCTTAGGGCGAGAGGTGGACGAGATGAACGTGCCTTTGCCGCATCGATTCGGAGAGGAGGGAAAGAGTTGGCATCGATACTGTTGCTTGTAGGCTGCTAAAGCTGTGAATTATGGGCTTCAGAGGGCTTGCATAGAGTTGATGGAGAAAGAGATGCAGATTACGCTGTGTCTGGTGAATCGGTTTCCAACTGGTTAGCTCTCATGTAATCTCTTTCCAGTTCAGCTTCCTCGTTAGTGCACTCTTCAGCTCTGTGACCTCTTTTGTGACGCTTGAAACATGAGAATTTGCCACATGTAAAGCATATGCGATGGTTTTTTTAAATTATACTGAATTAAAAAGGACCCTTGGAGTTTATTCTTAATGATTTCTGTAGTTGTAAAGAATTGGCTACGCCAACTAACTATATGGCCGTAAATTTAATCGTGGGGGTTTAATTTCAAGTACGTTACTTTGGAGCCCAATTCAAGCTTCAGTTCCGTCTTGATACATTCTTCAAGGACGTCATTTGGTATGAGGGGGTTAACGTGGGGCATGATGACTTTTTTCATAGGAGTAACCAATCTTCAACAATTTATAAAATTTGATTCTATCTCGAATCCACCGTGGTTGATGAAGAAATCGTCGATCAGATCCTTCGATTTGAGGTGAACAATTGTTCGATTTTTGCTAATCTTAGAAGCTACTACTGTAATTTTCGGATCTATGATGACTTTAGTGAGGGCAACTAAGTAATCCCCGACACGGTATTCCTTAATACAGTTGAAAACCATGCCTTGATCCTCAAATAATTGCGAAAATTCCGTGATTGGAGCAATTTTATTTTTGGCTTTATCAGCGTAAGACACATTATTCACCGGATTCATATTGTTCGAAGGGAGGGCGGAAGGAGAACTGATAAGCTGGGTGATCTTATGAAAACTTCTCTAAATATAAACAAAAATCTCTTTCATAATCAAAAAATTCTCGGAGTCGAGGGCTTGCGTGTGTTTTTCATTTTGATCGATCGGTTGTTCTCATTGATATCGAAAATATTTAATAGAATTTTTTTTCCCCTTACCGTGAGCCGTGTATAACTGCACAGGTCATTATGGCATACGGCAATTAGTAGAGTTTAAATGATTGGAGCGATCTGATTTGTTTTAATATTTTTCTGGTGTTTAGTTGATTGGTTGTTGGAAGTTGTCTTCTGATGTGTATTCACCTTCTGGTGCCAACGTGGCTAATTTTTTGATAATTCGCAAACAGCGGCTTTTAATCTTCTGACCTGTTAGGAAAGGCTTAAGAGCTGCCAAAGTGTGCAGTAAGCCCTCCTTGTCGGTTGTTTGCTTCTACAGCATAATTAATGTAGTCTGGTTTTATAGCTATATTATTAATCAGATCATTAAATTCATTGTATTCTAATGAGAACGGTCGCGGTTCAACAACAAACAGATGTTTGCACTTCTCGGTTAAATTTGTAGAAGGTGGGGGTGTTTAAGGAGGAGGCGGTTTATTTTTGGATATAGAGTCACCTATGTTTTCGGTTTGGTTTACGATTGCTTCTCCATTCGCTGCGGTAGACATTAGAGATTTTTTAATCTGCGGTTGTGTCGGGAAAGTTTATTCTTCGTTACAAGTCGGGCTACTCGGTGTTGCAGGATGTGGCCGTTTTTGTTTTGTATTTTGCTGATCGACTTCTGTTTCCATTTGGACCTCAGGAGTTGAAATACGCAATTGCAGCTGTTTCACTTCTGCTAGGTTAGTTTTATTACAGTTGGAACATACATGGTCCTCTAGTTGCAGGAAGATACGATGGTCATGTTCATTATGCTTTATAAGGAAGGATTCTGGTAGATTAGAGTAGTTAATTTGTTCAATATACAGCTGTCTTCTCCTACTGATTATATGGCCAAATTCTTTATCGGATGGGTTAACTCGTATTATGGACACTGGAAATACTATTTTTAAGGATGGTGTAGATTGAAGATATAAGATTAGTTTGTTATTGGGGATAGTGGCCGATACGTTGGAGAGTATTAACCTATTAGTTGGACGTTTGATTCGTCGTGCTGTAGCTATTTGGTTCCCCAAATTTATCTCGACGCCGTTGGCGAAAAATGCGTTTGTTAATTCCTTGGTTTTGAGAAAAATTACAAGTCTGTTTTTTGATATCCGAGAACCGGCAATGATGTTTAATTTTTAGCGCAATAAAATAATCGCGGATATCGTGGTTGGTTAAGAATGGAAAGATTATGCCTTATTCTTCAGATGGATAATTAAAATCATTCGGTGGAATAATTATTTTATTGGATTTTACTTTTGATGCGAAGGAAGCTTGTGTAGTATTATGATTTATCGGTATTTCAACGGGCTTGTTATCAGCGGCATTAGACGCTGAGTTGATGTTATCAGATAATGAGTGTACACTTATTGTTTGCGAGGTCGATGCGGATGCAGGGTTTTGCGTGGCGGAAGAAGTGTGTGTTGTCTGTGCAGAAATATGCGTAACGGCATCGCCAGTAACCGGTTTGATGGTTACCGGGGTTGTAGATGTATTCTGTGTGTGTATGTGTGGCTTACCTAGTGTGTGTTTATATTTACCTGGCTGGTCTGTTCGATCAGCGACAAAGGTTTCATTAGATTTTGCGGGGGGAAACGGTTTGCCATCCCTGTTTCCTGCCGGCGGAAGGGGGGACGAAACATTATTTAATTTACCGTAATTTACTAAGTAAACTCCGAAAGGATTACGCGTAAACACGTTATTTCAGTTGATTGAAATTCGAGAAGTACTTTTTTTGCTGTAGCATTATATTCTATTCATTTTTAAGATGCGTTGAAAATAGCGTTGTTTTTCTTCTTTTTTTGTTTTTTTAAGTTCTCGCGTTTGTCCATTAATTAATGATTATTATTTATTATAACGCCGTTTTTAATTAGCGACAGTTTTGCATTTCGACAAGTTCTTTTTGACAATAAACTGAAATACGGTTTATATATGCAAGGGAGGTGGTGCAGTTTATGTTAAACTGAGATCATAGAAAAGAAGGTGTAGGAGACCGGTAAGCATATTGGTTGCAAATAGAAGGAGCTTTCTATTAAAAGGTAGAGTTCTTTCTTTTTGAAAGAACATAAAAGGTGTATGAGATAGCCGTGAAATCGGTTCGCAGTTGATTGAGAATAATAAGGTGAAATAGTTCTGATGAATCTAGACGGGATAAAACTGACCACTCTCAGTCTCGAAAAGATTCCGAATAGCAATAACTTATAAGCAAATGAGAATTCGAATGATGAGTCCTTATTGTTGCCATGGATTCTCACAAAGCCGGAGACTTACACCCAGGAAACAGTTGAAATTGAGGATTCGAAGCGGAAAGTTCGTTTAGCTGATTTAATTGAACGGATAAAATTGCGCGGTGAACTTTTACCGGGACCTTAATTTACTTAATTTCGCTCATATTTTTTTGCTCGGCGATTGCTGCTCATATTCCAACTTAGCGGAAAGAAATAAAATGGATTGAGATGACTGTAAAACAAATTTCCATCGGTATTCAACTTCTTTAGATTAATTATCGCGACAAATGAAGCAGTTATCGGAACCTTCACAAAAGAAGCGGAATGGTGACGTTTCGCGGTCAAAGTAGCTGTTTTTCGGCGAAACTAAACACTGGGAAAGTGTATCCAAGATATTTTCCAAACTTATATGAGTTTAAGAAATGCGGAGTTAAAGTTCGCCTGCTTATGCGAGAAATTTCTTCTTTTCCACTGTATAGTGATCGCATACTTAAATATATATTATTCTCACTATTACTTAAAATTATGTGTTATTCAATTTTAGCTGTAAAGTTGTCTGTTTTCGATTAATCTCATATCGATAAATTGTTAAATGGTAATCACAATCAGAATCGAGCATGTTCTGGTCGAATACAATAATGTTATTTTTCTTTATTTTTTAATGCAAAAAATGATTAATAATACGTCCGGTTTTATTAAATGTTAATTCTTATAGTTTTATGTACGCAGCGCGTACAAACCTCATCGATATCAACGATCGTCATATGTTTTTTGTAATAACACGCAGAAAAAGGGACTATGAGTTATTTGGTGATTTTATGGTTTTCAAAAAAAAAAAAAAAATACAGCTGTGTATACCCTTTAATTGAGCACAGCTGACGTCTTTCATTAGATTGCGACCAACACAGGTCACGGTGGAGGCTGAGAATCTTAAGTTGAATGTGAACTCGATTCATTGTTGGACCGCGATAGGAATGTTTCCTAAAGAAAGAAAGATCATTTATACATACGTTGTTAATTAAGAAATATACGTTAATATTATGCCGGAAAAAAAAGTACCTGAATAGGAAAAATAAAGGCTGGATCGATTAGAACGACTGAATTACTATATTGGAATCATAAGTTTGAAAGTATCCGCAACTAATAAAGTTAATAAAATCTGTTTAAGTAAATTAATCGTTAATAGTTGCGTGGAAGGCAATTACAAACCATCACGCATTCCACCATATGCACCCGGATATCGATGAGTAGACATATACTTTTGGCTTTGCATTTGTATCGAGATGAAAAGCGTTTACAGTCAGTTCAAAGTCAAGTCTTAGTAAAACCGCATTGCACATAGAAATGCCACAAATACACCATTTGTATATTGTGCAACAAAAATGTACGAATAGCTAGTGCCAACCAATCATTATTTGTTGTACAAATGATTTAGTTGAATATACAAATCGAAAAAAAAAAAGTGAAAGGTTTAAACAGGTGTTTCTCTATGCGAGTGACGCCACGGGAAACAGATGGTAAACGTATACGTAATGACATACATACTGATTTTTCCATTAGAGTCTTCTACGAAATGATACACTTTGCAGACTCAACTTTGGAAGAAAGAGTAAACAGACAATATTCAGACTACACCAGTGTATATATACGGATGCGTCGATCAGTTGAAAAATATATGGACGTGAGATTAATCGAACATAGACAGCTCTATAAGATATTTATATATGCTAAAATTTAATAATGTCTAATGTCGCAGTAAAAGTAAAAATGAAATATTTAAATATGCGATCGCTACAACTGCATCTGGTAGTAGCCAGAAAAAGATCAAAACTTCAAATGGCAAATTTCCATTCTTCTCCTACCTCTTCGCTACTTATAGACGATAACTGCTCATGGGGATACCTGCTGAGAGGCATACTTGTGCTCCATTTTGCAAACTTCAGGTCGGCGCGACGTTCTTTTTCTCGAATCAAAATTATCAACTTAATAAAACAATGATCAGCGCATTTTCGGGCTGACTCTGTGCTTACGCGCTCAAAATCTCCGACTAGACGACTACACCTCTCTACAAGGTTTGTCACAATTCGCCGCCGGAAATATTACACCGAAAGCCATGATTGGCCGCCAGTGCTGTAATGAACAGATATTTATTTTTAAAGTTGGCGGTAAATTTTCAAGTTGGCTAATGTGTGTTAAACTTACTTTTATTCATTCATTCGATCAGTGTCGATACTTATCGAATTAAAGTAGATTATAAGAACATTTTATGATTAAAATCATCGTTAAAAGTCAAATTAGAATGTAAACATTTTTTCAGCCTTATTATTTAAAATAGACTTTAATTAAAGTTTGCACAACGGAAAATAGGCAGCGGGGATTTAAGATGTGAATGTAAACAAATATTTTTGGTAACCACTATTAAAATACGTGTTGCAGAATTCTTTAATAATCTTTCTATTATTTAAATTTCTAAAATATTTTTATAAAATCTATTTTTTGATGGCAATGTTTTAAAAAAAAAATAAATATAAAGAATTATTTATAATGTAACGTTTTTATTTAATAGTTATGATGATGCAGAGATTCAGTATTATGCCTATATTATAAAACTGTTCTCCTCACGCCCTTGCCCGTACACTCGTATTTTCTTTATTGAAATACTTTGCAGTAAACTGAGTATCATTTCTGAAGGTCCAATTGTTTTGATCACTACAATCATCTGTTTCGTATCCCTTCCTCACCATTCCATTTTTCTTCAAATCATTCGCTTATTCTACAAGCTGGCCATATATATTTACTCGTTAATTAACAACTTATGTAAATAGTCTTCCTCTCATATATTGTAATTCATAGGCTACCCTCCATTAGAAAAAATGTCCCAATTTTATATAACGTTTGTTATATTTTATAGGATTTTTGTGATTTTTATTTAAAAAATGTTACAATTTTATGTAACGAAATATGTAACGAAAAAATGTCTTAATTTTATATAATGAAATTTAAATGTTAGGATAGGATTTTTGTGATTATGTTATTTTCCAGTAAGAATTACGTTGTAAATTTTGATCATTTTATACAAAGTATAGAAGAGAAAGAGACAGAAATGAAAGCAAGAGGGGTCAAGGGGCACAGCCCCTTGCGAGGCCAAAATGGCCAAATTTATATATATGTGTATTAGATTGAACATTTTTTTAATGAAAATTTTATTTTATCCTAATTTTTTTAATTTGTGCCCCCTTTGCAAAACATTTATTAGAGTCAAAAGAGTGGCATTTCTGAAGATTTCACAGCTTTCATCATTGTGAGCATCTTTTTTTTTGTTCTTGGCTCACCATTTTCATCATGTCACTCTCTTATTCTATAAACGGACCATTTACTTAACCGCTAGCCATTGTCCGCCTGTGCAACAGTACCTGTTTAAATTTTTAAATCTGTTTTTTCACTAAAGACTTATTCCTCTATCCAGTTTTCCTTTCTTGCGAGACTTTTACTGACATAATAATTAAAACAATTATTGGTAGATTCTACGTCAACATAATTTAAGATCTAAATTTAAATAATAATTCCAAGAGTAATTATTAAAACTTCTGTTACAGAATTCTTTATTAATTTCTCTGTAATTTTGATACATTTTTTTACAGAACAACAATAATGTGCACTGCATAGTAATTAATTGTTTGATCAAACGTTTAAAATGGATTAAAAGATGTTATTATAAAAAAATGATTTATGATACAACCTTTTTTGCAACGGTAATACCTACATTCAGTACTGTGTCCATATTATAAATCTGCTTCGCGGGACTTTATCTTCTTTGCGGATATACCTATTGCAGTTAGCTGAGCTTTTATTTTCGAAAATCGCAATGCGTTTATCACTGTCATCATCTGTTTTTTACTCCTTCTTGCCTATCCTACTTTTATCATAACATTTCTTCGTTCTATAAACTGTGCCCATCTACCTTCTCGCTTGCTTTTTTTTTTAGGTTTTTAATAACGTGAATAATGTTTTTTTTTTTTTAGGGGATTTTTAAATAATATATTTATGTAAAGATTCTTCCTTTCTCTAAAAAACATATTTTCGCCCTGCAAGAAAAAACGGTTTTTACACTCAGTTGAAGATTCTCGGTATTTTTTTAACCTGTGTCTATCGTGATCTAAAAAAAATGTTTCGCTCAACTAACGATCACACAGAGACACATCATTTTAAAGTTGCTTAAGATCAACAACTGAGTTCTCTCCTCCTTATCTTACGTACATAAAATATACTCCATTATAGATCGGTTGCGAGTTGGTTACACAGTAATCTCCCAGAATTACACATGTTCTCCACCTGCATACCCGTTACGTCCATAGGCGTACCGAGAGGGGGAATTTGGAAATTCACCCCCCACCGTGGATTTTTACGCTACTTTATTGTCGCTTTACGGTCGTAAGATGACATTCTGACAGTCCAACTATGTATTAGTATAAATTATTCTCAAAATGAAAACGAACAGAAGTAATCCTAATCCCCTTACGCATTTAGAACTATTGTGCAAGAGATTATTAATAAAATATAATTACTAAGTAAAATCCTTTTATCTGTCAAGTGTTTTTTTTTTAATCCCCCCCCCCCCCGGAAAAACCGACCTGGGCACGCCTATGGTTACGTCAACCCAACCTCTCGGTCGAGCATTTTATAAAAATTAATTAGCATCAAACCGCAATGATTTAAAATTCGAATATAAATAATATTTTCAGTGCAATCATTAAAAATTTTGTCGCAAGATTCTTAATTTCTCTTTGAAAATTAATAGAAAACACTTTATTTTTTAAAATCCCCGCTCTTTAGTCAACAGATTAGATTCTGTTACAGAGGTTTTGATGATTTTGATATCACAAAATGAGAACAGAGGGAACGCGATGTTCTACTTGCGCCAGAAATTAATAAAACGTTAGCTTATACTTAAATTTACCACGGTGATAATTTTATTTCAATTTTTACGTTTTGTCTCTATAATTACTACGATATGCATATTATTAAAAATATTTACCAAAGTAAACATTTTATTTAAATTAATTTTTTGTATGTTCTTTATATTTACTACGGTAATAATTTTATTTAGAATATCTACTATAGTAAATATTTTATCCCATTTCTTTTTTTGTTTTATCGAGTGTATTTTACTTTTTTATTTTTCACACTTCACTGACAATAACTCTCATAGCTCAGCTAAATCGTACTAAAAACTATCAAATTTTACACTAAAACCTTCCATAACAATCGTCTATCTACTGGTGAAATCCGGAACAAAATCAGTTGGTAGTTGGTGAGACTAGCGTAATAAAACAGATAGACAGACATATTTTCTGGCATTCATTGATATGTATACTAACTGTTACCCTTGGCTTCGCCCACACATTAATATCTGTTTAAATCCGAATTTAGAAATTTATAAACAAATGTGTATATATATATATATACATATGCGCAAGGGCAGGCAAGATGATAGAAAGAGGATATGAGTTATAGGAAAAATAAAATTTATAAGTTGTAAAGGCTTAATATTTTATTAAACAAGGATAAAATTTTAATTAAAACATGATTTTCGTGCTTTTCTGGCAAATTGTCCATGATTACGCGCCTATGAATACTCATGGCCAGTTGATTAAAAAGTTTCAAAGCTCCAGGGGGGGGTAGCTACCCCCTGCCCCCCGATGGCGACGCCCATGCATATACGCGTGCATGTGTGTATGTGTGTTATAGCAATAATTTTTTTTGAATCTTTCATTTTAATCAACTTTTTTAAATTTTTATGCCCTCTGTCAAAATATTCATTAGAATCAACTGAGTGACATTTCTGGATATCCCATAGTTTTTAACTTTTTAATCATTCATTTTTATTTCTTACTTATCATTTTCATCATATCGTTCACTTATTCTATAAACAGTCTATTTACTTACGTGTTATCTGTTACCCGCAGCTCGTTTGCGTATTAATACCTATTTAAATGTTTATTTTTTTTTTATATGGTGAACTTGGTATTTCCATTAAATATATTTCCCGTATTTAGTTTTTTTTTTCTTTCGGGAATATTCTTAATATAATTTAAATGAATTTTATATACGCTCCGCAACAGCAAACCGCAGTAATTGGCGAGGGTTTAAGATTTGAATGTGAACAACACTTCCCGTAGAAACTGCTGAAACTCATGTTGCGGAATTCTTTATTAATTTCTTTGTAATTTTAATATATATTATTTTATAGAACATTACTCATGCACTGCACAGTTACTGAATAGTATATTCAAATATTTAATAAAAATTAAAAGATATCATTGTAAAATAGTATTTATAATAGAACCATTTTTACGTAATTAATGCTTGCGAATATTCGGTAATTCACTACCCTTGTGCCGCCACCTTTTTGCCAAAATACTTAAATATTAGAGTCCGCTAAGCTCCATTTTTAAAAATCACTTGCTTTTGTAACTGCAGTCATCTGTTTTTTACTTCTTCTTGACCATTTCATTTTTCTCATACTCTATTCTCTTATTCCCTAAACTGGTCGTTTACTTTTCCACTTGCACCCTTCGGTACGCGAGTTATGTTTATTTTGTCTGAAGAGTTTTTTAATTAATATATCTACGTGAAGAATCTTTTTCGTCCTAAAAAACACATGTATCACTTTCCAACATAAAACGGTTTTCGTATTTAGCTATAAATTGTGTCAATTGCGATTTAACAAAAAATTTTGCTAATTAAAAATTTCACATAGCAGATCATTTTGAAAATACCGGTATATAAAATTAACAACCAACACATAGTTCTCCTCGCTTTACTCTGTTAGAAATCGGTTACGAGTTGGTCACACGGTAACCTCTTATAATTGCATATCTAAGAGAGAACATTTTCTCCACCAATCTGTCCGTTTTGTACTGAGTCTCTCACTCACTCCGTCGGACATTTTATAAAAATTAATTTATTACCACAACCGAGTAAACGCAATAGTTTAGCGAAGATTTGAAAATTTTAGTATACGTATGGTTTCTAGTAGCTAGAGCTATTGAAAATTTCTCTTGCACGATATTTCTTTGTAAAAGGTAATAAAGAACGATTTTTTTTTTTTTTTTAAATCTCCGCGCTATGTACAGCAGCTAACTCTAGCAACGCGACTTTTATATTTAAACTCTGTTATAAATGTTTCGAAGAAAAAAACTAAAAGAAGAATCCATGGAACGCGGTGTACTTAACTGCGACACAGAAATCAATAAAAAGTTATCTAGAGCTTCTATTTATATTTACCATAGTGATCACTTTATTTAAATGTTTGCGTTTAATTTATAATCATTTTATTTAAAATATTTACTGTAGTAAAATTTTTATCCAAATTTTATTTTACTTTATTGAGCGTATTTTACGTTTCTATTTAACCCCACTTCATTGACAGAATCCCCCACGGTCGAGCTAAATCACATCAGGAACTTACAAATTATTATACACTAAAACCTGCCATAGGAATCACAGTCTATCCATCGGTAAAAATCGGAACATTAGCGTGTACAGGCGCAGAAGATGGACACGCGGACAAATTTTACCACACTTTCATTAATATACTTACATTATAGATAGATAGATAAACAGATATACTAGCTATTGCCTACGGTTTCGCCAGAATACTAGCACCCATTTAAATCTGTATCACGAAATTAATAAAAGTATTTTTTGTTCTATCTAGACTTTATGTACATCATGGTAGTAAATATTCTTTTAAATCTTTATTTTATTTTATCTCACTTTTTTAAAGTTGTAGGTCATTTGCCGAATTTTTTCATTAGAGTCAACTGGGTGTCATTTTTGATCGTCCCAAAACGTCGTCATTATCATCATTTGCTTTTTATCCTTAATCACCACTTTCATCGTATCATTCGCTAAACTATAAACGACTCATTTACACTTACCTGTTGGATTTGCCCGCGACTATAATAAAATACCTGTTAAAATCTTTAATTTTTCCTCTTTTTTATATAGTAAAGACTCTATATATATTCTGTAAAATTTCCTCTATTCAGTTGGAATTATAAATAATATTACTATTAAAACAAACACTTAGGGTACATTCTACAACAGCAAATCACACAATAGTTGGCAAGGGTTTAAGATGCGAATGTAAATAATATTTTGTAGCAAGATTCTTTATTCATTTCTCTACAATTTTAATATATTTTTATATAGAACAATACTAATACACTGTATATTTACTAAATTGCGTGTCTTCACAAATCCCTATCGAGGGTATGAGACTTACTTTACTTTTATGTTTTTCGGTAATTAATCGATAGAATTCATTACTATTCTCCTTCGGGTTTGATGAGCAGCAGAATTTCTTCCATTCTTCTCCCTTTTTGGCTTTCAAGTATCGCTTTTTCAAATTTTCAGTTTTTTGATATTAGTCTTATACTCAATGCGCATAGTGCAAATTTTCGCTGCTCAACAATTTTATTACATGTCGAATGATAAGCTACTTTTGATTTTAGATGCGAGTATTGTTTTCTTTCGCGATTCGCTGAAATTAAGGCTGGCCTAGCTTTAGGCGCGGAATTATTTAATACATAATATATGGCTTTTGTATTACTGCTGTCTTCGTAACTGTTTATATTTATTGCGTTCCTGTAGGTAGAAGTGGCCAAGTTTAGAGTCTTAACTGCTATCGTTATCATCATTCCCATTATAATTATAGCTGGCAACATTATAACTTCTATTGCTATTATTTCTGTTATTATTACTACTCCTTAATTTATGCATACTTGCTGAGATACGCCATTTTATTAATATCGGAAAATGTCTACCGCCCATACTGTTTAAATTTAAATGAACACACTTCCAACGGAAATGAAGTAAATTACCATGATTTGATTAAACGATTAAGAATTTTTTTTTTTTTTTTTGGGGCGCTTCGGCAAAAAGTCTTCACCCATCATCATCGCCTTTTCTATTCTTTTAAGATTTTATCATTCTTTATGTACGATCTCTCATCATGAACGGGTTTTCTTTTTATCGCTATGTTCATGTTGATTTGTTCCGTAAGTTCGTAACGAAATGGAGTTAATTATTTGTTTTATGTTGCTGCTTATAAATTCTAGTCTTTTCTCGAAAATTTCACTTTATACCTTTCCTTCGTTTACTAATAATCGCTTCTTTTTTTTTTGTAATAAGTATCTGATCCTTGTTTCTTTTCCTCTCATTTTGTTTTCGATTATCCGTTCAAGTTTTAATCGTACTTTATTGCTTTTTTAACACTATCGTCTTTTCTTACGTTTTCTCTAGGTTCGATCCCCCGAGTAATGTAATCTACCATTCTAATCGTGTTGTTTTCTTTGAATGTTTTTTCTTCTGTCGAATGTTCTATTTCCCAAGTACATGTTGATTAAAGATTGGTTTTCTATTTATTACCATGTCTGTTATTCCTCTTCCTTGTCCACCAACCTTTCTATTAAATACTAATAATAATATCTGAATAAATTAAAATCCGAATTTTTACTCTTTCTACCTTCATTATTTCTGCGGTGAGGTGGTCCTTAATTGATGTTAAAAAGATGTCGGAAAAACTCTGATATTTAAGTAGAAAGGCCGATGAATAGATATGAGTTAAGCAGATAAATAAATTAATAGATAAACAGTATAGATAAACAATAAGTAAACATGAAAATGAAATATAAAAAAATGACGCATATATAGAAGGTGTGATGATGATAAGGAATGCATTTAAAAAAGTACGTCCGAATAATGTGGAAGATTAGGCAAAAGTGAAGAATGGTTGCACTAAAATTTATAGATGGAGATGCAACGAAAGTAACGAATATAATTATAGGGAGAAGAATAAGGACAAAGGTAAAGATGAAATAGGGACGCGAAGAAAGAAAAGCTGCACATTTCTGAATACAAAATTATCGAAAATTTAATGTTTCTTTTCGATAAATTCTTGCGTACTAATGCGACCGCCAATGTATTTTTCGGGGTTAAATTATTTGTACTAGTTTAACACAAAACGCATATGCACACACACACACACACACGTATATTTATATATAAAATACACATTCACGCGCCACCGTGTATATATATATATATATATATATATATATATATATATATACACGTATAAATAAATATGAATTGCTTTACTATGTTGTAGTTCTAGAAAAGAATCGAAAAATTTAGCATTTCCACGCCCACTTATTGGGGTGCTTTTGCCGGCCATAATTTCTGCATCGGTTAATTTGAATAGTTCGAAAACGAGGGTTTTTAATATCGTACTAAAAGAGGGTGATTTTTTCGCCTCTACAGGAGGACTGTGTTCACGGACACACTCTTACAAAAGCTTCCATCTATACATAGATATTATATGTTTATCACCCGCATCTATATGCAGTGAAAGGCTCATTCTGACCTAAAGCATTTACCTATATATATATATATATATATATATATATACATGTATGTATATAGCTTAAAGAAACCGCGCTTGCATCATTTCAAATATGGCGGCCACTAACGACCATCTTACTGTTTTCTTTTCTTTTCTTTTTTTAAGAAAAATACGGCGGACGCAAAAAAACTTGGGATGTTTTTTTTTCTTCTCTTCAAGAGGGGGTGCAGCGAAATGTCGATATGATTAAATTTCGGAACTTCGCAGAAAAGTTTATATTTCGATAACATTCAAAAGTTTACCCACATTATTAATAAGGCACAGCGTTAATGTTTACGAAAATATTATACATATCCCCCCCCAACCAATTTTTACTATACGATAGGGCAAATTTATTATTAGATTTTATACATAACATGTTTATCGCTAACGAATACATCAAGGGCCATTTAATAAAGTTTGCGGAGCGAGTTGTAAAATATTAAAAATGTTCAAAATCAAAATGTAAAGCCATATTTCAGTCAAAACAGACCTGTTTTATATAACTCTAAGGTGCACGTCAGGCACGCTTACTGTCCATAAAACATACAAATTATTTCGATCAGTGGCACATGTAATTTTTTTCGTGTTCTAAATGGGATATAAAAGTTTTAACGCAAAAGGTAGAGAATTGAACTTTTTTTTACAAATATACGTCACACTAAGTGTCTGAAGGACACTAAATGTCGGGATAAAGTAACCATGTGAGAATTCAAGTGAAATAATGACTTTTTGAAAATACCTAAAACTTTTGTCAGTTTATGGTTCCACGATTTGATCAGTTTCAGCTGTACCATCCGATAGAAGATATATTTCTTGACTGTCCAACAATCAAACTGAATTCTGGATTAAGCATATATCTAGGTCATGAAAGAAATTCTTTAATGAGATTTTGAGTATTAACATTTCCAGCAAATGCTGTCGATGATGGTGAGATCACTTTTACACATAAATGGAAAATCTTTAGTAAACCGTTGAGCAATTACATTGCTAGTTATTTTCCATTTCTTGAAAAGAATTCAAGATTTACTTCTAAATATTAAATACTAAATGATCAGTAGTATTCGACTCTTTTTTAAATCCCGTTTAAAAATAATAATATCCGGATGATAAAAGGTCTAAATTCCTAATTAAAATAAAACTTTGAAGCCCTGAGATATTTCAACAGTGGGAAAAATAAATATCGCTATTTTTCCGCACTGTGCATTATGCGCTAATATATCTAAAAAAAAACTATTATCGAGAATGTGTAGAATAATTTTTTTTTATTTAATCAGAAGTTAGAAATATTAATAAATTTTTGTAACACATCATAATATTTAATCCGTTGTAATTTTCTTAAGCGTACTATTTTCTTATTCATTTTTCTTAAGTAATTTTTTACGCTTTAATTACTTATTATCTTTTGATTATTATACGTAATTACCGATGTAGATGTATCTTTACGATGTTTTATTTTGTCTTAAATTCCTTTAAATTATATGTATACCTTCGAAGCAGTCTCATTAGGAGCATAATTTCTTCTTATTTATATTCGCGTGAATTTTCAATAATGTTTAATGAATTGCTTTTTTTTAAAGCGGGTTTTTAGGTAACGGAATATCTGCTGAAAATAAAAAAAAAAAAAGGGTTTTTGCTTAATTTTATTAATTGTTCGGAATTAGTTTCTTCGGTACTAACTTGCCACCGTTTACAGTGAGAAGAATGGCACACTCTAAGCCTCCCTTAGCGTAGAATTTCATTTCGTTATATTTGAAATTTTGAATAAAAACTGATGGTGGAATTCCTCTGAAATATTAACTTAAAACCTTAAAACACTGTGCATTCGAATGCTACGAATTACTTATTTCTTCATCACAACTTACAAGAGGATATTTCAAAGAAGCTTATTTTATCCGGCTATAGTAGCGCGATGTAACAGTAGAAATGCTCAACGACAATATAAGAATTAATTTTGACGACTAGAAAGAGGAAATGCAACTGGACAAGAAAACAGGTAGTAAGTAATTCTCTGATCTATTATCAAATTGAACCGTCCGGTACTGCCAAACTGTTAGCGTCCTCTGGGCGAAACTTTTCGAAATTATTCGAATAAATTTAACTCTCTATTTTATCAACTACAATTAATCCTTTTTTTTCTAATTTTATAGTCAAAAAAAAAAAAAAAAAAAAAAATCGTTTTCGGACGGAAAAATAATTAAAACGGCGAAATAATTTAACACTTTATTAAAAAAAAGAACGATGGTAATCTGGATTTACAAGTAATGTAAAAGAGAAAGAAATTGATTTTTGGAAATATGATCTGCAAAATAAAAAAGTACTCAAATATTTACTGATTCTATTCTTTTGATTTGTTCCACATTCCGCAGATTCAAACCCCAGCGGTATCTAATATCTGAAATAGATTATTGCTTAAACCAGAGAGTAAAGGCGGGTCATCCGAAAAGGGGGAAGAAACTGGTTCGCAATATTTTCTACAGATTCGTACACTCTGAATTAACCTTACAATATCGATTTTACATCAAGGCTCCGTGGAATACTCGCTTTATTTTTTATATAATCCGCTTAGAAACGATTTTTATAATGATTTTATCGGTGTCGCTGAGAGCATGTTAAAAGGAAGTGCGAGACGTGAAACAGGAAAAAGGTTGACCGCCAGGGTTTAGTAGTCCACTATAAATGTGAAAAAAAAATAAAAAAAAAGGGAAAAAAAGTAATATTTGAAAAATTTATAGCCAGCGATAATAATAATTTGAAATTAAACACTTGTAATAGAAAATGTACGTCTCATCACCCATTTTAATGTGTTTCACGAGCGAGAATTAATTCGTCTCCCTCTTTGTACGTCACAGAAGTTTTTGGGTTGGATCAAAAATGTATGCTGGATGTTTTGTTTTTGTTTTTTAAACTACAGTCGTATTTGAAGTACGTTCCTACCGTTGAACTATTTCAAAAGTACTTTACCATGTAGATACCCTTTTTTTTTTTGTTTTGTTTTGCTTTTTTTTTGCCTGCATGTAGATGCACGATAGTCGCGTGAATGTTAGCCATTTAACGCAACGGTTACATCGGGTGTTGTTTACCTAACTAAAATCATACGGAAAATTGGCCTAACCTATCGTCCCCCCCACCCCCCTTTTTTTTTCGGAGCCCGGCAATGAGTGTAAGGTAGTCGTCACGACACGTTGACTCTGCGGCGTGTACTTAATTCTAGTGCTGTAAAAAAGCACCTCTTTCGGTCTGTCGCAATCTCGGCCGCCAACTCCGTACCGATGGTACACGGTGATCCGTCGGAATCGTTTTTGGCTGTGTTTACAACGTGCTCTTGTGAAGTTCTTACGATCAACAGTCAACCGGAATCTCCGAGAACAAGCTGAGTTCGCACGCACACTGATAAGCAAGACTTAACCGTCGCAATTGCTTTCAATTTTTTCAAACAATCGAACAAGCCTCACATCATCCGTGTTGTGTTCGTTCAAAGCAGCCTACCGTCCATATGGAAAATAATCTTGAAAAACCGTCACGAATTAGAAAAATTACGGATTTCACGAATTTTCTACTAAACCTTCCCTGGTCCAGCAGAAAGAGAGTCTGTTAAATTCCGCTTTATAATATTACCGATGGCGCCGGACATTTAAATTTGCTCCGATATATAATAAATTCGCTTACACTTACATTCGATCAGACCTGAAATCATTTTTGCGTAATAATGTTTCGTGCGACTGATTTCCATAAAACACACACAACTTCATTTTGTTTTTTTTTGTTAAGTTTGTTTAATTTTCGTATTTTGACATTTCGTCGAAATTGAATGTTTTTGGCATTTTCTTGAAAAAAGTATGTATATAAAAATCGTTTACGGTAGCGTGATTATTTCACGTTAGTGCATCCCGGTTTAACTATGCGGATCACTGAAAAAAACTGAATTTTTAATCGGCGGTTTGAAGGATTGTAAGCGAATTTTGTGCGATGCAAATCGTATCATCAACAACATAAAATATACTGCCGATACGGTTCTTCTTGCTTGCAGTCAGCGGGAGCCGAAGCTTGGGGCTTATTTCGAAATGTAGCCAAAACTAAAGTAATTTTTTTTTCAAAATAAAAAAAAAGAAAAGAAAACACGTACCGACCACTTGCCTGGCTAATAACGAAGTAATTAAACAAGTATCACTCTTCAGATATCCGGGAAGAACCTGTAGACGAGAAAAAGAAGTGCGGTCAAGAATGGAACAGGCACGAACAGCCTTTATAGCAATGAAGAATTTCTTCATTCACAAATGTCGATTTGAGCCTCGATCTACGCCTCCGAATGATACACAGTGTTTTATGTTCTATCTGTTTTTACATGCGGATGTGAGGCGTGAACCCTCAGCAATGCATTAGAGACCAAATTGGATGCCTTCGAAATGTCTCTGTGTACAGGGGAATGCTAAGGATACCTTGAACGCAGAAAGTAACCCCAATGCAAAAAGGTCTTGCGGCGAATTGACAGGGAAAGAAAGAGTCAAGGAGCGCAAGATGAGCTATCTGGGACATATCATGAGAGGCGAGAGGTACGGACTACTGAAATTAGTCCTTGAGGGAAAAATTTGTGGAAAGCGGCCTCCAGGTAGGAGACGGAACTCATGGATGGCAGATTTGCGTCGTTGGCTGCAACGTTCCTCCGAGGAGATTTTCAGAGCAACGGTGTCTAAATCTTACATCGTGTGGATCGCCAATCTTCATTCATAGATGGCGTAAGAAGAAGAAGAAGAAGAAGAAAACGAAGAAGAAGTTTCTCTCGTAAAGTTATTTATGAATATCAATAATCTGTATTAGCATAACGCCGAGCATTCGTCACCAATCAGAATGAATTTGTACAGGATTGAAAAACTAAAAATGTCGCCAAATTGCGTATACTACGGATGGTCTCCTTTTTAAGTTACATAGTTTATTTTAGAATAACAATAAAAATCATAATAACCTCTCAGATCTGATACATTTTCCCATGTTGTAAACTTTGTAAGGAAAAATGATGGTGACGGTGATAACGATGGGGACGATGATGGCAAACCTAATCAAGCCGAAGCCCATCAAGTCTGTTGCCGGAGACGTAGTTTAAGCCTTCTATCACAGTACCGATATTAATATCACTGGAAAAAAATCGTACGATGTTTCAAATTATCTTAAGTATATTATCTTGATACAAAAAATTAAACCATCCATCATTCCACTTTCACCGATCGTGCATAACTTTTCCGTACCATTATTAGTTTCGACAAAAGCTTACCGCACACATCGATATAGTTGCTCAGCATTCGTAGGATCATTCCCACACGCTTCAAAGACCGCTGCTTGTCAGATGCATAAACTGACTCACTTAAGCAACGCAGTTCTATGCTACAATACTGATTGAACACATTTTTTTTTCCAAAAACACGGAATAGTGAAGATTTTCACACATATTAATTGTTATAAGACGCAAGCGTCTCTCTCGATCGTACAAAAACTATATAATACATACCATCGAGATTCACTGAAAATTAAAGTAAATTCCCGACCTTGGAAGCCACAACTATATCGCGGTAAAAATGAGCGATGTAAAAAAATTGTTTTTTCATAACCCTCATCCCTCGTGATAACCACGCATACAACCATACATATACATCTCGTGTATTGAATAATTTAACAACTGCGTTTTTTTTTGTTTTTTTTTTCTATATTACCATACCCACGGCAAAAAAATTATTGATCGCACATATAGAAAATTTTTAAGGGCGAAGCAAATTTATCTACGGACATACGCCAAAATAAATTTCGTTTCCTATCTTTTACTTATGTTATTTCTTTTTCAAATCAAAAGGCACGAGTTTTCAAAGAAAAAGCAGACATGCTCACTCACATACGTGTAACTGCGAAGAAAATAAAATTTCATTATTGCCGAGGATATAAAAGAATAAATTTCCCGAGATCACTGAAAACGATCGGAACTCGATACTTAGATTCCAAATCTTGAAGAAAATTTTTGTAGTACATCTCGCTTTTACACTTTATCTTTTAATCCCATCGCTTGAACGGACTGTTATACAACGAAGAGCTGATAAAAGATCGATTCTAAATGTACCAAAGGGACATAATGAAAGCGTACAGATTTTATTCCTTTTTTTCTTTTTCTTGTTTGGGTTTTTCCTTGGGATTGTCAGCAACGGACGATTACCCATCAACACACGTGTGTAAATAGTAGCAATTAGGAGTCACAAGGAATGGAATCTGACAAAGAACGCTACACCAGGGATGAACAAACAATGACAATCAACGTCAATAAATGTCAAACATATACATCCTGAAAAGAGAAGGAATGACATTGGCAAAGGTGAGAGCAAAAGGAGTTAGCTGTCCCATACCATGACCACATCTGCAATTACAGAGCCCACAGTACCAATGGACAAAGGAATCAGCCTACAAATAATTAAGAAAGAAGAAACACGGGATGTTTAAAAAGCAATTAGAGCCATATTTTATTCCTTCTTAAAATTTAGTTAGTTTTTTGTTTTATATATACATATATATATATAAAATTTTTCCGTCACTATGCACAACCTTTTTGTCTGACTTTTTGCTATTAATTTATCTTTTTCAATAAGCGTCATCTTCATAACTTCAGCTTTAGATGAATTTTGCGTTACATAAAGTTGCAGAGTTATTTCGTACGAAATCCGTTGTGCGAATGTTAAACACAGATTCTTTAATTAAATAAGCATCGACTACTATTACTTGAGAACGCGATCTCACCTGACAACTAAAACTGACTCGATCTTGGAAAGGAAATTATAAAATAATGAATTTATTAACGCGCTTTCAAATAACGCGATAATGTAATACATGTTACAGAACAATTTGAAAATTAAATTTATAAGTTGTTAACGGTATCGTTGATTTATAAAGTTTGTGTTAAGGTTTAATCCATCGCAGCAGCATATGTCGAATAGTGTAATTTTAGAGGTAGGCAAACAAATATAGTTAATCAGAACTGTAAATAATTCTTATTTACCTATTTCATTTAACGTGCCGTATACAGAGGCGAATCTACTTAAGGGCTTTTTGGGCTGCAGCTGAGGGCCCCGTGGATACAAAGGGCCCCCAGCCCCCATTGAAAACAATAGACGATCGATATTATGAAGTGAAAAAAATAATATCTAAAATTAAAATTCAGAGATATATCTAACTCTGATTTTTCAAAATTATTTTTACGTAATATATATCATCCTGCTTCAGAACCTACTTTCAACGGTTGACATTTAACCGAACTGTGATAAAATGTTTTTCAAAATCGATATAATGTACTATATTGCATATATATACTAGGTAAGTAAAAATAATTATAAATCATGCTTATTTTATTTTTATTTTATTTTTCAATACTAAATGAACTCTTTAATGGTGTTTTTATTTTCAGAAAACTATCAAGTTCTTTGTTTATTTTCAGAAAACTATCAAGTTCTTTGTTTATTTTCAGAAAACTATCAAGTTCTTTGTTTATTTTCAGAAAACTATCAAGTTCTTTGTTTATTTTCAGAAAACTATCAAGTTCTTTGTTTATTTTCAGAAAACTATCAAGTTCTTTGTTTATTTTCAGAAAACTATCAAGTTCTTTGTTTATTTTCAGAAAACTATCAAGTTCTTTGTTTATTTTCAGAAAAATATCAAAATCTTATTTTACAATATGTCTGCTAGAAAATATAAAAGTGGAGCTGAAAAACGAAAATTACAGTTAGATCGAGAAAAAGAAAGAAATAAATGTGCAAAAATTGAAACTTTTTTTTAAATTAGAACATAAAAACGCGAATGAAATAGCTACAAATCCATTAACAAGTGAAAAGGAAGGTATCTTATCGAAAGATAATCTAACCGAAGAGAGCAGAAAATCGCGAAACCAGGAAAAAAATACAAGTGATGAAAATGTGCAAGATTTTAACTACCAGCAACCCTCTGTGAACGATATTGGTGTTCAGCAAAAGGATGGTAATAGTGAGGCGGATAGAAATTTAGAAAATATTAAGTTCAAGTTTGAGAAATATGTTGACGTAGGCTTGTGGCCTGTATTTCTAAATAATGATTTTATTAATGACATTCTCTCACATGAAATGACTGACTTTCAAAATAAAGATCCGAAAAATAAATATTCAGCTTCAATAAAAAAATACAAAAAAACAAAACAGAGCATTTTTAAAAATAGTTATTTCATTAAGAAAATGAAAAATGACCAATTACTGGAAAGATCTTGGTTATGTTATTCAACCAGGGTTGGTAATGTTTTTTGTTTGGCTTGCAAACTTTCTTCTAAAACCCCTTCACAATACACAACCGGATTTTCTGATTGGAAGCACATAGGAAATTGTTTAGAAAATCACGAAAATTCTAATGAACATAAGAATTTAATTTATAGAAAACAGTATTTTGATAAAATGGAAATTAGTTGAGTAATTAGGTAGGCCCCTGAGTAGCATTAGCCCGAGGCCCCTCACAAATTTACGATCCGCCCCTGGCCGTATATTATTGCTAGCCAGAGACTAGGGAAGTGACAGGGGCAAAAAAGTAAAATGTTGGAGAACAAACCGATTGATTTTAGAAAGGATAAAACTAATTTTATCTCGGAAAGATTATTTCATGGTATTTTAGAAAAGGAATAGTGATAATTTAAAATGGAACGTTGTCGAGAGAATAAAGAGCAAATTAGTAAAAAATGGAAAACCGTAATTGGAATGAGGCAGCGCTAGCAAAGGGGAGGATGTTGAATCCGGAGTAGATAAATGAACGTGATGCTGGTCCAGACGCAGTCGTGTAATATGATAACTTCCTCCCTTCGGCTAGAAGAAAAGTAAAAAGTATATTATCCACACGTTTGCGACGATTCTCGACTGAGCGAAGTTTGTTTGACAGTGGAATATCAAGTCACTGAGTCTCCCAAAGTGAGTAGATGTTAGTTAGTATGGAGATCTTCACATCAAAGATCGCGGTGTATTTGAGTATCCAGAACTAGGAGAAGAGAGACGCCTTCTTTAGTTGTTACACTGAATGCTACGCCAATGTTGGAGGGCATATTCATACATGCATACTAAACGAATGATGATGTCTTTCTCTACTGGACTTTGTTTTGGATTACGAAAGAAAACTAAGCATAGCAGGTATAGCAGGGTTATTAATCAGTCTAATGAAATCATAAGAAAAGGAGGAGAACTTGTTGAAGAGAATAGGTTGACTACCGAATGGATAATTTAGGGAACTGAAAATTGTTTGAGATTGAGATTGGAAGGATCTGACAGAATAATGACTGTTGCAGGAGTTTTCAATGAAGACCATTAGGAACAGATCATTAAACTTGATATGGAGCAAATTCGTTGGAGATTGAGTGGAAGTTCTCCAGCGTGAACAAAGGATGCTCATGACAGGGGATGTCGGGAAGACTCTACTAATATCAGAACGAGTCGCTAAATGATGAATTGAATTTAACGATCGGAGAAGCTGCATATTTGCCGAGTTGCAGACTGTGAATCCGCACTCTAGAGTCTAGATCTAATTAAATAATTGCAGATTTTTCGTACAAAGTTGTTTGATATAACACTGAGTTTCCGGATAGATATTATTTTGAGATAACTGATGTGTTGTTTGCGGAAAAGTTTATTATCTAGAATTATTCTGAGATATTTCGTTGAAACGGATAATTTATCCTGTTTAGTGAAATTTTAATATGACAATTGCAGTTTCGAACTCTACAGAAATAAACTTCGACTTAAAATCCGTTATGTTTAGACCATGAATAGAGCTTGTCGACAGTGTCTTACAAAACGTGCGAACCTAAAGAAACCGCGATTAAGGTAGAAATATTATGACATCGCCCGCACTATCGCTGGAGCTGAAATCTAACTAATAGTTTCGTTGATGATCAAAATAACGCCGCGCAAGGACCAATCTCTGAAGGACTCCGTTTTCTAGCATCTGAATAAAAGATTTCACATTGTTTATAATAAAATTGACGTGACTGAAGGTAGTTCACAATGAAAAATGTCATATAGTCCCGAAAGTTGCACTTTTATAACGCGGACATGACATTATGTTTCCTCGAAGGAATTAAATACATTAGAAAAGTAAAAAAGTAAATAGCACAAGGAATGATGTTTCCTTTGGAAGGATTACTATATATTGAATTTGTACAAAAAGGTTGATCGATCGTGGATTTTTCGATTCTAAAGCATCATTAAGATTATTTGTTAAATAATGGTTTTCTCTGAGAAACCAAAGTCGTCAATTGTTAATGATTTTTTCTAATAATTTGCATAGGGCCGATGTAAATCGAACGGTAGCTGTTCGTATGAAAAGGATTTTTGTTTGATTTAAACACCGGAATACCCTCCGCATGATCTGGGTATAAGTGACATGTTCCGATTATTAAGTTAAATATGTTCAATTGATAATTACCGGGCATGTTAAATCATAAGGGAGCGAATCCCATCGGTCCTGGGGACGATAGTTCATGTTGAAGTTCGTCGGCGCTAAATGAGGAATTGTAAGGTTCAAGATTTAAGAAATTAAAGTTGCGAATTATGGTATCTCTTAAAATTTTACATGATTGAAGATCGGGTGGAAGATGCAAATCGCTAGATGATTCTAAAATGAATAATGCGAAGGTAAAAAAAATTTATTTGATATCTGAAATAATATTGTTGTTGGATATAATGATGGAAGGAACTGTTGAAAATATATCTTTTTTTTTTTATTAAATTAATTTTTTTTTTTCCAAACTAACTATAATAGTTCAGAATTTACACGAATTGTTGCCAAGATTTGATTGTTCGAGCACGGTTTTCTGGAAGTTGATATAATTTTCGATAGAAGGATGGGACTTCAACTTTTTCAGAGCTTCCCTTTGCTGAAGAACATTCTTCAGACCACTATAGAACCGGCCATTTTTGAATTCGATGTACTATTGTCTGAGGGGAATATGGAGGTACGCATGGGATACGATAGTACCTGTATACCATTGTATTAATGAGTTAATATTGCCTATAGTGAGGGGGAGGGGTTAACCGTTGTGCATAAAGAGATCAGCTAAAGTTAATCCAGTTAGTTTTTTGTTTTTTTTTGAAGTTTCGTTTAATATATTTGAAGGAAATGGTGCAGTATTTTTTTTGATGATGGAAAATGACTTGAGGGTAGTGGGGTTCTATGTGATTAGAAACATGCAGATTACTTGTTAGGTTGGGGAAGTAAATGTTAAAAGGTCGAGATATGACCAGGTTTTGTATGAAAAATTGTAACGGGTTGGTTCCAATGAGTGGAAGAAATATAATTTTAAATTTAAGATAATGTGTTCAATTGCTCTTTCTGTTAAATTTGGTCTGACTGAATGAGCATTTAAGTTGCGGCACATAATAAAAGGATAGGGATAAAGATTAGTTCTGAAATTTGTTCTTTGATTAACTTTTCATTCGGAGGGAGATATATCGAGAAAAGATTATATGGATCAGGAAGCTAAATTGTGACGGCAACAACAGGCAGATTAAACTGAAATTGAATATCTGAAAGTAATGAAGCGCGGTAGAGCCTAATGATTAAGGTAGTTGACTATCAAATCAGAGGTGTCATAGGTTATCGAGACTTGTCTCGTTTCGGATCCAAGTCGCTCTCAGGTCTATACCTAATCTGAAATAATTGGGTACCAGAGAAATCTGGGAAAGTAAAGGCTGCCGAGAGAAAGGAGCTGAGCCCAGTATTCTCCTTAGATCCATTAGGCTTAGTACATTGTGAACCTTAACTTCACAATCTCCGACGTCCCGTCAAGGGTATGGGACTTGCTTTACTTTACTTTTACTTTACTTTAATGAAGAGAAGACTTAATGGCTACAAGAAACACCACCCGAAGAATGGATAGCGGAAGTATCTGAAATTGAGATAAAAATACGGGTTTGTTTAGGAAAGTTACTAGCGAATTGTATAAAAAAAAACTAAAACTTAAGGTATTCAAGGTGGTTTCGGATACTGTTATACAATACCAAATAAGAAACGTAATTAAATTATTCGTGATATTAAATTTAAGAAATAAATAAAAATAAAATGAAATATTTTTCTTTCTTTTCTTTTTTTTACGCGAGTGTGCGACTAGCCTTGTGGGCTATCTAGTACTTGGCGTGTGAGTGATGATAATTTGTGGAAACTCCTATCCAGCGATATGAGTTTCATCTGGTATCCGGCTTAATATATTTGAACCCTACAGCAAGTCCGTTGGCTTTATCCGCTTCAAGCGTCTGATTTCATTGGAATTATCTAGTAATGCAACGGCCAGGCTATTTGTGTGGCGCCCTAGATTTCGACCGTACTGTTTTGCAACTTTTTTGATTTCTTCACTGATCGTACTTATATGCAGATCTGTATGTAATGTGTGATTGGTAATGTACCATCACGGGGTATCTGAAATTTCTCTCAGGATTTTATTTTGGAAACATTGTATCTGCGCAATGTTACTCGGCTTAGCACATCCCCAGAGTTGACATCCGTATGTCCAGATTGGTTTCAATATTTGTTTGTATAGTAGTACTTGCAGGGACAGTTCTGATTTCCTTCGCAAAACCCACAGTAGGTTTCTATATTTCAAGTTCATTTCATTCCTTTTCTTTCCTATGTGTGTCTTCCAAGTTAATTTTTTATCTAAGCCAATTCCGAGGTATTTTACTGTTTCTTTATTAGGTATAACCTTACTGTTAATATAAATATCCGATATATTACAGTTCTTCTTATTTGTAAACGTTATATGCGCAGATTTATCCTCATTGATCACTATACGCCATCGTTTGAACCATGTTGACAAACTATTGACAGCTGATTGAAGATTATTTTATTGATAATTTCTACTGAGGTGCCTGTACATAAAATTGCAGTTTCACCTGCAAAAGTGACTATTTCTGTTTCATCTGGAACAGGAATATCGGAAGTGTATATTAAGTATAGTACCGGTCCCAGTATACTGCCCTGCGGCACACCTGCTTGGATCTGGTGGAGCTCCGATTCTGCTTCGCCGTATTTAACAGAAAAATACCTTTCACTTAAGTAGGATTTTAATAATTCAAAGAGTTGATATGGGAGGTTGCAATGTATTTTATTCAGTAATCCCTCATGCCATACTTTGTCGAACGCTTGTTTAATATCAAGGAATACAGCATCACATACTTTTTTGGTTTCTAAGGATTCTTCTATTGTGTTAACTATGCGATGTACTTGCTCTATAGTACCATGTCCCGTTCGAAATCCAAACTGGTGCTCTAGTATAAAATTTCTGTCGTTTAAGAATGGCTTCATTCTTTTTAATGATAGTTTTTCATATAATTTTGAGACAAACAGGAAGTAGTGCTATTGGACGATACGATGCAAGTTTTTCAGCAGGTTTCTGAGGTTTTTTGATCATAACAACTTGTGAAAATTTAAGCTGAAGAGGAAAATATCTTATGCGAATTATAGGACTAAAAATGTAGGTCGACAGAATTAATCCTTTCCGTAGTAACTCTTTTAGTATTTTTGAGGTTATTAAGTCATACCCAGAAGCCTTATTTGGGTTCATAGTTTTGATTATTGATTTGATTTCGCCAGGAGATGTAATTTTAATATTGTTGCTTTGATTCGTGTTACACAGGAGTGACGATAAACAATCTATTCCAGAGTGAGGTTGAAATACATACATTAGCTAAGTAGTCACCAAATTCTTCTGCCTTTTCTTGATCACATCGAGCCCATTTTCCATTTGAGTTTCTTATCGGATGTGATATTTCTGTTGGTCTTTTTAATCTTTTTGCTGTTTTCCAGAGAGCGTAATTATTTTGTTGAAGAGGTGACAAATTTATCAAATAATCTTTAAATGATTTATTTTTTAAATTCTGTAATAAGTGCTTAACACATTTTGTTTTAATTATTTAGCCTGGTTTTGTGTATTGGGTTGCGATGTATTTGCCATATTTTCCTTAGTTTTCGTTTTAAAGCTACTTCTTTCTTAATTTCTGCAGGATAGAATATAACTGGTTGATGTATACTATTATTTGGCGTGGCTGTCCAAGCTGCTTCTTGTACTATTTTTGTGAAGTATTCCACTACTAGTTCTATATATGATCCGTGGTCTTGAGAGGGATTTTTAAATTTATCTCATTTTCTAATATTTCACGTTCCTTATAATTTTTGCGCTTATGATGAGTACCACTGGTGTGTGGTCGGATGATAGGCTACTATCATTACACGTATCAATGTAGTTTGTTGGCAGTTCTTTAACCACAAAAAAATCTAGTAAGTCCGGAACCTTACGGCACCAAAACGTAATATTAGTTCACAAAGTTTAAACGGATATTACATAGACGGTTGAGACTACTGTTTACGCGGGTCTGGTAGTTTTATCAGTACTTCGATAAACTGAATTTTAGTAAATCTTAATTTTTACGTTTTTTCTTTTCTCTTTCTGATTAAAAGAAAACAATTTTTTTGTACCTTTTAAAATTTGCACGTTTCGTGCATCATTTCCAACTTCTGGAATGACCTTATAAAATAGAATAAAGTAAATTAACTTTATCAGAAGTACATTATAAATTTAAAATCTGAAACAACAATTATTATACTGACATATTTCGAAGAACTAGTATTGTCTCTGAAACATAACGATATAATTGATTTCAGATTTTTAATTTACATTATATTTCTGATAAAATTAATTTTTTTAGCTCCGTTTATTTTATAAAATTTATGATTTTTTTTATGAATATCGGTGAACACAGATTGAGTAATTATGAAATAACATGAACAAAATTAAGCCAGAGCTTCAGTACAAAATTATATTTTGTAGTGGATGTCGATGTCTTTCGGCAGATATTTCTAAAGTGCGATACGACTGTTTTATTTTAATAAAAACATGAGCTCAAACTATTGATCGCAGAGTGAATAAAATGTTTACGAGGGTAAATATAATTGTAAAAGTTTCGAACTCAGTCACTCGTCAAGATAACATTTTTGCGTTACGTATAACGCATATTTCAGAATGACCTGCAGAGCCATAAATCATGTCCGTGTTAAAAAGCGGCTCCTTTTAGAGGCAAATAAAACAAATTTAGCCTTAATGTGTGTATACAGATATTGCGAATCGAATTACACAATAATTTTGTTTGCGAATTAGATGGCATAATTAAAATATTACCAGCAAACGCAGTTTTGGCAGGCGACATGAATATCAATATAGTCGATAATAAAAACAGCAGCGATTACCTGAAGAACTCTAATGGATTCCACAGTGTCATAAATCAACCGACGTTTAAACGTGCACGGAAAGAATATTTGTCTTGCATAGATCGTATTTTTATTCGGGGCATCTGCTCAGATATACTCAACCGCAGTTTCAGATATTTTACCGCTGATTTAGACACTTCTTAGACCACTACGGTATAAATATAGACCTCGCGCTCCGAAATCGAGTTTTAGCACTATACCAGGGAAAACTACTGAATACATTTTTGATAATATCCTATTTGAAAAGAAATTAGGTGAACTTAATAATGTCCGTGCGTGATCTACATCAACACCGCCACAATGATCAAAAAATACTAAGATTTACTTTAAAAAGTGAATGAAAATCTTCTAGAAAGTAAAAAATAATTGCTTCATAGAAAATAATATATTTTACAGTGAAATATCATATAATGGGACATTATGATTATTCCTAAACAACATTAACACTTATCAGAGTTTCGGTATACCAAATATTCAAATTGCAGAAATAATTAAAAATTGCATCTAATAAGTTTGCCATGTGTTAGGTTGAGTACACTTCGGTAAAAAACGGACAAAATACACGGGGAAAATGGAATCCAAAAAAGTGTACTGATAAATTAAAAGGGTTATTACTCTGTACTCCGATGGCGGTTTTTTTTTTTTTAGCCTGTCGAGAAACCTTTGGCCCCTGACGAAATTCTATGAATAAGTAGAAGCTGGATTATATATATATATCAATAAAATAAAATCGGATCTGTCAAACAATTTTACGTATTTACAATCTAGTTCTAACAAACATGGCCGCAATGCTTTAACATAGCCCACGAATGCCGAAAGGGAATGAGTAGAAAATTAAAAACTGACCATATCACAGCCCAAGTGTAGCCAGATGCTGGAGTATGACTAAACAGCAAATGTTAAGAAAGTGAGTAAAGCCGAGAAAAGAAAAAGAGAAAAAATTAAAAGGAAACAATTCAACTATTTCAACCCAGTCGGAGGAACAAATCTATTTTCGGGAAGCACAATACGTAGGTATCAACTAAATAAGTATACGGTTTATTTGAACAAAATTACTGAGGTACGGTCATCAGTACATAGCAATAAATACATATACAGTATGGCGGATATATTACAATAGCCATTAATTCATCAGTTAGATTGATTCTACTATCTAAGTTTTTTCGAAATTTATTCCAATCCCCGTCAATGATTTTCCAACGTAAAATATTGTTATTGTATTGCAGCAAATGCGGCAAAGTAATATTATCAGGGCAAAGATTTTGGGAAATGATATTAATAACGATTGGAAAATGATCACTTCCAATAAAATTCTCTAGTACAGTCCAGAAACAATCAAAAAGTATATCGGAAAAAACAAAAGACAAATCCACCGGCTTATGATATTTTAGATTCCCTAGTTTGGTAGGAAAATCATCATTCAATAGGCACATATCAGACCATGTGGGATAATTGTAACAGTATAACTTACACTTTCTTCCCTAACATATTAAATAGAATGAAAAATATAAATTTCTATACCAAATTTTTTTAACGTACACTTACTCACTGGTCACGAAAATTTTAAAGACTATTTACACCGATTTAAAATTGCCGATTCGCCTCATTGTATTAAATGTAATTTTCCCAATACGATTGCTTATATCTTAGCTGGATGTAATGCCACTGATTTCCATTTTCAGTGCTCAGCAGAAGACTTAATAACCAAGAATTTTCAAATGTTTAATGATTTTACCGTTACAGAAATTAATTTCCGTAAGGATGATCTGACACCAAAAACTTTATTGGATGGGTCATTTCAACCTCATCATCATACAAATTGTACTACTGTAATGCATAATACATTTGCCTCATCAGTATTATTCAAAGTGAGGATGCCCCCCCCCCTCAAAAAAAACAAACAAAAAAGGCACAAATCCGAACCGGAAAGAATATTAATCACCGCAGCTCTCTTATAATCATTCCTGCTACAACCCAAATATGTGTTCAGAGCATTAAAATCTCAACCTAAAATAATAAGTCTACTATCTAAACTATCAAGAGCTTCTAAGAAGGTAAGCGAGTTAATGAAATGATTTGGTGGAGAATAGTAAGAGATGAACACTAATACAAACTGCATTAGACAAGTGGTATTGTTATTCTGATTAGCCAAGTTTCTGTTCCAATTATCCATTCTCCAGATACATCGTAGTCAGCTAAAAATTTATTTTAAATAGCATGTACATTAGTTTTTTTTCGTTCTATTTTACCGTTTAACCATGTTTCGAGATGATAGAAAGGAAATTTTTTATACATGTAATTAATAATTTTACTTCGAAATTTTCAATTTTAAGAATTTCTTCTCAAAATGCGTGAAGAGCCGTAGCCAGTCTTTACACGCGATTAGTATAAGTTTACTTTTAAAATTTAAAACTTTAATTAATAGCTTTCTCAATCGATCTGGTAGTCTCTAAGTGTTAAAACTTGTCATTTATGAAAATGAATTTACAATATTTATATTTATTTAAAAAAAAAAAAATTATCAGTCTAATACTTCAGGTGTATTGGATGACATTGGACACAGTGTATCGATTGAAATATGCGAAGGCAGTTTTACGGTAACGTACAAAATTCGCAGTAAAATATACGTCGCTGGCATTTATAATATAGTTTTGTTAGAAGGTTAAAGTTTCTGATTGTTTACATCATCGCAAGAGGCGTTGATCAATTATCACTTCGCTAGACACTACGCGTTTTAAAATTCGAAAATGCTCTCTGCTTGGAAATAGTGGTTATGTTGCTGTAATTTTATATAAATAACCTCGAACAAGTTCTCATATTACATACTTAATCGAGCATACAAAGGACACGTACTGCCACTGACAGATTTGTTGTTATTTTAGGGGGAAGATAAGAGACAAATGATAGAAATTTAAAAAGTTTCAGAACTTAAACGGGATTATAATCTCCGTCGTAATATTCGTTAATATTTACTAAAGAACACGGTACATGTTTAGATTGAATAATAATCTATTTGCAAAACGTGTCGTGCATGCGACAATTTGTAAGACTCGCGATGAAATGTAATGGGGGGGGGGGGAGATTTTCTTTATGATCACAAAAATTTTCTACAGTTGCAGTCAGAAAATTGTGCTCATTTAAGAGATGTAGTAAACCAAGTAATATTATACCCATGTTACACACGGTATGCGATATGTTGGAGGCCTTTACTTCACCGCCGCACGTTTTATATATAATTTTTCAAAAAATAAAAAAAAAAATATATATAATACCGTTACTTAGTTTTATTAAAAATATGGAAGACCCGACTTATTTATAACATTTACGTATGATGCGGTAAATAGTCGGAAATAAAAGGTAAACATTATTTACCGTGCAAAGAGATCATATGACAAACATAGCACTAAAAGTGATATACATCTTGTTTGTTAATTAGTTAACCAAAAAAAAAAAAAAATAATAAAAGACAATAAGATATTCAATACAGACCGGCTTTTAGGAGGGGGGATTCTTCACTATCCTCAATTCTAGAAAAGAATGTGTAAGTAAAGATAAATGAATCATACATATATGCTATCTGAATACCTGAGGGAGACTTGAATTATCGCCTAATTAAGAAAAGAGGGAAATAGATAAAACGTAATATATGCGGTGTCCGACTCGGAAAAATCGTAAACGCATTCCTGATTATGTTTCCCCGGTATTTAATATAATCTTCAAAAAGTTAATACAGACTCTCGCTAGAATTTAGTCGAAAAAGTTTTGTTCAATAACAATACAAGCAAAGTTTACCGCGTGCCCATATTCAAAATTGAATCAGGCACATATATATCAGCAGAATTACTGGATAACGAAATTCGTCCTATCGCTTATGATACGGTCCTTAAAAGATAACGTAACATCACTGTGTATAGCTGAGAAATATATAGACTTTTTGCTACTGGTAAACACAAAGTGGTGATAATTGTTAACTTCCGATTGAATGATAGACGTATCACAACTATAAGTATTTGTGAAATTTAAATTGTGATGGAAGAAGTACACATTTTGTTTTCGAATTAAATGATCTGTAATTACCGCTAAATAAATCTGTTCAATTCCTGTACTTCAATTTTATTTGTTACGGCGTTATTTCAGATAATCAACGAAAATTCAGAAATCAGTATTATTTAATGCAAGTATTAATAACAACGTAATTCTTAGGTCGCCCCCCATTAGAAAAAATGCCCCAAAAATTAATTGTTCCCAAAATAAGTCCCAAAAATATATCCCAATTTTATGTAACGTTTGTTATATTTTAATTTTTACCGACTTTACATATACACTAATTACAATGTAATTCTTAGGCCACTCCTCATTAGAATATATATATATATATATATATATATATATATATATATATATATTAATTACAACGTAATTCTTAGGCCACCCCCCATTAGAATATATATATATATATATTAATTACAACGTAATTCTTAAGCTACCCCCCACTAGAAAAAATGTCCCAATTTTATGTAACGTTTATTATATTTTATAGGATTTTTGTGATTATGTCATTATATTCACATGGACCGATTTAGAATTACGTTGTAAATTTTTGATCATTTTATACAAAGTATAGAAAAGAAAGAAATAGAAACGTAAGCAAGAGGGGTCAAGGGGAACAGCCCCTTCCGAGGCCAAAATTGCCGAGTTATTATATATATATATTAATTACAATTAGATTTTGTAATGAAAAATATCACAATTTTATGTAACGAAAAGATAAACCTCTGAAACATATCGGTGTAATTAATTTTAATATATGTAATTGTTCCCATGATGTTTGTGTAATTAATTTCATAGCAGAAGTTAGAAATACGTTTGCAAAAAATTGATTCATAAGAGATTAAATGTTACGGGATATTCGATACAAAATCGTTACAGATTAAACCGCTTTAGCATTTCCGTATTATCCCGGCGTAAAAATGACATTATATATATATATATATATATATATATATATATATATATATATATATATATATATATGTATATATATGTATATATATGTATGTATGTATATCTATATATATAAAAATCCCGTGTCTTTATGTTTGTGCAGGATAAACTCGGAATTTACTTAACCGATTTTTATAAAATTTTGCAAGTACATGCAATTTGGTACAACTCTTAAGAGATAGGATACTTTTTGTTTTAATTATTTACATAAATATTTGTTATATTAAATAATTTAATCAATCCATTAAAAAAAAAACAAATTTAATTGTTGGCTATTACTTTTTGCTTTAATTATTTACATAAATATTTGTTATATTAAATAAAACAAATTTTAACAATTTTATTATTTTTTGAGCACCAACTACTTTTCGTGGCGACTTTTATGTATCGTGCGATGTTAATCGAAATGCAACCATCTTTATCGCTGGCGCATGGCGTTTTTATCGATGAATGATAAAATAAACGTTTTTTCGCTCTGTTTTTTACAAAAAAGTTCGTGTTATTACGGAGTTGTTGTTTATGAAAAAAAAAAAATATTGTGCGATATTGTGCGGCATTTAATTTATTTATATTTCAGTGTATTTAATAAACGTCCTGCCTTGATAAAAAAAAAAAAAAAAATTTATTTTAATATTCCGACAACAATAGTGTGGCAGTGATACAACTCTCTGACATTATTGGACATCTAAGTTGCTTTATATTTCAGTATAAGATAATGCCGCGGAGATAATCGAACCTGAACAATGCGCGTAGCAGAAATGCACGGCGTATGCGTGTTATGAGAGCTACTGAATCGGAAGAAGAAATTGCAAGAATAAACGCATGTTGCCTGCTGCTCACGTGTGGAAACACCATCAAGTCTATTCGTGTTAGCAAAAGACAGGTTGACCAAGAACATTGTGCACAAATTAGTGCTTAGATAATTTTCAATTTTACAAAATAATATAACTAATAATTCGAAACCAATGTTATCTGCCTCATTTATAACATTTAATTTTTATGTAACTAATTTATTTAGTATATTGTGTAAATAAGTCATTGATTACACAGATTAAAGTTAAAGATTAGATAAATAAAATGTAAATTCAATAAGTGTATATTAGTTGGATAATTTCATTCTCTACATATGATTCAAAATCGGCTAAATAATTTCAGGTTTATTAGTAAAAATTAATTTGGTTGCATCAAAATAATAAGTAAAAAATTAATTTAATCTATTATAACTACTAAGCCGCAGCACCGCGTGGCTGGATCAGCTAGTATATATATATATATATATGTATGTATTTTTTATTAGAAAAAAATATGAATTACATTATCAAGTTAAAAAATTAAGGCTCAATTTTAAATTCTAGAGCACGACAAATATTTTTTCACGAAAAATAATTTGAGTATAACTACAAAAATAATTTTCAATATAAAATATAATCGCTATAAATTTAATTGTAATTTTTATCACGTAATATAATTTTTTTTTTTTGAAACAATAATAACTGATAACAGATCTGAACATTATGACATTTTATGTATTTAATTTTGAATATATACTTTGGTGCATTTTTTTATTTTTATTTCCGTGAAATAGATTACACAAAAATGTATCAAATGCTGCACTATAGGGGCCTCATTTCCTTCGTTTTAACTGTTAATTTTCACTAACTACATATCGAGTTAATTCTACTATTTCATTAGTAGATATTTACCAAGTAGACTTGTATAATACTAAACTAAATATGAAATCAACAGACTGGGATGATATTAGGAAAGGATTAATCAGTACAGTATCTGAGGTAGCGTTGGTTACAAGGACCAAGAAGCATGGATTGGTGGAACCAGTCTTGTCAAGAATCATTAGAAAAAAGAATAAGATCATGGAACAAATGGCATTCTTCTGTATAGAATGAAGACTACATAGCTTTTAAGAATCATAGATCACAGACTTTTAAATTCTGTCGAAAGTTAAAAAAAAAAAAAAAAATACCAAAAATTACATCGGTATTTCAAAATTTTCTAGAAATGTCTGTTGAAAAAATCATATAGCGATGAGATATTCTATAAATTACTGTATCCATACCGGATTCGTATGTTAGAGCCTCTAACTTTAAATTGTGTATTAAAACGAAAGAAATATTTAACTAAAAAACAAAAAAAGTTCTTTTTAAATTTAGAAAAAGACACTATCTTACCGCATCTAGGAGTATTTATTTTAATCTGGGCCCGCATCAGTGTTTATTGACTTCTTATTGTACCGGCGCGTGTCTTTCGTACCTGTTGACTTTTTACCTGTGTTTCTCCATCGATCTCTTCTTTAACAAAGCTTCGGTAATAAAATATCATTAACAACAATTTATTATTCGAAAAGAAAGAAATAATAGAAAACGATTAACCAAAAAAACTTTGTATATAACGTAACAACAATACCAATAATAATAACAATAACAATACCAATAATAATAATAATAACAATACCAATAATAATAATAATAACAATACCAATAATAATAATAATAATAATAGTAATAATGCTATTATTCAAAAACACATTTCGATCGATAGTAGAGTTATATATTTATCAAACTCACTAAGAACTCAATAGTCGAGACATTAAAAACAGACAGACTCTATTTCTTTAACCTCTTGCTAGATAGGCATTTCGTTGGAAATTCGCATCGCGACAGTAACACTCTAGCTCAGGTAAAAGTGCTAATGAAGCTATACGACGAATATGCCCAGCTGAGATTAATTATGTACCTCGGCCAGGTGAACAGATAACCCGCTTGCTTCATGGCACGCCTAAAGGTCTTCCGCCACAGACTTCGACTTTGGTGCCGAAAGGAAGCCGGAAAATTTTTTGCTTCGCTGCTGCAAAACAAAACCAGATCATCTGTTAATAATTATAATCCTTTCATTGTCCGGGCCGCGGGTTAGATCATTTTTCACGTCAACGTCAAGTCGCGGCCCGGCGCTCGCATCTCACCTTACCAATGTGCGCACGCACGCGCGCAATCACGCGCACACTGACACACCGATCAACTGATCTCGCCGTAGGGGGCTTACACTCCTTTAGTAATAATCGCCTCGGAGCAAGAAAATGCGTAGATCGTTCAGCACAACTCGTCTTCAATTCACACATATCCATTTCTCCGTCGTTCACGTCTTTCGGTTAAGTGCAAGCAGGTCAACGCCGACTGTTTTCGGAGCGAGCACAAAAAACTGGAAAGAAGCGACACCGGTTTCTGAGCGGGAAAAAATAATGATATCATAAAGAAGGGGGCAACGTATCTTCTTCTCAGTCTTCCTAATTTGAATATTAACAGAGAGACGACGAATGTGCACCAAGATCGCTTTAAACCGCGCTGCTCGGCGGCCTACATGTTTGTCTCTTGTTTCAAACTGTTCTAATGAAAAATGTATAATCTTCGCATCTCCACTTCTGTTTCGTACAATTTTCACCGGCTCCGGAACTATTTTCTCACGACTTCCAGTCCGAGAAATAACAGCGTAATACCTCGGAAAACACCTGCTCCCAAATTCTTTCACAGATGCACACACACCTGAATATAATGAAGTTAGTTTTTTTTTTTTTGTCTCTTCGTGTTAATTACCCTAAACTATTTTCTCCTTTTTAATCTGCTGAAAATCTGGTCGCTTCGGTTTATTCTAAAATACGCGTCATACACATTTAACACGATATTTTGTCGAGCTCAGGTTTAAGGCTATAACGTTTAAAATACCCTTTTATTTATTTTTTACGCGCTCGCCTAATTACTGCGAAACGTGAATCAACAATCTTAATAAATAATAAAATACGCTATTGACTTTTTTGCAGTGAAACTTTTTATGAGGCATTGCGAGTTTTCAGATAGCGTCGTCGAGATAACAAAATCTGTTAAAATACTTTCGTTAAACTCTAATGCCCCCCTCGGCAGGCGATCCCAAAAAAAAAACAAAAAAAAAGCTCGTTGAACTACTTGTTTTTATGCCTGTTCACTGAGTCGTAGAGCGAGAGAGACAGAAAAAAAAAAAATTAAATCAGATGTTTACTGGCACTGGTTAAATGAATATTAGTTTTAAAAGAGATAAGACAATGCGAATAAAACGTTTACTATATGTAAAGATATAAATTCTGCGACATAAATCACATCTTCTTTGGATGCGCGTTTGTATCTATGGAACGCTCTCACTTCTACAGTCAACTCCTGAAACTCGGTTTGCCTACTCCATACAGTGCTTCTTTTATTCTTTCACTTCCAGCCCCGGCAATCATTCCTATATAATAGCGTCCTTCATTGCTTCTATCTCCAGTAATATTCAATTTTAATTCGTTTCTCCCTCTCTCGCATTAACACAACCTAATGCTGTGTAATGCCCTCGACTGGCGATCCCAAAAAAAAAAAAAATATATAAATTTTAGATGAAAAAAAAGATATATTAAGATGCGATTCGGTATTTAGTTTTTTTTTTTTTTTTTAACTAATGGCAAATGCCTTCGCAGCCCCATTAGTATTTCGTTATAATAACAAAAAATTTTAAAAATTGTATTTATTTTCTCCTTTATCATTTTATTATTATTATCGAAATGAAACTTTTTATGGGACACTATGAGTTTTGAGATTGAAAATCAACTTATCCTCAAGCTAACAAATTCTGTTAAACTATAATACTTTTTAGACTATGCTCCTGACGATGGTTCAGTATAAACTGACCGAAATTTTTGATATACATAAATATATTTCTTTTTGTAAACGCAGAGTTGTCCGTAAATTATTTTCATCATACTTTTTAGACTATTTTTTCTAATGCCCGTTCGCTGGTAGAGCGAGAGAGACAGAAAAATTTATAAGAAAAAAATTAAATCAAATGTTTACACTACCATTGGTAAAAAAAAAAAAAAAATTATTGGTTTTATAATAAATGAGAAAATTTAAAGATTTACTTTGATAAATGTAAATTCTGTACAATAACAACGCGATATAAGGACTTGCTTGGATGCTATTTTTTCAAGATATTTAAATTTATTAAGATCTGAAGTATTTGTATCTTATTATAGTGTACCCCAATTATTTCTATTTATACAAATAAAAGTTGCAGTGACGATAAATATGATGAAATTTAAAGTATTTATTTTTAGTTATTGTCTCAGTGAGGCCGCAAAAAAAAAAAAAAAAAAATGTGCGTCAGTTGAAGACTAACGGTGTTAGAAGTGAAACTTTTTATGTAATGTAATAAATTTTAGACGAGGAAACAAAAAACTGATACATTAAAGTAACGAAAAATTTACTTAAAACTGTAGCAGAAATTAACAATGCGCAGATAATCTCGAATTAAACACTACGGAAGTCTTGCATGTACATATTTATCGTTACATTTATTGTTACATATATTGTTACATTTATTGTTATATATATATATATATTGTTACATGTACGTACATAATAATTAATACATACAAGAGATTTCCGTAGTATTTGATTATCTACACATTGCTATTGATATTATAAATCATTTATGTTTGTATAGTTTTAAATAAATTTTTCTTTACTTCAATGTTTCATTTTTTTATTTCTTCGTTTAAAATTTATTACATCCCATAGAACTTTTCACTTTTAACGTCGTTAGTTTTCGATTGACCTCCCTCCCATTTTTTTTTTCATCAAGAAATTTAATACCGGAAAAGCGAAAACAAATTTATATTTTTCGCGAGAGATTAATATAGGATACATAATGTAATATTGGAATCTGAAGAAGACTGTTCAGCAAGAAAAAACAAAAACCAATTCAAACAGGAAAGTGTTCAAACTTTCAACGTCATCAAAAAGGCCCCACGGGACCGATAAACAAAAAAAAAAAAGTGTTAATAACCGAAAAAATACATTTCTCTTATTCACCTGATATTTCTTTTTTTTTTTTTTTGAACTATTTGACATACGTTTTATGACTGGAAGTCGTCCGTGTCATTCAAAAAGTGTTACTCCGATGATGTCATCGCTGCGATCGCGTGATCTACAGTTTGAGGGTCACGTTTTCACTAAACGAAGTGAGTCTACCTCAAAAGACATATATATCCATTGCGCATTGTGTGTTTCTGTACAAAAAAGTATACGGGACATACTGATTCCTCTTTTTGATAAACCTTGTTACAGACTATTTCACAAAAAAAAAAAAACAATTTTAAAAAACTTTTTCTAATGTTAACATCAATCTAGCGCCAGATAGCTTAGTACTGTTAAGGAGTGCTTGGTTAACGGAAATCGGAGAGGTCGTGGTCTTCGAGACTTACCTCATTCCGGACTTAAATGCCAGTTTTATCCAACCTAAAAAATTTATTCTGGAAATCGATTTACCTTATTACGAATTATTCGACGGACTTCAATAATTTCCCCAATTTATCTCGTTCCAGCTATATTAAATATTATCTATAAGATGGATTACTCCAACATTAAAAATTCGCTGTTGAAAAATAACAAGAATGCAAAAGAGGTGAATTAATAGGGACGGAAAGAGAAATTTCAACATGGCTTTCCCAATCAACACTCTGTTTTCACGGTAAGCACCATTGACGATCAAAAATGTCATCCGTCCAATCTATTATTATCGAACCATCAGTAAACTAAGGTCCACGAACAATATTCGTTGCTTAAAAACTGATTAACTGAGTCGCTCGTGAAACGTTTCATTCCGATCATTCTCGGAGCTGATCTAAACGTAGACCCCTGATAGAGCAGCTCGTGATTGGATGATTATCGTTTAATTCAAATCTAAATAACTGTGCATTTGTACTGTTCGTAGAAACACACTTGTGCTACAACATTCACACCTGTACATGTCGGAACACTTGGGAAAACACAAAATTACATTCCGTAAGTTAGCATAAGCGGTTGTTTGGCTTTTATCTACTTTTTTAAGGTTTCGAAGTAATAAAAATATTTTTTCTTTCAAGAAAAATGCCCATACCTGAAGATTTACCCTAAAAAACTGAATAACACTAAAAAGTAAAAATAATTATTCGGTAAAAAACAATATATTTCAGAGTAATGTACCTTAAGGCGATCCCACACGAACGAACCCTCTCACATGTACTAAAAAAAATCACACTGAAGTAGGTATATATAATATTTAGAAACAAAAACTATCTTTTAAGTAGTCCCGCGTTCTTCTTCAGTCCTGCATTTGATTTTCGCTAACAAAACAAATATAAAGAGTCTTCATTTTTCTAGGCGAAAATTTTATCATCCGTAATCCGTGTATAATTTCAATTATTCTGGCGCGAAGTAGACTGTTAGCAGATAGAAACAATTTATTATTTTCACTGGACAGGAATCGATGAGAGAAGCGATGTTAAATTATCAATACAAATACCTATATTATATTTAGCTGAAAAAGTTGTTTAAGAAAAAATTTTAGCTTTTGTTGGCACGGTTAATTGTTTTTTTTCCCTCGAAATAAATGCCCTACTAAGAGTCCCCCCCCCCCTCACGAATTGTTACTTAAAGAGTAAAAAACACGCAAAATCTTTGTCCGTAAGTTTTAGTACACTATGTCCGGGGAAACTTACTAAAGCCCGAACTAACATAACTTGTGCCAATTAAATATCGCATATTATACTAAAAGGCGATATCTCAACACCAAATTAAAATTGCAATATTGTTTAGAAAGAAGTTAATCAGCATAACAATAGAAGCACTCGTTTTCTATAAGCCAAATACTGGAAACATAAAGGATATTTAATGCAGTTTTTTAATGCAGTGTTGCAATTTGAATTTAGTGCCGACTACAAAAAGCTAGTGTTGTTTAAGGGTTGTCACAATATCCCCTTATAGTATATATTCTAGTGTAAAATATGTTATCTTCTTATCGGGAGTAATTATTTTTTACTTTTCAACGCACTAAAGTTTTAAAGTAAATATTTTGTAATCGGCACATTTTTTTTTTTTTTTATTTTTTTTTTTTTTTTTAAGAAACATTTTATTTCATTACTTTTTAAACATTCTTGACACTAATGATACGGATAGACCAACTTAAATCAGGTATAAGAATGTAGTATTCAAAGTTTGTCGGATTCAGCTATTTTCGACTAATTTCTGTCTGGGTTATATTAATTAATAAAAGTATGTATACCTCTTAAGAAAACTCGATTTTATAAACATTTATTTCAATGACTACTCAGTAAATAATCACCGATACTTACAGATTTACTCATACGAAACCACCACTGACTCTGGTTCAATTTCTGCTGAGGAAAGATATATCCACTGAACTTGTAAATCTATGGTGGTTTCAAATTCTCTTTTTCGTCATTTCAGTCTAAAGATTGAAAATACTTTATTGTCCGGCTAAAAATTAACTTTTTTTCCAAAATTACCTTTCCACGCTGAATATTGATAATAATTTATACGTCAGTCGCGTTTGTTATATTAATTAAAAACTTACTTGAAGAAACCACGCTATTCTATGTTACTTGATGACTGCTGAGTATCCCACCGATATTCAACGGTATACCATCGCTGACTGGTACACTTCTTGCAATGAACAAGGGTAATCATCAAAATCGCTCCACATCATGGGTACAAGTTAATCGCGAACAAACATAAAAAAAAAAAAAAACAAACCATAAGGACGTGCGAATAACTTTCTCCTTTTTGAAGTCGGTATAAATAATGAAAAGCCTTAAACATAAATAACGAACATTTTAATAAGCATTAAATAAAAATGTGCTATTAATGTTTTCTTTTTTTTAAGAGACAAAATCAATTACTAGAAAAAATGAACGCAAAATATTTGAACCTGAAATAGATATCAACTAAATTTATTTCTACTAAGAAGGGTTTTTTTCTCATGTTTTCTATTGCTAAAAATTCTTTCACTATAGTATAATAGTAAAAATCAACTTCAATAACAAAAACAAATATAAGGGTAAAAATAATTTATAACAATACATTATAACTATATAAAATAAGGTATTCAGTTCATTAACTAAATACCTTATTTTATATAGTTATAATGTATTGTTATAAATTATTTTTACCCTTATATTTGTTTTTGTTATTGAAGTTGATTTTTACTATTATACAGTTTATAACAAACAGGCATGTGTATTCACCTACATTCTTTCGCTGGTTTTTTTACATTTAATATTTAGATCGGATGCACATAAACACGCCGCTGAAGCAAATTACGTTACGCGATAATAAGTATTACATAAAATAAAAAAAGAAAAAAAGAAATACTTTAGACACAATAAAAGCAGTGTAAAAAATGTTGATATTTAACAAACGGTAATCGTAATAATGAAGAAAGATGAACATAGGGAATGCAAAATAGCAAAAAAAAAAAATTGAATTCGTTTAAGCGTCTTGCATTAACTTCTTAAATTTTTACCGCGAATAATGAGAAATAAACTTTTGAAACGATATTTGATAATAAAATTATAAATAGTTTCATAGTAAACCGTTCAAAACAGCCTATTCTTTCGAATTCGCTTTTTTGCAGGTTTCTTAAGTAATCATAAACACCGTACATACTGAACAGAATATTTAGCAATATCCGCTAGATGGCGACATTTTCAGAGAAGCTCAAGACCGCTGTCAACATTTTTAAAGATGTCTAGAAAAAATTAAAGGATGTTCTACACAATCAAAGCCCGTTAAATCGAAAACGTTTATGCCTTAATACGTTTCAGCTAGGAGAAAATTCTCAATTTCAATACTAACGCGAAACTACATGTGATTTAAGATCCCCCTAATACATATGTATATCTCGTACCGTAGAAGCGGAAGGTAAGTTATCTGTGCCGTTTACGCATTTCCCCCGTGCACAGATTTTCCACACATCTTTTTCAACAACCTTTCCAGTGTAATTGTGGACACTGTCTAGTTCCCCAATTTCAACATCCTTTTTTCGAATGCTTCGAATTCTCTAAAATCCGATTCAGACTCTTTCATCATCCCACCGAGAACTTCTTGCAATGATGCAAACAAAATTAGTGATCTTTTCCATTTCCTTTTATTTCGTTTTCCTTATTTTCCGTGCCATCGGCCTTACTATATATGTGGTAATGCAGGGGAAAAAAAACAAAACAATTATCTCGCGATTCTAAACCCTTGTTGGTGCTCGAGGTGAACAATTAAGCTTACTTTTTTTTCGTATCTTGATAAGTGTTTAGCGTCATTTCACAAAATTCTGATCACTTACACACTACGCAAATAACGTCTGAGTAAGCACCGTTAAATTTACGCCGAACAACGAAAGAGGCTAGGAAAGAGTAAAGCGATTAAGGATTTCAGGACCATTAATCACACTTTATTTTGATGTATATATTAAAAGGGTTCTTGGTAAACAAATCGAAAAGTCATTAATTACCCTCTGACACCTCCAACCGCGATTTATTTTTGCACACTTCAGATAGTATTGTCGCGTGGCCGTAAGGTATGCCTTCGAATAAAGAATAATTAATATCGAATAAAAATTATGCGCATTTATTATATATGTATATATGTTTAGATGATGAGGTACGTGTAGATTGATTAATTGGTAAAAGCATAAGAAAAAGGGTAGTATCCCCTGTTAAGATAGGTGAAATGCCCCTCTATTCCGGAATTTTACAATTAACTTAGGTTAACGTTTTTGATGTATTTAAAAGAAGGTTTGGCCATATCAGTAGCTTCCGATGCCTTAATATAATAACACACCTGTGTATAACCTAAAACCGGTCATTTTTAAAAATTACTTTTTTCTCAGGAAATAAAAATGATACATTTATGATAAAAATCAGGCTCATATAACAAGATTGTAATATGTGAATTTTTTTCAAGTCATAATATGCACTCTGTATACTTTTGAAATATTTTTAAAGTGTTTAAAATGCAAAAGTTCGGTTTATCAAAATGACTACAAGTATTTTTTTTTTTAAATTGGATTTCGGCTCGAGTCCTCACGAAAAATTCAAAAAACCGCTTTTTTTGGAGGGTTTTTTAATGGTTTTTGGTCGCTAACTCTTCGTAGATTAGTCATATAGTAAAATTGATAACGCCATCAGATTCTACAGCAAAAAATACGTTGAAAACATGTTTACCACTCTTAGTAATTGTTGGCTCGCCGTTGAAAATTCGGCAAATAAAATAATTCCAGACAAGTCCAGCCCCCGGCTTATAGAATACTTCGAAAATGGAAGCTCCGCATTACACCGTAATTTCGTTACTTTTGTGTGTTTCCTGATTTCGTGAGTTAAAGATATGTGTGTAATCTATGTTACTAATTAGTAATCGAAAAACTATGATATGCGCTGGCCGTAAAAACTGTAAACGATTTTTTTTTAAATATTTTCACCTCCTCCGTTAAATATTATCAGGCCTGGATTTAGGGAAGGGCTGGGGGGCAGCCCCGGGCCCCGCCTTATAAAAGGACCCCCAAGAGGCTCCCACCTCCGACATGGATAGTTAACCGTGCAATAACAGATATTTTTCCAAACATTTATATTGCATATAGAATATCTGTAACTATACAGATTACAGATTGTGAAACGGAAAGATCTTTTTCGATATTAAAAAGAATAGAAAAGATGTATAGATCAACCATGCTAGATGATAGATTATCGGCATTATCAAGATTAATGATCGAAACAGATTTCCTCCGTTTAGTAGCTTTTAACGATATTATACAAGAATTTGCAAAAAAAAATCCATTGTTTAAAATTATATACATATAGATATATATACATATATATATATATATTTTTTTTTTTTGGCATCGAAAATTCTACCCATTGTGTCTGTATGATATTTAGTTGTGTTTACATTAGTAATTATATGTTAATTCGTGAATTCAAAATAATATAATTAAATTAAAGGAAATTTAGTTATTCTATAAAACTGATAATTTTGTCACTTCCGAAAAGGGCCCCTAATATTTCCGTAGCCCCGGGCTTATCATACACTTAATCCGGGCCTGAATACTATAATAATGTTATGAAATTTATGTGAAAAATTTGATGTATTTCACAATTAACTAACACGATATGATCATCCACCACACTATGTGTTAATGACTACGCTATTCTTACGCTAAGGGTAATAAAAAATTCTGTTAGGTTTTTGCGTTATTTGGAGGAATCATGTGAATATAATAGTTGTAACAGAAATTCCTGCGCAAACGGTAAATCAAAATTTATTGGTTCTGAAAATGTTTTTGATCACTATGGGGAAAAAAAAAAACAAATGATTATTCTACAAGAATTATAGAAGAAAGAAGATTCGCTTTGATTGACAACGTAATCTTATGATGTACTCGTATCGTTTGTGTAGCAATTTATAATTTGTATGAAACTCTTTGCTTCACAACTCGCGGACTTCATCGATAATTTTCACAAATTTCCATAACGCGCTTAAATAATGCAAAATCGTAACAAAAAAACGTCGAGGAATTTATAAATAAAGTAAAAACATTAATGAATTTTTTTTTTTTTCCCCAACGGAAAAATGAATATGTGTAAATCTACTCAGTATATCATGCGATACGTAGAGGCGGAGAGTGAGGTGGATCTGAGAGATCCGAAAAATTATTTTTTCTATTATTGAACGTTTAATATTTCTATATTTTCCATCCCGTCAGTTAATGTGGGATTAGAAAAAACAAAAAAAAGTTGTGTTTGAAATCACTTCAGACCACTTACAAACGACCAAAATCCCAAAAAAAAAAGTCTCGAACCGGAAAACTGGAAACTGGACATTTTTGCTAATACTGTATAATCAGTTGAGTTTTTACCGGAATCTTCCATCTAGCTAAATATTCAGCAGCCTTTTGTTGAACTTGTAGCATGACAATTATTACCGGTAGAGTAATATTACTTTTTCCGTTTTAGCGCGACCGAGTTAATTGTTTGGAGCGAGTTTTCTTTGAAATAACTGCGCATTCGGCGATTGTTAAAAGTAGTAATATTTTTCCTCAGACGTAAGAATGAAATGAAAATGAGAGCGTTCAGTTTAATTATGAATGCGGCATAGAGTAGCGTTCAGACTCGTCATTATCACTGATGCAGTATTTTCAATTTAACGGATATACTAAATGAAGACGAAGTGGAGCTGGAAAACACTAGTTATTTACTTTGTCGACTGCACTCTCTCCTCTTACCATCGCGCCAAATAAGGGTAACCAATGGCAGATCCGGTTGGTGGTAGGGCTGCAACAAAGTAATAATAATAATAATAATCATAATAATAATAATAGAACAGAGAAAGTGCAAAAAGAAATAATGAAAGAAAGAAAAGAAGGAAAAAAACCTAAAAGAAAATTTCTAAGGATATATTTTTATTCCGACCACCCTTCCGATCCGGCATTTTATGCTTGGCATTTGCTGTAACAACCCCTTTTCTTGGTATCCACTCGAATTTAAAAAACCCTTTGGCTGCCTTTCCCTTCTTGTACCGTGTTCTCTTCATTGCTTTTCTTAGCGTCATTTCGCAATCTCTTCTTCAAGACTCTTCCTTAATTACAGAATTTTTATACTCGGCGCAGTGCGCCCTCTTTACTTCGCGTTGAACGTTTCGAACGTTCTTCATCTTAATGAAAATGCTGCGAGAAGAAGAAAAGATTTTAATTTCAAAACATCTCTACCAACAGTGTTTTTTGTTTTGTTATGTTTTGTTTGGTTTACTTCTCTCTCTCTCTCTCTCTCTCTCTCTCTCTCTACCTTTCTCTATCTCTTTCTCTCTCTTTCTCTTTCCCCCTCTTTTGTATTCTGGGAAAGCCTTCTTTCAAGGACGAAGAAAAAATAAATCTAAAGAAATCCTTTATACGCGCTACTCAACTAAACAGGACACGTCATCGTCCAATTTGAATTCCTTCCGGAAAGACTACGGAGGGAAAAAATAATTATGCCGTCTCCTCTCCTCTTTACATAATTATTTTGACATGTTTTATCTGCAAAAGTGAAATTCCAATTCTGAAGATTAAATAACTACGATTAATTTTTTCCCTCGTAAATTTGATTTTTAATTCTAAAAACATTACATTAAATTAAAAATGAGCTTATTTGAATAGAAATATTAATAATAATAATTGATAATAATAGTAATAATAATAATAATAATAATCATCATGTAGCAATGATAGGAATATAATAATAAGGAAACAAAAATGGTGCACTTAACAATATACTTAACAATAAAGTAGCAAAGATTAAATTGTAAATTTGAGAATAATATGAAAGAAAAGTTTATTGAACTAAATGCAATAATAATAAATCACTAGTTTCATAAATAACGTGTCCCGAGTATTCTTTGCTCTTATCAAGTTACAATGTGGTTGAATAATAGCAAAGATACAACATATATAATAAAAATGAAACTTGTGAATAGCAGGCAAGGTAAACAACTACATCAGTCCTTCCAGTTCATTTTTGCTCTTATTCATAGCGTGTGAACTAACAAAAACTCTGAATAAGAGCAAAAATGAACGAACTCGAATTTAGGCCAAAGATGAAACTAGCGCGAAAAAAAGGGGAATTAACGTAAAGAGAAAATTTTAAAGATAACGTTAAAATAAAATAAAAGAAATAAAAAGTATAGTAATTTTAAAAACACGGTGAATTGAATATAGCAGATTTACATTCAACGTTAAACAATTCATGTACCCTTTGGGACCGCTGCAGGAAGTAAAAATTTCGCAATATGGTACAAGGCGGTGTGTGTTCTTTCCATTCATCGGATCGGATAATGGAATCTGAACGAATAATACGACAGATAGTGGGAAGCAGGGTTTCGGAGCTTCGATTGGGGAACAAGAGGTAAATGTAAGTTACCGACGGAAATATCAATAGCAGTAAAAAGCCATAGTTTTAAATAAAAAAAAGTACATCGTAACGAGCCAATACATGCTCTGTAATTGCTCGTACGAATTATATCAAATAACACTTAAACAGTAGCAAACGTTCTATTTCAGATCATCTAACCTAGCGCCTTATACATAAATAAAATATATCATTTATTCTCCCGAGTAGAGCTGTTTTGGTGGTTACAAAACGGTAATGGGAGTAAAAATAAAGGAAAAATCGTCAATCCCCGAATTAATTATTGTTACCATGCATTCGTTCGTGTTTGATTTTTAACAGTGCTTCTTTTTCCTTATTTGCTTCAACAATCGAAACGCACCAAATTTGATGTTTCCATATAATTTTTAAGGAAACATGCAGAGGAAAAAACCTAGACCATGATCATGTGTAGATTTTACCATCTTTTCACGGTATATAGTTTCAAGGTGTGGGGCATTTTTATCGTAGTAGAACGACTTTGATCATGAAAAAATTGTAGAAAAATCCTATTAAACCAATATCGGTAAAGTGAGTCCCAAAAACTAGCCGTCAAAATTTTTTGTCCAATTAGATTGGAAAATAACGTGAAAGAATCCGTAGAAACGCGTTCCGTAAAGTTTAGTTTTCAGCGTGTCCAGTACACCATTCAAACATGCCAGGGCCGGGGCTTGGTAATGCGAAATAAACCATTCTGCTCAATTTTTCAACGGAGAAAATTAAGCTGTCATCTCGTACTAGATATTGAGTAAAGACTTGAAGTTTCGTATATGTTAATGGCTGTATCTAATTAAACGGCGCAGGTAACATGGGAATCCTGTAATCGAAAAATCTTCCAACAACTTTACGCTTATAAAATTTCCTTTTGCGAAAAATGAAAAAAAGGTTGAAACCGACTCTTTTTTCGAAGAACTATGAAAGACTAGTTTTGAGGATCTAATGAGATTCTCCATGGCGAGATTTGAAGGATCGACATACTAGGGGTTCGACCGACTCTTATTTTGAACACTGAAATTTTAAGCAAAAGACTCCTTACAAATTACATGAGCGCGCAAACGATATTCACTAGCGTTGTCAAGACCCGAAGACAATCGGGACAGACTTTGACGAGCAAATAATGTAACATCATAATTTGGCTCTTTATAAGTTAATACCACATAAACACAAAACAAAACATTAAACATTTAATGTTTTCAAAAGATAAAATAAATTGACATTAAATAAATTTCTTTAACCTCATGACCCACGCCATTAATACCAATTTAAAAGCATATATATTGTATTAAATACATTTATTCCACTTTATTTTAAATAAATGTATATATGTATGTACTCCATCATGTTAATGGCATCAATAACTGCACACTTATTTTCTTCTATTATTACATAGCGAACTTTTATTTTGCAATTAAAAAAGCTTAACAGTTTCATAAATCACAAAGAAAAGTTGAGTTAGATTGAAAACAAATTTGAAATAACCCCTACACCAAAAAAAAATAAAAAAATACGAGTAATATTTATAAGTAAAATTTTTTGCTCTGCCCACCAGCGTAAGTAAATAAACAAATAAATAAAACATAATCATCCTCTTTCTTAAATACTTGTGTTAACATTTTGTATTTCACATAAAACATAATTCATGCTTGTATTTTCCGCGATCAGCAATGAGCAAACAGCAACAATGCATTTCAGACGTCACAATTTTTGCTCCTCAACCCGCCAAGGCCGTGTTCTATTTCGTCATCAAGAATAATGTGTAATTAAAACATTGTCGACGATCTTCGTAAAAGTTCGTTTATTTTCGCTTTTATTAATTTCCAGAGCGGTTCGAGCGTTCAATAAAGCTTCAAACCATGTCGATTTTTATATTATTACATATATATATATATATATATATATATATATATATATATATATGACCCTTTCCTCGCTCTTTGGTCAGATTTATTCGTTCTATTTATTCTCTCGTATTTCTATTTTTATATATACAAGTTTCTTTTCCTTTTCCGATAAATATATTCTGTATTATTAATAAATTCACAAAAAAAAACCTACATTCTCCTGAGGAGAATTTATTAATTACATAATGGATATTGCTAACGCATAAAATCTAAATAGTTTGCTTACCAAAAGTCCTCTTTTTTTCCCCATATTTCCGGTGTGCGTATATATATATGTATATATATATATATATATATATATATAGGTATACATACACACAAAGTAAAGTAAATAAAGTAAGTCCCATACTTTTGACAGCGCGTCAGGGATTGTGAAGTTACGGTTAATAATGTACTATGCCCAACGACACTAATGAGAGAAGGGGGCCAGTTCCTTTCTTATATATATATATATATATATTCCTGGGACGGCCCCCATTACAAAAAATATCTCAAAAATGTACCAATTTTATGTAATGTTTTTAATACTTTAATTTTTACCGACTTCCAAAAAGAAGGAGGTTATACTTTCGTCGCGTATGTTTGTTTTTTTTTGATTGTTTGTTTGCGTATAACTCATATTTATATAGACCGATTTTACTGATTCTTTGCCCATTAGAAAAAGTACCATTCAACTTAGGTATCATGTGAATAATGATGAAAATCGGTGAACATAAACTGAGTATTCGTCAAAAAACGCGAAAAAATGTGGTCCCTTTGGATAATTTTTTTTCTTATTATTTTTATTAGTATAACAAAGGTGATTGACTTAAAATGCTATCAAATACTTCAAACTTTTCTACATCTGTCATTTTCGAACCAAATGACGTATCACGTATAAATGTGGCAAATTCTTCGCTATTATACAGTTCGTCGTCCCGTTTTCGTTCACGCCATTCACGTTTGCGTTCGGTGGCGGTTCCGTTTTTGGAAACATAATGAATGCACTTCTCATTACTGAGCAGGTTGATGAATAATAAGTCCTACCATATAGGAAGAAGCATGTAAAGACTATATTGCTAGTTTAATGATACCATCGAAACGCAAAAAAAGTTCTATTTATAATATGTTGTAATATGTTAAGTTGTTTCGGTAGTTTAATAAAATTTCTGGTACAAATTATTGGTTGTATTTTTTTTTTTTTATTATATAAAAGTGGGACATTTTTTCGTTATAAAATCTAACAAGGGTCGGCCTAAGAATTACGTTGTAAATTTTGATAATTTTATACAAAGTATAGAAGAGAAAGAAATAGAAATGTAAGCAAGAGGGATCAAGGGGCATAGACTCTTGCGAGGCAAAAATGGCCGAGTTATATATATATATATATGTACATATGTATTAGTATATTTATATATACTAATACATATTGATGATGGAGAAAATTACGATTTTTCTGACCGATGGACTGTGTGGTTCTGCGTTTTCAACAAGAACCACATATAAATAGATCCTGTAATAGAAACTGAACTTACGGTTACAAGGAATGAGTAGATTCTACTTGCTTAAAAAAGTGTACTCTTGAAATTACTTATTCTTGCTGTAAACATTAAACATAGACTGTTATCAGTCCCGGATTAAGTGTATAATAGGCCCGGGGCTACGGAAATATTAGGGGCCCTTTTCGGAAGTGACAAAATTATTAGTTTTGTAGAATAACTAAATTTTCTTTAATTTAATTCAATTATATTATTTTGAATTCACGAATTAACATATAATTATTAATGTAAACAAAATTAAATATCATTCAGACACAATGGGTAGAATTTTCGATGCCAAAAAAAAAAAAATATATATGTATAATTTTAAACAATGAATTTTTCAGAAAATTTAACCAAAGATTTGCATAAAAGGATAGTGTGTGTGCGTGTACTGCGCGTACACACACGCGCACACATTAATACAGACATTTCCTAAAAATGTAGATTCCGACTCGTTATACCTTAAAATAAATTTCTGGTACGTTTTTAAGAGACACTCGAAATTTTACTACTAAGAAGTTTCCTCCTCCAGGAGAGGAAATAAAATTGGATACAAAATTATTAAAAAATAAATGTATTAAAAAATGCACTTGCTCCTGTAAAGTTAATTCTATTTATTTAAAAAAAAGTTTATGTATATGACAAATGATAGATAAATTTTTTATTATATGTCGGAAGTGGGTGTCTCTTGGAAACCCCTCTATACGCCGGGGCCCGGGGCTGCAGTTCCTCCTAGACCCCCCTAAATCCAGGTCTGACTGTTATGTGTACTCACTCGGTTCTATATGTATATCATTTAGCTCAATTTTTCTTACATCATCAATTGGGTCCGTCAAATTATCGTCAAATTACTGCCAAATTTGCACGGATTTTTCATTCGCTCTTATCAAAAGACTAATATAATACGAATGACATAATAAAGTACACAACTCCATGGTACCACCGTCAAATCTCTACTATCTTTCTCCTTTCATATCTTTACTCGTACTTGCAGACCACATAAAACACGTAAATGGGTGGCGTGCATTTTAATCTACTACGTGTTACGGAGACAATCTTTCTCCGCATTCGTTTCAGAATGATAAGTCATCTTCAACTTTTGCAGCGAAGTAGCGAAAATGGTTATTCGCAATCTACGGTGTACATGGTGGCGGTTTATCTGCGAAAAATGCAAAACGCAACTATACGTGAGCTTTTTTTGGTTCAGCATCGAGCTATGGACGAGATTTGCTCCTCTATGTACCAGAAAAAAAACTGTTTAGACTCGTCCCAAATCGGGGCTATATATTAGAGATTACTTAAAGATGTATTTCAATAAATGCGCTGTATATACTATATATACATATATATACATATATTATTTCGGCATATTTATAGTAGGCGTGTAAAATATGTTGACAGGCCTTTTTTTAAACGATAAAATTCCTTTTTCCGATCTTCCACAAAACTGTTTCTTGTTGTGAAACGGATGGGGGTTTTAAAATTTAAATACACTCTGTGCGATGACATCAATGCCGGAAGAGGTTTAAAAAATTTCCATTTCAATTTTTTTTTTTTTTTCTATTTAATTTTTCCGTTTCATGGGAACAATATAAATGCTATTATAGACATTTTAAAGAGTTAATCAAAAAATCACGCAAACAAAATACGATGAAATTTAATAGACCAGTGTATGTTTTTAAAAGACTCTCTCGAAAATTCCTCCGGTAAATATGCGGGAGTGTTAATATATGGTGAAGAAGCAAAATAAGATTTTTTCTCTGTATTCGCGGATTTTATGAACGAAGTTTCTTTCCAGCGACAAATTCGCGAAATTTTTAAACGATCCTTGCTTACTACCGTGTACCTCCTTATTCTCGACAGTCTTTGCTTATGCGGATGATATAGCACTCGTTATCGAGCACCGCGATACTCGTGAGGCCGAAAAACTCGTGCAAGAGGATGTGAATAGTATGTGTAGGCGGGCGCATAATAAACATCTAACTATTAATATAAAAAAATCGAAGTCTTTCTATATAAGAAGAATGTCCAGCAGATATAGAAAACATATAAACCATCTATTAAATTACATAACAATAATTGTTTACATAATTACTTGACTTCTACTTCGAACTGTGTGTGTGTTCACAACTGGAAACGATAGAAGAGATTAAATATTTAGGATTTTAATTACCGACAGAACATTATCCTGGGACAAACATGTCATAAATTTATCTAATAAAATCAGGCAAATGATACCGGCACTTTATAAATTGGCTCTTTCAATATCACCATGTGGTTATGAAATTGTATAAATAAGTAGTTTTTCTTTGTTTTTATCCTTTTTGGTCTTGTTTATTATTATTTTATTTTTAGTTTATATTTTCTCACTATTTATAAGTATGAAAATTAATAGTATAAGTAAAGAGAACTATTGTAACACATTTTTTCTTGAATAAACGATGATAAGCGTGTTGAGCACCCGCAGACGGGCAGTATGCCTTGCAGGACCTACAACTTGTTTTTTAATAAAAAAAAAAAAAAAAAACGCTCGAAAGTGGTACGTTAATTAGCCAGAGGCTAGACAAGTCTAAAAAACATTCGCTGTTTTTGTTAGCAAGAAAATACGTTTTTTTTTTTTTCAGTTCTCGAAAGAAACAAATACGCCATAAAATAAATAAATTCATAATTAAATTAATTCTAAAACTGGATCAAAACGGCGGTCGAAAATTTCAGATCGTTTAATATTTCGTTAATTTGACCAGCATCGGAGGAACGTCAATTTCGTTTCAGCCCAAAAGGATATGGCGCTCGATCGAAAAACGGATGTATAATTATCGGGTGGTTCGATGCGGAGGAGAGTATAATTCGCGCGCCTAAACGCGGGCCAAGTGAGAATTCTCGAAGCGACGGAAAAGAAAAGGGGAATGTAAAGAGCAAAGGAAAAAATAGAAATGAAATGGGGAAGAAGAAAAAAACGAAACGATTAAAAAATAAAAATAAAATATACGCCCACACCCCCCTTCTTAAGTGAAATATAGGCGGTATTTCGTCGGGGAAATTCAAACGGCCATGTTCTTGTTCGGTTGATTAAGTTTCCGCGTATACGCGCGCACGCGCGAACGCCGCGTTTTTGCGACGGGAAACTATTTTTCGGATAATAACTTCATTATCGGAATGACAGCGCGTCGTCGATGCGGTTCACCGCCGGTTTCGTTCGAGGGTCGTTTCGCATGGGCCCCTCTGGATCAGAGCCGAAAATTGGAAATTGCCGCCCCGCAAAGAACTCTTTTACTGGCTCGTCGCGTTTCCGGTTTTTAGTCGGCCGAATTTTCGCGCGCATTTCACAGCTTAGTGGAGTTTTGCTGCGAGCCTATTCCACTCGGCTCGAGAATATTTGCCTCGTACGCGCACCAACGATCAATTGGACCACGGCGTAGAGAACTCGACCGGCTCAACTTCGTATGAAATCTTCTAAAATTAAAGCCACCTTTATCAGTTAGGTACAAAAGCACCCCTCAGCACTTCCGCACCGTCTGTGCTTTTAAATTTTCAGCGATGCATGATACTAGAAGTCGCTCTAAACTGGCGACCGCAGTGGCCGGACTACGCAACATGATCGGCAGTTGACTTGCTTGTCATTCTTGTCAAAAACCAGTCCGGCAAATAGCCAAGTACATATAAAAAAAAAGTTAATGGAAGAAAGTTAATATAATACACTGAATTTCCCGAATCAAAATTTACCACATCGACCTAGCTTTTTTTTTTTTTCTGTCGCAGCTTTGACTGTGTAGCCCAAGCCCACCCGCAGTTTGCCGATTAAAGTAGTTTTGAGCATCTCCTCTCAGACTGTTCCTTCCACATCGATGTTTTGTTCCCATTAGCGTCCAGGCAAAGAGGTCTCACTTGGGCCGGCTATGGCGTTTGTTTGTGGTCTCCTTCTTTTGCATATTTGCCGTATGGAACACACTTGAAAACGTCGCACAGTATTGAACTTCACTCTTCTTTCTAATATATGTTGACACGAGATTCTGAATCCACTTGCAAATATGAATTCTCGCGAGGATAGAACCGCGCGGATCATTTTTTCGAGGCAGAAATTTAGCAAAGCCATCGTCCTACTGTCCATCGCTGTTTTATCCGGAAACGGTATGTCCGACGAAATCGTGTAAAACGAAAAAAGGTTTTTCTCGTCGCTAGACAAACATCGCGGTCGGTATGGTCAAAAAGATGTCTTCTTACAGTGGAAACGGCGATAAATTTCAGCGTCAAATGATCGGATTCCGAACCCTTTTTATAATTTATGTACATAATCGAAATGTTTATTCCGATTCTTCGTTATACACTGCTCGATCTGGCGTGATTAAAAAACCAACATTTCCAGAATAAACGCTGTCGAATCATCTTTCAACGCGCAACCGTCTATATTAATTTTAGTTCTGCGCATAACTTTCTTAGATTACCTTATATTAAAAATGCAATACACTCTCAGACTACTAAATTTTATATCGATAAAATTTGCGAATACGTGAGGAGGGCCTTTCTCCAATTACAAGTATAACTCCCCCTTTTCTGGAACCGCTGCTTCTCTGTTTCTCATAATAATTTAGTACTTGGATAATTTATCTTTTAACTGTCCTTTCTTATTGCTACGGTTTTTTTTGGGGGTATTTTTCTCTTGTTTTTCGTACGCTACATTTATTTTGATTAATTTTTCTACTAAATTAATTCTCTTGAGGGGTACTAGTGATTCGGTTAATAGTATTCACTTGTACTTTATACTTATTTCAATAAACCATTTATATTTATATTTATTTATTACCTAAAGAAGAGCGAACTACGTATAAATATATAAAATTAAAAGCCTGAAACAGGCCCCTCTCCCAAACTATTTCTGGCTACGAATCATTTCTTGTATTCCCAGTCATACATCACAATTAACCTCTCTCATCACCGTTCGTACTCAATAACTGACCGCCGCTATCGTAAATTCTGAATATTCCCTAATGAAAAAAATTAAAGGCTATAACGACTCTCTGCCCCCTCGATGTGTTAAACGGGCGCGACATATGATCAGAAACGCATCCTTTAGATGTAATAGGTGTATGTATATTTTTCTGATTTGAAATTTAATTTCTTAATTGATGAGAATATAATTTTATTCAACGTGTAAGCAAATATTTTTCCTTAATTTTATCCGCTGCTTCTGGTATTGTTTTTTTCTTTTTTCCCCCCGGTCTTTTAAACGATATCCGCGTGAACAGAGTTGCGACGATTACATTTTATCCGCTCCACTTGTTTCTTCCAAGCTTTAGCGAAACATCATGGCTCACATCTCTTTAACTGCCGACTACTCTCTCTAGTATCAGTGGCCTTTTGTACTGGTTGTACACGCCGTTCGAATTCCACAAACTGTGCTCCAATTCTTTCAGTTGGAGTATAAAATCAAATCAATATACAGATTTAGCACAATCGGACTCCAAACTTGCTGTTTTGAGTTCCCCTCGAGATGATTATTGATAAAACCGGCTTGATTTCAGATTTGCGTCACGCGTCAGCCGAGACTTTTACATTGACTAAAAATTCTCCTATTTCCTCCTGTGTGCTAATTAGTGCAAATTTTTGTTTTTAAACTATCACCCGCTTTATTCGATACCTCGCATAAAAAATTGACACAAGAAAGGTAAAGGTGGCAGACGATTAAAATGAAAATGATAAAAAACGAACCTATTGTAAATTTCACTGCGGTTATTAATGGTAACAAAAAATTAATTCTTTCGTTTTTACTTTGTTGAGGTTCAGCAAATAAAAAATATTTTTACTAATAATCGACTACTTAAATAAAAATCTAAAGGAATTTGTTCAGCTTGTACACTGATCTTAGTTTGCGTAATTGTTTCGCATATTTTGTTAATTTCATTTTGCGACACACTTTTTAATTATTCACTGGTACACTGCTAAACAACATGCTTTATTGTTCATTCCAATCCGAATTAAGGACAATTATTACTATTTATTATTCTTAGTTTTACTAGTAATGGCGCATCCGTAATCGATAAATCACAACTATAATTCCTCTTGTATGTTGTTGAGATAAAATTTATATTAACTCCGTCCTATCGTTAAAATAATCCTTGATGGGGGGGGGGCATTATAGAACTTTTAAGCTCAAGTCGATCAGGAAAGCAGGCTTCCAGGACCCAAATCAACTTAATTCCCGAGATTTTGTTAAAACGCAGTATTCCTTTGTATCCCCAGACGAAGAGGTAAAAAATAACAGAAGTACCGAGTTAATAGTAGGTCAAAATGGAGGCTTTTTAGGTACTAAACACAATTCTTCGAAATCAGATCTTTCGAAGCTCAAAAATAATACAAATAATTTTCTAATAAAAGAAAATCAGATACTAAAATCGCAAAAAAGACATTAACAGTAGAGTGTTGACTCCTAATTCCGATAGCAAAGTTTCTTATAAAGTAATTTAAGGTTTACTTCAATGAAGTTCAATATTACGCTTACGCTGCAATTGAATGCAAGAAATGCTATATCTATCCAGTGCGACGTAGAGGAGGGTTATTTTCAAGAAATCGAGATAGTAACATTATCCGAAACTTGCCTTGCATTGAGCACCACCAAAACCAAACCTATTCCCTCTATCATCGTTGTTATTAGGAATATTGAATTGTTTATTAATACGTATATTGATAAACAATTCAATATTCCTAATAACAGCGATGATAGAGGGAATAGGTTTGGTTTTGATCGTGCTTAGCTCTAGTAAGACGCGAGATCAGGCACTAAACCTAAACCGTCGGTTTAGATTTAAAATAACGCAATTTTCAATGCAGTTGTGATATTTTTGCTACCTCGGTGAATTTTCCTGTTTTTTTACCCCATACTATTCTCTTTCAAATGATATTCTATCGATTACAGATTCTTGGATTTCGATAGCAATTGCTGGCAATTTCAACGCACTAAGCAGTACATGTTGACGCTGTAAAATTGAAGATAGTAAAGGTAAAACAGTTCTCCGGTTATAACTTCTAGTTCGGATTTATGTTTACTCAATAATAGATGGTGGAAACCCTCAAAATTATCCTTCTTCTGGACGAAAATTTTATTCGAGTGCTCTTGAATTTCTTTAGGAAGGCATCACGTTATTCTATCGTCATTGACATTGTCTGAAACGATGCATCTCCGATTAATTAAGTTCCTCCTCGAATTAATTTACTTTCTCGAGCAGAGAAGGACTTGAATAAGGTCTGCAGATGGTTACACGACAAAAAATTAGTAATAAATGTCAAGAAATCAAAATAATCTATGTATGTAAGAACACCAAGTAGGTTTAGAAAGTTCATTCCCAAAATAGTATTGCATAATGTAGATTGTCTTCATGGAGCGGAAGTTTGCTGTTGTGACCCGATAGAAACGGTTGATATAAGTATCTTGGAAGTACATTTGATAAGGCGTTAACATGTCACATTCATAATATTGCGAGGAAAATCAGGCAGACTATACCGGCTTTATACAAATTAAAACAGGTTATGAATTACAAAACCACGAAATTATATTTCGACTCGTTAATAATGTCTAGAATCAGATACGGAATTGAAATTTGGGGGGAGGCAAAAAAAACGGAATTAAGGAAAATTAGTAAGCTACAAAAAAGATTTTTAAAAATAATTTTACCGAACTGGAGAAATACGAATCTCACAACGGATACTACTTGGTGGGATAATAATAAAGAAATGTCTCCAAAAATGTTTTTTTATTACAGTAAACTATTAAGAAATAAAACAGAAAAAAGGAATATTAAATATTACCGACAAGGGAAAAGGTGTTTATGAGACTAGAATTTTCTATTATAAGACCTAAAGGGGTTAACAATAAAATTGACAACGTTGAAGAGGAAATTTGGAATGTCAAATTTTGGGTCACATATCAAAGGAAATTAAAGACGAAGACAATTTGAAAATATGGAAAGACAAAATTAAAATTTGGTTGATAGCTCGGTGCAAAGATTGAGAAAAGAATAGACGAGAGAAAAAAACAAAGAGAATAATTATAAATAAGGTACATAAAAAAAAAAAAATGCAAGGTAGCTCGTTTCTTTAGCTACATACCTTTTGGCTTACAACTAAATATTGCTTTAGAATGTGTGTTGGGCATGAATGTATTTGTTTTAAAAATGAGATGTAATTCAGTGAAAATAAAAGCTAAAGTATAATTAAGTAATAGATATGAGATCAATATAATGTGTTAGCATTAAGATGTATTATATTTGTGAATAAACGATATAATTATGTTGGGAACACACAGGCGGGCATTTGTCTGGTGGGACCCGCAAATTATTTAAAAAACAAAAAAACAAAAAAAAAAAAAGAGACTAAAATAAATTTTGGCATCTAATAAATAATACTCTTAAGCAGACATTTTGTAAGATTAATCCACTGAATAGATACTATTCAATAACATCGCTCTTTTCGTTTCACATCAGTCATTTCCTAAGACCCCCCCCCCTCCCCCGTATGTGTAGGAGAAGAAGACCGCCACACATCCTGGTATGAAATATAAATCAAGGAACACATAATATTGCACTGAGAAGATACTGGGTGATAGCTAATATACGGAGAAGTAGCCGTGAAAATCCGAAAATTCCTTAGAAAAACGGAAGTTATTAAAAGAAATTTGAAATTTGGCTAAAAACCTGAAAAAGGGTAATAACCAACGTTCAACTCCTTGGAATGAAATGCTCGGATTTTTTAACACCGTGACATTTCCCACGTTCCAACAAAAGAATAGAATTAATAAGAACAGAACGTTTGGAAAACGTTTTAGTCATTCGCACTTATTTCATTTTCTGGCCTTTGCTTTCCCTTACGAGTAATGATAAAAAATTTCCGCAGCTGGCCTAGATAGTATAACGTACTGTATTATCAACAGTTTCAGTGGCAATTCGAAACTTTTGCGTGAAAGACACTCTTTACGGATTGATTTCAACTCTTATTCAGTTTCCGAGCCTGGTCAAATTTTCTTCTTCTAGATCGATTTTCCTTGCTTCTCGTATCACTGGGGAAGGCATTTCAAATGGTAACGAAAAACAGATTAATAAGGTGGGCCGAAATTGAAAATATTTTCACTGCGGGAATATTCGAGCCCCGGGTTAGGTACTTTTATTAATGGTATATGCTCATCTATCACCCACAAGAAGTTTCTGGTGACCTTGGACATTAAGGAGGAGAATTCGGCAATGGTCTCCATTGCGATGATTTTAGACGAAACTCCTTACAACGGGAGTAGTATAGTACCGTCTAGTAGCATTTAAAAACTTACCCGTGACCTATTTTTTCAAAAAAGAACCTTACATCTTTAAAGCCTGTTAAGAAACAGGTAGAAGAACTTACAGTGTTGTGTAAGGGTTTTTGTAGCACACAAAGTTCAGATTTAAGCTTTACCCTATTTATCATTTATATTCTGCGAATTTTAAAAAATTCAACTTTCTTCCCCATCACGAATTTTATCATATTTCGTTCTGTTGTACACTAAATACAAAAACTTAAATGAAGGGATCTGCTCTATTCAGACCGACATTAACGCACATAATGAGACATTTCGAAATATAGAGCTGTTCCCCCATCTCTAAATCATCAACTTTTGTTTTTTTTTTTTCTTAGACTTTGCATAGATCATTACGTGTACATGTTGGAATTTTAAATCATCCGATCAAATAATCATACTTGGGTTTTACATGTAGACTCCTATACTCGCTTGAAAAATTCACATACTGTCTTTATGTGAACGTGAATTATAAAATTATGAAAAACTCCTCAAGCCTACTTGCAACTCGCTTTTGGCGGCGACGAGACTGTTATCTTAAGCGTATTAGATAAATCACTAGTTGGTACGAGACTGTTATCTTCATTGGTCAACCGACTATAAAAGGGTCTGGAACTTATTTTATCAATAATGTAAAATCGACCTCATCTGCAGAGCTGCGATTGAAACCAAAATACATATAAGGAGAAGATTTTTAGCGGATCATTTTTTTATCAAATTGCCCAGTGTCCTTTTTTGCCTTAATAAATAACTAATGTACTATCTGGAATTGAACACAAAACGGAGACTTGTTCCTCAAAAAATGCCACACTCCCGGCCAAATGAATTAAATTTATTCCAGCATTTATTCTTGTTTGTTCTTCCCGATACTTTAACTCATCTTTTCAACATTAATCTCTATCGATTCTATTAGTGTGTAACCTGCTTTAACGCTTTAAATTGCAGTACTCGTATTTTACCCGCGACATCTTATTAACGCAGCTAAGTTTCGTCAACCCGTTGCCGCTGATGGCACTGCGTTCATTTTGACGTCGACACAGAATCCAGAAGGATCAGGCCGCTGAGCTCGTGACGATCACTACGACCTTCAGCCCATATCTTGAATTTCCTACGGACTGCTAGATTTTACTTTATAATCATTAATTGAACATCGTAATTTTAAGCCCAAATGTAATTCACCAGTTATGAATATTGGACTCAAATATTTAAATTGATTCCAAATCAATATGATAGGCTTAAATTCTATTAGATTCCCCCAGTCATTGTGATATATCTTTGAAAGATAGAATTATCAGCTCACATGTTATTTCCTTTCATCCCAGCGACTAACCTGCTTGTCGAAGGGGAAAACGGTCTGAGGACCGATTGGACTGATTTTATAGAAAAAAGCCTTCTGTTCCATCGATTCCTCGGTTTTTGTTAATGTTGCTCGCGCTGCTCCCTCCGGCTTAGTCTGTAGATTTGTCACCACAGTTTGTAGGCTACATTCTTGATATCCCAAATCGCATTTAAATTTCTTTTTAGCCAATAATATCCACATGGGGACTGAACATGTATCTACTACATGGTTTTGACATGAAACACTTGTTGTTTAACTGCACTTTACGGAGTGTAATTTTTTTAAGAACAAGTGGTGGTGATCAATATGTTTTCTCCTTATTGCATTGATCAACTACTTTGTTGGCGGAAAACCAGTAGTCGAGCTTATTCAAAATTTCGAAAACAAATAATTTCATTTAAGCTTTCTCTTATTTTTCACTTTTTCAATCGTATTTTTTTTGTTAATTTGTTGTTTCTTTTAAATTTACCCCGCTTGCGAAAAAAAAATTAATTTTTCCGGTCATAAAAGAGAAGTCCCTTGTAAAAAAGAAAGGTAAACCGTTTTTTTCGTTTCGAACGACCTGCGTATAAAAAATGTAGAAGCTGCAACATCGGTAAAAAACCGGCCCAGCTGCGAGATGGAAACTTATTTCCGAAGACGGCGAAATCTAAAATCATCCCGAAAAATAACAATTCACCGGCCAATTGGTAGATTTTTTTTTTTTTTTTTTGAAAGAGAACATTTATTGTTAGAAAAAATATTTTCCCAACGCCGGCGAGAACAGATACTAACTTAATATAAAGGCATTCTTATGGCTATATATAATGATTTTTTTTTTTTTTTGGGCGCGCCAGGGGCATTGACCCAACAACAATATAATGATTTCTTCGAAATATACTTTTTTCTTCATTAAAAAAAAAAATGGAAACGGAAACACCAGTCGTCGCAAAAAAAAACCTCCAATACCCCTTTTTCGATGACTCGCTAAAAAAAAAAACAAACCTGGCGATACATGTTAGATAAAAAAGTTATTTAAACTCTGCATGATACGGGTGAAAACAACACTTTATTAATTTGACAACGACTGTATTTAGAAAGAAATTTCCTTTTTTAGAATTTCCAAAAGCCCCGTTTAAATTAAAAATTAAAATATATCGTATGCACACACTTTTTTTCCAATAATTTCAGTGTTTTTATTTTCCTTTTTCCCTTTTTTTCTGCCTTCTTCGATACTTTGATGAAATAAAAAATATTTTCTTTTTAGTTAAACCAAAAATTATCCCATTTCCTTTTTTTTTTCTTCGAGGGGGGAGGGCATCATCAACTATGATTATTAACCGGGTGTAGGCAGCATTTTCTTAACATATTTTTTATGTGCAGCAACAGGATCGGAATTTGTAATAGCGCTGAACCTCACTCACGAATCTACGTAATTTATTTCGTTCGATTTTGAAGTGTTCGCAAAATGCTTTTTCCAATATAGTATTTTGGCTATTTTGAAACTTAATTAGTTTTTCCTTTTGCGAAAGATATATCCGTATTTTTCCTTAGATTTTAACCTACCTGGTAGTGTGTCTGTTTTAAAAACGTTCACCCCGTTCTACGTCCTGTGAAATAAATTAAAAATTAAATAGATTGAAAGTTAGATGAATTGGAAAAAAATTTCACTCTTTGGCAATTGTTCTTCACCGAATTTCCAAGTATCTGCACGAAATTAGCGAGGAAACGAAAGCGTCTAAATAAAACCTAGAAACAGAGGCATAAAATTGAAGTCAACAACAAAATTGAAGAATATTTAGGATCTAAAATTTTGAAATTCGAAAAGACGTAGGTTGTCAATAAAAAAACAGGTAGCGAAACTGGCAACGATAAGAAGTAGCATTTGTTCTCAATTCTGATATTTCTTTTATTTCGTTTGTAAGCTGTTCAGACAAACCGCCTAAAAGTAACGGGGAATCGTATTTGATAATTTTAAGAACAGGTCTTATATAAAGAATTTCTGTTTCGATAATATCATTGCCGAGAGTGTCCTACAAAAATTGCATGTCCAACTGCGACATAGCAGCAAAAGACCCTTGCATACTTGCTCTAAAACGACATTTATCTTGCGATAACCACTAAAAACGTCAATAACTTGCTAATAATAAGCGGGTGATCTCTACAGTATGCTTTTTGAAACGTTGTTTACATAATTTTGCCGTATTATACTAATTTCACACGCGATAACCAACACTGCTCGTTATTATTTTTTTTTGCTTTTTGAAATGTATATTGTCTAATCGAATTTTTTTTAAACAAAAAGAATTATTTTTAGCTAAAAAATTAAACTAAACGGTAAACAACACATTATAGTTATGTTATCTGGATATAGTTATTGATGAGCACATAAATAACGTAACGGAACTTTCTAATAACATTTATAATGGATTAGAACATTTAATTTTCATTTAACAATTTTAAGTGCGTCAATTTTTAACTAACCGTGGTTTTTCACTTAAATTTTATAGAAATCTAAAATAAATGTAGTAATATACTGATTCTTATGAAAATAACCTTTAAACTTATCCTTAATTGCATTATTAAAACTACAAATTACACGCACTTATTTGTATTTAAGGTTATTTGTAAGTGTAAATTAAAAATATATAGATGTGTTTTGCTAATAGAGAACAAAAACGTTAAACTACAAATTAGAGTTTATATTGAAATAATTTTTAGAAAATGTCTAATTTTTTATCCAATTACCACCTCCTCAGATTATTCGATCAAAGTTACTCTTCCGATTCGATCGAAATCGTCTTTCTTCCGATCATACAACTATCTAAAAATATCGAAAACCTATTCTTATTCATTATGGTAATAAAAACACCAGTTTGATTTACTGTAAATTTCATATTATTGTGAAGCGTTCGATACTTAAACTTTTTAATCTGTCTAAAACTATCTATAACGGCCAATTCGCATATAAAGTACGTAACCAGTCAGTTCCTTTAAAATACGAAAAGACTGAAAACTCGTATACAGAGATGCTGTGAACGATTTAGAAAATCTTAAACTGTTTTGCATCTTTTCTTCCTTTTACCAATCTCCAAAATAATTATTTAATTTAAAAGTATTCTGATTTTCGTACTGAGAATAATTTACAACACAAAAAAAAATTATTTGATCATCGGATTAGTTTTACGTCCCGGGGCACAGACTGTGTTCTCTTCCGGTACTTTATACCGCTTTTTTTGCCTAGAGTAATAGTAAAAATTACTATAAAACTTTTTTCTTAATAACATTTGTTTCTACGTATACTAAAACACTAATATTAGTGGCGTATCTAGAAATTCACAAAAGAAATGGATAATAAAACAGAGGAATTAATTGCTAGTACAATATAATTGTAAGAAAGTGACGATATTTTGTATACTAATTATTTTAAAGTAATTTAATGATAACAAACAACAATACATATATACATATATATATATATATATATACATATATATATATATATATATATATATATATATATATATATATATATATATATAGATACACATGTATATGTAAGTATATTGTTAGAGTTTCGTTAGTAACAAAAATGTTCCTATTTGACTCGCCAATTGTAAGAAATAAGTTTTTTTTTTTTTTTTTGAGCATGTCGACTAAGGACGTTACCCAAACAAATGGTAGACAGCACTAATGATTATATAGGGGAAATATTAGAAATGGAACATATGAATGAAGCTAATAAAGGAATAACCAAGGGATGCTGTGAGCGCTGTAAGGCGTAGGATAAGACGCAAAAGACCGGAATACAGTATCGCGTGTTCTGAAGAAATGAAAGGACATTCAAGTAAAATGTGATTCGCATCAAAAATGAAGTTTGCTTCTGACGAATCAAACGGATAAAAAAAGGAGACTAAGTAATGGAGAAACGGAAGAGCGAAGCAGGAAGTAAGCTGTGGTTTAACCGAAGCCTAATTATGGATGAGATAGTTGACCGCCTCATGTTGGGGAAATTAAAAAACCACGGAAAAAGAGTAGAAATGGGTTGTATGGATAAGTAAAAGGAAGCAGGATTAGAAAAAGAAGAAGGATAGAGAGATCAGACCAACAGTCGTGATGGCAACGAAAGGAAAGAGGAAGAAGACTTTGAGCTGGAAAATGACCAATAAAGCGACCGTCTGAACCAGCCGAACGTGCCAACGAGTGTCAACTAACTCGTTGCCCGAAATTCCACAATAACTAGGATAATCTATAATAGATCAATACGGATAGAGCGAGAATGAAATAGACGTGAAATTAAGAAGCGTATGTGAAGCACGATAGGATCAGCTGATGGTTTAGGAAAGGAAGTAGCAATCGCTTGTAAAACGCCTTTGAAATCAGAAGATAAGAGAACCTTGGATATATTGTTAGTAGAGGCTATAAAAAGGATTGCTTATAGAATCGCAATAGATTCTGTTAGAAATATGGAGGAGAAGGAGGGAAGTTTGAACGTCTCAGAATAGCTGAAATCCGGCAGAGTAAAAGCTGCTCGAACCCCCGAAGCTGACTTTGAGCCATCCGTGAAAATTAACGTATAAGAAGGAAAGAGCGAAAATAAAACAGCGGGATAGATACTGGTAAGGGTCCTTATTTGATTAGGCCTATTGTAAAAATTGATAATACTCGTTTTCAATTGTTTAGATCACGAATTATAACTACTAATGATTTTCACCGTTAGCTGTTGTTTTTCTTTCCTCTTATTCTGGCTACACCAGTTGATGTGCCGTTTATTTTATTTATTATTTGATTTGTAATTTGTTCAGATGGACTGATCTTTTATGGCTGAAAATATTTCACGACTACAGTCATACAGGTAAATATAAGAAAATAATAAATATACGTATATAAATAAGAAAAATAACTCGAAATTTTCGTTCCTTCTTAAATAATTATTTTCCGTAAAAAGAGTGCTAGAAAAAACGGAAGTAGCCGCCTCTGGTTGGCTTTCGATGTATTCCTATAGTTTCGGTTTTTCCTTGCTGCCTCAGTATGTTTTTTAACTCCGATGATGAATAGAGTATTACTATTCGAAACGTTAGCTGATAATATGTGTACGTAATTTTTACCGAAAATAATTATACAATGGATATATGCATATATGTATATTAGGGGTTTTGGGTCGGTGTGTTTAGGGGCATACTGTCTGCATTATATGGTACGATATTAGATAAGAATCCGGTTGACATAGAATATTTGATGGCGCGTATGGATCGAGCTGCCGCTAGAATAACCCCAAAAGACAGAGAAAGGCGATTCGGTGAAAATTAAAATCATCTTCGTCGTTTGTTCGTTTTACTGCTGCACACGGGGGGTTACCGGCAAACACGTTAGCAAAATCGTGTTACCCATTGTCCTTATTATTTGAAATGCCGCGAGATGTCTCTTAGAAAATGTTATTACGATTCGGTTCAATTAGAAATACATCAAAAAAGGTTTCCTCCAATCACGGAAGAAGAACGCGATGAATACCATCCAGGTTCAGGAACATGAAAAATACAAAAGAACAGTTGAAGTTACGTAACCTAGATCGGACGTAATTACAAATATTATTCGTAAATTTAAAATCCGATAACCAAATAATTTAAGGATCTAACAAATTCAAGTCTGAAATTATATTTATATTAATTGCCATTTAGAAATCGTTTGCAGTCATTTCAAATAGTCAGATTGTATATGTAATATAATATCAGTGAAAATGATAAAATGCACATATACATATGGTAAGTGGATTCTTGGAAACAGCTCTAATTCGTGAATTCGGATCTTTAAAAGGGATTTAGATGATGATCGAGTTCCTACCGTCCAGAAAATCCTATAAAACGAGTCATTTCAGAGGGGATGGCTATTTGTTTAAATGATGATCGTGTTTTTAGAGTTTATTAAAAAGTAAGTAAAACCTTATTTGTAAGAAATACATTTATTTACCATGGTAACTAAAAGTAGATAAAGATATTAAATAATATCTTTGTTTTGTCTCGCTTTACGCAACCGACTACTAATACGGATAATATAAATTTAAGTTGTACTTCATTTTATGTCGGTTTATACAATTTCTGGCACATTTTTAAATGTTTCAACTGGTTATTTAAATAAAAAACGAAAGTACATTTTTATTTTTAAACTGACTTTTGGGAGAAGGCTAATATTGAGCCGAGAAAAATTCATAGTTGCATTTGCGGTTGGTAGGTGCTTATTTTACTCATTTCGATCTAGATTGATGCAAAAATTCTTATCTGAGGTCTGCGGACATTCCTTGTTTAACCTTTTAAATTAATCGACGTTATCGTTAAAATACCTAATATATTTGTACGATACGATTTATATTTATATGAAAAATAAAACCTTCTCTCTCTTTTTCTCACCACGAAAGAATAAACTTTTAAAATTCCTAAAATTATCAATTTATTATTTTTAAACTGTTTTATTTGTTTCATTTCCCTCGCATTTGTTCAATGTTTGATGGGTTTTACGATAGGTCAGTGAGGTGATTCGACAATAACTACCACTACTCTTAAATATTATTAATAATAATAATAATAATAATAATAAGAAGAAGAAGAAGAAGAAGAAGAAGAATAAACATTTTTTAAACAATGGTATTATTATAATGCCGGAAATTGTCATGGCGGGACTTTTATAACTTTTTTTCATTAACACGGAAAGGGCGTGTAAATTATGCGGTATCCCATCGCAACGACGAGGAAAATCTCATTTAGATTTAAAAGTTAGATATACATATTATCGATTTAGTGCGGGTCGTCCTTTATTTTTAATTTAACTTCTCCTTTTATGCTAGTCGCTACTTTTCCAAACACTTGACACCTTCACTTTATCCTATTGAACGTACGCGGATACGTGGCGCAAACGGAAATACGATAATCTTCGCCGTTAAACGGCAATAACCACCATTTTCGTTAATTTTTATCATTACTATTATTCGCCAGTATTATTATTCCTTATAATTATGATTATTATTATTATTATTATTATTATTATGGATTAATGCATAGCTTGCGGTGATGCTTGATTAATAACTTGGCCAAGAACCGGATGTGGCTGTTTGATTTATATGAAATAAACGTGATAAACGGTAATTTAGTTGCACACGTGAACATCCTCGAAATGTTTTTTTTTTTTTTTGTTTTTTTTTCAATTTAATTACATCACTTCGTAGGATACCGAAAATAAAAAAGTTGTTTAATTTTTGAAAACGATATCTTTATATATCGGTAGCTTTTAACAAGTCAAAAAACCTCTTGATGGGGTAAAAATTTCCCTTTGGATTTATAGTTTAATCGCATGCTGTCTTATATTTTAACACTGTTTGATATTGAAACGAAATATTAAATTTTTTAATAATCCCCCTGAAACTCCTTCGGAAACTTAAAAATATATCCCGCGATTAAATAAATTCCATTTTTACCGCTGTTTAATTAATACATATTCGTATATTATCAATATAACTCACTAAACAAAAATAATCAGAAAATTAAATATACCAATTGCAAACGATTATAAAAGAATATTAATTTAGTGGCCCATCTTCAGCTAAAAACAAAAATAAAACAGAAATAAGAATAAAGAATCAAACTGTGTGACAAGATCAAAATCTAAATTTTATATATTTACTCTCTATCGTTTGTTATTGATTCATTTATGTTTTTTCTCATTATTTACAATTCTAACGAGCACAGGTATGACTCAAGATATTATATTGAAAGAATAGAACGAAGATGTGTATATCTTTTGCAGGCTTTTTTTTCCTCAAAAGAGGCAAAATTGAAAAAGATATTGTAGCCGTAAAAATTTACTACACTTTAAAATAGGGAATTATTTTTTTCGTAATTAATTTGAGATTCATTTTTATAGAATTTTTAACGTAAAATTTATAATGGAAATATTAAAGATTATAAATTACGCGAAATTAGTTACAAATATTTTTATATCGATCGAAAATCAACACCACCTGTTTTTACATTTTTTAAAGATATTATAAAAAAACGTCGATTTTTTTCAATTTTAATTTTCTTACTAAATGAATTTTATCTCGCACCAAATTTTCCACTTTGATATTTTCTTTTTCGCATTTTCAATGGTGGGGAGGAGGATAACGCCCCTGTAGACACCCTTGCTTATATTTTAATAGAAATAATGGAAAATTATAAACATAAATAACAAATATAGAATAATAAATGTGATTGAATATGCGTTTTTTTTTTGTTTTTTCTTTTTTTCTTTGATTCACCCCTCCACGGAAGAATATCCCCCGTTTTTAGTATTTACTGGAAACGAAAAAGGATATATCAGTGAAGATGTATATAGTATGCTTCTGAATCTGAAGAAAAGACCTTTTATTTTCGCCTAATTAGAAAATATATCCAAAGGAATATTAGTAAAAAGATAAACGGTATAAGGTCCGAACCTTAAAGAGGCCTAATTTGCCAATTCGGCCTTTGTCAGATTCACAGATAATGTAATTTAATCGAATCTATTTTGAAATTAGTTTTAACCTTTTTTTGATAGGTCTATTGAAAACAGCTGAAAGTAACGTCTAGCTACACCATTACTATTTTCCTCTGATCGTGTTACGAAGTGGAAAGTTTGGCCTATCGATTTCCTACCTCTCGTATCTGCTTCTATTTACATGCGACAACGAGAAAGTAATGAAACTAGCGAAATTTCAACGGTACTTAACTTAAATTTTTAAGGGTTCTTTTTTCTCTCTTTCTACTTGAAAAATTTTAACCGGATGTTTTAAAGTGAAAAAGAAAAAATAAACAGGGTATGCGACCTATCTATGCCGGTAAAAAAAATTAAAGCGAAAAATTGAATTGTACTAATAATGAATATTACCGAACGGATTATAATTAGCATACTGGTTGCGCACACCGGTACATAAAGTTATTGTCAAATTAAGTTTACTATTTTCTCCTTTCTTTCTTCTTCTTCTCCTTCGTTCTCCTTATCCTTCGTTATGTTATTATATATTACGGTCTTTGGCTGCATTTTAAAAAGTATTGCCGTTGGCTGTTTATTTTGTCTTCACAATTTCTATTGCAAATCCATACTTCTCATTACACGATCAAAATATTCCACCTTTGATGCAGCTGGATTAATCCTCGTTATGCGCTAGTCAGCTATCATAATACATGTTTGACATTTTTCGATTCCATCGCATTTTTCGATGAAAGCCTATTTCGTATGTACACTGTAGGCGTTTTAACGACTGCTTGTTCTGGGCTTGTAGCTTCGGTGCAATACAGTAAATCTTTTTTTCAATTTTGGGAATATTAATGGAACGAGATTATTCGGCCATCTTTATATTAAGTTTTATTTCACGAATTTCAGATTTAAACGGTGCAGCCGAGCTATCTGAAATGTCTTACGCATTCAATACGCTTATTATTAATTGCGATTGCACATTCGCGTATCAGTCCCATCGTGAATCCCGTTTCTTCTATATCAATTGTATAATCGTGAAACCATACGATTTATCGTCCGTTACCGTGTTTAATTGTTACGGGGTCACGAACATCGAGGCGAGAAAATTACGTCGAATTTTTCCTAGTCGGTTGTTCGCTCTAAAGGGACCGAGTAAAGTACCGAGATTCGATCAGGGTCATTTGAGAAGATAGCATATGACGGAACGCTGGAAATGATGGAGCGGGAGAAGGCTGGGCATTGCTGAATGTTCGCCGTGGGAGGGGTTGGAAAAATCGGAACAAAATGGGCAGGTGGTTAGAGGAGATGTTTTCCTAAATAAGTAACTACGGGGAATTGCCGGTGACCGGCGAAACCCGCGGACGATTTAAAATATTACATATTTCGTGTGTGCGTAAGGTAAAGAGGAGGGAAACACGGGGATCAGTGATTCGCGAAGGGTTCTTTTCTACGGCCATTGATTTCTTCAACCTTCGTACGATCGTAGAAGTACGCCTTCATTTGACAATGTAACTGGGTTTCTGAAGACATTACGAAGCGAGCAGTTTTAATCTAGCCGCTAAGTCGCGGACCCACTCATTGTTGTTGGGGATTCCGATGTGACTTGGCACCCACTATCACGTAGCAGCTGGCAAGACCTAGCTATTTCAGCGTGTAAATAACCTCAGCGGTCAAGATGTCCTTGCTATTTTGAGTTGAAATAACTTTCGGCTACGCTCAAGAGGGCCAATTACTAAGAGTATATCTCTATGCGGATACCCGTTAGTAAGCATAAATCACTTGTAGTTTTAAGTGTTTCTCTTTACAGAGCGTATAATTTATTTCGTACTGTAATTACATTTCACGATATTATTTGTATAAAATATTGCGCGATAAGTGCGTTGTTTTTAAATGCCACCGTAACAACCGAGCGAAATAATACTTTTTTACGTGTTATTTCATTAAAGTGAACACAACTCGGCCGATTATTTTAAAGTAAAAATACGACAACTAATATATTTTTAATAAAAACAAAACGAAATATCGTCGTCGTCGTCGTCGTCGGTATAAAACGATTATCGTCTGCTAGGCAAAATTTTAGGGAAATATTGAAAAACGGATTAAAGCGAAATTCCTGTGAACCGACTATGACCGTGTCCGGTTGGGAAAGCCGCGTCGCTCTGCTTATAATTCCGTTCAATGTGAGTTTCTTTCATATTGACCTAACGCGTCAAGGACCAAATGTCGTTTATTGTTTTTTGTATTATTGAAGAAGAAGGAGTTATTTATTAAAATGGCGCTAAAGCAAATAAAAAAAAACAAAAAAAAACTGCGCATCAGTCGAAAACTAACGGCGTTAGAAGTGAATCTTTTTATGGAATGCGATAAATTTTGAACGAGGAAACAAAAAATTGATACATCGAAGTAAAGAAAAATTTTCTTAAAACTATATGAACATGATATTTGTAATATCAATAACAATGTGCAGATAATCAAACACTACGGAAATCTTGTATATGTACTAATTATTATATACGTATACGTAACAATATATGTAACAATAAATATGTGTTATGCAAGACTTCTGTAGTGTTTGATTATCTGCACATTGTTATTGATATTATAAATCATTTCTGTTATAAAGTAAATTTTTCTTCACTTCAATGTATCAATCGTTTGTGTCCTGGTTTCAAATTTATCGCATTCCATAAAAAAATTAATTTCTAACGCCGTTAGTTTTCGACTGACGCACATTTTTTTTTTTTTTTTTTGCGGCCTCACTGACAATAATTAAAATTAAATACACGAATTTCATCATCTTTATCTTCACTGTAACTTTTATTTGAAATTAGAAATAATTGGCTTACGATGACCATAAAAAGATACAAATATTTCAGATCTTATGAATTTAAGTATCACGAAAAAACATCATTCAAGCAAGCTCCATCTGACGTTGTTGAAATACGAATGTCATTAAAAATTTAAAGCTTTCACAGTGATTACTCGTGATAAATAATTTTCGGAAACAACTGTGTTTTTAAAAAGATATTTATTCGCTTAACGTTTCGACCAGCTTACACTGGCCATCATCGGAAGCAAACTTCTGATGATGGCCAGTGTAAGCTGGTCGAAACGTTAAGCGAATAAATATCTTTTTAAAAACACAGTTGTTTCCGAAAATTATTTATCATACGAATGTCATTATTCGTTTTTAAATACAATTCATCACGTAAAAATGAAACAAGTGGTTCTGAACTTTCATCACTGAAGTTCATATTAAAATCTCCGGCTAAGATCATTGGAATCTTATCTTTTTTTGATTTTTCTGATTTCGTTAGAGATTCATGTAAAGCAGTATATACGTAAATAATTCGTCAAGAATAAACTATAATTTCCTAATTTTTTTTTTTTTTTTTCTTTTGATAAACACACATATATTAATTACAACGTAATTCTTAGGCTACCCCACATTCGAAAAAATGTCCCAAAAAATGTCCCAGAAAAATGTCCCAATTTTATGTAACGCTAAATGTCCCAATTTTATGTAACGCTAAATGTCCCAATTTTATGTAACGCTAAATGTCCCAATTTTATGTAACGCTAAATGTCCCAATTTTATGTAACGCTAAATGTCCCAATTTTATGTAACGCTAAATGTCCCAATTTTATGTAACGCTAAATGTCCCAATTTTATGTAACGCTAAATGTTCCAATTTTATGTAACGCTAAATGTCCCAATTTCATGTAACGCTAAATGTCCCAATTTTATATAACGTTTGTTATATTTTGTAGGATTTTTGTTATTGTTATTTAAAAAATGTCACAATTTTATGTCATGAAATATGTAACGAAAAATGTAACGAAAAAATGTCTTAATTTTATATAACGGAAGGTAAATGTTAGAATAGGATTTTTGTGGTTATGTTATTTTTTGTGTGTGTTGATGCCAGTAAGAATTACGTTGTAAATTTGAATCATTTTATACAAAGTATAGAAGAGAAAGAGACAGAAATGAAAGCAGGAGGGGTCAAGGGGCACAGCCCCTTGCGAGGCCAAAGTGACCGGGTTATATATATATATATTGAGATAATAATAATAGATAATCCTTTTGTCGTTGTATATACATACAGCAGGACAGACATCGCCGACTCTCGTGTTGTTACTGAATCGGTAACTTTCAACATGCAATTATGATTTTCGGAACCATACAGTGGTGAGAATTAGTATTTTTAATTAATTTTTGCCTGTTAACGTTATCCGAAATTTTGTGGAAAATTGCACCTCAGCCCTTCTTTGAGGTCTTTCATATTTATTAACACATATAAAAATTTGAGATTTCTATATTTTCGTCATCTTCCAATACCATGTTTCAGATAGTAATAAAACGTTAGAATTTTCTAAGACTTGATCCTTCAAATCTAAGTGATTTGACCATTAAATGTATAAATAGACAGTTCTTTCGCTTCTATAATCATATCAACTATATACATATTGATCTACACTGATATTAAACTTTTAATCTTCAGTCTAAATCTTTTAACCGATTGTTTACTTTCTATCTCAAAACTCGTAGTGTCGCATATAAAGTTTCACTGCAATAATGAACCAAGCTATTTATTGAAAGATAGCGAGGGTGATTCCAAAATGTTCTTTTGAACATTTATTAACAAATAATTCGGGGTTTCGGAAGTTTCTTCCTGGTCAAATATTGAACAGTTTAGTTATATTTAATCAGTCGTTGAAAGTGAATTAATAAAGCAACCGAGCTACAAAATGAAAGAAAATTGTTGAGCTCTGCTAAAAAACTGGGGGACTAACGCTCAGACGAACTGGTTAATTTTAATATTTGTTGCCGTAACAAAATAAATAAATATTTGCAATTAATGCGTAATATGAAATTTTCTAAGCAGAGAAACTGAACCAAAGAAAGGGTACGCCAGAGTTAAGTTTATTGATCCCTTTTTTTTTTAATTTGTCGACTACTCGTCGGTATTATAACATTATTTTTTGCTTAAAAATTTCCTCCGAAAGTCCAAAAAGAAGAAGAAAAAAAAAACATTTCCCGGACGTTAATACCTTCCTGATAACCATTACAGAAGGTGAAATATAAAAGGGAAAAAAATACAAGGATCAAGTACAGCATGGATTGAGCGATTGAATATAATGGCATGCGCCACAGAAATGGAAGAGAAAAGAAGGAATTGATTGTCTAATAGTGTGTCGTAATGGACCGATGAAATAGACGGCAAACTTATAAATCGAGTACGTTTTTTGGTAAACTGCTTATTTAAAATTGTTACTTGATTCCAGATTTTTCTGTACTTTGAGGCGCGGACGCAAATACAGAAAGACAGTGACAGAAAACGAAAGAATAGTTTTCATTATTAAGTAAAGATCAGTAAGTTTATACGACAAGTTAAAAATGTGAGTTTTTTTTCTCCTTTTTTTGGAATTTGTTAATAGAATGTTGATATTCTGCAACTCTATTCACGCTTATAGTTCGTTATAATTTTTATTTATTTCGGCATAATAAGAATTATTTTCCCGAATGTGTATTTTTGCAAATATTTAAAAACTCGATAATAATTTTGAAACGTTTGACGAATTTTCGAACGATAACTACTTTCTGTCATCCAGGACCCTTCACTGCGGGATAATTTGTAACGAATTTGAATTAACCGGGAGAGAAATTTTGATAAAAACGAAAAAGACGAAAAAAAAAAATACTTGAATAATTAACAAATATTGTATCAAATATAACTACTAGATTTTTTTATCAATGTATCTTAGAAGCTGAAGAGATTAAAGCAAACTAAGTTATACTTGATTAATTAACGATCCGAAAAAATTAACGTTCCCCTTAATACACTATTAGAATAATAATAATCTTAAATAACGCTAGGTGCGTTTCTTACTTTTAATAATTCTCTCCACCCATGGGCGTAGCTAGAGGGGGGCAAGGGTGGGCAGTACCCATCCCAGAAAACTCGTTGCCCCCTCTAGAAGAATCGTCTAAATGTCACACGGAGGAAAATTTAAAAAGCGTAAAAGTACACAATGTACTTCGAAATTGATACCGTACGATTATCACAAAAATTTCCAATGCGCATGCAGGCCATCTGACGACATGCTCCAAAATAGATTTTCATATATGTCATTCCTGCATATAGAGAATGAAATAGTCAAAAATACAATAGCTTCTGAAGCCGTCTTTAATCGGTTCAGCGAAAAACACAGAAAATTGAAACTTATATAAGAAATTTATAAATCAGTAAAGTATATTACAATAAACTGTATCTTATTTTGAAGTATTTCGAATCTTTGATACGGATTTACATAATATTTGAAAATTAAGTGATCTGTAAATAAAGCCCTTTTGTAAATAAGATGTTAATTATTAGGGTTATATATTTATTTATGTTATTAATTTTATATCAACTTTTTTAATATAATATGATTATATGTGCGCACACACATATACATATATTCAGCTGATCAGCCCCCACCCCTCACCCTACAGGAAAAATTCTTAACTATGCTCATGTCTCTACCTTAAACTATGATATCGGAAATGCATTATACAAAATATTGTCCACGATAGTTTGTCGGCGTTTGTTACTTATTTCGTTGAAATTATAATTTTAACTTAAAAATTAATTACAAATGATGAAATATATGTTTATGAAAAAGCAGCGTTTGAACTTTCGGTAATTAGAGCACATCGAATAAGAGCGCGGAGGAACGGTGCAAGAAATGTTTACACACACACTGATACGACAGTGGCTTTCGAAATTAAGAAAAATTATTATGAATAGTGACTGCGAATTTATTTGAACAGAAAAATACGGCAATGTATAATACGTAAAATATCGAAGTAGGTTTATAAAATTTGGGCCGAAAAAAATTTTAAATTTTGTTGGGAAAAGAATTAAATTAAATGAAATTTTGGACAAAGACGTAATGCGATGGGAAAATGATATATATATATATATATATATATATATATATATATATATATATATTAAAAAAAAAGAAAAAGAAACAAGAAAAAAAAATATGTAAAATAACAACAAACCATTCTTGTTCGCCAATAAACACGTGTAACTCTTCATTGCCCTTGTAGCGCGAGTTTTATTATCTGAAAATGGTTAAAAGCTAGACTATCACGAAAACCATTTCTAAACTCTAAAGTCGTAAGAAGTAAAACTGTCTGCGTGACGCCGATCTATAATTAAGGCGGCTATATACGTACAGGAAAAATCATTTAGTTAAAAATCATATTTAACAACTTTAAATATTAATTATTATTATATTAATGATAATAGGTTCGAAACAGAAGAAAAAATTAAGGAAGTCGAAGTTCGAAAAAATCAAATTGCGTGTTTGTCATTTCTTATAAAATCCTGATTATAACGAGTTCTTGGTAGTGTCTATTTTCGAAGTTAGTTAGTAGTGTCCTGTACACGTTATTTATATAACACTAGCGGGGCGGAGGTACGAGAAACTTTATTAATCGGCGGTCAAATTTTTGTTTTTAAATTATCAGCGAAAGTTGTGAAACAGAAATACATGGAACCTCCTCAGATTCTAGATCATTCAGCTTCATCATTCACCCCGGCAATATGAAGTGAAACATTGATCAGCAGCGCAATTACCAAATATGAATCAGCTAATAATCTTTATTAGTTACATGTCATTGCTGAATTGTTTTTTTGTTTTTATTGACTCTGTAATTTTTACGTCACCACAGGGATAAGATGTTAAATTATGTAACGTTTTCGTATCGATTAAACGTAATGTTTTGATGTGATATTTAAAAGAGATGTAATTAAAAGTAAAAATGATTTTTTAAAAGAAATTCTGGAAAACTATCATCTGGGGAGGTCTCTAGGGATGTTTTCATGACGAGATGTGAAAGACCGAGTTTTATAAATACTGTAACGGGTTCATGATTACTACGTTGTTGTAATTAATTTGTTTCAGCAGAATGAATTTCGTTAATATTATTTAATTTTGTAGTTAGTTTCATGACAAAAGTACGAATAAGATGCCGTTATGCATTGCGTATCAGTGAATATAACTGTGTATTCATCGCTATGTATTACGTTTGATAATGGCTAATTTTTTTTTTTTTTTGGTCCCCAATTCGTATTACGATGGGGTTAATATATTTAGAAAATTTATATAAATAACAGGTCTGTCCTGAGCCCGTCCATTTAAGTTTATGGAACCCTGACAGATTTGATAATGGCTAATTGAGCAGCCGATACTATGTCGCACGCGGACACTTCAGGTTTACTTCTTCTCACCGGCTATCTATAGCGGTCATCCTTCTGTATTAGTAGATTCAAAATTCGTATACATTTTATATTTATATACGTATTAATAACTATGTCATTCTACGCCCCGGGAACGTTACATTTTTTGACCTATGATTATACCCCGTTACGTTATATATGTAAGATAACAAAGATTGCATGCTGCGTTGTGCTACGATATTTTTAAATAAAAGTTGCGGAAAAATGACGTAGTCAATTGAAAACCGATTTTTCTAAAAGAATTTTCGAAGAAAAAATATTAGTGGTCAAAAGGGGGGCTTGCTCCCTTGCGAGGCCTTAAGGGGGTGAGTCATACATATATATATATATATATATATATATATATTGTAATGTTCCTTAGATGTAACGGATATGAAAGCGTTACTGTTTTTAATTTTTACATATCTCTGAATTGCGTCGTGGGAACACCATTTTTAACGTTCTAAACCGATTTTTTATATCTAAAGTTAATATAATTTTTCTATTCTTTATCTTTTTTCTCTGTTTTAAATGGGATTATTGTAAATTTTGTGATATCAAACGATTTAGTTCACATTTACGCAACTAGACTATACTTTACATGGAGAAATTCGACGAGCTTCATTTTAATTTATTTAATTTTAAAAAATTCACATATACGCTATCGATTATTACGCACATGGTGCATTTTACATTCAATATAATAATTACGTACTTCCGATTTCTTAAATAAATACATATTACCTAGCGGTTTTGATCGAATTTATTCCGAACTCACAGATCGATTAAAATGTTCACGAGTTTTACAAAAAAGATTTAAAAATATAATAATACTACGCACATGATACGGACGTTACCATTGTCGTAGCTTATTTTTCCATTTGGAAAGTGTATTTTAGTTTGCGTAATATTTAAAACCGTACCTCGTGTACAGCGCTGTATCTAGACTAAAATTTCGGGAGGGGTTACGAAAATATTTTTATAAATAAATAAATAAATAAATAAATATATACCTATATATATATATATATATATATATATATATATATATATATGTACGTGTGCGTGTGTTATCACGAAATATATTTATTTAAGAAATAGTACACTAAAAGCCTTGTAGTCAATTATTGTATATACAATGTTTGAACACTACAATAAGAAACAAATAAGAAATAGCCGTTATTCCCATATGGAATTCATAATAAAAATTTCAATTTTCTTTTCCCCTTTTGTCGAAAATTGAAAAGAAATAGATGGATTCTGAATTTCGGTCCATTTAATTCAAAGGCAGTTATAATTTCGCAGACATTGGGGGGGGGGGGGTGAACCCGGAAAACAGTTAAAAATAAGTATTAAATACGATGTGCTAGGAGTAGAAAAAAAAATATATGTCAAGGAAAAACACGAAAATGCAACTTAACGATTGTATTTAGATCTCCTTCGGATCTGTTAATTACATTTTCACGGTTATTCGTATTTATTTTCTCTTCTAGTTGAAATATACTTTATCTAATATTTATTTTTACGATATTTTTTAATCTTATTAATTATTTATTATTTTATTAACGATTTTAGTTTTATTAATTTTTCCGTAATCGGTATATATTGAGGGAGACACTGTATTAGTTGCAAATAAAAAATAAAATATAAAGCGTTTATCATATAAAATCACAGTAAGACTTTCTTTTTTTCATCAACAGCCAATAAAAGAAAGAGCGTTTCTTTACAAAATCTCAAAATAAAGCAATTTCTCTTTTCTCGCTCCATTTTTTTTTTTTTTTTTTTTTTTTTTCTATATAGGTTCAAAACTTTTGGATGATATAAACATTTATTATAGAAATTTCGCACAATAATATATTTTCTTTTAGTAGCTCTGAAATATCCGGGGAACTCTTAAGATTTAACTTTTTTTATCCACTACAACTTTGGAAATTTACATTAATCGGAAGTACAGCATAGTAGATAGATTGGTAAAGTACAACACTCATCTACCGTGTTTGAATAAAATGTTTAGAAGCAAATTTAATTTGGCAATATGAAATTTAATGTTCCCTTATGATGTTTTATCCTAAAAGTGAATTTACGTAATTAATAAAAAGGAAGATTTTCTCATTGTTCTAAAAATAAATTATGCTGTTAGCGAGGTTAAAATACGGAAACAATTCGCGATCTTATATTTTTCTTCGATATTCATATTGGCTCATTTTTACATTCGCAAGCAAACGCTATTTTTCGCAGCGCCCAAACCCCCTCGGAAACGAATTAAATTGAAACATTATTAATTTACCGGCCAAATCTGCTGCATCCACAAAAATTTTTATCTAATAATATTCATCACATCCGAAAAATTTCCCGTAGCTTTTTAGATATTCTCTATTGTAGATGCTCCATATCGTAATGTTTGGTTTACGCGCCTGTAAATTTACTAATCAGATTTACATATGCGATATTCGTTTTCAGATTACGACACAGAGTAAAGAGGTTTATATTGTTTTTTAGATTTCTCTTCTGCTGAAGAATGCATAATATTTTTGACATCATAATATATTTTAAATTGCTTCAGCAATTACATAATTTCTATATTCAAACTAAAACCTTATCCCTTCCAATATTATTATTATTATTATTATTATTATTATTATTATTATTTGGTAATGCAGGCGCCAGCTGCTCTAATGGGTTGGAAGGGATGCTAAATTGAATTTAAGAGCTTAAACGAATGAAGAAATTGAAAAATATGAATATGACAGGAAGAATCAGACAAGAGTGTGATAAGGGAGGAGGAAGGCTGTGCTGAGCTCTATGTGAAATAACAGCAAAATGTTAGCGTGTGAGAAATCGAAAGTTATGTTATTTGGCTTAAAGGATAGATAAGAAGGTCAATACGTGGTAGAAGATAGGAATGGGTAAGGTTTGTGTGGGAAATTCTAAGTGTGGTAAGTATAATATTTTTTTTTTCCTTGATCGGAACGGAACAGAAGACTGAGATAGAAGATTGGCTTTATACCAAGAAAACTAGGAAATAAAAATTTTTTTGCGAGAGTTACATACGAATAACGATATCTGGTTAATCTAATACAACTTTTTAAAAATCTGAAATTTAGGGAATAAAGAGAAGAAAAAATGAATTTTTTTGAAACAATGAAAAATGTAGCAATTCCACCAACAGTGACGTGCCGTGTGCATGCGTGTGTGAAGTGGGTCACCCTAATTAGAAAATATATTTTTCTGTGCAGCAATATAGCCAAATTAAAATCATAGCTTTAAATTAAAAGTATTTATTAATTAGCATACATATTAAAAAAAAAAAGCAAAAAACGCATAATTGTTATCAATGTATTTTTCAAGTTTAATTCAAGTTTTAATACTAGAACGATGTATACAGGAGCGTAGCTAGCGCCGTATCAGCCGTATCAGTGATACGGGGCCCCCGGGGTACAGGAACTCCGAACGTGAGTGAGCAAAAATTCGTAAAAATGTAGTATGACTTTCAGAAAGCAAGTATTATTTTACTACTAAGTGTAATCTTTCAAATAGACTGAACGAAATAAAAGATCAAAATTCGTTCCATTCCTTACTAAACGAGTCCACAGATTTAGCAAAAGAGTGAGAGGTAGCTAATGTTTCAAAAATAAAAGACAGAAGATAATGAAGCGTTTTTTTGATGAGCTAGCAGAAGATGAGAGAATTTCAGACCCGGAATCGTACTTCAAAGTCAATGTGTGCTATTGCTCTTTAGATATATTAATTTCTTCAACTAAACAACGATTTTAGAGCCTCTATGACCTGAGTAATACGTTCGAAGTGTTACAACCGGAAAAACTCTTATCTTTTTCAAACGAAATGATAAAAAAGTATGCCGGAAAACTGTCTGCTGAAGACATATCAGTTGATCTGTATTGTTCACAATTAATTGCTTTGAAAGCATGATTAAAATCTGAAATTCAGAAAATTCACTCCGTTAAAGAACTCGCGGAATTATTACTGATAAAATTCAATAGCCTTGCATCCAGTTTTCCGGAGGTAATAACAGCATGCTGTCTATTTTTGACCCTTCCGGTTATAACTGCCACAGCTGAAAGAAGATTCTCGAAATTAAAACTGATAAAAAATTATCTTAGGACTTCAATAGGAACGGCTTTCAGACTTGTCTTTATTTTGACTCCATAAAGGCAGAAAATTTAGAAAAGCTGAAATCGTCTTCAACTATGGATGATTTAATAAATAAGTTTGCCGAAAAAAAGGCGAGAAAAGTGTATATTTAATTGAAGTGGAATTGTTTGGATTAAATTGTAACTTAGCTCCCAGGAGCATTTATTGTAAGTAATAACTTATAATCAATAAATAATTATTTTAATTTAATGCGAGCGTTTTTGTTTCTTTTGTGAAAAATCTTTACACTTTATTAGGGCCCTCAAACAAATTTTGATACGGAGCCCGTTTAAGGCAAACTACGCCACTGAATCTATAGTAATTAAAATTATATCAGGCCATTATGCTACAGATTAATTGTTACTCGTTGGAACATTTTTGGTTCAGTTCATTTTACTTTCAGTGTTTTTTTGTTTTTTTTTTTTTTTTTGATTCCCCAACTGGATGCATACAGTGAAGCCAGTTTATTTTAGTGTAATTTGTGTACAAACGGACACAGCGCGCTTATATATTATTAAATTTGGTGCAGCGTGAGTGATATGTCAGAATAAACCAATAATAATGAAAGTAATTATGTTTTTTTTTATGAAATTTTGTAAGAAAAATTTAGTTTCATTATTATTAGTGTATTTCTAGTTATATAATTGTCGCTAATTTAAAATATTTCTTCGGCGTAGCTTAATAAATCCGTTTCATATCATTGCTCGTTATATACACCCTTTATAAATATTGTTAATGATCATTATTGTTAATAAATACGTTTTAGTTCTTTATTAAATTTAACGTCCAATCGATAAGTTCAACGATTGGTCAGCAATGACAGTATAACATCTTCTATCTATAACAGTTCAATCCTTCAGTTCATAATGTTGCCAATTGGTAACATATGAACCTAAAAATTTGTGAACGGAAGGGTTAATAAAATATACTATTTATAAGAAATGATATAAGAACGTTGATCAGGTTGTTTTATAACGATTTATAAGTAAATCGAGTTGTTTACTCACTACTTTCGGTATTTTTGAAAAAAAGTTGTTTCCATAAAACGGTTTGACTATGATATAATTTCATTGCGTTTTATTGTTTACTGTCTGATCTTGATTACTCTGTGAACAATTACATAGTGGTAAATTTTTAGCGGATAAACTTATAATTTTGTGAAAAAAAGTATATGTTGTTCACAGGTTAAATATATATATATATATATATATATACATATATAAGTATTTATCTTTTGGTTAATGTGTGGTAAGTTTAAATTATCAGATTGATATGTTCAATTTTCGGAAAAATACGTATTTTATGTCCCATTGTATATTTAATTGAAATATTACATTGTTAATTTAATTATATTGATATTTGCGTACGAATTCTTCACAATATCACTATTATAGATTACTTGTAATTCAATGTTACCGAAAGGTTTGCAGAATAGCAATATATGTTTTGATAAATTTTGTACAATGTGGACCGTTTTAATGTTTTCCGTAATGTGCGCGTTTATATATATATATGAATTTTTTAAAACATCAGCACAGTCATATTTATTATCTCTGTGGCCCAAACAGATTATTAATAATGTTATAAAATCATGCTATTTTCGGTTTTATTATTTTACCATACAATAAATGAAGAGAAAAAATCAAAATTACTATATTTTAATGGTTATTTTTACCTGGGGAAAGTGATGTAACAATTGCGTAATAAACGCCGAGTCAGCAACTAGTTTTAACGGATAGTTCGTTTTCACCTCTATGGAAGGAGAAATGTAATCAATAAAATGTTTTTATACCGAAATTAACGTAAACTAATATCTCTTTGTATATAATCTAAATGTTAACCATGTAAGAATGTACTTTGTTATGGCGCCAAATGTTGAAAAGCAAACTCAATCAATCTTAGCAAAACCGGTTATCAGCGGATAATTGCGATGTTTATAGGGCGTCCATTTTATAGGCCGAATTCTCGGTGTGCACACAAACTGGATGTAGAATTTTAGTTGTATTTATTGTAAATGAGTAAATTTATAAACATAAAATACAATAGACTAATGCTTCTACATTGTAGAACAAAACGATTGAACGAAATATTTGCTTTGTGCCAAAAGCATTTGCAAAAATTTTATTTTTTGTTTTATTCAGTAAGCAAGGATAAAAATTTAAAAGTTATTACATATATTTGGTTAACAGAAATCACGCACTTTACGTATTTGAAAGAAATACGTATGTTACGGATTAAATATTTATTAGATTAAGAAAGTGCAATTTGCTACATTAAATCTGCAAGAAATTGTAGCATATAAGATGACTGTTGGGAATAAAATATTATACCGGTAATCCTTATTCTACAGCATCAGAAATATCGATATATTATAGAATTATAATAGATGCTGACTTATAGAGAGATTATAAAATAAAACCGTAAGAGGATTACGATTTCGAACGTTCGCGATTAAATGTTGTAATCGGATGAGAGAAATGATTGTTCGCCGATATTATTTATTGGAAATATTAAGAAATAAAATGGTAATTTTTTAAAGTGTAAAAATAACAAATTTTCCTATTTTATATAATAAAACCTATCCTTTACAGTCCAGGAAGACTAATACAGTCATGTTTTATTGAAACATAATTATAGTTATCAATGGAATGGGGGAAGATTAATAAAATCAAAATCTACTTATCTCACTTTGTTACACTTTTTTTTACATTTCACTTCATTCAATATTTAAGCGTGAAACATCCTGTTGATTGAACATTTTTTACCGTAACTTATAATTTAGGCTAAAAATATTAAAGGTTTACAGTTTATTTTTAATTCAAAAGGGAATAATAATAATTTAAATCGATACTTGTGTCAGTATTTTATTTTCTGAGAAACGGTTTCAGTAATTGAATAACCTTGGCACCTAGTGTGAAGTATTAGCAAAGCAACATTTTGTATTTTAAAAGTGTTTATTTTTAACAATTAACATGAAAGTGAAAAAAATAATGAAAAAATTAAGTATTCATTATTTAAATTAGAGTTTTAAATGCACTTTGAAAAATTAATATGGCGAATGTAATTAATTTTCTTTACGCTCGTATAAGATTTACGATGAGCTTTTCATGTATTACTCTGTACAAACGATTTTTACGAGTAATTTTTGATTATAAAATTAATTAATCAGTACAGAAATGGAATGTATTTCTGTTACTTCCAAATTTACGAATAACAAGCTTTTTTTTAAGTTCAGATGATATATTTATGTTTTTAAGTACGATAAATTTAGAAAAAAACACTTTTTGAACAAAAGTCTGTCTTCTCTCTTTCTCCTTCGTATTCTCTGAGCGGGCAACACATTTATGTGGACGGCAGATATAATTTTGTTACGCGTTGCGCTAAAACATGTGATGTCATTTAATTTGCATTCGTATTGATGCATAGTGTTTAATAGCAAGCATTAAACTAAAAAAAAAAAAAAAAGTAGTAGTCCATAATTTTTTGAGTAATTTAAAAAAATATAAAATAAAAATGACTTAATTACAATATGTAGTTAAATATAACATCAACTGATACATTAGAATGTAAATGGCCCAATGTATAAAAAATGGGGGAATAAGTTTTAATTTAAAAATAAACAAATAAATAAAATGTTTGTAGGTGAAATGTATCTATGAGAAGATGTATAATAAATTTCTAGGCTATACAGAAATTTGTGACAACAAATATATGTGTACATTAATGACTACGTCATTCTTGGTAATGTTTTTGTACGATTTAGAAATTATTTAACGTTTTTACATTATGGAAATGCCAAAACCATGAATTAAATTTTACATTTCTAGAATAGTAAAATATTTTTTTGTTTTAAAAATGACATAGTCAATTGAAATATACACTTCCACAAGTGTTATAGAATAACTAGTATCCACAGGTCCAACGAGTTATGTGTATATAGGATGTATAGTCGGTACCATCGGCGTCGTTGGGGATGGCAAGGGGGCAGCTGCCCCCCTGGAACCTTGAAACTTTTTAATCAACTGGCCATGATGAGTATTATAAAAATTTGCTAAAAACCCACGAAAATTATAATTAAGATTTTATTCTTGTTTAATAAAATATTAAGCCTTTAAAAATTATAAATGTTATTTTTCCTATAACTCATATCCTCTTTCTATCATCTTGCTCCTCCCCCTGGCTCATTGGCTGGCGACGCCCTTGGTCGGTACGTTATTGATTCGGCCTTTACCGGTAACAATACATTCAACTTATTATTTATGCTTGTGCGATTTTTAAAAATTCTATTTACTTATTACGAAAAAAGCGTTAAACGAATCTAATTTGGGTTATCAGATGCCCTATGCTCGGAAAAGGGGCCGCCATACGCTAATTTAAATATTTCAACTTTTTTTTGTCTGAACTTTTTAAAAATCAAATGGGACGATTAATAACGGTGGTATACTATTTGAAAATAATTAAACATGCGATGTACTATAATGGAAATTTTATTTGCGCATTACAAATTTAAAAATCAACATATTAAAAGGTATCATTTCAAAAATATTCGCTAACCGTAAAAAATATAGTTGTATTACTTTCAATGACATTAGTTGCGTAAGAATTTTCCGATCATTTTTTTTCCATGAAATGTTTCTGGTTAGCCTTCAATTTAAATAATTGTTTATATTTTTAATGCGTTTAAAACTTCGTAAACGAGATGTTATGATAACAGCTGTAACTTACAAGAATTAAATAAATCAATAAAGAAAAATTAAAAATAAGGTACAGAATCGCAATGGGGCAGACATTCTTCGAATCTTAAACACGAACACGTTTTTCATTATTTTTTTACATTTGTGACAAGCAGATATGAACAATATTGCAAATATGCACTTATATATATATATATATATATATAAACTTTTGTCTCAGTAATCCTGTACGTACTTCGTGTCGTCTCGTAAAGAATAAAATAAAACTAATTTTTTTATTCTGTGTGCCGGAAAGCATGTCCAAAATTTTGGATTACAATCAAATACGAATATTTAAAATTCATATAACGATATGCCGATAATTACGCCGTATTCTGTTCGATTAATGTGTAAAAGTATTAAGCGTGTACAAGGGCGTCGCTAGCCGATGAGCCAGGGGAGGGGGCAAGACGATAAAAAGAGGATATGAGTTATAGGAAAAATAAAATGTATAATTTTTAAAGATTTAATATTGTATTAAACAAGAATAAAATCTTAATTAAAACATAATTTTCGTGGGTTTCTGGCAAATCGTTCTACTGCTTTATTATAAAAGTCTTCCAAATTGTCCATGATTACGCGCCTATAAATACTTAAGTTTTGAGGCTCCAGGGCTACGAAAATAAAAAATCATCTTTGTATTAACTGGAGACTGTCGTAAATAAGGGAGTTTTCCTAAGAAAATTTTAATCTGTGTGAATTAAAAAAAGCAAGTTACACTGATCCGTCTGTTTGGATTAAAAAAAAGTTACAGACTTATAATTGCGTTGTAAAAATATTTCTTCATTTTAGAATATATAACGATTATTATTTTGACAACAGCTTGTATGGTTCATTAAAAACCCTCGCAACTTTCACGAAATATTTCAATACCTAAAATATTTAAATTATACGCGTAATTTTAAATATACTTTCATAGGGCCTCAAACCATAGGAAGTTCGTTGTACAGCATCCAGCCTAGATTACGAAAACATTTTGATTTTATCATCCTAGGGAATAAAAAAATTAACTCAGAATGCCTTTATCGGCTGCCATAAAATCTGAATGCCGCTAATACGGTCAAATTCAAATACTGCTGAAGTTTTGAACATTTAAAATTTGGAATTTCAACACCAGTTTCTTTATGGGTCCGTTTACCTATTAAACATATTAAAAAAAAAAACAAAAAAACAAACAAACTATTATACAATTAATGTTTAGCATTAAAAACAGATGCACAGAAGATGCTCATTAAAAAAAGTTTTGAAGAAATTCAAAAGCTTCATAAAGGGACGGATTAATAAAAATCACTTCAAATGCAATAATTGTTCATAGCTAAGGGTGCACAAAGCGGGTACTTTGATAATTAATAAAAGACTATCTTTTGAAATACATGGATGTTGCGCTTCGACTCGGTCAACCATTCGAATATTTAGTGTGTCTGTTATGTATGTGCAGCGTGCAAGTATGTCGTCTATAGTAGCAACTTCGCAGCGCGGTCTTTTCTATCCGTGCTAGAAAATGCTTCTGACGAATACCTTTTTTGCATAAACATGCGCTAATAACGTGGTCCGAAATTTTCAGTTCTGCGCGAATAAAAACTACTTCCGGTCCGATAGTTTCATCGGCGTTTTTGAAGTACAGAAGGAAAAAAAAGGCAGTCGAATAACACAAACAATGAAGCGTAGCGGCCAGTTGGTCGTGACTAGCAGAACAAGAACTAAGCATCTGCTTGACACTGAGTAGAACTGCTGCAGACATTTTCCGTTTTGTTTTTTAAATCGGTGCTAAATGTACCTTGTCGACCGAGAATTACCCTCATCAGAGCAACGGGGGTCATCCTAAAATCGCGGGCATACCTTAGACTTAATTGAAAATAACGACTAAAGCTGTTGCCAAACCGTTAATTACAAAAAATAGTTCAAAGGCCTGTCGGAATAATTCGCGCAAACGGACACAGTAGTGTATTTTCAGGTTTTGTTCTTTCGCATTCTACCTGGACATATATTGTTTTGCAAAAATACATTGTCGGGCGAGCGGTCTTTTCATTTTCATATATGCTCTTGATTAGGGACAATAAACGTCGTAGCGAAGGAAATTACTCTCGGCAATGGGTTTCTCAGGTAAAGCGGATTAAAGTCCATTCGGTATAGTAATGATTTTTTAATAATCGCGCACTCTTTACGGTGATCTTTCTACGAGGGGAAAGAAAGAAAGAAAAAAAAATGTTCACAAACAAAGAAGCGGAAGAATAATAAAAGGAAGACCAACCACTCTGCAACAGTACAATATATATTCTCTGTACGATACATAATGCCGAGTAACTTATTGTACCTCAATAACTCAAACCCGTTAAACTTAATGAAAGTGTAACGAGGAGAAATTTTTCTGTTCATGAATTTTTTTTTTCACCATATTCCCTAGTGTCGTTTCCTATATATTGGTTTAATAGAATTACGCTATTAATACTATTTAAACAGGTATAAGTTGAATAATATTTTTCGTTTCCGTATTACAATATCGGCAAAAATTGTACGTGCGTATATATTTGTGTGCGTGAGTTCCCGAAAACGGCCCTAACGATTTTAATGAATTCTGCGAATTAAGGATTTTTAAGGTCTAGAAATCGTGATTGGTTAAGGTCTTACCGTCGAGAAAATTCTACGAAACAAGCAATTTTAAAAAAGAGGCGATCAGTCTTTTAGATAATTATCTCATTTTCAGAGTTTAATTAAAAGTAAGCAAAATGCTTATTTACCATTATTAATTAAATATATAATATATAAAAACATAGAGGATTTTTGTTTCGTTATAATACATGTTTATTTACGCTTTACATAACGAATTTAAATATTATGTAAATTTCAAAGTATACCGGACGTCATTATGGACTTATACGGATGGCGATAATTTGTAATAATATTTCTGACTTATGAAAATTTGTTTTTTCAATACAAAAACGAATAACGAAATCTATACGAAAATGTAGCTTTCGTGTACAAATTACCGCTAAATATTCGCGACTGCTTGTAAACACCATTGATTGATTTGCATGTACAGATCTGAGAAAGTCTCGATTAATCTATATATGCGTTAATAAATAAGCAATTCTAACTGGGTCCTTAAAAATAGCTCTAACGACTTTGATAAAATACACGAATTACGAATAGGGAGTTTTAAGGTCCAGAAATCGATATGGAGACAAATAGTTTTCGCGTTACTAATTAAGTATTTTTAGTTTAATAAAAAGTTGAAATGTAACAGTTTGTCTGCTTAACGTGTTAAATAGAAAGCAGATATTTCGCGATGAAATGAATTTGTTCACGATATTTACGCGAGCAGGGTACTGTTTAAATATTACGCAAACTAAAATACATTTTCAAAATTGAAAAATAGAAAAACGCAATGGTAACGTTCATATCGTGTGCGTAGTATTGTCGTATTAATAAATATTTTTCCTAAAACTCGTGAAAATTTTAATCCGCAAGTAAAGAGCCATCGATTACTTGATATAGAATTAAAAATCTTTAGAAAAGCGAATCACAGTTAAGAGGGAGTTTTTTAATGTAAGACCCCGTGTGTCACTATTGGAGCTTCAAAAAAATGATGACACTAGTGTCAGGGGCTGTCGGTGATCACAGGAGCGGTATTGACATTTTCCGATACAGTTATATGTAATACCAGAAATCCATTAAGCCATTCTTCAGATTTTAATCTTCGTCCGTTACCGTAACGTGGGTCTTTTGCGCAACAGTGTTTCACGCGAATCGAACTGGATTCAAAAATTGTCTAACTGCACACTAAAAATGCAAAAAAAAAAAAAAATTAAAATGATTTCTATATATATATTTTTTTTATAAAACGCGTATTTACAAATATTTTGCGTATTAATATAAACGCAGTAGTAAACATTAAATGAAAACAAATGAATATTCCAGGAGCTAGAGAAAAGAAAAATATATTTTACTGTGGTACACATATATTTTTAGAATAAATGTGTACGTACACACATACATGTATATATATATATAAACTCGACCTTTTTGGCCTCGCAAGGTGCCCTTTGACCCCTCTTGCTTACATTTCTATCTCTTTCCCTTCTATACTTTTTACAAAATTATCAAAATTTACAACGTCATTCTTACCGGCATCGACACAATAAAAAATAACATAATCATAAAAATCCTACATCTAATGGATGCATGATTAAGAATGACATTTTCATTTAACATTTAATTTTCGTTACATAAAATTGGAACATTTTTTGGGACATTTTTTCGTTACAAAATCTAATGGGGGCCGGCCTATCAATTAAAATATATTTATTTATAAATAGTGGACACTAAAGCATTGTAGTCAATTATTGCATATTCAATATTTGAACAAACTACAATAAAAACAAATAAAATAGTTATAACAAAATTTAACTCGTGAAAAACGTTGCTTCATAAATTAACCTAAGCAGATTCCATAAAAAAAAAACAATAAAAAAAACATGCTAAACTGAAATAAAAAATGATTTCAAAAAAGTATCAAAACTATAGTACAATATGAAGTTCGCAAAGCAAAAAAAGAAAACGCAAATATATTATCTGAATGCGGTAGTAACTCACGAAAATATTGGAAAATTATTAATAGCGTAATGAAAAGCTAACCGTAAATCATTTTCAAACGTGTGTATAAGTGATAATGAATACTTTATTAGTAACTGTTTTAATCAGAATTTTCTTGACATTCTTAAAACTTTATTAGCTAAAAAGTCGAAATAGTTGAAAATACATTCGTCTTTGAATTCATGACTTCCCTCATCTCTCTCGCTTTCTTATCTCTTCCATTTGCAAGCTTCGCCTAGACCATAGTCGTCTTCCAGCATCCTCTTTTCGCTTTTCTATGTCCTCTTCTCCTTTTTGTTCCTTCCATCCGAATGACTCTGATCTACTCTGCGACACAAACCACATTTTCTTTGAATGCGCGTCTATATCTATAAAACCCTCTCACTTCTACAGTCAGAAACGCGATTTGCCTACTCCATACAGTGCTTCTTTTATTCTTTCACTTCCATCCCCGGAAATCATTCCTACTATAGCGTCATTCATTGCTTCTATCTCCAGTAATATTCAATTCTAATTCGTTTCTCCCTCTTTCTCACTAACACAACCTATTGCTGGGTAATGCCCTCGACTGGCGACCCCCCCCCCAAAAAAAAGAATTTCTTCTTAAACTTAAATCATTTCATTATATAAATCTGGTGATGCAACAGTAATTTCAAATTACAGACCGATATCATTACTTTCATCTTTATCAAAGGTAATTGAAAAGTGCGTACCAATAAAAATAGTGGGTCCTTTAATTAAAATACATTACTTTTTAAAATCAGTATGATTTTCAAAAAAAATACAAAAGTACATATCTTACTTGACCACACTACACATATTATAAAATGTCTTTGCTGTAACTACTGTTTAAGGTTTTAAAAAAGATCTTCACGTAATTAACCACCCTTTTTATCGAGCACCGCACATCGAGACTTCTGCTCTAGTGACCATTTCCCAATTTTCATCAATATTTCCCCCAATGTGCCGAAGGCGCGGGCAAATCGGTCGGTTAGACACTTTGCTTTTCACAGAGCAGATTGGGACAAATATAAGTCAGGATTTATTGTACCGCACCACTTGTGACTATCGCCAGAGGAGAACCTACAGAAGCTCACGGAAGCAATTAGCACTTCCGCTGTAGCCTCCATTCCATTAACATCATACACACAACATAAGCGGGTACCTTGGTGGTGCCCAGAGATTAACGCAGCCATTTCTGAGAGGAAGAAAGCTCCCCGAAAGTACAAGTTTACCAAATTGCTCAGTGCTCTAGTGGAATTCAAAAAGCGCAAGGCTATAGCGAGGTTACTTATCCGGACAATGAAACGCCAGTCCTGGATATCTTTTGTCTCTTCTATTATAAAAGATACATAGCACTATTATGTCGAGAAAAATGAAGTCTCTCGGTGGAGCCTCGAATCATTCTTTTACTTCTGCGTTACTCATAAATGGCTCGCTGATTAAAAAAGAGTCTGACGTCGCGAGAGTCTTTGCGCTTCATTTTGAAAATTCCTCGCCATCCTCCTCGTATGCTCCTTCCTTTGCAGCTTTGAAACTAACCGTGGAACAACAGACGCAATATCTTTTAATTCCGACAAAAATGATCCTTTAAATCTTCCTTTTATAATCCATGAGTTAAATCACCAGCTAAACTATAACATAAGGAATAGCGCGCGCACCTGGAGTGACTCCATACATCCCTTTATGTTCAAACATCTTCCTACATCTACTAGATTATTCCTGCTCTGCATTTACAACAAAATTTGGTCTTCTGACTTTATTCCGCAATCTTTAAAAACAACTCTCCTTATCCCGATTGTCAATTTGAACAAAGACCCCTTCCTCGCTCAAAGCTGTGTAGACCTATCTCGTTGATCTCAGTGCGTTCTAAGATATTGAAGAAAATGGTGAACAGACGTCTCTACTTCTATCTTGAATCCAGAAAAATCCGTTTTCCTATCCAAGCAGGCAGCCGAAAATATAAATCTGCACTCTTTCATCTCCTTAGCCTACAAAGGCAAATCGTAACAGCCCGCAGCAGATCACAGCATCCCTATTCGATCCTTTTTTGACATAGAGAAAGCTTATGACCGTATATGGCGATATGGAGTGCTTAAAAAGCTGAAGAACGCCGGAATTAGTGGTAAATGGGCAATTTTATCCAGAGCTTCCTCACTGATAGGGCTATTCGAGTGAGAATAGGCTCTTCAGTATCTTCATCATTTACTACTGAAAATGGAATTCCACAAGGTTCGCCTTTAAACGCAACCTTATTTATCTTTTATATAAACGATATAGCAGATTGCATAAGGGCGCCGTTAACAGCCCGTTTCTTCATTGATAACCTCAACACATCTTTTTCCTCAAACTTTCTCGCTAATGCGATGTCTATGCTACAGTCAACAATCAATAGATTACAAAACTGGGCGGAAAAGAATGGTTTGGATTTCTCATCCTCAAAGGTGAGTAATGATGAAAATCGGTGAATATAAACTGAGTATTCACGTTAAAAAACATAAAAAGAAATGGGGTCCCTTTGGATAATTTTTTTTTCTTATTATTTTTTATTAGTATAACAGAGGCGGTTGACTTAAAATGCTATCGTAAAAACTTTTCTACATCTGTCATTTTCGAACCAAATGACGTATCATCACGTATTAAAGTGGCAAATTCTTTGCTATTGCATTCTCGTTTCCGCAATTCACGTTTGTGTTCGGTGACGATTTTCGTTTTTGGAAACATAATGAATGCACTTCTCATTACTGTGCAGGTTGATGAATAAGAAGTTTCACCACATAGGAAGAAGCATGTAAAGACTATATTGCTAATTTAATAATACCATGGAAACACAAAAAAAAAGTATTATTTTTATATGAGTTGTAGTATGTTGTTTCGGTAGTTTAATAAAATTGATAGCGTAAATTATTGGTTGTATTGTTTTTTGTTTTTTTTTATTATCACTTTTTCGTTATAAAATCTAATGGGGGCCGGCCTGAGAATTATATTGTAAATTTTGCTAATTTTATACAAAGTATAGAAGAGAAAGGGATAGAAATGTAAGCAAGAGGGGTCAAGAGAAAAATGGCCGAGTTATATATATTTGACGAATACTCATGTTCACCGATTTTCATCATTATTCACATGGTACCTAAGTCGAATGGTACTCTTTTTAATGGAAAAAGAATCAGTAAAATCGATCTATATAAATATGAGTTATGACGAATAAACATAAAAAAAAAAAATACACATACAGGACAAACGTATAACAAAATTAAAATATTACAAACGTTACATAAAATTGGTACATTTTTCGTTATATAAAACTAGGACATTTTTTCTAATGGATGCCAGACTAAGAATTACGTTGTAATTAATATATATATATATATAATTGTAATCCTACGTTTCTTTTAATAAATAAAATTTGATCTGATCTGATTAATTAAAATAAATTTTCGGAAATACGTTACAGTTTGAGGCGATATTGTCGCCACGTCACCTTGTTACTACCTGATGCCGGGATGCAGCTTGGCGGCAGATGTTTGCAAGGTAATGAAGACAATCGCGAATAGATTATAAGCGCGCGAGTAGCCCTTCTTCGGACGGGTTTTGTTTTAATATAATTTATGCGCCTCCGGCACACATGGCGATACGAAGATGGATATGGTGAGCAGTGGAAAAAGTAGTCGACTAGCGGAACGGAAAAGACGAAAGCGAATTAGGGAGCGAAAAGAAAAAGTTGTAGAATACGAAATCGGCGCTGCGTAGTATTGCGAAAAAAATGGTTGTTTCGCATTCGTGGTGGGAACTGGGAACTGGGACGAGGACGAGGACACCGGAGGCGATGGGGCATAAAAGGCTTCGCTAATATGCAAATGATCGAGAGCAGGTTCGAATAAGTAATTTTTTAAAATGTAACTACCGAATTGAAACAAAAGCCTGACGCATTAGACGATACGAATTCCTTTGTCTTTCGCTGGCCTTAAAATAATATCGCATTTTGTATTTGTCACTCAAACCGGAAACTTCCCCTCCGGTTCGACGTTGGAAAATACAAAATGCTTTTTTCGCGCGCGCTTCTTTTTTCACCTTCCTATTGGATTTTTTCCACTACAACACCGGGTCCGCGTCTTTTGTTTCTGTATTATTGCTCTGCCGACTAACTGAACCAGTTCTCGAAACGGCTCCGCCGGTTTTTTCCACGCTGTCGCCTGCATTGACGTGAAATCGCTCGAAATAACACCTCTGCTGCTCTTCCAGCTCGATTCTCCGGATTACCGCGAAAAAGGAACCGACTGCGCGCCGAACCAGAGACAACCCGCCGGATACACTACTGCCCGTTAAACGATTCGGTTTTCTTTTTTTTTTCGTTTACGTTTTTTTTTTTTTTTTTCGAAACTCTTTATCGTCATCCGGTCTCTCTGGTTGTCTTTTACAAAAATTATATAAAAATATTAGGGTATAATATTTAATAAACTACTTCGGTTTTTTTTTTTAATTAAATTTCGAGTGACTCTCTTACCATTCTCCATCTACAATTACTACGCTTCCCGTTAGACGAACTGGTATCAATATTCCGTTGAATAGGAAATATGTATATATATATATATATAAAATGAATTTTCTGATTGATGTTTTTTCGCATATCAGCGTAAATTTGAGGGACATTCTTGTCGGCAACTCGGCATCGTTTTAACTTATTTAATAAAATTAACCATGCAGAACGTAATATTTTTCTCGATAAAAATTAACAGAATCGAGGAGCAGCATCCCTGTGGTTTTGCGGAGCGGGAATATATCAGTACAGTCTGTCGAATAAGGTTGAGCCATCAGCGGACACCACTGCATTTGGCAAGGTAGGAAATTACTGAATGTTGATTGGAGAGGTCGTTCGAGCATGTTGCAATGTGTCAGCTATAGAAAAGGAAAAAGGAGGACTGGCGAAAGAAATTTTAAACCCCTTTATTTATATCCGTATGTGCTGAATTGTGAATGAGCGCCACTGTCTTTAGAATGTAAGGCGTTATATTTGAAAACCGCTAATGTTGAAATAGGATAACTCCTTAGATTTGGGTAGATTGGTCAAAGAGTGGGAGCTGGGATAAAAAGAAAACAACAGAATACAGACGACGCAGTAAAGCTAAATTAAATGAAGTGAATACAATGTGCAACTGCTCGTTAATTTCTTATTTCATCTACAAACTGATTAAGCGTTTTTTTTTTTGCTTTTTTTTTGTTATTATTTTGTTATTTTTTTTTTAGAAAAAATGATTAGGTTTTATTGACGAGGACATAAAAAAGAGTAGTGTATTTTGAAACACGTTTACGGATAGAAGATGAAATAGTTTTTGAGGGCAGAAGTAACGGAAGTAGAGAACAGAATATAAGGAGCATCTCGGTAAAAGAGCAGTGGGAATAGCGGGTTTTAATAGAGTAAAATAAAAGGACGATTTATTCGTCCGCGAATGTCGAAGCGTTTGAATAAAACACGAACAGCGCTAGTAATATTTCGCTCAGGATGTACCGGGTCCAAATGCCGCACATTGATACTTCTAAAAAGATCACTTGCGCCTGGTTAATGCCCATGGTTGATGCATCGAACGAAAAAAAAAAAGCAAATAAAATCGAACTACGCAAATTTTTGGGCCACCCTTTCTCTCTCGCCCACTTTCAATAGCGACATTACGAGGCCGGAATCAAAATCCCAGCTCCTAGCGAGTCCCTATCAGACAATTTAAGCACGTTTCTTAATGCCATTCTACACACCGTCTGCTTATCAATACCCATCTCTCACAATTCCCGAGCTAAGAGAGTACCATGGTGGTGCAAAGAGATTCATACCGCAATCCAACAGCGCAAACGAGCACTCAGAAAGTATAAAACGTCTCGGTCGCTACCTGACTTAATAGCCTTCAAAAAGTCACGAGCTCTTGCCTGTGCTCTTATTCTCGGCAAAAAACAGGAATGCTGGGAACAGTTTATCGCATCGATCTCTTCGTCAACGTCAAATAGGACTATGTGGAACAAAATAAAATCCATCAGCGGAATCAACAGCGCCCCAAAACGCGTTCAACTCAGAATCAATGGCAGCCAGATAACGGATGAAGCGGACGTCGCCAAAGCCTTTGCCAGCTACTTTGCCGCAGCATCGTCGTCAGAAAAGTACCCTCCCGCCTTCCGCAGCATGAAACACCAAGCAGAGCAACAGCTAGTGCACTTCCCGTCCGAATCCAACGAAACATACAACAGTAACTTTACCATCTCAGAATTAAATTTCCAACTCAACCACCACACATCCAACACTGCCCCTGGCCCCGACTGTATCCACCCGTACATGCTAAAGTATCTCCCAATTTCCGGAAAACATTTTCTCCTACATATATTCAACCAAATCTGGAATTCCGGAAACATTCCGGCACAATGGAAATCAGCCAATATCATTCCAATACTAAAGGAAAATAAAGATCCTACTCTCCCCGAAAGTTACCGTCCTATTTCATTGCTTAGTGTCATTTCCAAAACGCTGGAGAAGATGGTTAATAGGAGCCTCATGTTTTTCCTAGAACAAAAATGTCTTCTATCTCCTAGCCAAGCCGGCGGGCGAGAGGCAAGATCGACAGTCAGCCAGCTACTTAGCCTGCAAAGGCAGATTTTATCGGCGTTTCATCGCCAACAGCACCTCTACGCAGTATTTTTCGATTTAGAAAAAGCATTTGACCGCCTGTCGCGTCATGGCTTACTACTAAAACTGCGAACGGCAGGAATCGCCGGAAAATTGGGTAAATACCTACACAGCTTCTTAGACAATAGAACGATCCAAGTTACGACTGGTTCGTCAACGTCTGAACTGATGCTGTTGGAAAATGGTGTGCCACAAGGCTCTGCTTTAAGCGCAACCTTGTTCATATATTATATCAATGATATAACTGACTGCCTTGCCGCCCCAGTAACGTCCCGGCTCTACGTTGATGACCTGAATATATCCTTATCGTCCAACCATCCTATAAACGCTCAAAATATCCTCCAAAAATCCATTGAAAATTTACAAAAGTGGTCCAATGATAACGGTCTGACCTTTTCCTTAACAAAAACAATATGTGTTGATTTCCACAGGGGACGCCAAAACCCACTTCCCAGCGTATTCCTGAGTCTAAATGGTTTTCCTATCCCAAATCGTCCATCAGTCAAGTTTCTAGGCCTAATATTTGATAAAAAACTTTCCTGGCGCTCTCACATAGCTGAGCTCAAAACCAAGTGCCTAAAATCCTTGTCTATCCTGAAATATCTATCAAATTACAAGTACAATATAAACCCAAAATTACTTCTTACAATCTACAGATCGATTATCCTTTCACGAATTAATTACGGGTGCCAGGTGTACTCCTCAGCCGCTAAAAGTGTGCTAAGATCCTTAGATCCTATACATTCTGCTGCCCTCCGGTCTATCCTTTCTGCTCATCCCTCTTCTCCGGTTATAAGTTTGTATGCACTGGCAGGTTGTCCCCCGCTGTCCTACTATAGGAAGTACTATAACTTTAAAGAAATAAGCACCCTCCTTAGTAGTACCAAAATCCCGACAATATCTCCTAATATGAGGTTTAGGAATGACCCAGTGCCCGAACTTTTTTCGGTTATGGGTCGTTTCCAAATCTTTTCAATCCCAAGAACTCTGCCAGACTTCGCAGCAACCGCACCACCTTGGAGTCAGCCAATCACAAACATCAACATATCGCTGACAAAATTTAACAAAGCTCAATACCCCCCAAACATAGCACAAATAGCAACAAATATCATAGCGAGCTACGCAGACCATGCATGCCTCTACACAGATGGAGCGAAGGCAATAGGTTATCAGTCACCGGTGGCATGCTCCTTCGAAGTCTCAGGGGCAGCAGAGTCAGTTAGACTGCACGATTGCTGTACAGCACTGGACGCTGAAATATACGCGATAGTCTTTTGCATCCAACACTATACCGATAGCAACCCCCAGTCCCAAAAGGCCCTACTCATAACTGACTCTCTAAACTCCCTTCAACTCATCTCGGGGATTAAATCCAACAACCCTTTGGTAAGGAAGGTACATTACCTATTATACAGGTTATCACATTTAAACTCCGAAATGTCCTTCCTATGGGTGCCGGCTCATGTTGGGATTCCAGGCAATGAGCGTGTCAATCGAGCAGCTCAGGCGACATTGTTCTCTCCAATGCCACACAACCCCCCTCTTCCCCCTACATTGGCTCATTTATTTATGCAGCAAACTGGAGAAGAATGGCAACAGGAATGGAGATCTTCAAGTACATTTCTCCGAAGCATAAAAACAACCACGGAGCCTTGGTGGCCCACAGACGGAGTTTCCCGCAGAGATTTTTCTGTCCTGAATCGTCTCCGAATAGGACATACAACCCTCTCGCACGGCTACATATTCACGAGCCAGGAACCCCCAAATGTCTGCCCCTTTTGTAATCAACCGAGCGCCCCATCCACCAATCACCTACTTCTCGAATGTCCCTCTTTTGCAGTACCACGATCCATGCACTTCACCACTTCCTCTACTTCTACGATACTGTCAAATGCTCCGCCCGCGGTCGCAGCTGTATTAGCTTACATGCGGAGCAGCGATCTGTACTATTGCGTTTAATCCCCTTAAGTAGGCTCCATGTGCTGTAATAGCCCCAGTAGTTAAACACGGCACATAGAAACCCTCATATACAATCTTAAGAGAAAAAAAAAAAAAAAAAAAAAAAAAAAAATAGCGACATCGTCTACCGATTAGAATTTGCAAAAGTAAACATATTTATAATGATAAAAATACTCTAGTAACTTGCGAAGCAGCATTCCTTCGAAACCCTCTTTAACTCGGTATGAAATTTCCTTGATGATTCTATTCAGGATTCATTTCCGAGTGTCCTTCTCTTCCCGCTTGAGTTTTCCTCTTTCTTGTTTCGATTATCGGAACTATATGAACGTTATCTTTCTAAATTTAACACATACTAATAAATAGTTGAGACATTTACAATTTTATAATAAAATTCGTTTTTCTTTTAATCTAATATCTTCGCGGCATGACGTAGATTACATCAAAACGTGTTTGTGTTCCTTTGAGAAAAAAGCAGCAGCAGCAACAAACTAGGCTAGCAAAAGTGCTACTGATAAAGAAACCCGCTCCAATGGTGATGTACCGCATAATAATTCGTTGTCGAATTTCCGAGTAATTTATATTTATCCGGACCGGACCGAAGGGAGATTCACAACAACAGCGAGCAGAGGAAGTTAGCATTTTAGCAACTGAAATCGTTTCATGCGTGTTTAAACGCCGCGGTTACTTTAGGGGCAGAGTTTATCGTTTGCATTTCTAGACGTAGAAGCGGAAGATATGTGTCACAATTGGACCTTTTTTTAAATCTAGAACAACTACGAAATCGAACCAGAATTAGGCGTAACTGATTACTCTTTTGGACTGATTGATTCGAAAATTATAAGTGCTACCGTTCAAAAAACGTTAAACTAGTAATTAATGATAATTACAACACGCAGTTACGAAGCGGTAAACGGGTTTTTTCAAATAATGATTGCAGTATAGGTGACTATATAAAAATCATAATAATTTTAATATCTAAATTTTATTTGTGTATATATAATATTTTTTATTCCTCGATACCTAAATTATTTAGCTGAATGATAACTTTTTAACAATTATTAATATTTAGTGTATACATTGTCTGAATAGCAGCCGGTGATAGTTGTTAAGAGAAGTCTTATTAAAACTTCTGTCTTAAGCTAGATCCATCGGCTTGATTCTGCCAAGCCGCCGAACTTCTAGCAAATTGTCCAGCAACCCGATTGCCATATTATTGTTCGGGTACGTTTCTAATCTGTGAGCGTACTAACTTTGGGTCGTCGGATATCACGAAAAAATTTCATTCCGAGCTCTTCGTTAGATTGCTAGTGTACCGTGGAGCATTTACAACCATCCGGATGATTTTGTGCTGGATTATCGCTTGAATAATCAATCGCTTTGTTGCTCATTTTGGAACAGCCCCGTAATAACTCCAAACACGGGTTTTAAAATCTGATTATAAACTACTGGTTTATTTTCAGCGGATATTTTCGACTTCCTGTTTAGTAGCCGTTTATCTTAGCTTTATATCTAATTCGATTCTCTTCCATGTTAAACGTTGATCAAGGTATACGCCGAGATATTTTACATCTGTTTTTCGTAGAATTATAACACTATTCAAAATGATATCTTCCGTCGGATAGTATATTTGCGTATACTGTTGCGAAAAAAATGTTTGTCAAAAAACAAAAAAAAAAAGAACAAAAAACAATGCGTAAATAAATTTAAATAATTCTAAAACGGATTATTTTTACGCGCGTACTACATTGAAAGGTTAAAACTCGTTGTTCGGATATTTAAATATTCACTGTATTCGCGTAATTGCTCGCACTGATCAATCATCTCGGTGGACTCTATTCGATTCTTTTGATAAACCCCGATGCGTAATTACCTATTATAATTCTTATTAATTGCACGATTAATTCAATCGATTACACCAAATAGTTGCAATTATCATTTTTGCAATCAGTTAGCTCAAAAGAATAATCGAGATTACGCCCAATTTTAGTTTCAGAATTAATTATAAAATGCCCAACTCCGAAATGTATGTAAACTTTATTTTGCAATAGCGGTTGCTTCTTAGCTGTTCGGTTATAAGTTAAAAAAAATTTTGAACCGAAATACTTATGTTTTTTCGTCTTTTTTTAATTTAAGGGTTTGTAATAAAAAAGCTTTTTTATTTATGTCATGTCGCTGATTTTCATATATGTGTTAATATGAAATTCGAAATTGCTGTATTATTGAAAAAAGTGTATTCTACTCCGTGCGGTCCGCCATTCAATTTATTATTATAACTTTAGAGTTATATAAAAAACAAAAGTTCGAAAAGTTATTTTTCTTTTTTTTAGAAATTTATTGGAAGCGCATTTTTAAAAAGACATCCAAATTGATTGAAAAGTTAATCGGGAAAGTGTGAACACCCGCCGAATATGAAATAATTGTCCCGACAGGATAGAAGATATGTTTTAATTCGCAATCCCATTTCACAAATTCGTTTAAAAAAAGATGGTTAATTTTTTTCTTTTCTTTTTTTTTTTTTTTTATTTAAATAATTTGTGGGTCCCACAAGGCAAATGATCGTTTATTCGCAAATATAATACATCTTAATGCTAACACATTATATTGATCTTATATCTGTTACTTAATTATACTTTAGCTTTTATTTTCACTGAATTACATCTCATTTTTAAAACAAATACATTCATGCCCAACACACATTCTAAAACAATATTTACTCGTAAGCCAAAAGGTATGCAGCTAAAGAAAAGAATACCGTCCTTTTTTTTTTTGTTTTTTTTATGTACTTTATTTAATTTTTTATGTACCTTATTTATAATTATTCTCTTTGTTTCTTTCTTTCATCTGTTCTTTTCTCAATCTTTGCACCGCGCTATCAACCAAATTTTAATTTTGTCTTTCCATATTTTCAAATTGTCTTCGTCTTTAATTTCTTTTGGTATGTGACCCAAAATTTGACATTCCAAATTTCCTCTTCAACGTTGTCAATTTTATTGTTAACCCCTTTAGGTCTTATAATAGATAATTTTTCATAGTTTCTAGTCTCATAAATCTTTTCCCTTTTCGCTAATATTCCTTTTTTCTGTTTTGTATCTTAATAGTTTACCGTAATAAAAAAACATTTTCGGAGACATTTCTTTATTATTATCCCACCAAGTAGTATTCGTTGTGAGATTCGTATTTCTCCAGTTCAGTGAAATTATTTTTAAACATCTTTTTTGTAGCTTACTAATTTTCCTTAATTCCGTTTTTTTTGCCTCCCCCCAAATTTTAATTCCGTATCTGATTCTAGACATTATTAACGAGTCGAAATATAATTTCGTGGTTTTGTAATTCATAACCTGTTTTAATTTGTATAAAGCCGGTATAGTCTGCCTGATTTTCCTCGCAATATTATCAATGTGACCTCTCCATGTTAACGCCTTATCAAATGTAATCCCAAGATACTTAAAATTATCAACCGTTTCTATCGAGTCACAACAGCAAACTTCCGCTCCATGAAGACAATCTACATTATGCAATACTATTTTGGGAATAAACTTTCTAAACCTACTTGGCGTTCTTACATACATAAATTTTGATTTCTTGGCATTTATTACTAACTTTTTGTCGTGTACCCATCTGCAGACCTTATTCAAGTCCTCTTGAAGCATCCTTTCCGCAATTTCTACGTTTCGGTGTTCCATTACCAGAGCAATATCGTCGGCATATGCGTAAATTTTGGCATTCGTAACACAGTTTTGGACGGAATTCAGGTAAATTAGAAACAATAGCGGGGCTACTAATATAGTTCCTTGTCCTATTCCATATTTCGTTTTCCCTATATCGCTATATTCATTCCCAACTTTCACTAAGCATTCCCTTTCATGTAAATAACCTCTAAACCAAATGAGAAATTTCCCTGTTATTCCAATTTTAATTAAATCCTCTATCAAAATTTCCCCATCAACTAAATCAAAAGCCTTAGTAAGATCTAAAAAAACTACCAGAAATTGTTTTCCGGATGCTAACCCTTTATTTATATCAGAAGTAAATGTCCTGAGCAGTGTTATCGTAGATTTTCCTTTTCTAAACCCAAATTGGTTATGAAATATTAGATTTTTCTCTTCCAGGGACATTTTAAGGTGATCTTTCGCAATAATTGAAATTTCTATAGTTTTCACAGAGTTTTTTATTTCCGCTTTTGTATATTGGTCTCATTATCCCTATTTTTAATTCCTTGGGGAATTTACCTTCTTTTACCGACACATTAATTATTTTTGTTAACAATGGAGCAAGCTTTTTTACGTGTGAAATTACATCTTTCACTCGGATACCGTCGTACCCTTGAGCTTTATTCGGCTTCATTTTTTTAATTATGGTTTCTATCGTATCATTCGTGGCTTGTGGAATGTAAAATGACGTAATCGTAATAGTTCGCTTTATGGGGAAAGAAAAAGGTTCTCAACTGAAAAAGGGGTGGCTATCATCTATTTTAACTCATTGCGTGTATAGATGTTAATTATTTCGCAGAATTGTGTCACTGCCAAAATAAAGGAAGAAGAATTGTCGAGAACAGGGTTCAGAAGAAGAACACACGCCTATGTTGCCAGCGTAACTATTGCCAGCTACTCTGCTAATTCGGAATTTTGGATTTTAGTTGTAACAAGCAGATCTGCAAGAACCGAAAAAGGTACGAAGTAACTCTTCCGCTTGAAAGAGTTCTAATATTGTAAGAAAACACGGTGCATTGCTGAAGAAGTCTTAAAATTACATTTACAAGAACTAACTTAATTACAAAAACGTATGGCTCGGGCAAAAATATTCATACGACCCCGATAATTCCGAAAATAAAAGTAACAAAAAAGGACAGTTCGCTGAAAGCTGGGATCTGTAACGTTTAGTTGTAAACTCGGTTAGAATAACGTTTTTCGTTTTTGGACAAACATACTTCGAAAGTCGCATAAAAATCGGTACAGATGAAAAGAAAAATAAACGAAAAAAAAACAACTAAAATCGAGTCGGTTAGAGTGGAAATTGAAATTTAACCAAAAATTCGAAAATTTCACCGATTTCGACGGAAAATATTTTTTTAAAACTCGCATACGTTCTAAAGAAGAAACGATTCGGAAAAATCCAAAAATGTCATCCTTGCAGGCCGATGAGAATTTTATTAACGAAGGAACGGAAATCTAAAGTTTAGGCGAATTAAAAGTTACACGTTTACTTTAGTCCCTAATATAGTAGATGCAGAAATTCATAGCTCAATGAAGAAAACCACGTTGTGAACAGATACGTTTGAAGAGTCTGATAAAAGAGGGGAAGTAAAATAGCCAATTTGCCGCTTGCAATATTAAAGTTTGGTCCATTTATTTTATACATGCGAGAATAAAATTTTTGAAGCTTTATTCCACTTTCATATCGTCTGATATATACTTGTATATTTGGCAAGCACGAACTTTAAACGGGCAAACAGTTGCATTAGAGAAACAAAAGAAGAAAAATACCAAAAGATTTCGAACAAAAACGTGAAGCGAATTTTGGTAGACACTGCGAATCCAAGATTTAGAAACATAAATCATAAATACTGAATAGTTAATGCACCATAATACATGCGTACTGATAATCTACATCGGGATCTTAATGTACCGAAGGTGAGTAAAGTAATTAAAAATTATAGCGAGCGTTACTTACGTAGGTTAATAGGGCACTCGAACCGTTGGCAGTTGATTTATTAGACTTCGGCAACAACAATCATAGACTAAATCGTTATACGCCCCTAGGTTTGATTGACTGGTAAAGCAATGCGGAGTGTTATTGTTGAATGGCATCTCCCATCAAGCCATAACTTTTAGCCAGATAACAATTTTAAAAAAAAAAGAGAAAAGAAACCCCTGCGAATCCAAGATTTAGAAACATATGTGATGGAATTAATGAACGGCTATACCGTGATCATAAAATATCCGCTACATTTAAAAATTGAAATCATTCACTTGTGATTTATAAAAAGATTTGAAAATGATCGTAATTTTCCGATAGGTAGCCGAAGGTTGATATTCAACAAATCCAGAATATTCTCCATAGACGTTATCGAGACGCAAAGTTTTCTAATGAATAGGGAACACGGTGATAACTGGCACACAATATATATATATATATATACTTGGCCGCTTTGGCCTCGCAAGAGGCTCTGCTCCTTGACCCCTCTTACTTATATTTCTGTTTCTTTCTCTTCTATATTTTATATAAAATGATCAAAATTTACGTCATTCTTACCGGCATTGACAAAAAAAAAAATAATCGCAAAAATCATATCCCTATTTTCTTTAAATCAAATACATAAAATTGGGACATTATTTCGATACATAAAATTATGACATTTTTCGTTACATAAAAGTGGGACATTTTTTCGATTACAAAATCTAATGGGAGCCGGCCTAAGAATTATGTTATTTATACGTGATACGCCTTTTGGTTCGAAAACGACAGATGCGGAGAAGTTTGAAGCGTTAAAATATGACAAACACGTTACATAAAATTGGAACATGTTTTCATTATATAAAATTAAGACATTTTTTTTTTATGGGGGCCGGCCTAAGAATTACGTTGGTATTATATATATATATGTGTGTATATATATATGTGTATATATATATATGTATATTATCACGTTACGTAATAAATAATATCCTAAAATAAATAAGTTTTTATATCCTTGTTGAATAAGTCAAAATTGAACTCTAAGGGAAATTATCAGAACGATCACAATTTCCTATTTATCTTTCAAATTATTATTTTTAATTATATAAAACTACAAGATTTGAAAATATTTTGGCAGATGCTCAAGAAAATGAATTTCACAATTTATATACAAATTACAATTAAAAATTCAATTTATCGTGCACACATACACCAATACATAAAAAAATAATTATAATATACATATTTATTTTCTAGCCTGTTTTATTTGACTATTCAAATTCTATATCCCTCGTTGATTATTTCTGGTTATACTAACTGATATTATTGAATAGCTTCTGATATGTTGTATTACGGATATCTAATCGTTAATTTTTTGAAGTATTAATCTGAATTGATGTAATCTGAATTATTTATCACCGGCGTAACCATTGATGAAAAGATAACCAATATAATTTTCTTCCTTTTTATTTAACATCGCAATTGAAGTTATAAACTAAATTCTTTTTAATATAACAAATTCTTTGAAAATACTACCGAATTTATAACGAATTTATAACGAATTCGGTGAAAAAGTAAAATAAAAAATGAGTGAGTAAATGAATGATTGAAAGAGAATTCTAAAACGAATTCGGTGGAATATCACCAGATTCAAATAAAGTTTTATTCGTTTTTTTCTACGTACTACTGCGGACTAGCCAGGAATTAACTAAAATAATTAGCCAGAAATTTATTTAATTATTCGCATATATAAACTTATTTTTACCGTTATTACTATTATTATTACTATTACATATTACCGGTCCTCGCCTGTCTTATGCTCCGAGAATTTCCCGAGCTTCTAAGATATACTTATTACCTTATCATTTTTTAGAATTTCCTGTTATGCCCTGTTGTGACCAAAACGCCATAATATTTTGTAATAGAATACAGTCCGAAAGAAGTCTAACGAAGCGCTTGACCATTGTACCAGTCACTTACTTTTTTAAATGCTGGTGATGGATCAGAAAAAAAGTTTATAAAAGCAATAATGAAGAAAAGGAATGTAAACGAAGAAGAACGTATGAAACGGAAAATGAAGATGAAAATTCGGCTCTCGGAAAGACACTTCCCCCACTATGCCACACTTCTGCTTTGCGCGCTGCGCGGACGCCCGAAGCGCAAAGTTACACCTTTTTCGGCACCGTTTACGTAACTTGAAATTAAAATTTTTATATGAAAAGTCGGTTGCAGAGCAACTCTTTCAGAATAAAATCCTTTTTGAATTTTTGCTCTAGAACACTATTATTAACAAATTAGGGGGGGGGGGGGGATTTCGGCAACCTCTACTTTAACATTATTGCCAATCCTGCAAAACTTATGAATGTCAAGAAGCCAAATTTTTATGGTAGTTAGGCCTCTCAAATGCCTACAATTTAAATAAAGAAAAAGTTCGATACTATAATTAGAAGACGCGTAATTAATTTTTCAAAATTCGCTATTTTTTGCAGTTTTCATTTTATAAGCCGGTTTAAATTAAACAAAAAGGCATTTTCTCGCAATTTAAAGATTTACAACGAGATGTTTTTTTTTTTTTTTTTTTTTTAATATTAATTTTTTTTTTCTAATATAAGAAGTCGAAAATCCGGTTTCGCGCACATTTGCGAACTGGTTTCTATGGGAATCCCATAAAATTCGATGCGCATTCAATAACAGTTTTATTCCTGACATTTTTTCATATATTATCGCAGTGAAAAATTTTTATTAACCGGCTTTTTGTATTTTTGTCTAATTTGATTGAACTATTATATCAAGCTTTAAATAATATGAATATTTTAAATTGAACATACTTCAGTATTATACAAGGTGCGGCAGCATAAGTTCCTTTTTTAAAATGCCCCACTTTTTTTCTACTAAATTTTGTTAAAGAGAAATAGTAACAGAAATTCGAAATAACGGATACTCTAGATCCCCCATTGGGGCAACATGTATGCTTCTTCCTTTGCAGTTTTGTTTCGATTTTATGTTATTATTTCTTCAAAAAAATATAGTAGAAAAAAAGTGGAGCATTTTAACAAAGGAAGTTACACTGCCGCACCCTGCATTTAAACAATCGCTTCGAAAATACGAGGTAAAACAATTTATTTAACTTTTTAAACGCTAAATTATTTTAACATAATTAATCGAAGAACCTTTTCCAATGAAAATTTATTTTGCATTTACTACAATTTAAGTAAATTTAATCTATTCCGTCGCATTATTTTTCATATTTTCAATCGGTAGGAAGCGAAGTATCTCTCACATCGTAACGAACTATATGTAATTTAACAGATTAGCAGCATTTTCAACCTTTTTAATACTTCATAAAACTTACTCTTTTTGAACTGCTTCCATCATTATGAGACGTATAATTTTAACAAAATACTCATTCTTTTACCGAATACAAACTAAAAAATAATAAATACCTCAATTTGATCATGTAATATGGATAAAAAGGTTTCGCAGTTAAAAACACCTTTTCGTTGGAGGTCGCAATTTTTTGTCCTATCGAGTTTTTCATTATCTTCTATAATGACCGGAAATGTAAAAAAGGAGAAAAAATCAACATGATTAGAATGGGGTGAAAGGAGACTGAGGGATAAGAGAACATTTTGAAATGACATTAAAGGTACACGAATGCGAGAGAAAGGGAGAGGAGATGGTCTGAAGTAGATCATTATTGAAAAAGTGAGGTTAGAGAAAATAAAAGTGATAGTAAAACGGCTAGTTAATATTAGGCTGAAAAGATGCAGGAAAAAAGAAGAGTTAAAAGAATTATGATAAATTATCTTTGGGAAAGAGAAGCAAATAAAAGTGATGCTCCAACGCTGTTACAGTCCCCTGTTTAAATCGTTAACAAAGTGAAGGGTAAATAAAGGGGGAATTGAAGTAATGTCAAACAATTCCCGTTTGTCAAATTTAACTTAATTTTAGAGAATATGTATCTAAATAGTTGAAATAAGGCAAATTATCGTAAAATATTGCGTAGAAAGCAAAAAAGACGAAAAGAAATATGCACTAAAATTAGGATTTTGTTGAAGAAGGAGTGGCGCAAAAAACAGTAGCGTGATATAAGATTAACAGAAGTGATTGGAAGTTGCTTTAACAGAGCGGAAGTTACGATTAAAAAAAAGGAAAGTGCACTGACTTAATGAGGGAGACTACAGGAATAGGAAAAAATTTAAGTGTATTGAGGCAAAACCAGATTGCATGAAAAGAGTGGAAGCCTCGAGGAGGAACAGTGTCAAGACTAAGCGATAAGTTTATGATTTTTTCCTTTTTTTTTTTTCGTTTTTTTGGGTACGCTACGAAGAGCAACAACCCAATCAACCAAAGAACCTAAGTAATAGCACAAAAGGAGCATAACATATCCGATTTTAATCTGGTGCGAGATAGAATGAATGAAAGAAGCTAGAATAGGAACAACAGACAAAGAAGGAAAAGGGGGAACTTTATAGTCATTGTATGGAGTAGGAAGACCAAGATTCAAAAGCTGAGAATAGAAGAGAGGACGTTCTGAAGAAAGTGAGGAGCACTCAAGGAAGACATGATTGGCATCACACAAAAAAAAGGAATCTTCTGGGTGAAGAGGACATCGCGGAGAAAATCCGAGCAGACAAACGAAAAAGTGACGAAGAGAGAAAGGTATGACTGTAACGAAGCCGACATATGGCAGTGATCAGGGGACGACAAAGAGAAGGAAACTTGTCAAACCAACTGGTCAGAGAATGTAAAGGCCGAACGGAAAGATAAAAGGAATTCGGATCGGAGAAAAGGGAAAAATAAATATCCTTCCACAATCTAAGGCGAAACTGTTTGGAAATATGATTAATATTGTGAGCAGCAAATTTATGAAAAGAATGTCCATTGGAAGCTCCTGAGCGAGCCAAGGAATCAGCCACCTCATTACCCTTAAGATAAATATCATTCTGTTCTAATTTATTAATTTATCTTTTTCACCATGATTGCCTTAAGTGTTTCTCGAATCTACCTATCTCAAAATCAGACTGAACATCAGAGAAATCCGGAAAGGAGAGACAACCGGCAGAAATTATTTCCCTCCCTACTTTTGTTTGAGCTTTGACAGTTTCCTCCAAGATCATCATTACGTCTGGTAATCGAAGAGATCGCCCTATAATTGATGCTTCACTATGCTTTTAAAATTGTATTTTCCGTAAAGTATTTAAACCTTCGTCTACCGTTTTAATTTTTTTTTTGTATTGTACACTGTTGAAAATATACAAAAAATCAATAATTACATAATTATATTTAAGTTTAAGCCGCATATGCGCAAAGGTAGCGCGAGTAGCGGGGTCCAAATTAGTTTACATGGGTTAAACTTGTGCAATATGAAATAAGTAAATTTACATTCTCCTGTTACCTCTTATTATTTTTTGAACAGATTATATTTAACCCATGTTTACAGCTTTGTTTGCAGCTCATGCTTAAATCACACAATGCAATTAAGAATATAATTACATCCACGTCTAAAACTATATAATAACATATGTGAAATCATACTCAATTTATAACTCAATTAAATGTACACACACCTATATCATGTACACATTATATATATACATATATATATATCTACTTGTAGGATATATATGTACCTGGCAATAAGATGATAAATTTGATAATAAATTTTAATTTGCGTGACAAGTATTCGTTTTACAAGTAACAACTTCACGAGTATAACTTTAAACCCTATTGAACTTCAATAAAAAATTGAAGCAGTTATTGGTTTATTTTGGACACGTAAATTAAACTATTTAGCAAATCACGTTTGAAACTATTTTAGGAATATTCCTTTTGATATGTTTTCATGTAAAGTACCTGCACCATTATTTGCTAGATCTGAAGGTGGTGTTCTATATATTTTACTCAATTTGAGAGTCTATTGTAATTGCATATGATCTACAACTCCGAATGGTATACTCAATCGAATTGTCGCTTTCGCAGTTCGAGAATTCAGATACCCCTCCACATTGATCTTTTTCAATAAATCCAATATTACGTTTTATTCTTAATTTAAATAAACCGTTGATCTGATAGATTATTAGAGTGTTCTTGACAACGTTATTCCGATAACAGAATAATATTTCGTTACGCTTATATTTTTATATTTTAATTTGCTGTTGTAACTGAACATAGTTTCTCAACATCGGCGAGGGCTATATTCTTCGACAGTATTTAATCTAGATGGTCGACGATAAACGCTGAACATAGATTTTTTATAAGTTTTCTATCTATTCATTTATTATAAATTGTACAACATTCTCGTTATCATTTACCACAAATATTGATTATTATCCATTAAACAAATTTTCTTTAAACACGAAAACTAGTTTAATAGAATTATTTTTAACTTTATATTATCTAACGAAATTTATTGCTTTTTAGAGTTTGTCTTAAGATACCCACAGTATAACTTTGTTTCTGTCTATATTAATGAGACCTGTAAATATATATATTCATAATTATTTTACAGCATAGTCTTTTAAAATAAAATTTTTCATTTTTGACTTACATTAATTTTAGGAAAAACATCTAAAACCCATATGTATTTCATTAATCATTTAACGTTAATGATATCTTGTTTATTTAAAACGTTGTCAAGAGTCCCCCGTAACTCAGATACTGATACTAAACGATTTTTACTTAACCGGTATCCTACAACGTACTGATTTAATACCGAGGCCAGTAAATGATAAAATCCTTTTGATTTGAATTTTGAAAAAATAGTTAATACCGAGGCTAGTAAATGATAAAATCCTTTTGATTTGAATTTTGAAAAAATATTATGTTTAAGACGAAATTTTAAAAAAGAAAAATATCAAAATTCACTGCTTTTTTAAACTTTTTGCTAAATTCAAAAAATACCTTAAGAAAACAATTCAAAATAGCGATCTTTCCATCGATATTTCGCATACGTAAGAAGAAAAATATTTTCTTTTGATTTTCGGCGGGGTTTTCGGCGTCCTGAAGGTCTAATTTTGAAATTGGGAATCCTTATATGTATATCAACTAGAGAAATATCCGAGAATGCGCATATTTATAACTTGAAATTTTCAATTGCAATATTCGCGCTGTTTTCGGCTTTTTCAAACTTTCCGTTAATTTCGAAAGTTTCGTTAAAGAAATAAAATATGATTTTATTTCCTTCGAATAATCCACCCGTAAATGTATCATACGCCTAAAAAAAATTTTTCCCTAAAATTTTGGACATCTGGCGTTCCGGAAGGGTCCAAATATTTAGTGATATCCGCCATATTTTTACTCTAAGGCGCTCTCCTTTTATGTCCATGTCTGAGAATGTTTTGTTTCCTTCTAGTTTTTACTCGGGCTGCTACTTCCATGAACGTAATATTTTTTCCTGTTTTTGGTCCCAAAAAAAGGCGAAGTATTTTTTTTTATCAGAAATTCTTTTATTTTATGAAAAAGCTTTTGATCGTTGTTTTACATTTTAACTTCCACTTTTAAAAGGATATTTAGTGGCGAATTATGAAATTTTTGTTAAATTCTATATTATATATTTTTTGACAGTTTTTTTTGTTCTTTTTTTTCTTTTTTTTTGCGTGTTTTGACGCCTGCAGTAATTGATTATTCTGAAATTATACGTTGTCTTTAAGAGAGTTTTAACTGCGATTTATGTTCCAATTTTGAAGTTTATCAGCCGCTCCCGAGCTAATATACATTTTAATTTGATACTTTTGTCGTTCCTGAACCATCTTATTAAAATTTCGTACGTTATATGTGTGTACGGAATCGTAAAAATCATTTTCTCTTATAAAACTCGAAAAATGCTACTTCATTCAACGTTTTATTGCAATAAATTCTTTTCAAAAAATTAGACGATGTCGGCTGCGATTTTCTGCTATGACAAAAATATTTTAAAAAAACGTCATGCATCCATAATAAAAATTTTTTACACTTGTAAAAAATAAAAAATAAAAAAACCGACACTTTAATAATGAATGTGAAATAAAATTACTGGTACATTCGGAAAGTTCACAATCCTTCTGAATTTAAAATTTTATTTAAAGTTTTGGTTAAGTTTTGCTCGCATCTTCTCATAGTTTCTTTTAAATTCATGTAAAAGTCAAAAATAATTTTTTATACAGAAATCGATTTTAATAAATGGTTTAAGCATTGCGCCTTATACAATGATCAGATTGATTTTCTTTGAATTCCAGGCCATGATAATACAAAGGAAAATGAAAGGGTTGAACATTTTCGTCGTGTTGCAGCTGTTAAATGACAAATATACTGCTAAAAACTTCCTAATATCTATAAAATTCAAATTTTAAATTTTGGTAGGACCTATATCCTTTTCTAAACAACTTTACTTTTATCATTCTATTCATCCGTTTCTTCCGCTTTATTCTTAGTTTCGTAATTTACTTTTCTTTCAGCGCTACATTATTTCTTCTTTAGGTCGATTACATTTTAATCATAGCCTCCTTCACTCATCACGTTATCGTTTTTAATTTACGAATCCTTCATATTGTCCTTTGCCTCCCCCCCTGGATAATCAGGAATATAATTTTGATCACATCCTTTTCGAATGTTTCGCCCTGAGTGTTTTCTTCTTTACTCTCAGCTTCTTAATCCTAACATTCCTACTGCTTATAATGCTGCACCTGTGCTTTCATTTTCATCGCTTTCCGTTATTCTACCCATGGTTTCTTATTGTTTCCATTGCTGATCACATACAAATTAAAATAAATAATTGATTGTTTTTTTTTGTCATACACAGGTTAAGTGGCTCTTTGTTGGCGAGCTCCCCAAAATAAACATAATCGCGAAAAATCATTTTGAACCATTTAAAAAATTATCCTTGTTTAAATATTATTTCAAATACACCAACTTCAGAAATTTTAGTTGCTTATTATTCTTAAACTACTTATAAGCAAAACAATTAAGAACACGAAAAAATACGTTTTATTAAATTGCCCGAAAATATGCGGAAAAATTTGGTTTTGATATAAATTAAATGTTGTGAAAGAATTAAAATTTTATTATTAATGGTAAAAATCTGGAATGTATCACGGTTCGCCTTATGAATAATAACATTTTTGAGCACTCAAGTTTAACTCCAATTTGAAAAATCAAAAATCATATTTTACCGTGCAAATTAAAATGATCTTGATTAAACAGTTGAAATATTAAACTTCCTCAAAAAAAGTAAAATTTTGTTATATAGCTTTTGGAATTATAAAAATTAAAACTTAAACTGTTCCATACAATCCAGCTTTTTTTTTTTGATAAAGCATACTATCAAAAATTTCGAACTTTCGGCGCTCCGAGCTTAATTTTAAAGTTGGAAACCCGAATGTTCGAAACTAGAGAAATGTACGGAGATGCGCATATTTTTAACTTTGTTCAAAATTTGTAACTATAATACTCGCGCCGCAAGTGGGGGAGTTACACGTCATTTTTAAGCATTTTTGAACTTTCCGGCAAGTTTGAAAGTTTCGTTATGAAAGTAAAGTACGATGCTGTTCGCGATAAATAGCCATCTTTCCATCAATATATCACATACTCAGAGAAAAAAAAAATCAAAAATTTCGAGTTTTTATCCCCTCGAGGGCCTAAACGTAAAATTATAAGCTCGGTTATAGTTTTCCTTTAAAGCAGTCCTTTACGCATACGCTTGAGATGCATTTTGGTTTTTTTAACTTTTTTACTCGGGCTATTACTTAAATGAACATCCCTTTTTTTGCTGTTTCTAGCCCAAAATGGGGGTTTAAATAATTTTTTATCGGTAATTTTTTAATTTCATGGAAGATTTTTTTTTTGTATTGTTTTATATTTTGAATTCCACTTTTAAAGGATTATTTTTAAGTGATTTTTAAGGTCATTTTAAATTCCATATTATACATTCTTGGCGGTTTTTCGGCGGTTAGCTTGAAGTTATAAACTGTCTTAAAGAAAATTTTAAATGTAATTTATGATCCAATTTTTAAATTCATAAGTCAAACTGTTCGTAAGTTATTCATTTTTATTTGATATTTTTGTCGTTTCTGAACCATCTTATTAGGGAATCCTGAGAATAGGGAAAATTAATAATAGAACAAAGAAAAAAGATAAAGATAAGTCATAATCAAATATTTAAAAACAACACTTTACTATGGAACATGATTTATTGAAAATGAATTCTGTAAATATTCACCGATTGGACGACGGTTGACGCGAGTAACCAAACAAGAAACGGGACTAACAGCTTTCGAGTGCGCAAATAGATACCATAAAGAAAAACAGAAAAATATGTATATAATTTTCAACTGTTATTATTTTTCATAAAATTTATCGTATTTTATTTTCGACCGAATTATAGCTATTATTTTTCATAATTATTACTTCACTTTTATAAAATAAATTAAATCAATATGTCTTCAAGATTTTACTTTTAATCAAACGCCGAAACACGCATCAACAGGTTTTATTCGGCGTCCCTGAAGAGGTAACAAAATACAATTTTAGATGCATATAAACACACACCAACGAAACGGTCAATTAAGAACAACAATTTCCATTGATGGCATCGAGAAAATAAATTTGTTTTATGTAACAATTTTTGAATTTTTTCATGTTGTTGGGTCAAGGCCGCGGCGCCCATGGTAGGAAAAAAGAAAAAAAAAAAATTGGATTTACCTAATATGTTAATTATTGTTTTTGAAATTATCATTTTATTCAAAGAACACAATTAAATTGTATTTCACAATAAAACTAATAAACTATTTCTTGTTTTTCTGTTTTTGGTTTTTTTTGTTCTGGGCTTGCTCTTGGCTTTGGACCCAACCACTTGAATTTATTACGCTAAGAAATTAGATTATGAGGCGACAGTAGATGGAAAGAACAAAGGATTGAAGTAAGAGTATTATTGAAGGAGCGGGGAAAGAAAGCACTGTAAGAAGCTGGAAGGTAAAGAGCCAAGATTTTCGAACATAAAAGGAAACCTCCGCTAACAAGTGCCGAACAAGGTTTGCGTCACATTCAAAAGGAGAATCCAAATAGTGGAGGGGACAGTAAGGAAAAGGAGATAAAAAGAAACGAAAGCGAGAAGCAGGAAGGCGAAAATGATTAATTCTTAATCTGATTAAGGAGACAATAGTAAAACGACGACTCAACGGAATGGAAAGAAACCAAGGCTGAGAATTGAGTGCCGGCTGTATGAGAAGATAGTGCGAAGCGGGATTAAAGAATAAGAAAGGGTATCTATACAACTAAAGTCTGAAATGATTCATTGAAGAAAAGTCGGAAGCTAGAAAGCGGCTAGAGAAGGAATCATTGAGAGCATCTGACTGAGCTAGAAAATCTGCCGCGTCATTACCCTGAATGTCAGAGTGACTGGAAATCGGTAAAAGGTCTGTAAGAATAGAACAAGATAATGGGAAGTTCGAGATAAGGCAACGAATTGATAGAATAATACTGTTAGATGAATGAGTAGGAGGAGGAGAAGAAAATACTTGAAGGACGCTTTTCGAATCGGAAACAATAAGGAATTTGAAGATTCCGCTAGTCATAAAATTGAAGGAGATTGCACGAGAAATGGAAACTGGCTCAGCTGTGAAGATAAAACGGGAGGAGGGAGCCTAAAGGATTCAGAACGATGTTAAATAAGTTGTAACGTACGGAAATCATTAATGTACGGTTTAAAAAATCCGCAGAACAGATTTCGTACAAAAACTGTTGAAAAATCGTTCGATCGCTGTCCTGTAGATATGTGTCCAGATCTTAACGGGAGAAAACAAAATAATTAATGGACGGACCCAAAAGAAATCGCGTTATTCTTATTGTTGCTCTTTTTCGTCCAACTGACGGACTATAAATTCACATTAAAAAAATACGCCTCTAAAGAAAGTAGAAAAAGGTGTACATCTTTTGTAAAATTAATTATATCGTTTTTGTCATTATGGACCTAATACACTATAAGTAAAAGCAAAGTAAGTCCATATGTCCTTGGTAAGGTATCATATGGATTGCGGAATAAAGCTTTTCATAATGTACGAAGCCTAATGGATCTAAGGAGAATACTGGGACTAGTTCCTTTCTCATAGGATCTGCCTTTACATTCCCAGATTTCTCTGCTACCCAATTATTTCAGGTTGATATAGCCCTGGGAGCGACTTGGATTCGGAACGAGACAGACTCGAACCCGTGTTTTCTCATTTAGTAGTCAAGCACCTTAACCACTAGTTTACCGTACTACCTAGCGAAATAAAATAAAATATCAGTTTCATTCTAAAGATAATCCATGGCGGAAATATCCAATTCACAAATGCAAAGATTATTCATTGTAAATTGTTTTTCCTATTTTTTCACGGAAATGTTAATCTATATATATATATATATATAAATCAATTGCCGCATGCATCATTATTTGAGAACGGTTCGACCGATTTGGCTGATTTTTTTTTCGCTGCGTGCGTAATCGTCAAAACAAGATTTGCTTAAAAGAAAATTATAGAAAAATTCACTAGAAAAGTCGGAAAGTTATGAAGCGACCAGCGGCACAATAATGCATACGGGATGAATAAATATAAATTAAACGTAAAAATTTAGATAAAAAAATAACAAACTCTAGATAACATTTTATTAATTTCTAGCGTGAGTAAATATACCACGTTCTGTTTCTTCACTTTTTGCGTTATTGAAATCATCAAACCCCCATGACATGATCGTGTTCCTAGCCTAGTAGTGTTCTCTACTCTTTTTTTTACAGAGAATGCAACCGAATTTTTAATATCTGCTCCGGGAATAATATTCATACTAATTTTGCTAATAAATTAATTTTAATAAAATGCTCGAAACGAAGAGGTTGAAAGATACAAGTGTAACTATGAGAGATAGCCGTGTGAATAACTCGGCCTTTTCAAAATGATGGCTGTGTGTGCTGTTCAATTGAGTGAAACTTTTTATTAGATCATGACAGATAGGAGATCGATAATTTTCAGCTAAACGTGAAACGTGAAGACTTTTTTTTGTTGGACGGCGATAAACATGTTTCCCCCGATAGACAGAAAGAATCTTTACCATAAATATTATTCCAGATAAAACAAAAATATTTTTATGAATTTCCAAGTACAGATTTAAATGGGTATTAATACACGGGCGAAGCCGTGGGTAACAGCTAGACATTTTATAAATCCTAAAAAAAAATACAATGTGTTCTATATAATCTTTAGTAATTCTATACATCTATTTTAAGAAAAGAAAAAGTAACATTAATTGAATAGTAGAAATTATTTCATAATTTTTGTTATCGATGGTATTAAAGTTTCGTAAAATTGGTCGGTTTGTGCAGCAAAAAAAGCCGATAGGCACAAATATGTAGGGAATTTTTACGTCAAATTATATTTTACACGTACCATGATATCACTGTCCCCATCAGTTTTTAGGAACATGTTCCTAAGCATATAACATTACATGTGCTCGCAAGAATGAAAATTACAACTTACTAAAGTATCATCGAGAATGATACTGTTTGCCGTATATTTTGGGAAGTCGAATTATTTTTTTTTTAAATTTGTATTCCTTAATACATACATACATCCATTATAGTAAAAAAAAAAAAAAAAAAAAAAAAAATTAAAAACCTTCCTTCTTGTTGTTATTATTATTATTACCAGTAACATACCCAGGGGGTTAGTAGGAAGTAAATCCCTTTTCATCCTGTTATAAAATATCTTCAACGTCATTTTAAAAAAAAAACATTATTTTTAATATTATTTTATATTGAAATATAAAATATACCTTATACAATTTATAGACATTAAGATTAGTTGCATACTTTATAATTCTATATGCACGTTGTGTAAATATGCCAGATAAGCATTTTCTTATTTTATTATGACTAACTTCCTAAATACTAATTCTACTTACTGGTTGAGACTAATAATAACAGTAATAATTCAATTTTCAAGTATAACTATTCATAATAACACTGGCAAGTGAGAATTTTTTCTATATATTGTTTCATTTCGCTAATCTCTCTACTAATCAAAAAATTGATGGACTATTTGATGTTTTAATTTTTTTCTTTTCCGTATTTTATTTAGAAATTTCGGTATTAATCAGATAGCCAGAAATAACTAAAAATTGAGAACGCTCAAATTTTCGTGTTCCGCCTTAGCGACGTTATCTCACAGTTGTACGATGGAAATCGTGCAATAACTCACCGGACCGTGATCAAATTAATTATCAATTAAAAACCTGATGTTCCACGGTGAAAAAAATACTAAATTTATGTGTGCACTTCAACCTGATACAAATAAATTACGAATGTAAAAATGCCGTGATTATAGGTACGTTATCCAAGGCCTTATCTGAGGGGGTTTTCAGGGTTCAATAACTGCTTGAATTAAATAAACTGAAATTCAGAATAAATTTATTTCTTTTCAATTTTTGACAAAAGAAAAGAAAATTTTAATTTTTATGAGTTCTATGGAAACGACTATTTTTTATTTGTTTTTATTGTAGTGTTCAAATATTGCATTTACAATAATTGGCTACAAGGCTTTAGTGCATCATTTATAAATAAATATCACACACACACGCATATATATATATATATATGTATATATATATATATATATATATTTATAAAAATATTTTCGTAACCTTTCCCGAAATTTTGGTCTAGATACGGCCCTGACGTTATCCGAAACTAGTTGGCATTTATTTAAATATGATTATTTATTTCGTATGTTCTTGTATTCATAATTTATTTGTATCAAAATAAAAATTAAAAAGCTGAGAACATTGAACATCAGAAAGAAATTTCTTTATAGGGAAATAATTGTATATGGGGGCATCAGTATACTTTTATCATAAACCACAATTTACAGGAGAGTACTCCTTTATAGTGTAAGGGAATAAAACATTTAACGTTAGCAATTAACAATGATTCGAGGTGCAGTCAAAGTGTGCAAGGGGGAAGGGATTCCTTGCCGATTGGTAAGCGAAGCGATTAGAAAGCGAAGTTCCTACTTTGAAAAAAAATCAATTATAATTTCACTATCATACTGCTAGCGTTATCTTTTAACAAAAATTTTAAACTTGTAGATGGCAGTTATAAGTAATGCAAACAACTTGTTTCACATGTTGCCCGTTAGATAGCGCGTAATTCACATAACTGGTATGTCTTATTTTGAATTCCTTTTTCTATGTAATTAACACTTGAATAAACGTTTCTTCGTTGGGTCGGAAAAATACTTTTTAAAAGTATTTTATAAATAACCAGGGAATAAAATTTTTACCATTCCTTTCATTTATTAGCCGTGTGTTTAGTTCGTTTTATAGAGCAGATAACATCGGAACGTGTAAATTATGTCAAAAATAGATACAGAAAAAAGAGCTTATTCTGTTTTATATGAATTAAAAAAAAAAAAACAAAAAAAAACAACATCTTATAACATATGCCGAGAAATTTTTTAAATAATAAAAGTTAGGTGAGACCAACAGATATTTTGCGGATATCTTCACTATTGTTAGCATTTGTTTATAATACATACAAGTACTAATCGTAATAAAAGCGAGTCGTTCCTTACTTCTAGCAAGATGCTGAGAGATTGTATATAGTTAAATTTTTTATGATGAACTTAATCTAACGAAGGAATTTTTTCTTCTCAACTTATTTACTTTGTAGATTTCTCACTGAGCCAGTCCAATATCTAGCTGAATAGGCCACCTAGAAGCAATTCGAATCTGCAACTAGATGAGCCGAATCTTGCATGACTTCCGGGTTGGTATTCCAAGGTCTTAACCATTAAGCCACCACGCTACCCTAAATTGTAATACAGTTATTTGGAAGTCAGCATTACAGAAAAGTTAAATAACAGATATATTTTTGCGACTTCTTTATCATTCTTCCTTTACAGTCTCTCGAATTCCAAACCTCTTTTTTCTCACATTCTGTTCATCTGATTTTCTGTGCGCTCCTAAATGTATGTACGTACAATGGACAGGCTATTTTCTTTTCCGCTTCTGTTTTCAGAAAAAGAAAAAAAAAAAAATATTCCAGAACTCGTACTCACGAAAAAAGTGTTCACTCTAGATTTTGATCAAAAATTTATTCTCACTTCTTTTTCACTATTCACTAATCTAATCTTTCTTTTAATCTATAGTTTTGCGAATTTCCTTTACAGCGAAACTTAGCTTTCTAGTCTTTTTTTGCTCCCTCTATAAATTATCTTTTTCCTACTTGCTTGACAACTCTATTGCTATTGGTTCGTTCACACAGTCAAATACCTGACTGAAAATTAAAATCTTACTCTTTTTTCTTCTTAATGTTTCTAAACAGAAGTTTTGATTTAGCGAATTCAAAAAACGGCAAAGAAATATATGCTAATTCAAAAGCAAAAGTAACTTTATACATAAACATATTAGAAAGTCTTTATTTCGTCGAATATCGATTAATGTCTTTGTATCCATTCACAAATATTATGATTAATTTGCTATTGGTAAATTTATAAGCTACAAAATATGTATATCAGAAGAGAATTAATATTTAATGATCATATCTTGTATAATTTTTAAACCTTTCACTAAAAAATTTTTTTTTTTTTTTTTTTAAAATACGGTTTTGTTTTTTATTATATAAATTTCTTTCGTCAAACTAAAACGCTTGTCGACAAATTATCCTCTACTTAAACACTTTACCATCTTAACTTAACTTTTATATATATAGATATAACTTCGTGTAATATCTACTAAATACTCCATCTTAATCGATCATTTTACTTATCGATAATTAATAATCTATTTATTATTCTTTTATGATAGATGTATTTTTTTTTTTACTTTTTTTTGTTGTGCCTTGTCATTTATTTTGTGTTTATTATTTTTTTTACATTTCCTTCTTCCTGAAGCCATTCCTTTATTTTCATTTTTCTTTCCCCTATTTTTTCCTTCTCTATTATTTCCTTAGGTATTTTATTCAACATCTGAGTTATAATGTATTTGTCTGTTTGCTCCCCCGGTGAATATAGTAGGAATCGGCAAAATTCCATAAGACTATGTGGTAAACACATTAGAGCTATAGCGACAAAGCAGTTATTACGACCAAAATTTTGGTGCGCAGATTCAAAAATTATTGCTTATAAAAACGTGGTGGCCGAAAATTTACTTTTTTGTACAAATGTTATCATTCGTTCTACTTACATTATTAATGAAACACATTAAATGATTATTTGTAAATTCTACGTCATTGATAAAAAACCGTGATACATGACACAATATTAGGAAATGTGACTATTGTCTCGTTACAATAAAAATTCAAAAAATTTCTTCAAAAACAAGAAAAAATAATACCACCAACATTTTGGCGTAATAAACGTTTATACGCTTAATAAGTAAAATTAAACTACATTTCTCTGAACAATTATTTAATTTTTAATTACCCAACGTGTTTCGAAGACCTAGCTTCATATAATCACGAGAGTTATTATAATATATAAATTTAACAGACAATGACTGAATAAAAATAACGGATTTAAGTCGATGACAAAAGTCAATTATTGCATAATTAAATAAAGTAAAAAATTACGAATAATGACGATTAAAATTAAAATTGAAAATTTTTAAAAACGTAAGCAATGTTTATAAAATTTTTTTTTAAAAAGTTGAAATTAAAATCAAAAATAAAATAAAATCGCAAATGAACAAACTAAATTTACACAATAAGTAGCCAGCATAAAAATTAAATCGAATCACATTTACATAAGAAAAACAAACGGTTATTAATTATAAAAAATAAAACATTGTTTAAAATTTAAATATTGAATGATAGATTATCTGTATTCGGATAATTACGGTTGATATAATCGTTTTTAAATTTGTTTATAATGTTTATATAATAGCTCTCAGCAAAATTTAATATTTTATAATTATTAATGTATTTTAAAATTTGTCAATTTATATTAATGTTTAAAGTTATAATGTATGTTGATGATTGATAATATGTTCAGTTATAGTGGATTTATCTATATAACTATATTTTATTGCAAAAATATGTTCTTTATATCTTATTTTAAAATTTCTCCCGGTTTGTCCAATATATGTATATATATTTTTTGGCATGTACCTATTACAATTTATTTTATAACTAACAGCTTGATTAAATTCATTATTATTATTATTATTATTGGTAGAGTATGAGATTGTAAATAATGAATTAAATGTATTAGTTATTTAAAATGTGCGGGGTTATTGAAAGTAAATTTAATCCATGTTTTATTATTTTCATTAATATGTTTTTTTAAATATTTCGTTTTTTTAAAATATTTATTATATAAATGATCAATTAATTGACTATGGAAATTATTGGTTTTGAGCTATTTGTTTTATACTATTTAGTTCATTTTGCTTTTCTTTGTCTAATAATGATATATATTATGTAGTCTATATAAGTATGCTAAAAAAGGTGGAAATTTCGCTTGTCCTGTATGCATCCCAGTACCGCTGGACGGATCGCGCTAAAATTTTCATCGTGTATTCATGTTGGCCAAAACGAAAATTTTAAGCTATTGCTGAGTTTTCTACCCCTTCTCCCTCACGAAATATGAGGTTTTAAGTAGTTGAGATGCGACCTGCGGTACAAAAATGCATACGGAACGATTAAAAAAAAAATTAATTTTTGTAAAATTTTAAATAAAATGATTACTGTGGTAAATAATAAACGCTAAATAATGTTTTATTAATTTCTGGAGTAAGTAAATACATCGCGTTTTTATTAACCGACTTCAAAAAAGGAGGAGGTATTCAATTCGACTGTATTTTTTTTTATTTTTTATTTTTTTTTTTATTTTATTTTTTTTTTTTATGTGTGTTACCTTAGAACTTTCTTCTAGATGAACCGATTTTGATGATTCTTCTTTTATTTGAAAGGTGGTGTTTGTCATGTGGTCCCATTTAAATTTGATCAAGGTCTGACCGATAGTTTTTGAGTTATCCTTAATAATGCGGGAGATTGAAGCTTTTTGGATGCTTTTCATTCATGATTGTTTTCACCGTCGGATTAGATTTTTGACTTAAAATACTATAAATTTGCCAAATTACCATGGAATCGTAGCTTTTAGTGTTTTCACACCGTGGATATATCTGTTCTTATTAAAATGTTTTAATTTAATTGAATAAAAATGCGCTAAAAAGTAAAAAATAAAATGCTTTTTTACAAAAAATAAATACCGATACTTGAAGATTTATTATAAAAATTTAAAAATGCACTAAGAAGTAAAAAATAATTACTCCCGATAAAATATATATATCAGAGTGATATAACACTTAAGTGGTGATATCGTAATTCTTATACAACATTAACTCTTTTCGGAGTTGGCATCAAATTCATATTAAAAGAATAATTAAAAACTGCATTAAATGTTGATTAAATTGTTCCTAACATGAATTTAATTCCAACTCCAAAAAGTTAATGTTGTATAAGAATTACGATATCACCCTTAAGGTGTTATATCAGTCTGATATATATATTTTCTCATCGGGAGTAATTATTTTTTACTTTTTAGTGCATTTTTAAATTTTTATAATAAACCTTGAAGTCGGTATTTATTTTTTGTAAAAAAGCATTTTGTTACTTCACTTTTTGCGTTACTAAAATCATGAATCCTCCGTGACATTGTGACAAAAAAGTTGATTTTTAAGAAAAAAACATTTAAGTATAACGCTAAAAATTGTAAAATAAAATGTTTAAAAAAAAAAATAAATACCGATTTTAAGATTTATTATAAGATTCAATAAAAATGCACTAAAAAGTAAAAAATAATTTGTTAAAAAATATATATATTTCAGAGTAATTTAACTTAAGGTGATATTATCGTAATTCTTATACATTAACTTTTTGGAGTTGGCACCAAATTCGTATTTCAATATCTAAGAACAATTTAATGAATATTTAATGCAGTTTTCAATTATTATTGTAATATGAGTTTTTGATGCTGACTCCAAAAAGTTAATGTTGTGTAAGAATTACGATAATATCACCTTAAGTTATATCACTCTGAAATATATATTTTTTTATCGAATTATTTTTTCCTTTTTAGTGCGTTTTTATTAAATTTTATAATAAATCTTGAAGTCGGTATTTTTTTTTAAAAAAAACATTTTATTAAAATATTTTAATAAAATATACTTTTTTAATGGAACATTAATTACTGAATTGCGTATACAAGTGTTTAAAAGAAATTAAAAAATATTATCATAAAGAGTTATTTGTAATGTAACGTTTTTACGTAATTAATATTTACAAATATTCGACGACTCAATACCATATCTATGTTATAAAGTTGCTTTTCACGACTTCACCTTTTTTTAATTAAATAATTACTAGAGTCAATTGAACTTCATTTTTGAAAATCACATTCCTTTAATCACTTCAATCTTCTGTTTTTTATTCCTTCTTGATTATTTCATTTTACTCATGTCATTCACGTACATTCGTACTGTAACCTCCCGCAAGGGAGACGCATACAAAATACAAAAACCGTCCCTCTACTTTCCACTAGCTTCTTTTGACCTTAAATGTGAATAATGGAGTGCAATAATCAATGGCCTTATGTTCGCTTTTCGTCCTACTTGGAACACATTTTCATAATTCAAGTTAAATGACCAAATTTTTTTTTACTTATACATCAATGTCATTGTGTCCAAGGACTTGTGTGATCGGCATTTGTCATCCGGAGTACAAATGTTATCGGGAAGTTTAAATTACCATCGTAAACCTGCTAAATTTTCCAAGAAATTTACCAGTTTGATACAAAGAATTCTACAGTCTTCTGTTGGATTTCGGGGCAAATGCTGGGATAAGCACCGGCATGGTATCCCATTCTATTCCAGAAATAAAGATCTCTGTATGTTAGTTAAAGCCAAGTCAAAATCTGATTAGATTGCTCTTCGTTAAAATAGAGCTATCGAATTTTACCAGAACATTAACCCAGTCCTTTCAGTGGAAGCATGCCACTTTTCAAAGACGTATGATGCTCCGGTGTCCTGTCGTATGATATTAGTATTTAGTCGGCTTCGATTGAATCGTTACTGCTTACCTGCTCATCTAGAGTTGATCTCGCAGAGAAAGGAACCTGTTTTCATCCAAGTGATCTTGAGGTGCAGACGGATTCTAGTTACCTGCCTTTAGTCATTCCAATACAGAAGGCAATAACGCAGCCGACTCTTTAGCTCGCTCAGCCGCCCGCAATGGTCCTTTCCTCGACTCTTTCCCTATCACACTCTAATCATTCCAGACTTTGGTTGGACATGTATCCATTTTTATTCTCAAAACGTTTCTCGCAGTACCATCTTATTCAACCGGTTCCTCATTTCCTGCATTGGTTTCATTCTATTCCTGTCTGTCGTCGTTCCACTGTTGTTTCCTTAATTAGACTCAGAATCAATCATTCTCTACTCCCTTCTTCTCACTTTCGATTCGCTTTGTCTCCTTCTCCTTTCTGCTTTCATTACGTTTCTAAGCCTCCTTTCTATCTCTTAATTTATCATGTTGTTAGGGCAAGGCCGCTAGCGCGCCTAGGGTAGAGAGGGGGATCTACAGTTTTGTTTACATAATAGTCTCATTTACTTACGCCAGCGGTCACCTTTCAGTTTAAGTTCTCCACTTTCCTTGGCGAATCTGAAAGTATACTCCGCCTGTATAAGTTTATTTTAAATGATAGAATTAGTTTATAAGTTTTTGAATTTTTTGTATTGCGTCACGGACTAACTAGTTGTTGCCGAAGCTCAATAAAAACGTAAACAAACAAAAAACAATCGCGATGAACACATGTTATAAAAGTATGAAGCATCTCTAGCTGAACGTGAATGCCTTTTTTCGTTGGAGGATGATCAAGTATGTTTCTCCTCTCAGCTGGGGTCACCCTTTTTCCAGCAACATAAGGCATAGACATGGGAATCTATGTGGTCGGCTCACACATCATGGCTGCGATCCATCAAGGTGAGCCCTGAGCTTTGGTGACCAACGATATCCATGTCCCGCAAAGAGTTTTCAGCATTCACTAGACTCCACATCACAACAATATCCCACAACTATTTGCTGGAAGTAACATCTCCTCCCTCTACCTGTCCAATAAGCAATTCCCCCATTTCACTAACTACTGAACACATTCGGCAACATTGCCTGCCTGCAGGCATCTTCAACATACCGTCAGTTGCGTTATCAAACGAACCAACGCAGGTCCAGGATATGCTACACTGTATTAGAGCGGCTAACCTGTTAAAATACTTCTAATCTTGCACTGATCCATGTGCTGTAATAATCTCGGCAATTACACACAGCACATGGACCATATATGCGAGTATATATATATACATATATATACATATATATATATATATATATATATATATATATATATATATACAGTGAAACTTCTACTAACGGACATTTCCTAATAGCGAACAATTTTAAAATCCCCGCAATTTTCCCATAAGATACAATATAAAAATATTTCTCAATAACGAACCTTCCCAATTGCGGATGCGGATACTTTAATAAGTATGATTTTGGAAAATCCAATTTCTGTTAAACGGACAAAGTTTGTCAAAAAAAGTTCTATTAGTGCTCCAGATTATTGTTTAATAGACGAGGGATTGCATGATCCATGTACCGACATAAATGAATTAGCAGCTGAATTCATGCAACAACAAAATCCATCCGATGATGCAGTAGACACTGTGATGACAATAATGTTTATGATGGCGAAGAAGACACAACTACTGAAGTTGACTGTGAAACTTTAAATAATTTTGACTCGTTAGTTGTTATTGGTAAACTAAAAAAATCGTATTTCATTCATAAAGCTGATGCTGAAGGTTTAAAAATGATATCCGAACTGCAAGTACATATCGAATCGCGGATTTTAAATGAAACAAACGAACCAAGTAAAATTACCGATTTTTTTCATAGAAAACTGAAATATGTTCGGTACGTTAGGATTTACAGTATGTGTTAAAAAAAAAAAAAATATTTTGAACATAAGTGATTCAAAATTATAGATCATCTTGCGTTCTTAAAAACAAAAAGTGATTTAAATACGTTACAATACACGATAATGTAAATTTCAGTAATCTGTACATACATTATTATTTCCCAATAGCGGATGCTTCTTAATACCGGACAAATTTTTTGGTCCCACGGCTGTCCGTTATTCAGAAGTTTCATTGTGTATATATATATATATATATATATATATATATATATATATATATATATATATATATATATATATATATATGTATATATATATATATATATATATGTATGTATATATATATATATATAAAAGTATGTTTCTCCGAAACAAACAGAATCTTTACGTAAATTAATTAAAAACCCCTTTGAATGAAAGGTATGTAGGACCTACAGAAACGGCACTATTTGGTTGACTGTAATAAATATTTTGTCAAAGACGTACAAATTAAAAAAAGTGGGATAGATAAAATAATATAAACATTTTATAAAATGTTTATTAAAGTATATATAAATTTTAAAGAAAACCAAAAAAAAAAATTAATTATCTCCAAGTACAGATTTAAATAGATATTAATACACGGGCGAAGCAGTGGCTAGTAGCTACAATCTGTGTATATCTATTTTTATATGTGTATAAATAAATGTCTGAAGATTTGTCTGTCTATCTGTACGCGCTGATCTCGCCAACTATCGAACCGATTTTGGTCCGGTTGTCACCAGTTGATAGACTGGTTTTTGGGAAAGTTTTTATAAGTTTCTGGTGTGATTTACCCGAACAATGAGAGGGGGCTTTTGTGGGTGAAGTAGAAAAGTAAAATACACTCGAGAAAATAAAAGACAATTTAAATAAAATAACAATTTGGATAAAATATTTACTCACAATATCTTGTTCTTCTTTTGCATTCGGGTCCATATTATTTTCATCATTCGAAACAGAACTATAGTAATTATGCTTGTAATAATTTGTCGTTACACATAAATATAACAGCAGTACACCCTATAATTAATAAATCTCAACAGAGCCGTATTACAAGTTTTATAGTTTCTTAGATTATTGTTTTCAGGTCAATATAAACTGTTGCGCGGAGAATCAGAAGTGTGAAAACGAGCGACTTTCAGATAACAGGTGTTCTCGGGTGACTATGACATTTCCATTGTCATTTTCACCTAATGTGACCTCCAATAAAAAGCAGACTCGAGGAACATCCGGATAAAAAGTTCCCTCAAGAAGACACCCTTACTACTGATAGCGAAACAATTAGCAGGTTTCGTTACAGATCTTCCAACATTTATAGCTAAGAACTTGAATTTTTAGCTATTCATTTTCTTGAAAAAATCAATTGTAAGATATATGTAAAAACAATGAAAAATAAATGTTTTTAGTTTAATTTTGCAATATTTTCAGTTATTGTTAATATATTTTTCATATCTCCAGTTTTATCTTAATCGTTTGTCCCCATATACTTACATTAACACACACACAGTATAAGTCAGATTAAAAATTTCTGAAATCTTCAACCACTTGGGTTAGTGATACAATCTGATCTTTATAAATCCACTATCCGTTCCAAATTCGATTACTCTTTTTTATCTTTCACTGCGTCTCCAAATCCTGTCTGTCTAAATTAGAAGTAATCCGAAATTCGTGACCGACTCTATCTCGGTGTTTTTAAATTTTCATCAATTTTAAAATTTCGTACTGAATCCAATACGTCATCTCTGTCTTCTTACAGACTTTATTTAGACTATAATTTTTTCACAAAATGTCCTTCACTCACGTCCTGTAATCTTGTTGATTTCTACCTTTCCACTTATAGGAACTAGCGTTTTTAACACCTACGAAGGTTCTTATTTCAGCTTTTATTTCTTTTCGTCTTAGTATATTTGCAATCTCACGTAATAATCTCTCACATTCTGCCTTCAACTTTACCGATTCCAGCCATTATCCTAAAGTGTTTTTTATGCCTCTACACTCCAAATCCCCTCCCCAAACAGTAATTAAGCAAGAATTCTGCAATTTATCAATTTTTTTAAAATGATCATTCCTTTCCGTCTAGCATTGTGTTCTATATTTTCATCTGGTAAAACTCGTTGCGCATCTTATATTTGTCTTTCTCCGGTCCATCCATCGTTCTAGCTTTATTAGTTTCTTTATAGTATCTGACAGAATTAAAATTTAACTGGTGACTCTTTCCCTCTCTTTTTTTTTAGGCTTTAGTTTCCTGATTAACTCGCCCATTAAAAAAAAAAAAAAAGCAATAACTGCTAAATGTATTTTTTCCCCGTCATTCAACAAAAAAGAAAAAGACGGGAAAAAAAAACGTTTTATTTTTTCTTTAAATTAAATATGCAGTCTGCTATTCTAAACAATAGACTCTCTCGACCATTTAAAATATAGCATAAATGAATTGAATTTAGTTCTAAACACTTTCGTTATGACCGTTATTTTGTTTATTTGGTAATTGAAGTTTTACATTTGATTTTACTATCCACGGTTTTGATTATACATACGTGATTGAATTCTTTGTATATGTTTTCATTTTATTTTTAAAAATAGTCAAACGCTACGTCATATTGCAGTGTTCGGTATATAATTAACTCGGAAGTAATAGATTTCTTGAAAAAATTTCTAAAAAGTGCGATTTTCATATATGTACACCCTCGCATTATATGAAAATTTGTAAGCTAAGATAAAAATATATACATTTACGGGGATCCTGCCTAAAAATTATATACGATATTACAACTTAAAAAATTTAATTTGTTTCGAATTTTTAGTATATATCCTGAATAAAAAACGTGCGGAAATTAATTATCAACTTTCTAGTAATATTTTGTTCATTCTGTAAACTATTTCGAAATAGTTTCAGGCGATGTCTGAAATTTCATATCTCCCTTTTCTTAGTTACAAGCCTACATATTAATCCATACATATGAACTTGATTCTTCGGAACGATGAGAATTAGTTTACTGAAGACACTTTTAACCACCTGTTTCAATTAGAAATAAAATAAGATTCAACGTTCTCCCTTATCAAACTGCTTTTCAAAAAGAGCTAATTTTTGTGACAAAGGATTTTTTCCGATTAATCGTAGACTCGAAATTAGTTTATGTTATCAACAGTAATATTAATAAGGAATAAATACAAGTATTTAATAAAAAAAAATCTAGATTTAAGCTAAACTGAACATTACGCCTGGTTAATAATGGACAAAATTCAATAATATTAAGTACCACAAAGGAACTTATATAGATTTTTTGCAATGTAAGTTTATTAAATCAACGAACGATATCGACCAGAAATGTGAATTGCTCACGAATAGTAACTATTATTAAAAGAGCAATTCTTGCACGTAATTAGTTGTTCGGAAATTCAGGGAATTAAGGATTTTTGAGGTCTAGAAATCGATCGGGGTATCGCTTGTACTCGGAGTTTATCCAAAAACAAGTGAAAGTGATACACTTATCTACTCTGGTAAACAGCAAAAATTTTTTTTTTCTTTTTTTTTTTTTTATTTATTTATTTACTCCGCTGTATCTTGCGGTTTTTCAGCCAGAGTTTCTGATTGTTACTGTTATTATTTGTTGTTGATGTGTTTTGTTTTGTTATTCATTACACGGTTGACAAAGCTAATCAAATTAAAAAAGTTTTTTTTATGTATTTCGGTTATTGGTTTTTTAATTTCTTTCGTTTTTAAATTTATTGCATTCGAAAATCGAATGTTAATCGTCTGTTTCCTCTTTATAGTCTATACAGATGTCTGTTTCAGCAAATTTTAAATCGTTTCATATAGACACCCCATTATTATTTCCATGTCCGGTTAAAAATTGAGTGAAGTTATAATCGGTATAAAAATGTTTCATTTGTAGTCTTTCTTCTAAGTTTGGAACTATTTCCCGTGCTGTTACTTTGCCAGTTTTTGATTTATCACACCTGAGTGTTGCCAGAGTGTCGTATACTACTTGAGTTAATTTTATTGATCTGTTTTCGTAACGTTTTTTTGTCTAAAATTTTAGTTCTTCTTGTTTCCATGTTTCGATTTGGTTTACAATTTCTAAGTCTATAGGTATTATTATTATTCCTGCTATGATGTTGACTGAAGTATACGATATTGTGCGATAACCAGAGATTGTTCCTATTAATATTTTCCTTTGTAATTTTAACAGCTTATTCTTGTCTTTTTCTCGTAAAACTGGAAAATATACTGTAGAGCAGTATTATAGATCCAAAAATGGCTTTGTAGAGTACTATTCTATCTTTATATTTGAAACCGAACATATTTGAATATAGTGAACTTAATTTGAAATAAATTTTTTTAATCTTGTCTATTATGAATTCGATGTGTTTTCCAAAATTTAAATTAGTGTGTCTATGATTATTCCCAAGTATTTTATTTCTTTTACTATTTTTATTTCGTCGTTATTTATGCAAAACAGCAAATTTAGAACAGGTTAATTAATAACATCTTTCTTTCGTGATGAAATACATTTATTAACGACATTTATACGGCAGTTTTAGATATACATAATTCCAATTAAATTACAAAAATTGCCGTCGTCGAAGTTACATACAGAGGTGGTAATTTTAATAGTAATATTTCTGGTTTATAAGTTTTAAATTTGGTTTAATTTCGTGTAGCGCGACAAGCCAACCCTTCAAAATATACGAAGTGCAGCTGTCGTATTATGCGCATATTTTAAAATTATTTTCGAAACTTCGTAATTCGCCGATCTACGAGTTCCGATAAATCTTCAGTCGTCTGCTATTTATAGAACATTTTCGAACAGGGTATTCCTTGTTTCTCACTAGAAACGGGGAAACGTTTATACCCGTTATTATCTCCGGATGATCGAGGAGCAGCCATTTCACTTGATAAGAAAGAAATATGCGCGCGTAAATATATCTCATTTTTCGAATTAAACGGAATTCGGTCTAAGGCTGGATCTAAAAAAAGCCATCAATGTCAGAGCTGTCAAGTGCACACAGATTGCGCAGACAGTTAACGAGATTAATTAGTATAGATGACTGCATATGTTTGCGAATGAAATCCGGAAAATAAAAAAAAAAAAAAAAGAAGACGAAAACCATTAGCTGTTTAAGAAAAATGACCCGATCATAGCCGAGCACATAGATGCTTATTCCAAGCCAAAAAATGCAGAGATGCATCTCTGCATGTGTACGCAAATAACGAAGATTTATGAGAATCAGCAAACGATTTCCCGTTACTCTGAAATCACAGTGCCTAAAGGTCAAACAAGACTTAATGACTGTCGCAATAACTAATAATAGAGAACGTTTTTCTGTAGGCTGCCAGCACATCACTCGGTCGATCAGAGTGATCATCAAGTGTGCCAAACAGCCTACGCCTAATTAGCAGTGGCAGGCCATTAAGTCACAGAAAAATGGTTTCACCGGTTGTCGAAGACCGGCTATTAAAATGCAATTTAAATCTTTCTTTTCCGGTTCATTACACAATTAGTGCCATATTTACTGTCGATAATTAAATTTGTAGTTCCGTTAGAATTGAGAATAGCAGAAAATTTCCCTATTCTCCCGTGCTGCTTGTTCAATGCAGTTGACTTGAGCATTTTTTAATTACTGTTATTATGCGCAAAGTTAATTTATGGATAGAGGGGTCTGATTTTAGCTGCTATCAAAAGTTTTTCTTATAACTAACTGCAGACGGTTGACGGGATATTTAAAACATGTTCAGCGAATCAATCTACTAACTAGCAAAAACAAAAAAAAAAATTGTACACCTTTTTAAGATTCAGTTTTAATTAGGCTTTAAGTTTAATGCTATTAGACAGGTTCTTCGCAAAATTTATAATTCTAATAATAATAATGATTTTTATCGTTTTTTATATAGGTGTACATCTATGTATGTGTATATATAGGGAAGATCAATCGAATGAATACAGCTTTTTATTATTTTTTAGTTATTATGCAAGGGCGTCGCCAGCCGATGAGCCAGGGAAGGGCAAGATGAGTTGCCCGACCCCGCGGCGGGGGGGGGGGGGTAAGATGATAGAAAGAGGATATGTGTTATAGGAAAAATTATATTTATAAGTTGTAAAGGCTTAATATTTTATTAAACAAGAATAAAATCTTAATCAAAACATAGGTTTTCCAAATTGTCCATGGTTACGCGCCTATGAATATTCATCAATGACAGTTGATTAAAAAGTTTCAAGGCTCCAGGGGAGGGCAGCTGCCCCTCCCTTCCCCTCGCTGGCGACGCCCATGTTATTATGTATTTCAATGAAAAACAATAAATTTAGAATTGTATTTTATTTTGCTTTATTTTATTCAATATCTCGATTATAGGACATTTACGGAAATTTGTATTACACTTTATTGAATAATGGATCGCATTCTTTCAATTATATTGTCTTTTGTTTTTCATACAATACAATACGGAATCCTCAGCATGTGAACCCCAATAGTTTTGACTAATAGCGATCTTTCCATTGATATATCACATGACCGGAAAAATTTTTTTTTTTTTGAAATTTCGAGCTTACGGCGCCCCGAGGGTCCGATTTTAAAGTTGAAAATCCAAAAATGTTTCAAAGTAAAGAAATACACAAGGATACACATTTTTTTAACAAAATTTTTAGCTATAAAGCTGAATCACAAGCGGGGGCTGCACGTCGTTTTTTGTGCTTTTGTAAACTTTTAGTAAACTTCCAATGTTTCATTAAGAAAATGAAATACGAGTCTGCGCCCGACTTTGCAACGGTATATCATATGCCCGGAAAAAAATAATATTTTTTTTCAAAAGTTCGAGCTTTCGAAGCCCTGAGGAGCTAATTTTAAAGTTGGAAACCTAGATGTTCCAAACCAAAGAAATATACATGCATGTGCATCTTTTCAACCTTGTTCAAAATTTTTAGCTATAATACTCGCCCCGCAAAGAGGGAGCTGCATATTACATCTCGCGCTTTTTTAAACTTTTTATAAACTTCGAAAGTTTCATTAAAGAAATAAAAGGCGGTTTTGTTCTGGACAAATAGCGATCTTTCCAACGATATATCACATGGCCGAGAAAGAAAATATTTTTTTCTAAAATTTCAAACTTTTGGCGCCCCGAGGGTTTAGAAACCCGGATGTTGCATAATATTGCATTGTCATCTATAACAAGCATTTCTGCAAGAGGACACTTTTTTAATTCATCGGGAAGTAGGTGAAAAATCGTTCGCAAGATTCCCCCCAGACACATAGAATGATGAAGCGAATTAAATAAAAGCCTATAAAAAGAATGGACCTGACGGATTCATAGGGAAATTATGCGAAAACTAAAAATAAACGGCACACAGTACACAGAGACCAAAGATGATATGAACTGAATATTATGCCCGAATTTATAGAGCAGCGGTTACTAATAAAAAAAAAGACTATATAACTATAAAGAATTCATAGGGAAACTGAATAGAACTGACATCCCATGGATGAAAAGAAGGAAAAAATGACACAGTGAAGAAATGATTGCTATTTGGAAAGAAAGGAATAAGAATGACCGGAGATAAATTAGTTCATACCGTCGAATTCGGAATAATAATATATATTTAAAGTAGAATAAGCCCCAAATCTTTCACAGGGTGTTGGGGATTATGGAATTAAGCTTTTCACAGTATACTAACCTCAATGGCACTAATAAGAACAGGAGGGCGGTCCCTTTCACTCAACTGCCTTTACTTTCAGAGATTTCTTTGGCACCCAATTATTTCAGGCTGGATAGCGACTTAGAACACACATATATATATATATATATATATATTGATATAAACCTGATTCTTTTGACCTCGCTATGAGGATTAAACCCCAAGTGCTGGTCTTCTATAATTCTTATGGAAGAGTCAGTTTTAATTGACTGTATCATTTTTGAGCATTACATGTAATCGATACAAAACCGTTAGATAATTTTTCATAGCACCCCCTTCGAAAAATGGCCAGTCAATAATACACGAAATAAAAGCTAAAAATATTTTATAAAACTTAAAATTGCGTCCAGCCACTATTCCGTGTAAGCGAAAAAATGTAAATTTATGAAAAAAAGGAATCAATAAATACATACATGCACGCAGGAGCGTGTAATTCGAGGGTCTAAAGGGTGCTTCTCCATCAAAAAAAAAAAAAAAATTTTAAATCTTCAATAGACGTTTTCAGAAAATTTTTAAACAGATATTTAGTTTTTAGTCAGAGTTTTGGATTCTTTATCGTTTTAGTTCTTTTAATTTCCCGACAAAACTTCTATTGCAGCCAAAAAATTTACTAGATGTAACATTAAATTTTCAGATATGTTTGATTTTTAAATTTGTCTTTTTAATAAATTATACAATAAAAACTGTCCTTTTTTTTTTTTTTTTTTTTTTAAATAATTTGCGGGTTCCACAAGGCAATTGCCCGTCTGTGAGTTCCCAACATAATTATATCGTTTATTCATCATCTACATCTTAAATCTAATACATCATATTCGTCTTATATCTCTTAAGTTCTTTAAGAAATGCAAGTTATCATAGCGATTCAGCAAATCAAAAAAAAAAAATCGTTATTTATAATCGGTATTTATAAATTTTCCATTCTCCCTAAAACATAAACATCTTTTGATTGCATACACCTGTCTAAACGGTAAATGATTAGTTTAATATTTATGAAACATAAATAAAGCTAGTCTAATTGTAGAACTTAAGAAATCCAAATTATTCGAGAACATATTATTTTAATTCCTTCCGCGTGTCTTTAAATGCTCTAGTCCTATCGTTCGGTTGATGAGAGTGATTAAATTATCGGCCAATTGGCTCTGTAGAAAAAACAGTTTTCACGATCGTGTGTTTCTTAATTGGTGTTCGGTGAACCACTCTAACGGTCCGAAAAGTCATTTGCCATTTTAAATAAAATAAATTTAATTTCAATTGAAATTCTGAAAATTTACAATCAGTAAATAATAAACATTATCCGGTGGGCGTAATTATTTAATGCATGAACGAAGTGAATTTTTTGTTCTTTTCCACGCTGTTGAAGGTTCATCATTAAAATTATACTACCGCAGAAATACATGGTTCTAACGAAAGGCGTAATAGGAGGAATGGGGTTTCGTAGACGCTCTCTTTTTGATTCAGGCGTTGGAACACTTTTTTAAATTTTAGATCGGAAGTATTAACTCATCTTGCGTATATTTTCACACACGTTAATAAGTTCTCAGCTTACACAACTTCAAGGTACAGAAATAAACATTTGAAGGACGTAGCGAATATTTTCGTTTTTTAAGATACGCTTCGCACCTTTATTTTTTTTTTAAATTGAGCTTGAGTAAACAAAATTCTTTGCGACCATTATTCGACATTTGAAAATGTAAAAAAAAAAGACATTTATTAACCATTAAAATAATTACGACATTAAAACAGAAATAAAAAAAAACACGATACATCGCATACAAAAAGACCGGCAAAATAATTTAAATACTATTTTCCCGAAAACAAAGGAAACCCGGATATGTTTCAAAATTGATCCGGGAAGTTTCAGAAGAAATTCAAGAGACGAATTTATGTAATGTAAAAATAGTAGCAACTGCCAGGATATCTTTGAATTTGGCGTTAAGATTTTTTGGCGAGAAAAAAAATTTCCTTTTCTACCCTTCGGAAACTCGTCTTACGGTAATTTTTAATAACTTACTTTTGTGCACAGATATTTTCTGCGCTCGTCATTATGAAATCTAAACAAAGAAATCGTTCGGATGCAAATTATGCGTAGACAACGATTATTATTACTATTAAAATAAGTATCTCCCGTGCGGGAGGTTGCAATCGGCATCCAATTAAACCATCTTATCCAGACTATCTAGCACATTGTAATTCTTCTCCTGGCTCTCAGTGCCTTGCCTGGAATCTTTCCATTCGCCACCAGCGAAAACATCCTGTTTTCAGATACTTTAGGAAACGCTGTTTATTTCCTTTAATCATTGGTAGCAAAACTCAATTCTTCAGTCCTATCACCTATCATCCGTGTCATCTTCAAACAAAACTACTCCAAGATATTTATATTTTGATACTTGTTCCATCCATACTCCATCCATCGCGATACGCTGTGGTCTATTTTTGTTCTGCTGATCTCCATTACTTTAGTTTTGTTTACGTTAATATCTTCATCTCGTATTTTTTGCCTTCATTATTCAATCTGTTTATCATTATCTGCGATTGCTTTAGAATTCCTGCAGTAAGCACATAGTATATGCTGTTAATTTTTTCACTATTTACTCTGAATCCTATGTTTTGAAAAACCTGCAGACAACGATATTGAACTAATAATTTCGAAATTGATAGAAAAAATCAATACTTAAACGTTTTTAATTAATTTTATTGAATTTACGGAGATTATTACTTACTAATTTTTATTATACATATTTTATTACTACTTAATTGTTATGAATACAAATAATAGTGAGATGAAAAATCGGAAATCATTTGACTTTTTTTCGCAACAACCTACTATTATGAATGTGGTTCGCGATAAAATTTGTCAGGTGGTTCGTTAGGAAGTTAAGGACCGATAAACAAGTCCCACGGAGTCAATGAGCCGAAAGTTAGGACCGCAAAACTCAGCGGTTAATGATTATTTTTAAAGAATACCGTAATCAAATTTTTTTTTTCATTTTCCCGATATTTATAACCTAACCTCGGTTAGCCATCGTGCGTATCCTCCTCCTTTAAATTTCTGTAATTGATTTTTTTCGCCGGCAAAAAGCCGCATCTAATAGAAAAGTTTAAAAAAATAGATCCTTACTCCTTAATAAAATCTCAAAAATGATATAGGCGCATGGAGTTTTATAGTTGCGCGTAATTTTCGCGAGTAACATCTCTTCTCTAATTCGAATGTGGTTCAGTTCCGACAGATAGCAGCACTTATACTACAAGCTCTTTTAAGGAATTGATTATATCGAAGTGTTGACTAGTGAAGAGCGATGCTGAAATATTATTTTAAAAGTCGAGAGAATCATAAGCGAACAAAAAAATAATCGAGTTAGCAACGGACTCGATTCAAGCTCTAAAAGTTAAGAAGTTTTCTCTTGATTATTGCACATGGGCGCTCGTGTCCCATTATACATACATACATCGATGCTCTAGAGTCACACACTAATGGTGACGAGCGATTACCAGAGATAAACACCTCGAAGTATTTTTCACTACCGAGAGAAAAATACTAGTCCGATTATTCGCATAAAAGCTATCGAGAGAATCGAGTCCAAAGTGAAAACAGCCGAAAGCAGTCAACGGCTTTAACAATCGAGAGAACTGGCTGAAGTTATCGTCATTACGTCCCACTAATATTAAGTCACAAATATTAATTTGGTTGCAATGATAAATTTGATGCTACCCTCCGGTCTATATGAACGGAAACCCGGTAGCGTAACCGGAAATTTATCAAAAAATATTTATATACATATGTGTGTGTTTATGAAGTCCCGAGAGGACACCATAAAACATAAATCGATTTTTATATATGAAAACAAGAAAACGTAATTGTGCATTTGTTTTTTGTTTTTTCATTGTGTATTCACTCTAAATCAATAATTTTACTGTGACTATATTGATCTATATTTTCTAATCGTGCGCAGAGGATTGAGATTTCTGCGTCACTAGAGCACGAAAAGTAATCTATTTCTTTCCAAATTTAATGAACCGGTTGAATAATGATGGTTCAGTTGCAGTAAAGGGAACATTGCTCTGCATAGACGTTATTACTACTGCAATGAATAAAAACTTTTGTTTACCGGTTAAAATAATTAGGTCACTCTGTACCAAAACGCTTTTGCCGGAACAATCCTAATCTGTATGCTAAAAAATTATATTTGTTTTCCGTAAGTAACTTTCCAATATCTAACAAAAATAATAAAATTGCATAAACGTAAAAAAAAAACAAAAAACTTCTAAAATGAATTTGATATATTATACTAGAATCAGCTAGAAAGAGAGAAGGAAAAACACGTATTTGTAAAGGTATAAGTATAGAACACTTGGAGTATCCGAGTATTTAAGGGAAACCTAAATAATCATCTATGTTTACTCAGGAAAGAAAGAACCACATTAGTTAGTGAAGATAAATGAAAAATTTATATCTTCACCGAATGCCCTTTATATTCCTTTGAAAAGAAATTTTTCAGCCTACCTTCTTCTCTTCCCCTCATCCTTAAAGACAACTCCTCTTCATTATCCAATTTAATCCGTTTCCTTCATAAGTCCGGACTCTACTCACTGATCTAATCCTCCTTCTCCTCCCGTGTCTCTAGCCATAGTTGCTGCACATGGCACGTAAAATTTAATTTAATAATAATAATAATAAATGAAAAATTTATGATATCTGAAAGGGACTAAAAAAAAAAAAAAAAAGAAAAAAAAAAATTAATGTTTATACTACGACGAGCAGCATTAATTTATGTTTCCCTTCAATGCTTCTTGAGATTCTAATACTCGTTATTCCATCTAATATTCATTAATTACATTTTGACATATTAGCTGAGCACTGGGCAAGAGTAATTTAAAAATTCGCCGCAAAATAAATGTTGAAAATAACTAAACGGTTGCTTAAAAGGTTTTTTTTGTTTGCGTTTTTTCATACGATCAGAAATGTTTAATTGATATCTTTCACAAAGAAAATTAATGGCATCTCTGCATTAACCACATAAATGTATTATCCAATTAGATAAATCACGAAACGGCGCGGGAACATTATTTTTAAGACTGCCGAGTTTAAGCAAAGCTTCATATATGTATGTGTCTACTTCGTGTTTATTTCTTTTAGCCAGAACCGTGCAAAACGGGCTAGTTTAAATCTTCTTAATCCGTTGGCAACACATTTTGGTGGAAATGGATAGGAAGGAAACAATATTGTTTGTTATTTTGTAGTTATGTGGGATTTGAGGTTAGCCGTCTTTCGGATGTAAACGAAGGTGGTATACGTTTAATGGAAGAGCAGATTAATGGAGAAACATTACATAAAAATCATCAAAAATACCCGTCCAATTTAGACATCTGAAGTACCGTTTAAACAACGTGTACGTACACATATAAATCACCGATCCTATCCGTAATCAGGTATACTCATCTACTAAAAAAAATCCCTCCATCTCATTCATAGTTCCTCGCTCTCAATTGTGCTAGGCGCACATAGAATTTCAGCATACGCATTCTAACCGGCAGCCATCCATTATCGGAGTACGGAAAATACTAGCGAGTTCTAAAGCATAGATCGCTCCGTGCTTGTAATCGTTTATTCTCGGTACGAATTTTTAATCTGTCTCCTTCGTTTTTCCTAAAAGACCCTTTGATAAACATTAGTAATGTATCAAATCTAGACCTCAAGCCGGGGAATATCACCTCTGCAAGCGATCGCTCCATTTTATAGAAAGTAAAATATTCCTAGACGCGACTTGGTAACAAAAAGAGAGCGGTCGTCAAGCGGATCATTCGAAAATGCCTTGCCCCCCAATGATTACCTATCATCAATACTGGCACTTCATCGTAAACGACTTAAACAGCAGAATAGGTGGACCTACTACCTGTTCGTTGTTACGGAAAATGTAGTCTTTAACGAGACCTTAGTAAAGTTCTCGGATAGAATTCTGGTAGTCCTTAAATGACTTCGACTAGGCCAAGCAATCAAAAGTATGGCCTCATCTACGAATTGTCCCTTCTGCCCGGAGCAAACAAAAACGAGTCAACACGTACTCTACGTCTGTCGCGACAGTTCATAAGCTTACGAGGGACATATCCGAAATTCCTTCAAAGCGTAACCTTCTTCAGTCGGTAACAAACGTGTTGACTTCGTTAGAGCAAATAACCTAGCGTCCTACAACATAAAATCTAATATTCGCTACAGTCGTCATGCTGGTAGCAAACAGCTTACGAAAGTAAAACAAGAATATACACGGCGGCTGGTGAAAAAAAGAGAAATTAAAGCAATTCACAAAATTCTCTTTTTCTTTAATGCTTTTTTTCTCTTTGCACGTCAATTTAAAAAATTAACATTACACACACGGTAAAATTAAATAACAAAAAGCAACTCTTGATATTTCTTAGGCCGGCATATATTATTCTTTCTAATATATGCATCTATATGTATGTAGGTCATTTGTTTTTGTCTGGGTCTACTCTTATTAACAAAAAGCTTTGTTTGCACCTTATTCAACCGGTCTCAATGGTAACCCTGCTTTGCAATACTCAATCGAACTTCCCCTTCTTTTTTACATACTTCGTTATATTAAATTTTTCAAATAGTTCCGCTAATAATAGATGTCTTAGATGTTAATCTAATCAAACAGCGAATTATTCCTTGTCAGGTACCAAAAAAAAAACAAAAAAAAACAAGTGTGCTAGGTATATTCTGAATATTATAATGTATTACTGACATGTTGAAACCGATCTTATAAAGAGCCGTTATATCCCATTTCAGTTCTAATTACGAATTTCACTTACCGCGATATTAACAATTCTCATAGGGTATTATCGAATTAGCTAGCTTTCTCCGTTTTCAAGCATAATCTATAAAAGCAACGATACAATTCACCGCTTCTTATTCCCCAAATAGATGTGTACACATCTCGTTTCTCAGAAGCAGAATATTACTTTCGGTTAATTGCATTAGAAACTGTGCCAATCTATTTTTCGTTCGGAAAGCAAAGTATAAACGCGAAAACATTTTAGTTCACTGGTTCAATGCGATACTAGAAACCACTAGTTCGTTGTGTATGGCGGTACCCAATATAAACCACAGATGCGGCAGTTTCTTGATATTACGCTCCTGGAATAAATAAAACAACTTGTGTACAAAGCAGATATGTACTATTTATATTAATAAAAACGTCATTCTTAGCTCGATCCCATACATTTTTTTGTCCCAACACGTTGTATATATATATATATTGTATATTGTATATATAAGAAGACAAAGTATCGACAAAATGGATTGCTAGGAAATGACAACGTTTCAGTCAGGAAAATTTGTCCCCCGAAATGTGACATTAAGTTTAAAGATTAATTTATTTTTTTTTGGCGTGCATTCGAAAAGAATGACGCTGTCAATTTTCCTCGTTTTATAGGAAGTACAGATTTGACAGAGCCGGTGTCCGTGGGTGTTTTCAGGCGGTGTCGGTGGGCGGAGAAGCCGAGTTCATATATATATACAGTGAAACTTCTGAATAACGGACAGTCGCAATCAAATAATTTGTCCGGTATTAAGAAGTGTCCGCTAATGGGAAATAATAATATATGTACGGATTACTGAAATTTACATTATTGTGTATTGTAACGTATTTAACAAGAATATAAAAGATAGTACGTAATATAAAAAAATTACAGTACATATTTACACTTAAAGACATCGTCTAAAATATGAAAAAAAAAATGTTCGTATAATATAAAAATATGTATATATGTATAATACTACTACAGTACTTACGTTTGTATTCCAGGATTAGTTGATAAACAAGTTAGGCAATAGAATATAAATCACTTTTCGTTTTTAGGAACGCAAGATAATCTATAATTTTAATCACTTATGTTCAAAATATTAATTTTTTTTTTTTTTAACACATACTGTAAATCCTAGCATATCGAAAATATTTCAGTTTTCTATGAAAAAATTGGTAATTTTACTTTGTTTGTTTCTTTAATTTAAAATCCGCGATTCGACATGCACTTGCAGGTCGGATATCATTATTTTTAAACCTTCAGCACCGGAGCTTTATGAATGAAATGCGATTTTTTTAGTTTTCCAATAACAACTAATGAGTGAACATTATTTAAAGTTTCACAGTCAACTTCAGTAGTTGTGTCTTCTTCGCCATCATAAACATTATTGTCATCACATGCATCATCGAATGGATTTCGTTGTTGCATGAATTCAGCTGCTAATTCATTTATATGTCGCTACATGGATCATGCAATCCATCGTCTATTAAACAATAATCTGGGGCATTAATTAAACTTTTTTTGACAAACTTTGTCCGTTTAACAGAAATTGGATTTTTCAAAATCATACTCATTAAAGTGTCCGCATCCGCAATTGGGAAGGTCCGTTATTGGGAAATATTTTTATATTGTATCTTATGGGAAAATTGCGGGGATTTTAAAATTGTCCGCTATTAGGAAATGTCCCCTATTTAGAAATGTCCGTTAGTAGAAGTTTCACTGTATATACATATATTAATAATCACCTTCGTCGTCGGAGGTTAAAATTAAAATTGTGTAACCTTTTTTGTGTTACGCCTGTAAGATAATAATTTAATTTCGCGAAACTAAACAGGGGGTGTTCTCATAACGGAGTCCCAAGAATCGAATATTATGATAACGTATTTTTCGGCCGCGGGTAACCAGAAAAAACCGTTATGAAATATGTAATGTTTTTATGTTATGATTTGAAAAGACTACATTTTTTTATTATTATTATTATTATTATTATTATTATTATTATTATTATTATTATTACATTAGAAGATACCAGCGTCAGCTGCTCAAACGGGCATGGGCGCGCCTGGGGAACGGAAGAGATACTAAATTGAGTTTAGGAGGTTAAGGGAATGAAGGAATTGGAACACACTGCGTATATGACAGGAAGAATCAGCTAAGAGTTGTGGAAAGGAAGGGGTGGTCATGCTGGGTTCCAAGTGCCATAAGGGAGTAACAAGATGTTAGTAAGTGGGAACTGGAAAGCTGTGTTCTTTGGCAAAAGGGACAAAGAGGAGCGTTGTAGGAGATACGAATAGGTCAGGCGGGAGTGGGAAATCCTAAGTCTAGTAAGAACAATATTTTTCTTCCTTGAACGGAATAGAAGGGGGATCTGAGATAGGGTTTAACAAAAGGTGGTTTTGTTGATTAGAGCTTTATAATCGTTTCCAGGGTTTAATTATAACGGATTTCACATCGTTGGTAGAAGAGAAATACGAACATTTCTGTAGTTTAAAAAAATATTTTACTATAGCAAATTCGTATATTATTTTTTTCTTTTTTTTTTTTTTTAACAAATCTCAAATAGAAAAGGTAACATTGACATAGTCAACTAAAACAACTCTTCCATTCCAAGCTATATAGAAGAACTAGAGTATAACTGGTAGTCCAGGGAGTTTTGCCCGTTGACGAAGTCCAAAGCGTAGAATTTTTAATCGCAGACTTCATTCTTATGCCGAGGATGCAAATATTCCCCGAATCTGTATGTGCTGGAAATTCGAAATATGCTGAGTTAAGCCTCCGAACAACTGTTATAACAACCGTGACAGAAAAAGTCTCCTGGACGTTTCCTAGTAAGCTCAGTTGTGGCTGTAATGTAGATAACTTCAAGCAAATAAGGAGTAAGTAGGAATCGCCGAGACAACCGCCTGCTCGTATAATGATGAGACGAGTACTTGTGAAATATAAATTGATTAATAGCGAAAGCCGGAACTAAATTTAAAAAAAAAAAATTCCCGCTTCGAGATTTAATAAGAACGCACCAAAAAGTAGAGAATAATTTTATTAGATATAAATAATTCAGATTAATATACTTAAAGGGGATGTGTGATATTTTGATTTTTATTAAACAAATTCATACACCTTAATTAAAATCTCGGTGTAGTAAATTTAAGTTGCGACAATTAAAAAACTACATTAGATACGTACAAAACGGCACAATCATTCGTTTTGTAAAAGCCGAGTATGGAAAATATCAAAAAAATATTTGATGTGGTTTTATAATTGTTACAATTTCAATTTGGTACACCGAGAGACTTAAAATTAAGATATGAATGTTTAAGAAAAATCAAAATATCATCCCACTTAAGTATATTGAATTACTTTTTACCGAGTAATTATTTTTTACCTTCTAATGCATATTTATTAAACTTTTAAAGTATTTTTTCTTAATAAAATTTTATTTCGCAATTTTTGTGTAAAAATTTCTGAACAATAATACCACCGTTAGATTAACGAAAAATTTCACTACCTTTTGCACTTTATAAAACCGCTTACAGATTAAAGATATTATAATGTTCAAACGTTATATTTCCGTCAGTGTTAAAAAATGACGGGTGCATCGTTTTTGGGAAACAAATTCTTTATTTCGAAATGATTGATGACTTTTTACGAATAAGTTAATTTGAAATTATTATAACGTAAGAAAGTTCAGAATACAAAATTTAATTATTTATAAAAATCAGTGGCGGATCCACGGACGGAGGTATGCCCCCCCCCCAACCCCCAAAGAACCACAGCCTCTATGAAAAAATTTATTATAACAGAGAAGCTTAATTTATACTATAAAAGATGTGTACAAATGTTACCTATAGATTTAATTATAATATTTAATACTGTTTTCTAGTAGAACTGTTAATGTTACGTTATTTTATTTTATTTTAAACGCAACTGTCATCGATCTTTTGCCATTTTTATTTATTTTTAATTTTTATTTTGTAATTTTAATTAAAAATAGTTCAATGAGAAATATGTATATATTTAAACTTGCTCACGAACAAAGAGAATTCGGATCGGATTACTAACAAAAATAAAAAAGAAGTAAAGTCTAATAAAAATACTACCTTTCTTACTATTCAAATTCTAAACTATCATTTCAACTAGAATTTTATAATTTCGTTTTATTTTTCACCTAAAAATAAAACAAAATTCAAATTAAAAATTGTAATAATTATATATTTTTAAAACATTTTTAAATTTTTAAAGAGGTGGTCGTTATTTGATTTTCTTTATGAAACAACGTATTTCTCAGATCTACAGCCTACCGTAGGAGATATTACGTAATTATATAATCCACCCCCCCTCCCCAAAAAAAAAAAATGTCTCTCTGGATCTGCCTTTGATAAAAATACATTTAAATACTTCAGAGTCACACATTCCATAATCATGAGTAATAATTTTAATTTTGATTTGAAGCAGTTAATTGTTCCTTGACAAACAACGCATCTTCTTATGGGGGGGCTATAGTGAATTTATACATGAAATAACTAATGAGCAATTCTAAGAAATGATTATTCAGCGTGTGAAAAAATCGAAAGGAGTTACGTGCGGCATACATGACATAGTAATTTCACATACTGATTCACCTGTGATACATTCAACTTGACACAAAATCATTGTCGCATTACAAACACGTGTAATTTTTTAAAATTTACAAATGAAAATCTCACAATATCGAAAAGATCTATTCCATTCTTCAGTTGAGAAGATACGCGTTTTATATGCCGCTAATTTTATCAAAAAAAGTATTATCACATATATTATTAATTCAATTAAATAAATTAAATGGATTTAATTATTTTGAGTATACATTTATTACGTCGGAATTACGAAAGTTGTCGTAATAGAAGTAATGCAGTAATTGTGTACTGGGAGGGTACTGGTAGTAATTGTGCTGCGAGTTTGAAAACATAGAGGCAACTGAAATATGTATTAAGTGAAAATAATGAAAATCACCAATCATTCGCCGCCAACAGAAACTGAAATGGAAAAAATAAGAGTAAGTAATAATCGAAAAGAGTATGAATATGAAAGATTTTCGATTTCATAAGTAAATTATTAGCAGTTTGGAAATACTAATATTGTCGCCTTTTTAGATAATAAGGGATTTAATGAAGAAACTCAAGAGTAGTTTGGGAAGAAATATTCGGTCAAAAAAAAAAAAAAAATGTAAATAAATGAAAAAAAATTTGCTAAAAGAGTTTTAACTGGAATGACTATGAATGCATAAATGTGGATCTGGGACGTTTGCAGAGATTTATGGATAAGAAGAATGCGTCGGATGAAAGGATTATCGGGAAAAAGGTTTCGAAAGGACGTTAAAAAATCTGAAAGAGCCACGCAGAATGAGAAAATTGGTATGAAAATAAATATACAGAGTAGATGAAGAGTCACCGTGTAAATATGATTCACAGTGGTTGCGTGCGCGCAAACAAACTTTTCTATTTACGTTTATCTAAACTTTTTTGACTAGGTATTGTAATTATTATTCTTCCGCCTTTTTTTGAACAAATACATTGTTCCATTTTTATAAGATTTATTTTAAGTGTTCCTCGTGACTTGGTTGACGTAAAATTGATATTAAAATATTTTCGAAAATTTATTATTTGGAAGGTTTATTCTTCTACGTGTCACATATTATTGTTCCTATTATTAGTTTTGTTTTTATCGCTATTTAATTTTGTTTTTGTTATCCATTTCCCGTTTATTAATTTCGTAATATTTTGTAATTAGCACGCCGCTAATATAATTTCGCACGTTTCATTATTAATTTTATTTCCGATTGTCTATTTACTTTTCTATTGCCTTTACGATTTCCGGGTCACCTAAACTGTTTGTTAGAAACAGTCCTGTTCAGTCGCAGCAATTGTACTTTATTAATTTTTTGCTTTTATTTGCAAATATATTACATAAAAGCGTGTGTAAAAAAAAAAAGGAAAAAGTAAAGGTGTTAAAAAAAATACCAATTTAAACGTTTGCTCTGAAAATTAAAAGAAAAAAAAAAAAACAAAACCGAAAAGTAATAAATAATTATTTGATAGGAAATAGAATGTTACGATTATTCCTAGACAAAATTAACTTTTTTTAGTCGGCACCAAGTTCAAATTGCAAAAGCAATTAATAACTCTTTAAGGTACTACAAAAATTACTTGTTTTCTATGAAGTATTGAAAGCTTATTGCAGTTGGATTTGGTGCGGTCTGAAATTTAAGCGTGTAATTTTGAAGCATATAACAACCCCGAAATATTCATCAAATAATTCTTTTTTATTTTTCAGCGTATTTTTCGAGTGAAAATTTGAAGTTAATTTTCTTTTTGATCATCTTTAATTTCGCAAATTTTCAATGTATACGTTTGTGTGAGCGATAATAACCCGGATACACAATGTGCTACCTTCCGTGATCTATGAAGCTGGGTTTCAAAAGAATAATGTTCAAACATACCATTTTCATCACTGTTGTGTTTCGGGGGTTTGCAAATTCATTTTATTCATTCAAATCTACACATTTTACGGTAACACTAACACCGATAATATTTTAAGTCGCTCGCGCTTTTTTTCTGCTTTTTTTTTTTTTAAACAAAGGATATGTGCTTAAAATTCATTTTGAGATGTCGAAATAGTTCAAGTGGTAAATTATAGGTTAGAATATTCTTTACAAAATATTAAAACCCGTTGAACCTCTTTCAAACTCTAATTTTCAGGAAAAGTAGAGAAATAGACGAAGAAAGTGTCTGACGGTAATTTTTTCACGACTTAATATCGAATAAAAAAAATGCTTTAAATTAACTTTTTTTGTTTTTAATTATTTTCCGTATTCGAAATATTGTATAGTAATATTTCAAAAATAGTGAGGAGCACGCAGTAAGAAAATTTTGCAACGGAAATGTTTGCAAAACGTTAATAATGGATAATTTAGCAACAAAAAATAAACGGAAAACGATGATGTCGCATCGAGTTGATAATTCACACAGATATCCATTTCGATATGGTCCGTCAATGATACAAGCCGGGCTAGAAAGTTTAGGCGCGCAAAAATCTTTATAAATGAGACCGAATTGTAAAACAAACCTTGTTAAAACGAAATTTGGCGATACGCGCCTTACTTGATTTTAGTTGTCTCTTAATAAAAGGGTCGTTTTTCGACTGCCCGAAATTAACTTTGTCTCTCAAAAGCGGACCAAAATCGAGGCAACGAAGGTGTTCTAAATTCATTATCCTTTTTCGAATTTGCACATTTGCGACTAACGCCGATAATAATTTAAATCGCACCTTATCATCGTTTAATTTTAAAATTTTAGCTGTTGCTATTTCCCTAAATTCTAATGGAAATTTTTTGACTACTTTTCGTCTAGCGATATATAGATCACGTTATCGATTTAAAATATTAAGCTATCTGCATTTCCGGTATACAAATATATATATATTTATATTACGTGGCGTCTTATGTAATAATATGCGTATGTATACTGTTAACTAATGTTTTAAATAATTGTTGTGATTTTTAGAATAAGTTCAGTTTTAATTTTTGTATTCTGTTCCTATGTTAAATAAACGCTAATAAGAGTGTTGGGCACTCACACAACGGTTATATTTGCCGCCCAGTGAGACCCACAACTTATTTAAAAAAAAAAAAAAAAAAAAAAAAAAAACGTATACCCCGTTAAAAAGACCGTGTTTTTTTAAGTTTTTTCATGATTACTCAGGGAACGATCATTTTCCAATAAATGAAGAATCATTAAAATCTATACGATCAAAAGTCACGCATGAACAAACATAAAAAGAAAATAAACATTAAAAAAAAAAAAAAGCATACGGGCACATACTTTTTCTTTTTTTTTTATTTTTTAAACCTCATCAACTAGACACATTAACTTCTTTACTAAAACTACCGTATCCCTGTTATCGGCGCTTCTTATATTCTTTCATTTCCTTCTACTTCTTCTTAAAAGCGTTTGAGAATATAACTTTATTTTATCCTTCTACCGATTTCTTGAGCTAATTTCCTATTTAACGGATCTAATGAAAAAAAAGAAAAAAACCAGTACTAACTTATCACAATGTGTAACAGCCGGGGATTCGAACAGAACGAAATTCCACTGGTTAATCGACTGCGCTACTATCGTGGTAGCTGATTAACCTATTCAATAACAAGAACAAAAGAACAACATGAAATGAACTTACTGTAAATTTAAAAACAGCGTGGAAAGTAGTTTCATTTTAATGAGAATTTTGTGTGACGCGGGGCATCCGCAAAAACTGAAAAAGAAAAATAAAATGTAAAAATTGGCTTAAAAAAAAAGAAGCAGATTTGGGTTAGCTGAATACCGCTAGACCGTGTTGGTATGCGTGTTTTGTTTGAATGCAATTTGGCCCGAATCTCCTTCTCATAGTAGATTTGGAAAAAAAAAGGAAGCAGTTTGCGTTTATACAAAAAGATGGAAAGAGAATATACATATATGTCTTCATTTGCTCTAAAGTCTACTGTGTCGCGGATATTGAATACAATTTTTCCAAAAAAAAAAAGAAAAAAATCCTATGCGGAGGGGTTTGAAATTGAGTTTTTTAAAATTAGTTCAGCGAGCGGGACCAACCGGTTGTTCGGCTTACTTAGCCGAAGTTGAAATTGTGGAGACGATCGGAAGACGCGTGTAAACGGCTCCGAAGATACCAGCTGACAAATATCTCACGAACTGACTGCGGTCGCTGCCGACGGAAGGACGGGTTAATATCGTTAGTGGAAGCTGTTTCACTGTTATTATATCTTTTCCGCAGATGAGAGAAGATTCTCCCGATAGAGACTCAACCGCGTTCTGCTACCTCAGTGCATGCGGCCCCAGTGTCTTACGCAGAGTAGCCAGTTCAGGTATAAAACTCCGTACGAGTCTTACTCGTACATTATCTACGGCTCTGGCTTTATTTATATTCAAAAATTAGACAAAACCGACAGAAATTTAGGACTCGACAGGAAACACATCGCATTATTTATTTATTCAAGCACCCTTTTTACCCCCTCCCCTTCACTCTTGCCCTATAACAATTATCTCTCTCTCTCTCTCTCGCGCGCGCTATATCGTCATAATATGTAGATAGACCCCGACGGTAGTCAAATGGCCCGCGTCGTTGTCCGGGTCATGAAGAAAGAGCACCGCTAGCGCTGCCTCGAACGTCAACCGTAACCCCTCGGCTACGATACCGGGCTGGCATATTTGTGTGGAATTAACGATAAATACCTGTCCGCGATACTTGTACACACGAGCTCGATCGCCGAGGAGTTCCTGTCGCCGTTCCACCGATATCTCTCTGTGCCCGTGTGACCAATTATTGTTATTACTCGACTCATTCATGACAAACTGTTAATGTCGCGACTTTGACGATTACACTGCTTTTGTCGAGAACGGAATATACACGGCAGTCGAAAAACCTCGTCCGAGAGCTGCTCCTGTAAGATCAACTAACGTTATCTGCTGCTTAGATAATGAACTGTAATTTATTACCTTACCTCTTTTTCATAGCAGCCACTCCCCACCTCTCTGCACACCGATCGTCTCTCTCCGTCTCCTCCGCCTGCTACGTAGACTGTTATTATCATATGCATAACAATGTGTCTATAAAATCCTCTTCCGCATCTACACTGCGAATGCGTTCTGCGCGTAATTTATTTAAATTCCGGAACGTCACGCGGCCCGACAGCGATATTAACGGTAAATTTTAACGCGGGAAACACATGGCCGAACAACACTCGTACTAGTCCTCGGCGCACATGTGTGTCTAAGGACAATTTATCGAACGATATTTTTTCATTCTCCTTCATTGTTCGCCGAAGAAGACTCTACCGATGATATTATGCAAAAATCGCGCTTTCGCCGCATGATAATTCATCCTCGCCGCAGCCTGACCGAATAGAGAACAAAAACAAATAGAAAATCGATAAATATTGATACGATCTGCTCGCGACCGACAAATTATTTTGACATGCCCGCGCGACGCTTTATATAACGTGTTTCATGCAAAAGATCGCCACGCCTACATAGAGCTAATACGCGCGTATATGGGGTTGACTTCTTTTTTTTTTTTTCTCCGATTAAAATAGGCGTCGAGTTTTCGCGTCGACTATTCCGATCACTTTTTAAAATATCACGGGTTTTTCAAAATAAATGTTAATTCGATCGCGAGCTGAACGGTGAAATTACGCAACATTTCTTCCGCGAATAATTTAATATTCCTCCATTGTTTGTCGTTCCGTATTATTTTTGTTTTTTTCTATGGTTTTTTGTTGTTTTTTTTTTGTTTTTTTTTTTTTTGTTTTTGGTAAATACTTAATTTTTCCGATGTGCTAATTAGCTTTTCAGTAATTATTAGTTAAACCGCGACATTTTTTAAATCCTATTATCTTCCTACATTGTCCTCTCTGCTGAAATGGCATCAGTGTGCTTGCTTCTTTTTCGTATTTCCATTTGTTGAATCCCGCTTCTTATTGAGCCTCTTATTTCTTCCGCGGACATTGTTATTCCAGCTATATTGATTGCTCTTCCTATTAACAATGTCTGATCCGATTATAACGTCACTGACTCTTCTTCTCCCTTTTCTAAAATTGTCTCTGCGCGAGAAAGTTTCTGGTTGACGGGACTCTGAAGAAAGCAAAACAAAAACAACGCACTCTACGCTTTTAGCAAATTGCGCAAAACGCCCGATTTTTTCTTTTCGTTTTCGTAGAAAGAAATTTACATCGACGTTTAAAAAGGAACGATCCCGCGGAAATTATTTAATTCTTAATTATAAACGAGATACTTATTCAAACTTCCTATTTTATTATCCCTGACTCCATGCGTGCTCTTAAAGCTATTTCCTCACATTTCCCTTCTCACTGCTCTGACTTTTTTATTCGTCCCGTATTTGCTCTCTCATTCACACACTCTTTTCTCTCGCTTCATGCTATCCGCATTCATATGCTCTGTGTCCCCCCCAACGAAATGGCAGATTCTTTAGCTCAGATTGCTGTATCCTCCCGCTTTTCGGTTCACTAAAATTCCCGCTTCTAATTTACTCCCATTGTGTAAAAAGTTTCTTGTTAGATTTTGGTCAGATTTTTACGTTTCTTCCTTTTCTAATCAACACCTTCCTTTTCCATTTTTCCATCCAACCTAATCTTCCTACCCGGTTTTGGTTTTAACGATTTTCTTTCGCTTCGCCGTTCCGTTATTGTCCCTATTATCTCCGTTTACGTCTCAATATCATACTCTTCTTCCTTCCTCGCGTTTTCGTTTTCCTCTCGCACTCTTTCCCCTAATTATTCGCTCCATCCTAACGATGAAGTCGTCTGTGATCCTGAACATATCTTCTTTGAATGTCCATCCTTCGTTAATGTAATCTACTTCTTTGTACTCCGATCTGTTATAAACTCCCTAATCCTTATTGCGCTTCGTATATCCTATCGTTTACGTCGATCTCCGTTGTTCCTCTCTTCAGTTCTTTTATTCTATCAATATTTGACATCGACTCTACATCTAACTGATCCTTTTCCCTCGTGTTGTTTCTGGGCCAAGATAATCCGTTACCAACATTCCCAAAAGGGCGGTTAAAAAAAAAACTTGCGAAATTAATTTTTTTCGAATGCTCTAATTAGTTTTTTTTGTTATCGTGATGTTTTTCCCGCAGAATAATACTCACAAGCGCTGATTTTAATTTGTTCTCGAAGATATTTGCTAGAACATTTAATATCGGAAAATAATTTAAGTAAATAAGGAAAAAAAGAAAAACAATTAAGTAACTTTGTTTTGGTCTGATTCTTTTTTAAAATCAAAAAGTCATCGATTACGGCGATTTAAAAAAAAAAAAAAAAACAATTAAACGGGAATTGGTTTTAAAAATTTGAAACGACAACATTGAAATATACAAATTGAAACTATTTCAGCGAAGGCTCTAACCGGTTAATTTGAATTCTGCTAAATCTAACGTCTGGAAGAAGATTAAAGCCAACATTATCATATTTTCAAGATCTCCTCTCCTAGTAGTAAACAACCTTCGATGTCACAATCTTTTTCTTTTCATATTAGACAATGAACGCGGCGGTATTCCGAATATGAAAACATACTTAAGAATAGGGCGAGAATGAGACGAGCTAAAAAAAGGAGAAAATCCATTCAATTGATAGATTTTTTTTTTTTTTTACACTAGCCTCTAATATGATTATACTTTTTATTTTAATCCGGAAAGTATGTATAGCGAAGTGTTCTCAGAAGTATAGCTCCTCTCAGACGTTTATTAACTTCTGTAATTTACCGTCTTTGTTTCAATCATAGTTTTTTCCCCATCATTTGGCTATCGCAGTCTGTACATTCTAATGCCCCGACTTTTATTTGTGATACGGGTCATATTTGCTCTTTTGCCTACCGGTTCTTTATGCTCACTTTTTAGAACCTCCACTTTCCGCTTCCTTCGCTGATTCTTCTATGTTTTAACCTTGTCATTCTTTTTTATCCTAATCTATTGGGCTCGTCAACCAAGGAACTTCACCCAGAAATAATTAGAGAAAAGGAAAATTATGTAATAAGACGATCAGGTATCGTTAATAGGAAGGTAACAATGGGAGGGATAATAAGTAGACAATAGCGGGCACAAAAAGAAGCAGGAAGCGCAAGCCTAAGCAAGCTACAGAGCCGAACACTCTACCGAAAGAGCTGAGCACTCAAAAAACACGTTATCGGCGTCACAAACGCGCGCATCATTTGAATGGAGAGGACAACATGGTGAAGAGGCTAACGAGGAGCGAAAGCGGGGGGAGGCAATAAGGAATGATAAAAAACCCAAATGCATAATGGAGACAACAACAAAGCGAGGAAGTGGAGGAAACACAGAAGGGACCATGGATTGGAAGGAAGACTATAGGTTGAACAAACAAATAAAAGGAGGGATTATTAGAAAAGGAGGAAGCGTAAATATCTGATACCGCAGTCTAAGATAGAAATTTTTACACAGAGGCATGAGATTGGAAGATGGGATTTTTTGAAGAAGAAGGAAGAAAAAGTAGCAACCCGAGCCAAAGAATCAGCCGTCTCATTACCAGAGATGCCAGAATGGCTAGGAACCCACAGCAAGTCAATATGGATCCCATGGAGAGAAGACAGAGTCCGAATGAGAGAACGTATACGGAGAATAATAAAGTCACATGAATGATCGGGAAGAGGAGAGGAGATGGCCTGAGAGCACTCATGAAATTATCAGAAATTGGTGGAAGAAAAACGATTAGAGGAGGTAAAAATAACGGAACGTAAAATAGCCATCAGCTCGGCCGTAAATATAAAACAGAAAGAAGAAAGACCAAAAAAAATTTACATAAGTTATAATCTGGAAGAATAAAAGAAGCACCAAGACCATCAGGCCCTTTAGAACTCCATCGGTGAAAATGTTTAGGTGAGAAGGAAAGAGAGAATTGACAGTACTGTAGAATTCCTGTTTAATTACTGCTGGAGAGAGAGATTTCGAAATTTGCAGGCAAAATAAATACTCTGGGTGGATGGCAGAGATCACTGAAGTTAAAGGAGAAATAAGGCAAACTATTAAATTGAAATTATGAAATTATGAAATTATTGATTAAAGAAAAGTCGAAAGCTGGAAAGCGGCTAGAGAAGGAATCATTGAGAGCAGCTGACTGAGCCAGAAAATCTGCCGCGTCATTACCCTGAATGTCAGAGTGACTGGAAATCGGTAAAAGGTATGTAAGAATAGAACAAGATGATAGGAAATTCAAGATAAGGCAACGAATTGATAGAATAATACTGTTAGATGAATGAGTAGGAGGAGGAGAAGAAAATACTTGAAGGACGCTTTTCGAATCGGAAACAATAAGGAATTTGAAGATTCCGCTAGTCATAAAATTGAAGGAGATTGCACGAGAAATGGAAACTGGCTCAGCTGTGAAGATAAAACGGGAGGAGGGAGCCTAAAGGATTCAGAACGATGTTAAATAAGTTGTAACGTACGGAAATCATTAATGTACGGTTTAAAAAATCCGCAGAACAGATTTCGTACAAAAACTGTTGAAAAATCGTTCGATCGCTGTCCTGTAGATATGTGTCCAGATCTTAACGGGAGAAAACAAAATAATTAATGGACGGACCCAAAAGAAATCGCGTTATTCTTATTGTTGCTCTTTTTCGTCCAACTGACGGACTATAAATTCACATTAAAAAAATACGCCTCTAAAGAAAGTAGAAAAAGGTGTACATCTTTTGTAAAATTAATTATATCGTTTTTGTCATTATGGACCTAATACACTATAAGTAAAAGCAAAGTAAGTCCTTATGTCCTTGGTAAGGTATCATATGGATTGCGGAATAAAGCTTTTCATAATGTACGAAGCCTAATGGATCTAAGGAGAATACTGGGACTAGTTCCTTTCTCATAGGATCTGCCTTTACATTCCCAGATTTCTCTGCTACCCAATTATTTCAGGTTGATATAGCCCTGGGAGCGACTTGGATTCGGAACGAGACAGACTCGAACCCCCTTTCTCATTTAGTAGCCAAGAACCTTAACCACTAGGCTAGCGGGCTAAAAATAAAATTTGAATAAAATGAAGAAACGACGTGTATATTCTCGTTCAAAATGCAATCTTAATAAATTCGTGATTGTTTGTAAATGTGCCTATAAATACGATATTAATTAATTAATTTAGTTTTATTAGTTTGGCATTTTATGAAGTTTCTTGTTCTTTTCCTTTTTAATTTACCTTCGATTTTCGGCATTCAGTCGATTTGTCTAATTATTTATAAATATACATTATTTTCTAGGCACAATATTCATCCTATTATTATTTTCAAGCAAGCACATTGCTTTCAAATATAGCATCTGTATGACATTTTACAGCTAGGCGACAACTAAGAGTATTACGCTAACGTTTATAAAAGAGATCTTTTTCAATATAATTCGATGGTTTGCCGTCACATGGAAGACTTGTCGCAAATGAGATCGACCGAACGTAACAGCGGTCAGCTTAAACTGAAAATTTTTGAAAAAGAGTTAGTTTCCTGTTGAAGAAGTACTTTTATTGGATTTTTTTTTAGACAACGGATTAGTCTTTTTCACCAAAAAAAACAACTGGTAAGGTGTTCAAACTGACCTTTTAAAAAGTTAATTCATGTTTTTTCTTCTAAAAATTTTTCCAATAAATCTTAATAATTGTTTCATAAACTTATGAATCACTGAAAATACTCCCTCAGTTGGAAAAGTACAGTTTTAACGACGCCATCGAAAAACATTGAAAGTATCTAAATCGCAAAATTTCGTTTCTTAAAACATGTAAGGAATGTAGGAATAATTCATGCGGTGCATGAGCTTAAAAATTATGCATAGCCCAATGACGAATTCTAATTTTTTTCCACCGGTTCATCTCTAAAATAGAAAAATGTTAATATAGGATTTACATACAATTGCAAACAAATTAAAAACTAAATCTATATAAAAGAAAATTGATATGTAAATTTCAATAAAGGAAATAATTGTCGTGAACAACAAAAAGAAATAATGCAAAGTGAATTCGAATAATAAAAAGGATTATTAAAGTAACTTTAATTTATTATAAAGGGAAACATATACAGCGCCTTTCTTTTTAAAAAAGAATTGAAATATACTATTCGAAAGAAAATTACAACAGCCGCATTAAGGAATCTAATTAAAAGTGAATATGTGTGCTCGCATTAATAAACGTTTTCTAAGTTGTCGATCTAATAATCGTTGGTTCGCTGTGCCCTTCATCCGTGTTCGGTTTCTTGTTTGTCACAGTCGACAGATTATCGCCAGATTTCGCCAAGCTTATTTATAAATTAGACGTGTGAATTTCGTTAATCATAATGAAAAATGTACAACGCGCATGTAGCTCGCTCAAATTGACAAAGTACCTCGTGCTCGTTAAACACTTCAATCTATATGCCTGGGTATGCTATTTGTATGTATGCTTCTCAGTACCCTCGTAGTGACTCGCTAATTTGCGAGAAGTACTCACAGCGTCCAGTGAACAGGACACGAAATCGAGCAGATCATCAAATCAAAAATTCACCGCTACACGCACTATTTCTCTACTAACAAGCTGAAAACTGCTTCTTTAGCCAGGTTAGCTCTTTGCTGTCAGAAAAGTAGCGGTAGATTTCTTTCTTTTTCAGTTTGCAGAGTACTGAGGATTGACTAATCCTACAACCTATGCTCAGTTTTAAATCGTTTGTATTGACACCGCTCCATCATACGGTGTAATAGCACATTCTTGTTCTTACAGAAATGACCATTGCTGAATAGGAAGAGGGAAAATTTATTCGGACAAATTCTATTAGGTTTCACTGACGTTGATAGATGGTACTTTTGGGAGCAGTTGATTTATATGTTCCAATAATTTTTTTTTTTTTAAATCACTTTCTAATAGAGAGATATTTCATCCTAAAAAGTTATCGATTTATGAAGTGCACACGCAAACTAATTAAAGAAAGATTAATTAGGGGGAAATGCAGTTAGAAAATTTTTTCGATCTCGGGATATTTTATTAAGTTTGGGAGGTCATCTCCGAACAAGAACCATCTCACTGGTGAATGTAAAAATTTTCCGGAATAAAAAATTTAGTTAGTAAAACTTTACTTAACCGCCGCCATCTGCTTTTTTCGTTCATACTGTTGTGCAACAATTTGAATTCATACATCGTTTCTAGTTCCGTATCTTGTTTAATAGCGATATATTAGAAATATTAAATGCTAGTAATACTTTAAACACTATTATTTAAATTTGACATAGGTTTGCTTTGGTAGCTTGTTCATTCCATTTTTATTTATTATTTTTTTTTTTTAATTTATTTATTTTAATCTATTTTTTGCTTCTCATTTTTATTTTTATGCTATTCTGCATATTAAGGTATGTTTTTTTAAAACTTCATTTACATTATGTTATCATTGATTTTAAAATATCTTCTTCTTCATTCGTATGTCTTGTGATTATTTAGATTTCAGTCTGTTCATTTAATGCTGTTTTCCACATTTTGAATTAGTTCCATTTTGATTTAGTTCAATTTTGGATTAGTTTAATTTTGATTTAGTTCAATGTTGATTTAGTTCAAGTTCACAGTGGAAAATACCATTAAATGAACGAACTAAAATCCTGACAAAAATGGTAAGCGCTTACCATATATGTAGTTAATAAAATGATTTCCAACCAAGGTGTTTTTAGTTTTTTATTTTTTTCTTATTTCATATACCTGCGGTTCGTCAATTATGGACTCATTAACCCAGCAGACGAATGGTGATAATCATTTATATTTATAATGTATGGCAGGAGCACTGATTGTAAATGGGCGGTGCGTGTTTATCGCAACAAGCTAAAAAATGAAAGAAAAAAAAAACTCCCTTAAAATAATTCCTATTTATTCCAATACTTTTTCTCACACTCGATTTAATGTTCACAGCCCGACTGTGTAGCCTCGACTTTTTCCCGATAACTTCAATTTTTCATTGCAAACTTGGTTCATTATTTGGAAAGTAACCTAATTTTACTTATACGATTTTTTCTCCTTCCTCTTCTCGTTTTCTGCACTTAAATTCGATTCTAATATATTAGTATATTTCCATCTTAACAGATCTGCTACGGATTCGTAGTCATTGCGACATTTCTGGCAGTAAGCCAGTACACTCGTTGCCCCACGTTCAGCTGCAATCGATTCATAAGCATAGTTCCTGATCAGTCTTTACTGGCTTTCTTATCATTCCCATCATAATTTCCGGACTGATTTCCATCCTTCCTAAATTTCATTCTTTCTACCTTTCAATGCAACCCACTTCTCTCCTCTTTCAATAGTTCAATTTCTTCTCTAACGTTAATTATTGTTACCCCCGTAATTCGCTTTTGGTTCAGTCGCAGTCTACTGCCAGCTTTTCTTTTCCGTTTTTCTCTTGTTCAGTATCATTTGTGTCCTCTTGACCTTCCGAACTCGGCTATAATTACGATGCGAATCACGCCTAATTCGAATGTCCCTTTGTTTCCTATGAACGAACGTGCGTTTCTTTATCACTTCTGAAGTGTCCCCGCCAACCTTGCACTCCCCTCTCCCACTCTAGTTCCTCGTTAGACTGCCTTACTTTTTAAACTTTCAAATATTTCCTTTAATATAACTCACAATTCTACATGTTGCGTAAGCTTACTGTTGACGTCCTCCTTCTCCTTTAAAACAAAAAAAAAAACAGTGTATTTCGTCAATTTTCCGTTTTTCTCGTCATCTTCAGAATAGGCAACTGGGTTATCTTGCCACACTTGTTTTTACAACGGTCGGCCGGTTTGAATTCTGCGACTGTTTCCTTTCCAACCTATCAGCTACACAAAAGGAATGATGTTTTTGTTTACGGGTGATAGAAACCGTTCACTTTCGTCGATTTCTCACGGGACCGATTTATTTATTAGTTCTGTGCGATCTGTAATAACTCTATCTCTTAATATTTCATTTCAAAATATATTAATAGATCATGTTTCCGAACCGTATAAAATAACGCTTCAGAATTCTTATTAATCTAATTTTTATTTCGATATTTTATAATCTTTCCCCGTATCTATTTTTAAATTAGCTCACTGCGGAATAGTATATTATATTTTTTGGCATTTACTTTTAATAATGAAAAAAGTAAAAAGGGTCGACTGAAAATGTTTAATCTAGAAATTTTTGTCTTTTTTAAAAATCAAACAATTTTTTATAATAGCAAAGTTAATATAAGTAATTTTTATCGCTTTTTTAAATCTTTCAGTAACTTATCTCAACTTCTTCTTTACATTAACAGCTCTCTCTAATTTACGATACTGCTGTACTTGAAGACTTTTCCTATATATGCATATATATGTGGAACTCGAAGTTACAGAAAGATTTAAAAAAACGGTTAAAATTACTTATATTATTAACTTTCCCCGTTATTAAAATAGACTGATTTTTAAAAAAGACAAAAAACAAAAAAATAAAAAAACGCGATATTTCTAGATTAAAAACATTTTTAGTCGACCCAAGTCGGGATTATTATTTTTTTTTAATTTTTTCAATTATTACTAAAAGTAAACGCCGTGAAAAACGATTACATTAATTTAATAACTGTCAGCCACAATTTATTACATATAGTTCAATTCTATTTAATGAAACATCATCGCTACATACTCCTAACAGATAGTAAGGAAAAATTATACCCATTCGTCATTTCTTCTTAGGTTTTCAACGTTAGTAAACATTTTCCAAATGGCGCATTAACTCATTCGGAAGTTTATTAAATAGTCAGAAACGATACAAAACCGAGAACTATTCACGGAATATAATTACAAAAAATAAATAAAAACATAAAAATCGCCATTTTTCTCACAATTTTTTAGCGCGAACACCGTGCTCTCGCACATTTACTGAGAAATTAGAATACCGTTGCGTGACGACTTTTACATTTTTATTTATTTCCTCGTTTATAATCCAGCAGTGACTCTAGTGTGCCTCCTCGCTTTATACCTATTCAAATACAATCGTGACCTTTACCTTTGCGCGGCACTCGAAAAACGATCCTTCGTTGGCGATTGAATGATTTTTTTCGTTTTTTATTTTTCGTTTATTTATTTTGTTTTTTTCGCAATGATTTCGCAGTCTGTTTCGGCGGTAAAGTATTACCACCCGTATGAATAAATCAGTTTGTACTTTCTGCAAATTAGACGACATCCCATACAATAAAGCGAGAAGTTATAACGAGACGGAGTAAAATATGATCTTTGCTAAGGTCTGAATAATGCGACCATGCACAACAGAAGCAAAAACTAAGTTCAATCGGTTCCATAAATAACAACGGCCGCGTAAAAGGTGCAGCGGGTTCATTATAATTTGCGTGCATGTGCACCTCTTTACATTTATGCAAAATAGACAATGACCACTGTTGCCTGGACTGTCGGCAGCATATTAATAGCGTCGTCCCTGATTGATGCGAGCGACGAAAGAAGTGACCAAATATCAACCACGACGATGATTGTGTGCGTGTGCTATGATGTAGTAAGTTGTATAAAAAAAAAAAAACGAAAAAAAAAAGGAAAACGGAAAAAAACTCCAATAATAAGTATACGGATGAAAAATTATGCGAGTTTTATACGTTAAACTGCCAAGAGGAAGAGATCATTTGCGATATGTAAAGCTAGGAGAGCGATTGGCGATTAAGTAAAGTTGTATCGAAAGTCGCCAGCGAACAACCGGTAGAATTTCTTCGCTTAGAAAAAACAACGATAATATCTAAATGAAAAATCACCCTGCTCGAAAACAGCGCCGCTTCCTAATTGAATAAATTAACCTGCGCAACTCGTAGAAGAACTCGCGAAAGAGGGAAAAGTTATTAATTTTCTAGATTAATATCATTGCGCCTGTACGTCGAGGTCTCGTAATCGATTTCAGTACTGGATATTTATTCGCGCATAATCATACAGCTTGCTTTCGAACAAGTACGGAAATTTTATTAACAATTATTAGTTCCCTTAAAGCATTTTAAAAAACCAGCTGTTTTGATCGCGGCGTAACATGTCAGATAAAAATCTCAGAATTTTGAAACTTAGCGGTTAATATTATATATATATTGATACATAACATTCACTGTTTTACTTGTTTACGAAATCTTAAATAAATTTACTCTAGATAAAATCAATATTGTATTGTTATTTATAAATATTTCTACAAGTTGACGTTAGTTGAAGAATTATAGGCATACTAATTCAGACGTAGAAAGTAGTACATAGAGAATAATAGAAAATGGAAAAAAAGAAAAGTGTTACCGAATAAAATTAAGAGAATAAGTATATAAAACAGATAAAATAATATTATGACTATTTTCGTGGTATGATCATACTTTTACTAAAATAAAAAAAAAAAAATATTTATATATATATATAATTAAAATTAATGTTAGGAAAGTTAAACAAACGCAGAATTATAATAATAATAATAATAATAATAATAATACTTGGATATGTTTTAAATCGTGTAAAAAATTTTTTAAATTTCAGTCGTTGTTTTTTTTATTTTTTTAAAATTCCATCCCAAGTTACCCGGGACGGGTCGCTGAGGGGTGGAAGAAAACAATTTAACAGGCGATATGTGGTCGCGCACGTGTAAGGAACCGTAGCGATGGGTGGTTCCTAATAAAGAAAGGACGGAGAGTGAAAATGCTCTTACGGTTACGATATGTACATGTAAGCGGTATGGCAGTGCGCGCTTTTAGGGTTCGGCATGTGTGGGTCGGAGGAAAATAAAGTACCATTTACAAGCGTGCAAGACGTACACGCTATTTTCTTAGTCTTGAAAAACTCTGGAAAAATCAGCAGCTCCGAGGCTCCACCTTCTTTTATTGCTTTTACTGTATGGTTTTCCGGGAAACATCGTATTAATCATCCGCAAAGACCGGCCCACCTTCAAATCAGTGAAAATCCTAGAATTCCAGATGCTCTAGAATTAGTTTTTTTCATTTTACTTTAGGAAATTTATGTAAAGAATACATTTAAAAAAAAAAAAAAAGTATTAATAATTTTTTTTTATTACTCTTTTTTTGTTTCTCACTAAGCGCACTGTAGGTAACTATGCGAGAAAAATGCGTCCAGGTATGTTTCTAATTAGAACTTTAACTAGGTTATTTTTAAAATAAATGCTATCCGATAATGGTATCACAGTTTGGTTTTATAAATTACGGATTACTCTTAATTCTGAAAGGGATCATCCGAAATTATTCAGAAGAATGCAGAGTGTACTTAATGTCTGGTCCTCGAAAATACTACTTCATATTAGAGAACACAACACAGTTAATGAAAATTATTTCTTCGCATAAATGACTTTCGTTTTCTTAAATAATTACGCCTACATTTATTGTCTGCAAAAGAAAGAAAGAAAGAAAGAAACGGAGAACTAAAACTGTATAAAAGATATTTAAATGAAGAAAATAAAACGACATCTAATCTAACATTCGGAAAATATCGATGTCGTTCAACTATCATCTATAGTTTCAATTTGAAATGGACACGATTGATTGTGTATATATATATATACGAAATAATCGAAGGAAATTAAGTAGTTCCTTTTCCAAGACACTTTTTCCTCTAACAGAAAGACATCCTAGTCTTACTTAGCTGTTCAGCCGCCCTGGGTATATGGTAGATCGATTGTTAATCATTTGTTAGCAATGAAGAGGGCAGCATTTTGAAAAATTTTTAATTAATAATTAAAACGGATACGAGTACAACGGTGATGCCGCTTCGGTACAACATTTTAAATAACCTTCCATCATTTGCATTTGAAAAAAAGAAAATAGTCTATGTATTAATTACGTTTAAAAACCTTTAGGAAAACTTTTAAAGAATTATTCAAAAGATGCCCTCTCATCTATAATTAAGAGTACTTTGAAGAAGTTACATCGCTGCCAAGTTAACGTAAATGCCAGTAGCGCATTCAGGTAGAACTAGGTTGCTCGGTGTTGTAAAGCCCGTTATTTGAGAGACAGCTGTGTTGAATATTAAAGAAAGTAATGATGCGTGGAATGAATTGGAAATATTGCGGCTACGCAGTTGCATGAATTAAAGCTTATTGCGTTTATTAAATAGAGTAAAGTATTTTTTTTGTAACAGGGCTAAGAAAATAATAGAGCGTCTAGAAAAGGGGTAGGTAAATTTCCGAAAATATTTGCATAAGTAGGTTTCGCGGGAAATAATTATAAAACCAGATTAATTTTCGTGTCGGTAGTGGTTTTTTGCTCGATGAAAACTAAAGCAACGTGACTAACGCAGCATGAGCATAGTGCTTCAGTGGTCTCCAGTGACGACACAACGAAAAGACATACACGCGTGACCTTTACCCCGTATATGTATTCTAGTGATTGGAGGCGCCACGAATGAAGAGCATCTTTATTTCGATGAACATTATGGCGTTTGTCGAGAAATCAGCATAATAATATTAATATTGCATATATTATCTGCATTTAATATTCCAATTTCATAAATATATGTATATTTATTACCAATGATTTTAACACATATTTATTTGTTACATTATTGAAGGTACTATACAGAGAAATACTCGCGAAATTTGGAAATATTATTCGCTGTATCCATATTATATACGTCCCGTCTGATTAAGTAAAAAAAAACTAATACGATAGTAATTATAAACATAAATAACAAACATGTTTAAAATCGGTATACAATCGTATTATTTGTTGTTTTTTTTTTTTTTGTTATTTTTTGACGTGAATATGTCTTATGGGCGGGGGGTCATTCTAAAAATTTGTCCGTCACACGAAGTATCCTACGAAATTTTACCATAAAATGTTACCCTGGAAATGCAAAAAAAAAAAATATATTATCTGTACATATACCGGATGGTCCACTGTAACGCTGTCTTTCGCATCAGGAACTTACAAAAGATGACGAGCCTCCAAGTGGAAGCACTGAACGCGTTTCGCATAGCGTTCGCAAATGTTCGCATTGTTTTCGTCGACGGGTGCAGTATGATCGGTAATCCGCTCTCCTCGGACAGATAAATTATCGACTTGAACACATCATGCATGATCATGGACACATCCGTTCGCCGGTATATAGACATGATGTTTACAGGCGACATCTCCGTCAACTGGCGCCCGTTTCCCAGACACACAGATTTACAAGCGATCGAGTAAAAGGTTGTGAAATTAACTGACAGCCACTAAATTACTATTACCCAGTCGTACAAGTGATACGACAAGGCAATATATCGCCTTCTCATCTGTACTAACCAAGATTGCTGATGATTTTAGCCCTTACTTCCAGAGAAGAAAGTAATGATCGAGTCCCGGCTTCTTTGAATTCGTCGACCGCGAGTTTCTTCAGGCCATGTATGCCTATTCCTCCGCACCTAGATTCCCCGTACAAGAAATGGTCAAAGTTCTCGGTAGTGATTTTCACTTGGATTTACGAGAATAGCACAGTTCCGCACTTATGGAATTTATGCGCGCATCATTCGGACTCGAACTACACAGAATGAACTAACCATATCCACATCACGCAATTTCACGTACACTGACGCTGTCTTTTCACGACACGTCGACGCACTTGAAACGCGTCACTCTATATCTCCTACTTTAGTTACGCATCATCCTCTCTCCTTTCGATTACAACGCATACCTCCAATGTCAATATTGTAAATGGTGTAAATAGCGTAATTTTTATCGAGATGATATATAAATAATGTAAACGATGTGTTAATAATAATGTTGTAAATACCGTATTATCCGTTTCTAGAGAATCACTCCCTGTACAATAAAAATCTTGAACAGGTGGAGTCGGCTTTCACACTCGTTGCTGCCCCCCATAAGATATAAAGCCAGCGCTCACCGGCAATTCAACGAAACAACCTAGATAAAATTCGTACGTCGAGTGAACGGATGAAGGAAAGCTGCTGGAGCTGCCCATGTGTATATATATATATTTAAAAAATCGGTAGCGAATTGTGATTTTCTCTCCGATACTTTTTCTGAGATAAAATAATGTCGAAACAGAAAATTAACTTTGCTTTTTTTTTTTTTTTTTTTTTTGCTTTAACAGATATTAATTGCTCAAACAAAAATAAATTAAGAAGCCGCCTCTCCTTTTTTTTTTTTTTTTCATTTTAAAAATTAAAAATTAAATTTAAGAAAAACTTAATATTTAAATATTAGCAGAAATATTATAAACAATTTACATGAACAACTAAAAGGAATAACGAAAAATAAATTAAAAAAATAAAGAAATAAATAAATAAAAAAATAAAGCAATCTTTAGAAAGATTCTAGGAGTTAAATAGAATGATGAATAGTTTAAATATAAGTTTTGAGCAATGAACTATATAATAGCAAGATTAATGATGGGTAGTTTAAATGGGTTTTGAACAGTGAACTATATATAGCAAGATTGAACCATTGTCCATATCAAAAAGGAAAAGAAAATTATTATTTTACAGGCATAGCACGAGAATGCAGGAGGACAGGTTAACTAAGAGAATTTATGAATTCATGAAAACGAGGAAAATAAGACACCTACATGGTTCGATGAGTGTGAAAAGAATGTGACATTTTAATGGATGTTACTGAAATAGAAATATTTAATAAAGAATGATTTCGTAAAGCAGTTGCGACGTCAATCTTTAAAATGAAACAAGTAAATCGGAATAGATCGCTTTCGATAAGCCATGAGAATGCCTTTTAATGGAAGGTCTCAAGAAATATTTGAAGGATTCCGTTAGGGAAGGAAAAAGAACAAGATGTAAAATGAAAACTTAGTTGTTTAGCATAGTCCACAGAGGCTGAAATTGGAAAAAAAAAAAAAAAGAAAAAGAAAACTATAAAATGTAATACAGCACCTTCGTCTTATTATAAAGAATAATTTAGTTATATTATTGCATGAAAAATTACATAGCACGTAGGATCGGCAAAAATTAGAAATTCCTTTCGAGTTATAAAGTGTGACATATGTTCGATATTTCACGTTGTTCTTCTTGTTTGAAAGTTGCTAGGCTGAAAATCGATTTTTGCCTCGAATTAATTATAACTAATAACGGTGTGTTTCTCCGGTAGAATACCAGAGATTTCCGTTCCTTTGTATTTTCCTTATACCCGTTGATACTGCGCACACTACCGCCCTCTATTTTTTAGTCTCTAGAAAAAGTCGATTCCGGAATATCGGACATAGTGCGTTAAATTAATCGTACTGTGGTTCTATTATCGCCGATGTGTAAATTCCTAGAAGAAATAAAATTAAAAAAAAAAAACAGAATCCTTTTTTTTGTTAATTTCATCCTTTTCGGAAGCCAAGCTTTCTCAACTTTTTTACGCCTCAAAAATTTTAAAAATAACCCCGTTCGTTCGAGATACGAACTTTGCGAAAAACATTATACACTTGATTAATTTAAAATGAAGTTAAACGTACAACAGGTTCCACAAATCGGTTTACAGTTGAAACGTTACAAAGTGCCCCGGAGATATTCAGGCGATAGTAGGCGCAACTGGAAACGACATTCACAGGATGTTTTCAGTCGAAGCGCGAGATTACTAAATCAAAACACATTAGAGCACGCTTCGCCTATCAAAAGAATACCGCGACGATGATCAAGCCGGAACAGACGATGGAAACGGTGCTACATACGCAAAAAGGTTTTTCCCTTGTTTTGCTGCGGGGCGTGCAAAGTGTTGGAGGTGTTTTTGCAAAAACGAATTCGCTGACTTTTTTGGCCCGGGAAAGCGGAACAAATCTATGAAAAACAGGAAAGCAAAAAACAACGCGGGAAGGGCAAAAAAAAAGAAGAAAGAAAAAAAACGTTCAAATAGCTCTAAAAAGACAAAAGATCTGAGAATATTTTACTAAAATCAGCCGAGTTGAAAAACAAACCGAATCGCGAAATTTTTGGCACCGTTTGGTCATTTTTCTCCCTTTTTTATAGGCTAGAAAATTAACAAAAAATTCCCTCTTCGAAGGCAAACCAACAGTTTCTTTTTTTTGAAAAATTGTAATACCGATATAATTTTATCGACAGACCCTTTATTTCTTTTGTCTTCGACACTACGATACGTCCTTCTGATGACACTGCAGCGGGCACCACAATTGAACAACAGGATAGATAGGGTACACATATTGATAACGAAATTCGCCAAGCTAGAGAGGAAATTTCTTTTTTCAATTTATTTTATTTATTCATTATTATTATTATTGAAAAAAGAAAATCTACAAATGCGCTGCAAAGAATGAGCTGAAAATACAAATAAAACAAATGTTAAATGTATATTTTTAGATACCGTTGATGTTGGCAAAAGTCAGGCCTGAACTTAGGGCGGGAGGGGGCTAGGGGGGCTGCAGCCCTGGGCCCCGGCGTATAAAGGAGCCCCGAATAGACACCCACTTCCGACATGTAATAAAAAATAAATCTATCATTTGTCACATATATCAACTTTTTTTTTTAAATAAATAGAATTAACTTTACAGAAGCAAGTGCATTTTTTAATACATTTATTTTTGTAATAATTTTGTATCATTTTATTTCCTTCTAGAGGAGGAAACTTCGTAATAGTAAAATTTCGAATGGTTCTTAAAAACGTACCAGAAATTTGTTTTAAGGTATAACGAGTCGGAATCTACGTTTTTAGGAAATGTCTGTATGAAATGTGTGTGCGTGTGTAACGCATAACACACACGCATGCACACTATCCTTTTAAGCAAATCTTTAGTTAAAATTTGCTGAAAAATTCATTATTTAAACATTATATATATATATATATATATTTTTTTTTTTTTTGGCATCGAAAATTCTACCCATTGTGTCTATATGATATTTAGTTTTGTTTACATTAATAATTATATGTTAATTCGTGAATTCAAAATAATATAATTAAATTAAATTAAAGAAAATTTAGTTATTCCATAAAACTGATAATAATCCGGGCCTGGCAAAAGTGTACGTATTTATCAGCTATAACGGATGATAGAAAAAATTCTACATTTAAACTAAGCTACACTAGTTAAAATTAGATAATACATTTATTAAAGTAATATAAACACGTGCGAGACTCTGGTTTTTCAATACACCGTGTTATAATGAATTCGAAACCAGTCGTGTAATTTATATTTTTAACTCTTTTAAAATATTATTCGTCCTACACTTTCAATTGCATTTAATCGAATAGTTTATATTAAATGCATTTCACATGTGGTTTGTGCACATAGGTGTATATATATATATATATATATATAAATACATTAACTTTGAAAAAAGAACTTCTCAATTGAGCTACAGATATTAGTAACAAAATCGATCATCTTCTTATCAAAAAACAGATTTCTTTTCAGAAATATTCCGTATACTTGACGTAAAAATAACTATAGCCGAAAAAGTTTACTTTGAGAAAAATTTATTTATTTTTTTTTTTTTTCTAATTTAAAGACGCAATAAATGAATTAAACGAAACGATAACGAATATTTAAATTTAAACTTAAATAGATTATATGAAATTTTTAAAGAAAAAAAAAAAAAGCAATGAAAGAACGAAAGGATAATCCTTCGACGCACTTTTAAAAATTAACAAATTTGAACGCGTTTTATGCATAAAAATGTATATGTATAAGCATATTTTTCTGTTTAGAAATTTGACGCTGAAATTGTTAATTTAAAAAAACAAGAAGCCGCTTAATCGTCGTCAGCTTCGTTCGGTAACTAGTCTATTCGTGTTTATAGAACACTTTTCGAAACCAGCTGAGATTGGCTTATGTACTTTACGGGAGAAAAGATTTCTTAACGCAAAAGATGAAAACATCCGAGTGAACAAAAGAGAATTCGGTCCTCCGTTATTCAAAAATGACTCGCTGCTCCTTTGAATACTACGTTTCTCTGTCCGATAAGTCGTCATACGGACGAACTTATATATGCAGGGAAGTTCTTAATGTAAAAAAAATGAGATACGCGACGCGCAAGCGAATAAGAGGAAATGTTCGTACATTTCCGACTGTTACCGAAAAAAAACGATCATTTTTCTTTGGTACGTATTAAAATTTGATGAACACATTATTTTAATTACTTATTAAATGAATCATTATTAGACATGTACACTTTTATAAAATAATCATAATACATTTAAAAGCTAACAGCTTCATATATACTGTGATCATGAAGCTCTATTGTGTTTAATTTTAAATGTATTATTATTGTTTTAGAAAAATGTATGATTCGTTTAATATTTTTGTTCTTAATTTCAAAAAGTTGCTGAATCGCAGCTTATTTGTTGTCTTATAATAAACGCATTGCATCGAGCGCGAGATAAAGAAAAACGGTGTAGCATCATCTACGATGTCACTCTTACACCAACACTACTTCAAAACCAGGGCGGCAGCACTCTACCGTATTTTAATTCTAGACATCGTTTATAATAGTCACTTAAATCCGTGTATGCTAAAAAGAAAGCCGCCAGGAATCGGCTTATGCAGAGTTTCGCCACTGCTATATCATGATAATAGGATTCGCGATACGTTCAAAGCCAACTGGAAATTCTCAGTAATAATAAATCTAGCGAGATATGCTTTTACAATAAAAGTTCTATCGCCTTTAAAACCCATATTAATCTTTTCCAGTGCGGAACTAAAAATTAGGTTAGCTCCGAAGCTTCTTGCGGCTCGGTAGATACTAAACGTTGACGACTTCACACTATCGCATGCAGCTGAGATTCTTCGCAATCCTTAACCGAGGGTCATATTGCCGATTCATAGAATTATCCGATACGGAAGGTGGTAGGTCAACAACGGTGCTTCTTCTATTCACTCTATTTCTTCCGCATTCCACTCACCACTTTCCCAACTTCACAGTCCCGCCATAAACTTTTTGAAGTCCTTTAACATAGATTCCCTTAAAATTTATCGAGCCTCGTCTCGTCGGTCTATTAAACATTTTTCATTCGAGAACTTTATTCCGTTTTCATTGATTGTATAATAAATTCGGCACGATTAAACTACACCTACATTAACAAGTCCGTTTTTTTAAAGACTGCCGAAGACTATTAATTTTTCTCTACCTCAAAAAAAATGATGTACAATGTGTTCAAATGGGAAAAAAAAAATTATTTTCGTTTTTACAATGTTCGTTAATCTTTCGTGTTTTTGCCATTATTTGTTTGTTTTTTTTTTTTTCGAATTGGCCAACTATGCACCACGCGAAATATCTTCACGATGGTGGTTCCTTCGCCTTTCGTTCACACCAGTATTTCTCCATTATTTTGCTGTGTTCGGCACCAGTTTTCTTCTTCACATTTCCTTCAAAACTCCGGAACGTATTAATTGTATTTCGAAACACCTGTTTCTATTCATAATGTCATTCTCCGTGCGCGATGTTACTTTTCCCAAGATCTTTCTTAACTTCCCCCGGAACCAAGCGATTTGCGTTTTAGGGTTATTATGAAATCGTACCCGATAATTCTTCTTGTTAAGCGTTTTGTCTACATTCGTTTTAAGTGACCATATTTTTTCATTGTGCTAATAATATCTTCAGTATCTTCATATATTTCCTTATTACTACTCCTTTTTTTCCATCAAATATCGGTAGTCCCAGAATTTTGCGTACTATTTTCCTTTTCTTCATTTTAATTTGTTCCTACAGTTCTTTGGCTACATTCATTGCTAGCCACTCCGACACACACAGACATTCTTCCGGTTTAATTACCGCGTTGTAATGTCTTAATTTAGATTTTATGGGCGTTGATTTTTTTTATAATATATATTTCTCTTGTCAACTGGAATGTTTTATTTCCATTTTTCTTGCCCTTTCCTGGTTAATCCAACGCGTTTGAAAGCGAAAAGAAGTTTCTTTACAAACCGTTCTTTAAATTTGAAAGCACTTCAGAGAATGACAAACATGTGTTACATATCTATTACTATTGTGTGTGGAGTAGAAAAGCAACAACAATGACGGTAAAGACATTAAAAAAACGGGAAGCTTACGAAAAATGTGGCTGCACAGAAGATTGCTTAGAATTCCTTGGATACAGAAAATGGCCAACGAAAAAATATTAGAGCTGGCCGATTTTAAGAGATGCTTGACGCAGACAATCGAGAACAGGAAAACGGAATATTTCGGTCATTTAATCAGAGGTCAAAGATATGAAGTAATCAAAGTGACAAATTGAAGGAAAAAAACTGATGGACGTCGAAGTTAGGGAAAAGAAGGAAAACTTCCTGTCTGAAAAATAGACAGGACCACAAGCTTTGTTGATGACCTTGTGCGAGCAGCAGAAGGACGATAAATTTAAGGTAACGATGCTATAACGCTACTAGGATCATCAACGCGCAGTTATGACAATCGAAGAAGAAAATCATTATAATATCTACGAATTTCGTTAAAATAGTACGGTAATATTGTACATGTAGATTAGTTGAAAATAAACTTACAAATGAAGATTGAACTACTTTGTTGCTAGGAGAATGGTAATGTAATTTTATCAAATTTACATAAAATAATTATAGACATTTCGCGGTATCGCATTATTACGTATATTTCAGTGTTTACATTTGGGTGAAAGGAAATTTTTGTAATGTTTTCGTAGTCACAGCGGCGGTCCGAGGTAAAATTTTTAACAGCGTAAAATCTCCTTACGTAGTGGAAAGGTTATTATTGGTAAAATTAGAAGTTCATAATTATTTCGTATATATGGTAAATTTCTTTCGTATACGAATGTTTTATTATAAGAAAACTTCTCTCATTTGCAAAAGGGTTACTTACAAAACAATACCTATGAATGCAGTAATTACTGCTAATAATATAAGCAATAAACGATTACAAAACTAGGATCGGCATGCTAGCTCTGGGCCCCATTTCCGATGGGCCACGACCGTACTACAGTTTTCTTTTTTCTAAACAATTTCGAATTTTTAGGTAATTTAAAATTTTTTCACCTAAAAAAATTCGGTAAACGTATCTACTAATCGGGAACTCATTGCCTCGAAATTTTAACCGACACCAGCGAATGATTATTAAATTGTTAATTGAAATACTGAATAATTTCAAATTGTCTTACATGAGAGCATCCTAAAAAGGGCCCCTTAACCAGAAAACTCTGTAAAACAGTTAAAAAAGTAACGTCGCATAAAACTGCCTACCGCAGAGCAACCTGTTCTCAATGTTTGTTATTCTGCTGCACATGAAAACTTGTACTAGTCAGATTTGGTGCTTTTTATGGGGCTGCTACCTCTTGATGGCGTTGTAGCGATCGCAGAAGCAATTTTCTCTTTAATATTAAAAGTATCAAAAGATGCTCCCGAGACACCTGTGACGTCACGCACGGTTTATATCAACCGACCAGATCGTTCGATTGCGCACCGAGTGAAACGATAACTAGTGTCTTGTAAACGTTAACATCCGAGAAAAATCATTTTCAAACACGACCGCGTTTAAAATGCGTCTTTCTTTTCGAAATTTTGACATGATTACATTGTCGATTTTGATTCCAATGGTAGTGAAAACGATTTTCATCGATATCAGAATTAAAATCAACAATGCAATCTTGCCAAAATCTCGGAAAATAATACGAACGTTTAAATTTACACGTTTAATCGGATATGGTCGAATTGGTTCCGGTAATAAACTGGAATTACTACATTAGGTGTTCGAATTGGTGTTCCCATTGTTACTAGAATGATTGATGAATCAGTGGATTTATGTACTTTATTAAAACGTGATATTTAACCAAAAAGAAATATATTTTTAATAGTAGTAGTGAATTTCGCGTAAGAAATAACATTAAGTTTAATTTTTACCCTTGATTGCATTTGATTTTTTTTTTTTTTTTTGAACATATAGACATGAAATATAAATCGTAAATAAGTACACAGGCTGTGTGAACATTTATTCATTGGTAAAGTATTGTAAAAATCCTAAATGTAGTTTACAATTATTTATTTTCCATCTACAATTCAGATTTTTTTGAAACAGATCACAATAATATACAAATTGAAGACAGCTTGCAACATAGATGTGCGATATCGCTTGCAAATTTTCTATTCCATAATTATGGATGATAAAAAGAAGATATGAGTTACAGGAAAAATAAAATTTATAATTTGTAAAGGCTTAATATTTTATTAAATAAGAATAAAATCTTAATTAAAACATAATTTTCGTAGGTTTCTGGCAAATTGTTCTACTACTTTGTTATAAAAGTCAAATTGTCCATGATTACGCGCCTATGAATACTCATCATGGCCGGTTGATTAAAAAGCTCTAAAGCTCCAGGGGGAGGGCAACGCTTCCCCAACCCCCCTTGGTGACGCAACAAATAATCACCTAAACAAGAGATGGTCGAGACGATTAATTACCGATATATTATACGAACAAAAAAACAGCGTGATGGGTAAAATCCGTTCTAGTCGTGACTATCCAAAACAACAAATACGTTCGATTAATAACCGATTTTGCGTTACACATATATATATATATATATATATATATATATATATATATATATATATATATTATATACAGGGAGATAAAAATGTAGATGTATATAAATTTTAAAAAAATAAGTGGAAAAAAAATCGAACTAAGCAATTTTTAGCACACTTAAAATTCGCACAAATGCCGGCGAAAACGTAATAATAAATGTGGAAATCAAATTTATGGAAATGGAAAATTTTTCACTAAAAGACCCGGTAGATAAAAGGGTTTCGGTAAAGTTGATAGTCGGCTGGAAACTGCGTCCGACCCGGTGCCTCGGTGAAACCGAGCTTTCGCAGCAGCGACAGGCCAGGCAGGTGGGGGAGCTTTCGATGTGCTTTTCCACCAACTCATACGGCACCCGCTTTTCCGATATTGACGAGAGAACAAGTCGCGCATGCTCCATGCCCTAGACCAACCAGAAGAGGCGCAATTTTATTACAGTCTTACATTTTTTCTTCCCCTTTTTTTTTCTTTCGCTTTTCTTCAAATTTTTCTCCCTCCCCCTCTCCTCTCTCTCTCACTCTCTCTCTCTCTCTTTCTCTCTCTCTCTTACGTATTGACATGGACGTGTACGTGTACACATAGACACGTGTATAGCGCTGACGCATTTCAGTGTGTACGTGTTAGAGCGGAACACGCGCTCGCATTCTTTCGGAAGAACATCTAGGAAAGAAAAAGGAAAAGAAAAAAAAGAGGATCGAGCGAAGCTGTCGCTTAAAAAAAAAGTTTAAATAAAATAATAATAATAAAAGAAGAAGAAGAAGAAGAATCAGAAAAAAGGTAGTATAAGGAATTTCGAGGGATAAACTGCGAGCTTTCTTCGTTCGAGTTCACCACCACTGCCGCTAACAACGTAACACTTGCAAACTCCATCATGGCTACAATTTGATTTTCAGCGAGCAACTCGTTCGCCGTCGTCATACGCAATCAGCCCCACGCTCCCCGGAAAACTCCGGCAAGGCTGGCCGGGCGCTGCTGCTGAGACTTTTTCAACATTCTGCATGTCGCGAGAGTCGTCCTATATTTCCATTAATATAATTTTCCGACAGAGCGCGAGCTCTCACCGTGCCCGCTTTCCTCTTCAACAACATCATCACCACATCCTCTTTACTTGGTCGTTCGGTTGGAGCAGTCATCGCGCGCCAATCTCGTCTTTTTTCTCGCGCCAGCTCGTTGCTACTTCAATTTCCTATAATATATCATCCGCCGAAGAGCGCCAGCGGCCGCCCCTATTCCGAGAAGCGATGACTTTTAAGAGTTCGTGGAAAGTGCTTGTGTTCGGAGAAAGCTGACGACGCGCGATAGGTTGCCCCCGCTTCTATACTACTACACTAATCCAACTCGCATCTCCTTAGTAACCGGGTACTCTATATACGGCTGGAAAACGTTTTTTGGGTCGTGTTTCTTTTTTTCGCTTAAACTTTCAACCGTTAAAGGCGACATTCAATTATTTACTAATAAATTGTAATATTTCATTTCTGAAGAAATGTTATTTGTTGCCTTTTTCTCCTCGTTTCCCTTCCCCCTTTAAGGTAGAGTAATAAAACTACGCAGGAAAAAAAATTGTGTTACGATAAAAGTTTCTTTTAAAATTATCTCGTTATTTAATTTGCGATATTATTTTTTATCGAGTTTAAGAAACAAAAAAAAAAAAAAAAAAAACCCCAAAAAAAAACGAAAAAAGAATATATACAACTCTTTTGGATTTTGCCATGAAAATACCTCCTGGAGCTTCGTATGATAGCATTCTGCAATTCTCATAAAAGAGTCGGCTTTAATAATTGAGTACAGCATTTTTAAACGTTATATCTAATAGAAAAATGTTCCATTAAATACTAAAATGTTGCACGTAAGTATTACGCGATTTTTCGTATTACCCCGACACGAAAATGGTATAACAATTAGTACGTGTGGATGTAATATACATAGAATAATAATAAATATGTATTCGTATATATATCAATAGCTCAGTGGAAAAGCTAGACCCACCAAATTTTGTTTCAATGTCAAATTTCGATTCAGACACATTGGAAAGCAAACACATTTGTGTGTTTGCTTTTCGAATCGAAATTCAACATGTCTACTTCTTAAAGCAAAATTTGACGTGTCCTTGTTTTTCCACTGAGCTGTTGATATATATATATATATATATATATATATATATATATATATGTATTTACAGTACGAAATAGTAATGTCAGCATCCAACAACTCATGATTCAAAATTGGACAAATAATGGCAGAGGCGGAGATGCAATATCAAGTAATAACTGCAAATAATTACCAAATACGTGTAATGAAAAAAGAAATAAATGATATATGCCCAATATGTAAAAAAAAAAAAAAAAAAAACTAATTGACCATATTATATATGGCTGCAGTGTGAGGCGTCAAAATAATATTTAAATCGACATAGTGTAATGTTTTGCATGTATCCCACCAGAAAATTATAGAGAAATATAAAATGAGAAATAAAATACCATATTATAATTATATATCGAAAGAAATGATAGAAAATAATAAAGTGAAAATCGTCCTTGATAAGAAAATAACGACAGACAGAAAAATGAATGAAAATAATCCAGATATGATAATAAAGACAATAAGCCGAAAATTATAGATACTAAGTAATTCGACTAATAGAAAATTTAACGTAAACCATAATTATTGAGAAAATATATCGATCTGCCTAACGAAATAAAAAAATTATGGATGCTAAAAAAATAGAGACACAATACTAGTGATTATATTACTCTCTAGACCCGGTAAAACTAATAGAACAATTAGGATTAAAGGAAAATTACTATGTAACAATATGGAAGGCGGTTGTATCACACAGCATAGTACGCAGAGTAATGAGGAATATAATCCGCAGCATAATGAAATTATGAATACAATGATTGAAGATTGTGACTTGATTGAAGTCCTCATAGCTTCTAATACCGGTTATAAATGTAAACAATGTTAAAAAAATTACCATTAACATTACTGATGTTATATTTTGTGTATTACGCGAACGACATATGATTATCAACAATTCACAAAAATCTATAATATAATCTAGATTGTAAAAACATTAAAAAATGAATATACACACATATAAAACAATAAATATAATAAATTAGTACAATCGGTTTCATCAATTGTTCGATATATTCGATGTTTTTAATCTTTCGACAGTCGCTACCGAAAGGTAAATGAACGCTCTTTATTAGTTGTCGATTAGTTAATAAAATCCAGGGGTTCGCGGTCGTGTTGGTAATAACTAAATACCACGAATTACATATTACTGCGATAAAAACGCGCCAGTATGCTAATTTAAATATATTTTCGTTTGCTATTTATTAATCGAAATTAAAATAATCAAATTCATCGCGGAAATAAAAAGTTCCGGGGAGGGTTTAATATCGAACAGAAAGATTTACACTTGCGCAAGATAGAGTTACACGAAGAAGAGACGATTTACAGGGACTATTATGGGGCGCCTGCAGTATTGACTTTTTGGTCGTAGTTAATATTAGAAGTTTTTTTTTTTTTGTTTTTTTTTCATCTCCCAGTTGAGCTGTTCTTTGTTGCAGGTATATTTGGTGCTACCCGGATGTGCCCGCTTCTGTACGGAGGTTTTTTTCATCCTTTTAACCAGCATATTCGTGTTCTTCCGATGGCGCGTTACCTGATTTCGCTTGTTTTATATTTCTCTTATTGGTTTCGACTTACCGCTATTGGGGCAAGCGTGATCCGTTGCAAAAAGATCCTCTACTACCCGTCGTTGTGCTTTACCGGAAAAGACGCTAACAAAAAATCTCACAATCAATTTGCAACAATGTAATATTTATCTGTAAGTTTAACAGTTATACAGCTCGGAGAAAGAGGCCCAATTTTCGGAAATGATACACGTTGCAAAGGTATTACGACGGACTGGCTTTAATTGTTCGGTCGGCCATTTTCATCTTACCGCCCTTAGCGAAGAAACGAAGAATTCTCTAGTTTTGAAAAAAATTATACTTAGTTCTGTTTTTAGACGCATAGATGAGCTAGCAAAAGTATTTAACGTTAACCCCCTGTTAACTGATATACGCGGGTGTTTTTAAGTTTTTCTGTATAAATCGGAAAAAGGGCTTTGTTCATCGGATGAAGATAAAGCCGTTGCGAGGGACGATTTTTTGTTTGATTTCACCTTAAAAAAACCTAGAAAATATTCGCATTTCTTAGAAATGTTCACTTAATTGTCGGATTTCTTATTGGCGGCGTTACTTGCTCCACATAAATGGCTATTAAATATTGAATTTAAATTTATGGCCAGTTGAATGTTTCTGCCGAAGCAAAAAAGAAAAAATATTTATTATTAAAAAATATGTAGTAAATTTCCCCCGAGTTCGTTAATGTGCGTAACAGTGCTGCTGATGTGTTCACGGATGCCGTGAGTTTGCGTTAGTTTATTAAAATTTTTACCCCTTCCTCCAGCACGTTTTTGTACTTATTCGATTGATCTGCGCGGTCAGCTAACATGTCTCGGTTGCGTTTTACGGCGAAGGCTTGTTTGCCAACCGTTTTTATCCAGGTCGCATAATTTTAACGTAATTTATTAAAAATCACTAATTACTCCAATTTCCTGTACCCGTCTAAGATATACTATCTTTCCGCCTTCCTGAAGAACCTACCGGCTCATGTAGTTCAACAGGAATATAACTTCATGTCACGCAATTCTTATTTCCTTTCCCCCCACACTGTGTGATCTTTACGAATTTGATGGTTCCAGAATAACGGACGGTACGGGAACTGCCTTTTTAGTCTCAACTATTTTGAATCTTATAAACTGCCTTCCTTCTGCTCCATATTTACTGCAGAATCTACAGCTATCCTTCGTGCTACCTAATATAAATTAGTTCCACTAATGATATTTAATTAAATTACTGATAGTGCCGAATTCTAAAGGTGTGCTATCTATCGCCTCTCCTCTTCCTCGTCATTCCTCAGATTTTATAATTCTCCTGATTCGTTCTTTTGTCACTAGATTGTATAGCGTTCGTTTCATTCAAATCGATTTCTTATGGTCCTCCAGTCATGTTGGCATTGAGGACAATGAATTAGTTGATTCATTAGCTCGATCTGCCATTCAGACTGGTCAATTTCAGTTCAAATTTTCTTCTTGTAATCTTAACGTTTTTTCCAGGAATTGCCATCGCCTACGACGGCACAATATTTATCCCCTTTTATTCTCGAATCCTGAATTCCTTTATCTTAGTATCCAAACTCATCTTCCTCCATACCCTTAGTACTATGACTTCCCTCATCTCTCGCGCTTTCTTATCTCTTCTATTTGTAGGCTTCGCCTAGATCATAGTCGACTTCCGGCATCCCCTTTTCGCTTTTCTATGTCTTCTTCTCCCTTTTGTTCCTTTCATCCGGATGATTCTGATTTACTCTGCGACACAAATCACACCTTCTTCAAATGCGCGTCTATATCTATAGAACGCTCTCACTTCTATAGACAACTCCCGGAACTCGGTTTGCCTACTCCACATACAATGCTTCGTTTATTCTTTCACTTCCATACTCGGCAATCATTCCGATTATAGCGTCTTTCATAGCTTCTATTTCCAGTAGTATTTAATTTTAATTCGTTTCTCCCTCTCTCTCATTAACACAACCTAATGCTGGGTAATGCCCTCGGCTGGCAATCCCAACAAAAAAAAAAAATTCTTAAAAAATATCACAAACAGCTTGTTACTAAACGGTTTCTGAAAAAAAAAAGCCTAACTCCGTTATTTTTCCGCCGTAAAGTGATTTAGCGCATCGTACCAAAATACTAGTATCCTTTGTTTAATCAATTCCTAACGTAAGTATATGAACCTTTTTAAAAATAGGACCTTCTAATTGACGTTTAAATTTTAACGTACGCTTATTTACTTATTTGTGAAATGAGCAAATATTTTCATTAAAACCGCATTTACTTACTCTGTGATAGGTTAACGCATACCATAAAAAAATAAAATTATAACATTACGCTGAAGAATTGAAAAAAAAACAATTTTAATGAACCACTAAATATGAATTCCAAAACGCATTCTAACGGCCCACTTAAATAGCCTACAGTGAATCACACAGATCTATATACAATATATTTATATATATATATATATTAAAAAGCATAAATTATCCTATATTCGTATTTTCATAAACCAAGGTGAATTTTGAAAAATAAAAGTTACCGGTAAAAAAACTCCGGTCATCAAGGTCTTGAAAAATAACTAAATACTTCGTACACTTACAGGTTATAGTCATCGTTAACTGCTACCGGAGTTACTCGTATTTACTTGCGGACTATCCGCTATCTTGTCACACTTTGCAACAGTTCTCGTGTTTCCCTTCAAATAAACCAATAAATGCAGGTTTCTTGAAGCATTAACCTTGGTTTATGTTATTATTAATTTAAAGTTCACAATGTGTTAAGTTCAATGACACCGATAAGAGTAGAAGGTCTAGAGTTCGCTTAGGATCCGCCTTACAGATACTAGGTATATTTATTTAGGAGCGACTTGAGAAGTGTGGAAAAAAGCAAATCTCTCGTGACTTCCGATTCGATATAGCCAAAATTAGGCTACCGCGAGTGAATAAATAAGTAAAATCTAACTGAAAATACATTCTTTTTAAAAAGATACACCTTTCCAACCTCGCTTCTTCCTACTCCCAATTTATTCTTTCCACCTTTTATCTCACTTCTCTTATTTCTCCTTCAGGTTATTGTTTCAAAATTAAATCCGAAACGCGCATTTTTCCATTTCTGGTTTCCCGTTTTATCATAATTTCCGGTTGACTCTGCATATACGCCAACTAATCGTATTTCGGTCAGATGTGACACACCGATCTTATTAAATTCAGGCCTCAAACTAAGAAAGGGGAAGAAAAAACTCAGACAGTGAATAATAAAAAACAACCTGTTTTAAGGTTTGTGCTTTTTTCGAATTAATTTTGTAGTCTTTTTCATTTTTTATACCTAGTTTTTTTAAAAAACGAAAACAATATTATTATTATATGTATACACTTTTCAAATTCAATGGCGGAAATGTAATGTTTTTATAATAAAAAAAAAAAAAAAAAAAGGCTCCGATTAATAACAGCATTACAGAGAGAAAAACCCAATTAAAATTTTTTTGCCAAAAAACGAAAAAAAAAAAACCTCGAAAAATTCGACATTCTGCATACTGATGCAGAAGATTTAACAAAAATTACAATTTCCATAGACGGTCTGGAACCAGTGTAGCTTATCCTTCGGAAGAGCAGCTGAGATTAGAGCTGAAAGGGGTCTAGAGGGAACCGGGAAAAACCAAGCTACCGAACGTTTCAAAAAACAGAAAACGAAAAAACACGAAATAACATTGTACTTCTTCAACGCGCTTGTAAATGACATTTTTCACCCGAGTAGCATTATATTACAGAGATTAACAACACCCGACGTCTAGATTAACTTTCGACTGTCCGTCAAATTACTGAAACATTACGCGATTCTATTGAGGTTGTTTTTTAACGGGATTGTTATTTTTAATCGATTAACATCTCCTCTTTTTTCCCATTTTAATTCGTCGCAAAAAATGATTAATTTTAAAATTACAACAGACTTCAACTCGTTTTGCGGATATTGATGAAATATTTGCTTCGAAACTAAATAAAATCTTTGGACTTTGGAGGGCGATGGTTAATTCAATTTATTAACCACCATATTTGATAAGTAATATACGCCGCGGTGGTTAACTGCATTGACCACTATTTGCAGCTGTTGTTCTTGTCGCTGCGCAGTAGATAATAAACAATAGCACCTCTATAACTCACAATTTTCCATATCTGACCGCCTGGCTATTTAGTTATAAATCTTAATTTTTCATGTTGTTGGGTCAAGGCCGCTAGCGCGCCCAGGGTAGGAAAAAAAAAAATCACAATATAGTGCTGCGGATGGCGTAAACGTATAAAAAAAAAAATTTAAGTTTTTCCACTTATTTGGAGTACCCAAAAAATTACAACGACTACTTCCCGTCAAACAATTTACACGGTTTTTTTCTAGAACGGTTACGAAGTTCCACTGGAAATTTGACTACGGCGCTCTTTAACTGTGCCCCTAAGTTCGATCTATTCAAATATTATCTAAAATTCTCGCCTTACACTCAGTTCTCCTCAATTCTAACGATTTTTCCGAATATGACCTTATCTAAAAACGTCTTTCATTCATCCTTACTCTTATCCCTTCCCATCTTGCTATTTACGAAAACCGGCGCATTTTACTCGCTATAAAAATCCCCATTTAAGCTCTTTAGTTCACATTTTAACTTTACAAAATCTCTTTTAATAATCTCTATTTTTCGTTTAATTTTTTCCATTTCTTCCGTCCTCCTAAAATGCCTTAACACTGCGAATTCCATCCCTTAGGACCGTAATTAAATAATTCTACATTAGTTCCCTGTTTCCATCTCACATAACCTTACTCCAGTTGCCGCTTCTTCCCGTATCCTTCTTAAACAAAAATATTCTGCAACCTCCTCTACGTTATATAAAAGAGTCTCCGTTACGGATTGTTGTTTCTCCATCATCCTTTTCTAATAATTATTAATTTCATCTGTCTCTGCTCAGCCTATTCTAATTCCCGGTTCTCCCTCGAATTGTGTTATTGATTCCATTATTTGCCTACTATTTAACTTCATTCTGAGACCATCTTTCTCTCTCTCTCTCTCGCATTCGCCTTTCCGTAAATTCGTTTCCGATTATTCTCCGCAATCGAATATTGATGCAGTTATGTCTTTGCGACGCAGATCATTAGTTCTTCGGGTAATTATCTCTTCCTGCGGATCATTTCTATATTCCCTCCTAAACATTCTTCTGCTTACTGCACACTTTTATTTTGCGTCTTTTCCCTTTCTCCGGTTAAATTAATTCCCCCTATTTATTTCCTCCTTCGTATACCTGGTCGAATTAAAATTTAACCGACTCCTTTCCCTTCTAATTGTTTTTGAGCGAAGATTACGAGACCTCTACAACCCAAAGAAGAAAAAAAAAAAAAAAACGGATTATTATTAAAATGTTGCATTTTAGTGATACATTACGCTCTCCCTTTGAATCGGTGATTCTTTCGATTGGCGGTTAGAAACACATGCTATATCGAGAACGTTATTATTTTGTTTCAGTAAAGATCCGATTAGAAAGTTCTTCGGTACGCCGCTGGAAAAAACTCAAGAATTTTAAGCATTTTCTTTCGAAATGAATATATATGGTGTTCTACACTGTACTATTCGATGTACCGATCGTTAAAAGGGACCGTGAGTACTCAGGGGCACTTTCGATACGCTAGTGCGATAGCCACAGAGACATCTGATAGTCTTCCGGGTTGTTATCTCGGACACACACACACACATATATATCTATATATGACGACACAACATAAAACAAAAAAAAGCGAATAATTCAACAACGGATATGGCGAGAAGCGAATTGAAGAATATGACGCAACACATAAAAAAGAATTATTAGAAATTTGGTTACCGTAAGAAAAAACATTTTTTTCTATAGGTCGACACGGTTCTCGAATCGTTTTTCTGGAGTTTTCTATTCCAGATTATTTTCTCGGAATAGGTACAAAATAGAGGTAGGATTACCTTAGCTTAGTTCAGTTTTGTACTGATACGCGGTGGTCGAGTGACATCGAATTAACCAAGACGCGAAAACCCAAGTCATCGGGAAATCTCTTTAGTTTGTACGTGTCTGCGATTGCGAAAGTTACTTTTTTTATTTTTTCAATTTATGTTTTTGTTGTTCGTTTCTTTCTAATAAATTTATTTCGTAGTAAACCGTGTATGTTGATTCAAGCAACCCACAGCAAGTATTGCGAAGGTTCACAATGTTCTAAGCCCAACGACACTAATGAGAGAGCAGGAGAGCCAATTCCCTTCTCTCGGCAGTTTTTACTTTTCCAGATTTCTCTGGTACCTAATTATTTCAGGCTGTGTAAACCTGGGAGCAACTTGGATCTGAAACGAGGCAGGTCTCGAACCCATGACCTTTGATTTGGTAGCCATGTGTATATATGTATATAATCATTAAAGGCAATAGCGCACACATATGCACACAGATATCGATGGACATTTACAAGTTTTTTTGAAATTTCCAATATTAGTTGTAATGTCTTCTATACACAGAATATTGAGGGCGATGTATGGTGGGAACATATAATCTCCCAACAACCATTCTTACCAGATGGGGAAAAATTTACAGTGGATGCTACTACGCCGATAATAAATCGCGCAATGAAGAATTACTACTGTCGATATTTTAAGGTCTGTGTAAAAATATGCGAAAAGAAAAGATAATTGAGTGTACAATTGTCGGAAATTATTTTAAATTAAGCAAAAAAATTTTCGAACGAATCAACTTCTTCGAAGAATTTCGTCGAAAAAGTATCGTCGCCGTCAAAATAGGGTGAATTTCTTAGTGTTTTTTTGCCCGAGACGAATGGTATTTAAAAAAAAAAAAAGGAACATAAAAAGGAAAAAAACTAACAAAAATAAACCCGAATAATAATGAGGAGAAGGCCGATAAATGAGCTAGAAAGTGAAAAAGTTTTCGGAATTCTGTTTAGGGTGTTTACTATGGCGGACGGTTTAAAAATAAACTGAAAAAAAACTGAAAAAAATGGAACGGAAAATTTAAAAAATGCAAAATAACGAGACGGACAGGGAAAAGGAGAAAGACGAAATGAAATAAGCCTTTTAGGGACTGGGCGTGTTGATGGAGCAGCAGTTTCTTCTTAAGACAGCGGAGCTCTTTATTTAACCGGCAGACTTCCCTTCTAATAACGTTCCGTCCTTCTCTGGAAACCGGCTGGAAAACGAGATGGACGAGGTCTCGTTTTAATTTCTGCGTGCAGATTCCGGGAGCGGCGACAAAGATGTGATCAAATGGAAAACGCGCGGGACATTGGCGGCTGGAAAAGCGGGTGAGAAAGCGACGAAAATAAAATCAAAACTGTAGACCCGCGACGGCAAAGACATCGCGAATTAATTCTTTCTTTTTTCCGGCTTTTTTTTTTTTCTCGGCCTATTCAGGGAGCTTTCTTCTAAGAAAATGAGCCACCACTGACACAATTAACCCGGAACCGGCAGTCTCTCGGACCATAACCTCCGCCAACAATTTCCAGCCTACGGTAATTAAATACTTTGCGTCGAGTTCGGTCTCCATTTCGCGCACAAACTCCTCTCCAAGTTCTCGTCATTAAACTTTCCATCTCTGCATCTAAGAGAAAGCCGGCTTTGCTAACGAAACCGAAACCACCCCATCGCCAAAGCCCGATGCTCGGCCCGACGCCATTAATTGATGACATCCACGGCTGCACCAGCGACCCTCTTCTTGTATCTTTCCGCGGACCGTTTCATTCTCTTTCGCACTTCCAACTGCTTCTCATTGTTACGACTTTATTTGTAGGCATCTCCACTGATACAGCGCCTACTCAATTCGAAAACCGATGAGCCGATTGAAATTGTCGGCCTAGTCAATGACCTAGGCCACCGGCTGCCGTTAATTAATTCCGCGACAGTTTTCTAAGTAAACCGAGACGTCTTTTCCGGCTTTTGCTGTTTTTTCCCCCGGCATTGCCGTTCGCCCAAATTTGTTCCGAATAAAACCGGTCCTTACTCTGTGCAATTTTCCGGATCCATGTTTGGCTCTCTAAATTTCCCAATTCTCAAAAATACCGTTTTTATCAGAGTAACTGGCCGAAAATTGTTTTTTTTTTAAATTATTTTAATGTGATAAAGAAGGTTTTGCGGAGGAATAGTACAGTACTCCCTCTGAACTTTATAATAGCTGGACAAGGTCTAAAGGCTTATTTCGCCACAGTCTGCGTATTTCATCGGAGTTACCCAGCAAATTGGTAGGAAATGAATTCGTACGAATGCTAAGTCGGGCGACATGTTTATTTGCTTGTTTTTTTGACTTCATCCTCCACAAACATGACGTTTAAGTCATTATGGAAGGTATAATTTAAGACGTACCAGGAGGCTACAGTAATGGTTCTCACTACCCTACTTTGACATCGTTGTATTTTCTGTAAGTTCAATATTTTTACGCAGCCCCGCAGCTATATACCGTACAGCCAGATCGGTTTTAGAGCTATTTTATATAATAGAGTTTTTTTTGCTAACGACAAGCCCGCGATCTCTTTTAGCGACAGCCACGACATAGTTCTAGTTTTAAACCTCAAATGGTCGATTTTTTTCTGAATGTGAGTGTACCCCAAGTCAGCCGAGCGTCCAAGTGCATACCTAAATATTTTACGTTATTGGCATTCGTCGTGGTATTTCGACGTTATTTATTTTGATTGGGAGGCGTTCAATTTTTCGATTTTCGAATGAAATATGCGTCGACTTACTTTCATTGACTACAATGCGCCATCATTTTATCCAATTTTCCACACGCCGAAGTGACTCCTGCAGTTTTTCTGTGGCTTTGTTTTCACACTGATCCACGGCCAAGATGGCTACGTCATCCGCGTACAAAGCTACTTCTGTATTATCCAGCATCGGCAAGTCGGACGTGTAGATTAGGTACAATATTGGACCCAGAACGCTGCCCTGCGGTACCTCGGCCCTTACAGGAAAAAAGATATCGTGAGTATTTATCGGCTATTTTCACTCGAAAATATCTTTCCTGAATATACGATTTAAACAGTATACAGAAGGAATGAGAAAGCGGAAGTTTAATTTTATACAATAATCCTTGATGTCATTATCGAAAGCCTACTGGACATCGAGAAACGCGGCCGTACAAATATTCTTGCTGTCCAAGTGCTACTTTCAATGATCTTCGTTATGATCAGACCACCTCAAACGGTTTGTCATGTTTCGGTATAACAATTATCTGCGAAAATTTCCAAGCCAGTTGAAAATATTGATTACGAAGGACGGCGCTATTATATATTTATGTTATAAATACAATACTTTTACGTGGTAACTCGTTTAAAATCTCTGCCGTGATTAAGTCAAATCCGGGGCTCTTTTTCCGTTTCATGTTGTTTTTGAAGAGTTGCTGCGGAGTCAGCAGTTTGAGGATTCGCGGTGTAAATACATCGTATAAATAATTGACAAAAAGCCCCGCTTTATCGAAGTTAGTGCGAGTCCAGCTACCCCGTCAGGTTTTTATATTGGCGGAATACGCACAGTTGGCCGTTGGAAACGTCTGCTTTCCACAGTGAGTAATCGTCGTTTTTGGTTGGGCTACAAACTCGACAGAAATGTTGTAAGCGTTTCGTTTTCATTTTCACGCAGTACTCTCTACGCAGCTGCTTGGTTTTTCTATTTAGTTGCGTTTTAATAGCCGGATTTGTATTCCGGGTTTTTCGTAATTTCCTCTTTTCACGCACTAGTGTTAGTATATGTTTTGGGATATTATTAAACCCCTTCGGAAGTTCTATAATGATAATGGCTAGCCACGCAGCATTTTGTATGGTTTCTATTAAGAGTTTTGAACTGCTTTAACAATGTCGCAATTAATTTTCAGCGGCATATTTAGACTTACATTAGTCTCTAGATATTGTTTAAATAAAGGCCAGTTGGTTTTTTTTATTGATAAGGTCTCAGGTGTTTTTGTTATTGGCGAAATTTCCACCGTTAATATAACCGAGGAGTGATCTGACTGCAGATCAAAACAAAAGGCCGTTCTTCTCATATATAAAGATGGGGGATTCCTTTTGTTACAAAAAAATCGAGTAGATCAGGTTTTTTTCCTGCGATCCTGGGGTCAGTAGGTAGCCTCCCCCTCCCCCGAAGTAACCGAGATTCTGGCTAGAAATTACTTTTTTCAGAATTTCCCCCCTGGAATTATCCAAACGAGAGCCCCCCATTTGCGACTTTTTGAATTCCAGTCTTCACCGGATATGAATTGCACTCCCAATGACTAAAAAGTATTTAACGAATAGGTTTTTTCATCTAGTCGTTCATTTGGAGAGCAATATACGGCGGAAATAGCGACAGTTTCGTTAGGTGAGCATAATTTTACCGTACATGTATTCGTTTTTCATAAAAGTTTTTCTCCTCGTACTGTTTGATGGTTTTTTTAATAATACCTAATAATTACGCTACCGCCGCGAACTTTATTATCTGGCCAAAGACACACACATGTGTACATACATCGCAGTTGGCAATATTAAAAACTGTTTTATTTGTGAAATGTGTTTCTGAAATGAACAGTATATCAATGAAGTGAGATTTTAAAATGAGCTTCTAACTTACGTTGTAAAGCGCCATTAGCATTCCAAAGTACAATTCTTTGTGAGGTAGCCACTACTTACTAATAGTTTTATTCACGACTGAGGACAATAAACTTAATATCATAGTCTTCTGATAATCATTAACTGTTATTTTTAAATTCATTTAAAAATGCATTTAATATTACATCTATTCCGATGTAGGCGAGTTAGGAAGCGGTTATTACTTTCATTACCACCACCATTTTGGAAACAAACACCGTTGTTATAAACATTATCGCTAAGACTGAGCACTGTATTAGCGCCGTTCGTCCCTAACGTAACTTTCGCATACAATAGCCGAGCTTTATGCCTACTTTGAGGGATAATATCACGCGCAACATTACTGTAACATGCCGGAAGATTCGGTTCGTCAATAAGCGTCTGCTCTGCGTTGTATTTCGCATTGTATAATTTGCGATACAGCTTTTATAATTAGAAGGATGTTGCTGCGCACATAAACTTCCGCGGTAAGTCTTTTTCTTTTTTATAATCAGCTGAATTATGATTACCCGCGCATCATTTATAGGGGCGATTACAAAATGATCGTGTGTGTCCATACTTTTGACATTTAGTACATTGGGGTATGTCTCTTTTTACGTGAGGTGTTTCTACTCGAATTTTGAATGTAATCAGAAATCGAGATCATATATACGTTTAATGTCATCGGTCGGCTCCAACTCGATGAAATGTAATTGGTAATTTGAACTGGAATCATTATTACCGGTTTTTTCAAACTTCCTTTGTCTCTTGTTGAGATTACTACGCTCTCTATGTGCTGAGACAAAAAAAAAAAAAAAAAGGAAAACAAAGCACTTCTTTATACTTGAAAAAATGTGGGGATCCTTTACAACTGGCAATAATCTCATGCTTAAAAATTATAGATATTTTCACACTGAAAGGAAAAAACATGCGACTTTCATGATAGTAACAATAGCAATAACGCAAAAAACGGTTCCGGCATAAATTATCCACCAGAAATGCAAGTACTTGTAATAGTATCGAGAAAGAAAAAAAATACGTCGAATTCGGTTTCTGAGCGCAATTAATTCTTATCCACTCTAAGCACACCACCATTACGTGCCAAGTGTCTCTTCACTCCGGGCTTGAAAGAAACACCTTCTGCGGCCCGCAGTAAATGTATAAATATGTGTTCCTTACGTACCGAACTTGATCCGTTTTTAGCCGACATTTAACACTAACGGTGGACCCTATGCCAAATGTCGTATTAGGCGATGGTATTTCTTTCGAATGGGGAACCTGATTCGAACTCCACTATTGAAATTATGAGAAATTTCACTTTTCCGAGTTCATGTATGTAATCGACGAGTCCCAAAAAAGACAAAAAAAGAATATATAGAATTTTGTACTCAGTTATTTTTTCGATTCATTTCTCCGGTAGATAACTGCAAGCATTTTAACCCGTATGGTCACAGCGTTCATTACAATGGACACTGTGACTGAACGGGTTAAACCGCGTTTGAACTGAACGAACACCGGGCTAATGAAAGTCTCAAAAAAATAAAATACATTTAGCAGTTCAGACTGAAAATATGACTTCAGTTTTCCGAGCCTGTCGCGTCACTTTTTCCCGTTATTTTTAATTTATAGTGTATAAGCCGTGTGTTACTTGCGAAGTACCATATGTCTAAAAATTGCAGTTGTCCTATTAAAAAAAAATATATATATATATATATATATATATAAAGAGAGAGAGAGAATGTCTATTGCTTCATTTCCATAAGTAGCATAAGTTTGAGAGAAATTGGTAGAAGAATGAACAAATTGCTGGCATTCTCCTACGATGTGTGAAACAGTATAGCATAGTTGGTTGAGAATAACCTGCAGCACATAATAATAACACAAGCAGTTTGTTCAGGGCCCAGAATTTTCTGTCTGTAAGAAGAAAAACAGTCGAAACAGATCTCAGAATCCTAAGGGTGACGTTGTTTGAATATGGTAGATCGTTAACAAAAAAAAAAAAAACTGATGTGTTCACTGAAGTTTGGGATTTCCTATTTCTTTAACTTACATTTACAATAAGAAAACAAAAATTTTTCTCAACACACACACAGCGACTATTTAAATGTTAACTAGTAGCTCATGCACATGTTGTACTGAAGTAATGTGTAACACTCGGGAGAATGTAAGCGGTGCCCCGTGAATTAATTTGAAATTGGGAAAAATGATTATGAAGGCAAAATTAAAAAGAAATTTATTCGAATATAGAGACAACGTTAAGAATCGAAAAATCATATCAACGGAGATTTAAAAATTGTTATATCAAATTTCGCGACATTTTAAGTAGGTTCAGAAGGAGAAAAAGGACACGTTTACAAAACGAATATGTGGTTTTGTTTGCAAAGAATTTCGGAAATAGCTACAAAAACTGGTCAAAATATTTCACCTTTTTCAAGCGACAGAAGCATTGGTTTTTATGATTATTAGTCGAAAAATGTATAGATACCAAAGAGCCTAAGTTATAACAAGATCGACATTACAATCGACCTATATTTATTGTTTATTTACTTATTTGTTTTGGATTTAATACGGAGTAACCAAAAATGTGCATGTTTAATCGCAAACAAAGTAAATATATATATATATATATATATATATATATATATATATATATATGTATGTAGATCAGTTGCGAATCTTTAGATATTTCTACTCATGCAACGAATTACCGAAGCAAATTTAACAAGAAAGGATTCTGCCACCAGTTCTCTGGCAGCAGAGATTAACCTGGCTAAGGGGACTGTTTTTAGCCTGCCAGTAAAAATCCGAGAAGTGATACAGAAAAAATTCTAATATGCAAAGCGCCAATCGCTCATCAGTGATAAGCAGTTGCAAATCCACGGGGGGGCACCCCCCCCCAAGAACCAAAGCCTTTATGAAAAAATTTGTTATAACAGAGAAACTTAATTTATGCTATAAAAGATTTGTATAAATTTTACCTGCGGATTTTAATAATTAATATTTATTTCTAGTAACTATTAATGTTCCTTTTTTATTCTATTTTAAACACAACTGTCATCGATCTTTTGCCATTTTTATTTATTTTTAATTTTTATTTTGTAATTTTAATTTAAAATAGAGTTCAATGAGAAATATATATATTTAAACTTGCTCACGAACAAAGAGAATTCGGATTGGATTACTAACAAAAATAAAAATAAAGTCTAATAAAAATACTATCTTTCTTACTATTTCTAAACTACCATTGTAGCTAGAATTTTATAATTTCGTTTTATTTTTCACCTAAAAATAAAACTAAATTTAAATTAAAAATTGTACTAATTAAGTATTTTTAAATTTCTATAAAAGTCGCTATTTGATTTCTTTTATGAAGCAAAGGGTATTTCTCAAATCTACTGCCTACCGTAAAAGATTTTACGTAATCATATAATCCCCCTCCCCGCAATGTCCTTCTGGATCCGCCCCTGGTGTTGAGTATCCGATTTGATAATCCGATCACTTTCGTATTTTGTTTGCCAGACGCTGTGAGTACCTCTCTGAAGTTAGGAAGTCACTAAAAACACATTAAGAAACTCATACTTACAACAACAGTGTATACAAGCAGGCAGACAGAAGCATTTAACAAACCCCAACTACTTCGACACTTTAAGCGAGCTACATGCATGACACACTGCACACTGTTCGCTACGACACTGTGACAATGCTACCGCTGTTTTATCGCAGCGAAATGACGTCCACACGTTTAATTTATAAATATATTTGGCGAAATATACTGCTAGCAAAAATTTATCGACTGTAACAAATGGAAAGGGATACAGAAACGGTAGTGCAGCGAACTGGCGAAATTAGACTGGCAATTTAGAAAAGATTTTTTATGTGGGTAGATGTATTCACTTTTAAATAGATTTTTTTAATGTAGTTGCAATTTTCCTTTAAATAATACATTCCAGTTTTTTTTGTTATAAAACGAAGACACTTTATATATTTCACTCTGTAGTTCAAATTATTATATATATATATATACAAGGAGGCTTTTCCTCTTGCTCATTTGTCTCACCAGCGCCCATTATTTACGCTTCATTTATAGCAAATATTTAAATTTGTGGGGCCAAGTGATTTTACTTTTATGACAACAATTGTGCAAAGACCACCCTTTTTCTTCAAATTCAAATAATTGTTCACATTTAACTGGAAAATCTCAAAATCAATACAACAATTTCACTGTTGAAATAATTACAATAATCTCCATCTTTGGAAAAAAGTTAATTCCAAATCTAAAATAAATTGTTGTTTAAGAGCTAAATAACATTGGGGACAGAAAAATTGGAATTACAAATTACAAAGAGCCGTTGTTTTGGTATAGAATGATGGAAAAGACTACTTTACAAAAAATTTAATTGTGGGTCAAGGAATAGCACCTGTGTATAGTTGATTTATGGGACGGGGATTTTTTCGAGAACCTGCTTTTAGAAATCCCCATGAAGTTTTGAACTGGGAAAAGATTTACAACAGCAATCGCTGCAGTTTGCAATGAGACATAATCGTGTCGCTTTTTTTATTTTTCTTCTTCATTGTCTTGTGATATCTGTTCACGACTATTTTTGTTTAGATCACTGCTTGTTACATTACTTTTTTTTTAGACAGTCTAAATCAGTTATTTATTTATTTTTAACATATAAAGCTTTAATGTGGTTAGGGGTGGAAACCATCCAATTAAGTTTTTGGTCTGCTTGTTACATTACTTTGAAACGTTTTTAAAATCTAAAAATCGACTTAATATTACTTGATGCAATTCTGTTAAAAGTATAATTTATCAGCAAATAATAACAAATGCAATCCATACCGGGGTTTCTCCAAGGCTTTCTCACAGATTAGATATTCAATTAAGATAGTACAATTTGAAATTTCGCTTACAGCGGATGAAATTCGAACCAGCACTCGTATATGTGTATTTAAATTGCTATATAAACACTCTATAATCTGATCAATTTTTTTTTTTTTTTTTGCCAGAAGACTTGTTGAACAGTTACGCAAGTTTACCTTGCAGAAAAATAAAACAAAAAACGACTTAGCAAATTGCAACGATCGGTATGCAGAATCCGTTCTAGTTTGATTTTTAGTGGGGACAACCGGATTTCTGATTTCTTTTCAATTTGCCCAGTTTAAGGAAAATCAATGAATATAGTATTTTCTGGTATTAGCGAATTTACTGTTGAACAGGCAGCCCCAGATTTAACCGTTGACATTGCAACGTGCCATATGGAATTCATAAAAGTGTAATATTCCAGATAATGCCCTTGATAGACGCTATTGTAGAAGCTTTACAAATAGCAAATTATAAGATGTCGGAAAACCCGAAGCCAATAATATTTTTAGGTAGCCCAATATCGCAGCGAAATATAGTTAAACCGTGTAACTCACTACCCTCAAGACGGTTGAACAGGGTTCATAAAACATACTTTTGTTTAATGTTTTCATGCGCACACATCGACCGTTGTTGAAACGTACCTTTCTGTTATTTATAAATGTCGAGAGAGTACGCGGTTTTCATTTGGCCTATTACAAATGAATTAAAACATCAAATATTTCCTGGTGCATACATTATACCAATTACACTGATGAAAAAATTAAAGTGAATATCATTATTTTTAATTAGCAACATTTCCTCGCACACGGTCATTTCGAAAACTTAAAGAGAGAGAGATACGCCTAATAGGAAATAATGAGTAAAATAAAGTCACATTGCAGCGGTATTATCTCTAGAAAGAGAGAAAAAGGTAACTTACTAGGGTGCACGCACTGGAAGAGATGCTAAAGAATCAATACTCACTGACTATCACACAGGTGACTGAAAAATAAATGGAACTGAATGCCTTTAATAATATGGGCAAGTTGGTTGAAAAGATATATTCTAGCCCGGACGATCCAACTTTGACTTTTCAGATGAAAAAGAAGAAGAAGAAGAAGAAGAATAAAAAGAAAAAAGAATAAATACTCGGCTGCTTATTGCTTTTTCTTCTTTCGTGAAGGGAAACTAAAAAAGAATTAATAAAAGACTTCGCCGCTCTAATCGATAACTGAACAGTGCATTATGATCAGCCAAACAGAGTAACGATGAAAGCAGAGCCGTTTTCCCAGCAATCAATTGAAATATATAAACAATTCAGCATTCCACGGTTTCATTATTATAAGTATATTTTAGGTCGCAGAAACCGCATTTATGTGATTTTTTTTTTTTTTTTTTTTTGTCCGATCCTCGTATGCAGCTACCAAAGCTATTACGACGGTAAAACACTACTAAATGACGCGGAATAAGCCAGTTGCGCAAAAAAATTGAATAGTGTTGCGATACTACTAGGGCAGTTAGATAGAGATGACTAGAATATGTGACAATTGGGAAGGCAATAGAAGGGCACTCAAGGGGGGAAGGTGTTTTTATTGAGAGAGGAAAGTGAAGAGAATAAAAGGAATAACCAACAAGAGGCTCGAGATTTAATAAAAGATGGTTGTGCGTCAGCAAAGTATGCCTAATAAAGGGGAAACCTGGGGGTGTCGATACATTATCTCCTTAAGGAAGTAAGCTTGTTGGGGGAGCCAATTTCTATCGGGACTACGCATAATTGTTTAAAAGTTTCGTTACAGGGGCATTAGGTATAAAACTAAGGCCAGGTACGCACAGGAAACTGATCTGGTGCAAGGATGATAGCAGCTGAAGAATTAAGGGGACTAGATTAAAGTAGCAGTACTATTGATCAAAATGTGTCAGGAAAATGCATTCAAAGCAGTATGCGAAAATCAGATACACAATAGGAAAACCACCGCTGGGCGGGGTGGTGATTGAACAATAAAATCGAGTCAAAGGAAAAGGAGTATGCAGTAGGAAACGGCGCTTGAAACTAGGATTTCACGTCATCGTAGGATGTCTGATGATTCGATTAACTCTGTAGAATCATTCTGGATCGTAGCGAAGACGGGAAGTCGTTGGTTAAATGAATAATTTACATCGATCGGAAAGGTATTCCAAATTGAAATTGTACACCATGTATTCGAACAAAATTATTCGGTACATAGCGGAAAACTCAGATATTATCGTGTCATTTAAGTTTTCATTAGTCGTACATTTGCACATTTTCAATTTTATTACATTGTTTTTGAATTACGAGTACAAACACACTTTAAACTAATGCGCAGAGCCGTAATCTTAAAATTATCGGAAAAAGGGAAAAATTTTACAAATTTACAAAAATTCATTTTAATTAAATACGAATTACGACGCTAATATTTTTCAATCCCCTTCCGTCGATATGCCAAATTTTCATATTAATAAAAACGCAGTTCATTCGTCGTATTAAATTTACGAATAAATACGAAAAAAGTAAAAAAAAAAGCGTATTAAACTTCACAAATACGCATAAAAAATTAACCGGCTCTAGTTACGCATAGTGTTCCGTATTCTCCAAATTCGTAATTATTAATAATATTATTAATAATCATAACTGTAAGGGATTACGTGACCGCTGGTCCCCGGTTAAATTTTATTTGCAAATTAATTGTTTTTGTTCTTTACGTTTGTTCACATTCACGCATTAACAACACTGCGACATTGTGTACGCTCCTTCTCTCATAATGCTCTAGCAGTCAAGAATCAAAGTGCCGCGTGATACTTGGTTACGATAAAATATTTTTCTTTTCCCCTGTGGAGAAGGTTGTCAGAGTAGCAGCGTGCCATTCTCGATTTAAGTGAACAATGCTTTTTTTTTCATTTTGGTCTATCTGTTTTTTTGTACGACATTAAATTATACCGTTCGGTCTTTGATTATTCGATTTAATTCTGGTAACGTGACTTCGAAAGAAAATCAAAAAACCCTACACGTCGAACCGACAGAGTCCCCTCCATTGCATATTTTATATCAGACGTCAATCTTCATTATTTCGTTTCTTTCACCGATAACAAATAAATAACGCGTATGCAACTTCTTTATAGGCGGATACACTTATTCATTTTCAGATGAAAAATACCGATGAATAGCAAAAAGATTAAATATCAGTATCGCTCACCCAACGGAGGAATTTTCACAGACCATCCCCGAGAATCTTAAAGAACGTTTGTAACATCATTGTAAAGAGACGATAATATAATTTTTAATACTTTGTAATAAAATTTCAATGCAAAATACTAATCTCATTTTAATACAAGTATATTTTTACAATTCCGAATGATACACATGTTATATATATATATATATATATAAATGCATCAGGAAAGCGTTTTTGTATTTTGATAAACTCTCCTCCTATTGATCGGTTCCGGACGTGTCACGGTACTGGAATAAATTGGAAGCAAAATCTTACTGTCCGCAAAGACTCTCGTTATTCCGCGAAGGTGTCACGCAAACGTTAGTATTACTATAAGTATTACTGTAAGTATTACTATAAGTATTACTGTAAGTATTACTATAAGTATTACTGTAAGTATTACTATAAGTATTACTGTAAGTATTACTATAAGTATTACTATAAGTATTACTATAAGCATTACTATAGCGCTTTCGACTAGAGAAAACCAACTCGCTTTGAATGCAAAGACGGTAGAGGTCCGGTAAATTCGGTCAAACACGGGCAACATCGAGAATGCTCCGGTAATGATAAACTTAAAAAATAAATACGATGTAAAATGGAAACGCGAAAAGAAATTTTTTAAACTATAACGGGGAAAAAAATGAAATATAAATGATAATAAGCGCGAACGCGAATGAAACGAAAATTCGCAAAAAATCGAGCAAGGTCCACGCCTCAGCGAAAATGTATGCGAGAATAGTGTCTGTTTTCTTTTTGTTTGTTTGTTCGTGTGTGTGTGTGTTTTCGACAACTTGTTCCAATAGCGCGCGGTCGGTAAGCGTGCGGAGGAGTGCGCGAATAAACTCGTTAAACTTGCGGCGATATGGAAGGCGAGACCGGTGAAAGAATATGTAAAGAAGGTCTAAAGGGCAAAAGAGGAATCTGCCGTCCTAGCAGCGCTTAATAATAATAGAAGTGCAATTTCTCGAACGAACGAACGAACGAAACGAATATACGCAGAAGAAATTTTTCCCAAAACGGAAGTACGAGTAGGATATGGCGGGAGGCGCGCATTTGGGTATAGAGCTGCCGGATTTTGAGGTATCGGTCGCGACGAAGGGTACACGGGGTCGATGATATTACGTTTAGCATTTTTAACGTAATCGTAAAAACGTCTTTTAAAGCTACAATTTCATGCAAGAACTGCTTAAGAGTTAAACTAATATCCTCTCTGTATTGCCGTTGCCGCGGAGAGAGAACTTTAAAATTACATCATATACGCGGCAGAGCTTGCGAAGCCGCCATCCATTATTAAAGCCTCCGCATCCATTGTTGCACGCCGTCCACGCGCACACATTCGCAGCGAAACGTGTAACTTGGTCTCGCGCCGGGCATCCACATGCACCGACCGCGCCGACCGCTCCTCTCATCCTTAATCCCCTCATCGCTGAAAATGCTGTCGTTCTTTCTGTCAAATTTTTATTTTCGCCCATGCCGAGCGAATAACAGATACGGGCACACGTAAGCGCGCGCCCAGCTCTCTCCCGATTCTGCCATTGTTGTGACTACGCCGTACACAGCGCTGCCGAAAGAAGAATACGCGTTATCTTCACAACTCTCGGTATCTTTAATTTAGTCTAACGCCGCTTGTGTAACCTTATCTTCTTTGTACATCTTCTTACACACTTTGCACCATTATCGACGTGTGTGCGTGTGTGCGTGTGTGCGTGTGCCTGTGTGCGTGGCCGGGCTTTCCTGTCTGCATCTTTCTCCTTATGATATCGGATGACATTTCTTAGGTCGACAACGTCACCGACATAGCCCGGCAAATACGCGTAGGTGCCGTCTACAGCTTTGTCGATCGTGCGTCGTTTAACCCGCTTCCTCCCTTACTCCTCCGATTCCAGCAACCCATTTTTCCCCGTACTATTGTCGAACTTTTTTCGGAAAACTCCACGCGTGCAACTTCGCCCCGCGCAGCGCCAGCTTAGTTACGTAGCAATCGCGCGCGGTTTCGCCGGCAAGAAAATGCGTTTCTCTGTCAGAGAGGTCAGAAAATCCTTTCCCGAGCACTCTTCGACGTTGGCACGATCATTTTTCCGGGTCAGCGCTTCTGGCGGCCGGTTTCCCGAAACTCACATAACGATAATGATATTTACGCCGGGGAGTCATCGTAACCTCCGTGTATAGTATCCCCGACACAAAATACGCCCTTGCAGTACGCATCTTGATACGAATTCATTTTCTTAAAAATGCTACCGTATAGAGTTAATCTTTCGAATTTTCCGCTAAAGTATTACGAAAATTCTAAAAATCATCCAACTTCTTCTTGAAAGTAACATTAGAGTGAAAATTTTTCAGTTTCCAATCTGCGATTCCTCTTTCGTTGTCTCCTATAACCAAAATACAAAAATCTCCTTCAACATCGCTGACAACAAACGGAATCTAGACACACTAGGAGAGGGCTTCACGCATCGACAAGTGGGGCCTACCGCAGCGACTGTTATCGCTTCGACTCTCGGCTCGTCTAGTCTCGAAGCAGATTACCGAAATTTACAATGAGATACTCGGTATCGTTTTTCTTCTTTTCTGTTTTCTTTTCTTTCGTTATCGCGTGATACGTCTACTATCAGTTGCCTCGACTAATTTGCATACCGTATTAAGAAGAAAAATAGTCTAAAATTTAAAAAGTTTACTTAATATATCAATATAGTTTTTCCATTCATCGGCGTAAAATTAATTTTATAATGCTTTAAAATTTTCATAATATTTTCTCCGAATTTCGTTAAATAAAACGTTGTTCGAGTAAAATGAAGTAAAATTAGCGAATGGAATTGAAACCGACGTATGTACCTATATTGTAGATAATCAATTAGTGATAATAAAATATACTACGCCTATTATAATCACTACAATGGCTTTTATTAAAACACTTATTTAACAGCTATGATGCGTGTTTACAATATTTTACAAATTGTTAAAAAGCGCTACACGTTCGGATGTCCCATCGCGATTTCACGTAAATACGCTTCCGCTTCAAGGACCCGTGGTGGCACTACATTATGTACGAGTGCATACAGTATAACAAGAACGAATGTAGAATTTGCATTTTAATATAGTCACATGTGCGGAAGAAATTTCGAAATAATTTGATAGACGACCCGAAGATACGAATACTGTTTTCTAGAACTTTCAGCCAACGAAAAAGTTGATAGCCGCGTGTAAGGGCGAGAAAGTGTAATTTTGCTTACATAATGGAAAAAAAAATAGAAAAAAAATTAGAAAAAAAATTTTCCTGTATTTCAATAGAATTTAACTGCGATGCTCGTTACATATACAGAGCAGGAACACAGGTTTTGTACAGGGTAAAAACTCTTCCAAATCTGTTACACAGCAAAAATGCACCGGTTCCATTTCCTGCTTCGCCTAGTATACACTTTTGCGTAGCGGCCTCCGATCTAGACTTTTTCTCAATTGTTACTACGATTATAGATTATTCTTTCCCATTTAATAGCCACTCTTGCACATACTAACTAGGAAAAATTTGATGAAAAAAGTAAAAATCACTCGACACTAACGCCAGAGGAGAGGTCATCGAAGTATTTTTTTTTTTAAATGGGCTCGGTGTTAACACTGACCCAACTACATGGACTTAGATCACCTACTCAGATTCTAAGGCGATCCTAGATAGAAAGGTCATCGAAGTAGACGAAGTTTAATCTTACGAACTTTAAATTCATACTTACCAGCAGGACCCGGAAAATCATAACGTGTTATTCTTTTTTATACGCTTATGATACGATGCGAATTCTTAAATGAAAGTACCTTACAGGTCCTGAAGAAGAAATACGAGCGTAGGCCATTTTTTACTTTTTTTTGTTTGTTTGTTTGTTTTTTTTTTTTTTTTTTTTCTAATGGATTCATCAACGCAGGCACTCCTGTTACCGGGGAAAAGAGGGGAAGGAAACTTAAATTCTCATGCGGTCGGTGATAGGCGACAAAAAAAAAAAAAATCAATAGCTATCCAACAAGGAGAATAAAAGGAAAGAATGAACGAAGAACTGTATGGACGGAGAATACCGTTTGATATAAAAAAGAGGGAGTAAAATGTAGTTTGTTCAGTTACAAGTGACGAACAATCAAACATTATGAAAGCCGTTGTTGAAATGGACAATAAGGAGACGACACGACTGAGAAACGAAGAGAAAGATTTAAGCGGCGTATAGAAAGAAAATCAAGAAACCGGTGAAAGCGAGAAAGGGCAGATAGACAAGGAAAAGGAATCCAAGTTAAAGAATAAGGAGGCGTAAGAGTTAAATCAATGTTTCGAATGAGGGAGCTATAGACACAAGAGAGTATAATATTGAAGGATGAGAAAACGAAAAGAAACCTACCGGAAAAGAAAGAGATAGCCGAGAAAATGAGTGTCGTCGGCTAACTAATATTCTTCTATTCTCCGACATGACTCCGGCATGACCAGGAATCCAAAAGAGATTACAGTTTGGATTGAAAAGGAAGAAATCACGAATCAAGGAGCGAATAAGAAGGATAACGTAGTCGGTTGAGTGAGAAGGTAGAGGAGATACGATAGCTTGCAGCGCACTTTAAACATCCAAAAGGATATTGCGTGAGACAGGATCTGATAGAAAGAAAGTTGCGTAGAATAACAGCAAACTCAACGTAGAAGATTGAGCAAAAGGAGGGAGGTTTAAAGTGCTCGAAGTAATTTAAAGGAGGACAAAAAAAAAAAAAAGCATTAGGTCGTCCTTTGAAGCCATTAATGAAAATCGAAAAATGGTGTTAGGAACAGAAGAGCTTGGATTCTGTAGAAATTTCGATTAATGCGGAACAGGAGAGAATAGAAGCAGTTAACTGAACGAAGGAAAAAGGAAAAATCGAAAGAAAAGAATTTCGGGAGTTTATCTTGAGTGTAGATATATGTGAGGAAAATTGAATGAAATGGATAGAGGGATAAGAGAAAGAATTGAAGTTTTGTTGGCGGAAAAGCGCCAGTTACGTAAGTTGGAGGAATAAGGAAGAAATAAAAGAGGAATTGGAACAGTCTGATGAGGATAACCCAAGTAGGAACGTCAAAGAAATAGAGGAGGCATATTCGGTAGATTTTCGGGCTCCAAAGCAGAGGCGGGGACACATGTATTTTAAACCCGATCGAGCTTCGACAGAAAGAATCTAAAAGAATTTCTATGAATATAAAAGTAATCGGGAATAGAACGTAAAGGTTGTTTTCGACTTTACAAGTGTAATTTTTTACGTACTTTATGAAATTTTTTTTATTTTCAAAATTATTTTTAGAAATTACTTTTTCTTTTTCGACAACATGTATCAAAATTTTTGAAAAACAGAAAAAAATTATGCTCTAACTAAAACCTAAATAAAAACGGATTTTTGTGTTTTTATTAATTTCTATTTCTGTTCGTTCACGCTTTCTAAAATCGACGTTACGTGTTGAACAAAGCGGCCGCTCTTAGAGCCGACAGTTTATATATTGAAAGGTCTTTCCTATTTCTGAAAAGTTAAAGTGCCTCGACGGCAGGCAACCTGCAATAATAATATACTACTACAATTAACGGCTTAGTGGTGAAGAAACAAAAGCCAACTACGAACTTTTAAATATTCATTTTGTTTTTAACTGAATTTTCTTTCTTTTTTTTCTTTTTTTTTTTTTTTTTTTTTTTTAATGAATTGTTAAAAATTAAATACATATATAATCATTATTTCTATCAACGAGTAATCCAAACTAAAGTAAATAATTCCAGAAAAATACTGAACATAATGTACCAAGAAAAAAGCAAGTTAAATATCTAAACATATCGATTGCTGGGAATTTAAATTTTTATTATTCCCCCCTTGTGAACACTGTGTGCAGATCGAACGTAATAATAATAATAATAATAATAATAATAGAAAATTAAACAAAAAAAAAACCGAGAACTAAACTTGACAGTTTTAAAATCAGTAAATAAATGGAGCTTTAGAAGTGAATTTCTCTGAAATAAACTAAATTTATATATTCATGCGCACAGGTGTCGTTTGAGATCGTAACAAAACAAACATATATTTAATGCAACCGATGATCGAGGTAACCTTACTTACAAATATACAACACCGATTACCACCACGACCACCGACTCCGTTGAAGTTGATCTCGTGTTTTTCAATGTACAGAAATATATTACGTTATATTAGACAATTCTTCAGTTTTGAAACGCGCATAAACATTCTTAATAAAATTTAAATAACATTTAATTTTACTATTTATAAACTATGTACATGTAATTGTAAATGCGTTTAATAATTTTAATTTCGCATAAATTACAATTTAACGCATTTTTATGTAACTTAAGCTTCTGAAAAATGTAAAATTTTTTTTCAAAAAACAATGTAACTTTTTTCCATTGTGTTTAAGGCCATCAGCTTCCGTGCTTATCAGCGATACATGTACAACTATTCGTTAATAATATAAAAATTACACGCTGGTGCCGCGCAATGTTATAAAAAAAAGTCACCCCGGTCTATATGGATTAATGCGACCTCGACAAGGTTAAGCAAATGTTCTCTAGCACTACACAAACAATCAGTGTGGACCATTTCGTCGTTAATCCTGTTGAGGTGTTAGTTCGAATTTCACCGCGTCAGTGGAATTTTTAATTTTACCAAATGCCACGTAAAATTTATCGTTACAAAATCGTGAGAAAACCCGGTGGTGTATTTCCCCGATGACGGCCTTCTCGTATAGATTTCACATGCGATAATATATTTCTGGTTATCAAGCGATCTTTAGTTTCGAATGTAGTTAGCAAAAATTAACGAAATTTTCAATTTAGAATCTATTTGAAAATATACATACATATGTATACATACATATATACGTGAAGCGAATCAGAACAAGATACGTGATGATAGGGAGGGGGAAAACGGTGAAATCAGACTGAAAATTCGCCACCTAATTAGGATTTAACGGGGGAAAAAAAAAAAAAGAAGTTTCCAAAATTTCTTCGTTGCTCGGGAATAGCAGCGAAGAAATTTTAAATCGACACATCCACTCTACACTTTTTCTTCTTTGATCTTTTATCAATGTATTTGATGAAATTACATGATGTTGTTACACATTTATGAATGTAAAGCCTCTCTTTCCATATAATTTTGCTTTTCAATACCGAACGCAACAAAAATGTAGAGGTCCTTCTAATTCGCTTTCCGGATGATGGTCGGAAAACGTTTTCAATGACTGCACACGTTGATTTTTATAAATATATTTCTATACGTCTTTTATTAGAAAAATTAAATTTTAATTTATATCTACACACGCACAAACACACACTTACTTATGAAAATTTTTCTCTAATCCACACCTGAGTGTTTATAGTACACAACTGACGCACACGCGAACCCTCCACAATTTCGTTTTACAGCGTAACGTAACGTTTGATTTATCCGAGCATTACTTTTATGTGCCAAAACGTTATTAGCTTTAACAATTTTTCAGTCTCTATACTGTGATGCTTTTTAGAATACAGCGCGATATAGAATGCTTTAAGTCACTCGAATTATCTATAAGATAAATATTTCTATCCGATAACTAATGTAATAAATACTAATGTGTGTTTTTTTGAGCTTGAAATGTAATCAATTAGAAGTTTGCGATTGTTTTTACTCAGTTTCAAGTGTGTTTTTACCTGACAGTGAATTAAGCATAATTGAACCCATATTGCTTGATTTCGTACATGATATTTATTGAAAAACGGTACGTTCTCTTTATTCGCCATACTAGTAACTCCTGCGCAAACTTTTATTCCAAATTTCTGTTTATCTTTTTATAACGTAAAGTAATAATTGCAAATAATATAGATTACTAACACTTAATAATTTCGTATTATTTTCACTTCCTTGATCATTATACTTTTAAATAACGACTTTTGCAAATAAATCTTAATAAGGATGTTTTTCACGTCTTAACTAGCTGAAAGGATGTGGAAATGATGGCAACGACGCTGTGTATAAAATAGCGTGACTAGCGTCGTTAGGAAACAAAAAAAAAAATAATGGTCGTCTGGGTTAGCAACAATCAGTGCCGGATATACGGAAGAAAATAGGTGACCCCCCCCCTCCCAGAATCAAATGGTCGATGATAACATTTTAACAACAGAGAAATTTAATTTATACTACAAAAAATCTCTACAAATGTTGTTACAACATATGGATTTAATTATAACTAATATTTAATACTGCTTTCTAGTAAAAGTATTAATGTTACGTTTTTATTCCGTTTTAAATATCGTCTATCTTTTGTGTCTTTTTTATCCATTTTTACTTTTTATTTTTCAATGATAAATATATATATATTTAAACTTGCTCGCGAATAAAGAGAATTCGGATCGAATTACTAACAAAAATAAAAAAGAAGTAAAGTCTAATAAAAAATGCTACAGTTTTATTTTTCCTGGTGATAATTCACTATTCAAATTCTGATCTACCATTTTTTAGCTAGAATTTTATAATTTCCTTTTATTTTCTAACTTTTAAAAGTAAAACAAAAATTAAATTAAAAATTGTAATAATTATGTATTTTTGAAACATTTTAAAATTTCTAAAGAGGTGGTGGTCGCTATTTGATTTTCTTTATGAAACACAAGGTATTTCTCAAATTTACTGTCTACCGTATAAGGTATTACGTAATTATATGACCCCCCACCCCACAAAAAAAAAAAAAAAAAAAAAAAAAAAAATGCCTCTCTGGACCGACCCTGATAAATAATGCTCAGTTGAGAGGTTGTCTAGTATTTTATCAGTACAAGTGCAAAAAACCGATCGATACGACTAGTTACCGTCCGAATTTGATGCACCGAGACAATAGTTTCGGCTTATGTTCTATGTTGCTCACATTATGAACGATTAAAGGTCCTTTCGTTCATCACACAAGAACTAAATGGAACAAGGTGAAACCGGTCGAACGTCAGCTACCATCAACTGTACGATTTTAAAGTTGCCAACTAATTCGGCCAAAACGATCGTTTGTTCAGCATTCGATCATTTAACCCCGATTCGTTTACATCTTTGCTCTCGTCACACAACCTCTCTATATCAATTTTCCGAACCCGATATTGTTATCCTCGTGCAGAAAAATGATGAAATCTTACGTTCGTTACGACACGCCGCACTTGGGTTAGTCGGTATAAAATGTGCAGTTAGTTTTTCCTCAAGGTGTGTGTTTACTATCCCCTTATACATCCTTATCCGTCCCTATTAATCTTTATATCTGTCATCCGCATTCGTTTTTGCATATTCGTATTAATTTTCCCTCGCATTTTCTCTTATCCGAAAGATTAAACCGAACTGAAGCCGACCCCCATATAACGACATCTTTTTTTCTTATTCCTATTATGGTAATAACAATAATAATAATAATAATAGTAATAGTAATACACAACGGTAAGGTTGCGCACGTATGGACTGGAAACGCGACTGCTGGATCGCGGAAGGGGGTCGAAGAAAGACATTTCAGAACCCTGTGTAAACTCGGGGAGGAAAAAAGAATCCAATAAAAATACGGAATCCGAAATGGAATTAAAAAAAGTAGTCGACGTAAGGATGAAGCGAAAATTTTTCGAGCGGAAAACGATATTAAACGTATATGGGGTGATTTCGGCGAAACGTAAGAAAAAAAAGGCGACGATGATAATGGTAAATAATAATGATGATAAAAATAAGTAAACAAATAAAGAAAACTTACGAAAATAAAACTTTTGCTAGGGCTATGTAGTGGAAGAAAGCTATCTCGTTCGTTTATTTTTTCTTTTTCCTTCGTCTTCTGGTTCGTTTATTCTTATTTTTCCACACTTGTGAATTTCCCTTGTTCACTCCGTTTTCACCGCCTCCTTACCGCCTGCTGCCTTCGATTCTTTTTTTCTCTTACACTTTACTTTTGTAGCCGCATCGTCAGCAGGGGAGAGACGGACGTTTTCCACCGCTGACTATAAAATTTTCATTGCATTACCAAATGTACACTTTGTCGAAATTTAACCATATTGACGTAACAAAGATTTGAAAAATTATTAGAAAATTATAGAAGGACGGTGCAATTAATTTTACAAAAAAAAAAGTGTACAAATAAATCTGTCGTTTTATTTACTTTGAAAATACGCTAATAAGTGAACATTTTGAAAACTAAATTAATTTTATACGTAATATAGGTAAATAGGTAAGGAAAATTGCTGCATGCGCGTTTTCCCCCACCGTCACCCCGGTAAATAGTTCTAGAAGAACGGCAATGTATATTGCCGTATTTTCCAAAGAATGACGTTATATTTTACAAAATCAATTCACAGTTTAATGTAATAAATGAGAAAGGACACTATTTTCGGCGATTAAGAAATTTTCGTAAAATGTCGTCATTTCGGACAATCACGAATTTTTATTTAAAATCGAAATATACAACCGGGGGGTTAAATGTGTACGATTAAAAATTCAGACTGGAACTAGTTAAAAATTTTGCGATAAATGCCGATTTTATCGAAAGTATGCGAGTAATTCTCGCAAGCTAAAAGTCGAACGAGGTAAATTTTCTTTTCTAACATCGACTTTTCTAAAAATAAAGTGAGATATTAAGTTTAGCTCGCCGAATTCGAAAGGTTGCACTTTAAAAAGGCCAAACTTTTTACATCTAGGTAGCATTATAAAAGAATGCGCTTAATAATAGATGCGTTTAGGTGCAGAAAAAAGAGCAAAAGCGATTGAATGATCACCTCAGGCGGCTAAACTCATGTCTGCCCGCAGCATCTTATCGGAGGGAGCCGTCATGATAGGCTTCTTGATGAGTTGGAGAAACTCCACTGATATAAGAACACGTTGGAGTTGAATAGTTTTACAAACTGAGAGTTGTAATAATAATTGAATTGAGTGAGCCTCTGTGTCAACAACTCCTTCATTCATATGACTTGGGCTTCCTAGCACGGTGAAAATTTCATAGCCGTTTCCCTGCAGATACAACGCGAGTGGTAAAATCCTGTTTATTGACGTATAGTTAAAAATACCGATATTGCTAATGCCGCTACTCCAACCGGATCTGTTATCAAAATTATATCCCTAATGTAGTTGAATATAAAATGAATGCCGACTGGAACAATAATTTTGCCAAGAAGGACAGTTCGACACGTCCACTATAGACCGGTAAGTGAGAAGCCTTTGAATTGCTCTTTCGGTTCGTCAATATAACAATGAACGACATCTGAGATGATACTGCCTTATTACTTCACATGCGTCCTTATACCCTGCTCCATATCTCTTTTCTACCGCTAAAGAATTTTCAACATATCGCGGAACACTGTTACAAATTGCAACTTTATCTTTTAATTAGTAGCTCGTTGTTTAGTTTGTTTTTTTTTTTTAATACTTGCAGGTGTTAATTAAAAATGTAACGAATAATAATCGGAAAATGCCGCGAAAGTTGATTATATATTAAAGGTAAATATTTAGCCGCAATAAAAACTTGGATTACCGAACTAAAATATTAACCTGGATTTATTTAATTATTTGTTCAATAAACATCATTTTTAGAATTCATAAATATAAATTCAAAGCATGAATTTGAAATTTACCTCGTTTCAAAAAATTTTTGTTTATTCCCTTGGGCGGAGCTTTATATATTTTCACAATATCCTTTAATACTTTCAATTTTTTGTTTTCTTTTTTTTTTTTGCCCCAGACTTTTAATTTGACCACCGTTAAATACTTACGTTAAATTAAAAACATATCAAGATGAGCGCTAATCATAGGTTCAGTTTTGCACCGAATGATTCGCAACAGTCTCCATAGGTTTATTGTGTATACATTAGGAAAATAATTAGCCCCCGCCTATCTGATGAAAAACTAGAGCCTGGCACAGTCGGCGTCGTGAACATAATCAAATTGTTACGTTCACAGGTTTTCCCCAACGGGTCACTAATATCAGCAGCGAATGGAAGAGTTGATGAAAAAAGCGAGATTTTTTCAATCGTTGCCCAATTTCAAAGTTCATTTATACGTTCAACTTTTTTGAATGGGGTTCTGCACCATGACTAAGATTTAAACGTACAGCCACGGCCAATCTGAAAAAAGTGCGCACAGCTTTTCCGGAATCATCGAATAGCGTGTACGCTGTCACAAAATCTGCAAGTTCGTTTAATTTTGTAGCTTATTCTTAACAGGTACTAAATACCTGCGGTATGTAAAAAATTTAATAAACATCGAAAAGCCTAGATTAACATTTCCACCAACTTTTAAACGTACCACCTTCGGCTTCCTTTTTTTTCCATTTTGATGTAAGAAATTTCCCCGACGATATTTTTGAATTCCTGCTCGTATTTATTAACGAAATTAGTTTAGTTAAACGTTTTACTAACGAAGGCAATTTTCTTCGTTTAGCTACATTTAATTTTTCCATCGATTTTCCTAAATCGTGCGCATTTCATCATTGCTGTATTTCGTGACGAATAAAATTCTTGACGCTTTTCATTAATAATCTGCCGATCCGTTTTTTTTTTTTTCCAGTGAAAATTTCTCAATGGTAAGATTTCAGCTTCGCATCCTCATTTAACACAATTCGACCTTTCTAATTCATCTGCTAATTTCTTACAATAACCGAACTTATAATTGCGTACCCAAAAAAACAGTAGTTTTTTCTCTTTCTTTCTAAACCTAAATTCCGTTATACATAGATGGGAGTAAATAAGAAAGTTTTTCTTTGTGACAATAGTCACTCTGAGTCTTTTCGTCTTTCTTCCTCCTGTACTATCTTTGCCATTGAACTTATCGCCATCTTCCATTGTCTATATATTTTCTCATCGCTCCTTTTTTTGATTATCTCCAACACTCCATGAATAGGGCATTCAGTGTTTCTCCGCCTGCGATTTTGTCATTCTCCGTATTCGATCCCTTATCTACAATCTTCTCGTTCTCCATTCCATCCACGTTAATTTGATCTGAGGGTCCCCCTATTAAGGGTAATGAGACGGCAGATTTCTTAGCTAGAGTTCCTTCTCCCTCACGTCTCTACTTCAATCAAATTCCCGCTTCCAACTCGATTATGGTTAAATTTTCATACTAGATTCTGGTCAGACGTTTACGCTACTTCCTTCCCTCTAACAATCTTTCCTTCTATCTGTCCATTCCATCGAGAATCGTCCTACCTAGCCTTGGTTTTATGACATTCCTATTCTACGAAATTCCGTTCTAATCTCTACTATTCGTTTGGGCCGTAATCATACCTAGTTACTTCATTTAACTCCGTCCCCTAACTAATTATCTTCATCCGAATCAGGAAAAGCTGCCTATGATACCAACCATATCTTCTTCGATTGTTCTTTCGAGTCTGAACGTGCTATTCTTTACTTTAATTTGTAATATCTTAGAATTTCTGGTTCTTATTGCACCACTTACATCCTATCTTTTTTTCCCCCGGGTCCATTTTTTTTTTCATTCTGGCTACTTTTGACCGAATCGATATTTTACTTATCCTTTCCTTTTTTGCTGCTCCTGGATGAAGGTCGCTAACGTGCCCCACCAAAAAAAAAAAAGAGGAAAAATTATGATGTTTACCGAATAAAACCAACAAAAAAAAAACAACAAAAAACAACGATATATCAAAAGACGTACTAACTGAAATAAAGTCACAAAACAACCTTAATTAAAAAAACAAACGAAAAATTAAGAATGCTTTACCGGTTTCATTTCAAGGAAAAAAGTACAGATTCGACAAATCAACCAATCCTCCTCCGTACCCTTGGTACTATGACTTCTCTCATCTTTCGCGCTTTCTTATCTCTTCCGTTTGCAGGCTTCGCCTAGATTATCATAGTCGTCTTCCGGCATTTTCTTTTCGTTTTTCTTTGTCCTCTTCTCCCTTTTTGTTCTTTCGATCCGGATGATTCTGATCTAATCTGTGACACAAATCACATCTTCTTTGAATGCGCGTCTGTATCTATAGAACGCTCTCACTTCTACAGTCAGAAACGCGGTTTGCCTACTCCATACAGTGCTTTCTTTATTCTTTCACTTCCATCCCCGGCAATCATTCCTATTATAGCGTCTTTCAATAGCTTCTATTTCCAGTAATATTCAATTTTAATTCGTTTCTCCCTCTCTCTCATTAACACAACCTAATGCTGGGTAATGCCCTCGGCTGGCGATCCCAACAAAAAAAAAAAAGTAAATCAACAGAACCGGAACCGAAACGAATTCGACCGCTTTGTTAGATTTTTCCGCAGTTTTAGTGTCAGGCTTGTTCCGACTAAACACAGGCTTGCTGACTACTTTTTCTTTTTGTTTTTTATTTCGTGTGTATGGAATAAAAACAAATAAAGAAATGAAAAACGTATCCGTACTTTCTCATTTGGGAGGAGCCCGTAGGAATCCATTAATAATTTGCGATTTTAAAAAATGTAATATTAATTCTTTTTTCTTTTTTTTTTTTTTGATATTTTTTTTTCACCGATAGGAGCCGAAAAGGTCCGTTTTCCCTAATTGTGTATTCCTGGAATCACTAGTATCTCTACTAGAAAACGAGAAAAAGTAAATAACATATCTGAGGTATGCGATTATAAAGCGAAGCTGCGTTCTATTATGGAAGCAATAAGACAAAAGATACAACGATAAACACAGTTCACAGAAAGAAGTAAGAAACAAAAACCAGTAGTAAAATAATGGTAACAATTACGATAACAAGCGCTTAAAGAGGAACGAGAAATGTGTACCATATATATATATATATATATATATATAATTACTATGTGCAGGTTGAACGGGGCCAACTGAGCCGGAGAGATTAGCTCTGGTTGGAGTTGTACCGTTAGCGAGCGAATAACAATGAAACGCGACGGTGTAATTTATGTTTTGAGCTTCTTCTTCTGCCGTTCTGCCTGCTTGTCGTCCAACTGGCGAGTTTTACTTAATCAAAAAACGGAGAAGATAGCAGAGAAGAAAGAAACGGAAAGCCCGAAAAAAACAAAAGATGAATGTTAATAACAGTAATTGCGATCTGGTCAAGTCGGTCAACTGATCATTTAGAAGTAGAGTAAAAAGTGAACGATGACGATATAAGCCAATAGGCAGATGATTATGCATGTAACAATATTATCATCGATAAAAGACGGAGCCGGGCGCCCGCGCCTATCTGTCTACGTGTTTGAGGACTTGGAAGCATCTGTTTGCGGAGCCGTCAGGGGATATGACGTGTACAGGAAAGATAAATGCAGACCGAGTTGGCGTCGTTCCGAGATAAATATTATCGCCGGATGTCCGATGTGCCGGGCTGATGTTTCTTCAGCCCGAGGCGGCGGCGACGGCGGCCGTCCGAACGGTGTGCAGTTTCGCATGTGAAGGCCCCCTATAATTTATTCGGCGGAGCTTGCATGCAACGTCGCCCCGTTGCAGCTTCTTCTAAAATCAGTAATGAAGAATGTCGGAATTTTCAGCCATGCTGACCGAGTGACTAATAACGTGGATAGTAGTCATCGAACAGGCGGAAGGTGGAAAGGTGCGTGAATTGGCCTGCTGGGCCGGATTATTATTATTCGGTTAGTTCTTGAATGTTTAATTAGTTGAACGATTAGCCTAACGGTGATCTCGCGGCAGGAGGTGGAAATTACCTGAAAGAAGAAAAAAACGACCAAACGCGATTAAATTAAAATTAATAGACACGAATATGCGCCTCCTCGAATGAGGGAAGTAGATGACTATCTCTTTCCTAATTTGCCTAACGTATTTCTCGTTATAATATATGTACGAATTAACGATAAACTATAACGAAAAAGAAAAACAGATGAACGTTTTTGACGTATAATGAATGTCCACCGAGCTTCCGAGTTCGCTATTATTTCTTAAAGTATTTTTAACTTTTTTTTTTTTTTTTCCTAAATGCATTCTTCAAACTATCGATTTATATAAATATCGATGGGAAATTAAGTTAAAAACGTCATTTTAAATGTTAGCAATCGACGATGTACTCGAATATATATTTATACATATATGGATAACTCGTGTCTTTTAGATCTTGCCCCAAGAGACAATCCCTTGGACCTCTACATGATAATTAATCTGTAACGCTGATGGATAAGTTGTTTCACATGAATACCGAATTTTTATTTATTTTTTTTAACGGCATTAGAGACAATAATTACTTCTTTACAATGAACATGTATACTGGGCAAAAAATTCGCAAAGTTATCTTATTAATATAAATATAATCACGAGACATTTTTTTAAGAATATGGTTATTTTAGCAGCAGTTTGGAAATGCTAGTATTGTTGTCGATTTTCTTAGAGCATTTTTCAAAAAAAATCTACCGTTCCGACTGCGACATGCCAGATAATAATCTGTAATTGAAATCTAAAAATTAATGACGTAACATTGATTAACTATATAAAATTAGTCGTATAACTGATATACGATTTGCTATCATTAAAGTAAAAAAAAAGCCTCATTATGTTAATGTTATTAATATAATTCTGTTCCATACTGTTGTGGTATGTTATAAATCTTTTTGAAAAGTAAATAAATACACTTTAAACCACAAAATTGTTATTTAATTATTTAAAATAAAACACCGACTAGTTTCGGATAGTATTATCCATCTTCATGGTGTATATATTATATTATGTATACACCATGAAGATGGATAATACTATCCGAAACTAGTCGATGTTTTATTTTAAATAATTAAATAACAATTTGTGGTTTAAAGTGTATTTATTTACTTTTCAAAAAGGTAAAAAAAAGCATCAAATTGATACTTGTTTTGTATTTAAATATCTCTTTAAATAATTGTTCACTAATCTTATAATATTTAGCAAAAATCTCGGTAACATTTCACTTTTTACCAACATCCTATCAAACTGACCCTAAATTAATATCGACTACATTTCAAGAACAATAATTCGTCCCATAGATAGACTCTCGTACTGTAAAGGTAATGTCAAGTGAGCTGCGGTGACAGGGTTATAAAATTGAATGTACCAAGAGTATATACTAAAGTACTACAAACCATCTCCCCAGACTCTAGACTTTATTTTCAGAAAAATGAAAATCTTGAAATGACTAAAAATATACAACGCATTCTATTACACTTACATTTGCAAAAAAAAAAAAAAAAAAAAAAAAAAAATTGCGAATATCAAAAAAATCAACTTTGTTATGCTAATATTTTCAAATTATTTAAACATTTGTATATATTATATATATTATTTGGTCCTTCAGACCTGGTCATGGGTACCTGGACTAGCAGACGCTAGTTTTCTATAATTCTTTATGAAGAAATTCAGTTTCATTTGACTAAATCATTTTTCGTAAAATGAAATAAATATCTCATAAAATCGTTACAGATTTCTCGCAAGATTTTCATTTTAGGCTCAACGTAACAGAATAAAACATAGCTATTAATATATATATATATATATATATATGTATTAAAGGTATTAAAATTAATTAAATGGTAAAATTTTGGAACAAGTAGAAAGATCTAAATATCTAGTATAGTAAGAAAAAAATTGGGGGAGGAATTTGAAATAAAAACAAAAAGGCAGTAACAACCGAGCAAACTTAGAAGATAAAACAAGAAGTTATTTAATAAATAAATAAAACTAAACATAAGAAATAATGAAAAAAGATGTATATGAAACATCATATTTTAAGCCCGATATGTAAAAACAAGTTTGAATTTACGATTAGAAATGTTCGAAATGTGAAGATAGTGCGCCGCATGGTGAGTGCTTCTATGCAGAAAAAAAGAAACTCAGAAGTTATGGAAATGGCGGATGAGGAAAGAGAATTTATAAAAAAACAGTGTACAGAGCAAAGAAGAGGACTTTTGAAGCGTAGTTTTGCGACTACAATAACTAAAGGTAGGAGCGATGATGAACTACAGTTGAATAAACTAGACATAAACGGGAGAATAAAAGTGACGTACAGGAGACAAAATTAAGAACAAAGATGGAGAAGGCTAAGGCGCTATAACGACAAAAGCAAAAATAAATAATGTATTATTCTGATACATTTTTTTTAAAACCGAAATCAGGGGGTCGTGTTGGCATTCGGATATGAAAGAGATCTCCCGTCGCACAATTTTTCCAGTCGGTATTTTTAGAAAATTTTGAAGTGCAGATTTAATTTGTAATCAAAATTTTTGTTCAATTTGAGTTTTAGTTCTTTTGACTTTTGACGAAATTTCGGATTCGGCCAAAAGATATTTTTGCACTCTCTGATTAAGCGCACGAGGATAGTTTTGATTTTTAAATTTGTTCTTTTAATAAATTTTACAACACTCAAAATTTTATCACGTCTTCTGTAGGACCAATTTCTTAATTATTCCGGAATGTCTAGAGACTTCTTTGACATCCGGTAAAGCTTTTAACTATTCCTATTTCGCCACTTTTAATCGCGTGCACGCGAAGTCACACGGAAAGAAAAACACAGTTATCGATATTACTTCGTCATTTTCAGAAATTGGCTTCTTTTTTTTTTTTTTTTTTGCAGTATATAGAAAAAATACGCTACTCCGTTTGCAGTTTGAGGTATTTTGATCGACGGGAAGTCGTCCGGCACTATTTAAAAAGTAATAAACCACGTCACTTTCGAGTAGTTTACGAAGTTGAGATGTCGGGATGTTGTCGTTTCATAACATATTACGGTGACGTATGGTGATGACTTGATCGCCTATTACGACGAGTAGTCAGAATCGAGGTAAATCGCTTTGTCAAATACCAGCTGATGCTTTTGTTTTTTCCCGTTCATTTCTTCTTTGCGCCACGGTAAACGTTAATTAATGAGAATCTTTTATACCTTATTAACCACGTCAGTCGAACGTTTTCCTGTCGAGACTTAACAGTTCAGTGCGAATAGCGCGCGCCTCGTCGCATGATTTATTGTTAGACGAACACCGTTCCGATGGCAAACACTTCCCGATATAAAACTATTAAGGATATAAACCTTTTTTTCATCGCCATCGGCGGTTTGTAAACAAGGCATTAATTTAATGAGAGAAGAGACAAAAAGGCTTTTACAGTCTGAAGAGGCTACAAAGGAGGAGGACAATTGAAAGATATTCCAGCGATTCAGCTTCCTGTGCTGCCAGTGTTCGGGTATTTTCCCGGGCGGTCGCAGCAGAAGTACCAATGTTATAGAATAATATATCACCGCACCGAGGGGTTTTCTTTTGAATTGACGACAAAACCAACGATTAACCGTGTGCACGTCGAACAGTCAAAAGACTATTAATCAACAAGATCCTGAACATCGACAATAATAATAAAAGCAATAATGGGTTGCGAACCGGTTCTTTTTATTTAGGGCTGAATATGTGTGCGTGTACAGTATTGACAGAAAACAAAATCAAAGTTTCGCAACTGGCAATTGAATGATCAACACGGCCAGACAGAGGCTATGCGTTCAACCGATAATAGTGATGATACGATATAGGTAGAGCAGTGCGCTTTTGTAGACTGGCAAACTGCTCCACAAAATGCCCATACATATATCGGTGGTCTACTGCAGACGAAAAATTCTAGTATATAAATTTCGGCATAGAAAAAACACGTAAAGTCATAGCAATAGGTAAATATATATAGATTGCCTCTAAATAGCTTTACCCTTTTGACTGTAAAGTAGTGTTAACTCTGAATTGTAAAATGGAACGTTGTACACACACACACACACATTGTGACACTAACATTATCATCTCGTTCTTCCTCGTTCGTTATTTGTATCTATACTGTATTAGTTGAATGAAATCATTTTTATCAAGAAAATGCTCAGGTTATTTCTGTTTGACAAGAGTATATATTTTGAAATGTACTCGTGTTAAAAAAATCTCGATTGATAATTATTTTAGTTATTTTTTACAACATTAATACGAAGCGTACTTTACGTAAGTTGTTTTTCGGTAACATTTGTTTATATATGTACATCTTTATAAATAAAGACTTACTTATTTCAATCATTTCTCATACGAACGACATTTTTATTTATTCTCTCTCTCTCTCTATGTTATCACTAAAAATGATTTGCACATTAAATTTTTTTTTTATATATGTATATATGTACTTATATAGAGAACATACCACCTTCAAAATTTGCAGTAAAAATTACAGATAAAATGCATATAAAAAATTAAAAACGTTATTCATTATTACATGTTCCAGAGTAATATATATTTTAGAAAAATTATTATGAATCTTAAATATTATTAATTTTTTTAGGTCTTTCTGAATTTCAAACTCAGTAGCACAGTACAGACAGCTGTGTTTTAATTCGCAATGACGAAGTAATCGGCAAAAGCATCGATTTTTGACTTCCTAGTGTACGTTGTAATACCGAGTTTGTGTCTGTTTTAAAAAGAATGACTGAGTCAAAATTATTCCTTACCCAACTCCCGCGTTAAATTTTTCTTCTCGATTAAATATATACTACTTGTTTTAATTTTTATTTTGCGGTTTATTAAATAATCTACGATCCCCGTTACACAGTCTGAGATTTCAGTATTAATAATTTTCGTGTGTTGACGGTAACAAATGCTCTAGTTACGTCTAAGGAAATTATAAGAAATTAATTACCCCTGGAAAGGCTGATATTGTTGGAAAAAACTTTGAATAATTTAATAGTAGATATGCCTGTTCCGAATTCAAATTGGCGATTGGCAAAGATGCCATTATCTTCTAGATAGCTTTTTAAATATTTGCTAATTTGCGGTAATTAAAATTAAAATTATTGGTGTCTCCTATACCTTTAACAAAAAAGGCCTTGTTTTATTATTGCTTTCAGGTTAATATTTTACCTTCTTTTACATTTTTATGAAAAAATTTGCTTCATAAAATTTCCTTATTTTTCTTGATACCTTTGATTCGCATCACATCGTCACTTCTCTAGGTTTTCTCTTTCATTTTATCAACTAATTGTATTATTAATGTACATTTCATCCTCGATAAGTAATTTCATGTTGCACGAGTCTTATTTTGTACTGTATTGATTAGAAAACTAATTTAAAAAATTTCTCAATACCAAAAGGATCGAATTTTTTATAATGTTATCATTAACGTTTTTTTTTTTTTTTTTTTGTTTATTTTTGTTATTTTGAGTGCTGTTTAATAGTCTCCCAGATATGTTTAGTATCTGTTAAAAAATTTGAGTATAAGATAATTATAGTAATTTTGTTTTCCTGTACGAATTTCAATGTAATTTCTATGTTTGATGTATCTTACACAACGCTCTTTCTCTGATTTATTTGCATTTTCTGTAAAACGAATCCTGTTTTTAATCACACTTAAGCTCTTCATTCATCTAGTTTTTTAATGGATGGTCTTCTCTTTTTCTATTTCCTGAAGTGCAACTAACCACTTATTCATAAAAACTTTCAAGAGTAGTATTTATATACATATACATACATATAGATACATACATATATATATATATATATATATATATATATATATATTTATTTTTATTTATATTTATATATAATATATATATATATATATATATATATATATATACACACATATATATATAAAAAAACTTAGACCTTCGTGCCCCGCTAAAAGCTTCACTTCTTGATCCGGCCTGGAGACACCCCCGGACCCTCAGCTCTATCACTTCTGTACTTCGCATAGAACGATGGAAACGGACAACGTCATTATTTAAATCTTTATTTAATTTCACATTTGAGCCAAATTTTCGGTGACAGAAAAAGTAATGGTGGTCGGACTAAGAATGACGTTGACATTAATATATATGTATTTTTATATCTATTATGCCCATGGGCGTCGCCAGCGGGGGCAGGGGGGGGCAGCTGCCCCCCCCCCTGGAGCATTGAAATTTTTTAATCAACTGGCCATAATGAGCATTCATAGGCGCGTAATCATGAATAATTTGCCAGAAACCCACGGAAATTATGTTTTAATTAAGATTTTATTCTTGTTTAATAAAATATTAAGCCTTTACGACTTATAAATTTTATTTTTTTTATAAATCATATCCATTTTCTATCATCTTGCCCCCCCCCCTTGGCCCATCGGCTGGCGACGCCCTTGATTATGCCTGAAGCATATTACTATCCAAATTCGACTTACGTGTTTTTATTTTATTACGAAGCAATTCTGCATTTATATTATTTTATTACTTTGCTTGTAATGATTGCTAGATTGCAAACTCGAAATATTATGTTGTTTGTTCTTAGTCTAACATAAAAGCTGTCTATACGCGTTATTATTTACTATTTGTATTCTTCTAGGTAAGTAGTTTAGAAGTTTAGTTTAAGTATATTTATATTGAAGAAGTCACCACTTTTAGTTCTCTCTTTTAACAGATTTTAGTAATGAATCCGAATTATTAATAAATTGGAAAAATTGTTTACTCGGCCATTTGCTTTATAATGCTGTAATAAATAACTGTTTAGTTTTATTTTATTTAATTTTCTCCATTATCGTATAATTATATATGCTCTCTAATAGTTCAACGTTTAATTTACAGTTCATGAAAATTTCCATTGTATTTTTTTGGTTTACTTAGCGCAAATTTGTTAACCCCGTTTATGTTATACAAATCGAATTCATCGTTCTTATGCAACACCCGCTGTAGTATTAAAATTTAACTTATCAATATTCGTTCCAGTGTTTTCTCAAACTTTCTATATTTAATTTAGAATATTTAAAGTATATAAATGCGTATCATTATATTCTTTACTATTTAATTGCAAACGCTTAAATTGTTGAATATTTCATATCATGTACCGTTGTTATAAATATGGTTTATAAATGCAGGTGCCACGAATTTTTTTATCCTTTACATATATCAAAGTACTAAATATTAATGACACTTCCGATCTTAGCTGTTTTTCCAGAATTTTCCTAATTTTAATGCGCCTAATATCTATTTTAATTTTAATTTTTTATTTTTAGTTCTAATCTTTGTAAAAAGAAAAAAGAAAATTCCCTTCTAAAATTGTTACATGGTAATCCAAAAACATTAGAATAAAACATATAAATGAGTAATTAAGCAAATATAAATATAATAATTTCCTAAACTTCTCTGTTTGCGTAATTTTATTGCGTTTAACCTACAAACTAGCATCGTTAAAAACAGATAAATTTAGTTTACACCGTTGGAGTCGGAAGAGAGACCTGAATTATTACTTAATTTCATTTAGAAAGGAAAACTAAAAAGAGTATCAATAAAGTTGAACGCAGTGAGGTCTCTTCCAGGTTTCATATCGTTAATTTTTACTAAAAATTCTTACAAACGAATTAGGTTTCCTTTAAGTTCAGACAAACATGATGGATAGAAACGTACTGTTGCGGTCAAAAAAAACATTAAAAGTACCAATGACGTTAACATAACGGTATTTAATTATATATTTCGATAAATCCTTTGTCCGCAAGTATTTCGTTGTTTTCTCCTATTTCAGTTTAATCCGACGACTAAATTTAATTAATACATTTGCATTTCTATTTTTAATATAACTGATACTAAGTTGATGTTGTTACATTAGTTGACTTCGACAACTCAGAAGATTTTTTTAAAAACATTACTCTCCCAAAACAAAATATATTAAATATTGTATACATGGGCGCCGCCAGCAGGGGCAGGGAGGGGCAGCTGCCCGCTCCCTGGAGCCTTGAAACTTTTTAATTAACTGGCCATGTGAGTGTTCATAGGCGCGTAATCATGGACAATTTGGAAGACTTTTATAACAAAGTAATAGAACAATTTGCCAGAAACCCGCGAAAATTATGTTTTAATTATGATTTTATTCTTGTTTAGTAAAATATTAAGCCTTTACAACTTGTAAATTTTATTTTTCCTATAACTCATATCCTCTTTCTATCATCTTGCTCCCCCCCCCCCCGGGGGGGGGGGGCTCATCGGTTGGCGACGCCCTTGATTTTATATGCAGTATTTGAAATTTTTTAATATTTATATAAGTAAACTTTGAACACTTTATACGGCAATGGCGCCAGAAATTAGTTCCGACGGGGATTTCTTTTCAAAGTTTTCTTCGTACCTTTTCGAAGCAAATTAACGCGAGATAATTAATAAATTAATTTTTAATATTTTTCGTTTCTCCTCTAAAATGTTATGTATCAGTAATATTCCGTGTTAAAAAGAATGTTTACAAAATTTCGGGGTGGGAGATATATTCCGAATATTTAATAATAAATTGAACACTGTTAAAGATTTAGTATAATATGCTTGGAAACTAAATTGTTTACTCTGTTCTTGTATAATCCTTCCATTAGATATGATTTTGTTCAATACGGAATTCATTTATTATTTATTTAATCTCTTTTAAGTTGTACTTTTATTTTCATAGTTAAAATTACCGTTTTTGTGATAAATATTGTTAAATTCATATTTAATATGGATAGTGTCGTTTCTAATTAAAAGCGAATTATCCGGTGTACGAATTTCTAATTTAATATTAGTTTAATTACAGCCCTATTACCATTGATGCAAATTGATTCTTTTGAAGCGATTTTATAATTGCAATAATTCTTTAAAATAGTTCTATTAATTTTTGAAACCTCTTAATTTTTAACATATCAAAATAATATTATTATTTTTACGATGCCCTTTTTTTATAATTGATCACGTTATCGTTACTATAGAGTTTGTTAAAAATTTTTAAACAAATTTATTTTATTTCTACTATCGTTAAAGTGATTACAAAAATTTAAATCCCAAATACTTTTCGCGCATTGTGCGCTATATAATTTATATTCAGTCCGTGTTATATTTAACTTTTATATTACGAATTTTCTCATTAAAAACGTCATATAATTAATTAATCATTGTTGTGTTCATCTGCATTTCAATTTTTTTTTTTAATTTTTCCGCCTCGTTGCATACTTCAACTATTTTATTATCTATGTGTATGTGTCATTGCAGTACAATCATCGACAAATGTTATAATTTTACAATATTCCTCGTATTATGGATCTTAGAGAAAACCAAATTCCATAAATGCGCGTAGTTTTGACACGGAAAATTCCACAATGATCGTGGGATATTTTTTGTTGAATTACCGATGATCTTATTATAGATGAATCTACCATTAAAATAATAGAATATTTTTAACAAATTTCTTTCTAGACTTAGTTTTCGTATAAAGTTTAAGTTGATATTGCCTCATCCTATCCCAAGTGCCTTGGATATGTCTAATTAACACGTATATTATACGACTTATTCTTATAATCTGTGTAAAATATTAGATGTTGCAAGTGTACTGATGATTTATTTTTTAGCCTCTCACACTGACTTCCTTTGATTTATTTTTGCATTTTTTAATGCTTTTCATTTAATTAATGTACACGTTTCGTAAACCTTTACGAAAATTTGCGATTCAAGATATGAGGTTCCTCGTGTGAACTTGAATTGTTTAAAAAAGTAAAAGTAAATTAAGTCCCATATACATATGTGTATCCTTGATAAAGTATCATGGATTATGAAATTAAGTTTTTCACAATGTACGTACCTAATGGACCCGATGAAAACACGGGGGGGGGGGCAGTTCCTTTCTTTCGGCCGCCTTTGTTCTACTTAAATTTGGTAATATGCCAGTTTTAATTATTTTCCATTTTCCTGGAATATATAATACTTCATACGTCGGTAATTTTTAGTAATAATAACTTCCGAAAATTTCGTACTGAATATTTTTAAGAACCCATTTGAAATATCACCTAAGCCAATTGTTACGTATAATTCAGTTGTTTTTGCCCCTTTTTGGTCGTACCAGATAGCCTCTGAAAGAAGAAATATATTTTTTAGAACTACCTGTAAAGGTGCGCAAGGAGTTCAGTAACTTAAAATTAGTCGCGCAAGAAGAAATTCGATCATTAGTGTAAAAAATAAAAAAAAGTGTAACACAGTGTGTGTGTGTCAAAAATTTTTTCCAAAGTGTACTAAAAATATAAGCAATAAAAGGGATGAAAACATGGTCCCTGATACTGTAAGCAGTTGAAGTTGTATGCCTAGTTAATATGAGTGTAAACAAATAAATATGAAAATAATTAAACTAAAGTTTAGATAAGAAAAAAAAAAAAAAAATGATTGCTTCGTGAGAAATAAATTAAATAATAATAGGAAAGAATTAACGAAACTTACAGATGCGCACATGTTAAAAGAAGAACCATTATTAAAAATACGGCAAATGTTGCAAATAAAAATATATAATAAATTCTGAAAAATATACAGTGTTATTCAATAATGTGTGCACACGTATATAGTTAATGGTATAGTTGTGTGGGCGAATCACAAGACTCGGAGGCGCAGCGCAGAATTGAGTAAATATTCCATATTTTAGACTAATTCAATTATTGGAACGAAATATCGGTCTCGGATTTCTTTTAGATTTCGGCTCCGATTAGAGTCAGAGGTATGTGTAGACATGAAAAATATTTCGTTGCTTTATTTACTACGAACAACAGACTCACTTCCAACTGATTCAGTTAACCTCTCTGAACGTGAACTCGAACGCATTATTATATATTGATAAAATCATTCCAGCTAGATCAAAATTACATTTAAACGATATACAAGGTAGGTAAAACCGATTTTGCACCCGGAAAATAAGCGAGAGCGGACCAACTGGAACCAAAAAAACAAAAATGACTGATACCGACGCACACATCGGAAGAACGTACAAGACGTTATGTAACGATTTTGTACTAGATGAAATTTACCAACACACACGTCGAACGGTTTCCTATCGTTATTATGTAACATAAAAACTCACAGAATGTGGGTTCCAATTCATATAATCGATGCATGCACAGATGCGGGTTTTTATTCGTAGCATAAATTAAAAGAAAATGCTCTGGCAAAGCGGGTTAGCCGGTTAAATACCATTCTTTCGCCATTAGTTTAACCAAACCACTACTCCACATCTGTACTTAATTTTCCGAAAGAGAATCCCGCTTCGTTCCGTTTGTGTACTTCTAGTTTTTCAACAGCCGTTGACATTCCTACAGCACCACTACATCCGCTAATACTGCTCTTGCTGCACTTACTGCTGCGACTATACTACTTTTTAAGTTACAAAGCGTTCTAGCTCTCACGATACAGGAGAGTTTTTGTCAATTATATAATTCAGTCAACGGTCGACCGCAGTAAAAGTCTAATAAAAAAAATCTAAACACCATTCCCCTCAACCCGTATCTGAACATTAATTAATTTTATATGTACACCTCTATATCCGTCACACGTGTATGATTTTTGAAATAAAAAAATTTTCCGTACAGTCGTCTTTATGAAGAATTTTATAAACGTGTGTGCGCGTGTGCGCATCTATTTCAAAGTGTATATTACATCGTTGATTTATATAACATTTATAACATGACTTCACGACAGAAGAACCGGGGGAATGTAATATTCGGTTCGATTAATCTGAATTATTTTTATGCCCCTTTTTTTCTTCTTTTTTTTCTATTACTTCGATATGATGGACGTTGTAATAATAAAAAAAAAAAACAAACAAAAGAGACACTAACCGGGAATATAATGATTAAAATTATTATGAAACATAATGAGATAGATTTGTTAATGACGATCAGGCTGTAATGTTAACTAAATAACCGGATGATAAAATGCCATTTAGATAAAAAGTTTTACAAAAATGTCAAATAAAAATCGATTTAACAATACCCCTCCTTTCTTATCTGCATATATACATATTAATGACTATATCAGGGGTAATAAGAAATTCTGCAACATTTCTGTGCTATTTAGAAATCTTGTTACATTTTTGCGTTATGGAAGTTCTAACAAAAATTGCTTACTCAAACGATAGATTAAATAGGTTCTGAAAAAAATTTTCATTATGTTAACGTCGAATGTAGAGGAGAACAAACTATAAATTTCGGTATCAACAGCCTGGAGAAAAGTTTGGAACAAATAGGATAGTTTTACTTAATTCATTCGAATCAAAAACATGGCTTACCTTTGATAAAATGAATGATAATAATATATGACATATATTTATCTATCGAATTAACAACATTAATCAGGTAAAATTACTCGACGGTATTGATTTTAAATCAATTGTAAGAGAAGATCCTATCACCTTCACGTTAGCATAGAGGGAGTAACAATTTAATTCGTGCTTTTTTCGGACTTTTAAATCAGGACTGGAATAATATCTCTTGAAACTAATCTGGCGAATTAGAAACAAACATTAGAAAAACCGCGGCAACATGAAAAGGTTTAAAATTACCTATAAGAGGAATCATTGTTGAGCGAAATTTTGCATGCTGTAACTGATGTAATATTTTATTTGACGTACAATAATTGTCTTCCTTTTGAAAGGGTACAATAGAAAGTTAAAGTAAACTTTCTCGGTCAGCATGTAAAGAGAATAAGGAAACTTCTTAAATTTAATTATATCATTGTCTAAACATAATGGAACATTGATTCCGATAAACTTAAAGAAAAGCCAGGTTTTTTATTTTTCCCGGGCAACACGTTAAGGCAATTAAAATAACGATACACTTTTTAAGCACTATACCCCATCATGTTTGACTATACCTCTGATGTCTCCTAAACTGCGCAAATGTGTATCGATAATAATTCGTTATGATACAAGAGAGACGAATTGAAACTAATGTTATACCAACGTTTTGTAAGTGGAAACGGAGAATATATTTGACGCACAGGCTATTTTTAAGATACAAATTAGAAGAATTAGGTATTAGAAATTTCCGATGATAATTCTTACGACAATCTATCAAACATGACTATAGCGTGTACAATGGTGTAAAAGATACGATTTCTAAAAAAAGTCAATCTATTTGCGATGTACGTCTCGTGTATGGCTTATTCTTTGAATTCACAATTGGATTTTCATCTATCGACTAACTAGTTCAGGCGCTCCCCAAAAGTTATACACAATTTTTATATCTTCGCTACAACGATGGGAAATTATCGAAAAAAAAAAAAAAAAAAAAAAAAAAAAAAAAAAGGGTTCCGAAATGAATTGAAAAGATTGGCATTATTCTTTTGAAGTCGCTTGACAATTGATCGGAACCGTGGAAAGATTAAGGAACGAACCGAACGAGTGATTAAGAATCGATAAATAAATAGTAAAAACGGCGCTGAAGCCACCGAGAGAGTATTTAAAAAGAAAAAAATACTCGCGGAGAAATGGTTGTCGATGAAACTGGATTGTTTTCATCTTGAAGATAGATTTTCCCATTTCATAAAAGATCTCACGGATGGAACAGTTAATGAGAATCCGATTGGTAAGTGTGCCAACTGTATAAATAAGAATTTTTCATCTTTATCTAGCGAAGAAGAATTCGTTACAATGTTTGACCAGGAATTGAAAGGCCGTGCAGACATTATTAAACATGCGACAGATTTGAACCAAACTGAATTTTCTACGGAAATATTAGTCTTTCTCGGCATCGAATAACTGATATCCTTGTGTAAACTTAATGATCTACTTAATATTATTAATAATAGAGATATTAAGAATTTATCGTACACTTGCAGCATCATCTTTTGCTGAATATGAAAGGAGATTCACAGTAAGTTAAAGTCGATCGAAATCTGCCTTATTAGATCTACCACAAGAATGGCTATCCAATTTTGCGAGATTTAAAGTATGAAATTTGCATTTTAATTTGCAAAAAATCATGAAAATGTAACAAAATTTATTTCTATAAAAAAAAACAAAAAAAAAAACGAGAAAAATGGTAATTTAATCGAATTTTCTTTAATGTTTTTATTTAAATTCGTATTATATATTCTTTTTTCTTTAATTTTATTTGGTCTTTTGTTTTATATGTATATAACTTTTCGCTCATTGTATCCGGTTTTTTCTATTGATAATTTACTTCTTATTATTTAGTACAAAAACACGTTAAAATTTCGACTGATATATATTTTAAGTTGAATAGCTATTTTTGGTTTATTAATTTATTCCGTAATAAATGCATCTGTTCATTTGTTTGTTAAACGGTTTATTTTTGCCGAAAACAGAAGTCAAGTTATAAAATATAATTCCTTAGTTATTTTAATGTAATCAATAACAGTAAATACCGCAATCATAATTATTATGTTCGAAAAAATAAAAATATATTAGAACTCACATTTTAAGAACTCTTCTTTCGAAAATTGTTTTTTTTATCGGACAGCAAAATTTAACTTTGCTGTAGATTTATCATTGGAAGAAGGACATACTGAAACCAAGACTCTCTTTTAAAAATCTTAGAAGACTATCACCTAGAAGTCTAAGGGGTGTTCCCATGGCAAAATTCGAAGGAAGCATGTCGGCTAAGGACGTTACCCAATCCAAAGTTGTGACAGCATTAATGATTATAAAGGGAAAATATTAGAATTAGAACATACGAATGAAGCTAATAAAGGAATAACCAAGGGAAAAGGAAAAGAAAGGATGCTGTGAGCGCTGTAAGGCGTAGGATAAGACGCAAAAAACCGGAATACAGTATCGCGCGTTCTGAAGAAATGAAAGGACATTCAAGTAAAATCGAATCAAACGGATAAAAAAAGGAGACTGAGTAATGGAGAAACGGAAGAGTAAAGCAGGAAGCAAGCTGTGGTTTAACCGAAGTCTAATTATAGATGAAATAGTTGACCGCCTCATGTTGGGGAAATTAAGAAACCACGGGAAAAGAGGAGGAATCGGTTGTATGGATAAGTAAAAGGAAGCAGGATTAGAAAATGAAGAAGGATAGAGATCAGACCAACAGTCGCGATGGCAACGAAAGGAAAGAGGAAGAAGACTTTGAACTAGAAAAGACCAATAAAGCGACCGTCTGAATCAACGTGCCAACGAGTGTCAACTAACTCGTTGCCCGAAATTCCACAATAACTAGGATAATCTATAATAGATCAATACGGACAGAGCGGGAATGAAATAGATGTGAAATTAAGAAGCGTATGTGAAGCACGATAGGATCAGCGGATGGTTTAGGAAAGGAAGTAGCAATCGCTTTTAAAACGCCTTTGAAATCAGAAGATAAGAGAACCTTGGATATATTGTTAGTAGACGCTATAAAAAGGATTGCTTATAGAATCGCAATAGATTCTGTTAGAAATATGGAGGAGAAGGAGAGGAGTTTGAACGTTTCAGAATAGCCGAAATCCGGCAGAGTAAAAGCCGCTCCAAACCCTAAAGCTGACTTTGAGTCATCTGTGAAAATTAAAGTATAAGAAGGAAACATAATTAAATTCGTTATGTCACATCGGGAGAGAGAAGAGACTTGACATACGAAAGAAGAAAGAGTAAACTGAGCGAGTAAATAAAATCTGGGAAATTGTAAATAAGGGCACTTAGTGTAGGATAGAAGAAAATGAGAGAAGGCCCTGAGACGTGAAGAAATCAAGGAAAGGATTGAAGTTTTACGAGGGGAGAAACGCCAGTTGTTGAATATAAACCGGTAAGAATTAATCAAGTAGGAATTGGAAATATGAAGACTTTTGATCAGAAACCGTTCACCTAGATAAAGTCTTTGGATGAATAAAAAATAGGAATCAGTTTCTGCCAAAATGGCTGCAATAGGAGTCAAGGCACCGCTACAAAGGCGGTGACACATATTATGGATTTTATCAAGCTTAAGGGGAAGATATTTAGGAGCACTAGCGTAAAGGAACGAACAATAGTAGTGTAAAAATTTTACCTGTGCTGGGTTAGCATACAAAATTGACCACCGTTCAAAAAAAAAAAAAAAAAAAAAAAACAGAAAAATAATTTGTTTACACTTTTACGGAAACGTACAGAGAATTATTGTTGCGCTCTCGTTTAATCGTTTAATGTCCATAATTGACAACAAGTTTAAAATAAACAAGTTAGAAAAAAACTGAACCCCGTTTTTACATATTTCATTTCGAAAAGAGAAAAAGTTATTTTATAACCTACTTTGAAAACTGGTTTACTAATGTAGAAGATGCAAAAAATATAATAAAATAAAATAAAATAAATAAAAAATAAAAGATTCGCGTGCATATAATTTTGCAAAATATTATTAGGGTAGAAGTATAGAAGAGAAGCCAAAATCCTTAACGGGACAACGTGTAATGTAAAATTTAAAAGAGGGAAATTTTGAAATTCAATCTTCCGCTAAAAATTTAAGAAGTTTCTTCTCGACGGCAACGTGTAATGTAGATTAAAAAAAAAAAAAAAAAAATCGTAATTCAAACTTTTACCTATAAAATAAAAAATTCCCTTAACGACGTGTAATATTATTAGTAACTTCTAAAATGTCATACGCAGGCACAGCATAAAAAAAATTCACAATTACAATGTGTAATGTAAATTTAAAGAAAATTTTGGGGAATTTAATATAGAATAAAAAAAACTCTTTATGAAAACACAAAAAGAAGGAGAGAAAAAAACGCTTTATAATTAGAAACGATTTAAAGGGGTTTCTGTTAATTTTCAACACTTGTAACTTCGAATAATTTATGTATAATGGCACTGGGGTGTTTGCTAACTACGACATAACCGCCGCTTAGTTTTGAACCAAAAGTCACTGAATAGACGGCAGTTACCGATAAAGAGGCTAAAGATTCGTCTAGCTATCAGTTGAAACTTACGCTTTCGGTCAGCAACATAAGCGAGTCTTTTTAGCGGACTTTAATAGTTTTGATTTGAGCAATAAAAGCTACATAAAGACCTTGAAAGGGTTATTGATGCGAGAACTTTTTCACAGCGATCTAAAATTCAGACTATTAGAATCAGATCTGCTTACCGCCCGTAGATGGACGTGTGATGGCGTTTTCAAGCATTATCCCCGCAATTTTTGTATACCGTGGTACATGCGCGTGCACTAAAAGAACCACCAATTATTTTAAGCATTTCTTGAAATCTATTAGTAAAGTTCATTTTTTTGGGGCGGTTAATCAACAGCTCTGATCTGGCAAAGCGACGATAAAATAATATTTATAATATAACAATCGTAAATGAGACGCGGTTTCTTAAAAAAAAAAAAAAAACAAAAAAAAACATTGAAAAGAGGCATACGTACTTTAAAAGCTTGCAACGTTTGGCCAGTTATCGTGGTACTTTAAAAAGTAGAAAAATACGATAACTCTAATAAACATTTCAAATGTTCGAAAACGAATTTATTGAAATGAGATGCTGCAATCAGAGGAAGAAAGGTCTTAAACGGATCTTACCGGTTCCCAAAGTTAAACCTAAAAAAAAAGAATAACATTTGTGGCAACACCTAAGAAGGTAGCAGAGTGATACTGTCTATGTAGTCTAGGCAGTGCTTTAAAAGATATTATTGCCCTCATTTGTTCGCACCTACTTTTATCTCTGATGATGAAAGTAGAAAAGAAAAAGATGAAAAATACTTTTATCTCGTACTTGTCTCTTTTGTCTGATACGGACAGGCTTTCTTCAATTTACTTTCCATTGAAAGTGTTTTGCTACTGTTTCTCCTCTGCGTCGCAACTGCGCAGCTGGTGAAAGATTTGTTTTTGAGCTTTGTTGGAATCTAGAATTTTCACGAGTACCACCTCTTATAAATATAATCGTTAAGATATAGCCGCGATAATACGGTGGCCGTTACATCGGTGCCTTTGTAGGATTGACCTCATTAATATTAATACCTACGTCGGAGAATGCTTCATTCCCGATGATACTGGTGTGTTTAATAAGACTTTACTTTTAATTACATGTAAGCTACGAAATCATTTAGAAACAAACTGAACACGATCAAAATGTGTATATCTACCAATTCGAATGTTTGTAATGTTTTGTTACATTCACTATGAAGCCGAGCTAACATACGAATTTTATTATTTGACATACAAACACAAATTTTTGTACATGAACAGTAATCATTACAGTTAAAAGAAATATATATGTATATATATATACTAAAACTTCTTAAATTTTATATTGCTGTCAGTATGTATAATCCGGACATCTTATACAATGTGCCCAGACATTATGTATACAATACCAAATAATTTCAAGGAATGTGTGAAAAAAATCAACATTTTTTCCTTCAAACTGCTTAAAAATTGTCAATTCAGTTATTAGACTACATGCATAATAATTTAACATTATACAAAATCCGAATGTCACATATTTCCAGTAACATGTTATCGAATGAAAAGTATCGATTTCTTCCACTATTCCCCGCTTAAAATTATACCGCGTGTTCTAAACACCCTTGGACGTAACATAAACATTATAATATGATGAACTACGAAATTTTTTACATAGCACTAAATATAAAATTTACATTTCTTATTCATATAGTGTAGAAACAACATTATCACTTTAAAAGTCACTAATGATGTGTTTTTCATTTCCGCTGCAATACAAGAATAAAACATTTTTACTCTAAATAACTAATATGATGATAAACAGTAATAAACATTGAGCTCCATTTGCTTTACAAAATACCAGTATTACATTTCAGGTAAAAACAATACTGCGTATTAATTCGTTTTCTGAACATAATAAACGGGCATACGCATATGTATATTTAAAAGACCGATATGTAGTTAACAAGCACTTGTCACTTGTTTTCCTTTTACAAAAGCTAAAAATAAAAGAAGACGACTGCCGCGAAACTAAACTAACTCGAAGTGGGATCGTTACAAATACACAAACTATCATCGCGGCGATTGTTTTTCTTTGCGGAAGTTTTTTTTTTTTTTTTTTTTTATGAAGACAGCGATCCGAATTTGAATATGTTTGATAATAAATAACGGGATGGAAACTTTTTGAGTTTTAGAAAATTTCGGAAAAGAGCGATAATGATGTAAACATTTTTAAGCACTTGTATGCATACATTTACAGGAATCCTACGAGAAAAATATATCATCCCGACGTGATATTATAAGATCAAAATGGGGGTTATGTTTTGAATTTATTATTATGCAAATGTAAATTTTTAATTGATCTTGATTAATTTTTATTTTTACTTTGTATCGACAAATCCAATTTACAAATGTTCTCTTATAAAAACAATTATCCTGTATTCAATTACATAAATAGCATAGCAGCGATGCGATTAATAATTTAATATTTTTCTGTGAAAGTGAATAATAATTCGTGTTTTTTTTGACACAGCTCAATGAAATTCGAACTGTCATCTCTATAGTTTGTACTTATTAAGAGTTTAATCATGAGTTTACATATCACCTAGCCGGTGTCCGTGTTGTAGGGGGTAGAGAAAATTATTGGGGTCGAAATTAATCGCTTTTATAAGATTTGTTGGCTATCTTGGTGGTCGGCTATCACTTACCAGTTGACCATTATCGTTTGTGTTCCGGTTACCAATTGGCCAATTACTCGGAGACGCATTTTCGTATGTCCCCTAAAATAGTTACCAGTTAGCTACCGCCCTAATAAACATGAATTAGGACTCTATTGGGATTTCTATATTTTTAGATTGTCAATTGTCCGACGAACTGAACAATAGTGTTCGCAAACAAAAACAGATATTGTTGACCGACCTTTTTCACGCTAGTATATGATTGACCGCTAGTTACCGGCGCTACATTATCTTCGACCTTGTAATGGGTAATTGTTCTTTGAACTATGTCCGGATATATATATATATATATATATATATATATATATATATATATATATATATGTACATATGTATTATATACTCCACTTGTGACACAAATTTGATCTAGACATGCTGTCTTCAATCTCTAGAAAAATAACTTGCAGTTTCAATTCAAACTCGCTTAGTTTTCACAGTTGGGTTTTACATTTTATATTTTCTCTTATAAACAATTGGATCATAAATTAAAGTTAAAGTTATCTTTAAGGTAATCTATTACTTCAAGTTAACCGATTGAGCTGGACGGCGAAAAACCCAAAAAAACCGTCAAGATTATATAATATGGGATTTAAAACGACCTCAAAAATCACGTAAAAATTCATAAATCATCATCAGAGATAATCATTTAAAAGTAAAATTCAAAATATAAAATAAAACGCAGAAGCTTTTTCATAAAATCGAAAAGTTATAGTTAAAAAATGATACAGACTCCACTTTAGGGCCGAAAACATTAAAAAAATAAGGATGTTCACGTAAGTAATAGCCCTGAGTAAATCTCAATTATATGCGTAAAGGACCGCTTTTTAGGAAAACTATAGCCGAGCTATAACTTTATATTTAGGTCCTCGGGGCGCCGAAAGCTCAAAAGTTTTGAAAAAAATATTTTTTTTCCGGTCCTGCAATATATCGATGGAAAGTCGACATTTGTCGGGAACGAAACCGTATTTCATGTACTTAATGAAAGTTTCGAAGTTGACGAAAAGTTCAAAAAAACCCGAAAAATTACGTGCCTTTCTTTCTTTATGACGCGAAAGATCAGATTTATTTTTATTTTTAATTTAGTGTTATGTAAACGTAAATTATAGTCTTACATACGGAATAATCTTCAGCGCATAAAATATCATGCTTGACTGAACTTATTTTAATGTACACTATCTGCTATGAAATTTTTAATGCGTATTTTCGTGCATATTTTTAGTGCACATAAATCCGAACCCTATTCATCATAATATAAATTCACCTAGTATTTTCTAAATTCTTTGGGCGATTTTCTGATCACTTGTAATTAATTCATCTGCCCTGTTTTTTTTTTTTCTTAGTTATTTGTCTTATTCCAAACTGTAATTTTCGTTTTAAAATTTTCATGTTATAGTTTCATTTATCTTTATACACAGTTATAGTTTCCTTTTTCCATTCTACTTTTTTTCCTTAGTACTTTATTCAGTTCTGCAAGATTTTGTCTCTATCGTTTTTTCTTACGATTCCCTTCTTTTCTTTTATAAACTTCTGATATCTTCAGAAATTTTACTTTCTTTTGAAGGATGCAGCGTTAGTGCTGAGTTCAAATTTTTTGTCAACTTCTCATTAAGCTTATCACTATTCTGGCTATTATTTTCGTGCTTACTCTCGTTGTTCGTGGGATTTAACTTACGCAATAATGTTATCATTTTCCTTTCTATTTAATCTTTCCAGAGGAATCCCCTTGTTTTCATTATGTTTTTCGGCGTTTCTTCCTATTATATTTAAGTGTATTTTTGCCGGTGGTCGCTTATTATGTTTAGTACAGTTATATCTGAAATTATATCTCTCCTATTGCATAGTATGTAATCTATTCCATTTTCATTTTTCCAATCAGGGCTACACCATGCCCATTTGTTTGGGGTTTTAAAAAATGTGTTCATGACGTATAATTTTGTTGCATTTGCGAATTTTATCAGCGTGTTTGTCTTCTTTCATTTCGAATTCCATATTCATTTTTCCCTACGATTTCATCATCTCTAGTTTCAAATTTACCCATGGTTATTGCATAATTTCTCTATTGTATGGTCCGTTCTGTAAGTTCATAGAATGCTTCTATTTCTTCTTCGTCTGATTTCGATGTGGGAGAACATAGATTTGTATTATCATCAGCTTTATGTACTTGTTTAGTGCTAAACGCAATAGTATTCTTTTACTTGTACATTTTATTTTTGCTATGTACTGTTTCACAATATTGTTTATTAGAAAACCTACAGGTGTTATCACCTGTTCTCCTCTCCGTTCCGTATTCTCTAGGTTGTAAGAGTACAGCTGATATACATATCGGTTGTTCTCCGTGTATTTTTCTCTCATTCTTATTATATCCGGTTTTATTCTTCTTAATTCTAATTCGATTTCAGGTATTTCATTTACTCCTTTTGAAGTCCTACTGTAGCAGGTACTCACTTTTAGTTCTGTCTAGGTTCTCATTCTGGTTCGGTTGTTTTTGATGATGGTAGTTGTCCTCTTTATTTATAGACGCGCGGATGCGGATTAGGAGTTTAAAATCATCGAGTCCCGAAAAATCTTACCCTCACAAACGCGGTTAATTCGTAATAAAGCAACCCGTTTAATTTCCAAGTCAGCAACCACATCATATTACGAACGAGAGTTTATTGCAGCTAAATGAAAATTTTAGACTTCATCTTCTCGATTCGTGAAAGATTCAGTTCGGAGAATCCGTTCTTTTTAGCCAAAATACAGGAAGTTATATTCTATATATGCATGTTATGTTAGTTAATACGCATCTATTATTTTAAAACGTAAAGAATTATATTCTGTATGTTCTATGCAACTGATTTTGTAAATATGCGTTTATCTTCCTTTCTTTCTTTTTGTATTACCTATTCCTCCACCGCTACTTTACGTTTTTGCGAACATTTTAACATGCGTAATCGGGACATCAAGTTCCCACACGACTCATATAGAAAATATGGAGGTGGATCATAATTCGACCAGAGTGTGTGTACCCTATTTTAGTAGTTGGAGATCATTATCAAATTTTGGTGAAGTTTGCTGTAATAAATAGTAGGTGGTCAGAAATTTCAAACAAAGAGGTTCAAATTTCTAGTTCTACTCAGAACAACAAACCTATAATTCAACAATAGACCCGGCGATGTAGATTGGAACTATTAAATATTCGAATCACAAAAAGCAAAAAAAGAATAAGAGCATTCATCTCACACTCACTATAAACAGAGCTGAAATTTTAACTTTTTCATATATATATATATAGATATATGGATATATTTGTGAATGTACATATGTATGTATTAACGAGTAACATAATATGGCAGCGGTTGTTGAAATTAACCTGGTCGTCTGGTGAGAATCATGAAGACCGAAAGGAGATATCAGCGGATAGTTTTCCCAGACTTATTGTCACAAATAATTGTTGATTTAAATCCGTTTGTCGCTATTCCACGAAGAAAATTTGATATAGACGATTCCATTTGGAAGCAAATCTCTAATCACTGGTATAAAGTTTCTTCGACACACAAGCACTTTTACAGATGTTGTAGCTTGTTTTTCGGTTTACATCATTTCGCCGCAGATACCATACCTTCAACACGGCATTATTTTCTGACTGACACCTATATTACGAACTCGCACACACGAAACGGAAATCGGATATTTACAGACGTCTTTGCGAAGAATCCAACCGCTAATTCTGTTTACGAGGAAACGAAAATCCACTAAAGTCATATTAACGGCTTCTATTCGTGCGACATAGGCCACACGTGTAGAATAATTAAGTATTGGTCCGATTTCAGTATTCGTTTCTCTGTTTCACCTGGAACTGAGTTGCCTTTTAGATACTCCTACACTAGGGTCCGGCCGTTCCTTCAGACGTCCTCTGACAATATCAGCTCTGAACAAAATTAAATTCAAGATTAGGTTAAGAGCAGAAAGTATAATGAAACAAAAAACTTTTTTACTCTGCAGCGTATGTAGTTTTTAACAGTTTTCAACAATCATCTCTTATCTATTAGAAATATAAATTTCAATTATTTTTTTTGAGATACAACTCTATTTTTTCATTTTTATTTTAAAAGTATTTGAACATTTTACGGAATACTTTGAAATTCTTTTTCTCCCTGTCGGTGGTTGTTTTCCGTAATAAAGCGTGTCAGAAACCGATGGAAACATTCATCGTCCAAGCGCCCACCTAAATAAGGGTGAGAGTACCCCGCTAAATGAAACGTTATTCGCTCTCAGAAATATCAACTACAACAATTTTCAATAATCACGGGTTTATTTATTTATTTATCTATTTATTATTATTATTATTATTATTATTATTATTATTTTATTATTCCTAATTATGTTATTTTTTATGATTATTATTATTACTATTATAAAATTGACGTTTAGTTTTTTAATTATATACTGAATGAAACCTATACTGATATTTTTGTAACGGCCACACCACTGAACAACTACTAAACAAATAAACTATAAAAAAATTAACAATGAATAACCACTAAAAATTATTAAATTGTGCATATCATTGTTGTCGGCGTGATCCGGAGTACGCTGAACTAGTTAATTGCTGATATCTCGATAATCTCTGGTTTCGGTAGACTCCGAGGGTAGAATCTACGAATATCGATAGTAATTTAAAATAATCATTTTATTGCCGATTTACGATTACCGATTTAATGATGGAAGATTCGATGGCCTTTTCTATTCTTCTGCCGAGCGGTTCAAACAATATGTGCTGCCAATCCCGACTGTTGACAACTTCTTTCATATGACTTAAGTTACAGACTTCGGAAGCGGTGGATATTCATTTATCATCCATTTTTAACTTTACCGGTTACCGAGTGACCGCTTGTGAAATGCTATGCCGTAGCCTCGGCGGCACTCGAATTGCGCACCGGTTTACCTAGCCGATGGTTAAGAAAGGTCTGGTAATCTAAACATTCGAATTGCGCGCCGGAAGTTTGCCGGTATGAAATATAAAAAAACAAACGAAAACGGCACCGGGACCATGATATTTGTTGGACTCCAAAACTGATGGCCACTTTATAACATTTGAATGTTCAATGGCTTTTAACATTTTTACGCATCATCGTATACTTAAAAAATAGCCTATTTTTTGCAAACCCTTAAGGAGGTTTTTTCTGAGCAACTAAAATGTTATTCCAAATAGCAAACGTTCCCCATAGAGATATGATAAGACATTTTAGAAGTCACTGAAATCCGGAGTTTCTTTTTTTTTAAAGCGGTGCGCAATTCGCAGCAGGCGGGCTATTTCGGGCCGGTGCGCAATTCGAGTCCGACTTGTCACTGTGCGAAGTTTTGGTGCGCAATTCAGGTGTCCTCGTAGCCTCTGGCTCAATCCTTCTCCAACCGTCACTGCAGTTTATTTCCTCCAAGTGACTCACTATCAACAGCTCTAAAACAGAAGTAACAGTATCCTCCAAGAAACTTGTACAATGCGTAATAAAAGTAGATAGGACAGCACTAGAGTAGGGCCAATCAATTAAATACCTGGGGCTACCTTTCTCGACCATAATTGCAGCACTAAGAGAGAAATTTGATCGTGAACAAAGCAATCGAAGGCAGTGTTCATAAAATTAAAGAACCTGCTCATCAGGAGGGACTAAGTCTTGGATTACGTATATATTAAAATCCTGCGGTGCTACGTTTTCTCAGTCCTACTCTATGGCAGCGAAAGTTGGACGTCGGATGTTACCTTGGAAGAAAGCATACAGACCTTCGAATTACATTCGTACAAAAGTATGCTGAAAATTCCTTGAATCTTAAAAATTTCTAACGAAGAAGTTCTCAAAAGAATAAAGAAGTGTCCGGAAGTATTCAATTTGATCAAAGAAAGAAAACTATGATATCTTAGTCACATCGTGAGAGATGGAAAATATGATGTTTATGTCTCATTATGGAAGGAAAGCTTTTGCGTAAAAGATTAAAAGGATGCCCTCGAAACTTGTTGACAAAGGATTTCTATCGTTAGTTCCGTTGCTTGCCCATTGAAATGTTCAGGTCTGCCATGTCAAGAAAAAAAATTGCTGTGCTGATCGCCAACCTTTGTAACGGAGACGGCGGATGAAGAAGAAGAATTAACAATGCGCGCACCTTACTGAACGTTGGTGCTTCATAGACTTTTTATCCCTGCCTCACAATGGAATTCTTCAAACATATCTATATTCTCTCTCCCACCACATTTTTCGATATTTATTATTTCATTTTATTTTAACTATACAATATAATTACAATTTATTTATTTATATACAATATACATATATATATATATATATATATATATATATATATATATATATATCAAATGGCAGTCACCGAATTTGAATATAGAAATAATTCCAGGGGTTTTAAGTAACTCGTGCCAAATTCCTGTTCTTATAATTATATTAAAGAAAGTAACGGTTTTTCTAAGCTGAATAAACACGATTTAAAAACGTACGTAAACTACTAGGTCCTACACTTGACTTAAGTTTTACATTGTTTATTGATTACTCATATCGAAGCAAGTTTCAGATAATTACTATCGATAGTCGAGTTAATTGTTTTAGCAGTGTACGAAATGAAATGATTATTTGTACGAAGCGATGCAGATGTTGAGGGAAGATGAAGAGGGGGCTAAATGCTTTGCAGATTATCTTTGCACGGTATTCACTATACACACTCCGATATTGATCAAAATTATTCCGAATACATACAAAGTACACTGAACGAACAACTTCAGTCGCAACGTGCCAGTACACTTTTCTCACCCGAAGAGATATTCAACTATATTCGGAAAACACCTTGTAGAAAATCCCCTGGAATTGACAATATCACGGTAGAGATAATTCGGGGCATCTTCCACCAAAAGCGGTAGTTCTACTCTGTGCTACATATTCAATAGTACCCTCAGAATTAGGTACTTCTCCACAATGTGGAAAAAATCGATTGTCATCATGATAGGCAAATTGAGAAAACCCGAAACAGATGTTTCTTCTTATCGGCCAATCAGTCTACTATGCTTTCTGTCTAAAGTTTCAGAGAAGCTAATATTAAAACATGCCGCTCTTGGAAACTTACGATGTAATTTCGAATCATCAGTTTGGTTTCCGTTCTGAACATTGCGCTATTGAGCAGTGCTACAGAATTGTAGATGCACAGTATCTTCAACGCTTGAAAAAGGTGAAATACGTTCCGCAGCCTTCCTCGATGTTGCCCAAGCCTTTGACAAAATGTGGCATCCGGGGCTGCTGTACAAGCTAAGGCGAGTCCTTTGCATCTGTACAAACTGTTTAGCTCATACCCGAGTGGAAGAATTTTTCTACAGTAAGTAACTTTTACAGCAATATAAAACAATTATTTAATTTTTATTAAATACCCGACCGCGTTTCGAAGACACAAAGCTTCATTATCACGGAAGTTATTACGAAGAACTTTTATTATCCGTACTAATGATTCTGTCTCGGAAGAGTGTCGCATCCGGACGTCTGTACCACAAGGAAGCACCTTTGGATTAGTATTCCATCTACACCGGCGACATACCGGCCACTAATCAGACAATCTTAGCTATGTTCGTGGATGTTATAGGCATCCTGGCTACTAATACTAATCTAGAATATGCGCAAACACGGCTGAACAGAACCACATTCATCAGATAGCTCTACCTAGAAACAACTTTAGTGTATAAAATTCAATCCAGCTAAATGTCAACATATTACCATTTACTAACAGAAAAGTCACCTGCTCTACACACACTATTTGTAATTCTGTAATTCCGTAAGTTGATTATGTTCGTTACCTCGGCATGTGCATGGACAGACGTCTCAAATGGGGTCATCATATCACCCAAACGAGGAAAAACGTCGCCTCTACTATACCTGTTTACCACGGAGAAAATCAGCCCTGAAATTACATACCAAGCGGCAATTGTACTTAGCGATGATAGCTCCTGTTTGGAGGTACGAATTGGAACTGTTCGGAGCAGCTTCAAAATTTAACTCGGTAAAGCTTCTAACGGTGTAATCGAAAACATTTCGCATTATAACATCCGCACCTAAATATGTTTTAAACTTAACGCTACATTCAGATCTACACGTACCATTCCTCACTGATGCCTACGCAGAACAATACAAACGGTTCCCTTCGAGAAATTGCAACTTAGTTCAAACCCGAACATCAGTCGCATGTATATGTCAACCATTCCAGCAAATCCATCTAAATGTCTTAAGAGTAGAAAATGGCGTCATGATGCGCGCCACCTATCACTTAAATTACATTGCACTTCGTAAACTAAACTTCGCTGTTTTTAATAGCGTTTACTTCATTCTTCAATATGGTTATTGCTTCCTGGTCTGATTATTAATCCTAATCTAGCGCCTCATTGGAGCTGATAGGTTCAACTTTTTCTGTTCTTTGCCTTCTTCCTTTTTTATTTATTTTTTTCCTACACTTTTTATTGCTTATGATAATGTATCGGTGCAATGTAAAACAAAAAAAAAAACAATAATTTTAGATACAAGAAAATACTGTTAGATTTTTTTTTTTTTTTTTGCGTCATTTAAAAATTCGGCTCCGTTTTTGAATTACGGAAGTTAGTTAAAGTATCTATGAAATTCGCAAGTTGTAGTGTAAAGCGCCGTGCAGTTAGAAATTGTCGTGCTAAATTAAAAAATTACATGGTCACTTAAAACCGAACATTCATTTGATGGTGCAAAGGATGTTCCGATAACGAAGTAAATCGAATTATATACCTACAGTACGAACCGAAACTGATTTTTACATGATGTACGTGTTTTTAACACGGGCGTCTAGTCAATTTTTTTAAAATCGTCTGCCACTCGGCTAAATGATTCCGTTTTTCAATTTAAGTTTGAAAGGTTATCAAAAGTCGTATTTCGAGTTTTTGCGGTTTTCTTTTCGAATTACTCCTTGATTTAATTTTTTTATTGATGATTTGAATTTGATTTATTGAAAAAATGCATTGCAAGTTATTTTACCAGTCCAGCAGTAATCTAGCGACGGTATTTCCATGGTCCGAGAAGAAATTAACAGCTTATTTAAGATTCTTTTGTATAGATTATTTCACGAATATTACTCGTTTTTAATATTAATTTCGTGCTATGGCTCGCATCTCGAATTTTATTTTTTATTTTTTTTTGTCGTTTAAAAAATTCCGCGACGACACCCTGTAAAAAATCGTATGACATTCGTAGGGATTTGGGAGGGGGACATTAAGTAAATCTTATACCGCCAGTAAGGAATTGTGGATTGTTCTTTTTTTAGCTTTTTTTGTAATGAAATTTAGTTTTTTATGTTCAAAGGTCTAATATTGCCGATTAATACCTTTCTTTCTCAGCCGCCTTTGATTTCTGTATTTTAGTTTTAACAGATTCTCGCTTTCTATGATGTTATTGCTTTAACGGAATAGCTTGATTTTATCGGATTCACCGTTTTTGTCTTTTTAGAAAAGTGTAAGTTCGCCACGGTTTGAACGGAGATACTAAATTCTAATGATTTCGGATTTTTGTAGTTATTTTCAATGAAAGTTAACGATTAAGACGTTCCTGTAGTAGAGAGAGAGGGTGCTACTGACAGATAGGATGAATATAAGCGGTGATAAGTTTCGCAAAAGGAATTCCTCAATAGTCGAAAGGATTGAATAGGATAGACATAAAAGATGCCTGCCTGAAAAAAAGATGATTTACAAAATTCGATCGATAGGAAAAACAGGCGCGAAGTTTACACTGTCCATGTTGGCAATCATTTCGAATAGATGTTATTAACATTAAAACGGTTTCAGCCAACTACCGTTAACTGGTTGGACGTTTCTTTTGTGTAGGATTTTGGTATTTTTTGTAAATTAAGAATATAGAAAAATTCGTTGCGCTCCTGGTTAAAATGTTCATAGTTGACGGAAACAAAAAAAAAAAAACGAAATTTTAAACATTGCTCGTTTTGTTTTTGTAAAGATTAAATTAATGTGATTTTATTGCCTTCCTACAGTCAATAAAACCCCGTATCTTGATGTAATGTAAAAAGTATGGCACCGAAAACGCGCGATACGAATTATTAATACTGTCCACTTAATTTTGATATAATAAATATTTCTGTTTATTCGCCGATGAGAGAATGTATCAGTAAATTATTCCCGACAACCTCTGCCCTGATCGTAATCAGAATTTTTTCATCAAATTTTTACAACGATTTTTTTTTCTGTTTATTTTCATTAAGGGACAAATGGGGATATTTTAACGAGCTTAACTCTGAGTTTTTCTAATGATATTGGAACGAAAATTTCCCGAAGCAATGATCGCAGTAATAACAACCGAATATATCATTGACCAATATCGCGGCCGGAACACGAATGTAATTAATATTTTTCGTCCTGCCGTTCACCGGTGTACTCGGAAGAATGAGATACTTTCGATACTATTTAACGTTATATGTATCGCTCTGATAATTGTGAGGCTGCTTCCGCGTACTGCAGCGATCGCGCTATTCGTGGCTCTATATTATGATTCAGAAGCAACGGGACTAGGGATATTCTGATGTCTCTAAAATATTTCTTATTACACTGCTTTGTATATTCTAAATTAGAGCTGAAATATGGAGTGCTGGTCACCTTCCGTAACATTGAACTCAATAAAAAGTTACATCCTATTTGCTCCCGCGCTAGTCCCTTAAAGTAGTCAGGCCAGATTATTAATTTAATGTATGTTCCTCTCATCGGTTCCGTTTCTCGCCTTTTAATTATTCTGTTTTCTCTGTTATACTTTACATATCTCTTCTTCCTGTTTTCCTTCTTCTTTATCGTTTGTGTTTTTTTTTTTAGCATCATTATTTTTTCGCGCTCTCTTCTTAGAACGGAATATAACCATAGCCCTAGAGTCGACAAAAATTCATTAAGGCATTTCAATTGCGCATGGTTAACGTAATAATATCTCCCCATGCTTCTTCCAATTGCGATCTCGGTCATTTTCTTTTTTCTCTTTTTTTTCCCCGTTTTCTTCTACAACCGTTTATTATCGGTGATGATGATCGGATCGCACGGTCTGGTTCAAACAGCAATAGTTTTCGAAAACTTCATATTTTATGATAAGTTCGTTCTTGCCAATTTTCCCTCAGCATAACATTTCCCTCTTCCACCAATGACTTCAACTATTCATTTCCCCCGTGTTAACGATTATTTTTCCCGTATTCTCCGAGATCAAAGATCAGAGCTAAAAGCGCAATTGAGTTACGTGTGTCTCGTTCCGGATCCAAGTCGCTCCCAGGTATATATACCTAATCTGAAATTGAATATCGGTTATATCAGAGAAATCTCTGGGAAAGTAAAGGCGGCCGAAAAAAAGAAGTATTCTCTTTAAATCCATCAGAACCTTAAGAGTACATTATGAAAAGCATAACTTCACAATACATGGATACCTTATCAAGAATACTTAACTAAAGTACGTCGGTCCATTTTGCACACGCTTAACCATAAATATTTCCGATGTCGTGCAGCTAGGAAACTGCCAGTGGGTATTTCGTAAAATCCTTTTAAGTTTATGAACGTTGAACACTTATTGAAAGTAGAAGAATCGAACATTTGTACACATTTCCGTTTGTGTTTTTGTTTGTGTACCTAAAAAATTCGCTGTGCAATTTCGCATTCGTCTTTGTACGTGCAAGGCCCCCCAGAAAGTCAAATTTTTGACTACACCTGCAAACTATTGCTCGGAACTACTGGAGGTAAGACGTTCGATCTTTACTGCATTTTTCAGCGCATTAAATCGATGTTTAGATCAAAGAGGTTTGCTGTTTCCGGTGCAGCATGATGACGACGTCAAAGCAATAGCTTTTGCGTGTGAGGCATGATAACTAACCTACATTGTCGCACAATCGGACTTTCTCATTTTCTGAATATTAGCGGTTCTGTGACAATAGGATCCTGTCGTCGCGTATGATTTTTCCTTTTTTTAGTTGCTGACGAAAATCGGTTAAATCGATTCTCGAAATATTTTCGAATTGATAACAACAATTTGATGTCAACATCATAGCAGAGCATATATAAATCGCTTCTTGTTTTCATTTTTCATTATTCTTTGTTCTTTTTTTTTTTTTTTTTTTTATTCGGCTTGATATTTAATTCCATGCAGCCGTTTTTATAGCAAAAACCCTAAACAGAAAATCAAAAGAATTACTAATTTTAATAACATCAAACGTTGCTAATAAAACTATTTAAATCATAATGGTGCGTTGCGGTAAAAATTTAAAAAAAAAAAAAAAATGGCATCCCCAAGATAAAGGGAAAGTCGAACATTGTAAGGAAAAGATCTTAAGAATACTATTAAAAAAGCAAAGAATTTCAAGATTTTCACACTTTTTTTGCGGCGAAACAACAAATGATAGATTTCCACCGAGTGTGACTGTTTTTTGTCCGGCTAAGCAGTTTGATTCCGGAAAATTTAGAACAATTCGTGGGTGTGTGTTCCATTCGCAACCGACGGATGTTCCACATATTTTTGAACAAGCCGTTCGCGAATAGGCACCCAAAACGGGATAGTTGGTCGAATTTGCAATATCTCCCAAAGTGTCAGATATTAACATTCAACCAGTTCCGATAGTTATTTCTTTGTATCGTTAGGAATAGATCGTTTGACACGGGGAAGAAACGAGAATGGGATGCCACCGGAAATAGATTCTTTTGCCTGTCAAATCAACAGTACCATTCGCTTCTATTATTCCCCACAGTGATTTAGATTAATGAAAATAATACACGCTGTCTGATTAATCGAAGATATTTTACATCCAAAACTGAAATCGAAAGTAGTTGGCCATAGTGCATAAAAAAAGTGGCAAGTGGAAAACCAGTAGACGGAGTCTGACGTAATAGTTTCTGCAGTTGGACTTGACTTATACGAATGTTAAGGAAAAAAGGTAATTAAGATAAAGTAATTCTTCCCTAACTGCGCTTAACGGTCCGACTATTACTCGCGGAAGCGTGAAATTCAACCCGTTCTCCCCGACGATTTATGCTGATGTTTACATAGAAACTGATTAGACGCGTAAACTCCATTTTACGGTATCCGTAAATGATTTCAAGAGTAAAAAAAAAAAAAACGAACGAAAAAAAGGTACTTTCAGAGTGACTACGTACTGTTTTTTTTTTACTTCAATAAGCTATATTTATAAATGTGGTCGGGATTTTTTAATTTTTTCTTTCTTTTTTTATTCCAGCTCGTTTCGCCATGGACAGGTTTTTATACATTTTCAGTGTGCCGAATTCGAACTACTCGAACGAAAGCTCTGCGTAAGCATCGCGGTTCTAGCAATATACGAGACGTTATTAACGATATTAACGTTATTAACGTAATTAACGTAACACTCCACATACAGATAGCACTCGAAATTTGAAATTGCTTCGCGGGTAGCGGATTAAATTACTGATTTTTGAGTCCCAAAAATTTGGGGAAAAAAGGACCCTTTTTTTCTTGTTGCTTTCTCTATGCCCCAGTGGGAGGAGAGGGGATATTATTGCCTTTATTTTTTTGGATCCAAAAATTTTTAAATTTATTATTATTAATTAATAATTAATCGTTCTCGCGTTTACCACTGCAGACTCTATTATTTGATGTACAAATAAGAAGCGCATCCGGCTTAATGATGATATTTTTGGAAAAATATGAAGACGAAAAAAAACAACGTCACACCAACAGGGAAAAGAGAGTGTGTGGTGATCTTTTCTTCATTTCACATCACCGCTACTTATCCGATTCATTATACTGCGCACACACTCACACTTACGGGAAGTGCAGTAATACTGTAAATGCGAACTGGTTTGTTTGACTTCGGAATGTAAAGCTATCTCGCAATATCCCCAGCTAGAAGAAGAAGAAAACTGGTTACCCTGCTGTCAAAGAATTGGCAACACTGCACCGGGTAAACTTCTTCACTTTTTCCCCTTTCGCAGTCCGTCCTATTCTAAAAAGCAAATGGAGCAGTGTCCGCACTTTAGTATCTCCCTCGGCGGAGAAGGATCGGATTTTTTACGATACAGCGTGACGCTGGCAAACCCGATTAGCCACCATTACAGACACGGATTATCATCGAGCGGCTTGCAGCGCTGTCGGTAATTTCGTTACTTCGTGAAGAAAAAGCTGCTGTCGATGGAACACAGAAACGAAACTGGTACGAATAATGGCGCACAGATAACCGATAACATTTGAACAGTCGGAGAGATTTAAACGGAACCACGACGAGATCCATACATTAGGAGTATAACAAGCAGTTTTACACATGGTAACGGTTGTGTGCATCAACGTGCTTTTCCTGTTGCATGTAACACGGCGACACACCTGAATAAATATGTTGTAAACGTCAAAGCGAACGATAAGTTTTCCGGGACGCAGAGGTTTAGACGCGATAGTCACTACTCACATGTATCCGAGTGAGTCTATATTTTCCCTGTATATAGTATGTGTGTAAATATATATTGTGCATGTGTGTGAATGTGAATAAATAGACTTTTACCATCTTACGGTTTAGGGAGTTCGTTGACACTAAGATAGAGCCGCGCATGCCAGTTTTATCTAAAAGCAATTCGTTGCAGACCCCAAGAAGTATGATAATTTTTTCTTGTTTATCAGCCGGACAGCTGAGACAAAATTTTGAATTTGACACATTTATCAGGCACAGAGATCGTAAGTTTAAGCTTAGTGTCGGCTTACTGAGATACGGAACAAGCAACTGATTTCTTTACTAGAAATTAAAGTTATTAACACACACGTACAAGTGGAAACTTTCAAAACTACCGGAAACGAGCTTAAAGACGACTTTATGGACTTTAAATTCTCATTAACGCAAACAGTGCATATATTGATATTTTTTTAACATAAACGCAAATAACGAGCAATATACAGTTTAAATCATCCAAGAGTTATTATAAAATCGTATGCATGAGTAAACTCGAATCTTTAAAAAATCTCGATGAATTAAATTGGCAATATGGGTGTACTATCAGAAAGAATCTTTTCTAAATCAGGAATATTTTATTCGATAACAGATCATCTCTTAAACCAAAGCTATTAGAAAGACAATTCTATTTAAATATTATTTACCGCTTTTTAGAAAAATTTTCGATATTGTTTTTGGTGAATCGTATATTTCGCATTATGAAATGTTATCGATAATGAAATACCCCCCCCCCCCCCGTTGATCGGAAAATATACATTTAATGTAGCGATTTTAACATAAAACCATTTAATTAATAGGCATACACAGTAAAAAAAAAAACAAATTAAATTACGTTTTTTTTCTTTTATGTGTAAAACCAAAACGTACTTTCAAAAATTCCGTATATTATATCCGTATATGTATATTTTTTAGGTTCTCTCACGCTTCACCTGCTTGTAAATTGCTGGCTACATTACTGTTCTTAAAACTCTTAAAAACAAGTGACGAGTATTAACTGACAAACGCTTAAAACTGCAGTAGCGGATACATGTGAGGAGTACTGCCGGAATCGTTACTTATGCAGCTTTCATCGTATGCAAGATATTTTAATGCGTAAAATTACGTTCAGATTTTTTTTAAAATACTGTTCGGTTTTGTGTTTTTTTTCTGTTGCATATTTATCAGCTAAAGAATTAGAAAGAAAGAAAAAAAAAGATGTATATTCTTAAACGTTTAAGATCAGAGATTACAAAAATAATTCGAGAGCAAAAATAACAGAAAACTGGATGGAAATGAAAAAATATAAGCAGGACCGATAAAAAACGGAGTTGGAATATTTAATAGGGTGAAATGAGAAGACGATTGTTTATCGAAAAAAGCCAAACATTCAGATAAAACACGATCGGCGTTAGAAAGTAAGTGAACGGAAGGGTACAGCGAAAGAGTAGTTGAAGATGAAAATCGAGAAAATGACGCAGGAAGGAGATTATGATTAACACTTTAAGCCCCATGTCTCCATATATACAAACGTGGGGCTTAAAGTGTTAAATAGAAAAACGACAAATAGCTGATATGGTGGAACATTTTAAAAATAGGAAGTCCTGAAATCGTAGACGAGGAAAATAGATCGTTGAAAGATAAAAAAGCCAGAGCTGGAAAAGAAAAAGAAAAATATGAGCCATAGTTTAGAATGAGAAACTGAGGAAGAGGAGCAGTCGGAAACGTGCCTAAACGTTTTTGCCACTGGAAATGAAGGAACACGGACACTAATGAATGCACTAATATAACTCATTTCCCTCAATACCTGTTTGGTTAGGAATTCGTGGCAAATCGATCCTGATTCAGCAAAATGTATGATAGTGCGTAAGAGAACTCTACTATATCAGTGGAAAAAGGAGAAGGGAAGAGAGAAGTTAAGGTAGTTCGCGGAGAACACTTTCAAAATTGGAGACCATGATGATTTTGTGGAAAAGTAAAGAGAAAAAAATAAAGAGAACAGCCGAGTTAAAAAGAAGTAAATACTGAGCAGAAGGAGGAAAGTTTAGAAGATTCGAAATAATTCAAGGAAAAACAAAGAAAATTTGAAGACTAGTAATGTTACGTGCTTTATTAAGGAACAGGGCAGAATGATTTTCGTCGCAACGAACGCAACGAAAACTAGGTAGATCATTTTGTTCGGTGACCGGGCGTATTCAGAAAAGGAATGGCTACCGTAGGTGGAAGATAGGTGTTTATTAGGACATGAGTAATGGAAAAGACAGTGTGTATCGTAGAAATTAATCAGAGACGATGGAAGAGAATGAATTTGAAACTTCATCGACGGGAATTTGCAAGTAATTTTCTGAAATACGTTTTTGTAGCCGACGGGCAATTTGACACCTCAGAAGAGCGGTTTGAAAGTAATTCTTCGATGGAAAAGTCAGAGTTGGGTACTGTGAATTAATAAAGGATATTCTTTATGAAAATTATTAGAAAAAAGGAACACTGGTGGTTGGCGGCAACGAGATCGAGGGAAGTTAGGCTTAATTAGGTTTTTTCCCGAGCGAGTCATATCGTTAACTTCTTCATAGGACGTCGAATGGAACTGAGCAATGCTTTGATTTTCTAAATTCTCAACTGAAAACAACAAATTGTTCGAAGCTATTCGGAAATAATGACACCCGGTATCTAATTTGCTTTGTCATTCGCCGAGTTTACGATAAAACAGACGAATTACTCTGAATATCGATAATGTTCATTTCGACTTAATTACCGATATTTTCTACCGAGACGATTATTATTGTTCTGAAATTTGACGCTATTTAGAGCGATATACTAGAGGACGAAGTCGCGCATTTGTTTATCACGAACGATTACGCAGTGATTTTTGCCTCCGCCCATAAATACGAGTCAATCAGTAGGTCAGATCATAATAACTAGAATTAAATAAAGATAACGGTCACGACAATAATATAAAATACGAGTGTCAATGATAAATAATATAAATGCTGATAAGAAATATGTAACTATTATAATACGAGCAACGATAAAAAGAACGGAAAAGAACAATTACAGCAGGCTACAGTCAAGAGCGAGATGGTTGTTAATAAAATTAAATATTATTACATATACCTTTAGTCAAATTCTATTTTAAAGCCCCCCCCCCAAAAAAAAATAAGCTGCATTATTAATTTTTTTTCTCTTTTTTTTTTTTTTTTTTACAATTTCAGAATTTGAATCCAGTCGCGCCCGAAGAAATTAGCTATACAAAAACTAATATACACCACATGTACAAAAACTGCTTCATCGTATACGTTTTTTCACATTTATTTACATCACCGACGACTCTAAATTATTAAATAAATTTCGAAAAAGCCACGAATATAGAGGTGCAAATTTTAGTACGAAATGGATTTTGTTCCGTTGTTGAAATTACGGTGCAGTTATATGGTTTCTTCTACATAAGTACATAAATGTGACACGGTCGCTGAGAAAGGGTACAACATAGTGTCCGTGTGTCAAAAATGCGGTTTTGACTTAACAACGGTTTCGGACACTTGAAAAAGCACCATGCTCTTTAACGTGAAAGAGGTCTCAAACTGGTGTTAAAACAAAATTTTTTCCTATTGTAAATTGTAGTTGTATGTTTAAAATAACCATCTTTAAAAGTGTATTATATACCGCGAAATTTGCAAACGCGTTTTTCTCGATTAATTGTTTTCTAACACCATGTATCTTTTCTCAGCGACCGTCACATATGTACATCAACATACATACATATATATTGGGGGGGGGGGTGAAAGAGAAGATTGCTTAATTAAAATTTTCTTAGCGCATATTTAAAAAGGAAAAAGAAAAAAAGCTGTATTTTTTACACCAAAAAATATCAGTCTCGATTTTTTTTTTTTTTTTTTTTTTGGACGTAAAAGCTCAATTGTTTTAAAATATTATTCTCAGTTGATATTATTCGGAGACACTGTCTTTCATTAAAAATCACTTTTTATAAAACACAATCGTGTAATTTAATTAATATGTAATATTGCTGACTAGAATTTCGATCTATGGAAACCGCAATCGTAGCGTCTGATTGCAATCATTATTATTTTCAATTGTAATTAGATGCTACGATTATGATTTTCTAGTCAGCGATATTGTATATTAATTAATTGCGATTGTGTTTTATACAATGTGTTTTTATTAAAATTTATGATATCGACACAATTTGCTTGTAATATGGAACAACAACAACATCTAACAAAGCACTTTTTCAACATATAATTCATAATATTTTTCAAGTACGCTGTGCGATTGCCTTGAATTTCAGCGAGATTCAGTCTTTTTACACGGTATCTTCGTTAAAAAGTGAAAACACGTGAAATCAACTGAAATTTTGATTACTGTAAGCAGTTTTCATTAATATTCAATATTGCTTCAAAATTCCGAAATATGTCGAATACTTGGGGAGCGCTTTGATAGGCTCCAGTTCGATGATAATGCGAAAATGTTTTTATAAATACAATAAAAAACATGCGCATGTACTACTATAATTAAATAAAAAAAAACAAAAAACACACCTTCTTTATCTTTTCCGGTAAAAAGTTATTCTTTTATTTTTATCATCGGGGTCATAAGCGAAGAAGGTTTATTTTCTGAAAAACGCACCATGAACTTGAAAATAAACTCGTGTATCTGATAACGCGTGTAAAGTCAATAAGTAAGATAGAGAAAAAAAGGAGCAATTAAAAAAAGGCTAAAATATCGAATAAACAGGGACCAAGAAAAAACATTTACAATTTAGCGTAAATAATATTCCTAAGAGTACAATGAAAGTGAGAAATAATTTATTATTTACGCAGAAATAAGAGTTGAAATAAATAAAGAATATATCTGTAAAATAAAATATAAGCTTAGGAAGGAGCTTTATAATAATTACGGTAACCCGCTAGAGGTCTGCATCAGTGTTGGCCAGTAGCAGCTTTTACCGCCACCCTCTGTGATATATTCTGGTGACCAGCGCATTTTAGCTGCCGTACACGTTTACTAAGTATTTTCGTGAGCGTGCAATTGTATTCCGGACAGCGTGTTCAATTTTGTACGTATGAAATAACCAATTTTCTCTCGAAATAGCCCTTTCACAGTGGTTTCCAATAATGTCAAACAAACAAAAAAAAAATTCCAAAAGTTTCCCGAAGCAAAATTTAGTCATCAGATCGACTATAAATTTCATTTCGTCAGAGAGCGTATTTTTAACGCTCTCACTCCTGATTACTATGTTGGTTGCTAAAAAAAGTACCGCGCAAAATCCCGCTATACGAAAAACCGACACTGGCATCACATGCTAAATAAATTGTACAAGTGGTTTTACAATGGAGCAAGTACATAGCAGAGAGGCAACAGTTTTAATGGGAGCGACAAATGAACAGTTGTAATGGTGCATTTATTCAATAGCAGCATCTCCGGTCCTGATCGGTTTAATCTTGAATTTCATACATACAAGCATAGAACTCTACGCCATGCTGAGAAAGTCTCTAGAAGACGACCGTCTTCTATAATTCTTATAGAAAAATTTCGCTTTCAATAACAGAAATAAATGCGTCCTACAAGTGTGAAGGAAAAAAAGGTTGTAGATTTTATTAACCGCCCCCTTCACCATGTTGCGATTAGTGTTGGTTCGCGGTTTCTTTCAAAGTCTGTTTTATTTAGCAAATTGTCGAATGACTTTTTTTTAAATTTTTTTTTATTTTTATTTATTTTTTTTAAAAAGTGTTGCCGATGTCTTAACAATACCGATAGCAAAACCGGTAGAGTAGTCGGTTCGACCGGTAAAATTTATTAAAATTTTATTTTTAGAAAAAAAAGAAAGTCGCTCGTTTTCCTTTAATTTTTGACATGCATGAAGATTATTCATATTGGCGGCAAGATTCGAACAACTGCAGCCGAATGAAGTATGTCTCTGTTCAACATTCGGCCAGTACTTCAACTCCGATTGTAAAAAGAGACGAAAATAACGTACTGAATTCGTTCGCCGAATGTAGAATGATACATTTTTACGAACGTCTTTTCGAATACTACAGGGCACACTTCTGATTATTTATTAGCGTTGTCTGCTCGAAGTTAAAATTTCGACATATGCTGATTACTAAAAAGTCAAAAAAAAAAAGAAAAAAAAGTGAATTATAAAGTAGTCGTTTTGATTTATAATGCGACAATATTAGTAGAACAACTTTTTTCCGGTTTAGATGTATTATCGCTGTGCGTGCTTTTGTATAAAATCTTACGTGTGAACGCGAGTCGAATTATTAATTTTTTAAAATTCCGTCCTAAAGGAGTTCTTTTCAGTAGTTTTCTTAGCCTCCGGTTCATTGTATTCTATAACTGCCATGGGCGTCGCCAGGAGGCGGCAGCGGGCAGCGGGCAGCTGCCCCCCTGGAGCCTTGAAACTTTTTAATCAACTAGCCATGATGAGTGTATTCATAGGCGCGTAATCATGAACAATTTGCCAGAAACCCACGAAAATTATGTTTTAATTAAGATTTTATTCTTGTTTAATGAAATATTAAGCCTTTACAACTTATAAATTTTATTTTTCCTATAACACTCATATCCTCTTTCTATCATCTTGCCCCCCCCTCATGGCTCATCGGCTGGCGATGCCTTTGATAACTGCTACACAAATAAACCGAAAAAAAAACAAAAAACAACGAAACAACGTACTAGTAAGATGCGACAGTGGCAGAACAACTCATTTAATATTAAACATAGTAGTGGCCGAACCTTTCACTGGTGATTTATTTCGAGATGATCTTGCAGATTGAAGCATTCATGAGTTTCAAAAACATTTTGAAAAAATATAATAGTAATACGCGCGTAATATTAAAGTTACAATTAGAAAGTGTACTTTAGTTTGCGAATATTTCGAAATCGCCGTGTAAATATCGTGAACAAATTTATTTCATTTTTCCAGTCGCGGCATTCTTCTTCTTCCTCATCCTCCGTCTCCATTTTGAATGGACAATTGGAATTTCTTTCCATCAACGGCTGCTGATCGGAAAAGTTCTGTTGAAGAACAACGGTTAAACAACACATTGTCCATCCATGAAATTTGACGTCTTCTTCTCGATCTCTTCTCGGCAATTTCAAGTAGTATTTTTCGAATGGTATGCTTCTCATGATGTGTCCGAAATATATATTGTAGCTTTCGTTTTTTGATGGTTTGTAGGAGTTCCTTTCCCGGTCTGTTAAGGACTTCAATATTCTTCACTCTTGTTGAGTCCATGGTATTTTCCGGATACGTCGGTAGCAGTACATCTCGAAAGCGGTGATTTTTTTTCCCCCAATGTTGAGTCTAGCGTGTCCAGCATTCGCAACCATATATGTATGTAGTAGGATGGAGAAAATACCTCAGGAGTCTGATTATAATCAGTTCCAATTTCAATTCTTGACGCGTGAATAGATTCTTCATTCTTATTAGTGCTCTTCTCGCTTGCTCAATCCTGCTACGTATCTCAGACGTCTGGAAGTACAATTTTCTTCGAGTATACTTCCCAAATGATGCGTGTGAAACTTGTTCAATTTTTTCGTCGTTTACTTTGATTGAGCATTTAATTGGTTTCATTGAGTAATTATTTAGCCACTAACTCTAATCATTAAATTAATCTTTCAGCTTATTTAAATCAAAATCTATATTTGTTGTCGTCGCTGGGAATTGAACCTACGACTATACACTATCTTAATAATTAACTATTTAAAACGCGATAAATTGTTAAATTTACTTTCATTAAACTCCCAAATACGCAAATTTAATCATTAATACGTTTGTCTTCTCATTATCTAGATCAATCGATTTATATTGTAGACTTTAAACTTCTATAAATTCGTGAATTTATTCAAAATCATTGAAGCCATTTCGGGGAACCCAGTTGCATATGGCACTTACAAGAATTGCTCATTTAATAATATACAGATTAACCGAGCTCTTTGTTCGTATCTATTTTGAATTTTCGGGTCAGTACTATCAGTTTCATAAGCAGAACTGTGGGAACAGTCGTCGCGACAGCCTCTAGAGCACTTCCGTTACAGAAGTTTAATTATTACAAAAAATTAATTAAGCACATAGTCGTTAACAGTTCCGCGGTAGGCAACGGCAAATCCCCCACGTATACCATACCATATGCGCGCTAGTTGACGTATAGTAAGCGAACGACACAATCTCGTGAGGCTGCATTTGTGTATCGCGCGATAACTCGAAACATTTGCAATTAGTTCCAAGTAGTCTTGTAAAACACGATGATCTCTCTACATTGGTCGCGTCTGCCTTTTGAAATCGTTTTCGTTTTGTTGAATTTTCTCGACGATACGACCTGTCGATTTATCTAAACCCCTAAAAACCCTTTAAGATTCGTTAACTTCATCAAAATCGTTGGAATAATTTCCGTTGACCTCTCCGGTTATTACATATATATATATATATATAATATGATTTTTGCTTACATATAAATATTATAATATTACCTCGCTTAATGTACATTCATTAAGCGAGATCGATTACTACGATACGATATCTGATAGTTTACTTGTAGACGTTCTTTTTCGCCCTTTTGGCTGGGAACAGCGACCTCTTTTTCGTTGCTGGATGACAATGTTGTCGCGTAAAGTTTGCCACCGGTCAAAAAAATAGAGCTTGTTTTTATTATTGCGCAGTTCTACACGAATTTTAACATGTTCCGCACCACCAGTTTAGAGTTTTTTTTTTTAAATGAAAATAAGCAACGTTTCATTTTGTCGCGAGAAATAAGTTCAGCGGCTTTATTATTTCGGAATGAAGGGCAGTTTTTAATTTCCATCCATTTTTCTTAAAAGTTCAGGGTGACGTAACATTTTAACAAAAAAAATTTTTTAGAATCCAAATAATTAGAGCGATAACGTATTTCAGAGAATTACGATTTTTTTTTTTTTACATAGGAAGAACTTCAGCAGAATGCGCCGCGTGTAATTTTCTTTTTTTTGGGCGTCGAAAAATTTTATTTTTGTAAATAGATAATTGTACTCGGGGGGCTCCACTCTGAAAAAAAAATTCCAGAATAATTGCAAACAAAATTTTTTTTGTGTTTCATCGGTATTTATAACGGTACCGAATTTACCCCGTCCGCCACACAAAAAAGACAAACAAAAAACGTATCTACTCCGAAAGACAGGAAACGTGGATGGCATTACTTCAAAACTCGAATCTGGCTGCGCGAAGGTTTCACTTTCTTCCTATGCAGTAGTCAGTAGTCGAACAAATAGACGGTTAAGCGACCGGAAGTGAATGATTACACTTCTGAACGTCACGAAGTCCGCCGACAACATCCAACAGTGCGCGCACCGCGTACAGTTCCAGAGCTCCTCCAGAAGCAGCTCTTGTGTTCCAGAACATCGCTCTAAACTGCCTACTAATCAGCGCGATCACAATGGACGCGAACTGACCGTCCGATCTGAATTGCTAACGATGGCTGCTGTTGATGTCAAAGCATTGTGATCGCGCCGGGCATGCTACCAATCGTTCCGGCCGCTGGTGGTAATATGTGCGATTACCGTCCGTTTCGTGTCATCATTATTCGCGGCTATCATTATTATTCCGAATAGCTCTGACATCAATCTCTTTGCGTCTGCTCGATGTGTACGGTGATAACAACGTGCCACTCATACATATCGTTTCTCTGCTGGCACTGGGAATCATATCGTACGGTCTATTACGTAAATTGCATGCAATATTAAGAGCCATGTGTACATACCGTCATATTACTTGCTACCCTCAGTTCAATTATCGCGTAAAAGAAGAAGCGGAAAGCATTATGTGAGCCAGCAGTTTATATGGGTAATAAAACAAACAAAAAAAAACAACAAAAAAAACAGAAAAAAATAACCCGGTCCGTGGTGTAAAATAGTTGAGCGCGCGGTGTTGCCGCATAAATTTATTAACAATAGCGCGTTTAGATTTTACGTTGACTTTGAACGATGCACGTGTTTGATTTGTTGATGAGTATCATTTCCTGTCGAGTCAATGTCGTCTCCTCCGCTCCTCTAGAAATCTCGCTCTTGCCTCGAGTAAAGCTCTGAAATAGGACCAAGTAACAACAATTATCCCAGCATCACCTCTGAAAGGAAGTCTTAATTATCTCGTTTTCTCCTTATGTGTCGCGAACACTATGTCACAATGACGTCTTAAAAATCAATATGTTAAACACTAGGCGCCGTACTGGCGAAACTGAGTTATTATTAATTTTAATTCCGGCAAATTTGCGCAAATTCCAGAATTGCTAAAAACTAAAGAAAAAAAATGAAAGCATTTAAAACGGATCGGTTTCAAAATAATGAACTTGGTCCCGTTAGTAGCTCCAATAGTGATGAACGTGGTGAAAGCCGAACCAAAGTTCTACTTTTGTAATTAGTCTTCTTAAAGCATTTAGCGTAGTTGCCCGTTTTTTTTTTTTGGCACTCCGAATAAATGTAAATTCTTAACCAAGAGCCTTGTGACCGGTTGTGTTAAATTCACGCAGATATATCTGACGTGACTAATTCTGAAAACAACAATCTCGAATATCGAATAGAACAGGAAACATCGGTAGCTACATCATGTCGAACATAATTATGAATCGACGTTTAAGAAAAGCGCGAATTTTAATACGATCGAATGATACTAATACAAGTTCTTACGCGTAAAAATACAAAAGGCTAAATCGTCCAGTACTTATAGTAGTACAGCGAAGTATTGAAAAAGAAAGAAATGTGCCAGTACTTCTCTATCAGCGAAGATTAACTATAGAGGCAGTTTTCAGCTTTGCCAACGAAAGTCGCTACGAAGAAAAGTACTTAATGTGCAAAAAAGGTCGGTCGCCCATCCGATGTTAAGTACCCGCGATTTGATAATCTGCTTGCTTTCGTGTTTTGTTCTCCAGACGCTGCGAGTACTTCTCCGATATTAGCGAGGCTCTAAGAGCGGGTTGAGAAGCGTAGAAACAGGCAACAACAGTGTAAATAATCAACCCGACCGAGCCCTTAGCGAACCAGGTACTGCTCTACTTTGTACTGTACATTTCTGGCTGCTGTACTGTGACACTATGGTATATCTTTATAATGGCATTCGCCCGCTCAATTTATAAATCCGCTTGCGAAATCTAGCGAAAATCTATCAATTGTGACAAACAAAAAGCGATACAAAAGCGATGTTGCGACGACTCGTTGCTAGGCTAGGCCAGCAGTTCAGAAAAGTTTGTTAGAGCGAGCAGACGCATATTCACATTTAAATAGATTTCTTCATGTGTTTGTAATTCTCTTCTAAATATTATATTTCAATTTTTTTTTTTTGTCTTCAGACGAAGGCGCAATGTACATTTTACTCTACGGTTTAAACTTAATAATCCTTTTTATTTATTTATTCATTTATTTATTTATTTATCAAATTAATTTTGCATTAGTCCTCCTTTTTGTTGTTCACGTAAATTATTTCCTTTATCGAAATTGAAATGTCGGTTTTCTATTACATAAATTTAATTTTTTATTTATTGAAATTTAAAGAAAGAAGAGTGGATTCTTAATTTGTTTTTGTTTGGCGATTGTAGGCCGGGTTAATTTCGTTTCAATATTTTTATGTCTTCAAAAAGCACTAAGGAAAAATTAGGAATCGCCGATGTCGTTTGATACTCTTTTTGTAAAGCTGAAAGTTATTATATCCTTACCGTTATGCTTGTAAATTATATAATCCGGCCATTTGATTATCGGTTGCGACATTGCAATTATATATCTGATCAAGACAATAACTTAAAAAGCATAATCAAAATTCAGGGGCGGATTAAGGATTTACGGGGCCCGGGACTAATCTCGAATGAGTGGCTCCCCTTCGAAGAAAAAATGCTGAAAAACTTCAGTATTATTTATGTGCAAACAAACCAGCAAAAAAAACAAAAAACAAACTACTATGTACGCATGAATGAAAATTATGCTCTCTTAAGAAAATCAACTTTCTTACCATAACAAACTAAATACTACATAAATTGAATGTCAGATAAGGAATTTTATATAAATATATGTTAATATTTTATTAATAACATTATGTTTTCTTTTTCTACAAAAAAATATTTATATCATATTCTTTTCTTTATATAAATTAAACATGCATGTAATTCCATAATTGTTTATGTGATCAGAAAAAAGTGAATGAAATACAGTGTGATTTATTAAATTTTTCGAAATACATACATTTATAAAATCAGCAATCGATTAAAACTCGCTTTTATTTTAAATCATTTTTATACAGTTGTAAATGGAAACGTATTTACAACAAAAATAAAAAATGAAATATTGTTAAAATTAAGGATATTTCACAGATCGTAAAACGTTTTTACATAGGAAATTTACAACGATTGCAGTCAATATTTGAATAGAGAATTGTGTTATTAATCGATTTGTCAAATGTTTATTTATTATTCAATACGTACATTAAAGGGAATTCATTCATTTTATAAATTAAATTTATCGTAGAAAATTTCTATAAATATTCATTTCATGTAGCATTTAGTTTATTGGGAAAAAAAGAGAAAGTTTTATTGGGAAAAAGTATATAGTAATTTTATTAATGAATTCATATATATTATTTTTTTATATATAAAAATTAACCGAATTCTTTTTAAGATAAAAAAAACGTAAACTTTAAATCTTGCATTTAAACAGTTTTGAGTATTTTAAGAAAGGAAACTCTACACTTTCGCGTTCGTCTTTAATGATAAATTATCCGAATTAAATTTAGCAGTTTTATTTTAAGATTTAAACGTTCAATATAATTTATTACGCTGTTGCAATAAGAATATTATAACCATGAACGTGAGTCAGGGGAGGCATTGGAAAGAGGATATGAGTTATAGGAATGTATAATTTGTAAAGGCTTAATATTTTATTAAATAAGAATAAAATCTTAATTGAAACATAATTTTCGTAGGTTTCTGGCAAATTGTTGTACTAATTGATTATAAAAGTTTTCCAAATTGTCTACGATTACGCGCGCCTATGAATATTCATCATGGCCGGACCATTGAGGCGATTTTCTGCCGCAGCGCAATCGGGTTTTTATTCGTCTCAAGCTGCTAAAGGATCGCTCAACAGTATACATTGTGCACGGTAGAGCGATCACAATTTTTAAAGCTTTACCTAATATTATGGAATCGTGTTCACATCGACGACGTATATATATATAATGCTTGTTTACGACTGCAATATGTTCCAAGCTGTTTCAAAACAGCGCAGATCATTTAGTTGGTACATAAAAAAGAAAAGCCAGCGGAGGAAATTACTTCATACCGCCCAATTTCATTACTTCCTGTATTATCGAAACTTTTCGAAAAAAACTGTTACTAAAACGTTCGAAACCATTTATAGATCTGCCTGGCCATCAATTTGGCTTTCGGAACTAATATTCGACTATAGACCAAGTCGGCAGGGTTACATCTATTATCGAAAAAGCGTTTGAAGAAAGAAAGTATTGTTCTATAGTATTTCTTGACGTACCGCAAGCGTTCGTTTGGCACGCGAAGGCTTTGTATATTTCAAATGAGTAACCTCCGTCCAGGAAACTACTGCAGACTTCTGAAATATTATTTGGCTAATCGCCAATTTCGGGTGGCACAAGAAAATGCTGTGTCAACATGCTCAAGATAGCGTTCTTGGACCTATCCTGTACCTCTTGTATACGTAGGATTTACCTACAGACGACGAAACGGTAACTGCGAAACATTTGCAGATGACACGGCTATTCTTTCAGTTAGCGATAGTCAAGCTGAAGCTACAGCAAAACTTCAACGCGCGCTCAATTGTGTTAGAAAATGGACAATCGAATGGAAGATTAAATGAAGCTAAATATATCCATGTCATTTACATCTGTTGTAAAGTCGATATGCAGCATAAAGTTTATCTAGGCTTCAAGTTGTTCCTCAGGCCCTAATCAGCTAGATACCTTGGAATGCACTTAGATAAGTGTCTAACGTGAGAAATGCACATTAGAACGAAAAAGATTAAACAGCTCAAAATTGCGTTAATTGGCTTATCGGTCGAAATTCTACATTGGACGTATGTATATCGTGTAAGCTTTTTTACCCTATCGGCAAATAATGAAACCGATTTGAACGTACGGTCTTCAATTGTAGGGATGCGCGAAAGTTGCAAATCGTAACAAGATTCAGGCCAGACAAAACGTCGTTCTACGTGCGATCGTCGACGACTATCGATTTTCACGTAACGACGATATTCCTTTATGATCTTCAGACACCATTCGTCGATGATGTCATCAAAGACTAAGCAGCATGAGAGACGGCTTTTTGACCATGCCAATGCGGAAACAGTTAAACTTCTTGATACTCGATTGGATACCAGACGTCTTAAGCGTAACAAATCTCAAGATGCACTATTGAAAAAAATAAAAGTATATATGTAAGGAAGCTTTAACAACCACTGGGTTACTTGCTCCACACACTCGTCTGTATCATCTACCAAGATGCGTTTTGCGTTAGGTGATAATCATGTTACCCCAACAGAGTTGCTTATTTAACGTTAAGTTAAGATTGTAACGAGTATATTATATAACTAATATATGATTTTAAAAAAATCATCGACATGTACACGCGCAGGAGGCGTGCGTATGCGTTTCAGATCTCATCGCGCGGCGGGACGGGAATTATAAATCGGACTACCTGTTTAAATTATTGGGTATTTGATTAAAAAGTTTCGAGACTCCAGGGGGAGGAGGCAACAGACCTCCTCTGTCCCCCCTTGGCGACGCCCATGCAAGAATGTACGGGACTTCATTTAACAATTTTGTTTACCGTGTTAAATAGAAAATTCCGCGATGGAGTAAATTTGTTCACGATATTTACACGGCGATTTCGAAATATTTGCAAACTAAAATACAGATTCCGAATTGAAACATAAAGCTACGCAACTGGGACTTTAGTATTGCGTACGCATTACCGTCATATTTTTTAAAAATGTTTTTAAAACTCACGAATACTTTAACTGACCCGCAAGATCCGATAACTACTACGTATGTATATATTAAATGAACTGTCGTATTTTGTCACTATCGCATCTTATTGCACTTATTAACCGATAGAAGCGGCCAAGCAAACATTAGCCTACCTGCGAGATCCTATCAAGGGCCCCAGCATGGCTCGACAGATTTCTTGATAGTTTAGAGAAAGTTTTTGTTACGTTCTTCAAAGGAGGGGAAAAAAGGGGAAAAAAAAAGAAGAGGGTTTTGATTTTATCCGTAACGAGAAGAGGGTGTTGACCTACACTGAAAGCGGTTGTTTGTAGTTCATTATTGAAAATAATCGGAAATTACATAGTAAAATTTCTCCTAGAAACGTCGATCGCAGCTCGTTTGAATGAGAAGAGTCGTTTGAAATTATTTTTTCGTTAATTACTTTTTTTCACGGCGCACGAAAAACCGGCAAAGTACTTGCTAGCGGAACGAAAGAAATGGTAATAAGAAGAAAGATCCTTTTAGTGTTTCGGCAATATTTACGACGCCCCGAGGGTTCGGTTCGTCAGTCGGCGGTCAGTACTTGTTTAAACGTCGTCGACGGGAATGTGTTCTTTATTCGTTACATGTGTGTACGCCTGTTTGGCGTTCGTCAAGTTGAAGGCTGCTTCGAGATATATTTATAACGTACAACAACAATGATGATATAATGAATAGCAACAATCCTTTCACCGCGTGAAACGGTGTACCATGTACAAAAAACGTATATGTCTGGCTGCCATATGATGATCGCTTTGAAGAGCACATGTTCTCTCAGAAAAAGGAGTTTCAATGGACGAGTGGTGCCTGTTGTTTACTCAAGTACATTAAACACGTACACGTATTTAAGGATACACTGTGTCGCGTGTATGTGTATGAACGATCTCAGCATTCTCTGGAGCTTCGTTCTTTCGGCGTATGTGTAATAACAAAATATGTGTACAATATTATGTAACGGAATTCAAGAAGAAAATGTATGTCACAGAGGTAATCGTCTAACAAAGGATACTACAATAAACTGCGCTAGAAATATGTCAAAGTCAAAATTCAAATGCACATACTGCCTGTAGTAAGAACGTTTCGCCGATTCTCACCTAAATCAATTTACAAAGATCTATGAAACGAAAATCATTGCGTACACACATTTCGCGTGGGTTCTTATCGGCAAATGGAGAATTCAAATATGCCTATGAATTTTTGTATTATTCGCATCACTGTTTTATAGCTTTTTAGCCAGCGTCTCATGGAAAATTCTTTTGTTTGCAGCCAATTTTGTCTTCCACGCCTTTCATGACCTTCATTTATTTCCATCCTACTTCATTCTTCCCTTTCTCTCGCGCTTTCTTTCTTTTTTAAAATTTGTATTATTCATCTTATGTATATATATTTGAGCGCCAAAAATTTCTAAATTCTTTTCCACGTTGATCTCTCCTTTTTATCATTCGTTGTTTGCTATTCATTTTCTCCTTTTCCGTTCCCCCTCCCGCGATAGACGCATTTATTCTGTATTCCATTATTTGAAAACGCTTCCTTAGTGCTTTTACTCATCTAGGTAAGTTCCTCTCTTATACATCCAATCGATCTTCTTTTAGAATCCATTTTTTATTTTTCTCGTTTTCTTTGCACAATATACTACTTTCAGTGTTTCGTTTTATTAAATTTTTCTTCTTCAAATAATCTGCCATTATTTATCCTCCTTCTTCCGACCTCATTAAATTCTTACAGGTTTGTTTTCGTGTTCGTTATTGCCCCGTTTTCAACATACTCATCATCATTTTTACTTTTTCTTTCGGTTAGCAAGTTTTCGCCATAATGGAATTACGATGAAATTTAAAATGAAACAAACAATAAATCGGAGTGTGTTTTCTTATCTTCGGAAAAATAGATAACAAATGGTTTTATAAAAAATATACATGTATAAAACGAAAGATCAGTTTGCGTATGAGAGAATAGGACAAGATGCAAAAAAAGGAATAGTTCGAAAAATGTGAATTGGTAACGTAAAATACTACAAGGAAGGAGTAAGAAAAAAGTTATTAGATCGGGCAATAAGAAAGTTATATCGCTTTTTTTACCTTTTACTTTATTCACTTGGTTAATGTATATTCTCCCGGTTGTTTAATGAATAAACAGGTAAATATACAGAAATAGCTGATACATGCACGTTAGAAGGATTAAAGAAAAATGTATAACTAGATTTTTTTTAACCTTTTGTTTTTGCTAATTTAAAAGGGATGTTTATACATTGCGTTATTAAAAGACGATGTTTTTGGGGGGTTTTTTTATACTTTTTTTAATTACAGAAATATTACACGAATTTCGTACTTTAAATACCGGCAATAACGTAACCGTATCATGTAACTCTCTCTTTTATATGATTCGGTTAATTTTATCGCTATAGTTTTTTTAAAGAATTACATAATTTTTTTAACGTTTGATACATAAATTGTGCTACTATTAGTTATTATTAGGTTAAATAATCTTTTAGTATAATCCCCCGCCAAAAAAAAAAAACAAAAAAACAGGCAACTAACTGTATTAAATGTATTGAAAGTTATCGCGAATTTATTAATTTGACTTTTAATATTCAATTAAAATTATTAAAAAAATTCCACTATTATTTAAGTACGCAACTTTCATCAGTGCTGTTGTTGGGCTAAACACATTGTGAACTTTGACTTCACAATCCCCGCCAACACCTTGATGAGGAGAAGACCTACTTTACTTTACTTTATCGCGTCCTTAAATATTTAAACTGAGAAATCGTGTCCTATTATACTAAATTTGAAGATATTTAATCTCGAATTATTTATTAAATAGCATGTTGTAGGTAGAGAGATCTGTGGATTCATTAGTGTTAAAATTGAACTGAATTCTTTTGCCATTCAGTAGTAATAAAAATAAAAAAATGAACCACATTAACCTATAGACGACTGGAACCCCCTTACATCCGCTTACCCCCTTTCTCGCTCTCTTTGAGCATATATGCACAATTGAAACAGAAAATTAAGAAAGATAAATGTAGTTTTGATTGTGTTAAAAAATTTTAATTCCGTTTTTTTCAATTCAGAGAAGAATTTATTTGCGATCTATAAATTCACACCGGTGTGACAAAAGTGTAACCATCGATGAAATGTTCTTTTTTAACTTTAGTCCTAAAGATTTCTACTTTAATTACATTTAAAAAAAAAAAAAAAAAAAAAAAAAAACATTCACGAAACGCTGAAATATACCTACACAGTTCAGTAATACCGAATCGCAAAATTCCCTTAACGTTGCAAGGGGATGATACTTTTAATTTTTAATCACGATATCGATGGCGATAATTCAGACTTTCGTCGAATTTCAACATATACTAAATTTATCTTTAATATATTTTTCTTTACTCTTTTCCAGCATTAAACAACATTTGAAATTCAGCCAAAAAAAAACAAAAAAAAACAACGCTTTTAGCATTTTTATTTAAAATTTATTTTTAAGATGTTTAGTTATGTTTATATAATTCTGTCCTTCTCCTTCTGTCATCCAGGCGCTTGATACATTCTTGTTGAATGTTTCACGCCTCATAAAAATCTGATTTTTTCTCTATTCCCATTTCTTGGGCTAATGTCCTCGCTGACGAACCCATAGTAAATATTGAAAAAAAAAAAAAAACTCTGTTCATTGTTTTTACTACCTTTGCTACAATTAACGTTTTTTTGTATCATATGGTCGGTGCGCGCAAAGCAATTCGGCATTTTAAATAGAAACCAGGCTAACCGATTGCGCAGATATGTAGTCTAAGGTGCCGAATTAAATGAAAAATGTGAATCGTAATCGCCATCTAATTCGAAAAAAATCACACTTTACCATCCGAAATACACACGTTCGACGCCGTTATTAATGTTTTAACAAGTCTTAATTAAATCATGTTAACTGGAAAAATTTAAATTATCATGTTACAATGATGGATTTCGACACTGGTTTAAGATATCTAAAAGTATCATCATCAAAATAGACTAGTAGCGGGTTGTACTGCTATGTGTTAACCGAAAGTTCCATAATCACTTTGTAATCATTTAAGCGTTATCTATTTGACATTGTGTTCTCTGACGCTTGTTATCATGTTATCAGTTTTACCTTTTTCTTTGTGTACGTTTTTATTGGTTTCTTTTTGTTCTTTTCTCTCTATATTGCATCCGGCCACATTAAATTTTTTACCTTCTCGTGGTTTCAATTAATTTTACTAAACAAACTCGTTTGTTCATTTAATGTGACCTTTCTTTTTGTCTATTTTACGGTTTCCTTCGATAATTCCGTACCTTTTTTTTAAATATTTGAATTCCTCATTATGTGTTCCATTCGCCTTATCGTGTATCACCTCTCTTTTTTCTATTTTACTTCATACATATATCATGTTGTGCGAAAGCCTTTTTCTTTTACTCCATACCTGTAGGCGCATACAAAAACCATCTTTTTTGTAGATTATACCGCAGTATTAGTGTCTCAGATATTTCTGAAAACGTTGCTACTAGCAACTTGCAGAATTCTGCAGATCAGATATATAATTAGACAAAAAAGTGTGAAAATAAGTCGTTACAATAAACTGCAAAATATACCAATCAGGGACTTATGTGGAAGTAACACATCATCACTGAGAAGAAAGAGATTTATCGTTTAATAAAAATACATGGGTACTGGCTTATCGGAAAAAATTCAACACTAACGATATGGGTGGTAATATTAATTGCTAATCTATAAAGTGATAATAAAACCTACATGGGGGGAGCTATGACGCTCAGTTATGTGGTTGTTTGCAAAAAATACTCATATCAAAAATGTCAAAACAAAAAAGCTTCGTACAATAACGAATGCGCCCTGATTCGTAAGAAATTACGATCTGCATAACGATCTAAATATCAGACGATATGCCGTTCGCCATGAAGACAGATTACACAAACATCCGAATAGAGAAGCAATTATTATTTCAGATAGCGACACAAGAAGATTTAATAAGCCCTACAATATTATTTAACCACCACTGTATACACATTCTTTCAAGGCATCTGCCATCGGATTGTCAGTACTATTATGTCGAAATTGCTGGATAGTGTTTATAAAGACTAGTTGTAATTTGAAAAAATAAAAACAACACAACTAGTTTCTTCTTGTTTTCTATTCGATAATGAAGACTTTTTTATTCGACGGTCAATGTTTGTTTTTAATATATTTATTGTAAATATTAAACACGTGTCACAATTTTTCTTATCGTAAATCTAAAACCCGTAAATAGTGGTACGTCTAGAAAAAAATATTCTGCAAATAACAACGAGAAGTGCAGAACACTATCCCGTTTGTAAGGTCGATCGCAAAGAATTGTCAACGAAAAGCAAAAAGTAAAAGTGCTAAAAAATAGTCACAAATTTTCGTAACGAATTTTTCATTTCCGCATTGGATACAGATCGGACTATCAGAAGCAAATGATGTTTGCGCTTCGATAATAAACGGAGTTTCGCTAAATTTTAAAACTGGTAATTTCATGACGGTTGCAAAGATTTCTAAAATGCGCTCTTGTACAATCACTGAAAATCGAAATTACGTTACGCTCCGAGAGCACGATAATTTTAAAAAATTAGCACGGATTACTGTCTTCAAATTACATTAGCGCTAAAGGCTATCTGCACAAAGATCTTCTTCAAGAAATGAAATAATTAAAAATTTCAATTCAGACTAGTGCAGAACAATTTTCATTCTTAGCCATTTTTTTACATCAGAAATTCAAATTTTTATATTTTTAACTTTTTTCTTTTAAACACTTTCTATAAAATGAAATAAACTTTATGATAGAATTTTATTTAATCACGATAGCCAATTATACATATGTATATATATATATATATATATATATATATATATATATATATATGTATATGTATATTTATTCACAAATTATTTACACTTATATATACATATATTTATGCATGAAGACAATGTAAGCTCTTTGACGTGGTTAAAAATGTCTGTTTTCGTTGATTCCTTTTTACTTTTTGGCAAATCATCATTTTTACATTATTAACTGTAACCGTATTTTCCAGAAAAGCTAGGCTCTCCTCCACACCTGATCCCTAAAGCAAGATCACTCCATTCCCACTGACTTGATCAAACATCTTCCGCCAAGTTATGAAAAGAACTAATGAAAATCATCAACAAAAGTTTTACATTACCCGAAGACCTTAAAGTTGTAAATTTTGTACCGATACCGAAAAAAAGTAACTCGCCAGCATGTTTAGAATAATCATTACGCCGATGAGTCGTACGTTCTGTAATAAACGCTAGAATCGGGGCTAGATAAAAATCCAAGTGAAACTCAATATGGCTTTGTAGCCGAAAAAGGGAACCAGAGACGCGATTGCTCTGTTAAAAGTTGTACAGTACAGAAAAAAACCGTGAATGTAAATAAAAAAAATCATGGTGCTTCATTTTGATCATGTGAACCACGAAAAATTGATAGAAATCCTGAGTAAATATCAACGATAAAGACTTGCGCTGGATTGAAGTTTGTACTGGAACTAGTGCACAAATCTAAATTACGGTTTCGCTATTCAAACACATCTTGGCCCTTTGAATACAATTCATAACACATGCCTGAGGTTAATTACAGATGTTTTTCATACCGCACCAATCGATAATCTTCTAAACGAATCTTCAGAAACACCTTCCCTAAATATTCAAGGGCATCTTGCCGCCACAAACGTCATTCTCAACATTCTCGCCAATCCAAACTTCAACTGTTGGTCTATTAGTAAAACGGACACGAGTAGAAAGAGGAACTTTCGGCAGCGATGGAAGAGTATTCAAAAAAGATATGATCAGATGTGTAAAATAAGAAGTAGAAGGGAGGAGAGGAGATCAAAAAAGGGAAGATATAAATGAGAAACGGAAAAACGATGAAAGAAGCAAACTGCGCCCAAAGTGCGGGCGATAGATTGGAAAAAGGGATGAACGCTGAAAAACTGAGGAAAAAAGGAAGATCCGATTGAAAAGATAAATAGAATTAGGATTTGAAAATTAATAGGAATAATAGTTATTCCATAATTTAGAATAAGCAGCTACAAGGAGAAATGTAATCTGGGATTCAAAAACGTTAAAAAATCTCCCGATAGAAGAAGTTAAATTAGCTAGCAAATCTGCTAAGTTATTGTCGTCGATTACAAAGTGTGTCCGGATACAGAGATAAATCAATTTAAATAGAGTAACAAAAGAAAAAGATATGAATTAGAGAACGTCTGAGAAAAATTACATAGTCAGTGGAGAGAAAGAGGGAAGAAGAGTCAAGATGGCCTGCGGGACATTTAGGAACCTAAAGATCAGATAGGAAAATATTCTATTTCCGTATTTTTCATCTATATATATATATATAAAAATAAAAAAGTGTTACATTATTCCTAATTGAAGAAAAATATTCTACAACGCAGCACATAACCGTTACAAGATAGACAAGAAAAAATAAATTATTTTTCGGCAGTTGTTTCAAAAGATATATTTCGACATGTAATTTAAAAGAAAAATTAACAACCTTATCTTTCGCAATCAACATGTAAGTATACACTTTTTTTTTTTTTTTTTGAGCTCATCCAGCACGGTGGTACACTTACTAATCACAAATAATACTACTTTAATTATTTCGTAGTCTTTTAGAATATTGAAATTTATAAAGGAAGCAAGGATATGCATAATACGAGGATTAGGAAAGGTAAGGATAGACGAGATATTGTAAGGAGTAGGAATATTGAGTTAAAGGAGTTTAGAATGGAGTATTCGAAGTATCGCATACAGGCGAATGGTGAGGACAGAATGGAGACAGAAAGGGTGCAAAACATCATTGAGAAGCAAGGAGTAAAGAGTGGTTAAATCGAAGATAGCACAATGATGTTTACAATGATGAAAGTTAGGAGAGTTTCGGAACCACAAGCTAGAAGGAGGAGAAGGTTGAGTAGAAGGGTAGAGCACTTCTAACAAAAGCAAAGCTAGCACTTATCTGGTGCCGCAATTTTGAGGAAATACAACGTTTCTAGAAATTAACTGTTTTACCATATTTCAGCGACATCATTGATTAGATTACGAGTAGTAATGTTTTTTTGTTTAGTCGTTCGTGCGTGTTAACGGTTTTTGGTTTTCATTAGAGTACGTTTTTGTTTCTCCGTGTAATATTTTTTCATTATCTCCTTAATTTTTATCCTCGTCCTTAAATCATCTTTTCTTCAAGTACGCTATATTAATTGTATATATTTTCCTTATTGCCTCTCCGTTTTTAATTACTGATCTCCGAAATGGTTCTTTTCAGGGTTAATTAACTAACGATCAGTTGTTTTTTTTTTTTTTGTTTTTAGTTTTTTTTCGGCTACATATACAAGCAATTAACCCCCCACAATGGCCCATTTATTTATGCACCAAACTGGAGAAGAATGGCAGCAGGAATGGAAATCCGCAAGTACATTCCTCCGAAGCATAAAATCAACCGCAGAACCCTGGTGGCCCATAGACGAAATTTCTCGCAGAGATTTTTCTGTCTTGAATCGCCTCCGAACAGGTCACACAACCCTTTCGCACGGGTATATCTTCACGGGACAAGCACCCCCAAATGTCTGCTTCTTCTGTGATCAACCAAGCGCCCCGTCTACATCTCACCTCCTTCTCGAATGTTTCTCTTTTGCGGCACCAAGATCCACCTATTTCACTACCACTTCTATCTCTAAGATCTTATCGAACGTTCCGTCTGCGGTCGCAGCTATGTTGGCTTTCGTGCATAGCAGCGGCCTATACCATAGAGTTTAACCTTCCTAAGTAGGCTCCATGTACTGTGATAGCCTCAGTAGTTAAACACAGCGCATGGAAATCCTCACTATTATTTTTATTTAAATAAAAAAAAAAAAAAAAAAAATTTTTATTCGTTGTGTTAATTATTAATAAATTAAAAATGGAAGAAATAGTAAAACAAATTATTTCTGTAAACCATTAATTTTCAAATAGGGTTTACTAATTACTATCCCCAACGTCCTACTAAAAGGGTATGTGGAACTTACTTTACTTTTTTTACTAGAGAAATTGAAAGTGAAGTATAAAGATTTATTTATCTGCATAAACCGATGATAAGTTTTAATTGTTAACGGAGTTATTAATAGGCATGGGAAATCGGAAATATTTATACGAGTTAAATGAAAAATATGCGATGGTAAGTAAGTCGGCCAGTTTACAACACGTGTTTAAAAGAAATTGGTGCGGTAAATTCTCGGCGATGTTCACTTATTGATAATTGCAGCATGTTTTTTTTTTGTAACTGGTAGGGGACAGTTTATAATCACAAGTGTAGCTTATAAATAAAAGTATATTCTTTAGAAGCGTATTCGGTGAAATGTTTCAGTTTGAAGAAATAGTTTTTAGCTTTTCCGAATAATTTTCCTTGTTCTTTTTCAGTGATTAACAGAATTTTTAGATAAAACAAAATCACATCGTACAAAATATATGGCGGATTTAATGAAATTTAAGGATATTTCATGGTGCAAGGGATCGGAATTGTTGGCGCAGTCTGATTAACCGGGTGACAGATCATGGTCACGATACCCCTACATGGGGTGAGACGATTCGATAATAAGGATATTTAGTACCGAGCTAGAAAACTTGATTTAACGATGTACTCTATTTTTTTAAATAATTCTTTGTTACAAATTATTACGATATGAAAACTATCGGGGACTCATCCCCTTATTTATAAATTAAAACGCGTATTAATGCTGCTTACTGAAATCGTATGGATTCCCTTCTATGCAGCAATACTCGGTAATAGCGTGGTCGATACGGCACGAGTTTCTGTTCATAAGCTTCTTCGTAGCAAAACTTTCATACTCTATTAGCCATGCTCACAAGGAATATTGGAAAGCTAGCTGGGTTAACCTGGTTTCGGCAGCTTACTATAAATCTATACAGCCTAACGTTCTAACATACCTTGGTATGCATTTTTAAACCCCAACAATACCATCTCTCGTAGATTTATCATCTTTTTTTTTTGTTTTTTTGTTTTTTTTGTTTTTTTTTTGTAGGCTAAGACCCGGTTAACAAACTTCCGTCTTCTTCACTCTACCACCAGCGAAACCTGGTGTCGTCTCCTTTTTGTCAACATGTTTCTGATATAAATAAGGTTGTTGACGCAAATCACGACTTTTTAGAATGCTGCTTCTACTCTCTCCGTCGACAGAAATATATTCAGCTTTAACGTATCTTCAGGTAACCCGCTCATATCAGAAGTTTCCTTACCCCTTAAAATTTAACAATATACAAATGATTGTTAATTCTGGAACCAAAACGTATCATCGATATAGCCGACTTTAATACAAAACCAAGGGTTATGTTTTCGGAACCTAAAAAAAAAAAAAAATAAGGAAGAAAAAATTAAGGAAAAAAAAATTGAACAACTTCTAAAACTCTGATCTCATGACGGTGCAATTACGTTCGCATTGTCATCATCATAAAGGTAGCATCTCCCATTCGGGAGGTTGCACATGACGAACACTATATATACGCGTCGGCATCTGGCTGATTCTATTAACTGGAAAAAATCATTAATTTCCATGTTTGCGTTGGTTAGTTCCATTCTTTTCCTTCCTCTGAATGTGCTTTTCCTTGAATTTTACCCTGTGCTGCCAAATTAAAAAGACTTTCTTTTCGAATTTTATGGGCGATAAATTTACTTTTTCTTCTTCTTAGGTCGTCCATTAATTGCAATCTGTCAACTTTGCATCTATTCAACACCTCTCGGTTGATTGATCCGTCCACGGAATTCTTAGCATGCGTGTCTGTATGCCCACATTTCCACGGCGTTAATTCTTCTTTCACAATCTGCATTTATTGTCCAGGTTTCCGCCGAGTAGAGCAACACGGACCAAACATAGCAACGTAGTATTCGTTTCCTTGTTTCTAGATCCATTTTATTATTTCTCAGGACTATTTCTAAGTTTCCAAATGCCTTACCATCATTATTATTCTGGCAACTATTTCTTTGTTGTCGCGTCCGTCTTCGGTAATTAGAACTTCTAAATATTTATACTGTTTCACGTTTTCCAATTGTTGCCCATCTATGCTCACTTTTATTTCGCTAGTTTTGTGCCTGCTGAATTTCATTGCTTTTGTTTTGTTTATGTTTATTTTCATGTTGACCTTCCGTCCTTCTTCATTCAGATTGTCCAGTATTTTCTGCATTTGTTTCTCCGTTTCCGCTAGTAGTATTTTGTCATCCGCGTAAGAGATATTATTTATTTTGAGTCCGTTGATCTTAAAGCCCTTTCTGTTTATTTTTGGGGACTTCATAATTTCTTCTACATACGCTTCATTTATCATATTTACTATTTTTTCAATAATCCATGCACTATCTCTTCTTATTATGTTCGATTTTAGTTTTTCATCTGCAACCTTTGTCATTGCTTGTTTCCACCTTGCCCATTGACTATCACTATCGCCTACATTATTTATGCCCTCCATTTCTATCTCTAGTTGAGTTTGAAAATCTTTTAGCATGTTTATATTGGTTTCTAATTTTTCAATATTCCATTTTTGATTATCTTTACTTTTTGAATTGTTACATTTTTTCAATACTAGCTTACATCTAATCGCCAACAGTTCATGATCTGTGCTACAATCTGCGCTAGGATAAGTTTGGCAGTTTTTTTATTGCGTTCCTGAATTTTTTCTTTACTAAAATATAGTCAATATGGTTTTTTGGTTTTGCCGTCAGGACTTGTCCATGTGTATAATCTTCCGGGATGTTTGTAGAACCAAGTATTGCAAATCATAAATTGAAATTTTTCAGCGAATTCAACGAGTCTTTTCCCTCTGTCGTTAATGTTTCCTAATCCATGTATTCCAACCGTTCTTCCATGTCCGCGACTACCTACTTTGGCATTAAAATCTCCCAGTATAAAGGTAAGCTCGTTGTTCTTTGTGAATGCCATTACTTCTTCCCTATCACTGTAAAATATTTCTATCTCATCGGTGCTGCTATCGGCTGTCGGAGCGTACACTCGGATGACGTTAATTATTTTAGGTTTTGTTTCAACTTTTATTAATATTATACGCTCTGATTTTGTTAGAATACCATTTACTAGACTACTATACTTTTTCTTCAGCAAGATTCCCACGCTATATTCATGCTTATCCTTTCCCGAATATATGAGATCATAATCAGTATTCACACTTATTTTGTCACATCCTGTCCAACGCGTTTCACTGATTGTTCGCATTGTAGTAACCATTTTTTTTTTTCGAACTGGAAACCTTACATACTTTTTTCCTTCAAATACGTCATCAAATAAATTCTAACTAAAAGCCAAGTGGATAGAGGTTTTTTCTTTAACGAACACATACTGTAAAAAGCAGACGCACATAAAAAAATAAAAAGCGGTCACTTTTCCCCTGCAGGAAGAGAGTTATAAATTGCTAATAATAATTGTATGTGTGTGCGCGGGTTTTACGTTCAAGAGAAATCAGATCCTAGTTATAACAGTCGAATTATGCAACGTAAAGTGCGAACCATAGTTATAACAATCGAATCGAGAGATTTATATTGTGAATGGTAAATCGAGTTATTTGCGTTTTAAGAGGACCGTTGAATACGTGTCGCTTTTTTTCCCTGAGTGTGGGAAGTGGTACTACCACCTTTCGATATGTTTTTTCGCTAAACGTAAGTGGTGCAAGGTTGAATCTAGGCTACCGAAAATTCGCAACTTTAGATCGCAAAAAATGAACTTAAATTTTCTTTGGTATGTGGTGTAACAATAGCATGTGGTTTCATGGCGATCGTTTGCTCGTGTTGTTGTTTTTTTTGTCTGGCATATCCGGCGACTCGGAATTAAATGCAATTTCTAAAACGCAATAGCAGTAATAAGTATTCATTTTCCTCATCCGAGAAGTGTACGTAAGGTGGCAAAAACGGAAGGAAAATACTCGCCGCATTTTCATTTGCGCCGTTTATTACGCTATTATTATATATATTTATAATTTTTTACGGCTTATACCTAGTGAGCGGGAAGAAACTCCCTGCAGAATTCCATTCATACCGCGAATTAAGTTGCTAATTGGAGTGGCTGTGCATACTTAAACGATTATATAACAGTTTTTCCGTTGAAAATGTCTGTGTGTCTTAGGCGGAGTTCGAAATTGCCCGCTGGTTCTCTTTGCATATTTACCATGCTTATTCATGGTAACGTGTGCATATATATATATATATATATATATATATATATATGCGCAATAAATGGATGAGCATGTGCGCATATTTTAAAAACATACATATATATGTGTACATATGTATAAAAACATATTTATATACGTGTTATGGATTGCACAATGAAAGATGCATGTTATTGGCTGGCTAGAGATTCGGTTACTTTCTGGTTGACCTTCTTTTTCTACGAATTATTATTATAGGTATTTTGATAATATTTTTACCTGTCAGATAAACACTTCTTCTCGGACAAACTCGATAATATCATTAACCTTCTCGCTATCCTCGAACCTCTTTCATTATACGAATATTACGTGACTTTAAAGATTTGCATAAATTACATCGAGCCACGTCGTAGTGTGTATGTGACGGCATCTCGGCATGTAATAATTTATTATTCTTTTATGCGGCAAGTGAATTTCACCGATTATAAATTATTACCAGCGAAATTTACTAATGAAATTTCGAATTTTCAAATTATATAAATTGCCGCCGCCTAATCAAAAGATGAAACTCAAATAAAGGCTGTCGTCAAAAAGAAGAAGAAGGAGAAAAAAGAGAATTTTATTTATTTATAAATTTTACTAAAAGTATGCATTTACAATGTAAGTTACGAAAGATTTAACATTTGCGAATTAATCAAATTAAACGAGAAAGCTTTTGAAAAAAACCGTCAAAACAATAAATGCTGCGTGCTATATGTAGGCGTTACGTATTAAATAAGAAAAGAGATAAAAAAATTATCGGTAAAATTAATTAGTGAGAGTATTAAAATGTAAAATGTTATGCTTCAACTGGTGATGGTCATATTTACTATACATAAATTGCAACTGCCTGAAATCGTAACCTCCAACAACAACAACAACAACAACAACAACGCTAATAAAGTTATTATTAGAATACTAGAAAAATATGTTTCCGGATGTAATTTCGTAGGTACGGCATGTTTAATTTCAGGAAGCAAGTTCAGATATTTTGACGACGATCACGCTTAATGTATTAAAGAGAGAGCCGACACATAATGTACTAGATGATATTGAGGGATTTTACGAAATTCTACTATAAAACTTATTAAATGTCTATGATCAGATTGAAAAATTCGATTTAAAAGAAAAATACCTACTTCAAGATTTAATCTAAAAACTTAATAAAAATGCGCTAAAAGCAAAAAAAAAAAAAAAAAAGTATAATAATTACTCGATAAAAGATAATATATTTTATAGGAAAATACACTATAAATTCTGATTATTCTTAAACAACATTCGTGCCTTAATTAGAGCCTCTTGGTATGCCAACATTCAAATTGCAAAACAATTAAAAAACTATATTAATCGAGTGTAAAAACACAATTATTTTATAAGTCAAAAGTATTGAAAACAACAGAAATATTTAATATCATTTTTTGAATTGTTGCAATTTGAATTTTGGTATACCGAGAGGCTCTAATTAAGGTACGAATGTTGTTTAAGAATAATTATAATAGCCCCATCCGTTTAAGATATGTTCCTCCGAATTATTTTTTATCGACTAATTTGTTTAGCGCATTTTTACTAAACCTTTACAGTAAATTTCGAAGTCGGTACGTTTTTTTTCCCTTTTTTATCCCTTAAGAAATTTAATTTTGCAATTTTTAGTGTAAATATTTCCTAGTGATATTACAAATGAAACAACTAATATGGTGATATGCATGTTTGCCATTGCCTTCCGCGAGATTATTAACGGTTAATTTAATTATTTATTCTCGGTTGTGCGTGAACAAATGAGAAAAAAATAAATAAATATATATATATATGTATATATACGCGACGATCTATAACCTCCTTTTTCTTTTTGAAGTTGGTAAAATTGGACGCAGTTGGTTAATGAGCCAAAATATTTCCTTCTAGTAGAGCCAATCGCCCTAACGTTGAAAAATGTTTGGGTCGGATCAATGAATCGAAAGAATAGAAAAAGAAAAAAATCGGTTTCGAAAAATGCCACATCGTAATATGAAGTTAACCAGATTTTAAAAAGAAAAACAAAACAAGAACATATATAAATTTTAATTATAAGACAAAAAAAAATTTAAACAATTTCAACTCTTTGTAAATAAAAAACAATTTTAATTAAAAAAGTAACAAAAGTTAGCATGAATTAACTTTCGATATTATTAAAAAAAAGAAAGGAATACAAGTTTAATTAAGTAACCAAGAAACGAATCGAAAACTAACTGCATTCAGAGTGTAGTTTAGTATTTAGTTAATGCTTCGTTCAAGTCTTCCAGAATTTCTTTACTACGCTGTACGATGTAAACCATAATCGCCTAAGCGGTACACGATAATGGTTTATTTTCGCAATATTAATAACATTAATTACAAATTAAATTATACATCTGCGAGCTAGAAGTGAGAAAAAAAAAGAATAAAGGAGCACGGTTTTCGGCATGGTTATTTAAAGCGCGAATATTTTTAATTTTTCACTATGAATTATTATCTAATTTTATAAATTACTAAGTTACTGATTTGTCAAAATATATATTGTGGAGAATTAAACTCTAACGCGTTGCGAAAGATTAACTATATTAAAATCGCATGAAAATAAATTGAAAATATACATTACAGAACAAAATCCTCTACGGCGGCATGTTTGATCTCGATAGTCAACGTCCCCGATACTAATAAGCTATTAAATTAATTGTAACAAAAAAAAAATGCATACAAACTGTATCATGTAGAACGACCTAAGCCGGAAGCACGAAGAAAACGGTAATTCAAATTTTCTTAATTAACTGGAATTTTTTGTGGAACGATGGAAGGGAGGTTTTTAATGATCTTGCGTAGTTTGCGTTTGCAGTTAGCTATAAGGGGCAGTCAACGGAAGAATGAGTTAACTGGAGAAGAGAAATTGGTAAGGCGCCACCGTGAGTGCAGATTTTATGTCCAATGGAAAGATTGTATAGAGCTACTTGATTCTTTTACAACACTAGGGATGATAATTTTGCAAGGATACGCAGATTGTCACTGATAAAAGAAAACTTTGGCAGTTTGGACCGCACTTATTTATCCTGTTCCGGAGTTTTAATTGTCGAGTGAGATTCTTATATTTCGAATAGAGCGCATGTATTGCTTCTTCAGATAGCCTGTTGACCACTACATTTTTCAGTATAATATTCCCATAAGACCATACAGATAAGGGAGATGCTTGAGAGAATCTTTAACTTGAAACGTGTCTTACGAACGAGTGTGTTTTTCATCACTGAAATGTTTTACGCTGTACGTAGAAATAGATATGGTCTATTTAGTTCAATATTTAAAATTTGGACTTTTCCCGCTCACTTCTCTGTGTACCTTTTTTTCCCCCTGAAAAATGCACTCATATTATTCCCGAGAAAACAAACTAACTTATTTCTTTTTTACTGATACCTGTACCATGTTCTTCAGCTGATATCTTGCATCGTGGCAGGCTCTTTGTATTAAAGCTTCCAACTATCAATGTGTATTTGTATTTATTTCTTTTTTTTTTTTTGTAAGGTTTTTTGCAACTTCATATATAAGATCTGTACCCCTTCATTCGCGCGTGTTTCTGTTGGGCGCATATATTTAAACTTCTGTTTTTATACAGTTATAATTATTATATGCTATTCTGTCTGATATTTCGATATATCTCCAACTTATCATTTCATTTTTTAAATTCTACTCCGTTTATACGTTTCTGGTCTTGTCCTAGTGATAAAAAATGCGTTCTAACTTCAATCTTATTACCTTCCTACCGATTCTACTGATCTTAATTCTATGATATTCCATTTTATCTTTTATATTTCCTCTTCAAGTTTTACCAATTTGTCTTCTAGTGAATATTGAACATTGTAAGTACCTATGAAAATAAGTAAATCCCATACACTTGATAAGGTATCATGGATTGTGAAGATAAGCTTTCCATAATGAAGCCCAACGGCACTAATGTGAGTAGGGGAGGCTAGTTCGTTTCTACTTGGGATCCGCCTTTACCTTCCCAGATTTCTATGGTACCCAATTATCCCAGATTAGGTATAAACTTGCGAGCGACTTGGATCCTTATACATATGCTATTTCTGCTTCGTTATTTTCGATTTCTCGTTATGTTCGAATAGTTCCTTTAGCTTTTTTAATTCTCATAATCTGTCCTTACCTTTTTGGTTTATATTTATTGTAGCTAGGGAGGATGACTGTGCCATATGCCAATGTTCATTATGGTCTTGGCTACTACGATATTTTTTATTCTTATTGCAATATCTAGGAAAAATAACTTGACGGTCGAGTTGATGAATAAATGATAGCCCATTAAAATCGGCATACTAAAAATTACTTTAGGGTATTAAGTAATAATTAATTTTCTACTACTAAGTAGACTTTATAATGTGATTCAGAAAAATTAATTTTAAGAACCTTTTATTCCTGGTTATTGAACTGAAATGCTGATAAACAAAGATAAAAATTCAAAGAAAATATATATAGATTTTGAGTAAATGTGAACGTATATACACCTACCCCATATATAAATATATCTTCTTCTTCTTGTGTCTTACGCATGACTGCGCGTAGACGATCCTTGGTATTTCAAATTTTTCGCCCTTCTTTCCCCCCTCATGAGATCTTCCTTTGGTTTTATCCCCTGGTCCATTGATGTATGTTACTTAAGCATGACATCTTCCCTCTCCCTGGACCTCTTCGACCTTCAATTTGTCCTTGTATAATCAGTTTTAATAATTTGTATTTCTTTCTTCGTATAACGTGCGCGAAGTATTTCATCTTGCGTTTCTGTATTGTTTCGACTGCATTTCGTTCAGTCTTAGCCAATTGCAATACTTTTCTGTTGCTTAACTTCCGCGTCCATGGGATACGCAGCGTTCTTCTGTGGAACCACATCTCACAAGCTTTCAAATGATTAAAATCATTTTAGCTGTGTATGCTATCGTTTACGCACCATTAACAGAACTGAATATACGTAGCATACGAGCACCCTTTGCCTGGTTTTCAGATTAATCGAACGATTCGTCAATAAATTTCCCAGCTTCTTTCGGAATTGTTTTAGCATATCCGATTCTACGTCTGACTTCAACTTCAGGTTCTAAATTCTCTGTTATAAAACATCCGAGATATTTGAATTCTCGTACACGCTCCATTCCCTGACCGTTGATTAAGATTCTTGTATTTGGATATTCTTCCCGGCTTATCACCATAAATTTGGTTATCTTCACATTCATGTTAAGCCCGTAATACCCGCGGTAGGTCTTCTATCAAATCAGCAAATAGTACTGCGTCATCCGCATACCTTATATTATTTAACCATTTCCAATTCACTTTAACACCTTTTTCGACCTCGTAGATTGCTTCCTTAAATATTTCGTCAGTGTATACATTAAATAGTAGCGGGGACAATATACAACCCTGTCGTACCCCATCTGCTTATTTTGATGTTTTCCGATTCTTTTCCATCTACTAGGACTGTGGCCGATTGCTTCCAGTATAGGTTCTTGACAATCCTTATGTCATACGCATTAACATTTTTCTCCTGTAATATTTTTCAATTAACTTGTTATGTTTAACTCTATCGAATGCTTTCTCATAATCCAAGAAGCCGACGAAGATATCTTTCCTTTGGTCTCGACACTTTTGAAAACGTACATTCACAGCCAACAGTAGTGCGTCTCTGGTTCCGAGTCCCTGTCTAAAACCAAACTGATTTTGATACAAGTCCTGTTCATAGACATCTCTGATTCTTGCATGTATTATTCCGATGAATATTTTAAGAAGGTGGCTCATTAAACTGATCGTTCTGTAATCGTCGCATCTGGTTGCCGTTACTTTTTTGGGTATCGTAACGAATGTTGAGCAAAGTCATTCATCTGGCATTTCTCCTGAATTATATATTTCAATATATATATATATATATATAAATAAAATGTTGTATAATTTAGCATCGAGTAGTGTGCACTAATACTTAGTCGAAAGGAATAGACCGAATTAAACGCTTCAGAGAAGCAAATTGCTTGCGTTTATCCTATTGCTATATTGATGGCTGTACCACCAATGTAGACTGTCATGAAGAAGTGTTTCTTGCAACATCTTTCGTCTCGATCACTTGACTGTGTGGCTAAGTGGCGATAACTTCGTTATTTGTGAGTAGTTTGAAAGTTTGATGCTATTTTGATTTAAAAAAGCAAAAACATTTCGGGCAAATTTACGACATTCGTTGCAAAATCAACTCTGCCGTTCTTTTAAATCCATCCTCTGAACATAGAATAATAAAAATAAAGATAAAAATAAACTTATACATATACGCATACCGGGTGATCCATAAACATTTTTTTTTTTTATTTATTTATTTAACATAAATACATAGTAATTGAAACATAGCCATGAGTATCTCAGTTGAATGAACACCTCATGGATTGGAAACAATAAAAAGAAAATGAAAGAGACAAAAATTAACCGATATAAAAGTTAAAATAAAATTATTCATTAAATGAAAAATCTTCAACATCCGAATATTTGAAAGTCATGATAAAATTCGCCGCATGCAGGAATTTCGATAAATTATCGTTGTTTAATGGAAAACAATTTACGTCTTTAAACAAGAATTTCCATTTGGCGCACTCATTAACGATATTAAGGGGGACAGTTTCAGGAGCATCTCCACAGGAACACAAATCGGTGTCTGCTAGATGGAAACGGTGCAGATAACTTTGGAATCTACCATGTCCAGTAAGAAATTGCGTCACATACGTATTAATATTCTTCGATTTTGATTGGATTGGTTTTTTGTCGTCGGGGACGAAACTAAATGTTAATCTTCCAGTTGAGCTATTGTTCCAGCTATTTTGCATTTCAATAAATCTCTATTGTTTAGATCCAACTCCAAATTGAGAATATTTAACCCTTTGAAATACAAAATTTTATGCTGTAATACGGAATGCAGTGGCAATTGTCCTGCTATTGTTCGCAACGCATCACCGGAAGTAGTTCTATGCGCGCGGAGAATAAACAAAAGAAATTTCCTTTGGGATTTAACTAGTACTTCCTGAATGCTTTTACGCTTTAAAGCCTCTTCAAACATAAATACGTAGTACGTGAATAATGGAACAACTAGCATATTAGCGAATTATTAAACGGTGTTTAGTGTTCATCCCATACCTGCATCCAGACATGGAGTGCAATTTATTTAGAACCGTTGTAGCTTTGCTGGACAACATTTTTGAAATGTTGATTAAAACTGTAGCGACAATCTAATGTAATACCAAGATATTTCAGTGATTCGACGATATTAATTTTAAAGTTCGGTATAGAGAGATGTAGCGAATTGTAGTAGTCTCTTTTTTGTTTCCTGTGCATGATTAATAAATTAGTCTTGTTTTCGTCCAACTGTAGAAGATGTTTTTCCATATAGGTTAAAATATTGTTGATTGTGATCTTGAAGTATTTACAAATGAAGGGACGATGGTTAGAAGTGACCGCGAATGCTAGATCATCTGCATAGAAATATCTGGTTACAGCCAAAGGGCATAAATATAGATACTTTAATGTATTTCGTACTGATGGGGGGGAAAAAAAGAAAGTGAATTAAAAATTGTTTGATATTATGTTTAAGTCGTTTGTAATTTACCAACCGATCGATGTGTTGTTGTTGATGAATGATCGAAAGTGTTTAGCTGCGGTGGGTTCTTCCGCAGCGAAAGCATGATTTATCTTTGAACATTATTTTTGTAGTGATTCGTTTAATGTTGCATGGAAAAAATGTTATATCGAGTTCGGACCGGCTCCTAAGCTACATAAGGTGCGTCAATAAACTACACCGCATATTGAACCTAGCCCACGCCCGCATGTGGGTTACCTGTGCGAAGAACACAGTTTTCGTAGGTGCGTGGGTTGGTTTAAACTTTTTAGTTGTTAACAATTTTGACCTATTCGATACGTTTCACGTGATGTATATAAAAAAAACGTGGGTTTGATGTGCGTAGGCTGGTTCAATAACTCGCAAAAAACTTGGTCGTGGGCTATGTGTGCTATGCGTGAGCTAGGTTCAATGGACACCGCCGATTTAACATACAAGGCAAAGACAGAAAGGAAGTGACAGACGTGCATCGGTATTGAATGGAAGAGAACAAGGAGAAAATTCGGCAGATGATTCCAAAAAAACCCTGCCCCGCTTGGCTGGTGAAATTGCTCATGGTAAGTGTATGTCCGAGAAAACTGATATTCTAAATGATTTAAACGTACATCCCTATTTATGAGACGGAATCGGTTGTTCGCGCATAATTTCTAATTTATATAATTAACCAGATGTACCAACCGTTAATTGTTCAAAATAACATTCCAGATTTTTGTCTGATATATTACGTCGCAGTCATATCAGCAGATGTGTGTAAAATTTTTAAAGAAAATTAATAACAATAACAGCATTTAGTGTTAAATTTCAGTTACTTTTTACCGAACGTTTCAAATACAGTGATAAAATATTTACACTAAAGCGACAAGTTGGCTAAATTATTTATCAGTAGTTTTCGATTTAAACGATTTTCTTCTTGCAATATGTAGAGTTGTCTTCGCTTTTAAATTGATAATTGACGAACAAAATCGTTTGCAACTGTGTTAAATAACAGTTTTATAACACCCGTTTTTTCCATTCATATCTTCTACTGATAAGAAAGGCGCAAATTTGTTCCCGATCGTGTTGTTATTCATTTATCACTGTCGCACGCCAAAAACCAAAGCCGGCTAATTACGCGCCACGTTAGCGCGTATTCCAATGGCATAAAAAGAGGCGTTGATGCAACTTGACGGACACGTGAACGCTAAGAATTCATTTTACTTTGAGAAAAAGATGTTTATCAATATTCGGAGGGTAGTTTCGCGGTCTCCGTTCTTTCACAAGACCACGATTAATGTTGAATATTATTCACTGAGGCAGCGTGGTAGCCTAGTGGTTAAGGTGCTTGGCTACCAAACCAGAGGCGTCATAGGTTATCGAGACTTGTCTCATTCGGGATTCAAGTTGCTCCCAGGTATATAACTAATCTGAAATAGAATTGGATACCAGAGAAATCTGAGAAAGTAACGACGGAGTCCAAGTAGAAAGGAACTGGCCTTCTTCTACTCTCATTGTTACCAATGGACTTAGTACATTGTGAAGCGTAATTTCATAATCCCCGACGCCCCGTCAAGGGTATGGGACTTACTTTACTTTTTTTTTATTATTCACTAAAAATGACTGTGCCAGCTTCAATAAAATGGTGTAACTGCGAACGCAGCGAACAAAACAATAATTTTATCTTAAAGAATTTTTCGCTATTTGCCTAACATCCAACCTATCTTTTGTCACCGCCGAAGCTTAAATTTAATGCCGTCCCAATTTTTGTCATGGAAGCGTGTCTCATGGCTGGAGGTCAGTCCGCAAAATGTGTTCCCCGTGAACGAAACGTGTCTACCACCTCAGTATGCTATAAATCTTCCTACAACCAACAACGTTTCTTCTTTATCCTTTATTGTACACAAGCGCGGTAATAATGAAAAAGAATTAAAGCCGAATTAATGCGTGAATCTCACAAAGTAGAAGAGCAGGACCAAATGCATCTCTAGAACTTGTGCACGATGCGTCCATCTCATGCAACCGATGAAAAAAAGTAGACGTTAACTTTCCACATGCGGAAGTCAGTGGGCGGGTCAAGTCGATCGGTGAAAACGAAAATCAAACTGCCTTTTATCTGGGTGTACTCTATATTGTTAACTGATCGAAAACATTTCCTTAAATTGCGGTATTTATTTTAATTTATTTAATAGAAAATTATTTAAGTTTTAATTCTGCTTATTAATAAAAGTTATCGATTTATTTTATTTTATGAATGTTAACAAACGGATATAGACTTATCTATATTTACATCGGTGGGTGTTTTATCGGCGTAGCAGTTAAAATCGCCGTATAAATATTGTGAAAGATATACACTTCATCATAAAACAAAGCTATCATATTTGCTATTTACCAGTTTTCATTGACGTTATAAACTTTAAATACAACTTTATTTAAGAATCGCTTGTTTAATAGAATTTTCTGGAAGAACTTGATCCCCCCGCCCCCAAAAAAAAAATCTTCTCATAAACCGTATAAAGTTGGTTCGGAGCGGCCGGTGAAAACTAACTGTATACATAAATTGGTCACTCAATAATACACACTGCGGTGACCGAACTTTATTCGGATCTATCGATATATTAACGTGTTTCACAAACAATTACGCCAATAATTAATAGCGTGCGAATGATGTGAAAGCTACATTTCATAGTATGCGTTGCACAGTGTTGTTTATGTTGAAATATTCGCGCTACACGTATAGAAGCGTAAATTTAAAATTCATGAAATATTATTACAACTTATCCATCCGTACAATCTACCACGACGACGACCTGCGCATTTTAATTGGCGCGTAAATCTTAACTTTTTTTTTCTTTTTATTGTTTTTATTTTATTTTTTTTTACTTTTTTTTTATTAAATATAAGTTGTGGGTCTCACAGGGAAAATATGCCCGTTGTGAAATACATATATTTCACCACCAAACACTTTGTTTTCAATTTTTGCTATTTACCCGCGGTAAGCAATTATACTTTTTAATAAATCTTAAACATTCAGCGATCACTGAAACGGGCGCATTGGTGGTGGTAGCCTCCGTTTTAGAATCGCTCGTTTAGTAGACTAAAAATAAGTAGCCGATCTCGATTTCTAGCCCCCCTAGAAATCTTTAATTCACGAATTTCATTAAATTTGTTGGAGTCATTTTTCTTCGAAATTAAAGGAGATATTGCTGACTATGGCATTTTTACATTCTTATCTCGTGATTATGTCCTGTCAAAATTTATGCAAGATGAAAGCTAAATGTTGTGTTGTACAGTAGCTGAGATTTTTTATTTTTTTTTCTATTGTTACTAATAAAAAAACGGATAAGAACGATACGTAGTCAATTTTGCAAATGATTTTTCTAAAAGAAGTTTCGAAGAAAAAAGATCGGCGGAGTCGCGAGGACTCGTTCCGCTCCTTAGCGAGGCTCAAAGGGTAGAGTTTCCCCCTATATGTATATAAATACAAATATATATATATAGAAACAATTTTATAGGATATATACATATATATATATATATAATTCAATATTTTCCTTTAATGAAAATATTTGTTGAAAATTGAAAAATTCAACAAAACAAACGCCGAAGAGAAAGCCATGTGGTTTTAAAGCATAATGGAACAATGCCTTATCATAGCTAACATCCTGCCTCTTGACTTATTTCTCATCGGAAGGGCAATCCTAAGTGAGTATAGAATCACACTAAACTTAAACAATGTCAAATCACTAAAATTTATGCAACACAATACTTTAATCACAGATCTTGGCACCAAGCCACCAGTTAATAAACTGAAAACCTATCTTAAAAATATTCTAATTGACACGTGGCAGTTGCGATGGGAGAAAGAGATCACAGGCAGAAAAACCTTTATTTTTTTTCCCCAAACATTCGGCAAAAACTTAAATTACCAAACCTTGCAATAACCTTCTTCAATGCACAGGTACTCTCTGGACATGGAAACCTCGGAGAATGCCTAAATCGATTCACAAGATTAAATCTATGTGCCTCATTGTCAATATTGTGAACTAAATGAAACTGATGATATACATATATCATACTATTTTTAAATGTGGAGCCTTTTAAAAATAACGACAACAATACAAAATTAGTGAAAACACCTCACTTCTACTGAATACTCAAAATGTAAAAAACACCTCCTAGAATATTTCCATGTTACTATGAAAAAGAAACTGACACTAAACCAACAAGTACGTGATCAATCCTCTCCTAGCTAAAATTATATCGTTATAAGTAAATTTATAAATCGTAGTAACTTTGTAGGTAAATATTATTTTGTTGCATTCAGTGACTATGTATTATCATCACTGATGTAACACATGTTTATAGCTATTAATATTCGTAATTACATTGTATTTATTTTATGCATATATATTATTGAAATAAAATTAGCCCATCGGGAATATCCGAATCGGGGAACCAAAAAAAAAAAAAAAAATGGAACAATGCCGCTGCAGTTGTACGTTGTATGCGAGTTCCATATTCATTAAAAATAAACATAGATGCAATTACAACAGAAAAACCGACTAAACTTTTAATTCGTAATATGGTTTTCCTCCTTGAAACGGGAGGCGAATTTGAATTTTGAAGTGGTAGATTTCGCCTTCGATTCACAAGACTCTTGAACCAGACCGACGTCATACAATTATCATTTTTTGCTTCCTCTTTACCGGTGTATACAAACCTTTTTTTTTTTTTTTAAATTAACTGTAACTGTAATTTTTTTTACGAAATAAATCGTATAGCAATCGAAAATTCGTGATAATGGTCGTCCCCTGTTCTAGCACGTGCAAAGACTATATATAGCCCCGTTCATAACTTTTCTTAACGGTCTGCGATACGACTAATCGTTCGCACTTTAAATTTATGCTAACTCTGGTTTTCCTGAAACAAACCTATCTTTATATTTCAAAGTATTTATTTTACGAATCCTTTCTTCCTAAAGCCTCGGCCACACAGGACGTGTTGTACGATGCAATATTGCATCATCCCCGTCACACACGAAGCGATCGGTCGTAGCGATCCAGTTTTGATCGCGGCGGCAGGCGATACAGTTGTACAAAATTAGAAAAAAATCATCACGCAATCCGGCGATCCAGTTTATTATCAAGATAGGAGAAGAAATAAGGCGGAACTTTTGATTGAAAATGTGAGAAATTACGCGTATTTGTACGACACGTCACACCATCACTACGAAAAATGTGGTGAAAAAGGCAGAAGCATGGGCTGTGATTGGACAAGAGCTGAACATTACAAGTAAGTACGAATATCTTTTTATATTTCTCAAGTCACCGCTGCACTCGGAATCTTCGCATTCCTTAACAACGGCATTTCGATCATACTTCTCCTACTTACAAGAACTTGAACTGCGTTCCCTCATCTTCAGCCAGTCCTTCGTACGTAAATGCTCATTATGATTTATATAAAACTTATGAATCCAATTTTTAGTTAAATTAGCAAAAAAGTAATTCCTGTGTCTATGTAACGTCCATTGCTTATTCCCTTATATTTGTAATTTAACCTGACGTATTGAAATAAATAACTTCGTTCATAGGTACGAGTATATATTTTTGCTTAACTTATCTCAAACAAACGGCTAATCGTTTCCCTATTCCAATAGGTTTTCTCCAATTCGTGGTGATCCGCTTAATCCCGGAGTCGCAGTGCTTCATGTAGCTCCTCAAAACTCCCCACCTTAACATTCGGAAATATAAAAAAAATTTGCCTTCATGAGACTGTAATTCTATCCAGAGACATTCACCAAGTTGTTCTCTCTTTTAATTTATTGAGTGCACCCAAAATTCTCTTTTTGTGCTGGTACTCTCTGTAATGCGAAAAAAGAAGCAAGCGTTCCTCTTCGTTAGAACTACTCATTTTTCTAGAGAAACATGCAAAACACCCCTGCGAACTTGTTGTGCGGAAATCTATCACTCTATACTGGATCGCTCACAATTGCCGATTGCCACGGAGTCTTTTAAGTCTTTACTATCGATCTGACCGTGGCATTACATTTTGAATGATAAAAAAAAGAAAAGTAAAAATCGTCCCGCGAATGTGATTATGCGGTTTTTTAAACATTGGCATGTTCAATTTTGCAAAATGTAAACATATTTCCAATCGTGAGAAAGCCACCCCTCTATTTGCAACGAAGAACAGCGCATTTATCGAGTTCCGTAGGCGATTTAATCGACAAACCTTTTGCTCATCCAGGGAAGAACAGGGGGATTGTCAAAAGTTATCTCTCTAATTCTGTTACTAGGCGAACGTGTATGTAGTACACTTGAAGAGCACTTTACGATTTTCACGAACTTTAAGGAATGCCGTAATTGACTGCGAGCCGCTACATCCTAGTTTTCATTTGGTACAAACTTCAGAGCAATATTAGACCACTACTTTATTTCATTTATCGTCCGGCTACTTGATCAAGGCTTCGTGCGGAATAGTTGTAGAACATTCAAAAGGCATGGACATACGCTGTCTACTTCAAAGAGTACGCAAACAGATTTTCGGCAAGCAAATTAAACGTGTCCCTGGGAAGATGTGATCGGGTGTTGTTGCAGTTTATGTAAAAATTTTTTCTATATAGCGAGTGTGGTTATAAATATATACACGTATTAACAATGGGACTCACTTTATTTTTTTATACATAAACGACTAGGTACGAAATTACAAGTTTAAAGAGTGCAAAAAAATTACATTAACATTTAGATTTGATTGAGTTACTCTAAGTAAGTCCATATATCATCTTTGATAAGGTATCATGGATATTGTGAAGTTAAGCTTCTCATAATGTACCTAAGGATCTAACGGATCTGAGATGAGAATAGTGGGGCCAGTTCCTTTCTACTTTTGGATTATCCGCCTTTACTTTCTACCAGATAATTCTCTGCTACCGCACGCTATAAATTAATAGGACTGATTTAATTTTCAACGTCCGTAAATGGAAATAGGTTTCTTCTTCGGAGCTCTGATTTAATTGCGAAAAAATGAAAATACATGCTGTCATCGCGCAAAACGCGAATAATCCGTTTTATGCTTTCAAATGTTAAATCCCGTTCCACCATCACGCCTAAATAGGAATAATGAAAATATTAATATCGAAATACTACGACGATAATGCCAACCTCGGAGATGGAAGAAATTTTTAATAAATCCGAATTAAAATAAATAATCCTGAACTGACTGTTGATCTCTCAAAAAAAAAAAAAACAAGCGGCAAATAGTGTGTGATCTTTCCAACGATATATCCACATGCCCGGGGGGGGAAAAAAAATATTTTTTTTCAAAACTTTCGAGCTTTTGGCACTCCTAGAGGTCGAAATATAAATTTGTAAGCTCGGCTATATTTTTCCTATGAAGCGGTCCTTTATGCGTATGTTTGAGGTACGTTTTGGTTTTTTGTCTACTTTTTTACTCGACCTATATTTACGTGAATATAATTTTTTTTGCTGCTTTTCAGCCCAAAGGGGGCGGTCTGCATAGTTTTTTAACCAAAACTTTTTTGCTTTTATAGAAGAGCTTCTACGTTTTGTTTTATATTTTGAATTTCACTTTTAAAGGGTTACTATGAATTTTTTAAGGGTGATTTTTGAGGTCGTTTTATATTCCACATTATATGTATTCTTGACGGTTTTTTGGATTATTTCGGTTTTTTGGCACCCAGAATTATCGATTAGTTTGAAGTTATGGATATGATTTTAAAGAGAATTTTAAATGTAATCGAATTTTGAAGTTTATAAGCTAAGCCGTTTCTGAGTTGTGCTACTTATTTTAATTGAATATTTTTGTCGTTGCAGAAACGTCCTCCAGCTTTCGTCGTTGTCCTTCTTCTTTCCGTAACATCCGTGTATTTCTTAAGTGCAATATGGAACGTCTTAATGAACTTTCTCCGTGAGTCGCCAACTTTTTGATTTTGTCCGGTTCTTTGATCTTCCGTCTTCTAATACCATCGCCGAGATATTTGTATTCTCGCATTGTCGATGTTCCCTTTTCCGAAAAATTACATGCCAGTTTAGAGTTGCCTTTTGGTCTCTTTATCCGCGATATTCTTTACACCATTCTTAACGTTTATTTCTAATGTTCCGTTTAATGAAGAGAGTGATCCTCGCAACGCTTGTTTCACACAGCTGCGCTATGTCATCTGCGAACTGCGTGTGTATGGTATGGGCTTTTCTTCTGTTTATTTTTCGATCGCGTTTCGATTAAACTCGTTAAATTTTTTTAATTGCTAGTTACCGGTCTAAAGCGGTATATATCAGTGTTGACGTCTGTATCCTGTTTTTTCACGCGTCTTTAACGATTATCGTCCGTGATTTATTTACTACGACAACAGTTCTCTTATTGCGTTGATCAGTACCATTCCGTGTCCAGAACGTGATTTTCCAGTTCGCGCTGTCGAGAGTCCATGCCCATAAAAAAGGCAATTACAGTTTTTGTAATTTATTCTTCGCTATAACATCAAATGTAAAGTCACTGTCGTTTCTCTCATGTGTTCGGTCTGAATTGCCTATTCGATGACGAGTTTCGTTCACTATTTTCCGTTCCATACGGTTTAGATGATTCCAGTTATAACATCCTAGAGGCATTAGGCGCTAGTGAGTAATCGTGATCTTCACGCGCTACTGTTTTTCTTCCGCATCGGAGGTAATAATGCTTTTGTCCGACCACGTTAATTTCATTCATTAATTTAAGCAATATATTTTATCTAAAAACTTATTATTTCTGCCAGTTGCTTTGTTTGCAGACTGCGAGCGCTTTGTCAAACTCTCCTTTCAGGATGTTCGGGTCTACTACTTAGTCTTCTACCATTTCAGTTCTTTATTTCTACATTTGCTGTGCAATCATAGCGGTGTACTTCTAGTTTTGTATCTTCTTTACAGACCGGTCCGTGCTTGCTCGTGGATTTCGCTGTTTTTAATTACCGCTTCTTCGTGTTTTACCATTATACTACAGTTATAATACCGCTTTCCTCTTCGCGAGGTTCAATATATAGGTATATCAACCCCTTTTTTTTTGCCCGCTCAAAGCATCTATCGATTACAATTATGACTGATGCAGAATTGTACACGGTTTCAGCGCATCTTACGTTTCATCTTTAATTATCCAGCCAGCTATCGTGGCCTAGTTGCGGTTAGGCAATGGTGTTTCTTTCGGGTAGGAGAATATCCCGTTTCCGCACGCTGGCACTTCCAAAAAATTTCAGTTGCGCTGGGCAGGCCCGTGCCCAGAATTTTGGAAAGTGGGCGGTTTTGAAAATTTTCTTCGCATATTCATTTTATAAATAACAATACCTTTTTCACTAATATTTGTACTATTAATAATTTCCATCATTTTGGTTTATATGTTAATAATTTACATACAATGAATTACCCCGTATAATAAAAATTACATATGTTATTGATTATACTCGTAATAAAAAATTTTTCCTTAAGATATTAATGAAGCACCTAAAAATATGGAGCATATTTTTTCTTTTTTCTTTTATAAGTAAAAACACCCTAAAAAATCATCAATATTTATTTTAAATTTTTGATTTTTTCCCGATTTTTGTGTATTTACAATTACTTATTTCAGTTATCATGGGGGAGTTAACCCCCAAAACCCCCCATTTTCATAATCCATAATACCTTGATATATGGGACATACTTTACCTAAAGGACAAATAGAGAGAAGAAAAATTGAATTATCGTTAATTTTACGAAGGAAAATCGGTAACTTGTCCGAAGGAGTCCCTTAAATTTAAATGCGATATACTAATGACGACGAAAATCACTTTTTTTTTTTTAAAGCGCACCAGTTATGGATATCAAAACCAGTGCGGGTGAAATTCTTTCAAAAGTTTCAATGCGCGGCAGAGGGATTTCTGCCTCCGAACGAAACATCACTGCCTAACCAAGAGCCGGCTTATCGACAATTTCGTTCGAAGACACACATACACATTGCGGCGGCTATTTCATTTCCAACTTCATCTTATCCTCATCATTCAACAATACTAAATTACATGTCGCATATTTCTATATAGTGTATAATATTAAATGTATTAGCAAACGAAACAACGTGAAAAGTGGGATACATGTATGTAATAGAATAACAAGAAGAAAAAAAAAAGGGAAAAATGTTTATGTATGTGCGTGGAAGGAAAAATCGAAATTAATCGGTTACGTAAAGGGAAAAGCTCAAAAACCGGAATATTTCATTCGCGAAATAACGTGGAAATATTAGCCGACTCGATTACGCGACTAGGACGCTTATTAATCGAAATTATTTAACCGACATTGAAAAACTTCTTACACGCGTGCTACGCGAGACAAGATAAATTACAGCTGATTAAGCAAAAACCGATTTTCAACACGACCGCTATCCTCATCGTTCGGGCAAATTTTACCCCTATTTCAATTTTACTGGAAAGTCGTCGAGGTTCCATTCGGGCGGGCCTTCCGTTCCCGAGGAAATACTTTTTATCTGTGCCGGGTTATTTCGGCAGTAATCAGTGAAGACCTCATAAGTTACCGCTACTTTCTTTTTTCTCCATTCGGAGCTTATTCTACGTTTCGCAGAAACGAAGAGAAGAGATATTAACTCATCCTACTTGTTGAAAACTCTCAAGTCTCATAAATTGCGCTCTCGTCTATAAATATTCTACTACTAAAAACTTTTACTAACACGGTGTGAATTTTTTTTAATTTTTTTCAAATTCTTCGGTTTACTATTTTTCTTATCATTATTACCGGTCGGTATCTAGTAGTTAAAAAGTAATAATTAACGGAAAAATATTTATTAGATCACTCGTATTTTACCTGTTACGTTAAGGATCAGGAAACTGAACTTGCGACGATGCTCAAGAATTCCGAAAAAGGGGCTAGAAAGAGGCATAATTGAGACGACGGATCCGACTAAACTTGAGCCTAAAATGGTCAATATGGAATGAAAGATTACCGCGCGGCTGGCATTAGACCGATCTTGAACGTTCTCCGGAGTTTTGTATAAAACGGGTCATCTGTTTATACTTTTTGTTTTCAACTGCCGCTGGTTTCCGAGGACGGTTCGAAATAGGATATGTAGATTAGTCTGAAATTGGGGAGTTTTCAGCACCGCATGATAGCTTCAGAGAGGTATATGAACACGGAACTCACGATTTTTATCGTAGGATTGTTGCGGACTGAAAAAAAAACGAACGAGCGGAAATTCAAAAATTAAAGAATCTTTCTTACGGCAAATGGTGGTAAATCGCCGGCGAGTTTTATACATAGAAGTGAAAAACGATTTGGTGCCCGATTAAGCCGCATCAAACTGAGTCCGAGTTGGCCGGAAATAGTTTCAAACGTCGACATAGTTTGATGGATGGCGCGCGCTTTTTATTATGTGTCGCGATGTTGGGATACCCTAGATATGGTGAAGTTCGTCCACGCTCTGAAAGATTTTTCTTCTTTTTCTATATATATATATACAGCGTAACGCGTACTGCGTTTAACTACAACGGCTATTACTGTTCTCAAATGTTGTTTAAATATTATAGATCGTTCACTATTCCGCTGAATAAAATATGCGACGGATGCAATGGCAGTCGGGGAATTTTCAAGGATGCTAACAGCTCTTTTATTATTTATGAAAGAGGGCCATTGACGCAGTGAGAGCGCTGAATAAAGTACGCAGTATAAGGGGTAACACTCGGTCAACAGCAATTCGTAGAAGGAGCTCTTTGAAAAACAAAATTATGCGACAAGATTGTATGTCCTATGCGCAGGCGACCGAGAGCGGAGAAATTGCCTTTTCCTGGCCTAATGGGCCTCAAGAAGGAAAGGTACCACAGCGCGAGGACCAATACGCTTTTCACGAGGACGTGAGATTATTCGAAATTATGCCTAGTAGTGGATAAGTATTAGGTCTGACAACGCTTCATTTTTAGAAACTCCAGCATTACGCCCCCTAGAAATGCAATAGAGCATTTCCTTCTGAACAAGTTTATACACCGCGTATGTGTGTGTGTGGGTGTGTGCGTGTGCGTGTTGCATTTAAATCGTTGACGGATGTTTGGTGAGAGGATTAGAGATCGTAGATAAAGCCGCGGATGAAGCCACCAAGGCCCTCCTTTGAGACAGAGGCTCCAGAGAATGAAAATATTCCAAAAACAGAAAACAATGATAGACTTCAGAAAGAATCGCGAGAACGTTTTGTTGCACGGTTGTTTGCTGGACAGAGTTTAATATCTTACTTCGACTTTAAACAAGGTAAAAAATATCGGCAACAACTCCGGTCGTAAACGATGCACAAACCGCATTCTCCACTCTATCGCGCGGTATGAGTAAAGAGGCGAACAAAGGCAATCAGCACACCGTCTAGAATTTAATCTGCGTCGTTAGCACGGTGCTTGCGTAGCCGCGAGGCGTAGATTAAAATCGGACGGTGCTTATTCGCGAAATCGCTATATTTGAATTAACTAAATGCAGCAATACGTCATTTTTTATAAAACGTCGCGAAAATAAACGCAGGATCTCGAGTTAGATATAATACACTTTTTTCCGAGTTAAATATAGAATGTAAACTCTTCGAAGTTCTGTAAAATGTATGTTCTAACGTAAAGAGTTATTGTCAGTTCGTTCGCAACGCTATTTCGAATTTTTAATTAATTCCGCTAGTATTTATAAAAATACCTAGAAGAAATTGCGTAGGTCTGTCGTGATAATACATAATAAATCCCATCAAAAACGCATAAATGTAAAAATGGGAGGAGCCAAGTTCAAGAATATGCGCGTGGTTGTCGACTTTGCTGACAAAAAGGAATTGGGATCTAAATGGGTGTCAAGTTCTGCAGATAATCCTGAAATTCATTTATAAGAACTTAAAACATTCTAAAATTAAAACGCAATTTCTCGCTTTTTTTCATAGACAACAATGTTCGGCTTAATTTCTGTTGTTGACGCGCCCTAAAAATAAAATAAAAAGAAAATGCGAAAATCTATAATTAGCCGACTTTCTTGTTATCCTTCGAAGCCAAGCAACATTCCGGTCGCTCGTGATTGTCCATCGACTTTCGATATCACTTCCTGCATTTTTGTTCGTAGGCTTTCTCCATTCTTTCATCCGCCGAGCATTTGCATACATACATGAATAATAGCGAAATTTCCTAGTTGGCTGTTTTATTTTTATCAATATTTTTGTCATATCCGTCTTTTCCTCTGTTGTTTTCATGCGGTCTATTCTAATTCCCTCTATTTCGTTTTTGATTTCAAACACCCCGCAGAGTACAGTTCACTACTATTTCATTGTTCCATTTAATACTTGATGTTTTTTTTCAAATTTTATGGTTTTCCACTTTGTAGCATTACTAATTCACGTTTCTATTTTACGATTCTTCTGCGGCTTTATGGGTTTTATCAATTTGCATATTTCAATTGACGGGGTTTTCTTACTCATTTTGAATTGTGTCATTGTCGGCCCGCACATTCTCTACTTTTTATGCAGTATATAATTTAAACTCTTAATCGTATTTCGGGAATATACGTAACGTTAGTTTCCCCTTCCGCTGCTGGATTCTCTATCCGGACTCACTTCCCCATCCGAAATGTCTTAAGGCACTGAAGTTTATTATGTCAATTTTCTTGTCGAACAACTTATTCAGCAGTTTTGTCTCGCACAAGTCAGGTTGCCAGCGATTTTGTCAGTACTGCAGAGTCTATATTGTCTACGGTATTTATCGAAATTCCGCATACTTCTTAACTCTGCTTCAGTCCTTTCATCGGGTTACCGAATCTACTGAAAAAAGGGGAGTACCACTTCGCTCGACGTGGTCGTGCAATGGTTCTCTGGCTGTGCTGTTATTTGTCTTACAGTAGCGTACAATTAGCCAGTAACTGCTACCCGGAGAAGTGTTGAACAACTACCTGTACTAGACTATAAACATATATATATATATATATATATATATATATATATAAACTCGGCCATTTTGGCCTCGCAAGGGGCTGTGCCCCTTGACCCCTCTTGCTTTCATTTCTGTCTCTTTCTCTTCTATATTTTGTATAAAATTATCAAAATTTACAACGTAATTCTTACTATCAACACAAAAAAAAAGTAACATAATCACAAAAATGTTATCCTAACATTTAACTTCCATTATATAAAATTAAGATATTGTTTCGTCACATTTTTCGTTACATAAAATTGTGACATTTTTTAAATAACAATAACAAAAATCCTATAAAATATAACAAACGTTACATTAAGTTGGGACATTCTGCGTTACATAAAATTGGGCCACTTTTTTTGGTAGCCTAAGAATTACGTTGTAATTAATGTATATATATATATATATACTCGTATGTATAAAATCCGATTCTTTGATACCCTAGCATCTTCCATAATTCTAATTGAAGAGTCAGTTTCAGTTGATTGTGTCATTCTTCGCAAGTGGAATACGAGTAAACGTGTTTTATGAGTGTCTCTCAAAAACGTTACAGCTTTCGTCAGAAGATTTTTTTTGTTACCCTTAGCATAAAAATACTTTAATATGCATACAACTCAATTATTTGGGCCACTTCGCTGCATACCTACTCCCTGGACCATCCGCGCAGATGATAGTCTTTTATAGTTCCTATAAAAAGGTACAGTCGGGCTTTGACTACGTCATTATTACCATCAGCGTAAAAGTGGCGCGCAATTATTAATGTGTATATATATATAATATTTTGCATTGCATATAACTCTGTTCGCGGTAAATTTTTATTACAAATGACAGGTAAATAAGTCTAAACTGCCATTTAAGTAGATAAAATAGAATAAGATCGGAAAGTAAGCCGTTATAAGAGGATTTTTTCTTCTTTATCAATGCTTTTCCCAAAGCGTGACCGAGTTCTTGTCCAATAAGCAGATAAGGTAAACTAATTTTAGGGTTTCCGCTGCTAATCGCCTACTTCTATTTTATTAAACTCGCAAATTAATTATTTACTCCTTAACGAATATTAATTTCGTTGAGCCGTTTATTTACTCACACGTAGTTGTATGTGTGTGTATATGTATATACATAATGGATATATATCGATATCGGGAATAAGTGTAATCGATCTAAAATTTTACCGTAATTTTTCCATTCGCTGACATCTTTAGAATGCTAGAGCTAAATTCGAGCGTAATTAAGTTGAGGCTCGATATTGTTTGTTTCTGGGTAAAAATTAATTTCTTATTCAGGCAGGCGTCAACAGGCACGATGCGATCAAGTGATTTTCGATATCGGCAGATAATTTCTTTATAAAAGCGAAGACGGCACGTGTGGGTATTATGCATGAACAGCCGCAGCGCTGGGCATTGTTTTTCTATTGATTTTTTGTCCTCGGCTTCTTATCTGCGCGTCCCTCCTCCTCGTCTATTTTTTAGGTAATTTTTCCGATTGGATACACACCGTGTTTCATAGGCCATCACGGTCGTGATGGTGATGATTGATAACTGGAACGACTAGAGAGTAGATCAAATTAATCACGGCCTCCAGCTCTCTCCAGACGCCGCACCGAGCTATCCAGGTCTAGTCAAAAAGCGGCACATTCGGAAGGCGCCTAAATTCCCCGCAACGCCCGACTAACCGGCATCATCACTTGATATTGATAATAATAACGATAACAATAACTATTATATCAAGGTCGAACACGCATTATTCCGCTCTACACAGCATATTCACAAAGCGCGTGCACTTGTTTATGTTGTTGAGCACAATAGCTCTCTGACTCTAGAGCGGTAATAAATCGATTCAAGGAAAAAGCCAGTTGTGCAATGGTCCCGCACGGAGGCGCTCGCTCGGATAATGCGCTGAAGCATCGACGACGGTACATCGCGTCAGAAATTTTTCATCTAGAAAAAGGCGACTAGAGCGATAAATTTCGCAGCCGGCTAACAAGGAAATTGATAACAAAAGCGGAGAATGTAGGCACGGAGTTGAAGTGTATTTACCGAGCGATATTCTAGCCATGTGCAGTAGCAAAATTACACCTCTCAGCTGAACGTAAACTTGATTATACAATACGGATCCGCCGTTGTATGTATATACACTTAATTTTCAGCTCATTTGAGAGACTGGTTATTTCACCTGGCAATACGTGCTCATTTTCATTTTCCGTCTATTCGAAAACCGCTAACCTCGTTTATTTTACGGTGGTCGGTTTTATAAATTAACTGAACGGGAAAAAATACTTTAAAAACACTAACCTTTGCTTACTATACTGATGGACAATCCGTCATAGGTGTCACAACGGAATGTAGCGAATTCCCTAAGACAAACAACATGAAAGGAACTACTGAAAGGGTAACGATCAGAAACTCGGCATATTTCAACTATGGTTATTAATAATTTCGTTAATTTTTAATTAAATTTAACCAAACGATTATAGGGGGGAGGGGAATTGAACAAGTATTGTAGCACTAATGGCTCGTAGACTTAATGTTCGCGATTCTCCATCAGTGCGGATAGTAGAACGCAAGATGTTTAATATTTAGCTATACCGGTGGATAACAAAGCCATTCATTTTATCGATAGAGCATTTAAAGTTTTACTTCCGGCAGCTTGCATATTAGTACAGGACACAAAAAAAGATGTTCTACATGTATGCAGTGTTACCGACAAAAATGAATGCAACTAGAGATCCAGTAGAGTATATTTTGTAGCTGACCTCGCAGTAGCGATTTAGAGCAGCGGTAAAATTAGTATACCTGGACGTTATATTACAGCAATTTATGCAAAGGCGTTGCTGTTAAATACAACAAATCAGATTAAGCAATACACTGCGGAGGAAATAAAAAGAACAGGCAGATTGTGTGTCGCTTCAGCTTTATTACCGGTAGAAGATGCGTAGATGAATTTGTATATTATGGAACCTGCTCCGCGGGATATTAACGGTAGCTCTTTCGATTACTTTAATGGCTAAATATATGCCGGTGGAATTATGGAACGTTTCTGAAAAAAAACACGGAACCAACAACACGGTGAACAGGTGTTGGTAAATTTCATCGCAAAAGTCTACCAGCCTAACACATTTCTATTTCGCAATAAATAAAGTAAAAGAAGATGTAGTCGATGTGAATTTTCATAGCGAACAATCTGAAGCTTAGATGTAAACGGCAACACACGCATCAAGATCAACAGAGAAAATCCCAGTCCTTGACAAATATGCACCGAAACTCTAGAATTTTGGAAGATTCGCTAAAATTGATTAAAACAATTTCGCTATTAGGTCGACAAAACGAATGGTTAATATAATAAAATATACGTACGTATTTAAATTGACAAAGATATTAGGGAAACAATTATGTTTGTCGAACGATAAGATCTTTAAAGATCTTTAAGCCACCAATGCTGTACTCTGGCCAGTTCAAAGTTCGAAAAAAGATCGAGCGAAGATTTTATTAGTTACTACAACTGCGTTTTCAGTGCCAAGTTATATTGTAAAAGATTCGAATTAAGTTCATCGCGAATCTCCGCTTTTTTTCACGAAATATACCTGTAGAAGAAAAGGTCACTTTTTCTTTCTTCTTCCGGACTCAGCAGTAATGGGCGGCGAACTCCGTGTTCATTGGAAGAAATTTTAATTTGAATCTTAAAATCTTAAAATAAAACCAAAAAAAAAAAAAAAAAAAAAAAAAAAGCGGCTTTGAAAAGAGAATATTTAAGAAATTTGGGATGAAAGCAAGGAATGCCGAGGAAATAAATCACCGGGAATGTGCTCCGGAGCACAGTACATTATTGATTATATCAGTGAAAAAAGAAAAGCGACAGGTTGAAATTTCTTAAGTCCGGTCGACGTAGACGAAATAAATATTCACGTCCTCCGTGTGTTGGGTACTTCTCTCTTTATGATAAATACTCCTTTCCTCTTCAAATGTATTTCTAAACAGCCTAGATGATGACCAGTTTGTAATACTATAAATAGGAAACAAATAAAAAAATATTTACCTCTTACCCGTTCTCAGTGCTATACTAGTTAAAACGTTGAACTCTATAATAAACTACCTTATTTTTCGATTACAATACGAATGCGGATGAATCGAATGAGAATGGAAAATACGATTTAATTAGTTTGCGGTTTATAGCATAAAGTGACAGAAAAAAAAAAAAGATTTTACTTAGTAATTATATTTTATTAATAATCTCTTGTACCAGTAGTTCTAAAAAGGATTAGGATTACTTCTGTTCGTTTTCATTTTGAGAATAATTTTTGCTTATATTAAATACTTCATCGCAACTCTGGTGTTTATCTCAGAATTGAAATACGTGGCAGTCCTGTCTAAAGCAGAAAAACATATGGTACGCTGCTAAATCGTAAAATCAGCTGCCAAATTTCCTGAATCTAAAAAAGTTTCCCGATTTTTAATGGTACCGAATAGACACTAAGTGACAGGCATTACACAGATAGTTAAAATGTTGCTATTACAGGAAAATCATATTCAGCAAAGATTAAAGAAATGATATCCGATTGGCATTTTTTGAGGCGAAACTATTAGGGTCACAACTGATTTGGACTCAAAAACATCGAAATGCTTGAGACGCGATTAGACGCACGCCATAAGAGAGAGATGCGAAGGAAGCGGGAGAAAAAGAGAGGGAAATTTCTCACGATTTAGCTGGGAAATTTTATATTTTCTATATTTATTTAATCTTTGACTCGGTGTTTTTTTTGTTTTTTTGTTGTTTTTTTTTTGTTTTTATGCAACTAGACCTAACTAAATAAAAGGACCGCATAATGTCTTTATTTTATGGTGGCGGGGGGATGAACCCCCCAAATCGTCTCTCCCCCTCGTATCTACTATGAATTAGAGCATCACTATATGAACATGTTGTAAGTTAGTTACCGGCGCAGCATTTGGCCAAGTTAAAAATAACTCGCGTGATATTGTGTAACGAATTTAAAAAAATTAGAAAATATCCTCCGCATCCAAAAAGATGCAGTGTTTTTACATAACGACATTAAACAGTGTATAGAAGACCCACATTAAATGCTACATGCGGAATATTTCACTCGAATCTAAAATTTGGGAGCTATTAGGGGCGTCTAAATTGACGCTGGATGATGCAGACACGGCCGAAATAAGCAACAGCAAAATGCTCTACGAATCTGAAATAGGATTATAGAAAAGTGAAAAAACTGCATTATTTTTAGGTGGCGCATATCAGATTAGACTCTCGGAATGGATGGAAATTGCTGATGAAAAGGAAAAAAAACTAGAATAAGACCGAGGATGAATTTTCGCCGTGAAGAGAAGTTACCACACAAGCTGTGCCGGAAAATCATTTTCTCTAAAGAGGAGCAAGAAAAGAACAAGTCCGTACAAGCAGCAAGATTTATACTAAATTAAAGTTCTAGTGGTTAAGACGCTTGGCTACCAAACCGGAGGTGTCATAGGTTATCGGGATTTGTCTCGTTCGTCGCTCCCAGGTCTATATACCTAACCTGAAATAATTGGGTACCAGAGAAATCTGGGAATGTAGAGGCGGATCCCATGAGAAAGGAACTAGCCCCAGTACTATCATCAGATCCATTAGACTTAGTACATTGTGAAAAGCTTAATTTCATAATCCATAATACCTTGATATATGGGACATACTTTACCTAAAGGACAAATAGAGAGAAGAAAAATTGAATTATCGTTAATTTTACGAAGGAAAATCGGTAACTTGTCCGAAGGAGTCCCTTAAATTTAAATGCGATATACTAATGACGACGAAAATCACTTTTTTTTTTTTAAAGCGCACCAGTTATGGATATCAAAACCAGTGCGGGTGAAATTCTTTCAAAAGTTTCAATGCGCGGCAGAGGGATTTCTGCCTCCGAACGAAACATCACTGCCTAACCAAGAGCCGGCTTATCGACAATTTCGTTCGAAGACACACATACACATTGCGGCGGCTATTTCATTTCCAACTTCATCTTATCCTCATCATTCAACAATACTAAATTACATGTCGCATATTTCTATATAGTGTATAATATTAAATGTATTAGCAAACGAAACAACGTGAAAAGTGGGATACATGTATGTAATAGAATAACAAGAAGAAAAAAAAAAGGGAAAAATGTTTATGTATGTGCGTGGAAGGAAAAATCGAAATTAATCGGTTACGTAAAGGGAAAAGCTCAAAAACCGGAATATTTCATTCGCGAAATAACGTGGAAATATTAGCCGACTCGATTACGCGACTAGGACGCTTATTAATCGAAATTATTTAACCGACATTGAAAAACTTCTTACACGCGTGCTACGCGAGACAAGATAAATTACAGCTGATTAAGCAAAAACCGATTTTCAACACGACCGCTATCCTCATCGTTCGGGCAAATTTTACCCCTATTTCAATTTTACTGGAAAGTCGTCGAGGTTCCATTCGGGCGGGCCTTCCGTTCCCGAGGAAATACTTTTTATCTGTGCCGGGTTATTTCGGCAGTAATCAGTGAAGACCTCATAAGTTACCGCTACTTTCTTTTTTCTCCATTCGGAGCTTATTCTACGTTTCGCAGAAACGAAGAGAAGAGATATTAACTCATCCTACTTGTTGAAAACTCTCAAGTCTCATAAATTGCGCTCTCGTCTATAAATATTCTACTACTAAAAACTTTTACTAACACGGTGTGAATTTTTTTTAATTTTTTTCAAATTCTTCGGTTTACTATTTTTCTTATCATTATTACCGGTCGGTATCTAGTAGTTAAAAAGTAATAATTAACGGAAAAATATTTATTAGATCACTCGTATTTTACCTGTTACGTTAAGGATCAGGAAACTGAACTTGCGACGATGCTCAAGAATTCCGAAAAAGGGGCTAGAAAGAGGCATAATTGAGACGACGGATCCGACTAAACTTGAGCCTAAAATGGTCAATATGGAATGAAAGATTACCGCGCGGCTGGCATTAGACCGATCTTGAACGTTCTCCGGAGTTTTGTATAAAACGGGTCATCTGTTTATACTTTTTGTTTTCAACTGCCGCTGGTTTCCGAGGACGGTTCGAAATAGGATATGTAGATTAGTCTGAAATTGGGGAGTTTTCAGCACCGCATGATAGCTTCAGAGAGGTATATGAACACGGAACTCACGATTTTTATCGTAGGATTGTTGCGGACTGAAAAAAAAACGAACGAGCGGAAATTCAAAAATTAAAGAATCTTTCTTACGGCAAATGGTGGTAAATCGCCGGCGAGTTTTATACATAGAAGTGAAAAACGATTTGGTGCCCGATTAAGCCGCATCAAACTGAGTCCGAGTTGGCCGGAAATAGTTTCAAACGTCGACATAGTTTGATGGATGGCGCGCGCTTTTTATTATGTGTCGCGATGTTGGGATACCCTAGATATGGTGAAGTTCGTCCACGCTCTGAAAGATTTTTCTTCTTTTTCTATATATATATATACAGCGTAACGCGTACTGCGTTTAACTACAACGGCTATTACTGTTCTCAAATGTTGTTTAAATATTATAGATCGTTCACTATTCCGCTGAATAAAATATGCGACGGATGCAATGGCAGTCGGGGAATTTTCAAGGATGCTAACAGCTCTTTTATTATTTATGAAAGAGGGCCATTGACGCAGTGAGAGCGCTGAATAAAGTACGCAGTATAAGGGGTAACACTCGGTCAACAGCAATTCGTAGAAGGAGCTCTTTGAAAAACAAAATTATGCGACAAGATTGTATGTCCTATGCGCAGGCGACCGAGAGCGGAGAAATTGCCTTTTCCTGGCCTAATGGGCCTCAAGAAGGAAAGGTACCACAGCGCGAGGACCAATACGCTTTTCACGAGGACGTGAGATTATTCGAAATTATGCCTAGTAGTGGATAAGTATTAGGTCTGACAACGCTTCATTTTTAGAAACTCCAGCATTACGCCCCCTAGAAATGCAATAGAGCATTTCCTTCTGAACAAGTTTATACACCGCGTATGTGTGTGTGTGGGTGTGTGCGTGTGCGTGTTGCATTTAAATCGTTGACGGATGTTTGGTGAGAGGATTAGAGATCGTAGATAAAGCCGCGGATGAAGCCACCAAGGCCCTCCTTTGAGACAGAGGCTCCAGAGAATGAAAATATTCCAAAAACAGAAAACAATGATAGACTTCAGAAAGAATCGCGAGAACGTTTTGTTGCACGGTTGTTTGCTGGACAGAGTTTAATATCTTACTTCGACTTTAAACAAGGTAAAAAATATCGGCAACAACTCCGGTCGTAAACGATGCACAAACCGCATTCTCCACTCTATCGCGCGGTATGAGTAAAGAGGCGAACAAAGGCAATCAGCACACCGTCTAGAATTTAATCTGCGTCGTTAGCACGGTGCTTGCGTAGCCGCGAGGCGTAGATTAAAATCGGACGGTGCTTATTCGCGAAATCGCTATATTTGAATTAACTAAATGCAGCAATACGTCATTTTTTATAAAACGTCGCGAAAATAAACGCAGGATCTCGAGTTAGATATAATACACTTTTTTCCGAGTTAAATATAGAATGTAAACTCTTCGAAGTTCTGTAAAATGTATGTTCTAACGTAAAGAGTTATTGTCAGTTCGTTCGCAACGCTATTTCGAATTTTTAATTAATTCCGCTAGTATTTATAAAAATACCTAGAAGAAATTGCGTAGGTCTGTCGTGATAATACATAATAAATCCCATCAAAAACGCATAAATGTAAAAATGGGAGGAGCCAAGTTCAAGAATATGCGCGTGGTTGTCGACTTTGCTGACAAAAAGGAATTGGGATCTAAATGGGTGTCAAGTTCTGCAGATAATCCTGAAATTCATTTATAAGAACTTAAAACATTCTAAAATTAAAACGCAATTTCTCGCTTTTTTTCATAGACAACAATGTTCGGCTATTTAAAAGTATATAACTTCTTGAACAGTCGAATTATTTACACAAAGCGGGCTAATTTAGGATAAATTCTAACAATTTCACTTGGCTAGTTTTCACATACAAGTGTTATTTTACATTTGGCTAATCAACTTATCTTCTTTATGTTGTTACCGTTTTCATATTGTAAGGTCAACATATTTTCCTCGTCTAAAAATTTAGTTTGCCGGTAAAAACTAGCCAAGTGAAATCGTTAGAATTTATCCTAAATTAGCCCGCTTTGTGTAAATAATTCGACTGTTCAAGAAGTTATATATTTTTAAATAGCCGAACATTGTTGTCTATGAAAAAAACGAGAAATTGCGTTTTGATTTTAGAATGTTTTATGTTCTTATAAATGAATTTCAGGATTATCTACAGAACTTGGCACCCATTTAGATCTTAATTATTTTTTATCGGCCAAGTCGACAACTACGCATATTCTTGAACTTGGCTCCCATTTTTTTACATTTATGTTTTTTTCGATGGGATATCATTATTTTTTGTAAAGAATTTATTATTATTCATTCAAATTTAAATTCAAATCATTAAATCATTAAATCTTCAAAATAGGCTTACAAAGTGTGAGCACTTGTTGAAAGTCAAGTTATCGAGTCCGTTTGTCCCCTAACTCTAAAACTACCACCACTTCGGACCTGTATGGCTGAGGGTAAGAAGTGACAAGAAACCCTTACTGCAGCACACAGACAAGTGGTCATGTTATTTTCATCTCTTTTTTTACAAGTATGTCAAAATCAGTACACAATATTAATTTCCCGCGATGTGCTGTAATCGCATTGCTCCATAGTATATATGTTTATCATTAAGATAGTCATCTATTTTATAATGAGCTTTATTAATTGCTTCGCAGCAATTTTAATAAATTTATTTTCCGATAGGTCACAAGTATCTCGATTGAAATTTTATTATAAAAACGCACACTTGTAGCCTTAAAGTGCGCTAGAGCTGTTAATAAAAATCGTTTGCTTAGAAAATAATTCAAATCGTAAAAGATCCACTGTTTTCTGATTGTTTCCTTTGTATACACACAATTACACCCAGCTGAACGCCAAATTTCAACTTTCTAGGTCACCTGGAAGTGGGTTAGGTTCTTGATCTATAGGTCAGTCAGTGATAAAAATGCCGATTTTTAGACGTTAATATCTCAATGACCGTTTGAGTTGTATTCATGAAATTGGAGGGTTCTAGTTAATCTAAGGGGATTTAATAAATAAACCAAATTACATGTGTTTATGGTAAATAGATTTTGAGTTATTAGCAGGGGTGGGGGGTTAAAAGTGGCTCCAAATGGTTCGTGTGATATAACACAGTTCACTTTTTCTTGGCTTGAACTTGGCTCGACACGCTGCCACGTGTCTAGATTTTCACGTCTATACGTAAAAATTATTACCGAGTTTATCGTATTTAACTAACGACTGAAAAGAGAAGAATTATTCGCAATTAACGAACCTCTATATTAATCGCTTTCTTCGTTGTTTTTTTTTGTTTTTTTTTTAAATTTTTTGGAGGAGCCTAATGATGATATCTTCTATCTTTTGTCGCTGTATTATCGTCACAAAAATTTCTCATTTCGTTGCGTAAAATTTACGAATGAAATATACATTTTCGTCTCGTTATTTAATTAATACTCGATGACAGTGTCGATTTTTAATTAACTCTGATAATACCGAAGCTATACAACGTACAAACCCCTAAAAGCCCTTACTTAGGGATGTGGGGGGGGATACGAGATTATTATTATAAACTTCTAATAGCATTCTATGTTTAAATTTTCTTCGATAACCGTAAAAATTAATTATTGAAAATTGAAAAATCACAAAATTCTGGTAAAATGAAAGCCGCGCTAGATGATTAATTAATAAAAACTTTACTGGAAATAGTATATTATTCATAGTCGAAAATGATGAAAACTTCTGCACGTTGTATTAATTTTTTCCCCCAAGAAATGATCAATATTTATATTCAGAGAAAATAGATAAGCTTGTTGCGTACTTTGTTTCTTTCTTTCTGGCCCGGTTGCTTAACCACATTTGGCCAGTCTATGTGATATAATTTATTTGATTCACCATTATCAATTCCACATTTGTTTAAAGATACATATTAAACGTTCTCTGCCTAACGGATTTGAAATTACATGGCATTTTAATTAGTTTGATCGAAATGACGCCCCGTTAACGTATTTATTTAGTTCTCGTGATTTTTCAGTAATGACGTCATCTGTAAACGAGCGTCCAGCAGCAATTCCTAATCGAATCCGATGAAAATCTAAAAATCTCTCCGGCCTGAATGGAAATTTTTTTTGTAATGGACTTAGAATTTCCTGTTTCGTCGCGAAACGGGAATTTTCAGACCAGTCCATACGTGGGGGGACAAGGACAGTTTTCTCAATCGAGTGGTATAGCCGCGGCTATATTTCTCGCTTAACTGTGTCTCCGTATTTATCGTTGATGTGAATATGACAGATTCCCTCAACATTATCATTATCATCATCATCATCATTATGACGGTGCAAACTCCATTATCGAACAGGTCTAACATTCAGACCAAATTAATCATTCGTCTGTTTAGGACTGCTCGGAACAATTTGACTGCGGGAGCGCTTGACTGTGCCCGTGTTTTTCTTCTTGGCGGTGGTTGTATATACGTACATATTTTTGCAGCGATCTTACCTCGCAACAGAAGGTACAGGATGTGTTGTATTACATTGCGTTCCGATAAAATTCACAAATTACTTTTAAGATCTCTATAAATCGATATTAGCGATCAAACTTATATTTTGGCTTTAACAAAAAAAAATTAAAAACAACTCGTCTATTTACCGCGTCAAATAGGAAATCGGAATTTCGCAGTGGAGCAAATTTTGATTGCGAAATATTACGCAAAGTAAAATACACTTTCAAAATTGAAAAAGAGCCGTTCTATTTTTAAACGTTTACGAAACACATTTCAATCTGCAAGTTCGAAATAAATTCGTACACTCGATAATAAAACCGCAATAATAATTATTACGATAGTGTAATATTTTAATATTGCGAAATATTTTGCCAATTCGTAATTGCGGCAAATTGTCGTTTTTCGACCGTGCCCCAATAGACCGGATGCGCTTACTGCTGTCTCAATTAGATATTACGCAACAAGGCTCATTAAGGGATTATTAATTGGCTGGGCGCTCCCTCATTAGCACTCTGTTAATTGCCCATACGCTGCTGCAGCTAGTGCTCGTCCAGCGAATAATGTGTAATGATAATTCAGTTGCAATGAACGCCCGGTCCCGCTTACATCTAGCATATTCCGTATGCAGCGGCAAGGTAAAACTATATCGCTTAATTGTTATACCGTGTTACGAAACAATTATTCCTTCATCGGGCCACGGTGGCCTTTGTCGCTGTCAACAAATAAGCGAAGAAATTTACATATTTCGTGTGCATTTTATATGACGACGACGGTGCAGCTTTTCCGAGTTTATGGAAGAATAATTAACTTAACTAGTTGGCAGACTATTTCTCCGGCTGGCTGCAATATCGAGCGAAACGATCATATGACCTTTGAAAATTACCGTAAGAGAATTTATAATGATATTACACCCGGCAACTGCTTAAATTTATCGCGACGGTACACGCGTTTAAAGGACTAAACCGTAGCGTAAACAATTAAAAAATTACCGAGTTTTTTCGCCTTTTTTTTCTTAATTATTTCTTATTATATATTTTATTTTCAAACACATTTAACTTCCCATCACGTTCCATAATAAGACTGGTCTGCAACGAAATCCTCCTTTAAATGAATATACACAATGAATACGAGCAAGAATCCAGATTTGCTTATCACGTATATATTTATTTAAAATGTTTCTTTTTTGTTTTAATAGCTCAAAATTATAAATGCATTTTGTCTGTCGTTCTCGTATTAACGTAAATATACAAATATTAACGGGTAATTGAATATTTATAAAGAGATAACTCGTTTTGTTTTTTTTAAATAAAAAGAAAAAAAATGGTACAAAGGATAAGATGAAATTGTTTAAACATGAAGAATTTATATATAATTTCTTTTTCTTCTAACATGACCAGAAGAGAGGCTATTGTAATTTTGTAAATAATAATAATTCTAGCCACTCGCGCAACCATACACATTTGTGATGTAAAATTGATAACATTTGTATTTTTATAAAATTTACGCAAACTTATTAAATTGATTTGATTATTAATATCATTATTAATATTATTATTATATTATTATTATTGTTATTATTATTGTTGTTGTTGTTTATTGTTATTTTTATTATCATTATTATTATTATTATTATTATTGTTGTTGTTGTTGTTGTTGTTATTACCGTTAAAAATAAAAAAAACAGAAAAAAAACTATAAAAAAATGTTAGTAAATAAAATTGTTTAAGAGACTAGTAATAAGCGAAGAAAAAATGAGAGCAGGGAATTTTTATGAAACAAAAGCCGCGCTCCTCTATACCTTTGGTTTCGTCGAAGCGGAAAAGGTAATAGAAAGGAAAAAAAGTGTAGAAAAATTGTTGTCGGAAAAAACAAATTGTGCGGCACTGTGGAGTCCGTGTAATAAAAAACAAATTGAACGTAGTCACCGAGGAGTCATTCAGTGCGAGCAAATATTTATATAATATTACGTAGAGCGATGGGAGCGGTGGAGGGAATATCTATGCCATTGTAGTTGGCTTTTTTACTTAGTTAGTCGCTTTGTTTACATTCAGGGCTACTACAGACGTCTTCTGTTTACGTTTTCGGCAAACATCGTTAGTACTTCAAAAGGGAAAAAAAACAGCATGCAAAAGAACAGTGTTCGAAGAATTAAAAAAGATGGGAAAAAGGAAGGGAAAAATATGCGAAAGATAAAAAAGATACGGGGTTCGAATATTCGGAAACGGTTATGGTAGAAATAAGTAAATAGTTTGTTCGCGAGAAGGTGGTATTAGTGACGCCGGAAATATTACAAACGAGAGGGACCCACTTTTATCCGGCAATTTTAGCTGTTCAATTTTCAAAATGGCTGACTGTTATCGTCTGAAAAAATAATAAAATTTTACATTGCTTTATGAAATAATATCGTTACGAGCTAAATTTTGCACTATTATAAACCCGGGGGTTACCTCGATAATTTAGTCTGAAATTTGCTTCGCTCCTAGTAGAGCCACTAATTGGTCGAATCTGCTCGACTGTTATTCCTCTTTTTTTTGTGATTGAGATTCCATTTGTATTTCTTTCTTTTTTTATTTTTTGTAGTAAGTAGACTGTTGCTCTTTGGTTTAAATGCATTTCGCTGATTAGTCGCTCGATCCAAATTAAGATAAAGCGATTTCATACCTATTTGCTAGAATAATAATTATTTGTAATAACGCATTTACCCGATGATAACAAACTGGTTAAGTAGAAATATATACTATATATTTATCTTCGAAAACGGTTCCGGACGAAGCCCATCTTCAGCTGGAATAATGGAAATTACAACACGAATACAAAGCAAAGGAATGTTGCAAGCAAATTATAAAAATTTAAAACGCGATGAAGATGGGCTTTGTCCGAAAACCTTTTCTGAAGATAAATATATATTTCTACTTAACCAGTTTGTGTAATAATTATTATTCTAGCGCAAATAGGTATAAAATCTCGTACGTCGAGGTTTAAAAATAAAAATATGGAAAACTAAAAAAAAAAAAAAAAAAAAACAAAGAAAAAAAATCCTCTTCTTTAATAAGAAACATCTGAATATCGTGAACAGTCTTGCAGTTTCGTGCCTTTTAATTTAAAAATTTCACGCATTAACAACGAATGAACAACTTTCTATTCGAAGGTAGAATTGGAAGAGAGCCAATTTTATTCAGCAAGTGTATTATTATTAAGCTCCATATCATTACAGAGAAACTTCGGTAAAGTCGTTCAGAAAATCATTCAGGCGGAGACTACTATGGCTGTACAATATAGTAAGCGAAAATAGAGTACTACATATAAATATTCTAAATTGAGCCGCGTGTGAATCGGAATCAAATAGAAGCATCTAAAATGTTTCCAATGTGGCGGAGCCGTTTCGTTTGAAATATTCCGGAAATTTATATAGGGTTTATGAAAATGCGATCAGGCAATATCACCTATTTCTTCCTTTTTTACACGGCTTTTTAATTTAAATTCACCTGAAAGAAATCGCGCTTAAAATTAGTAGTTCCATTCGTATTTATTAAAATATCGTATGATTAAAAAACAGTAATTTTCTTAAAATATTTCTCTTTAATTATAGTCGCTATAATTGTTATCATATTTATACGTAACGATACATTTATAAAAATAACCATTTTTCACATTTATAATATTATTTTTAACATTTTCACAAGTACTGATTTATTTCGCAAACAAAAAAACCCCACTAATTTCAAGGGAATATTTCGAAACGAAACGACTCTTCATTGGAAACATTTTAGACCATTGTGAATGCCACAAACGACTCTGTTAATCGGTAAAGTTCTTTTCATTTTTATTTAAAAAAAATTAACGCGTGTTTACGACTTACTTTTGAGCAGGGGATTTAATGAGCCCCCTCCATACTGGTGGTTTGAAGATAGTATGAAATGATGACGCTTCTGTTTAAACAATTTCGTTTTGTGGATAATGTATTTTATTCGTTCGCACACCCCTTCTCACCTTTCTTTTTATCTTCTTTGATCGCCTTCCATCAGGCAAGAACGTTTCCCAGTGCTTAGTCGACCGAAATGGGGAGTGCTGATCGGGAATACCTCAAAATTCCTATTCAAAACGTTTACGCTCTACGTATTTGCTCGTTAGTTTTTCAGCGGCGAATTTTTTGTTAAAGCACTCCGTCTTATTTATGACGTTTAATATGACCGAAGTGAGTACCTAGACACTTCTGCAAATAGGTTACTAAATACACGTATTTCACACTTACGCTATTTTTACAAATATTCTAGTTGTCTGTTTTGTTGATGTAAATACACTGTTCGACGTTGAGTTAAATGTGGATACTTGGAGAAATGACGTTTCACTATCCTCCTAATAAAAATATATCATCCGTTTAGGCGATCGTCAGGCATCCAGCAGAAATCGCAAGGTTCCCAGTCCGACATACTTATTAGTGGGCTCGGTATAGAAAACAGATGTACAAAAAAAACTTATCCAGTACGTATTAAAACAAGCTAAAGCGTTTTACGATCAACTAGCCAAAAAATATCCAACTTTTTTTTTTTTTTTTTCCTTCCACTTTATATGTGTCCCCCTACCAAACCAAAAACGATGGTGTTCGAAACTCGCATTGTTCCGGAGGATCCAAGTCGCTCCCAAGTTTACTCAGCCTGAAATTGAATTGGTACCAGAGAAATATTTTACGAAAAATAAATAGGAACATATCGCTCATTAAATGCAATAACGTTATAACTCAAAAAATAGCGAATTTAAGTTATGTGTATAGTTGGAATGCATTTTATAAGTACAATTAGAACGCCATATTTGTAAATAAGAAACTCGGACAAAATAAGCATTGCTTTTGAAACGGGTACACACCGTCAAGGTATAGATTAATTGTAAATGTTAATTTGCGTTTGCTGTGAAATAGCGTTTTTTGAATTATGACGTTGTTGTATTTAATAAGCGATATGTAAATTAACCATAGCAGATGAATGCTCATTTGAAGTGAATAAAACGTATAAAATGTAATCATGAAAATATGGTTTAACATATACGGTTGAACCCAATGTGCTTTAAGCAGTTTCCGGAATAAGTATCAAAACGGGATTTTTGTGGCTCTCTGTATTTATCATTCTATAGAATTTGCCGCATAGCAAACGGCTGTTTTTTTGTGTTTTGATGCACGACCGATGGACCGTTTTAATTTCCAAAAAGGACGTAATGGCGAATAATTGCAGGGTAGTTTTCGCCGAAAATGTCACGTTTCCGTAATAAACAAATAATCAACAGGTCGTTGACAAAAATTCACGTGGACACGAGTCATTTAATCTTTTGTTCGAAAATCAATCCAGTAATTGAGTATTATCGCGCTGACGTTCTCGGTAAAATTATCCGAGAAATGAATTTTATTCGCGTATACGGTACGAAATTCGGAAATAGAAATGCGAAAATTTCTGCATAGGGAATGAAAAAGTACGAAGATTAAACGTGTAGTACAATAAAAATAGTGAGGAACATCGAAAATACTTAAATTATTAAACGATATTCGTAGACACGTTTTCGGGAATATGTTCAATCTTTAGCTAGGAAATAAATGCAGGAGCAATATTAATAGAATTCAACGGCTGAGGTACGCAAATAAATCACCTGTAGTGAGGACCTCTCTCAGTCAGGATTTAGGCATTACTCGAGATATCGCGCGAAATGGTAAATTTTTTTAATAAATTAAAATTTAACGAGAATATCCAAGTGTTCAGCATGTTTTCCAGTTCTCTTCCAGGAAACCCTCGAAAAAGACTTCAGTAATATTGGCGCAGGGCACTAACGGATTATGCTAATTACAACGGCGTTCTACGGATTATATGCTCGATTCATTCTGAGCCATATTCGAACAAGCGAGATGTATTTTTATTTATTCCGGTTATTTTCGCAATATCTGTATCCGAAAGAAGTAATAAAGATGCAGATGTTCACCTTTATTAATATTATTTTTTTTTTTTTCGGTTTTACTTTTTTAGCTAAAAATGGGTAAATTCCCTGGGAGTCTTACACAATGTTACATTTGACTTTTCTAATATGGCGGGCAGTCTATAAAAGCAGATGAGCAGATGAACTCTTGAAAGAAAGAAAAGATTAAATATTTCCATTTATTTTTTAAAAAATGGACATACATATATATATTTCGATTTGAAATTTAATGAGCGGTTTAGGTATGAAAATATCTTATTGAAAACGAACATTTAGTACGAACAGCAGCTAAAAATCGTAGCATTTGAAAAAATAACACTCATCGTGCTCGGGGAAGCATGTTGCTGTTTTTTAAAAAATAATATGTAACTTTCTAATAAATAGATATTTGCTTTATTGTACTAATATAATCAAAAATGGACGATGCGTGCATGGAATATCAAATAGTAGTAACATTTAATGTGGAATGTTCTTGCTAATTCTTTTATCTGCTTAAGACAGTAGACTCCCCAGATTAACTGAGAATTAATAGAAGAAATTCGGATAACGAAAAAGTCAGTACAAATTTGTATTTTGTATAGAGAAAAAACCGAAGAAATTACAGCAGTAGAAATAATGTACCCCTGGAATCTTACTGAAAGAAAACTAACTCTCGTACAGTTAAAATGTTTCATAAAATGAAAAACACGAAAAATCACATAAAATCATTATCACCGGTGTGCAAAATATTAATTTTTATAAGAACAAAAACAGAGAACAAATCTTTTTTTTTTAAACAATCGCTATTTCGGTTCTTTTGCAAGATTTGCTGATGAGTAGTCAAATCTTTCCATTATTTACGAAAGACCAAAATGTCCTGAACCCGCCTCTACCTGTCACTCGGTAAAGTCCAGCTTCATCGGGAGAATTTTTTCATTTTCTTCTTTTAATCATCTTTTTATCTAGAAATAAAACAACTTCCACCGTCTCGTCATCGCTCATCATTAATTCGAGTCTACCTTCAGTTACCCCTTTTTTCAACATCGTCAGAGGTTATCTCATAACTTCCGGGTATTTTCTTGAAACATGTTTTCCAACTTCTCATCGTCTTCTCTTTCGGTCTATTTTCATAGCCGATTTTCAGAAAAAAGTACACCAAACTTTACGGAACGAGAGTAGTTTCTACAACATCGGCTGCCCAGAAAATAGCATTCTTCATTGTAATTTTTCAATTGAATGCCATTTTCCTTAGAATTCAATAGAATTTCTAGAAGAAGGTTTGTTTTTCGATAAGATCTTTTGCATGATACGGTTACCGGTCCGTAAGCTAAATAATGCTTGTTAGGCTTGGAGATGAAAATTTGACAATAACACCTTCGCATTCTAATGATTGTATTGAAGAAAAACAGCTTTTGGAGGAAGGCTTTCGAAAAAATTCCTTTACAACCCGAGATGCGAATTCTTCAAAAAATCAGCTCCATACGAGACCGCGCGAGTGTTTATCCAGAAAAATCGGATATATCTTTTTGCTCGATTAATCCAGAGAAAACGGATAATAATCCAAAGTCGGATTAACGGGAGCGTACCGTATTTATTCACTGTTTTAATAAAGACGACAGCTCGTTTCTTTTATTTAATCCTCACTTTCCGCATTATAAATCCCCCAGTTTAAAATACTTTTTTTTTTCTAAACGTTCAATAAGAATTATTTACAGCTTATATAAATTTTGTGTTTCAAAAACAATTATCCGATAACTCGTGAACGGATAGACTTATAACCTTCAAAATTGGCTTATAAATTCGAATTAAAATTCTCTTTAAGGCAATCTATGACTTCAAGCTAACCGATCATCTTGGGCGCCAAAAACCCCAAAAAACCGCCAAAAACCCCAAAAAACCGCCAAAAACCCCAAAAAACCGCCAAAAATATATACGGTATGTAAAACGACCTCAAAAATCACCCTTAAAAAATTCATAGTTCATCACCAGATGAACCTTTAAAAGTGAAATTCAAAATATAAAACAAAACGTAGAAGCTCTTTTATAAAATCAGAAAATTACAGTTAAAAAATTATATTGACCCCCTCGCCACATCCCATGGCGCTCAAAAATGGCAAAAAATATATGTTCACGTAAACAATAGCTCGAGTAAAAAAAATAGAGAAAACCAAAACATATCTCAAACTTATGCACAAAGTACCGCTTTATAGGAAAATTATAGCTGAGCTTGCAACTTTATATTTAAGCTCTCGGGCTTGCCGAAAGCTCAACATTTGTAAAAAAGAATATTTATTTTCCCGGACATGTGGCGTATGGTTGAAAATATCGCTATTTATCGAAAACGAAACTGTATTTCATTTCTTTAACGAAACTTTCGAAGTTAGCAAAAAGTTCAAAAAAGTGTGTAAACTAAAGTACAGGTCCCGCTTCGCGTATGTTGGTACAAAGATTGCTTTTTGTCAGGAACAAAGTCATATTTCATTTCCTTAACGAAACTTTCAAAGTTAGCGAAAAGTTCAAAAAAAGCATGAAAAATTACGTATCTCCCCCGTTTTGCAGCGCTAAAAATCTGATTTCTTTGTTTTGAATTTAGTATTTTTGTAAAAATGTAAATTATAGTTATGCTTAACTTAACATACGGAATCCTCAGCGCATCAAACATCATACTTAACTAAACTTGTTATTTATAAATACGAGAATTACATCGTTAACGTTAAGAGAGTGCTGCCAGCTACCGTGGCCTAGTTGGTTAAGCAATGGCGTTTCGTTAGAACCAGGTTCGATTCCCGTTGCTGCACATTGACACTTTCAAATATTTCACGTGCGCTAGATTAATGTCACTGCAGTTGGTGCGCCCAAAATTTAAATAAACAAAAAAAAACAAAAAAAGTTAATTGCTAAAATGGCCCAATTATAAAGGCGCGTCCCCTACACTGCTATATAATTTTAGTTAAAATTTTAAAAAATAACAAATAATAGTATCAGGAAACCGGATGATGAATTATTTGGAAGAAGCTTTAGAAGAAAAGAAATTTCAAATAGTCTTAAAAATCCCACCAACGCTTATGATGAAATTGTTTAAATTTTCACATGTACGATTTAAACTACATTCGTATTTCTCCGCTGTGTAACTCTAGCGTTTATAACTGACTGAATAAATTACGCGGCTAATAATCGATGCAATTAAATTTCATTAATCGGTCGCGTGTGCAGGTAAATTTCGTGAACGCGCGCAAATCAGTGTAAGAACAGGTTGTTTCGAAATGGTTCGATATAATTTGTACGCGCGAGAATTAATTTATGCTTACAGTTTTCGGCTTTTAATCTAACGCTTGTGCACCGATGGAAATGAAAGAGGCTTAATTATCGCTAAACTGGACAAAGTTCAAAACTGCTGCCTTCGGTTGTGCATTGGGCGCTAAAATCTTCTCCTACTCCTGCTATCCTCTCTGAATCTGCGATAAAACCACTTTTTATCCACAGATCGCAGCTTGGTTATAATTTTCTAATTAAACGTCTTTCTGTGTCCTCATCAATTCTTATCTCCTCCTATCTCGGTATTAAAAATCAACGGCGTTTTGTTCCTCATAAAATCCCGATCCTTTCTCGAGTCTCCAATTATTTTTCAGCTCATGTCTTTTCTTATTCCAAGCTTCCTTACTTTTCCCATGACTTCACCAGCATTTGGCAGACTATTAATCTCTTTTCTCTCCCTCTCCAGACCAGCTCCATTGCACATTCTACAATCCAAGCCGAATTCCTCCACGTGCTTGATACATCCTTTCCTTCTCATCGAACATTCTTCACTGACGGTTCTAAAAATGAGAACGGGGTGGGCTGTGCGTTTACCTCCCTCTTACTACATCACTCTGAATCTTTCAAGCTCCCTTCCTTCTGTTTTATCTTCACAGCGGAGTCTATCTCCATTTTACGCGCAGTCTCGTTCATTCCATCCATAAGAGGGATCATCAGTAAATGTCTCATTGTCTCCGATTCGAAAAGTGTTCTTCAAGCTATTTCTTCCCCTCCTTCTCATTCCTCTCCAAGTCTATTATTCTCTCAATTCGTTTTCTCATATCCAATATACTCTCATCCCGCTCTATTACACTATTGACCTTTTGTGGGTTCCTAGCCATTCTGGCATCGAGGAAAACGAGTTAATTTTTTAGCCCGTTCGGCTGCCCGCGATGGTCCTTTACTCTGTAATTTTCCTACCTCGGACATCCTCCTTCTTTCCTCAGCTCATCATTCCCGACTATGGTCGAACATCTTTCCTTCTTTATTTTCAAATCCCGTCTGTTCTCAGCCGCAGTTTCATTCCTTTTTTTTATCAACGTTGCGCCATCGTTTCCTTAATCAAACTGCGTTTTAATCATTCCCTTCTCTCCCCACCCGATTGTCCCCTTCATAGTTCCATCTCTCCTCTCATATGTGATGCAAACCACACATCTTCTTTGAATGCCCTGCCCTTGATTCTGAGCGCTCTGTTTTGTACTCTAAAATCTTAGCACTGGGTCATCCTGCTCCTTATAATTCTTCCTTTGCAGTGTCCTTTCCATCTTCAGATATAATCCTCTTTCTTAAGCTCTGTTTCTAATCATCTCTCTATTTAACCCTTTCCTTAATTTCTGTAGTTGTTGGGTCAAAGCCACTGGCGAGCCCGAAAGAATATATAAAATAACATTATTATTTTCTATTTAAAAAAAAAGATAAAAAGAGAAAAAAAAATGAAAATCCTTATCTGATATTGTATTTATACACGTGGATATGGAAAATACTGGGGAAGAGCATGTAGTATATTAATATGTCTATAATTATAATTAATAAACATGTTATTATGAATAATGTGGTGGTCGCCTTCTTAAATTATGTTAACACATTATTCTTAAAAATCCTTAATGGAATAGGTTCTAATCCCTCACCCTCCGAGTACACTGCTAGTTTTCGGACCGAAATTTAACAGTTAGGCTGTGTTGTTTCGTTCGGGTTAAGCAGGATTCTGTTGTCGTGCATTGTAACATCCAAAAACTTTACTTGCACTATGGTTAATGTCCGTAGTTCACGCGCCTGGAAAAAAAAAAAAAAAAGTTTTGTGTTTAATAATTTGTTAATGCATCTGGTATGAAAATAATAATCGAACAGTATATGAACGAAAACCGAGTGCAGAATTTGTCGGCTTTTCAAAAATCCTAGATTACTTTAAAACCGCACCAGTTACATTGAAAAAAGTTCTTCAGAATAACCTGAGCGATCAGCGCCAATAGTGCGACCGATAACGGTTCTAACAAAGACGTATACGGAAATCTCAGTCGATGACGATCGCTTCCCGCCTACCTATAATTCAAAAATAGAAAAAGAAAATACCGGTAATATTCGTGCCATCTCCCCTCGCACACCGCTAAAATTTCTATCTATTGTTATTTTATCCTATGTCTTCGTCCCACCAGGCAGAAAAAAAAAAGAGAAAGAGAAAACAAAACAATACGGGAACGGGCCGTAACAAATGAAAATATTCAAATACAACGGTACTGTATAATGGTTTTGCGTGCATTCCCAAGTGCCACGCCCCTCTGATTGGCTAATAGCCGTAATATTTCTTTCTCTTTACACCTACCCGACGGAGTCGAAAAGAATTCATGTTGCCCACCGAATTCCACCCCATCCATTAGTAATCATAATAAATTTAATAACGAACAGCGGCTCAGCTTCATCGTATCGGCCAATAAATAAATAATTATATTCAGCAGCCACCAGTGCTCTATGAAGTACAAACGACGTTGATTAATAAATTTAATTTTTAATCCAACTAACTAACCTTTTCCATTTCCCGTTTTAACGGTTTACCATCAGCCTCGCGGGTATCAATATTTTTATCTGCTAGCACGCAGGTTTCTTCACCTTGACATTATTTTTAAGAACTACCGTTACTACTATTCGAAAAATCGTTTTATGAGCATGCGCTATAATTACGGGTTTTGTAAATCTCGAAATTAATAATAATAATTCGTCGAGATGTTTTTCTAGTGATGCGAGATACTAAGCAGACCCGGGAGGGGAAATCAAACACAACCGCGTGTACACACACACACACACACACCTGTGCGCACATTTTTTTATTTTTTCAATATACATATATTCTCATATATCTTACGATGCAAATTTATTATTAGAAGTTTGCAACTAGTCGTTCAGAATTGTGATTATTAAAACTGTTATTGCTACTGCGGCAGTTACAATGTGTGACGCATGTATTATCTTGAAAATTACATTTTATAAAGTTAATCGCAGTATAATATGGTTAAGCCAAAAAAAGGAAAAAAAAAACCTTCCACAATTTCTATTCATAATTTTTGTCATTAGAACAACTCATTTCTCCCCCAGATATTTAGGTAATTGGAAATATATGTAGAGTAATCTTTATTAATTCCATCCGTAATATTTAGGGAAAATTGTAACGATTCCGTAATTTTGGAAATAATTCATAATATTCGACTAGAACCTTTTATTATTTTTAATAATTCGTTTTTGTAAAAAAATACCGGTTTTTTACTATTTTATCGATATTTAATCAAAAGTTGATACGCCTCCGCGAATTTCCCTGCAATCTTTATCGATACTCCAAGCCAACTCATGATTTTCTAATATTCCAAATCAGTTTTTACTTTTTTGAATACTTTTCGGCGAAAATGTTTTAGCTTCCGACGTATCGGATTATAAATGAAATGTTTCAAAAAATTTTTAAAAATCTTTCAAAAACTTGTTGCCGTAATAACATAAACATAAGTGTCCGAGAAAAGGGTAGTAAATTTGGAATATTTGCTTTTTCTATTTAGTCTTCTCTTTCTTCTTGTCAACGGTTCTCTGGCTTTTCCTTGCCACATGTCAGACTACACCCCATTTTTACGCTAAAGGTAATTTGAAAATTAAAAGAAAAAAAAAGAAATCTGTGTAACCTTAAAATATGAACGTTTTCTTACGCAGAGAGTAATGAGAAAATCCTGAAACAACATCTGTGATGTTTCTACGTCACGCTTGGCCAGCTGCGGTGGCGTTAGATAAAGCAGCGATGTTCCGTGTGCAGCTATGATATCCCGCTGCCACACGTTGATACTTTTAAAAATTTCCCTTGCACTCTGGATTTAATGTCCTTCTTCTTTAGTTGACGCGCCCCGACAAGAAAAAAAATAAATAAAAAAAATGTCTCGCTTAAAATGTTTGTACGTCAATTCCAAGAGCAGTTTTAAAAACTATCATCAACCGCATGGCCGAAATGCATTAAAACGTAGATTTTATCGTATTATTCGTGACAATTTTTGGCTGTTTCACGAATAGATACAATGTCATTTTTACGCCGCTAGTAATAAGAAAATTCTGCAACGAAATCTGTAACGTTTTTACGGCACGCTATATCAGACACATTGGCACATTGTGTTGTATTTTGCAAAGAATGACCAATTAAAAGTGACACTTCTATAAGAATTATAGATCTGAGTAGTCCAGGGTATATATATATATGTATACTAACAAGAATACACGGCATGATTTACTAAGCAGAAAGAAAAGAAGAAAATGGGAAAATACTTGGATCAAATTGTAAGTTCATATATATATATATATATATATATATATATATATATTAGGAAGAATTCCCCTCCTCATATTAGAATAATGAAAAATTTATAGGACATTTTAAATATCCTTTAAGGAGCGTATTCTATATTTCAGCAGGATGATCCTCATCTTCTGCTAACTCAATACAGAGATACTTCCTCAATAATACTTAGTGTAAACGTTTGGGATACAAGAAAAGTATAGAATTCCCTTTTATTTATAGATGCTCAACGTGGCGAGTACATTGGCATCATGTCTGGTAGAATATAGAAAGGCCAATCGTTGATAAGTTATAGGTTTATCTTACAAAATGAGTAAGGCATTTGTACTAAAATTAAGATTTAGGTCTCCACCAAGAGTAGTAAAATGGTATTGCGGTAGCCTTCTGGTCGCATACAGCAGATGATTAGGTACTATTTAATAATTCATTTAAATGGTACAGACGAATAAGCGCGTGCCGAATCTGCCTCATTGCGCTTCCGTCAGTACATGAAGGGGATCGATCATTTTGATGCTAAATATGAAAAAAAAATTCGCACCAACTTTCGTCTCTTAACCTCAAATATATTTTTCGAGATATTTAAAAAAAAACTTGTTTTTAGTTTTTTTTTTTTTTTTTTTGACAGTAAAAATGAAAATAAACGAATCGTGATTTTTTCCCAAATACAAGGGAGTAAAAGACATGAAAATAAAGTATTTTTACGATTCTCGAATATGTAGCCAATTTTTCATAAAACAAATTAAATCGTAATTTTTAACAATGTTCCTTCAAACGTGCAATTATCAAATTTTAACAGCAAAAACGTCTTTTACGCTCGGGAATTTTTTCAAATTTTTCGGCTTGTTGCAAAACATCGTGAAAAAAAATTAAAAACGTAATTTTTTTTTGGAAAAGTTTGAATTTATAGATTTCATTTTTAGGTTTTTTATAGAAAAATGTTCAAATGAATTGATAATTAATGTTTAAAATCAGTTTTAAACCGTCCGATGCTGATGAGAAAAACATTTGATGATAGTTTTGAGAATAAATCCCATCAGTCAGCAAAGTTGGGCGATATTCTTTGCACTTGTGAATACAGCATAATTTGCCGTAACTGAATACATCGATAAATATTTTTCTTTTTTTTGTGCTTTTTTTTTTCGTTTGTCGCCTTTTTTTATTTCACAAATTCCTCCTTTTTTTTTATATATATTTTACTCTTACTTTATGTATTATTTTTTTAACAACATCCCTCTAAGCATATACCGAAACTGCCATTACTGGTAGATTTTTTTTTTTTTTTATTTATTTACGTTAGCAATTCCTTCAATTTAAATTTTACAACTATCCCTTGGGGGGGGGGGGGGGCAAAGTTAATTTCGGTAAAAAAAAGGCTCATTTTCAATAATTTTTCTTCATGCTCCAGTGAATGCAAATATATTTTATTAAGTGTAATACAATAAAGTAACATTTGAACAATATTTTCTGAAATTTTAAATAAGAAATATTAAAAAATAAGCCGTTAGCAGCAAATCTTCGAAGAAGCCTCAAAAAAAAGCTGTTTTGCGGTGGACACTATATCTCACCACTGGTTATCTGAAATCAAAAAAATCAAAATGCTACTGATAGTTAATCATTTTCTTGAGGTAACGCTGGGAGGATTTTTTTTTTTTTTGATTTTTTAATTTTTGTTAACACTTGGAAGTCAAAAACGCGATTTTTGCCATCAAAATCAACAAATTTTTTATTGTAAAATAAGTAATAATTAAAAAAAAAAAAAACCCTCCCAGCGTTACCTCGTAATTGATGTGCAGAAACACTGTACAAAATTTCAAAAGAATCGGTGCATTAGTTTTCGAGTTACAGTGTCCACGGACTTTAAAAATGTCAAGTGCGAGAAAAAGGCTTTAAAGTTTTGCGTACAAAAAAATTTGACTTAAACATCGGTACGCGAGTGTTTCTTCTAATATACTTATTAAGAGTCACCCATAAAGCCCATAAAGCTCACAGCTTTCAGCTGTAAAATCTAAAGCAGCTTTTTGCTCTTGTCGACCTAGAATTCTGCCTTCTTTACTTTCAAGTGCAGCTTGTTGCTCCACTCTGTTTATGCTCGTTCAATCTACCATGCCTGTCCATTCATGAGAACTTGACCCTGTACTGATGTTTATCTTTTGCATAAATGAGAGCAAAGCAAAACAGCCCTCATTCAACATATACGGCATGAGCTGTGATTTTAACAACACTTGAGGTACCACTCGGTGATTTTGAGGTAATTTTCCAAATGAGTTGATTTAAACTCTCACTGTTGTTTTGAGTGAATCCTCCAAGATATCGCTGCAGAAGTGCCCCCTTACTCAAGTCTTCATATATCGGTTTAATTCCTTCAGAAACGTCACTTGCAAGTGCAGTGTAACTATGTTTGAATTACTTCAGGGCATTTGCAGCTGCAGCTTTCTGCCATTCACACCACGAGAGTCTTGGCCGCTCGGGCATTTGTCGTGCTGCGGTCTCTCGTCCAGCAAACAGTAATGGTAGTAAGTAGCCCAAATGGCACAAAAGTATTCAGTTTTTGTTTTTTTTTTTGACGATGTACCTTTTGCTTCGACATCGCCTGTCTTGCGTTTCTGTGGAGGTATTACTTTTTTTGATTGATTTAATCTGGAACAGGTTCTCTTGCGATCTTCTCTGCTAATTTTCTTCGGCATTTTACTAATAATAAATACACAATCACGGCGAAACTAGAAAATACGAAGTTCAAAAGAGCACGAAACAGCTTCCAGGTAGCCGCGCTACGTAGCTGCCCAGTAGGTGTTTAAAACCGGAGCGGAGCACCGCTCACTCAAAACCCTATAGGTCCGTTAGTTTTGTTGCGATCGATTTCAAATTTTAACAAAATAATCTTGAAATGTTGTACATCCATATAAGCAAATAAAAAAAAAAGTTTAAAAACTTTACCCCCCCCCCCCCTTAAGCCAACTACCGCGGTATAGAGTTGGTTAGACAGTGTGTTTTGTTCGAGTAGATTGAAAACTTTCAAAAATATTTCACTTGCTCTGGGTTAATGTCTATAGTTAGGGGGAAAAAAAAAAAATAAATAAAAGAAAATTATTCCTTATAAATTGGGTACCCGTGCATGGTATTTGTCAAACGTTGTAGAGCCGGCAGAAATTTTGAGACATATTTTCAATAATTCAGCGAGAAACTATGTTAAAATCAATGAGGATAGTGATATTTTATGTATTTATTAACTTTATTGATATTTTCGTACTATAATACCATTTATTATTAACAAATCTATTAAATATATCATTTTTTATTAATAAAATAATATTTGCATGTCTGAACACAATGTTTTTAAAAAAAAAAAAAATCAGTTTTCAATTTTTTTTACAATGCGACACCAAATCGAAAAATGTGAAAAAATTCCTAAGCATAAAAGACGTTTAGTGCTAAAAATTTGGCGCTTGTATGTCTAACCGAACATGGTTGAAAATTATGATTTAATCTGTTTTATAAAATCAATTGGTTTTATATCGGGGAACTGTAAAAATACGTAAAAGACAAACATTTTCCCGTTACGTTTTTGTAAAAATACTCTTTATTTTCGTATCTTTTACTTCCTAGTATTTGGAAAAATCGCCGTTCTCACCGTTCGTTTATTTTCCTATTTACTATCAAAGAAAAAATAAAAATATTAAAAAAGAAGGATTTTTTTTTAAATAATTCGGAAAACATTTCGAGATTAAAATACGAAAGTTGGTGCGAATTTTTAAAATTTGGTATCAAAATGATCCCCTTCCAAGTGTCGATAGAAGACGTTGTGGGGCAGATTCGGCATGCTTATCCGCCTTCTTTGATTATCAAATTTTAGTTTTAATGTTGATCTCATAACGTGGTCGTTACTTAGTTCCACGCACTGTAAAAATATAGACCTGTTGCGAAAGTCACGATTACTGGTCGTGCTAATTGCGAATTAATATGATTTTTATTCTTATCGTTTTAAATTTTAGCGAATTCTAGTAGCGCCTGTTTGCTAAAAACAAAAAAAAAAAAAAAACTAAAATAAATGCAACTACGAAAATAGCAGACACACGCAGAATATAATATGCCGTTTCCGGTCGCTATTTTTGTAACCGTATTTATTTTAATATTAATTCGAGATTTCCTTTGCAACTATGATCCAAGGCATTCTTAACATGCTCAAGCTCTACTAGGTTCGACTACTGATGCCGTTTGACGTGACAGTGACAGGATAGACTCGACTCGCGCGAAGTTAGCTGAGAAAAGAAACGCCTATGAACCCGAATATCTCTTAGATGAAATAAGTTTCAGCTGCTGAAGCTGTCGGTGGTGGAACGAATTTACGAAGAATTGCGATTTTTAAAAGTTTACACGTCAACAATCGAATTAACAAATAAAGCGCACCTTGGCACGACAGCGGCAAAGGTGAATGTGAAGTTTTCGATCAAGTTGAAAATTGTTTTAAGCGAAAATATGAGTGATTAATTAAAAGGGGGTAGCAGATGTAGCGGTAGGTACCTGTAACGAAGTTGGAAGAGATGTGGAAACGGGTTACATTGTTGCACAATACTCGTTAACGGATCTGTCTGCGGCGGAGACCAGAAAAGGAAACAAGACCAAACCCGTCTAACAAATCCAGTTCTCTTATGTGTGCACTGTCGCGCATTCCTCTCTCTATAATTATCTTTCAATATCTTCCGTTATCGGAACAACGGGGTTACCGCTAATTAACTTTTGACCTTGATATATATTGTGTTACACACACGTTTGCATACTTCCCGCTCTCGGTACCTGTATTATAAGGCCGTCTTTGTATAATGGAGAGTAGCTTTTCTTATTGGCCATCTCGCCTGTAGATGGGCCTGTGTACTCTACTCAATTGTTGTAACTAGTACACAATTACGATTCAAGAACAGGTAATGATAATGGGAAGAACGAGCTTTCTCTACTTCTTTGAATTTGAACTCTTTTACGGTTACGTATCTGTCTCCTGGAGAAGTGTGGAAACTTGCCCGCAGGTCGGAAGGATACTGTCTCACGAAGCGCCCCGAACTGCTGCGGAGTACTATTTTGTTTTCGTCTGTTTCTGGTAGCGGCCGAGGTCGACGCGATTAATAACAGTGTAATAATTGCTGATACAAACCTGTTCCTGCTGTTACAGCTTTTTATCATCCTCTATAGAGTTCCTTTATAGGCGTCAAATGGTCGAGACCAGACCGCGTCGTATTCGGTCTTTTTACTCGAAAACTCGGTACTGAAAATCGCTACGAAAACACCTTGAAACGAGCAGATCCCTCTCAATTTGCAGATGCACCTTCTTAACCTCTAGTCCTTCTCACAGGAAGATGTTACAAAAAAGAGCAATAAGCGAATTCTGTTGCTCTCTTTTCGACGGCTTTAATTAATAATCACTGCGCAGCTGATGATTTTCGTTGATCATGAAAATATACATATAATTCGGGACCCTTTTGCTTCGCGTTTTATTTCGCAAACGGTTCCCTACTATTCCGTGTGTGTGCTGGTGTGTATGTGTGTGGGTGAGTGAAGATGGGATTATAAATATAAGCAGTTTTCTAGTGTCATACTCAGTTTCTGAGCATAGCCTTTCTTCATTAATTTGTCTAGTTTTACAATCTTTGTCCAATCTTAATGTTTGTAATCCATATTTTGTTTTCCTTCTCCCGGGGGGGGGGGGGCTTTTCTGTTCTCTATTTCGAGGACTGGTTGTTTTATTCCTTCGATGATATGTTCCAAATATTCAATGCTTAATGTTCTTTTTGTTTTAACTTTTTTTAGGACTTCTTCGTTTCTCATCTTGGCACTGGTATTTTTAATATTTTTCTGTGCAACCATATCTCTAAAGCTGCGTATATTTGTCCAACTGTTTTTCGTTAAGGGTTAAGGCTATTATAATTTCTTGTTTTTGATTTTTAGACTGAGAGTTCACAGAAGGTTCTTCATGTCTGTGAAAGCTGTTCATATTATTGACTTCGAAATCTCGACCTAGGCTCTCTGTTAAATAGCCGCCTAAATATTCCAATCTTTTCGTCCATTTAACTTCTTTTTCAATTACTTTTACTTTTCCAACAACCTCTTTTTTTACGTTTTTCAAAGAGTCTGCAATTAAAAACTAATCTACCTATTGATCTTAATTCCAATTTTGTTATTGTCTAATGCTATGTTAAATATTCTATATATATATATATTATGTATATACGGATTGGGTAATAGTAAAAATAAGATGTGACGGACACCTCTCTTAATCTCGAAACTGATCTTCGCATCATTTTCTACAAGTCAGTTGTCGCGTTCCGGTATAGATTTTTTTTCACTGTTCTGAAGTTATAGTGTTTGGTAGGATATCCATTAGTTTATGATGTTGTACCCGGTCGAAGGCTTTTTCATAATCATTAAAGCATAAAAATACATCTTCGTTAACATCTCGACGTTTCTGCACTAGAATAAGGCTTTTCGTGTACCTAGGCCTTGCCTAAATCCAAATTAAGTGCCGTTACAAGATCCGCCGGCACATTTGCTGCGGATTCGGTCGTGCATTGATTTTTAGAACGTGATTCATCACGCTTATCATGCGATAATCTTCACATTCGCTCATGAACTGTTTCTTGGCCAGTAATATGAATGTTGATGCAAGCCATTCTGTTGGGATAACTGCTGAGTCGTAAGTTTTATTAAATACATTCACCAGTTTGGTGACATCTTTGTCATTTTCAACAGTGTCATGATAAAATTTATGATCCGCGCAGGCCTTCCTCGGCTTCATCAATTTAATAGCGTATATTGTAATTCTGCGTTACTGGTGGATCATTTTCGAAATTTGAATTGTTCACTTTCGGTGTTCCTCGCTTGTCATCGAATAGGTTTTCCCGCATGTTTTTCCAGATATATTCTTTTTCTTTCCTTTCTAATATAGGCATAATAATACCTTCATCTCATAATCTTATTAGATGTCTCTTTCCCGTAAGCTACCAGTTATCATTTCGATTTTCTTATCTACCTGAAATAAATCATATTTATCTGCAGATTCTTCAATTTTTTCACATTAAACTTCGTCCAATCAATTTTTGGCTTTCCTAATCATTCTTTGAATTTCCGTATTGAATCTCTTATGATTTATCATTGCTTTAACCTTCTTCTGTTCATCCATTAATAATAAAATTCCTACCGTTATTCACTTCTGTTTCTTCAGCCTATCCAGTCTTAGAAACTTCTTGTTGATATTTTGAATTGTGCCGGTAATATTGTTAAGTAGTGCTTTATCTGAACAATTTTCTAGCTGACTGTTTTACACTTCCAGTTTAATTTCTGCATTCTTCAGTTTAGTTATTATACGTCTATTCTTGCATATCCATTGACAACGTTTTAAATTTGAATTCGATAATTACAGCTAACAAGTTGTGATTCGATCCGATGTCGGCACTTGGAAATGTTTTAGCACTCTTCATTACATTTCTAAATCTCAGGTTTATAATCGTGTAGTCTATTTAGTTTTTCATGATATCTTCCTTGTCGTCTATGGGGGACAACTCCAAGTATACAATCTACGTTTTGATAGCTTAAATAATGATTAAGTAAATTAAAACAAGATATAACATACAAAAGCCTAAGGTAATATTTCGAAGCTGTAATAATATCCAGAATTAAATACGGAATCGGAATTTGGGATGAGGCGTAAATTACGGTAATGAGGAAAATCAACAAATTGCAAAAAAAAAAAATCACGAAACGTCACCAAAAATTTTATATTATTACAGCAAATTGCTCAGACCAACTAGAACAAGAACGTACAGGACTAGAAATTGCGATAAACCTTGCTATGTACGATCTAGGGGATTAACAGTAAAATAGACAATGTAGAGGAAGAGGTATTAATAAAATTAATGGGGAAGATACCAAAGGAAATTCGAAATGAGAAAAATCAAAGGTGGAAAAACAAGGTTAAAATTTGGTTGATAGCCCATGTAAAGAGCAATAGAAACAGTAACCAAAAAAAATAAAAGAATAAAAAGTATCGTAATATATACTAGTAATAACCACTTATAACATTGACTACGTTGCCATGAGACTCGTTACTACATATCTTCAGTTTTAAGCTGCTAATGAGAGAGTGGTAGTTGTATAAAAATTATATTTTGTATTATTGTAATGTATAAGTTAACATATTAAGGTATTTTAATAGGAAATATTATTTTAGATGATGGTATAATTGTAATATAAATGATAGATAATGAGAGTGTGGATTTTGTAATATAGTAATATGTAAGTTAACACTTTTTATGTTTTAGCAGAAAGTAATATTTAAGTTAAGTTGATTTTATATTGTACAAATAAATGATATAATTATGTTGGGAACCCACAGACGGGCTAGTGCCTTGTGGGACCCGCAAATTAAAAAAAAAAAAAAGTTATTTCTTTCGCAAAATGCATACAGTTTGTTTTTTCGCGATTATCGCAATCTCCAATTCCGTGTGATTCCACTACATTGCCTCTTTCGCTATCGTCGATTTCCATATTAATATCTCCCATTACGATTATTATGATCTGTGAATTTAATTTTTGATCTTCCTCTACGTTCCCATATAACTCCTTCTTGATCATATTTTGAATCGGCTGTTGGGACGCATACTTGTAGCATATTAAATTTTTCACTATACTCGCATTTGTAATAATATTAGTAGATCTGATATCGGAATAAAATTACACGCTTTTCTAGTTAAGCGAATACAATGATACCAATCCCATTTTTACGGCTTCCATCTGTTATAATAAAAGTTACCATCATCGAATTTTAGTATTCCTGCACCAGGTCATCGATGTTCACATAATCCCAAGTCACGACACTGAAAATCAAACATTACGGCTACTGATGAGTGGTGCTGGTTTGTTAACTATCTGGAACGGGCTTTGTACCTGTTAAAAAAAAAAAATTACCAGATACGGTTAACCTTATTTAGATTATTTTAACTGTTAAAACTGTTCCAGTTGCAATTTCTGTTCCAATTACTCTTTCCGTTCAACAGGTACAATTTCTGTTTTAGTTATACCTTCTTGTTTAGGCACATTTCAGTACCAAGTTCAGTTCTAATGTATGGTCAAATGGTTTGTTGCCAGGCCAAAAAAAAAAAAAAAAAAAAAAATGAATTTACGCAACAGCAGAACTAACACACATTACATAACGTCTCAGCTGCGAAAATGTCAGCTTACATTACTTTTTAGGATTCCGTACATAACGCGATAAACCTATGAAGGTGAAATTCAAAATACAAAATAAAATGCAGGAGTCCTTTCATAAAATCAAAAAATTACGGTACAAAAGTTACGTAAAGTTGCTGAAAAGTTCAAAAAAGCGCGACAAATGACGTGTCCCAAACCCCTTGCGCCGCGAATATTACAGCTAAAAATTTTGAACGCGGATATAAATATGCGCATCCCCGTATATTTCTCTAGTTTGGAACATCCGGATTTCCAGCTTTAAAATTAGATCTTCGGGGCGCCGGAAGCTTGAAATTTTGGAAAAAAGTATTTTTTCTCGGTCATGTGATATATCAATTGAGAGATGGCTATTTTCCGGGAACGAAATCGTATTTCATTTTCTTAACGAAATTTTCGAGATGGCGATAATTTCAAAAAATCGTAAAAAATTACGTTCCTCTTCTTTGCAGCGCATAAATCCAATTCCCTTTTTTTTTTTTTTTGAATTTAGTATTATGTAAATGTAAATTATAGTTATCGTTAACTTACATACGAAATTCTCAGCGCATGGAACCTCATGCTTGTCTGAACTTGTTTTATACAGTCTCTGTCATTAGCAAGATCCGCTGATCGTAAAATTTAAACAACATAAATGTTGCATACGTACACAGGCCACTCTCGTATGTCTCCTGATTATTTATTATCAAAAATTGCTATTCTAGATGTTGTCCTTTAATGTCATACCTGCAACGGTCCTGCATCCTTCAAAATTATTTGGTACATAGTTTTTTATACTGTGTATATTATTATTGGATATATCCCGGACTCGTGAACAAAAATGTGTCCTCCTCCCCTGCTAAGCTCATAAAAACGTTCTACCAACTTTTCTCTCTCACGCACTCATGCACAAATTTTTCAATTACTATAAAACTTAAAATAGTATAAAAATTTCCTATACTTTTGGCCATAATTGCAATGCCCAATGTAACGGGGAAAATTAAGGAAAAAAACAATAAAAAAGCTTGTAAAATGCATTTAAATTTTAAAAAAGATCATTTCGGAGAAAATAAAATAAACAACTTTGTGCCGTTTTTATAAATAAAAATTCTGGGTTGTACATTCCGAGAAAAAAATATAGTAAAAGTTTATACGAAAAGAATAATTGAAATATTAATTTTTATTGTCCTCGAAACGCAAAGGTTACAGTTCTGTACAATTACATAAGCTCCAATATAACAGGTACGCAATTGTAGCAGTAACAGAAGTAACAAGTAGATAAAAATAGACGGAACAAACCATCATCATTGATGAGACGGATGTTCAAACATATTGCATGAGATGAAAATGGACAAAGGCTTTATTTACGATCTATTTGATGATTACCTTTTTCGACTTATTTTTTTTTCTTCGTTGGAACAAACGTAAAGCACAGTAAGTAATGTACACGTATTGCTGCGCCTATGTGTGTCTGTTTAGTTCCGCGTAGTTGCAAAGAATCAATATGATCCCGTTGGAAAAAAAAAAAGATTTGAAGAACGAACGGTTCCCGGAAATATATACAATCGTACATGTAACGTACTTTTACACTTGCTTGGCATATTAGTGTTTTCGCTGTTACCAGATTTTTTTCTCACCGTTAATAGCACTATCAGCACTTTTTTTGTGTTCCTACTACTTTTAAGAGAAACACATTTTTCACATACATCTTACTTATTCTTTCACAAGTGCGAAAATATCTTTAAATATTTATTCACATACATATAAAGATACAATGTAGCTTTTATCACACTGCGTGTGTATTGTGTACACTGATACCGTTTAAATTTGCTGAATATTAATAAAAACTCTTTTGATTCTTTTTTCTGCGCTTCTATGAGTCGAATTAGTGTTATAATTAAATGAATGTAATCGCGAATAAAATATATTACCGGTCAAATTACCCGATATTAGTAAGCGAATATTGTCTTGTGACAGAAAAGGTACCTCCGGATAAGATAAGGTTTTTCTTTCTTTTAATGTTGGCAGATGTTGGTTAAAGCGTAAAATTAAGAACAAATCTCAAGTCCCAAAAATTAAGATTTTTTCACAGTGACAGGGATTCCAAAAACAACATTTTTCGTGTCTTTTTTTTTCTTTTTTTCGCATTCTACTTATTAAAATTACTCGAAAAAATTCATCAGTGTAATAAATGTCGCTAATTTTAAGTGGAATTCTTTCGAGTTCCAACAGTAATCATTTAAGTTTCCGGAAAAGTTATTTATACCTTAGGTATTTTTAACAAATAGGTCTGTCCTTTTCATCTTGTAGAACAGGGAAAAAATTCATTGCTGTATTTCTTAAGATTTTTTTTGTGACGTGTGACAGATTTAAAATTGCAAAAGCCCTTTATGTTAACCATTTTTCGCCATTTTTTGATCGATTGTCCTTATTTTCATTGCTAACGGATTAATAATTATTAGTTTTTATATTTATTTTTGATTTTTTTACATTAAAATTTCTTTTTTAATCTTTGTTCGAAAAAATCATCATGTGCATTTTGACTTACTTGGCTAAAAGTATAATTGAAATCAGACAAAAGCAAAGCGAATGAAACTTTTCAAGCTGCTTTTTTAACATATTATTGTGTTTCTTAATTTTCTGCAACTTAAAATCTATCATCAAATATTATCATTTATAATATATATTACGACTTGAGACATAGTTATAAGAACATTAAAATTTACGCTTTTTGATATGATGCTTATAATTCTATGACCATATTTATTCATTTCGTCCCTTTTGCTATAAATGCGATCGTTTTTTCCATATCTTCCGGTTTTATTTTTAATTTTATTCATTGTCTTTAATACTATGCTAGTTTTACTTCCTGAAATTTGAAACCATGACCAGTGAAATAAAGAAGTCCGCAAAGAAGCATGAAGAAAAGCTTCGTTATCATACCAACGAAGAAGCCAAGCAGCTACTACAAAATAATGATTTAGTGAGAAGACTCAAAAGGGTAAAACCTTTTGAGCTCATATGAATGTGTCTGTGATTACACGGGTGTATCGGTATGTATATTGTATGCGTGCATATGAGTGTCTGTGAAGTAAATTCGTTATATACATAAGGTATTATGCCTATGCATAAGTGCGTGCCTATGTAATTATTGTATCTATTATATATGTATGTACGTTAAAAATAACTAAGTCATACAAATGTGTAGAAGAGTCTTAGTATGTGTAATATATTTAATAAGTTAAGTCAGTAATACACTGCTCATTAGTCCGTTTAGACTAGATTGTAGTTTTTAAATAATAAAGAAATTTATTATTATCTAAAAAAAAAAAAAAAAAAAAAAAAAAAAAGTTTTACTTAGTTCTTTTTAAATGTCACTGAAATCTTCATTTCCTTCCAATGTTTTTTTTTTTTATTTTTTTCATCTACATATACGTTCGACCTTAATTTAAGTTTATATTATCATAAGTTCCTTTTATATAAATGAATACTGTAATTGTGTATTAATCGTTAGATATATTTATTTATAGATTACACTAAATAAATATTCTCTATAATAACAAACGAAATAATTTTTAATTTCTTTATAAAAACTGTTATAAGTGAACTTAAAGCAACAGTTTATCTAGTTTTAATCCAACCAAAAAAAAAAAAAAACACCAAAAAACAATAAAAATTAAAAATTAAAAATGAATTGACTTACAAAAATGTAAAGTATAGTATTAGATTAATAAGTTATGCTTAATAAATCTGTATTAACTTCACTTTTCGTTTATTAACTTTTTAAATCTAAGCTGGCATTCGTGGGTGATGCTAACACATTTACGGCCATGTTTGCTTGACACTTTTAACTTTGGAAGGAGTAATATTAATTTTAATTCAATAACTTGAATAAACGGTATGACGGATAGATCCTACCCATGCGTGTTCACTTATCCTTACTATCCTTGTAGTAATAAGTGTGTAAACAACCTTGTTTAGTTTTGTGCTTATATTAACTTAAGAATGACCAAATGGTAAAAAATTTTTAAATACACTCACTGCTTCTTTTTAAGTTTTAGAAAGGAAATATTAAAAGTAACAAAAAAAAAAAAAAAATTAAGAAAAACGTGTTACACTAAGTATTTATAAGGTTTTAATATACTGGCCGATAATATGGGTGGGATTTATACGGCACTGGACTTGGAATGGAGAAACTTGCAAATATTTGTTATCGGAGTTTTCGTATATAAACATTTAATACGTTTTTAACAGTATTTTTTCACTTCTGATTTTCATGTAAACGTTTTTGTTTTCCGAAACTCTAATGCTGGAATCAAATAGCACAAAAAATGCTACGTTCAGTCTTTTATAGCTGCCTACTATGACAGTGAAACCCGACTCAGAATCACTTTTTAAACATCCTAGTTGTTGGGTCAAAGCCGCTGGCACGCCTCCAACAAAAAATAAAAAAAAAAAAACCTTGGTCAGAGACGCATTGTTGCCAATGCGAAATCATTCAAAGGCTTGCCTGTTTTTTGTTTATCTGCTGAGTAAGCGAAATCCTAAATTTAGACGAAATGGAAAGTTAACGTTCCAAGTGAACAGATGAACTTTCGGATAACTCTTTACGGCACACCAAGTACTGTGTTCTATATAGCTTTGGTGCTTGATGGCTCTAACTGGTTTTTAAACATCCCGTGTTTCTTCTTTCTTAATTATTTTTAGGCTGATTCCTTTGTTTTCGTCGGTACTGTGGGCTCCGTAATTGCAGATGTGGCCATGGTATGGGACAGCTAACTCCTTTTGTTCTTACCTTGGCAATGTCATTCCTTCTCTTTTCAGGATCCATAAGTTTTGCATTTATCGACGTTAATTGTCATTATTTCTCCATCCTTGGTGTAGCGTTCTTTGTCGATGGGTAATCGTCTATTATTAGCAAGCCCAGGGGAAAAACCAAAACAAGAAAAAAAAACAACAGAAGATATACATACGAGTATATATTAATTACAACGTAATTCTTAGGCTACCCCCTATTAGAAAAAATGTCCCAATTTTATGTAACCTTTGTTATATGTATTTTATAGGATTTTTGTAATTATGATATTATATTCATATGGACTGATTTAGAATTACGTTGTAAATTTTGATCATTTTATACAAAGTATAGAAGAGAAAGAGACAGAAATGTAAGCAGAAGGGGAGCTGGGGCATAGCCCCTTGCGAGGCCAAAATGACCCAGTTTATATATAGATATATATTTATATATGTATAAATTCTCTAGAATTATTTGCGTCGAATAATAAAAAATATAGCAATTAATTGTGTAATATAATTCAAGTTGAATTCTTTGTTATAGACGAAAAAATAAGTATTTCTCCCGGAATTATTTTTATTGGTGTTCCAAAAGGAAAAATTAAAGAAAAAGAAAAAAGAAATGCTTTTAATGCGAATAAAAAATTCAAAAATTTTACTAGTTATAATTAAATCCATAGGTAATGTTTATACTGGTATAATTACAGTTTGCTATGATATAAATTGAGCCTCATTGTTGCAAAATAAATTTTATTCGAAGGAGAAGAACATTTAGGAGGAAATCACGAGGCTCCCGTGATGGGGGACCGCCAATGAAATAATGAGGATTTCAGAAATTTACGAACACTTTACGCATGTGACATCATCGAATAATAGCGAAATATATCTGTGTTATTATTCTTAAAAAACTAAAAATAAAAATGTCGACTGTGTCGAAGCTACATGGTCACGACTTTCTTAAAAATAGGTCATAAATGGCGGATATAGTTTAGTAAATAATGAAATTTGTACACCTTCTTCAGACAAATTCCTGGAGCAACGGCTCAGAAAGATTAAGAATTTACCTAAGGTCAACCACGATACGATCAGAGATTTAAGAATCAGTTGGCCGTTTCTCATCATAAGACATGTTTATTCTGTAAGCATGGCTACTGAATAGTCGATTTCATATAGTATTAGATACATTCGCGCGAAATAATGAGTACCAAAGAAGTGATCTCGGAAAGTAAAGGGCCAGCCGAGAGAATGGAATTAACCCATTCGTAGTTCATCGGCGCATTAGACTTACTACATTCTGAACCTTTAACCACCAACACTTTTTCAAATGTTACGAAACTCGTTTTAATCACCTCTATATGCATTAGGTGTGTAGCATAAACAAAAAAAAAATTAATGAGAGTAAAGGTTGTAAAAAGTAATGCAATTTAGAACTATAATTTACCAACCGATAATATAAGTGAACTGTAAAATATTAACTGTAGGTGATAAGGAAGGGAACGATATTACGATTACTTATAGAACAGTCATCGTAACAGTGATGTCAGTATTTTACATTAAACATCGAATTATTCTTACGACTCCACCGTTTATTATTTACAATCGTTTTCGGCGCTAATCGTAAAAATCATAAGAATTAAGAAATCTATTATTTAATTAGCGAGCCGGATGTTGATTTAACAACTACATTCTTCAAAATTACAATTTTGTTCCAACGATTTCGGCGCAAGGCCTCCCCATCACGTCTTTAACAATGAATTTTTTCCTTTCAACCACTCTGTCGAATGAACACTCTCTTAACGTTGTTAAGCACGTGCATGCTTTAAAACATATTTAAGCGAATAGTTTGCAGCATAAAAATTAAGTTTTCTCACGGTGATGGCTACGTACTAAGTGCAACACAGCTTACTTACAAATTATTTCAATAATGTGAATACCAAAGTATAAAAGATTATATTCACCTAAGCTCTCTTGGTTAATTAAGCGAAAATTATTTTAGATTTTAACTATTAAGACTTTAAATTAATTAATTAATTTAAAAAAAAAAAAACCAATAACGTGAAGTGGGAAAAAAAGAGCAAAAAACGAAAAAATTGTAACCGCTCAATGTTATGTTTGATTGATTTCCAAAGGTTCTGCCAAAGCTCTGACAAAAAGGACAGATTCGGAAGGCAAGGTTACACTTGTAAAACTAAAAAGTAGAACATGAATTTTTGGAAGCACCGACATTGTATAAAGCGAAAAAAAATAAAACGTGTATGCATATTAATGACTACGTCAGTGTTACATTGGGGGTAATCAGATATTCTGTTACGTTTTTGCCTTACGGAAGTTGTAATGGATATTCCTACGCAAACCGTAAATTAAACATTTATCGATTCTGAAAATTTTTAAGATTACCATGAAAAAAAAAAAAAAAAAAAAGCATTATTCATACTCTTTTATAAGAATTACTGAATACTATCACATCTAGACATTCAAGGGGTGTCCCCATAGATTCGTGAATCGGGTAAGATCTTTCCATTTAAAATAATTCCGACAACTAGTTCTCTCTGATTTTAATCGGCGTTTATATTTATTATCTCCGCTACCATTTTGTTATCAGCAATCTTATCTTTCTTTTGATTTTGAGTAATTTTTTCTACTATTTATTTATCTATTTTTTCCCCCATTTTCTTACAATTCTAGCTCACCGGAGTAGCTAGTACTTTAATGAGTGCTACAAAGGGGGGGTCCCCAGGGGCCCCCGCCGCTAATAATAAACCAACTAAAGCCTCCTCGACAAGTAAGAATAGTTTACCGCTCGTTATTGTTAATGACAGTAACAACAAACGCAAAACTTCAGAACCGTTATCTCCGTTATCAGCTGTACCCGAGAAAGAAATTAAACTAACAGCATCTAACGAGTCTAATTTAACCAATACTTCTTCAGAAAATATTTCGATTAATTTATTTCCTTCGAATCATGCAGGTCCGTTCTACGTACTAATTGAAAGCATTGACAAAAACATTACAGCTTTACATCCTTTAGCCATTGCTAAACGAATTTCCATAAACACCTATGGAATTAAGGAATTTACTTCAGCAGGTAGAAATAGGCTTAGACTAGAATTTAACTCTTTATTATCCGCAAACTCGTTTCTCCTATCGTCGTTACTTCAAGAAAATAACCTTCGGGGTTACATACCGAACAACTTAACACATCGATTCGGAGTAATTAGAAACATCGACACAAACATGACGGATGAAGACATTATTGAAGGATTGGAATCTTCTTGTACTATTAACGGCATTAAACGTATCAAAAAAAAAGTGTCTGATAAGTTAACTCCTTTGCCATTAATTGAAATCAAATTTCAAGGTTCTGCTTTACCTGAGTATGTATACGTCTATAGAATGAAATTTAACGTTGAACCGTGTATCCGGAGGCCCATGCTATGTTACAATTGTCTTCGCTATGGACACTCTAAAAACATATGCAAAAGTAAAGCTAGGTGTGCTAGATGCACTGAAAATCATGATACCAACCTTTGCCCCGCTAATCCTTCATTTGCTATTTGTGTTTCATGTCACGGAGACCATTTAGCAACTGACCGCTCCTGTCCCGAATATTCTAATCAACTACACATCAAAAAAATTATGGCTCATGAAAATGTATCCTTTAAAGAGGCAATAGAAATAAAAAAATCAAAAACCGTTACAAAAGCCCAAAGTTACAGCTCGGCAATCACTGATAACTTTCCAACTCTTATTCATCCGACTTACAATCCTAACACACGGAATGTGTACCCCGTATCACGCAAACTAAAACATGTACCTACAGCTAAACCTCCTTCATTTCCGTATATTAAGGCTGCTCATCCTTTCAGTGGAATCAAGAAATCTTATTCCCAACCTTTACCTCAGGATTCTAGTAATTATAGTATCTCTTCATCTAATAGCAATTATGAACTTTCAAATAAAATTTGCGATACGGGTTCTCCTATGAGCAATCAAGGCAATATTAAGAAATCACATTCCGATCTGTTGTCGAATATTCATTCCAGTCTATCCGCCCTTCTACATGAAGAAAATATTATTATCTCTAATCCCTCCGAAATAAACTCGTGTATTGATCTTCTCCTTTCACATCTTAGAAAAAAACCCTCTGATGATGTTCAACAGACCTCTGCGGATTCTCCTCTTCCTATGGACTCAACAGTCGTATAACTCCTTCATTACCAAATATCTTAACGTATCCACATTTTCAAAAAAAATTCACATCTTTGTTAATAAATCTACATCTTCTTTCTGTTTCCTCTTTTATATCATTACGAATAAGTACGCGAAAAGGTCCTGGTACCTTAATCGCTTTATTCAGCTATTTTTATACTTCAGTATTAAACTGAACACAAGGATTATTAACATAGCTGTTTCCTTCTCTACTATTTTCTTATTTCCTTTCATCTTTGCTGGCTGCCTCTTTTGCAAACTTCCCTTTAATGGGATAGTGCGTAATAAAAAAGAACAGATCATTACAGGCTTCTACCATCCCCGCTCTATACTTCCTTTAATTAGGCTTGCTGGTAGCAGAGGGCGATGGTATATATCACTAATTTTTAGTATAGCCAAGTCGGCGAAGACTTTTAATAAAAAGGAGCAGTTCTCCTTTATTGGCTTCTACCATCCCCTCTCTATACTTCCTTTAATTAGATTAGCTGGTAGCAGAGGGCGATGGTTTATAACATTACTGATTAACATAGCTAAGTCAGCAAGGATTCTATCTCTGTGCATTTACTATTTTCTCCTCATTGTTGTGACGATGTCAGTGAATTCGTTAAGAAAAAATAGACTACTTTCTATTATCCTCCACTGGCCATTTTGCACACTACCTTTTGATAGGTTAGTGAGTCGGCAAAAATGGCAGTTCTTCCTAAATGACTCAGCCCATCCCCTCTCTATACTTCCTTTAATTAGGTTAGCTGGTAGCAGAGGGCGACGGTTTACTCTACCTTTTTTTTTCGTTTTGTTTATTTTTTATCTTTTAAAATATTCTATCCCGCAGAGGTTTCTTTCTTTCTTTTTCAACCTTATAAGTGAAAAATTTCAATGCCTATTTTATTTTTGTTTTTCTTCCCTAATCTCCCATTTTTTCCCTTCCTTACTCCCTTCATTTTATTTTCCCGTTCTTTCTTCTATGTCCATTCATTATGCTCTTGAATCTTAATATTTTACAGTGGAACTGCCGTAGCTTGAGAACTAATAAAAATGTATTAGAGCACCTTTTACAGCACTACAAAATTAGCATCGCTCTTCTTTCAGAAACCTGGCTTAAGAACTCCTCTGATGTCTCTGTTAAAGGATTTAATATAGTCAGGTCAGACCGAACTGATGGGTACGGAGGGTCAGCAATTTTAATTAGAAATGGTATTCCGTTTTATTCTCATGACATTGTTCCTTCTCTTCCATCTGATCCATCCAATCCTAACTTTGTTCACGTCTCAATTCCTACTAAATATGCTCACTCCTTACACCTTATATCTGCTTACATTCCTCCTAATTATAATCTTCACAGTTTTCCATTATCTTCTTTTTTTAACTCCCTTCCACATCCTTTTATAGTTGGAGGAGATTGGAATGCTCATTCTCCTCTTTGGGGTTGCTCTTCGAGTAACTCTAATGGCCTGGTCATTGAAGATATCATTTCTGACTTTAATGTTATACTTTTAAACGACCTTTCCCCAACTTATTTTAAAAATCAAACGATATATAGCTCCATTGATCTAACTTTCACTTCTCCCAACGTCGGCCTTAATTCTTCCTGGAAAACCTTGGACAACACTTTTGGCAGTGATCATGTTCCTATACTTTTATCCCTCAATAATTTTCCTTTACCTTTATCCCATAAACCCCTTCAAGCTTGTCGTTGGAATCTTAACAAAACCAACTGGCTAAAATTTCGAAACACACTGGACTCATCTCTTTCTTGTATTCCTACAAATATAGATCCTGTTCAGTCGTATAATTCATTCACACAGTTAATCAATTCAAGTTTGTCCTCCTCCTCTCCACTAATCAAATTTCCTAAAAATCCTAAGCACCTCACTGCTTCATCTATATGGTGGAATAATGAATGCAAAGCCGCTTATGATGTCAGTATATCTGCCTTCAAAACCTTCCGAGCTTGTCCTTCGACTTCCAATCTTCTAATCTATAAACAAATGAATGCGAAGGCTAGATTTGTTTTCAAATCAGCCAAAAAAGATTCCTGGAAAAAATTTTGTTCCTCTTTCTCCCGTAATACTCCCTTTTCTCAAATTTGGAGGATGGCTAGAGCTTTTAAAGTCTCCCGTTCTCATAATCCTATATCTTCCAATGTTCCATTGCAAAAGTTGATTCCTTTTTTAGACTCGATTTCTCCTTCGTATGTACCCAGCTCGGAAGAACTTTTCCCTCCTTCATTTTCCAACGACTCCTCTCCTCATTTCCTCACCTTACCCTTCAACATTAATGAACTGCGTTATACATTAAACAATGCCAATGATACTTCCCCAGGGTTAGACGGTATACCTTATCGAGTTCTAAAAAATATGTCCAACCAATCTCTTCAAATTCTTCTTAATATTTTTAATTCTATTTTATCCACTGGCTCTCTTCCTCCCTCTTGGAACTCCTTTGTGATTATTCCAGTCCCTAAAAAAGATCCTTCTTCCTTCCGTCCAATATCCCTTGCTCCGTGTCTAAGGAAAATTTTCGAAAGTATCCTAAATAGACGTCTTATTTGGTGGCTGGAAAGTAATAATTTACTTGCCAGTAACATGTTCGGTTTCCGACCTGGCCTTGGTCCCTCCGATTGCATTAGTCTCTTTATTTCGGACATTTATAATTCATTCTTAAATAAAAATTATACTTTAGCCGCATTTCTTGACATTTCCAATGCTTTTAATAATGTTCATCTTCCTACCTTACAAAATAAAATGCTTTCTATTAATCTTCCATCTCAATTTATTTCAATTGTTATTAGGTTGTTCCAGAATCGTGCGATTCATCTTTCTACACCTCCTGACTCTACTTCCAGAACTGTATACAATGGTCTTCCACAGGGCTCCTGTTTAAGTCCTACGCTTTTCAATATATATATTCTTAATATAGCCTCCCTCCCGATAGGGTCGTCTTCCCTTTTCTTTGCTGATGACATCCTTCTATATTCCACTTCTCACGATCTTAGCTCTGCAAACGAAGAAATGAATAATTCCTTGTCATTATTAAATGATTCACTCTCAGATCTACACCTTTTTATTTCACCGTCTAAATCCGCTTGTATTAATTTTACTTATCGACCTTTTAATCCTTCCTTAATAAACCCTTCAGTAAATAACATTCCTATTCCCTTAGTTAAAAATTTTTGTTACCTTGGTCTGTTCCTAAATAGTCGTCTCTCCTTTCTCGAGCACATTAACTATCTTCATATGTCGGTAAATAAAAGACTAAATCTCTTTAAATCTATTTCATCAACAAGGTGGGGAGGAGATCCTAGTACCTTAATTATCCTTTATAAATCTATAGTACGTTCCAAACTAGATTATTGTTCGTTTATCTATGGTAACTCCTCCAGATCTCTCCTTTGTAAACTGGATCGGGTCCAGAATTGCTTTCTTCGTTTATGTCTAGGAGCCCTTAAATCAACTCCCATTCCTGCAATACATGCTGAATGCAATGTTCTCCCTTTACCAATCCGTAGATCTCACTTGGGATATCGCTTTCTTTTAAAACGGCTTCCAGTTTCTTCCTCAAAACTTATTTCATCCTACTCCACCCTACTTCAGAATTGGCGATTCACTTCCAAAAAAATTCCCCTTCTTTCTCATATCTCAAATCGACTTGTTAAATTTCTTCCACAAATTATAATACATAATAAACTTCCTTACTTTACCTTTCATTTTACAGACTTTCTCTTTCCTCCTAATCTATCTTTGTTGTCCACTTACTCTAAATCCCTTCCACAACCTAATCAAGATTTCCTTAACACTATTAACTCTCTATTTCCTTTTCATTCTCTTCTTTATACTGATGGATCGAAGGGTCCTCACGGCGTTGGAGCATCCTTCCTATATGCTGTTCACAACTACTTTGAAAGTTATAAACTTCCTCCAACTTGCTCTATTTTCTTTGCAGAATCGGTTGCGATATTAAGAGCCATTCTTTACATATCCTTAATACGAGACAATAATAAATTCCTAATTATCTCTGATGCTAAAAGTGTTTTACAAACTATCTCATCTGTTTTTCCTCATCCTTCTTGTGATCCAATCATTCTTCGTATTCGCTCGATTATCCATATCCTCTTCCAAACTTACCACATTCAGATCGAGTTCCTTTGGATTCCAGGCCATGTTGGTATAGAAGGAAACGAAAGAGTTGATCAGTTGTCTCGTGGTGCAGCTGTTAATGGACTCCCCATTAATAAGTTCACTGCTAATAATTTACTTGCATTATCTAAAAAATTCCATTATAGGTTTTGGTCAGACTCATATCCTTCCTCCTTTTCTAACCAATTTTCCCTTTATCTTTCTATTCAGCCATATATTCCAGTTAATCCTTGGTTCCATGAATTTCCGTCTTTGCAGCGCTATTTTATTTCCTCTTTATGTCGATTGCGTTTCGATCATAGTTTGCTTCCTTCATCTCGCTATCGAGTTTCACTTTCAGACTCTCCTTACTGTCCGCTACATCTTCCAAATGATGCCCACGAATGTAATTCTAACCACATACTTTTCGAATGCTCCACACTGTCGTCTGAACGTTTCCTTCTTTACTCTCAACTTCTGAGACTTAATATTCCTGCTCCCTATAGTGCTGCATCTGTTCTCTCCTTTCCTTCGTTAACTGTTGTCGCTCCCCTTGTATCCTTCATTGATGCGATATCTGACCGCGTACGAATCTGAATAATTAATTTAGCAATACTTTCCTTTCTTGTCGAACATGGGTCAATGCTCTTTGTCAGCGAGTCCAAAGAAAAAAAAAAAAAAAAAAAAAAAAAAAAAGAGTTTATGTGTGTGACTATATATACATATACATTTACATACATACATACATACATAGATATATATTTAGATAGATGTTAGGTAGAATATAGGTAGATACGAATTAATGCAGTAATCGCCTCAAGGTTGTTGCATTTTTTATAAGATTTCTTACATGGGCGTGTAATTTACATGGTGTATGCAAATTTCCTAGTGAAACGGTCAATCCCGGACATTCTCGGGCAATAATTTAAAGTACGGAAAGGATGTGAGCGCAGTGAACGAAAACCGTTTCAGCCTTAGATGGTGTCTGCAAAAAGTTTAAATATCGGGTTCACTCGAGAATAATGTGCCACGAAAAACAAAAATTCTTAAATTACTCTTCGGCTAAAATTTTATCTGAACGTAATGTGGATAATGAGGCAAAAATGGAATCGTTATTTCCTACATTTTCGGTCAGATAGGACATAGCGCGCTAAACAAAATTTAATTTTTATCTGTTCTACGTAAAAAAAAACTTGATCAAAAATCGATTGGTTTAAATCCACCTTGGCTATAACTAGGGCCAGATTTAAGAGAGGGGGCTAGGGAGGCCAGTGGTCCCGGGCCCGTCACCAAAAGGGGCCCTTCACTGAAAAGGGACTACCCGCTAATCACTCAAAAATTGAAAATTACAAGTACGAAAAGTACGCGTGCTCAGATGGTGAAACGATATATCATTCTGATTTTCACGGTAACGTTGAGTTCCGAATGCGACATACATACTTCATGAATTAAATTTGAATGATCTAATTGAAACTTTCGATATTAAAAAAATCTCGACGCGTGTCTCACGTTTAGAATTAATTGTTAAGGATCTATTTTTTGATTAATTTACTGAATAAATAAAATAAAAAATGTGTACTTCAATTATTTGGGGGGAGGGGGAATTAATGTGGTCTCCAGCAATTATTTGGCCCCGGGGTATTTTTTTTTTCTTAATCCGGCCCTAGCTATACCACTGTAGAGTGTATTAAAGACCAGCTGGTTGCTGTAGAGAACACTCTCGCTATTCTGCCGAATACTCTGACTAAATGTTAAAAGTTGAACTAGTTAGATATAGAGTGCTCTTTATCGCCGTTTGATGTCGTTGCAATAGTAGCCGATCGTACCGCACCGCAGATTTATACGGAAAAGTTTTATGACAATGAAGTGGAATAGAAACTTTACATGCAATTCCGACTGTTAGTAGTTCCGTAAGAAGAATCGCTCCGCGTTTCGGAGCCCAAAAATTAATTGGGGCTAGAGCAAAAAACAACCATTACGTAATAAAACATCCAGCTAACTAGAAAACGTGCGATATAAAATAAAGGGAGGGGGCCTTAAACGTTTGCATTGGCGTTGCGCAGGCGTAATTAAAGGGGGGACTGGTGACTGGTGACGGACGCTTGCGTATGATAATGATGACTGGTTTCAATTTAAAAAACCGAGACAGCCGTTAATTAATGCTAATGAAGTTGGAATAATTTCTTATCAGCCGAAACAGGCGAAAGCAGCAAATGCTTCCTCGTGAGGGCTTGCATCTTTATTAACATTCGCTGTTTCAAGATTCAGATTAGTTCGAAAAGTGGTTCAATTTTATTATTCGGTAATTTGTTATTTTTCAAATAATTCATAGATCGGTACGAATATGTAACATAACGAAGCCTTGCCGCAGTATCGATTTTTTCCCTTTAAGCCATCCGGTAGACTAGACTTATAGAGTGACCAAAAAATAGTATATGTTTAATTTGGTAATTTCAAAAAACAACCTGGCGTTTCGAAACTTGTCTGCAAAATAATTCTAAATCGTTTTATTTCAAATTCGCTAATAAAAATATCTAACCAAATGATAATATACTGTAGCTTATTAAAAACCGACTGTGTACAGTAAGTATAAAATAAACTAGCTGACCCCACAAACATTGTACTGCCTAAATTTCAATAAATTTGTTCGTGACCGTTTTGTGAATTTTTTTTTGTTTATTTTTCATTAAATTTTAGTTGCATATGCCGATTCGTATATGATGTAACAAAAATTAATGTGATGACCCAATAAACTTAATTGAATGGGGCACATTAATTCAGTTTTACAATTTGTAAATGTACAGGTATAATAATTGTTAATCTTAATTATTTTCTTAATATAAATGAATATTGTTTTTACGATTTTTAACCTCTTGTATTATTGATTAAAGTTGCTGAAGTTATTTGTACCCGTTGTTCCGCATTATCTTCTATTATTGCACCCCTGTAAAATGCGATACACATTATCCTGAAAATTGCACCTGACACAATTTTCCGACTCTGCATGTCCATATTTATATAAGTACACTTTAAATATTCCATGACCGGTAATGAACATTAAAAAAATGTTATTATTCATTCTTTCTGTAGCATCCGGAAAATACTAATATGCCGTTCCGTTGTAATTGTTCCAAATTTGCTGAAATTATTATCTATATAATAATAATAATAATTTTCCAAAATAATTTTTAATTTTTTAACGTTAAGTTGAGTCTGATAGGTAATCCCAGGTTTTTATACAGATATATTTTACGTTACTAAATTCATTGTTCAGCTCGATATTATTTTTTACACTAAACAACGTACTAATATGTTTTTCAATTTCCATATCCATCGGTTTAAGCCCCGCAATATCCAATGCTGCTAGATAAAACATATCGTCCTACACGATTTAATTAGCTTTATAATGATAATTCGTTGTTAGCTATTAGCATTTTCTTCATTTTTTAAATTTTTTACATATCAGTATAAATAACATTGCCATACAATGCATTACTGAGTATTATTGACTTACAGAATATTATTATTCTCTTTTTATAAATGTTAGCATTTTGATTTTTGTATAATTTGTTAAATATCATTAAAAATTTACTACCGATTTTATTTTTAATAAAATTAAAATTATTATTATTTGTGAATTCGTGGAAAGCTATTTTGGAAATGGGCGTAAACGAAACAAAAAAAAGAGAAAAAACGTATTTCTGAGTGATCGATTGTGATCATGGATACTATTAAATTTGAGAAGGAGTACACATCAACGGAAAATTTTACTGGCGCACGACAAAAAATTATTAATTAATGCTAAAAAAACTAGTGATGCATATAAGAACGCCAAGCCGGTTTAGAACGTTCGTTCCTAAATTAATTTTACATAATACAAAGTGTTTACATAGTAAGGAAATATGTGGTTGTGAAAAGTTAGAAAATGCAAATGAATTTAAATACCTTGCGCTAACATTAGGCAAAGGTCTAACATGGAGAAACCATATAGACAACATTGCAGGTAAAATTAGACAAGCTATTCCAGCACTATACAAATTAAAACAGGGTATGACATACAAAAGCCTAAGATTATATTTCGAAGCTGTAATAATGTCAAGAATTAAATACGGAATCGGAATTTGGGGTGAGGCGAAAATTACAGAAATGAGGAAAATCAACAAATTGCAAAAAAAAATGTTTAAAACTGGTCTTACACAACGAGAGAAAAACGCATTAGCTAACATCACTTGGTGGAACAAAAATAACGAAATGTCAGCAAAAATATTATATTATTACAGAAAATTACTCAGTGCTAAACTCGAAGATAGGCAGTTACCAACTAGAGCAAGAACGTACAGGACTAGAAATTGCGATAAACCTTGTTATATACGAACTAGGGGGATTAACAGTAAAATAGACAATGTAGAGGAAGAGGTATTAATTAAATTAATGGGGAACATACCAAAAGAAATTCGAAATGAAAAAAATCTAGAGAGATGGAAAAACAAGGTTAGAATTTGGTTGATAGCATGGTGTAAAGAGCAATAGAAATATAAAAGTAATAATAATAATAAATAAATAAATATATATATATATATAAAAAAAAGGGTATCGTAATAATAATAATAAATAAATAAATATATATAAAAAAAAAAAAAAAAAAAAATGGTATCGTAATAATAGTAATAACCACATATATATATATATATTGATAACATTGATATAAGACTCGCTACGATCTCCAGCTTTAAGCTGCTAATGAGAGTGTGTTAGTTTTATAAAAATTATATTGTATCATTGTATATATATAAGTTAATATATTAAGACATTATTATAATAAGAAGTAAGTAACAATTCAGATGGGGTGGTATAATTGTAACATATATGATGATAAATAATGAGAGTGTGGATTATTTTGTAATATAGTAAGATATAAGAGCTAACAATTTCTATATTGTAACATAAAGTAGCGCATAAGTTGATGTTATATTAAACAAATAAATAATATAATTATGTTGCGAACCCACAGACGGGCTAGTGGCCCCTTGTGGGACCCGCAAATTATTATTATTAGGAAAAAAAAAAAAAAAAATTCTATCGGCAGTACGCGAAAATGTGTAATGTGCCTGGAATGTGATCGACTTGAAACCTTACAGTTTTGTTCCATAATTTAAATCACAATTGAATTAAGTCGGATGTTTTATTTTCGTCCGTTAAATTTGAAATCACAATGAATCTCAAGGTGTATTATTTAGATTTCGATTTCGATTGCAAGATCGATGTTCAAGTAAACAATCGAAACAAAATTTATTTGTTTCGATTGGTTTACTGTGACATCATCATTTTGGATTTATTACGATTGACTTGATTCACAATTTGACAATTAACTGTCAAACGACATTTGACATAGAAGTGAAATAACTACATTTGGTGGACAGATTGCGAAACAACATAAAAGTAAAAGCAAATGTAATTTGGAATGCGCTTTTCCAGATTTTTCTCCAAATCTTCCAGATTTTTTTTTTTTTTTTAATTGAAAACATTATCAATTGAGTTATTTCCATCAGGAAGCATAACGAACAAAACAAAAAAATATCAACCCAATACGTTGTTTCTAGCGTTAATTATAGTCGAGAGTGCATATAGAAATTACGAGTGTTGCAGTTTTTCCGAATTTTTTTCCGACTTTCCTTTGTAATTGTCACGAATTTTTTTTTTTCCTGGAAACTTTTTCCAGGACAATAACGAACGAAACAAAAAAAAACTGTTATTCACATATCCAATAATTATGTAAGTTATGGTCTTGAACTCATACAAAAATCCCATAGAAAAAAACAGTCAATTGTTCCCGCATTTTCCAATTTTTCAGGCACTACTTTTCCAATTTTTTTTTGCCTAAAAACCTTATTCGGACTTTCGGACACAGCCCATCGCCAGCTAACAACATAGATTTAAAACTAAAAATCCATACTTATTTTTGTTCGTTAATAAGGGGAATTTATTTATTTTATATTTATAAACTTAAACATACAGGTTATACCTCTACATTCGACTGTACAATGTTTGTGCTCTTCAGTATGCCATGGCGCTGTGATATCGATCGTGGCCTTTCGTTGGATTTGGCAATCAATTTTGAAGTATCAAACGATACAACTAATGTTTTTTCAGATGTTGCATAACTTGTTTCGCTGGGTCAAAGTTTCATTTTTTTAAGATTCATTAGTTTACCTTGCTCGTGGACGGTCACACTAATTCGGATGTACGATCTTTAAACGACGCTCCAGCTTTGCCGGCTTTAAAGCATTATTAACAAGAACAGTTGTGCATAGTACGCACTGAGATCTAGTCTCCCCATTTATGTCTATTGAAGTACAGTTCAGTGTAATCCAATCGCCATCGTACTTTCGTTTCGATGGCGATTTTCTGCAAACAAAATAATTACATTATTCCCACCTACTTAGTAATCTATGTATATTAATACTTGAAAATGGTCACAGAAAAAATATGGATAAAAGATACCTAATTTTAATGACAAACCCCTTGGACTGGCCTACAAAGAAAATCGCAATTATTCCACCCGTACACCTCGCCCTGGCGGCGGCTCCATCCGATACTTGACTGGCTCTCACTTGTAGCGCGACTGGTTGTCACTTATTTAATATTTTTAGGATGGCTTCGCGGACCACTTCGGTTGCTAACAGGGACCACCAGCGGTCCGCGGACCACCAGTTAAGAACCGGCTGGTATAACGAGTCGGAATCTACAATTTTACGAAATGTCTGTATGAATGTGTATGCGTGCGTACGCGCACAACACACGCACACTCACTATACTTTTATGCAAATATTTAGTTAAAATTTGCTGAAAAATTCATTAACATTTTTTTTTTTTTTTTTTTTTTTTTCGATTTTAGCCTTTATGGACTACGCTAAACAACTAAGTTTTCATTTTACATCTTTTCCTTCTTCCTTCCTTAACATCTTTCCAGTATTTCTTGAAACCCTCCATCAAGGCATTTTTATGGCTTATCGAAAGCGACCTCTTCCGGTTAACTTGTTCTATTTTAAAGATTATATATATGTGTATTTTTTTTTTTTTTTTTTTTTTTTTTTTTTTGGTATCGAAAATTCTACCTATTGTCTATATGATATTTAGTTTTGTTTACATTAATAATTATGTGTTAATTCGTGAATTCGAAATAATATAACTAAATTAAATTATAGAAAATTTAGTTATTCTATAAAACTGATAATTTTGTTACTTCTGAAAAGGGTCCCTAATATTTCCGTAGCCCTGGGTCTATCATATAGTTAATCCGGGCCTGATTAAGAACACACGGATAAATTATGTTCGAGAATTATTTTGCAAACGATTGTAAACAGACCGTAGAACTAAAAGCGAATGTGGAGAGCCCTGTTGTTTTGAAAGATGGACCGGGAACAGCGATTAAAATGAGAAAGGTGTCGGTAAGGCAACCGAACCGAATGAAATAAATACGGAATTTTTAAAATATTTAAACGATGGAGGAACCTGAAAGGGTTACTTCAATTGTGTAACGAAATACGTATTTGTGTATCAGTTCGTATATGAATTATCTAGATCAGCAGTGGCCAACCAGCGGCGGCCTGCCTTGAACATTTTTGCGGTCCGCGAGATGGCCAAAGTAGTAAAAAATTAAAAGCTAAGTAGAAAAGTGGAGAAACAAATATCGCGCTAGTAAAATAAATATTTTTTAATGATTTCGTTTTTTTTTTAATTTCATTTATATTTACATGTACATATATTTTTTTATATTTTATTTTTAGTATTATATATTTCTTCGCAATGCGCGTTTAGTATCATTATTATTATATTATCTATATTTAGATGTAAGAATAATAATAACAATAGTAAACACAATAATAATAACTCACATTCTGTTTCAATTTTTCACTATAAAGAATGTCCCTATAGAGAGGGTCTAAATCTAATGTGATTTTATATGCGGCCCGCGAAATTATGATGCATTTCCAAAGTAGCCCGCAAGGTCATTTGGGTTGGCCACCCCTGATCTAGATGTTAATTTAAAACTTTATTTGGAGAATTAAAGTCTTAAATTTCTTACGATTTTAATGGGGACACCTTTTACATCCGTTTCTCTTCTTTTAATTTATTTTTATACTTATATTGTTATTTCTATGTGTGTGTGTGTTATATCTGTTAAAATTTGTATGTTTTAATTTCTGAATTAAAGTAAAAAAATACAGACTTCAAGATTTATTAGAAAAATTAAATAAAAACGCACTAAAGAGTGAAAAATAATTATTCGATAAAAAGTAGGTATATTTCACAAGGTGATATACCTTCAAGAGTGGTGATATTATCGTAATTCTTGTACAACATTAATACCTTAATTAGAGTAAGCCTTAAATTCATATTGCAATATCTAAGAACAATTTAATGAATATTTAATGCAGTTTTTTAATATGTATTTTAATATGAATTTGACGATTTTCATCATGACTCACATGATCTGATACTTTCTAATAAATAAAGAATCAGTAAAATCGATCTACATATATATGTAAATTTAAGTTATGCACAAACATAAAAAAGAAAAAAAAAAAAAAAAAAAAACGCGACAAACGTGTAACTTTCCTCTTTTTAGAAGTCGGTAATAAAGCTATATTTCCATGGTAATTTGGCAAATTGTGATAACTAATGAAAAATAAGAAGAAAAAAAAATTATCCGAAGAGACCACATTTTTTCACCATTTCTTTAAACAAATACTCAGTTTATGGATTTTCATCATTACTCACATGGGATACCTAAATTAAATTGAATGATACTCTTTCTAATGGGCAAAGAATAGAGTACAATCGGTCCATACGAATATGAGTTATGCGCGAACAAACATAAAAAAGAAAAACATACGCGACGAACGTGTACAACCCCCCACCTTTTTTTTGGAAGTCGGTAAAAATTAAATAAAGAAAAGCCTATAAGGGTTTCGAAAAAAAAAATATACACACATACATACATATGTATATTTTTATTATTTAAATGCGGGACAAGAGACGTACGACTAAATTCTCTCAACTTTAATCCTCCCATCGTTTATGTCGCAGAGAAATTTTTAGTAGTTTACATAAGTATTTCCGGCGGCTCGCAAAGCGTTTTTATAGTTTATAGCATGCAATACGCTTGAAATGCAATCGCAAATAAATCAATAAAAGTACATCGAATTCGAAGCAGCGCGAATCGGAACAGCTGCGAAAAATCATTCTTCACCTATACGCGAGAGGTGCAAACAAGATTTATCATTTTCCTTTTTTCTTCTTCGAAATGAACGAATCGCGTCAAACAATCCGATAAACAAAACCTTCCCGACTGAAACACGTGCACAACCTGTACATCTCATGACTCATTCTGCAGCTGGTGACGCGTCCGGACGATGACGGTCTTCCACTGGCTCGCTGTGGTAACATTAAAAATCATAGAAAAACCGAATCATCGATAGTCAGATTTATGATTCATCGCCTATCATGAGAAATGTGTATTACGCTCATTTTTACATATAATTTCCTGACGGAAACAGTTATGAAAAGAAGAAAAAAAAACTGAATCCTCGACCAACCGTTCCCACCTGAAACCTCTAATCCGCCGCTGGAACTCCGTAAACACGGTAACATCATTACTGATCGATTGTTCAGAACACCGACAAGTTTTTCAGTCAATTAGTTTTTGTACATGCTTCTTCAACGGAACGGGTACATCTTGATTCGTATTTTACTTCCCCTATATGATCGTATACGCGTGGGCATCTGTAAAGCACACATCGAAATGTCATTCTAGGCGAACTATTCTCCATCAATAACGGATTAAATTATTCGCCATTCTTCTTTCGACTGCGGGCAATGATCATAAAAGCCATCTTCGTCTGCAGCAAGTTGATAGCTTTCAAATTATTCTCATTACGGTGCAACGTATGCTATGGGGTTTAGACTTTTTTTTTCCTTTTTTTCTGGAATCCATATTTATCCGTGGGAATTATCATTGATATTGTCATTAAGTTATCTTTAAGGATTACACTTTCAAGCGCTACTTATTCTTTAGTTAATTACTTAATAATTATTGTAGAATTATTGTTACCCCATTATTCTAATTTAATATTAAGTTTAACAATCGTCATAAATTATTTGTGTTTATAAATTTCATTTACGTTTTTAATGTTCATTTTTATATTAGTTTTATTTTAAATTTAGTGTAAGATTTTAAAGTTTTACTTTTACTATGATTAAAGTTCATTTAAGTACTTGCGTTTGGGGGTACATGTGTGATTAATATTATGCGTAAAAGGTCAAGTTTTTATTTTTATTTTACAATATTTAAGTAATTTTATATATGCACGTCTTAAACTCAATTTAAAATTGTAAACATGGGCTAAATCAGTGTGCAGCTAAATAAAAGTCGCTCATTCTATTATTTTTATCAATACACACAATAACTTGTATAATTAATTTTATATTTTCGCTACTCGCGCTATTCTAGCGCATAAGCGACTCAGAATATAAATAATTTATAATTAAATATATATTATATTGTACTCTATTATAAATAAAAATTGAATTGAATTAAATTGAACATTTGAATTTTCCGTTCTATTAAAAATTTGCTTCTTTCAAATTACATTAATCCTGACCAGAGTTACCCCTTCGAATGAACAAAGAAAAATCGGTCTACATATAAGTTGTGCTCGACAAACCCTAAAAAACCAAAAAAAGCAAAAAAAAAATATAACCTGTGCTACTTTTGAAGTTGGTAAAAGTACTACGATATTGTTCCTTCTCTCCCATCTGATCCATTTTATCTTAACTTTGTTCGCGTCTTAATCCTAGTAAATATGCTCACTCCTTGCACCTTGTATCTGCTTAAATTCCTCCTAATTATAATCTTACGAGTACAACCTAGCGCCTTGATTCTTGCAATGACTTCTTGTTTGCAGTTAGCAACTTGAGCTCCCCAAGTAAGTCGACGATCCAGTACCAATCCTGGCCATTTAACGGTGTTGCAATTAACCAGTGCTTGCCCATTTAAGTATAAGGGAGGGCACAGTTCCCTCTATTCAGCGTGACTTTTTAAATGATTAACTTTAATTTTCCATTTACTCGCGCCCAGTCCTGAATTTTATTCAGGTGTGTTCTTGGATTCGGATCCTCATGCGCTCCCAGTATACACACGTGTCATCAGAAAATGTTGTGGCTACTGTTGATTTTAAAGCTGGAATATCCGATGTGTAGATCAGATACAGCAGTGGTCCTAAAATATTGCCTTGCGAAACAGAGGCTCTAACAGCAAATTTGTCCCATACAATTGGGCCAACCCCGTAACTCGAAAAGTTCTGTCTGATAGGTATGCCGCCATTACCTAGAAGATATCATTCGGTATCACTAGTTTCTTCTTCTTGTGTACCCAGCTCTGAAAAACTTTTCCTTCCTTCGTTTTTTCCAATGACACCTCTTATCATTCACCTTACCCTTAAACATTAACGAACTGCATTATTCATTAAACAACGCTAATGATTCTTCCTCAGGGTTAGACGGTATATCTTACCGCGTTCTTAAAAATTTGCCCAACCAATCGCTTCAAATTCTTCTCAATATTTTTAATTCTATTTTATCCACTGGCTCTCTTCCTCCCGCTTGGAACTCCTTCGTGATTATTCCAGTCTCTAAAAAAAATCCTTCTTCCTTCCGTCCAATATCTCCTGCTCCGTGTCTAACTTTTCGAAAATATCCTAAATAGACGTCTTATTTGGTGGCTGGAAAGTAATCATTTACTACCCAGTGTGTAACATGTTCGGTTTCCATCCTGGTCTTGGTCCCTCCGATTGCACTAGTGGCTCTTTATTTCGGACATTTATAAGTCATTCTTAAATAAAAATTATACTCTAGCTACACTTCTTGACATTTCCAATGTTTTTAATAATGTGCATCTTCCGACCTTACAAAATAAAATACTTTCCATTAATCTTCCATCCCAATTTATTTCAATTATTATTCGACTTTTCCAGAATCGTACGGTTCATCTTTCTACACCTCCTGATTCTACTTCCAGAACTGCGTACCATGGTCTTCTGCAGGACTCCTGTTTAAGTCCTACGCTTTTCAATGTATATATTCTTAATATAGCCTCCCTCCCAATAGGGCCGTCTTCACTTTTCATTGCTGATGATATCTTTCTATATTCTACTTCTCACGATCTTACCTCTGCAAACAAAGAAAAGAATAATTCCTTGTCAAGATTAAACAGCTCACTCTCAGATATAAATCTTTATTTCACCATCTAAATCCGCTCATATTAATTTTACTTATCGACCTTTTAATTCTTCTTTAATAAAAAATAACATTCCTATTCCCTTAGTTAATAATTTTTGTTAACTTGGTCTGTTCCTAAATAGTCGGCTCTCCTTTTTCGAGCACATTAACTATCTTCACATGTCGGTAAATAAAAGACTAGATCTCTTCAAATCCATTTCATCAACAAGGTGGGGAGAAGATCCTAGTACCTTAATTGCCCTTTACAAATCTATAGTTCGTTCCAAACTAGATTATTGATCGTTTATCTATGGTAACTCCTACAGACCTCTCCTTTGTAAACTGGATCGGGTCCACAATTGCCTCCTTCGTTTATGTCTAAGAGGAGCCCTTAAATCAACGAGCCTACAGCTACATGCTGAATGTAATATTCCCTCTTTACCAATTCGTAGATCTTATTTGGGTTATCGCTTCCTTTTAAAGCGTCTTCCAATTTCTTCTTCAAAACGTATTTCGTCCTACTCGACCGTACTTCAGAATTGGGGCCATTCACTGCCAAAAAATTCCCCTTCTTTCTCATACCTTAAATCGACTTGCCAAAATTCTGCCACAAATTGTACAACTCACAACAAACTTCCTTACTTTACCTTTCATTTTACAGATTTTCCCTTTTCTCCTAATTTATCCTCGTTGTCTCCTTACTCTAAATCCCTTCTACAACCTAATCAAAAATTCCTTAATACTATTAACTCTTTATTTCCTTTTCATTCTCTTCTTTATACTGACGGATCGAAGAGCCTTCATGGCGTTGGAGCATCTTTCTCCTATATTCTGTTCGCAACTACTTTGAAAGTTACAGACTTCCCCTCCAATCTGCTCTATTTTCTTTGCAGAGTCTGTTGCGATATTAAGAGCCATTCTCTTTACATATCCCTTAGTACAAGACAATAATAAATTTCTAATCATCGCTGATGCTAAGAGTGTTTTACAAACTATCTCATCTGTTTTTCCTCATCCTTCTTGTGATCCTATAATTCGCTCGATTATCCATAACCTTTTCCAAACTTACCACATTCAGATTGACTTCCTTTGGATTCCAGGCTATGTTGGTGTCGAAGGAAATGACAGAGTTGATCAGTTGTCTCGGGGTGCAGCTGTTAACGGAACTACTCCCCATTAATTAAGTTCACTGCTAATAATTTACTTGCATTGTTTAAAAAATTCCATTATAGGTTTTGGTCAGACTCATATCCTTCGTCCTTTTTGTAATCAGTTTTCCTTTTATCTTTCCATTCAGCCGTATCTCCCAGTTAATCCATGGTTTCATAAATTCCCGCTTTTGCAGCGCTACATTATTTCCTCTTTACGTCGGTTGCGTTTCGATCACAGCTTGCTAGATCTCGCTATCGAGTTTCACTTTCAGACTCTCCTTATTGTCCGCTACATTCTCCCAATAATACCCACGAATGTAATTCTAACCACATCCTTTTCGAATGTTCCACACTGTCATCTGAACGTTTACTTCTCTACTCTCAATTTCTGAGACATAACATTCCTGGTCCCTATTGCTCTCTCCTTTCCTTCGCTCTATTGTCGTTCCCTTTGTATATTTCATTGATACTATAGCTGACCGTATACCACTCTAAATAATTAATTCAGCGATACTTTTCTTTCTTATCGAACATCGGCCAATGCTCTTTGTCAGCGAGTCCCAAAAAAAAAACAAAAAAAAACCGATAAAAGTACTTTGCATTCCTCCGCCCGTGAAAAATATTTCAATGAACTGATGCAGTTAAAAACCGGTGGTAAAATTTCCGCCGCTGGACTATAGTATCTTTTCTGATTGTTCAATGTTTCACCAGCTAATTTTATTTATGTAAATACAATTCCTTTTTTTTTTCTTTGGATTTCGACCATCTGCGTGCATGTAAAGCAGCGTAGATAGAAAATTTTCCATAAAATTTTTTAAGGGACGTCTTATGTTGTGGGAAAGAAGATTAAAATGGAATAACTGTTAAACTGGTACTACACTTTTTTTTCACACCACGTAGTCTTGCGTATGCAACTCGCATTGCATATAAACAATTGCTATGAGCACTATGTCTACGTTTGTACAGCTGAAATGTATGAATAAGTAGTCGCCAATGTTCAGGAATTAAGTATGGCACAGTAATGATGATGATGATGTTCCGCTTAATAATGCCATGTTTCCGATCGAATTAAGTTTTAATCAGTTGACTCTCCCTCCTATTGCCTTAATTAACGAGCCCCCCCCCCAAAAGAAAAAAAGGAGCCGTAAAAGCTCCGTTAAATAAAAGTGAAAGACGTCAACTACGCGATTTTCCAGAAAATCAAGATATTTGATAATGTAGACAAAAGAAAAATAGAATAAAAAACGTAGCGAAGAATAAAGTAATTTTTGTCATTAACTAATTCACCTCTCTCAAAAACCGTTTCTTTTCTGATATGGCGGAAGTTGGTTCTTCATTTTTAGAATACTTCCTTCTTTTTTTTCTTTTTTGTATACGCATTTTTTTAATTTATTTATTCAAGCTTGTCAGCTACGAATTTTAATAATTCTTTGAACTGTTTGAGGCGAGTGGAGGGCAACCAGATTCGAAACGAGTAGTTCAACACCCTGCCTAATTTTCGAAAATGTTTGGAATTACAATAGTTGCAATGTTTATTTTATGTTTTTCTTTTCTTCTGTTTGGTTATAATTCGTTTACCGCTTTCCATGAACACATTTTATGCCGGTTTTTTTTATTCATCTACCGTTTTCCATCTGCTATTTCTTGTTTAATTTCTTTTACCTTTTTTAATCACGGTTGAGCAAATTGAAATGAAATTCGTTATACATACGTAACTCAAATGAACATCCATTCACCTCGTATTCGTTAAGAGATTAAGCTACCGATTAATAAAACGTACCAGTTAATAAAAGCTACCGTGTTTTATAATTGACTATTTCGTTTGACTATCATCCCACTGCCGCATATTAAAGATAGACAAAAAATTGAACGTAAATAAATAATAAAGATTACGCATTTTACTTTGCTCTAGAACACTATTATTAACAAATCGGGGGCCGGATTTCGACGACGACCTCTACTTCAACATTATTGCCAATCCAGCAAAAACGTATGAATATCAAGAAGCCAAATTTTTATGGTATTTAGGCCTCTTAAAAATATCTTTACAATCTAAATAAAGAAAAAGTTCGATACTATAATTAAAAGTCACGTAATTAACGTTTTCTAAATTCGTTATTTTTTGCAGTTTTTATTTTATAAACCGGTTTAAATTAAACAAAAAGGCATTATAACGAGATTATTTTCTTTTCACTATTAATTATTTTTCTCTAATAGAAATAGGCAAAAAACCGGTTTTGTGCATATTTGCTAATTTTTTTCTATGGGAATCCCATATAATTTGGTGTCCATTCAATAACAGTTTTATTCTTGACATTTTTTTATAAATTATCGTGATGAAAAAGCTTTTATTAACTGACTTTTTAAAACTAATTTGACTGGACTACCTAGAAGAGGAAGCAAGAGGAGTAAAATAATTTTAGCCACCCCACTTTTACCATCTATTAATTTGAATTTATAACAATCTTTTCGTATTACGTAATAAAATATATCCTACAATTTTAATTTCAAATTTGCAACTTTCTATGTGATGTTTAGATATATGATTTAATTAAAAAACATATATACCGTAAAAACCGGCTACAGCGACGTGTTATTGAGCCAAATATTGCTGGACCCAGCAGAATTCCATACAACTATATATACGTTAACTTCTATCGATTACAACGATTATAATGAAAAATCGGTTATTACGACCGAAATTTTGGTATGCAGATAAATAATTATCGCCTATAACGACTAACGACACAAAATTTGGCTTCAAAAAATTTTTACACATAAATTTAACAAAAAATAAAAGGAAACGTGAAAAAATAAAATTTTTACAGAATCGAGCATACATGTATTGTTACTCTTTGTTCCACTTATGGCGGTAATTAACATATTAAAAGTTTACTACTGTAAGGAAATCTGTGGTACAGGACGTTATAAAAAATATTGGAAGCAGGCCATAGTATACATTTTCTTTTAATAAAAATCAGAAAATTACAAATTTCTTCAAAAATGAACTATCGAAGCGTTGTACTTTTTTCCTCTTTTCATGCTCGCTTTACGTTTAGGTTTCAGTTTTTTACGATTGCACTTTCACGTAAAAAATAGGTGTGGCCATAATTATAAATAAATGATTATTTTCTTAATCAGCGAAAAAAGTTATTCTGTAGAATATTTTACGAAAGTTTTATAACGGAGTGTGACTGTCCGGTGGTAATACTAAATCTGAAGGGCACTAAAAAATCAAAATACTTTATTCGATATCAGATATAACGACAAACAGATTATAGCGACCAAATTTTGAAGTCGTTATAACCGATTTTCGCGGTATATATATATATATATATGTATATGTATATGTATATGTATATGTATATGTATATGTATAAAAACTCTATCCTTCGATCCTCGCCATGGAGGCACCCCTGGAATAATTAGTCTACTACAATTCTTATAGAAGAGTCGGTTTCAGTTGGCTATATCATTCTTCGTAAAATAATAACGTTTTTTTTTTTGTTTTTTCATATTAACTAAAAAAAATTTTTAGAACCAATAAATTGAATTTTCATTTTGTGTAGAAATTTCTATTACAATTTCCGTAACGCAAAAACGTAATATTTCTTATTACTTCCAGCATAGTCATTATAGAAATTATTATTTTTAACTACGGATATTTTTTATATGCACTAAATAAGTTTGTTCATTAATAATGACGCAATAGCGCGCATTTAAAATTTACCAGACATCCGATTAACTTCGCACAGAATTCATGTATATGTCACCTATATATCGCAATGATATACTACACAGGTGAAGTTGATAGATAAAACCGGTACAAATTAACGAAGCTTGTTTCCTGCTCCTGCTTTAAATTATAAACGCAAATTTTTTTTTTTTTTGTTCTTTTTAATGAACTTAACGTAAATAAAAATTGTGATAAATCAGTTGCACGTCTAGGAATGACGGATATTAAAGGTCAGGAATTTTTCTAAGCAACGTGTGCACGGCATTAAAATTGTTCTTAATTTATATGTACATTACGCATACAAATCTATAATGGAACGCAACAAGTAATTTTGTCTTTTGGCAATGATTTTTAATACCTCACGTCTATCGATTACTAAATGTTTATTAATTCTGTCGGGATCTGAGTGGACGATAACTAATACAATAATTCTAGACTCGATCGTTAAGTAAAATACATTAAAGATTAACCAGTAACCAAATAATTTCATTTCAGGTCAAAAAAAAGTTACAAAAGATGTTCATTGTTATTGATTTTTTATTATTTTTCCCGCGTTTATCTCCGAAACATATAGAAATAAATTTAATGCGATTATTTTAATAATACAAAAATTTCTAACAACAATATTATCTACATTTCTTCTTTTTACTTTAATATAGAAATAATTAATAAATATTTAAAGCTTTCACAGTGATCACTCATAATAAATAATTAGTTATACTGAAAAAAAAAAAAAAATGAAAATAAATAAGAGAGATCATAACCGTGTTCAATTTATAACTGCTGGGATTATTACAATGCATGGTATGACAAATGTTTCACGGCAAGAATGTTTCAGTCACTGGCAGATTGAAAGAACACTGTAAACTTGAACATGAATGAAGAGGTGCTAGACGATTCTTGTAAAACAATTTGTCCGTACGGTACACCACTTAAACCTGTACATTGCAATAGGTATAACGTAAATATAACATTAAGTAACTGCATCGTTGGACAATTATTTAATTATTCATTCATTTATTTGTAATTTCATTATATTCAGATATATGTTGGCGTTAATTAATTTAACCAATATGATTTTTGCGAATATCGTATTCTGTAATAGTCTCTAGAGCTAAAATTGACACACGAATTCTGTCATGTTCCATGCATCTATTATATTACGTTGTAAGTATTCTTTTTTTGTACTTCTATTTCAGATAAGTATAAATCCTTAAGTTAACCACTATATATATATATATATGTATACACTTTTTTTTTTTTTTAAATGCATGCTTTCATCTCACAGACACATCCCGACGCATATTTCTGGATCTTGGAGAACGAAAAGGACGACATTTGCTTGGATGTTTCAATTTTTATTTTTAATTTTTTCTTAAAAAATTTAATGTACGTAATTTTTTTCTGACTGCAAACCGATCTAAAGCAAAAATCCCAGCGTCATGGAATTTTACGCATTACTGATTTCTTAAATTCCAGCCGTTCCTTGCAATTGATTACTACCAAACTACAATGATAGTCGAAATATTTTCTACCTTATTTCAACTTTGCAATTAAAATGTCATCTTTGAGTTTCAGGTCATGCAAGTGTCCAGGAAAATATGGTCGCCCGGTTGATCATGATGTGTCCAATACTCTGCAATGTATACGGTCTATCGGCCTTTAAAAACCTGTATCCTACCCAAACTTTTTTCGCAGTAGAATCTCTTCAACCGCATTCTTTTGAGAGGTCAAGCCTTTCCTACAACTTCCTTCTTAAGTCGTGGGAAGGTTTGCCAGTTTTGTTCCTATATAGAATATCCATCGATCTCTCACATCCTCTTGGAATGCACACATTTCAATCATTTAAGTTATGATCAGGCAACATCGTCAACCGGCATCCTTTCAACACTCGCTGTGACCAAACGTTTGACATTCATTCAGCCAATTAAACAAAAAAAAATAATTCATTTTTTAATTTTAGTTTTTTACTTTTGTTTTCAAACGGCAAGCGGAAATGATGAAATAACATTCCTGAAATATAAAGGGCCTTTTTTACCAGTAAAATTAATTTAGTAGAATAATACAGTACTCAGCTAAAAGAAGAGAAAAGAGAAAAAAAGGTGAACATATATATTATGTTTATAATTATAAGAAGGTTCAATTAATTTACTTATATGGTAAAATCGGGTTGATCATCTTCTCTGACGTCGTTTTGAAAAGTAAAATACAAAATAAAAAGTAAAAATTGAACTAAGAAATCTTTAGCAAACACACAAAATTTATATGTCATTTATACAACATTCACTAAGGTAAAATAAGGGAATTGACCACACTGTCGCTATTTCTGGATACTGTAATATTTGTTACGTTAAAAATATACAAGTGATGGTGATGATATACACTAAAACGATAGCGGTGCATTCTATAAAGCACACTTCGTTCTATTGATACGTATATATTTCTTCTATTTGAGTATTTATGTATATGACGTCTATACTAAAATTTTGTCTAACGAATCCCTCTACAGTGGCTGCATATGAACATGAGATACCATTATGACGTCGGGTTTTTTTTTTTTTTTTTGGGGGGGGGGCGTACCAACTATGAACATTAACCGAACGGAAATAAAATTTTTTGCAAGTTTCAATATGCGGCAGTGAGATTCGAACCATGTTCTATTCGAACGAAACACCGCTGCTTAACCAACTACACCACGGCAGCTGGCAAGACTTCTGTTTTTGGAATAATGACGTTGGACGTCACTAAGTTTTAGCTTAAAAAATATATGGATGCGGTAATGATTCCTATCTTAGGACTTGGTTCGGATCCCGCCGCTGCACATTGAAAATACCGAAATATTCCTCTTCTTGTAGGGTTAATGTTTATGGTTGACGAAATAATTTTCGAGGTTTACTTATGTATATCGCCACTATCATTTTTAAAGCCAGAACAAAAAAGTCCTAAACAGTATGCTGAAAGAAATACAGGTACACTGCTACTAAAGTAAAATAATAAATCATTATACTCGTACGAGTAGCAAACATCTTAAAAATAAATATTATATTGTACGTTCTCTGAAATGTTTCAGCCGTCGAAAAAGAGAAAATTAATATAAGTAAAAACAAACGCAGTCCTGAATCCAAAGAACGTCTCAGTCGCAATACTAAACCAATACACAGTGTTGTGCTGGTCTATCAACGGGGAAATAAAAGTCAGTTTCGATGGCTAGGTGATTCTTCTCAAAATTAATATATTTAAGATTGATATTAAAAATAAATAAATTTATGACGTACATATATATTATGCGGATCGTTATATATGGTTTTTTTCGTGTTTTTGATACTCATTTGTAACATTTAGACAGCAGTAAAATACACTAACACAGCAACGCAGTTAATTAGACAGTTCGAACGAAAGTTTATCCAAACCGCAGTACTGCGCACATTGGGAATGTAAATAATTATCCATTTAATAAATTCTATCATTAAAGTTTTGCCGGGAAATGTGGTAATTTTACCTCAGTTTATCCATGCTGGCACACAGTATAAAACTAGATCTTAAGCAGAGTCATGTTCTCCTGAATCCGCTTCACAGATAACGTAACGTCACGTACATTCGTAACGTGGAATTTTACCGGCATATACGTTCCTGAATTTCTATGAATTCCCCGACACATCCGTAAAAAAAAATTCGAGAAACGGTTCATCCGTAAAACGGCAAATCCCGCCACCCGTCCTGTCGTAATTCTCCGGTACTATTTGTTATCGTTGCGATAACTTCACAAAAAACCTGGTTAATACAGCGATTTGAATTCATTCGGTGTTCTTCGATAACACGGGGTGCTAGGTAACATCATCGTCGTTCTAATTTATTCTAGAACAGTCGTCACTTTATTTTTCGTTGTTACATTACTCCCGCTACGATTGATTAATTCCAATAACAATATGAAATAATAAAATAATCATTGGAAAATAAAAAAAAATAAAAATTTAATAACAAAAACAATATTAACAGCTTTCTTAATAAATTATTAAATAATTTTCCAGCCTAAAATCCGAAAATGAACTTTATAATATGTAATGTAATTTTTACAATTAAAAAATCACCACACAATAAATCTAATAAAAATTAATAAAATATTTTCGATAATCATTTTAAATGAAATAGAAAAAAAAAAAAAATATTAATATGATTGTAATCCATACTTATTATTGTGTTAACACAGTTGAATAATGTAAAATAAAATCACATACTTATTATACACAATGATATATTAAAATTTAAAAATTTAAAAAACATAGAAACACCGATTAGTTTCGGATATTTGAAATATCTTCATGATGTACATATTATTAAAAACAAGTAAAATGGAAACTAACAATAATAAAAGATATATGGTAGTCAACATCAATTAACAAATTTCGGAAATGTAATAAAGAAATTAAAGTATAAAAAAAAAACTATGCGACCAAATATTAATCAATTCAAAATACAAGAATTTAAAATTAAAATTAAAATCAATCAAAAATTAAACAGTATAATTAAAAATAAATTGCACAATGTAATGTTAAATATTAAATAATGGATTATCATTCGGCAAATTATTATTAATAATATTATCTCTGTACTTACGAATGTAATAATTCTCAGCAAAGTCTAATCTTTATTAACTTTAATAATTTTTAATATCGTTAAGTTCTCATCTATGTTATTACCTATCCATATGTTTCTCTAAAATAAAATGCTCGGCGAATGTCGACTTATCAATATAACCGTAACGCAACGCATACATGCGATGTTCCTTATTAGTCCGGGCAAAATAGCATTTGAATTTGAAAATTCTTATAACCGGAAGTTCTTGGGCTTAAAATTTAGCTAAAAATCAGCGGAATGTAACCCTAAATTTTTGGTTATGTAGGAGGTGCAGAACCATTGTTTATATCGAGATTTAAAAAAAAAAAAGTGTTTTTTTTTTTTTTAATTGTTTGCGATTATCTCGTTAAATAAGACTCAAATCGACATGAGGTGTATACTTGTCGATTTTGTTCCTGAGTAAATTTTACACAAGGATAGGCTATTGCGAAAATTCGCATAAATTATTTAACATTGCAAAATTAGCGATGAAAGTAAAAACCGGCAAAATGTTAAAATTGTTGTCGTTCCGTCAATTTTCCTCAAAACTCAATGAAACTTTCGGAAAATGTAGCTCTGGGGGTACTTAAATTAGGTACCTAAGCCGAACTCTCGATAACAATATGGCGCCCTATTGCAAAATGGTAAAGTTGAATACGTGATTGCGTATAACTTCGGCCCAGAGATAGCTAACGACAGGAGACAAAAAAGTAATCGAAAGTTAATTGCAATACCTCTACGTCCTCTTCAAATTTCAGATTTTTAATTAACAATCGGCTAATTTGCACGATTTTTCCATTAAGTTGAAATTTTTGGAAATCAGTGCTTTGACGTCACGCACGGCTCGGGCGCAACGTCGCCCGGCTCCTCGAAGTCCTTAGTTGCAAAATAGATTGTGCGGCTTAGAATGCACCTATGAAAACGTTCTTTTTTTTGTTCTTTTGAGAATCTGTCTCCGTTCTTTCTGAAATTTTAAAAAATTTCAAATTAATGGTAAAATCGTGCCAATTAGCCAATTGTTAATTTAAAAATCTGAAATTTGAAGAGTACGTAGGTATTGCAATTACATTTCGATTACTTTTTGTCTCATGCCGTTAGCTATCTCTGGGCCGAAGTTATACGCAATCACGTTTTCAACTTTACCATTTTGCAATAGGCTGCCATATTGTTATTGAGAGTTCGGATTGGATACCTAATTTAAGTACCCCCAGAGCTACATTTTCCGAAAGTTTCATTGAGTTTTGAGGAAAATTGACGGAACGACAACAATTTTAACATTTTGCCGGTTTTTACTTTCATCGCTAATTTTGCAATGTTAAATAATTTATGCGAATTTTCGCAATAGCCTATCCTTGTGTAAAATTTACTCAGGAACAAAATCGACAAGTATACACCTCGTGTCGATTTGAGTCTTATTTAACGAGATAATCGCAAACAATTAAAAAAAAAAACACTTTTTTTTTTTTTTAAATCCCGATATAAACAATGGTTCCGCACCTCCCACATACCCAAAAATTTAGGGTTACATTCCGTTGATTTTTAGCTAAATTTTAAGCCTAAGAAGTTCCGGTTATAAGAATTTCACCAAACGAGCATGTTTTTTGTCTATTTTGCCCGGACTATATATCTAACCACGGAGGCCTATGTAAATTTTCTTATAAGTTCTATAAGTTAACGTGTATATAGCCGGATTTTCGAACGTATTATTATATATGTGTGTGTGACAATGACTACGTTATAAAAAATAGTTACGAAACCATTAATGCTCTTTCTTAACATTTTTTGGTACATTTTTATGCAATGTTGTTATCTGACACTTTCGATCATTGTCTCAATGGGTATTTGTAAAAATAGTTTTTAGTTTCGCAATTTTTATACAAAAGTAATTACTGACTCTGTTGCTAGTTTTAAAAAGATAAAAACGAGGTAGTCTATAAAAATAACCAACGCTTACAGCATTGTAGATAAAATAGTTTGGCCGAGAAGTCCAGGAGGCTTACCTCTTGGTGACGTCTAAAAACCCGAGTTTATATATATTGTTTTTTGGCATTAACATGTTTTTATTTTTATTTAGTTTTATTTATTTATTATTTATTTAAATTTTTTTTTTTTTTTTCACCACTCCGGTCTTAGAATCACAATTGGCGCTGCTGTTTGGTTAACTAAATCTTAACTTTTTCTATGTTAAGCAAATACTTCCTCATATCTCTTCTCATTACATGCCATTAACAGCAACTATCGCCTAGCACGGATAAACATAGATGTATATGTTAAATAAACAAATAACGAAATTTATATTGCATAGTATATCTTTGCATGGTGCAGGAAACTGATTAGATTCGAAAGGATACTCGTAGTAGGGTCATCGGAGAGGATATCAGACAAGGACGAAGGAAGATTACGTGTTAATCTGAGAGAATTGAACTGAGGACATTCTGCGAATATATGGAGAATAGAAAGATCAAAGTTACTACATATGCTGCAGATTGGAGCCGGTGTCTTTTGTAGTAGATAACCATGTGTGAATTACGTATGTCCCAGCCAGAGTCTGGTAACGATTACATCATCTCTTCTTCGGCTCAGGTGAGTCTTCCATGGTCGGACACTCTGCTTAATTTGTTGAAGTTTATTTGAACACGGGATGGACAGCCATCGTTGGTTCCGTAGTGTGCTCAAAGTCAATTTTAGGAAGCGAACGATGAAGCTGGTACCGGAGTGTCTGGAACAGGGAGAATCGCTGTAGCTTCTTTGGCTGCTTTGTTGTCCAACTCATTTCCAGGAATTCGCGAGTGACTTGAAATCCAGAAGAATAATATAGCGCGAGGCAGATACCTTTAGTTTGACTATTTCCTTCGCAATGGAGTGTTGTTTATCATTGAAAACATCGGATATGGAATTTAAAGCTGCAACAGAGTCAGAACAGATTACCACTAAATTTACTGTTTCCTGGTTCAAGAAGAACTGAAGTTCTAGGAATATTGCTAAAGCTCAGCCGAAAGGACGGAAAAGAATTCAGGAAGTGAATACCGTATTAGCACGGCAATTCCTTTTATTATCGAACACGTTACGAAAATGTCGAAGATAGATACGTCCGTAAAGAACACTGGTGCGTTGCGGGCATATGAAGATATCTTTAGTTTAGCCTTCTCGGAGATGGAATTTACGCTTCGGCAACAATTTAATAAATTAAGATCCAACTTGACTGAATTGTGGTTCCATAGCGGAATCACTGCGACTGAGTCTGTGGTTGTCTCATTTTGGTAATTGATAGTATCCGCTGATAATGTGAGGAGATAGTTTTGACTGCTTCCATTGCAGTTCGAAGAATAGTTGATATTACACGCGGATGTCTGAAGTTTGAGGCTATGCATTAAGTATAGAGATCAGACAAGCGAGCAATTTGTTGAATGTCTGGGGGCCACTCGGGCGTCTCTGTACGTAGACTATCGATGGGAGTAGTGCGGAATGCTCCCGTAGAGAGCCGAAAAGCTGTAGTATGGATAGAGTTTAATGATTGCAAGTAGTTCTGGTTGCCTGTTGAGTATACGTCCGAAGCATAGTCGCATTTAGATCCTTTTATTGCGCAATAAATTCGGAGTAATGAGACACGCGTAAATGGTATGTGCGAGTTTTCTTAATAGGTTCATTTTCCGGAAGCAGGATTGTTTTAATTGCTTTATATGGGATTTCCACGATAAAGTTTGATCAAAGAGTAGGCCGAGGTAACGAACGAAGGAAGCTACGACCAGTTGATTGCTATTTAGGTTAATGGATATTTCGTGCTTGCATTTCCGAACCCGGCAAAAATGAATAGTCGTGGTCTTTGCTGTGGAAATTTGAAGGCAATTTTCAAAGCACCTCTCGGAAATTCTTGATGTACTTCTTTGTAATACTTTCTCTCCAATTTTTATACTGTTGCAATTAACGAAAATTATGAGATCGTCAGCAAACAATGAACACTGCACCGGCAGTTGAACAACGAAAGGAAGATCATTGGTAGCAATATTAAATAGAGCCGGACTGATTACGGATCTTTGTGGAACTTCGTTTTTTAATGAGCGTAACGAGAAACAATGTTTCCCTGCCCAAACGAAAAATTTCTGCTAGGACAAGAAATTATTTATAAGTGACACTGCCTCCGAGGTCCCATTTCCGGCGTTGGGCCATAATTTTTGAGCTATGAATTCTATCAAACGCCTGAGTAAGGTCGAAAAAGACTGCTAGCAATCGAGTTTTTTGAACTGACGACTCTATTATACCGTTTTGCAGAGTGTACAATGGATGTAACGTAGAACGCCCGCTCCGGAAACCAAACTGAGATTTGTGAAGTAGATTTTTCGAATCTAATATTCTGTTCAGACAACAGAGAACTATTCGTTCAAATATTTTGCGCAACATCGAGGTTAATGATATTGGCCGATAGCTTCTTGCAAGTGCAGAATTCCTGTTGGATTCTAAAATGGGAATAATAACCGCTGTCTTCCAAGCCGAAGGAAATACGTTTACTTTATTCTATACATTATCTATTGATTTGTTGGAAGTACATAACTGCCGGAGCTCCAGAAAAGGTTGTGAACTTTTTTTAGTTTCCAGTTTCACTGTTTTAAATGTATATTTCTCAAATTGGGGTCCTTAAATTTCGAAATTTTTAAACTGTTGTATTTTTACAAAATTTTCCAGGCTAATATACGCCACTAAAAAAAAAAAAAAAAACATACCTACCATAGAACAGGCAGTAAAATTTCTGTGGAAAAAAAATTATCTTGAAACCTGATTTTCGAATTTTTTAAAAAATTTGGACTTTTCAACTTCAAATTTAAGGGAAAAAAAGTTTTTTCCAGCTGTCATGTAAAAGGCTGTGAACTTTTTTTTAAATTTTTTCGCTTTACAGTTTTAGGTGCATATTTTCCAAATTTAGATCCGTAAATTTCAAAATTTTCTGACTTTTGAATTTTCGTAGTCGATTAAAAAAAGATAAATCCGTAAACATTATAGATCGGTCTGTGGAATTTTTTATTTTTTTTTTTTTGTTAAAACTTATGTTTTACTTCTTTTTAAATTCGGGTCCTTTAAATTCATAATTTTTAGGGTTTCATGGTTTTTCTATAATATGATAAAGAAAATATTTAACTTTGCAGCTTTACAATATATTTGTACACACCCACCCACCCACCCACACACACACACACACACACACACACACACACACACACACACATATATATATATATATATATATATATATATATATATATATATATATATATATATATATATAATAAAGCCACAAGACAGCGAGGTAAAGAAAATACGTCGTTTAAGCAAAAAAATCACCTCTCTGGTTGCAGTAGAACCGATTATAGACTTATTTTACACATTTTTTGCCTATTTTCTGCCTTTCAGTTATCTATCTAATAAAGCTACAAGGTCAGAAATTATAAAATTTAAAAATTACGTCAGAAGATTTCTCAATAGTAATAGATCACATAGTAATGCTAAACATATTAGAACTCTATATAACTTTACATCTAATTGCTTTAAACAGGTCCTTTCTAGTCTTAACATCAAAGATAAGAGTTTGTGGAAAGTTTGTAAACAATATTAATAATTTAATCCCAATAAGTCAATTTGGGTTCCAATCTCGTCACTCTACTACTCAGCAAGTTGCCAGAATAACCGAATTCATCACGGACAATTTTAATCGAAATAAACATTCTGGGTTAGTACTCTTTGATGTGGCTAAAGCTTTCGATACTAGCTGGCATCGAGGACTTGTATACAAACTAATAAATTCTAAATTTCTTGCTTACTTAATTAAAATAATTTTAAACTACCTTAACAACCGACTGTTTTACGTAACTCTTAGTAACTATCAATCCACAAGTAAAACTGTCCTTGCAGGCGTACCGCAAGGTAGTGTCCTCGGGCCCTTTCTCTTTATATTGTTTCTCAGCGACTTTCCTAAAATTTCTAACACTGAGGTCACTTTATATGCTGACGATGTTGCCCTCTATTGTAGTTCTTATAGACCTAGTACCATAAGTAACAGACTTCAGAGAGCCTCGACACGCGTTTAAAAATACTTTACCCGATGGCAGATTAATATTAATCCATCAAAGACCCAACCGATATTCTTCACCCGCCGGCGACCCCAATTGCCAAGAAAACTAATCATTTCTGGAAATGACATTGCCTGGTCTAATCACATCACATATCTTGGCTTAATATTAGCCAGCAAATTAACTTACAGCAAACATATCGAGTACATCTCGGTTAAAACAAACAGAGCTATCTCGCTAGTATATCCCTTGCTCAATCGCAAATCCTATTTAAGTGCAAATAACAAATTTGTCATCTACAAATCACTTATAAGGCCTATTATCACATATTCTTGTCCAGTGTGGTCTTCTGTTAGTAGGGCGCATTATAACAAGCTACAGGTAATCCAAAATCGATGCTTAAGATGTATTCTTGAAGCAAATAGATACACAAGAGTAGCATATATGCATAACACTTTAGAGTTACCGCAAATCAGAGATTATGTTTTGAGTGCAACTACTAAGTTCTGTGATAAATGTATAGGGCACGAGAACTTACTTATCAGCTCTATTGGTAACTATGATTCCAGGCAACTACGCACTATGTATACTAAGTACAAACATCGCAGACTTAAGCATAATATATTATTCTGAATTATTTGACGTTAGTACTAGTATTTAGTTTTAGTTTTATTTTAAAATTATTCTATTTGATAATCACTGTGTAAATATCTATGTAATGTGGCACTAGCCACCAAGTCCTCCCCTCCTGTAGTAGGTTTTTGGTTCTTTTCCTACTAACTTAAACGTCGCATATCATGTCTTATTTATATGTATATTCATTAATTTAGTTATGTGGTAAGACTCGTGTCGGTACACACATTAACAACTATGTCATGAGTGCAATGTTATTATTTATGCAAATAAATCTTTCTTTCTTCAAGGTCAGAAATAATCATATAGCACGTTCATAAGCGGATGAAAAGTTCACTTTTTTTTTTTTAATCGACACATTTTCTTCATCGGGTTACAAAAAAACCAGAAACCCCCCAAAATAATAATAATAAAGGGCCCGAATTTTGGAAAAATAAATAATTCAGTTCTAACAAAAAAAAATCGTCAAACCAATCTAGAATAGCTACAGAAATGATTTTTTTAATCAGTATAATTTTGTCTACAGGACACAGCAAAACTATAGAAATTCAAAAGTATTGAAACGTAAGAGCCCAAATTTTGGGAAAATATACACCTGAATCAGTAAGGCTGAAAACTAAAAAAAAGTCCACAAGCCCTTTCTGTGGGTAGTACAGAGTCAGGTTGTTTTTAAACAACGTATTATCGTCACTAAAATATATGAAAACTATGTGACTCCCAAAATTTTAAAATCAAAAGGCTCAAATGTTGAGATATGTAAAAATCAGATTGCAGAAATTGTTTTTCAAAAATTCCACAGACTATTCTATAAAAGCTACGGGATTAATTTTTATTTTAATCCGCGTACTTTTATCTTATAGAATACGGTAGAAATATAAGGATACGAAAATTTTGAAATTTAAGGGCCCAGATTTGGGAAAATATACGTCTAAAGAGGTAAAACTGGGAACTAAAAAATGTTTACAGCCTCTTTTAGATCTTTAGTAGTTATACGCCACCCAAAAATCTATATCTAATTTATAGAATTAAATAAAAACGAAAAATATAAAAAAATACATTATTTCTACATGTGTACATTATTCGAAAAAAAGTCCGGAGTCCGTTTTATAGCAACTTGAAGTTTGATTTTTTTTTTCAACTAAGTATCATATTTTCGTTATTCGAATATCGGAAAAATACAAAACCGCTAAGTTATAAAATTTAGGGGTAAAAATTTTGAAATAATTTGAACGACAGTCAGCAGTGATTTAAAATATGATTGTTTACATTTCTAAGAAAGAAAACGAATTTGACCATTGCAACGTAAATTTAATAAAATAAATATTGTCAATATCTCAATATTCCCCTGACATACATTACCGTGATAGCGATTTTAGTTTTTGAGATATTTTAATCGAAATCCTTATTTTTCTAATTGTCGAAATTCATATCCTTTATTTTTTTATAAACGTTAGGTGAACACTGCAATCCTTCTTAAAAATTCACGAAATAAAGCAACTAAAAACCCGAAGATTTGAGCTATGATCACACCCGGACCGCTCCTATATAACATGTGTGTGTGTGTGTGTGAGTGTGTAATTGAACTTTTCTTATCTGTAGTAACTCGGTTCCTGAGTGTAGGCGACTATCTATTTGTAAGTTATTGTACAGATATAGGTAGTGTTCATGACAATTACTATACGCAACGTTAGTGTACCCGCAAGACTACACTTGAAATTGACTGTAGATGTGTGATTTATCGATATGCAAATGCCCTCCTATTTATGTCTACCGATTATACACCAACTAGCGCATATATGTCGTTATATGCGGTAGCTGCCTCTGCCTTCCGCGCGACTATTAGCGATTATTTAATTATACCCAGGACCTCCGTGACGGAAGTCAAGTACCCTAGCAGCTGTGCCATCCCGACGACCATATATATATATACGCATATATGAAATGTACATAAATATTTATTAGTGATAATATTATTCTGATGGGAGAGAGGGAAAATATGGCAAAACCGTAGGAAATAGTAAAATTTTTCTGTTACATTTTGAAATAGATGTACATTAATATTAAAATAAAATCGAAACTGAATTCATCTCCATTTTTATGAAAAACCAAAAAATAAAAAAAATAAGAATGATTTAGTCAGTTAAAACAACTTTTCTATAGGCATTATGGAGAACTAGTATCTTGGGATCCGGAGGTCTGCTCTTCATACATCGCATCGAAACTGACATATTTCAGTAATACGCTATAAAAAGACCAAAAAAAAAAAAAAAAGGAGAAATGAAATAAATTTTTTTGAAATCATAAATTGAAGTTAATTTTTGGTTTCTACAGTAACATTTTGTTAACATTTTCTTAAGAGTCGGTAAAATTCTTATAGAATAAGAATGAACCTTTTGCTATTGATATAGCGGTACAATATATAAATGATGTAATTTTGTACACTTTACAGGGTCACTTGAAGGAGTTTTTTTTCTTCTGCGAAACAGGTGACAATGGTTAAAGTGTAAGCGTCTAATAATTTTCCCTTAGTCTGATAGATCATTTTCCATTTGTCAGATGCTCGGAACGATGTTTTCCACGATCTCTACAGAGAAAGTCCAGTTTCGTTTTCTTGATAAACTGTCTGTCTTTGTCCTCAACGAACTGAACAAGGTAGCTTTTCTCTTCAGCTGTATGTGAAGAATTTCATATAGTTGTGAAAGCCTCTAGGCCTTTTTAGTATAAAATGTTTCACGATTAAAATTATAATAACGTGACGATTTCATGACGTATTAGAATATATTCGTTTTTTTTGAGAAGATCCGAATTGAAAGTCTCAAATAATATTCCTATTACTTTCTCGATCCGTATTAACTTTCTCGATCCGTTGTTTTAATTGATGTACAATATTAGATCACGCTGAATTAAAAATATACCTATGATTCGTTTACTGTGTTCATCGACGAACTTGCTCTTGTCATTAGTCGGTTGCCTTGCATTCAAATCGGTTGAAGGCCTACATTGTTACCAAACGTTTGCACAGACAGCCGTTGACAAATTTTTTTTCATTTTGTAATGCTGAATCAAATGTGTTCCGTATTCTCATATCGAGATATCGAGGAACTTAATGACGTCATTCGAGAAAGCGAAATTCGCGATCTTCGTTAATCGTCGGTAAAATCGGAAATCTATTATTCCGAAAATGAACGAACACGGGGAGAAATTAACAACTAGCGATGATGACGATAGAGAGAAACCAGCTAGATTTACAGCGAACAGAGTTAGCCTTAAGATAGTTTTTAAAAGTGGACGACAAAAAGAAAAAAACACGAATTATTATAATCTTCCTTCCGTCCGAGCAACAGTTCCAAACGCCGAATTTAGAGAACATCTAATCGATTAAAGTCGTCTCTGTATCGTTAAAAATTCCAAATCTTTTCGACGGCATATTAAGCTGAATTATATAGCTTGCAACCGGTTTTTCAGAAATATCATTTCATTTTTTCTCCATTTTACTAAAAAAGAAAAAGGAAAAAAGAAAAAAGGGGGAAAAGAAAAAAAGGAAAAGGGAAACATTTTTAATACTGTAAAATATACGACGTTTAATTCGCGTCAGAAGACAGGATTAACGAACCGACAAACCGGTCGTTCAGGTTTTATACATTGTAGTCAGTCAATAAACAGGTATATTTACTAGCGACTTCAAAACGATATATGTAATATTCTAGAAGTCGCTCAGAGAGAGGAATAAATTTGTTAACACTCTGTCGATAGTTATTTAGTGAGCAGAGTTGGCTGCCTGAGCGCACGTACACAAGAGGTAGCACGGAACGAAAGTCACAATGAACGACCGTGTACAAATTAGGAGCTTATTTCATCAACGGTTTTCTGTGCGAAAATGAAAATTAATTAAAAACGAATCGCCACTCTGCGCGATCGACGAGATGATAAATAATATCGAAGATGTGATAAGGTAGTATCGAACTTTCTAACGTGGTAAAACAATTAGTTGCAGCTAAATAAGATTAGTTGTGATTAATTTAGATTAAAAACGATCAGTTGTGATTATAATAAAATAAAATACAATTGACACAGAAATTAATATTTATAAAATATTATAACACTAACATGTTTCGTAATGACAAACTACATATTCACGGTGTAACTACATCATGGAAATGTAGTTTGTCACTACAAAACAAGTTCGTGTTATAAGTATGTTATAAATAATAATTTCCGTGTCAATTGTATTGTTTTTTATTGTACACGAACACCGAAATGGTTTTGATACTTAATAATCATAACGTAAACAGTTGTAACTAGTTTGTGATTAGTTAAGATTATTTATGATCAAAACATCGCCGGGTGATTACCAGCGATGAATTCAGGAATCTGTTTCCAGGGGGGGGGGATTCTGTTTTTGGAGGGGAGAGTTTTTTTCTATATTTTTACTGAGAAATTTTTTTTAGGGTATTCCTAAAAATATAACCAAATATGTAAAAAATGATTTATTATGTAATTAAAAATAATGAAAAAGCAAGTGTAAATAATGAATTTCAAGTAAAGTAAACGATTATAAACAACAATGTTTCTTTTCAATTGGTTTTAAAATGATTAATTCTAATTGTAGCACTAAAGAATGTATTATAAAAACATTCTAGCGGGTTCATTATCTTTTTATAATAAACACGAATACGCCGTGGTGTTTAACCTATTATTTTATAATAAATGGGGACTTTTCTTGGAAATGAAAAACAAAAAAAAAGCAGCAGAGACAGAAATGAAATCGTCTATAGATCATGTTGCTTTAAAAAAAAAAAAAAAAAAAAAAAAAAAAAAAACGGAATAAGTGAAAACCGAAAAGAGAAACCTTTAAAAACAATTTATTATTGATATTAATGATAAATGGATCATCGACGTGAACCGTGATAGTTCTCCTTTTAAGGCTGACAAAAAATACGGAACTGCAGCGAATAATTTTTTTAGCTCGTCAGTATTTTACATCTTTCGCTCATTTGGAATAAAAACATATCAATTTTTTCATAAAATAACAAGCAAACGGCAAAGTCAAATTTTAAAAAATCATTTTTTTTTATTGTTATTTTATGAAGTTTCCTTTTTTCCGTCAAAAATAAATCTCGTAATTTTGAAATTTAAAAATATGTAATTGAACCATTTCAAAATGTTTTGGCAGCAACTTTTGACATAACCGTAAGCGAATAAAAATAATTTTATTTCCCATTAAATTGCTGCATTCTTAAACAGCTCGTATTAAGTTCTAGGGGGACAATTTTAGAGTTCTGGGGGAATTACCCCCAAAACCCCCATTGGATTCATCCCTGGTGATTAGTGATGGGTTTTTCATCGCGTATGATTGTATATTTTGAAATTACGCATTATAAATTCAAAAAAAAAAAACATTCACTTGGGTTGAAAGAAGTCTGTGTAAAGTTTAAATAAAAAAAATTTTATTAAAATTGTTTTTTATTTCGGATATTTCTTAGAAAATAAAAAAAGAAACAGTATTACTATTACACCTAAAATCCAGTTTATAATCGAAAACTTCAACGTTAATCTATATACGCATTAATTTTTCACGAATTATGAGTACTACAATTTTGTCAAATAGTCGATAGATTATTTTTTAGAGAGTTCGCCAGTGAAAATTAATTTAGTGTGACCTCCACTAAATATTTCCCCGGTTCTGCTGCTAAATACCGAAGTGGTCGGTGGTCAATTTGTTTTCATTGGTGGAACTCTATTGAGGTTGATGTAAATTTAGAAATTTCTGTTTCATACATAAGGAAATTCGAGATCCGCAATCGGAACTGCTTTGTTACGATATAGATATAAGGAGAATCCCTAATTATATGCGAGGAATCCAAATGTATTTCTAGAAGTACAACGAATAATGTTTTTTTGCTATGAGCGCCGATGTATTTTAATAGAAAAAACATTGTGAATTATTCCGAACAGATCTGGTTGTGAGACCTCGATTTATATTCGTATCTAGAGTGAATTTTTTATTTGTTTAAAGCACACGGTAGATAAAATTGTAGAAACGTGGGGCAAGAGAGAAGCGAAAGATACGATGATGCTGCAGCCTCTTCCATTGAAGGATTTTGAACGGTCTGTGAAATAGTTTGATCGAAATTGCGCAATAAGATCGTAGTACACTAGAATGGAAATGTTTCTCTTTTTCTTCGAAATTCTTTTAAGTTGTGTAGGTCAACTTTTGTAAGATTTACCGAAAGTGTCATTGAGAATGATATAGGACTTCATAAATAACAGGTACACAGCATAAGCTTATCGAGGTCCGGAATTTGGGGGTTCAGGCCTCCCTCCCCCCAAATGGATTTTTACGTTGCTATATTGTCGCTTTACGGTCGTAAGATGTCTTGGTACCAGACATTCTGACGGTACAACTATGTATTAGTATAAATTATTCTTAAAATGAAAACGAACAGAAGTATAATCCTAATCCTTACGCATTTAGAACTATTGTACAAGAGATTATTAATAAAATATAATTACTAAGTAAAATCCTTTTTTCTGTCAAGTGTTTTTTTCTAATTGCCCCCCCCCCCCCCATGAAAAACTGGCCTGGGTACGCCTATGGTACACAGTTCGTAATATCACAAACTTGTTAATGGAGAAATGTTCGAATGAATCGTGAACGTATCTCGGTAATTTTGTGCCTGTGAATCAGTATTGAAAATATTGCTTTTCCGTGCTAGAGTTAGGCCCTAAAATAATATTTCAGGCACGGAAATATGGTTTTCAGTGCATTTAGAATACAGAAAAATTAAAATAAAATTTAATATCCTAAACTGATTAGGGGAATTATGTTTTCGGCGAAAAAGGGGAAGATGAACAATTTTATGGGCACAAAATTAAATAGTGTAATCGAGCAAGGCCGTGTCCACGGGGGAGATTAGGAGTTTACCCCCCCCCCCCATGAGAACTGAAATAGTTATTATGAATACACAAAAATCTGGAAAAAAAATCACAAATTTAAAATAAATATTGATGATTTTTTAGGGTGTTCTTACCTACCTTTAAAAGAAAAAAGGAAAACTATGCTCCATCATTAATATCTTATGCAAAATTTTTTATTACGAGTATAATTAATAACATATGTAATTTTTATTAATGTTCATATGTGGGGTAATTCATTTATGTGAATTATTAATACATATAAATCAAAATGATGGAAATTATTAATAGTACGAATATTAGTGAAAAATGTATATTGTTATTTATAAAATAAATATGCGAAGAAAATTTTCAAAACCCCCCACTTTCCAAAATTCTAGTCACGGGCCTGTAATCGAGGATATTATTTACGACGGAATTTAACTGTAAATGTGACAACATACACCCAACACTCGAACGCGAAAATAATTGCTTTTGATTTCTAATCGATTACTAAACATACTATTTTCTCTTTCTTCCGAAGACATTATTGACAATCTTGCCTTTGACCGGATAACATTTTATTTATTTATTTTAATATTTGCACAGATTTAATGGGTGAAAAAAAAACAGGAAAAAAACAGAAAAAAGCCATTATATGTGAAGAAAAAATTATATTTCGTATACATATACAAATATTCAAATTATAATTCAATATATGAAATTTATAATTATATATCGATTGCTAAATAATTAACAAGGAGCGACTGTACCAGGTTCGGATTATTAGGAAGACGACTAACAACCGCTTACTGATACTATCAGGAAGGTAACTACTTAATTTTGTCAGTCAGAGCCGCACATTATATTGAGCAATGCTACTCGAAAATATCGCAATATCGATAAATATACACTCGGAAAAAGTAGTTGTTAAATAAAAGAACAGCGAGTAAAATTATCTCGGTGTATATTTAAAGAAAAATTTCCGAATTTCGATTAGTAAATAAATACATAGGTGTAAACATAAGGTATTTAAACTGCAACAGGTTTCGCAGTAAAGCACCACAACACTACTGGGAAACATGCCGGTACGTGTTCCAGTTTAAATAATATATTTCTTGTTTTTTTCTTTATTTACTAATCGGAATTTATAATAACAGAAATGAATAACCACATTAATTGTTTTAACTTCTAATGTTAAATTATAAAATTTCCTAAAATTAACGACGTAAAATAAATTACCGAGAAAAAAAAAGTTATATTATGCAGATGAATAGTTTATTATTTTACCCTACATCTCTTTATACGCAGGGATAATCATATACACAGTTATGTCATTGTACTTGCGAGATTTTTTTTTCTTTTCTTTAATATCGCAATAATCAGCTTAGAATTATCAGCTAATATTAAGAAGAGTAAATTATGTTATCTAAATCATGAAAGAATTAATGTTAGCGAAATATCAGCTTTCAGGTCAGCTACGAATATATATATATATGTATATACTAGCTGTGTCCCACGGCTTTGCCCGTGTATTAATGTCCGTTTAAATCTGTACTTGGAAATTCATAAAAAATTTTTTGCTTTATCTGGAATTGTATTTATGTTAAGATTTTTTCTCTCTTTGGGAAACATATTTATTACCGTCCAACAGAAAATAGTTTTCACGTTCCACGTTTAGCTGAAGATTATCGATCTTTCTTTAACCTATCGGTCTTGATCTAACAAAAAGTTTTGCTCAACTAAACAGCACACACAGCCATCGGTTTGGAGTTACTCACACGGTTATCTCCCATAATTACACATTTAAGAGAACATCTTCTTCACTCATATATTCCGAATTCTCCGTATCGAGCATTTTATTAAAATTAATTTATTACCGCAACAACAAACTGCAGTAGTTGAGTAAGAATTTTAATACTCCTGGTAGCAAATTATTAAAAAGAAAGTTAAACAGTTAATTTAAAAAATTTATACAGCGGTTTTGGCCCAAAAGTTCGAATATTTGACATATCAGTTAAATATTCTATTTATTTTTATATGTTATCCATTAAGTCCAATAGTATATGGCTTAAACCTCTTCCAGTTTTTATAAACACATTGTACAATACATTTTCATATTTCGACTCCTAATCATTCATTACTATACAATAAATAAGATAGAGATGAAAACAAACATGTATGGTACATATCTATGTATTTAACATAATGGGCAACTATTGTATCTTTAACACATATTAATTCTACATTCGTAATTACAGTGAGTATTTATATATCCAAAATACTCACTTCAGTACCGGAAAGAATTTTCACAAACTGAAAGTAAAATGAAATATTTTTGAATATTAGACACCGCGATCGCACCGCTCTCTGCCATTGCAACATCAACAACAACTTTTCTTCCGACCTCCCTGTCTTCAGCATTTTATTAAAATTAATTGATTACCACTACAGCAAACTATACGTAGTTGAGTAAAGATTTCAAATTTGAATATAAATAACGTTCCCGCTAGTAAATTCCGTTGCAGGATATTTTAGAAAACACCACTTTTTTTTTAACTCTCCGTATTGAGTACAGTAACTAGCTAGGAGCGCGCGATTTGGAAGTTTAATGATTTCAATAACGCAAAAAGTGAAGTAACAGAAGCGGCGTATTTACTTACACCAGAAACTAATAAAATAACCATAGTAATCATTTTATTTAAATTTTTAGGTTTAGTTTATTTTTACCGTGGTAATCATTTTATTTAAAAATTAATTTTTTGTTAATTTCTTTTTATTCGTCCCATATATATTTCTGTGCCCCTGGTCTCATCTCAATTATTTAAAACCCTCATATTTCGTGTAGTGGACCGAATTGTGAATCTAAACCATTCTTGAATACACTTGAACACACAAAAAATTTCATCAAAATCGGTCCAGCCGTTTAGGAGGAGTTCAGTCACAAACACACGCACAGAAGAATTATATATATAAGATATGTTATGTATGTATATGAGTATATAGTTTCATTTCATTCCATTATCCTAAACTAGATATATTTTATACTCCTAAGCATTTATTAAAAAAAAATATTTATCAGTCATTAGGAATAAATCTACACTAAATACTAAGCGACAGTAAAGAAATGTTATTCTTAACTTTTTCATATGTTAGTTTATTTATTAGAGATTAAATAATACTTTTTAACCGACTTCAAAAAGGGAGGAGGTATTCAATTCGACTGTATTTTTTTTTTTTTTTTTTTTAATGTGTGTTACCACAGAACTTTCTTCTAGATGAACCGATTTTGATGATTCCTCTTTTATTTGAAAGGTGGTGTTTCTCATGTGGTCTCATTTAAATTTGATCAAGATCTGACTGATAGTTTTTGAGTTATCCTTAATAATGCGGGAGATTGAAGCTTTTTGGATACTTTTCATTCATGATTGTTTTCACCGTCGGATTAGACTTATTGACTTAAAAATACTATAAATTTGCCAAATTACCATGGAATCGTAGCTTTTAGTGTTTTCACACCGTGGATATATCTGTTCTTATTAAAATGTTTTAATTTAATTGAATAAAAATGCACTAAAAAGTAAAAACTAAAATGCTTTTTTACAAAAAATTAATACCGACTTCAAGGTTTATTATAAAAATTTAAAAATGCACTAAAAAGTAAAAAAGTAATTACTCCCGATAAAATATATATATCAGAGTGATATAACACTTAAGTGGTGATATCGTAATTCTTATACAACATTAATTTTTTGGAGTTGGCATCAAATTCATATTAAAAGAATAATTAAAAACTGCATTAAATGTTGATTAAATTGTTCCTAACATGAATTTAATTCCAACTCCAAAAGTTAATGTTGTATAAGAATTACGATATCACCACTTAAGTGTTATATCACTCTGATATACATATATATTTTATCGGGAGTAATTATTTTTTACTTTTTAGTGCATTTTTAAATTTGTATAATAAACCTTGAAGTCGGTATTAATTTTTTGTAAAAAAGCATTTTATATTTAGCCAACCTATCACGTATTCGTATTGAATGTATATTATGTTCTACTGTTTTGAGCTTTTAGTCTCTTGCAGTCATAAAAAAATAGTAAAAAAAATTAAATAAATAAACACGAAAATAATTTTGTCACGACTCGCGCAAATATATGTTGGTCAACGAATTACCAATTTAAAACGCCATTTGATTTATGTTTTTTTTTCTAAGCGAAAATAGTTTACGACACGAGTTTCGAGAAAGGGCGCATGGGCGCCGAAGGTTTGACGTGGTAAGTAAATTTAACTAGCCGGGAACCTGACATAGGTCGTATTATCGCACGCGAAATTTTCTCACAATGTTAAAATCAGAATTAGGCCACCCTAACGGCGTATATATAGCAGCTAATGTTGTTTAGAAAGAAACATGTTTTCGGTGATTCTCGTGTTTTAAAAATATTTTTAATAATATTCAATAAATTCAATTTCAATTTATTTTATTTATTTATTATTATTACTACCGAAAAAAGAAAATCCACAAGTTGCAAAGCGCAAATAGTGGACAACGTTAAATAAATTTATCGGTTGAAAATACAAATAAAACGGACGTATTCTTAGAAAAAATTACAAAATTTACAATATTATTTACAATTCATTATTTACATTTATTAACCCAGTATATTTTCATATACATGCTACTTTTATTTTTTTTTAAGAAAAGAAAATAAAATACTTATCTGTGCGATTATGTAAACTTTCTGGTTAATATATGCTTACAATTCTTATATAACATGCATAATATTATAAATAAAACTAGCTATATGACTAAACCCAACGATTTCAAATACATTTAAATATACGAAGATACTATTATAAGTATATTGCTTAGAATGTTCAGTGTAAACAAATTTCGACTATTAAATATTGAAAATTAAAATTTTTCTAAACAGACATATTAAATACAATTTTGTTTCGAAAAATCTTAATTGCGTAATTTTTTTCAACTCGCTTTGCCGAATCCGAGTATTCGCTGAAGAACATATGAAAACCGATGTGATGGAATATCATCGTCGGAAAACCGTCATACATATATTTTTCTCGTTACCAGATGTGCTAGGCTAGGATTACTAAACAATAAAATTTAAAAAACAACACATTTTTTTAAAGTTATGATAATCAATATTATTAACCATTTTCATATATGTGAGTATATGTATGTATATGTGTATGTATATGTGTATGTATATGTATACTCGCATATATATGTGTGTTGAACTCAACTAGGTCCAGCTCGCGCGGGCCGGTTATTAAAATCACTTAAATTCAACAAGCCCGTTGTTAATTGTTTAATATCTCAGCGAGCTGGCTCAGAAACGAATTTGAGTTTTGCCTAGTAAAAAAAATGTATACTCAGATCCCAGGGAATGAACGCGCGAATCTAGATATGTTATCCCCAATGCCGCATAAATCGAAAGGCCGAACAACAACGCTCGATCCGTTCCTACGCAAATGAGTAACTGAACGGTAGAGCAAAGAATGGATGTCAAAGGCTACGTTCTTGCGCCAAATAAAGCCGATGATCGAACACCATGGTAGCTGCCGACTGATAGCCCGCGTGTCGAATACACGACGGTCAATCGGCTAAGAAGAATAGGGCCCTTTGGAAGGACGAGAAGCTGGCTTATTTTGATGAGCAGCTAGATTTTGGGTGCGTACGGTGTTTTTATTTCCTAATTTTATTCCAAGAGAAAATTCTTCCTATTTCTTTTTCAGTTTGATAGATGTGCGTGTCTGGGCCATATTTTCGGATTTTTGTGTGGTACCCGTCACACCGTTAAGGTTTTCGGACGAGGTCCCGCGTGCCAGGGCCCTTGTGGTTTTTGTGGTTTTAGAGAATTTTGATATATTTGGAATGGGCCTGGGCATGAGGATGCTCGTAATCTTCATAGTTAATAAGGTGCATGGTGCACAAAATTTTGGTGGTGGGACCACAATGTTGGTTGGAGTTTTGTTATGGCGGGCGCGTACACCTTCCTTTTCTTCGTCTCCTTTCTTCTTCTACTTGTCTTGTCTTTCACCGTCGAGGATTGTTGCTGAATGTATTTATAGGCGAAGCTTGAGAAACAATTTTGTTGTAGTATTTTTCGAGTTCTAGCATTTTTTCTTATGTTGATCCGGCGTGTATGCCGACGTGGTTAGAGGTGCTCATTTCGAATTTTGTTATGTATTTATTGGTTTTCTAGACGGGTTGTGCCCCGTGTTTGGAAATGAGTGCTCATTGCCTTTCCAGTCTATTATTTCGTTCTGTTATTTTAAATCAGAGTTATTTAGTCAGGTTTTCTAGAGTGGTTCTACGTATTAAGCTTTGTAATATTTTTAGTGGTGTCCTGTCAATCTGGTGTGTGTCGTCCCAATGCTGCGTGAGTCTGAGATAAGTCGTATGTGTACAGAGTATGTTAGAGGTATAAATGTGAACCCAGACGGTAGAGATATGTTCAGGGCTCTATTGCTCGGCAGTGGATAGGCCGAATCCGGTGGTTCATTGGCACCTAAGTTTTCATCCAAAACTCTTGTTTTGGATGGAAATGGGGGTGGGGTAGTGATACGGATTCGGTACTTTTGGCGCTATTCTTTGTTCGGCGTTCGAGCTAGAAATTATTCTTCGATTTATTCATTAATTCTCGGCTTCTCGAACGTCGATATATTTTACACCGCCGCTTTGTCGTGTCTTGGTTGCTTATTTGGCCGATACCAAAAAATACCCGAGTTTAGTGGCGTAATCGTCGAGTACACGGTCGCACTGGGGTAGAGACTGTATAGTGCCTGAGTGGTAGTGGTTAGCAGCTAAGACAATGATATGCGCGTGCGGCAAGAAGCGCTAAATAAAATGAGCCGAGTAATGTCGAGCCGCGAGAGTGTTATAAAAATCCGTAAAGGCAGGGTAAAGAAATCGCGGTGGTAAGCTATCGGCGTTTATTCGCGCGCGTGATAATTGTTAATTTTAATTTCTCGTGTTAACTAATTAGTACATCGTATTGTAATCGTCGCGGCTGGTGGTCGTCAAGCGCGGAATTTCATATAGTCTAGTCGTCGCATTACTTTTGTTGATACGGCGTAATATTTTAAGAAAGTAGTCAATTTTGATGTTACCGTTAATCTTTTTTTTCTAGTCTGCTTGTTGGTTTTTTTGTTAAATATATACATATATGGTTTCAATCAATTTTCTTTATTGGATACTTGGTGTCGACTAGTCTTTCCATTAGTCTGTGTAAAAATAAAATAGTAAAAAAAAAAGAGAAAAGCCTAATGCTCTGAGAGAATTTGGTCCGATCGTAAAGGACAGAAAATCTATAGCAAGTGGTTCCAGAGGTCGCTCAAATCGAATCCACATCAAATGGCGCCCTGACCACATACTGCAAAAGGATAACTCCTATTAACGCGTGCCTATATTATGCTGAATTGAAATATCCGTCAGCGCAACACATCATAATTGAATGCCGCAGTTTTAATGCAGTCCAAACACTTTCACAACGTTAACAGAAATATTGAACGACAAATTATGAAACACTTTAAAGAAGTTCATTCAGGATGGCGGACTTTTGGATGGTCTTTAAATAGCCTAGGCAGCTCTCACTGTGATAACCGCTGTAGTAGTTTAATTCAATTTAAAAAAAGAAAAATCTGAATAAACTTTGTACTATAAACGATTGCTAAACAACGAATTTTTTAAAATCTCCACCTGGCTGTGGCAAGAGCAGCAAAATTAATCGACAGTGAAATAATTTCTAATTTTGCGTTTTATTTCTTTTACCGATCAGTTTTTTGTAACCAATTCAGAAAAATTCTAACCTCGATTATTGTTCATAGTTGAATACTATATTACATATATATCTTTTGGTCACATACTTTATGATGTTAATTTTTTTTTTTTCAAAATTTAAAGGATTAAAATTAATAATTACGCAATTACATTTGTAAATATGGAAAAAATGTAAAAATGAAAAATTCCAAAGGTAAATAAACTAAAAAATATCGGAAGTCCCCCTTCGAAAAAAAAAATTGTTTTTCTGGTTTTCTGCGTTGATGTAGAACAATTTATCTTAATACAAAAAAAAAAAAAAAAAAACATTAGCCGAGACACATGTTACTCCGTATAAACTTGTTTCGCAAAAATAAAGCCATTGGCGTACCATTGAGGAGAAGGGGATAAAATGTTAAGTCTCTCATGGGATATTCGTACATGTACAGAATTACAAGAACGCTGATACCAATAATGTTGATGTTAATTATAAAAATTATTTTCGTATATTAAAATTTTAATTCAGTTTTTTAAATAACGTTACAAACATCTTTTAATAATCGTTACGGGCAATTCTGTCAAACAACCTACTGGAAGAGCAAAAGCTATTTCTCTTAAAAATTTATTAAGTACTAAAAAAATTATTTCATTGAAATTTTCTAAAAATTATTTGAAAATTATTAAAAGAAAACAAATAATCAGTTATAATTTAATAAATTAAAATCAAACGGTTTAAAGCTAGGCTATGACTTGAAACTAAAAAGAAGAAGAAGAAGAAAAAAAAGAAAAGTACTTACGAGAGATGATCAAATTGCAACGAAATTAAAAATTTAATTTACACTGCTGCGCTTTATTTTTCAGTCCTTTATTGAAAAACTGGAAGACACTAGGCGATTTAGAAAACTTCTTTAATACTAAAAGGATAAAATTAGAAAAAAAGGAAACAGATATATGTATCTAAGAAAACGATAGGATTGTGCGGAAAATCGAATTTTGCGATTGTTTTTAAAAATGAGATTATTTCATTAAAAAAAGGAAGTTGAATTTTTCATTTCCAGACTGGTTGGTGTGAAAAACAACTGAACATATTATTAGATATGGCTTGATGTAAAAGAAGGAAAAGTGAGATGTAAAAGCGAAGTTGAATGTGTTTAGGAACCTGCCCAGAAAAACATATGCTTGTAGCATAGGGGAATGGAGTAGATATTTAATAGTGCTAAATGAAAATAATAAATGTTTTAGACGAGCTTCGTTGAGAAAAAAGATTCCAGAACAACAAAAGCCATAGATGGATAAGAATGGTAAATGCGCCGCCACCCCGGAAAGCTGTCGAGTTGATATTTGGGTGGTTAGTGGGTACCGCCACGGAGAACATTCGTGACAGAAGTTTCAGATCCTCTACTCCTCTAGTTTTTGAGAAACACCCTTTGTGCTGAAATACAGTTAATTTTTTTTTCTCAAACGCAAGTTGACCGTTTTTTTTTTTTTTTAAATTTTTCCGTGTGATACGCATGGCAGAGGCGGCATCTTAGAAAAAATTAACAACTCCCTCCTATCAACCCTCCAAACGGCACTTTCTAGAACATTGTTCATGTTTTTTGCCGATGAAAATACACGGGCACAAAAATTAAACTGACATTTTTAGATGTATTTTAGACCACTAAATAACGTGTATTTTGGTCAAAAAAAAAATTCGGGTGTTCATGGTCAGAATTAGAAAAAACGTAGGGTAAGTGAAAATTTTATTGAAAATGAAGCTGTTTATGATATAATAATTATATTTCAACTATATTCAGCTTATTTCAAGACAAGACCATGGACAACCGACTCTCCTGAGCTCTCTTATGAACCCTTGTAGCACCCGAACTCCGTAAAATTGAGTATCGAAACGAGGAAATACAAATATACACTATACTTCAGCAGATTCTCAAATAAGAATGCAAGAAGTCTAATACATATATGGAAAGAAATTTATTTATTTCAATACCTCGTGTAAAAGTAAAATCGAAAACAGCAATTCTCGTCGCTGACTTCTTCGATCACCACCTCAGTCTCATCGGTGTTGAATAATCAGTTAAGAATTTCAGCCGGTCTCACCATTTTGGACCGGTAACGGCCATATGCTAAATAATAAATTATGGCTCCTACGGTAGAAAAAGTCGCTGCTACATCCTCATCTGACAAGATAAATTCGGAAGTACTCTTTGTCTTTCTTAAAAATGTATTACAGATACACGGCATTCTGCCTCATTTCGTCTGAGGAGTTTATGATTGAAGATAAAAATTACACGAAATAATGGAAAAGACCTGGAATCTCGGATTTTTGAAATGACCAAGAAATAAAATTTTCTTTTCTTTCAGAGGTGCTTTCTTATTTAATAAAATCTATCCGGATGAGAAAAAAATAATAAAAAACACACGCGATCAAATTTTTTCGCACCTCGGTCACGGCGGAAAAACATCTACGAGATATTTGGTTATCCGACGTAGAATACCGATAAAAAATTGCGGGTCAATTCTTGGATCACATAATCCGCGAAATAATAAGAATGCATAAAAACGTATATTCTTTCTTCTGGGCATTTACTAATTTCCGTAATAAATAGAATACACTGTATCGATATTTTACAGTTCTCCTTTACACTTTTTCTACTCCTTTCAACCGTTTTTGTTTTTCAAGTTGTATTTCTCATGAGACTCCTAACTTAATCTTCCGTATAAAATTCTTCTCTTTCAACGTCAGCTCTATATTTTACCAAAAAAAAAAAAAAATCATGGTTACAAAAAGATAGTTTTACCTAAAGGATAATAACAGACGTTGATCACCAATTCGTGTAACAAAAATACGCTTAAATTCTCAGCTCTTTTTTTTATTTTTTTCTTAATACGTTTGTCAACGAGGACATCAGCCCAAGAAATGAGAAGAAAGAGAAAATAAAGTTATAAGGATAGAGTACAAATTCAAGGACAGGAATAATAGAAGTAAACGGAATTGAGAAAATGAAGACGCACCGATAAGAGGAGTGGGGATCCAAGTTTTAGTAGAGAAGAGTAGACGGACGATTGTTCAACGGAAAAGGTCAAACATTCAAATAAAACATGATATCAGAGTCACAAGGAAAGTATGTGGAAGGGGGATGAACAGAGCAGAATGGAATAGAAGCAGATGAAAACTGAGAAAATGATACAGGAAAGAAACTGCGATTAAAGCAAAAACAATAAATAGCCGAAATTGTTGAGCGTTTAAGAGAGGGGCAAGGAGGAAGAGATGGCTGAATAGAGAGGTAAAAGGAGGCAGGATTAGAAAATGAAGAAGAATAGGAGTCATAATTTGGAATGAACAACTGGAGGAAGGAAGAACAAGATTATTAGCTAAAAATGTACCCAAAAGTCTGTCAATGGAAATGAAAGAACACAGGCTAAAGAGTCCACTACCTCATTGCTCTCAATGCCTAAATAACTAGGAATCTACAGAAGATCAACCCCCGCCGAATGAAGGAGTAAAAGGTCATGTCATGGATGAGGAAGCATACGAGGATGTATTACATAATTTGGAGAAATAATAGGAAGAGGAGATTTAATAGCTTTTGCAAAACACTTTTAGAATTCGAGATTATGAGCATTTTATGGAAAAGCAGCGATAGGAAAACAAAGAGAACAGCGCGTAGAATAGCAATAGATTCCGCATAGAAAATTGAGCAAAATGAAGGAAGGTTAAAAGACTCAAAATAATTCAAGGCTAAACAACAACTCCATTATAGATAGCGGTGTGCGCAGGAAGGAGAGAACTTTAAGCGTTCGAAAATTCAATTCTAGCGACATGTTGAGGGGCAAATTTAGAACAGAACGTTAAGACACTTAATAAGATGAAACGAAACTGGAAAAACTGAAAAAGAATTAAGGAAGTTTATCTTGACTATAAATAAATGGTGAAAATTGAAGAAAACAGGGGGGATAAAATTGAAGTTTTATTAAAGTTAAATCGTCTCATTTATGAAAGATAGAGGAGTAAGAAGAAACAAGTGAAGAAGAATAAGTAGGCAGGTGTTTGATCGGAAAGCAGTCACCTAAATAGAACATCTATGAGTAAAGCGAGGAAACATATACAGCAAGAATAGCCGGAACTGGAGTAGATCTCAGAACACTGAGGCAAAAATGAACACAGGTATTCTGAATGCGATATAATTTTGAAAGAAGAGACCTGGAGGAATTGTCATAAATAAAGCAACGGTAATGCAGGATAGGGCGGATAAAGGGGATTTATAAAACATGAGCAGGATACAAGGATCGTCTTCCCAAATAGTATGAGAAAGAGCTTTTGACAGATTAAGGTTTTTTGAGAGAGGATAGATACAGATGATTACTGTGATTGTGAAAGGAGAGACGGCCATCAAGAAAGATTCCTAAAAAGCGAAAGCAGTTTACAAGGAGAATGGAACACACCGTTTAAGGTAAGACTAATAAAAAAAAAAAAAGATCAAAAAGACCAGGAACAATATAAAAATAAACGATAATTTAGGGGGGGAAATAAAGAGATGTACATATATTAGGAAGAACAAGTAACATTAGACAGCTTTGAAGATGCGATCGGATCGATAAACGCGCACATCGTCAGCAAAAAAAAAAACAAAAACGAAGTAGACTTAAGGGGAATAGAAGCGATTTTGATAAAATATTAAAGAGCGTAGGTTCCGTGGCAGGAACCTTAAGATAGATTTCGAAAAATTAGTCTCGGAGTAGAGTATAAAGAAGAGGAAAGAATTGCACAGTTCTCTGCATTGAAAGAGGGTAATGATAAAAGAAAGAAAGTGGACAAGAATTTTTAATTAAGAGTATTATATCAAAGAATATGGAAAGGTAAAAAATTTATCAAAGACAGTTGATATGTCAACGAAAGCAGTAATTACGATTTTTTTATTAATAAATGACATATAAAAACGTCCGACAGAAACATGCTGATACAATCCGGTGGACCACGTCTGGGTTGAAAATCGAACATGTTGTTGTTAGGAAACAGACTAACGAGGAAACGTCTGTTAATAAAACTTTCAAAAAGCTTTCTAACGCTCGATGCAAGAGAAATAGAACGACGCGAAGAAGAATAAGGTTTTTGGATAAGAACAATGATAAAAGTGTTTCAGGAAGGAGAACTACAACCGGAATCAAGAAAAGAGTTGAAAATATTTTAAAATCTTTGTTCTTAAAAATCAGAAAAATTTTTAAGAACAGAAAAAAAATGATTCCAACCAAGTCCGGAAAAGAAGCAGATGAACTGATTAACGATGAATGAAGTTCCGATAAAGTAAAAGGGGAGATAAGAAAGTGTGAATAACTAAGAGCAGATGGGAAAGGACAGGATTCCTGGAAGCTAGGAGCATAGCTAAGAACTGTAGAGAATCAATAAACGGTATTAGTTTCTCAGGAGGAAAATTGTGATTAGAAGGTTGTTAGGAGAGAGAGGATTTAAGGGACCTAGTTATTTTCTATACATAAGAAATAAGAGTGGATAGAAAAAAAAAAGAGTAGCAGCAGAAGCTTTTCCATAACTTTTTTCAAAAACAAATCTGACTTCGGCATTGGCCTTCTTACGAGTCAGAAAATTGGAAACAGGACAGAAATAAAAAGTTCTATATGTAGACATACTTTTAAATTAAAGGCCGCCTTACAGTATTCCACTATAATGAAGAGAACGTTCTGAGTGTTTTGTGACAAGTTGATCGGATAGGAAAAGAAGAATGAGTTAAGGCAGAGAGGAGTTTGATTCAATAAAAAAATCATAGTAGGAAAATGGGTTTAAATTAAGAACAATTGAAGAGAACAAAGAGTCAACGAGAGAGCGGAACATGGAGCAGTCTACTTTATGCAGGACCTATTTAGGAAGGTGAGGAAGTTTATCAAAAACGTAAGAAGTAAAGTCGTTAAAAGAAATGATGCTAGGAATTTTTTTTTTTTTTTTATTAAAATTTTCAAACTGTGGTTAGACCCCGGGCCGTGTATAATATCTAGACTATTACGGCCCGAGAGTCTCCGGTTACAGGAATGACCCTAATCCATTGTCCCTGACGAACTGGAAGACTGCACTTTGGTTCGCTTCTGAGTTTGAGAGAACATGGCTGAGGTTATCAAATCCGTGTCTCGTTCTGGAGGATTGGAATGCAGGGCAGTTTATGAGAATGTGCTCAACCGCCGGTGGCTCTTGTGCGCGACAGAAAGGACACGTGGTTGGAGGGTGAGCGCCTTCCAACAGGTAGTCGTGGGATAGTCGCGTGTGGCCCAGGCGTAAACGGTTGAGCGCGCGATGATAAACTCGTAAGGTCCCCTGGGGGGGCCACCATGGCTCTACGGATTTCTTTATATTCTGGAGGTGGGATGGGGTGGAGATGTGTTCTTGTTTCCACTGTTCCATTATTTGTATTTTTACAGCTTCTGATATTTGAGGGGGCCCAAGTATGCTTTGCGGACTGGGAGCTGTAATGGTTGATTGAGCTGCTGTGTTAACCCTTTCATTTCCTGGGATTCCCGCGTGACTTGGGACCCACAACACTACTAGCATATATCCCTTCGATTGTAGCCCCATGATGAGTGCCAAGACGTGGTTTATTAACCCCCTCCCCGGGGCTCCCCCTCCTAACATCTTAGCCGCCACTAATGAATCTGTTATCAATAGGATGTCATGGATTGGCTCTGTGGACGCCAGGATCATTTCCAGACATAAGCGTATTGCATATAATTCGGCATCTAGGATTGAGCAGTAATCGTTCAGACGGATGGTTGTCATTGCTCCCTTCACTTCGAAAGCGCACGCAGTTGGTGACATCCCCTCGACGGGTGCTGCTTTGGCCCCATCTGTATAACATTGGATAGCGTTGCTGTACTGTCTTATTGTTTCGCACGCGTCTTGAGTAAGTTGCGCTGACATGCCGTAGGACTTATACTTTTGCAGAACCGATAGGTTAACTGCTACAGGCTCAAGTTGCCACAGATGTAACGAGCCGGTAGCTGCTGCCTGGCACTCTGTGGAGTCGTTGACATTGACATTCTGAAGTAGCTTGGTGAGAATTGGTAGTGGATCGTTAGTGAACGCTGCGAGTAAGGGGGTTTCGGGATGAATATAAGGCAGCTTTAGGAATGGAATATTGCACCGCAGGGTATGCAGGGAGCGATAGAATTTCAGTGGGGGAGAGCCCGTTAGTGCACAGATACTCCTACACGGTGTTGTATAATGGGCTCCGGTGATGATTCGTAATGCAGAGTGGTGAATTGCGTCCAGTTTTTTCAGGTTACTTAGAGACGCTGAGGAGTACACCTGGCACCCATAATTTATTTTACTTAGGATCAAGGGTTTGTAAACATTAGAGATTAATTTGGGATGAATATTGAGTTGGGGATTGGAGAGGTATCGGATTATTGACAGTAACTTTATACATTCGGATTTTAGCTTATTAATGTGTAGGCGCCAAGTTAATCTGCTATCAAACTCCAGGCCTAGGAACCTGGCTGAAATACAGTTCGGAATTATGGTGTTGTTTATTTGGAAAGGAATCCTGTTGGTCACAGGCCGTCCCCTATAGAAATCGACACATACCGTCTTTGCGGAGGAAAAGTTTAGACCATTGACTTCTGACTATTTTTGGAGTTTGGAGATAGTTTTCTGAAGGATTGTGTGAGATATGTGTGGATCACGAGACGCTAGGGAAATGCTAATGTCGTCAATGAAGAGCCGGGCCGTTACTGGTGGCTGAACACAATCAGCAATGTCATTGATGTACATTATGAACAAGGTTACGCTAAGCGCAGAGCCTTGAGGTATGCCGTTCTCGATGCTCATTGCATCAGAGACTTGAGAGTCGATTCTGACCCGTATAGTTCGGTCTGACAAGTAGTTTTGAATGAATCTTATCATTCTACCTGTCACCTGCCATCTTCGTAGTTTGTTTATTAGGCCTTGCCGCCATAGGCGGTCATAGGCTTTTTCAATATCGAAGAATATGGTTATCAGGTGCTGCCGACTTTTGAACGCAGATATGCTAGGAATATGATTACTCCCAAAGGTGCGATTCAAAATGTTGACCAATGGTCGCTTGAGACTAAGATGAGGAGAAGTGAACGACAGGTTTAATAAAAACTGGAAAATGAAGGACTTTTGACGCAAGTAGACGAACCATCATTAAAGAAGGATTAAATAATTTTTGTAAGATAAAATTTTCAAGTGCGAAACTATTAATACTCGCTACAACCGCAAAGAAGTGAGTTTCAATCAGCGGCTGTAAGAAAAGCGGAAACGAAGGAATTAATAAATGATTTAAAGGGGCAAGTCCCAATAACTCTAGAAAAAGACAAGGATAGTTAAAAGAGCCGGCTGTGAAAAAATTGACTTTTTCCGCTGTTTGTTAGACAACGTCGTACTAGAAGTGTGCCAGTTTCGAAATTTCATTTCTGTTACCCACGCCAATTAGTTTCGAATTCGATAGGAAACATCCGATAATTGTGTCATTGAAAAACTCAGGTTTTCCGTCTGTTTTTTAAGATTGAACATGGTACTTTAAATCATACCCGTTAGAATTATAAATAGTAAAATAAATGTATTACATCAATAACGAACGATAAATAAACATATAAAAAAAATACATCAATTTACAGTAACGTTTATAACCGGTTCCTCGTATCCTACCTTGGTTTCATTCTAACCCTGTCTGTCGTCGTTTCACTGTTATTTTCTTAATTAGACTCAGGATCAATCATTCTCTACTCCCTTCTTCTCGCTTTCGTTTTTCTTTAGCTCTTTCTCCTTTCTGCTCTCTTCATACTTCTGAGCCTCTTTGTACTTGTGATTAAAAATCATATCCTTTTCGAATGTTCTGCACTCCTTAACGAATGTCCCCTTCTATACACCCAGCTTTTGGCTTTGGGTCTTCCTGCTCCCTTTAACGCTACCTATATCCTTTCCTTCCCATTGTCTTCAGTTGTTCCGCTGCTGCTGTCCTTTGTGAGCTCCATTTCTAATCGCCTGGTTATTTAGTTCTATCTATTAAATTATCATGTTGTTTGGTCAAGGCCGCTGGAGCGCCCAGGGTAGGGCTAAAAAAAAAGACGTTTTAAGGCCCATGCTGAAAACAAAAGAACACAGAATCAAACTCTGTGTGACAGGATTGAAGTTATTTTATATTTCTATCTTGTCGCACAGTTTGATTCTGTATTTTTGTTTTTATTTTTCTTTCCAGTTGAAGATGAAGCTTGCCCGAAAAAGGTTACTAAATTGATGTATTTTTTATGCATTTATTTATCGTTTGTTATTAGTATATTCATTTATCATTTGTTATTAGTATATTCATTTTTTAATTTTTTTTTTATTATTTACTTTGAATATTAAGAAAGTGAGACTAGCTTTCAACTGCACTTGCACAATATTATTGCGCCACCGAATCGTTTAATCAGAATTTATTTCCACGCAATTTTAAAATCTGCTGCGATTTAGTGAATTTTCTGGTTTTCCTTGTTGCGTGATTTAGTGTGTTTTCTCAGTGTCGTTTTACCTAGGTATATTGCACCAAAATCGTTTGTACTAGTAAAGATCGTTTGTAAAAAAAAAAAAAAAGATCGGGTGATTTTTTTTTGTTTTTGACAGATACGACTCATTAAGTGGGTTTTATAAAATTATCTACGAATGTGCGTTTCGAATAATTTTATAAAAAAAAAAAATCATTTGTTCTTTTGTTTTTTGAGAAAATTACTCATGAATATATATATATTTATTATATATTTAACATTTTAAAGCAGAAGAAATAGAAAACGACATTTTAAAAGAATAAAATATTATTTCTCTTAGCAAATTCATAACGGATACCATTTATGCGCGACCAAATTTGTTTTTATTAAAGTACTCGAATTAAAATAGTACCGCTAAATTTTCTAATATATACAGGTAATAATAACTTACATAATGTGTAAACGCGTTTATATTATTAATCTTCTGCTGCAATATATGTACACCGCAGATGAATTACAAACATACGCTTTCGAACCGTAACCGGAATTGCAGCTCGGCTTCGAATATTATTAATACGTAATACTATTTTAACCACCGATGTTCCGTCATCTACGATCTTCTCGCACTCCATTCTATCCACGTCGATTGTTCCTGAATCGAATATAGAGGGCAATGAATGTTGGTGGATTCTTTGACTCGAATCCCATCATCTCTATTTCCCTAAAATTCCAGTTTCTAACTTACTTTTCTTGTGAAAAAAATTCCATAACTCCCCGGTAGGATTCCGTTTATTTCCGACAGATTTTTTTTTTACCCATACATCCAATTGAGCCTTCCTGCCATGCCCCGGTTCAATGATTCTTCTTCACTATAATACCCTCCCCAAAGTTGATCCTAATTACGAAGCTATTCATTTTCTTCAAATGCCCGCGTCATTCTTATCATCATAAAGGTAGCCACATCTCCCATTCGGAAGATTGCACATGACGAACACTGTATAGGTACGTTGGCATCTGGCTGATTCTATTAACTGGAAAAAACCATTAATTTCCATTAATTTCCATGTTCTTGTTGGTTAGTTCCATTCTCTTCCCCTTCTTCTAAGGATTTTTATTTTTGTTTCCGTTTTTTCCATTGTCATTTTTATCCTTACGTATTTTATTTTTTCTTGCTTTTACCTCGATGCCTGTATTTTTAGTATTATCGTTCGTTAATGATACTAAGGAACGTAATCTCGATTTTCCAGCGCGTCTGTCCTCACCTACAGAAGGCACCGTACCATCAAGAGCACGGGAGAACACGAGTCATTCTGTATTGCTTCAAAAGACCGCCTATTGCCTGATGCACTCTGTCGAGTGTATCCCATAGGTGCAGCATTTAAATTATTATTCTGACGCGCCATAATTATCGAGAAATGAATACAGTGGTGGTTTCCCATTGCCTTCCGCTGAATTTTCTGTTGAGGTTTACTTAGCCGAAAAGACGCGCCGGTTTGAAGGCGCCGGATACTCGCCTACTCGCTCTAGATCGAAATCATCAATCCGACTGGGACACATTGTTACAAGCGAGTTACTGATAGTTTGCTGTTGTAATGCAGTAATAATGCTTAACAGTATTTATTAGAAGGAACACCTTCGGCACTCCTCCGTTTTCCTATCAGCTATGTATTTTGTGAGTTTTGATATTTAGTTTTTCTAATCAACGCTAAGCCCGCCAAAAGAGAAAATTACCGCCCCCTTCACAACGTGGACGTACAGAACTCACGTGGTTGCTGTTTCGTTTCTGCGCCGGTGAGACTAGCACCTATGTGACGGTCGAGTGACTACTTACGAGAGACGGAAAATCTAGTTACAGCAACCTGTGCCCCACAGGGCTGCGTCATTCTATGACGTTCTAATTTATTATCCGTTGGACTTCCTAATCTTAGTATGCTCCTTACATTTTATTCCTTCACTCCTTTACTATTATTCAAGTTCTTAGTTCTTTTATTCTGCCATTTTTCATACGGATCAGAATTTAATCGACTTTTTTCCCTTTTCTGTTCGTTTCTAGGTGTAGATTCCGTGCCGACGTGCCCCCCAACAAAAAAAAAACAAAAAGGGAAAGCAACGATTATAATACTTTTTCATGATATGAACCCTTTTTTTATCGCATTATTTTTAAGCGACCGCCAAATATTAAAATTAATGTAATATTGACACAACAATTAATAATAAAAGTTACATATTGAATAGGTTCTGTCGTGTTATTAATCAAATATCGAAAGAAAGATTTATTTGCGTAAACAATAACATTACACTCGTGACATAGTTATTAATATGTGTACAGACACACGGGTCTTACCACATTACTAAATTAATGAATATACATATAAGACATGATATGCGACGTTTAAGTTAGTAGGAAAAGAAACAAAAACCTACTGTTAAATATGTGGAGAATAGAGAAAAATAAGTAATACACTCTTATCATATATTCATCGGTATAACTCTCCGTATAAATTTAAAAATTTCTAATAACAAAAAAAACTTTTTGCCTACGAGAACATCGCAATCGCCACAGATTAAGAACCACTGTTGTTTAAGGTCTATTTGGAAAAGATAATAAAAAAAAAGAAAAGGGATTTAAAATGAGTCAGTTATAATTGCCGTAATCAAATCATAACCAACGAAATATTTATAACTGTCGTATTATGGATATAACTGTACTCCTACACACAATTTAGTTTTAAAATTAATTCGTTTATATAATTTGCAACAATTCAAGAAAAAATCCAGTCTGATTTTTAAGTAAAACTGGTTGTCAAAAAATTATTTATGATAAAAATAATCCGATTCTCGACATCAAAGCGAGTCAGTCTCTTTTTAAAAATAAATAACGCAATGAAATTTTACAACTTGTACACTGGGGAAAATTTAATTTCAATTTTTAATTTCCTTTTTCTTTTCAAACATCAATTGATATATTATATAGTCGTTAGTGCTGAAATTCGAAGAAATTTAATTTAAAACTTTAATCTGTATTTTTGGATTGATTTTGCACGGTAACCTTAAAAATTATTATAATCACTGTCAAAAACAGTTCTTAAACAGAACGAACAAAAATAACTTTTAAACGCGACATCTCGTCAAACTTTTGCACCATTTCTCCGAGTGATTGCTTTTCATTTTTTTTTTTTTTCTTTTTTGATATCTCGAACTCTGCCAGAATAGATAAACAGCTGGCGGATGAAATTTTTAAGGAATGAATTTAATCAATTCGAGAATTTTCATAAATTACCGCTCGACCCCGTATCAGACATATTCGCCTAATTACTCTTTTGATAATCGTCATGGTAGGAATTTAGTTCGCGAGGAACTGGAATGTTTTTTTTTTTCTCTATTTTTGTTTTTTAATGTTGCATATAAATTTATTAGTTAGTATTCAAAAAAAAAAAAAAAAATGAACACTGAAAATGTGTCAAATGATTGTTCAGCACGAAGTAATAATTAATATCACAATTTAAAATTTAAAAAAAATTCCATTCTATTACTGCCGTAATTACAACATAATACGCCCAAACAGTGCAGAGCTTACGAACTGAAGCAGCGATATTTTATGTGTTTCAGTATAGAAGCTGTCTCAATTGTGGACGGACGATGCGTACTCTTTTTTTATTTTTGCTTCCGGATTTAGCCAACAGGAAGCGGAAACGGCAGTACATATATAGTAGAATGTAAAATTAGGTAGGGCAAACTTTGGGTCTGGACCGGCCCGAAACAAAAAGGATAAATTCTACCCGAAGAACGTTTTGTCAACCATGAGAGACTATTAAAACGAATTAATAATTAAGTAATCTTCTCGAATGGACATGATACTTGAGACCCGGTTATTAACTTGAAATCACAGATAAAAGGTGAACATATAGGATAAAAAACTGGTATATTAAAGATAAAAGAAAGAGAATTTTTGAGATGGGAAGACGAAATAAGGAAATTTCTACATAACAGACAGCACGAGAGAATTTCTCAGGACCTTAGAGAACGGGCAAGGGCCTTTGTCTAAGATAATGGGCTTTTAGTTTTTAATTTAGTTTTAGTTAATATAACCGTTTAAAGTAATTTTTAAGGAAATATACGATGTCATACTTGGCGGGTATGCATGAGAGTGTAAATGAGTAGTCGTTAAGTACTCGTACTATAAATTTGTTATAAAGGCTAATAATAATAATTATAATAATAACAATAATAGTCATCAAAAGTCAGTTATTTCTATTTTCAAATAAAAGTTACAGCGAAGATAAAGATGATAAAATTTGGGATAATTATTTTTAATTATTGTCAATGAGACCGGAAAAAAAACTGTGTACGTCAGTTGGAAGCTAACAACGACGTTAGAAGTGAAACTTTTTATGGAATGCAATCAATTTTAAACGAGAAAACAAAAAAAATGGTACATTGAAGTAAAGAAAAATTTAATTAAAAGTATAACACAAATGATTTATAATATCAATAACAAGGCGCAGATAGTTTCAAATTCTACAGAAGTCTTGCATGTACATATTTATTGTTACATATATCGTTACATATATTATTATCAAGGCCGTGTCCACGGGGTGGGTTTTGGGGGTTAACCCCCCCCCCCCCTCATGAGAACTGAAATAATCATTATAATTACACAAAAAACTGGAAAAAATCAAAAATTTAAAATAAACATTGATGATTTTTTAGGGTGTTCTTACCTTTAAAAGAAAAAAGAAAAAATTTTCTCTATATTTTTAGGTACTTCATTAATATTTTATGCAAAATTTTTTATTACGACTATAATCAATAACATATGTAATTTTTATTAATGTTCATATACGGGGTAATTCATTTATGTAAATTAATATATACATCAAAATTATGGAAATTATCAATAGTATAAATATTAGTGAAAAATGTATTGTTATTTATAAAATATGCGCAGAAAATTTTCACTCCACCCCCCTTTCAGAATTCTGGGCACGGGCCTGATTGTTACGTATACGTATATAATTAGTACATGCAAGACTTCTGCATTATTAGCTAGAATGTCGACTAATTTTGAAATTTTTTTTTATTATAATTTATTTTTAATTCTCCCAAATTCGAAATCCGTAACTATTTTTTGTTGTTTGATATTTTGCTATTTAAATTGTACGTTTTCGATCATTTTTATTTGTACTGTTTCTTATGAACTATAAAAGTCGGGATTGAGAAATCCAGCCAGAGAAACTACAGAATGTCAAATACTACTGGCTGTTCTGTAATCAACCGACTACGTCATTCTAGACAAAACAAGAAAAAAAAACATTTTTTCATTACATTTTCGAAATGTATATCTTTATTTTTCTTGTATACTCACTTCTGCTGGAGAATGTGACGGAGTTTGCGCCGATTTTCATTTACCTTTTATCATGATGATAAAAAAAAAAATATTCTGGAACGATAAAAAATCGGAAAGAAAAAATGAATATCTTATGAACATAACGCAAAAACGTAACACGGTTAAACGTAATTCAAAAACAGAACAAGGTTAAACATAACACGAAAGTAAAACAAGATTTTCTTATTACCCACAACGTTAAGATGACGGAGTCATTAATACTTACATATATGATAATATATATTAATGACTATGTCTTTCTTACGCCGGAGTCAATATGAAAATCCTATAGTGACATTTGTAATGTTTTTGGGTCATAGCAATTAAACATTTACTTCATTTTACAAAAAATAACATATTTAAATCGATTCTTCTATAGGAATTATAAACATCTAGGAGAGGAGGAGTCACCCCATAGCGAAATCTAAAGATCGTGTTTTATATAAAAATGTCCCACTACAGTGTGCATCACAATGTATATAAGGTACACAACAACTCATTGTCAGTCAAATGGACTAGTTGAATTTCCGACTTATTTAAACCTGGTCATGAAATTGCAGACTAAGAATTACGTAATCAATTGAAAACGATTCTTCTAAAACCAGCTTAGAAGGAAAAAGTTTGGGCGTCAAGGGAGATATATGTATAATATAGTACAATTTTGTAAAAATAAGCAGACCTATGCGAAGAGATAAGCGAATTTAAGTAAAAGCTGCAAGATCAGTAAAGGATAAACAATTTGTATCGCAATGTTTATGTACCAGATGATATCAGTAACTACTAAGCAGATTTTATTGCAGTTGAATAATCGATTATCGATAGTGTAAAATTGATAAGCACGAAATGAAATGATGTAAAAATATAAAAAAAAAACAATGTAAGTAGGTTGTAAAGTTAAATGAAGATAAACACTTTACAAAAAGATGCTTCTTTATAAATTTGTTCTTCTGCATATAAAATTAAATCATTTCTCGCACCTATCGCGCTCTTGTCAAGAACTATCAAACTTATTTTGGTTCCGGTTTTCATCGGTGGATGAACTGATTGTTTTGTAAATTTTTGGTGTGAATCAAACGACATATAGGGATTTTTTTTTCAATGGAATGAAAGAAGGTGGGAGGTAAAAGAAGGGACCGGATGAAATAAAAATATAAAGTAAAACATTTATTACAATAAGAATAAATCTTAGATAAAGTAAAAAATGGGGTGCCGAAAGCGCGAAATTTTGAAAATGAATACTTTTTTTTTGAGCAACATCGATGGAAAGATCGCAGCTAAGTTGTATTTTAATATTTGTTTTTAAAAGTTCTCCTTAACTACTCATCAATATATATATATATATATATATATATATATATATATATATATATATATATATATATATATATATATATATATATTGTGACTCGTACGTGTATAAAGCACGGGTTAATACGAATGGAGTTTGTTAGTAATTATTATTAAGTTCATTTTTTGTAGATGTGAAAATGAAGATACCAGCCTGAAGCTTTAGTAATTCGAAATAGGATTATTGCAAATATTTTAAATTATTACGAAGATTTTTTGTTTTTATTTTTGGACGGACCTACCAAAGGGGTGTTGTGTTGGAAGGACGCGATTATTCCAAGTTCGGTATATCTGATTACAATTAAGGGGTTACGTAAACACTAGAAACCGAGCAAGAAAGTAGATATAACCGAACAGTAGCGTAAAATATTACGGATATTTCGCTGCTGAAAATAAAATACCTGTTTTACAACATCGCTCGAAGTTCCTTTGAAATCTCAATTTCCCGGTGTGGAAGATGAACAAACAGAATTTTGCGACATACATATGTATCAGTGGCCGATCTACAGTGGGAGGGGGATGAGGACCCACTCACCCCCAAAAACCAAAACCTCGATGATAAAATTTCTTAAAACAGAGAATCTTAATTTATACTATAAAAGATTTATATAAATGTTACAACATATGGATTTAATTATAACTAATATTTAATACTGTTTTCTAGTAAAACTGTTAATGTTCCGTTTTTATTCTGTATTTTATGCCATTTTTGTTTATTTTTTATTTTTATTTTGTAATGTAAGTGGAAATAGTTCAATGAGAAATATGTCTTATTTTTTTTTACTTGCTCACGAACAAAGAATTCAGATTGGATTATTAACAGTAAAATCTAATAAAAATACTATCTTTCAATTCTTTCTAGTAATTTATTGAAGTACCGTTTTCGCTACAATTTTATAATTTCTTCTTTTTTTTTCGCCTAAAAATAAAACAAAATCTAAATTAAATTGTAATAATTATGTATTTTTAAAACGCTTTTTTTTAAATTTCTAAAAAGGTGGTCGCTATTTGATTTTCTTCATGAAACACAAGCTATTTCTCAAATATACTGTGTACCATAGAAGATATATAATTACGAGCATATAATTTCCCACCCCAAATGTCTCTCTGGATCCACCCCTGTATATGTATATTTAACAGTTTCGCTAGTAAGAAACAGATATTATTTTTAAAATTAAAAATTAAAATGTGCCGACATGTTTCGGAGTCAATTACTCTCCATATTCATGGCGTTAATAATTAAATATTAACGCCATGATGAATATGGAGTAATTGACTCCAAAACATGTCGACACATTTTAATTTTTAATTTTAAAAATAATTTCTGTTAAATAAAGATTTTATATTGTTTAATAAAGTGTTAATACAGAAATGGATGAAAATAATTTTAACCTAAATATAAAGAAACAGATAATTAATATTAATAATTAATCAAATTCTTTATCCATTTTTTTTTTTTTTTTATATGTAATTAGCCATATTTAAAAAGTTTATTTAAAACGTAACTTAAATTAATTTAATTTGCTTCTGATATCCTTCTTTTTTCATTCGTATTTAGCGAGTTTAGTATTTAGTGATATGGTTTTCTTAAATTTACATTATTATCTACACACTTCTGATTATATATAATGTGATCGCATTTGTTGATACACATGTATATACATGTGGATATATTTTAATTTTGTCGTTAAAAAAAGTCAAACTGGTGTATTATTTTTTTTTTTTACAATGTAATAAAATAATCAAATTTGGAAGTTGAGAAATCATTAAAAAAGCTTGCAAGGTTTAAGAAATTTCAAAAAAAAAAAAAAAAAAAAAAAAAAAAAATACAAGTCACAAAATTTTTTAAACACATAAAAATACACATCTATAATACGGTGTATTCGTAAATGTAAATTACGGTCAACTTCAACTTAATACGCGGGATCCTTAGCAGCGCATTAAACATCATGTTTGATTGTGATCTTTTATTCCAATCTATATTTATCTCCGGTTATTAACACTAATAATTCAACTTGGTTAAATCAAAAATTAATGTTCTTTTTAGTTTTCGTTAAATCTATGCTAAATCGCGTTCGTCAATAGCGTTTGTTATATAATATATACGCTAACACAAAAAAACTCTCCAAAGAGACCCCTTAAAGCATCACATTATTCGATGACTACTGAATGTTCACTGAGATATTGATCGGGACCCACACGTGATACCACTACTTTGAATGAACAACGAATCATTAAAATCGATCTGAATAATCGTAAGTTATGCACGCACAGACATCAAAAACAATACATACACTCTACGAATAATTTGCTTCTTTCGATGTCGGTAAAAATTCCAAAATGTACATTATTAATTCATTTATCTTTCGGAAAATTAACAGGAGCTGAAATCGAGTAACGTAGATGGAGAGTAAATCGGTGTCACAATTGCGGGCTAACACCAAACGTGCAACGGCGTGCCAAAAATGATTCACAGTGCGTAGCAAATATTTCTTAGAAAAAAACGCTGAGAAAACAAATCAATTACAGCCTACAAGGTCAGCTGATAATTTATTAAAACCGGTAGGACTAAAAATCTGACATTACGCTTTCCTGCCTAAATCGGCTACATAAGTGTTGCATACTAAAAGGTCGATTAAAAAAAAAACAAAAAACATTATTCCTCGTATATGTATATAATAAATAACGAACGATTTAGTAACGGTTGATTCCGGAATAGTCGCTGGAGACGCGTGCGTATTGCGAAAAAATCGAATGAGACGTAAAGAGAAAATAAAAAGAAGGACGGTAGCTGCTGGTAAAGGGGAAGGGTCGGGCGGCAAATTGAATATAAGTGCTTCGAGTTTGTCGAGAACATATTTAAATGAAAAGGAAAAAGTTGGAAGCATCAAGCGTCGTCGAACAGATTCGTAATAGATTAAGCAGCATTGATATGAAGGAAGAAGGGTTCAGGTTTTTTTCGTCGGCTTCTCTTTGTCCGCGCACACACTCCTATAGGAAATTGAAAATGGAGAAAACTCCGCGTCGCTCCGTAATAATAGGAATTCGCCGTGCTCGTCGATAGAGTATCTCTTTTGGCTCGGTTTCGGTGTAGCGCGCGCACGCACACACATGTAGCCGGCGATAAAATTGCTTTTCCAGGAAACGCCGCGATTTTCCTCGACCGGCGACTGGCGGGCCGTGTTCAGCGTCAAAAATGGAAAGTTTTGCTCGGAAAAATCGAGCCTAAGCGATAGTGGCGGCGGCGGTGGTACAGCGGCGGTGATGCATCGACGAAAGAAAGAGCGTGAAAGGCAGCGATTTTCTTTCTTGGCGAGCACGTGCGTGTGCAGGATGCTAAACGGCGCATTGCGACCGGCTAGGAGCGAGCAGGGGAAGGGACGGGTGGAAATGCAAGAGAAAATAACGCGTGGAAACCGTAGTAGTTGGTTAAATGTCATGTGACGTCTCGGTAATGGCGTGATTTTTCTAAGAAGGGTTCTTCTTGTTATTATTATTGTAGTTGCCGTGCCGTTGCTGCTGCTGCCGCTGCCGTTGCCGTGCAAAAGATTTTCCGAGCTGACTGAGCGGGATAGCAGTGTGAAGGGAAAAGAAAAATCTGTGGAAAATGGGGAAAAATAAGCACGAAGGAGAGGAGCCCAGGGAAGGGAAAACATCAGCATGTCAGAACAGGCAATGGATAATAGATGAGATTTTAACGAGAATTCGAAGAATAGCCTAGGTGCCGCCTTCCAAGGATCCGAGAAAACTCTCACATACTGCAAATAGCTTTCGCCGTTCCTATACTCGACCCGGAAAACTTTATCATCGTATTTTCCGGCATCTTTTTCCATCCTCTTTACCTTTTCTTTATCTCTTTTTCTCTCTCGTCCCTTCAATCGCTCTCCGTCTTTCTCTCCCTCTCTCTCTCTCTTTCTCGCTCTGTCGGATTTCTTACAGTACCACCCCATATATCCTTCAACGGCACCCGATCATCTCGGGATAGGCATCGTCGCTGTATAATTCATAAATTCCGGGAAAAAAATTCATTTTTCATTATCTCTTTCACCTTTGGCTTCGTCTTTACGTTTTCCATTGCTTTTTCGACTACACAATATCGTCGTACGTTCGCTTCTTTCTGCATCATTTCCACTAGGGAACGGTAACCCCCTTCCTTATTGCTACAAACATCTGAAATATACGAATTTGCAAATGTACCAAACGTGTCCGATATTTTAGACTTGCTAAAATTGAGTAGCTGCCTGTATCTTTCCTATATAATAACTGTTTTTTATTTCTTTTTTAAACATTTTATTTTGCGTTTCGTTCGATGAAAATGGTAACAAATAAATTTCACAATATATATATATATATATATACATGTATTGTAATATATACATATATATATATATATGTACTGATTACTTCATTTTTTAATTTACAGTTTGCCAAGTTCACTTTCGTTAAGTATAAACGTTATCCCGTTATAACACATACTACTTTTCTATATTCATGGACTTTTCGGTTTTTTGTTCTCTTTTTTTCTTTTTCTGAATTCGTATCCGAGTAACTGTTTTCTTGCTTAAACATTTTGAAAACATTCCTCTTCTTTGACGAAAAATGAATACCAATTTTTCTTCTTCAATTAAGACTTATTAATAATCACCTCAAGAATGAATCGAAATATTTCACACAGGCAAAGATGAACCACAAAGTACTGTTATTAAAAATTGGGGGAAACCTTTGCCGGCTCAATTTGAATATCGCCCTTAGGCAGCTCCCCCCCCACTCCCGGAGATCAATACTATTTTCAACTTTGCATACTCAATGCATTATAGTTTATTACAGCCTTTGCGCATAGCCGATAGTATAAAAACAACGCTTTGTCTAAAATTCTTAGCAGAACAAAATTCCCTCACTAGCCCTTAAAAATCAGAAAAATCAATTCCGAACCCATACAAATGCGTACACGATGGTGCGTATATACGCAAACGTAACTATCGAGTATATCTTTAACATTTTCAGTATTGCAGTGTAAAAACTTTTGCCGAGTTAATTTTTAAGTTGGTTTTAGAACGACGGTGTAATTGAGCATGCCCGCGTGGCATGTTAAAACGTTATGCGTGTATTTACTCAGTCACACAACCAATCACACACTTCCTTAACATGTAGCCGTCAAACGAAACTGCTTTCATTCTTGTCGCAACTTCTACGGAGCTACTGCGTGTTCCGTTTTGGAAAAATTACTTTTTTTCTACTTTTCTTAACGGTATTCAAATTATATTTACCTTAAACCTAGATTTTTTGCGTGACGCTGATGTTAAAATTTAAAAATTACCGTACAGCCCAGTTAATTGAACAAATCAGATTATTTTTTTTTCGAATTAACGCGCAAGTTAGACCTTACGACAATTTAGTTAATAACACGAACCCACCTACTTCGAAATAGTACGATTTTCAGCTGAATGCAATTTTTCTACCTATAACTTAAAGTTTCAGCAAACCTTATGTACTGTAGAAACCTCACGCATCATATATATATATATATATATATATATATATATATATATATATATATGTATATATATATGGGCGTCGCCAAGGGGAGCAAGGGAGCGTTGCCTTTCCCCCGGAGCTTTGGAACTTTTTGATCAACTGACCATGATGAGTACTCATAGGCGCGTAATCATGGACAATTTGACTTTTATAATAAAGTAATAGAACAATTTGCCAGAAACCCACGAAAATTGCGTTCTAATTAAAATTTTATTCTTGTTAAATAAAATATTAAACCTTTACAAATGATAAATTTTATTTTTCCTATAATTCATATCCTTTTTTTTTATCATCATGCCCCCGCCCTGCTGATTGGCCGGCGAATCATTTTGCCCCCTGGCTCATTGGCTGGCGGCGCCCTTTCATATATATATAATAATTTGAGCAGTTTTTATATTTATTATAGAAAGACGTACGACATAAAGTATAAAAATATTTCTAAGATGTTTCGGAAAATTAATTAAAAAGCCACCTTATTCGAATTTTTAATAATTTTATAATTAAGTTCAGAAATTTCGGTATGAAAAAAAATTTAACAAAATATTTATCATATCCGCCCGTTCTTTTAGATTCCAATGTATTTCGCGCTCAAATGATTTAAACTAATTTCGATAAGTATTAAATTTCAAAAAACAAAAAAAAACTTAATATATATGTTAAGAGATAAAATTTTCTACCAAATTTATTCGGAGATGGTGTTGATTTTCGAATAGGAAAATAAAAATGAAATTATTTTTTTTTTGAACGTATCGACTACGGATATTACCCAGCGAAAGTGAAGGGCAGCGAGATACTTTACTACCCGAACGAAACACAATTACCTAATCAACTACACCACGATATAAGCCGGGCCAAAAAAAAAAAAAAAAAAAAAAAAAACTACACCACGATAGCTAGACTCAAGTTCGCGTTAAATAAAAAGAAGAACAGAAACAAAACTTTTATTCTCAATCGGTAATAAAGATTCTAATTTTGAGTTCAAAAGCGGCGTATGCCCATTTTAGCTTCTTTCCGGGATATTGATTTGTCATATATTGATAACAGTTAAAGTTTTGACCTAATTTGACCACATTATCGAAGCCAAACTGTTTTCGATCGAACTCTATTGACGAACAATTTAGGCTCGTAAAGTGAAATTCAATAATAAAAACCGCGGAACGACGTAGTTGTCTACCCCCGCAGACTCGGCATTGATTGGCAGCTTACAGTACGAATCTGTAGGTCATCCTATTTGAAAAAATGCTTTTCAAATTCAGTACAAAAAGTCGATAACAAATATTTTTTTAGCAACAATCGCAAAATCCGTTAATAATTTTAATGGGGAATAAAAATAAATTTGAAAAATCAAGAAACCCCGTTCGTTCCGTGAATTTTTCAAATTTGTAAAATATACAAGAGAATTGATGATATTCTCATTCGTACAATATGACTTTTTGAAAACAAACAAAAAAAACCCTTAACATTTTTTTTCTCTTTTAAAACCCGCAGTTAAATTTTGGAATTTTTAATTACCTTTTCTCCTCTTCGGCTTGAATAAAAACCAAGTAGATTATACATAACAGCCCATAGCGGAAAACAAACTTTACTTTGCTCTAATTGTACCCTTGAGATCTATAAATACCGTTGTTATAGCATACATATGTTCATATATATATATATATATATATGTGAATAATGGCGACCATCATCATAAGGCATCCATTAAGATGACTTTAAACCTCGGAATCCGTACACATTTTTAAACATTTCTTCGCAACTAATGCACTCAATGTGTCAGCGACTTTAAAAGCTTGCAAGCTTCCCCATTGCCGTTTATTTCACGCACCGGGTTTATTTATTTAACGTAATTTCGGTTGAATTCGGAAAAAAGTTGTCGAATGACTGTAATAAATTTTGCTGGTTTATTACTTCCGCAAAAAAAAACAAAAAAAAAAACAATGGTTTCCCTGGTTAATAATGTTAAAATTAACCAGGGGAGCCAATTACCGTTGCGTGTGCTATTCGTCCTAATGAATAACACACGTAGGTATATATGTATATATGTATATGAATGTGTGTGTTGTTTATACATATATATATATATATATGTATGTATGTGTGTGTGTGCATTTTTTTTTATAAATATAAATTCTTTTCATAACCGGCTGGTATATTAGCGCTGCAAAATTAAGTACATATCCATTCGCGATCGTTCAAATAGCAGAAAAAAAAAACTTATAACAGCAATTAGTCCATTTTCATAAAGACTTAAACGTGCTTTTTCAATAAGATGTAAGGGAATTATTTTTACCAGCAGCCGCATTCTATTCGCCTTACGATCTCCTATCGTAAAATCGTGACGTCCGATTTCCGCTGAATCACAACGCACCGCCCAGTCACTCTCGCCGAATACGCCGAAGTCACCCGCGCATCGGGTTTTATTTATTTTTCCCTAAACACGTTTACCGGTTATGTTAAGAGACAATTTGAACAGATGCATTTCTCACGCGAAAATTTAACATCAAAGAATAAGAATCGAAGAATGTCAACTTAATTTTTCAATAAAATATTTCGTTCCTCCACGCCCCCCCGGGGGATAAGAGAACAAAAAAAAAAAGATCAATTTAAGAGTAATTCTTTTTTATTTCATCATCGACCGGAAGGTGGTCCCTTAGTAATTTATTTATTATTATATCGAAAATAAAATAATAAAAGTTACATGTGTTTCTTAAGGAGACGTATCAAAAAATAGCCAATCAACGGCTCCGTTGAAAAGTGGGACTTTGAACTGCCGAACGTAGCAGAAAACTCGGAAGATCGAGGAAAACCGAGGAGACTGAAACCGCGAATCGAGCGGAGATACGGACTGGAGCAAAAACATAAAATAGAAGATAATTACGTTATAAAAATAAGAAATACACTAATTGGACCGTTTATCGACGGGGACGAAAATGGACTTTGAGCATATCGACAAAAGTTGACAAGTATGAGAAATATCGTTGTATACACAAATCGAGTTAATAGAGAATGGAAATGCAGTACTAAACAGAAATTAAGGGAAGATAAAATTGTAAGACAGTGGTGGAGAAATAGACTTCGATTCGGAATTAAATAATTAGACAGCGGGCAGCGTTAAAATTTATAAAATACGAATAATATATCGAAATAGGTGATGAAAATAAGGAAGCGATAGCGAGACAAAAATGGTGCGAATAATATTTAGACATAGCTTAATAAACACAACAATAATTAGATTGGTAATAATAATAATAATAATAATAATAATTATTATTATTATTATAGTAAAAACTAATAATATGAAAATAAAAAACGAAAAAAAAAAAGGTAAGAATACGACAAAAAATGCAAAATTGGGTTTTTTTTGTTGTTTTTTTTTTGGCCTGGCTGTGAATGCCATTTGGCTACAAATTTCGGATTCGATTACAAAAAAAGTTGCATTATTTTCCAATTATTCTTTGGTATCGATAGCCGTAATTTAGAAAAATTTTGCAAAAAAATAAATAAAAGAACATTTAAATTCCGGTTGATTAAGCTAATTGTGATTCTTCGGTTCACAATGTGAAAACGTTTTAAGGCCGGCCCAGCGCGATTTAGGAAATTTTTCCTATCGTTGCAAATTGAAAAATTCAGTAGAGTTCGCTTCTGGCGATGGTCAGTGTGTAAGCTGGCCGAAACGTTAAGCAAATATATTCTTTCTAACACAGTTGTGCCCGCAATTTATTTATTTTATGAGTATTCACTATGTGAAAGCTTTAAACATTTATTTCAGACAGAGTTATTTTAAGTAAATTCACTAAAATAATATAATGGCTCGTCGTATAACATGCTCACATTATATATTAGAACTAATTACTTTATAGAAATTGTTCTAGTTTAATAGCATTTTAAGAAAAAAACCGTTATACAGATTATCGCTTTCTGTTGAATTTCCGGTGTTTTCCCAACGAGTATTTATTAGATTGAAATTTTCCTTCAGTTAGTAATGAAACTATTTGCGCCTTCATTTTCCCGAAGTTTCAGACGCACTCGCTCTCGTGTAGCAAACTGAAATGACCCGAACCACTGTGTGACAGTCGCTCGGCTGATAGAAATTGTTATAAAAAAAAAAAAAAAAAAAAAAAAAAAAAAAAAGGTGTCAAACGAAATTAAAAGAGCGCAGATTAGCATATATGTATATCTCGGTCACAATCAAAAAGGCAGTAAAGTTCAAATCATTACGATCTGTTCGCTAAAACAAACAAATTCGTAGAAAAATATCAACCGGTAAAAACGACAAACAAAACAACTAAGCGATGTCGAAGTTTTAATGTAAATTCGACAGTCTAGAGAGTTACGATGATTAAATTTAGCTGTGGTTTAGTTTTGAATTTAAAATTTCTCCATTAACAGCCATGGACGTAGCTAGAAATTTTTCCTGTGGGGGAAGAGCTGACTAGCTGAATATATAGATATTAAGTACAACGTAATTCTTAGGCTACCCCCGATTCGAAAAAATGTCCCAATTTTATGTAACGTTTGTTATATTTTATAGGATTTTTGTTATTGTTATTTAAAAAATGTCACGAAATATGTAACGAAAAATATAACGCAAAAATGTAATGAAAAAATGTCTTAATTTTATATAATGAAAGTTAAATGTTAGAATAGGATTTTTGTGGTTATGTTTTTTTTTGTGTTGATACTATAAGAATTACGTTGCAAATTTTGATAATTTTATACAAAGTATAGAAGAGAAAGAGACAGAAATGAAAGCAAGAGGGGTCAAGGGTCAGAACCCCTTGCGAGGCCAAAATGGCCAAGTTTATTTATATATATATATATGTGTATATATATATATATATATATATATATATATATATATATATATATATATATGTATATATGTGTGCACACATATAAGCGTATTATATTAAAAAATTTATATAAAATTAATAACTTAAATAAATATATAACCGAAATAAATAACAGCTTATTTAACACTTAATTTGCAAATGCTAATATATACATAGTCACATAGGACATCTAACAGTGCTGGCTTTCAATTATTTTAAAATTCTCTTCTCTTCTGTGACTACGTTCAGATTGTGCAACTTACTTCAACGTTAAGTGAGTACGGTCTGAAAGTAGTCACTGAGGGAGCTTTTAAATAATCGAAAACCAATACTGATGTCTACTTAGTCTACCACCGCTTCTGTAGTAGAATGGTGTGCAAAGCGTCGTCTAATTGCACGCGTATAGGAAATTATTGTGATAATCACGGCATCGAATTTCGAAGTACATTGTACTTTTACACTTTTCAAATTTTTCTCCGTGTGACATTTAGACAATTCTTTTAGAGGGGCAACGAGTTTTCTAGGGTAGGCAAGGCCCACCCTTGCCCCCCTCTAGCTACATCCATGACAACAGCTAGTAACATAATATGCTCTTTTCATTTATTATTATTATAATTATATTATTATTTTTTAAATAATGAAAAGGTCTAGTATTTTTTAATGTTACATTATCACGGTCAAATAATTTAAAAAGTATTTGTAATTAAAAAAGCACTAATTCTACGTAAATCTTATTTGTAATAGTGTTTTGTTTTTTTTTATTTTTCAGATATCAATCCCTAAAAAAAGGAAGAATCTACTGTATGCTCCTACAATAATGGATAAATTTTTACCGCTAAAATAACTTTTATAAGTATAAATACGCCGTCAAATTGTACGTTACGAAAGCACGTTTAAATAGAAAATTTCAAGCAAATAGGTACGAGAAATACAGAATGCGAAAATGACTATTAACGATACGGCAAAATTTCAAAGTCGGCTGAAACAAATGAACTTTATGACATCACTTCTTTCTTGAGAGGAAAATGAGAAATTTAAAAATCGATCGTCTTATAGAAAAAGTAAAGAAAAAAATCGATATTCCAAGAATTATATTTTCATCTTTGTAATTTTTTTTTCATCTTCATTTCCATAATTTTTAGGTATTTTACACTTTCAGTAATATTTGTATAATAACTTTTTAAATTATTTATGCTAACCGTTAAGTTACATGCGTACAACCACCTACGTATATATATATATATATATATATATATATGTAATCTTCCATAATTATTAAAAAATAGTCGATTCTAATTGACTACGTCATATTTACACGTTATATAAAACTGATATAAAAAAATTTACGTGACCACTTTACAGAGCATTCCCTGGCCCTCCGGGTGATAATCTTCTATAATTTTTATAGAAGAATTGGTTCTGAATAACTGAGTTCCCTTTCGGCGTAAAGCACAATAACAAAAAGTTACAGATTAATCGCTATGGAATATCCGGCGCAGAAACGTTACTCGGAAATTTGACATTATTTTTCATATAAAAACAGCATATCTTTAGTGTGTGGGTGTGGACGCTTATGTATGTTGTTTTATATATATATATATATATATATATATAAACTCGGCCATTTTGGCCTCGCAAGGGGCTGAGCCTCTTAACCCCTCTTGCTTTCATTTCTGTCTCTTTTTCTTCTATACTTTATATAAAATGATCAAAATTTACAACGTTATTCTTACTGGCATCAACACAAAAAAAATAACATAACCACAAAAATCCTATCCTAACATTTAGCTTCCATTATATAAAATTAAGACACTTTTTCGTTACATATTTCATTACATAAAATTATGACATTTTTTCTAATGAGAGGTAGCCTAAGAATTACGTTGTAATTAATATGTATATATATATATATATATATATATATATATATATATATATATATATGTATGTATGTGTGTGTGTGTGTATGTATGCATATATGGGGGGAAGGGTGACTATGCCATTTTTGCGCCAAGAATAATAAAAAAATCCTGTAACGGTTTTTGTGTTATTCAGAAATTTTGTTCTTTTGCATTATAGAAATGCATTATGGAAGTTGATGAAAGCTATTCGCGAAATTTGCAAGTTGTACCATAAAGCTTCGTACAATTAGAAATTGCTGCGAAAACCGCAAATTACAAAATGACACAGTCAATTAAAACCAGATCATCCATAAAAATTTCAGAAGATCATCTGTGATTTCTGAAGATGTCTCCATGGCGAGATTAAAAAGATCGCGTTATCCATTTATTTAAATGTATACATAGTATCTATAAATGCCCCCAATATTGCGCTATGACGGTGGTTTGAACGCGAATAATGTAGAGGAAATTACATTTTTATTCGAACAATTCATGATACAAGCTTATTAGAAAACTAACGCCATCTTAAGACACATTTAAATCTTCTAACGTTTGCAGTCAGTAATTCAAAATAATTAGGAACAGCCAGGTAGAACCAAGTGCCCAAAACAAGATAACTTGAAGTTGCTGCTCGATCCGATCAGCCGTCGATATTCGGTGCCCTACCCTAAATTATATAAACATGAAAATCGATGTATAATGTTTACCTTCTAATAATAGTAATAATAATAATAATAATAATAATAATAATAATAATAATAATAATGAAATAATCTATATTTAATAATAAAATTTTACAAATATATAGCGCAATTAATTACGTTAGCTAAATATAAAAAATTATCTGTTACGTTAATGACCAAGAAAAAAAAAACATCATATATACATCAACGTATGCAGGCAGGCTACCCTATTTATCAAGAAACGTGAAGATAAAATTGCTTTCAAAATGGCGCGCAGATTAAACACGTACACATTCGCATTTTGTAATGTAAGTAATGAAGGAAAATTGCTCGAAAAGATATAAAAACTGGTCGACTTTCCAGGAAACGTTAAACTTACAATCGGTTCGTTATCTGGCTGTTTATTACACGCGTGTGCTCAAAACCACTTAACGATAAAAAGAATTCTTAATTTTGTAGCCAAGATCTTTCGCGAATACAGCGTGATAACTTCAGAAAATGTTAGACGAATTATCTTAAGTTGTTTATGTAGGGGTTTCAGTTCACTACCACGATACGAATTAAATTTAATTATTGCCGTTGTTATTCTTTCACTAGAAAGGTTAATTTCCATCGAATGTGCAGTTTGTTTGCTGTTTTCAAAAACCTGCCATAATTGTTTCGAAGGAAAATTACGTTACACCGTAATCGTTTCCAAGTTACACAAACAAAAGCCAAAACGAAACTGTAACTTACCAACCGATGTGTCCCTTTATGCGTACTCTCTGAGATGATTACCGCTACACAGTTTCGGTGTAATACTTTTATCATTAAAAGTTGCCAATCCTTAGTGTCGTTAAATGCAATTTTCTATGTAGCTATATCAGAAAAATTAACCGCTATTTTTTTCCAACTAGGTGGCGGGGGGGGGAGGATTTAAAAGAAAATATTTAAATTAATCTAAAAGTGTGCTTTTAGGGCTCTTCAAACGAGTGTTGCCGGAACGAGTAGACTACTAAATAATAGGGGTCGTCCCGCCGATTTATCGAGGTCTAGCGACAACGAGTCAAGAATTATTAAACACGGAACATAATTGTAGCTACCTGCGAGGCAGTGGCAAACGTGCATACCATCATATGCATACAGATACCGTCATCGATGTACTTATGACACTGCATTTGCGCAGCCATTGAAGATACAAACATTTACAATCAGTCCGTAAGTGCATCGTCTTGCAGATAGTTACGTATTGCATACAAAATAGTGCCATGAGTAGTATGTATTATTACGTTTACACAAGAATGTACAAATAGGCGTGGTCACCACGAAAGTAATTTAATACAAGAGAGATAGTATTAAGATATTTTATACTTGAAATTCAGTTTCAAATCGATCTGGAAATCTGTTTTTTTTTTTTTTTTCAGGATAAACGCAAAAACGAAACAAAAAAATACGCAGATAAGAACAAGAATTTTAAAACTGATAGAGAATTAGCGGTACAGAGACAAACAAATATTTGTAGGCAAAAAAAATGAAGGAAACCAAAAAAAAAAAACGGAACATTTCTTAAAATAACGAATGCAACATGTACATATATAGAGATTATGGAAGTGAATTTCAATCGTCCCCTTCTGGATTGATTATTTTCAACATTTGCAACGAATAACTTTGATAGTTCCAATCATATTAGTGTTCTAGAGAGAGTTGTCTGATTACGTTCAAAGTGAATACTAGTTTTTACGAAGTTTTTTTTTAAGCGATTTGTTTTACGACCAGGCTTTATATCAGTTAGTGGCCGCTTACAGAGCCGGCTTAGCAAGAGTGGAGTCATGCACCTAATGCGAAAGAAACTACCATCGAAAACTGTTACATGGTGAAGACAACATCTCGGAGATGACCTCTTCTTCGGAATCAATGGAAATGACAACACGTTTATATGCAACCACTGGTTTGTCAATCTCTGATTGCAGCGACACCGATAACAACAAAGTCAGCGCCTGAGGGGACGTGCCAAACAAAGGAATCGGCATGTAAGAAAGCAAACCGCGGAGCCACCCACAATAAAATTACAAAACAAGGAATCGTTTCTCACCACCGAGACAAATAGAAGATGAAGCGGCAACATCGTTAGTCAATTCTCACGTCCGTAAGCAATCAGCCAGTACGTTTCAACAAGAAGAAAATGGAAAACCCGGTTGCTTCCTCCTATAATATTAAATAAACCTGTCCCCCCATTTAAATCATTTAAAATTCATAAAAATATTAAAAATTCACCCAAAACGATAATGTTGATATAAAAGTTAAAAATGAGAAATATAACTTACAAACAACAAACATAAGTGACACTGTGTAACATATTTCCAATATTCCTTTCACAAAATAAAATCGAATACAACACTGCACGCATACACCAAATTAAAAAAACAAAAAAAAAAAAAAACACGGAAAAAAGGAATAAAGGGCCTTCCGCAAAATTTGGATATCCTCCGAAGAAAAAATCAAATTTATCCGTATTAAAGAATTTAGCAAAAAAAATAAAAAATAAAAGAAAGGCAAGAGAGAAATGTATCTCGTTAATTTTAATCAAATGAATGAAGTTAAAAAAATCTGTTACTATTTTTAATAAGTTGGGTAAAATTCCATCATAAACAAAAACAATTATCCAGTGTTCTAAATGGTACACGGTCATGCACAACTGCAGTAAACAACCTAAATGTCCAAAATGCAAAGAATGTGTATACAAACTTAAATATCCTAAATTGCGCGAACTCCTATGAAAACCACACCGCTGATTCTAAAGACCGCCTGGTGCATAATAAAACCGTGTACAATCGATTAATAATAAACAAAAAATCGCGTATTACGCAGGAGCAAAATATTAATAATTTAAGATAAAACATAAATAATTTAAAACGTAATAAAAATAAATACCAAAACAAAATAACATCTCGAATAAGAATAATCCTTTAACCAATGCCACGATAACGACCAGAAGAAACGATAAAAAGCGAGTCAAATAATAAAAAATTCAACCGACTCCGACCAATCATTTCTAATTCAGTCACATAAAAACTTGAACATAATAAAGGTAAGACTGCGCGTATAAAAATTATTTTAACTAAATTAACATCGTCAAACTTGATCTATTCGGTATATTAATTATGTTTTATTAGATGGTGTAACGTGTTCGCGTGAATGATGTCAGAAAGCACATCGCTAACGTAAATATCGTAACGTAAAACGAGAACTCGATTAAAAATGATACAATTGGGTGTCGCTTCATCTAATTGCGGGTAGTCGTGAGGCAAAAATAGACACGAGAACCTGCAGTCCAAAACTGTCAAATTACCATATTTAGCGATTTTTTTTTTTTTTTTTTTTTGGCTTGGCTGTGAATACCATTTGGCCACAAACTACTCATTATTACGAAAAATCATTATATTTCTTTTTATTAAATCAGTTTATTTCTCATTTTTTAAAAATCAGTCTATTTTCTTTTATTTATTTTTATTTTGGTCGTATCGAACTCGTGTCCACTATCTCAGCAATTAAGAGTTCACGCCACTAGACTATGGCGACAGCTTATTTTCCGAAATGATAATACTGCGGCAATTAAATAGGTAACTTTATTGGTTTTCATAAGGAAATAAAATGCGCATCTTTACCGAAGTCAAAAAATAAATACGGGCGCAATAGGAGTAAAAAAAATTTAAAACTTCACTCTTTCTTCTGATGTAATTAAAGGGATTCCAGAATGCATAAAAAAAAAAAATCCTTTCTCAGGACTTCCGTGAATTTGTCAATCGGAATCGAAACACCGGATTAAACGAGCACGTTCACTAGAAACCTACTGAAAATTCTTTCCGAAACTACACACTAAAAAGATACCGAAAGCAAATAAGAACGAAGTTTAATTCCCCTTATTTTCTTATTAACGATGCCGAAGTTGTATTATAAATTTCAAACTCCACGTTATTAGGTATTATTTAGCTTTTAGAATTTGGTATTTTTGCGGTGTTTTGACGTAATCTCTTAGGGGAGGATTAAGACAGATTGAGAAGCGGTGACCTAAAACATTTAACGACCGGGCTATGTACTAATTTATATCGTATCGGAATAATCCAGTAAGCAGCCACTGGTATGTGCGCGCACTGAAAACTATAGGCTCGAAGGAACTGGACTGCAGAACTCCTAGAAATGTTGAATTACCATCTCCGTGCCCCATTGATGTCTCTCATCCAGCCTCTTTTTTATTAGCACCAGTTCGCGGCGGCCGTGCGTTAATAAAAAATTAAAGATTTCCAAAAATTTTCAATTGTGCTTTTTTTTTCTTCTTTCGTTTCGGGCGACATTTTGACACTACACAGTGTTGCCAGTTTGTTCTTTGATTTTTCTCGTCACAAAAACTCAACTCTAGCGCTCTCGGACGCGCAGCTGTCGGAGTGGTGCGAACTGCCGAAACGACATTTCCTCCTACAATTAGAATTATATCGTCGATAATCAGCGTTATCGGTAGCGCGCACAGTTCCAATAACAGCTGATAACACGGCCAACTGGCTCGATTTCCTGTTGTTAGATAATTTTTATCATATCGCAGGCACGTTCGATTAGAATGGAGTTATTGTGTTCGCTTTTTCGAACGTGTTCGAGTATGAACTTTGTCTTATCTCTGAAAAACCGGCAGCCATTTTACATTTAGAGCATTTATTGTAGGAAAACTGCTCTTATCATCACAATTAGTACGGTTAACGTATTATCGCTCGCATCTTTTTACTCTCTTTCGTTCCTTCTGCTCGTTATTTACCCACCTCTCGGTCTGTCCTTCTTTTTCTGCGTCTAATTATTATTCCCTTTTGACATTCTCCCTTTGTTTTTCATTCCTCAATAACAACCTGTTATTTGACCGCTCTCTCTTTTCCGATATAGATAGCGCTGGTCGCTGCTATCAAACTGTCAAATAGAATAATTAATTCGATAATCATTACTCAATAGCGAAGTTATATCAACAAAAAGTGACAATATTAACTACGTATCATTCTTTTGCTGCCGGTAATAAAAAAATCTTGTTGTTACATTTTTGCGTTATCAAAGTTGTAATAGAAATTGCTAGGCACGCTATAAATTAAATTTATGGATTTTGAACATTTTTTAGATGTATCTCTCTATATATTAATGTATCGTTTTATTAAATAACATATTCAATTGAAATCTACTTTTTGAAGTCAAATGAAGGCATCACCTTGGGGAAAGAACTCATATGTATATGTGTGTATATATATACCTTCAAATTCCGCCGAGGAGACATCTACAGGAGTGATAGTCATTCTTCGCAAAACAGCAACCTTTTTCTTTGTCGTAATCAAAAATATCTGTAGAATCAATGAATTTCATTTACGAAAAAAACACTAAAAGTCAGTTCACATTAGATGAAAATTAAAAGGAATGATATTGCGAATTAAGTTTTTCACTGTTTATTATTTACCATTGAAGTAATAATACATATATGTACATAACTGACAATCTGTATAAATGCGCAGTTCTCTAAATCAGCGGCTCTTAGGTCCGTGATGTACTCACAGGGAGTTCGCAAAAATTAGAAGAAACATCGAAAAACGCTAAGTTTTATGGTTAATTGAATTTTAAGTTGAACTATAATTATACCAATAAATAAATATTTTAAAAGTGTATGTATTCACTTTATTTTCCCCGACTTTTCAAATTTTATCGATATTTGATTAATAACTTAAAGCACGACTACTCTTAATATGCGCTTATTACAATTTAATTTTAACAAATTTAATTTTACATTAGTTAATATTTTGAGAGCCGCACTTGGTATTTTTAAAATGTATGGAAACAGACTTATCCTTCTCAGTTCATTACTTTTAGTTATTCGTTCTTTTTAGCTATCATTATTAATTAATCTGCTTGTGTTGAAATATTTTGGGAGTCCAGTTTTTTCATGTATTTTTTTTTTATTAGTTCGTACATTTTAGATCTGTTTTCATCCAACGATTTTAGTAATTCGCTACTGACATTATCATCGCCAGAAAAATTTTCCTGTTTTGAGTTCTTTTAATGCTTTCTCAAATTCTGCATTAATTTATTACTTACGCATTGTCTACTGATATATTTTCTATTAAGTTAGCCCCCTTTTGGTTTCAATTTAACATAAAGTTTTCCATATATCTTCCGTCCACCAGCTATTTCTTCTCCGTCTATAACTTACTTTTCATTCTCATTTTCAATTCCATTTGTTTTGTTTGTACCTTCGATATTCTCTTCCACCTGTTTACATTGTTCTTCTGATTTTCTTTCGGATCGGCATAATATAGTATGACATGTTTTAGTTATTTGTACACTTTTTTCCGCTACTTCGTGATCATAATCATTTGTTGGCTTATATAATTGTATTATTATCATTGTTACCAAGCTTGTCTCTATTTTAGTTGAAATTATTCCATCACACTGATCTATAGATGTGTCATAATTTTATTTCCCCATTTTTTATTTAGTATCACGCCAACGTCGTTTTTACCACCATTGTGTCTTGTGTCCTGAGTATACTACTGGATAAGCGTAACTCAAAAAAAACTTCCTTACTATTTCATCTTGCTTTCAAAATCCTTAATATATTCACTTCTTTCTTTTCGTTTCTAACTTGATATTTTACATTTTTTCACGTAACTTCATAGATCCAACATTCTACGTTTCTATTTTTACGATTAGGATAGTTGATTCCGTGTCTTTGTCTTTCCAGTTTCGTACTCTTCGTACGCAGAGACGTTACCCATTCCTGTAGAAGGATAATCGCATGTTTCACACTCGTAACCTTGCCGTGGCTCCGGCGTCTAGCGCTAGCCGGATCGCATGGCACACTTATTTATATTTTTTTAAAACTCCCATTGACTTTAACCTTGGAGGATAATAGTTTTCCGTTGCTTTTCTTCTCGCAGTGTTAAAACCACTTCAGCAATATACGTTCGATGCTTATTAACAGGCTATACCAAACTACCGTTCGGACAATACTGGGAGTACCCATTCCACTACCAGAGGATCATTCTTCATCTAACTCCTTCGCTGTGATCTATTCAACTTGGTAGGTCCTTTTAGTAGTATACAATAGAATCCTCGGGGGGTACATAAACCCCTAAGCTACATTAAGGCGGTCGCCCCCGGAGGGGATATATCAATTACAACATAATTCTTAGGCTCCCTCCATTAGAAAAAATGTCTCAATTTTATGTAACGAAAAATTTCCCAATTTTAACGCCCGAGAGCAATACAAAAATTTTTGTAGCAAAAAAAATCCTATAACCAAATTTATAATTCTTTTCCTCGTTACGACTATAAGATACGTATTTCATTTTGCAATGAACTATACGCACTTCTATAAGAAATATAGAAGACTAACAAAAGGAAAGTACTTTTTACCTTTTTCTTCATCACGATCGATACCTGTAAACAGAATATAAAAATTAAACATTTGAAGCAACCGTAATTTTTTATGTTTTTTTTTTTACGTTTTGCTTTGTTCAATTCATCAACAACAGAACCTTCGTTCAGTAATAGTAGTAGTAGTAGTATTAGTAGTATATAAAAATTAAAAGCCCTAAAGTTTAACGCGATCGGATGTCGATAATGTAATTAACGAAGATATCGAGCGGAAACGAAGAGAATTAAAATAAAATTAAATAAGCGGTAGGAAAATTATGCTTCAGCGACAGAGAATTGAACAAGAGGAAAGTGTCTTCCTCAAAGAAAACGTGATCGGGACCACGAACTGAACACATTGCGATGGAGAGTGCCGCGTAAGCGAGTAGAACGCAAGAGAAAAACGAAGGAAGAAAACGCACACGGTACAACAAGGGATCGATCAGTATGGAACAGGTTAGAAAAAAAAAAAATCCAGGGAATTAGAAGACAGAGGTTGAATGAAAAATTTGAGATTACAAAAAAGGATAGGACTTTCCGGCGAGAGTCTGTAATGAAATTTGTTTTGGTTACTATGTTTTTGGGCTGAACTAAAGGGGGAACCTTCAATATGATGGTTATCAAATAACAAAAAAAAATTGACACGAACAGAATAAAATGAACACAAATTCTTAATCATGTCAAGAGACTTGAAAAAACCACTGTTTTAAAGTACCAAAGCCAATTAGTTCGATATAAACGAGGCTTCGGTATACCGTGAAATTTATATACCTTGATTACTCGCCTTTTCTAATATGCACAAAAATGCGCAAGCTATCGGATTAAAATAGTATGAAATTTGAAAACCGAAATCCAGAGAAAATCTACGATCGGTAAAAAATTTAAAAATATATAAAAAAACCAACTATATAGTATGGTTTTAGGTTTTAGTAAGGAAGATAGAGGAAGTGTACTATTGTTCAACCTTTCATCGGGCATTGTCTGTCGGCGCAAGGCGACCATGATACCAGATGGAGTTCCTTCTTTGCCTCCCGCATCTCTAGCATTGTGGCCATTGTTTACTCAAACATTTACATATAATATAGGATAATGTATCTTTCAGGGGTAATACTAGGTTGTGTAGGATGGGGAGGACGAATCTTTCAATACTTACCTAGCGGCCATTGAGGGCACTGTCAGAGCTGGCCGTAATGTTGAATTTCCCTACTCCATTCAGCATGCTGGGAAACACTAGTGCTTTTCCTCCAATTTTCATGTAGAATTGAGCACCATTCTATTCAGTCGCAGTTAAAAACAGAACACTTTCCGCTCTTTAAGCACAACCATCTGCATCGCCACTTTTTCTTCAACCGTAATGGCCGAAATTCTATTTAATAACCAACTCCGTCGTACTAATTTCTTTCTTTCTAATTAAAAAAATGTTCCACTCGAGAACTCTGTTCGCAGGTCATTTGCGTTGTTTGTACCTCAGCAGTTAAAGGCAACTCGCATATCAATACAAAGAAAAAAATAAGAATGAAACGCAAAATAATTAGTTACAAGTGTACAAAAAAAATAAGATCAAAAAATCAAAGGCAGAAACTGGGAAATCAAAAAAAAAAAAAAAACGAAGAAAGGAAAGAAAAAGGGGAATTTAATTACAAAAGATAATATACTAAAAACAAATACGGCAAGATATAATGCAATTGGCTCTTTGGGATAATTACATTTAAAAGCGGAACGTAACAATATATGATAAGAATATATAAATTAATGAAAAAGAAAATTGAATTAAAGGGACTGGAAAAGATTAGGCCTTCAGCTAACCATGAAAAACCCCTTTGGTGTTGCGATCAGAATAAGCGAAGCAAGTACAGTGCAAGTTCCACAGAATTTATCGCTACGAAGTAAACCTGAGGATAAGGTGAATACTAGTAGTTATATATTTATGGGTGTATGTGTATGTATATACATATATATAAGATAGTTCGGTAAACGTTTATATGGGTACGTTACTACTTAAGGCTTACTTTGTTTCTAATAATACGTGAGAGATAAATATTAAATGGTTTATGCTTAAATAGTTATAGATGAATAATAATAAGTTATAGAAACTAAGTATATAATATTTATTTATTACATAAATATACTCGTGTGTATTTATTTTGGAAACCCGCCGACAAGTCAACTGACTTGGTGGAGACTAAGGTATCGCAAATGGTTTAAACGAAAAAGGATAATGGGAATGGTTTTTTTTTTTATTTGCTACGGACTTTCTGCGCAATTTCAAATTAACCAGACTCTCGGGCAACATGAGTTCCTGAAAAACCTAAGATTAACAGAGAAATAGCGAAAAAAATTTGAGCCGAGCGTCTATTAACGTCGGACTTGAGGGAACTTTTGCATCGGCCTAGACTGGAACCATTCACGTCTCTCATGATTTTTTTTCCGAAATTTCATATAATGTTGAACGCATTGTTTTCACATAACATTGAAATTTCTCGCGTGCAGTTAAAAGGGAAAGAAGGAAAAATAAGAGCATCGTATCTTTTTTTGAATTTTTTCCAATTTGGCAGGAACGTAGAATTTATTATATTTCATATTTTTTATGTAAGTTTAAAATTACGGATACCGAAAATTGCAAAAAGATGTAGTTTATTAGGTAATATTAGACATACATTAAACGGATGTAACCATAGTAATGAGATATTCAATAATATTTATAAGCTACAGAATTAGTTACGAATTTTTTTAAAGAGTTTATCGTCGAGAAAGAACTTGTATATCGCAATAAAAATTCAATTATACGATATTACGAAATAATTAAGGTTAAAATACTAGTGTATTCAAGTTAATGAAAATATTAAGAATACGACTGAGGAAACCGAAAAAACTTAATTGGATTATGCCTGTAATGAACATTATAGTAAAAATTGCGAATTAAATAAATCTCTACCCAGAGTTTTTGGAAATTAGTGGGGAAAAAATGTACGCAAAGTGTATTTATGACATTGGTTATAAAAATAAGGGGGGAAAAAAACGAATGTCAAAAAACAATTTTTCAAATAGCCATTTTTAAGAAGAAGGTGAGCTAACGCATGACGACAACAGCGTTCGCAACCCTATTAGAACACGCTATGCTCTTGATAATCCTCGATACTTTTAGCTTGATTAATCTTGCATAGGAATGGGAAAATACATATTCCTGTTAAAATGCAAAATAACTCGCGTGGCCTACTGGTCGTTTTGTACGGAAAGAGAACGAAAAAACCAGAGAACAGTTACCGACCACGCTGAAAGCCGTGATTTCAATTTCGATGCTGAAATAAACATGTTAGTAGGGGATCGTTAGAGTCCAACTGTGCAAATAAGACAACTCGGAAGGGTAGAAGACGATGTAAATGAACGGATAACCGGGAAATTGAAGATAAAAACTGATCAATCAACGGATGACCGGGAAATTAATATGCTGTTTTGGAACGAGAACGCCAGCGAATAACACCTTCATCATCGTGACGTTACTTTCAATTTAACACGTGTATCAGGAAAACGATGCGGCAACTGCCGATATTCTGATTTGGAAAATAACTTCAAACCCATGTTCAAGGCAAAAATACGTCAAAAAGGACTACTGATCGGCACTTTTCTGCTAAACAAACGGTGTGTGAGGTTTGATTGTCAATTTTTGCATATTAGGTTAACGGCGAACCGTTCTTTTCGATTATTTTCATATAGAATTGTATTGTTTATACGCATTACCTGTTATTTAATCTGCACAAATTATTCAAATTAATGAAGCTTTTTTCGTTGATTATGATCCCGGTGTAGACAAATTCCAGCAATTCAGCACACCGGATGCTATATGTGCCGACTTATCCAGAGCGTATTTATATATGTCCGCTGTACACACGGCACACAGGTAAGTGAAAGAGGGCGAAAAAAAAAAGATAAAACACATTCTCGAAGCCGGCGCAATGTGAGGCTGAAAACTCAAGAGCGAGGCACACTAGGAACTAGAGAACTCTTATTCAATTGAGAAATCTTTTCCAACAGACTATGGAAGAAATAAAAAACTTCTTAATTGTTCTTTTTCTTTTATTATTATTAGTCTTATTGAAACTCGTGAAAAATGACCACACATCTTTATCAAATTACCAAAAAAAATGGCGGAGGGGGGAGGAACAACTCGTATAATTAAAAATTTCAAAACTGTTTCGTATTTCTTGATCGTAGCGCAGAAAAATAGAGCAAAGTTATAGAAATTGGACTTTCTTTTTCTTTTTGTAATCTCCTCTTCAAACCTTGTCGTGTTCTTTTTATTTCAGCGGTATTCCTTACAATCATCCCCGAGGGAAGCCCGTAATCGGGAAAAAAAAGTAAAAGTTGTTTCTTGCTACCGTTAACTGCGTGTTAGTGTGTGTGTGCCTTTTGTTTCTTATTATTATTGAAAATTATAAGAAAAAAACAAAAACAAAAAAAAACACCTACTAAAAACACACTGCCACCAGAAGTTTGTGGCGACGCCGAGTCGTCGTATTAATGCGCGTAACGTGATACGGCATATTCCCCACACAGTTCACAATCGAATCTGCTGTGCAAGATAAAACAGAAATTCTGCAGAGGAAACGGAGAACTGCTGGAAACAATGGCGCCCGCAGCTGGATTTTAGATCGCTCGGTTAACCGGAAGGGTTAAAAATTACGTGAAAAAAACCGTGCAATCGGAAAAAAAAACCTTCGCTCGGGAAAAAAATAGCGAAAAAACTTATTTTGCATAGCGGCGAGAAGGGTTGAAATCGTGTGTCTAAGTCATTTAAAAGGCTCCGTTACTTTGATTATAAAAATTTAATTTACCGATCAGTATCTCGACCAGGGTACATCCCCCCAGCCGGCGAGAGGGTTTTTTTTGTCGCGTTTCTTCATTTTCGCGCAGCATACGAGGCCGACCTTATTGTATTGTTTCACCGAGGTGTTAATTTATAAACAGGCACCCCCGGACACGGAACTACACCGAATGCATAATATATATGTCATCTGAGGAAGCAAAAAACAAATGAAAAAAAAAAAAGAAAAAATGCGATCAAAAAAATCCGGATTTAAATTTTTTTTTCATCGCTCGTGTGTTGTATTCCCTTTTTATTAATAATCGCCGGTGTCCCCAGACCGATCGGTAGCACTACTAGCTGGAAAAAATGTATTTTTTATAAAGCTTAAAAAAGTAATAGACACACACAAAAAAAAAAAAAAAAAAAAAGGAAAAGTGGCGCGCAGTGTCGTGCTGTAAAATACAGCCGGCTTGGAAGTTGTTCTCCGACTCTTGCGTTTTACGGTAATAAAAAATTGACAAAAATGTATACCTCCCAAAAAAAATCCAGATTCAAAAAAATCATCATCGGATATAACTTGCATCGGGGGTCGCGTGACATCCCTGTTTCGACGACGGGCTCAAAGTGACACGTGCGGCCTGAAATAACGGAACGTTTGTCGGTTGTTTTAAACGATTCCCCCCTTTCCAACAACATGTTGGACGGCCTTTTCATTATCGGCTAGTAACTGAAATTTTACACTCTGCCGGGTCAAATTTCGACTAGCACCCCCTGCATAATTGCCGAAAGCTGGAAGAACTGCGAAAAGATGATTTTGCATGGGGAACACAGTATATAGACTGGTAGAACACAATGGCCGACTACAGTTTACGCTATCGGCGCCTGGTAACAATCGAAGAGATGTAGCGAAATATTTTTGATCGTTCGTATTAATAACAAATGGACGAAAAATCGTACGACTGATTATTTGTAAAGTGTTCTCCCCCCGGTATTAAGCAACACAACTGGTTCTCCCGTCTGATTTCGATAAGTCGTAATCGAGAGTACTCTTTTCCGTAATTATGTTAGACTACGGAATCCGAAAAACTAGAGTTTTCGGAGGGAAAATACTCAATCCCTATCGGCAGAACATAAAGAAAATAAAGAACGCTAATCCCAGCAAAATGTTTAATAAAGTTTGTGTAAATAAAACTACGTAGTAGGTAATACATCTTTGTTCTGGCGATGCCACCGGAGCTAATGAGGTCTAGTAAGAGCGTGAGAACACTAGCGATTTCTGTCCCATGGTCCGCCCCCCGCATAATGGTACCAGACTCGGGCGCAATGAACGAACACCGTCAGTTCCGACGCGCGTTCACCAGCTACCGCGTTTTTTCAAAATTCGGCGGCGTAAGTATTTTACCGGGGTTTCAAAAAATTCCATTGCGCAGTCCCCACGCACACATGTTCCGGCACACGCTGCATACTTTCGTCACACAGGTTTAAAATCTCTACATCCAATAGACACGACGTAATTTTTAATTTTAATTTTTCGTGGATGGGAGAGCTGAAATTTTGGCGGAGTGCTAAGTTCGAAACTTGACACTTAGAACCCTAAATTTTGAAGGAAAGCTTTTTGCGAGTCGCGTTCCGTTGTCGTATTAAATATACATATATATATATATATTATTATTATTTCGAATTAGCTACTGGTGGACTACGTTGTTAACTGGTTCTGTCATTCTTCTTCTTCTCTTTCCATACTGCTTTCATTCTTTCACTGTCTTTTTTTTCTTTCTTCGGTCCAAAAAACGCCAGTTCTTCCTTTACGTTTCTCCGCGAATCTTTTGTAGTCAAATAATTTCATATACATATATATATATATTTTATATTTAATTTGTACATTACAAAACGTGTATAAAAAATACGTTATTTTCATCGGACGTGTAGGCCATTGCATCATCTCTGCATCGATCATCTCGACCGGATGCAGCTACATTTTTAATTGCCTTATATCATCGTCGTACACACACACACACACACACACACACACACACACACACACGCACAACACTCTGATATTTTCAGGAATTGCGAAGATTTTTTGTTCAATCGACGTCGCAAGTTATCCTTTTTAATTGTTTTATTTCACCAGCTCACACACCCGCGCGGACACACACACACACTTTCGTGCAGCGCTCCGTTATTTCCGAGGATCAGGAAATTTTTATTCGGTAAATTCGCTTAAAACATTTCTTTGCTCGATACATTATGCAGGGCTATGCCATGTAGCTCATCGCAAAATTGCACGGTTCGATCCAGCACACACACACACACATCTGCTGTCGGTAGTTTTTCTTTTCTTTCATAATCATTTTTTCGAAGCATAAGTATTGTAGTATTTTTTTCGCATCCAAAAATTAGTTTTATCGATCTTTCGTGTTCTTTTTTTGTTTTTTCTCCAATCCTAAAATTTAATCCGACAAAGCCTCGACCGCCGCAAATGCACACGGCTCGTCGTTCCCACGCACATCTCTACCATCGATTATTTGATCATCGGTCATAATAATTTTTTTTCAAGCCTAAGTAATACAAAATCAGCCTAAGTATATATTTTTTTGTCCAGCGTAAGGGTTTAAAAAATTAATTCGAGTATTTCTTTATTTTACTCGGTTTCAAAAATCCCCCCTACCAGCCCTGCGGAAATTATCTCTTTTTCGTATTATTTTTCGCGAGTACATCCACCCGCTACTACCGTGAAAGCGCACTAACCAAACCGTTACCGCTGGTTTCCTCGTAATTCGTAATAATTTTTTCCGAGTCTAAGTATTATAAAATTAGCCTAAGCTTATTTTATTTTTCGTTCCCTAATCTTTTCACGATATGTGTTTTATTTATTTTTACAACTCCATCAAACCCTCGTCTACCGCGAAAGCGCACCACCGACAGTTGTTGCTCACATTCTACATTATACATTATCTCATTACAAATTATCAAATTTTTAACTGAAAATTTATAGTCAAACACCAAAAGTAACCTTAGTAATATAAATGGCTGAAATGAATCTGGTATGGGGTGGTCTAATTAGTTGATGAACTCTGTCATGTTCATAGATGCTTGTGTGAAACGGGATACATATTCAGATATGAACAACACTTACGCACTGAGAATTCTACAACGAAATCTGTAAACCCCATTTCACGTCAAACAGCATTTATAAAAGGCGTTTATTTTATTGCGCGAAGAATCCCGTAATTTACCAAAATCAACTCTTCTGTAAGAATTATTCCGTGAGTCTTCTCATAGCGAGGCGAGAAGGGTTAATTTTCTATTTTTATACACGTATTAAAACTGATAATTCGAAACATTTGGCTTTTTCTTAGATGAGAAGAATTCTCCTTTAAAAATATGGATTATTTTAATTTTCCGAACTTTAAACATAAATACCTCCACAAAGCAATGTCTAAAATCGAACGCAGGTATTTTTTCCAATAATTGTCTGTTAACTGTGCTTGCAATCTTAGAAACAATTAACAACCCGCTCCCTTCATGTTTCACCCTTCAAACGACACTTTCTAACATTGTTCATGTTTTTTACTGATGAAAATATATAAGCACAAAAATGAAACTGCCATTTTTAGATATTTTTTAGACGACCCCTAAATACAATGTATTTTGGTAAAAAAAAAAATTCAAGTGGGTCATGGTCAAAATTGATAAAAACGTAGGATAAGTGGAAATTATATTGAAATTGAAACTATTTTTGGTACAGTATTTATATTCCACGTATACGCTGCTTATATGTATTTTCAATAATATTGATATTCGATATGTATGATCATGTTTAACTTTTGTCGTAGTCTATGATGATTTTTTTAATTTTGCATTACATATTTCAACATCAATACAACCAATTATTAACCGTTAGTAAAGATTATTTCAGGTAGCGCGGTGGTAGCCTTTGGCTACCAAATCGTCACGGGTTCCGAGACTTTTTTCGTTCCGGATCTAAGGCGCTCTCAGGTATATATCTAAAAATGGTTATAGCAGAAAAATCTAGGAAAGTAAAGGCAGCCGGGAGAAAGGAACTGGCTGTCCTACTCTTATTAGTAGTGCCGTTGGGCTACATTCTGAACGTTAAAAATCCGTGACGACGACGCCCTTTCGAAGGTATGGGATTTACGTTATTTTTAAAGATCATTGTACAACCCGAGGAAGTCAAAGGAGAGTTTGAACACTTAAATTGTCCCAAAAGAGGAAAAAACAAAAAAAAAAAAAAGATCGAAAGATCGCGAAGCAATTTAATTAATTTATTTACTTTTTTTTTTTTTTGAAAATTGAATTTTTACTTTGTTGCATCGATCGACGAGTTATTTACATAATTCGGTAACAGCCGCCGAATCATGAAAATCTAGCAGGGTCGACGGTAGTTAACTAACCCAGACGCAATAAAATTGTGCAAAAACATTTTTATGAAGAGAAACAGCTCAGATTCATTAGAGTTTTTTAAAATCCACCCGCAATTCGCTAGACTCTACCATTTACAGTTTAAGAACTAGCTATGTCGGCCGTTAAGAGTCGAACATCTCGTCATCGTTGATATCTGAATGTTCCCCCATGAAGAGAGGTGGTCTCAGGCAAACGCGTTCCAGACACACACTTATTCATTAAACAATTCTTTCGTTTTTTTTTATTTCTTCCTCTATTTCTTCTCCGTCTTTAATGAAAACCTGTAGTGATATAAATTTTAAGTTGCGCTTTCAGAAAGGAAAAACCAATTAAAAAGCTCAACGGCGAATGCTGAAAACATGGAATTAAGCATACAGACACGGTACGGAAGCGTGCAGAGGTAACAATTTTCTATTCGAAACGGAAGATGCTCTAGTTCAAAGAGACTAATCAGCGTAATTGATGAGGGATTTTAGCTGATTTCGCCGACGAGAAAGTGCGGACGGCACATTCGAAGTTAACAGTGAAACTCCTGGCAAAGGACTGTTTTAATTACGAAAAGAGAGAAAGGGAGAGAGAGAGATCGGCGACCGGTGTATGCACGTCGTCGTTGGTCTACTTGAAACTGAAAACAAGTAAACCTGCATTAACGCGAAGGAGGCAGCGCGGTACGGTACAGTAGAGGAAGATGAGAATACTGAGAAATCTCTTTGAAGGAACAGAGTAAGGGCTATCGGAAAAAGGAAGAGGGAGATGCTGAGACAAAAAAAAAAACAAAAAAACCCGGGAACCCGGTATCGACGTATGCGAGCAGCGAAAAAAGCTGCTCTTAACCAATTTCGTGAACGACTAATAAACTCTCTTACAAAGCGGAAACACCTAACCGCTGCGGGGTTCAAAACCGGCAAATGGAGTTGCCCGGATTCTTCCTATTATCGTAATAATACCGCGTAAGCTGTATGGAGCGGTGTAACATCATCCCGTATACGCGTGTTTATTTCGAGCAAAGACAGAAGTGCCCCCATTCGGAGACACGCAGCGACAGAGCCTAGCGCCGAATCCAAGTGCAGTCTCTCGCAGGCAGCACCGTCCATTGTGCTACCCGGTTCGGAAAGACTCGCACGCCCGGTACTGAGAACACAGAGTCTCCTCTGGACGCTGTCGGAGCGCGTACGTGGTCGCGCTCTTCCTTTTTCCCTCCATCCGTTCTACCTCTCTCCGTCTTGCGTGGCGTTTTGTTTTAAAAAATACCTCTTCTTCTTCTTTTTCCGCGGCAAACTCTACATCTTTACGGCGGCGCGTACATTATTCGAAAAAGCAGTCGGCAAACTCATCAAGCGGTATTAAATATTCAAAGTACGTAACGGACCTTCCTTTGTGTAAAACAAAACGCTGAAAATGAATCAAAAACAAAAAAAGCAAAAAAAAAAAAAAAACAAACCAACAAACTACCGTAAAACTACTGTATACCGTACGCAGCTCAACTTCCTACATACACCAAGATCTATAAAATCAGAACAGAGTACTCTCCTAGAATCGCGCATACATCACATGGAACTGTCCAAACATGTTATTATTTCATTACGTGACGTCGTGATGTCCGGCAAGCCTTCAAAATCAGCGAGATTGCGCGCTTCGAAGAATACGCCACCAGTCGACATCGTAATAAGTTAATTTCATCGGTAAAAGCCACGACGCACCACTATCTTCCCCGCCATCATTAATGTGGCTTCGTCACTTTTACGTCGGGACTGATACAAAAAAATTCGTGGATGTCCGAAAAAGGAAAAATAAGTGGAGTAATCATCATCCGTTTTTTTTTTTGTCAAAGCCGTTCAATTTATTTTGTGAAAAATCACGCGTGTCAGTTCTCTTTTGAGCGGAATTATAGACCGAAAAGATCCAGTTTATTTATTAATGAGACTATTTTAAGTTTGCGTAACGTTTTTGCGTTGTTCTTTAGAAATTCGGCTATATTTTTACTCGACGGAAGTGCGAAATTTAGCGGAAAAAATTACAATAATAAAATGATTACTGTGCTAAGTGTAAATGTAACCTCTCTGGACAATAAAAGTCTCACCACTCTTTTTTTTTTCTTTTTTTTTCTTTTTTTTTTTTTTTGAGTTACCCAAATCTCTCATATTAAACCTCTACGACGCAGGATCTAAACGTGCTAACCGCGCTCTTTAACTACTGCACACAGCGTGTAAATTGGAAAAAAAAAAAAGTAATAAATCGAGCGTTTTCTTTTAAAAAGATTTTACAGAGAAGCAAAGAATGCTGCAGCAGAATTTTTAGCATTTGTTGTTACCGGAAATGTTATTTATATTCAAATTGCTTAGCTGTTGCGGTAATAAATTGATTTGTATATAAAATAACTCGAGTATAAGGAGAACGGGAAGGTGCAAAACTAAAGTTCTCTTAAGTATGGTAATTCCGGGAGATTTTATACAATGAAGCATTTTATGTACGTAAGGGGTTATCAGTTGATTTTATTCGATATTTTAAAATTAAGGCTGCGTGAGACCTTTAATTGAGCGAAATTATTAGACATAGAGATACCACCCCAGTGGTTATGGAATTATGGAAATACCGAGCACCTTCGGCTGAACGTAAAGAGACCTTTTTTTTTTGAACTGGAACTCTTTTTATGTAACACTACGAGTTTTGAGGTTGAATATAAACTCGCCGAGCTAACAAAATCGGTTAAAGTCCACTTTTTAAACTGCTTGTTAAAAGTTACTTATTTCTTTCTAATGTTCACTGGAACGTAAAGCGAGAGAAGCAGGAAAACAAATTAAATGTTTACACTGGCATAGGTAAAAAAATATTGCTAATAGATCAGGAAATTTGAATATTTACCTATAGTAAATGTGAAAATTTTTAATAAAAACAACGCGATACAGAAGTTGCTCGGATGCTGTTTTTTCGAATTCATTAAGATTCGAAGTATTTGCCTATCTTACTATAGTCATAAGCAATTATTTCTATTTTTAATTTCTGTTTTTAAATGAAAGTTACAGTGAAAATAAAGATGATGACATTTTTGCGGTATTTATTTTTGGGGTTATTGTCAATGAGGCTACGAAAAAACTGTGCGTCAGTCGAAAACTAATGGCGTTTGAAGTGAAACTTTTCTTTGGAATGCAATTAATTTTAAACGTGGAAACAAAAAAATAATGATATACATCGAAGTAAAGAAAAATTTACTTAGAAGCATTAAAAGAAATGATTTATATAATAATATCAATAACAATGAGTAGATAATCTTCTAATTAAACACTACCGAAGTCTTGCATGTACTAATTATGTACGTATTTGTGTAACAATAAATATGTGTACAAGAAAGACTTTGGTAGTGTTTAATTAGAGATTATCTGCTCATTGTTATTGATATTATAAATCATTTCTTTTAATGTTTCTAAGTAAATTGTTCTTTACTTTCATGTATATCATCATTTTTTTGTTCCCACGTTTAAAGGGAATAGCAATTTCATCTACTGCTGTAATCGTAATTCCAAAATCCCTAACTCAAAGGTATATGATGCAAAAAAGTTAAGACGTTTTTTTTTTTTTTTTTTTTTTTTTTTTTTGGGAGGGCGTTTGAAATTCAACCCATCGACACGCGTCGATTATTAAACATTTTGCTACCGCATTAATAGGACGTGAATTAAGAAGTTAAAATAATTATTCGATTATTGCTCGTTGTAATTTGAAAAGCGCTGAATTTCAGTATGAATTTTGCTAGAATAAATAGAGCAGTGCAAAAAAAAAATCTGTGTTACGACAGCGTTTGAAATGGAACTTTTTTTTTTTTTTGGAATGCAATAAATTTTAAACGTGGAAACAAAAAACTGATATATCGAAGTAAAGAAAAAGTTACTCTAAAAAGTAGTATAACAGAAATGATGTATAATATCAATAACAATGTGCAGATAGTTTCGAATAAAACATTACAAAAGTCTTCCATGTACTCTAATTATGTACGTATTTGTGTAACAATAAATATGTGTGCAAGAAAGACTTTTGTTGTGTTTTATTCGAAACTATCTGCAAAAAAAAAAAAACAAAAAAAAAACGTCTTAAAATTTTTGCATCATATACCGTAGGGTTAGGGATTTTGGAATTACGATTACAGGCTCAGTAGATGAAATTTCTATTCCCAACCGGCGCTTTTGCATAATCAATTGCGATTATTTAATAAAATCGATTGTATTTCAGTAATAGTAAAATTAACAATTACTGATAATTGCATAGGAGCAATTGGATTGGCCGAAAGATTAATTTGTACGAACGATTATGCTCGAATACAGAAGAGTAGCTGTAACGTTTAAATAATACTTTTAATCTTCCAATAATGTGCATTCGAATATTAGTGTAAAAAATACATCTGACGAATAAATGAAAGAAATAAACCCGCCACTTATTATTATTATTATTGTTATTATTGTTATTATTATTATTATTATTATTATTTAGACGCGCTATGCACTAAAAAGTACGACTATTACCTGGATATTTAAATATGGAAGTATTATTATACTTAGGGCAACCGTCCGCGTCGTGATTACCTGCAGAACTACGTTTATAAAGAGTGACTCGCGATTCCTTTGACAAATCCGATTACTACTTCGGAACTACGAATGATAATTATTATTAATTAACTTTAATAAAGCATAACTGATTGAGTGAACAGTCGCAATTAATTATTTTTGTAATTAATATGCTTACAACTCTCTGTTGAGAATAGCGATTAAATGTAATCTTGTAATCGCAATTAATTACCAAATTACTAAATTTAATATCATCAAATAATTCTTTCCTTTTATTAAAGCAACAAAGTATCGTTACGCTTTTTTTTTGTTTTTTTCGATCATTCTATGTGTCAAGATGTACATATATTGACTTATGTTAATACTGCGCCATTTTGGTTTTGGAAGAAGTATTTTAAATTATAACGCTCAGTATGAGCTGCTTCCTTCCTTCCGATATTTGGTAATAGTTTCCTGTCTTCGTCTGCTCTGCTATTTTCCCATCTATTACATCAGTATAAGCCACATCTTAAACGCTTCCAAACGACCCGATGAGGAAGCTGACAGCGTTTAACTCTCGATTTAAGTCATCTCCTTCGAAAACGAAGCAAACGCATGCAATTTGCAGAAGACAGTTTTACATTACCGAATTTCGGGCTTTCGGCGATATTATTCAGTGTCTCTAATTTCACCTGCATCCACGATGCCACTTTGTAGATAGTACATAGTACAAATTTGGAGGTCATAAAGATATGCCCAGCGTTCTGTGTCTTTTGGAATGCGAGATAGGATCATCACCGGCTTACGTATTCGGCTCAATTCACATACTTAAGCGTCCGAGGCTTTTTCGTAGCGTACTTTTTGTACCGATTTTGATAGCCTCTGTTCCGGTCAATAAGGCTACAAAATCATCGACCAAGCACGCACGAGTTCTTCGGTGGCATCCGATGGAAAATTTTAGCATAGAGCGTTCCGCATAATTGTAACTCAAGGACGCTATGTGACGTTTACAACTGCGTGCCTTCTTTATGCACAAACCGTCCGACCAAGTCAATCGAGCATACGGTTCCCCACAATATTTCCCACGCGTCCCCCTTTAAATCACCATTACTGACGACAGACGCTGCTCCCGGTTCCTAACCAGTGCTCAAAATTCATTAAATTTGCAGTCGCATTAAATGAATTATGTAAAATAATATATCCTTAGTAATAATGATAATAATAATGATAATAATAATAATAATAATAATAATAATAATAATAATAATAATAATAATAATAATAATAATAATAATAATAATAATAATAATAATAATAATAATAACTGTACTGGTCTAAGATAAAATCCTGTGAAAAATTCCAATATGTAGTAAATGTTCCCGACGAAACTGTTTTGTGTAAAATTATAAACGCAAGAACATGCGAAATAAAACAGTTGTATTTAAAAAATGCCGACCAATTTAACTCGATCCACACAATCGCGCTAATTATTGGCTAGAGTTATCTGAAAATAGTCGCCATTTTTTAAATACAACTGTTTTACTTCGTACGTTCTTCTGTTTACATTTATTGCGTATAACATCGGATTAAAACGATTTTATTTTCTTCGGACTACTGCAATATATGTAGCGAAAGACTTGGCAAAACGCACTAATTTTCATTTATTTACATGGACGACGGCAATAATAACGTTGATAATAATTTTCGTAACGTTTAAATTATAAATCTTCGACACGAAGTTGTTATCCAAGCGTGCCGATATTTATTAATAGAAATATATGCGATAATGTATTATGCGCTGTATTTAATCAAATTAAGACAGCCAGCTACCGTGGCATAGGACAATGGCGTTTCATTCGAGTAATTTTGATCTGCCCCGCATTGACACTTCCCAAAATTTCTCTGTAGTGGACGAGCCCAAAAAAAAAATTAAAATATAAGAACAAAAATAAAATAAAACTTTGCAAGCAAAAAAAAGTAGTGCCCCACGACGCGCATAATTAACGAAAGGAATATTAAATGGAACTCCGCAATCAGTACGATAGAAAGCTTTAGCAAGGCAGAAAATAAAAGTACGGAGAATCTGTTGAAAGGTAAATTTACCGCTCTTATAATTTATAAATCATGCGGTATAGGAAAAACTCTTTTTCAGTTCTATTTAATTTTTTTGTGGAACAATATGGCAATATTAGAAATGCAACAAATTTGATTTCGATAATGCGCAATCCTCCATTGCCGTATGAAATAGTACGCTAGAAGTTTTGATTTCAATAAATAAAAAACATACAGCGAAGGAACTCCGCGAATTTATTCTACAAAGTTCTTTCCCTCTGTCTTTCTCTTTCTATATATATATATATATATATATATATAATTGGATCAATTTAGAAGTTTTTTAAAGGGTATTCTACCGCTTGCCTACTTTTTTTCTATTTTTTTCCCCCAAAATCGGAATAGGTTATTGTAACGAAATTTTTTAATTTTGAAAAAAAAAATTACCGCTTAAATAGTCAAAATTTTTACAAAGTAATTTGCTTTTAAAAACATAAAAAAACAGTAGTTTTTAACGAATTGACCATGATGACACAGTACCGCTATAATTACAAAAGAAAAGAGAAAAAAAAAAACAAAATCTTACTACCATGAAATAATATTCAGCTACGACTGTCTTAGTCGTCATCGGGGGAAGAAAACTTTTATTCGTTTACTATTATAATACTGTGTTTGTTTATTAGCTAATTTTGTTCGTTTACAGTAAAAGTAAATTCTCAAAAGCAGCAGGAAAATTTTCTCTGCGATTACTTTTTCCTCAAAAACGATTATTATTAAATTTTGAAATCGTCAATTTTTTTTTTTTTGTTTTTGTAATGGAATTCGTTATTGGAAATTTTTAACAAATTACCTCTCTGAGCGCACATATTTAACATATTTACAAAAAAATTCTTAAAACTCTTTCTCTTTCACCAGACTTATCAAAGAGAGGTATCATTAATAGAATGACAGCAGAGAGATTATTAGTAGCCCTTTGGCACTCTGTGCGAATTCCGTTTGACTATTACCGCCCCCGTTCATATATAATCATCCACTTTCCTCCATTTCATGAACAAGCTCTTACGACTGTATTACCAATTAGAAGAGAGCTGGCGAATTTTACTCTGGATACAGCGGTGGAAAAAAAATTTTTAAGTAAAACTACATATACGGTAAGGCTCAGCGGGTACCTCACGATAAAGCATAGTGGAAACAAAACAAAAACGCTACAATTTCGGGTAATATTTAATTATAACGCGTAAAACAATATTAATATATTTGTTTTTTTTTTCTATATTTTTAGTCGAGGGGAAGTAGTCTATCTCTATAGAAAATGTATATGAAACACGTCCAAAAGTCATTCGAACTTCATAATTCCGATTCTTTTTACATAAACACGCTCTTGTAAAATGTAATAACCGTTCTTGTGCGGAAATAATCCCCAGTGAAAATTTCCTCTCGCTTTTGAGAATGAATTTTTACCGCGTGTACAGGTGAAAATAAATTAGCGCGAATAAATAAACATTACAATTCGACGAAAAGTAAACCAAGAAGAAAAGTGTTTTCTTCGCTTCCATTTTGTCCCGAGCGACGTGAAAGACATCGGCGGGTCTAATTGTACGCCTAGAAATAAATTCAACCGTCTGAGCCATGGAATCACGGTAAAACGACCGGCACAAGGTGGGTCTGCTCCTGGTACGTAAAGACGCTACTATAAAACCGTACTCGGGGAATAATCACTTTGTTACATAAATGTAATCGGACGAGTATGCGCACTTAAGAATCTGCATAAATCGATAGAGACCGGCGGTGAATGGTAGCGGAAAGAGGTGACTAGCAGCAGCGGTCTCCGAGGAAGGGTTTAACGAAATAAATTTCGCGGATAGCAGGATAGCAGGATAGCAGGATAGCAGGGCGCGGATACATGCCGGGGTAAATAGAACGAAGCATTGTAACGAAAAACATTGTGCAGCTTAATTTGCATACCGAGTACCTCCTTCCGATAATTCCGTCATTGTTGCATGAGCGGATTCCGACGTCAAACGGATTCCGGCTGGTTCTGCAACAAGCGAGTCGGCTTCGCCGTCACGCCGCTTATTAATGGGTACCAGCGGAACTGTACACGCAGATTTTTTGGAAAACCTATGTCATACGGACGGAACGCGAGTGTCTTGGCGAGCTGGCGAGCAGTCGCTCTGCCACATCGACTGCCAGGTAGGTAGTAACTTTGGCCGTTTTACGCGCCACATCATTGTGTTATGATTATTATTGTCATTATTTAAAGGGCCGTTTCTCTTTTTTTTATTCCTCTTCGTCTTCTGTCTTTTTAAAACGAAAAATGTTACACTGTGCTACGTTTCGTATGATTTGCATAAAACCGAACAGCGAAGCCTTTTGTGGGAATTCGAACGACCTGTGAAAGATAGAATTAGACCGCAGCTTTTGCATGTTATTATTCTGACCTCCTCTATTATAATTATATATTCGAAAATCATCCGATCTTGTTGTTAGGTTTGTATTTTTCTTCGACGTACGACGACGACAACGTTGACACATGTCACTTGGCGAAACAGCTTCGTGGGAATATCGAGCGATTCTTTTCGGTCAAGACATTCACGGTAAAACCGAGGATGGATATAATTAGATTACCCCGTGATCGTGAATGACCGCGAAAGGAGGACCACTTTTTGAATATGGTTACGCTATACGAAATTTGGGTGAGAAAATTTAATCCTCAAAAGTCAAGCAAGTGCTGAGCTCGATTTTTTCTGTTTCGGTTAAAATTCATTTCGTTTTTTTTCTTTTTTTTTCGGCGCATCAACTATGGACACCAACCCGGCGCACAGGTGAAATTTTTGCAAGTGTGTACGGCAACGCGGTCCGAATCAGGTACTATTTATCATTGAATTCCTTTAATACGGTGTTGTATGTCTTCCAATTTTTCCGCGAGAAATTAAAACTGCCATTAAAAACACGAGGGACCTAAAAAAGCACCTGACAATGACACTTGATAACAACTAAAATGCTAAAAGAACTGCCACGTAAAGAATTGGTCATGCTAACCTATATGTTTCAACGACAAGAATGACGATACTATCCCATTCAACTAACTTTTTTTCGCAGATAATGGTGATAAAAAGAAACAGGTAAATCCTGGGAGGTAAATCTCTTACGGAATTGCGCAGACCAATCGTTTTGTTACCTACAATTTCCAAACCGTACGAGAAATTGATATTAAAAAGGTTAATTGAAATTATAGCAGATAAAGAAATACTGCCGAAAACATCAATACGGCTTTGGATAAACATTCGACTATCCAACATAGAATCGTTTTGAAAAATAGAATGCAGTCTGGAATAAAAGAAAGTCTGTGACCCGGTATATCAGCCAGAGGCTTTCGTGAAAGTCTCGCACCGCTGAACTAATGCATAAAATAAGAATTCAATTTCCACACCAGTACTACAAATTAATTTTAATTTACTTTTACAAGAAAAAATACTTAACAGGTGATGAAGTATATATGTACATCATCCCGTATCTGCTGCAGTTCCACACGAGGGAGTGGTTTAGAACCAGTGCTTTATATCTAATATATATATATATATATATATATATATATATATATATATATATATATATATATATATATATATATATATATATATATATATATATATGTGTGTGTATATATATGTATATATATGTATATGTATATGTATATGTATATGTATATGTATATATACGTGTATACATATACACGCACACAAACACACACACACACACACACACACACACACACACACACACACACACACACACACACACACACACACACACACACACACACACACACGTATATATATATATATATATATATATATATATATATATATATATATATATATATATATATATATATATGTGTGTGTGTGTGTGTGTGTGTGTGTGTGTGTGTATATATGTATATATGTATATATGTATATAGTTGATCTTCCAGCATCAATGAAAGTTTAGCAGCCGCATTCGCGGATAATTATACTTCGTGGCAGTCATTGTTCTAATAATGTTAGTAAAAACCTATAAAAAATGAATGAAGATAAATGTAAACGAATAATTTTTACCGACAGAAAGATCATACCAAAGGATGTTATTAAAATCAATCGGAAAATTTTCCACCAAGCGACAGTGCTAAATACATACAGCCAGCTTTTAAAACTAGCATGGCAATATTCAAACCAAAAGAAATGATTTAAGTTTAAAAGTTAATCGATGTACCGGCGCTGATTGGTCACCGTACGAGATGGCCCTTGGATAATAAAGTTGTAATCTACAGACAAATATTAGCGCCTATCTGAAAATATGGATGTCAAATGCGTGAGGCTGCCGTGCCAGGATTGAAGAAAATATAACGGTTCCAACATTAATAATGATGATTTGTCGTCATGCTTCGTTTTCAATGAAACTCTACGCCACGATACCTAAATTGTGTTGATGTGCTAAAAGAAAAATGAAGCTACACGATCAACCAAACTGGACGATAAACTTAACAGAACTACATCGGTTGCAAAGAATTAAAATTATTTGATTTGATCAAAATAATTAAAAAAGATATTCATCTTAGTCGCATGTTTAAATGTGGACATAATCTGATGTTAGCTCAATAGCTAGGTATACAATCTAAATAATAATAATAATAATAATTATTATTATAAAATCTAAACGAAACACCACTGCGTAGCTGGTTTCGTTTTTTTTTGTGGGATTTATTTAATTTCAAACATATCGGTGATTGAGTACAAAATTTAAATTGTTTTTTCAGCCGAAGCCTCTCAAAATGAATTGACAGGAAATTTTAATGATAACATCCTGATTTTAAGATTTACCAACAATTATATAGAACATTTCTGTCGGCTACCTCTGATCGTGTAAGGATCTGAGCCTCTGTTTCCCCTCTGTTTCATCGTTCTTAGGCTAATGTCCATGTTTTTTTTTTTTTTTTTTTATGGCCCGGCTTTAGTTAACTATCAAGCCATTTAGCCAGTTTCCATGTTGACGAACCCATTTAAAAAAAAACAAAAACATATGCAGTAAAACCTTAACATGTTTCGGCATCTCTTGGCAAACGTTACGTTTACACGAGTTATTGAGGATGTAATTTTCTTCTTTTGAATCGATTTATGAGAACTCTTAATTTTTAACAAGTAACAAGAGTATGATTATCGAAATAAATTTAAAATAATCGCATTCGTTATAACAATAGGCAAAAAGTTTTCGAGTTTACGTGATTCAAACTAACATCGAAAAGGCAATTTTCGGCAGACACCACGTCAACATTAACACAACTACTTAATGTTTCGAACACGCTTACACACGGGTCCATCGTCAGAAACTGGAATCTAACCCGCTCGCTTCAGCCGACTTATTCGTTGTTTCGGTAAAATTTCGATAGACCGTGTGTGTCGTTTTTCATATCGTTATAGGAAATTTATAAGGTCGATTAAATTATCGCATTATTGTGCTATTTTTCGTTACAGTCTGAAAAATGCTGAGTTTTAATGTAAAAATTATGTCAACACCAGTAGGAAAGTAATACCGAATTTACACAGCTTGCGAGTGTTGTTAGATCACTCTATTTTCGTTTACGAATGCGTAGAAATTGCGAATGATGAAGATATACATAGGTGTGTATACATATAAGTATGTGTAGAAAAACTTAAAGACTCCAAAGGAAGCTGGTCTTCTATAATTCTGAAGAGTGGTTTCAGTTGACTAACAATAATTAAAGTAAAGTGAGTCCCATACCATTGTGATAAGGTATCATGGATTGTGAAGTGAAGCTTTTCATAATGGTACTAAGCGTCTAATAGATCTAAGGAGAATACTGGGCTAGTACCTTTCTCTCGATCGCCTTTACCTTCCCAGATTTTTCTGGCATAACCAATATTCAATTTCAGATTAGGTATAAACTTGGGAGCGACTCGGATCCGGGACGAGACATGTCTCGATAACCTATGACACCTCTGACTTGGTTTTTACTCCTTTTACCACCCCAGAGGCAAAAGAATTGTTAATTGTCTATAACAAACAACCGATCGCGTAAAACATAAAACGATAAAATTAATAGCCCGCTTAAAAAAAAAAAAAAGAACGATTAATTTATATTCTTATAATGCAATTACAAAAAATTCGCAGAAGCTAGCTAATTAATTATATAACATAATCCGCCGACATTTTAAATCATCGTTATCGTCATTGCGGAACGGCAAATATCTCCGAAACATGCCGGCGTATTTTATTTATATGATTAAAATTGTAAACGGTAATTAAAACAACGTAATTAGTATGGAAACTTGTCTAATCGTAATTATTCAACGACCGATTAATTAACCGGCCGAGTGTAAAACTATACAGGCCCAACATTGAACGACTTAAAAATCAATAAAAAAGTTATTAATGACTCGTTTTTATTTTTCTCTGACGCCGCCATCGTTCAGGTAACCAACATATATCGATGAAGCTGTTTCGGTAGAAGTTTCATTGGCGCGCATACATAAAATTTGAAACACCTTTATGTTGCGCAAAAAACATAACGAGCTGTGCGCGCAGAATGTAAGCGCTGCCGCCACGGTGTGTAAAAGCGGACATGGTAACTATTTTAAAAACGGAAATAAATCATTTGAAATAACTATAATATGCGGTGATAATTTTGCATTTCGGGGGATAATTAAAAAATTCTCCGTAATTCGGCACATGTGTGCAATTAATATGCAATCGTTCGGCGAACGATGTGAGAAAAAAGATGATTAAAAATTATTTTCGTCGCCTATTTCGGCACTAATGGCGAATGGTAAGCAGATAAGATAAAAAAAACCCATCTGTTGAACGCTGTACCGAAAGAAGATAAGATAAAACGTCAGGGCACATATATGCATATAATGTTGTACACATACCGAAGTATAACTGATAAATGCTGTTTAGCTCTTAGAAGACGTTTGTATTCTGTCCTCCGATATTTTGACACATCTGCTCATACATATGCTGCATCACGGCCGCTCTCTTTATAGGCCTCGCTTCTATAGGCCCAGAGAGCAATGAGAGTATCTTCTTAAGACTTACTGCGCGGCACACTCGAAACATTCTCCCCTTCTGAGAATTCAAGATGTTTAATCGTGGAACGTCTTCCGACTACTAAACATGTACTTCTGCTGAAAGTTATCAGCGGCCCAGCGCATCGTCGATCACACCGCCCCTTTGTATATTATTATTATTATTATTATTATTATTACTCCTATTGATAAAAAAGGGGAGTTTAAAGCTAGGCTGCATGTATAATATGATAAAAAAAAAATATGATAAAAAGGGGCATTACTATTATTATTATTATTGTTATTATTATTTTCTTCCGTTCGTGTATTTGGACGATTACGAACGGAATAAACAGAAATAAACAGTGAGAAGAATTTCATTCCCTAAATATGCGCTAAATAATATTTACTCCCCGACGTGGTAGGTGACAAATGTCATCGTAACTTGTTTGAGACAAGGCTAGAAACTTACTACACGTGATCCGAGTAAAATTTCCAGTTTCGCTCTCAGTTCAGGATATTTTACGTTGTTGCCATTGTGATTAGTTTAAAAGGCGTATAAATTTTCCAAATTGCACGGACCTTAAACTTTTTACACTGTCTAAGTGAAACTAAAGAAATTACTTCCTAGGCGTTTTTTTCTTTTTTTTTACTGTTTCCCAATTCAAACGGATACATTGGAAAAAATCTGTTAATGACAGCGCCATTCTTACGCTGCCCTAATAAGAAAATCAATAACGTTTTCCTATAATTTAGAAATATCGTAACGTTTTTCCGTTACGAAAGTTGTGCTGGAAATTGCTGCGCAAATGATAATTTTTTAACCTCTTTTCCCGGTTATCTTTTTACACATTTTTAAAAATTATCAATTAAAAGTGACTCTTCTATATGAATTATAAGAAAACGTGCGAATCCAGAAGGATCGAGTTATATACATAATATGTTAAAACGTTTATATTTATTTGATTATGGAGCGATGTCAAATGAAATGCTTCTAGATGTTTTTATTGAGTCCACAGGGGGAAGTATTTTAGGGACGATTTTATTTTTAGTCTCTATTAATGACCCCACGCCAGAGTTAAACACCGCCGGGAGGAAACTTGTAATTTATGCAGACGATACAGTTCTACTTGTAAGTACACGTGACTCCAATGCTTTACAAGATTTTGGTTGAAATAGTATAAATCTAATTTAAAACCGGGTAAATTCTAATAGATTAATTCCAAATCTATCAAAAACTAAATATATAATAGTATATAGTATGCGCTCTCAGCTGCTCATTGTCAGTAACAACTTTAAATTATATCTAGCTAATAAGCACGAAATGGAAAAGGTTCCAGAATTTAACTATATCGGTATCTTGTTCGACAGTAGACTAAATCGGTCTTCCCAAACAGCTAATGTTTTTGAAAAATGAAGGAAATTAAACTACCTATCCCAATATTTTCCAACCTTTCATTTATTCAGGATTTTGTACGGCATTTCACCAACCGGTTTTAGCACAAGTGTAATTTTCCGGGGAGGGGGGAGGGGGTAGAATTGTTATATTAGAAGATCAAAAAGTTTTACAAAAATCCGTAATAAAAATGATAGAATCTAAGTATGCGTGTGGTAAGCGCATATTAGATTTTAAAACAACTTATAATCCTACTTTCCATCGAATTTTTGTATTTAAATATAAAAACAGATTTATTATTTCATTCAGAAGAGGGGCCACCCGAATGTCAAATGATTTTTACGCTATCGCTCCGAAATCCAAAAAATACCATACGAAAATGCAAAGCCCCTAGCAAATTCAACTCTTTGCTCTCGAAATTGAAATCTTTTCCAAATAAGCCTGTCACGTAATGAACTAATTTCGTATCTACTTAGTATTCCCATGAAATAGTATTTATACTTTTCCTTTATGCGTATTTTCTTTCTTTCACGAGTAATTAAGTATAAGTAATAAATAATTTTCGGAAATATCTTTTAAAACACAGTTGTTTCCGAAAATTATTTATTATGAGTTAATCACTGTGAAAGTTTTAAATATTTAAGTATAAGTATTTTATTGTACGTCCTTAATTTTCTTTATCGAGATCGAATTTTCAAAATTTATATCATACACACTAGTTTGGTTCGGCTTGTGTGAATGTGTAGAAGATAGCGAAAAAAACCAAATGTATATTGTTTATACCGGTTCTCTATAAGTATATAAGTGATTTGGAGTGTGAATGTATGTATGTATAGATATCTTGTTATATAGCAAATTAGAGAATGTATAATTTTCACGTAAATATTTACTTGGGTTCCACTACTCACGCTGTGTAGCGCATTTGTAGTCTCTTACAAAAATAATAATAATGATTTGATTTGATTATTATCATTATTTTTATTATTATCGATTTAACGAATATATTGTTTTTAGAAAAATGTGTATTAAATTTGTTCCACACCGATATTGCTGGAACGGCGATCGCTGAAAAAACAATTATGAGTATAAGGATACGATCGAATATGAAAATTGTGCCTATCACTAGGTGTCGGTTGGGCTATGATGATGCTGCACGCGATACTAGCCCGTTACTCCGTTGACTTTTCGATTATTAATTACAGACAACAGAAGGGTTAAAATTACGATCTTTTCCAACAGTTTCTCGATGACTTTGAGTTGAAAATAATTGAAATCTTCGATAATACTACGATCTTTCGAAATGTGAGCGAATTTGATGAGTTTTTCTTTAACTGACAGAATGTTCGATTCGAAATTTTTAACTCACTGACTTGCTAGGATTTCTTTCTGATCTTTTTTCGTTTCTCCCCCTTCCAATCGGACACTTGATCCGAACGAAGGTACTGGGCTATTTAATTCGTTCAACAGCGGCATCTCACTCATACGCGCGCACTTTCTCTCTCACCACGTTTCCCAGAAATCTTTATTTTATATTATTTTTATTTACATTCTGCCAAAGTAAGTCCTATTCTGTAAAGCGTTGACGGTTGTAAAGTTAAGCTTTCCATAATGAACTGAAGGATGGACATAACGGATTATCTAAAATGGTTTTGGAGTTACATAAGAGGAAGAGAATTTTTAGTAAAAATCGGGAATGAACACAATGATGAATTATGGAGTTGGACAAGGGACAATATTGGCACCTATACTATTTTTGATATATATGAATTCGCTCTACCGATATGTAAAGAACTCTAAAGTGTATGTTTATGCAGATGATATCGCACTAGTTATTGAACACTCTGTTACAAGAAGATCTTAATAATGTATGCAAATGGGCGCATGATAAAAAACTATTAATTAATGCTAAAAAAACAAAAGTGATACATATAAGAACGTTAATTTTACACAATACAAAGTGTTTACATAGAAAGGAAATATGTGGTTGTGAAAAATTAGAAAATGTGAATGAATTTAAATATCTTGGGATAACATTAGATAAAGGTTTAACATGGAGAAACCATATTGACAATATTACAGAGAAAGTTAGACAAACTATTCCAGCACTATATAAATTAAAACAAGGTATAACATACAAAAGCCTAAGGGGTTATATTTCGAAGCTGTAATAATGTCCAGAATTAAATACGGAATCGGAATTTGGGGTGAGGCGAAAATTACAGAAATGAGGAAAATCAACAAATTGCAAAAAAATATGTTTAAAACTGGTCTTACACAACGAGAGAAAAACGAATTAGCTAACATCACTTGGTTGAACAAAAATAACGAAATGTCACCAAAAATGCTTTATATTATTACAGCAAATTACTGAGTTGCTAAACTCAGAGATAGGCAGTTACCAACTAGAATGAGAACGTACAAGACTAGAAATTCGATCTAGGGGCATTAACAGTAAAATAGACAATGTAGAGGAAGAAGTATTAATAAAATTAATGGGCTAGATACCAAAGGAAATTCGAAATGAGAAAAATCAAAGGTGAAAAAACAAGGTTAAAATTTGGTTGATAGCATGGTGTAAAGAGAAATAGAAATAGTAACAAAAAAAAAAAAAAAAATAAAAAGTATCGTAATACTAGTAATAACCACTTATAACATTGACTACGTTGTCATGAGACTCGTTACTACATATCTTCAGTTTTAAGCTGCTAATGAGAGAGTGGTAGTTGTATAAAAATTATATTATATTATTGTAATATATAAGTTAACATATTAAGGTATTGTAATAGGAAATATTATTTTAGGTGATGGTATAATTGTAATATAAATGATAGATAATGAGAGTGTGGATTTTGTAATATAGTAATATGTAAGTTAACACTTTTTATGTTTTAGCAGAAAGTAGTATTTAAGTTAAGTTGATGTTATATTGTACAAATAAATGATATAATTATGTTGGGAACCCACAGACGGGCTAGTGCCTTGTGGGACCCGCAAATTATTAAAAAAAAAAAAAAAAAATACTCCTGGGCAATTCTTTTTTCTACTTGGAATGTGCCTTTGCACGATCAAAACTCTTTTGTGACGGTACAAATAAGAAAATCACGAATGTTTTTCGAAAGATATACAGGGTTGGAGCGCTGGGACACATCGCTTTTAAAAGTTATTTTCTTTTTACATTATGACGTTTTTCGCTGCAACGTTCACACGCGAGAATTTTTATTCCGCTAACATTTAAATATATCGTTAATCCTCCTACCGTTTAATTTCGATTTTCGTTTACTTCATCGTGTAGTAAAAAATACATTTATAAACGGAAAAAGGTAATAAATCTTTCGCGGCGTTAGAATTTAGCAACGGTGTAAAAATTTCTTCGACACTTTGCCGATACCTATCTGAGACCACATTATGAGTTCTCAATTTATTTGCATCTCGTCGTGTGGCGGAGGAGGAGGTACAGTGGCCACGTTTTAATATTGAAAAAATTTTTGATAACAGTTTTCAAAGAGCATTGATGGGGTTTCTAAATTCCTCGAAGCCTTTTCGTCGTCCTTCCCCCCGCTGGTTTAGACTATCACCTACTACGTTTCTTTTCCGTTTCTTTTCAATGCATTCACAAAATTGCTGATATTTCTGTTTTCCTCTCTAGCCAAAGATGCGTATTCCTCCCGGAGACTTTCATACTTCTCGATGATGCATTACTTCGTTAATCAGTTAATATGTAGCGCGTACCATTTAGCACCTGGGAGGTAGATCTGTCAACGGTGAGAAAAAACACTCCGATCAGATTAGTGTTTCGTCCCCGACTTCGTTTTAGAGAATCCTCGGCCGAGATATGTAAATTCGTTGTTTAGCGGTCTCTGAAATGATTTAGAGATTTTTGTAACGTCATTCTAGACCGGTCGTCCGCCTATCGATTAAAAGTTATTTCCTTTTTTCTTTTTCTGATCGCTCTCACCTCTTTTTTTTTTTGACTAAGCGGGAGGGTGAAAAGATGCTTCATTATAATAAAAAAAGTATATAACCCATTTATCAGGGAGTCCTGTCTTACGGAAAAAATCTATACTATCGGAAAAGGTAAAAGAAAAAAAAAAGGAGAAAAAGCCCCGATGAAGAAACATTTCCGTGGCGAGGAGGGATGATGGCTCGACAAGAATAAAGCGTGTAAATGCGGAAGAAGAAGTAGCTAACACGATAGTTGAAAGCGGTAGCAGCGAGTTTTGAGAGAAAAATATGCAAATTCCCCGGCGCCGAATATTTCAAAAAATCCGCTATACATAGGAATACCGTTCGGAATGGGAAGAGATTAGTGCGTGCTGTGCGAAGGAATAGGCGCGCGGGAAAAAGCAATCATCGGTCAATGCGGAGCCTTTTCATCTGCGGCCGCAGCAGTCGCGTCACCTTTCCGTGCCGGCACTGCTTTGTGTTGTGCACAGGTGTAATCGAAGAGCAACCAGACCGCGAAAGGTCGAATAACCTCTCTGGTATCGTTTTTTTTTGTTTTTTTTTGAGGAAAGGGTGGCTTGGAAAAAAATCACAAGGCACGCACAGGGGCATATGTAGATTTTTTTCAGCTCCCACGATCATCGGCCTGGGACGAGAAAGGATTCGGAAGGCAATTTGCATACACCGGTGAGCCAGTCAGTCACACAGAAAATCCGTACCGCGACGAAAAGAAACAGAGCCAGTATGGAGCCGCGTCAGTGGTCGCGCATACATTAGGCGTGTTTTGCATATTAAAGTGCCGGGCGAATCTCTTGCAACGGTGTTTGTCGGAGAATCGAATTCGGCCTTTGTTAGGCCACGGTCGTTGAGAAAATACAAAGTCGAAGACCTTTGAAACACCATTCGAGCGCTGCCAAGTGCCGACCGATTCACGGGTAATCGTGCACAGGCAGCGGCGAATACTTGTACACATCCTGCCAGCAACAACATCTTATTCATTTTTGAGAGCGAGATCGTTTTAATCCGCTTCAGGCGGCGGTTGCCGCATGCTGAGTCTCAAACTGTCCCGGACGATACGTCCCGCGCTAACGATATTTACGTTAAAAGGCACTCTGCTCGCCGAACAGCGAAATTTCTTTTCCGGAAGGTTATTATTTTCCGATTTCTATTTAGCTTTAGTGTTTTTACCTCGCGCGTGTGTTTGAATCTGTGTATGTTGGTGTGTATTGTTCGTTAAGTAAAGGTCAACGTAATTTTAGCAAGAACAGTTGGTAATTGTATCTTCCGCTCGAACGATTTTTTCGTTTTTTTTTTTTTTCCATACATGATTTTTAAAAAGGCGTATTATTAACTAACCCCCGTTATAAATTTCTCCCTTTTTCGGCGGATAATCATTTTTTTTTTTTTTCATTTTTCCTAATACCGATCGATTCCCCAGTTTGGAGAAATTTTAACAGATTCACCATAAATGACGCGGCCCCAAACTCGCAAAATTTTACCCAGTTACACAGCTTAATTATGTAACGATTGTGCGAGATGATAAAAAGCCATCGTCCGAATGTGATTATGTTGTTGTCATGTAAAATACATGTTCTATTACACGAGAAAAGAGAGAAAAAAAAAAGAAAAATTTCAAAAAATTATATTTACTGTAACGATGGCACTTATAGAGACACTGACAATATGAGAATATTAATTTCCAAAGCTATTCGGGACGTCGAATTTAAATAGTGCGATATTTACCCAAAATAATTTTATTTCGAATAATTTTGCGAAGATAAATCGATTTTTAATCAAAGTGATATATCATCCTGTTTGTAGAATATTATTGAAATAGAAAAATTATAAACATCAATGAATACGAATAGGATGATGATATATATGCTAGAAACGCTTTCTGGAAGAATTTCACATCTTCAGTTAAAGAATGTGTATTAACAAAGGTAAATTTAGTACTTATATATATATATGTGTGTGTGTGTGTGTGTGTGTGTGTGTGTGTGTGTGTGTGCGTGTGTGTGCGTGTGTGTGTGTGTGTGTGTGTGTGCGTATTCGAATCAAAAGAAGTAGAAAGTCAAAGAATATTATTAAAAATCATTCGTTTTTTAATTTGAACAAAAAAAAAAATCGTAAATAATACAAATATACTGGTATACATAAAATATTAATGATGAAGATACTAAGATAATTTTATCATGTTTTTCATTTATTATTATTATTTTATATATACTCTTATATAATATTATTTCAAATTAAAATCATATACTTTTATTGTTTGATTTTTAAGAATATTCTTTGGTTTCCTTAAATTAAGTCTTTCAACATATAAATTACACTTATCTCTATGAATATGTATATTCTTTACCCGGCATTAAAGATATGAGATATTACTTCTCCGAAAAGACGTTTCTAGCGTATGCCTCTCCATCTGTATTCAATCTTAAGCTGTTGTGTTTTTTGCAGTTTTATTATTTTATCAAATCAATTTTTCCCGTAATTTTTAAGCATACAAAATTGTTCTTGAGATGTTTTATCGGCGAAGAAAAAAAACTGTCTTGCCCTTCTTGTGCAATTCGTGAAATGAGCAAAAAATTGCCCATTTCCCCCGAATTGTATAATGCCGCCTTACAGCGCACAGTTCGTGAAATGGGCACATTTACTCGTTTCATTGTATTAGCCAAAGAAGTACGGAAATATTTAATTTTGAATTACTACTTCGGGAATTGCTTAATAGCGTATTAATGGCAAATAATTAGTAATAAGCGGTAGAATTACTAAGCTACTAAGCGAAATTATACACGAACTGTCGGTGAAATGAACAGAAATCGTCACGTGCATTTCACGAACTGAGTTCTCACTAAAGTATTATTTTCGTGTCATGAAAATTTCTGGTCTTGTTTTACCCGGACACACCAGCATTACACCAATTCGTAAAATACGTGAATTGTTTAAAATTTCGCATATAATACGGATATGAAATTTTTACTCATTCCCCTCAAATCGCGCATATCTCTAGTACAAAATTATAATGAAGTAATTGTTACATTTTCGCGTGGTAATCTACAAAAATGCGAACTAGACGCAGCTGTATTTTAAAGATATACTTTCGGAAAATTAACGCAACCCCACATATGTAGCTAATAATAAATGGGCTCGTTTGTTATTAAATACGGTATTGTCAAAAAGCTTTTTTGTTTTTGTTGTTTTTTTTTAATAAAACAAAGCAGTAATTAAGTAAAAAAGATGGAATAATTTTTTTTTTTTTTTTAATTATATGTTAGTTATATAATATATTTGTTACAATCTTAACTTAACGGTAAATAAGCAACTCTGTTGGGGTAACATGATTATCACCTAACGCAAAACGCATCTTGGTAGATGATACAGACGAGTGTGTGGAGCAAGTAACCCAGTGGTTGTTAAAGCTTCCTTACATATATACTTTTATTTTTTTCAATAGTGCATCTTGAGATTTGTTACGCTTAAGACGTCTGGTATCCGATCGAGTATCGAGAAGTTTAACTGTTTCCGCATTGGCATGGTCAAAAAGCCGTCTCTCATGCTGCTTAGTCTTTGATGACATCATCGACGAATGGTGTCTGAAGATCATAAAGGAATGTCGTCGTTACGTGAAAATCGATAGGCGTCGACGATCGCACGTAGGACGACGTTTTGTCTGGCCTGAATCTTGTTACGATTTGCAACTTTCGCGCATCCCTACAATTGAAGACCGTACGTTCAAATCGGTTTCATTATTTGCCGATAGAGTAAAAAAGGCTTACACGATATACATACGTCCAATGTAGAATTTCGACCGATAAGCCAATTAACGCGTTTCAATTTTGAGCTGTTTAATCTTTTTCGTTCTAATGTGCATTTCTCACGTTAGACACTTATCTAAGTGCATTCCAAGGTATCTAGCTGATTAGGGCCTGAGGAACAACTTGAAGCCTAGATAAACTTTATGCTGCATATCGACTTTACAACAGATGTAAATGACATGGATATATTTAGCTTCATTTAATCTTCCATTCGATTGTCCATTTTCTAACACAATTGAGCGCGCGTTGAAGTTTTGCTGTAGCTTCAGCTTGACTATCGCTAACTGAAAGAATAGCCGTGTCATCTGCAAATGTTTCGCAGTTACCGTTTCGTCGTCTGTAGGTAAATCCTACGTATACAAGAGGTACAGGATAGGTCCAAGAACGCTATCTTGAGCATGTTGACACAGCATTTTCTTGTGCCACCCGAAATTGGCGATTAGCCAAATAATATTTCAGAAGTCTGCAGTAGTTTCCTGGAAGGAGGTTACTCATTTTAAATATACAAAGCCTTCGTGCCAAACGAACGCTTGCGATACGTCAAGAAATACTATAGAACAATGCTTTCTTTCTTCAAACGCTTTTTCGATGATAGATGTAACCCTGCCAACTTGGTCTATAGTCGAATATTAGTTCCGAAAGCCAAATTGATGGCCAGGCAGATCTATAAATGGTTTCGAACGTTTTAGTAACAGTTTTTTTCGAAAAGTTTCGATAATACAGGAAGTAATGAAGTTGGGTGGTATGAAGTAATTTTCCTCCGCTGGCTTTTCTTTTTTATGTACCAACTAAATGATCTGCGCTGTTTCGAAACAGTTTGGAACATATTCCAGTCGTAAGCAAGCATTGCATATATACGTCAAGAACGCTTTACACGGTAATCCTTTTAAAACTGCGGGAGGGATCTCGTCAAGTCCTGGAGATTTTTTTACATTAATATTCTTTGAAATTTCGTTCGCGATTTCGAAAGGGGTGATGTAACCAAAATGTACATTTTTTTGATATGATATCGTAGGATTTATATTCAATTTTATATCCTGTAGCTGAAATGTATTTGACAAGTGTTGCGCAAATAATTCCGCTTTTTCTTCATTACGTCTGTCCTAGCTCTGCCACTTTGGTTCCGGAGAGGAGGAAGTCTAATAAATGGCCGCTTCATTCTTCGTGTAGCTTTCTACAAGGAGTAATAGCCAGCAGCCAAAAAGCTCCTCGTGGTACGACTTGAATGTTTTCTTTTTAACTTCTTTTATTAACTTATCAAATTGGTTATTTATCGTATTGAAAATGTTTTTATCCTGCGGATGGTGTGATTGATGCCAAATCTGTCTAGCTCGTCGTCGTTCAGTAATTAACTTACGTATTTTAAGAGGATTATCTGCTGGCTGTTACTATTTTTAACCTTAGGTGTTGCAACTTTGGCAGATTTACGGATTGCTTCGGTGCGATTATTAGTTTGTTTCTCTATTTCCTCTACCGTTTTCAAATGCACTTTTAAGTTTACTCGCTGGACGAGTTCCGCGCGGAATTTTTCCCAGTTTGTAAATCTATTTGTGAGCATACATTTACCTTTTGACTTCTGAATCACTGTAGAACTAATAATAAGCAATGCTGGAGAGATGGAAAAGAAAGGACACAATTTTACTCTAGTCGAGGAATAAAACTTTTTTTTAACCTAATAAACGACCAAAAAAAAAAAAGGACACCTCTAGTTCGCTCTAGTCAAAGTGAGCACAAGGTTCGTTAAAAGGGAAAATATCTAAAAATTCCCTTCTTGCCGCCACCGCAAAGAATAGATAAGATGTAGAAAGCACGATAATAAATAAGATATCGGAATTTTAACAAATGGGGAAATGTAGAAAAATGTTCGGGGTAAAAGAAGAGAAAATATTTAAGACGAATAAATATAAATAAAAAAGCTCATAATTAGAGTCGCGGGTAAATTAAGTAAAAACGGATGCTTAGAATAGCATTGATCGTCAGAGAACGTGTGTTAAAGGAAATATGAACCACTGCAGCTGGAAAATTGGCTCATAGATAAAGGAATAGTAGTAGAAAGTTATAAACATACTACTATTATTCGGTATAATTAGTCCAAATAATTATATACTAAAATTTCACAAATAGCGTAAATAATGTCAACAGATTACGCCTATCACGATAAAATAATGAATAATTACAAACACAAGCAATAAACATCAAATAAATACGAATGAAAGCGCCAAATGCTTTTTATTTTAGTCTGGAAATTCGGTAAAAATAAATAAAATGTTAGAATATGTACAGTTTTTAAAACTGCCTTGGAAAAAGTTAAACTAGAAACTGGGGGAGGACAAAATCGAAAAAGATATTATGACGAAAAATCCTTAATTAGCCGGATAAAACTGGGAAATGTAATTTTTTAATTAATGCAAGATTCATTTTTACTGTAAAATTTATAATAGAAATAATAAAAATATTTACATTAACAGAATTCACGCAAAATTAGTTAGGAATAATTTTATTTCCAATAAAAAAACGTTTGCCCTTTTTTTTTTTTTCCATTTTATAAACGGATTTTATTACTAAATGGAACCGCCGATCTTTTCATCGGTATTCCATTTTGAATTACTTTTTTGGCTTTCATAATTTTTCAGCCTAAACTGCCATTACCAAAATTGCTCAATCCCTTTCAACCGGGGTAGTAAAAAACAGTTAAACTGAACGAATTAACATTAACCATAACACCCTTAGGCGAATTTAACGAAATAATCGCACGCGCTACTACTGCTAAAATTATATCGCGTCTCTTCCTTATATTAATATCAGGCAGCCTCTTTTATGGACATAAATTCTCCTCTCGCCATATTGCTTCTCTTCACGATTAATCGTCGCACTAAAAATCAATTTGCCTTCATTTTTTCTTTTTTTCTATTTTTATTTTCGAACAATAATGCGCTCTACACAGAAAAAAATATGCTAATTTGAAAATGCCCCGCGTCGGAAACAAAAGCGTTTCCACCGTAGTTTCCATTATCGAATTAGACCGTTAAAAAAAAAAAACAAATAAAAACTTGAAATTCTTTTTTTCCCATTAAATCTATCATATTGAGAAACCATTAAACCAATAAACCATTAAACTATTCCCTAGAGTCGAAGATTTCTCCTCCCATTGATCTCATTCAATAAACAGAAGAAATCTTTAAATATTTCTCTTCTAAATCATGCCCGAAAGCGCGTGTGTCATTTATGAAAACTAATAGGGGAAAGGTAAACACACATATTTTAAAATAGTACTTTTCCTAAATTTAAATAAAAAGTGCATCTCAAGAATTACACAAATAATTGAAATATCTGTTCTAGAACGAATCACTAAAATCTTCTTTATCCACTTTTTCTGATGTTGATGGGGGAGATTACGATTTATTCGTGACAACTATCCACTGCTGATGGCATTAATTCATCATCCGCAAGTTGTTTCGTTTGCTACCGATTAAACTTTCCGACTAGACATTTTAGATGTTTTAACAACAATAATTTACTTAAAAATATTTATTTATTGTTCTAAATTCAAAGTATATATCGAATTTATAAAAACTGAAGCACCGTACGAATTTCAATCAGGATTTAATAGTAGAAATTATTTTGGAAAATAGTTTTCGAAATCGTCGAAAAACTATAGAATATAATCGTCGAGTAACACAGTATATCGATGAATGTAAAAAGAAACAATCTATAGGGTAAGCAGAGACCGGAAGGTGAGCAGGTAAGAAAGTATTTAAACAAATCAGTTCGTCGTATGCGGAATAGCAAGAAAAATCCGTCAGATTTGAAAAGTCAAGTAAGAAAAATGACGGGAAATTTGCGTGAAAATAATTATACCGATTGTAAAAAGAACATTTTAGTTTGCGAATTGTAGTTTAAAAAGTAGTACACCGGTAGAAATTCAATGTGATGATGAATACCGGTGGTAATTTACAAAAAAAACAAAAGTAGCCGATTTCGCTGAAGCCTTTGTGTCGTATGGCTCTGAAATCGAAGAAACTTTCAGAGTTCTACCACACTCGCGTAATTTACCTTAGTCGTTTGAATTAAAATGTGTTAAAAACTCGCGTAACGCGTCTATCGGATGATTGACGACCGGGGTAAAGTTCTAAATTTGCTCATAGGCAAGAAGCGATTTGCTAGATTCAAAAATACGAAAATTCGAAGGAGAACTATGGTGGAAAAGAAACGCGTTAGGGAAGAGAGTGCACTAGGGAAACGGGAGAAAGAGAAGGTTGTATAGAAAGAATGAGGATTAGAAAAAGTAATCAGCCCAAAAATCATGATGGAAACGGCAAGAGAACCAATAAAAACTCTGTGACCAGGAAATCTGCTTATGAATCTGATTTCAGCCGAAATTGCTAACGAGAGTCAATTAATTCTCATTGCCCGAAATGCCGCAATGAATTACCATAGTAGATCAATGAAAATAGAGCGAGATGCAAATAAATTGGATATCAAGGAACGTGATGAATGACTGTGGAATAGGAAAGGGAGAAGAGATGGCGAATGAAATATTTTTCGAGTCGTCGTGAGATTATGGAAGGAACTTACCGCTGGTCAAGAATATGTAAAAACAGTAAAGGTTTTTGCACGTAAGATTGCCATGGGGATTCGGCAAGGAAATTAAACGAAAGGAAGGGAAATTGGAAGAATGCGCAAGAGCTAAGCGCAGAAATAGTGAACTAACCCCGGCAACAAACTTCGAACCACGCGCAAAGATAGTTGTACGGGAAGGGTAGGATAAAACGTGATCGAATTAATTTTATACGACCAAGCATGAGGAAGAGATTTGATTTTAGAGTAAATATAATTTAGGAGAATGCGTGAGTTGAAAGAAATTATAAGTGAAGTAGAGAGGTTTGATGAAGGAGAGAACAAAAGGAGAATTAAATCCGTCAGAGGTCTAGGATAATAAAGGAGAATTTTACAAACAGCGAACATATCGGAAATATTCTATAATATTAATCCAACTGAATTATAGTAAATATTAAAAAGAAAGATGAATATGTAAAAATCACATCTGTGTAACTTCACCTGTTTTCACGGGTTTCCTTTTTTTTATGCGCACGTATAATTTTTTTCGATGATATTCTCTTCTTGAGAATTATTTATCCGATTTAAACTATTCAACCGTATTACTACTCTACATGTCGAATTATTGAATTTCGTCTCAATTGTTCTTTGCATAATTACATGTTAACTTGTTGAGTGATTGGGATTCTTCCGGGCAGCTGGAATTTTTATCTTATATTCTAATTGGTAAGTGAAATGTAAAAACAGTTTGAAGTAAATTATTTTTCGTTATTTTCTCATCTTATTACTTGCCATTAATTTCGTTATAATATTACCTATTTTTCATACACCACTAGTATTATCCTATTTCATTGGTACTTTCTATGTGGAACAGTTTTAGTAACTTAACATTTTTCTTTCTTTCTTTATAATTCTCCGTTTTAATCGTCCTGAATTTGTAATTGTCCGTAATGATATGTAATAATTAGGTTTTTAATTGTAACCACCAATACGCTAATTTTTTTTTAATTTTCATATAATTACGATTGTTAAAACGGAAGTTCTCCGAAATATTTCTCTCGGCTACGTCACACTGGTTTACGTGTTAATTTTTCGTATTTTATAACGCATCTAATATTTAAGCATTAACGCGCTGACACGATATATGCTCACCGAATTAAACATTTTTTAATTTACAAAAAAAGGATTAAGTCGCCTTTTAATTTTCTAATATCGGACGCAAAAACTGTTTTGGTAGAAAATAAATGAAAACAGAATCGACTTGAACCCTTAATTTTTACAATGTGGCACTTGAAAAAAGCGAGGGCTAATTTTTTAACACTGGTAATTTGGTCCCCGCTTTAACGTGTTTTTGTGCTCAACAACTAGTTTTGAAAAGCTATTTTCAATGAACTTTTCGAAATAATACTCTTTACATTTACACCTATTGATGAAAAAAAAAAGGGAGAAGAAAAGTCTTATCGCGCGGTAGATTTTAAATTTACACTTAAAATTATTTTTTCCCCGGTATAAACTGGCTATACCGGAGGTACGTTCGATTAAAAATTATAAAGGAAAAACAAAAAGCAATTTCGAATAACTAATCGAGAATTTTTTTAAATCAGAATTTTTTTTTTATTACTTTTTTTTTCTAATAACCCTCGGCTTTTTTACCCTTTGGCCAGAGATTTATTCATTTTATTTATTCTTTCATCTTTCTATTTTTCCTTTTTCTTTTATACAAGTTTCCCTTCTTCTTCTTCTTCTTCTTCTTCTTCTTCGTGCGACCCGATTCGGGTATAGCTTAATCACCATTCATCGTCCGTACCAACTGGCAGAATGAGTCCCGGTCTCTTGCAGCCTGGAACAATTGTTGTACATTTGTGACTCCAGTCCACGCCTTGATATTTTGAAGCCAACAAGTCCTTCTTCTTCCTCGTCCTCGACTATCGTCCCCATCATTATTATCTGCAGTAGATCATAAGTTGGTCCTCTCATGAAATGTCCAAGGAATTTTGTTTTCCGTTCCTTAATTATATTCATTAATACTAAATCCGTCTTCATTAATCGTAGCACCTCCGCATACTTCATCTTTCTGGTCCATGGTATCCTCCAAATCCGGCGGTAGCACCACATTTCAAATGACCAGATGCGCTTTTCCCAGTATATGCTTTTAGTGTCCAGGTTTCGCTATAAGAGCACAGACCACACATAACATCTTAATATCTTTTTCTTAATCTCCAATTTTAATCTTCTATCGCATAATACATTTTTCATCTTCATAAATACTTCTCGGGCCATTTCGATGCGCGTTCTTATTTCTGTGTTAGGGTCATTATCTTCTGTTATCCAGCAACCTAGGTACTTGTACTTTCGCACCCGTTCAATTTCTCTACCATTTAGGACAAGCTTTTTATTTGTAATTGCTTGTCTGGGGAGGCTATCATAAATTTAGTTTTTTGAATGTTTATACTGAGCCCTATTTTATTACTTTCCCGGGCAACTGAGTCCAGCAGCTCCTGCAGATCTTCTATGTTATCTGCCAGTAGTGCAGTATCATCTGCAAAGCGTATCACTGCAATACAAGTTTCCCTATAAATCAATTTTGAGTTATTCTTAATAAATTTTCATGGGGAAACCTACATTTCAATGTCTGAGAAGAGTTTACTAATTATACCAAAATCGGTAACGCGCAAAATAATTTATTAACCGAAATTCTTTCTCTTTCATATTTCTATTTTACTATAATTACACGCACCATGTCGAAGGTATGAGACTTGAACTTTATTACATAAGAAGGCACAGAAAATACAGAAAATTTTACTTTTGTCGAAATCAGACTGTGCTCGAAGTCAAAAAATTACTCAAAAACTCTCGAGGTATTATCAGTAAAACCTTTTTTTTTTTGTTTACCCTGAAAGCACATCCGCCCTGAGCACGTTACCTTTAAAACTCATTGCCAACACTCGTATCTTTAATGGCTCATACGATAATTATTACAAAACCTTAAATGACTGCGAAAATCCAAATTTAAGTTTTGCACGTCATTGTAAATGAAATATATTATTCGTCTGAAAAAAATATCTACCACTTTCCCAGCATGGCGTTTTGAATTCCAGCCATCGTTAAGTACGATTACTGCAATCATATCTCTCTCCTAATCGGTTCCGGGACTCTGTTTAAAAAATCATCCGCTACCTAGATTCTATATTGAACACGGCAGGTGCCACCAGCCTCTGTTTAACACGGTTTCTCAAAAAAGTAAAGCGGTAACAATGTCAAATTAGAAACAAAAAGAATTATTCCGAAAAAAATCATCAATAAAGAGTGAAACAACTACAAAGTTATTCAAACTGAAGAAGATGAACTCTTCCTTATTCCATTACTTAAAGCAACATTATTGTTCGTCTCTCTGTCTCTGTTGTTGCATTTAAAGCATTTATTTTATAACGGTTATTTACTAAGAACATTCTGTTAAATATCACATCACTAAATATTATATAACCCTGTGAATCAGATGAGTTCAGTTATTGAGAAAATATTGAAATCTCTTTCATCGAATTTGTACTTCAAAATAAAAATGAGTTATAATTTCCTTCGAGACAGTGCTCTACCAGATTGTCTCTAGTAGACTGACTGCAGTAGTAATACTGAATTCGTTAAATTATCACGCACGAATACAAATCAAAGTACGCTAATTCCCCCTCTCTTCATATCTCTCGATAATTTATAAAATACGTCGTAAGTATCTAAAATGTCTTTTTTCAACTGATTGGATTATTATAAATTCGTTACATCGACTACCTCTATGAAATAAAACAATTATTACCTTTACGTCCATAGTCCAATTGTCCTAGGTTGGCCAAACCCCTCCCAAAAAAAAAAAAGAAAATCTTTATGTCTCATTTTGTAAATATCTATTTAGCGTTTACTATTGTTAATACTCTTAATTGCATCAGGGTTTTCTACGTTTTTTTCTGCTTTTTTTCATAGATAGGAGAGAGTGTTTCTATATGCGCGCATATACTATATTATCTTGAAAATTCAGAAACGAAATCAGCGACATTCCTAAAATTTAAATTTACAAAAAAAATAAATTAAAACCAATTCTTCCAAAAGAGTTGGCACAACAATTTCAATTAAAAACATTACTCATTTCATAGTTTTTTTTTTTTTTTTTTTTTGGTATTACTCTCGACTCAAGAATGACACGTCATTAATAATCGTAATATGGGTGTCCGAGTTGCGGTGTGTGTGACGTGTACGCGCGTAACTTTTTTGTACTATTAAATATTTTTTCGGTTTCACGCTAATAATGATTATTACAATACTCTATTAGCTCAGTAACTAACCGGCCAGAAATTAAAAAATGAGAAAAAATACTATTACCACGAAGCTTATTTAATAGAAAACGATTTATGTACGAAGGAATTGAAATCATTTTTCTTATTAATGCTCGCAATGCGTTATTTAAAATCCCATTTCGTGTGTCATCTTCTTGCCTGCCGTAAATTCGTTATTATAATTTACGTTATTAATATTGTACTGTTTCAAATTATTACTATTACTTGCGAAAATATCGAATTAATTATAACAGTAATGATAGTAATAATACTAATGACGATGATGATGATGATGATGATGGTGATATTTGATTTCAAATAATTAGGAAACTCTAATCGGTAGATAACTCCGTTCGAGTATATTAATAATAAATAAATAGGACGTTTGTTGCTTGCGTGGATTACATAAATCAACGTTTTCTTAATAGCTGTACTTTTTTATAGCCATTTTTCTGTTTTACCGTGGTAAAAATTAATTTACCCGGTATTACATAAAAGGAAGGTGTAACATTTTGAACGGACTAGGTGTATGTATGTGTACATGTAATAGATAACAAAAATTCTCTTTCCCCTTTGTAGTCAAATTAATGCTGAATTCGCAGCGGAAGGAGAATATGTTAGCGAGAATGTCCTACCTGGTTAATTTTATTTCCAACCTAAACGTGCGCACCGAGTCATATATGTTTTAAATTGAATTAAAATAAAAAGCCAGCGATTAAAAATATTAGAAATGACCACCGTGTTATGAAATGGGCACTGAATAAATTAAAAAATAAATTAGAAAAAAAAAAGGTACATAATAATAATAATAATAGTACATCGGTAAGTAATATGAAGAAAAATATCGAGTTTTTCATCCGAAGCGCACATATCAAGTAAACGTAGGCGTTGAAATTCGGAAAGTCCGACGTGCAAATTGAAAAAAACTTAACCACAAGAGCTCTCTGTTCATTTGCATAAACGTGTTGCTTCTTCGAGAGTTCATAAATAACGTCTCGGGAGCGTTGTAAACTAACGAAAGAATTTCTTCCATTTTCCGCCGGTTATTGAAAACGCCGCAGCGTATTAGTAGCTGGAGTTCGGGCAATTTTTGGCGCGCAATTTAAATTTAATTCTTTATGCGATAATATAGTTAACAAACTATGTAACCGTTGGCTCGTTTGAACAGCGCACGATTCTATAACAGGTCCAGAGAGTTTGAATTGTTCACATATACTGTGCATGGGGGCAGGAAGCATAATTTCTCTCAGCAACCGGTTTCGCTCTGCGGCTTTTTATTCGATAAAAACGGAAAAAAGTTCAAAAATTATTTTTCTTCGTACTCAGTTCTTCGTCCTACACCGCTACACACTCCGCACGCTGGTTCAAACCCTCTTCCTGTTCTAATCAAGGAAGAGGAGACAAAGAACGTATTCAAGCGGATGAATAATTACGATTATAATTTGAACGATCGTAGAAAGACACTGTTTTTTTAGCAACTTACGAAGATTGCAAGGAAATAGGGTAATTAAATAATTTCCGACGCGCGACCTAATCCAAAAGGTCTGTCTCTCTAATATCGTATTTTTCACTTAAAAACTATTTACACACGTTGTAAATAAGCAGATACGTTCTGAATGCTGCCACGAACGATTATTACGTTTAAAAAGCGGAAGTTTATAAATAAAATTACGCGTTTCGTTAACCTTTTCAATGAGGGGGAAACCAAAAATCGATAGTTGGCGCATGTGTTAACTACGTATGTATCGATATAAAAAATGGTGAGTGAAAAAAAGTTGTCGATAATACAGCGCGTTGTCGACTTCGTAAAAACTGCCTGACAACATTTTTGCAAAAATACTAAACAAAGGTCACTCTATTCGAGGGAAATTAATGATTTACAAATTCGTTCATGAGCGCAGATATACTATAATGTGCGCGTATTCGTTTTTAAATGTCCAATCTTTACCGTTCTGTCTAGCATTATTTCTCCGCCATACGAAATATATGTGTATGTACAAACATACGAGTAGAAGGAAGAATAAAGAATAGGAAAGAATATGCATGTTTTTCCGGATAATTCCCCGTTATAAGCTTTTACAAAATCTGTTGTAATTACCGCACTACGAGAATACGCATTGCAAATCTCCGTGTTGTAAAAATTAGCTGAATCTCTCATAAATTAAAAGGGGGCACACCGATCAGCGTGTGCCAGCTGATATTTTATTAAACTGGAATTTAAGTAAAAAAAAAAAAGGGTGAAAAAACAACTAATAAACACTACACGGAAGGAAGACGGGGACAGAAAAGTTCTCGTCTATTTACTTAAATCTCGAATAAAAATGCACCGGACAAAATATAAACTTGTACTAGACGTGTAGTGGTGGTTGATCGCTTATTAATTATGCCATTAAGGGAACGGGTGTGTCCATATGTATTCAGCGTACAATGGAAAATGTAATTAGTTTCGGTGTATTTGTTCAGCTGAAATAATACGAAAATGAAGAGTTTTTTGAAGAATTTTACCGATTAACCGGCAAAAGAATTACGCGTCAGTTTAGAATTTTTAAAACTCAAAAAAAGGCTGTTTCAAAGATCAATCCGATTTTGCATACTAAAATAACAAGCACGACCGCAGAGTTTTAACGTATAGATTCCGCTTAATTAGACAAAATACTAAACTTCTTTCCACAAAAAGAGAAATATTCATTTTGAATATAATGCCGGGTTGTAGCGGGATGTGAATACCTATTAATTATTCGGCAAGAACCTTTTTCGCCTCATGCCCAGGTACATATGTTGTAATTCGATAATGTTTAATTTCCGCAGCAAAGATGTGTCGAATTTTATTTAATCGCGACAAATTTAAACACGCCGAAAGGAACACTTTTCATCAAATTGATAATCCCATTATGTAGGTTTCCGCTCCATACTCGGTGGTAACCTGATAATGATGGTAGTTCGTCGAAATTAGTCAATGATTTTTTTTTTAATATTTTCAATATGTTTTGTGTATTTTTTGTATGAAAATTTTATTATTTATGTTGGGCATAATATATTGTGAATCGATTACTTTTTTAAATATATACATGCATATATATATAACTCGGCCATTTTGGCCTCGCAAGGGGCTGTGCCCCTTGACCCCTCCTGCTTTCATTCCTGTCCCTTTCTCTTCTATACTTCGTATAAAATGATCAAAATTTACAACGTAATTCTTACTGGCATCAACACACACAAAAAATAACATAATCACAAAAATCCTATTCTAACATTTACCTTCCGTTATATAAAATTAAGACATTTTTTCGTTACAATTTTCGTTACATTTTTCGTTACATATTTCATTACATAAAATTGTGACATTTTTTAAATAACAATAACAAAAATCCTACAAAATATAACAAACGTTACATAAAATTGGGACATTTTTCTGGGACATTTTTTTGGGACATTTAGCGTTACATAAAATTGGGACATTTTTCTGGGACAGTTTTTTGGGACATTTTTTCGAATGGGGGGTAGCCTAAGAATTACGTTGTAATTAATATATATAAACTTCCCTTACATTTCTGTCTCTTTCTTCTCGGTTATACTTTGTATAAAGTGATCAAAATTTACAACGTAATTCGTAGGCCATTTATATAATGAAAAAATGTCCCAATTTTATATAATAAAAAAAAAAATAATAATAATTACTATTAAACTACCAAAACAATTTAACATACTTATAAATAATATTTTTTTGGCGTTTCCATGAATTAATAATAAGCAATATAGTGTCTTTACATACTTCTGGGAGATGCTGCGCTATGGTGGGACACTTCTTATTCATCAATCTGCTGCAGCACGGTAATAAGCAGTGTATTCATTATGTTTGCGAAAACGAAGGTGAAAATTAAAATATAACAAACGTTACATAAAATTGGGACACTTTTTTTGGGAATTTTTTTCTAACGGGGGCCGAGCTAAGAATTTTACGTTGTAATTAATATATACAGTGCCGACAGTGTTTTGCATTTAACTTTATATCAACATTGTAAATATTAATTCTGTCATACTTCAAATAAATACACAAATACGAGTCCAGGCGACGGTTCGTCGTGAATTTCGAAGAATACAAACGATTCGTGCAAAATATGGTAACCGATCCAGATGCCAGAACTTAATGCGAATTTACGGCTAACGAGCTAGGAACTATTGACGTTAGTCTTTCGGAAGAAAGGTGTGAAGAACATACGGATTTGCAAGAATAAAATTAATGATACGTAGAAGTTCACTTACGATTTATGTAACTCCCGATCTCGATACTTATCTTACAAATTCTCGAATAAGTAATTGCAATGTTTAAAAGCTCTTTTCTTAATATTTCAACGAACGACCCGGGTAAAATTAAAAGTGGTACGAATTTTTCCAGAACTTCCGAATTAAATTATTATCGTTTTGAAAATATTCCGGATGCAGAATTTTATATATTTTAAACGCGAAATATAGTATTTTTCTCTTTTTTCCATATTTCTTTTTTACACGTAATAACGACGATCAGACTACTGATCATTCGCGTTCGTAAGTAAAGCTGTACCGCGCAAATTTAGCGATCAAATTTAATATCGCGTCGAGATGGTCTCGATGATATATAGGCATTAATCATGCATGTATATAACACGTGTAGAAAATTAATCAAAAAAAAAAAAAGAAAAAAAATTAAAAAACAATCAAATCGTAAAACCGTCATTGAATTTTTTCCCTAAAAAAGCGGTAAACGGACACTATAGAGAGATGATGGTTGAACGAAAAAGGAGCGTGAGAGAGAGAGAGAGAGAGGTTGAACGGTGTTCAGTTGAAAAGTTAAACGAACGAGGATGGAAACAAAACGAACTTGGATGGTGGTCGTCGTTCGCGAATTAAAATACAGCGACAGATAAATGGTAGTACCACTGCGTCTAGCTGATGGCCGTCTAAAGGCCAGTGTACTGCATTTTAATAATAAAAGCTGCGAAAGCCCCTCCCCCGAGCAGCTTCAAAAGACCAGACGGGATTTAAGAAGATGGCGGCGGCGGCGGCGACGGTGGCAACGGCGGTGGTCGCGGACCTTCTACACCCCAATCAGCGGTACAGCTTATTTCGATGTTGGGACAGGGCAGTTCAATTAATGACGTCATCATCATCAGAAATAACAAAAGAGCCGAAATAACGGCCCGGGCAACAACGGGCCGCCGGCTGCGTATAGATTATTTCAAGGGCCAACTTTTGGCTTTTCTCCGGCTCGGCCGTTAATCATAACGCGATAATTTCAACGAGCAGAGCAGACAAGAAAGCAGCTCCCGCTGCAGACAAACTCGGCCGGCTAACTATCTTTTTGTCCGATTATCATTACACAAATTCAGCCCCGACCGACGCACCCCTTCGCCGTTATCTCGTCGCCTTTTCCCGCCGCTCATCTAATAAATACTGTTGCTTTTCGCACCCTTGACATGCTTTCCTTAATTCTTTCGCTTTATTAATAGCCCCGTCCTTGAACTTTCATTAAAACTTTCCCCATCTCCAGTCGCACACCGTCCTCCTTACATTACTAGTCCAATTCCGTCATTTACATTCCCTTCCGCATTATCACAGCAGCAGCAGCGCTACTGCCGATACCGCCGCCATCCTATTAGCCTACTTCTATCCACCTGCCTGTGCGAGTTTACTGACTTTAATTATTCTTCTCTCCTACTAACACTACGATTTAGTACCGTCACTGCTTTTCTTATTCTTACTTTTTTCCCGTGGCTTAATTAAGAAGAAGTGTTCAGAACGGTTCGTCGCCCGAGTAGGATTTCTTAACAAAACGATATAACTATCATCCCATTTTCATACCGCCAGTAACATGGTGTGACGTTTTTGCATAACGGTTTCCGATCAATTTTACATATATAGCGTTTTTAAAAAATGCCATGACCAGTTAAAATTCTATAAGAATTATTATGCAAGACTATCGGGAGGAGGCTCCTCATGACAAGGTTGGAAGAATCGAATTTTATATATTCATCCATCTATCTATCGACATGGTGCGAACGCGCGCACACACATTTTTATTTCAATTTTTAATTTTTTTTCTCTTTTTACGTAGTAAACCCTATAATATTTCTACTAACCTATTCGGTCTTTCTTTTGAGCATATTACCAATATAATAATTAAAACGCAGACTTTTGCAGTCTGGCAAAATAGCTGACGAGAATTTAAGATACGAATATAATATTTCCGATGCAGTGAAAAAAATATTATAACTCCTACTGCAGGATTCTTTAATAATCTCTCTCTCTCTCTCTCTCTCTCTCTCTCTCTAATTTGAATTTCTAAAACATTGTCTACACTGTGTACGCTCTTAAAAATGATTAATATATAAAAAACTATATTTATAATGTGACATTTTTGTAGAAATTAACTCAGGATTACGCAGTAATTTAATAGTACAACTGTATTACAAAGTTGCTTCCAGCGGCTTGAACCTCAAATCTGTACACCTTATTTGCGGAAAAACTGAGTACGGTTTCTTAAAAGTCTCATTGCTTTCATGCCTACGATCATTTATCATTGTTCTATTCTCCTCGTATCATCGACTTGATATAAACCTTCAAACAACCTACCCGCTCTATTGCACTTAAAATGTAAATAACTTTTACATCTTTTCCTTTTTTTAATTAACAAGTTTATTTAACGGCTTTGTTACTCTCTCTCTGGAGAATACATATTCCTTCCGCATTCGAACATAAAGCGGTTGCCAAGTTGAAGATTTTCTGCCGTCACATCTAACGACAGCCGAAAGTTTCGCGTTCAGTTAAAGATTCTCTTGTTCGTTTTTTACAAATTCGTTAAACGAATTTATCTTTCTTCATCACTTATCTTTCTTTATCACTCTCTCTCTCACCTGTTTCGTTTTCATTACCTACTAAACGTATTATTTTAACGTTTGCCGCATTAAGTCGGTTTTATAAAAATAAAAATGAACGCTCCAAATTTTACCTATATAAAATTATTAAGATAATGAAACAAGCATTATCGAACTAATAAGGAATTTTTTTGTATCTAGGCTAGATTCTTTTTATACATACATACATATATATATATGTATATATATTTTTTTATTATTCAGAATCTATATTTAAAATTGTAAACTTTTTATTCTTTATCAAGTTCTTCATTGATCGGCTAAATTACATCAAAAACTTCCGAATTAAACTCTTTCTCAAAAAATCAATCTATCCCCATTGATGAAAACTGAAAAAAAAATTGGTTCCATGAATTTCCCGAAGATTCTCAAGCAGCGGCTTTCGTAACAGTCTGTATTTTGTCGATAAAATAGATAATCAATTTTTTTGCTTCTCCATTTTAACTCTAAATTTCCATATGTACACAAAAATTGTCTACTCTTCTTCCTCGTTACCGGTTGCTCCAGGGGGAATCTAATCTACCCCCTCGCTTGTCAGCAAAATACTGAGACTACGCCTTCGACTGCCGTACCCAAAAATACACACTGTCTAATTGTCAAATATTATGATTCCCAAAAATTTTTTATTTTGTTTTGCTTAGTTTTTTTTTGGCATAAGCATATCAGCCAGTACCAGTTAACAAATATGACCGTGTTGTTATATCAGCTGTATTTAAAAAACTAGCAGAGTTACTCGCAACATTGCTTGTGCGTGTTAAATTAAGCAAAGCGTAATAATCAGACGAACTATTTATTTAAATCGACGCTATTTTCAATTTATCACTGCCCGGACACGCCTTTTTCACATTTCGGCAACTTACTCGATATACACGCGTGTTTTTTAGTGACTGTCGGAGAAGGTCCTGTAAGAAATTTACTCTTATAGTGACAGTGGTTGTTCCGAAATAGGCGTTGTCTTCCGAAATTAGGCTTTCCCTTTATCTCTTCAGAAACAAATGAAAGTGTAGAAATTTCTTCCACCTAGTTTTTACCAGTTTCCCCGCGAAAAACAGACAGATGAACGATAAAAAATTCTAAGAAATGTCGAACTGTAAACAGATTTTAATTTTTAAAATTGCAGAACGCCAGACAAACGATCTGTTTTATGTTTTATGTTTTATGTTATATGTTTTTTATTTTTATCGGTCGACAAATTTGGTAAGTTTCCTCATCATGCGAGACTTTTTTTGAAACATAAACTGGCACACATGAAACTATATTTAAGTATTCGTCCAATTTCCGTGTGTAGTTCCTTGCATTTTTTACAACTATAAACCCATAACGTAAGGTAAGAAGAAGAAAACTAAGAGTCAGTTACTGATTTTATATTGATTTCTAAAATGACGCCCGCGTGTGTGTGATCTTTAGTGAGCAAAAACTTTTTATTAGATCGCGATTAATTTCAAGATGTAAATTTAAATGAGTATTAATATACCAACGAAGCCATGGGTAACAGTTAGTATATGTATATATGTGTACATCCTGTCGGACGACCTCAAGATAATCGATTCCTTGCAACTGCTAATTGCTGCTATTTACACGTGTTGATCGGTAATCGTCCGTTGCTGACAAGCCCGGGAAAAAACCCAAACAAGGGAAAAAAATCAAAAAAAATCTATAGAATAAAGGGCATTTAAGATAGTGAAAAATGCCCCCAAGCCGATCGTTTTAGAAACTATACCATCGTGTCAGGAATCGAAAAATACTATCTTCCTGAAAGTTTCAGCTCGCTGGCCTTTAAGGGCCGTCGTCCCCTAGGGGCAAAAATGTAAAATCCGGTTTTTTGACGATATCTTAAAGACCAGTTGGCCGATATTCTTCAAGTTGGGCCTTAAATTGAAGATATTTCAAAGCACTACAATAAAAAAAAATATATATTTTAAGACTTATTTATCAACAAAACGTAATCTAAAAATCCATTTGAAAATTTCAAACCGCTATAAAAATAGGTCTAAAACAAACACCTCGCTGGAAAAATTAAATATTGTGTTATTTTATGCCAAATTACCCTCGTGATTTTTTTCAGATTTTTTCAAAAATGGGTAGACGCACCTTAAAAAAAAATAAAAACTGTTCGTTTAACATTTTCGACCGTATTTAGCTCCTGCAAGTTGATAAAAAAATTTGTTTTTTTTTCCGCCTCAGTTTTATACAAGATGCCATAATAAATACTTTACAATGAATATTTATGGAACAAAACATTTAAATCTCATTATTCTGCTGGTTTTCCATTTTTGTGGCTCATAAAATACTGAAATGATCCATATTCTCGTCTTGATTTTCAACTAAAACGACTCTTATAAATATCCTCCAATATATTAGAGACAATTGAATTTATCCTATTTTTTAAATTTTTAAAAACTGCGAACACCCCTTTTAAACAAAAAAACCCATTTTCATTTGCATTTTTTGTCGTACTTAGGTTCTACGAGCGATTGGAAAAAAGCTTTTTTTGCTCTCGAGTTTATGCAAATAAAAAAGTTTTAGTTTACTTTTCTACTATGTTTTTGGCTGGATTTTTTTGTAATATCTTACAAAATACTGATGCGACAAAATAATAAATAAGATCAACAGTTATGTCAAAGAATAAATTATTTCGGATACTTTGTTCACACGTTACGATTTTTTATTTTTTTACTTTTAAAAGATCGTTACAATATTTAAAATACAAAGAATATAAAAAGAAATATTTAAATTTTCGTCTTGTTTTTAGATCGGTGATGTAAAAAATAAAGTAAATTAAAAATAAGCAATAGAATTCGTATTACTTTTTTTTTTATCCGGAAAGGCACTGCCAATATTGCGATATATTTTAAACATAAAGAATATAAAAATAGTTAATATAGCAGCTAATAATCTTAATGTACAGTAACAACTGATCATCTTCATAGCTGTCTTTTTGTATAACTGCTGTATGATGTACATCATCGAAAAAATTTTCTAAGATGTTCAACGGGTTTTATTAACTTTGATAGATACTATATGCATGTTGTAAGTACTGCAGCCACATGTACACAACAGCCAATGGTTCGCACACCATTGGCACACTCGCAGCAATAGGGGGCCACTATGTTCAGTACTATTCGATTTATACTGTATGTAGCAGGGTTATATGTTCAACTGCTCACGTGACGAGACCGTATTTGAATTTTGATAATTACTATTGGTGACTCCTTCAGGTACTGAAGATTCATTTCTTTGGAATCGCCCGTCATTTCAGCTAAATATGAAATTGCTAACGGTAACTGATAAGTGCCAGTAAAAAGTAATTCCAAATATTTTTCGGTCAATTCTGCAAAATCCATGACGTCCGCAGATGTCAATTTTTGAAAAGGAACTTTTCGGAGACTCCACTTTCCTGTCACCACCTTCAAATATAGAGCATTTTCTGTATTATCGTGATCCACTAGTTGACTTAAAAACTTCATTGAAACAAATCGTGAACCAAATTCATTGTGCGAGAAACGAGCGATTTTACCGTGCAATCCAGCAACATCAAGCAATTTATTATCAAACTGGTTGCGAAGCAATTTCCATTTTTGGCCAAATGGATGACTTCAACAATCCAACGGACCATTTTTACCAGACAAGAGTGGTTTGCTTCTTTCTGCAGTAGTGAGCTGATTCTTTTTTCCTTTTAACGAAGGTAGACAAACATGAATTATTTCAGTATAATGCGAGACGTAAAACCGAAAAACCAACCAAACAACCAGCAGAAAAGTGAGATTTAAATGTTTTTCTCCATATATTCTTTGTGTGACCGAAATACTGCAAAGTACTTATTATACCATTTTGTATAAAACTAAGGCCAAAAAAATGTTTTTTTATCAGCTCATAGGAGCTAAATACGGTTGAAAATGTAAAGTGAACAGTTTTTATTTTTTTCAAAGTGCGTTTACCCCTTTTTAAAAAAATCACGAGGGTAGTTTGGCATAAAATTGCACAGTATATAATTTTTCCAGCGAGGTGTTTGTTTTAGATCTATTTTTATAGCGGTTTGAAATTTTCAAATGGATTTTTAGATTACGTTTTCTGGATAAATAAGTCTTAAAATATTTTTTTTTTTTTTATTGTAGTGCTTTGAAATATCTTCAATTTAAGGCCCAGCTTGAAGAATATCGGCCAACTGATCCTTAAGATATCGTCAAAAACCCGTATTTTACATTTTTGCTCCTAGTAGGTGCCCCTTAAAGGTCAGCGAGCTGAAACTTTCAAAAAGATTTCGATGTCTGACACGATGGTATCATTTTTAAAACGATTAGATTAAGGGCATTTTTCCTTATCTTAACCTGTCATGCCCTTTTAGCTGAACACGCCATTCTCAAAGAAAAAAAAATGATGGTTGCTTAACAGCTTCTATCGCAACGTCTTCACCCAAAAATACAAATTTTTCTGAACAACGCATAAAAATAATACAAATTTCTATGTAAAAATGTAATAGGATTTTCATATTAGCCTCCGCGTAGGATCATTGCAATTATTAATATCTATTATATATATATATATATATATATATATATATATGTACATATACTTCTTAAAACAAGCATAAACTGTGGTTAATACGTAAGAACGATAAAATGTTAACCATTCCGAATTGTAATTAAATGTAATATTAACACGATTACAGCGTTGGATTATATATATTATTTATAGAACCGGTTGGAATTTTAAACTGATTCGTCATCCAGCGAGAGGTTTCATTCCGATGTAAGCATAAATTACACGATGACGTTTGAAATTCGTAGTAAATAATCTTGCAGGCAGATTTCTAATATTATTACGTAAAAAATCTGCAATAATACATATTTTACCAAAGTGTACTTGAAAAAAAAAAAAAAATACAATTTCGCTATTTGAAAAATCGTTAATCAGCTTTATTAATACAAGTCACCCAAGTTTTTGTCGATTTCGTCATGAAATAGGGACAAGTTTATTGCCTGAAATTTCCATGTAATGAATAAATCGATTATCATCGGCACAAACATGTGTAGAATGTAATATAATGAACATTAGTGAAGACTGTACCGGTAGGATAAAAATTGTGTGCCCTATCACTAAGTTTTTACACACATACATATATGTATGTACTAAATGTAGCCGGAGCAAACGTAAAGTTTTTGTTTTATCTAATAATAATAATAATACTAATAATAACAATAATAATAAATCAGATCAAATTATTATTTACATGTAAATGGTAAATAAATAATAATAACTGAATAAAATAATAAATAAGTACCTATAGAATAAGTACAAATAAACCTTGTTACCTAAAAATTAGTCAGCGGTTAAAAACTGTGCGATTTTAGATATGAAATATTTACAAATCTAAAAAATAAAAGTAAAAGACTTCATAATTAACTAATTATTAACAAACTGCGCATACTCAATAATACCCTTCAATGACAACAAAAAAATAATAATAAATAAAAGTAGAACTAACAATAATCATAATGTTAATAGTAATCGTAGTAATAATAATAGTTATAACTTTAAGCAAATAACAGTAATAGAAAAATAAATAATGATAATCATCACTAATCGTAACTGACAGTGATGGTTATAATTTTAATAATGATAATTATTATGTATAATTGCTACAATCATTAATTATAATTTTTACCAAAAATTTAATAACAATAGCAATTGAAGTACATTTACGTTATTGTTTATATTAAAAATTTAAATTTAAACGAACTTGAGTAATGAATTTAAAATCTCTGTGTTATATATATATATATATCGTAAAATACAGTTTATAAAATCAGTATAGAACTTACTAATATTATACATTATGAAGTGCTAATAGAAGAAATAATAAAAATAGGCGAATGAAACACGTTCAGTAGTAATCTATAATCATTCAAGAAAAAATAGATTCTCTAGATACCACTACATATTTTCATTTACATATATTTACGCTCATATAGACAGCTGTATGTAGCTATGATAATCACAGAAAAGATTTAAAAGAGAGGTAGTATAGAAAATGAAAAATATGAATATTAATAGTTCTAGAAAATTTTGTAAGGACTTTACGCCTATTTTCATGGCATTTATTTTAGCGCAGCAGGTAGGGAATTAAATAACAAAGGACTCATATATAAAGTTTGAATTCGCGCGCGGTATTTTGTGAAATACGATCCCTTCGCTTTTTCAGCATTTGAACTTCGTGTAATACTCTCAGTATGTGCGATATTAAACAAATTTTTATTACAGACGTAATATAATTGTAAAATGTTCAGTAAGTTGAAGTTATTTAAATAGTGAACGGCTTGACTAGCACAAACGAAAAGAGATTTTTGCAGTAGCTGTAGCAGTTTTAATTGGTAATTAGCTGTACTTTCCAATACATTATACTGTAAGGCAAGAGATTGGTTGGTATATAGATTTATATAAACGGGTAATAATAATAATAGTAATATTAATAATAATAATAATAATAATAATAATAATAATAATAATAATAATAATAATAATAATAAAACCATATTAATTTTTTTTATTATTGTTACAAAATCCATAAACGTGTTGTATGACACGAACAGTAGAAACAAACCGTGAAATTAAAATTCAAACAAAATCTGGTATGTAAAGAAAAATACAAAGCAAATTGTTTAAAAAATATAAATGAAATAAGCTTAAAAATAACATAACCAAACTGAGAAATATACAGAGATGAGGTTATATTTATATAAATACACTCATACATGCGTACATACATTTACATTCACGATGCACGTGCGTGCATATACTCATTACACACCGACACACACACACAGCACATATATATATATATATATATATATAAACTCGGCCATTTTGGCCTCGCAAGGGGCTCTGCCCCTTGACCCCTCTTGCTTACATTATCTCTTTCTCTTCCATACTTTGTATAAAATGATCAAAATTTACGTTATTCTTACCGGCATCGACACAACAAAAAAAAATAATAACATAATCAAAAAAATCCTATATCTAATGGATGCATGATTAAGAATGACGTTTTCATTTATCATTTAACTTTCGTTACATTAAATTGGGACATTTTTTCGTTACAAAACGTAATGTGGGCCGGCCTAAGAATTACGTTGTAATTAATTTATATATACATACACATACTTCAAACTCATTTAAATACTAACGTCATTTATGATACACAAACATCACATATACTTATGAATACATGATACATAAATATGTAGATCTTTAAATACAAAACAAAAATCAACGTGGCAGTATGGTTATAGAATACATATCTATCATGTGTAGAGGAAATGTTTACAAGAAATAAACGTAAACAACTGTTTCCTAGTGATCGCCGGGATACATCTGGAATCGATGCCGGATGCGACAATATATAGGAACCATCAACACAGTGATGTAAGGTGCTGAGCAGGTAGGCTTCTACTGGGGAATTAAAGGTTCAGGGCAAGAGAAAATATCTGCAATTTTTCTTACACATCCTGAAAATACTATAAAAACCTTATAAAGATATTTCCCGAAACCGAAATGAAATCACTCATAAGATCAGAAACAAATGAATAAAACTGACGCAAAAGTTAAATTATAATGCAATAAAAGTATAGAACCGAAAAAGTTAAGATATAGAAAAGAGCTACATAGCCATTTGAAAAATTAGAACCAAAAAATGTCGTTTCAAAACAGAGAACAGTGAATTTTTATGTCAGAACACGGTACGTAAAAAGTAATGGAGGGAAGAAAATTACGCATAATCATTGAAATTATAAAAATGAACAGTTACGACACAAGTCCGTCACAACTTGTAATACTGGGATTATTATTCCGAGATCAACAATAATAAAAGTACTAGTAATAATAATAAAAAGAGAAAAATTCAAAAGAAGAAATCTCTGTTTTTTCATGAATGTGAAATAAGAGCAAATCCGCTAACGTTTATGTTCAAGAGTGCACGAGTAGCGTATTTTCTTTTATGACGATTTTTGTCGATGTAAAAGAGGTTATGCGGTTGCGTAAAGAATAAGAAATAAAGTTCAGCAGTTTGATACGCATTAATTTGACGGAAAATGTTAGTGAAGCGATTCCAAATTTCCAAAACTATTAGTCCTTTTTTTTTTTTTTGCTTTCTTTGGTGCCTTCAATGACTTGATATTAATATTTATAACATTACTCAGTCGCTGTTAGTGTAATTTAGGTTTCAATCAAAAATCTGCGATAACTCTCGTGTCCTATACATATCGATGATGATAGCTGTATTTAGTTTAAGGACTAATTTCGGCTGTTACCTGTCATCAAAATTTGAATATTACGACATTTTGTACGCAAAAAAGTTACCGCGAAATAGCATTTTTTCAAATAATCGTGCCAAAGTTTAAACATTTTTCTGTATAAAAATTTGTACCTGTCAAGGGCTAAAATGTTATTCTTGTTTTTGCGATTATAATTAGGATAGGGCTTAAAAACAGAACTGTAAATTATCAAACGTACATTGCACCTATTCAAATTTCAGCCTACGTTTAAAAAAAAACATATTACCTTCTGAAAATCTGTTTTCATTTTTTTTAGCATTTACTTTTTATAATTATTTACCCGTGATTTTTTTTTTTTTTTTCAGATGTAAAGAAAAATCTGATTTTTTTTTACCCGAAATTTATTATTCAAAAATATAATACCGTGTCCTATAAACAAATATGACTCTCGATAATAACGTATTAGTCTGACAAATTACCGAATTCGCATTTAGTTTCTTAAAAACGTTAAAATCGGCTTATCGTACTTTCGTTTAGTCTATTAAGAAAAAAAATCAATAAAGTTATTTAAAAAAGAAGAAAAAGAGGGAAAGTTTATTTTTGTAACTTTCAGAACACTTTTGTCAAAAACCATTCTTTGTACTCTAATTATATTTTAACACCGTATTACGGCTTATTTCACGAATTTTTATACCCCTGCCGATTTTCATTAGCCTCGCCCGCTGAAAATTTAGCAGTAAAAATTTTTTTTCTACTAAAAATTTTTACAAATATCGCTTCGAGCGAATAATATCAATAATTTTCAGTGTCGATTAAGTCTATTTTCAAAAATATTTTTGATCATTACTGGAAAATAAAAGTCAAACAAAAAAGCACAGATATACGTATATACATATATACGTGTACGTTTTAAGTTTAACGATGCTGCGGCGTCGCTTTCGGTGAAAAATGTGGAACTACGAAATTTCGGAGGTACGTTCTTTGATCTATTCTGATCAGTTTCACGTGTCGTGGAGTCTGGTGGTCAGAGTCTTATTATTATGCGTTTTAAAACGTGTTTTATCATAGAGTTGCCGTTAAAATTTGAGTGTCTCTTTCTTAATGCGTATGATGATGAAGAGGAGTCATCGCTGCGCCCAGTTGTTACCGGAGACGGAATTTGGCGCGGAATCGAAACGATCCTCGATGGGCAATGGGTAAAGAAAGGCGGCCGACAAAAAATTGCAAAAAAGGACGCGTCCTCTTCCTGCAAGAGGTTCTGACCACTGTGTTTTTGGGGGATTATCGAGGTTTTAACGGATTACATCGAAAAACGCGAGACTATCACACATACTACTGCTATGTCCTGAACCACTTCAATTCGACGCAGTAGATTTCAGACGTTGTGACAAAGTACCTCAAAAAACCGGACGCAAATTATTTCAACTTAGGAATTGACAAAAAATTGGGAAAACAATCGGACACCATGTTTAAAAAATTTTCATCTTAAAACTTCAAACTGTTTCTAACGGATGGTAAGTGTATAAGCTTTCCGAAACGTTAAGTTTTAGATTACATTTTTTAAGTTTTAAAATCAGACGTTTTAAACGTAGCGTCTTCTATAGCGTCTTCTATAGTGTAAATTGTTTTCCTAGGTGTATATTCACCGTGGATGTTTTAAATGTTTAATTAAAAAACTTTTTATTCGTTACGAAAAAAAAAAAAAAAAAAAAAAAAAAAAAGAGAAAAAAAGAAAAAAAAATGTCTCGAAAGAAGCGGCTATTATTGTAGAAAAATAGAAAATTGTCTGTCGATTTCAAAAATTACATTTTTTTTTTTTTTTTCGTTTTAAGCGCTCTTTCGCGACGTAATTAAACTGTTAAACTTACTTTGTGAATGGCACTCGTAAACACCCACAGTGTTGAACAAGATGAAATCTTTTTGTTTTTATCCAAAGAAATTTTTAGGGAACTAGGCAAATTTCCGAGCGCTATAAAAAGGAGATATTCAACCAAAACGATTTAAACCATTTCTTTTCCCAGCCCGACTGATTTATTAATCTCCCTATAGAAAATTGTCTCTGAATCTCGAGATTTTTAATTTCATCCTTCACTTAAAACTCTCCTCATTACACTGTTTTCGCTGTATCATAGAGTACACAATTGTATTTTTCAATAAATTAATTTTAACCAGCTACCGTGTGAGGTAGTATTAGACGATTCGTTCGGGTAAAGCCGGGTTCGTTTCCCCATGTTGCAGCACATTGTAACTCGCGCAAAAATTTCACTTGGGTTTAATATGTCCGTGGTCGACGCGTCGAAAAGTAAAAAATAAATTCATCATCACCGAGAATTACTACTAAGAAGTAATTTTTAATTTCACGCTGAATTAAAAGAAGGAGAAACAAGTTTCGTCATTATTTACTTATTTTGCTTGTTTGAATAAAATGTAAAATTTTAAAATCGGTTTTATGAATATGCAGTCACGATATAGCTTTATAATTTTGCAGTGTGGCCCAGCATTCGGCGACTCCTGATAGTGGCAAGAATTGATTAAGAACAGGCAATTAAGAAACAGAAAAGTCGGTGGCGAAACGGTTTAATACTAGGACAAGAAATTAATAAATAATCCAGTTGACAATGTACTATGTAAAATTTGTCGACTCTATATGCACCAAGGAAATATATGAACTTACGCGCGCACACCCATACTACCAATGAACAATTATAATCACATTTTTGGCATCGAAATGTTATTCGATAGATGTTGTCAATTTTGCGCTTAGATTTTTTTTTTTTGGGGGGGGGGGTTGCAGAATTTTGCGGTGTTGTTTAATGTTTTCCATTTTTCCCCGTCCGGTACTCTACGTTTTCCCAACTTTTTTATTCCTAGGATTTAACCCATTTTTCTTAAAGTAGTCATCCGGGATAGCATCTTTGTATTTCCTGGTTTCGAGCATCTACGCGCGACCTTTTTTCACTTTCAGGTATCGTTACCCATTCTTACTATATACCCTCTATTCATCTCATACGATTAGTATAAGTAACGTTTCAATGGAAATGCAACTCGACGGTCTAACGTCTAACCTTTCAATTTAACCGATAGTATTTCTCGTAGTATTTTTTGCTAGCGTGTTACGAATTTTTGCAAAAGTTTATTTTTTTTTTTTGTAATTGGCCAAGAGTTATAGCGTTCTAGGAAATCGAATTGCTTTATAGATGGCTTTATTCGAAAAATACTCGTTACAATAATTTTGTTATAAGCATGGTGTTTCTAATTTTACAGCTGATTTCATAGTCGTATACACTATTTACGTTACTTCTGAGGTAATTGAAACCGTTTATGGTTTTTAGATTTGTTCGTTAAATTAAATGTGTCATTAGCCTCATCTTTAAGATTTCCGTTTTCGCGTATAGTTTCAGTGGAGAGTAGCATCCGTAAGTGATGTTTTAGAATTTCCACAATGCGCTTAAGTTTCAAAAGCACATTGTCTGCGTATTTTGTAAATTTTGCAATGCAAACATTTCGTTATAATTTCTGGATTTTTGTATTCAGCTAAGCTATAGACGCAGAACGTCTCGTCTAGTCGGAATTTAATGTGTTTATTCCTTCGCCTGGTGCATGAATCCGTACTATACCACGCTATAAAAGTTGAAAAAAGCCCAAAGCCAGCACGCGCCACTGTAGCGTAGTGATTTCGAAGAAATTTGTGTACAGCATCGTAGATAAAACTTTTTCACGTAGCTAATTATTGGTGGTCATGCTACGTTTCTTGAACATCTCCGAAAGGCGTCTTACAAAGGCTTTCTTTATATCTCTACAAAAGTAATGTATACGGTTGATTTTTGTTTTCTTAAGCTTCCTATTAACTGACGTATGGTGACATAGTACTACGCCGGTATTCCAAAATCTGTATGCGGATTAAGGCGGTATGTACATTCTTTTTTGTAGGATTAAAAGACTTTGCCGACTATACAGCAGCGCTTTCCCTCTATAATTTTGCAATCTGCGTTATCATCTTCATTTTTATATTATATATTGAGATTATTATGATTGCGTGTTTAAATTCTCGCAGTACAATTCTTTCTTCACACATTTTACAAAATAAACATTTAGCATTCGGCAATCAGCTGTTTTATAAATATCGACCAGATCTCCGCATCTGGACACTTGTGTGATTTTTTGGTTTAATCGCCCCCCTTGAACTTCTATATTTGGGAAGTTGTATCAATGTGTCAGTTGTTTTTCTTTACAGATCTATTTTAAATATATTTTGCCAGCACTATCTGTCCTATATACATCTTCTTTTTTCCGCAACATGTTGCTATTCACGTTTCTTATAGCTGTTGATAAGTGGGACCACCATACATGTAGTGTTTTCAAGACGTTACAGAAGCTGACAATGTTATCAAACAGGATTTGTATCTCTGCCCATTAGTCTCATTAAATCACCGTTGATTTTTTAATTTTCCCATTCCCCTTATTAAGCCTTTGATTTTATTTTCGCAAACACCCCCGCCGCTATTTAATTTTAATTTATCGAGTTGGCCAATTTCAGAAATCCTGTCTTTTTTCCGCAATAATTTAAAATCCTTTGTATTCTTCGTGACTTCATGACAGTTTTACAGATTTCAACACTTCTATCCTTCAGATGGTGTTGACATATTCTCGTGTATAGCCGCCAATGTAAATTTTTCCAACGCGTGTTTCTTTCTGAGTAATAAAGGTTATTTTGGTTGTTTGTGTCCCTATTTGTTTTTAGTATTAAAATGAATCACTTGTCCTAAATCTAAACTTTGAACATACAACTTCCTCTACAAACATTTTATATATCAGCTCGCGAACACGTTCTTTTATAGACATTTGTTTAAACGTTGTTTTTTTTTATTTGAATTTTCCATACTCAAAAACACGAATTCATCATAAAATTTCCATTACAATTTTCGGGGTGAGATTTCAATGGTTTTCAGTTTCGATAAGTTAAAAAATGTAGCTGCTCGTTTTCTTTAAATTAATTTCAATAACGGAATAATAGGGTGGAGTGAACATAATTACAATGCGCACGTATAGAGTAGGGCTTCTATTAAATAGTTGCTTATAATGGCAAAAGTCTGGAATCAAAATTAAAAACCGATCAAACGTGCTGGAAATATTTCAAATAAGAAGGAAAATTCATATTTGAATTTCTCACTTTTTCAGATCGTGATAATTCTTAAAAAATGTTTATAACGTCACGTAAAAAAGGAGCAATATCGTTTAATATCTTTTTTCAATAATATCATTTCTGCGCCTGTATAATTTCATATAATGTAACTTAAATAAACGTGCCAGATAATAAGCGTGTCATATTTAAATCATTAAGATTTAACATCCCCATCATTGTCGGAGTCGATTCTGGATCGCTACTGAGGCCTTCCCTTTAGAAAAAATTCATACTTACGGACCTACCTTTCGCATGTGCTACATTACGGCGCGGGTGTGATAATCGAAATTTCCTGTTTTAGATCGAAATACCCTCGCTGGTGAAATTTTACGATAGAACATGATCGCACTACAGAAGCATCTAAAATGTTTCCAATGAGAAGCCATTTCATTTCGAAATTTATAGATTTTATTATAAAACGATCGGGCAACATCTCACATTTTCTTCGTTTTTACGCGGCTTCTTAATTTAAATTCATCCGAATAAAATCGCGCTAAAAGCTAAAATTAATAGTTCCATTCGTACTTATTAAAATATCGTTTGAAAAAAAAAAAATATAAAAGTCGCTCTACAGATATTATAATTGTTTTCATAAATATATATGTATGTACATACATACATATATGTATAACCACACATTTATAAAAATATTATTTTTCGCATTTATAATGTTTTTTTTTAACATTTTTACAAACACCGATTTGATTTCATTATCCAAAAACCGCACAAATTTTAGAAATATTTCAAAACAACTCCTCATTGGAAAAATTTTAGAATTTTATATCGCACTACTACTAGCGCCTTTTTCGGTTTTTTTTCTCCGTTATCGTATGATATCTATAATTAACTGTTCCGACTGTTACCTCTTGTTTAGCCTGTTATTTATTTCACGGACAAATCGGCTCCATTTCGAATAGATTTATGATTAAAAATTAGGGGTAATTTCCGGGTAATTGCATTAAAAAAAAACATTATAAAGATCTATGAAAAACAAAAATTTTCTTCCATTTACGTATACCGTATGCAAATATTGTAAAACTAGAATGATATTTTGCTCACTATTTCGTTAAAATATATAAACCAAGTAAAGTGTTCCGATTAATAAAATGAACGAAAAATGTCACTACTTATTGCAAATGAAATTCGAATTATCAGGTAGTAAAAATAAAATATACTAAATCTACATATATTAGAGACGGGGCATATTTGATTATACTGCCGTTATAGTATTATACGGGGTAGATTCGAATTTCACCAAATTGTATGCCAGATTCAGTCTGACGTCATGGTGATCACGCCTTGTGACGTTCGAAATGGTTCAGCGCAAAAGCAGAAAGAAAACGACCGCAATTACTCCTCCGCTGTATAATTATCGAAAATTAATTAATAATAATAAAAATGAATAATCCACGACAAAAAAATAATATGTAAAATTGTTTAATTAAGTGTTAAAATTTATTTTTGTCGTGAATATATTTAACAGTGAGTCCAAATACAATAAATACAGTGAAAAATGAATAATGTTTAAAAAACTGATCGATCGTAAGGAACTGCGGACATGTCAGATTAAATTAGAAGCCTTGGCAAGGAAATTTTTCACTCCTAGCACTCAAAGTACACTCCATCATAAAATTATAGCGAGCGTTTTACAAATTAGAAAAATAAACATAGCGCACTAGTGAATTCGACGGTTAGAAAAAAAAAAAACAAAACAAAAATTAAACAAAAAAGAAAAGGAAAAGATAAACGTTTGAATTAACGACTCTCCCAAAAGTTAGTATATGAAATATATGTATGTAGAAATCATAGCACACACTGAGACATGAGCGCGCGCAACAACGCGGCCATTCCAGTTTATTTAAATAAGAAAATGATAAAAGTGTTAAATATAGATTGGCGCGAGAAAAAGGAACAGCAGAACCAGAGCCGAGGAGCAACAGTTAAATCTGACGAAAATTTAGAATGTTGTAATATTAGATTGAAAATAAAATATAGGAAAAAAGGAAGAAAAGGACGGTAATAAAAAGAAGTGGAAAAGAAACATCACACACACACTGACACACAGAGGAGCGCATTAGGCCGAACATGCTGCTTCTTCGATAACCACATGTTGGCAATCAGTCCAAAACCAAGCCCATACACTGTTATATAAATACGCATGGCAACGCTGGATCATGGAGACTCTATCTGTGTGTAAATTATTTCACATTTGCATGTTCTCGAAACCCGGGCCAGCGCTCGTCCAGAGCTTACTTTACAAGATGCGCTGTACAACATTTGTACCGAACTCGACTATTAAAATAGCGACGGGGCAGCCCGTTCGTGTGTCTGTCTGTCTGTCTGTGTGTGAACGCTACACACACGACGTACAGAAACACATATGTACGCTTTAATGTATATACATATTTATGAAACTGCTAGTGATAGGGCACGTCGGCAGCATATTAATTCAACAACGGCAAAATGTTACACACACCGACGCACACATACGTAAACACATACGTATGTACATATATACGCACATAAAGACATCGGTGTGTGTCGGAGGCTGTTTTATTGCCGTGTAATAGTATTTCTTTGTGTGTTGTGTGACGTGCATCCTCTTCTTTAATTTTTCTTCTTGATAATAAACTTCTCCATCAATAGCCATTACGCACGCATCTCTATATTATGTACTACACACGTGATAGTCATGATAATTCCATTTGTTGGCTCGCAACTTGGCTCTAGCGTAAGCCTCTTCACTCGGTGTATTATGTGGCCTCTTAGCCCCGCGCACCGGGGTACACTATATAACGATGTCCGCAAGAAAATGAGTTCTTAGAGCGAAGTCATCGGCGCAGTTTCCGTCGGGCTTGACATTATTCCAGGCATCCGCTTCCTCTTTGACTTTTCTTGGACATCTGAAAGCCCCGGTGTTTCGTTCGCCAGGTACACCGATAAATCCATTATTAGTAAATCTTCCCTCTCCTCGAGCCAACCGTAACCGCATCTCCAGCCCCACACACACGCGCCTGCCTACCCGCCCCTGACGAGATGCTTACGACACTTAACTACATCGCGGCAGATCACATTACATAGTATTTCCACAGGCGTCGCGCCGGACTATTACCGCCGCATCATCGCACAACAGGTTATGAACACGTAATTGTTGCATATAAATATGTGCGGTATATATTCCTGTTACGTACTAGGTAAAAAAGGAACAGCATAAAAAGATTATCAAGACCGAACATATAATAATATACATACACACACATATATATACACACACACACACACACACACACACACACACACATATATATATATATATATATATATATATATATATAGAGAGAGAGAGAGAGAGAGAGAGAGAGAGAGAGACTATGAAACTGCAAAGTGGCCTACCTTTGATAGCTCTTTTCTTCTGGTGTCGGATAAAGTTGTGAAACATCTGCTTTGGCATGTGACGAGCTGCTAAAAATCACTTAAAAATCACTTCGCCAGAACTGTTATCGACAGAAAAGTAGTTTTGTTTTGTTTTGTTTTGTTTTGTTTTGTTTTTTGCCGAAAGACATCTACCTAGAGAATACCTCTCTTCTTGCGAGTCAACTAGCAAAGGTGGCGCCAGCAACTTCATGACCTATTGCTTTGGAGAACCATTTAACCCGACACTAAAAATATCCGCAAACGGATTGTAATTTCTTAGGTAGAGATTCTTTTTTTTTCGATAGCTTTTTTTTATTTTTTTGTTTGTTACGAGATCACTTTCAAACTTTGACGCGATGAAAAGGAAGATTTTTACGAATCTCGTAACGAAGTGCCCACAAACACATTTTATATTTTACAGTAGATCTCATATATGTATTTCGACAAATCAGGCTTCTGATAGACTTACTAATCCGATCATATTGTCATCGTATGTTTTTCTTTCGAACCGGTGCTGTAAAATGTGTTACACATTTTGATAACGTTGTGCAACAGACACATTTTAGTGTACATCTGAGAATTGGCTTTGTCACACATCTACGTATTGAGAAGATGTTTATTGTCCCCGATTATGGTGCTCCCTCACTCCGCTTTTATCATTAAACGTGTTTATTTTGTGCAGATATTGAATGAAATCAGCGCTAAAGAAAAAACTAATTAATCGTTACTACAAAAAAGGTCGCGTTATAAAACGAAAAAAACCGAGTTAATACGTATCATTAATTCGTGGTAGTAGTAATTTAAACACATTGTGCATATACGAATTCGCGAGGTTAATATTAATTTGCAAAAAAGAAGCATAAAAGAAATTTAATAATGTCACTTCATCCCTTATAACGTTCTAGTATCTGAAAACGGCGGCATGGCTGATCGCTCGCGGACAAAACGTCGGGGTTATCCTCTTATCCTCTTTTAACATACTGCACATACATACTCGCCAATGTATTAAAAAGTGCAAACAAACCGCTTAAGTGGGCTTTACAAAAAAAAAAAAAAAAACATTAAACAACTATAAAAAAAAGAAACGCATCGACAAAACGTTAACAATTAAAGTGGCTTGTACCTGCCGTAAGGATTTACTGAATCGTCTCCAGCTACGAGATCACCTTCACTCGCATACCCTTCAGCCATATAAACCGCTCTTTGTGCGGGCTCCACACTAAACCGATTGTAGAACATCTCATTTATGTCTGCTGAAAGTTTGCATTGTAGGGTTCTTTGTGGCAAAGTACCTTTGTAGTAAGTAACACTCCCACGATTACATTGTACGTCGGCCTTTGCGCCAAAGCAGGTTACACCGATCCCTGTTTAAACCGCGCGCTAGGTAGCCCCCCATCTATATGCTGTAACGGTTTTAGCGGTTAAATAAACGACCAGTTTAAATATACCTCTATATTAACAGGTGGGTACACATTACACAGTTACCTTTAACGATTCTACCTTACTTTCTTAATATTTTGAAGAGAACTAATCCTCTTCATTTCCTTTTGGACGGGTTTTTAAATCCGCGCGAGTTCCACACATCTGACGTGTCATTGATTGCGAAACAATATGTATATTATACCGACTACTAAACGATCTACGTCGAATATAATTTTATGAATTGATATTTTTAAAAAAATGGCGAATTTTTACACCACCGAATGCACTAATAAGAGTTATATTTGTTAATAATATTTATACGTTTAATTTTTTTTTTTTTCTTAAATGTTACGCCTAGCTGTCAAGCTATTAGTAAAGTTATGATATCCGAATTGACTCGAAACATAATTATACCATATCGCTTAGGAAGAATGTTAAATGTACGTTTATATATTTGTTTTGCAAAATTATATTCATCATTGCGCCGCGTTATACTTACAAGTTGCATAATCCTACTGTTCAATTATTCATAATGTTTTGATTGTATATGTAGTAGGCAATGACTCAAGCAGTCTAAAAATTGACTGGTGTTGACAATTCTTTATGCATACAAAGAGCATCGGTATTAATTTCACCTACAGTTTATTAAGTTTTTTTTTGAATATTTCTCAACGCGTATTAACTTAACGCGTAATATTCAAGTATTCTGCACGTCAAAAATAAATTTATCCGTATTTTGTTATTCGATCGACAAACATATGTACATCGGAATATATTTTTTCTTCAAAAATATTTTTAGAAACCCCTTCATTCATATATTAAAACCGGGGAATTATTATGTTTTTTCAATTGAAAGAATTTTAAACGTAAAATTTATATGAAAATATAAATTAACAGCGTTATAATTCACACAAAATTAATTACGAATAATTTTAAAAAATCAAAGATTCTTTGTTTTTTTTTTTTGTTTCGGAAGAAATTACTAAAAACAAAAAAAAAAAAAGGGCGGATTTCTTCTAATTTTTTCATTGTATAATTTTAATGATTTGCCATCAGTTTTTAACCCTGATTTTTTTCTTTTCGAAATCTCCAGGTTGAAACGGGCACTGGGGCACCTCTTTGCAGTCCCCTGATGTATAGATGTTCTTTTTACATATAGCCAGAATGATGCGTTCTGGCTACAGGTCTAGCAAAAATTTTAAGTTTAAGAATCATCCTTACAAAATGCCTGAAATAAGCGTTTTTTTTTGTTTTTTTTTTTTTTTAATTAACTCTTTCACTGGGGAAGTCGATGAATTTTTATTAGAAAAATTTGAAATTTAGTATGCTGCCCAATGATGATCACTTAGTTTTTAAAAAAACTTAACTCTAGTCTCCTAGGTCCATTTGGAGCGGAAATACAAAATGTGTCTCTCAAGACACATAAACACTTCATAGAATAACTGCATTTTTATATTTTTTACTTATACGAAATATTATTAATCATTTATTAATTTTTGACTTATAAACACATATGTAACTTCACTTTCACATATAATAATGAAAGAAATTGATCTAAAAAACAAGTATATTTTATATAATTAGGAAGTATACGTAAATATTATTAATAGCTACACCATAATAACAAACAGTTTATATTTTTCATTAAACATAAATATACTTTGTATTTTATACACAATACACGAGTTTGAGAACATAACACTTTTCATATTTACACTACCGCAAAACTCGTCATCTGTAATATGCGAATTCATCAGAAATAAACACATATGCATATAGAAAACAACAACCATCAAGATTGTTTCTCACTGGGGATACACACACTCTCTTTTATCAAAAGTTCTCTATCAAAAACTATTTAATTTATAATAATTACAAATGCTGAAAATTATTATTTAAGACATGTAGGTACTTACTATTTATGTACTGTATAGGCAAGTAAATAACTGCTAATATATGAAATTTTCACACCTAAAACCTGAACAAATTTAAACTAGGAAACTTTTAAAATTGACACAAATAATTATTTTTTATTTAGCTTTAAAAAGTGATATCGATATAAATGATAGTTGTAATATATTTATACGATATGTCTGAGCAGACACAATACTTCTTCCCGGTAAAATTATCATTGTAAATTTATATGGACTGAAAAAAATGTGTTTGTACTGACATGTTTCTACTGAAAAGGTTAACATAAAGGCTTCTATCATGACATAGTGGAATGCTCGCGATCAGTTCAGCTCGATAAGCTTCAATTTTCTGAAAAGTACGAATCGTATAAACAGCTTTTTCAGAAATTCTTGGAAATCGGCGGTATTACATGTTAAAAAATATCTACTCTTACAAATTATCTGCCTTAGCAAAATTTAATACGTAAATTTTTTCGCTGCGTATGACGTAAACTTTAATCAAAATTCCACTGCCCATTACATCACCTTCAATCGCTGCTTTTCCGCTGAAACCATCGAGATAATTATTTCCGAGAAATTCGCCAGCGTTCAACAAATGGAATTTTTTTACCTTATTAAGGCTTTAATTTTTTATTCATTCTGTCTTGTATATTTTTAATTAATTAAAAAAAATATATTAACCGGCTAAAAACTCACTCTATTTAAATTTTTATTCACGTCGTTTTCGTTTTTATCGCAATCGCTACAATTTTTTTGGTTTTTTCATTTTATGTTGTTCTTTTTTTTTTTTTTTTTTTTTTGTAATTTTGGAAGAGGGGAAAGAAAACTGAAAAAGAATAAGAAAAAAAGATGAGCACTTGGTGGAAGTGCAATGAGGAGCTCCATCGATAAAAAAGTGCATTTAATGTATCCTTTTGTCTTATCTGTTGGGAGTAAGATCAACCGAAAAGACACGTGGGAGCTTTTGCAATTGTGGCCAAGGGGGCCTTGAAGGTTGCTACATTCTGTGACGCGGTGCATTCAGAAGAAGCGCATAGGCAAACGAATACAGGGAGTAAGTAAATAGAGAAAATGTAACATATTGATGTAGCAACTGCCGTACGAATTGTGCATTCATGTTTCTGTAGCATATGGTGAGAAAAATTAAATTTCTCTGTTGACGGAGAAAGAGAGGATATTCAAATGTTTAGTACAAATCTCTCTTACACTCGAATCTTCTTTCTTTTATTCCTCAATCTTTCGATTGTTGGTCAATCATCTGGAAAGTACATTACTTAGAATCTCTTTTAAGCATCTAATTCGGGCCTTCTCTTTCATTAGCTGGTGTTTGTTTGCCTTTCTACCTCCCATTACTTGTGAAATGAATTTCTCCCACCGCGGTCTTTCCCCCGTGTTCTTTTACCATTTACTGATCCCTCCGATTATTCATGTTAAATATCTGTTATTTCTTGTTTCATATTGCACATCTTCTTTCACTTATGATCTTCATTAAGCAGCGTTCTTCATTAATATTTTTGAGCACTTCTGTATTTTTAATTTTATCCAACCAGTTAACTTTTTGCATTTTCCTCCAACACCAAATTTCAAACGCTTCTTATTGCCTTTTGTCTTCCTTTATTTATAGTCCTCTGCGCCGTACAGAAGCACACACCAAACGTATACTTTTATTAATTTTTTCCGCGGTTCTACATTTATGTTTTTAGATGTTAGCAATGATTTTAATGAAGGCGGCATTTGCGTTATCCTAGACCTTATTTCCTGATCACACCTTCCAGCTTCTGTTATTATTGAATCAAGGTATCTGTGCTTTTTTACATGTTGTAGTATTTCATTACCTAATTTTATTTTTACCTCTTTATTATTTTCTATTTTACCGCATTACCATGGTTTTCTTATTTATTTATTGTCATATTATAGCGTTTAAGAATTGAGCTTAGTTTAATCAGTGCTTCTGACAGGGTTTTTTCACTTGCTGCTATTACAGCTATGTCATCCGCAAATCTAAAGGATTTTATCTTCATTCCGCCTATATTTATCTCATTGTTACTAGCTTCTGTCCAATGTTTAAACGCTTGCTCTCTCTCTCGCTCTCTCTCTCTCTCTCTCTCTCTATATATATACAAGGGCGTCGCCAGCCGATGGGCCGGGGGGGGCAAGATGCCTTTCCAGCCGCCGGGGGGGGGGGGGCAAGATGATAGAAAAAGGATATGAGTTATAGAAAAAATAAAATTTATAAGTTGTAAAGGCTTAATATTTTATTAAACAAGAATAAAATCTTAATTAAAACATAATTTCCGTGGGTTTCTGGCAAATTATTCATGATTACGCGCCTATGAATACTCATTATGGCCAGTTGATTAAAAAATTTCAAGGCTCCAGGGGGGGCAGCTGCCCCCCCGCTGTCCCCCGCTGGCGACGCCCATGTATATATATATTAAAAAGCAGCGGTGACGAACAAAATTTATTATTGTGCATTTTAAATATCTCTTAAAGCACGTGATTCATACACTTTTATAGTTTCAGCAGAAAATTCTCGAGCCATTCTTGTTCTACACTGAAGATTTTAAAGTAATTTATGCGCTTGATGTGTATAACAAATTACAGAAGCTATTTTAATTAGTAATGCGCTCTATGCTTGATGTATCAAAGCATGATTATAGTTTTATTATAATTGTTAGTAATAGTGATATAACTGAATACTAATTATTTATATTTTTGAATCTATAATGAAAATTACAGCGGTGATTCATCCCCATATTTTACGTCGTCGACAACACTCACAGCAAGAAGGTTTATAATACAAAAAGTATGAAATTTCTTACAGGTAAGTGCTCAGCACGATGGGTAAATACAGCGTGTCGTATTGGATGCAGGCACGGACGTAGCGAAACATTTCATAAGGAGGGGGTTCAGACCAAAAAATAAAACAAAAAAAAAAATCTTTTCACAGAAATGTCTTTGCAAGTTATTTGGTAGGACCTAGCATATGACAAACAAGGAGATCTAGAATTAAAAAATGCATATATAATTTATAAATTTACATATTTTCAATGTATTTATTTGAATTTGTTGAAACACGTTGTGTTTGCGTTTCCGCACTAACACCTCCATGATTTCACCTGAACTGAGCTTCGTCGCTAGATCACGATGAACACTCATTAAAGCGAGACCAGTTAGTCGTTCATTGCACATGTTATTTCTTAAATAGGTTTTTTAATTTTTTTAGACTCGAAAAAGACCTTTCAGAAGTCGCAGTCGATACTGGAAGTGAGACCAAAATTATAAGTTTTTTTTATCAATGAGAAAAAAGTTTCATCGCATTGGTCGAGAGCTTCTAGAGCAGTGGTCGGTTTCTCCGCTGCAGATTACTATACTTTGCACCATACTTCATATTCATTTGAAAACTCCTTTGCATCACTTTCGCCCAAAAAAATATTTGAAATTTTGCACAGATATTCTACAGTTTTATCTGTCTTTCCTGGTAGGAGCATTTGTATTCTCTGAATTGCTTCATAATGTGGCTTGAAACGGTCATCCAATTGATCACATGATCAACAAAACGGTAAACGATTTTTTGACGATATTATATTTCGGCAGTCTCCTTCCTTTGCTTTCCAGTTGTTCTCGGAACGGCTATTCCAGTTGAACTGATCGATTTTCCTTTCTCCCCATATAATGAAAAACAGAGGATAACATTGAGTCTTTTTTTTTTTTTTTTGAGTGGAAGAGAATAAATGAAGGGAACCGCAATTTTATTTAAATAATTTATAAAATAAATGAGAGTTATTTATTAAAAAATTAAAAGAATTTTTTAAATATAAATTATGATTTAATTATTTATTAAATTAAATATTTTATAAATACATTTTAAATATTTTATGTTGATTTTAAATTATTAAGATAAATTCATCATTTATAGATTTTTATTCAATTTTGATTAATATTAATTGTGTGTGGCCGCATAGAAAGGCCACAATTTGCCACAAACCTCAGTACCAAGATAGTACCGAAGGAAAATTTATCCTTAAATCATGCAAAGAATACAATATCACGCAAAGAAAACCAAGCCCAAAGAAACCCAAAAAAGGAGGTCTCCTTTGAAATGAAACCCGAAAATATACTACAAAAACTTCAGCTTATTAGATCACTTGATTGATCGTCTGCTTTTCAATATCGCCAGCGCTCGTCAGCAATCATCATCGAAAACTGCTTCGTAAATAATTCTATGCCTCATTATTTAAGCTCTTAATGAGCCTTATCAGTCTTACGAACTGTGTAAATGGTGCATCGCAAAACCAGGTGGTTTTTATACGAAGAAAAGAACAAAGAGTGCTGTCATCCGGCGACTGGGAAAATAATCTTTCAACAACAATAATCTGTCTTAGTATTATCTGCTCACTGTCTGCGAATGAATATACTGTAGCATTTTATTATAATATGTGTTTCTTCCTTTGTTTTCGGCGGAGGGAGAAAGGTTTAGGTTTGAGGTTATTATTAGTCAATATAAATAAGTGATATCCAGAGATTTAACGGCAATTCTTTGAATTTGGAAAAATTAAAAAAAAAACCATTAGTGCGTTCCTTACAGCCATATTTTTATCTCTTTGTGGCAATTAAAGGGGGGTTTAGACTTCCTAACCCACCCCCGTTTACTACGTCCATGGATGCAGATATTATTATTTCTGCTCGTTAAAATAGCCAGATTGGCTGTTCCCAGTTAAAAGATAGAATGAAAATATATTTACGCGAATTATACAATTAACGCGTAAAAGTAAGTGAACTAACATACCAACTAAATGCCTTACCACACGACACATCGTTAGAACTAAAAACTTTGCTTATTACAAATTGTAAATTAGCCTACTCGATGGGCCTCAGGAAAAAAGTAAAAAAAGAAAACCTACGAATAAATTGGATAACCAGCTAAATTGTCGTGGGTAGATCACATCCAAGCTTTACAGATCAAGTGCCACAAAGCGCTAAACGTTCTAAAGATGGTAGCGCACACAAATTGGGGCGCAGACAGAAAATCCCTACTACTTCTTTATAAAACATTGGTACTTTCAAAAATGGACTACGGATGCATATTATATAATAGTGCAAATCCCAAAAAAACTGGACTTAATTCAAAACATCGCGATGCGACTCGTCACAGGAGCTTTAAGAACCAGCCCACAATTAGCCTACTAGTGGAAACGGACTTATTCCGACTCGGCGATCGGAGAAATCTACTTTCACTGAAGTACTTTTTTAAAATCTGGCATCTTCCTCATAATTCGGTCGACGGTAAAATTATAAATTCAACAACTTATACCTCGCTTTATAAATTAAGAGTACGTTCACCAAGACCACTAGCAGTGCACTGTAGATTGCTCTGCAGCAAATTTGATATCGAAATTCGGAGCTTTATTCATGAAGGACAACATGTGACCAATATGAAATCGTCATTAAAAAACATAGCTGCTAAATTATATGAAATACCATAAAGTTATCGTGGCAGTCCGAATGGGAACAGCGTTTTAACGGAAACAAACTATATACAATAAAACCGATCCTTTCCGAATGGCATACATGTTACCGCCGAAATCGCCGGGAAGAAGTTATATTGGCACGCTTAAGAATCGGACACAGTCGGTTAATGCACGCTTATATCTTTGAAAAGGACGAACCACTAATACGTACTGCATGCTCTAGTGTCAGCTATCCATAACCAACATATTGTCCGAATGCGCGAAGTATACTACACAGCGACAAACACGCTTTTGAAAAGCAACTTTAGACATTATCTTAAGTAACGATCTCAATGATATTAATAATTTATTTTCCTTTTTAAAATTAACAAATCTTTATAATACTTTATAATAATTAGCATATGTAATTACATAAAAGATGCAAATGACCATGCAGTCGAGCATCTTTCAAATAAATAAATAAATAAAAAAATAAAAAAAGCTAGTGGGGTAGCTGTGTGAATGAAAACGGAAAGAAAACATCTAGTAGAAACAATGAAAAATAATGAAAAGTGTATAGCGCAAAAGTTACAAAAGATTCTGTTTTATACGCTTACGTTTATATTTTGAATACAAAAGTTGTAATTCCCTGCTCGTGTTAGGCGGCAACGGAATAGGACATCGTTTTATAAGCGTGAATATAGCTAACTGCACAGTAACCTACGGACCGAAATAAATGGATACAAAAGCGATAGATATATCACATTTTTTTCTTCATTAAACTCAGAAGACCGATCGCTATGGGCGACAATTAAATCGTATCTTCGTCAACTAAAAAAGCCTCATCCATTAGAAAAATCTAATGGAGAGTGGGCTAAATAGGATGAAGAGAAGGTCGAAGAGTTAGGTGTACTATTCATCCTACTTATAATACCTTCCAGCCGCATCCAAATACAGGTATAATAGTAATCATGATAAAAAAAATAGTTAATGACTACCTATGCTTACCTACTCAGTTACCAACTCCAACAAAACGAATATTTCCTAGAGAAGTGCAGGCTATTATTAAAGAACTGCCAGTAAGAAAGAGCTTCTAGGAGATGATAACTAGTGAAATATTAAAAAAGTTTCCACATAAAGGAATTATTATGTTTACCTACAAAATTCAACGCAATGCTCAGATTAGGTTCGGAAAGAGTCGATCGTGCTTCTAATCCCGAAACCGAACAAATTATTCTAGTGAACCTACTTCTTAAAGATCGATAATCAGTCTATTAAATGTCTCTTCTAAAGTGTTCGATGATCGAATAATTAAAGCAATAGCGGGGGAAAACATTCTTCCGAACCACCCGTTTGCATTCCGCACTAATCATTCTACAATCCATCAGGTTTATAGATTGACGGATCGAATAGCGGCAACTTTTGAAAAAGGTTGCGGTGTTCCTCGATATTGAGCAGACCTTCGATCGGTTATGGCACCAGGGCCTGTTGCTCAAACTTAAACAAGAGATACCAAATGATATCTTCCAGGTACTTTCAGCATATCTTTCCAACAGAGTTTTTCGTGTTAGGATAGGCTCCACCGTTCCCAATCACCTTCCGTATGATAGTTAGTGTGCTATTATGCATGAAAGTTTTCTGAGATTTCAGCTTTTGGTCCACTATTGTTTGACCAAACATTGGATGACGGGAATCTATTTCAATTCTTTCAGCATCAGCAATAATAGTTTTTCTGGGAGCAATACCGTATGCAAGATATAATGATTTAATCTTTGTTGGTCGGAGGCATCCAGCTGGCTACATCTACTTTGCTTGCGTGTACTGATCGACCCCAAGATGAACATCCACATTCTCCTACTGAGAAGTATAGTGCCCAGGCGCTTGTTCTGAGGACTTCCGGTCTTACCTTCCATTTTTACGAAATCAGCTTTCGAATGACGTAGTTACGAGCTGCCATTTTCATCTTTAAACTTTCTCACTGTTTCATATATGTTAATGAACGGTCAAGGATTACGCCTAGATGTTTAGGATGTGCACAGTGGCTCAAAGATTGTCCATGCCATGTTAGCCCTAGCCTGTAATTTGATTTAGCATTCTTCAGATGGGTTTTCTTTGAGTTTGGGTTTAAACCACTGGTCTTATAGCACTCGTATCTACAAAGGGTGGGCGGATGGACCAAAACAACTGCAACTACTCTCCGTACTGAGTATAGACCTTATCTAACGGGCAAAAAACGAATGAAACATGAAGTTCATTATTTTTCCAAAAGCAGAACAAGCGCAGAACGAGCGCCATTATAGCAATATGAGCATACAGCTGTGTAAACGAAGTGTAGTTGGAGTTTGCATACAGACTATAATATAATTGCGCGCTTATATTCCTGGAAAAAAAAGTTATTTCCACGGTTCAGCATCCCCCTCACAGTGTGGACCCTGTAACATGTGATTTTTGACTTTTCCGAAGCCTAAAACGCATGCTGCGAGGCTGTAGATTTCAGACACGGGCGGAAATCGTGAAAGCTGTTGAGGACGCTTTGAAGACCATTCCAGCTGAGGAATTCCGGAAAACAATTTTCGAAAAGTGGCCTGAAAGGATGCGCAAGTGGATTGAGAAAAACGGGCGATACTTTGAGAAGGAGCTTGCGGATGCTGACGACGAATCAGATAAACAAAATAAGGTAAGAATTTCTTAGTCTGTGAGGGAAACTCTAACAACACTTCGTTTACACATCTGTATCTCGGTTCCTATTGCTATAATGGCGCTCGTATTGCTATATGTTCTGCTGTTGGAAAAAGAATGAACTTCATGTTTCACTGGTTTTTTGGCCACTAGATAACGTCTATACTCCTCCGTACGGAGAGTAGTGGCAATTGTTTTGGCCCAAGACTTTGTAGTTCGTTCAATATATTTTGCACTTTATCCTGAATATCGGAATGTGTTTCTCCTTGCGCTGTAATTGCCAAATCATTAGCGTATAGAAAATGTTTCGTATTTTTTCTTATCGGTTAGTTGTTAATATGTTATATAGAAAGGGAGCTAGTACGCTGCCTTATGGTAAACTATTCCGTTGTTTTTTTTTTCCTTGATGGGACGCATAAAACTAGTAAAGTTCGTAGTACATTCGCGAATGTGAAATCTTTAATTAAATTTTGTTTTCTTAAGAAGTCTTTACTATGATTTACTGTACCAAAGTTAAATGATTTATCTGTTTTAGTTATTGAAGAAAAGTTAGTAAAGAATTTAAACTTTGATAATATAATAAATGAATTTGCATCTTTAAAATTGCGTCGTAAAAAATGTAAACTTTAATTGACACATGGAAGAATAATGTATGTATAGAATTATAATATAATGACAACGTCATTCTTAACCCGATCACCACTACTTTTTCTGTCGCAAAAATTTATCCTAAAATGCGACATTAAATAAAAATATATTTTTTTTTGTCATACGGTCAGAAAGAATGACATAGTCAATTTTCTTCGTCCTAGTGATAGAACTGCGGATCTAGGGATGTCTCCAGGCGGGGTGGTTATGGGGCAGAACCCCTTGCGAAGCACGAAGAGCCAAGTTTTATATATATATATATAATGTGTGTGCGAGCGTGTGAGTGTAAAAAATTAAAAATATTCCATAAACTGACTTCAATCAAACTGTGTGAGTTATGTCGAAACATAATGTTCCTTGTTGAGGCGTATTTCATTCGCGTGCACTTGCTATCACGAACGCTTTATCACTAGTAATAATTTTCTTTGTCGTCCTACAAACTTTTTTTTTTTTTTTTTTTTTTAGTTTTACCGATAAGTTCTTGCATTTCCGACCTGAGTATTTTCCTTGATACTAACGAACGTTGTGATTGAAAAATATTTTACGCAGTTATAACATAAAGATAATTTATCTCGCTGTTCGGTCGTTTGTCTGTTTGCCGTCAACAGTGAAACTCGAATGTGTCAAGGGAGAGCGAAATTATAATTATTGTTGACATTTATTTAACGCTACCTATGATTTTTTTTTTCTTCTTTTCAGCTTTTTCCTCCAGACAAACGTAATTATCAAAAATAAATCAAACTGCACCCAACTGTGTTCCGTACACGGACAAATCGGAATTGATCTCGAAGTACTTTTAATTATATGTAGCGAAATTTCTTGTTGTTTAGATAAAAAGCAAAACACAACCAAAATGGTCTGTTAACTATATTACAAAAAACCGGTAATTGTTTGAAGAATTTAATACTGTAGTGACCTATGACAAGAGGTTAAAACAAGTTAACGCTAATTATCCAGTAAGGCAGGATCATATTTCCACTTCTCGATTGAAATTTTGTTCTATCCATAAACAAATAATGATTACTGTTTACGCGTTTTAATCAGGGTCATAATACAAATGTGAATATAATTTCTTCCGTACATTTATTTTCGTATACACGTATACATACAAACATGCATTAATGTATATAAATATTTATTCATTAATGACACAATCTTCTCGCCTCTATAAATAAAAAATCATTATAATAACGACTGGTAAACTGTATTCCAATTAACTCGTAATTTATATCAATATATAAGAACATTGATTAATAGCTAAGAAAAATTTTTAAAAACAAATAGTGAAATATAATTTAGATTTTTTTCGAAATTTTAAGGGCTTAATTTTAAAATTGGAAACCCGGGAGTTTTAAACTAGAGAAATATACAGAGGAATGAGCATATTTTTAACCTTATTCACAATTTTTAACTATAATACTCGCATTGCAAAGAGAGGGGACACGTCATTTTTCACGTCTTTTTGAATTCTTTTTAGTAATTTCGAAAATTCCGTTAAAGTTTCATTTCCGACAAATAGAGTGATCTTTCCATCGATATGTAAAATTTAAGAGTACAAATTATAGAGTGATTGGAGAGTGATGGTCACCGGTAACTTGAAATATTATTGCTTAGATTCTAAGAAAGAAAACGAACTTGACAATTACAATATAAATTTAATGAAATAAATATTTTCAATATAACATTTTAAAAAGAATTAAATGTAACATATTCCCTCTTACATTTGTGTTACCGCGATTTGAAGATATTTTAATCAAAATTTCACTTTTTTATAAATGTGAACAATTGAAATTGGCTAATGTTATATTTTTTATTATTACACGAACGACAAATGGCATTCACAATTCACAAAAATATATAACATTATCTATACTGTAAAACACATTAAAAATTAACGACTAATATATGTTAAACACGATAAATATAATAAAATAGTCTGACCGGTTTCATCATTTGTTCGACATATTCATTTTTTTTTTTTTTTTTTTTTATAAGCTATTTCTAGCCTATTGGATATCAGTAACTAGTATGGTAAATGATTCTGACGCGAAGGGTTCGTAGTCCAGGACTAGCCCCTGTATTAGTAGCTTATGTTTGAATAATTTTTACAAAGGTTTTTTTTTTTTTTTTTTAAATTACTAAGTCAGGTCTAAAGGTTTTGTTCCTTTTAGTCTGCGCACTTGCGTTTGTGGCGAATTATCTAGTAGGCCAATTGCAGTCCAGTTCGTGTGATTAAATAACCGCTCCTGATGTTTTGTTGCCATCCTCTTGACAACATCAGCTACATAATCCATACAAAGGTCATCATGTATGGTTTTGTTCCTTACGTACCATGGCGCGCCAACGATTGACCTTAGAGTTATATTTTGGTACTTTTCCACAATTCGCATCTATACTTCCATATCGGAGCGAGTAGTTGATTGTATAATAGCAGTTTATTTTCGAAGGACAGTTGGGACTGTTTTCCTAATAGCCGATGTAGTTTGTTAGTTTTGATTCTGAATTCAGTTCTTTTTGTGTCAATGTACTTGTGCCATGTTAGTCGGGGTGCTGCTTTTTCCCGCCTCTTTTTTTTAAAATTCCTCTCCTCTAATCGCCTTCCGCTGTGTAAAAGTTTTCATCTTAAAGTTTGGTATCAGATGTTTATTCTTCCTCTTTTTCTTATAATTATTAATTTCGCCTGTCTGCTTAGCCTAGTCTTTCTGCCAATCCATGGTTTCTTTTGTTTTCTGCACTTTGCCGTTCTATTGTTGTCTCCATTATTCGTCTGCGTTTTAGCCATTCTCTGTTACCTTCTTACCGTTTTTGTTTTTTGTTGGTTTGCTCGTAGACTTCGTAAATATCATCAGATAAGAAAAAAGTAATTTTCCGGACAAACACTCCTTGAGATCCGTTTGAATTTAATGGATTGCAAGTTGAAGTTCGTCTATCAGAATTTGACCGTATCAATAATTACTCTAATAGTCGTTCGATAAATAATATCTTCAATAATATTCGTGAGAGCGCTCATCCTACAGAAGCGATTCGAAGTAAATCTTTTGAGCAGAAGATTTTTTCGGCGTGGATCATAGTGACGGTAGCGAGCGAGGGTTTCTACTCATACCTTTATTACAAATTACCTGCAGTGTTTTACAGATATCATCCGCTAAACATTATTATTTATGTTAGTGAGAAACATGACTTACCAGATTTATTTCTACGTCATTATAAAACGTTTATTTACTTCTATCAGAAATTTCGCGCAAACGTACCGTAACAATTTAGTTTTTCTGCGCTTTTAGTATATATATATATATATATATATATGTATGTATGTATGTATGTATGTGTATATGGATACATATGTGTGCGTGTGTGTATATGTATACATATATTATAATATTCACAAAATACACACTTTACGTAATTTTATGAAATTATCAATTTCTTCTAAATATTTTCAACGGGCGCACCGGTTTTGCGAGCCAAATTCCTTATTTTGACATGATTGATGACTTTAAATGACGAAAATGATTTCACAAACAAGAAGTAAATTTTTCTCTGGCAACAACGCATTCTATCGCGGTATAGCGAATTGTAGATGAAATGGGAGGAAACTGGCGAGCAATTTTAGGAAATGATTATTCAGCATATTGCAAATCGAAAGGCGCACATCGATGATATTCACTTATCTATCCGACTTGAAGCAAAATGACTATCGCTTCGTAAATACGTATATACTTTTTTTAAATTCACGGCAAAATCGCTCGCGATATCCAGATAAAGATCTATTTATTCCATTTAGTTGTACATACGCGTTGATAACTTCGCCATGCACTTTTTACACTGTTAATGTTATTGGTTAATATTAGATTAATTAAATAAGTTGGATGGATTTAAATATTATTTTAATCAGTAGAGGGAATATGGAATTTAGTACATAGTGTAATTACAAATAAAACAAGTTCAGTCAAGCATGAGGTTTCATGGGCTGAGGATTCCGTATGAAAGTTAACAATAACTATAATTATTTAGTATGTAAGAAAATTTGTTTGAATAAATTTCTATTTTTATTTTACTATTTTAATTTAATATCTTAATAAATTTCAGAGATCTTTTCTAATAATAATTTAAAACAGTAAAGCAAAATACTAATTTGAATCGAAGACTTAGACTAATTTGAAGTGAAATGTAACGGTTATGAAGAAAAATTAATTAAATCCTTTTTTTATTTATTTTTTTAAATTATTGGTTTAGATTTAATAACTAATATTAAGGTTTTATGATTTTTTAAAATGTGTAATTTTGTTAATTCACACCTATCTTTCTTGAATAGCCGACCGTCAAAGATATTTAATAAATATATAAACGAAAACACGCAAAAAATATTAATTAGAAATAATATTGATGCTACGTATCACTCTGCTGCGGCTGCTAGAATGTTGGTGTTCCCTGCTGGCAGGTTGGTGTACGTTGGTGATTGCATCCTGGATTCTCGGCGAATGGGAGGGAGAGACACGGTAATCGAAATTATAGTTTACGAATTTTGTAAATGTCACTAATTGGAAAACCGAATTTCGAGGCAATTTGGTTACTTTGTTATTAAACTTTTTTCGGTTGCAAGACGAACTGGTTACTTTACCAGAAAAGGTCGATATAGTTCCGCGATGTGAAAAAGACTGTCGTTCTACTGTGATGATTTTTTAACAATTCGGTATTTTCTTTCGACTCTCTCAGTATGTTAGACCATTATTAAATATTTTTTTTTTTATTTATTTACTAGCATAGGTCGTTAAATTGTTTAACAAATCGAAATACTATTCGCATCTGTTTTTCATCAGGCGGACGTACCACCTAAACAATGATGCGGTGAGTCCGTTCCTTTCATTACAGTTCATAACAACACTAACACACCTCGTAATGAAAATAACCAAACCAAAACCTGCGATCCTGTTTCGTTTCTTATCCCTCGTACTAACACTACTAACGAAAATTATAACAATCCGAACCAAATTCTAAAAACCGCTGCAATCTCGTATTCCGATAAAGCCAAAAGAAAAATAACACCGATTAACAAACCTGTTTATTTCGTGCATTCAAAAAACCCACTTAAAACAAAACCAACATTTAAAACTAAAAAACTATAAAGTTCTCGAATCAAATCCGGTGCTTGCTAGTTGTGCGCGTGGTGGAATAATATTATCCGTTCGTGCGGATATTAACTTTCAACAGATAATGTTACCATCCGACATTCAACCAGTAACAGTCGAAATTCGTAAGCCAGTTCCACGGGAGTCTCTAAACATAATTCCGAATCGTATTTAGAAACTTTTAAAGTTGCCAAAAACTTCAAACAGTTCCTCCCCTCTAGCGCCGCGAGTATTACAGCTAAAAATTTTGAACAGGGTTAAACATATGCGCTTCGACATATATTTCTCAAGTTTGGAACATCAAGGTTTGAAAGTTTCGTTAAGGAAATAACTTATGGTTTCGTTCTTGACAAATAACGATCTTTCCATCGATCATGACCGGAAAAAAAATATTATTTTTGAAACTTTCGAGCTTTCGGCGCTTAAGGTTCTGAATTTTAAGATGGAAACCTAGATGTTCCAAAGTAAATAAATAAACAGGGACGCACATTTTTTTAACCTTGTTCAAAATCTTGAACCAATACATAAATTACAAGCGGGGCTACACGTCATTTTTCAGAATTTTATGAACTTTTAGTAAATTTCAAACAGTTTTGTTAAGAAAACGAAATACGGGTCCGTTCCCAAAAAATAGCGCTCTTTCCAATAATAATACACTTGAAAAAAAATTTTTTTTTACAAAATTTCGAGCTTTCAGAGCCCCAAGTCACTAATTTTAAAATTGGAAACTTAGATGTTCCAAACCAGAGAAATATACATGGATGCCCATATTTACTACTTTCCTCAAAATTTTTAGCTATAATACTCGCGTCACAAATCAATTCTCTCGATTTTTTTAACTTTTCAGCAAACTTTGAAAGTTCAATTAAGAAAATGAAATACGGTTTCTTTCCCGACAGATAGCGATCCTTCAAACGGTATATAACATGCGTCAGAAAAATAAAAAATTTTCTTCAAAATTTCGAACTTTCGGCGCCTTAAGGGTCCAATTTTAAAACTGAAAATCCAAATGTTATAAACTTGAGAAATATAAGGGGATCAGCACGTTTTTAGCCGCGTTCAAAATTTTCAGCTGTAATATTCGTGGAGCTAGTGGAGAGACACATAATTATTTATTTTTTTTTGAACTTTTCAGAACTTTGAAAATTTCTTTAAAAAAATGAAATACGGTTTCGTTCCCGACGAATAGCGATATTTCTAATGATATATCACAAACCTAAAAAAAAAAAATTTTTTTTCAAAATTTTGAATTTTTGGTGCCCCACAGGTCTCAGTCTAAAGTTGGGGTCCGATTGTCTTAAATCAGAGAAATATACGTAGAGTCGCGTGTTTTCTACCATGTTCCAAATTTATAGCTGTAATACTCGCGTCGCAAGAAGGGGGCCGGTAATTGGAGCTGACGCTTTTTTGAACTTTACGTCAACTTTGAAAGTTTGGTTAAGAAAATGAAATTTGGTTTCGTTCCCGGCTACTAGAGATCTTTCTAATGATATATCACAAGCCCAAGAAAAAAAATATTTTTTTCCAAAATCTCGAGCTTTCGGTGCCCCGAGGGTCCAATTTTAAAGCTGGAAACTCGGATGTTCCAAACTAGAGAAATATACGTGGAAGCGCATATTTTTAACCGTGTTCAAAATTTTTATCGGTAATATTCGCGGCGCTAGGAAGGGGGGACACGTCATTTTTCGCGCTTTTTTGAACTTTACGGCAACTTTGAATTTTTTGGTAAGGAAAATGATATAAGGTTTTGTTCCTGATAAATAGCGATCTTTCAAACGATATATTACATTACCGGGAAAAAAAATATTTTTTTACAAAATTTTGAGCTTTTGTCGCCCCGAGGGTCCAGTTTTAAAGTTGGAAATCCGGATGTTCCAAACTAGAGAAATATACGGGTATGTGCGTATTTTTAGCCCCATTCAAAATTTTTAACTACAATACTCGCGGCGCTAAGGGGGGGGGACACGTCATTTTTTGCTGTTTTTTGAACTTTTGGGCAACTTTACATAGCTTTTGTAACGTAATTTTTTGATTTTATGAAAGTACTCCTGCATTGTAGTTTATATTTTGAATTTCAGCGTTATAAGTTTATCTAGTGACGAGTTATGATTTTTTAAGTGATTTTTGAGGTCGTTTTATGTACCATATTATATATTCTTGACGGTTTTTTGGGTTTTTTGCCGCCCAGGGTAATCGGTCATCTTCAAGTTATAGATCGTTTTAAAGATAATTTTAATTGTAATTTATGTTCCAAATTTGAAGTTTATAAGTCAAGCCGTTCGTGAATTATTGATTTTTATTTGATATTTTTGTCATTTGTGTACCATCTTATAAGGATTCCGTACATTATATGTATACGGAATCCTAAAAATCGTGATAACAAAAACAACGTAACAGTTAAGAATTAAACATGTACCGCGAGCAATTGTGGTGCGAGTTTGGAAACAAACGTAGAGAGACAACCAACATATTTTTTTGTTTTTGTTATTCATTTCATTTATTTCGTCTTTTTCATCTTATTTCCAATACTTGATATGTAGTATATTGGTGCATAATACCGTTCATTTTGCTCGTTTCAATGTTAATTTGTTTTTTGTTAATTTTATTTACTTTTTTAATTATTTCTTTTCAATTATATAATTTTTTAACCGACTTCAAAAAAGGAGGAGGTATTCAATTCGACTGTATTTTTTTTTTTTTTTTTTATGTGTGTTACCACAGAACTTTCTTCTAGATGAACCGATTTTGATGATTCTTCTTTTATTTGAAAGGTGGTGTTTGTCATGTGGTCCCATTTAAATTTGATCAAGGTCTGACCGATAGTTTTTGAGTTATCCTTAATAATGCGGGAGATTGAAGCTTTTTGGATGCTTTTCATTCATGATTGTTTTCACCGTCGGATTAGATTTTTGACTTAAAATACTATAAATTTGCCAAATTACCATGGAAATGTAACTTTTGGTGTTTTTACCGTGGAAATATCTGTTCTTATTAAAATGTTTTAATTTAATTGAATAAAAATGCACTAAAAAGTAAAAAATAAAATGCTTTTTTACAAAAAATAAATACCGACTTCAAGGTTTATTATAAAAATTTAAAAATGCACTAAAAAGTAAAAAATAATTACTCCCGATAAAATATATATATCAGAGTGATATAACTTAAGGTGATATCGTAATTCTTATACAACATTAATTTTTTGGAGTTGGCATCAAATTCATATTAAAAGAATAATTAAAAACTGCATTAAATGTTGATTAAATTGTTCCTAACATGAATTTAATTCCAACTCCAAAAAGTTAATGTTGTATAAGAATTACGATATCACCTTAAGTTATATCACTCTGATATATATATTTTATCGGGAGTAATTATTTTTTACTTTTTAGTGCATTTTTAAATTTTTATAATAAACCTTGAAGTCGGTATTTATTTTTTGTAAAAAAGCATTTTATTTTATTTCGTCCCGTTTTAATTTTTCTTTCACTTTCACGATTTCCCGATCAGCTGAACTTTGTGTTACAAATAACTCTTTTCAAGGCTACTTTTGTGTTACTTTACTGAAATATTTTTCGTTGTATTTTATTAAATACTTTGTTCCGCTCGTCGTACAAATGTACCCCCATTAAAAGCATGCATAAAAAAGTAAACATTTAACATTAATTTTTTGCAGTCAGCATCGAATTCAAATTGCAACACTAATTTAAAACTTATTAATGAGTACATGTAATAATATAATTGTTCACTTTCTGTAAGCTGAATAATGAACATTTACTCCACTTTGACTTGTTGCCGGTTTTGAAAAGTTAGTGTTGTTGAAGAATAATCGTAGGATTGTTAAGTGTATTACCTTGAAATGTATTACCCTGATTTATCTAATTTTTTTTTACTTTCAGCGCATTTTCCTTTTTTAACTTTTACAACAAACTTTGAAGTCGGTATCACTTTTTTACCGGTGGAACACTTCTGCATGAACGAAGAATCATTGAAATCAGTCTGCATAGTTATACGTAACGAAATACAAAATAAATAAAACAAGTTCAGTCAAGCATGATGTTTCATGCGCTCAGGGTTACTCCGTATGTTAATTTATAGGTAACTATAATATTTATGTTTACATAATGCTAAATTCGTAGGAATTTGATTTTTCCGCTGCAAAGAGGAAGAGGAACGTAATTTTTTGCGATTTTTTGGAATTATTGCCATTTCGAAAATTTCGTTAAGGTGGTGAAATACGGTTTCGTTCCCGACAAATAGCAATCTGAGAAATTGATATATCACATGAACGGTAACAAAAATTTTTTTTCAAAATTTTAGGGATCCTGCTCCTCTTGGAGTCTAATTTTGGCGATGGAAACTCGGATGCTAGAAACTAGAAAAATATGCGGGAAGATACATATTTTTAACCTTGTTCAAAATTTTTAACTATGATACTCGCGTCGTCCAGAAAGTGACATACTTCATCTTTCGTGAACTTTTCGTCAATTTCAAAAGTTTCGTTAAAGAAACGACTTATGGATTCGTTCCCGTCAAATAGCGATCTTTCCAACAATATATCACATTCCCGGAACAAAAATATTTTTTTTCAAAATTTCGAGCTTTCAGCACCCCAATGGTATAATTTTAGAGCTGTATACCCGGATGTTCCAAACTACACAAATATACGTGGAAGCCTATATTTTTAGCGATAATACTCGCGGCGCTAAGGGGGGGACACGTAATTTTTTGCGCTTTCTTGAACTTTTCGGCAACTTTGGAAGTTTCGTTAAGGAAATGAAATACGGTTTTGTTTCCGACAAATAGCGATCTTTTCAACAATATATCATATGCCGGAGAAAAAAATATTTTTTTCAAACTTTTTGAGCTTTCGGTGCCCCAAAGGTCTGAATATGAAGTTGGAAGCCTAGCTATATTTTTCCTATGAAGCGGTCCTGTATGCATATGTCTAAAATACGTTTTGGTTTCTCCAACGTTTTTACTCGGGCTAATATTTACGTGAACTACCTTTTTTTTGCTGTTTTTGGCCCAAAAGAGGAGGTTTAATTAATTTTTTTACCGTACTTTTTTGATTTTATGAAAAGACTCATGCATTTTATTTTATATTTCGAATTTGACCTCTAAAGGTTTATCTAGTAATAAGTTATGATTTTTTAAGTGATTTTTGAGGTAGTTTTAAATACCATATTTTGATGTTTTTTTTTGGTTTTTTGCCGCCCAGGGTAATCGGTCACCTTGAAATTTTTAAAGGGAATTTTAATTGTAATTTATTTTCCAAATTTCGAAATTAATAAATCTAATCGTTCGTAAGTTATTGATTTTTATTTGATATTTTTGTCGTTTCTGAATCATCTTATTAGGATTCCGTACACTATATGTGCACATGTTCCTTATAAATGAGACCGAATTGTAGAAATTTTAAAAATCATCGCCGAAATGGAATGTCGATCGTTGTGTTCGTAAAACGCGTCTTGCTCGGTTGCCGATGTGAACATATCATTTTACTTGGCTCGCAAAACCGTCATTTTGTCGACTGTCAAAAATTTCCTTTGGCTCGCAAAACCGGACCGCCGATTTTCAACCAATTGTGGTTCTGCTTTTTTTTGTTTTCTAATTCGCTTTCGAAATCTTGAGTAAAAGATAATTTTCGATCTTTGAAAATCCACTGCTTAATCAATTACAATAGCGCAGCTGATTAAATTATTTTTATAAAAATTATAATAAAGACAATAGGAACTGGGATTTCGCACTCTGCACTTGTTCTGTCAAAAATTTATTGCTTAGTCGATTATATAGTACAAAGTTAAACCAAAAAAACTTTTTCCATCGGTATATCACATCTTTTGCAAAATTTAGAACTTTCAGCTCCTCTTTTTTTTTTTTACCCTGCCCTGGGCGTGCCAGCGGCCTTGACCCACTTTCAGCTTCTCGGGAGTCCAATGTTTGAAATATATTTTGGCCTCTTGAGTTTTTCCATTCAGACTATTACTTACATGAACATACCTTTCTTTTTGCTATTTTTTGCCCTAAAAGGCGAAATTTAAATAATTTTTTACCGATATTTTTTTTACTTATGAAAGTGTTTTTGCTTTTTGTTTTATATTTAGCATTTTACTTTTAAACGGTTATCCCGATAGTGAGTTATGAATTTTTAATATCACTTAAAATTTCATATTATATATTTTTGACCGTCTTTAGCATATTTGCTATGCAGGGTAATCAGGTTATTTTGAAGTTATAAATTGTTTTAAAAAAAATTTTAATTGCGATTTATTTTCCGATTTTTAATTTTATATGTCATGCCGTTGTTCCTGAAGCACTGAATTTTATTTTATATTTTTGTCGTAATCATTTTATTATGATTTCGTTTATTATAAGTGTGCGAAATCCTAAAAAACGAAAATAGGTTAAAAATTTTTAAGAAAAATGAATAATCTAATAAAATTATGTAAAATATATATTTTGTGTTTTCATATATATATATATATATACTAGGGAATTGGTTTCACTGGCCGCTTCGCGGCCCGTTCCTTTGGATTTCAAATAATTTTACTTTGTAAATTTTCATAAAGACTGCAGCGTTCACATATATTTATTTTTTGGATGCTACTGTGGTCTCGGTGTTTGTCACAGCCGTAAGATTTAATTATTAATTTTTAATTTAAATTTATTGTTTCTACTTTAGTTATTAATTTAATGGTATTTATTCAAGGTGCGAACATTGACATATATCGATACTTTATGTGAAATAATATATTCTAATTACAATTTAAACTACTTTCTTTGCCAGTCGACCGCTAAAAAACAACACAATAATAATAATAATAATATACAAAGTTGTATGGATAGTATAAAAGAAATAATAAAATATAAAACAATACGTAACACTATTATCAGCTGCAATGTGATGACGGTTGACTTAGGATCAGGTCACTACGAAATTAGCAATTCAGTATTGAGAAAAAATAAGAAACTGATGTTTCATTAATAATAAAGAATTTCTTCGCAATAGCCAGATGTTTTTTCATAAATTCATAAACTATATTTGTTCATAGATTTCAATAATGAATTTTTTATGTTTAGCACGCTGCTTCAGTATACATAAATAAATAAATGTTGTCAGAAATAATATATTATTATATTAACTCTGTTCACACGGAAACATCTAGGACACAATGTTCTATAATCATAGTTTAAATATTTGAATTTCAGGAACTGCTACATTTCCACTGTAACTAACATTGATAATTTCTGTTGCATTTTTTTAAAATTTTGTACTCTTAAATTATAAAATTTTGGATATTTCATGTTTTTCTAATGTTTTTATGAAATGACGTTGATTAAAAAAAAAAAAAAAGCTGTAGCTGTCATGAGGGTTCAGCTGGAGATATATATTTTTTTTAAATTGACGTCTTTTCGTCTTTATAATGTAGAAACAAATAAATGGACAAAAATGTTAAAACTTAATGAATCAAATTTTAAAAAATCGCCCAGTAGAATTCGGATTTGCGGCTTGTACAAAATTGTTAATCTCTTCATTAGATACAGACGAATTTTTTACCCCTAAAGCAGCATGAACATGAGGAAGACCTCTTGTTTGGAATTCGATTACGTATAAAATATAAACCATTTCTCCGAAAATTTCACCTAACTTTAAAATTTTTAATAAATGATTTAATTTTAATTGGAATATCCTACAACACAAATCTGGATGATTGATGTGATATTACTTTTCGTTTAAATTTAATTTTATTTTTATCCAATTAGGATTACACGTCATCGTAATAAAAAACATTGATGCGGAAAATGTGTATATGAGCTTGCAAGGTAAATTTTTCCTGGTTTTGGACCTCCTATAGCTTCGATAGATTTGTCTATTTCACTTCGAGTAGCCGTTTGTAGGATTTTTTTTTTGATTAAATCTAGTAAACTGTAATTTTTCTTCTTCCACCTTACACCACATGTCAACAAAATATTTTTGCCCTAATTTAACTGTAATATTTTATCTGAGATATTTTTTTATTTTTATTATCTGCCATATCTATTTACCAACCAACTGAACCATGTGGAAATAATAATGGATATTGCAAACTTTCGTAAGCAGAATTAATTTTCTTTCTATATAATAACTTTTCTCGGATCGGCATTTGGAGAAGTATAGAGCACTTCCACAATTTCAGCACAAGTTGGTCGATCACCAAGTACATGACGATGAGTTTTTCTAATACTTTCTTCAAATTCCAAATGTGACCGATTTCCCTTATCTTCTCATTAATTCTATTCTCTTCGTTAAACTTTCCTTCTAAATTTACAATTTTTTCCTGTATTAGTCCCTCCATCTTCTCTTCCAAAATGACTACCTCATTTTGGATCGTTTTGTAGGGCATAGTTTTAAAATTATCGATGTTTAGATGTATATTATTATTTATTTATTCTTCCTTTGGTTCTTTGAATTTTTTATTTAGGAATTCCATCAAACTTTTCATGTCCATTTGACTTTTAAATTTTGGGGGTCCCATATTTTTAATATATTTTAGCGATTCTATTAAATTATTTAAAAAAGGAAATGACCCTCCAGCTACCGTGGAAAGAGCTGTGGACTTTTTTAAAGTTTCCAGTCTTACCACTTTCAGCGTGTATCTTCCCAAATTTTGGTCCCTAAATATCAAAATTTTTCGAATTTCTTATTGTTCCTGTATTCTGCAGACCTTAGTGTGCAAATTAAAAAGAAAATCAATACCGTAACTCATATAAATCGGTTGAGGAATGTTTTAAAAATTTGTTGCTCGAAACGTGATTTTCACATTTTTCAAAATTTGGGTCCTTTGATTTCAAAATTTAGAGGGTCTCATATTTTTTCTATATTCTGGCGATTGAAATACATCATTTAAAAAAAACAATGACCCTTCAGCTGCCATGGAAAGAGTTGTGGACTTTTTTTTAGTTTCCAGGATTTCCGCTTTAACAGTGCATTATTCCAAACTTTGGTGCCTAAATATCAAAATTTTTCGAGTTTTTTATTGTTCCTGTATTCTGCAGACCTTAATGTGCAGTTAAAACGAAAATCAATACCATAACTCATATAGAACCGGCTGTGGATTTTTTTAAAATATTGTTTCTTTAAACTTGATTTTCACATTTTTCAAAATTTGGGCGCTTTAATTTTAAAATTTTGGGGTTCTCGTATTTTTCCTATATTTTAGCGATTGAAATACATCAATTAAAAAAAAAAGTGACCCTCTAGCTACCATGGGAAAAGCTGTAGACTTTTTTTACCGCTTTAAGCGTGTATTTTCCAAAATTTTGGGTCCTTAATATCAAAATTTTTCGAATTTTATATTTTCCCTCTATTTTAAAGACCTAAGTGTACAAGTAAAAAAAAAAATCAATACCGTAACTTATATGGAACTGGCTGTACAATTTTTCTTTTAAATTTTTCTTAAAATTAGATTTTCACATTTTTTAACATTTGAGCCCTCGAATTTTAAAATCTTTGAGGTTTCGTATTTTTCCTATATTCTAACGGTTGAAATACATGATTTAAAAAAATGAGTGATCCTCCAGATACCATGGAAAGAGCTGTGGACTTTTTTTTAGTTTCCAGTATTTCCGCTTAAGGCGCGTATTTTTCCAAATTTTGGTCACTAAATATCAAAATTTTTCTAATTTTATATTTCCCCCGTATTCTGGAGACCACAGTATGCAAATTAAAATAAAAATTAATACTATTAGTCATATAGAACCGGCTGTGGATTTTTTTTTAAATTTTTTGCTTAAAACTTGATTTTCACATTTTTCAAAAATTGTGTCCTTTGATTTCAAAATTTTGGGGGTTTCGTATTTTTCCTATATTCTAACGATTGAAATACGTCATTTAAAAAAAAGATTGACCCTTCAGCTACCATGGAAAGGGCTGTGGACTTTTTTTTAGTTTCCAGGGTTATCGCTTTAAGCGGGAATTTTCATAAACTTTCGTCTCTAAATATCAAAGTTTTTCGGGTTTTTTATTTTTCCTGTATTCTGGAGACCATAGTGTGCAGATTAAAAAAAAAAATATTACCATAACTCATATAGAACCGGCTGTGGAATTTTTTAAAAGTTTGTTTCTTAAAACTTGATTTTCACATTTTTTGAAATTTGGGCCCTTTAATTTTAAAATTTTAAGGGTCTTATAATTTCTTATGATGTGACGAAGAAAATACGTTGATTGAAAAAAAAATTAACTTTCTAGCTACTATAGAACGGTCTGTACGATTTTTTTTCTTGCAGCTTTATATAATAGATATATATGGTATATATGCGGATAAAATATATCGTTAACGAAGAATAATATTAATGGACGATATAGAAATAAATTTGATAGTCATGTTTCTTACTCTAACACAAATGATAACGTTTAGTGAATGAAATTTGAAAAACACTACAGGTAATTCGTAAAAAGGTCTAAATAAAACCCTGGCTCATTTCCGCCGAAACTAATCATGCCAAATCTTCCCGCCCCGATAAGAGCCGACCCCAAAACGAATACCCCTGTTAAACCCTGGTATTCCCGCATATCATATTCAACGGATTACTGAAGAAATGTTGTTGTGGGGCGATTAGTGGATTACTTACAGGAATTAAGATCTAGCCCAAAGTAGCGGATAGCGGATCCTAATTGCATATTTTTAGAATGTTTATATTATTCTTGCAGTACTCATTACGCAATTTATAATTTTGTAAAAAATAGTAGGATATTGCTATTATAAGAGACAATAAGGATAACTGGAAATAGTAGAAGATGGGTGAAATTTTGTTAGACCCCCACCCCCCTAACACACAAAAAAAAAACAATACAGGACTAATATTTTTCTTTTTATAATTCTAAAAAGAATCGACAAAGTTTTTATTATTTATTATTATGTATAAATATTTTCGGAACTAAGCATTACATTTACGAATTTTTTGTTAATATCCCGTAGGTTCATAATTTTCACCTTTTTTGAGCGTTCACTGTTAGATTTTTAGACGCTTCGCAAAAACATATGAAGTAAATATTCGATATCTCCATTTTAAAAACATCTTCCAACAACCTAATATGAAAAAAAATTAAATTCTCAAAGGAATCTACAAAATCTCCTGTTCATCCTTTTGATGATGGAGCACTATTGGTCATGGGTATAGTAGCGAATATTTTTGCTTTTTTCCGATGTGTCTTCATCTTATGCTTCGAAATTTCATGCTCATAAAGGTAAAATCCTATCCTGCGGATAATGATAAATTGTTAACCATTTGTCGGAATACCAACTTTTCGGTAATATCGGAAAATATAGCCATCTGTTGTCAACTGAATCTGATGCCCAAAAACATTTTCCTTTATTCAAATTCTTTTTACTTCATATCTATAATTAGACCACCGGATGTACTTTAAACACCTAAAAAAGATTTTAAAAAAATAAAAAGGAAAAGCTTCAATCATACTGAAACTAAATAAAGGCACTTTCAACCAACTACCGTAACGCAGTTGTTTAGGCAGTGGTGTTTCGTTCAGGTAGGACCAGATTCGAACGGCCACTGCTGCTAATTAGGAGCATGAATAAATTCGTCTTGCGTTGAGTTCCATAGTTGACGAGCCTAAAAAAGAAGACACTTTCCATTTGTTTTTAAAGCTATAGGTCAGTGATTAGTTCTCACTCGGAAGTTACGGGGAAAATAGTGAACGGAAACACTTTTTTTTTATTTTTCAAATCCGATAATATTCTTCGCATTTAGCTAGTGTACTAATTGACCGTTTTTTTCTAAATCTCTAGCTAGTAATTAAATGGTAAGCATTTACATCAGTGTCGCCAGTTCATTTTTGACAAGATTTTAGTTCGTTCATTTCCACTGTGAAATTGAACTAATGCAAAATTGAACTAAACCAAAACTGAACTAATTCAAAATGTGGAAAACAACATTAATTGAACAAACTGAAATCTAAACAACCATAAAACATACGAATGAAGAAAACGATATTTTAAAATTAACGATAACATAACGTAGAAAAATTTTTAAAAAAAACATATCTAAATATATAGGATAAATTTTTGTGACGGTTTTGTTAAGACGTAAAGAAAAAAATAAAATAAAAATGAGAACCAAAAAATTGATTAAAATCGATAAATTAAAAAAAAAAGCAAATAAAAATGAACCTGAAATAAGAAAGAATTCGATGTCATATAAAAATTAAAAATTTGTTCTTCGGAATACCCTCGAAATGGAAGTTTATGCGAAAAATCGCATAATTGGATCTTCATAGCGATGTTGAAAAAATTTTAAAAAAAGAAAAAACCTAAAAAAAATTTGAACAGAAAAAAATAAATATGTGTAAATATAAAAGATGCCTAAAAAATAAAAGAAAAACACATACTTCTTAAAGGAAATTGAAGATATGAAATAATTCGGACTTCGGGGGATGAAAAATTCAAATGAGAGAATATAAAAGCAGTCGGATGCGATATGTCATCGTGATAGCCTAGTTGCTAGAACGCTTGGCTTCCGTTACAGAAGTCTCGGGTTCGATCCCAGGCGACAACGGAAGTTGTCACGAAAAATTAAATTAAAATACTCGCATTTCACGTGGAAGGCAATGGCAGATCACCACGTACAACATCAAATTTTAAAAGTGTCAAATTATATTTTATAAATCTTAATTTAGGCGATTTTTGAGTAACTTGTATATACGGGCGGCTGCACTAAATAATTGCTCACTCGGAACGCTGGCTACAGGAGCGCTGAGATACTCGGAACAAGATCTAACAACTTGTGATATTTCAATTTAGTTTTCCACCAGTCCAGAGGGTTTTCATCGAGGGAGACTTGTTTTTCTTTTAGATAAGCTTTTAATTGTGCTTTAATTTCATGTTACGGTCTGTCTCTACTACCCCTAGATTCTAAATCGAAGCCTTCTCCAGAATTCCGGCTAGATTGCTAATGAGACTTTTAGCAGAATAATCCGAACTTGTTGAAGGCTCATTGATATTATGTGTTGATTTCCTCGGTCTTTTAGTATCAAACGTTGAAGCTGAAGAATCCCGATTTCGGTTAGATAGTTTTAATGCGAGTGCAACAACGTCAGCATTTACTCTATCCTTTACAATATCACTAAAGAATTTATGCTTGCACCGTGGATCCAAAAACGTCGAAATTGTAAATAAGGAATTCGTAAGAATATGTAGCGACTTGCACATTCGCAAAATATTCGCAGCATTTGATGCGAATGTTAAAAATAATGCGAACATTTGTAACATGGCTAATCTGTACGGCTAAAATGTGCGAATAGGTTGCCCTCCAACCGAATGATTGAGGAGATAATGATGATGATGATAATATATAAAAAATTTAGATCACAGGTTACATTTAATTACATAGAAAACAATGATTCTGTGTCGAAACGACGTACGGTTCTGCAATACTCTGGGGCCAGTAAAAACATCCTAAAAATTCTTAAAATCTCAAAAATGTTCAACTTCTCCTTCTTAAGCAGTTCCCACTAGTGATACACGATACACCAACACTAAATTAATTATCCAAATTGTCGTCTTTCTTCTTACGAAATCAAATACACATAATGCCTTGCTACGGACACACGATCAACTGGACATGTCCCTTCATTATATACGCATAATGGTAAAGTTAAAGGAAAAAAAAAAAAAAAAGAAAAATATTTCAAACCGTATATGCCTTGAAAATGTAGTGAAAAGGAATACATTCGACTGCTGTACATTTTTTTCTAGATACGAAACTGTTCTCTCACGCGTCAAGCTTAAATCCCCGTTGCACCCGATGTTTTTTCCTCGCAGTTATCTGGCAATTTGCATCTCATGTTTGAAAATCAAATTAATGTTTAATATAACACACTAAGAGAGAAGGAGAAATATAATTAAAAAAGAAAAAATAAACCAAACACGTAAAAAAGTAATTTATGAAAATGAAGTTTACGGGAAATTTTTCATCTAAATAAAAACGATATTTATTTCTAGATCTGTAACCGTATAAAAATGTCGGAACGTTTCCTGATTTGGTTAGTTTGGTTTCATTTGGCCTAAATTTGGGATTTCGTTTAATCAGCAGATAAAAAAGAAACAAAACGGGCAAGCGTACCGATGATTTCGTATTGCCGATAATAGCGGATCAATAGTTGTCGAAATTCCGAATGAATCGAAGAAGGTAATTCTGAACCAGGTTCCGCGGTCATTTAGACAAGTATAAAAGACTAAATGCTGCATTCCCTTTCTGCTAATCGATTCTGCTGTTGAATTTTTTTCTTATCGGAAAAACAACACAAACGTTTAATAGCCGAATCGTATGCGAAGGTATAAAAATACTGTTAAAACATTTAACGTAAACGAACGACGACCTCATCAACGAATAATTGTAATTCCACCCGAAGTTTAATGCTGTCGAACCCACCCGTCTTATCGGTCAGTATATAGGAACCCCATTGATATTTAATATGTACATTAAAATATACGGAATTCCAGAAAAAATAGGAAAATGCTTTAGGTAAAGAGCGATTTACAAGCGATTAAATGCTTTTATAACAAATCGAAAACAATGCGCATATACGTTAAAAGTTTTATTTAAAAATTCCTTATTAAGTAGAATAACTTTATTTTATTTTTCTTAATTTTTTCAGATTTAGGAATTTATTTTAAATATTCCTTTTTTGAAGTATTTCAGAAATTAATAAACGAAAAGTTAATGCGGATTTATCGAGCATAACTTATTAATTTTAAACTTATCTGTAATTTTCAATTTGTGTTTCGGTTAAAATTAGAAGAAATGTTGCTTACACTTATAGCAAAATATTTTTAAAGAAATTAAAAATGACCTTGATATTAGAGAGAATGTTTATTTAGTATAATTTATAAATAAATGTACCTAATGATCAATGTACAATCACAGTATTTTCACTGATATAAAAGGAACTTATTATAATGTAAACTTAAATTTTTATATGATTATATCGATAGGTTGAACGTGTAGATGAAAAAAAGAAACATCGAACGGAAACAAAGATTTCAAAAACACATAAAAAGAACTACAGTAAAATTAGCGTAGTAAATAAAAATCAAAATGAAATAAACCGGAAGATAAGTAAAAAAATCTCAGTCATGTTTATAACAGAACTGTATAATAGAAATGGAAAATGAAGGAAACTAGGAAATGGAAATGAGTTGAAAAGTTGAAAAGCTCTTAAAAGCAGATTATCAAAAACATCAAGAAACTAAACAACTCGGTAATCGAATGATTTAAAGCAATATGCTAGACGAGAGAGAACACATTCATAGTGTAACGAAAAAGTTTAAAAATTAGTTTTAACAATAATCGCTGGGACAATTAACGGTAGATGATATAATACACATCGACTATTCAGTAAAAATTGAAATAAACCAGGACCAATCGGAATCGAACATTTAAGAGCAGATCATATGGCTCTCTTTACTCGTGCATTAATGCAACTTTAAAATCTGTACTTGGAAATTAATAAAAAAAATTTTGTTTTATCTAGAATTATATTTATGTAAAGATTCTTTCTCCCTTTTGGGGGAAACATGTTTATCACCCCTCCAGAAAAAAAATTGGTCTACACGTTTCACGTACAGCCAACTACTGTAGAGTTAAGGATTTCAAATTTGAATATAAATAACATTCCCGATGGCAAATATTAAAACTACGGTTTCCAGTCTTGTCAATCGAATGCTATTTCTAAGCTTTATCATTGTGTAATTACTTGTTTCTTATCTCTTATTTACCAATTTTATTATATCATTCATTTATCCTATAAACGGTCCATTTAGTCGCTAGCTTTGCCCGTGGCTTCATCCGTGTATTAATATCTGTTTTTATTTTTTCTCTTTTTTCATACAGGTGATTTCTGTATTTTTCCAAAAGCTTTACTTCCTATATTTCCCCATCTTTTTTAGGGAATATAATTTAAAAAAAAAAAAAAAAGGTTCACTCCCCAAATCGAAAAATGCCGTATAAGCAACGTTAAGATACATACCTTTTTGTAAATGGTACTATTGCGATTTCAAAATTACTTGTCTTTATTCAAATTTACATTATTTCCATAGTAATTAAAATTTATATTTTAATGTTTTATAAAAAATTAATTTTTTTCCAAATTATGTTTCCCTGGTAAATTAATTAATATAAATTAATTAATAATATTTTAAGTTAATCACGTTTATTATGTTGCTAAACGATTGAAAATGGGGGTAAATCGTGTGAAAAAAAGGTAACGGAACGTTCGAAAATGTTCACTTCCCAAGTGGAAAACGCCGTATAAGATGTTTTCACATCAATGATGAAAATGTAAGCTTATAAACTGTAATAATAATAGAAAGTTGACGACAAACAATTAAATTTAAAACTTACGCCTGTGTCTGACAACAATCAAAAAACTTCTGACATATATGCGTATTTGTTTTTTAGTATTTTTTTTATGGAAATTTAAAAGTAGTACGCGACTTTTTGTCGATTTCAACTTTACAGTCTATTTAAACACTATAAATACGCCTACAACAACGATCAAAATCCACCTGTGTAATTAGTGTTCCGTTAAGTAAATAACCGGCTGTATGTAATATCCTCAATTTACTTTAGAAATTCGGATAATCTCCTAGAAAAGAAATTTTAAACGAAGATAATTCAAAGTTCCTCAGTTTTCGAGTTGATGTTAAATAAAGTCTTTAAAATAACTTTTTTTTAGATACCGTCGCACATGATACCTAGCGAAGAATAATTAATCTAAAAACATGCTACAGCCGACGTAATTAAATAACTCGTTTCCGAAAATGAATTTTTATAAATATCGTAAATTTAACAACATGATGTGAACGAGAAAATTGCGGGCGGAAAACCTGTATGGCCATGTAAAAAAAAAAAAAAAAGTGAAATATTACCCAAAAACCAACTAGTGACGGATTTATAGGGAGAAGAGCATAGAGTTAATTACCTTCCACTCGCAAGGAAAATTTCTTTTTATAAAGTATAAAAGTCCAGAGATACCCGCGCTATCGGGCTTTTTGTTTTTCGCTAGACTTTTTTTTTATTCTATTCTGTAAAGCAGTTAATAAAAAAAACTTTATATGTATTTCAAAAAATGTTTATCCTCTCCTGAGGAGCCTGTATATACCCTTAAAAGCGACCTTCAACTGGAACGAACGCAAACTGTAACAGGAGTAACATCAATAAAAAAATACTTATAAATAATTTTATTACTGTTCACAAAATTGAAGGCTAAATCCGCCTCTGTGTGAAACGACTAAGAATTTATCGCACGATTTCGGAAATACTAAATCCCCATTATTCTCGCGTCACCCTAAAAGTATTAGATAATCGAGAATTTTATTATTATGCAGTAAAAGTACCGGTCTCGCATAAAGCAACGATTCTGTTTTATGGCTGTGTAGAGTAAACTTCTTTTCGTAAAAGGTATTACTTTTATTCTTTCTAGACGATATTATTCTTATTTTAATAATCAAAATTATACACGCGTATATAAATATGTACATATATACACATACATACATTTATTACTGACAAGGGTCATTTTTGCGCCGGCAATAATATGAAAAAAACCTTATACAAAATCTCCGTTCTTTTTAAAAGGACTATATTTTACATTTCCATGATACAATTACACCAAATAGAGAAAATATTTTGATTTAGAAACGCACGTAGCCAATTGAAACGGAGTTCTAGTATTTGCGCGTCCTGTGAACTTTTCGGAAGATTAAATTTATAGGACAAACATCGCGTCTATTATTAAAAAGCAACTTGTAGCTTTTTTATTTTGCTATAAAGTTTCGCAAGTTACTCCGTAATTTAAAAACGTTTCAAATGATCAACTTCGCGAGACCATGATCGCTGCTCTGTTAACTTCCGGAATAGCGATCAAACAACGGAAGAATAACGAAAATACACTCTCTCGTTGGTGTACACAATGCCGCTATAATGTAGTGTATGAAAATGACCGAATTTACTTTGAAATATCACCATTTAGCAGTGCGTAAAGCTGCAATGAAAATTATTTTTAACCTTCCACTAGTCGCGCCTCATTTTAAGTCATCCATAGTCGCGTTGCATCTCACAGGTGCACACTCTGTTTTTGCGGGGGATGCTCAAGCAACAGATTCCATTTTAAATCAAGGGCAGGAGTAAGGGAACGTTAGAATATACATATATAGATTTGCTGAAAGATATATTTATTGAATTTTAAATTAAGTAGGTACGTAGAGGAACTTCCAAACATGAGTACCTACTTTACGTGAATATCACTTAGGATTGACTAAAATGCACATCACATACATGGACGTTGTCAGCGGGGGGCAGGGAAGTGCAGCTGCCCCCCCCTCTGGAGTCTTGAAACTTTTTAATTGGCATTGATGTGTATTCATAGGCGCGTAATCATGGACAATTTGGAAAACTTATGTTTTCATTAAGATTTTATTCTTGTTTAATAAAATATTAAGCTTTTACAACTTATAAAATTTTATTTTTCCTATAACACTTATCCTCTTTCTATCATCTTGCCCCCCCCCCTGGCGGCTGGAAACTCGTCTTGCCCCTCCCTGGCTCATCGGCTGGCCCTTGATCACATACCTGAACGAAAAATAGTAGGAATAGTATTATTTTCTTCATGTACTTTACTATAAAAAAAAATCACAGAACATAATGTAATGAGAAAAAATTCAAATATTAGGCACGTTGGTAATTTCAGACCACAATATCGCATGAGTTTTGGTAATAAATTATCTTAGGAACTAGCAGACTCCTCATCGTGAGCTATGTTTCCGGTACCGTTACATTCACTGCAGATTGTGGTTACGTGACTCAAACACAAGTATTTGCCACATGTAAGAATATTTCGTGCTTTTCCTCTTGTTGTTCTGATAACACGGCGCACCCAATTTTCTTTTCCGATTGGTGCGTTCCTGCGGTGTCGGTGCGACACTCTGGAAGAGCTGTTGGATGGCCAACCGTAGCCGTAGATTTATGGACAGAGATCTTTCTTCATTGATTTTTCGAACATCATTTCTTCCATTACCAACCCTTTGGTCAATTGACGTAGGAAGACCCTCCGGCTGTCCACGTGATAGTTGAGATAAAAAAAGAAAATTACAAAAATCTCATATCTGGAAAACTTACAGGAATGGTCGCGCTGCACCTGTCGGGGGGACAAAACCAGCCGCTGACGCTGGCAAGCTTCGATAGTGACGGGGACGTGACTGGCAATCGAAGAAACGGAAGTTAGGAGGATACTAAACCAGGGAGTGCGCTAAAACATGGCTGCCAATTCTGGCACTAAAAATAAAAAAATCACGCACCTCTGAGGTGGGCGCGACTAACGGAAGGTTCTTGGCGAGGGCATTTCTTCAATAATTCGTTAATTATTGAAGATTTATAAAAATACGTTTCAACCATTGACCTCTATATTGTCCGTCATAAAAGCTGTGAGATTCGTTTTTTTCCCTAATTGACCAAATTTTAATCGCGTTTTAAAAAGCAAAAGAGCCGACTTTCAAAAAATCTCGGGCGTTTTTATTGTTTCCACCGGTAGGGACTGACTCTATACCCTGCTGATCGAATGAAGTTGCATTTCTTTGGAAAAATCCAGAATTACCAAATAAAATGGTGTATTCGTAGTGAATACAATAGGTTAGCGCATGTATTTGGCCACGGCCATCGAAAATTGAGATTTGCGAGGCTGCTCGAGATTTATCGGATGTGTACGCTACAGACAGATCCGCAATAACGTTGGCTGAAATAATTCGATAACTCTGGAAAAATTTTAAAAAATAGCAAAAGTTGGGAAGAAAAAAAAAATTAAAGTTTCGCTGCTTAATTGCATTTTGGGTCATTTACACGATTTTTTTTTTTGACTTTTTACAAACTCCGAGGTTTCTAAGATTTTCACTTAGAATCAGCGAAGCGTGTATAAACTAGGTTGCAGTTTGACGATGTCGGAATAAAAATTTAACCACCTAACACGGCAATAATTAGTAATTAAGAAAATAGAGAAATTAGACACGAAACGCAAAAGCACCCGCGATCGCGACAATAGGAGCATATGATATTTAGCGAGATGGAAATAGCGCGCGATCTCTCTTTTGCTCGCGTCTCTATATCTGTTTTGAATCTGTCCTTCGTTAGCGGGATCTCTATAATTCGCTAGAGGCGCGGTATAATAGTATAGGTAGTTGGAGCGCGAGAATCACGGTGCATTTATTTTTAACCGTGAAGAGAAATATTACGTTACCTTCCTGGTTGCTTCGAAAAAAACTCCCCGATGAAAGGAGTGAAGTCGATGTGTCGGATTGCGAGGGAACCAGACTAGAGAATAAGGCGAGATGGCACTAGAGGAGATTCTCGGAAGACGAAAAACAAAAGACAAGAATGCGCTACTTCGTGATAGCCAATCTAGCGGCTGGGCTACAAAAATTGGCGCCAACTTTCTTGCGCCAGTTATCGGCTGGACTGCCCGGACGCGGGATCGGTATAATCTTCAAAAAACCGGTTCGATATTTACTTCTCGTTTGCCTTTCGAGAACCCCTTCTCACACTCGTAACACTACTCCAATCTGGTAATATGACCCGCTCACTACGTAAGCGACATAGCGCTCACCGTATCATCGGCCGACGCTGTTGACTCTCGTAAATCGAGATTTGGCGTGTGCTACGCATTACGTCATTGGAGATGAACGCGTATTTTTAGCTGCGTTAACCGGGTAGCGGCAGTCCGGAGCTGACGGTGAAGGAGCAGCTCTTCCGGGTTTCCAAATTCCAGAACGCTGATGATTTTTCCGAAAAATTTAATATAATTCAAAACGCCGAACGCCCCTCCGCGAAATAATCCGATCGAACTTGAAAACAACAGTCGTACAGCGTGCACAATTTCGGTGCTTCAGGTCTTCCTTAAGCATACCGAGAAGGTCTCATTCTTAGAAAGGCAGTACCGAGTAATTCAAAATCGGATAAGAGACAGTTTCGATATACTAAGCTTGCTTGTTCGCGTGCCCGAAAGCCCGTCATAGTTAATATTAGCCGTTCGATATATGTATGTACATAAATCGTTGATTTCATTCAGCAGGATGTTCGATCTTGATATAAATAATTTGCCGCCACTTTTTGATTAGAACCAATCTAATCGTAATCGAATTAGCACAGTACTTATAACACGGGCTCGTAACACATCTATACATACTATTTGTTTGCGATAGGTTCTGAAAGATCTGAAAAAAGAGGAGCAATAGAAAAAACTCTCTGGATACACGCCTGGCCACAGTCTGCAATCAGACACGATCTTAGCCTTTTTTTCTTTCTTTCCTTGTTATCATACGACAACTACGTGTATTTTGACCATTATAAGTCGAATTATTCACACATATATATATATATATATATATATATATATATATATATATATATATATATATACACTTGAAATAGGTTCCAAATTTTAAAGATAATTCGATTCATTTCAGTTACCAATTGAGTCAATTGCTATGAAACGTATATCAAATGTTTTTATTGCCAAGCTAGAGTATGCGCTTCTGACAATTTTGTAAGGCTTTTTTCGTTTTAATAGCTCGAATCTTTGTCATTGGCCAGTTTACCTGATCTTCTAAAATGTTTAAATATATTTATCTGATCGATTGTTATAAAAAAAATTATAAAGCTCTACGCAAATTACTGAAAATGATTCTGGTCGGTGATTACCATCGTCGAAATCGGTAATGTTATCCAATTATTCAAACATAAATGTACTAACCGATATCTCTTTTATTGCTACTCTTTTAGTATATTGTCCTATAGTATTGAAGATTCCTCCTACTTGTTACATTTTTCGGATATTCTAAAGAAGTGGAGCTATAGCTGTACAGCAATGCGCAATTAGTCTCTTTCCAAACATCTATTTACACAGAGTTTAGTCGATATTTCCTTTCAAATGCATGTACTTTTTACCTAATATCAGGAAAATACGAGATTATAAAATCCGAAAAATTCGGAAACTTAAACACGATTGTGATATCAAAATAAATTTACTATGCGCAAACTATTAAACGTATTACCAGAATATATTAAGCAACTACCCTCAAAACGAAAAAAAAAAAAAAACATCTAAAATAGAAATAAAAAAATAGATTATGAGTAAAAATATTAAAATACAATAAAACATTCCTTCGAATATTATAAATAAAGTATATTTAGTAATGCGGATATGTGTCGGATATGTTTGAAGATACGTACGAGACAATATATTACATTTATATAGGTCTCCCCATATCGCGTATATATTTATATTACGTATGTAGATCATACAGTGTATATGTATATTTTAATTATATTCAAAAATTGATTTATCATTCATATCGTATTCAGGCCAAATATTATACTTTCTCGGATCAATACTTGACCAGTTCTATAGCGTCATGATCCGCGTCCATATGTTACAGATCGGCACGTCTGCAATCCGTCAAGTGGCTAGTTGTCTGAATTTCCCCATAATCACGATTCCTCCGCCTTTGACCACTTAGACATGTTCTCATTCAATTTTACGCGCATTTGACGCGTATATACCTGCCAGTTCTGCTTAAATCCTGGTACAGAATTTTTTTGCTGCTCTCTCATTATGTGAGGGTTCTCTGTTCCTTCCATTGTACTAGTCACCCCGTTTCTGCAGAACTACTGTTTAAGATTGCTGTAGCCCCGTATTTAAAAAACTCTTTCTCGACCGTAGAGACACGCTGCTATCACTTGGCCATACATCGGATACCGGTGATCCTGTAATTTTTCTTTCCATATCTGCTGCACCATCCGTCTTACATCAGGAGGTTGCGATTCTTAAGAGGTACAGATTGTCTAATTTAGTTTTTAAGTCATGCGGTGTGCATAGTATCACTAATTTATCTATAAAAGAATGTCAGGTTAACGATAATTAGGTTAATGTTTTATATAATAATAATTGTAATAATATTAAAATATATTTTAAGGAAATTTTTAGAGAATATATAGAATTATTCAACAAAACTAGTCGTAAGTATTACTGATAATATGCCTCCGAACTCGCTATAAGTATAAGAAACAGTTGTATCCATAGTAACAAAATAAAGAAAGAATGGAATGGAGGCGCATATATTAATTTTTCTAGGATAACGCCGACAAGCTACTTGGCAGGATCCTCAAACGTCACATGCGACTAAAAAAAGAAGAAAAAAAAAAGAAGTTTTGTCAATCTTTAATCATCGAGCATTCTTTATTTTACTGTATCTGATCTCGTCATTTTAATTACATTTCTCCGGTGGTTAACCTTTTTTTAAAAAGGTTTCATAATTAACTTTTGTCTCGGTTTGTCGGTTAATCCGTTTTCCGATAATATTTTCACACTGAGCTGGACGTCAAACTGCACTCCCCAATTTAATAATGATTCTTCGTTTTTGGCATTCAACATTTAATTTTTGTCCTACTTAATCGTAATAGCGAAGCTAGGGAGAATCTGTTACTATGAATAACGTTCTCCTCTTATAGTTCTTAATCATAAGGTATTACATACAACCCTGCATATACTAGCGATGTGCAGTGCACGATATGTTTTTGTAACATGCATAATGCGTTCGATTATAAAAATGATGGGGTTAAATTTAAAAAATTTCATTCACTTTGCGAATTATAACACAGTATTATAATAGGTAATGTACTAAAAATCGTACGAGCTACACTTGTTTTTCTTACACGCTTTTATAATACCTCAAAAACGGCGGGATGGTGCAGGATCGCTGATTAAAATTAAGTAAAAAGAAAGAAATGTCAGCTGATACGAATTTTTAGAGGGTGCGTCTCATTTGCATGTTTCAGCCGATGTATTAATTTTCAGAAATTCAGAATAAACTGTAATAATTATTTTAACGAGTACGCGGGGCTGTGTATACATTTTTTTGATATTTAATTAAATTGGCTCGAACTGAAAAAAGTTCATTTAGCCGGTTTTTATGCGCTTCAAAATCATGCACACTAGTATTAAAGACCGCGCGTAATATTGAAATCGTTCCCATCTTTAAGAGCTAAAAAATCAAAAAAAAATCAAAAAAAAAGTCAAAAAAAAAATCGTCGTTTTTATACATATTACGTTATTAATGAAAAAAGAAATCCCGCAAAAACATTCTAGTGAACAACATAATTAACCAGCGCTGTCACGATTATAAACGATTGCAATGTGCAATTTTATTTTGCATAAAAATTCGTACATTGTTCGCAGACGGGTCGCTTTCAAGGAGATTCACTTTTCCGTAGTGAAAGCAGATTGGAATTTTCGGAACATTTTCGCATGATGTAGAAACGGATTAAATTTTAATTGGATGTGCTCGTTAGTTGATGGCGGGCTAGGCCCGAAATCGTTTCTTTAAATTGAGGTATTTATTTTAATTAAAGTTAATTTATATTTATACTGATTTTTGTTTGTTATTAAGATTTATTTTACATTTATATATTATTAAGAATTCGAACAGGATACAGTGATAGTCGCTAAGTGGAAATTTCGCTGAAGTAAGCCGGGTAACACAGAGTTGTAAGCTAAAGCTAACAGCAATGAAACCGTCGGCTGCATAAATCTCGAGATGTACACCACTACAACTACAACCGTTCACAGTGGCGCGCGTATTTTCGTCAGTTATTTCGTTTTTTGACGAAATGGCGTTTACAAAACAATGGCGATGTTTTTGCTTTCCTTACACTTGTTCACGCGTTACGATGTCCCTCACTCGATTCCCACACTCGCCCCTTCAGAATTGCTTTATTATCATATTTTTATTTTTCTCACCGAAACTCTAGTGTCGTCATCTGCTGCTCGCCTGTTAATTAATCCGCTGACCACTGAAATTAGAATTTCGCGAAATATGGTCGATTTTAATTCGTTGTTAATATATACATAGTTGAAAATTCGCGGCCTATTACTTCGCAAAAACGTGTAAACCTACGGGGCATGTGCACTTGTCAAACGGATGACAAAAAATGGGCGATTTGGATAGCCGGTTGAGAAAGCCAAAACGAACACGTGCCGTTTAAAATTAGTGCGAAGTATAGTTGCCCGGGGAGACTGTTAGATGATACCTCGGAAAAGCCGAACAATATGATCGTTCGCGAAAAACCAACGGTGAGAAGAGTTATTCGACCAAACACATTCAGAGTGCTATCCGGTTAAAGGTGCTTCATCTCGAATGCCTGCGCTTCTCTGCCTCGAACATTTCCCCAGTCCTTGGCACAAGATGATCTCATCGTAGTTTATCAAACGATGGTTTCTTTATCTAGGAGACTGTTAATAGCGCCGAAATAACTCCCATCTTAAAAGTTCATCTCGATATGTTCATGCGGATCGTCCCATGCGCGCGCATCAGCTAATTAAAGGAAGTCAAATGCAGCAGTTCGTCCGATATTTTACAATCCCGATTTCCCTCTGAAAAAAATCTTCCTATTAAAAATAAAAATTTCTATCGATTAAATATTTAAAACCTACACGGTGTATGTAATTAGGAAAACAATTTACGGTAGACACTATTGTTTGTATCTACCGTTAATTGTTTTCCTAACACTTCTATCGATCCTTAATAGAGCCATCTTCGGGGAATCCGTAGTGAAACTCGTAACAAGATTGAGAATAGAGAATAACCACGATTATACCTCCGGGATAGCATCGCCGATAGAACAACCTGTTTAAGTAGTCACAAGCTTATCATCGTTCATTGATTTTCGAACATTTCTAGAAACAGCGCGAATTCTGTAACTGATGCAGAAACCATCTAGAGCTACACCTTCATATTTGGCCAAAAGAGGTTCGTGAAGTCTATAATTTTCTTCATTGCTTAAATACTGGAGGAATCATACCGCTCCGGTGGATCCGAGCACGGAGATAAAATACATATCCCGAACGAAGCTATTAGAAATTCGCGGAGCGGCTAAGCTGACGCAAGTAGAAAACTTCAATGTATATACCAAGTGCTCCAAGGAACACTAACGAAATCATAAAAAAAAACGCGAATACAAACCCGCTTTGTATTGTTTTTTTCACTAGTTTATTTGTGTTTTATCATTTATTCAAAGAAACGTCTTGAACGCGACATAATATTAAGTAGAGTCCCTTTAACCCTTTAAGATACTTGGTAAATTTTATGTAAACCGACGATCGTCAGATTAAAAGAGATATTTGTCTTGAACGGAAAAACTACAATTAAGAGTGCGTCCAGTTTAAGCAAATTGTAACGAAATGAGGTCCAATGTCATTTCACGCTACGACACACCCATTTCGTTTAGTTTGAATTTACGTAATTACTACCATCACTGTACCGAAGTTTAAATTTTTTTGTCGATGACCCTCTCCGTTTAAGAAATAATTCCTCCCAAAATAATTATCGTTTTAGAAACAAATCATAAATATATGCCAAAAAAAAAAAAGAAAACAAAAAAAAAACACATTCGGGTCACGATCGTTTTCAATAGTAAAAAGAAGAAACGTGACGGAAACTTTAGCAGGATTTGAATGGCGCCTACTACTCTCCAGCCGGCCCAAGATGAAATTTTTGGGGAAAATGTAATGGTCACGCAATTAAGTTTTAATGTTCCGGAATTTTTGTATACACTACTCTTTCTTGATGTAATAAAAACGAACTTGGGGCGGGCCGGTGAAATGGTAGCCCACTAAGGTGAAATTTACCGCAAATACATGTAATTGTGTAATATTTGTGTAAACATTTCGGAATACCTTCCATACTATATAAATAAATTTGTAAAAAAAATACAGATACTTTATTTTTATAGTTACATACAGTGCCTCCCCCTCCCCAGAGACGACTCACATATATGTCAGAACTTTAGCGGTTATACCTTTTATCGCTACAACAAAAATACGTTTTCGTTGTATTTAAATAATTTTAAATTTTAAAAATGTTGCGGTGCTCCATCATCGATACATAAATTGTACACAATTAAGTGACATTACATTTTCCTCTGAATTACATCCATGATGATGGGTGTGTGTGGTAGAAGTAGATCCAGATAAGAAACTAATAATAAGCGTGATCGAGAACGATTAATAAATCATTACCGGGACCAGTAGGAATTTTATATAATACAGTATTTATTTTTTTTTTTTTCAGTGATTTTACTTTTTCGTACGTTTTTGAGGAACACCGGAGAATGTTTTAAACGCCACCACCAGTACTTGGAAACTGGACAAAAACCTAGTACTAATTTTTGTAAAGGATAACTGATGAAAAAACAAATACCTATTATTTGCTAATGTTAACCAATCCCATATTTGTGCCGATATATGTGTAGATCGAGAATGATTAAGATAAAAACAAAATCTTTCTAACGCGTTACGATATATTACTTATTTTTTGTTAAGTATAATAAAACGTGTGTATCGTTAATTCTAAAAAACATTATTAAAAGCGACAAAGCGTTCATCTTTAATTTTCCATCGTAAGCCAAATCTCTCACACTGCAAAGAGGACACAGCATATTGCGAGTGAACGTTTTAATAGGAGCATTGAAATTAAAATAGTCGGGAACGCGGAAGAGATTCCAGAACAGACGTTAGTCTGATGGCCGAAAATTAAATATGTTTATCTGTTTTAACATCATCGAATGATATCAACGTACTTTGGTTTCCGGCTTTCAAGCGTCGTCGATCATAGTTATTATATTAATCGCTTTGTTCTTCTAGTTGTCTTCCAAGGATGTTTTTCAATTTTTAAATTAATTCGAGTTTTTACCGCTAATAATAAACCGCAGAAAAAAAAGAAAAAAAGAACCAAAAAATCGACAAACCTAATTAGACCGCTTCACAGCTGTGAAATTATTGAAATCTGTAAAAATCTGTATGTGACTTGCGTTTGTAATGGTCGATAATTTAAAATTCCCAAAGAGAAAAGACGCAAATACCGAAAATGACGGAACAAGGAAACAAATAAAAACAAATTGCTGCCCGGATTGAAAAATAAATAATGAGATGGAGAGTGAACAAGAAAGAGTAACGATAGCTTAGCAGTCGTGACTAAGAGGCGGAGAATGATTTGCAAATTCAGAACAGGAAACTAATTAAAACGGATAACGGATTTGCCGAGTGTTTCTAATGGCTGTAATTACATAAATTTTTATTTTGAATTTTTGAAATTTTATTCCGAAATTCTATTTTGAAATCTTATTCCGAAATTTTATTTTGAAATCCTATTTTCGAAATTTTATTTTGATATCTCGAAATTTTATTTTAAAAAATATTAAAAACAATATCGTTTCAAAGTGATGTCATAAACATTTTGTACGAATCAGCCGGTTAACCGTCAAAAACCCGAACTAACGACTTTGAGTACGATTTTTGTCGACCATATCGGAGGACTGGTCAGTTTTAACTGATGTTCAGGTTTAATAGTGCGTAAAAGGGGAAAAAAACAAATTCTCGATTAGAGCAACAGTAAATAGCTGCAGTATATGCGCGTAAAATATACATAGTATTAACGAAACACGATCGTATAAAATCCGTTCCACGCTTGTTTGTGTCACAATGTCTAGATGGGGCAGAGACAGAAAAAAAATACGACAAAAAACTAACAAAAAACATCTGTTCGAAATGTACGGACTAATAACGAAACTAAAGTAATTTCGGATTAAAGTCGCGAGAGCATGTCTGGAAGTTTTTCATATATAAAAGAGGGTGCTGCTAAAGTACTTTCGAATTCCCGAAAATTTAAAAAATTATTAAAGGGGATGGGGGGGGGGAGCTTTTGCGCTATAGAAAGTGCCCAGTTTTAAAAAAGTCCAAATTATCCGGCATGTTTGTCGCGTAAACTCATTAAAATATAACACGTGGTAGAATAGTGTTTAAGATTTGAAGTACCCAGAGGCGGAAGTACTTTCATGCACATTGAGCAATCTTCAGCGGCTCGAATAATCTTTCTTATTCTACACCTCCATATTGTGGTTATTTACACGTTGATTTGCTAAAAAATGCTCGCTATTATGATAAAATGCGTGACACCTTATGCCTGGCTGGTTAATGTTCTCTCGAGTGCTTCCAGGCTTCTACTTAATCTTTACTCGGACTTGTACCTTGACAGATTACAACACTTTATATATTCGCATCTTAATGATGAAACTTTTCACCGCCCCTACTGAAAAAGAAAAAAAAAAATCTTTTACAAATAATTAGGAATATTTTTTAGAATTTTAGTCAATACCACTGGTAAATGTTATACATACGTATATATATGTATGTACATATGTTTATTATTTATTCCATAGCTACGAATAAAAGGAAAAAGTAAATTATTCCTCGATTATTTACGTACGATTTTCTTTAATGTAAACTGCGCATACATATGTACATATGTAGGTCCACTAGGTTTATGTGTGTGTAAAGTTACACACAAATGGAGGAGAGCTATTCTTTAAAATAAACCGACTACGAAACATTTAAATTTTCTCGAATGTTTGCGCAATTTTATCTTTTTTCTTTTCTTGTAACATTCTATTATACTATACATACACATATGCGGTTATGACTAGAGGTGGGGGGAGGAGAAATGAATATACAAAAGCGTCATCGTCGTTCGGACAAAGGCGGAAGAAAGTAGTAGAGAAGATGAAAGAAAGAATAAGAAAATTAACACATGTGGTGTATTCTCTACACTGGTCAGTCAAATGCTGAAGATGAATATACACGCTGTATTACACGGTGTAGAGTCGGGGTATTGATGACGTAGGTGATAAGCCCATCGATAATTTTTAATAAAGTTGCGTTTTTCATCCCAGGCAGCTTCGTGTAATTATTAGGTATTGTATAATGTACGGCAAAATGTCCCCTGATCTATCCCCCCCCCAAAAAAAAAATTAATAATAAAATTATTATTTTTGTATTATGTTTTTTTATTATTTTTATTTAGATTATTTAATATTAATTTGTAATTACTTTTTTCCAAATGTGTCTGCGATAACGTCGTGTTCTCTTTGTGATGCACGTGTCATCAAAAAAAAAAAAAAACTGTTTAATTTTTATTCGCATATTTTTCCATTATCGACCCAGTGTGATTACAGACACATGATACACTAACGAATGTATATTGTATGCAAAAACGAAGTAAAAAATAAAAAAATTTCACTTTAGTCTACCACCGGGTCTTTAATAGTTTTACAAATAAGAAATAATTAGCCGAACCCCTCTCTACTGCTAGGACCGGGAACTGAATTACTACATACTTTCATACGCGATCAGAGCAATTCTTTCGTTACTCATCACCGGAGCGATAAATACCGAAAATAATGCTGCTGGAGCATGGCGAAAGGATAAAATACGCCGGAATATACCCCGCCGTCCCGTCGTCCGACAAAGCGAGCATGAACTCGACCGGGCGGTCGTGTGCCGAGCCCCTAACTCGGATAAATACAGTATTATTTTTTTGTAAGTCTCCTCGAATTCCAATTTTTCGGCTATTCATCAGGCAGACGCGCAAAAATTAACGTTTTAATAAAAACGAGAATGTCACGAGCGGTGGGCTAATTCTATAATTTTACTGAATTTCCAAAAAGCATGCCTATTCCTTTTTGGTACATGGAACACGTCGGTTATTTGATAAAAGCGGCGAGGAACGTTTGATAACATTGTTGCCGTAGACTATACCCAAAGTGAAAAATACAAAAAAAAAAAAAAAAAAAAAAAAAACATCATCGCAAACGGAGAAATATTAAAATATTATCTATACATATAGAATTAATGATTAGAGGGACAACTGTTGAAAATCGAAGAGAATAGACGATGAAGAACAGATGCAGGGGATTAGCGGGAAAAATTTCACCATCACGCACAGACATCGTACCGTGCCTGAAAGCAAAAATTCTGTTCGTGGCGCGCGAATCTAAAAGCGTACACAAGCGAGCGACACGACAATTAATTCGCTCGGTTAATGTTAATTTAAATATTCCCGGGCCATTACTAGCAATATGATATCTCACTAGCAACGCTATGGCGTAAATTTCGTGCGTCCATGTGTGTGTGTTGGTGTGCGCACGTACATCTCGTCGGCGACGAACGCGTACTCCATCACGGTACTAGAGCAGTTCACCGGGATGTCTGGCAACGCTGTACGCGAGTCGGCCAACGCCAACTCAAGACCTGGCCCTCGACGATACGATATACACACGTGTGTACACGAATTTATGATATTTTCCGTTTGGAGCACGATCCGCCGCAGCCGCACGCACGCGTACGCACGTAGGCACGCGCGCGTCCTCGTCGAACGCTACGCGCAACACATGCGAGAAGGACAGAGACGGCGGTCGTCGTTAAAGCGAGCTGCGGATGAGTTGGAGTTTGAGTCGTTGCGTAACGATCGCTGGCCGAGTGATAAAGACCAACTCGAAAGAATTCCTTTCAGCCTTCGGCTTTTCGAGTTTTTCATTAGATATGTGCCGCTGCCGTGTGTGTATCGCACACATCTTCGACAGAAAGAGAGACAGAGAGAGACACTGCCGGCAGTTCACATACATCGGTCGACCGGTCGTTCGTCTGTCTCGCTCGCCAGTCGCAGCTATTCCGATTCGTTATCACTTTTCCGTATCATCGGTATGCACGAGAGGCCATGCCCAAACAGAAAGCGCGCTACACACGTTATAATATGTTGGATCACTCGTTTAACCGGTGTTTCAAGCTACCACATGCATGCAGGCCGTCGGAGGACGGGACTATTTATCGTTCGGTCGCGTTCGAGATCGTACGACTCGGCAAGAGCAGCAATTTAAAACGTCACACCGTGTTGAGGTTTTTCGTTCGTTTCCGTTTTAATACCTAAACGCGTCATCGTTAATAATAATTTCTGATTGATTTAGAGACCTGTAACGTAGAGAGGTACATATAGAGAGAGCTTGTTGAAATTTGTCGAAGATCGACCAGTAATTTGCACTTTTTGCAGATCTTTTTCGTTCGAATGAACTACTAAACTGTTTAGTTCAAAAACAGGAAAATTAGTCAAAACGAACCCCTTTTACCCCGGGAAAATCTGTTGTGACGCGGAATTCTTTCTTCGATATTTCTCATCTGCCTTTTTGAAAGGACCACCGAGTATTTGTTCGCTAAAGTGTGTAGCATCATCGCGGATTTACAGAAAAATTCGACGGAAAGTAGTGTACATTTATGCCATTACGACGACGATGGTTGTCAATAGTAATCGATTTTTGAAAATTATATGATATATTTTTCGTTACTTATACGTAGTAGTAATTTCCCGCTACTGCGCAGAAAAGGAAAATATTCAACAATCAGGGAATTAGTGTGTGTACGTGAAAATAATAAGAAAACGTTATTACGCATTAGCTCGGTTTAGTGTCGCTGACTAATAAGGAATAAGGAAAAGTGCAATAGTAGTAGTAGTACGGTTTGTGCAGTCTCAAATATGAAAGTCACGAAATATCACGACCTAGAGATGATATTTCCGGGGAAGATTGTAGTTTCTCAAAATTTTACAAATATTAATTATTAATATTTCCAGCTCTATTTAGAAAAATTCGATTTTTTTGATAATCTTGCTGCATTTAGACTAATATTATCATTACACTATCTTATTTTATGCAGTTTGGCGCGGAGTATTTAATGTTTTCGTAAAACTGTCGAGTACACTGATGGGTTATATCATATAATAATAATAATATTGGCTTAGTACGTATTTTTAACTGAAAATACCAAACTCAATAACGTAGCTATCGTGTTTTAGTAATAATAATAATACAATTCGATGCCGGTAGGAATGTTACTTTCTTAGGCACACCGGTATTTTTAATTTTTTTCGCATTAACGCAATATTATTTCCGTGTATACACGGTAAACTCTTAATAATATGCCGATGATCCAGTCCTATCGGTGAATTCTACCGTGGCCTAATTCTAAATTCAGATCTGTTCTCTGTGCTACAGTTTTTAATCTACCGTCCCTTCGATTTTAACTACAACTATTAACGAATAAATCACAACTGAAACAGTCTCTAACATTAAAAAAAGTACTTAAGAATTAAAGGTGTTCGTTCGATCGCAAGGGCTCGGCTGGTATTTTTACCTACCGTATTTAGTTCTAAGAAACTTTGCAAACTCATTTTTACGGTACACACACATTCCTAATTATTTGAAAACGGCAAAACTGCTAAATGAAATTCGATAACTCGAGAGAACGATTTGAGACTTATTTATTTCGAAATTCGATCGTAAATCGCAATTAAAATTCTCTTTAAGACAAAATCGTCCTGTAAAATTTTAAGATAATCTCGACTATAAAAACTGTCAAGAATTTTCTATCTAATATGGAATGTGTAAGGCAATTGTCTAAAAATCACACTTAAAAATTCATAACCATCACCGGTCCCAATCTTCTTTTGAAATTCGAAATGTTTAAAACAGAATGCCAGAAGCTCTTTCATAAAATAAAAAGAATTACCGATAAAGAATTATTTAAACTCGCCGCCATTTAGGGAAAAAAACGAAAAAAAAGCGCGTGTTCGCCTAAGTAATAGCCCTCGTCGAGTGGAAAAGCTGAGAAAAACCAAAATGTGTAGTACCCTAAATATAAAAGAGCGCTTTACAGAAATAATATAGCCGAGCTGGCAACTTCACACGTCACCGGGGAAGGCGCCAAAAGCTCGAAATTTTTCTGGGAAAAAAATATATGTACATAGGTATTTCTTTCTGGGCGTGTGAGATTATATATCGATGGAAAGATCGATTATTTATGTCAGGAACGAAATTAAACTTCATTTCTTTAACGGAACTTTTAAAGTTGATGATGACGAGTTAAAAATAACCTTAAAATACGGCGCGCAGTAATTTAGTTAAAAAGTCTTAAACAAAGTTAAAACTATGTAAATTTCCAGATATTTCCCTAGTCTCTGCAGTATGCGGGTTTTAACTTCAAACTTAGGCCTTTGAAATATGCCTTTTTTTTGTTTTGTTTTGTTTTGTTTTGTTTTTGTTTTTTTTCCCGGGCGTATGACATTGAAAGGTCGCTGATAGGAACCAAAATTTTATTTTACTATTTTAATCAATGTACTTGTATATAAGTATAAAGCACGGGTTAATAAGAATATGGTTTGTCAGCTTTTATTATTACGTTTTTTTTTTTTTGCAAACGAAATTCCAAGATGGTAGCCTATAAGTAATTCGAAATGAGATTATTGTAAATAAAAATAAACTTATGTATTACTGCGAAGATTTTTTTTTTTTTTTTCAATAAAACTACTGAGGGTGTTCTTTTAGGAAAACGATGATTCCAAAAGTGTACCTATTAGCACGTGAAGGAATATACATAAATGTTAGAATCGCAAGCACGAATGCAATGTAAATAAATACGGAAAAAGTTTGTGATAAGCCGCTGTTGTAAGTAAAACAGAGATCTGTTTTACAACATCGCTCGATATTCCTTTGAAATCTTAATTTTGGCGTGGAAGGTAAATAAACAGACTTTTGTGACATACATTCACGAGTTATGCTACTAAGAAACAGGTGAAGATGATTAATATTACCAATCGGGGTCAAATTCTTTATCAAATAGACGCTTTTTTTTTTTTTTCCGGCTTAATATGTAGTCAGCCATTCCTAAAAAAATTATAAACTAATAGCTCTCCGTCATGAAAACGTAACGGATATGAACTGAATTCGGTTAGATATTCGTTATTTTTTTTTTTATAATTAGCAATTTTATTTGATGATATATTATTTGAAATGTTTCTCATGTACATATATTAGCTGCACTTTTGATAGCAATAATTGTATTCGCTGTTTGTATATATGTACGTACATATATATATTTTTTAAATGTTGTAAGTTCAAACTCATAATTGTGTCAAGTGTAATATAATAATCAAATTTTGTGAACGCATTAACGAAACTCCCTGGGATTTTAAAAAATATCGAAAAAGAGTAATAAAATCAGAAAAATTTTTACACATAAAAATAGTACACACCTTCCCAGGAATTCCGGATGAAAAGTACACATATATAATACGATACTACACATTTCAAAAATGTAATAATACCTTTTTTTTTGCATATTATGTAAATGTAAATTATGATTTTGTCTTATACGAAATGTTCAGCGCAATGGCCTTCTTCTTTTTTACTATATTTTTGCCGTGCACTCATCCTTTTACTTATGGCTTAATTTTTTTAGAGATGCAGCAGCATATCCAATATTGTTGAAAACTGTGTAAAATGACTTCATGTACATATAATAATAAAAAATATACTTCAACTATGACACAACTTGTTTTACCCCTGACTGAATGAAATTAATCAATCCTATATGCAAGTAAATGTTTGCCGAGTAATTTTTAATTCGTTCTCACTAGACTAACGTTCTCTTTAAATTTCATTCTAAAATTCGAAGTTATCTTTTTTTCCGGACTGGGACTAGTGAAAGACGACGTAAACATTTAATAAATGAGATTGCAAAGGCACAGCAGAAGGCCAAGGTTCTCAAAATCGAATTTTTTTATCATTACTTTTCCTATTACCCTCCCCTCTGTAATTTCTTCCTTTTTTAATTTTTTATCTCTAATTTTACTCCCTCGTATCTAACATAAAACTGAATTAATTAATCTCTATAACAAAAAAGCGTAAATTTTCTTTCATATTTGCATCGATATACCTTAAACTATTGTACGTATATTGTAATAATTAAATTTTATCAATGCACAGCACTTTCGCGTTATCGATGTACGTGTTACTGCAAATATCACACAACTCTCGTTTAAGGGGCACTGTTCAATATATGTATGCACACTTTTATCTGTGAAAACTCTAAAAATGCAGCAATAATTTATAATCTGATTATTGTTAATATTATTATTATCATTAATTATTAACTCTTACTGCTAGAAATAACACGGGGGGTAAAATCAGCAGCAAAAGAAAATCGAGAATTACACACGCACACAAATAATAAGTGCACATATATTATTCTAAACGGTTACACTTAATGAATCAGCGTTATAACTAATAATTACTATACAAATCGTAAATTAGCGTATTTTCGAGATTAGCCATGCAGGTAGACGTTGATTTATGAGACACCCCCTAGACCGCCAGACGGTAAAGGTCTTCCTTAATAACTTATGGAAATTTCAACTGAGTACGTCATTCAAAAAAAAAATAAATAAAAAAATAATAATAATAATATACGGTTCGCATTTTTTGTTACAGTTACATAATTCGTAACGGTTTTCCCCTATTATTAGCCTGGCGCTAGAATAACCTTGTCATTAATAGAAAAACGAAGGTAGGACTCGCCTAATATTATCGCCGTTGGATTTGCTTAAGAAACGTTTTTTTTTTTTTTTTTTTTCATTTCTTTACCTAATTTTCGGATATACGGGCCAACTGAGAGCTAGGTGATGGAGAAAAAGAGGACCGGCCGGCAATAAAAAGGAAAAATCTTAAAATCTCTCCGAATGACATGAGTTTCTGAGTTTTTTCTTTACATAGAGAGAATAGAGATATTCTTATTCACACATGTGGCGATATATTGACACACTCCGAAGATCAGTTGATGTAACATTTCCCTTAAAACACCCTATTTATCGCTTTCTTTTTTTTCCTGTTGAAAATTGGTACAATTTTTATTTTTTTGTGCATTTTCTGAACCGCTATAACTCTGTCGTGTTGTGCAAACCACATCGTTAACCCCCGAACAAAAATTAAAAATAAACCACCAACTTAATCGGATTTAAATTGCTTAACTCGGCAATCGATAAGTGGTGTTAAATGACGCATTTGAAGCTCGTGCATCGTTAAGTGAAGTGCCGATATACCATACATGGAGAAGGGGGATAGCATTTCGACTGATATCGGAATAATTTTGGTTTCTACGATTTTAACGATTAAATTGCTTGCGTTTCCTTAGATTCCTCAAAAAAAATCTCCAGAAAATATTCTGTAATTTTCGGCCAATTCCACAACGTTTTCAAGCGGGTAAAAAAGAGTCTCCTCTTTGTGCACCTTTACTACACTCCACGTCCTACAGATCCAGTTAAAGGGGAGAGACGTCTTCGGATGATGCTGGAAAACGCATTTTAAAAATTTCCATTTTCTCTCGAGTAATTACGATATTTTCCCCACTGATCTAGCGGCAAAACTCCACTGTCGGAAGAAATCGACCGATCAATTCTAAATGATTAAAAACATCCTAAACCGCCGCGAACAAAGCCACTCGAGTATCGTGCAGGCAACTGTGTGTGCGTGCGTATGTTGCGTCCTCTGATGAGAGTTCGAACACTCCACTGTGCGGTGTGGGTTTGTCGTTCGCTAGTGTGTAATTATCACCATTCACACACACACAGACACGCATTCTCGTTCCGCACACAATACGACGACGATTTTTAATTAGTATACCATTAACTCACACCAAACAACAGTGTCGCATTTCTGCAGTCGTCCTCGTTGTCGTCGTCGTCGTCTCTATCTGCTCTGCCGTATTAAGCGATCAACACAGGCCTGCCGACTTAATGACTACCAGCCGCTGCTGCTGCTGCTGCTGCCTGTCCATTGGTAAGTTCACGTGCATCACTCGCGCGCAGTCCGCTCGCTCACTCGCTCTGCACACGATCGTGCACGAACGTGTCCGATGGCAAGGTGTGGCCGTAGCGGTCGACGGTGAACGTGAAAAGTGCGATGGGACGTCGAGGAGTGAAAGAGTTGCTGAGCTAGGTGTGTGCGCGGCTGCATGCGTGCGTGCATGGGAACACATATGTGTGAAAGGACGTAAAAGCGAACAACATTAAGCAACCGATACAACCAGTTTAGCCGGAAAGACGCGGTGGTTTTCGAAAACTATACGTAGTACCGATGTATTTTAAAGAGACATATTTAATTTTTTGTCGGCGATATCCACACCGCACTCTCCGGTTTACGTTCTGTCGGCGTCGGTGTGTTTGTGTGCGCCTCTCTAAACCGCGGTGTCTAAAATTCACCTGTACACTCGTTTAACCCCTTTATGACAAAGGTCAAAGTAAGAACTGCTCACAGTTCTGGAAGAGAACGAGGAGCATAGTAGATGATAGCGCTGATAGGGCAGCCTGAAAGTGCCTGTTGCGCTGAACCATCAGCAGGCTGCAGAGAAGATAGATCGGAATGTAGAATATACAGAAGGAATCGGATTTAATTAACGATGTACGTAACCTGGAAAAGTGCGGACGCACCTTGTAGGAGACTCTAAAATAGCCCCGTTACCGAAATATATAAAAAAAAAAAAACGCTCTTTAGCCCCCCCCCCCCCCCCTAATAATAAATTAATATCGGCGCATAACAGGAAAGCACCTCCTCCTGGATGGTAGAAAGTTTTAAGGCTATTTTCGAAACTTTTTTATTCTTTTCAAAGAAATCTGTTGCACTGAGAGAATTCAAGGTAGCTCTTTTATACTAGACTGGCGGAGAATCTGCTAGAATGGATAAACAGTAGCCAGTTAGGTGAGTCTTCGGCTATAATTAGTTTTTCCGAATTTCCGGGGTGCCTTTCTAATAATGAAAAAAAAAACTGCTAATTTACCTTTTATTCTTCTCAAAGAAGCTCCATCAAAGGTATACGACGCAACTCATGTGGAAATCCTCATTTCCTTTCCTTGGCAAATTGTTTAAAAATCTGGTTTTTATAGTTTAATTTCATCTTTGGTCATCATCTAGTTTTTTCTCTTTCTATTTTTTTGCCAGCAAGATTTCCCCATCTACTTCTAATGTCTGATGCGTCAGAACAGTGTTTTTTCTCTTTTCCGTCATTTTTATAAGGTGCTGCTCCTCCATTTTCCTTCGAATTTTTTTTAGGACTTTGTTATTGCGCTGATTTTTTTTTTGACGTTATAATTAACGCAGTATTAAAGTTTTAAATGTTTTTTTTTTTTTTTTAATCCGTGCCGAGAAAAAAAACATAATATAAACTGCCAAAGTTGAATTACATTCTTCTGAAGTTTCCTTTCTATAAGTTCTACCGTTCACATTAGTGTCTCGGGTAACGAATAATTACTCATAATCGCTCATAATCGCTCATAATCGCTCTTAATCGCTCATAACCGCTCATAATCACTCATAATCACTCGTAATCACTCATAATCACTCGTAATCACTCGTAATCATTCATAATCACTCATAATCACTGATAATCACTCAATTTACAATTTTCTTTCTAGTGTCATCTATGATCTTAGTGGAATATGAAAATAAAAGTCAACAAATACACATTCTCCGCAAGCATAAAATAAATTACCCTCAGGTGGAGCTTCTTTTTTCCTTTTTTTTTTTTGCTAGGTTAGATCGTAAGACAATTGGAGATGGGAAAAGGACGAGAAAACTTAAAGGGGGCAATTCGATTTCTGGAAATCGGAGGGAACGATGGAAGCGTTGGAGTAGGTAGACCCCCGACCATCAGATCTGCGATTTGGAAATACAAACAAGAGTGTTTAGCAGTGTGAGTGCAGAGCATTCAAAGGAACACGTTTAGACTTATAAGAAGATCAATATTGTGTAAAGAGGGTATGTGAGGGAAGGAGCTAAAGAAAATCATCGGAAACGCGAAGAGGATGGATTACATTTTTTGTTCGATTAAGGAAACGATTATTGATAGAATTTCAGGCTGACGATTAGGAGTGGTCCGTAAGAGTTCGGCGTGATTAGCGACGAGGAACCGACCAAAGTCGGTTGCGTGCGGACAGAAAAATAATGTCGAAAGCGAGGAAACTGTTAACGAAAGAATTATTGAAGGTGCCGACCGAGCTAAAAAAGCTGCTTTATCATTACCACCGATGTCGTGGATATTTCTTTTTTTTTTTTTAGTTCTGGCAATCGTTTAATTACAAATCACTGCCGTATAGAGTTACCTGCCATCTCGAAATATTTCCTATCATCCGAATGCATAAAACACTGCTTAGGTAAGTTTTTCGCCGTTAAAAACATTAATTTATCTCATACGCCACTGGCGACAAGAAAAATTCCGGTTACACCACGTCTGCGAAGGTATTTTTTAATTGGCCGTATAATTTGTTTTTTTACTATTATTATTATTATTATTATTATTGTTTTTTGGAGTTTGCTTAAAATCAAAACGAACAGAAATGATTCTAACGAATTATTTTTTACATTTGCCGTAACGGAAGACTAGTTTTAACTTTAAACAAACTGCAAAATTTTATTAACGAGAAGTAGTTTCAGTAAAGCATATTTAAAGTTAAAATCGATGATTTAATTAAAGTTTTGGGTCTAAAAAATCGGATATTCAATCGAATTGTCTTTTTTAAAAAATTTCTTTTATCGAAAAAAATCCTAAGATGTTGTGTGTTCAGACCTCACCAACGACGCAGTGTGTACTTAGACTTTGACGTATAAGAGACGCTGGCACATTATTTCGGGTTATAAAATTAAACATAAAAAACCATCGGAGAGGTAGGACCACCGCGTTTCTATGTTCGGAGGTTCTCCCACCGGCAATATTACACCGAAAGCTTGTCGTCGGCGCTGTAATAAATAAACAGGTGTCTCTGTTTTTAAAGTCGGAGGAAAATTTTCAATTTTGCTAATTAAACTTATTTCCATTTATTCTCATTCGATTAGCGTTGCATGAATTCTCTACGGAGTGTTAAAGCAACATTTTATAATGAAATCATTACTAAAATGAGTTAAATTAAAAAGCAAATATTTTAAAATTGTTCCCAAAAAAAAAAAAAAAAAAAAAAAAAAGTAAAACGCGTTTAATTACTAGACTCGATTATCCGTAACAGTTTCTTCTGGTGATTCGAATTTGAACCAACAACGATTAGACTTTACCTCGGAGAATGTTTGTATGAAAAAATGAATAACCGACATGTCACCCATATTACAAAGTTAAAAATTAAATTACGTTTACTTTCTGGAACAATATATTTTGCTTTAAAATATTTGCCGCCTAATTTGACTTTTAGCAATGATTTTATCATAAAATGTTCTCATGCTTTAATTCCGTAAGTACTAATCTATATTAATGAAATATAGACGTTATTGTACATAATTGGTTGGTTTCCGCGGTAATTAGGAAATACCGTATTTTAAATTGTAAATGTCGCATGGTAGAATGAGAATAAAAAAATGTCACCGAAAAAATGATATTTACTTTTACTATAATTGACCAAGGTTGAAAATACAACATATTACACATTACCTACAAGAGAAACGGTCCACCGGACCAGGAATTATAATAAAATATGTGCTATATATGTATATACTGTCAAGAGCAGTTAATAGTAAAATGGACAATGTGGAAGAAGAGGTGTTGATAAAATGAATGAAAAATATAATACCGAAGAAAATCCAAGAAGAATATGAATAGATGGAAGAATAAAATAAGGATACGGATGATTGCGTGGTGTAAAGAATAGGAATAGAACCTTGCTGGACTTTGCGTAATTTTCCGATTAATTTGAGATTTAACTGGTTGCTGAAAAAGTGTCGGTTTATTTGTAGGTAGATATATAAATAATGTATTATAATACTGGCTTATCCTAAGTTTTAAAGTATACACAGTATTTTATTGGACCTAGTTAGATTTAAGATGGTGTAAAGCTTTAAGAATAAACGATTTCTTTCGCGGATGATACAGCAGTGATTTGTTCAGATTCGTCGCTAGATAATGTCGCAATAAACCTACAATCAGCTACTGTTAATACACTCTCGGTATGGTTCAAGCGGTGGCGAATAGTAATTCATCGAGAAAAAATCTGCTCAACGTGTAAAATTTACAAATAAAAAAATCCGCAACGTCAAAAATATTCCTATATTAACAATCAGATAATCCCCCCCCCACACCGGGTTAAGGAATCAGCAAAATATCTCGGAATCCATTTGGACTAACAAATAACGTGTACATTAAAAAAAAAAAAAACGGAACAAATTGAATATAAAGTATAGGAATTATGGCTTATAGGAAGAAAATCCGAATTATCGCTAGATTGAATAAATTACTATTGTATAATCAAATTTTAAAACCCATATACGGGCATACGGAAGTCCACTATGGGTGGGCCGTGCTGTAACATAGCGATAATACAGCGCTTCCAAAGTAAAGCACTAAGAACAATTGCACACGTTTCGCGGTATGTAAGCAATCTTACATTGCACACGGATTTTTAAAGCTGTCAAAGAACAAATACAAGAGATAGCTCGGGAGTATGGCGTTAGATCATCACAAAAATATCTTAATTGGTTTACTAGACAATTCGGCATAAATCAGACGATTAAAAAAGCCGACAGATTTATTATAAATGAACAGCGATAATTAAAAAGTATTAAAACACAGGCGGCGTACAAAATTGCAAAGTAAAAAAAATAAATAAAAAAAAATAGAATTACATTGGGGGAACCCACAGACGGGCTTTGGCCCTGTGAGGGGACCCGAAAATTATTAAAAAAAAAAAAAAAGTGCGACATTAGGGGGACTAATAAAAAGCAAAAAAATAAATAGATCGTGGAAGTTTTAAAATAAATTTTTATACGACTTAATTTTTCCTCGCGATTTCCCTAATTCGCGCCAAAACGCGCGTCGATCTATACTCAATATCTATACTCAATATCTATACTCAATATTATGTCGGATTTTTACGCGCGCATATCTTACGACGCTATAACTTTTGGGATTCTTTTTTTTGGGACTCCCCCATCCAATAATAGCTTTTGATTTGGTTCTCATCTTTCCTAATTGAACTTTTTCGGAACTCAATATATAATTCGTCGCGCCGAGGAGCTTCTCTTACAATAGTAGGCGCATACACATTGCCCGATCGGCAGGAAGCTTTAATCTGCTCAGCAGAATAATGATGGCGTATAGTAGTGCACGTGGACCGTCGAATGAATCGAAATAAATAATATATTTAAATTAAATGCCCGCATAATTAAAAAACGAGAAGGGTGGCGCGGTAATTGGAAGTACAATTGACGATGCTCTAACCCTTTAAATGAAAGTAATTGAAGTTAATTGAGGGGGCCATTTACACTGGCTGAAGAAAGGCGAGATTGGGCAGTAACGAGCATCATCTTCTATGTGTCATTTAATAAATTGCCTAGTTCTTACGGTCGGGGTCATTGAAATTTATGCTGCTAACCAGTGGCCGTCGACGTTTCACTTTTTCCCTTTCCCCCGTACCGCGACCGGAATACGCGCGCGCACACATAACAGACACATAATATCGCCATTATCGCCGTCGACTTTATTACACTTTCCTTATATTATATGTTTATTGTGTACGGCGGCCGCACCGCACACATTCAACATTAATTGGGCGTGCTCAGAGCGCACTTTTATGGTGTACGGTACCTTTTCGGGAACCGTTGCGGCTAAAATTTGAATTAGCGCACGTACCGGAGCAGACCGGAGACGTACCGGATGAATTTTTTTCGGTCGCGTGTAGCGATGACACGCCGACTAGTAGCGAGCTGCATACGCGGCAAACGGCCGGTCTAGGTCCTCTCGGACCTGTTGCGACATTGCAAATAGTTTATTTGTTTTTCTTTTTTGGTTTACTGTTTCTTCCAGTCGTCGATTTTTTATGTTTGCGCGTGTTTTTTTATGTTGTTCACGCCAATCGGGCTTCGAGATGGAGGACGTCAACGATCATTTCTTTTGATGACTAGTTACAGGACATTTAGCGCACAGGATGTCGCGCCATTTCTTCTCTGCGATAGAGAGCGTTTTCTTTTTATTGGCTTTATGTCGTGGTCTGACGAAACCGATTCCAGTTTCTCAGCATTCCAACTGTGTAAAAACATCCAGGAACGGGCAGCAGTTTATTTATGTATTACCTAATGAAATCAACGTAAAACCTTCCGCTTTTTCCTCGTTGCCAGAGCAAGTCAACATTCCGCTGTAGCGCAGTCTGAGGCAATGTTCATTTTAATATTGAAAATTCGTGCCTCCCGCCTACAACGGCGTGGCAGCTCCATGCGTGTCCGCTTCCACCAGGTCCGTTCGTTTTGGAAAATAATATTCCAACGTACGTGCCTGGAAAATTTCGAAAACCGACGAAATATTGCGAACTTACCTTTTTGAAAAAAATGATAAACAGTTTTTCGTGTAATAGCAGAACAAAACACGGACGAGTTTACAGTTTTTTTCTGAAAACCGATCTAAACTCGTCTTCTTTTGGAAGTGTCTAAGCCTGACACAGCGCATAATGTGAAATCGATAAAAAGATATTACACGTTCCCATTTATATGTGGATACTTTTATTTTTCCTTTTTTCCTTTTTTCTATTGCGATAGTAATAAAAAAAAAAAAAAAAAAAAAACGAGCAGATACTGTAGATTTTTATTTCCCGCCAAGTGGGTAGGAGCTAATTTTGCTTTGCTATTTTTAGAGGAATATTTTAAGGCCATTTTATTATATATCTGCAAAGGCTCTGCGACAAAAAAAAAAAAAAAAAAAAGAAAGGAATTAAAAGCAAAAAAATTATTAGAAATCGATCTAAATTGCAATAATTGCGTTTTATCGGTATAGTGTTTTAAGAGCCTTCGACCGGGGCGGATTATTATTTTGGTTCAATTAGTATTTAAGTAACGCGGCAATATTAACGTCGAGTAATAGCAACAAAAGGGCATCATAGTGAACCCCGCCTTGGTAATGTATCATATGGATTGTGGAATTACGTAACATACTAAAAACCTAATGTTTTCCTTTTTAGGAAGGATTCTCTCCTTTTCTTCGCCAGATCATTTGCCTGGTGTTCAAATTTTATTCCAGACTAATATCATTGAGACGGCCCAGTATTCGGAAAGAGCTGAGTGTTTCCAACCTCTACGACACCTTTGATTTTTAGCAGCCACGAGCTCCTTTTAATCATAACCGCGTCTGTTTCAATTTTATTCGTAAAGAAAAAAAGAATATATATACAAAAAAAAAAAAAAACCGTTGCTGGATTATTAGCCTTGCAAGCCCTCGTTAGCGTGAGCACAGGGTGGTTTTTGATATTCTAACCGTGTGATGTTTACGAAACATTAAAATTACGAAAAATGTAAAGAATGTAAATGGAATATACAGATGTGTAGCTCGGATGAAAGCTGTGGAACAAAAGCTAGCTTTGATAGATGCGGGTTCAAAGAATTACCGCGTTTCGTACAGAACTACATCATAACATATTTAAGCTAAAGGCGCTTTGTTTCAGTAAAAACATGAACTTAAATTGTTGATCACGCAGTATCGCAGCGATAGCGTCATCGGGGGAACACTTTTGAACATCACGTATTTTTGCGTAATAGACACACATTTTTTACGATTGTCGGCTATAAGATTCATGTGAAAATAAATACCGAAAATAATAAATGCGAACCAATGAAATTGCGGACAAACGAACAAATAAAATTTGCCGCTTTTCAATTTTGAGTATGCGTAATATTTAAAATTATGTATATTGGAGATAAATTTACTTCGCGATGAAATTTCAATTTTTTATTTAATATGGTAAATAAACGAATTATTCTTAACAAAATTACAATTTTTGGTAAACACCACGTCAACATTTAATAAAACCATTTAACGTTTGCAACACGTTTACACGATCCATCGTCAGAAACTGAATATCATCAGAAATCGAATTTAGTTATTGATGATATCCAGTTTCTGACGATGGATCGTGTAAACGTGTTGCAAACGTTAAATGGTTTTATTAAATGTTGACGTGGTGTTTACCAAAAATTGTGATTTTGTTGTTGATATAAATCACGAAAATTCGTTTTTCGTGTCGTTATTTTTTTTGTTTACTCTCTATTAAACCTTAAATACAAGTTTGTCGCTAGACCATCGATTTCTAGAAATCGCTAATTCGTGAATTTTATCGAAATAGTTGGAGCCGTTTCGAAGAACCAACGGCACATTTAATACCAGTGGCCAAGCGCTGCTCGGATCTATTCTGAATCTTTTAAATCAGTAAAGGGATTAATAACAGGCAATCGCGAACATCTAGGGCTAATATGTACGCTGAAAGCTACATATGTTTGTATACGTAGCATCAAGGCCGCATCCACGGGGGGTGTTTTGGGGGTCCCCCCCCATGAGAACTGAAGTAGTTATTATAAATATACAAAAATCTGAAAAAAATCACAAATTTAAAATAAATATTGATGGTTTTTTAGGGTGTTCTTACCTACCTTTAAAAGAAAAAAGGAAAAATGCGCTCCATATTTTTAGGTGCTTCATTAATATTTTATGCAAATATTTTTATTACGAGTATAATTAATAACATACGTCATTTTTATTAATGTGTTCATATACGGGGTAATTCATTTATGTAAATTATTAATACATATAAATCAAAATGATGGAAATTATTAATAGTACGAATATCAGTGTGAAAAATGTATATTGTTATTTATAAAAGAAATATGTGAAGAAAATTTTCAAGACCCCCTGCTTTCCAAAATTCTGGGCACTGGCCTGCGTAGCATTATTCGTTTTTATGTTGAAGTATTCTCGCGGTACAACAAATAGAAAAAAGAAATAATATTATACGATCCGCATACTAACTCTACAGCTGCGCCTTATATTATTTTTGGGAATTGGCATAATATTTAAATTCGATGTGTAAAGCGTGATACATACATTTTATCACGAAACAAAAATTTTATGCCTTTATCTGTTTTCAGTTACCATGGTTAGTGAATTTATTATTATTTATACCACAATGTGTAAATAAGCGTTTTGCTTACTTTTAATAAACCCTAAAAATACGATAATAATTTAAACATCGGCCGCTTTCCTTTTAAAATTGCTCGCTTTTTCTCAACCATAAAACCTCCAACCGATTTATCTAAATCTCTAAAAACCTCTAATTCGTGAATTTCATAAGAACCATGAAAGCCAATTATAAGAATCCAGTTATAGGTAAACATACACGTACATATATATATATATATATATATTAATTACAACGTAATTCTTAGGCTACCCCCCATTCGAAAAAATGTCCCAATTTTATGTAACGCTAAATGTCCCAATTTTATGTAACGCTAAATGTCCCAATTTTATGTAACGTTAAATGTCCCAATTTTATGTAACGCTAAATGTCCCAGAAAAATGTCCCAATTTTATGTAACGTTTGTTATATTTTGTAGGATTTTTGTTATTGTTATTTAAAAAATGTCACAATTTTATGTAATGAAATATGTAACGAAAAATGTAACGAAAAAATGTCTTAATTTTATATAACGGAAGGTCAATGTTAGAATAGGATTTTTGTGGTTATGTTATTTTTTGTGTGTGTTGATGCCAGTAAGAATTACGTTGTAAATTTTGATCATTTTATACAAAGTATAGAAGAGAAAGAGACAGAAATGAAAGCAAGAGGGGTCAAGGGGCACAGCCACTTGCGAGGCCAAAATGGCCGAGTTATATATATATATATATATATATTATATCCTGTAGTACAAGTTTTAGTCATATATATGTATATACTAGCTGACCTGGCGAACTTCGTACTGCCACAGAAATAATAAATTTTATGTTAACTTATTAGCTGAATTAAATTTAGTTTTTATGAATACTCGAAATGAATTAAGTTCAATAAATGTGCAAAAACCAAAAAGACAAATATACATTGAAATGAATATAATTCACGGCAGCAAGGAATTATTCACCTTAGTAACAAAAATCAGTATAAATTTATATTAAAAGTTTAAAGTAAATACTCAATTTATATACTTTTTAATAAAGTGTGTACTCTATGCAGTTAGCTGATGATGGGCTATACACGAAAAAACGTATTTCTAATGATCTCTAATTTCTTAAAGTAAATTTATATCGGTTTTTAAGATTCCGTACACAGTATAAAATACGGAATCCCAATAAGATAGTTCAGAAACGACAAAAATATTTATTTCTACAATAGTTCGGAAACGGTTTGACTTATCGCGATTGGATCATAAATTACAATTAAACTTCTATCTGTGACAATTTACAACTTTAAACTGAGCGATTATCCTGGGCGGCAAAAAACCGTCTAGAATATATAATATGGAATTTAGAACGACCTCAAAAATACCCTTAAAAAAATCGTAATTCGTCACCAGATAACTCTTTAAAAGCGAAATTTAAAATATAAAACAAAACACAGGAGCCCTTTATGGATATTCAAAAATTACGGTTAAAAAATTATTTAAACCCCCCCTTTTGGACCAAAAACAGCAAAAAAAAATTTTCTTCATTTTTTTTTTACTTCGTACTAAATATTCAACAAATCAAAGATCATAAAAATCTGTCCATAACTCATCGCCCGATAACCCTTTAAAAGCTAATTTCAAAATATAAAACAAAACACAGGAGCCCTTTTATGAAATTCAAAAATTACGGATAAAAAATTATTTAAGCCTTCCTTTTGGACCAAAAACGGCAAAAAAAACGAATTTTCTTCATAAATTCGTCTTAAATCCGAAAATTTCAAACTTCTTTGAATAAGTTGTAACAATTTGGACCGTTTTGATGAAAATTTTTATAAAAAAAGCTATTACAATACCTGACGTCATAACGTGTACAGTTATCACAATTCGACCTATCGATTGCGTGTGAGCATGTGTATACTATGAGCTAAGTTGAATATAGAAGCTATAACTAAAAAACTTGTTTTAATTAAAGGGTAAAAAAGATAAAACTCAAGCTATTTTCATAACAGGTATATTTTTTAATGTACAAAAAATAAAATTATCGTAATGCCATTGGATGTATAATATTTTTAGTTAATTCTTGAGGGGTATAAACAAACAAATTCGATGGTTTGCCAACCCCCGAACACGCAACATATAATTGGCCGCGCGAAAAGCAAGGATTTTCTAAATCTAAGCCACAAATTGTCATTGTTTGACCTTGCGACTTATTAATAGTCATAGCAAATGCCAAGCGAATTGGAAATTGCAAACGTTTGAATGGGATAGGTGAGTCTGAAGGAATCATTGGAATAAAATAACTGACTCGCTAATAGCAGAGTAAAGTTTATTATATTAATTTTTTCAAAGTAAAACAACCATCATTTTAGATCACCCGATAGTTGGCGATGGGAAAATTTCGTAACTTTGTGTTATTATTGAATCGCGTGCTAATTGAAATATTACATTCGGATGTAATCAGTGTGTGAAGGGTTTTGAAGTGTAGAAAAAATTATACATTGTGCAAATTCGGTGTGGTATTGAAGTGAGTATTCTACATGATTTTCTAAAACGTTCCCGGTAGTAAATTCCGTTGCAGGATATTTTAGAAAACATCACTTTTTTTTTAACACTCCGTAATGAGTACAGCAGCTAGATAGGAGCGCGACTTATATGTTTAGATTATGTCATGGAAGTTTAATGATTTCAATAACGCAAAAAGTGAAGTAACAGAAGCGACGTATTTACTTACACCGGAAATTAATAAAATAACCATAGTAATCATTTTATTTAAATTTTTAGGTTTAGTTTATTTTTACCGTGGTAATCATTTTATTTATAATTTTATAAAAATTAATTTTTTGTTAATTTATTTTTTATTCGTTCCATATACATTTATGTGCCGCCGCTGGTCTCATTTCAACTATTTAAAATCCTCATATTTCGTGTAGTGGACCGAATTGTGAATCTAAACCATTCTTGAATCCATTTGAAAACACACAAAAAATTTCATCAAAATCGGTCCAGCCGTTTAGGAGGAGTTCAGTCACAAACACACGCTCAGAAGAATTATATATATATATATATAAAGATATATATATATATTATATACTGTAGTACAAGTCTTAGTCATATGTATATATAAAAAATAATTTTTAGTTTTTCTAGAACTATTTTGTTCTCATTATTCCAACGATTAATAATTATTTCTGCATATAAAGTGGAAAAATGAAGTTAGCGTGATTTTTTTGATGGTATTAATGATGGGGAAATTTTACTTTTTTGAAATAATATGGCATATCATTTTTAACCGATTTGCAGTGAATAATTTGTAGTTACCATACTGGGTTTTTCGGTAAAATTCCGAAGGTTCCCGATTCCAGAGATCGTGAGAAATCGTTAATAGATCGATCGGAAAATATATCTACCTAACCGTAATCTTTCCGGAGTAATTTGTTACGCGGGTGTTATTATTTCTTAAAGATGACCGCACCTTCTTGTTAATTTCGTTCTTTTGTAAAGTTAATTTTGCATTACCGTTTAATCATTAATGTATAGATATTCGGTATACACTACTTCTGGATCAAACGTGCGTAGCGTAGATAAACGCACTGCACTTATTTGTTTATGTATATTTCGTAGGCGCAAATACAATAGTATTTTGCGGAATAATATATTTCAAGGTAACAAACGCAGCGCAGAACTACTTTGTAGAGGGTTCTTTTTACAAAGTTTCATCTTGGTGGGGGAGCTCGTTCCGCCCTAATAATTTTCAATCTACAAAAACATATATACAAATTAGTGATTATGTCATTCTTACACCGCAACCGAAAATCCTATAATGTTTAATCTGAAATTATTTTTTATCATGCTTATAAGAAACATTTATTTGATTTTTCAAAAAATTTCATAGTCAATTAAAACTGTTTCTTTCTTATAGGAATTGTAGAATACTATCATCTACGAGGTCCGAAGGACCGAGTTTTATATATATATATATATATGTATATATATATATATATGTATATATATATATATATATATTTATATTTTTTTATGGAAGGTTAATCTTTTTTTTTAATTTTTTAATAGCTGAATTGCACGTAGCTGATGATAGCTATTTAGCAATTATTTTTAACATCTTATGGATATAGCTCGAATAGCACAGCCTACCTAGTGATAGGTGCTAAAAAGGAAGTTTTATTAGAACTTTTAATTCAGACTAGATCCATCGATTTAGTTCTATCAAGCCGCCGAACTTCTAGTGAATTGTCCAGCAACACAATTGCCATGTTGTCCAGGTGCATTTCTAATCCGTAGGCATACTTCTTTGCGTCGTTGAATATTACTTCCCGAACAAACTTTATTCCGAAGTCTTTGTGAAACGTTAAGCTGGTAATGTACCACGGAGCGTTTACAACCATCCGGAGGATTTTGTTTGGATCCGTTGTACGATTGCTATGTTACTCGGAAGGTTAATAATACAAAAAAAAACAATATTTGAACAAATGTTTTCTTATTGTAGTTATTTTAACGAATGATATGTAAAATTTAATAACTATTAATATTAAATATCTACATCTATATTGTATATACATACATATATATATATATATATATATATATATATATATATATATATATATAAAAAAATGAATGTTTGTATGTATGTTTGTACCGTATGCGTTTCTGTACTACTGAACGGAACATGCTAAAAAATTTTCAGGGTGTATTTGTGTTGTCCAAACGAAGCTATATTTTCTGTCCCTTTTCTTTCACTAAATATGAGGTTTTAGGTAGTTAAGATTAGACCAGCGATACAGACATGTATACGGGACGAGTAAAAAAAAAATTAATTTTTATAAAATTTTAAGTAAAAACTATGATAAATAATAAACTCTAGATGACATGTTATTAATTTCTGACGTAAGTAAATACACCGTGTTCAGTTACTTCTCTTTTTGCGTTACTGAAATCATCAAACCTCCATGACATGATCTAAACATACAGTGTTTGATTTAATTATAATTTTAAGTTTAAAAAATTATGTAAAACCTTGTTTTTTATAATATTTCTCTCCTACTGCTGGCGCTACATGTGGAATTTTATAATAAAAATATTTGACTTGATTTGATTTGAAAATGCTCGAAACGAAGAGATCGGAAGATATGAGTGAAGATGATCTCTTAAATGTGTAATTATGAGAGATCGATCACTATGTGAATAACTCGCCCCAATCAAAATGATTGCTGTATGTGTTGTTTAATGAAGTGAAACTTTTTGTTGGATCACGACAGACAGGTTAGAAAGACCGATAATTTTCAGCTGAACATGAAACGTGAAGACCATTTTTTGTTGGTCAGTGATAAACATATTTCCTAAAGAGAGAAAGAATCTTCACATAAATATATCAATTAAAAACCAACAAATAAAAAATAAACGTTTTTCACATATAAAGTCCAAGAATCTATCGAGTATTTCGTACTAATCAGTGAACGACGTTTGTAGCAGAATGTAAATACTGAGGCGGCTAAGCTGTTGGATACCAACTATGATATTAGATGATTAAAACGTCATGATCCGCACGATATCGTTTTGTAAAGAAGTAGAACTAAATTTTTTTGTTTTTGTGAGACTCTATCCATCGGGTTACAGGCTCTTCTTCGTTCGTATTTGGTACATAAGGTACATTCGGTAAGTACTAAATGATCATCTTTTGTAAACAGAAATATTTATTTAATTCACAAGATTAAGATTTGTCTTGAAATTTAAAAGAAATATAATTTGACTGTCATAATCAAACTTTAACTTCTCTTCTCGTATTTGCACGTAATATTTGAATATGCGGCATGTTTCAAATTTAATGATCATTCCGTTAAATGTGTCACAAACTTTTAAGAAATTTAATGCAGCTTTTTGAAGATTATCATCAATTTTTAAATGGCCCCTATACGCCGATATTCTCGAACGTAATATTTTAGTTCATTCGCGTTTAATCCTTTCAAATTAAGTTACCTTCAATCCATATAATCGTCTTATCGATAATCGTACGCCCACTGGCACCTATTTAGAAAATTATCTTAAGCATCCAATTAACATTTCATACGGAAACAGTGAAACGGTGAATCACATATTTGAAAATTTCTTATCCAACAAACAGTTATCATCTGGTCTTACATTTTTTTTTTTTTTAATTCATTGATTAATTAATAACGCAACGACGATACAAAACAATAAATAAATAATAATATTAAAAATATAAAAATGATGGCGTAAAAAAAACCCACAATGGGAAAAAACATGTTTATTATCATCTTGGTACTCTCCGAAGGATTCCACCTTGACGTGGTGGAGGGGTTTCAGTATCTCGAGGAAGTTGTGAGCTATGCCGGCGGTAGCATATTCTACCAGAAGGGTCTCGAGATCAGGCAAAGTGAATCCCATGACATAGGGCAGCAACTGTGCCATTAGCAGTCTCTGGCGGTATATCTTCTACAACGGTAGAAAACCGGACAGTCATAGTCAACAATCACATAATGATTCAATCGGTTATGATACTGCGACATGGAAAGGAGAGGGATCCTACCATGTTTACACTATCCCACGAATACTTAAACGTGCAAAACAGGAAAGGAAGAATTAACACGCTATGCGAACCGATTGGCAACCGGCGCAGCGAAACCAGAGTCGACTGCGTGAAATGGGCTATTGGCTACGATAGAGCGGGCAACCGGTCTCTGTATAGAAAATATGCTACCGAAAGGAATAGAGGAAAAAATTCACCCATGATAAAAATCTGCTCCTGGAATGTCAGAGGACTAAACGAGCCGGGTAAATTAGCAATAGTCGAGAAACAAACGGAGAATATAGCAATCACTGGAATAGCGGAAACACATTGGAAAACGAAAGGACATTTCGCAACAGCTAATGGTAATTTAGTAATTGCCTGAAGCAATTGTCAAGAATCTAGAAATGGCGTTGCATTCATCGTGAACAAAGAAGTGAAAGCTGCTTATCTTAGGCTATAGAACAATAAGCGATCGTATTGTTATCTTAAAAATAGGAGCTACACTCAACATCATTCGAGTTTATGTGCCAACATCGCGAGCAACAAAAGAAGAGATTGAAGACTTCTATCGACAAACTTATACAGGTGATGAGAAGTATTCCAGCCAGAGAAATGATACTAGCGCGAATAGAGACTTTAATGTAAAAATTGGTAAAACAGAAGAGGTGAATGATATTGGGATAATAACGGGTAGATGTGGAGTAGGCATCAAAAATGTTGGAGGAAAGATATTCCTAGATTTTTGCGCAGAAAATAATTTGTTTGTGACTACGAGTAACACAAATTACAAACATCATATGCGCAGACTTGTGGCCAATATAAAAATCAAAACAGGTTACGTCCTGATAAAGAAAAGGTGGAACACATCTGTACGGGGTGTTAAAACATACCCGGGAACGGACTGTGGGACAGATCATAATTCGCTTGTAGCAGAAATATGTCTTAAATAGAAGAAACGAGTGGTTAGTAAGGCAACTAAGCCAATGCCATAGAACGCAGCCTCCGCTGAATTATTTAAAGAAAAAGTTCATGAAAAACTGGAAAAGGATATACCATGTTAAAAAGAAATATTAAACACTGAAGAATTATGGAAAAAATTTAAAGATATTATTACACTGATTGCGAAAGAACTAGCGTACAAAAACAAAGCAAAAATACCTTGGATAGCAGCTGACACATGAGAGATGATACAAATACGACAAAATATGAAACAAAAAGGTATTATAGTACCGGTAAAGAAATTACAAGGTATAAACAGATATGCCGTTTAATAAAACAAAAATTGTATAGAGATAAAGATGAATATATACATTAAATTTGCACAGATATCGAAATACATGCAAACAATAATGAGAAATTAGAATATTGTTCAAGAAAATCTCCATTCTATCTGGAAAGTTTAACCTTCAACATTTACCTGATGGCAGCTCAACAAAGTGAAATATCCCAAGAAGTACTGCTAACAGAGGATTCAATAGAGCCAAATATTGTGCAAAATGAGGTTGAAGCAGCAATGAAAAGACTACATAATAATAGAACAGTGGGATCAGACGGCATTGTTTCTGAACTGTTAAAAGCGACGGCGGATGAGGGAATCAGCATAATACATAGAATATGTAAGAACATATATGGTCAATAGGTCAATGGCCAGAAGATTGATGCACGTCTATATATTTATCTATCTTTCTGTATATATATATATATATATATATATATATATGGAAGGGGATAAAGAAAATTGTCAAAATTATAGAACATTGGTCTTGATACCACATGATAGCAAGATTATGCTATACATAATACAGGTACGGTTGCAGCAATATCTTATCCCTCAAATCTCTGAAGAACAAGCAGGATTCATACAAGGTAGAGGGACAAGGGATCAGATCATTAATATGAAACAAATGATCGAAAAATTTTATGAATATAATATACCTGCAATATTTTGCTTTTTGGATTAAAACAAGGCTTTTGATACCATCAACTGTAATGAATTGTGGCAACTATTATTAGAGACGGGAGTCCCTAACTACTTGATCTATTTAATCAGGAATTTATCTAGAAAGAACTCTACTTATGTAAGAGTGGAATCAGAATTTTCTGATAAATTCCACGTAGGAAGAGGAGTTTGACAGGTATGTGTACTTTCATCGCTATTATATAATATATACAGCGAGTGGATAACAAGAAATATGACCCAAAATTGAGGGTATAAGGAAAATCACAAATTTAAGATACGCTGATAATACAGTGCTTTTATCAAATACAGAAGAAGAAATAAAGGAACTTATGCACAAAGTGAAAACAATTAGTAGAAAAATAGGGTTAAAACTGAATATAAATGAAAATATTCTTTAATGGCGGTTGATAGAGTTTGGAAACTCCAAATAGTTTTTTTAATTCAATAGCGGATATGGGAACGTAAGGAAAAAGTGATATATCTCGGAGTACTTTTTACAAAAACAAAGCAGCATTCGAAGATGAAATAAAAAGGAGACTAGGAATAGCAAAAAGTGTAATATGAAGACTAATTAGTATAATACGGAAAGACCGTAATATATCCATCGAAACCAAAAAATATGTAATGAAAACATTAATTTTTCCCATTGTGACCTACAAATCTGAATCTTGGACCCTGAAAATATCCACACTCGATGTAAAATAGATGCTTTCGAAATGATAGCTTATCGAAGAATGATGAGAATATCATGGAATGCATTTCGAACGAACAACCCTATTCTACAGGAATTAAATATTACACCTCGCCAAAGATTAGTAATAACAATACAGCGGCAGTGACTTAAAACATCAGACGAAATGGTCAAGAGAAGCAAACCATTTAAGGAAAAGTAGAAGGGAGTAGAAGCAAAGGAGGCCTCTCCTCATACGGTTCACTGACTATATCAAACAATTAACAAAATCACAGATATCGGAAATCATGCATAAGGCCGAAGATCGCCTGACGTGGAGAAAAATTACGAATCAGTTCTCTGACTGTATGTATTAAGTCACGACATCTGAAATCAGATTAATGCATATGGTGGTGATTCATCTGAAATATATGAAAGTTCCTTACACACTGCGTATAAACAAACAGAGTGATTGCGAATTTATTATTTTAACAAATGCACACGATGATTGATTTAAATCGCCATCAACGAGAGTCTCTGATATAGAGAGAATAACCGCAATCAATCACAAACTAACTGAAGTTTTAACGATGAAAAATTGGACGAAAGTAAAATATGCCGTGTACCCTATACTCTTGCCGTATTACTTTCAACCTATTAATAATATATACATATACATACATATATATACATATATATATATATATATATATATATATATATATAACAATCGAACGAAATGTGAAATTTTAGTAATATTTTATAATTATGTGAACCGTATTACGCGGTTTGTCGTCGAAAAGGCGTGAGATACATATTTGTCCGTAAAACCAGTTTATCCTGTTCCACCCCGTATGGGGGGGGGGAGGGGGGTAAGAAGTTTGTAAAAAAATATTCCCACTAAAAAAAGTCAGGTTTGTCTGTAAAAAATAGTAATTTCATGAAGCAATAATTTAAACTCTTTTACTACTCCTTAAAGAATAAACACTAGCGTATAAAACAAAAGTACTGAAAAAATGAAAAAATACATATGGGCACGCATTACATACATAAATACACATTTATTTATTCGGGAAAAGAAGTGCATACATTTTAACACATCTTCTTTCGGAGTAGAATTTAAAAAAAATAAAAGAACAAGAAAAAACACTTGAAAATAACAAACATGTGTGTCCATCAATTTTATTAGTCTTACATTAACTTTTTTTTTTTTTTTTTTTTTTTTTTTTTTTGTTAATTTCTCAGCTCGCTAAAACCGCAATTAAGCTAACTTTAACTGAAATACACTTGTGCACCACATGTGCTCTTATAAAACTAATTATCAAAATGCCGCACAGTGTCGCGATGTGAGCCCATTATAACGGATCACGTAGAAGCACGTCTGTTACGCTACGATTTTAAGCTGCAAGATAAAAATTTTGGTTTTACGTAGCACGTGGTTGTCTTTATGGCAACTGCAGAGCTACTAATTAGTTATCAAGACGAATATCAAGCAAGCGGATTGCAAATCAATAATCAAAAATAGAGCAGGTAATACAGAGTCAAAATTATCCGTCTAATTCCGTTTTTTTTTTTTCATTCTCCATTCTCTTTTCTATCTTCCGAAGCCGCTGTCTTTTCATGCTATATTTAAACGATATCCAGCAGCTCCCGATTAGTCTTTTATTAAATGGTCTCTATACTAATAATTCTTACGTCCATCTTCTATCCAATTGTTGTCCAACTTATGCAATGCCCATTATTCTTTCACCGGTATCTTCAAGCTCTGTTTCTCTTCAGATCTTTTTTGAGTTTACTTCGTCTAATTCATTTTTGACTTTTTCCTATTTTTTCAATTACTTCTCAAGTCTCTGCTGTGGCCTTTGTCATTAGTAGTTGTTGAATAATTTTGCTCCGTCTTTTTTTGTACCGATTTTACTTTTGAGCTGTAGTGGTCAATGCAATCAGTTACTCAACCTGTTTAAATTGCGGAACTTTTAACTAAAAAAAAAAAAAAACTGTACAGAAGCTCGTTCCAAACTATGGTTAAACTCGTATTCCTCCTCATTCGCAAATCCGGATTCTTTTTATCTCTTTATTCAGCCTAATCTACCGTCTTATCCCAGGTTTTTCAATTTTCCCGCTATGCGGCGTTCAACTCTCTTCGCAATCTGTCACCTGCACTTCGGGCACGATTTGCTTCCTGCTTCCTTATTTCGATTCTCTCCAGTCCCTTCTTCTCGGATGACGCTAATCACATTTTGTTTGAGTGCGCCTGTATCGCTTCCGAACGTTCTTCCTTCTACTCTTCTCTTCTGTGTCAATTGGTCTTCCAACTCCGTGTTGTGCATCTTCTGTTCTCTCCTTACCACCACCTTCGGTCATATCAGCACTTGAGTCTTTTCTATAAATATCTGATTCCGCTTCTCATCCTTTCCGCTCTTCTTGGGCCATCGTCTTTTTTGACGATCCCAACTTTCTTTTTTTTTTATATATATAAAAAAAAAAAAAAAAAAAACAAAAAAACAACTGAACAGAAACTTTTTGAGGATATTGGAAATTATATTTCGTTTATTCTTTTTGTACAAATATATTTTTATTATATTTTTCTCTCGAAACGCCTTTAAAACCTCTTGTACTCGTGTATTTTTAGTTTAAAAATTTTTTCTATTTTAAAATCCTTTTTATTGTTTTTAAGCGATTGCTAAACAAAGTTTTCCGTATACTCATTACATTGTGCACCGCAATTATAAGCAAAGTATCGGAAATTTTTATGATATTTTAACTTTTGTGGTAATTGAAAAAATACTTTTGCGCGAGAGAGAAAAATTGGTGGATCGTTTATACGAATATAGAACGGGACATATTTCTGTTAGCGAATCCGGGGGATATTCAATAATAATATAAAGTACAAAAAAACTATGTATTGAACAATTTTGAAGGATGACCTAGGGTCCCCCCTTGCCGTTGATAAATAATTATGAGTCGTATGAGAGCGGTTAGTGTGTGATACTTTAGTTGTTTAAATTTTGTAATCGGCAATTATTGAGAGAAAAAAGGCTATATAAAAACGCAGTGGCGGTTCGTGAGTAACAGAAGTGGAGGTTCACAATTAAATATATTAAATATTACACAAATATTTATTGAAAAAAATTTATCAAAAACTATACATGTATATATGTATGTACGTATGTGTCTGTGTTTGTGTGCGCATAATATTGATAATTTTCAGTTAAAAGTCTTGTAAACTAAATCTATTCTTCTATCTTTCTTTAAAGAAAAAAAAATCTGTAACAGTTTTATGAAAGTTAGGAATATTGTGGAACATTTGTTTTTCAATAGATAACACATAGCTAAAGCATTTAGCCTGTCTTCACACAGTGTGCTACATAAAAATGTTTTAATTCGTTTTAGTGTCGAAAAATTCAGCGAGAATTTAATTAGCACGTTTTATCCTTAAGTAAAATTACAATTTTAGGTAGAAACTACGTCACTATTAAACATATTCGGTCCATCATTAAAAACTAAACTGTGGTCCCAATCATCGACTGTGTATACATATTCAAAACGTTAGTAGTATTTTCAATAGTGATGTGGTTTCTAGCAAAAATTTTAATTTTAATTTTAATAATATGAACCGTGAAAACTCGTTACTTATTTTTATTTAAGTACATTAAAAAACAAACAAAAGTTAAAATTTTGCAAAATGTTTGTTATTGTTTTTTAAGTCTATGTATTTATATTTTATCATTATTTTAATTTATCAATTATTACAATTATTTTGAATTTGCTTAAAAAGAAAAACAATTCAATTTTTATGCTAAAATATCCAGCCAACATCTTGAACAGTATCAGTGTTACATAATGCATGTCTCACTAAAAAGAGTATAATACATAAAATGACAAATTATAAGATACAGTAGAAATCAGTTATAAAAACATTCAAGGAAGTGAATAATCTGATCGCTATATCCCATATCAAATAAAGCATTATAATTTTTTAATGTCTGAAATTTACTACTAATGAACAAGTTCGTTACAAAACTGACATGAAATATTTTATGGCATAAATTACGCTGAATAAGCAATCATTTATTTATAATTATAACTACACATATTTCTTAGTCAAAAATACAAACATTACACTTTATTTTTTGTACATAAAAGTATGATAATAAAAAAAAAACTTAAATCAGTATAAAGCAAAAGTAAGAGAAAAGAAACATTTTTTATTAGAACAAAATGAGTATAGTAGTATTTTTCTATTATTTTACGCAATGGTCTTAGCACAGGTTTCCCCGTCGATGTTATATTTATAATAAGCATTTTACATGTCACACTAACAAAATAAGCAGAACAAAAAATAACGATATAATATCTGTTCTGTTTGTATAAATTTCATTTCTTCATTGAAAAAGATCGGGGATGATGTTTTTGTTAAATTCATCTGCATAAATCTTTCAAAGCTAAAAATACTAATTGATATGCCATTATAACCAATTTTTACTGTATTTCAATATTTCGAAATTATAATGTTGACAAATAGAACCACAGTAATTTTAAACACATAACTGTTTTTAAATGTACAATATTGTACTAACTTGTATATGTATGCAACGCAATAACGCAACCGATATAATATAGATGCAGTAATAATACACTTTTCTTATAAAATAAAAGTAAAAATAAACATATAAATATACTCCAATCAAACTTTATTTCCCTCGAAATTCAAATATAAGTATAAGCAATAAAAAAATGTAAACATATAATAATCGTTTTATGAAAATTTACCGATTAATTCTGTTTATAATCAAATTCACTTCATTAAAGTGTACTGCCCACCTAGAAAATATAATCTCGCAAGAACAACGCCTATCGTTTGGTTCACACTTCGAGTGTGCTCCATCAAGCCTATGTAACACGTGCACTACCACAACATAATTTTTATCTTTCCAACACACTACTACATTGTACTTACACGGTTTTCGATCGCACATGCTACAAGTAGCCTTCACACCAAAAGAATTCCGGACAAAATTTAGTTACTTTTTAAAAATGTAAAATCAATTTATTTTTTACATTAATTTTACTAATAGCGATATGTAAATAATAAATATAAATAAAAACATTGGATTATACTTTTTTAAAGTTGAATCCAGAGTGTTCACGTGCGAATGTGAACACATGCACGAGCCGCCACTGATGTAATGTAAGCTGTTAACATACATCAGAATAAAACACTTGGTACCGAAAAATTTAACCGTATAACAGATATTGAAGCAAAAAGTGTAACAGTAACAGAAATTGTATCTGATATTTTTATTTTATTATTTTTTATTTTTTATTTTTTTCATGCATGCTTACAGCATCACAGGCTAGCAGCGCGACATTAAGAGGTGGGTTAAATTTGATTGTAGAGGTTAGCATCTTCGAGAAACTTGAAAAGGGCGGAAGCAGAGTTGTCTGAGTCTTCTAGGAGTGATGTGGTGCAGAAGCTTTTGTATTATGTTTGACGCTGTGCAAGTGTTCCTGAGCAGTCAAGTAGAAGGCGACGAATAGGAATCGGAGCGGCTGAGCAGTTTGGGCGGACTGAGCGATTTTTTTTTTTCCGTTTTATTTAAAGGCACGCGTTTTACTGCGATAAGAAATTTGCCCGTTTCCTAAAATATATATAATTATAATTTTAAGGCAGTACTTTATTTTCTATTAGTGTAATATAATAATTTTACATAATTTATAAACTCTCCGGAGATCGATCCAGATCAGTAGGATACATGACTTATCAACATTCTCTTTCATTTTTTTGGCGGTTGTGAGCATTCATTCATAATGAATAAATTAGCTTGCGTCATTAAATCGTTCGGTATAAGCTCGTTTAATTTAACACGTTTCACGGAAGTGTCGAGTATTTTTCGGGTTCCGGTTAAAAATTGGATAAAGTGAAAATTAAAATATTTCTTCTTTGGCATGCCCGTTCGATAAAGAGACGACATTATCGCGTAACTAATCTTACCTGTTAGGAAAGTATATATCTGTACGCCTAACCTGCTTAGGTTTAATTCTATTAACCTCATCTAACTGCTTTCGCTTTCGTTTAAGCAGTTTGTGTTAATCGTGTTGTTTATCGCAAATTACCGTATTCGCTATGATGTACGAAACCCCAGATTTTATTCAAAATCTTCCACTTATAAACTTGACAAAATTACACTGATAAGCGCAGCATCGATCAAGGATTTTTGGGAATTGGTCAACTGGTAACGAAATATCAAAGGTAATTAACAACAACTCGTAACTGAAAAAGATCAGGTAATTTCTTTGCGACCCTAACACGTAGCCAACTCATTACCGACACGCCCGGCCTGATGATCTTCGGACCAGAGTGCTTCTCAACGTTTCTTTCATTACGCTTTGACTGTGAACTAGTAAAAACTCGTTCATTTCATTCTCGGGACCGGTAAACATAAATAACTCTTAAAACAAATAAGAAAACCTCTCTACACGAAAAAAATTTTATGATGTAACGGCACATATTTATGACTACTACACATATACTCATTGCCCAGCAACATTTTATCCATTTTACATTCCTCATAATCTCATTAAAATGTTATTGAAAAAATAAAAATTAATAGTAGACGGTTTATAACATTAGCGCAATCGTAATAACAACACTTTTTTTTTTATTAAGAATGAATTTGCAGAAACTTTAACCTAGCGTAATATTACAAGTTATTAAAATACGAAAAAGAAACTATAGTCAAAAGTAATTTCGGTATTAGAAAAGCAGATCCTCTTGACAGAGTACACCCTAACAACAGCAATACCTTCACTCAAGGATATCACTGCACATAGTTAACGATCCCTTACTTTCTTTGAAAACCTAAGAAACATGAGGAATTACTTATAATTCATTCCAAGGAGTATCGGAAGCAATGTGTTTACACTTAGCTGACGTGTCTCTTTGGGAGCTATCTGAAGCGAGACTGCTCAGTTACTTATTTTTGTTATTATCGTTTTGTAAAATGAGGGAAATCCGTTTATTCTTTGGTGCAATTGTTGAAGGAGTATAGAGGCAAATAGTGCATCAAAAACGGCAAAACCTTTCATCAGTTGACATAAAGTATAATCAAAATATCTTTGATGAAGCGTCATTAGTAGTGAAATGTTAAAAAAATTACGGCCTTCCTTTACCGACTAATATAAAAATACAGACGTAAACAGTACCGGATACAGCATGAAAGGCATCTTACGGTCAGGATGGTCATTTTAAACGAAAGTGTTCAAACCGTGATCAGAAAAATATTTATGATTCTCAATTTCTTCTATGCGCCGTTCCAACCTCTCTCCGATTTGCCGCCCGCGTTTTGGGCATAGTTTGCTCCCTTTCTCGCTGGTCCGTTATTCTCTCGTGCCTTCTCCTTATTGTCCATTGCACCCTCGCAGCAATCAATGTATTTGTGATCCCGATCATATAATGTTCGGTTATTCGTAATTATCAACTGAACAAGCTTCTTTTTATTCCTTCCTCTTACAAACCGGTATTCCCGCTCCATACTGTACTTCATTCATTCTCTCCCTTCCTTCTCCTTCTGTTATCCTAGCTCTTGATTCCTTTCTGTCGGCTATCTCTGATCGTGTAAGGATCTGAGTTTCTCTTAACCCTCTGTTCCATTGTTCTTGGGCCAATGCCCATGTTGACGAACCCCCAAACAAAAAGAAAAAATGTCTCCAATAAATAATAACGAAGGTAACGCGTTTTCTTTCATCATAAATCCCGCTTATAATGAGCATTAAAGGCACCTCTAGCTTACGTAATATTTTAAAGCAGAGTAACATTGGGTTTTTTTTTTTTTTTTTTTTTTTTTTTTTTTGGGTGGGGCTAGTTAACTACGGACGTCAGTTAGCGCAATAGGAATTTTTATCTATATTTTTAATTTAAAGAATCGGGATTCGAGTTCTTCCTGGGTGAAACACCACTGCATAATCAACCACGTTAACTAGCTGTCATTGGGAAATTCGTAAGGGATACCTTAATTATTTAGGACAAGGCTTCCATGTCACAAAGTACCTTTGTGCAAGCCTGTAGATATATACAATAGAAATATTCTAATGGGTGGTTGTACCGTTAGGCTTACGCGAAATATTGTCAGTTGTAGCAAGAGCGACCAGATCTGATAAGTAAATGTATCTTTAAAGAGGGGGAGGAGGGCCATTTTTCTTCGGCCGCATATAATTAAATCAAGACTTGAAGCTAAAATGAGGGTTCTATTCTCCGGACAAGGATAATAAGCTGTTTGTGTTGATGCTTTTTGCTAATGTAATAGTGAAAATTATTAATCGGAGACGGAAAAATTGATTTGCCTAATAATAATTTATGTATTTCAACATAAAATTTTTCAATACTGGCTTGACAATATATGTAGCCTGGATATCATTAACGTAATTACCAAAGAAGTCGGTTGAGTTGGTGTTTAAAGGAAGATTAATGTTATCATCCAGTAAGGAAGACTTGAGATACTTTCGAAATTGAATGCACAGACACAATAATTTGGTGAAATTCGTTAATGCACCGATTCGGAATTCTTGTTTTTATTTTTTCTTTTTTATTTTTTGGACACATTGACCTAGCGTAAATGAAATTTTTCTATATTCTGTAATTTACAGAATCGGCATTCCAACCGGGTGTCCTAACTGAAAGCAACACCATTGCCTAACGGGGTAGCTGGCTAAATTCAGAATAGAACTGAGCAACACCAGGTAGCCTACATTTATATGTATACTTACATTTATTAAAGATAATTCGAAAAAATGGAACGGAATGAGTTAGATGAGACCCCGCCGGGACTGTTGTTAATATCGTTTTAAGAAAAAGTACGAGAACCTACAATGTTGGTGTTTCGGAAAATCTAAAATCACGCGATACGCTCTTCCCCCGCCCCCCACCCCCCGCCCACCACACACACACACACATATGTAGGTAATATAGGCTTCGTAAGTTCTGAAATGTGTTTTTTATTTTATTTCATTTTCTTTGCCATTAAAAATCCAGCACAATCATAGCTCTCTGAGCTTTCAATGTGTGTGGCAGCAGAGTTCGAACACAATTCTACTGAAATGGAAACAACGCCTAGCCAACTGTGTACTATAGACGGTAGCAGACTAAAATACGTACTCGGTTTTATTCTTTTTCAGTGATTAGCCGCAATGAGAAAAACTGATAAAAGACTTAACATCGATATGACTCGTTAAAAAATACTACATATTTTTTTTCGCGTTCGTTCGCTTTTATCAATTGTAGCGGTGATAACACTCTCGTTCGAAAAGAAAACTATATCAAATATGTAGCAAAACGAATAACCTTTTTTTCAAGAAATCGATAAAAAAGGTTAAAATATTCACGCGATATGAAGTTCACATAATAATGAGAAAGTGCCTTTATCATTAAAAAGTAGGCTCGAAGCCAATGACGGGCCACGTTAGCTAAATGCCTTTCCCTTCCGAGCTACATACATTAAAGATAGATTTAGGCTGACTACCAAGCCAATAATAGTCAATTCGATCAGCGTTATTTAACATTTTAATATGCATAATAGAGTAAGAGAAAGTGTGCACCTCCAATGCTACTTTCAAAAGAAAAGACGAACGCATTCCTAGTAGCTTGTGCCAGTGAACTTTTTAGGGTTTCTTTTTGTTCTTTTTTTTTTTTTTTTTTGGACATTTGACGAGCCATCTCCGTTTCCTTTTCTCGCACATACTGATAAACGGCGACTGCTACGCAAGCTTGACAATTTTATTACAGTCTAGTTTTAACATTGATCAAGTATAAAATTCAGTGAAATCTGTTTAACAATTTTAGACTGTAACAGAAAATAGATCCCCGAACAAACAATTATTTGAAATTCTCAATTTCCATTCTATTAAATAAAACACATCTTTTCGGGCCTCGGGCAAGCCCTCTTGACCGCATAATTTTGTTCTTTATAAAATTCTTTTAGAAAAATATCAAAATATAACCGACTTCTTTCCTTACCTTTTGTTTCTGGGTAAAGGTCCTTGGTTGACGAGCCCAACAAAAAAAAAAAAAAAAAAAAAAAAAAAAATAGAAAAATCGTTTCCAACTGATTACGTCATTCTGTGCTGTTCTTTGTTCAACAAAAAATATTAGCAATTGTCGACACAGCATCTAACTTTTGTATCTTATATAACACGACGGACCTAATTATGGAACAAAAAATGTAGCGTACCCGGGCGTGTAAGAATGCCTTTCCTATTCACCAACTCCAATCGTCTTTCTATTTAATCCATTATTTTAACTTTCCTAGTTGTTGGATCAAATGGCGTGCCCAAAATAATAATAATAAAAAAAAAATGGAAAAAATAATATAGTTTCTATTGTATGTTCTAAACACGACGAATGTGATTTAATTCATTTTTTCCTGTTATTATTAATCATTCATGTCTAATATAATTTCATTTGTCCTTTTATAAAAGCTAACTTCGAACGGAGTTTCTGCTTATAAACCGGTTAAAAGAACACTTTTATTTCGTCACTTTACGCGAAAAGCCCGAGTGGGAAATTGTGCAACAAATGCCTGGCGATATTGATCAAGATAAACCGATTACAACAACAACGAGATCGAAGATGACGATTTTTTTTGTTTCAATATTATAACCCGATTTGTTTTTTTATTTATGCGGGAGCTTAGTGGGATGTCATGACGCCGTCAACAGTGATAAAGGACGCGAGCGTGTGCATTTATACTTATATATATATAATATGTAGTTCACGATTAAAGTTAAGGAAATCACATGATACGTGCTCAAAGCGGGATGTAAACACTCAGGTAAAAAATCGATTTATTTTTCTGCAATGCTTAAAATCGATTTTCACACATTATCCGAGTTTGCGACAGACGGGGTTTATTGTTGTTATCGGTTAGCAAATGGAACACGTAAAAACAACAACGTTCGCGCTGAAGCTGATCGCTATATATTTAATGCACAATGACGGCCAGGCTTTTTTATTTTTACTCAGCGATGGAGCACGTTCCGGTCTGAATAAGAAATTGGAGAAAAAAATAAAAATTCTAATACGAAAATGAAATAATACAAAAACCAAAAAAAAATTTAAAGGCTTTTATTTCTTGACATAATAAAAATAAGGAAAATAACTTTTGCAGGTCCATCAAATTGTAATATTTTAAGGGAGTGAAATTGACCGACACTGATACGTAATGTTTAATTTCAGACCGAGGATTTTCATTCTTTTAAAATATCCTAATTTGATGGATCTGCAAAAATCATTTTCTCCATTTTTATCGCGTTAATAAATAAAAGCTTCTCTTTCAGTTTTTTTTTTTTTATATTATTTTATTTTGAAGTTTTCAGTCGCATTGTTGGGATAAAAATGAGGGCGAATTGGTTCCCGGCTAAGAATTTACTGGTCAAATTGGTTCCCGTTCTATGTTGTTGAAGATTTTTTTTTTTTTCTATTATTATTTTAACTCCACTGTACCTTGCGGCTTCACAGCTCTGGAGTTTCTAATTGTTACTGCTATTATTTATTGTGTTATCTTTTATTATTCATTATGTGGTCAACGAAATTAAGCAAATTAAAAAAGTTTTGTATATATATTTAAAACACTTTTCTTTCTTTTATTTACAAGCGATTCGCACATCTATGTTGCAAGCTGTCTTCAATATTAATGTGTTATTGTTATCTGTTTTTAAAAAATCTGAACTGTAAATGGAGAAAATAGATAATTGTAAACTACATTTAAATGTACTTTTACAATACTTTACCAATGAATGAATGTTCACACAGCCCAACTCCTGTGTACATTTATTCACGACTTATATTTCATGTCTAAATTATATGTTAAAAAAAAAAACAAGTGCAATCAGGGGTAAATTAAACTTAATGTTATTTCTTATGCGAAATTCACCACTACTATCAAAAATATATTTCTTTTTGGTTAAATATCACGTTTTAATAAAGTACATAAATCCACTGATTCATCAATCATTCTAGTAACAATGGGAACACCAATTCGACCTTTTTAAATTGAAAACTGATTTAGCCCGGGAACTAATTCGACCGCCTAATGTAGTAATTCCAGTTTATTACGGGAACCAATTCGACCACATCTAAAAATGAATGAGAGGATAACCGAAAAAAAGTTATTTGAACGGTTCCGAATAAAGAAGTATGAAAGAATGAATTTTTTTATGTTTTCAGCTACAAGCTATTTAAAAGTTCATAGTACATTATTCGGTTACAAACGGTAAAATACCGTTATTACACGCGTCTGTTTTCGAAATCTGTTACTCCGTATTTGGTACCTCAAAATCTTTCTTCTTCATTGTTCGTTAATATCCTTCGCGCCCTTTCAAATAAGAATAAGAATAAAAATGAAAATTTGAATAAGAATTAGAATAAGAAGAAAAAACCATGAATGAATAATTTAGCGAAGTATGACTTTGATTGATCTGTACCGGGAATAAGTGATGTTTCTTTGATTTACCCCCCCCCCCCCAACGACCATCGGCCACTCCACAGTTTATTCCCGGAAAAGTCATACCTGCGGTAAGAATTACATTAATGAAATTTATCAGCGTATAAAATACCTCTGAATTCCTAAAAAAAACACGTTATTCAACATCCACAAATTTGTATGTGGATAAGATGTAATAGCCGATTTCACGATATTTTTAACTTGGCACATTTTTAAAATTTTACGCGTATATATACATATATTTATATTTATATATTTGCGCGTGTGTTTTTACGTGCCGCACATGCACGCGCGTGTGTAAGACAATGTATCGTCGTGGAGATGAGCGACTATTTGCCAAGTTTATAAACGAGATGTGATTTCATTCGAATTTACACCACTTTTAAGATGCTGTTTCAAAATGAAATATTTTTGTACATGCTCCGAATACACAGCATGTCAACTAATTATATTATTTTTTTCTATTTTCTTTCTTTTTTGTGTGTGTATATTTTATATATACATACATACACTCACACACACACATATATATATATATATATACCGGGTGCCCCAAACCACCCGTATACCTCTTATAAAATCTTGAATACCTAGTAAAATGAAAAATTGGAAGTCTCATATTGGTAAACTGACTGTGCAACATTGAATGGAAATATTTTTGAGTCCCCCCCCCCCAAGAATGACTCATTGAAACCGGAAGTTAGTTTTTTTAAACGAAATGAAGTATTTTTTCTTACGGATTCCGACGTTATCCTGAAAAATAAGAAGCTTTTGTTTGAAAAATTTTTTCTTAAACTCCTATTTTCAACTCTAAAATGCCTTTTGAAATCTCATTTTTGCAAAACATGCATGAATGAATGTTATTTAGACAAACAACAATGTACATGTATTTAAACATTTAAATAAACTGATTTCATTTAACATAACAAATATTCAAACTGAGCTTCATGTGGCCCAATGAAAGCTCGAACTCTTGTTCGAAACGAATCAACGGCTCGAAGAATTTCTAGAGCTGATAAATACTCTGAATAGCTGCATGATTCTGTATGCCATATTTTCTCCTGTTGTAGGCCTCTCTGTTTATACCATACTTTTTACGGTTTCCCACAAATAATAGTCTAAAACAGTTAAGTCTGTTGAGCGATATGGATAATGAATTGGGCCGTATTTATCAATCCACCTCTTAGGAAACATTCCATTTAGCTAAGTTCGGATAAGTCATGATGTATGAGTTGAACAACCGTCCTGTAGAAACCAAAACCGTTAACGTACGTCAAGAGAAATGTTTTCTTCCAACAAAATTGGAAGTTCTGTCTGTAGCAGTTCTAAATATCTATTGTTATTTATATTCCCATCAAAAAAAAATAAAGGAACAATAATATATTCTTAATAACGCCACGCCCGGCATTGACTTTCCAGATTTGTTGATTCTTCACCTTTCTCTACCAGTTTGGATTCGTTATAGACCAATAGCGAAAGTTCCAATTACTGACCTCATAATTACTTTTAAAGGTGCCTTCGTCCGAAAACAGAATCACTTTCGTTATTGGTCTCAAACGAATTCGAATCATGCAAGCTATTCAGCATTTATCAGCTCTAGAAATTCTTTGAGCTGTTGATTCGTTTCGAATAAGAGTTCGAGTTTTCATTGGGCAACATGAAGCTCAGTTTGAACATTTGTTATGTTAAATGAAATCAGTTTATTTAAATGTTTAAATACGTGTACATTGTTGTTTGTCTGAGTAACATTCATTCATGCATGTTTTGCAAAAATGAGATTTCAAAAGGCATTTTAGAGTTGAAAATAGGAGTTTAAGAAAAAATGTTTCAAACAAAAGCTTCTTATTTTTCAGAATAACGTCGGAATCCGTAAGAAAAAATACTTCATTTCGTTTAAAAAAACTAACTTCCGGTTTCAATGAGTCACTCTCCGGGGGGGGGGTGACTCGAAAATATTTCCAGCCGATGTGACACAGTCAACTTACTAATATGGGACTTCGAATTTTTCATTTTACTAGGGATTCATATAAGAGGTGTACCGGTGGTTTCGGACACCCGGTATATATGAACATTTACATATGTACGCATATACATATAACTGGAACTGCCTATAAATGAACTGAAAACAGAAAAATTCTGTCCGGAAATACATGTAATTATTATTCTTTCTGACGTCGTGGCCAAATCGAAATCCTAGTTTGATCTGCAAAAGATCGATCTATTTTCAGTAGCACAAAATTGCTACAAGTTCAGCTCGCCCCAACTGTGTAGCACGAAACATAAAATATATTTTAAGTTAAGTAATGAGGAAGACTAAAGAAATTATTTTTTTCAGTTTTTGCAGATTAATAATTTATTTTTCATTTTGTTCTATCCTTTTCCGATCCTTCCTCTAATAGCCATTTGTTCACGTTTCTTCCACACACACACGCGCGGGCATATATATATATATATATATATATATATATATATATATATATATATACGTAGGGCACTTGAAAAGTAATGCACACGTGTCCATATAAAAAAAAAAGTTTATTTGACAAATTCATATAAATATTATAATCTTTCAATGTAATAATCATCCGTCTCCTCAATAATACGTTTCCAGCGCCAGGGGAGGTTCTGAATACCGTCCAGGAAGCCTTTGAAGTTTAGTTCACGAATCCGTTGGGTCAACACTATTTAAGGCCTCTAAATTCTGAAAATGGATTCCTCGCATCAGCTCTTGAGTTTACAGAACAGGTCATAATCATAATGAGCCATACCCGGCGAATAGGGTGTATGTAACAATTCCTAGCCGTATTCCACAAAAATTGCTCGAATTTGATCACTGTCATGAGCGTGTATCATGCAAGATGAGAACGCCGCAATCAAGTAGTGATGAACGCAATTTTCTCGGTTTTTTTTAGCGCTAGTGGCCGACAGGTTTTCGATACCAGCTGTATAACCTATCTCTTTATCGATCAGTATTAGCACTGTAATGATGTTTGTGTAGTCATGCGAAGTTCTTGGACGACCAGTACGAGGCGCGTCCTCAACCGGCAAATAGCCTTCTTTAAATTTTTTTGTCTAGCGGGAAATACTGGTACAATCCATGATGTTACTACCACACGCTTCTTCAAATGCAGAATGAATTTCTGTAGGCGTACGACCGCGAAAAGTTTCGATTTTCATGTACAATCGTTTTTCCAGATTTGTAACGCGACCCGAACGGTCTTCCATCATTAGAAAAACAAGTTTGTACGCACGTACAACTCACTCGAAACTAATCACAGTGCACACTGCCGTGTTGGCAAAACTTCATAGTATACTACACATCCCTTCTGTTTCTCCCGCTCCTAAATGCATACAGCCTGCGCAAGAACGTCGTGTGCAACACTTTTCAAATGCCCTCCATATATACAGTAGAACTTCCGAATAACGGACAGTCTCGGGACCAGAAAATTTGTCCGGTATTAAGAAGTTTCCGCTAATGGGAAATAATAATGTATGTACAGTTTTTACTGAAATTTACATTATTGTGTATTGTAACGTATTTAACAAGAATATTAAGAGGATCGTAGGTAATATAAAAAAATACAGTACATATTTACACTTAAAGACATACACATGCGTCTAAAATATAAAAAAAAAATGTTCGTATAATATAAAAATATGTATGTATGTACAGTACTACTACAGTACTTACGTTTGTATTCCAAGATTAGTTGATAAACAAGTTGGGCAATAGAATATAAATCACTTTTTGTTTTTAGGAACGCAACATAATCTATAATTTTGAATCACTTATGTTCAAAATGTTTTTTTTTTAACACATACTGTAAATCCTAACGTACCGAACATATTTCAGTTTTCTATGAAAAAAATCGGTAATTTTACTTGGTTCGTTTGTTTCATTTAAAATCCGCGATTCGACATGCACTTGCAGTTCGGATATTATTTTTAAACCTTCAGCATCAGCTTTATGAATGAAATACGATTTTTTTTGTTTTCCAATAACAACTAACGAGTCAACAGTATTTAAAGTTTCACAGTCAACTTCAGTAGTTGTTGTGTCTTCTTCGCCATCATAAACATTATTGTCATCACAGTGTCTACTGCATCATCGGATGGATTTTGTTGTTGCATGAATTCAGCTGCTAATTCATTTATGTCGCTACATAGATCATGCAATCCATCGTCTATTAAACAATAATCTGGTGCACTAATTGAACTTTTTTTGACAAACTTTGTCCGTTTAACAGAAATTGGATTTTCCAAAATCATACTTATTAACGTGTCCACGTCCGTAATTGGGAAGGTCCATTGTTGGGAAATATTTTTATATTGTGTCTCATGGGGAAATGCCGGGGATTTTAAAATTGTCCGCTATTAGGCAATGTCCGCTACTTAGAAGTGTCCGTTAGTAGAAGTTTTACTATATATATATATATATATATATATGCCATTCTTTCTTGGCGAAAAAAACTTTTAATTTAATTTTAATTTTTATAGCAAAAACGCGGTCGAAAAATGTTGCATATTTAGTAACTTTTTTTTTCATATTACTTCCGGCATAATGATAAATAACGTCATTAATACGTACATAAATATTTTGACGGGGTGTGTGTGCGCATGCGTAATTTTATTTTGTGAGCTTACCTTAAAATAATACGCAATTTTAAGGCACAAGAGTGATGCAAATCCAATTTACACTTAGGTCATGTAAAAAATATAAGCCTCGGGGCGCATATAATAAAGGATGATAGTTCTGTTTTCGTCCTTTTTCGCAGTGGTAATAACTTTATGCAGCGAATGTTAAAATATAAACAATATAAATTTCATAAAGATGCGCCTATAAATTCATATTTTTACATTTTGAAGAATAAAAAAAAAAAAAAAAAAAAAAAAAGGAAGGAAAATGAATAATATAATTTGAAACACTCAGTCAACAACTAAAATCTTCGAGTCCTGCAATCACAAGATAATACCGAAGTGAAACATTTTAGCTACTAACCGTTCGATTTTGAGAAAAAAGAAGTATTATGCTGTTTCCATTACACTCCGACAAATATAATATTTTTTTTTTTTTTTTTTTTGGGCGCGCCAGCGGCATTGACCCAACAACAACAGAAATTAAGGAAGGTGTTAAATAAAGAGACGATTAGAAATAGAGCTTAGGAAAAATTGGAGTACAGGGATTATATCTGGAGATGGAAAGGAAAGGACAAAGGAAGAATTATACGGAGCAGGAAGACCCAGTGCCAAGATTTTCGAGTACAAAACAAAGCGCTCGGAATCGAGGGCAGGGCATTCAAAGAAGATGTGGTTTGCATCACATATGAGAGGAGAGATGGAATTATGAAGGGGACAACCGGGAGAAGGGGACAGGGAAAAACGAAAACGTGAAGAGGGTAGAAGTGAGTGATTAATACGCAGTCTGATTAAGGAAATGATCGCGGAGCGTTGATAAGAATAGGATTGAAACCACGGCTGGGAAGAGGGAACCGGTTGAATTTGAAGATAATGAGAGGCGGGATTAGAAAATAGAGAAGGATAGATGTCCGACCGTAGTCGGGAATGATTAGCTGAGGAAAGAAGGAGGATGTCCGAGGTAGGAATTTTGCAGAATAAAGGACCATCGCGGGCGGCCGAACGGGCTAAAAAGTCCGCTAACTCGTTGCCCTCGATGCCAGAGTGACTAGGAACCCACAAAAGGTCAATAATAATGGAACGGGATGAAAGTAAATTGGATATAAGAAAACGAATTAAAAGAATGATAGAATTGGAGGAATGAGAAGAAGGAGAAGAGATGGCTTGAAGAACACTTTTGGAATCGGAGACAATCAGACATTTATTGATCTCTCTTATGGATGGAATGAACGAGACTGCGCGTAGAATGGAGATAGACTACGCTGTGAAAATAGAACAGAAGGAAGGGAGCTTGAAGGACTCAGAGTGATTAAGCGAGAGGGAGGTAAACGCGCCGCCCACCCCATTTTCGTTTTTAGAACCGTCAGTGTAGAATGTTAGATGAGAAGGGAAAGATGTGTCCAGCATGTGGAGGAATTCGGCTTGGATTGAAGAATGTGCGGTGGAACTGGTTTGGAGAGGGAGGGAGAAGAGATTAATAGTCTGCCAAATGCTGGAAAAGTCATGGGAAAAGTAAGAAAGCTTGGAATAAGAAAAGACATAAGGCGAAAAATTGGAGACTCGAGCTGCTACGAGAGAAAGGATTGGGATTTTGTGAGGAGCAAAACGCCATTGGTTTTTAATACTAAGATAGGAAGAGCTAAGATTAGATGAGGACACAGAAAGCCGTTTAATTAGAAAATTATAACCAAGCTGCGATCTGCGGATAAACAGTGGTTGCATAGCAGATTCAGACAGGATAGCAGGAATGGGAGAAGATTTTAGCGCTCCAATGCACAACCGAAGGCAGCAGTTTTGAACTTTGTCCAGTTTGGTGAGGAGAGATTTAGAGGAGTTTCCATAGATGAAGGAGCAGTAATCGATTCTGGAACGAATTATAGCTTTGTAAAGGATTAGGAGAATGAAAGGGTCAACACCCCATTTGGATGGCGAAAGGGCTTTCAGGAGATTGAGTCTTTTGAGGGAAGAATTGTAGAGATAGTTGATGTGTTCGTAGAAAGTGAGTCGGCTGTTGAGAATAACACCAAGATAGCAGAAGGAGCTGACGAGCGGAATCGGAATGTTAGATGAAATAATATTTACCAAAGCTTGATTGTAGGGTCGGAGGGAGAACACCATAGAAGAGGACTTAGAAGGAGAGAGAGAGAGAGAGAGAGAGGTGAATTGAGGCGAGGGAGATACTAAGGATAGATAAAGAGTTATTGATCTCTTCGTCGGCGGCGGCCACATCATTACAACTGGAGTAGATGAGGATATCGTCTGCGAAAAAGAGAGAGGAGGAAATTGTAGGGAGGGAAGCAATATTAAGGAGATAGATATTGAAAAGAGTGGGGCTAAGACATGATCCCTGAGGAAGTCCCCGGTGGATGCATCTGGAAATGACACGGGAGGGAGTAGAGAGGAAGAGGGATTTATTTTGGAACAAGTTTAGGATCAGAAAGATGAAATTAGATGGAACGTTAAGCCCAAGTAGCTCGGCGCATAGAGTAGGAAGGTGGACATTATCAAACGCAGAGGAGACGTCAACAAATGTAGCAACAGTGAATTTTCTTTCTATGAAAGCTTTGTAGACGTCTGATAGGAAAAGACTGATGCAGTCGACCGGGCCCAACCCCGGGCGAAAGCCAAACATATTGTAAGGAATTAGATCATTGTGTTTCAGCCACCAGACGAGTCGATTGTTCGCCATACCTTCAAACAGTTTACGAAGACAGGAGGCTAAAGAAATAGGACGGAACGTGGATTGATTTTTTTTAGGTATAGGGATGATAACAAAGTCATTCCAGGATTTAGGTGTAGATCCGGAGAGTAGGAAGGAGTTAAAGATATTCAGAAGAAAATGCAAAGAAAGCGTGGAGAGGTTTTTAAGTATAAGGAACGATATACCATCTAAACCTGGCGAGGAGTTGGAGAATTTATTAAGGATAGATAGTAGTTCATCATAACGGAAAGGAAGAGATAAGAAGCGCGACTTTGAGTTGGGTGTAAGAACAGGAAGCGAGATTTCCTCAAGAGAAGGAGCGTAGGCGGGCGCGATAGAATCTAGAAAGGAAAGGAGATGTTGCAGTGCGGGAGAGGGATGTACCGGGCGCTTGGAAAGGGGAGAAGTAAAAGCCTTAGCCATCTTCCAAATCTGCGAAAAGGGCGTGTCTTTAGAAAAAGCGGAACAAAATTGTTTCCAAGAATTTCTCTTAACCGCTTTAAGAACAAAGCGAGCGCTCGCATTGGCTTCTTTGTGAGCTAGAAAGTTGGACATTGAGGACCGCGAACGAAATGATTTGAATGTAACAGTACTTTGTTTGAAAGCCTGTTTACACTCTTCGTTCCACCAGAGTGAGGAGGCAGAGGGGGCTTTTCGGTGATGATTATTGGGAACAATCGGAGAGGATGAAGAAAGGGACGAATGAAGGGATTGAGTGAACAAGTTGTATTGGGCTATAGGATCAGAATTCGCCAGGATATGAAGGAGAGAATCGTCCATCAATGAACGAAATTTGGTCCAATCAGTTTTGGAAAGAATCCGTCGAGAGGAATGGAGAGGCTTGGATTGGGTAGGAGGAGAGACGTCATTAAGGGATAGGAGAATGGGAACATGGTCTATAATATATGTACGTATATATGTACTTTTTTTTCTGTTTTTATTTTTAGATAATTTTCAATGTTACAAAGGGCAATGATAATGCGGGTAGTGTCGGGGTTGTCGAGCGGAGAGAGCAAGGGGCTTAGCCCTCTGGTAATAATAAAAATAACGGATTGTATCATTTAAAACACAGATCACTGGTTACGTAAAACAGTTAAACGGAAGGATCAAAATGGATTTTTCGTTTTGCATCAATTTTTTGTGCAACCACACTTTGACTGTTCGATAACTCGTATCTATTATTTGCTTTTATTTTTTATTTTAGCGGAATACTCGTACGGGAATAAATGAATAATTTTTCACTACATACGACGCAATCATTAGATTCGACGACAAAAAAAAGTAAAAACTAGAAAAAAACAAAAAAATGATAATGTATACGTCATTTTTAGGCGGGGTAATATGAAAAATAACGTCTTATATCGATTATGTTTTTGTATCGAATACGCCGCCCCGTAGCATTTTGAATCTGTAAGTATTTTTTACAATACTTACTCGAAAGATTTTATTTATTTCGCGAAAAATGACCTTGTCAATTAAAACCGTTTTTTCTGTAAAAAATATAAAAGACCCCCTCCTCCTCTGGGTGGCGACGGATCAGGAAATGTCCCCGTGGCGAAGTTGCAAGGATCGAGATTTTTATATAGAAAAGGACATAGATTAATAATAGTTGAAAGTGTTTTTTTGTTTTTTTTTTTTTTGTTTTTTATGTAACCATCTGAAAACTCATCATACTCTACGTCTGTTTATCAATTTTATATTCTTTCTACTAGCTTTATTACATCTTCAATACGAGTTTTATTATTAACCCTTTTCTTGAAAACGTGTATGGCGCGTGTTGTTATCTACGATTTTTACTTTTTTATTCTACATTATTTTAGCATTGAGCGCGGACTAATACCTTCCGAAGAAAAATGTTCATACATATACTTTTTTATATCCTCCATTTCCGCCAATTGGCTAATTGACAAAGAATTTTTACGACTGCTGCAAAGCAAATGGCAAATAGTAAAATATACTTATATCAACATTGGAAGTTATTGTTCTGCGAGCAACGAGTCCTTCGTATTAAGCGCAGGCACAGGGTTAAAAACGAGTAAATCAGCTCGCCGGTTTTTAAAGCATTCTAATCTAAACATAAAATATGTTCCGTAAGTACGTTTGCACTAAACTTGCCGTGAACCGTATTCTGCTTTAATGTTTTTAAATATTTTTCCGCTTTAGTAGTATTACGATTTTATTTCTTTCGTCTTGTACCGCACATGTTACGCGCTAGATCTCTTAGACTCAGAAGTCGAATCTGCAAAAACTATGAACAGCAGGGTTATACTCGTTAAAATCATTTCATTATAACAAAGCAACCCCCCTCCCCCCCTCCCCCGGTGGGGGGTTGTACAACACCTTTGTAACATTAATCTTTAAATTCGCCAGAGACTGCAGTTCATATTTAAATCTGAAATTGCTCCGAAAAGAGACAATTTGAAAATTAACCGCGCGCAGTATGTCTGCGCACAACGCGACCAAAAGAAAAGTAGTCGTGTGAACCGCAAAAAATTGACACTTTTAAAGGCCCTCTCTTCGGAACAAGTCAAAAACCAACGCGATTCAGTCAACAGTTGTACCGTTCCGCTAAACTTTAAGAGGCGTAGACGATGATTAAAAAGCCAGCTAATTGGGAAGTACTCAAACTGTAAAGGTCGACAGGCTTAAGGAGAAGAGATTAGGTTAAAAAAAAAATATAATCGTTAAAAGTGAGTTGAAAAATATTACAAGGAATTCCGCGAGTATAAAAGTGAAAAGAAGGGAATTATTGAGCCGGCTCCGTGGTCGCAAGGTTGAAAAAGCAAATGGTATTCGGCGCGTCAGATAGGATGTAAAGAGTTGGACACGATACTCGGCCGAGGAAATTCCTGCAAAACACAGAATACAAGTGGAAGGTCATAGAGAAGCGGGCGGTCATAGCGAAGCGCAGAGAACAGGCTGAGATGTCCGAAATAAGTAAATAAGGATCTATTCTAAACTGTAAACCGTTTTTGAGTACTATAAGATGTGTATTTATACGCGGTTGCAGGCACGTTTTATTTTTAATTAAACATGTGAATAAGATAAGAATCTGTTTGCTTGCCTTTCAAAATGTTGTGAAATATCTTCTGGAGCTGCTACAAATGTTTCCGTTTTTAACCGTTAAATTTTGGAACAACATTTGTGAATTGATGCATAAGTTTTTTTTGAAGTACGATCATTATAGTGCGCTCATTCAGAAGAGACGGCTTAAAATAGACCAAAAACATCAGAATAGATTCAACTTTTGCCGTTTCAAATGTATCTTATGTATTTTTTCACGCATCACATTTTTTTTCTTCTCAAAATTGTATCTAAACAAAATAAAAACATTTATCGGATTTACGTCGTAAAATTTTATCTTCAAAGTTTTCTTTGAATATTCACGACATCCGATGTAGTACACAATTCGTACACAGCATTAACGATGTTTTGTCATATTTACGTATATAAGATCTGCTGGCGCGTTACAGTCTAGAGTCTCGACTTTACACTGCAGTAGTATGGGAAATCATGTATCGCTTTTGTACCAATTAAATATGTAACTTTTACAAATGACATAGTAGCAAGAGCAACATCATCAGCCTTACAGCTTCGATATGTGGATAAAATTTCGTTTTACGCATTTTGAAAAAGCAAATATACTCTAGCCTTCAATTAAGCAACAATTTACTTCAGAGTAATATAATTGATAGTTTCAAAATAAGTAACAATCGCTCGCATCGGAGAATCATTAATTTTATTTCATTTCCCTTGGAATCGCGGACTATTTCATCGCAAAATTAAAAAATTGTGGTACGCTTTGAACTCTTTTAAGCTAATTTGGAGATTGTTATCACAATCTCTGTTGGGTGGGCTTTCAATAGATAAATCGATTTTCACGATATAATTTACGAATTTCAATTTCACCGTTTCAATAGTGAATTATCATTTTTTCAGCAGTCTTTCCCGTCGTAATGGGCAAAGGGGTAATTGGTAGGCTTTCGGATGTTTTGGTCTTTCCCAGGTTTTTAAATAGTACAAGTTTACCGTTCTTCCCCGAACTTCAGGAAACGTTAAATTATCAGTGTACGTGCTTGATGTATTTTCAACGGCAATTTCGGATTCATTTAGTGAATTAATTTTATTAATCTGTTCGGTATTTTGTCTGCCACCTAGTGCCCTACTGTGCACCGTTAAGTGTACAATAAAATTCGAGTCCATCGCTTTCGCCAAACGCCTTAATTCCCAAACTATGAATGTATATATATATATATATATACGGATGCGTCGATAAATGCCGATAAAAATTACTTTTCCGTTGCCCCCTTTTACAAAAATAAACTTTCAATACTAAAATTCCTCCGTTATATTTCTGCTGCGCGGCGGATCTACAAGGCGATATTATGTATATAAGGTTAAAGTAAGAAATATAAATATATCGAACCTTACAGACAAAAAATTAATAACCGAACTAATGAACAGAATAATATTTTATGGAATATCATGAAGATACGAGGTAAACTAAAAATAACCACAAATGATGTTTAAGTCGATTACGGGGCATAGAGATGTACGAGGAAATAGTATCGTAGATCAACCTACGAGGACAATCAACAACAAATAAATATAAAATACCATGGTACCTGTTTCGAAGTGAATTAAAATCTAAATGCTTAATAGAATTGAAATATAGGTGGTACAAAAATTTTAGTATAAATTGTGGAAAATATTATTACACCAATGAAAATGATATATCTAGCTCTAGAAAAACATACGAAGAGATTACATTAAAACAGAAATAATATATCGCGGACCACTCCGAAGAAATTAATATAATTAACTCAGATTTATGTGAATGTACAATCGCAGAATAAGGAACAGGAAAATAAAAGAATTACGTAAAGAAATCATTCGAAACGTAAATTACTAAATTCATATTAGTTTCAGCTGACCAACCTACTTCAAGGGCAGTTATATAGGGTTACATCGATCCGTAAAAATTAATAATATATAAATTTAGTTTTTTTTTTTTTGGAATCGATTAAAATATTTCGATTTAGAAAAAGGTTGTCCGGGACCTCCCTTAAAAAACATCTAAATTAATTTCTAAAACTGTCGCAAAAATTGTTGAAAGAAATTTTACATAAAAAAAAAAAACCCTAATAAATTTTTTACGCAAAAAAAATATTCAACTCTCACAAGAAATATATATGTCTAAAGATGAAAACAACTTAGTCAATTAAAGCAACTCTTCTGTAAGGGTCATAGAAGATCTAACATCCATCGGTTCAGGGGAGTTTCCCTTGGCGTGATCCGAAGGATAGAGTATATATATATATACATATATATATATGTGTGCATATGTATACATGTACATAAAAAATAGAAATAGCAAGATGGATGCATTTAATAAATTACTAATTGGCCAAATCAACATACTACGGAGCCCGACTTTACAAATAGCACAAGAGCTATTCTTTTCCCTCTACAAATGCAGACAAACGAACCAGAAAACAGAGAAAATCCAAATGCGGTAGAAACCAGAGACAATGGAGCAAACGTAGATTTCAAACCTCCACCATCAAAACTGAAAAAACAACAATTGCCTACTGTTGAACTCCTAAAGCCCGCAGAAAGCAACATCAACAATAAAGACTATCCATTGTCTTTCAATGACTTCGTAGCCTTAATGGAAACGATTCAAGGACAACACGACCCGGCGAGTATAGTAGCCAACTTCACTGAAGACATAGATGGATTTATTCACATGCTCTCAGATAATTACGCCTTACTTCAAAACCGATCGATGAAGACACGTTTCACTAAGCTAATCAACAAACTTGCTAGACAGTTGGATTCAGATCAAACAGCAGACTAAACATATTTGAAAAGCTAATAGTGGTCATGGTTCGTAACATTATCCTGCAGTGGAACAAGGATTCTACCCTCAACTTGCTGAATTAAAGCTACTTATTTCAAATCACTCTCCTGCTGTGGCATGTCTACAGGAAACTCATTTGAAGCCCACAGATAACCCAGCCCTACAAAACTATTCCCTTTTCACTTTCAGCAATGATCAAGGGTTTAGAGCAAACGGAGGGGTTACCATTATGGTCCACTCCTCTGTCCCAGCAACACAGTTGAATTTTAATACCCACTTACAAATGATTGCAGTGGTCGTCCATCTTCCTCAGATATCTGCCACCCCGATAACTCTATGTAACCGCTATGTGCCTCCGAATTATATAATCACTGCAGATATGTTTCAGTCAGTACTATCACAGGTCAGTCCGCCACTAATATTACTCGGTGATTTTAATGCCCGCTCACCTTTGTGGGGAGCAACACCGGAAAACAGACATGGCTCTGTCATAAATAAACTGGTCCTAGATAACGATCTGACACTGCTTCCCTCCCCAGGTTACACCCATTTCAATCTGTCCCGTAATACTTTCTCAACAATCGACCTACAACTTGTTTCCACTTCCATCTTCCCTCACCTGAGCACTTTTGTGCTACAGGACTTATGCTCTAGCGACCATTTTCCTATACTCATATGCCCGTCCAAAGCCCTCCCTACCCAAACCCTAAACCTCAATTTCTATTCCACAAGGCGGATTGGGATATGTTTTCAGTTAAAGTAAACGTTCCCAGCGAGCCATCCGAATCTTTATCAGAGAACATCAACTCCTTTATCGACGCTATTACGAATGCTGCTCTAGCATCTATTCCTAGGTCTGTCCCAACAAACAGATCGCAACGGCTCCCATGGTGGTGCCCCGAAATAGGAACAGCCATACGCCAATGTAAACATGCCCTTAGGAAGTTTAAATCAACAGGCTTATATCCTGATTTGATCGAATTTAAAAAACGCCGTGCAGCTGCGAGGAGCCTCGTTAGGCGCAAAAAACAGGAATCTTGGCAGCAATTTATGCATTCAATCTCCATAAATACTTCTAGTCACAATATTTGGCACAAAATTAAGGCACTGAACGGTATTAATCGTGCGACCCCTTCCTTTTCGATAAATCAGAATGGTTCCATGTTATCGGACCCGTTGGAAGTCGCAAATGCTTTTGCGAATCATTTTGCAATCGAGTCATCCTCATCGTCATATTCGTCTGCCTTCTCTTTAAAGAAATATTCCACGGAACAGCAACCAATAACTATCATCTCTGACTCCTCACTTTCCTACAATTGCCATTTCACCATTTCTGAACTAGACTATCAACTACAGTACCATACTGAAAACAGCGCGCCTGAGCCCGATTCCATCCATCCATATATGTCAAAACACTTACCTCCATCAGCGAAAAACTTCCTCTTACATATCTATAACCAAATATGGTTCTCCGGATCGATCCCTGAGCCATGGAAATTAGCAGTTGTTATTGCTATTTTGAAGCAAAATAAAGATCCTCTTTTTCCACAAAACTACAGTCCTATATCCCTCATAAGTGTCCTCGCAAAAACGCTGGAAAAAATGGTTAATCGGCGTCTCCTTTTCTTCCTTGAACAGAATAATCTCCTATCCTCGTCACAAGCCGGAGGGCGTAAGAAGCGTACTACAGTTAATCATCTGCTGAGCCTACAAAGGCAAATGTTAACAGCATTTCACAGACGCCAACATGTATACTCCGTCTTTTTCGATATAGAAAAGGCGTTCGACAGAGTATGGCGATACGGCCTCTTATCCAAGCTGACAACAGCTGGTATAAGTGGAAACATGGCCAAGTATCTGAATAATTTTTTAACAAACAGAACGTTCCATGTTAAGATTGGTTCGTCAACATCGAGCACCATTCAAACTGAGAATGGCTTACCACAAGGATCTGCCCTTAGTGCAACCTTGTTTATTTTTTATATCAATGATATAAATGATTGTATTGCTCCGCCTGTAAACGCCCGGCTCTACTTTGACGACTTAAACATTTCCCTGTCTTCCAGTTTTCCAGCAAATGCTCAAAAAATCCTACAAAAAAACTATTTCAAAACTACAATCCTGGTGTAACAATAATGGTCTTGTGTTTTCTCCATCTAAGTCTATCTGTGTTGATTTCTATAGGGGACGTCAAAACTCTTCCAGCATCCGTCTCAATCTAGAAAATTCCTCATTTCAATTCCACCCTACTGCTACTTTCCTTGGACTACTCTGTTTGATCAAAAGCTAACTTGGCGATCCCACATATATCCAATCTTAAAGTTAAATGTCATAAATTCCTATCTATTCTTAAATATGTATCAAACACAAAGTATAATGTACCTCCGAAAACTCTCCTCTCCATATACAAATCCTTAGTCATTTCCGGAATAAACTACGGGTCCCAGGCGTATGCGTCAGCCAGTCCCTCTTTACTTAAATCCCTTGATTCAATACACCACACGGCGCTCCGCACGATACTTGGCGCACATAGAACTTCACACCGTCTGTAAGTTTGTGTGCCTTGTTAGGCACTCGCCCACTAAAGTATTTCCAGACCTATTATTACCACCGTGAGACCCTTGCTCTTTTCTCTAGTAAACGTGCCTGTCCTATCGACACAAATGACCTCCCCAACACCCCAGAGTTCCCTAATGACCCTCTCCCAGAAATCCTGGCTCTCCTATCGCAACACAACGTGAGCGTAATCCCTTTCCCTAACCTAGCTCCTAACATCATGATTCCGCCGTGGGCCCCTTTAAACATTGATGTTAACTTTTCCCTGACGAAGTATAATAAACCCCTGCATCCGAATATCGTTCAGTTGACAACAGCAACAATGCAAAAATACCCCGACCCCCTCCTTTTCTACACGGAAGCTGCCAAGGCTTCCCCAGAGGCTACTTCATCCCCAACCGCCTGTTCCTTTGAAGTCTGCGACGTGATTCGAAGCATTCGACCGAATGACAATTGCTCGGTACTGGATGCTGAAATATACGCAGTATTTTCCTGTTTGGAATATTTTCTTTCTACAGAGCCTACATCACAGAAAGCCTTGCTGGTATCTGATTCATCCGCAGCTTTATTGGCAATTTCTAATCCCCTCACCAAACATCCTGTAGCAATTCGAACCCAGCAGGTATTATACGAACTTATTAAGAGACAGTGCTCTGTATCCTTTTTGTGGGCGCCCAGCCATGCAGGGATTCCTGGAAATGAACGCGTCGATACATCCGCCCGAGCAGAAATATATTGCCCCTCGCCTAGTAACAGCCCACCTCCACCTTATCTCTCGAACGTAATCTTTAATAATCTCACGTCCTTATGGAAAACCCATTGGTCCTCGTGTCAGACTTTCTCGAGGTTAATTAAACCCTCAACCGAACCATGGTGGCCGGAAAAAAGCATTTCCCGCAGAGATTTCTGTACACTTAGCCGCTTGCGCACAGGCCACACGGCCATGTCGCATAATTTTATTTTGCAAAGAACCCCCTCTCCTATTAATTGTCCTTTCTGTGGCCAAGATGTTGCTCCTTCAACTCCTCATATACTATGCGACTGTCCAGCATTATCACCTCACCGGCCCCCTTCAATTAATAACAAAACAGTCACCAACATTCTTGAGAATTCCCCCGATGCAATTTTATCCATAACACAATTTATCAGAACTAGCGGAATAATCAGATATCTATAAAAACAAACTGCGCATCTTTGTACTGTAATAGCCACAGCAGTTAAACACGGTACAGGATGTTGCTTTCACAAAAAAAAAAAAAAAAAAAAAAAAAAAAAATTACAGATACTGTTTAATTCAAAAAACTTCATTATGTTATCTATGTTCTGTTATTTGCCAATGAGCCAGCCTGAAATTTTGATCCCTGGTATGTGTTTCATTTTGATCTTGTATTTTTTTTTTTTAACATATTTATTTAAAGTCTCTCAGAAGCCGGGGCCTTTTCCAGTACTAAGAAGTTTATATCCTATAAGTAATAGATTATAAAACAGAGAGAAAAATAGAAAAACAGCTGATATACAATACTACCATACATATATGTAAGTAGGAAAAGTCTGGTAAGCTTGGAAAATTTAAAGATGTTGTTACGTGCCGTTTCACTGTCCGCTAGAATTTCGAGCAAATCAGCGCCTTTTTTGAAACACGCGGATATCGTTTGTTGAAATTTGTGGCAAGAGGCGAGGAAATGCTCCACCGTTATTAGTACTCCACACACGTGACAAATGGGTTTTGGTTGTTTTTGGAATTCGTGACTATGTACGAAGATGCAGTGGCCTATGTAAAAGCGACATAGTATTATTTCTTCGTGAGCGTTACACGTCTATATCATGTGACTCCACCATGCTAGGTTTTTTAAAATTTTGAACAGTTTTTTGACAGTTTTGCTCCCATTCATACTGCCAAACGAAGTATATACGTATGTTTTTTTAGTTGGCTCTTCAAATTTTAATTTTATGTGCGCGAATAAATTTTTTTATATGATATAGTGCCAAGTTTTATGAATTGATTTATCACTAATGTGAAGCATACCGAAGCGAAGAAAGGCAAACCTGTAAATTTTTTTAAGTACTGAAAGCTACGTTTTTTTGTTAATTGAAATAAAATCACCATTTTTGCTATTTGAAAATGCTATTGGAAAATTCGGTTGTTAAGATGCGATAATCACCTTTCTCAATTGAGAAAATCGACTACCGCTGTGATCATCATTGAAATAAGTATTTCCATCGGCTGTAGGAAGGCCCCGAAGAAGTTTAACATAATAATATTCTTCGTTAAGAATCAGTAAATCAGAAAATCTGAAAATTTTAAAATATAAATTCCAAAGGTTTCTATTAAGACAAAGTTTTAAATATATATATATATATATATATTGAAAATTGGTTAGAACGAAATAGGTTACGATAACATACAATTTATAGAAACGAATAATGTTGGAAGCGGCAGAGTTTCATAAAACTATATATTAACCTCTATCGGTTATAACGAATATAATGAAAAATCAATTATTGCGACCAAAATTTTAGTAGGCAGACAAATAATTATCGCTTATCTGACTATGTATATAAAATTTAACTTGAAAATTTTTTGCACTGTAAATTTAATAATATTGAACTAAAAAAACACGAAAAAATGAAATTTGTATAGAACGGAAGAGATATATTGTTATGTTACTAATTAGCACGTTAAATGTTTACTATAAACTTGACGAAACTGCTGAAAGCCTTTAGTACAAGTGTCATTATAAAGAATGTTAGAAAAAGTGGTTACATACCATAGAACTACCACCATATGGTTCACAACCTTTCACGAAATCATAGCAGACTTAAACCGACGCGAAAAAATGGACTCTTCCTTAACCAGACATATCAGAAAGGTGACTCGGTCAATTTGGCAAAATGAGTGGAATCGAATTTCTCCAATCAAAAACAAACTACGGCGCATCAAAAACGAAATTTCCAACTGGGACACCAACTATTGGTCAAAAAAACAAGACGGAACAGTTATTTCACTTATTGTGAATAGGGCAATGCTCATTTAGCCACAAGTACATCCTCGACAAGGAGCCGGCGCCCATTTGTGAGGTCTGCGCAAAGACTTTCTCAGTAGACCACCTCTTAACATGCAAAAAGTGGGAAACACAGCGGGCAGCCTGCGACATGGTAGGAAAACCTACATATATATACCAGAACTCCTTTACAACGACAGATGAAATTGTGAAAATGTATTGACATACGTAAAAAAATGTAAATATCTATAATATTATCTAGATAAGTTAACTGTTAAGATATAATACATATATATTCGTCGCAAATGGCGAGCCATTGTCGAACGACGATAAATAAATATATTGAAAAACAATACTATTCACTTCGTTATAATACAAATGGAAAATTATGTATAAATTTCTTCAAAAATAAGGAGAAATTGAACTACCCGGATGCGCATAGTAATTTCTCTTTTTCACCGTTTTGCTTTATCATTGATATTTAAGTTTTATCATGATTGTAGAATGTCATGTATAAAGAAAAAATTTGATATTTGTGCCTTAGAATTTATTAAGAAATATGTATAGTATCACAAGTGAATGATTATTTTTGTTTAATTAGGGAAAAAAGGTTATTCCGTAAAATACTTTAGGAAATAACAACACACAAAAAGAGTTTTCGTAGTTCATATTAACATGGAAATCACAATTTTTCGTAAACACTACATCAACATTAACACATAGAGCTATTTAACATTTCGAACACTTTTACACAGGGTCCATCGTCAGAGTTTAATTTCTGATGATGGACCACCTCGTGTAAACGTGTAATTCGAAACGTTAAACAGGTGTGTGTTAATGTTGACGTGGTGTTTACCAAAAATTGTGATTTCGATGTTTTAGGAAAGTTTTATATAACAGAGTAATAATTCTTTCGTAATGATAAATTTCGGGCTTTAAAAAATCACTTGGATGATATAACGACAAAGCGGCTGTTATAACGACCAAAGTATTCATACCGTCGTTGAAAGTCGTCGTAAATCCGACTTCCACTGTATAGGTGTGTTTTATTTACCTTGTGGTTTTGAAATTGTTCAACAAATATATGCAAGTTCAAAACGTTTACTTTTTATTTATCTGAAAACTAAGATTTTCAGTTTCCTTTTATTAGTACGATATTCGAAATATCATTTTGCCAGAATTAAATTTATTCCTTTAATTTCAACCAATAGCTCTTCTCATTTTACATTATCGCGAACTAGTTATTCAATTTTTTAGATTTCAATACTTTTAACGTTTCAATTCGTAACTACATATATTCATAATTAATTCTAACGGACATGTAATTTACAAGCGCGCTTTCTTTATTTTTCATTGAAATGCGTCATTTGATTTTTTTTGATCCGTAATAATTTACGATTTTCTTTTTTCTTTTTTTCGTATTTTTTTCTCGATTGGTACTTAGTATACACTTCCGAGTTTTTTTCTTCTTCTCCATAGATGATTTATAAAATAAATTTCCGATTTCGAGTAAAAACTCATTACCGATTATTATACGTATTTTTGAAATGCATTTTTTCCTATATTTACGCGTCAGCTTATATCTTACACTGCGTCGATACTGCTGATTGCTGATTTCAATCGCCTGACAAATTCTGATGTATTAATCATCTTCCCTGAACAGAACTCTTTTGCATGCGACTGAATACCAGACGTTTGTGAAGTCTTAATGTGTCTACTTAATAGTTATAAATCAGAAGTGCGATTGTCACCTATCATCGACTTGCGAACGTAACGAGGGAAGGATAAAATAAGCACACACGCTCCAACTTGTATTTCGAAAACTCCTGCAGAACGTAGAGAAGAAAATACATAGAGCTATAAAGAAAACCGATTAAATAAACAGCAATCTGTAGGGAGAGAACCAGAATAGGATGAAAGCGAAAGAGTTAAAACAATCGGTGTACTAGACATGGGTAACCCCGGGGGGGACACAGTTATATCCTCGAAAATATATCCGCGTAGTCGAACGAACACAGTCGGATATATGTATCTCCGATGACATGATTTAATATATCTCAACTACTCGGAAAGACGTCAGCTGGGCGCGCGCAATTGTCGAAATGTGCCTTATCGTTACTGTTTCACAGAACTAGATCGTGTTCATAGATTGCAGTGTATAGCAATAGCACGACAGTGTGATTTAACATTTTCAAATCTGGAATGAGTAATGTGATCCACAAATTTAATATGCTACGTGTCATTTAACGCGATGCAAACTAGAGCTATTTTATCGAAAAAAAGTGCTGCTGGTAAATCGGAATTGCGTGAAAAAAAGTACGCATCGTGTTCAAGGACGTTCTGTTGCTTGATGCATTCTGAGTATTACTAGACGGAGTTGGAGTTATGAAAATATGTATGTATATAAATGTATATCCGCAGTCGGAAAGGACACATAATGTATATGTGTATATGTGTATATGTACCCAAAACTCCTCTAACGGAGTTGATTTGCGCATCTCTAATCTGTACTGTAGTAGATTTTAAAAGTTACGTCATCCACTTTTTATCATAAAAAAATTCGTTTAGCGCGTAATCAAGACCGCGCTAAATAATCAATTAATTTCTTGATACGTTTTAACAACTTCTGCCAACAAATTATTTTAACCGTAAATCGACGGAGCTTGTTCTACAAAACATACCGATGTTCGCCACATTAAAATTGAATGTATTTGCTTACTCTCAGTAAGGCAAAGTCTTAAGCAAGTTTTCAATAATTTTACCGAAAAAAAAAACAAAAAAAAACTAAAACCGAAGTAGAGCAAAAACGACATTGTCCAATTAGTAAGAATCCTCTTTTCTTCTTTTCTTCTTTTTTTTTTTTTTTTTTTTTTTTTTGTAGCTTTTGCGTTATTCGTTTGAAATTTCTTCAGAAAATTTTCAAAAATACACCCAAAAAAAAGAAGTTGGATTTTTTTATGTGCAATACGATTTCGATCATTCACAAAAAAACCGGATTATTTTCAAGTGTAAATCCAATAACTGTTCGTTCAGCGATCGCAGAGCTATCGATTATTTTCTCGTAGGTGAATTTATTAAGCAAGTACGCAGAGACGTTGTAAGCGAAAGCGTAATTATCGAAAGGCGATTTGTCGCTCGCCTTGAACGTAGGATATCAGCTTTATCAAAGATATTATTCGGATTATCAATTAATTACGTAAGCGCTGTTTTCGTTTTAAATTAAGTAATTGGCGCGTGTATTACACGCTAGAACAATATGGCATATGTATTACATATATGAGGCCCGAACGAACGTACACGCTCGTTTAGGTACCATTACGAGACTGCTCGCGGGCGGCCATGTTTTGCCGAAAGCCATACACTTCGCCGTTAGCATTATAATAAACAGATAGTACGTGTGTCTCTGAAGTAGAAAAATCCTTCGATTTCAGCCAATCTGTTAGACTCGCACATTCATTCGAACTCCATGGCGGAATTAATAAAGATTAATTAAAACCGAAAAGTATTTACAATAATTAAAGGCCGCGGATTACGTTTATTTTGGTTTCGATTCGAGCTGTACACATATACTACCTGTAGCGGACACGTCTATGTTATTCTCAAAAGATTTACCTTTTGTTTTTTTTCACTTTCTTCGGGCGTGCATTTTTCCGATGTTAAATTCCTCGAAAATCCGATGACGAACAATTGTGATTTAAAAAAAAAAATGAAACTTCTCTTATTTTTTTCTCCTAGTTACTAACTTACGCCATCATCATCATGATGGTTCATCATTAAATGGAGATATTATTACAGAGACCATGAACTGAAATAGCGAAAATAGTAGAATAGCCAAAATAATGGGTACCTATTCTATAGTATGTACGAAGCGTTTCTCCCGCCTTTAATATTTCACTGTCGACTTATTAAGCGCTTAAAATGTTGATCGAACGCGCCCCGTAAAAATAATTATCAACGTTTTATTTTTATTTTTATTTAATTTAATAATACTTCGTAAATTTTATTTACTACTTGTCTTTTTTTTTCAGAGTCTGCGATGGTGTGTCTAGCATAAAAATTCACTTCTGCCTTACTGCCCTGCGACGTATCTAAGATAAAGTCAGAAATAACCGCTGTAAATTAAAAAAAAAACAAACAAAACAGCGATAGGTTATGTCAATGGCGTGGTGTGTTTTGCTTAAAAAATAATATACAACCATTCCTGATAGAAGATAGTTCTGTTAATACCGTAATAGAGCCTTATTTATTTCTAGACCATCTCTATACAGTCCTTTATCTCATTGTTAAGCCAAAAAGACACTAAATCCCATATTTTACCTTTCACATCCATTTATCTTCGTTCCAGTCCCTTGTGTGTACCGTAAGCTATTTTTCCTTTTTATTTTACAGTTGAAATTTGTTCTCTTTATATAACAAAGAAGGGGAAACCGGAAAAATGGGCGATGGAAACAAATCCGCAATTTCTTCCAAGGCGAAATGACGTTAAATGTTTGCTGTGGAAATAATTTTTAAATGTTGATTTAGGTTATCGTTTTTTCACTAAAAGTCTTTCGCTAAAAGTCTTTCGCTCATGTCCTACCTTTTCGTTTCCCAGAAGAAATGGTGTTTTACCGCTGGAAAAATCCCCCTTTAGCTCAGTTCGCATATTCATCGCAGCTCAAATTTTAGCTATCCTGTCGTAATCGTCCCTGTGTTTCCCTCAATTTTATCGATCTTTGTTGTCCTCATAAAGTAGATTTTTTCTTACTTCACTTTTGTTACTATTTCCTTCTGATGCGTAATCATTTTCAGGATTCCAGTAGGCCTGATCCATCCGGACCTGAATGTTTTTTTGTTTTTTTTCTACGCTCTATTAATTAATAACCACCTTAGTCCATTATTTACCGATTTCTCAAGGCTCTTTACTGACCATTTCTGTCACATCACTTCTCGTTTTCTATATAATAGATACGTGTTTTCATCCACATACGCTCTCTATCCGTTCCTTCAATTTATATAAAGCGGGTGATGTGATATTTCTTTGTTTCCTTAAAAAAAAAAAAAATCCTACAACTTTTTACCGCTGTCTCTGTGTAAGTTTTCATTTCCAATTTTAGCGTCGGATATCTACACTTCCTTTTATTACTTTTTTTTTTATTAGTCATTTATTTCATCCATCTTTATAATAATATAACCTTGCCACTTCGTCGTTATTGTCTCATTCGCCATACGTCTAAATCAGCACATTCTCGTTATTCCTCAGTTTTCTTTTGCCTCTCTGTACGAACAAAACAGTAGTTTCTAATATCAAGTGTACCCTTATTTCTGTGGAGCATCATTCTGTTCTACATGTCCATCTGCCGAGACACACCACTGCTTACTGTTAATTTTGTATCTTTACGCATTATTCGTGCCTGCTACTGAATTTTTCACGTTATTATTAACATTTGATGGACATGTAAAATTTATAAATATTAAAAATAAATCCTTAATAAATAAGTATAAATTTACTTTCTCTTTTCTCTTCTTCTTCCTTAAACCCCCGAAAGGGCGTAGTGATGTTATGAAACAGCCGCGTTCGTCACCATCCTCCATGCTAACCTATCTTGAGCCGTCATCAACGCCTCATGCAGACTTAAGCCAATTAACGATTTTAGTTGATCAGTCCAACGCGTTCTGGGTCTTTCTTTTTTCCTTCTACCATTGACTTTTCCGGTTATTACCAGGCGTTGTAATGAATTTGTATCTCGCGCCACATGTCCAAAAAAAACCAAAAATCCTTTCCTAATCCTGCTGGATAGACGCATTTGTACATCCAATTTATTGAGGACATATTCGTTGGTTTTTCGGTCTAGCCACGATATTCCTAATAGTCTTCTATATGCCCAGGTTTCAAACCCGTTAATTCTGCTGATGCATTCAGCGGTAAGGGACCAGGTTTCACAGGCGTAGGAGGCGATAGAAAAAACTGGACTATTTAGTAAATTTATCTTTGTATTTAATGACAGTGCTTTATCCTTCCATATCTTTGACAATCTGGTTACAGCACTGCGCGCTAGTGTTAGTCTGCGCTTCATGTCTGGTCGACAGTTTCCGTTCTTTGTTAATATTGAACCAAGATATATAAAGCTATCCACGACTTCGAATCCACATAATTTGTTTTTGGTATTGCTTCCTTGATCGATTATCATTATTTTAGTTTTAGATCTGTTAATAAGTAATCCACAATCTCTACATTGGTCTTTGAGTCTCTCTCCATGAATGTTATTATAATTTCTTCAGAGCTGCTTATGATGACAATATCGTCAGCGTATCTTAAAGTAAATTAAACTAAATACCTCTGTTTAAAAAACGTTTTCGGGCTATATCATCAGCTAACAGTCAGAATACAATCAATTAAAACTAAAAACACACTACATAAACTTAAATGGACGGGCTCAGGATAGACCTGTTATTTATATAAATTATTGGTATAAATTTTCTAAATATATTTACCCCATCGTATTACGAATTAGGGACCAAAAAAAAAAAAAACAAAAAACACATTACTGAAAAATATTTGGACTACATGTATATGTGTACATACATACATACATATATAGGAAAATAATATAGACAGAAAATTGAGTGTATTATGCAATACTGTGCTAGCTGATGATATAGCCCGAAAACGTTTTTTAAATTAAGGCATGGACGTCGCCAACGGGTGGCCGGGGGTAGCTGCCCCCCCTGGAGCCTTGAAACTTTTTAATCAGGCAATGATGGGTATTCATAGGCGTGTAATCATAGACAATTTGGAAGACTTTTATAATAAAGTAGTAAAACTATTTGCCAGAAACTCACGAAAATTATAATTTAATTAAGATTTTATTCTTGTTTAATAAAATATTAAGTCTTTACAACTTATAAATTTAATTTTTCCTATAACCCATATTCGTTTTCTATCATCTCCCTCCCCCCCGGCGGCTGACAACTCGGCTGGCGACGCCCTTGAATTGAGGTATTTATTTTAATTTATTAAAGAGTATATTTATACTTATTTACTGTTTGCTATTTTATTTATTTTATATTTATAAATTTTAACAAACAGGTTACTTGTTTAAATGTAATATAAAATTTAATCAACTACTCGGCCTTCTTGGATAACTGCCCCCCCCCCCCCCGGTATGTGTTACAAATTCATGTTTACAATTTTTGCAATTTTAAATTAAATTGTTGTATACTTATAATAAAGGAATACCGTGGTGTATCAGAAAGAACAAGGTGTTTAACACATTTTTAAATGAATATATATATATATATATACATGATATAAAAACACACACACGTACAAATAAGCAAATTCGAAAATAATTATTTTTCTCTGAATAACGGCTATTTTATTTATGCAAATATACATACGTAAACATTACGTACACGTATATAAAAGGCAAATCATTAAAATTCATTGAACCTCGATGTGTGTAAACCTGAAATTCTCGGCAACTAGATATGCTTATTAAAAATGGAATTCTGACAAAAGTGTCTAACACGTTAGAAATCGCAAAAAAGTAAAAACAACGGTGAGTTAAAAACACGAAATTTTGCGAATCTACATACTAGTTTAGAATTCGGAACGTAGAGGTCCCCCCCCCCCCCATATAAAAGAACGCAGGACAATCACTAAGGTCGGAAGAAATTGTGCAATGGACGTAAAATTCAATCGAATTTAAAATTTTTGAAAACAGCGAGCGACTGATACGTAAACACATGTTCAACCGTGATGATAAAGCAGTTAATTGGATTCGAATAAATTTAAATAATTAATTACATTGACACCGGGAAATCTCACATTTTTAACCTTTATTATTTTTTATATAATACGGGGTAGGGGGGGGGGGATGTTTAAAAAAATACGTAACACTATTAAATAAGAAAATCTATTTAAATTTACTTTCGGCTTAATGAAAAAGTATTACGAAGTTATATACATACATATATATTCGTTATAAGTTTCATTCGTATTTTTTAAAATCGAGCATCGTCTGCGTTAAATGTACACACGACACGTTAATTCATTAGTTCCATCTCGTTTGTTCGTTTGTATTTTGTCCGATATTTTCATTCCGGTTTCATTTATGTATTTTAATTACTTCCGGCTTAACGAAAATACACATTTCTGAAGTAATAACATAAAAAGAAGACGTAAAAATAGTTTTTTTTTCTTCTTTTTTTTTTATTTTTAATTTCGGAATATGTTTCCTTTTAATTACCGGCGAAATTGTAATTAATACGGAATTGTAAATTATTTTGATTTCTTACAATGTGGTTAATATTTTTCCTTCTGCATGTCTGCACTACAATAATAACACGTGTCAGTCTCAAATTCGAACGGATTATTATGCGTAACTTACGTAAATCTAAACTATTCAGACAATATTCCTCTAAGAAAAATCGATACTTCGGCGCGTACCTTTTTTGAACCTGTTAGTGATATAAAACTACACCTACGTACGAGCTTAAGGCATCAGGAGAAATATTTTTTTACGAATTCTACTAGAGTGCAAAGTAGTCGTATTAATTCAGTTTTATAAGTGGATTGGGGGGGGGCAGTGTAGGCCTCATATAATTGCACAAAGTGAGGGCAACTTCATTATTACAAATGTGTGTAAATTCTTACATTATTCTGCAGATAATGCTCACGTCACTTTGATTACTGCTAAACTTACAACTATAATTTTGTCAGACAGTATTGTATTGTTGTGGCCATTGAAGAGCGGACTGCTTCAATATTAAACGCACTTTTTTCATTTCAAAACATTAATAATAACAGAAATAGGAATATTTAAGAAAAAAAGCAATTGTTTGTTAAAAATGGAATAACCCCAACACGTAGTCCTTTTTTCTTTGCCTAAAAATATTAATTAAACAGCCGAAGGAAATTAAAAGTCGGTTACATTTGAAGAAGCCAAAGAAAGCGAAAACATAAACAGATGTAATGGAACGCAAGTGAATCGTATGAGAAAACAACGGAACGATGAAGAAGAAATAAAAAAGGAACATCACTGAAACATCGAAGGAGGGGGGAACCTTCAAAAATGATGTTGAGTGTCGGCTTTATCGAGAATTTCGGCAAAGATTGATGGGAAACAATCATATATAACATGGACACGTAGTATCGCCAAAATTAATCGTTAATATTAATTTAAAGGAAAATATAAGAAGGCTGTATTGGCGGCTGCTTGGTAAACATTCATTAGATAATAAACGCCTCCTTATAGGTATATAACTGTTATAAAGTCGATTTGAATCTACGACACCCAGTTGTGACGTTGTGCTAGTAGAACTAATGTGGCCTCCTATACACATAAAGCTGCCAAAACATAACTCTTCGTACTATAACTGCAGCTTACAGATTCGAAAGAAATGACAGTATACATAAGGACATTAAGGAATGCACGTAAACATGAGAATAGACTAAAAAATTACAGTAACAGCGAGGCAGCGCAACTACTAGTGATCATTCAAGTGATATCAGGAGACTGAAACACCTGAAACCGTATGATTTAAAACATATATGTAGTATTGGATGCATTTCACTGGAAGTGTGTAATACATACACGTGTATTTTCTTCATTTTTAATAATTATTGTTAAACACCAACTGATGGTGACTTTATTTATTTATTTATTTTCTTTTGGCCCGACTTTCGCCCCTTTGGCCAGTTTTATCTTTACGTATTTTGTCTTTTAATTACGATTATATATTAACATTATTTCTTTTAATGAACTGATATATAAATATATTTTACTTCGTCTGATAACGATGTGTCTTTCTTCTATTTGTATGATAGATACAGGAAAAGTATTATATCTTTGCAACAGAAGAAAAGCTGCGAATTCTTTCTTCCCATTCTCACTTTTCGGGCATTGCCACACATTAAATGTTCTTTTAATCGTTCCTTCTGTGCCGCAATTCTCGCATCGTCCGTTCGATATTATATTCATTTTCATTCGAGTTAAGTGTTCAGCAGGAGTGCAATAATGGCTTAAATGTCGCCTCATTAATTTTACTTAATTCAGTCTCTGTTTATATATCAGGAGGCACCGTATATCAAGGGTGGTGTGTGTGTGTGTGGTGGGGGGGGGGGGGGGGGGTGCAACTTTATTTTGTAAGGAGATGTGTATATTTTACCCTTTTGATAATACATGATTTCTTTAATCCGTGATTTGTATTCTACCGAGTTTACGTTAATGTCTCTCGCGAGTATTTCCGCCTATGGAATCAACAATTTCGTTTTTTCTACTATTCCGACATGAGCCCGGGGCATCTGTTTGATTGTTACTTTATTTCCTTCCTGTTTTAATCTGTGTACTTGATTCCCCCCTAATCTGCAATTCCGTGTTATGCAGATATAATTTTATTTTTGATTTTGCTAAAACTGATACAACGATCGGATAATATGATTACATTGTTGTTATTCTGTATTATTATTTTGCCGTACTGTTTTAAAAAAATGTACCTATGATCATCATTATGGCAGGAGTAAACACTTTTTTCGTAAATAGTTTTTATATTGATTCTTAATAAAAAAAAAATGACACGGTCAATTAAAATCGATTCTTTCGTGTAGGGGAGGGGATTGTAGGAGAGAAGAATTAAAGAAATCCCATTTTTAAAATTCCCGCTAAATACAACGTGTCCGAGACGAAAGTTTGACTAGAGGAGGATTTTCTTTCTACCACAACATCGGAAGGACTCGGCTGTACTTTCTAGGTAGACATTTGTTCTTAGCTTTCTGGTGATTTCTATGATTCACGAGTTTCGTCAAGAGAGGTGCATGGCCAACGACGAACGCTGAATTATCATGGATGGCGAGGGGGGACGGGAACTGAGAACTCGATTGCAGCTTACCGCGTTTTATGTTTAATTCGTGTTTTTCGGGTAAATCTTTTTAGCGGTCGATCGCGATTACGAATAAGCCGCCACCTCACAGAAACCTCTCTTACTTTTTATACACTTCTACAAAAACGACAGGTTCGGTATCCGGCAAACTTGTGTACGTTCTGCATCGGAGCTGTGTGGTGCTGTTCGGTTGACGAAAAATGCGAACCTTTCTGCCCGTATAAACGAGTGTAAATGCGAGGCCAATATGTAAATTTTCAGAAACGATCATGACGATAAAATGCAAATAACGTCGTCGTATCCAGAACACGATAGAGCTGTGTGTCGACGGTGCCGAGAAGAGTGCCGTGCGTGCGATATAATAATAACGGCGATTAATGAAAATGTGGTTGACCTTGTATAATCGTTGGCTACATTCGAAGACTTGGTAATATACCAACTTGTTGGAAAATTTACAAAAATAACGCAGATCGTGCCAGTAGTATAGCCGCCGCAGCGTTATCGGTCACCTGACTACCACTGTCGAAGATGGGGCGTTGTGTGTTTTTTCGCATTGTCGTTGTATGCGTAACTTGTATAGTATACGCCGCCTAGTATATAATATAACAAAACCAGCGCTAAATAATTGTATTAGCACGATTATTTTTGTACACTGATGCTAGTAGACAACACTTTCTGCTATAAACTTAATAATGCGCGTCGGTGTGTGTACAGCATCCGAAGATAGCCTAATGGAATAAAATCGATTAAATACCACGCTCAATTTATTTTTCCGCTTTTTTTTTCCTGATGGAATCTTACGTTCGACCCAAATCTAGAGAACCTTAGATGAATTTTCCAGGTTGTGTGAAAAAATGAAATTATTACTTTTTCGGAAAGGGGAAAAAATGACAAATGAAAAAAAACAAAAAAAACGAACGTAATAAATCATTTTGTTATTTCTATGACACTTGTAATTTTGAAGAGTGATTTAGTTGTAAGTATATATTCTCTGATTTATAATAATTTCAGTGCATGACAGCGCAGAGATAATAGTAATATTACATATTTACCTGGCGGGTGGAGGGAGCTTTTTTACTTTTCCGATAATTCTACAAATCTTTCTAAAACAGCGTGATACCACGAGTCTTTTTCGTTTCGTTTTCTTATACTGTATAGCCAATAAAATCTATCAGTTGTAAGAGACATCTTATAACCTGCATTGGAAATTTTGTCCAAAAATTATTTTATTTTTTTTTTTTTTCCGGCGCAAAAATATAAATTCTGTTACCGGATTTGTTTTGTTTTCTTAATTAATTTTAACTAAAATGCCCCCAGCCGCCCTGAAAGTGCTACTAGGACTGTGCAGAACGGAAAACTGCTAGTAGTGTTTAGCTTTTTTTTTAAAAATAATATGAGCAATTCATTGACTAGAAAACAATATATGTATATTAACAAAATGATTCTACCGACATGTTTCGGAGACACCGCTTCATAATCATGGTGAATATGCAACTAAAGTTACCATGTAAATAATAAAAAAAAAAAAATGATATAAACGAGTTGAAGAAATCGAAGTATTAAATAATCGCAGTCTTAGCCAATTCCGAGCACAAGACCTACAAAATTATTTATAATTGCCGATGTAACATTTCTTAATACATCATGCGAAAGCTAAAAATAAACGGTACGTGGTACACAGAGACCAAAAAAGACCTGGATGAACTGAAGATCACGCCTGAAGATATAGAACAGCGATCAACGTTGTTAAAGAAGAAATTATTTGACTGCAAAAGATTCGCGGAGAAACGTAAAGGAAGAACTGGCATTTTGTGGACCGAAGAAAGAAAAAAAAGACACAGTGAAAGAATGAAAGCAGTATGGAAAGAGAGAAAGTAGAATGGCAGAACCAGTTGACAACGTAGTCCACCAGTGGCTAATTCGAAATAATAATAATACATGTATATATTAGAAAATCATATCGACGTTAATATTTATTTTTCAAAAAATGAATCCTTTTTCACAATAATTACCCCCTACCGCAAGTTTATTTAAGTATCGGTAAAATAAACACCAAAAAATCGGAAGTACTAGAAATTCTCAAAATTTACGTAATTCACAAAACTACCACGATTCCGGGTTGACTGCAGAACACGGTTTTTATTATTTTTTTCGAATTATAAATTTTGCGAATTTATTTATTTACTCGAAATTCATCATATTATATCGAAAATGGACTACTATTAACGTTATTTTAAAAACGTAAATATTTATAAACGTATAAGTTGTTTTCAACAATATTCTCTTCCTAATAATCCTTTAAGCAATTCAAATAAGATTTTTATACAATTTATGAACACGCTGCGTAAAGCGTTTTTTTTTTTCCACTTAAATTTACGTCATTCCCCTTTTAAATTTGAAAATATTCCTTCACTAAACTAAACTTTACGCTTAATATGGTGCTGGCGACGTCACTAATGTTATTTTCTCGTACGGTGATACGGTGATGTAATTAACAGCTTGGATTTAATTCGTCAACTATGAAACAGCAGAATTACATTAGGTAGATATTAAAATTTGTCGTTCGTTGTTGTTGTCTTTTTTTTTTTTTTTTTTTTTTTTGGTTTTTTAATTCTATTTTTATAAAAAACTTTCCATAATAAAAATAATAGTCTTCATTAGGTGTGTACAAGTTTTATTTAAACTAATTCTAGTTTCAAAATTTTCAACTGTAAACTAAAAACATGCTAAAGCGTGTAAAGATCTCTACGTACTAGCTTTTGTTAATTTTGAATTGGTTAATGGTGTTTGTAATGCCTTCTACTATGCCCCGTATAATCGATAAATTATTTCAATTACGTCAATATTTCCGAATATCGTATCGTAATATTTTGCCCGTGTTTCAGTGCAGAACTTTTTGTAAAAACCTGCCTTGAAAAATTTCACGTTTCAGAGCAGTGGCTTTTAAACAGTTAGACCAGCGCTGTTGTCCACATTGCTGTCATCTCGGACTGAGGACAATGCGGGATCGTCGGCAAGTCAAATTATATTATTAATTTGGTCAGCCAGATAAATTACTGTTTACGTCATGCTTTCGTCGTCGTCATCGTCGGCTGAGGTAGTGTAAGGAGAACGGTTCTGAAATAATATTGTTCTTACGTAATGTTTCATCGCAGAAAAATTTAATTTTAGAAGCGAATTATTCTGACTTGTTCGATGAAAACGTTAAGATTATTAAATAATTAAAGACTGTAAATATAATTATTTAGGTAGTCACAAATTTGTTGATTTTTTTTGTTCTGTTTTTTTTCTCGACCATTAAGGATGATGGTGTCAATAGTATCACCATCGGTGCACCACAAATAATTTTCTATAATTAACATTAATTGTTAATTTTTAAAATTGCAGCTTTTTATTTAACATGTTATAATATCACACTCATAGAACAGCAGATTTTTGTATAATTATCTAAGAAAATGAATTATTATTAAAATAATACTTTTTTTTTTTTTTTCACTCATTTTTCCTCAGAAATTACATTTATGAAAATGAAGTAACAACTATGCCGAATTTGTTATCAGTTATATTCACAGTATGGAAGATTTTGATAATATTGTAAAGAATTTCCTGTTTAAAATAAGATAAAAATAACGCGAAGTCAGTTGAAACAACTCGTCTATAAGCATTATAGATAGGGATGTGGGAGTTTAATATCTAAAAGACCGAGTTACATATGTAATATATGTATATTTTACGGCAGAATGTACACACCCCAATCAGTTTTTACTGACTATGTGTGGTTTTTTAGTTTTCCATTTGCGTCAAGTTTCTAATTCATGTTTGTTGACGCATGTCGCACAACTCGTGCATTTTATTGATTACAACTTCCAACATATCAAATCGATACACCTATACGAAAACGTTACGCGATTTTTCATATTACTCCCAGGCGTAAAAATGGCGATGTCATTAACGTGTAAGTACAGCTAGGAATTGGAAAAGTAATTTTACAGTTTTCATTTCAACGGGCGTCGTCCTTCCTCAGGAGTGGAAACGAATTCGAAAAGACCAAAAAAAAAAGAAGAAAGAAAACGCATAGTACATGGTGCGCCGGTTTCTTACCTGATCCTGAGAGGTAGTGTACAACGAAGTATGCACGCCTAAAATGCGGAAGTAGGTGTCTCTCTTCATATGATACACCAGAGTGCTCCTAGGATATTTATCTCTACTACTCGTTGAATTGGTTTCTTACACACATGATTTCGCAGGTTAGCAAATCGAATGTAGTGTTTTCTGTTTCTTTTTCGTGGGGTTTATTACATCTAAGAATTCAGAATAAACAGAGAATAAACAACGTTGGCTACATTAAATTAAAAGTTTAATAAAAAGACGGGAATTCCGAAAAATAATGCTTCTTTGTTTTAAGGCATAACTACAAAAACACCCAGTGGGCGACTAAAGCTCAGTACAACGAAATAAGAAATAAAAGTACATAGAGAGTGAGGTGGAAATATTTGTCAGCATTAGTTCAGCGTAAAGATGTCAAACCTATGTATATGCTACAATTTTAAAAACCGAATGATTTTAATATTTTCTCTAAAACCATATTGCCAGAAGGATCGAAGAAACCATCTGAAATTAAATCTGCAATGTCCAATGGCACCACCTTTACAAACGGTTCTGGCGCATAAGATCGCACACTAGATTCAGAGAGGAATCCAAGCGAATGGGAGGGGGTGGCGGGAATTACTCGTTAAACTACCACGAATATAATACGCTAACTGGTGTATCTGCTTCACTTTTAATAAAATCGACAGGTCCGTAGAAATATTTTTGGAAACTGCATTAAACACAGCGTCTTTGGCTTCGACATCGATCATAATGACACAGTCGAAGCATTCCATCTTGTTCCGACAACATGTTTAAACAACTTTTATAATCAGAGTTACTCCGATTACTGAAGAGAGTCTTCAACCTAGACCGTCCTCCGAAAACGAAATTAATCGGCCACATACTATGATAAAAAAACCCAACAAAAAACGCTTTATCTATAGTGAAAAGTTCAGCCGTAAAGATTGATGCTTCCTCCTCGGTGGCAATTTGAATTTCCAAACAACTGCATCGTACCTTCGTCGCTGGCAATAGCGCCGTGAAAAAGCGTGTCTTACATTGTAGAAATGACCTTTAAAGTTTTTGTAAATAATTCCAACTATCCATAGTCACTTTTTATTATAATTAATGTCTTGTAAGAAACTTTCAGTTTAAAGGCTCGCCTTATGATGATATTTTTATAAAACTTTCATAAATTTCTCGTTTTTCTCCGACCTTGATGTATTAGGTATATTTCCGCTTCTAGAGGTAGCCGGATAGAGTTAGTCGAGCTGATTTTTTTCGTTTTTTTATTTATTTTTTTTATTACGTAAATATATCAGTTTTAATGTTGTTTTCTCTTTTGTTTTTCATTTTTCACTTTCGCTTTATAATAGTCCCGCCGTTATGTGAAAAAAAATATAATCCTAATTAATTAATCTTTATAATTTAAATCACATACGTGTAGCTAATTTTTAACGTACGTAATTCAAATATAGGTTCTCTCGATAATCAGTAGTGGGGGGGCTATTCCTGTTTGATCCTACAATTTGTAATTTTAAAAATTACAGATCAACCGCTGCAGCTGTTACCTAAAGATATTTCCAAAGGCATATCTAACTGCTACAGAATTATCGAAAAATCGCTACACAGATTGCGATTTTTTCTTACACCGGTAACAATTAAAAGTGTTACATTGTTTCGTGTTTGTCTGCGGTAGTGGTGATCGTGCATGCGCGTTGTTCATCGACAACCGAAAAAAAAACAGAAAAAAGAAAAGAAAAAAAAAAAGCGTATAAAACGCGGTGAAAATTGCAATCGAACAGTAGAGACTGCGTTGGTTCTCAGTGTGGCTAATTAAAAAGCTGTCTCCTCCGTATAGTTCGGCATGGTTGCAGTGTGCGGGGGGAGAGGGGTACTACTTTAATGAACGACGATGAGTATCATTGTCGAGCTGCGGCAGGGAAGCTTAGAAAGTTACATTCGTACGACCAGGGGACGACCGATTCTAGAAAGGTTAAACTGGTTGGCTCACGTCGTCATTGCATTATCGTTATATTAATAATGAATGCGCAGGCACGGGCACGAGCAAAATCAACATGGACGTTGTTCACTGTGTGCGCACATCGCGAGGTGTGCATTTATTATCATTAAAACCGGCGATTTTGGAGTTGCGTAATATAATCGAAAAGTGACACGTACAGAGCACACATTTCGGTCGGCCTGAGCAACCACCGCTGTTTCCGTAACGGAATTGGAACTGGTAAGAAGTCGACAACGAAACATTCGAAAATAAATAAAATAGCCCGAAAACACTTATAAACAACCCCCACTCGATACAAATATGTACCCCCCTTCCCCTAGTAATTAAAAATAAAACTCGTTCGCGCCGGGAAATTATTTTGCATTTCGTTAGTGTGTCTTTTAACGAAAAATTGTGTCCGTTTTCAAAGAATTTTTTTAACCCACGGTGCATTGTTATTTACTTGCTTTTTTTAGCTTTTGGTAAAAATCACGTCGAGATCTGACATTTCGTACAATAAATACACTGTCCATTAAACAGAGAAGTGACATTTATATTCATAAATAGTGTTAAAGGATATCAAAAAATGTTGATTAAAAAAGTTATGTCTGGATTCGAGTATCTGAAAAACTAAAATCGCTAGAGCTAATGATGCAAGTGAGAGTAATGAATAAAACGTTGTCCCCGTACTATTGATATCTACGTTTGTTTTTTTTTTTGGTTTTTTTCGTTTTTTACCTCGATTAAGTCGTGTGGGTGAGGTTATTAATTTAATTTAGTATAATCTAATATATTAATGTAGTAAAAGAAAAACCAATTAAGTGTTCCTTTCTTTATTACCCCGTTTTACGGTTTTTATTATTATTATTGTTTTAAAATATTATTTAATATACAAATGCTGTTTTTTCGGTATATTCTAATTCTGTCTTATTGAAATAATTGAATTTTCCATTGCACCGGAGTTCACTGTAATTCTCATCTAGTTGCGTGTTTAACATCAGTCGAAAATATGTCGCATGTTATCTTTTTCGTTGCATCGATGCAGTTATCTGAGATTCTGTAACATCAGACCTCTTTTAAGGTGTATTTTAAAATTTCCATGCATCCGTATGAGAACTGTACACTACTTTAAATCTTTTTAATTGTTGGAAAAAAAACATTTCCGCTAAAATTTTGTCCTACTTTAACCCCAAATCTTCTATCGATTGTTGATGAATTTTCTTTTGAAATTCTATTAACCATTTATTTCTTACTTTAAATTTATCATTCGAATATTACGATATCCTCTTGTATTGTTGTTCCAACTTTAACTTGTTTTTAATTGAGATATTGTAATAGGTTTTTTTTTTTTCTTTTTATTTTCCAAATCTAACGGTATACTAAACTCGCTATCACTAGCGTTTCCGTTTAGTGTTCTACAGGATTTTATTATTAACTCGATGGTTATGACTTTGTGTACATTCGCTAAACATTTTTTAAATTTTTTCGATGTAGCTTATGGACGCCGTATAATAAATTTTAGCCATATAACTGTTTTATTATATAATATTATTCGTAACAAAAAAAAAAAAAAGTTTTCTCATTTTTACACACGTTTTGTTTTTCTTTTTATTAATTTTTTAATGTATAAATTGTAAAATATTTCAATATTAAAGTAGTTTGGAGCGAGCAACTGTGGAGAGGTGAGCAATATACGAGACAATCTACCGACAGAAGAAAATGAACAAGATAGAAAATCGGCTGATTCGTTGCCTTGGATTTCTGAGTGTCCAAGGATTTACAATATATCAATTTAAACAGAGCGGGTGCGGAACATGTGGATGAAAGAGAATATGAGAAGAAAAAAAAATATACATATATGTATAAATATTACAAGGAAAAATCGATGGAAAAAGGAGTGGAGGGCGTCATCGATGTGATTCTTACATCGTACTAAATCTTTCATAAAATTATCTTTATCAGAACTAATGAAAATTATTAACAACAGAGAAAAATTACGTCAGGTGGTCGATTGATCTACTGGTTTTCATGATGGTTGGTCACCACGTCCGTAAACGGACAACACGACTGAAGATGGAAAAGGAAGAAGATGAGACGACATGTAGGATACTATCGGAATCTGATCTAACGAGGAATTTATGAGAAACTAGAAGTAATAAAAACGACATCACGCTAGAGACAGCAGTAGAATCGGCATAGGAAAAATTGAATAGAAGGAATGTTTCAGAATAGTTTAGGGAAATGGAGACAGAAAAATGCTAAACCAAACTAGGTTCTTTAAAGTGGTGAGGTAAAAGAAAGCCTAAGGTGCTTAAAAATGCTGATTTAATAACATGTTCCGCGATAGGTTTTGATGAGATAGTTGTGTGAAGGCAATTAATAGGATGTAGGTTTGACAGTAGTGTTGACGTGCCCAAATAAATTTAAAAAAAAAGCTGATAATTTTCCATTTACGATTAAAACAAGAAATAAAAATCGAAATTGGCAATCAAAACTTCACATAACCATGCTGAACATCGTTCTGAGCAGTGTTGTAGAGTCTTGCTATTGCAAGCCAGTAAATCTGCACCTAGCGAATAATGGTAAATCGGAAAAAGGGCTAAGTGTATTTTGTCCTAAAAGTTCTGTTTCGTCGTGTAGAGTTTAGTTTTTAAACTATTATGCAGATGATTTAGACTAGTGTTAAAGTTCGACTAGCATAAAAAATCACATTGGTTTAAAAGTGGAAAATGCAGTTGACGTCTAACGTTTAAAGAATTAGTACTTTTTTTTCGGATTGACCTCAATCAGCGCAGGAGATTGCACGGCATCTTATACACCTTAACTTGTATTTTTCGGTGAAAGGTTTAAACCGCGTATGCCACAACGTGAAGAGAAATGAAATGCTAGTACTGGCGCCCTGAATGAACACTATCGCGGTTCAATAAAGTCGAACTATATTCCCAACATCTAATGTAAAATAGTTAAAATAATTATTTCGTTCCGGAAAAAAGTTTGCGGGTTCGTTACAAAAAATTAACGTTTTACAAGTAACGATGGAGTTTACTGGAAGATAAAGGCTTAACGCGCGAATTCTAAAACAGCGTTCCCTGTTAGCGACGACACTATATTTAGCCGAGGCTGGCAGCCTTAGTCTGCTGGACACCGTTTAATTTAACTGCGAATGCGATTGGGGTATAAATGTGTTCGCATATTTTTCTTAATTATTCAAGTTATACGGAGACACACTCGTAAACAAAACGTTTTTATAATTGGTTTATAAAAACTGGTTTGAAGGCGACGACAACGGCCGATTTTTCTTTTCTTCTCGCCTGGCCTTAAGCACATTATATTTGTGTGGGTCACTTCAGCCGATCATCTCGACTACATTTTTGAAACTATATCGGCCGATGAACCCTTTAGCGACACGACCGGTTCTAATAAAAACGAAAAAAAAAGCAAAAAGAATACAAATACGAGAAAAAGTTTCGTATTGTTTGTTTATATACCGCGTTTCATTTTTTTTTTTCCCTATCGAGCATAGAGCTAACCGTCCGGTTACAGACAATTTCCACTTCTAAAAGAATATATAACGTTATCAGTATTTTGCACGTGATCAATTTTAAAAATCTGCCTTTCTTTTTTTCCTTTTTTAAATCCCCCCCCCCCCCAATACAATAAAATAAAAGACAGGGAACCAACGAGGAATGGCTACGCGATGAAACTCGGTCCCGTTAATTTTACAACTACTTCATTTTATTTGAACATGATCGCAGTTAGTTCAAATTTTCTAATCTGCACGAATTAGATTTTAAAAATATAGTTTTCCGGATCCAAGTCGCTCCCAAGCTTACCTAGCCTGAAATAATTGGGCACCAGAGAAATCTGGGAAAATAAAGGCGGATCCCAAGTAGAAAGGAACTGGCCCCACTACTCTCCATTAGTGTACCGTTGGGCTTAGTACACTGTGAACCTTAACTTCATAATCCCCAACGCCCTGTCAAGGGTATGGGGAACTCACTTTACTTTACTTTAACGAAAAATACATTTACTTTTAAATTCAAAACAACAACGCGCTAAATTTACTAACTTTATTAATATATTTTTTTTGTGTGTTTCTAGCTGAAGATGGGAAATTCCCGAAAACGATTTATATTAATGTTCTATTTAAATGTAGTTTGTAGCGCTTATAATATTATTACTTTATTAAATTAGATATTATAAAATACATTAGAATAACGGCGGCAATTACGAAAAATATGATGAAGTACACCATATATATGTAAATATCAACCAAAAATATGTAACTAAAAAGAGAATATATATATATATATATATATATATATATATATATATATATATATTATTCTTTTTTCTTTTCAAGGACCTTTACCCAGAAACAAATAGTAAGCAAAGAAGTCGGTTATATTTTAATATCATTGCTAAAAAGGAACAACTATAGCAGGAATAACTCTCTAGTGGGGAAGGAAAGGACAGAATATAGGAAGTTCAATAAGGAGCAGGAAGCCCACAACAAATAGGAATACAAAATGCTCCATAGAAAGAGATGAACACGGGAAGAGCACATGATCGGTGTCGTCGCAAATAACTCCATCATCAGGATGGAGGGGACAATGTGAGGAGGAAATTAGAGAAAAGCGAAATCTGGAGGAAGGCAGCAAAGAGTGGCCAAAACATATACGAACACCGGAAACAACATCAGAACGTCGAACAGAGAGGGATATGCAAAAGAAACCATGAGTAGGGAGCAAGAGTAGGCTGAACAGACAGATGAAATGAATAATTATTAGAAAAAGAGGAAGCGTAAATATCCGATACCAATATCTGATATGAAAGCTTTTATATACATATCGATCGGAGGTTAGCAGATGGAAATTTAAAAAAAAAAAAAAAAAAAAAAAGGCGAGAAGAAGCAACAGCCCGAGCCAAGGAATTAGCCGCTTCATTAACAGATATGCCCGAGTGTGGCTAGGTACTCACAGCAAATCAATGTTAATCGAATGGAGAGAGGGAAAATTATGAATGAGAAGATGTATACGGAGGACAACAAAGTGTCATACGAATGATCAGGAAGGGCAGAAGATATGGCTTGAAGGTGCTCAAGGAGTCAGAGGTAACTGATTCGAGGAAATGAAAATAATAGACCGAAGGATAGTCAATAATTCGTTTATGAATATGGAACATAAATAAGGAAGACGAAAAGATTCTGATAGGTTAAAATCAGGAAGGATGAAGGAAACACCAACATCACCAGGCCCCCTCGAACCATACGTGTAAATGGTAACATGAGAGGGAAATAGGGAATTGATAGTGCTGTAGAATAATTACAGCTTGGGGGAGGTTTTTAAGAATAAATACTTTAGGAGGATGGCAAAGATCAGTGAAGTTAAAGGAAAAAGGGAAGATTATTGAAGGAAATAAAAAGGAACTAAGACGATGTGAAATAAATGCCGGAATAAAAATATTTTTACCAGGGATTCCTCAGAGCAAAATCTTTCCCCTGCTTATGAGAAAGAACATTTTAACCGATGAGGTTTTAGTGAAACTTCATGCCTACTCTTTTCCATCTCTACGGCCACTTACCATTTTTCATCTCTACGGCCACTTACCATTTTCCATCTCTAATAATAGCAATCGGAGATTTTTAATTCTAATTTTTGTCACCAGATTCTCCTCTACATTAATTATACTGGTGTTTAGTACTTCATTTTCTTCCAGTTACGGGACAAATAATAACCTCCTAAATCTCACCGTCGATGTTAGTTTATTCTGCTGCTCCGAAGTTACGAACGTGTGCGTACCACGTTCGCATTACAAATTGTCACCTTTTTTAGAATACCCCCCTCGTAAGTCGATATTCCACGATGTTCCAAATTTTTAAGGGTGTTTGTTCTGTCGGTTGCAGTTTTCATAAAAGTTAGTGGTACGGTCTGAAGTTTTGATTTGTCCGTTTGTTGCCGCGGAGCCGTCGACTATCGAAAAGGCCGACAATGATTTTATCTTAAATGCCTCTCTCGGGGAGGAGATTTATATTTTACAACAGACTGAAAGCGTGCCTTAATGGCCTCGTTTAGTTACATAAATTTCATTTTTCATCAAATTTTAGAAGTGAACAGTTGAGCTGGTCACTTTTGGATCGAGTTAAATAATTCGGAGCAATAGCAGCTAGCTACGAGTACATACACGTTCTCACTTCGGGTGTGTATCGGAAAATAGTATAAACAACTTTACGTGATTTTAAGCGAATAGAACGATAAAAAAATAACAACCGGGATGTCGCCTTATTCTTGCGATATTTACAATTTAACTTTTTAAACAAATACAATTTCAGTATAATCTACGTTTACAAGTAGTTTTGCAAAAACACATTTGTACGAATATAATAATATAACGAATATCTTTTATTTTCATTTCTACCCTTCTTTCCTGTTTTATATTCGTTTCGTTTTCTACCTTCTTTTGTGTACGCTGTTGATGGCGATTAAGATCACAGATCGAATCCTTAGTGGGGGTATATCTGTATTTAGTTACAATTTTATTTCCGCTTTAACTATTCTCGATTCATCTAGTTTGTTGACATTGGTACTTGGCCATAGTTGGGGTAATTTTTGATTTTCCTTACGCCTGCTCTGCTTTCACTTTTGTGACTGATGTTGATTCATGTATGGTTCCCTGTGTCCTTCAGGATTGAGTGAAAATGTTATATTTTCGAGTGAAATTTATTTTTCGGCTTTTAGATATACGTTTCTATAAATGAAAGTTTGTAATAGTAATTTTCATTTATTCCGTTCCGTTATTGTTCTACTTACGGTATTAATTGGTGGCTCGAAGTGCCCCAACGCCACAAAAAGGGAAACCGATTACGGATTTTTAAATTCATATCAACGCACAAAGTAAACCAACCGCTGAAAAAATAATATTTTATAATTCAATAATAAAAGTGGATAATTCGTGTTCCGCTTAATGGTTGAGTCTTTTCATAAGGCTTCTGTTGACAATTTAAGGATTCTTCGGGAAATTCGGGATGTGAGCAAGATTTCCTGCGCGAAAATCAGAGTCCGAAGTTGATGGGAAGCGCTAGCAGATTGGATTATTTTTGGTATTGCTTAAAATCTAGCGACACAAAAAAAATAGCGAAAGTGTGGAAGAGAGAGAGAGAGAGAGTGAGAATGATGGAGTAGAAAGCGGAGGAAGTCCTCTTTGCATCTCTCATTATAACGATCCATCGCTCGAATCAACCGTATCATTTTCTTCTTCAATCCGAATCGTAGCTGTGGCCTATGCGGTCGAGTTAAAAATCAACAGGGAAAAAAAAGCGATAATTTTATTTCGGAGCCAGAATTTGAGCCGTTGAGCAAGCCGGCTAATATTTTTCATAAACTAGAAACAAGGACAGTTGTCTAGATTTTCGAATTGCATATAATAGTACGGTTATTAACGTACTTTTCATAGACCCTGCGTCAGAGCCGTATCTGAGGGGAGGTTTTCAAGGTTCGATCCCTCCTCCCGAAATGTCTACAAAATAATGACTGCTTGGATTAAGTGAACCGACATCCTAAATAAGTTTATTTCTTTTAAATTTTTGACAAAAGAGAAAAAGATATAAATGTTCATGAATTCTATAGAAACGACTATTTTTAGGATTCCGTATACATATAATTGGTGTACACAAATGACAAAAATATCAAATAAAAATCAATAATTCACGAACGGCTTGACTTATAAACTTCAAATTTGGAACATAAATTACAATTAAAATTATCTTTAAAACGATCTATAACTTAAAGATAACCGATTACCCTGGGCGGCAAAAACCCAAAAAACCGTCAAGAATATATAATATGGTACATAAAACGACCTCAAAAATCACTTAAAAAATCATAACTCGTCACCCGATAAACCTATAACGCTGAAATTCAAAATATAAACTAAAATGCAGGAGTACTTTCATAAAATCAAAAAAATTACTGTACGAAAGTTATGTAAAGTTGCCCAAAAGTTCAAAAAACCGCAAAAAATGACGTGTTCTCCCCCCTAGAGCCGCGAGTATTGTAGTTAAAAATTTTGAACGCGGTTAAAAATACGCGCATCCCCGTATATTTCTCTAGTTTGAAACATCCAGGTTTCCAGTTGTAAAATTAGACCCTCGGGGTGCCGAAAGCTCAAAATTTTGAAAAAAAATATTTTTTTTCCGGGTTGTGATATATCATTAGAAAGACGTCGGGAACGAAACCGTATTTCATTTTCTTTACGAAATTTTCAAAGTTGCCGGAAAGTTAAAAAAAGCGCGGACTCTAATTTGTAGCCCCCTCTTTGCGACGCGAGTATTATAGCTATAAATTTGGAACAAGGTAGAAAATATGCAACTTCACGTTTATTTTTCTAATTTTGATCATCCAGGTTTCCAGCTTTAAAATAAAACCCTCGGGGCGCCGAAAGCTCAAAATTTTTAAAAAATATATTTTTTTGCCCGAGCTGGTAATATATCCTTAGAAAGATCGCTATTCGTCGGGAACGGAATCGTATTTCATTTTCATTCAAAGTTCCAAAAAGTTCAAAAAAACAAAAAAAATTACGTGTCTCTCCCCTAGCTCCACGAATATTACAGCTGAAAATTTTTAACGCGACTAAAAACGTGCGCAACCACTTATATTTCTCTAGTTTATAACACTCTGGATTTCCAATTTTAAAATTGAACCCTTAGGGCGCCAAAAGTTCGAAATTTTGAAGAAATTTTTTTTTTTCCTAAGGCATGTTATATACCGTTAGAAGGATCGCTGTCTGTCGGGAAAGAAACCGTATTTCATTTTCTTAATGGAACTTTCAAAGTTTGCCGAAAAGTTCGAAAAAGCGTGAGAATTGATTTGTGATGCGAGTATTATAGCTAAAAATTTTGAGGAAAGTAGAAAATATGGGCATCCCATGTATATTTCTCTGGTTTTAAACATCTAAGTTTGTAACTTTAAAATTAGTGGCTTGGGACTCTGAAAGCCCGAAATTTTGTAAAAAAAAGAAAATTTTCAAGTGTATTATTATTGGAAAGAGCGCTATTTTTTGGAAACGGACCCGTATTTCTTTTTCTTAACGAAACTGTTCGAAATTTACAAAAAGTTCATAAAATTGTGAAAAATGACGTGTAGCCCCGCTGGGTAATTTATGTATTGTAGTTCAAGATTTTGAACAAGGTTAAAAAAATGTGCGTCCCTGTTTATTTATTTACTTCGGAACATCTAGGTTTCCATCTTAAAATTCGGAACCTTAAGCGCCGAAAGCTCGAAACTTTCAAAAATAATATTTTCTTTCCGGTCATGATCGATGGAAAGATCGTTATTTGTCGAGAACGAAAACATAAGTTATTTCCTTAACGAAACTTTCAAACCTTGATGTTCCAAACTTGAGAAATATATGTCGAAGCGCATATGTTTAACCCTGTTCAAAATTTTTAGCTGTAATACTCGCGGCGCTAGAGGGGAGGAACTGTTTGAATTTTTTGGCAACTTGAAAAGTTTCTAAATACGGTTCGGAATTATGTTTAGAGACTCCCGTGGAACTGGCATACGAATTTCAACTGTTACTGGTTGAATATCGGATGGTAGCATCATCTGTTGAAAGTTAATATCCGCACGAACGGCTAATATTATTCCCCGATGCGCGCAACTAGCAAGCACCGGATTTGATTCGAGAACTTTATAGTTTTTTAGTTTTAGATGTTGGTTTTGTTTTAAGTAGGTTTCTTGAATGCATGGAATAAACGGGTTTGTTAAACGGTGTTATTTTTCTTTTGGCTTTATCGGAATACGAGACTGCAGCGGTTTTTAGAATTTGGTTCGGATTGTTATAATTTGCGTTAGTAGTGTTAGTACGAGGGCTAAGAAACGGAACGGGATCGCAGGTTTCGGTTTGGTTATTTTCATTACGGCTTGTGTTAGTGTTGTTATGAACTGTAATGAAAGGAACGGACTCACCGCATCGTTGTTTAGGTGGTACGTCCGCCTGATGAAAAACAGATGCGAATAGTATTTCGATTTGTTAAACAATTTAACGCACTATGCTAGTAAATAAATAAAAAAAAAAGTATTTAATAATGGTCTAACGTATTGAGAGAGTTGAAAGAAAAAACCGAATTGTTAAAAAATCATCTCAGTGACAGTGTCACATCGTGGAATTATATCGACCTTTTTTAGTGAAGTAACCAGTTCGTCTTGCAACCGAAAGAAGTTTTGATAACAAAGTAACTAAACCGCCTCGAAATTCGGTTTTCAAATTAGTGACATTTACAAAATTCGCAAACTACAATTTCGATTACCGTGTCTCTCCCTCCCATTCACCGAGAATCCAGGATGCAATCACCAACGTATACCAACCTACTAGCAGCCGCAGCAGAGTGATATGTAGCATCAATATTATTTCTAATTAATATTTTTTGCGTGTTTTCGTTTATATATTTATTAAATGTCTTTAACGGTCGGCTATTCAAGAAAGATAGGTGTAGGGATTAACAAAATTATACATTTAAAAAAAATCATAAAACCTTAATATTAGTATTAATTAATCTAAACCAATAATTTAAAAAAATAAATAAAAATTAAATAAATAAAAATTAAATAAATAAAAAAAGGATTTAATTAATTTTTCTTCATAACCATTACATTGCACTTCAAATTAGTCTAAGCCTTCGATTCAAATTAGTATTTTGCTTTACTGTTTTAAATTATTATTAGAAAAGATCTGTGAAATTTATTAAGATATTAAATTAAAATAATAAAATAAAAATGGAAGTTTATTCAAACAAATTTTCTTGCATACTAAATAATTATAGTTATTGTTAACTTTCATACGGAATCCTCAGCGCATGAAACCTCATGCTTGACTGAACTTGTTACTTATTCCTATTGTAGTTTGTTCAAATATTGCGGCATTTAGTGTACCTACTATAAATAAATATATTTTACGCTGTAATTATGTTATTTGTGTTTTTATGTATTAACTTAAATATTAAATAATGAATTATTTGGAATTTGGAAATTATAATTTATAATTTTTAATGTATTTAAAACTCGTAAATCTTTATTAATATTGAAAGTGAGTATATTTATTATTGATAATATGTTCACCTACGGTGAATTTGTCAATATATCCATATTTTTTGTATATACATATATACTATATATTCGTTATATCTTGTTCTAAAATTCCTTTTGGTTTGTCCTGTATGCATTTTTTTTAGTAATATTGTGTGTCATTTTATATATTCTTGATTGGTTATATTTATTGTAATTGTGATACGGTTAATGTTTATAAATTTATTATTATTGGTAGTCTATGAAATTTTAAATACCGATTTGAAAGTATTAGTTATTTTATATATATTAGAGGTTTATTGAAGGTGAATATTATCCGTTTTTATTATTGTTTTTATTAATAGGTAGTATTTTTTTAAACATTTCTTTTTTTTTTTTTAAATTAAATGTATAAATTATCAATTAAACGGCGACTAAAATTACTGGTTTTAGCTATTTGTTTTGTTATATTTAATTTATTGTTGTCTTGTAACGGTGTATTATGTAATCTATATAAATAAGCCAAAAAAAAAGGTGAGTATTTTTGTTTAATTGAATGGTTTGATAGTAAGTAAGTGTACGGTATCAGTTGTAATTTCTTTTTTGTATATATTGTGTGAACACAAAATTAATTTTCTAGATCTAACCTTAACCAAAAATAATATTAAATTAGGATACAATGTATATAATATGTATATATATATATAGAAAAGAAACTGAAACTGATAGCGTAATAATTATACTCAAACCATCCAATTAAACGAAAATGCTCACTCTTTTTTTAGCTTATTTATATAGATTACATAATATAACATTACGGGATAATGATAAACATAATGAATTAAATATTATAAAACAAACGGCTAAAACCAACAATTTTAATCACTGCTTGATTATGCATTCAGTTTATATTTACCACGTCAGACACAAATTCATTAATAGAAGCTCCAATAATTCCATTGGGAAAAAGGGGCTAACAACAAGTCAAGTTTGTATACCCTCATCGCTGTTTACGGTATAGTACACCGGTGCAGTGTATAAAAAAAAAGAAAATATTTTAAAAAACCTATTAATAAAAACGATAAAAAAAAAGCCGGATAATATTCACTTTCAATAACCATAATACATATAAAAGAACTAATACTTTTAAGTTAGTATTTAAAATTTCATACACTACCAACAATAACCTATAAAATAAATTAACAAACATTCACTGTATCAATAGCAACTACCCTAAATATAACCCCAATCAGGAATTTATAAAATAGAATACTTGCCCAAAAATATATATATATATATGTATGTATATACGGAACAAATCAGAAGGAATTTTTAAACCAAATACAAAGTACATACATATACATATATAAGTAAAAAATATGGATATATTGACAAATCCATCGTAGCTGAACATATTATCAATAATAACCGTACACACTCACTTTAAATAATAATAAAGGCTTACAAATTTTAAAATACATTAAAAATTATAAATCACTAAATTTTGTTGAAAGTTATTACGTTAATAAATATGAAAATAGTTGTATTAATCATAATTTTCCAGTTCCAAATAATCCACTATTTAATATTTAAGTTAATACACAAAAACGTATAATTAATACGATTAATAACATCGCTTGGTTTGAATTTGGTAAATTTATACATAATGTTTGGTTTCTTTAATTTATAAATATTTATTCGTTGTTGGTACTTTATTAAATTTTTGAAATTAAATTTCCAATAATTGACTTTTATAATGGACTTTAATTGTTGGATGTTCATAGTTGCCTCGCCGTCATTGGGCAACAGAGCGTTTTTACTAGGTTAAAAAAGAAGTAGAAATATGAACAGTACATGTTGAAAGGCGAGAAAGACCGAGACATACAGAAAACCGCGGAAAAAACTATTCTGAAAGCAAAAAGAGAAGAGATAGGGCGACGATTTGTTCTGTTAAAGAAAACTTTCGTTCACTACGGAATATCAATAAGCATTTCATTTTGCAGAGAAAGTAGGTTTCAAAAACGGATATCATTAATGAATACAGAGATGGTAAATTTTTCTCATGCTTAAGGGATTTATAGATACCAGAAACAAATAAGAATATATGTAATCACCAGTAGTAATTATAATTTTTTATTTGTCTTTTCGGAATAGATGTAATAATAAACGAATTTCAAATTGATGAATTTGCGCGAAATTTCATATAGGCATTAAAGATTTTTAAGTGCAAGGACTGAAAGGATTTTTGAAATCAAGGAATGGAATACTAATTATTCCGGGACTAGGAGAGGAACTATCCATGGAAGTGCGCAGTTCATTGGTGTTGGAAGAACGTGCGAAGAGGTTTCTAATTTGGAATGAAAGAATTCATCAACGGGTATAATAAATAAGAAAGAGATACTAAGTTGAAAAAAGAAATTAGCTTAAATACGAACGGCATTCAGAGCGAAGAGATTAAAATTTTTTAGCTCAAAGGGGCGCAAAGTAGAGGTAGATCTAGAGAATAATAAACAAAAATTTCTCCTTTTTTTTACATTTTCAGAATAAATTGGACCCCCCCCCACCCCCCGATATTAGCATTCTTCGAACTATAAAATTAGCGAACGAAAAGCAAGACTCTGGAAGAGTCTAAAGGAGGAGGTACTGTCTCTGAAGGCAATTCTGCAATTACTGTTCCACCAAAGCGTGGAAGTAGGAAAATGAGGATTTCTTTCGCAGCGACGAATTGGTGGGATAGGTATTGCGGAACAAATGAAATCGGAGAAAATAGCGTTGAATAGGATCGCATTGAAAACGATTGTAGGAGAGCAATTAAGCCGTTGTAGAATCATTTTAAATATGTTAATATCTTCCACGTCAAAGGTTACAGTATTTCCCATTATTAGAAATACATTATATCGTCGTCCATGGGCGTCGCCAGCGGGGGCAGAGGGCTGGCAGCTGCACTCCCTTGGAGCCTTGAAACTTTTTAATCAACTGGCCATGATGAGTATACATAGGCGCGTAATCATGAACAATTTGTCAGAAACCCACGAAAATTATGTTTTAATTAAGATTTTATTTTTGTTTAATAAAATATGAAGCCTTTACAACTTATAAATTTTATTTTTCCTATAACTCATATCCTCTTTTTATCATCTTGCCCCCTCTGGCCCATCGGCTGGCGACGCCCTTGTCGTCGTCTATTGAGTATTTTCATTAAACAATAAATTTTTGTGTCGTTTTTAGGCGGATGTCAGAAAAATTAAACCAATTCTGTTAATCGAGTGGAATCAAAACGACGTATACAGATTGCAGTTTGGATTATCGGATACACTGAAAGTTACCGCTGGGTCGAATAACTCTACTGTAGTTCGTACGATGCATCAAACTTTATAAAATAATTGAATACATTATGCCATATTTTACATTTAAACAAATTCTAGTAGTTAACGACACCAACAGATATATATGTTAAATAATAAGTATTAAAAACACCGACATGTTTCGGAGCAAAGCTTCATATTCATGGTGTGATAAGACACAAAAATTATTTAATATATTTTTGTTAATTACCGATGTTGTTTATGTTATTCAACAGCTGTGTATATAAAATGACATAACGGACGTATGATATTAACATTAACTTAAATTCTAGTATTTGCGATATCATCGATATATGTAATTGTTAATTAATTATACAGAGATCAGCTGATTTTTGATAGTCAACATTTAATGATGAATATGAGAGACAACTAAAGTGAAGTATCGTTATTGGTTATAGATAAGTTCAGACCTGTTTGTTAATATTTATAAAATAAAATAAATAAATACCCCTTATTAATAAACAAAATTAAATAATTTTCTGTCAAATAAATTAAAATAACTTACTTTAGAAACGTTTTCAGGCTATATCATCAGCTAACACATTATATTGTTTGCCGATGATGGGGGGGCTATATGGGAAAACGTTTCCTTAAATTCGGACATTTATTTTAATTTATTTAATAGAAAATTATTAAATTTTTAATTCAGCTTATTAATAAGGGGTATTTATTCATTTCATTTTATTCTTATTGGTAACCGGGTTTGCGCTGTTAATTCTAAAAAATTTCTTTCTTCCAAAAGTCGGATAATCAGCATGTGACAATATTTATGCCTATGTGCGGTGGCGTGCTACTAAATTTAAATATTTCGTATTCTATTCAATGTAACGCGAGTATTGTTTTAGTCACTTGATTTGTTAATCAGTCATTTCACGCTTGTTAGTTATTTTATCCGCAAGTTAGTTAACGGTGGTAAGATGCGCCAACTAATATTACACAATTGTACTCTCCGTTTTTTTAAAGTCATAAATCATTTCGAAATGAACACAATTCGTCTCTTAAAAGCGGTGCGCGCTCATCGTGGCCATAAGCCGTTAAGTACATCCGCCTTTGGTTTTTATTTAATTTTCAAAACCTGGATTTGGAAAGGGTAAAATTTTGGATCTTTTTTATTTCAACAATTACCCTTTCAACGGCGTTCACGGTATACAAGCAGAAACCCGAGCATCCGTTCGTTTACTCAAAATTCTGCGTGACGTAACTGATTTTATTTCTGTTTCTGTTTATTGATTGTATTGGTTGTTGTTAGCTAGTGTATAACTTTATTTTTGTCATATAATTTTTTAATTTTATATTTTTATAAATACAGAAAATCGTAGTATTTGAATTTGTTCATAAAAAAGGAATTTAATTTTCATTCGAAGATTATAATATGGCAAATAAAAATTGTTTGGAACATTATACATAAATTATGATAGAACATTATTCATATTAGCGAATGATTAACTGATACTGTTTATAATAATGTATTAAATGTATTAAAAGTGACTTGATTAAGATCATTGTAAAACTACAACATGTGTACGAATATGTGCATACATCCAAATGTGTGTGTATCTAAGTGTGCGCGCGTGTGGGTGTGTATCACTTCTGGTTTAGCGATTATGAAAATTTTTAATTGCGCACTCTGAGAATGTACATATTTAAAACTAGAACCTTTTTTTTTTTATTAATTATAAGTATATTATTTTTAAAGAAATTATTATAATATTCTTTTGTAGTAAACAGATAATACTTTTTATTTGTTTAAAATATTACGCATTTCGGTTTTAGTATTTAATGTATCAAGATTATTTAACATTCTATCCATAACTATTTAATTTCAACTTACAAAAATTCCATCCTGTTCATTAATTCAACGAAATGAATCCTTTTTGATCTTTTACTTTTAATGTAGATTTAAGATAAATGTTATCTACTTTGACTTCTCGTACTATGATTTCCAATAGACAAATTACGATTTTATTGGTTCTCTCGTATTTAGTGAATGAATTCAGTGAAAAATTTTCACGTCTTAACTGACGAACTCAATAAAAAAAAATCTGAATCGTGTAAATTGTTAACGTTCCACAGAGGATGACGAAAAGAACTATATATGGATTCAACTAAATCCCAGGGTTTTATGACTTAAACTTATATATACAAGCACAAGCGCGCGCGCACACACACACACACACACACATATATATATATATATATATATACAGACATGTAGGTAGGTTGTGTTTTAATTCCAAGATTTTTTCTTTTTATTAGATCCGTATATTAATGGAACACAGCGCAGAAAATATGCAGACAAGAATTTTGTTTTTATAAGCTAAGAAAAATTATTTAAACAATCTTGCGTATAATAAAACCAGCTTTTCGTGAGAGAATTATTATAAAAGGTTTCCTGTTCTTTTCCTTCGTAACTCTGGACGAAGATATTTTTCAAGAATTAAAAAAATATTTGTTATGTTTCGACTAACGAATAGTAATAATAATAGAATGAATGTCGTTAAAAAATAATTTTTTAACAAAAATACCGTTCTTTGACATGATTTTGTTTGTAATCGGAATAATTTGTCTATAGAGTGATACCGCTAATAATAAAAAAAATTATCAATTCATTATTATGAACACCTCTCTTTTGTAGTCAAATTTTTTAAGAATCATTTTATTATTATCATTTCATTTATTTTTCTTATTTTAGCAGATAATGAATAATTGCAAACGACAGCTACACAGTACTTTAAATTTAATGTTCGATATTAAGTGGATAAAGCAAATATTATATTATAAAAATTGTAGCTCATAGAAATTGAGGAGCAGATCGCAAACACCTGGAAATTTTATTTTAGTTTTCTGGTGCGTTCGAAGGTAGATTATAAAGCAATAGAATACGATAGCGCCGAGAATCCAGAACTTCAGAAATTGAATGTCATTCAAAACAAGGCGATACGATTAATTACTGGAACCTTATATTCGAACTTAACATCAAGTCTGCACGTAGAAGCAAACATACTTCCACCAGTCTATAGAAGAATGCTTACTCTGCTTGAAATATTTTATAAATCTCTCCTATTACAAACTAGTAAAATTACGTCGGACTATATGCAATTAAAACTAAAAAACCGAAACCAGTTGGCATCAGATGCGGATTATACTTCGAAGAATTAAACTGCAATCCTCGGATCAGACTAAACCACCTAACAAACGCATAAAAAAGACTATTAAAATCTGAATTTAAACAAAAATTGCAACCTTGGTGGAAAATCTACGGTAGGCAAAATGGGACACAGCAAATAATAATAAACTGCATAAAATAAAACCCATTATCGGAGCGTGAACATTCTCGTATAGGACGTCAAGAAAGGAGGAAACCATCCTAGCGAGGCTAAGAATAGGTCACAGCATCCTTACGCATTCGTACTTGCTAAGTCGCACACCAACTCCATACTGCGATCAATGTGGAGTACAAATCATGATTCAACATATCCTACTGGAATGCAGAAATTACTCGGAACAAAGGTACACAGACACTTCGGCTCGGAACCGGAGGTGACAGATGATACTTGGAGAAAATGGTAACTCTATTTTCAACTTTTTGCAAGACTGTGGTATAATTAATCTAGTGTAGTCATTGTATAGCGTACTAAATACTCGACGTTAATCTTTACTTGTATAGTATACTTAAATTGATGTAAATCTATTTCTTGCGTGACAAATAAACCTTATCGATTGCGCGACGTTAAATAAATATAGTTAAAAAAGCAAATATAGGAATTATAAGAAAATTAAAAAATGTAAGGTTAATCGAACCGAAGTTTCAGAATATAATAAAGTAAGAATCTTTCATAGGATAAGGAAAAACATTTGAAGTGCACAAGGTTGGGTGACGTACAATTATTATCGGACGAATGAAGAGGACGGAATGTTGATGAAGAGATTAATAGTCGGAAGAAGAAACGCGCTTTTTCTATTTTCACTAATTAAAAACAAATTAAAAAAAAAAAGGAATTTATCGAATTTTTATTTCTATAAAAATTTTGTCTTAGGTAATTAAGAAATTTTATAAAACTGTGACGGTCTATTAGTTCGTTGTTTTTTTTGACCGTATTTAAGTTCACTAATATGTTAAGAACACAACGGATACAATTTCAACTTTTGTCTCTTCCCCCACATCTTCCAGTCGTGCTTTTGACACTCACAGGCTCAATCAGAAATTACTCCGTTCATTTCTATTTTCTCTTCCGTTTCTGATTTCCTTCTATTCATTAGTTATATTCTCGACTTGTCTAATTCCCCTCTCTTTGCTGGCCAAATGAATTTATATTGTTCAGGCCAAAAAAAAAAAAAAAAAAAATTCCCCTCTCTTTATTTCTTTTCCGCTTACTTTATATTATATTAATTATATATCCACGCTTCAAAAATCTATCTCTTCTTCGTTGCAGACAGTTTTTATCAGTTTGTTTCCTAAAGTTGTATCATTTCCATAGTCGTTTAAAAAAATTAAAATTTGCTTATTTATGATGTCGTTCTAGTAGTCGGTGAAAAAAAGTGGAGGTTTTGGACGAAACGAGTGCGCGCCGAAATGTGAATAAAGAAAAAATAACCTTGACATAGTATAATGGTAATTTTTTCTACATTTTCCGTTTTATTTGTTGACACGAATTTTTGTGTTAACTGTCACCCTATTGAATTGCTGAATTATCAGTGATGTAATCGATAAACTAACCGAGGACGACAAATATCGATATCGATATATTTTCAAATTCTTCTCTTATCACAGAGAATTTTCGTGTTGTATTTGCTGTGATAACAGTATCCAGTTTATACTTCATGTCCGTATGAGTCTCTATTAGCTGTGATAAATAACTATATATAGACGTTTTTCTTAAATTTCTGCTTTAGGACCGTATATTTCAATAAAGAAAGATTTTTTTCCACTTTTGTTTTGCTTTTTTTTTGGTCTTTGTATGAAATTTATATCGTGTAATAATGATAATTACGTATTCTGATTAAACGTTACATTTTTATACGTAAGAATTGTACTTTCAGCGTTTTAAGTTATTCCTAAAGCGTCGTAATAAAAAAATCGAATAGTTAATAAATTTCAGCAATTATCATATTTCATAAGAAGAAGTGCGTATAATTTCGGAAAATTATTTATAGACCGATCTGCGAGGGAAACAAAATAAAACACACTAACTGAACGGGAATTTTTTTTGCAATCAGTTAGGAAATATACAATATATATACATATACATGGGCGTCGCCAGCGAGGAGCAGGGGGCAGCTGCCCCTCCCTGGAGCCTTGAAACTTTTTAATCAACTGGCCATGATAAGTATTCATTCATAGGCGCGTAATTATGGACAATTTGGAAGACTTTTATAATAAAGTAGTAGAACAATTTACCAGAAACCCACGAAAATTATGTTTTAATTAAGATTTTATTCTTCTTTAATAAAATATTAAGCCTTTACAACTTGTAAATTTTATTTTCCTTATAACTCATATCCTCTTTCTATCATTTTACCCCCTCCCCCTGGCGGCTAGCAACTCATCTTGCCCCCCCTGGCGACGCCCTTGAATATTAATTACAACGTAATTCTTAGGCTACCCCCCATTCGAAAAAATGTCCCAAAAAAAAATCCCAAAAAAAATGTCCCAATTTTATGTAACAGAAAATGTCCCAATTTTATGTAACGTTTTTTATATTTTATAGAATTTTTGTAATTGTTATTTTACAAATGTCACAATATTATGTAACGAAATATGTAACGAAAATGTAATAAAAAATATTACGAAAAATATAACGAAAAAATGAATTAACTTTATATAATGAAAGTAAAATGTTAGGATAGGATTTTTGTGATTATGTTATTTTTTTTGCGTTGATGCCAGTAAGAATTACGTTGTAAATTTTGATCATTTTATACAAAGTATAGAAGAGAAAGAGACAGAAATGAAAGCAAGAGGGGTCAAGGGGCATAGCCACTTGCGAGGCCAAAATGGCCGAGTTATATATATATATATATATTTGAAAATAAAAAGAAAAGGAATACTAATAATAATTTCAATGGTATAAATTTATTTTATTTTATATTATTTATAGCGCCCTGTACAGCCTTTTGGCTAGAGGCGTAAGAACTGTGATTGTTAAATCAAGTTATAAAATTTGGCAGCTTTGAGGTATGAAAATAGCTTGAGATTTTTATTGTGGATAATACAGATTCAAGAGTTTTATTTAGAATATGCGAATTTCTTTGACAGTAAAATTTCGAACATTCGTTAATTATATGATTGATTGATATTGGGACGTTGCAAGTGTCACATATTGGTCGCGGTTGCTTATTTAAGATGTATCCATGCATTAAGGCGAAGTGACTTGTTCTTAGGCGGAAAAGTATTACTTCGTCCTTTCTCGATTCTTGGAATGAAGTTTTCCACAGAAGAACGACTGTTTTCTTAATTGATTTTAGTTTGTTTATGTCTGGCACTAAATCCCAGATTCGTTCGAAGGCTTTTTGTGCGATAGATTTACCAGCTTTTTTCAGATCGGCGATTGGGACTGGAACATTCGGTATCCGGAAGATACTTGAGGCTGGTTTTGCAGTTTCATCGGCCTGTTCGTTTTGACCAGTGGTTCTTAACCGGTGGTCCCTGGAAGCACTCAAAGTGGTCCGCGAAGCTACCCTAAAATTATTAAAGCTATAAAAGTGTAGTTAACTTCATTAAAATAAGTGCACTTAATACTCGTCTATTCAAATAATTGTGCTCTGATATGAACTCTGAACACGAAACTCGGCTTTCTAAAGGAAATATGCTGTCGGGGTTGTACGAACTGAAAGAGGAAGTACAAATATTATTAATTAACAAGGAGAACAAAGAGTTGCTGGATCAGTTCTGCGAGTGCAAATTTCAAATTTGTTTTACTTATTATAAATTGAATCTTCAACTGCAAGAGTCATGAAATTTTCAGTTGCAAGGCGCAAGCAATAAATTTGCATATGAAGATAAAATTAATGAATTTATCACTAAAATCGAGCTGGTGGATCGATAAGGTTGGAAGAAAAACTTTTTCTGCGTTTGATACGCTGAATCGAATTATTGACAGGCAGCGTGCTGAGATTAAAGGAGAAATACAAAAGAACATGATACTTTATTTGAAAAATTTAAAAAGTGAATTCACAGTCGCTATTTTCCTGACTACTGTGAGGACGAAGGTGTGTTCGAAAAGTGATCAACGTTACTGAGGTGCCTGATGAAATTCAAGAAGAAGTGATTAAAATGCAATACAATAGTAACTTGAAAGATATATATTCGTGACAGGAATTAATATTAAAAATTTTTGGAGTCAAAAGGAAATTTCTTTCCCCCAAAGATTCAAGCAATTGCTGTACGTTACCGAACTTTGTTATCATCATCTATGCAAGCAGGGGTTTTCGGCGCTTTTGATAATTAAAAGCAAGCACCGAAATCGGTTGTATGCCAGTGCCGATATGTGTTTGGCTTTGAGTAGCAGTGGTGAACCAAGAGGATTCAGAAGTTAGTAAAAAGTGTATGCAGTCACAGAAATCGCATTAAAATAATATATTTGCCTCTATTCTGTAAAATTTTCGTAAAAAAAAATTAAAATACCGTTGGCTTTGAACAATTTTATGCGTATCCTATTTATAGACAGATAGAACAACTCTTTATTTATTTACATTTACTGTATATTACAAACAGTATGGTTGGTCCATGGCAGACAGAAATTTTGTCAAATGGTCCCTCATCACCTAAAGGTTAAGAACCACTGGTTTTGACGAATGTCGCAGTGAGATGGGATCCAACAGAAGATGTGATTTCTCTGCTTGATGACGATAACGTTCGGATTATTTCCTGGGATATGAGATGTTGTTTCTTTTTTTAAAACATTTTAATGGAAAGGAGCGCGGATGATGAATTAGTAAGTATCACAATGTGAGTTCTGTGCCATAGTTGACTGCTAGTTTGAAAGCATAGAGTTCGGTTGACTGAACGAAGAACTTCGGTGCTAGTGGAAACGGAAACGTATTGTTTTTGTAAGCGATCAAACACTCAGTTTTGTCCGGTGTTTCAGAACCGTTTGCGGACATTCTAACGAAGTTTTGGTACTTATTTAGAAAGTTATTGTAGTTTTGATTACGCAGTAGGATTAGTTTGGGACCTATTCAGGCCAGTAACAGAAAGGTCTATATTTAGGGTAAAATCCACCCATGGTGTATTTATATTGAAAGGAAAATTTAGAAGATTGATACTTTTTTAGAATGATTGATTTAACCCTTAAATGCCCCCACGTAGAAAAAGCAAAGTGAAAATTATTTTGTATATTCATTTTATGTAGCATTTAGTTATTGTAAGAAAAAAAAAGAGACAGTTTTAAAGAGAAAAAGTATATAATTTTATTAATAAACTCATATATTCTTTATTTACATATAAAAATTAACTGAATTCTTTTTAAGATAAAAAGTGCAAATTTAAAATCTTGCATTTTTACAGTATTGATTATTTTGGGGGAAAAAACTTCGATTTTACACGTAGAAAATTTAATTTTTTTCTGTTTAACAGCGCGGGGCTCCCGTGCAGGCTGGAGTCCGGGGCTACACTAGATCCGGCCCTGCTATAGCTACGTGTTATGTTGTGTACCTTGCGTTTGTGCGCGTATGTTTTATGTATAACGAAATAACATTACGGACGTTATTTGGCACACAGTCACACAGAAATTAATATTATTAATTTCACTAAAATAAACCGAATATCGTCAAATTTATATTTTTTAAATGGTTCACCGAAAAATTAAAAGTAATTTTCGAAATCACTGTGTTTTACTTATACAAATGTTTAATAAAAGACATCGGTGGAACAACGCTTAGTTTTCAAGATGTTTTGATGTTGCGATAAAATTTTTAGAAACACCTAACGTTAAGTTGTTAGGTTTAGCTTGTTTTTAAACAAAATTTCGTCTGTACTTGAATTATAAAAATGTCTTCGACTGCCTAGTTGAAACAGGATTAGAAATTAAGAAATTAATGTTTCATTTCGTTAAATTTATTTGTTTAACTATATAATCGAACACCTTAATACGACGTGAAAAATACCAACTTATTTTCATTACCGAGTTTACCTAATTAGCTCCTTCGGTTACAACGTTGTTAGTTGAACAGGAATCGGGTCATTCAACGGGGCGAGATGGTCTTGTTAAAGTTACTAAACAACGGCGTATCTGGTAATTTGTAGGGCAATCTGGCATTCAGTGAGATGAATTGGATATATAGATTCGGTCTGGCTAGAACATAGCGTTCGTATTATATGGTTTCTAACCGCAAGCCTCGATATATTCGGTCCATAAACACTTCTTTCTCATCGATCAGAATTCTCTTCGATCACGACACATAATGCTAAAGATTCATCGCCAGATGGTAGTGGTACATAATATATTGACCAAAGATTTATTAGTCGAACTCATGTAAGAAGTTTACCCTTGGAAGACCACACGCTAGTAAACATTTTTCTTTTCAGATTAATCATCTCAATTCTTGTTCATTCTCTTGTTTTTTCTTCTTCTTTTTTTATGACGTCCAAACGCTTTCCGTCTCTTTGTTATTGCCATTAAAATGCAACTATTAAATTATTAACATCGAGTAACGATCGAATCAGAAGTATTATCACGGGAATTTTATAAATTATATTCAACTGGCGCTAATCTTCAACAGGCGGATAGTATACGCAGCAAAAGGAGGGTATTGGAAATATTGGAAGATCAGCGCCCACGGTCGATTCTTTTACATCCGGCTTAAAAAGGCCTATTTTTCAGGGTTACGCCCTTGATCACAATACAACATTTTCAAATCATTTCGGACAACGGTTTTGGAATAGAAGTGACAAGCAACGGAAATCACGAATAATAATTTCCCAAGATAACATACTTGTCCGAAAAAATAAATAACGAAAATAATTTAAAGTTTATATTTCACTATATGTAATGTAAAATGTTTTTTTTAAAAAAAAAAAAAACACCGACGTCTAGATTTATTATAAAAATTAAATAAAAATGCATTAAAAAGCAAAAAATAATATGGCATCAAAAATATATTTCAGAATGATATAACAACTTAAAGTGACATTATGGTAATTCTTGTACAACATTAATACTTATTAGAGTTGGCATCAATTTTTTTTTTTTATTTTTTATTTTTTAAATGGGTTCGTCAACATGGACATTGGCCCAAGAACAATAGAACAGAGGATTAAGAGAGACTCAGATCCTTACACGATCAGAGATAGCCGACAGAAAGGAATCAAGAGCTAGAATAACCGAAGGAGAAGGAAGGGAGAGAATGAATGAAGCACAGTATGGAGCGGGAATACCGCTTTGTAAGAGGAAGGAATAAAAAGAAGCTTGTTCAGTTGATAATTACGAATAACCGAACATTATATGATCGTGATCACAAATACATTGATTGCTGGAAGGGTGCAATGGACAATAAGGAGAAGGCACGAGAGAATAACGGAACAATGAGGAAGGGAGTAAACTATGCTCAAAACGCAGGCGGAAAATCGCAGAGATTGGAACGGCGCATAGAAGGAAAGTTAATAAATCATGGAAAGCGTGGAAGAGAAGGTTGAATAGGCAAGAAAAAGGAGTTCGGGTAGGAGAATGAGAAGAAATAGGAGTCAGACCACAGTCTGGAATGAACAGCTACAGACACAAGGGTAATATCAGAAGCTGAGAAGGCAGGAAGAAACCTACCAGAAGAGGAAGATAATCGAGCGAATGAGTCAACCAACTCATTTCCCTTGATTCCAGCATGGCCAGGAATCAAAAGGAAATCCGTTTGGATTAAGTGGGAAAGGAAAAGATCATGAATCAAGGAACGGATAAAGAGAATGATGTAGTCGGTTGAGTGAGAAGGGAGAGGAGATGTGATAGTCTGCAGCATGCTTTGAGCATCCTACAGGATAAGGAGATTGCGAGAAGCCGGAGAAGTTTTGATAAAAAGAAGGGCACGCAGAATAGCAGAAGAATCAGCATAAACAATTGAAAAAAAGGAGGGAAGTTTAGAGGACTCGAAGTAATTGAGAGAAAGACAGAAGAAAGCTGCACCAACACCATTGGGTCCCTTGGAGCCATTCGTGAAGATGAAAAAATGGTTGCGGAAAAAAGAGCTAAGATTTTGTCGAAATTCTGATCTAACAACGTGATGAAGAAGAGGTTTGGGAGGAACAGGTGAATAAAAGCAGTTAATAGGATGAAGCAGAGAGGACAAATTGAAGGAGAAATAAGGGAGTTAATCGTAAAAGTAGATATACGGAGAAAACTGTATAAGACGGCCAGCGATAAGAGATAGAATAGGAGTCTTGTTAGCAGTAAAGCGCCAGGAACACAATATGAAGGAATAAGAAGGAATGAGAGAGCAAGAGGAAGTAGGCAATCGTTTGATGAAGGAACGATAACCCAGGAAGGAGCGTCGAAGGAAAAGGGGAGGAATGTGATACTCTGCGTGCAGAGCTGGGATAAGAGTAGACTTTCGGGCTCCAAGGCAGAGGCGGAGACATGTATTTTGGACCCGGTCGAGCTTAGACAGAAGGGATCTAGAAGAATTACCATAAATATAAGAACGCAAGGAAAGTCGGCTATCCAGAAAAACACCTAAATAACGGAAGGAGGAAGTAACAGGGATTGGGCTATTATTTAAGACGAGGACGACTGAAGAAGGAATAAACGGGCGCAGTGTAAAGACGACAGTAGAAAATTTAGAAGAAGAGATGAAAAGATGGATGTTGGATAAGGCATTTTCCAATGCAATTAAGGAGATTTGAAGTTGGGAGTTGGCCTGCGAGATGTTGCAATGAGAGGAATAAATCAGGATGTCGTCAGCAAAGAAAAGAGAACAGGAATTCAAAGACAAGGACGCAATTTTGATAAAATAAATATTGAATAAAGTAGGGCTAAGGCAGGATCCCTGCGGTAGTCCACGATAGATTAGTCTAGTGGCATCCTGAATGGGAACGGAAGGAGTGACCGTTCGGCAGAGGAAAAGATTAATAAGCAGGGTAGAAAAATGACACGGAATGTTTAAGGAAAGCATCAAATTAAAAAGAGACGGAAGATGGGCACTGTCGAAGGATGCCGAAATATCAAGAAAGGACGCAATAAGAAATTTTTTGTCGATGAATGACTTGTAAACATCTGCTAGGAATGCGCTAATACAATCAGGAGGGCCGCGACCAGGGCGGAAACCAAACATATTACTAGGCAATAAGTTGTGGTGTTCCGGCCAACAAACAAGGCGCAAGCTTCCTGACACAGGAAGCAAGAGAAATTGGACAAAGTGAGGAAGAGTTCAGTTTAGGGATAGGGATAACGATGAAGGTATTTCAAGATAAAGGAGTACAACCAGAGTGAAGAAAAGAGTTAAACAAGTTTAAGAGGAACCGAAGAGAAGAGTCCGAAAGATTTTTGAGAACAGAAAAGGAAATACCGTCTACTCCGGGAGCAGAATCTGAAGAATTGCGTAAGGACGGTTCTAATTCCGTGAGGGTAAAAGGAGTGACCAGAAAATGGTGGAAGTTGGAAGAAGACGAAATGCGACGAGATTCATTAAGGTTAGGAACGTAACAAGGAGCAATGGAGTCAATGAAAGAGATTAACTCATCATCCGAGAGATTACAGGAAAGAGGGAACTTGAAAGCCTTGGCCATTTTCCAAATTTGTGAAATAGGAGTAGAGCGTAAAAAGGAGGAACAGAAGCTTTTCCACGCATTTTTTTTTTGCTGATTTGAGGATGAATCTGGCTCTAGCATTGGCTTTTTTATGAGAAAGATAGTTGCTGAGTGTAGGGCTAGAGCGAAAAGATTTAAAAGTGGTTAAACTGAAATCGAAAGCAGCCTTACAATCCTGATTCTACCACAAAGCGGAGGACGATTTCACTTTTTTATGAGATGAACGACGAACAAGAGGAGAAGAACAAGTTACGGCAGACGAGATAGAATCAATGAAGAATTTATGTTGGGAAAAGCAATTCAAGGAAGCAGGGATAGAAGATAGTGAAGAATCAACGGAGGAACGGAATAGAGACCAATATCAACTTTAGAGAGAACCAAATTTGGAGTATTAGGAGGAGTAGCGGAAGGAGACATTTACTGAAATAATAATAGGAACATGGTCACTTCCAAAGGTACCGTCAAAAGTACACCATGAACAACTGAGACCAAGATTAGGAGAAGTAAGGGATAGATCAATAGAGCTAAGAGAGGAGTGACTTCTGATGCACGTAGGAGAACCATCATTGAGAAGGAATAAATCATTCTGAAGGATGAAATTCTCTAAGATCGTGCCATTACTATTGTAGTTGGAACAACCCCCCAAAGGTGAGTGGGCGTTCCAATCACCACCTATAAGGAAAGGAGAAGAAAGGGAGTTGATTAAAGATAGGAACGGAAAATCACGCAAATCGAAAGTCGGAGGAATGTAGGCGGAAATGAAATGAAAGGGCCTGGAAGAATAGTTAGGAATAGAGATGTGCACTAAGCTGGGATAAGGATTAGAAGGAAACAAGGGTTGAGAAGCATGGGCTAAAAACCGGACATCATTCCTTACTAAAATAGCTGAACCACCGTAGCCATCGCTGCGGTTGGAACAGATCAAAGGGAATCCATTAAAACTGATGTCAGAAGCGCTTGTTACCCACGTTTCAGAAAGAAGCGCGATGTTAATGTCATATTCATCCAACAGCCGTTCAAAAGAGTTCCTGTTAGCCTCAATGCTGCGACAGTTCCATTGAAGAACCTTAAGATGACAAGGCATAATGAATACTTAGATAGGCGGTAGTTGGAAGAATCAAATTCATATTAAAATATCTAAGAACAATTTAATGGATATTTAATGCAGTTTTTAATTATTATTTTAATGTGAATTTGATGCCGACTCTATTAAAGTAATAATGTTGTACAAGAACTCCCATAATATCATCATTATTCTCCATATTTTATGCTTAAAAAAAAAAAATTGATTTCTTTATTTTGAACTTCATTTCCACGGTAAAAACATTAAAAGCTACATTTCCATGGTAATCTGGCAGATTAATAGTATTTTAAGTTAATCATCGCTCCTGTTATACTAATAAAAAATATGAAGAAAAAAAAAATTATTTTAAGAGGCCACATTTTTTTACGTTTCTTAATAAATACTCAGCTTATATTCACTGATTTCCATTAGGATTCACATGGTCTGAGTGGTACACTTTCTAATAGACAATAAATCAGTAAAATCGGCCCATATAAATATAAGTTATGCGCATACAAACATAAAAAAAAAAAAAAAGCAAAAAGAAAAAACACGATGAACATGTAAGCTTCTTCTTTTTGAAAGTCGATGACAAAGCTGCATTTCCATGCTAATTTGGAAAATTGATAGTATTTGAAGTCAACCGCCTTTGTTATATCAATAAAAAATAATAAGAAAAAAAAATTATCCAAAGGAACCATATTTTTTTTATGTTTTTTAACGAATACTTAGTTTATATTCACCGAATTTCATCAGTACTCACATGGTACCTAAGTTAAGTGGCACTCTTTCTAATGGACAAAGAATCAGTAAAATCGGTCTATATAAATATGAGTTATGCACGAGCAAACATAAAACAAAAAAAAAAAAAAAAAAAAAAAAAAACTTAAGCGACGAACATATGTTAAAATTTACGTTTTAATTTCAATGTACTCAAAGTAAAAAAAGCAAGTGTAAATTTTAAAAATAATTCGAAATTACAAAATACTTCTTTTTCTGTAAGTACTTTTCGTTAACGTATTGACCGAACTTATTTTTACTGTATGCAATACGAAATCAAAAAAAAAAAAAAAAAAAAAAGCAAGAAACATGGAAGCACTACAGAATTTTTTACTTTTTTAAAACCTCCAATTGAATTTGTGCTGAAGTTATGCTTAATCGATCCTTCTGTAGTATTGATAAAAATATTTTTAACTTATTTTTACATGAAGCCAAGTTAGTTACGAATAAAACAAAAATAGTTGAATTAAAATTATTTTTTTATTTACATGTTTTTTGCAATATAAAAAATAAAAAAATTTTTAAAGTGAGCTTAAAAATTCGTACTTCTTTCTTTTTTATTTGACCCATTTCTCTACATTGGTCAGTTTTGTTAGATATATTTATATATTCAATTATTTTCCGAATTTTTCTTTCGCTATAGTTAATAAAGTTACAACTTAATAATAAATGCTAAAATGACTGGCATCTATCTCTTTCCCCTTCCACATACATTCTTCGTGATTTTGATCATGTTTTATTTGAATGTTCGACCTTCTTTGCTGAACAATCGTCCTTCTACTCTTCTCTCCTATAACTTATTCCTGTTCCTCTTTCCATCGATGCTTCTTATATTCTCTCATTTCCTTTTGCTTCTGTTATTTCTGCCCTCTAATTATTTTTATCTTCTATCCTTACACGTTTCAGAATATAACTTTATTTTCTTCTTCTTCTTCTTCCTATTTCTTGGGCTAATGTCCTCGTTGACAAAAACAAAAAAAAAAACTATCTGTGGTAAGAGCACGGGTATTATACGGTTTCAGACCATAAATGTATATTATGAAATAAACTCACTGGAGCCGTCGCATTGCTAAACGTAAAATCGTCTCAATTATTCCACAATGTTACGACGGGCGCATCAAACAATTTCACAGCAGTGTTAACACATGTATCTCGGTAACTTCTGTTGCCTGCACTTGGCGCACTTATGTTCACAAACAATATCTCCTGATTTCCCATTGCCCAATACGTTGCAAATGTCGATGTGTTAATGTCGACATTTTACATAACATCCATTTCATTAAAGTTCTAGCAAATATCAAGTAAAGTATTTTACTTTTAAATCGAAATTATTTTTACGCATACTCAAGTACATGGGCGTCGCCAGCGGGGGGCAGGGGGCAGCTACCCCTCCCTGGAGCCTTGAAACTTTGTAATCAACTGGCCATGATGAATATATTCATAGGCACGTAATCATGGATAATTTGGAAGACTTTTATAATAAAGCAGTAGAACAATTTGCCAGAAAACCATGAAAATTGTGTTTTAATTAAGATTTTATTCTCGTTTAATAAAATATTAAGCCTTTACAACTTATAAATTTTATTTTTCCTATAACTTATATTCTCTTTCTATCATTTTGCATCCCCCTTGGCTCAACGGCTGGCAACGCCCTTGCTCGAGTATCTATAGAATCTTTCAGAGTAAAACATTGGGGATATTTCAACAAAAATATCAAGTTGATAGACATCAAACTGGTTTGTAAATGATGTATCGATATCCGAGTTAAATTCAGTGTCATAGAGAATCCTAATTCGGTTGCAACGCGTACATCTTAAAAATTTGTTATGGTGAAGACATTAACTATCCCATCCAGTTCTCGATGGATTTACGTTGACAGTTATAATGACTTATCTCATACATTCTAGATTTTCAATTTTTATAGTTCTACTTTTCTTTTTTTTCTTTAAATTAATAATATTATTATATAAGGATTGAAATTGTTAATTAATTAATATTGGTTAACCTTCCTTTTTTTCGTTCATTATGTACATGTTTGTTTTTGTTTCTTATGTTTTCGAGTTCGTTTTTATTATAACACAGATATTTCTTTTCTGACCTAATGATAACGTTTAATGTGAGTTCTTGTTCTGACAATTTTTTATGTGGAAACCTCTTTATCTATCTATCTGTACGCGTATATATATATATATATATATATATTTCTTTTCTTATTAGATTGCAAAAATAAATAATTATTTAAGATTCTTTAATTCTTACGGAGTACCCAATGCTATACGCCGGTGGCAACGTTTAAATGCTAGAGAGATCAGCTGTATTCAAAAATCGATCGAGTTTCCTCACTTATAACTAAAGAAAAACTTACACTCTGTTACAAATTCAACCGGGAAAGTGGAGAAAGTTCGGATGTATCTCAGCGATGATGGGAATCTTCATTTTTTTTTCTATATTCCTAGAAGTTCCGGGGAAAAAGAAAAAAAAAAAAAAGTAGTCGACGCCCCTAGATCGGTTTATTTTGCTTAGTACACACGTACGCGAACACAAAATGTATAAATAAAAGTTTTCGCTCGTGTCAGGGGGATCACTAATATGACCCGCTGACATCTATTATGGATTATAGAGAGTTCACCTCTATTGTGCACATTTATCGAAATAACAAAGAATACCGTTGTCACATATCTTACGTATTGTGTATATCTCGGTTTCGATCTCGTTCGAGCATCGCGCGTTGTAATAGTGAAGAATGTGTGTCTGACTTTGGCATTCGGCAGAAGGAAACTGTCAAGAGTGTGTAAACCTCATTGATTGCTCGTTTCGAAGAATATCTTCTATTATTGAACAATTTCCAATAATATCGCACACCGTTAATAGAATATAGATTTATACAATGAATACACACCGCACGTCCGACATAACAGAAGCGGGTTTTATCTTTTATTTGCATTTTAATCTATGTAAATTCAGCGCAGTTCGAACTAGGAAAAGAAGCTGTTTAACTGTAGTATAACTGTAGTATAACTGTAGTATAACTGATGTATAACTGAGGTATAACCGGAGTATAACTGAGGTACGTTTTGTTGTTTTAATACCGAATGTCACCGATTTGTTTTTTTCTTTTCTTCTATTTCAACAGAACAGAATAAATGAATAAGTAAATGAACGAACTGATATCGTGATTTGGTAGCTCTTTCTTGAAATTTTTTTTTAAAGACTTCTCACTTCTTAAACTCGAAGAATGTAAAATTTACTTCGGACGAATTCAATGTTACACGCATTCGTTCGATACCATATCGCGCTCTAGAGTATTTTTCGTTATTTATATTGTTTTGGCCTGAAGATGTAAAATACCAAGTAGGGAAATAAATGTCTCGATAAATTTTGCGACTTACCAATCAAGCGGACAATTTTGCAGATTTTCGTGCGTGTTTTGTTTTTATTTATTTTTTGTAAAAACATAAAAAAGCAGAAATTATCATTTTCTTACACCAAAAATACGTATAATGAAGAATCTTCTTCTCCCGTTAACATACACGTTCTATATGATTTATAAAAAACACCGATCCTTCCGGCTCTATCATAGAGAAAGATTCCCCGCGAGACTCTAACCACTAGTCGCTCTTTTACTTTTTTTTTTTCTAGAAGGGTTAATATGGTTCTGTCGACTAATTCCTCGCAAAAACGGATAAATTTCTTACAAGCCTGACGTAAAAATGTTACTAATTTTGTTGCGAGATTTTTTTTCGTTACAAGATTTTCTTATTAGCTCCGGCGTAAAAGTAACATAAAATGATACAAATTTCGTTACCTTGTTACCTCCCATAATGATAGCAATAATACGTGTACAATTTAAACGCTTCATTTTCACATATACATATGTACACATTGTATATTTCGCATTATTTTCTTACGTTGAAATTAAAAATTCTTAAGTCAAACTATTCCAAATCAGCGTCCGTATCAATCGGCGTAACATTCAAAAGTACCCCACATATAAGTGTATCGTAAATAGGTAAATATAGTGCGTTCACCATGAAACTAAAGTTATTCCTTCGTCTGTTTTCAATTTGCCACTTACCCCACATGGGGAAACAAAAGTAAAACGAGCGGATTACACTTGCTTTTTAATGAATTTTTAACGAATTTTTTAAAAGAGGTGTACATACCTTGTTTATTGCCTACAATTTTTAAGATTGCGACGAGGGCGGAGATAACTGAAACAAAACGAATTCTTTAATATTTTTATAACTGGCACAAATTACCGTCGAAATGAAACATAATCGGTTTCATTCACTCGCAAGAAGCCTCATCATCAAATAGATAACTTTTAAAGGTGTAAACATGATGCGGTCGTGTCATAATATTAGATCATAGTGTGGCATAATAATAAATTAACTTTCGTTGAGAAAGAGTAAATTAGGGTCTACCTCGGCGATAGACCCCTACTGTTTAGTCTTGTACATCTCATTTAAGTATTAGTTAATTACTAAGGCAGCATTACGGTGATTCATTTTTTAGTCTACGGTTCTGCTAACGGTATTTATTCGTCGTTTGGGTTCAAAATCGCGCGCTAATCGAAAGGCCTACCGCGAAAAATATTGAATAATAAAAAATTACACTCCCTAAGATGGCTCGTAAATCCCCCCCCCCCCGACTTGTCTACGAAAAAAAACTCTCAAGAAAACAATAAATTAGTTTCGACTACGATTTCAAACGACTAATTAACAAAATCGTGCTCTATATACATCGACAGTGCGCAGGTAGAATTTGAAAAATTCCTTTCGGTTTCGTCGATTTTTAAGATGTTTAAATCGATGATGCACTGAAATCTTGTATTTTTAACGATGACATTATACACACATAGTGCGGATAAATAAGCTCATACATAATAAAAAGTTGGACGATTATTAAATGGGAAAGCGGTTTATTAATGATGGCGGAGTTACAAACGGATCACTTGTATATATACGGCGGTGCACAGGAGGTCATCGTGATGAAGAAGTAGGTGATGTGCGACGGTGATCTTTTAAGCGAATGAGAATGATAACTGCTAGTAGTGAAAAAGATAAATTATACATTTCGATAATATTAATTGGGTGTACATATATATATACATATATATATATATATATATATATATATATATATATATATATATATATATACCTTTCGGACTTTGATTAATACATCGGAATATTATATTAAAGATAAAATATTATAATCGTGTCTTATCAGACTCTCTAGTGTAGTAACTCTACACACACTCGCGTACAGGTAGAGTAATCAGGCGAACATTTACTACAATCCACGTATTCGTAAAGGTCTGATAACGGTTGTTGTGTGGTGTGTGTATGTCTCCTCTTCGGAGCTGTAGTTACCGAAGAGAGAACTCTATATTATGTATGTTGGTACAAAGGACAGACGATTGTAGCGCACACACGAAGCTGATAACATGGAAAAGTATAGAATTGCGAATGATAATACTTCGGAGTGCTTTTTTATTATTATTATTATTATTATTATTATTTATTTTTTTTATCATATTTCGAGCAGATAATATTTAGGTAATGTCATTATCATTAAATGTTTATAAAAACGTGTGATTCAAAGGTCAAAGTCCATCTTTCGTTGCTGCCACGATGGGAGCGCAGTCCTTTTATGCCGGGGTTTTCGTTCTTCCAATTAACAAAATGATAAAAATATAAATGACTTTTCTTCGATAATCTCTCCACTTTAAAAGTAAATATTTTCGCAATCCGTCTATTATTAATAAAAAGTACATTATGTAAAACATCTATATATCAGTATTCGATAAAAAAAATAAAAAAAGGACATTTATTATTATTATTATTATTATTATTATTATTATTATTATTACTATTATTATTATTACTATTACTATTATTATTATTATTATTATTATTATTATTATTATTATTATTATTATTATTATTATTACTACTACGCCCGTGAATGATAACAATGTAAAAAAATTATGTTAAATTTCCGTAATTAGATAAAAAAAAATTTAATGAAAATTATCAAACGCAAAACGATTTTCCCGCCTCGTGACGTGATTAGACATAGCAAAATTAGAACGACACGGTGGTAAAATCATGCAAGTCTCTAGCTATCGTTGTTTCATATACGCAATGAAACACTACCCTTTACCGTTGAATTTTTAATAGTTTTCGTTATCGAAAAAGCGTTCCAAGAATATTGAACTTGTATATTAAAAAAAGTGCTTTTTCCTCCTGAAAATTTTACAGTTCAATAAAAATATTGCAGGTTATTATAAAGTTTTAAATAACATCGAAAAGTTGACAGAAATGTATATATTTATATAAAATGTTCTCGCACCGAGAAATATGTCATCGCGAAGGAGTATTTTTTTCTTTTGTTTTCTTCAGATTTTACATCAGTATAAAAAAAAAAAAAAGAAATCAGTTTTACTCTTTGTTATGTTGTGTTGCCTGCGTAGTATTTAACATTCAAACGAAAAGAAATATCGTTTTTTATAATTCGATTAAAATTTATCGCGCTCGTACAACAACGTTTCATTTTACATTATTCAAAGGCGAGTGTGCGCTGAGCCGTTACAATTTTTATCACTCCCGTATAAATTTCCAAATTTTTTCTTAAAAAACGATCAACAGCAGCGTTTTAATGAGATGCGACACAATAATTCGCATCGGTACTGAAACATAATACCGAGGGGAATTCGTAGAGCTTATTGATATTTATAAATTTTCCAGAATTGATTTTGTAAAAATTACGTTTCATTTTGAATTTTTTAACTCGATATGATGGAAATAATTGGGTACCAGAGAAATCTGGGAAAGTAAAGGCGGCCGAGAGAAAGGAACTGGCGCCCCCTTACTCTCCATTAGTGTGCCGTTGGGCTTAGTACATTGTGAACCTTAACTTCATAATCCCCAACGCCCTGTCAAGGGTATGGAACTCACTTTACTTTATGATGGAAAATAGTGAAATGATGGACACTAATACACTTAAAAGAAGTACCCACCAATACACTAAAATAATAATTTGTTGTTTCCGTTACATCTTTCGAAAGCCACGCTTTTATAATGGAATTAAAAAGGTTTTTATAAACACACTAACGAATATAATTTTACATTTCACCGCTAAATGGTGTCTACATATAATCGGACAAAATTAATTATCGTAATTCGTTTTTGTTTTATTTTTTTTTTTTTTTTTTTTTTCTTTTTACCAGTTACAATACACATGAAAACAAAACACGGGACCGATTTTAATTGTTTTCGGCGCAAGATTATTAACGTGAGCGCGGGTTTTGAAAATTCCCGGTGAATCCGATGATGATGTTATCAAAGAGGTCAAAATTTCGACGGCTGATAATGAAAAAAAGTGTTAATAAGAAAACGTTAACTGTGCACGATTACACACTTAAATGTGTACCAGGTGGTGATGATCGGGTTAAAGGAGAGAGTTTAATTAATTTTTAGTTTTTCGAGTTAATTAATTGAATTAATCCCCCCCATATACAGTGTTGTTTCCATTCTCCTTTTATCACAGTGTATTCTTTTTACAGTTAAAGATTTTTCGATTGCGCTCAATTCAAAAAACTTTTTTTTCCCCTTTTATTCAGCATCATTAAAGTGTGTATGTGTGTAGTATTACTTTCAAAAAGTGTGGTAGAGAGATTTGAACACGCGATCCCATTTAAACACGCTGCGCAGTCCTTAATGAATTACGGTATGCTACCCTAAAAAAATCGGGCGAAACTACTATTTTTATATTTTGAGTGCCATACTATGTTCTCTACACTGTAAAAAAAAGTCAAAATAATAGAAATATTTTTTTGATGTTTATTTTTTTACATTTATGACAAAATATTTCCGGGTACAAGTACTCGCGCATTTATACGCATACCTATATATATATATATATATATATATATAACACCATTGTGAACACTAACTTCACAATCCTCAGTGTCCTGTCATGAGACTTATTTTACTTTTTTTTTTTTACATCACACCGGTCCTAAGACCATAATTGACGAGGCTAATATTTTATTATTTTACCTACGTACGTACTTAGAAAAAACTCGGGAAAATACCAAAGGAAAAAATGTTTATGTCTTCATGGTACTTTTTAATGAAGAGGATTTAATACAATTAAAAGAATAGCAAAGAGTTACGTTTTTGGCAACTGAATTTGGTCTGTTTTTTCTTTTTTTTTTGAACAATCTGCCGAAATAGTTTGAAAATATTCGAACACAGTATATACCGGGGTTAGCTATTATTTATATGTAATTTTGAAAAATATTTATGCAGCGAAGGATCTAAAGGGATTAAGAAGACTGAAGGGAAATGGTGTATAATATTTATCAAATTTTGATTAAAAAAGTTAATTTACTTCTTTAAAAACATAAAAACTACTCCGGGAGTAGATTTTTTTTTTTTTCACCGTCTTTGAAAAAACCAAACGTAATGAATAATTATTTAATGATCTAATATAAAATATACTTTTGAAAGTAATAGGCGAAAAATTTCACAATATTCAAACGGCGATCTTAAAAGATTGTTTTGCATGCGCTTACATTTTTTTTCCTGGTGACATTTATTTAAAAACGTAAAAATTACCGTAAGCCTTTTTTACTCGGACATTCGTGAAACAGTTGTAAAAAAATAAAATCTTCAAAATATTTTTTTAAACTACTTACTAAAACTTTTCCGAACAAATTTTTGATAGCACTTCCCCCCCCCAAAAAAAATCACTTGATGTGAATTATATGTTTTTATTTATACACTAGGAATTTTTATGAAAAATTTATTCTAGCGCAGATATATTAATACTTCAAGGCGTCACGTTTATGCAACATTCGTTACATCGTTAAATGTTACCTCCAACACGCCTAAAGAAGTACACAACTTCAAAAATTGTAACAATAACATATACTTATTACACCTTTTACTTTCGCAACGTTCTACGGAATAGAAGCCGTTGTTTAAAAATCCGTGTACAAATATGAACACGCGCGCAATTTTTGTTTTTGAGCAGTTAGCCGAGGAGTTCGAAGTACTCTGCATGCTACGTGTGTTGCCCTGATCCATTTAAATACTACACGACGCGCGATATCCGCATCTGCACTCGATCAAACACTAAGAAACGGTGTATTTTTCAACCAGCGGTACAACGTGAGGTCTTTTTTTTTTTTTTTTCTTATTTTTAATTCATTTTCGTCTATTCGCTGACGACGCAATTTACTGATTTTGAAACGAGATTATTTTGTTTCTTTTCCATTCCGAGCGTTAAATCTAGCACCGTTAAAATGTGTGCGACATCTGCTGCCGACAAAGTACCTCTAAATAAGAAAAATGCGAATGAAAAAAGTGGAACATGATTGTTATCGGAAAATTATGCATGCGTGTACGAGGCGTTGAGCAGAATGTACCATACACATATAGTTGTTGAAAAGACCGCGAGCGACTTTTCACCGAGAGAATGATTGGTCGGAAAGGTACATGTACAATTTCTACAACTTTTGCGAAGCGTAATCGAGAATATTAGCCAAGTTCGCAACCCTTTGCAGAAATATCCCACGCTTGTGCACTTATCAAATTCCAGGAAAGCGAGAATGAAAGAAAATGCTGATCAGCGAAAAGTTTACAGACGGTACTCAGCTAATTTATTTTTCCCACAGACACACGGCACATAGCAACACGCGGAGAGGCAAGCTAATTTTGCTAGAACTAGAATCATCAGTTTCGTGCGCACTGATGCTGACGTTTCAGTTAAAATTCCGGGCACTTCCGTCGCTACTGCGTGAACACTGGTTGAGAATACTGCGCACAAGTGTACTCTGGGTCCAGACGTACACAATGGTCATTTTTCGTCCATGTGTGTACACTGTGTATAAGTGTTGCGTTTCGACGATTTTTAGCGCGGGCCTAAATTGAGCCTCTCTTCTAATGTAGAGGTCTTATTTTCTTGTAAGTTAGCCCGTCCCCCCCTCCAACTAGTAAATTAACGCGTAAGATTATAACATCGATCTTCTTTAAGATTTAAACCAGTAGTTGATTTCTTAATTTGATCAATTTTGTAACGCAGTACTGGTCTCTAGCTTTCTAAGGCTTTTCCCATTTTTCGTTCGCCCTGGATGATAAATTTTTTTACATAACTACGGCCGAAGAGTAAGTTAACATGTGGGACGGTGTTTGATGAGTATTTGAGTTCGATTTCGAGTTTCAAATTCGAACTGCCCGCCTAATTCGTAAAATCTTTCGGTAGTCTTTCATTCTGAACAACAACGCTTCTGAATCATTGATAAATATGTATATGTGTTAATTGCCTGGCTTTCTCAGACACCGTCGAGAAGATCATCCCGTTCTCAAGAGGCTAAATTTGGTTGTTTTTGATATCTCTTCTATGATCTTTGAGTTTTTCCTGGCTCGACATTGGGTTGGCATACTCCAAAATAAATTCTTCAATATATATATATTTTTTATATAGTAATTTATTACAAATACAATTATAACAAACAAATTTAAGAATAACCTTTTTCGGGTATAACCTATCATCAGCTAAGAACACAACTCACACTAGGTGTGATCAGAAATAAATTCTAAATCACACTCCATTTTCCCTTATATAAATTTAGTTGAACTCTATTTTAACTCTAAGCCAGTTTTTTAACCAACTCAACATTTTCAATTGCGGTCGCCGATTCGAATTAATAATTAATTTCACCGTTCCTTGAAAATCTGAAATTCGTTATTTTTCATCATTTCTCCTTTATAACAACGTTTGTTGTTTTTTTTATAATTAATTTACGCGATATATGTTTAAAGAAAATCGGTGATATATACATATATAAGTTTCATCTTTTTTTTCTTGTTTAAAATGTTTTTTTTTAAAAATTTAGTAATACATTTTTTATTTGAAAAAAAAATCACGCTTTATCAGTCTCTTAGTAAAATAATTTTTCACATTTTAAACAAAAGTTTTCCCAAAATCTAGAAAATCGACGAAATTCATATAGTTTTTCTATTATATTTGTAATATTGATTGACCTGTGTTGACATTACTTTTTCGGAATTTTCGGTAGAGCAGTATTTAAAGCGCTCCACAACAAAACAACTTTGCCAGTCCTGACTGATATATGTAGAGTTGTTTCGACAATTCTTGGATTCTTCTTTGAGGTCTTTTTTTGTACAATGGTAACTAGACTGATTTAGTTCAATAATCGAGCCAACCACTTCCAATTCGTGTCATCCTTTTTCCGGTTCAGTTTTTATGCAAAAAAAATATTTAAATATATTGGATAAATTAATATGATGAAACTAATAAAATCGGGTAAAACGTCTACAGTCAGTTCTGTAAGTAGCTAGATTTGATTTTTCTTTAAATTTTCGTAATAAAGTAAACATGTGTATATATATATATATATATATATATATATACACTAGTTGATAACCACGGGGCTTCGCCCGTGTATTTAAATTAGTACTTGGAAATTCATAAAAAAATGTTCGTTTTATCTGGAATTATACTTATGTAAAGATTCTTTCTTTTTTCGGGAAACATGTTTATCATCGTCCAACAAAAAATGGTCTTCACATGTCACGTTTAGTTGAAAATCATTAATCTTTCTGTAACTTGTCTGTTATGATCTAACAAAAAGTTTCGTTCAGCTAAACAGCACACACACACACACATCGCCATTATTTTGAAGGGATTCCGATTTTTAACTCTCCGCAATGAGTACAGTAGCTAAGCTGGACTTGTGTGTTTAAATCATGTGTCATGGAGGTTTGATGATTTCAGTAACGGAAAAAAAGTAAAGTAACACAGAACGCGGTGTATTTACTTACGCCAGAAAGAAATTAATAAAATGGTATCTAAAGTTTATTAATTACCATGGTAATCATTTTATTGAAATTTTTACGTTTAATTTATATTTTTATCATGCTGATTATTTTAAAATTTTATAAAAATTAATTTTTTTTTACTCGTGGTCGCATCTCAACTACTTAAAACATCATACTTCGTGAAAGAGAGGGGGTAGAAAACTCCTCAGCCATACCTTAAAACCTTTACTGGGCCATCATGAATACACCTTGAAAATTTTAGCATGATCTGTCCTACGGTACACAGGGGAATGCATACGAGACAAAAAAACAAAAATACAAACATTCATTTATATATATATATATATATATATATATATATATATATATATATATATATATAGATATAGATATAGATATATAGATAGATATATAAATCGCAGGTATTAAATTTTAGTATGCATCAAGTTGTAAGCTTCTTGTTTTACTTGACGATTATAGATAACAGCGTTTTCGAGATGATATCACAATAGAACTGATTTCATTTGAATACAGGCAGATAGTTCAAAACATTTTTCATCTTAAATAGCTTTTTATATAGAAATGGGACTGTGTAGAAATTACCCAGCTGTTGTTTCATTACTCTTCAGAAGTGTTTATATTGAAGAAATTTCAGTACCCGCTGCGGTAGCTTACAATATACAGCGAATAATTTTAACCAGAAGGAAAAAGTGATTTTGTATGAAAAAGTTCACAGAACGTTAACAAATCGATTATGAGAAGACATTATTATGTACAGAAAGATTATCAAATAACCAGCATCGAGAGAAAACTTTCGTTTAACTCATTCGGGAATTATAAGCGAGGAGTGCAGGTGCTAATTAGTCAGTTACGTCCGTGGTGTGCAGTATGAAGGAAAACGCGATTTTGATTCATAAAGTTTACGGAACGTCGACAAATCGATTGTGAGAAGATTAAGGATATCTAACTGGGTTCCGTACTTCGGCATAAAAACAGATTTTCAATCGGTGTTTACACCACCTGTCGCGTTATATCGACAGAGATGTACACCGATGAAGGTTGCGAACAGTATAGGTAAAAAGTAGTAAATGAAAAAACAAAAACACAGTTTAAAAAATAATTATTTTATCTTTGAGAAATAAATAAAAATTAATCCTTAAAATGAATTCCACTTTGAAATTTTATTGAAGATCTCGCGCGACGCAACCAGATCGGCTAGAAAACTGTATTATTATCGAGTAGGAGATGTGGGATATTCGGTAGCGAGAAACGGGTGAAATGCGGTTAAACGGCGGACCAAGTTAATTATAACCAGCTTTAATAATTTTACAGTCGTGTACGATGCAGACCAAATAAGTTTTTCTTCGTAATGATTCAATATTGCACGAGTTGACTTTTTTTTCGGCGAAAATTACGTTACAAAATTTTAGATTCCACAAACTGCGTTTAAAGGTCATTTTATTTTGGGTTTTCTTGGTTAACGTTAAATTGTTGATTTTTTTTTTTTTTTTTACATTTTATATTATCTGGCGAAATGTAACTAAGAGAAATTCAGTCGGCCGTTCGTTATTGTTCCGCTGTGCGTGCTGCTAAATGAATAAGGAAAATTAACAAATATTATAATTTTGGTTTTACGCATAAAGTGGTTCCAAAGTAGCGCGACTTTTCTGATAAACACTTCTGTGCAGGGGGGATACGTGTATACATACATTCTACTGTTGTCAATTTTTTTTCCTTTTCCGTTTTTTTTTTTTTTTTTTTTTTTTTCCGGATTTTAATGAGAATGTATATTATTGGCAGTAGTGTAATTGTCATGGTTGATAGTGTCGTTTAAAAGATAAATAAATTCAAAAATTAGGCAGCGTAAATTTCAATTAATTTGGGGAGTTACAGCGTTGCTTTTTTTCTTACTATACATGTTTAGCGGAAAAAATATAAAAATACTATCAAAACGCTATAGTGTATTCAGTGTACATCGGGACGATTTATTTAAAGTGTCCCATTTTCCTCAGAAAAAAAACATGTTGCCCAATACAATGATACAAATCTAAACGTACAATAATACAGTTATTAACTACAATTCAAATAATGTTATGATTGTCAAAAAAATATGTACAGCAGTGTGTTTTTAGCTTTAATTGAGTATACTCTATGTTACTAGCTGATGATATAATCCGAAAACGTTTCTTTAAATTGAGGTATTTATTTTAAAAAGTGAACTATTTTATACTTATTTTTGTTTGTTTATTTTATATATTTTTTTATATATATATAATATATAATATATAATATATATATATAATATATAATATATAATATATATATATAGGTAAATATTAACAAATAGGTATGTATGTGTTTATTAACATTTAATTGAGCGATCTGCTGCGGATGGCTTCACAGTGACGCAATACTACAATTTTGATTCCTGTTGGCACAATTTATTACTATTTTCCCCCCTCACTGTTTCGATTCTAGAATTGATCACAATTTTCTATATCTTTCGTTTTCTACTTTTTAGTTTCATTACGAAATTGTGTTATTCAGTATAACGGAAATAATATTGATTAAAATTTAAAAAATCAAATGCATCGGAAAAAATTAACTTAGAAATTTTTTTTCGCTTATCACATCAGTCGCGGGCCATTTGATCTGGGTTTGGCGCTATGTCAATATTGTCCTTAAACTGTATGTTTCTTTTTAGTTTTCGACCCGACCCTCTGCTGTTGGGTATCAGTTTTTTTTTTTTTTCAGTACCTTAAGAGTTTTTACTTCACTTTTTGTTTTATTATTATTCATTTAACTCATTATTTGATCTTTTTCACTGCTTCGAATTTTTAAAAATGATCATCACAGTTGGGTGAAAATTTAATACAGCGAAATACATTATTTATCGCAAAATGTTTTCAGCATCATTAATTCAGCCGAAACTATTTTTACTCTGCTGACTTAAGCGTGTATAATATAGAGCTCGCGATGTTTACATAATATACGTTTAGAACGTTTATGCAAGATGTTGGTGAAGCACTGGTGCAGAGCTGTTGTCAGAGTAGACAGATGATCCCTGATTCGACAGAAATTAGTAATTGCATCGCCGAAAATCAAGAATATACGATGTTTATGTATATTAGTGTCCGACCGAGATAAAATTTTCCGTCGAATCCGAAACCGAAACTTTTTTTTAATAATTGTTTTAACTGCGGTTTAAATTTTAAGTGTTTTGTTAAAAATTCAAATACGCTCCAGTTAATAATCATAATTAAACAGATATTGTAATTCAAAAATAACAGCCATTTCTCTTTATTACTCACTTGCTATTGCTATAAAAGCAGATCAGTTTTTATGAAATAAACATCAAAAAGCAAGTATTCTAGGAAGCGTAATCCTCTTTTTCACTGCTTTACCGGAAACGTGTTTCATTTTTCTGCTGAAAGAAATTTTTGAAATTTAAACGAATGGTATTAAAGTATAAAAGATACGCTAAATTGAGAGTGCGTTACATCGTTTTCGTCTACATATATCCCCGGAGGAAACTATTTCGTTTAAATATATATCTGTCTTAAGTGAAGGGTGGTCATTGTCTAATAAATTCAAATATGAAATTGTGTTTCATCTTTAATAAGCACACAATGGAGTAAAAAATGCAAAGTTTCGGTTTTGGCTAATAACTTGAACCGAAATTGACTGAAACGGAAATTTTGGTCGGATAAAAAAAAAACAAAAAAAAAAAACACGTCACAATCATAATTATGTTTTTCTTTTTAATTTCAGCTATTCGCTGTTATATTTTCAAAAATGTACACTAGTTTACTAAAATTTTTATTGTCGTAAATTTCCGCAGCGTTATTTAATTTTTTTAAATTGCTTTGACAAATCCGTGCGACAAGGAAACTTTTATTCCCGCGTTATTTTTTAAAAATTTATTTCACAGCGTAAATACGCATCTTCTTCTTTTTATGTCCTGTATACACAAACCAATGTAAGATTTAGCTGAAACGTTGCTATGAACGGATGTTTCTGAAACCTCTAGCACCGTTAATTTACAGCATTTTAGTCTTTCTAGTGGTTCATAGTAGATCCCCCCACCCTAAAAAAATACTTTCTTGTAGTACCTCATAGAAACACGAATATATGTCTTGTATGATTACAATTATGAACGGCATATTCACATTGTAAAAATACTTGTCTCCTGCGAGATTTTCGTTTACACTTGTCATCGAAATGAATGAAATGATATCTTAACACGAAACACACGGTGGTGGTGCGACAGTAACCAACAGAGCATAAGATTATAAAATAATCGTGCTTGGCAATTCAAAAAAGCGTGTTGGAGAAGAAGAAAAGAATATAAAAATCGCATGAAATAACAACGTAAGAAAGGTTAATGAGCTTCTGAACTATGCGATCTGATGCGTTTGTTAGTGTGGCATTATTTTTGTGATATTCCTAAGTTACAAAAAAAAAAATCCGTTATGCGCCCGGAATTCGGTTACATATATTCCGTAAAAAAGTTCAGTAACGAATAGGCGGATAGATTTCAATATACATTTTCAAAAGAAACTTTAACATTGTTGAAAAGAGCGATTTTTTTAATCATCTGTACACAAGTTACAAGTATGTTTTTATAATTCCGTATATTACGCGTTGTACGAATACCATACACATTTAAGCACTATTAGAGCACAATAACTCACAAACACCTCCATAAGATCTCAAACAGAAGATGATCACGGTGATTAACAAATATGAAGATTTCACAAAGGCGTGTACAAACGTATCCAAAGCACGCATAGATAAAATTATCCCCAGCAGCGTGCGCTTACGTACTAGTGGGAGGGCTGATTAAATGATGCGTGTTCGGCACTGGATATAGAAAATCTTCCGGAGTACTACAATTTTAAGTCTCAACGGAAAAAGATACTAATTACTACAGATTCTCTGATCGCCATACACAGTTTACGGAAGAATAGTAATGCAAAAGAAACAATCGCGCAAAAAATTCAAGTGACTCTGCTACTGCTAGACTAGAAGGACCTAGCAGGTCGAGTTTCTGTGGGTTCCTGCACATATTCAGATCCTAGGGAATGAGCGCGTGAATCAAGAAGCTCGCTTTGCTCTACGTTATCCCTGATGCCGCATAAATCTCAAGACCCAACAATGCTTGACACGTTCCTACGAAGAAGAAGTAACATTGAGCAGTGGAGTAAAGAATGAATGTCCAAGACTAACATCTTATGCCAAATAAAACTAATGATCGAACTGTGGTGTTCGCCGATTAATCTCGAATTGCGCACCGTTTTTTACCTGGGCCGACGGTTAAAAAAGCTCTAGTAATCTAAACACTCGAATTGCGCGCCCGGAAGTTTGCCGGTATGAAATATAAAAAAAAAAAAAAGCGAACGAAAATGGCACTCGGCGGAGCCCGTGATATTTGTTGGACTCCAAAACTGATGACCGCTTTATAACATTTGAATATGTTCCGATGGCTTTCAACATTTTTACGCATCATCGTATACTTAAAAAATGATATTTAAAATCCGCCAACGAAAAACAATAACACCGATTTTTATCTATTACAAAATATTTCCTCTATAATGACGACGGTTTATTAAAAAAAGTATTTCAGAATACGCCAGGTTAATTTTATAAATATGTATATTAATTGCTTAAACTTCCAGTTTCATTTTTCGTTTACGAAACAAATATTTCATCATATACTTTTGATAAATAACTGTGATACATCATATTTTTATGTTCTCATTTGCAATCGTTAAAAATTCATTCTGGCTTTTGCAATTTGCTAGTTAGCTCAACCTTCAGCAATTTAACACATACATACATCAGACACCTAACACGGTCTATTTACATTTGTGATCTTTCATCTTTCCAGTTTCAAATTTGTCATCGAACGTGTATTTTACTTCTTGACACAGCGACAGTTAAAATTTCTCTTTATTTACAAGTTACGATTTTTAACAAATTTGCTTTTAATTCAAATGACAATTTATAACTGAGATTGAACACTATAGTATTGATGCGTAGGATTATCAGAATTGAAATTTCCCCAAAACTTGCTTCCCTCAAACTCTAAATAACTCTATAATAATAGATCGAACTCGGAAATTTCATACGGTCATCACATTTGTATTTTATGTAAATTAATCAGCCGATACGAACGTATTTTGTATTAATGTGAAACACACAAGCTTCATGATAATATGCCGTGCGCCGAAACATCCTACATATTCAGAAATTATTGTAATTTACATTCTATTTTACATATGTAATAATATTCGAGGGAAAAAATTATTCCATTTTTATGCAGCACTCCTTAAATGTGTGTACGTTCCCTAGAGGTTGTTAAAAATATTTAGAATAAGAACCGCACACTGCTAACGGCATGATAGTAGCCTCCTATTTTTCGCAAATCTTTAAGGAGGTTTTTTCTAAGTAACCGAAATGTAGTTTCGTTACATTCCCCATCGAGATATTATGATAAGACATTTCGGAAGTCACTGAAAGAGCGACACTTTTACTGATTGTATTCCTTCGTCGATTTTATAAAATCCGGAGTTTTTTTTTTTTTTTTTTTGAAAGCGGTGCGCAATTCGAATTCTCAACGGGCGGGCTATTTCGGGTCGGTGCGCAATTCGAGTCCGACTTGTCACTGTGTTAAGTGTGTCGGTGCGCAATTCGGGTGTCCCCGAGTACACAACTATCAATCGGCTAAGAACAGGGCATACAGCTAAAAGTTACAACCACGTACTGTAAAGCCTCCTACCTAACACACGTGTCCATACTGTGCAGACTTAAAATATCTCTCGGTTCAACATATTCTAATTGAATGCCGTATAGTTTTAACACGGTCCGCCCGAGCACTTTCACATCGTTAGCAGAAATGCCGCACAACAACCCATATAACATTTTGAAAAAATACATTTAGCCTGGCAGACTATGAAGTAGTCTAGGCAGCTTTCACAACCGTGATAACAAGCCTGGGCTAGTTAAAATCGGTAATGCAATGTAAAAAAAAAAAAAGAATTCAATTTAACTACGTTACTGATATACACAACAACAACAATATGCTCTAAAAAAGAAATTGTTTTCCTCTGAATTTTAATGTTTTCACGCTAGGACGGTTCAAATTTTTTAAGTTGTTACCGTTACCGTTACCGTTACCGTTACCGTTACCGTTACCGAGGCTATACTTTTTCCTTTAAAGTTTATTAAGCTGTTCCCGAGTTAAAAAATTTGATATTTTCAACATTTTTAAATTACTTTTTTTTTTTTTTTTTTTAAATTTCCTAACAGTATTTATTTTATTATTAATAGTCGAAAAAGAAGTTAATCGTTGATTTTTCCGTAATCTTCCTTATTTTATATTTTTAAAACTATTTTTTTCGTTAATTATTTATTTATATAACTAATTTAATAATTTTGTTTTGCTAAAAAACTCGTATTATTTACGCTTAACTATTTGTTGTTACATTTTTAAATGCGGACTGATTATTATTTTTTTATTTCCTTCTAAATGTTCAATTTGTCTGCTCGGTTACTAGAAGTGTACTTTTTTTATGAGGGTTCAAACGATTAAATTTTATTTATTTCTACTTTTATATCTTTCATTCCTGCTAGAAGAAGAAAAAGATCGACAGAGTAATGTTTTTTAATGCCACCACTTTAGAGAGTACCGAAAATTATCGAAGTGATTTTTTTTTTTTTTTAGAATTATCTCTTTGTACATTATTATATACAGGTATACGGGGACCATTCGAAATTAATCTACGCTACTACAAATCTGCAATGATGCCAAAGAAAAGCGGATCTCAGAACTCGTTTGAAGTGCACTTCTTGGTAGTAGTAGCTTATGGCCCCGGCTTTATAATTTTCACTGAAAAGATTTACTTCTTGAGGGCAAAACATCTTGCACTGCCTATGAATACCCTTCCTTACCGTGAAAGTCATAAGGCGCAGCGAAGCAAGTTTCTGTATTGTTCTAGAACGCCAGAAGGATTCAGAGTCACTTTTATATAGTATCCGGGATTTTTTTACCGCCGATTCTCTGAATTACGACCTATCTCGGAAGTTTTTATTGTAGTTGAACCTGTTCTTCTACATGAGCTAAAAAAAAAACCAGTAATATTAAACTTGCGAAACACATCTTTTTTGTCTTTTACCCCTGCTAATATTACCCATGCAATCTGGAGTCACCTGTCGAACGATATTATTGCAGACGCTATTTAAAACGTTTACTAAACGAATTTTAAGAATACCGAAAGCGTAATGAGGGCCGACAGTGCGAGAAAACATTCTAGAAAAGAGCGGCTACATGACACACTACGTAATAGTACATACATTTTTATTTTCGGTCATGGTGATTATAGCTGAAAAGTTATCGTTGACGGGGCACAAAAGTCATTTTCGAATTCATTAAAACGCGACTAAATCAGTGACAATGGCTTTCCGTTGTTTACAGCAGCTCCACGATTTCTTTCTTCTGATTACCATACAACAGAAAATTCGCCGTACCATTAACATTCATTGTCATTGCTAATGGACAGCGAGCTTGTCAAGTATGCACCAATATTTGTAGTAAGCAACACAGTTTACTCTCCGATACGAAGGAATGTAATTAGCGATAGACGGTTAAAATGACATTTCCTCCAGGTTTTAGAATGTGAGGTATTTTCATTCCGGTTTTCGTAATATATACATATACATACATATATATATATATATATATATATATATATATATATATATATACATATATATATATATATATATGTATATACAAATAAACATTTACACACATACATGTATATATGCGTATACGTATTTTGGACTAGCAATTACGTTTATACAGTACAAAACACACCCCGGTTGATTACATCGAACACGAACACACAATTTCTTATATAATGCAGAACCCGTAAATATTTCACTCATTAACACATTACTGTTCCTTTGAAAAGCCGCCGTTAATTTTATTTTTTAAATGGAACTCATCTTCTTGGTGCGTGATTTTTAGCGTTTTTCACGGCTAGGGAAGAAAAGGTAGGCGCCTGAAACAATGAACTGACCAGATGATGAGCGTACAGCGCAATGTAACAAATGGTGGGGATAAAAATTGTTTAACCCGTAGTCGTGATTGCAGCACTATCATCAGCTGACCGTTATGAAAGTCGGTTGTATTTACATGATGGAAATTGTTTTTGAGAATTATTTTCATACGACATATTTAAGGGGCAGGAAGTTTCTTAGTTCCGTTTTTGCCACTCATTGCATTTTTTTCAACATACAGTGAGTAAAACGCACACCGATATAAAACAATTTGGTAAATAAATATAAATTGTTTTATCTTAGTTCTGTGCCGAAATAAAGTAACATACTTTTATTTGCAAGGTGTTTTTATAGTTTAATTTGTAAATTAGTCCAGTTGTATGACACGTCAACGACTAAAAGGAATAAATGCCAAAAAAAGTAATAATAAAAAAAAAAAAAATTGACTAATACCTACATTATTTTATACTATTTAGTATATTCCAATTCGTTTAATTTCATACAACAATAATTACCTTACCTTCCAACATTGTTTTGAAAAACAACACAATTTTTAGCTTCTAATTTCAAACTTAAACTTTGGTCGCCTATTTTTAAGTGTATTCCCACCTACATTTTACTCACATAACGATCAACATCATACATCTGGAAAAATTTACAAATAAAAAAGTATGATTAAACACATACTTCTTTATTTCGGCACAGAACTAAGGCCAACTTTCTAACTTCTCCCCCACATGTACTATGAAAATACTCCTCAAAAACAATTTATATAATGTAAATACAACCGATTTTGCAGTCACCGATATATTCTTAATTGTAGAATGTTGCGGTTTGAAAAAAATTGAAAATTTTCTTTTAAAATATAAAAAATATCCGAATACCATATGATTACTGAAATTAGAGGTCGATTTTTTATATAATGAGTTTTAAAACTGTATTTGAATATTTGTTAAACTTTAAAATATCTTTCATCTACCTGGGGATAACGCTATATGCTAATTTCATGAATTCATTGTTTCAATTGCCTACATTCCAACTACCATGGACGTATTAAATGCTTCGTCCGGGTAGAACCTGGTGCAAATTCCGTTGCTGCACCTTAAGAAATAACTAAAAATTTCATTTGCGCCTGGTTGATGTACATAGCAGCTGATGATCCTCCCCTCCAAAAAAAAAATCTTTTTCACGGAATACTATTGGGTTCGGTCGGAAAATAGTAAATCTTTTCGCAATGATTTTGTATGGAAACTAAGATCCTATTCGTTTTTTTGTTTTCTTTCCCTCTCAAAAAAAAACAACAACAAAACGTTATACTAAAGATAACTCCGTGAACAAAAAAAAAAAAAAAAAAAAAAAAACAAATAAAAGAAAGGTGTTTTAAAGAGTAATGATTTTTTGAACTATCTGAATAAATTAAATAATAGCACAGAAAAAAAAATATATAAAAACTCGATCCTTCGGACATTTCCAGAAGACGCACCCAAATCTTACATGCTAATTCTTCTTATAATACTTATATAAAAATTTAAATAAAAAAAAAAATTAGAATCGTCAATTTTTACAATGCAAAAGCATTACAGATTTTATTATTACCTCCAACGTGAGAATGATATATAGTATCAATGGCAAAGCATGATACAATTAATTTGTGACTTGCTTTTAAAATTAACGTTTAGTCGTCGTTACAGGTTTTACGAATTAATTAGTTTCAGTAATACTGTCGTGTTGCTTGAAATAGTATTATCGTAGATAATGTAACACACGTGCGGTCATATTTCACACGGTTTAGTTCCATGTTTTGCTTCGTGGGTATCAATGGAATGTGTTTATTAACCATCTAGACTGAGTAGTAAGCTGCGCTTCTGCAGCTTCTCAAAACGTGAACAAAAATCATTATTGTAATAACTGAAAATACGTGAACCTTTTATTCACTGGCACGCTTTCACTTCTAACAACATTCAGATGCCGTACTGTGTACTTGGTTAGGCAGTGTTGTTTCGTTCAGGTAGGACTCAGTTCGAATCCCGCTGCAATACGCATTGCAATATATAAAAATTTCACCTGCGCTGCGTTAATGTTCATAGTTGACGAGTCAAAAAAAAAAAAAACTGCCTCAGTCAAGTGTAATAAGTCGACCTACAGTGGCTTATCGGCCAGAAAATCCAAATTGTTTTAAACGAATAACCCAGGCCGTCACTCTCTTATTTATTTAGACGTGTTTTCTATTTTACATTATCAGTTCTCGCGATGTCAAATTAAGCTAGTTTACAATAGCTTACTAAACACAATTTTAAGGCGCCTGTATAACGTATTCGGTAATTTTTAGAAATGCGCTTTTTTTTTTTTTTCTTAATGTAAATAATTGGCGTTCTTATTTACTAGCTTCATTTAATTTAATTATTGCGCATTTATTCAATCGGGGGGGGGGGGGGGGACAAAATCATGAAAACCGGTTTACACGGAACTATATGCATTTAGGCTGATTTAGTTTTGGTTATGATATATGTTCACTTTCGATACAGAATAATTTAAATAAAAAAACCGTTTTCTAACAAGATTTCACAATTAGGTAAGCTGTCTCTTCCAATGAGAAATTATTTTTTCAAAATCGATATATATTTCTATGCAAATCATAACTGTTTTGCGTTGATATTTTTATAATTGTTTAAGAATTCAAAATAAATTATTCAATTAAACATAATTATATAATAGGCATTCTTTAAAATAACATAAAAAATATAAATTAACCACGGCTGATTTTGAACTTTTTCGTTTCTTAAAACACGGTGTATAATATATATATATAAAAAAAAAAAAAGAAGTGACACTCTTGTAACCGCATTTAATTTTAATTGCTGACCTTACTTAACTTTTAAACGAGCTTTTGGACGGCTTCGCTTTACAACTTTCTCACCCTTTGCATATATTAATGACTATATGGTGATTTTTACGTCGCGGGCAATATGACAATTTTATTACAATTTTTGTGTTATCGGAAGTTGTAATAGAAATGATGTGCGGCGCCATAAATTATTCTTATTATCGTAGTCAATTAAATTTCTTCTTCTTTTATGCCGGGGGTAATATGAAAAAAAAGTTATTTTCTTGTAATGGAAATGCTTTATGAAATATATAACGTTTGTTTGCTGTGTTTCGAATTTAATTACCACGCAAATCATACATTATTGTTTTTTTTTTTGAAGCATGAAGTGGTCAACTGAAAAATGTACTCCTATGTAAAAGTATTCGAGAAAAACTATCATCGGGGAATCTGACAGGCGTCTCCATTGAAAGGTGTAAAAAATTAAGTATACACTATCCGAAATTTTTCGAAACAAATAAGCAAAAAAAAAAATGTCCTTACTTTAATGTATTGATCAAATAATATTTAAGTGAGACCCGAAAAGAGGTGAGATACGGAGGTTCAAACGCCGTGCGAAACTTTTTCAAAATATTTCACAGAATAAACGATAAAAAAAAAGTAAATGTCCGGAATTAATAGCAAAATATTATTACGAGAAATTTAAAGGTCTACACTTCCCAAGTATCATTTGTTCTATAAGAGCAGATGATATGGTGTGCAAAAAATAAGTGAACAGATTATTAGGGTATATAAAAACCTTAAAATCATTCACTGAGTAGTAAACTTCCGGAAGTTTACTACTCAGTGAATGATTTAAGTAGCAATATCTATAGAGTTGTAACGATTTATGAAACTATTTTAATCGTGGAAAACTATACGAAAGATTACCAATTCCCTGTGAACCATTAATGAACTGAACCCCCTTACGAATGTGTTATTACTGACTGCAGATCGGACGCAAGTCGATTATACGTACTGTCATGTTTAGATAATATTCGATAAAAAGATTCCGACGAAAAAGTTAAATCCAAATAAATACCTCAAACTTTTTGCAGCAAACGACATGTGGTCGAAAAAAATCAGCGCCAGCGCATTTATAATTGATAAGAAATCGCGTGTACTATTATTAAAAAAAAAAAAAAAAAAAAAATTACTGAAAAAATTTCATGCTTCGATATAATTGGCGAGGAAAATACAAATAGCAGGCCGCCGATAATTAGACAAGACCAGTTTTATCTCAGTTTTTTTAAACGGATTTAATTATAGCTAATTGAAGTATTATTTTAATAGATTCATTGAATAGAGTTAATACGGGATTTAACAAAAAGTTCCTTTATTAATGATAATCCGTCAGATCCGAAAAGAAACATTATTTTTCAAGGACACTATTATTACCCAACTACTTTTCTATTCCGACACAAGAAAATTAAATAAACCGGAAAAATGAATTTGGAATTAATAAGAATGTAACAAACATTAACTAACTTAATTAGCCAATTTTATATCTTTTGTAAAATTCTAGTAGCAAAAGTTTGTAATACTCTTTACACATATAATAATATGTTCGTCATACATTTTACATGGGTGAAATTTATGTGTATCATTGTGTACAGTCGTACTATGTTCACGGGGTATACTGTAACAGAAAATACGTTATTTTCAAATTACACATTAATTCCAGAAGAAAATTTTATAGTACTAGACGATCGTAATGTTAAGCGTGAGAATGAATATGCTTAACAGTATGACTGGAGGGTTTATTAATGCAGTTTTTTAAAAATGATTACGAAAGAAGTTAATTTTCACATCGTGAAATTTAATAAAACAATAATGATTTAAACTAATACTTACATTATCGTCAGTAAACCCCCGTTCGTGGTCAGATAAAATATGGAGTACGGGAGCTATATAAACTGCCGCTAAATTCTAACGCAAGAAGAAAAGAAATAAAGGTAAAACAATTTTACGTGTCCAGCATAGCAGTGTATTGTAGAATAGACTTCTATGTGTTTAAATTTAATTCGGTATATTAAAATTTTCCCGAACATAACGAGGTGTGGTAGTTTGGAATCACGATATTTTTTAATCGTTTCACCGAATGTTTTGAGTACCAATAAACTTTGTGTGTTCAAATTAAATTAAACATACGATATAATATCTGGTTAATTTTAAAAATAAACCAAATTAACAACTAGCGAGAACCCAGTTATTTTGATTTGCAAAATAAATATGAAGAAATAAAATTACATTTAAAAAAAGTACTTCTTATTAAATTGAAATCAATTTAAATATTACTAGATCACACGGTGTGTATTACATATTGTTCATTGTGTTAAATGCACATTTACTCGAACAACAGATCCGGTTAATTTGTTTACATCTTTTCGGATGTTAGAGGTTGCGGATAAATAATAAAGAATTTAATTTTTTTCGAATTAAAAAAAAAAAAATTACAACCAGTTTTTGAAAATTTTTTCATTTGAACAATTGTTGAATTTAAAAATCATAATTATCACAAAAAAAAAAAAAAAAAAAAAGTAAAATCAAGACCAAAACATGAATTAGGCGTGAAAAACGACGAGTGCGGATGAAAAGACAATTGAACGCTGTTCATATATTTGTAATACTTTTTTTTTTTTTTAAACAGGATTGCCCATCAAATGATTGAATAATTCTAGATAGAATAAAACTAGTAATTCGCACATACTGTTCTGAGTGATAACAAGACACATTTAAACAAAGGTACCTTCGGCATTTAATGATTATTCCGTTATATCCCCCTAACGAAGAATATTCTACAACAAGCCCAGTAAACGAGGACTTATAAAGCTAATGAATTATGTTGATGGGGAAATTTAAAAGCTACCGCAAGTAATTAAAAACTTTCACGGGAGCGTATGTTTTTCAGAAAATAACATAATTGTTGGAAATTATGTCGTTCGTCGGTTTAAATAAAATATTAACTGATTTTCTAATGCATACAGTATGCGATCAAAAGATGCGTAACAATTATATTAAGATTATTAGAAATACGGCAGCGTACACATATATATCTATATATCCTGCATGAACAAGGGCGTCGCCAGCCGATGAGCCATGGGCAAGGATGCAAGATGATAGAAAGAGGATATGAGTTGTAGGAAAAATAAAATTTATAAGTTGTAAAAGCTTAATATTTTATTAAACAAGAATAAAATCTTAATTAATACATAATTTTCGTGGGTTCGTAGCAAATTGTTCTATTACTTTATTATAAAAGTCTTCCAAATTGTCCATGATTACGCGCTAAGGAATACCCATCATAGCCAGTTGATTAAAAAGTTTTAAGGCTCCAGGGGGAGGATCGTGTATGAACATTAATAAAAATAATGGAAATTATAAACAATAACGAACACATCGAAGTATGAATATTTGCTGGTAATGTATCTTTTCGGGAATGCCCCACTCTTCGGTTAGAAGACAAAAAAAAAAAAAAAAACGCGAATTCGCGCAGATAAATCTAATATACATTTGCAGAAATATATATTAACAAATACAAACATACAGTTTTTAATATACAAAAAAAAAAAAGAAAAAAAACCTGACAGTACAATATGTAGAAGGATATTGCGAATTTTTTATTAATATTTTATTGATGATAAACAGATCGAGTTATCTGTAACTAGTCGTGTTATTTTTTAAATATATAATTGTTTCAATTTGTACGCCCAAACAGTATTTTTATATTTACACATTACGAGATATATTTCCACATATTTACATTATAACCATAACCATCCCTCATTATTACTTTTAAATACTGTCCGTGACATCATTATAAAAAATTCGACTTTATCGATTTTATTATCGAATTTAGTTTTTTTTCGTTTACATCTTGAATATAATAATTCACCATAAATGTGGAACTCGTTTTCACCGATTTTTAATAATCAGTTCAATTTTTCTCGCGTTTTTTATCTTTATTTGTAATATTTAAAAAGTTAAAAAAGCGATTTACAGAAAAAATGTGTATTCGTATTCACGTAATTAGCGTGTATCGTTGAAATTTGAAGGAGACCCGAATTATCATCACATATTTCTTTAATTAGATTCGTGTACTCATTCAATATATTCTTTTGGCTTGACTTCTGTAAATATTGAAATATAGGAGATAATAATTCCGACTTCTTTCACACATTTGAACAATGCATATTACATTTATTTTCACTAATACGCATTTTCTTTTTTCTTCTCTTTTACTAAAGATATGGCATGATACTATTCAAAAGCATACCAGCCACTTTTTATTTAATACGTTTCTTCTTGAGATGTACTTTTTATGTTTATTATTTTCATTAAATAGAAAAGTACATCAAACAATGATATTCCATTTTTCTGTTTATCATTGTATGATATATACTTGTGTTCGGAACCGTTCATTTATTACGTAAGAGGTTTCACGAGGAGAGGGAGTGGTCAGATATTTTATTTCTTCTTACTGAGCGGAGGGAAGTCATGGGAAATTCATTACGTGGTTTTACTTTTTTCGTAATCCCCAGCTGATTACGTCCTCCATAGCTACATGAAAAAAATGGCCGAGACTAAGAACAGTTATGTGTAAACAAATAGAACACATTGTTGAACGGGGAGAAAAAACAGATGCTAGTGTGCTGACGAAACAGCTAACATAAATAAGACAGAAATACCGCAAAGCTGATTGGCATTTCTGATTAACTTCTAAGCCTCAAGGGGCAACTTTTGATTTTTTTTTTTTTTTTTTTCGTAACTGGCTTTCCATCATTTTATAATATTTATAACTGTTACAAATCGAAGTACTCGCATTGTATGTAAATTATTTTATTAATTTCGTCTAATTCTTATTGTGATTTGGTATTTTCTTATTAGTGACTTGAGTCTGAAGTAAAAAAAAAAAAAAAAAAAACCGCCTTAAGTAATAAACGAAAGGCCCCTTTCCGTTATTATGTAACCGCGATAAAAATACTTTTTTTTTTTATTACCGCTGTTTCACTACCACATATTTCAATTGAACTTTATTTTTTCTATTCATATCTATAATAAGCGAACAACAAAATTGTTATCGTTTTTCCATTTATTTATACAAAATAAGTATATACAACAGTCAAAAAAAAGGACAAAGCATTTTCGCCTAAAAACTCGATCTAAAATGGGTGCATCTAATAAAAGGGTTATTTATTTTATATTTTACGTTTTATGCTTATACATAATTTAGCAAGAACTTCAATTGTATAATTTTAAATTTTAACTGGTTCGCATACTTGTTCTTAATAATTTTAAAGTTGTGTTAGACGTGTATAATAGGATATGATAAATATAAGGGGAAAACGGGAATTTAGATATTCCACTTTATCGAGTGTGACTGACGTTTACTTATTAGGTGTAATTGCGAAGGAAACATTGTTAATGAAATGTTTGACCGAGATGCGCTTCAACGGCCAACCGAGACATCCTTAAGGGTTTTACCGGTTTGAATGTCGCGAATAACGGATTCGAATTGTTGAAAAATTCGTTAAGGAATATTGCTTCGACTTACTAATATAGCCTCCTTGGCGGAACTCTGAAGATTTCCCACATCTAGTATTGAACATACACTGGCCCCTCCACATAACTCGAGGGGTTTGTAAAATAACTAATTAGGGAAAAGCCGTCGTCGAGTAATTATATCTTCAAATGGCGGCTGATTGCAATCTCGGTGCGAATGAATATTTGTTAAAGAATTACACAGCTCGATTCCAAGAGTCCAAAAATCAGCTTAATCAAATTATCGGAAATAACCGTAGCGAAAAAAGATCGACCTCAAGCTGGTCCCTTTATCAGGGAACATATGCCAAGAGGATCTGTGATATTCCGTGGAAGTTGCTGGTCATTGCAAGATGATCTGTTTTTAATCTGGTTGATTTTAATTTTCCATATTTATGGATATTAACAGCCGGTTTCTCGGTATTTAGCGAGCGCCTTTCACTGGAAACAACAGCAGGGGCATAACGGACATGGTTCAACAAATGCGAAACCTACAACAGAGTCAAAATGTTCCAGGAACTACTTTCCCGGGGGGGGGGGGCGTCAGCCGCGATGAAGACGGAAAGTGTGTGGTGTAATCGGAGCATTGTGTGTTTAAAATGGCGAAAAATCTCGTTTATTTAGACTCAATATGAGGACCATTAAATAGCACTTTGGAAAAAGTTTCTCTATCTGCGCAATATTATATTTTTCTGTCGGCGTGTGTATTCAAAATTGCTGAGCAATATAATTTCTTCCCGAACACACTGAAAACGCTATAACTAAATCGGCAAATTTAAACAAAACGTTTTTCACGAAAAAATTAAAAAAAAAAAGGAAAAAAAGAAATTAAAATTTTAATGGAAAATGTTAGAATAAATTAAAAGGATGTTTACTTTTAATCAATCCTTTTTTGTTTTATATAAATTTTTTTTAACTGCGTTGACTGAATTCTACGTTTCATTGCGAATTTCCGGAACTTTTATTTTTCAAAACACGCGTAATTTTCAGCGAGGTAGACAAATATCGCCCCCTCCGCCATTATACTTATCGTTCAAATAATTTTACCAAAGAATAACGTCTACATCATATCCATTACCTATTTCTCTATTAAACTCATATACAAGTACGGGGGGGGGGCACAGATAATGAAGTGTTGAGGATTTAATTTTTTTTTTTACAAAATGAAACATATAAACACATTTTATGAAATAATAATGATATATTTAAAAAATTAATGCTAATGTGTTTCGAAGAATAGCTTTATTATATTATATTATATATAGTTTTTGACCAATTTTGTTACCATTATTTTTCCTATTATTATTAATTATTTTTATATATTTCTTAAAATAATAATCAATCTCGTTTTATAATCGACCTATTCAAAATCGATGTGTATATTTTGTTGCCTAATCAATTTAAAATTTAACGTTAGTATTGTATGGTGTGATCATGAAGAAGCTGCTATTACTTCGAAACCCGTTAGCATTAATTTTTTAAATAAATCATTATTATTTCATAAAGCGTTTTTTATAAGTATTAGAAATAAATAATGTGTGTTCCAAACTTCAATAATCTGAAATTTTTGTTGAATTGATTTTTCTCACCGTTTGGTGGCGTATGTTCGTGCTTTAAATGACTAAAAACAGTTTCGAACACATAAAACGGGGTAACACAAAATAAAGCTAACTGAACCTAAATGTGTGGCGCGACCCAATTGGAATTTTTTTTTGGTTTTTCCTTCTAAACACGGATTATCGCGTTTAATTTATCTCTGCTACTAATGGAGACATAATGACACTGTCATCGTACGTGACAGGGTAATATAAAAATCATGTAACGTTTTTGTATCGATTACGTGTAATCGTTTAAAAAGTCACATACAGTCAATTAAAACTAATTCTTCTACAATTTTTATGGAAGACCATCATCCTAGGGGGTTAGTCCCCACATCCAGATCAACATAACGCATGTTACACAGGCAGATAATGAAATCGCACAGCTCACTAAGTGTGCAAAAAACGTTTACATTTTACGCGAACTGCGTCATAGAGGCTTTTGCACAATAGTTGTCATGTAACTAAAGAAATGTGAAAATATTCATTCAAATTACGTTATACATATAATTTGTTTATTACTTAAAATAACACTACATGACACTGGCGGTGTAGAGCTAACCAGAAGAATAATCAAAACTTCAGTAAATAAAATTATAAATTCCATCAACTTTATAAAATACATGAAATGACTAGAAACACTGTTCCAGAATTATTTAATGTTATAAAAATTTTACATAGCAAATGCATATATAATGCTCTAATATAATTTATGAAGTTTTCATAAATTCCGGATTAATATGAGTGTGTACGTTTATGAAATAAGTAAAAACCATGATGGCACATTTCACGAATCGTTTAAAATTCTGCACATTTCACCGATTGCGTGCGTATTATTATATAACACAGGTACGGGGCAGAAAAATATCGAATTTCTAAAACTGCAATTGGATTAAAAATTTAATGTTCAAATATGAATTAATCGTTATTTTTAAATAGTACAGGGAGTTACCGAATTCGCATAAAACACACCGTCAACAACGGACAGAATGAATGTAGGCCGGCTCTTTAAATCGAAAAACAAGAAAACTAATCAAAAAGAGTACACCGGCTGACCTGTAATTTTACTATTGCGCCAATATCACAATTTTATCATTACTAACAGAAATGAAAAACGGTATTAACTGATAATAGTGTTAACATTTTTTCTAATATCGATTCATCATTTTGATTATCACATTTAATCATAAATAAGGGGGGAAAGATTCGCTTGAAAACTGCGGGCAATTAGCCAAAGGAATTTTTTTGACCTTCTTCGAATTTTCATTAAATACGATACAGAGAGTTAGTGTTTTCGCAACTTTTAACCTCTACTTGACTTGCTGTAGCAGAATTTCATAAACGTTTTTCCCGAAGACCGGTTTCAACGATAAATAATTTTACAATTGCGCAGAAATATTCAACCCCCCCCCCCCCGATTAACAAATTGCGCTGTTCGCATTACTGGCGTTCCACGTTTCCAGACAGTTTTTAAACACGGACACATCGAACACAATTCATTATCACGATCCATACACTATTTCGATATATACGTACATATATACACAGCGGACCTCACAAACAGACTGATTTGTAACATTTATAGATTAGCCTATTAATAAAAATTTACTGAATAACATGAAAATTTAAAATGTTTGTCAGAATTCTACGGTTAATTCGCCTTTAAAAACCGAAATCATTACGCCGTCATTGAAATATCTTTTATCGTTATTATTTTTGCATCAACCGGCGAGTTCGTGGAATGTATATAAAAGTTTTTTTTCGCGACAAATGGTTTATTAATTATCTACACAAATAAATACATTTTAATTTAGAATTATCGAAAATAGTAATTTTTACGAATTCACCCTTTCGACGTCCCTTTTTTATATAAATGTGTACGTGACTCACGAGTTAGTACAACTATATTTTCGAATTTGAACGTTCACGTTACGCAACACATAAAGACAAAAACAAAGTTTTTTGCATTGTAAAAATACCACGAATATGGAACTCCTCCGTGCGTTGCCGAAACATGTCGGGTAGTTTAGTATTAAATTTATAAAAAAGTTTTCCGAATGAAAAATTGGTATTTATAAAAAATTGAATTAAAGACAAAGTTTATTATTCATTCTAACTGGTTCATTTTTTTATCTCTCGATGTAACGAGTTAACCAGCATTACAATAAAAAGCTCCCCCTTGACTAAAACTATTACACATCCGAATAAGGTATGCGCAAGAAAACAATTTTATAATAGGAGAGGAGCTGGCTACATAGGGTGCGGCGACATGCCTCGGTGCATGAAATATTTTACTAGGAAAAGGTTCGATTGCTGCCGGACAAGCACAAGTCCGACTGTCAGAAGGCGCGTTGGAAGTTAAGTGCGTGGGCGAACGATCAAACGTGTAAATTTTCCAACTAAAAAATTTCAGAGAACTTAAATTTACACTGTTTACCTAGAAAGTATGTGCCAAGTGCAAGAGAGTGTATTTCGGCACGCGGCGCAGTACCGAAGGCTTTATTTCGATTTTCACATCGTACAAACTTCAAGAGTATTTCCGACAATTTACCTGATTAATCAAAGGGTAGACGCGACTTGAGAAACTATCAAAAAGTCAAAAGTCAATTCAAAAGATATTAATTTTGATGAGAAAAAAAAAAAATTTTATTCGTAGCAAATTTTAAAATAATTAATCGGTTTCATGTTCTGTATGTTGTACCTTTTTTTTTTTTTTTTAAATTTCTGGATCCTCATCGTTATCATATTTTTAGGCTTCTCGTCACCAACTGAAAATAATAAATATTTAAATAAACTAAATAAACCATATATACCATTAAGAGTCGCAAATCGAAAATTACCTTCCGAATCTTGATTATCCAAAAAGTGTGAAGCAGTTTCCGGTAAAATTATGAAGTTAACCGAAGAGAAAATTTCAGCAGTACCGACCGCGAAAAGCTTTGTATTCGGTATTCGTGTTGCATTGAAGACGAAATACAGTGACACCGTTTTCCCTGACTGTGTGGACAATGTTCACGGATATCACTCCCCGGTTGTCGCAAAAATTTCCGAAAAAACATATTGAGAGTTATGAACAGTGTTTCAAAGCATGTCCACCACCCAAGAAAATGCTATTCCCGCTTTAGTTCAGATTCAACTGTTGTAGTAGAGTGCTTTAACGCAGATATTGTTATTATGTTGGGTAATGAGCATAAAATAACAGAAAAAATTTATATTGAATGTAGCGTTTCAAGAAGTCGGCATATTATAGATGTAAATGCGTTTCATGAACTTTTAGGATTAGATAAGGCATTGCCGGGATTTCATGCATTTACCGGTTGACATTATAATCCTGCATTTTTTAAGGAAGATAAAATTTCATTAAATACTCGCAAAAAACATCAAGTTTCAGCAAATAACTCCCATGATCATGAAAAGTTTCGTTTTCGAGACGCGCCGCGGTATTCGATAAATTAAATAATTGTTTCCAATTAGCGTTTACAATTACTGTTAATTTAATCAACAAAATTTCCAAAAAATCAATCGATTTCATGAAAAATGCACTTTTTTCGTTCCGTCAAACATTAAATTTTCGCATTGAGCAAACTTTACTTATTTTTGTTTTCGAATAGAACACCGCATATTAATGCATCAATTTAATTAAATATTTAATGGCATTTCGTATTAAGCACGGTTTCATATTAATGACTTTACGCCAGGGTTAACATGAAAAACCCGCTGTGAAATATTTTTTCCGTTAAATTTTCAAATAAATGGACAATGAAAACCTGAAATTGGAACTGAAAAATTTTATTTACAATACCAAAATAAATAAGATAGAACATATATTATTCCATTTCCATCGACTAACATTTTATTAAAAAAAAAAATAAAAAATCATTAAATATATTTAAAACCACGTATTATTACAGAAAATTATGGTTTAAAAATGTAAAATATCGCCGACATGTTTCGGAGTTACGTACTCCATAATCATGGCAATAATAAATAAAGTTAAAAGTAAAATAACTTTAATTATATGTTTCAAACGTTTTTTCATCCCGGCACGGGGATGAAGCGTATACAACGGAATACAAACGTTACTGATTATGTTCGAGAATTTGTTTTTTAATATTAAGCTATTTTACGGTTAGTTAATTTTTATAATTAATTTTCTTATACTAAAGGGGTTGTGATTTTCTTTCAGTTTCATCGAAAAATAAAATCTTTATCATCGCGCAACACAGAAAAATAACCGAACAACCGCTTAAGGCCGAATTAAAGTGTGCGTACACAACGCCACAATATTACCCGAATACTGTTCAGTTAAATGATACACACAATCGTATCTCTAAATAGACTCATCTGTTTCGTAAAACTTTGCTGATGTAATTTTTTATTTCATTAGTGTAATACAGATTTTATAGACTTGTTATCGTTGTTGCATAGACTAGCCAATTTTTATCTTCATCGAAATGTTCTATGAACCTTTTAGTCATATCTGGTAAATTTTCCAGATAACTCCCACCCCCTTAATTTACTTTTAAGGTCTTCTACGATTCCCGTATTACAAATAAAAGGTACGGGTCCCGAAGTTGTAGAGCGTTGAAAATACATTTGGAGTGGGAAGTCGTTGAAAGGAGATTGTTCCTTTATCAAATCGAGGAAGTGCAATTGTAATACAAAAAAAAAAAAAAAAAAACATACATCAGAAAAATAATCAGGTTTACAAAAATGAAACAAACAGCGTACATAAGTGTAACAGAAATAAAAATTAAAAAATTTTTATTTAACACTTTCCATCATTCGGTGTAAATTGTTGTTTTTTTTTTGAAATTTTCGTTCTCTGAGAACTATAATAATAAACATTTAGTTTTTAAAATTATCCCAGAAAAATCATCGTTTCTAAACGAATTGCATTATAATCTTCGACTCTTTTATACTTTCGGTTTGGAGTATCACATCGATCCGATTTAATCTTCTTCTCTATTCCAATAAAAGTTTGTAAATGATCATTTTTATAGGTTTACATGGGCACGTCAAGAAAGCACTGATAGTGTAAACTCATTACGGGAAGAAAAGTCTACAGTACACAAATTTCGAATGTTTAAAACTGTACTCGTTTAAATGTTAATATCCAACAAGCAAAACAGTAATCAGTTGATTTCAAAGTCCGAAAACATTAGAGAAGAACACGGATTTAAATGTAGAACACATCCCTAGGAAACCTGAAGAAAGTTGCTTGCTGGATGATATCGTAAGTACTGAAGTTGGAGAGACTAAGCAATTTTCATTTTCGTAATATGAAATTCGCGAATAGAGAGAATGATAATTCAGTTAAATATAACGAGCAAATGTACAGAATACACGAGTAAGTTTTTTACAAAATAAAACGAACGAAATATAGATACAAATGCATAAGACATAATTTATCTCATCAAAGTAGGACGGTCGAATTATCTTTAAAAAAGAGAAATTGTCAACATATAATCAACGAAGATACTGCAAACAAAAAAAAAAAAATCTGACTTAATATGAGTAAATTTTCGGGTCTTAGATATTGAGACTAAATACCGAGGGGCAAAAGAAGAAAAGCGTATTACTTCATACATGGCCTAGTAACCAGAATGAGTAAAATAAGATGTGGTACAGGTTCCTAAAACGTCTTAACCTGATTCTCCTACACTTTAAATTATTCCCTTTTCGAGTACGGTAATATTTTGCTAATGAAATGTAAATGAGAACTTCATTCTAGCAATTCGTGTCTAATCGTAACTGCGACGCAAGTGAGAGATACCAGAAAAAAACTCTGAATTAAAAATTAAGTTTCTTCGAATTTCTAGATATCCTGCTGCACGCCTTCCACAAAAACTGAAGTACATTATTTGAAATCCACATTCATTTCATTTTTAATCACTATTACGCTTCAAATTTGTTGTGCATCGAAAGATATAACACAGCATATATTCAAGTATGAGAGGAAAATGCGACCTTTGTCGACTAGTGTCACATTGGAAAACATACCGTTCAGGTTTTATAACGAATACAGGCGTAACTTACGAATAAATAGGAATATACTAGCGCGCCTGGTTCCGCGGATCAGTACATGGATCGGCGAGCATTTCGATTATTTCAGTAATTAGTTGACACATTACAGTGAAATATATAAGATTTCACCGACTTTATACGAAAATAAATAGTATCGTATCACTGCAGTAATTCAACATATATGTATATATACTTTTAAAATATACCGGTATAATAATGCTAACCGCTAATGATAATATCAGTAACACGAAATGTAACAATTTAAAAAAAGAAACATCCGGTTTTCACAAGTTGCACGCGAATATACGGACTATTAAGATTAAAAAATCCACGTCGTTAAACGATTAGTCTAGTAAAATTTATATCCGCTAATCCAACGAATAAATGGCACAGTAACTGGACTTATATAAATGAGTAAATATTTTTAGAAGAATTTAAAAATACGGGTTGAAATTTTAATCTAGATAGCATTACTCGAATTTTCACATTCGCTAAAATTGACTGTTCTTTCAAAAAAAAAAAAAAAAAGCAGATATCACAAATAAAAAGATCACAAATGTTGCAGAATATTACGAGCGTACAATAGATGAGGATAAAACGGGTACAGCAGTCGCAGTAGTTCTTAAGAAATAAAATATGAGAATACACATTATTGTTTTAAAATCGTACATTAGGCAGTTTTAACTTACACGGTAAAAATAATAAAATACGGATATTCTTCAGATGATTAAGCATTGTGTGCGAATATATGACCAACCAAGAGCACGGTATGAAGTTCCTACAAATACAACAAATACGTAGGAACTCTATACCTCGCTAGTGGTAAAGCCATCGCGAGTGGTGCGTGTGTCCGATCAATCTTCGACCAAATACCGATGTGTGAACCTACACACAATTACATATAAGAAATCTTAAATATACTTATAATACCGCCGTATTAAATGATGCCGGTTTCATTTCGAATCAGTAGCGCACATTGTCGCATTAACCGCGGAAATTTGAAGCGGATTAAATCGTGAGGGGAAAATACATGTATAGTTGTTGATAATCTGAAATCCATAATAACAAGTGGTATATAAATAAAAGCGTGAAGTTCGCACGCAGTTGTGTCGACACGAGGGCCAAACAGGTGCCTTTAGAAAACGCGCAGACGGTTTAGGGCGGTTATTTCTGGTTTTTGTGAAATCCTATACTGCTCCGAGAACAACGGTGCAATAATAGGGAAATATGGTATGTGTATGTGTGTGTGTAAACTCCGCACCACAACATTATATAATGATGCGTCAGAAAAAGACGTAATCGGGTATATTATATTCCCTCTCTTTTTGAAGGAAACCCTAATAGTGATCAATCCGAAAATTGGATTATACAGCCACCACACCTTAAACAGTTTGCGCAGCGGTTCGCGAACATGATACACTTAATACGGGGAAGCAGGTAAGTCTGGCATTTTTCATACTCGATAAGGAATCGGAAGTACATCCTGCTGCTGAAATTATTTCACCGACACTGCAGCCGAGTAGTATCGGAAAGAATCGCCCAAGCGTGAAATAAATCCTACCTACGAAGCAGGCACGTGCACTACCACACCGAGTATATATATGTATATATATAAATTTTATGTGTCAGGGTCGCAGTGAACGCAACTACACACACACACTAGAACAACTTGTCAAGTGTACGTTACTTAAAATGAAATAGAGACGAAAAAGGCAATTACGAAACGTTATCTTTTGAATTATACGGATAATTCGCGAACAAAAAGAAATAAAATAGGAAGGCGAAAATGAAACTTTTTTCTTTAATACGAGAAGGGACCGTGGATGAAATAAAAAAAAAATAAATAAAAAAACAAGCAACTCGCAACGAATGATCCGGTCGGCAATAAAATTCCCCTCTCTGTCAACATTGATACAAAATCTCGTTTATTTCAATTCATTCAATTCCGCGCCTTCATCATTTTGAACTTGAAAATACGAACCATTAATGTACTACGCGTATACACGTGTACAAAAGGACGACACATGCTAAGGATATTTATGTAAAAAATATTCAGTAATATTTTTCATTATAGCGCGCTTTATGTTGACACAGGATGATTTTTTTTTAGAATAAAAAAGTTATTACAATATTCACAAATTAAATATTAAATTCGATTAAAATTAACTGTCACAATATAATCAGGACCCCGCAGTAAGAACATATAATGCGTAACATTAATTGTAATAACGCGTAATCGCAATTAAAAACTATATAATAACAACGCATATCCACTCATTTCTGAAACTTAATTGTTTAAACGAAATTACATATAAATCGTAATGTATATTCGCGATATTATTTTTTTCCATAAACTACGGAAATATATACTGTAAAAATAAAAATATTGTCGGCAAGTTTTAAATTTTATTCCCGTAGGATTAATTTTCCATTACTGCTGTACGTATTTCTCGTACTATTCGAGAGCGCATGTAAAATTTTCATCCTGAATTTTAAAATTACCGATGATATATCACTTTAGATTTGAAATTTTATTTCTCTAAGAAGGTTAATAGAGTAAGGCATCTGTGTCTATTTGAATCAAACTTCCTAACAAAGTATCGTAGAAATTAAAACAAACGTTTAAATCTCCCTACTATTATTTAAAAAAAAAAAAGAACGGTCAACCATTACTATAACTATGATTTAATTGAAAATATACGTACCGAGTGCAAATATGTAATTATGTTAAGGGTAAACATTAATTCGAGTTAATTACAAAAAAAAAAAAAAAAAAAAAAGAGCGAATTATTTATAACCATCGCTAAGCGTAAACCGTACATACGATTAATATTATTTTTTTCTCGCGATTTGTGAAGTTCACAAGGTACTTCAAAAACGAGAAAAAAAATTCGCGCGCGAACAAGGTCATACAACATATGTAGGTGGCGCCACGCAACAGGAACGACACTTTTCCCGCCAATTTCGTAGGCCACGTTTACTCAACTATGACACACTTGTAACTGCAATTTGCGAAAAATTAATTCTTAAATACACTACGGATTAATTATTCTTTTAGATTTTACTATTGTAGATTACATACCTTAGAAAAAAGAAAGAAAAAAAAATTGAAAACTATACTGATAATATACAGTGTTCTAGAGCGAAAAATGGTAAAACATGAAATTCATCAACTGAAAATTTAAATTACCTACGGAGGAAAATCTATTTTTAAAATTAAAAAAAAAAAAATTTTATATACTTACTCTTTCAAAAGTAAATGTCGTAATCGTTACACACTAGTAGTATACAAAAGGATTTATATAACAAGGAAAAATAAAAAATAAAAGAAAAAAAAAGCACCAACACAAAAAATTCATAAAAGCAACCTGACACGTCCAACGCGATAACAGTGACAAACACACAACGTCCAGAACCGAGACGAACGTTAACCGTGGCCGAATAAAGCAACACGATCGTCGAGTGTCAAACGACAACGGACGAAAGTGCACGGGCAGAAACGAAGCTTACCGAAACGTTCCGAAGAAAACCGAACATCGCCAAGTCACGGGCCACAATGCACAGCTTTAAGAAACGTAAAGTACAACCTGCACCGACTTCGCAGCGAAGACCGGATGATGATAACGAAGTCAAACGGAGGAAACTCTCCAGAAGTCAAAACTGAACTAAACCAACACAATTCCACGAACCGCGTCAAAATGAAATGACGAAATAGAGTGAATAAAGCGAGCGGCGGAACAGCCGAACTTACAACACCACCGCTCGCGACTAACGAATCAGAGGAGAAGTTGCGCGCGCACTGTAACACGGCGTACGAACGAGCGGGTGGGACGGCGAGACGAGAGCATGTTCGCGCCAGCCGACAAGTACACGGCGAACACGTTGCGAACCGAGAATTCCCGCCAGAACTATTGTTAATTAAAGTTAATTTAGACAAAGAACCGTTGCACGGTCGTTGAGCCGTCGGCATCTTTTTTATTTTCCGCGCCAATGCTTTTTTTTTTGTTTTTTGGCTTTTAATAATTTCAAGAATTAGTTGCAATCTCATGAAATATTCCGCGACTTTTAGACGACGGAAGAACGGTCGTGAAAAAAGGGAAAAAAAAAGACGCAACTTATTTACATAATTTTAAAAAGCAACGAGCCACCGTTAAATTAGAAATTACAAAATTTTAAAATTATCGTAGGTCAACATCGTTTACATACAGCAGAATAATTCAAAGCGTAGATATCTCTATTAAATGTCTTGGTATATACATACATATGTATGTATAAAAGGGTTGTTTGCCTCCACTAATGAATGTGTTTGGAATCGAAAAATACGATACATGGTAGACTGTCATCAAGCAATACGGGTTTTATCGACACGAAAACCGGAGGTCCGAATTTCAGAGAGGAAGCTAATTTTGACAGCCGTCATCATAAAGACGAATTTGAGAGACAACTGCAATGAAATGTTTTTTTATCGCCCCTCACCCCAGCTTGCGCTGTTAATTCTAAAAAGTTCGTTGCTTTTTAATCAATTTTCACGTCGTATAAGCGAATTACAGTGTGTGATTACGTCGTGGTATACGGGAGCGGTTTTCTGAAAAGTCTAAAAAATTTGTACCGATTTTTTTCTTTTAAAAATCGGCTATACGATTTTTTGTCTTTACATATTTCTAATGTACACGTATGAAAAATTAATTAATCCTCTTCAAGAAGTGCAGACCTCGTAGAAAACACGCTTGCACATTCGCCCCCGGGGGGGTGTCCTATATTAAATTTCGGCATTTCAGAGTTACTTTATTCAATTGCTCATTACTTATTTTATCTGCAAGTTGATAGCAGTATCACCACGCGTTGTTGCCAAATAATAATTTATTATTCGCCAAATCGAGAATGACTTTTTCTTTTCCATCTTTTTAAAGTAGCAAATTATTTCGAAATAAAAAATTCCCGAATTTGTATCTTAGCTACGAAATAATGAATGATATCCCCCAATGGACTTGGTACGCGCGCCTTATGATTCTGAACTTCACAATTCTAGAGCGATATCTCGCTTTGCTCTGTAACGACCTCGTTGAAATGCACTTACATCCGCGCTGGTACATATTAGAAAATGCCCCCGTCGTTTTATTTACATAAAGAATATTTCTCATAATTTTTGATCGTTTGTGTTTTTAGTTTTTTTTTGCGCGGTGTTCTTAATAATTTCATTTTCTATATTAATTTAGACTCGCGGTGGCGGTGGGGGGCATTAATATTATTCCCCAGACGTATTTTAACACGCAAATCTCTAAAACAAAATTCGCAAGGCAGACCAACACGGAAGCGAGTTCAGACAGACAAAAAAATCGTTTCAACGTGTTAATATATACGAAGCTCTCTCTATACATGACGGTTGAAAGGGTAAATGTGCGTGAAGAACTGAACGCGTCCAAAATCCACCTGCGCGGCTAGAAATTAATTTCGAAGGAGACGCATCCGATAAAAGAAACGTTTATTATCTTTTATTCCATCCGGGTAATACACGAACAGTTAATGTCCCCGGACAGGTCCTAACACGAACAATGAAATTAATTAATATGTGTATAGAGGGGAATAAGTAGAATCCCCCTTCGTCGTATAATTTTTAGAGAATACGCGAGCGCAAACATTTTTGTCGCATTTAAAGTGTCCTACACAACACTAAAAAAAAGGTAGGGGGATCATTCATTTTTCCCCGTCGGAATCGCCCTTCTTTATCCGAGGTCGCACATCCTGATTGGTGCCCACTTATTTCAGGCTGCGTGTCGAAGATCTCCCCTCTCGAAAAGTAATTTTAATCTAGAACAACGTGAGTACTGCGCTTGTGTTTTCCAACGTTTGGCGAGCATCGCCTCAATTATTTTAGCTTTTTGAATACTCTCCTACTCTACACATGGTGAAATTTAATTAAACAGAAACGATGTTGTCAGCAGTCGTGTAGCAGACGACATGGGAAACAAACCACGCAAACTGCAAGTTATGCAACAGCGCTTCGACGCACGATACCTCTCCACTGATTGCATTCGCGCATTTGATCTACACTTATATCACTCTAACCAACGATCACAATCACGGTATGGTCCGCAAATTACTACTCGCTTTGAACAACAGCCTCTACCCACCACAAGAAGTAGGCCACGGTGACGTGTCCCTTTGCGAAACGAGAAACTTATTATTTCAAAAGGTATACTACGTTTTTCACTATCAGTCCCCAACTACGTACCTCTTCGTATATAATCGTTGGTTCCTGACTTATTCCCTTTTTTTCCCATCTTCAGATGGTTAGCAAAGACCTTTAAACAGAACACTGATTTCGCGATTAGACGGCGAAATAGATACTAATCAGAGAAGAAATGAAAACGACCTGCCTCTGGTGTTATTATACCGTACTAAAATTCTTGTATGATTATATTTGACACAAAGATTGTAATAGAGAATATACAAGAAAACTTTCAATTACGTCGAACTTTTTATTAACAACTAAAAGTATTCGCTGCATCCTTTATGCGAAATAATTTATTACCCCAAAGTTGGAACGATTTTACTTTGACAGATGTTCGATAGTCACTGAATACTCACAATTGGCAATTCTCGAAATACATCTGCAGAGAATAAAATAACTCGCCTTTTACCGGTAGGACTATAATTCCTAATTTCACAAGCAATTATACCCTTCTGTAGGTAATTAGTTAAATTTTTTGTTTTGGGTCTGGCATTTAAGACCATTTGGCCAACTAATCGTTTAAATTCGAACTTGTTAATTACCTATAATAAAGAACTGAAACGAAAAATACCGTAACTAAATGAAATGTCTGCTAGCTAGCCGTTTGATTTTTTTTTTTTTTTTTTTTTCTTCTTTAGTGTGATTTTGTTTGAAAACAGTTATGCATATGTTGTAAGTTGTACTAGCCAGTAAAAAAAAAAAAAAAAAAAAAAAGTTGAACATCTGCAATGAGTGTTGAAAAAAATACGAAAATAACCTCTGCTTTACCAGGTTAAACGTGTCAAGATAGCGAATTATTACGTTGTATTTCGCTCCACATATTTTTGGTTTCTTGCGCTAAAACTGCGAACGGGTCATATATTATTATTTCGAACGGCTAGTTAGCGTCGTTATCAAAATGGGTAAGAAGTGTCACCACTGAGTTGTTAATACACAATCGATTCAAAATAATTGTAGCAACGAAGGTCATGCGTAAAATACTTTACAATATTATTAAATTTTACATATGACCGTCATCACCGCGGAAGACGCACTTCGCCCTAACAGTAGTAGCATTATCTGGCACTCACAATGCTGGACGACTAAAGAAAAGTGGTAATAACAGCGGGTTTTGTACATTATATAATACTTTTGCGCACTTCATACTCATCGCGTAATATTTTTCGCTTTAGTTTTAAATAGCTTCTTGTCTCGTCTTCTTATAAAACATGTGCGGCTCTCCGATAGGTCGCTAATACATCCTGCGGAACAAATGACCGAATTACAAAATACCCGTTCTTCTTTTAAATTTCTTCATACAAGATTTACAAATATCTCCTCCCCGTTTCTGTTCATCGTTATCTCTACCGATTTGCGGTTAAAACAATGCGCGGTGTATTACGATTATTAAATTAAGAAGTTAAAATCAAATTTGTCTAAAATGTGGCGTATATCAGGGGGGTTGGGGGAGAAGTAACATGGAAAAACACGAAGAAAGGAAAAAAATTATTAGCGCGGAGGCTTGAAAAATTTTTAAAGGTTTTTCAGCTAAATTAATGCTGACAACACATGTGTAAACAGTGAAATAAAAAGATCTAAAAAAAACACATATTCACTTCTCGCTCTATGGGAAATATTTCAGATGCGTGTTGATACAATGATCATAAACGTGGAAATAGTTGACCTTTTTTTTTCGTTTACGAAAACACATACACAGTATTTATCTCCAAGGTTTCTTTTTTGCTTCCCAAAAGGTAGTTTTGTTAGAGGAAGAAGATGCAATGGTCTGAAATGTTTCCAATGAGAAGCTATTTGTATTGTAAGCCTCATATGTTTTGGACCATTATGCTGACAGAATCTGTAAAAATGTTGAAGCCTCCATTTTTCAGCGCTCTGGAGCAAATTTTATTTCAACACGTCGCCACACAAATTTTAATGTTAAATTTCGCTCAATAGAGAGACACTAATTTAATAACTCCGGAAGCCTCCACACATCTCCAAAAGGTAATACGCAGATAAATAATTATCGCACCACCTGGCGACACAAAATGTAGCTTCAAAGTTTATGCAGATAAATTTAACAAAACCGAAAAAAAATAAAATTTGTACAAAATGAAACAAAACTATACTGTGTTATTCTCTGTTGTACTTATGGCACTAATTAACATGTTAAATGTCCATTTTAAACGAAACCGATGAAAACCTCCGGTACAGGTTATTGAAAAAAATAATGGGAAAACGCTCGACTGCTCGTCTCGTTATAATAAAAAATTTTGAATTACAAATTTCTTCAAAAATAAGAAAAAATTAAACTACCAATACATAGAATTGTTTTCTCTCTTTTTCATACTTGTTTCAAATAGATAAATTAAGTTTTATTTTTTCATGATTGCACTTTCACGTATAAAGAAAAATTTGGTGTTTGTGCTTTAGAATTCATTAAAAAATATGTGTAACTATGATTATAAATAAACGACATTTGTTTAACCGGTGAAATAAGTTATTCTGTAAAATATTTTGGGAAAGTTTTATAGTGGAGTAACTTTTATATGTCAGGCACTAAAAAATCAAAATACTTTAACTGGATATCGGATATAAACCGGTTATAACGCTTAAATTATTTATTCCCTCTGAAGTCGTTATAACCGATTTCCATTATATACATACATACATGCATACATACATACATGCATACATACATACATGCATACATACATACATGCATACATACATACATACATACATACATACATACATATATATATATATATATATATATATATATATATATATATGTATATATACATATAGTGAAAACCAGTAGCAGATCTGGATAGGGGGAATTGAGGAGCTTAAACGCCCCTTTCAAGACTAAATTTTTTAAAAGTATAATTAATAACAGTTGCAGTAAGTATTATTGACGGAAATAATTATTTTCCGACGAAAACCCCCCTTTTTTTTTATTTATTTTTTATAACCATTTTACATTATTTTATACTTCTAATAACTTGAATAATTAAAAAAAAAAAAAAAAAAAAAAACTTACCAGTTTCTCGTTTTGTGGAACACAATTCTATTCAGCAGGTTCAATTCTGTCTGATCCGTACACATAAATTACCATCAAAGCATTTCTGAAAAACAATAATGAAAATAAAGATTAAATACAACATAATACATATACCTAGTCGTATTTTTGACTTTTAATACTAAATTTACGTTTTCGTAATATTAAAAACCCCGCCAAATGGTTCTGAAGTTTTTATATAGGAAATTTACGGCGTACTACCGATCTCGCGGGTATGTCAAAGTCCGATTTTTAGATATCTGACTAGAGTATTTTATAAGATACAATATTTAGAAGTTCCCGCAATCAATTGAATTGTACAGGGCAACTTGCTCTTTGCTTATTCATTCCAAATTCGAAAAAAGAATTCTACGGCGAACGACGAGCCAGAGTGATTCCTATGAAAATGACGTAGATGGTAGACAACGATGGGTTTTCTTTGCGGACTTATCGTTAACGAATACATTTGCGAATGGTTTTAGATTCAAATGGGAAAGGGAATCTTTATTGGATGACTAAAATGAAAATTATAAAATCTCTTCCACTAATACGAGATATTCACCGGTGGTATGTTAGACGAGAAAACAGATTAAATGTAAATTACAACGCGCCTATATTTTTCAAAAGGAAACATGAATATAATCAGATAATTTTCCGGCGATTGAAACCCACAGGTCAACTACGACAAACTGGCTCACTTTTCGCCGTTGTTCTCATGCTTTTTCTATTGTGGCGCGGTAAAGACATTTAATCTGGTAAAAAATGAATGCAATGTCTTTAACGAAATATGTATTCATTTTTCTTTGTGTGTGTTTTATATATGTATATACATATGTATATATATATATATATATATATATATATATATATATATGTGTATATATGTGACGGTCGCTGAGAAAAGGTACATAGTGTGTGTCAAAAATGCGGTTTTAACTTAACAACAGTTTCGGTCACTTGAAAAAGCACATGCTCTTTAACGTGAAATAGGTCAAACTGGTGAAAAGCAAATTTTCCCCTGTTGTAAATCGTAATTGTATGTTTAAAATCACCTTAAAGTGTATTATATTGCGAAACTTTAAACGCGTTTTTCTCGGAAACTTCTTTTTTGACACTATGTACCTTTTCTCAGCGACCGTCACATATGCATATTTTTTTTTGATTTAATAAAAAGCGAGGAGTTTACCATCACGGTTTTATATGTGATAACTGTCTATAAAAACATTCGAAACTGCATTTATTGGAAAAAAATTAAGTAATAAAAAAAAAATAAACATGAAAGATGATAAAACGCAACTGAAGTAAACGTAAAAATGCTGCTATAATGTGACGTTGTAATTTTGATTACTAATTTTGTCACGTATTTAATCAGAAAATAACTTTGTAAATGTGTGTAAATTTTAATGTTTAGACTTACTAACGTGTTTTACAAATAATGAACGCAAATAATTTTTTAAAAGAGGAGACTCTTTTACTTATTTGGTTTTTTTACGATAAATTTAAATAATTTTTAACGAAACGTAAACATTATCATCCGGCTGGGACATACACAACTGACGACGCATGGCTCTACCTGCTTTGAAAGACATCGGCTCCAATCTGCAGCATATGTAATTCTGATTTTTCCGTTCGCCATATCCTCACAGAATATCTTCAGTTCAATTCCTTCAGATTAACACCATAATCTTCCCTCCCCATTGTCTAGTAACCTCTCTGATGACCCTACTATCCTTTCCAGTTTCCTGCATGATGTAAAAAGTTATAGTTTGTCAAGTGAAAGAAGTCCGTTCGTAAAACAAATGAAACGCGCTGACGTCACGAAATCAGGGGACCTCAGATTAGTCCATATCAAATATAGCAGTTATTCTCACGTGGTCCGTCTGGTTCGGAAAAAAAGAACGGATGATAATCGTACAGAGATGAAACAAAAACGAGATTACTGCTTCCGAGAAGGGGAGAAATGACAAGAAAGGGTGTCAATATGATTTTTGTCGGTAATATTGAAATACGCGTCAAGTATCCATGTACGCTCTCTGTTGCTAATACACTAGTTTGAGCATCATACTCGGCAATGGAACTCGAACGGGGACTTCTTTCGCTTGATAGACTATATATTACGCAATATAAATTCCGTAATTCGTTTATTTAATATGTTCATCTATATATTTATCCGTGTCTTTAGCCGATAGTCGCTATTCATGGCACGTAAATTTGAAGTAATAATAATAATAATAATTCTCATCTCGTGTGTATGAAAATCTTGGCCTCATTTGGAAATTGTCCAATAAAAGTCAGCTCGATAAAATTAATTAATCGCGGCTATCCGTCGAATCGTCGATTTTAACCGATGAAGATACATTCTGAAATATATTACCACCGATCGAGATCGATATCATCCCGAATTGAAATATTAAACGTTTACGGGTAAAATGATTTTTTGTAAGTTTCTACTTACTACATCGTATTATTGTAACGGAATATCTCCTGATTAAGTGTGGAAACCATAAACTAACAGGTACTATAAAATTACACACCATCCGTTTTTGTCTGCAATAGAAAAAGGTCGCGAAAAACGTCAAATTATATACCAGGTTTAAACAGTGACGTAGTTTTGAGTGTTTCATCAATCCCCCCCTCCCCCGGTATCGTTTAATGTGGCCAAGTAACCGCGAACCGTGGCGACCATTGTGTTCTGTACTCTAAAAATAATCGCGGTTTGTCGTGTTTGTCAGAAAATTTAATAAACGTTTCATTGCGTTGCCTTAAACATTTGTCTTACATATATTGATTTTAAATAAAAAAAAATTTCTGGAAAATGTCACGGGGTCCGTTCGAATCGATTACCGTATAATAATGTTGACGTCATGTGCATTCAAAACCTTCTGCTGAAAGAAATGTTTATTTACCAATTATTTTTTCACTCTGAAACATAATCCTACAAAGAATTGAAATTTAACCAAGCCTAAATATAAAAATAAGGTTTAAGTTGCCATTTTATGTCTTATGTAACGCTAAATGTCCCAAAAAAATGTCCCAATTTTATGTAACGTTTGTTATATTTTGTAGGATTTTTGTTATTGTTATTTAAAAAATGTCACAATTTTATGTAATGAAATATATAACGAAAAATGTTACGAAAAATGTAACGAAAAAGCGTCTTAATTTTATATAACGGAAGGTAAATGTTAGAATAGGATTTTTGTGGTTATGTTATTTTTTGTGTGTGTTGATGCCAGTAAGAATTACGTTGTAAATTTTGATCATTTTATACAAAGTATAGAAGAGAAAGAGACAGGAATGAAAGCAGGAGGGGTCAAGGGGCACAGCCCCTTGCGAGGCCAAAGTGGCCGAGTTATATATATATATAGTCTCTTTCCTTGTTTTACTTATTTCTTTATAGCATTGCGGCTGCTGTGCCGCTAATTAATATTTTTCACAAAACCATCGGTACGCTGTATATTGTATTAGATTTGGCCAAGTATAGGTCGAAAACAGTTGAGAAATTAGTTTTAAAAAACGTCCGAAATTTTTTCAGATCGGGAGCGAAAATTTAATTTTTACCTTTTCATCGTTTTTCAGCGACTGCGTGTATTCCGAATTTACGTGGAAATTAACACGTCCTTAATACGGAAGCGAAATATGACGAAAAATAAATATGTACATCGAAATACACGAGCAAAAATTATATCGTCTTGGCTGTTCTCTAACGACAATTTTTCTTTCAATATCTCCAACCTATTTTCGAGAGAGCGCCGAGGGGCATGCTTCGAATGAGAATATTCAATTTATCAAAGAGCAGGTCCGAAAATATAAGATGACATCGTACTTAACGTAATCGGATAAATGAGCAGCAGGTACGTGCGGAACCGGGCTTTCTCACGCATCACCGAGTATGTTCTACACGAATGCGTAGCAGATTTTTTATTTCTTTTATTTATTTATTTCCTCTACTTATTTATTTATTTCCTTTATTTACTTATTTATTCAATTTATTTAGGACGAAATATACAATTTAGTTCGGATCCGCGCGCATTCCGTTTATTACTACGTCAACGGACAGCCACATTTCAATCGGCTAAATTTAGATATAGACGGAAAAATAGAAGCCATCTGGTTGTATTAATTCGTTGTTTATATACGTGCATTTTTTCACAGTAGCCCCGGAAATAGAAGAATAAATCAGTACTAACGGGAACATGAAAATTTTAAGACTACAGCGGCAAAAGTTCTGGCTGCTGGCCAAAATGATTTTAGCAGAAAATTACGTAAGGCATAACTCAGTGTAAAGTTTAACGACTGAGAGAAGTTGCTCGATCTGCGTTTCTCAAGTGTTAAATATGAATTATCGCAGTAATTTAGATGCAGAATTTTCAACTTCCACCGCTCAAGATCCTTTTCTTGCCTTGTAATAAGCTCTGTGTGTTTGTGTTTGTGTTTGTGTGTACCCTTAATTCTAGTTAACCTCTAGTTATTAGTCTTCGGATGTGTACAGCTGCGAAAATAGGTTTCACCTTAATTTCATTTGATCCCCGTTATTTATTAATTTCTTATATTTTTATATTACACTGTAATGTGGTAAGAGTTTTACGCATGAAGATATGACCCAGTTTTCTATATAATATTCACCTATTTCAAATGTACATATACTTTTTATTCATTCCAAATAGGTTTTCTGTTAAATAGAAGTTTGCAGTTATTTTTACTAAAGTAAAAAAAAATAATAATAATAATAATAATAATAAAAGTAATTTATTTTGAATTATTTATTATCGTTATCGAGAAATCAGCGGTTTTGTTTTAAATGAAAAGGGAGATTCGATGTAACGCCAGAATGATATTAAAGACACACAGTATAGGCTTTTTTGCTTTTATATTTCTGTTCAGATTTCTTTGGCATATCTTAAAACATGAAAGATTCAGGCTTTCTAGATTAAAAAAAAAAAAAAAAAAAAAAAAAAAACGGAAAGACATCTTTTAGGCCTAAAGTTTAAGATACCTTAGCCCGAGGTCCGGAATGACTTTAGACTCTGCATTCTGCAGACATTAACGATGCAACGAGAAACTCGGTTGCTTTTGTTTGCATTTCCCCCCCCCTTTCAATTAGGTTTCCCAGCACTATATTAATCATAGGTTTGCAGCAGGTGATTGCGCCCAAAAGCAGGTTGTCACAAAGAGCGACCGCGAAACAATTTATCATGCAGCCCCCCATACGTAAAAAGAAACGTTAATGATCTTTTGTCGCAACTTTAGGATTTTGAATATCGCTAGAGCTGTCTTTTCTGGAACATTTACGCCTATCATCAAACTGCGCACGCGTTGATGCGTATCCTGGAAAGTGACTATAGTTAATTCTTTCAAAGATATACCCATACTGTGCGCTATCATTTGGACTACCATCGTTTTCACTTTCTTCTTGAATACTTAACGTTAGACTCCTTGTTTGGACCTTCAAGCCTGCGGAGATGCACTAAAAACTGTCGTCGATAGTATTAACGATTGCATTAAATGGAAATTTCTGTTCAGAAGCATGAATTGTTGTCCGCTAAATAACGAAAATTTATCCCCAAGTTCATACACGCGGCGAATACTATGACATTCAAGTATTCAGATGTTGAAGTTTCTTATTTTACTTAATAATTTAAATTTAAGTATCAGTTTTAATTATGCAGTTGTTTTTTGTTTTTTTTTATCATGGGGGTGTTCATATAATTGAAGTACTCATGGTGTTGTGTCCTTATGACCCTCCGGAGCTCAATTATATCTGTGATGCGAATCACGTCTTGTTCGAATGTCCCTTTATTTCCTCCGAACGTCGAGCGTGCCCTTTTTTTTTTTTTGGCTTCTTCTTTTACCTTACTACGTGCTGGTAAATTAATCTCTGTTATGGTTTTTCTCGCATTTTCTTTTTACCGTATCACATATCACTACGTCCAAGATTTGTTAGTTGGAAACTGGTTCAGTTACTTGCAACTGTTACACTTTTTGGCTATTTTAGTAAAACGTAAATATTTCATTTCGCTTCTAAGTAGAAGCAAAAAAAAAAAAAAAAAAAAAAAAAAAAAGTGGAGGGCAATTAATTCTGCTTGCTTATATTTACTTGTTGCGTAATCAAGTTGGATGGTCCGGTTTTTTTTTGTAGTACATACTAAGCAAGGTGACACGATCGATGGCCCGTTTTTTATACGTATGACTGTTTTTATAAAATTAATTATAAACCTGTAATAATGCACAAAAAAAATAATCTCTTAATAGACGGTGATTGCGGAGTTTTAGCTGCAAACATGTCAACGATAAATTAATAAAATACATTATTTTTTATTTTTTACGTACGCTATTACCGGTTTATAAATAATTTTCAATATTATTACGAAATGACACAACGGAGACAGTAAACGTCAATGATGATACTAATTTTTTACAATTCCTAAAAAACAACACTCACTTTCAAATCCTTCAAAGGCTAAGCACCGTCACCTCATGAACCGGACTGATCGAGTAGTAGTACAATCTTAAACGTTCATTCCGTATTTTTAAAAATAATCGAAAAATATTAATATTATACTCTATTCAACGACCCTGTTGAATAATATTATTAATATTTTAGCTATTATGAACACCTTAATCAGATGCGTATAAATATTTCATTGTTCTTGTTAACGTGTTTGTAGCGCTATTGGGCACATTACAGCGTAGGAGAGAATATGTTGCATGATTATGCGCGAGCATTTATTTCACGCGACTGACTTAAAATAATATTATTAATTTCGCGAGTACCAATATCCGAAATCGAATAGACGCATTTACGGAGGTAAATATTTAATTTTTCTCGGTGTCGCATACGCTAGAATGCATATTGCACACTATACATATATGGCAGAGTATGTGATTCGATGCATCTGATTTATTTACGTTAGCGGCTTATTTACCATCCATAATTATTACTTACACTAGAGTTTGTACAGTTTAACATTGGAAAGCACGTGCACTGCATATGTCTAACTCGTACGTTGAGAATTATTTTGGCCACAATTATTACATACGACCGACTTTAAGTTAATAAAATTATCCACCTTAACGTACATGAATTTTGTTTCACTATTCTCGAAAGTGTATTGTGTATTTCATGCTTTTCCACTCTGCCACAAAATTAGTAAATTTGTGGTATCAATTTAAAAAAATAAATAAATAAATAAATAAGTAAATAAAAAAAGCAACCGGCACAACTTGAAACTGTCTTCTCTCGATTTTCCTCAAATTGCGTTTTGTTAAAGATCAGTAAGACTAAGGTCGCACATTTCCCGCCAAAATCTCTCCAGTGCGAAATTTTCAACTTAAATCGACAATCCTGTTAAACGTTACCACACACGGACCTTAATATCGCGTCTGTTTATTTTGTTGTTCTTTCCGAATTCACCTAGTGTGTTTTGCTCAAAATTACGTTTGATCGCGTATATTTTCACTCGATTATAAAAAGCGGCAGGAAAATTATTTCTCAAATTCACAACTAGGCTAGCCGACATATTTATGACCCCGGGGATATATAATAAGGCTGCGTACGCGATGAATTAGAAATTGTGTTCGATTTCACCGGTAGGAATGTGCGCCTGAAAACGATTATTGCCAGTCGACGCGCGTACAATTCATGAAGCGCAATATGCGATTAGTAGCCGCGAAAATTATGTTCTCCTCGATATCGCCGGAAGAAACGAAAAATCGGACGACGACAAGTATGTCACACACCTAAATGCCGTAAAAAGAATTTATTAGTATCGTCGGGAGAGTGCGCGCGGTATACTAATAGGATTTCAGAGAAACCCACGTCGCCGCCAAGATCCGAAGAGCGAATATCGTCTGCGCGGAACAGGAGCGGCACGCGCGCATTTATCAGCGTTATAGAACAGATGAGGTCGTGCGCGAAACTCGCCTGCTAGCGAAGAAGTGTGGGTTTGGTTGGATTCTCTTCAAAAAGAAAAGAGGTTTTTTCATAAATTCACGGTGTCGGACATGCTGTGTAGTAATCATATCCTAATAATGATAATACGAGAAAGAATATAATAATAAGAATAATAAGAATAATAAGAATAATAAGAATAATAAGAATAATACGAATAATAAGAATAATAAGAATAATGATAAGAACAGAAATAACGAGAATGCTTCGGAGAGAGCGGATGAGACTGAGGCTGCAGAGTTGTCAGAGTTCTAAACTACGGACATTAATGCTTCTGGAATAACATATTCAAGGCGCCCACACGTCCTCCGCGTGTGGAACAGAAATTATTTTTAACAATCGCATCTTTGGCTTTACGTCTGAGCTTTATTACTTTGTTATTTTTAAATGTGCCAACACACAACGCCGTACACATAAATTATAGACGGTCAAATTGATTAAGATGAAAGTGGTTTATAACACATTTTGCACACAAGCTGCAGCATACGCGCGTTCGCCTACTTTTACCACCTCTTTGATGAACCCTCAATTACGGAATATTTAAAAATAACCGCCGCAACTGTAAAAACCATCGATATGTATTAATACGGCACCCATCGTAAAAAAAAAAAAATCGAAATTGACTAATATAAAATAAGAAAAAAGAAATTTATTTTTACTTATTTTCATTATATTTTTGAACAGTACTTCGCGATCGTTATAATGCAAATAAAGAATGGGATTCATGTATCCCATGTTAGGATGATCCTGTGGACAAGTGTTTAGTGAGAAATGCAATATTACATATATAGTAATTCTTTAAAAACGAAAAACGAACGCCTATTACGCCTTCTTCGGAATTATTTATTTATACCTTTGTCCCGCCCCCTCTAACCAATTGGAAGAAAATGAGAGCTATAAAATACGGATCAACCCGAACTGCCAGGACGAAAAGAAACAGTGAAGAAAAACATTTGGTATAGGAAGTTTTACAAATTTATTACTCGTAAATGGGAATAAAAAATGAAACGTTGTCTAGTTAAACCGATTATTCGTTTTTGTATTTAACTTTTCACAAGATAATCATATAGGAATCAATGAATTGTAATAAGTACTAATCATTAAAACAGCTCTTTGAATAATTAATTTTAATTGTTTTTTTGTTTTTTTTTGTGGATTTTTGAAAATTACTCTATTTATGTAAAAGATACTTTTATATTTCCACTGTTAAAATAGGTTCTGACTCTTTATAGTTACGAATATTATTTATTACGATGTAAAATAACTGGAAAAACAAAAAGTTTTCCAAGTGTACAGATGGTTTTTGAATATTGCACTTATTTCGAAGCGATACTTACAATAACCCAGCGTACGAATATTTTTAAAGTGATTTATTGAGATATACAGAAGGGAACGGATTATAAGATGACAAATGGAATGATCTAAGGAAAACAATTGAAATAAAAACGAATAAAACATTGAATAATTACAGCCACCTAAGTATTATTATTTCAGTAATATTTTAATTATTTTTTTTTTGGGCGGGCGAGAGGGGCCGTTAGCAAGAGTCCATAACGAATAATAGTTTTACGGGGTTTAAATTTAAATTTTATTAGATATTAATCGGATAAAGCAAGAGTGGGAATTATATAAAACAAAAAAAAAGGGGGAAAAAAAAAGAAGATATAAACATAGATGAGATATTGTGTAAGGAGCAGATTCAGCCGAATTAGTTTTTAAATAAAGTAAGGGTAAGAATTTAGCGTCACGTGTAGAATTACTATTTGTTGAGTACAGGGGACAGAATGGAAACAGGGAGAGAGAGAGAGAGTACTGAAAAGCAAGAAGCAAAGAAGATGAAAGGAAAAAAATAAATAGAACGTAAGAACGAAGAGAAGGCTGAATAAAAAGATGAAATGTAAATTCGTAAATTAGACACTAGTAGGCCGAAATTTTAAATGTAGTTTTTGTGAAAAGAGAAAGTCGGATAATTATTAATGGAATACTCGAGCTGCCAACTATATTAGATAATCGAATTTTTTATTTTCTTCGGTGCCAACATAACCAGCGGGGTGTATATAGCGAAAGTTCGTTTGCAACTGTAGAAGTAAATATTATCCGCTCTAAGAAAAGAATATCGAAATATACATTTTTCTCAAAGCAAAAATAAAAAAATAGGCAATATATTATATATATATCGATAGAAAGCAGCTTTTTACTGATATTACGAATTAGCTTGAAAAAAAAACATCGTGGGATTTTTATTTATTTATTTATTTATTTTTTTTTGAATTATAAACTCATACCGGATTTTTACCGTTCAGAAAATTCGGATTCTCCACCTGCCAATTTTGACAGCCTTGGAAGTATTTTACGTTATAAGCATATCTATATATTAGGTAAAATAACAAATCGAGCGGGAAATATTATGTGCAAATATGTACGTAGAGTTTTATTTCATCTAGAGCTATACAGGGATCATCTTTCTACGATAGTACAGAAGCGCTTTAATATTCCTTCGTATATTTCACATTATATCGGAATGACAATTTTAATGTAGTACTCTCCATACACGTGTAACTCTTTTAATGTACTCGTCTCTTTTCATAGTCACGCTATATTTCATCAATCATTGTGTGACACCTTTTAAATCGCAACGCATTAAAAGACACGTACAATTGAAACAATTTAATTTTTAAGCCACACCTAATTTACAAAAGGGCCTATTCATAAGCGGGTTTTATTGCAAAATTTAGACAATAATGTTTGTTATAACAATAGTTCGGTTTTTTTTTTCCCTTTTTGATTCGACATCCAATGGTAAAACGCATTATTTATTAAAAGGCGTTAATTGAAAATGGATTAATGCTGAAAGAAAAATATTTTTTCTTCGAATTCCGATGCGAAAATGCGTAATAAAAAATGAAATTTTACAACGACCCAACTCTCGCGGATGAGTAGTGGCGTTGTAATAAAAAGATTAAGACGCTCGTAAAAATAATTGCACCGAATATAATTACGATACACGTGCACCACGGTTAAATTTATGCGTACACGGTCAGTAGCATTCACGATCGCATGAAGAAAGCCCCCCCCACCCCGAGTAAGTAAATTTCGTCCAATTTAATAGTTGAAAATTATTACAGATACTGCAGAGTGTTCGAACGAACGAAAAAAACAAACAACTGAACTGCTGTCGGACGATTTAAATAAATCTAATTAACAAGAACAATCTGCAAATTCGAGTAAAGTGTAGGTTTCGAAAAAAAAAAAAATTAAATAGTAATAATAGTAGTGTGATATCGTGCGCGGGAGGTTCGGGAGATCGCAAAATTTAAAACAAAAATCCGGGAAAACACTTTAATCGAAAGAACCGGAATAACCGCCACTATCGCCTAATCGCGGAATTTATTTTTCTTTAAAATCTATTCACGCGTAATATACTAATTTTTAATACAATGTTTAATTATGTACAGAGCAAAATAATTCTAGAAGTAGAAACGAATTTTAATAAATGAATAAATACTTATCGAAACGATTTAATATATTTGATTATTAAATAGGCGTAATCGCACGTAAGACGTTCTAAAAACGTCTACGCCTCTAAGGCGTCCTTTCGAAGACGTTTCTTCCAAGATGTCTGTAAACAATGTCTTTATGACTTCGTTTTCTGGCCAAAAACAGACGTCTCAGGACGGTGCAAGGATGTCTTTTAAAGACCGGATGTTATAAAGTAAAACGTCTTTAAGACATCTTCTTATAGATACATTTAAAAGTCGTTTTCAGGAAGCTTGCATATTTCATTTTTAAACCGCTCTTGCATAACGCTTTCAGGGGATATTCTAATAGCACACAAATTAAACTCGGTAAAACTTTTATATACGAGTTCATTGCTTCTTGCCAGATACAATAAATATACCCCAAATTATTTTGCAAGTTATGTATAATACAATTTTCTGAATGCGTAATTTTTAAATTCAATTAAACAACTATTTGAAGCTACTGTGCCTATATAATTATTTGTATATTCATGAAACCTAAAATAAATATAAATAAGAGGGAACAATAAGCTCTTTTGCAGAAATACATTCATGTATAATTATAATAATTATATATTAAACGTTATAAAACATGAAAGCAGCGGCATGTTTTGGAATATAATTTTTACTGGTATTCTAAATGAAAAAATTAATGAAACTCATTTAAATTAATAATAATTTGAAATATTAAAAAAAAATAAAATAATTTTAACGTAAATGAAATTAGCTGAAACAATTAAAAATTTGAGCTAAATGTATATTAATTAAAAATTTAAACACGGATAGGGTGGAAAATATGTATATCATAGTCTTACAGAGGGCGTTAAATAATGTCTTGGTGACGTCTTTTTGTGATCTTAAAAACCAAAAAAAAAAAAAAATAAAAGACGTCTTTATGACTCTTGTGCTATGTGCGCGGAAGTGTATATCAATTTAAACTATAACATAGCGGTAGTACTTTTAAAATTTTTCATTTGCAACAAATATAATTTTCAAGCGAAACTGTAAAAAACTTAATAATAGCGACTATATATTTAAAATATAATTAATTATTCGAAAGTTTACTTTTTTATTTCATTGTAGTAATTAAATTAAAAAAAAAAAAAAAAAAATGATTACATTAATAACTTTACCCATTAATTTTAAGTGTTTGAAGAAAAATGTAACATGTGACATTTTTATAAATCAACGCGTAATAGCTCTATTTTTATGTGACATTCGGTGTTTATGTTTGTTTGGTTAGAAAAAGACGGTTTTAAGACAAGTCTTAGAAAAAAGTGTCGTCTGTTTCTGCTATTTGGAATGCTGCTAACAGTGTCGAAATTTATCGTTTTTGCGATGATCAAATCGTATTTCTTACATTCTGCACAAAAGAGTCGAAAGATGCGCATCATCTCCCGACACCTCCATCAGATTATTTTATGGTCACAGGTAAGGCCGGTCCCGAATTTTCACTACCCCAAGGCAATATAATGTGACACAGCTCTGACGCGGCCCATTCTAAAATTTTTGATTAATTAGGTATTTAACTAATACGCTTTACATTTTTTTTTTTTTTTTAGTATCCAAGATTTAGTTTGAAAATTTAATAATTTTTTATTAAATGGACAAATTTAAAAGTAACTCTGAAAAAGAATTTTAATCGCTACATCTAAATTCAATGTGTACCACTTTAATGATTTGAATACTTGATTTTTAAGCAAAAGTGAAATTTAAAAAGAAAAATTTCTCTATTCTCGTTTGCTGAAAACTATTATTTACAGTTAAGACACTGTAAAAATTACACTTCTTAGAAAAAAATTAAGGAATAACCAAAATATCATTAACCAAAAGTCGCACATTAAAAATAAAAATTTGTTAACGTTTTCACCACGGAAATTGTCTGCCCTAACGGAACAAAAATTTGTCCAGCAGTGGTTCACTATTAAGCTTTAGTCTAGTTAAAGGAGCAGTTAAAAATACTTATTAGCCGCTTTCTTTAAAAAAAAAAAAAAAAACAGAAATAACTCGAATCCCATATTTAAGAGAACATTAGTGTTTCTTGGAAGTAATGGTTTCCTTCGCCTTTTTTTTTTTGATATGTTAAACTTTCGCGGGTTAAGCCAAAGTCGATTACATGGCCCAAGTTGAATGTTCTATTGGGCCCTGGTTAACGGTAATACAAGTCATCTTGAAAAAAACGGTGATGTTTTGAAATTGCTACAAATGAAGCTAAAGTTTTTCAAACAAATACGAGAGTTGATTACCTGTATATACATATATATTTATAAATACACACATATATTATGTATGTATATGTACAGAAGTAGAAGCAATTCGGCGTAAGTTGGAAATTTTTCTTTAATAATAAAAAAAAAAAAAAAAAAAAAAGAAAAAACAACTAAAAACGTGATTGATAAATGATTTTTCCTTTTCAGTTCGATGCAAAAAATACTATTTAATACGATATACATTTTTGAGGGTTGTTTGAGTTCTGGTACATCAATGAAAAATCAAAAGAGAAATATTAATCTCTCACAGATAGTTATTTAGTATATATATTATATATATACGTTTTTTTTTTTTTTTTTAAACGTCTTTGGCTAAAGGCGACTATACCGAATCAGAGCGATAATCGTAGGCTTTAAATTTCAACGCGGCTCGATAATAATATAATAAGAAAAAATATCTAGCACTGAACTTTAAAAGAATCGTAGTGATACAATAAGCGAAGATGGAATAAAAGAAAAACGGTAGCCGGAAGATGAAAGCAAAGTGTATGGTTAAAACGTAGAATCGATTAAAGTCATTATTAACCGGAAATCAATATATATAGAGCCGTTAGGGTTTTCACCAATAAAAAATTAAACGATAAATAATTCATTTGTAGCATTTTGTGTCCAGTAATAGGGAAAACAGCGAAAAAAAGTCAATTCAAAAGATACTTAGTAAAGAGAGGTAAATGGCACTCACGTTTATATCATTTGTAACACCGGCTGAAATTTCTGTCGTTACATTAACCTCTTTAAAAATCAATTTTTAAAATACCACCGCTCCATCTTTTTATTTTTTTATCCACAATGCAATTTATACATTCTAAAAATGGAAAAATTACACAAAAATGTATTTACACGACCGACAACGTTACATAGTATATCAAATGCTAAAATATTAATTCTGTACCAAATTTATCGCAATTTAGCAACAATCTTTTACTTTTGCGTCTGTATTTACATTATATATACACACATGTCGATTTGCATAAAAATAAACCACAGATTCTTTGCTCCTGCCTATCCGACTAACGATTTTTCACTGCACCCGATTACATACGCGCTATCTTTTTTCTCGTATTATTTTGCAATACACTGTAGAGGACTTTTTTTTTTTTTTCATTAAAAAGCCTACAAAAAAAGGTGTCCGCTTCAAAAGAATCCTAATAATTTTCCGAAATCGCGCAATTACCTTATGCACGAGATTTGGCGCGAAACAAAACGGTGTCGTCACCATCACTTCGTGAACGTTTGGGAACTTTTTTAAATGGCGAAAAACACGTAAAAGGCGCGTAGCTCTGGCACACTAAAGTGTCCTCGGAGGAAAAAACGTCGCAACTATTCTTTTTTTTTTCGTTTTCTTTCGTTATTGTATTTTATAGAATTATCTAATACATACTGTGTGTGTGCAGTACCGGTCAGCAACCCGGCCACGGGGGAGGGGGCTTCTTTGGCACCGGAAACCGAAATGCAACGAACACGGATTCTAGCGAGTCGCTTCAAAACCGGAGATACGGTATCGCGAGACAAACCGATAACCATCAATCGCGGAAACAACGTAATCAATCGGCGGCGCGCGAACCGGCTGTCACACGTTCGAAATCCGAATATTAATATTATCGCGTAATTAGACTTAGACGCGGCTAGTCGCTAATCTGCGTCTGACTTTGACCGTAAGAAACACCGGTGGTAGGCTGAAAGGCGGCATGCATTTCGTATCTCGAAAACGCGCATCGTGCCGAGAGAAGAGACCTCATAGCCGGCGACGTAGACGTACTTACGGCGCGCGATGACGCTGATAGTGATGCTTTGATGCCAAGCCTAAATATAAACACGTACATTCTTCGCGGACGCAGCGCAATACACACGCCCGTTTATTATGTCGGCGCGGTAAAGGGTCGGCCGTGGAGCCGCTGACGAAGCGTCGAAAACGCGGGCAAGTGAGGATCGGGTGCGGTTGCCAGGCCTAATAATGATAGAGAATATGTAAATAGTTGTGAGCGCGTACGAGGCGATGTGGGACGTGTGGGATGGGTCAGGACCCCGACGACTTGGGTCGGGGTCCCGATTGATTCGAAATATCGCCGTCCATCGCGTCACCGCGTCACACGCACCGCGCATCACACACGTTACATCGCATGTGTTACCACGTCGGTACGGATATCGCAGCGCTCGACGATCGCGCTGCACCGCCGCCGGAAGGGTTACACATACGCGGACGACCAGGAAACGCCCATTTTTATAATGGTTACCGGGCGCTACAGTGTGACCGAATTCGAGAGGATAATTATCGTACGCGGTTCGTCGGACGGAAGGCGGTATTTTTGGTATTTTCGCTTATGCACCATGGTTCTAAAACGATTAGCAGAATTTGTTGCGTACGAATTCTCGTGGCGATGCTGGGAAAGTGTTTTTATTTCATTGTATTTTTTATTTATTTTTTTTTTTTCTGCGTTTTCCTTTACATTTGCATTTTTTTTCGAATATGTTAAATATGCTCGGACACACTAGGCATTCGGCATGATTGTCGACAGGAATCAATGTGGTTGCAATATGGAGTTATCGGTTGACCGCAGTTTTGTTTCGAAAACTTACATATATGTACATATATAGTGTTTAGTCACAATGGAATCGATTCGATGAAAATAGATTTCTACAAATTCGGATCAAGTTTTTTTATCGGATAATCCGCTTTTTTAATATCGTCACAGTGTTATTGTTTTGATATTATTAAAAATTCATTTAGGAGCAAGCGTGGTTTGTGTGATTCAAGGATAAATTTGATAAGAACGAAAAATTATTTAGATATCTGTAAAATTACGCAATTCTCCGTAAATTTAAAAAAAAAATATATATTTCTTTTTTGCGTGTTTTTTTTTTTTGTGTGATTTCATTTCCCTAAAATTATCGTTTATATCTAAAAGTATTTTCGTGTTCTTTTTAAAATTACTTCTACACACATATATATATATATATATATATATGTATATCGGATGCAGCAGAAGTTTATTTATTTTTTTTTTTTTTTTTTTTTTTTTTTTTTCAGGTACGCAACTCCCAACACACTCAAGTGAAATTTTCAAAAGTTTCTTTGGTCTGAACAAGATACCACTGCCTAACCAACTAGACCGCAGTAGCCTTTTGTATTACACTTTTTTGTTCAGCATTGCTCCAACTTGTATATATACTTAGATTTAGAATATTTAGGCGTATCGGAAAGAACCGGGCAAACAGTAGGTACATCTGGGTTAATAGTTTTATCATAACTGAATTTGTAATAGAACGGGAGCTTTTTTTTTTTTCTTTTTTGAGTCTCAACTTTTATCACCTGGCCAGAGAATCGTATTCGTTTCATTTTTTATTTCACTAATATATAATCGATATCGGTAATAAATCGAAAGGATGAAAACAGAGTAGCAAAGAGGTACATAAATCGGTTTATCAAGGGTAAAACGTGCAAAGATAGAAACTTCTTTCAGAATACTTAAAACTCGAAACCACCGTGTCTTTATAGGACTCTCTATTGTAGCTGTAGCCTATAATGCACTTATGCTAATGACTTTTTTTTTTTTTTTCTGCGTATCATATTTCCGGGGAAAATGATCTAGAGTTTCTTCTTCCACTCCGCATATCCTGTGACCATTTTCAATCGTGCCCAGTCTTTTCGGATGTGACGCCGGTCGACTATGACCAGTTCTCATTCTAAATATACAGTGTGTAAACTCTAGTAAATTTTGTGGACTTTTGAGAAGACCCCTTTAATTTTTTACCTTGTTATCGTAAAATATTGTTATTTCCCTTTTGCTTGTGCCACTGTATTTATTATTCCACGCGTTATTTTTCGACTAACCTTTATCCGACAAATCGGTTCTTGCCAATTTAACTTCCGCGTTGATACTCATCTCTGAAATAAAACAATTACACTGTTCAATTATATCGCACTTTCTCCTTTCTCACGGTTAAGGGATGGTCAAAAAATTTTCCCGATGCTTTCCACACCTTTTCTTTTCTTTTTTTTTTTTTTTTTTTTTTTCATACAAAAATATGAAATTACGTAGATTATAGAAGATAAAATAAATTATTAAACTGGCTTAATTGATTAAAATAATAATACAGTAGAAATGAGATGATGCAGTAAGTAAGATGGTAAAGGAACTAAAACGATACGGTAAATAAAATTATACAATAAATTTGGCAAAAGAAAAACGGGTTTTTTATTTTATTTTATTTTATTTTATTTTATTTTATTTTATTTTATTTTATTTATTTATTTGTTTTTTTATTTTTTTACTTCGAATCTTTTATCTATTAAATACTTTTATTTTTGGATCGGTTTTGGGTTTATTTTGTTTGTGATTCATCCCTTGCTCTGGGATTTGATCTTTTGCTATTTTTCTTACATAATTTTCCTTCTATATAACGGATATAATTATTTGAACTATTGGAAACTATACATGACCCCTAAACTGCAAAGCGTGTAATTTCGAATATTTCTGATCACGAGTTTTCACGGCATCTTCGAGCAAAAGGCGTTATTGTACTTTTATTTATTTTCGGCCTGAAATTAAAAACCGTTTTTGGCTTTTGACCGATGGTTATATTTATTTCGTTTATTTATTTCGATAAATTTAAATTTCGATGCACTAAATTTTAGCATCACTCTGCATTCTATTTTTTCTATATAATGATTCTGTGAAATTTTATTCATTATCGGGGCATCGCATTTTATACGGGGGACTATTGAATAGTTTAACGTTAAAAATAAATTTAAAAAAGAAAATCCTTTGGGAATGTATGCAAAAAATAAATATAATCTGAAGCGTCATTTTAAATAACGTAATCGAATGTTAAAATTTTACTTTTTTTTTTTTTTGAATGGGGGGATGTGAATTAAGAAAAATAATCCAATCAAGACGGATAAAGTTATGAAACTAGAGTTTGATTCGATCATAAGTTGAATCTAAAACAAGGACGATTAAATATATGTCGGATTTTTTAAAAGTTTTTTAAATCACAAAAACAAACGAAACAAATAAAACCCCGGCTATAGTTGTGTAATTAGTTAAGTAAAGATGTTTTTCGTTTCGAACTCGGTTTGAATCCCGCTGCTCAGGCACATTGGAAATATCGAAAATTATTATCGGCTCCGAAAAAATTTAAAACAACCGTTTTAAATACTTTATTCGACTATCCGAATGGAAAATGTATTTGAAGCGTGTCGTAAGCAGAAATTTCAGGATTATCAACAGTTATGCAGAAATGCAGGGGTTTTTTGTATTTAATATATCTGGCAAAACCTAAACGCTAAAACTGACCCCATAATCCTACGTCTATCAAAAACTTTTTTGCAAAAAAACAAGCGAGAAAAACTGTCAGATTTATTTAGTCGAATAATAATTATTTCAATTTTCACGGTTGCAGCAGCGTCTAATCGGATGAATTAAATTTGAAAGATGCATTAATAACGGATTAAACGAAGGGGTTTCATATGGGAGAAAAAAACACGTGATTTTTTCCGGAGAGTGAACGGTAGACCAGAAAAATCTGCCACAAAATATTAACAGCTGGAAGAGCCGTTATGGAGAAATGAATTAGTCAATTAAAACGAAAAATGATATCAATTAAAACGAAAAATTTGCCCGCGCGATATATTTTATACATGTATTAAAAATCCACGTGACTAGAGGTAGTCCCGTTGGGCGATCGCTGTTTCTTTCGGCTCCTTTTGCCGTGGTAACGTACAGCGCTATAGTGGTGAAGGGGATTAGAATGGATTAGAACCTTTTTATTACTACTCTTAAAAAAGCATTTGTGTTATATAACATCGGTGAAAAAATCATCGATATTATTTTTAATACTTTTTTTAAATCGCCGTTCAATGTAAAATATAATATAAATACAACGATAATTCGATATACAAAAACCGACGCACAAGCGTACCTTCGAGTTATATCTTTATGACTGAAAACCTATCGGTTGAGTCTGGCCAATGCCTATACTATCTCACTGGTGGTGTTCCGAGTAAAAGAACGAGTTGGCCAGGCTAAATTTCCCGATTACAGTGTATACACATTTTTATCTGTTAAAGTCTGTGTCCGTTTGTCCGGAGAATGCATTGTACACACACATCTGTTTACAATCGTATGTATAATTTTTAAAATTCTTTCTTTTTAGTAAAACAAAAATCTACCATCGCTTCTTTTTTTTTTCTCTTTTTACAATTGAATATTACATTTGGAGGAGCGTCGATTGATACCGCATCGGTTTGTTTTTTTTTGTTAATAACTGCGTTCCTTTTTTTGGGGTTTTTCCGCGTTTTTTATAAATTACCCAAAAAAATTTTTGAACCCGACTTTTGTTTAGGTATTGTGAATGACACGAACCGGATGTGTAAACAAGCACGTTTTTAATTTCCATCTTTCAAGCACGTAGTTTGTTTAAAAAGTATCTTTTTTTTTTCCAGACTTTCTATACCGGATAAACACGCATCGTAAAAATAATTTCAATTATGACTTATAATAATTTTCACGTCTGTGGCCGGGGGTCCTTGGAAATTAGCAAAAGAGAAAATATGTATCATTTTTTCAAAAAAAAAAAAAATTAATTTTGGAAAAATTAACATTCAAAAAAAGTTCAAAACACACTTCCTCCGTTAAAACAGCAGCGCGCTAGTTTTATTTTATTTACGCTTTTTCGGTTTCTTTTTGTTTGGCTTGACGTAAACAATTACATAATCTCATCGTGGTATATTTTATAGTGCACTTTCATTCTACTACTTACAGTATTCAAAAATGCGCGAATATTAATAATATTTTGGCGTGCGTCAAAAGTTATTTTTGTTTACAGTCCTGTTAATGAATATTTTAAAATTCAACAAACTGACGAACGGATTAAAAACGTTCCTGTATTTCTTTTGTTGCTTTGAAGTTAAGTCCCCCGAGTAAAAGCTGCTCTTGCGTATTCCGTATAATAAAATCGGAACAAGCAGAAATGTCCGTTTATCTTGTAATATTTAAATTATCGTTAGCGAGCTTTGATCGCTCTTAGTATTCAACAGGGTTGTCTTGAACGGTAGAAATCGTTCGACCAACGGGTGTGTATCCTTTGTCTTTATTCAGAAGCATTTCTGAAATTTCGGGATTGTGGAATTGACATATCTATAGCCGGATTACTGATAGGGCTTTTCAAGTGCGTTTCAGATTAATTTGTATTGTGGGCGGATTTTTTCGATTCCGGTACAGGCTGTTTTCGTCGATTCCGACCTTACGATGCTTTAGGTTTTAAGAATTTTATCTGACAAGAACTTGATTGTATTTTGTATATTTGGCTTGTGCTCAGTTCACATTGTACGCTTCCGATGGAATAAGACGAGAATTCGAAAATACCAAAATGTCGTTGGAGAGTTGTTTTTAAAAAAAGCCAGCTTCCGCTATACCGTAGTTGGTAAGTTAATGCTGTTTTGTTCACCGGGAGAATGAATGTCGAAAATTATGGCAATTACTCGATTAATGTATCCGAATTTGACAAGCTCAAATAAATTTAAAAAAAAAAAAAAAAAAAGAAGTAAACTTTTGGAAAAGTAATATTCTATTATAAAATTAAATGTTACCTCTAGATACATTGATGCTGAGTTATATGGTATTTTATATACAGGTGTGAGTAGAGGTCAGAGTGCACTATTGAAAACTGCACGTGTGCGTTTGTACCCTGACTTTTGTTGTATGTATGTATATAAATATACACATTAATACGTCATTTTTACATTGGGTGCAATGTTACAAATAATCATGTAACGGGTTTAAACGTTTAAAAATAATATGATCAAATAAAACTACTCTTCTCTAGGAATTATAGAAGATCGTCATTTGGTTGATGAAGGTTGTCTTAATGGCAAGCTGGTCCGAAGGATAGAATTTTTATGTATATATGTACATGTATTAAGTATGTAAACTCTCTCAGACCTTGCCAAGAGTCATGCTTCTGAACCGTTAGATTTTTTCTATAATGTTCATAGAACAGTTTTGTATCAATTGTATTTTGCCTTTTTTATTTTGGGCTTGTCAAGAAAAATAAAGACGATTTTCAGTTTCCATTTTATTTTAATTTTTATCGTGTATTTATTTCAAAGCGCAACGGAAAAACGGAAAAATATTTCATAACGATTTTATTAGCCCCGCGGTATAATAACAGCGTTCCTTCGTCATTAATGATACACCAGTAAGAGGTAGGAAGAATTTGATATTTTATTGTATTTTCGTTTCATTGAAATTAGTATTTATGTGCGGATTTTTATTTTTAAGGGCTGGACGATAAACTCAACGGCGGAAAGTAGCGACGAAAGCAATGAATTCGAAGCAATGGCGAATTTACCGGTGGTAGGGTTATGGGGTAATTACAATCTCCTGCAAGAAGATTTGTTTTTAGTATTTTTTTAAAAATTCAGATATAAGTCCTTTCGAAGTTTTTTTTTTGGTATTTCGTTATTTTTAGTATTCGTTTAAATTCCAAAGTTTCAAGATTTTCATTTATTCTCTATATTCCCCTTTCACTGTAAGGTAAGTCGAAAAAAAGTTTTATATTCAAATATTTTTATCTTCGCCGTAGCCCAGAGATATCTCTCTATATAGTTAATTTTTTTCGCCGTTACTTCTAGCGACCTTCAACTGGAAATAATACGAATTGTAACATCGTTCTCATTGGCAATGTTAATGTTAAAAAATAAAATAATTATATCCCCTCCGCCAAAGAGACAAAAAAAAAAAACACCTTTGTTTGAAGCAGCGAATTTCACGTTCAATGCCGATAAAATAATTCACCATTCACATCTTCAGCAATGAATCTCGGTTAGTGAAAATAACGAGGAACAGGTTTTCACTAAAACGCGTCAAAAACCGTGTTAAAGAAAACCATCTTTTACGGGGCAAATTTTAAAAAATTCCTTCGTACGTGGAATTTTTCAGTTTGCTCGGCATAATTAATTGAAAATGAAATAGTTATTTTTTTATTAAAATTTTTTTATTCGCTTAAAAAATTCCGATCTTCATAAATGATACATACACATTGCAAAAGGCGAAAAAGTAATTTTTGGCGAGTTTTTTTTTTTTGACAATTACGCTTCGGAAGATTATTTTACCTCTTGTGCAGTATGAAAAATCGTGTAACATTTTTGCGTAACGTTTTTGCATTGATTAAATGCCGTGTTTACAAATGGCATGCGAGAGCTGGATTGAGTTTTATATGTATGTATAAATTAATAATATACGTATATATAAAATTCTGACTCTCGGGTCACATAAGGGACAAGCCCCCTTGATGATCATCAATTTTTTTTTTTATTCCACAATTTTTTTAGAAAAATCGTTTTTAATTAAATGCGTCATTGTTCCATGCTTTTTTTTCAAAAAAAAAAAAAAAAAAAACAAAAAAAAAATCTTAGCAATTATGCAATACAACATTTAACTTTTGTTATCTTATATAACGTAAAGGGCATAATCATGTAGTGTAGCCCGGCATAAGGATAACATAGTCATTAACATATATATATATATATTACATATGGGTAACTGAAAAACAATACAAAACGGAAAGGATAAGCTTATGGAATGGATAATCGCGGGGTGATCACGATTTTTAGACTGATTTGTTATTTCGCTCTTCGAACGCTAGCTATACTAGAACAAATAATATTGCCGGCGCTACGAATAAAAAAACAATCAAGAAGCGGTTAGGGGGTAAAGCTTTGGGTAGCAAAATCAAATGACTAGAAAGTATGGGCGTTGTAACGGATTTGCGTTGGAGTTTAGTAACCGCTGTGGATCGTTAGGAATTTAATGAATATGACACGAGGTGTATTTCGAAACCTGTTTTGGACTTGTATTACTATTTAAGTGTTTCCACGGGCGTTATTTATTATCAATCAGTAGCGGAAACTTTGTATTGGACATTTATTTCTTTCTGCTTCTTAGAAAGAAGATTGGACTAAATTCGAATGTTCCGGCATGACACCAGTGCAGCTGCTGTTCTAGGCGAAAGGGCTCACGAACGGCATCATTAATTGCGGTTACACATTTGGTGCATACTACTGATTAATCGTAAGTTAAGGAAGGCTACATTAAAAAAGGAAAAAACAGTCTTGCTAGGCCAAATTAAAAAATTTCACACGATTATAACTGCATTTATCACGAGCTGCAGACATGCGAACGAAGAACTGGCCATGATGAACCGTAACTATTAATTGAACTATCTGTACTACGAAAGATTATGATTTATTATTATTTGTAAAAACTTTTAATTCGGCTTTATAAAGTAATTTTCTCGCGGGACCGGATTAAAAAGTTCATCATCGTTTATAAAATTGGTCCAGCCCTCTTTTTAATGGATGCGCAACGAGCGTATTCAATTAATAATTATTGCCGTAAAACGATCCAGCCCATCGTTAATATCTCTTTTAAATTTATTATAAATAATTAATTCCTATACAAATAGTGTTTCGTGCCGTGGTGATCACACTGAACTATAAAACTGCTTCGACAACACTGTGAAAGGCGTTACGATGATATGCCGCTATAAGTATACATTGGACTACTACCTAGTTCAATGGTTTCGAGATTGATTTTATTTCTTTCGTGCCGTGATTAACAGAAAAATGTGTCTACAGAGAAATCGCACTTGTGTTGTTAGATTTATTCCTCGGTTTAGTTCGCTGAACAAACTAATCCCGTGTACGTTTATATCAACGGTTTGGTAATGCCACATTTCGTGCATTACAATGAAGTGGAAGGGAAGGTAGTAAATTTCGAAATAGAGGAAAGAGGGTTTTTAAAAAAAAAAATGTAATTAGTAACTGCTGATTATTAATTAGAACGAAAGTTACCCCGAAAGTGTATTTCACAGAAATGTATGTACATATACGTATATGTATTAATGATTACATAATTTTTGCGCTAGACAGAATATGAAAAAAAAACATTACGAAAAAACTTTGTGAAATATGTAATGGAAGTTGTAATATAAACAGTTACGCAAATAGTAATTTCTAACTTTTTTTTTTAAAGACGACGAAGTCAATTTTCTCTCTTATTAGTATTATAGAAGATCTGTCACCTGGGGTTTCGAAGGAAGGTGTCTTCATAGCGAGGTCCGGAAGATCGGATTTCATATATACGCCAGAGGTAACAAAAATCCTGTAACTTTTTAAATCGAAAATACTGTTACGTTTAATCCGTTACCTTTTTTTTTTTTTTTCTAAAAACGCTTATAAGGCATTTATTTCATCTTGCGAAGAATGATACTAAGATCAATTAAAACTGACCGTTTTATAAGAATTATGGAAGACATTCATCTGAGGGCCCAAGGGCGAAGTCCAAAGGATCAAGTTTTATACACCAGTATACATACAAATATTAGCGTCTGCCGAAGTAACTTGATATTGTTATGCCAGAAAAGTTTCAGTTTTAATTGCGCGGTAATAATAATAATAATACAGAATAGTAATGTTATTTTGTCTTTCCTGTTGAAAATGTAAGTTTAAAATATCCATTGTACATCGTCAACCGTTTTCTTAATATTCTCGGTGATACCTTAAGAACTGGTTGATGGTACGATGAATATTTTAATTTGAAATTTTTTTTGAATATAGTCGGAATAGTAGAACATTACGAAATTAAAAATAACAATACCGAATAATATCTTAGAATAGCCGTTGCAGGAAAAAAATGTTTACGAAAATAAAAGTCCACTAATTGTGTTACTTTCTTAAATTACCCGTATCATTTTTTAATGATTACCTTTTCCGCTATATGGAAAAAACAGCTTTCTTACGTTATGATCGTTTATTTTGATCAACATGTACTGTATGTATGTACATACTGTAGGGGAAAACAACCGTCGAGTTGTGATTTATTAAGATTCGAGCGCTACAAAACCAGCGAAGCTGACAAGTGAATAATCCTAAAAAAAAATAAAGCATTTTTGGAAAGAGATCTTGCTACCCCACAGTGTTTAGATGACGATGTTTTTGTTTGAGATGGAATTCAGCTCTACATGCATACATACATATGTATGTATTAAAAATACCATATTGATATCGCGCTAGTTAGTATGTCCACAGCCGACGAACCCGAATAAATGAATAAATATATGTATAATATTTTTTTGACGTAAATAAATATGATTTCAATGTTATGTTGTTTGTTTTTTTTGTTTTTTTTTTTTTTTTGTTGTCTGAAAATCTTAGCATGTAATGTAGTATATGTACACATATTAATTCATAAAAACACTGAAAATTTTAAATTAATAAAAACACTTTGGTGGCGCTATCTTTCCCGAAAAAATGTGAACCTATTTGACAATTGTAGTTTAAGCTTCTAGTCGCTAGATGGCTGCACCATATTACATCTCTACTAAACATAGAACTTGGTTAAAATAGAACATTTGATATCAAATTCTACTTTTCGAACTTCTGCTTTTTGAAAAAACTGATCCTACGATAGAAATCGTACAAGTTTTTCGCTATAATTTAAAATACATGTACGAGTTAAGCATTCGATCGTTTCATGTTTCGTGCAGTGATGGGTCTCAACTAATTTTAATTGATTCCAGTTGAAAAATCTATTTTCATCAATATATTTTAAAACAAAACTTGTTCTTGTCGAACCTTACGAAACTTTTGATAGATAGTTTTAAATTATAAAAAAAAAAATTAAACCATTAAAAAGAAAACGTGACAATTGTTAGCCTTTTTACATAACACTGAAACGAGAACGGCTAATTTTCCTTGTCTTTAAAGCCGCCGGGGCTCTAGTTAAATTTCGCTTTCACGCGAATTACATAAAAATAACATCGAATTTAAATAATTACAAATTTCATATTATAATTGAAAATTTTAAAAATTACAATTTTAATATTTAAATTCGTGTTTATCTGTTAAAATATATTTCATTTTTGGGTAACTTACAAAACGTTAAAAGTGTTTTTGTTTTAAGGCATACGAATCTTCCTTTTATAATTTTTATTTCGGTCCGTTTGCTACTTAAATTTTTATTGAAATATTTAGGAAAAATAAAAATTGTTATAGCTCAATTGTTATTATTAGTATTATTACTTTTAATTGTTATCTATGCGAGTTAAGTAAACCTATATAAATTTTATAAATACAAAGTTTAAAAATATCTGCAGCATAAAAACTGCAAGTATATTATCTGAAATGTCAGTTGATTGAAAGAAAAAAAAAAAAAAAAAAATACTTGTAACCCATGTTTTACAATTATATATATATATATTATATACATAGATACATACATAAATATTAGGTTGAGGAATAAGTTCGTAGCGTTTTTTTCGAAAAGTTATATTTAAACTATTTGTTTTTTGTTTGGCGAACTGTTTTTGTATCTTTTAGAAAGTGCGTTTCCTGCTCTACAAAACTGTGTTATTTGTTTTTTTCAGTAATTTAATTTTTTATCATTTTGGAGGCTTAGAAATGGAATTCCCAGAAGGCAAAAATCAGCATTTTCGACACCTGCTCTTCTTCGCATTTTATCGGGGTCAAAAAGCAGCCGTAGCAGCCCGTGACATTTGCGAGGTGTACGGAAAAGGTGTCATAGGCGAGTCTACCGCACGGAAATGGTTTGCAAAGTTCAAAAACGGCGACTTTAACCTCGGCGACACGCCCCGTAGCGGAAGACCTTCGGAATTCCACGAAGAACGTCTGAAGGCACTTTTGAAAGAGGACGGTCGCCAAACAAGTCGAGAATTATCCGATAAAATGAACTGCGATCAAAAGACGGTTCTCAATCATCTCCACACGATGGGATTTGCCGAAAAATTGGCAGCCTGGGTGCCTCACGAACTTACGGAAAACAACAAAGAAAATCGTCTTCAAATTGCTGCTCAACACCTCCCCAGGCATCGAGCAACACGCGGCCATAAACAGCGTTTTTTGTACCGAATCGTCACGGGAGATGAGAAATGGTGCTTATATGTCAATATGAAGCAAAGAAAGGAGTGGGTGCCTCCAGGAAATACGCCAAAGCTGACAGTCAAGCAGGATCTCCACCCAAAGAAGGCCATGATCTGTGTTTGGTGGGACTGGGAGGGTATGGTGCACTGGGAAATGCTCGAAAAAAACGCCACGGTCAACAAGGAGCTCTACATTGCCCAATTATACCGCGTAAACGAAGCTATCTGACTGAAAAGACCTGATCGACAAAGCCAAGTCATCCTGCTCCACGACAATTCTAGGCCGCATGTTGCACAAGTCGTCAAAGCCGCATTGCAAGAGCTCGAATGGGAGGTTCTTCAGCATCCACCGTACTCTCCGGACCTTGCACCGACCGACTACCATCTTTTTCGCTCTTTGTCGAGCCATATGAGGGGTGTTACCTTCGACAACGAAGATGACCTTAAAAATTGGCTCAACAACTTCTTCGACACCAGGCCGGGCGATTTTTGGCGAAACGGCATCAACAAATTGGTCGAGAGGTGGGAGGAAATCGTAAACAACAACGGCGAATATATAATTGATTAATTTATTGTTATGATTTTTGTTTTTTATTTAAATAAAACTCTTCGAAAAAAACGCTACGAACTTATTCCTCAACCTAATATAACACGCCTCCCCCATATATATATATATACATGTAAAAATAGTGATTTGTTAAAAAACGGATAAATGAATATAAGCAAAAAACGTCAAAATCTTTGTTGTTGCTTAAATATAAACATATACATAAATACCGTCTAATTTTTAGCGGGCGGGAAAAGAGTTGATTGTAAGCGGGGCGAAACAAAGGAATGAATTTTTTGTCTTTTTTTGGTTTGTAAAACGTTAGCTCTACATTTTCCATTTATGTAATTTAAATTTGACGTGAGTAGATCGTTAAGTTTAATGTCTCGACCTAGTTTGCATTCAATTACGTACGAATAGTTGATCACGAATATTTATTAGAAAAATATTTATATTTATATTTATAAAAGAATGGCTCACAAATGCGCAATCATGTGTGAACTGTGATTATATAACAAATAAGTGTACGAAAAAAGTGTAACGAAACGAAACATGAGTATACAACAAAGTATGTATCATAAGACTACAAATTAAAATTTAGCTACTATACTATAAAATAGACAGAAATAAAAAGAAGATAAATCATTCCAGAGCTGAAATAAAACGAATGATTCATTCGGATAAATTACAATTGAAATTAAATCAATAAATACCAAAAATAAAAAACAAAACATCTATACATGTGTAAACCATATATTTGCTTTTTTACTGTCCGTCACTTATTCACTCACTCACTTACCCACAAGCGGACATGCACCTTTAAAATTTGCGCAAATACCTAAACATATTCTAATAAAACACGGAGTGTCCTTACGCCGCACAACCCACTCAAAATATACACGCAAACATACAAGCAGGAACCAACATACATTCACACGTATGTCCAGACTGCGATAAATGATAAAATAAAGAAATTCCCATTTTCAGAATACAAAATAATTCTTTTTAAACTATCGGAATGCAGAAATAAATAAAAGATAAATTCAGAACAATGAATATATAAAATTTTTGAAGGAATAAATAAATTTAAATCTTTCGCTGAATAAAGAAAAATCAATACGTACTGTTTAAAATGAGATTCCATAGGAAGTGTGCCAAACGAATTTTTCCGGTTTGAATATGAAGAAAAAAGAGAAATAAATAATATAAATTATCGGTTCAGGAATGCATTATTTGTAATAAATTCAACCTCGGAAATCCTATTTGTGCAGGTTGTTTGCAAATATCAGTCACGAAAATAATTTTATTTTGCAAAAAAAATAGATATATTTGTTAAGACATCAGAATAAATATATCTAATTTTTATATAATAAAATTACCTGTAACATTACAGATATACTATATAATAACGCATTAATCAATCACATACTTTCGCATTAAAATCCTACACTACTTATTGATTCCGTTTATTCAATGTCATATTTTAGGAGAAATTTTTATGACAGAAAAAATGATATTGTTCGCAAAATAAGTTTTTTTCATTGTAATCAATGAAGAATTCGAAACTAATTAATTTAATTTACTGTTTGCATAGAAACGTCTGTGATTACTTCTACAACGCAAGAACGTAGCAGAATTTCTTATTAACTGAAATGTAACATAATTAACCAGGGCAGCAATCCATTTTGTCGATACTTTGTCTTCTCATATATATACAATATATGTAATGTTTTGAGACCGAAAATTGATGGCGGTTGGGCTAATAATGATGTTGTTATTAATATATATATATATATATATATATTGATACGGATTCGGGTTCAAGTTGCAGTAGGTCGGGGTTACAGAGACGCTGGTTCAGCTGAACCAAAAATTCCTATGTAACGTTCAGATGACCGATAGATGCGGCGATAGAAGTTGCGCTTTTATCTTTGCGGGTAAGCCTGGCGGTGTAATTGTCTACTAGTGTTCAAAACGAATGTGAGCCGATGTGATCCTCTCGTATATCAAGTAGTCCTAAGGGGAAAATGCGAATAAACTTCGTGTTTTCGAGTTAGTTTTGACTGGTGACGATTAATTGCGCGACGTATGAGATGTTCTGAAGGGCCCGTTTTCCTTTGTCGTTATGTGTCGAGCCGGAGTTATCCTCATCGGCGGTTTGTCGCTCGTTTTCGTTTATAAATGTTTATCCGGTTGGAATATAAGATTTTTTTTTTTTTTTTGTAATTTCTTCTAGACCGCTTGTAATATTAATTAATAAAAGAGTACGTTTTTATCAATCTAGCCAATTTATTTTTGTGTAAATTTTTTTCAAGAGAATTATACGCAATGAAGAAATAAGAAGAAATATTTATTTTTTTTCTAATTTATTTGCATTGATGTTCTGCGTAAGAAGTAGTGGCGCGTCTGAAACCGAAAATTAAAATTAAAAAAAAATTTAAAAACTTCGTACAAACCCGAAAGATTTGTAACCTTTGCACTCGAACTGAGGAACCCGAATAAAGAATTGCCCCCAAAAGAAGCACCAGTGCAACCAGAGGCCAGGAAAGAAGAATAAGAGATAAGTGAAACCGAATCGATATTTTAAAGCTAGTTCTATGGAATTGCAATAAAAAAGGAACTAATTTTGAACTATCTTTTTCTATTGTAAAACGCGGAAGAATTTTTTTCCCTTCTCCTGATCTAGTTTCGCTCTTCTTCTTGTACAATTTCCACTGTTTTCTCATTCCTCCCGAATTTTTTGTATCTCGTTCTACCCCCACACCTGAACCCGTATCACCTCAAAAAACATTGTCACATATTTTTATTTTTAATAGCATGTTTTGTACTCATTTTTTTTTTTCCTTCCTTTTTTAATTGCACCATAAATCAGTTACATTTAAGATCATCTTCAGGCTTAAAAACTTTTCTTAAGATTTTCTAGATTTATATTCCGAACTGATCATATTTAATGCAATATGGCGAATTCAATGACATTCTTAAACGGTCAGAAAGGTATTTTTATCGATAATCCTGTATTTGCAATTTACATTGTTCATTATAGAAAAAACCGATTAGCCGAAAAACGAAATTAACAATCCAAGTCAAATAAATTCGGATATTTTTTCGAAACTTCTAATGTCTAATCACACAAGATGCCTCTTACTTCTTTAGATTCCGCCTTTAACATATGAATTGTTTCGGAGGATAACTTTTTTTCTGATTTAAGTTGGGCTTCGCTATGTTACTAATGGCGTTTAAAATTTCATCAGTATTTACTGCTTTAAATGATTGAACAATAAATACTATAAATACTTCTAGAACCTTAAAATTTGAAAATCTACTTAAATGTTCTGCCTTCAGCGATATAAGATTAGATGTGTATTTCTGTGTTATCTCGTTTGAAAGTGAAATATTCCCTTGTTGGTGTTAGTAGAAGTAAGAGGAAAAAGGTTTAATATAGATTTTATTCAAAAGTAGAATCTTTTAAAAATGTTAATTCATTTAATTTAACAGTAATATCAGTGAGGAATACAAAATTCAAAAGTAATTTTTAATATACGTATATATTAATGACAACGTCGTTCTTAGCCCGACTCCCATTATTGTTTTTGTTACAAAACGTTACATATATTGTATATAAAGAAGACAAAGTATCGAAAAAATTCTGCTGCCTTTCTGCGTTGTGGAAGTGTAGTGACCGACATTTCTACGCAAACCGTAAATTAAATTTATTAGTTTTTAATTCTTTCTTGATTACAATGAAAAAAAAATTATTTCGCGAATAATTGAAACCGACTCTTATCCCTATTATTTTTTCTGTCACAAAAATTTCTTCTAAAATGAAACATTAAATAAAGTTTGTTTTTTTTTTTTTTTGTCGCGCAGTTGGAAAGAATGACGTTAATAATTTTTTTTCGTTTTATACAAAGTACAGAAGTGAAAGGAGAAATTAAACGAACCTGTTTAAAACTTTACTCTTAACGAGACATATTTCTGCGTACAGTAATAAAATTCTTCATATTCCCTATTCATCTCTTGAAAATCTATATTTTCTTTTTTGTAATGAATTTTTCTAATAAACATTACCATATTTATCACTGCGAGTTTAGCTTATTACCATCATCATATCTCAGAAAACGTTCGAGACATAAAAAATGTTATTAGCATTAGTTATTTAATAATGATGACAATATATCTTACTATTTTTATTTTTGTATTTGTAATCTTTTATAAAAAAAAATAAAAGAAGGCAAAATTTAAGAAAAAAAAATAAAAAAATTAGGCAATTAGGGGAAAGTATTAATAACGGCATTTTATCGTTTTAACAATAACTGCATGAACAGATGTCTGTTAAATATTTGTGACTTTTAATGTAGTGGAACATTCGATTTTATTGTTTTTATGACTGACAGATTAAGCATCGTTACGTAAATTACTGCTTATATTAGATTTTTTTCAGTATGGATAAATTTACCTTACGTTTCCTTATTTTTTATTACTTGCATTCGTTTCATCAGGCCCGTGCGTGGGACGGTAACCCCCAAAGTCCCCCCCCCCTGGACACGGCCTTGCGTTTCATTCATTACTCCTCCACTACAAGAATGTTTTATGTTAATTTATAAAATAAATTTTAAATGAGTCAGCGAATGTACGAAAATTATTTAAAATGTTTCGGTTGTTATTACTTCTTCGTCGCGTAAATTTAAATGAAAATTAAGCAAGAGAGAATAGTTCAGACAGCCTGATCGATACAGAATAATTTTCTTCCATCGATATTACTAATAATTCAAAAATTTTGTTTTATGTGCAGTCGTATACATTACGTATGCGTTTATTTTTGTATGTGTATATAAATATATATGTATATGTTTTGGCGGCGAAAGAGGTTCAGGGTTTAGGCAAAAGAGTTTGTAACTGATGTTGAAAATCACTAATGACAATATTATTCGTTACTTTCGAAGAGGAAGTTTAAATATACACATAAAAAATTATTTTTAACCAGTTTTAAAATATATTTTGTAATTAGCTACTAACAGGCATTCATTTTCATTCTTTCGCTTAAAGAATTATTGTTATAAAATATGAATATGCGTTAATTAAATCATTGACAATAACTGAAGTTAAAAAAGAAAACGTTATATATGCTTTTGAAGCACTTTTTTAAGTCCTAAAAAATTTTTTATCGACCACGCCGCTAAGGTTTAAAATGAGTCATGAATTTAAACGACCGAGTATTAACAAAAAAAAAGTGAACAAAAATAAGAAAAATTAAATGCATCTAGCGCCATCTCTAATCTGCTATATAAACCGTACTAGTGATTCAATATTTCTACAGATTGCGCTGTTAGTATTAAATATTTAATTGCACGTCTTTCCCAATGATTACCTTGTTAACGCGTCGTAATATCCTCCGAAATACAGAAACGTTCTTAGACTGTGAGTCAAAAGCAATAGGAGTGCAAAGCCCTCCGTCTGATTATAATTAGACACACCAACTAACACCTATGATAAGAAAATATGTTTGGTAATGTCATTTGATTCTAATAGATAGCGCCACTCTATCGATGCAATAATATCCTTATAAAATTCTGTTCCGAAAGCCAGCGAACGTGGTTACGGAGTTTTTCTAACTGTTTGATAATAATTTGACTATTTCGGTTTTATAATTTCGGCATCTTGACGTAACATAAGTATCTAGAAAAATTATCCCGATTGATTGAATTTGCTTATGCTTATTTTTACGATACCGAAAGTATAATTCAGAGTTGAAACATAAATAACACTTCTCTTCAGCTTGTGACCTTTACACATGAACTAAGTTAATTTTTGATGCCCCCCTCCCCCAAAGAAAAATAATTTAATTTTCTCTGACTAATTCATTCAGTTCTAATCAGGTGTATTTTTGATGTTTTACACTATCGTGTTTTCGAATTACACGGATTAAATTAACACATTTTGTTTTCGCGAGATTTCAGTGCATTCTTCGAGATCAAATACAGGAATTTTGTCGTAATGCTGGCTATACAGCTAACGCTATAAAGTTCATTTTTGTTCGGTAGAGGAGTGACTTCTGTCTAGTAAAATCTGTTTTATTCGTGTTATTAGTTAAAAATGTAATCATTTTACCAATTAGAAAGAAATGCATTACGTTAGTAATTAAGAAAAAAACAAACTGATTACATTACAATTTTTAATCATGCCGGTCTTTTTTTTATTTTCAATTTATCTGAATGTTTTTTTTTTTTCGTTTTTTTTTTTTACGCTAAATAAATATTTACAAACAAACTTAAAAGTAAAATTTTTGATATACATACATTATATTTAATAATTCTTTATTTCGACGTTTCGCAGAGATTAAATTGTCCATCATCAGCTGATAATAAACAATGTAATCTCTTTCGATACGCCGAAGTTTAAGATTTATTTAACTAGGTGTGTACACTAAAATTCTTATTTGTAAAACACGAGGATTGCGAAAGATTTTTAATAACAACCATATTTACTAATGAAATGCGTAATTTTGTCTTTGAAGATTTCCACTGCCAATGAGTTAGAGATTAATCGAACATTTAAATTAAATTATTGTACGATTACAGTGTACATGAATATACTCTGCGAGCATTTTTCGATTGCGAACTCATCTTAAAAAATGCCGCTTCTTTTTCAATATTTCATGTAAAATTAAAATAACGTTCAACGGAAGAACCATTTCTTACGAACACCGAAATTAAACAATAGAAATCGAGTGTAAATTAAAAATAATCTCGGTAAACGATGTATAAATTACATTCAGTATAGAGAACATGATTGTTTTTCGAAGCCCAGATGAAAATGAAAACTTTACAGATTAGTCGTAAGCTTAAATACGACGATCAGAGTTATTTTGATGTGTGTTTTTTTTAAGGCCTTGGTTTTTCTATCTCCATAGCATCGTGATTTATATTGTAATGACGAATGGAGTATCGTTTTTCGAAATGTTGACCGTGATTAATTATGACACGATTTTTATCGAAGGGAAATGGGGGCGGTGAATATAAAAGGTCACAATACGCTACAGATTACGTGAAATTTTAGTTAACAAAAAAGAAACAGATTCCGCACGATGATAAGTTTTGTGACTGGGATGAAAATTCTAGTTTTTAGTAGTTTTTTTTTTTTTTTTTTTTTAAATATAAAATAATAATATTATTTTATATATTATCTTTTGGGCGCGCCAGCGGCTTTGACCCAGCAACTACAGAAATCATGGAGAGGGTTAAATAGAGAGACGATTAGAAATAGAGCTTAGGAAAGATTGAAGTACAATATCTGGAGATGGAAAAGAAAGGACAAAAGAAGAACTATAAGGAGCTGGAAGAACCCCCAGTGTTAAGATTTTAGAGTACAAAACAAAGCGCTCAGAATTAAGGGCAGGACATTCAAAGCAGATGTGGTTTGCAATATATAGTGAAGTAGAGATGGAACTATGAAGGAGATAATCGGGAGAGGAGGACAGGGAAAAACGAAAACGTGAAGAGGTTAGAAGGGAGTGTGATTAAAACGCAGTTTGATTAACGAAACGATCGCGGAGCGTTGATAAGAAGAGGAATGAAACCACGGCTGAGAATTTTCAGTAGTTGTTAATATCTAGTTTGTTTACATACGAGAAACGATTAAGTGGGTAGTAGATTTTTAAGAATACACTGAAAATCAGTATATCATGTATATGTGTAATAAAGTCGTTTTTGAAATTTTGTTTAACTGTTTGTGTGCGCTAGTCTCAGGAACTACCGAACCAATTTTGTTCTGGTTTAGTGCATAATTTATAAGCTTTTTAATACGAATAAAACTATTTATGAGGATTTTTATCAATGAAACAGGTAAAAAAAAAAAGGGAATAAAATACACTCGCTAAAATAAAAAAGTAATTAAACAAAACGTCTACTGCGGTAAATATAAATTTTAAATAAACAAGTACAAAAAGAAATTATTAATTTTATGCCGCAAGTTAAAAAAAAAAAAATAAAAAAAGATGTTTCTTATTAACTTGATAATAAATTTTATTAGTTCATTAAAATTTATAATTTTACAGCTCTAAAATTTAAGAAATTAACTCGATGCATTTAGTAAGAAATGAAGAAAATGAAGATAAATGTTTTATTTTAAAAAAAATATGTCACATAACAAAAATACTTTGTTTAGTTTTAAGAATTTTAGCATTTAAAGTATAATATTTTATTAATGGATATTTATACAACATTTTTATAATAAAACATTGAATAATGTAAGTTATTTTTTGTTTCGGTTTACACGTTTAGGATTTTAAACGGGTTTTAAAAAATAAATCGGTTTTTACTATTTTACGAGCTCGTAATATTGAACATTTTATTTAACATTTTTATAAATAACGTTAAAACTCGAATGTTGGAATACTTTTTCTTTAAAATGTATACGATGTATTGGTAATCTCTATTTTTTAAATATTTCGCAATTGAACTTGTTTCAGTTTTATAGTACTTTTAAATTTACATAACGAGAATTCCATTATACTTTCTGAGATTATACGAAATTATTAGATAACGTATATCCGTAATATTTCGTATTTCCGTTATTACGTAAGAAATCTACGCATGAAACAAAATTGTGAATTTCACATATTACCACCCAGCGATAACTTACATAAATATCAAATAAGAATGCGTAGAAAATACATATATTTCTTACGCAACATATTTCAATTTTTTTAAAGGTATGTATATTTTTCAACTGTTACGAAAGTGTGCAATTTTAAATTTTTACAATGAAAATTATAGGGTTTAATTTCATATTGAGATTTTAATTTCATTCGAGGGCAAACAATATTGAATTTTTTTTTGATAGACTTGGTAAACGATTTGTGATTTACAAATGCGTGTAACTTTGTGATTGGTTCAATTTCTACCTCAGCTTCTTTTCGGTTTAAAAAAAAAAGAAAAATTCGTATTAACATGCGGGCGAAGTCAACAACTAGTGTACAAATGCAACATATATATATATATATACATATATATATGTACACATATATTGTAGTAATAACGTTATCGCACGTTTTAGCGCAACGCGAACACTTTCATTTATTAAAATGACTAATTCCGTATAGGTAACTCCGGTAAAAGCTGAACGATAGCGACACACCCGAAACTACCATCTGATCTACATATATTTGGGGGATAATTGAAACAATTTTTTAATTTGAATTTTTTTTACCATTAACGTATCAATATTTCCTAAATTAATTTAAGAGCAGATGTTTACACAAAGTGTAATAATAAGGTCTCTGAATATATTTCTATTTTTGTCTTACGCTTATATAGACAGGGAATATTGAAAATGAACTGACAGTACTCTAAAGGCTTCAACCGTACCAAGGACAATTGAAACAGCAACCGGGGCCAATTGGAACAACAGCGATGAATAATATGCAACTATTTGAAATATTTATTTCTAATATATTAGAAATTGGTTCAACATCAAACATCAATTCCACTGATCTATATCTGAAGGTTGCTGACAGACGTTTTATTGCCAACATGTTAGCCAACGTTCGGTAACGGACATTATGATGATGATGACGATATTATAAATAATAAAGTTTAATCGACACTTTTTTACATTATTCATGCATATACGTATATCTGACAAAAAAAACTACTTTGAAATGTTTAAAATAAACCGATAATTTTCATCTTTCAAGGCACCCATCGCTCTAACTGCTTGCTCCAATACACTTGACCATCTCAAAGAAAATGATGATCGTAGCGCATACGCGGGGAAAAATAAACATCGATGAAATACTATTGCCAATAGCAGCGACGGGGCTAACAATACTCACCAGTGTTCCTCTTTTTCCTGATGTCAAGGCGCCCCAACTTGTCGGATTCCCTTTGCTGCGACACAGCTTTATTCGGCTTTTGTATACAGTTGTTATTTCATCAATATTATAAATATCTTTTGCTTCACACCGGTTTCGATCGATATTTCTCTCGGATTTTAAACAATGTAATTGTAGCTTTTTAGTCTCCCGAGTAGTGAAGTTACCCTGTTTATAGTTGTTATACTATTTAATAAAATTTTTGTAAATTGTTTTATAAACGACGTCATTTACAAGAGGAATACGTTCTAGAACGTACGCGGAAATTAATTAATTCCAAAAATGAACCATATGGGGGAGTAAGGGAAAAGTCCCCGAAGAATATGAAGCGAAACAATTTTATATCTGCCTTTACCTATTTAAATTATCACTGATAATTTAACAAAATTGTCATATTTTCTAAACCAACTAAAATTTTTACAATCACCGATTAATGAACACTAAAAAATAAAATACATATTTCAAAAAAAAAAAATGGATATTTACCTTTATTTTGCCAGTGTATTGCAATTATAGTACAAAATTTTTGAAACACAACACTCGAATTTTTAAAATTATTCCGCACGTGGTTATTGCCGGTTTTAATCGAGAAACGATAGTAATTGTAGACTAGGCGTTTGGACGATTTCACATCATCAGCGTACACACGAGTGAAAAAACTACACTGCTAGAATACTATTTCGGGGTGTGTTTTGATCCGGTCTCCCCTGTAAACAAAAAAAGGGCCGCATAAATTCAGTTTTTTCCACAGGAAACGATAATAATTAAAACATTTCCAGCTGGTCTGATCGCGCTCATTTTCGTCACGGATAAAACACAAGTTTACAATTTCATCACGGTAATACGCATAATAGGATCAAAATATCGGAGCAGTATTAGCGGGGTATATTTTAAATAAAAACAGTCTTCTGAGCGGATTTTTCACTTTTCCAGTAAAAGTAACGGATGACTTCTTTTTTTTTTATTATTATTATTATTATTATTATTATTATTATTATATAAATTATCTCCTTTTCAAATAATTCTTGAAATTACAAAACCTTAATAAATAAATATAAAAAAAAGACGATTACAAAATGTAAATTCTTATAGATGGAGACCGTTTGACCAATGGTTTATCCGTATCTCCTCTACATTACAAGATATCTAAAGAGAAAAAGCTATCGACTTAGATTATAACATCATATTTTTTTTTTTTTCTTTAATATGGCGGTTATATATTTTATGGTCTTCATGGTATTATTTTTATTCTTGAACCAGTTGTAGTTTTCTCTGATGTTGTATTCAGCTCTTACGTGCTCGAATTTGGAACAATATAGAAAAGTACGATCCGGTGAATCTGTTTCGATATTGCATTCTCTGCATTTATCATCATTTGTTATGCCCATTTTTTTTAGATACTCAGCGAAATTACCATGTCCCGACAAAAATTGGATTAGAAAGAAATCTGGATTGAGTAATTTGTTCTTCAATCTATCCTCGATTCTGGTTAATAATCCATACGTTCGTCTCCCTGTTAATTCTTGCTCATAAGTGTTTTGCCATTCCTCCAGGTATTTCGACTTTATTTCTTTTACTTTCTGTATTACCCTTGTCCTATCACTATGGGGTTGTTTTTGGTTATCTTTATCTCGTTAATCATTTCCAACTGTAAATCCACTGGCATAATTCCTGATATGACATACGAAGATGTATAGGAAACCGTTCTATATGCAGATGTTATATTTAAGATGATTTTCCTTTGTTCCATTTTAATTTTCTTTTTGTTTTTTACCGAAATGTTAGGAAAATAAATCAAGGAACCATATTCCGTTATAGATCTAAACAGCGCTGAGTAAAGAATTTTCCTATCCACAAATTTTAAACCAAAGCTTCTGTTATATATACCTACTAGTTTTGTGTAATATTTTTTAATTTTATCCATGATGTAGCCAACATGTTTGCTGAAATTGAGATTTTCATCTATGTATGTATATACCTAAATATTTCATTTCCTTGCTAAATTTAAGAGGCTTATTATTCAATTTTAACTCTTTTTCTATTTTACTTTTAATTTCGTGTTTTTTATGTTTTCTTGTTATTAATATCGAGTTAGTTTTTTCCGGATTTAAATGTAGCCCAAGGTTAATGAGTTCGTTGTTAATATTGTTAATTTTCTGATTTATTTGAGGAATGTCTTCTATATTATTTATTCCTGAAATCAATAAAATGTCATCCGCATAACTTATAAGATTTATATTATCGTAATGTCCAGTGTTGTTATGTATGTTCGCCATTGCAATATTGAAAAGAGTGGGTGCCAGAATGGATCCTTGTGGAACACCTGCAGTGAGTGTCCTACGATAAATTATTTCATTATCCTTATTCTGGAAAATAATTTCTCTATTTTTTAAAAAGCTTTTTATTATTTCAATTAGGTTTGAATCAAATTTATTCAGTTGTAGACACTCCGTAATTTTTGACCACTTTATATTATCAAAGGCACCGCTGATATCAAAACTTATTAGTAATATTAATTTATAATAACTTTTGTAGTTGTTAATGAAATGCATGACATTTCAAAATAGCTTTTTCCGTTGATTTGTTCCTTATATATCCATATTGTTGTCCATTCAGTATTAAGTTATTATCCAGTACCTCATCAATTTTATGTTTTATTATTTTTTCATAAATCTTTCCAATGTTAGAGAGTAAAGTTATCGGTCTGTAAACTTTTGGTGAAGAGGGTTCCTTATCTGGTTTGTTTAGCAGGATAATTTTCCCTCTCCTCCATATTTCCGGAAAAGTGCAGATGTTTAAATACGAATTGACTATAGTAGGTATTAATGTGATATGATGTTTGTTTAAAATTTTTATCATTTTATTAGAAATTTGATCGGTACCATTGGCCTTTTTATTATTGCACATTTTAATTATTTTCGTAATGGTTAATTCATCTACTTTGTTTAATTTATAATTACATATTGTATCACTTGTCCTGAGTTCATCATCCACTTTCGGAAAAAGTGCATTACTTATTAATTCATATTTCTCTTTTTCATTTGTAATAATTCCCCCTGCACTATTAATTAATGTTGGAAAATTTAATTTTTTATGTTTCTCCATGACAATTTTATACGGCTTGCCCCATACCGACGAGTTGGCAACTAGTTGTTTCCACGCTTCTGATTTGCTTTTGTGTCTATTTCTCTTCTATATGTTGCGGTAGTTTCTTTGAGTAATGTGAGTGTCTTATTTAGTTCATTATTTTTCTTTTTGTTTTTATACATGTATACTTTAGTTTGGTCAGTTGTTTCACTTTTTTTTTGTATTGTCCTAATTCCACCATATTTTTATCAGTTTCACTTGTTCGCTTTAATTTCTAATATTCTTTCGGATTTTATTCGTGATTTCGTTCACCTGTTCATTCAGCAATAATTCACCTGTCGATTTAGCCATCTTGTTAATTTGTTCGTTAAAACTTTCTTTTGTAACAAGTTCCTCAAATTTATTGTAATCAATTGTTTTGATTAGCTGTTCATCTTCTTTCAGCGAGCTAGATTTTAAATTTAGCCTTATTATGAGAGGTTTGCATATTTAATCTCAATTTTTCCAATTCGATCACTGATTTTTTCGTTGGTCAATACTAGATCAATTACACTACTCCCATTTTTATTGCGAAATGTTTTAATATTGTAATCATTTTTAACAGTTAATTCGTTGCTTATTATAAATTCTTCGACAGTATTAACTTTTTTATTACTTTTATGATCTATCTGTTCATATAACGATGATCTTACGTTAAAATCGCCAGCCAGTATAATCTTTTCCGTTGTATTATTTTAGTTTAAATAGTTTTGTAATATTCCAACTTTATCTTCGATCGGTTCATTTGGTGAGAAGTAACATGCTATTAAAATAAAATCTTCTATTTTAAGTAGTAAGATATTTTCTGTTTCTTTAATAGTTTCTGCTTTATAATACTTCCGTACTGCAGTTGCCACATCATTTTGTATGAAATTGTCGTAATTGTTATTATAACCTGTTAGTTTATTATTTGTATTATTTGTATTATTATTATTATAATTATGTCATATTTCATATTTTGTAAAATTTCTGACTGTTGGTATTTACTTCTGCCTACATTTAGCATTAAGCAGTTTAATTCTGTTAATTTAGTTTTACAAAACTTTTTCCTTAATTGAGTACTACCTGCCATCATTCATAGTTAGTGTTTGAATCTAAAAAGTTTAATATTCTGTTTGCTATTGGACATTTTGATAGCTGATAATGTTTGTGATTTGCATCGAATTCTGTGTTTTTTGTTGTATTGGAGTATTCGCAGTTAGGACAACGATTTCTATTTATCGTTTCTTTAATGAGATTTATTTTTTCTTTGGATATTTTACAATTCTTTGCTTTGTGTCCGAAACCAGCACAGTTAAAACATTGTGTTACTTCTATATGTTTGTAGACACGACAGATTTTCCATTTAATAGGGATATAACCGATATTAATTAAGTTATTATATAAACCAGGCGATACTTGTATAACTGCTTCTACGAATATTTTGTCATTCTTAGCTTTTCGGTTTATTCTAATATACGTGTTTTCTAATTTTAAATCATCCACTAGATTTTTTTGTTCACAGTACTGCTGGATTGATTGAAATAATTCTTTTTTAATTTCTTCATTGTTCATTAAAAGAAAAGAAGCAGGTAAGTTGATTACTTTTATATATGGGGATCTTTTTTTTGTTTCTATGATGGAAAAAGTCCCTTTTTCACTAATGTAACACATCGATTTTATAATTTTTTCTTTGTCCGATGAGTTTGTTTTAATTATTAACGAATCTTTTGTTACGTGTAACATTGGTAAAAATTTAAGTTCAGATGGTTTTATAGATTTTTTCAAAATAGTTTCAACGAGCTCTGCTGAAGATTGAAATAATTTCTTTCCTGGTATTATTTCTTTCAATTTTTCAAGTTTATTACTATCGTCAGTTACTTTAATTTTGAGAACTTTGTCTAAGTTCGATTTAAAGGCAGGTAATAATTTACTAGTGTTTTTATTACTATCCGATATTATCTCTGAGTATTTTTTCGTCCTACCTTTTTCTAAAGTTTCCATTACACGTCGTATCGCTTCATTAACTATGTCTTTTAGAATTTCTGTATCAAGCGCGGATGAGGATACATCATCCGCCAAAGCTACATTAATTTCAGATATTAAATTTGTTATAGACATTTTAATACTGCCATAACGAGTTCCTTCTTGTCCTAATTTGGGTCCTAGATCCACCAGAAATGGCAGTATCTTTGACCCTACGATCTCACGTAGGGCCATCGTGCACTATTTAAAATATTTTAGGTGTACTATATATTCATGTAGAATATCTGGTCACACCGTTAAGCTGTTGAAAACAGGATTTATCTCTGAAAATACAAACGGCCACAAAATAGAATATAATTACCCACTTTGTGAAACGACGGATGACTTCTTTAGGGCAGTTTTTTTAAATTTCATTTTCAAGTTTTATTTTTTATAGGCTAATTAGACGTGTTAATTTCGAACTTATCATCCAATCAATAGAATAACTCTAGAAGCAACATTTTTAAATAATTCCTAATTATTAATTTTTTCGAATAAATATAATCGCGGTTTTAAGTTAATACTAATAAAAACAACTTCTCTATTTCGACATTCGCGGTATAAATAAACAAACACAAAAAAACAAAAATTTATTAATTCGCAAACAAATCAAATATAGTAAAAATCAATCGTCAAGTTCCTGCGGGTCACACGTTAATCAATTAATTATATATAGCTCTGAAACATAATAGATATTTTATCTGCTTTATGAATTAATACATATACGTGTGTTTCCGTGCTTATATATTTAATATCATTCTATTACGGAAAATACATAATTTAATTTATTAAAGTTTTGTTTGCTATTAGGGTATTTATTTATATGTTATTTTATGAATATATTTTTTCCTTATTCAATTTTGAATCTTGATGCTTTTCCTATACTTTTTTTTTTTACAGTTGGCCGAAAATTACTTGTAATAAATACGTTCCAGGTTTAAATCTTTCAAAGAGCTCGCGGTTAAGTTCTGCTTTCATTTCGTATCGGTATTTGTAAGATTTTTTGGCCTACCTCTTTCATGAAATCGACGAACCAACTAACCCCAATTATTCAATTTGAAATTTTTAATATCGCCGATTATGATTAAAAAAAATTTACCACCGGATATCACATTCCGCTTACATGTCTTTAGAATGCTACCAATTATCTGATGTCGTGCCGTGAAAAATGGCAGTCGATAGATTTCACATGACTTAAATTCTATAGCTCCGAGGAAGTCCGTGAAAAAAACCAAAAAAAAAAAACCAAAAAAAAAACCCACTAAAATAAACAACTTGGCGCGAAGTAGTTGATTTTGCAAAGTCTCACATGTACCTTACGCTCCCTCTGCCGCTGGTCACGCATACGTCAAGAGCGTAAAGCAGATTTTCCGTCAAACGCCATTTGCTTTCTATAAAATCGTAAAAACCCTTTATATGTCACTTTCGACTAAATGTGATTTTGAATTTTTTTTTTATGTAAGCCACTCAAACCTTAATCTGAATAAAAGTACGAGGAGAAAGAGGTTAACGCTTCCGTTGTTACGATTTTACATATATGTCATTTTAAAGCAACATTTACGATTTATCTTCGTTCCTTTTGGAAAATTGGAATTGCACATTGATTTTCGTTCCTACAATGGCAATATAAACACGGCTATCGTTCGTGCGTCTTAGCGGATAAATATTTTTCAAAAATTAAACTTGACATTTCCATCGAATTGTATTCGGCCCGGATAATGGTTATACCAAAGTCCACAAAAACAATATATTACGTAGCAATTGGCATAGGTCACAGGTTAAATTTTTGGCGGGATTCGGATAAATTATTGCAACTTGTTAGGATGATATGTCGTAGAGTAAACTGGGAAATGTTACAGAAGGAACAGGTATGCTATTGAAAAGGTATGAACGGGTTATTACATCAGTATGGCCGAGCCTTAATCTAGTTAAAATTATTTCTTCTTTTTGCAATTTTCGATCAGATGACTCCTATTCTTCGATCTTTTTTTTTATGCCTCTGAGAGATGGTTTATGGATGCGGTCGATCTCCATTCCGCATTCCATAATCTTATAATTTTCTCTTTGTCTTTAGATCATTTTACTGAGTAGTCCAATGTGGAAGGCAATGGTAAACCATCACGTACAACATCATATGTGCGCTAGGTCAGTACATAAAAGGCATAAATAGGACTGCATTTGCGTAAATCGGTAAAAATCAAACGATTACTAATCAGTTCCGAATGTAAGTCTTGCTTGTGTACACATTATTCGTACTGCATAGTACAGCTAAAAATGTACGAATAAGTTGCGCTAACGCACTATGTAGCGTATCAAGAAAATAGTAATATGGATATAAAGTTACCTGTATATTTAGTCACCTTTCCGGCGAATACAGTAAAAACAGAAATATTTAAAATAAAAACCATCTGTTATTGTATGATCAGATGGGAAAAATATAATAATAAAGATAAAATTATGCAATGCTATAAATGCCAAGAATACCGGCCACGTCTCCTACAATTGTTTTAAGGCTCCAAAGTGTCTTAGATGCGGAGGTAAACATACGCACAAAGACTGTAAAAATTCATGTATTAAGTGTATAAACTGCCTTGGCAATCACACAGCAAATTCTAAAGAACGTGTCATATATTTCAAAATATATTAAAATATAAGAAAAGTATAGGTAAAAATAATGCAAATACTAATGAGGGAAACAACATAAATGCAAATGTACCCCCGGAAATAATAAAAGTAACATAATTATAAATAGTGACAAGACAAATAAAAACAGATTAAGCTACGCCAGCATTGTTAAAAATCAAAAAAGCAAATGCGATAGCCAGCCTATAAACTTATCGTATATATTCTCAATATGCAAAGAAATAGGTTTAAGTAAAATTATAAACTACGCAAAACTTATTCTCCATAGAATAAGGAACACTAACAATACTGACGTATTCTCTATAATCACTATAGTACTCGAAACTATAGTTGAAAACTATGGTTAAATATGAGTGGTAATATAAATGTATGTACATGGAATGCAAATTCGCTAAGACACAAGCAGTTAGAGTTGGAACTGTTCCTAAACAGAAACAATACACACATAGCAGGTATTATTGAAACAAAAATCGATCAGAGAATAAACGTAGAAATTATAAATTATAAAATCTTTCGATTGAATCTCCGAAATAATAAAGGTGGAGTAGCTTTACTGGAACGAAAAGACTTATTTTGTTTAAAAATTCCAACACTAAAGACAGAGCAAATTCAATCGCTAGGAGTAGCAATTAAAATAGGAAAAGAGCTGCTCCACATTTATGTAGTATATAGACCCCTTACAAGACCGAAAAGTTTTAAAAATGAAGTTAAACAGCTACTGAATAACAAATACACAAGTTCTAATTATGGGAGATCTAAACGCGAAACACACTGCCTGGAACAACTTCAATTCTAATATGGCCGGAAAAATACTACTAAGTTTAGCAACAATAAATAATCTACAAATAAGTTTCCCTTATGCACCAACATTTTTTCCTAGAAATACAGCAAATAAACCAAGTGTCCTTGATATAGTTATTGCAAAAAATTGTAATAATTTTACAACCCCGAAATCGATAGGAAACTTGTTCTCGGATCACAATCCAATCACTTTTAGAATAAATGATCGAGTACACTTTAATCAACTCGTGCCAGAATTTAACTGTAATAAAGAAAAATGGAAGGACTACAAAAAGCAGGTACAAACGCAAATAAAAATACACCTATAATACCAAACACTACAAATGAAATAGATAAATATGTTAAATATTTCAATTATATAGTACCGTCCGCGGCAAAAAATCACATACCGTTAAAATCTCCGAATAAAGTAACAAGAGAAATATCGAGCAATACAGCAACCTTAATTAAAATTAAAAACTTTATTAGAAAGAAAAGTCAAAAACGAAATAACATCTCAGAGTCATATATAAAACAATATACAATCATCTATGTAAACTAGTTCGAAATCAATTTAAAACAGGGAGAAATAACCAGTGGAATAAATTTTTAAAAATACTAACGCCGACGGATAACTCTTTGTGGAAACTGAATAAATATTTTCGCAGAAATCATGCGGAACTGCCGCCGATCAAAATACCAAATACAAACAATGAATTATGATCCCGAAAGTAAGGCAAAAATCTGAATAGAACACTTTAGCAAAATACAAAAACAAAATATCAAAGATGATCTACTTATAATCATTTAATGGACATCAGAAGAACTACCAAATAAGTACTTCGTGACAAAAAACGCAACAAATAATTACATAACTAGTCCCAGGGAAGTTAATTTGCACTTATAAAAAGCGTAAAAAACAAAAATTCTGTAGGACACGATAAAATTAGCATTAAAATGATAAAGAACTTACCAACAAAAGCAAAAATGGCTCTTGTGTGCTTATTCAACTCATGTTTTAGATTATGCTATTTTCCGCTACAATGGAAAGTCTCGCAGACTGTACCTATACCTAAGCCCGGTAAGGATGCTTCCCTGGCCGAAAACATACGTCCCATCAGCTTACTAAGTAACATAAGTAAATTATTTGAAAAGATTATACTTACAAGATTAAGAAAGCACACAGTGATGAAAATAATATAATATGCGATAATCAATTTGGTTTCCGACCTAAACTTAGTACAACCATACAATTAACTAAAATCTGTGATAAAATTACCGACAATTTCAATCTGAACAAACATACAGGAGTATTACTAATAGATATCGAAAAAGCTTTTGACACCACATGGATAGAAGGTACAATATTTAAACTAATTCAACTTAAGTATCCTTATTCTTTAATATGTATAGTGAAATCATATCTTTTAAACAGAAAATTTTATGTTAAACTGAATAATTATGAGTCACCCGAAGAGCACATAACTGCTGGTGTACCGCAAGGGAGCATTTTAGGACCGTATTTATTTATACCATATATTTAAACGACATTCCTAAAAACGAAGAGTCTGAAATATATCCATATGCAGATGATACTGCAATAGTAGCATCATCCTATAGAACAGACACAATAGCAAATAGACTGCAAAAAGCAGCTGACACGCTAATAAAATATTTTAAAAAGTGGCAGATTAAAATAAACAACAATAAAACGGAAGCCATTTTATTTACTAGAAGACGACCATGTATACGAAAAGAAGTAAACATCCAAGACAGGCAGGTGAAATGGAGTACCTAGGCCTAACACTTGATAAAAGATTAACCTTCACGAAACTAATCAAAAATAAAGTTATAAAAGCTCAGAAAGAGATTTGTTGCCTATACCCATACTTTAATAGAAAATCCCATGTAACACCTGAAAACAAACTTATTATCTATAAACAAATCATCCTTCCCAAAATACTACATATATTCAGTAATAATTTCGTCGTCTAGCAGTTAAATTATTTTTTTCAAATACTCGAAAGAATTCAAAATCACTGTCTACGAATAGTACCGAATAAACCACGATACACTAACATCAAAATACTATATGCGTGAATATGTAAAAATACCCCGTACATTCAGGAAATAGTAATTACAGAGAACAGGCGGAAATTTTTTGAAACGTGCAGTGCATCTGACTTAATATTAATAAATAATATAGGCTCTTATGATTATCCTAAAGCTTACATACAAAAAATATAAACATAGAAGGATAAAGCACAATACTACTGACACTTAAATGAATAATTTTATGAAACTTCTGTATGTCTGGCGATTGCTTAATGTCTAAATTATTTGTATTTCGTATTAATGTTAAGCAAGTTGCGAATTTCGACTTCTCGACGCGTACGAAATATTCGTTATCGAATAAATTAGTATAGATCTTCCTTTATTTTCTGGAAGGATTTACGCATGTATGCAGGTTTTTTTTTTTGTTTTTTCCCGCAAACTTTAATTATGTACGACTAATAAGAAGAAAATTTATAAGTCTCATGCTCCTATCCGGTAAGAAACACCTTCGTTTTCGGTACGGATAAAACAAAATTTTAAATGTTTTATATTATTATATAGAAGATACGTGTGTTGTTGTTGTTGCGATAAAGAAGAAGAATGTGGAAATGATCTCTTCCTATTCCTCAAAAAACTGTAATTAATAACATAGGCGCGGCTCGATAATCTCATAGTTGTGTTAAAGTCGCGCATAAATTAAATATATATATAAAAAAAAAAATCAAAAATAATCAATATATAAATTAATAACGACAACAGCGGGGTAGCCACATTATCCCCATAGAACTGCATTTTGTTCAAGTAAATCCAGTTCGAGATTGCACGGTCCTATGTTCCGAATAATATTAGGTTTTATTTCACGCAAAAACAGGTTACGTGTAAATTTAAAACGACGTGGTTGGTCGTCTGCTTGCCAATCAAATTTTAAGTTTTATTTTTTTTCACATTAATTAGTCAACTTTTGTTACGAGGCAGTTTGGTTTGTTGTTTGTCGTTGAAAAGTGTAATATTTTCACGTCTAACGCGGTGTGATTCTCGAATGTGAGAAGAAAAACATTTAAACGAATATACATTTAGTAAAACTATAATTAGTATCTATTAAGAAGTAATTAGTGCAATCAACAACAACTCATTAGGAATATTTTTATCGGTCTCCAAATTGTCCTTGTAGAATTCTAACGATGTTCTTGCGTTTTTTAAATGTTACACGCGCTGTTTAATCAACCTCTTCTTCTGGCATATTCGGACAGCCATTGTTAAAAAAAAAAAAACATTTTCTGGTTTAATTCGATCGATAGACTATCCTATCGTGATTTCAATTATCCTTTCCGAAAAGTCTTTTCTATATGTTACAATGTTTGGTAGTTTTTTATTTCATTATTAACAGTACTCAATAGGTTCTAATTTCAAGTTTTTTTTTTTTTGTGGAGTAGGGTGCGGGTGGGGTCAAGCAGGGGGACCTCCTAATTCCGAATTTATTTATTTATTTTTTTCATTTTGTTCATACCTTATCTGACCAAATCTGTTTTCGTAACTACAAAAGTTAAAAAGTAAAGATCATACAACCTCTATGTATTTGTAGGAAAATTTGACTGAAAACGGTTCTTTCACAGTTTTTGGTTTTAACCTTTTCTTTCGCTTGTAATACCATTGTCAGAGTTTTATTCTCATTTGTAAGGGTGCTAATTGAAAGAGAGGAAAAGTAAAAAGAATAGCGCAAAAACAAGAATCAGGGGAAGGTCGCGATATTCGATAGCACTGGCATATGCTCTGTTTCGCAGGAGATGTTTTTAAACTTTATTTTGTACGGACCCCTGGCATCATATGTTCCGAAGTTTACGTAAGCAGAGACTTTCCTGACAGTGTGTTCGGTTTACAAGAACTATCTGTATAAGAAGTGTGTGCGAATTTTTGAAGTTTATCGCAAGTTCTGCTTTATAATGCGAGAAATAAAATACAAAATTTAATAGAAAATAACATATTATCGGGGGAAATATATAATAATAAAATTGCACCAGTGTATCTGCGTGTGTGATAAAATGTAATTTTCCAACTTAACGGCGAATTTATGGTTCCTCATTAATTCCAAATACTCGCTCGCCGTTAACCGAAGAATTGAACTATAAAAGAGTATATATATAATGTTGTGAAGAAGGTCGAATAATAAAGTTTAGGAATCTGTATTTTCCTTCTTACTTTATTATTATTATTATTATTATTATTATTATTATTATTATTATTATTCGTTGTTTTTTTTTCACTTTTAATGTAATTTCTATGGACAGACAGCGCGCCGATTAATAAAATGGTGGGACGTAACTTGATATCCGCTTTTGTGGAGTTTCTTGTCAAAGGCATTTTACGACGATATAAAATCCGGAAGACGCATACGCTTACAGGGATTTCTGTGCGACGGTGCCTTATTCGGGGTCTGACGTTGAATTATCGTTTAATTCGTTTATTTATTATTAATACGAGCAGAGATCGTTATCCGCTTGTTTCCAAAGTGCACACGCAAACACACGTACGCGCGCGTAAAATCTACCCGGTAATCGTATCGCTTTAAATGCCACATAAATATGAGAGGATCGTGATGGTACACAAAGCGCCCCGTACGCCATCATTATCAATCTGTTCGCCGCGTTCGCTCTTAAAAGTTTTATATCTTTATTAATTCCACCAAAGGACCGCCTATATTCTTTACAACTATCCACGCGCTTCTCATACACCGCGTCTTAGAGAACGCGTCTTCGTTCTTATACTCGCGTCGAAGAAATTAAATTGTCCTTTGTCCGCCGTCCTATACGCGGAATTTGTTTCCTCCCTGTAATTGAACATTATTCCATTCGGCGTAGTACATCAACCGGACTAATAAAAAAGTTAGGACGTGAACAACAATTGTCCAGAGATATTGCACTGTCCGGTAAGACTTTAAGCCGGACTAAATGTAACATTTATTCTAATGTCGGACGGAGAATGAGTTTGAATTGGAATTTTGATCTTGAACAGTAATATGGACTATCTATCTCGCGAGCCTACTGCCATGACTTGTAGGGTTAGAAAATTCCCAACAACCGTAACACGAGTCAACTACATATATTGCCATTTAGTGTGCGTGAAATTGATCAGAAAAATAATTTCGTATTTTCCACTCGACAATGCTATTTATATTTACCCACCTTTTGTTATATTCGTTAATTAAACTTAAATCTACCTAAAGTTACATGTGCTGCTCGATTCGGGGCGTCGTTACTGCTTCCATATTTACGTATATATATATATATATTTTTTTTTTTGGTTGCACGGATAGAGAATAGTATTGGTGGTAATCGTCTTTTATACAGTACGACTGGATATGCAAGACCTGGAACCGATTTGACTTTTAATGGCTACAGGAATGCTGTCCGAACCTCAAAAACACTTGTCATTCCATGCGACTTTTAACTATTATCCCTTTTTTGATAGTTTTTACTTTGTCGTTACGTCAGATTTGATACTTGGTATTCTGAACATTCCGGCAACAAACGTCAGACTGAGAAATTGTCCTTCGGATCTCTGACAAAAAAAAAAAAAAAAGGTTTTCAAGACTGAACAAAAAACTGTAACTTTGTTTCAGTGCGTACACTTTTTGCTGATTTAAGATTGGTATCATTTATGTATTTTCTTACATTTACTTCGTATCAGGGCGTTGTTACTACTTCACCAAGTGTGACCATTTATAATTACGTTATTGCGGATATTTTTCATCATTGGATCTTTACTTCATGAATTCAGTAAACATTAGGAATTATTTGTAAGAAATATTTAATATAGAATTCGAATACAAATTAAGATTTTAAACATCTTTTATTATCTTTGTTCTTTTTTTTTTTTGTATCTATATATGTATTACGCACACGGGTAAACATATTTTAAAGTATTTTCTAATAGTGAATTCGTTAATAATATCATCGTAATTTTGCATTCCGATTCGATAATTAAAAATAAAATGCATTTTTCAATAATTCGAGGGTTTTTTTTTTTTTTTTATTTTCTTTTCGGGCACGTGAACTATGGACATAAACACGACGCAAGTGACATTTTTGTAAATTTTCAGTGTGCGGCAGTGCGATTCGAACCTGGTTTTAGTCGCATGAAACACGAATATTTAACCAACTGCGCCATGGTAGTTGGTTTTAATTTTAAATGAATTTTTATTATTATCACTTTTAAGGAGGATTGTTCGGTAAACGTCGAACCCCATTATTCGAGGAATTAATTAATCGGTACCTGGTAATGTAGTGTTTCTCGTGTAAAATTCTTTGACGCCATTAATATTATCCAAAAACCATTAAATCGATCAATTACATAAATGTAGTATAATACATTCTCCGTTAAATAATTGCAAATATTAAAGACATTAAATAAACGTAGACACGTCAGAAGCATTTTCGGGAATACTTCCTAACTGAAGATGGAATATTTCCGAAAAACTTTCCAGCATAACTACTTACATTCCATTTAAATATTTATTATTTATGATTATAATTAATTACCTGAATGATACGAAGTCTAGGTATATCTGGGAAAGTTGATTAAAACCGTGTCTCGAAATAAGTTCTGAGGCAATCGGCGCATTCGCTATGGTACGTTTATTTAGCTTAGAATTGTAATTATTCAATTTCAGTTATTGTCTCGTTGTTTTCAAGGTAAGCGATTAGCCATCAAATGGCTGATAATTTTTTGCATTTTTCGTTTTTTCATGACTATAATCCGCATTTTATACTGAAATTTTTTTCTTTAGTTTTTTTATTTCTTTTTTTTCCAATTCTACTAATTTTTAAATTAAATATTTCACATTTCTGGGGATATTGTAGGTTTTTACGTTACACTCATCATCATGAAAAATTTGTTTCAGCTTTTCTTCGTGTATTTTCTATTATTTTGGCAGCGTGGCTAATTAAATGAAACAAAAAGAAAAAGAAGAAGAAGTAAAAGAAGAAAAAGAGAAAAACTATAAAAATTTTTTACAATTTTTCAACGTGTAATTTATTTTTAAAAATGCATTTGTATATTGCTTTGCACTTTCGTTGCGACGTTCACGGATCGTCTTTATTGATCGTTATCGCTGTGACAACATACTAACATGATATATCGGTAAATATCCATTTGTTCTGATGAAGGTCAATGGAAATTTTTGTACGGATTGCTATTTCGCCGCTGGCATTCCAGAAATATATGTGTGTTAAATTGATGATGCAACGTGCTCCAAGGTAGAGGGAACAACTGGTCGGTGAGGTTAGATTATTGAACATGCAAGTTGATTAAGCAAAATTATTGTTCTCTACCAATAGTTTTGGCCAGCGAAGTTCCTAATCTTTATATATATATATATATGCGCGCACACACACACACACACACACACACACACACACACACACACACACACACATATATATATATATATATATATATAACGAAATTGTCATTCGCAGAATATGTGCGCCAGTCACAGAATCGAGTTGAATGGCGTATAGCACAAAATTATTGGCAGATTAAAATCTAGGGTGACGACTTACTTGTACATTAGGATAAATTGAGGCTAAATTGACAGAATAACTTTTTGCTACTAAAATGAATTTGTATTTATTTTTTTTCTTTGCTCCGTTCCGGGTGCCAGTGGAGTTCGGCTCCACACCGTTTTTACTTTTTTTAGTTTAGATCGGAATAAACTTGTTTTTCTCTTACTCTTTTATTAGATATTTATAACAATTAAAAAAATGCAACTATGTCAATACCGTGTCCATGGTTTTTTTTTAGGAGGTTAAACCCCCCTATCAGAACTAAAATAGTTATTATAAATAGACAAAAATTAGAAAAAAATCAAAATTTTAAAATAAATATTGATGATTTTTTAGGGGTTCTTACGTTAAAAAAAAAAAAAAAAATGTGTCCCATATTTTTAGGTAGGTACTTCATTAATATATTTTATGCAAAATTTTTTATTACGAGTATAATCAATAACATATGTAATTTTTATTAATGTTTTTATACGGTAATTCAATTATGTAAATTATTAATATATAAACCAAAATGATGGTAATTGTTAATAGTATGAATATTAGTGAAAAATTTATTGTTATTTATAAAATAAATACACGAAGACCCCCCCCCCCCCCCTTTCTCAAAATTCTGGGCACGGCCCTGAACTGTGTATATACTTTATCGCAACAACATTTTTACGAAAATAGAAATATCGACTGTAAAATTAACACACCACAAATCAGCTCTATATATCCGACCGTAGCAATGAACTACAATTAACTACTAATCCGTACCTGAACGGGAAGCTAGAAGCCAAAAGACTAGCATAATTCTTATCAGATAACAGCGATAAAGTTCCCTCAGCTCAGCTTAGCTGACCACCACCGGGCGATACGCACCTGCCGCGGACACACGCTGTACCGCTGCCATAAGCAACAACGGCACTCACACGGCCACAACCCCAACACACGTCGAAAATCAATCAGACGCGGATGATGCCGTTAACCGTGCAATCATCCTTAATGACGATGACAGCGGTAATTCGACGATATTCGAAAAACCAAAGAATAAATACAATTCACAACCGAAGAAATAATTTCTAATTTGAGCATCGCCGAAAAATCGCGGCACAAATACCGAATCCGTATCAATACATACATACATATATATATATACATATTGTGTGAGTGTTCACGATTCGTATATATTAAAATCTTATTTTGAAATGGACGTCGATACGCCTTAATTAGAGCGTATGATTTCAATACGACCGATACTCCATTTCTATAATAGTAATTTATGTGAAAATTGAGGCGTGTTTAAAAGTTCCTGATATGTTTTTATAAGTACACCGTGATAAAATAGCGCACATCCTCCTATTGGTTCCGAGGTGGAATTGAAAGGCATCACTGGTTTCGAGCAGAACATTGGTTTTTCGGTAATTATATATATATAATGTATAGATACAGTGTAAACAGAGAGGTTGAACGTCTTTTTTAATTGTCGTTTTATTAAAATTTCCTTCTTACTTTGAAGAAAGCTAAGAGAAGTCGGTTACGGCTTGATTAGATGACCTTGAATGTGTAATTATTTTAAAAATTCAACGGTTCAATTAGTACATTTCCGGTTACCAAGTCAGAATAAATTTATACCGCTTGTTACGCTACCGGATTGTGTATATAAACCACAAATCATAACCAGTATAATTCGTTCCCAGTAAAATATCTGAAATGTCAATAGATTTTAGCTATATTTTACCAACAGTTCTGTGACTAATTTTGTAATAAATTTTGATATGTTTGTTGTTTTTCTTCTTTCCCAACTTGTACGAGTTATGATCCATAGTGATTAAGATGACGAGAACAGTTTTATACGCAACTCACTAGTTAATTAAATCTGAGGATTTAATTCTTCTTAAGTGGGAGATTTTCATGATATCTCCAAAAGAGGCCGGTGATTAATAACTTTTGCGTACGTTTTTTCTTTCTTTCTGGTAGAGAGTTCTTAATCAACTTTCTGAACAGGTGGAATTATTAAAACACGGCGTAGGGTTTCACTGGTCACACGATAACCGCTATTCTCAATGTTCTGCTTTGGTACTTGCGAATTAGTGACTATAATTGGCTGTGATTTTCTCAATATTGGGAGAGCTCTCTAAAGAAAACCGTTTTTTTTTTTTTTTTTTTTTTTTTGGGCGCGCCAGCGGCATTGACCCAACAACAAGAATACTAAGCTAATAAATTAAATAACTAAGCGGTCCGAAATGGACGCAACAAAGAACAGCAGTGCGGACACCACAGAAGATGAAGGAAAGGAGAGGATAAAGGAAGAGTTATAGGGAGTAGGGAGACCTAATGACAGGAGCTGACTGTATAAAAGGTAGCGTTCACCTGTCGGCTAATATATTTTTCTCTTCTCTTTTTCTAATCTTTGGTCGAAATTTTGGTTTAAGCAGATTTCTACCGGCTTTTTTTCTTCGTTCGATTACTTTTTTTTCCAGCAAGTAATGCTGTAACCGCGTCGACATAAGTATGCACCGAGTTTTTTCTTCCTGCCTAATTCCTATACAGAGCTCGTAACATTTGCTCATAGTTCTTTCCATTTCAGCTTATTTCATCCTATCAGTTTCGAATTATCCAATCAGTGATTTCTCGATTCGTCTTTTTCTAACGTCGTCAATACGAAGCCATTGTAAAAAAAGAAAAGGTTCCTTTCGGGAAGGTCACTATTCTTCGAGCGCCAGTTCAACATTCTTTAGCTCACTTGATTGTAGTCATTTTCATTTAAAACACCTTGTTCAGCAAGGTGCATTACAGAACACTATACGAGAGGGAAGGTTATATGGAAATAAAATAGATTATAGAACGCGTGAAATGTATATCGTTTGCTGAACAAGTTTAAGCAGATCGTTTCTATCCCCTTCTACAGTAATGAAGGTAGGTTATAAAAAATCGTAAGTGTAAATTTATGTCTGCTGTATTTTCGCACTTTGCCCGATTATTAATTACTAGTACCTGGTGACAGAGCTTCGCTTGGATTTATTCCGAACTCGCAGATCAATCGATAAATTCATCAGTTTCACGAATATTCAAAAATAAATCAATAATATGCACATAATACGAAAGTTACAATTGTAACATTACCTGATTGTTCAGTTTTTAAAGCGTACTCTAGTTTGTGTAATATTTAAAATCGCCATGTAAATATCGTAAATAAATTGATTTCATTATGAAATTTAAGTGTTCTATTTAACACGGTAAACAAGCGAATTAATCTTTATTTACTTTTCAAAGTAAACTCTAAATAGAAGTTTGATACCTAATACAAACTGCTCCATTTTCTAGACAAATAGATTTCTAGAATTCCCTATTTATCAAAATCATTGCAGCCATTTTCGGGAACGCAGCTACATATATACATACATACATATAAATATATTCATATAATATTAACGATAACTAGATGATAACCATAATTTAGGTTTTCATCAGATTCAGACACACACAGAAATGTTTTTATTCTTTTTAGGGATGAAAATAAGCGATTTAAAAACATAATCTTTATTAACCATTATACCAATATTTTCCTTTCTAGCTGAAGATAAGCCATTCTCCCGAAAACGTTTCTATAACATTGGTTTTTATATTAATTTTAAATGTTACTTACTCTTAGTAATTATTCATTATTTTATTTTATTAAATAATTGATGAACAGGATGCATAGATACATTTAATTATTATTATTATTACGGGAATAAAATATACCGTACAGATAGATTCCAGCCAAACAGCCGTTAGTGAAAATTCTGGGAAGTTCAGTCCATGACATTGGAGAAGTCTTCTAGTTTGGGACTCGTAAAAATAATAAAAATTTAAATATTCGTTAATGGAGTGATCGCCGGGAAAGCAATCGCCAATCGGCATGCGTGTCCCATAGGTACGCATCGATGTACTTATGCACATTTGGATTACATTTTGCAATATTTCTGACGCTGATTTTTGATTAAACCGGTTGGTTTCCCAACAGTTTAAATTCCGAAGTTTGAAAAACGATTTACATTGTTATTCTACCGGGTTTTAAATTGTTTCCATCTCGATTTAAGTTGTCGTTCGCTATCGACTAAATCCCTTTTTGTTGGTTTCAATCCTCCCCCCCCCCACCGCTCTCTCAGTGATCAAAATTTTTTCTCATCGATTTTTATAATTTAAATATTTGTTACTTACAAAAAAAGGCTCGATTATCACGCATTAGCTTCGATTTCGCGTTATGTATCACTTCAAAATTTTTCCGTTTAGATATCTGTCAGCCTATATGTCAGAAGGTCAGTCGCTCACCTTTTTGTTTAAAACTTCCGGTATATTATATAGTATAGTATAGTTTTGTCGGTTTGCTGTGACCTGTGAAAAATTGTTCCGATTAATATCCGGCTAGAAGCATCGACGTCCTGCTGCTGCTGCTGCTGGTAATAATAAGAAGAAAATCGGCCGAAAGTAAGGCCCAGGTCACGCGACAAGAACGTCAACGCATTCGTTAACGGGCCAGTAGGCTGCGTATTTCGTACCGGAATGATAGGTAGATATCGGGGAAAGTTTCTGGGAAGGGGAAAAAAATTAGAATAAGCAATTGGTATTTTGCAGCGGCATAGCGGCTGGTAATAGAAATTCGTTGTTGTTATCGAGTTGTATACGTTCGGGGTGGGCCGCCGGATGGTGAGAGATGAACGAAGTAAATGCAGAGATATAGAGAGGAGATTGGGACGACGTTTGGTAATAGATTGTCAAGACGGCGATGCGAGAGGTGTTAAAGTGTAACGGTCTTTGCAGGCTTTTACCGGGCGAAATGAGATTTCAACTATGCCTTTACTCTAATGACGTAATCTTAGCGAGTTTTTCGCGTGTTTTTCTCGGAATCGTCGAGGTTTTATTTATTTATTTATTTTTTTTTTTGGCTTGTTGCAATTTGCATGTAATCCGTACACTCAATTTACCGGGCCAATTTCCGGAGCTTTAGACTGTAAATATCTTTCTGGCCGCCTGCCACCCCCTCCATCCGATATTCGAAATGGGAAATCTGTGTGAAATCCAAAATCCGAAACCCGAAAGCCGAATCTCGAACCGCAACCTGAACCAGCGGCGAAAGGGCCTGGCACGCGCAGAGTCAAAGTTGATATTCTACATAGCACGGAGGTGTGTACAGCGTTTTTGTCGCCGTCGTGGACGTCGTCGGAGGCGACGAAATTTCAATTCGCACCAATTTTTTAACATCGGCAACTGCTATTTCTTATTCCGATTTTCCGCTTTCGTCGAAATTTATTCCTGCTCTCGCTCTATGTACATATCCGCTTCATCTGTCTCTCGTCTTCTCTTCCGAGGAATATCGACGAATGCGCGCCAAAAAGCAATCTACGTGCAGAACACGTATGAGACGTGAAAAAGGAAGGCGCGAACGCGAAAAATAATAACAAAACGAAAAAGAAGAAGGTAGAATAAAGAAAAATAGTACGGTATGGAGGAAAAAAATTACTTTCCGCGGCCTTGTTCTTTTTCTTCCTATTCTAGCGGGGATATTGTTAATATATATGCAAAACGAGGTGCGCAACATAGTAAATTAATGTAATACGGGGTCTAGACGCGAGCATATAACGCGCGTCGCTCTCTGTATGCGAGCGAATGCTGCCGAGTGTCGATCGATCAATCATGCCGGCTTACAGCAATCTCTTCTGGATAGCGCTGGCTGGTCCCTGTCGCTTCACTTGGAATTAAATTAGGCAGATTTGTTTTTATTTCCCGGCGAATAATGCGAAATCTGTCGTCTTTCCATTGAAATCTATTTCGCTCTCTTTATTAGAGGCCGGACACGACTAGCGTTCCCGTGATAGTAATTTCGCCTTGTTTCCTAGGTAAACGCGCCTCTTAATAAATTTCCATTTCTGTTTCCTCTCTCCTTCTTCACTACTTCGATATAAATTTTAATTTTATCATTCCTTATCCCTCCGCCTAAACACGAACCATCTTTTATTTGCTTTTTTGTTGTTCCGGCGAGGCTATATTAAGTGAGAAGAACGATCGAGTGTGTGTCGAGTAGTAAAAATATAACCGCGGACGTAGCGAAAAATAGCGAATAGGCTTTCATTTAAATGAAATTAAAAAACATAATATTAGATATTACATCAACAGTAAAAAGTAAAGCAAGTTTAAGCTTTTTTCAGAATCTACCCAAGTTTCTCGTGGATATCCAGGTCAGTTTCCTTTTTCCAGACAACTTCACTTTCCTCTCAAATTTCTCTGGTATAATTTTGGATATTATATGAAGTGCATGCGATTGTATGTCGAGTTAATTTCGTTTTAACATTTTTCGGTCTTAGTACCGGTGGAAAAATTAGGCCACTGATGCGCAATAAGTTTACACGATTATTGAAAAATCGAAAAACAGTTAATCTCAATAGTTGCACTTAAGGGCGACAAACGCTACTAGTCGATTTAAAAGTGACTGATTTTTCTGTAAGTCGTTTTTGTTGTTTAAACACTTCGAAATAGATGAAATTTGTTCCAATTAATGATATATTCGGTTTTAATTGTACAATTATTATTATTACAGATTTATTTTTTAATACTTAATTCTTATAACTATAACGCAGAAGTAATATAATTTCAGAGATAATATATAAAATAATATTATTATTTTATATTAATAAAAAAAAAAAAAAAAAAAGTTTTTTTTTTTGTAGTTTACAGTTTAAAATATTTAGCACAATTAAGCGAGGTATTAAAATTCCACTTTAACTAGATGTGGTAATGTTGAAAGGGAAACTAGTTGTTGGTTAATCTAACGTTAATTGATTTATTTATAAATTACGTTTTTTATGATGTGTGTACACTCTTTAAAAGTTTTAGTTATCGATAAGTTTTTTCATTTATAATTCTTTGACAAATAAGAAAAGTATTTGTCTCGTCTATATTGCAATACAAAATATAAATAAAATCGTAATTAAACAGAGATCCAATAATTCTCCGGTGAATTTAATAGAACATTTCTCGGAGATTAGCAACACTAAAAAAATATGTTATTTACAGTATAAAAATTCGTTCATTATTTGAAAACCTGTTTTTTTTTTGTTTTTGGTTTGTAAATTACATAAATTAGTCTTTTATATCTCTATAGCTAGTGCAGACGTCATTGTGAATTGAACCTTTTTTTCCTTAATTATCCACTTAAGATATTAACTTTTTTCTAAATTTTTATAACAAGGCTTTTCCAAGTTTATGCAATAGAAAAATATTCAATTAAATATGTGAAAAACTATCGCTTTTTAAAGTGGAAATTATAACTTAGTACAAGGACATATTTATTTCTTTACAAATTCATTAAATAGCGTGTTGTTTTATCGCCTAAATACACCTGGATTCAATTTTTTTTACGACCAGTTCTGAGTTGCCTTAACAGTAGCATAAAATTAATCAGTTTACTTAATTACTTTTATAGCTCCAAACTTGTAAAGAATATAACGCTAATTATACTATATTTTAAGTGGCATTGTTGAAATAAAAAAAAAAAAAACGCTTATCATTTATCTGGTTATTTCAATGCGATGACAATAATAACAGTTCTTCGGTGCTTTTAGCACATTGAATGTTTACCGCTAAAACCGAGTTTCAAAATTCATCGGAAAATTTTTTGGTACATAACAGAAATCTACATTTGAGATGTTAATGCAACGTGAGAGCATATGTGTTACACGTCAAATAGGCGCTAAAATTAAAAATTTTGTTTACAATAAAAAACCTAAATAAAGTTGTAATTAAATGGAGATCCAATAAGTTTCCAATAAATTTAATAAAGCAGTTCTTGGATTAGCAATACTGGAAAAATATGTCACCTATTTATTATTTAAAAATATGCGCATTACTTGAAAACCTGTTAGGTTGTGCTCACGTAATTAATGGATGTTCCCTTATTCTATCCGAAGTTCAATGCTGTGTTTCTGAAATCACACCCGTAAATAGGAAGCCTTATTGATATTTAGCGTAATATGTATATCAAAAATACGGAATTCCAGAAAAATATAGAAGAATGCTTTAGACAATGAGCGATTTGTAAGCGAGCAAATGCTTTATTACGAATTGAGAAAAGGATACACATGTATGCCATTTATCTAAATTTTTCCTTATTAAAAATAGATGTTTTTTTTTTTTTTTAATTTTTTTCGGGCTTGTTTTTAATGTTTTCTTTTTGAATCTTAAAAAGAAGCGGGTAGTGTATTTCAGAAATTAATAAACAAAAAGTAAAGTTAATGCGGATTTATTAAGAATAAATAATTTGATAATTCAGTCGTATATTTTAGATTTCTTGTAAGCCAATAAACTTATCTGTAATTCCTAAAATTTATTTGTTTTTTTTTCTCCTATTCTGGGGATGCAACCAGTGGGGCAAATTTATTTGGTACAATCTGTGGATAAATTTATAAAAGTGTATTTACGCATATATATATATATATATATATATATATATATATATATATATATATATATATATATATATATATATTACTTTCCACATAATAAAAAATAAAAAAACAACTGTATGTGAGTGTGGTGGGCACATACTAATATCAATAAAGTTATAATTGTTGGGACTATAAAATTGGCAATGGGGATGTTCACATACATGTTTTTTTGTTTTGTTTTTTTTTATTCTTATTAATTATGTAACTTTTTTTTTTCTTCTTTTTTATTTGTATTTTTATTCACGTAAGAATACAGAAGCAGAGTTCGCTCTATTCCTGAGGCACACATGGGATTACGCCATTTGCATCGCGATAGCAAGCAATTACAATCAGTTCCAAGTGTAGTCTTGCGTGTGTTTGCTCATAACAACTGCCTAGTACACTATCTGTACGCAGCTAGAATGTACGAATAGGCAGTCGCCTACGTTCAGGAACTGAGTACGACACTACAAAGGAGAACGGAATAGAAATACTTATTCCAAACTAAACAGTTTCGAAATATGAATTAAATTGTACTGATTTGACGTTGTCTATTTTTACTTAAATTTATGTCTTCATTTATTCTTTTATATTTGAATGTTGCGGTTGAGATTTGGCACCGTTTAATAATTGACCCGTTCAGGGATGTTGGTGAATCCGTTTCGAAATTAATATGTGAATGATATAATTATTATATTAATTATTTAGAATTTTTGTTTTTCGTATGTAACAATTTACAAGAACATTCATGAATGAAGAAATGCTTTCTTTTTTGAATAGAGTACTCAACATCTACTCGAAACCGCAGCAAATTACAGCGCTTCACAGTAGACTAATATAAACCAGCTGTTGCACAGATAGGGGATGATTTACGGCGCGTTGAACAAAGAATGATCAGATCTGAAATCGAAGATGGAGTTAGTTTTTCAAGAAGTTTTGCCACAATTTTTCCCTTACGCTACCATCAAGCAATGGCAAGTACGGGGCCCCCCGACCAAAAATCGCATCAATAGCTTTTGTTTCTTTAACGGCTTTTTTACTTTTTTTTTTTAGCCTTACGAAATATGGCCGCATTTTCAAGTCACTTTTTCCAATTATTATTATTTTTTTCTCTATCGTTTCATTTTTAGGCGAAATGAGAAGTTACCCTCTTCATTAATACTGTTCGCAAAAGTGACCATCATTCGCACAGTAGGTCTAGTCTACTTGGAAAAGTCGCTGAATTCGCGCATGCGCATTTGTTATTTCACGGCGATATTAACGTTTACATAGAAATTGTGCTAGACAATTTTTGTACCTATCAAAGATATACGCAAAAATGTATCAAAAATAAATTTTACGTATAAAAAAGTTTTGGTTGTTTCCCAAAATCCGACTTAAATGATTTTTTTTTTTTTTTGCATCTTTCTTTTGCGATTTAAATACTGTGCATTTGTAAAAGACTAGCGTATTTTTATTATTTATTTATTTTTGTTTTGCCCCAACCTTCATTGTTTTTAGCCCTCTGATTCCAATTTTTGGTTATCTGCCGAAGTAGCAGAAGTTCTTTTAGTGGTTATAATTTTGTGAAAGTGATCATTGTGGCCGGAAGCGTTCTAAGCGGTTTCATATTTGCGGTGAGGGGTCCAAACTTAATAGGCGCCAATTATGAATGTTGATTCATTTTAACTTTGTTAACTTAGAGTCTTGTATTATTTAAAGTCTTTGCTAACACAAAACTTAAAAAGGAAAGTTTTTTATATAATTTTTTATTAGGACGAAGTTAAAAATCAATAATTAAAACTATTCGGGATTTTTTGACCGAAAACAAAATTTCGTTGAGATTCTCCAAAGAATTAAAACTCACATTGATCCAAAATTTTGATTAAAAACTTACACTTCAAAACTTTCTAAAAATGACGACTTAAAAAATCGTCGACACCGTTTCTTACACGCTCATATCGGTACATTCTTGATATTTCGAATTACTTGCTGAGTGATTTTTCATTGTACAGAAGGTACCACCCTAAAAACGAAAAAAGTCATCCTTCCGGAGTAAAGTGAAGACAAAAGGCATTGGAGCCATAGGGAAATATTTTATATTTGTATCACACTTACGATTTTTTTTTTTTTTAAGTTGCAGGGGATGAATCTTTGTAATGTTTTTTTATTATACATGCAAACGCACACTTTCCCATTTCGTTTTTCCCATTCGCGTGCTATCAACGACATCTGCCATTGTTTAATTTTCCAAAATTCAGGTTCTCACTCGCGATTTACTCGAAGAAGAGGTATAATAGACAAATCGTATTGTACCCGAGTGGGAGTATTGCTTTATTTTTTTCCTAATTCATTTTGTTCTTGATATGGAATTTAAAAAAAAAAGCAAGACCGGATACAAAGTAGAATGCGTGGTAAAGTGATATTTGAAGTTGCTAGAAGTAATGGTAAGGTACATTACTGGCCAGAAGACGCTTTTTTAGTCAGAGAACACGTTAGCCATAGTTTTCTTTTCTCATCATTTCTTTGTACTACTGTGATCATTTTAAATTGTACACTGTTCATCTCGCTTTAATTTTTGCCCGTGTCTTCATTCATTTTAAACCGTTTTCAAACTAAAAGGAACTTTACGCGTTTACCCAGCAAATCGGCAGTGGAGGAAGTGAGAGCTAGGTGCGAGTAAAAAAAAAGTAAAATGGATAAGGTTAAAAAAAGAACCTTATTGCCTAACGGGGTAGCACGAAGAATGGTAGGTCGGAACGTTTGCATAGGTATTTTAAGAATATCCTATAGAATGCAAGTTGCCGGTTAATAGCGAGACGATTATTGTTATTTGCGTGTTCGAAGGAAGCCGATTCACGGTATTTATCTGCTGCGGCTTCCTCTATGTGTTAGGCTGTGCCCAACGGTCACTATTTATATTCATCTTTTAATGGATTGCACAAAGGGATCGTGCGTCATTTGTGGGTGGGTATATAGATTTTAACCCGGTATAGAAAGTATATATCGTGCGACCGCATTGTGGGCGGTACTAACATATACTTTCTAATGTTACACGGTCATCGCTGCGAAACACTTTGTCAAATTATGTCTCCATTAGCTCGATTGGATGGCCGATCTAATTTCACTTCTGTCAAAATGATTGATTGTCTATTTTCTTCAGCTATATTACCTTTTATTTTATTTTTATTTTTATTTATTTATTTATTGTCTTTTTTTAGGACAGGGGTTGCTCTCGTTTACATTTTCCGCCGACTTTAAAACGATAAAAATTTTCCCGGGGGAAAATATTAGCCGATCTACGTGCCTTTAAAGGCGTGTACATTCTTTACTTTTAAAATAACACAAATTTGTCGATTAATAATAATTTGCGGTAATTTCAAGTGCATTTTTTTTTTTCTTTTTCCTTTGGAACAACCGTGATTCACCTAATTGCACTTCTTGTTCGAGAATTAAATAAAAATGTTACTTATAGAGAAACTTAACATCCTGTTCAGATTATAAACTATTAAAATATAATTGCGAACGGAGCAAACAACTTGAAATTTTATATAACAATATACTTATTTGTAGCATTTCCGGTTCAGCCTCTATCGTCGACTTAGAATAAAATCAGTTGGGTAAATGGGGTTTTAACGTCTTTAATAAAAGTCGACCTTGTGCATGATTTGCACCTGTAGCAGAATTATTACAAACTGCAGCAACACCTGCAATTAAAATGAATTCCCTAGTTTAATTTTTTAAGAAAAATGTGCCGATTTTGTCTTGGAAGCCAGTATTGTCAAGTCCATCTCCTCGATGACTGGTGATCTAACAAATATTTAAACTATTCTTTTCATTAATAATTTGAAGATATTTACATTTCACCTCATAAACCGGCGGATGATGTTTTAATATTTTCGTAGAGACGGCTAAGGTTTTACGAATTTATCTTTATGATTAAGGACATTCAAAACAATATCGAAAGCCGATAAGCCAACAGACCGGGCTAAAAACGAATGCCTGTTTTTGAAGGGAGCGCAAAAATTTTCCAGCCGTAATGCCCCTACGTGAGCAGGTGAGATTGTCGGGGCTTGAAAATTTAACAAACCAACTGTAGGAATACTTGTTAATGAAATTATCAAATTAAGACATTTGTTGTGGGGATTTGTACTTTTTTCCTTGATCGCGTATTGGTGAGAAGTGGGGTTGAGAATTAAGAAGATGGCAACTGACGAATGATTTATGACGGATCGAGACACTTTACTAATGATGGCAATTTTAAAGAAGTATTATTTAGGTGTTGCGATAGTGAAGAAAATCAATTAATAATAATTACAGCGAGCAAATATCGTGCAGCTGGAAATTTTCCTTCTTACAAACAGTTCTATATGTTCTACCGTTTGGAGACAAGTTGTGAGGAGAGAAGACCTTATACTATCAATGATGATATGTAGATACAAAGATTTTGTATAACAGCACGATAAAATTCGGGCAAGATGAATTTGAAGGCTGTTCTGTGAAACATAATGGTGGAAACTTTTCTCTGAAACATCGGAAAACGGAATTAAAACGGGAAAAGACCTACCCGCAGAAGGCGTAGAGAGTAGCAGGCAAATGTCGAGTTTGTATCGCGATATTTTGAATTAAAAAAAAAAAAAAAAAAAGCAAAAAGTACTATACCCAATGATACAAATGAAAAAACACTAATCAATGCGGGAAATTTGAATACAAAAGAAATATAAGTAGAATTTTATAAAATACCGATCATTAGTTTCGAATTTAATAATTCATACTCACGGTATACATCGTTTTACAAAAAAAACAAATAATGAAAACAAACAAATACATCGATATAAGTAAAAATGTAAAAATTAAAATTTAATTGTAAATTTCGATATTAAATAATGAATTGTTATAAACTGTTTACAGCATTACCTTTATATTTAGATATTAATAAACAGTGACTTTCTACAAAATCGAATTTTTCCTAGTTATTAATCCCCAGAAACCACACACCTTTCTCCAGCGACGTGAACGCTACACAGGTACGAATTTGGTTCTTAAGGTTTTTATGCGTTTGTAAGTGCTATGTATTTTAATTAATTATTAATACAACTATGTGATTTTGGGATGAAATTTTCGTGGAATTTCAAATGTTCCATTATTAGCAAGACCGTAAAATTAAATTACGAGTATATCGAAAAATACCAATTTTCACTTAAACTTTTTTTGAAATATCGTTTTTGCCGAATGAATTGTACTTTTTTGAAAAATATATTTTAGCAATAAAACCTATGGTAAAATATAGCTAAGTACTTGTTCTTATATTAAAATAAAAAAAAAAAGTTCACTTGAAAAATTATCTATTTTCAATGGGTGATGGTACTTGGAATTAGGGTAATTTAGAAACGGTAAAAATATCATTTTAATCACAAATAAATTCATTTATTTGGTTACGAAATTTCTATAAATTTGTCAATTACGCGTAGAAACAAAAAATGGTAATTATTGAATATTGTAAACGTAATAATCCAGACACACTTTGTTTTTCAACTAAAAGCGATATAATTCGCTTGAATATTATTACACTCGAAGGAAGGTTTTTTTGGCTAATACTTCCGTGGTGCGTGGCGTCTCCCTTCGGTTTTCGTAACGCGTGTTTAGAATTGCAAAGGCCTTGTCCGAATGTACATGAAAAGGAGGTTAAAAAGAATGGATTTCAATCACTCTTCATTCGTAAGAATACAACAGTGATCATGTCAAAGATGGAAGCCATTGAATATGTGAAGAATTATGTAATTAGAATTCTTCGAGACAAGCAAAGTGATGAGCGGAAATTGAAATTCGATTTACATCAATGAAGCTAACCTGGAAATGTGAGGGAAGAAAAAAATTAACCAATAACGCGTTGCTACAGTGAAAACTGGTTTTTATATACGTGCACCTCCGGAAATGTTCTGAAAATGAGCGCTTCAGACGGATTACTTCCGTTCTATACAATGCCCATGACTGATCAGAGATAGCGCTAGCAGTAATAAGAACTCGCTACTTTTGATGATCATTCCTTAACCTGTATATTTGTATTGTTTTTGATAAACTAATTAAACATAGCAGTGTCTTAGGCTGAAATTCAAGGTTACCGAAAATTAATTTCACATACAGTCGATTGAAAAATTTGTTCTTTTAATTTTGTTAATTTTTTATTAAAAAAGTATAAATCTATTATCAAAAAGTTAATTTAAACAATATGTCGCTGACTTGAACAAACTTCATCTATTACAAAATGTTTAAATAAATAACGAAACGGTGTACAGTAATCAGCTAATAAATTTCAGTTTTTTTTTGTTTTTTTTTTTTAGAATCGGCTGATGTTAGTTGTTTTTAAAAGTAATTTTTAAAAGCGGCTAATGAAATTAGCTGTTTTTCAGTTCTTAAAATAAGTGAATTTCTAACAGTTAGTCGTAAGTCGATTATGACCATTACTAATTTTTTAATTGAAAAAAAAAAAAAACATACCAAAAAAGCATAATTTATAGTTGGCTCAAACATTTCATATGGTCAGGTTTTCAAAGCTTCAATGACGAATTTCTAAAGAAATATATAATGTAAGGGATTAAAAACGATTTTTTTTTCTGTTTTTTCTTTTTTTTAAATTTTATTTCTTAATTCGTTTTAAATAGCGCGAAAAAGTCTAATAATTAAGGTGCTTCATAGGTTCCAGATACGTCTGATACCAGACTCAAATAATTTCTAGGTATATAAAGTAATCTGGAATTGAATTGATTATTAAAGAAGTCGTATTTATAATACATATATATTTGTAATTAAATGTTAGAAATTATTATCTTAATAATATCGAAAAGTATAAGTGAATCTACTGCAAAATAGCTCTAACAAAGAATAAAGCAAATAGAGTTTCCAGATACGTTCTTAAATACGATATTTTTTATTAAGCAAAGTATATAAGTTAATGCACATTTAATCAAATACGTAACAAAGAAATGGAAGTTTGTAAATAATTGTGTTCATTATTCAATAATAGCTAATAAAATTTTCAATAATACATAAAAAATCTGAACTTCTTTTCGGTACAAATCATAGAACTACAGGAAATGGGGGAAAAAAAGATATAATCGTTTTACTTTTACATATTTTTTCAGAAATTCGTCAATGAAGCTCTCTGCACAACCTGATCCAGTAATAAATTCATTTTATATTCCGGACAAATTTAGTTTAAATATTTGAGTCAATTATAAATTATGCTTATTTGCTACGTTTTTTCTCAGTTAAATGGTAGAAATGTAATATGCATATACGCACACCGAATCTTCGGGTCCTTCTATTCTTACGACGAAGTTTCGAAATAAATTGAAACAGAAAGAAATCTACCACTCCTTCTATGGTAGCAGAGATTAATCTGGCTACAGAACAGTTTTTAGCGTGCCGGTGAAAATTTAAGAAGTCAATGCGAAGAAAAATTCTCAATGTGTAGGATACTAGTTGTCCGTGGGTAATGATTGAATTTCGATTTCAGGACTGCTCGCTTTCTTGTTGCACACGCCAAATTCTGTCAGTACTTTTCTGAAGTTAGTAAGTCACTAAGAGCGCACTTATTACGGAAAAATGAAGTTCACACGTCTCATTTATAAATATGGTTGGCGAAAATCTGTCGACTAAGCGAAAAGCGGTACAGAAACGGTAGTGCAGTGAATCAGCGATTACTAGATCGGTAATTTAGGAAAGTTTGTTCATATGAGCGGACTTTTTAATTTTATTTTTTCCTTCTATTGCTTATATCACCATTGTTTATAGCAGGCTGCTGTCGGTACAATGGAAAAAATAAATAAATTTCTTAATGTGGTTGTAATTTTCCCTTAAATAATATATTTAAATTTTTTTTATTATAAGACTAAGACGCCGGTATATTTTTAAAGATGTGTTACATAATTCTTTTTTTGTATTTATTTATTTTTTAAATTAATTTTATATTATTTCGTTTTGTTGTTCATATAGATCAATTTCTTCATCGGAATTTAAATGTAAATTTTCTTTTATGTAAATTTCATTTTTATCTTTTGAAATTCAAAAAAAAGTGGCTTCTTAATTTTATTTGCTCATGCAGTGGTGCGCGCGATTGTATGTTGCGTTAATTTCGTTTCAACATTTTTCTGTCTTAGAGAAGCAGTACCGAGGAAAAAAACATCATTCGCCACTAATATATAACGGGTATAAACGGTATTAACTATTAATAATTTGATTTTTTTCTTTGAAACAGATAATCCGATTAATTGAAAATTCGAGAAACTGCTAAACTCACTAGCTGCTTTTAAGGACGACAAACATTATTCAGTGGCGGATCCAAGGGGGGTAAGCCCCCCAAAGAGCCAAAGCCTCTATGAAAAAATTTGTTATAACAGAGAAACTTAATTTATGCTATAAAAGATTTGTATAAACTTTACCTATGGGTTTAATTATAACTAATATTTAATACTGGTAAAACTGTTAATGTTACGTTTTTATTCTATTTTAAACGCAACCATCGTCGATCTTTTGTATTTTTTATTTATTTTTAATTTTTATTTTGCAATTTTAATTAAAAATAGAGTTCAATGGGAAATGTATATATTTAAACTTGCTCACAAACCAAGAATTCAGATCGGATTACTAACAAAAATAAAAAAGATGTAAAGTCTAATAAAAATACTGTCGTGCTATTCTTTTTAGTAATTTACTATTCAAATTCTAAACTATCATTTTAGCTACAATTTTATATTTTCGTTTTATTTTTCACCTATAAATAAAACAAAATTGAAATTAAATTGTAATAATTATGGATTTTAATACACTTTTTTTTAAATTTCTAAAGAAGTGGCCGCTATTTGATTTTCTTTATGAAACAAGGTATTTCTCAAATCTGCTGTCTACCGTATAAAATATTACGTAATAGTATAATTTCCCTCCCCAAAATGCCTTCCTGGATCCGCCCCTGATCATTAATCAATTTTAAAAGTGACTGATTTTTCGGTAAGTCGTTTTTATTGTTAAAACATTTTGAAATAGACGAAATTTTTTTCCGGTCGGCGACGTAGTGTTTAAAGTAACTTTGTTTTACGATTATTATTATAGATTTTTTTTTTTAATATAAAATTTATTTCTTATACTTCTTACGTCCTACCGTAATATAAAAGTAATATTACTTTGAAATAATACACTCGCAGTGTACTTATTTTTAATTCATAGTTTAAAATATTTAGCATAATTAAGTGAAGTATTAAAATTTCGCTTTATGTGTATATTTGGTCTTTTTTTTGCCATTTGGCCAGTTCTATTCATGTTTATTTTTATTTAATACTCAATGGTAGTTTCATTCTTAATTTTACGGTTTAAAAAAGAAACAAAAAGATAGAACATAACACCAAATCTTGTATCACTTTAATTGTTGATTAAAGTAATGATTTTAATTCATTAATATATTTTTATTCCATAAAGAAGATAAAAAGCTAACCTCGACGATTTCGAGTAATGCTTTTTCATTAATTATTTTCTAACTTCCAGTTTATATCGTAGTCGTCATTTTTGCCGCGCCACAATAATTATTAATTTTATTCAAAATTTAAACATACTTAAATTAATAATTTGTACGTTGAAATAGTTATGCTCCAATCATTCTCTTCATCTACAAGTTAAATTATAAATACTAGAAATAAATTTGGGTCCTTGAAAGCTTTTCAAGGTTAACAAAATGCAATGTGAAATGTGAAAACCAAAAAAAAAAAAACAACATTCTAATGGAAATATTTCGTTTAGTTTATGCCCTTGCTATATTAGATTAGAGGCTTCATTTAGTAACAGGACCGTCACTAGTAATATTGGTTGCAACCAGAATATGAGAGGTGTATAAAAATTCAGTCACTTCTGGCCAGTTATCTACAAGTCTAATGAATTTATTTTATAATCTAATTGTTTATTTACTCTCATATTTATAATTAAAAATATATTCTTTATTTGACTTCTAATTACCATATTTATCACGTAATATTTAAGTTTAAACTATATTGCAGTATGTTTTTGGTGTGTGCGTACACACAAACACATGCATCCACCCACTCACATACACACATACACACACATATATACATTGTTGTATTCCTTTATTATATACTATAGTTTTGTACTTTTTTCGCTATTTCTGTTCACTTCGCGTAAATTGGACAACCGATTTACTGAATTCGTTTTGTATTTGCTTCGGGACGCTCCGATTAAACGGAATTCGTCGTATAAGTGCTTTGTTATTTACAATTCGATCGAATAACTTTATCATCTTTCATTCGAAGTCAATTTTAGAAAGAGAGACAATCAAGGACAAGGAAGGAGATTGATCGACCGATCGACCAGCCGAGTTGTGACACTAAGTGGAAGCGTGCCAGTAAAAGCAGGTTGATTGATTGATAGGCGTGTACTTATTAGCGAGTGTGAGAAAAGTAAACAGGACGAAATGGTAGTGTACCGTTGTCGGAAAACAATTTTTAATGGAAATCTAACAAGCGCACATCCACGGTAAATAGTTAACGAAATGGATTATGCTTCAGCGAGCAATAAGAATAGCATTGACTGCCGAAGCAAAACCTACAAATGCTTTTATGTCGTTTTATTCTTATTTCCACATAGACATTTATTTTTACTTTTTAAGAAGAGTATTTTAGGTGCTTTATTTATTTTCTGCTATTATTATTATTATTATTATTATTGTTGATTTGAATTATTATTATTATCTTTTTTACGAATATTATGAAAAAAAGGTTTCCTTTAACCCCAAGTATTTTTAAATTGTTAATTTTTTTGTTTTAAGAAAAGAAAATCTCATTTTTGCCACTTATTAACAGGTGCAAACGTAATTACCACAATGTGATACAAAATTAAATTAAATTAAGTTAACGGTGTTGGTACAACATGCGCTTAAATTCTTTATTGCTGAGGAAGTCAAAGGGCTGTTATGGTTCAAAAAATATCTGGGACAAACGTGCCCTAGTTGGGTCAAAAATAATCTAAGTTTAAGAAAATCTTTTTGTCTGTGTTGCCCGCAATGTTGTTGATGGGAATAGTATCACTAAAATTTTATAGATCGTTATTCAACCATTATTTATAAAGACAGTAGCGGGCAAACCGGAGACGTATTGTTGTTAACACTTATAAAGCCAAGAGTGTAAGTATTTACGGCGGAGAATGTAAAGTGCCTCATACTTTTTTTTTTAAACACAGCTCCATTTTTTTTATAATTATCATTGAATTGTTCTTTTAGGAAGTGCGGTTTATTGAACTATTCGTGCTATTCTATGGTAGTATATTTAGACGTTGGTCACACGTTGTTCTCATCTGTGAATTACTGTGCTGCACCTCGCATATAATGCCGAGTTTTCAGTTACTATTTACGATTTTACAATTTAATTTTTTAATTCTGCATAATGAATTATGTTGCACTGACAAATCTCGGTTTATTAATTTCTTTGTTTCGTTGTTATTGACAGATATTTTTCGGATTTATGCGTGTAAATCTGTATTAAAACTAGATAAGAGATGGTTAGTCGGTAGTTGGAGCTTGAAGTGCGTACTGCAGGGAAGACTGATTTTCCAGTATATTCATGATTCTTGTCTATATATATATATATATATATATATATATGTATATATAAATGACCATCTAATGTTTATGCCGGAGGCTTTATTGGCTGCAACCATAAGCTTAATAATAATAATAATAATGTGCCGAGGGTAATATGAAGAATTGATTATATGTAAGTTTAAAAATGGCATAGTCAATTAAAACTGATTCTTCTATAAGAAAAACAAATAAAAAAAACCAAGAGGAAAAGAATACTCTAATAATAATCAGTAATAAAAGTAATCGATTAAAAAATATCTGAAACAATTTCATTTACAAAACTCGGTATAACTCGTTTATTACACCGAACGTTAGCAGCTTTAATTTGTAACATTATTTGCAGGAAAGCATTATCAGTCTTTACAATGGAGTACCAACGTCAAGTAATACACACACATACATATATGTAAAGTAAAAGTAAAGTAAGTCCCATACCCTTTTGATAGAGCGTCGGAAATTGTGAAGTTAAGGTTCACAATGTATTTAGCCCAACGGGACTAATGAGAGTAGGGGCGCTGCATTTTTATATATATATATTAATGACTTTGTTATAATTACACTAAAGGTAAGTAGATAATAGATGTGTAACGTTATAAAATATTTATTTAATTTTGTGAAGAATAATGTAGTCAATTGAAACCGATTCTTTTGTAAGAATTATAGAAGGAGATAACCACGTCCCGGGGACCTCAAGGACTAAATATATATATATACACATATGTATATGATAAATAAAACTTGATACTTTTAATAGACTCCTTAGGTCCCTCTAATTCTTATAGAAGAATCCGTTGCAATTGTTTATATTATTTTTTGCAAAATTAAGTAAATATTTTATAACGTTACAGATCTCGTGTCAGGATTTTCATATTACCTTTAGTGGAATTATAATAAAGTCATTAATATACATATATATATATATATATATATATATATATATATCTGATGTTGTTAATCCATTGTAATGACGGATAATGTTTTCTAGTAAAATACTGTCATTCAGATCTATAGTAATAAATAGGTTATATCGAATCTTGTAAATCATATTTTTCTAGAAAATTTATGATCAGCTATTAAGTAATAATAAACACACGGTTATTAGGAAATATATATATATATATATATATATATATATATATATATATATATAATTGTGAATTTAATTAAATCGACATGTTTCGGCGTCATAGCGCTATAATCATGTTACTTTTATTATTGATTATTATGAGTACGTTATTTTCTTTTAGATTTTTTTTTATTTGTATTTAAAGATTTTAATCTCAGATTTTGAATATATGTGTGTGTATTACATATGTTATACATAATTTTATTAGAGATGTTCCATAAGTAGAAACATATTAAAACGATTTTCTTTGTTTTTTTTTTCTTTTAATATAGGAAATATTCTGAATTATTTAAATGTGACTTGAAAAGTTCGTGAAAAAATGTAAATAACATAACAATTTTTCATTACACTAAGTGCATTTAAGTTTAAATTTGGAAAATAGGTTTAAATGGAAATGCAGGATTCACGCCAGTGAAAGTGAAATGCATTCTTCCGTTATCACGATAGATAAGTACTACTGTTGAAATTGGCATCTTAATTCGTTTCGAGAAAATCGTTTGTGTAAAGTTGTGAGATGTTTACTAGACCATCGTATTAAGCGTGTTTGATATTGCGTCCGGAAATCTGAATAAATTGGAAAATTAAATTAGAAAAATGCAGAAAAATTTATCCAATAACCTTTTTCAGCTTTTATTTTTTCATATTTCCGATTTGCGCATGTGTCAGTTGTTTGGATGCGTTCCAAAATTGTTTCAGAAAAGGATTTCGCTGAAAGCGTTTAAGTGGATTTAAGTGGATTAAACGAAACGAAAAAGCGAAACTAATCGAACGTGCTTTTAAATTTTTTACTCATAAACTTTGCGCGTATTGTAAGTGCGCCCTAAGGCAGAAGTTGGATGTATCGACCAGAGAATCGGAAGCCGCCGGGATCTTACACAGTACTATACAGGATGGTTTCGAAATGAATACAATCATCTAACATATAGCTCTTCTTTAGACTACGTTTTAAGATTAGGCGTGCACCCCTCTGAAAATCTTGATGAATTAAACAAACTGTATCCTGCGGTGATTTCACAACGCGATTGGTATTTTACAGCCTCCCTTTTTGTTTTTAGTCGGTTTGTCTAAAAGAAAGAAAATTTATGTCCCGCGTGCTGAAAAATAAATAAACAAGTAATTTTTATTAGAAATTTTATTCTATGTAATCTTTTTATTTCGTAATTGCTCTCGAAAGGACAAGTGTAAATAATAAGTCTGCTACGTGTATGATAAGCTCTATCATCCGCTGAATGATAACGATATGTTTTTGTAAATTCAGCTCGGAACATGACGCTTTTTGACTTTTCAGCTACGTAAAACAATATCGTAGAGTGTTTAGGAGCTGCAGTGTATAAGCTTTTTTTCTCTACAAAACAAAAAAAGTAGCAGTTTCTTTGCAATTGGTAACTATACTAGAGCGACCTTTGTTGCTTATAAATTTCGGTGTACACGAGAGTCCGCTTCACTGAACGGATTGCCGGTATTTGCGTCGACCTTTAGCAACGAATTGCTCGTGAAAAAAATTTCTTCGCTGTGAAAAAAAGTTACCAACGTTCTGTTTTTCAGCCGTGATTTCTAACAACAGCGAATTATTTTCGAGTTGTTATTTTCATTTTTGCCGAGTACAGGACAAGCTGAACTGCAAGGCAATACTATTTGCCATCTGTAAGGATGTATTTGAAAATAGTAGATTGCTTTCTTACATTCAAAGTGATGATCTTGACCGGGGAAAGGACTTTCAGTGTACGAAGAACGGAACAACTTTCCCATTAAGAACATGATCGTGCTACAGCTTGCTTTTCTATCGATTCAACCGTTAATCGACAATTACGTGCTGTACGAACACAGCTGCCAGCTTTACCCAAGTTTGGTTCGTGCTTTCTCGTTTCCGGCTCCCATTGTCTATTTGAAATTACTAGATCACAAAAATTCGTCTTAGCATACGTTTTACACGCATTTTTCGTTATTTTATAAGTTCCGGTGAGGGTATTGAAACAAAAATCTGAACGATACACCTTTTTTCCAAATAGGCTTCCAGCTGCAAGTAACACCGGATCTCACTCGGACGCAATGATTCAACGAATACTAATCAATTTCTGCCATCGAGTCGCATTCGGCTGTGTGTCCGTATAAGCGTATTCTTTGTGGCAACAAGCTGGAGAAGTTTCGCCTAAGCTACCAGCATTAACGGGGTGACTGCCAATCGATGTTGGTTTACACGCGTCCAGTTTAAAGACAGTAAAAATATAATAATTATATATTTATTAATTTTTGTAAATTTACATTTTTTAATATTTCTTCCGCTCTATTGTTTGTAAAGTTTATTAGATATTTATCATCGTGGTTCCTGTGAACAGCGATTAAACAAAGTGAATCTAAAATTTCCGATAAATGTGAACTAATCTCCTGCAACCATGGAATCGCACTCTAAGAAAAAAGGTTGCCCAGAACATGGGTGAAAGCTAATAGACAGTATTAAACATAAAAAATTGTATACCCCCTTCATGCTAAAGGTTATTAAAATAAAATTACATTTACAGTAAATGACAAAAAATTTTGATATACTTGTAATTATTTGTAATTCAATATATATATATATATATATACGTACACACACACACACACACACACTATATATATATATAAAAACTCAGCCATTTTGGCCTCGCAAGGGGCTGTGCTCCTTGACTCCTCTTGCTTTAATTTCTGTCTCTTTCTCTTCTACACTTTGTATAAAATGATCAAAATTTACAACGTAATTCTTACTGGCATCAACACAAAAAAAATAACATAATCACAAAAATGCTATCCTAAATTTAACTTTCATTATATAAAATTAAGACATTGTTTCGTTACATAAAATTATGACATTATTTAAATAACAATAACAAAAATCCTATAAAATATAACAAACGTTACATAAAATTGGGACATTTTTCTAATGGGGGGTAGCCTAAGAATTACGTTGTAATTAAGATATATATACATTAATTACACGGTAAATCTTAGGCTACTCCCAATTACAAAAAGTGTCCCAAAGAAATGTCCCAATTTTATGTAATAAAAAATGTCCCAATTTTATGTAATAAAAAATGTCCCAATTTTATGTAATAAAAAATGTCCCAATTTTATGTAATAAAAAATGTCCCAATTTTATGTAATAAAAAATGTCCCAATTTTATGTAACGAAAAATGTCCCAATTTTATGTAACGAAAAATGTCCCAATTTTATGTAACGTTTGTTATATTTTATAGGATTTTTGTGATTATGTTATTATATTCATATGAACCGATTTAGAATTACGTTGTAAATTTCAATCATTTTATACAAAGTACAGAAGAGAAAGAAACAGGAATGTAAACAAGAGGGGTCGAGGGGCACAGCTCCTTGCGAGGCCAAAATAGCCAAGTTTATATATTTATTTATATATATATATATATTTATTTTTATATATATATATATATATATATATATATATATATATAAATATGAAAAACCATGTAATGTAACGTTACGGTTTCGTGAAATCTATTAATGAAATTTACTAGTTGCGGTACATGAAGCGACGTCAACAGATAAAAATTACAAAATCCTAAGTCGTACCGTAAATTAAATGGTGCGGTCAATTAAAATCGACTCGTTTATAAGAATTACGGAAGACTGTCTCTCATTCGGAGGTCAAGGGATTGTCGCCATAGGTCCGATAATGAATTGTCTTGTCCAGTAGGAAATAAATTTCTCCGTTACTCGTGTAATCTTTCATTTTTGCCTAAATACTCTTAATTAATTGACGCGTTTATTTTGTACAAGTCGATCATTCTTTTCGTTGTTATGATCAACATGACTTGCTCGGTCGTTACTTTAAATCCGAAATTTACAAGCCAAAAGTATTTTCAGGAAAAATTTCGCTTACGTTATTTAAAACGCTGATTGTCTTGCATCTGTTGAAGCCGGCTACTAATAAAGTTTGACTGGCGATGTAAAGCGCCTTTTGTGTTTTTATTTACTTTTTTTGCGATAAAATTGAATTAACAGGAGAATTTCATTATTAAAAAAAACAGAATGTAAACATTAAAATAGTGCGCAAGATGAAGATGCGCACAAATTTTGGCGGAGGGTGTTATATGTTGCACACAGGTGATGGGCTTTTTGTAGTAGCCGTTTCCATGGATACATGTAGTAAACGGACAACGGTATAGATACTGACCACACACATGCTTAACGACTACGTCAAATAAAACGAAGGGTGTGGTTTACTAAAATGGCTGATCACTACCGTCATTCGTTCCTACATGTATGACAGAGTTTACATGTGCATTCGTATCGTATTGACAACGAATCGTAACACGGTTTTAACTTTTAGTGTATCACGCTTTTGAAAAACGGCCTATTCAAGAAAGAGAACTGATTTCGAATGGGTTTATTCATGTGGGGCGGTTAATCTTTCGGACCCAAAAGTAGACGTCGTCGTGTCACTGAAGCAGACGAACGTGTGTAGTTGAGTTCAATTTTGGGAATTTTTTTTTTTTTTTTTTTTGGCGAAATAGTTCACGATGAATCTGTCGAGTTCGTTAAGGAGTAATTTTGATTACGGTAATGAGAAAAGAGTGTTCGTTTGTACCTCGCCTACATCCAATTCCGACTCGTTCGGTATTTATAAAGCGGTGGGAGGTCTTAAAAAATTATGCCGAAGATTTCTCATACCGTTCAGGCTTTTTCATTTGAAAATTTCCCACACCACTGCACTCTGCTAATAACGGTAATCAAGAGTCTACTTCAGTCTTTATTCTAGCGTTGTCCGCCTTAATGTTCTTTACGTTCTGTTTCCGACTCCTTAAACACAAAAATTCTTACACCCTTTTTACAGTGCATTTCTTACTCCGCCCCTCTCCCCGCCATTCACACCGGTTATTAACCTTATTACCAGCCTCATTCTTGTCATCCTCGTCGAAAAATGAATAAAAAGTCTAGGTTATTTTTTATTTCCTATAACTGCTGTTAAAATTATACGTCTCTCTTTAATTTTCTAATAATGTAAAGGTAAAAATCAAAAACTGGCGCGCATCCGAAAATTCCTCTTTCAAAGGTGTGTGTAAAACACACACACACACACACACACACACACACAATCTGCGAATAGATTAAATTATTTATTAGCCAGAATGCCGAACTGTGTAATTTCATGTTGTCTACTTATTGACACGATTAACAATTATCAAGCCGGTCTCATATTCGTTGTATCCATTTACATTTAATGTTTCATAAATTAGGATTTTTTTTTTTTTTTTTAAAGTAATAATCAGATATATAATAAGCGACTGAGATAAAAGATTCTTCTTCTTTTTCTTGTAGTTGCCGTCTCATGTCAACTATGGTTAGAAGCAAAGAATAGGACGCAGAGGGTATTATGTAGAGGATAGAATAAATTAGAGAAAAGAGGTTAAAATAGTTTTTGCTGGTACTTCGGGATTTCAGGAAAGAAGGTAGTTAGGAAAGGTTAGAATGATGCGGGGACGATCATGCCGGCGACCTGTGTAGACTTTAAGTAAAATAGAAGGGATCCGTTTTTGCTAGAAAGAAATTGTGAGTGAAGCGGGAACGACCTGTACTAGGTAAAAGATTCATGGTACAAGTCAAGCGGTAAGAATGTTAATTGGCGACTTTCTTAATTGTAATAGTTGGAAGGGTAAAATAATCGTGAATTATTTCTAAAATAATATATATATATAAGGGAGCGCTTAAGTTTACACAACTCCGGGCAATTATCTGGTAAAGTTTAAAAACACTATTCTCGGGTAAATTGAAAAAAATTCCTTTCAAAGTAATCATTTCATTTTACGCTTATTTTTTATTCGAAGTAATTTAAGTTCGAGTATTTCTGTTTTTCTTGGAATTTTTGTTTAAAACGGAGTTTCCCTCACTTATCAGTCATCCATCATTGATATTTTCGTACATTTCTGTTTTAGAATTAAGTGTATTTCTAGATTGAAATCAGTTCACGTTTACTTTTATTAATATTTATTAATATTTATTAATATTTATTAATATTTCAATTTTCCCTTCTAGATAAAATTTAATGTTTCCGGAATTCATCCTGTGTGCTAAATTAATTTTTATGTAATTAAATCGTATTAATATGTAAGTATATTGTATTATTTTTATTTATTTTTTGCAGATTAAAATCGAATATTTACATTCATTTTTAATAATATTCTTTGATTTTTTTTTTTTTTCTCTAAATGAAAATAGCTTATTAGGTTTCCTCTTGATTTCGTCATACAAATTACGTTCACACATTTCTTTCTTATTTTCTAGTTGGCGATGGGGTATTTCCGCGGCAAATCGTTTCTGAAATATTTTAATATTCAGTCTTAAGATGTTCGTTATTGGTCTGTATAATTTTATTATTTTGCAATATTAGTTTTAATAAAAAGAAATTTAATTACGTTTTTTTTTTTTGTTTTTTGTGTTTCTATTTGAAAACAAGAGAATATTAAGAGAAAATAATAGAAACAAAACTGAATTGATTTCACATGTGTCTAATCTAGTTGAAAAGTGCGATATGCGATAAGTTCCCCCTGTTCGTGTTTACTGCTTCGCTGATGGTAATATTGTTACAGAATTTTTTCCGTATTGATTATATCTTTGCGTGTGAGAGTACTAAACACCGAATAATCGAATAATTTACAACTCTATTTTACTCAAATACACTCGACGGAAGAGATAAATTCGACATTTTTACGTGATAGGTAATATAGAGAGGGGCCTGGTTGGGTTTTAGTGTGTGTAAGCGGGACGGACAAATTTAAGTTATTTTAATGAAATATTTTCTCCGAAGAGGGTCGCTGTTGAAATGTAACGATTAATTTATAAAAATATAATTACGTTTGCATAGGCGCACGTTTTCGAATTTGTAAAAAGGTTAACAAGAATCGTGTAGAGCGTCAAAGGTGCGACCTGAGCGGCCACGACAAACCTTCGGGAGACCAATGTGCATCGTAGAGAAAAAAATGTTTAAATTTTAGTCCTATTATTACAAAATACGATAAATAACTATATACAAAATATAATTCATATAAATATACAAAATAATTCACCGACACGATTAACTATTGTATAAATGCCGCCTAGTTTCGGTTAAATAGAAATAAAATATTTTAAAACGTTATCATCTAATCTCGAAAACGTTTTAAGAATTAAGTATCAACGTGTCTCACCGATGATGGGAATTAATTCTTGAACGTTCTGCAGTATCGAACGCCTAAATGTTTAGAGCCGCTTTTTTTCAAATTCAAGAAAATATTCGTTAAACTTACAAGGGGAGAACTATATCGAAATGTACGTCGATATAAAGCGCATACGTTTTAAAAACCGCCAATAAAAAATAATGTGTATCATTGTATCAGGCTATATGATGATGTTGCAATACTTAAGATGTAATCAGAATAAAACAATTAGCGAAAAAGATGGATAAACCTTTAAGTGAAAGATATTTTATTAGGAAATAAACTGGCTAATAAACTTGCAAAGGGTATTGCCCTAAATCGAGCGCTAGAATCGGCTAAATTAGTTAGGGATCAAAGAAAAACCATATAAAAAGGGAGTTTTTTTTACGAAAAAAAAAAGTATCAAAATACCATGGCTTAGCGCAATCTAAATGCTAACCGGAACAACTACTATATATATATATATATATATATATATATTACTGGAATGTGTGGTAAACTTGTTGTTCCACCTGGCGTCAAAGTGCGAGAATTATAATAAACACTAATTAAAAGTTGTAGACGACATAGTAGCTAAAGATAATTGAGTATTCAAACATTATACCTACATATACAGGGTGGTCCAATAGTTATTGCACATCACAAAATTGATTAATGTTCTCGAATCGTTTATTAGAAAAGAATGGAACAAATGTTACAAGTTTTAAAAAAAGTCCTAATGACCGTTTTCACAAGTTTTTTTTGTTACTTACCAGTTATAACGCGGATATATTACGTTTTTCATAGACGCGCTAGTTTATTATACACCTCTTCGAAAATTATGCAATGACTTTTGGACCACCCTGTGTATATGTACATATATACACACATATTAAGAACATAAAAATTAAGAGTAATAAATAAAGTTTTAGAAAATAATAAAAATGTCGGGCTAAAAAAAATAGAATAAAATTAAAATACAACATTTATTTAAATAATTCTTTGCGTTTAAGTGAACAGGAGAAAAAAAAATATTTTACAGGTTCCCCCACTTGTTTGGCGGTATCATCGATATATGTATGCGTATGTAGTAATTAGCCCTTTCCCCCTTTTAGTTCTAAACGGACTGAGATGTCTACCTGAAAGAAGCAAAACTTGAATTATTTCTTATCGGGCAATATCATTTTTTTTTTTTTTTTTTTTTTGACATATCGGACAATATAAGCGAAGTCGTCGGATGGATCGCAAGGGGGCTCGTCGTCCTCGGAAAAAAAATTACTAGACGTACTAGCAGCGAGAAACTTGAGCCTTTAAAACATGCTGACTGCATCTGATATAAGAAAAGTAAAGAGCGCGCAATCTGAAAATTGGGCAGTGGCGGAGGAAGCGATTGAAAAAATCAGATTCAGTTTCAACGGCCAATTAACCTTATTATAATAGGTGTACTTCTTCTCTCGTTATTATTGGAAGATGTGCATAGAGTGTCGTCACTGTTACATGATTAATATAGGTTTTTCTGCAGGTAACCAGCGGCATCATAATAGGCAGTGCTGCATTTTCTTGAAGGGACCAGCGCGCTCGGTACATCCGATACTTACGGTCGAGAAGGCTGCACACACTAACTGCATCCGAATAGCGCTGTAGCGCGACCGCGGCAACGTAAACGCACACAATGTGTGTAATATGTATATTATATGCATATGCCGTTTTTTTTCCTAGTAGACGCGTAGAGCGACAGGATATGCAGATGGCCCACAAATCATTTACAGGGGTGTTATGTTGTTCTGAGGCCTGGCAGTGATGAGAAAAAATTACGAAATGCAAGGATGGGTTATGCGCGCAGGTCGTTCTCGTGAAAAGGGTTATTTTTTAACCCAAAAGAAAAAAGCCGCCATACACGTACTCTGCGCTATCTGTTATTCACTCGTTCGACATGCGCGCTGGTCCATCCAAGGGTATGGTTGCCAACGATTTCTGTTCTGGCACGACCGAATCGTCTCTGTTATATATCTCTTTTCTCTCTTTTCGTTCGTTTAATCATAAATAATAATTTCCTACGTTTTTTTTCCATACTACCCTGACGTCCTGATGCACACACAGACACACACACACACAGACACACACACACACAGACACACACACACACAGCCGACGCTATACATCTTATAACCCTCTTTGCGCGTTTCTTACTAACACACACGGGTGCGTACATCTTTATTATAACGGTGTGTGCGACCAGCGTAATAATATAATAATAGAAATAATGGAAATAATAAAAATACGTGCGGCAAGCCGTATGCGGCTCTGTATCGAACAACGAAGGTGAATATTCAAATTAGAAGAGAAACGCCAATGCGCCAGCAAGACTTTATGGATGCATGGATGTATAAAAAAAGCCTCTCTACGCTACCTTGTTACCATTACCGCAGGTACGCCAGACACATCGCGCTAGACGGCTACATCGCCCGCTGACTTTTTAATAACCGCTCTATGCAAACCCTTTCGGCCGTGCATTGTACAAACATTATTACACATCTTCCGATAATCGACCAAACTGCACACAGTTCGCAGTGAGCTAGGGTGAGCGAAAGAAATCACACAGGTCGATCACCTTTAGTTCGGCGAAAAGCAAGTCGACCGTTTCTTCCGATTATGTAACGATTACCGGTTCCATTATCATTTAAGAAAGTGACGACAAAAAAAAAAAGCGGACCAGAATGCTCTATGTGCAGAGTTTGCGAGGCAAGTTGGAAAATGCTGCGGACCAACATTTTTTTTTTAAACGGGATAACACATAACAGATTAACTAAAAATAAATAATGTGAAATTTAAAATAATCGGATTCATTATATTTGGAAAACGAAATAGGCTGTAGCGTCTTCTTACAACGTTGAAAGAGCTTAGACATCGATTATTAGGTAATTTCATTATTTGCAGTTAGTAGAAGATAAACTGAGAATTTTACATAATTATTCGTTTAGTGTTATTTTTCGCGTCGCCATTTGAAAAGCGTCGATTTTCATTATAGATTTTACCGAACCGAGCGTGTACACATAATATTTGGACCTGACGCTTCCGAAATATGGGCTGTAGAAGATGTTAAGAACCTCTCCTGTTCTATTCTATTTTTTTTTTTAAATTTATAATTTTTGTTATGTTAAATAATAAGATTGTAGACATGCAAATTTAAAAACCCCCTCTACATTTTTATAAAACAAAAATTTGCCTTTTTGACTTTGAATCGTCGTTAAAAATACGACAAAATTTAAAGTAGTAATATAAAGAAAATGTGAACATTTTTATTGTTATTATTACTATTTCTATGATTATCAAATGTACCTTGCATTACACATGCGCATAAACGGCTTTTAATTTAATTGTAAATTCATTTGAACAATTTTTGTCGTGAATATACTTTGATTTGATTCGACTATTATTATTATTATTATTATTATTATGTATGTTCTCACAGCCTTATTGTTTTACGGCGGCCAGAACGAACGCCTTTGTGTCTCGAATCTTATCCAAGGATCTAGGAGTCACAGAGGTATCTGCGCAGTGTAATAGCGTTGATTTCCGAAGCTGTGCTATTGTCACTGTATTCAGTCCTATTATATTCAGTTGTTTTCTTAGGTCGGGTGAAATTACTCCAAGAATACCAATTACTATCGGAGCAACAATTACTTTTTTTCCCCATAACCTTGTAAGTTTCATTTGCAGGTTCTTATACAGCAATGGTTTTTCTTGTTTATCGCTTATTTTGCTGTCTCCAGGATTTGATATATCTATCGGGTATACTCGATTTTTCTCGATTACAATGCTATCTGGCGTGTTATGTTCTAGGTGTTTGTCAGTCTGGATCCGAAAGTCCAGCAGAATTTTATTCGGATCGTCACAAATTACTTTTTCAGTCCTATGTTCCTACCATTTCTTGTTTGATGTGATGCCGTATTTTTTACACTGAATCAAATGAATCATTGTGGTCATTCTATTATGTCTTTGTAGATACTCAGTTTGTGCAATCTTTTTGCGACTGCATATTATATGTTCTACTATTTTTTTTGCTTCTTTACACAATTGGCGCTTGCTTTCATCTTGGTTTTTATAAATCTTGGCTTTTGTAGCATTTGTACGAAGGAACTGTTCCTGGGCTACCATTATGAGTCATTCTGTTTCCTTTTTTAAAGTTTCATTCTTTAGCCATTGCCATGTGCCGTCCATATTAGCTTTATATTGTATCTTTTTGATATTATTATTATTATTATTATATGATTTTGACTTACATATATGCGTGGTTATTATTAAGCCTGCTAAGGAGTTTGTTAAGATATTTTAGTGGGTATTATTTTATACGTTTGAAAAAAAAAAAAAACGATAGGATGCACTAGTTTTCAGCGGAAGGTAGTTATGAATCATTACATTTTGATCAGTACTAAAGCAATTGTAAAGCGGAGCATTATAGTATGTAAAGGATATGGTTAAAAAATCATGAGATGGATGAATGGTAGGAAGCAGTCAGAAGTGTACCCAAAGTTGCGATCTTAAACACTATATTATTTCCCGTCCTTATTGATCTTTTCCATGATTTCCAAGCACTTAGTAGGCGAGGCTTGATAAATGAGAAGAGTTATTCACTCGGCGTTCTATTTTGAAAAGATCGTCGATTTTTGTATTGACCATTGAAATATTTGATTTGTGACTGATCGCTTTAGTGTTATTTTTTTAAAATTATGGACGATTTTATATATTTTTTTAGCTAATCTGCGGTATTATTTCGTCCGATCTTTTTGCATCCCGATAACTATAAAACTCCGTTAGAAAGTAAATTAGAACTGACTAGATTTTTAGGAGATCAAATATTTTAGAAAGAGAATTTAGAGCGTCGGATTAGTTGTTTGAGGATATCTCGGGCGTGCGTGTTTCGCAATTTAAATTTTTACGACACGAGTGTAAAGTGTTCCTGTACGTGTGGAGTTGTTTTTTTTTTTACAATTTTAATTTTTTCGCTCAACGAAATACGCGCAGTATTTCTGTAACAATCTGGTGCCTGTCGAGAGTCATCAGGAGGTTTTCGCCCGGAAACAATCAGAGGTAGTAAATTTCGATTCGGATACATAAGGAAATCACCCTAGTATTATTGGATCGTTTGAAAATTTTTCGAAAGTAAAGGCCACCGAGAAAAATTGTGTCATATTGCCTCATACCAACGTTAGCCTTTGCGAAAGTTAATAAATCCTAATCGGAAAATAGAACTCTTCTTTTTGTCAGATTTGTTTAGGAACGTATCTTTGTTTCGTGGAAATAAGCGGGAAATTCTTGCAACCGACATCCGTCATACAACTCACGCAGCGGCCGTTAAATGAATCGTAGCGCGGTACTGACAACTATACCTGGACGTCTGGCATCGTTTGTAACATAGCCGAAGGGGGAACAACTCATTTTGTGCAAAACAACACTGTCCAACTTCTACTTGCATATCAGATGATGAGCGTGTTTGCTAGCTTGAAATGTTCAATTCGGCCAACCGAAATCGTTCTGATCCCCGAGTTTTCGACTGTTAAGAGTGTCTTATTTTTCGGACTGCGGTCAGTTGGCTAGTGGCTGGGGTCGTTTGTGCCCTGCGAAAACGCTCTTAATTGGGAAAATATGAAAATGTTCACGGTTATTTGGTTTCGATGTTGGAACAAGAACGGTACTCAAATCGCCGGCAGATATTTCCACCATCTTCAACCGAGAATGGAGATTATTCTGTCGACTGTGCTTAGTTCTCCCGCTTCCAGTTGAAAATTTTTTCGGCGAATTTCGTTTCGGCGAGATGCCTTTTCGATGAAATTAAACTTTTTCCGGGGAATTTCCAGAATGTAAACAGAACGCAGTGGCGAATCTAAGTGTAATTGTCGATCGGCAGCTATCCGGTCGTCGCCGTCATCGGCGCCGCTGCTGTGACCGCCGCCAAAATTAAATGGTTCTTGACGGAGAAATATTTGGAACCAAATGCAATCGAACAATAATCACACAAGAATACCGTAACGCGGTACACACGCGTGGCGTAATATGTGTACGTGCGAAATTGGGGGGATGTGGAATGTGTGTAGACTTTTAGTAAAAAAAAATAATAAGAAAAAAAAAAATAACCTATTTATAGAACAGTTTAGAACGAATTCCGAGAATTATTAGTGACAAAATGAAACAGCTACAGGGAGCACTTACTCGAATGAAAGGCCGATCGGTGTGTGCGTCTGCGTGCGTTCGCAAAAATATAATCGGAAACAACTCGCAGAGAAATAGCAGGCAAATTTTCTCTCGGAGAATATCTGGGAAAAAAGTTTTGAGAATGCGCGTTAGTAGCGGGGAAATGTGTGTCGGGCGACATCGTTCGTTCGTATATTAAAAAAAAAAAAAAAAACGAAAAACGAAAAACGAACGAAAAACGAACGAAAAAACGAAGAGTGTCTCAAATTTGGTTTAAGCACGCAAATTTCCAATTCCAAAGCAAACTATGGTTCATTTCTCTGTAGAAAACTCTTTTCAAATTGTCGCGCATCAGCTCTTTATAACGCGCACGCGCGCACACACACACACACACACACGTCGGTTCCCTCCGTACTTATTCTTCACTCGTTCTTCGATACCTCGATTGACGTGAGATTTTTCTTATGCGACACGGAGCCAATTTATTATTGACGACATAAAGACGAACATACGACACACGGCCCCCTCTCGCTGCTTCGTAATTCTCGCGCAAATATATGTATATCCGTATATAGTTACGCGAGCGTATATCGCGCAAATTGTACATTTAAAAAAAAGAAATAAAATAATAATAAATAAATAATAAAAAAAACGTACAAGAAATCCCCCCGAAAAAAGACGAGAAATCGAATTTGTTATCTTTCTTACGTTGCGTGTGCTTTTCCGATCCCTGAACCGCGTATTTATTCCCACCCCCGTAGTCTCCTTTTTCCCCTTTACGCTGTATTTCTTCGTTCATTTTTATTCGAAATTCAGCTGAAAAACTTGAGCATCGGTCAGGTGGGGGGAGGCGAATTTGTTATGTTTGATTTTGCTATTTCGATTCTTTTATTTCATCGCTCAGTACCGGGGGGGGGGGGGTACGCAACTGGAATGGAACGCACGTGCTAGAAGAAAATCCGGACTAAAGTAAATATCACGTATCGCAGACTACCGATAGATTTTAGTCTCGGGTCGTGCTATCTAATTGAAGAGAAAGCTGAATAGGAGATGCTTTCCGATTCTGTGCAAAAAAAACGCTTAATTGTCGCGTTGGGTTTCTTGGCTGTGTAATTGCTCTCTTTTTGACTACGTTCGATTTCAGATCGTCCAGTTTTAGCCACAACTGTTTCTCGGGCTGATCGTCCGGTCATCATTGAGCTTTAATTGCGACTGAGGTCTTACAGTGAAATTGTATTCGGTCGAATAATAATTAGTGTTCGTTCGACTTTACTTAAATTACACGCATAGCTGATGTGGGGTCACACATTGGCTCCGACCGATTTCGATAAAAATTGACTCGATTTTATACTAAATCAGTTTCTGTGTTCGTGTTTATTTTCCCTGGACGATCCGACTGATTTTATATCGATGTTGTACTAATTAATTGATTTTTTTTTCCGGCATTATTTTATTATCGTGTTTATATTACATATATTTATCTCGAAATAACATTTGAGAAAAATCAATTGATTTATTACAAAAAAAAACAAAAAAAAAGCCAGAAACAAGGATTCTTTTTTTAAACCTGGCCTGGTCGTAAATACCATTTGACCAGTAACTATTAATTAAAATTAAATCAGTCTATTTCTATTTGGCCGCCGATGGGAATCGAACTCTTGACCACTATCTCAACGATCAAGAGTTCACGCCACTAGGCTATCGCGACGACCGGAAACAAGGATGATTTGTATTAGTTTCAAAATGTATTCGAAGGATAAATACGCGTCAGAAAAGAAAAAAACTGTTCGGATACATCTCGAAGATGCCAATTATTAATATATTTAACAAATCACTTTTTCCTCCCTTTTACAAACTGGTATTCCCACTCCATACAGTGCTTCGTTCATTCTCTCCCTTCCTTCTCCTTCTGTTGTTCAGGCTCTTGATTCCTTTTTGTCGGCTATCTCTGATCGTGTAAAGATCTGAGTCTCTTGCCTCCTTTTTCCTTTGTTCTTGGGCCAATGTAAACGACCCCCCCCCCCCAAATCACTTTTATAAGTATTTGCTTTTTTTTTTTTTTTTTTAGAAATTTATATTATTTCACTTTTTTCTGCAACACGCTTCATAGATATAAACGTATTCTTAAATTCTTTTCTAAAGTACTTATGAATTAAGTGCATAGTGCAACTATGTGAAAGGACACTTATTCGTATTGCACTTCAATGCATTTTATCTATACTAATATATTTCTTTGAATTTTTGTTTTATTCTCTTCATTTTTTTAAATTTCTGCCTTCAACGTTAACGATTTAAAGTCTGTTTTTTCAAAATCTTCCAGCCGGCCCAGAGGTCTTGACGGTATGCTTTGTATACGTACTGTCCTTAAAAATCTGTTTAAACAACCCCTTTTTCTTTAATTTTCCTAATTCTATCTTTTTCGAAACTCCTCCTTCCACCAATTCCCTTTTATCGTCATTTCCATTCTTAAAAAAAATTTTCCCTACTTTTCATTTTCTTATTAGAAACTATTTTTGTAATTAAAAACAAACGTGTCTAGTTTTTAGTGGCTGGAATATAATAATGTATTTCCCAGTAATATATTCGGCTTTCAGCCTAAAACACTAGAGCACCCTCCCGATCGTATTAGTCTCGATTCATTTTTGAAGTGAAACTTTTTACGGCACGGTAGGGAAAATTTTCCGTTACGCGTTAAACGTAATGTAGGTATTTATTTGTGTGTATGTGTAAGTATGTATAAGTGTCTGTCTAGGTTTAGTAGTATACCGAAATGAGTAAATGTACAGTCAAGTATTTATACTACGGGACTTTGTATAGTATATAGTTTATGAGTATTTTCATATATATATATATATTAATTACAAAGTAATTCTTAGGCTGCCCCGCATTCGAAAAAATGGCCCAGAAAAATGTCCCAATTTTATGTAACGCAAAATGTCCCAAAAAATGTCCTAAAAAAATGTCTCAATTTTATGTAACGTTTGTTATAATTTTATAGGATTTTTGTTATTGTTATTTAAAAAATGACACAATTTTATGTAATGAAATATGTAACGAAAAATGTAACGAAAAAATGTCTTAATATTATATAATGAAAGTTAAATGTTAGAATAGGACTTTTGTGGTTATGTTATTTTTTTTTGTGTTGATGCCAGTAAGAATTACGTTGTAAATTTTGATCATTTTATGCAAAGTATAAGCAAGAAGGGTCAAGGGGCACAGCCCCTTGCGAGGCCAAAATGGCCGAGTTTATATATATATATATATATATATATATATATATAGTATAAAATGTTGACAGACCATGGAAGAAATTGTTAAATTTATTACATACAATAATGATAAAAATGTAATCATAACTATAATCAATCTGTATAGCGAATATAAAATTTTACATTTAACTACAAACAAATCTTGATTTCGAAATAGTTGCATTAACATGTATTGCAATAAAAGAATATAAAGTTTTTACAAATGTATGTAATCGAAAATCGTGCACATTTTCTGATGAATTTTTGTTTATAATACTTAATTCTATACTTCAATATTAAGTAAAATTAAAAAAAAAACCCTATATCGGTTTAAGTATTTATATATACACACACATATATATATATATATAAACTCGGCCACTTTGGCCTCGCAAGGGGCTGTGCCCCTTGACCCCTCCTGCTTTCATTCCTGTCTCTTTCTCTTCTATACTTTGTATAAAATCATCAAAATTTACAACGTAATTCTTACTGGCATCAACACACACAAAAATTATATTCTAACATTTACCTTCCGTTATATAAAATTAAGACATTTTTTCGTTACATTTTTTGTTACATATTTCATTACATAAAATTGTGACATTTTTTAAATAACAATAACAAAAACCTACACAATATAACAAACGTTACATAAAATTGGAACATTTAGCGTTACATAAAATTGGGACATTTTTCTGGGACATTTTTTGGGACATTTTTTCGAATGGGGGGTAGCCTAAGAATTACGTTGTAATTAATATATATATATATATATATACATGTAATAAGTACGTGTACACACCACTCTATAGAAAGATATTCACGATACGATACATTATACATTTAGTCTGTTTGTGAGTTTTTAAATCATATGGACGCCTCGCTAAAATCAACGTGTACGACAAAATACCTATGATTTTAAGTGGAGATTTTAACGTCAATTTTGCTTTAGGCAATTCTCTACGATTGATTGAATTTTTAAAAGACAATTTGAACTTATCTCTACAAAAAAAAACAGGATGATATCAACGACAAAATCAAATACAACGATTGATGCAGTATTTTCAAGATTTTTAGGTGGCATTGAGTGCAAAAATTATATTTCTCATTTTAGTTACCGCAAGCCTTTGATAACAAAAGTATGTACTGAAACGCCCATAAGCATAACTGAATATACCAATGATAATGATACTTTTTTATAAATGTATATAATAAAATTTTTTGGATTTATTATTTATTGAATTTTTTTTTTTTTTTTTTTTTTTTTTTTGTGAAAGCAACATCCTGTACCGTGTTTAACTGCTGTGGCTATTACAGTACGAAGATGCGCAGTTTGTTTTTATAGATATCTGATTATTCCGCTAGTTCTGATAAATTGTGTTATGGATAAAATTGCATCGGGGAAATTCTCAAGAATGTTGGTGACTGTTCTGTTATTAATTGAAGGGGGCCGGTGAGGTGATAATGCTGGACAGTCGCGGTGTATATGAGGAGTTGAGGGAGCAACATCTTGGCTACAGAAAGGACAATTAATAGGAGAGGGGGTTCTTTGCAAAATAAAATTATGCGACATGGCCGTATGGCCTGTGCGCAAGCGGCTAAGTGTACAGAAATCTCTGCGGGAAATGCTTTTTTCCGGCCACCATGGTTCGGTTGAGGGTTTAATTAACCTCGAGAAAGTCTGACACGAGGACCAATGGGTTTTCCATAAGGACGTGAGATTATTAAAGATTATGTTCGAGAGATAAGATGGAGGTGGGCTGTTACTAGGCGAGGGACAATATATTTCTGCTCGGGCGGATGTATCGACGCGTTCATTTCCAGGAATCCCAACATGGCTGGGCGCCCACAAAAAGGATACGAAGCACTGTCTCTTAATAAGTTCGTATAATACCTGCTGGGTTCGAATTGCTACAGGATGTTTGGTGAGGGGATTGGAAATTGTCAATAAAGCTGCGGATGAATCAGATACCAGCAGGGCTTTCTGTGATGTAGGCTCTGTAGAAAGAAAATATTCCAAACAGAAAAATACTGCGTATATTTCTGTATCCAGTACCGAGCAATTGTCATTCAGTCAAATGCTTCGAATCACGTCGCAGACTTCAAAGGAACAGGCGATTGGGGATAAAGTAGCCTCTGGGGTAGCCTTGGCAGCATCCGTGTAGAAAAAGAGGTGGTCGGGGTATTTTTGCATTGTTGCTGTTGTCAACTGAACGATATTCGGATGCAGGGGTTTATTATACTTCGTCAGGGAAAAGTTAACATCAATGTTTAAAGGGGCCCACGGCGGAATCATGATGTTAGGAGCTAGGTTAGGGAAAGGGATAACGCTCACGTTGTGCTGCGATAGGAGGGCCAGGATTTCTGGGAGAGGGTCATTAGGGAACTCTGGGGTGTTGGGGAGGTCATTTCTGTCGATAGGACAGGCACGTTTACTAGAGAAAAGAGCGAGGGTCTCACGGTGGTAATAATAGGTTCGGAGATACTTTAGTGGGGGAGTGACTAACAAGGCACACAAACTTACAGACGGTGAAGTTCTATGTGCGCCAAGTATCGTGCGGAGCGCCGTGTGGTGTATTGAATCAAGGGATTTAAGTAAAGAGGGACTGGCTGACGCATACGCCTGGAACCCGTAGTTTATTCTGGAAATGACTAAGGATTTGTATATGGAGAGGAGAGTTTTCGGAGGTACATTATACTTTGTATTTGATACATATTTAAGAATAGATAGGAATTTATGACATTTAACTTTAAGATTGGATATATGGGATCGCCAAGTTAGCTTTTGATCGAACAGTAGTCCAAGGAAAGTAGCAGTGGGATGGAAATGAAGTGAGGAATTTTCTAGATTGAGGCGGATGCTGGAAGAGTTTTGACGTCCCCTATAGAAATCAACACAGATAGATTTAGATGGAGAAAACACAAGACTATCATTGTTACATCAGGATTGTAGTTTTGAAATAGTTTTTTGTAGGATTTTTTGAGCATTTGCTGGAAAACTGGAAGACAGGGAAATGTTTAAGTCGTCAAAGTAGAGCCGGGCGTTTACAGGCGGAGCAATACAATCATTTATATCATTGATATAAAAAATAAACAAGGTTGCACTAAGGGCAGATCCTTGTGGTAAGCCATTCTCAGTTTGAATGGTGCTCGATGTTGACGAACCAATCTTAACATGGAACGTTGTGTTTGTTAAAAAAATGAAAATTTTGTTTATACTGATACCTTTTCCATCCTAAAAATTAATTTAAAATAAAACTTTGTTATAGAATTTAATACATATAAGCCGAAGAAGTTTCACTTCCTCCGCGTGTACACACTGATACACGCATAATTTTTTTTTTATTCTAAAGCATTACAATTCGGTTTCCTCTTCATCAATACCTGCTCCGCTTTTGTTGTTATTCATCTGTCAACTTCAAGCGATAAAATTACAGCGATTAATATTATTCCGGTTCACTTTACTTTTCTTATTAATAATCTCACCATGTGAACAGTTCTATCCACATCTCTCGTATCTATTTCTTTACGCTTCAAAAAAGACTTTTCACTGCCTTCTCAAGATTTCTCTCCGAATCCTACTACTTTTTTTTTTAACATCTATTAGTTCTCCCTTTTATTAATTACAATGAGAGCGGTAGAAGGGAGGAAGGGGCGAGGAAGAAGAAGGATTTCTTGGCTACGAAATATTAAACAATGGACTGGAGTTACAAAAAAGAAATCGAGACGCATTTCGTCATATGGTTGAATCCCTGAAAAGTAAGCTATACCCGAATCGAAGAAGAAGAAGTAGCCAGTGAAACACTTGATTCATCTCTCATTGTACTGGAATATTTCCCAATTAACCTATTTCTCCTTGTCTTCTGAACCCTTCGACCTTGTAATCTCGTTTTTGTTGCGTCTCTTTCTCGTGTTAATTGTTTCTGCCATCTTGGTGTATCCTCTTCGATAGTTGTTTGTCCTTTTCTAAACCTTTCTACATCGCAGTAGCCTAATGTGCAGCAAACTCTGTAAGCGATTTTATCTCAGTTACTTCGATTAATTTTTGGCAGAAGTTTCGGTTAGTTCCTTTTTTGCTGTTATTCATAGTGCACGAACCATATACTTATGTTGGACGAAGTCGAAGTACTGGCTAAGCAAAGAGATAAGTATAAACATGAAATAAGTAATTTAGATAAATGTTTTAAATACAGTGCTGACATTATTCAATCAGAAGACCAAAGTGTAAAAAAAATGCTAGGTATTTTCATCAACACTATAGAGAAATACATTAAAGACAAAAATTCTATGCAACAATTTAATAATATTAAATTAATTCTAGATCAGCAAAATATATCCTCAAAAGATGCCAAAAAATTATCATAAATAGCAGCATATCTAGAGCAGAATATTAAAAATCAGTATTCTATAAAACTAGATAATCTTATAGCTTCTCTCAATAAACATGAACATCGGTATCAAATCCAACCAGACTCCAAAAGTCATAATATGACGCAAGCAAAGACTTTTATATTAATTAAAGGAGTAATAAAGGAAGTTAAAAATTTGTTACACATATTATCTAAGACGTTAAGTAGCCAGTTTAAGAATAAAAAGTCAAATACAAAGAATACAGAACTAGGCAACACTCCTATTAATAAGAAAAAAACAAGAGTATCATCAAAATCAAATGCAAAAGTTTCCAATGTTGAAGATAAAACTATACTATAAATAGGAGCAAAAATTAACAAACTAAAATTTCGGCTAAAAGTGAACTGAAGTACTTGGAACAGTGCGAAAAAGAAACAAAATAACGGAAAAAGAAAATTTTAAAACAAAGTGTTGGCACTAATCGAAACATTTATGCGGATATCGAATTTAAATAATTATGTAATTTTAAGTAAAAATGGCGGAGGGAGGGGGGAGAGCAAACCAAAAACCAAACCTACTATACTATATACGATTTTCAATTAAAATTAAACTAACCAGAAACTAAACTTTTAAATTATGTAATTTTTTTATATTTATTAATTTTGCGAGATGGATATAAATGAAAATTAACGATATTCATTCGTCCACCGAGTAAACTAGAAACAAATTGTAAAGTAGTGGCCTTGTACGTATCAATTATAAAGGAGCAGAAAGAACTAAAGCGACAAATGTAAAAATATTTACCGAAAGCGCCATCAATATCTTTTCAAATCTCCGAACAAGTCATCCATTCCAAAAATTTAACTTCTACACCTTTATTTAAAATTGTGTCTTCAATTCCCTCCTCTTTAAATTAGATGCAGTCTGAAATTCTCTATTAAAATCCTCTTCAATTCCAGCAATTCTTGCTGAATTTATAATACGCTAGTTCTGTGCTTATTCGTAGGTACATTATCCAGGCTATCGCCTCTTTGCTAAACGTTTTCCACTCGCATCCTCTCTACATACATTCGTATCTTTTGATTTACAGGCGTTTTAAAATCCTTATCCTATCCCTTATTTCTGCTTGTTTTAGTTTATTTTGGTTTCATACAATCTTCGTTGATAATTTCACCTACTTCTTTCTTCAGCTTTGCTCATTTCTTTTTCATATTCCTAATGTATTTATTCTAATTTACAAATTCCATCTTGTGTAGGGCCGTATGTAATTAATCGGGAGAATTTTGTTTCTTCTAATGTTAGGCTTGAAGCCTTTTTTATCCTTTTCGATCTTAACTTCTCGGAACTTTTTTCGTTTTCCTTCTTTCTGTTCTATATTCACAAATTAATTGTTTACCGTATCCATTATTTTCATTGCCTTTAGTCGCCTTCCAATTATTTGCTAGGATTTTTGTGTGCCCTTAATTTGCTTTTCACTTCCTGATCATTCTAACAACTTTATTATTTTTAATTTCTTCCCCGCTGCTCCGTTAGTATATAGATTAGTATTCGGATGGTGTTTTTGGTAATAAAACGGCTGATTTTTTAGCGCTCTTGTTACTATTTCTTTCCAAGTCTTCTTTTCTAAAATCCCATCTTCTATCCATTGCGTAAAAGTTTCCAGTTCATCAATTTATTCTTTCTTCTAATCAGCGGTTTCTTCTGTTTCCTTTGCTTTCATCATTTTCTTATAATCTTCATTGTTTGCCTGATATACCGTTATTGTTTTTGATTAGTTTCTTCCCCACATTGTTCCCTCCTTTCAAATGACGCAGTTGTTTGCGACGCTGATCATGTGTTGAAATGTGCTCATCTATTCGTTTTGAGCATTTTGTATTCCTATTAGCTGACGGTTAGGCTATCTATTCTTTTTATTGCGTCTTTTGCATCGTGTATTTTTTTTTTCTCAACACAACATCACTGCTATATCGACTAATCCTTACTAATAATGTCCGATTGGATTAAAATGACTTTTTCCCCTTCTAACTGTTTCTAAGCAAAGGTCCCCTGGTATACTTCCTAATAAATAATAATAAAAAAAAAAAAAAGGAAATAATAAGAAACATTGACAAAACAAACTCAACCGGATTGGTTACGTACTCTTGTTCGAAGTATTCCTGTATAAAATATATGAAAAAAAAAAGGACTTTCAAAGAACCAACAAAAATTTTACCTTAAAAATTCTAATTCTCTTTACTTTTTTTTTTTTTTTTTTTATTCTATCTAATTTGGCTATTTTTTTATCGCTACAATGTTTCCAGAATGTTTTACATCGTTTGTGAACCATTTTCGGGCTTAAAATATGCTAGTGGTTTATATTGCGTTCATTTTAAAAGAGGAAATTTCTCTATCCTTTGGTATAAAACAGTTTCCTCTGTGTAGTCGCAAAGCGGTAAAAATAATCGACGAAACCTTACCGTTAGCGGCCACTTTTTTAAAATTTCGAGATTGGAAGGTATTTATTTCGGTGTAAAAACCAAATTCGAACCTTATTTTTTACATAAAATAGGTACGGGTACATTATACGGGCGCTCATACACGCCTACACAAAAACACGCTGGAAGTTTTAAGGTTTAATAAGTTAAATTTTTCGTTAGTTCGCGCATCTCTGTCTCATTTCGATGAGTTCAGTATTAAAGGGAAAATCAATATAGAATGAAAAAGAAAACGAAATAAAACTCGAAAAATACTAGATGAAAATCGGAGATAAATTTTACTATTCACGAGTGGTTGACAAGAATTTATTGACGGGTGTTTCGGAAAATTCGGCATATTTTATTTATTTATTTTATTTTATTTTTATTTATTTATTTATTTTTTTTTTGAAAAGCTTACATTTTTAACGACGTCATTTATTTCATCGAAGAACAACTTGCGTACCATCGGTTGCAATATTTTTCGAACAGGATAAAATAAGGCTGCTCCAAATTGCAATCTATCCACTTTTTCGCAAACGCTAGCGAGAAAGTGTTTAGAACTTTCCCATCGTACGTTTTACGAATTATTGAATATGTATGCGATTGCGTATATTCCTAGCACATACGTAAATGTGTTCGACATGATAAATTTTACGAATAAATTTCAAATTTTGCACATTTATTCGAGGGAAAAATTTATTATCGTTTTTTGTTCGCAGTTTATTTATAAAGTTCAATAACTCTTACATACGAGTATCTCTATTCTAAGGAGAGGGGTGCGTTTTTTAGGCTTTTTTTTTTTTTTATGGTAAAAACATAAATCACTTAAACTACGTACATTCTCGGTGCTTGAGATTTATTACCGTATTTGAAATTAAATTTTATATAAAATACTATAAATTTAATAGTTGCAAAGGAACTGTTTCGGGCAAAGTCCATCTTTAGTCTGATAAGACACACTGAGACTAACGTGTAAATTAAAATATGCGAAAATAAGTTGCATTAAAAGCTAAGAGACGGTAAATGTAGATTAAAAAGCCACTTTCGATTGATGTCCGTAGTTGACGAATCTCCCTTTCCCCATCCTGAAAGAAAAGGGCAAAATCGACAATTTGTTTCAGGGAATAAAGTATCGGTAACAAAGACAAAACGATAAAGAATACTGCGAAGGCGGAATATTGTTTATAAAAGGACCGTTAAAATTTTTAAGAAATTTTATAGATGAAGCAGGCATATTATTAAAAGCGGAAAATAAATTTAAGAACGATAATTGAATAGTAAAATTTCGTGTTTAATCAATTTTGTCGACTTTTCTTCTATTTTCATTCAGCGCTCCCTAGGTTACTAATGCGACTTACTTCGATATATTTTGATATACATATGCTCTCGTTTATACCGTGTTTTGTTCTTGAAGTTGAAGGTACGAGTCCAAAGAAATTTAAAAAAAAAAAAGGAAAAATTTGAAGGTGGGTTCTATTAGAAAAAGATTTCTTATTCAACATCATTTTATTGGACGTAAACCGTACAGTGAATTTAAATTTTTTTCAGCGCGTCAAGATCGTTTTCATTTATTTCTTTTTTGATAAATTTTGCTGTTGTCAACATTAACAAGGGCGCTACTTGATTCGTATGTTTCCATCGCTTACGTAGCAGTGTTTAATTTCAATTAATTTAGGACTAGTCGTCTAAAGTGGAATATGTTTGTTAAATTAATATACGGCGTTATCGAGAGTTTTTTTAAATATAGAAAAATACAACGATTACGTGTAGCTAGATAGGTATTTAAATAAAAACGAAAGATCAAAGTTTAATAGAATAGTTACCATAATTTTCTATTAATAAAATAACCTCTATTATTTTTGAAATCGAAATTTAGTAATAAATAAGTAAAATAACTTTTAACTGTTGATTACTATTGTCGTAAAAATAATTTTTTCACGCTTACTCAAAGTTTCAAGACTATAAAAACAATTTTTCAACGTTTGCTCAGCGTCCGGAAAGTGATGCCTCAGACTAAATAGTCGTATTTCTGGAATATATAATCATCGACGTTTTCAAAATTTAACTATTAGAAATCTCGTTTACGAATTCAACTAGGTTTTCTTCTGCACAGAACTAGTCGAGAATTTTTCAAGAACTAACCGATTAAATTTTTTAAATCGGTCGAAAACTTTTGCGAGATCAAAAGTATCAAAGATTAAGCACGTATTCCTGAGACTGTTCCTTGTAAACACGATAGAAAGTTCAAAAATTTATTTTTAATTTTTTGCTTTTTTGGTTTTTTTCTTTTTTTGTTAGCTCCGTATATAACCTTATTATCATTTCGTTCCCTGTAGCGAGAAAGATACGACTGTTATCACATATCGCTATACGGACGCTTTGCGAACGTTTCAAATTTCTTCGCCCACGAGGCCTAACAATATGCGCCTCTTGAAAAGCAGCATTTTCCACTTTGGAAACAACCAAACCCGATCTACTACTCTATTATTACTATTACCTTTCGGTTGTCGGACATTTGTTCGCAAGAACGTAATATATTCCGCGCGCGTTTTGGCAGACATAGCAAAGAACAGAAATGCGACAAATTAGGCGAGCGAATTTATATTAAATAAACTAACAAATCACGAATTATTTTACCTTTTGCGGGTAATAAAGAAAGTACAGTATTTTTCGAGGACATATTAAATATACCGACGAATAGCTTCGAGATGAAAATTAAAATATCGTTATGCCGAAGCCAATGATTGAGCTCATTTCCTTCTTAAATTTGCCAATTTCCTATCGTATGATAGAAATTTAGTACCCGATGATGATTATAGAAATGCAAATTTGTTTTATTGCATTTCTTCTTTTTTTTTTTTCTTTTTGTTTTCCTACAAGTTCTTAAATATCGCGATTCTTTAAAAATTTAACGATTTACAATGAAATGTTTTATTATTTGTTTTCGAATTTCTACTTTTTACATTATTTTTGTATTTGTAAACGCTGGTGTTGGAGACCTGAGCAAAGCAGGAGTTTTAGGGATAGAGTCCCTAGTATATATGTATATCTATGTAAATGTGTATATATGTATATCTATGTAAATGTGTATATATGTATATCTATGTAAATGTGTATATATGTATATCTATGTAAATGTGTATATATGTATATCTATGTAAATGTGTATATCTGTATATATTAACACAACAGAATGAAGGATGGTTAAGAAAACTATCGACTGAGAGTGTCAAAAAAAAAAAAAAAAAAGAAAAAAAAAAAGAAATCAAACAAACAAAAAAAAGATTTTCAATATCAATATTAAATTTTTCGCACAAATTGTTCACCTTCTTCCGAGCAAAAAAATTCGCGAAATGGGAAAAAATATACAAATAAATATGAGAACGTAATAAAATAAAATGCCGGCAATGTGGGAGGTCGTATGTTAAACTTGAAAAATGTGTAGTCGTATTTTTGCATCTAACTAGTTCTCGAACTGGCACGCTGGTAATGTGTACGTCTACGATACTCGACGGGATGTAGCGCTGAAATGTGTCTGTTCGCCGTACAAGCCGTTCTCCCCGTTAGCAATATAACCCGGGGGAAAAATGTGAATAGCAGATGACGTAGATATTTTTACGTTTATTCAAATTATATTATATATCTGCAGACGTGCTGGTGTTACCGGCGATGTGTCGCTAGCGTCGCCGTGTATATTTTATTATCGTAAACGATGTTGTACGTATCCACGCGAAAGCTGCCTGAACTTCACCTTTATTACCAAGAAGCATAATCCAGAGCACACGGTATTAGCGGAATGCGTCGCTGCCAACACGTTGAGCGCATATGTTCCAGACAGTCATTCTTGGCATAGCAGCCACGTTCGGCTTCGACACTATTTCCCATACTGCGCGCAGCGAATATGTGAAAAGTTTCCAAAGAACACCCGCTCTCTGGCTTCCAGGCTATCGCCTTATCAACTCCGTTCCTATCCTCGCGCCCGTACCGCTGCTCTTCTCTGATGCTGAATAACCCCGTTTTTATCATTTCCATTGCTGATTTCTACAACTCCCCGAGACGAAAATGTGCACTACACATACATATCCGTCCATTACTTTTTACTTTTATATCAGTGTTATTATCTTTCCAGCGTTCCGGAATTTCATTATTATAATATACGCGCTCGCTCGCCTTTTCCCTGTATAGTTTCCGATAAATATGTAAATGGAAACGATTTTTAGTCGGGTACCCCGACGCGGAACTGTGGAATGCAACCGCGCCGGTCACGAGATACTCTGGTGACCGGTTGTAGTATTTTTTTTTTTTTTTTTGTCCCCAATTTGTAATACGATGGGGTAAATATATTTAGAAAATTTATATAAATAACAGGTCTGTCCTGAGCCCTTCCATTTAAGTTTATGGAACCCTGACAGACTGTTTTACAATGTTAATAATAATTAGTATACATAAATTTAATATTAATACAGGTGTACATGTACTTTGAGGTGATTTATTTCGGCTATCGTAAAACTACTGAACATATTTTAAATAGCTTAGTTCCTAATTGATCAGGGTTAATATTGCTAAAACCTGTATTACTATGGTTACAACCGGAAAGGATATGCTTAATACTATCAGGAAAGTTACAAATTACACAGTTATTTGAGTGTGCAATTTTATGTTTATGTAAATAATCTTTAAATAGGCCGTGTCCAGTAAGAAATTGGACGTTAAAAAAATTTGGCGTAATAACTTTATAATGTAGTCTATCATCTATGGTTGGAAATTTTTTTTTAGCTATACCGTTATTATATTCGTCCCACTGCGCCTGAAATTTATTATTATAATACTTATCTAATATAAATTTAAACTGTTTAAGCGTTAACGAGGTTTGTTCGTGTATGAAGTAAGGTTGACGATACTGTACGTTATGAAATTCATGATTTAAATTTATATTATTTTTTATTAAAAATATGTTAATATGTTTCTGTATTTCGTAAGTTAATGGTTTAATACCTGCAATGACAGCGCTTGCCATGTAGCTGGTAGTTCTATAAGCTTTAATCATTTTTATTGCAATAGTTCTCTGAAAACTATTCAATATATTTTGAAATCGTTTAACTTTTAAAATGTCTATATATATTACACTACCATAAAGTATGTTAGGCAATATTACGCTTTTATATAATGTTATTATTCACTTCTTGTAATTTAATCGGTTATTATTATTATATAATTTGTTAAATATAATTAAAAATGTATTTATTTTTTTAGTGATATAGTGAAAATGATTATAAAATTTTAAGTTATTGTCTATTATTATACCTAAGTATTTGGTTTGACTAACCATGCTGATATTTAATCCGTATTGGAGCAAATTTAATCTTTTATCCTTTAAGTTTTTGTTAAACAACATGTAAGTTGACTTAGATTCGTTAATATTTAAATTGTATTGTTCTAACCATTTCGCGATTTCTATATAAACCTGGTAAAATTTATTTTCCAATACATTTTCATTCTTATCGAGGCTATTACTATTGCAATATCACATACGAAAGTGAATATGTTTACCCATTAATGGGTAATCTGATGTTGTATATTTGAGAGAAAACTATGTTCCACAAGTACGGTCCTAAAACAGACCCTTGCGGTACTCCTATAACGGTTTCTTGTTTTTTTGAATAATTACCGATTTGTAATGCAGTGTAGCGATTTTCGAAATATCGATTTACAATGTTCAACATGCCATTATGTAATCCTAGTTCCTTTAATAATGCAAGTAATCTATTTAAATCTAAACTGTCGAAAGCCTTTGTTATATCAAGAGTTATGAAGAATACATTTTTCATAAATTTTACTGAAATTAGATAACAAAGATATATAGCTCTATATGAAGTAGACGAGTTTGGATTTTTATTAATTTTAGGTATTATAACTGTTTTACTTAATTTCCATTCTCGAGGATAATAACTATATTTAAACAGTTACACGTTAATAACTTTCGGTATTACATCTGGTAACAAATTATGAAATCTTTTAATAAATCCATTTGATATTCCATCAAGTCCTGCTGACACTTTATTTTTAAGTTGTTTAATAATTACGTTAACTTCTTCTTTAGTAATCGATATGGTTACGGTAGGTTCATGTACTTCTGCTTTAAATGGTTTTACGTTAAGGTTTGACATCAATAAGTCGACTTTATCCTTTTCTGTACACGCATAATTATCTAATGTTGGTATATTAATACTTTTTTTTTTATTAGTTAATATTCTGTATTTTAATCCAAAGACATTTTTGTCTTCCAGTAATTTTTTCCAGGCTTTCAACTTAGCGTTTTTAATCATAAACTTATATTCCTTAAAATTTACTTTATAATTATTGTAATGGTTATGTTTTACATGTATGTTTTTACAGTTTCGATACTTTTTGTATAAATTATTTACCAGTAATTTCTTTATTTGTAATTCAGTATTCCACCAATAGACAGTTGACCGGATGGTGGAATATGAACTATTTAGAACTGTGTTGACATAGTCTTGAAAACTATTCAACCAACTTTTAATTTGTTGTATATCATTGCAGATAACATGTACATCAATCATATAACTGTATTTTCTTAAGTTAACTGCTAACTTATTGTAGTTAATAAGTTTAATAACACTTTCTTCTGTCTTGCTCGTCGCCGAAATTACGTTAAAAGTAATATAAAAATGATCACACTGGCATTTAATTCGTGACTAACTTCCCAATTTTGAACTCGATTTATTAAATTTCTAGTTACCAAAGTTAAGTCTATTACACTTTTTTGCTTGCTTCTCTTAAAAGTATATTTATTTTTGATATTTAAAATATGTAAATCATGTAATTCTATTATATTTAATAATTTCTTTCCTCTCGTATTATTCACTGTATCCCATAGTAAATTTCGAGAATTTAGGTCTCCCAACCATATAAATTTCGTTAATTTATTATTCTTTAAATACATATCGATAAACTGAAAATATTGAGTAGATACGCCATTTGGCGGTATGTACGTTAAAATAAAAGTAATATCCTCAATCTCAACAATAATAATGTTAAAATTGTTATGTATAAATTTAGTTTTTAAAGGTATTCGCCTAAGCGATAGATTATCATAAGCTTGTTGTGTGCTATGTTCTTAAAATTTGTGGGTACATAATTACTTTTACACCTATCACAAATAAATATAATATCTATATTTTTAGTTATCACTTTTGTTAGTAAAATATCTCTAGCTAAAAATATATGGAAATACTGGTATTATTAATAATATATATTTCTTAATTTCGTATATAGAAATTTATTCTTCAGTTTCAGAATCACTGTCATGTGACTCGTCAGTTGATTTATTGAGGTTTTTTAGTAGTCTTTTAAATCGACCAGTCGTAGTATTCGAGATCGGTTTAACGTAATCTTTTTTTTTTTTTTTTTTTTATCCAAAATTACATTGGTGATTTCTGGGTCAGAGTTATATTTTTCTGATTTGTACAAAAACCGCAGAGTAAGCACTTTGTGTGTCAAGTTATTAATGTGTTGATTATGTTAAATTTGATTTATAAATTCTGGACTTTGTTTGACCGACGTGAATACTTACATGCAAAAAATATGTTCACGTATTGAAAAAGTGTTTCGATTATTTTGAAATTATGTTCATTTTATTACCGTAGATACGCTTTCCAAATAATTAGTCAGGTTATTCTCTCTGCGATTAGTCGAATATATTGATAAATTAAGAAAATTACTCAATTATTTCTAGGTTTTTGATTATATTGTTGTAATTCTACTGCTATTACGTAAATGTTTAAATAAAAATTGGACGTAAACGTTTAGAATTTTATTCGATGAAGAACGCTTGTAAAACAAGCACCGCATTACGGTGGGGGAGTAAATTTTATGATGCTAAGTAACAAAAGGGGAAATTAAAAAAAAATTTATTATCTGAAAAAACGTGTATGTGCTATAGTTAAACAGCGCGACATTTATTATCTCAACTCTGGTGGTTTTTTCGATTGAATATGAACACACTGCCGTGCATTTAGAACCTAAAAACGAGAGAGATTTTCGTGCAATTGTGTCATCATAAACATCATGTGTAAACTGGAGAAGCTGGGCCCCCGACAAATTTAAACATTTCTTGTTCGATAACGCAGAAATAAATATTTTCGATGCAGAACATTCGTATTTGTAACACAGTTTATTTGCACTGACTGCGGAAAAACTCTGATACATCAAGAGTGGAGAAATATCATATTTGATGCGAGTATCTGCGAACATAAGGCTTTCTCTTCAATTTAAGACGCCGAGATTCGGACAAATTTATATTTAAGACGATGACGAAGTAATTCGTTCGAAGAAACGTTTGAATTATCACTAAGTGTAGTCTTATCAGTGGCAGTGCGACTATTATTAATTAATAATACGTAAACAACTTTTAAACATGTCTAATTGTACGGCGATCTCGTTAATTTCGTTAATCACGCTGCGAGAAAGCGTATTCTAAATCGTGTACCCGCGTTAAATGTTCCCATACAACTATGAATAGCGAATCAGCTAACATCTTACTGTCTCGTATAGGTGTAGAAATAAAAAAAAATAAATACCGCGTTGGAAAAAAATCGAAAGTTACGATAACCATTTGTAACACTAGTGTGTAAAAATTCTGAATCGATTAAGTATGATATTGTAACATCACGATAAGTCCATCATAAATTATTTTCACCGGAATAATTAATCCGAGAAAGAAGCTAATTAGTATAATGGTGTTACGTGAATTTTTCTATTGAAATATCTCCGTATGGCGCACCGAATACCGAACACTAAAAAAAAAAAAAAGTGGAAATAATAACAACGATTGTAAGAGATTTATTAAATAATGATTGCGTAGAAATGCAGGATTTTTTCTGCTTTTTAGGACGTTGGTGAAATAGATTAACGTTGTCGAATATTTAAGAGAATCTCTGTTCTCGTGTAATACGCTCGCGTTGCATTCATTTGTTCGTCGAAAAGATCCCGCGAAATCGTTTAATGTATTTACATTCCCCGCTTTTCATTTGTAGTCTTTTTGTTTTATTTCTTGTTTTATTCGTTCTTATCGGTTTTTTATTTCTCGTCGTTTAGTTTTAAAATTCTACCATTAATTTAAATGAATGTTAGATTCCTCTGCCGGGGAAGGTAAACCTTAATCTTCCTCACACGCTACCAGAAGCGTCACTAAGGTCGCGTTGCGTGTGTAGGTTAAAATGTTAGTGGCCAAATGGTATTTACAACTAGGCCAGGTTTAAAAAAAAAAAAAAAAAAAAAAAAAAGACTAACAAAACGAATAAAACTATTTATCAATTTTTTCTTTTCCGCCCTTGTTCTAATTATCTCAACGTCAAAAGAGTAATAAACCTATCGACATGGGCATTACTATTAACTCTAAGAATACTTCTAAACCTAATACCGCCCACCACTATTTCCGAATAACTTTGAAGGGCAAATTTTAGTTTTGGTCAAGAATTTGGAAAAAAAATCTCAGCTTCACCCGCGATATGTCTATAGCTAAAATATTTTGTAAAAAAGTTAGCGGTTTATCTGCAAGTACTCGTTCAGGAAAGAACCTGATTCAGCTTACCTTTTTCTCTACTCTTGCTGTCAATTAGTTTCTGCTTTTTGACAACGTCCACAAAGAATTTAAAATACGATTTCGATTATTCGCAATCATTATTATTATTTCTGTAATTTTACTTTTATTTCTTCTTACATATTAACGTTCGCCCTCGATATATCGGGTTCTTATCGCTCTCAGTATTTTTTTTTCGCTCTTCTCTACATCTTTCCTTGGCTTCCATTTTTATCTATAAGGATTTTTAAAAACGGTTATACGAGTATGAATTATCCGAATATGACTGTTAACAGAATAATTCGTTTCTTCAGTACTAACGTTGATTCCATAAAGGTTTTCCTACTTCTTCTCACAGCAGAATGCAATTTCAAAAAAGAGTTGTTAAGTAATTAAATTAAAAGATAATTTTAAAGCGAATACGAGCATCTGTTGAAAATGTTAGTTATTTAACACGGAGAAGCTAACTGATTACGTAAAATTTACAGAATATTTCGGAATAGATAGGGTATTTATTTATAATGTAATTTTAACTCTCTAGTAAACGTGCCTGTCCTATTGACACAAATGACCTCCCCAACACCCCAGAGTTCCCTAATGACCCTCTCCCAGAAATCCTGGCCCTCCTATTGCAGCACAACGTGAGCGTAATCCCTTTCCCTAACCTAGCTCCTAACACCGTGATTCCGCTGTGGGCCCCTTTAAACATTGATGTTAATTTTTCCCCGATGAAGTATAATAAACCCCTGCACCCGAATATCGTTCAGTTGACAGCAGCAACAATACAAAAATACCCCGACCACCTCATTTTCTACACGGATGCTACCAAGGCAACCCCAGAGGCTACTTCATCCCCAACCGCCTGTTCCTTTGAAGTCTACGACGTGATTCGAAGCATTCGACTGAATGACAATTGTTCGGTACTGGATGCTGAAATATACGCAGTATTTTTCTGTTTTGGAATATTTTCTTTCTACAGAGCCTACATCACAGAAAGCCCTGCTGGTATCTGATTCATCCGCGGTTTTATTGACAATCTCTAATCCCCTCACCAAACATCCTGTAGCAATTCGAACCCAGCAGGTAGCATACGAATTTATTAAGAGACAGTGCTCCGTATCCTTTCTGTGGGCGCCCAGCCATGTTGGGATTCCTGGAAATGAACGCGTCGATACATCCGCCCGAGCAGAAATATATTGTCCCTCGCCTAGTAACAGCCCACCTCCACCTTATCTCTCGAACATAATCTTCAATAATCTTACGTCCTTATGGAAAACCCATTGGTTCTCGTGTCAGACTTTCTCGAGGTTAATTAAACCCTCAACGGAACCATGGTGGCCAGAAAAAAACATTTCCCGCAGAGATTTCTATGCACTTAGCCGCTTGCGCACAGGCCACACGGCCATGTCGCATAATTTTAGTTTGCAAAGAACCCCTTCTCCTATGAATTGTCCTTTCTGTGGCCAAGATGTTGCTCCCCCAACTTCTCACATACTGTGCAACTGTCCAGCACTATCACCCCACCGGCCCCCTTCAATTAATAACAAAACAGTCACCAACATTCTTGAGAATTCCCCCAATGCAATTTTATCTGTAACACAATTTATCAGAACTAGCGGAATAAGCAGATATCTATGAAAACAAACTGCGCATCTTCGTACTGTAATAGCCACAGCAGTTAAACACGGTACAGGATGTTGCTTTATATATATATATATGTATGTTTTTCTCCGAAAAAAATTTAAACTCGCAGTTTTATGATTTTAAATATTTATTATTGGATTCGTCTTCAGTAGTGGGGACATTTCAATAAATAAATGAAAAAAATAACGCTAAAAAATATATAATAAACGTAAATATTTTAGAACGTTTTCGGGAATCGATCGCATTTTCGGATTATTTTACGTTTCTAGCTGAGGAAGGTGTAAATCACCGGAACTTTATTAATTAGAATGGATTAAACTAGTTTCGTTCGTTCATCATAACGGCTGTGGTTTTCTAAACTACTTAGGGATGATGTTGCAATCGATAATGTACCTATTTCGTTACGTCTTGGATTTTATAATATCTCTCTCGTTGTTCGGAGGAATTTAACGCATCGTCGCTGGTTCAGACCGTTTTCTAAAAAGCATTCCTTAGACGGCAATGATATATTTAGACGAGCGCAGATTTATGTCGAGGAGCATTTTTGTTCATTTTAACGGGTTTTTTTTTTAATTTAATCTTTGTAAAATTAATATTTTCCGCGGTACTGGATCGAGTTGGAAAAGTGAAAAATTTTCCAACGATATAATTCGGAATTTTGACGAGTGAAATGTGAAAAGAAAAGCAGGCCGCGTGCGATTCGTGCACGCAGCCATCTGAAATAAACGTGCAGAGTTGGATTTGGACAAAGTGACACCGGCAATAGTTGCCGTTTAGGAAGGCGTTCCTCTAGTGCGCGTGCAAATGTGCCGCCGATTGCTTTATTTCGTCGCAAAGCAACGAATTTCCCGATGGAAAATTTTTGTGTATACCTTGCTGCTGGTGCGCTGAGCAAGACGAAGACGGCAGGCAGGAAAGAGGCTGTATTCGCGAGCGTGCGTTTATCTAAGGCTGTACAGAGGAAAAATAGAAGGACCCCGTTCGGAAAAGTTTTCGGAAAGCGTTTTACGCGTGGCTTTGTACTGTGCTTCTTAGGAGACATAAGAAGGGCGTGGGTTAGACGGAAGATGACGGGGAGCAAACTAAAAGGATTCCGTAGAGGAATGAGGGCGAAAAATAAAGTAAATAAAAAGTATACAAAACTGATCCGTTCCTTGTGACTCGACATGTGAAGTTGATGCGTATTATTGAAATAGAAGAAACGGAAAATTGAATTGCAAACTGATATAAGGTGAGTGATAAAAAAAAAAAAGAAGCATCGTGCGCGTGTTGGATATATGTAAATATGTGTGTAGTGAATTCAAAATTCGGCCGGCGCTTTTAGGATGTGTCTTTTTTGTTTTCAACATGTACGTACAGAGTGAGCAGCTATGGCGGAAACTTCGCATTTATTATTAAAAAATTTTATACATCGATGTTAGCACGAAAAGAAAAAAGAGATTAATCTGGATTTGAGAGTAAGTATTCTAACGGGAAGTGCAAGAGGTTCTCACGTTTAAAAGGGTTATACAAAAATTTTTGGAACTTTCCGACAATTTCCAAGAATTTTTTGGGGGAGAATTTTTAATTCTTTATTAAATTAGAGCTGCTTTTGGCCGAAACAATTTTATAAATTTACATTTCTACGATTTCTACCCCATATTTATTAACTGGAACGTCAGAACTTGTAATTCCGCACGCTTGAAATGCACTTGCTATTTTCATTGATTTGTTTCTTTTTTTTTTTTTTTTTCAGGTGTTTAAAGCGACCCTTTTTAGAGTAAACAGTTTATGGTCTTAAAAATATTTCTGAAAAAATGAGTTACAACCTACAGTATACTACCGCAATTAATGATTCGACAAAGAAACGAAAACACATTATCAAAGATTTAAATAATTTTTAATTTTTAACTGAAAAAATTGCTACCTTTTTATTTTATTTTTTTTAAATGAACTGTTAAAATTAAATAAATAAAATGTAAATTTGCAAGAATTTTAAATCATTGTCTCTGCAAATCAGTAAATTATGAATTATGTATTAATAAAAAAAGCGAGTTAAACATTTAGACGTATTAACTGTTAGGAATTAAAATCGTTGGTCCTTGTGAAGACTGTTGCTGTAAATCGAATTTTATAAAAAAAATGAACAAGCAAAGGATCGCTCCGAACACGACATCGACCACACTTGATCCATTTTAATTGAATTTTCAAATTCGTTATTATTTACTTTTAAATGATCAGGCTAATCGATTCACATCAACATTACGTATTATATTACATTGTATAACATTGTAATCGGCAAGGTATTAATTCGGGTATCGAGTTATTAATCAGTGCGTCGTTCGTATGTAATCGGCAAGGTATTAATTCGGGTGTCGACTTATTAACCAGTGTGTCGTTCGTATACCTTGCCGCACAATGTATTCGAACTAACGAGTTAAGTATTAGGTAAGTGAACGCGATCAAGCGACTTACAAAAAAAAATTTGTAAATTCTTTTTTGGACATGTCATACGGCAAGAAGCCCTAGATTGAACAGTTACTTTAGGGAATAATAAATCGACGTTACAAATATGTCGAAAATTAGGAATGTCTGTTTCAAACGTTGTGCGCATAGCGGAAAATCGGCAACTATAGAGAACTCTTGCTATAGCATATTGGTCACGACGGTCAACTTGATATATATACATATATATATATATATATATATATATATATATATACACATACATATGTATACATATATACCCACAAATATATATTAATTACAACGTAATTCTTAGGCTACCCCTCATGAGAAAAAATGTACCAAACATATGTCTCAAAAAAATGTCTCAAAAAGTGTCCCAATTTTATGTATCGTTTGTTATATTTTATAGGATTTTTGTGATTATGTTATTATATTTATATGGACTGATTTAGAATTACGTTGTAAATTTTGATCATTATATACAAAGTATAGAAGAGAAAGAGACAGAAATATAAGTAAGAGGGGTCAAGGGGCACAGCCTCTTGCGAGGCCAAAATGGCCGAGTTATATATATATATATATATACGCATACACACATTTACATATATACATACATATATACCGCACGTACCCGCACACCTATATATATATATATAAATAAATATATTAATTGTTGTTCGCAGCTTTGCCTGCATTCTAGCCGTTTGAATCTTTAATTTTTTTATCCTTTGTATATAGTGAACTGTAATATTTCTACTGAAAATTATTTCCATTTTATAGTTTTTTTTAAATTTAGGTATCTTAGTAATACAATAATTAAAATTAAGTATCATGACGGCAAACCGTAATGGTTTGCGAGAATTTAAGATTTAAATTGAAATTTGTTTTAGAATTTTTCATGTAAAATTTTTCAAATATTCCAATAAAATCTATTTTTTGTATGGATCATCAATAATGCACATTGCGCGGTTACAAATTGCGTATTCAATTTTGAAAAATAAATAAATACTATTATAAAGAATTATTTACAACGTAACCTTTTCCACAATTGCGGAATACTATTTAGGAGATGGTGGACCAACCGACGAAATCTGATAGTCGATTAAGGAACAATTAACTGGAGTGATTTAAATTTCAGAAAACAGAATTGCAGCGGAATGAAGAATGTTTAAAAAAATTCAATAAAATTAACGGAAAAACATACGCGTTCGTTCGCAAATACCAAAAATAAACCGCTCGGTTTTATGTTTTGCGTAGGTAGCACAATTTCATTAAGTTAATGCGAATGAGAACAAGGAGAGGGGCACTGTCGTGCTAGTGTTATTTATAGATTGGGAAAAACGTTTTTGAGGAGGGATTATATGTAGCAGTGTACAAGTATTGGAATTTGGATGGCTCGGATGCACTGCTTACGTGAACCTTATCGTGTGCTTGAACTATTATCAAGATTCGATGAAGAACTTTATAATTTCATAACAATTTGAATATCTAAATGCCCGAAAATTGGATAAACCGGTCATTGGCGAAGGTAGGACAAAAAAAAGGCAAAAAGTAAACAAAAAAAAAAAAAGGCAAAAATAAATTATAAACTGTTTGCGAAACTTAATGATATTATACGGGTTCAGTGTAAAGTTCGATCACCCGACACCGTTATAAATAAATAAATAAACAAGCACGAGTAACCTGATATAGCTTTCGCACGATGCGCTTTTTTAAGCAGACAAAAAAGAAAAAAGAAAAAACGAGAAGAAAAAGGAACTTTTTTGAAACAACTAAATATAACGATCGACGAGGTGCGATGTTTTTTTTTCCCGCTTAAATTTCGTCCTCAAACAGAAACAATCTTAGCTGGGAGAATTTCTTAAAAAAAAAAAAAAACAAAAAAAAAACCGTCTGCCGAAAGGATAAAGTTGAATGCGTAAGAAAGGAGCGATTTAGGCAGACACGGGCGGTCGGTATACGCTGTTGATATTTTAGGGGTTTTCAAATGTTCAGAGCGGATGAATGAAAAGTAAAGATTAAAAATGTATATGGGGACGATTTTCGGGTAGGCGCAAAGGCAGTATACGGTAGTCGTGAGCGAGTGGCGAAGGGTGTAAACTGTTGTAGGCGAGGGGAGTTAGAGAATTAATTAGAGGCAGTGAAGAGCGTGCGGCGTCGGAAGATGCGGTTGCAGAGCGAAGAAGGATGAATGAACGCCGGAATTGGTTGAGCGCCAAAACTGCGTCGGAGCGGTCTAAGAAGAAGAAACTGAGAACAGCAGACCTAGTGAACTTGATAATGACGTAGGTAATGATGATGACGTTGAAAGGAGAGCTTCGCATTTAGCTTTCCTTCAATGATTAAACTTTCTTCCCTTGCGTAGGGCACATATTTTATAAATAGGCTAAACCATGACCTAATACGCGTCATTCATTTTCCTTCTCTCTTAAAATTTCATTTTCCTTCTCTCTTAAAATTTCATTTTCCTTCCTTTTCGTATATAATGTTATCCGTTTTCTCCTTTCACGCGCTAGCTTTCATTCTAGCACACATGTTCGAACGCGCTCGATGCATTTAAAAATATTTCCCGAAATGGTGCATTAACCCATTCGAAGGCAATTCTCGCAGCACTAGGTTAAGCGTATGTGCAGATGTAGTCATTCTTGCCGTCATTCTCCGTCCTAAACTGATAATTAATTAACGAGTGTCTAAAAACTGGCCGGAGTTTATAGTTTTAAAATTTGCGAGGATCGGTAATAAATTCTACTCCTGCTTTGAGATGTTCTATCTGAGATACATTCGAATAGCTCCCCGATCGGCTGCATCAGTCTGCCAAACTTTTATCGGGGAAATTTCAATAATTAGCCAATAAATATTTGCGATTTCGCCAATAACGATATTATCGAAGCTTGCAGTTTATAGCAACTAAATTATTATACGGGGCTACAAGAAGTATTTGTCGAAATATTTACTTTTTCGTTTTTTATTATTCTGTTTTTTATTGCATATTGTTAAGAATCTGCTAGTATCAATTATGCACTGTTCTCCGACTATTAGCTGATGTTGGTTTACGAAGTCAAACATAAATGCCATGAGATTGTCAGTACGGATAAAGAGATTAGCTTTGGTGTTTGATTCCTGGTGGGCACTCTGTAATTGCGCTGAACAACTTTGTCGAAGGAGATATCAAGATTTCCGCTTATTCCTTCCTCAGGATTAATAGCGGAAAGTCAAATTTGATAATGATAGTAACTGGATTGAACACGGAAAATCATATCGGTAGCTGTAGTAATATTGTTTAGCTCACTATATCTTCGCCCCCTGTGTATCTTTCTATTTTCACAAGCTTCCCGACTCCTTCAGAGTTCGCGACTATTAAGTGCAGATTACAAATGGTGAATTCCAGCATAGGCTTGAACTTTTCCGATTCTTTGTCATATAGTAACGACCGTGTTCGTACCGGATTTCGTAAATTACTTCGCTGTGACAGGTTTGAGAATCGTACGGCTTTGTTTTATCTTTCAGGGAACTAATTAACACTCTTCCACCATACTGTACCGCATTCTATGTTGCGGAGATGTTTATTTGACTTATTTTATTTATATAATTTTTTCGGGTGTATCTGTCGGTAGCCAAATGGTTCATTACCGGTACATGAAAAAAAATACGTTTTGTTTTGTTGTTTTTTTTCTTTCTATTACTAGAAAAAAAAAATATAGTTATTATTACGGTTTAAAATAAGAATATATCTGTATCGAATCTAAACGTGCTTGGCTATCCAACCAGAGGTGTCCATACGTTATAGAGAGACTTGTCTCGTTCCGGATCCAAGTTGCTCCGAGGTATATACCTAATTTGAAATTTAATTGAATACCAGAGAAATCTGGGAAAATAGAGGTGGCCGCCAAGAGAAATGAATTGGCCCCGTTAGTATATTGCATACCTTAACAATACCCGACGCTCTGTCAAGGATATGGGACTTACTTTACTTTAATATTGAAATAGCGGTCAAGAAAAGCAAGCAAGATAACGCATAATAGAAGTTGATGGTTGTTGGCGTTTTACAATTTTACGATCGGTGTGCAACAATCATTGACTATCAAATTAAATAATACCGACAAAATCAGTTTAATTACGATAATGTAACGTGCGTCCACCATAATATGAAGTTATTACATTAATTGGAATCATTCATGCATTATTATATATATATATATATATATATATATATGTAACAAATTTAATTATTTATTTTTTATCTAAAATTTTATTTTTACGTGAATCATTGTTTAGTGTTTCCACGTATGTATTTCATCGAATGGAACAACATTCGACATTTAGATTCATTCAGTCGTTTTTTTAAAAAAAGATGATAATGCACGACGTTAACATTCCGGTAAATACAAATTTTTGCCACGCATGTAACGAATTTGTAACGAATTTGTAACGAATTAATAAAATACTCCAGAAATTTTAGTGCAATTTCGAATTTCGGACTTTTTTTTTCTTCCTTACTTCCAGTAAAATTGAGTTTAAAAAGAAAGAGATCTATTCGCAAACAGCGTAAAATCGCTTTTAAGAGGTTTTCTTATCGAGGACACAGGTTGTGAGGTTAGTTCTTAATTGTGCCAGATACTGGCAAAATGACAATTAGTGGATGGACACTTTCCGGAATGATTTTTTTTTTTTATATTTTTCCTTTTGTTCACCCCCTCCCCTGTCACCCTCTTTCTCTTTCTCTTGAGGTGAGATAAGCTGCTGAAATGGTTCATAAAGATCACATAGTAAGAAACAAATTGGTTCTATGACGAAAGTTAATATGTACTATTAATTTCCGGGAAATAAGTGTAATAAAATGTGATCGGTAATTTCTTGGAAAATGAAAATTCGTTTACCGTAATATTTTCTAATAATAATTTTAAGACGAGCATTCAGGTAACTTTCTATTTCGCACGTAATCGAAAAAAGATCCGTTAAGGAGTATAATATGATTAGCGTAACTGTATACTGTCTAGCAAAGGATGATGTAGTCTGAAAATTCGTATGGTTGGTCTATTAGATAAGCAAATATTTTTTATAGCAGTATACTGTGCAACGAATTCCGGAATTTTTCGATAAAAAATACGTTCACTGAAAAAAATTGTTAATCTCGTTCTAATCAATTCGTATAATTGTTGAAGATTAGTGTGTCTGCATAAATGTTTTGCGCTCTGTATTTTAGATGAGCTGTATAGAACACGTTTTCAACCTTCTTGCTTTAAAAGCGTTACTGAAATTACGAATTTTTTTCCCGAATTCCAACTTAAAAATTTGCGAACCATTAATCACAATTTTAGTATACACCTGAATTTAACGCGCCGGGTGACGGTATATTACAGCAGTTTCGATCGATTCGCGAATGAGCGCGGTTGGTCGGATTCTTCGAAATTGGGATTTACTTTTGGGGAATTTAAATTTATAATGCGCATACTAATTATCCGAAAAAGGCCTTCTTAATAATAAATTTATTTGGCCTTTTTCACGCTGCTTTTTTCCGGTACCGGTTTTTTCGCAACTTGAATTCTTTCACATCATTCCGAACCCTTTCGATTTTTCTAAAAATTAAATTTCTTCTTCCAACATATCATAATCAGTCTGTTCTCAAGTGTTTACCTCGACTTTATACCAAGGTGATGATGATATATATTGCGTGTTAATAAAGTGGAAAGACACTTTGAAAATTTAGTAGAAAATGGGAGGAATATGGTTGATGGTTTTTTCTTTTTTTTTTTTTTTTTATAACGGGCTCGTCAACCTCCGTCCAGGAAAAATAAGGAAAATCAGAGGTAGTTAATTCGATTTTAATTCAACCGGAAGTTGCCAATATAAAAGAACCAATAACTGGAATAATAGGCTGGGAAGGAAGGGACAAGAAATGTAAGAAGCGCGATGAGCAGTAAGAAGCCGAGGCTTTAATAAATGTGAATACCGGCAAGTTCGGTAGAAAGAGAAGAGCATTCGGGGAATGATATTAGGATCATTGGTCTGTAGAATACGGATAAGAAACATTAAAGAAGATAGCGAGAAGAGTGTAATCAAAATGTAGATGACATGGATAGAAAAGAACGCAATAGGAAACTTGTCAAGAACTAGAAAGAAGAATAGATAAAATGAAAAGAGATAAAAAACCGATTAAAGAGAACGATTAAAAAGAATGATTAAAGAAAACCATTAAAAAGAACGATTAAAATGAACTCTTATTCGTACAGGAAAGAACGATATTAAAATTAAGAGTGAAATTTTTTACTAAGAGATAGTGAAAGACTAGAATGTAGGAACCAGCGTCAACCTATACCGGTAACTTTCTGCTTGCGCCCGTATTTATCACAAAACTTTACACAGAAACTTCCTTATTTTAGCATTTTACGTAATCACACCTTGTATACTCTCCATTAAGGTATGCGTTAATTTTTTTTTCTTTTTTGTGGGCGCGCCAGCGGCATTGATCCAACAACAGGAAGAGCTAAGCTAAAAATCTAAATAGCTAGGCGGTCCGAAATGGACGCAACAAAGGACAGCAGTGCAGGCACCACAGAAGATGAAGGAAAGGAGAGGATAAAGGAAGCGTTATATGGAGTAGGGAGACCTAATGCCAAGAGTTGGCCGTATAAAAGAGAGTGTTCATTACGAAGAGTAGGACACTCGAAGAAAATGTGATCAGCATCACATATACGGGAGGAGGATCACAATCGTGAAGAGAACAATAAGGAGAAGGCGACAGAGAGCAAATCGAAAGCGAGAGGAGGGTATTAGATAATGATTTGGAGACGAATTAATGAGACAATGGAAGAGCGACGACCGAAAGGAATAGAATGGAATCACGACAGGGAACGCTGAACAAAACGGTAATGCGACTGACGATTAGAAAATAGGGAGGGATAAATATTCCGCCAAAGTCTGGCGTGCTTGCAGGTGGATAAGGAAAGGATATCTGAAGAAGGAAAATAGTTGAGGAATGAATCAAGGCGACTAGAAAGAATCAGCAGCGTTATTGCCATCAATTCCGGAATGACTGGGAACCTATAAAAAATCAATAAGAATAGAACCGGATGACTGCAGAGTGGAGGTAAGAGAACGAATTGAGAGAATAAATACTAGCAGAGGAATATGAAGGAGGAGAGGATAGGGCTTGAAGGACGACGTTGATTCGTTGATTAGCGTATTAATTTTTTTTATACGAAACAATGGAATCATTTTTTTTCAGACATTTTTTTCTTAAATACTCAAAATTCCCTAGACAGAATCAAATTTTTTCGAAATCTGACGGTCCCGCAATTCTACATTAATACACGTGATGGCAATAGCCGCGCGATTTGTTTATGCGCAGTCGGGTTTCTATGAATTATATACGCATGCATACACACTCACGTAGGAAAGCACAGATATATTTAGATGCACATTTGTTTCAAAAAAGTTATTTCTGGATTCACTGTACCGGAAAATATAAGTTGAAATTTACAATTTCAATCTTTTCGGGTTGATTACAATAACTTTCATTTTCAGCAAGTTAAAACAAAAAAAAAAAAAAAAAAAACACGAATCAACGTTTAAGTCTAAGAACGCTTCTAAAATTAGTCTAACATTTTACCTTTTTTTGATAGTTTCGTTTGGATGCCGTGTTTTCGAAACTCTTTTCAAAAATGTACCCCCCTCCCCGGGCCCTACATCAAAATAGAAAATTGTCGGTGTTAGATAGATTACTAAAAATGACGTAGGTGCTGGAAAATGTAATAAAAGCGGGTAAGGTTTTAAATTTTTTTCTCTTCTTCAAGGTGAGTAGTATATTTCATATTATAGGGAAGAATATATATGCGTTTGATGTACATAAATACGCGCGCACACCGACACGCATACACACGCGCAGATGGGAAACAAATAATATAGAACATAACAGACCGCCATCAAAAAGATATTAGTAAAAAAATAGAGGTAAAAGAAATGGGCGCTTATATTGAGAAGAAGAGAAAATTTTCATAAGTCTCGCTGGAAAACTTTGAAGATTCGAAACAAGAGATGTTCAATTTTGATCCGCTGCGTATTATCTGAAAGGGTAAATGCCGTAACAAAAATGAAACGGTGGGCCACCAGGAGGGGTGGAACGGGCGAGTTAGCGCAAACACAACTGCACTAGCAGTGAAAATTTCCAGTAACGACCGCGGTGCTGTGTCTAAGGGGCTGCCGGGTGAGGGGAATATTTTTTCCAAGTAGCTCCCAGGGAAGGCCGCGCGCAAACACAGTCATATTCGTAAGCTCGCATGCATGTGGGTGTCCCGATTTTTCCCGCTTCGTCCTATTCCGGCTTTTTTTGGGCTTCGGCTGCCGGCGGCAGCGGTGTGCGCCGGAGAAGGTACTAGAGCACACATGACGTAAACTTATCAAATTATGTGTCGTGTAATCCGGCAGGCAAAATAGTAAGTGCTCTCGCGAAGACCCTTATTTCTGAGAAAAACGGCACTATTGCCTAGTCAGCCGTTTTCGCATTTTCCCTATACCTTTTCACATACACCAGTCACATGCGTCGGTAGAATTTTCTTCTTTTGTAACGTGTTTACCATATTCGATTTTTTCTTTCCGCGCCACTCCCGGTTGAATATGGCAGTCGCTAACTCTTTTTCTCCGTTTCCTGCTGCTCTCGCTTCTCCGTGTATGCCGCGTGCAAACGTTGTACAGACAGAATAGGTTCTTTTGTAGCAGCAGCGCGCTTGTGCTGGATTTCCATTTCCAAAAATATACTTACCAGTCATCTGTCAAAAGTACATTCGGCTCAAACATACGCTTACACACATACTTTTCCTTTTATCATACGCACGCACACGTGTATAAAAGCACATACGAGAGTATACGCATAAAAGAATTCCTTACATTCAGTACGCGAGTATACATATCGAGCGTCTGTCAAGTACATTTTTCGTATTAGCTTTAATCCCTCCTACCAGAAAAAGAAATAAATCGTTACATTTATAAATCAGAGCAGAAGTGAAATAATTAAATATATCATCACAAATTTGCAACCCAATAATATGTATTAACATCTAAGAGAAATATGGAACACTCGCACGACTTTGTTAGTTTTTTGATTTTGTTCGGATCTTATTCCGAATAGGGAATTTTCATATTTTTAGTTTTTCGAAAAAAAACTCACGGTTTCAAATATATCAAATATTATCCTTCAAGGAATCGAAAAAGCAAAATTATAATACAGCATTTCAGTTAACGAGGAATGTATATAATAAGAAGTCGATGTCCAGAAATGCAAAAATACGACACTACAATACAGTGATTAAGCCGCAATGTCTTTACGCATCAGAATGTCTCACAATGAATACATTAAATAGTGTAAAGGAAATTAAAAACAAAGAAAGAAGGATAATAAGAAGAATCGTTGGGCCAAAATATGTATATATGGAAACTAAGAACTAATAAAGAGGTATATGAAATAGTCGAGAAAATAACAGATACCCCATACACGAAAGAGAAGGGTCTCGTTTTATGGCCATCTTAAACGGATGGAGCCGGAAAGACTTAATTAAAAAGATATTCGACTTTTTTGATGAAAATCAGAATACGCGAATAGGTTGGTTTGCGGAAGTTAAAAGAAGGACACTAAAACGAAATGAAGATAGAAGAAGAAGAAATTCAAGATAGATTAATACTTAGAACGAAAAAATAGAGCAATGTTCAAAAGTTTCAAAGAAAAACAGAAGAAGAAAACTGGAAAATATGAACGGAGGAAAGAAAAGAAGAACACCGGCAGAGGATGAAAAAATATTGGCTGGAGAGGAAGGCGATGAATCGTGCTTAAATTATTTTACGCGGTCCTTAGTTGGCCAAACTTGGGGAAAAAAAAAAAAAAATTCAATCAAAAAAGAAGACGTTGTTTAGTGAGAAGTTCACGGACAAAAGGGAAAAACTATTGTGTAGTCGTATGCCCAAAATATTTACACGAAGAACAACAATATGAGACAGTTGTTACGATGCAACTGTTGTATTATGCTTTTATTTGCTTTGCAGTCCATTCGATCGAGTCTTTTCCGGCATTACATTCTGAAGCAGTTTAAACGATCGCCGTTGATTTTTTTTTAGCATCCTGATTTCCGCTGTACATAATTGAAAATATAATCGTCATCTTTACTAATTTTATTTCAATCTTGGTCATTAATCCTTCCGAATATTGTTTAACTTATTCTTTTTTAACTTTCTCATTAACACTTTTAGAAGTATATAAAACTATCTACTATTTCGTATCCGGCAAAGAAGTCATCATCAGACGGGTTTTCTTCTTTCTACGTCCATTATTTTGATTTTCCCTCATTTATTTTAAGAGACCATATTCTTGACTGACATCTTAAAAATCTTTTCCAACAGCAATTTCATCTAACTTTGAGATTTTTCGTCCAGCACACGTATATATATATATAGGTGTATATATTATATTCTTTCATATAGACAGTTCTATGCAGAGAAGTGCATAATACGTCGGTTAGATTGACTCCTACATCTGCCATCATTTTTAGTACTTCGGCAAAAATTTTATTAGCCTCTACTACTTCATTATTTTCTAGACATGTTGTAGCTTCTATCATTTTGATTTCAATGTCATTAGTTTTTTTTCACGTGGTGATTTCGTTTTATTTATTTCTCATGTACCATTATTGTAGTCATACAAATTTTGAAAATATTATCTCCGTATTTTAGTTATTTCTGAGAAATTTGCTTTTACGTAGCCCCTGTTTATTCTCATCGTTCAATTTTTGATTTTAAATTTTTTCATTAAAAATTTAATTTTTTAAAACAAATCTTTAGATTAACTTCTGTATCGTGATAAAAAATTTTTTTTATTTTTCTTTCAATTTCACTTAAGTATGGAAGAGTCGATTTCATAACTGATTATGTCATGCTTGACAAAAAAAGGACCATTTTACTATTTTTGAAATATATTTCTTTACTTTTTCTTGTTCACTAAATTCTGACGAAGGTAATAACAGAGCTCGCTGGTCTTTTGCAAACATCGGTTCCAGAACACTGCATAGTGTGACGTAAATAGGGTAACGTAATTTTTTTTAGTACAATTTGTTTTTGTTTTTTTTTTTTTATATCTTTATCGCAAGAAAGTCGTTTTCTTTTCGCAGTGATCAAAAGTGGTTTCGGTAGCGGTAAGAAACAGAGAAGAAAAAATAAATATCTTATAAACATAATCCTAGGAAAATAGTAGGATTTTTAAAGCTACTTAAAAAAGGAAAAAAATGTTCTCATAACCCCCAGTGTGAGAATGACTTAGTCATATGCATACATACACATATAACGATTATTACCCTGAGGGAAATATAAAAAATCAAAATATTTTTGTATCAGCTGTGATGATGTTCCCGCATTGAATATTCCGTAGCGTTTTAAAAATGTTCCAGTCAATTAAAGTCACGAAAGTCGTCCAAAGAGTGTCCCCCATGGCGAGATCTGAAGAATAACGTTTCGAAATGCGTTATTCTCATTGACTCTTCATTAAGACTATGCGAAGCGGAAATGAGGATGACGGCCGGTGCCGCGTGTTACAAACAAATGATTCCGGTAAGCTGACTTTTTATATCGAGATATTGCTGTGAATTTCGTAGATTGCGAGGGGAGGCAGACGAATAATTTTTTTTTCGAATAATTCGAAATCGAAGAAAAAATTCTTATACTACTACACTATGTCCCTATAGGAAATCGAAAAAAAAAAAAGATTAACCAGATGGACGGGGAAAATTAATAGTTCCGGAGGAATAAAAGTAAAAATGACTCGGAGGATGTATAGATGAAATGTATTGAAACGCGTCAGGTCACCGGTTTGAGACTAGCCTTGTTTACAAGTTACTCAATCGTGCACAATCTGAAATGTGCCGGAGAAATCTGGGAAAGAATATATAATTAAGGGAGAGAATGAAAGACCGGAAATGACCCCATCATAATTGTTGCAGGTCTCTCTTATCTTGCTTATGAAATTAAACATAAATGCCACGAGATAAATGGGAGAGGTGGAGAGATAGATATTGTTGAATTTCACTGGCTGAATGGAATTGAATGACCTTATAGACTGCGCTGTTAACAAATCGGCTTCAGATGGAATACGATTTATTTCTTCTGCTAATATACAAATAGATGTGACATCACTATATCAGTTGGATTGAATACCACCGGTAGTAGCTGTAATATTGTTCAGCCTTGGATCCCTTTTAAAACACCCTGGTATGCTTTCATCTCAACAAGTAGTCTAGATCGTTCGGTACGCCTATGACTGCTATATGCAGATCGCGCGAATGAATCACTCCTGTATAGGCTAGAATTTTTTCTTGTTCACACTGATTATTTCGTAAATAATATTAACCAACTGTTGTTTCGCTGTGAAACAGAATCGGAAATTGTAATCAATTGGCTAAATAATTATATCCTTCAAGGATGCTTAAGTTTTCAATAAAATATATAACAAAAAATAGAAGAAATTAAGTTTTTTTTTTATTTTTATTTTTTGTGGCCTGGTATTAAACTATTCAGTCGCTAACAAATAGATGCATAAAGAATTATATTAGAATTTTCTATTTTTTTTTTTTTTACAATAAATTTAAATACTGTAGATAAAACGGCTTCACCGCAAATATACACGATAGTGTAAGGTGTATGACGGAAATATATATATTAGCCAATTGATTTCCCTAGAGAAAATAGTCTTATAATTTTGAAATTTTTTGCAGCGAAACAATAGGTGATTAATATCATTTACGAAATAATCAGTGTGAACACAAAAAAATTCGAGGTCATATGGGAGTGACTCATTCGTGGTTTGCATGTAGCAGTCACACAGATCTGCGTACCGAACAGTCTGGAATACTTGTATAGATGAAAGTTTACAATGATGTTTTGAAAGGGATCGAAGACTACACAATATTATAACCACTACCGGTAACACATAATAATTTTATCATGTACTAGCAGAGGGAATAAATCTTATTCAATTTGCAGCCGTTTTTTTAGTAGCGCGGTTTATAAGATCATTCAATTTAATTTAGCTAGGAGGATCCAACATCACCTCTCCATATTATTTTATGTTTAATTTCATGAGATAGTTAAGAGAGAGTCCTGCAACCTAATGATTAGATCGTTTCCATTTTATCACTCACGCTCACTCTCTCTCTCGGTTATTTTCACTTTTCCAGATTTCTTTCGTATTCTGTTGTTGCTGTGCAGACTTGCTGAAGTGACTTGCAAACGAGACAAGTCTCGAATTCGTAACCTGCAATTTCGGTAGTCGAATTTACCTCATAGGCGAGATCAAATTTTAATGAAAAACAATTTGCATAACAGTTCGTCGAATGCGGTATTCAAGATTTTCTTTTATTACACTAAGCAGCTGTAAATCTGATATTTGATGTATTAGATCGGTATCAAAGTATGGATAAAAAAAAAAAAAAACAAACATATGATACCGAATAAAGTATTTTATAGACCGAATAAGGAGTATCGGATAACAAAAATCGTAACACATTTAGAACAGTAGAGCGGTAAAAGCAATGAACATAATATGATTTCCGTACATTTTCTTCGATACGTATATTAAAGAAACGAAACAGTTGGAACTATGTTACTTTCTTAAAAAAAATACAAAAAACGTATCGGTAGGATAAGATGAGATAAATCTGTTTAAAGTTATCGAATATTTTGTTAATGCACCGTCCGTAGTGCTTTTTTATGCTAAAAAAATTGGACACTAAAATTTGGAATGACTCACGAATATAAAATTAAAAATAATTTTCTTCTTTCGGATTTGACGCTAATAACTTACGCTGTTAAGGATGTAATGGAATAGTAAAATTTTAGACGCTTTAAGTTCCAAACACGAATCGCTTTCGCGTCTGATGTAGCAAAAAAGATCGTTTCGATGTCGTTCGACTAAGAGTTTCGAAATCCCTGATGCCCACGAAACGAGTCAGTTCTTGGAAACCATCTATACGAGATAGAGATTCGATATATTTTTTAATGTTGAAATGGTTTTGAACATTTTAGCAGTCCGAAAAAACACTTGTTCCTAAAAAAATTACGGACCATTTACCGGCTGAAGTACATGGTATATGGAAGAGACGTGAATGATATAAATCTCGCCCACCGCGGGGCTACTTTATTAAATTTTAGTTTTATTTCTGAAGCCGGGTTTTAGCAATTTCAATTTGTTTGCGGGAGGTGTGCTCGATGTGAACGTAGTGGAGCGAGTGGGGTTTCATAATAGTATTGTGTTTTATGTGGGTTATCGATAAATCAAAAATTTTTCACTTGGCAGCTTCGTTAGGGGGTGGGCAGACTTTATGCTCATCTGGCGCTTAATGTTTACGGTGTGCAAAGGAAATTACCGGCGTGATAAAGAAACAGGAAAAAAGGTGAAAACCGCCATGTGGGGTATATTCTACTGATATGAAGAAAAAGAAATGTGTATAAAATGTGAATTTATTAAGTTAAAAGTGCGGAAAGTGGAAATAATCAAGGACACGAAATAATTTTTGCGTAGAAATGTTTACTTTTTTTCCCGTTATTTATTTATTTACTTATTTAATTTATTATTATTATTATTACTGCTGTTATTATTATTATTGTTATTATCGTTGTTATCGTTATTATTTAATAGTATACTGTGTAGTTGTTATTATTATTTTTTGCGGTAACAAACGGGCGAGCGGTAGACGAACCAGAAATGAATTTGGCGGAGATGGAGCCGTCAGAAGCCAAGGTCATTTATTTCATCCGAAACATTAGTTTTCCAGTTTACAAGGCGGAATTGTATGCAAATCAGTGTACCGGAATAGAGTACAGTGAGACGTTTAAAGCGGGCATTTGAATAATTCCCGCAGTTGGCGTGTAAATGAAATGACGATTTTGGCGTAATGTTTATTTCGCCGCATACGAAATAGAAACAGAAAAAATAAGAAAACAAAATAATAATAATAATAATAATAATAATAATATAAAATGCTCTTATAAACGCGCCGCGAAAAAAAAAAAATTAATTGAAATTGCTAGATTTTTTACTATAGAAGAAAATTTTCACCATAAAACTAAAATAATTGGACGATAAAAGAGCACGGAAGTTGAAAGTTATACGCGATAGTAAGTAAATCAGAAAACTTGGAAATGTAATACATAACACCGTTAATTTACGAGCTGAGGACGGCTGTAGATATCAGATCACGTTTTTAAAACTTCAAGAAAAAACAAAAAAAAATTCAGGAAGAATGATTTATAAATAATTTCTTCATTTCAAAAGATTTACATTATTTTTAACCGGTGAAAAGTAATTTCTAAACATATCTTCAAATAAAATAGGAAAGCGATTTGAAACTTTGATTAAAAGCGTTCCTCTGAAAAAATTATTATCATTATTATTATTTTTGTTTTTTAATTAAATTATACTTGAATTGTAATGCGGGTTTACATTTACGTTTAGCTGCAAAGAAAACTTCGAGAATAATGCATTGCTCGGTGTCCATTCATTTTTAATTGCGTGTAACAAAATTTGTAAACTAAAAAAAAAAATAATAATAATAAAATAGAAAATTAAATTTTTTGTGTAAAATTTGCATATAAAATATAAAATCTAACATAATGAAAAAGAAAAAAACATTTGGATAACATGGAAAATTTCGTGTCAGTACAGTATTTGTTCTACATTTATTCCGTTTGCGATAATTAAAGTAACATATATACATTTTTATATACAAAATTACATATTGTCGTCGTTTGAATAGATAAATTATCATCATTATATGATTGATAATTTTTGTATGTAAACGACAACAGTACTGCAGTCGCTTTCAAAACCGGAATGCAAGCAACATTCGCTTTTGCTGGATCAATTTTAGATGCTCGATATATGTCTGTGGGTATAAGACATAGATAGCGTTAAAACATAGTTCCCCCAGCATCACTGATACTGTTGTAGTGGCTATAGGTTTCCAGCGGAATTTTACCGGTCCGAAACTTACTTAAAAATATAACATTCAATCGGGTAGCAAGTAGTGAATACTCAGGATGTAAATTACGAGTTCGTTTGTAATATGTTTTAACGGTAGAGCGTATTGTTTTTCATCTTCTTCTTGTATATGCTTCTCCATTACTAACGGTTAGCGAAGTATGTTCTCTTAATATGGCCCTTCGAAATAGATCCACCGTCCTGCTTCCAAGCCATTTTCGCAAGACTTTTATCCATGAATTATACGGTCTTCCCACCGATCTTTTTCCATCAATTCTTCCTTCTACAATTGTCCAAAATATAGCGCTTTCCTTCTTTTAATAGTTGATAAAAGTTCGGCATTCTTTATCATCTTATTTAGCACTTCTTCGTTCTTCACTTTTTTTATCTACCGTATTTGCTATATTCTCCTATATAAATATATATTTCAAACGCCTGAATCTTCTTTTCTGTGCTAAGTTCTAAATAGGATACTCTAATTTTGTCGTTAGCAGCGCTACAGTTCATCTAGACCTTGTGAAAAAAATTAGATCTGAAATCTCAACGGGGGAAATGGCAACAGAGACGCACCGGTCAGTACATTACTAGTCAGCTCGATACATCTCTCTGAAGTAGTGATGGACGTGGAAAAGTATGTGTTGTTTAATCCCTACCGCGCTACACGCATGTCTTATTAGCTCTTCCTCAACAACAGTCTAGCTCCTTTTGTGACCTCACATATTCTTCTAGAGCAGCTTCCTTCTTTCTCTCGTTATGTTTCCTTTTTCTTCAATCATTATCACTGAGTTCCTTTCTTTTTTATACTCCTTCCGTTGCTTTTCATCAACTCGGCCGCTGTGAATGAGATATAGTTCGCAATATGTCTATTATTGTATGTACATATATATATATATATATATATATATATATATATATATATATATATATATATATATATGTATTTGTTAATTATTTATTTATTTTTGTAGCAAATCATAACTGCACACTAATGATTAATCACTGTATTTTTGACATCTGCGGTATATGTTTTTTTTTTAAAATTGATTCGGTCTCGTCTGCTATCAACTCAGCATAAGTGGTGAAATATGAACAGCAAAATTAGAAAAGCCATAGAATCCTATTTTAATAAACAAACAAATGAGAACATCACTTATGCTACTCCAAAAGAAATCGTATCATGCATCAAGCGTCTAAAGCCTAAATCTTCTTTGGGACATGATAATATTAGTGTTGCATGCATAAAAAAGTTGCCATTTATAGGGGTAATGGAACTGTGTAATATAATAAATGCCATTTTTACATATGAATATTATCCAAAATCCTGGAAAATAACGAAAACTATTGCCTTACCCAAAGTAGGAAAAGACGCGTCTGAAATTAATAATATACGACCTATCAGTTTGCTGAGTAATTTGAACAAGGTAATTGAAAAAATCATACTAAAAAGACTGAGGGACCATGCCAAAAACAATGACATTATCCCCAAAATTCAATTTGGTTTTCGCCCCAGACACTCCACCGTGCATCAGGTTGCGAGAATTACCGAGGCTATTACCCATGGTTTTATTTGTAATAAACATACAGGAATGGTATTTTTCGACGTAGCTAAGGCTTTCGATACCACATGGCATGAGGGAATCACATATAAAATGATAAATTACAACTTTCCAAATTACCTTATAAAACTAATAAGTATAGTTACCTTACAAATAGACTATTTTATGTAAACGTCGGCGCTTCTAAATCTACTTTAAACCCCATGTTAGCGGGGGTACCGCAAGGCAGTGTGTTAGGTCCTTTTTTATTTACGCTTTTCTTATCTGATTTCCCGAAACTTCAAAATACTGAAATTGCCATGTATGCAGATGACACGGCTTTGTTCACTAGTTCACACAGACCACAGACTATCGCTAACAGATTGCAGAGTAGCATAACTCGTACATTACGATATTTCAAGAAGTGGCGCGTAAGTACGAGTATAAATCCATCCAAAACTGAAGCAATACTATTTACTAGGCGAAGACCTGCTCTACCCAATAACTTAATTGTCAACAATGCCTCCGTGCAATGGGCCGAAACAACGCGCTACTTAGGAGTAGTACTGGATAAGAGACTCACGTTTAACAGGCATATCGATCACATAGGTATAAAAGCTGACAAAACTATACCAGCTGTATATATCCGTTATTAAAGTATAAATCATACCCTAGCAGCAGTAATAAACTAATCATTTATAAAATGCTAATAAGGCCTGTCATTACCTATGCGTGTCCTGTGTGGTCATCTGTTTCAAATAGCACATATATGAAACTTCAGGTGCTACAAAATAGGTGCTTGAGGTACGTACTGCGAGCAAATAGGTATGCATGATTACACAGGAGTCTCTTTTTTAAAAGATTTCATCCTTGGTATAACAGATAAATTCTGCAAAGATTGTGAAGTCCACAGTAATGAACTAATCAGGCCAATCGAAAATTACGATTCCAGGCGACTAAAATATATGTATAGCAAATATAAACACCGTAGGCTTAAGCATAATATTTTGAAGTAAGGCAGTTGCAAATATAAAGTGTATATTCTGTAGGCGGAGCTTAGTGCGTGTATGTGTGTGTGTGTAAAAGAATATTTTATAAGTGGGCTAATAATAAGCTGGTAAGATGCGAATATTAACATATGTTATCTTATGGCGCTGTTTTTTTTTGTTAAGTTTTTTCTGCAATTGATTAACATTTATTCATAACGTTGATTTTTTTGTATGCGTCTATACTACTGTATTGTCGCGAGGCTAACGGGCCGATACACAATCGTTTCTATAATAAGTATTAACAATTGTAACGAACGTGGTTAATAAATTCTTTCTTTCTCTTTCTCTGAAATATTGGTTATTTTCGATAGTCGCATTTAAATTTATTCGGATGAAATACCATTAGCTAATCGACTATACTAGGCCGGCTGGCTGCAGACGTAAGCGTACGGATCTATAAGGAATAAATGAAAACAAGTTCTAACATTTGTAGATATGTTTCATCTTATTGACGTTATTTGTCGTTGAATACTCGTATTATTTCTACCGATTAGATTTGTTCTAATTAAACATATCACTTTAAAGATAATGTTTTTAAATATTAAAACTGATGCGCTTCGAAGATTATAAATTCATGATCACGGTTTTAAATATATTTAACGTTTATTTCTAATACACAATTTGTTAATCAAACATATAGTAGACCTTTGATATTCACAAAGTGTAAAATTTTGAATATATCGGTTCACTTAAGTCTATATTAAAATTCAGAACTTTTTATTTTTAGACTGCAGCAAAATACCGGTAGGAATATATGATACTGAGATTCGTGACTACGATCATCTGCATATTGCAGATAGAACATACAAGAATTTTGCTCAATTTTAAGGAGAATAACGATACCGACGATTGCTACATTTTTCTGAACTATCGCGATGGCGTTAATCATCTTTTATTTAATTGTGGAAAAAAATGAAGAGCAGAGAAAATACATAATAGATTTACGTCTGCTGGTTTTTTCTACCTTAAAAATACATAGGATTATTATTTAAATTAAGCAGAAGTAAAGTATTGCATTTATTTGGTTTTTCACTTTCGATTTTTATTTCGATTTCCTAAATAGGGATTTTTTTATATTTTGATTTTCCTGTTGGTTTTAACGGTTTACATAAGTGTTGTTGCTGTATGTTAATTTTAAAGTAGGTATATTTTAAGCATAGAATAGATAGTGGCAATTGGGGTGATGTTTTCGAGTCATAAAAAAAAGAAAAAAAAAATTTGCTTCGCTGAATGGAGGAAGAAAGAGAGATTGCATTTGCATCGAACAACGAAAAAGAATTAATGTCGCGACACAGCTGACCTTGAGTCATTTGATCGCCATTTAAAGTAATTTTTTCATCAATAATTAAAGCATTCTTGGCGGTTGCCTGTTCGTTTACAACTGATTTTTTCAGTCGGGTCTTATTAATCTTCTTCGCCGCCGTATATTAAGATCCAGGCAAGCTAAAACCAAAATCAACGTTAGGAGAAATAAATAAAAACCAAAAAAAAAAAAAAAAAAAAAAAGAAGAAAAGTACCAAATTTGAATATTCCAACGTTATTTTGTGTTTCCAAGCTCATGAGGATAAGCAATTTTTAAGCATCACTCTTGTATACCGGGAGATTATTGTAATAAAAATAAAGTATACCTATACTATTTTTATGTAAAATATACATGTATAGAAACCGTAGTGAGCAATCGTGATCGGTATGTGTGTGTATGTATAAAGTAAGTCCCGTATATTCTTGATAAGGTATCATGGTGTAATTAAGGTTCACAATGTACTAGGCCTAACGGATCTGCTCAGAATATTTAGGCTAATTCCTTCCTCTCGGTCGTCTTTACTTTCCCAGATTTCTCTGTTACTCAATTTCAAATTAGGTATATATCTGGGAGCAACTTGGATCCGGAACGAGGCAAGTCTCGATAACCTACGACACCTCTGGTTGGGTAGCCAAGCACCTTTTAATCATCAGGCTACCGCATGTATAGCGAATAAAATTAAAAATGAAGTAGATCACTATTGTGCGATGGCAACTCCGTATGGAAGAGAGGCGAATGCTTTTGAAGATACAGCTTTCCCGACGATTATTCGACAACTGGTCGAGTATTTTTATTAGGTGTCGCGTTGTTTGCGCTAAACATCCAGTTCTTTGCGGGCACTAACTCCGTAGTTGCGGCCATACCGTAGAATGAAATTTCCTTCCCTGCTTTTCATTCCTTTTTTCTATTACTATTAATTTTTCATATCTATTCATAGCGTGTAGCTTTCTGGCCAAATAAAATAAAAAAAAAAAAGAAAAGAAAAGAGAAAAAACATCCAGTTCTTTACTTATTATAAATGTAGAAATAAATTTTTATTTTCGCCGTTTTACAAAGTTGAAGGAGGAGAAAGTAGAAAATCGGAGGAGAGTGTAGAAATAGAGTATCGTGGAATTAATTAATGTACCACTGAAATAGAGTTCGACTATTGTATATAGTTTTCGATTTGACGGATTTAACAAAATAGCTTCTCGTCTATTCAGTAACTGAGAGCGCGGGATATTTGGAAATCCTACCAGCCTAGAAGAGGTGTTGATGTTCTTAGGCGAAATAATCGACTAAAAAATTGAATACGCATAGAGCAAGGACAACGAGTGGCAAAGGAGCACCCCGCCGATATATGGACTTTTTATCCTGTTATCCGATCAATCACATGTTGAATTTATTGTAAAAAAATATTTGTTGATTCTAAAGTGTACACACATTTTCAAATAGAAATCGTGTAAACCTTTCAAAAAATGTCTTTTTAAAATACGAATAATATTTTCATTCGTTAAACAAGTGCATAAGATCAGCGCTGCTGCTGCTATCGAAGCGAATAAGATTTTGTTTGCGACATATGTTTTACGTTCGTATTTTTTTAAAAGATTTTTTACAATTGTACCGTGTTAATTTTTATTTTCTGCGGATAATTATTATTCGCGCCATTTAGTGTATAAGCGTGCTATTTTTGCAGCAAAAACAGGTACAAATAGAGAAGTATTTCGCATTTGAAAGAGACGTTGCTAACCGGCCACGGTTGCACTACAGCTGATGAACGGTAGTCGCTTTTATATAACGTGGGCGATAGGACGGAGCAAGCGGGGGGAAAAGTCATTTCTGATATAAAAACCGGCGTACAGAGCTCCGTGCGCGAACTTTTACCTCGTCGCTACCATTCGATCCGTTTTCTATACACGCATTCTTATCTCTTTTTCTGGTTTAGACGACGAGCTTTTTTCTTTTCAATTTTTCTAGTCTTGCACTCGGCGCTGAGCAGCGCGGGTTCGGTACCGGGCGGGTACGGGTGCGGGTGCGGGTGTCGCACCCGGGTATACTCGGCCGTCGCAGCGGGCGGCGAGCTTGCACTATAGCCGAGCCGTGGGTGCGTGTATCGCTGTCAGTCGGTGCTTTTAGCACGTGGATAAATGGAAGGCGCGGCGCTACTGGCCCCGGTTAGAGAGTTCGTTACACTCGGAAGTGCTCGGCGAATTTGCGCGCATTCAGCAATTCGCTGTCCTTGCCTATGCTTTTTCCCGTCCTTCTTTTTACCCGTAACAGTTATCCCCCCGATGCGATTCCTTTCGAGTTGAAACTTGTTTCTTCTTTCTCGGGCGCCCTCTCTCCGGCACGTCGTCCGTCTAACCCCCGACAGCCCTCTAGCCTGCTGCGGTCGCTCTGTGTGTGGCACGATGGCCGCGCTCACATTTTCTCTCCTTTTCAGCCTGTTTCCTCTAGTTTCTATCCTTTCTTTTTTCGTCCTTTATTATTTTTCCTAGGAGGCTCTAAATTGAACAACAACCATCCAGCCGTAACAACGATTCGGGAAAAATGGAAGAAATAAATAATACTAGGAAAATTGGATAGAGCCGATAGGTAATTCTGTTCAGCAGTTTTCTCGGCGCGAGCGGTGCTAGGCCTTCGCACTGTTGTCTTCTTTTCTATTTGCCGTTTTCGCGTTCTCCTTCAGCTCCCCTTCACCCGGTACAGGTTTTTACAAATTTCCATTTTACATTACGCAATTATATTTATTCTTGTCTTGTACGAGGTGAATAGGCATTTCGATACACGCCCCTTTGCTCCGTGTATAGAAGCTTGCGCAGCGAATTCTTTATTTATTCAAATATTTATTTTATTTTTTATTTGTTTATTTTTTTTTTTTTTTTTCGTTTTCTTTCACCGAATTCCGCGATGCCTGAAAAAAACTTGGCTGAAATCGGAGAAAAATTACTTCGCGGCGTGTACTTTTTCCGGTGCACTAATATTTCTTCGAACGAGTGTGGCACTCGCCGTGCAAAACAGACACACTTCACTCCGAGGATATGAAGCCTGAGATGTACCGGCGTTGTTAAGAAAAACAATTTCCATAGCGAATATACCTGCTAGCACGGTACTCTAAAAACCCGGGGGGCTACTTCATATGAATTAAGAATATCTCCAGATTTAGGAGGTTTAAAAAAAAGGGGTTACATAGTGACGATTGCAAAAGTTGCGCGGGATTTTTAGATAAAATTAATAATGTAATCGTAAAAAATAGGCTGCCACCTTCAGTCGTATTGTCCGATTCCGATCGTCGTGACTACTTCTGTTTGTACATTCTAGCTGTACAGATATAGGCATTGATAACTGTTACGTGCAATCGCAAGACTACACTTGCAACCGGTGTTGTCATTGTTTGATTTATATTGATACATGAATGCTGGCCCCGTAGGTGTGTGTCTGCTGTGTACTCTATACCTAGCGCGCATATGATGATATACGTGGTGGTTTTTGCTACATTGTCTTGCACGTGACTGTATTAGCGAGTATTTAATTTAATTTTTCATAGTTATATTTAAAAGGGAGAGATTCTGTTTTTCTGTAAAATAGCCCTTCCGGTAAGAAAATTATCATGTTTTACCCGATATTATTACGAGGAAAAAGGTTGCGCGGAAAGTAGGATTTGACGAAATTCCCCCGATACGGTAATGTACACTGTCCGCGGTCGGAAGGCCGACGGATGCCTACATCCAAAGTAGTCTATAAGGTAATAAGTAAATTATGTCAACGTGAAATCTCTTTGCGGCATAAAAAACAAAATTGCTTAATGCGAAGGCATCCTTGCAGACGAGTGAAGCGAAAACACTCGACGGTGAATGTTAACTGGCGAAGACGAACCGGTGAAGGCTAACTAATTGGTGAAATAACCGGACCTGCGAAATGTGTAATTGGTGCCGACTAAAAGTGAAGACGAAGGACCGAATAGCGAGGGCTAACTAACGAAATTGACGAAGGCTAACAGCTGTAACGGTTAAATAGTCGGTGAAGAGTAATTAATTGGCGAACTAACATCCGAATGCTACCAATCGCTCGGCTAATATCAGACTGAGGGCTAATTAACTCAACTCTATTCGGTGCAGACGAACAAACTAATTCGAAGCAAACGATAGTTCAAAATAGTAGTACCCTAAGGAGGAAAAAGTTGTATTAAAAAAATGTTTGTCGAAGGCGGAATAATCTTTGCGCAGGTACAAAGACGGGTAAACGAATTTCCACGCCGCTTTCCAAGAAAAACGTCGGAAATTCCGATTTTAATTTGAGTACTACGCGCACTAGTACTAAAAATGACGAAACACGTGAATTGTGCATGCGCTGTCTTGCTATCTTACGTATTGTCTCATCTCTCTTATCTTCTCGTATTAGGGAAAATTGTTTCCTTCTTACAAGCATATTACTACGAGTAATACTTTTTTTTTTTTTTTCGTTTCTTTCCACCGGATGTCGTCAGATTTAATTAAACGGTCGTGTACGCATACTTGTTGCACGTTTAGCATTAAACTCGGCGAGCGAAAATATTGCCAACTAAAATGGAATTTGCAGAACGGATCGGTCGGCTCCTTCAGAATTCCTTTTCGTGCCGCAGCGGCGGCGAATGCATCGTCTGCGCGATAATCATTTTCCTCTGTTTACTCATTTTCTCGTTCGAGTTTTCCTTGCTTTTTCCTCGGCTTTCCATTAGCGTATATTCTCGGTCGTCCTTTTTATTCGGCGTTTTCGCAGCGAGAAGTCATTAGCCCACAAACCACTTACCAAGAACATTATCTCTCTTCGTTTAGTTCTTATTACGTCGGCGTCGTCGTATCGGCCGCTCGGAGGGTTTGCGTCGATGGTGTATAGCGCTTCAGCGGCACTGGCTGCACACTGTTTTCTCAAGCAGACACACGCAGATAGAAGAGCAACATTAAATAAAGACCCCAATCGCGATGTCTGGCAATTAACTCGGCAAGACTTCTCCTTTGCAACGCATTCCGTCGTCATCCCTTCTCTGTTTTTTCTTCTTCTTTTTTCCTTCCTTCCTTTTTTTTTTTTGTCGGTTTATTATTTTTTTAAGACTCTCATGCAGACTTCCCTCCATTTATTATTCTTGGAAAAGCCTTTTTCTTGACCTACATTAAGCTTTTCACTATTTCACGCTGTGTTTATTTAAAGACACAGCTTAAAAAACTTCTCATGTATGTTATTAGCGTAGCCAGAGCGTGTATGTCTGGTTTAATCTTCATTCATATTTATTCCAGTCGGCTTCGAACGTTCCTTTAACCGAATTTTCGAACTGTCTCGGTTCATCGGTCGGCTGTCGACGGTCGTTAGTTGCCTGTTCGCGTTTTATCGATATTTCTTTCGATCTTAAAAAATGTTTAAATAATTTTCTTCGAAACGCGACAACCGTGTTAATGTGAATTGTTTTTTCTTCTTCCGTTCTGCAGCCTGAACATTATTTAAAAATATTTTAGCTATATATAAATATATATATATATATATATATATATATAAACTCGGCCATTTTGGCCTCGCAAGGGACTGTGCCCCTTGACTCCTCTTGCTTGCATTTCTATCTTTTTCCCTTCTATACTTTGTATAAAATTATCAAAATTTACAGTGTAATTCTAAATCGGTCCATACGAATATAATAACATATCACAGAAATCCTATAAAATGTTACATAAAATTGGTACATTTTTCGTTACATAAAATTAGGACATTTTTTGTAATGGGGAGTAGCCTAAGAATTACGTTGTAATTAATATATATATATATATAATTACCAGTTAATAAAACGGAAAACGCAAGAAAGAGATTTAAAAGCATCGCGATTCTAAGTATAGTACTTCCAAGAAGATTGTCCATCAATCGAAAGATTGAGGAATAGAAGAATATATATATATATATATATATATATATATATTACTACCTTGTGACTAGGCTTTGCTCGCATTTATTCCGAACTTGTAGATCAATCGAAGTATATTTCGTAATCATTTAAAAAAAGTATAAAAAAAATCGCGGCTTAATACGAACGCTACGATTACATTACCATATTTTTCAATTTTGAAAGTGTTTTTAGAGTTTGCATTTAAAATCGCACCATGTAAATATTGAGAAAAAATTGATTCCATCACGAAAGTTCAATTCTCTATTTAAAATGGTAAATAAGCGAGTCGTTAAATTTACGTTATATCACAACTACTATTTGTACCCATTTCCTGGACCAATCGATTTCTAGACTTTAAAAGCCATACTAAATTCACCAAATTCGTTAGAGCTATTTCCGAAAGCTCATGTTCGCAAGAATTACTCATTTAATAACATACATATTAATCGAGTTTTGCTCGGATTTGAAGTCGCAGACCGGTCAATGGATTAATCATTTTCACAAACATTTAACGGGGTAATAACATGCATAGGATTTGAAAGCTTCATTTTTTTCTGTACACTGTATTATTCACATTTTTCACGGCGAAATAAATTTTTAACACTTAATTAAACAATTAAATGTATAATTTTTATATTCCCGACGCGTTTCGAAGCAAACACTTCATGTTCACGGGAGTAATTATAATATAAATAATGAAGAACGATAACTACATTTAAAATTAACAGAAAAATGACGTTATTAACACTTTGCAAATCAGACATTGTTTAATATATTATTAATACATATATATATAATTTTTGCTGGTATTATAAATATAATAAACGTATGTTTTGTTGTTATTTTTATTTGATGGTTCTCGAAGAGAATCATGTAGGATTTTATGCAATTGGAAAGAAAAAAATCAAATTTGTTTACATCTAAAATGAAATGAAAAAAATTTGCAGTTCGCCCAGTTTCAGTTAGATAATGTTAAAATCGTTTCTTCGTTAATACAACACGAAACATTGCTGAAAATTGTATAAGTTGCAGCTGCTGTGGCGTAATTGGTTAGGTAGCGGCGTTTTATTTGGGTAGTACCGGGTTCGAATCGCGTCGCTGAGTTAATGTCCATAGTTGACGCGCCGGAAAAAAAAAAAAAAAAAAAAAAAAGGTAAAAAAATCCCTGAAATTTTGAAATAAACTCCAAGAACAAAATTGAACACGGTATTGGTAAATTTTTAATTTGGCCAGTAACTTGGACATAAAATTGCACTCGAACTTTTTGCGGGTATAAAAAATTTTGCTCATTATTTAAACATTGGAATTGCGTTGTATAGTTTCCTTATTTCTGTTTGTCAATTGTTTCTTTTTGAGAACTACCGAAAACTATAAAATCTCTAATACCTAAGAGAGCAGTCTATATTTCCTTCTTAAATTTTCTAAAAAAGAAAATCTGTCATCTATCAGAGCAATTTTTTTAGAGTAATTCTTCTCGTTCCAGTTTTTTAGCTGTTATCATCTTTAGTTAAGCACTTTTTTAAGTTTCTCTACGATTGATTTTTTACGAATGCGGATTAGTCTTCCTTCTTCTTTACATACCTGCGATTTTTCACTTTCTTGTTATACAGGATTACTTTTAGAAATGATTCCATAAGCTAATTTTACACAACGTTAGTTAGTCGAATTTCTTTATCAGCAAGAAAATACGTATTATTAGGAAATATTATTTTTAAATGTTTGGGCGTTGAAAAATTTTCTAATTAATAAATAAACATTCTGTTGTAGATAAGTTAAATTTTTTTTTGTATTAAAAAAAAGTCCGAAGTTGTAGAAAAATATAGATACTAATAAAATAAAAAGTTCGTAAACGCAATAATAAACATCTTAAGATTAAATGTTAAATAAAATATTCTACGGGCACGTCTTTTACGAAAAATGTCCCCCTTTGCAGTAGTAGAAAACGTAAAAGAATCAATAAAAGCAATGATAAAGGTTTAATTTAATATTACACGACTGGAGAGTATGAAAGTTACCCCTAAGAATTATTCATACTAAAATGATTGAAATTATCGGATTTCCTGGAAATTTTCTGGCCGAAAAACAAAATCAAGGAATATTATTAAAACAGGAAGCTTAAATAATTTTCAATTTGAAAAATTAAAAATAAATACCAATACGTATAAAACTGTAAGATTCATAGATCTGTTACAGATTCCGATCGCGCATTCTACCGTTACTAATAATTTTCTGATTTCCTTTTTCAACCAGAAAATTTCCAGGAAATCCGATAATTTCAATCATTTTAGTATGAATAATTTTTCATATAATATACCGCAATATTTCTAATTTTTTTGAAAATGAAAATGAAATATTTAGGTTCGTTTTTAGTAGTAATATTCTTTGTTTCTCACGGAAAGATAAAAATTACTTAGGTTCATTTCAAACTCTTCAAACAAATAAAAACTAAATCTTTATCAATATATCGTTTTTGTAAATACATATTTTCTTTTCTGTTTTCTAGTATTAAAGATGGAATATTTTCCCAGAAAGACGTTTCTAGATTAATATTCAATCCTAAATTATTACGCTTATATTGTTATTATTATTTAATTGTACGGAGATACGCTACATTTAAATGTTAATAAGTTTCAGAGGGAACTTTCGGATTATTTTAGAATAGGTTCACGAAAATTTTCCCAATCAGACTTAGCTCTTGTCGGTTACAAAACACAATTGTAATTTTCGGGAAGAAAGGCGAAGAACTGTTGTTTTATGTTCAATTATGACGAGTTAAAAAGAAAACATTTAAAAGATTTTTTTTCATTTTTTTTTTTTTTTTTGAGTTCCTTATTCAACGCAAGAGGAATTTTTTTATATATATTTTTTTTAATTCTCCTCCTCACCTTTTTTTATATGCGCTGTTTGTAACTACTAAGGTCATTACAGCACATATAAATTTACAGAATCGGAATTCGAAGCAGATTGTCCTTGAAGGAAACATCACTGCCTAACCAATCACGTTAACGGTAGTTGGCATAATGTTTAATAAACATATATACTTTTTTCGTCTATTCTAACTAATAGATTAAAATGTAAATGTTTTCTATTAATTTTTTTCCTTTTTATTTAAATCTTTACATCGTGGTCTTGATTGTAACCGCCTAGCAAGAAGTTTTCATTTTGCTTCGTTACCAGTTTGCGCTAGGTTATTAAAGCGAATTTGTATTATACGAACGTAATGACGCGCGATAAATACGGGCGTAACACACACGCGCATACGCACGTAGAAATATATGCGTGTTTACTTTCAGACGTGCATATAGTTAATTTAAATAAGGCGCTAGAGGATGATTGATAAATTCTTCAATATGACACGAAAGTAAATTTGAAGAAAAGGGAAAATCTGTAGGTAATATATGGGGTGCAAAAGAACGACGGGAAATGATAGATAAATTGGACGAATACGACTGCGTGCACAGAATTGTGGAGAACTAGTTGATGATTTATAGAGTGGGAAGTGAGTCGGAAACGGGCGCACATGTAGAAAAATAAAGGGCTGACAGGGGCTACAGACATGTTTTACGTGTGTATAGACGGAGAATTGGATAAGAAAATATAAGACGGTCTATAAGAAAGGGGATGCGATATAGCGATGTGGTGAAATGGCGGAATATGATTTGAGTTTTCTGCTGCCATAGCGAGCGGTTTATTGTGAAATAGTGGAGGACCTAGTCAATAATAAAATGAATCGTACTTTCTAATCCACCGAGAATACTGCGAACTGAAAAGGGTGAAGTACAGTGACCCATGCCAGAAAGCTGAATTGGGGTTTGGAAACTTCCCGATTGCAGCCTGTCTTAACTAATGCGTATGTTGGCGAACTTTCGCAGCAAGTTTCTCCTATATTTCCTTCTTTAAATCGGTTTTAGAAAACTAGCGCTCTGAGGGGCAGGCTGTAATGGACGGAACAGTTAGCACGGATAAAAGAAAATTATTCGCGGTGCTTTTTTACCTAATAGACGACTGAGAGAAAATTTTTATAAATATATGCCCTTGTACATATATATATATATATATTGAATTTGTGGTTAGCGTATGTGTATGATACATAATTTATTAATAAAAAAAATATTTAACATCGTAATAAGTATTCCGGAACATTTAATATTCATTTCAAATATTATTATAAAACTGAGATAACGATAATAGCAATAATAGTTAATAATAATAATCAAATCAAACTTCATTATTATGATTATTATTTTACAATATTTCCACAAATGAGCAGTTTTGCGCGAGTAGATAATAATAATAATAATAATTTATTCAAGTAGCTAAAATCGGAACTATAAATGGAACTGGCAATTGTATTTTCACGATTTTCTTCATTTTGCTCTATTTACTAATTATTTTTTAACTGACAAATTAGAATTAATAAGATATTAAGGATGGTTTAAGCTCACCTGATAACACTGTTATTAATTTTGCTTTTTAAAACAATTATGAATATAAAATCGATTGATTTTTTTTTTTTGGATGATTATATTCTTTTGCGGTTTTTACACAAAAAAATTTGCAGTTTGGTTGAGGCTTATTTTATACTAACACCTGCCGTCTAAACCTGTATCTAGAAATTAATAAACTTTTTTTTTTTTTTATTTACAGTTTACGCATGTGATAATGAATGTTTTTTAAAATTCTTATTTTATTTTACTCAACCTTTTTTTTCCCACTTCACTCTGGTAAAAATCCGGATAGGTCCTTTGACTCGCACCGAAAAATTATGTAAATTACGCATTAAAACTTCTTTCGGAAATCAGTCTGTCTGTTGATGAAAATCTGTTCAGTAATTTCCTGCCCGTAGTTTCACCTGTGCGTTAATGCCTGTTTAAATGTTTACATTTTCTCTCTTTGTATTTATGTAAAGATTCTTTTTAAGAAACATATTTATCACCAAATAGTCTTCACGTTCAGCTGAAGATTCTTCGGTCTACAGAAGAAAGAATGAATAAAAGAAATAAATCTTCAGTGGAAATATAAAGTTTACCGTATAAAAAAAGAGAAAAAGTTAAAGATGTAAACATTTATTAATCTGCGGGTAATAGCTAGCCGCTGGGTATTATAAATGGTACGATATGAAAATAACAAAAAGGTTCGCTGAACTAAAGATTACACACAACCATAATTTTAGAAAAGTAATACATAAAATTAAAAACTGGCACATAGTTTCCTCGCTCTTTACCTTGTGCACATAGAATACTCTGTTACAAATTGTTTACTACATAGTTGGTCACACGCTAATCTCCTATAATTGCCTATTTAAAAGAATAACTTCATCCATATGCTTGTTTTTTGTTGCGCCTTCTAATCTTTTCAACGAACATTTTATAAAAATTAATTTATTAACAGAACAGCAAACTGCAATATTTTTTATTCGAATTTAAAATTTGAATATAAAGAACATTTTCCATCATCATCTGTATTAAGAACTTGCTCTTGTCGTTGTCGCTCAAAACCATTATACTTTTCCATTTTTTCCTATCTTGCGTCATGTTTTTCAAGTGAAACTTCTCACGAGGGACACTACGAGTTTTGGGATAGAGAGTAAACTCGTCGAACAAATCTTGTCAACAGAAGAAATAATTCATACAGTCAGGAATCGGGAAAAATGGAAAAAAGATTATATTCATGTCAACAGTCTGAAGTCTGATGAGGATATGTGGCGTACCTTAAAGAAGGGGGTATAGTACGAACAGTGCGGGAAATAAGTAATATTTCAAAAAGTGATTAGCGAAAATATTAATTTCATATAATGGAGAATCTTTCACCATCCTGTTTGTTAATTAATGATTTATAGTAATTTATAACAAATACAAATTTAAGAATAAAATGAATGCTTACTTAGAAACGTTTTATCGATCATCATCAGCTAAGAACACAACTTACTATATATGATCAGAAACGTGTAATTTAGAATTTGTTTCTGATCACACATGTGTTCTTAGCTGATGATGGATTATACCCGATAAAACCTTTCTAAGTAAGCCGTAATTTTATTCTTAAATTTGTATTTGTTATACTAAATTACTATACATTAATTTCCATTCATTCGCGCTAAATAGAACAGTGTTTCTATTTTTACCGATATTTGTTGATTTTTCCGTTTTTTTTTATTTATTTTCAATGAATCTCTTGCGATGTTTGCGCGAGTTTATTACGTCGTTGACACCGTCGAGACATTTTTAAAGTTGGACATCTTAAACCGGTTGTTCTCCTCCGTGGTAAAAACACCGTTCGCGTAATGAGAAATTATTATTCGCGACAATGTTCGGCCCTTTTCGACCGAAAAATTACCGCATTAACGACGTTTAAGCGACGTGTACATAGGCGATTTTATTAGTGTTGTAAATCGTTTACTCGGCCTTTGTATAGTTAATATTTTGTATAAAATCTGTGTATAATGATAGCGCTGCTGATGTCGATTTATTGCGGTATCTGTCAGCGACAGTTGTTCAGTCGGTAACGTGTTACTACATTAAAGTCGCCTGTTAAAGGTTTTAAATAGGGAAGTCGTGTGTGTGTGTGATGTTGCACGGAAGAAAGGACAATGAAGTCGAACATGACCGTTGAAAAATAGATAAAAACGCAATAGGAAAATGAGGATATATACCCGTATACATGTATATACACAATGAATATACGTGTTAGCAGCGAATAATTTACATAGCTGATAGCGTAGAGAAAAAAGGTTTGATGAGTATGAGTCGACCAACACGCGCATACGGAGATAATGACGGACGGTGTAGATCATCCGAGTGGATGCGACATGATCGGCTTCTGTATTGGAGTTCGCGGGTTCGAAGCTCCTTTATCTTTTTCGGCTTTTCGACACCCAAATACCGGTTTGTCTGTCTACTTTTTTTTCTTTCTTTCTTTCCTTCTTTTTGTAGTGGTACGGTCGACCGTAATAGAAGGGTTAGCGCGGAAAGGGTTATTTTTCTAGTTTTTCCGTAAACAACAAACCCCGATGTGCACCGGCCAAAGTTGTTTCCGCGACGGCGCTATCGTAATAATAGCGATTGTTTGCTAGTTGAACAACCGTAAACGGGGAATTTCCTGATTTATCGAGCACTGAAGAGCGCATGAAATCGTCTTAACAAACGTGTACGCGGACCGATATAATAATGTCGTAGAAAATCAATTGAGAGGAAAGGTCTGTTTTGTCGATTGATCTGTTTACACCTCTAACCATTCTACCGATGTCCCTGTACATGTGTTGCATTGTTCGTATTTGTTTTTACAGGCGCCACATCATGCACGCTAATTGGCCAAATCGATTGTTCGATTTTGAATATAATTCGACAAAGTTGTTAAAAGACTTTTGTGGAACTGCATTTAAAAACTTCTTCTTCTTCTTCTCCTGTGTGATACGCAGATATGTGCGCGTTAACGATCATCGATCTGTCGGCGAAATATCACGTTCCATGTTTGGCCGCTATCAAGTCTCTCTCATCGTTATTTTACCGGTGGTCTATGCTCGTATGTTGTCGATCTACGTCGCCTTTCTTCTTGTTTGCCCTCCCTTTTTTTCCCATAATAATCTTTCCTCGTATAATTAAATACGGTTTCGTACGGCTTCCCTCTGATAACATAGCCGAAATAGCTAGAGATTTTCTCTATTATATTAAAGATTCGTCTCTTGGTGTTTGCCCTTTGGCAACACTTTGTCGTTCTTGATGCGTCCATGATACTTATCCACATTTTGTACGCTTCTAAATATCCGACTGTTCTTTTTGTATATGGTTTCTGCACCATATAATAATAAAAGCGGCTGGATGCAATAAACTCTTGTCTTGTACTCGAGCTTTAAGATTGATTTATGTCATTTCCGCATTGTTGTTTCAAAAGCTGTTTTTCAGCAGATCTACACACCTTCTCTTTACATCCACATTTAGATCTAATGTGTTTGTGATGTAATTGCCACGATATTTGTACTTTACAACTTCTCTTATCACTTTCCCGTTGACTATTATAGTTGCATTCTGATGTGTTTTGTGGTTGATTATCATCTCACTTTGTGTTCTTCTTTTTATTTTGTGCCTACCGAATTTACTGTATTTACTAGCTGCTGTAATTCTTTGCCCGAATTTTTGCTAATAGAACGGTGTCATCGGCGCAACGGATGTCATTAATATGATCGCCATTTATTTTAATTTCAAAGCTTTTATTAAAGACGAGGAATCAGCATATTTAACTCCTCTGCGTATGTGTGTATTGATTTAGATTCGATACTTTCTATACGAATTTTAACGCTTTGCTACCAGTATCATTTTTGTACGATCCCGTGATCATCGCGATGCCCTTTCTGTTTTATTATTTGCATTAATTTATCGTGCCTGACCCGATCGGAGCCTTCTCGTGGTTCAAGAAACAAATAAAAACGTTAAATATACACGGGGAAAAGTTTATAGCGTTGCGCGACTTCGTTTCACAAGCATATTTAAAGACGTTTCACGTCTAAAAAGAAGAAAGAAAATTAGCCGCTTAAATATTAAGACCGAAAAAAACTCGTGAAAAGTAGTAAGTGTTTATTCCTTTAAGAAAAGATAATGGAGGTTAATGTGTAATCAGAAAATAGAATGGACAAGATGTTTCGATTGAATAGAGGAGGTAACATTCCGCATCTGGAACCGGGTTTGAATCAAATTTTCGATCTCCAAGGCTGAGATGGAACCATGTATTTTGCACAAGGTCCTTAGAAGAATCCCCATAAATAGAACAACATCTTATTACAATATTAACTGATCACGGAATTTTAGCCACTCGCTGTACAATACACTTAAAAAAACCAAGAGCGAAAGTCGATATAACCAGGGTGTAATGATTATCACCGAAAATGAATTTCCAGTTCGGTCATCGTCGTAAGATGGCGATTTACACATATCGAATAATGTACACCAATCGTTGTATTATTTTGACCCATAGTAAGACGGAAAAAAAGATAACGCATTTGAAATGTACTGTTATCGGCGTATTCTTAAAAATATCATGGGTGAAAAAAGTCACTAATATCGAGGTACTTGAAAGAATCGGAAAGACCCCCTTGAAGTAATGCAAACTATCAAGAAACGGAAGCTGCAGTGGACACATCATACGAGGCTCCAAATATGAAATTCTGAAAATGATATTGGAAGGAAAGATTCAAAATTCATGAATAATCTTATTTCACCTGGTTCGACTGTTCTTCTATAAAACTCCTCTGATCATCGGCCATTGTAAAAGAAAATTTTCAATCGTGGATCGCCAACCTTCAATTTGGAGACGGCGGATGAAGAAGAAGAAGAAGAAGAAGACGACGACGACGACGCTAATTTAAAATTTAAGCAATAAAAAATTATAGAGTATTTCAGTTCGTTATTATTTTTTTTTAGCTAGAATCGATTATTTTTATTTAAATTCCGAGTAAAGCTCCCACAAAATTGAATAATTTTGATTAAAACCTGTCAAAATAGTAAAAAAAAAAAAAAAAAAAAAGGAACCTCTATTTACAAGATAATATGTCTAACACCGTGTTGTTATGAAACTTCCTTAAAATTAAACGCTTAAAAATATCATTTCAAGCTACTTAATTTCGATATTCGAATGAATTGAGGCTGTCGGCTATTTAAAACGTCATTTTGAAAAATTAAAGAAAAATCACTCTCACATAGAATACGCTGGCGTGAACATTTAAAATACTAATAACAGTTAGAAGTGACAGAATTATCCCATTAATATATCCCTATTTCAGAGGCTATTATGTTAATTTCCAGGATTAAAAAATTGCCAACAAAAGCGGAAAATATATTAAATTAGAATAGTCCGCGACGACCTTTAGCGAACATATTGGTATTTTAATTTAGTTAATATATATGTTCTTATTACATAAGTTATTTATTAATCGAAATCGAAAATTATGTAGATGTGACGGAGGTGAAATTCAAAAAAAAAACAAAAAAAAACGGACGCAAATGTAACATTTTTCCGCCTTACACCTCTTCGTAATTTCACTTAATTCTCTAGTTTATTAAAATTATGCTCCAGTTTTTACGAGGCATAGTTTCCTATAGATCGTTTCCGGGACAGGTATTAATTGAATTTTGCGGATCGTACAAAAACATTAAAATGGACAATAAGAAAACGACGGGACAATGCCAAAATGTGCTTTTATAAATTGTATTCGTTTTACATATTCCGTATTTTGCCGTTTTTCTCATGTAGCCGTTAGAAGAATCGCTTCGAAGACTCGGGTAAGGGCGCGTAAATAAAAAAAGTTATCGGTATAAACATAAAAGAAACTCGATACTGCTGCCTGTGGAATAGGCCCTTTGCTATTCATCATAGTGATGAGTAATAAATAGGCATCGGGGCGGCTGTGTCCGATTTTGTTAATACGTTCGATTTTATTTACAGCAACGCATAATAGTATACACCGTTCTAATGAGTCCCCGACTATGCGAATGTTACGGAAGAACGATTTGACAAGATGAGATATGACGCGAACATTAATAACAGAAACTAAAGGATGGTTTTTTGAAGACTGCTCGCATTTCCGTAAACAGTATACCGGGTTTGTAGAAAACAGCGATTGACGCGATCGTTATTTTTGCGTAATTTTTCACTTTCTTCTTCTGGTTAAAAGTCTTTCAGTATATCTATCCCGTTTTCTTCTTCTTGTTCCTTTTGCCATATTTAATTTTTGCTTCGTTCGTTACGCGTAGGCATTTTTCGATTTCTTTTTTGTAATTATTGAGATTTTATTCTGGTTTTATTAAAATTCGAACGACGTTTACGACGACATTTTGTAATTATTGTGATTTTAGAAAATCTCTAATATGTTGTACCGAAATTGAGTAGAAAGAAAGGATTAAAAAATACCATCTTAAAATACAATCCCACACCATAATTACGAATATGGGTAGATAACAATATTTATATCGAGGAACATGTTTGAGTATACACATAGTTCGTATACTAAAAAGAAGAAAAAAAAAGGTATTAGGTGAATTCTGTAAAACAAGAAGTAAGGAGAAAAGAATAAAATAATGAGCATTCTTCAGTTATTATAAATAATTTCTCTATGAAGATGGATACAATTATCCGAAACTAGTCGGTGTTGTTTTATTAAATAAAATAATAATAGTATCGTGTATTTAAAGTGTGTTATATTTATTTCAAAAGTTCATAAAATATCACAACGGTATGAAAGAAAATCGCATGTTAGAAACTTATTTTTAAGTATAGTGGATGTACTACAGAGACTGCTCTATATTTACTTTCGCCAAAACTCTGCTTCGTTCAAAAAGTAACTTCGTTATAAATATAAAATAAATAAATTCTTTAATAACAAACAAAAGTAAGTATAAATTTATATTTCAGATACTTATTTTTGTTATCAGAGGATTTATATTATATTTTTATAGATTTCAACAACCGAGTTATGAATTTATTTACATTTACGTTCCCTTTTTTTTTCAATATTAGGCCTAGATATTTCATATGATTGGAATGCTGAACCGAGAAATTTCTGTATTTGTTGGTAACTGCGTACGCGCAAAATATAATTCACACGTTTTGTACGGAGAATTTATATTGACTCGTCATCCATTTAGTTAAGAACGCGTATCGAAGCAACTTTTAATTAGAGCTTTTGTAGTCATTACGAAATAAGTAAACCTCGGTGTTATGTGTATCGCCGGGAAATCATCGGTGTAAAAAGAAAAGCTTCAAGGACACTAGACAGCGGTACATGCGCGTAAGGCTAGTTGCTGTAGCGTAGATTTGCGAAAGCGTTTAACACAGCATTAACCTGTTGTTCCAGCACTTAGTGGATATTTTGATTTTAGGTAAGCGGGAAATTTGGAAATGATTAATTTACCTTTAAGAATCCACCATGTCGTCGCCAGTGGTGTCAAAAGGCCCAGTCACGTCACAAAAAGTAAAGTAGTTGTTTGGGATAATATTATTTATGTTCGAGTGATCTCTCTTAGGGCTATTTTGCTTTCGCAAGATTATTATTTTAATACTTTATAAAATTTTTATCGGTTCCCGAGACCATTCTAGCATCGAAAGCAACGAATTAGCAGACTTTCCAGTTCACACGGCTTCCTTCAACGGTCCATTCCTCCACAATTTTCCCACTCCGGATATTGTTTTTTTCTATCCTCAACTATGCCAGACTTTGGTTGAAAACCTACCCTTCTCTTCGCTCGTTCTTCTTATTATTTCGTTCTACAGCCCATTCCTCCGACAGAATTGGTTCCGAGTCTTTCTCTCTTCTCGTTGTTGCTACTGATTCATTAATTTAAATCATTCTCTTTTCCCCTCTTCTCATTTTCGATTTTCTCTTTTACTTTCTCTCCATATTGTCTGCGATTCCAATCACGTCCTCTTTGAATACTCTGCTCCATTTAACCGAATGTTCTCTTCTATACTCTCAATTCTTGGACTTGCGCTTTCCTGCTCCTTTCAGTGCTCTTTTTATCTTTTCCTTCCTAACTCCAGCCGTTATTCCCTTATTACTTTCCTTTGAGTTGTTTATTTCGAATTGTATAACGTTTTAACTTTTTAGGTTTAGTTGTTCTTGTTGTTGGGTCAACGAAAAAAAGCTGCGTTAAAATAAAAATGCACATATTCAAGTCCGTACGTCGTCTTGGCAGTGAAGTCGTAGTTTATTTTTGCCGAATATTATCTATTTCTTTTTCGCTTTTGTTTTCATGTCCGATGATCACGGCTACTGGTAAGTTTCTTTAAAAGACGAAAAAAAAAAACAAAACAAGTTTAATTAGAAAGATTAAGGGAAAATAAAATAACTAGTAGCGTGACTTTTCAAAAATACGTTTAGTCTCTTATATGATCTTATTTAATCAATCTGTTCGAATCAATTCCGTATTAATTGGAAAAAGGTAAACAAGAAATTCACGTAAATAATGATATGACAGCAGTGTAGCTATATCCGTTTTGAAATTAAATTCGAACATTTTCATAGTTTTTTAGAACAATTAAGCGATATTAAAATTCTTTTTACGCGTTGCAAATTAATTAAAAACCAACCACTCGATTCAGTAGCCTATTTAAAGGTTTCGTTTAGAATACTAAAAAGATTACTGTAGTACTAAGCGCAAATGTAAGGTGTTACATACATTTTAATACAATAAAGTTCGCAAAGGTATTTCGCGAATTTGATTAGAACACGGCGTTCTATCAGCATCTAATCTCATTATAGCGCGGTGAAGTTCCAAATTTGGTTTTACCGTATACTGCATAAAGAGCGGATGAAAAAGCCTTACTGATCGCTTATGAAATTTTCCTGCGACATCCTATTGAAAAACGACGATACTTGCATATCCGCTCATTTACTAATAGTCTTTTAATTCAGTTTTACTTAATAGGCCAAAATCTGGAAACGATCATTTAAAATATCCGATTGTAGTAGTCCCCCGCTTTATAATTCGTACATTACTACTATGCGTTTTAATATACTTTTCCATTGTGAACGAATGTACTGCGGGGAATTCTGCACGACTGAAAAAAATCAAAGGGAGGGGTTGCATAGAGATATAATATTAACACAGGTTGGCGGAAAACGGCGATTAGTGTGTCTATTAAAACTATGTTCAAACAGATGAATTTCTTCAAAACAAGATTTTTCAAAAGTTGGGACGTTTACAGGAAAATTTTAAATAACACTAGAATCTGTAATCTATGAAAAACAATGCTACAATATACGAACCCCGATTACAATTTTTAAGAAGTGTTTGCAACATCATTTAAAAAGACAGCGATATTATTTTTGTTATATGAAAAATATTTATGCCGTAAAGGATAATTTTCTGAATGATATACTTCAAAGGAGATATTACGATTACGTTCTTACAGAACATTAGCGTTTCTTGGGGTCGACACCAAATTGAAATTGCAACGATTATTAAATGAGTACAGCCGTATAACAAATATTTCTGATACTTTCAATATTTGGCTTATAAAAAACGAGCGAATTTTATCATTATATTCATTAAATAGTTTTTTAATTGATAACGCGCGATACTACTCGTTCGAAAAGAAAAAAAGAAAGAGGTTGCTATTTTATAAACTAAAGGTGGATAAATATAAACAGGATTTATGTTATATAAAGGAGACAATTATTGAAATTTTTCGTATATGTATTGTCGAATACGAAAATTTGTTAATTTTTAAAATAAAGCATTTCTTATATGTAAAAGTGATTTAACAAAATTTCGATAAACAGAACAAAATCTGACAAATATTTGAGAATTTTAAATGTTCATTCTAACGAATAAAACAGGGTAGCGAAAGGTCAAATTCTATTTTGGTCGATCGCACACGCACATACATTTTACTTCTACAATGGTGTAAGTATTAAAAGTTTAAAGGGAAAAATTATTCAAAGAAAATTCCAAGCATAGAAGCAGATTTGCTGTAATAAATTAGATTCTTCATACGTATTTTACTTCGTCGTAATATATAGTAATTTTGAACATTTTTTTAATCGAAATATCTGAAGAGTACCTTTTGTTACGTCCATAATCCGATGTAAATGTATAAAAATATATGTATATGTATACAACAAAAACCAATAATCGTTAGAAAATTTATAACAAATAATAAGTTGCCAGAGGCGTACAATAAATATTCAGTTTAATTTTCTCGAGGTTAGTATCGGCTACATATATACACGGTGAAATTGGATACAGGTGAATAATTCGGTCGTTATAACCAATGCGTCGGTATTATAATTTTTATTGTCCAAAATTTACTATTATTCTACAGAGTTATTCCATCATAAAACTGTTTTTTCTGTACAATTTTTCACTGATTAAACAAGTAATCATTTATTTACAATCGTTTTTTTTTTCTTTTCTTACAATCGTAGTTACCCATGTTTTCTATTAAATTTAAACGCATAAATCTACAATTTCTTTTTTTTTTATATACCATGTAAGTAGGATAATGGAAAAAAAAAAAAATAAAACCTAATTCAATGTAAAATAATAATAAAAAAGAAGAGAAAATTACCCCAGCTGTTTCGTTTTATTTTATTTTTGAAGAAATTTGTCATTTTTTGTTTTCCTATTATAATCAAATGAGCTGTTAATCTTTTTCTAATTTCTTTTTTTAATGATCTTACCACGAATTTTCATTAGTTCCGATTAATTTACAGTAAGCTTTTAACATGCTAACGACTGAAACGGAACAAAAAAATTTTATTTTTTCACAGAAAAAGATTAGAGGATGATTTTTTTTGTTTTGCCAAATTCATCTCCAAAAATGCTATCACTTTTTTTTATATGCTTGCAATAATCAATTTGTCTCACTATAGCCGTTCGAAGTTAAATTTTATGTTACCAAATCGTTCTGAGCGATGATAATTTTTTATCTGTGTGACGAAATTTTGGTTTGCCATAACCATCACTACAGCCGATGATACCATAACTGATTTTAGTCGTCTTATGATAATAATTTACTATTCTATTAACATGGTGTTCAAAAGTTTAACAAAGTTCTCAGAAGGTTATGACGGCAAACTTTTTTAAATTGTTGTTTGTTCAAAATTTGCCAAATTTACTGAAAATACAATTTCACGCTGATAAGAGACTAGTACTGGTAAAAAATACTGCGTCAGCTAATGATGAGTGGGTTATTTTATACGGCAATGAATTTCTTATATTATTTCCGATTATTTGGGAGTTGGGTAAATAAATAGATATAAAATAGATGTTCTCAAATCGATATATCGTAGTCTTTTTTCAACCCGATTTCGACCAGTCTTATTTTCGTTTGTGTGGACTTATTTTGGTCGACGATCCGGGTATAGAAAAAATAAAAACGTTATCGCTGGTGAAGATGACAAATAGTCGTCCCGATGAAAGCGGAAAATAACTACAACATCGAATCATCAATCCGTCCAAAAATTTCGCAGTGCCGCCTTATTTGCTTTGGGTTAGGTTAATTTCAGGATTTTACACTTAATCGTTCGAAAAGGAAATAAGTTGTTTCTCTAGGCCTGTTTCCTGAAAAAAACTTTTAAATATAGAGCCTCCTGTTCCATATTCAGGAGCGTCCTCATCTGACTGATAAGCATAACAATATGTGCCGAAGCGCGTACAGAGACTCGCCAGCGGTAAGAAGTGTGGGGATGTGTGTGTGTCAGCTGCCGACCCGTAGTAACAGATAAAAGAGGTTTTTGACTGTATACGGCTGATATGGTAATGAGGGATCCGCTAAAGGGTTAATGCATGCATCAGGTATAAAATCGATACGCGTATACGTATATAGGAGCATTTTTATGTGTATATAATATATGGTGAGAAGACCCTTAATTTCGTGTTTTTTTTTTATTTATTCCTTTCCTACTATTAATGTTAATTCGACGTCCCCGTCGAGTCATCCGCGCCTATTCTTCGGCGCTCATGGGTCAGGTCGTTTAATAATTACCAACCCTTTCATGACACAGGAGGTTTACCAGATTAAATGTCGAACGGAGCAGGCCTTAGTTTGGGGTCTGTCTAATGGTCTCTGGATCTTCGTACTAGATTTCGCTGCTACTCCACTACTTCAAGATCTATATTCTCGAATACGCGCAGTCTTCTATTCGGAACCGTGACGAGAAAATGTTTTTCCGACGAGCGAGCTTTGCTAGTTGCTCGATATTACGGTGCGATTCTCGAAACGAAATCGGGTAAGTGAGCACGATTTTTTATTTTTCCGCTTCCTTTCATTTCTTATAAATCGAGCGCTGTAGAGAGTTCCGTAACCGGTTAATTAACGCTTAATAATATTGCGCTTAACAGTATATTTTTCGTAGAATCTCTTACGATTCCTAACTGATATTTTACGTTATAAGTATTTATTATTATTACTTATTTATTTAATTTCGGTAATAATTGTATAATTCGGTAAAAACGAAAATGCAAAAATTTTTCCAAAAAAAAACGAGTAACCTTTAAAATTTTTTGATATTTTTAGAATTTTGCAAAATTACCCTTACTAAAACACGCTTAAAAATGAAATTTTTTCCGTTTATGTTTTATTGCTGAAAAAAAAGTAAACTACCTTTTTTTCTATACTTGATAAATAAAAAAGTTGATCGGACTTCTAATTAAAATAAATGATGGAAATAAATATTCTTTAGCAGGACAATAAAATATGTATAAAACGATTTATCCTTCGAGACGTTTTCTGATCTGGCTTGTCATCAAAACTAAGATTTTAAAAAACAAGACAATAACGAACCTATAAAACGTAGGTCTGTTGTTAGTACAGTGCTTTGCCCTTTTATTTTAATTTTAGTTGGCAACCGACTTAGACTTAAAAACGATTTAGACATAATTGTAATTATATTTCTTTTCTACAATTTATAGTTTCGGGAAACGGCATGACAGTTTTCTCTACATAAATGAAATATCACTCTGTATTTGTATGTAGCGTATTTGTATAATTTTGTACAATATCCGTTTAGTACATACACAGGTAGTCGAGTTTTTCACGTAGATTCCCCGAGAAACACAAAAAATCAGGGGGAAAGACGCGTCTGTTATGTTTTTTTTTTTTTTTTTTGATTTTTCTTCCATTATATTACGGATAGGAAACTTATTTTTTTCGGTCACGTACATATATCCCTAAAACGCGAACATTTTCTTCTTCATCGCTGTCTTACTGTAAGATTAATACCAGTTTCAATTTGTGAAATTCTACCACATTTTCGACGTTCATTAATTCACCGTGCAATAATAAGAAATTAATGATAGATCAGCGATGCGAAATTACCCGCACTTTTCCAAAAAAATATAATAAAATACACAACTACCATCTTGCCTTGTTTCACTGCAAGAAAACGGGAGAGAAATTCATAAATTTTATAATTGTTGGTTCGTACTTTTATTATCAAAATAAAAAAAAAAAAAATGTCTTTAATGATTTTATTAATTGTCGTAGTTTTACGTATCTTTAGTTTCTTCTTTTTTAAATTATTTCGAAAAATAAGAAAAAGGGTTTTCCTATATTGTAAGGATGAAAAAATGTACCGCTTCCTTTTAATAATATATAGATATTGAACTTCCCTCGTATGTATTCCAAGTTTGCAAATCAAACAGTTTAAAATATTATAGACATAATATAAAAGCTTTATTTATTTATTTTATTTATTTATTGTATTTACAAGTCGCTTTTGGACTACAAGGTCATTAGCGGCTACGGTTTTACAGCGAATTATATGTTGAATTTTGGAAAATGCGCGAAACAACAAAATAATCAAAAAAGTCAGCTAAAAGCTGAGGAAGTTAGATAAGTTGGAATACTGAGATGTCTTTAAGAAAGGCTACGATTTTTTTACACTTCTCAGCGTCCGAAAACATCTCTGGAAGGCCGTTGTTATTTGGGATAAATTGCATTATTTTTTTATATTAATTCATAAGCCGGAAATATTGCTATTAAAATAGCTATACAATTTTCGAAACACTATATTGCTTAAGGGGAGGTTGTTCTCATCAGAGTCGAGCAAAAAGTTGATTTTTTTGCATTTTTTGATATTCGTAGAATATATATTTCCAAAATGGTTTGTACGAAATTATTTTTTCAGAAGAGTTATAGCGAAAAAGCGGTGGAACCACCTTTATCAAAAAAGGTCGTTGTACCGAAACTTTAAACGCGTTTTTCTCGAAACTATGTTTTTCAAATTGGGCGGCACGATATCTCAAAAACTACTGAATATATCGCTGTTTTTTTTTTTTTCTATTTCAAAGTAGATTAAATTTATTGAAGGACAAACCTAAAAAATGATGATATTTATTATTATTATTTTTTTTTACAGCACTTTCAAGAGCGGAAAAAAGGGCGCGAAAATACGAAACTAAAATTTGCATAACCGCCATTTTTCCAATTTTTGACTTTTTGTTGGTTTTATAGGTTCAACCTCCAACAAATGTAATATATTTCGTAAAATGATTTTTGGATGTCTGATTTCAGATATTTACAAGTAGTGCCTATCTTTTGAGGCGGCCGTTTTTCAGCATAAATAAACAAGTACTATTATATTACTTTTTTACTAAAAAAACATCTTTATACATACTCTAAGACCTATTAAATAAGTATCAAGAATATTGAGTTCTTTACTTACTTCTTTCCATGAAAAAGAAAGTCATCGCGTCATTTTTGGGTTGCTAGATGAGAACCTCCCCTTAAGTGTGTTTTAATCGACGTAATATTTATAATCACGAGAAAATAAGTGTATACATTTGCTATTCATCGTGCTGAATAAGTGTGCATTATTTTTATTTTTTAGTAAACCCGAAATAAAAAAAAAAATAGGTGACCACTATACACTGTTCGTCACCCGGTTCAGAATTGTTCGTTTAATAAAAAAAAAGTTTTAAAAGATGGGATGAATCGTACACCCCGAAAATTCCCTAATCCGTGAATTTCATCAAAATCACAAAATCCGGTTCCGAAAAACCAGTTACATATGTATTGCTGAACGAAGGTGTGACAGGGGACTTTGATGATTTTCGCTGAGTACTGCGCGTCCACACTTTTGGCGATTTTTCGTATTTAACGTATCAAAAAATTTCAAAATTTTTACGTTTACAACTTCGGTAAATTAACGATAGTTTTAAAATACCGGATTATCTATTTTATTTCCATTCTCAACTATGACACCATGTTAAACTGTTCCATGTGGGCCAGCCTCATACGAATTCTACCAGACTGGAAGTCTAATTACGATAGGGGCTGCAATTTGGTAATTATATTGCCGGCGAGTCTTTTATGCGTATTATTCATTCGATTCGATTATTAAAAATTTCGGGTTTGTTTAAGTTTTTTTCTTTTTCCTTAATTTTTATTCGAATTTTAAAATTTTTTTCGTCAGCTTCGCACTAGAATACCGCCGGTCTGAACTAGACACCTGCCTTATCCCACGGACAGGGCTAATTAAGGTTTTTGTATTTTCTATTTAGTATAAATAAATAATCATAAAAAAAAAAACAACAAAAAAAAAACAAAACGGAAATGAATGGATTCTCGAAAATAAATAGATTAAAATCGATGTTTCAGCAATATCGCGGTTATTCCATAAAACTGTAGGTTGATTTATTTATTTGGGAGTTAATACATTTCTTTTAATTTTTTTTCGTTTATTTATTTATATTTATTTATATTTATTTATATTTAATGTCAGCGTAGAGATGGGCTGCGCTTTTATTAGTGTTGCGAAACAGAGGAGCGTGTTTATATACATAATAGCGTAATAAATCCCGTTGCGAACATGGAGAAAGTGTTACGCATCTTTTGCGAAAAAAATTAAACATGAATTTCGAAAATCGCGAGTTGATTTAATTCGAAAATGTGTATCGACAGCAGATTAGCGTCGGTTTGTATAAAACCTTTAACCGTATTTTCGTTATTTTATTATTTATTATAATAGTTCTTCCTTGCGGTGGTAGGGTTTTTAATATTACACCGATCGTCTGTTTTCCATTATTTATACTTATGTATAAAGACAAAAAAGAAAAAAAAAAGGAGATTCCCGAATGTGAATATCTAGCTCCCCGTGGGGAGTAGACTTTCAAATAAACGCCGTATTTGTATAAATATTATTTTTCCAATCCGATTTAATCAATAATGAGTACATATATTACTGATTTTAACTTTTTTGAATTTTAATAGTCGAGAAAAAAACCTAAAAAAAGGACCGAGGAGAATTATACGGGACTACGTAATACAGGGAAAATTGTATTATTGCCGAATGTTCTAAAAAAAAAAAAAAAAAATCGATTTAAAAGAATCGTCCGAATTACGGAAAATCACTTCTGATATTATTAAAGCTTTTCGCGAACCGGTAACGAATCAGGGGCTTAATTTCGTTCGCTTTCGGGTGTATTAAAACGATGTATTAAATTGCTATTCTTTATGTCGGCATTATTAAAATTTTCCTCATTTCTGACAAAGTGCTATTCGGTTCGTCTTTCTTGTTCGCGTAAAAGTTATAAAACTGAACGGCATTCGTTATGGCTGTAAAATGGAAATGAAATTTGCGCCATTGTACGGTACAGAGTTTCTGAAGCAAATTTTTTCTCGCTAAGCTTTAAAATTTCTCCCGCTTCTTTTTCCTTGAAAAACACATTTTACGTCAGATATTCCGAGAAAACCCGGTGTTATCAGTACTTACCGGCGTAGTCGCACACACATACATTCATAAAATATACGGCAGAGAACGTGTGTACTTTCCTTATTTTTACTCTGCCGCATATATATACGCATTCTAATAGTTCTTTCCTATTGACATGCGATGCGTGATGCCATGTTAGTACCGTTGTAATATAGGCCTATGAAATGGATAAGCTTGCCTCTGGTGGATGTAAAAATATCACGCCGCCACTACCGCCACTGCCGCCACCACCACACCAGAGATAGTATAACGAGAAAGGAATATTTGCTTGGTCGGGCTCCTGAGCTGTTCTCCGAAACGTACAGGAAAGGGCCCGCCAAATATTCGGCTCGGTTACACCCTAATTTTCCTCTGTGCTCCAACTTTCCAAGTTCCGTTTCCTCGCCACTTGAGAAAGAACGTGTTCTGCCAAAAGATAGAATTCCGGTTCTGCAGCTCGCGATAGCACGGAAAAAAAAAAAAGTATAAAAATATCGCACGCCGATTCCTTCGTGTTTTTCCTTTTTTTTTTTCTTTTTTCTTACACACATTTCCTGCTTCTGTACGGTATAATGGGGCGCTATCGCGATGCCGTGTTTGCGCAGTCGACATATTTCTACGAACACGACAAGATACCGTGTACGAAATGGTATAACGGACAAATTTCTATGCATCTAAAGTGTCCTCGTGTCCATATGTACAGAATGCACACATAGACGCGCGTCTGTGTGCAAGAAAGCTCCCACATTGGTTATCTCTGGTTATGGAACGACCGATGAAATATCGATCGGTTACTATTGTACGGAAACGAACTTTGACGTTTTTCCTTTGTGTTGGGGGGAGTGTTCGATAAATTATGGACTTGCACGCGGAGAAAAATAGCGTAGGGGAAGAAAGTTAATTGCGCTAATTTAGGATTTTTGAGGATTGAGGATGTCTAAATATTGTCGTTCATTAAATAAACTGTAGGATTATCATGAATTTGCGAGGATCGTCGACAAAAACTTTTTTTTTTTGTAGGTGTTTGTTTTTCTTCTTTTTTTTTTTTTTTTTTTTTAATTTTTTGAAGAAAGCCAAGGTATCAAAAGATGTAAAAGCATAGTGTATTTTTTTTTTTTTTTTTTTTTACGGTTTAGTTTTTTATTTTATACTAAACGTGTAGGCGAATTTCCAAAAAAAAAAAATGAACAACTAAGATTCCTTTACGAGTTAAATTATTTTAAAGAATGATTCCGAGTCATGCCCTTAATATAACTTTCTACAAATATTTAAATATCAACACGCCCTATAGTAGTGCATGCAGCCAAGCTAGAAGAACTGACTAACATTGCTCGCGGAGTATATTATGTACAGATTCTATCGGAACGCTCCGAGTTTTGAAAGTGCTGTAACTTTTTAACTTTTATCCTAATGAAGATCAAATCGTAATTTTTTTAATTTACCGTAAAATTTAAAAGATCTACAAATTACCAATTAACTTTCTACAGTTAACCGCACTCGAAGTCGAACATCCCATTTTACAATGAAAAGTTTAGTACCTAGCGCAAAAAAAAACAAAACATGCAGACGTTCTCTATATCCTGACACTTTGACTAACGCACTAGGTAATTATTGATGTTTAATATTAAACGGTCGACTTATACAACTTAGGTCAGGCCTAAGTTAAATCCGTAACACGCAGTGGGATTTTAATACGTTAAATTTCCATCCAGTTTACACAATCCTTCATTGTCTTTAATAGTTACATAACGTTTTACACGAATTGTTACCGGCAAAGTCATTTTTCAACCGTGAGTTTCATTACTGTCTGTTTGCGTTGCAATTAAACAGAGTTATTATTTTAAACTTCAATTACAGTTCCGGTAACATCAGAATTAGAAGGTTTCTCGATGTTGCATGCTAAAATTTCTTGTTTAGTGGGTTACAAACGATTACATTTTGAGATCTGGTCACATCGTGGATATTTTATCTGCCACCTGGATTTCAATACGATCATTTTCAGTTATTATTCACTCAGCAATATGACGTAATATATAGCGAATTTTCAATGTTGTCTGCCGAAATTTCTTGTTTACGTAGGTTTCGATCATATTATCTTTTTAACAACTAGCCATTTTGTGAATATTTCGTCTTTCGAAATAGTTTGTAATGAAATTATAATCACTTTCAGTATTCTCTCAACAATACGACGTAAATCATGTTCCATTTTGTCGTATTATAATTGTTAATATACACACACACAAAAAAAAAAAAAATTTAACTTCATTATATATCGATCTGTGCGTTGTATTTATCGGCTGGAGCTGTGCCGTGCTTCACAAAAAGGTAAAAACAAAACAGACACTAGCAAATGGTTTATGCTACACTGAAGTAGTGGCTTAGGAGTCGCAAGTTTAAAAGAACTAAACAGATTTCCTTTACAACTTTAATTTAGACATTGGTCAGATGTACATTTAAAAGTACGACTATGTTTATTAATTTTGCCTGATACGAAGTTACCTATGCTTTTCAACACTTGATATCGGCAGTGAAATGCTTATATTTTTTAAATAACAATAACAAAATCCTATAGAATATAACAAACGTTACATAAAATTAGGACATTTTTTCGAATGGGGGGTAGCCTAAGAATTACGTTGTAATTTATATATATATATATATATATATATATATATATATATATATATATATATATATAAGAGAGGGGAGAGAGCAAATACACGCAGGCCATAAACAGAATTTTGTGATACGTTTGTGTTTGAACAGATGGGGTACTAGACCTTCCGGTTCATATCATTCGATACGTATTGGTATTGAATTGATACTGATAGATTTTGGGAAAATTTGGCTCAAGGTTTTTGAACAATTTAAGAAAATGTGAAAAAAATAATTCAGTTTAGTGTCTCATGATAATGAAAAGTCCAGTATGACGTAAGTAAACGATGCATGGTCAGGTTGTTTTAAAGAATGGAGAAATAAATTTTAAATTTGAATAAAAGCATTAAAAAAAAATTGTTAGTGTGTTATAAGAACGGTGCACGTGTACCATCTGTGTACACATAATTTTGCAATATATATATATATATATATATATATATATATATATATATTATATTATATATGTATGTATGGAATAAATTTGATTTTTTACCGGCCATAGTATATTTAACTTTTTTTCTTTAAATTCTATTAAGAAATTTTCTTTAATGTCAATATTATATACGATATTTTATCGATGTTAAAAAGAATTCTTTAGGCATAAGTAAAATTTATTAAATCTTCAATATTATTTTTTATTTATGTTGGAAGGAATTCTTTACGAGTAAAATTAAAAGTTATTAAATCTTCGATATTATCTTTAATTGAACTTTGATATTTGTAAGAAATATGCATCCAATAGAGTGTATTCGTATGAGATATGTTTAGAATAATTACTATAATACAGACAAGGTATAATAACTAACGACGCGCTGATTTAATTCAAAAATTGTCCACCAAATAGTTATTTTGAATATAAACATAAGATGCTTTGGTAGACGAACGACGTTTATGAGTTACCACGTGTCAATTGCGCAGACATCGTAGGTTGGTAGTTGTATTACATAAATTATACAAATTTAGCTTCAGAGTATCAATCCATGATTAGTGTTCAAGGTCATAAATTTCACTAACAGAAACTGTGTGACAAAAAATATACGAGAAACACGATCTTCATATCAAAGTTAGTTAGTCTAAGAATCTATGGTGCGGAATCGGTAGCGATTTTTTTCGTCGACGCATCCGAAACCATATACTTCGAAGAAAAAGAAAGCGAAAATCACTATGTAATATGTGCGATCTAATTAATCATGCCCCGTAAACAAAACATTATAATCTAAAAACAATATCTCTCGATTGAATACTACAATTAAAAAAAAAGAAAAAGAAAAAAGAACAAATACATAAGAAAACAGCAAAGTATTTAGTTTCGAAATGGCATCGGATTAATACGAAAAGTGAGCGATTTAGAGATGATGTAAAATATTTCAATCTCGTATGTAGAAAATAAATTTAACATACAAGTATACAGCTTATTTTATTACCTTAAGCGACCTGGAGAAAATGACTGCGTTTATATTTAACAAGCTGTTGCCCATGGCTTAGCCAGTATATTAATATCCATTTTTATACGATTTACCCGGAAGTTATTCTCATTTTTTTATTTTATCTAAAATTTATATTTATCGTATTTAAACATTTTTTAAAATTTTAACTAGCGCATTTTTTAACTCTCTTTTGTTTCTCTATTTCATTCACAAAAATCGTCACACATCGACTAAATTACATCGGAAAAATTATAAATTATGCGGTAAAAACTTCTTCCCCGGGAATCAATTTGTCTTTACCAATGAAAATCGAAACAAATTCGGTTTGCTGGTTTCTAACACTAGTGTGCACGGACATGCGTAGACACGAAAAACGACTTTAGTTTACAAACAGAACGCACGGAAACGGTAATTACGACATAAAATTTTTAATTAATCGTGAAGAAATGTGTAAACTGTAAATTTTTTATTGTTCTTAATATTCTTAATATAGAATCGTTTAATATACTGTTTGTTAAAATATAAAATTATATCAAATTGTAACAAATCCAACTATAACAAACAAATTTAAAAGAATAAAAAAAAAAGACAAAAAAAAAAAATGTATAAACGATTATACTGATCTAGAAACGTTTTCGGCTCATCATCAGCAGCTGAATTTTATAAAATAACACAAAGTATGTGATCAGAACAAATTCTAAATCACACCGAGGTCGAACTGTATATAAATATTATTGTTTTCTATATTGACTTCAGTGTGATTTAGAATTTAATGAAACTCCCAACATGCACCGAAAACATTATTAAATGGCGAACGTTTTAAACAAAAAGAACAAATGTCTACAATTTTTATGGTATCTATTATACGTAGTATAGGTAAATAGATAATCTGTTCTATTCGTCGTTATCATTCTCACAAGGCGTACGTCAATCGGAGGATCGTGACAAATGCTGGAAAATCACAAAATCACTGGCGGTTTAAACGTTAATCACGATACCCTATCTAGGGTGACGACCGTAGATGCTGATTCGGCGTCGTTCTTTATATTAATCATCTACTACATTCGCGGGCAAAAAATGTACTTTGATTCGTGATTTAATATGTAGAGAATGAATTAGAGAAATCATAATTACACTGTAGACAGCCTAATATTTTTAATTATTCACGTTTTAAAAGTAAAGGGAATTTTCGTGCGCAAATATTACGCATGTATTCCATTTAAAATTAAAGAAACAAAAAACTCAAACGCCGGGGAACATTTCAAAATTAAAAAAGAAAAAAAAAAAAGGAAGAAAAAAAACACCAGCCAACACGGATACGAGGCGTAGAATGAGCGGCGAATCAAGGAACGGTTCGTCGAAGCAGCCGGAGAATAAGTAAGTATTGCCAGCAGAGATTTGTTGTTGCACATCAATTAAATTGCGGAAGGGCTGCCGCGGCGTTTCAGACGGAACGAGGTTAAGACATTCAGGTTAGTAGGTAAATGACTGAGCGCGAGGAGACGCACACTGCACATATCGGTATGTGTTTTGCATTCTTCGTGGGAGGGTGGGCGAATTTTAATTTAGTCTCTCTGAAACGGTTGTTGATGAAGACCTTTCTCGGGGAAAGGATAGACGGAGAGAGGTTAATGTCTGGTTTTTGCTGAGACTGTGCCAAGGTCTGTAACGCCGGCGAATACGGGCAAGACGACGAGAAGAGCAAAGCTGATTAAGAAGGAGAAAAAAGCGCGCCAAAAATAAATGTGAAAGGAGGAAATCTTCTTTTAGCGCAGATCGCGAAGTCGAGGGTGGAATTTCTAATGAACATTTGCTCACTTTCTTCTTATTTGCACCGCACTTGCTCCCCACCCGCGGACGCCTGCCTGAAGCTGATTGGCTCATCAGCGACGCGAAGGGTACTTCCTAGAATTCGTTCATTTTCGCCGGTTTTTTCGCCGCTTCACCGCCCCTCGCCGCCAACCGCCGCCGCCGCACCCGCTGCCGCGTTTTAACTACCCTCTTATGGAAGCGCGCCGAAATCGCTCCTCTCCGTCTCGCTAATTTTTCACTCGGTGCCTCTGTCTTATTATGATTGTTTTGCTCGCTTTTTTCTTCATTATACATCAACCCCCGTTTTTAAAAATCCAGCCAACCCTCTGCACCTTCACCGCACACACTTCCGTCATTATGGAAGGCTCGCTCTCTCTCGCTTGCTCCTTCGAACGTCTGTCCTTATGCACTAACTACCGAACGGTCGGTCCTCCGCTTTCATTTTCGTCTTCCTTCCACCATTCTGGAAATTTATCCCCGGATAATTTTCATCAACGCCTCTTGACCTACACCAACACTCGGTTTTCTTACTAACTGCGGCAGAGTGGTGTGCGAGAGAGACGGCAATAATTCGCCGCGCGGCAATGATAATGACGATTACGCACCTCTATATCGAGAAATCGGCATTTATTTCCTCCGCCGTCGCTCCCCCCCCCAAAAAAAAGGAAACGTAAATCCAAAAAACCCACATTTCCATCTCTCCTTCTTTCTCTCTCTCTCTCTATCGTCGCTTGCCCCGGTATGTTTGTTTTTTTTGTTTTTTGCTTTTTTGTTTTTGCTTTTCTTCGCCTATTTTTATTTTTACGCGCCAACCTTGACACACTGACTTAATGAAAATTTCCCTCTCTGCGTTAATTTGTTCGCGCAGAGAGTTCTATCGATTGTCGTCACCTGATGATGTTGCGATGCTGCTGCGAGACCCGGTGTCTAAGCGAATAAATTAAAACAAGTTTTCCCTTTTTGCTTATTCGAACATGCGACATCTCGCCGTTATGTGCATGCAAATTGTGCCTACGTTTTTCAGTTCTGCCACGTGTTGATTGCACTTGTCCATTGATAAAAGTGTTCTTGCTGCGCGTGAATTTATCAGTGACATCGTAGAATAAATCTCACATCGGATTATCACTTTTCCACGGCAAATATTATAAAGTAAGAAGAAAAAAGTAACATTAAAATATTTAGCGTTTGTCGGTGTATCCCTCGTACGATGATAAATTATCGCTCGTATAATAATTTCCTCTCTATTATTAATTAATTAATTAATTAATTAATTTATTTATTTATTTTTTTATCATTCCGTAATACTTTTCGTTCTAATGCTAAATAGTGTTAGTGTAAACTCTTAATATTTCGCGGGGAAGCATAACAGTCCTTTTCAATTGCATGAAAAGAGCTGCGGCCAAAAGAAGAAATTTTATTCCTTTTTAATATGTGAATTAGTAATCATTTTATTCCTTTTTTATTTTTTGTATTTTTATTTATTTATTTATTTATTTTTTTGGCACTCTTCAACTATAGACATTAGCTGATTGTAAGAGGAGTTTTTCTATAAATGTGCGGTGGTAGTGACAATCGAACTAGACCCGAACGAACGCGTATAATTTTTAATAGATAATAATAAAATGTGTTAAATTTTACTCGCAGTTCATAAAATTGTTTGCATTCATTTAAAAATTCTAATGCTCCCTTAAGGTATTTTATATCTTCCACTGTATAGTGGAGCCTATAATAATTTAATCTATCCTGTAATAAAAGTGGTGCATGTATATAGAACCGAGTTCTGGGAAAGGCTCTATCGATTTCAATGAATATTCACGAATCAGGCGTTTTTAGAGATTTAGAGATGATAAATCGACAGGTCGTATCGTCGAGAAAATTCTAAGAAACGAGTATATGTGTTTAAAAGCTTCTCGTATTTTTAAGGTATAATTCAATCAGATAATTTGTAATAAAATTTCTGAATGTTTTTGGTTTTTATTTTCGGTAACGCACTTCAACATGAAAATTTCCACGAAAAATGTAGCTTTCGAGCCCTATGCATATTATTACCCCCCCCCCCCCCCCCGTTAAATGTTTGTGAAAGTGATTAATCCATTGACCGGTCTGCGAGTTCCAATCCGAGCAAAGCTCGGTTAATATGTATGTTATTAAACGAGTAATTATTGTATATGTAACTGGGTTTTTGTAAATAGCTCTAACGAGCTTGATAAAATTCACAAAAATTCGTAATTATTTATAAGCGCGAAGCTGTATCTAGGATTTTTAATGAAAAGAAAATTTAACAATCCGCTTATGTTAAGTACAAATAATTGAAATTTCGGCATGAAATACGTTTTTGTTTACGTTTAACTTTTCAAATACTAAAAATACATCGAAAATACACTTTTAATATCGAAAATAATAGGATAATGCAATTTTTACTTTCGTATTACGCGCGTATTATAGTTGCATTTTTTTGAAAATGCTTATAAAATTTGTGAACAATACACTTCGATTGATCTGCAAAGTCGGAATAAATTCGAGCAACGCTGTCCACAGTATACTAATTATAATACAAGAGAATATTAAATTAAGCTCGTAATTTATAAAATTGTGTAATACGGGATAAACCTTTTTAATTCGTGTTTATTAATTCGTAATTAAAAAAATAATAATATATATCGAGTTCTTCTTTTAACGAAACTATATGTTACTTTACGAAAATTATCTGCACACATTTTTCACGACAATACACAACGATTCGATAAAAATTCAATAATCTACATACATATATATGCTAGCTCAACGAATAGTACGGAATCAATTCGCTTACGGTTTTCGGTGTTTTGCAAGATTTTATACATAGGAGTTACAGAATAAATGAGAATAAAAAAACGAACTATTTTTCGTAAATTAATTTTTTTTGCCGGTCAAATTTTATTATGCACATCGATTGGTTCCATTCATTTTTTTTTTTTTTTTAATTGAATAATATACTTTTATCTCTGTAATTTGCAATAGTTCAATAAGTAAAAATGACGCGTAACAGTATAGAATTTGCAAAGTGAATTATAAATTAATAACGACCTCCGACCGCATCCTATAATATTAGCTGTAGTACAAATCAATCCGCATTAAATTATCTTACGAGCGTGTTTTAATCTATGATTATTTGATGAAGGCGGATCGTTTACAGTTGCCCATCTTTAGAAAGAATTTATTTCTCTTTCGAATTACGTTCACCGTGGAATGAGTGGAAAAAAAATTCTTAATTTCAAATCCAATGTTTTCCGGAAAAAAACGGAGAAAATGGTAAATCTTTTTATTTTCATATACGGGGAATAGTCGAATTAATTAATATTATTAAGTACGGGTCAATACTATTAAGAGCGTATTAAGAGCGTTTGGCGGCTCTCGTAGAAATACAAGAAGCGGACTTCCATAAAACGCAATATTACAACACTAAGTAAGTGTTAAATTTTTCCGCATCCTTTAAATGAATACTGTTACTATTTCTGACAACTATAATAATCAAAAGGTTTCTAGAGCTGAGTATGTATTTTAGTTGTTATTAAGCTATACTAATTGAAATACTGTAAAATAAAAGAAAAGTTATTACAACGTACGTGTTAAAATTTAAATTAAATGGTTAAAGTACACGTAGCCTAGTGATTCAAATTTATTACTGTTTATCAGTGCGCAATCGGTTAAAATAATGAAATTGTAAAGAAAATCGTAACCGAATAACGAAAATCTCACCATAAAGGGATAGTAATTTTATATCGGATTTTGTTTAGAGGAATTTCTGTGGTATTTAGAAATGGTTATACTTTTATATCGTTTTTATTAATGGAAATGCAGTTTGAATGCGAAAAATTCTACACATTTCACTAACAGGCTGAAATTATTCCATTTAAACTTGAAATCCGTAAGCCTATTAACCGATTTCTAATTAAAAATAAAACCTTAATCGGATGTTCTACAGTAAAACCAAATAATAAAGAAAGTTATGCGAGAATGATGAAAATAAATCATAAACACGAAAATATGGGAAGCAAAAGAATTATATTTAAAAATGCCGGCAGTGAATTTGACTTGATCCAAAATCGTGAAAACCATGCACATATGAATTCAGTAAAAATTACGAAAAACCAAATTTCATTAACGATAATAAAAAGAACGGACATTAAAAAAAGAAAGTGTTAAGTAATATTAACCATATGCAGTATTATAATCTGAACGAAGAAAAGACTAGAAATTTGTTTAGCCAGTCCAACGTTCTTTAGAACGTTATCAATTTTTTTTTTTTTGCTTTTTTCAAATAAATTTTATTTATAAGGATATACGATTAAAAATGTTATTAAAGAAATATATTAATTACTTACGCTGTTTTTGGTTCTGCAAATTGAAATAAAACAATTACCCGCTGATACATTACTTTCTTAACTTATAATATACGTTTGGACTACTGATTCTTCTTTTACCGCGTATTAAAAGGAGGTATTTTATAAAGACGTTTACTTCTCGGCATAAAGATCTTAAATTCTTCTTTGTTTTTACACGGTAGTGCATGCGTGATACTTTGTATGTCGCGCTTTTTAATAAATCGCGGTTTGTTATACATAGTTGGATATTTCTAAAATTTTCTAATTGGAATTAAAATTCACGATTAAATCACGGAACCGGGAATATCCGAAATTTTCTCCATTCGTGAATATTCAATCGAAACTATTAGAGGAATTCCTTTTTGGCTTTGTAGATTTTGCACGATTTATCCGCTAACATAATAATAAATTTTACTTTTTATTTTACCGGAATACCACCTTCGAGCTTACGTACTGCATATAATTAATAAATATATGTGTAATCGTTACGCAGTTAGAAATAATAAAAATCGAACGTGTTGCGGCGAAATTTATTATTTTCTATGCCCCCGGTTAGGTGTTACGGATCTTTAGAATGGGTTTTGAGGAATCTGATATGAGTGTGTTATTGTATTAAGTTTGTTAATTTATAAAATCTTTTTAAAAATTAATTTAATTAATGAAAAAAAAAAAAAAAAGTTTTTTCCCCTGGTGAAATTTCAGCTGATAATATAGCCTCCGAATATAATCTGCTTGAGGAAAAATCTTTAAAGTATGCATTTGTGTCTCATTCAAAACGTATTGAACAAAAATCAGCCGAAACGTAAACTTATTTAATAATTCGAGATATAAAAATTAATTTTAATACCGATAACATTTGCATGGAGCGCGTTTTACTTATTGCCTATCATTTCTATTACAATTTTTATATACATTTCTTTTCTTTTTTTTTTTCAATATTTCATTACGCATGCTGGTATTTTTGCATGAATATCGCCGGTACTGATGCAACATAGCAGCAGTAGCTTTCGGCGAATTTATTGCGAAATTAAAAAGTTGATAGTCTCATTATTTTTAGAGTAGAGTTGTCAACACTTTTTAGCTTTGACAATTGTTGTTGAGATAAGTCCGATATCGGACGGTCATTCGATTAACTTCCTTGATTAAGCAGCCACACGAAAAAAACTGCTTGATTTTGTAAATATATCTTATCTTTATAGGAATGATCTGCAGGCTTGTGTGTTTTGCTCAGGACACTATGCTTACTGTATTTGTAATATGTATTGTAATATTTTACGCAAATTATTTATTTTAAACATATATAATATAAGATTAATTTAGTAAGAATATTTAATATTTTAGAAGTATCATTTTTCTTCTTTTCGTTTTTTTTTTTTTAATACTAAACTTAAAGGCAAACTTTTAATGAATTCATCGCGGTGAGCAGTGTTAAAATGAATGATCTGGTTAGTTAAACTTAAATACGTAAAAGAAAATAATATCAATTTTTTTTCTACTTGACAAAATCAAATTTTCTTATCCTTTTCACTGAAAAATCCATAAATGCTCTCAAAAATATAAATATTCGGATTTTTTGTTTGTTCATTGCTCGATTTTGAAACGATAAAAAACATAATCCGATAAAAAATTAGAGGCAATATACATGAAATAGAATATGAAAATTGCTACCGTCCAAAGTATTCCTTTTGAAAAAAACTATAAAAATATTCTGAAGACTGTGTAGGTTTTGTGAATCTGATATAACTATACGAAACGGTTAGTCGGAATAGTGGTTTTAATTTATGGTTAGTAAATTAAACAGTCTTTATTAAAAACAACTGAATCTGACAACACACATTTGTTCTGTCGGTTAAAACATTTGTGATTAAATCTTTAAAACAGCGACGTATTTGAATCGTATTGTACGATTGAATTTGAATATTTATTTTAATTTGTTTAATCTTTTTGTTCGTTTAGGTGATTTAAGGAGATTACTGAAGATGGTTAGCTAGGATTTGCATCCCGCATTCAGATTGAAGCGCGAAAATGTTTAGCCGACATATAAAAATGGGATATTATATCAAAATCAAAAATTTCCTGTAAAAACTACACGTCGCTATTAACAAATGTAATTTAACGTTCGAACTTGTCGATCGTTTTGGTCGATTTCGACTTCGTAAATTGCACCTTTTTTGTCTCCTTAGACTGGAATTGGAAGAATATCATCGGTTCAACGTCAATTGCTCGTGAATTTTCCATAGCAAGTGGGTTATTAATACTCGTTTCACTGATAAATTCACGCGATACGATTTATTATCAGTTATGTTTTTTTTTCAATAGATCGACAATAGGTCTCCAAGGCAACAATAATTCCTTCAGTTCCAGCTCAAACTTTCCAAATTTCAATACGTGACCAACGTTTATATGGGGCATCTTTGATACGTGTACTAATTATTCTATTTATTTAATCTAACTGTATGTACGAGAAATCTTTAAACATCAGCCATGTTATATTAAGCCATCTTTGATACTGTTCAACCAATTTTTAATTTTTACGCACGCGCTAAGCACCGGTAGAATATTACTTTTCCTGAGAACTCTCTTTCACAATCTTTCTTCTTTTATGTGAGGCAAGTAAAATACCCTTCATCACGTAAACATGCGATAAACATTGAACATAAAAATTATATCATGGTAATATTTAAAACTTTCCAGATTAAATCATTGTAAATTTATCCGTAATTATTATAAATTCGCGAACACTGTCATCACTAGGGGGCGCGGGTGTTAAATATTGTGACTAATGCGGGCATCAAATACGAAATAGTGAGAAAACGTAAATTTTATAATTTTAATATTTAATGTTTACGAGAATTTAAAAAAGCTGTCTTAAACTTTTACTATTTATAACACGGGGATGTAGGATTTTTTTAAAAATTAAAGTGGTAAGCTTTCGTCAATGAACGATGAACTCCTATAAAATCAGATAAAAGAAATACAGGCCAACGTAAAATAAACTTCTATATGAAAAGTGGATAGTGGGACGATTAATTTTAAAGAGAGACCAGAAGTGGTGTAATAGGAACGGCGGAAGAATTAAAAGAGTAACAAGATGTAAAAGTCACATTTAATATATTTATATAATAAGAAAATGTTTTATTAAGGAAAATAATATAAAGGGGAATATAAAGTGGAAGCTAAATGGAAGAAAAAAAAATCAAATGATTAAGATTACCGCAAGAAAATACTTTTGGCGAAAGAATATGGAATGGGAAAAGACAGTGAAAAAAGTAAATATGGATTGAAAGAAAATGACGCAGAAACGAATTAACATTACCATTGATGATATGCGGTGACTCTACGTTTTGAGCATTTTTGTAATACTAGTAATGTGTAGTGTGGAAAACATTTTTTTTAGCATAGAAATGGAAAGGTAGAAGAAAAAAAAAAAACAAACAAAAGTGAAGCGTAAGAAGAAGATGAAAGCATAATCGTGACTTTCAGGACGAGGAAACCTTTTGACTAATTTCCAGCCACCGGACAGAATTTTTGTAATAATAATGTTTTTAGGAAGACTGTGAAGGAACATCGGAAAATAAGGACTAACGTCAGAATATAAAGTAGAAAAAGAGAAATAAACAGGATGCAAAAAGAATAGCAGAATGAACACGTCTGCTGAGAGGAAAAAATCCGGTATATTGTTCCGCAGCTAATGAAGATGATCTGTTTGAGATGAATAAGAAAACTGAAGAATCACGTGTACGGAATTACATTTATTTTTATTTTTTTGCTGACATTGTACATGAATGAGTTGGATTGAATTTTTGATATGTTTTATAAAAATTTTGAGAAATTTCAACATTATTTTATTTCTTTTTTGTTTATTGTTATTTCATCCGAATTTGACTAATACAACAGTAATTAGTCGATTTACCGATTGCTTATCTTTTTTCCTATATCCTTCCTTTCCTCTTTACTCACGTAAATTTCTGACCAGTTAAAAACTATTATCATCTTTCTCTAGTTCTAGATAGCTGCTACCTCGTTGTCCTCTTCCCCAAAAAGTATGTTTCTTTATTTTTCATCATTTAGCTAGATAAAAGTCTTCATTAGTTACTGAACGACATTTACTCTGACTAATTTTAAAGTTTACCCTTGAAATTGTTCTCCACTCGCTGCTGTCAATTCTAATTCATTAAAATCGTGTTCCAGTTCGGTTTTTTTTATAATACACGAATCTGACACAAAAAGTTAATTTATACATGTACAATGCCTACTTGTAGTAATAACTGAAATGTATTTAAGTGCTCATCTTACGGATTAGCTTGAGCAGTAAAGTAATTTAAACAATTTCTTTTATTCTTAAACGTCGTATACGTGATTCATATAAAGTTGATTACAGTTCTGGACGTAATATTAAGTAGGTGATTCAATTCTATTTTTCAAAAACTACGTAAAGTTTAAAATTATTCATTCATAATTATACTCAATCGTTTTTTGTTTTTTTTTGTTACGGCATTATTGTTAATTACTCTACCGATTAATGGTTATCCTGTCGATTGAATTGTAGTATAAAATAATATCGGAGTTTAAAAAAAAAACAAAAAAAAAACAAAATATTGTAGCATTCTAATTTGCCTTCTCCGTAAATATACATAATACAGAGCGAATTTAAAGAGTACAAGAAAAATACGCCGATTGAGTATGGGTGTTTCGTGTTTTTTGACGAACTGTGTGAAGCAATTTTTATTTTATCCTACGCGTTTGCTATTAGTAACGCGGGTGGGTGTCCATAGATGAGGGAGCCATGTGAAAGCCGTAGCCTGTTGAGAATTAAAAAAAAAAAAAAAAAAAACATAAATAAAACGGAAAATCGTTGAAAAGTAAGACCGGATTTGTTCCAGGCAAAAGAAATTTGAAGAAAATCCGATATAAAAAAATTTCAAAAATTAATCTGAAATAATTAAATTAATTTTCTACTCTCGATTGATGTAGTCAGGAGGTGTTTTCTATAGCCGAAAAGAAAGTTTTAAATACAATAAAGAATCGTTAAAGATATGTGAATTACACAATAGCGTACGGAAGTTTTCAAAATTTTCCTCGGACCTTTAGGGACCGAATCGAATGGACAAAAGTGTAAGATGGTGGTGGTAGGAAAGAAAATTGAATTGCGCCAGACGATCGAACATGCAGTAGAATTGTCGGCAAAGAAGAGGGAAAAGAAAGTGGTAAAGGAAAATCGGAAAGGGGAGTAAGCGAATTAATATTATGAACATGAAAGAGCCTAAGGAAGGAGGTGCCAGCGCCGACGCCGGCGACAGCGGTGCGTCATTTATTTTAGTTTTTGACTCGGAACTGAATCAAATAAACGAATTTGCCTTCGTACAATTCGAAATGCTACGTTACACCGAGAATTGTGTCGATCAAATGTAGCATGTTTCATTTTCAGTGTGAAACTAACGATTGGCTTAAAAAGTAGTGTTCTCTGAAGCGCTCTTCTGGCGTTTGTATTTGCCGAAGCTGCATCGGTTGGAGTTATTTAAGGAACGAATGGTTAACGCATTTGAAAGAATGCAACCGAAAGGGTCGATAGGTCTCCGCCGAACACAATATCTCTTTCGGGGCAATTCAAGGGCTTTCAATAGCGGCGACATTCGTAATTGCCGAAGCGAGCTTTGCGATCTTCGGGGCTACACGCTGGTGTACTCGTATTCTATCCTCGGTCTTAATGATGCGTGATTTGTCTAGAATGCGGTGTGTCGCGCTTCCACATTAGAATCACCAAGTCGGCTGATTAATAAACATCAAATGTTCGAATATGCGAATTTTATCACTCTCATCGTGTAAAGAAAACCAGATTAACCGAACTCTCCCGAGACTGTTAAGTTCTCCCGATGTTTAATAAGAACTGGTAGTTCTTAACTATCGCGCCTAGTCCTGGAATTTTTTAGTTTCAAACAGATTGGGTTTTTGGGAAAGTGAAAAAAAAAAGTAGAAAGTATTAATATATATATATATTTTTTTTTTTGTGTGTGATACCTTTATTTCTTATCCCGGAATTACTTCTTATTTTCAAGCTTGCTATCTTTTATTTTCACGGCCGAACACTATTTATCTTATTAGGAACTGCAGAGTCTAATACTCGGCTATTTCGGAATCTGAATTTTTGAGTTATTTTCTTTCCCCTCTTTCTTTTTTTTTTTTTATTCTTCTATCTCCTATTTGTAATCTTATAATTTTTTCCTTTTCTCTTCTGTTTCAGTCAAGTTCTTAAACCCAAGCCATATCGAGATTTTAATCGACCAATCGCCATAATGCCTACAGTATTCTACATTTTTTTGACGAATGCTGCATAAATGATGTTTCCTTTTGTATCAAATCTAACTGTCCTTCCAGCTGACTGTCTCAAGCCCCATTCCATCCTTTTCCTGTTACACTTTAATTACATTTTATTTCTTTCGTTACGTTTTTTCCTTGCATATCAACTTCATGCTAGCTTTCACATGATCATAACACATCAATTTTATCCAACTAGAAATTCTCTTCGTTCGTGATTAATCCGAATAGTTTTCACGGTTCACCATTTTGAGGTTGCAATTAACTCGTAATCTCATTCTCCCCGTATATTTAGCAGTTGTCGTTGTTTTATCATCCGCTTTTCGTTTCTTCAAGTACAATCCCCACTATTATTTGATAAGTGCAAAAAATTGTACGTCAAAGCATTTTTAGAAACGTGTTAGATTACATTCCGTTCGTTAAGTCCCACCCATTAAACATTTATTATTTTTTTTCTCCGCACTTGTTGCTGTCGCGTGCTCTTTCCGGTTTCAGCTCAATTTTTTCTCACTCGTTACCTTCTTTCGAACAGCTCTTTTCGATACACTGAAAATCTTCCGAAAACCTAGAAGTACTACTAAACTCCCGATACTATAGGTACTGTCCTTGCGGAATTCCAAGCGCGCAATGATATTACAGTTGAAGAGCTCACTGATTACGGCCACGTACTTTCCCGATTTATCGCCTCAAACAAACTGTTTTTTTTGCGTCCAAAGGGATCTTGAATATTTGCGTCCAAAGGAATCTTGAATATGGATCACCGCGTTGCGTCTTTAAGGGTTAAATAAAAGTGAATAGTGAATAGAGGTAGAAAAAGCTTAGATACGGGGTGAGTTTTCTATCAACGTTAACGTTTGCTATATATTTCTGTCACTCTTCTGAACGATGGCTAGGTACGATGCTTTTAAAATAATTCGTGAGTATTTAACACTTTTGCAGTCATCATGCGTACATACATAATGTATACGCTGATGAATAAACGCAGTAAGTTTGCAAAGGGCGCAATTTAAAGACGATGAATAACTAGTTAATTTCAAAGTCTGTTATTCAAAGGAATCCTGTTAACAACTAGATTAGAAGAAAAACACTTCTCCATCTTCTTTTCGACCTAACTATTTTTTTAATTCCCCATTTCAATTAATTTTTTTTTGTTAACAAGCTTTACTCATTTTATTAACTTTTATCCAATTTTTTATTTTATATATATATATATATATATATTTATATATTTACATATGTACATTACATACTAATAATAAATTTTTAAACTTGAGATCTCAATAGTAGGACTTTATCTAACTTTAGCAGTTTTTGAAATAAAAACTCTAAATATGTCAAATTTAAAAATGGTCGACATAAATCAAAATTACCAGTAATTAATCAACCGAGGCAATTTCCTGGATATTTGGATTTTATCAGACGTCGCCATGTCGTATGGAGAAGCGTTGAAGTTTTATCGTGAGTAGGTGTAGTCTTGCGTCACTTATCAATAATGCCCGAGAATTTCTGTAAATATCATTTTTAAGTAGATAACGTGATATATTCTTCTTAAAAATAACTGTTCTTTATATCGACGAAAGCCGCCAAATAAATCCTTTTATTACAAGGTACTTTGATAACATTTACACCGGTCTACTCTCCTATTGCAAAGACACAACAACAACAGCTGACGATAACAATGAGAACAAAGCGATTCCGATAGGAAATTTTCAATCTGAATTAAAGGTACCATTACATATTTTCTCACGATATTACTCGCGCGGTTAAAATAATACAAGTCCCATTGTCTTCAATTAAATTAAAATTATATACAGATCAGACTTTAATAAAAAGTACACACACACATATATATATATATATATATATATATATATATATATATATGTATATGTATGAAATGCAGTCCTTTGCAACTCGTAAGGGGACACACCCCCAGCTCTGTCACTTCTACATTTCGTATAGAAAACAGACGTCATTCTTTAAATCTTTATTTAATATCACATTTTGGAACTAACTTTTGTAACAGAAAAAGTAGTGGGTGTCAGGCTAAGAATGACGTTATCATTAATGTACATATAATATATATATATATTAATGATAACGTTATTTTTATGCCCGGGGGGGGGCAATATGAAAAAACCGCTATGAAATATGTAACAGTTTTCAGTTACGTTTTGAATGTACAAGAAAAATAAAATCGAAAGTGAAATGTGTTTTTATTTTTTCTGACGAACCTAAAATAATAAGAATGACCCCGGCAGTTGAGCAACTCTTTTTAATAAGTATTAAAGAACTTCCGGGGGATATTTTTGCCTTCTGGTGAGGTCCAAAGGACAGAGTTTAAATGTATAATATATGTGTGCGCGTGTCTACTTTACAGCTATAATTAATGGGAATTTAAAAATGGGCTGGCCTTCAAACATTAAAAGTAAAACGATTTAAACGAAGCACATTTTTTTTTTTCGAGCAACTTGCTGGTTCATTGCTAATTGTAAACTGTGTAAAACATAGATAGTAATTTAAGATTTAAGAAAAAGATGCGTTTCTTTGATAATATCACTCTTGGAATAAAATTACATCCTGCGAAAAGATAGTATTGAGCGACATGGCATGCGGGCAATGTAACATCTGGAAGTAATAATAATCATAATAATAATAGTAATAATTCCGAACATGTTTAGTTTCATCGATTACATGGCTAAAAATAAAATATTGTAAAGAAACACTGTTTCACCAGCAGAGGTGTATGCTATTAAAACAAAAAAAAACAAAAAAAAAACCCACACTGGCTAGAGTTTTATTCGATATAAAGGAAAAATCACTTACCGGTACCGATCGAAACGATGCATTATCATTAGGCGGAAAAGTCGTTATCTCGAGATTTTAAACGTACGTCATCCAAAAACACGACCGACTTCGACGCTTTCCCGATGAACGACTCTCGCCAAAAGTGCGGAAGTTTTCTGCGGCGCGATCGTCTGATGATGAGCAAATGGAAATGGCCGAGCGCTGAACAACGACTTCTGCGTCGTCATTCGAAACATCGAGGGACAGTCGCGAGCTTTTCTACGCATGTGTCAGTGTGTCGCAGTGTGTCAGCGTAGAATGCACGGCTTTTCGACGGGGGAGTGTATCGTGCACGCTATATAGTACACGATACTTCCACAGCGCAAGTACATTAAGGGTGCGCGTGTGCCGTTGTGTGGAATTTCTAAGATGGAAATACGAGCCAGCGAACGGAGTGGGAAAACCAAGAAGGAGTTGCTGCAGAAGAGGAAATGGTTTGTGTGCGCGCGATTTCCACGCAAGAACGAGAACGGTTTCGAAGTGGCCCGAGAAAAGAGACAGATGAATCGGCCCCTCTGCCCGCACACCGACTTTAACGATGGATTATCCGCAACCGCCGGCCCCGCTACCTCGCCGCGGAAAATTGTTCGTCCACAGTTTTTCCAATCGGTCTCCCGCCGCCGCCGCCGCCGCCACGGCTCTACTCCAAACTAATCCCTTTTTCCTGCGTTATGTCGTCGTCGTAGAAATAGCGCCCGTAATACAGATAAACAGTCTTCAGGCGCGCAATTGAATCGTGTTTCGCGTGTGTCGTTCATACTATTTTCTCTCTTATTTACCACTTCTCTTCTTGTATTCCGTCAAGACGACGATATTTTCTTTATTTCCAATTTCATTCGTCGAATATATTTTATTCGATTTCTCTGCCTGTTCCCCGCTCGCTATTGCTCGCCTTTCTCGCATTTTAATATAAAAATAACTGCTGCGACTGTGTCCACATCCGCGCTAGTTCCTTCTGAAAGCATGTATAGCTCTGCCTACTGCATTATGTAACCATGTAAACAAATCGCATACAAAACGCTAGGCCAAAGTTAGCGTGATTCGACAAATTTCGTAGAATAGAGTATAAGATAACTGATTATAATCGTAAATTTTATATTACATACTTACCTATATATTTATGTATGCTGTTTTTTTTGTTGATTTTTTTTTTTCGTTTTTTTTTCGTGTCAGAGCAACTAAAACATCGTAAACTTTGGGTAAGGAACAAAAGGAGCTTTTATTAATAATTTTTTCATTTTATAATTCTTTTTGTCAGGTAAAATTTGTTTAAATATACATCAGGTAATAAAAATGAAACTACCATTTTGTTTTTTGCACATTGAAGAAAATCTACAAAGTTTATGTAAACGATGTTTCTCTCTTCTCTTTTTTCTTTTCATAACTGAATGCCATGAATATATATACGTTTACAAGTCATCGGTGCCGGATATCCGTGAATTCTTACGAGGGCGCAGTTTTTAAAGAAATTCGTAATTACATTAAGCAATTCTTAACAACTGCGGTAACGAGAGAATTGTTGATGGCACTGTCTTAAAAAACACACATTGCAAAAATGTCGTAAAATTATATATATGTTTCCACGTATGTTATCTGTAGTAATTAGTCAAACCAGGTAGTCGATAGTCTATGCGATCTGAGCAAAATATCATTAGTACGCATTTGGCCTCGCTATTCCGCTATGAAAATTGCCAGAATAACTCTGAATGACCGCCTCCTAATCGTAATAAACATATTGGTTTACTATTTTTTCATTTGGCTAAAGATTTTAACATCAACTACTGGCATAATGGGCTTATATGTAAATTATTCATTTCGAAATTTATTGACTATTTAAAATCACAAGTACCTAAAGGTTATTCTATGTGTTACTTTAAAAAAAACCTTTCAAAAGGAAACTGTCCTTGCGCATCTGTCGCAGACTAGTGTGTCTTTGGGTTTTTTCTTTTTACCCTATTTTTCTCAATGATTTCCGCGGTCATACATACCGATACTATGTAGCATTTTACCTGCAATTCGTATAGACCTGCTACAAAAAGTAATTACAGGTTGCTTCGACACGCGTTCTTAATTAACCGGATGATGGAAAATCAATATAATTCTCCGTATAAATTTTTTACACGAATACAGTTACCGAAAAGAGTTTAGGAATTTCTGGGTTCGGCATTCCAATTGTATCCAGTATTTATTATAAGCTTGGTAATGGAAGTAACGAATTTACTTTTCAAGTAAAAACACATTAATTTCACCTCCCATCTCTGCTGTGGTACACATTCAATGGTAACTTAAAACTCTAAACAGAGTCGTCAGCAATGTACGATATTATAAATTACAATTAACCCAAAATCGATGTGTCTCGCGGATGTACAATTTTTAATAAAAATGTTATGCATGGAATATATTAAAACATTAAATGAGAAACTACGAATCGGAAACTACGCTGAAATTCCCTAATGTATTAATGTCTTATTAGCAACTGTACCGAATACATAGTAGTAGAGTTAAACCTATATATTAAATGGTTTACCTTATTAATTTAATAAATTATTTTTCTTTATTTTTTCCATTTTACACGATTCCGAGAACTTCCATTTTCCTTTTTTTCCCCCTTTCAAGGTGTTTTTTGCCATTTTCTCATAGATCTAAATTTGCATACATTACATAAGTTTTTTAGTATTTGACGTGTAGAGCAATTACTCTGCACATTTTGGAAAAGCTTTTGTAATTATTTTACCACTGTTCGGAAATTCTCTTCCGAACAGTGGTAAAATCATTACAAAAGCTTTTCCAAAATGTGCAGAGTAATTGCTCTAGTTCTGTCAACCATTTTTTTATAGTTCATTTTGATTCCGTCAAGCATATTGCATCTTTTTATTTCTTTGACAGATCGCGAATACTGCGACTCCTACGCAAATAAAAGATGTTATAAACATCTGGGGATCTAATCTTTCATCGGAGGCTTACTTCAAATGTTTTGGTTTTGTCTTTGTTTATGGTTTCGTGACGTCGCTATCAATAATGGAATAAAGTCGCCATCTTTAAAATAAACGCGTAATTCTCTCTTAGAGCAAAAAGGTAGTTTTTAAAAATCTAATTTTACTATGGAAAAAAAAAGGCCATTCATAACGCATATTATAAATTTAATAAAAAAGCAAAAAACGGAGATTCATTTTCGCGCGCTTATCTCCTTCGAAAGGAGGTGTAAATTTTTCGAAATCTGTAAAAAACCAACGAACAAAGTAAATCATATACGGATGAAATTCGGTTTAGACGCCGGGCCAAAAAAGAAAAAAAAAAAAAAAAAATCATATAAAGAGATCTCTTAGAATCATCGATTTAATAAATAGTTCGATAATCTGGAAACAAAAACGATAATATTTGGTTCTATTCAACTTTTTTATTATTATCGCTTCAGAGTTATCGTTCGAGGGATCACCATGGATGCCACTGACCCCTCGCAAACGTTGACTCTGAGCTTTCGGTTCTTTTTCCATTTTTAGAAAAAATAGTTTCATCCGTTATTTACGTTTGTAGAAAAATGAAAAATTATCGAATTTTTCGTGAACTTGATAAAAATATGTCGAGTCTGAAAGCGAAATGAATTTTTTTTCGACGTTAAATTAAGCATGTGTACACGTGTTTTATTACGTACAACCTGCACACAAAAAATATATACATATAGACGTTTAGTACGTAAGATATACTAATAATCGAGAAACGGCTCATTTAATTTTACCGATGACAGGAAGGTAAAAATGTAGTTAAAACCAACGGTTTAAATCTTGATCAAAGTTGCATCCGAAAGTCGACTGCGTAAAAAAAAATTTGGCACCGTGTTGCTTTTTGGAATTCTTTTCATTTAAAATGTAAACGGAATTACGCGCTTTATTCAAGATACATCTGTATGTTGATGAAAAAAGAAATTATAAATTTACATTGCTCTAAAACAATTAGCCGATGATATAACTGAATTACGGGAAAAAAATTGCGAGTACTTTAGCGTATTTTTAGAAAAATTTTCGTTTCAAATTGCCAACGTCACGAGGAATAATTTTTTTCTCCATATTTCAAATAAACTAATCACGATGCTACAAAAAATGGCCAAACGAAAATGAAAAAAGAAGAGAAACTCTTAGGCTTATAACTATTTTACTCCTACATGTTTCATAGTCCAACTCTGTGGTTAGTTTTTGTTACCAAACGAAAATAAATTCCGTTTTATTTTTTCCACAGAAATTTGCTTAAAACATAATAGCGATGATTCCGAGTTAATAATGCGTCGAAATGAACCGGAAATAAATAGTGTTATTTATTTAAGCGTAAGCGTGTCGCTGCCTTCATGCGAAGCCGGAATTGTTTAAATTTTTTTATTTTTATTTTGGATTTCCTTCGTTGGTAAAACATTGTAAAATTTAGGTTTTTTAGGATAATTACAGTAACTCGGATCTTTAAAAGCTAATAATAATAATAATAATAATAATAATAATAATAAAAAAAAAACTCTTTTAATTTATCCTAAAGAGCGAATTTATACGCGTGTCTTTCATCCGTAAATGTATTTTTACATACTGAAGAGCTGTTTGCATCTCTACCGATGTTACTGCTGTTGGTCCGTTATATCGGTATGCGAAATAAACCATCATCAGTAATCAATACATCGCACATTTCACACATGTATTTTTTCTCTTTATCATGTCTTCTTCTATTTATTATGTGTTTTTTCTACGAAAATAAATAAATATTTTCTGCGGCTAATGTGTTATTTTGTTTTAAATAAAATTTTATACTTACTAACTGAGTTGCGAATTAAAAATAGCTCAAAAACTTGGATGCAAATAATAAACGAAAACTTTGTGTTATACCTTTCAAAGATGAAACCTGAGTTTTTTTTTTTAAATTAATTTATTACAGTTACTTCTAAAGGTAACTTTACTGGTGGTTTTTAAAAATGTTGATTAATAATAATAGTAATAATAATTGAAAAAAATTAACTTGGCAATACGGGCATGTTTCAAAAAATAGGGTACAATTTATGATTTACTTTTAATCGTTTTTTAACTTTAAAGTTAACTTGTTTTATTTTCTTTTCTAGTTTTTCATTTTTATCATACAGTTCTACTATTAACTGATTTTTCTATACCTTCCAATTTACTTTATTTCGAATTTTATTCATTGCCTCTAACGTATTAGGTTCATTTAATTTTTTTTCTTTTTTATATGTTATTCGAATTAATCTAGAATATACGATTAGATTATTAAGTTATACATAATAAATCCGTATTAACCTAATCTTTTTTGGAATATACTTTCTGTTTCTTTTTAAGATTCAAAAAGGGAATGTTAAAAATAAATTCCTAAACCCGAAAAAAAGATTAAAAAGAAGAAAAAAAATCACTCTGTTTTTTAATAAGGAATTGAAATGAAACACTTTGCATATATACGCTTTATTTTCAAATAAAAACATTTTAGTTCGCTTACAAACCGCTCTTTATCTAAAGAATTCTCTTATTTTTTTCCGGCGTTTCGTATTTTGATGTACATATCACACTAAATATCAACGAGGCTCCTACCTTATTGACTGATAAGACGGGCGGGATTTTAACTGAACTTCGAATGGAATAACTTGATTCGTTACTGGGGAGTGGTGGTTTTGTACTTTTACGTTAAATGTTTTTAACAGTATTTTTTAGGAATTGGCCAGCTGATGGCTAAAATTTCAAAGGTAATCGAGGAAGACACACCAACTTGTAAGAAAATCAGGTAAATTTATTTGCAACCCTAACAAACATAGACCAGCTCATTACCGATGACGAGACTTGTTCATTTCTCCGGACCAGTGCTTCTTCATCACGCTTTGACTGTGAACTATTAAAAACTTGATCATTTTATTCTCGACCGGAGGAAAAAATCAGTCGTTTACGGTTCAGTATTTAAGAAAACCACTCTACACGACAAAAGTAATTTCATAATGTAGTGTCACATATTTTTAACGTTATACTCGTTGTCCAGCAAACATTTTATCAATACATTAAATTTCTTACAATCGGAGAAAATGTCGTTGAAAAAAAATAAAAATTAATATTAGATAGTATTTTTTTTATTTTTGACGGCGCGCCGTGATAGATATTAATGTATAGCTATTAAATTTTAATAAGGAGTAAAAACTTTTTGAGTTTTAAAGAATTTCGGAAAAAGAGCGATAATGACGCAAACATTTCTAAGCTCTCGTATACATTTTGACATATCACGATGATATTATATAAATTCAAAATGGGAATGTTTCGAATTTATTATTATTCAAGTGTAAATTTTTAATTAATCTTGTTTTATTATATTTAATCGCCTAATGTTTATTTTTATTTCTTAAAGTTGACAAAATGTTTTCTTATAAAAACAATTAACGCATATTTTCAATTATGTAAATAAAATTGCAGCGATGCGATAAATAATTTAATATTTTTCCGTGAAAGAGAATAATGATTCGTGTTTTTCGACAAAGCCTAATGAAATTAGAACAACTGCTATCTTTAGTTCGGTACTTATTAAGAGTTTTTACCGGCTTGCGAGAAAATATACAAGAGTTTAATAGAGACGGTCCGCTATAGAGAAGAAGTTTAGAAATAAACGGGGGTCGAAATTAATCACAATTCGTAAACTGGCTAGCACATTGTATGGTTCAGATCGTTCCTCCTTGTTGAAAATCTACCAAGCACTGATTAAATCAAGACTCAACTATGGCGCTGTAATCTACTCTTCGGCTAATCAAAATATCATCAACTCACTCAATACAATACATCATACTGCTGCGAGACTCGCTATTGGCGCTTTTCCTACTTCTCCATCTGTTAGCGTTCTTTGTGAAGCTGGTATTCCTCCTCTCAATATTTACAGAGACCGGAGCATTTTAAACACGTGGATTCGTCTTAAGTCGTCGATTAACCTTCCTTCGCTGAACTCACTTCGACCATCACCCCATACATCGGTGCCCACTCTTTATAAGCAAGTTACTGAAATCTTAGATTCGATGAAATTCACTTTACCGCCGACATATCAACTAACCACAGCACCAACGCCTCCATGGATAAACCTGCATCTCGACATAGATCTTCAACTCCAGCAATTCTCAAAAAGAGAAACATGTCCGAGCATTCTACGTTCCGCATATCAATGCATGATCAGCAAATATGACAGTTGCAAAATAGTTTTTACTGACGGCTCCAAAACACCTCGAGGCACAGGTTGTGGAGTAGCATCCGATAAAAAAATTATTCTTCGTTACTCTCTTCCGGCACTATTCAGTATTCTTTCGGCGGAACTATTTGCTATAAAGCTTGCAATAGAAAATGTAATAAATTCCGATCCTCATTCCCCACACCTCATATGTACAGACTCATTAAACGCGATCACATCAGTTCAAAAATACAACTCTCCTCACCAACACCCAATAGCCAAGGAAATTATTCGCATTCTTTGTAGTACAAGTACCCGTATTTCGTTCGTATGGATCCCATCACACGTTGGGATTCAGGGGAATTCATTCGCGGATACGGCAGCAAAAGAAGGCTCATTGTTCTTTCCGGTACCGAACATTGAAATTCCGCCAATGGATCTAAAAGCCCATATACTGCAAAAATCACTTCAAACATGGCAAAAACAGTGGACCGACATCCCAAACACGAACAAGCTGCGCTCAATTCGAGATACTATTCGACCATGGAAAACTTCATTATTCACCAATCGAAGAAATGAAATCGTTGTCACAAGACTCCGCCTAGGTCATTCCAAAATTACTCATAGTCACCTCTTGTCCAGACAACCTATTCCACTGTGTTCCAATTGCAATTCTCCTGTCACAATCCAACATTTACTCGTCAGCTGTCCAACCTATAATTCATACAGAGTACAAATTCTCCAGTCATCCAACCTTTCCGAAATCCTATCTGACCGCCACGACAAAATTGAACGCCTCCTACGTTTTCTCAAGACCACTAATCTATTCCACTCCATCTAACTCTTATCTTATCCGTGCCTCTGGCCTAGGCGGTAGTACACGGCACGTTAATCAAAGAAGAAGAAGAAGAAATTAATCACAAGATTTGTTGGCTATTAGAGTTACCAGTTGGCCAGTATCGCTTGGGTCCTGATTACCCCGGTTGACCGATTACTACTCGGAAATGCATTTTCGTATGTACCCTGAAATAGTTACCAGTTTGGTCCGCGTCCTATTTTTTCACACCGTTTTTTTTCCATACAATTCCGCGATTAAATGTTTTTTCCAAAAAAAAAAAAAAAAAAAAAAAAAAAAATAGCCCAATCAGATAGCGCGAAGAAAAATGCCGCGTTTAGTTTTTTTTTCTTTTTTAACCCCGTTTGGGTTTGCTACCAGAGAGCATTAGCCCAGCAGAAAGGAATAGACGCATGGAATAGAATAGAAAGGTAGAGAAAGAACATAAGAGGCGTTAAAGAGAACAGGAAGACCAAGCCTTAAAAGATGATAATAAAGTAACTCACGCTCGCGAGATAAACCGGAGCACTCGAAAAGCACGTGATTCGCATCACAAACATACTGGGAACCTTCAGGATCCAATGAACAAAAAGGAGATGCGGCCAAAGAAAAGCGATTTAGTGAGGAAGGAAGGAGACTATGCGAGAAACGGAGGCGAGATAATTTAGTAATTATGGACCGACGCAAACTGGGGAACTCTTAGAACCAAGGACGAGGAGGAGGCACAGTATTAATCAAGAGATAAAAGGAATTAGGATTAGCGAAAAGAGAAACATAAACAGAGTGCCTAAGATGGCAGGATTTAGTTGGAAGAAGAATATTGTGTGCTGGAACCCCACTAATAAAATTTCCATTGGAAACAGCAGCTTTAGCAAGGAGGTCGACGGCTACATTTCCATCAATGCCAGTTGTTTATACTTGCCCCCAATGACCGTGGAACCCAATTCTGAATTACCTTTCTTGACCTCAGTCTGAATTTCGACAATTATGACGCGGTCTTGCTAATACAAAATCATCCTCATACGGTTGCCTGTTTTTTCTTCTTCTTTTTATCTGCTAAATAAGCGAAACCTAAAAATTTAGACGAAATGGGAATTAGGCTAAATGGGATTATCAAACCAAGAGACAGACGTTGAATTTTACCTTCTAGTATGTATCATTATTTTTACACATATATGTATATAAACACCTACACAGTTGTACACATTTTTGTTTGCAAATTGTTGCACGAATGGAGCTTACTTCAAACCGGTTGCCGTAGTTATTGAAGTTAATTAAAATTTGCGCAGGATTTATCTTCTTAGTTTACTCCTAGCGGAGAAAGTGTTAACACAAAATTTTATTGAAGCTGTTTTTTTTGTTTTTTTTTATAAATATCGGAAGTGTTACGAATATGTATAAGAAATAAAAATAATCGTTTGAAAAATATCAACAAAATAGAACAGCCGAGGTTAATTAAGAGTTAGTAAAAGGAAAAAAAATTGCGGCATTTATAAAATATGAATATTTACAACAGCTGTTGGATGTTTTTTTAGTCATATTACCCTTTACGTATTTTTTAAATTTACAATTACGTATCTTACTTTTGTTTTGTAGTGTAATTTATGTTCTAAGAAAAGAGAGAATTGAACTTTATTTGTTGTCGGTACTGCAATGAAACGTATTGCGTTTATAGCACTGCAGTTTACCGACACGGAACATGTTCGGATGATTTTAGTTGTGATATTAACTTATTTCTTGACAGGGAAACTTTCCTGTTCAGTTTTCATGAAACTTCACGAACAGCCGTAAAAGAAATATCCTGGAAAAGCGTGTTTTTTACTAATTAACGCAATGAAATTACCGCTCCCAATTTTTAGACATACATTTCCCATGAAAGTGAACAAATTTCAGCTATTTGCGATAATCGACTTTTTTAGTTAGGTCTAAATCTTTCAGCGTTATTATTTTACAGGTATGTTGGAAAGGAAAAAAAAAATTGTAACCGATTAAAGTGTGATTTCAATGAGAATCAAATTCGGAAGATATATTTTAAAGCATTTTAGAGTAATTTGTAAATAGTTTTTTTTTTTTTTTTTTTGTCGTTTTTAGGGTTTATTTACTAAAAATTCGATCGATCGATAAAATTAATTTTGCCTATACGTTTAGTGTGCGTCACGCCGCTAGAACTGTGTCGCGTTGGTTTTTAAATTTTACTTTTCCCTCTAATTGCTAATTTGCGCAATATGCGATAAAATCGATCGCCTTTAATCACGATGAAATAAACGTCAGTGACGAAGGATAAAAGCATAATAAGAGGCACTGATATTTGAAGAGGAGGTGAAAGAACTTTTGATGGCCAAATAAGATCTCTCCGATGAACAGATGACTGATGTTGGATTAAGATAGAATGACTCGGGATTCCGAGACAAAGCCGAGCAACTCTGTTTTGAAGACGAGCTAATTTGTAGAGAGATGTTGTATAAGAAACTGCGATAATCCAATCTGGAGTGTATGAGAGAATTGCACCATTATTAACACGTCAAGATCAGTTCTCCATCTCGTAGGTGAGAGAGTTTGAAGGAGGTTTAAGACTTTAAGCGAGGAAGCGTATAAATGGCTGATACGCGTTCACGGAAAGACAGGCGAGGGAATAAAATGATGCCCAGATAAAAGAATCGATTCTATTGGAATGGAATGATTTTTTAGATTTATCTCAATTGATGAGCGCGCCCGGAAACAAAAAGGTGTCCGCAGAGCAAAAAACAAATTTAATATTTTCTTTTGGGGGGGGGGGGGGGGGGGCTCGTCGACAGGAACTTCAGCCAGAAACGACAGGAAGACGAGTTAACTAATCAAAAACTTAATTCGATCGGGGAAATAGCTGAAATAAAAGAACCAGTGGCAAAACAGACTGAGAGGGAAAGGGCAAGATATAGGAAGCACAATAAGGATTAGGAAGCCTTTAGGTGGAGCAAATAAAAAGAAGAACGTTCCGCAGAAAGAGCAGAACACTCAAAGAAAATGTGATTAACATCACAGACAACCGCTTCATTAGAATGAAGAGGACACAATAAGGAGAGGAAACCAAAGAGAGACGATAGCGGGAAGAGGGCAATATAGTGTGATTGAAACGTAAGCGCGAATAATAATAGGGATAATAACAGAATTAGGAAGAGAAGGCTAAGAATGAAGGATTAGCAGGAAGGTTAGGTTGAATTGAGAGGTAGAAATAATCATTGGTAGAGGAAGAAGGGTACATATCCGACAAAAATAATCCAACATCTAGTCCTTCTCTTAGCAAGATCCCCTGCTTGGTGACATAATTGTTTATCGAATTACACATTAATATAGCGACATTGAGTGTTATTACACCAATCTTCTTCTTCTTCCGTCGTGTTGCTCGATTCCGAGCGTCGTGAATCTCACCCATGTTACGTTGACCAAATGTAATCACGCCATTTGTCGCGATTTGCCGTTGCTCGCAAGCATTCTTCCAGTTCTTTTCCTGTTATTTCCGGTAGTTGATCTATATACCTTTTCGGAGGGCGGCCGCGGCCTCTCCTTCCGGGGGGACTTTCCCCTGCATAATAACTTTTTTCAAGTGACTCTGGTCCGCGGCGCATAGTATGTCCGAAGAATTGTAAAATGCGGCGATGGATTGTTGGTAACAGCCTCTCTTGTGCCTCGACTTCCAGGCTGGTCAGTATAGACGTGTTTGTGCGCATCTCTGTCCATGGAATCCTTAGCATGCGACGCCAGCAGAACATCTGTATTTTATTTTTGGCTTCCAGGTTTATTGTCCGTGTTTCGCGCACGCATATGTGGCAATAGATCAGCGCTTTGACTATCCTCTTCTTAGTAAACATGGAGATGTGCCTGTCTTTCCATATGCGCGTTAGGCGCACCATTGTTTTCCGGGCTCTTGCTAGTCTACTCCTAATTTCCATGTTGCAGCCTCCCCCAATCTACTTCTGTCATTATTAAAAATATTTTAATTTGCAACATTTTTCTTTTCATTTTTTTTTTTTCTCCTTTTTCTCCCGGTAATAAACTTCAGAAAGCAGTGGGGAATACTCGAAAACGGTTTTTGTGGTACCACGGAATAATTACAGTAGACTTTAACACTTTAATCGTTTTCAAACGAATTAATGTTTATAATTTTAATGGCCGGGTGAGGGTAGCTTTGTAATTTCAGACGCGCGTTCATACGATTTTATAACTTAACCTAGTTTTTATTTTATTTTCGGATTAAAAAAAAAAAAGTTAAAGTTGTCGTTAGGGGTCTTTACGATGAAAAATGTTCTGCTCTTTATAGCCGATCAGATTTCGCGGTGGGAATATTATATGAAGTTGAAGAAGGCCCCGTTTTGATATATGACGCAAAAAATGTACGTAATTTTGTTTTTTGTTTTTTTTTTCATACTTTTGCTCGCTTTTTCATGATAACTATTTTCCTCTAGAGTTCACATAGTATGCAGTTAGCTGACCAGTTATCATCTTTGTCGATTAAATGGGAAGACTTTTTTTTGTCGAGTAATAATAATAATAATAATAATAATAATAATAATAATAATAACGGCTTTTTCTTTGATTATACGGTGTGCGCCGGTGAATTTTCAAGCTGACGGTGTCGTGGTAACGCGACCAGATTTGGGTGTAATTTCATCGGAAAATGAAGGTTTAAAAAATACATAAACCTGTCATCATTCGCAGCTCGTTATTTTAGGCACGCGATCCGTTATAAATTATTTATAGCCTACCTCTTCGATGTCTGTTTCAATATTTATATTCCTATCAAACAGAAGTCAGCGAAAAAGTTCTAAACGCAATCCGAAATATGGAATTACCTTCGATTCTTTCCGACTACTCTTTATCCGCGCCGTTTATTTTATCCGCTAATAGCCATCAATTTTCGACGGGAAACTTGTTAGCTTTTTATTTTCCATTTCTGTCGTTATTTAAGAGAAAATTAAATACATATATCTATATAGATAAATGTAGCCCCTTTTTTTTCATTTTCCCTACTAATCTTGCACGAGCAAAGCCTATTTTTATTTGAATGCAGCCGATTGTTAGTTAGTGTGTGCCACGAAATAAGTGGTTGCTGCCAAGTAATCAACATTATCGTGTTCGCTATTCACATGATTCGAATCATGGTGCTGAGGGAAGCGAAAGTGACGAGGCGAATTTGTTTTCAACGGCCCTTAAGGAACCGCGCAACATCCTTTAAACACTGTTTGTCGGCAGCACTAAGTGCGCAGGTCTTTTGTGTTGTGCGAATGTCCACCCGTTGTCGAGCAATCATACACCTAGGTTAACGTTTTAAAATTACATCGTCGGAGAATAACTAAGATAATATAATTTAAAAAAAGTACCGTATGTTTAAAAATATACAGAATAATGTGTTTGATAAAATAATTACGGTACGATAGAGACAAAATTAAAAGTGTTGGCAACTAAATATGACGCAACAAGATAATGCCTACTTATAAGTATTAATCAACAAGAATAAATATTAAATAAAATATTCTAGTCATGCGATATTTGAACCGGAAAAGAAAACGAAAAACCTATTATTAAAAAGAAGTAATATTGTCCGATCCTTTTCAGCATTTTTTTTTTTTTTTTTTTTTTTTTATTTCTTTTTAATAATAAATAATAAAAAAAATAATAAAAATAAAAAAAATCGATCGTTTAACAATTTCAAGGTCTGTATTTATTTATTCGAATATAAAGATTACACGGATCGATGAAATTATATGTTTCCTTTTCAGTTCCAGCAGTCCTTGCCGAATCTAATAATACACCACCCTTTTCTATTCGCAGATCTTATTTGGGCTATCGTTTTCTTACTAAGCCCACTCACGTCCTCTACTCTTGTTCATTCCCATCTTTCCATTTCTAGGAACTGGCGTTTCGTACCTAGGAAAACCCCCTATTTTATCTCTCATTTCCCTTCGGCTCAGTTCGTTTTGTCCTTACCATAATTGCCTTTGTCAATCTCTTTTATTTCACTTTTAATTTCGCCGATCTCTGCCATCCTCCAAATATGTTTACTGTACTTGCGCTCTCTAAGTTTCTTCTGCAGGCCCTAATCAGACAGGAATCCCACAGTTTTATCAATTGTCAATTTCCTTCGCATGCAACCGTGTTTAAAGATGGATGGTGTCAGTGCCTCTTTTATCCTCCCAGATTTCGGCTTTTCAGAATCTTTTTGCCTGCCTCCATTCTGTTCCATATTCATAAACGTATTAATGACTATCCTACGTTCCATTATTTTCATTTCCTCCAATCACCTTTCCTCTAAATTCTTGATTATATCTGACTCAATGACCACTCTTCAATCTATTCTTCCCTGACTGATCATTCCTGTGATTTTATCATACTCCGCATACGCTCACTTATCCACGTTCTTTCTTCCCTTCATTTCATTTATATTGATATTTACTACGGGTTCTTAGCCATTTGGGGCATCTTCGGTAATGAAGCGGCGGACTCCTTGGCTCGGGTTTCTGCCTTTTCTCGTTTCTTCTTTAAAAAAGTCCCATCGTCGAATCTCCTTCCGCTGTGAAAAGTTTTTTTCATCTCAGTCTTTCGTATCGGATGTATGCGTTTTTTTTTTCTCTAACAATTTTTCTTTTTATTTGTCTGTTCAACCTAGTCTTTCTGCCAATCCGTGGTTCTCTTTGTTCCTTTCACTTGGTCGTTCTGTTATTGACTCCGTTATTTATCTGCGCTCTTAAGCCATACTTTATTATCTTCCTCCCGTTTGCGTTTTTCCTTTATTTCCTATACATTTGATTCTCTCTACTCAAACGAAGAGCGTGTTTGCGATGCTGATTATGTGTTTATTAAGTGTTTATTTTTCTTTGCTGAGCGTTCTGCTTTCTACTCCATTTTATTGAGACTTGGTCTTCCTACTAGATATTGCGCTTCTTATGTCCTATCTTTTCCCTCTCCACATATTATTCCCATTATATTGATTACTTCCTTCTAACAACATTTGATATCGTATGAAGATATAAGTGATTCCTTCCTATTCTAATTGTTTCTGGGTAAAGGCCTCCGGTTCACGAGCCCAAAAAAAAAAAAAGAAAAAAAAAAGAAGAAATTATACGCTATATTGTAGAAACGTACGAAAACCGACTTCACGGTCACTGGAATCAGACCCGCTATTTCCTGATGATGACTTAAGTGGGTATTCTAGTTTACAGGCACGAATTTAGGAGTTTTTTTCAAGTTCAATAAAAAAAAAAACAATAAATATTTTTACTATCCAATTTTTTATCATTTATTTATTAATGTTTTAAGAATACATAAAAAAATTATCAAAAAAAAAAAAACAATTAAAAATTCATAAAGTTACAGGCTGATGAAGTGGACGGATAAAAAAAGTTCGTGTCCTGGTTGACACGATTCGAACCCTTCTAGTCATCTGAAACAAAAAAAAAAAAAAGATTCTTAATTATTAAGAACGTGGTTATAGCCCCTACCTCAGAGAAGAAAAAAAAAAAAGTTCTCGAAAAATGGTGACTGTTTGAAAAAAAAAAGGTCGATTTTTTACCGGTTTTTTGACTTTCCTGAATTTTTTAAAAATAGTAAAAATCAGAATTGTGATTTTATTCTGACAGGGGCTATAGAGGGATATACAAAGATGATCCGTACCGAATTTCAAGTAAACCGGTTTATTAGAACCTGAGATATCATGTCAACCGTGTTGAAAAAAGCAGTTTCGAGAAAAACCCGTTTCAAGTTTTGAAAGATTCAAGTAAAGTTTCAGGCAGTCTAATTTTCATAGAACGGTGTACGTTATACTTACATTTTCTTAATCTGAGATTACTGCTTCATACAATGGACCTTCTTCTACTTCAAATTGTACATTTTCTGAAGTTCTAAAACTAGATGAACTAGCTTCCTTTGAAGCATCAGAAGCTCGGATTTCAGAGCATTCAATCCGAATCCCGCCTGACAGTCTAAATGTTCTTTTTTTTTTTTTTGTCTATCTGCACGCATAGAACTTCCGTTGTTACTTTTTTTATCCATTTTACACTTAATAAATAACATATTCACTTAAAATTTTATTTGTTTGGACTGTACACAGAGTACGCATATTTGCGTTGCTTGAAGATTGAAACGAAACTGACCTGGACCGAACACTAAACAAGAAAAGTTTTCAACAAAATACGTTACAATGGCCTATCGATTTTTAAATACATATATAATTTATAAAAGAGTTTGATTTATTCTCAGGTAGTCGAAGAATGTCTATCGTCTATTGTTTGATCTGCTCCGACTGAGCCGATTTAGTTGCAGCGTCACGAAAATAGCTATAACTCCGTAAATCATTTTAATTTTGAAAAATCTTTTTAGGGGCATATTCTTAAATGTCTAAACTATCAGAATATGCAAAAAAAAAAAATCGATTTTTTCATATTTCTAGACTAGAATACCGTCTTAAGGCGCCTTAAATGCGCAAAGCGTTATGAGCTAGTCATCTAATTTATTCTATATGTGTGTGTATATATATATAAACTCGGCCGCTTTGGCCCCGTAAAGGGCTTTCCTCTTGACCCCTCTTACTTACATTTCTGTCTCCTTCTCTTCTATAATTTGTATAAAATGATCAAAATTTACAACTTCATTCTTACCGGCATCGACACAAAAAAAAAAATAACGTAATCACAAAAACCCTATCCTTATTTCCTTTAAATCAAATACATAAAATTGTGACATTTTTTCGTTACTTAAAATTGGAACATTTTTTTTGGTTACAAAACCTAATGGAGGAGAGCCAAAGAATTACGTTGTAATTAATATATATATATATATATATATATATATATATATATATATATAATGCGCATATACTTGGTGTGCGTGGATATGTGCATATATTTATAAAACTATACATTAGGAGTTATGTAATTGTGCATAATTTCTACTGTGTTCATGTTACAAATTAGTTAGGTTAAGTTTTGTAACATTATTTCAAAAGTAGTGCTAATTTATTTACTGTAATAAGATTGTACTGAAATATACGTGTAAAAAAAACAAAAAATCTATACAGTGATTTTCGGCTGTTCGTTTAATATAGTTTTAAATATTGCATATCGGGCTTAAGAGAGAGAACTCTATAACAATAATATTAAAAAGATAAAAATACGATTACAACGAATTAGAATAATCTCAATCGTTATGACTACAGTTCGCCTGTTATGTTCGATAGCAAATAAAGTATAACTTTTGAATGAATAAGATTTACTGTTGACTCCGTTACCAAATTTTCATGAAATATTATAAGTGGAATATGCATTGATTCTTCTTTTTCTTCTTTACTCCATCTCGTTCGAAGTTTGGCGATCATCTTGGCTATTACCGGCTTTGATGTTGTGCCCTGTGCTGTAGTTCCCTTTTGAAGCATCCATATCATTTTCTTAATTTACCTTTAATTTCACCATTTAATAATACGGTATGAATTAAATGGTACTTTTCTTGTTGTCTGTACACACGTCCAAAGTATTTGATCTTCCTTCCCCGAATTGTACGCAGCAGCTCGGCTTCCTTTGAAACGTGATTTAGTACTTCAACATTTGTAATATGATCCCGATAGGATATTTTAAGCATGCCACGATACGCGTACATTTCGAAGGCTGCTAATTTCTTTTATAGTGCCTGCGTAAGTGTCCAACTTTCCATACGATAGAGTAATACTGACCAAACATAACAGTTTACGAGGCGTAGACGTAACTGGATGTTTAGATCACTTTCTTGCACATTACATTCTTCATATTTAGAAATACCTTTCCTGCTCTCTCAGTTCTTGTGCATATTTCTGTCGACTGGTCAGTTTCTTCGCGGAATCTGGTACTAAGGTACTTTATATTTCAAAAACACGTTGAATAGTCTGGCTTTTAACGAACAACATCTTTTTAGCAAGGGTAATTGATTAAACAGTCATCATTTTTATCTAATTACAGCTTACGTAATTTTTTTAATAAATTCAGATATACAAACAACATCTCCTTTTTTTCGTTACAGATGAAAGTGTACGGGGATGGAAAAAAAAAAAAACTAATTTAATATGAAAAAAATAAAAAAGAGCAATCAGTGGTTCAATTTTATTTTACTTTTGAAGAAATTTTTGTACTTTTTGATTTTTTATTATTAACGAGATAAGAAGTAGTATTTTCAGACCCCATGAGTGTTCTTCAAGCGATCACTTCCTGATCACTCTTCCGATTTCATCATTCCTAGCATATGCTGTCTTATCCGTTCTTCTCGCTGCTCCATCTATGTTGATTTGTTTTCGGTACCCAGCCACAAGGGCACTGAAAGTAATGAAATGAATGATTTTTTGGCTCGGGTTGCTGCTTCCTTTCGTTCCTCATTTAAAAAAGTAGTTCCATTTGAATTCCCTATGTACTAAGTTCCATCTTAAACTTTGGTCAGATATTTACCCCTCCTCCTTTTGTAACGATCAATCCTCTTATCTGTACAACCTAATCTTCCTTCTAATCTCTGCTGTTCTTGGAGTTACTTTAACTTCCCTGTTCTGTTGTCATTCCTTTGATTCGCTTTTGCGCCATTCTGCTCTCCCTTCCTCTCGTTTATTCCCATGTTTCCTCTCCGAATTATCCCCTCCACCACAGTGAAGCGGTGGTTTGCAATGACAATCACATCTTTTTTGAATGTCCATTTCTTTCTGTCGAACGTTGTGTTCTATATTTTTCTCTGCTGAAACTCAAGCTTCCTGCTTATTATTGCGCATCTTATATGTTGTCCTTCCTCTCGCCATCCAATCAAACAATGGCTGCTACATCATTAATTTTTTTAAAATTATAATCGATTATACTTATAATTAACTGGGTATGATGCACATTAAATTCCTTTTTTCTTTTAGTTATATGTGTAGTTTTTTTGTGTACATAGTAGTAAGCACTATTTTATTAAAATTATATCACGCAATAAATGATAATTAGAGTGTTGGGAACCCCCTGTGGGACCTGCAACTTATTTTTAAAGAAGAAAAAAAAATCGATGCGCTGAGCCCCCCAGTGATACCGTATCTAGTCCGAAGTATTCGATGATGTAGAGTCGCTTTTTGTTCACACCAGAGGCAGTAGAGTGATTCACACTTTGGAGACTTTTTACAGTACCGGGGTTGCGGGTAACTTTTGGAGGATTTGAAAAAACTTGTGTGTCGACTTTCTTACGTACCATTTTTTATGCAAAAAAAAAAAAAAAAATGATATCTGGCATATCCTCGACAAACAACATGTCTCTAGATTCCTCCCATTCTCAGACCCGAAAAATGTTTTATTGACTATCTCCTATCTCTTTCCTACTCATGTCACCGATCCGATTATTATCCAAATTTGCTCCTTAATTTTTAATTTATCTGCATCCCGTTCTATCGTAATCGATATACTATGAATTCCCGGTCATTACGGCATTCCCGGTAACGAGTTGGTTGACTACTCGTTGGCACGTTCGGCAGCGATCAATGGTCAATTCATTAGTAGATTTCCTGCTCAAACAATTTACCGGTTCTCTTATCGTTCCCATCACGATTTCCGGACCGAATTCTATCCTTCATTCTTTACCAATCATCGATCTTTTTAACTTTCTGTACAGCCCTTTCTTTCCTCTCTTCCCTGGTTTAATCTTTCTACCTTAGCCGTTCGCGATTATTTCCTCGAATTATATAGTCTGCTTCCGGCTTCTCTTCTCCGTGTTTCTCTTGTTCACTCACCTTTGTGGACCCTCCAGAACTCAATTATTCGAATGCCCCTTTATTTCCTCCGAACGTGCTACCCTGTATTCTAATTTTCTGCGCCTTGGCCTCCCGATTATTCCTTATGGCGCCCACGCCATTCTTGCATTCCCCTCTCTTAATATAGTTAGCCTTCTTCATCTCCGCAAATTTCTAATCTTTTCCTTATATAATGTACAATTCTCTGCGTTGGGTAAGTTTCGCTGTTGACGTGCTAAAGAAATTGAAAAAAAAAAAAGGATAGGTATAATTTATTTGTTTTGCCGGTTGTGTTTACTGCGTTAAGGAGCAAAAAAAAAACAAAAATTTCCCAAGATTCGTGACACTTATTTTCTCGTCTTGTTTTTGTAGTTTTTTTTTTTCTTTTCTTTTTCATTAATTTTTAATAATTTACCGAATTTATATATAAAAAAATTAACAAAAAAAATATGTAATTTCAATTTCTTAAAAAATGGGAAATGCGATTATCCCCGATGTGTCTAATTCACGCAGAGTTTCATATTGCTTAGTTACAAAATACTGATTAGAAAAGAGGAGATATCTATTAAAAAAGCTGCTTTTGGGGTCGGTTAAATCGTCGTATTAGCGGTTTAAAAAAAGGGGGAAATGTATGCATTTAATAATTTTTTTTTTTGATGCTCTACAAATATGTAAAGTTTTAGGAAAATCGAAGAGGTCTGCAACTTTCCTTAATGGTAGAAATAGAGCATTGACACGTGTATTCATCGCTGCGGCGAATTTTAATGTAAGACTCGATGTTACAAGCTAAGTATAAAAGAAATATGTGCAGTGTTGCCAGTGAAATAAGAATATTCTTCGTTTCGCTTTAGAAACTGGTTTTGGTACTTATGGTTCATAAAATTCTATAATACTAGAAAAAAAAAATCTACAAAATACACAATTAAAACGGTTTTTTTTTTTTTGTGTAAAAATACGGCATATGTATACGTAATCTACATTAATGTGTATACTCATAAAAAGAATGTTTGAATATAGATATGAGACAAACGTGCACATTGAAAACGAAAATTGGTGGCAATAAGAGATATCTATTACACATTTTCAACGTACAAATGTGATTTTCATGATAAAATCTAAGCGGCCATTCCGCTGATTAAATATAAACAAAATTCACCTAAATGCTTGTGCATGCAAACATATTGCGGCATAATAACAATAATGTTAGCCTATAGTGGACGCGGATTCTGGCGAACGGTGATTCCCCGACATGTTCCTTAGAACATTTAAACATATTAAATGTTATCTGCCGTGTACTTTCGCTGCAACTATTTTTTTTAGGTAACTACTGCAACATTCACCGTGTTGGATTGTTCGGTGAATATGTCAGAACGATCGTTTGTTATGTTTAATTTTACACCTTTCTTTATGTACGTGAATTTTCTTTCTTATTCAACCTAACAACAAAACTGTTATTCTATGGAAGTAAATAGTTCGATACATGTTCGATTCACTCGTTTAGCATCTGCTGGTTATCATATATGAAATATAAGTAGTTCAAGCGGACAAGCTACCGGCCAAAAGATGACTTTACCGTTTCCACGGGAATTTGTCGGTAGGAACATTTTTATTAAAAAATGTTATTACGACGGCTAAGTAACCTTACGAAATTGTTTAAAAGGAGTAAAAAAAAAAAAAAAAAAAAAAAAAAGTAAAAAATTCGATAAACGATTAAATGTACTTCAGAGTAATACACAAAACGATATTACGACTATTCTCTTAAACAACATTAATACTTACAATTAGTAGGGTCGGCATCAAATTTTGAAAATGGGACACTAAGACGACACGATCGCTCGTTTTTTCTATAAGTATTTCAAACATGAAGAATATTTAATGCGATTCTTTCCCCAGTTTAGGAATTTGGCGTATCGAATAGATTCTTTTATTAAGATGTAAATATTGTTTAAGAATAATCATAATTATAGTGTATATTTTACTGTAAAACGTGTTACTTTTTATTTATTAATTTTTTCCGGGAAAAGTTGGTATTTCTTTTTTTTTTTTTTTAAAACACACAATTTGATTTCACAATTTTTAGAGTAAATACTTTTTTTCGGTGATGGTAGCCAACCGAAAAAAAACGCCCTGCTTTTCGTACTGTACAAAGAATCGGGCTGTATTACCAGAATATATTATGTTTTAATTCCGTTCGTAAAGAGCTTGTAAATTGCTTTACTGTAATTCATTACCTTTATTCGAATCTGTATTCACATGCGATAAGTAAGGTTAATAATAATACTTTAAGCCGTTTATCGTCCTTCCTTTAATTTTTTAAAATTTTTTAGCCGTTCATATTTATTTTAATGAAAATTTTTTTAGTTAGTTTTTGTCTGGTTATAGCAAGCGAATAAAGTTTATATCTTCAAGGAGACTTCGTTTTTTAACGTTTATTTTAACAACTACCAAGTATCATCCCGGTAATCATCAATACTCATAATATGATGGGACCGCTATTAACCGGCGCACTTCCAACTAAACAAAAGGCATCATCACTTTGGATTATTCCAGTGGTCGAAAGTTATACGCGGTAATGTAAAGATATGCGATATTTCCGCCAGTAATCGGCTTGTACGGTAATTTTCACCTTTTTTTTTTTTTCATTCGAATTTGTATTGGTTATAATAATATTTCCAAGTTTTTGTCTAGCTCGCATTACACGAGTAATCGCGTTTTTGACATACGTCATTAAAGATTTCTTTAAGGAGATTTTCTTTTTTTAACGTTTATTGTAATGACCGTGTTTGTGTTCACCGATACACTTATCGATATACTTATATAGGACACCACCGATGTATGGAGTACTGTTTCTAATAATCAAAGAGAATTGTAGTAAATAATCAAAAGTCACAGGTAAAAATAAAAACAAAAAAAAAAAAGTCATACGCGACGAACGTGTAATTTTTTTTTTTCGAAGTCTCGTTAAAAATAATTGACGTTAAAAACTCGATGCTGCTGTGTATCTTTGAAAAATTAACATCTAGAAAAACTGCCGTTAAAAATGACGCTAACCTGTATAATTTGTATGCAAAAATCCTCCGAAAATTTGCGTCGCTAATATACACGAACAGTTGGAAGGGGCGGAATAATTTGAATAGAAAATTTATCAGGCAAACATTTCGTTTGCATGCAAAAAATGTTGGTAGAATTGATCGAGCAAAAAAGGTTTAACGAATACTATAAAGCGTCTATTGCATGATGTGAACGTGTTAGCTTTTGACTCCATCACCGGTGGAACGTTCGATTTGGCGAGTACCTTTACGTCAGATTAGCTTACAACCAACACGAATGAAAAGAATAAGAACTGCCGTTAAAATCTATTAAAAGTTGATGCTGAATACCTTTTTTGTTAGATGAAATGAAAAATTTACACAGTCGTATCAACGCATTCGAGATAATCGAAGCTTTGGATTTTTCATCGACACGACGATCGATTACACCTCAGAGAAAAGAATTATGTTAATCAAAAATCGACAAGGCAAACAGCTCTCGTGCATCGAGATAGGATCGTCGGCAAATATTTCGTTCTATTTTACAGATTTCGTAAGAAAATAACGTAAACGAGTATTTTATATTCTGTTTTGTTTTTGATTCACTATAAAAAGTTAATTGGAGTAGAATTTCTAATGTTTCCCGGGTGGGCGAAGAAATTTCAATCACGTAAATTTCATTATTATCATGCAGGCTTATTTTTTTAAATATTTAATTGTACGTCCGTGGTCTTTTTAATTACTGTGTATAATCTTATTGAAATAAATAAATAAAACATAGATACCAAAAAAAAAAAAATTAATTTCAGACGGAAAGAATATCATATATATTAATTACAACGTAATTCTTAGGCCATTCCCCATTAGAAAAAATGTCCCAATTTTATGTAACGTTTGTATATTTAAATTTTTACCGACTTTATATATAGTAATTACAACGTAATTCTTAGGCCGGCCTCTATTAGATTTTGGAACAAAAAATGTCACAATTTTATGTAATGAAAGTAAAATGTTAAGATAGGATTTTTGTGATTATGTTATTATATTCGTACGGAGGACCGATTTAAAATTACGTTGTAAATTTTGATAATATTATACAAAGTTAGAAGAAAAAGAGACAGAAATTTAATCAACAGGGGTCGAAGGGCATAGCCCCTTGCCCTGCTAAAATGGCCGAGTTATATATATATATATATATATATAGCGGCGGATCCACGGGGGAGGGGATAGGGGACATTTCCCCTCTAAAGAACCAAAGCCTCTATGAAAAAATTTGTTATGACAAAGAAACTTAATTTATGATATAAAAGATTTGTATGAATTTTACCCACGGATTTTAATAATTAATATTTAAAACAATTTTCTAGTAAAACTATTAATGTTCCTTTTTTATTCTATTTTAAACACAATTGTCGTCGTTATTTTGCCATTTTTATTTATTTGTAACTTATATTTTGTAATGTAAATGAAAATAGTTCAATGAAAAATATATATATATTTTTTTTTATTTACTCATGAACAAAGAGAATTCGTATCGGATTACTAACAAAAATAAAATAGAAATAAAGTCTAATAAAAACACTATCTTTCTTACTATTTCTAAACTAACATTTTAGCTAGAATTTTATAATTTTGTTTTATTTTTTACCCCTAAAAATAAAACTAAATTTAAAATAAATTGTAATAATTATGTATTTTTAAAACATTTTGAAATTTCTATTAAGGTCGCTATTTGATTTTATTTATGAAATAAGGGGGGGGGGGTATTTTTCATATCTACTGCTTACTGTAGAGGATTTTACGTAATTATATAATCCCCCCCCCCGAATGCACTTCTGAATCCACCCCGGATATATATGTATCTTGTCTCGTTTCCGAAGGGACTCACTTTACTTTTACTACATATGTATGTATGTGTATGTAGAAAGTGAGAGAGACTCGAAAGAATGATAAGAAAAAGAAAAAAAATTAAGCTGGCAAATCAAAATTCATTAAAGAGACAATGTCACAAGTCTCCAAAAGAGATAAGTGGAGAGATTTATGAAATAAGACTTTTTATTGTTATACAAGAACTGCTTAAGCGCTACAGAAAGAACAGAATTTTTTATCGTATTTAACATTTAACGCCGGAGGAAGAAATGCAATTTGATTAAAGACACGTAAACAGTGCAAACTGCCCTTATATTTCGCCGCTTCCGCTCTACTCACTGGGGGGAAACTAATAACTTTGCTACAGTTAACTAGATTGCGAAAAACAGAAAGAAATATTTTTCACAGAACGAGAGAGAATAAATACTTTTTTTTTTATTCCGAAGTAAAAATCTTGATAATTATTTTGTGATGAAAATAAACGTTTTAATAATTCGCAATTGCCTATTAGTCTGCTGAACTCTTTGTCGCACACATATACATATATTCGTTGTTTCAAATTCACTTTACTCGGAGCTCCGTTTGTTTCCCCGAAAATAAGCCGAAAATTATCTTCATCGATTTTACTAAAAATTTCGATGATTTTTATTGCAAATTTCGATGATTTTTACTGAAAATTTCATTGATTTTTACAAAAAGTTTCGATGATTTTGATTAAAAATTTCGATGATTTTTACTTCGGAACAGATTTCACTATATATTATTTAGACGCCACTGTTGTAATCGGTAGTAGTCGTTCGTACAGACGAGCTGCTGCAAAAACGGTTTTCAAAGGAATGTGTCGACGTTTGGGGAGAAGAGCAAATGGCCTATAGGAGGCAGAACATTGAACCGGATCGCAGCGACATTATTTGCAGTGGAAAAAAACTCTTTATGTCCTTTTCAGTTCGATCAGACAACGGAACACACTGTGATGCGTATACATAATATGCAAATGAACAACTCGAACGGTCTTCGAATGCGCCCTGTTCCATGAAACAGTCCTATAAGCTTGTAATAGAAAATGTGTGTTACGAATTCAAAGGAGTCTCTATTTTTTATGCAAATGCCAGGCCTTTTTAGGCGATCTTTTTTTTTCACCGGCGCGTTTTTTTCTCCTTTAATCAGACGCTGTTCGCGACGACACAACCAGGTATACGTGTATTGCGTGCCTATGTTCGGCAGCCTTCGGTTCATCTGTGGGGTCGCGACGGGTCGCGACTAGAATTATTTCAGGTAATGATGAAAAAAATATCCATATTTAAATATGAGGTGGATCGGTTAGGAAGAAAAAATTAAACGCAGCCTGTGCCGCAATAAAGCCATGCCGCAGCCGCCGCTAATTTGAATACCGTTAAACAGGATGCCGAAACAGTTGTCCGAACTGCGAACACATTCATCATTGTGCGTTAGCGCCGGTTATTTAATGTTTCAGACGTTCGATCGAACCGACTGGAACTGTTTTCTCAGATAATTTACAAATAATCGATATATATGTATATATATATATATTAATTTCCTATTTATCGGTAGTAAGATTAAAACTTACCAGATCGAGTTAATTTTTAATTTTAACGATTATTTTTTTTATATGAAAGTTTCAACAGTTGAACCGTATTTTTCTTAAAAACTTTTTGCGTAATTAGTTTTTTGCGCTCTTTTTTTTTCAACTTTCTGTTCGCCAATTTCGATTTTATGTAGTGTGCTTCTTCCGAATGAAGAGACATGAAAACTATACTACGTAAAATCAGAACAATTTATTTTTTATGTCAACATTAATGACCCGAAAAAAAAAAATTTCAGACTATAAAAATGATATTTAAATTATTCGCTAATTTTTGTTATAACGAAATAAAAAAATCGGCCCCAGTTACGGTTAAAATAAAATTTGAAATATATGGAAAAATTATAAAAATTTTTTCAATATTAACGAGAAAAATTACAACTAAAATTTTATAATTATACACTCATTTTTCTATTAGAAATTAATAACAATTTATTAATTTCTAATAGAAAAATGAGTGTATAATTATAAAATTATAGTATAAAGCAACGTTTCGTGCAATTTTGTTCATTAATATTGAAATAATTCTACATGACTGGCGTAGTAAAATTGCTATAATGGAAACACGAAAGAAGTATGGATTGGTCGTATTCAGGATTTTATTATATACATATGTAAATATAGGCAAAATAATAATTGTACTCGTCTCCTACTTCTCGTACGTGAAAGATGAATTAAAAAAAAAAACAAACAAACAAAAATTTGATTGTATTTAAGAACTGAATATAAGATGTACACGTTTAATTTCATTTTAAAGTTTTAATCGATTTTCATATAGCGTGTAAATAGTTGTCGATTAATCGATTTTAGAAAAACTGTAAATCAAAAAGTATATCTATTCAGCTTGCTAAAATAATACGAGATAATAATAAAATTACCTTACCGAGATGTCACACAATATAAAGAAATGTAAAAAAAAAAAAACAACAACGTAAAAATCCACTTTACTCGAAAACGTTTCGGTACTGTATGAAATCCGGGTTTATTATAAAACTTGTAATTTCATTATGTTTACAAAATTTTATTATTTCACTTTATAAAATATTTAATAAACTTAAATGAATAATCGTTACTGAAGTACAAGTTCTAAAGACCGTAAATTTTTAAATTGTTTACGCAAACTAAAAAAAAAAACAAAACAAAATAATACGTTTTTTACCCTTTAGATTTTCTTGAATGTTGTAAAAATCTGATGCGATTAATAGTGTGACCATGAACAACCACCCTTCATTTCCGTAGAAATATAGCTTTTTTAGGAAAAGTATAAATTCCTCATTTAATCCCCGGTAGTTTTTATTACAGTTTTAAATTGTTCAATTATCACTTTCAGACTGCGTCTACATCCGGCCGAATCAAAATCCAATTATGCACCTTTTCTTCATTTCTGAGTAAAGATTTTTTGTTGAAGATCCAAAAAAAAAACAAACAATAACGAACGAATTTATTTCTGGATTATTATATGAACGTGCGCGTTGCTGAATTTTTAAAACTATTTATATCATTCATTTGTGACCGTATTGCGATATCACTTTTTTTTTTTAAAGGAATGCGGGAATATTATTAATTACGACTATCGATAACGTACAATTTTATTCATCGTTGAATTGCGCTTCCATTTAAAAGTAAAGTAGTAGTGTAAAATGTTCGGAATGGTTTAATACCAACGAATATGAGTTTTTCTTCTTTCGCTGAATTAAAATTCTTTCGATATAAGTTGATCAAAGCTTAATAGATATTTTATAAAGTGTTTCTTATTTTTTTTTTTTTAAGAAACTAAATTAACTGCCTATCTAACCGTATTTCTGAGTTATACATCGCCGTTCGCGTATTTACTGACATGTTTCCGGGAAAAAAAACACTAAAAAAAAAACAACAAACAAATAAACAAAAAACATTGCTTGTGGAAATGTCAGGTATATTAAAACAGCAAAATAAACCATAACACAGCGGTTTGCTTGTAAAATAATCATCAAAGTTTTTTGATGGTAACTTAGGACAAAAACTGTCTTATCTGACGGTAATTATTAAATGGTTCACATTTAAGTTGAAATTTTTGTCTTACATAACGAATTCGAAGTTTATCAACGGCGAGCCCAAAGAAAAGAAAGAAAGAAAAAAAAAATCGAAGCCAGCCGGTGTGTTATGTTTTAATCTAATTTTTTTTATTTTTTAACAATCAAACTTTTATTTCATTTTTTTAATTATAACATATATCGAATGTTTACCTGTATTTTTATATATTTAACAAATTATATCTTATAAATGACCCAGGTTGCTTATGATTCTTAATGTTTGTGCAAGAAGTTATCAGTCTTTCTTTTTTCTCTCTCTCTGGGAAACACCTTTTTTTTTTTTTTTATTGAAAATAAAATAGAAACTCCGGCCACAATGACCCGGAGGCTAAATGTTGAAAGGGCAAGAATACGCGCTACTTTACACTCTAATCTTTATTGCATCTCCTTATATTATTCCAACTCTTGTTTCCTTTATTCCGGTTTTTGACGAGATCCGTATTTAACTGATCTTTCAACCTTCTATTTCTTTTTGGGATCTGGTGTCAACGTGATCCGCAAAAAAATAGGAAAAAAAAAGTTAAAAAAAAAGAGAATGTGTGCTGCGCAGTGGATGGCTGGGAAACCACAATAGCTGGAAGTAATAGAAAATCATTTTTAAGCTTATTTCGAAATCCCTTTTAAAAAAGAAAATGTTTCGCAGCTGGCTTTAAAGAATATTTTTTTAAAATTTACTTCGGCGAGTGGGCAAATTTCATAGCAGTCTTTCCGGTTGAAGTAGAGAGTCCCCGTTTTATTACGAATTATTATTACCCATCTTCTTATAATAGTGTAAAAATCTGCGAATTTTTCTATTTTGACTTTCTTTTAGGTATTTATTTTTATCTATATTTGCTTTATACATTTACACGCTGCTTTCCGATGATTCATTTTCGTTTCCTCTAATGCGGTTTTTTCTTTTTTTCCGTCAGTGTTTATATATGTATATAGTTTATTTATTTAAAGTCGCTCGACAGCTAATGCCATTTGCGACGCCGAGAAGTTACATCTTACGACTATAGATTAATAAACGTAAAGAACCGCTATTTTTATTAGATTTTTCTATTATTAGGAAAACGTTTAAAACAAACGGTAGAAAATAATGAAGACCGGAAAAAATAAGTGAATTCAAGAGCTCAACTTTTTTACTTATTTCTTCGCAACACAAGAGGAATCATCCAGCTATTTTATTTTAAAAAAAAAGATAAAAAAAACAAAACAATTTGTAACATTTACGAAAAAAAATAACGATATTAAACTCTAGTCGTACGACACATAGTAAAAAATATGTTGTTACATTTACGTCTGTAAACATTTTTGCGACACTCATTGCTATGTTGTCAATACGTAATACTGGTAATGAGTTGGCATGCCCTAATAGGGCAGTATAAAACCGAAATAAGACATTTTAAGTGGTTCGAGTGTCTTGGGTCAATTTTTTTTCCGTTTTTGCTTAGCTAGGGTGAAACAAAAAATCTTCGCGACTAAAAAATTGCGTACATTAATATATAGAGCCATGTTTCTCTGTAAGTGACGTTTCTGCAGTTTCCCGGTGTATATAGTAGCCGTGATGAAAATAATTCAAATCAACAGATCCGAGCAACGAATGTCAATTATATAACTCTGAAAGGACTAATAATCTACGGAAGCTGGGCATCTTTTTTTGAATAATAACTCACGATTACGAGATTACACGAAATCCATCGTCAACCAGCGTTGTGTCTAGGCGATTATTACTCTTTTGGCAATTAATTGTGCAAAAATAGTTAATTCAAACAACATACTCGAATGCTCGTAATTAATAAATTTTTATTAGATTCCAGATACAGCTAGTACGAACGATCGAGCGTAATAATTTTATAAATATTCGAAAGATAAAAGAGAAGACCTTACGTGTAATCAACGATAAAATTTTCATATTATCCGCGACGTTTAAATTACGCAAAACATAAAATTAAAAGCCAGCCCTGTTCCGTCTGACAAAACCTATTAACAGTACACACGGTTTTTTTGAGTTTTACACGAATTTCGCGGCCGCAGCTTGCTTTCAAAATTCAAAAGCGTATACATTTTTCTTTTTTTTTTTTTTTTAACTTCGTTTAATTTTCTCTTCTTACATGCGATGAAATTTACGACGCTGCTGATGTTTTCGATTTCGTAGTTCATCAGCTGCAATGATAAAAGTTTATACGGTGGAAAAATTAACCGGTTGAGAGAGAATTTTTTTTTTTTTGAATGGGGGGAAAATTTTTTGTAACCTTCTTTAAATTAAAACAAGTACGAGAATATCGCACGAGAAAAAATACGTTCTATTAAGTAAGCCTACGGTATGGATCGCTGAAAGTACGGTTATTCCGCGAAATGTCTGCATTTTAAATCAGTTTCTCTTTCGATTTGCCCGTTAAACTTTTCGTTAACGTTATTTGTTATTTTCACTGGAATTGATTTCAAATTTTTCCCGTGGCAGTCGTTGTCAATCGAATATGATGCAATTTTAACCTGGCGGTGCTCTCAAAATTCATCCTCTTAATCCGAAAGAAGCCGAAAAATTCCAGTCTTGTCAGACATATAAAATAGTTCTCCTCCGGTAGTATTATAATTAGGTTATAAATTTTAAATCGCATTATAGAAAAAATTATTCAGCACCGTAGACACCTAAGTACGCGTTTTTGAACTTCTTCAACGTGTACAAAAAATTATCATAGATGGAATCCAAAAAAAAGTGGAGAACTTTTTTCGTATTTAATTCTGTCGCGTATTGCGCGTACATGAACGTGTTTACAAAACGTAAGGGAAATTTATACCGATCATCAAAACGGTATTAAAACCAATAACTAAAAAATACTTCGATGCTTATTTATTAATTAATTAATTAAGCGATTTAAAATTTATATTAATTAATTAATTATTAAATACACGTGGAATTTATTTAATTTATCCGTATTTATTTTGTTTAGGCCTCGGTTGATAAAAAAACTTCGTGGATGTTCATTACCGGTCGCATATTGTAGTTATGCCCGATGAAATGTTTGCGTTGTACCGGAAAATCAGTTTAAGAAGCATTTAAAGGAATCGACGACATAAGGCTATCGGCGCTGCAGTATTTATAAATTTAAAACGATAACTATCATTATATGCACGATCGGTGTTTAGACGAGAGAAGGTGAAATGATTTTTTTTTTCCAGCTGCCTCTGAAGGTGTTTATTAAAAGTATAAAACACGGGCGGAAGGAGATTCGAGATAGATACGGGTTTCCAGGCAAACCCTCGCTAAACTTCGATGATCATCTTTTAACCCTTGCTTCTTGACGACCTAGTTCTTCATCTGCCGAAATGATGCTGCTGTCGGAGGAGCACATCTCGAACGGAGATAATGAACCTTTGATCGTCTCGTCGGTGTATGCATGTGTGCGTGCGTGTGTGTGTGTGTGTGTGTGTGTGTAGTTTACAGAACCAGCTGGTAACATACAAAACCCGAATTATTAATAGGTCGAAAACGAGGATATTCAGGTGTATTTAGAAAGAGAAACGAATTTCCTTTCTAGCCGCAGCTTCAGACCATCCGCCAGTTTAATCATTAGTATTTATTCATTTTTTTAAAGGTTTCTTTTAAATTTTTTTTTTCTTTTTTTTTTTTTTTTTTTTGAAAACACGTATTTACCATATTTAAGGCAGCATTTTAATCTTACGTAAAGAGCGGCGAACTACCTTTACTTTTTATATTAACTAGACACCCCGTAATGCCATTATCTTCTATCTAATACCCGAATGAATTCGTGCCCATAACGAGTTTCCAACACCTGCTGCTGCCTTCTTTTAAATTTCGGAATAATGCCCGTAGGCTAACATCTCTTTAGAAAGGGCTGCTTTTTTTTTACACACTACCACTACTACTACCCGGCTACCGACGTACATATTTAACTTCACTTTCTTTATTTCCTTAATGTAAAACGTCCGCGTTTTGCTTTAGTTGTTTTTTTGTTTTTTTTTGTCGAATCAACACAGTAGGAAAAATTGTCTGCAACATTAAAGATTAGGCAAAATTTGCGATACTAGTGCACTTTTCACTTTTTTTCCCTAAAAATTAATTTGTATTTAAATTAATTTTTACGAGCATTTTAAAACACACATTTCTTAGAAATAAGCAATAATATTGAAGCTGTGAAAGAAATTTTGTTTTTACCACGGTTTCGAGCTCGAGCTGCAAGCCAGTGATAATCGCAAATAAAAACGGCAAAATTGAATCGAGTTTATTTATTTATCGGTGTTTTTAAGCACTTAGGAATAAGGTTAAATTTGGAACGGATAATAGATTTATACAGGGAGATCAAAATGTAAGGATTGTCATCCCGTCTAATTAGGAGATCGGGGCTCAAAAAGAGAGCTCAGCTTGAAGAGGAAAGATATTGGAAATATATTCGGAAAGTGTCAGTTGACCTGTTAAGGAAAAACTCCAACATGGCAGATGGCGAGAAAGAGGCGTGTATTGTTCGAGGACAGATTAACGGAAGGAAGAAAAACAAATAGAAGTCTTAGAAGGAGAGCTAATAAATTGAGGATGAAGAATGTTCGGTGCAATGGGTGATTCTGTAACTTTCTTATTACACTTTATTGTTGTTAATAAAATGTATATCGGAAAATTATAAAGCCCATAGATTAAATACGTCAGACAAAATTTTAAACTACATCATCAAATTTGAAATTAAGTATTCGTTTACTGTTGCGCTGTTCCCTCACGATATAATAACAATAACATAACGTGAAGAAAAGACATATAACAAAAACAGAATGAATAGATTTTTAAGCATTGCATGCGAAGTAATAAAAAATTCAGACTTCCGAGCAAAATACGAAAAATATATACGCAATCATCATTTTATACGATACATATATATATATATATACGTTTAGTTGAACAATATTCGTTTTATATTTTCGTAATTCCAGTTCCTTATTTAAAATTTCATTTCAGTAAATACAATTTTTTTCCCTTTCATGCAACAGGTTTACACACTGCGAATTGCTTTTAACCACCGAGGCTATCGCGATATAAGGGCACTAAATTTGTTAAACTCTTCATACTTTTATAAATTTAATGAACGTCAGGAGTTTTGTTACAGAACGGGCGTAGCATTTGAAGAGATGTGTCTAATAGTTGTCCATGACGCAAAACCTAAATTATCCGTAAAAAACGAAAAAATATGGCGTTTTAATTCGTAAGAAAAATCAATGTTAATTAATTAAAATCTAGGTGTCAAACTTTACTGTTAATACATTAACAATAATGATTTAAGTTCCATTAGCGATATATGCATATGTGTGTGTGTGTCTTATATCTGAAAAACATAATAGAAGTATTTTAAGATATGATTAATAGTAAAGAAATTAATATTTTATAATACGGAATATATTTTTCTTTCTAGTTATTGTCTTTAAGCGCGTTTAGGGTAAAATTTTTGTAATCGAACGGAAGTTGATGCGTGCGTAAAAACATTTGTAAAGTTTATACATACTTTTGGTATAGGCGTCGCTACGAATTTTTATAGTTTACGTGTAAGTTAATACATATTTTTGTGATTTCATTTATATAATGTCCCATATTGGCTGGGTATATTTATTATGAAAATTTTTAATTACAAAATTGTAATCAGACATATATATTCCATCGTCGTAATTTCCGTTTTTACAAAATGCGCTCGTATTATCGAAAATTGTGTAGAAAAATTAAATGTTTTTAAAAACATATTTGAGGTTAATTTTTTTATAATATTTTCATAAAAAAGTAATTAATCACTGCGTTTGTTTTAAATGATGGTAAAAAAAGGAAAAATACCGGTAATTTTTACCTCTTCTTAAATAAATTAAAACCGTTATTATTAGTAGAAAAATGTGAAACAATGAATACCGGAACATCATGAAGTTAGTTGAAAAAAGGTTAAATTTCTTACATTGGCTAGAGACATTTTTTACAAAAATTTCTAATAGAAGAAAATATAGAATTAAAAATAAATTATAATTTCTAACGGTGCACGAACCTTTTCTTTTTTTTTTTTTTTTTTTTTTTTTTTTTAATTGTGGGTTTAGTAGAGTTAAAAGAATCATTTGAAGATGAAATTATTAGTTATACGCGCGTTCTAAATATCTTTTGCATCACTGAGAAGCAGATCTGCTGTGTGAACAGTGTGTCTCGTAACCATTGTAATGCCCTTTTGCTGCAGATATATCGATTATCCCTAATAAATGCTACCAGTACAATTTTATCCTTCACATTCTTCAAATGAAAAACATAGATATATAAAAACATAAACTCACTAAACGAATTGCTTGATACGCTTAAAGTAAATTAAAATATCTGCCAGTGTAACTCTCTTTATTTGCATTAATCCTTTTCGTCACTGTCATCATCGATTTGTTTTTTTCTCTCACTTGCACGATTTTTTCCTTTTATTTTAAATTTAAGTTAATTCTATATGTAGATAAAATATCAAAATATCTGTTTGATAACATTTATAAATATAAAATAAGTAAATACCTCAATAACAAACAATAGGTATAAATTTACTCTAATAAATTAAAATAACTTACTTTAGAAATCTTTTTCGAGCATAGGCCACATTCATTAGCTAACAATATAGAGAATAACACACTCGTTTAAAACTAAAAGCACACTCCATCGAGTGTACCCTGTATTGTTAGCTGATGATGATGGGCTATAAAACGTTAATATTAATTAATCAAATATTTTCAACATTTTCATTTAAAAATGAATTCGAATAATCAGAATCAAAAATTGAAACGAAATTAAATAAAAACAGAAACACACCGTAATAATAATAATAATAAAAAAAAAAACAAACTGGAGAAGTTTTAAGTGTATTTTTTTAAAAAGAACACCAAAATTGAACTGAAACTGGCTTTTTGAATTCGAACGAAAAATACAACCGTTTAAAGAGCTCTTTTTATCATAAGTAACTTTTAAACAAATGTAGATTTTAAACTTTTTTTTTAGTCGATTGTGGGCTACCGGGGCTGCTAGGTTTTGTCGGTTCAGTAGCCTTTGGTAAATCGTTTATGCTTCTTAGTTAATGATTTGAGGCGTTTTTTTGAATGCAGCATTCCACTCGACAGATTATTGAAGTCGAAAGGTTTGTCAAAGAAAATGACTGCAGAATGTCATACAATGAGAAAAACGGAAATCGGTTAATTATAAAATTAAAGGCAGACCGAAAAGAGAGCACTTTAAAACGTTACTCGCACTCTATTTGAATGAAAATCGGTAAATGACCCTCCCCAAACCTTTCAACAATTTAAGGCATGTGCTTTGGTTTGAGAAAGTGGGGACCAAAAGTTGGGAATTTTGATGGGAAATTCCACGCTAAAAAAAAATAAGAGAACGCGCAATAAAAAAGTAAAGAGATATATAGATTACAAAACAAAATAGATTATATTATACATTAAATTCAACTTTATTACAAAATAATTTATAGAATTTATAGATTCAGTGTATCGTTAAACTTTTGCTCAACTTCAACAACGTGTTTCACTTCTTTCTCTTTTTTTTTTCTCTATTTAAAATAAGCTGAAGGTCTCACAAGTATGCCCGTCGTGTGAGTGCCCGACACTCTTATTAACGTTTATTCTAAGTATACAAAATTACAACTATTCTTGCTTATTCTATACATCATAATATTAGTCAACTTAAGATTATATAAATTATAGTACACACAGACAAATACGTACACACACTGTAAATACTGCCTATGAGGGCAGCTAAATATCTTCAAATACAAAGAAAAGAAAGAAAAAGAAAACAATTAAGGACTAAAACAAATAAATAAAAAGAGAACGATAAAAGAAAATTATAAAATAGAATGATTCGAAACGTATTTTGGGTTTTAGTCTCTGCATCATTCTTTCAGCTATATACTTCCTTTTTTCATACACCAAGTTTTTTTTGCATTAACATATGATTAGGAATTGTACTTATTAATTTAATTAAAACTGAATACACCCCGGGGGTAGATGTAATATATATATATATATATATATATATATATATATATATATATATATATCATTTTGGTTTTTTGTTAATCGAATTATTCGCCTACTAGATGGTAATTTTATATTATTGACATTAAATTTTAGTAATCTATAATAGAAATAGTACATTTTGGGGGACATTTCGTTGTTTTCTTTCCATCAAGTTGATCCAGAATCGTTTTGCTTCCAGCGAAGGCCGTGTCCACGGGGGGTTTTTGGGGGCTAACCTCCCCCCCATGAGAACTGAAATAGTTATTATAAATACACAAAAATCTGAAAAAAATCAAAAATTTAAAATAAATATTGATGATTTTTTAGGATGTTCTTACCTTTAAAAGAAAAAAGAAAAAAATATGCTGGATATTTTTAGCCTATTTCATTAATATTTTATGCAAAATGTCTTATTACGAGTATAATCAATAACATATGCGTAATTTTTATTAATGTTCATATACGGGCTAATTCATTTATGTAAATTATTAATATATAAATCAAAATTATGGAAATTATTAATAGTATGAATATTAGTGAAAAATGTATTGTTATTTATAAAATAAATACGTTAAAAAAATGTCCCTCCGCTTTTTTTTCCCCAAAATTCTAGGCACGGGCCTGCTTCCAGTAGGGGAGTATAAGTTTCAAACAATTTACGCAACCGCAAATATAAAAATAGATTAAGATACAAGCAGATATTACACGATATATGCATATGTATAAAATTTAAGTTACGATGTTAGAATGCATAAATATAAAATAATTCGTTGACAAACGTTTAACTTGACGAAAGAAATCAACATAATTGAAAGTAAATGTACATATTAAAAAAAAAAAAAAAAGTAAAATAAATTAAAAAAAGTTTCTATAAACATGGGGAACCACCGTAAATGTTTTAGTACAAAACTGAGGTAAAAAAAACAACAACATGAACAACAGGCACTTTTAGTAAACCCGTTTTTAGAATAATAACGACTACCAGAGAGGGTTAGTTTACCTTCATTGTTAACACGACGGCAATGTTGCGCTATTATCAGCGGGAACAAAAGCATTTTACCAATATCTAATTGTTAATTGCATTCTTATTACAGATGCTAGCGTGTAATAATTATTCAGGTATAAATGAGCTGACTTTTAACTCTTTCCTATTAATTTAGTTTCCGTTCTTCTCATATTGATATCGATATCATCATGCTTCCGATTGATTAATTGATACGCACTAAGACAATGTGAAGCCAGGAGGGCTTAATACGATGTTAGTTGTTCGCGTGTTATTACTGCTAAAAATTCTTTTTTTTTTTTCATGTCTTTTGACGTAGTCCTGCGTTAAAGTTCATGTTCATAGGAACTCGCATTCATACATTTTACGTTATCTTAAAACATTAATGATACCCAATCGCTGTCCGTACTTAGGCGTCTGTTTATATAGGCATGTGCGTAATATTATACACGTCGGCATGTTACTAAGATTTTTTTTTTTTGTTTTTCTTTTTTCTGGCTATTTTTACATTATTTAAAAATTATTATTATGTTTAAATTACACTAATGATCTGTGCCATGTACGGATAAGCGGAAAAATGTTCAGTTACGTTTAATGCTTGTTTAGGTTGCTATTACAATAATATTTTAAAACGTACAATTCCTAGATTTATGTCGAGAACATACAAAACTAGTTGATAACAATCATAATTGAAACATTTCGATTATACAATTGTTTAACCGAAGGTAAATGGTAAAAATCTGTTAATACAGAATAGGCAATGTGAAATATTTCGTGCCGTTGATGTGGGATTATATAACTTCTATATAACGAACTACTGCCACACTGAGAAAGTAAATAATATTAAAACTTGTGTTTATTATTTAAGTGGAATTTTTGATAACCATCAGTTGTTCACTGTGTGTATTCGTTCTATTCATCCTACCTGTGGCTGACGTCTGGTTTAACGCGCTACCGTGAACAAATAAAGCCTATCATTTAAAATAGTTAATGTGTACTGTTCATAAAATAGAATCTTTTTTAGAAAAATTCTGAAAAACAACACAAATATTGTTTACGAACTACTGCCTATCCCGTCCTGTGTATTACACGAAGAATTTTACTTTATCTTATTAACAGTAATAAAACTAAGTTTAATCTCATAGCGGGGGATAATGGTTTAACCAAATTTTGTGAAACATCTTTTAAAAATAAAAGTTTGCTTCTTTTTATTATCTACCAAAAAAAAAAAAACAACTAAATTTTGATCAATCAATTTAGCAACACAAATTAATTCTTTTAATATCCTTATAATTAAAAATGTACATTATTAGATGATATATAAAACATGTCCCCTGAATCTCCTATAATTATTACAGAGGCGTCAGTTTTAATTAGCTATAATTTTTGAAATTTATGGTTTGCACCGAAATGATACGGAAACAGAATAACTTTACCCAAAAGGGTTGTATAAAAGATGACGTACAATCGATACAAAAACGTTACTTCACTTCACCCGTGCTTTAAATATGACGTAGTCGGTAGTGATTAATATATTTGTAGGGGAAAAACAATGAAAAGTTTTAAATCAGTGAAATGTATGTATACATACGTTTCAGAATATTACGTAACCGCATCTGACACCAAAGTATTTAAAATTAACAAAAATTAACGAAAATTAAACACAACAATTGTTATTAATATTGAAAAAAAAAATTATATTCGTTCCAATTTTCCCTAAGGTCGGAACAAAACGGAACCCGGTGGTTTAAATATAACTAATAATAATAATAATGTTTATTATTATTTCAATCCAAATTAACTGCTTTTTTTTTTGTTGTATATTTTACATTAGTTTAAAAAAAAATATCATTAAAATGTTAAAAAAAAACCGCTAAATAATAATTGTAAAATTTGCAAATCAGAACATCTTAATTTCAAGGTGTGTTATGATTCTATTTATTTATTTATTTATTTATTTATTTATTTATTTTTTAAATTCATTTGGCATTACGATGTTCACATAGATTATTTCATTTTTTTTAACGTTAATATGTTTTTTTTAGTTTTTAAAAAAAATCGGCTCCTTAATTTATTTTTTGTTCGCGTAGTGGTGCGTGCGACTGTATGTCGAGTTAATTTCATTTCAACACATCTTTCTGTCCTAGAGAAGCACCGAGGAAAAAATCATGATTCGTCACTGATTATAACATAAAGTTATGAAAACATGAAAAAGAAAAATAATCTACTTATATCAATAGGCTCAGAAGCCAGTTAGAAATGCAATCGAACGTGTTGTTCAACGGACATTTGCGAAAAAATAAAATTTTTCACCATAAATTGTGGTACCTCTCTCCGAATAGAAAAAAAAAAAAATAATACGTTAGACAAAACCTCATACGTGACAAATGAATAGTGTTTTATTACATTTTCGAGAGTACAAGGTCGATTTCGACTTTAAACATTACGCTTTCAGAGACGCTGAAAAATATTGTTTACTTACGCTGGAAGATTAAATATCGAAATATAACACATCGGCATTACTAAGAATACACTTTTAGTTGTCCAATAAGGCGACAACGAACTATTTAGTTACATTAAGAACGAGGAGCACCCAGTGATGCAGGAAATATTTAATAAATAAAAAATGCAATACGGTGCAATCAATATTGTATGATTAGAAGTAAGTTTGATTAAGCGTACGATTTAGAATTGCAGGGTGATACGTACAATTTTGATAAGGTTTTCAATTCATACAACAAATTAAGGAAAACGTATACATATGCACCACGCTACTGGTCTCGACATTAACGCTCTCCGATTTAGTGATAGTGTAGATGCTTCACATACGGGCAGATACATCAAAAAAATAATACACCACCCTAGGATTATGAAATGTTACGCGTTTTCCATATTTAACTCGGTTTCTGGAAGACATCTAAGTTAATTTGTGTCATTGCTGTAATGTACAGTTGATTGACTTCAACGTGCTCGGAATCACATTCTGGTTCTGTTGATTAAATGTTTCGGCCACCTCCAAAAACAAAAAAAAACCGAACAAACAACGATCTTTTTAATTTTCCGCGATTGCTCGTATTTTTATAAGGGTAAAGAAACCTTGGGACTTGGAATATAATGAAATGGTCAGTCTCTTGCCGAAACTTCCCCCTTGGTAAGTTCGATAAAAAGTACAAAAAAAAAAAAAAAAAAAAAAAAAAAAAAAGATTCCGACTAAAAGGTAATAACTGAAAAATAGCCTACGTCAATGATATATTGATGATCGGAAAATTCGCGAAAAGAGAACTGCACATTATACATTAGGGGATGCACACTCGTGCCGTAGTTTGAGCTATCTCGGGATCCAAAGCGGTATGCGGTACGTTAATAAAATTAGTACGCCGTCCCTTCGAATCGACAGCAATTTCGCAACCTATTTTCTCATCAAAAGATAACGGTGAACCGATTCCACCTTACAACGTACGGCGGCTCCCTTAGCGAGCTCTCTCAATAGATTTTGGAACATTTACTCAACGAAAAGCATCGAAAAAAATAGTGAACCAATAGGACTGTTATACCTTTTGACGAAGAAAGAGTGATTGCACATCCCGCTTCTGTCTTTATAGACATAGCGAAGTAAGCTTTAAGATTAGAAAGGGTAGGAATTTGTATCGGTTCCTAAATTATTTTGCTTAAAATTGAACTTCTTTCCCGATGATTTAAACATTTTTGCACAACTGAAAGGAAAACAAATTTACTGCGGAGCCGAAGTCTGTAACAAATTTCTAGAATATTTAAAAAGACGGATAGTTTAGATTTATAGGCAGCGTGGTAGCCTAGTGGTTAAGGTGCTTGACTACCAAATCAGGGGTGTCATAGGCTATCAAGCCTTGTCTCGTCCGGATCCAAATCGCTCCCAAGTTTACTCAGTCTGCTACAATTGGGTACCAGAGAAATCTGGGAAAGTAAAAGCGGCCGAGAGAAAGGAGCTGGCCTCAGCATCAGATCCATTAGGCTTAGTACCATCATTATGAAAAGCTTAACTTCACAATCCATGATACCTTATCAAGGATATGGGACTTACTTTACTTTTTTTAGTTTATATTTACGTCATTTAGACAGCGGGTTTGTTGAATTTTTAGAAAGAAAAATAGCTATTGCTCTTTTTATTACTTTGTAATTTTTTAACTTCTGTCAAAGAAGCAAAAATTGATACCCTTTCATCACCCTAATGGTAGGCCCTTTATTCGATTTTGGAATTCAAACTTACTTTGGTTGATCTGCCAAACCAACTTTTCTTCTTACAGTAAAATCATTTGAAATGCACTTACCCAAAAGTTGCGTTGAATTTTAGAAATCTGTGCCAACGAACGAGTTCCGGAATTTGCGCAGTTCAGCATTATTAGGTTTTCGATCGATCATGTGTATCTTTGCAAACAGATATGAATACGATAAAAACTATAATTTATTCAAGAGCTTTCAATTTGAAAATTGTTTAACATCTCTGGTTTTTTCTAGAAGTTTTGTTCAACATATATCGATCCTCGAATGAAAACAAAAAAATAATAAATAAATTTAAAATTCAAAAAACTCCATAAAATATTGCTGATTTTATTACTTAGTGCCTTTTTTTTTTCTTTTTTTTTTTATCTGATACTTTAATATGGTTCCGATCTTTAAGAGCTCACTTTTTGTTATCTTATCTTTATTTATATCATTCATCGATGTGTCGTCAATACGATGATATGGGCCGCAATTTTTTTAGCGCATATTTTTAGAGAATTATGAAATAGAAATATTTAGAGATTTTAATGAACGTTCTAGTTTTTTAGTCTTTTTGATTTCCCACGAAATTTTGCTTTCCGATTCTGTTCTCGTCAACAAATTGTACAGTAAATACTCTTATTTTTAAAGTTCTGAGTCAGTAACGATTTTAAGTATGATACAAGTTATAATATCGAATCGTAAGAAAAAAAATCAACACTTAAAATCGGCATTTACAAATTAACTTCCTAAACTTATACCTATTACAACGTTTCTGATCTCATTATGAAAATACAACATTAATAAAATTTTTATGTAAAAATCTTCCTTTTCAATTTTTAAGAAATATCACTAAAAATTGAAAGAACCAATTTTGTTCATTTTTTAATTCCGGTGTACACATGAGCAAAAGGTGGTAGGTTGACCATTCATGTTTTAAAAACACGTTTTTTTTTCTCCTTTTTCGTAAATGGAATTTTTAATTTTTTTTTTTTTCTTTTGTAATTACTTACACCTTACGTGTTTACCATTAATTTTTATAATTATTAAAATTCTTTTAATCGGAATACGATTAAACAAGCTATTTCTTTTAATGTGCCGGAATAAACTGATCGAAAATAAGAAGTCATTATTTTTCGCTTCACCCCTAATATTTAAAAATGTGACGTAAATATCGTTTATAAACGTCAGAAAAGGAAAGACAAAAAAAGCCTAAAATCGAAATGTAGAAATTAGAATTTGGCTTTCGCCATCTTTTTAATTACGTAAGCCAGTTACCGTGGTGTAGTTGGTTAGGCAACGGTATTTGGTTTCTGGTAAAACCAGGTTCGAATCCCGCTGCCGTACATTGAAAACTTCTAAAAAAGAAATTTAAAAAGTCACTTGCACTGGGTTAATGTCCTTAGTTGACGTGTCTAACCCCCCCCCCCCATATATATATATATATATATATATATATATATATATATACTTAATTAAATATTTTCATCACCGGATCGGATATTATCGGTTGGAATCCACGCGGGATTAATTCTGCATTTTGGCTAATCATTTTATCTTCTATATTTTTGTTTAGTAAACCGGTAACTAAAACGAACTTAACTGTAAGCTACTTCGATTGATTACAATTACCGTTTCAATTTAAATTTCAATAGTTCCTCTAATCGGTGCGTCTATTTTTATATGCTCGCAACAATTAAACCATTTCTCATCGGTGGAAGCATTAAGAATCGATGCTTTTGAATCTTTAGAACACCATCAAAACGATTTATCATAATTTTCGAGAACGAGCGACCTCATGACGACAACAGCGTTCCCAAAAAACCAATTAATAAATTTCCCGTTTCAATATAGTCGTCTAGACTAGGGATTTTTGCAATATTTACATGTATAGTGTTACATTTGTTAAAATACCTCTTTAAACCCGCACTGATCCGCGCGCTGTAATAATCTCCTCAATTACACACAATACATGGCCCATAAAATGAAAAAAAAACAAAAAACGATAATTTTTACATTAGTATTAGAGGGCTACAGTTAAGTTCATCTTGTTGGTTATTAGTTTATTAAAAAGAAACATAGGATGTTTGAAATGCATTTTTTACGAAAAATTTTAATTTTACTTTTAGTAATACGCGAATCGAGGCAGCTCATTGCGAGTATTTTAAAGTTTATTTTATTTAAAACTTTTCGGTTTTAAACGATATTCGAAATTATCTACATAATTATACGTTGATTTCGTGCTGTAATGTGCGTTTACGAAAAATTTGGTATTAGATAAAAGCGAATAATTAATAAATAAGAACAACAAAGACAGACGTTAGTTGTCGTAGTCGTAGACTTAAATTTTCATTAAGAAAGGCGGATAAGACGAGTCTTAGCGGCAACTGATGTTCCCGGTGCGGTTAAAATTTACAAAAAAATTATTGCAATACTGAAGGCGGGCGGCGAGAAAGGGCAGACCAGAAAATTTTCAAATTCTCTGTTCGAATTAGCATTCGTAGATTTATCGTTTTATTACACTTTTTCATCATCGCAAATAACTCCCTGTCGTTGTTTATTCCGCAAAAGACTCACTCTATGCTTTGACATATTACCATTGATTAATGAAATTTTTGATGACCTTCTTGCCCCCTGCAGTTCAGTTTTATTAATGCCGATTCTTTCCTCCAACTAAATTCAGGGGAATGATTCACGTTGTTTGTGATTTCGTAGACGAAGAAAAATATTCGGAAGGTGTTAAATCATAGGATTTCGACAAGCTGGGTAGTCGTTGCGTGAAATAACGCAGACCGGGACTCTTTTCTGGCAAACAAAGTAATTGTTCAGCTCGCAGCATGACTGGTCACACACTGTCCAATATTTCACACCGTCCAGCTGAGGCTACAAAAACTCCATTATCACGAGGTATGTTTTTTTCCTCCCTGCTACTAAATATTTACAGTTCCTTTATTTAAAAAAAGACGACCCAAAAATTTCAACAATCAAGCTATAGTTATACAGTGTGTCCGAATAGTAACTGGAATTAGAAACTGCGCATAATTAACGCTAGTAGGTGTACTGTTTATTAATTGTATGAGCATTTTTTTAATATCAACGATCAATTATAAGTGGCCATTTTGTAATGATTGGAGATTGGAGAAGGGCTTGAAAATAGAAAAAAAAAATTAAAAAATTAAAGCCAATTTAAAAATTAAAATGGTTTTATAACACTAAAAATATCCATTAAATATCATACGATAATCGAAGTACGACATGAAAAAATGCCGATTAATTATAATTACAGAGAATTCTACTAACCTATTTGCTAGAATTATTAAGTACTTAAAAAAAAAATATATATATAACTACATAAATGTAGTAAATAAACACAGCAGTGGTATAAAATAGTATAGTTATTCGCGGGAACGTTTTCGGTCCCAGCCCATCATCAATTAACAGTAGAAATGTGCTAAACTGAAAGAAATAAGCTGATTATATAATATATGTATATAATGTAGAAAATGACAGATTCGGATATGCGGAAATTTCTAATGTATGATTATAAAGGAATTTGACAAAGGCAATTTTAAAAAGAACATGGTTTGGAAAAGGTGGGGAATTCCTAATATTTTTTAAAAAGGGAATTTACTTTAAAAATCACGTTTTTATTCGTTTTTAATTTTTTTTTTTCGTATTTTTGTTCATTACTTAAGACAATTATTATATTTTTTTATTGTAAGGCACTTTAATCGTGTTTTCTAAAAGTAGGTTACTGTAGTTCTATTTTGCTATACACAACACTCGCGCGTGCACATTTCAGAAATCTAGAATATAAATTCTTTAGGCCGGTCCGAGTCAGGTAAATCGAGGCTAATAATTAAAACAGCCGTTATTCTTAATAAAAACTTAATATCTAATTTTACGCGTGCGTCATAATTATGACCTTATTTCTTATATTTATTTCTTCCCACTAGATAATGAGACGTAATTTACAGTACGCAATCTATCACGAGTGGAGAATGTGTAAAGTAACAAAAAACCGGAGATTTCGATGGAAGAACTGTCTCACGAATTCTTCCGCCACGTCGCGTCGGTGACACATCACGTCTTTCTGCTTCATCAGTATGATGTATCTTTCGTTTTCTTGTTTTTTTTTTTTTGACTCTTATTCTTTTCCATCTATTTTTCTCTTTTCATTTCTTTTTTTGTTTTCGTAGCAACTTGCCCCTGATGTAAAACATTAAGTTGCGATTCACCTGACTTTTGCATTTGACGTGTTTTTTTTGTTTTTTTTAAATAATTAAATAACTTTGACATTTCGATATTGCGTGAGAAAATTTAACATTCTTTTAAATTCACCTACACTTTGCGCCTTCAAGAGACGTTTTACGTTTGTTTAGGGCGTTTTATTTCTCTCATAAGGCTCACAAGCAGGCTTCGTTGTTCTTTTGTCTGTGCATTTATTCTTATTAAAGGTCGTGTTAATTTACTCCCTGACGACGCATTTTTTACGTTGTTTTTTCTCTTTTTTTTTTGAAATGGTTCAATATTCTAAATAGTATACGTTATCGAAAATTTTTCAGTTTTTTCCTCATTTAATAAAGTTATTTTTGCGTTCTTATTCGTGTTAAGTTATAAAAAAAAAAAAAATACAGGCTATTAACGAAAAGTATTTTCAGATAAGTGCGATTGAAAAAATTCCAATATATGCTGCCATCTATTGAGTAAACAAAAAATTAACACAACAAATCGGAATTTCTAGTAATGGTGCTGCCATCTATACACGCTGGTCGCAACTTTTATTAGACTAACGTAAATACAGTAATCGTAACGGGAAAACGTTGAAAATGTTTTTATTTTCGCAATGCGATTCTGATCACACGGTTTGAAAAGTGATCAAAATTCTCGTGCCACCCCACTTGGTCCCTTCCAAGTTTTATTTGCTTTGGCAAGATAAAACAAGAAACCAATTTTTTCCAATATTTTAACGCTGATACATACGAAGATGATTATAATAGATTATTTATTTATTAACAAAAGATTTTTTGGCGTTTATGCTTTGACTCGATTTTTAATAAAAGCAACGTAATTTTAATCATTTCTGTTATTATGTTAATTTTGTTTAATAGATAATTATCGGAAACGGAAAATAAATTAGTTTCATGCAGCAACATGTTTTATGGGAACATAATTTAAACATACAATTGAAAGCAATATTATATTTATATTATTAATAAAAATTGATAGTAAAAGTCGGTAAACTATATAATAAAATTACTATTAATTAAGCCGGTATATTAATTAAGTTCTGGTCTTAAGAAAATCAATATGCATACATTTGCCGAAGCAACATTATTACTTTGATATGTACATTGGACGCGTATTTTATATATAGAAATAATAAGAAATTCAGCATAACTTTCTGTGTTTACAAATTTGTTTTTAAAGGTGTTATTATTACGGTTTCCATATGAAAAGATGTTTGTAATTGTCAAGTTCGCTTAATTTTATATCCCTGATTTTCTCCCGGTTTTTTTTTTTTTTTTTTTTTTTTTTCGTTAATGTTTATGATAATTTGTGCACATTCTTAACCCCAGTTTTTCAATTTTACTACTTTATAATTTGCTGCGAAATTATCGAAAAATGAAATTAGTAAATAAGTGTAATCAGAAAGCGTTTCAATTTAAGAAATAATATTTGCTAGGCAGAAGCTCATTATAGTTTACAAGTTTACATAATGATGCCGAGATAAAAGGGTTTTTTTTTGTGGCATTGCTGTAGAGCTTATTTCTTCGGACATTTAGCCAAAAAAAAAAAAAAAACCAACAGGCGACATAGGTGAGATGATGTAGTACAACATAAATAGGACATTGTCAAATTTTTGCATTATTGGCATTGTAGTAGTCTGTAGAGAAAAAATTGGTTCACACGCAAAGAAAATTGAATGGGATGAATTACAAAACAGCTGGTTCCTTTTTTCTCATTGTTGTCTCTCTTCAGCATCCGTTATAAGACTTGGATGCCAGTTGGCTTGATATTCCTACAAAAACACTAATACTGGTACATTAATACCTTTTTTAAACGCCTTATAATTAGATCATCGAAGACGGTTAACACATCATTAATAACAATTGTATATCGTAGCTGATAAAACCATATTTAAATTCTTCACGAAAAGACATCATACTGATAAAAGTGTATAGATAGATTATATGACAAAACTTTCTAGAGTAAACACGGGGGGATCATTACACACTCTCACTCATTTGGCCAGAACGAAAATAATTAACAGCAACAGATGCCATAATTATGTCGCAAAAGGTACAGCACTTATTAGTGTGTGGCAGTGGTAGGAAAACGAATGAAGAGTGTTCTGTCATAAGCATTAACTAGATGTTACACTTTGCGCCGATATGTATAGCGTAAACTCCGCTCTGATAATGGAGAATATATTTTTATAAATTTAAGAAAGTATCGCACGAGCACTCCAAAATGAGCGACCATTTACCAGGCAACTTTTGTCGGCTGCTTCAATCATACTTGTCTAATAGAGACAATTTCGGGTAGCACACGAAGATGCTAAATCATCGTTTCATCCTATAAAAAGCAGGAGTTCCGCAAGGAAACGTTCTCGGACCTATCTTGTACCGCTTGTACACGATGGATATTCCAACCGATGATCGGACTACCATGGCTACATTTGCTGATGACACCGCAATCCTTTCCGTAAGTGATTCGCTGCCAGAAGCAAACAACAGCTTGTAACGCGCGTTGGATCGCGTTCATACCTGGACACGACGCTGGAAGATTTAGCTTAACGAAGCCAAATCCCAACATGTGTTATACACATTAAGATACGCTGATTCTTTCCATCAAGCATATACAGTCAAAGTACCACAAACAGACTGTGCCAAATATCTTGGAATGTACTTAGACTCTCGTCTAACGTGGAATCCCCATGTTAAGATGAAAGCTAAGCAAATCAAATACAAGGTTTCCAAGTTATACTGGCTGATTGGGCGTCAATCTATTCTCGACGTTACTTGTAAACGCCTACTCTACAATCAAATAATTAAGCCGATTTGGTGGACGTACGGCCTTGCTCTGTGGGGCTATGCAAAGAAATCAAATCGAGACAAGATACAAGCTCGTCAGAGCATCATTCTAGGTGCAAACGCGTACAGATACTGACGCAACAACGATATACATAACGATCTACAGGTGAAATTCGTCAACGAAGTCATCAAGGATTTCGCAGAACAACATGAGAAGCGCCTACACCAACACATCAACGTTGAGGCACTGTAACTTCTCGACACCGAATATGACGTACGACGCCTTAAGCGTTATAAACCACAAGACTTGGTCTTGTAGTTAATGTAAATATTGTAAATAATTTTTTTGATAAATGGATCTAATGTCCCCGCTCGAGTTTCACTTAGTCTAGAAGATACGTTTTGTCTAGTATTAAGTACATTTTAATATATGTAGTATTTATTTAACGTTAGTCGTTAAGATCGTATTAATTAATATTTAAAAAAAAAAAAAAAAAATATGTCAAAATGTAGAAGAGCTAAAGAGAATAAATAGGTTTAAGATTTGTTGTTGAATTAAAAAAAAAAAAAAGAAAAGAAAATGAATATTGCTACATTAAAACTTAATTTTCTGCTCGAGATCCCTTGGATCTCTCTTACAGCTTTGTCAATGATTGATGTATTTTCGTATAATTAATCGATATCAACTGAACCGACGAGTGTTTGGCATTTTACTAAGATGGAATATCGGCTAAATTTCGATATAAACATTCTTACAAGGTCATTTCGAAAAATTATCAAGTATGAGAAAATTTTTGATATTCGTATTTTTCATTTTTATTTATTTTTCTCGTTTTCTTTTTGTTTAATTGTATATGCGCGTAACCGAAAAATAATCGAATATCCGAGGTAGTTCCTTTTCAGTATTACGCAATGACGAAAACTTTGCTCCAGTGTGACATGGGCCTTTTTTTTTTTTTTTTTTTTTTCTAGTGTTCGCAGGGTTTGTGTTTAACTTTTTACAGTTTCCGCATCACGTGTAGATTCGTCGTTTTTCTCGAACAGATTTGAAGATTTCATCACGTTTCGTTGCCTTACGCGACGTCCACCGATATTAATTATTGTTATTTTTGCAGTAAATTTTAGTGATCCCCATAACCTCTCGCGAAGGAATTTGCACATTTAACTGTTATTCATTCTTTTTTATTTTTCATCAGCCATTTTTAGACGCGGGTTTTCTCTCTAATTTCTTCCATTCGTAATGACCGAGCGCAGCTTGCATTTATTTTGAACTTACTGCTGCGTTTGGGGGAAACTCCCCATTAAGTGCATCGGTGGTTTTTACTTACTTCTTTGATATTTAGGAAGAAACTGAAGAAAGAATCCAAATCCAACAAAGTAGGCTTAAGATGAGCGTAAAACGAAAGAAATAAAAATGGAAACGATGAAAATCATGCTATAATTGGGGGGGGGTACGGAATTTAAAACATAGCGAATTTCTCGGTTAGGAAATTTAAATCGCAACAGGAAGCAAATACTACGAAATCCGAAAACGGAAAATAGTATCACGAGTGTGTACCGTTTGACGATATAAAATGACGTACGGTGCCGAAAAATGGACGTTTACAAAGAAAAATATAAGAACAGAGTCATAACCAACGAGCTACAAATGGTGCTAAAAGATCGCATGTAAGAAATACCGACAACAGATGGAGCAGTGAGAATAATATGTAGGTCGCGATGATCATTCAACATGGAGCGGGAGAATAATGCAATGAAGTCCGGACGAATAGAAAAACTTAATCGTTGTCGCTTACTTAATGAAAACGTTTAATGAGCACGAGAATCTTTTTCTGATAATTTACCAGTATACATTTTGTGTATTGCCCTGAAAAATGAAAAAAAAAAAAAAAAGAAATAACTAAATAATCGTTAATATGTAGATGTACTGAAAAATAGAATATGTGTGTGTGTGTGTGTATGCAGAATATTCGGTAAAATGGCAATTAACCATTTCATACATATATTCAGGAAGAAATACTATTATTAACAATTCTTTCAGTATAATTTAATGTATAGAAATAGCAGTAAAAAAATTTTTAAAATAAATATAATAATATTCGACTAAAATTTCATTTACATCCGTCTATTTTGAAAATAACAAAGGCGTTTAAAAATAATCACATTAGAATAACGTACGGTACAAATGATATTTTGTTTAAAAAAATCAATAAATATAGCCAGAGTACGATAAATATAGAAAGTTACGACGAATATAACATAGTTCCCCAGTATTTACAAATTAAAGCGCAATAGCAGTAAAAAAATTTTTAACGCTTGGAATAAAATATACGGGTAAGCGTTTTGAAAGATTTACGAATACACCGGGAAGACGAATTTGATTTAGAAATTAATATGCTAAAGACTTAAAAAAGCAACGAGATAGACTTGGAAACACGAATTTTTTGAACTATATCCAGTTTGGAATGAAGAGATTTTGTTGAGGCATTATCGCAAATAGAGGAAGAACAGTTATCAAATTTGGAGCGAATATTTAAATGAGGAAATTGTAGAAGAAAGAGCTTTTAATCGTTTAAGGGCAGAAGAGAAAAGACTAAAAAGAACAAAATCTGACACGTAATTCGGCTAGAAATTTTTCAGTTATCGGCCATCGTTAATGGGAAAAATCAAATACCGGTAAGGATGAACGTAAAATATATTGTATGTCTGAGATTGAATCTTCGATATTAAATAATCTGCCGTTATGTTTATAATTTTCATACGTCGCACGTGTCTAGCCCCGGATATAGGAATAAACAAATTACGACTGAATGAAATTCGGTCGAGATCACAGCAGATGGACGCAATTGGAACTGCGACGCGCTGTCTTCTTATCTTCATCCGCCGTCTCCGTTTCGAAGGTTGGCGATCCACAATTGGAATTTATTTCTATCAACAGCTGTTCGGAAAAGTTCTAATGAAGAAGAGTTGAACCAGTTGTTAAGATTATCCATCCATGAAATTTGACACATCTACCTCTCGATCTCTTCCCGGTCACAATTTTACCCTCGAGTAGTATTTTTAGATACGATTTGATCCTCTTAAGATATGTCCCAAGTATTGTAGTTTCCGTTTTTTAAATAGTTCGTAGTAGTTCACGGTTCTTTCCCAGTCTATTAAGTATTTCAATATTCTTCACCTTTTTGCGTCCATGGTACTTTCAGGACACGTCGGTAGCAGTACATCTCAAAAGCGCTGGTTTTTTCTTCTTCTAATGTTGAGTCTAGTGTCCAGCACTCACAACTAAATATTAGATTGGAGAAAACGTAGCATCTCAGGAGTCTGATTCTGAGTTCCGGTTTCAGTTCTTGACGCGTGAATAGGTTCTTCATTCTTATTAGCGCTCCTCTCGCCTGCTCAATCCTGCTACGTATCTCAGGTTTGGAAGTGCAATTTTCTTCAAGTATACTTCCCGGATATTTGATATGCGTGGAACTTGTTCAATTTTTTCACCGTTTATTTTGATTGAGCATTTAATTGGCTTCTTCGAGAATACAATTTGTCTTAGATGTGTTCATTTTTAAATCGCCGTATGCAGCACCTTTTTCCACCATCTTATCTAAAATGCGCTGGAGTTCCTTATTACTGTCTGCCAATATTAAGCTGTCATCAGCATATCGAAGGCTGTTCAAAATAACACATCAGTCCCCCATCATTTTCTTCAAGTGCCTCATGGAATATAGCCTCCGCATAAATATTAAAAAAAAAAGCGGAGACATGACACAGCCTCGACGTACTCCATTCTTAATGGCTGCTTCTGCTAATAATGCGTTTTCTACACGAATTTCGACTGTTTGATTCCAGTACGGGTTACTAATTATCCCGAGATCATTCTTGTCTACTAATGTTATAACATGTCGAGTCTGAAAACTGCTGAAGCACCCGTTCAAATTAAAGTTTAGCAAACGCGAGACTCTCCACTGGAATAGATTGAATCCGGTTTTAAGTTCGGAGAAAAGAAATAATTCTTAATACGTGAGCAAAGTTCAGAAAGCTCAGCTTAAATTGGCCGTTCACGAAACAAGTAGACTGACTGGAATTTAAAGAAATCCGACAAGCGTGTGTAAAAAGTTCAAAGTTTTCGGTAACTATTGTACGCAACTTTATAGGAGAATTACGGCGTGCTAGATGAATAAATAGGTGGTGCGGCCGAGTAGGAATGAAATAATCGAGGAATAAAAGGAATGAAAAATTACACGATTTAGAACTGTCTTTCGTTATTCATTTCCTCTTCTTCAAAGAAGAACACTTAGATCGTGTAATCTTACAGCTTTAATGGAACAATTCAAACGTGGACATGCAAATCAACTATGCGACTGAAGTTTTATTGGCGAGAACTTTTTGTTTTTCCGATAAACTATGAAAATTTTAACGAAAAATCAATTTAAAAGTTAAATATCTCTTCTCTTTTTCGGACACACTTTGTCGCCATCTTAGATGGTTCTCTCTCGCGGATAAATCTTCTTTCCTTTCGGAAAATATCTTGTTGACAAGAGGAAAAGATGGCCGACGCTGGGAAAATGCTTTTTAACGTAGTTGTGTATCGTACATTTAATTTTTCCATCGGTAAGAAGATGGCAAAGCTCGGATTATTCCGGCTCCGGTTTTATTGCAAACTAAAAGTATTGCGCGCGCCTGGATTTCGGTTGCACAATAATAAATAATCGGCAAAGACTTTTTTTCCGCTAACCGAAGTATACGAAATGTAATTTCGTGTGTCTAAAAATGTTCAATACGAACGGCACCGAGAGATAAATTACGGTTGGTAGAAATGAAAAGGTCGCGTTCAATTTACATTTAAATTTCGGGATAATTAGGTGAATTTTGAAATTGAACTCTCTGCAAAATCTTCGGTTCTGCCAAACTTATTCTTTTTTTATACAAAATTATCGGAAACAATAGAGATTATAGATGATTAAATTGATTATTAAACCGGGGCTTCGTTAATTTAAGCTGACGCAGTAAATAAAACTTACACAATTGAATGCGATAAATTATTTTGTATAAAAAAGTTTTGTACGACGATTAATGAAAGTTAAAAAAAAAAAAGACTCGTATCATTCGAATAGAAGAAAAGTACCTGAAAAAGGAATTTGGCGAATTTTTGATGAATACTTCTTTCGCATCGAACAGAACACACTCAAAGTTTGAAAACATATTCGCGACTTAATCGTGCAACGAAGAAAATATTTCTCTTTTCATCATATCGGTTACGCCGAATGAGAAAGGACCATATCAGAACTTTCTATTAAATTCTTCGATATTCTTACATTTACGTCCCGATGTAAACCCTTTTCAAACATTAAAACCTTCTAGCGTTAACTTTTTTCTGTCATGAAAAATTGTGTCATTTTTTTTTTTTTCTTTTTTTTTTCTTTTTGCAGTCAATTTATTTAATTAAGCCAATTTAATATAAAAGCGTGACGGAAATTTTCGATAGACTCCAGCCGTGCATACCGAAAATAATATTTTGTTGTTTGTACCCATTTACGGAAGTATATCGCGGAAACAAAAATCGCATCTTCTCACATAATTATGAAATTTTTTCTTTATCGGTATTTACTTTGGAGTCCAGTGTGTGTTGCCTTTAACCGTAAAAAATATGTTCACGTTAAAACGAAAGGCGTTACCTGCACCCGGCAGGGATTGAAGAAAAGTAAAACATCGTACACGCCCCCGAACGGGGTGAAAATATTTTTCTAACTCTGCACAATAGCACGCGGATTGATCACACACGATGCGTGTGATCATCACGATCGTATGACGTCCCAAATGATATATAAATGACGTTGAATGTAATAAGTTATATCAAACGTGAACCGCTACTTCCAAATTAACCCGAATATAAATTTCGGTGATAATATGAATTACGGTGATAATATGAATTACGGTGATAATATGAATTACGGTGATAATATGAATTACGGTGATAATATGAATTACGGTGATAATATGAATTACGGTGATAATAATCGACACGAATGTAGCTGGTTCAAGGGCAGTAAAGAACTCGAGAGAGGTCGGCGACGAAAGCGTTACAGAGAGGAATTGCCCCGCGCGCGTAAAAGTTAATATTTCGCGGAAATTATCAATTTCAAAATCAAGGTCAGTGCTGCGAAAAGTCAGTGGCCGCCGAGGTACACGGCGAGAATTATTGTTATATCGGTCGTCGGCTGATTGTGTGCGATCGGCGGACGACGGGGGGGACAGTGGAAGTTCGTCGGAGAGGAGAACGACGGAAAGTAAATAATGGGAAATTAGCTTTGGGCTCCGGAAGGTGTAGACGAACGGAGGTTAACAGTGGTAGCAATGGCGGTCAGACAGACGGTATTAAAACCGGAACAGAAGAAGCGGTCGGATGGCAAAGTTTAAATGAGGGCGAAAGGCGGCGGGTTCCGGGAAGCTTAATGAATTTACGTTAAATTAGTTCAGCGCGCTCGCTCTGTCGGCAGTCTGATAACGGTGCCGCTTGTCTCGCTCGAACCCGCTTAGCAAGCCCGGCTTAATAGTTGCCTGAAATACACCCTATCATCGTTCTCATTCCATTTTTATCTTCATTGTTGTTTTGCTACTTTCGCCGTCCAGAGGTGCTATTTTCGAATGTAGGCTGCTGCCCCGACGCTTAAAGTTACCTTCATTAATGTAGGTTAGTTTGAACGTTTTTTTTTTTCTTCCCTCTAGGCCTCTCTCTCTCTCTCTTCCCTCTCTTCCCTTTAAATATCCTCCTAATTAGCTTTTGTCTACGTCTGAACACTTCTCTCATCTTTTAAGTAAACGCGAAAACTTTCTCTGCCCCCGCCTAAGCTCTTCCGCCGGTACTGTCGCGCTTAATTTTTCAGCACCGACCTTTAAACGGTTACTTTCTTCTCGTTTCCCGTTCTTTACCTTTTTATTTTTTCCAGTAGTAGTGTATAAGAAAACCGCTGTTGCTTTATATTAACAGCAGACGTCAAATTCTTCGCCGGAACTACGGTACCTCATCAAATTCACAAGCGATGAATTTTTAATCGATAAACAGTCTCGCAGTAATTTAATTCGGCGCATTTCCCGCATTTGGCTATATTCAGCAAATTCATCCGACGACAGAGGTTACAAAATTTAATTAAAGTAGCAGTTGAAGGGGTCAATCGCGACTGGTGGTACACTTTTGATCGGCTCGGAAAACTACGTGGTTCAGTTCATTTTCGGCACGTCCTTGAAATTTGACATAGTAAAGACGCTTCCTTTCGATTGAGTTGAATGATTGGACTGAAATTAAGCATAGCCTCATTACGATCAACAGAATGCTTATGATAAAATTGCGCATATTTTTCCGGTACTCGTATAAAAAGTAATGTCTATCTACACACGTCTAAAAAATGAGATCCTTTCGTCATAGGGACATCGCCTGAAACAAAGGTAATAATTTTCTATAATCCGAAAGAGTTAGCGTTAAATGGAACAACATTATCTCTCATAAGTATTATAAAAAAGGATTATAGATCAAATGTTGTGGATTTCAGCAAAAAGCATTCGTCGATATGAAAACGTTGCTGGTGTAGATATTACGGATTTATGTATTTTTTCATACTACATTCGGCGCAAAGTGAAATATTTCTGTACGCATTTGTGTAAATCGTACAAAATATTTTTACTTTAATTATGGAATACAGTCGGTTTTCGTTCGACTTTAAACTACTGCCTCTGTTAGAGCGATTTTTTTTTTTGTATACCAAACTTTATGTAAATCTAACCTTAAGTCCGCTCTTGTTCATTTTAATTTCACTTGTCTAAATGTCGTAATCGTTGAAAAAAAAACCAAAAAAAAAAAACCATTACAACAGTTATGTTTTGTAACTTAAATTGCGCATTTACCACAAACTCATATTGTAGTGCAGCATAAGATACATTTTAACGACGCATGGCAACTAAAGCTGTTTTTCGCTCACACAGGATAGATCTGTACCATTTATTATTATACTTCGAATGTACATGATTCTCCACTGTACGGTGTAGCTGGCAGAAGATTGAAACGTAGAAATCGATAAATTCAGTTATTTATCTATTTAATTGACAAATCTGTTTCCCCGGTATTTATAGAAAAAAAACAAAAAAACAAAAAAAAACAATGACTTAAGCAAACAGTTGGCAGGTGAGATAAAATAAAAAAAATCTTTCGGAGCGCATTTTGTAAGGAAACCCGACTCTTTAAACATTCACCTAGTAGTACTGTTAAATACTAATGTTCTCAATAATTAATAATATTCTTAAATGAATGATATTCTCAAATTTAACAATGGTATTTCGAATATATAGAATAAAGGCTCAATTGTAATAGAAAATTGCTTAAAATGGCCTCTCGGATATTTTTAACTTCTTTTTTATCTTTTGCGCGGGTTATATTGTACTTTTTTCTTTTTTTTTTTTTTTTTCTAAACATGAAATAACATAACCGCTTTACAGGCAGTGTTCCAATAAGTTGTGTTTTCATTTTAAAATGAAGTCAAAAACTATCTTGGTTATTTTAAGTTAATTTCATACAACTACATAATGACCGCTGCATACAATTATAATTTTTAAATTACATTAATAATCTACACAGCTCGCGCAACTATACACATATTATGTTGGCTAATTTATATTTCTATGTAAATTTAAAAAAAAAAAAAAACATCTTAAAATATGTATTATATCACGTAAAATTAAACATTATTTATATCTATTCAGGTTTTTTAATATTAATTTTCTTGGCACTTAACAATACAATTTGCACAGGATTAATTTTAAGTTCATATATATATATATATATATATATGTGTATGTAAAATGTTTTTCGACGGAGGTCGCGCTGATCAATGAGCCATTAAGAAAAAAATAAAAAGTTAAATGTTATTACTTTTTTAATGTTTTAGAGTTCTCGCGGTGGTGCTAATTTTTAATTCAGAAACTCGCAGCGGTCCTCGGGTTTGTTTACATTATAATACATTTTCTGCAACATGCAAAATAAGGAATTCGCTTTTCCAATAAATGACAACGCTTTATATTTTTCATTGTTTATAAAAAAAAAAAAACGCAAGCGACATCGAATTAAACCGCCGACTCCAACTGACTGAATAATAATAGGGTTCTTCAATTTTTGGTCGCGAGCGAACTACTAAAAGCAAATAGATCCATTCTCGATAGAAATTAAACATTTTTTACAGAGAATTTTTTGGAACTTCTACAATTTTTAGTAAGTTAGCTAAGTAATAATAATAAAATGATTTATATCGCAGCCACTAAAAACCGTCAAAAAAAAATGACCTAAAATCGCACTGATTCAGAAAATTTCTCTTATTAGCTTTTTTGCAAGTAAATTTTATTTATAAAATCGAGCAATCGTTTAAAACATTCGCTTAGATTTTTTACTTTTTTTTATTTTTCTTAATTTTAAAAGAAGTTTTTTTTTGTAAAATCATTTTTACTTCCTGAGAATGTTCTCTTCTCTTTGATTCGATAGTGTTTTTGTCGCGGGTTAAATTATATTTTTTTTGTTTTTACCTTCGACTGAACAAAAAATAGCCTTTGAAATTTCACTAACAAAAATAATAATCTTATAATTACGCTGATTTTGAATTTTTCAAATTGATGAGAAACCCAGTTGAAGGAAGAGCAAAAAAATAATAACTTTTGAAAGTTTCCTATTTCCCCCCCCCCCCACCCAGCTATCACTTAATAAGCAAAAATTTAACTAAAGTCAAGTGTAGGGTCCTGTGGGGCATCATTAATTACGGAATTAGACTTCCCACGATGCATTAAGTCGAATAGACAGGTCTTTGAAGATGGGACCAGTAGTCTTTGCGGAACATTCTCGGTTTCCTCGACTCTTTCGAAAGTTTGATATAAGGCTAAAAGTTGGAAAAATAAAATCTTCATTTCGATATTTATGACACGCGGGGTGATCATTTTTAATCAGTTCCGAAATCAGAATAAAAATTGCTATTTGTAGCGTTAGCAACTGGGTGAAACAGATGTGTAATTAGAGTTGCCGAATAGTTAATTGAAGGCTATATATTAATTTCTCAGACTATCGTCGGCTGTTTGAAATGTGATCGGTAGTTTTTACCATATCCGTAGATTAATCTCTATAATAATATTAATTACGTTAATTATACTCCATTCTGATTTCGACCTAAATATTTATTCGACAGTCAGATGAATTCGTGTCACACTGAGCACAAGCGTTTTCAAGTATTTTTTCTTCAGGCTGCGGAAAAACTTGTGATAACTTTATTTTAACAACACGTGTTTTATATTTACTGAAAAATTATTTATGGAACGGCAAAACAAATGAAAAATTATTAAATATATATTAAAAACGATTATAATACGCATCGGAAACTCCGTTCCATAATCATGGATAATATGGAGCAGTTGTCTCCTGAGCATGTCGGCGTATTGTGATCCTTTTTAATATGTTTGCTTTCCATTTGTTTTCGCGTTTTGCGTGTTGCAGCTACTTATTAAAAAAATGAAAGCACATTTTAAACATTGCACATAAAAATAGTCGTTAGGATTTCACCGAAATATTTATGTAGAATTTTTATACATAAATATTAGTAATTAAACGTTTTTTTTTTTTTTTTTTTTTTTTTTTCCGATTTACTGGCTAGCATAATTTTTGGTGTTTTTTCGTATTTTGCACAATAGTTGAAGCTATCGTGACGGAGTTGGTCAGTTAATAGTGTTATTCCGTTGCTGAAGTGTCAACTTTCAAAATTTCACTTGCGTTAATGTCAGCGACATCAAGTTAGCTAGCACCCCATGACAGAATTTTAAAATCAAATTTAACTAAACAAATTGTGTTCGTTTTGTACTAAATTTCACTGATAATAAACGCAGTATTAATAAAAATTGATCTAGGGGGCTAACATGCGATAGCCCCCTCCTCCATCAAATTGGAGCATTTTTAGAAAGTAATTATATCCGTTGATGGCAATAGTTTTGTGCCAAATTGTGCTGATAATGAAAACGCATTTATGCCGCACCATAAAAAGAAATTTGTTAAAAGGATATATTGGCAAAAGCTTCTCCAAATTTTCTATTTTTTCTTTTCAGCAATCCATTTTATTTATTCGAAGATTTTTATTGTTTCATGTCGAATTGTTGTGTCAATAACGTACTTTCAATTTTTCTGCATCTTTCAATTTACTCAAAAATGTCGCTGGTCCATCAAAATTTTATTTTATAATAAGTTTTTATGAAGTAACATATATTTAAGATCGCCAATAACAGCCTCCTCTTATCATTAAATTAAAATATGATCATTAAGCTTTAGCTTTATTATAAAACGGCACCGTGTTTTTGCTAGCGTTTTTATTTATTAATTTTTAAATGTATTTTGTCGATATTGTTTGTTTTCGTTATTTTATACACAGCGAAAGCGGAAAATTTTCTATTATCAGCACAGTTCGAACCAAAACTATTGCTATCTACGGGCATAGTCACTTTTTAAAAATTCTTAAATTTTGGGGGGGTTATTGTCAAGTTAGCCCTTCAGATTAATTTTTACTAATAGCGCAAAGTGTGGCACAACATTTTTTTTATTATCAGCACAATTTGTTTAGTTAAATTTGATTTTGAAATTCCGTCAGGGGGGCGGGGGGCTAACTCGATGCCGCTGTTAATGTTCTTAGTTGACGTGTCGAAAAATAAAAAAAAAAAAAACAAGAAAGAAACAATATTATCCTTTTCTTTTGTTAAATTTCTAATTGTTGTGAACCACGAATATTGGTGTAGTTATTCAGCAGTTATTTATTATAATTAAAATTAATAGGAGGAAAAAAAAATTAACGTAAAAGAAAAATCTGAATTTCTCGAGTAAATATTCTTTCAATATGGTCTGGTACCATTTCGCCTAATTCCTATTTCGCCTAAAAATGAAATGACCCATTAAAAATTAATAATAATAATAATAATAATAATTTGAAAAAATCAACTTGGCAACACGGTCACGTTTGGTAGGCAAAAAAAAAGATTACCCTCGCGCATGGGGGGTTCTTCGATTTTTTAACCGAGAAAGCGTCTTTGACAAACAATGCCGCGTTTGCCCGCTGCCGATACCACCCGAGAAATTGAATGATTGTTACCCTAATTTTATTATTTTTTTAGCTCGGACACCATCATTAAAGGTCGTAAGAAATGCCGAATCCGTCTCAATATACGGAATATCACCGCATACTAACTGCTTTACGCTATGAAGTCGTAATTTGTTCTGGCTTCGGTCTTATGCGTATCACCGTTCTGAAGGAAACTATTCTTCTATCTTGAAAACATTATAAGTTGTCGCTTGTGAATAAAAAAAAACAATTTTGAGTCAGTCTAATATATGTAGTAATGGATGTATCATTTATAAAAACAAATCGAGCAGGTAAATAATATATATGTACATATATCTAATATTTATAAATTGAAATATTTATTGCAAATTACGTTTTAAATGAAATGGTATTGCAACAGAGAATAAAAAAAATTGTCATCCATTAAAAAATTATTTTCTCTTAATTGCTATAAATTTTTGTTTTGTACGTTACAAGTATATTATAAAATATTTGGTTAATTGAATAGCGTCTTTTTATATTATCTTTCTTTTTCCTTTTCGTAATGTTAAATCGTAATCTTTTGGCAATTTATTGAATTAAGACATTTTAAATAGTATAAAATAGAAGGTTTTTTTTCTTTATCTGTTTTTGGATTTGCCGAAAAATCTGAATCAGTAAAATGGTCAATCCATATGAATATGAGTTATGCGCCAACAAACCAAAAAAAAAAACAAAACATACGCGATGAACACATAAAAATTAAAGACAAGTTTATTGACATAAAAAATTTAAAGTATACCATTAGATTAATAAGTCATTTTTAATTAATATTAACTTTTTAAATACACCTTCTTTTTAATGGGTAATCGTCAGCTGCTGACAAGTCCAACGCAATAAGGAAAAAACAAATAAACAAATGAATACACTTTCTGCATCTTTTTAAGATTTAACAAGAAAATATTCGAAACAAATTTCTGTCCAAAACGAAAAAATTAAGAAAAAGAAAAAAATTATTCTGTTTGTTTTTTAACGAGGAACTTACGATAAAACTAGCATAAATGTGCATTGTTTTCAATTTGTAATAAAGCATTTATCCGTTTACAACTCTTTATCTAGATCATTTTTCTTTCCTTTTTTTCTGCAACTCCGAAAACCTTAATTTTTCATGTCACACTAAATATCAATAAGGCTTCCTATATATTGCCTAATAAGGTGGGTGGGATTTATAGAGCACTGGACTTCGAATGGAATAACTCACAAATATTAATCGGAGTCGTCGTTTCGCGTATATTTACATTAAACATTTTTAGCGGTGGTTTTTCACTTATGATTTTCATATGAACGTTTTTGTTGCTTTTCGGAAAGAAAAAAACACTTTAACAACGGAATCAAATAGCAAAAAACGTCTGTTTAAAATTCGACAATGATGACGCGCTGTTGCCAACACGAAATCATTCGTATGTTTGTCTGACCTTTTTTTTTATTACCCGAGTAACCGAAACCTCAAATTTAGGCGAAATGGGAATTCACCTTCAATATTACGTTTTATTTGAAATAAATGTAGCTTCAGAAATCAATATTGTAACGTCAAATCTGGCTAGGCTGTGCTTTTCAATTACAATTTAATTCTAAATAGCGTATACACGCGGGAATGTAACGTAAGTTTAAAGTAAAGAACAATGAAACAGGGAATATAGGTTAACGTAGAAGAAATAATTAAGGAATTCCCCATATTAGTTGCCCGCAGACGAGACAACAATTTCGTATTGCACACATTCCGGTTAACGGTAAATGTTAAATCGATTATTATTATTAAATGTTTATCTGCGATTAAATAGCTACACTAGCGCTGGGTTCGCGGTTGGAACAACTGCGATATCGCATCCATCGATCGAACGGGGTAAATTAGTCACTGGTATGAAAAAGAATTAATATTACAAACGAAAAGAATTTGCCGCAACTGTTTTAATCCATAGTTGAAACGGAGAGTGATTAATTTTTTCTGGCAATACACTATTATTTGTCGTCGTGATTGGCCAGTTTGTCTGGGATCTCGTAAAAGAACACCGTGAATCACGTCGCGGTGAGGTTTTTTGTTTTTCTCTTTCGGTATTACTGGAAGAAGTTTTTTATTCGAGTCGTTTTGACGACTCCCCAGCGCTCGAATTAATAAACCTCGGTTCAGGGACGTCTGAATCATATAACTGACGACCTGTGATGGAGACTGACTCGATTTGAGGGAAGGAAGGGTTACAACGTAATGCGGTCAAAAAGCATTTCAGTACTACATTAGGGAAAGACGTATTAAAAAAATGTTCGGAATCGATTACAAAATTTAATTTACGTTTTTTGCATAAGGTAATTATTATTACTTTCGCTTTCCGTGAACCTACACTTGCTCTCAGAAACCTCCAACGTCTAAAAAATTGCTTGTAAATAAAATCTGTGCCATTTCCGGTTTGTTTCAACTTTTTTTAGCAGTTTTTAGCTTGATTTTTTTTTGATTCCCTACAATTTCTCTAGCACTTTTCAGTAAAGATTGCAAAATTAATATAATAATAATGCGGTTTTTGGTGTTTAACTTGTTATTTAGTAAAATGAAAATTTCAACGGTATCAGCAAAGCATTCCACGTAGTAATGGATCGAAATAAACGGAAGGAAACGGTAAAAGGAATATGATGCCACCACGTTCTTACGTAGGACACAATGGTCTTGATGATGACGATGATCAGCAGCTTAATAATTGTGTGTGTCATTTTCATTCTAAAAATAAAATTTAGTCTAAAATTCAGAGCGGATTTGTCCAATTTTAGAACCACATGTGGTTGTGTCGCTGATTTAAATAAAAATAATGTAATGACAAAAGAAAATAAAAAGCTCGGGCCAAATAAAATTTCCTAATAAAGGAAGAAAACGTATAAAAGCGAGGAGGGATGTAGGCTGCGGAGATATTTCTTTCAGCGAGGAAAAACGTTTTTATTACGCTTTGTTTATTTAGAAATATATTCGAAAAGAGGGTTGTAAGCTGGTTCAAAGCACAGAACTGGAAACATAATGAAAAATCTCGTTTCTTGCAGACTTTTTTTTATCTTGTTTATCCAAATAACGGCTAAAATACGTTAACAATAAGGAATAAGGATGTTAATAATAATAACAATAACAATAATAATAATAATAACTTCGGTTTTCCTATTTCTAATTTTATTGTTTTTTTTTTAGTCACAGATAGGAAATTGTTAACTACGCCGAAATTTTATTAGAACTTTAGACTTGCGATTTTACATGACCAATGTGCGGCGTTGCGTAGCTGCTATATGTGGAGAGACAAATTTCAAAAAAACACAAACTCACGCGTTCCTTAGTAAAAAAATCCCGTAGCGGTTAATAACCTTAATTCACATGAGTTTTGTTTACTTTTAGATAAAATATTTTTCAGATACCGCTAAAAAATAAAAACCATAATTAAACGAAATGAGATTAAATTTTTTGTAAGTTTAACATTCACATTCACGGTATCGTTTTGCTTCTTGCCCGTCCCCTTGACTTTAATTTCAATAAACCCCTGCACCCGAATATCGTTCAGTTGACAACAGCAACAATGCAAAAATATCCCGACCACCTTATTTTCTACACGGATGCTGCCAAGGCTACCCCAGAGGCTACTTCATCCCTAACCGCCTGTTCCTTTGAAGTCTGCGACGTGATTCGAAGCATTCGACCAAATGACAATTGCTCGGTACTAGTGATGCTGAAATATACGCAGTATTTTTCTGTTTGGAATATTTTCTTTCTACAGAGCCTACATCACAGAAAGCCCTGCTGGTATCTGATTCATCCGCAGCTTTACTGACAATTTCTAAACCCCTCACTAAACATCCTGTAGCAATTCGAACCCAGCAGGTATTATACGAACTTATTAAGAGACAGTGCTCCGTATCCTTTCTGTGGGCGCCCAGCCATGCAGGAATTCCTGGAAATGAACTCGTCGATACATCCACACGAGCAGAAATATATTGCCCCTTGCCTAGTAACAGCCCACCTCCACCTTATCTCTCGAACATAATCTTCAATAATCTCACGTCCTTATGGAAAACCCCTTTGGTCCTCGTGTCAGACTTTCTCGAGGTTAATTAAACCCTCAACGGAACCATGGTGGCCAGAAAAAAGCATTTCCCGCAGAGATTTCTGTGCACTTAGCCGCTTGCGCACAGGCCATACGGCCATGTCGCATAATTTTATTTTGCAAAGAACGCCCTCTCCTATGAATTGTCCTTTCTGTGGCCAAGATGTTGCTCCCTCAACTCCTCACATACTATACGACTGTCCAGCATTATCACCTCACCGGCCCCCTTCAATTAATAACAAAACAGTAACCAACATTTTTGAGAATTCCCCCGATGCAATTTTATCTGTAACACAATTTATCAGAACTAGCGGAATAAGCAGATATCTATAAAAACAAACTGCGCATCTTCGTACTGTAATAGCCACAGCAGTTAAACACGGTACAGGATGTTGCTTTCACAAGAAAAAAAATAAATAAATTTCGTTTATGATCCTGACTACTTGCTGTTTGAATGTTTCAGTCTTTCCTCCGAACGTGTAATATTATACCCTGCACGTTCAGCTATTAAAGCTGAATTTTCCTACTCCATATAATACTTCCAATATCTTAGCTTTGCTGTCTTCAAAGGTGGATCTTATTCTTGCCTCTTTTCTTTCATCGATCTCCTGATCGGATTAAAATTTAATCTCTATTATAGTCCAATTGTTCTGGGTAGCTTTCCTTTCCCCCCCCCCCCCAAAAAAAAAAATTAACACTAGGCCGGTTAGTCGTGCCTTAAACAACAAAGAGGTGAATTTTATTTATTTTTAATTTATTTTGTATTATACTTTACTTTAAAGTATTATTTGTAAGCAAGTTCTAAAAGGCACTCGCTCAGATATTCAATCGATAATTTAAAATAAAAATATCTATTTTTACAGACAGATTTATTTTGTCGGTTTTTTTTAAATTTTTCCTATAAACACCACCAACTGTTACTCTAATATTTCATGGACAACGGAGCATTGCAGTTCGAAACAACAGTTGCGGAGGTTCGAAAATCTTCGAAACGTTACGACTTGTTTTTCCACATCAACTATATTTTAGTGTACGCGTTCAACGATTTTCACTTCTTTTAATTTAATACGTTTTCTATTTACTTTTCCAGAACAATATTTTAACTTTAAAACAGTAGTTGTAATAAATTCATACGATTATATGCCCCAATTTCTTGCATAAATTTTCATTTAATGTATTACTATATTAAAAAAGCCAACTTCAATAACAAACAAATGTTGAAAATAGGTGTGTTTTGAGTTTTGATTAAGTTAGCTTTAGCTGACGATGCCGAAAACGTTCCTAAACAAGGTATTTATTTAATTTATTGTTATAAATTATTTTTACCCCCTTATTATATTTGTTTGTTAATGAAGTTGGTTTTTATTATACAGTTTATAACAAACAGGCATGTGTATTCACCTACATTTAATGTATTATTAGATTCGCTTCTTTTTTCTTTTTTTTTTATTTCTTGAAAATATATCCGGAAAGCTTTATTTACAACCAATAATAAAACGATTACTCCAACATAATACGCTAGACATAAGACTGTTTCGCGAAATATTTAAGTAGCGAATAAAAAGTATTCAACAATAGCATCGGAAACATGTGTAAAAAGAACACAGAAAAATAAACATAAATTTAATCAGTTTTTAACAAATGCCAGGAATAAAATTCGATTATTAACTGTATATTTGGTAAACTTTTTACATACCTTGAGACTAATATGTTAAACAGAAACCTAGAAATGGAGAGTACGGTTTATGACGATACATGAGTAATAGAACTTTCGCCAACAACAGATATGTATTTTATTTCTTTACTTATTTGTTTATTTATATGTTTATTTATTTGTTTATTTGTATGTTTATTTATTTGTTTATTTATATGTTTATTTATTTGTTTATTTGTATGTTTATTTATTTGTTTATTTATATGTTTATTTATTTGTTTTTTTAGCTTCATATTGAAAAGCACATGAAATAAACCTTATTAAAGTGTGTTGGTTTGTTTATTGACGTGTACGATGAAAACCGAAAAATGCGGGAAAATCTCAACTAACTCTAATAAGCAGAGCGGTTTTCTTTTCGAAAATTAGTTTCAAGGATGATTGGACTGATCCAGGTGCTCGACCAATTTACTTTATTACTTTTAAGGTCGTCTTCTCGGTTTAATAGAATTTTTTTGTCGAAAAAACAAAAACACAACAAAAACGAAATCAAACTGATATATAGGTCGGGTTGGCGGCGTTTGTTTATAACGTTGTTTCGCCAGAATTAGCCGCTTTCCGCTGATACATGTAATGGGGATGTATACAGCGCGTGTAATGGAAAGATAAGATGGAAACGCTTTTGGGAAGCGTAATGGAGATGAAAAATTTTTCTTGTGAAAGAGAAGAAAAAGAAGCAGAAGAAGAAGTAAAGAAAAGGAGTCAGAAAAAAAGAAAAGTTTTATAAAAATCTGTAGAAAAAAAAAAAATTGATGTTATGCGAGAGGGGAGGAGGAGAGAATTTTCCCGCATGCTATTCCGCTGTCGCCATTTTCGCTGCGGATAGCTTTGCACCCATTTTTCATAATTTCCCCGGCTAACAACGTCAGCGGCAACAGCGAGCAATTCATATCAGGTGCCGGGTCGCCGAGGAATTCGGGGATGGATGCATATCGTCATCATCGTCACGGTTCGTTTTTAGACGCGATGATGGTAATTTCGCTGCCGGCGAAGCCGCGTGCTAAATGTGGACCGGAATCCCATCACGCATCTTCAGTATTATCCCGTCATCGGCGACTGTGGAAATTCGACGGCCGAACGCGGAACACGTGCTGAACTTAAGAAGAGCGGGAAAAAACGGACGAGAGCGCTGTGCGAGATTATTACGGAGGCACGAGTGTTACTTTTCGCAGAAATTGCAGGCGAGCACAGTAGCGGCGAATGTGTGTGTGGAAATTCGGAGGGAAAAATCTAATAATAAATTTTCCATTTTCCGGGCGTCCTGCACCGGAGAAGAAGAGTTGATGATCGAAGGAGCGAGCTGGGTAGGCGCTGAAGGTGGCGGTGGCGGCGGTTACCTAGGCGATTACAGGCCGCCTACAATTTTCGCAAATGGAACACCTGTGTTTTCTCAGAATTGCGCGCCCTAGATGATGATGATGCCGTGATGACGATGATAAGAAAGCGAAAAACGCGTCGAAACCGAAGAGCCGTATGGGCGTCGATCTGGATACGGGGTTTTCTTTTTGTTCCTTTTATTTTCTTTACTCGGACGGGTAATTTAAAAAATTAAATAAAAACCCTCGCTGATTTTTACTTCGTCTCGATTAGGCGAGAGACCAAAGTATTATATATTGTCGCCACTCTCATGTCTTTTCTGCGAATATTTTGAAATCCGGACAAAATTTTAAAAGATGATTCCCCGGCCCAGTCGCACGAAATTTGCTAATGTTGTAACATCGGTAAGCGAGAGGACATTTCAGATGGGGTCCTCTCCCTTATTTACTCTCTTGCATATTAACCGTCGGTTACAGTTCATGGGATGTTTTTGTAAACTAATCGTCACAAAAGTAGGTCCCGTGTTTTTTGAGTATTTTTTTTTTTTTTTTTTTTTGCGCCTATAAGAAACCTTAATTGTCATCTTAACGCCCAATTTTCCGTTGTTATCGGTGGGCCGATGAAATTTTACGGTTAATTGTCAACGACTAACTTCCCCCTCCCCGGCGGGGTTCAGGGTTCGTTTTGCTTCTTTCGTTCATTTCATTTTGCGTTCATTTTCTAATTAGATCAATTTAAAATTATTTGTCCCGAAGTGTGAAAATAGAGGTTGTTAGGTTCTTTTTGTTTTTGTAATGAATGGTTACGTAAAACAAATTAAAATTATTTTCAAGCACGTGCAAGTTAAGATTTTGGAGGAAGAAGTTTTTGATTAGGTTTTTCGTTTAGTGAACTCTATGGAAAACAATTTAGAATCATGTAAAATTTCTTGTTAACTGTCTTTTTCAACACTAAAAAAAAAAAGGAAATTATCGCAAATGTTTTCTTTTTGTTTTTGAATAATCGATTTTAATGCAATTGCGTATTAGATCTTTTTTTTTTTTTTTTTTCGGGGAGGCTTGGCCCAACTACTATTTGTATTATGCTAGGAAATTAGTTTCTGAAGGGATAGGAGATGGAAAGAACAAAAGATTGAAATGTATACGAGTATTGGCGATTACCTACCGAGTAGTTCTTAATTAATGTCAAGAAAAAAAAAGAGGGTCTCTCTAGAGAAGTTTTGAGTACAACAAAAGCAGTCAATTCAAAATATCATCAGTGCTATTTGTCACGAAAACGTGTAGATTAAAAAGTAAATGGATTTTTATCGAAGAGTTTAGAAATTTAAAAGAATTCTACAGCCAGATCTATAGCGGCTAAATTGTTTTTTTTTTTTTTTTTTTAATCGACGTCTTTTTGTCGTTAGAATATAGCAAAAAATGCAGATACTTCAAATTTAAAAATTGAAGGGCTGAAATGTTGAAATTAAAGGAAGGCGACAGACGCGTGTGACTCCAACTATTAACCTGAAAAATTTCCTATAGAAATGTAAATTGGAATGAAGGTATTTGAAACGCTTTGTAGCATGATTTTCGTCGCTGATGAGAATGTTACGTTTAAAACTCCCCAACCAATACGGGTACTATGCTTTGCGCAGGTGGTAGCAGAATTCTCATCCGTATTGTATTGCTGCAAAAAAAGTTTACACTAAAAATTGTGAAATAAAACTGTTAATATTGCCACTGAGATGACGCAGCATTATTTTTAATACTATCGGAATTTTAAAATAATACATTAAATATATAATTCGAACGCGTTTGAAAGCTGAAGGCTTCACGGCGCGGAATATTATTTTACTATTAGGAATAAAATTGTTTTTTTTAAAAAAAAAAAAAAAGGTACATTGATTTCAACATTTAATTTAAACTTTAGTAAAAATGCGCGAAACAGTAAAAAATTATTATTCAATAAATTCACAGTAGCATTCTTGAGAGAATATTCTGATTATTCTTAAACAACACTAATTAGCTTTCATGCGGAGCAACGGTCTGTATTATCGCGTTTAATCCCCTGTAAGTAGGCTCCATGTGCTGTAATAGCCCCATCAGTTAAACACGGAAATACGGTACATGGAAACCCTCATACACACCTTTAGTTTAATAAAAAAAAAAATCTAATTTACTAGAGTCTCAGTACATTATCGTAATAATTAAAAACCGCATGAAATATGTTCTGATGATTTTGATACTTTGCTTTTAGAAAAGTAGTGATTGTATCGTTATATTAATTTAATATATGACTTTTTAATTGTTTCAATTTGAATTTGGTTGCGAAGATTTTAATTAAGGTGTTAATGTTGTTTAAGAATAATCATAATGTCTCCTATATTAATCCGCATTATCTTCTATCGAGTAATTACTTTTTACTGCTTACTGTAGCTTTTTGGTAAATATTTAGAGTAAATCCTAAAAGCTGTATTTCTTTCTTTATTTTTTTTTGTTTTCAGTCCTATCAAAGGTATGAGACTTAGTTTATTTTTAAACAATTTTTTGACAAATTTTATCTTTTCTTTTGTCTTTACGTAATTTTGGTGTTAAAGTATTACACCATGAATGACTGTGTAAAACATGTCGATGATTTATCAGCATTTCAATTATATTTCTAAAAATTAAAAAGTTATTTTATAAGTAAACTTTCAGAAATGGTTAACCAAATATACATACATCTAATTTTGATTATTTCATAATTATACTATCAGAAATGGTTAACCAAATATACATCTAATTTTGATTATTTCATAAGTATACTTTCAGAAATGGTTAATCAAATATACATACATCTAATTTTGATTATTTCATAAGTATACTATCAGAAATGGTTAACCAAATGTACATCTAATTTTGATTATTTCATAAGTATACTTTCAGAAATGGTTAATCAAATATCCATACATCTAATTTTGATTTTAATTGGTTCATTTACTATAGTCTCGATCTGTAATCCCGAACGATCCTTTGGAGTACCACTTTAAAGTGGTGGAGGGACTTCAATGTTTTTATGATATTGATAGCTCTGTGGGTATCGTTGATGGTAACATACCAGAACGGCGTCCAAGCTGAACTTTGAGAAACCAGACAAAGCGCGTGCTTTTAACAAAAAAATCGAAAGGAATCCGAAATCGACTAAGCGAATGGTACGTTTGTAAATATTAATCTGGTATGTATTGACGAAACTGTTCTAATTTTATAAATAATTATGTCTAACATATATATTGAAAAACTCAGAAATATCTTTGAACTGCCAACGTACATTTCTTTCTGTACATTGATCGTCGTCGCAAGTCTAGAAAAAGGTGCAAGATTTTAAGAGTAAAAACATATGTGATTTCAACACGGATTAAAATTCACATTTTATTAGTAACAATAAAAAAATGCTTTCCGATGGAAAATATCGTTCAGAGTGATATATCTTAAACGGTGATATTATCGTAATTCTTATACGACATTAAATAGTCACCAAATTCATATTATATGTACAACATCTAGGATCAATTTAATGAATATTTAACGAAGTTTTTAATTATTATTTTAATACGAATTCGATGCCGACTCCAAAAAATTAATGTTGTATAAGAATTACCATACCACTTTAAGGTATACATCATTGTGAAATATATTTCTTATCGAATGAAAAGGTAATGTTGTATAAAAATTACGATAATATCACTCTGAAATATACTTTATTTTCGGGAACAATTGTTTTTTTACTTTTTAGCGTATTTTTATTAAATTTTTATAATAAATCTTCAAGTATCGGTTTTGTTGTAAAAAGACATTTTTACTTATCTTAATAATATTTTCTAGGCACAGCCCATCTTCAGCTAGACACCACAAAAAGAGAAAACGAAATAAAAACAGACCAAGGACTATGTATAGAGTAGTAGATGGAATCTGAAAGTTTTCAAAATTTCCCATCTCGGTCTGTTCTCATTTCGTTTTCTCTTTTTGTGGTGTCTAGCTAAAGATGGACTGTGCCTGAAAACGTTACTAAGATAAGTAAAAAATTTTTTTTACAAAAAAAAAAATACCGATTTCAAGTTTTTAATATAAAAATTGATTAAAAATGCACTAAAAAGTAAAAATCAATTGTTTCCGAAAATAAAATATATTTCTGAGTGATTCAACTTAAGGTATATTACCGTAAGTTATATCACTCTGAAATATATTTTATTTTCGGAAACAATTGTTTTTTACTTTTTAGTGCATTTTTAATAAATTTTTATAATAAATCTTCAAGTATCGGTATCTTTTTTGTTGTAAAAAAAATCATTTTATTTTACAATTTTTAGCATTATACTTGATTTTCTCGGTTAAAATCAATTTTTCGTCACATTATTCTCCATTCTTTATGCTTAAAAAAAAAAACGATTTCTTTTATTTGGGAAATTAATTTCCACGGTAAAAACATCAAAAGCTGCATTTCCATGGTAATTCGGCAAATCGATAGTATTTTAAGTCAATCGCCTTTCTAACGCTAATAAAAAATATGAATAAAAAAAAAAATTATCTAAAGGGGACCCCATTTCTTTTTCATGTTTTTTGACAAATACTCAGTTTATATTCACCGATTTTCATCAGTACTCACGTGGTACCTAAGTTGGTACTCTTTCTAACGGACAAAGAATCAGTCCAATCGGTCCATATGAATATGAGTTATGCGCGAATAAACATTAAAAAAAAAAAAAAAATCATACGCGACGAACGTATATGACCTCCTTCTTTTTGCGAGTCGGTAATAATATTATTTATTTTTAATCGTATTGCTAAACAGAATTAATATATATATTTGTTTATCGAGGTATTGGCAAACAGAAATGTTAAAGAAATTCAAAAAGAAAACAACTGAAAAAATTATCGTTTTGCTGCTTCTTCTTTAATAGGAACATAATAGACCGAGTGTGAATCCTTCTATGTTCGCTTTTTATCTTTTGTCGCATAAAATAGAGAGATATCGATTCAAAGCATGCTGCCATTCTTCCTTAGGGATGCTGAACACAATGTCTCTCCCATACCGTGTTTTCAACTGTATTCTATGTTCTTTGAAGTGGTACCACGGAACGGCCGAATATTTAAACCAACAGATTTCTGTCAAAGTGAAAATTGAGCCGGCCTCAGTCAACGTCCTCCGATTCAAACGACGTCTCTAAATGTACGCATCCAAGTGCAGTGGCGCCGAAATGAGGCAGCCCCGGACCATGTCTCTTAATTATTTGTTTTTCCGAAACAACCGGGATCATAACAATGGCAGAGCTGCGCTCCAGTGCTCTTAACGTAATGCTTAAATACTCGCAAACATTCACCTCTTAATTGCTCATCGTTTTCAGTCTGCCCTTGTTCTGAATTTATGTGTACTTCTCTGCTAATGCGTTCGCACCGAAATCCCACGAATTTCAACGTAGCGCTATTCTTCAATCCGACCCTCTACGTCCTTGGAACGGCTCACTCCTTCAGTGTATCAGGTTGCCCGCACTAAACTTATTGCAACATTTATTATTACGCTCCAGGTGAATTTCCTGAGCTCCTGTCTGGTCTCTTCTAACCATTCTGATTTTCTCGCAGTTTTGCTTTTCTCAAGCGACGGATTAGTTATCTCGCAGCAGTCTTCATTGTTAGCATTGTTTCGGTCTGGTTTCATCGAACAGAGAACTGCTGAGAATTGTTCTTACCAGCCTCCGACTACACCAGTGGTCCGCAACTTCTTAATGAATAAGGGGACCACTTAATCTTTTTGTTTTTTACAGTAAGTCGCGAAAAAAGGATCAAATGATTTCCAATTTTTTCTCCAAATATGATAGTTAAGCGGAAATAAAATGCGCAAATAATAAAAAAAATATCAACTAATAAAATCTTAATAAAAACCGGCAAAATTTAATAAGATTAATTAAAATTTCCCGGTATTCTTTTGTTTTACTAATTATAAAGTTTAATTTACCCCCCCCCCCCAACACACACACACACCACCCAGCCACAGATGAATACTTTTTTGCACTTAAATTTGATTGTCGAGCATAGAAAATCCTTCCTCTTTCACGAGTAAGTTGTCGAAAATGGTAACCGGCCGGAAAGTGAGTTCCCGAAGTTTAGAAAAAGAAATCGCTTTTCTTTTCACCAAAAATCTTCCAGGTTAACGAGGGTCATATTCGCAAATATCTTCGCAGCTGCTATCGTTTTACAATACGATAACTTCATCTCGGCTTTCTTCTGAAACTAGCGGAAGAAGGGATATTACGGATCGACTAATTTTTGAATATAATTCATTTCCAATTCTTTCCACAAAATTTTCGTAAGCGATGCGCAATGTTCTCTTTCATTTCTGTTCTAATGTTGTACTATAATTATAGCGGTTAATGAATGTTTTTACATTTTCAAACGCGGATTAATGGCCGTCGAAAATTTTATTTACCCAAAGTTTACTTTTACCTGATATAGGTGTAAAGTCTAATCTACGAAAATTAAAATATTCATTCTGACCTACAATGTTTATTTTCCGAACTTCGAAGTTGTAAGTTTAACTTATTTATGTGTATAAAAGTATAAGCCAGGGCCGTTCCCAGAATTTTGAAAAGGAGGGGTTTTGAAAATTTCCTTCGCATATTTGTTCTATAAATAACAATACATTTTTCACTAATATTCATACTATTAATAATTTCCACTATTTTGATTTATATACTAATAATTTACATAAATGAATTACCTCGTATATGAACATTAATAAAAATTACGCATATGTTATTGATTATACTCGTAATAAAAAATTTTGCATAAAATATTAACAAACCACCAAAAAATATCCAGCATATTTTTTTTTTTTAATGTAAAAACACCCTAAAAAATCATCAATATTTATTTTAAATTTTTGATTTTTTGCAGATTTTCGTGTATTTATAATAACTATTTCAGTTCTAATAGGGGAGTTTAACCCCCCTCCCGTTTACACGGCTTTGAGTCAACGGTATTTAAAACCACCAAAAAAAAATTGTTGAAATGTCTACAAAACTTGGTTCTTCCTACTGCGTCTATGTTTCTTCTTCTTCAGGTGCCGTACGCTACAAAGCGCGCTGGCGCAACCTATTCGTACATTTTTAACTGTACACCGATAAGGTTGTGTACCAGGCAATTGTTTATATGCAGTACGAATGTGTACACAGGCAAGACTACATTCGGAACTGATTAGTAATCGGTTGATTTTTACCGATTTACACAAATGCAATCCAATTTATGCCTTTTATGTACTGACCTAGCGCACATATGATGTTGTACGTGGTAGTTTGCCATTATTGTGATTATTAGAGAACATTTTAATTTTAATTCTTTGTAATAAGTTCTAGGATCACATATTTCTGTGGTATTTTTTTCTTCTTCAAGGTTAAGACTACTAACTTGATTTAAGGAATGAATACATATACTATGCATAATAAATGTTTTTTTATATTTATTATCTATTGATTATGAATTTTCGGAATTTCAATTGAAATTAGATTAAATTTGTTTGAAATGATAAATGACTTCGCGGACTACTTCTTATCTTGGACCGTTAGTTAAAAAATACTGGACTAAAGTGTTTGCAAAATATCTGCACGCTGTTCCTATATTTAGCGGTATTCAATGCCCCCTGTTAACATTAATGTCACAAAAATTTCGATAAAGTTCCGTGACGTGCGTGACCACTATCAACGGCGACTCGTTCGTCAGCGATTCATTCATTTCTATTCTTGTTTGGTAAATCTAGGTCTCCCCACTTTCCCAGAACTTCCTTCGTTCGCTTTATAATATTCCTTTTATTGTTCCGAATTTTTAACCGATTTAAGATTTTCGTGCCTTCTCTTTTTGTTAAACCTTTAATTGAGATGACGTTCCTATTAGGCGTTTGTGTAAATATTTTAAAAGTTTTTATTTTATTTCTAAACAAACTTTATTTCGCATTATAAAGGAACAAATTGCCGATCAACATTTATGTTGGCTACATCCCCGAAACTACTATTACAACGATTTTAGTAGGTGGACGAAATAGCCCTTGCAATAAAAAGAAAGGATTTACAAATGCAGATGTAAAAAAAAAAAAACTTAAATTGCTTAAATAACTTTTTGGCGTCACGCTTAATCTTTGTAAACTTTATCCAAAAAAGTTGAAGCATCGAATAAACCTAATAAAAAAGTAGGTCAGCTTGTGCTGTGGTGAAGGGACGAGGCTGCTATATAAATAATATGAGTATTTTCAGCTGTCGAATATTGTTCCAATAAGAAAATCAATGCCATTCTAGGTAAGCTCATCGTACAATTCCGGTTTCGGTAAAATTAACACCTGTCCGGCAGCTACCGGTTTTAGCCTACATGACCTCCTTCGACGCGAGACGAGAAAATGTATCCCAACTGGAGACTGAGAAAAATTTAACCAGCCCCACTAACCCTGTTTCTGTGGAAATAAATGTTGAGTCCTTTCAACGTTTAAAGTCGAGAAAATCTCCCTGAACTTTTCCAAAAGACAGCGCTTCGGCAAAAATGGAAAAACACGAATGTCATCAGAAACTTCTGAGAAAGCCCACGAAAAAGGAGCTCCCAGGTACGGACAAGAATGGAAAACGTTAAATAAAATTAGGACAGGATATGTGAGGATATTCGATGCATAAATGGGGGTCCTTAAGCCCTACTGTTGTCGTCGGTGCGGATACTTTTGTCTAATGATCCGGCGCATTGAAAGTGTTAGCCTCTTTCCTTTTTGGGATACTTTTGTGTTTGAAAAATATATGTATGCGGTAAAAAACGATGCCTCGGCTGAAAGGTTTGCGGATGAATATTTTAATTTTAATTTTATCTTACTTTTAGGCTTGACGAAGGCACGAAGACCAACCGTGGAAGGAGATTTTGGCTTATTTCCCGATGGAGTATTCTAAAAGTCTAAAACGGTGATAAAAGGTTTTGAGAAATGCGAATCGTCAGTTTGCATGCACACTAAAGATAAAATTCTACAGAATGAATCAGATAAATTTGAAACGAAAGAGCAAGATACCGTCAGAAGGGGATAATGATAATTCAATGGAATAGAGAAATTTTCAAATTTTCAGTTGAGTTGCACAATTAAATCGGAATAACTTAATTTGTCCTTTTATTTTATAACTGACCAAATTAATTTTAATATTTAAAGTATTAAATACCTTTTTTTTTTTTTTTTTTTTTTAAATTTAAGTGAAAGGAAGGAAGAAAAAGTGAATTTGCAAAGACAGTATACAATATACAGAAGAAAATAATACATGCAAAAATAATACACATTTTGTTACGAGTACCGCAACCAATGAAGTTCATCAGAGGTGCGATTATTACTAGTTGAAATTTAAGCCGAGCTACACGATTTCATAAAAATTAAAATCGCGTTACGGAATGATGCATGGCACGCATGGCATACATTGTCAAAATGTGGAAAAAAGGAAAAAGGATGCGTATAGATTATACGGGGTGGGGGCTATGTGCAGGTGAACGATATATGTATTTTCGGCAAAGGCAGAATTTTCCGGGGGGAGGGGGGCAAAAAAACGTCTATATGTAATCTGCAAGTTTTTTGTTTTTTTTTGTTTAAATTTATTCGCCTTGTCTGTTACGGGCAATAGTAACCCAGTAAAAATGATATTTAGAAAAATTGTATTATAATGGTTCAGAGTATACTGCGAAATAAATGAGTTCTATTTGAGTGTTATGTAACTAAATTAAAAGTGAATTGTGTACCTGGTGGTTTTCTACATGTGAATTTAATCTGACAGGAGTAAGTCTCATCAAGCGTCAAATTTTGTGTTAAAAGGGAACAAAGTTGGCTAGGTAGTGGTGTTTCGTTTTGGGTACGATTGGAATTGCGTACTTTGAATATATTGAAAATTATTATCGTGTCGGGTTAATATGGCCATAATTGACTGGGCTAGATGAATTAAGGGGGAAAAAAAATTCGAACTCAGTTTCCCTCAAATAAAACAGGTGACTTTTAGCGGTCACAGTAAGCTAATTTATGTTTTAATAAGTGGCGTCGTAGATTTTTAATTTCTTTTTTGAAATACTTCCCTCTATTTATTTTTTTTTTTTTTTTTGGTTGAAGCTGATGTAGAACAAATTAAGCCATTCGCTAAAAAAGTATGCTCCCTTAGCAGTGTATATTTTCGTAAAAACTTTATCGGAAAATGTATCTTAATAATTTAAATTCAAATACGTTTGTTTTTACAATTGTTTGCAGAACTGTCAGGTGTCGGGTTTTCTGAAATTCGAACTAATTATTTAACAAAAGACAGAAAAATTTGCAAACCGCGAATGTATTCGAGATTTAATTGAATACTTAATATTTCCGCATCAAAAATAGAATTCCGTTTTAGTCACGGGAAAACGCGTGTACTTTTGTTTTTAATTAATGGTATCCATCGAAACTGATCAATAACTAAATGTTAGAATTTAATTCTACCTCTGTAAAATGAGAAAATTATTTAAAACAAAGTCTGTGTTTAATAAAAGAAATTTTATGTGCTTATAATAAAATAGATAGTTTAAAGTACATTAATAGCTTAGATTTTTATTCGAGCCAAAATATAGATAATTAGGAACGTAAAGAAGCATCTGTCTCTATGGTAAATTTTAATTGACCGTAGGCCCAGAAGACTGAAAATGTTGATAAAACCGTTGATTTCCTCATTAAAGCTATTATGTCATCAATTCAGCATGATGTTTAATTTTTTGACGATTTAAATGAGAACTGTCCTATTGAACATTAACAATTTACGTAACTTCACAATAAATTTCCTATTTACGATTAATTAAATGAAATTTATAACAGAGACGGAAGCTTTACTACTACACGCTCTCCGATGGAAATCTAAGCGGTACGTTGATATGCATTATTATACTTGTAGTTCAGTTCTTTTGTACTATAACTTTTATAACTAATTATATAAAATTTGGTTTATTTAACGGATAATTATTATAAATATTACATGATTTCAGTGGAGTCTTGATCAGCTAATACATATTTAATGCTTAAATTATTATTACGGTATATGTTCGTCTTTCCATTTGGTATTTCCGGCTATCTATTAATACTTTGATAATTCGCACTAACATTCTGAGCAGAAAGATGGTTCGGTGTTTTGGGAAAGATAACTCTTTGCGACAGGGTCTGTTGTAATTAACTGAGAAATTCCTCTGCTCGGTTAACGACGTTTGCAGCAACAGTACTTTAATACAGTATATAATTCCCATTCTAGTTGCTAACGATTCTTTTCTTTTTTGTATAAACCGACGTTAATGAGTTTCAAAACGTTATTTTAGAGTTATTGGTATATTTCCGTGTGAGGTGATTTCAGATAGTTTGATGTTTAGTTCAGTACATAGAATTTCGGTACGTGCGCCTAGCGGTCTCGGTGTTTTGCTTTGTATAATTTCACAGGATCAATTGTTTTTTGTTTTTTTTTCGTATGTAGCTTTGCGCCGGAGAATGATCTTTTGAAGAAACAGCTTAACGTTAGGAAATTTCGGGGCGATCTGAAAACTCGAGTTGAACAGTTTCCACAGGTATGCTAGACTCTTCGTAAGGTAAGAATCGTAGTGCTATATTTTCAGTTGTGTCCAGTTTTTTCGACTTTTTATTCTTTTCGCTGTTATAAAGAGAATAGATTCGTAATCTATATTTGATAATATTGAACTTTTATATAGTACGAGAACCAGTACTCACCGGAAGGCGGTCAGCCACGACTACGAGCTACAATTATGAAAGTCTAATTTTCTAAATTCATTGAGGCAAAATTCGACCAGATCCAATGTTTCGGTGCCTATGAGAAATACGTCCACGAGCGCCCCTGCAGCCACTTTTGCCAGTATAGTAAAATCCGCGGACGGAAGATTCATCTATAAATTCGAATGAAGAATTATTCTTATTCGAAGAATTAAAAGCACTGACCTTCGAACTGATTTCTGGTTTTGCAATCGCGAAAACCAAAAATCAGTACTTTGACGTTATTACAAACGTAGCTTTCAAATTCTTATCGTAATGGATAACACGATAAAAATAGCTAAGAGGCATTTCGAATAATAAGTCAACTGGATGTTTCCAATTCCTAATGGAACAAAAAACATTCACATTTGTCTGTTAACAAAAATCTGACTATAAATTGTTCTATAAAAAATCATAAATTCTCCATCTACCGCAATGATCGATCGTAAGAAAAAATAAGAAAATAGTTTACGAGTATAGTCAAAAATTAAAGGTAAAAAGCCACTCGTCTGCCAAGTTGTGTTCGGTCCCGCCAATAGTCAGGTAGATGTGAAGGTGAGATAAAGAGCTCGCTCTCCGACACCTGGAAACTTCTACTACTGAATTAACTATGCTCTTCAAAACGAATTTCTATTCACAGTGAAATTCGTCGTGCAAGAGAATTTCCGCACTTTTTTTTCGAGACGATAGACTACCCTAATTCAGATCGGGAAAATAGCTCTAGAGCTTTTAAATTTCCTTCATCAAAAAGCGTTCTTTTAATTCTAAGATTCTCATATGGAGAAATTATTTTATTTTTTAACCGATTCTATAGCGCCAGCTTACGTTCTCACGTTGCTATATTGCTCATATCAATCTTGTTTTCAAACGATCATTCTTGTCTTCAATGTTGAATTCTCAGCTCCGATTTGATGGAATTTGTGACAGTGTAAAAAGGTATGATTAGGCGAATCTATTTCTAAGGCGCATATTTGTAGTCATCGGTTATTTGTATTCTTTTCAACTATTTCGCGTGTCCCGATGGAAATTACGTAATGAAGAAGAATCAGATTGATTGTTTCTAATACCGGGTAGTAGCTTTTGCCTATCAATTAAAACTCATTCTATTATTTTGTTGTATACTCTGATAGTTCTTCAGTTTTCCGTACTTACATATTTGCTTTTAATTGTTTTTATTTCATTCGTTTTATTTAGCTGTAACGTCATTATTTTTGAGACGTAACTTATAAGTTGACGTACTCTGTTCCATAAGCTGATGCAATGTTTAATAAAATTGTTCTCCTTATTCCAATGTCATTTTCTTCTTTTTGTTTATTATTTGGAAAATAGATCAAAGAGTCATACAAATTTAACTAGTGCTGAATGTAGAATTTTTCTTTCTTTGAATTTCGGTATAAAACTTTTTTGGGATTTTGTCCGTAATACATATATATATATATATATATATATATATATATATATATATATAATTTATTTACTTAAAGTCGCTCGGCAGCCAGCACCATTTGCGACGAGAAGAAGTTACATTTTATAAGTAATAGACTAATAAATGAAAAGTACAAAAAAAGGAACTAAAATAAACCAAAAAAAAAAGGAAAAGAAATAAGACTGTGCATCAAAACTACATAAAAGGGAAATCGTTACGTTTATTGAAATTTAATTTTTTATCTATGTCCTACCATTAACGATTTTAAAAATTTTAATTTATCAAATCGCTTAAACAATCTTCTAAAAAGTGAAGAAAGTGCACTGATAAAGCGCAAAAAGAATAAGCAAATAACATAGAAAAAGTAGTTTTTTTTTGTTTTTTTTTTTTTTATGGGCACGTCAGCACATTTACCCAACACAAAAGATTAGAAGAATAGAAAGACATATGGAGCAACGGGTTATATCAAGAAACGATTAGAGACAGAAGAAATGAAGGCGGCTAACAAAGGAACAACAGAAGGAGATGGAAAAGCGAGAATATAGTGGGCACTGTAAGGAGTAGGGAGGCTAAGGCTAAGCAAATTGGAATAAAGGATCGCGCGTTCTGTAGAAATGAAGGAACATTCAAATAGTACGTGGTTTGCATTACACGTGACATTTAATGCAGGAGGATGAAAGAGACACAAAGGAGATTGAACCAGAGCTAAGCGGAAACGAGAAGCCGGGAGCAGACTATGATTAAAACGAAGGTGAACTATGGAAGAAGTGACAGAACGGTTGATACTGGAAAAATTGTTAAACCAAGGAGAAACGGATAGAAAAGGCTATAAAGCAAGGTAAAAGGAGTTAGGGTTGGAGAAAAAGGACGGATAGAGAGATCAGTTCAAAAGTCACGGTGAGAACGAAAAGAGAGAGAGAGAGTAAAGACTTTGGGAAGGAAATCTGCCTATGAAACGACCATTTACTGCGGCCGAGTATGCTAATGAGTCAGCAAGATCGTTACCAGCTATACCACACAATGGCCAGGAATCCAAAACAGGTCAATATGGATAGAACGGGAAGCTAATAAATTGAAAACCAAGGAACGAATATAAAGAATAATAGGACTGGAAGAGGGTTCAGGGAAGGGAGACGCGATAGCTACTAGAACACTCTTCGAGTCGGAACATAAAAGGAAATCCACTAAATTGGAAGCTGAAGATATAAAAAGGACCGCACGCAAAATAGCCATTGATTCGACTAGGAAGACAGAAGAAAAGGGGGGAAGTTGAAATGATTCAGAATAGTTGAGAGTAGGAAGAATAAAAGCGGCACCGACCCCGAAGCAGATTTCGAGCCGTCCGTAAAAATCGTGATTTGAGCAGGAAATAGGGAGGAAAGAGTGCGGTTAAATTCTTCGTGAATAGCAGGATGAGGAAGAGACATAATGTTAGAAGGTAAAGAGAATAGCTTAGGGGGATGAGACAGTTCAGAGAATTTATAGGTAAAGTATGGAAATTTGTTCTGGGAAAGGACAAAGCGAGAAAGTGGAACGAGTCGAGAAGAGATGAGAGAAAGAATTGGGATCTTACAAGGAGAAAAACGCCAGTTGACCTGGATATATTGATAAGAATTCATGAGTTTGGAAGGAGAGATCTGCAGACGTCTAATCATGAACCTTTCATCAAGGTGAAGTCTTCGAATACAAGAGTTGGAATTGGAGAAGAATTCAAGAGAAAGTAGTTCGGGGAATAAAGAATTACATATTTAAAAAAAATTAAAATAATAGCTAATGGATTAAACGTGGTGTATCGGGGAAATAAAAAGAAAATTACAACACGATAATGAAACAAAAAGTTATAAATATTACCGAATATCAGACGAAAGATAGCCTTCGTGTTTTATTTTTATTTAATGTTTTTCTTTTTTACTTATTTATTTTTTTATTTCTTTGGTCTGATCTCTCTTTTTCTACACTATTCGCTGATTTGCACTAAACAACTCTCGGTATGCTTGAAAAATTTTTAGTAAACTTTTTTTCGATCCATATCCGTTCGGCAGATCACCTGATTTTACCTGCTGCAATTTACTGCAAGCGATGCTATAGCTCATTTCGGTTACGGACAAAAACTCTTACGAGCAATTTCGCATAAATCGAGGACACCAGTGTACTTGGAGTTTGAATGGCGGTATTTACTAATCTGTGTCCAATGAAGAAAACGATGGATACCGAAAGAGAAGACAGGATTGACTTTTGCAAAAGTACTTGAAAATTTCAACTGAATGCAGACATCAGAATATAATATTGATACAGTTTATATATATTTCGAATACATCAGGTCACTGCTATCGTACATTAAAACTAAAATATTTTTAAAACGTGTGTTTTTTGTTTTTTTTTATTTAATTTTATATTGGGGAACTTGACTAATCCGTGCCTAGTTGATAGTTTTCGAAGAATTAAATCGAAACCTTTAATACGCGTTAAACTACACTATTGACCAAAGTTTTATATATGTTTACTGATAACCAAAGACCAGATTGACAGATTCCCCTTTGAAAATTAAGAGATACAGTATGAATGTCCGCTTCGATTCGACCATTACCATGATGTGCAAAAAGGATACGCTGTTAAGTCAGTTTTCAGAAACGGCGACGTTTTTTCTATCGCTACTGACCAGTAGCAGGCTTTCGTTGAACACTTTGATCTACAGCATTGGCTCATTTTGCTATTTTTTTGTTCGATTATTCACTGTTGCAGCCAAAAAAGTAAGAAAATTCGCAATAGTTCGTAAGTTGTCGTTCACAAATACAAGTTGATTTACTGTGCTGATAGATCCAGTTTAGAAAAATTAGCGGAATGTAATTATGTCTAGGTTTTCTTTATAATTTTTCTTCGTGATCACTGTCTTGAGAAGTGCACAATGTGAATTTTTTGTTTCAACATATTTTTCGGATATACATCAGACTGGAGAATACTGCGTATTAGTATCCATCTATAAAGACCTTGCAAACAACCTATCCCTTGTCTCGTTGTTTTATTACGCATAAACATTCCAAAGGAAAACAGTCTCTGATAGGGTAACTAAGGAAACTGGATCTGTTCCGAATATAAGAACCTCCTTATCAGACATTAAACGACTAATTAAACAATTAATTAAACAACTTTTCCGAATCCCCAGCATTGCAAGACACAAATGAATGCGGTCAAGATCGTTTCATATTCTTCCCTAATTAAAGACGGTGTCTACGAAATCACTTCGCACTCCCTGTGTTGTAAGGAATAAATTACTTTAAGTAGTCTTTGCACCGGGAACATAATCCCCAATTAACAACCCCATTTTGTGGAATCTCTCCTCCGCCATGCTTTTTTTATGCAATATTCCCACTTCCGCAGCTAATTCTCTCGTCGAATGTCTGTTACTTCGTAGTTTACACCCAAAAAAAAAAAATTCCGCCGGAAGTCTGAACTGATTAAAAAAATATGAAATTTCGTTTTTCACGTTCCCAGTCTGGGTACACGACGATATTTAAACAACCATCATCGAAAGAGAATATCAATGATACGAAATGTTAAAATAAATAGGTTAGAGGTAACTAGTTATTTAGAGAGCTCTTCTAGCTAGATGGTTATAAATGATTCCTAGTCGTATCTGGTGTTGTAACGGTACCACCCCGTAAAACTGTGATGAGCTTGACGACGAAATGACCATAAGCTAATAATGAAAGTGAAATTTTAGTTTTTGTTAGACGAGAAAAAATCCTTTCTGTTACACAGTTTGAACAACTCTTTTCTTTGTCAATTTGTATTTCGTAACGTTATCTGGCCTTTTCATCACGACAACGTGATGGTAAATTATGAAATATTTTTTTTTAAATCTCTTTTTTTTTTTTTATTTGTTTTACTTTTTTTTTTAAATGGGTTCGGTGTTAACACTGACCCAACTACATGGACTTAGATCACCTACTCAGATTCTGAGGCGATCAGAGATAGTCTTTTTACCTATTTAGGATGGTATTAATTCTTAATTTTTTATAAGATAATGAACCTAATTTTTCTAAGATCAGTGGTTTTTAACATATTTTCCATTTCAAATCAAATAAAATGAAATATTTTTATTATAAAATTCCACACGTGCGCAAAAAAGGGAGTACTATAAATGCGCACGAAAAGAGAATATTATAAAAAGAAGATTTTACATAAACTTTTAAACTTAAAATTATAATATTCTTTGGTACATTTAAATCAAGCACTTATTTAAGAAATGATTGCAACGATCACGCCTCACATTTTGCTATTACAAATAATGCTTCTATACATATCATTCGGGGCGATATTTGACTGAAAATTTTTAAAACGATTAAGGAATTAATTTTCGATTGTAACAAAACACCGGGTCAAAAAATAAAGAAAAAAAATTTACAAAAAAACAAACGAAAATAAAATTTTGTCTTGTAATAAATCACATTACACTTGCAAAAAATTATAATTTCGGATGAATTAAATAGAAATGAAGTAATTTTAAAAAGTATAACAATGTTAACAGAAATCGCGATTTTGAAAATCCATCGAAATTAATCTGAGAAATGGAGAATAGTTTCGAAAGTTGAGCAAGAATTTTTTAACTTAATTTAACAGAAAAACATTAAAACCGCTGATCTATGGGCGCAGTTAATTTGATATCTAATGAGAAAATTAATATTTTTGTGATGCAGTTGAGATTGCTTTATATTGCGCAGATATTAAGCTCTGGGGAGAATACTTCAAACTCGTCAACGTTAAACTGAAAACTATTTCAGAATAAAAGAGAGAAAGAAAATTTGATTATTAGAATTGCATTGTAACGATGAATGTATTACGCGTCTCGGCTATAATAACGCTTTACCGTACCGTTAGTATACCGATCGCATTTATAATTAATTAAAATAAACATAGACGTTGCGTTAAACGGCACAAGAAATATGGCAAAAAAAAAAATCGAAAACGGAGACAAACGGAATTAAAAAATTATTACAAGGGAATATTTACGGTGCGTATAATTAGTGTAAACACGGTCTGATTGCTCAGAAGTGCAATCGCAAATGATAGGCCAACAAGCGGAACCTGCGATTAGAAGTAGTACGCTGAGTAAATCAAAAGAATGAAGGAACTAAAATAATTTTGGCAGAGAGGGAAGGTGTAAGATGTAAGAAGCGCAATAAGGATTAAGAAGTCCGGGAAGAATAAATTAGAATACAGAATGTCAAGAAAGAAAGACATACAAAGAAAACATGGTGAAGACCGCAGATAGCTGCGTAATTAGAACGGTGATGGTAGTTTGGGGAGGGTGTAAAATGAAAACGTGGAAAAGATAACAAAATATGAGTAAGACATAAGCAAATAATAGGGGTAACAGCAGAACGAAGGAAAGTCAATAAACCAGAAGAGGAAGACTTATAAGGTAAAAGGAAAAATTGTTGAAAAAAGAGGAAGGAACGTAGATATCTGACCAGAATTTAGTATAGGACTTTTCGCACATTGGAAGCAAGTAAAAACTGGAATTTTCGAAAAATAGAGTTGAGAGGATTTGGGGACCTAGAAAAACCGACGTAAATAGAATGGACAATGAGAAGATTGTAGATGAGGGAATGTATTCGAAAGATGATAAGGTTGCAGAAGTGGTATATAATATGAACAGAAATAGCTCGAAGAACGCTCGTGGAGTCAGAAATAATGAAACAGTTGAAAAAGTAACGTTGGCAACGAAAGATATTAGTTCAGCAGTAAAGGTAGTAGAGAAAGAAGGAAGACAAAAAGATTTAGAGAAATTTATGTTTGGAAGAATAAAAGAGGTTCCAACTTTATTAGGCCTCCCGTTTTTTGTTCTTGTTTTGAATTTTCCCCTGGGCATGCCAATAATATACCCATCAACACGTGTGTAAATAATAGCAATTAGGAATCACAAGGAATGGAATCTGACTAAGAACCCTATACCAAGGATGGAGAAACAATGACAATCAACGTCGGTAAATGCCTTCTCGACGCAAAAATTACTCTACGACAGGGAAATAGAGACCTGATGGTATTGTAAAAATCCGGCATGACTACTGTAGTGAAAAAAATTTGACAGAAAAAGAGATGCAGAAAATATTGGTAAGCTCGTTGTTATGCTTTCGATAGGAGGCTTGCAATTTTTTTTTGGATTTTTAATATTTGGTAATTGGTACGGCGTGCACCTTGCCGATACTAATGTAATGGCGTGCATTTAATATTAGACAAAATTAATTTAAAGATTAACTGTAATTTTTTTTAGTTAATTTATTGCAAATTGAGCCCAGAACTGCGTGAATAAAAAATAATCAAGTTAATGTTATTTATATCTTCCATTTCTGTCGATTAATTATAAGATATTATTAAATAGCCGATAATGCGAATAATATTAACACCTTACTAAACTTCCTGAAATCATGTAATATTTAATAACAACCTATAGTTTACAGTGATGACGTAAATGACCAATTTGTCGAGCGTCGTTAAATAATAATAAAAAACAAAAAAAAACACAACATACACAGAAAAGCTGTTCAAATGGACCTCAATACCTACATGGCTGTGAACCGATGTTATTGACAAATTTTTATGGGGAACGGCGGAGAAATAAAACTAGATAATCAGAGCTCGCTGCTTGAGAAGTCCAGCCAACAAACTCATACCATTTAACGTCTCACCTCCCATTCTGAATGAAATAATCAGTACATACCTTACGTCGGCTTTATTATCAAAGTTATTAACAGCAATATCCATTTTGCGCGTTATAAGCGCTTTTGCTCATAGTTTATGATCGTAAATTTGATTATAATATCCTTCTATTTTCTGGAAAACTTAGCTATTCTTTAAGTTAATTTTTTTATTATTTTCCATAATCTTCAGTATGTATGACCATTTCATTTTGTTGTAAATCATCTTGAACATCAACATTTATCAGCTGAAGTCGCCATTTTCTATAAAGCTATTCTATGAAAAGGCGTTTGATCACGTATCGCCCGGTTCCATACTAAGTACGCTTTACAGTAGCGGGTTTCGAGGCAACCTACCGAAATTTATCCGCTCTTTTTTAACGAACAGAAATTTAAAAGTTAGAGTAGGTAATTCATTATCGTCTGGAAAAAGCCAAATAACAGGAATCCCTCAAGGTTCCGAATTGAGCCCATTACTGTTTATACTTGCATTGTCCGACTTGAAAGAACATATTAACGCTCCGGTAAAGTATTCCATATACGCAGATGACTTAGTCATTTATATTAGAGATAGTGATATAGCAGAGTTAGAAACAACTCTTCAACGAAACATCGCCCGAATCGAGAAGTGGGCAGTTACAAAAAACATTCGCTTTTCTTCACAAAAGACGTTTGCAGTATGTTTCTCTAGAAACAATTCAAATTCTCGGCCTATCCTATTAAAATTGAATCGAGAATATATACAGAATAGAGCAAACAAAATTTCTTGGCCTAATATTCGACAAAAAGCTCAGCTGGAAGCCCCACGTAGAGCATATAAAAACACGATGTATGAACGCACTCAAACTACTAAAGACACTGCACCACAAATCCGGGGGCTCAGCACGCACGTGCGATCAATAATAGAATACGGCGCTATAATATACGGTGCGGAAACGCGTAAAGTCATCAGAAAAATGGACATTATACAAAACCAAGCACTATTAATCTCGGAGCCTTCTGCACAAGCCCGGTTATAAGCTTACACATCGAAAGCAACACAGCAACGTTTAAAATACCTTCATACTATGCTAGCACTCAAGTATTACTTTAAACTCAGCATGAACAAGACACATCCTAATTACTACAAAACTTTTCACTCAAATCTGGAAAAGCTGTACTCCAAAAACAACGAAGCATTTGGTCTACGGTGCAAGAATCTTATTCGCCAGCGCAATTTAGCTCCCAAAACACTGAACTTGCCTAATCTATCGAGTCCGCCATGGCAAAAGTCAAAACTGGCAGAGATAGATATCTAATAGCAATTACAGATCACATAAGAGATTCGTTAGAACTAGCTAACCAAGAGCACTGGGCGAGGCTAAGCGGCAATAAGCTACGACAGATCAAACCTCAAATCGGAACCTGGACAACATCGTACCGTACAAATAGACGAGAGGAAGTTGCTCTAGCGAGGATACGAATCGGTCACACTAGGCTAACGCACGGCCCGCTGATCAATGGAGGAACGCAAGCATTGTGTCCTTTCTGCCAGCTCTTTGCTACAACGATAGGACATATAATCACAGAGTGCCAACAATTCGATCCACAAAGGAACGAGGCGTCAATGCCGGTCTAAGCATAGAAGAATAATTACATGACAGAGAGGATATAATCCAGAAATTAATACATTTTTTAAAGATTGCAAATGTATTCAATTTAATATAATTAAGAAATATTAATATGGAATAATAGTTATTTTTGTATTGTTATTATAATTTCCATTCTGTACCGTGGACGCAAATGACCACAATAGTCGAGCGTCATTAAATAAATATATATATAATAATAATATTCTATGAAACACGCATTTTGGTAAACGTACTGATATTTATGGAAGATATTGTTTTTCTTTGATTTCAAAATTAAGATGGTATCTGATAATTTTTTGCATCCTTAAAGTTGTTGGTCTATATTGTTGTAACCCTTCCTTCACTCGAATATTGTTTTTAACAACCCTGTTCCTCCGTACTACACAGGTGTCTCAAATTTCGGGCGCCAGAGCCGTTAAAACGACTCAATAACAAAAAATAATACTTTCGATAAAACACGTAAGAGTTCGATCAAACACGATGATACAGCCTCAAACGGTGAATCTACGCTACGGCGAATAAACAACGATCACACCGTCCGACAGCACACAGACAACACAAGAACTAACCAGCAGGCAGATTTACCCCGGTCGATGAATATGATCTTGCCGCTGTTCAACCCCGAACCCCGCTAGTGTAGCTATTTAATCGCAGATAACATTTTAATAATAATAATAATAATAATAATAATAATAATATTTCTGTTACTTTAATTTCCGAAAGTGTTTAATTCAAAATTTCCGTCTCATCTGCGGGCAACAAGTGCGGAATTCCTTAATTATTGATTTTACGTTAATCTGTTCTCTGTTTTCATTGTTATTTACTTTAAAATTACGTTACTTTCCCGCATGAATACGCTATTTGGAATTAAATTATAATTGAAAAGATAACACAGAGAACAACCTAGCCAGATTTTACGTTAATTTTTCTTATTTTTTTTTTTTTTTAATTATACTAAATCGCTCTTAAATAACTACACCAGCATTCGTGGTTTCACCACAATATGTATTTACATTCCTTTGTATACTTGTTTGGTTTATTCTGCAGTTTTATTTATTTTTTTCTTATTTTCTACAAATCAGAAAAGAAATTCATTTCCGAAATTCTAGTTTTTTTTTAATATATATACATGTATATATATATATATATATTCTCTTATTTTTTCCGTTTAATTATTGTGTAGTGAATAACTATCTCAACTATTATGGTGCCCAAAAACCAATGAAAGTTACATTAGGCATCATTTTAGTACATTGTATGTTGTGAAATTTAAGACCATCATATTCTGAAAGAATTTGACAACACCGAAAACAGTTGTCGTAGTGAAGTACGGTTTGCAAAGCTGGCAAAACCGCTTTATCCGATGTTTCACAGTTGGTGAGTCTATGTGCCTATAAAGTGAACAGGAAGCTGGATGAGGGCCCTCTCCAAAAAAGTAGTCGTGAGATAATGCGGTGTGTCCAACCGCAACTTTAATAAAATTGAGAATTTTCTGTGTGACATTGTGAGTAGTGGCCATCACGGGTACAAGTTAAAAGTTATGGACTCGAGCCACATATTCAATTCTTCGCAAAAGTGGATTAGGAAAACCGATGATTCCAATTGGGGGAGTGGAACATTTAACGGTATCGGACTAATAAGGTTGTTCCATATTCAAACAAAATGTGTAATTTTCACTAATTTTATTAATGAATATATAAAATCACAAAAAACACAATTAATTAATTAATACGTAAAACTTGCTGACTAATTTCGATTAACTAAATAGTGGTAATATATGGATAAAATTTTAAACGGTAGTCAAATTAACAGATTATAAATTATTAATAGATAAATGATAATAAGTTGAACAATAAATAACTATATAAAATAAAATAAAATAAATAAATGTAATGTAATTTTAAATATTAAATAATGGATTTTGATTACATAACCGTATGTTCATTAATTTATTTTTATATTTATTAATATAATAGCTTATTGCAGAGCTTAACATTTTTGCATTTTTCATTATTATAATTATTTTTAAAATTTAATTACAAACTTAATATTAACAATAATGTAGATAAAAATTTAAAAATAATTAAAATAAGAAAATGTTAATCTTTGTAAAAAACTAAATATATGTATATGGAGATATAAGTTAACAGTAGAGTTACCTGATTAAAGTACGTTTCAAGTTCACCGATTTCATGATTTAGCACATTTTCCACTTCTTTAAAAGTGTCGTATGGGTCGTTAAAACTAGGTCACCCGCGTATAAAAAATGCTGAGTATTATGAAACATTGGCTGATGTATTTTTTTTTTTCTTCATGTTTTCTTAAATTTCATCTGAGCATTTGAGGGCACTGCTTTGCAGTTGCGGCCATATTGCAGGATGAAGTTTCTTCCTTTATACTGACTATCTAGTAGTATAAGTAGTGTTTAAACAGTTAGATAAAAACAAGAAAATGTTTTCTTAACTTTTTTTTTTTTTTTGTTTTTTTACTTTGTTTTGTTTTCGTGAATTCAGTATGATTTGAACGTTAGCCTGCTGGCCAAATGAACTATATATTGTTCAGGCCAAAAAAAAAAAAAGATTTTCATCTGAAAAATCGTGAGGCAAAGCGACAACTACAAATTACAAATGAGAGACGACATTTTCACCGAGTTCTAGTTTACCAAAAAACTTGATGAAGTTTGTGATGGTCTTGCACTAATGGAATGTTTAAATCGTAATGGAGTGTTCTGTTTGACACGAAATAGTTGGCGATTTGTCCGAGTATTTTAAACTGAAGCTGTTGAATTCTGTTGATTTTGCTCTTGGACGTTACGCCATATACTTCGATTCCATATCTCCATTTTGCAAGATATGCTGACAGCGGACTTCCTTCCAATAAGACAATTTAAGATTTTAAGTCTTGCGCAAATTTTTTGCCGTGTGTACGCGATGTAGGTCCTCCGTCTTACACGTCGGTCCATAATTAATTACATAATACTAAATTCAAAAAACAAGAAATCTGATTTTTCGTACCACAAAAAGGAAGAGATACGCCATTTTTCGCTCTTTTTTGATTCTTTTGCCAAATTCGAAAAATGAAATACGGTTTCATTCTAGACAAATAGCGATTATTCCATCACATACCCCCTAAAAAAAAAATACTTTTTTCAAAAATTTCGAGCTTTCGGCGCCTAGAGAATTTTAATGTTGAAAACCCGCATAGTCCAAACTAGAGAAATATACAGGGATGCGCATATTTTTAACCTAGTTCAAAATTTTTAACTGTAATACTCGCACCACAAAGGAGAGGGGGACTACAGATCAGTTCTCGCGCTTTTTTGAATTTTTCGCCAAATTTAGATTTTCTGCGATGTAACACCCAAAACATTTGAACTTATCGACTCTATCAGAAATTTCACTATTAATAGTTACTGTGGCTCGATCAAACTGTTTCTCGCTAACCATCATTCTCATTTTATCTTCTTTACATTGATGTTCAGGTTGCGTACATCTGTTCAACTAGATTCAGTTTGTTAATAGGATATTGAACGGCTTAAATGTTCCAAAATCGCAGCATCATCAGCGAACCGGATGTTAATTATTTTCCGCATTTATCCGGATTCCCGTATAGTAGATGGAATTTTTAAAGATTTTCTCAGTATAGAGATTGAATAATAAAGGGGAAATAATGCAGCCTTGCCTGACACCTCGTCCAGACTTTAATTTTTATCTTATCTTGATGCATTCTCAATATTAATAACACTACGTGACTTCAATATAGATTTTTAATAATATTTATATGTCATTCTTATCAATATCTTCGAAGATTTCTATTACGTGACATAAAAATATCTAGGCAACACCTTGAGATGTTTTACACCGATTGGTACTATCATGCTCATTACTCATGGACATTCGAATTTTCCATCGTGTCAATGATAATGGTCCGTGCAAATTGTTTTTTTTTCCTTCAACAGAAAAGAAATAGGAAGATGCTAAATTGTTCCTTACACGGTGTTTCTAAATCTTAAATAAAAGAGTTTACGTCTGAACTTCAGTATATTCTCATTCTTTAACTCGAGATTGACGCATGTCAAATTGAATTTAAAGTTTCACTGCCGCTTTTAAAAAATCATCCAATCGGTCGCCGTGGGTATTTTTTAACATCATATAATACGTCTTTAAATTTGAAATATAAATGTTGGAGTCCATTTTCTGTTTTATCACTTTATTAAATATATACATAAAACACGTATTAGAAAAAATAATTCTTGGAAAAAATATAAAATACAGCTTGTAAAAATTAACGAAAAACACCCTATTATAAAGAACAATAATTAAAGTCCGCTCGCATATTAATATCGGAATGAAAGAATTTAAAAACTACGCAACAGCTGTGCAATGTCATTAAGCTTTTTTTTTTTTTTTTGATGTCGCTTAGAATAATCAAATGTTGCCTAAGGTGCCAAGGTGGTTTATAATTAGTTTTACTTAAATTTCGGCCCGGGAGCCAGCGTCGAGCCGCGAATGGTAAAAATTTAATCTATACTGAGTACTGTTGCGAGCACAGTCAAACAGAATGCCTTTGGTTGACGCACACTGTTCGGTAAGTACTACGAACGACTAGTTATATCGAAAAAGTACTTTTTAAATGTTCGCGCTACGTGTAATTTACAACAGAACTCGATGACTTCGACTTTCATTTGCGTAGATTTCTGGTAAAATAGTCTTCGAGATGTGTGCGCATTTGTTTCAGCTCGTTGATTTCAGATATTCGAAACAGCGAGTTCCGCGCAAAATGAATTCGTCTAAGTGATAAGGGTGTTTTATTTACTTAAATCTCATTTCTGCACCAACGAACACTCACACGTGTGTATCGTAATTTTGATGTGGAAGTCAACTTTTTTTTGCGCTACTATGTTGTATTCTCGACGAAAAGGAAATCGTTTTAAAGGTCGTTTCTGAGAAAATTATCGTGTAGAAAATTATAATAATGATGAATTTTCGTTTTACAAGCGATTAGACCACGATACACGCTCTACGGTTAACTACCGAACCGAGTAAAACACGCGACAGTGTTTATGATGCGATCATTTTCTAGTAGAATTTTTAAAACGATTTTATCCGACTAAAAATAATCGGTTGCAGAGCATAAATCTCGAGATTAATTCTTTTTTTAAAATTTTTAATCTACTTGCTTTAGTTTTTCAACCTATAAACGTAATTGATATAAATATATTATTTTTTGATATTTAATAAGTCTTAGAGATATATAGAAATTGCGCCCAGTATTAGGCCGTTCACTTAATAAAGGCTCTGTGCTTGTGTCTTTAATTATAAGAAAGTTTGAAAAAAGAAAATAACAATAATAATGCTAATTAAAAAAGAAGAATAAGAGTGATAAACTAAAATAAATGAATTAAAACAATTAACGTTAAGATTAGAGTGAGAGGATACGCGGTGGCCGTAAAATTCGTTAAAACCAAATTCGCGTGTCTTACTTCAGCATACTCTGAATGAATGATTATTAAAATATCGAACGTATGAATTTTATTTAGAATTGAACTAATTTCGGCGCGCTTCATCAAAATAATCGCGCATTTTGATCAAATATCTAAACCTGATGAGCGGCTGTAATTTTAAATGAAATTTTTTTATAACCGCTCATATTATTCCCGCTGTATTTTCATCATACTACATCTGTATATAAGAGTTCAAGATGGAAAGATATGTTCAGAGTACTTCACGATAATATTGCAATAAATATTCATGAAAAAATAAAAAGACAGGTAAATGGTTAGAGTTTTGTTTTTTTTTGGGGGGGGGGATTAAAAAAACTCTCGTCTAGTATTTATGGAAGCCGATGAAGCAAATGCACATCCACTTGCGCAAAATACATTTCGTAGAACGTCCTTGAAACATATTCGGCGCATGCTGTTCTTAGACATTCTACGGTGTTACGCGTTTTGTTTACCTTTTGGAGAGTTCTTGCACAGTAAGCTGCACTCTTTGTTCGCTTTATGGACGTGTGTACGGCTTCTCAAAAATTGGTACTCAGTAATTCCCAACGGAGGTGTTCACTCAATAGAAAAAAACCGGAAAAAGAAAAGGTCGACGACGGTCGATAAATAAGCCGTAATCGGAGATTGTAGAATTTTTCTTTTCTTCCTTCATTTCGGTCGAAACACGCTGGAGAGAACGAATGTGGAAAGGAAATAGTCAGTTAGGCAGCGAGACGAAAATATAATTAAAATAAAACGAAGGAACCGAAAGGAGGAATCAAAGAAACAAATGACAGAAGATAAGTCTAAATATTAGTAGAGTACGTGAGATTGTAGAATTAAGAAAATTCAGTTGAAACAGAGATTCGGAGAGGGCTCGCGGTTGAAATCATGGAGAGAAGACGTCGGGGAGAAAAGGATATCGGAGAATGACAGAAATAAGCAGTCTGCTCCGATTCATAATGTTTGAATGTTTATCGCGACTTCTCATTATTAAATCAACAACAGCGAAGGCAAAAACAAGCGATGATTTATTATTTCTACGGGCAGCGAAGAAGTTCACAAGTTACTGAGGCGGGCCGGTCGGTATTAACGGGGCGGAAATAAATTCATTCCTACTTAAACTGGTCTGATGAAAATATTTCAATCGTTTTCCGTGTAACGCACGGAGCAACGAGAATGTCCCTAATACATAAAGGGGACATCTGGCGCGCTTTCCAATTTTTCTTCAACGTAACGAGATTTTCTCCATAATTTAACCGAATCGCGTTAGTAATTTCAGCGAAATGTCGGTTTTCCAGAGTTCTGAAAAAGTTCGATAAAAACGATATATATATATATATATATATATATATATATGTGGCAAGGCTGTTCGCTAAACTCGCGCTTTTCTTCAATATACGCAGTTGGTAGCACTCAAACACACTCACCTAATACATACATATACATGTATATATACATTATACACAATATATGTATATACATATATATATATATGATATTGTTGTTTTTTTTTGCGTGAATTTTCTTACGTATGTATGTATGTACATATATTTCGTGCATTATATTCCTATTAGAGAAATGCTTTTATCTGCGTGTCGCAGTTATTCACCATCGACGACTACACTCGTCATGGTGTGTGTACACACCTACTGCATTAGAGACTTAGCTATCAGCTCGGTAATAATATTCGCCATAGGGAAACACGTTGCATCGCTGTCTAGGCCACGCGTTCGCGGCGCTCGTTTGTCTTTGTCCGCACGCCCGGGAGAGGGTGCTGCACCTCGGCTCGCCAACTGATAAGCGGGAAAAATTCTTCGCGGCAGCCATATTTCTTTTTCTAGCAGCATCCGAATGGACGGCATCGAGAGGGTGTGCGTATTGATCTGGCGTTAGTAGCTGCCGCCGCGGGGTTTTTATTTTATTTTTCCGAAATTGCGAATCGGGTGGCGAAGATGATGACAACGGGTACGGGCACGACGAAGACACGGGGCGGCGGTCACCGAGGAGGAGACAAACGCGGACTGAGCGAGCGCGGCGTGGGGTAAAGCACCTTCGGCCGGCTGCCGAAGTGTTGCCGTAAGATTTGCGCGCCAATTCAAGGAACGACATGTAGAGAAGTAAGATGCGAAACTGATCGAGTGAGGGGTAGTTCTTTTTTTTATACTGCCGATTCGTCGGAGGGTAGTTTTCGACTTTATCTGTCCTTTTTTTTCCCCCTTTCGAAGTCGGCCTTTGAAAAGAAATAAGAGGTGGGATTTGGGTCCGGCCGCCTCCCACAAGTGCCGTTTTCGAACTCTTTCCGTTGTGCCGCTCTGAACGCGGTGCCGTCTCGCTTTTTAACCTTAGCCCCTGGTGCGGTAGTCGCCACACTCGCACCAGCCTTCCCGGCGCGCACGTACACACGGCTCTGCCGGATGCGTATCATAATTCGGCGCGTATTTGTCGGAACAGAGGGCTACAGCCTCTTAAAATTCTCCGCCCGCGCCGCCGTTCATCCTCGATTCCGTTTCTCGTTCTGCCTGTTCTTTTTTTTTTTTTCCGATCCTCTTATACATCCATGCATCCCTATTTCGTATTTACCAAAAAACCGCCATCATTATTTCCGACTTCCATATGTTTGCCTCGGAAAAAGAAGAGAAAAAAAAGGAACAGGTAAATAAATAAAAAAGGAAACCCCGGTAAACTCGCTTAAACTCGCTATAGAAAATAGCTTTTTTTCCCCGGGAAAAGCCCTCCGTACGATATCGGAGAAGTGGATTCGAGGAATTTTGAAAAGTGTACATTTTGAAGGCGCTCGCTGCTATCGCCAAGTGCTCATTTCGATCTCGTTAAAGTCGTACACTGTCGTACACTTCTGAGCAACTTTGAATAGCTTTTTTAGCTTCTGCAACGCTGACTTTTTGATTAACGCGCCAACCATTCCACTTTTTATTGAACTTTTTTCTCTGTTCCCTAGAAATTTCGCTTTCCGATTTCAGCTGTTCTGGTTTCTTTTCTGCTATTTTTATTGCTCTTTTTCCTTATCCGACTAATAATAATAATCACAATAACAACAATAATAATAAAAGTAATAATAATAATAATAATAATAATAATAATAATAATAATAATAATAATAGTAATAGTAATAGTAGTAATAATAATAATAATAATAATAAATGCTGCTGGTACGAAAATGAGAGGCAAACTCATTGAACGGATCGCTGAACATGACTTTTCACCGTCCTCGTCGCCTTAATGTTCCTTTTTTCTCCTCAACCACTTGTTCTACCTTTGTTCGGAGACTGTTTTAATTTTACCTCATAGCGAGACATTCAGGCAAATCCGGGACGTTTTCGAAATCTTTAACGACCATCATGAGCGGCTAATGTCACAGCCCTCTTTTTAAAGTTTTAACGTCCCACGATTTATTACGCTAATTGTAAGTCTTGGCCATACGTGCCTTGACTACCTTAGTAAGTTTTAAGCTTTCCGATTCTGATCGTAAACTGCAATCAAAGTTAAGATGAGTTGTTGGACTCGTTCGGAAGGAAGAAAAAAAAAAAAAAAACTAGCTTAAATTTTGCGCACCTATACGTCCTGCTTATTTTACTTAATTAGTTAGTGACAATTATGGAAGCTGTTAATGTAACAACAAACGTTTAAATTGAATATGAATGAACATTCTGGAAATGTTTACGGGAATGTTCTGTCTTTAGCTGGAAAAAAGAATACACTTTTTTTTCCAGCTTTTTAGCTGAAAATGAAACACATTCCCGAAAACATTTCTATTATTCAATATTTAATTTATATATTTGTTAATGAAATACGTAGTAAAGTTACAAATACAATGTAACGAACATTTAAGCTCTAAATGTTTATAATTTTGTTTTTGTAATTGTATTATTTTTATTGAAATGATCCGAAAGCGTATAATATATAACCCCGAGTTCATTTAAAATAAAAAAAAAATTGACGCAACCAGGATAATAAATTTTTTGCCCGTCAATTTCTTTTTGAAACTGTATGATTAACGAACCTTCAGCTCTTTTTTACCTACATATTTTATCCGGAATATCTACAGAGGCTCTTTGGTCAAAATTATAAATCGACGCCGGATCTTTGATAAAAACTCCGTATTTTATATAATATCGCATCATGAATAAAATCTTTTTTTTTCTCTCTTTATTTTATCGTTTATTCCACCCCTACGAGAGCTAGCTGAGTAAATGCAAACCTCCAAAAAAAAAAAAAAAAAAATCTACTAAATAATAGAAGCGACAGGAACTGTGTTGGTAATATGAATTTTGCAGTCAACATTTTCTTAGTTTATACAAATATCTCTAAATTTAAGTCCATTCATTCAATTTCCCGAATTTAAAACTTCTTCGATCAATACAACTGGATCGCACATTTAATTAGGGTTGTATTCTGTCGTTGTAAACTTTAATCTATAATCAGAATCGTACTGCTGTAGAAGGAATAATACCTTTTCTCGTTATTATTTTTGGTTTAAATCAGTAATATTATATTAAATGGAAGTCTACCTACCGATATTCTGTTTGTCCATTAGTTAAAGTAAGTCCTATACCCTTGACAGAGCGTCGAGGATTGTAAAGTTAAGATTCACAACGAAGCTCAACGGCACCGATATTGGGGTGCCAGTTCATTTCTACTTCGGATCCGCCTTTGCTTTCTCGGATTTTTCTAGTATAATCAATATTCAATTTCAGATTAGGTATATGCCTGAGAGTGACTTGAATCCGGAACGAGGCAACTCCCAAAAACGCCCATGATATTTCTGGTTCGGTAGCCACTTTACTAGGCTAGCTACTTGTTTGTTAATCAAAAATAATGGAAATTATAAACAAGAAACGTTAAATAAACGACCATTCCTGAAAATCCATGTTTAATGTTTGTTATTGTGTTTATGATTTTTATTCTTCTTCTTCTTTTTCTCATAACCTTTATGATTCTCGATTTTAATAACTAAAACTAAACATTAGAATTCCCTTTTCTCGAGCATTTTTTTCAAGTTTGCGTAACTAGCTGCTCCCCTGTGTTGTCCTTTAATATTTGTTCAATGTATGGTTTCCTTGGTCTTCCTATCTAACATTTGCCTTCCATTTTTCCTTCAATTATTTGTATTAATTTATGATTTTGTCGCGGTATAAGTGACCTATCTAAACCTTTTCCTTTTAATGCTATAATTTAAATTTCTTGGTTCATGCATGTCTTCGAAGGCTTTTTCGTTTGTCGCCTTCTCCACCCATCTGATTTTTTGCATCCTACGTTAGCACCACGTTTTGAAGGCCTCAATTTGGCTATACATTTGACTGCTCATCGTCTACGTTTCAGATCCATACAGTAATCTCCGTATACACGATTTCACGAAATGTTTTCCAGTTCCAAATTTATGTTTTTTGAGGACAGTAAGGATTTCTTGTTCTTGAAAGCAGTTTTTGCCAGGTTAATTCTTGTTGTTACCTTCTTATCACTTCTTCCCTCATTAGTTATTATGCTCCCCAGGTATCTGTAAAACTACGAGTATTAACTTGCTTTAGAGTTTTTTCCATTAATTACTCGTGTCTTGTTTTAAATCCAACTTTTTTGTTCGTTCCAATATATGTACATAAACCGAAAAAATCTTACATTAAAAAATTTCATCTTCAATAAAGAATCTGGATTAATGTCCGTGATTGATGCGCTTAAAAAAAAAGAAAATAAATAAATAAATATACGTGCCATAAGCGATCTCAAGGATGATTTAGTAAAATTCTAAATTTAAAAAAATGTTGATCGTTAACTATTGGTTCCTCTGTTTGGTAAAATCCAAAAAAAAACGACTGTGTAGGTTTTTATACATTTTTTACCGGTAGTAAATGTTCTTTTCGCCAAAGTTTATAAGGGTGGAGAATAGTGGGTAGTTGGTTAAAGAAAAGTAAATAACAGTTTGGATTGATAAACAAGCATCGTGGAAAAATAACTGTTTCTTTTCTTTTCTGGGGGGGGGGGGCTTCGTCAACCAGGAAACGATAAGAAGAATTATAACTTAATTCGATCGGAAATAGCTGAAATAATAAAGGAACCGATGGCAGGAACAATAGACCGAAAGGTAATGGACAGGATATAGGAGGGAGCAAGACGCCTTAACTTTAAGAGGAGTAAATAAACAGAAGAACGTTGAGCAGAAAGAGCAGAACACTCAAACTCGAAATTTCGAAAAACAAAAAGAACACATTGATTTTTTCAAAATAAATAGTAGAAAAGTTATTTTTCGAAATTTCATTGACGATGATCCTTGCGCAAGTTTTTTCAATAACATTATGACCGTTTTTATTTACACGGATACTTTTCATTAAAGTAGGCAAATGTTGCAAGTTAGGACATATTTTACGATGGAGAACCATTTTAAACTTTCAAAAATTGAACATGACTTTATTTTTCCGATAAAATTTTTCAACCTTTTTCTAAGGGCAGAGCTTAAAAGAATTAAAAATTATTGTTTTTCCTTACATGTAGGCATAGATTTTTTTTTTTTTTTAATTCATTTTCGTGTTAAAGAGAGAGATAGGATGCTACCAAACCAAAGTACTCCGTCTGACCTCATACAAAACTTGAAAGTAAAAATTTGTATTCTACTTTATTCCAGATGATGAGGAATAAATGAAAAACAAAACGCGGAAAGTAATTAAACAATGCGTGACGCTACACGTGTTGTGCTAGAAAGCAAGATGGATTATTATTTAGTGCAGCGAAAATTTTTTGAATAAACAAAATCTGAAAGAAAAGTGAAACAAGCTCGTAAAGAGACTATAGCACGATTGAAAGCATAAAAATACCTTTGGCTATCTATACCGTCGTTCAATATTTTCACCTCAAGAAGCGGCAGAACTGGTGTACTGTTTAAAAGATTCGGAAAATAGGCTGTAGGGACTTACAATTTAAGGTTTTTAGTGTATAATTTGGCATGAAAAATAAATAAATAAATAAAAACAACATCCTAAGAGGAAATAAAGGCTGGGAAGGATTGCTTATTCGACTCAGTTAGACTTACTAGCAAGTCGGAGAATACTACCTCACCTGCCAAAAAAGTAGCCGGTTTTAATAAGGCTGTTGCTGTTGATAACTTTTACAAATTGCGAGGCGAAGTTTATGACAAATGTAAATTAACACCTCTAATCGTGCATATGTAACTTTGATGAATTGAGAGTGCTGGTTTTCTAAAAATGAAATGTAAAATAACAGCTAAAACCGCTCGAAAATAAGTGGAAGCATTAGTATCCGCTAAAAGAGGAGTGACGATTATTCTAAAAATTTGTTTCAGTGCAAGCGGAAATTACATGTCTCCAATGTTTGTATTTTCGGGGGACCGGATGAGTAACAGTTTAATAAGAAATGCTTCGCCAAGTGCTTAATTTGTAGCAATATGTGTAACTACCTGATATTGCGTTTATGAAACCTATATTACGACCGAGTAATAATTAGCTTCGATTCGGGACAAATGTTAATTATATTTCGCAAAGGTTTTGGATAGGCTGCAACCGTGTCAACCGCTATTAATGGTTTTAAAAAATGTGGTATTTAGCCTTTTAATTACATTGTTTATACAGAAGCTAATTTCGTAGCTGCTGCGACATTTGTTTTAGTGAAAAAAAAAAAGATTCTCCTTTAAAGGACTGAAAAAAACCTAGTTGTTCATTTCGGTCCGATTGTATATTGGATAAAATTAGAAGATGATTTTTAAAGATTAAAGAAATGTGAGCATTCTGCAATTATTCTTCATCGTACACAAATTAATTAGAAAATGTAAATAAAAGAAATGTGAAGAACGAAAAATTGCGAATGAGTAAAAAATTAAAGGAAAGAAGGAAAGAAAAAAATATAACAAAAAAACATCAATATGAGAGCTAAACGGTAATACACCGAGTTTATACTGCACTAAATTATATTTCGATTTCGCAGAAGATTGAATAAATTATCAATCGTTGTAACGAATGATCTCATTGCCTTGCGGTGACGTCAAAGATGACGACAAACCGGCATTGCAAATATGTCCCGATCGTCTGAAAAATTAATAATTTTAAATTCAAATAAATTAAAAAGTAATTCTTACTCGTATTTTAAGTATAAATTTAACTGAAAATTTGTTTTATAATTACGATTTATTAGTCATCTTAAGTTAACAGAGCATAATTGGAAAATTTTATTTTTTTTATATTTTTTATTTTATCGATTAAGAGACACTCGAACAATTTATCTTATTCGTAGTTATAACGTTAGATTAATGAACTATTTTTTTATTCAATGTTAAACTTTGAGTGTCCCGTCTAATCTCACCATCCCTATATATTAATGACAATGTCATTCTTAGTCCGACCCTCGCTACTTTTTCAGTCACAAAAATTTGTCCCAAAATGTGACATTAAATAAAGATTTAATTTTTTTCGTCACACAGTCGGAAAGAATGACGTTGTCCGTTTTTATCGTTCTATACGAAGTATAGAAATGATAGAGCTGATGGTCCGACAGCGTGGTCAAAAGGTGGAGCCCTTTGCAAGGCACGAAGGGCTGAATTATATATATGTATATTAATTACAACTTAATTCTTAGGCTACCCCCATTAGAAAAAAATCCCAATTTTATGTAACGCAAAATGTCCCAAAAAAATGTCCAAATTTTATGTAACGTTTGTTATATTTTATAAGATTTTTGTTATTGTTATTTTAAAAATGTCACAATTTTATGTAATGAAATATGTAACGAAAAATGTAACGAAAAAATGTCTTAATTTTATATAGCGGAAGTTAAATGTTAGGATAGGATTTTTGTGATTATGTTATTTTTTTTGTGTTGCTACCAGTAAGAATTACGTTGTAAATTTTGATCATTTTACATATACAAAGTATAGAAGAGAAAGAGATAGAAATGAAAACAAGAGGGTATATATATATATATATATATATATAGTGTTTATTTGTGAAACCTTACTTTTGTTTTTAATTAAATAAGGACATTTCATTCTTCATATTTAATAGCGGAATTTAAAAAAATTACGTTTTGATTAGTTTTAACCCCGTTTCGTGATTGCTGCATTTACAAACAAAGTTTACGCTCCGAAATCAGTCCTATCGTTTTTATTTATAAAATACAGTAATTTTTGAAAAGTACCTATTAGATTTATTAACGCAGTAAGGAAAAATTAGTTCTACTTCAATTGTAACATAAACGTTTGATTTTGAAGCTCTTTAAAATATTTTTATTAAAATTGTTACCGATTATTAAAGTCCATCCAGAGATTATTACGCGTAGCTTTGTCGTAACATCGAAGTATGTCGAAGTGTTTTTTGAAGAAATTTATAATTTTCTGACGGAGCCTATATTATAAGATAAAATAATGAATAATTACCGGGAACGAGTAATAAGTAAGCGACGCTTCCACAGAATATAAACCAACATATGCTAGAAACGGTTTGTAACTCTGGTAATTTGAATACAAAGTGATTTAATAATAACAAATAATTAGGTACATGATAATAACCTAAGAGGAAATGCGAATAAGAAGAAAGCTATGATATTACTGGAAAAAAGCATCAGACATGTATTCTCCAAATACGATAATGTGTACAATCCATGGTTGAAAGAAATGAACTATAAAAAAAGAAAAACTGCCAGCCGGTAGAAAAAAAATATCACAGTATAAATATATCTAACGGTAATGATGTATCAGGATCTGAGATGGAACGTACATAAGAAAATTAAACCATTATTACCAATATATTTATTAGAACAACTATGCAAAAAAATTAAAAAATAAATAAACCCAGAAAAAATATTTTATTTTGCATTATTAAAAGCAAAAAGCAGCCGTGTGAAATCCAGGCGCAATGGCAAGAAAAATACATATGGAAAAAGAAAATAAATTGAATGTAAAATTTAAGTAATACCGAAACGTAAAGAAAAAAGAAAAAAGATGTACCACGTATAGGAGGAATGTGTTAAATTTTTGAGAATATTTGACAATCGAAAAGAAAATAAAGTTGGAGAGGAAAACAAAATATGAATTTGGAAATAAACAAAAGGACCGATTTCTAGGTAATTAGAACGAAAATGGAGAAAACAAGCAAACAGTCATAACTATCGCGATTTAAATACCGTACATTCAAGGTGAAATTATAAAAGAGAGAAAAATAACGAGAAAATAAATTAAAGTAATGACTACAAAAAGAGGAAATTAGTTCCAAAAAATATGTAATAAGTACACATTATAACGTAAAAATAAGGGGGAAAACTATGTACAAAAAATTATAATTTCTAATATGATACAATCACCGTTTAATCGATATGTACGATTTTGATTTTAAAACTATAAAGGTTGTTTGTAAAACGTTGGAAAAATATGAAAAGACACATTTTTTTTATAAATTACAAAGATTTAAGTTTGACGCCTTTCTTTACCTCAAATCGATGTAGGAATATCAGACTGAATTTTTTGGTTGGGGGGGGGGGCAGAACGAAGGATGCATTGTAAAAAATATAGAACTAAAAATTGGTTCAGATCATCTCGTGAAAGCAAACAAATATTTATTTAATTATGAGTATTAAATATTTCACTTTTTCTGTATATTGTATATAAAACTGATTCTGTTTTGGAAAGCAATTTGAACTTTTAATTAATAAATATCTGGGTTTTTGACTATGTATTAATTTATATATATACAGATTATTTTTGTATATATGCACACACATATATATATACACATATGTATATAGATATATATATATATATATATATATATATATATATATATATATATATATATATAGATGTATATATTATAATTAATTTTTTGTATGATAGAAAAATAATAAATTGTTTTATTACCGTTATTTTTTATTGTTTAATTAATGGTCTTGAAAAAGTCGGTATACGCGGCTGCATGATTTCCGTGCATACATTATTAAAACATACGTCGCAATGAACGTAACGAGTATTATGCAAATTTAGTTCTAATTTGAATACGTTCAAAGGCGGTTCATGGTTTAATCCATTCTCCTCTGGTTTGTGTTCTATTCACCGGGTATTTTTTTTGTTTTTTATAAAAAATACACACATCCTCATGCTTTACACGAAAATACCAGCTAAATTTCATACCGGTTCTAGGAAGCGAAATTAGTCATCCCCCTTCTTGAACCAGTTCGTTTCGCAAAGCAGTTCTCTTTCGTGAATGTACCAAAACACAGTTGCTTGGCCCTTTGTTTTTACACATGCTTTTTGGTGAAAGATTGTAAAGCGGCAATGTGCGCGATGGGTAGCAGTGTTATTTTTGGGTTTCGAAAACAGAGCATTTTAAAAAGGAAAAAAATTAATTATCATATAAAAGACCTTTTTTTGTCTTTTCATTATATTTCCTCTTTGGATTACAGAAGAGACAAAAGAGTTCTTCGCCTATTTATACAGGGTGATGCGTGCTTACGCGTGAATTGCGCGTATTATAAATAAGGTAAGCAGCATCCATTTTACTGTATGTGCAATACAAAAATCCCTTTTCCATAATAAATAAATTTAATAGAAAAAGAAATCGACAACATTTAGTTCATTGTACGTAACGTTCTTAAAATACGCGGCAATGCGCTAACGCACTATCCCGGTGCAGAAAGACTTATAGTAAATTAAACAGATAAATCTAGAAATAAAAATACCGCGACGGCAGGTGTCACAATGGCTTTTCAATAAAACGGGCCATGTCCAATTCCCTCGATGATTTTCGGTTGAGCTGTCGAATTTTGATTTATGCTCCGAAGAGAAATGTTTAGACTCGCGGTTTTTCCTATTGAAATATAACGCACTTGGTAAAGCATTTAAAGTTTTTAAAAAAAGTACCTCTTTTTTTACTTCTTAGCTAATGAAATGGGAAATTAAAATTTGAAACAGACTTCTAAGTCGGTTTATGTTGAAATAAACAATAAACATCGAAAGGTGGTCGAAGCTTCGGGACAGGTTGCACACAGTCTTTTCTGTTGACAGGTAAAAATATGAATGTGTGTTTTCTTACCTTCGAAAGGAAAACAATGAATGTCGACAAAAACTGTAACAAGCGCTTATTACGCAAGTAAGAACTAGTTGGAAGTTATTCTTCTTAAGTTTAAAAAACTACTCTTCGAAGTGAAATTCCGAAGCTTTTTATTCTATTTTAAACGTTCTTGGCGTCGCAACGTATAGCTGGAGTCAAATGTAAATGTCTGAAAATACCTAACCGACTTACGCGTAATGTTTCTTCTAAAAATGGTATAAACCGTTAAATCCTCTCAGGAATTGCCAAAAGCTATCACTACCACGATTTTTTACACATACCAGAATATATAACATATATATAAAAATGACCACGATATTGGTTTGGTATCTGTGATTATACAAATATACTTAATGCCGCTACACTGTTTAGAAGTACGCTTCCTCATGGCATGATTAAATGAAAAATTATATTTCAATAATATTTCGAATGTCCTTCCTCAGAGTTTTAGTAGTAAATGACATATCAGGAAGTTCACAGAATTAGCTAGACGGAGTAATTTTTATAAATGCCCAAAGTCCATGAAACCGGCTTTAATGCTTGACTGATTTAAAAATTTACACGTAGTAATTTCTTAACAATTCCACGTTAATTAATATTGTATAACAATTTACAAAGTAATTTAACGGCAAGTCTATTTTATTAAAATCTTTACATACGATATTACTTTGTCCGTCCGTCCTTTCAATGTATTAATTTTCTCTCTTCGTAAGATTATAATCCTCGGCTGTCATTTTTTTCTTTATTATCAAAAATATTGCATCCAAAGTTTTAATACTTAATTAACTAATATATCGTAATGAGTTATATAACGTTTAATTTTCCAAACGACCTTTTGTGTCTGTAATTAAAATAAGTTATAAAAGAAAGAGTTAAAGTCGCGACTCTATATCTGGGAATTAGAAATAATTCAAAGCTATAGTTTTAATTAAGAAAAATATACAATGCCGAAATTAAAAACTAAAAAAAAAAAAAAAAAAAAAAAAAAAAACAACTGAAAAGGTTTTAAAGTTTTTATTTACATGCGGCCCGTTTTGTTTTCCCATTTAGTTTTTTTACTGTTTAAAATTTTTCATTTACAATCTCTCCGGAACACTCTGTTAATCTGACATTTTTTAAATTGTCAAAATAACGTTAATTAAAGAAAAATTTAATGCTGTTTTTTTTTTTCTTTCTTTTATTCAAAAAGTGATGAAAATAATTTAAATTTATCCACCAGTATTTCATTTGCCGTGAAATGAATATTTAATAATGAAACAAGAGAACTATATATATATATATATATATATAGTAAGGTAAAAAACGATTATTTATTGCGGTATCGTCGTTAATTACATTTTAGTTTTTGCAAGCGGCATTTTGTTTAGCGCGAAATCCGGTCTCCGTGAGACAGGTGGGCAGAATTCCTTCAACGACACTCTCAATACCCCTTCGCTTTACGATTCTTGAATATAAATGTAGAATCTTATCTTTTCAAATTCACATTATAATATCATTTTTAACATATTTACCCTAATATTATTTCGTAATCAAATCCGTTTTAAGTATCCTGCTTTACGTAGAAGACCATTAAATAATAAGCATTTTATATTATACGTAGCGGTAAAAAACGATGTTTCAATTAATGAAAAATGTGAAATAAATTGACCTCGCCGTTAATTTTTTCGAAATTATCTCTGGTTTATTTATATCACAAAGCACTTTTATTTTAAACGATACATTTTAACACTTTCTTAATAAGGTAACGAATTTGTCAGTTAAATTGTAAGGGGAAAAATGTCGGAAAATAATTTTACCATAAACCTAGTGACGTTTACTCTATAGGGTGATACGAAAAAGTACTTGTGGTTTATCCAAAAATGTCAGTTTATTTTTATCATATTGAAAAAGCTGAGCAAGGAAAATTATAATAGAAAAGAGATTGTCTTTTTTTCCTTTTTCTTCGGTTTCAGCGAAATTTCGTCCACTGTGTTTAAATGGAAGAAAAAGGTCACACACTCGTTTAAAGAGTACTAAATTTAAAAAAACAATTTTTTAAAAGTTGAGTAAATAGTAGGATATACAAATTAGATCGGGCAAATCGCCTGGTGAAGAGTGTCTACAACAAAAAAAAACCAACAAGCATCAGAGCAAAAGACACACTACGCTACAGTTATTGAAGGATTATGTGCATTGGTAGCAAACCCTAAATCTACACAAGAAAGGATTGACTAACTGATTAAAAATAAGAAAATGTCGAATTTTAAGGGAGATTTTAAGAGTTCAATGAAATGATGGACATACAGAGTTTAAATGGATATCGAACGATAAAAATTACAAGATAGAGCGGTTATCCGTATCAATAAGGAAAAGACGATTATTATTTTACAGACATATTACTAGAGTGCAGGATGGTAGATTAAGAATTTGCGAATTTATGAAAACAAAAAAAAAAAAAAAAATGAAGACCTAAATGGTTCTCGGTGAGTGCGAAAAGGATATGAAATCAACAAATATTACCGAAAATGCTTCGTAAAAATTGGAAAGCAATTATTGATGCAGACTTAAAAATAAACCAAGCAAGTCAGAAAGAATCGTTTTCGATTAAAAATGCATTGATGGAGATACTGAAGAAATATTGGAAAGATATTAAGGAAAAGGGACAAGGTGCAAAATGGGGGCCAAGTTGTTTTTAGCTTAGTTCATAGAGGTTGAAGTCGAAGAATTAGAAATGTAAAAAAGATACGTATGTTTATAAACACACACGCTGTTCACTTATTAATAATATGCGGAGCAATATATTAATGAACTATTATTTACCTGATTTTAATCATTTATACTGTATCTATAATTGACTAACACCGCTGACGTTAAATAAATATACCGGAAATCGGTTTCATTGGAAACTACCAGTTGTCATAATGAGGATTATACTAATATAAAGGAAATAAGAAGAAAGATTTATGTGCATAAATAATATTACACTCATGACATAATTATTAATATGTGTACAGACACGCGAGTCTTACCACATAACTAAATTAATGAATATAAATACGGCATGATATGCGACACGTTTAATTTAGTAGGAAAAAGAAACAAAAACCTTAAAATTACTATAGAATTTTTTAAAAAACACGACTATTTATGAGACCTGCAATTTATTTTCAAAGAAAATCAAATATTGTTGAAAAGTAAATCGCAAAAATAATGTTTATATTACATAATAAGTAAGTAATGAAAACAAGAATGCAGTTTTAAATTCTAGCAAACATAAACTTTTTTTTTTTTTTTTTTTGGTGTTTCCCATGGTTTTTAACGATACACGCTAATGCGCATAATGGTTTTTATAATTCCGCACCTTTATTAATAGATAAGACTGTGTTTGTTCAGTATAGAAACGTGGCATAATTTTATTTTTTTAATTTATCTGATTCTTTCCGAAACAACTTTGTAAACTTTAATAATGTAAACAACAGTTCTGTAAGGCACGCACGCATTTTTTTTTTTGGCACGCGCGTTTGTAATTTTTTTTTTAAAAAAAAAAAAAAGGTTTTTAAAAGTGTTGGTTCTGTTGTACTTTTAAAGTTTTCATAAAAATCGTTAATTTCATTATCCCGATAGTTATTCTGTTTTGTTTTATTTGCGAATATAAATACACATATATTAATGACCACATCATTTTTACACCACGAATAATATTGAAAAACCATGTAACGTTTTTGGTAATTTCTTTACATCGATTATTGTATATTTACCGTTTAAAAATGACATAGTTGAAACCGAGAAAGTCTTCTGTAACATGGAAGACACCATCATCTGGGGGTCGGATTGAGTTGATGTATAGATTATATTATTAAAGTTTATACAAAGTTATTTCGGGAAAAATCGGATAATTAAAAAAAAAAATAAAATTATGCGGAGCTTCTATGCTGAAGAAACATAGTATTCACAAAGGCGCCGAATTACAAAAACCATTACGCACATTAGGCGTATCGTCGAATAAAAATGGTCTCCAACCCTCCGAAACCATTGGAGGAGTGACTAAAAGAAAAAAAAAAAAATCTTTGCGTTTGCTAAAATTTAAAACTGCATCCTTCTTTTCATTACTAACCTTCTCCATTATATAATTTATATAATGTATTTTTTAAAGTTTTTCATACTCCGGAAGTATAGTAGAATTTTTTTTTTTTTTAATTTTATTTCCGCAATAATATTATTACCGCACACCGAGTTACGTTATCGAAAACCTATCACTTTATATTAGTTACGAACTTTTCGCTGGAAGATATTTTTCAAATCGTTAACTGTAACCTTCGTTGCTAACATATTTGTTCTTTAGAGCTTCTTTCTGGTAAATTACCGTTGAGCAAATTTTCATACGTAGACAATTCGCTTTATTATCCGTATTTAAGTAATACGTCACACATGCTGTCCTTATTGGCAACTTACGAATTACGACTTTTATTTTGTTTCATTTTTTCATAGTTTGTATCCGTTATTAGCAAAAAATGGTCTTTTCTTTTTTTTTTTTTTGGGCTTGTCAACCGGAGACCTCCAGAAACAATTAGAAAAGGAAGGAGTCAATTATATCTTGATACGGCCAGATATTGTTAGAAGAAAGGAACAAATAATAGGAACAATCTGTGAAGAGGAAAAAGATAGGACATAAGAGACGCAATAAGGAGTAGGAAGGCCAAAAATGGTCTATTTAAATCCTACCATAATTGAATATTAACCCGCTTCTACCGGGATATTAGTGTAGATGACACAATGCTGAGACTTTCTCCGATACTGCTTCGACATTAATTAAAATTGTTTTAACACTCACTGATGATGACCCATCGTATGCTAGAGAGATAGCTCTGTGTCTGCAAAAAGACTCCCTTCACTCATCAATTGAAGGAAAATTATAACAAACGCGAGATAATTAACCATTATTTTTTGTTCCTGTTTTAACGTCTTAAAGCAATATCTATGGAATAATTTCACGTTAAAAAAAAAGTAGTATTTTTTTAAGGGAGATAAATCCCCGATATCCCTTTATTCCATCTCAACCTCGCCCTTTTTCGCAGCATTTTAAGAATAATCTGTAGTACTTATTTAGTAACACATTTAAAGAAGATTGCGTAAACACTAACGGTAGCGATTCATTGAAGAGATTGTATTGAAACTGTCTGTCTGAGCTCATCAAACAAAAGAAACAAAATAGAATGAAGTTGGATTAAAATTTTTCCGGTCACATTTTGAAACACATAAATTTGGTTTAAACTGGTTTGTCCGAAGAGATGGGGCTCCCCACACGCATATGTAGGACAAAAAAAAGGAAGATTTTTTTTTTTTTGAAAAATGAAAGGAAGAAGAGTTAACTGATTATTAAAACTAAATTCGATCGGAAATAGTTGAAATAAAGGAACCAATATAGCAAGAACAATAGACTGAGAAAGAAAGGACAGGATATAGGATGCACAATAAGACGCAGGAAGAACTTTAAGAGGAGCAAATAAAGGGAAAAACGTTCTGCAGAAAGAGCAGAATACTCAAAAAAAATGTAGTCAGCTTCGCTGATAACTACTTTGTTAGAGGTAGTAGAGGACAATAAGGGGAGAAGAAACAAAAGAGAGACGACAGCGGGAATAGGATAATAAAGTGCGATTGAAGCATAGGCGAATTATTAATAGGGATAATAACAGATCGCGGAAGAGAAGGCTAAGAACAAAGGATTAGCAGGAAGGTTAGGTTGAATTGAGAGGTAGAAATGATTATTGGTAGAGGAGGAAGCATCTGACCAAAATTTAAAGCGAAATTTTCCACTTAAGGATAATACCCGTAGATTAGTGCTAGGGATCTTTTTAAAGAAAAAGCGGAAACGGGCAGCTAAAGCATCCGCCATTTTGTTAGGGAAAAAAATTAAATGATTTCTGTCAAAAGTGCGCACGCATATTTGATACAAAATCAAACAATCAAATAGTTTCCATCGACTAGGAACAGGAAAGTTTTGATTTTGCTTTATAATAAAGCAGACACAACTAGACACTTTTATATGTTATATAAAGTAGAAATAAAACATTTGCCATTGGTTCATTTTTATTATTTGGTCCGAAAGTGAAATATTCGAATATTTCTGTAATTTGTATTTTGCGGTTTCTATTTGGTTCATCAAATCACGTGAATAAATTAAAAGTGAAATCCGCGCGAAACAAAAAAAAAAGAAATGAAACTTTTGTTTACATTAGATTTTGTAAATTATTGTAATAAAAACAGTTTCGAAGGTATGAAACTAAAGGATGATACGATTTTGCTTAAGTTTACGTTCGCGAAATCGAGAGTATACTATGAGAGAATCACCGAAAAGCTTTTATAACTAAATTCAGTTAAAGAGGACGGCAAGACTTGCCACGAGTTCGTATTCGTAACCTCATCACCGAGGAGAAGGATTAGGAGGAGGATATAAGTAAAATTAAGAGGGAAAGAGGGCTGCAAAAGCTTTTTCAACCGCATTCGGCTATAGAGATGCCGTTAACAAGTATCAAAGGTTGATCGGGAAAATGATGAAAGAGATGGGGAAATAAAATTATAAATCGGGTGAAAATATAAATTAAATCCTCCTCTAAGCGCTAAAAGGTATTCGATTAATTTCAAATTTTCCGCGCAATTTTTATCTCGTTAACACGATCGGAAATGTCATCTCAAATCTCCCGGTTTGTACTAATTCGATTTTTCGGGGAAATTTCATTATCGATTAAAAAAAAAAAAAGAAAAAAAAGGAAAGAAAAAAACAGACAAAAAACAGACTGGCAATTTCTGTCAACGCCTAAACGTTAAACGAGACTTCTGTCTCGGATTATAACAGGGGGGCGTAAGCTGAAAAATATATTTCATCTTAGAATAAAGAAAAAATTGCTTCGGGGGAAAAAAAAAGGAAAAAGTAAAATCGGCGGCGTCGCCGGAGTTTTTACACGGAAAAATAAAAGATAGATCTAAGTAATAAAGATATAAATAAGGATAATGATGAAAATTTCAGGTTGATTTCCGATAGAACTCATCCATGAAGAAGGGGGATTCTGTGCGAGGTTATCTCTAATTTGTCGTCCGTTTAATACTGAAGCTGCAGCGAACAACCGACATACGATGGCGCGCGGGGTGCCGTCTTGGGCAGGGAAATATAATAATAAAATTAATAAAGAGTGCTCGCGACCGGCAGCGTTGGAAAGGTCTTCGGCGGGAGGTTTTCGAGTAGATTTTCGAAGTGGCACAGCAGCGTCGAATGGCACGGGGTCGGGTGATGGAAATTCGCGTAAAAACGACGGCTATTATGTAAAGTTGAAGAATTCGTCTTCTGCAAATTGAGACGTAATTAAGCAGCACGACGCGCTAGTCTGTTGCTGCTGGAAAAAATCTGGAACAGAAAATGTCCCTCCAGCGATAATTTAATTTTTCATTTCGTTGTCAAGATGCTGGAGGAAATGCTTTTCTCTTTTGTGCTGTTCGCTTGAGAGCGGTACGATTTCGCGAACGAAAAAAAAAAAAAAAAAAAAAAAAAAAAACGGCTGACATACTAAACGAAACTAATTTTTGGCTTTTTCTCTCCCCTTTACTTCGTCATTTTTTTTTAATATTCGTTATCGTTATTACGATCGTTTTTTAATTTATTTTCCGTCGTCGCTTTTATTTTCGATTTCGGTGTATAATTTAAAAATACCGAGAACGCTATCACGCGATCAAATCGAAATTGGAAATATTATTAATATACGATTTTTACAGCGAAAAATAACAAAAAAAAAAAGGAAAATCAGAGGAAGTGAAGGAGATGATGAAGGGAAAAAAGAGGAAACCACCTTTCGCAAAATTGCTGCAAAAAAAGGGAAAAACGATTGAGAAATTCGATAATAACTTCCGCGCAGCTATCATATCTGTGACGTGTGTAAATAAATTAATAATTATGTTTAAAAAAAAAAGAAGCTATTAAGCCATTGTAATAAGTATTTTACAATTAGTTAAAAAACATGGAAATACAACGGCAATTCGTACCCTGTGTCCGCACAGTGTTTAATTGTGTTCACACACGTTTATTAGCTGATGAGGGCATTTTTGCAAATGTTCCTCCGTTCAAAGTTAAAACTATTTATTATACTATTTCTTTTTCTTTTTTTTTGTTGTCCTCAAGTTTCTGTGAGAATTATTATAATTCGATAATTAATTAACAAACGGGATGTGTTAAAAAATTTGGACGAATCGCAATATATGACACTCGAAAAAATGATAAGTGTTGAACTAATTTTTTTAAAAAAAATAAATAACACAGACTGAAAAAAGTTTCAGGCACTTGATGAAAGCGAAGGAAGAGAGAATCTACCTTAGTATTTCAGTTAATTCGATAAAAGAACTATCATATAAAAAAGGGTTGTTCAAAAAAAGACCGAACTTTTTAAATTGCGTCCGAACGGTGTAAAATTTAAATTCGCGCGTCATGCTATGGCGACATTCTTCCGAAACAAAAAGGGGGCGCTTACCGCATTACGGTAGTCTCTGATCAGTTAGCGAATAGAGCGATCAAGTGAACAGGTGCCCGTCAAAGGTCTGCGTAATAGTGAGGAAGCGGAAATGAAGGACTTTGTGGAGCTGCAACGTTGCAACATTAAATTTTAACATCGGCAAATGTTTTTCCGAAACATGCGCTTCAGCGAGCCCATAAAGGGAGAACTGTATGAGCCGTACATGCTATCACGAGTGGTTTACGCGTTTCAAATTGGGCGGGGGCAGATCAAATGCAAGATCAGGACGACCTTCGATATCAAAAAACGGTGAGAACATTGATGTTGTTCGATCTGTGATTCGTGGATATCGTCGTTTAACTGTACGGGAGGTTGCAGAAGAATTCAGTATCAGCATTGTGGGTCATGTCGCGAAATTTTGACAGAAAAACTTGGCATACAGCGCGTCTCAGCAAAAATCATGACAACGCGCAAAGTCACTCGTCTTTGCTTGTTGGCCAATTTTTGGCCAATAATGAAACAGCCGTACTTTCCCATCCTCCCTACTCTCTCCAGTAGACCTTTTTCCTATTTCCGAAACTAAAATTCACCTTAAAAGGATGTCATTTTTAGAAACAAAATTCGAGAGAGAAATCGCAAGCACGGCTATGAGACATCACACGAAACGAGTTCCAGGGAGCATAAGGACAGTGGAAAAAACGATCGGACCGGTGCATAGCAAGCAAGGGAGAGTATTTTGAAGCAGATAAACACTTGTAAAATTGTAAGTATTACAAAAAATATTTTATGTCGAAGTTTTTTTTTTTTTTTTTTGAACAACCCTCGTATAGTCTTCAACATTCTTATATATATATATATATATATATACAAAACTCAAAACCTATGAGAACAACCCTTCCTGGTGATAGTCTACAATCGAGATTTTAATTGGCTATATCGTTTTTCTCGAAAAATTAAATAAACGTCTTATAAACGTGATAAAAATAAAGGTTCCGAAAGATCTTTATCCGCACATTAGTCATTAATGTATAGAGGTAATTAGTAGTAATATACAAGTTTCATTTGTGATTTTTTTTTTTTTTGTATATTAATATAAAAATAAATTTGGATCTGAATTTACAGCTAGCTCTTTTCAATCCCGTTTTTCCAGCAGCCTGTTGTATTTTCTATTCTCGATTCAAACTTATGAGACATTTTTAAGGTTAGTCGTAATATCATCGCTGGATAACAACATCCTGTAAAATGATGGTTTCGCGAAGACACCATATCGTACTTATCTAAAATAACTTTTACAGTTACACGCGGGGCTCGCGTAATAAATTAAGGGCGCACTAGAGTTAAGGTTTTCGCCCTTTTTTTTGTATTTTTTCTTCTTCGTTATAAAACTCCATCGGCCAAAAAAGTTTAAAACTTCGGGTTCGTGTAATATTCAGAGGAACTTCGAAAGTTGTGTACATTCATTTGATGAGTAAACGCTGCGTGGCGTGAATTGATTTTATCGTCATTGTGGCAAAAATTAACGAAAATTCGGTAAAGTTGTTACCGTAAAATGTCGCAGAGGATTATTTTCAGTTGAAAACTTCACTCCGAATTTCGCCTATAATACGGTGCCTCTCTTTGTAGTGACTTTTTAGTACAAAAAGATGTTTCATGTTTTTTATCGAAAAACAAGGCGCGGAAAAATTACTTTTTTTTGTGTTGTTTTTTGTTTTTTTTTTCACCTTGCAATTTCTAATAAACTACTAAGAAAAACGCCGATAAATTACAAGAAACATTTCCCGACAACCAAATTTATTTATTTTCCTAATTATTTAAAATGAATAGGCGCGTTTATAAGTTAAACGATTTACTTTTATACGGTATTATGTTTATATTAAAATCGGAAAAAAATTTAATATATATATATATATATATATATATAATTACAATTATTTAAAATTACTAAAGACACCGAAATGTATGTTAATTCGCTATTTAGTTTCAAGAAATGTTTAATCGTGCGAAAAATATTTTAAAAATTTGCAAGAATATGTTTAGAAATACTTTTTTTTTTATTTTTTCTTTTTGCATGAAATTTTCAGAGCAGAAAGAACTTGCACAATAATAAACTGTTATGGACCAAGAATCAACTTTAGAATATAGGACGGATCTGAAATTAATATTCTTTATAAATTAGAATACCGAGCTTAACCATTTGAATTCGAGAGGCTAGTCTAGAGATTTCGTATTATCCGGTGTCTATTTTTAAAAAAAAATATGTAGACAATCTATTACTCCGACTTGTGAAAATAATTAAAAAAGAATAATTTCGGCCGCTATACATTTAGTCGAAACAGTTTAGATACTTTCGATTGAGTTCTTTTTTTTTGTTTTTGTTTCAGGTAATGTCGCTAACTTTTTTTGTTGCAGTAAAGATTTTCAGAACGATCTTTGGTATGTGGATAGATGTGAAATAATTTTGAATTTCATCCGTGGTAAACTTCTTTTTATGAAATCGGAGGAAAGGCTTTTATTTTGTTAATGAACATCGGGAAAGATGTTAAAATTTCGACTTTATTATTATTCGGCGGGGAAGTTAAAAAAGAGAAATGCTGTAAAATATTTCAAATATTTAAATATATCATTGAAAAAGAAGTTATAAGTCAGAGGTCACCGAGTCTTACATCAGACTCAAATCGCTCCTTGATATATACTTATTCTGATACCATCAGAGTAATCTGAAGTGCAAAGGAAGCCGAGAGAAAAGAATTACAGCGTCGTACTTTCATTAGTATACCTCGCCTCAGTACACTGAAAATCTCAACATCACATTTTTCGATATCCGCCATAATATCGGACACAGGGTTTACTTTATTTTTACCAGAAGACCGTAGTTGTTTATTTGTAATGGTTAAATTCCAACTAGAACGATCACCTATCACTTTAAGGATGCAGAGAAATCTATTAAAACCGTTTTTTTTTTGTTTTTTTTTTTTTTTTTTTAAATTAGAAAACTGAGTTTGACAAACTATGAAAAGAATTTAAACGAATATTTTCGGTATTTTCTAAGCGTGCACTGCAGAAATAACGTAATGAGCAGAGAGACAATGTGTTCTTATTAAATTTCGAACTGAAGCGTGTGTAATCTCATTTACATGTAAATTTTTTTGTAGAGTCTAAAATATTTTACCGATATAATAATTTCCAGTCAGTTTGTTAGATTTTTGGCAAAAGCGAATATTAATTATCGCGACTAGATGAAAGATTGCAAAGAAACAGAAAGAGTTGAGAAATAAGGTTTTTCCTTTTTGGCTTTTTAAGAACTGATTACATAGGAATGTGATCTGTGTAACGCAGCAGTTGATGAAGTCAATGGTTAACGTCTTCTTTTTTAGATGAACTTAATTTCGAGTTTTGTGATTTAAAAACAATTTCACAGAGTATGTGTAAAGCCATCGCAAATGTTTTTTGTTTCTTTTGTCTTTCAGCGTGATTGTCTCATCATCCGGTCACTCAGTTCATTTATTTTATTTCATTACTTCGTTTTTATACAGTTTTTATGATTTCGCATATTCAGTCGATTTTGTATCAATGTAATCTTAACCCCCTCTCCCGAGGTTAATTCTTTAATAAATTCACAATCTCGTAGGTCCCAATTTCCGTACGCAATGGTAACGCAACCGACCGTCGAGTGAATTTATTAAAAAACAATTTCCTTTGAATACCATATGTAGATATATATCTCGTATACGTACATATATATATATATATATTTTTGCGTTATGTCGTAAAATTAAAAAATAATTTAAAGTTTTAATTTAAAGTTAAATCGTACAGCTCCCGGTGATTGTTATTGATTAAAATTATACCCCGGTCGGTGGTCACTTCAAATGTTGGAATTCCAAAAAAAAAAAACAAAAAAAAAAAAGGGTTTCTGCACAATGTACTCTCTGATAAATTCTAGGCGTTTGTAAAAAAAAAAAAAAAAAACAAAAAAAAACCGCAGTTCCTTATCTATAAAAGAAATTATCCTTGCTTGTCACTTATGCCAATATATGTTTGTTCCTCCCGCGTGCCATTATACAGATGAAGCCTAATAAAAATCCGCTACTTTCGCAAACTTTTTTAAACTTTGAAGCGAACACCATTAAATAGAGGTACCACCTAAGGGTTATTTCTGTATTTTTTATTTACAACTACAATGTTTAACTAACAGTTAAGATTTAATTCTTTTCCGCTAATATAATAGACACCGGTTTATTAAAATCACGAATAACTCTCTAAAGACGAATATTTTAATGTGGTTGTTTAATTCAATAATTTCAACTTAATAAGGGAATATGGAGAAAATCGAATGAATGAGTTCGAAAAACTCTCAGAAATAATTTCGGAAAGGAAGTATACAATGATAACGTGGGCAAAGTTAGGTGTATACGCTGAAAAGAGATAGTAGTGAAATAAAAGATGATCAATTAGTAATATATAACAATAACAAACATTAAATATAAATGAATATTCTAGAATGTTCCTTTATGTTTAATATTTACTATTGCGTCTATAATTTTACGAATTAATAGAACGAGATGCATAAATTAAAGAGGTGAGTAGCAACCGGAACGTAAACAAAATGAGTGACAATGTAGCGGAAAATGATTATTAATGTTGTACGAAGATGATGAAGAAAGAAAGTAAAAAGTACCGTTACAGCACTGGGATTTATTCGATGACTAGGTATCGGGAGTGAAATACTGGCCATTATTGGAAAAAGAAGTAGCTTTCCTTAAAAAGTTCATCGCGTAGATGACCACCGGTTCCCATAAATATTGTAGCGGATGTGAATGGACACAGAAATTAACATTGTGTAATGGCCCATTTTCCGTATACGATTAAATATGAATATCTGTACAAAGTATAATAAATTCGCAAATTAAAAAGCCGACATGTTTCGGAATTACTTATTTGCACAATCGTGATTATTTACGAATTTATTATATTCCGTACTTTTCCGTTTCACACTTAAGAACTGCGATTGTCAACGCCATGCTAAATAGTAAAGTTAAAAGTTTGGTTTCAAATTAGGCGATATGAATTTCGACTATTATTTATAGTTAATAGGAATAATTAAAATTTTTTTTATTTTTATTTTTAGGCTACAGATGTGACCATGTGATTATAAATGAATTAGAAGAGTGTTGATGATTTTGACGGCGGCCTGTAATAGTACATCATTTTAAAAAAAACAATTTACGCATTTTCGATGAAGTGAAAACTATGTTTTTTTGCATTGTGTCGAATCATCTTTGAGTTTGTTTTTTTTTTTTGTTTTTATTTTATTATATATCAAATGCCATTAGGGAAATTTCTTTATAATACAACCATTTCCCACGAATGGTTTATTAAAGGAACACATTAATAATAATGTTGAGAGGGTTGAAGGGCCTTCAGATCAGAAAATAAATATATATTACAATCTTAGTTTATACTGCAAAAAATAAAAGTAATAATAATAGTAATAATTATAATAACAGTATTCATGTACAATTATTTTATATAATTTACAAATAGGGCTGAAGAAGAGTATGGAATCGTTTTTTCTTTAACCATCATGAAAAACTGATTTGGTTTGTTAATTTTAATTTTTTAAGGTTTTTATGCTTTTAATCAATTAAACACTTACACAAGCTTCACCAATGATTAAAAATCTTATCAATTGGGCGTATTTAAAAGATGTTTACTTACACATAAATGAATAATGTATATTTTATACTTGAATTCACGTTTTCTTAAATAATTTAAACGCGCGGATAAACTGCTGGATTTTGATCTCTCTATGAAATCTCTTGCCTTTACGCGGTATCGAGGAAAATAATTGTCATCGATACCGAATCTACCTGTCAACTACTCGATTAATATTTGATTATTGAAAGAACACAAAAAAAAAAAAAAAGAGTAGTATTAAATTCCCCTAAAACCGTACTTCAAAAGGGGACCGTTCAAAAATATATTCCCCTTACAGTCTAACCGCATTTAAAGGCAGACTGAGGCCAGAGCAGTAACGTGTCGCCAGGAGAGAAGGGAGGACTGAAAACAAAAACTGATCACGGTACGCGTCTACGAATTGTTCTAGACGCGGCGACTACTAATTTGCATTCGCGCGCATATTTCCAGGTAAAGCGCCGGTGATCGCTTCCGGCGGCTGGAAGCGCAGAGGCCGGCTGTGTCGTCGTCTTATTGCCGGATCCACGGGAGGTGATTAGCGGGACCTGGTCGCGAGAACGGTGCAAACGTGAGGAAGTGCCGAATGCGAGACGAAGAAGTCGAAGGACCGCTAAATAAATAAATGAAAAAAATTAATTTAAATAATAAAATCGTCCGTATGTCGGCATCCGTGCGAGCCGGCAAGAGCAGCGTGTAAACGGTATTTGCGAGAGAAAAGAAACATAGTTTTCTTATTAGATGGCCTTTTTGTTTCTTGCCGGCAATTCCCACACCGGAGCCTCGCTTATGAATAAACATAAACAGCATCGACGCGACCTTTTCAACTATTTAATATGCAAAAACCGGATTCCTACTGACGCTGCCGTTAGCGTACCCGCCGAGCATGTCACGGGGCTTCTTTAAAACACGGTAGACATTTTTCGCTCCTTTTTTTTCTCTTCTAATCAACCGTCGTTCTCATTTTTTCGAAATTTAAGTTCGATTTTATGCAAATTAACAGTCGCCCCTACCATCCCCCGGGCTCATTCGTCCCCTTGTCTTCCGAAGTACAATGAATATGGTATATAATTGTACTAGGAAGATTGCGGTATGATTTCTTTTAGCTAACAGAAGTCGAGAATTTCGGACGAGAAATACCCTCACACGAAACTGTTGAATGATTTAAATAAAACTACGATCGATGAGATCGTTAACAATATTCGCAAGTGCGAATTTCCAATGTGTGGACCTTAAATTAGAACGGCCAATCAGGTGTGCGCGTGTTTTCTATATTATTAGATTGACTGCTAAAATTTAATCGGGTAGTAACAGAAATCTCATCGCTGGCGAAAAGAAACGGAAACCGCCTAAATTGTTCTTTTATTAGGATAATGAAAGGGGAGAAAAAACACAACATATACATTTAGATGCGGTAAACGCTCGATTACATGATTTATAATTGGAGCTCGAATAATGCAAAAAGTCGGTTAATCCGACTTTACTGATACCTTTAATTAAATTGGAACAAAAATAACTTCTTATACTGAATGAAATGTTTGCTTTTCATAAAAAAGGAAAAAATCCTTAAAATTAGAACAAAAACAAAAATTTTTTTTTTTTTTTTTTCTCTAAATAATCGCTTATCGAACCCCGTTTCTTTTGCGTGATTCGCCAATGAGTAGACAAATCTTTCCATTTATGCAAAATGCTCCGTGAACTGTAGCGATTTCCTGTCTCTCGGTAAAGTCCGACGGAGTTTTAAAACGCCGAATAAGCCTGATCAGGAGAAATCTTTCTTTCGTTTTCTTCTTCATCAACTTTATTATCTGGAGATGGAATGACCTCCGCTATTTCGTTATCGTTCATCATCATTGGTTCAGACCCATTTCCAGTTTTATACATTTTTCAACATCATCACCACGCCATGGTGTTCTCTACATCCGGGGATTTTTTTCCAATGCGATCTTTTTCTGTTGGTTCAGCCGATAGACACCGAACATCAGCTGGCCAGTTCATCGTAATTGCTTCTTTTAAACAGTTTGTCAATGCTATTTTCCTCGGCGCTCAACAAAATTTCTAAAAGAAGGTTTTTTTGTCGATAATATATACCTTTTGAATAGTACGGATTATTTCTTGGTCCGTCGGCTGAATAATTTCCTATATTTGGAGGTTTCGCTTTTTAATGACTGAACTGAAAGGGATGCGATGGAGCAAATCGATAATAGCTTTTCGAGGAAACGGGCGGTATTTCAAAAACTTCTTGATCCGAGGTACGAATTCTTTAAAAAACCAAAATTATGTGACCCCGTGTATGATACGGCATTAAGCCGGAAAAATCGGATATACTTTTCTGTTCGGTTAATCATCGAATTGTTTCCGAAGTCTCTCTCGGATGAGCTTACTGTATATATGTGTATGTAACTCGGCCGTTTTGGCCTCGTATTAAATTTCTGTCTCTTTCTCTTCTATACTTTGTTTAAAATGATCAAAATTTACCACATAATTCTTAGGCTGGCCGTCCATTAGATTTTATAACGGAAAAATGTGCCAATTTTATATACGTGTAATAAACAAAAAAAAAAAAAAAAAATGCAACCAATAATTTGTACTATAAATTTGATTAAACTACCCGAAACAACTTAACATATTACAACATATTATAAATAGTACTTTTTTTAACCTTTCCACGGTATTATTAAATTAGCAATATAGTCTTTATACATGCTTCTACCTGTGGTGACACTTCTTATTCATCAACCTGCACAGTAATAAGAAGTGTATTCATTATGTGTTTCCAAAAACGGAAACCAACACCGAACACAAACGTAAATTGCGAAAACGAGAACGGGACGACGAACAGTGCAATTATGGAGAATTTGTCAGATGTAGAAAAGTTTGAAGCGTTTGATAGCATTCTAAGTGTCAACCGCCTCTGTTATATTAATAGCACAATTAATAAGAAAAACAAAAATTATCCAAAGGGACCACCACATTTTTTCACGTTTTTTGACGAATACTCAATTTATGTTTACCGATTTTCATCATTACTCACATGGTAGCTAAGTTGAATTCTAATGGACAAAGAATCAGTAAAATCGGTCTATATAAATATGAGTCATGCGCGAACACACATTAAAAAAAAAGTTAAAACATACGCGACCTACAACCCCCTTCTTTTTGGAATTCGGTAAAAATTACAAACGTCACATAAAATTGGAACATTTTTTAGGACATTTTTTCTAATAAGGGTCAGCCTAAGAATTACGCTGCAATTAATATATCGTCCATTTCATGACGACTGTGTTAGTTTGATTAAGTTACATGTACACGCACTTCTAAGGCAGAACTGCTTATGCTCGAACTAGTTCTAAATTGAATATTTTCTAAAAGGAGAACTTTAATTAAACTGGTGGAGGAAGTTTAACATTGTGAGCTTTGATTTAACTTGAAATTTAACTAGTATTTCGAATTTGAAAGGTAATAAATATCTGCACAGTGTTCTTTCCAATGACTCTTTTCATAATCAATGTGATGCCAATTATGCTTTTTTAAAATGTATTCTTGTCTTTCCCCCGAGCACTTCCTCGTATTCTCCTTTATTTTCAACTTTTCGATCCTAATTTCCCTACTCCATGCTTCTTATAGTTTTTCGTTTCCTTTCTCGTCTATTGTTTCCGGTTTTTCTATTTCGTAATAAATTAAATTTTAATCTGTTGCGTTTAATTTTACGCACCTAGGTTAACTAGACTAACGTGTACCTCGCGTAAAGAAAAAAAAAAAGCAGGTAAAAACGCAACAATATTAATAAAAGAATGTCGAAAGCGCTGAAAGTCAACCGCCGCTGCGCCTTATAACCATATTCTGTATAAAAATTCTAAATAACCTGTGATGACCCCCAGTCTGATAAAAATGGAAGAGAATAAAAATAAAAAATCTGGGCAACAAACACGTATTTAGGTTTCTATAAAAGTAAGTATAGTGAGTCCCATACGTTTAGTAGGATTAAGCTTTTCATAATAAGTCTAATCGATATGAACATTAGAGGACATTTAATTTTTCTCGGCTCTCTCTTAGGATTATTATATCTGCATATTGCTTTATATAAAAAACGGCTCTGTTGACACGTAGAAGACTTTAGAAACATCGCATTGAGCACCTTAAAAGAGGTTTTACAGTGACGAAAACTATTCACAACGGCATCCGGTGAATTCAGAAATATTTGTTTTAAATAAGAAAAAAAGAACAGAAATTGGGAGTTACAAAAAGATTTTCGGTAAATTTTTTTTCGCTGATTTATTATAAGTTCTATAAATATAATTGACATATTTTTTGCTTATTGTTATTATTTTTTGTTTTTTTTTTTTTTTGTTGTCTTAAGTTATCTTTTTTTGTTGAATTTTGAAAACCTTTCAACCTTATCATTCAAAGAGAATAATAGTAACAGATAAAATTCTCTATGCAACGCAAAATATCGACTTGGTAGAAATTTTGTTCATTCTTTCGATTATCCGATTTAATGAGATATATTTTCTATGTAACGGGGAATGATATCGATATCTGAATGTTCACTGTTTTATGTCTACTTTCCTCTAACATTTATATAGATCTCTTTTTTTTTTAAACCCCCTCTCTTTGGGCATGTCAGCAACGGATCTTCGCCCAGAAACGACACGACGGAGAGGGATCAGTTAAATGTAGATTCGGTCAGCTTGAGATAAAAGAACTGAGGAAAGGAACTCTTATTATATCTGTTTTGATGAAGTACGTTTTTGCACTTATATACCACCGGTTTTTTCGTATTAACAGTACACCCCAAACGGTACATTTTGTAATTCAACAAAAACTTTGTACGTAACTTCTCGGAAACAACTCCAACGATTTTTGAGAAATTTAATAATCGAGAGTTTTTAGGGGTTTAGATGAATCGACTGGTCACAACGAAAATTTTACAAAACGAGAAATGTCAAAAGGGAAAGAACCAGTGTTCACACTTTAGTGATCATCGAAATTTTTAGGGTTTATTAAAAAGTAAATAATTCGCTCATTTACACCGTGGGGCAAAATGGTATATTTATTTACACCAAGCTAATTGAAAATAAAGACTTTCTGATGATGAAATGTAATTATTTAAACGAATTCAGATTATGCCAGTTCCGAAATATACAGCGCATTGTTATAACAGATGATAATTTGTGATCAAAATTTTTATGTTTTATGAATGTTTGTTTTTATTTTTTGTAACGCGAGAATATACATTTCAACATAAAAACGATTATAGTGCAATGTACACGAAAAATAAGCTTTCACGAATATATTACTGCTAATATTATGAATTACTTTACTTTCTAGTTTACATTCAATTTTAATATCTAATAATCGTACATCTCGATGAAGCTACACATCTGACCATGCGTAAATATTATGTCTTCTGAATCAACGATTAAACCAATTTTATCAAATGTTTGGCTCTACGTTTATAGTCATTGAAAATGCAAGACGTACCGGAAATTGGATTCTTTTTAAAACAAATGACATGCCAAAATCATCTTTGGCGTCTAGTGTAATCGCGTGATATAGGTACAATCTCCCCCTTTTTATTGCCCGTAAGTATTTCAAATGTTAAAATGATTTTGTGAACTTGTTTCACCAGCATGCTTTGTTCTTTTAAATGTTTTTCTGTTTCTGTAGAGCGTTTTGTTTTGTATTTCTATCTGTTGAGGCTTGGGCTTCCTACTCCTTATTGTTCCTCTTATATGTTGTATTTCCTTTTCCCATTAATTATTCCTGCTATTTGTTCCTGTTTATCAAAGATTTCTGATCGGATTAAAACATAACCGACTTCTTTCCTTTTTATTTATTTCTGGGTAAAAGTTCTTAGGTGACGACCCTCCCACCCAAAAAAAAACAAAAAACAATCAACAGTATTGTTCCGTTACATAAACCGTCACTAATACATAAGTTACGTAGTAACATTGCAATGTAACCATTTTTTAACGATAACTCAGCTGGGGTAGCATACCTTATGGTGTTAACAATAATAAATGCATTCAAATGGATATTGCAAATTTATATTTTCATTATAAGTATCATTATTACCACAAGATTCTACCTGATCGCAAACATTTAATTACTTCACCATATAGTCTTTCTAGAATAGATACATTGATGTTTCTAACACCATTATTTAGAACAGCAAAAATAGTTCTACTACTTAATTCACTTGTATTTACGAGTACATGCACAACATTTGCATGGTATCTCAACCGGATCGAACGATACTTTTTTATATTCGAATGTAAACAAAAGAAAAAAATGGTAAAATAAAGATAACTCTCTATTATGTTTATAGAGCTAATTTTGAACAATAATAATTTTTATCAAGTGCAAACAGTGGCGCATAAAGGTAATCTATTTGTGATTTTATATGGAATAAAAATAAATTATTGTTATACAGTGGAATAATATTTTAAAACTTCGACTTTTGTTTCAAATTAATCCGTAACTGCCGATTTTTAAATAAATTAGACTGTTTTTTTTTTTATTTTTTTTTTTAATTCTTCATTATTAAATCCTTTATCGATCTGTGAAGCTCGATTTTCATCTCTTTTGTGGATTTTTTCATCCTCTAAGAAAATTATTCTTACATCTTGTTTATGTGATACTTACGATAAATATAATAAATGCTATATATATTCTCGTGAATTTTTCATTTTAACCTATGGATGAAACGCAAAAGGTAAATTTATTTTAGAGAATAAAATTTTTTATATTCATCGTAAGTATCTTATATTAATTTGGTTTTGCAACGTTCTTTTTTCTAATTTGAATTACGAGGTAAATGAGATATTCCGTAAAAAACATGTAGACGCAACCCCAATCACCTTTATATATTTCTTTGTTTTTATGACAATTTATTATGCATCGCAAGTACCATGTAAACAGATGTAACGATAATTTTCAGTGATTATGAGAAAATCAACATATTTATATAGCTAACGAAAAATCAGGAACGAAAATCAAATATCACAAGCTTCACAGATCTGTAGATAATTTAATAATGTAGACTTTAAAAAAAATAATTCGATCCAAAATTGGCTTGAAAATTGGCAGTTTCGGAGTACTTTGAAAAAAAAAACTCCCACATTACCCGCTATAGGATGACCAACGGTTTTTTTTACCTCGGTATAAGCTGGACGACGAATCCGTTTTTAAGTTCGTATAAATTTTCAAAATATTCTAATTTTCAAATTTTCTTCCATCTTGTGCACTTTTGGTTACATAATTAAGAATTAACAAAATCGCACAGTCGAAATTTTTTCAGTCGCCGTATATTTTGCAGTTTTTTTGAGTTTTTTTTTTCAATGACTACTTTTGTAATAGTGTAGAAATTTTATTTGAATTTTTTAAAATTTAATGTAGAAAATGTTAATGAATTTAAGTATCTTCAAAAATAAGCAATTAAGAATTAAACATGGAGACATTACACTGATAATATTGCCAGGTAAACTATCCCAGCAAAGGTATAACGCACAAAAGCTTAAGGTTATATTTTAAGAGTTAATAATGTTCAGGATGGAATACAGAATGGAAATTTAATGGAAAGGCAGAAATAACACAAAAATACGGAAAAGTAACAAATTGCAAAAAAAAAAGATGTTTAAAATTGGCGTCAGTAACGAGAATAAGACGAGCGTATCACCACTTGGTGGAATAAGTTAAATGTCACAAAAAATATTATATTACTCGTATTATAGTAAGTTACTTCCCCACTGAGCTTCCTATATCCTGTCCATTCCGTCTCAGTCTGTTGTTCTTGCCATTGGTTCCTTTATTTCCGCCGTTTCCGATCGAATTAAGTTTTAATTAGTCAACTATTCTGCCTATTGTTTCTGGGTGAAGTCCTTGGTTGACGAGCCCAAAAAAAAAAAAAAAAAAAAGAAAAAAAAAGTATAGTACGTCACTGAGAGCTAAAACGGAGGATAGAAAATTACCAGGAATTATGATAAAACTTGCTATATATGACCTAGTAGGATCAATAGTGAAATAGACTATATACTAATATAGAGAGTATTGATAAAATTAATGGAAAGTATACCGAGGGAAATTCAAGATAAAAAAAATCGGAAGATATGGAAAAACAAAATAAAAGTTTGGTTGCTACGAAAAGATTAATGGAATTAACAATAAAGAGAGTCATATTAATATTTCCTGTTTTTTTTGCCTTTTTTTTTCATTTCTTTTTCTTTTTTCTTTTTTCTTTTTCCTTTTAGGGTTCTGTACATATACAATAGGGAGCGTAGTAGCCTAGCGGTTAAGGTACTTGGCTACCAAATCATAGTTCGATACTTGTTTCGTTCCGGATCCAAATCGCTCCCCTAGGTATCTACCTAATAATCTGAAATTGAGAACTGGGTGCCAGAAAAATCTGGGAAGGTAAAGGCGGCTGAGAGAAAAAAACTTCACAATGCTCAACGTTCTGTGAACAGTATGGGACTTTTTTTACTTACACGTGTAATGTACGGAATCCTAATAAGATGGTTCAGAAACAACAAAAATGTATATCAAATAAAATTCACAGTAACTCAGAAACGGTTCAAAATTCGAACGTAAATCACAATTAAATTTCTCTTTATGATAATAACTTCAAGATAATCGATCGCCCTGGGCGGTCAAAACTGCAGAGAACCGTCAAGAACATATAATATGGAATGTCAAACGACCGCAAAAGTCACTCTTAAAAAATTCATAACTCATCGCAAGTGTAATAAAAATAAAATACAAAACGCAGAAGCTATTTCATAAAATACAAAATTACGAACAACAAAGTATTTAACAAGACAACGAAACAAATGAATGTTCATGTAAGTAATGTGTGAAAAAGCTGATAAAACCAGAATATATATATATATATGTATCTGAAACACGTGCATAAAAGAGCGCTTTATAGAAAAAATATAGCCGAGCCTACAGTTTTATATTTAGATCCTTAGGGCAGCGAAAGCTGGGAATTAAAAAAAAAACGTATATTTTTTTTCTCGGACATGTGATAATATTGAAGGAAAGATCGTTATTTGCCGAGAACGAAAACTAACGAAACTTTCGGTCAAAAAAGCGCGAAAATTGTTGTAAAAAAAAAGATATATATATATATATGTATATACGTGCATATGTATATATTATCAGTTTTGATTAACGATTTAGACAAATGCTCTGAACCTCCCCTATGCTTTAGTGATCGGTTTATATCTATGGAAACAAAGCTTTTTACAGGTAACGGTCTCGCATTGAAAAGCATTCTACTAAAGAAAAAAAAAACTTTTAATAGAATTACATTTAGTCCTGTTATAGCTTCGCAATTTATCAAAATATTAAAATCGCGTTTTTGCTTATCGATTTTTATCTGACATCCGCGCTCGCTGATGCGTTAGATTTTTCGCCGGAAAGGGTAAAAGTTCCGAGAAAAAAAAACAAAAATAGACACACACACACACACACACTGACACATCGACACATACGACACTGGGGCTGCCAGAGGTAGCGGTACGTTGAAGCGCGCTATTTCTTTGGACAAATTTAAAGGAAGCTTTTTTCGCCCTTCGAGTAATAAGTCAAATTCGGATGCAGTACAAAAATGAGCCCTGCATTTAAGCGCCCACGTGGGCATCGCCGTGTACACACACGTACACAGCGTACGGATTTTAGACGAGCGTAAATAGCTTGTGCCGCCTTTTCCAGGAATTTCAGCCTCATTTCCTTTATCTGCTTTACGGCGAAAGCTTTTTTCAAGTTTTTCTCCGACTCTTTCGTCGTCGTCACCGCTGCCACCAAGAAGCGTCGTTTTTGCACCCAGCCCGTTCCCGAAATATTTTCTTTCTCGTTCCAGCGTGGGCGACATTGATTTTTTAAGTTCACTCTTCTTTTTGTCAAGACGTACCCTGGCCCTCCTCTTCGACCGCTCAACCGGTCACTGTGCGGTTTTCTACGCTAGTCAGGCCTACTATCTGGAAGAGAAGGTGCACGGTGCGAGGTACATTCGGAAAGCGGCAAAGTTCAGCGGGTTCGTCAGCGCGCAGACAACAGGCAATATCGCGACGATCTGCTCAGCTGCCGGTGCGTGAACTTTTCCATCCTGCAACCGGAATTCGCTGGAGTCGGTTTTTATTTCGAACGACGTCCTGCTGCCAGTGTCTATCCAGATCTCTCCTCCCGGTTCGCATTGTGCCTGCCCGTTCCTTGTTCTTCCCTCCGAAATAAGCGGGGAATAATAACGTGTTTACTAATAACGTTGCCGGGCCGGGCGGGCGGGCGGGCGGGCGGGGGGACGTCAAAAATATCGCCAATGGACACTTTACGTATATCATTGTTTTTGTTTTTTTGGGCTTTTTTCCCGGCTGTTTTTCTTTTTGAATTTTCGCTGAATTCGAAGATGCGCTCGACAGAGGAAAGGCTCGGTCGCCGTTTTAATTCGCCGGATTTCGTATTTAAATTTTTATCTTTATTTTCTCAAGCGCACTCGCTTTATTCCGTGTTTTTATTCTCTTCTTTCAATTCTTTCCAGCCTTTCTTCATTGTTCCCGTTCTTCAGCGCTCCTATATATTTATCTGGAAAGTGTAATTTTTTTTTCCTTTTTTTTTTCCTTTTTTTTTTCCTTTTTTTTTCCTTTTTTTTTCCTTTTTTTTTTTTTCTATTTTTATTTTTCATTCAAGCGCAACCGGACGATAATTAAATGGCGGGAGGGGGGGAATTAGGCAATTTCGAGATTGAAAAAGTTTCACGCAAAACGAGCGCAATTAAAATATGGAAACCGAATTAATTCTTCCTGTTTTAATAATTTCTTATTTTAAATTGTAATTATTAAAATTCGTTTCACGACTTTTCCTTTTCCGGGAGAGTCCATTTAAAAGATATTAAATGTCGAGCGATTTGTTAATATTCGCGCGTTGAAGTTTATTATTACGAAATATTAAAATTCGCTTTCTCGCGACTCAGTAAGAGGAAAAAAACTTTGAAACATTTTTTTTTTTGGAACAGAAAAATATCGTCGTCGTAGTATATAATTAATTTCTTCTAAACGTTGGCGAGGAGTAGTCGTGTGTTGACTACTTGTTTTATCGTTTTCGCCGAAGAATTATTTTCAAAGCACGACTTTCGCGAAAAGGTGCACTTTCCGCGTCCCACCTACTTCTTCGGAATTTTGAAATAGTTGTTTTTTAACAAATTAAACTTTTTTAAAAGATTCCTTTTGCTTGTGTTGTTTCCCTTTTTTCGCATTTTTTAATTTTATTCTTCGGAAAAAGTTGAAAAGCGTATTAATAATAACAATAGTAATGAAAAAAAAGTTTCTTTAGCAGATAATATGACTGGAGAGTGCAAAGAAGAATCTGAACGGAAATATAAAAATGCCCCCCCCCCCGTCCCATTAATTATGATAAATCAGAGAGTGTAATCGGTTATGTTAGTAAGTATGGTACTTACGGCGGAAATTGATGTTTCAAATTTACTACTTTTAATAGAGATTAAGTTTTTCATTGAATAAAACCACATATTTAACCGTATTTCTTTCTTTTTTTTTATCTGTTTTATTTAATTTTTATTATTTATTAATTATCTCAACTCGCTAGCTATTTTGCACGCATTAATTCAGCACAATGACGATAATATATTTACATTTTCAATACGCACGGACAGCACCATTAAAAAGCCGGGAAATTTCACTCGCTCAAAGAATTTATGGTTACCTAAACCATACGCAGGTAGAACCGGGACCCTTTCGGTACGAAGATTTGTATTTAGACCATTTTACAAACTACCCGTACGTGATTACGTTTCGATTAATTTGCTCGAATCTATGGCTAGTAACTTGGATAAATTGGCCTTCTACCTATATATTGTTTATTTATTTATTAGTGAATAATAACATAAATACATAGTAATTGAAACATAGCCATGAGTATCTCAGTTGAATGAACACCTCATGGATTGGAAACAATAAAAAGAAAATGAAAAAGACAAAAATTAACCGATATAAAAATTAAAATAAAATTATATATTAAATGAAAAATCTTCAAGATCCGAATATTTGGAAGCCATGATAAAATTCGCCGCGTGCAGGAATTTTGATAAATTATCGTTGTTTAATGGAAAACAATTTACGTCTTTAAACAAGAATTTCCACTTGGCGCACTCATTAACGATATTATGGGTGACAGTTTCAGGAGCATCTCCACAGGCAAATCGGTGTCTGCTAGATGGAAACGGTGCAGATAACTTTGAAATCTACCATGTCCAGTGAGAAATTGCGTCACATACGTATTAATATTATTAATTTTGATTGGATTGGTTTTAACCTCGGGGACAAAACTAAATGTTAATCTTCCAGTTGAGCTATTGTTCCAGCTATTTTGCATTTCAATAAATCTATTGTTTAGATCCAACTTCAAATTGAGATTATTTAATCCTTTGAAATACAAGATTTTATGCTGCAATACGGAATGCAGTGGCAATTGTCCTGCTATTGTTCGCAACGCATCACCGGAAGTAGTTCTATGCGCGCGGAGAATAAACAAAAGAAATTTCCTTTGGGATTTAACTAGTACTTCCTGAATGCTTTTACGCTTTAAAGCCTCTTCAAACATAAATACGCAGTACGTGAATAATGGAACAACTAGCATATTATAAATTATTAAACGGTGTTTAGTGCTCATCCCATACGTGCGTCCAGACACGGAGTGCAATTTATTTAGAACCGTTGTAGCTTTACTGGACAAATTTTTGAAATGTTGATTAAAACTGTAGCGACAGTCTAATGTAATACCAAGATATTTCAGTGATTCGACGATATTCATTTTAAAGTTCGGTATAGAGAGAGATGTAGCGAATTGTAGTAGTCCCTTTTTCGTTTCCTGTGCATGATTAATAAATTAGTCTTGTTTTCGTCCAACTGTAGAAGATGTTTTTCCATATAGGTTAAAATATTGTTGATTGTAATCTTGAAGTATTTACAAATGGAGGGACGATGGTTAGAAGTGACCGCGAATGCTAGATCATCTGCATAGAAATATCTGGTTACTGCCGACGGGAACTCCATCAACGATAAGTCTGAAATATACAAATTCCAAAAAAATCGGGCCCAAAATCGATCCTTGCGGACATCCGCGAGTAACATTTCGAAAATATGTTTGATGTTCGTAAATAAATTGAATAGTTCTGGAATCTAAGTATTGTCTTAAAATTGAGATTATTCTATAATCGAGCCTGAGTGCTCTAATTTTGTGGAATAAGACTGGCCACGAACAGTTATCAAAGGCGCCTTTAATATCCAACGTCAGCAGGCCGATCGCAGTCTTTTTACTTAACGCACGCTCAATTTGCTTAGATAATTCGCCAAAAAGCGTTGCCGTGGAACGTAGTAAATCCAAATTGCCGGTCATCGTGAGGTAAAACCGGCAGTATACGATTCAACAAAACATATTCAAACACCTTGGCTAAAGCGCTTAACAAGACAATCGGTCTGTACGAAGATGGAAGACTAGGACTACGTCCGGGTTTTAGCACAAAAACTGTCCTTCCTGCTCGCCAGGCTTCCGGGAAGACTCCGAACCTCAACAGAGCGATGAATAAGCTCTGAAGTAAATTAGGATAGTGGAAATTCAAGATCTTCAAACATTTATTCGTCAGCTGGTCTAAGCCAGGAGCTTTATTTTTAGTCCGGCAAAGAATATCCTTAATTTCCGCTTTGGAAATAAATAGTTCGCTGTTAAAACTAAAGCCGCTAAGGTTAAATCTCTGAAATTCTTGCAACTTGTATGGGAAGGTTTCGTCCCCATTTGTGTTTTTGAGTTTACTCGATAAAAATGATCAAGAAGGGCCTTTATCTTTGAATCCTTATCGAAAATTTTTTGATTATTCTGGTCTAAAAAATACGAACGAATCTGTAACTGGCGTTTATTTTTGAAAATAGTCTTGTAAGGAAGGCCCCATAGTTTCGAATCGGAACAAAATTTTTTCCAATTTTTGGTTTTCGCGTTTCGCATTTCTTTATTAAAAATTTTTCGTACCAAATTCATAACCAGGCGCGCATTGTGATCATTAGCTCCCCGCTTGTGTGAGCGTTGAACCCGTTTGCGCAATTTCCTTAGAATTATTCGTAAAATCTCTAAATTAATATTCCACCACGAATTCCTATTTAATTGAATCGTTTCAGTGCTGCTACTAATAGTATCATGAAGTGTGTTACGGAAATTTTCTAACATTATTTTCAGTTGGTGGGAATCATTAGCAGTTTTAAAATCGTAGTTTAAGTGCGAATGTTCTACAACGATTTTATTAAATTTCTTATAATTTATAATGCGATGCGTTAAGCTATTAATAATATTCATTTTTACTGATAATTTAAACTGAATCGGACTGCGGTCTGAATAAATTGCTTTATTATCTACCTTCCAGTCACTGATTACGTTAGGTCGACCATGGATCAAAGTCAAGTCAATAACGCTGAAACCATTGGCGTTAGAAAAAGTAATTTCATCTCGTTCATTGGCGACAAAAAGATTATTACTAAGAATAAATTGTTCAAAAATGTTAGATCTTCTCGAGTGAAAAGCCCGACTGTCCCAGATCTTATTTCGGACATTAAAGTCACCGCATAAGATAATCGATTTCTTCTGGTGGAAAGTAATAAATTGCGATAACAAATCTAAGAAGTTAGTTAGATCTTGTGAAGGCGGAAAGTAACAGGAGATAATAAAAATTTCTTCCAATTGAATTGCCACGATATATTCGCAACGTTCGAAGAATTCTACCTCTTTAAATGGTAATGCTGAGTTAACTAAAATTGACACGAACTGCTTTGTAGTTTGAGTATAAGCATTGTCTACCTATATATTAGATAATGCGTTCTTCCACTCCACACAGCGTATACACGTAACCGTTCTTTTCTCCTTCTTCACAGGAGGAATATTGCACAGGATCTGCAAGATTGTAAGAGCCAGCATTACTGCCATATTCCATTTTTACGGGCGTTCGCTCATGATGACAGCCATCTTTGAAGAAGCGAACAAACACGACCAGCAGATGTGGGAAGTGCGTCGACATAGAGATCTTGGGTAAGTACGGTTGGGAATATATCTCTGTACAGTGGTTTTGCTAGCGGACTTATTTGAAAACTTTAGAGGCGAATTGTCTTTCCATTTTTAAGGTCGATCCTGCCTAGATATAGACCGTCCCGAGTCTCAACTGTCGCACTGTGCTGAAGTACACGGAAATGAGAAATGCTGACCTATTCAATTTTTTTTTTTTCGTCTATGAGCGTGCGATTCAGGGTCGCTTTCGACTCAGACGGTCGTACACCAAAGTAAATAACCGTGTCACTATTTTTTTCTTATTCCCCTCCTCCGCCTTACTATGATATATTATATTTAGACGTTAATAAAATCATTACGGGCGTGCATGGTCAAATAGTACCTGACAGATATTTTTATTGGTTAGCTGGAGAGATTAATTATTTCGATGCCAGTATGCTATAAACGTAAATGGTAATTTTAGAAGCGGAATTTGAATGTAATTAAATTCTACTTTTTTTTTGGTTAAGAGGTAATATCACCCGAACGATAGAAAAGAGATAGAGATATGAGAGGTTTTGTACCGATGAAAGTAGAGTAGTCTATAACTACAAAAAACATGTTTTAGTTTAATTGTATAATGCAAAATAAAAGAGAAAAAAAATCGGTCCGTCTATACGGGCGTACCACTATAGGTCACAATTTTTAATCTGGAACAAAAAACTAAAAAGTTTCTTAAAATATAACTCAAAATGAAGTGTGAACATTGTAGGACTTTTTCGGGAAAATTGATTTAAAAAATGATGGCGGTGGTTTGAATTTTTTTTTCTTTTTTTTTTTTTTTTTTTTTTTTTGAAAAAATCGGTCGAAAATCGCTTATAAAATCTGTAAAAATTAATTTATCAAACAAATTCTACGATGTTCACACTAGAAAATCTTATTTTAGAGTTGAAGTTAAAATTTTAAGTCAATCGGATAAAAATTGAGGGAGCTACTGGTGGTACGCCCAGTTCAAAAAACACAGTTTTGAGATATTACGGTTCAAAGTTTTGAGTAATAGAATTTTGTTGAAATTTTCGTTTTAACTCTAATCTGCTATGCCTGCTCCGTATAATTGGGCCTTCTAATTTGAGATTTTCCTCCTCCTCATCCTTCTTTGCCGAAATTACGTTCCTGCGAGCAGTATTATCCTTTTCGGTGAGCGATCGCTCGGAAAGGGAATTGCGCATCGCATCGGCTTCGGTACAGAAATTGCAACAATTTAATCCGATTTTTATGTCCAATAGATGTCCATAACTTGCATTAATTCGATTGTAAAGCCATCGTTGAAGTATAAAGCAGCAATTGCCACTGGAGGATCTACAAAACCGCTCTCAGCTCGACGCTACCCGACACACGGTATTCTGCGCTTCCGCCGCAGGCACATGTCACTATCTTAGCCCTCGACCACTACCATTCAAACACTAACGTGGTCTCTACCCCGACGCAACGTACAAACGACCGGACTTGTTACCGAACATGGGGATTTTTGGTTTTAGCCGAGTAAGCATCTTTGACAAGACAAAAGACAAAGCAGCGATGCAACTTAGAACGACGTTCGAGATATCGTGAATATCTAATGATGCGACCGGGGATTAAATTGTAACTCAAACATTGTCAAAAGATAGCACTGCAAGTACCGAATCCGTCTCAACACTAACAATTTCACCGGAATACTGATATACACGTGAAGAAGCCAAAAACACTAACTACTGTACGTTCTAACGGACTTTCTACAACCGGCTGATTTCTCAGCCTCAAAATTGGAGTAGAAAAGGCATCTGTTAATCTAAATTGAAAGCTGGAAGTTGAGAAGTGTCGGTGTAATTCATATAAAAAAGAATAAAGACCTCCAGCACATGCTTCCACGCACACTTGAAAAACCGCTAATTTTGCTTCACTACTATGTTCGGAAAAACGACTTTTTGACAGAAAAAGAGGATTTTTATTAGCTAAGTTCATTACGATTGCTAGTAACTTATTCGTCCTTTTTTCATTAATTCTGTTGAGTACTTTTTCATTTGTGATTTTTCCAGTCCAGCTTATTCGCTCCACTTTCCTCCAGCACTACATCTGAAAAGCTTGAACTTTTCGATATTTCGTCTATTGAAAGTCCCCACGTTTCAGCACAATACAGTGCTACCGGCCAAAAGCATAACTTTTTACAATGCGCTTACGAAGGTTCATACTTGTATTGTCTTTTGCCACCAGTATAGTTCGTTTTTTTTTCCCTTTGCTAACTTAGCTAATTTAATTTTTACGTTTATTTATGCGTCGCATGTCTAAGAATTTGAAACTACGTACTTGTTTCATCTCGGTTGATTTTTAAATGGAAACAATGACTTTTATTTCCATTAATTTCTAAGCCGAACTCTTTTCCTGCATCATTTATAATTTGGACTATTTTACTTTGAGTATATTACGAGGAGACCCTGCAATTTTATGGCCTGATCATCTGCAAACTTCATAGTTTGAAGTCTTTCACCTCCTACGGATATTCCGTAATTAGTATCTCTCCTAACACCTCCGTTAGTGTACGACTTCGCATATGTGCTAAATAGACGTGGCAACGAAAGACATCCTTGTCGTACTCTTTTATTTACTTTTTACTGGGGTTCTGACATATCTAGATATCCACTATTAAATTACTAACTGGCGTCTATAATATAGGTTGTATATCAGCCCTAATATGCGCTCAGAACATCGCATGGAGGAGAAAAAGCTTATGCTTAGAAACCATTTGATTTAAGTTTGTGATCACTCCTATTTCATTTTTGGTAGACCCGTTCTTGCGAAAACCAAACTACGCTTTATCTAAATTCTGTATACCTTTTCAATCACTTTTTTATTGTTTGCAGTAATATTTTTGATGCACGCGAATCTTACTACTCGCTGCATCTAACTGCAGCTGATTTTTTTGGAATCTGAATAATTACGGAATTACAATGTTCCGTTGGCCACGAACATTCCCGGTACACATTTGAAACTGCTTCGAAAAGTCGGTCATAAATTCCTTCTCCGTCCATTTTTATTAGTTCTGCCGGAATATTATCAGCGGTGCTTTGTTGCCTCGCATCATTTTAAGGGCCACGACAAATAATTCGTCTTCCATCATCTGATTGTGTCTAACTGAATATAGTCATTGAAGGTATCCATTTTGTTGATTCATTTTTATATAAATTTCCAACCTGATCCGCCGAGTTAATTTTTTTCCCGATAGGTTAACAAAATTCCATTATGTTTTGTGTAGTCATGTTTTTTATTTTTTTAAATATCAGGTTGGATATTTTCTGGATTTCTAATTTTTCAAGTTCTTGACACTTCAAGCTCCACCATTCCTATTTCCTTTTTCTACAGACTCCATCTACATGGTTTCTTAGAGATCTGTATCTCGCTTTGCCATCTACATTGTCATCGTTTCTGTATTCACCCTCTTTTCTTCATCGACCATTTGCAATATTTCTTCCGTAATCCGTGGTTTAATATACAACTCTGTTTTACCAAAATCATTTTCTGTGCGCGGTTTATCAGTGCTGATTTTTGATTATGTTCCATGATTGTTCTGTGCTATTATTAACACGCAAAACTTTTATTTCATTCTCTGTTTTCGGTTGATACTTCATTCTTGTTTGTTCCGTCTTTATTACTGGTTTTTTTTTCCCGGAGTACTTTTTTGAGCTTAAGCTCTGCTCTCATAGTTACCATGATGTGATCTATATCAGCATCGGGATATGCCATTGATTTTTTCACTTGGTTACTATATTTGCATTTTACTAGTGTAAGTCATTTTGATATTTGTCCCTGTTTTCTGCTGATTTTTAAGTATATCTTCTTCTCAGCGGTGCTTCATAGCAAGTGTTAGACATAATTTACAAAAATCAATGAGGCGGTTACCCCGGGTATTTCTGTATCCAAGTCCAAACTTACCGGTTACTCCTTCTCTTCAGATTTTGTTCCACCACTGCGTTCCAATCTCTCATCACAATTACATTATCTTTTGTTTTTATCTTATTTAATAATTACTCTAATTTTTGATATCTCTACTGTATGTTGGCATATAGACCGGTATAATGACCAGATTTACACTGGATGCGCCGAAAACCGTGCCAAAATAAATCTATTTTCCGTTATTTTAACATCTAGTAATGCTTGCGCCAATGATTTATTCAGCATCATTGTCCGATAACCTAAGTAGTTAAGGCGCTTGACTACGAAACCAGAAGCGTCATAGGTTACCGAGATTGGTCACGTTCCAAATCCAAGTCCTGGGTACCAGAAAAATCTGAGAAAGTAAAGACAGCCGACAGAAAGGAACTGGCCCCAATATTCTCTTCACATCCATTAGGTTTAGTACATTGTGAGCCTTAACTGCACAATTCTCAACGGGCTGGTCAAATGGAACTTACTTTATTTACTCGTATTACTATTATTACAGTATCTTGATAAACTGCCACCATGTATTATTTTGTATTTTCCTATATTAAATTGCTTTTCGTATAGTTTAGAGGATCTTCTCTTTTACAGAAGCTCGTAACATGAACAGACATCGACCAGACAGCCGTATCACCGGGAACCGACGCTTCTGGATTTTAATAAAGCACCAAGGCAGAGGCGAATGCAAGTATTTTTTGAGCGTGATGTAATTTTGAAAGAAGAAACCCGAAGGAATTACCACGGATAAAGTAACAGTAATTTAGGATGAGGGTTTTTCTAGAACATAAGTACGAAACAGGGATCGCCTCAACAATATTAGTGTAAGAGAGAAAGAGAGATTTTAACGAGCTTTTTAAGAAAAACCAGGTATAAAAGATTAATATGACTGCCAAAAGGAGAGACGGTTGCCAAGAAGCGCACCTAAATATTGAAAAAGAATTAAGCCATTACTTAAGATTAACTAAAGAAGGATTAAAAGGACGAATGGTAAAGACAACAGGTGAGGATTTCGGTGAGTAGATAAAGAGATAATTATTAGAAAGAGCGTTTTCTATTTAACGAGTTTTGGAAATAGGAATTCACTAGTAAGATATTTCGTCAGAGGAGTAGATAAGAACGTCGTCTTTTCAACTCCCTTCCTTTTCTTCTATCTTTTTAGCCGAATCCGTGGCTATTTTACGTGCTATCCTTTTTATATTCTCAACATCCAAGCTATCGAAATTCGCCATATGCTCTGATTCGAAAAACGTTTTATTAGCCATCTCGTTTCCCTTCCTTAAATCCTCGTCAGATCATATTATTCTTTATATTTGTTCCTTAATTTATAATTTATTAACATTCCGCTCTATCCTAATTGACCTGCTCTGGATTCCGGATCACTGCGGCATCGTTGGTAACGGTCTTGCCGACTCTTTGGCACGTCTAGCTGTAGTAAATGGCCGTTTCATAGACAGATTCCCTTCCCAATGTCTTTGGCCTCTCTCTTATCGTTTTCACCATGACTTTTAGACTAATCTTTATCCGTCTCTTTTCTCCAATCCTAACTCATTTTACCTTGTTATCCTCTCCACCCACTTCTTCCTGGTTTAATAATTTTCCATGCATCAGCCGTTCTGTTATTTCCTCCATAATTCGCCTCCGCTTTAATCACAGTCTGCTTCCTGCCTCCCTCTTTCGTTTTAATATTATTCAGTTGCCCTTGTGTCCCTTCCATCCTCTTATCTTAAATTTGACCTGCGATGTAAATCGCCTTCTCTATTTGAATGCTCTTCTATCTCCTTGGAACGCGCAGTCCTTTATTCTAATTTGCTTGGCCTCCGCCTCCCGACCCTTTACTGTGCCCACTATATTCTTGCTCTTCCTTCTCCTTCTGTTGTTCCTGTATTGGCTACTTTCATTTCTTCTGTTTCTAATCGCTTCCTGTGATATAACTTACAAATCCCTACGTTTCATCATTCTGTTAGTCCTTTGTGTCGGGTAAATGTCCCGCGTTGACGCGCTCAAGAAAAAAAAAACAAAAATAAAAAAAATGCAATGTTAATAAAGTATTTTAAAAAATCTCTACGGTAGAACTCGAAAAGTTCACCTTCAAGTGGGGGAGAAGGGAAAGCAATGAATATCATAGTTGTACATCGGAAAAGAGCAATAATAAGAGAAGCAGAGTGAATGGGGAGGTTGAAATAGTACATAATGTCAAAATTAAATGGGCATCACCAAAGGAGGGTAGCTGAAATGTCAATGAAAGTAGTAATTAAGAATTTTTTATTGATAAAAGACACAAATAAACACCTTCGACAAGAGCATATAACCTGATGGACCGGTACTAGACGGAAACTAAACATACTGCTCGATAGTAGGTTGGTGTGTTCAAGCCACTAAACGAGACGTTAGTTAATTTTAAACTTTCGAAACGCTTCGTGAGACTTGAAGCGTAAGAGAGGTAAAGCGAAATGGAAAAAATTAAGATTTTGGAATGAGAATGATAATTGAAATTTTTCCAAAAGGAATTAAAACGTTTAAAAGGATCTGGAGGGAAAAAGAAGATACCATGGACAGATAAGGTTACTAATGAAGACGTGTTAAAACGAATGTCCAAACGAAGAGAGTTAGTTTTTACCATTCAAAAACGTAAACTGGAATATTACGGGCATGTATGCAGAAATATAAAGTATGAGCCTTTACAACTGGTTCTAAAAGGAAAAATAGACGGTAAAAGAAGCGCAGGACGAACAAAAACATCATGGGAAGATAACTTATTACGTTGCAGTGGAGAAACAGAAACAGAACTGACGGAAACGGCCATTAATAAGAACAAACTAGCCATATTGATCGCCAAACTTCGTTCGGAGACGGCGTAGATAAGAAGAACAAGGAGGGAAAAATCAGAAAGATTTTTAAGAATGGGAAAAGTGATTCCATTTATGTGTCCGGAAAGAAATGCAGAGGAATCGATTAAAGGGACGAGCGGAGTTCTGAAAGGGTAAGAAGAAATGTAAGAAAATGCGAAAAAACAGTAAGAGACGAGAGAGAACAGAGAATTCCTGAAAACTGGGGTCTAGGGCTTTTTTTTTTAAATATGCCCGTCTCAAATTTTCAATTGAGTTACATTTCTGTGATAACACTTAGGACTATATGCACTCTGAACATTACAGTTGTACTGTGACACAGTTGTTTTAGTCGAAAATGTCACTATTTCCGCACGGCCAGACTTTTCGTCTCACAGTTTCTTTAAAAGCACTCTTTTAAATATCCTACATACATACTTCCACGGAATTAGTTTGATGTTTATCGCACACATCGGAACACAGTTTATCGACATTCGCTTTTACATATACTTTGCGATTTATCCAACTGTGTTTTCTCGTTTAAAGCAAATAATTTCTCTCGGGTTATTTTTTTAGTGTAAGACCCCTCCGTAATAGTTAGAAAAATAAAATTGGCCGCGTTAAATTAAACGGTAAATAAAAACGACGATATTTTACTTATATATATATATATATATATACATCTGGCCAGGCAGAAAATTTGTCAAAAGCAAAAAAAAAAATACATCAGTTTTTGAAATCACCGTTAAAAAGCTGTAAAATGAACGTAGCCGAATGAACTTTTTATTAACGTAATATAATAATTTGAGAGAGCTTTTTACGGAGCACACTCAATGACTACTTTTCGCGGCCGGTTATTATTACTATCGTTGTTATTGTCTATTCGGTCGGCGAAAAATCAGACTACAAATGAAACGGAGTTCGCGAACACACGACGAGATGCCAATATACTACTTCGAATGCCGGATAAAAATTGTAATAACTGCGACGCCACTGTAATTAACTTTCCCCTGGAATGGAACATTTTGGCACTTATGTTGCTTATATTTATTATAGTTACCGTCGCCATCTGCCTGCTATCCGGATTGGTATGGTTATTCACGATAGCCACTAAATCCTCGTCAAAAAACCCCGTCGTTTCTTAAGTTCAATATTACATTTATTCTCATCTTGCGCGGAATTTTATTTTTATTTTCGGTAAATTTTCGGAACAGTTCTGGCAGTTCCTTTAATTGTTTTCCTTCGTTTCATTTTGTCGCTTTAGTTCACATTGATCTACTCTCACTTGTAGTTCGATCAATATGCGCGTTAAAATAATTTAAAATACTTTATAATTCAAAAAAAATTTTTTTAACTATTTACACGCACAAAAACAGTATGGTTTCCTTAGATTTATAAATTAATTGCGGTTCGGTGCACGTGTATTCTGTGAATTAGTTAGATCTTCGTATTTTTGTAAGCGTAGTTTTCTGTCAGAGTATAGATTTTACGCACAAAAACAGTAAGGGGTTAGAGAGTTGGACAGGTTTTTAGTTAGGTACACGCAAAACAATTTAAAGTTAGTTACAATTATTTAACATCTCCGGTGACTTTTAACCGCTAACAATTTTCAACTTAAGAGGGGCGATACATGTAAAATTTTTAAAAAATCGATTTTTTTTTTTTTTTTTTTTTTTGCATAAATAGTTAGTATAACATCTCAAAAATATGCCTGTAACTTTTCAAAATTAAATTCTTATTATTTTTCGATTTATAACTCATTAAAGTGCCCCGCCTCAACTCAGCGCTCGAGTGCTATTAGATCTGTATTAGAGCAGTCGACTCTTAATATCTGCTTCTCGGATTCCTAACTTTGGCGGGACCTTTTATATTGAAGACCTGAGTAAGCAGATGTTTGGAAACTCTTTTGTTTCTTGATTTCGTGAAAATAACAGCTCGATAGTGATACAGATTTGGTACGCATAGCGTTATGCTCATGACGACGTTTGAGTTAGAAATTAATCTTTGATTGTTCATTAATTCGCGATCTCTCAAACGTCGTTCTAGGTTGCATAGCTGCTTTGTCGTGTCAAGGATGCTTACTTGGCCAATACCAAAAATCCCCGCGTTCGGTAGTAAGTCCGGTCGTTTGCATGGTCGCATCAGGGTAGAGATGCTTTAGTGTTTGAGTGGTAGTAGTCGAGGGCTGAGACAGTGACTTGTGCTTGTGGAACGGATACTGAAGAATATCGTGAATGGTGTGAAAAACATGAACCAAACTGCCAAGAAAACCATAAAGGCTCTTCAGGCGCAATGGAAGTTGAAGCTGTGAAAGAGATGTTTTCACGACCCAAAGATTTATTTGGCGTAAAATACGGAAACTACATATATAGGAGATGAAATTCGAAAACCTTCACGGGAATTCTTAATTTGAATCCGTATGGAGACGACTTTCAAGTCATTAAAAATGAATGGTCACGTGCAGAAGAGGATGAGTGCTCGTCTCCGAAAAACTGGAACAGACAACCAACTAGGAGGAAGAGGCAAACTCACCGAAGCTTTGATCAAAAAATTATCTTTTCTCTACGGATTAGCTATTCGGAGGAACATTAACTGCGTCAAGGATATGAAAGATGCAATTATAGCCACGTACTATCATATGTGTTCCACAGATGACAACCCGAGACATGATTTGACCACTCGTAGAATGCAAATAAGAGTTTCAACTCCACCATCTGTTCAAAGCACTTGAATTCAGGACTAAAAATTGTTCAAAATTAGCGCGTACATCTCAGCTGGACTGTTCAATGATGGATATACATATCTTTTACAAGTAATGAACTACCCTTATAAATAGTAACTGGTCGCCAATGCATGCCATATCAAGCAAAAATCGATGAATAAAGAATGAGTCGAGAAAATCGGCGCAGCTCTTTGACGACTAAAAAAGCTCGTGAAGCATGTCAAGAAGAGTTCAACAAGAAAAATGAGTTCTACGAACGCAGTGAAGGACTGCTATATGGCCCTGGACTCGTTGACTAGCTGACTAGTAGTTGGTAAGTGGCTGCAATCATAGAGTTTCTATATGTCAAAACTTTAAACGCGTTTTTCTGGAAACTATTTTTTTGAAATTGGCGGGCGTGATTACTCGAAAAGTTCTCAACCGATTTCAATGAAATTTGGTACGCATCTTCTCTGTAGTATTAGTTTCTAGTTGAATCTCTACAATTCCAAAAATTTTTTCAAAAGATACCATTTTTGACCCATAATTATCAAAAAAATGGCTGAAAAATCGAACTTTTTTTTTTCTGAGGCGCGTCAATTTGCGATTTCTTCACTCTTTTGATTTTTTACAGGTTCAATTAGAAAATACATGTTTTCTGAACACTCTTCAACTTGAATTTTTGATTTCGGATCACTACAACAGACGCTAGAACGCCCGCCGATTGGCGCCGTTCGCTACGAGGGTCTCAGGAGACTGGTCAGTACGGCGGCCATTTTGTAAAAAAAACAAATCATTGTGTCTTGTATTTAAATATATGATGAATAAATGCGCTTACTTTCAAAAATATTTACTTATTCCTTCCTTATAAAATAAGCCTCTGAAAAACGGTCAAAATTTAGACAGTTACATGTATCGCCCCCCCTTAAATGAACGAATTCGGGCGGGGAGCAGCGGTAAATTGAACGAACTAAAATGATGACAAAAATGAATTGGCGGCGCTAATTCGGTCGCTAACCTTTTTTTTTTTTTTTTTTCGTATTTTTTTCCGTAAACTTCAAATTGTTTCTGTGAAGTACCAGTAGGATTTTGTTCGTCGCTTTTATTTATTTATTTCTTACTTTTTTGTTTTTTGTGACGTCTAATTTTTGTTTTCAAATTTGAAACGCGTCTCGAAAAGGTGTTGTAGTTAATATCTACTTTTTTCGGCTGTACATTCGATTTTCCAGTGAAATGAAGTCCAAGAAACCTTTTTGGGATCGGCTCTTTTCAACGTGATTCGTTTCGACGGCAGCGATCCAAGATTTTTGTCCAGACTTTTTTACGAATATTTTAAACATTATCAAGTGATGAACACGGTTACCAGATTTATTCCTGCATCCTGTAAAACATCTCCATTTTCTGCTATCAGAAATTTCGCATAGAATATACAAGCGGTCTCGTTAGCAAGTTAGTTTTGCCGCGTGTTTAGTAATATTTGCAAAATATACACTTTACGTAATTTTGTTAGATTATTCACTTCTAAATATTTTCAATCTATTTTCGTTTCTTTTTTTCAAATTCATTTGGAAAATCTAAAGCAAGAGATAATTTTTGATCATTGAAACTCCATTGCTCAGCAACCATAATATCGCAACTGATTAAAACCTATTTTGGTAAAATCTGTAATGAAAACAGTAGAAACTGGGATCCCGAACTCATTCCATGGAAAATGAAAATTTAATACTTAGTCGACTATGTTACGCTTGCAACTAGTTAATAACGTTACAAAAAAAACGCAGCACGAAATTAAACCAAAAACAGAATTTTTCATTAGCATATCACACTCCTGCAAAAAAATATTTTTTTTTACAAAATTTGGAGTTTCGGGCGCCCCGACGGTCTAAGTATGAAATTGTGTAAATTCAACTATATTTTTCCTCGAAAACGCTCTTTTATTGTACATGTTTTTGAAATATATTTTGATTTCTTTCACTTTTTCACTCGGATTGTTACTTACATGACCATACTTATTTTGTTGTTTTTTGTCCAAAGGGCGGATTTAAATGATTTTTTATCTTTTTTTTTTATTAATGAAAATGTTTCTACTTTTTTTTTTTTTTTTTTTTTTTTTTATACTTTGAATTTCACTTTTAAATAGCTGGTTCTGAGTTATGAATTTTTTAAGAGTAATTTTTGTGGTAATTTTAAATTCCACATTATATATTTTTGATCTTTTTTTTGCCGATCAGGGGTAATCAATTATTCTGAAGTTATTAAACTATTTTAAAGAAAATTTCCGTTATGATTTATCTTCCGATTTTGAAGTTTGTATGTTCGGCTGTTCCTGAGGTATTAAATTCTATTTGATATTCTCGTCGCTTCTAAACTATTTTATTATAATATTTCATATAAGTTACAGAATCCTAAAAAACGAAAATAGGTTTTAAACATATTTAGGTGAATAATCTGCTAAAATTATGTAAAATACGTGCTTTGTGATTATATAATACTAGGGGATGGTTCTCGCTGGGGCCCGTTCCTTCGGACTTTAAATTATATTACTTTGTAAATTTCCATAAGGACTGCAGCGTTCACACTCATTTTTTTTTTTTTTTTAAAGAAGTACACCAATACGTCAATTAAAAATTGGAATTTAGATTAAAATATCTGAGAAACTGAAACCGCTATCAGGCTAATATATGCGAGAGGAATATAAAGTAAGTAAAAGTAAAGTAAAGCAAGTCCCATACCCTTATACCGATGGCGTCGGGGATTGTGACACATTTAATTCTCCTCGGAGACTTTACTATGCAGGTTAAAAAGAAAATCAATACCGTAGCTCACATAGAACCGGCTGTAGAAGTTTTAAAACATTTTTTGCTTAAAAGTTAATTTTCACACATTTTTCAAAATTTGGGCTCTTTGATTTTAAAATTTTGGAAGTGCCCCGTATTTTTCCTATATTATAGTGGTTAATATATATCATTTTAGAAAAAGAGTGACCTTGCAGCTACCGTGAAAAAGTTTAGTTTCCAGTCTTATCGCTTTAAACATGCATTTTCCCAAATTTCTTCCCTAAATATCAACATTTTTCGAATTTTATTATTTTTTTGTATTCTAGAAACAACTCTGTACGCAGGTTAAAAAGAAAATCAATATACCGTAATTTATACAGAATTTTTCAAAAAAATTTTTTGCTTAAAACTTGATTTTCACACTTTTTAAAATTTGGGCCCTTTAATTTAAAATTTTTGAGGTCTCGTATTTTTTCTACATTGTAGTGGTTGATATACATAATTCTGAAAAAGAGTGACTCTCCAGCACTACCATGGACTTTTTTTTACCCCTTTAAGAGTATATTTTCCCAAATTTTGATCCCTAAATATCAAAATTTTTCAAATTTTATATTTTTCCCGTATTCTCGAGACCTTAGTATGCAGGTTAAAAAGAAAATCTGAACTGTAACTCATATAGAACCGGGTGTGGAATTTTTTTCTTAAAACTCGATTTTTACATTTTTCTAAATTTGGGCCCTTTAAATTAAACATTTTTGAGGGCTCGTGTTTCTGATCACACATAGTGAATTTTGTTCTTATATTGTTTGTTATAATTGTTTATTATATCAGTTGTTTTTTTTTTCTACCCTGGGCGCGCTAGCAGCCTTGACCCAATAACATGAAAAAGTTAAGAGATAGAACTAAATAGCCAGGCGGTCAGAAATGGAAAAGACAAAGGACAGCAGCAACGGAATAACTGAAGGCAATGGGAAGGAAAGGATATAGGTAGAATTAAAGCGAGTAGGAAGACCCAAAACTAAAATTTGGGCGTAAAGAATGGAGCGTTCGTTAGAGAGTGCAGAACATTCGAATAGGATATGATTTGAATCATAAATACAAGGAGGCTTAGAAAAGAGCAGAAAGGAGAAAGAGCTAAAGAAAAACGAAAACGGGAAGAGGTTCTAAGCCTAATTAAGGAAACAACAGTGGAACGACAACAGATAGGAATAGACGGAAACCAAGGCAGGATATTATTATAACTTGTTATACTGAATCACTCTAATGTTAGAAAAAAAAAACTTAGATCAGGCGGTTCGAGAATAGCCTTTTTCCGGATCCACAGCGCTTCCAGGTATACACCTAAGCTGAAATTGAATATTGATTATATTACAAAAATCAGGGAAAGTAGAGACGGCCGAGAAAAAATAGCATTGTTAGACGTAGTGCACGTTCTGTTAAGGGTATGGGACTTACTTCACTTTACTTTAGTGGCCTCAAAGGGTTTCGGTGTGAAACACTTTGTGACTGGCCGGTCATTTGATTGGTTTGGACGCAACTGGACTGAACTCGGGGTGTAAACAGCCTAAGGCGAACGGCACGCGAATACGAGCGGGATATGTATTAATTTTAATCTCTCGGTGCTTGACTAAATGTACGCAAATTTTGAGCAAAAGTTTACAACGCTGGTAATCCATTACAATTTAAATGCTGATACAGCGCCATCAGTTGGTAACCATAAGAAATCTTTTATGCTTACAACAAAAAGTATGCGAATTAATCAGTTGTATAATTTATGCGGAAAATTTCGAAATAGAAAAGTACACGTGTATCACGCGCATAACACATTGCTATTATTGTAAATGAGAAATATTTTGAATATTAAAAAATATATAAATCATTTGTTTCAGAAATTCGTAAAACTTACAATGATTAAATAATAAGTACTTTTTCGCGTAAATAAATGAAATATAAACAGAAATAATATACATGTAAATTACGGTTTCATTGAAGCAAGTGGATATATGTTATCTTTGTTTTCTTATAGAAATCGCGATGTACAGAACAAAATTATATTTTATTAAGATTAATAAGAAGTTAACAAAATAGTCAATAGTGTGAAGTACATGTACATGGTAATCGATGGCGCTGTAATCACACAGTCGAAATTCGATTACCAACGCTGTAAACTTCTACCTATGTTTTAGGAGGTATCTTTGCGCAGATTCTTCCGATAGGTTTTTCAAAAAAAAAAAATAAGATGATGCGTTTTTCCTAGATAAAAAGTTTTGAGATCATTATCTTACGAATGAAATATTATAATTGATCGTATTGTGCAAAAAATAAAAAGCGATGAGTAATTTGATAGAGCTTATAGACGGATATGTGGCTTAAAATCTTATAATAAAATTGTTAATAGCGTGAGCAGAACTTCAGATTTAGTAATAGGGACAGAGGAAACTGTTTGTGTAGAAAGGGAGGAATCACTGTTCGATAAGGTGATCAATATCATCCTTCATTAAGAATAAACATTTTATTAAATGAGTCTAGGAAAAGTATAAGTAAATATACACATAAAACAGTATACCTGTTAGAAATTATAAAAGAGCTGATTTTATAACTATATATAATCCGTTCCGTGTTATAAATTGGAAACTATTGTATGAAATTCGAGACAGTAATGAAGCTGCTTCTTATTTTGATAAATAGTTACAAAGAATTCCGGATGAAACGGTACCTTTACAAATGAGAGGTGAAAGCTCGTATCCTCGGCGGTTTACTAAGGAAATAATACGTTTGATTAAAGAAAAAGAGAGGAATCGTTTAAAATATAAAAGAATAAAGCAGGAACACTTTCATCAGAATTTCAAAAATATATGTAAACAAATTAAAAATGAGAGCTGAAATATACAAGTTTAAGACTGAAACAGAACGCAGAATGAAAAGTGAACCGAGGGGTTTCTGGGCTTATGACAACCAAGGTAAAAGAATGAACAGCAACACTTTTACACATCAGGGAGAAATATTGCGAAGTCCCGAAAAGATTGCATCTTCTTTTGTTGAACATTTTTCATCGGTGTATTCTAAAACGGCAAAAGCTTCCTGGTTTTGTGAGAAAATGGGAAACAATCTCGGCTCATCAAATCACATGACAATTAAAAGTATCACTAAAGCCGAAATATACGAAACATTAAGAACATTAAAACCTAAACGTACATTAGGCCCCGATAATATACTGCCATATATATTCAAGGCGTGTAGGGATCTATTTACTGAACCGCTTACACATGTTTATAATTGCGTTATTAATTCCTGCATTTTTCCTGAAAGTTGTAAAATATCAAAAATTGCCCCGTTACCGAAAAACAATCAATCTAGAGATATTAAAAATTTTAGACCTATATCGTTGCTACCTCAAGCTACAAAAATATTTGAGCGCATCCTTTATAATAGTATATATCCGCAAATCAAACATCGCATATCTATAATCAACATGGTTTTATGTAGGGTAGTGCTGTGCTTTATTGACTATTCTTCAATGGCGTTCGATAATGTACTCCGGGAAAAACTGTGGCCTACGCTCGTGGAAATGGGCATTCCGAAGCATCTGGTATATCAAATAAAGCAATTATACGAGTATAATATAAATGCAGTGCGCATTGAAAACGACATAATGTTAGGAAAATTTAAGACAGAAAAAGAAGTAAGACAAGGATGTGTCCTGTCGCCTCTACTTTTTAACCTTTACAGTGAGTACATCATGAGGCAAGTACTGGATGGATTGGAGGCTGGTATATCTACTGGTGGAAGGATCATTAATAATTTACGCTTTGCAGACGATCTAACGATTATAACCGACTCTGTTGACGATATGAGAATATTACTGGATCGACTTGATAAGATAAGCACAAAATATGGACTAAAGATAAATAAAAATAAATCAAAACTAATGGTAATAGATCGAGGTAAATTAATAGCGGAATCAGAAAAACAAATCTTTTTTTTTTTTTTTTTTTTTTTTTTTGAGCATGTCGGCTAAGGACGTTACTCACTTCAACGGTATGATGGTATTAATAATTATAAAGGAAAAATATTACAAATGGAACATACGAAAGAAGCTAACAAAGGAATAACCAAAGGAGACGGAAAAGAAAGGATGCTGTGAGCGCTATAGGGCGTAGGGAGGCCAAGACGCAAAAGACCGGAATACAGTATCGCGCGTTCTGAAGAAATGGAAGGACATTCAAGGAAAATGTGGTTCGCATCACAAACGAAGTTTGCTTCTAACGGATCAAATGGACAAAGAGGAGACTGAGTAATGGAGAAACGAAAGAGCGAAGCAGGAAGCAAGCTGTGGTTTAACCGAAGTCTAATTATGGATGAAATAGTTGACCGCCTCATGTTGGGGAAATCAACAAACCACGGAAAAAGAGGAGGAGTGGGTTGTATGGATAAGTAAAAGGAAGCAGGATTGGAAAAAGAAGAAGGATAGAGATCAGACCAACAGTCACGATGGCGACGCGAGGAAAGAGTAAGAAGACTTTGAGCTGGGAAATGCCTAATAAAGCGACCGTTTAAAGCAGCCGAACGTGCCAACGAGTCGACTAACTCGTTGCCCGAAATTCCACAATGACTAGGAATCCACAATAGATCAATACGGACAGAACGGGAATGAAATAGATGTGAAATTAAGGAACGTATGCGAAGCACGATAGGATCAGCGGATGGTTTAGGAAAGGGAGTAGCAATGGCTTGTAAAACGCCTTTTGAATCAGAAGATAAGAGAACCTTGGATATGTTGTTAGAGGAGGCTATAAAAAGGATTGCCTGTAATATCGCAATAGATTCGGCTAGGAATATGGAGGAGAACGAGGGGAGTTTGAACGACTCAGAATAGCCGAAATCCGGCAAAGTAAAAGCCGCTCCAACCCCCAAAGCTGACTTTGAGCCATCTGTAAAAATTAAGGTATACGAAGGAAAGAGCGAGGATAAAACATAGTTAAATTCGTTATGAGCAGCGGGAGAGGGAAGAGACTTGACATACGAAGGAAGAAAAAGTAAACTGGGTGAGTAAATAAAATCTAGGAAATTATAGGTAAAATAAGGGCATTTGTTGTAGGATAGAACAAAAGGAGAGAAGGCCCTGAGTCGTGAAGAAATCAAGGAAAGGATTGGGGTTTTACGAGGAGAGAAACGCCAGTTGTTGAATATAAACCAGTAGGAATTAAGTAAGTAGGAATTGGAAATATGAAGACGTTTAATCAGAAATCGTTCACCTAGATAAAGTCTTCGGATGAATAAAGGACAGGAACCAGTTTCTGCCAAAATGGCTGCAATAGGAGAGGAGTTCAAGGCACCGATACAAAGACGAAGACACATATTATGGATTTTATCAAGTTTAAGGAGAAGATATTTAGGAGCACTGGCGTAAAGGAACGAGCAATAATCGAATTTAGAAAGGATAGTGGCCCTGTATAGCATCAGAAGGATATAAGGATCCCCACCCCAATTACGGGAGGAGAGAGCCTTCAACCAATTAATCCTCTTGAGAGCCGACGTATAGAGATAATTTATGTGATGATGAAAGGACAAGTTACTGCTAAGAACAATGCCAAGGTAGGAGACAGAACTAACTAAAGGAATAGGAAGATGGCACACGGATAGATTGACTGAGGAACGAGAGAAACAAATCCAAGATTATGAAACAGCGCATGACTATATATATTTGGGATCTATTTTTTTTTTTTTTTTTTTACCCCCCCTTGGGATTGCTAGCAAAGAGCATTAGCCCAGCAAAAAGGAATAGATACATGGAATAGAATAGAAATTATATTTTTATTCTGTCGACAATGGAATCAAGGAACACCCCTAGGACAGGAACAACAGAGATAGTAGTTAGAGAAAGAACATAAGAGGCGTTGGAAGGAGCAGGAAGACCAAGCTTTAAAAGATGACAATAAAGTAACTCACGCTCGCGAGATAAACCGGAGCACTCGAAGAGCACGTGATTCGCATCGCAAACATACTGGGAACCTTCAGGATCCAATGGACAAAAAGGAGAAGCAGCCAAAGAGAAGCGATTTAGTGAAGAAGGAAGGAGACTATGCGAGAAACGGAGGCGAGATAATTTAGTAATTATGGACCGATGCAAACTGGGAAACTCATAGAACCAAGGACGAGGGGGAGGAACAGGATTAATCAAGAGATAAAAGGAATTAGGATTAGCGAAAAGAGATACATAAACAGAATGCCAAAGTCTAAGATGGCAGGATTTAGTTGGAAGAAGAATATTGTGTGCTGGAACCCTACTAATAAAATTCCCATTGGAAACAGCAGCTTTAGCAAGGAGGTCGACGGCTACATTTCCATCAATGTCTGCATGTCCTGGAATCCAAAGAAAGTCAATCTGGGTACACGTCGATGAGGATAGATCATGAAGAAGAGAACGAATAGAAAGGATAATAGCATCAGTGGAAGGAGAAAGGGAAGGTGGAGATAGCGCTAGAAGAACACTTAAAGAATCAGAAACAATAAGGAATTTGGAAGAACTTGCAGAAGAGGAAATATAAATAATGGCTTGTAGAATGGCAACAGATTCTGCAGTAAAGACAGAACAAAAGGACGGAAGTCTAAAAGACCGAGAATGAAAGAACTGAGGGCACAAGAATGCCGCCCCAACTCCGATCGGGCTCTTCGATCCCTTATTGAAGAGAAAGGCACTTCAACGGGCGAAATAAAACGAAGAATACAACTAGCCCGGAATACAATGAGTCGGTTAAATAGAATATGGCGCGACTCTTTTATCACAATTACGGTGAAAAAGAAGATAGTACGACGATAGGTGTTCTCTGTATTTATGTACGTGGCAGAGACATGGTCGGTGAAAGCAAAAGATAAACAACGTATAGATAGCTTCGAAATGTGGGTTTGGAGACGTATGTTACGAATACTCCGGACAGCAAAGCAAACGAATGTTTCCATTTTACACACACTCGATATTAAGCGTAGATTATCCGGCGATGTTTCATTAAGTATAATGCGATTCTTTGGTCATACTATGCGTAACGAACACTCCACGCTACAATTAATAATTGACGGAAAAGTGCAGGGAACACGCCCAAGAGGAAGATTAAACATTAAATGGACGGATATAATTAGAAATTTATTAAAGGAAAAATCAATTATCGAATGTAAACGGATCCGATGATCGACTACAATGGCGGAAAAAAATTAAAGATGCTGTAGTGTAATAGTCACGACATTCCTTCGGGGGATTACGACCAAAGAAGAAGAAGAAGAAGAAGAAGAAGACCTGTCGTTACAAATTTAGTAACATTTGTCGACTATGTTTCCTGTTTATTAGATAAGTCATCCCAAGTCGATGTGATTTACACGGATTTTCAGAAGGCATTTGATAATGTTGATCATTCAATTCTCTTGAGGAAATTAAGCGAATCGGGATTTTCACGTAATTTAATAAAACTGTTTGAAAGTTACCTGAAAAATAGATATCAGTACGTCCAGGTTAATTATTGTAGGTCGCTCTCCTTTCTGTGTTCCTCAGACGTACCACAAGGTTCCATTTTAGGACCATTTTTATTCCTGCTCTTTATTAACGACTTACCTAATGTAATACAGCACTCGAAAATTCCGAAATTATTTAGGGAGATAAAGAATACTGAGGATGCGTATTTATTGCAAAAGGATATTAATAATTTCATGTTTTGGAGTATTTCATATAATTTACTAGTAAATACGTCGAAATGTTATTATACTACTTTCACTCGCAAATATTTTCCCATTAGCAGCTCGTATAATATTGATGGTTTTGTTTTGAAGAAAGAAACAATGGCTAGAGATCTAGGAATTACTTTAGACACTAAACTTACTTTTAAGCCGCATATTATTCAAGTAGTCAGTCGAGCTAGGAGAATGCTTGGATGTGTGATAAGAAACTGCAGGAATTTCATGAACATCGAAACTTATTTATGTTTATATTTTTTCTTAGTTCGCTCACATCTAGAGTTTGCATCAATAATTCGGGTTACCGGGTCTATCGAAACGATAAATATGGTTGAGAACGTGCGAAAGAAATTTTTAAGGTATCTGCAGTACAAATTTGTTAAACCATATGACAGCAAATTTGTATATAGTCAACCATTGACTGGTTTGGGGATTAGTAGTCTTGAGGGACGCAGAAATGTAGCAAGACTTTCTTTCCTATATAAACTAATCCATGGAAAATTAGATTGGTCGCCACTTTTGGAGAAAATAAACTTAAGGGTTCCTGTCCATAACGTTCGTCGAAGTGAGGTATTAGCGATAGATTTGGCCAAAACGAAGAAATTTTCATGCTCCCCCCTTTTCGTTCGCTGTTAGTATTATATAATAACTTAGATAAGGAACATCGGTGACATTGACATTTTTGATAGCAATGATTAAGGGGGTTTTTAAAAATCATTCAGGATATTTTGCAATAGAAATGTGGGGTTGCTCGGAATATAAACTGTTACGTCTGTGTTGGAATATATTATGTTACTGTAAGTTTATTTTATTATTTTTCTATATGTATTTATCGGTAACAGATTAAATGTAAATTATTCGTGGCTTATTTATGCATGTGTATTTTAATTTTAAAGAATGCTTATTTTCCTACGTATGCTTCTATTTGTAAATTACATTGATATACACACATATGTATATATGTATATGTGTGTCTATGTATATATGTATGCGTGTGTATTTGTGTGCATGGATAAATGTGTATATGGGGTGTATGTGCTTATTTCTCTAATTATTTCGTATTTTTAAGTATATATGTATATATATATATATATATTGTGCTGTACATTAATTAGCCTTCGAGCTGTTGTACTGACGATTTTTAAATAAATAAATATCATAGTTAGCTGGAACGCTGAATGAAAACGAAGAATTAACTATTACAGTACTTGAAAGAAACGGCTAACACAATTAAAATAAAAGTTCGATCTTGATATATAAATAAAAAAATTTGCCAAAAAAAAATTAAAATTTTTCCTTCGCGCACAATAACCAATTTTTCTCTTGTCGAATAAATTTAAGATGTTACAACACAAGAAAAATAAATTATTTTAAAGCTTATGTTCATAAATATTTCAACCCTTTCATTTACTAATAGAAATTTGGCAGCTTTTTTTGTCAAATACTATACACACAAAAACAGGTGTCTTTAAAGAGTTTAAAACTAATTCGTAACTCGCAAGACTCTCTCTAGAAAATATTCCAAAAAATTCCAATTTTGAACCAAAATGAGTTTTCAGTTCGTTCCATGCGCGGAGCACGCTTACTTATCTAACATATTAATTTCAACGAAGGACGGCATTATCGTCACAAAAAGCACGTGGTTTTCTTAGATTTTTGAACTTTTAACCATGCCGGACTGAGCTAATTATCTGATAAACTACTAGCAAACGTGAAGTGTGCGTAAAACAGTAATAATGAACCGAACAGATCAATGGCTGGAAGAATTTGTATCAGCCACTCACATTCGGTTACGGAATTTTTTACCGCCGCTTCTGGTAACCAACAAGGCTCCGTTAAAATTGTTTACTATATATCATTGTTCCGCAGAATGCGACCGTTCAAGAAAAATTGGATAAAGAATTGACGAAGACGACACGATCGACATTGGTATTTTATCGAGTCTGCTAAAAGAGAAATATCGACGTATTCGGAGTATGAACCTTAATTGCGATGAGTTGGTATGCGAAGCTCTTCATATTATCCTTAGAAATTCAGAGTTGCTTCGAAAGACTAGTGGTTTAAGAGTCGATAACTAGTAATATTCTTTAAGAATTTTCTGCGTGCGAAATTTAATACTTCTTACCCTCAATAGCGATTGAAAATTCCACGCAAATATGTTTGAAAAAAAATTTAAATGTTCCAAATTAAGATTTTCGCGTAACTCCAGTTTCCCGGTAAAAATAAATGATTAGCGTATCAGTACGTAATGGAATGTACGATTAAATTGCAGCCCCACGGTCCTTCCGCTTCTAAATAGCGTTTTATTGTATTGTTGCTACTGATGTAATTTTTTTTTTTTTCCATGCAGTATCAAAAATAAATCAGTATCATTATAATGCGCGCTTCTTTTCGGCAACTTCACATTTGATGAACCTAATTAAACTTACTTTCTAATATAGATCATCTTTATCAATAATTTAAAAATAACTATTGTTTATTCCTGCGGTGATTTGTAGAATCTTATTATTCATTTAAACTCAAATTTTTTTGCGTATATTTCGAGAAGGTATTGAAAACTGACTCTTCAGATCGCGATACGTATTTTATTCTTACATGTGCAAAGAAGTATTAGTGTGTTCTACCAAGTCGCGTCACCTGTCTGTTCGATGTAAATTAAAAATATCACACGCATCGTTGTCATTTTGCGCGGATTTTAAACGTTTATCTTTAGTAAAACAACTCACATTTAGGGTAGTAAAATACCAGAAATAAAACGATAGGCTATTTTAATAAATTAAGTAATGTTTCATGGTACAACTTCAATTGCACTTGTCTTTTTAATAAGTCACCTATTACACTTTCTTATAAAATTCTTACTTTTAAAATAAATTTAAATGTTCAGTTAAAATTACTGTAAATGTAAGGCTACTCTTTACTGAAGTGGAACAAATTAAATCTAAATTAACTGCCGAACGGTGTTGTGGAGTTTTGTTGGGTTTCAAGTCATGCGGGAATAGAACTAAATGAGGTGGCCGATAGGGCCGCCAAGGATGCGCCTTCAATGGGCATTGAATTTCCTTTTATTCCAGCTGGTGATTTAAATTCTGTAATTAACCGCAATCATTATACGTCCTGGAATAAGCATTGGCGATTGGCCAGGAAGGGTTCATACTTTAATATCGTCCAACCTTTAATTCCGACACACCCATGATATCTCCACGTGTCAATTTCAATGCCTCCTCATCTCCTCCGCAGATATGTTACTATATTGTGTAGACTGCGTATGGGGCATTCTCGTGTGTCACATAATTTTATGCATGCTGATAACCAAGGACAATGCAATAACCATTCGTCTGTTAACTTTTTGGAGGACATAAATCATATTTTGTTTAATTGCGAGAAATTTGAAGACAATAGACATACTTTTTTTAATAAATTGATATCCCTCGGTAGGTATCCACCGTATTCCCTGCATCATTTGCTAGGATGCGGAGAGAAGGCTCAATTTTTGATTTATAAGTTTTATTTTTCAAAACAAGATTGTTATTTAACTTATTTGTATGGAAAACTATTTTTTTTTTTTTTTTCTCTTCTCTCCCGGAGTTTGTTTATCCTTACTATTCACAGGTATTTATTGTCTTCCGTTAATAATAGTTCTGTCAAGTGCGTCCTATACTGATTGAGTTCAACCAGAAGATATGATCATCGCCGACCACGAAGATATGGTGCAATTTGTACCATCTTAATCTAACGAGCAAAATATTATGGCTATTCAGTTGAGTCTGGAATTTCAAGTTCCCGGGTACTGACCTGAACAGTCAGGTTATCGTCCAAATGATTCCAAGCAGACAGGCTGTGGATAATGTTAATTCATTTACGGCCATAGTTGTCCGGAAAATATATATATAGATGGCTGGTGAATTGTCCTTGTCATTAGATTTTCATTTGCTCAATTTTCCAATGCGTTTTTCTTTATTCATATAAAAAAGAGAAAAAAGGAAAAAAGAAAAAAAAAAGAGAAAAAGAAGAGAAGAGAAGAGAAGTGGAATAATTTAGACTTATTTTGATATGGAAGTGGCCAAATGGTAAGCTACTTAGCCGCCAGGCCATAAAAAAAAAAAAAAAAAAAAAAAAAAAAACTGCCGAAAAATTTTCCAATGACGTAAAAAAGATGTTTTCCTCAAGAAACATTGTCGAAATAAAACAACTCTGAATAAGAAATTAAGGTTACGCAGGAAAAATACGGACTCATTTCTGAATTTTTTTTTTTTTTTAATTTTTACGCGGCCATTTAAATAACAATTTTGCTATATTGTCAACCGCAACGAAAGTAAACAAATAAGAGACCGGTGCTGCCATCTACTGGGCAAAACATAAATAACTACAAATAAGCTCTATAAATGCCTTTTTTTCCCGCGTTTTTACGCGATCAATCTTTAGAAGTTAAGCTAAAAGTGTCGAATTATCGAGAGTCTGGTATAGCGTAAGGTTAATGCGAAACAAAGGAAGTAAAAAGAGTTCTACAAAAGTTCAACGTGACAACTTCGCACTATACGATATACAACGGTAAAACTAGTATTAACTCTTTCATTCGACAAGTATTCGATCAATATGAATCGCGAAAATACCTGTGCTAATTATACATTTATCTAATGTTATCATTTAAAGGAGATACGTGAAAATATATACCATACGTTCCCTATACAATATCCAATCACCCATTTAGTATGACTAAAAAATTAATGTTACGAAAAATTACCTAGAAAATAAATCAGAGGACTATTTTATTTATTTATGCGTTTACTGAAAAACGATTAAAGGCAGAAGAACGCAGATCTAATTTCACTCTACTCAACGTTGGGATTGCAATAAATGAAATCAAAAGGGACTGAGCAACATATCAGTGAAGAAAGTAAGGGCAAAATATAACAGCAAATTAAGCTAAAAATCTATAAGTCGGGGGGTGTCCAGATTATTTCTCTTCTAACGATCATTTGTCGAAATAATTACAAATGATGATAATGCTGCAAAAAATGGGGAGAGGAGGAGTATTCTGAAATTTTTATCATCCGATATCAAACGAAAAGGCGGAAGATCAAAATAAAGGGTGGATTTTTCTCTTCGCCCTAGCATCTGCATACCCACGATCATAAACGAGAGGTTTATTCCTAGATCTGACTCAGCAAAGTATTTGGGAATGCATCTTGATAGACGCATGAAGAAAAAACGTGAGGAGCTTAACAACAAACTACATAAAAACTGTATTGGCTAATAGGGTATCGGTCACCTATGAATATGCCCAATAAACTTCTCATCTACAAAATGATCCTTAAGCTTGTACGGACCTATGGCCTGGCCTGCAGATATGGAGAACAATAAGAAAATCGAATCGACTCGTCATTCAGCGGTTTCAGAATAAGGTCCTAGGCCTAATAACTAATTTGCCATGATATCATATACCGAACACTCTCCCCATCGAGATCTGCAAGTTCCGGAGATTGACCAGGTGATCGAAACCTATGCGAAAAAACACGAACACCGACTTCATAACGAACATCACTGCGATCGAGCTTCTCAATATCGGGAACGATACGAAAAGACTTAAGAGAATGAAGCCACACGAACTTGTGCGCCTAAGCAATCTATTAAAACTCTCATAACTAATGACGTAGGCAATGGCCAAAGTCAATTAAGAATGTGATCCTGTTTTCTTTTATTTTATTTTTACTTTTACTATTAGCAGTATTTGTGTATGCCCTCGGGCAGTTCAATAAGTTACAAAAAAAAAAAAAAAAAAAATCTGATATGAAAGACGAAATCATTGGCTTTAGACAAGTTTAAACAAATGACCATACTATAATTATGTGTACTGAGTAATTAAACAGTTTAATGTTACATCGAGAAACGAAAGTATTAACTTTTTTCTGAGGCAATTCTTTATTACTGTTTTTTTCGAATTAGTTTCTAGCGCCATCTAGTGCAACATATCGGTATAACGATATTTCAAAGTATAACCGTAAGATAGCAGCATCGCTTTCAGTGTAATTAGTTTCCAAATATTTACCAACGAACATGCAGAATCTAAAGTTATCCACAAAAAATATCATCGATGTAAGACTGCACACAAGACGAACAGAGCGTGTCAATTTTCATTTATTTCTTTTGCTTGGTTTCCAGTTCGTATTAAAAAAAGGGATGGAATAACTTTTTTCATTACTACTTTTACGTAACATACTTAACATTAGCGAAATTATATCAAATTTCATTCAGTTTAATTTACGAAACACGAAAGTGATCGTTTTACATTATCAAATTATTCCTTAATTATAATTTAATTTGAATTAGATTATCATTACTTCATAAATAAAATTTGTTCGATCATTATATAAATTTATGTTATTGTTGCTGACTTAATTTTAAATTTGTCGAAATCGATAAAACGCAATTAATAACTAATTGTTTCACAGACCGAAATCGATGAAAGTTACGATAATCTAACAATAAGTGATGTACGTTTCAATATTGAAAATTATGAGTGTATTTTATAATTATCAATTTATCTAAGTACACTTTTAACACTAATCTCAACCACTGCTGCATTCAATTTATAATCGTGTTTCCCAAAGGCGCACTTAGGATTTTTTTTTGGTCGGGGCTAGAATTTAGAAGATGAGTTAGGGTGTGGTAACTCGGTACCTCGACTAAGTCTATTTCCGTGGTTTGTAAATTAAAATAAAAAAAATAAAAAAAAAATACAAAATTAACGAATATTATTTTTAAAAAAATTACAAAACTGACGAATTTTATTTTTAAAAAAAAATAATAATAGAAACGTAACATTATGTCTGTAATAAGCACAAATTAGATAAGTATACGAATTTTATTTTTAAAAAATTAGCTAAAAGTATATAACATTATACTTCTAATATAAGTAAAAAGTAAATATGTATGTTTTAAAAAAAAAATTAAGTAAAACGAAATTAAGATTTCGAAGATTTTTTGGGGGGGAGCAATGGCCTCGTGGCACCCCCCTTGAGTGCGCCAATGGTGTTTCCATTATGCTAACATTTTCTATCATTTAGGAGAAAACCTGAAGTTAAAAAGCTCTAACGTATTTTCCGATTTTTTCTTTAAATTAAATTATAATCACGTTACAGAGCTTATTAGTTAAGCATTTTATCTTTACAGCCGGATACAAATAGCTTTCTCGGATATTGGAACAGACACTATATCCAAAGACCTGCTCCTAACTGGTGACGAGCTTTCGAATTTTGCAAAGTTTTATGTAAACAGTGTGTCTCCAGTTTTACTTCTCTGGCCCTCTTGACACTACTGAAAAATCATTTACTTGAAACTTTCACCAGCTGTCGCCTTTTCGTCGCCTCTTATAACTTGTAAGCTCACAGATGCTGTATTCTGATCCCCACTATCAGGGATACAGTATTTTAATTAATCCTCATTTTTATAAATTTAAATGATTAAAACCGTTTCAAGTTACTCACAAATGTATCGTCTGAACATTAAAAGTTTTTTTATTCGAAAAATTAGAAAATTGAATAGGTTTTCTTAATGTATAATTAACTAATAAAAACATAATTTTGTAACTCGTATTATTAAGAGAGAACAAAAAAAAAAAAAAAAAAAAACGAGAACAATCCGTAACGGCAACAAAAAAAATAATAAATTACATTAAAAATAGTTCTACAAATTTACACGCTGAAATCGAAATAATAATCCACAAATACGAATATGGTCGTACATAAAATTAAAAAACCGAGAATTTTTAAATAAACTTAAGGAAAAAAAATACTTCTTTTTTACTTAAATAATTAATGGTAAGTTTTTTTCTATTGTATGCGAAAAAATTATAAATCTAATTTTAATCATATCTGCAAACGCAAAAAAAAAAAAAAAAAATCAAAAAAATCGATGAAATATAAAAATTAATAACTTACTAATTTATAATTAAAAAAAGAAATAATCACAGTCTGGTAAATATACATATAAAAAATTTTCTTTTAATTACTATTTTATATGTAAAAGGAAATGTACACTACCGTTAATTTATTTATTAGAATTATTTTTCGTTAATTTTCAGTATTCAGTTTACTCGTCGTTTCGAACTATAGGTTTAAATAAATTATAAAAAATATGTTAAGTAACTATGAATGAGTATCGTTGATGTTAATAGGAATCTTGTAGACAGGACTGCCCCGCATGTAAGTTACAGATAACATTTGGAAATTCAACTTCATTTTCTTTTTCTCCGAAATGTGTTTAATTTGAATATTAATAAGTTAAAAGAACAGATTGTATAAATGGTGACCTGCACAGGCAATCTGCCAGGTAGCCAGCAGCTTTTCGAATCGGTGGCAGTTTATAATTTAAAACATAATCAATAAATAAAATACATAAAGAGAATAACGAAAATTTTGGATAATTTTAATTAAAATAAATTAATTCTTTGCCTTTCAAAATTTCAGTAATAGGTTAGGACCGAATATCATAACTTGTACGTTGCCATCCAGACTCGTCAGAAATTTATTCAGTTTAATAATAGTCATGTACGGTAACTAATATGAAAAAAAGAATAAGATTGATAGCATTGTGGCATAAAATTAAAAAATACATACTAAATCTCGGCGTTTACAAACAAAGAAGCACTGTAAAAAGTTGAACTTTAATTCGCTTAATAAGCGCTACGCGTACAATAAATATGCAAATTAATTAACAAACCAGTTATATTTTAATTACAAATAAAAAAGAAAATTTTTCTCAATTATTGTTTACACGTTTCTTCCTACCATAAAACGATTTTTTTTTTTCGATTCCTTCCTTTTACAATAATTCGTTTCAATTGCAATCACAACAAATTATTTCATAAATGTAGATAGAAATAATAAAATAATTTAAAGTAAAAGAAAAAATAATTATACTATTGTGGTTTTCTTCTAATATAGTTTATTTTATATGGATTATTTCAGCTGATACGAATTAATCGTAAAACGGACGCAGATGTAGAATCATAATCAGTATTAGTATTTATCATTTTGAATTTAAGGAGTACACTAGTCATCTTTATTTTGGATATTTATATTAGAGTTAATTAAAGTTATTGTTGTTAATATTATTTGGTTAAATTTTAAGATGACTGGGCTGCTAATATATATATATATATAAAAAAAAAGTCTGATGTGGGCAATACATGACTTCCTTGTACAACCATTAAACATTAAAAAAATAAATAAATGTTATAACAATCCCGAGTCCTTAGACTTTCTACGGCTAATCAGTTTTTGAATTATGAGAAAAATTGCATGAAGCCCTCCAAGAGAAGTGCCCTTTTGGCCAAACTGATTGTAACCAAAAAGGAAAAAAAGTACACAACTAGACATCAAAAAAGTCTTGAATTCAAAATTTTAACTTTTTTGAGTTATATGTGATACATACATATATATATACCTACATACAAATGTCACAAAAACGGATTTAAAAATGGATCCAGGGATGGTCAAAATGGATATTTCCCTCGAAATCTGAGATTTAAAATATGCCACGAATACAGTACTTCCCTTTATCCGTATAAGGAAGTAATCGGGAATAAATATCCGGCATTAAACTTTTTCACGATTACAATACTTTCTATACTACGTACAAAGAAGTAAAAAACAAAAACAAAACATTATTTATGAACTTACATTTTACCAACGTACAAAAATAAAACTATAAGAAACAGCATTATAACTTTTGATCAGTAGAAACTATAAAAATAATTAAATAATCGCTAATAGTCACTTGGAAGGCAATGCTAAGCCATCATGTATATCACCATATACGCGCTAGCTGGTGTATAGTAGGCAGACACGCATGGGATTGCATTTTTATCGCGATAACAAGCGATTACAATCAGTTCTAAATGTAGTCTTGCGTCCACACTAGCATTATATATAACAACTATCATAAACAAAACTACTGTCATTCGTTTATTATATATAAAAGGGTGCGGTGTGTGGAACCACAACCGCAGCCCAAGTTTTAATTTAGGAGTTTAGGAGCGCAGTATGATACTGTGGCTCATGCGTTTTTTTATTATGTGCGGGTAGGAGGCGCGTAAGTCTTTTATTTGGGGAGGAAGTGGCTCGCCAACTATGGACATACACCCAGCGCAAGAGAAATTTATCTATATTTTCAATGTGCAGCAACGAGATACTAACCATGTCCTATCCGAACGAAACACCATTGCCCAGTCAACTACGTTACGATAGTTGGTTGGTCGCCAAAGTAGAAAGTAAAAAACGTTCGGGAGGCTAAAAAGCTAAATAATGTATTTAAAAAAAAAAAAAAACTTTTCGCCACTTATTGGACCGTTTTATTTATTTTTTATTACATGTATCCATTGGATTCCCGGCCAGAAGCCGAATGTGTGAATATATGTGTTAAATGTCAACGGAATGTACATGCGGGAGCGTGAGCTGCTCAGCTGTGTTTCGACATATGGCGTTTTTTTTTTTTTTGTGTAATTTAAAACGTTACATTTTACATAAAGTGATCATGGAGTAGTGATACGAACTTCGTTATTTCAGATACTTTCGGAATTAAAATAATATTTGACAATAATGATGGCAGCTAACATCAAACAATAAGTTTATGAAGTGTACTTCTACTGTTTAGTGCAACGTGCCTATTACGGGTAATACCGCGGCAGTGGATCTGAGCGAGTCTAGGAAAGTAATTTTTCAAAAACCCCGATGATGATGTGTCTATGATAAAGGTCCGTACGCTCAGTGCTCACGCATATGTACGTTGGCACGGAAAAGCATATCACTGCCGATAGAAAATAGACGGATGATAAAAATTTTGTTCTAGTCACGAGATAATCTTCGTAATACGAGACAGTTGATCAGCATGCTTTAATCCAAGCGGGAAGCAGTGATGTACCCGTCAATTTTAATCGATTTTTAAAAAATGTTAAAATTTTATTGTCGAATATTAATCGGTTTTATCGTAGGTAAAAATCATTTTTATCTGTTGTGCTCATAAAGATGTAATGTGCTCATTACTGCAGTAATATAATAAAATAAATAAAATATAGAAATTATCGAAAACGTGGTACGAGTGAAAATGTACGCAAGATTGAAATCCTGTTTGTCGGCCGGGGGGGGGGGGGGGGTGAATGCATCGTCACGCGATGACCGGAGAAATTCCCACCCATAAGTGAAATAATGAATAGTAATTGGTCGAAGCGAAGGCAAAAGAAGAAAGTCTCTTAGAAATATGAGCGAAAATATGGCAAAAAAAGAAATTAGTCGATCTCTACCATCGGTGAAGAAGTGAATCGTTTTTTGGATATGGTCTTCGTATAAAATAAATTACGTTCGGAAAAAAGAATAACCTCTGTAGCGCGCAATAGTCGAATCGCCCGTTAGATCGGTTACCATATTATTAGTTCCCTTTGCGAAAGTAAATTGCGTAAAGATCGATAAATTTTGTTACACATTCATATCAAATTCACTTCTCGTACCATCGCCAAAGGAATCACTGCCAAAATATTTCATCACCGTGTTCCTACGTCATCACCGACAAACAGTGATACGTACAATTGTTTATTTATATTATTTCCACATTTATTTGTGTATGATTATTAATTGTGTTTTTTTACTGGTCGACCGTCCAAGAAAGATAGGTGTAGGTAAATATTTTTCATTAATGTACGTCATAAAATCTAAATTAATATCACCTTTATAATAATAATAAATTAATAAATTTTTTTCGTCCACGGTAAAAAGAGGCTGTGGTGGTATCCCTGAGGGCTCTTAACGAATACATAAATGTTACAGAGAATAACGGGTCGCGTTCGTAGTTCTGATTAGACTTTTTTCCGTTTTGTCAATAACGTGTTACGAATAAAACTGTTGCGATAGTTGTTGCACAAACCGCGCCATATGAGTTTAAGCGGAATAAATACGTTAATGATACTTGTAATTTGTCATACCTTTTTTTGATTATGATCAGTCGAAGTTTTGTTATAAGAATAAATGTTGTTTTTTTTTCCGTTTTAAACTTTTTAAAAACTCTCATTGCTTGGTGTTCGATATTTCCTGTCTCACGAGATTCAAGAAAGAAAACACTGGTAAAGTGATTGGAAAATTATAATCGTTTTAAAAACCGTGCGTGGAGTGTTTCTCCACTGGCGCCCGTAGGGGTAGACAGACAAAATAAAAAGGGCGGAAAAGGAGAAGTGACATTTGATTCGTACATTATACATCCTCCTTTTGTTTTTAACACGTACATATTGTACATATTCATTTTGAAATTAATCGTCTGGAATAGAAATTAAGTATTTCTAATAATTTTTCGAGAATCGAACTGAATCAGTTAGCAATACTGGAAAATAAAAACAAAATTTAAATAAACACATAATATTACGAAACTTTAGTGCAGTTATGTAAGTATTTACATGAGAAATAGGTGTGCAATGGTCGAATTTTTGTTTGCGGTTGTAGCATCTGAAAGCTTCATTTTCATGGCTGAAGATTTTTATTGGTTTATTCTTATTTTCTGCAAGCCACTTTTAAAAATGTCACTTTTCATATAATCTCCTTTTTTATGCAATAAAATTTAGTTTTCTCTCGGAAGCGGGGATCCGTTTTTATCATAACTTTACAAATTTTTCAAAAATTATTTTCACGTTTTTAATTTTAAGAGCAGTTAATACATTCTACGTGCAATATATTTAGAACAGTATTTACCAAACCGTGCTTAACAATCTTCTTTCATGATCTTTAAAAACAGATTTCAGAAAAACCTAAAACGATATATTACAATTTTTTCCGAAAACTTCGTTTTTCTAATTATAAAAAAGCATCTAATAAAGTTTCAAAATATAAATTAAAAAATAAAAGTATCAAAGTAATTCATTTTTAAAAAATAACAAACATGTTTTAGTAAAATTCCGAAACTTTACTTTTGTATGATACATTCATCTTTAAAAGTATTTACTTTACATAAAAAAAAAATTATTCCACTACTATAAAATTTTCCATAAAAATAAAAATCAATCAGACATTTAAAGTTAAGATAATATCCGAATTATTCCAAATAAAATTACTATAAACTATACAACTCCGCGAAATTAATATGTAAATACATACATACGTTCACATGTATACATACATATACATACATAACAATTTTTCGGATCCTGTTGATAGTCTTCTATTGTTTTTATAAAAGAGTTGGTTTCAACTTATTAAGTAATTTTTTGCAAAATAATTTCGTTCATGGTAATTGAAAAAATGTTTATAACCGATAAATTTAATTTACGACGTGCATATAGGAATTTCTATTTCAACTTCTATATGCCATAGCGCAAAAACGTCACATAATTTATAAATAACGGAAAAACGTAACAGTACTGTTTACCGCTCCCGACGTGAGAATGACGAAGTTATTAATGTACATATATATTTAAAAATATATTTCTCGCATTTATGAAATACGTTTAAAACAATATTCAATTTTTTTCCAAATGTAATCATTAATCAAGTACATTTCCATAAAAACACAGTCAACTAAATGCAAACGAATGAGTAAAAGCTATTCGGTTTATATATAGAGTCCACTACTTTTTCAAGTTAAATATTATTAAAAAATAATTTACACCTATTCAGAATTTTCGCTAATATAATAATTATGGCGTTACCTAGTATTACGCTACATGTGAACGGTGTTGCGTAGTAAAAGCATTTACTTACGCCCACAGAAAAATAAACAACACTATTGCTACAAAAATTTGCAACCTCAGCAAATGCTTTTACTTCTATATTTGCTTCCTAGAAAAGCCTTCATTTTTAAACGTACTCTGGCCGTTGTATTCTTACACATAAGCAATTAATCAGAAATTAGCGGCATATCAAAAAAAAATATTTCTTTCGAATAAAATAGTTTACAAATACGCATATACACGATAAAGAGTTTATTTATAAAATTGTATGAACATATAATATTACCTTTTCGACAAAAATGATAACTTGTCTGAACGGAATGTTTACGTCTGGACACTGTAAAAAAATAACCTTTATAAATTAACAAACGGACCACAAATTATTTCATTATTTTATCGTTTAAATGTTTACACATGCGGAAAATTTTACAATTTCAATACGAAATTTACGCTCTTACCTTCGAAATTTAATTTGCGTCCCAAATTAATCCAGCTCGAAATCGAGTTTAGTACCAGAGAAGTTTTGGAAAAATAGACGAAACCGAGAGAAAATAATTAAGCTACGCTTAAAACGCTAGGAACACATTTTACAATAGCCGATGTAGTGTCAAGGTCCCACAAATCATTTAATTTACTTTAATAACTTTAATGTCCCACTTACCGAAAACTTATTTCAAAATAATGTCACAAAATTAAATTCTTAAATAATGGCTCAGTACACTTTTTTATTATTTTAATGTAACTCTTGCTGACTGAACTGTTCACCGTCAAAAGTTATCACTTAAAAATTTGAAATAATTCTCTACGATGTTATATTTATGCAATTTAGTCGATCTAGTTGAACAAAAGTTCTCGATAAATATTTTTATGAATTTAAGGTTTAATTTAAAAAAAAAATAATAATAATAATTCATGACATTACGCATTTCTTTGAAATATTTAAAAAAAAAAAAAAAGTAGAAAAAAGAAAAATTACATTAGCTTCTGTTTTACTTTTTCTATTTAAATTATTTTATCGTTTTTAGCCTTAATAAGACTAAACAAAATCACCCGTACTGCTCTCCAGATTATTAAGTTTTTTTTGCTTTATTTTGTTTTTATTGGACCCGTCAGTAGGAGAACCTCTGTCTAGAAATTATAAGAAGAGTCAATTAGATCCCATTTCGATCGGATTATAACGAAGAAGATACAAAAAAAAGCACCGTAAGAAATAGGAAGCCCGAGTTTTAACAAATTTTAATAGAAACCACTTTCATGCTTTCTCTGATATAAACTACGGTTAGAGATACAAATCATCTTGAATCCTTGTTTAAAATTTAATGGAAATATAATTTAAAAGTACTTGATGTTTTACTTTAGAATCGAAGATCTACTCTTATTATTTACTTAATTAACATCTTTTACTTACTGTAAAATCTTCTACCGACAATAACGCTTCCGTTTTCGTCCAAATAGAGTTTATTGTACGGTTAGTACAATCAAATTCTCTTTCCCACGATCCCTTCTTTGTCGAAAACTTTCTGTGCCCGGTAACGGTCGTTGATATTGTATTATAATTTCGTTCCTGATTTGTGCTACGGCAAAACTGCTGAAATCTCCCTTACTGAACTGACGCAATCACTTACTCAACACAGATTATTACGCGGTGAACGTTATCTATTCTCTATCGAACGAACTTAATAAATCTTGATTTTTTTCGCTTTCTTCAGAATTTTCTTTAGCCCCGATTCTAAAAGTTTTATCTTCAAATTTTCTGCGAGTCAAATTTTCATTCCTACAGGAGCGTATATTAGATTCGTTCGGAGGCAGTAACGAAATCACAGGGGCGGCGTGAAAAAAGTTTCTATAGGCGAGTTAAATGTTGCGAAGGCATCAAGAAAATAAGTGTTCAACGCCGAACACAATGACTTCACTGTAACTGCGTTCCATACCGTTATTGGTAATTAAGTTTAATATGTTGGTATTGTTATTTAACAGTTCATGTTTGATTATGGATTCGTGAGCGTTGGTAAGTTTGGAAAAATTAGATTTTCTTACGGGCGACGACAGACCTTTTTCGGAATTATTCTTCTTTCGTTTGTCCGGATCGTTAGAAAGCTCGAATTCATCGCTCCCACTGCTTATTAACGAAATGATACTGTGAAGATGTTTCACAACTTTATCTGTTGTTTCATCGGACACTGTAGTTTGTTCGATTAATCCTAACACGAACTGAATCATACCTTTCAATTTGTCCGTATTACTGTTAATCACTTCACCGGTATCGGACGGAACGATGGTAGTTTCGTTTAGTTCCTTACGATTTGCACTGTTCTCTGTTATCTGCAAATTTGACACGAATACCGGATGATCGCTAGAATTTGACGTTGAAGTAGTATCACTGATTCCTTTATGATTTGCCGCGTCATCTGTCGTGTGGTAATTCGTCGGAACGAGCATCATCTGCGATGGCGACACAGAAAGTGGATGATCCGGTATCTCATCGACCCACATTTTTACATTAGTTAAATTGTCTTCGCTGCGTTCGGAGGAATATTTAATTGAAAACTGTTTCCTAATGTTGTATATATCTTTACGTTTCAACAGGTGTATTCGTTGCAATCCTTCATTGCCGGCCGAATTTCGTATATCGTGCAATATTCGCTGTGCTGGGACTCCTTCGCTTAACTTTTCCACTATTATAGATCGATCTCTATTACTTAGCGGAACCGTTTCAATGTCGCACGTATGACCGACGTGCGTATGACATACAGTGACAGAAATGCCGTATTTATTTTCCTTCACTAAAATCGTCGAAGGACAACATTTTCCGATTTTATGCGACGGCTTCTTATATTTGCCATTATTGCTGACCTGTTGACGAGAATTAAACGATCTATGACACAAATAGTAGTACGTAACTCCATCTTTCCGAATAGTTTTCTGCCTATTTAAAATATAGTGCGCTTTCCGTTTATTTTCATATTGATCTTTCCATTCTTGAAATTCTTCCAAATTACTAAATTCCAGATATTCTACTTCCAGCGAATAATTATGCATCGCTGTTATGTGCTCCCTGAGCCGCCGGTACGACGGAAATAGTTCTGAGCAACAATTAACCGGGCATAGTAGACGGCTACTTCGGACGAACTAAAATAAATAATAACCGGGACATTATTAACAGAATTCTACGAGTTAATATTTGTTAACCGGCTCGAAAACAAAATAATTTCAGAATTTTTTGTCGCAAAAAGACATTACCAAAATATCGTGTATTTCAAAAATATTTAATCGCATACTGCAACTAACTTTTATTACCATTTCTGTCAGTCAGAACAAATCGCATTTCATATATAATCTTTTGTTTAATATCGTGGACTTAAAAATCGTGCCAACTCATTTAGCTTAATAGTGTGGTGAGCGCTGCGAAATGAATTGTAGCCAACTTTGTTGCAGGTAAAAATACTTTGTTTTTTCAATTTCACATGATACTAAAAATATGCTAGGAAAAAAAAGGTTTCGGTTATATGACGTAAGAAGTAGTAGGATCATCCAAATGTATTGTAGAATATTTGAACGTATTAATAAAATGCCTGAATAGATTTTCAAAAGGTTAAAAAAAAAAATAATTCAAAATGAGTAGATTTTGGTGGTAATTAAACGGATAAAACGGTAGTACAAGTGCAAAATGACCCAATAGATTAGTCCTATTTAGCGAAGCAAATATAAATGATAGAAAAATCAAATTCTAAAATAAACTCGGGGTAAAAAACGAATTCAAAACAATAAACATTACAAAATAAGCACCCGCCATTATAGAACGCACTAATTTTTATAAGCAGTATAAAATAGAAGAAGAAACATCACTGAACTCCCTCTAAATTCCGTCTGCATAAATGGACGAGGAATTAAAATTTCTAACATAACATTTCACTCGGCTAAATTAAATGACTTTAAGTGCTAAATAAAAGAAGGAATCGATATCAGAGTGCTTAGTTTAATTCAATTGGAAACCATTTACATTAACAAACCGGTTTTGTATTGTTTGGGAAAATGTTTATAATGACTGGAGTACTTTTAAATATTCGCGAAGTACTGATTACTTAAAAAAAAGAAAGTCATGATTTTAAAAATATGGCACAAATCCAACAGCGAAATCAAAACTAAGTTCATGAGTTAAATAAGAGCAAAAGATAAAAATAGACAGGAGACAAAATAACACGATTAAAAAATTTTACCCAAAAATTTTAAAAAAGAAAACTAATAAGTTATATTATATCACACACCACACACACACTCGTGCGCGCGCATATATACATATATATATATGTATATATATATATATATATATATATATATATATATATATATATATATAAACAAGCAGTTACAAACTTATTCTATATAGTGTCAAATAAAATAATTACATTGTTATACAGCCTTCGCGATTTTCAAAAAAGTTGAAACTCATTTCTGCGAATTATAATTAAGCATTATTCAAAGAACAGTCAGAGATGCAAAAGGAGATATTAGCTGGTCACGTTGGAACCAAAGACAATGAGAATAATGAACCTGGCATTCTCGAGGATGAAATAAGAACAGCCATAACGTATTTAAAGAACGGGAAAACATGCGGACACGATGGTATTCAAGAGGAGCTAGGAAAAATGTCAGTAAAGATTTTATAGAAAATTTGTAATCGGATATGGGCGGACAGAAAATTACTCAGAGGAGTATAAATCAATATTGGTTCCTATTCATAAGAAAGAGGATGCCAGAAAATATAACTATCGAACAGCGGCATTAATCTCTCATAAAAATACTCAATAATAGATTATTGGCCTTTTTAAAAGGGCAGATCCCTCCTGAGCAAACAGGATTCGTTGCTGGAAGAGGAACGGTACAGCAGATATTTAACTTAAAACAGATAATAGAAAAAAGCAGAAAATATAAAACAGCAACGTATATTTGCTTTATAGATTACATCAAGGTAATCGATTGCGTGAATTACAAACAACTATTTAAAATAAAAGGACAGACGTTTAAAATACTACGAATAATGGGCGCGTACCAAGTCATTTAACAGACATAATTATAGATCTATATAAAAGCAACAATATGATAGTTTGTATTATAAATGGTGAATCAACTACATAATTTGCACTAGAAAATGAAATGCGAGAGGGGTGTATCATTTCACCACAATCATTTAATATCTATACTAAATTTATAATGAGAAGTGTATTAAAAAACTGGAACGGGGCATTACGATGGGAATTTTTCAAACCTGAGATGTGCGATGATACTACTCTGTTCGCAGCTTTGGCGGATGAAATGAGTGAAATCATACAGAAAGTGAAAATGATTAGTAAACAGTATGGATTACACATCAACATCAAAAAAACCAAGCTAATGATAGTAAATGGATCCGATGACATAAATAACGATTCCATCTTCAGAAATTTTGAACTGGTAGTGTTCAATAGTCGAAATAAAAGATGGCTCATCTAAAGAAATAAAACGAAGATTATCTCTTGGAAAGAATGCAATGGCACGTCTCAGATCCATTGTTTGCGGTTCAGAAATTCCCTTAGATACAAAAGGTTGATCAAGACGTTAGTTTTTACAATTATACTACACGCAGCAGTCACCTGAATAACAAAAGTAGTAGATAAACGGAGAATCGATGCTTTCGAGTTATGGGCATGGAGAAGAATACTAAAAATACCACGGACGCACGTAAGGCTAACGCCACCGTAATTAACGAAATCAGCGAGCCAAATAGGCTGAGTGCAATCTGCGAGAAATGGATTATCGAGCTTTTTGGACATATTGCAAGGGATGGAACAAATAATTTTGAAAAGATGGTGTTGTTGGGGAGAATATCAAATACAAGAGAAAAGAGGGAAAACCACCTCTACAATAATTAGTGAACAGCATAAAAATCGACTGGGTATGTTTAAAGGACTGATCTTGGCAGCCCAAGACCGAAAAGAATGGAAACATATTTATCACGATTTGAACATGATGAAGAAGAAGAAGAAGGAATATTTTTAATATTATAATTTTTTGTTATTTTAAAATTGCACGTCTATGGCAAAAGGGGGGGGGGCTAATTTTTTAAAATTAGGATATTTATTATTAAAAATACCACACGATGATTTTACTGCAATTTTGTAACTAATTTCAGGGAACCTTTTAAGAAAGACTTTAACACACAAACCATTTACTCTGGATCGGATAAAATTATTTATTTATACATTAGAAAATTATTGTTAGCTATCATTGTTAGAATTCATCGTTTTATAATTAAACAAGAATTTCAGATTAAATTCTAAAACATAAGCTTTGTTAACATATCCTGTCGAAAAATGTAAATTGTACGAAACGATAAAACTAAAATGGAATTAGTTTGTAATTCAGATAAACGCGAAGGGTGATAATAGAAAACACCTGGCTTAATTTATTCTTAAGTGGAAAGCACTGAACACAAAATGGCAATATACTACAAGCGACGTAAGAGTAGTCTATGCTGTAAAGAATATCAAAATAGTAATTATAAATGGCATTGATATTATGTTATGCAAACTGCTAACAAGCCGATTTTTTTGCCTTTATCAAATGAATGGATAGTTCTCAATAATCAGCACATGAGAATAATGAAGAACTTACAAGTTAACTTATTTTGGTATAAAAATAAAATAAAAAAATATCGTTTTTTTAATAGTTCCATTATTTGTGGTGTAAAATATTTGCGAGAATAAGATATTGAACGTGACACATTGTAACGAAGTACTACACCGCTGCTTCGAATTTTTACAACAGTATTTTTTTTTAAACCACCCGATGTTTTATACAGAATTTATGTATCTTTACCAACTGTTTTTCCTAATCTACCTTTTCGTAACATATGAAAAAAAATTTGGTACAAACGTTTCAGTTATTATTCTCGTTTTCAGCTATTTGATTTTGGTGATACTGTATTTTTATTAATAATAAACTCGTATAATATATGCAAACCTGAAGATTCTATTTTTATTTTACATTCATATATAACATCGAATATTTTTTTTTACATGTTTTAATATTATCTTTAAAACGACCAAATTATTTGAAACAAAATGAATATATGGCGCGCTCATATAAAAGAGAAAAAAATGTAATGAACCTTTAAACACCCATAAAACACTTACGAATTGATTAAAGATTACCGATCTATCACCATCAGACCCAGTTAAAGTTAACAGACATATACCTTCACCGTGCAATATGTATAATAAATATTATATATATATATATATATATATATATATATATATATATATATATATATATATATATTGTATATCCCCCCAGGAGGCACTTCTGTACCTCTCCGGGATCCGAAGCTCTAACCAGAATCGGGTGCGTCCACAGGTGGTGGATAGTGAAGTGGCCAGTAGATATACTGGTTAGCTGCGAATATTAAATAAGCAGTCGCAAACCAAGAGCGGCTACTGGTAGAAAGCCACTGGCAGGCGATTCCAGTGGTTACAGGGCAATGTGGCAAGAGGATGCAAATGTACAGTTTGAGGAGCTGTCTACTAAAAGTCTGCAAAAGTCCTACGACTGTCTCACCCTCAGCGAGTTTGGGTCGCTGTCAAAGCCCTATATCGCTACCTCCTCAGTAGCAACCCGCTGCCTTGTGGTCAGGATTTTTATCCAAAGGCTAGGGTGTCACCCCGAAATAGTGGCAGCCTCTTCCCTCTCCTTTATTATCCTATCCTTCTCCTTCATATCTTATATCATGTTCCTACTCTACTTTTCCCAGCCCACGAGTCATCGTGCCAGTCCAGGTTAGGCCAGTCGTCTCGGCTTCCCTTGCCACTGGAGTACCTACTTGGACTGAACGGGCAGCATAAGAGATTGAAGCGCTACAGCTCCTATGTTCCCTTTAGCGTCGCTAGGTCGTCTCTATCTTTGTGTCTAACTCTGTTTTAAATCTATCTTTTCCTGTTATCCTTTTCCTATTGTTCTAACTCTATCCTTTTCTATTGTTCTAACTTCATATTTTCCTACTGTTCTAACTTCATATTTTCCTACTGTTCTAACTTCATATTTTCCTACTGTTCTAACTTCATATTTTCCTACTGTTCTAACTTCATATTTTCCTATTGTTCTAACACTATCCTTTCCTTCTGTCACACACAAGTTGCATATATGAAAGACACGCAAATGAAGTTAACTGCTGGATCCACGGGGCGAGCCGTAACAAGCTCGCAAGGCAGTGGACGATCACCTGTGGTAACACAGTCTGATTCGAGTCCCCACGTCCTAGGTACGGAACTCTCCAGGGGGGGACGCGTTTACGTACAGCCAACAAAGACAAAAACAAGCACTCAAGAGAAAAAACATGGAACTTTGGAACCTCGAACGTACGAACGTTAAAAGACAATAAAAACGCTCCAGTCAGGAGAACGGCGGTTGTGCTGCAGGAACTAAGAAAATATAATATTAACATCGCAGCATTAAGTGCGACTAGATTAGCAGATGAAGGAGCGATCATAGAAAATACCGCGGGATATATTTGGATTAGAAAGGTTTGCCGAAGGGTAAAAAGCGATTGCATGGAGTCGGACTTGCAGTGGATACTAGGCTGACCTCCTACATAACAGATGAGCCAGTAGCTTTAAATGAGCGTATTATGTACATGAAAATACGGTTACATTATACCCAAGAAATGCGTGTATATAGTGTATATGCTCCTACTTTAGACAGTGCAGAAGACGTAAAAGAAAAGTTCTATGAAGACCTACAAAAATCACTGGATGCTGCTCGCCCAAAAGAAAACATCATCATCTTAGGCGATTTTGACGCTAGAGTTGTCCGGAGCTCTGAAATATGGGGCGGCATAATCGGCAAACATGGTATTGGTAACATGAATGAAAATGGAGACCGACTACTGCAGTTCTGCGCGAAAAATGGTCTTTTCATTACTAACACAAACTTTCAGCTTAGGAATTTATACAAAGGTACCTGGGTCCACCCACGATCCAACACCCCTCATATGATCGACTACGTAATTACGAGGCAGGAAAACAAAGCCGAATGCCTGATAACACGCGCTATGAGAGGAGCTGATGGAGACACAGACCACATACTCGTCCATTCACGCTTTCGCTTTAGGAAAATTTGGTGCCGCTTTTCTAAGAAAACAAATGGAAGACAGCACTGCAGATATAATATCCACAGCTTAAAGAACAAGGAAATCGCAGATAGCTTTAAAACAGAAATAACTGCTTCCTTAGGCGAAATTGGGCAAAAAGAAGACATGCCGGCAGAAAAATACTGGTGCACACTAAAGCAGAAAATACACGATACTTGTAAGGAAGTTCTGGGGCTTAAAAATACAAAGCAACCAGATTGGTTTTCGGATAAGGCTGTAGAAATTAGAAGACTGCTGGACGCTAAAAAGCAGAAGCGCATAAAATGGCTAGCTAACAAAACAGATAAGGAAAACTTGGCCGCGTATAAGATTGCTAAAGCAGAAGCCCAGAGAGAAACAAGAAAATTAAAAAATGAATGGTGGAAGAATAAATCATGTGAAATGCAAAAACTGGCGGATTCAAATGATTCAAGGGGCTTTTATAGCGCAATAAGAGCAATTCTTGGCCTAAAGTATCAGCAAAAACCGCCATCAAGGATCAATCAGGCAAACTCCTACGTGATAGACAGGAAGTAAAACGCAGATGGGAAGATTACTATAGGAACCTGCTCAATAGTGATTCAAAAATCAATGAAAGCGTACTAAATACCATAACAAAAACAAAAGCTGACACAAGCCTAGATGAACCGCCGACGAAAGAAGAAGTTCGTAAAGCGATAACGAGTTTAAAAAACAACAAGTCACCGGGCCTGGATGGCATACCATCCGATGTTTACAAAATGGGCGAAGATATGGGTGGATGCCTGCATACATTGTTTCACAGTATGTGGAAGGAGAAAACTGTGCCTGATGATTTCAAAGAAGCCGCTATAGTATCCATATACAAAAATAAAGGAGATAGAGCTGATTGCGCTAACTATCGAGGTATAGCACTATTATGTAGCGCAAGTAAGATATTCGGTAAAATACTGCAGGAAAGGCTGAAAACACTGCTGCACCCGTACCTACCTGAAGAACAATGCGGCTTTCGTGAAAATCGAAGTGTTATAGATATTATCTTCTCCCTGGGACAACTGATGGAGAAAAGCAGAGAACAGACGTCTACTTTATACCTCGCTTTTATCGATGTCAAAAAAGCATTTGATTCCGTTAACAGGGAAGCTTTATGGGAGTGCTTAGCAGCTGCTGGCTGTCCACCAACGCTGTTACGGCAGGTACAATTACTACATGAGAAGGCATCAGGAATCGTGTTATGTGACTCCGAACGTTCAGGGATATTCGAAATAAATACGGGAGTAAAACAGGGCTGCGTTCTCGCACCAATGCTCTTTAATTTTTACATGAGAGTAATACATAGTGAATTTAAGCGAAAACTTGCGGAATCCGGTGTAGAGATAGTGTTTCGATTCGACGGTGGTCTGTACAACCTTGCGAAATATAAAGCAAAACGCGCGGTCAAGTCGTTTAAGCTGGGATGTCTCCAATACGCTGATGATTGTGTAATTGCAAGTGACAGAGCGGAAGAACTACAAGACATGTTAGTAAAACTGGCAGAAACGTACGCGGACTTCGGACTTGTAATAAACGAAAAAAAGACAGAAGTCATCCAAGTTAATACTGAAGAGGTTGACCTCAAACTGAACGGTAAAAATCTGCGAGTAGCTGATACATTCAAATACCTCGGAAGTGTTGTCAGTAAAGATATCATTCTCGAACATGAAATTTCGGCGCGAATCATGAATACTAATGCCGCATATAACAGGTTATCGCGAAAAGTTTTTAACAATAGCGACCTGTCGATATCAACCAAGATTGCCACATACAAAGCAATGCTGATTCCAATAATGCTATATGGAAGCGAGACATGGCCAATATGCAGAAAACAAGAAAAACGATTGGAAACGCTGCACTTAAAATTCTTTAGGAAAATTTTACGAGTTTCTTGGAAGGATGGACTTTCAAACGAATACATACTAAATGCGGCATCATCTGCATCAATAGGGCAACTTTTAGCTGAAAAACGAACTAAATGGATAGGACACGTAATCCGTATGAATGAGGAGCGCATACCAAAAAGGATAATGTACGGCGTACTAAAAAACGGAAAGAGGCCTCTAGGTCGCCCTCGATTGCGTTACAAAGACGTTGTTGCTGAAGATTTTAAAAAAGCCGGAACTATACCAACAAATTGCAGTTGGGAAAACTTGGCCTTAGATCGTAAGGAATGGATTCGGATGGTCCAAAAAGTAAAGGAAGGACGTAAATATACCAAAAGAAAAAGAAGGATACAGCAGAAAACAGCGGATAACGATGCTACACAACAAACAATTCTTAGATGTTCTTTATGCAGCTTTACGACATCCCACAAAATAGGACTTATATCCCATAACAGACATAAACACAAATAGAGACGTCAGCTAAACTCGGCCACGAGTATGCTAGATGATGATGATGATGATATTGTATATATATTCGCGCGCGCACGCACACATATACACATTTGCCGGGTGGTGTATATAAAATAAATAATTAAAATGTTAATGCTAAAAGAAACAATACTAGTCGCTCTAAAAATGTGGAAAATAAATAAAAACAAAAATGAAGAATTACCCCGTAATCGAAAATAGATAAAAAAATGATTGCATTACTATAACTGTTGCCATAGCAGAATTCAATGATGAATCCGCTACAGCGCGGTATTTAAATGTAACGTAGGCGTTTCTAATAAATATCAAGTACAACGTAGAAAATTTAATCTGTAAATAATGTTAACATTAAAACCTTACCTATTTTGAGCAAACATAAATAATCGTATCAGTAGTCATATAAGATGGTATTAAAGTTTATAAAATATAGCATAATAACTGCAAATTATTTTCCTGTTTACGATGAAATGAATATTACAAGAATGTACAAGAATAAACGAAGAATGCAGAAATAGAGAAGGGGGCGATTCTGCCCAAGTATGTAACATATGTTTTAGTAATACTGTTTTGAAAAATTTGAACAAGGGAAAAGATAAATCTGAGAATAATTTTTTGAAAATATATGCAACAGTTAGCTTAAAGTGTCGAGGCGAGTACTTCATTAAAAATATTCATGTACTACAACATATTTCCAAAATAATAAGAACTACGAGGTAATGGCAACAGACCGGAGCTTGAAGCTATAAATTCCATTTTTGTGTAAACCAAAACAACGAACAATGACAGTTTTTCAAATAGATAAGCTCTGTTAATTACTTTACTTTTACAAATAATTCGTCTTTAAATTCATTTTATCTGTTCTTTTGACATTTCATCGTGTATATTTTAACTATAACTATAAAACGTAAAAATGATTTTTAGGTTTGTTCAATCACATTTTGCACTGTGGCATATTATTATTTGCGGAATTTATTAATAACAACCATAACTATGTGCATTTTTTATTATCAAAATATCACAGAAAATAATACTACAATTGCTACTGGTGTTATCTGACAGGGTTCAACGTGGATTAAAGTATTATCGATATAAAGGTACTGTGAATTAATCTTCATGTTCGATTTTAAGGTAAATTTTTAACTTAATTCAATACTTCATTTAAACAATACTTACTAATACGATACAGCAACAGTTTACATTGTACCATTTAAAGAAAACACAGATGCATATTAATTCCATTATACAGTGAAAAAATAAAATATTATATATATATATATATATATATATATATATATATATATATTAAAATAATTACCGTATGTGACGAATGATTCTGCCTTATATGTTTCAGAAGGCGCATTTTTCTTTCAAAGCACTCATTGCACGTTGCACAAATGTATGTGGGGGTCTAAAATGATTATAAAAATACAAACACTTTACTATGTTGATTAACTGAAATCATAAAATATTTATTGAATAATTTATGGAAGCTTACTTCGTGAGATATTCCGTGTATGTTAACTTCGTGAACTCTAAGAGTTTTCTTCATTGCAAATTTTTTGTTACACAGAAGACATGTAAACGGTTTATGTTTAGCCTACAGTAATTAAAAATGTAATTTATTCACTTGATAAAATTATGTAATTTTTTAAAGAAAATATAGTGAATAGTGTTAAATATTTTTTACCTCAAATGGAATGCGATGTATCTGCACTTTGTGAGCATTAAGACTACCTTTGGTTGTAAACTTCTTTTCGCAATGAGCGCATGAAAACGGCTTATATTTAATCTACAAAATTCAGAAATAATTATTAATAAGTAAAACAGCGTGTTATTCTGAATTTATTAAAACCGGCTATTTTTTAAAATAAAATGATACATATTTGATTAATTCACCTCGCTTGAAATTCCATGAATTTTCATTCGGTGTTTATTAAGACTGTGTTTAAATTTAAAAGTTTTTTCGCATAGAGAACATATAAACGGCTGTTTACTCTGCAAACAAATAAAATAATTGCACTTTCTAATCAAATATTATAAATTCATACGCGGAACATACGCTTTTATTAAAAAATTTAATTTTATATATATAAACGTGTGTATATAGTTAAAGAATATAATACCGATTTATAATAAAACATGAAAAACAGTTTTTATTATAAACTGTACTTTTATCAAACGTTAAACAAAGTTGTATATTACAACTGATAGAAACAAAAAACAGATAATCAAGAAAGTTTACTATAAATGGAATTTTTATTCTAAATATTTATACTTATTTTTTATTAATAAAGTACTATTTCAACATTAGCTTATCACTTTTGCAAATAAAATTCGAGCTATACGTATGGTATATTTTATTATTACATATATGCTAAGCCGCTACAATAAATACGCGCTTATAAAAACGTTTACCATATTGAGGTAGCAGTATCTTATTAATTTGTATTAACTTTCATCTATTCGGTATAAAAGTTATGTTTTAATTTTCTTCTCAAGACTTCTGTACCGGTGATCATTTCTGCAATTTAACCGTAATTTAAAATCCTGATGAATAAAACTCGTACAAAAAAAACCATTACTGCAGAAACAATTTAGGTAATTTTTAAATAATGACGTTTTAAATTGCTCTCTTCAGAATAGTTAGCGATGAAAATAATATATCGACAGATGTAGACGTGTATCGAATACATTTCTCGATGTTATGTTTAAAGCAAAACGCTTCAAGCGTACAAAATAAACCAAACGGGCACACTGAAATAACAAAAAGATTTTCTTCTTTTAAATTTGTTTTAATTTCAAAAAAATCCAGAAACTAGAAATACGTACTTATATATTTTAAACCGCTTATTCACTTCCGCACAATACATCGAACAGCTAGTTTACTTAAAAATAGCACGCATTTTCATTAGTATAATTCCAATTTACCGACAAACGATAATAACAGATTTATATTCTCAGATTCAAAATAAATTGAATTTAACGTGTTAATAAACATATATTTATTGTTTTAATATGGTGGATCCATATTTTATACTAGAGTTGATGATGTAACTCTGATTACACAGTACAGAAATGTATCCATAACTCTAATCCAGCAAATACAAACTGAATCAATGAATACCATACAGATACAGGTTGACACAGTTCTACTATAGAAGCTAAAATGTAGACTTTGAACAGAGAAGAATAGACCTTTTGTATTTCATATGGAATGAATATTTGAGCAGAAATGCGCCAAATCAGTTGAAAAAGTAAAAAATGATAACATTGGAATTATAAAGAAATGTTCCCTATTGTATTTTCTGTACACACAACTCTCTGTATGATTATACCCCTACATTTAGAACAATATCCGAAATATTTGAAAAATAATACACAATTACTTGAATTAAGTAGACCAAAATTTAGAATAAATTTATTTCTTTTCAATTTTTGACAAAAGAGAAGAAAATTGAAATTTTTATGAATTCTATGGAAGCGACTATTTTTTATTTGTTTTTATTATAGTGTTGAAATATTGCATATATAATAATTGACTACAAGTTACAAGGCTTTAGTGTACTATTTATAAATTTTTTTTTTTTTTTTTTATATTTATACATTATTACGAGCTGTCCATCAAGGACATTTAGTAATACGTGTGAATGAACTTAAACATGAAGGGAGGAGTACCCAATGGCACCTACCCGATTACCCCTACCTTAAACAAGGTCCTGCGGTTTCTGGCGTTTCAGTCTTCTTACATTATCAGTAACATCGAGCAATCCTCTAGCAAGAGTGTTCGGATGAGAATCGAGTCTGTCTGCGTGTCTTTTAGCATGAACTTTGATGACATCAGCCACATAATCTACACACAAATCTCGATGTAAGGTTAGATTAGTAACATACCAGGGTGCCTTGGTTAACAACCGAAGGATCTTATTCTGGGAAGTCTGTATTACCTTCAGGTTTGACGGTTTAGCGCAACCCCAAAGTTGAACCCCGTATGTCCAGATGGGTTTCAAAATAGTTGTGTATATTAGACGTTTGTTGTCCGTTGTCAGTACACTGTTTCTCCCTATCAGCCAGTACATTTTTTTAAATAAATATATTTAATGATAACTCACACATATATATATATATATATATATATATATATATATATATATATTTATTTATTTATAAAAATGTTTCCTTAACCCCTACCGAAATTTTGGTCTAGATATACAGCCCTGCCTACATTAGTTATTCTTTTGCAATTTCCTTTTTTTTCCTAACACATAATCTAACTTAACATTGCTAACAGTGCATTGCACCTTCAACCAATGCAAACTAGTGCCAGTGTTCTAGACCATGAGCACAGTTTTAAATATACAAACATTGGTTTTTATGCGTGTAATGTAAACAGCACAGTTTTTCAAAATGGTACATTATATCTTCTTCTAGAAAATAATTTACTATTATCAAAAAGAAGGATATTAGCTGTGGATGATGTATTTTAATTAAAATCATATTTATTAAAACCTTATTTAAATGCTGAAACAATTGAAGAAGAAATATATAATTATAGATTAAACAGAGTAAGACAAATCATAGGAAATGGTTTTAATATATAGGAATGTAAACAACTTTGTAATTTCTAAATTTCTTTTAGCTTTCAATTTTATAAATCGTTTCGTTTCAAGCTAATAAATTATTTTATGCATGCATGAGTAAAACGTTCTGTCAAGTGTTTTTACATTCTAGTATTATGTAATAATTGGTGTATGCAACATCCAATATATGATTCCAAATTCAGTGTTGATAATTTTTAGAACTCGGCTCTTGTAAGTGGCTTGGTGCGCACCATTTTAAAACTGGTAAAACTATCATTTGTCATCAGCACTTACCAGCAAACTGTTTTGGAATTGCTAGACCACTCTGGAAAATGGATGGTATCCTACTCGGCTAAAGAAACGCTAAGATTATTTTACCGAGCAAGCATACTGAGATATATTAAAAATGATCCAGACTTATGGTCCCTAATGGTGGAGGCGGTATTAAAAAGTAACAGTATTATTGAAGATGAGGAAAAAAGTCTACCATCTACCGAGTATTACTAGATAAAGTATTATTGGTAATAGCAGAAATCATCTGATCTACAGAACAGAATAAGTTCCGGAGAGCATGAGAAACTATCCAGTGGTAGAGGAAACGCACTTACTCAGGCAAACCGTCCTAGATACTTGCAGAAATGAAACGGCTACTTGGATTTGGCCCACTCAATGTTAAACACAAACTGGTTCTGTGGCGTTTGTGGCTGAGGAATAAAGATAAATTCATCCACAACATAGTTACAGGAATAACATTGAGAAAATCTAGAGTTGTATGAAAAACGGCAAACTTACTACATAATAATGATTAAATCGCAATACTTAACCTGTTTCCACATGCAGCCGTCGTTGCATTCAAAATAGGAGGAACCTAGGTTCAGCAGGAACAGCATCAATTACGATCAGAAGTAAATGAAATATACATGACCATTACTACATTTAACTCACTGACCATGCAGGTGGCAATTGAATTATCAGCAGCCCAGTCAGACTGTGCTTGCATATATATAATCGAGGAAAAGAAACGATCGCGATCTTAATTTTGATTCAGACCTGATGAACGCTAAAACTTTTTCAAAGATAGCTAAAAAAAGCAAAAAAAACACCCACAGAAAGAAAGATCAAAAAACCGAACTAGCCATAATGTTCTGTTGAGTAATATATTAAATACAGGTTAAGAGGCGCCATTATTCTCCACATTACACAACAGAACAATATTGGCTAATTCGGATTTTTGTGTTTTTTTGCGTTTATTTTTTTTTTTCTGTGGGTGTTTTTTTTTTTTTGTTCTTTGTGTTGGTTTAGTTGGAAGACGTTGCTATGCTACCAGCTTACTATTTATACGGTTCAGTTTTCTTCCATTTCGTCAGTTGTTTCTTTGATGATGAACCACTGTAATCTGTTTCGAAATGTTAATGATGAATTCTTCCAATGTGATTTTTACTAAAAATGGACATGTGGATAAAGAATATTTTTCCAGGGAAGGAAAAATTGATTGGAAAAATAATATAAGATGATTATTTATAAATTTTTATTCTTTGTATGTATAATGTAATTGTTATTGAAAATTTTTTTTGATTTTGTAAATTAGAATAATATACTTACTAAGTTGTTGGTTGTTTCTTCATTTTTCAAATTAAAAGTTTATATAATATAATAATCCATACTATCAAACCATTTGATTAACAGCTTATAAATGTCTGATGTTCCCGAAATTTTTGAAAAATAATTTTTTTTCCCAACCATTTATATAACGGTAGAAAGGTTGCTATTTGATAGAAACTAAACTATAATTCGTTATTCGTTTTTAAATGTTATTCTTAACTATTGATCAATGTACTTATATTGATATAAGATTAAAGCACAGGTTATTAAAAATATTTTGTCAGTAATTATTAAATTCTGATTTTTTTTTGTACAAGCGAAAATATAGGAGGGCAGCCTGAAGTTTAAATAATTCAAAATAAGATTATTATAAATACAAACATACTATTACACTGTTATGATTTTTTCTTTCTTTCTTTTTTTTTTTTTTTGTTTAAACAAAACTAATAAGTGTTTTGGTAAGAAAACGATGATTCGAAGTACATCCAATAACATGTAACGTGAGCAAGGACGTCGCCAGCCGCGGGGGGGGGGGGGCAAGATGATATAAAGAGGATATAGGAAAAATAAAATTTATAAGTTGTTAAGGCTTAATATTTTATTAAACAAGAATAAAATCTTAATTAAAACATAATTTTCGTGGGTTTCTGGCATATTGTTCTACTGCTTTATTATAAAAGTCTTCCAAATTGTCCATAATTACGCGCCTATGATCATGGCCAGTTGATTAAAAAGTTTCAAGGCTCGGGGGGGGGGGGCAGCTGCCTCCCTGTCCCCCGGTGGCGACGCCCATGAACGTGAGCACAAATGTAATGTAGGTATAAATGAACAAAGATGGAAAAGGGTCGTGATAATAGGCTGTTGTAAATAAAACAGAGACCTGTTTTACACTAACGCTCGATATTCCTTTGAAACGACTTTGACATGAAATATAAATACATGATGGCCACTCAAATACAATTTTTAAATTCCCGGTTTTCCTGGTCCAAATCCTCTGTTTTTTCTGTCTAAATCCTCCCGATTTCCTGATTACTAGAATTGTACAAAAAGAAGAATAGTTTTTTTTTATTACTATTGATATTTGACCACCGCGGCATATTTATGTATATGAATAAAACAGAATTTCGTAATTTATTTTGAGTAAAGTACATTAAAAAATGCATTCATTTTTCACTTCAAATGATTGTTTCTTATTAAAAATATCGTTTTTGGCTATTTTTACTTTTTTTTTCGGTTTTACAACAAAATTCCCGGTTGGGTGAACACCTTGAAATAAATAGTCTTTTGTGAAGGATATTTAATAGTTCTCTGTTAGTAGCAAGAAACAGATGAAAATGATCAATATTTGCTGGATTAAAAGGAAAAATCTTTGTTAGGAAGAATCAAAATCAAAATGTAATGCAAATTCGAAGTGAAGAGGATTTAGAAAATATTAAATTGATATAATGCTTATATTTGTTGTTAACTAAATTTTAGCAACATTTCCTTTATTTTAATTTTATTTATTTTTGTATTGTTTTGCTGTAATATATTATTTATAGTTATATTATTAGGTAACTTTATTAAAATCATTTGTTGTAGTTTACCTACATGTTTATTAGTGCATTTTCTATGTTAAACTGCATATTGTTTAACGTTACACAAACTATAATTAAATTTATTTCTCTGTAACCTAATATTTATTATTCTTTTTTTTTAACTGACCCAACTACATGAGCTTAGATCACCTACTTAGATTCTGAGGCGATCGGAGATAGAAGGAAAGAGGAGGGAAATAACGCCTAGGGATGGGAAGGAAAGGATAAAGGAGGCATTGAAAGGGGTAGGAAGATCCAAAATTAACATTGCTTACCCAGTTATTTTTAAATTTCATGTTATTCATAAAAGTGATATTTTATTTTTTAACCCCGTTCTATTTATATTTATTTAGCGTTATATTAATTACAACGTAATTCTTAGGCTACCCCTTATTCGAAAAAATGTCCCAATTTTATGTAACGTTTGTTATATTTTATAGGATTTTTGTTATTGTTATTTAAAAAATGTCACAATTTTATGTAATGAAATATGTAACAAAAAATGTCTTAATTTTATATAATGAAAGTTAAATGTTAGAATTGGATTTTTGTGGTTATGTTATTTTTTTTTTTGTGTTGATGCCAATAAGAATTACGTTGTAAATTTTGATCATTTTATACATAGTATAGAAGAGAAAGAGACAGAAATGAAAGCAAGAGGGGTCAAGGGGCACAGCCCCTTGCGAGGCCAAAATGGCCGAATTATATATATATATATATAATAATAATAATAATAATAATAATTCTGAAATAATATAATGTGATTATAATTGTTATCTAACATATGCTAAATATTTTACTTATTTCTATATTAGATTTAATAACTACAGTATTCATTTTTAAGAAAGGAAATAGTGTACTATGTGGGGAATTTTCGAAGGTGGTAATTAATAATACATTTTGATAACATTTTTTTAATATAGCAAAAGGAAAAATGTACGTGAGAGAATGAATATCCGTACGTTACTTTTATAAATTTATATTTAATTGTAACACACCACAGATAAACTTCACCATTATTTAAGCATACAAATAAAATAATAAATAGTTATTAGTAATTAAAACACCTTCAAAAAAACTAATCCTCTCTAATGTCTCACCAATTGTCCCAAACTCAGAAATCGAAAAAGTACTTGTGAATACTTTTAAATTAAAACTTTCATCTCCAGTAGCCGTTTTACACGTCAACCCATGTGACGACGTGTTTTCTCATGCCATAAGTTGGCGCCGCCAAGTATATATCTATTCTGAAAATGATCTTTCTTCATTACCAAGCTCCTTCAATCTAACGCATTCTAATCACTCCTACCATATTTTCCTCTCTTCAGACGATCTCTCTTGTTTTAGATGTGGCGCAAAAGGCCATAAAGTAGATGACTGCAATCAGTTTATGGACGAAGAAGTAGAAGACTCAATAGAAAACACGGCAATTGTGATGGAAATCGCCCCCCGCCCATTCATCAGTCTCACCACATTATAAATTATTTTTCTTCTAACGTCTTTAACCGCCCATCATCGTCAACCACTTTAACGCTTTTCTCAACAGAAAACGACCAAACTCAATTAAATACCGTCTCTGCCAAAACCTTACAATTAATGAAACCTAAAAAGCAATGTATTAGAACTAAATCTAATGACAATGCTCAGTCTCACTCTCCTGACAAGCCAATCACTAATCCATCTGAAGATGAATCAGAACAAGATATAGAACAACCTTCTATAAGAGATCTTATAAAACCAATCGAAGACATCATTAACGAAAAATTTAACACTAAAGAATTTTCACTTTCAGCTACAAATTTTTCCTTATTAATGGATAAATTACACGTTGTGGAAAGCTACACGAAACTTTAAAAGACCGAAAGAACGATCACATCCGATAAAAAAGTCAAATAACAGTTGGGCACACAGCGATAAAGAGAAGGCTGATGAACTTGGGAAATATTTTGCCGCTGTGTTCAGCCCACTTCCAGGCTCTGATAATCTACCACAGACCTCCTCCAATATGGATATGAGTCGTCCTATAAAGCTAACTTCTCCGCAAGAAATCAAAGCTATTATTAAAAACATGAGCACCAGAAAATCTCCAGGATATGACCTAATAACAGCAAAAATGCTAAAGGAACTGCCGCGCAAAGGACTAGTTATGCTAACATATATCTTTAATTCAATGATAAAAACTACATACTATCCTATACAACTAAAGTTCGCTCAGATAATCGTGATACAGAAGCCAGGCAAATCCCCCTCTGAAATGAAATCTTACAGACCAATTGCGCTATTGCCTATAATTTCAAAGCTATATGAAAAGCTGATATTAAAAAGAACAACTGAAATTATAATTGAAAAAGAACTAATACCGGAACATCAGTACGGCTTTAGAACAAATCACTCGACTATTCAGCAGATACATAGAGTTGTCCAAAAAATAGAACGCAGCCTGGAGGAAAAGAAAGTCTGTGACTCGGCATTTCTAGACATCAGCCAAGCGTTTGATAAGGTGTGGCACGAAGGACTTATTCACAAAGTAAGAGCAAAATTTCCATATCCGTACTATAAATTAATAAATTCTTTTCTCCAAGAAAGACACTTCCAAGTAAGAATTGGAAATGAAGTATCCGACATCCATCCAGCTACTGCTGGAGTCCCACAAGGGAGTGTGCTGGGACCACTCCTTTACTTAATATATACCGCAGATCTCCCAGTGCTCGAAGGAAGCCTAGTAGCGACGTTTGCGGATGATACAGCCATACTTTGTGATAACCTCTGTCCTGATGCTGCTTGCAACAATCTCCAAAGTTCAATCAATGAAATATCCGCATGGTGTAAGCAGTGGCGGATAAAAATCAACGAGGAGAAATCAAAACGTGTACTTTTCACCAACAGAAAGATCCTACCTAAGGACGTTACCATCAATCATAAAATATTGCCACCAAGTGACAGTGTCAAATACTTAGGCATTCATCTTGACAAAAAATTAACCTGGAAAAAACACATCCAGACTAAACGGAATGAATTACAATTAAAAGTACGGCAGATGTACTGGTTAATTGGACGCCGCTCTAAGTTATCATTAGAAAATAAAATGCTAATCTATAAACACATTTTAGCCCCAGTATGGAAATATGGATGTCAAATTTGGGGCTGCAGTGCCAGGACAAATTTAGCAGTAATACAACGGCTTCAAAATAAAATATTAAGGATAATGGCAAATGCTCCTTGGTTTATATCCAATAAAACCCTTCACAGTGATCTAACCGTTTCGTATGTTGCTGACGTTATAAGAGAAGAAGCGACGAAACATGCTATGCGATTACACGATCACCCAAACAGGACAGCAGTCAATCTGCTCGATAATTCAACTGAAGTACGACGGTTGCGGAGAATAAAACCACTAGACTTAGTAGAATAAATAATTAGGTATCCCTTTGCTGGAAGGAATGCCGTTCAAGTGATTTAAAGTCAAAACTTCCTCTGATAGCTCTAGCAGCTAGGTGTGGGAAAAAAAAAAAAAAAAAAAAAAATTAATGGATAATACTGAAAGCAAATCGATTACAGATATAACTCGAACTCTCTGTCTCTCCGATAGATATAATAAAAATGCTTGAAGAAACTTACGCTTTCTTAAGTAACAAGTCTATAAAAACTCGATTCACCAAACTAAAACAAAAACTAAAAGACATCATCAATTTTTCCTCCTCTCCTTCATAAAATCAAATATCCACTAATTGTAAGCCTAACTTTTAAAACCAATCTTCCTACTTCAACAGAATTAATAATAATATTCAATGCATAAAGGTAATAAAGAATCACTCATAACCTGGAACTGTAATGGTTTCTTCAGTCACTTAGAGGAATTAAAAGTTCTCATCCACCGATACGAACCATCCATTATTTGTTTGCAAGAGACTCACCCAAAACAAAATTGCTGTATTAACATTCCACTCTTCAACATACTTTCGTTAGACCAGTCACCCGCTCTTTGCGCGTCTGGTGGTGTTTTATTAGCAGTAAAGTCTTCAATACATTTTGAACAAATGCATATACAAATTACCATCGAAGTTGATGCGGCAAAAATATTCCTTTCTACACCACTCACCGTCGGATCAATCTATCTTCCCCAAAACAATAATATCTCCGTGGAAGATCTTAACAGCGTTATTACTACTCTACCACGCCCGTTTTTACTATGCGGCGATTTTAATGCTCGCTCACCATCACGGGGTAGTGCCAAGAGAAACAAAAAAGGACAAATATTGGTAAATCGAATTCAAAATTACAATCTCAGTATAATGCACTCTGCTGAACCAACCCACTACAATTTCTCTTTCAAAACATGGTCTAACCTGAATCTTATACTTTGGTTCCCAGATCTTCCTGGAGAATTTCAAGTCTTTGGTCACCACGACCTGAGTGGCAGCGATCATCGCCCGAAGAAATCGCGTCATTCTTCTCCACCTCCAAAATAGAAATATGCCTACCGAAGAACGGATTGGCCAGCTTTCAACAACATCTTAACCCACACTTTAAATTCCAAAGACATCATCAAACCAGACCCTGAAACCCATATACAATGGTTTACTAATAAACTAGTGTCTCACGCCAACTTACCACTCTCCAAAAACAAAAATCCGCTCCAACGGTATTCCATGATGATCACCTACAGAATGTTCCACTGCTGTAAGAAACCGCCGCAAAGCCTTGAAGAAATTGAAATCTCAACCTTTTTTAAGAAAATCACATAATTTTCCAAAACTTCCGGGCACAAGCATGATACATTTTAAAACAAGCTAAACGTAAGTCCTGGCAAGAATACTTGAGCTCAATCGATCTTAAAACAACTTCGGCGGGAGTCTGGAAGAAAATTCAAAGTACAAATAGGAGATCATTCTTGCCCTCACCTTCCTGTATTATCATCAATAAAATCACATTATTACTGACGCAAATTTAATCGCTACAGCATTTGCAGATATACTAACACATAATGCCTCTGCTAATACCGTGAATACAAATAACAACCACTGCCGGTATCCTCTTTTGTTCATCAAATGACGATCCACACAGCTCCCACATTGCAATCAACGAACTCAAACGCGCCATTAAAGACACAAAAATTTCATCCCCTAGCTACGTCAGAGTTCATGCACTCATGCTGCGTAATTCCTTGGAATCCACAATAAATTTTCTTCTTTCTATTTTGAATAAAATGTGGACAACAGATACTTTCCTTAAATTATGAAAGACGGCAGAAATCATTCCAATCCTTAAACCAAGCAAAAATCCGACTTGTATCAACAACTATCGATCCGTTTCTTTAACATCAGGAACTAGTAAAATCTTTGAACGAATTGTTAACAAACGGCTACTACAGCTCCTCGAATCAAGAAACTTACAAAAAAACAATGCGGCTCTAGAACCGGCCGATCCCCTACAGATCAATTAATCTATTTAAGAAATTTCATTCAAAATCATTTTCTGGCAAACACCATCATTTAACTATTTTTTTCGACTGTGTAAAAACATTCGATTAAGTTCAAATAAACAAGATTCTGTCGACGCTACAGAACTGGGATATTCAAGTTTATTCAAAATTTTCTCAACTCCCGCCAATTCTACGTTCGAATTAAAGATTCAGTCTCATCATGTTACAACCTATCTAATGGAGTACCTCAAGGATCTGTTTTAAGTCTCACACTATTTAACATTGCCATTAACGACATTGTAAAGCAGATTTCTCTCCCAGTTAACTGTGCACTATACGCCGATGATTTCACCATCTTTATTCGCGGCCTCACATGTCCCTCTCGGTGAGGAAATATTGCACGAGTCCATCAACAAATTAGTCAACTGGTCAACCAAATTCAGTTTTGAAATCTCCTCCTTCAAAACAACAGCAGTCCACTTCTGTCGAGTTAAAAAATGCAAGCAGAATCTAAACCTTCGATTAAATGGTTCACATATCAGAACAGCAAACTAACGCGGAGACATCATATTAACAACCTAAAAGCTAAATGTGTTACCAAACTCAATCTAATTAAAAAACTTGCTCATACCACTTACGGCTCTAATCGAACATAGTTACTAAAAATATATCATTCCATTATCAAATCAAAAATGGATTATCGAGTAGCAGTTTATAGTTCTGCCAGTGAAAGTCTCCTATCTACGTTAAACGTTATTCATCATTCAGCAATCAGACTTGCAATTGGAGCCTTTCCTACCACTCTGATAAAAAGTATTTTAGTTGAAGCTGACAATCTTTCTCTCAATGCATATAGATAACGATCTTTTCTCTCTGCCTATGTCCACTTTTCGTCAAATCCAAATCTCCCCTCCTCCTCTGCAACGATTCCAACTTCCTTCTCCTCCTTCCACCAACAAATTAAAATTCTCTCTCTTCGATAGACCTATGCCTCGCTCCTGTCTCTCGTGCCCACTGCTCCATCATTCCACCATGGAGCAACTATACAGTTCCAATGGATCTTAGTCTTACACAGTATTCAAAACACATCCTAATAAACTCCTTAAAGGACATGGTTTTTCGATATCCTTACCATAAAAAGATATTTACTGACCGATCAAAAAACAAATATGGAGTCGGATGCGGAACTGTCTCTTCAACCGAATATTGCTCTCCGCTTTTTTCTCCCCCCATTTTTAAATTCTTTCCGCAGAACTGTACTCTATCAAGTTGACTATTACAGATGTAATTGCCAAGAATGGAAACAGCTCATATATTTTATGCACAGATTCTTTCGTAGCACCGCAATGTTTAAAAGATTTACATAACCCCAAACAACATCCAACAGCAAAAGAAATCATTTACTCTATCGTGACTTCTAATATTCGAGTCATATTCGCATGGATTATATCCCACGTCGATATCACTGGAAATGATTTTGCCGATATAGCAGCTAAAGAACGATCCCAGTTTAAGCTATATCCTCAACTATCTACACCGATCAATGATCTTTAGACAATTATAAAAAAGTCAGTTCAAGACTTTTGGAATCTCAAGTGGACAACAACACCATCCTCCTACAAACTATCTCACTGGAGTACCTCCACATTAATAATCAGGAAGGAATAAGTCGTGCTCGCTCGTCTACGTCTAGGTTACAACACTAAAATCTTACATAGTTATCTCCTTAAAAATCAACCTGCTCCCATTTGTGTTCACACTGTAATATTCCTATCACTGTATATCACTTCCTTATAAGCTGCCCACAATATAATTCTCAAAGAGCAATTCTCAACCAATCACTTTCTTTCCGACTCTCTCAAAGCTTCCCACAACCTAATACATTTCTTAAATTAATCAACTTATACTCGCATGATTTAAGCACCTCTACACTCCTATCGCGCTACTCGTCTAGATGCAGTACACGGCACGTAAATCAACAATGTAAACAACGAAGTAAATTAAGTAAATGTTATACACTAGTAGCTCTCCGTCATTAACATAAATGAACTGACTTGATTCTAATACACATTCGTTTTTTATCTTTTTTTTTCATTTGTATTTAGCAAATTTATTTGATGATATATTCTTTGAAATTTCTTCTATTATCTACGGTTCTGATTATATGAAGTGATCGCATTTGTTGTTTGTATATATATATATATTTTTAATTTTATTGTTTATAGAAATAAAACTCATCATATTACAGTATCAGGTATAATCTATTTTTAAATATAATGTAAAATAAAATAATCAAACTCGCAGATTGTGAAATCATTAACGAAGCTTTCTAGGTTTTAATTTTTTTTTAAAAAGAGCGAAGTCACAAAAATTTTTAAACACAAAAATACTCATTAACAGGAATGCTATGTAAACAATACACATGATATTATAAATTATTCTTGTCTTTAACTTAACATACGAAATAACCCGGGGTGCATGAAACATCATGCTGAAACTTCGTCTCCAATCCTAACGGACGTCAACTAATTCTCTGAAAATTTAATTATTTTGAGAATCTACACTTTTTCATGTTTTTTAAAGGTTAATTTCGTTTTTTCATAAAATTTTCAAAATAGCGAATGGTGAGTTTCTCTACATATATCGGGTATCGAGGCAGAATTAACCAATAGAAATGTTTAATTTCGTAGGAAATTAAAAAGAAAACATGCACACTTTTTTTTTGGAAACGGCAGGAGACGTTACAAATGATACGGTTGGCAAAAGTAAATAATGCATTATTGGAAGATCATTTCGCTCTTGATCGAAAATAATAGGGCACCTTAAAATCAGAAAATGAAATCCCTTTTAGGGTCCAAATTGGCGATGTTATGGAAGTCGTTTAAAATAATGTCAGGACATTGAAAACGGCAAAACTAATTATGCACTCATTAATAACGGAATTAATTAAGATTCGCAATTATAACACATGCATACATTTGCTTTTCAAGAAATATGCAGAACTCCTTTGCCGGTTGAATATAGCAGTGATACAAACATCACAGTATTGCTATTTTGTCATATTACTCGATAATGTTTAGTGGAATATTTTTACAGCACTGAAATTTTCTATGATCCGTAAGCAGAGGTTAAATAATGCACTCTACTCCGCTAGAACATTTTAGAGTCTAGTCATCCAATTGTATTATACCAAACTTTTCTTTTTTTTACATTACAAAATGTGCATAGTGAACTGAGTTTATTTTCTGAGAAGTAAGATTGCTTTTCTGGTGGATATCTTGATGCTTGATTAGAAATTTATAAAAACACGTTAACGAGTTTATGTTTTTTTTTTCTCTCGTTACTTTTTAAATACATTTTGTGCATTCTGCTTTGAAATAACTGCTCCGATAGAACAGCAAAAAACCACTACTCATTTTGAAGTATGAAAGCTCGTTAAATATACTAGTATTCTTTTCGCTTGCAATGAAATAATTGACATAATACAAGCCGTAAAGAATGAAAAAAAAAAAATCGAAATTTTTCCGGCCACACTATGAAATTGAGATGAGTAACAACATATGAGATAAGTTCGACATAGACAATCGACGAGGTAAATGAATTAAGCTGGAAATAGTTGAAAAACCATAAATGCATTTTAATTATTTTAAGAGATTGTTCAAAATTTAAGATAAAAATGGATACGAAAATTATTAAGACGCTACTGTCAAGTCTTGAAAATTATGAATCATTTGTGGAAACGTGAGAATAGTTTTGAAAAGTGTTTTTTTGTGGGAAATTCGAAAAATCCATGTTTTTACGTCATATTATTCTTTCCCAACTCGTAATATCATTTAGAATATTTAATAAAAACTCGTCTAATACTATTATAGTATAATAGATATGGACAATTGTCTGACAGAAGAAATGCTAAACATCTACAATCAGTTTTAAGTGTACTCTTATGTGTACTGTCACGAGATCTATTTAACAAGAGAATATACAAATAGAGGTAGATAGACGTTCAGATTTGAGTAGTCGATCGTTAAGATAAAATGCTAAGCTGTAATTTAAATTTAACTAGTTTATGTAGCAGTTCAAAAAGTCGAAACTAATATTGTCAGCTTTTAGCTTTTCAAAAAATGAATAAAAAAATCGAAGAACAAAAAAGGTTCTTAGAAAGATACTTCTACTGCAGTTATACGTTTTAAATATGCAAATTACGAAAACTCATTAGGTATACAACGAAATATGGACGCGATTTTATGTTATTGAAGGAAAAAAAAGTGACCATTAAAGTATATATTTAAAAACAGAGAAAAAAAAGAAAAGAAAAACAAAATATTAACAAACTTATAATGTAACCGTATACAAAAGGTTAATGTTTCAATAAAAACTTGTTACGATAATATATATTAGGAAATTAATATGCAAAAGATTAATAAAATCGATAGATGGTATAAAATTGTAACGAGCACTATAACATATACGAATAAACATATAAACGTTGATACTTTAAAATACGAAAAAATAACATAGTAATAATAATTTTAATAATAAATAATAAATAATTATTAATAAAATATAATCAAATCAAATAATTTATTTTTTCAAATATTAATGTAAGATACGATATAAAAGAAGTAAATAATTAAAAACCAGTAAACGCGCGAATTTCCGCAGGTAAGAGGACTAAATTTAAACTTTAGACGAAGGAGTATACGTTCATTCATTATTCATATATATATATATATGTATATAGATACAGTTACGCTAGATAATATTAAATAAAATATCGAGTAATGCGTAAAAAAGTTAGTATATAGTAATAGATTTTAATAACGATAATAGCGACAGTTTTTGATAACAATAATTTCAAGAAATATATTTACAAACTTCTGGGTATAATAATATTTTATTAAGAGCGAATTTACAAATAAGTTTTATGTTACAGCATTAAAATTACATTCTATTTCTCTCGATTATCGGTATTTTTATTTAAAAATATCACTTAATGAAAAACACTGTACATTGTTTATAATTTCGTAAGCACACTTTAACAATAGGTATTTCTTGTGCAAAGAAGAGGTTAGACGTGGTGGAGCGTGTTACTCTATTTTACTTTATAAAAAAGTCTATGAAATTTTTTACATGGACATAAATAAGTATAAAGTAAAATGGATTCATAAAAGACAAACATATTAAATACGTTGTAGGAACTTTTTTTCGTAAATTTTTACCTGCTAAATGGCTGATTTTTAAATACAATTTAATAAAATTACTTAAAAGGGTACCAAGTTCATAAATGGAATGAACTATTTTAATATTCGTTAAAACTGAAAAAATACCGAAAGTCAAAAAAAATTCTATCATTAAGATACGATTTAAATATAAATATATATACAAAAAAGTATAGGTACAGTTTTCAGCGATGTATATACATATAAACAAATGATTTATCGATTATGAAATTAAAAATAATTCTATACACTAATATGTTAAAAAAATAATTGGGAATTAAATAAATCAGTCAATATAATAATGATGAAAATCTGTATTTAATGAATAAGGAATATTGTCGGTAACTTTACATTTTTTTTTTTTTTTTGTAATCTACACGTACGCATATTATCGGCAGCGGAATCATGTTTTTTTTTAAACCCTCCCTTTGGGAACGTCAACAACGGATCTTCGCCCAGAAACGACAGGAGGGAAAAGGATCAGTTAGATGTAGATTCGGTCAGCTATTGATAAGATAAAAGAACTGATGATAGGAACAACGGAGATCGACGTAATTGGACTTTTTTCTTTCTATTTTGGGGTCAATATAACGAATTTCTTTGTCCATAATTAAGTTATTAAAATAATTTTTAAAAAATTTAAAAAGTACATTATTCCAAAATTAGAAAATGCACATCCGCATACAATTTTTTTTCACGGGCTTTTTGAAATGTGTACATTCTTGTAGAGATATCAGTACTGTGTACTTTAATGTTTATTTTGCTGTTAATTCTAGAGACTATGTAAAAATAGCTAATTTTTGGAGTACACAAGCAATTGCGGTTACTCATTAATTTTATTTTACGCTTAATTAAAAAAGAATATATCAAAAATAATAACTTCAAAATGTTACACTTATAAAGTTTTGATGAAAATAAAATTTCGTTATAAAAAGTTAATTATAAAATAATAAAACTGCATTTTATAGTTTAACTGGTTTGTTATGCAACTGCCGATTACATATACAGCGTGCAAAAAAAGAAAAAAGAAAGGCGAATTTATCGTTTGACTTTATTTATAATATAAAAATATATCATTCATGTGTGTAGAAAATGTAATACTATTTAATAAATGATATAGCTGGCCTTATAAAGAAAAACAAAATCGGTTTCGTGGGTTTCGATTTGTTAAACACCAAAAAAAATAAATAAATAATATATATATATGTATAAAAAAAATTACAAAACACATTTCGAAGTTTAGAAAAGTCACATTAGCCCGAACAGCTGTTGGTCCAGCTGTTCGCGTTGTCAAATTGTACGAATTATTCACACGTTAAAAAATTAAAAAAAACAATACTTAATACAGTAGAAGTAAACAATTATAGAATTATATATAGATGCAATATTATTGCGATATTAAGTTAGTACGGTACAGTACAAACTAATAAATGTTTTCGCGGGTGTACGCGCAGATTTAAAAAGACAAAAAAAAAACCACAACAAAAACACATTTAACTTAGGAAAAAAGGAAATGAATATATACGCTAAATTCGAAAAAAATTAATTTAAAAAACGCTTCTTTATTTACTTGGCCTAATTATTACTATTTTTTTTTATATTTCACGGGAAGGAATCGTCGCAAAGAAACATTATCGCCGACCTGAACAGCCACAGTCAGTCTTTCTTCACCGTCTTCCTGAATTATTTTTTGGTTGTCCTCAATCACTTTCAAAGGATTTCATCCTTCTTTCTTCTGCATAAAACTACATGGTCACGTCAAAATTGTTGATTCAGTCTTCACACTGCATACGTGAACAGTTTAAAGAGCATTCATTATTTCCGGTAGGGTCAGTGTATACTCATTTTTATTTGTTGGCCATTCGGTGAACGATCACACTTGTTTCCATAAAGTTATGTTGTGTTTTGGAGAAAATTTCATTAAGTCTTCGTTAGTAACAAAATTACATCATAGGACATCTTTGTTGACAGTAGTCTCCAAAGACTTCACTGAAGCAATTACGTGTTTGATGGTAAATACACGCACAAATTTTATCAGTTTTTCAGTTGAAGAATGCTTAATTGTCCAAGAGAATTTCTTTCACGACAGGTTTATAGATTTTAGGCGATTTTTTATGAAAGTGATATACTGGTCAAACTCGAAAAAATTTTATGATCCATATAGATATTTTATTAGCTGTAATTATTTCGCAGAAATAATAAAAAAATTTGAGTCCTAAAATTTTTAAAATTTTATAAAGTCTTAATCTCATTTAGGACACTTTTTTAATTGTATTATTTTGTGTGTGTATATATATATATATATATTGAGACGGTTTTGGTATATTTGGCGCCGTCTGTTGATGATGGTTGAATTAAAATCATTCTTCGGTTTAAATAAATCATTATTTTCGATTTCTTCGATCATTATCTTTCGTTCTAGTTGTCGCTATATGGTCTTTTCAAGAATGCTCATTGAGCCAAAATCAGAAAATCCCGTGCACTCCTGTACGAACAGCATATTCGGGTAGAGACTGAGTTGGTATTTGAGTGGCAGTGGTCTCGAATGCTATGGCAGTGTGAAATGTGACTGCAGCGAAAGCGCACATCAGTACAATGCGTCGAGCTGCATCGAGCCGAGGGGTTATAAGATCCTGCTAAAATCAGGCAGATCAGCTAGTGCAGCGATCTACGTAGAAATGTTTTATAAATTTCTTAAGTGTCTCGCGTTGTACACGTTACTAGTTGATCGAAAAAAGTCACAGCGTATCATTCTAGTTGCTGCTATACATAAAATTTTAATGGCATGCCATGTTGCCAAATTTTTCTGAATATTTAAATTTATTATTCCAGTCGTAAATAAATAATTTTTTCCCAGGGGATACGTGTATGAAATTTCGGTATTATTTTTCAATACATTCGAGAATTTGTGATATTTTGGCAAAATATAGTATATGCTTTATTTGTAAGTCCGTATCATTTGACTGAACACGCGATTCGCAATCGTGGTGAGGTATCCTCGTGCAAAATTAGATTTGCGATATATCTGTTTTTTTTCCTTTCAAGATATCGTCTTTATTATCATCACTTGGTCGGGTCCTACAAAATTAATTTTTTTTTTTAAATCAAAAAGTAGTTAGAAGGAAATCCTATTGCTCTGATAGCAGCGAGTTTCATTATTAAATGTGGCACCGAGGGAAGAAAATTATTACAAAAAACTAATAACAGAATAAGTGTTACTGATGCTCGTAAGTCGCAGAATAGGGACTCCAGAAAACAGAATCAGTAACAATATATAAGGAGTTTGTTTAAGGAGGGAATCGTGAACAAGGAAGGTCCTGTTCTAAGACGGTTAATTCCCAAGAAATCACTGCGCTTTGTTCCACCTAAGGGTTACCACGGTTCCGATGTAGGCTTTACTTTTCGGAAGAAAAATGTGGTTTGAAAAAGCTAGCCGTGATTCCATTGTGCAAAATCTGTGTCCAACAAGAATTTGGTTAAGGATGGTAAGCCGTATACATAGCAGGGCATTGAATATATTACAGCTAACCGAGCTAAAATGTTCTAATTTCGATTTTTAAAATTATTTACTCAACTTGCTCGAAGAAACTTAGCTTTATCGGGGGGGGGGGGGGGGGGGGGGGGTAGTGATAATGAAAGCAATTAAACTCAATCTGAAAGTGCAAAAGAAGTACATCTAACATCAGAAGGGCCATTTTATTATTTCTCCTCGTTTTGTTTTAATATTACTTACAGTTGACTTACAATGTTGCAACTAGTTCTGATACAGTTTCGTTATCGTTTAATACATTCACGTTAAAATTCTTGGCGCCAGATACTAACTGCAAGTGAATATATCGACATTTCAAAAATTTTACATCTACCAAATAAAACTAGCGATATACTTTCTTTTTAATGACATCTCAAAACCCGCACTATTTATTTTACGGCACTGTAAACTACATTTCAGAAGAAAAAAATTTATTAATCATGTATATAAACAATATTCAACACAAATCATAGCGCACGTAACTTAAGCAAAACGATACATCCCTGAATAGAATAGACAAGCACCAAATATGTAGCACAAGTTGTTAACGGATCGCAACAAACGGAAGATTCTATAATGTTGAGTCGGTGAACTTGTCGAGAGAGATTCAAATTAACACAATACTACTATCATCGAAAATCATTGGAGTCGTAACAAAACGTTTTTAACTTGTTCGATAGTAATATGGTATTTTAATTTAGATATGACGAAACGTTACTTTAACTTAACTCTAAAAATAAGGTTACTTTACGTATATACAGCGAATGTAAATAGTCAAAGTCTGAAGTATAGATTAAAATGTAAGTTCTCTTACCTTTGCCTATCGTTCTAGCAACAATTCGACAACATTTAATAATAATAATAATAATAATAATAAGGATTTCATACCGAAGTCCGTTAAACTCAATGTCACATTACATCGACGAAGAATTCACACGGATTTCCCATCGCCATCCGAAATGATTGTTGACTGGCTGAAAGATTTGTATTATTATTCGGATTGGACGAAGTTTCTGATCCTCCGCTAGAACCGGTGCCGATTAGATGTTTTCCATTTAATGGATGATGTTGGCTGCCCGCGCTTCCGCTTCCCGCCATACCGCCACCCGAACTACTGGCTCCACTAGGAGCAGACTTGGACAATGGAATACTATGGGCGACAACATCAGAACCCGACCTGCTGCCTCCTATAATATAATACCGAAAACGGTTTATTTTTTCAACGTGTAAATAAACTAATCATTAAGAACATTATCGGATTCTCGAAAAGAAAAAAACATACAATAGAAAAATGTTTAACTGTTAATTAATTATCCGAGACTTTAGGTAATAGACTTTTTCGAAAAAAGGAAAACTAGTCGAATATGAAAAGTGGAAATATTTTTAATGCACATCGTAAATGTATAATCCAAAAGTGGTGTAATCGAAAAACAAAATGCCGAGGTTTAATAATTAAAAACAAATCGTATTCACATTCTTCCACTCTTTTCACAAAGTTTTACTTTCTTTGGATTTTGCCAGAGATCGTAGCTTATTACTGTAAACGCGCATTTTAAGACAGTCAGACAAGAAGAAATCGCAATCACAAAAATGAAGGTGGCCAAGCGGAGTTAAATATTCGAGAAACGACCTGTTCACCGAATGCAACATCGCTTTGTTACCAATTCTATTGTAATAAAACTAGCTTGACCAAATTGACATATTTTTTTTTTTTAAACTTTGGTACTTGTGTTAACGAATCGATTTTAATTTCTTCGAAAAAGTATAGCTCAATAACGCCTTTGCTTGCAACTCGCATCCGGACTGCGACTTTTGCGCTATGAGCAAGTTCTTCCGTACTCATTAGTGTATTTCTCGCTGCCCAGTATTGACAATATTCTTTATTTACTAATCAGTTTTAGCGGAAATAGGTTCTATTGCCATCAGAATTTATTTCAGTAAAATTTCACTTGCGCCAAGTTTAGTCAACAGGACTACACAAAATTGCTCGGGTTTATTGAAGTCAGGTGGCTGCAATCGCTATTTAATAACGATTTCATACAAATGCACATTTAAATGTTGATGAAAAATTCGTTTTACACTTGACTGCGGTAAACTTAACGCACCGGAACGCTTAGCGATGGATCGTCTAGGACTGTTTTTAAAAGATCGTCGATCTCTTTCAAAGCTTTTTTTCGTCTGCTTACGATTTTCGTAAACACCGGTTTCTTCTTTAAAGTACTACCAAGTGCTTCGGAAGTTTCGCAGACAAGTACTGACCGCATTTCGCGGAATGATGATTGTTTAATTTAAATTGTTTACAAAATTCACAAACTATTAACTATTTTTTAAAAACTGTAAATGCACGCTGTTCACTTTAGCTCGACTCTACACTAAATTCAAACGAAATATGAAATTCTGGTTTTTAAATGATATACAGAATGTCCCCTTTACGACGGTCAATTAATCAATCATTGAACCGTTTGGCTCGTTTTCTCCATTCGATCCTATTCCACGCTGTTGCTTTTAATTTGTTGTACGTTGTACACTTCATATCTTTAATTATTTGCGACATGTAACTATTTCTCGGCCTTCCTCTGTATCTGGTTCTCCTTGTTTTTCCTTTTATAATTTTGGTTAATATTTCCTCAGTTCTCAGCATACGTCCCATCATTATGGTTCTACGTTTCTTGATGGTGTTCAATAAACCGTGAGCTTCGGCCGCTCTGTTAAGAACGTCTTCATTCTTAACCTTTTTCAATCCATTTTAATTTTAGCATTTTCCTCCAAAACTATATCTCTGTAACCTGCAGCTTTTTCTTTTCAGTTTCATTTATCATCCAGGTTTCGCATCCGTATAACATTACGCTCCATATATACATACAATTTGATTAGTCTTTTCCTTAGGCTCATAGGCGCTATTACTATTTTTTTTAAAAAAAAAAGAGAAAAAAACGCGTCAGATTTCTTTGGCAAATTCTGTAGATTGTGTGAGAAAAAACTAAACGAACGCTATAGATACGGCAAATATTTATCGACAACAAATGGATTCAAATATTTTTTTTTCCGTACTTTAAGCTAGGTCTCAGAACTAAGGGAAGTATCATGCATCTTTCTTGTTTTTTCGATTTTACGTATGAAAATTATTAAAATATATTATTATATTATATTTAAAGCTGGAAAAATAGTTAAATATTTGTTATAGGTAAGATCTGCGAAGAGGATTTTTACCACCAGAGTTCTGTATTAAATGTACCTTATTAATGTGCTTTCCCGTACAGCCCCTATTTTATTTTCATATCGCATTTCTTAAACTTTAATTAATGAATTTCTTTTCATTAAACTAAAAGAAAATAAGAATAAATACATAAATACGATAATTATTGTTTCGCAAATGTAACCTTGTTAAAGGAAGCAACAGGACATATTTATTTTTTTGCCGTAATCACTTTGGAGTTAATATTTTAATTGCTATTGATTGTCGCATTGAAGCGTATAAAAGTTTTTCAATCAGCAGGCGTGTAAACGTACAAAACCAATAGTACCTTTCGCTAACGACTTTCCGAAACAAGTTGCACATTTCATGAAACTAAATATTCTCGACAGCTTTGATCTATTTTTAAAAATTAATCCACAGATTTTCCAAAATTTTTCACCGTCTTTTGTCTTATCAAATAAACACCGTGCTATCACAAATTTTTAAAAAAAAACAACAAAAAACAACATTGTTTTTTGCTTAATATAGGTAGAAATGAATATTAATAGCCAAAAATTTTACAAAAAAAGGTATTATATTGAGTACGATACGATTTCTACGGGCCTAAATATTGCTAGACAATTTTTTGGAAAAATCGCTATATCTCTCAGAAGAGTAATCAACTAATAATGGTTTATAAAATAACTACTTTAGTCGACAATTTATTATTGAAGTTTTCCCCCTCTATATGATATTTCGTGTATTTCCAACAGGTTTAAAAAACAGAAAACTACAAACAATTATTTTAGACGTAAAATCATATAGAATACTATGAACTAATACAAAAATCGATAACATTCCAGGAGTACTTAAAAATTTTTTAGGAATTTAAATGTTAAATAAAATTCAAAATTTAATAGAATTGCTTACCGGAACTTCCATCTCTATTTAGAGAATAGCAAGTTGCTTCGTTTGTATAGTTAAATGGCATCGGTGAATTGTGCGGTAAATACGTACCGGAATATGGCATACCCCAACTACTTCCAGGATGCGGTAAATTATCGTGGTGTTCCGCCGGTTCATCCAGTTTTAACCGCGACATGCCTATCAACGATTAATTCGTATAAAATAACGTAACAAAATAATTATTTTAATTAATTATTAGCCAAACGCGCACATCAGTTTAGATTGGAAGATAAAGGAGAAATACGAAATGTTTATCTTACCCGCGGATAAAAGATCGCCGAAAATGTAATAGCACTGTTCGGAGAAACTGACTTTATTGACGCAATGACGAATGTAACCGGCTTTAAGCATCTGAGCGGCATATCGGCGAGCATCTCTTCGTTCGGCAAATCCTTCAACATGTGTTTCCAGCCAATCAACTACATCCGAACCTGCCGTTTCGCATTAATAATGATTTATTTTTAGAATTTACAATAATTAATGAAGAAATAGTCGCTAACTTTTCACGCGTGGAACACTAAACCCCCTTCCGCAATTCGAAACGTACGCTTGCAAATATTCTTCGAATACAACTTATTTATCGATTCAATTAAAAGGAAAAATAATTCGATTAACAAGCACAGTTTTAAATGCACGAAGAAATAGTGCATGCGGACGTTAATTTCTCTATTTAATAAAATAATCTTGCCGTTTTGCGGTTTTGTATTGTCAGGATAAAAACGAATGAGAACGTAAAAGAGAAACGAAAACAAGTTTCCTGAACGGTACGAATGTTATGTGACGAGAAAAATGAAAAAATCAACGAGCCAGAAATAATTATTCGGATTTTAGTACTTATTATTTTTCCCCTATATTCAATGCGCAGGGTTGGAGGTGCAAGTGAATCGAAGAACTAAACGGCGAAGCTCCTCCTATTATGCAATATAATCAACACATACACACCTATAAAAGCATTCGGTATTGTAATCTTTAGCCACAAGCGATCCCTTATTTCAAGACCCGAATTCGGTCTAGCCATTGCTCTAACTATAGTCAGCATGTCCATATTTGTGTTCAATGGAATATTATCTATAGCATCCACGGCAACTGTAATTCGTAAATAATCATAATAAATATTCTCAATAATACATATGAAATTAAGAGTTATATTAAAAATAAAATGGTAAAAAATGACGTTACTTGTTATCAAAAGATACTATTTTTTTTTTTTTTTTTTTTTTTTATTATTGTTATTATTATTACATACGGACAAGAACTCTATTTATATTCCATACTTACTTTATTATAACGTATTAATAACTACACATTTTCAAATTTCGATATTTCAACACTTTCGAAATTACAAAAATTAGGAGAAAAATAGAGGGAATTTCATTAATCTATCTATACATTCTTAGCGCTGTTTGCTTGATGGCATTTCTGCCTACTGGTACTCATTTTTACGATTTATCTTCTATCCAAATTACACCAGAGATCTTTTCATTTTTCTTTTGACAATATTTTTTCGTCTATGATGATGATTTAGTATTTAACTTTGTTCCAGAACATACCAACTTTATAATAGCAGCTTCATTTTTCTTAATAGTTCTTACGTTTCTTCTTAGAATTTGGATCGATCGTATTAAATCAAAATAAGTCGTGTAAAAAGAGAATTCATTTTTTTCCCCTAATTCCTGTCAAATTAAAATCGTGTTAAAGAAGTTCGTGTAAAAACAGAATTGAGTGGATAAATGTTACGAAGCCGACATTCAACGCCGCGAGTCTCTATGTTATTAATTATTACTTGTTTTTTGTATTCATTAAAACAGTTATGATAAAGAAAATTCATCAGAAAATAGAAATATAGGATTACTTTCAGTTTCTGCCATGCTTGATATTAAAGATGAACTAGTTGAGGTTAATGTTGATATCGAAGGTGGCCTTAATGGATACATTTCACCTAAATAAAAATCAGTTAATTACACTCAGACAAATAATTGAAATGATAATTTCATTACATAGTAATGCTATTAAAAGTACATATCCGCCGCCACCCACACAAGTGTACATATATATATATATATATATATATATTGGGAGAAAAAATGAACGAAAATTTCATATCTAATTTATTATACAGTATAATTATTGCGACAAAATAATGCAGTTTTCATTTTACTTAAATAATTTTTTGTAAAAAATATTTCCCTATAAATTTAATTAATGAAATTTCCAATTTTACAAATTTCTTTTTAAAATAAAAATTTAACAAAGTTTTCAAACAAAATTATAAAACATAACTGAAAAAAAAAACAAATGTGTTGAAAATTTATCGTCTATCTGTGATTTTTGAGAATATTTGTTTTTTAATAGTGCTTTAGGATATTTTTAGATCTAAAATATAAGGAATATTTCTTTATCTGTTTGTTTCTATGTTTCCTCTCTTTTAACTCAGGACCCAATATGTAAATCAGTGAGAATGAATAAGCTAATTCAGTTTAAACTTATAACACCAGTATAAATTTGGTCTTTGGTTCACTTTTTTCGGCAAAATACTTACATATAATGTATTTGTTTGGATACAACTCGTTTATTCATGGATTGTATAAATAATATTTGTTTATTTTAAATATATCGAGAATTTCGCTTCTCAGTAAGTTACACTTCATATCGATGCGATCTGCGGCGACTATTAACTTCATCGTTCCAGAACAATTGTTATATGACTGATTTTGTTTTTATTTTGTTTTTCGTTCGCTATTCCTTCAGTTTATGTAAACATAATTTCTTCTGTTTCGGTTTTATCGTTTCAAATACAATTGCTTTTGTCCCCATCTTTTCGTTATAATTGCTCTTATTATTTGTTCGTCATCGGGCATAATGTTATTTTTGCATGCGGTTAATAATTAAACAAATAATATTAAAATATATACTATCGAAAACACGCTTTTATCTATAAGTTATAATTTTAAGGAATTTTATTACCAACGTTAATGCTAAATATTAACCTTTTTAAAATGCTGTTTTGTTTATTCCTTAAGATTATACGGAAAAATTCTTTCTCAATAACAATTTTGGTTCCCCAGTTATCAGTCTTTTTTAATTTGTTTTTTTTTTTAATTCTCATTATGAACTTCTAAATTACTCACCTTGAAAATCATTGGGAAATTTTACTTAAGCCAGTCCACGTAATCATTAAAACAAAGATATTAATGCGATATTATTTTTTTTAAAATAATTATCGTAAAAAAAATATATATATATATATACCACGCATTGCAGCTGTGTGTGCAACCCAAGCTCCTGGATCAATGGGTCTGACAGGTTCAGTTCTCGGTATGGTGAAATATCCTTTTGGATTTGGATCCCAACATTTTGCGATAACCAACTTTATTGCACTATTTTATACAGAGTTAAAATGTTGATAGAATCAAAAATGATTTAATTTTAAATTTTGCATTATACTTTTAATTACGAAAATTTATTTTAAGATTAGATATAGTAAACTAATGTTCAAGTTACTCACCCTGGTTTTTGGACTACTTCGCGTAAAACACGAACTGCCTCATCATTTGACATATTTTCAAAATTGATATCGTTCACTTGAAGAATCATATCGCCTGGTTCAATACGACCGTCTAATGCAACAGCTCCGCTATTGAAGAATACGCACATACACACAAAAAAAGTAAAAATATAAGCGTTATTGCAAACAGATGTTCAACTATTACTTGTGTTGATATCGTTTTGTCTAGTTTTTTTTTTTTATTTTATTCATATATATATATATATATATATATAAGACGATATAAACATTCTAATAACGACCCAGCCTGTTTAGATATTCAAATTCCATATTTACCACATCCTGCGCCATAAAAAATATATCATTTTGAGGATGGGATGTATACATATACATTCCACCTATAAAATTACACATTTTTTATCAACAAAATAATTTACGATTTAAAACAAATCAAATATCATTTAGTAACACGATTAACATGAAAATGTAAAAAAGAATTTTAGTACTTAATATTATTCTGAAAAATATCAAATTGAAAAAAGCATAAATTTTAGCAACAAAAACAAGTCAATAATATAAAAATGACGTTAACTCACAACTCATTCGAAATTTTACGTTTGAACGGGTTTATTCAATTTTTTAAGAGCTGATCCTACATAGTGTACAAAGCATAAAACATCATGCGGAAATTACAGTACCCATTGCCGATAAAAAGGTTAAATTCGGCGTGACTTACTTTTGCATAATTCCTACTTGCTGATAGTGGATAAAAAACATGTCCAAGTTTGGCACGTGATGTTTATAGGCATTCTACATTTTGGCGTTTTGGGGCTTTTTTGTGATAACTGCCGGCCTAATAATGTACATAAATTCTCATTCGCTGTTCTAGATAGTACAGTGCACGTGTAACCGCTTGGAACACATAGCTGTTTATTCATTTTGGCTTGAAACCCTTTTCCCATTTTGATTTCCAGAAAAAATCTATGCATGTTTGAGAATAATCACACAGTTCCGAGACAAACGATTGATATCGGCCGCACAAGCACATACAACAAGTGCCACAAAATAGTTTTGTTTTACTTCGATATTGAAAGCTGTATCACAGATATTGTAATACGAAGATATTTACTTGTTTGAAAGCAAAAAAATGAATCAGAAAAATAAAAAATAAAATGAAATAGACTGCACCGAGGAAACTTCGACATTCAAATCCGGTGGTTTCCGTATTAAATGAAATATCGTGACCATTTCAAACACCAAGATTAAACAGGCTGAATCCTTACAGAATGTGAAACTAAAAATTGCTATAGATGCCGTGAGAATATGCTCTAATCATACGGTTTAAATTGAAGCTAAGGAATTTCCAACAAGAATCATATTAACAATTCCATCTCGGAGAAAAATATAAGAGAGAATTTTAATAACTAAATGTATATTTACGGACGAGCCAACAGATACAGCTTGGAAAAATTATACAGCAAAGTTTACAATAAAAAGTCTTAATACCGATAGAACATTTAAATTACTAGCTCTACATATTCTTCTTATACTGAATGGTGATGATGCATAAACCCTTATTAGATAAAAGTAAAGCTAAAAACCAAAAAAAAAAAAATCCTTATTTTGACGGACTCCTTTTTGGGTCTACATATCTATAATAAAACGGATAAATGGGATAGCATTATTCGGAATATAGTTAAACTATGCAGAAAATTGGAGGATAATGATAATACTGGGCAGCTCAAATGGATACTGGAGCATAACGATGTATGAAATTGTATCGAAGGCGAACTTACAAAAACAATTTCAGCTTTAACATGAAGTACTTTAGACGGAATTTAGAGCAATGGCACAAACGGATACCTAAACACAGCGGGAGGGTAAGTTTGAAGAAATTAGTAATAGTTGTAAATATATGTTATTGTAAGATTCAGAATAAGGTTAACAGAAATACTTGGTTTACAAACGATATGATAAGGGTTATATTCGCGCTATAGTTAGGTAAAATCGAGGCATTTTCTAACGCCATAATTATTGAAATATTGAAAATATTTAATATTGTGGAATCAGATCTGTGCAATTGTAGAGAACCGGACTCGGTTGAGCATTTATTTTGGATTTGCAGACTATATAATCACTGTAGTATATTATATAAGGAACTGTATGGAATATACTATATATACTACATTATCCGTGAGTATTACAATGATTGCGTTTGCCTCTCAGTAGGGAAAGGTGCGCAGCTGTTATATAGAAATATATAGAAATGAGTGAAATACGGATTTAATTGCGAAGATATATTACTTATTAACTGCATATTATATTGAAGTGAATACCAATTTACTAATAAAATACTCAAAGATATCTAAAGTAGAGTAGCCAAGTGTTCTTAGCCGGGCCAAGAAACAAAAAAAAAAAAATAAATAAATAAAAAATATATATACATAAATTTCGCTATTTCTTTATTTATTCTAAGTTAGCGAAAAATAACTAACCCTTTCATAATGGAGCCGACATAGATTCCTCCGTCGCCGCCGTTATTACTTTGTCCTACTATTGAAATTCCAAGAAAATTCACGGTGTCCATATTTAATGTAACCGTTATGATATTAAGAGACATACTCGAGTCGGTTATCGATGAAAAAGATGACGTACGGGACATCGCTGCCGCTTGTCTGTGACGTCTTCTTCTGGGTGCCCTACGTCTACCATGTCCATCTGTCAAAAGTTCAACGAAATATTACGTAATAAACTTATATTCATTTCGAAATAACAATCTGACTTTAACAGAGCTTATTATATTTTTAAATTCGTATGAGATTTCAAATTTCCTGCTAACATGAAAATAATAAAACGATTTTTAAAGCATGTCGTTTTATTATTACAAAATTTCCAAATATAAATTAATAAGATTTTTTTTTTCTCTCAATAAAAATCTAGCCATTTGAAAGATTTATTATAATTATTTTGTTTATTACAAGGTGAAAGATTAGTACAATACGAAATGACGCCGCGCGCATGTAATTAACGTTATTTTTTACATAGTTAACAATCGTTATATCTAAATGTGATTTATATTTTCCAATATTAGTTATCGCTAATATTTAACTATTATGTCCGTAAATTTGATGTTACGTGCCACTACAAGGTTACTACAAAGATTACCTTTTTTTTTTTCATCTACTAATACAGCGAAATTATATTTACCAATTAATAAGTTGGTTGCTCTTCCGGTGGTAGTAGTAATTCGACTAGATGCATCATCTTCGGATTCAAGAAAACTTGTGGTTTCCAATTCGCTGCTTACTACAGACGAAGTATCGTAACCAACACCGACACTTCTCAGTTTAGAATGACCATTGATCCCTAAACCTGCTTTAAAAATCAACATTATACAATAAAATTTGAGTTGGAAAAAAGGGGGAAAAAAAAGTACACAAAGTAATAAGGAGAAAAATATTCTCGATAGTACACAGACATGCATTTATTTATTAAGACATGAAAATACGCGAAAAAATGTACTTTGAATTATATCTACACGATAGTTTAATTACAAGTACTTCCAAGTACTTTATAAGAGAAAATTAAAATATAGAGTATTAACATTGAAAACGAACATGGATGATAAACTAACAAGTACATACTAACGAAGACAGTAAATAAATCATCATCTGAAATATTATTTATGAAAATCTTTAGCATCTGAAACTCAATTAGAATTACAAAAAAAAAAAAAAAAGTAATTGTAACAGGCAGGTGTAAAATAATAACGATTAAATCAGCGTGAAAAAGGATTATAACTATTTTAAATTAATACGACCGTACCTGTCTGGGACATTAATATTACTAATTGATATATGATTTCTCCGTATAACTAGAGATGTGGTATCGTTCCATTATTATTTAATTTTTTTGAGTCTAATACTTTTATATTATCATTTTTAAAATAGTCCTTCTTAGAGATACTGTCGGAACTTTTGAGTTTTACTTTATTTTTCCAGAAATTTAATCAAAAGGTGTTATTTCAAACATAAGTAAAAAGTAAAGCCATAACATAGTTATTTTATTTATTTCAATACTAACAAACTCGGTTTTAATTAATAATATACTCGAAACTTTAGCACACATTCCCATATATAATAAATAATTATATTTTACAGTACATTTTAAATTTACTTAAGTAAAATGCATTCATTAATTTGTTAAAAAGTTATGTCAGCTGTTGAATTTCATCTTCAGAATTGAAAAATTTATTCTTAGATTCGCAACATAAGAAAGCAAATTTTATTCAATTACATATAAAATTTCAATTTTGTTGTAAAAATCGTCGAATAAATACAAAGAGGGCAAAGAATATGCCAAGTAATAGTGAGCATAATAAATTGGCTATACATGTAGCCAAATTATATATATATATATATATATATAAAAAAAAAAGGTAGTATACTAACATTACACAATTACGTTGGGTCTATGTTTGAAAATAAATGCGTTCCTCTAACATTTTAAGTACGTTTAGGTCATAAAACATCGTAATTATTTTGGTAAGAGATTTCACATGAAATGATTATGATAAACTGTATATTTTTGTGCTTATATTGCACAGAATATGTGATATATTTTGAATGACGGGTAAGGCATAAAAATAACACACTTTCGACATTATCCGATTTTCTACACAAAAAAGGCATTATGATAATTATTACTCGCATTATTATTATTATTAACACAATGTTTAACATATCGACAGCTCAGTGGAAAAACTAGACACGCCAAATTTTAAATTTTGCTTCGAAACAGAGGCACGCTAAATTTTGCTCCAAGAAATAGACATGTCGAATTTTGATTCGAAAAGCAGACATTACATACTTGTAATAGTTGAAAATTAAAATACTTGTAATAACAGATTTCTTAATAATTGATCAAAATTAATTTGATAGTTTACAACTTTTTATACGACCACCCGTGTCAATGAATACTTTGACTCCGTTATTATTAATATGCGCGACACTGACTATTTACTTCGTTGTAAGCTTCAAAATTTTTAAACATGAAAAGAAATCTGGTGTTACTTTTGTTGTCAATTTCGACTACTCTCCGGTTCGCTGTAACGCGTTAAAACGATTTGTATTACGCCCGAGGAGTAAAATGAAAAAAAAAAAAAAAAAACAATTAAAAAAAGTGAGTTGAAAAAAATGATCGTTGGGAGCGTAATATGGTCCGGGTGTTTCTATCTGTACGGATTTTTTTTTTTTTTTTAAAAAAAAAAAAAAGAAACAACACAAAAACAAGTTAAACTAGCAGACAATTAAAAATTAGTACAATAAAGTAATAATTTCGTCGGCTGAATTCTTTAATATTCTGTAATAAAGAGAAAGCGAATGTTTAACATGAATATGCGTACTGAAGTTTAAGAGATTAGAAATAATTTAACATTAACAATTGACGATAGCATACGTGACGTAGTTTAGAGTCAAACTTTTCCTTTATATTCATTTTTTTGTAAGATGCGTCTATTTCACTATACTACCGATACGTGTAAGTAATATTTTTCCCTATAGTTAACTATATACCACAAAAAATGTATTAATAGTCAATTTTTTTTATTCTGGCCTGACGAGGAACCATTTACCTATTGACTAGCAGATAGATCTAGAAAGGTTATACTAAGATTTTACATTTTACAATAAATTCGAATACTGCAAATAAATACAATTAACGAAGCGTGAATGTCTTTTTCTTTCATTACATTTACTTGTCACTTCAAATAATAAACGATAATCATTATCACTTTACATTAAGTCCTCCGTTCGAATTCTCATTTAAATCCTTTTCATACTCATATTTATTAGTTTACTTTGCTATACGTGCGTATCTGCACGTTTCATTAATACTTTCCTATTTCTATTTATTAATTTTTTCCCCTCTTTTCATGAACTAATAATTTTATTTTATTTTATTTTTTTTCTTCTAAACTTCAGCTTAATTATTTCAACTTCTTGTACAACCTTCTCTACTTACAGTATTAGGGACTATGTTTTTCATCCCTGTTATTGTTCATACTTTTAAGACACTTTGCAGGGAGTTTTCACACACATTATTTATTTTAAGCTTTTTATTACATTATTTTTTATTTCGTACTACTGATTAAATTTGTTCTTATACAATACTAAAAAGCCACTGAACTCCCATCTCCTTTATACACGATTCAAAAAATAAAAATAAATAAATAAATTTGTCCTCCTAGAGGTTATCTGGCGCCCCTCTCCCGAAAAAATAAAAAAAAAAGTTAAATACAATTAAATTTACTTTACTTATAACCGGTAACAATTTCGTTAGGCTGAAATAGTAAATTTAACGAGACAAATTTAAAAAAAATTAAGATTAAGAATTTTTTAAACTGTTTTCGATGATCACAAGTGACAAAAAGTTTTAATGCTACACGCATGAGGTTAGTTTTGTTTTAACCAAGCTATAGCCGTCAATAAGTGATAATTGACGCAACACTGAATTATACATCGTGTTTAACGTTTGCTTCGTTCATCGCACGGTTCAGCCCACATCTATGATCCATTTTAGTTACCACAATTAGCGCGTTAAATATGAACAAGCAAAGTTAATTATCTTTTTAGAAAACATTTCAATATTTCGTGAAATTATTTTGGAAATATAAACTATTCAAAAGCTTGAAAATTCCCGTAGCGCCTATTTTTTTTCAATATGTAAGATGCTTGCCTTGAAAAAAAACCTCAATCAATATCAGATTGGAAATGTAATATATTTCAGGGATGCTAGCAGTGAGACAACTTGGACGCGAATACCGAATAGATTAATAATAAGTAAACTACTAAATATTGATTTATACATAATAGTAAAATACTATGTAACTAACCGTTGTATTTATGATATTTTTCATATCTATCGTGTAGTGGCCTCAATCTGTCTTTTGATATATGATGCGCTAGATAAAAATAAAATATATGAAATATTAAATAACATCCATATGTAAGTGAATTTAAAAGACGCGCGATTTTTCATTTGCCGCTTTTAGCAATCTTAACATAAATCGCAATAAAAATTAAATATACAAAAAAAAAAAAAATAAATCATAATAATGTATAAGTACTGCGCAGGATTATTTTGATTTGTGACAATCAACAAGAAAAACAAATAGTAAATGATCGACAATTCTCTGCGGATGAAATATATTAAGTCCGGCGCTCAACAATAATCTCGAAATGCTTTTTATAAATAAGAATAAATAAGTATTATTATTATATTTTTTGTTTAGGTGTATGAATTAATAAATTTTCGGTTTTGGTAAAATCACACTACGCGTACGTGAAATCGGTTACTACATTATCTCGAGTGAAAGTTTTTCATTATTTGGTATTAACTAATAAGTTATAGTATTATTATTTAATATTGGGAGTATTACTGCTATTAATTTCATAGTCTTATCTAATATAAAGTTTTATTATTCTAATTGAATAACCGTTATAATTTATAAATCTCTTTTTGATTCCACTTTTAGTTTTTTCTTGTTTTAAATTTACATATTTAATGCACTGTTATAGTTTCATCCAATACTTCCGCAGTATTGTAAATTAATGTGTCGGATTTTTTAATGATGAAGAGATTCTCCGTTTCTTCTGGGAAATGGCAAGGACATTCAAGAATAAGTTAAAACAGATAAATTAATTCAGTTGTCAAAATTTGATGATAAAGTGTAATCAGTAGTTTTACATCTAAATTTAATGTGTCATAACAAATACCCACATTTCATATAATTTCTACTTGTTTTAATATATAACGGTTCGTAACGTGATTGTAAGTAAAAAGGGTAATTTTGTTTGGAAAAGTTTCATCACCGAGCATTTATTCATGTTAAAAAATAAGTTATTTATATTATACTATTTCAATAGATTTTGTAAAATTTAAAATTATTGATATTATCCATCTTACCCTAAATTTTTGAGTAGTAATCACCAAAAACAAAAGCCAATCACAATTTAATTTAGGTAATTTGCCGTTTATAAATTTTTAAAACCAATATTGGACCTACTTTTAAACCTTCAGAAACACTTAAACAAGTTGTATAAACTGATATGATTCAAAGCCACGATGAGAAGTATTTGGTTTGTGAAAGATTGAAATAATATTAACCGATTTTCACATCGTACGTAGTAATATGTTCAACCTTGTCAAAAGCCTCTGAAAATTTTTGTATATTACAAACCAACCTGCTGTTTTACTCTAATAATGTTAATTTTGCAATTATAATTATACCGTGATCATGGAATTTGTAATTCTGAAACATTTTGGTGATTGTTAATATTTAATATAATTAAAAGCGTTCATGTTATTAATCGTTGTTATTTCTGTATTATTAACATTATTAAAAAATGATACAACGGTTAGAAGAAATCACTGATGATACCGTTACTTCTATTTACTAAACATGATACAAACTCGAAATATGCTGTTAAATTCGTTGTGGTACACTTTCATTTTCGAATTTCGTTAGTAAACTTTTACTGTGAATATTGGTATAACTTTTTTTACGCAAGTGAAATCTTTGAAAATTTCAATGTGTGGCAGCGGATTTCGAACCAGGTCTCACTTGAACGCAACATCACTGTCTAACCAACTATTCCACAGTATTGGTATAACTTCAGCTGTTTCAAACAATCGGGCTACTCCAAACAAAACTGTGTCTTAGCGGATGCAAAAATAATTCTGAGCAATATTTAAGCACCAAAGGCAAAATACAATTGGACCCCGAGATTAATTTAGATTTAAGGTTCTTAAAAGATATCTCTCATTCTATCGGTAATGAAGTGTAGTCTTACGGGTGGGCCCCACCGTTAAAATAGTGAAGAATAATTATTGACGTATAGTTCGTTAGATTTAAATTATTCCCATTATTATATATCGACTATCGGAGAATGATTTGGGATGCTCACCTAATCGAGTGAATATGCTTTCATACAAATTAGCTCAGGACCGTGGATATCGTCCCGGAATTTAGTGGGCTATTACTGTTATTTCTCTTCTAATACTTCGAAATAAATCTACTTATTACGTTTAATAAGTAATTTAGTTTCTTTTCTTAAAATCTTTTAAACTCAAGATGATCTTCGGGATGTTTATATTAAAAAAAAAAAAAAAAAAAAAAAGATCGTCAAATAAAACTCAGATATATGATGAAAGATTTTCATTAACACTAATTCTCTTAATAATCTTAGCGAATAATGTAGGTCACGATGCTAATTATTACCGGAGTATTTCAAGCCACCTACTATTATTAAATCTGATATTTTTTCCAAATAATTTGAAGCCGATGAAAAGTTATTTAAAGAAACCGAAATTTGAAATAGGTAAGTCGGAAACTGGTAAATTAAAGTGTTCGGAAATTAATGTTTTCATAAAATTTAAAATAAAAATACGATCCTTCATAAAATTTTTCATATAAACTGTTAAGGATAAAGTACATACCTACAAAAGAGTTAGACTGTGATTGTTTTCTCCGCTAACTTCAACTCACATCACTTCGGTCTCATTAAAAGAAATAGATTCTTATTCGAAATTAAATTATTTTTGACTACTGTAAGTACTCCTGTACCTTTAAAATTTAAACTATCTTTGCTATGATAAAGTTGATATAAATTATTAGTTAAAATTTCACAGCCAAAAATATCCGGTTTTAACCAAATTTTTGGTAATTATTAATAAATTAAAACGAGTTAATGAAATATTCAATCGAGAGGTGTCTAATTTAATTCTAATACCTCTACTATACAGATAATTTTTCTGAATGCAGTTTTAAATTAATATTAATATTTCTATTTTTTCTGCGCCTATTATTCTGAATGAATTATAAATATTTAACTTATGAAATTGAATGTAAATAGATAAAATTGTAAGCAGTGGTTCGTCCACAGGGAATAATTTCTAAACTTAAAAACATACAGCAACAAACAAAATATATAAAATTTAAACAATTTAAGGACAAGTAGTATACAAACGTTGTATTATTATTAAAACAAGTATCTTAAGTAAAATTATTGTATTTAGATTAATTATTATAAATATAAAAATAAACAATAAACAGAAGTGTGCGATAATAATACTAATAATGCGAAAATAAAAAAAATACAATTAAACATAGCTCTATGTTAAAAACACATTAGTCAAAACTTCTACATCTATAATACTATATATTCGAGTATTACTTTCTTCCTGCATCATAATGTAAATATTGTATATCAAAATACATATAAAACCATTCTTCCCTCTTTTAGTTATAAAGCTGGTTAATGTAACCTATTTTTAACAAAGGCTGTTCAATTTTTCTTTACATCGTTACTACGTTTTCACTCTATAAATTATGAAATCTTTTTTTTTTTTTTTTTTTGCAACTGCTTTTTTACTTGAATTTAACTTATCGGTAATATGTTTCTTAGTTCTAAAAATAACTGGTAAAATTGTGTACTAATTATTGGAAATCTGTTAATCGCCTTGATATCTTCGGGTGCTATTACTCAGTTATTTGAATAACTATTTTTTTAAAGTCTTGGTTATTATTCTTTATACACCATACAATTCAATATTTTTTCACCTTATATACCAATCTATATCATTATCCTAATAGTTAAACACATATGATTTCACCTCTTTTTTATTTTTCCATTTAGCAGCTCTTTATTTTTTAAAATTGATTATGCACAGACGACATATCAAACAAACATGATTATTAGAAAGCGGATTTCTTATTCTAATATCCCTCTACAGTACAAATCGGTAATTTTAACTTTCCTTCCTTCATATTTTTATAACACGTTTGTTGTCCATTCCGGAACTTGTGCAATTAAAGTGTGTGTTACATTTCGAACAAAGTACATTGTCATCTTGATTAAAATATTCAGAATACCTGCATAGTTAATCATATTTATGCAACATGCAATCGAAATAGTATGAAAATAATTTATCGACATTAAGTGTTTATCGGACTATTAGCGAATATATTCGCCTATAATTATTATCATATTGATAAGAAGCAGTAACAGCATACATATAACCTATCAGTAGTATAATCCAACAAGCAATGATAATAAAAGACTCTTTAATGTATATCTATTGCTATACATGTAATCATTTATTTACTTTTACTAAATTTAATTTTTCTTAACTTTAGTAACATTTTTTTAAACACCGGCTGCAGCTAATAAGGTCCTCCTATTTGGACTACAACAGAGAAGTTACCATACATGTACTTTGTTGGCAGTTTTAACAGCTACTAAATTTCAATCCCCTTTTACTTTTTATATAGGTGACTCAAAAATAAATTTGCAATAAACTAGCGAGTTTATATTCTTTGTTCTCTGCAAAATGCACCGTCACTTTTTAGGCATTTATTATAGCGATAACGAAGGGGTTCGCTTTCGAATTACTTAATAATTCCAAAGAGCCAGAGTGCAATGAGAACTATCAAAAATAATAGCTTGGAGTATTTGATAACATTATTTTAGCCAATACTAAGTAGTCCTTTAGGTTGTTTGAAATTAGAGCTGTTGTAATTCTTTGGATTCCAATTCATACACATACCATAGAAAATAATCGATCCAACCCATCCGCAAAAAAACAAAAAATAAAAACATTTAATTAAAGCGAATTGACTGAATTAATTACAACTCAAGAGATTAAAAAGATACTGAAAAATTATAGGTGGAATGGAGTAAAGCCTATGATGAGCGATTTCTATTTTTCCTAATTCTTTATATGTTTCCTTGTAGTCTACTCTTTTCGTTTGTCTTCAGATTTTCAGTTTCTCGTTATTGCAAGAAAAGGTATTCTTCTCTTTTTTTTACCGTTGTTTTTACTGTGACTTATTTTCTTTCAAATTTACTAGAAATTGGGAAGTAAAATCATAAATGAACTTCCAACTATATGTGGTTTGGGTGTTCTCGACTTAACTATTTGGGCGGTGACCTTATTTAGACAGTTTTCACGTTACTTCCCGCCACCTTTCTACTGCTATTATTTTATATGCGAATAACTATAAAGTATCTGCTACAGTTTCCTGTTTTTGATGAATACAAGTGACATCATAGCCATTCAGATAATAAACAGCATTACTGTTGAGAGAGGGTATTACATACACACATCAAAAAATAAATAAAAAAATGTCTTAAAACAAATTTATGCTTGACCGATCATTAGAACATAATTAAATCCAATTAGAGTAAATATTTTTTATACTGAAATTTATTATTTAATGAAGTCATCGTAATCATTAATGAAAGATAATGAAAATGTTATCATAATTAATTATATTTGTAGTATTAAACTAGTTAAAAATGTTTCAATATCAAAAAACTTTCCGTTTTTTTTTTTAAAATTATTTTTAAAAAGAAAAACAGTTTATAAAAGTGAAATATATTAGCTTCTATACCTGGTTTAGAACCGGCCAATGATTCCGTTTCAGTACATGTAAGGTCATCTATAGGAGGATTACTGTTGTTATTACTATTACCAATAACACGCTGATTTAGATTATTTCCCCTGTAGGAAAAAATTATTAAATTTATATCAGCTATTTATATTGACAATAAAAGTAATTTAATAATTAAATTTAATATAACTCGTTAATCATTTATCATTTCACGGAATGCCGTCACATTAAGGTGTTGAACTTTTAGCAGAAAACCGCTGGTATAGAATAGTTTCAGCAAAGAAAGTGTAACATCTTTAAAGTGTAATGTAATGTTACACAACGTAGTTATGTTGTTCGAAGTGCTTGGCGTTCTGGCAAATGGAATGCGTTTATTGACCTGATGATATTATGAATATTTTTATTCAACAATAATATTCTTCTTTAATAAATTAATCCTAATATTTCATTGACTAGTAAAATTCTTCGACCTTCTAGATTTCTATAAAATTACTACTCTCAGAAGTCTGGCACTTTTTACCGGGCAAAACATTACCCTCTGTGATGCATAGCAGGTACTGTACTTGATGAGGTATGGTTAACCAAATTAAAAGTTCATTCTTTACATGATCACTAAGGACGTTTAAAATAAAGTAGAAAAGAGTAATTTCAATCTTAAAAATTCTATGTGAAGTTGAATACAAAAATAAAACCCCGTGCGATTAATAAAATGAAAGAATGCTATATTTTGGCATACAATACAAAGAAAGAAGTACGAAATTCCTTTTTTCGCAGATGTTACCTAAGCGGAGAAGGTTATCGAATCTTCGTAACAGTTGAGATATTAAGAATAAAGATCTTAATTAATAGCCTACGAGCTTTATTAAGCATATGACAAAAGTTAAAAATGATTTTTTTATTATCATATATTTTAGAAAAATAAAATTTCAAGCAAATAAGACAAATCTGGAATATACAGACCTTTTTTTTTAGATATTAATCCGTTGTTTTAGTAAAAGTTATATACTCACTCATATAAATCCATAAAACATATTAACTTCATAATACTTGTATTTTAGAATAAAATTACGATTCAATTTATTCATTATTGTTTTAAAATGTTTAGTGAGTAAATAGTAATTCAGAAGATGGCATAATGTATGGGGGATAAACTTACTAAATTAATAAAAACAATTCCACAAAATAATGTGCATATCTCTAAAACAAAATGATAAAATTCAATAAATATAAATGCATCTTCTTAATTAACTTGAATAGAATACGTTAAAAATAGTTAAATTAACTACTATTACTTATGGATGAAAAAAATTAAATTACATACCCGTGATCAGGAATCCTTTGTACATTATCAGTACATTGAGATGTACCACCATCGGAAACGTTACTTCCTTCAGCAGATACCAACTAATATTTAGAACAAAAAGAGTATAATTATATTTTCGAAATATAAACTGACACTATTCATAACAGTAATAAATAAAATCTATTTGCAAAATAAATCCCGTTCTTGTTTTTCTTCCCTTGTCATTTCTTATTTAGTTCCACACAAGCAGTTTCGTTTTTATCAACTGCTACTTCAAACAATTTCTTAGATAATTCATTATTCTATTTCTATTCAACAAATATTAAAAAAAAAAAAAATGTTATTATTAATTGCAATAATTTGTATTGCTTATAAATTCTTAATGTACGTGCAAAATATTGTATCTTCACACCTTTTTACTCTATAATAGAAACTTTCAACGTCACTATTCGTTTTTTGTAGTGAATTTAGGGTTCGACGGCCCTCCTCATTACTCGCTTCATATAAAGAGATTTTTCTATTTTTTCGAATGTAACGATGCTCTTAAATTCTTAAATTTTTAATCAATTTTGGCTATTTGATTAATTAAAATACAGAAAAATGTTAGTTATTCGAACTAATGATCCTCGAATATAATTCGGATAATTTTAAAAATCAACTTTTGTTTATTTTCATTACAAAATGTTTGATGGTAATAAAAAATAGTCTATTATGTTTTGTAAAAATTATACTTCTAATATAAAAAAATAAAATGTACAGCAGTAATTACGAATTTCGATTTAGAAATTCTTATATTGAAAAATTCTTCCTTTACAATTGATTTCGATAAATATACTTATACTGCATATTATTATACATATATATATTAAAAAATCGATAACATTCTTGCGCGAGTGAAAATAAAAAAATCTTTTCGTTTTTACGTTTTTTCAAATCCTGTCACAAAATCGGTTACATTTAATCCAATTACGTTTTTGCCTCATGTTTACAGAAAACTAATTTTTCTTACTTTTCCCCCCCATTTTTAATAATCTTTTTTGTCACTATATTTTGCGAAAAATGGCACGGTCAATCGAAACCGACATTTTTATAAAAATTACTGAAGGCCATCTTTAGGAGGTTCAGGGAGCGTTCTATAACGACGTCTGAAGGATTGAGTTACATACAAATATATAAAAGCACAGTCTCTTGCATCTTCCCAAGGAGAAACCGCCTGAAACCCCTAATTATGGAAAAGTGTAATTAAGTTGACTACATTATTCTTGCCAAAAAAAAAAAAAAATTACTGTTCTTAAATATATTTCTACATAACGAAAAACCTAAAAAACCTAAAAAAGTAACAGATATCATAATAGGATTTTCTTATTATTCTCAAAGAATAACATATTTTTTAATTTCGGTACATATATTATTATATATTGTGACCACTTTGATCTCAACTCGTAAGCAGAACGAAACTTCCTTCTTACCGCGACGCAGATCCCTCTATCTTTCGCGATGGATAAACAAACACAAATTCATAAACTGAGTACATGAAAAAATTAAATGAAACAATAAAAAAAAATTATTTTAACAACCCGATTAAAAAAAATTAAGACGGGTTCAAACCAAAATACGGCAACATTTCGACAAGCAAACTATAACTAACAACAACACGGGATAAGGTTAAACTACAAACTCAACACATTGTTCAAACCGATCTTCCTCTCGTCGAAGAAACAATTCGTTTGATTTACAGTCGCACTACAAGGACTGTACGAGGTTTTATATATTTCTTTCAGATCAATGCTACTAACCAAACAGCTACAAAATAAAAGACAACACATGTATCAAAGTTGTATCAATATATATATATATATATATTCAAAATCAACCAACTAACAAAGTTTAAAAATTATTTTACCACCCTAAGTAAATAATTGTTACAAATGCTTCTAAATGTAATATTGGTTAAATAGTTATTAATTGTACTTTGCTGTCAGACAACAGGGAACAGATGAAATGAACAGACTGTAATGTTTTAATGTTGTATTTGAATAGAAAATTATTTTCGGTTCTCTCTAGTACAGAAAAAATTGATAGAACTGATACTTTGTATAGAAAAGAACAATTTCTAGGTGGACCTGAAATACCAATTAGAGCAGTAACAAAAAAAAAAAAAAAAAAAAAACAAAAAACAATTGATGTTCATTGTGTTGCGATATAACTGAAAACAACACTGGCTAACGAATCTTAAGGAAACATTTGATCAATTTACTATACCCATCACATCAATATATTATTGCGTTAGTCTGAAATAGTTGTATGGATGCCGTAACAGGTGTAATTTCCAGACTGGACGTAAGTTAGTTTAAAAAATGCAGAGAAACTTAATTAACCATGAAACATGTAATATCGTAATGGTATAAAGCAAGTAAAGAAGGTTTACGTGGCAATGTGTTGACGTTTCTTAAAAAATAGTTGCACAATACATAGCATAGAGATGATTACATTGAATTATAGCGGTTAGTATTAATATTTTTTAGCGATATGCTCAAACGAAAAATCAAATTTCGCTTTCCTATAGCTGTATATTATTAATAGAATTTGTGCAACTTTACCCACTTGCGAAATTTTGCGTCTCTGTGATCAAATTCATAAATTTCCTTAATATTTACTCATTTATTGTGTTTATTTAAGTATATAAAGATGAATACATTACAATCAATATTTTAGCTCCCTTCAGTTTCTTCTAAGTCAACGCATAACTTGTTATATATTAGGAATATATTATACCCCCATATGTACATGTACATGTAAATATTAGAATTTTTACAAATAAGGTAACAAATGTTCTATATAATGCATGAAAATAATATATGATATAATTCTGATATAATATAGAATTAAGTTTATGTTTTTAATATGAAAAATGTTAATTTGTTAATACACAAAGAAATATGAATAAGCATGATTCTGAATACATTCGTACATGTATGGGGATGGCGTCTAAAAGTTATTACTTTAGTAGCTAATTTTAGTTTATTTCACAACAAAACAGATAGCATATTCGAATTTTTACTTTTAAAAAAAAATTTTACCGCTTTTTTTGGGGGGGGGGGGGGGGGGGAACTCGTATGCTCTTAGCTGAAACCGCCAATGTATAATATATAATACTATTAGTGTATCTTGCAAAGGACACTTATTAAATGTTTGTCTTTTTTTCCGGATGGATTTTGTTGCAGTTTTTACGATTAAACAGTGTTGTTTAAAAAGTTTTAAGACATGAATTATTGAACTTGGTTTTATAAAAATAATTATATTAAAAAAGATTAAGTTTTTATATAATTTATATTTTATATTACACTCTATAATTTATCAATTTTATTAAAAGTCGAGTTTTTTCCCCTTTTCAATGATAAATTCAGTGTTTAGTTAGATAAACTCTAAACTAAAAATCAATAACGAATAAGAAACTGAAAAGAAATAGTTTTAGAAATATTTTCGTTTCTTAACTGCTGGCACGTAAGTATAACGTAACAATTATTTTTAGTAATAACATACATACCCAGGAAACAACACGGCCATTAAAACACGGTAAGCGTGCATCATCTTCAACAATTTCTTCCTTAACAACCCTGCATTAAAATTAATAAATTAACATTGCTATATAAGAAAAGTATTATTAAATTTTTTTAGTTTATTTTGCATTCATTTATGAACAATTGGCGGGTAAAATAATAGTTTAAAAAAATTTAAGTTGATACTATTAATCTTATTTAGTTTTTCTTAAAAACATTTGATTTTGATCTTGCACTAAATGATGAACGTTAGACATTTACGAAATCTATAATCGATATAAACAACAGTCTCAGAATTAACTGATAAAATTAGCTCTGGAATGATTTAAAAAAACACAAATATTCACTGATTACGTTAATATATGATTCAAGGTTAAAATCATATATTTTATTTTTTATTTGTTAAAACAGTAAATATAATACGCTATGCAAAGTAGATGTGAACGTACTTTTAGTTAAAATACTTTCATTTTTAATAACTTATAAAATAATTTTCTGTAAATATTATACCGAATACACTATTGCGAAGATAACTAATAAAAATTAATGAATAGTGCTAACATCAGTACATTTTAATATATTAAATTCGGAAATACAGTTCCGACTTTTACCTTTAAACTAATAAATAATTCAAGAAAATAATTTAAAATGATATGTTTTAGGTTTTTCTTATTCATAATTTCTTAATACTACATGAACTTTTCGTTTCAATAAATTTGCTATTGTAATTCACGTTCTTAAAATTTATCAAACGAGTAATGATAATAATAGTTGATAACATAAAGGATTTTGAATGAACCGTAACGTTCCCTTAACTAATAAAGAAATTATGTTCCATTATTAATCGGAAGTGATACATATATATATGTATATAGTGCATTCTATTCAGATTAATTAAATCTTAAATAAGATTTAAAAACAAGCATTCCATTCCTCACTATGGATCTTTTAAAATAATTTACTACTTCATATCTGCAGTTGTCAGTTTTTGAAACTTAAAATAAAATTTAATATTAAACTTATAAAATTAGAAGTCAGAACATAAATTTTTATCCTTAAAATATACATTTACTTTTTTGTTCGGAAATTTAAAACAAGTTACATTATTATAGCGGACTAGTTTAAGGAAGCAATTAACTGGAATTAAATAAGTCACCATTTTCTAAGTAATCTATTTTTTAATATGCTTAAATTGTAGAAGTTCCACTCTTTAGAAATTACGAACAGTTTTATTATTATATTCCAAACGAAAACATTTTTTTCCTTTTCAACACTGCAAAATCTAAAGTTTTTTATTTACAGGATTTATTAAAAAATTACTGTTAATTATTATAATTCAACTAAATAATCTTCATGACATGTATTATTAAATGAAACAAAAAGGTTTACTTATAGTAGAAGTAACCGTGTAAAAAAGTTTTTCTTAATCTAAAATTTACTAAAAATAATAAAGTGAACTACAATGAACTATTAAGAAGTATTAAAAATGTTAATCATATTTCCGTTTTTATTTCGACAATGAAGACATCTGAAAAGTGTGTTACGATCTTAAAGTACATAGATTTTGAAATAAAAGTAACAAGCTGAAATAATTGAATTACTAGTAATATTATAGAAAAGAAAATTATATTATATACCATACAATCAAAAATTTCACTAACCCAAAATCATCATCCATTGATTTGAAGAAAAACTTGTAATTTGATCTGTTAAACACATTTTTGAAATCCCCTAATGTTACTTTATCTGGAGATATAGGTAATTTCACTAAATATGGTGTCTCCTCATCATCCACATGATAAATTACCTTCGTTTCTTCCATTTTTATGAATAACCCATTTGAAGAACAATTTTGTTTAAATTTGAGAAAGCTAATACACGATATAAACTTTGGGTAGGACCGAATTTATTACATAGATAGATGGTAATTGCAGTATTGCCAAATGACGTACAAAGCAAGACCGAATTTATTACAAAAATAGATTCCGATTGTGATATTGCCAAATTTCTCCATGAATTATCTCGAGAATAAAATTCGGTAATTAATACCGCATCAAATAAGTTTGTTCTCGCTCGAATAGTAAAATTAAGTAAAAATGGTTGTAATTATTAGGCCTTGGTCACAGTGAAACTTTATTCAGCCATATTAATTAATTTTCTGGAATACATATAAATACTAGTGTACAGTTATACCAGTACCGAAAGATTTCAATGAATTTTTTTTTTTCCATCGGATATGGCAAAATTTAAATCAATTAGTTTTTTTCGAATGGCTTATTTGATTTTATATTGTCATTTGACACTGCATATATTTTGTCGATATTTTCTCGGACTTAAAAATGAATAATAATAAAGCTTTCATCCTTGAAAAGTGCAGTTTAGGCTTTCCGCTTACAGAAATTTAAATACGGCTTTTAGATTGAGTTCACAGGTTTTAAAATTATATCGGCTTTCAGTTTTTAGCTTACGAGATGAATTTTAATGAAATCTATAAAAGTATTCATAGCATTTCTTTTATTATTTATTACATTGCGGCTAAAACATCAATCTTTCTTTTATATATGAAAATACAAATTTTTTTAATTATCTATGTTAAAAAAATCTAGAAATTTGAATACATTAAACATTGATATAAAAAATATATTTTAATTCTTTAATAAATTTTCATTCATAGAACTAGTGAACCATTAAATCATTAAAAATTAATATTTCCATTAAATGGGATTTATTGTGCCTATTGTAGGCATTCTGTTATTTTTATGGTTATAATCTTACAACATTTTGTTAGTTTTCAAATGTATTCATTTGTAATTTTATTTCATAATTAAAGTATATTCAACTCTAAAAATACTATCAATTTTATGTTTATATATTTAAATGTGATTTAATTTTAATAGTTATGAAAGATTAAGTTAATATATAATTTAAAATGTTCTAAAAATGTTAGTTCTCCTACTTGAATATTGCAAAAAATAAATCTGGATTATTCTACTTTTTAGAATTTATTTCATTATACACTCGCTTTATGGATCATTGGTAATAGTAATTTTATTTTGGTAAAAGAAAAATTAATTTAATATATAGTTACTTCTATCTTTAGAAATGTTTGTTAAAATTATAGTAAATAAACTATTTTTTATTGATTCACACTTAAGGTAAGGACACATTGCTATCACGTCACGTGAGTTTGTTTCTTGGAGGAAATAATAAACTCATACGCGTGATAATGGTATTCACACTGCTGTCACATTTTATCAATATTTCAGTATCATTAGACTGTGTTATCAGTGGTGTATCTTTATTTCACTAATCCGTGTTCAATTCTACTGTTGCTAAACAATTCGATGTAAGAAGTAAACAAAGAATATATCACGTGATAACGATTAGGCTGTTGTCAAGTCGTGTGCGCTTACACATGATAACGAAAAATGTAGTACTCGAATTTTACATGGAGTTGTAATGTGTTGTGACTTGTCGTGTTCACACTGAAGTCACATCATGTACTTCGCGTTAGTTTTTATAGTGCCGTGATTACACGTTTTTGCCAGATCTGGAGCTACTACATATTTTTCCGGCGTGAGATGGCATTTTATTATTGTTGACGAGCGAATTAATTACCGAAAAGCGCGCCCAATCAGAACGTTGTATTTTTGATGTGTCAATGATATTTCTGTATCTTATCATTTCATTGTATTTTTCCGCGATTATAATTAGGTTATAAAAATATAAGATTTTTAAACTCACTACTAATTGTAAGAATAGTGTGATGATAACCAAATAGTGAATTTGCGAAATAAGTGTACAGTGTAATGAATAAAAAGTATTTTCATCGTTGATAATGCAGACAGTAATATTTTGTTACAGTAAATTTCAGTGGCATAATTAAGTTACAGTAGCAGTTATGTATACGTTTACCGTACTTGTTTATACATATATATGTACTTCTATTTCACTTAAAGTCAATCAATTAAAAAAGTTACATCAGATTAATCACGGAACTTTAGAGAAAACTATCGAAGATTATAGTTGTGATATAACTTCTTATGACTCCATGAATAGTATGTGCAATAAATGTAAAAATCCAACGCTTAATATTCAGTCAACTGATAATACAGATTCTGTGACCTTTTCTCAATGGAAGTCTGTTATTGAAGAAGAAACTGTAAAAGGCGAAAATAAGACATTCAAGATAACAAAGAAGGTTGCAGTTTCATCCAACGTTATTGCTGGAAAAAGAAAATGACCGAGAGTATTATTACTTTGATACTGATATTGATATTTACAAAAAATTTTAACTTTTGTTTCTTTTTGTTAATATTCTTTTGTTTAATTAATTTGCTAAGCTTATTTTTGTTAAAAGTTTAATATAAAGTTATAGAGCTTTATTATTTTATACATGTTTGGATGGTTTAATTATTACCATCAATATAAAGAAGTTTAATATGATTAATAATCATACTTGGCTGTGTCCATTGTTCAGTAAAAATACTGTTCAGAAGTGATTTAAGCTAATCACATTATTATTAAAAATAAATGTCTAATAAATAAATAAGTATAACATAAACATTTTCGCTTATTGAACTCATAAACCTAAATTTTATATATATATATCATTCAGGGAACTCCTAAATCATTCTATGAACACATCATCATTTCTGGGAACATCTCTTAAATCACATATAATACACTATTATTTTTGATATTTAAGAGTGGTATTAAAAAAAGGCAGACTTCACATACCTACAGCTAATTAATATACATGTAAGTCGGCGATATTGTCTAATTTAGATAATTTAGTACAAAGAAATTGCATTTTAACTTCAGTCGTGGTGATATTTTACTTCTAAACGATTTTGTATAATTTTACCATGGAGCTTTTTAATTTTTTATGATTAACTACATGCTTCCGCTATTGTAAAGGCTAAAAAATCAAGACATCATTTATATTCTAATATTATTATAATCCTTACAAAATCGTTCCCAGAAATGTTCGGCGACAGCTCACTTTAAAAACAAAATTACATAAAAAGTAATTAATGCTATACTTTGCCATCGTAGATATCATTTAAACACAAGTTTAGTGATCATTTAAGCTAATCATCAAAGTTATAGCTTCTAGGTATATTCATCATAAAAATGAATTTGGAATTTGCCACCTTAGTGATTTTGACCCTTTTACATTTTAATATTACTTAATATACACATATTTTATTTACATACGTTAAAAATTTAAAAAAAAAAAAAAAACTACTTTTGTAAGTGACCTATTTGAACAGCATCTAGTTGCCAGGTTACACTACCAGCATCAGAAGTAAAATAGTCCTTAAAGTTTTCTCGAATCTGAAAAGCTGTACGAGAACTATTTCTTCTAATTGCATTTACACACAATAAACCCGATTCAGGAGGAATCGACTCATTATTTAGTTCAAACATATTGTTTGTACATAATATGTTGTGTAAACAACATGCTGCAAGGACAATTTTGTCTACAAATTCTGGCTGTAATTCTAGCCGATTCCTAAAACATCGCCAGCATGCAACCAATATTCCAAATGCATTTTCTACTACACGCCTGGCCCTGGACAATCTGTAATTAAATATTTTATTATCCTCATCATGTAATTTATTTTTGGGATATGGCCGAAGAAGGTAATTGGTTAGCGAAAATGCTTCATCTCCTACTAAAATGTATGGCTGTGGCTCGCCATTTTCTATTAGTGGTGTTGGTGATGGTAAATTAAATTCGTTATTTTGAAATTTTTTGCCCATCTGAGATTTGAAAAAAATTCCACTATCACTGTTTCTACCGAAAGAGCCGACATCGACAGAAACAAATTTGTAATTGGCATCAACTAATGCCAGAAGTACAATAGAATGACTTCCTTTATAATTAAAAAATGTCGATCCGGCATTATTGGGGCTCTGAAGATTTATATGTTTCCCATCAATGGCAGCTATACAATTGGGAAAATTCCATATATTTTTAAACTGCTCGGCATTGTTCTTCCATGTTTCCTCTGTGGGGGGTGGCATTGCAACCTCTCTCAATGTACTCCATATAACATCACAAGTTTCTTTTATAATTTTACTAACAGTACTGAATCCTAATCTATAACTGAATCCAATACTCTGGAAAGAATTTCCTGTTGCTAAAAATCTGAAATAATACAAAAATCATATTTATCTAATCATTCTTATTGTAATAATTTTGTTTTATTAACATTTCAAATATTAATAAGAATAATGAAGAACAGAAAAAATAAATTATATTTTATATACAATTTACAACTCACGAAGCTAAGGAACGATGGGATAGACTAAGAAAATGTTTCAATAATGCAATAACTAGAATGGTTGTCAAAAAAAAAAAAAAAAAAAAAATTGGAAATATGAAGAACATGACATTTCTTTTACCATATTTGAAAAATAGAAAGTGATGATCTGATTAATTCACGGTTAAATCACAAAAATTACATAAATTATCTGTTAACTACATAATTTGTTTGAGAACGCTCAAATTGAAAATTGTTTAAGTAAACAGGTCCGTTTTTTAATTTAGACATATAATAAAATAGAAAAATTCTTAGGTGTATGATAAAAATGATGTGCTTTCTTTTTTTTTTAGAAAATAAGTTTTCTTTTAGAACATCATGATTGTAAAAATGTAATAAAGTTATATAGAAAAGTAACTATATTTCAGAAATGAATCAATATAGATTGCTTCATGCTGAAAAACCTTGGTTTTAAATTTTTTGTCCCTTCACATTTTAACATTTCAAATTCTGTATATTTTTGTTTTTATTCCAACTTTCAGGCAATAAGTCCCTATTTCAATTTTCTCCATGTTCATAATAATCCCAGAATAAAAATATAAATAATAATGAACATAAAGTATTAAAAACCTTAAACAGACGGCTAGCCTTTCTTCAGTAGATATAACTCTACGAAATTGAGTATTCTGTTTTTTTAATTTGTTTTTTATTTTATTATGAAGACTATCAAGTTGGTGCATTTCCATTCAGAAATACATTTTAAACCATTCTGGGTCCTTCCGCAATTGTGGAATTAACCGGTGGAATTCCCCAAATTTTTCTCTTTTCCAATTAATGTCATGCACCCATTTCCTTTTTTTTACTGTTTCAGTCACTGCCAAAATACCTGTAACCATTTCTTCTTCCCAATCTGAGGAACTACTTGTATCTGTCATAATTATAATTTAAAAAAAAAAAACACCAAACAAAACTAGTATCGCAAAGTTAATGAAAAAGTTGGTAATAACAGAACAAAAATGGCGGTAATAACATAATATAAAAAAGGCGGCAATAATGAAATATAGAAAAACTGTTGATAGCATGTGACAGCAGTGTGATCACAAGCATGACATCACATTCAATTAACAAAGGAAATAAATTGTTTACATACAGTTTATTTTTTATATTAATTGAATTCTCATGTGTCTATAATATTTAAGTTACAAATATATTAGTTGTACAATAATATGTATATATAAATAAATATAAACTAAAAAATGACAGTTTTTCTAGAAAACAAGTTGGTTTATTATTTCTTATATAATGTAAAGTGAATAAACATAAAATATTTAAATTTAATTTTCATTAGATGGTGACAGAGACATCACCTCAATTAATAAAGAACAATCATTGTAACTGGTTGACGGCAAGGAACACTGTGAAATATTTTGGAATGTAGAAGGAAATGCATTATTGTTAAATTGCTCCATTTCTGCAGATAGCACCATTTTACTTATTTCAAGTTTAATTCTTGATTGCTCACGTTTTGGAAGCTTTTTTGTAATTGCAGACATACTAAAGAAGAACATGTCCGTTTCATCTAAACTTTGTGGATGGTTATATTTATTTTCATACCTCTGCTTCCTAAGTACATAATTATCCTTTAAAATATTAATCATTTCATCAACTCCTTTGCTTTTCATTCTTTTTCGTTTTCTAGTTTCACGTTCTTCATTTCGTCTGCTTTGCACCATCTTTTCATTTTCCTTATCTGATTCATGTTCTGAATGTAGTGCAATATCATCCATATCAGATTCTCCTGCTGTAACTGTAGAATGCTCTAATTCATTTAAATTACTGATTGTTCTGTAAAGAAAATAGATATATCAATAATTAATCAAAATTAAATTTATTTGCTTAAAAATTGGTTAAACTAAATTATTGTTTACAATACTCACTTTCTATTTTTTACATATGGTAAAAGAAATGCCATTTGTTCTTTATATTTCCAAATGTTTTTTTTTTTGAACAGCCATTCCAGTTCTTATATTTTCATGCTGTCTACTTCTTGCATTGTTAAAACACCTTCTTAGTTTATCCCATTGTTCCTTGGCTTCATTTCCTAATAATTATTTATTAAAAGTAAGAAATATAAAGATGAAATAATAAACATAAGGTTTTTGAACACTTAAAAAAATATATATCTAAAATAAAAGTTTTTATCAATAAGTTTTACATTTTAGTAGTTTTTAACATTATCAAAAATTAAATAATGATCACAATTTTACACTCTAAAAAAGTTTCATATCATTATAGCAGGTCCAATACTGTAATTTCAGTAAATAAATGCATAATAAACATTTCAAATAACAAAAAAGAAAACACTTGATTTTAATCAAGAACTTAGCAGATGCATAGATATTAATAATTTTTTAGTGATTGTACGAAAAGAAAATCACTGTATTTACAATATATAATCCATTTTTAAGGTTTATTCATTCAACTGCAAAGTATGTCATTTCATATAAGTATATATATTAAAAAGACAAAAAGTAAATTCAGTAATTTATTAATAAAATAGTGTGCATAATAGAAAATGTAATGTTTAACCAAATAATGAATTTTTAAATATTACGCCATATACAAGTTAATACCTGTTGTTATTTCTAATTCATTTCCTATTTTCTGCCAAACTGTTTGCCGTAAAACAGTATCACGATAATCGATTAATTGTTGATCATCGTATAAAATCGGATATTCTCTAACTTTTTCTATTAAACGTTCTTCCATTTTAAATAAATACTATTGTAGGTAAAAATGCAAATAAACTATTTCAAAACAATAACTACCTCAGGTGAAATTAAAAACGTACAAGCTCACGTCTCAAAATATCTGTGCATGAGATCAAGTAGGAAAGAAAAATTTGACGTGATTTACGTTTCGTGACTGCAATGTGATCACACAGCATTAAAACAACGTTCCAGATTTTATGTTAACATGTACTATCACGTGACGTGATAGCAATGTGTCCGCGCCTTTATGATACTAATTAGTACATATAAAAAGATGTGACAGGTAGTTATTTTAAATTTTTTAATCTATTACATTAATTTATAATTTGCCATTTAAATTAGTTGAGTCTTTGTCTGCATATTATCTTTTAGTGGTGCATTATCAAACTAATCTAAAACATTTATAAAATGTTCTGTGACTAGAGGGAAGTTTTAATCTTTTGAAAAATAAAAAAATCTACAATTATAATAATAACACAATCTCTAATAAGAGAAACCGAGAGGCTTTTATCATAAGTTGTACTAATTGTAGATGGTTAAAATAAAAAGAAGTAATAAATAACAATGTATTTGTCTTTTGTGTGATAGCTTTAATAATAGTGCAGATTTCATATTTATCATTTCTGTTACAATTTTAACTTTATTACATATCTTTTTGACTCTTATTTTCAATATTTTTAAAACACCATACTTTTAGCTTAGACAACAGTGTGATTTTTTATGCAATATTTATTGGTGTGATTAGGCTTATAAAACACTGAAGTATAAATACCTACATTACCTTATATCAAAAATTTTATAGGTAGAATCCGTTAGATTTAAAAAAAAAAAAATCATCAATATTTGAAGTAAAGGAAAAAAATAAAGATGACTTAACTCAGTTACATGTGGTAATGTACATAAAATTTTGTGTTTGTACAACATGAGTTACATGGGACAAACTGAGATATATATGTACAAATTAAAGAGCATAAAGCAGACTGCTAATACAAACAAATTGAAAAATCTTATGGTAATTGAACATACAGAACAAACACAACACAAAATCAAGTTTCATTATTCAAAAACATTAGCTGAATTGAAAATACACACAATCAGAGAAGTGATAAAGACATAACAATTTTAACAGAGATGACAGTTTAAAAACTGACTCAAACTGAAAGAATTGGTCAAGTTAAATAAGAAGCAATAATTAATATCCATTCTTCAATTTCCTTCCATCTACAAACCTCTATTAATAGCCTATGTTACCTTTTATTGATTCTATTGCTCTAGTGTATGCTCCCAACAATAATGAATTGTACCTTTTAGCATTTCCAGGAGAGCCTACTCCTCATTTCTTTATTTTAGATTTTACTATGAATGAAGTAAAATCTATTCTTCAAAAATCATGTAGCTCTACTCTAGGTCTTAATGACATTATTTTCTGCATTCTTAAAAATCTGCCTGATCTATCTCACTGTAATCTCTTTTAAAATTTTCAATTCTTTTCTTTCTAATGGAGTTACTCCTCCTTCTTGAAACTCTTTTATTCTTGTCCCTATTCTTAAAAATAACTCCTCCTCCTTTCATCCTATCTCCTTAGCTTTATGTTTTAGAAAATTGTTTGAAGTTATGCTCAGTAGGCGCTTAGTTTGTGGCTTGAGCACAACAATATTTTGCTTTCCAATATGTCTGGTTTTTGTCCAGGTTTTGTGTTAGTCTTTTTGTGGCACATATATACCAATCTTTCATCAAAAAACAGTTAATATTGACTGTATTTATTGATGTTTTCAGGTATTTTAACAATGTGCATCTTTCCACTCTTAAAGATAGAATGATAGCGTTCAACATTTGTATGTAATTCACTTTCATTATTATTAATTTTATGTTGTATCATATTATCCACTTTACTTCTCTGCTTCACTATGTTACAAGGAATGTATTTTATGATGTTCCCCAAAGTTCTGCTTATGTCTTACTTTTTTCATTATCTATACTATTTCTATTGTATCTCTTTCTATGAACTTCTTTTCTCTATTCTTTGTCAATGACATATTACTTTTCTCCTCTTCCTATGATATGGTAGCCACAATTGAAGAGGTCAACTATTACATGTAGATTGCTTCCATTATTTCAGTGTGTTCCTTAACAGGTGTCTGCCTTTCTTTGAGCATATTAATTTCCGTTCCTTTTGTACTCTTAAAAGATTAAATCCATTGAAAGTCTCTTTTATCCCACTAGCTGGAAAGGAGATCTATTTATCCTTATTGGCTTGTGCAAACCCATAATTCACTCAAAATTTGATTATTGCTCTTTTGTCTATGGTTCTACTTCTAGATCACTTCTTTCAAAACTAGACAGGATGCAAAATTCATGTCTTTGACTCTTGACTCTGCTCAGGGTTCTTAAATCTTCTTTAATTCCAGAAATTTATGCTGAGTCCAACACATCTCCCTTACGCATCTATAAACTATATTTAGGATATTGCTCTTTGTTTAAGCATCTTTCACTGAGCTCATCTACTCGTATTCACCTTATTTCAACATTTTTCAAAACTGGTGTTTTATTTAGAGGAAAATTGCTATTCTAATTCATGCCTCTTTGTGCCTTAACTTTTTCTTGGCAAATAATTTGTACTTGTAACCTCCCTTATTTTTCCAACTTTGTAAATTTTTCTCATTCCCTTTATTTATTCTGTCTACCTCTATCTGCCAATTCCCATCCCCAATTGGCAGCTATGTAGGAATTCCCGAGCACATTTAATTCCTTATTATCCACTTACAAACCCATTTTTACTAATGGTTTTCCAGAGCCTAATTGAGTCGGAGCCTTTTTCCTTCTCACTAATATCAACTTCTTTGAATTTTTTTATTTTCCTTCTTTTTGTACTACCTTTACTACTGAAGTTGTAGCTATCTTAAATTCTTTAATTTATATCTCCTCTTCAAGCTATTTATTCTTCTTTTCCTATTCACTTTTCGTTCTTTGTATATACTCTTGTATCTGTAATCTTTTCTCGCTTCCACACATATTGATTTGCTTTAGAATTCTGGTGATACAGGCATAGAGGGTTGATAAGTGGCGCTACGCTTAGGTTATGTTAGACTCAATCCAGAACTAGTGGATTGCTACAACAGCAATCCAGTTAAGATGACTAAGTTGATGAGTGCATCAATTCTAGAGGACAACATCAAATAATTGACGAATTAGACATGTAAAGAATATATTTTGTAATTTATACAATCATAGAAATATGGACAATTAAAAGAATTATCAATTTACGACAGTGCGTGTAAAAAGTTGAGAAGCCAACAGAAACTGGTGACCAAATAGCTGGAAACCAAACCAGTAAAACTGATGAGTCTGTAGCTACAACAGTGCTGTTTAAGGCTGCTTTCGCACCAAATCCGTTGAGTCGAGTCGAGTCGCGTCCGAGTCAATCGAGTCGAGCCAATCATAGTGTTTCACACCGGACGAGTCCTTGACGCGAGTCAGCTAATTTGTATTTTAGAAGTGTTATATTTAAAATATATAAATAAATATAAGTTATTAATAAGTATTAGTTTTAGAAAATATGGATATAGATAGGGTTAAGTTTATAATTCTACGACGACTTATTTGTAAAAAACAGAAAAAACAAGAGAGATTATGGGTTCATCCTATCAACTTGAAGAGAGACAAATTTGGTTCATTTTCGCATTTATTCTCAGATTTATTAGAAGATGAAGTGAAATTTTTTAATTACTTTCGAATGAGCATAAATAGTTTTGTAACATTAACAAATATGTTACAGAAAGAAGTAGTTAAACAAAATACAAATTACTGGAGATGTATTCAAGCGGAAGAACGAATAGTGATATTTTTAAGGTATATTTAAAATAAATTGTTAAAAATGACAGCATTTTTATAAAAATTATCATTATAAAACTTATTATTAATCAATTTTGATATATATTATCATTTCTCCAACATTGAGGCCGCTAATTTTTCCTTCAATAATTGTAAAACTTCCATTTTGAATTCGATGTTTTGAATTGTCCCCAGTTTTTTGATATCTGGCAGTAAACTTCGAAAGAAACTAAGATCTGGATCATTGAAATCTGAAGAATTCATTTTTTGTAGTTGTTCTAAATATAATTGGTCAATCTCGTTTTCGGTTTCTGTGTTGGATTTCCTTTTCTATACCGAACTCTTTGTTTCTACATCACTCTGAATTTCTTCTGCTGAAAATACGTTGTAGTCGGCGGACAGAGATTGTATTTCTACAATTTCACTTTCGTCATTTGTTTCTGCACAAATAACAATATCGGTTTCGGGCACATTTCCCACAGTTTGTTTAAACTGTAGACTATCATCCAAGAATGACATCATGTGAAAATAAGGCCAAGTTATTTTTGCATTTTCTGCTGCAGATCCTGATTTAACGCCACTTAACTTCCGTTTTTCTCGCATATAATTGCTCCTTAAATTGTGCCACTTCGCCCTAGCTTCTGTATCTGAAACAGACAGGAAGTGTGAATTTAATTAAAATTAGTAATTTAAGTTATTGAATTAATTAATTATAAATTTTTAAATCACTGTTAATAATATGTTTATATTTTGTATTTATAATCAAAGTATAAGTAAATATTAATTTAACGTATAAATTATTATCAGTTTTACTTTTCCATATAGATACTTGGCTACAGGAGAATCATTTATATTATTGAGTTATACTTTTCGAGTTGGAATTAGTACAATCCATGATATTATTACAGACGTGAATAATGCAATTTGGAAAATTTTGCAACCGCTTTGTATGCCTGTACCAACAGCAGAGAAATGGAATGAAATTTCTAAATCATTTTATGACATTTGTCATATACCTCACTGCATTGGAAGTATTGATTGCAAACATTGCGCAATTAAATGTCCACCTCTTGCGGGTTCACAATATTTCAATTATAAACATTTCCATTCAATAGTTTTAATGGCTGTTGCAGATGCTAACTGTAATTTTATTTTGATAGATGTCGGTGCGTATGGCCGACATAATGACAGTAGCATTTTTTCTGAATCATCAATAGGGAAAGCTTTTATCTCAAATGAATTAAATATACCTCATTCTCGAAAAATTTCAAATACAAATATTGTAATGCCATTTTATTTAGTAGGTGACGAAGCATTTCCATTGCGAACCAATTTAATGAGACCATATAGGCGAAGGCAACTAGACCATTCTAAAAGAATTTTTAATTATAGACTATTAACTGCTCGTCGCACTGTAGAATGTGCTTTTGGCATATTAACCAAAAAATTTGGTATTTTTCAAAAACCAATTATTACTAACGTTGAGTTAGCTGCCGCTTCAATTAGAAGCGCATGTGTACTACAGAACTATATCAGGCAAAATAAAAGTGAAAATAATTTAGAACAGATATTTTTAGAAGGAAATATACATCTGCAGAGTCCTCTGCCTTTAGCTAATACAACATGTCACAGGGGTAGCGAAGAAGCTATAAAAATGAGAGATACATTAAAGAATTACTTTCTTTCTGCAGAAGGTTCTATTCCTTGGCAAAATGAAACTAATTTAGAATGAGATATAATATTTTTATTTTTTATTTTTGTTGTTTAGCTTATATAACTATTATAAATAAATTTATCAATAGTTTACACACGTACAATACACACAAGTTTTACCAAATTTAAGGATTACGTAAAAACTGGGACAATATTTACAATATCATTTTAATAATAAACAAATGTACAATGCAAATATATATATATATATATATACACACACATATATATATATATATACATATATATATATATATATATATATACATATATATATATATATACACATATATATATATATATACATATATATATATATATATATATATATATATATATGTAAATAAATTAAGAAATACGAAAAAGATGTACAATTTATATTAGAAAACGTTTTATTTTAGCAATAGTAGGGCAATTAATTCGTATTATAGAAAATTTAAATATTTAATGCTATATTGCTTGTCCCTTTCACGAAATACGCAACAATAATGCTGTTCATTTCAAAAAATAAGCGCAAAGATTTCCCCATTTCATAAATTCAGCAGAGCTTGTATTTATTCCACAAAACCGGAAATTTCACAAATTGAGTGTAACACATATGTTAAATTGAGAAACAACAATTATCTAAAAATTGCTAAGAAGTGTATTGCCTGAAATCATAAGAATAATGTACAAAAGTTAGTTTACCTGTAGTTCCTAATTCTTCTGCAATTTCGGTCCATACACTAGAGATATAATCCTTATTCCTATGTTTAGGATTTATTAAATTATAAATTGCGTCTTTCCCTTGAACAAGAACAATCAGTTTTTCCACATCCATTATGAACAAAATAAAATCAAAGTTTAAACCAAAAAAAAAAAAAGAAGGAAACAAAATGTATACAATGAAAAAACAAATTGTAAACAAAGAAATGACTCGAGAAGACTCGCAAAAACCCAACCGGTTGAATCCACACGAGTCCTGACTCGGACGCTCTCGGACGGATGAAAACGAGACTGGACTCGACGCTCTTAGTGTGAAAGCACATTTACACTGCGCATTTAAAATCAACATAAAATGAATCGGTCGAATCAAATACCGTCCGACGCGACTCGACTCGACGGATTTGGTGCGAAAGCAGCCCAACAGGAACTGGAGACCGAACTGGCATTGGTGTTGTAGCAAACATGACTGGAAATGGAATGCCAAGAAGAGCAATGAATCTTCAGCAACAACGGTGCTGTCCAAGAGGAACTGAAGACTAAGCAATTGACTAGAATTATCAATTTGTAATGATTGTGGCTATGTCGAAGCAATAACCAGGCTCTTGAGAAAAGCGCTGGTAGCCATGAACGCTGGCGCTCATATTGGTGACATGTAGCTCTGAAAAAAGTTATTGATCTGCAGCACTGCAGTGATGCCCAAACAAGAACTGGATTCGATCCGTGCCGCTCTAGAAATGCAATTGATGTGTTCCAAATTCAGAATGTAACTATCGATCTACAGCGCTGTGGTGCTGCTCAAACAAGAACTGGAACGCTGGATAAACGCCGACTGTGTTTCTCTGAGGATGCGATTGATGCTAACTTCAGAAATCAAATGTATCAAGGAATGAAAAATAGGGGTGTATAAGTATTAGCTACTAGGGTCATCTTGTAGCATAAAGGGTCACTAATTAAAACCAGTTCGGTATTTCATGTCACATCAGCATGCACATTAGTCAACTTCAGGTGGCGTTCAAATCGTGTTAATAACCTCCACTCAGATAAGATGTGACCATGTGAGAATATTAGTGTTGCGTTAAAAAACATAACCAGCTATTTGTATAATAAAATTATACAAGGGTAATAAAATTGTGGATTTTCTGGCTCACTCTGCTTCATTATTTTGTTTTCTTTTTACCAAAATTTCTGCCTCTAATTTGCTATCCTTGTGTAAGAAATTCTATTCTAAACTTTGGTTAGGTATCTACACTCCACTATTTTCCATTATTGCCTTCTGTCTGTCCATTTAATTTAGTCTTCCATCCCATCCATGATTTCAAAATTTTCTAGAAAAAAGATTAGGTTTTGTACTTTGGCTTTTAGCTTTCAGTTCACTTTCAAATGCTGCTTGGTCGTTACATTTTTACAATATAAATGTAAAGGAAATTATTTATTTTATAACAATTAAATACTCTTTTACTTTAGAAACATGTGTTTTTCAACATCAGTAAATATTTTGTATTAAATAATTGACTTGATGCGTGGTCTAGTGGTATGATGCTTACAAAATATTGCACAAAGACTTAAGTTTGAGAATAATGTTAAAAAATTTATCCCCTCCTCCTTGGCGGATGCAGATGTGTGCAACAGAAGGACCTTAAACTCAGGGGTAGGAGTGCGACTACAGGTGGTGGATAGTAGAACGGTCTTTAAAAATGAAGGTTGGTTGTGAATAAATCATTAATAAATAAGCAACCGTGAACCACAAGTGGTGACGTATTAGGATATAGTGGAAAATATTTAGGAATTCTTTCTTTACAAAATGCTACATAAATCCATTAACGACATCATGTTAAAGCGACTATAAATTCTATTCAAAATTCAGAAGTATTAGTTCTCAATGTTAGGGACAGCTGTTATATTGATGGAAAGATTGGAAAATCACCATTGGAATTATATCCTCCTATTGAGCAAATAAAACAAGCACAAGAAATATCATAATAAATGTTGTATCCAAGAAATATACCTAAAAAGGTATATCAGACATTCGATGGTCATTGATGACAATGTCAATCCACTCGAACTCCCCTATGTCCTTATGGGCATGGGACTATGCAGGAGAAAGCGTATTTATTAAAGGCGATCAAAAAGAAAATTTCCCAGAAAAAGATCCAATCCTGATACAAATTAGGGGAAAAAACCACACACAAAAACAAAAGTAATTTAAGAATCTCAAATCCAAAAATTAATAAAAATATAAATTGGGAAAAATATCAAATAAAAACCACGGAAAATTTATTCTCTTTCGATAAACAGAAATTTTACAGAGAAACAACAGCCAACTAATATAAAATGCTATAGAATATTATAAATAACGAACTTAGCACAAACTCAAGTTCAAAAAAAATAGAAGGAAAAAAAAAGCAATATGACACAATTAATAGTTGGTGGAACGAAGAATGTAATAAAATGATAGCTAGAAGGAGACTTAGCCTAAATATATTTAATAAAACTCCAACAAATGAATAACTATATTATATATAAAAAAGAAGTAGCAAAATGTAAAAAATATATAAAACAACGCAAAAAGGAAAGTTGGTATGAATTTTGTTCCAAATTACACCCACGACAAAGCATTAAATCCGTTTGGGAAAAAATAGAAAGTATGAAAACAATAAATAACAACGTATACAATAATTTAAAAAAACCAAACTGGATCATTCCATTCGCCAATTAATACAAATCGGAAGAAAATATAGATAACCAAGAAACTGCGGAAAACTATGAATTTTTTAACACTTCATTTGCAATGGAAGAATTAAAAATAGCTGTTGTCGGCCGAAATTTTAAACTAACGTATTTACAGTTTACACATAAAAGAAAAAAAACAACAGATGATCGAAAAAAAAAAAAAACAAACAAATCTTCCGAATTCTCCTCTTTATTAATTTTACACGCGAATTAACAGAACACGACTTTACAAACAACCAAAATATACATAAACGATAAAAGCGCTTTATATTTTTGTACACTTAAAAGAGACACGTTTCTCCCGCAAACAAAGCACACAATGGCTCACGCTAATCCGATACATACACGTTTCTAAAAACTACCTAATGCTGTCCTTAAATAAAAAAAACCGACGCTATACTTACAATATGGCGACATAGGCGCTAGCATATAATTAACAAAATAAAAATATATAAATATTACCGGCGGATAACTTGAGAACGGCTCGACCGATTTGGCTGTTTTTTTGTTTTTTGTTGTGTTCGTGATTGTCAGGACAAGGTTTGTATGAAAGAAAATTTTAGAAAAACTCATCGAAGAAGTCAGAACATTAAAAAAAATTGGCAAAAATGGCTTGACAGTTCTGCTGCCACATGATTTCATAGAAACAATAAATTGCGTATTGAATATTGATATTTTTTTGCGAAAAAAAATTAAATTGAAAGCGATAGTTCAGTGTGTTATTGGTGGTGATTATATTCTTAGTGCATTCGAAACCGCAAAATTCATCAATTAAAATTTAAATAAAATGATTACCGTGATAAATAATAAACTCTAAATAACATTTTATTAATTTCTAGCGTAAGTGTAATAAATAAGTTGCGTTCCGGTACTTCTCTTTTTACGTTACTGAAATCATCAAAGCTCCATGACATGATCTAAACAAACAAGTCGCACTCCCAGCCTAATTACTGTACTCATTGCAGAGAGTTTAAAAAAAAGCTAGCGTTTTCTATTATTTTTTACAAAGAAATAAACAATCCTGCAACGGAATTTTTAATATTTTCTACCGGGAATGTTATTCACACTCAAATTCGAAATCCTTACGCAACTACACCTAATGCGGCGGAGCGCTACAATTGATGAAAACGGATCTGGTACTAATGGGCATAACTAGAAAACGAAGAACAAATTTCTTTGCACATTTTATAAGAGGACTAACATTTCACCTTCTGTAAACAATAATGATGAAAGCAGCAGAAAGGAAAAGGGGACGAGGAAGAAGGATTTTTTGACTCCAAAATATTAAGACATGAACTGGAGTTACAAAAGTAGGAGAATTATTGCAGGTCGTAAGAAGTCGAGACAAATTTCGTCAAATGGTGGAGTCCATGAAAAGTTTGTTAAGCTACATTCGAATCGGGTTGCATGAAAAAGAAGACGAAATGTATCTCTCATTATACCGTCATCGTAAACAAACCGTTTTCTCTTATTTTATAAGCCAGGATATTTCATTTTTCGATTTTTAGTGCCTTCGAATAGTTTTCGTTGTTCCTATATTCTTGCTATCATTGGCGCATTTATTACATGTTCGATCTATGATGTTTAGAATAGTCTCCGGATAACACCAGAGCTACCCTTCTTTCGTAATCTGCATTCATGGTCCACGTTTGTTTTTTTCGCTGTCCGTCCGTTACTCGCGTATTATCCGTTCGTATTCGTGGTTTAATGTGTGTTCCGTATTTTGGTATTGTTTGGTTATGTTTTCATAAAATATTCAAAAGAGAAAAAAAAGAGGAATCGCATAATTTAATTTCTGAGAGCAGCATGATTTGGTGAGCCGAGTAACTGTTTGGTGCGCCGGGTACTTACAATTAAATAATATAACGCGTGATTCAGTTAGGCAATAATGTTTCGTTCGATAGTCCGAAAGCTGCTGCAGTTAACGGAAAAGTGTAAACAAAAACGATAGTGCGCGCTAGATTAATGCCTCCCGGATAGCTGACGAGCCAAAAAATAAATAAATAAATAAAAACAAAAGGTTACAGATAAAATTCGTTTGTTGCCATAATTATTATTTTCGAAGGAGGAATTATCTCTAACTAACAATGATCAGTTTATCATATTTAATTTAGGATTGCAGCATACCACACTCGGAAAAAAAAAAACAGAAAGAAAACCTCCACCATATACCGAATAAGAAAACATGTATAGCGGTATGAGTAAAAGGTTGCTCTAACATTTGTGAATTGTAGCGGACTATATTTACTGCCGTTAAATGGTCGCAACGCTAAACTAAATATACGAGTATAATAAAAAGATGTAGGAGAACAATGTAGGCGAGTGATTGTTTAGCGAGTACGGTGCAAACCGCCCTGCATTTCTCTTAAACACGGTACACCCTAAATCGGGAAAAAGAAAAGAAAAGACTTCAGAAATACCATGAGAACTATAAGAAAAATGAAACGTTCACACGTCTTGGCAAGCAAGCCAAGAAAGAAATTTGAGGAACACAAAAAGATTGTCCCAATTATGAGACATTTATAGTAACTGAAAGGTCCTTGATCTGAAAAATTAGTGACCGGCAGGAAATCGAAAGATCGACTGCGAACATGTCAATATTGTATCAACCATTTTTTGTATGTTTTTCGTGTTCTGAGTTATTTACATCTCTTCCCATTTTCATTTCGGTAAATGTGCTGCATCTGCCCGTTCGTTACTCGCATATTATACGTGTGTATTCGTTTTTAATGAGTGTTTGGTATTTTCGTAACTTTCGGTAATATTGTATGAAAATCTTCACATTTGTGCGGTGAGTGACAATTTTATATTTCAGTGGTAATTGCGATTTATTATTTATCTTAGCGAGAAAAAAAAATTTAAAAATTTAGTGAAAAGGCTATATATAAAAAGACGCTTATCACTTTGACTATTAAATGTCCGTTGCATTTCAGACCTAAATTAACAGTGGAACGTATAAACGAATATAGAAAACAACGAAGTATTGTTTTAGGTTTATCCGTAGAAACTCAAAAAGCTATCTTATAAAGCTTCAAGAAAAAAATCATACAGCCCGTTCTACAGTAGCTAGAGAGTTAATTTTTTTTTTTCAATCGGATGTATTTTCTTTTTGAGATCACAAGAAAATTATAAAACCATCAAAATTTTAAAACTAATGGTCCAAATTAAAAAAAAAAAGTTTAAAAAATTCCACAGCCAGTTCTGCATGAATTATGATATTAATTTAATTTTCAACCGGCACACTAAGGCCTCTAGAATACGGGGAGAATATAAAATTCGAAAAATTTTGATATTTAGAGACCGAAATTTGAAAAAATATACGCTTAAAGGGAAAGACTCGGGGAACTAAAAAATAGTCCACAGCTCTTTCCATGGTGGCTGGGGGGGTCATTCTTTTTTTTAATTGGTGTATTTCAATCGCTAGAATATAGGAAAAATACGAAGCCTCCAAAATTTTATGAAAAATAATTTAATCCTACAAATTCTGAAATGATTAAAGTGATGGTCAACAGTGACTTAATATATTATTGCTTAGATTCTAATAAAAAAAAAAAAACGAATTTCCTTCATTGCATTTAAAAAAGTAAATGTTACTAATATCTTACTTTAAAAAGAATTAAATTTAACATAGTCCTATTACATATATTACTCTTGCAGCGGTTTCAGGTTTTCAGATATTTTAATCTAAATTTCATTTTTTTGATTGATGTGTTCGTGTACTTCTTTTTTTTTTTTTTTTTTTGTTTTAAAATAAATATATGTGAACGCTGCAGTCGTTATGAAAATTTACAAAGTGGAATAATTTAAAGTCCGCTCTTAGAATAGAATGAAATTAGATTTTGTAACGAAATAATACAAAATTGTATTTGTATTTTATCATAACAAGTTTCATTGAATTTCCTTTCTTCTGAGATCGCAGTTTTATCAACAATAAACATTTCACCATTAACTAAGCGATATCTCCATTATTTTTGCGTTTTCGCATCATCTCTAATTAACGATGATCAGTTTATCATATTTAATTTAGGGTTGTAGCGTACCACCACAATTAGCAAAAAAAAAAACAAACAAAATTATTGGCCGCCATCTGTTACTATCATTTAACTGTTATTATATGGCACTTATTAAAATTCCAATTGTGTAGGCCCTCATTTTACGATTTCATAAAATTTGTGGAAAAAATTGTAAGTTTCATGAGAATTGAACGGCGCAAGATAACAGGAAATTGCACTTATTTTTTGGATTTTACTTTGGGCAACAGTAGAAAATTGGAATATCGTAAAAACGTTTCCTCAATCCGCCAATAGCAGACAAGCCAAAGTTCAGGCAGGACAATGTCTGCCGGGTCCGCTAGTTTAAAAATAAACCATAAAACGATAGAAATAACAGAATTTTACAAATATTTAGAAATCTACTTTGATACCAAATTAACATGGAAATATGGGAAAAATAAAATAATAAAAAAGTGCTACAAAGGAATTAACATACTAAGGGCAATTAATGGATTAAAATGGGACAATCATCCACTAACTAACCTAATCATCTATAGATCACTAATAAAAACACATATTGAATATTCAGGAATTATATGAGCTACAATGACAAAAACAAAATTTAAAGCAATAGAGGATTCAGAACAAAGCATTCAAATCGGCCTTAAGAACAATACCATCTTCACCTAACCATGTAAATCAGGTTGAAGGAGCTGAGCTTCCAGCTGAGTTTTTTTTTACAAAAAAGTTCGGACAAAGAATTCTTAAAATATAAAGCACAAAGGCAACACCCTATTAACAGACAAATAATAACACTAGCAAATATTTCGATGCAGAATAAATATTGGGAGAATAAAAATATCTCATCATTACTTAAAAGCTACGAAAGATTAAATGATATTAACATATCAATAAATATTAAAGCTCCAGCCCATAATACACCGTATTCAAATTGGATAACTCCAATATATGCAGATGTTGATTTAGGAACATTTTATAACAATAATAATATAAACGAACAAATATTAAATAGTATAATACAAAACAAATACAGCGAATTCGAAATTATTTACAGATGGATCAATAAAAGAAGACGGATAAGTATGTGCCGCAGCGGTATATAATAAAACTAAAAATAACTTAAAATTATTTCGACATTCAAAACTTTATTTATCATGTACAGCGGAAATAATGGCTATTCAGAGAGCGAACAATCGAGAAGGTACAAAATAAAAAAATTTTAATATTGACAGACTCCGTATCAGCAAGACAAAAAATAATTGTAAAAAAATCTATCACCGATAATATAATATGCAATATATTAAATACTGCGGGTAAAATTTAAAAAAATGAAAATATAATATATTTCTATTGGACACCTGGACAGAGCGGTATCGAGGGAAACGAAATAGTGTACAAATCAGCTAGAAAAATAAATCGAAATAATAGAATCGAAAAGGTTAAAATACCGTGGATGGAATATATACCCCATATTGAGCAAATGATAAATGATGAATGACAAGCACAATATGAAAAAAAACTAATGGGAATATTGGGAAGAAATACTTCGACATACAAAAAACCATACAGAAGAAGACGTGGTTTACAAATAAAATGAGCGGAGAATTTATAATGTACAGGTCACACAAGAACCCTAGAAATACTACGTAAGCTGGGTATAATAACGAATAATTTATGAAAATGCGGAGAGATTGGCTCAACTGAACACATTATTTGGCAATGTGAAATATATGATGATCATAGAACACTTTTTGAAAAAAAATATTACCATTCTATAAGACTATGCAAATAGCTTTACTGCAGATGGTTAAAACATTGAAGATGAAGTACTAAATCTAGACTTAAACGTAAATAGTAAAGACAGAAATGAATTGAACACATGGATAGAAAATTTTACAAAATATGCAAAGTTAGCGATAGATAAATGAGATAATATCAGAAAGGAAAAAAATTCTTATTGGTGGAATGATAAATTACAAAATTATAAGAATAGAGTCAATGCAAAATATAAAAAGTATAAAAAATGTAAAAATGAAATGCGTAAAGAGTTATTATTTAAAGATTACAAAAAAGAATTTAATAATTACAAATACAATATCAAAATAGCCGAAATGGAAGCATGGAAGAAGTTAACGGAAACAAACAAACCATTTGGATTAAAGTACAAACTATTAATGAATAGAAACGCTAGATTAGCCAATGCTAGATGGATGGGCGACAACAGACAAAGAAAAAACTGACTTATTAACAGAAAAATTGTACTTACATAGTAAACCATTCATTATTAACAAATGCAATGTTGAAACACAACATAAATGAAAGAAGAAGAAATCAATGAAATAATTAAAAAGTTAAACAAGAAAACAGCAGTTGGACCAGATAATATATCTAACACATTCGTAAACATATTCAATAAAAAGTACCCAGAAGTAATAACAAAATATTCAAATAAATGTATAGATAATTTATATACGAGTATTTTTCTTCTTCTTTCTTTTCTAAAGCATTACATCTAAATAGTATTATTAAATAATAAAACATACGCACACACATATATATATATATACAGTACCTGGGCGACTGAGCTTCGCTCGGGTTCTTTTTTTTGTAAAATCAAAAATATTTTTAAATTAATTTATGAACACGTTTATGAATTTAAATCCTCTTTCCATACAACTTTGCTTTTTGATACTGAACGTAACAAAAATGTAGTAGAGGTTCTTCGAATTCGATTTCCGGATGGTTGGAATATGTTTTCAATGACTGCACACGTTGATTTTTATGAATATATTTCTTTGCGTTTTTTATTAGAAAAATTAAATTTTAGGCACATAGGGTCGTCAGCTTTATTTATCGGTTTATTCGTTGTAAAAACAAATAAAAAGCGTTTCGTAATTTTACCTGTGATCAGCTGTTTTCCAACCAATTAGAAAAATTTTCCGATTAAATCACTGCAAAATGTAAAAGGTTAGGGTTTTTTAAAGTATGCACAACATATTCTCAGTAATTCAATTTCACAAACAAATATATAAATATGCAAAACATTTAATATCTGTATATAAATAGGCAAAGACAAAACAGTACAGTATCTTTTTCTCCCTTGTTTATTAACCGATTTTCTATTTCTTTTTTTGTTTAGTAGCGATTAAAAAACAGTGTTTTTTTCTTATTTAAATATAAAATTAATACAAAAAAAATAAAAAATCATTTGTTCTTATCAATAAATGATTGTTTTTAAAAATGAAAAATGAAATCGCTATAGCCAAAAAATCTCAATAAATAATTGTTTTTGCGATTTACTACTGAAAATATTAAAACCCATTTAAAACTCGCGAAACCTAATTTTGCCATGGGTTAGACATTAGACCTTAACAGATCGATTTATTGGCCAAAATACCCCTAGCGCACAACTTTCATCCAAATTGTTAGAACCATTTCCGAGATACCCAAAATAAATTTACAAGAATTGCTCGTTTAAAGATATTAGATCAGATAATAATAAATTTGTATAAAAATACATAAAGCGAGTGAAAAAGCGAGCATATATATAAAAAATATAAAAAACAATAAAAAAAAGACAGTATAAAAATTTGTATAAAAAATATAAAGCGAGTGCAAAAGCGTGATTATAAAAAATGCATGTAAAAATATATATAAAAAAACGACTAAAAAATAAGCGCAACAAAATTTTCTCTAAAACAAACGTGATAAACATTAAATATATACACACATATGTATATATATATGATTTTTAAAAAAAATAAATAAGCATTCTTAAAAATAAATTCACCTTTTTCTAATTATTATTTTTCGCTAGCAATGCTTCCTCCCATTCATAACATACAATCAATGACGCAATCGCAATTATTTAGTTTAAAGTACAACTTGTATTTATTGAAGTACCTATTGATCGTTGGGTGCTAAAAATGTGCTAAGAATTTTAATGCACTTGAATGCACAATTCCTTTTCTTTATATTGGTAATGGTGTATTTTGTGATCAAGTTGACACTAGCAAATGTCACAGCGGAATTCACATATGAAACTATTTTTATTCCTGTGATACGTCTTGCACTTTTGCATATAAATACACCAAAATTTTTACATAATCTGCATGCTATATCGTCCACCACAGTTTCAGGTATTTTGAAACATTTTCTGATGCAACAGTACACGATTTTTATTATTTTTTTTTGCAATCTAAAAAAAAAAAATATATATATGAAAATATTTAGGATAGATGGATAATATATACAAATATAATCCTTAAAGTGTAGACTAACTTAAAGTGTAATTAAAGAGAGTTCATTGTTGTCGTGTTAATTTATATTATCTCTTATCAGCGTGTACGAAAGATTAACTTCATAGTCAAGTAAGACATCTTATTTATAACAATCGTTTAGTTACCTAGTATTTTAAATACCTATTGTTCGCATTGTAAATTATTTATCTTCAAGTTGCATAATAAACGATGCTAACATAGAAAAATAGCAAGCTGAATATTAAGAGGCAACTGAGCGATAAGAGAGCGATGAGGATGCAAAAAAAATCAGAGCAGATAGCTTGTCACATCAAGTTGATTTTGAAGAGAATAAGGCTGGAAGTACATCGATTTCGTCGGCAGTTAACGTAATAAAACGTGAGGTCAACGAAATGAAGAAATGCATCGAATTTGTCTCAGATAAGTACGATGTTATGCAACGCAATAACCAGGATCTGTTAACAGAAGTAAAGGCGTTACGACAGAAAATAGAGGATTTAACGAGTCAACTCCTAAAAAAGGACCAGCAAATCGATGAGCTTTCAATTACAGTTCACGAGCTGGAACAATACGGTCAACGAGAAAATGTGGAGCTGCGTGAAATATCTGAAGTTCAGGATGAGAACTAGCAGCAAATGATTGTACAAGTTTGTCACAAAATTGATGTTGAGCTTAAGGAAGACGATATTGTGGCGGCGCACAGATTACCCTCTAGAAATATAAGGTTGCCGAAACCAATAATATTAAAGACAACTCGCAGATTAGCCGACAAAATATTTGAAAAAAAAAAAGGGAACATCGAATATTGGATAAAGATGTTCGCAACAACTGCAGTAGTGAGCGGAAAGTTTATATTAACGAAAATCTGTCCAGATTTTACAAGGACCTACTGTGGAAGGCGAAGCAAAAGGCGAGATTACTTAACTTTCGATTTGTATGGTCAAAAATGGGGAAAATTTAAGCGAGGAAGATCGCGTACTGCATATTCGATCCGAGATGGATCTAAATAAATTAGTATAAATGGTAGAAGTTACCAGTAGTTTTAGGAATATTTTGTGCAATTTTATATATTTACGTGCGGTGTATGTGCGTCGCGTCGTAATACGTCACCGGTTGGGTAGGAACAAGTTGTGGCAGCGGGATGTGGTTGTGAGAGGAGGTGGTGAAAGGAGCAATTTGATGTGTACGAGAGAGGCTGCCGGCGTCGTTTTGAGGCTGCACTGGTTGAGTAAAACGCGCAGCGGTGGTTATTTGCTAGTGATGTTTATGAAGTATGTGCTGATGGTGTGATAGTGTGTGTGTGTGTGTGTGTGTGTGTGTGTGTATAACGTTGTTCTCTATATTGTCAATCAGTCGCGTTGTTTGCTGTACAGGAAGAAGGAACGGGCGTAGGAAGCGGAATGATATAGAAGAGAGAGAGCAGCGTGAGCGTGCTTTTGCAGCAAGTGTATCAGCCACACCGGTGGAGTCGTATCTTTATTTTAAGGGATTTTTGGTGGTGGCCGATGAGTGGTTGATAATCGTTATTTCGTTCACTTTCCTCGACGTAGATATAGTCCATATATTATTTATAGGACGGTTGACTGTAACGTGTGTGCGAGTATGTGGAATTGTGCATATGTATACAAAATGCGGGTACGCAGAGGAGGTGGTTTCATGTCGGTATGTATGTGTATATATATAGATGTATAGAAATGTATATACATAAATCGTTAGTATACCTGATAAACACGGCGATTAATAGCGCGTACCGAATACAATCTGCGATAGCTTAATATTTGGCGGAATGTGACCAATTCGCTCCGTCTCTACCGTCATTTAACGTTAAACAAATGCTGTCTTCATTTCAATTTTGTAAAAAAAGTAGCTTAGATAATACAGCTAAAGGATTTTTCAGAACACCCGGTAGTGTGTTCTTTAGACTAGCGATTAAGGTGGGAGATACGAATTAAATACGTACAATATCTCGTTTTCATCAACAATCCTAAAAAGAGGGAACAAGTGTAATAGAGGATTTAGCACTTTCTGTAATAATAGTTTTCGATTCTCCTCTCAAATATGACTTCTCTAATTCAGTAGTATCGCAGTAAACAAAATTGTAAGTATCAAAAAATGGACTGATAATATAGACAGCATATTAAATGTAAATAATACACTCCAAATTAATACAGAATTATTTCATGTGTTACACTTAAACATAAGAACTGTGAAACGTAACTGGGATCAATTTATATGTAGTATATTCACAGGACATCTTTAAGTGTAATCGTATTAACTGAAATTAATATAAGTAACAATGAATTAAATTTATCTAATATAACCGGAATCACGAATATTGGACTACAAAAATCAATTAGGTATAACGGAGGAATACTTGTGTTTATAAATAATCAGTTTAGATGGCACATTCGGGAAGTTAATAATAGGCCAAGTATGGATCTGGTGATGATAGATGTAGATATTTGCGAAACCAATCCTTTACGATTAATTGCTGTATATAGATCACCGAGCAAAAACGTAGGCGAATTTATAAACGAAACCGCTTCACTCCTAAAAAAATTCGGTAATAAAGATAATTTTCTGATTTGTGGTGATTTTAATATCGATTTATTTCTTGAGAGGGTAGAAGAAAATAAATAAATAATTAAATGGAAAATGGAAATGAAAAAAAAAGAATGGATAAAGAAGAAAATAAGGAGAAAATATATGTACAAGGAACAAACGAACGGATAACATAGAAAAACAATATACATATGTACAATAATATATACAAATATACATATACATATTGATAGGGATTTGGTATTTACAGCGCTGTCTAGCGGTGATGTCGAGCTGGAAATTATTTTCTAATTAAAATCATTAATTTTCGATCTCTCAGCATCATTACGGCCGAGTATGTAATTTCCGATTTTCATCGAATTTCGGAACGTGTTAAGGGGTTGTGTAAGTGTCCTGGTGTGTGCGCTCTGCGAAAACAGGATAGCGTCTGTCGACCACTTGAGCCGTGTGAGAAGATCAGATAGCGGCTATGTGTGTATGATTGATAAGGATTTCGGCAATGTACTGTTAGTTTTAAATAAAATATCGAGCCGAGTCTTCGGTCGTCGTCTTGAGTGACCTCTTTGTTTGATGCTAGTCAAAGCAACGTTGTGTGTCGCGGTTTGCTACATTCTAGTCGTTGTCGTCTAAAAGTAAAAAAAAAGTCGCCCAAATAAAATTGTCCCGAATTTATTTTGTGTGTCTGCGACTGTGTTGCTAGTTTTTGTTTGTTTAAAGAAATTTGTGTTATTATAGTAAAAATATACACTTCTGTTTTGATAAAAAGTTTTACCTTATTGAACATGTGGTGCGGTGTCACCATGAGGCCCCCCATGAAGGGAGAAAATACGCCCATGGAGCGGGGGCGGGTTCGCAATTGCTTTTGGTTAGTTTCTTGTGTTTTTTTTTATTTTAAAGCAAGTCATCTTAAAAAGAAAAAAGTTCATTTTATGGAAAAAGAGAATTCATTTCAATATATATATATATATATATATATATATATACTATCTGACCTGGCGAACTTTGTACCACCACATAAATAATAAATTTTATGTTAACTTATTAGCTGAATTAAATTTAGTTTTTATTAATACTCAAAATGAATTAAGTTCAATAAATGTGCAAAACCCAAAAAGACAAATATTTTAATTACATTGAAATGAATATAATTCACGTGGCAGCAAGGTATTGTTCACCTTGTAACAAAAATCAGTATAAATTTATATTAAAAATTTAAAGTAAATACTCAATTTATATACTTTTTAATAAAGTGTGTACTCTATGCAGTTAGCTGATGATGGGCTATACACGAAAAAACGTGTTTCTAATGATCTCTAGTTTCTTAAAGTAAATTTATACCGGTTTTTAAGATTCCGTCCACACTATAAAATACAGAATTCCAATAAGATAGTTCAGAAACGACAAAAATATTTATTTCTACAATAGTTCAGAAACGACAAAAATATTTATTTCTACAATAGTTCAGAAACGACAAAAATATTTATTTCTACAATAGTTAGAAACGGTTTGACTTATCACAATTGGATCATAAATTACAATTAAACTTCTATCTGTGATAATTTACAACTTTAAACTGAGCGATTATCCTGGGCGGCAAAAAACCGTCTGGAATATATAATATGGAATTTAGAATGACCTCAAAAATACCCTTAAAAAAATTGTAATTCGTCACCAGATAACTCTTTAAAAGCGAAATTCAAAACATAGAACAAAACACAGGAGCCCTTTATGGAAATTCAAAAATTACGGTTAAAAAATTATTTAAACCCCCCTTTTGGCCCAAAAACAGCAAAAAAAATGAATTTTTTTTTACTTCGTACTCTGCTATTCGGAGCGGAGACAAATTCAACATATTAGAAAGCAAATCGATACTAACAGCTATGTGAGTGACATAGACTCACAGTATAGCCCTTCTGAACCAAGTGATGAAGAGTCCACTTCATCACAACATTATTAGTCGCCCAAAATGATAATATTACAATGGAATGTAAATGGTTTTGCACCCAGACGAGAGCAAATCCTAAGGCTGATCCGGGAAGACAATGTCCCCATTTTATGTCTGCAAGAAACAAATTTCAGAAATAATGGAGCGGAAAAAATCAAAAACTTCGAAATCTTTTATAAAAACAGAATAGACGCAGCAAGAGCAAGTGGAGGAGTAGCAATCTATGTAAAGGAAAACATCCCAGCCACAATCTGCAATATAAATACAAATTTGGAAGCCATCGCAGTCCAAGTCCGAGCCTCCAGCCTAATAACTATCTGTAATCTATACCTTCCGAATGCCATACCACCCGACAACAAACTATAGAACTAGAAAGCGCAACAAAACACATGGGCCCCAGCATGCGTGACCTCGCCTACCAAAAAAAAACAACAAATGGGCACTATCGAAAACTGAAGATGTGGCCGAACACGCGCACTCATCTGGAAAACTATGAATGAACTAAGATTCAAAATTGAAATGTAGAACAGAAAATTTAGGAAAAATGCCGAACGAAAATCATCATGATAACTGGTCCCAGAAATAAACCAGCTTTTATCCTTCCAAAGGCGATGAAACTACCTTGCTTGTCTTCCACAGCACAAGCCACTAGACCAAAAGCAAAATAACAACAAAAGAACTACTAATAAAAATGCATCTAGACCTGGTGTAACCAAACACTCCCCATGCCCACACACACAAAATTCACCGATTATCTGCCGGAATCTAGAACGGTTGTGCATATATTTTACTAAATGCATGCAAGATAAATAATAAAAATATATGGTCCACACGACGGCGTCTAAACAAAATTTTATAAGCGAGATACTCGCCCAATCTGGCCGATTATAAATGAAGAAGACGACAATATGCTGTCAAGGAGGTCGCGTTCAGCCCCATAGACATGACTGCATGAACAGCGCCCACGGAAATGACGGACTATGAAGAACGAGTAGGATAATGTAGGGACCTACCGCCCAACACTACGGCCATGACTGCCTGAGCAGCGCCCTTGTTTCCCATGGATTACAAAAGGGATTGCAGGAAAGACTAAGGATTAGCTACAGCAAGCCGAGAAAACAACTTCTCTTCCGGTGCCTAAAGCTACAACAAAAAAAAAATAATTAAACAAAACTAAAAAAACAACAATATCGATCATACGGTCAAAAATCGCACAGCAGAAAATCGCCCGGCAGGGAACCGCACAAAGAAAAAGTCGCGCGAATGACTAAAAAATTGCGGAGCGATCACAAGCGAAAGGATCGCACAAAATGTTCGGCGACGAAAGCCATCGCCATTACCAGCACGGAACCACGAAACAAAACATAAACAACAAAACAACACAAAAACAAAAAAAGATGTAGCCTAATCGCCCGATGGAAAACTGTCGTCGGAAGGATTGGAAAAAACTAGCCAAGCAGGAGGCAACATCAACGCACAATGATATGCGTTGGAACAACAAAACAAAACCACAACAATAGTCTCGCTAATACTATGTGAACGAAACATAATTATGTACATGCTGACAATATCGCACGGCGAAAAGTCGTTGGAAATTATCATATGACGTAACAACGCGTCGCACAATGACAAGAACAACATAGAAATGGAAAATATATCGCCAAAGAAAAAAATATATATATAAAAACCGTACAAAAATAGAAAAAATAACATTGGCGCTCCGAATGATGGGACCGAGGAAACCAACACCGGCATGAAGCTTGATTGTGGAAAAAATTGAGGAAGGGCCAAGCTGCAAATCAAGGCGGAATTGGACGGCATCGGTGAAGAAGAAGCAAGCAACAGATAAGCTTTTTTATTTTTTTTCGTTGCATTTCGTTTTTTCTTAAAAAAAAAATAAAAAAAAATTAAGCTATTTCGCATGTATAATTATTTATCTTTTTTTTTTTGTTCTCTTTTTTTTAGTCATTGTTTTGTTTTCCGCTCTCGCTAAATCTTAATTTTACATTACGAGAGATGTTGAATAAAGAAATCACATGTATACTTATGAATCAGGGCACGTACCATCGCTCGCGGGGTTCTGCAGGCGGTGAACGTGTGCATGGCTCTGCCGCCGGAGGAGGATATCTCAGAATTTCCTCCAGTCCACAGCGACGCAATGTAACGTGTCCAAACTATTATTGATGTCGATGTTGCGGACGTTAATGGAAAATCAGAGAGAGAGAGCAGTGAAAGGGCTGAGGCGAATAATGAGAAAATTGAGAAACGGATCGTAGAGAATAATGCAAAGATCAAGAAACAGATCATGGAGAATAATGCGAAAATCGATGGTCAGGCTAGTCAATTGGAGCAGACCACCAGTGAGTGGAAATCGCAAATAGTGGATCTGGAGCTTCGAGTGCAGCAAAACGAAATAGAAGTGAAAGCTGTGAAGGAGAGTTTCAACCACGATCTCAATCAAGAAAAGATGAAGATTGTTCGTATAGATCGAGACGTTGGAGACTTGAAGAGAGTGGCTCGCGAGACGGACGGCGAAGAGAAGGTCGAGAGGAGAATCAACGAAGTGAAAGAATGAGTCATACAGCGTGGCGTTGACTAGCATAAAAACAAACGGTAAATGGCGACTAACCACTGTCCGTGAATATCGGCTGCGATAATTAAATGGTAACCCCCCTGCGGGGCACAGGTTGTTGTAACTAGAGCTATCTTCTCTAGTAAGTAGTCACTCGACCGTCATATGGTGCTAGTCCCACCGACGGAGAAACGAAACAACAACCACGTGAGTTCTGTACGTCCACGTCGTGCAGGGTGGTAATTTTCTAATCGGCGGGCTTAGCGCTGTTCAGAAAAGCTAAACCAGAACTCACAAAATACACAGCTGATAGGAAAACGAAGGAGGGTTCACTTGCCGAAGGTGTTCCTTCTAGTAAATATCGTTAAGCTTCTTACTGCGTTAACAACGGCGGGCTATCAGCAACTCGCTCGTGACATGTGCCCCGGTCGGATGGATGCATATCAATCCAGAGCGAGCAGGCGAGTATCCGGCGCCTTAAAACCGGGTCTTTTTCGGCTAAGGGAGTTCACCCTAACAGAAAACATGCGGAAGGCAACGGGAAACCACCGCATTAAAATCCCCAGGAGCAACTATGAATATGAATACAGATATAGCAAACGTTACTGGTTCAGGCGGTCTCATTTACGCCAGACCCGGCAGGAGGAAAAAGCGGGTTCCTCAGGTCGTCAACATACAAACCCCCGCCAACATTATAAATAACACCAATATAATAAACAATACGAGTGTAACAAAGAACCAATGGAAAAAGACATTTATTATTGCTACCTGGAACGTAAGATCGTTATACCAGAAAGGAAAATTAGCAAATGTGGCTTTAGAAGCGAAACGACTAAACATTGACGTTATGGGAATTAATGAAACACGATGGATAGGGAGTGGAAGATTTAAGGTTGATGAAAACTATGAAATAGTATACTCAGGACCAAACCGACATGAAAGCGGCGTTGCTATGTTAATACAAACACAACTGGCCAGTAAAATAAGCGAAATCATTCCGAAGACTGACAGAATTATACTGATACGACTAAATGTGAAGCCCAAACCTATAGTACTAATTCAGGCTTACGCTCCCACAGCGGATAGCGACGAAGTAACGATTAACAACTTTTATAAGGAGATAGAAGAGATTAAAAAAACAACCAAAAATAATGATATCGTATTCGTCATGGGGGACTTCAATGCAAAGGTAGGACAAGACCACAAAAGCGAGGCTGCCGGTAAATTTGCCTTAGGGAAGCAAAACGAACGAGGAGAAATGCTAACAGATTTTGCAGAAAAAAGTAATATGGTGATATGTAACACATGGTTTAAGCAACATAAAAGAAGGCTTTATACGTGGACAAGTCCGGATGGAAGAACGAAAAACCAAATTGATTTTATTCTGATTAATAAACGTTACAAGAACGTGATTAAAAACTGCCATACCTATCCGGGAGCGGATTGCAATACAGACCATACTTTACTAGTCGCTAAATGCAAAATAATACTGAAGAAATGCAAAAAGAATGAAAAACAATTACAGTTACAGTGGCTAGATTATAATAAACTGAAAATAGATGATATCCGAGGAAAGTTTCAGGCAGAGTTAGACAGAATAGGGAAGGAAACGATAGATGGAAATAATGTAGGAAAAAATGTAGAAAACATGTGGTGTACATGGAAACAAAAGGTCCTTAAAGCCGCCAGAAACACAGTACCAAAAAGAGGAAGGAAAAAACACAAACCTTGGATTACGCAAGAGATTATAAATCTGATAGAGGAAAGAAGAGAAGTAAGAGATAGAAGAAGTTTAGAATATAAAAAATTAAATAAAGACATCGTGAAAAAATGCACAGAGGCAAAGAGTAACTGGTACAAAGAAAAATGCGAGGAAATCGAAAAATTAGATTCAAAGCATAACATGCGAGAAATGCATACGAAAATTAAAGAAATGATGAAAGTACATAAAAAGAGAAAAAACAACATAAACTGTATACGAAATAAGTTCGGAGAATATTGTATAACTAAGGAAGAAAAAGAAGAAACATGGCTGAATTATATACAAGAACTGTATAAAGATGATATGCGATTCGAACAGAACAATAAAACAACGAAGGAAGAAGCGCCAATTATTGAAATGTGGGAATTAGAGAATGCTATTCATAAAGCCAGAAATAACAAAGCAGTCGGAGATGATCTTCTAGCGGTTGATGTGATAAAATACATAACGCAGCATGAGAAGGAACAACTTTTACAGATATTTAATAAAATTTACAAAGAAGGCGCACTGCCAGAGGATTTTAAAAGCATAAATTTTATACCGATTGCAAAAAAGAGTAGCTCGCAAACGTGTTCCGAATATAGAACAATAGCACTAATGAGTCATTCGCTGAAGCTGCTTCTATCAATTATAAATAGCAGAATAGAGCGAAAACTAGATGACAATTTAGGCGATACGCAGTTTGGTTTTGTCTCAAGAAGAGGAACCAGAGATGCAATAGCCCTACTTAAGATAATAATACAAAGAACCTTGAACGCAAACAGGGAGGTTTATGCATGCTTTGTAGACTATGAAAAGGCGTTTGACCGAGTTAATCATGAACAGCTTATAACAATACTGCAAAAATATAATATCGATAATTCAGACCTCCAGCTTATTAAACATCTGTATTGGGAACAAAGTGCAAAAATCAAGATAAATGCGGAATTCTCGGATAAGAAAAGCAATATTAAAAGAGGTGTACGACAAGGATGTCTACTCTCACCCAGATTATTTAATATATATGCAGAAGAGATTAAGCAAGCTGCAAATATAGGGAAAATGGGAGTGAAAATAAATGGACAACGTATAAACGAAATTAGTTATGCGGATGATAAAGTTTTACTGGCAGAAACAGAAAAACAACTACAAAAAATGGTAAACAAAATAAATAAAATCGGTTTAAGATATGGAATGAAGATTAATACAAAAAACAAAAATCATTAAATTTACCAGAACTAAAAACAGGGATGTACATATTTATTTAGACGGAGAGGAGATAGAAAACTTAACTGAATTTAGATATCTAGGTAGCCTCATCACTAATGATGGCAGAGATGACAAAGAAATCAAATCAAGAATTGGAATGGCGAAACAGGCATTCAACAACCTGAGTCACGCACTAAAGGATTCCAGATTAAGTTTAAAACTCAAAAAAAGGATAATGCGCTGTTACGTATGGTCAATACTACAGTATGCATGCGAAACATGGATTATGAGTGCATATAGTAAAAAAAGAATAAATTCTTTTGAAATGTGGTGTTATCGCAGACTATTAAAAATTCCCTGGACAGATTTCGTCAGTAATAAAATTGTTTTAACCAGAGTAGAAGAAGGAAAACCTGTAATAGTCGATAGCATCCAGAAAAGGAAAGCGAAATATATGGCTCATGAGATACGAAAAAACGGAATCTACATGTTGGCAGCACAGGGAAAAATACAAGGAAAACCCTACAGAGGGAGAAGAAGACTGGAAATGGTAACATCAAATCTGATTAGCAAAACATTTCAGAAAACAGTGACGGATGCCAGAAATAGGATCATATGAGTTGCACGCGATCTCTTGTTCCAAGAGCTGCGACGACGACGACGACGGCCCCTTTGGACACGGCCTTGTGTCTGAGTATCAAAACTAACAAAAACCCTTTAGAGCGACTACTAGATCATCACAACATTAACACAGCTCTACTTTCCAAAACTTGGATAAAAAGCTCTTCAGACATAAACTTCCTAGGTTTCTCTATCATTTGCTCTAACCGCAGCGACGGCTACAGTTGAGCAGCTATTTTGGTAAGGAATGATATCCCATTCACAGCTCATGAAGTTCAAACTTTGTTTCCCTCTAATCCTCCTTATCCCAATTTAGTTCATATCTCTATTCCTAGCCATTCTTCTAGTCCTCTAAATGTTACATCCGCTTACATTCCTCCTAATTATGATTTGCAAAACTTCCCTTTTTAGTCACTTACTAACGCACTTTCTCCCCCATTCCTCATTGGCGGTGATTGGAATGCCCATTCGCTCTTCTGGGGTTGTAATATTTACAACAGCAATGGCACTATTTTAGAGAATTTTATGCTCCAAAATGACCTGTTCCTCCTGAATGTTTGTTCCCCTATTTGTATCCGAAGTCACTCCCCTCTCAGCTCCATTGATCTCTCCTGGTTTTGGTCTTAGCCGTTCATGGAGTACTTTGGACGGTGCCTTTGGTAGTGATCACACTCCTATAATTATTTTCTTCAATGAAATCCCTCTTCCATCTGCTCTTGACCGTCTTCAGATTCCGAAGTGAATCCTATCTAAAGTAGATCGGTCTAACTTTCGCTCCTTTGTTGATTCCTCACTTTCTTCAATCTCATCAAATTTGAATCTTTCCTCTCAAAATGATTTCTTCATTGACTCCGTTTCTGCTGCTTTAAATTATTCTTCCCCTCTCGTTTGGGCTTCAGCTCATAAAAAATCCAAAATGCCTTCCTCCTTGTGGTGGAACTAGGATTGTGAAGTTGCTTTCGACCTTAATTTATCCACATTTAGAACTTTCCATTCCTCCCCCACATTCAACAACTTTCTTGCCTATAAAAGAGCCAACGTTAAAGCTAGATTTACCTAGAAAATGACCAACAAAAATTCATGGAAAAGTTTCTGTTCTTCCTTTTCACGTTCCACTCCTGATTCTTATATTTGGAGTAAGGCCAAGTTCTTCAAGTCCTCTCTCTTCCCACGTCCTTTTAATCAAAATCTTCCTGCCGATAAATTAATCCCCTTTTTGAATAGTTACATTCCATGCTTTCAAGAATCCTGTCTCATGTCGTCTGATTTCACATTCCCACATCTTTTGGTTTTTCTATTTACTTTTACAGAACTGAAAGCATCCTTACATAATTCTGGAAACTCCTTTCCTGGAAAAGATGGAATTTCCTTTCCCATTCTCAAAAACCTCTCTGAGTACTCTCTTCGGTTCCTTTTGAACTTATTTAATTTCCTCCATCGTTCCCGCTCTACTCCATTTTCTTGGAATATCCTTATCATCATCCTGATCCTGAAGCATTACTCTTCAGCTCTTCGTCCAATCTCTTTTGCTTCCTGCGTTAAAAAGCTTTTCAAAAGCTTAATTAATAGGCGTCTTGTTTGGTGGCTCGAACATGATTTACTGCCTAACAACATGCATGGTTTTCGCCCTGGTCGCGGCCCCCCGGATTGTATTAATTTGTTTTTGGTAGACGACTACTCGACATTCGTTTGTAAAGAATTTCTTGTTGCTTTTTTTGTTAACATCACTGCGGCTTTCTACAATGTTTACCTCCCTACTTTGTTTGATATAATGCTTTCTTTTAATATACCGGCTCACTTTTCTTCCCTTATTCTTTCTACTCCATCTAAGACCTACACTAGATTAGTATTCCACGGATTGCGACAAGGCTCCTGCCTTAGCTCAAATCTGTTCAAAATCTACTTCATTAATATTTCTTCCATTTCTCTAAGTTCACCTTCCCTTTTTTACACCGATGATATCCTTATCTACTCCTCTAGCTCCAAAATTCTTTAACATCATTAGAAAATTCTCTATTAAATATCCATCTGTCAATTTCATTTATTAAATCCTTTGTTGTTGTGTTTACTCCCCGCCCTTCGGACCCCCCCCAATTAGTTTCGTCATAAATAGCAATGGGATCCCTCTTTTTTCCTCTTTCCGCTATTTATGCATCTTTCTGTACAGTTGCCTTTCGTTCCATAATCACATCAAATGTCTTCCCTTAAAAGGCTCAACCTGATAAAGTTTCTTTCCCATACTAATTTATGTGGAGACCCATGCATTCTACTAATGCTCTACCAATCCTTTATTCGTTCCATTCTTGATTATTGTTGTTTTACCTTTGGAAATTCCTCCAGATCCTTGCTCTCCATACTTGACCGTGTTCAAAATGTTTGTCTTCGTATCTCTCTGGGAGCTAGGAAGTCTACTTCTATTCCCTTTTATATCTCAAATCACTCATCCCTCCTCTTTTCGTTCGAAGGTCCTATCTAGGTTACCCCTTTTTAATCAAATGTCTACCTGTTTTTTCTTCTTCTTCAATACTATCTCTCATTTCCACCCGTCTCTCTCAGTTTTGTCCATACATTTATTCGTACGACAAGTTGCCATACTTTTCTTTCAATTTTTCTATACACCTATATTCTATTAATTGCTTATTCTTAATTTGTCCTACTAAATGTTCATCATGTTGTCAAATCAGTTTTTAAGTACCTTTGGTTCTTTTTTCCCTAATTATTTTGTGATCTTCACTGACGGTTCCAAAGGATCCAATGGAGTTGGCTCAGCCTTCTATTGTCCTTTCTTAAATTATTCTGAAACCTTCAAACTTCCTTCCTTCGGTTCAGTTTTCTATGCCGAATCTACTGCTTTCCTGCATGCCGTTCTTTTTGTTGCTTCTTCTCTAGTTTCGCGTGAAGTCCTTACTATATTAGATTCTCACAGTGTCCTTCAAGTCATCTCCTCTTCTTTTCCTTCTCCCTCTGTTGATTGCATAGTCCTTCTCATACGCTTCCTTATCCATAATATTTTCCTTTCTCTCTCCGTCCAAATTGACCTACTGTGGATTCTTGGGCACTCAAGAATTGAAGGTAACGACTCGGCCGATACACTAGCTCGTTCATCTTTTTCTACCAGGGAATTTCTCAACGTTTTTTCATCTCATAATATTAATCTCTTCTCCATTTCACCTCATTTCAAACTATGGTTAAACTCGTATTCCTCCTCATTCTCAAATCCAGATTCTTTTTATTTCTTTATCCAGCCTAATCTACTGTCTTATCCCTAGTTTTCCAACTTTCCCCCCATGCGAGTTCAACTCGCTCTGTAATCTATCGCCTATGCTTTGGGCAAAATTTGCTCCCTGCTTCCTTATTTCGCTTCTCTCTAGTCTCTTCTCCTCTTTGTTCCCTACAATTTTCCTCTCGCAACTGTTTTAGGTGACGCTAATCAAATTTTGTTTGAGAGCACCTATATCACTTCCGAACGTTCTTCCTTGTACTCTTCTTTTTTGTCAATTGCCTTCCAATTCCATATAGTGCATCTTTTGTTCCCTCCTTGCCATCACCCTCGATCATTCCAGCACTTGAGTCTTTTTTATCCTCCATAAATAAATCGCATAAATATCTGTTTCGCTTCTCATCCTTTTCTGTTTTCTTGGACCAATGTTTTTTTTTGACGAACCCAAACAGATTTTTAGGATTCTGTACATATAATGTACAAAATTCTACCAAAAAAAAAAAAAAAAAGCTTTATTTCTAACTTACATTTATTACACTTATACTGGTAGCCGAGTTAGGTGTGAAACGGTTATTACTTTTGATACCACCACCATTTTGGAAACCAACACCATTATAAACATTATTTTTAAGATTAAACACTGTATTGGCACCATTGGTCCCTGTTGCAACTTTCGCATACAATAACTGAGCTTTATGCCCACTTTGAGGGATAATATCATACACAACATTGCTTTAATTTACGAGATGATTTGGTTTGTCAGCAAGCGTTTGCTCTGCATTGTATTTCGTATTACATAATTTGTGGTATAATTAAAAGGATGTTGCTACGCCCAGAGCGCACACTTCGGCGGTATTTTTCTTTTTTACAATTATCTGAATTATGATTACCCTCATATTTGACGCATTTATAGGGGCGATTATAAAATGATCATGTGTGCCCATACTTTTGACATTTAATACATTGGGATATGTATCTTTTTACATAAGGTATTTCCACTCTAATTTTTGAATGTAATAATAAACTGAGATTATATATAAGTTTAATGTCATCAGCCGGCTGTAAGGGGAGAGGTTCTTTAGTTTTCTTATTTTTAATATTAAAGGCAGACCTAACTTGAAATCTTTGTTCCTCGAGAGTCTGTTTAATGTCGTTGTTTGAGAAAGAGGAATGTAAACCCTGAATTATGACTTTATATGCTCTTTCGTTTGTTTTAGTTGGTAACTGTGGTAGTTACTGTCTTCATTTTTGAATGTTTTAACTATATTTCTGTAATCGTCAGGAGTATGTACTGTGATTTTGACACTGTTTTCTTTTAAGGATTTTTCTCTAAAGTCTTGTTTTCCTAGTACGTCTGTAATTTTTTTCAACATCCTCAAATAATTAATTACATCATGTATAAATATGAGTGGTGGAGAAGGTTCTTTTGATACACTGTCAGCAGGCTGTGCAATCAAATTTTCATTTTGTAAAATTTCGTCTTCAACTGCAAGTTTTGGAACCTATTCTGTTTCATATATGTTATTCACTTTTTGTTTTTCCAATGGTCTTTTCTAAGCCTTCTTTTTGAGAATTTGCTAGTTGTTCTCTATGTGCTCATCCACTTGCGACAATGTTGATGATGCATCTTCTGAGTAATTTGATAGTATTGTATCGTTGTTGTTGATTATGTCCTCATCTATTATATGATTATTAGTAATTTGGTAAGACAGAACATTATTAGAAAAAAGAACGAAATGTGTGTTTGGAGTTAAAGTATAATACGTTTGTGTAGGTACCTCACAGAAAACATTTTGGCGCGGATATGAAACAATAGATGTAGATAACGTTGTAGCTGCATTGTTAATGTTGGTGTGTACAAGATGGTTTTGTGGTAGTAATGGTGCAGCAACATTAGCAACATTGGTATATAATGGCGATGATAACAACGACTGTCATGATATGAAGATAATGTGTGTGGGTTAGTATAATGCGGCATTGTTATAATCGCCGGCTACATGTTGGTAACAGTAACATACATGCATGTGTGATAAGTGCATATGTGTGTATGTATGATTCAGTAACTATATATTGTATAGTTTTATATGTTAAATTGGTTTTATCTCACCAACAGCAGCAATCCAGGTAAACGAATATAGAAATAAATAGTACAATAAGACTAAAATAACGAATGATAATGAGAAAGGAGATAAGAAATGAATGTGTAGCATAGGTACTTATCCAAATTCTGACGCATAACGTTACACATTGAGTGAGTCTATAACTTGTATCTTCTTTTTCAAAAGAGATGTATGGGACAGTATGTTAGTAAATCTACGAATTGATAATACTGATGATTTAGTTCTAATTAAACTTATTAGTAAAATACCCCATCATATATTAAACGAAAAACAACTTGGTGTGTAGAAAGGGGAAGTAAGGAAATGGCTGAAAAAATGGTGTAAAGAGTAAAAACCAAGATACGGTTCGAATCATGACATTTTATAATTTTCTATTATTGTTCCTTTCTTTTTTTCTCTTTTTCTTTTTTTCTTTATTTTCTTTTTCTTTCTTTTCTTTTCTTTTCTTCGTATTTGAAGATATTTTGCTACCCTCATGTATCGGTATGTAGATGAGTACTTGCGGTGTGTGTATGTATTTGTATGTGTGTACTATGTCATAAGTTATATAAACTTAGTTGACTATTATTATGATGTATAGGATAAGCAAGAATAATTGTAATTTTGTATCTTAAATAAATGGTAACAAGAGTGTCGGGCACTCACACAACGGGCATACTTGCCCTGTGAGACCCACAACTTATTTAAAAAAAAAAAAAAACCTAATTTAACACCAGCAAGTTTTAGTACTGTAACAAATTTAAAACTGGGTATAGTATAGAACCAAACAGGTTTTAAACTGTAAATTTTAAAACAAATAGTACAAAAATTTTTGAAAATGTCTGCCAATAACAAAACCATCAGTTTTTAAATACTCATCTGAATATTCCTTCAAATTCCTGACTTGAAGGGTATCCCATACCGCCTGTGCATTTTGGTAAGCATCCTCCCTGATGGTTGACTTTGTCAATCAACTGTAAAATGCCGATTGGGGAAGCAATGATTCTTCAACTAGTTTGGAAGCATCAGAACAATATTTGTAATAATTAAATTATCCTTAAATTTATTAAAATAATCTTATCATTAATAATAACAGTTCAGCAGTGTTATCGAAAGATTTTTTTAAGCTACCTTTTAAATACATATATTTGTGTAAACGGTGGTTGTGTGTTTCCGCGTTCATAGTGTTATTTGTTATTGCTTAAAAACAAATTGCTTAAGTGCAGTTAAATACTATCTAATTTTACTTTAAATAATGGCAAATTGTTCTAAATGTAGTAATGAGCTTCCTGCAAGTGGTGAACACCCTTTTTGCAGCATATGTGGACTATTACACCCACAATGCGCAAATCTGGCATACAAATCCTGGAAAGGAAAAACAAAAGATGCTCAGGCAAAGTGGGTTTGTACCGACTCCCGCGAAGTAAAAAATTCGGGCGTTGAACAAATTTTTCTAGATATCAAAAAACAACTGCAAGACCTAAATGAAAGGTTTTGCAGTCTTGATCATTCTGTTAAAAATAATGAAGATGGATTAAACAATATCTTAAATATAATAAAATCTTTAACAGATGAAAATAAGCAGTTGAAGGAACATAATAATTTATTACAATCTAAATTAGATCACTTTGAGCAACATACGCGTGACAATAATGTTTTTATTAGTAATATCCCTGTTTCAAAAAATGAAAATACTAATGACATTGTAGTAAAGTTGGGAAATTTGTCTGGTTTGGAGATTAACAACGAGGATATTGATGTTTCACATCGTTTACCGAAATCTAGTAGACAACAACATCCAAATATAGTTGTGCGTTTTGTAAGACACGACACAAATTTACATATCTAAAAACTTGTCGATTAAAATCATATTTTCCAAAAGACCTGAAACTCTCAGATTCATCATCAGGAAGTCCATATAACATCCAATGACTACTTACGGGTGCTCCTGGCCATAGCAGCAGTACATAGTACCCGACAAAAAAAAAAAAAAAAAAAAAAAAAATTTTCAGAACATCTTATTAGTTGAATTATTCGATCGAAAATGCTATCTATTGTTTACTCGCGTTCGTGTATTTCTTATCAGCGCATTGTAATCGACAGACCGGTGAGACCGTTCTTTTATTATCTATTGATAAATATATATTGATTGATAAACAATTATTAAAGTGTTATGAAGAATCTGTGTAACACTTTGGTCTTCGCTGACAATGGAGAACTCTGGACGGTACCTTCGGCAGCGATCATGTTCCCATTGTTTTCTCTCTTCACCATCTCCTTCCTCCTCCTCCTCCTCCTCATTATTCTATACCCGCTCTCGCTCCTAAATGGTCTCTCAACAAGGTTAACTGGGAGGAATTCCGTTCTAATTTCAACTTATCTCTTCCTTACATACACTCCCTCTTCGATCCTATTCAACAATATAACGTTTTCTCTGATTCCATTTCTTCTGCTCTGGACGCCTCCTCTCCACCAATTCATCATTCCAAAAGAAATTACCATCTTCAAGCTTCCTCACTTTGGTGGAACGAAGATTGTACTAATGCCGTTTAAGACAGTGGCTCTTCATTTAGATGTTTCCGATCTTGTTCTTGCTTTGCTAACTTCATGGCTCATAAAAAAGCTAATGCCAAGGCTAGATTTATCCTCAAAACGTCCTGGAGGAAATTTTGTGCTTCGTTTTCTAGATCTACTTCAATTTCCCATCTTTGGAAGATGGCTAAAGCTTTTTGCTCTTCTAGATCGGAATGTCCATTATTTTATAACCTTCCTTCAGATAGACTCACTACTTTTCTTGATTCTGTTGCTCCCTCCTATGTTCCTTCTCTTGAGGAATCTTGGTCTTCTTCCCTTCCTATCTCAAATTCTTCCCACTTCCTGTCTTCTAGCTTCAGCATCAATGAACTTCGTGCTTCCTTGACTAATTCTTCTAATTCTAGCCCTGGTATAGATGACATTCCATTCCGTGTCCTTAAGAACCTTTCTGAATCAGCACTTAAAATCCTGTTGTCAATTTACAATTCTTTTCTGTGTATCTGTGAAACTCCTCCGCTTTGGAATTCCTTTATTACTATTCCTATTCCAAAGAAGAATCCCAATTCCTTTCGTCCTATTTCTCTAGCTTCTTGTTTAAGAAAACTTTTCGAACGAATTGTTGTATGCCAACTTCCATATTATTTCTCAGACTAACTTTATTCATTTATTTTTTTATTTTATTTTTTATTTTATTTTTTTTCCTCTCTCTTGCCCAGTTGTATTTGCAGGCTAAATAATCGTTTATCCGCTTACGTTGCGAATCCACTACTTCTCAGTTATTATAAGTTACATTGCAAATGTCGCAACTTTTCGTCATATCGTCGTTCTCCGAATTTTTACATCCGCTGTACGCAGAATCCTCATTTATTGTTATAAACGGCCGAAGCAGCCGATTATTCGTTTACGCTGCATATCCGTGACTTCTCCGTTTGTCGCGAGTGACGTATCGACTTGTCGAACCGTCGTTGTTGAATGTTAATGAATTGTTTTTTGGTCAGTCGAGTATTCTTGGGACACCCAGAATAACCGTTTCGGTAGTCCGGTCGGTCCGATTAGCCCTTAGCATCGATTGCTCTAATCGTGCCGTTACAGACTTACGGAAGCCGCTATCGGTTTTTTTACACATAACCGCGATCTGTATCGTCGTCATATTAAAATAAACGTAATATAACTAGCTTCGACTAGGTTTATTTCAAATTACGCGAAATAATTGATCGGTACTTAGTATTCCGTCGCGGGAATACAACACTCATTAATTGGCGCAGTCGGTAGGATGCATCAGCGACGTTTCAAGGAAATCGTTGAGATTCATCTCTTTACGCAGGAAGGACTTACATAACCAACCGGAAAAGCGATCACCTCATCTAGGATTTGCAGCAGCGTACCAGTACGTTGAAATCCATCCCGATACATTGGAAGGACCTACTAAGAGGTATTTACGGTCATACTTTTCGGTCATTTATCCATTATCACTCTCTCTTTTCCTTTCTTACTCGAATTTATTATTATCGTTATTTATACATATTTTTTCGAAGTATTTGTTAGTATTTATTAATATTCGTAAATCGTTTTTTCGTCATGGCGCCGCAAACGCGAGGTCAATCCGAGAGCGAGGGCAGTCCTCTATATTCTATAGAATTTTTATCTAAACTGATATCTCATGAATTCTCTGGAGACAGAGAACAGTTGAGCGATTTTATTGCCAACGCGAACAATGCATTCACTTTAGCTCATGACACTCAAAAATTACCACTCCTATATTTTGTAGTAAGTAGGATTAGCGGAAACGCTAAAGCTCATTTAGCCCATTGTAAATACAGCTCTTGGGAAGAGCTGAAAAATAAACTAAAAACCCTTTATGAGGATAAGCAACTCTATTCCCAGTTACTAGAGGAATTAGTAACTATTAAGCAGCTTCCGAGTGAAAGCATCGCTCAGTATTATGCCAGGATCGACAGTATAACTGCGCGCATCCTGTATAATTTAGAACCTGAGACTGATGACAAACTCGTACAAGGCCAGATAAAAATGGTCAGAGATATCTCTATAAGTCGCTTCACTATTCATTGTCACGCGGGAATATCTCAGATGCTAAGACATCGGGATTTGCCCACACTAAACGATTATCTCCCAATCGCCCTTCGGGAAGAACAGATTTTAAAAGTGCAAAAGCCCAATAATCGTGGCGAGTCATTCTCTCCTCTGAAGGAGCCCGCATGGTATAAGAATAAGTCACACTATTATAGTAATAAGCAACCTACTGACGTCGAGCGTTGTAGGTATTGTAAAAAACCAGGGCATACCCTCGAAAATTGTCGGAACGCAGGCAGGAATTCTTTAAACTACAAACCTCACTTGGTTTCCGAGGCCGAACCAAGGAGGATCTAAATTTTCGTAAAGGCGTCCAAAATAACGTAAAGAATAATAATAATGTTAATTGCGTAAATAATAATGCTATTTATGCTACTTTTCGTTCTAAGCAATCTGTAACAAATAACTTTAAATTTATAATCGATTCTGGCTCAGACATTTCAATTATTAAGAAAGAGAGATTAAAGAAAGGCACCATCTACTATGATAACATTAAAATTAAAATTAATGGAATTTGTGCCTGTTCCTCGATAGAAACTTTTGGATATACATTCTTGGATCTTGACGAGATCCGTAACGTAAAATTTCATATAATAAACGACGCTACCAACATCCCTTGCGATGGGCTGCTGGGCATCGATTTTTTGAAGGCTTATAATGCCGAAATTAATTTCTCTCAATCGGTTATGCGAGTAAATAACCGAGTATATACGTTAACTCAGAAAAGAGAACTTTTTAACAATAATTGCGACATCATTAAATTAGCCCCCCGTTCCGAGACAGTCATCGAGGTACCCGTTTCGAACCCCTGTATATCTGAGGGAATAATAGACGAGTCATCACCCGAGGAAGGTGTGCTTTTAGCCAGATCCATTGTCAGCGTAAATAACAATGGAAAGGCAATCACTACTATTCTAAATTCCTCTGACGAGGAGCGCGTGATAAGAAATCTTAACGTAACATTAAAGTCAATAGGCGTATTAGATAATGAAAATAACTTAAAATTGGAACAGTTTAATCGTAACATAAAAGATAGGGATTTAATAAAGAATCTACGTATTGGACATTTGAATAAAGAGGAAAAGGAACTATTAATTAAATTATGCTTAAAATATAAAGAACTTTTTCAAATAGATAGTAATAATAGCCTTTCATGCAATAATAATTTTGAACACGAAATAAATACGGGCGATTCGCCGCCGATTTTCTCAAAAAATTACAGACATCCAGTAGCATTAAAGGAAGAAGTAAATAACCAAATAAACGACTTGTTAGAGCAAGGCATTATACGGCCATCTAATAGTCCTTGGTCTTCTCCTCTCTGGATAGTCCCTAAAAAGCCTGATAGTTCAGGGAAAAAACGGTGGAGAATCGTCATAGATTATAGAAAACTAAATAACGTAACAGTTGGAGAAATATTTCCACTTCCTAATATAGACGAAATTTTAGATCAGTTAGGGCGATCAAAATATTTCTCTACTTTAGATTTAGCTTCTGGGTTTCACCAGATTAAAGTAAAAAGTTCTGATATCAAAAAGACCGCCTTTAGTACTAATCTGGGACATTTCGAATATACGCGAATGCCTTTCGGATTAAAAAATGCTCCAGCCACCTTCCAAAGGTTGATGAACTCCGTTCTCGCTGGTCTACAGGATAATCAGTGCTTCGTATATATGGATGATGTCATTGTGCATTCTACTGGCCTAGGGGAACATCTCGATCGCTTAGCGTCCGTCTTTGACAGGTTAAAAAATAATAACCTCCGATTGCAGCCCGATAAATGCGAGTTTCTGAGAAAAGAAGTCGGCTATTTAGGCCACGTAATTTCTGAAAATGGTCTTCGCCCAAACCCCGATAAAATTCGAGCCATTGTCGAATTTCCCGGACCAAAAACTCCTCGAGAAATTAAATCATTTCTGGGTCTGGTAGGCTATTATAGACGATTCATAAAAGATTTCGCGAAAATTGCTAAGCCTTTGACTGTCCTTCTGAAAAAGGACCAGCCTTTCGATTGGAGTTCAACCCAGCAGCATGCCTTTATCGAGTTTAAAAATATTTTAACAAATGATTCTCTTTTGCAGTATCCCGATTTTTCTAAAGAATTCCTTCTCACTACTGATGCTAGTGGTTTCGCTATTGGTGCTGTTCTTTCGCAAGGTACTCCCGGTCAAGATCGACCCGTCGCCTATGCCAGTAGAACACTGAATGATCACGAGGTTAATTACAGTACCACGGAAAAAGAACTAATCGCCATAGTTTGGGCTATAAATTACTTCAGACCCTATCTCTATGGGCGAAAATTTACAATAATTACCGATCATAAAGCGTTAACGTGGCTATTTAACTGCAAGGACCCAGGCTCTAGGCTGTTGCGCTGGAGGCTCAAACTAGCCGAGTACGAATACGAAATAAGATATAAACCGGGTAGGAAAAACAATAATGCTGATGCATTATCACGTAATCCTCCTAATTGTAACGGTAAAGGACCTAATTCGGTATTTCTTACGAATAACAATAACAATAGACAGAGTAACAGTGAAAGTAACGTAACGTATAATGAATTTCTGAAATTTTTCAAAAAACAGCGTCAGCCGGTTTATATAGAAGAGATTAACTGTAAACTGTTTGATAAAAATCCAACTGTTGTATTTTCTTGTAAAAATGATGACAACGTAAATAATTTTATGAATGAAAGTTGGATTCGTAGTAGCGTAAATAATATGGAGGTCGGCTGTATTGAGCGCATTAAGCAAAATAATAAAATTATTTACCTGTGCTGTTTCAAGGTAAACGGTTTCGATAATGTAGACTACGGTGTGCTATTTAACGTATTACTAACTCTATCAAATCGTCTGTTAAAGTTTAATGAAAAACACGTTTTTATAAATAAAATTCCGGATACGCACACCCTCGTCGATTATGAACAATTTAAAGCTCTTATCTATTATATTTTTAAAGACTTAAACGTAAAACCGGTCATTATTAGAAAAGAAAAAACGCAGCTAAAATCTCCGGAAGAAATAAATAAAGTTTTGCACGAAGCTCATAGTTCCGCCGCCAGCGGACATTCCGGGTTTTTTCGTACTTACGCTAAGATTCGCAATCAGTATTACTGGTATAACATGAAAAGCGATATTCGTAAGTTCATAAAAAACTGTCACTCGTGTCAGGCCAATAAAACCAATTTTAAACCAGTTAAGAACGCCATGGAAATCACTACCACGAGTTCCTTCCCTTTTCAACGTCTAGCCATAGATGTAGTAGGCCCTCTCCCTATAACGGAAAAAGGGAATAGATTTATCCTCACGATGCAGGATGATCTGACGAAATATTCCTACGCTATACCGATTCCGAACCATGAGGCTACCACGATATCAGAAGAACTAGTTAAGTTCTTCAGTCTCTTCGGTATCCCTCAGTCACTACTCTCGGATCGTGGTACCGAGTTCACTTCCGAAATAATCAACCAATTATGCAAGTTGTTTAAAGTCCGACATGTATTTTCGACTCCCTATCATCCGCAAACGAATGGTAGCCTGGAGAGAAGTCATCTGACATTAAAAGATTATCTGAAACACTTTGTAAATCAAACCCAAAACAATTGGGATGATTTCGTCGCCCACGCTTGTTTCTCGTACAATACTAATGTACACAAAACTACCAATTTCCCTCCGTTCCAACTACTTTTCGGCCACAAGCCCTATATCCCAAGCTCGCTCACTGCAGAACCGGAATTTCGCTATACGTATGACGACTATTTTAACAACCTCAAGCTAAAGTTAAATAGTATACATAAAATAGCTCGCGAAAACATTATGGCGTCTAAATCTCGAACTAAAAATTACTACGATAAGAAAGTTAACGCTTGCGAATTTAAGGCTGGTCAACTGGTGATGCTAACAAATAAAACCACTAGGTTTAATAAGTTAACTCCTAATTTTAAAGGTCCGTATAAAATTGTTAAAGTAATAGGACCAAATGTGGTATTATTATTAATCGGTAGGAGGCACGTAAAATTTAATACCAATTTGATTAAACCGTATTTTTCAGATGATGACGATTGCCCAGCGGTCTAACTCCAATCTTGTCATTGTATCTTCTCTCCTAGTCCTACTGACGGTCATTCCGCTCTATCATAACCTCATACTCCCTCGTCCAACATCCAATAACATTACGGAAGTCTCTGGACATTCCGGCCTGTTCTACGAACATCTTGGATTTGCTAAGATATCCAGTACCACGTGGACTCTCATCATATCTACTAATATTTCCTTTACCGAACAAAAATTACTTGTGTTAATCCGTCTCTCTGCCAAAGCCAATGGTCTTTGTCATCACATTAAAGATAATTTACATTCCTTGAATTGTCATCAAACTTTAAAACTAATTAACGGTAAAATAGTTAAATTGAAAGATCAACTCCAGACGATCCAACATTTGTGTGGTCACGTGATCCACAAGCGTGGTATCTTCAATGGAGGATCACACATTCTTAAATGGCTGTTCGGTACGCCGAGTTCTGATGATGGCGAATTTTATTCAGAGTCCATTCGTAAAGTAACAAATGATGATCATAAATTAAATGAATTAATGAAGGAACAAGTTCAGGTCACCAGGAAAACAATTCGAATTTTCAATGAATTAGCCGCAAGCTTAGCTTTCCGTGAGCACATAATAAACGCCAATTTCGAAACACTAAATAAAGTCGTTCACAATCTAAGCGATGAGGTCGAATCCTCGCTATACGTTCAGTCGGTTAGCGAATATATTAATCTAATGTTAGAATTAGGGAATGAATTAACCTTTGAATACGACTCCATTGTTAATTCGATCTTATTTAGTAAGAATAATGTATTGCACCCCGAAGTAATTAATCCTAAGGATTTACTAATCGAACTACGTTTGGCTAATCTGCCAAAAGGTAAAAGATTCCCTATTACTCTCGACCCGCGTCACGTATTTAAATATTACGAAATTTGCATAATTAATACAGTATTTTATGATAATTTAATAATTTATAAAATAGAAATCCCCCTGCCAAAGCAAAAGGCGAATTTATTTGCCACCTACTTGGCAACAGTTTTTAAGCCGAACTTAACGGCTGCTACGGACAAAGAAGTCGATGACTTTTTAAAAAGTCCTGGTCAGTTATCCTCTCCTATCAAGACAGCGTCACCTCAAGAGGTGAAAAACATACTTAAAATGCTGAAAAGGAGAAAGAGTTCCGGTTTTGATTTAATAAGCGCGGAACTACTAAATAGACTTCCACGGAAGGCTGTAATGTTGCTGACGTTTATATGTAACGCAATACTTCGCCTACATTATTTTCCGGTGCAATGGAAGTTAGTGCAAATTATTATGATTGCGAAACCGGGCAAAAATCCGCATGCTGTTACGTCTTATCGTCCCATTTCCTTGTTGCCTGTTATGTCGAAGGTAATGGAGAAATTGGTATTAAATAGATTGCAGCCATACCTATATAATATAATTCCACATCAATTCGGTTTCTTAAAACAGCACTCCACGGTGGATCAGATGCACAGAGTGGTAAGTGTAATAGAAAAAAGTTTGGAAACAAAAAATATGTGTACAGCGGCATTTCTCGATGTCCAACAGGCTTTTGATAGAGTTTGGCATAATGGTCTTCTATATAAATTAAAAATTATGTTACCAACCGGGTTATATCTCTTGTTGAGTTCATATCTGCATAAACGATATTTCCAGGTGCGCTATGAATACACGTTTTCAGAACTATATCCAGTTCAAGCAGGAGTGCCCCAGGGATCAGTTCTGGGACCCACGCTGTATTTGATATATACAGCAGACTTTCCTGTACCGGAAAATGTACAGGTGCTACATTTGCTGACGACATGGCATTACTTGCGTCACATTCAGATCCGAATCAGAAGGACCTTATCGAAGCAGAAAGCTGGTTTAAAAAGTGGAAAGTTCAGTTCAACGAAAGTAAATCGGTAAACGTTCATTTCACGAATAGAAAAGTCATAAGCCCAACTGTTAGGATAAACTGACTGGAATTGCCTGTGAGAACAACAGTTAAGTACTTGGGATTACACCTAGATAGTCGTTTAACACGGAAGCAGCACATTCAGACAAAGAAAAAAGAAATAGATATTCGTGTTAAAAAAATGTACTGACTTCTAGGAAGAAATAGCGTTTGAAGTATTGATAATAAACGTTTGATATACACAAGTATCTTGAAGCCTATTTGGACCTATGGAGTACAGCTTTGGGGTTGTGCTAAACCTACAAATCTGAAGATAATATAGACCGCGCAGAATAAAATCCTTAGGCTCGTAACCAAGGCGCCATGGTATGTATCAAATCAAACTTTTCATCAAGATTTGGGGATAGAGTATGTGGCAGATGTTATTAAAACTCATGCCCAAAGACACGCAGAGAGACTTGAAAGTCATCCGAATAAACTTGCTGTTGGACTGCTACATACTGCTAATGATAGGAGGCGGCTGAAGCGTAAGAAACCTCATGACCTTGTTTAAGGTAAAGTTTATCGGGTAGGTACTATTGGGTACTTCTCCCTTCATGCAAAATATTTCCCTGTTAAGAATATTGCTAAATGGTCTAGATGGCCAGTTTGTAATACAATAACATTAAAAAAAAAAAATCAGTACAGTCATATATGGTTTCTGAATTTATTGTAGTAGCCTTAAACGGTTTCATTTACGATAAAAGGTTCTTCTATTTCATATACTGAAATATTAAAATGAGCAGTCAGACAGGCGCACCGCCGCCCGTCTATGGGATTACTATGGAACAATACCAGCTTTGGCAGAAAGAGGTTAAGACTAGAGAAGAAAAACAAGCTGTTATGATTGAGCAATTGCAACAGCAAGTCAAAATGTTGACCGCTAAATTGCAAAATTATCAAAAACAAACTAAAGATACTCGTCCACAAGCAAATAGTGTCCCGAATGAGACAAATTTAGGTAATAAATTGCAGCAGCAATACACTGAAAATAACGACGAAAATCAAATGGAAACTGATCAATCTCCTCAAAATAAAAAAATTAGGCTATCAAAAACAAAAATAACAACAAAACCAAAAGTAGATAATATAACTGACCACAACGCATGTAGTCAAGTTCAACAAAAACAAAAATTAAAAGATCAAAAAACATTACATCCAGAAAAAATTAAGTTGCCACCAAAAATTACAGTAAGTGGCATAAATGATTTTAATACGTTTTATAAAAAATAAATTCTGTATTTGGAGAGGCAGTTGCCTTTAAGGTAATAAATAGTGGAGATATTATTGTTTCCTCCAAAAACGAAGATACCTTTCGTGCCTTAGTTCAGAGTTTAAGGGCAAATAATGTAGCATATCATACGTATAAATTAAAATCGGAGAGATCGTACAGAGTAGTGGTAAGGGGTTTACATCCGACTACGGATATAAAGACAATAGAAGAAGATCTTGTACATGCAGGTCATGAGCCGCTTGATATTGTCAACATCACAAAAACTATTAAAGTACGTGACAATGAAAATAAAATAATTGACAGACTCTTAGCTGTTTTATGTAGATCTAAAACCGAAGGATAATAATAAAGAAGTTTATGATATAACTAAAATTGCATATTGTAAAGTAAAAATAGAGCCGCCACATAAAACTAATGAGATACCTCAGTGTAAGTGCTGTCAACAGTGGAATCACATGGAAAAAAACTGTGGTAGACCGGTGAAGTGTTTTCAAGTGTGCAGGTGAGCATGATTCCAAATTATGCAAGGAAAAGAACCCAAAAAAGTTTAGATGTACTAACTGTAAAAAGGACCACACAGCTAATTATAAAAGCTGTGAAGTTTATCGTGAAATAGAAAAAAATATTAAAGCACCTAAAGAAACAGTAGTGCAACGCTTGCAGAATACAAGGATACAAACAAAGCAAGTTGATAGTGGTACTACTTATGCGAATATAACCAAATCAAATGTTAAGCCTAACCAACAACAAACGGAAAGCAGCATAATTAACCAACAAGTAGAAGTACAACTTTCCAAAGATACACTTGATAACATTAAGAAAACATTAGAAAGTCTTAATAAAGAAGTTAAAGAAATAAATGGAAGGAGATTATAATCAGAAAACTGGTTAGTCTCATCAAAGTCAACGCCAACTGCGACAATATAAAAGAAATGCAAACTGTCAATTGGCGTAGTGCGAAATGCACCTCGGAATGGCCTTTGGATATTCGCCGCTGATTTCTCTTAGCCAACTTTGCAGTACAATCTAATGCCTCCGATTTTTCTTCACCACGGTTGTTTTCATCATCGACCCTGCCTTCTCCAAGACAATAGCAATCGGTTTCGGACATTTTCAACAACATCATGTCAAAGATAAACGTTCCTAATATACCGATACTTAGGTTCTCTAATGCATTAATTCCACCATGGGGTGACAATCCAATCAAGATAGATCGCTCAATGGTTGCCCTGAGAAGGGATTGCGCATCCATCGAACAACTAGAGGAAAACATTCGAACACGAACCTCCGGCTTGTCTCTCTTCTACACTGACGCGTCTAAATTCGATTCGTTTGCTGGCTGCTCAGTCGTCTTTGATGATGTCGCTATAATCTGCTACTCACTCCCGGAACCGTTTTCCATCCTATCCGCCGAATTATATGCTCTCTGGCTTGCTGTCGATTTCCTCATGAGATCTGACTCACATCAATCGTCCGTAGTATGTTCAGATTCTCTCTCAGCACTCAATGCCTTGTGCAACGTGTTCAGCCACGATCAACATCCAGTAGCCAAAGAAATTCTCAAATTAGTATCGTCGAGACTAGATCGGACAGTGACGTTCATGTGGATTCCTGCCCACGCTGGTATTCAAGGGAACGAATTGGCAGACACGACTGCAAAGAAGGCTGCTGTTATTCTGCCGGTGCCAAACATTCCTGTTCCAGCAACCGATCTTAAAATTCATATAAAACATAGTTTAAAAACCCTATGGCAGAGGAAATGGCAGCAAACATCACAAACGAATAAGCTTCGCGTAATCAAGCGGTCAATATCACCGTGGAACATATCACTTCCAAATCGAAGAGATGACATAATCATCACCAGACTTCGATTGGGTTACACACGCCTCACCCACGAATACTTACTAAATGGAACCGAGGCTCTTCAGTGTACCATGTGCAGTGTTTTCCTCACCATTCACCATATCCTCACCGAATGCCCTTTATATTCCTTTGAAAAGAAATTTTTCAACCTACCTTCTTCTCTTCCCCTCATCCTTAAAGACAACTCCTCTTCATTATCCAGTTTAATCCTTTTCCTTAATAAGTCCGGACTCTACTCACTGATCTAATCCTCCTTCTCCTCCCGTGTCTCTAGCCATAGTTGCTGCACATGGCACGCAAAATTTAATTTAATAATAATAATAATAATAATAATAATAATAAAAGAAATGGCTGAGTCATCACTCCGTATGGTAACATGGAATGCGAATGGACTTAATATTAAAAGATTAAGTGAACTGGAGGTATTTCTAAATATCAATAGAATTGATATAGCTTTGATATCTGAAACACACTGGACTATTAGAAATTCTTATAAACTTCAGGGATATGTAATATATCATACTCCTCATCCTGATGGTGGGGCACACGGCGGATCAGCTGTAATTATTAAGCAATGTATCCGGCATTTTATTCAACCGGAATATTGTGAGACTTTTGTACAAGCAACTTGCATAGCTGTTGTACAGAGTAATAGAATTCTCAGGGTAGCATCCGTTTACTTTCCACCTAAACATCTCTTAAAACAACCACAATATGAACAGTTTCTTCAACATTTTGGAAACCAATTTATTATTGGAGGTGATTTCAATGCCAAGCATGAGGCATGGGGATCTTCCTCAGCCAACAGCAGAAATCCTAGTCCTGCTCATGGAAAAGGAAAAGAGTTATTGAAGGCATTGCGCAATAATCACAGTTCTTTTATATCTGCAAGAAAGCCAACATACTGGCCAACAGATAGAAGTAAAAAACCTGACCTAATTGACTTTTTCATTATAAAAGGAATTGCAACTAGTTTCGTATCAGCTGAAAACCTAATAGATCTATCATCAGATCATACACCAGTATTACTAACAACAAGTACAACTGTCATACAAAAAAAAAGGAAGACTCTAACAAGCAAGGGTACAGATTGGAGCCGATTTCGTGAGGAACTGGATCAAAGAATTGAACTGAACATACGGCTTAAAACCCCTTATGAATTAGAAGTGCAAACATCTAGCTTCATAGAAGCTATCCAGGAGGCAGCTCAAGTTGCTACTCCACAACCAAAGAATGACAAATATCAAGAAATTGTCTCGTAATAAGATAGCAGGGCGACAGAAAGCTCGCAGAAGGTGGCATAACACACGATCACCATATGATAAGAATAAATTTAATAATATAAACAATCAATTTCGGTGTCTTATTTAGAAGGTTAGAATAAAGACGTTTAAAGCTTTCTTAGAGGAACTCAGTCCTTATGCTGATAAGAGCTATTCGCTATGAAAGGCTACTCGTCGCATTAAACGACCAGTAACCAGAGTTCCACCGCTAAGAGATGAAACTGATAACTGGACTCGATCTGATGAGGAAAAATCGGAACTTTTTGCACGACATCTTTCTCGGGTGTTCATACCAAATGATATTCAGTCAGATATAATTCCGGTACCAAGCTACCTAGACGATCAAATGATAAGACCTTTCGGTCCACTAGAGGTAGCAACAGAAATTGATAAAAATATCAACCCGAAGAAAGCTCCCGGTATAGATGAGATTTCACCGGCTGTACTTAAAGAATTGTCACGCAAAAGTGTTATTCTTTTAACATATTTATTTAATGCATGCTTAAGACTTGAGCATGTACCTAATGTTTTCAAGGTCGCACAGATCATCATGCTTAAAAAACCAGAGAAGCCTGCAGAAGTAGTTAACTCATATAGGCCAATATCAATACTACCAGCGGTTGCTAAACTCTTAGAGAAATTGTTACTGAAACGTTTACTACCACTAGTTGGAGAACACCTTCCACTTCATCAGTTTGGATTTCGTAAAAAACATTCCACAATCGATCAAGTGCATCGGGTTGTAGCAATAATAAATAGGGCTCTGGAAGAAAAGAAGTATTGTTCTGTCATTTTCTTAGACATTGCACAAGCATTCGATAAGGTATGGCATGAAGGCCTGATCTTCAAGTTGAGTCATCTGCTGCCAGGTAACCTATGCCAACTGGTTAATTTGTACCTAACAGATCGGAAGTTCAGAGTTAGTCATGAGGATGCTAAATCAACATTTTACAATGTACAGGCTGGAGTTCCTCAAGGGAGTGTCCTTGGACCTCTCTTGTACCTTCTGTGTACACAAGATTTGCCTGTAAATGATGATAGTACCACCACTGCAACATTTGCTGATGGTACCGCTTTAATGACTGTCGACCAGAATCAGGGTGATGTTACAAACAAGCTTCAGCAAAGGGTTGATTCGGTGTATAAATGGACTAGAAGGTGGAAGATTATGCTGAATGAGCAGAAATCTATCCACATTCTCTTTACACTACGTAGTGCTAGTGATCAATACCGCATATATCTTGGTAATCAGGCGATTCCACAAGCTGATTCCACAAGGTATCTAGGTTTGCATCTGGATAAACGTATGTCGTGGAAAGTTCATGTCAAAATGAAAGTGCAACAAATTATAACCAAAGTATGACAACTGTACTAGTTAATAGGCAGGCAATCCATACTGGATACATCCTGCAAACTATTATTGTACAAACAAATCATTAAACCGATTTGGACGTATGGAATTGCCTTATGGGGCTGTACTGCGTTCCAATCGAGAAATGATCCAGCGGCGTCAAAATATAATCTTACGTGCAATTGTAGATGCAAATCGATATTCACGTAATGATGATATTCATATGGATCTCCAGATGGCTACCGTCAACGATGTCATTAAGGAATTTGCTCAGATACACGAGAAGCGTTTGCATAATCACGTAAATGTGGAAGCAATACAGCTGCTAGATACCGGCTATGACACCAGACGTCTCAAACGCAGACATCCATTAGACTTAGTGATCTAAATATATTTTTATGGGGTGAAGTCACTGAACTTATACTCCAAATAAGATTTAATTGTTAAACACTTATTATTATTGGTACTTATTTAATTTAACATTTAAGATTGTACCTTTATTATTAATATATATATAAAAAAAAAAAAAAAACATCTTACTAAAAAAAAGACCTCTTTACTGCTGCAAAAAAGCTGCGAGAGCAAGGCTATAAATTCGTTTGGACAAGAAAAGGAAAAATCTTTGTTCGGAAAGAAGAGCGCTCGCAAGTTGTAAAAATAACCTCCTATGAGAAATTGGCTAACCTGAGCGACAATATAAGTAAATGACTATTTAAGTTATATAATTTAAATAGTCTTTTACTGTTAACTTTTTTTTCTAATTTTAAATATAAAGTTAGATTTAGTTTAAATGCCAACAAAAATTCAATACACTAAATGGGGTTAAAGTTACTTAAGAATCTGTATAAATTGGTTAAATTTAACTTTTCTAATTATTTTGCATGTTTTAAATATTATAAATATAAATCTAAGTGTTACACTAATGAAATAAGTAAAAATTGCATTACTAATAATGCAAGATTAAACATTTTAGAAAATGAACTAAATGTAAACACCACTTCTATAGCGAGTTTTATACTTTTTTCACTCCGATTTCAACTGGTAAACTATGACATAATTAAGTATATTAAATGTTATAAATGCAGATTGGTGGCGCTGCAAACGGCATTGGTGGGCGCAGAGCTGATTTGGACGCCATGTCAACTCGCTCGTTGCCTTGAATTCCTACATGACTCGGCACCCACAAGAGCGTTACCTGATTTCTTGCTTGATGTAGCAGCTTCAACGTATAATTGACTTTCAGGGCTAAGATATCCATGTTGTTCTGTGAGGAAATCGATTTTAGAGAAGCCGAAGAGTCAGTCATTAAAAGTATGCTTCTATCTATACATCCTGACTCCAAACAAGTTACGAGGCTACTGTATATGGCGTACAATTCTGCTTCCTGTACCGAGCAATGATCATTTAATCGCAACGAAGTGATTTCACCACCGATTTCATATGCGCACATAGTTGGAGATGGGGAAATTTGCGGGTCTGCTTTGGAAGCATCAGTATATATGTGCAAAGAGTTGGGATAACTATTGATTTTTTCGGCAACGCGGTGAGTTATGTCCACACCCGGTCCACGAATTATTGCCTCCAAGAGAGATGTGTCTATCCTTGCGCAGAAGTCTTCCAGTAGCCTCGTAACTTGTTTGGAGTCAGGATGTATAGATAGAAGCATACTTTTAATGACTGACTCTTCGGCTTCTCTAAAATCGATTTCCTCACAGAACAACATGGATATCTTAGCCCTGAAAGTCAATTATACATTGAAGCTGCTACATCAAGCAAGAAATCAGGTAACGCTCTTGTGGGTGCCGAGTCATGTAGAAATTCAAGGCAACGAGCGAGTTGACATGGCGTCCAAATCAGCTCTGCACCCACCAATGCCGTTTGCAGCGCCACCAATCTGCAAAGTGAAGACTTATTTTCATGAACGTATGATGGCTGAGTGGATCAGCCAGTGGCAAAGGGATCGATCTTTTATGAAGAGCATAAAGTTTACGGCTGATTCATGGTTCCCTCCTATTTACCTTATGCGTCAAGAATATGATGTGTTAAATCAGTTGCGAGTTGGGCATACGGCGGTCTCACACAATTATATACTTGAGGGTACCCCTCTCCCACCCACGTGCCCTTTCTGTTCCGGCCCTTCTTACCTTTCGGTAGAACACCTAATGCTACAATGTACGGCGTTCGACCACTCCGCTTTTGCCAGTATTCCTCTGTCAACTATACTGTCAAATGACCCAGCGTGCATACAAATGCTACTCGCTTTTCTTAGGAACAACAACTTAATAATTAAATTATAAAATAGCCTTTTTACCCTGGCCCATGTGCTGTAATAACCATTGTAGTTAAAAACGGTGCATGGGCGCCACCAGGGAAAAAAAAAAAAAGTTATAAATAGTATAAATGTAACTCTAAACAATTACACTACTGAGATAAATAAAATATAGGATTAAACATTTAACAATAAAATACGAAAACCTACTGCAATTTAAAACAAAATTTAAGTTTAAATATAAATTATACGCCAATGTTTCCTTATAATTACATTAAAGTTTATGTAGTCTCATCTATGAGATATATCCACAATATTATTATTTTTATTGAATTAAATAATTGTAAACTGCTAAATTTAAAAGTGCTATTAAGTACAAATAGGGAAATAAATGATAAGCAATTTAAATTCATCGCATATAAGTATAACTTATTATAGTTCATTTCCAGGGAATACAAGTAAATCGGCTATAAATAAATCTAAGTGTTTGTTTATTGTAAATTAGATTCCAAAATTTATCAAACTAAACGCTAAAGCTCGTCACACTAATTGTCTACCTACTGGAATGTTTATAAAGATTAAAATTTGTTGTAATTACACATTGAAAGATAAATTCAAAATGGTAATTATTCTTCGTGTATTGCAAATAGATCGAAGTAAGATATTTATATCAGTAAATAATATTTTTTCAATGATCTTTGTTAGCGTCAAAATTTAATATATAAATGAAAGATGTTCTTTGCAGTTTTTAACGGTTAATTACTTATTTTTTATTAAAATAAATATTTAGCAAAGATAAATTATGTATATACATTACTTTAAAAGAATAATATCATATAGTTCATCTTAATAATTTGTAGTTTATTTCAGCAATTAGTTTCTTTACATTTTCGCTAATAACGTTTTTAAATCTGCAAGGTGCGCGACATTAAATTGTATTAAACTATAGTACAAAACTGTTAAATGTTTACACATTTACTGGTTAACGTAATGCATTTTAATTTTTAACTGTTATATGTAATTGCTTCAGATTTATTAAAACAAAGGATAACATAATGTATCTGAAATTTACAGCCTTAAGATTAAACTTACTTTTTTTTATAAATTTAACAAAATCACATAATGAGTGAACTTAAAGTTCTAACATTAAATACCAGAAGTTTAAGGAAGCACTTCGACGATTTCAATTTATATTTAAATGGACTATCTTATAATTATGATATTATTGTTCTAACGGAAACGTGGTTATATTCAGATGAAGTAAATAGGTATGACATCCCAGGGTATACTCTACATACAAACTGCTGAGATAATAAGCGTTCAGGTGGTGTAGCAATATTCATTTCTCTTGGAATACAGCTTTATACAGTAGATATTAGTATCACAACAGGAAATGCTGTACCCATCCGCATAGCATATGCAAAAGATCAGCGATTTTCTCTTCTGGGGGTTTACCGTTTTGCTGACTCAAATATACAGATATTTCTGGATGAATTGAACTCAATCATAAATAAGTGTGACAAAATTTCAATTCTAACAAGTGATATAAATATAAACCTGCTTCAGCAAAACCAGTGTGATGACTACCTCAATCTGTTACACTCAGCGGGATTTGCGTGTCAGATGGATGCCAACCTACGAAAGGAAAGCTGATAATTATAAATCATGTTTGGATCACTTTTTTATACGAGGCATAGAAAATATGGCAACGCATATTAATATTTTTTGTGAAACTTTGGATATTTCATATAGCGATCATTTGGCTATAAAATCAAGTATTGCAATTAAGGAAAACTATTTCAAAGAGCAAAATCAAATTAAATCTCATCTGAATAGGCAATTATTTAAAACTCTGTTACAATCATTAAATTTAACGTGCCTATATGCAAGCCCGGGAAATATTGATGAAAAGTTCAACTGGTTCATTAATAACATTATTATTAATTTAAATAGGTGTAAATACAGTAGTAAGCAAGTTTACAAAAAAGGAAAAAGAACCCCTTGGATTTCTGATAATGACATAGTTCTAATAAAAAGAAAGGAGGTAGTGTATGCACTACATAAAGCTTACCCAGATAGTGTGTACTTGAAAAATCTTTTTAAAGTTATTTCCAAAAATGTGAAAAAATCACTAAGATTCTCTAAAATGCAGTACTATACAAACCTTCTTGAACAATGTATAAGGAACCATAAAAACTATTGGTCAGTTATCAGAGGTGTAATAGGTAAAAGTGGCAGATCAATAAATCAAATTGAAGTAAACAATGAAAATATGTTTGTGAGTGGAAATGAAAGTAAAATTGCAGAATATTTTAATTAGTATTTTGAAGACTCAACTAAACCATCTTCACCACATTGTACAAATCGAACCTTCGAGCAAGGGACTACCCTTAAATCAAATTGTGACTCCTTTGCTTTCTTCAAATTTACCTTAGATGATATCAGAAATGCAATTTTGTCAATTCCAAATAAACCATCATTTGTGACAGATAAAATATCAATATCGCAAATTCGGGAAAACTTGGATTTCTTTGTCAAACCTTTAACATTTCTATACAACAAATCGGTAATGGATGGATAATTCCCTGATATACTTAAGAATAGTATTATTACCCCGGTTTATAAGCAGGGAAATAAAGCATTAGTCTCAAATTATCGCCCAATAAGTATTATTCCAACAATGGCAAAGATCTTTGAAAAAGGGATGAAAATAAAAATGCTCCACTATCTAAGCAATAACAACTTCTTCAGCAAAAATCAATATGGATTCTTGGTGGACAGGGGGACAGATATTGCCCTCTTTGAATATATATCATATGTTCCCATTCCAAACTATGGTTAAATTTGTATTCCTCCTCATTCTCAAATCCGGATTCCTTTTATCTCTTTATCCAGCCTAATCTACCATCTTATCCATGGTTTTTCAATTTTCCCTCCATGCGGCGTTCAACTCTCTCTGCAATCTGTCATCTACGCTTTGAGCACAGTTTGCTTCCTGCTTCCCTATTTCGTTTTTCTCTAGTCCCCTCTCCTCACTGTCCCCAACACCCTTCCTCTCACAAGTTTATAGGTGACGCTAATCACATTTTGTTTGAGTGCACTTATATCGCTTCCGAACGTTCTTCCTTGTACTCTTCTCTTTTGTCAAGTGGTCTTCCAACTCCGTATTGTGCATCTTTTGTCCTCTCCTTGCCATCACCCTCGGTCATTCCAGCACTTGAGTCTTTCCTATCTTCCATATCTAATTGCGTAAACATCTAATTCCGCTTCTTATTCTTCCCCCTCTTCTTGGGCCAATGTCTTTATGGCGACCCCCCCCCCCCCCCCAAAAAAAATGTTCCAAATAATCTAGAATTTAGGCGAAACTACTTGCTAGTTAATGATAACGGTTGTGAGCTGTGTTATCAGTTATTTATCGTTTATTCAACAAACAACCATCGTAAAATCCGATTTTAAACACAAGTAAGACATTTTACGCTAATTCGTCTTAATCGCTTATTTTGTCGCTAATTTAATAGGTACAGAAATGATTAAAGCGAAAAAAACAACTAAACGTCAGCTGAGTGATTCAAGTATACAAGGTGGATCAACAAAAAAAATTAATTTAGAGGAAACAAATGAAGAAGAGAACTGGTGTTACGAAGGTATTCAAAGCATAAAAAAGGATATGAAAGAACTAAAGGAGTCAATTTCTTTCTTGTCAGAAAAATATGACGAAATGGTGCAAGGGAATAAAATTCTGATGGACGAGGTGAAAGCATTACATGCACAGGTAGCTGCCCTTACGGGACAGGTACAAAAAAAGGACACGGAAATAAGGATGTTAACTAATAAAATAAATGTGCTGGAGAGATATACCAGACGTGATAATATATAGTTACATGGAGTTACTGAACAGGCCAATGAAAATTTAATAAACATTGTGACCGAAATTGGGAAAAAAATAGAAGTTGAGATTAACGAAAGGGACATTCTGGCGGTGCATAGACTGAATTCGAAAAATACAAAATTGCCAAAACCAATTATCATGAAGACAAGAAGAAAGATAGCAGATTTCATGCTCGAAAATAAAAGAAGAACCACGATTTGGGACAAGGAAATCACGAATTCAGAAAGTATGTGGAAAGTGTATATAAATGAAAATCTCTCGCGATTTCATGAGAATTTATTTTGGTTAACGAAGCAAAAAGCCAGGATACTGAACTACAGATACGTGTGGACAAAGAGAGGCAAAATATTTGTCTGGAAAAATGAGGAGGAAAGAATAACAATAATTAAGGATGAAGAAGATTTAAATAAATTATGTTAAATAACTTCGAACTAATAACGGAGATTAGCTGATTTTAGTATATTATGTTTTCAGCTAGGGCATATTTAAAGGCTCTGGATATTTCTAGTAGTAGAATTGCTAATGATATTTATGTGTGTGTGAATGTGAGTGAGTGTACTGTGGCGTTGCAATACATGATCAGTACAGCGGTAATGGTGGATTGGGTAAGAAAGTTGGTGTACAAGTGTAGATACATAGGAAGTGAAAGAGAAAAATATAAGAGGGTTCTGGTATGGATGCTGATGAAGTTGTCCGAGGCTTCCACCTGTGTATTGGCAGGTAGAAAGAGCGAAGTAGATAGAACAGGTTATGGAGAACAGAAGGTGGGAGCAAGCTTTGCACACGTACGAAGAGCAGGTATGTGTAGTTTCAGGTGGTCAGTATGTGCGATAGAGAGTCGGATTAAGGAGCAGATAGTGAGTAAGTGGCGACACTTAAGTTTCACACTGCAGCTTCAATACCGATCGTGCAACTTAGTTTTTAAGAGTATGAGTGCTAAGTGGATGTGCAGGGAGAGAAGTTGCATGTGTGTTATATTATCTGCTTGTAACTAACGTTATGTTTTCAGCGAACGACTTTTGGTATAGATAAGTTGCAGGTATTCACCGATCGTAGCGAAATATATTAGTAGATAGACGTATTAGTTTAGGAATAGTGTACATGTACAGATAATGCGTGACATGCTTACCGGTTTCATTATATGTAGTAGCGGCTTGAGTATGGGTATACATTTGTTCTCCAAGTGCGCATGTGTGTGAGAGTTAAGGTAGATGTGTGCGAATGTAGAATTTACATATACATAGATATAAATCAGTCGAAATCTAAGCTAAATCGATATAATCGCGATGTAAGTTTCAGTAAATCAACGTGTATAAAATATGGTCAATTCTCTAGTATCGCACCAGTGACTAACCCCCAAAAATAATGTCGTCCCCGATTCAATTCTGTAAGAAAATTAACTGTTCTAATTACACAACAATTGGCGAGTGGGAGATGAGTTACAAGAGACTATTTAATACAGACAAAGGGTATAAAAAAATTAATCAAGAGCTATTCCATTTAGAAGTCTAAAAAATAACTGGGACGAATTTTTGGCATACATTTATAAGTCACCTATCAGTACGATTATTATCATGGAAACAAATGGGAAAGAGAATGAAATAAATTTATAAAATATCCCGGGGTTCACCAAGTATAGTAACAAAAAGTCAGATAAATTTAATAGAGAAGTTGCCATATTTGTCAATAATAGTTTTAAATCCAACTTATATACTGAATATAATAATAACGCGTTCGAGTGCCTTGCTGTTGACATATTAATAAATAGCAAGAAGACAACACAAATATTTGCATTTTACCGATTACCTAGCCGAAATGTTAATGAATTCTTGTATGAGCTAGATTTATTTATTAAACGAGAAAAAACAAGAATGTATTATATGTGGGGACTTTAATATAAATTTGTTAAAATGCAATACTAAATCGGAAAATTTTTTAAATATTATGGCTGGGGTTGGGTGTATAAGATTGATCGATGGTGTAACGAGAGAGGAATTTAGGGAGGGTAACTTAACTCAATCATGTATAGATAATATTTTCATTAGGAGTTCCAACTGAAGAAAAGTATGCAGGAATTATCAATTCAAAAATATCTGACCACTATATTATTGGGTGTGTTTTTTGCATTAATAGGTGCTTCTATCAAAACGATAAAGGTCAAGCAAAAAACAGAGTAAAAGAAATTTTACTAAATCAAAAACTTAAAAATTATGACTGGCATAGTATTGAAAAGATTGACTCGGCCAAAAATATCTGCTCGCAGATACAGTTTAAATTTAATAATATATATAAGGAATGTAGAAAGCAGGTGACATACACAAAGGAGCCCAATTTTACATTTAAAAACGACTGGATGAATATAAAAATTTTAAACTTGATGAAAATTAGAGACATTTATTATAAACGCTGTAAAAATAATACAACAAACGCTAGATATAAAAAGCTGTATAAAACATACAGAAATATGACTAAAAATGAAATTAGAAAAGCAAAATTAGAATATTATAATAAACAAATTCGGTATGCTAATAACAATATCAAAAAAGTATGGCAGATAATCAATAATATAGTATACAATAAAAACAAAACTTCAGTTGATGAAGTCGTATTGAAATATTTTACAAATGTAAAACATGCGGCGAATAAATTTATTGATCACTTCTCTCAATCAAAACAGCATTGTGTTCAAATGTGTAATACGCAATTGTTAAATAACGATAATTTAGAGCAGACACTCACGTCATTTTATATTCCAAAAGTTACTAACAAACAAGTAGAACAAATAATTAACAGACTACCGGTTCACAAAGCTCCAGGATGGGATGGTATTAGAGCTTCAGATGTTAAAAATAATGTAGCTATATTTACACCACTAATTACAAGAATAATTAACTGTTCAATTAAAGAAGGTAGGATACCTGATAGACTAAAAACTGGTGTTATTAGACCTATATATAAAAACGGGTCGGCGCGTACTTGTGACAATTATAGACCAATCACTATAATTTCAGTATTAGCAAAAATTTTGGAACAATACCTTGCGTTTCATCTAAGAAATTATCTGGAGAAAAACGAATTGTTGCATAATAACTAATTTGATTTTAGAGAAGGGAAGTCAACAATATCTTTGTTAAGAGCACTAACAAGTAAGTTAAATAAGGGGTTGGCAAACAGTGGACAATTTATTATAATTTTTATAGATATTAGTAAAGCATTCAATACGGTAAGCCATCAAATATTACTGCGAGATATGAAACAAATGGGAATTGTAGATAGGCAAAATAAATGGTTTGAAAGTTATTTGAATAATAGAAAAAGTGTAGTAAAAATCGATGAAGAACTAAGTAGAGAGTCTGTGTCCATATACAGCAATTGCAAAGTGCTTACATTATATTTAGGGAGCATTACATTATAGTGAAAATCATACATAGTAACCTTGCTAATGTCAAGGATACTCATGCCGATATATAGAGGTTTATCAAAGAATAATTTTGTAGGAGTGCGCCTAATGAGACATAGGAATGGGTCCTCCTGAAAGATGGTCCGGTCTTGGAACGATGGATTCCCAACAAGTTTTGTAAACTTTCTCTTATTGCAGACTAGCTGTACGTTTTGCCTCTTCCTAACATCCTCCATAGTCTTCCCAAAAAAACTGTTATTCAACAGTTTATAGAGATTTTTATGAAACTCATTGTTGGCCTGTTGACGTAAACGGGTATTTAAATCTATATAGGGTTTCAGCCAGGGGGATTGCTTAAAACTAACAACACAGTGGATTTTCCTTAATACTAATCCCTGGCTGAGGGCTAATTTAAGATACTGTAAATGAATAATATAATTAAGTTTATCCTCCAATGTTGCCACAAGCTTATTCACTTTCCCTTTCTTCGACACACACTTGGCCTGAGGACAGAAAGGGAGATCATTATGTGTCTCATGTAACATTGGAGGATATGCCAAGTCTACTTCTAAAACATAACCTATCTCCCCGTCTACATTGAGACTACTTATATCTAAACACAATATCTCATCAGCTGTTAACCAATGGAATCCTCCATAGGGAAGCGGCTTCGACATTGCGTGGCCATATAAATTATTTGCATCTAAATATATGATAAAATTATTACTATTACTAAATGAAGAAGAGGATGATGTGGAGGGTAATGTGTCGGTAGAGGGAGTGGAGGAGACTAAAGGATTCCTCACTTCGCAGTATCACTGTACTGCCTGGGTCAATCCACCCCTTATCCCAGCCTCAAAGAAAAGAAGCATCTCATAATCAGTAAGAAGCTCCAATTCCACACCAGTCTGCCGAAGCATTGCCTGGAAACTGAGACTTGGGGCAGTATACATCCAGGCAGGATCTATCTTATAAGTTTTCAAGCAACCACTCCTGAAATTTTCAAACACGTCGGCCAGCAAGAGAACATCAGTCCGGAGGTACTCATCACTATACTCCCCGAGTGAGCTAACTCCAAGTGCCTCCCACACTTGCTGGGTGTGCCTGTATTCATCTTCAGAAATGGTTGCCTTGCTTAGTGAACTGTAAAATGTGGAGCAAGGTGGTAATTTAGTCTCCTGCAAGACTGAGGGGCCTGTGCAGTATTCATAGGGAAAATAACCTTTTCTATGGAGAAGGGGGAAGAAGGAAGGATTTTGAATATGTCGGAGAGTATGGATAAATGCATCATCTGGCAAGTATGATGCCAAACTATTCAAGCTGCTAGCCATGAACTGGAACGAGTCCACAAACCTCAGCTGCATCTTCCTCGGCACAATCTGCTTGCTGAAACCCTTGTATCGTTCTTCAGTTATAGCTAGCACCCCGATGTCTTGGTCATCATAAGATAGCTCCCGCATAATGATATGCGAGTCATAGCCTGTCAGATTATGGATAAATACAGGAAGGAAAGTGGGAAGCTGGTACAGGATATTACAGGAATTGTGGGCAAGGCCCCTATACTTGCCTGTGATGTGGCAATGGTCCAAAACATGCTCCTCTACCGGCACTGGTCGATCGCAAATGTGGCATACAATGGCTGCATTGAATGCTGCAGTATCTACAGGCTCCATCTGCAACGGCTTAATGTCCTCATAGATGGCTGCGATGGTTTTGGCATCTTCCACTAACTGTTCGTAGAACTTTTTACCAGCATGTTTTCCTCGATAAAGGTATGGTGTCCACATATGGTCGGGAAGAACGTCATCACCTATGTGTGACACCACCAGGTAGCAGAAGCTCATAGGTTCATGTTTATGAACTTTAATAGTACTACTAATGCACCTCTGCTCCTGATGCACACGACGCTCGCTTCCATTTGAACCCCCAGCTGCTAACTGGGCTGCTTCATCTTCTTCCTTGGCTGCTATATGATCATTGGCAGGCTCATCCTCCATCACATTGTTGCTGCTGCTGTCCTCCTGCACTGGTTCCAGGAATGCCTCAAAATCTGCATATATTACAAATGGGACCTCCTGCTGGTACTTGTATTTATCGAAGCATAATATGTTCTTCCCAGGCTGCGGCATCTCTGCAGAAACTGGTCTATGAGTGCCACACAACTGCCTATGTTGCTCCATCTTGTGCTCATCATGTATATACCGTAGGCAGCGACAACAAACATGTAAACTCCGACAGTGTGATGTTAATTGTCTTGCCACCAGTCGCTCCAAGTTCTTGATATAGCAGAAATGCCGCGCCTCACCTTCTTTCAGCAAAAGGAGGTCCGTGTGGTCTGCCTTTTCCTGTTTGCAAACCCGGAGTGGGTACACCACATCCCCCTCATCCAGTGTGTACACATTCACTGATGTTCCTTGGTTGTTGTGTTCAAATTTAGCGATATCATCCACAGAAGCGGGGAATGTGATGTTTGTCCAGTTGTATCTTGCCCTCAACTCTGGGTTGCTTAAATAAGTGGTCACCCGTTGTGGATGATTGGGGGCAAACTTTGTAAGCAATGCATATTTGAGGCATTCCTGATCATTATTGTTAACATTAATGATGGCCTTCTTAGCAGCAATCTTCTTTGGCAGGGGGAGGTATGACGAGGCGCGCTGGAGTACATTTCTATAATTCAACTTCACTTCCATGTGCTCGATCATGAATAGGCTCCATCCTGACCCATCAACGTTTTTGAATTTGTCTTCATGAGCTTTAATCTGGGCACAGGCCTCCACATACCATGAATCCATTTCATCATTGGTGCATAGAAGGGCGCTTTTCTAGGAGAAGTAGCCTGGTCTTGTATGTCTGGTTCCATCTGCTGGGCATTGTCTCTGGTATCTGCATAGCAGGGTAAGGCTACACTTCAAGCCCCTGCCAATGTTCTGCTTTACTAGTCCGATTACTGCACTGGCAATATTTGTCAAAAATTTATCGACCTCAACTTCTTTACAGTCCTTGTTGATTATGTTGTATGTTCCATACCTCTTGCAGTACTTTCGAGTCATTGGAACTATTTCAAACTTTTGCATATTGCTGAGTGGAAACATTATACCGTACAATAAGAGAACTTGTATTAGAATGATGCTAGTTACTGCTGTGCATGTGTATTTATACTATTCATTGTGTTGTCAAACCCCCTCACTACTCCAGATTATAAAGAAAGAAAGATGGACTGACATAAAAAATAGTATGATTATTGTGAAAAACCTCTCACATATCTGATAGGAACACTATACCATATTATGCTCTTGGTATTCATGATACTGGCATGGCTCAAAAATATGTACATAGCAACCTTCATAAATAATCATTTAATGTCGATATCCATCTTTTAACTTTTGAATATAAATGTAAACTATTTAGAAAAATTTGTTATACATCACTTACAAATTTTTATTAGTACCCATTTGGCTTTCAAAGATAATTGAAACTATTCTCAAAATATTATTATGATGTGAAAAAATTGAATTACTTTTCATTTAGTTTAATACTATCGTCAATAATTTTAAAATAGCCCTAAAATGTTGTTATAATGCTAAAAAAATTTAATTACTTCTTATTTGGCTTATAGCTCTTGAAAATAATTGAAACATTTTAAAATATATGTAGCGTTTTAATAAACTCAATAAAAAATATTGAATTATTTAAAGACTGTAAAATTAAATTTAAAAAACAATGATTTAATATTTATTAAATGAAATATAATAATTTTCCGTTTCGATTATATTCTTTTAAAACATTTTTCTGTGACAAATATTCTGATCATCTTTGTATGTAATGTAAATATGCCGGGTGTGATAAAATTGACGAATTTTTAAGTTTACACTATATTTTAAGATTTAAAATATAAATAATGATATTCGTATATTAATTTCTGAAATATTTTAAAAGTGCGTGTACTATTTCCCCCGTGGAATAATAATGTTTGTGTAAAACATTGTATTATAAAAGTGGTGTAATAATATTTAAAATTATGTTTGGTATACTTAATAACTTGAATTAGGTATTTTGCTAGTGATGTTTATAGAATTTAGTTGAATTGCGATTTATAGTTAATTTTGAATGACAAAATAATGTATAATTATTACAAAGAATAATGCGAGCTGAAATTAGCAAGTATGTAAATATTTATATAATACTTACTCGTCAGTATCGGAATGATTATTATGAATAATAACTTGAAAACAATACTAAAACGAACATTGAACGTAACTTGAATCACTTTAAACAGTAAAAATTCAACTAATGATTTTTCATAGAGGCAATGGGTTTTTATATAATTTTTAGGTAGTAAAATTATAATTGAGTCTTTGTTCTCAATGCTATTTTTAGGAATTAATGTGAGCGTTATGGCATTTCCGGTTAGTTCCTTTTATATTTTACTGTTAGCATTTATTTTATGTGTGTTGTGACATTTTGTAATTTCCGAGAAATTAATTTTAAATTTTGCTGCTTAGCATTTATTTCATGTGTATGTGTGTGTGTGTGTGTGTGTGTGTTATAGCATTTCCTAATTTCTAGCCAAATAGTATTTGAAAAAGGTGATTTGTTTGTTCAGCATTTATTTTATGGTATTACACAATTTCCAGTGAATTCATTTTATATTTCGCTGTTTAGCATTTATTTCATACGGTATTTCGCAATTTCCAGTGAATACCTTTTATATTTCGTTGTTTGGCATTTATTTCATATGTTATAGTATTTCGCAATTTCCAGGGAATTCATTTTAAATTTTGCTGTTTAGCATTTATTTTATGGTATTTCGTAATTTCTTGCGAATTAATTTTTATATATCACTATTTGGCATTTATTTCATATGGTATTTTGCAATTTCCAGCGAATTCATTCTATATTTTGCTGTTTAGCATTTATTTCATGTCTTATAGTATTTAACAATTTCCAGTCTATTCCTTTTAAATTTCATTGTCAACATTTATTTTGCCATGGAACTTGAAAGTAGTATCCCGTGGTTTTGTTTTGTTTTTCCATTTCTGCTACACGCGTACGTAATTTTATAAACTGCAGAATTTGCAGTTTTTTGGGATGATTTTATCTACGCGTATACATAATTCTATAAACAATAGAATTTACAGTTTTATATATTTTGGGATGATTTTCATCTGTACATATATATGATTCTATAAACAACGGAAGTTGCAGTTGTAAAGTACTAGATACACTACCTGGAGATATTACACTGTAATCATTTAAGAATAAATACGTAGTTGACAAAAAATCAGCGGAATTTACAGTTATAAAGTACCAGATACACTACCTGGAGATATTACACCATAATCATTTAAGAATAAATATGTAGCAACATTTTTGGAAAGATATTACACCGTAATCATTTAAGAATAAATACACAGCAATATTTTCTGGAAGATTACAGCGTAATCATTTACAAATAAATGCATAGTGATATTTTCAGGGCAAAAAAAAAAGTATATGAGTAAAAATTCGGGGGTCTTATTATTGTGAAAAGTTTTCGAAGTAGTTGCTGTGGTTTTGTTTTGTTTTTATTTTTTCTTTGCGAGAATTGTAAATACCTGTTTCGATTTTCTATTCGTTTAGCCGTATTCTTAAAATTCTTATCTCGTCTTATAATATACGAGTCAAATTTTTCATATTTGGTCTATAAAGTTTTTACAAAATTCTTTCATAATGGTTTTTTAAATTTTTTAATTCTTGAGGATGTTATTTACTTTTTCTTTTTTATGAAATGCTAATTATAAAAAATGGGTTCATATGTAACCGAATTCACGTTGGAAATTCTCCCCAATGGGGAGAAAATAATCGATGCGTTAACGGTAACTATACATTTTTTTTTTTTTTTTTTTCCTTATTAAGCATTTTACAGCATTATGACGTTTAATTTAATTTTTTTCTATAGCGGCACGTTGTACATATATTTCCAATGTGTCGTGTTATGCATACAGAGGGGGGGTACCGGATAACTAGTACCTCCTGGCTAGCATATGCGACAATAAGGAGCCGCCTCCGTGAGCATCCATTGGGGGAATTTTTGCGGGTGGCGACGTATAATCGCCACATCAATTTTATAATGGGTATGGGGGATGATGCGGATTGGGACCCGCTCGCACCTCCCCCATATCATTATTCCCCATCATCTCCAGCCGAAGTAAGATTTATTTGATCTTTCTTTCTTTCTCTCTCTAACACACTTATATGTGCCTTGTTTATATTTTTTCCGAATAGATCGGAAGATAATAAAAATTTACATGTTTCATTATAAATTGAGTTTTATTTTTTCTCTATTCGGTTTGTTTATATTTTTTCCAAATAGATCGGAAGATAATCAAAATTTGCATGTTTCATTATAAATTGAGTTTTATTTTTTTCTCTATTGGTTTGTTTATATTTTTTCCAAATAGATCGGAAGATAATCAAAATTTGCATGTTTCATTATAAATTGAGTTTTATTTTTTCTCTACTCGATTTGTTTATATTTTTTTTCCGAATAGATCGGAAGATAATAAAAATTTACATGTTATTTTTCACTTGTAGCAGTATTTATTAGCCACCAAAATATATATACATACATACACATACACATACACACACACATACACATGATTAGATTGAAAATAATGAGACTAGATTCATAATAATTCTCTGTATTATTGAATATTAACAATTTTATTACAATAACAATGTTTTCCAGTAATTATTACATATTATAATTATTCTTATATTATACAGATGCTCCTTAACGGCTAATATTTCGTATAAATTATGCTTGATCTTATTTATAAAAATGATACAACAAATTTTAATATGAAAAAATTAAAAAAGATACGATAATTATGACAAAATACAATAAAAACGGGTCGGATATATTCTTATACAGTACATTAGAAATGATGACATAATATTTACAAAAAGTATACAAGCTTATTTAACTAAATAAGACATATGAAATTAAGTATATATGAGCTTCTAATATTAGATATTTTTGTGTTTCTTGTTTCAGTGAATGATGGTCGGGGAATACATTTAATTTTTTAAGTTTTAATATTTTTAAATTTTATTATTAAATATATATATATAGCAAAAATATGTGTTAGAGTTGTTTTAAATAGTATACATCTAATAATGGCATATTATGAAAAATTATGCCTTTTCAGGCGATGTAAATATTTTTGAAACATAAACATTCGAAAATAGACTTGTATTAGGGTATGTTTACATCGTTTATATGAATATTTAGTTATATATATATATATATATATATATATATATATATATATATATATATATTGTCGATATGAATAATTTAAAAATTAACACTTTTGAAATTCTGAAAAATAGAGATATGTTTACATTTTAACAATGTAAATATGTTTTCGTAAGAAAAAAAAAAGCAATGAAATAAGTGTATAACAGTCATAGTTGCAAAGTTTTTATTTCTTCTGACAAATTAGGTAGTTTTTCATTTATTTCCTCTGCCGAATTAAATATTTTATAATCTTGCTCGGGGCAAGGGCTTTTTCTACCAATAAACAGGCACTTACATTCCTCGCAATCGATATCGCATATGCAATTATTTCGCTTAATATATAAAATACATCTATTTAAAAACGAAATTTCTTTCTCCTCATCTTCGTCTTTATCATCTTGGTAAAAAATGCTTTTCTTGGGAATTTTCAAACAATGTAGTATACAGCAATGAATTCTTGATGAATTATTTTCTAAACATACGCAATAATTTATTTTATGATCGAGTTCGCACCAGCATATATCACAATGAAATTCGCAGAGGCAGTTGTTCTTTGCCCGAAGGTAAGTTTTACATTCACATATGCAGAAACCGACATTTTTACAATTTTCACAGGCTATGCCACAAACTTCTGTTTCAGGCTTTGTAAAACATAGCCGATTACAGCAATAGATTATTGAATTATTTTCGAACCTAAACATAATTGAATAAATTTTTTAAAAAGGGGATATGCTATATCTAAAACATTTTATTGCATTATATATACTGATTTTTTACTTCAACTTTATTTTTTCTTTTGATCTGAAAATTAATAGTAGTGCTTCAATTATAACCAAAAATTACGCAATTTTGTACTTATAAAATTTTTACAGGGAATAAAGAAAAAATTAAAAACGATGTGATTTACTGCTGAAATAATTATATAACATTGCACAATATGAATTGTTACTGAAAACTTAAACATTTATATTTTTTTCTTATAAATTTTAAATGGATGTACGACTTCAATTATAACAAAACAAACAATTACTAAATTAAGTTTATATTGAATGAACTTATAGAGAATAAAACTTTCTAAATATAATTATAAGTTATACATATTGTGGAATGAATCAAATTCGCACCTGAGACTTTCATCATGTTCTGATTCCATCTTCATAGGTTCTAAGCAGCTAAAGCATATAAACTTGGCTGTTGGTGATTGTAATTTTAGTAGTTTATTAAAATTTCGGATCCAGGAAAACTGAAAATTTCGATTCTCGCCCCAATACAAAATATTGGTATGCTTCCTCGGATTTTTTATCTGCGATTTTTTCCTAAATGCTGATATTACTTTTATGTTGAATGCTGGTTTGTCTCCTCCACTATGGTCTTCATCATTTATTATAAGTTTATATAAATTAATCGTCACTTCATTGTCACTTTCAAATCTGCATATATCCTCCATAGTGCGAATAGGTAGCTGAATGTTGCTCCAGTCATAGATATTACGTAGCACGCCATATTGCGCCATGCTAAATGAATTTTTTGTAAATTTAGCTAATACAGCGAATAGGAAACTGTTGATATTTTCACTATCTGATGGATCCTTTACATAAATTACTGAGCGTAGTTTAACGATTTCCTGTGGCAGATCTACTCCTATTGGGCTTCTTTCTCGATGTATTGGTGAAATCCTAGTTGGTGCTGGAGGTGGTGGCGGTGGAGGCATTTTGATTCGATCATCGGCCTCTTTTCTTTCCTTTTGTACAGCTTCTGCGGCGGCTGTTGCAGCGGCGTGAGCATTTTCTCCATTTTGTGTGTTGTATGTAAATATACTTTCGGCAAGAAATTGGGATGATACAGCTGGTTCTGGCGATGGTATATGCAGAAATGACATGTCCCATTTAGACTTTTTATAAAATTTTTCAATTTCCTCTTCTGCAGTCCTTGGCTGCTTCTTACTTGTTGAATACTTCATTGAGCTAGCCATTTATTATTTTAAAATTTAACACTAGCATTAACAGCATAAACGACTTGACACTATAGTAGTACAACCACGAATATGGCCTCCATCAAGAATCTATGGTGTTTTATACTTTCTAAGAGGCTATATGGGTGCTATTGTCTTTATTTGGCTCATTGTGATTGGTCATTTGAATTTGTAAAAGAACAAAAGAGTGGACATGCATGAGTGTTAAATATTATAATGAAACATAGGAGTGGGTGACTAGTTATTGCAAAATTTGTTAATAGACGCCTGCATCCTGTTATTGTCTGTACTTCCTGTTATTGTTTGTACATCCTGTTATTGTCTGTACTTCCTGTTATTGTTTGTGCATCCTGCCATTGTTTATGCATCCTGTTATTGTCTGTACTTCCTGTTATTGTTTATACTTTGAGATTTGGCCTTGATTACTAGCTTGTTAAGTGTATAAAAAAATGGTTCTACTCTACAGCATATGAGTCCTATGCATGACATGGCTGGGTTACAATACTAAAGATGAACTATTGGGTGCTTGGGTTATAGTGCTGTTGGGTGGTAGGGGGTGGCTTAGACATTGAATTATTCCTGGAGTATAGGGGTGGGGGTGGGAAATAGGGGTAGTTGGGTGACCTTTGGGCTTTGATAGGGGTAGTTGGGTGGTTCTTTGGCATTTGCAGGGTAGTTGGGTTAGTTTTCACTGCTTTTAAAGGCATTTGGGTTAAATTTTGCTTGAAGATAGGGGTAGTTGGGTGACCTTTGGACTGGAACAGGGGTAGTTAGGGTGTGGCGTCACACTTCTCCCCTCGCCCCCCTCATCCACTGTGCCAAAACCATCTTTTTTATCCTACTCATGCTATTAAAAGATATTTGGTTATTAGTGAAGCGCTTCAAGAATAGAAATGTGCAGAACCACACCGCAACGAATGATGATTGGTTTTGTGATTTCGTTTGTACAGCAGCTCCTTTACATGTGCCAGCTGTGGATGAATTAGGCGAATTTAATCAATCCACACAAGCAGACACAGTTGACATGCATTTTCTACTACAACCAATCTCTTACTCCGAAACTCTTTATACCACTGAGCAGGAAAAAGGATACAGCTCTGAGCATAAATGGGATAACATTTTCAATAATTAAAAACATGTCGGAAAATGCTAAGGATATGCTGATAAACATCTTCAATGGCCTCCTACAATATTGTTTAGTTCCTGAGGATTGGAGGCGATTTCTGGTATATCCGATCCCTAAGCTGGGAAGCCCCTATTCACCAGCACCTGCATATAGGCCGATTTCCTTGGCATCTTGTCTAAGGAAAGCATTCGAACTGGTCATGAAGAACCGTCTAATTTGGTGGCTTGAGAATAATAAAGTACTTCCCCATAACATTTTTGGATTTCACCTGGGTTTAGATACCTTAGATTGTATAGCTGAATTTTTGAATGACACTTATAAATCTTTTATTGACAAGGAATTCCTTCTAGCATCCTTTTTAGATATAAAGAGGGCGTTTGATAATGTTTCTATTCTTATCTTGTTTGAGCAATTAATTAGGATTGGAATACCATACCCTTTAACTAATCTTTTATGTCGTTTATTTACAAGGAGATCACTCCACTTTATAAATCCGATTTCTAAAGAGACTGAGGTTCGGACAGCGTATAAGGGACTTGCTCAGGGATCGGTGTTAAGCCCGTTGTTATTCAACATCTATATCTTAACAATCTTTTCTACTCGCCTTTCTATAGCATCACATATTTTATCATATACTGATGACTTTGTTGTATATACCAGACATAAGAATCTTTCCACATGTATTCAAGATAATCAATTTTCTGTTAACGCTTCTCAAAACTCTCTTCTAAAAATTGGTTTAGACCTGTCTCCATCTAAATCGCGCATAATGTTATTTACTATGAGACCATATTTTCAACAGAGCATTGATATTAAAATTTATAATCAAAAAATTATAGTTTCTAAACAGGTTAAATATTTGGGTATATACTTGGATTCCAGATTAACTTGGAAGTTCCATTTACAATCATTAATACAACTGGTAGCCAAGGCATTTAATCCGCTGAAAGCTATTAGCAATACCTTTTGGGGAGGTGATCCAGTAACTTTAAGTCTTTTTTATAAAACATTCATTAGGTCCAGACTTGATTATGGTGAAGTTTTTTATGGATCGGCCTCAAAATCACTCTTGAGAAGAGTAGACGTTATGCAGAACCTCGGACTGAGACTTATAACCAGAAATGTTAAGTCGTCTCCTTCTATAAGTCTCCAAATGGAGACTAAGATCCCTCCCCTTCATATAAGAAGATCTCTTTTGGCAGACAGATTTTTAAATAAATATTGCAACTACCAACTTCCATCAATATTAGATAAGATAAGTAAAATATCCAAGGAATGGAGATTTGTTCAATAGAAAAAGCTGCTTTTAGTCAAAAGAGCCAATATTTACATCCAATATTGTGAAGCTCTTATTCCCATGCTGCCATCTGGCTATTTTAGTCTACCATATGGTATTAATCTATGCAGCATTGATGTAAATATAAATCTTTTCAACAACTTAAATAGAGATTCTCTTCCAAACCAAGCAATAAACTCCTATTTTTTACAAACAACAGAAACTCAATATCCTTCCTTTTTAAAAATATTCATAGACGGAGCTAAGTTCCGGGGTGCTAACAGTAGAGTGGGTGCTGCATTCATTGTGGATAATAACTTAATATTTAAATTTAAACTCTCTCCTGAGGCGTCGATCTTTACAGCTGAGCTGCTTGCTATTGATAAAGTTTGTAACTTTATACTGGAGTCATTGGATGTTGAGAGAAAATCTTTAATATGCTCAGACAGCCTTAGTAGCCTCTTAGCGCTCAGTTATAGTAGTTTTAATTATCGCTGTCACCCACTGATCTACGATATTAAGTTCAAATACACACAAATTATAGATAAAGGAGGTACAGTAAAATTCTGTTGGATTCCTGGTCATCAGAGAATCATTCTTAATAATTTAGCTGATCAAGCGGCTAAGGAAGCGGCATTAAACGGAGTAGTATACCCCTTTATACCATCTATGGACCTTTTGGACATGATTAAAAGGAACAGCTGTACTGATTGGAAGAACTTTGTTAATAGTTCGCCTAGTTTAGGCAAGACATACGAAATTGTCCAATCGTCTCTACCAAGTATGCCTTGGTATAATAATATTACTTCTATCCCACCTAACTTAATTCAACCTTTTGTCACTACTATCTGCAGACTTCGTTCAGGTCATACTAGAGTGTGGCTTAATTTTTTCGATGGTAACCATTTTCATTCAAATTGTAGCGATCATGTAAGCACAGTGTATCACAAGGATATCAACCACTTGTTATTCAATTGTGAGGCCCTATCTATGGATAGAGTTCTCCTTTTTGATCAGCTGATGTGCTGTGGTTTATATCCTCCATTCTGCATTTTTCAATTACTTGTTTGTGGTGATCACACATTGTTTATTCTTTTCTCATTTATCAAAAGAAATGGAATTGCAATTTAAAAATCCAAACTTTTTTTTTTTTTTTTTTTTTAAATTTTATTTTGTCTACTCTGGGCGGAGTGATTACTCCATTTATATTGGCGTTATTGTTGATTATCGAGCTTATTTCATCAAGCATTGTGGGCGCTGCTCTGCAGTTGTGGCCATATTGCAAGATGTGATCATTGTTAATTTGTATTTTCATTTTCTTTCTGTTTCCTTAAATTTCATCTGAGCATTGTGGGCTCTGCTCTGCAGTTGCGGCCATATTGCAAGATGTGGTTAAGGTTAATTTATATATATATATATATATATTTTTTTTTTTTTTATTTTGTTTTGTTTCCGTGAATTTAGTATGATCTGAACGTTTGCTTGCTGGCCAAATGAATTTATATTGTTCAGGCCAAAAAAAAATAAATGTGAAAACAACATTAATTGAACAAACTGAAATCTAAATAACCATAAAACATTTTTTAATTTTATTTTGTCTACTCTGGGCGGAGTGATTACTCCATTTCTATTGGCGTTATTGTTGCTTATCGAGCTTGTTTCATCGGGCATTGTGGGCGTTGCTCTGCAGTTGTGACCATATTGCGAGATGTGATCATTGTTAATTTGTATTTTCTTTTTCTTTCTGTTTCCTTAAATTTCTCTGAGCATTGTGGGCACTGCTCTGCAGTTGCGGCCATATTGCAGGACGAAGTTACTTCCTTTATACTGACTATTCAGTAGTATAAGTAATGTTTAAATAATTAGATAAAAACAAGAAAAAGTCTTCTAACTTTTTTATTTATTTTTTTTATTTTGTTTTGTTTCCGTGAATTCAGTATGATTTGAACGTTAGCCTGCTGGCCAAATGAATTTATATTGCTCAGGCCAAAAAATACCCACACTAGATAAGTATGCTTACTCTGACAGTGATAAAGTAAAATTACTAAGTTCTAAATTATATTTAGAATCTAAACCTTTCAAGGTACAAATAGTAAATAATGATGTTAAAAACCGAGTTCAAAAAGATGAAATCAGCACTATAATTAAGAACCTGAAAAATAAAATATCAATTGGAGTGGATGAAATCTCAAACGGATTCTTAAAGAAGTTCAATATTAAATATCCTGATGTAATAGACAAGTTAATCAATTTATTATTTTATTATAATTATTACCCTGAAAGGTGGAAAATAATGAGGACGGTTATTCTACCTAAAATCAGTAAGGACCTAAAGTCGTCCAGCTCGTATAGAGCAATTTCATTTATATCAAACTTTAGTAAAATATATGAAAAATGTATACTTAGCAAATTACAAGATTTTTCAAACAAAAATAATATAATTAATAAAAACCAATTTGGTGCATTACAAGGTAGATCATCAGAATTAGCAATATGTAATATTATTCAAACAATAAAGAGTTTTAAAACTAAATCGTAAAAATTCTGTTTACTCACGCTAGATGTAACGAAGGCTTTTGATAGCCTTGACCTAAATAAACTGCTTGAGTTACTAAAGAAATTAGGACTAGATAATGGCTTGTTAAATATTATAAATCGGTATTTCGATAATAGACATACAATCATACAGATAAACAGTTCTTACAGTAAAAAAAAAATTGTTATGGGTTTACTCCAGGAGTCAGTGTTAGGACCATACCTCTGGAACATAATTTTTTCACAAATGTACCAGTTAACGTTACCAAACGATATAAAAATAATCACATTCATAGATGACATTGCCATACTTATTGCAGATAAAAATGAAACAATGTTGGAAAATAAAATATATAATGTTTACACTGAAATTGAAACATGGCTCACAGAATTTAATCTTCAAATAAACGAAAATAAATCAAACTATATTCTATTTAACAGTAAAAGTAATAAAAAATCTATTAACTTAATGGTATTCCGATTAAATATCAAATATGCCATGCAAATTAAATACTTAGGTGTTATTATAGACAATAATTTAAAATTTTATAATCATTTTAATTATGTAAGAAATAAAATTAACAAATTCATGCCGATTTTCAACAAACTTTTCAACAATAGTAATCGAATAAATTATAAAAAGGGAATGATATTGTATAAATGTATAATAGTACCAAATATTATTTATGACAGTATTATTTATTTTGATATGCTGGGACTAAAAGATTTCAAAACATAATTAAAGTTTTCCAAAGAAAGGTTGCTATTAAACTGATTAAAGCATAAAGAACTACCAGCTATATGGCTGCAATAGTTATCGCAGGCGTGTTATCTACTGAATACGAACTGCAAAAACATATAAGCTTGTTCGCAATTAAAAACAATATTAATATAGATCATCCGTTTAATAATGTAATATATAAGACACCATTTTTTAAATATGAAGATAAACCACTTAAAGTAAAACAAATGAAAAAACTTATGGATAAATTTTATATAAATAAATTTCAAGAAATATGGAATAATTATAATGGAATAGCGTATAAATGTTTCCCAAGTATAATAGATAGACTTAAAAATAATCAATACATGCCAAATTTTTTTAATGTCCAATTTATAACAGGGCACGGTCTATTTAAGGTATATTTATATAAATTTAAGATATCTGAATCTGACAACTGTGTAATATGTAATTTTAGAGATGATGTTTTTCATATACTACAAGGTTGCAATTATAATAATAATAATAGACTCCGTAATTATGATATAAAATAACTTGTACAAAATTATTTTAATGAATTTAACAAATTTGCAACTGAAGAAATAAAATTCTGGAAAAATAGTATACATTTATATTAAGTAAGTAGTAGAAATATAGTAGATATTGTCAAAAAACTGTAAAATGATAATTAATATAACACCAAAATATTTACTATGGGTTAGTCAGCGACATTAGCTCAAGAAATAGGAATAGAGAAAAAATCAGATTTTTATGCGGTGTGAAACATTCAACAAGAATGTATCAAGCGCCTGGATGACAGAAGGAGAAGGAAGGGAAAGAATAAATGCAGCACAATAGGGAGTAGGAACATTGTTTGATAAGAGAGAGGAGTAAAAGGAAGATTGTCCAGATGAAAGTGATGAACATTCGAACATTATGTGATCAGGATCACATACATGTTGACTGTTAGGAGGATGTAAAGGACAATATGGAGATGCCGCGAGAGAGAATCGGAAAAGCGACGAGAGAAGCCAGCTGTGCTCAAAGCGGAGGCAGCATATTGCCGAGATGCCGGAGCGATGCATAAAAGGGAAGTCAAGAAATCAGGAACAGAAAGGAAGAGAAAGCTGGATGGACAAGTAAAATGAATCTGGGTTTGAGAATGAGGAGTAGTAGGAGTTAAACCATAATTGGTTGTGCGCTGTGGAGGACAGAAAATTAATATTGATGGATGGAAAAGTAGTAAGGAACCTGCTGGAAGAAGAAGCTCGCCGAGCTAATAAGTCAACTGACTCATTTCCTTCTATTCCAGAATGGCTAGGGATCCAAAGGAAATTAACCTGGATTGCACAAAAAAGAAAGAGGTCATGGATCAAGGAACATATAAAAAGGATTACATAATCAGTAGAGTGGGGAGGCAGAGGAGATGCAACAGCCTGTAGCACGCTTTGAGAGTCTGATAGAATAAGGAAATTATGAGAGACCTTCGAAGATCTGATGAAGAAAAGTGCATGGAGGACAGCAATAGACTCGGCACAGAAAGTTGAACAGAAGGAAGGAAGTTTAAAGGACTCAGAGTGATTTAATGAAGGACAAAGAAAGGCTGCACCAACTCCACTTGGGCTCTTGGAACCGTCCGTGTAGATTGTAACGTGATTAGAATAGTGGGAGTTTAAGGTATGTAAAAATTCCGATCTAACGGCGTGATGCAGAACGGGTGTAGGGGGAGCAGAAGAGTAAAAGCAATTAATTGGATGAAGGAAGGAAGAAAAGTTAAAAGAAAAATATGGGAGCTTATCATAAGTGTGAATGTATGGTAAAAATTGAAGGAGTCGAGTAGAAATAAGAGACAGAATTGGTGTTTTATTGGCACTAAATCACCAATCCTGTAGAATGAGGGAATAAGAAGGAATAAGTGAGGAAGAGGGAAAAAAAACAAATGGAAACTTCCAAGTCCTTCTTCGTCTAAAGCATTCTTGCCCCCTAGGGAATTTCGATTTTCCCATATCGATTTAAGCGCTTCCGAAAACAATAATAATAATAGTAATAATAATATTAATAATAATAATAATAATAATAATAACAATAGTAATAATAAGAAGAATTCCTATCAGAAGGTATTATGTATCTGATTCCTAAAGGCGAAGAAACTAGGTGCCCGGATAAGTATAGGCCGATTACATGTCTATGTACACTTTATAAGCTCTTGACCTCATGTATAACAAGTAAAATACAACAACATTGTGCTCAGAATAACATACTAGCAGAGGAACAAAAAGGGTGCCGGCCAGGAACCTACGGGTGTAAAGAACAGTTGGTAATAGACGAAGTAGTAATGACACAAGCTTTAAAAAAAAATAACAATGTACACACGGCATATATAGATTATCAGAAAGCGTATGACTCCGTTCCACATACTTGGCTAATTGAGGTGCTAAAATTGTATAAGATAGTTAGCAGAACAATAGAAATGCTGAGAAGTATTATGGCTAAATGGAGAACAACAGTGATATTTAAAGCAGAAGCTCAAGAGGCAATAAAAATTAAAATAAAAAAAGGTATTTACCAAGGAGATGCTTTAAGTCCATTATGGTTCTATCTAGCTTTAAATCCATTATCAAACATGCTAAATTCAACAAAGTACAGGTATAAAGTTAAAGTAGATAAGAAAATTAAATACAATCTAACACACTTGCTTTATATGGACGACATAAAGTTATATTCAAATAACAGAAACGGTATTAACAATTTGCTGAGAGTTACAGAAATGTTTACAAATGATATAAAAATGAATTTCGGAATTAATAAATGCAGGACTTTGACAATAAAGAAAGGGAAAATAACACAGGAGACAGATCTATACACTACAGCGGAAGGAGAACATATAAAATCAATGGAGAAAGAGGAGTTATATAAATATTTAGGAATCCAGCAAAATAAACGCATTAAGCATTCAAAGATCAAAGAAGACATTCTCAAATGTTATTTGGGCCGGTTAAAGAGTATCCTTAAGACACAGCTAAAAAGTAAATTTATTATACAAGCTATAAATACATATGCTACACCGGTGTTAATGTATTCGTTCGGAATAGTGAAGTGGACTAAGACTGATATTGAAAATATAAATATAAAAACCAGAGCCAGGTTAACAAAAGCCAGGATGCATCACCCTAAAGCGTCAGTTGAGAGACTCTATACAAAAAGAGAAAACGGAGGAAGGGGATTGATGTATTTAGAAAAGCTAAGAACGAGCCAAATAGAAAAGCTGAGGCAATACTTTTTCAAAAAAAGCGAACAATCTGAGCTGCACAAAACAGTAACGAAGTTAGATAAAGACATCACACCGTTGAATCTAAATTATAAACAGGGAGAAACATGTCAAATAAATTTGATAGATCAGTGGAAAACTAAAGCATTACATGGAAAACACATTAAAGAATTGGCAGAAGAATATGTTGATAGGCAGGCCTGAAACAGGTGGTTTAAGAAAGGAGAATTGTTTCCTGAAACTGAAGGTTGGCCTCCAACAAATTGTTCCCGCAGAGAATTCAGTATAATCAGCCGACTGCGGACAGGCCACACCGCAATCTCGCACGACCACCTTCTAAATGGGACATCTCCACCAACACAGTGCCCTTTCTGTATGGGAAATTTCATGCCAACCGTTCAACACTTATTAATAGAATGCACAGCATTCCTATCAACTAAGAAACTCTTAACATATAAAACACTTCCCGATATGCTATCAAACACCCAAACAGCAATAGATTCCGTCATTAATTTTCTTAACATAAACAGGATAGCTAAAACTATATAACCGCAAATCCCGTTTCGGTATGTCGTGATAGCCACAGCAGTTAAATACGGCATACTGAAGATCAGGGAATATCATATAAAAAAAAAAAAAAAAAAAAAAAAAAAATAGCCATACAGGACCAAGTGTTAAGAACAAACAATTATAAAAAATGTATAATTAAGGATGTAACAGCTGTGGATAGATGCAGAAAATGTGGTAAGGAAGGCGAAACAGTACAGCATCTATTAGGAGAATGCGAAAAAATGGCGCAAGAATTTTATACTAGAAGACATGACGATGTAGCAGGGATTATCCACCAGGAACTGGCCGTTAAGTATGAATTGATTAGGGAAAAAGTGCCATATTATAAGTACAATCTGGAAAAAGTCCTGGAAAATAAAGAGATTAAGCTATACTGGAATAGAACAATACTAACCAATAAGACAATAAGGCATAATAGGCCAGATATCTTATTAATAGACAACAAGCGCAAAGTAGGCCTGATTATAGATATAGCCATACCAAGCAGCAAAAACATAAATAACACATACGAAGAGAAAGTTAGGAAATATGAAGAATTAAAGCAAGAAGTAAAGCAAATGTGGAAATTGAAAAAAATAATAGAGGTCCCAATAATAGCGGGCAACACCGGAATAATACCCAAGAAACTGATTAAAAATATAATTGATCTCCAGTTGCCACAATACCTAGTCGAGAATATACAGAAAACAATCATGCTGAACACTGCAACACATGCGAATATTCACAAACGAGATGAAAATAAATAGTGCTTACTAAAGTATAGTCGCATTATTAATAAAAGTACCAGTTGAAGGACTGTGATTGAAGAAGAAATAATAATAATAATAATAATAATAATGATGATTGCAACAATAATGATAATTACAGCGAGAGGAGTAATAATGTTACTACTTCCACTGATTCTACTGTTACTCTTTCTCCTACTAATACTTCTACTATTACTACCACCAATAATAATATTAACAATAACAATAGTGATAATAATAATAATAATAATAGTGCTAGTAATAATAGTTGCATTACCACCGTTTCCAATACTTGTTTCGTAAATGATCATTCGGGACCTTTCATTGTTTTTGTCGAAAATTTAGATGACGATAAGAACATAGGCAATAATCACCCTTTGGCTCTTGCAAGATTATTAAATTCTGTTTCTTCGTCATTTCTTAGTGTTTCTCCACAGGGAAAGGACCGCATTTCAATCACCTTCCCTTCTGCTTCCACTGCAAATTCCTTTTTATCTAATTCTGACTTCTTTCTCAGTAAAACTATTAAAGCTTACATTCCCAATAGAGCCTTATACAGAATGGGAATTATTTCAGGGGTCCATCCTTCGTTTTCTGAAGACGATATTACGGAGGGGATTGAATCGTCTATTCCCATAGCGTCTATTCGTCGTATCTATCGTTCCTCCGAGGGTACTAAAATTCCGACTAGATCCATAGAAATTAAATTCCACAAATCCGTTCTTCCAGGTTTCGTTTCCATTTACAGACTCCGTTTTCCTGTTTCGCCTAGCATACGACTACCTACAGCGTGTTCGAAATGTTTCCTTTTTGGGCATATTTCCAAACACTGTCGTAGCTCTTCGAATATATGCCCTCACTGTGCCTCCAAACATCCGCAGTAATCTTCAAGAACCCCCTCTTTGCCGGAATTGTAAAGGCTCTCATTGTGCTTATAATCGTACGTGCCCGGAATGGGTGAAACAAAAGGAAATTAAGCGCATTATGGCATTCGAAAACATCTCTTTCCATGAGGCATCTAATTTTAAAAATAGTAATTTAGTCTCCCAGGCTTTCTCATATGCCGACCGTGCTTCGTTGCCTGCTTCCTGTTCTAATGTATCTTATAAGTCCTCTCATACAGTTCCCAAATCTATTCCGCGGCCTAAATCCCCAACTTTTCATAAACGTCCTAATTTTAAATCTTATACTAAACCTTCCCCACAGTTTCTTGCCCTTCCTTCTAACCGCCTTCCGTCGCCCTCTAATGGTTGGGCTTTTAATAATTCTTCTTCTACTAGTAATTCTACCTCCATTAATAGTAATTCCTTAGTTCATGACGCTTCCAGTTCTACTTCCGCTTTTTCTTCCAAAGTTCCTTCATCTACTGTTCTTCCTACAGCAAATTTTATAGCTGAAGCGATTTTAGATCTTCTTGCGTCCAATAACATTGATCCTTCTCCTTCCCTTGTTGACTCCCTACCCCTCTTTTTATCTAATTACATTCACCTTAATTAGTCTTTCTTCTCACTTTCGTTATAAAATGAAAGTGAATGCAACCGGGCTAGCCTTTTCTTTCCCATTTCGTTTTTTCTCTGCTTTTTCTGCCTTTATTTCTTTCCATTTTCTGTTTTCTCTCTATTCTCTTTCTATGATCATTATTATTATTACTAACAATATTTCCTTTCATATTAATTTCCTCCTTTTCCAGATTTTAAGACTCCTGAATGTATTGCCCAGAGGCGGACAAGCAGCAGTTGCTTTTTTCATATTTCAATGTACTGACGCTGCTGTGACTAAAATTACTGCCGGGCTCAGATATATTGGTTTTATTCATATCATGATGCATTGTACTCTTGTCTTTTGCCGGATCTTAAGATACTTGGGCATAATGCCCAGAGGCAGACAGGTAGTAATTTATTTTTTCATATTTCAATGTACTGACGCTGCTACGACTAAAATCACTGCCGGGCTCAGATATATTGGTTTTATTTGTGTTGTTCTGCATTGTACTCTTGTCTTAATATTTTTGAGACCTAAGTACTTTGACACTATTTTACGCTATTGTAATTTACATTATATTCTCGAAAAGTTGAGACAATTATCGAGAATCATAGCGACTACAAATTTCGCTCTTTTATGCAACTTAGCTGCCCGTCCTTTTTTCATCAACAGTCTATTTTTGTTTAATTATTTTTATTTATTCCTTCCCTTTTCTTATTAACTTTCGTCTCAACTTGCTAGCCCCAATTTTCCTCCATCCATTAAAGTTTCTTTCCTTCTGTTTTTTTTTTTTTTTTATATTGTAATTATTATTTTTTTTTTATATTGTAATTATTATTATTTTTTTCTATTCTACCTTGCTGTTTTTATTCTGGCACTCTCTACGTCTCTCTTCCTTTGCCTCCCCCTCTATCTTTTTGTTTTTTTTTTATTTGTTTTTCCTTTCCCTACTCAAGTCTTTTCTTTTTATAATTTACTATGCCGGGTACTTTTAATATTTTACAGTGGAACTGTCGCAGCCTTAGAGCCAACAAAAATTCGTTAGAGGGTCTGTTAGACATTCATAGTATTAACGTTGCTCTCATTTCGGAAACGTGGCTACGGTCGGATATGAATACTAATTTTCGTGGGTATAAGATAATCAGATGCGACTGTGACGATGGTTATGGTGGATCTGCTATTCTTATTAGGAACGGCATTCTATTTAAATCTCATGATGTTTCCTTTAATTCCCCTTCTAGTCTTAATCAGCCTAATATTGTACACATTTCCATTCCTTCCAATGCAGCTCGTCCGCTTAATATTATTTCTATTTATGATCCCCATAGTTGCGACCTTCGTCACTTTCCTCTCGTTTCTTTCCTCAGGTCTATCCCGCATCCATTCATCATTGGGGGTGACTGGAATGCTCGGTCGCCCTCATGGGGCTGCTCAAACCATAACAACAACGGTACTGTTCTTGAAAATCTTGTTCTTTCTAATGATTTAGTCCTTCCTAATGATCTCTCTCCTACCTATTACAAGAGCCCATCTAGTTATAGTACTTTCGATTTAACTTTCTCATCTCCTTCTATTGGTTTTGATTACAATTGGTCAACTCTCATGGGCTCCTATGGTAGTGATCATATTCCTATTCAAATTACTCCCCAGAATCCTCCTTCTTCTCCTTGTTTTAAACCTCTCAATTACCTTCGATGGAACCTATCGAAAACTAATTGGGCTCTGTTCCACTCCTTAGTTGATTCTACACTTCCTAAATTTCTAGATGGCTCTGATCCTGTACCTCATTACCATCTATTCCTAGATTTGATTACAAATGCTCTATCGCTGTCTTCTCCTTCCTGTAAACCGTCATCGTCAGGCCATCGTGGATCAGCATTGTCTCTCTGGTGGAACGAAGAATGCAATGCCGCTTTCGATCATAGTCGCGCTACATTTAGAATTTTCCGATTGAATCCTACACGCGAAAACTTTCTTGCCCACAAAAGGGCCAATGCAAGGGCTAGGTTTATTCTAAAATCGTCTAAGAAATCCTCTTGGAAGAATTTCTGTTCATCTTTTTCGAGAATTACTCCTCTCAATCATATCTGGAAAATGGCCAGAGCTTTCAAATTCCCTTCTTCTGAACGTCCTTCTATCCATACTATTTCCTCCGATAGTTTGTCTTCTTTTCTTGATGCTGTTGCTCCTGCTTATGTTCCTAACGTTGATGAATCCTGCCCGTTTCCTGTTACGGAAAACTCTAATTCTCATTTTCTTTCCTCCGCGTTTAATATTAATGAATTAAAATTCATTTTCAAAAAATCTTCCCTTCTTTGTCCTAAAAAAGTTATCCAATTTTGTATATTCAACTCCTTTTTGTCCAGAGAAGTCACACCTCCTGCCTGGAACACCTTTATTATCATTCCTATCCCTAAGAAAAACTCCTCTCTTCGTCCGATCTCCCTAGCATCGTGTTTCAGAAAACTGTTTGAGGGCATGCTTAGCAAGCGCCTGGTCTGGTGGCTTAAACACAATAACGTTTTTCCTTCTAATATGTTTGGTTTCTGCCCAGGCTTAGGTCCTGCTGACTATATCAGTCTGTTTGTTTCCTATATCTATAAATCTTTCCTCGATAAACAGTACACTTTAGCTACTTTTATCGATGTTTCCAGTGCTTTTGATAATGTCCATCTCCTACTCTTCGAGATAGAATGATAGCAATTAACATCCCGACGAATTTCTGTTCCCTCATTGTTAACTTGATGTTAAATCGTACTATTCTCCTGTCTTCTTCTTCGTTCGAGGTTACAAGAGTTGTTTCACATGGTCTTCCACAAGGATCCTGTCTTAGTCCTACTCTTTTTAATATTTATACTATTTCTGTTGCTTCTCTTTTTATGAACTCCTCTTCCTTATTTTTTGCCGATGACATTCTTCTCTTTTCCTCATCCCGTGATATCGTAGATGCTAACGAAAGTGTTAATTCGTCTCTAGCTACTTTGGAACAATCTATTTCCCCTTTAAAATCCTCTTGTATTGTCTTTTCTCTTCGTCCTTTTAATCCCGCTTTAGTCTCTGTATCCTTAAACTCCAATCTTATCCCTCGTAGGGAATGCTTCTGCTATCTCGGTGTATTCCTCAACAGTCGTCTGTCCTTTTATGAACATATTAATTTCCTTTCCTCTTCTGCCCTTAAAAGACTAAACCTACTGAAAGTTCTTTCCCCAACAAAATGGGGAGGCGATACTTTTCTCATTTCCTTGTACAATTCGATTATCTGTTCCAAATTCGACTACTGTTCCTTTATCTATGGCTCTGCCTAAAAATCACTTTTTTCCAAGCTGGATATAATTCAAAATTCTTGTATTCGTCTTTGCTTTGGTGTTCTTAGATCTTCTCGAGTATCAACAGTTCTCGCTGAGTCTAACTCGCCTCCCCTTTTCATTCGCAGATCCTATTTAGGTTATCGTTTCTTGTGTAAACGCTTACTGTTATCATCCTCCAAACGTATTCCTTCATATCTTTCTATTCTGCAAAACTGGCGTTTTACTCCCAAGAAAATTCCTATTTTAGCCCACATTGCTTTGCGGCTAAATTCCTTTTTATCCTGCACAATTTCTTATAACAATTTGCCTTACTTTTCTTTCAATTTTGCAGATCTCTCCAATCCTCCCAATGTATTCTACTTTCCTTTTTCCTCTAAATCCCTTTCCTATCCAACAGTTATACAGGAATTCCATAGTTATATCGAATCCCGTTTTCCTTCCCATATTGCTATTTTTACGGATGGTTCGATGGAGCCTAATGGAGTTGGAGCTTCTTTCATCATTCCGAGTATTAATTTCTCTGAATCTTTTCGTCTCCCTTCCTTTTGTACTATCTTTACGGACGAGTTAATGGCCATTTTACACTCTAGAATCCATATTTCCTCACATCGTTCTTCTTCTAAATTTTTAATTATCTCCGACTCCATGTGTGCTCTTAAAGCTATTTCCTCTCATTTCCCCTCTCACTCCTCTGACCGTTTCATCCTCTGTATTTGCTCTCTCATTCACACTCTCTTCTCGCCACGCTATCCGCATTGAAATGCTCTGGGCCCCAGTCATATGGGGATAGAGGGTAACGAAATGGCAGATTCCTTGGCTCAGATTGCTGTATCCTCCCACTTTTTTTCTCTAAAATTCCCGTTTCTAATTTACTCCCATTGTGCAAAAAGTTTCATGTTAGATTTTGGTCAGATTTTTATGTTTCCTCCTTTTCTAATCATTCTTCCTTTTATTTTTCCATCCAACCTAATCTTCCCACGCGGCCTTGGTTTTATGATTTTCCTTCGTTTCACCGCTCCATTATGGTCCCTATTATCCATTTATGTCTGAATCATACTCTTCTTCCTTCCTCACGTTTTCGTTTTCATCTTGCTCTTTCTCCTTATTGCCCTCTTCATCCTGACGACGAAGACGTCTGTGATCCTGACCATATCCTCTTTGAATGTCCATTCCTCGTGAACGAACGCACCTCTTTGTATTCCAATCTGCTGTCACTCAAACTCCCTACTCCTTATTGTGCCTCATATATCTTATTGTTTCTGTCGATCTCAGATGTTCCTATCCTCAGTTCCTTTATCTTATCAATAGCTGACCGAATCTACATTTAACTGATCCTTCTCCTTCCTTTCGTTTCTGGGTGGAGATCCTTTGTTGACATGCCCAAAGGGAGGACAAAAAAAAAAAAAAGGACTATCCGAGTATACTGTTTGTAAGTGCGCACGTAAGTAACAAATATATTTTGAGTTTCGTTTACCCGTTGTTACAATCAATTTATGCATGAATAACACCTAAACACTAAATATTGTGGTGTCTTGATAGAAATTATTAAAGAAAGTCTAAATAGGCGTTTTGAGGGATTTTATAAATTAGAAGAACCAAAAGCAATATAGAACATCTATATCATATCCCTTTTTCAAAATGAAATGGGTTCTAAAAGCTAACAGAGAATACATTAAAAACTATTTGTTTCAGAAGTGAGGAAGATAAAGCAAGAATAAGAAGATGAAGAGAGCTCCCAACATACTGACTCTAATAAAAAGAAGGAAAAGACTGAATCCTATTATATGTTTGTTGAGGACTCTGATTCTTCAATAGCCAGTGATAATGCCAATACTACAATAGACTTGAAAACAGTACAATATTTGAAAGATGAAGATAATACTTTTGAATCCTTGAACAAATATCCAAATGTAAAAAAACTCTTTCTTAAATATAATACTAGCTTCTGCATTTGTTGAACAACTATTTTCATTTGGTGGAATGAGTATGAGGCCACATAGACAGAACATGGAAGATGAATTCTTAATACTGGTGTTTTTTTTTTTTTAAAAAATATTATTATTATTATTATAAGGGTGTGTATGAGGGTTTCCATGTGCCGTGTTTAACTACTGGGGCTATTACAGTACATGGAGCCTACTTAAGGGGGATTAAACGCGATAGTACAGATCAGCTGCGACCGTGGGCGGAGCATTTGACAGTATCTTAGACCTAGAGGAAGTGGTGAAGTGAATGGATCATGGTACTGCAAATGAGGGACATTCGAGAAGTAGGTGATAGGTGGATGGGGCGCTCGATTGACTACAAAAGGGGCAGACATTTGGGGGTACCTAGCTCGTGAATATATAGCTGTGCGAGAGGGTTGTATGTCCTAATTGGAGAAATACTGGTGTTAAAATCAGTGAAATGAAGTATTTTATTTTTGAAAAAGATATTTCGAAAATACATATTTTATATTTTGTATTTGTATTTGAAATAAAAAAATAACCAAGCATTTGCATTTTGAATTTTTTGATAAACTATTTTGCACATTTCTGGTTATCACTCATTTGGCCGGTCAGTACTTACAAATATCTCTTATCTATTTATCAAAAGTATAATGACAAGAGAAGCATCTATTATAACTCTGTCTAAATACCTTTATCTACATCTTATAAACATCACATGGTTAACAATTTTTTTAACTTACCTATTATCCTCCCTAACTTTCACTTATTTATTTTTTTCTTGAATTTACATGTTTTAACTTTTGTGCGTCTTAGGTAATACAACTTGCAAAATAAAGTATATCAGCCGCCCTAAAAATATCTACACAACTATAGCTACATACAAATATAAAACAACGAAGCAGATTTATTTAACCACCGTACATTTTCTGTGTCTCTACCACCACTTCAAACTCCTTCATCCTGGCCAAGGAAGCTGCGAGTCGAAAAGCCCACATTCCACTCCTGAGAAATCAACACAACACTTCATTTATCACCAGCATCGTCTCGGCTGGTCTCTCCTATTCCATAGATTTATTCTTTTTTTAATCGCTTTTTTTTCTATTACTTTAATATTATTCAAGCAGATCTCATGGAAAGAAAACAACTCAAAAAGAAGGAAATTTGGAATAGGCTCATGAAAAAACGCACAATGTCCATCCAAGCAAGCATTATATCTTGAACAACCTGTTTAAATGTACATTCGCAGTTTCATTATGTAAAGCTACATAGAACCTCTCCCCATTCAGCATGGCCACATCTACACTTAAGTAGCGCCCACACTGTCTTAGCAGTCATCTGTAACTTGTACATTAATCAGTGATATATACCACCAATGATGCCGAAACAACATGGCCACAAGACAATTAAGTGGAGCCCACGTCATCCCAGCACTGTGCTATGGTTAGAGCACCATATGCTTGGTTGTTTTAGGACAACATGGCCACCCTACAATCAAGCAGAGCCCACACTCTCTTAGTGGTCATTTGTAACTTGCACATTAATCAGCAATATGTACCACCAATGATGCCAAAACAACATGGCCACAAGCACAATTAAGTGGAGCCCACGTCATCCCGGCACTGTGCTATGGCTAGAGCACCATATGCTTGGTTGTTTTAGGACAACATGGCCACTCTACAATCAAGCAGAGCCCACACTGTCTTAGTGGTCATTTGTAACTTGCACATTAATCAGCGATATGTACCACCAACGATGCCGAAACAACATGGCCACAAGCACAATTAAGTGGAGCCCACGTCATCCCGGCACTGTGCTATGGCTAGAGCACCATATGCTTGGTTGTTTTAGGACAACATGGCCACTCTACAATCAAGCAGAGCCCACACTGTCTTAGTGGTCATTTGTAACTTGCACATTAATCAGCGATATGTACCACCAACGATGCCGAAACAACATGGCCACAAGCACAATTAAGTGGAGCCCACGTCATCCCGGCACTGTGCTATGGCTAGAGCACCATATGCTTGGTTGTTTTAGGACAACATGGCCACCCTACAATCAAGCAGAGCCCACACTGCCATAAAGTGTTGTTCATAACTGGAGAATTATGTAACTGTGATCTGTATAACCAGAATAGACATTGTGGCTCAAGCATCACAGTAATCATATGGAAATGACACAATACAGTAGGTAACAAAATTCACAAATGAAGGACAGAATGACAAAGAATTTTTTGGGAAGAATAGTCTGGGAGAACAGGCGAATCAGCTAGCCTACTTATTATTATAGACCAACATAGATAAAAAATAAAAAATAATTGCCGAGATTATAGCACATAAAATAAAGCACTAAATCAATTCCACGAGAACAGAAAGTATAGTCCCCGACCCCTTCAGCAACACAGCTGTGGAACAAAGAGCCTGACATAGCAGCCAATCGCACCATCTTCCAGACACAGAAAATATACACACATATTCCACGAAGATATGTGTAATTTCTTTTCTCTTTTTATTTTTTTCCCATTTTTTTTTGTTTTTGTTTTTATTTATTTAAATATACAAACTTTACTACTTCAAAAAGATAACTAGCCTTAATTAAACAGCCATCTGATACCTACACTGTGCCGCATGCGACAGCATGTCCTAGACAAATTTGTATTAAGAATACTATTTAAACCAGATTAGATCCACAAGATTGCACAAATAGCTTGGTGTGTAAGAAATCGAGCTCCAGAAGACACAATATAATTTAAAATTAATTGTAAATAGTGTATATATATGGGATATATTTCATAAAATGAAAATATACTTGGAATGTTTACAAATATCGAGTATTCCTAATGACGAAGAAACTTCAGGTTATCAGTCAAATAGTATGAGTTAGATAAATAGCAGCACTTATAAATTTATTGTACTTAAATTATTTTAAAAGATGGTGTGAAACCTCTCAGTATTATTTCGTGTTTCTTCTAATAACTGATTATACATCACAGTCTGAGTTGTTACTATATCTTTTTTTAAATTAGTTCCTATCAATTTTATTATTTTTTTCACTTCTTTCTTTAAACTGTTTAATGTTTTTAAGCGCCTCTTCCCTCATTTAAGTTTTGGCTTGTTTTATTTCATTTTGTCTTTTTTTTTGGATTGTTCTCCTGAATTTATTAATTTCCTCTTTTGTTACCATTTTCTTAATTAACTTCTCATTCACTTTTTGGATGTCATTCCTAAGTTCATTTATATTTTTGATTAACATTTCAAATTTTTGATTTGCTTCTTTTCTAATGTTTCCCATGTCTTTTTTATTTGATGCTTTCATATCTAGTAACAATTTCATTATTGTTTCTATTTGTGACCCTTCCAATTCCTTCTTTAAGCATCTCGTTCTCAAAGAGATCTTTTGACTCAATCTGAGTGAGGGTGTTGTCGGACAATTTAATCAAATTTTCTACATTTATATATATACCCTGCCCGGGGAGGGGATACTATGTACCTTCCTAGGACCCAGAACTCCAACCGGGACCGGGCGCGTCCACAGGCGGTGGATAGTGGAACGGCCTATAGATATGTAGGTTAGTTGAGAATAACCAATAAGCAGTCATAAAGTAAGAGTGGCTAATGGTGGAAAGCCTCGGGTAGACGATTCCAGCAGTAACAGAACAATGAGACACAAGGATGTAGAGAGGCAACCTGAGGAATTGTCTGCAAAAAGTCTACAAAAATTTTAGTACTGTCTCACCCTCAGTGAGTTTTAGGCCACTGTCAAAGCCTATATCCTATTATCTCATCAGTAACAACCTGCTGCCTTGTGGTCAGGATTTTGATCCAAAGGCTAGGGCACCACTCCGAAATAGTGGCTTCCCCTCCTCTCCTCCTTTCTTGAAAATCTTTCCACCCCTTCCTACATTCTTCTAGCCTATGAGAAATCATGCCGTTTTGAACATACCAGTCGTCTTGGTTTATCTTGCCACTGGACAAATATGTTTGGGATGGATATGGCGATCCAGCTGTTGACTGCGCTCCAACTGTTGGGTTCCCCCGTGCGCTGCTATTTCTCCACAAATTATCTAAATCCTACATCCCTTCTCCTTCCTCACTTTCATTCTCTCCCATTTCCTTCAGATTACTAAAACCTATGGCATTACAGCAAATGAAGAGAAATGCTAGATCCGCAGGACGAATTTTAACTTGTTAGTCAGGCAGCAGGCGATCTTCTGCAGTAATGCAGAATGATTTGAGTCCTCACGTGCCTAATAGGTATGGCATCCTCCAGACGAGAACACTTTTGCAGTCAGTTGATAAGATGTTTTCATTATAGAAGATAAGGAACAAATGGAAATGGAATTTTGCAACATAGAATGTAAGAACACTTAGAGACAATAAGGATTTACTAATTAGAAGAACGGCAGTGATAATACACGAATTGAGAAGATATAAAATAGACATTGCGGCATTAAGTGAAACCAGAACAGCTAGCGAGGGTAAAATGACAGAGGATGTGGCTGGATATACGCTATATTGGAAAGGAGTCGCACCAGTTAAAAAACACAAACATGGTGTTGGAATCGCTGTCAATGTGAATACAACCGCCTATATCATAATTGAACCAGTTGGAGTAAATGACTGTATTATGTACATGAAATTTCAGTTTCCACATAGCCAAAAGATCACAGTAGTTAGTGTATATGCCTTAACACTGAAAATTTCAGATGAAGAAAAGGAAGTTTTCTTTGAAGAACTGCAAAAGGTACTGAATAAAACCAATTCCAAAGGCAACATTATTATCCTTGGCGACCTTAACATAAGAGTGGGGAAAAACACAAATATTTGGAAAAATGTGATAGGGCGTCATGGAATGAACAAGAAAAATGAAAATGCAGAACGCCTATTACAGTTCTGTAACAGGAATGGCTTGTTTATAACTAATAGGAACTACAAAATAAAGGATATCCATAAGGGAACATGGGTTCATCCAAGATCTAAAGTAGCACATAGGATTGATTATGTTATAACAAAGGAAGAAAGAAGGAACGAATATCTCGTAATGTGTGTTATAAGAGATGCGGATGGGGACATCGATCACCTTATGTTACACTCTCAATTCAGATTTAGAAGATGCTTGTCCCGCTGTGGGAAACAGAATAATGCAAGTAAATTAAAACGATATAACCTAAGTGCATTAAAAGATAAATCGGTCATGCAACGTCTTGAAATGGAATTTAAAAAGTCAGCCCATGAAGTACATCAACATGATATGTCGCAGTGGAGTATTGGGGCACAATTAAAGGAAAAATAAATAATATCTGTAAGAATGTATTAGGATACAAGAAAACCAAACAACAGGATTGGTTTGCTGACAATCCATAAAAAATCAATAAGAATAAAGCAGGATGACTGCAAAGTCGAGGTAAGAGAACGAATTGAGAAAATAATACTAGCAGAGGAATATGAAGGAAGAGGGGATAGGGCTTGAAGGGCTCCTTTAGAGTCCGAAATAATGAGGAATTGGGAAAGATTGCTTAAAGAGGAAATAAAAGAGATAGCCTGAAGGATGGCGATTGACTCATCAGAAAAAATAGTACAGAAGCAATGAAGTCAGAATGACTAAGAATGCCGAAGCAATGAGGCAGTAAATGCACCACCCAAGCCGTCCTCGCTCCTAGAACCATTAGGAAATGAGCAGGAAAAGAGGAATTCAACAAATAAAGAAATTCATTGTTGACTGCACTGGGAGAGGAGAAAATTGGCTCGAAGTGGGAGAGAGGAAAATTTGATAGGCTACCATAGGCTATTGAAGTCATGAAAGAAGTATGGGAGAGTGTTGTAGGAAAGGATAACAGGAGAAAAATACCAATGAGCAATAGGATTGGGATTTTATGAGAAGAAAAATGCCAGCGGTTTTTGATATATAGATAGGAGGAAATAAGTTTGGATGAGGAGATGGGAAGCTGTTTAATTAAGAAGCGATACCCAAGCTGAGAGTGGCAAATAAACAATGGTTGGGTAACCGACTCTGATAGAACTGTGGGAATGGGAGAGGATTTCAAGGTTCCAATGCATAAACGGAGGCAAGAGTTCTGGATCACATCAAGTTTAGAAAGGAGAGACTTAGAGGAATTACTATAGATTAAGGAACAATAGTCAAGCTTGGACCAGATGATGGCTTTGAAAAGAATTAGAAGAATAAACGGATCGCCTCCCCACCTCAGGGGTGAGAGAGATTTAAGGAGATTAAGTCTTTTAAGACAGGATTTACAGAGAAAATTAATGTGCTCCTGGAATGTGAGGCGGCTATTCAAAAAAAGGTCAAGATAGCATATTGAATTGACAATGGGGATAGGAATACCAGATACAGTGATGCAAGTTAGAGCTTGGTTAAAGGGGTGGAGAGAAAAAATGATACAAGACGACTTAGTAGGAGAAAGGGAGAGGTGGAGATGAGAAAGGGGATTATTAAGAATAGACAGTGAATTATTCAATTCATCAATAGCAGGCAGACAGATTGCCACATGTGGAATAGACCAAAATGTTGTCAGCGAAGAGGAGAGAGGAAGAAGGAATAGGAAGAGAAGCGATATCAAAAGAGTAAATATTAAAAAGTGTAGGACTCAGACAGGAACCCTGTGGGAGCCCATAATAAATGCATTGAAGGAGGAAAGGGAGAGAGAAGAAATAAAGAGTTCTGTTCTGGAAGAGGTTGATTATGAGAATGACGACGACAGAAGGGAGGTTAAGAGAAAATAGTTTGGAACCCAAAGATGGAAGATGCACATTATCAAAGGCAGAAGAGATGTCCACAAAAAAGGCAATAGTGAATTTATTAGTTAGGAAAGACTTATAGACATCCCGAAAGAAATAAATAATGCAGTCAACTAGTCCAAGCCCAGGGCAAAAACCAAACATATTAGGAAGGACTAAATTATTGTGCTCCAGCCACCACACAAGATGACTGTTAATCAAACCTCCAAAAAGTTTATGCAGACAGGAAGCCAGGGAAATGGAATGGAAAGAACACTGATTTATTTTAGGAATAGGAATGACAATAAAGTCGTTCCAGGATTTTGGAGTGGAACCAGAAAGGAGAAAAGAATAAAAAATATGGAGAAGGAAAAGCAGTGTGGCAGGAGAGAGATTTTTAAGAATAAGGAACGAGAAACTGTCCCAACCAAGAGCAAACAAGGTAGATTTATTAAGAATGAATGCAAGCTCGTCATAATGGAAAGGAGAAGACAGGAAGTGCGGCTCAGAGTCAACAGGAAGAGAAGAAAGAACAGTTTCTTCAAAAGAGGGGACATAGGTGGGAGCAATAGAATCCAAGTAGGACTCCAGCTAGGGATTGGAAGGGTGGGAGTGGCGAGAGCACTCAGAAAAGGGTGATCTAAAAGCATTAGCAATTTTCCAGATCTAGGAAATGGGTGTATCTCTGGAGAAGGAGGGACAAGAAGACTTCCAAGAATTCTTTTTGGCAGACTTAAGGGTGAAATGAGTTTTTGGATTGGCTTCTTTGTGGGTTAGGAAGTTGGACATAGAGGAATGAGGGTGGAAGGCTTTAAAAGTAACAGAACTTTTTTGTATCACTGCTTTACACTCTTCGTCCCCCTAGAGTGAGGAGGCATACAAAGAAGAGCGATTACACATGCTGGTAATAGGAGGAGAAGATGCACGGAGAGCAGAATTTAGCATCCCAGTGAAAAAATTGTAACAGAATAAGGGATTAGGAACATCAGAAAAAGAAGGGAGAGAGGAATCCACCAAGGAATGAAATTTAGCCCAATCAGTTTTAGAAAGGAGCCAACAGGAAGATTGAAGGGGCTTGAAAGACTTGGGAGGGAGCACATCATTAAGAGTGAGCAGAATGGGGACATGATTGCTGCCAAAAATGCCATCAAGAGTCCTCCAGGAGCATAAGAGACCAAGATTGAGAGAGGAAAAGGAGAGATCAACTGAACTAGAGGAAGAAGGTTGCTTGAAGAGGGTAGGGGACCGATCATTAAATATAAAAAAATCATAGTCCAAGATGAGATTTTCAAGAATCAAACCATTAGGATTATTCCTAGCACAGCCCCAAAGAGGAGAGTAAGCATTCTAGTCGCCCCCAATGATGAAGGGACCAGATAAAGATGAAAGAAATGAGATAAGAAGATTAGAGAGTCTGGAGTTAGGAGGGTTATAAATGCAAGCAATATGTCAAGGATTTGGAAGAAAATTCAAAAGAGAAATGTGAACCATGTTAGGAAGATTAGGATAGGGAGGAGGAAGGCATGGGATATTGTGTGATAGGTAGAATAGATTGTATCTAATAAGAATGGTGACGCCAATGTAACCATCCACATAATCTGACTGAACTAAAGAATAGCCTTTGAAATGTAGAGACAAGGAGGATTTGAGCCAAGTTTCAAATAACAACGCCACATGGATATTATAGAGGTCTAATAAACCCTCTAAACTTAATTTGTTAGCTTGTAAGCTACGGTAGTTCCACTGCAGGATGTTCAAAGCATGAGCACGTGACTTGCTATCTAGGATACAAGAAAATTAAAATATGATAGAAAATGAGGGCAGGGACGAGGATGAAGTAATAGAAGTAGCTATAAAAGAAGAAAGAAAGGTTAGTAAATAAGAAGCGAGCACATATGTGTACTTCCAACTTGAGGAAGAGAAAGGAAGAACAAGGAAACTGAAGACGAAAGAAGTCCTGCCCACCACAATATGCAGGCCAAATTGCCAGACCTTTTCTATTCATATCAATTTGGTATAATCCAAAGTGCAGGGAGAAGTACCTGCAGGAACATGGTTGTCGACCAGTTTGTAGGTATCCTTCCCTAAAGGGACAATTATACCTCCATATAAACAAATTAAATGACATGAGCACAGAGGCATGTATAGTGATGGGGAGGGGGGGAGGCAAAATATGCCTTATGCGGAATGGACGTAATTGGATAAGAAAGAAGAAAGATTGTCAAGGAAAGAAGAGGAGGCGGCTATGTTATGAGAAGCGAGGAGTTCCATGATTGTGGTGGAAAGATTAGTGATATTAAGAGAGAAGTAATTGGGGGACAAATTAGTAAGCAGAGTGCGAGGAGCTAGAAAGTTGCTGGAAGGCAGCGAAGAATTCAGCTGAGGGGAATTAGTAACTTGCTTTGTTTATCTTGTATGCATTCGCATTCTCATTATTGCGTTTTCAGCTCAGTAATCAGTTGTTTTGGCAATTTAACTATTATTTAGATGCTTTCCGAATTCTTAGATTACTGTTATTTATTCCGATTTGTATAGTGATTTATTTTCATCCTTTTTTTTTCTTCTCATTTTACATATATTTCATTTTGATTTACTTGACCAATGAACTCGTCTTCCAAAGATTCAAAAACCAATAAAGCAAACATGTCGCTGAATCTAATGGAGGATGACGCTGCCAGAAAGTGTAAACCATCCAGCCCTCTCAAGCCATCAATGATTCTACCAAACAAGGATCTGCGGCTTTCGCAACCTGACTTGCCCAACCTCTCTAATATCATTAATAACATCTGTGCGATTAAAGCAGTCAAAAACTTTAATATGGCTAGTAGTAGTAATAATAACAATAATAACAATAATAATAATAATAATAATGATAATAGTAATAACAACATCAACAATAACAAAAATAATAATTTATCCACTAATAATAACAACAGTAAAGATCATGTTAATGTTTTTCCTTCCAATAATCCTGGTCCCTTTAAAGTTTTTGTTGAGAACTCCACCCTAGACAAAAACATTGGGAATTTGCACCCGTTGGCTCTGGCTAGGCTCATCTACAAAATTTCAACTTCCTTTTCGAACATCATTCCCTAGGGCAGGAGGCGTATCTAGGTTATGTTTCCCTCTGCTTCTGCGGCGAATGATTTTCTGAACAATTCCTCATTTTTTCAGGCCAATAATCTTACTGCATTTATCCCCACCAATGCTCTGTTTAGTATGGGCGTTATCTCTGGAGTTTTTCCTTCCTTTTCTGAAGACGAAATTAAAGAGGGGCTTGAATCCTCTATCCCAGTAGTTGCAGTTCGTTGTATCATTCACTCTTCTGATGGAAAAAGAAATTCCCACCAGGAGTGTCAAACTTAAATTTGCTAAGTCGTTCCTTCCAGAGTTTGTATCGATTTACAAACTCCGTTTTCCCGTTTCCCCTAGTGTCCGTCTCTCACTCAGTGCTCTAAATGCTTCCTTTTTGGACATATTAGTAGCTAATAAATGTTTGAGTTGGCACAGGTTCCCCCGAGTTTACCCCAGTATTCCTGGAAAGTTCCCCAGAATTTGCCGTCCAGGTGTTCAAAATTCACCTAAATTCCTGTCCAAGTACTCAAAATTCACCCAAATCCCCGTCCAGGTGCTCAAAAGTCACCCCAATTTGTGTCCAGGTGCTCAAAATTCACCTCAATCCCCGTCCAGGTAGTCAAATTTCACCTCAAGTCCCATCAAAGTGTTGAAAATTCACCCCAATTCCCGTCAAAGTGTTGAAAATTCACCCCAATTCCCGTCTAGGTGTTTAAAACTAACCACAATTAGTGTCCATGTACTGAAAGTTCATCAAAGTTTCCCCGGTTCCCCCGTCACGTTCCCTGTAGTCCTGATAATCCAAATACTATCTAGACCAATCCTCAACCCTTATACTATTATGCTCCAGTAATCCAAATACCCCATAGTCCTGGAGAAGGACCCCAATCCCATTTCTTGTGGCATAGTCATAAAGTAACCTATATTATGGGAACCAAAGTCACTTAAGTATAACCCCCAACCAGTGCAACACCATAATCTCGAACACCCGCCCAGAGAAAGGGGGGCCCAGCCAATGCTCTATTATATGAACATATCAGGTATTCAGAACTGAATAAGATTTTTTTTTTTTTTTTTTTTTTTTGATGGAACCATTAATTTATTTCTATACCACGAAACTAACCCTAGTCCCCTGTGACAATTTATCGCTCTTTTAACACCATATTATAATATATAATTTACTTGTATTTCCGTAGGCCTGATTATTTTATAATTATTATTTTTATAGATAATATTTTTAAGCTATGCGCATAATTACAACTCTCGGGGATATATTAATATACTAATTCAAAGAGTATTTTTCAAAATTTAATTTGAGTTCACCTCGATAAATTATTTTTAATATTAGCATAATTTTAATCATTTGTCTAATTAATTAATTAAGACCTCTGATAGATGGAAAAAATCTCTGGACAATTAAAATTTTTTCCTGCACATGATTAATTTTATTTCGGGTAAAATCTTCGATCACTAAATAATTTTTATTGACGTCCTATTTTTAATATTATACAGATCTCAGTATAATTATTAAAAGAAGGAACTCGCAGCAGCATTGTTGCTGCAAACGTGCAAGTGTTTCTTTTTAGAAATCGTCAACCTCTGCATGTATATGTCGCATCGTTACAGCAGCCTTTGTATGCACGGCTCACTATTTACTGTTATTCAGCAAAAGAATATTTTTTTTTTTTCGTGCTCGCACATAATTAACATCGGGGTCGTCAGCCAGCAGACATTTCCAAGAACAATCGATGCTCTGCAGCCTAAGACGCTTCACTGGTCGTCTAAGACATTATTGTGGCGACTATACACCTTTTCTAGATATCAGGATGAAAGCGTGAAATCTCTCCCGCTGAAACCGGTTTTTCACACACGCGCCAGTCTTTCTTTTTAGAAATTGTCAACCTCTGCAGTTATACATCTCATCGATACACCAGCCTTTGTATGTATGACTCGCTCGCTATTTACCATTATTCGGCAGAAGAATATTTTTTTTGTGCTCGCACACATTTAACATCGGAGTCGTTGGCCATTTTCAAGAACAATCGCTGCTCCGATGTCTAAGACACCTTAACGGTCGTTCATAACATTATTGTGGCGCCCTTTTTTACAACAGGATAATTTATGACAGCAATGCACCTTTTCCAGGAATCGCAGTGAAAGCGGTCAATTTCTCTTAACAAAACCGGTTTTCAGGGATGTTTTAGCCCCGCACATTTTTGCACATTGCGCTGGTTAAAATCGAGGTAGGTAGCTGCAATCCTCAAGAAAACGCATTTGTAGTTTGCTCTTCACAGTGTTCAGTTTGTTTTCTTATGGTCAGGTGTTCTTAAAGTGATTTTTAAATTTGTTAAAGTTTTACACAGTTGTCATCATTTACAGATTCTTAAATCAGTAAGTAACTCGCATTTTATTTATGTCTGTTTTTAATTAAAATTATTTTTTTTAATTTTACAAATTTATCAATATTTTTCATAATGTCGGCTTCTCAATCAACATCTTGATCAAATATTGCACCGGACGTCGAAAGAACTTTGGCAGTCCTTTATCATATTGAAAATATAACGAAACGATACAAAAATAGGATTGCGATATACAGGGTCATAAATGATAATGCGCGGATAGTTGACATTAATAAATTTTTGGAAAAAATTAAATCAACTGTAATTGATACAGTTTCGGGATCGATTGGGAAAGGATTAAAATGTAGCATTATGCTACATTGCATGTTTAAACGAATAACGGCAGTTACCAAACAAAAATTCACAGTTCCAACATATTTTCCATCAAATTGTAAATTGCTTGTTGAAGGAGATGATTTCAACAAGTGGTACAAAGATTCAGTTTGTGAAATGAAGGACCTGATAGACAGATTTGAATACGTGCAGGGATCGGGTTGGACGATTAAGAAAATTGTATACCTCGAATTACGGATTAATAAAGTGAACGTCTTGCAACGTGCTTCCTCATATATTCCGTTACCAAAGGCAATCGCTACTCGAAAAGCGGTTATAAATGTGAATAATAACGATGTGTTCTGCTTTAAATATTCAATGTTGACAAAATTTGTGAAAAAAGATCCTCAGTATGTAAATAAGTATCTGAACAATCAAGAACTAGATGCGAAATACTATTGGACTGGAATTTCATTCCCTGTCAGTCTTGATGATGTGCAAAAATTTGAAAAGATCAATCCAAACTCCTCAATTAATGTGTATGCACTAGACGAAAATAACTTTGTTTATCCAATTCGTATCTGTAAGGAAGACAAACCAGATCATACAGATCTCCTTTTAATTCAGGATAGTGCCAAGAAACACTACCGCTTCATCAAGGACTTGGAGAAACTTGTGCATCATCAAATCACCAAGCACAGTGACCATTTTCACATATGCAGAAGGTGCTTATGGCACATTGACAGTCCTCAAAAGCTCCAGGAACACCAAAAAGATTGCAGGGAATATTCTCCAGTTGCAATCGAGATGCCGGTGCAGGGAAAAAACATTCTCCAGCATGATAAATATTGACAACAATACTGGATCCCTTTCGTTGCATACGCAGATTTCGAGTGCGTCCTGGAGCCTGTAGTAGATGATGTTGAAGATGATGAAGAGAATGATGACTCAGAAGAGGAAGATGACCGCATCACTCGCTGTGTACAGAGCAAACAATCGCGCAAGAACACTATAAAAGTTCATAAGCACGTGCCTATGAGTTTTTCATATAAAATTGTGTCTCGTATTGGTGATAATGTTCTTCCTCCATCATTAAGATCTCAACGAATATATCGCAATCGCAATGCTGCTAAAGTGTTTATGGAAAAACTTGTAAATGATGCGAAAATCATTTACGAAATTTACAAAAACAATAAATCAATTGTGATGAGTGCTGCAGATAAATTGGCATTCGATAGTGCTACTGTTTTCTGTATTTGCACAAAACAATTAAATGATGATGATAAAGTTCGGGACCATAATCATCTAACTAGTAAATATCACAGTGCTGCTCATAGCAAATGTAATCTCGAGTCGCGCTTGCCTCAGTTTTTGTCTGTATTTATTCATAACCTATCAGGCTATGATAGCCATATAATAGTTCGCGAATTGGCATACAACACACTCGATGTAAACGTGCTTGCAAACACGGAAGAGCAATATAAAGGAATCTCAAAACAGATCATACCTGGAAAGTTCCAGCTTAGATTTGTCGACTCCTTTAGCTTCATGGCATCAAGTTTGGAGAAGCTTGCAAGCTACCTTCCAGATGATGCTTTCCATCATACAGTTGCTAATATTTGTGATCCATCTTTACTCACCCTTTTCAATCAAAAGGGGTATTTCCCATATGAATACTGCACAGACACTGCAAAACTTGCTGAAGAATCATTGCCTCCAAGATCGGCGTTTTACAGTTCTCTAACAAAGTCAACCATTGATGAGAATGCTTATCAGGCAGACAGTATGGGATGCCCTTCAAGTCAAGAATTTGGGGGAGTATTCGGACGAATATTTAAGGACTGACGTCCTCCTTCTGACGGACATCTTTGAAAATTTCCGTACTGTTGGTTACAAAATTTACAGCTTAGACCCCGCATGGTCATATACAGTTCCTGGTTTCACATTTGTGGCAATGCTGAAATTAACTGGCATTAAACTTGAACTTTTGACCAACTACAACATGTACTTCTTTTTTGAAAAAGGTATACATGGTAGTCTGACGCAATGTGTTAAACATTATTGTGAAGCGTGCAATAAATATATTGTTAATAATAACGCTATTCCATCGTCATCCTCATCCTCGCCTTCTTCTTCCTCATTGTTGGATGAAGATAGTAATTTTATTATTTATCTCGATGCTAATAATTTGTATGGTCACACCATGTGTGAGCCACTTCCAATAGGTGGCTTCAGGTGGATGACCAAAAATCAATTACAGCAACTTGATGTTTCAAATTATGATGAATATTGGACAGAGGGCTGTATACTCAAGGTAGATTTGGAGTATCCCTCCAGTCTACATCATTTACATAACTATTATCATCTATGCTCTGAACATCGTAATGTCTCTAAAAAAGGGACAATCAAAAAACTGGTTGCAACATTATATAATAAGTCAAATTACATTATACATATAAAATATTTAAAATTAGCATTAAATTTAGGATTAAGATTACCTAAAATACATTGTGGCATATACTTCAACCAATTGCCATGGTTGAAGGAATATATAGAATTAAATACTCAGTACTGTCAATTAGCAAATAATGACTTTGAAAAGAACCTTTACAAGATCATGAACAATGCGATATATAGAAAATCACTTCAAAACCAATAGAATTTATTAGATTTAAAACTCGTTTCAGATAAAGTTAAGTTCACTAAACTCGTTGCAAACCCTAGGTTTAAGAATAGTACTATATTTCATGAGTGTCCGTTCTTATGCATCGTTCATTGTAGTGCAAAACATATTGTATTTAATACACCTATTTATATTGGGATGTCAATCCTTGACATCAGTAAGCATACTATGTATGACTTCCACTATAATAAGATGTTAAAAATGTACAGTGCAAATAATTTAACTTTATTATATACAGATACTGACAGTCCCCTTTATGATATAAGAACTGTCAATTTATATTTAGATATAAGGAATAATTTAAGTTTTTTTGACAACCGATCACCCGTGCTATTCCATTAGTAATAAGAAAGTCCTTGAAAAATACAAAAATGAGATGAATTCTATTCCTATAGAAGCTTTTGTCAGTCTAAGATCCAAGGCATATAGTATTAAAGTTTCAAATAGTAATAAGGCAATAATGAAATGTAAGGGTGTTCCTTACAATGTAACAAAAAACCAAATATCATTTAATGATTACAAAAATTGTATATTTAGTAATAATAATATCACTAGCACTAATTATCGTACTGCGAATGAACTATACATGATATGCACAACAATGCTAGCCATTAATGGACTAGATAATAAATGTGTCGTGTTACATGATAATATACATACAGTGGCCTTAGGTCACATAGATTTAGATAATATTATTGCTCGCACTGGTAATGAAGAAGAAGAGACAAATGAATCTGAACCAGCTGCAAAACATATATGGTTAGAATAAGATGTATGTTTTTTTTTTGTTTTCTTTTTTTAGCACAATAGAAGTTGCTTATCATACAGCAGTAATGAGGAGTACATTAGTCGTCATGATTGTGCCAAATGCTATACACTTGAGGGAGGCATTACATGTAAATATATATTTTCCTTTTAAAAAAGAAGCATGCAATTCTTGTGAACATATTATGTGTATTTATTTTCAAATTTATTTAATTTTTTTTCTTTTCTTAGACATACATAACCCACCTTTTCCCAGATGGTGTTGTGTCCCTCCTAAATGGTGACACATTCCAAGTCAATGTTGAGGGCTGGTTTGCACGGTCTTATGTTGAAGGTGCGTTACTCTCGCTCCTGCTAGGTCAGATGTTATCTCTAACAAGATGCATAAGAATCCTCACAGAAGAGGATGAGCCGCTGCCTCCTCCACTGCCAACAGATGAGGATGAGGTTGCTCAATGGGTCATGAACGATGATCTGGGGGAAGAACCTGCTATTGATTTAAATGAAAGCGGGTATCTGACGGATGAGGGGGAGGAGTAAGTCGAATAATTCAAAACTGTCTTTAAAATCTTTTTTTTTATTTTGTTGTTTAATTATTTGTTTTATTCATTTTATCACATTATTATTTTAGAGCTATGGATGAAGATTAAGCATTCTCATCATGTAGTGTCGATGCTAATCAAATCCCAATTTAATACAAGTCAACTTCGCATGTGCACAGATGTAATCGGCTCATTACTGTACAAAATAAATCAAAGTACAATTGAGTACATCAATTCACTCAATCCCTGTCTCAAACTCGTAGACAACAGTTCGCAAACTGGAGTGTCGATATTTTGCTTGGCGCAGAATTCTATGGCAAAATCATCACTGGTCAGAAAAAATTTTACAGCAATTTGTGCCTCGCAAACTCAATTTTCGGTTGGCTTATAATCGGCCCATTGCCTGGAATCAAGCCTAACAAATTTTGGGAAGTAGAAGAAGTCACACTGCCCAAAATTTCTCTCCACGAACACAAATTATATGTTAGTCATTTTCAAAAAACACATACCCAGCTACCCAATAGTCGATTTCAGATTCAACTGCTGTTCAAGACATCCACCAATAAGTTATCAAACATGTACTAGGAAGCGTATGCCACTCTCTTGCGATACGAGCAGTCTAATCCTGATCTTAGATCCTGATATATAAAATTCATGCAAGAATACAACACTTGGATACATGCAAGTGGCCGACCTGAAATCTCACTCAACGTGGTATTATATTCCGCATCTACCCGTACTCAGAGAAGATAGCTAGACAAAGAAATTGCGTGACGTCTTCAACGCTTCCACTGAATCAAAAAGTGGAATCTGCCTCAACAAAGCACTGTTGGCTGGCCCAATACATCAACCAGACCTCTTCGATCTTCTGGTGAACTTCAAAATGTATGCAATCGCGTTCTCAGCCGATGTGACAAAAATGTATCATTGCATAGATGTACATCCTGATGACTGTCCATTTCAATCGATCCTGTGGTGTGAAAAACATATGGGTAACATCAAAATTTTCGAACTGACAATGCTCACATATGGATCCAGCCCACCAAATCTCGGAAACTCATCTGGAAATAGCAAAACGCAATCGCGAGTGAGTTTTATATGGACGATCTACTACCCAGAGTGGATACAGTAGAAAACACGCTCGAAAAAATCTTGAAAGGTTCACAAGGAACTCACAAAAGCAAAATTCCCATTATGGAAATATGTCTCAAACTCAGACGAATTTCTCAATGCGAAAGATCTGAACTTGGTCAAACAATTGCGGGCTGTTTCATTCTCATCCACTGTAGTAGCAAAAATTCTCAGCCTAAGTTGGCACCCGGATGAAGATTCCTTCAGAATCAACGTCAAAACAGCCGACATCACAGCGAAAAAGCTCACGAAACGTGTCGTATCGTCGTTAATAGCAAGCATATACAACCCACTCAGATTTGCTGGCCCAGTCCTAATCCATAGTAAAATCTTGCTACAAGATTTGTGGTGAAAGGAATTGTCGTGGGATAACCCACTGCCTGAACATCTGGAGAAAAGCTTCAGAGAGTATTACTCAACACTCGAAGACACAAAACTTGTCCAAATTCCTCACACATATTCCCCAACCAAAGCGCACTGAATCATTCTAGTCAGATTTAGTAACACTAGAGAGAGCTTATAGAGCAGTCGTCTACATCTGGTCTGAAACTGGATCCAAAACTGACATAACACTGGTATGCTCTAAATCGAAAGTTGCACTAATAAAGGCTGTGACAATAACCCAATTGGAATTGCTCGGAACAGTTCTGTTAGCCCGGCTCATGGAGCGTGTGGCAAGAATGTTGAAACTCGACCTCAGCGAAGCATTCGCGCACTGTGACTCGACCACAGTCCTGGCATGGCTAAAAGGACCATCGGTAAAGTACAAAGTGTTTGTAAGAAACTGGATCGATTTCATCAATTCGATCCTCACGGGTTAAATGCTGGAACTATGTAAGCAACAAAGAAAACCTAGCAGATCTTGTCATACAATGCATCAAAGCGCGATCTCTCGTGGAAAACAGGATATGGAACCATAGCCCCCCCTGGCTGCAACTCGGACACTGTCCAGACAAAAATATCGATCTACTGGATAATCTGCTGGAGATTAGAAAACTTTGCGTCACATTACTCACCAGCCTGATCCTGGATGAGTCGATTATAGCCAGGTACTCAGCATACAACAAACTCGTCCAATCAATAATGTTTGTCAGAATGTTCATTGCACATGTATGAAATCGATCAGAAATCGAAACATCATCAGCTCAACAAGCGATCAATGACATTCTTCATATACCACAACTAACCTGGTTCCATTCCGAAATCAACGCCATCTGCCAAGGCGTCCCCATGCAATCCTGAAGCTCAATCCAATCCCTAAACCCAATTCTCGACTCACATGGAGTTCTACATATAGGAGGAAGATTATGCAACAGCAACTTCTCATACAATGTGAAGCATCCTGTCATTCTTCACATCAAATTGATTTTGGCAAAGCTGTTAAGTACAAAATGTACATGAAAAGTACCATCACATGTGTCTCAAGAATTCACCAGCTCACTCTTATTTCAGAAATACTAGTTTGTAACTGGACTATGATCTCTCATCAGGAAGACGATCCAAGAGTGCATATGGTGTCTCAAATGTGAGCCTAACCAGTGCCACAAATCATGGGCAATCTACCCGCCGAAAGAACCGAAATTGCCTGGCCATTCACAAATTCTGGCGTAGACCTCCCCGGCCCGTTTACAGTGAAATACATCAATCATAAGTTTCCGAAACACATCAAGCACTATGCAGTATTCTTTGTCTGCCTAGTCACCCATGCTGTACACATCAAAACAGCAGCTGATCTGTCCATGGAAGTGTATATGGTCAATTTTCAAAGATTCATTGCGCACTGTGGAGTCCCCGCCATAATGTGGTCCAATAATGGAATTAACTTTGACGGCACCAAAAACGAGTGGGAACGCAAACATAGCTCGGTCCAGATAATGTGGAAGTTCATTCCACCCTGATCTCTACATCACGGAGGAATTTGGGAAGTGGTGGTAAAAGCTGGCAAAAAACTTTTTCTTGCTGCCTCCAAAGGAGCTATATTCACCGAAGACTAGCTCAAGACCTTTTAGCAATTGTAGAATCGATCCTAAACTCCCGACCATTGTACCAGCAGCAAAATATCTCGAACGTCGACCACATCGACATGTTAACTCCCAGACACTTTCTCATCAGATCGCACCTGCTGGAACTGGAACCATCCAGACATGATACTGCTACTCGACCGAATACCGGCTCAATGGCAATTCATCGCGTCATTTTAGTTAAAATGGAAAGCGGCCTATCTCACCCAACTCTAGATGCAAACCAAATGGAAAAAGAAATGCCCAAATCTCGAAATCACGATATGGTTCTTATAAAAGAAGCTACGTCACTGGGAAACTGATCTATCAGCAGGATAGTCGGTGGCAACCCAGATCACGAAGGCCGACTTCGGATCGTCACAGTCCAGTCAAATGGATTGGAGTACTCATGCTCAGTTCAACAGCTAGTGAAGCTTCCAGTACAAGCTCCAGCATCTACTGGATCATCATCCACAGTGTAACTCCTAAGACCTGCGGTCTTGTGGGGGGAGCACTGATAGGCACCTATCAGCGAAGATAAGGGGATTCAACCTAAGTTGTTGTAACTAGCATAAAACCCCGGTTACTGCCCGAAATAGTCTTATTCTTATCTCGATATATTCTTGTATTTAGCTCTCGCAATGCATTAACAAGTTAGTTCTGTTTGTACTCTGTATCATAGTAGTAACTTGATGTCGTGTTTAACAGTTCGATATATTACATATTTTATACTTCTCATTTCATCTAATTCATTAAATTACAGTCCACTCAAATAACCTAACAAATGTGTTGGAACTAAGCCCGACAACATGCATTGAATCAATGAGTAAAAAATACGATATTATTAACCTAAAAGATTTTAAAACACTGTTGGGAGAAAATTTAAAATGAGAACCTGAAATAGATGTGATACTAGATTACCATTCTGTAATCTTGTTAGAGGCTTATTATACATCACCTCTGAAACGAGACCTGACATATTATTCAATGTTACTTATTTAAGTAGATCTCAATTAAGTTATTCAAATACATATTTTAAATTTTAAAATATGTATATTCTATGACGCATTTACAATTGAAATATATAAGCAAACATGAAAAAATAATGGACGTTTTTGTTAATTCAGATTGGGTATCTGATATTGATTATAAATCTACCACAGGAATTTTAATTAGGGTATATCAAAGAAACAAAAAATAATTGCTCATACATCTACTCAAGCAGAATATTATGTACCTACTTGCTGACTGTGCTGTAGAAATATCTATAGCAGTGTATGCTGGGACACCATCTTGCTGTAACTAACAGTACCTCTCCTCTTTTTCTAGTAAAACAATAAATTGCAATATAATACCATGGTACATCTTTGTGTTAACTGTCATCTCGAAGAATATTGATCCCACTATTCTCATGCATGAGATAGCACACCAAACACCGATTTTCATTTGGTGAAGACTGCTCTCTTCATACCTGTGTGGGTTCTCACACAACCAATAGTGAAAATTTCATGCGTTAATATACTTTCTGCGATGAAACCACGCTTCATTGTTGAAGAACATGGTATTTAGACTGCCAACACCATACCTACGAACAAATGATGTTAACCATTTACAAAACTGGACACAGCTTGAAGGTCTGGTGGTTTCAACTCCTAAACGAGTGTGGCACAAAATGACTTTGGTTTCAGTGCTTTTAGACTGCAAAAGGCACTGGAGCAGTGAATGTCAGTTGGCAGAGCTAACTTTTGTACTGATGTTGATGGTTTCTCAGTAATCGGAGAGTTTTGCTTGTGTAAACGCAAAGGCCGGTCACTCTTTCTTTTTCAGCTCTACTGAGAATTCTGAGTGAAAATGATCGATCAGTCGCTTAATTGTGCTTTTATGAGGCACAGGTGAATGTTGAAATGGGTTTCTAAACCGTTCTGGAATGATTGTATGTGAAACAGAATGAAAGTGATGTTCAGTGATGAACATCCGTTTTTTTGCACACAGCACCATACTAACAGTGACTCACAATCTTCGTTACTTTTCAATACGAGCGGTAGTGTTTTGCTAGCTCTTTTTTTAAAGTTGATTTAATGCATGATAATAAACGTTCTTGCTTTAAAAATTGTATCGGATATAGAAACTTCGTTTGATATTTGTTAGTTTTTATCGGTGTCCAAATAGGTCCAGTAGAAGACGAATTATAATTAAAATTAAGGTAAGTAAAACTACAAACTTTTCTGTGTTAAATATTTTAATGAGCGCGCGTTTAAGATAAATTATTGTCAAGCTATGGCACAGTGTAAAAAGTGCGGGGGTGAAGTGCCAGCAGACGGAGAATATGCGGCATGTTCGAGTTGTTATCAGCAACTTCATTTTGTGTGCTCTGGTTTATCAGCTGATACATGGGCTAAGATGAGCAATCCGAACCGAGCGAAGTGGTGCTGTCCGGAATGTCGTACTACTACTCGTGGCATGCAGGGGAGTGCATCAGCGTCTATCGGCGGAGCGGTAAATCAGGCCGATCAGCTGTCTCTGCGAACAGACATAAGCGTGTTGCGAGAGAACATGATGTCGGCGTTTAATGAGATGCGCGCTGCGATGACTGATAACACGGCTAAATTGTCTAATGCGATCGAATTAATTAGTACATTGCGCGAAGAAAATAGCATACTCAGGCAGCAGTGCAGCCAACTTAGCGGTAAAGTGGCCGAATTAGAGCAATATTCGCGACATAACAATGCCATCATCAGCGGCGTCCCAGTGCAGCCGAATGAGAGGATCGAAAGTGTGCTAGAAAAAATCGGCGCAGCCGTAGGAACGCCGATATAGACTGTTGCCATCGGCTGCGGTTGCCGCCAAGCAGTAAACAGAAATGGCCGCTTATAGTTGTCAAGTTTTGCCACCGATCACAAAAGGCCGATTTCATTAAAAATTGCAGAGTAAAAAGGCCTAAGCTAGACGTTCTCGGATATACGGATGCAACTTCCAGGTCTCGAATCTTCGTTAACGAACATCTCACGCTGGCAAATTCGGGTCTTTTCTCTGCCGCGCGGCAATTGCGCACCAAAGGTTGGTTGTTTGTGTGGACGAGGGACGCAAAGATATTTGCAAAAAAAAACGAGACTGCTCCGGTGATCAGAATTTCTTCACAAGAACAACTCTCCGGCCTCATGCTAGTCAATGAATGACTCCATTCGGCGACTAGAATTGACTTTATATCTAATTCATTAAATATTAAGTGCATAAAATGTACGTATAAAAACGTTCTTAAAATGTTACTAATGCAATTCATTTTTAATAGGTTATTATTTTCATTATTTTTAATATCTATTGTCTGTGTAGCGGTTACCTCAATAGTAAAATCTAGGTTTCTCTTTAGGTTTATTTTTAATTTTATTATCCTAAATTATATCAATTCCTGTCCTTTACTTTACATTACTCCTCACTACTTTCAAAAGCAAATCCACACTAAAAATATATATTCCTCATTTCTATTTTATTTAATTACCCTGCATTTACTCCACATCCATTGTCCAACTACACTCCACTCCTTCAGCTGTGTTATCTATACCAATAATCACTTTGTCTTAAACTCATATTTCAATAATCTGTAAATTTCATTTTCGTAAATCTTAATTCTCTTTTTAGTAATCTGTACCACAATACGCATACACATATTTTTCCCACATATAAATTTTTCCTTACTTCCAGGTTATTTTGTCTTTTTCTCGCTACTTACTTCAATAACAAGATTCAAATAATTTAAAACACATCCCCGCAATGAAGCTTCAATTGTCCAGTTTCGCTATTTTATATTCGAATATTTTTATACATTTGTAAAATTTAGCGCGTTATTAGCAAATTAAAAAATACGCAAAGTAACAACCCGATTATGTTAAAATTCAAAAAATTCAATTCCTGTTGTTATTTTTTGGAAAATTTTTTCCATAATACAAGAAATCTAAATTTATAAATGGAATAACCTAAATTTATACATTACGTTTCATAACAACAAATCACAGATTGATGCATAAAACAAATCTAAACATATTTACATTAAACGTAAGTAGTTTGCGGGCGCATTATGATGAACTAATGATGTTGTTGAATGAGTGTAACATGAATTACGACTTAGTGCTATTAACCGAAACATGGATAAGTGAAGGTGAATTAAATCGGTACGAAATAGCAGGATATACAGCCCGAGCAGATTGCAGAAAGCACAAAAAATCTGGAGGAGTATTAGTATACATCAGAAATAGTTTTCTAATATTTGATATTGAGGTTAAAATCTCAACCGGAAATATCATTTGCTTTAATATAAATTAGACAAAAATCAAAATCTCTCAGTTGTATGCATCTATCGTTTTTGCGATTCACATATTACTGATTTCCTGACAGAATTAGTTACAGTGATGAACACATTAAATCAAGCTGCAATAATAACGGGGGATTTAAACATAAACCTAATGGACAATGTAAAAAGTTTGGACTAGTTGAATGTTTTGAGTTCGCACGGTTTTAAAAGTATGCAAAATAAACCTACTTATCACAGGGATAAAGACGGTTACTCGTCCTGCCTAGACCATGTTCTTGTTCGTGGAATAATAAACGCTAAAACACCTTTAAATGTTTATAATCGTGTTCTACCGTGTAACTTTTCTGATCACTCGATTCTAAGCATACACCTTAACTTACACCAGAATGTATGGTTAAAAAGTAACGAACCTAGTTATTATATCGATAAAATTCTATTACAAAGTAACCAAGTACGACATGTTTATAACAACTGTTAAAAACACTCTAGAAAATTCTAAAAAGTTCAGAAAAATCCCGAAAACACAACGCAAAAGATCAGAATGGGTAACTAATGAAGTAGTTGCTTTATCGACTGAAAAAAATTTACTTTATACATTAGTTAAAAAATACCCCACAGACAAAAATAAACTTGCTCAATTTAAACTCACCTCCAAGAAATTACAACAATTAATGCGGATAACAAAACGAGAATACTATACACATAAACTGCAAATATATAACGACAATCCGAAAAAATACTGGACTCTGGTCAAAAATGTCATAGGTAACAAAAAACCCATATTAAAAGAAATCAAAATCAACAATAGTTTAACATCAGTATGCGACAATGAATATATAACAGTGAACCATTTTAACAGTTATTTCGTAAACACAATAAAAAGCATTAAACATAACACAATTACAGCCTCAACTGATTTAAACAATTACAATAATAATTTTAATTCTTTTGGATTCGTTGATTTTACTACAGACGATGTAAAAAATGCTATTTCATCCCTCCCGAACAAAAGTTCATATGGATCTGACGGAATACCGATCACCCTTATAAAAGAAAATATGGGATTTTTTGTAAAACCACTCACATACTTATTTAATACATCCATCAAAGCAGGTATATTTCCAAATTCTTTTAAGCTCGGCATTATAACACCCGTGTTTAAAAGCGGTACAAATTCAGACGTTTCAAACTATAGGCCAATCTGTTTACTGTCATCCTTTTCCAAAATTTTTGAAAAATGCGTCAAAATAAAAATGTTAAGCTACCTTAATAAACACGACTTCTTCAGTAATAACCAATATGGATTCCTACAACAAAAATGCACTGATGATGCATTATACAGTCACATAAAAACAATAACAGAAAAGCTAGAATCTGGTTGTTCAGTAGTCACTGTGTATTTCGATATATGCAAAGCGTTCGACACGGTAGAACACAGTATACTATTAAAGAAGATATATGCATGCGGTTTTCGGGGATTTATATACAGTTGGCTAAAATCATACTTGATGCGGAGAAAAATTGTAACAAAAATAAATAAAACTCACAGTGATACATTACATCAAGAATTTTGAGTACCGCAGGGCAGTATATTAGGACCTTTATTATTTCTAATTTATATCAATGATCTATGTAACCTAAAGGTATCCGGGAGAATTTATACATACGCTGATGATACTGTTTTAATAGTCAGTTTGCGTTTCGTAAATATATTACAAAAACAAGTACAGAGTGATGTGAATAAAATCCGCACATGTATGTCTCAACATTCCCTGCAGTTAAATGTTAAAAAAACAAAATACTTAGTATATAGCAACCTTCCACAGTGCAGATGGGATGACATCAAAGTGCAATGGAAAGATAACATTTTTATAGAAAGATCATATGAGGTAAAATATCTGGGGATATACTTGGACTGCAAGTTATTATGAGGTAATCATTTAAAATACTTAGCGTCAAAACTGAGAAAGTTAAATTATTTATTTTATTATTTAAAACAATTTTTTAACAATATCCAACTTCGAAAATTATATTTAGCGCTATATCAGCCATCTTTAGCATACGGCATAATACATTGGGGAAGTGCTGCAAGATACCATCTTGCACTAATTTATTACTTGCAAAAGTCACTATGTAAGAAATTAACGTCAGGTAATCAATCAAGTACAAACAGAACTTTGCTAAATGTAAGTGAACTTTACGCAACTAATATCATACTATACGTTATGAAAAATAAAGAAAAATTTAATATACACATTTCTAATGGAAAAACGAGAGCCTCACTAAACGAAAGAGCGGACTTAACTCACTATTACAAAGAGCATAGTAGACTACAAGCTAGTTACATGGGGGCCAAAATATTTAATACGTTACCAGAAACATTAAAAAATAGACTCAGAAATTTTAATAACACTAGACAAGAACAAAGTAACAAATTAATATTTGGCATCATCACTTTAACAAATTTTAAAAGGAAGAGGAGAAGGAAAAAAAAAAACGCTCGAAAATAATGCCTAACATTCATTTAATATTTATTACCCGTCATTAAAGTTAAGTACACACTTAACATTATATAACAAGTAAGTTATTTACTTATTAAAATATCAGTTTTTTTCTTTTTCTTTCTTTGCTTCTTTTAACTCTGCTTCGTTAAACTTAAATTAAATTACTTCTCATACTTCTTTTATTATTATTTGTTACTTTTAAACATTACTTTCTTACTTGCATGTTACTGTTGAGGTCACCATAACACAATAAGGGACTGGGGAGTATTTGAGTGTAGAATTAAGTTTAAAATTATAAATTATTAATTATAATTCAATACACTTATAGATATAATTATACTAACGAATAAGTAAATATAGAGTGTAAACATGGGCTATAGAAGTTGTGAACAAGAAAAAAAAAAAAAACCTTATGATTACAAACGCAAATATGTAGCTCATGTACGTTTATCAATAATTAAATTTAGTAAAAACATACAATTAAGAACACAATCTTTAAAAATAATCCTGCTACTCGCGCTAATAATAGCGCATTTGCAGCTTAAAATTATTTACATTTATATGTATATATCCATTGCATATTTTGAAATACACTTGATTTGAAATAAAGAAACAATCGTCGATCTTTATTCATACTAGCCAGTTTTCCTTAAACTAGCGGTAGTGTATAACTACCTAATATTCTTGTACTCAAATGCGGGTTTAATACATCATGTCGTCAAAACCAAAGAAAGATACCAAATCCGATATTAGCAAAACTGCAAGCAACAAAATGACCGCGAAACCGCCAAAAAACAAAGCATTCTCACTTACCAGTGCGACTTTTCCAAATCTACCTAACAATGAATCAAACACAGACATATCTACAAAATACAATACTACAAATTCCTTCACAGACCTAGGTACTACGTCAAATCCAGCGAACCAGCAAACATCATCCGCATCTTACACAGTAATTGTCAACAAAGAACCAATCTTAGATAAAACTCACGCAATTGTGATTCCCACTATCGATGGCGTCCAACAGCTTGAATATGTAGAAAAAATCACTGAATTCGTCAACCCTTAGCAGATTAGAGCAGCCTACCGCATGTCGAATCAAAGATTCTGCATCTTTTTCACTTCGAAACAAATCATGGACAACATAGGTGACCAAAACCAAGTTTTAACTATTAACATCCGTCGCTTAATTAATCCAGCCAAACGCATTATCATCTCCCATGTTTGTTCTAGTATCCCAACCGATGTGATCGAGGACGAATTAAAAAAACATAATATTATTCCTGTATCGCCCATCACCACAATGTGAGCAGGATTTGCGTCATCTGCACTAGCCCATATTCTGACAAACAAAAAGTAATTTTATGTGTCCCCGGAGTCAGTTGTGCTTATACCCGACTCCTTAGTAGTCACTCACGATGACACCACCTACCGGATTTTTTTCTCAATATGCTACCAATGTAAGCATAAAGGCCACCTAGCAGCCCAATGTCCAGATCTGTTAATAGCTGATGATACGACTCACTCTGCAGATGATTGTACAATTCTGCCCTCCACTGAGGGATCTAAAGTTGAAGCACGAATTGACATACAGCCCATCAATAAAGGATATCCGAAAATCACTCTGATTCCGCCATTCAAACGAACGGTCTCTTCTTCCACTTCTTCGTCATCGATTGAAACAACTTCAAGAAAAATCCCAGAAAGACACATTCCAACACCTAAGAAGCTGAAACCAGCCGAAGACAAAAATGACAATTTAGTGGAAACAATTAAGGTGGCCAATGAAGAATTGGAAGAAAACGCTGATCATTATGATGTTACGCTAGAGCAGTTCGAAGACATCATGCTTGCTATTCTCACTGAAACGAATTATGTTGAGGCAGTTAAACAGGTGGATATACATCCTAAAAAAATTGTCAACTAGTTACCCATCCTGAAGAACTTTATAGTAGGATAGGCAATCAAAAACAAGTTAACCACGCTGGTTAATGCACTGATTAGTAGCACCTCTGGCTCAGAAACAGATCTAACAAATCATGAGTGAAATCCTGCAATGGAATATTAATGGTGTTTTCTCGCACCTGGCTGAGTTACAAACGCTGATAGTTCAACACCAACCACCAGTGATATGCATCCAAGAATCCCATTTGAAACCTAATCAGTGTTTTTCTATTCGTAGTTACAAACCATTTCAATTCGATGATACCTCTCACTCAATAGCAGCTGGAGGAGTTTTAACCTTGATACATGATTCTATTCCACAACTGATTCCACTTTCAATTACCTCCGATATTCAAGCAGTTACTGTTACAACAGCACTCCCAACAATTCACTGTAAACCCATCACAATATGCAATATCTACATTCCACTAAACCGGCAAACCTCACTATACTACTTTGAAGAAATTATAAATCAGCTACCAGAGTCGTTTATTCTTCTTGGCGATTTCAATGCAAATTCCAGAGGAAATCAAATTAATAACCTACTTATCAATAACCCTAACATCGCTTTAATAAACAAGAGGGATCAACCAACTCATATTGATGCAAAAACAGGGCGTTTTTCGTCAATCGATCTTACGCTGATCTCCATTGATCTTATCGATCAAATTGACTGGCAAAGCCACACAGATCTTTGCAATAGCGACCACTACCACATCTTCCTGGTATACAATGTACCCAGCTTTCAATCATTGTGGTGTCAAAAATGGAAGATAAAGGAAGCCAACTAGCCAAAGTTCACTAAGGGCACCGAAATCCACTCCAGACATTTCAATGATGTAGAAGATGTCGAATTTTTAATAAAAAAAAATCACTGAAGCTGGACGTCTAGCTATACCCTTGTCCTCGTCCAGTCTGTCGTCAAATAAACGGGTTCTTTGGTGGAACAATAACATTGCCAATGCAATAAATCTCCATAAAAAGACATTGAGAGTACTAAAAAGGCACAACTCAATAACAAACCTTATTAATTATTGCAAATGATGTGCACATACACGTTCTCCCATCAGAGCAGTCAAAAGGAAGTGCTGGAAAGATTTTACATCATCTATTAATCAGCATGTACCCATTTCCACTGTGTGGAAGAAAATCCATCTGATCAATGGGAAAAACTACAAGGAAACTATCTTCGCTTTATTCAAAGACAGTTTACTTATTACTAACATTAATAAAATGGCCGACATGTTAGCTTCCCCATTTCTTCGCCATATCGTCTAATTTGAACTATTATGAAGAATTTATGCGTTATAAACAAAGGACAGAAGCCATTCCATTGAGCTTCAGTTCCAGTAACAAGGAAGAGTACAATTGTCCCATATCGCTAAGGGAATTATAACATTGTATCCAATATTATGTCCATGATTCCTTGCCAGGTCCAGACAACGTTCATCCTGTTATGTTAAAGTATCTACATCTATCGGCTAAAGTATATTTATTACATATCCTGAACAGATTGTGGAATGAGGGAATATTTCCTACGAGATGGAAAATAGCCGTAGTAATCCCAATATTAAAAAAATGAAAAGTAAAAACCGAAGCAAGTAGCTACCAGCCTATCGCATTAACAAGTACTCTGGGCAAACTATTGGAAAAAATCGTTCAAAAAAGGTTAATCTGGACTCTCGAAATGAACAACATATTTACTCCTCACTAACATGGATTCCACAAATACCGCTCAGCAATTCAAGCTATTGTAAATCTCCAATTCAAGGCTAAGAAAGCATTTACTAATCATGCGCACTTATATGCTGTCTTCTTTGATCTTCAAAAAGTGTATGACACGGTATGGAGATATCAGGCCCTTATGAGCCTGCATAAAGCAGGAATCCGTGGTTGCATGGCCAGTCTTATCCAAAGCTTTCTAACGAACAGGCAAATCAGAGTACAGTTAGGGGACACTTCTTCGCAGCTGTTTTCCATGGAAAATGGGGTACCTCAAGGATGTGTCCTTAGCGTAACACTTTTTCTATTGACATCCAGCTAGCCGTCCGAGTGTCCATACAGTTTAGTTTGTTTGCTGATGATTTGACGATAACATTTCAATCCTCTTCACCTACCAGAGCAAGCAAAGTCATGCAACGATGCATTAATGACCTATCCGAATGAGCGTCTGCGCAAGGCTTTAAATTCTCTGCAGAAAAGACAACATATGTAGATTTTTATCGGACCACTAAATACTGTCAATGGCCTCGAATTTTTCTGAACAGCTTAGAACTGCATTTCCAAGAGGAGGTACATTACTTTGGAGTAACAGTCAACAGCAAGTTCCTATGGAATGCACATATTAAGGATCTCAAGAAGACATGCATTAAAGCTCTCGGTATATTAAAGTGGATCAATAATAAAAGTAACAGAGGCGACTGGAAAATGTTATTACTGCTATATCAATCATTAATCTGGTCTAGATTAGAATACAGTTGCCAAGCGTTCAGTTTGGTGGCTCGGGGTCTATTGTCATCCTTAAATTCTATCCAACATTCAGCCATCCGAATAGCCACTGGAGCCTTTTGCACTAGTCCCACAGCCAGTCTTAATTGTGAATCCGGACAGCTCCCCCTATATTTCAGAAAGGAGATCCTAACGGCTAACTTTCTGACTTCCACTCTTGTCAATTCAAACCTTCCGATCAATGAGCTCCTTTTCAACTCCCAGTAACGGAGTCAGACTACTCTGCGTGTTCCTAACTGTGCAACTAACATCAAAAATAAGTTCGAATCTTGTTTTCCTCAAATTAGAAAATTTATTCTCAATCCTCCCCTTTCTCCAGTGTACACTAACTCTCCTCCTTGGCTTTTTCTAACCACAGATATCAATCTTAACTTAATCCATCTATCCAAATCCATATATCCCAACTATATCCTTCATCAATACATTACTATCGAAACTGTCAAATATGCTGACTACATCTCCTGCTTTACGGATGACTCAAAATCCACTGGCCAAGTTGAATCAGCCTTTTTTGTTCCTCCTACCACCCATCGCTTCTGGCTTCCGAAATCCTGCTCTGTATTTTTGGCTGAATCTTTCGCCATCTTCAAGTGTCTTGAGTTCCTCTCCTCCACTTGTTCTAATGTCCCTTTGCAACTTTTACACAGATAATGCAATTGTACAACGCATCCTTCTCCTTCACAATCTCCTTATTCGATCCCAAATTTCTATATCTTTCATGTGGATCCCCAGCCATATTGGTTTCCCTGGTAACGAGGCCATCGACCAAGCTGCTAGGGAGGCATCCTGGCTTCCATCCATATCCTTGTACTTCTCTTCTACCAGCGATATGAAATCCTTCCTGACATCCCTTATAATTAAATCCTGGGAACAAGTATGGAGTTCTAGTCAACAAAAAAACCGTTTCCTTGTTAAACCTGATCCTCTATCTCAGATCCCCCTTCCATTCTGTTCAAGGAAGAAAAATATTATTCTTACCAGACTTAGGATTTCCCACTCCCACCTAACCCATTCATATCTCCTTCAATGCGCCGATCCCCCTCTTTGTCTCTTTTGTCAAAGAACCCAGCTTTCCATACCCCATTTACTAACATCTTGTCATTCCCTTAGAGCTCAGCATGGCCTCCCCCCTTCCTTATCTAAACTCCTAACTGATTCTCCACGTCATATCTGCAGTGCATTCCAATTCCTTCATTCTCTTAACCTCCTAAATTCAATTTAGTATCCCTTCCATTCCCCAGGTGCATAAAGCCCATTTGAGCAGCTAGAGCCTGTACCTTCTAATGTAATAATAATAATAATAATAAAGAAAGAGATTTAGCTTTTGAGATTGTTAACGCTTAAAACCATATGTATTATATGTATCGCCTTATACCCGTTTTTAACAATTAGCGCCACTTATGTTATACGCGTCGCCTATATCTATATTCACATTTAACAATATATTATATAGATGTCGCCCATGCATGTCGCCAATATTGATTAATCGGCCATTGTTGTTTGTATTCACGTGTTGTTGTTACCACGCCGTTGATTTCCGTTTTTTTCTGAAATGTTTGTGTTTTACCGTTATTATTGAGAAAATTCCATATTTATGTATTAAATCCGTTAACTACAGAATCGCTATTTTTTTTCGATTATTGGGTATTTCTCGGTTTGATAATTTGAACAATTAAGAATTAGAGAAACAGAAATCTCTAAATTAGGCCAAACTATAAAATCTCAAATCCTTTCCAAAGAATTTAAAAATATAACTGAATAGCGAAAAGATGTAATTGCTGCAAATGCTGAAAAAATTTATTTAATAATAATTGAATTAATTGGCAACTTTGCTGGAAAAAAAATTATTGTTGAAAAAGAAAAAAATCATTACATCTAAAACAAATCAAATTGAAAGTGTTATTAATAATATTTTACACAAAGACTAGTTTAATTAATAAGTCTAGTTATAGAGATATAGTAATTAATAAACCTACACTAAAACCAATAAATAAATTAATAATAAAAGCTAAGGAAATTGAACAATTTCATAAAGAACTTAAACTAAAATTCTGTCCTAACGAATTAAATGTAAATGTATCTTCATTTAAAAAAGTAAACAACAATGTCGCAATAATAACTACAGATAATAAAAATGATTAAGATATTTTAAATAAAGAAATTTCCTGCACCGATTATGGCAACACAGATGCAATACCTGAATTTAAATAACTGTGCATCTGCTCAACACATTTTTATGACACACATGCAACTCGCAGTGTGATATTGCGATCACTTGTGAATCCTACCTTGTAAATAATAAAATACCCATAAATACGGCAATTTACAAGTACTACTTAAGTAATAGAATAGCCATAATAATTAAAAAACTCATAACCAGCTTATAATGTTTGATCATTTTATCTCTATTAAATAAATAATTACCTACTAATAGGCTGTTACCTCTCACCAAATAAAGATAGAGAACCCCATATATATAATATAGATGTTAATAAAAAACAATACTCAATTACATCTAATCATAATAGACGACCTAAACATTTGCCTACCTCATCTGGAAAACAAAATTAAATTAAACAAGAATTCTCAGATGCTATATGATCTAATTTACAGTAACAATCTAATAATCATAACAACTCCCCAACTTATGAAAATTATAATGAAAAGAGCATCATCAACTATCTTATAGTATCCCATAAAATCCACTCCCTCTTTACACTTAAATACTTTACTCAGAACTCACTGCCCATAAACTGTAGTGTTTATGTTTGCGATTCGCTTCATGAAATCAAAATTATTCATTACAATAAAATGAATGCAAATTAATAGTTACTATTGATGATAATCTTATAAATAAATTTATAGATGATATTAATTTAAATAATGTCTCCTCCTTGATTGAAGAAAAAATATCTGCTTTTAACTCCTATCTTTCCAGAAAAATATGCCCACCTTTATACCAAATCTACCTCTAAATGACTGGTGATCCTCTGAGCTTCAAAAAATAAAAGATCAAATAAACATGATCAGGAGGAGAAAATCAAAAACAAAGGATTACCTCAAACTTATAATTATTAATATAACTCTTAAATTAATAACTCAAAAATACAAAAAACTAATTGCACATGCAAAATTGAACAAATGGAAACATTTTATCACTGAGGATAGTGCCTAGGGAAAACCCTACAAATACATAATGGAAAAATATAAAATTTTCAGTATCCCTGAAATAAAATATCACAATAAACTGTATCACGAAGATCAAGATAAGTGCAACATTTTCTTAGAACACTTCATCCCTAATAAAAAAGACTTCTTCTTCTTCTGGGTGCCTTACGTCAATGACGCATTGGCTGCTCCCAATGCTCTGCTTCTTGCTGCCTCAACCAGCTCCCCAAAACTACGCAGTCCCATTCATTCCTTTACATTATCAATCCATCCACATTTTCTTCTCCCTCTTGGTCGCTTGCCTTGCGTTCTGCCTTCTAATATGACTTGTAGTGGCCGATACTTTTCTCCTCGGATGATGTGACCAAAATATGCCGTTTTCCTATTCTTGATGGTATCCCAAAGCCTCTTTGGAGGACTTTTTCGTTTGATACTTTATCAGTCCGCAATATTTTTAGTAGGCGTCTCAGGAACCAAATTTCAGCTGCTTTTAATCGATTCTCGGATTTCTTTTTTATGGTCCAGGTCTCTAGTCCGTAAAGTAAGACTGGCCATATATAACATTTCACAATGCGAAGTCTCATAGCCAAGGGGAATTTAGGTTGCAATAGGGCAGTGCCAAGTTTCCTGAATACTTCTTTCGCGATTCCACACCGAATTTTAATCTCTTCATCGCAGTCTAATTTGTTATTAATCATCGATCCCAGGTACTTGAAATGTTCAACTTTTTTAACTGGCTTCCCGTCTATATAGAGATCTTCTTTTTGAGCTGGGTTATGGGTGACTACCATAAATTTTGTTTTATTTACATTGATTCTGATACCAAATTTCTGTCCAGTTTCATTACAAAAAAGACACTGTTTTGAAACAAACAAATATTGAATTTTCAGTAAAGCTAACTACTAACCATGAAACCGTTACTAACATTATTAAATCTTTCAACAATAGAAAGGCTTCTGTTAGGGATCAAACAACAAATAAAATCATCAAACTCAACAATATAAATTTACAAAATTTATTTATCAGCGTTTTTAACAAATGCCTTCAATTAGAAATTTTCCCCTTTGCCTGGAAAATTGCTGACTTAGTATTATTACAAAAAGCAAATAAAAATATCTCCGAATCTATGAAAAAATAGTTAATTGTTACGGGAGGAAATCGCTGAAAAACAAATTTTACATCAAAATAAATATGGATTTGGAACTGCGCATTCTGCTGAAAGTACTGTCCATACGAAACACACTAGCTAGCAGTTCTACTGCTTTTGTCATATCCTTTGACATTAAACTCCCCTCCAATAGGACCTTTTAAGTCTTATGTTCATGATAAATTAATTCAGCTGTGGCAATCCCATTGGGATAATGAGAGTTCTGGTGGTACAACTTATAGTTTTATTCCTAAGATTCTTAATACCTTGAGTATTAATAACATGAATACAACTCTTTTCAGTGCTCAAATCTTGACAGGGCATGACAACTTTGGCTTATACCTTCATGGGTTTAAACTTGTTGTGTTTCGGTTTAAACTAGAAGATAATAATAATGTTAATCACAGGTAGCAACACTGTTCAGATAATAAGTCGTCAGTGAGCAATGCGAGCCGGCAACGCAATAATGGTTATCACTGATTAGTGAAAAGGCTGTTGTCTCGTGTTGCATATGGCGAGTGAAGTTAGACACGTTTTGGATGATGAACCGAGTTGACGGTTGACACCATCAATGGAAAGAAATACGAGTTAATTTCTAAGTTATTAAATTGTATTGTGAATTTTATTTTTGTATAATCTGTGATAATTTACTTAAAGTAAGAGCACGTTTGAATAGTTATTTGCAGCAGAAAAGAAAATCCTTACAGCTAAGGTAGGATCGCGCACCAAAGCTAATTCATAATAACAATTGTCGAAACGTTTCCTCAATAAGAAACAGAGTGGTAGCCGGTTAGGATTTTTGAGACTCAGCATCGTGATATTCACTAACAGGAACCGGAATAAGAATTGAATAGCAAGTTTTTCAATTTGTTATGTATTTTTATTGTGCTTGTAATTAATTGTTCACGTGAATTGTGTGGTGTGACCGATGTGGGTGTGAGTGTGTGTGTGCGCAGCACTTGTTTTTTTAAAGGACCTTCACATTGAAAAATCTAGTCTGCCACGAAAGCAAAGTAAAAAAAAAAAAAAACAGTTGATGTAATTGTTCTGTGTAGATATAATTTTTTTGAAATCAATATATATATAAAATCGTCTAGTAATTATTTCCATTGATGGTGGTTTACTCCGAGATATAAAAAAAACGATTAAGTAATATAAAAAAAAAAAAAAAAAAGTTATGGTCCGCTCATTATACCGAGAGGGAAAATGAGTGGAACATAACAAACTAAACGATTCTCATCAACATTGTCGAGCAAATGTTGCAGATAGCATTGAGTACTTTTCAAGATCTTAGAGTTAAGTACAATATTGATATGAATACTTCACTTACCTTTAATCATCAAAACTCCAGAACTTTGTTGAACTTCTTTCATGATGCAGTGAAGAAAAAATTCAATTCCAAATTGCATAACGCGTGATCAAGCTTCTTTTACCTGCTACATTTTACTATAAGTATTATTAAGTCTCTTTTACCTGCTGCGTTTTACTATAAATATTATTAAGTCTCCATAAATATTGTATGTATAAATATATACTGCAACTTAGAGTGCATAATATTTTTGGTATTGCTATGTATTTTCAATTTGTATTGACTACCTCATTGTTTTCCTAAAAAATAATACAGACTACCATTTCATCATCTTAACTGAAACATGGTTATACACTGAGGAAGTAATTTGATACCGTATCCCAGGTTACATAGCTATTGACCAGTGTAATAATGAGAAAAGATCAGGAGGAGTAGTTATTTATGTTATAGAATAGCTTCAATTTACAAACGTTAGATCAACTAGTATAACTAGTAACTTTGTTGGACCACCCATCTATGCTGAAAATATAGGGAATATTATACTTACTAAATTACATTTTTTATTACCTAAGTGACTATTTTACAGCTCAGTATTTATGCAGATTATATTTAGGCCTACATCAGCTAGTACTTGGATATGGAATCATGCATTGAGGAGGTGCAGCAGTAACTCATATAAGTCCCATCGAAATTTTGCAGAGAGCAGTGAAACGGTCCATTGATCCGTCATTAAGTAATGCCATTTTATCAGTTACAGAGTTATACACTTCACAAATACTAAATTTTGTTTTTAAATATAAGGATAGATTCAATATTTCAGTTGCCCATGGGAAAACAAGGTCTGCAAATGTAGAAATCGCCCCTGTTCCAGACCAGAAAATTTCACACATGTATACAAGAAGTTTATAAAGGATCTATTATTTTCAACTCTTTACTGTCCAGCTAAAATTATATTTATTAAATTATACAAGAAGACACAAACACCTAATCCAATACATCACGGGTAATGGTACTCAATAAATGTTATTATTGTAGATAAAATAAACCCTTTGTTATACTCTGGCAATAATTACAATTTTCATTTTCATTCTGATTATTTGTTCATTACTGCTGTTAGTATCATTGTTATTTACTCTCATTATTGTTACTTATTATTATTACTATTACTATTGTTATTATTTAATATAACTATCATAAATATTACAAGTGTATATATGGGTCATGCAGTTTCTTCAGCACAATTGAATCATTATGTTTCTAATCTTTGAAACCTGATTCTGTTGATAGTAATTATTACAATAACCATTATTAGTAAATATGTCTACGCTACCTGCATGATTATTATTGTTACTGGTTTTATCCTTATTTTTATTACTGTATTATTAATAATGCCATCGTTTCCCTAAGTCTTCAAAGCAATCGTGTTCTAGTATTATTTATAAATTCTGCCGAAGGTTAAAGAAGGAGGAACTATTAAAAAACCGACCCTTTCTGATATCGGTATGGCAGGGGATCAAAGAATATTCATAAATGATCATTTAACGCATAAAAATTCTAAACTTTTCTTGGAGGCGAGAAAATTGCGCTCACATGGTTGGAAATATGTATGGACTCGCGGAAGCAGAATACTTGCCCGGAGAGATGAAGATTCGCCATATTTCAGAATTATATCCGAAGAACAAGTATCAGGACTTATGAACATGAAATGACTCGAGAAATACGATATTGCGTCGTCAAGTAATTTCGTCTAACTGTTAAGTATATGTGACTTTATTTTGCAGTAATATATTACTCTGACTTAGTAACCGGTTCATATGTATACGTTCCATAAGTATTACGTAACTACACGATATTTCCTATTATTAAGATATTCTTCTTCTCCTTTCTAATTCTTCTCCATCCATGTGCTAAATGATCATTTCTTTTTAAATGTTGAGTAGAGAAAATTTGAATTTATTTACCTTAAATATACATAGTCTTAGGAAACATTATAATGAACTTATAGTTTACTTGGAGGAGAAAACCTTAAATTATGATATTATTATATTAACATAAATTTGGGTTTCTGATGAGGAAATTACTCGATACAATTTACCCGGATACAAATCAGTGTGGCAATGTAGAGATGTTAGACGATCTGGTGGTGTTGTTATTTATATTAAAAATAGTATTATCTACACAACCTCTGATTTTAAGTCAACAACGGGAAATTTTGTCTTGCTAAAAGTACAACTTACGAATAAAACATACTTTTCAATTTGTGGTATCTATAAATTTTGCGATGCACATCATGCTAAGTTCCTGGAGGAGTTCGAATATATTTTAAATTGGTCTGAAGAGTTAGCAGTAATTACAGGCGACGTGAATATAAATGTATTTAATGTTGTAGCAAGTATGGACTACTGTAACCTGATCAGTACTCAGGGGTTTGTTAATGTCGTTAATCAACCTACCTATTTCAGGGAGCAAGGTGCGTATGAGTCTTGTCTAGATCATTTGTTAATATGAGGTTTACATAACAAATTCAAACCACTAAATCTCATTTAACATCTCGTTGATATTCCGTTTTCGGATTATAGGGGACTGGACACAACTATTTTGCTTTCAGAACCGATGTCACCTGCTCTATGTTGCGTTCGTTACTTCTTTGATATGACTGTTTTTTGTAAAAAAATATTAAACTGGAATGTAGATTACATTTATACTTCTCAAGCTTCAGTGAATGAAAAATATGAGTGTTTTTTAATGAATCTGGCCGATATTGTTGAGAGGTGTAAAGTGGAAATCTCCCCTACTAAACGTAAATCTAAAAAAAGAAACCAATGGGTAACTGGAGTTATTCGAAATCTATCCTTGGAAAAAAGAGAAATTTATCAAGCCTATAAACTAGATCCCAATAATACTGCACTCAAAATAAAATTTAAAACTATTTCTAAAAAAATACAACAAGAGGTGAGAAAAGCTAAATTCGAATATTATAATAGGCTGTTGAGTAAGAACACAAAAAATCAGAAAAGTTTTTGGAATATTATTAACACAACGATTGGTAAAAAATCATTAAACATAAAACAGATAACAGTAAATGATACTATGCTGCCAGTCCTAGGAAATGAGAGGTTGGTTGCAAATTGCTTTAATAAGTACTTTAATATTTGCGTTAATATAAGACAAAGTATGGATGATGAACGTATCGATTGCGAAGATATACATAAGCTGGTTGGGCAAGGGTATACAAAATCATTTGGTTTTATTGAATTTACGTACGAAGATATAAAACGAGCAATACTCTCTGTACCCAGTAAATCTTCTTTCGGAAAAGATAAAATATCTCTCGACATTGTAAAAGAAAACGTATCCTTCTTTGTCAGGCCATTAACATATTTATTCAATAAATCTGTATTATCAGGTACTTTCCCGGACTTTCCGAAGCTAGGGATTATTGTTCCAATTTATAAAAGTGGCTGTAAAGAACTTACAGAAAACTACAGACCAATCTGTATACTTTCAACAATCTCAAAAGTATTTGAAAAGAGTATGAAAATAAAAGTTTTAAGCTATTTACTGGAGATAAAGTTCTTTAGTGGAAATTTTGGTTTTTTACCTGAACGTGGTACAGATTTGGCTTTGTTTGAGCATATTTCTTACATCGCGAATAATTTAGAAGCGGGGAGGCCCACAGCAGCTATATATTTCGATATGAAGAAAGCATTCGATACTGTGAATCACGAATTGTTGCTACTAAAATTAGAAAGGGCTGGTTTCCAAGGGTTTGTTTTAGACTGGTTCAAATCTTATCTACTGGACAGATGATACGTTACTAAAATAAATAATGTTTATAGTTCAGAACAAATACAAAATATTGGTGTTCCCCAAGGCAGTATTCTAGGTCCACTTTTATTTCTAATATTTATAAATGATCTTTGTCTATTAAAACCAATTGGGAAGCTACTGGTGTATGCAGACGATACAGTACTACTAGTGAGTGCACGTGACCCAGTTATTTTACAAAAGTCGGCACAACATGGAATAAATTTAATTGAAAAATGGGTAAATAATAACAGATAAATCTTAAATTTATCTAAAACCAAATATGTCATATATAGCATGTGTTCTTATCCGCTATTGAACAACTTTAAACTTTTCTTAGCTAATAATAATGAAATCAAAAATGTTCCAGAAATTAAATATCTTGGGATTAAGTTTGATACTAGATTAAATTGGTCATCACATATTGTGTTTGTTTCCCAAAAATTGAGAAAGCTTAATTATTTGTTTTATTATATATCGAAATGTTTTCCGTCACAGTATTTAGTTCGGATTTATTTAGCGCTTTATCAGCCAGTATTGACTTACAGTGTAATTTTCTGGGGGGGGGGGGGGGCTGCATCCTATCACGTCAACAGAATAAAAATTTTACAAAAATCGGTAATAAAAGCTATTACCTCAAAAAACACAATTGGGTTGGAAAATAGTATACTAGATTTTAAAACAATGTATGATCTTTTAATCCTCTTGTTTGTCCATAAGTATAAAAATAGATTCAACATTTTGTTCAGGGAAGGTATTACCAGAACGTCCAATAAATTATATGCAAGCGTACCAGAATATAAAAAATATCATACGAGAATGCAGATTATTTATCAGGCCCCAAGTAAATTCAATCTGTTACCACCTCATTTAAAATCTTTTCCATATCCCTCTCACCTACTACATAAATACCTAATAACATACCTGCATGATTCCATAAGCAATTAGTCAGTTGTCCTTATAGACACTATGTTTCAATTCCATTAAGCCCGTTTACCGCATCTATTATGTTCCTTCTTTGCATAATATTTTTTATTTATTTAACTTTAATTTGGTGGCCAAATGGTAAGCTACTTAGCCGCCAGGCCATAAAAAAAAAAAAAAAAAAAAAAAAAAAAAAACTTTAATTTATTTTTTCTATAATCACATTTAGATACCGAGGTTCCCGTATGTACTTATGTTCACATTCTTTTTCTTTCTTTTATATTTTTATTTGTTTTCTGAGAAATTTTTATTATTTAAATAAAATTCCATCGCTCGCGCACATATGCGCATAGATGGGCATTGTAATCAATAATAATAGTAATAAAGAGATTTGATTTGATTTGATTATTTTAAAAGATGTCGAGTGGAATTTTCTTAGTCAAATATATCTGCCAGGATATTTTGTAAATTGAGACTGCTTCTCCAAAACATGCTGGGTGTTATATGGATGACTGTAGGCTACATTAATACATGTTATCTGAAATGACATTTTAGTTAGGCCCCTTTGTAAACGAGATTGTATCATTTAATATAAATATTTATAAATTTAATGTGTTATTATTTAAGTACCAGCTTCAATAAGTACTACTCAATGGGTTACATTACTGTTACTATTACATTTATTTACATATTTTATATTTATTTATTTTATTTATATTTTTATTCTATTTAGTTCATTATTTGATTTATATCTTTTATCTATTTTATTTATATCTTTACCTTTTATTCATTTACCTAGCATTATATTTTATTTTACTCCAGTTATTACATTTGCAGTACATGTCAGAGTTGAAATATTGTGGGAATATGTTGAGCTTGGTTGGTGATAGGTTATATAAATAATTTTTATGCTTAAATTGTAAATTTAATTTTCAGATAGATTCAATTTTGTTAGTTTTTAAAATAGCATTATTTTTTTATATTTTTTTATTTTTACTTAATCATTTATATACTTTTCTCCTGTTTTCAACATATTTCAACATAATTATACAAACAACTTTGATTTTATTTCAATTCAACTTATTATATGTGTTTATCTTTACTTCATTTAATTTCATGCATTTATCACCATATTTCACACTTCATTTGTAATTCGTATATGTTATGTTTAATTTTCGTATTTATTATTATCTCATTTACTTCATGCTTTTGTCGCTATATTCACACTTTATTGTAATTCGAAGATATTATGTTTAATTTTACATTTTGTTTTCACCATACCCGCTACATAGTGCATTTGTGAAATTTTGCAATAATAATAATAATAAATTGAAATTGAATTGAATTACTGGCTAAGTTTTTTTCATCACTGTTGCACTCTCCTCATCTTAAGTTGTAATTTTTATTTTGTGTTAATAGTTACAAATTTTGTATATGTTAATTCTGTTCCCGTTATTTCATGTGTTACACTTTCTGTTATATTTTCACAAATATACTTATCCTATCGTTTTTTTATACAAATTAAGGAACCAAAAAAAAAAAAAATCTATCGAGTTTCACTTACAATTAGTAACATATTTTTAACCGACTTCAAAAAAGGAGGAGATATTCAATTCGACTGTAATTTTTTTTTTTATGTGTGTTACCACAGAACTTTCTTCTAGATGAACCGATTTTGATGATTCTTCTTTTATTTGAAAGGTGGTGTTTGTCATGTGGTCCCATTTAAATTTGATCAAGGTCTGACCGATAGTTTTTGAGTTATCCTTAATAATGCGGGAGATTGAAGCTTTTTGGATGCTTTTCATTCATGATTGTTTTCACCGTCGGATTAGATTTTTGACTTAAAATACTATAAATTTGCCAAATTACCATGGAAATGTAACTTTTGGTGTTTTTACCGTGGAAATATCTGTTCTTATTAAAATGTTTTAATTTAATTGAATAAAAATACACTAAAAAGTAAAAAATAAAATGCTTTTTTACAAAAAATAAATACCGACTTCAAGGTTTATTATAAAAATTTAAAAATGCACTAAAAAGTAAAAAATAATTACTCCCGATAAAATATATATATCAGAGTGATATAACTTAAGGTGATATCGTAATTCTTATACAACGTTAACTTTTTGGAGTTGGCATCAAATTCATATTAAAAGAATAATTAAAAACTGCATTAAATGTTGATTAAATTGTTCCTAACATGAATTTAATTCCAACTCCAAAAAGTTAATGTTGTATAAGAATTACGATATCACCTTAAGTTATATCACTCTGATATATATATTTTATCGGGAGTAATTATTTTTTACTTTTTAGTGCATTTTTAAATTTTTATAATAAACCTTGAAGTCGGTATTTATTTTTTGTAAAAAAGCATTTTATAATGTACCCACAAGGACAAGTTCTACTAAATACTAACATTTTTTATCATTCACCCGTTAGAATAATTTAGAAAGTACTTATCATTAAGCAAATAATTTTGAAGGTAAAAATTTTTTATTTTATTTATATTACTCTAATATTTGCGATATAATAATAAATATGTATAATTTGCTTTAGCGCATTCGACGATCTATTAGCAGAAGCAATAACGAGAACAAAACAACAACAGTAGCAGCAATTGTATCACAATCATCAGCAGCATCCTCTCATCGTTAATTTCATCTCTTTATTCAGCTCCAGTATGTACTTCAAAACATATACATAAACATAATACATATCACACATGGAATATAAAATGCTTATCAAGTTCATTGATATCATTATGTAGTTATTCATTATTTTTCTCATACCATTCGCTCATTAATAATTTTTATAATTTTTTCTTGAAGTACTTTTTTTTATTTGTCATTTGCTTTACTTTCTCCTAAGCAGTTTTTTTTAAAAATATTGATACGAATTCGGTATTTACGGCGCTATCTGGCGATGATGTCGAGCTACAAATTATTCTCCTATTAAAATCATTAATTTTCGATCTCTCTGCATCATCATATTATTAGTTGTCGGTGGAGAATACGGACGGGATATTTACAAGGCCGAATTTGTAATTTCTGAGTCTCCGTCGGATTTCGGAATGTGTTAAGGGTTGTGTAAGTGTCCTGGTATGTGCGGTCTGCAACAACAGGATAGCGTCTGTTGGCCGCGTGAGCCATGTGAGATGAGTGTTGTAACAGCTATGTACTATTAAGTGATAAGATTTCGGCAATGTACCGCTGGTTTGGTTAAACAATTAACAAGCTTATTTAGTGAAATAAAGGTAGTCAGTTACCGTTGAATGATCAAGATCGACAGTCGCAGATATTTTTGCTCGCCAGTCAGCGAACGTTGTGTATTTAAAATATTCCAGTCGATCAAATTAAAAAAATTGTTGTGTATTATCGTTGTGTATTTAAAATATTCTAGTCGATCAAATTAAAAAAAAATTGTTGCGTATTTATTTTGTATCCGTAATAAAAATTCTGCGTGAAAATTAATTATTTTGGTTGAAAAATATACATAAGTGTTTGGAAAAGGTTTTATTTTATTGAACACATGGTACGGTACCACCATGAGACCTCCCGTAAGAGGGAGTAAATACGCCCATGGTGCGGGGGCGGATTCGCGACTATTTTTGCTTAGGTTCCTGAGTGTTTTTCTTTATATGAGGACCAAGTCTGGTAAACTGTTATATTCAGGGCACCAGTTCGTTTTGCGCTGTAATAGTTCATAAGGATACGTACGTCGTCACTACCTTTTAGTTCATTTCAACTTATTTCATATTTCATTGCAAATTAAAGAAAAATATTAATTTATTTCAAAATAATTCAAATTAATTGTTTTTTATTTACTTTTATTTACTGGCTGCTACTTTCTACTACTCTCGTTTGACTGTTGGTTTGGTTTGGTGGCTTGTTTATTTTCTTTTTAATTATATTTCTATTTACTGGCTGCCACTTTCTACTGTTCTCGTCTGACTGCTTTTATATTCTCTCAATTGCATTTCAAAAGCCTGGCTTATCATCGAATTCTTTAATACCGCCGCTGAGATGTATCCAGCCTATTAAGGTATGTAATTTTATATATTAAATATATCGCCCTTTTTACAATTACTACGATATTCATTCTATATTATTTTAATGTTATTTTTAATATTTCCTTTTTACGATTTGTTTTTACATCACTATTTACGGTGTACGTTCGTTACTTTTAAAATATTCCCTTTAAAGTATTTTGCTTTTTCTGCACCATTTTAAATATGTCCGTTACTAACTGATTATTTTTCCAGGAAGTTTCACTTTTTGCGCTATTTTTCGTAGTTACGTTACTTCGCCGTGATGTTGATTTTTGATTGTAATTTTAGTTCGTTCATTTTCGCTGTTATTCATGACGTGTGTTAGTTACGTTACTTCGCCGCGCTGTTGATTTTTGGTCGTAATTTTAGTTCGTTCATTTTCACTGTTATTCATGATACGAACTAAAATTACGACCAAAAATGAACTGGTGCCCTGAATATAACAGCTTACCCCAAGTCCTCTCACGAAAGCAGAATAGTTTCAACAAATAAGAAGAAATAATAGAAATTCATTTCACTGGCGCCCAACGTGGGGCCCCGATGTCATTGGTTTCATCAGGTAGTAAGGTACAGGAACGTTAATCAAAGTTCAGTTTATCATTACCGAACAGAATAAGGAGAGCCAAGCGGACAGCGATTGACGTTGACACTGGAAGAAAAAAAGAAAAAAAAGGAGTGAGTCGTGAATTGTTTTTTTTTATATATATAATCCGCGGCCTATTCAAACCATATACATTTTATTGTTTACATTTTACGTTTATAATTAGTGTAGTAGGTGCATCTTAGTCTGAATAAATACTAACTATAAAAATCATATATACTCCTCAGGGTCGACTATGGGAGACCGCAATTTAGCTAACCTGGTTGTCACGAGGGGTCGATACAAAGAAACAAAAAATCCCCCGAACGATCCGAGTGAGGAGGGCGATTCGGCATTGGGTGACGAATCGCAGATAACGAGGGAGACAGGTTCACCTACTCCTGGCCGAAGTAGCGCGTATGAAGGCGGACCCTCGGTTTCATTATTTAAAGAAACAATTCGAGGAGATGCATAAAAAATTTGATGAGCAGCACAAGAAATCTGATGAGTCAAATACCAAATTAAATGAGTTAAGTAAAAAATTAAGCGATGAAGCAAAAGAAAATTTTAAAATTCTAAATAAAAAAATAGTGAATTCAGAGAAAAATATAAACAAAAAATTAGAAGGTGTAGACATCAAGATGAATAAACTGAAGGAGGACGTAAACCAAATAGTTAGAGAGCAGCTAAAATCCTTTGAGAAACATCAGATCGATAGAATGGATGAGAAAATGGATAATTTAGAAGAAAAAATTTCATAAATAGAGACAAAAATGGATGGTCAGGACGAAAAAGTAATGAAATTAGATATTACAGTCAGTGAACTAAGCAGACAAATGAAGAAAAGTAGCGAAACAAGCCATGATATTGAAATAATCCAGGAATCGATTGATCAGTTTGTCGATACAAACAAGCAGTACGAGGCGACTTCCTATTTGGTTTAATACTTTCGTCAATAATTTTAAAAATTGTCTTAAAATGTTATAATGCCTAAAAAATTTAATTACTTCTTATTTGGCTTATAGCTTTACAAAAACAATTATTTAGCAATTCCTTAAAATGTTGTTATAATGCTTAATAAATCATTCAGCCTATAGCTCTCGAAAATAATTGAAATTATTTAAAATATAGGTAGCGTTTTAATAAACGCCATAAAAATATTGAATTATTTAAAAATTGTAGAATTAAATTTAAAAAACAATGATTTAATATTTATAAAATGTATGTATTAAATGAAATATACTAATTTACCGCTTCGCCCCATTGACAAATTATATTCTTTCAAAACATTTTTCTGTGACAAATATTCTTATCATCTTTGTATGTATTGTAAATATGCCCGGGTATGATAAAATAGACAAATTTTTAATTTTATGCTATATTTTAAGATTTAAAATATAAATAATGATATTCTTATATCAGTTTCTAAAATATTTTAAAAGTGCGTGTACCATTTCCCCCACACAATAATAATGCTTGTGTAATTACATTTGTTTATGCTTTAGTGAAAAACATTGTATTATAAAAGTGGTGTAATAATATTTAAAATTATGTTTGATATACTTAATAACTCGAATTAGGTATTTTGCTAGTGATGTTTACAGAATTTATTTAAATTGAGTTTTATAGTTAATTTTAAATGGAAAATAATGTATAATTATTACAAAGAATAATGCGAGCTGAAATTAGCAAGTACATAAATAATTATATAATACTTACTCGTTAGTATCGGAATGATTATTATAAATAACAACTTGAAAACAATACTAAAATGTATGTTGAACGTAACTTGAATCACTTTTAACAGTAAAAATTCAACTAATGATTTTTTCATAGAGGCAATGGGTTTTTATATAATTTTTAGGTAGTAAAATTATAATTGAGTCTTTGTTCTCAGTGCTATTTTTAGGAATTAATTTGAGCGTTATGGTATTTCCGGTGAGTTCCTTTTATATTTCGTTGTTAGCATTTATTTTATGTGTGTTATGACATTTCGTAATTTCTAACGAAAATAGTATTTGAAAGAGCGATTTTTTTTTTTTTTTTTTAATTGGGCTCGTCAACCGAGGACCTTCACCCAGAAACAATTAAGGGAAAACGAAAGTTATACAGTGAGGCGATCAGCTATCGCTAATAAGAAGGAAACAATGGAGGGGATAATAAGTGTAGAAGGAAAAGACAGGATATAACGAGCACAAAAAGGAGCAGGAAGCCCCAGCCCAAGCAAGTGGGAATATAGAGCCGAGCGCTCCACCGAAAGAGCAGAGCACTCAAAGAACACGTGATCGGTGTCACAAACAACCGCATCGTTTGAATGGAGAGGACAACATGGGGAAGAGGTCAACGAGAGGCGAAAGCGTGAGGAAGGTAGCAAGGAATGTTTTAAGCGCAAACGCACGATGGAGACAACAACAGAGCGAGGAAGTGAAGGAAACAGAAGGAACCAAGGATTTGAAGGAAGATTAGGCTGAACTGACAGATAAAAGGAGCGACAATTAGAAAAGGAGGAAGGGTACATATTCGACCAAAATCTGAGATGAAAATGTTTACACAAAGGCAAAAGATTAGAGGATGGGATTTTTTTTGAAGAAGACTGTAGAAGAAGAAGCAGCAACCCGAGCCAAAGAATCAGCCATCTCATTACCTGAGATTCCAGAATGACCAGGAACCCACAGCAAGTCAACATGGATTCCATGGAGAGAAGAGAGAGTCCAAATGAGAGAATGTATGCGGAGAATAGAAAAATCACAGGAATGATTAGGAAAAGGAGAAGAGATGGCTTGAAGTGCACTCATGGAGTCGGATATGATCAGAAACTGGGAAGAAAGACGATTGGAGGAGATAAAAATAATGGAACGTAAAATAGCCATTAGCTCGGCTGTAAATATGGAACAGAAAGAAGGAAGACAGAAGGATTCAGAGAAGTTATAGTCTGGAAGAATAAAAGAAGCACCAACCCCATCAGGCCCCTTAGAACCATCAGTGAAAATGGTAACATGAGAAGGGAAGAGAGAATTGACAATACTGTGGAATTCCTGTTTAATTACAGCTCGAGGGAGAGATTTTGCAAGTGTAGGCGAAATAAATACTCTGGGAGGATGGCAGAGATCGCTGAAGTTAAAGGAGAAATAAGGCAGACTATTAAAGGAAATTGTATACGGCCAAAATGAACTAAGACGGAGAGAAATAAGGGACAGGATAGGAATTTTCCTAGGCACAAAGCGCCAATTCCGAGAAATTGAAAGGTAGGAAAAAATGAGAGAAGAAGATGAGAGAGAAAGCCGTTTAGCAAGGAAGCGATAGCCCAAATAAGATCTGCGAATAGACAGGGGAGGAACATTCGATTCAGCAAGCAGTGCTGGAATAGGAGAGGATTTAAGAGCACCGAGACAGAGTCTAAGACAAGAATTTTGGATCACATCAAGTTTAGAGAGACGGGATTTGGAAGCGCAGGCATAAATGAACGAACAGTAATCAAGCTTGGAGCGGACGATGGATTTATATAGAAGAATAAAAATGAAAGGGTCACCACCCCATTTAGTCGGAGACAGGGCCTTCAGCAGGTTCAACCGTTTAGTAGAGGAGGAGGAAAGAGATTTAATATGTTCGGAAAAAGTCAGACGACTATCGAGAAAGATACCGAGATAACGAAAGCAATTAACACGAGCAATAGCTGTGCTATTTAAGGATAAATTAACAGAAGCAGGGTTATAAGGGCGAAGGGTAAATACAACGCAAGAGGACTTAGAAGGAGAAATCGAAAGGTTAATTGAGGCAAGAGCACTTTCAAGGAAATTGAGGGACGATTTGAGAGCATCATTAGCTGCGTCAACATCGTGGGAAGAGGAAAAAAGCAAAATATCATCGGCAAAGAATAAAGAGTGGGAATTTAAAGGAAGGGAAGCGATACTAGCAGTATAAATGTTAAAAAGAGTAGGACTGAGGGAGGAACCTTGAGGAAGACCGCAGAAAACCTTTCTAGAAGTGTCAAATAATGGAGGAGAGAGGTGGATAGAACGATTGGACATGAGCTTAATAACAAGGGAAGTGAAATTCACTGGAATGTTAATTGCTGTCATTTTATCTCTTAAAGTTGGGAGATGAACATTGTCGAAAGCACAGGAAACATCGATGAAGGAAGCCAGAGTATAATGTTTTTGGATAAAGGACTTATATAAATGAGACACAAAAAGACTGATACAATCAGGAGGGCCGATACCAGGCCGAAAGCCGAACATATTGTTAGGAAGCACATTATGGTGTTCCAACCACCAGACAAGACGCTTGTTTAGCATACCCTCAAACAATTTTCTGATGCAGGATGCCAAGGAGATGGGGCGTAAGGAAGAACTTTTCTTAGGAATAGGGACAATAATGAAAGAATTCCAAGAGGGGGGGATCGAACCCCTGGAAAGGAAAGAATTGAAAAGACAGAAGAAAGTTAAGGGATAGTTCAGACAGATTTTTAAGAGCAAGATAAGGTATACCATCAAGGCCTGGAGTAGGGCTGGAAGATTTAGATAAAACAGCTAATAATTCATTGATTGAAAGCCGAAGTGAGGAAGTGAGAAGGAGGGGACGAGATTTGCGGAGAGGTGTTGGAATACAGTTCGTCAAAGGAAGGAACGTAGGCAGGAGCGACAGAATCAATGAAGGATATTAGGCTATCCTCAGATACATTAGAAAGAGAAGGGCGTTCAGAGGATGGAGATTTAAAAGCTCTAGCCAACCTCCAAATATGTGAGAGAGAGGTATTTCTAGAAAAGGAAGAACAGAATTTTTTCCAAGAGGCCTTTTTCACGGCTTTAAGAATAAACCTAGCCCTGGCGTTGGCTTGTTTATGAGTCAGAAAGTTTTGGGTTGTAGGATTAGAGCGATAGGATCTGAAGGTCGAACGACAATGGTTAAATGCAGCGTTACACTCCTCATTCCACCAAAGAGATGAGACCGCACAACGATGAGTGGATGCAGGAGAACGACGAGGGGGAGAAGATAGAGAAAGAGCAGACCTGATAGAATGGGAAAAGAAATTATAGAGAGAAATGGGATCACAATTAATCTGTGGATCAGGAAGTGATGAATCAACAGAAGAGCGGAAAAGAGTCCAATTAGTTTTGCTGAGATTCCATCGAGGAGAATGGAGATGCCTGGGATAAGTTGGAGAAGGAAAAATATCAGTAGTAATTATTATGGGAACATGGTCACTGCCGAAAGAACCCGAAAGGGTTCTCCAGGTAAAGTTAAGACCAATTGAATGGGAAGAAAGAGTTAGATCAAGAGAACTGGAGACAAAAGCATTTCTAAAATAGGTTGGGGAAAGATCATTAAGGAGCACCAAGTTATCAGAAAGGATAGTATTCTCAAGGATGGAACCATTGCTATTGTAGGATGTGCAGCCCCACATAGGGGAATGAGCATTCCAATCGCCGCCGATAATAAACGGTTGCGGGATAGATGAGAAAAGTGTAGAAAGGGGGAAGTGACGAAGATCGTAAGTAGGAGGAACATAAATCGAAACAACGTTAATAGGACGCATAGAAGGAGGATTGATGGAGATATGAACGATATTAGGAATATTCGGAGTAGAAGGAAGGTTGAGAGAAATCTCGTGAGAACGGAATGGAATGTCATTTCTAATGAGGATCGCAGAACCAGCATAGCCATCATCGCGATCGCTTCTGATTACCTTGAAGCCTCTAATGTTAAAATCCACGCCTGACCGAAGCCACGTTTCCGAGATGAGAGCAACTTGGATATTATGAAGATCCAGCAAACCCTCCAATGAATTTTTGTTGGCTCTGAGACTACAACAATTCCATTGTAGCAGATTAAACGCAGCCGGCATTGTAGAGCTAATGTTTATTCAGCATTTATTTTATGGTATTTCGAAATTTCCTGTGAATTAATTTTTATATATCACTATTTAGCATTTATTTCATATGGTATTTCGCAATTTCCGGTGAATACCTTTTATATTTCATTGTTTGGCATTTATTTCATATGTTATAGTATTTCGCAATTTCCAGTGAATTCATTTTACATTTCGTTGTTTAGCATTTATTTCATGTATTATGGTATTTCACAATTTCCAGTGATTTCCTTTTAAATTTCTTTGTTCAGCATTTATTTTGCTATGAAACTTGAAAGTAGTATCCTGCGGTTTTGTTTTGTTTTCCCATTTCCACTACACGCGCACATAATTTTATAAACTGCAGAATTTGCAGTTTTTTTGGTATGATTTCATCTACACGTATACATAATTCTATAAACAATAGAATTTACAGTTTTATATATTTTGGGATGATTTTCATCTGTACATATTGATACGGATTCGGTACTTTTGGCGCTATCTAGTTAACGACGTTTGAGCTAAAAATTATCATTTGATTATCGTCATTAATTCATGATTTCTCGAACGTCGTTCTAGGTTGCATCGCCGCTTTGTCTCGCCGATGATGCTTATTCGGCCAAAACCAAAATTCCCCGTGCACGGTATAAGTCCGGACGGTAGTGCATCGGCATCAGGGGTAGAGACGCACAGGTGTCTGAGTGGTAGTGGTCGAAGGCAGAGGCAGTGACTAGTGGCTGCGGCGAAAGCGCGCGTACGTCGAGCTACATCGAGCAGTGCACAATTTGGTGAAATCCCGCCGAGATCAGGCAGGGTAGTTAGTGCGGGGGTCTGCGTAGAAGATTTTTCTAGAATCTTCTACGTAGCCCATTGTCTTCCCTTAAACCGTGCCGTTCAGGGAAAATACGTTTTTCGATCGGTGTTCGGCTAGTCGATCTTCTAATCGTCGTAGTCAGACACACGCCGCTTTACTTTCGTCGATACGAGCTGCGGCAGAACGCGGCGCCGATTTTTATACCGTATGGTCGATATTTTTTGTACATATAATTTACAACAACTTTTCTAGTCCTTACCACGTTTTGTTGATTTTATGTTTTATGTGTTGTAAACCGAATATAGTTTTCTTGTCATTGGAATTTTTTTAATCGAAATAATCTACAGACACGTGGTGCCGATTATCCGCGCGTGAGGGCCGCCGATCGGCCATACAAAAGCCTAATAGCTCTGCTCGGGAGAGTTATCGGTAGTGGCAAGCCGTAACGTTGCCACTGGCGTCCGACATTTAAAATTTTTTTGAAATAATTTTTTCTTCGTCAACTACAGACTATTAGTGAACCGTATCAATGGCGCCCCGAACTGAGGGACTCGAATAGTTACCTGGAAAAAAAAAAAAAAAAAAAAAAGAAGAGGACAGCCAAGCAGGAAGAGGACAGCCAAGCAGGAAGAGGACAGCTAAGCAAGAAGAGGACAGCCAAGCAGAACACTGTCACAGATAAGTCGCAATATTATTTTTTTGTCACGTTTCCGTCCTGGTCGCACCATATTTCGTTTTGTTTGTTATTTATTCCATATTGTATTTTGTCTTTTTACGTATATTTTATATTTTTTTTTTCATTCATTTTTTCCCGCGTATTCAATTTAAAATTTTTACAAAAAAAAAAAAGAAAAAAAAAATTTCGATATATTTTTTTTTTTTTTTTTACGCGACCAAGACCAGTTTAGGGGGATCTTCCGTGCGAGGGGAATAATATTTAGTACCGTTCGTCTCTTCTATTGTTTATAGTTCTAGTTAGTTTTGGTGTCGTCTACCCTGCCTGATTCTCATGGAGAGTCGGGAGCTATCTAAGGTGGTGACGACCAGGGGTAATTATCGAAACCCCGAACCGGTCCTATGTGAGTCGGATGAGGAAGAGCGGATGAGCCGGGGTGAAACCGAAGATACTCCAACCAGTCCGGTCCGAGAGTTCTCCGATCCGGGTCCGTCGTTCTTGCATCGCGGGGCGGAAACCCGAGTGAAAGAACGAGATGAGGAAGTAAATGAGGGTAAAAGCGACCAACTGCTCCTCATGATGGAAAAAATGATGAAAAAAATAAAAGAGAATAGTATGGAAATTAAAAAAGATATTGTGGAAATCAAGGAGGAATTGAGAGAGGATATAAAAAGTTCTAGAGAAGACACCCGACAGCAGCTGCAGAGTCTAGAGGACCGGATTGAGACCCATAAAGTAGAAGTAGCTGGAGAGATAACAGAAGTAAGAAAAAAATGCACCGACATAAGTCAGAAGATCGGAGAGGTGGACGAGAAGAATCGGAACTTAACCTCATATGTGAAAGAACTAGCGGTCAAGGTCCGAAAGGGTGAGGAGTTATCCGTCGAAATAACGCAACTGGAAAAGAATAATAAAAAAGAGCGAGAAAGGGTGGATCAGATAGAGAAGAAAATAGAACATATAAATATCGAGCTAACTGAGTCAGTAACCAAGCGTGTCTCGGAGGAGATAGAGGTTGTAAGTGAGAAAATAGTTCGCGAAGTCGAACAAACGAAACAACAACTCGAGATATCGACCGGACTGGGTGTCGGAGGATTACGGGAGCGCTTAGAGGAAGTCGAGCGGCGACAATTATTAGATAACAGCTCTGCACGTGACCATCGGCATAAGTATCGGGTGGACCCAGACGTAAGGGGATACGGGGGGAAACATCCGAAAATCCACATAATGGAATTTGTCGATGGTATTGAACAAATATTACGGACGAACGAAGTAGTAAGTGTGGCGGAGCAAGTAGCCCTTATTTTAAAAAATCTCGACGGAGCTCCTTATGAGTGGGCGAGGCTCTTCATACCGAAATGTCAGTCGTGGGACGACATTCGCTCGAAACTTATTAAAAATTTCTGGAGTGAGCGAGACCAGCTCGAGGTGCGGAGAATTCTATATTCATCCGAGGAGCAGTGTCGACCGAACGACGACATAGAACGGTATCTTGTCCTATGGATGGACCGGGTCAGGTATTTAATACCACCAATTCCGGACTCGGAATTTATACAAATTTTTATCAAAAAATATCCGAGGGATATACAAAGGTTGTTACTGGTTATGAAGAGTACGTCCGTTGAGGACTTGTATAACAACGTCCGAGAGTTAAACCGACAAGGGTGTGTAAAACAGAACCGGACAGAGACGGATTTTTGTATAGGAGGGTACCCGCGAATAAATAATATTAATATAAATCATAATCGCGATAGACCCCGTTACGAACGCGAACGAAGGAGAGAATGGGATCGGGAAATGACGAGGGAACGTGGTAGAGGATGTGCCCCTGTTTTAAACGATCATCAGCTGATCGGTGAGGGGAACATCTTCAACATCGCCCGCTACTATTTAAATTATTCTCCCCGTGAATTTGAGCGTGGGTATATGGGATACTGCTACCGAGAGAAAAATATGAGAGCGGTGGGAACAGCAATACGAAATAAATATGCGTGTTTAGGAAAGCAGGTGTTATTATCAGTAGGGGCCTCAGAATTGAGAAATAGGAAATCCGCGGAGGAGATATTTTGCGAGCTCTTGGAGCTATTGCAGACTCTATGGAGTGCGGGCGTAGAAAAGGTTGTAATTGTAACAGTGGTCCCTATATGGGCGAAAGAAAACTTTACCGATCATTGGCAGACCGTCGAAGGTATTAATGAGCGGATTATGTCCCTAAGGGACAGCCGCGTAAGTGTAATCAATGTGACCAGTGAACTCGTCATTCCGACGCCCCCGATCTCGGACAACTCGCGGGATGAGTCGGTAAACAGGTGTGATCCCCGCTTTTTCGAACGCGATCGTAACACCAAATTCGAATTAAACAAAAAAGGACTGGATGTAATGTATGAAAAGTGTTTAGAGTTTTTTGGGTCTCCCTGAACGCGGTATCCGGGCCGTCGGTTCAGGGAAACGAATATTTGAAACCGGACATGAAACTTAAAATGCTAAATACGTTAAAAAATGTTAATAGTGCAGACCCGGGTCGCCCACAAATAGATACTCGCTCACTCACTCCGTACATTAATATAATTTTAAAGAATATCGAATATCGAGCTTTGGTGGATACAGGATCCGAAATTACCGCTATTGACGCCGATCTGTGGGATATAATTCGGGAGTCGCCGGGGAAAGAGAACTTTCCGACATTGCCGGCGGGTAGTTTAAAAATCATAAGTGCGTGCGGGAAGGCGAAAAAGACAGTGCGTATGCAAGTGCTCGCCCAAATTAAAATTAACGAAATAGGCTATGAGTGTAAATTTGTCGTAATTAAAGGCCTAAATGTATCATTAATAATAGGAGCCGATTTCTTGGCACAGTATGAGGGTGTGCTCGATTTTTCAAATTGTATTTTGACCTTACGGTCGGGAAATTATTCAAATAATGTTCGTTTTGTTGATATTACGGATACATGGGCGAGCATTTTTGCGTTGTCGGAGTCTGACAGCAGGGAAGAACCGCTACTGTTAGCGGACCAGGTGTGTGCGCAGGGGGAGTCTTTGTCGGACCACTTCTCTGATTGTGTCGAGAAATCAATTTTCCCGGAAGAAAAACGTGGTAAATTATTAAATTGTTTGAAACGATCCAGGGGGGTGTTCGCTGGTTTTCCGGGACACTGTAACAAATTTACGTATAAAATCGCCGTCAAAGAACATGAGATTTTTCGAAGAATGAGGAATTATCCCATTCCGATGTCGAAACGAGCGGAGGTGGGTAGAGAAATTTCGCGCATGACTGAATTAGGAATAATTAGTCCGTCGTCGTCGCCATATATCTCTCCGCTCGTCCCCGTGTTCAAAAAAGATGGAAGTGTAAGACTGTGTCTCGATGCGCGCGATATTAATAAAATTATAATAAACGAAAATGTTCAACCTCCCCCTATAGACGAACTTTTATATAAATTTTCAAAATTCTCAGTAATGTCTAGCCTGGACTTAGTTGCCAGCTTTATGCAGGTCCCGCTCCACGTTGAATCTCGGAAGTACACGGCCTTCAGTTTTGAAGGGAAGTGTTACGAGTTCAACGTGGTGCCGTTTGGTTTAAAAATTAGCACGAGCGCATTCGTACGCGCATTAGACCTAGTATTAAATCCCCGTTGTGAGAAATTCGTGTTAGCCTACGTAGACGATATAAGAATATTATCCACCTCGGAAGAGGAACATCTTGATCATTTATCCGTCGTATTAGGAGCTCTCAGAGATGCAAATATGACGGTAAATCTAAAAAAATCTGTATTTGCGCGCGCGGAGTTAGATTTTGTAGGATATAGACTTACTACGGAGGGAGTCTCGATGCAATCAGAGAAAGTTGCGAAAATAAAGAGCTTCCCGAGACCCGTGAATAAAGACCAGTTATTATCATTCCTCGGCATGTGTAATTTCTATCGGAAATTCATCGCCTCGTATGCGGAGATTTTACAGCCCGTTTCGAATTTAGTTCGCAACAACACTCCGTTTATCTGGTCTGACGAACAGGAGAAGGCGTTTCAGCGTTTTAAGGACGCGTTTGCCGAACATCTCCGATTACAAATGCCCGATTACGAAAAAACTTTTATAATCTATTCCGATGCCTCGGATAGGGCAATAGGGGGGTCACTATCTCAATTAGATGAGAAAAATGAGCCGCGACCCATAATGTTCGTCAGTCGTCTGTTGACAACAGCGGAGTGTAATTATTTCACAACGGAGAAGGAGTTATTAGCCGTGATCTTTTGCCTAAAGAAATTTAGGGTGATTGTTGAGGGTTATCCGATAAAAATGATGACGGACCATAAGAGTCTGAAATTCCTCCGAGAATCGAAGTGGCAAAATGCGCGTCTGACTCGGTGGGTGCTTTATCTTCAGAACTTTGATCTGGAGATAGAGTATGTACCGGGTAAGGACAATATTGTAGCCGACATGCTCACGAGGAATTTAAGACAGGTGAAAATAAATAGCGATGTGGCTTTAATAGCGTATTTTTCAAAATCTAAAAATGGAGCACTTGGGGAATTATTTTGCAATCTCGCGGAAGACCAAAAAGTTGATGAGTCGTGGAGTCATGTATTTCGAAATTTTGAACAAAACACAAAATTAAAAAAATTCTATACTATTTTTAATAGTTTATTATTTTTCCGTAATTCCGATAAAGAGAGATGGCGTGTATGCATTCCGAGTACCCATGTCGAGGAACTGATTTGGATCTTACATACCGAATATGCACACCCTGGGCAATTACGCACCTACCTGCTCGTATCCCGTACGTGCTATTTTCCCCGAATGAGGAGGGCTGTAAATAAAATAGTAAGGCGCTGCGAATTATGTAAAAAGACAAAACTGTATAATTCTCCATCGTTAGGTCCCTTGACCAGTTATACGCCGAATAATCCATTAGATGTTGTCACGGTAGACGTTTTCGGCCCGTTGCCGATAGTAAAGAATTTAAACCAAATTTTTGTCATGCACGACGTTTTTTCTAAATATGTTAAATTATATCCAGTAAAAAAGCTGACGACCGCGAATATTCTGTCGAAGGTCAACGATTTTATACGTAATGTGGGAACAATGCGTGCCATAGTTTCGGATAACGCGACAATATTTACAAGTCAGCGTTGGTACGCATTTTTCGAGAACAAAGGCATAGAGGTGCGGCACATTGCTGCCTACTGCCCGAAGAATAACCCGACCGAGCGAATAAATCTCGAAATAGGAAAAATGATTAGAGGACTTTGTTTCCGAAAGCACACTGACTGGTTGCGGCATATCGCAGGTATCGAAGAATGCTTAAATAGCATTCCGAGTCCAGTCACCGGATACATTCCTAGAGAGGTCGTTTCAAAAAAAAGATATAATAGCTTGGTCGATGATATGATTGCGTTCCCACAGCACGGGGTGCAAGGTAACCGTGATGAAATGCTCGAGTTGATACGAGCAAGGCTAGAGGATACGAGGCGAAAGCGTGCCGAAAGACATAAGAACCGATATACATTGCGAGAATTCAATGAGGGGGATCGAGTCTACGTAAAAAATCATGTCCTCTCTTGTCGCGCAAGGAAGCGCATGAAAAAATTAGAATTATTGTTTATAAGGCCATATGAGGTCGTAAAGCGTATGCATAACAATGCGTATTATCTACGGGATCTTTCACGACCCGACACCTTTATTACAAGAAATATTATCGATTTACGGCCGGCTTAAGAAAGTTATATATAGACATATTTTTAGTTTTCGTACGTTACGTGTCTTTTCCTTCCGGGCCTAGCTGCTACGGGCGACGGTTTTTGTAACTTTTCTGCGAAAAAGATTGCGTTTTCCATATCTATTTTTTTATTTTTTTATTTTTTATTTAGTTAAGGATATAGATAGCAATATAGATTAAATTTGCCCTCCTCTTCGTTCGGTCTGGCGTCATAGTGGTTAAGGGGAGATATTCGATATTTGTACACGATCGTATTGCGTTAGGTTAGTTATATATAGGATTATCCAATGCCCCATTTAAGTTAGTCTATTGTGATTTCACTTACGGGAATTGAAAAATTTATAATAATTATGTCGGTGACGCACGCCGAAGAAGGTGCGTAGATGTTGGTCTGAAATCTGTACCCATATTAAAATTTTGATATTTGAAAATAAAAGGTAATATTTTGGGTAAAGATCGCCGTGATCTCAAACCGGTAAAATAATAAATATGTCGGTGACGTGCGCCACAGAAGGCACGTGGGAGTAGGATACAAAAAATTGATAACCATACAGGAACGTCTTGGGGTGAGAGTACAATGGAAGCCCGTCGTCGCTCGACCCAATAAAAAATCAGAAAATTTTGGAATTATACATCTTTATTATTTGTCTTACTTGCCGGGCATAAGTGCTTCGGTGCGGCGGTTTTCCGGCTTTTTCCGTGAAAAAGCTTGTTTTAGTAGATAAATCGAAAAAAAAAAAAAAAAAGAAAAAAAAAAAAATTTTACGTATTTTTTTTTTTTTTGACTATTCGTCTTCCCGGATGTGACAAACTACCATATTGTATGCATAAGCTCCCAGCTTCGAGCTGGTTGAGTGAAAATATCCGCTTGTCATCAAGAGACTCACTCACCCACCACCTTAGACCCGACTCTGGAGTACGTGAGGCATGGGTGAAAAATGTAAATAAAATTTAGCGTGAATTTTTGTTGTGTTTCATTTTCGTTTTATTTCGGTCATCGTGTGCGAAACTAATAGGCACCGATATTATTTGGTCTACTAAACATTTAAGTATAAAAGGGGGGTGACGCGTGTGAGTGTTTATGTGTATGTATGTACGAGTAAAGCACCAGATACTAGTCGTCGTAAAGTTTGTTTTTTTTTCAAATTACTCCGTTATTTATATGTATATTTTATTTTTTATTTATTCTTCGAAATTATCAATCATTATATCTCTACACTATCCTCACCCGGTGGCACACGCCGTGGAAGGTGTGCAGGGTAGTTTCGTCGCCTCTGGAAGGACGAAGAGCTGGTTCATTTTGATGAGCAGCTATATTGTGGGTTCATACGGTGTTTTTTTTTTTTTTCTTTTCCCTTAATTTCCTATTCGTTATTCCAAGAAGAAAATTCTTCCCATTTTCGTTTCAGTTTTCTTGATGAAGGTGCGTGTCTGGGCCATATTTTGTTTTGGTGGTACCCCGTCACACCGTTAGAGTTTTCGGCCGAGGTCCCGCGTGCTAGGGCCCTTGTATTTTGTTGTATTCGAGAATTTATATATTTTGGAATGGGCCTGGGCGTGAGGATGCTCGCAGCTTATTGTTAGAGGTGCATGGTGCAAAAAAGTGGCGGGATCACAATGTTGTTAGGATTCTGTTGTGGCAGACACGTACACCTTCCTTTGTTTTTTTCCCTTCTCCTTTCTTTTTTCTTGTCCGGTCTGTCACCGTCGAAGATTGTTGGTTGGTTTTCGGAACGTAATTTATTATATTTGTTGCAGGCATTAACATGTATTCAATTGTTTTCTTGAGAGGTCGCAGGCATGCCCTGATTCTGACCTGATCCTCCGAGTGTGTCGGAGTGGAATATTTATGGTGTTCTCTTGTTTTTGTTTTGTTTTCTATATATTCGGAAATTTTAATTCAACTAGAAAAAAAAAAAAAAAAAAAAGGTAATGGTTAATTGAAATTAAGTCAACTGCTCTCAATGTGTTTGACACATCATTATCAATTTATTTTCTGTTTTTTTATATTTTTTTTTTATCTGGTGCTAGTCATCCTCCTTGAGAGAGTGGATGTTGAGTGTGTGGACTAGATGTTAACGGGATGAGCGGTAGAGAGATGGGAAGGCTCTGTAGTTCGGCAAGGAAAGGTGCGAATCCGTTGATACTCCGGGACCCCAGTCTTCATCCAAAACTTTTGTTTTGGATGGAAATGAGGGGGGGATAGTGATACGGATTCGGTACTTTTGGCGCTATCTAGTTAACGACGTTTGAGCTAGAAATTATCATTTGATTATCGTCATTAATTCATGATTTCTCGAACGTCGTTCTAGGTTGCATCGCCGCTTTGTCTCGCCGATGATGCTTATTCGGCCAAAACCAAAATTCCCCGTGTACGGTATAAGTCCGGACGGTAGTGCATCGGCATCAGGGGTAGAGACGCACAGGTGTCTGAGTGGTAGTGGTCGAAGGCAGAGGCAGTGACTAGTGGCTGCGGCGAAAGCGCGCGTACGTCGAGCTACATCGAGCAGTGCACAATTTGGTGAAATCCCGCCGAGATCAGGCAGGGTAGTTAGTGCGGGGGTCTGCGTAGAAGATTTTTCTAGAATCTTCTACGTAGCCCATTGTCTTCCCTTAAACCGTGCCGTTCAGGGAAAATACGTTTTTCGATCGGTGTTCGGCTAGTCGATCTTCTAATCGTCGTAGTCGGACACACGCCGCTTTACTTTCGTCGATACGAGCTGCGGCAGAACGCGGCGCCGATTTTTATACCGTATGGTCGATATTTTTTGTACATATAATTTACAACAACTTTTCTAGTCCTTACCACGTTTTGTTGATTTTATGTTTTATGTGTTGTAAACCGAATATAGTTTTCTTGTCATTGGAATTTTTTTAATCGAAATAATCTACGGACACGTGGTGCCGATTATCCGCGCGTGAGGGCCGCCGATCGGCCATACAAAAGCCTAATAGCTCTGCTCGGGAGAGTTATCGGTAGTGGCAAGCCGTAACGTTGCCACTGGCGTCCGACATTTAAAATTTTTTTGAAATAATTTTTTCTTCGTCAACTACAGACTATTAGTGAACCGTATCAATATATATGATTCTATAAACAACGGAAGTTGCAGTTATGAAGTACTAGATGCACTACCTGGAAGATATTACATTGTAATCATTTAAGAATAAATACATAGTGACATTTTCACAGCAAAAAATATATACATATGAGTAAAAAATTCTGGGGGCTTATTATTGTGAAAGTTTTTTAGAAGAAGTTATGGTATTTTATTTTTTCCAAAGTTGCCGTGGTTTACTTCATTGATAGAATTGTAAGTATCTGTTTCAATTTTCTATTCGTCTAGCCGTATTCTTAAAATTCTTATCTCGTCTTATAATATATGAGTCAAATTTTTCATATTTGGTCTATAAAGTTTTTACAAAATTCTTTCATAATGATTTTTAAATTTTTTAATTCTTGAGGATGCTATTTATTTTTCCTCGTTTACGAAATGTTTATAAAAAAATGGCAGCTTTGTGTACTGAGTTCAGTTTGACGCTACTCCCCCAAGGGGTGTTAATGGTAACTATACATGGCTGTGTTTTTTTCTGTCGTATTTAGCATTTTACAGCATTAAGACGACTAATTTAATTCTTTTCTATAGATTCACTTCAACCATATTTTTCCAGTGTGTTTTTCATCATACCGATGGAGTATTTATAGGGGAGAGTCATAGTCGGCTCCCCCTCCCCACCATCATTCAGCGGTTACAGTCGCACCCCTTGGGGATCTTTGTTTATGTGTCGGCCCATGGCCGACACGTACATTTCAATCATGTGGGGGCGGCTGAAGAAATGGAGTGGGACCCGCTCTCACCACCGGAGTAAGATTTTATTTGTTGTCTATCTCTCTCGTTCTCCCTCTCTCTCTATAACACACCTATATGAGCTTTCTTTATATTTTTTCCGAATAGATCGGAAGATAATAAAAATTTTCGTTATTTTTCACTTGTAGCAGTATTTATTAGCCACCATAATGTATATATATATATACACAAACACACACACACACACACGATTAGATCAGAAATGATGAGACTAAATTCATAATAATTCTCTGTATTATTGAATATTAACAATTTCATTACAAATACCAATATTTTTCAGTATTATTCTTATCTTATATGAGCGTTCCTTAACGGCTAGCATTTTGTATAAATTATGCTTGATTTTATTTATAAAAAATGATACAACAAATTTCAATATGAAAAAATTAGAAACATACAATAATTATGACAAAGTACAATAAAAAACAGGTCGGATATATTTCTTATGTGAAAAAATGTATAATCTACTTGTAATTTTCCAGTACATTAGAGATGATGACTTATAATATATACAAAAAGCATACAAACTTATTTAACTAAATAAGACATGTGAAATTAAGTATATATGAGTTTCTAATATTAGATATTTTTGTGTTTCTTGTTTCAGCGAATGATGGTCGAGGATATATATATATACATATTTTTAATTTCATTATTTTTAAATTTTATTATTAAATATATATATATATATATATATATATGGTAAAATATACATTATAATTGTTTTAAATAGTATACATCTAATAATGGCATATCATGAAAAATTATACCCTTTCAGGCGATGTAAATAATTTTGAAAAATTCGAAACATAAACATTCGAAAATAGACTTATATTAGGGCATGTTTCCATCGTTTATATGAATATTTAGTTATATATATATATATACATTGTCGATGTGAATAATTTAAAAATAAACGCTTTTTAAATTCTGAAAAATAGAAAGAAATTGCATGGAATTATATTGAGATATGTTTACATTTTAACGATGTAAATATTTTTTCGTAAAAAAAAAAAAAAAAAGCAATGAAATAAATGCATAACAGTCATAGTTGCAAAGTTTTTATTTCTTCTGACAAATTAGGTAGTTTTCATTTATTTCCTCTGCTGAATTAAATATTTTATAATCTTGCTTGGGACAAGGGCTTCTTCTACCAATAAACCAGCACGTGCATTCCTCACAATCAATATCGCACATGCAATTATTTCGCTTAATATATAAAATACATCTGTTTAAAAACGAAATTTCTTTCTCCTCATCTTCGTCTTTATCATCTTGGTAAAAAATGCTTTTCTTGGGAATTTTCAAACAATGTAGTATACAGCAATGAATTCTTGATGAATTATTTTCTAAACATACACAATAATTTATTTTATGATTCAGTTCACACCAGCATATATCACAATGGAATTCGTAGAGGCAGCTGTTCTTTCCATGAAGGTAAGTTTTAGATTATCATATGCAGAAACCAGCATTTTTACAATTTTCACAGGTCATGCCACAAACTTCTGTTTCAGGCTTTGATTGAATTATTTTCGAACCTAAACATAATTAAATAAATTTTTTAAAAGGGGAATATGCTATATCTAAAACATTTTATTGCATTGTATATACTGATTTTTTACTTCAACTTTATTTTTTCTTTTGATTTGAAAATGAATAGTAGTGCTTCAATTATAACCAAAAATTATGCAATTTTGTACTTCGTAAATTTTTCCAGGGAATAAAGAAAAATTAAAAACGATGTGATTTACTGTTGAAATAATTATGTAACATTGCATAATATGAATTGTTACTGAAAACTTTAACATTTATATTTTTTCTTATAAATTTTAAATGGATGTACAACTTCAATTATGACAAAATCAAACAATTACCAAATTTAGTTTATATTGCATGAACTTATAAAGAATTAAACTTTCTAAATATAATTATGTTATACATATTGTGAAATCATCATGTTCTGATTCCATCTTCATAGGTTGCAAACAGCTATAACATGTAAACTTGGCTGTTGGTGATTGTAATTTTAGTAATTTATTGAAATTTCAAATCCAGGAAAATTGAAAATTTTGATTCTTGCCCCAATACAAAATATTGGTATGCTTCCTTGGATTTGTTATCTGCGATTTCTTCCTAAATGCTATTACTTTTATGTTGAATGCTGGTCTGTCTCCTTCACTTGGTCTTCATCATTTATTACAAGTTTATATAAATTAATCGTTATTTCATTGTCACTTTCAAATCTGCATATATTCTCCATAGTGCGAATAGGTAGCTGAATGTTGCTCCAGTCACAGATATTGCATCATGCTAAATGGATTTTTTTGTAAATTTGGCTAATACAGCAAATAGGAAACTGTTGATATTTTCACTATCTGATGGATCCTTTACATAAATTACTGAGTGTAGTTTAACTATTTCCTGTGGCAGCTCTACTCCTATTGGGCTTCTTTCTCGATGTATTGGTGAAATCCATGTTGGTGCTGGAGGTGGTGGCGGCGGAGGCATTTTGATTCGATCATCGGCCTCTTTTCTTTCCTTTTCTACAGCTTCTGCGGCGGCTGTTGCAGCGGCGTGAGCATTTTCTCCATTTTGTGTGTTGTATGTAAATATACTTTCGGCAAGAAATTGGGATGATACAGCTGGTTCTGGCGATGGTATATGCAGAAATGATGTGTCCCATTTAGACTTTTTATAAAATTTTTCAATTTTCTCTTCTGCAATCATCGGCTTCTTCTTACTCATTGAATACTTCAATGAGGATGATGAGCTGGCAATTATTATTTTACAATTTAACACTAAAGTTAACAGTATAAACAACTTGACACTATAGTAATATAACTACAACTATGACCTCCATGAAGAATATATGGTGTTTTATACTTTCTGAGAGATTATGTGGACACTATTGTCTTTATTTGCCTCATTGAGATTGGTCATTTGAATTTGTAAAAGAACAACAGAATGAAACATAGGAAGAGGTGACTAGTTATTGCAAAATTTGTTAATAGACGCCTGCATTCTGTTATTGTTTATACATCCTGTTATTGTTTATACATCCTGTTATTGTTTATGCTTTGAGATTTGGCCTTGATTGCTAGCTTGTTGAATGTATAAAAAGATGGTTCTACCCTACAACATATCAGTCCTATGCATGACATGGCTGGGTTATAATACTAAAGATGAACTATTGGGTGGTGGGGGTAGTTCCAGGGGTGTAGGGGGTGGCTAAGACATTAAATTATTCCAGTCATTTTTTTCCACTGCCCGTGCTATTTTATTTTTTCTTCTGCTATCGTCATTTTCACTTTCATTGTATTTTACTTTCAAGTTTTACTTAAAATTTGAAGCATTTTGAAGACATTTTTATTGTTTTCTCTTTTTTAAAACATCCATCGCTCAGGCAAATATGTGCATAGATGGACTATCTATCGTAATAATAATAATAAATGTTATTTGATTTGATTTGAAATACTACGGTTACACCTTGCAGTTTTTCAGAGCATTTCATGGTAATCATTAATTTGGAGATAAACGGCAATTACAAAATAAAGAGTAGTAGCCCTCCTCACAATGCTGACAATCGCATTTCATGTATAACCTACAATCGATTAACCTTAATGAAATCTACCCACTGCCATAGATACAGCACAAAAAGCAGTAAGAGAAATAGTAAAAAAACTAAAAAATCTAAATCTAGAAATTAATATAGAAAAAACATGTGGACTAGTGTTTACAAGAAAACATAATTTAATGTCCCTACAGATACAAATTGGAAACAAAACAATACATTTCTGTACATCACACAAATATCTTGGGGTTATATTTGATACTAAAATGAGTTGGTACTATGAAGTAACTAACATTTCAAAGAAATGTGAAAAAGAAATAAATTTAATTAGAGCAATTGCGGTGCAGACCCTGAATTGATGAGCATGATATACAAATCAATAATGAGAGCACACATAGACTATGAAGCCCCATTTACAAATTTTAGTCAAAGCAAAATGAAAAAGTTGCAGATGATTTTTAACAAGGCATTCAGAATGTTTATAGGAGTTATGCCGTCTTCTCCCACACACTGCATTTTAGTGGAAGTAGCAGAAATACCACTGGATTTGCGTGTGCAATTTGTGTCAGATAAGTTTTACATTAAAATTAGAAAACAAAGACACCATGAGATTAACAAACAGATTCTTCATTTAAATAATATGTTACATAATAAGTCCCCCCAGGGGCACCTTGGTGTCTCTTGTGTCCGGAACTCTAATCAGAATGGGGTGCGTCCACAAGTGGTGGATGGTGGAATGGCCGGTAGATATACTGGTTAGCTGCGAATAATTAATAAGCAGTCATGAACCAAGAGCGGCTACTAGTGGAAAGTTTCAAGCAGACGATTCCAGTAGTGACAGGGCAATGAGGTATGAGAATGTGGATGGGCAGTTTGAGGAACTATCCGCTAAAAGTTCACAAAATCTTATAACTACCTTACCCTCAGGGAGGTTTGGTTGCTGTCAAAACCTTACACTGCTACCTCCTCAATAGCGACCTGCTGCCTTGCAGTCAGGATCTTTATCCAAAGGCTAGGGTGTCACCCCAAAATAGTGGTATTCAATTCCTTATATTTCTTCCTATTTTCCCCTCCACTAACCTTTATTTTTTCCTCTTGATCCGTTCAAACTTGGTATGTTCCTTTTTTTCATATAGCATCCCAATTTCTTTGCCTGCAAGAAACTGTGTCAACTTCACTAGTCTGATTGTCTTGGTTTATACTTTCCATCAGAAAAAACTGGTGTTGTTGTATAGGCAGCATAAGAGCTGTTTTTATAGTGCATCAACTCTTGTGCTCCTTCATTGCGCATCCTACTGCCACTCTTAATTTTCCAACTGCTTTCTCCTTGTTTTAAAAAGTCCTACACCAATGGAAGTGTGGTAATGGAAGCAGGTTCGGTCAACTGGAAGCTTTTAGCTATTGATTCTACACGGAAGGCAGTATGATCCCAGCAGTCACTCTCTGGCAGGAGGGGATGATGGCAGAGTTCTGCAGCAGATCATACGACGAGGCAGTCCTCTTCAGGATCCACTCTGCCTCCCACCTAGGTGGACAGGACTAGAAAAGGTGTCCTAAGCATAGTTCATCCCATACATATACCTGATCAGTCTGCTGCAACTGATGGGAACTCACACAATGCAGTAGAAATAAACATGAAAACAAAAATAAAGTCAAAAATAAAAACAAAAGCACTATGCAAACAAGGAAATGGACATTTGGAATGTGGAATGTCAGAACGTTGCTAGATAGCACAAATCTACCCATAAGAAGAACAGCTCTAATTACAAAAAAATTGCAAAGGTATAGAATAGATATAGCGGGGCTATGTGAAACGCGACTTGATGGCGAAGGGCAAATAAATGAAGACAGCAGTGACTACAAAATATACGGGAAGGGCGTAACGCCTGGAAATAAATGACCGAGAGGTGTAGGTTTAGCAGTAGATAAGAAACTGGTGAAATATATATTGGAAAAGCCGCACGGAGTCAGCAATCGACTCATGACTATGAACATGCAATTTCTAAAAAACCCTGGGTTAGTAATAATTTGTGCATATGCGCCGACTTTAGATAACTCCGAGGAAGAAAAGGATCTCTTTTACAAGGACTTACAAGAAACTCTGAATAAAATCAAAGCTGAAGATCAACTCATTATTCTTGGAGATTTTAATGCATGTGTGGGTAAAAATGTAAGGATCTGGAATGGTATAATTGGGGCCCATGGAATTGGAAATGAAAATAGTAATGAGGAATGCTACTACAATGCTGTGCACAAAATGGACTTATTATCACCAATAACTGTTTTAAGTTAAAGAATATTCATAAAGGATCATGGATACACCCCAGATCTGGACATCTACACCTAAATGATTACATTATCATGAAACGTCAAAATCGAGACGAATGTCTCATCATTCATGCAATGAGGGGTGTTAATGGGGACACAGATCACATGTTGATTAGAGCAAAATTCAAATTTCCCAAAATCAATTATCATCTACAGATGCAAAAAGGTAAACCAAGAAATTATAACATAGATCACTTAAAAGATAAAGAAATCTTAAACAAGTTTACATCAACATTAGCTGACAGTCTTCGAAGTCCAGCTTCACATGCATCGTCAACTGCAGAAAAACAATGGGACCGTATAAAAAGTGTGATAACTTCGATGTGCAAAAATATTCTTAGATCTAACACGAAAAGATCTCTAGATTGGTTTGCTGACAGTTCAAGAAAGCTTCAGTCTCTGATAGAAGAGAAAAGAAAAGCTTTCATAATGTGGCAAAATGACAAAAAGAATGTAACAAAAAGAGACAGATATGTGTCGACAAAATCTGAGGCTCAGCGTGAAACTGGAAAATTAAAAAATCAGTGGTGGGTCAGCAAAATGAAGGATATCCAAATTCTGCATGAAATTAATGATACACGTGCATTTTATAGAGCCATTAAGACTATATACAGACCTATGTCTCTGCATAAATCTGCCCTGAGAAACACAGCAGGTACACTGTTACATAATGGAAAAGAAGTTAAAGATAGGTGGAAGGAATATTTAGAAATATTATTAAATAATAATACTGTGGTTAAAGAAGATATATTTCAGATGTTGCCTAAACAAGAAATAAATTATCAGCTGGATATTCCACCATCCGAGGAAGAAGTTTTATCAGCAATAAAAAATGCAAAGCGAAATAAGGCACCAGGCTTAGATGGTATACCGAATGAAGTATATAAACTAGGAGGCAAGGTGTTAACATCGCAACTACTTAACTTATATAAAAGATTTTGGGATGAGGGCACTCTACCAAAAGACTTCAAAAACGCAGCCATTGTTTGTATATATAAAAATAAAGGAGACAAAAAAGATTGCTGTTACTATCGAGGTGTATCGTTCTTATCAACTGCTAGCAAAATTCTGAGCGGAATCCTTTTAACGAGGTTACAAACTTTGATAGATAAGTATTTTCCTGAGGAGCAATGCGGTTTTCGGCAGCAACGCAGTACGATCGACATGATATTTGTAATATGTCAACTTGTGGAAAAAGCTAGGGAACAAAATAAAGAACTGTTCATGGCATTTGTTGACGTGCAAAAAGCTTTCGACACTGTAAACAGAAGTGCACTATGGAAACTTTTACAAATAATCGGATGTCCGCCAAAACTGCTAACACTTTTGAGACAGTTACACAATGATATGGAAGGTGTAGTAATATTCGAAAATGGAATTACAAACCCTTTTAAGATAACCACTGGAGTTAAGCAAGGATGTGTACTTGCACCTACATTATTCAATTTTTATATGAGTATGGTTTATCTCATATATTATAAGAGGACTCTATAACTTGCCAAAATTTCAGGCTAAGAGTAAGACAGAAAAATTATTTTTGCAGAACCTGTAATATGCGGATGATTGCGTCATTATAGGCAATAATGCTTCAGAGCTACAAAATACGATAAATGTGCTAAGTGAAACATACAAAGATTTCGGCCTATCTATAAACTGCACAAAGACAGAGATTATGTAAATATCTACAGTGAATGAAAATTATTTTATAGATGGAAATAAGTTAAAGCAAGTAAAAAGCTTTAAATACCTGGGAAGTCTGATTAGCAGTGATGGCAATCTAGATGAGGAAATTATGTACAGAATAAGAAATGCGATGATAGTGCACAACAAAATTTCTAAACGAGACTTCAACAACAAAAACCTAACAACAACTACTAAAATAGCTGTGTATAAGACTGTAATCTTACCAACGATGTTATACAGTGCAGAGACCTGGCCGATAAGAATGAAGCAACTAAAAAAACTAGAGGTCTGTCATTTACGCTTCTTGAGACAAATTCTTCGTGTAAATTGGAAAGATTTCGTATCCAATGAGAGGATACTGCAAATGGCCGGTTGCTATTCAATTGGACAACAATTAGCCAAGGCTCGACTAAGATGGATTGGTCATGTTATACGAATGGGAAATGAACGATTTCCGAAACGTATAGTGTTAAACGATGGCAAAAGACAATGTGGTCGCCCGAAGCTGCGTTACAAAGATGTGATAACCGATACAATCAAAAAAGCTGGAATAAATCCAAAAAAAAAAATACCTCATGGGAAACGGTGGCTCAAAACAGGAAAGAATGGAAAATATTTTCCGATGACATTGCGGACCACTATGCATGCTTTAAAACTAAAAAAAAGAAGAAACACCCAGATGGTTCCCTGACCACCGCCGGCAGGACAGAAATTCGTTGTTCGCTTTGCGATTTCAGCACAAACTTTCAAATTGGTTTGATCTCGCATATGCGACACAAACATTAATTGTAACATGTGGAATAATGTTGAAAAATTAGAAATGGCACTCATACTCGTGTTTTCGAGTGAGCTAGAAGACATAAGTACTGGAGGAATAAGAAGGTTTGTCCTATAATCACAAGTTTTAAAAGAATGTAACATCTAAATATCATTTCGAATATTAAACTCCCTACAAATTATATGAGCTGGGAAGAGCGTTAGATGCCCCTTTCAATAGACATCGAGGATAATAAATTTTATACAATAAATGGTCAAATAAATAATATGCAATTTAAAGAAATGTTAAGAAATTATTTAGATTACGAATACTTATACACTGATGGATTAGTGGACAGGACAAGAGGCATATATTCGGCCAGTTTTTATTACAGTAACCTACAGATTAGCAGGGTTTATCGGCTCATGTACGCTGGGATCTCGTTTATGATGGAACTCTATGCAATATTCCTGGCACTGGAATTTCTGAGAAACCGACAAAATAAGAAAATTCTAATACTATCAGATTCGCAGGCCAGCTTAGCTAAATTAAAAAACACAAATCCGAATTATTAAAATAAAGATTAGAAAACTGGTAATGAGACTATACAAACAAAACAACATAGTCAAATTTAAATGGATTCCTGCACACAGAGGAATTGAAGGAAATGAAATAATAAATAATTTATGTAAAAGGGGAGAATATAAAAACAGGCAAATTAAGTTAAACTGGGAGGAATTCGTTCCTTATATAAGAGATGATATAGTTAGAAGATGGAACGCAGAGTATAAAAACAAGAGTGAAATAAAAGGGAAAATATATTAGGCTATTAAGAGCAAAATAGAGAAGGATCCTTGGTTTAAGGGAAAAGGTTTAGGGCGAGAATACATCTGTGCAATATGTTGTATAAGATTAGGCCATCATCGGACACCAGTACACATTACAATAATTAGGAATAACAAATAACAACTGTAATGAATGCGGATTAGAGGGGTCAATCGAACATATGGTCTGGCAATGTGAGAAATATAAAAAGGAAAGGCAGAAATTGATGAAAGAAATTTTAAATAAATATTACATATTACCGATATCTCTATACCAAATTGTAAAGGAGCCACTGTCCTTAGAATGTAAGGCGCTATATATTTTTTTAAAAACTGCTGATGTAAAAATATAAAAAGGAAATAGTTAGGTATTTAGATTTGAGTATAGACTGGCCAAAAGGCGAAAGTTGGTCCAAAAAAAAAAAAAAAAAAAACTGGGTCAGCATCTAATGACGAAATTTGAAACATTTATCGCAATTATGAAGGATATTTTAATTCGTTCGACGCGTATACAGGCTATACAAAAAACAACTGATGAGAAAATTTGTCCATCGTATAAAAAAAACTCATATAAAAAAGTGAAAAAGTTATCCATTGCTGCTGACTTGATAGCGTGTTATAAAAGTATTTCTAAAGAGCCACAAAAATTAATACGATCAACAAAAAAAAAAGATGTTATTCACAAAAATTAAACAGTTGTTGAGGCAATCCAAGCAAATATTAGACGTTAATTTAAAAAGTTAGGGGCAATAAAACATCTATATTTAAGGAAACCAAAGTACATAATAAAATATTATCAGTGAGTGAGAATGAATATACGATAGCTAATTGCTTCATAATAGTCCACACAAATTACGGAAAATACATACGTTTTTTTACCATAACAACAAGAAGGTAGCGACCCTACGAAAAAATAAGATAAAAATAAATTAATTAAAAAACAACTATGTTTAAATAGTTGATTTTTGTTGGTATTTTTGTACGAGACGGTCAAGGTTGGTCAAAAGCCGCTATTTTTTTCGCCTAAAAAATACTAACAGCTTCGTATGAAAAAATGTTTTAGACAAAAGTTGTGTCTTTTTTTAATACAAATACAATAAACTTAACTCGACGTCAATAAATAAACAAATGCAAAAGTTATTGCAAAAAAAACCGCTAAGATAGCGGTTTTTTTCAATTACTTATATCTTTTTCAAAAAAAAATGTTTTTTAATGAAACTTGGCGAAAGTATAGCCCTTAGTGAGTAGAATAAGACCCCTTTTTCAAAACTGCAAAATATTATATAGTTTTTATAAAAATCGAGTTTTTCGGGGGGGGAGGCGTTTTTGTAAAATTGAATTTAATCGGGTTCTATAGGGCACTCACAGACGTCTTTTTGAGCTCAAAATCTTCTTAAAAAGTTGTACTAACGTTTGCAATTATTGCGCGCATCATGAAACAATCGCAAAGAGGCAAAAAAAAAAAAAAAAAAAAACGGCTAAAAAATGATGAAAAGTTTTTGACTTGAAAAACTTTTTGATTATTTTTCCCATTTGAAATTCTATCGGAACGGCATATCAACCGTTCGATAACTTTTATTTTTTTACGAATTAAAAAAAAAAAAAAGAAGAATGTCCCTACCACCTCCTGGAACTGAGATAATTTTTTTTTTCCGAAAAATCACCGCGCCTTTGTTTATCTATATTTAAGGGGACATCCGAATTGCGCATCAACACTTCACACAAGTCAAGTCGGACTGGAATTGCGTACCGCTTAAAAAAAAAAAACTCCGGACTTTATAAAATCAGTAGAAGTCGCTCTTTCAGCGACTTCCAAAATGTCTTATCATATCTCGATGGGGAACGTTTGCTATTTGGAATAACGGAACTACATTTCAGTTGCTTAGAAGAAACCTCCTTAAAGGTTTGCGAAAAATAGACTATCATCTCGTTAGCAGTACGGTTCTTATTCTAAATATTTTTAACAATCTAGAAACGTACACATTTAAGGAATTTTGCATAAAATAGAATAATTTTTTGCGCGAATATTATATAAAATAATGTGTAAATTACAATAATTTCTAACTAAATATACTTCAGTGCACGGCATATTATGTTTCATAAAGCTTGTGTTTCACATTAATACAAAATACGTTCATATCAGCTGATTAATTTACATAAAATGCAGATGTGACAGCCGTATGAAATTTTCGAGTTCGACCAATTAGAGGCATCTATTATTATAACAACTCAAAGATAAAAGATCATAAATGTAAATAGGCCGTTAGGTGTATGTTAAATTACTGAAGGTTGAGCTAACTAGCAAATTGCAAAAGCCAGAATGAATTTTTAATGATTAAAAAATAAATGAGAACATAAATATGTATCACAGTTATTTATCAAAAGTATATAATAATTGTTTCGCAAACGAAAAATAAAACTGGAAGTTTAAACAATTAGTACATATTTTTAAAATTAATCTGGCGTATTCTGAAATATTTTTTAATAAACCGTCGTCGTTATAGAGGAAATATTTTGCAATAGATAAATCGGTGTTATTGTTTTTCGTTGACGGATTTTAAATATCATTTTTTAAGTATACGATGATGCGTAAAAATGTTGAAAGCCATCGGAACATATTCAAATGTTATAAAGCGGTCATCAGTTTTGGAGTCCAACAAATATCATGGTCCCGGTGCCGTTTTTGTTCGTTTTGACGTGACAACGTCTTATAAATTGGTTTGCCGGGTGACACTTGAAGAAACTGCGTTACGCTCCGCTCGCGTTATGCGCTCACAATGAGAGCGACTGAGAGGCACGCGTCCCTTCCACTCGGGCATGGTTAGCCCGCCTAAGAGGGAGAGAGACAGACATTTTAAAAATATGAGAAAAAATTGGTTGCCTGTAAAGTCGGTATACGGGCGAAAGTTTTACGTGACAACGACTTTGAGTGGTAAAATAATTTTAATGTGAATATTCATTCGTATAGTAGGAAGAAGGATGAAATAATAGTAACAATTTAAAACATTTATTTATACAAAGAATTATATTTAAAACATTAATTTATACAAAGAATCTCGCACTGAATTTCATATTAAAATTATTTTACCACTCAAAGTCGTTGTCACGTAAAACTTTCGCCCGTATACCGACTTTACAGGCAACCAATTTTTTTTATATTTCATTACCGGCAAATTTCCGGCGCGCAATTCGAGTGTCGCCATATTTAGGGCTCAAATTTGCACACATTACAGTTGAATTCTTATATTTTCACATGAAAAATATTTTGTAATGATTGGCCACGCATGACACCTAATTTAAACAACTTAACATTAGACGTTCTGTGATATACGTATGTTGTACGCATGGCGTTGAGCGCGATGGGAGGAGAGACTCCGACTTGACGTTCTTGGTGACTAGTAGTCTTAAGGTAGGAAGTAAAACACGAGTTTTTTTTTTAAACTGAACCATCATTTAATGTAGAGATGCTTTGAAATTATTACCACAAAGAAAAAATACTTATATCGCAAAAACATTCCTTTTACATAGAGCATATATACTGTAATGTGTCCATTACATGGGTATTAAAAAATAATAATAAATAAAATAATAATAAAAAAAATAATAATAAAAATAATGTGGAATGTGTGATGCGGGTGCGGATGTGAGCGCGCATGAAACTGTTGTCGGTGAGGGGTGGCCAATCGCCGTTCAGAAAAAAACAATAAGATCTACCTGATTCGGCCAACACGGACCGGAAGGCGGTCGGAATAGAAATGACGACAAAAAAGAAGATTTTTTAGACGGAAGTGAGTGGTCTTTTGGCTGGATGAAGTTAGTCTCTAGTTTTGGCACTTTCGAATCGAGTCGTTTGCCAACGTTCGTTAGTTTTGGGTTTACCAGCAATCTGCGGAGGAGTCCTGTGCGACCTGCTAAGAGAAGTAGTTAGTTTTGGCAGAAGTTTCGCGTTCGGTCAAGTTGAAAAAGACAGTTATTTGTTCGAAAAGTAAAACTCCGAAATTCGCGACCTTATTAAAGAATAGTTGGAAACGATCGAACGTCCGTTAAAAGAATCAACGACGAATCCAATTGTTCCGTGACAACCGACCGCCGCATCGTCAACCTACGGATCACCCCGGATATCCACCGACAACAGTGATACGTAGAATTTTGTATTATATTTGTATATATCGGTTTATATTAAATTTTATCCGTATTATCCGAATTAATCATTGTTTTTCAGCGGTCGACCGGTAACGAAAGATAGGTGTGATCCAGTTTATTTTAATATATTGTTTATGCTTCAAAATTTCAAAAAACTTAAATTATTCTTAACTTAATAAAATCTAAATAAATAAAATCCACGAGCGTAAAACCTCGTGGTTGGCATCCCTGGATTTAAATTAAAAGCGGTGACTAGTTGAATAGTACCGTTTCAATACATATACATTTTTTATTGAAATTCAATCTTGGTCATAATAAAATATCAGTATTTAAATTCCTGCCACGAGTTCTGAGAAATTCCGCCAGCATCGTTACATATTTACAGTCATAGACTATAGTGCATAGTCGGCCAGCTCCAACATCCCTGCTGATGATTTCAGTTTGGTTTAGATGTTTGTGGCGTCCATGTGGTATTACATCTAACCGTTACACTGAATTTATTCGATGCGTAGAAAGTGAAAAATTTATTCAATTATTCGTCAAAGGTACGTTTGTTTTAATTCACTCACATATTCTTAGTAACGTTGTAATTTCAATTTTGAAGATTAGTTCTCATAAAATGTAAGAACGTCCTATGAAATGTAATTAATTAAACAATTGAAAGTGCTACATTATTCATTTCAATATTTTCGATGATATTCTCAAAGAGGAACGATCTCATAGAATTGTAATCAAAAATATTCACCATACAGTATCGCCTGAGGATATCAAAAATGCCTTAAATCAGATAGGGTTTAAAGCGAGAAATGTGATCAATATGAGAAATCTAAAAACCTAACAGCCGCTTCCTATGTTCTTCATGGACTTGAATCTCCGAGCTAACATTAAGGAAATATACAATGTGGAACACCTGTTGAATATGAAAGTAAAGATTGAACCTCCATATAAAAAGAAAGGAATAATACAATGTATGAGGTGTCAAGCGTATGGGCACAGTAAATCTTACTGTACTCTACCGTTCGTTTGCGTCAAATGTGGAGAAATACATCAAACGAACGAGTGCAATAAACCAAATAATACACCTGCCAAATGTGCACATTGCGAGGGTAACCACCCAGCTAATTATAAAGGATGCACTACTTACAAGGAATTGCTCAAAATGCGAAGCAATAAAATAAACATCAACACATTACGAACTGACGCCTACCAGAAATTCCCCTCAACATTCGAATAAAGAACATTTTAATCAAACTGCTCCAGAAAGAAAACTTAGCTATTCGGAAGCAGTCCGTAGTAATAGGTCTCTAACAGGAGTAAACTCTAAATCAGAACCAAATAATAATAACAATAATAATAATCAGCTTACTGAACTCCTCGCGGAATTTAAAAATATGTTTAACCAGTTAATTCAACAGAATTGCATGATAATAAACATGCTATCCGCGGTATTAAATAAATTACTTCCCAAATGAACCAGCTTCTAAGAATCGCAACATGGAATATCAATGGTATGGTTCAATATCGTCATGAAATTTAATTATTCCTAAGGAACAATAAAATTGATATACTAATGGTATCGGAAACGCATCTCACTAGTAGTAGCTTCATTAAAATACCTCGCTACACTATTTATCATACAAATCATCCTGATGATAGAGCACACGGTGGGGCAGCGATCTTTATAAGAGCGACCGTGAAACATCATATTATGAATAGTTTTGAGAAAGACTACTTACAGGCCTGCACCATCAAAATAGATACCTCGCTCGGTCCAGTAGTGATCTCTTCCATATACTGCCCCCCGAGACACAACATCAAACAAAAACAGTTTCATGAATACTTCAAAACACTGGGCGCTAAATTTATCTCCGGTGGCGACTTCAACGCGAAACATCTCATGGGGCTCGCGTTTGATAACACCGCGCGGAAACCAGTTACACAGTTGCATTGAAAAAAACCGATATAATAGCCTATCAACTGGCAAACCAACATATTGGCCAACCGACATGGGAAAAATACCGGACTTATTAGATTTCTTTATTTGCAATGGAATCAGTACCTACCAAATGTCTGTTGAATCATCATGCAATGGTACTTCAGATCATTCACCAGTAATTCTAAATATCAGTAGCACTCTCATGGATTCAGGGAAAAAACCAAGACTGTATAACAGTAAAACTAACTGGAACATCTTCCATCTGTTACTTGAAAATAAAATAAATCTCAACATTCCACTGAAAACCGCGGAGGATATAGAAATCAGTATAGAAAACCTCACTAAATACATTCAAGAAGCGGCCCACTTAACAACACCGAGAGAAAATCACAGAGGGAGAACCCGTAATTCTAACACTCAAAATCATCCAAAAATAATAAAGGACATGATTCAAGAGAAAAGACGTTTAAGACGCATATGGCAGAACACAAGAAATCCAACTGACAAACCGAAATTCAGCAAAGTGTGCAGAGAGCTAAAAAATAAAATTGTTGAAATGAAAAATGTTGCTTTCAAAAACTATGTTAGTACATTAACACCAACCGAAGCTACCGATTACTCCTTATGGAAGGCTGTACGAACCGTGAAAAAAGATAATCAATTATATCGATCACCTATAAAGAAAAACAATCGGTGGATAAGAGGTGACGAGGAAAAGGCTGAAGCATTTGCCGAATACCTAGCAGAAGTGTTTCGTCCTACTGAAACCTGCACTGACAGAACCCTAGATGCAGAAGTAGAAAGTTACCTGCAGGCTCCGAATCAAATGTCACTTTCGATAAAACCAGTATCACCGATGGAAGTAAACAAGTATATACAAAAGCATCTAAACCCGAAAAAAGCACCCGGATATGACTTAATTACCCCAAAAATAATAAAGGAATTACCACGAAAAGCAATAACTTTACTAACATTTATATACAACGCAATTATTAGAACCGGATACTTCCCGATACAACGGAAATTCGCCACTATAATATTAATACAAAAACCAGGGAAACCTCCTGAGGATTTAGCCTCTTACAGGCCAATAAGTTTAGTCCCAGTTTTATCGAAGCTGTTTGAAAAATGACTACTGAACAGATTAAAACCTCTATTAGCCCAGAATAAAATTATACCAGACTACCAATTTGGCTTTAGGGAACAACATAGCACTGCAGAACAAATACATAGAGTCGTTGATGTAATAAATCGAAGTTTTGAAGAAAAAAAGTATTGCGCAGCGGTGTTCCTAGACATCGAAAAAGCATTCGATAAAGTGTGGCACAATGGGTTGTTATTCAAAATAAAACAACTACTACCCTACCAATACTATCTACTAATCAAATCTTACCTCCAAGAAAGATTTTTTAAGATAAACTTTAACGAATCATATTCGAGCATTCGATCCATCAATTCAGGAGTCCCACAGGGTAGTGTGCTTGGACCCACGCTCTATCAGATATACACCCACGATTTCCCGCTTAATGCGAACACGACTACAGCTATGTTCGCAGATGATACCGCGATATTATCCTCTCACTACGATGCGGCATCGGCATCAAAGCGGCTACAGAAGCACTTAGACGTTCTAGAAAAATGGTACAAATCTTGGAAAATTAAAATTAATGAACAAAAAAGTATACATATTATATTTACGCTGAAGAGAGGGGACAGGTATCCTCTAATAAAATTAAACGAAAAAACGATCCCTACATCGAGTAGCGTAAAATATCTCGGCTTACACCTCGACGAAAGATTAACATGGAGAAAGCACATAGATGCTAAACGGAAGCAGATAAATGTTAAGTTTCGAAAAATGTATTGGATAATCGGAAAGAATTCAGTACTATCCATAGAAAATAAATTGCTGCTTTATAACATAATGCTGAAGCCTATATGGTCGTATGGAATCCCAATGTGGGGAACCGCGAGCAAGTCTAATATAGCGATCATCCAAAGAACGCAATCCAAAATTCTGCGAACGATAGCCGGGGCGCCATGGTATGTGCGCAATGATGAGATACATAAAGATCTGCGAATGCCTACGGTTGAAGAAGAGATCGAGGCAGCCAGCACACGATATATAGAACGGCTACAAAATCATTGCAATCAGTTGGCACACAGTCTCATCGAAGACGGTATCCGATTCAAACGGCTGAATCGGTCGAATATAATTGTGTAAATTGTATAATAACTCATCGGCAACAAGGAATCGCGACCGCTGGGAAGCATTCCATACTTATTAACTAATTCCCCCTTAACACTGCCGCTTATTGTTTATTAGACAGATTGCGTGCAATAATAAATGGGGAAAAAAAAAAATGTATTGTTATTCTAGTAAAAATAAAAACTTATTAATCTTAAACAAGTAGTAACAATGTTATTGGTAAAATAAACACGTGCTAAACACATGCACAGCCTATAAAGGCAGGGCCGAATTATCCATTAGGCAGTGCAGGCAACTGTCTTGGGGCCCCGCATCGACTAGGGGCCCCACGCCTCGAGATTTTTTTTTTTTGAAAATGTCTCTTCGAGTGAAAATTAAATTTGAAAATTCGTATGTAGCAAACTCTCAATGACAATATTATTGCCCGGAACGCATTTCAACGTATTATAGGATAATGAGACGGATTCAGCCTTGATGACGATGTCCGAGCTAGAAAAAAATAAAATTCCCAGGCGACGATCATTTAATTTGTCAGGTTTTCTCGGAAAGCGTGCGGACGCTGCATTGTTTGCCAAAGACGCTGAATCGGCCAAAATCGTGGGATCCTGTGCACAGCAGTACTGATGCGCCGAGTTAGTGAACTGGTTTCGTTGTGCGAGTGGCCGAAAATTGGAGATTACGTACAAAAATGAACAATAAAAACCAATTTGCAACATTGTCAAATATGGCTTCTGCGATGTGACGTTGCCCCCAATTCGACGCCATTTCAGAAACATTAACCGAATTCTATGCAAATTGTACCTATATCGCACAAGCTTATGTGTTAGAAAAGGACCATAGCCGTTTAGCTTTACTAAACTGAATTTTTACTGGTTTTGAGACGATTTAATTCGAATATTTTTGCAAAAACCATTAACAGGTAGGTTTTTAAGTATTCGGAGTGAAAACTGTCTATGTTTTCGGTGCTTGCGTTCTAATCTTTTCTTTATGATGTGATAAAAGTTTCCTATTTTTGAACGTACTACGGCGACTAGGAATTATAAGATTGTCATTAAGTGAAATCGAAAGTATTTTTATACACAGAAACGAAAGCAAATATTGTAATTTTAATGATTAGGCATTGCTTACGATATTTTTTTCTTTACATGGAAAAACGTACATGTGTTAACACACGATGGAACATTACCTTTCAGGTCCTCACTCTAATCACACGATAGCTTACCTTTTCTGTCAGCAACAAAATGTAAAGAAAAAATACCAAAGTGGTTTGGAAAAACGTAAAAAGTGGCTTCTCAACCACTGTGCCTCGGCACTTTTGTGTGCCGCCAAATTTTAGAAATGTATATAGTAAAAATTATGACGTTTTTTTAAATTACGAGTAAAGTTTAAATTTAAAAAATGTACTTCAATATATGAATATGTTAAAATTACTAAATAATATAATTTGAAAAGAAAATGTACAAATTATTTTAACAGGAATAGGTATTTAAATTCATAAAAAAATTTTTAATTACTTGTTTTGTAACGCGTTCTTTCTTAGAATCATAAACCGATTTTTATGCCTCAAGTCGGCTCACACATGTCAGGTTGCTTGTCCTTTGGAAGCGTTTTCAAACAAATTTTCTTCGACCGTTTTTTGTTTTCGTTCGTTTTCTGACGAAATGTATTCGGATAAAAACGCATCCAAAAGACGGCTAGTCTCACTAGTACGTACAAAAACAGGTTTTTTTATGACAGCGGGCATCTCCAACTGTTGAAGAAAGAAAGAAAGAAAGAAAGAAAATGCCTAACAGAACCTACTATGCAACTTGTTAGAAAAATATTGAACGAAATACTGCAAAAACTCTTGCAAATTTAAATTTTGCTTTACAAATCGATGAAACAACAGATATTACGGGAAAAGCTCAATTAATTGCATTCGTTCGGTTTATTCACGAAAATGATATAATTAATAAATTTTTATATTGTCGTGAGTTACCTAATTTTATAGGTGGCAAAACTATTTTTGATGTAATTAGTTCATATTTGAAAGAAATTAAAATTTCGTGAAATTCATATATTGGCATTTACACAGATGGTGCTCCAACTATGACCGGACATCTAAAAGGATTTGTAGCACATGTTAAAGAACTGAATGGGGATATATTAGTTACCCATTGCTTTTTGCCATTATGTTTAACCTCCAACAAGAATTTTTAAAATCGATTGAAAAATGGCTAAGATATCGTAAAAAACCCGAAAATAACGAAATGGAAACTACAGGAACCCCCTGTAGGAATAGGGGTCTGAAACTTCCAGTTTTAATTACTTTTCTCATGCCCTAGATTTATATATTTTTTTATAAAGTTTGGTTTAAAGGCACTCTTACACCCTTTAACCGGCCTACCCTCTAAAATAAAATTTTATAGTTTATTAAATAACCGTCTATACGAACAATTAAAAAATTATAGTTATAACGATATAGTTTAAATTTTTTTAAAATTTTATTATATAACTGTTAAAACGATTAACTGATTTATACGATTAACCGAAATCGTGATTAATACGGGTAACCGTTTCGTACGGTTAACCGTACCCGTAAAAACCGCAAACACGGTTTTCACCCGAATGATCGGTTTAAACCGATACGGCGGTTAACCGGGTTATCCGTATACCCGTTAAAATCACCAGCCCTAGTAAAGAGGCCCTGAGACGTGCACTGCCTAGGGGCCCCGATATGGTTAATCCAGTCCTATATAAAGGCATAGCTGTTGTATTAATAGTAGCATGTGTATCTTATTCTTTTTTACCTCAATGTTTTACTAACTGCACATTAAGAAATAATTATTATTTTATAATTAATTCATATTTTTCTATACACAATGAAACAATATTAACTTTTATTAACTAAATCATATTTATATATATACATACAATATGTTCATTGCTAAAATATATTTAATTTACAGTGATTTTCTTGCAACAATGGTTGATCTACCAATCGAATGTATTTTATGTGAAAAAACGATTATTGACGAAAAACTATTTGGATGCATTAGTGGTAAAAAAGAATATTGTTCTTTTTTTTTTTTTTATAAGTCGTAAAAAAATAAAAGTTATCGAATGGTTGATATGCCGTTCGGATAGAATTTCAAATGGGAAAAATAATCAAAAAATTTTTCAAGTCAAAAACTTTTCATCATTTTTTAGCCGTTTTTTTTTTTTTTGCCTCTTTGCAATTGTTTCATGATGCGCGCAATAATTGCAAACGTTAGTACAACTTTTTAAGAAGATTTTGAGCTCAAAAAGACGTCTGTAAGTGCCCTTTAGAACCCGATTAAATTCAATTTTACAAAAACGCTTTTTTCCTCGAAAAACTCGATTTTTATAAAAAACTATATAATATTTTGCAGTTTTGAAAAAGGGGTCTTATTCTACTCACTAAGGGCTATACTTTCGCCGAGTTTCATTAAAAAATCTTTTTGTTTTGAAAAAGATATAAGCAATTGAAAAAACCCGTTATCTTAGCAGTTTTATGGCAATAACTTTTGCATTTGTTTATTTATCATTTGTATTAAAAAAAGACTTATGTCTAAGACATTTTTTCATACGAAACTTTTAATTTTTTTTTATGCGAAAAAAAATAGCGGGTTTAGACCAACTTTGACCGTCTCGTACAAAAATGCCAACAAAAACCAACTATTTAAACATAGTTTGTTTTTTTTAATTAATTTTTTTATCTCATTTTTCCGTAGGGTCGCTACCTTCTTGTCGTTATGGCACTCAAAAAATTATTTGCTTGGACTATAAATGCGGTACAGAAAATGAGAAATAATGCGTACTTCAGCTTGTCCTATTCCTATACACCTGGCTAGAATGTAAGCTGTTTCGGATTCATTGGTTTCACTATCCGACGACATAAGAAATGCAATACTTTCTCTTCTTAAAAAGGATTCTTATGGGTTCAACGGAATATCTATTATTTTAATAAAGGATAATGTTGAATTTTTCATAAAACCATTAACTTATTTATTAAATAATTCTATTAAGTCCGGCAAATTTCCTAATGCACTTAAAATGGAGATCATTACACCCGTGTTTAAAAAAAGGGGGTTCTACTGACCTTTCAAATTACAGACCAATCTGTTTATTGTCCACATTCTCCAAAATGTAAAGGTTTAAAATCGTGAGCTACTTGAATAAAATCAATTTTTTCAATAAAAACCAATACGGTTTCTTACAGGATAAATGTACCGACAATGCCTTGTTTAATCATATCACGGAGTTAGCGGAAAACTTGGAGGAAAGCCGCTTAACAGCTGCAGTATATTTTGACTTCTGCAAGACTTCCGATCTAGTTGATCATAATTTAATGTTAAGAAAGTTATTTGCCTGTGGTTTTCGTGGGTTCATTTCGTTTCTATCTGCCCGGGAGGAGATTTGTTACGAAAATAAATAGTGCGATTATCGACAGTGTTGCACAGGAATATGGTGTACCGCAGAGGGGTACCTTGAGGCCCATTCTATCCTTTGTCTATATTAACGATCTATGCGGTTCAGATGTAGCAGAGAAAATTTTTAGTTCTGCAATCTGCAGACGACACGGTACTCTTTGTAAGTTCCCGATACCCTAATATATTACAAAACTTAGTGCAAGCTGACGTAATTAAAATACGCGAATGGATGTTTAAAAAATTTATAGGGGTAAGCGTTTATATTATTGCCCCCAGTTAATTTTTGGTCGCAGTTTTAGTTTGTTCATTTCGCTGTTATTCATAGTGCGTGAACTAACACAAGCTATGAATAACAGCGATATTAAACGAACTAAAATTCAGTGGCAGATCTAAGGGGTGGCGCGGGTGGGCCTGGCCTCTTCGCACTTTTTCTGGGCCCCTCCAAGCCCCCCACCCAAAAATTGAAGATTTACACGAGAAGAAATACGTAAAATTTTCCTCTTCTACAAACATCACACGAAAAATATTACGTCCGTTGAACATTAAAATCTTGGTGTTGTTACATTTGTGGTCTGTCTCTGCACCTATGATATGCGTTGAGACAGGAGGCGGCGGCGGCGGCGCCGACAACACTATGGCGCCGTATTCGAGTCAAAACTGTTGATTGTGAAAAACAAACCATTGGCGTTGCATATGAAAAACAATACTTATAGTTGACCGTTTTTATCATAATTCTGAGAACTGAGGGAACACGTATGCTTTTTTATACCAATACTAATGCAGCAGATTAATATTGCACGAGGACTACTGATTACTGATTTTACACTCATCAGTTGAGCTGCTTTGTACCTACGTAATGTAAATGTCGATTTTCGTAAGTTTTATTTTGCTTTCGTATTTTTAACTTTCCACTTGTAATTACCTGATTTTCGATATGAGTAATCTACCTAAACCGGCTAGAAGAACTTTGGAAGACTTTTATGATTTTTCTAAAAACAAACAAAAAAACACCGAGTTGAATTTAAGTGATGCAGCTACAGCTGGGTCATCAAACGTTGGAAAAATCGCTGAAAAACAGAAAGATGTTGGCATTGAAGATGACTTTATTTTAATGAGTAAGTATTTGATTTTAAATTTTTTTCTAAGCTTAAAATTTTTTTGGAAATAAGACTATTGAGCTACAATTTTTAAATAAAATTTGGTGTTTTCATATTAATGAATGAACCTATCAATTTCGATTTTGATCTTCCAAAGTCTGGAAAATGTTGATGAAAATAACTTCGAATGTCTTAATGAAGAAAGTAGCGAATCGGATGTTGATTCAGATCCAGATATGTCAGCATCAGTACCCACGGATTCTGAGTTGATTTTTAAATCCTCAATGTCGCATTCCAGCGGAGTACAATCTTCAGATTCAACTGCTTCCACCTCAAAAGTTCCTGGTCCATCTGACCTTTCGCAGTTACCAAATGAGGGTGCAAAACAACCTATTTTGAAAATGTTTCCAAAAATTGAATTTGGATCAGCAAGGAATAAAAAATTTCGATCTTTCATGCCTCATTGGTACAAGATCTATCCTCGGCTCGAATATAGTGTTTTGAAAGATGCAGCTTTCTGTTTTGCCTGTCGGATTTTTTGTGTTCAGGTAAATGATAATAATAAAACTTACATAACAACTGGATTTCGAAATTGGAGAAAAGCTATGGAGAAGTCGTCGGGATTTGTTCAACACCAACAGAGTTAAGAGCATTTAAAATGTATGGTGAAATGGACTGCATTCAAATAAATTGCAAAGCAGAAACAAAGTACTGTTGCTGCACAAGTTGATGAGCACCATAATCAGTTGGTGAAAGAAAATAGGGCTTATTTGAAATTGATGGCAAAAAGTCTATTTCTTGACAGCTACACAAGGTATAGCTCAGAGAGGTCACAACGAGGGAAAAGATAGTTTGAATAGAGGTAACTTTCTCGAAATTTTGAATTTTGTTGTCGAAAACAACGAGATATTGAAAAAAAAAGTTGAATTCTTACCCGAAAACACCAAGTATACATGTCCTCGTGTACAAAACGAGTTTTTATCTATAGGTGCTGACTTAGTTCTTAAAGAAATTAGCAGCGAATTGAAGAAGTCGTTGAGTTTTGCAATTATGGCAGACGAAAGTAAAGATATAACCAAAACAGAACAAATTTCTATTGTAATACGATATTATTTAGATGGTACCATTTATGAACGGTTTTTAGGATTTCAAGCTGCGAATAAATTAAATGCTGCTTCATTATTAAAATATATTGTGAGTAAACTAGAAAAATGTTCTGTTGATTTGAATAACTGTGTCGCTCAAACGTATGATGGAGCCAGTGTTATGAGTGAACATTTGAATGGCGTACAAAAACTTTTTCGCGATTTGGTACCTAAAGCTATATACGTACACTGTTATAACCACCGATTAAATTTAGTTCTAACGGATGTTTGTAAAAATACTAGCATTGGGAAAGAATTTTTTGGTTTAATAGAAGCGTTATATGTATTTCTTTCCGGTTCTTCAATACATGCCCTTTTTGAAGAAGCCCAAAAATTAATCAACCCCAAAGTTAAACCTATTGAGCTTAAACAAATTTGCTATACAAGATGGTCTGCTCAAATTTCGGCTGTCTTAGCGGTAAAGAAACTTTTTTCCGTTATTGTAATTTTTCTCCACAAACTCGTACTAGATCGTCATGATCGTATGGCAGAAGCAGAAGGCTTTTTATCGGTTTTAAATTTTAAGTTTGTTTTTAATTTAAACAAGTTTTACGAAATTTTATTCGACTTTAGAATGGTGAGTGAATATATGCAATCCACCAACGCTGAAATCAGCCGTGTTCTTTGCCTAATTGAATCGTTACTGTTAAGCTTAACCGATTACCGAATTAATGATGAGTTTTTTAAAAAATTTTTATAAAAACTGCATTCAAATGTGCGAAGAAAACGAAATTAAAGTGAAATGTGCTAGCAAACGAAGTCGTAAAATTCCTAAAAAATATGAAAATTTTATAGTTTCAAGTTCTGCAACTGAATCGGACGATGATGTTTTTCAAGACGAAAGTGACTATAAAATTAAAATTTTGTATCTTATTTTAGATTTGGCCATTCCTGAACTAAACTCTCGATTTTTTAATAATAATCCTATTTTAAAAGCCAGCGAATGTTTCAATCCAACAAGTGATACTTTTTTAAAATATTCGTTATTGGAATCCGTAGCTATTCACTATGATGTCGACGTTGAAACTCTACAAGCAGAATTAAAATTGCTACCAAAAACATTGAAAATTCAAGAAAATGAAAAAAAAAGCAAAAGTTAAATCTACTATGATGTTCCTTGATTTTCTAGAAATTTGTAAAAATTGTTATGTAGAAACGTATAAATCGTGTGTAATTAGTATTACTATACCAGTTTCCAGCGCTCCATGTGAACCGACATTTTCTACATGCGTTTTATTAAAAATTACCTGAGAAACTCCATGTCAGACGAACGATTACATAATTTAGCTACACTTTACATTGAAAAAGATATTGTAAAATCGCTCGATTTAGACGAAGTAGTCGAAGAGTTTGCTATTAAAAACAAACAATCTCGCATGATATTGTATTAAGAACACGTATTTACCTACATATTACCTTTCAAACATATATACGTATTTTGGTTTTGTTATGTATAGTTTTTTTTAGCATACAATTTTGTGCCCCCGGGGAAAATTTTCAAGTTTTGGTCGACCCCCCCTCCCAAAAATCCTAGATCCACCACTGCTAAAATTACGACCAAAAATGAACATGACGTGAAAAAAAGCGAAGTAACGTAACGATCATAGACGAAAGGGCGCGAAAAGTGAAATACCGGAATACCGGAAAGTTAATATGTTAGTAACGGACATATTTAAAATGGCGCGGAAAAGCGAAATACCGCAAAGGGAATATTTTAAAAATAACGAACATAATATAGAAGGAATATGAAGTAATTTTACAGTTGAGATATTTAATATACTAAATTAACATACCTTAATAAGCGGGGTACATCTCTGCGGCGGTGTTAAAGAAGGTGTGGATGAGTTGGAAATGTGGCACTAGCTGCAAGAAGTAAAATTCCGCGATATAATAGGGGAAGAAATCTTCCCCGGTACCATATTTTCGGAATTTTACTCCGGGCTTCACGTCATAAACGTTCAATGTTATTATTAGTATGAACTCCAGTATCCAGATTAACATATGTGACGGAATGAGTTACAGTACGGTGGATGTAATTAGGATCACGGGAAAGGGGAGTATACCCTTTCCATTCGTCAGATTGGATGATAGAACTGAGACGGATAACACGGCGGATAATCGGAAGCAACGTTTCGGAGCTACGATTAGGAACAAGAATTAGGTAAAAATTTCCGGAAACAACATCAATAGCGCCAAAAACCCATAAACCAGCCTCATGGCGCAAAGAGGAGGTTGACGCAAATTTCATTTTGATGAACTTTGCTTCATCAATCTGCACAGTCCGATCCTTACCTCCTAAAGGAGTCGAATGTTTATTGAAATAATGCATCGTAACCTTACGACCGAAGGAGGTCCAGTCGGTAATTGTTCTAGTGGATAATTTCAGATACCGAAGTAGATGTGTACGAGGAATACGGACGTACAAGACTGTAGCAACAAACATCCACATTTTTAACGGGGGTACTCTGCATTGAGAAAGCCACGTACCAACTTGACCGATTTTCTGTATCCGTATTTAACACTGCCGTTCCGCAGGTCACACCGAAATTCCAAGTTCTTAGTAATGGTGAGGAGGCTCTGACACACCGCGCAAACCCTAAAGTATATAGTAAACCATATTTCGTAATAAAAAAAAAAAAAAATAAAAAAAGCGCGGAAATTGGTAACGAAGGCACGAAAGTGTAGTAAAAAAAAAGAAGATATTTGGTGCAATTAATTAAACCTGAAATACGGAAGAACACGATGTCGGATATAAAATTGTATGATTTTTTCTTCCCTATAACGAACTAAATCGAAATAAAAGGGCTTACACGGCGCGTCGCACAACTCGATTTCGGCGGGCATAATTTAAAAAAAAAACAAAACAAAAAACAAAAAAAAATAATAGAAAGATTAACTTTGAAAACCGGGCCGGACCGCGGAAACTAACAATGCGGAAGTCGACGCAACAGGTACTATTGTAATGCAAATGAGATGCCGGTGACATGTGGTGACAATAAATCACGCCATCTATAGCAGGCGTGGGAACAATAATTGTAACGGACAAAATCACATTGTTTTAAAATTAATAATTATAATTAAAATTAACTTATCATTTTTTTATTAGCGTAGAATTTTGTACATATCTCTGAAATAGCAAATTAAAATGTTCAAAACAAAAAAAAATAATATTTTCATTCAGCATGAGGCCATTATATAAGTGAAGTGATAGTAAGTTTATTGTTAACGCGTTCACTATCCCGATAATATTGTATTTTATGTACATCGGCTTATCTCTATTTCGACGACGTCGAATCGATTACCTTCCATCACAGCGGTGAGATAAATCCAATTTATTATTTAACATTATCATTAAGTTATCATACTGTTAACCATTTAACATTTAACATTGCTATTACCAACGCAGCTGATATCGCGTTGTTGTTATCGTATAGTGCATATACGTGCGAGTGCGTAGCGCCACATCGAGCACATGTTTATACATCGAAACAATTATCAGCGGCAACTGAGCTGTTGACGCTGATCTTTGTTTTCGAGAGAACCTACGAACACAAATATCAATAATGACTAGTTGGGCATCGTCCGCCGGAACAAGTTCACGCAACACTACTACAACTGCGAGTAGTATTTCAAATATTGATCCTGATAGTAACAACGACGTAGAAATGTCACAGAATAAAGCTTCAATAGCGCCAAATAAATCGATACCACCGATTAAAATCGTAGTAAAGTCGCCCAACACCTGGCAAGTAGTTCCTACTCGGAAAAGAGCACGAAAGCAAACTCCCGACTTGTCCCCAGAACCATTGCTATCGGACAACGAAGGGAAAAGTAATCGATTCTGGCCCCTACGGAATCATCCAGACTCCGATAATAATCATATAGGAACTCTGCAAAAAAAAAAAGATACTAGCGCACCTGAAATAAACGAAGGTAAGAAACTGCCTAAACCACCTCCTATTATATTATATGGGGTAATAAATTATAAAGACATGATAACCAGTATCTCAACGGTTCTGTCAAAAGGAGATTATATTTGCCAAGCTCTAAAAGACAATAAAATTAGACTGAAAACAAATAACTCCGATAACTACAGGAAAATAATAAAACACCTAAAGGATCGACAAGTAATTTATCACACCTACCAGCTCAAAGAAGAAAGAGCATACAGGGTGGTTATTAAAAACCTACATCACACAATCACGCCCGATGAGATAAAAGATGCGTTATCCACACTGGGTTTTGAGGCAAGGAACGTAATCAATGTGTACAGACAAAGGACAAAGGAGCGGTTACCAATGTTCTATGTAGATTTAGAGCCGAATAATAATAATAAAGATATATATAACTTGCAGTATTTACTCAATACGAAAATAAAAGTAGAACCGCCTTTTAAAAGTAGAAGTATAATACAGTGCTCAAGATGTCAATCATTTGGACATAGCAAAACATATTGCACCTTACCGTACATTTGTGTTAAGTGTGGAGAACAGCATGAGACGAAAAGCTGTCAAAAAACAGCTGATACACCAGCAAAATGCACCCACTGCGAGGGTAATCACCCTGCGAATTACAAGGGGTGTACAATATACAAAGAGTTAATAAAGATGAGGAGTAAACCTAAAAATATGCCGCAGCAGATAAAGCAACAGTACTCCTATTCAGCAAACCCAAGCGCTATTAACCCTAAATTAATAAATGCCAATCCTAACAGTAGTTATGCAGAGGTCCTACGGAATTGCGGTAAAAAATACAGCAGTGAAACGGAGGTCTCCAATGGTATAAACACGTACACAACTGATTGTAACATCAGTAGGAATAACGGAAACAAAAATAATATCACAAATTATGATATAGTCGGACACCTCACTGAATTTTTAACTGAATTTAGAGCAATGTTCAACCAGCTCATTCAACAAAATGGGATGATAATTAACATGTTATCAACCGTGGTTAGTAAATTAATCCCAAAATGAACAGAGTACTAAGAATAGCTGTATGGAATATCAACGGACTGGTGCAATACCGTCACGAGGTCGAACTGTTTTTAACAATCAATAAAATTGACGTCTTAATGTTATCAGAAACACACTTCACTAGCAAAAGTTACATTAAGATTCCTCACTACACAGCGTATCACACTCCACACCCAAGTGGTAAAGCACACGGAGGAGCAGCTGTGATAATAAAGACGTCTATCAAACATTACGAGCTTAATAAATTTTCGAAGGAATACTTACAAGCTACGTCTGTGCAAATTGATACATCCTACGGTCCGCTTGTGCTATCTTCCGTTTATTGTCCTCCAAGGCATAAAATGCAACAGTTACATTTCGATGAGTACTTTACGACCTTAGGAAACAAATTTATATCTGGTGGAGACTTTAACTCTAAACATACATCCTTCGGGTCACGACTCATAACATCAAGAGGGAAACAGTTAGACGCGTGCATACAGGAAAATAAGTACACCATCCTATCAGATGGGATTCCATCATACTGGCCAACAGACAAAAATAAAATTCCAGACCTCCTAGATTTCTTCATTAGTAATGGGATCGATGCAAATCATACGCTTACTGAATCTGTCATGGATGCTACATCGGACCATTCACCAAAAATACTAAACTTGAGTGCTGCGGTAATACAAATAGCGAAAAAGCCAGCACTAACAAATAGAAACACTAACTGGGACACATTCCAGCAGCTAGTCGAGCGAGGAATAGATTTGAAAGTGTCATTAAAAACGGAGGCGGATATCGAATTGGTTGTAGAAAACCTCAGCAAATGCATACAGACGTCTGCATATTTATCTACGCCTGCAGACAGTGATCGGCAAACTGTAATAAGACACCCTGTAATAGTAAAGAGCATGATCTCAGAGAAAAGGAAATTAAGGAGGATATGGCAGGCTGATAGAAATCCAATTAATAAGGCTAACCTTAATAGAGCAGCTAGGCAACTAAAAAAAACACTACTGGAACTGAAAAATGAGACGATGCGAGAGTTCATTGGAAATTTGACTTCAACTAAATCAACCGAGTACAATCTCTGGAAGACCGTAAACAGAGTAAAAAAAGATCACGTCGCTCAATGTCCTCCTCTCAGAGGGAGGAATGCAGAATGGGCACGAAGCAGCCAAGAAAAAGCAAATAGGTTCGCAGAATATCTTGCTGAAATCTTCCAATCGCATCACAATGGGAGCTCAGATCATGAAAAAAACATTAAAAAATATTTACAGATACCATTCCAGATGCTCCCACCTATTAAACCAACTTCGCCTATGGAAGTAAGTGCATATATAAAACAACTAAATGTAAGGAAGGCACCTGGGCATGATCTGATATCAGCAAAAATTATCAAAAATTTGCCAAGGAAAGCGGTTATCCTAATAACATACATTTTTAATGCGATCTTTCGCACTGGCTATTTTCCAATTCAATGGAAATTTGCTTCAATTATAATGATTCCCAAACCAGGAAAACCGCAGAATGAAGTTTCTGCCTACAGGCCTATTAGCCTTTTGCCGGCCTTCTCAAAACTTCTTGAAAAACTCATCCTCAAAAGAATCAAACCAATCCTGGAAGAAGAAAAAGTAATACCAAACTATCAATTCGGCTTCAGAGATCGCCATAGTACAATTGAGCAAATACATAGGATAGTGGATGTGATCAACAAAGCCTTCGAGGATGGAAAATACTGTCCTGCAGTATTCCTGGATATCGAAAAAGCTTTCGATAGAGTTTGGCACACTGGCCTTCTATTTAAAATAAAACAGTTGCTGCCTCACCAGTATTACGAAATCATTAAATCATATTTAACAGAGAGGTACTTCCACGTTAATGTTAATGGAGAATATTCACAAATTCACCCAATACTATCGGGGGTACCTCAAGGTAGTGTACTCGGGCCGATATTATATCAGATATACGTAAACGATTTCCCAGTACACTCAGACACGATAACGGCTATGTTTGCTGATGACACGGCGATCTTATCAAGCCATCAGGACAACGTCGTAGCAACAGAATATATTCAAAAGCATCTACTTGATGTAGAAAGGTGGATGAAGCTTTGGAAAGTGAACGTCAATGGATCAAAATCTAGGCAGGTCATATTTACTTTAAATAAGGGAAGAAACCAACCAATCAGGCTGAACGGACAAGCGATTCCGGAATCGAATACCGTGAAATATCTCGGGCTGCACCTTGATAAAGGACTCACATGGAAAGATCATGTGGCTGCCAAACGTAAACAGCTTGATATAGTATACCGAGGCATGCAATGGTTAATGGGCAAACATTCGCCATTATCCCACGCGAATAAATTACTGCTCTATAATTCCATTCTGAAGCCTATATGGCTATATGGAATCCAAGTCTGGGGCACAGCGAGCAACTCAAACATAGCCATCATTCAAAGATTCCAGTCAAAAGTTCTGAGAAACATTGTGGCGGCCCCATGGTTCGTTCGAAACGATGATATACATACCGATCTACACGCTCCAACAATCAAAGAAGAAATCAGCAGCGCTGCCAGAAGACATCTGTATCGACTGGAAAATCACATCAATCCGCTAGTCAAAAACGTACTGCAGAATAACTTTCTCTTCAGAAGACTAAAAAGACTCAGTCAACTCCAGCTAGTAGAACGGCCGTAGGCGTATAGCTATTTTCTATAACATTCAATAAACTACTTCATCATCAGGAATAGCGACCACTGGGAAGCGTTCCGGAATAGCGTATCTATATAAATGATCAGTGCTACTTATTACTCAATTGAGTAGATTGTACGCAACTTAAAAAAAAAAAAAAAAAAAAAAAAAAAAAAAAATTCAGCATGAAATAATTTAATCACAAATGTACAGTAATTTTTTTTTTTAATTGATAGCAAATAATCACATTAATTATTTTAAAATTATGCCTTCATTTATAAATTAAATTATTCGCTTTTGGATTTATCCATCCATTGTTCTAAGTAAATTTGAAATAAAGATCAATAAAGTGGGAAAAACAGTTCAAACAGTTTGAACTACTTTAAAAACAATTAATATTTTTAATTAATTTGCAATGAAATATGAAATAAATTGTGACGAACTACAAAATAAGTAAAACGAACTAAAAGGTAGCGACGACGAACGTATTATTGTGAACTGTAAAGAGGCAGAATGAACTGGGGGCATTGATATAAACTATTACCCAAGAAGCAGGTAGGAAGAAATGAGGCATAAAAAAAAAGAAAAAAAGAAATTTGTTTAAACTAATTTAACCTGAAGTACGGAAGAACCCGATGTTTGATGTAATACTGGATTATCTCTTCTTCCGTAAATCGCATCAACTGGAAATATGTCGCACAACTTAATTTTTGTGAGCATACTTAATAATAATTTAAAAAATTAACACAAAAGACAATAAAAAAAAATAAATAAAAACAAGGAAACCCGGAACACCGCGATAACAACCGGCGAGATAACACAGTGCGGTAGGCTACTCACACGCAAATGAGCAGTCGATGACATGTGGTAATAAATGTGACAATAAATCACGCGATCTATAGCAGGCGTGAGAACAATAATTACAACGGAAAAAATCACATTGTTTCAAAATTTATAATTAAAATAAAATTAACTTAAAATTTTTTTAGTGACTAGGATTTTGTGAATATCTCTGAAATAGTGAAGTAAAATTTTTAAAACAAAAAAAAATAATTCTTTCACTCAGTATCTAATAATTAAACCACAAATGTATAATTCGCATTTAGCTTTTGGATTTATAGGCTGTCACTTTTAGCTTTTGGATTCTTAGTCATCCATGGCTTAAAGTAAATTTGAAATATTTTACACACTTTGAAATATTTTAAGACCAATAAAGTGGGAAAAATATTTCAAAAATTTTGAACTACTGTAAAAACAATTAATTTGAATTATTTTGAAATAAATTAATATTTTTAATTAATTTGCAATGAAATATGAAATAAATCGAGACGAACTACAAAGTAAGTAAGACGAACTAAAAGGTAGCGACGACGAACGTATTATTGTGAACTGTAAAGAGGCTCAATGAACTGGGGGCATTAATATAAATTATTACCAAAATAATCGTTTGAGAGGCAATGCTTTTATGTCAAAAGTAGACGATTTATCGATTTTTCGGATTTTTCGACAAGACCCATCACTGGAAAAAATATTTGTTTTGATGTATTTTTTCGTGATCGGCAGGGAAAAAAATACTGACCGTTCCCATATCGGAATATAGTCATAATAGTATTTTAAATGTTAAATCATTTTTTTTGAGGTTTTGTTGACACTTGTTCATTCTTAAGAAAATTCCAGCTAAACCTTATTACTTTCAGAGTACTCATGAATTTTTTTAGATTTTTGTAATCATTAGAACATGAGAAAGAAAATGAAACGTAAATATCGAGGTTTTTTTGGGACTCCTGGGGCCCAAAATTTTTTTTGAGATTTACGACCCGATTCACCCTTTCTTCTTCTTCTTCTTTTTGATTTGTAACCGTGCCGTATCCTGCTACTTGGGCCAGAGGCACGGAAAGAAAGTATTATATTAGATTAATATTTTGTGCTCTAACAAATTATTTTTCACCCGAAAAAAAAATAATAAAATTGAGGGCATTTCACCGTTGTTACGGAGAGTACCAAACGGAAGCAGCTTTATAATATATATATATATATATATATATATATATATATATATATATATATACATATATGTATCTTACAAAGCTTCAAGCCCGAAAATTGTGCAGTCCGATCTGCAATAGCTATAATTTTTTTTTAAAATTTACATATTTTCATTATTATGATAAAAAAAAAAATACAAAACCCCCAACATTTTGAAGTTTAAGAGTCCAAATTTTGAAAAATGTACACCTAAAGCGGTAACAATAGAAACTAAAAAACGTTCACACCTCTTTCCATGGCAACTAGTAAGCCAATTGTTTTGTCGCTTGGATATGGGAAAATTATGACACTACCAAAATTTTACAGTTGAAACTAGTAATATTAAAAGAATGTGAAAACTGCATAATAAAATTAAATAATTAACATGATAAGGTAAATATTGTACAGAAGAAATCGAATTAAGGCTTGGAAAATGAAACTGTGAAATTGGTAGTACAGAAAAACATCAAAACTGATTTATATTTATTACTTGAAAATCGACTCGAAACAACTCTTTCATTACGAGACGAAACTTCTTTAATTACAGTATTTTTTCTTTTGAAAAATCAGGTTAAATAAATATAACGTTAATAGTAATCATATGTATAATTATTATTAATTTGTCGAACACCTCCGCTACCTTAGAAGCAGTGAACACTACAAAAAATGAATAAAAAAAAACTATTTTAACGAATTGTTCATACAAGTTTTTATTTTTTTTTAAATTAGTGAATTAGGATTGTTATGGTTACTTTTATTATAAAGTTATGATTTTATGATCAGATTTGCTTTTTAATCAATATTTTTATTGATCCAATGAAGTAATAATAAGAGTAAGTACTAATAAAATTTCTAGTATTCATAACAATAATCTATTTGTTGATTTCTAAGTATTTACTATTTATAGGAAACTTTAATTTTTTGATTTATTCATGGTTATTACAAATTGACCTTTCACGGTGATATGAAATGTTAAAATTATAATTTCTCTGTAATAGCAAATATCCTTTAATTTTTTTTAAAGTTATTGATTAATAACGCATTAATAATAATTATTTACTCTCCCCATCTGTTGAAATGCGATCCAAAACAAATAAGTAGCCATCAATGCAAAATTTTTCTCTACTCTGTTTCGTTAAAACTTCCATTATTGAAATGCTACAGATGAAAAATATTAAAAACCTAAAAATCGAACTCCGTCTCACTAGTCACATATTTTTACTAAAACTGACCATTTTGTCGTAGATATAGTTCTTTTATAGAAGTTTTAAAACATCTTTTTCTGGGATAATAACTCGCCTTTCCGTTAAAAAACCATCAATGTCAAAAGAAACGTGAAAAAAAACAATTTTCCGAGAAAATAAATTTTCTACAATGAAAAGGAAGCAGCTATTCATTCATAAGGCCACCCGCCCATTCACAAGAATTCTCAATTCATACCGGTTATCACATTCAACAACCTATATTCATTTTTTCCGCGAAAATGTTAATTGTTTTATAAAAATATGGAAAAGGGCTGATCCGAGGAAAAAATATGCAATCATTTCATAAAGCTATACTGTTGTCTTATTTCTTTTAACCCAATAATGTCTCAGTCTCCTACTCATTGACCCCAACATTTCTAATTCTTTGCCGTAGCTGAACGTCTACTGCTGACACTCAGCCTCCCCGCCCAAAATAAAGCTTTTTCACGCGCGATTGGCATTTTCATTATTTTTTAAGAAATCATTTTAAGCAGTTGACATTATCTTTCATTAAATTATTTTTAAGAACTTCAATTAATTACCCTTCTTAAAGAATAGCGAACCAAAAATATCGGCAGTGATATTTAAAAAATCAGTTCTCCGTTATTTTTTAACGTATTTACTAAATAAAATTTTGCAGAAATGAATTTTACTAAAAAATAAAATTGATGAAGAACTGTTTTTAAAATTACCTTCCCTGGTGGGCCATAAACCCAATTAAGGAACATTACATTATTATTTAATATCATCTGAAGTTGAACAAAACAATGCTGTATTTAGAATTAAAGCATGTAAATTAAATTTTATATTTTATTTAAAAAGTATTTCTTTCTTCTTAATTTATGTATTTTTATCAATTAACACAGAAAATTTTTCGCCATACCTCTAAGAATTATAAAATAATTACACATATCTCGATCGTTGGACCAAGGTTTGAAAAAAATATATAAAAACCCCCGAGCATTAATTACGTCTGAATTTTTACGTGTGAAGAAAAAAAGGGGGGCTTATAAGTATAAACTGTTTCGTTCAATTATAAATTTCGTAAGTTCTCCATTAAAATACGTTTCTTGTGTAATTGGTTAACCGTCAACTAAAACTTTGATAGAAGTCATTATAAATTGATCTATTTTATGATATAAAATTTCTGAATTGTAAAATAAATAAAATTCGTATGGAATTTATTCATGAAGTGAGAATTTATTAACTTATGGAACAGATTTTTTTAAGAATACTATTTCAACAAGATCAGGATTTTCACATTCATATTTTAATTACAACTGAGGTGAAGGCCGTGTCCACGGGGGGGGGGGGGGTAAACGCCTACCATTAGAACTGAAATAGTTATTATAAATACACAAAAATCTGAAAAAATCAAAAATTTAAAATAAATATTGATGATTTTTTGGGGTATTCTTACATTACAAAAAAAATCTTCACATTTTGAGGTTGTTCATTAATATTACTTACGACACTTTTTATTATCATTAATAACATAACCAATTATAACTGAAGAGCGGCTGGACCGATTTTTATGATCTTTGATTTGTTGGATTTGTCTCTACACCGAAGCAAAATACAAAATTTAAAAAAAAATTTCGGTGAATTTTTTTTTTTTAAGTTGGATGTGTACACCATTTATAACTCAAGAACGCCTGGGCCGACTTTTCTGTTCTCCCCAAATAGCAGAATACCCAATTTAAAACAAAATTTATGAAGAAAATTATTTTTTTTTTGCTATTTTTGTCCCAAAAGGGGGGTTTACTTAATTTTTTAATCGCAATTTTTGGATGTTATGAAAGGGCTTCTGTGTTGTGTTTTATATTTTATATTTCGCTTTTTAAGGGGTTATCTGGTGATGAGTTATGGATTTTTTAAGTGTGATTTTTCAGGTCGTTCTAAATTCCATATTATATATTCTAGACGGTTTCTTGTCGTCCAGTGTAATCGCCAAGCTTAAAGTTGTGAATTGTCACAGATAGAAGTTTAATTGTGATTTATGGTCCAATTCTGATAAGCAGGCACGTGTCTAAAATTTTGAAAGGGGGGTTTTGAAAATTTTCTTCGCATATTTACTTTATAAATAACAATACATTTTTCACTAATATTCATGCTATTAATAATTTCCATAATTTTGATTTATATATTAATAATTTTAATAAACGAATTACTGTATGAACATTAATAAAAATTACATATGTTATTAATTATACTCGTAACAAAAAATTTTGCATAAAATATTAATGAAGTACCTAAACTATTTCAGTTCTCATGGTGGGGGGGGGGGGGGTAACCCCCAAAACCCACCCCGTGGACACGGCCTTGCTGATAAGGCAAAGCGTTTCCGAGTTGTTATATAATTAAATATTTTTGTTGTTTCCGAACTATCTTATTGGGATTCAGTACATTATATGTGTACAAAATCCTAAAAATCGGTATAAATTTACTTTAGAAACACGCTTTTTCGTTTATAGCCCATCATTAGCTAACTGCACAGAGTATACACTTTATTAAAAATTACATAAATTGAGTGTGTACTCTGTGTTGTTAGCTGATGATATAGCCGGAAAAAGCATGTTTCAAAAAAGTAGTTTACTTTAATTTTTCAAAGTAAATTTATACCGATTTTTGTTATTAAGGGGAATGCCCACGTGAATTACATTCATTTTAATGTAATTAAAATACTTTTAATTTTGATTCTTGTAAATTTATTGAATTTAATTCATTTTGAGTATTAATTTTATCTTAATGAAAAACTCAATTTAATTCAGCTAATAAGTTAACACAACATTTATTAATTCTGAGGCGGTACGAAGTTCGCCGGGTCAGCTAGTTATTAATATAAAAATAGAAATGATGAAAATTATTAATAGTATAAATATTAGCAAAAAGTGTATTATTTATAAAATAAATATTTCCCCCCACAAAAAAGGTATCCCCTCCCCCTTTCATAATTCTGGGCACGACCCCGTTTACGGTGTTTAGTAAATAAATTCCTTGTATCTATCCATCGGTATTATCACTTTTGAATAAATTAGACGTAGATAGTAATTTAAATAAACAAAATGTATGAATTCCGGTATTTAATTTTTAAGAAACTTAATTTATATAATTGGTTTATTACACTATTACTGATTATTAAAAAATAAAGGCCGATACAACGTCATATGATAGAAATGGTTTTCCACTGAAAAATTATTTTTAATCACTTTATTTCCTTCCCTGATTTACCAAATTAGATTAACTTTTTTAACAATGCAGATGCAATTAAAGGTCATAGTTAAAACGCCGGAGCATATGAAATAAAATACGTAACTAATCTCCACTACCTCTTGGTGTTTTAATCTTGAACCCCATATTTCTTGTTTTATAAAAATGATTTACTTTTTGACGTGACAACGTCTTATAAATTGGTTTGCCGGGTGACACTTGAAGAAACTGCGTTACGCTCCGCTCACGTTATGCGCTCACAATGAGAGCGACTGAGAGGCACGCGTCCCTTCCACTCGGGCATGGTTAGCCCGCCTAAGAGGGAGAGAGACAGACATTTTAAAAATATGAGAAAAAAATATGAGAAACAATAATTTCTAATTTGTTCAATTTTAGTACAATGGAGCCAGATGTACAAATTCCTTCAACGTCCAGTACACCGATGGAGACTGATGATATCGTGCCACCAACGTCTGCCATACCTTTCGCTGTGCCACACACACCCCATAACGCCAAAGCGCAACGACAAAGTATGTATAGAAAACGTAAGGCCGCGGAAAGAACTCCTGCAGAGGCAGCAGATTTTGCAAAAGCAGTCGCCGAAAGACAACGTAGATGCAAGCAACGTAGACTCGCCAACTCAGCTCTTGACACCGGCACGCTAGAGTCAGCCACAGTGTCTGCTCCTGTGGTAGTGGAAAGAACAGTTACTGCCCAGACCAGCGCTCAGCGACAACGTGCTTACAGACAGCGTAGAGCTGCTCAAATTGTTTCACAAATAAGTACTCCACCGACTCACACAGCAGTGCAACCGGAACAATCAACCTGGAATATCAAATGGTCGTCGTCAATAAAGAGATTTAAAACTACATTTCTGGACAACGAATTTGGCCACGCTTGCTCTGTTTGCGACCGATTGTGGTTCAAGAATGACCTTAAAATCATCACTGCTGCACAACTACAGGTCATATCGGATTGGTTCGTTAAGGAAAATAGGCAACTACGCGAGGAGGATTATACGCATATTTGCAACACCTGTAGATTTTCGCTGAACAAACATAAGCTTCCTACCCTTGCAAAAGTGAATGGCTTCTCATATCCAGAAATACCTCCTGGCTTACCGCCACTGGATCCAATTAGTGAACGATTAATCTCACCACGTCTGCCATTCATGCAAGTGCGTCGTCTGCGGCATGACTTCTCTTATGGAATTATTGGTCAAGTGATCAACGTTCCAGTCAACGTAAAAGACATGGTAAAATGCTTGCCCCGGCATTTAGATGAGGACGACGTCATTAATGTCAACATCAAACGGAATCTCGCACACAAAACAAATTACATCAGCGGCTACATGTCCAAAAGGACAATCAAAGAATGGTTGGATGTACTTCAAAATTCAAGTCTATATCGCTTGTACGATATCAAAGTAGATTTGTCAAGGCTGCAAACTGTCGTGCCACCAGAGGAAGATTTGCAGGATGACTCGGCTCATCGAATCGAAACAATCGCCGCCGAGTGTACTCCGGAGTCAGAAATTCTTGCTTCCAGGCAGCATACACTACTGTGGAACGAAGAGGATTGCCTCGACATCGCACCAGGACATGGGGCCATGCCTCTGAACATCATTTACGACCGTCATGCTGAAGAACTATCATTTCCTGCAATATACTACGGCCAGCCTCGTCGCTTCCACATGGGAGTTTCAGTGACACCTTACATGATGGCAACCAGTGAATTACGACGAAGTGACAGACGCGGAGCCACGCCTCAAAAAGTCTTGTATGTTGCTATGAAGATTCTACGTCTCCGCATGGTGGATGGCATTTACAGCACATTTCGGAATGTGTCAACCACAGAAAACGTAACTCGACGCATGTTGGAGGACCCGGAATTTCTTAAAGAATTTGTCGTTCAAAATCTTGCCTTCATGAAGTCAGTACCCAATTCCGTCCAGTATTGGGCCTCTCGCAAACGAGATCTGTTTGCGATGCTCCGTCAACTAGGTAAACCGACCATATTTCTCACTTTAAGTGCAAACGAAGTATGCTGGTTGATATTACTGAACTTACTCCTCAAATTGAGTAACAAGTATCCTGGAAAAGTTGCTGAAGATCTAAACACGTCAGAGCGGTGCAACTTAGTGAGCGACGATCCAGTTACGTGCTGCATATATTTCCACAAACTCGTCGGTACATTGATGAATATGCTGAAGGCAAAACAATCATATAATCCATTTGGCCAGTACTTTGTTAAAGATTATTTCTTTCGCATTGAGTTCCAGCATCGAGGAAGCCCCCACGCACACATTTTGGTGTGGTTGAATAATGATCCACACGAGGCCGTGTCAGAAAATATGCCAATGACCATCGAGCTCGTGGAGAAGCTGAGTTCTGTCGCCAAAGAAGATATGCCCAACGAGACCATCTACGCCAATCAAATTCACAAGCACACTTTCACCTGCACGAAGCGAGGTGAGACGACTTGCAGATTTGGGATCCCGTACTGGCCAATGCCTGCTACTCGAGTCTTGGTTCCAATGCCTCAGACTGATGGACGCCGGTCAACATTCCAAAAAAAATCCAAGGAGCTACGAACGTGTCTCAGCGAACGTACATACCCTAGCATGGATGACTTTCTGAGGGAACATGGTCTGACATTTGATGCATATCTTGATATAGTACATTCAACCCTTCGCAGGCCAACTTTGTTGTTTAAATGTAACTTCGATCAACTTATGACAAACACGTTCAACCCTTACCTTGCTGGTCAAATTAATTCCAACATCGATATTCAGTTTATCTTAGATGAATACAGCTGCGCACAGTACGTCGTGGAATACGTGAACAAATCAGCTCGTGGAATGGGTAACTTGAATCGAGAGTTGACTAAAATGATGGAAGAACATCCTGACCGCGATTACACTGGTCAATTAAAAGCATTGAGTGTCAAACTTCTCAATGCAGTTGAAATGTCGGCGCAAGAAGCAGCATGGTATTTGTTACGACAGCCGATGAGCGAAGCAAGCCGTCAAATTGTGTACATACCAACAGTGTGGCCCTCAGAGAGACAACGTTGCCGCAAACGTCGGAAACAATTGGATCGCGAAGGAATCGCAGAGGACAGCACAGACGTGTGGACCAAAAACATCATTCAGCGGTATGAAGAAAGACCTCCATCTTTGCAAGATGTATATTTGGCCGAGTTTGCGTCGTGGTATGCTAACTCTCGTGATTTCATTGACAATGAAGACGACTTGAACGTGCATGAAGATGACGATCCTGAACCGCCGACTGGAGAAAGAACGACATCGAGAGGATATCGCAAACGTCTGATCGGTCGAATCATACGATACAGATGCTACGACATAGATGAAACTGTCAATTATCAACGTGAGATGGTACTGCTGTACTTGCCCTTTCGCAACGAAGTCGCTGACATTGTTGATTGTAATAAATTTATACAATTATTCAATGACAACAAGGAAACTATCATGGAACGCAGAAAACTCTATGACAACAATATTGACATCGACAAAGTGATGCAAGAGCTAGAAGCAATGATGATTTTGCAAAATTCAGACACCACAGAACCAACGGAAACAGAGTCAAGAAGAGTGTTTGTAGAACAGCTGTTAGGAGGAGAGGGAGCTGAAAATAACGATGATGTTAATGAAATCGTGCCACAAAACGGATTGTCAGTTGTAAAAAAACGGAGCAACGTGATGCCAAAACAACAATATTGTGAGCTGCTACGAACTACAAATGCTGAACAACGTGAGGTGGTTCTTGAGGCTATACATCGTTTACATGGCTGCGGAGATGAGCTCCTACAGCCTCTACAAATCTTCTTCACCGGACCAGCAGGATGTGGCAAAACGTATACATTGAAGGCCCTCATGGAAACGTACAATCGTTACACTCAGAACCACAACTCACTCAACAACGCCTACGTTGCTTGTGCAAGCACAGGTAAAGCAGCTGTACCTCTTGGTGGAACAACAGTTCACTCAGCATTTCGCCTAACAACTTCTCGAGTTACAAGACTTCTATCAGCTGAACACTTGCAAGACTATAGAAATATGTTCGTTGGCGTGAGAGCAGTTTTCATTGACGAGATCAGCATGTTGAGTGCAGCTATCCTCGGTAAAATCAATTATCGATTGCAACAGATAACCGGCATATACGACCAAGTTTTCGGAGGCCTTCACATCATCTTATGCGGCGATTTCAGACAGCTGCCGCCTGTACGCGCTACTCCGTGTTACACAGTGCCAATCAACCAACTCGGAGGACCTATACTGTGGCAAAGCATCGACTACTTCCCATTGGTCCGTGTTGTACAACAAACTGACGAGCTGTTTTCGAGAATTCTGACTAAAATTGGAGATGGACTTCAACTAAGTGTCAATAACATCAAACTTATAGAATCCAGACATAAGTCAGAGTCCTGGTGCAAAGAGAACGTACCTGACGCTGTTCGGTTGTTTTACAGTAACTTTGAGGTTGATTCATACAATCGAAAAGCAATTAACAACGCACACAACTGTATTGCCACTGATATCATGCTCGGATATTCCAGTAATTCTGAGAGGGGCCAACAGCAAGGAAAACTTCACAAGATGTCGGTTGCAGAGACAGACGGATTGCCTTACATGCTGCCCTTAGCAGTGGGATACCCTTACATGATAACGTCTAACATCAACGTAGGAGATGGATTGGTAAACGGCGCTATTGGAGTCTTGCGACACATCGAACGTCAGCCAGCCGATCCAGCCGAAGCAGGACCATCGACCAGCACGACGTCACCGCCCACAAAAGATGAAATTATCACTCTTTGGTTCGAGTTTCCAGACAAAAGTACGGGTGCCAGTGCAAAACTCAAAAGTCGACCACATGTACTCAGCAAACCAAACACTTTGTCCGTTGATTGGGTGCCGGTGTACAAAAAAGTGGTCAACATCACATTGACAAAAACAGTGAAATGCAAACGCAAACAATTTCCTTGCGTACCTGCTTGTGCCATTACGATTCACAAATCACAAGGTGGGACGTTTGATGTAATCGTGTATAAGTACTCCTCCAAGCAACCACAACAATTAGTATATGTAGCCATGAGCCGCATAACGAGTATCAACGGATTGCATATCATCACGGAGAAGGACTCTCCTTTGATTTTCAAACATGGGCGCGAAGGAAACGACTCACAAACTACACGAGATATTCGCACTGAATATATTCGACTCCAAGGACACACTTTGCAAACCACCACTAAAAAGGCAGTCAAATTCTGTGACGATGCTACCAGTGCTGGACAAACTATCGTGACGAACATCAATTGTCAAAGTTTGAGTGCTCATGCCACAGACATTGAAACAGATACAGTGATTCCAAGATCTGACTATTTAGTACTGACCGAAACGTGGATGCGCGACACTTGTGAACCACATCCAATCAAGAATTATGAGTGCATATCAAGGAAGAATAATCGAACAAACTCAGACATCAACGCAGCAGGTGGAGTAGCGATCTACAGCAAAAGTGATCGATGTTGCGGTCACAGACACTGCTCGAGTTATCAAAACCTGCGGTGACTTGTGCTTGGCTGAAGTTACTTGCTTTACCGCTGATACTACCTTCAAATTTGTGCTCGGTGCTGTTTATATTCATCCAGGATCAAGTGTACAAGACATCGGAATGTTGCTACACCAGGCACTTCTTCCATACGTGCATAACAGCCAGTACGTGCCACCGTTCCTGCAAGTTGATCCTAATATGCCGATTCTTCTATGCGGTGACTTCAACCAAAACGTGAAGTCTGATGACAAGTTTCTCAAATTCATTAAAGATACGTTTAATCTTGATTGCGTATCAGATATGTCTAAGTCTACTACGTTAAAAGGAACAACCATTGACTTGACATTTTCTAGGCACATTACAGCAGAAACACTTCCTTTCATTTCATATTTCTCCTATCATCGCCCTATCCTCAACAAAATCACTCAGATAGGAACAAGTTAAGTTGTAGTAAACGCTGTTTCATTGTACGCAAATGTATTGCAAGTTATTGTATGTATATTTGTATATAAATACGTATGTATGTGTAAAGGTAAAAATAAAATTTTGTTAATATGAAATTCAGTGCGAGATTCTTTGTATAAATTAATGTTTTAAATATAATTCTTTGTATAAATAAATGTTTTAAATTGTTACTATTATTTCATCCTTCTTCCTACTATATGAATGAATATTCACATTAAAATTATTTTACCACTCAAAGTCGTTGTCACGTAAAACTTTCGCCCGTATACCGACTTTACAGGCAACCAATTTTTATTTTATTAAATGAACTGTTAAGATGAAATAGTTCCATAAATGGAACTAACACTAATTGAACCGTTTGTTTTCACGCATGTGGTTGTTATATCGTTTCTATGATTTTCTTAAAAAATTGAAATTAGAAATATTTTTTTTTTAATAACTACATTTTTTTCTGTCTCGTTAACCGATTTTTTTATTTAAACAGTTGAATGATGTTTCTTTACATCCATCAAAAGCAAAGTATAAACACTTCTAAGAAACATGTTCCACCTTTTTTCTTACAATTCAGGTTCCACGTGCTATCATAATAAGTAACGTTTCCAGAAAAAATTTAAAAAGAAAAGGTATTTCCAACGAACTACCTACGAACAAGATATCATCATGAATGGATTACTTTTATCAATGAAACGATGCCTTTTCTTTATTTTGTTAATACTGTATCACGTTTATAGATGAATGACAGAAACCATTATGTGTCAACGTCCTTTGCGGCATTCTTTTTTTTTCGGAACAGAAATATAAAAATAACAATAATGGCAAGTTTTACACGCATTCATTGTACATTTTGTTATATTCTTCTGTTAGGAAAATTAACCATTTTCTTAGAAATTAAAAACTGAATAGCCAATCGTACGAGTTATGAACAAGCAGGTAAATAAATTTCACCTCTTATGAAGCTATTCAGGATTTGGTAAAATAAACAAACTAAAGCACTACACTTATTTACAGAAAACAGTTTCATTCATTAATTCCCCATACTACGGTCATTATTAAGAATAGTCTATTCGAAAAATATTCTAGTAATTCTTCTTCCGGCGAAATAATAACTGCTTTACAATAAACCTATAGTCAATTCCAAGAAAAATATACGATTTTTTTCATGACGATTTTATCACTTTTGTTTCTTCTTTTATTCTCGCAGGAAATCCGCCATGGTAAAAATTCATAAAATTATTTTCCGCATATACGCTTTTAGTGCTGTTGTATTTTTTCGGAATACTCACTGACGATCAATATTTACTTGTTTTCTAAATTAATTATATATAACGGTTATAAAACAAATATATACTTTTAAGAATGTCAAATAGTTGTTTAAAAATCAGAAAATTTTTGTTACTTAATTATGTTAATTTTATTACTAAATGAGCTGCTTTATTAATGTTTTTGCATGGTATAAAAGTGAATTCTGGTTTATGTAGGTCACATTTCACAGTAATAAGAAAAACAGATTCCAAGTATTTAATCCGTGTTACATAACGTGCAGGATTAAATTCTAGCTCTAAAATATATATTTTTCGGGTAACTACATTTCAGAAAAAATAAATAAATAAATAAAAAAATATACATAATATAATTTTATCGCAAATACAACAAAGCAGTTGAGCATAATGTGTCAACCGCCAAGGATTTAATATGAAAAGTATGAATTACTGTAATTTCAATTTACATAATACTAAATTAAAAACATGGCCAGTTAATTTGGCTCAAACGAATTGGTTCCGTTAAAAATAAACATAAAAATAGAAGAATAATTCCTTAAAAGTAATAAGCAATTTTTTTTAGTAGTTTTTCAAAATCATTAAAGTTAATTTAATTTTAATTTTTTGTGAATGTAAAAATTTATTATAAAGCACATGGATTTCTTTTGAAAGCGGCAAATTTGTCACAGAGCGAAATTATTCCTGTGATCTAATTCTTTCTAAAATTTTTTATTGAAATAACCCGCTAAACGAATACATAATCAGCATTTCAAGTCTTTGTAACCGAAAATAATTCTTTTTGCGATATATGAACGCAAAAGAAGCATTGAAAACAGCTGGTTTATTTTCTAAACAAATTAATTACTATTTCGCTGGTAATTTTTTGATTCAATACGCCCTAAATATAATAATTATAGACCAAAAAATTTAAAAACTCACTAAGGCTAAACTAGGTCCACTTGGAAAGAGGACCAAGTCCAAATCCGAAACGATGCAACTCCCCAGGTAGGTATAAAAAGATTATAAAAAAATGTGATTACTCCTACACACAGCATGTACATGTAGGTTACTAATTAAGTATTAGTAGCTGGGAAATAAAAAAAAAAAAATCGCGATACTGCATTTTTAATTCTGTGAAAACTATCCACCAAGGTACGCCAGTTTATTAATTAATAAATATTCTAAAAACTTTCAATTATTACATGTATAATAACTTCCACAGACTGTTAAACACTGGGACTTGGAACGTTAATTTTCACCACACTACGGTTAATGAATCATTATGTAATTACTAAGTCATTAATATTTTTAAGTTAATTCTAAAAATGGGGATTGTGTCAATTTATATATTCTTGCTTGTACGCAATTTCAGGTAAATACAAAAAGATTATAAAAACCGTGATTTTAATTCGTCATTTAATTTGATGAGTCCATGCTATTCAGTAGGAGTGTTATTCTGGGTTAATTAAATCATTTTGCAATGTAGATGTATCTCATATATTTACAGTTCGCCACTTCAGTCACGTGTTTATAAATACTAGCGTTCCCCCAATAGTCCAAATTCGACCGTAATTATCATTAAAAACTTTTGGAAAATATATATGAATTTGTATATTTCAAAAAAAATTTTCCCACCCTTATACATTCGTTCATTATATATCTGAGAACATATACTTTTATATGTACTTTCAATACAAAAATTAAATGACACCTTAAGATTTAGTACACTGTAATAAAGCCGATAATGATGATTATTAAGAAAAATTAAAACATTTCAATTAGAACAGATTTACTGGCTGCAGCGATTTTTTTTTTTCACTTTTTGTATTACTTTTTTATTTAAATACGAAAAAAAAAGTTAACTATTTCCAAAATTTTGTGTACTGATAGCTCTAAAGATCATCAATAGTTACTAAACAGAAAAAAAAAGCAAGAAAATCGGTTAATAAAAAGTGGAGAAGAAGGTATTGAACTGTTTTGTTTTTGCCTATTTATATAGAGAAGAAAATTATCCATTATTTTTAAAATAGAATTTCCCGCAGTGCATTTATCGGGAATATTTAAACAAATTCAAGGTTTGAAAGCTTCTTCCTTATTGGCTTTATTAAAATTTTTATGAAAATAATATTAGTCCAGTGTTTTGAAGATTGAAAATTTTTCTAAATGAACTAGAAGAAAAAAAAGAGGTTAGCCGGGCAGGATGTTTAAACAAAGATATTTAATTTTTAATTTGTAATACCGTATATATTTCTCGCCCAGTATTAACATAAATGTGTATATGTTTAAACATTTTTGCGCCTTTGTTTGTCATTTTCGATATAGGAATTAAACATATAATTAAAATTATAGATAACAGAAAAAACTTCAATAAACGTTCCTCAAATAAATTTGCTAGATACGAATAAAAGAGAAAGATAATATAAGGAATATGTATCAGAAGCAAATTCAATCCAGTTATGTTACACTTTAAATGACGTGGAGTTGATAGTTTGTAATTTTTTAAATATGGTTGACTATACGTTAGCAAAAAAAAAAAAACGAAGAAAACCGAGAATGCATTTGACCGATAATTAATATTAATAATTTTCGTCTGTTTCGTAGCACTATTGCTAACAGAACTCTTAAATTTACATCGCGAAAGTCTGTTTATCAGTATTTCACGCTGAAGTCGTTATTTCAAAAAAAAAAAAAAATAGAAAATATTTAAAAAAACCGAATAACAAAAAAAAATCATGTAAAATATGTGTTTCGTGATTATATATGCATATATAACATGCTATACGCGCGGAAAAACCAAATCGCTAACGAAGAACGATATTTTTTGGACTGAATTTCTAACAGCAGTATTTGGTAACTCATGTTTCTCACTAACACAGACGATAACGTTTAACGGATGATACCTGAAAATCACCATAGGTGGTCTGTAAAAAGGTCTGAGCTCGCCTGCGCCCGAAAGTGGCTGCGCCCGATAGAGCTGCGCCCGATCGATCGCGCCCGATAGAGCGGTCCCCTATGCTGATGCCCAATTCGTCGGTCATATCGCGTACACGGACGCGTCGGTCAGCCAAAATGAGTTGTTCGATGGCTTTAACGTGTTCATCTGTAATGCTGGTTTTTGGGCGCCGCGCATGTGGTATGTTTGACACCACTTCACGTCTTTTTCGAAACGCGGAACACCACTCGTACACTTGAGTTTTGGAGAGACACTCATCGCCGAACTGTTCGCGTAATTTTCGGTAAATTTCTACGGATTTTACGTCGTCTTTGACTAAAAAACGAATAATGATGCGTTGCGCAACAGACACTGGTACTTCTTTTTCACTCATGGCTCTAACTACACTAAAAAGTGACGTTACGCGGTTCTAATTGCTCTACACGCTTCGTAACAAACCGGTCTAACTGCCAGTGCAACCACTTTTTCCACAATAAATTTTTCGCGCATTTATTTAAAAATTCCGGTTTATATTTGAACCACCCTCGTATATGAATAATAATACACAAGTTAGTGTTCTAATCAGTTTCTTTTTTTCCCTCAATCATCTACTTTGATTACTCATATGCAAAGCATCTCACTGGAAACAAATGGGTCAGAAAGGGTTAGTACTGTGGTTGTTTGGCTGAATATACGTGAAGTACCCTAAAATTCTAGATGTTGAAACACTCCCCCTCATGAAACATTAGTTCAGTGTTTATTTTTATTTTTTGGTTAGACATACATTAATGTACCTTTTAAATTATACAAACACATCCGATTTGGTATGGGGTTAGAAAAATGATGAGTGGCTGGTTAACACTAGAACATATTCTCAAAGCATACACAACTAGAAACAATTAGTACCAGTTAGCAGATTATTACATTGGTCAGACAATGATAAATGCATCATCAACAAACATGCAAGCATCTAAATACACTAAGCAACTCAGTACAGGTTAGAAAAATTATGAGTGGCTGGTTAGCACTAGAACATATTCTCAAAGCATACACAACCAGAAACAATTAGTATCAGTTAGCAGATTATTACATTGGTCAGATAATGATGAATGCAACATCAACACACATGCAAACATCAAAATACATTGAGCAACTCAGTATGGGTTAGAAAAAATATAAGTGGGTGGTTAAAGTCTTCTCTTGATCTCTATACATAGAAAGCGGTTGGTTGATTTGTGTATGGTGGACGTTGAGATATGTGGTTATTAGTTTGTAACAGTGAAGATGTAGCAAGCAGGTGGATGCAATTGGAGTAGAATATGGCGGTGCAGCGTTGAACTCTTACTGGATGGTTTGATGTAAAAACGGTGTGTTCATTTGATTATGTATTGACTCTTGATTAGTTGTGTAAAAGGGGGCGTGGTCATGGTACCAAATACTCGCTCCTGATTGGCTCTTCTCCTAGAAGTAACATTTTCTATCTACTGGGAGGATTTCAAGGCTCCGATGCACAAACAGAGGCAAGAGTTCTGGATCATGTCAAATTTAGTGAGGAGAGACTTGGAAGAATTACTGTAGATAAAGGAACAATAGTCGAGCTTGGACCGGATGATGGCTTTGAAAAGAATTAGAAGGATAAACGGATCGCCTCCCCATCTGAGGGGAGAGAGAGATTTAAGGAGATTAAGTCTTTTAAGACAGGATTTATAGAGATATGTTAAATAATTAAAAACTACTTTAAGAAATTTGAAAGTATAAAACATTTAAATTATATTAAATATATTTTTTCATACATTTATTATGTTGGTAAATTTTTTTTGGGGAAAACCGTCACAAATCGTGTATAAATTAGTTTTACGAGTTTAATTATATTTCATTTATTCTACAATTTTTTATAGAAAATCAAATTCCTGGAGGCAATCAAGGATTTGATAAAAGAGACACCGAAAAATTTGGAAAAAAATCTGATGCGTCTTGCCAACACTATTATACTGATGAATTCTGACCGTCAAAACTACTGATAACAGTATTTCATCTAAAAATCCAACACCATATACATCGAATTCAGGTGATTTTATTCCAATTTCTACTAACACCACTAACGAGTCGCTACTAACAATACTAACGATAATGGCAGTAACAATTATGAATCTAATATAGAGTATAATGATCAATTTTATATAAATTCTGATAAATCAGCCCCGATGTCGGAAGAGGAGATCCCGTCTACTCACGTGTATGCTCCTCTTCCACTAAGTCCAGATTCCTCAAATCGGGTGGAAGAAAATGATCTCCAACCAAATATTCTTTCTGATCATGGCTGGCAAGAAGTCACCAGGAGGAAAAGACAAAGACAGTTTGCAAGAAGTGTTTCTTCCGATACAGTAGAAACAAAAGTAAAACGTAGCAGTAACAGATTCGCTATTCTATCAGTGGAAGATGACAAAAACGATGACAAAGAAGTTAGTGAAGATAGTAATAACAACACTAAAGAACCGAGACCGCCCCCAATAATAGTTTTTGGAGTTGTTGATTACACAAAAATGCTGGCATACATTATCCATGTTATCCCAGCTACCGATATATCCTGCAGAGCTCTAACTGATAAAAGGGTGGAAATCAAAACAAACAAAGTCGAACATTACCGACGTCTAATAAAATATTTCAAGGACGAAGAGATCGAACACCACACCTATCAGATCAAAACAGATAGAAGTTTCAGAGCAGTGATTAGACAGCTCCACCACTCTGTCGATACTAAGGATATTGCCGCTGCTCTAGTTGAATATGGACACCAAGTGAGAAATGTGATAAATGTTAAGCATAGGGTAAGCAAGCAGCCCTTGCCACTGTTCTTTGTGGACTTAGAGCCCGACAAAACTAACATTGATATCTACAAGATTCAGTCGTTTCTTAACATGAAAGTAAAAATAGAAACTCCACACAAAAAAAAACATTATTCCACAGTGCTTTAGATGCCAAAGATTTGGCCATACCAAAAGTTACTGCAATAGAGATTTTGCCTGTGTTAAATGTGGCGAAAGCCATACAAGACTGCAACAAACCACCTAATCAGGCAGCGAAGTGCGCTAACTGTCAAGGTAACCATCCTGCAAATTATAGGGAATGTGAAATTTATAAAAAAATCCAAACGCATAGATACGGTGAAAAAAGTTCGGTTAAGAAAGGTAATGTCCAGCTTCAAACTCCGGCAATAAATGTGCCCTCTTCAGATCCCCAACTGGGCGTGACAATTCAGCGATCCACAGAACAACGTTCACCAAACGAATTAAAATATCCCACAACAAGAGATAGATCTCGACAACGAGAACAAGCTCAGATTCTAAAGCCTAAATCGTATGCTCAGGCTGCCAGAGGGAACTTATCTGACACTGCAACGTTCTCCCAAAATGACTGGGATGTTAAACAAACACTAAACATGTTTTTGGATGAAATTCGGGCACTATTTAAAGACATTATTCAGCAACAAGCAAATATGTTTGACGACATTATCACTAACATTATGTCTATTATGTTAAAAACAAAATGATTCCTACAAGACCAATATAAAATAGCCTTGTGGAATGCGAATGGCTTGTTACAACATCAGCTAGAAGTAGAACTTTACTTGCACACAAACGATATTGACATCATGCTTATATCAGAAGCTCATTTTACTGATAAAAATTATATAAACTTGAAACGTTATAAAACATACTGGACATTACATCCCGATAACAAAGCGCATGCTGGGACAGCAATCATTATTAAAGATAGCGTTCCTCATGATATAAGGCACAGTTAATGCAAAGAATACCTTCAAGCTACTTCCATTGCTATAAAACAGACAAATAACACCTTGAACGTTGCAGCTGTCTACTGTCCCCCAAAGCACAAAATACAGCCTACACAAATTTATAGATTTTATAAAAGGAATGGGTAATCGATTTATAATTGGAGGAGATTTTAACGCAAAAAATATACACTGGGCTTCCAGATTAACTACCCCTAGAGGCAAAAATTTAAAAATTGCTGTTGAAACAGAACACTGTGATATCATATCAGAAGGACTGCCCATGTACTGGCCAACAGATAAGAATAAAATTCTGGATCTATTGGATTTTTTCATAGCCAAAGGTATCTCCCAAACATATCTTAAAGTCACTAATGATCAATTTTCCCTATCTTCCGATCACTCGCCAGTTATATTAACAATCAGTGATCAAGTGTGGTTAAAGGAAAAGAGACCCACTCTAACCAGAAGGCTTACTGACTGGGATAAATTCAGACAGACTTTAGATGGCGCAATAAATCTCTCTATCTTGTTAAAAACAAAATCAAGTATTGATGATGCTGTAAATCTATTCACTAACCAAATAACCAATGCAGCTTACTCAAGCACTCCTACGCTGAACAAACAATTCAGGCAAACTGTAATATATCCAAATTATATACATAAGGAAGTCGCTATTAAAAGAAAAGTACGTAAACGTTGGATGCGAACGAGATGCCCTAATGATAAGAGACAACTAAATAAACAGACTAAAAAGTTAAAGTTGTTAATCAAAAGATTTAAAAACGATACATTCACGGATTATGTTAACAGCCTATCCAATTCTAAGGATGACGGTTACTCGTTATGGAAAGCAACAAAATATATGAAGCGACCAAAAACTCGAAATAATCCTATAAAAATGCAAGATGGGAACTGGGCTGCAGACGACAGCATGAAATCAGAAACATTTGCGACCTATTTAAAAGATATTTTTAAACCAAACAAAATAAAATCACGTTTAGAGGGGTCGATACACAACTACTTGCACCAGTACTCGACAACTTCAAACAAACGGATAAAACCTTTTTCACCCGGAGAAATCGGATCCACAATCAAGAAGCTTAATAACAAAAAAGCTCCCGGATTCGATCTAATCACAGGAGCGATTCTGAAGCAGTTCCCAAAGAAAGCCGTAATATTGTTGACGTATTTATACAATTCAATCCTAAGACTGCAATATGTTCCTGTGCTATGGAAATTTGCTAAAGTTCTAATGGTGCTGAAACCAGGTAAACCTCCTGAAGATGTGACATCGTACCGTCCTATTTCGCTCCTTCCAATACTTTCTAAAGTTTTTGAAAAACTCATATTAAAAAGATTACAAAAAATTATTGTCAACAAAAAGATTATCCCCAATCACCAATTTGGATTCCGTTCTGGCCATTCTACAGTGCAACAGGTTCATCGAGTTGCAAAACTAATAGAAGAATGTCTTGAAAATAAGATGATATGCTCAGCCGTCTTCCTCGATGTCAAGCAGGCATTTGACAGAGTCTGGCACTCAGGGCTGCTATATAAATGTAAGCAAATTCTACCGTTAGAATACTTCAATATTTTGATGCCGTACTTAGAAGAGCGCTATTTTCAAGTAACTGTTTGCAACAGCCAATCATAGATATATAAAATCCAGGCAGGTGTTCCAAAGGTACCACTTTTGTATTCTATATTTACTAGTGACATCCCAGAAACCTCGTTTTTTGCTACTTTTGCTGATAACACAGCAATTATAGCTATTCATCACTGTCCCACTACGGCTACTCAGCAGCTTCAAAGTGCTATCGACCAGACAGTGGATTGGTTTCACCAATGGAAAATAGTAATAAACGAGTTAAAAAGTAGTCATATTATATTCACCAAACGGCGTATTAACTGAGAAAAATACCAAGTGACTATTAATGAAAAAATTACACCCCAAAGCTCGTGTCAAATATTTAGGAATTCATTTAGATCAATCCTTAACCTGGTTACCGCATATAACAGCGAAAAAAATAGAATTAAATATCAGGACCAGACAGTTATACTGGCTGCTGAGGCCAATGGCTCAACTATCTATTAACAACAAGCTGCTGCTATACTCTATGATATTGAAACCAATTTGGCTATATGGTTGCGAGCTTTGGGGTTGCGCTTCAAAGTCCAATAAACAAAAAATACAGCGATGCCAAAATAACATTCTACGCATGATAATCGGTGCCCCGTGGTTCGTGTCGAATGATACGCTGCACAAAGACCTGCGGATAAAATATGTAGAGGAAGAAATAATTCAAGTTATTCAGAATTATCTGTCAAGACTGAAAATCCATGGAAACCCATTAGCAGCAGGACTGCTAATTCAAGAAGCCAATAAAAGGCTCAAGAGAACACGCATCACCGATTATATGTAAAGTGTTGCAGTTTCAATTATAAACACATGAGAGCTCGGTCGCTGGACCGACTCTTGTAGAATTAATTAATTAGTTCATTCATCACATCTGGTCAATGACGAGACTTCTCGTCAGTTCTAGATCATAAGAAGAAGAAGAAAAAAAAAAAATCTGATCTTATTTTAGATCTCAGTCGATGTAGATCAACATATTATTGTAGAAGTTGATGTTATTGACACAGTTACAAATTCTAATTTATAAGATGGCATTACACCAGTTCCGCGCGAACTCTTATCAGCTAATTTATTAATAAGATAGTTCCGCGCCATGCGTAAATTCCCCATATGACAGTTCCGCGCAGCATATCTGAACAAGGTAAGACAGTTGCGCGCAGTAAAAATCAGCCTATATCAAGATAAAATAGTTTCGTGCCAGTGTCAAGTTGTTTAGTTTTATTCTTGACGTGTATTTGGTAAACGTTTCATTATGGAAGCTGCGTCAGCAATCAGTGAAAAAGGCAAAACATTAAAAGTTTATAATGGCTTTAAATTTCGAAAAGATCGTGTTGTTAAAGCAGGAATATCTTGGAGATGTACCTTTAAAAAGTGTCGTGCTCGTATTTATACTGATGTGAATGGTCAAATTGTTCTCGAAGGTGGACCAGTGCTTCATAATCATGAAGAACCTGTTATTACATCCAGGCAACAAATTTCGAATGCTGTGAAAATGAAGGCTTTGGATGACATTTCCAGACGACCACTCGAGCTAATAAGAGAAGAAATTGTCAAGCAAAATGCCACTGCTGAAATGAACGGTAATGATATTGACAGTATTCGTATTAGTATATATCGCAAAAGGCGTTCCATTTTACCAACCCTGCCAAAGAATATTGCTGAAGTTCATGTAGCACTCAATAGCATGAATGTAGTTACCCACAATGACCAACCTTTATTACTCATTAATGACGAAGTACATAATATAGTGTGTTTTGCTCCAAAAAGTAATTTGAAATACCTCTGTTCTGGTGATACTATTCTTGTCGATGGAACTTTTGATAGTTGTACTAAATTTTTTTGTCAACTATTCACCCTTCATATTGTGAAAAATGGCCACTACGTTCCTTTAGTGTGGGCATTACTGCCTTCCAAAAAGGAAGCAATATATGTACAGCTGTTTCGCCATCTTGTAGATGCCTGTGCTGCAGAAAATTTAAACTTTCAGCCTTCAACTGTTGTTGCTGACTTTGAAATAGCCATTCGAAATGCTTCAAAATCAATATGGTCAAATATTCAAATAGTTGGTTGCCGTTTTCACCTCACTCAAGCATGGTATCGTCATATCCAGAGTTTAGGTTTGAGTACCAAATACAAAGAGAAAGAGAATGACATTAGTAAATGGCTACGTTTAATTTTTGGACTCCCTTTCCTGAATCCTGAAGAGGTTGCTGATTGCTTTGTACTCGATATCCTGCCTGCTATGCCAATAGATTTGCATGTTTTTGATTTTTCTGAGTATCTACTAGAATACTATATTTTTGACAGCAGTACTTTTCCACCATCTCAATGGGCAGCAGCTACTGCAGAGTCTCAGAGGACAACTAATGCGTGCGAAGCATTCCACCTTGCTTTCAGCAAGAATTTTTATTCTGCCCATCCCAATTTGTTCTCATTTTTAGAAGCTATCAAAAATACTCAGGTGAGTACTGAAGCAATTCTCAACAGCCTTGAAATCCCGAAGAAAGTTAGAAAATCAAAAAAAGAAATTCAACAAAAAAACGTCTTGGAAACCTGTTTGGGGATGTATAATAATGGGCAGATATCAGCATTGAGACTAGTGGAACAATTGCGTCACCATTATGCTGCATAATTTTTCAATTTGTTTTTTTTTAATTATTAATCACCTCATATAAATTAATTTTTTCAATTCATTTACTTATTGCATTCAAAAAAAAATTATTTATGTATTTTATTCAATACTTATATGCTCTGATGTAAAATAAATAATTTCAAACGCGGAACTGTATTTTTTAATGGAATACCTTCTGCGCGGAATTGCTCTGTAGCCTAAAACCCATCCGCGCGGAACTGCTATCTGATTAAAAAGCATTTGGCGCGCAACTGTTATATTTTCTCCTGCTATGCGCGGAACTGTTCTACAGCCTATAAGATCAGTTTGTGCAAAAAAATAAATTTACACCTAAAAATGAAGTAATCTGGAAAAAGAATATAACGCATATTTCTCCGATAATCACCTGGCATGAACGCCCTACTCAAGAAGTATACGACTTACCCGGACCTATTGTAATTTTTCATAAATATTTTCCCGATATTGATGGCTAAGATGACAAACTTATATGCTATACAAAAAAACATAGCTAGATTCCCGAGCACCAATTTATTAGAAATAAAAAAGTTTATTGGAATGCACATTTTAATGGGAAATCTGTACTTTCCTCGTAAAAAAATGTATTGGGATCCTCATATAGACATTCTCATAATAAAAGAAAATATGACGTTTAATAGGTTCTTTATATTAAGACAAACAGTACATTTGGTGGATACTATTAATAAAGGTCATACAGGAGATCGATTATGGAAAGTGCGTCCACTTTATGATCAAATAAGAAAGATATGTCCGACTCTTCCTCTAGAAACTGAAATATGTATTGACGAACAAATCGTCCCCTTCAAAGGACAAATTTATATCAAACAGTACATAAAAAAAAAGCATAATAAATGGGGACTAAAAATTTACATTTAAATAATTTTATTTTATATCACGGAGCAACAACCCAGCTAAATGATGTACATAAATCACTTGGTATTACTTCAGCTACAGTTATACAATTACCTGATAGAATAATGGAACCAAACCATAGGTTATTTTCGATAATTATTTCAAATCATATAATCTTATTCAATATTTACATAATAAACAAATTTTTACAGTAGATACTGCAAGAAAATTTAGGTTCTTTAACCCACCATTGCTGTCTGAAAAAAAATAATAACAAAAAAAAAAAAAATGGCCGTGGTTCATGTGACAGTATTGTTAGTAATGATGGTCAGGTAATTACAACAGCCTAGTGCAGGAATGGCGAACCAATGGCACGCGTGCCACAAGTGGCACGTTTGAAAATTTTGATGGCACGCACAAAAACAAAATTATTTTTTTTTATAAGTTATCTTTTTAGAAAGTATCGGGAATTGTTAAATAAAACGAACAATTTTTAATTTTCATCCAAATTTATTTTGTCACCTTCAAAATAACATCCATTCGAAGCGATGCACATATGCCAACGCTTTTTCCACTCGGCAAAGCACTTCTGATAGGCGGTTTCCGGGATGGCCTTTAGCTCTCGCGTCGCATTCGTCTTGATGTCATCAATCGATTCGAAGCGCATTCCCCGTAGCGGAAATTTGAGTTTTGAGAATAGGAAGAAGTCGCAGGGTGCTAAATCTGGTGAATACGGCGGTTGTTCGATGATATTTACCGAGTGTTTGGCCAAAAACTCATTCACAATTATGGCTTTGTGAGACGGCGCATTATCGTGATGGAGAATCCAAGAATTGTCGACCCACAAATCGTTACGTTTACGACGGATAGCCTCTCTCAAACGTCTCAAAACACTTAAGTAAAACTCTTTGGTGACTGTCTGTCCGGCTGGCACATATTCATAGTGTACCACGCCTCGAATATCGAAGAAAACAATCAACATGATCTTCACTTTCGATCGGCTTTGGCGAGGTTTTTTCGGCTTTGGCGCGCCAATTGGCCGCCATTCGGACGATTGCTGGTTCGTAAGCGTGTCGTACTCGTACACCCATGTCTCGTCACCAGTAATTATCTTTTCCAAGAAGGTAGGATCCAAATTGGCTCGATCCAGCATGTCTGCAGCTACCTGTTCTCGGTACTTTTTTTGAAAGAAATTCAGGTCTTTCGGAACAAGCCGAGCCGCAACGCGTTGCATACCCAATTTTTCGTGCACAATCGTACGTACGCTCTCGTGTGACATGCCCAATCCATGAGCCATCTCTCTCAAGCTCACATGACAATTTTCAGCAACGATTTCCTTGATTTTATCGACGTTATCATCGGTCACACTCGTTGAAGGCCGTCCAGAGCGAGGCATGTCTTCGACCGTCTCCCGACCATCCTTGAACGCTCTGTACCACTCGTAAACCCGCGTTTTTGATAAAGCAGATTCACCAAAAGCCTTCTGTAACATTTTCAGTGTATCGGCACAAGAAATTTCGTTCGAAACACAGAATTTAACACAAGTACGTTGTTCAATATTTTCACTCATTGTAAAACTTCGACAAAACACTTCAAGGTCGACTGATTTTAACAGCTGCTGTAAACACACTGGTTGACAGATCGCGCTAAAAATAGGCATCATAATACAAAACAGTTGTACCAACCTGGAAAAAAAAATTATCTGCCTAGCTATTACCCGGGAGATTTAAATTGACAATTCCCGATACTTTCTTGACAGGGATGAATTAAAAATTATTAATCTACACTTAATTTATAATTTATGATATAAATTTGTAGTACTGAATACCTATCTTAGTATGTTAACTAGGACCGTCAAATTATGCATTTTATTATTAAAATATCGCATGAATTCTCTCGAAGTATTTAAAGAAGCGCATTAGATACAATTTTTTGCGTATCCAGTTTCGCCTTCTAATGTTACTGCATGTTGTTGCCGTCGCAGCGTTCGAATCAGATGTCAGACTGCGTTAGTCATTTTTAGTAAACCGTCGTCTTTGAAACTTCAGTGACTTGTTAAAAAATATAACCGTTTATTGTACAAAGATCACGTTATTTTTAGGTAAATATTTTTACATATTATTTCATATTTTATATTCTGCATAAGTTACTAAACTTATAATTTATTTTGCTTATTTTTGAACAATGAAATATTTTCTTGTGTTGGTAATAGTTTTAGTACTTTAATATGCGACGAAATATGTTCTTGCAAACGAATGCAGAATAAATTATTCATTTTAAAACAATATTATTAAAATATATATTTTTTAGAATTTCTTATTATGGCTAGTTCAATGAAAAAATCGAAATTATCCGAAACATGTAATAGCAGAGAATTTCAAGCTTGGTGGACCGATAGATATGGTATAATTGAGAAGGACAGTAAAGCAATTTGTATTTTATGTTCTAAAACTGTAGTCTTTAGAACATCTTCAGTAAAGCGGCATTAAGAAACCAACCATAAATTTCTTCTCGATCGAAGTGTAGAAGAGCAAAAGGAGTATATATCACGTGCCTTAAAAAATAAAAATACTCAAACTACTTCTTTAATGAAATATATTGGAACTCAATCAAACACCACTGGTGCTAGTTATCAGGTTTCAAAAACTATTGCTCAATATGCGAAACCTTTTAATGAAGGCGAATTTTTAAAGGATGCTTGGCTGCAATGTGCACCATACTTATTCGATGATTTCGGAAACAAAGAAAAAATTATCCAAAGAATTAAAGACATGCCGATAAGTAGGAATACAGTGAAAGAGAGAATTTTGGGTATGGCGGAAAATATAAATTTTCAACAAAAAAATCATATAAAGTCTTGCGATTTTATATCCATTTGCCTTGATGAGTCTACCGACGTAACAGGCTCTGCTCGCTTAGCAATTTTTGTACGTTATTTTGTTCAAAACAATATTAAAGAAGAGTTAATAAGTTTATCAACATTAACAACAACAACAAAAGGATTAGACATTTGTAATGCAGTTATAGACGCATTGGAAAAAAGAGAAATATGTCCTTCTAAAATTGTGTCAGTTACAAGTGACGGTGCCCGTAGCTTAACTGGACGGGAAAATGGATTTATAAATTTATTTACAAAACGTATTGGACACACAATTCTTGATTTTCATTGCATTATTCACCAACAAGCGTTATGTGCCAAAATAGGTTTAAAAATGTTTGATGATATTTTGAGTTTTGTAACAAAATTAGTCAATTTTATATCAGCACGAGCACTAAATAAAAGAAAATTTCAAGAATTGTTAAACGAAGTAAACTCGTCGGGTACGCTGGTTAAGCCGCGGAAATGTTTTGCAAAGATTTGTAGATTGTTTGGAGGAAATAAGATTATTTCTAAATAATGAGAACATTATTGACCAATACAATCAATTATTGGATGTAGAATGGCTAGCAAAGTTATATTTTTTCACTGATTTATGCTCTCACTTAAATGAATTAAATATAAAACTACAAGGTGTTAATAAAACAGTCATTATAATGTTTGACTTAATTAAAGCGTTCGAAGTCAAGTTACAGATTTTTAATCGTGATATTCTTTCAAATTCATATAAATATTTTCCGAATATAAAAAAATTATTTTCTGAAAGTGAATGTCACGAAAAGCCAAATAAAGAGTCATTAACGAAAGAATTTTCAATGGTAATTGAATCCCTGATTCAGGAATTTTCTGCAAGATTTATGCAGTTTAAAGAATTTGAAGAAACTTTAAAGTTTCTTTTATATCCTGATACAATACCATTTGAAAAATTAAATTTAAAAGTCCTTGAGTGGTTAAATTTTAATGAATTAGAAATGGAATTAGTTGAATTTCAGTCAAGTACCATATGGCACCAAAAATTTGTTGATTTAAGAAATGATTTAGAAATTATTGAAAGTAATCGATTATTGGATAAAATAAATAAAATTGCAGAAGATGAAATTCTAACTACATGGAATTCAATTCCTGACACGTTTAATTGTTTAAAAGTATTAGCAAAGGCAATTTTATCAATATTTTCATCGACGTGGGCATGTGAATCTCTATTTTCAGAATTAAATTTTATAAAAAATAAATATAGGAATAGAATGACCGATGAGTCGAGCTCTGCATGCGTACTGTTGAAATTAACTAAATATGAACCAGATATTAAATCTTTATCATCTTGTGTACAGCAACAAAAATCACATTAAAAACAATTGTTTTTAACGTGAATTTTGTTTCTAGCAATTGCTTTTTGTAAAACATTGATTAATAAAAAATTGTTTAAAGAAGAATTGCTTTTATTTGTTTATTTAATTATACTTACGTATAGTTTCACCACGCAACATTTCGAATGAAATTTTATTGTGACACGTTACCTATTTAAAAAATAATTTTTATGACTTTGTGGCACGGACATCAAAAAAGGTTCGCCATCCCTGGCCTAGTAAACAAGTTGTAGTTGCTTCAAACTATCTGGGATGTGGAAATATATATATATATATATATATATATATATATGTAAAATGGTTGCACTGCTTCCATTTTGATTAACATAATAAACAGTAAACAGTAAAAAGCTAATAAAGAAAAATCATTAGTAAATAAAACTATTTTGTTTGTTACTTCATGATTTTATATTATTGATTTAAATTACAAACTAAACACTTTCAAAATCGATTTTACTTTTATAGGTAAGTTTAAGAATTGTTAAAATAATATTACCTTTATTTTAATTGTATTGTATTGTATCATTAATAAATAAACAATTTACTTTTATAGTTAAAATCGAGTGGAAGTTAATTCATATAAAAAACGTTTATAAATCGATTTTGATTGAAAATGGCATCAATTCAAGTAAAAATCAGAATTGAACGAGAAGAACAGGATTTAAAAGTTATAAATGCAGTAAAAACTATAAAAATGTTAACGAACGAAATAGTATATAAATTTCCAGAAGAAATGCAAAGTGAGTCAATTCATACTACCTTATTTAATATTAACACAGTAAAAAATGCGTGTAAAAGCATGAAAAAACATGGCCAATTCCGTAATTTAACAGTAACATTACCAAAAGAAATAGCGGCATTATATTTGGATAGTGATGAAAACTTTGTTTTCAATGAAATATATCTCGAAGAAGAACAAAAGGAAGAACAAGGTATGGAGTTATCAACAACTAATGTTGAATACAGTCAGTATAAATTAATAAAACTGGTTGAAAATCTTCAAGCACAACTGAATATTAAAGAAGTTACATTATCAGATGTTGAAAGAAAATTTAGCATTGAGAAATTTCGGGGGAAACAACAGAACGCAAAAAGATGGCTTGAGGATTTTGAAAAAGAATGCGAACGATATAAAATAATTAATGACGAAAAAAAAATTCAATGTTTAAAATTATTTGTCGAAGAAAACGCTAATGAATGGTACGGCTCAACATTAAAAAAGCTATCATTTAAAAATTGGGCAGCATGGTGTGATTCATTTTTACAAGTATATGCTGATAAAAGTTGGGCAAATATTAGGTTTGCATACAATTTCAAATTTATAAATGGTTCATTAATAGATTATGCCTTAAAGAAAGAAAGATTGTTACTGGAAAATGAATGTGACATATCAAACACTTCTAGAATAAATCATATTGTTATAGGTTTACCATTAAATATACAAGATAAATTAGATAAAGAAGAAATACAAAGAACAGAACAATTGATGAACGAACTAAGACGATATGATACAATGTATATAAAACAGAAGGAGAATAAATTTAAATATGATAAAATGAACTTAGAGGAAAAAAAAAATATGGTACAAGTGCAACAAAACTACAAAGTATCATTAAAAAAACCATGCTATATGTGTGAAGGACTAGGAAAACCAAATCGATATCATCCACTGGAGTTATGCCGTAATAAACAACGATATGTGGAAACAAAAAACGTTAATTTAACGGAAATCGATGAATTAATGAAAATTGAACTAGATAATCAAAAAAACTAGTCCGCCCGGAGAAATTTACCCCACTTATAACATTAAATGTATTAATAAATAAGATGAAGAAAGTTAAAGGTGTTTATGATAGTGGCTCAAACATAACGTTAATAAATCAAAAAGTCATAAATGACCTAAAAACGAAAATAATTCGGAGCCCAGATATCTTTAAAACAATTAGTGGTGTAAATTTCACGAATGGCCGGGCACGTTTACATTTAAGAATCAATAAAATCGAAGATGTTTTAGATGTTTATATAATTAAAAATGACAAATTTTCATTTGATCTATTACTCGGTTTGGATGCTATAAAGAAATTTCAGTTAATTCAAAATGAAAATTTAAAGATTTTTCAAAAATTAGATGAAAAAAAGATGGAACAAATTTCAGGATTAAAAGAAGACATAAAAATAATAAAAACTGTAAACTTTAACGAATATATAAATGTTGAAAGCTTTTATGCATATCTTGATCATTTAGATGTAGAGAAAAAAAACAAAATTAATGAACTTATAATTAAATATGAATCAATATTCGCTAAAAATAAATATGATGTTGGAATGGTAAGAAACGAGGAAGCACAAATAAAATTAATAGAAGAAAAATATATTGCAAAAAAACCTTACAGATGCTCAATCCCAGATCAAAAAGAGATTGAATCACAAATAACAAAACTGTTAGAAGCTGGACTAATAGAAGATACAAGTTCACCGTTTGCATCGCCAGTAACATTGGCATATAAAAAAGAGGAGAACTGTAGGTCACGTTTATGTGTCGATTTTAGGGACTTAAATAAATTAGTTGTCCCAGAACCTTATCCTTTTCCTCGAATTGAAGATATTATGGTGAAGGCAGGAAACTGTAATTGGTTTTCAGCTCTAGATATAAATTCAGCATTTTGGTCAATTCCAATTAGAAAAAAAGACAGAAAAAAAACAGCATTTGTTACACAAAATGGTCATTGGCAATGGATATGCCTGCCATTTGGATTAAAAATATCGCCATCGATATTTCAACGAATTTTAGCAAATATAATTAGAAAACATAAATTAAATGATTTCTGTATAAATTATATTGACGATATCCTAATTTTTTCAAAAACATTTAAAGAACATTTACTACACCTTGAGTTATTATTAAACGCAATCATTAAAGAGGGTTTCCGATTAAAATTAATGAAATGTGACTTTGCAAAAAATTCAATAAAATATTTAGGACATATTATTGAAAAGAATAAAATACGGCCTTATAAGGATAATCTTCGAGCTATTCATGAATTTCAAAGACCTAAAACAAAAAAAAATGTAAGACAATTTCTTGGAAAAATTAATTTTTATTATAAATATCTAGAAAATGCAGCAAAACAATTAGAACCATTGCATAATTTATTGCGTAACAATGTAAAATTTGATTGGACTGAAGATTGTGAACAGGCATTTAGCACTGTTAAAAATTATTTATGTTCAAGTCCAATATTAGCGATCTATAATCCTGATAGTGAAGTTTATATTTATACTGATGCTAGTATTCAAGGAGTAGGAGCAATCTTTAAACAACCTCAAGAGGATGGGATGTTACATCCAGTTGCTTATTTTTCAAAAAAATTAACTCCTGTGCAAAAAAAGAAAAAACCAATATATTTAGAATGTCTAGCAATCCGTGAAGCTATTATTTATTGGCAACATTGGCTAATAGGTCGACCGTTTAGTGTTATAACGGATCATAAACCACTTGAAACATTGAAAGTAAAAGCACGAACAGATGAGGAGCTAGGAGATTTAGTATACTATCTCTCGCAATATAATTTTAAGATCACATATGCACCAGGAAAAGAAAATGTGGAAGCTGATTCCTTATCAAGAAATCCAGTCTTAGAATATTTTGAAAATACAGAAGACGTACTACCAGTTATAAATATGGTAAAAATGGAACAAATCATTCAAGATCAGGAATTTAATAGAGAAGAAATCCAAAATTCAAAAAAAACAGTGAAAAAAGGAGAGATTTCTTTTAAATATCTTAAAAATAGACAACGAATCTTCATATCACAACAATTTGGATTACAATTAATAAAACAGATACATGAATACTATGGTCACATCGGTGTTAATCATCTAATTGAAAAAATTAGACCATACTATTATTTCAAGAATATGGATAATAGCATTAAACAATTTTGCAGCAATTGCGAAATTTGTCTAAAAAATAAATCCCGAAGGTGCCAGAAAATTGGTTTATTGTCAAAACTGGGTCCAGCAAAAGAACCTTACGAAATTATGTCTATGGATTCAGTTGGAGGGTTTGGAAGTAATCGGTCTTCAAAAAAATATTTGCATATTCTTGTTGATCATTTCTCAAGATATGCCTTTATATCCACCTCAAAAGGTCAAAGTGCAAAAGATTACATAAAATTAATTGATCAACTGCCTAAAGAACACCAAATAGGTACAATTTTGTCCGATCAGTATGCCGGTATTAATTCAAAAGAACTTAAAAACTATTTAGAAAAAAGGAATATAACACTTATGTTTACATCTGTAGATAATCCAGAATCTAATGGATTAAATGAGCGTTTAAATCAAACATTACTAAACAGGATACGATGCAAAATGAACAGCGGAAAGAAAAGAGCTTGGTCAAAGATAGCAGCTGAATGTACCAATGAATATAATCAAACAACGCACAGTGTAACAAGATTTTCACCATCATATTTACTTTATGGTGAAGAATCAACAATAGTCCCAAATGAATTTAGAGAAATTCGAAATTTAAAACATGATAGAGAACAAGCAATTATAAATTCAATAAAAAATTTTGAAATCAATAAGAGACGAATCGATAAAAATAGAAAAAAATACAACTTTAAGGAAGGAGAATTAGTCTTCATTGAGAAAGGAAATAAATTAAACCGTAACAAACTAGATGAAATTCGTAGTGGTCCATTTAGGATCATTCGTCAGATTTCAAACACAATATATGAAGTTGACTGTGGAAAGAGTCGCAAGGAAGCAAATTTTTTTCATAGTAGTAAACTAATTCCTCATAATGATATTGAAAATTAAGTTAGTTATTTATTAGTACTATATTTCAATCGTTTATTGATTGAAGAAGATTTCAATTTTGGGGGGGGAGGGGAGATGTAAAATGGTTGCACTGCTTCCATTTTGATTAACATAATAAACAGTAAACAGTAAAAAGCTAATAAAGAAAAATCATTAGTAAATAAAACTATTTTGTTTGTTACTTCATGATTTTATATTATTGATTTAAATTACAAACTAAACACTTTCAAAATCGATTTTACTTTTATAGGTAAGTTTAAGAATTGTTAAAATAATATTACCTTTATTTTAATTGTATTGTATTGTATCATTAATAAATAAACAATTTACTTTTATAGTTAAAATCGAGTGGAAGTTAATTCATATAAAAAACGTTTATATATATATATATATATTATTGTCAACGATAGGACCGAAAGGAAAAGAAATATGTAAATTTCCCACGGCCAGAATGCATTTCTTTAGGGAGCTTTTTTTTTTTTTTTTTTTTTTTTTTTTTAAGAAGATAGCGCTAATAAAAATCATAGAAGAAGACGAAAAAAAAAGAAAAACTTAACTTCGCAAAAAAACACAGTAGATGGCCCCGATGAAGAAAAGATGGACTGTTTACAATATACCGATAATAGTGGATCTGAATCTGAGACCGATATCAATACCTTTAAGCCACCCACATGCACTCTAACATTACAAGCTCGGGCAAAAACCCCAATAAAAGACTCACAAATAAAACGTCAACAATTATCTAACCTACAAAAATACTTCGCTACAGACTCAAATAGCACAAGTGATTTAACATATAACAAATTTATCCAATTCCTAGATGGAACAAAACAATCATTAAACCCTGGCCAGGTCGCAAATATGTTAGACATAAACACAGCCGAGCTGATAACCATTATGCAATTAATAAAACCGTCGCTAGAACAAAAATATATAAAAAGTAGATTCACAAAAATCATAAACAAACTCCAGAGGCTTAACAATAATGATAACGAAATCTCGGATTACCCCTCCTCGCAACAAGAAGACGTATAGAAGTAAAAAATCTTGAAATGGGTACCGCAAATCAAAATATTACAATCATAAACTGGAACTGCAATGGAATTTTGCTACATTTTGAAGACTTTAAACTGCTTTTGTCCACGTACAATCCAATGATCGTGTGCATTCAAGAATCGCATTTGAGGCCAAACCAAATAATAAATCTAACCTCCTATAATATGATATATAAAAGTGTTAATCCAGCAACGAAGGCGCATGCTGGAATCTTCCTAGCCATAAGGAAAGACGTCAGTTATACAGAATTAGATCTTAAATTAGAACACATACAAACTCTGGCTGTGCGTATAAATACTGACACTCCGTTTTCGGTATGCTCAATTTACCTTCCACAATACACAAAAATTGAAGCGTGCGACTACAATACCATAATATCCCGTCTTCCACAACCGTTTATATTTACTGGAGACTTTAATTCTCACAGTGAGTATTGTGGAAGCGCTACTACTGACGCAAGAGGTAGACTACTAAACGATATAATAGATAAATACGATCTTACGATACACAACACACTGGAGCCAACTCACTATAGCGCGACGCATAGAATGTGGAGTACAATAGATTACGTACTTAGTTCAGCCCAGATGTCCCACCTAATAGATGTACACCATCACGATGACATGGGTAATAGTGACCACTTCCCACTAATAATCACAGTGAAAACAAAGGCTAAAAGGCCCGTAGAAAAACCTAAGCTAAACTTTAATAAAGCAAACTGGAATCTTTATAAGCAATTATGTCAATCCGAAATAAAAATAGACTTTGGTCAAGAAGTAAATACGATCGTGTCTTCCTTCACCAATCAAATAAAGCAATGTGCCGAGAAAGCCATACCCAGAACGAAGCCTCTCCCAAAATTTCGAACTCCAGTACCATGGTGGTCAGATAAGTGTTCTGAAGCTATAAAAAACAGGAGAAAAGCCCTCAAGCTACTTAAACAAAATCCAACCCTAAAAAATCACATTTCCTTTCAGCACGCACGTGCAAAAACCAGGTGGATACTCAAACAAGAAAAAAGGAAATCTTGGGCGGACTACATATCAACGATAACGTGCAAAACACCAGTTACACAGCTATGGGGCAAAATCAGATCAATCAATAAAATACATTATCCTGGTGTACCTAGTTCTATATTAGCAAACGACCAACTGCACACAGAAGCCGCGCAAATAGCAGAGGTTTTTGCGGAACTTTTCGAAAATATATCCAGTGACAAGGAGCAGCCGCCGTCTTCAATAGAAATCAAAAACAAGATCGAGAATGTCCAATTCAACTTTTCCTCTCCAAATAATGAGGTTTATAATAGGAATATTAACAAAACGGAATTATACAATGCGATTAGTCTAATGAAAATATCTGCGCCCGGACCCGACGAATTTAACATTCTTTTCCTAAAGCACGCTCCAGACTGTGTCTACGACAAGTTACTTTTAATCTTCAACCGTATCTGGCACACCCATACCTTCCCTCAACAATGGCGAGAATCCATAATTGTCCTGATTCAAAAACCTAATAAAAATCCAACACATCCGGAAAACTATCGCCCAATATCATTAACATCAGTACTCTGCAAATTATTTGAGAAAATTATCAACCATCGCTTAATATGGGAACTGGAGAACAGAAACCTGCTATCACCAACACAATACGGATTTAGACCATCTTGCTCGACACTAGATCAGTTGAACCTTCTTCAGACTAAAATACAAGAGAGCTTTACCCGACGTATGCACTTGTTGGCAGTATTTTTCGATATCACGAAGGCCTTTGACCGTATATGGAGATGCAAATTCCTGGTCAGCTTACACAAATGGGGATTCAAAGGAAGAATCATGCACTTCATCCAAAATTTCTTATCGTCCCGTTATTTTCGAGTTCGTATAGGCTCATCACTATCATCATCCAAAAAGCTGACAAATGGCGTCCCTCAAGGATCCGTGATTAGTCCGACACTGTTTATCGTTGCAATTAACGAACTAATCTCAAGTATACCATCGCCTGTGAGCGCTACACTATTCGCGGATGACTTTTCGATATCCATCAGCTGTGATAACCTAGAAGCTGGAAAGCGAATACTACAAACCTCAGTGAACCGAGCGCAACAGTGGGCCTCCCAAAATGGCCTGGAGTTCTCACCTTCAAAAACTGAATGCATCCACTTTTGTCGGCTACGAACATGCAATAAAGAATTATGCCTTACACTTGACAACAATGCTATACCGCAATCTCGCACGGTGACTCACCTAGGAATAATCTTCGACGATACTCTCTCGTGGAAACAACACATCCAGCACCTAAAACGGACATGTCAAAGGAAAATGAATATAATAAGAAAACTCTCGCATACATCCTATGGAGCGGACAGAACAACATTGCTGAAAATTTATCGAACCCTTATACGGTCGTCGCTAGATTACGGAGTCCCCATATATGGCACAGCGAACCCCTCCATCTTAGCCACACTGGACCCAGTGCATCACACCGCACTTAGGATAGCGTTGGGAGCTTTTTACACGAGTCCGACCATGAGTATCCTCTGTGAAGCTAATGAATGGCCGTTGAATCTCCGTCGGGAATTTCTTATGTTAAAATTTTCCGTCCATCTCCAGTGCAGACATAATTCATTCCGGTCATGCGAAACTAATTCAACGCGAAACCGTCCCCACGCAACGGGACTCCTCCATCAAATAATCTACTCGATTAGATCGAAACGTCAAATTGATGTTCCAGGAAATATTGTACAATACAAAGTACATCTTTTGCCACCGGCGGTCCTGGCAAATATCTTCACGGATGTCTCTCTTACAAAACATAACAAAGACTCCGCACAAATAATCTCCAAAGCATATGCACAACTGTTACTATCCTATGCATCCTTTAAAAAATTCTACACAGATGCGTCCAAAACGAAAGAAGGAACAGGATGCTCGGTAGTACACGAAGGCGACGCTATCAGATATACTGTACCGCATGTCTTTTCCGTTCTGTCAGCGGAACTAATGGCATTAAAGTTAGCTGTGCAGCAAGCGACAGATCTGCAATACACCAAGACCGTCATCTTCACAGACTCACTCGCAGCGATACAAAGTATCAACGCCCAGCAGCCAACAAAAACAAAACACCATCCCATAAGTCAAGATATCCACGCTGCCGTCTACGGATCCAATTTGAGTGTAACCTTCTGCTGGATACCAAGTCATACTGATATCATGTACAACGACTTAGCTGACCAGGCAGCAAAGCAGGCAACAACCATGTTTCCAATTCCAGCCGTCCCTATTCCAGCAAAGGATGCCATCCATTATCTAAGACATCAGTTCCGAGACACGTGGAAGCAGATCTGGATCGATACACCGACCACAAATAAGCTACGAAGCATAAAGGCAGACATACTTCCTTGGAAAACGTCGATTCAACCATCGCGTCGTGAAGAAGTAGTTTTGGCCCGGCTCCGCATCGGACATACAACTCTCACTCACAAGCATATTCTAGATCGGAAAGATGCTCCGCTATGCTGCTATTGCGGCCAGCAACCAATAACGGTTGTCCATGTCCTCCATGAATGTTCAGTCTTTCAGTCCTATCGTATGAATTGGCCCTCTACGTTCTCATCCACCATCTCTGATAATCCTAAAATGATCGATCAAACTTTCCAATTCCTCAAACGTACTAAACTTTTTCCCCTAATATAAATTTTACAACCGGTGTCTCTGGCCATAGTAGCAGTACATGGCACCATAAAAAAAAAAAAAAAAAAAAAATAATTTTTATGACTTTGTGGCACGGACATCAAAAAAGGTTCGCCATCCCTGGCCTAGTGTGATAATAAACAAGTTGTAGTTGCTTCAAACTATCTGGGATGTGGAAATATATATATATATATATATATATATATTATTGTCAACGATAGGACTGAAAGGAAAAGAAATATGTAAATGTCCCACGGCCAGAATGCATTTCTTTAGGGAGCTATTAAATCTCTGGGCTATGTACTGTTCGTGCTTGTATGCGTTCATTTCGTCTCAGAGGTAATTATTACTTAATTGCGGTTTCTTTATTTGTGTCTTTGTCTTTGTCTGATTTTTAAATCGGGTATTCGTATCAGACGGCTGACATAAGGATATAGTTTCTGTACGGCGTGTGTGCACAATGGGGACGGCATGTTCTGCCGCACACCTGCGCCTCCTATAATTATCGATAATCAGCATTCGTCGGCTGCTGCTTATCGACATGAGCAAATAAATATCAGTGAGCATTTATCTCTTTCTAGCTGCTCTAGTGATGCGCAGGAATTCGATTCGGATTCTGATTTCGTTCCTGCTGTTAACGCCTAACGCCAACACCAATCATTCTACTATAGAAGCTCATCAGTCATCTAGCTGGACGGTAGCAGAAGAACACAAAGGCGGAAGCTCTATCAAATGACTGAGAACTTTGCTATCTACAATAGCTACGAGTATTTGCTTCGCCCCGTTGTGAGTTGAAGAAAGCATCATCAAACAGACGTTATTCGGCGAAGATTCTAATGACAAAGTCGGTAAATACTCTCCAATCACAATTGTTCACAATAATAATAATACCGATGTAAAATCGTTGATTTATACGCTTAAAAACACTGTAAACATAGTTTAATATTAGGAGTTTTAAAAATAAAACCCTGATTCTGGTTAAATCCTCGAATAATTTCGATGATGCAATTAATTTTTTGAAATTTACATACTTGCCACGCGATCGAAAGCAGCTAAAAATGGTACTAAAAGGTCTTCCTCTCTCATTCTCAGTAGCTGAGATTGAGAGCGAATTAAAAACGATTTGCAACCCCTTGAGTGTCTATTAGACAATTTACCAATAAACAAAACCTTTCTAATCAGCCTACCTTACTACCGATATTCTTAGTTACCTTCCCTCCTGCTACCAAAATTATGGATGTATTAAAAATTAAACACCTATTTCACTGCGTTGGTTACTGGGATAAATATGTTCGTAAAAGTGTTTTAGTGCAATGTTATAATTGTCAAAAATTTGGACATGTGTCTCAAAATTGTAACCTTCCGCCAAGATGTGTTTCATGTGGCCTATACCATCCTAATGAACCTAGTAAAAAGTTAAATATGCCTAAATGCGCCAATTGTGAGGGATCTCATGTCGTTAATTCCAATGATTGCCCAGTCCACAAACGACTGCTTCAGCTGCGTCCAAGCAGAAAATTAACTGATACTAAATATGGATTACCCTTGCTGATGCATGACCTTACTACTGATCTACCTAAAAATCGGAAGTAGGATCATATTACTTATGCTCAGGCGGTTGGTGGTGGTCATAATACATCCTCCAGCATTAATACCAGATCAGATAATTCTTCCCTTCTTTCTATACTCTCATTATTAAAAGAATTCAATCTGACAAAAATTTTAAAAATTATTCAAACAATCAGTAATAAACTTAAAATTAATGTAAATAAAGATATTATGTCTAAGCTGATTATTATTTTTGAAACATGTATTGAACCATTATTATGAATGATACACGTAACTTAAATATAGTTGCTTGGAATTGTTGTTCCATAGTTGATAAGCATAACGAACTTCGTAATTTCTTAATTTCGAACAAAATACATGTAGCTGCCCTATCAGAGACCAGACTGGATATTACCTGGAAAACTGTATTTCCTGGTTATCATATTTACAGAAATGACATTTTTCATAAGAGCGGAGGAGTCGCTATACTAATTGATAAAAGAATAAAGCATTTATTGCTATCCTGGCTACAATGTCCTCGAACCCTCCATATATATCAGGGTTCCTGATTTTATCCTTTTACCTTATTCCCAGCAGCACACGTTCCATTTGTCTTTCCGCCTTCCCAATAAATTTTGCTGTACCGGTAAGTTATTTCGTTTAGATACTTTATTTATTAACTGATAGCTATGGTTTGTGTATGTGCAAAATGTTCTGGCGATTTACTGGTCAACGGGGAGTACATCACATGTCCCCGATGCCAGCGCCTATTGCATCATAGCTGAAGCAATATGTCAGTTAAGACATGGAGTAAACATGTCAGCAGTAAATAAAGCAGCACGACGATGTGATCATAGTCGCGTTGCCGAGAAAAACAAGACCGACTACTCTTCTGCCAACAACGATACCACCGCGCCGAACCATGTTCCTGAATCATCGCTGAAACGAATCACCCAATAAGTTGCCTATATTGAATGAACGAATGTTTGATATACAGGCGTCATTCGACTGAAATGCTGGCCGTGATTACAGCTATGCTGAAGAGAACACCGATCTACGTCGCAAAAATGCCGATCTGCATGCACGTGTTGATCAACTCGAGCAATATACGCAAAGGAATAATGTTACTGTCTCCAATATCCCTACTGCGCCAGGCAAAAATCTCATCGATATAGCTGTCAAACTTAGACAAGCAAGAAACACTGTTATTGATGTTAGAGTAGAGCTGGGCGATTATGAATGATTTTAATAATCGAGTGATCAACGAATTACTAATTTCGATAATCGATTATAAAATTAGTAACCGAGTAATCTGTATAATCGAGCAATGAATGACGAATGACGAGTAACGACTATATAGTAAACAACACATGTATCAATTGTTTTGTTAGAATATCACTAGTGTTTGGAACTGATATATTTTTTTAAATCTTTAAACATTTATTATTTTTTTAAATTATGTTGTACATTGTTAAATAAGACATTAATTTTTAGAAAGATGTACTTTTTTTTTATTGGGATAATTTTAATCTGAATTAGTGTCTAAATCGTAATATTACATTTCTAAACAATAGGACTTTTGAATTTCTATACCGATAGTAATTAAAAATTCAATTAATGTTCAAAATAGAATACAATAGCGTATCCAGGATCGTTCAGATTACAATTTGTTAAACCTAGCTGCAGGAGAACGGTTAAGATCTGCACTTTTACAATCAATATCATGTCGTTTAGGATCATTGGAAGTTATAAAAATTGTAGGGAAATCTACATTTTTGGATCCCTGATTTAAAAAGTCTGGCCTTGCTATGGAAAAAAATGCTACAAATGTACAACAGTGGGTTGCTGAAAACTTAATATCTTTAATAAGTCAAAATAAACCTAAAATGAAAACAAATATAATTGACAAAGAACATACTTCAAATAAAAACATAATTGAAGACGATCCATGGGAATTTTCTGATAAAAAAGTATTATAAAAGTCGCCGTTATTAGAACCTAAATCATCAACTTTGATAATGGTAAAGCAATATACTGGAACCAAATTATTGCCACGGCCAGATGATCCCTTTGAGTACTGGGAAGCTCATACGAAAGTACTTTAAGAACCTTATATTCTAACTACTAAGTATTTGTCTGTACCTATCACATTTTGAAAGGTGATTTACAAATACTAGGTACACGCTGAATGACAGACGGAATACACTATAATCAAAATCTGGAAGACAGATCGATATGGAAAATGACAAAATCGTACCTTAGACAATTAAAAAAGTCGTGCCAGATTAAAAAGTCAAATGGTGAGTGAGGTAAGTCGGATGAGGAGAAGGCCGCGGTGTTTGGCGAACATCTATATAATACATTTCAACCGCATAAAAACATAGGCAAAAATAGTTTGTGATAGCCTATGCGCACCTATGCAGATAACGCTTCCAACCAAACAAATTCTGCCAAGTGAGGTACAGGCTATTATTAAAAAAATGCCGGCAAGAAAAGCCCTAGGAGAGGATATGATTACTGGTAAAATATTAAAAAAGTTGCCGCATAAGGGAATTCTTATGCTTACCTACATCGTCAACGCCATCCTAAGATTGGGCTACTATGCTAGATGTTGGAAGGATTCGATTGTTCTTTTAATCTTGAAACTGAATAAAAATCCTAGCAAACGGTCTTCCTATAGGCCGATCAGTTTATTGAATACCTCATCTAAAATATTCGAAATGATATTACACAAGTGGATATTAAATTCTATAGTAGGAGCGAATATTATTTCAAGTCATCAGTTTGGGTTTCGCGCTAACTATTCTACTATTCATCAGGTCCATAGATTAACTGATAGAATAGCAGCAACCTTAGAAAGAGGATGGTATTGCTGCACGGCGTTTCTCGATATTGAGCAGGCCTTCAGTCGGGTATGGCTTCAGGGCCTGCTGTTCAAACTTAAACTACTGATACCAAATGATATCTTCCAGGCAATGGCAGCATACCTATCGGACAGAACTTTTTGAGTTGGGATTGGTTCAATTATATCGGACGAATTTGCTATTAGAGCCTCCGTTCCGCAAGGCAGTATTTTAGGATCACTGCTGTATCTGATCTATATATCCGATATTCCAGCTTGAACAACAACAGTAGCCACAACATTTGCTGATGCATGGGTCTAATAATATAAAATTATATAAGGATATCTTATGCTTATTTTTTTTCTTTTTCTCAAACTAGTCTATATCTTGTATATATGATACAATTTATGCTTCTGTATTTATTATTAACATTATTGATGTGATATGAACAAATATATAATTACACACATTTATTTTACGCTATACTAATTCTTCATGCAATATATTTTCTGTATCTTCTCCCAATTTTTTTGGCGTGAGCGGAATATATTTTTCCAAGCAGGAAACTGTGTTGCGAAATTTTTGAAAGAATGTTTCGTTTGAAGATAAATATACACAATCTAGCCATAAATACTGTCCACCACGCAAAATATGGGAATTTTCACTTCCCTACTATGGTAACAATGTTCAAGTGAGTCGCGTGTGGTTAGATATTCATTGTAGTGTCTCCTTCACGTTCGGTTAGACCTATTTTAGTCATGGAGTAGATAGAACATCACGCACGCATCACAGTAATAGGTGCACACAAGGTAAGGAAGAACGGTAAGCAGATTTACTCCCTCCTTAAGCCGCTTAACATCAGTCAAAAGTTCGTGTATCATACTATTCAACGTTTTACTGATACTGACAATGTGATAGACCGTCCTAGAACGAATGTTGTCGAAGCTGTACGGAGTCGGATAAAAAGGAACCCTCTGCGCAAATAAAAAGTGCTCGCTCGTGAAATGAATATCGCGCCACGCACCGTTTCTCGAATAATTCGTGATGATTTACACTTACGAGTGTACAAGAGATACAAGGGATACCTGTTAACGAATAAGTTAAAAGAAACACAACTCAAAAGATTGAAAAATCTCATTCGTCGTTTCAGCTCTGAACGTCACAGAGACATTTTGTTTACCGACAAAAAACTTTTCAAAATCGAAGAGATTTTCAATAAACAAAATGATCAAGTGTACACCTGAAACTCATACGAATCAAAGGAGAAGGTTTCTAGACTGCAGCGAGGCCACCATCTGGCTTCAATAATGGTATGGTGGGGGGTTTCTTATCACGGCACTCCATCTGTTCATTTCTGCAAAACCGGCGTTAAAACATAGGCTTGTGTTTATCAAGAGATGCTGCATGATGTTGTGAAGCCTCTCAACCACACATTATTCAAAAACAAGCACTGGGTGTTTTAGCAGGATAGTGTGCCAGTAGTCTGAAAACCTGGGGACTGGAGCGTCCACGAATTCGAACAGCAAAAGGCAGTCCAAACCGGTAATCCGAACCCCTAAACGTGTGCAGAGGGTTGAAACTAACCTAAGTAACCCAATTTTTTATTCCAACACTGAAAATTCACCCAAGTTTCCCAAAAAATTCCCCCGTGCGGTTCCCCTGCATTTCCGACAAAACGAACCGATTATTAATTAACACAAGTAAATTAATTAATGACTGAAAGTAACCCAAGTTCCCGCTCGCCTCTCCTGACCACTGTGTTACTGCGATTTTCCAAAATTCCGGGCCTAAGTATGAAAATTCCAATATATAACCCTAATATGTTATTTAAAATGTAAAACTAACCCAACATATCACACATGTATACACACGAATATATTCACCACAATGTTAGCCTCCGCAGAAGCGCACACACCGTTCCCATGCATACTTTGATCTCCACTGCGATATCACACCCACACATGCAGCCCGTTCCCAATACCGCGATTATTTTATTTTAATATATTTCAAAGTCTACATATACGTAAATATAAAATTACTCCAAATTTATATTTTTTTATTCGTATGCTACACATTTTTTTTCAATTTCTTTTGTACTATATTTTACACACAAACTCTATCCCAAGCCGCTATGAAAAGTGCTCCATTCTTAACCTTGCAGACAAAAATCTCCGCGATATAATAATTTATTTTAATACTCATTTTTATTTATATTGTCATATTAATAAATAATATTTTATTATAATTTCTTTTCGCGTAAATATATCGTTATGTGCCAACATGGTAGAAAAAAAGTTTGATAAATCTAATATGAAATATTTCATGGAGAACTGGAAAATTAAAACAAATCGTAATATACATATGGAATACTCATTTTTTAAATTACGCGCATGCTTCTTGCATTATGTGATTTTTTTATTTCGTAAAATATTTCTTCCACGAAATACACGAGTTCGACTAAGATTCGTTGGCGTCAATTGTATAGAGCAGGAGTTCCCAACCAGGGGGGCACGCCCCCCTGGGGGGGGGCATAGAGAGATGTCAAGGGAGGCGCGAAAGAAATATTAATTTAACGTGTAAATTAAACATCGGACGAGGGATGTTCAATAAATAATGCGACATGCCTTCGAAAATTACCTTTTAGGCATCTGAAAATTTTCACAAATAATCAACAAAGTAAAATTATCACCATTTTTTGCATTAGTTGCGATGAATCCACCGACATCATTAATTGTGTACAGTTAATAGTTTATGTTCATTACGTCTGTTGAGCGTCCCTACGCTCGGGTTATTCGAGACTCAATCTGGGGTTGACGAATTGCTGCTAGAACAATTCGGTCCAGATGACCAAACTAATGCCCGGAGGACCACGTCAAATAAATGACGAATTAAAAGGAAAAAGAATTATATTTCGTAAATATATACAATTCGGATACCGAAAGAATCAATGTGGAGATGGCTGGAACCGAACACGAATCTGCAGCGATGATGCTGCCCAACAGGAGACAGATGAAGTTACCGCTACGACGACTGGAACCGAACACGAATCTGCAGCGATGATGCTGCCCAACAGGAAACAGATGAAGTTACCGCTACGACGACTGGAACCGAACACGAATCTGCAGCGATGATGCTGCCCAACAGGAAACAGATGAAGTTACCGCTACGACGACTGGAACCGAACACGAATCTGCAGCGATGATGCTGCCCAACAGGAAACAGATGAAGTTACCGCTACGACGACTGGAACCGAACACGAATCTGCAGCGATGATGCTGCCCAACAGGAAACAGATGAAGTTACCGCTACGACGACTGGAACCGAACACGAATCTGCAGCGATGATGCTGCCCAACAGGAACCGGAAACCAGCGACTGAGTGAAGAATCAGCTCGTAAAATAGCGGCAATGATCAGGTTGTTGAAGACAACGCTGATCACCACGAACGCGGGTGCGCACCTTGGTGGCGCGTAGCTCTGAGAAGAGCTGTTGATCTGCAGCACTGTTGTGCTGCCCAAACTGGAACTGGAGCGCTGAATGACCGCCGACCGGTGTCGCTCTGGAAACGCGACTGATGCGTGCAAAATTGAAATCGCCAATAATTCGAGGGATGAAAATACGGGTGTATATATATCACCCGCTAGGGCGCTCTGCCGCGTGATTGGTTATTGGCTGCGACCGAGCAGCCAATAGAAAACCGGTTTCGTTTTTGTCACTTTGCGTCGCGTTTCGGAATAAAAATAAATTAAAACTAAGTAAAAATATTTATACTGGATATCGATATGATCGACCGGCGCGTTAATCGATACCAGATAGCGTTCAAGTCGCGGGTAAAAAACTCTCTGCTGAGATGTTTTTTAAATAGTAACATGTGGCCATGCGCGCATATCGGTATTGCGTACGAGAACGATGGGTTCTTGTATAATAAAATTATACAACGTCAGTGGAGATCACATTGAAGAAGAGATTTTGTACTCCCAATCTTTGACAGCAGGCACTAAATCTGAAGATATATTTAATTCAATACCTGATTTCATCGAAAAAAATGATTTGAATTGGAATAAACTCATTGGACTTTGCACAGACGGTGCCCCTGCAATGATAGGTGTACGATCAGGCTTAGCTCAAAAGCTCAAGAAAAAGAATTCCGTGATAGGCTTCCAAAACATTGCCTCAGAAATTACGCCAAACTTTGGACTTCGCTATAAAGATCGTAAACTACATCAGGAGTAGCGCTTTGAACAGTCAATTATTTAGTTTACGAAGCTCTTGATTCTGATCGCAGAGTCCTTCTATTTCACACAGAAGTACGCTGGTTGTCTAAGGGCAGCATGTTGGCTCGCCTTTATGAATTGAAAGAAGAGGTCATCCTCTTTCTTGAGTTCAAAGATAAAAATAGATTTTTTGCAAATATTCAACAATGAACAATTTCAATGGAGGTTGACCTATTTAACAGATATATTTAGTGCCTTTAATCAGCTAAACTTGAAGCTTCAAGGCAGAAACGGCACTGTAGTAAGTAACTATGATCATATTCAAGGGTTCATATCTAAGCTTCAACTTTGGAATCCAAAGGCATCTGCTGAAAATGTAATAATATCTTTTTCTCGACTATTCAAAGCAATTAAAAGTAAAAAACTGGACGAAGATTTCAAAGTTGAAATATAAACTCATTTTCAAGCGCTGGAAAACAAATTTCCTCGATACTATCGAGACATTAATTCAGATTCACCAATATGTCACATGAACAGAAACTCATTTGTTGTTGATGTCTTATAATTACCAGAACAAGTTCAGAAAGAATTTCTAGAAATGAAGGTTGATTCGACAACGAAAGATGACTTTCATCTCTTGACATTGAAGAAATTTTGGATCAAACGATTCCTTGTTAATTGCAAAGTTGCCTCTCTTGCTTTGTGAATACTTGTTCCTTTTTCTTCGACTTACTTATGTGAGACAGGGTTTTCAGCTCTGGTTTTAATTAAAACTAAGCAGCGAAATCGTCTTGACATTGATAGCGACCTGACGACGATAGCTCTGGCAGAAACTGAACCTAGAATCAACCAACTGGTGCAGAACATGCAAACTCAAGTATCTCATTAGTACTTCAATTATAATAAATTATTTCGATAAAAACGTTTTAAATTTGGTTAAAGTTTATTTTCTACAACTTAGAATTAAAATAAATAAGTGTCATTAAAACAATGTGCGTTTTTTTTTTTAATGAAAAAATTAAGGGGGGCATAAAAATGTTATTTATAATTCGGGGAGGCTCGACGAAAAAAAGGTTGGGAAACTCTGGTATAGAGAGTCAGTATCAGTTTATAACTCACGGCTTGTTCGAATAAAAAACACGATTCCCGAAATCAGATCCTATTTGCAATGAAAGTGTGAGTGAGATAGAAGGTTATATTTCTCTGGTACAGCATCATGGCTGTAAAAAACATCGATGATGTCTTCTGTTATCTCTAATCATATGTCTCCCTGAACACAAAAAATTGTCACCTAAAAGATGAGATCATTTCTTATTTTGCTTCATTATGTATGTGTTTATTGATACAATACTGTTCGTTCATTCCTTACCAACAAGACGTTTGTGCAAAACGTTTAACAAAGATCGTCGCTACAACCGAATGAATGTTATACCATAAACCTCGAAGGGTCGTAAAAGATCTTTTTCTGACCAATCGCGTTGTTAGGCTAACTGTTGTAAATGTTCCGGTGCAATACTGATTTTTTTTAGGAAAATGGCTAAAGCGGCTTTTGCATCCATACATACCGAAAAAATCTTATTTTGTCACGTCGCAAAGGAGAAAATCTAGAGGGATGTTTAGCTGGAGAAAATCTGAACTCGATCATTTGGATTTATGCTTTCGTTCAACGTTTACTTAATTCAAAAATATTTCCAAAGATTTTAAAAATTTCCAAACTGTTTAAATTTTTCAAAGGTTTCATCACATATCATCAACCGGTAAACTGTTATATTCAGGGCACCAGTTCGTTTTGCGCTCTTATAGTTCATATGGATACGTACGTCGTCACTACCTTTTAGTTCATTTCAACTTATTTCATATTTCATTGCAAATTAAAGAAAAATATTAATTTATTTCAAAATAATTCAAATTAATTGTTTTTACAATAGTTCAAAATTTTTGAAATATTTTTCCTACTTCATTGTTCTTAAAATATTTCAAATTCACTCACAGCCATGGATGGCTAAAAATCCAAAAGCTGAAAGCGGACAGCCGATGAATCCAAAAGCTGAAAGCGGACAGCCTATAAATGCAAAAGCTAAATTCTGACTACATTTGTAATTTAATTATTGGATACAAAATTAAAAAAATATATTTTTTTTTGTTTTAAAAATTTTACTTCACTATTTCTAAGATATTCACAAAATTCTAGCCACTAAAAAATTTTTCAGCTAATTTTATATTAATTAGAAATTTTAACCGTGTCGAAAAGATGTGTATTGCGTGTTTCGGTTATCTCTTCGCAGTTGCGATTAACGTGGTTTAAATTATCGCATTACCGTTGCTGTGTCTTATCAGGACTGAATCGTACTTATCTAATTCAGAGGACAAACCAGTAAAATGATCGTTTTATTTACCCATAGTGCGCTACCCGATCGTTAAGGGGGAGTTCAGCGCGTGCATTTCGCGCATTAGCTCATCAACCTCTTATCGATAATCATGCTCTCCCCCTCGCCGCCGCGTAATCTAGCCGACAATTCATCGTCGTTACTGCCGAATAAAAGTAAATCCAACAGTAATTTCAATACAAATGCCTCTTCTTCATCAAAGAGCGATGACAATCGCACAACTGATGTGTCTACGAACAGCATACGTCCAATTCATCTGTCCTTAAATGATAATAACACTTGGCAACTCATTCCACATAAAAAGAGACGTAAACCGCTCGATCAAAATAAATCTTCCGATTCCTCACCGACATTGCCCAAGCTCAAACGAAATATTTTCAAATTCCTTAGTGTTGAAGACGATGACGAGAATGACAATAAAATGGAAGATCAAAATGAACAGCTCCAAAATAATAAAATCGAACATTCCAATGTGACAAATACGGACATTAATAGTTTTGAACGAAATTTCAATGTCAACAAAAAAATACCTCCCATTCTGGTGAAAACTGTTTCTAACATTGCAACCTTATGTCAGGACCTGCTACTAGAGAAAGATGTATTTTCACTAAAATCGAGCAGAACAGGAGTAACAGTCAACCCAGAAAATACAGACAGCTACAGGAAAATTATAAAAACGTTACAAGCCAAAAAATATTATTTTTTCACCTATCAGTTATCGGAAGATAAACCTATCAGAGTACTACTTAGGAATTTGCACCCCACAACAGACCCACATGAGATAAAAACCGAACTCAAAAATAAAGGTTTTAAAGTCAAGAACATAATTAATGTAATACATCCCAGATATAAAACACACTTACCAATGCATTATGTGGATTTGTATCCTTCAGCTAACAATGATGAAATATTTTTATTAACAGGTCTAATGCACACAAGAGTGGTTGTTCAGGAGATAAACACTAAAAAACTACTAATCCAGTGTAAAAGATGCCAACTGTATGGCCACTCTCATAATTACTGCCACTTACCATTTAGGTGTGTTAAATGCGGAGAAAAACATGATACAAAGCTTTGCACTAAACCTCCTGAAATAAAACCTACATGTGCATTATGTAACAGTGAGCATCCCGCTAGTTATAGGAGATGTCCGGAATACAAACGGGAAGTGCAAGAAAGATATAAACGAATTAAGGTTGATTCACACACATTCGTGACGTAACAGTAACGTACACGGGACGTGACCGGGACGTACGTCGGCCAACGTGAACCACAAGTGACTTGAATTCATACCGCAACGTGTTCTATTCGTGCAGTGATGGTGTTACATAGAATGGCAAATTTTTTCAGATGACGAACTTATTATGATTGCTTTAATTTTGGATGAAGAAGAAGAGCAAGTTAAACGTAAAAGAAGCAAATGGGTTCATGAAGCATGGAAAAAGAGGGGGGTTGAAGGGGAATTCGTAACAAAGAGTTGGCAGAAGATGGATCAAAATTTCACGAATATTTTCGAATGACGGGAAATTCATTCAATTTATTGTTGAGTAAATTAGCAAGATTACTTTTAAAAAAAAGATACACACCGGAGAAGAGCTATCTCTCCTAGAGAAAGACTTCTTGCGGTAAGAGTTCGCAATAATTATGATGTAGATACTCAACATAAGTTAATTTAGATCCCCTCAAGTTTTGAACCTATTTTTACTAGATTTTATAATTCTATATTTTTTTTAAAAATCTGCTGATAATGTAAGAGACACAATTATTCCGCCGCTTTTCCGTTGAATATTGTATTTACCGAAAATTTTTATTTAATATAACGGGCGCCAATGGCGCATCACGGAGTACCACGACCAGAATAACTCTACCGTGCAGAGCAATTAGGCTTTTTACAATTTAAAAAAAAATATAAGAAAATTCGCGCAGAGTTTAAACCAAAAAAAAGAAATATGAAAATTAATTTCATAACATATCATTTGAACAATCTTCTCATACATTCTCACATTTATACAACCGAATTTTTTAGAACATTCTAAGCTATTTAGGGCGGTGTTTGTTCTGCCTATCCGTTATGGCGTTCCAGCCACGATATGTTCGACGAGAAAATAAAATTTATTGTAAATAATAAATGATGAAATATTTTAAAATACAAGCGAGAGAATTATGTTGAAAATATATATAAATTTATATTTGTTTTTTTTTTGTAATAATTTGTGAGTATAGTAGTGTAAATGAGTAAAAAAACCGAATTTAGATGTGTATACATGGCCGTGTCCAAGGGGTGGGTTTTGGGGGTTACCCCCCCCCCCATGAGAACTAAAATAGCTTAGGTACTTCATTAATATTTTATGCAAAATTTTTTGTTACAAGTATAATCAATAACAATGTTTATACAGTAATTCGTTTATTTAAATCGGAAGATCACTCACCTTCATAGCAAACTACTTATCGAATCGAACTATTAAGGTCCGTATAGGCACCACACTCTCTGATACAGCCATTATCGAAAACGGAGTGCCTCAGGGAGGAGTCCTGAGCATCCTATGTTTTCTAATGGCTATTAACACGATAGAAGAAGTAATACCACGACCAATCAAATGTAGACTTTTTGCAGACGACCTAAACATCTCGTTAATCACGAACGACCACGCATGCAGTCAATCTCTTCTCCAGCAAACGCTTCATAACCTCGAGTCATGGAGTAACACAGTAGGATTGGAGTTCTCACCAACAAAAACCAAATATATGATCTTCACCAGGAAGAAAAAATATCAAGCCTTACAGCTCCGGCTAAATAAAAACTTTCTACCCAAAACCGACCAACACACCTTCCTTGGAGTTACTTTCGATCATCGTCTCAAGTGGACGACACATCTGAGGCAACTTCGACATGAAACGCACCAAAGAATGAACATACTGAAAATGCTCCGAAATAGGGCCTTCGGCCCTGGCCCCAAAAGGATGCTGCAGCTGTACAGGGCTCTTGTCCGATCCAAGCTTGAATATGGCAGCCTGGTATATCTGTCGGCGTCGGAGACTTGCCTCCAAATACTTGACCCAGTACATAATGCTGGGATCCGAATAAGTCTGCATGCTTTTCCGACAAGCCGAATAACTAACATGCAGCTCTTATGCGGTGAACCGCCTTTAAACACTCGGAGGAAATTAACTGCTATCCGATATAGCTTCAAAATCGAAGCAAATCCCGATCATCCAAATTACACTGTACTCACAAACAATGAAACCTTCCTCTCCACCTACATACGCGAAATTAAAAGTTCTGCACGTATTACAGAAGATGATACACTAGCCGACAGAAGAAACAAAATTCTCGACTAGTGGCTGGAAAACTTACGTGTCATAGCACCAAGCACCCTGACCACGATAAAACTGAACAATAGCGACTGGACGGACAAAATATTCAAGGCAACAAAAAAGAATAAATCGCTTACATCAGCTATTATTAGGCTATACCTGGGTCATACACAGCTGACGCATAAGTTTATTCTAGAGAGGAAAGAGCCACCGATTTGTGAAACATGCCCTGGTGAAAGAATTACCATACAACATCTGGTACTATGCTGCTCCAAGTTCACCGCCAACCAACCAACTGCCACGGACCTCGACGCTTTTTTGGACATCAAGAACCTCAACAACATTATCAAATTTGTTAAACGTACAATGCACTTAATTTTATAAAACTATGTACCGTACTACAAACTAGACTAAGTAGATTATAGCCTATGTAGGCAGTAAAAATCTAAATAAAAAAAAAAAAAAAATTATTAATATATAAATCAAGATAATGGAAATTATTAATAGCATGAATATTAGTGAAAAATGTATTTTTATTTATAAAATAAATATGCGAAGAAAATTTTCACCCCCCCCCCCAAAAAAAAAAAATTCTGGGCACGGGCCTGTGTGTATAGTATATGTATAATTATGTTTTGTTAATCAGTGTACGTTTTTGTATGCAGCTGCTTCATATTAAATCGTTGTCATGTATAATTCAGAGATATAGATATAAGAAAGTTTTGTTCAATAAATATTTTTTTGTGAGTGAGTAAAAATAATTTTCGGAAGACCGAGGGATTCTCGACAAGAATAGAAATAAAAAAAAAGTAAATTATTTTATAACACAACCGGCTCTCTCTCTGCGAGTTGATAACGTTATACCGTTTTTCCGTTTTTTTTACAATTTCTCACGCCTCGACATAGCTTGCCCTGCACCACCCGCGCACACAACACCAAATCAGCATATTTTCACACATCATTCAACACACTACGAACCCGATCACCACCTTGACACTGAACAAATTTTTATACTCTGTGTCCATATACCGTCCATCAGATTGATCATAAGGCACAGTATAATTACGCACAAACTCGATCAATTTTTCGTCATTCATCATTAAGAACCAACTCGTTCCGCAATACAAAACACAAGAAATGTCGTCGTCATCACGTCATGAAAACGTAAAAATATCGTCGCGAATCACTGTGAGATCACGTCACGTTTCACGACGAGAGTACTTGTCGGCACCGTCCCTGTCTCAAACCGAACGTGTGTGAATAGCGCTATCTAACTTTGCAACGAGAAATGTAGTTTTCCGCCGGCGAGAATCTCGTTATGGACACGTTACGTACACGTCACGAATGCGTGTGAATCAACCTTTAGCAAGCATTCTACGGGGCCGGTTAAAATTAATCATCCAGATTTTCCACCACTAAAAGAAATAAATCACCCTCCTAGTAATCCTTAGTTCAGTGAAAATGCTAGACCTAATCAGATGCAGACTGTCAACGCTACATTGCTTCATACTAGTGTTTTTAACCAGAATAACTTAAACTCGATGGAACAATTTACTGTTCAAATTACTGGTGCTTTAGAGAAAATGTTAAACGACTTTAAATCAATAATAAGCCCGCTTTTTACAATATTAAATAAACTACTAGACAAATTAGTAAAATGAACATAATGAACGCCACAATAACAAAAAGTAACCTAGCAATTATGCTTTGGAATTGCAATGACGTATCTCAAAGGAAAGATGAACTTGAATTATTCCTACATGACAACAGAATAGACGTAGTGCTTCTGTGTGAAACACATCTTATTTCAAGTTCTAGCTTTAAAATTAATGGATACATTGACTATTATGCATCACATCCAGATGGTAAACCTCACGGAGGCGTCGCTATTCTAATACGTGATAATATAAATCATTGCTGTAGCTACACTGAAACTACTTATGCTTATCAAGTATTGACCGTTAAAGTAAGCAGCGTTCAACTGAATTTTACTTTAGCAGTTATGTATTGTCATTCAAATATAATCATCCCTAAGGAAAGATTAAAGGATATCTTTACCGGTCTGGGTCCAAGGATTTTAATAGGAGGCGATTACAATGCAAAAAGTGCAAGGTGAAACTGTGTTAGGAGTAACCGCAGAGGGAAAATATTCGAGAACATAATCACCGAATATAAGTTAACGGTTGTTGCACCGAGCGATCCGACTTATTGGCCAAAACATATAAATCGTAACCCAGAAGTACTTGATTTTTTCATAGCAAAGAACATGCAAACTGTTAACATCTTATGTAAAATGGTGTCATTTCTAAGCTCAGACCACAATCCAGTAATAGCGAGTGTTGGTATTGCGCCTACCATAAACAAAGAACGCACACCTCTAACTAATAAAAGCACAAATTGGGAAATATTTTCAAATTACTTGGAGCAGCAAATAAAATTAAACATGCGTCTAAAAGAACCTACTGAAATTAATGAAGCGATTATATCATTTGTCAATAATATCCATGATGCTTCTAAATGTGCAATAAAATATCCAACTCATAAAGAAAATTATAGTAAGCCTGACTTCAATCTACCTATGGAAATTAGATAGCTCATTCAATTAACACGTAGATCGAGAAGGAAATGGCAACAAAACAGAATTCCTTCCTTAAAACGGATCTATAACTATTATCATAACTTATTAAAAGTGAAAATAAGTGAATATAAATCGGAAAGACACGCCCAATTCTTTACTTCATTAAATATAGAGGACAAGACAATATATGGAAAGTTATCAAGTCATACTTAACCTTCCGATGGTAACAGGGGTGATGAGTCACCCCAGTAGAAAATTTTTGTTGTGACTGTGTGGGTACAAGTGGTCAAACTGGTTTCAGGCGCCTGCTAATCTTAGTTGAGATTAGTAGCATTCAGTTGACATTGTGTATAATCCCGTGTATGCTTGCGTTCGTCTGTATCTCTGCTTTGTTTTGTGTTTGGGGTTACGTGTAACCCCTGTTAATATTATTGTTTGTAAAATTTTTTTCATAGTTACTTGTTTATAATGGCTTCTATTAACGTAAATGACCCCAATTTCGCCAATTTTGTGAGGGAATGTCTTGATGATGAAGAGACTGTACTCTCTGGCGATGACTCAAGTGACGAGGAAGATAACCTGCAGGAAGAAAGTGATCTCAATGATGAAATTGAAGGAGATTCTTCAACCGAGGAGGAAGAAACTTCATCTACTTCAGACACGATAAAAGGTAAAAATGGTCATGTATGGTCAATTAATCCACTTAAACGAAGCAGAACACAACTCCGTAATATTGTAAAAATTCCACGAACAACTGCTTCTTCAAGTATTTTGTTGGAACGTGATGCACTAAATTTACTAATTGATCAAACAATAGTTGAAACGATCGTTAGGTTCACAAACCTAGAAATAAATATTCGGCGTGTGAAATATGTTGGCCAAAGGTTTGTAAATGAAACAGATGAAATCGAAATATGGGCTCGTTTTGGATTACTTTATTTGGCTGGAGTGAGAAAAGATGGCCATTTGAGTACTGAAGAAATGTAGTCTGGATTATCTGAATATAAACTTGTTATGCCTGAAATGCGATTCAAATTTCTGATCATTTGTTTGAGGTTTGATGACAAACAGTCTCGGGATAAGTCTGATAAATTTGCACCAATAAAAAATTTGTGGTTACATTTCATCAAGAACTGTCGTGAACAATAGAGTCCTCATATGTATTTGACTATTGATGAACAGCTACTTAGATTTCGAGGAAAATGTCCTTTTCGAGTATATATAAGCTCAAAGCCGGATAAGTATGGTATCAAAATTGTAACTATGTGCGATGCAAATACATTTTACATGGTCGATGCGATTCCGTATACAGGGAAAGAAGAACGGAATACAACAGATAGTCTGCCTACATACTATGTAAAGAGACTCTCGGAAAGCGTGCGTGGAAGCTATAGGAATATCACATGTGATAACTGGTTTACTTCAGTTCCCTTAGCACAAGAATTGTTGACGAAGTATAATTTGACACTTGTGGGTACACTTCGTAAAAATAAGCCTGATATCCCTCCATGTTTCCAACCTAATAGAAAAAAGACAGTCTTATCATCCCAGTTTGCTTTTGATGGAAAAACTGCTATTGTGTCATTCACTCCCAAAAAAAAAACAAAGCAGTAATTTTAGTTTCCACAATGCATGATCAAAAAGACATAAATGAGATCACAAAGAAACCAAAAATCATAGATTTCTATAACAGTACTAAAGGAGGAGTAGATACATTTGACAAAATGGTACATGCATACAGTGTTTCACGATGTTCACGACGCTGGCCTCTTCGCATGTTTTTTGGAATGCTCGATCAAGCTGGTATAAATGCACTAATTTTATATAAGATAGCCAATCGGAACATAAAAATTAAAAGGAAAACTTTTTTGAAAAATCTGGCACAACAACTCTTTAATCCGCACATGAAACATCGAGTGGAAAAAAATTTGCCTCATCAACTTTCTCGGGAAAAAGAGGACAATTGAGGAAGAAGAAGAGGGAGAAGAAATGCATGAATTTCCATGTAAGCTGGTAAAACAGAGTAGATGTCATCTTTGTCCGCGATCTGCAGATAAAAAAGTCAAAACTGCTTGTGCAAAATGTGGGGAACCGGCGTGCGCAGTTCATCGAAAGGAAGTGTGCACCAATTGTTTTTAATTTTTTCTCTAAATAATAATATACAAATTTTCATTATTTGTATTCAAAAATAGTTTAATAACATAAAAATGTTTAAATTAAATAAACTGTACGAAAATATTATTGTATTTTCATTCAACAATCAGCTGGGGTGACTAGTCACCCCATGTTACCTTTATAAGATGTCGGAATTGTGTTACCAACGGAAGGTTAAAACAGCTGCCTAAACAATACTCCATCAGAAAACTAAGCGGAGAATGGGCAATGGCCGATAGAGATAAAGCTGACGCCTTTGCATTGTATCTGCATAATACCTTCCAACCGCATTTTGATTTAGCGAATAGTACGCATGAAAGAAAAGTCGAAAATTTTTTTAAAAGTCCAACTCAATTAACGCTACCTACGAAGCCAGTATCGCCGCGGGAGGTGTGTATCAAAATTGAAAAATTACTATCAAAAAAAGCACCAGGGAAGGACCAAATAACAGCTGAAATAATGAAAAATTTGAAAAAGAAATCGATACTGTACCTAACATACATTTTTAATGCTATAATAAGAACTGGATATTTCCCAGAAACATGGAAGGAATCTATTGTTCAGTTGATACTAAAACCTCATAAAAACCCGCAGAATTTAGGATCTTATAGGCCAATTAGTTTATTAAGTGTACTGTCTAAAATATTTGAAATGTTGGTACAGGATAGAATCCAAAAGATCGTAGCCAGTAACAATTTAATCCCTAACCATCAGTTTGGTTTCCGAATAAAACATTCGACTGTCCACCAAGTTCATCGTATAACTGATCGTATACTTTCAGCATTCGAGAGGCGCCAATATTGTAATGCGGTTTTTCTGGACGCTGAGCAGGCTTTTGACCGCGTACGGCACCAGGGTTTGTTATATAAACTAAAGTCAATCATGCCAAATGATATATATAAACTTCTTGAATCATACATAACCAGCAGGTATTTTCAAGTTGTTATTAATTCAACGGTCTCCGAAAAATATTTGATTCGCGCGTCCGTTCCACAAGAAGGCATACTTGGGCCAATATTGTTTTCGCTATACATGGCTGACATTCCAGTGTTAAATACTACAGTTATGGCTACTTTCGCGGATGATACGTGTATATTGGCAGCTCATGAAAATCCTTTACATGCTTCAACAATGGTGCAGGAACATCTAAATAAAATCTATAACTGGGCCACGGAATGGAAGATAAAAGTTAATCAAAATAAAAGCCAGCAAGTTACATTTACTTTAAACTCTGGTACCTGTCCCCAGATGAAGTATGGAAATGAACTAATTCCTCAGTCTAACTCGGTGAAATATCTAGGATTAGTTCTGGACCGCCGACTCACATGACGATTGCATATAGCGTACTTAAAACAACAGATCATGGGAAGAGCCAATTAACTGCAGCCTCTAATCAGTAAAAAATCTAAAGTAAACCTTCGCTGCAAAAGATTAATTTATCAGACGATACTCGCACCTATCTGGATGTACGGTATCGAGGTATACGGTTCAGCATCGATCAGCAACCTAAAGCAAATCCAGCAGTTGCAGTCAAAGATTCTCCATATAATAACTGACGCTCCGTACTATGTGTCCAATCTGACCCTACACACCGATCTTCACATCCAGTATATTCAGAAATATTATAAGTAGCGTTATATCCGTTTTTTCAACTGCATGAAAGAGAATGACAACATCAGCATGGCTGAAATGCACAGACCGAGTCTTCCGGGAAATCTCATAATAAGGCTAAAGAGAAAGCAGCCAAGAGATGTTTTGGGTCTTACCTAGCCGAGATGCAAATACTTCATCATGTTCCAGCTTATGTCGTAATAACTTGAAAACTCTATATAATAAGCAACCATCGTATAATTTATTCAAAGAAATTTAACAGTAGTAAATAAGGAATAGAATGTATTGTTATAACCAACTATCAATGTCGTCTGTCTTGCTGAAGATGGTCAGCATAGAAAGTCATGTACTTTGTGTCAGCCGTGCCAATAGTGATTGTTAGACCGGGGTGGCAAGAAAAAAAAAAAAGAAATTTTAGAACAATGTGATTTTGTCCGTTGTAATTATTGTTTCCACGCCTGCTATGATATTGTTCTTAGGCCTGCTATAGATCGCGTGATTTATTGTCACATTTATTACATCATGTCATCGACCGTTCATTTGCATGTGAATATCCCATCGCGCCGTGTTATCTTTATTATCATTGTTATCGCGCCGGTTGTTATCATTCGGGGTTTCTTTCAATTGTTTTTATTGTTTTTTATTTGTTTTTTTTTCTTTTTTTATTAATTTTTAAGTATGCCCGCCGAAATTGAATTGTGCGGCGCGTCGTGTGAACCCACGTTTTACCAGTTAATGCGGTATATGGAAGAAGAAATAGTCAATTATTACATCAAACATCGGGTTCTTCCGTATTTCAGGTTTATATATAACATTTTTCATATATACAACTTATTTATTTATAAAATTTATTTTTGAAAATTTTAAAATCTTTAAATTTTCATTTTTATATATATCGTTACCATTTTCATTGTTAAAATTTTTAGTCATTTTTATTTTTATATTTTTCACTTTTAAATTATATATTTAGTACTAATTCAATATCGACTTTAATATCGACCTTTTTCTGTTATTTTTTTAAATATAGTTATCGTTCTTCATTATTTATATTATAATTACTCCCGTGAACATGAAGTGTTTGCTTTGAAACGCGTCGGGGTTTTAAAAATTATATAATTGTTATAAAAGTGTTAAAGTTTATTTTTATTATACGTTTTTCTTTCTTCCGTAAACCGTAAATATGTATATATATCAGGGGCGTAGCGTCCATGGAAGCGATGGAAGCGCCGCTTCCCCTAGCAAATTGGTTCAGAATTGATTTTTAATATCTATGAAAAGAATAGTAGCCACAGAAAGAAAATGAAGTAACCTGTTGAATAGTTTTAAATGGCTGCATTAAAAATTACTAAAAAAAAAACAAAACGTTAGATAAAAGAACGTTTGCGAGAGCGAGTGAGAGAAATAGCTGCAGGCTTACTATTTCACATTAGCATTGCCTAGTAGTGATGTGTAGTTCGCGAACGAACTGATTGAAAGAACCGGTTCACGAAAAAGAACTGAAAGAACTGATTCACAAAACTTAAAAGACCCGGGTCTGTAGGAACTGTTTCGTGTAAAATGCGAATGAACAGAATAAGTCGGAGCGATCGTACCATTCCGAGCAACGCGACCGAGACAAACGACGCTTATATAACTGAGATTTGTTCGCGATCGGTTTGATTGCTGCATAAACTGAAAAGTCAATTCAAACTCTCACGACAGAAACAGGCGACAGCGACAGACCACCGAGACAGTTTTTCTTTGACTGCTAACGGAGCAGTAGTGTCGCGCGACACTCTTTTGAATGATTGTATACATAAAATGGATGAAATTAAATTTTCTAGTGAGGAAGACGACGAATTATTATTTGTTAAAATATTTATATGTTATATTTATAGATATTAACGTGTATAATAGATATTTTTATGCAGTAATATTGTACATAATTTGTTTTCACACTATATACTGTAGGATTATGAGTATAACCGATCGAAAGCGAGGAAATAATTCAATTCTATTTCTCAGTAAAAATGTAATAAATGTTTAGATATAATTTAAATTTCATTCATTACAAACAAAATCATTAGGAATAATTGATACAAAACAATGTTTTCCTATTTTTTTAAATTAACTTACGGTAGAAATTTAAATCAATTTTTATTTTCTACTTGCAGAGTATTTTTTAAAACAATAGCGTAAATTTACTAATTTATATAAAAACTAATTATAGGGAGTAAATTTAATGAAAATAAAAAAAATTCTTACAACACTAACATGTAATAAATTAGGGAAGAACTTAATAGTATAAAATTGCTTTTAGTTTTTTTGTTTTAATATAATGGAGTTTTTTCTTAAATTATAATTTAACAAGTGGTAGTCCATAAAAAAAAAAAAAAAGTTACTCTTGTTAATTTAAAGTTAGAGAAACAAATTAAATCTAATTGCAATACTATGGATTTTAAGTTCGAATTTTATTCATTTTGTCACAATACTTCACCTTGTGTCCTACAAAAAAAGTAATACCTTAATGTTAAAAATAATTTCTCTTCGCCGCTTATTGTATCCCTTGAGGTTTTTGCTCTCAATTCTTCGTTAATTAAACTTAAAACAAAATTAAATTTGTTTCTTATTTAGTTGACAATAACTTCTAAAATTGTGCTCATCACTTATTAAATGATTTCCTATTAATAATGTGTATGATCCTTCTCTGCATCGCTCTTTGAATATAGATTTGATGAGTTTTCTTTTTTTATAATGATGAAATAAAAGTAAATCATCATCTTCTTCCTCTTCTATGAGTAAACAAAGAATCTGAGAATTTAACATTATTTATAAATCGAATTTTAATAAAAAACAAAACTATAAATTCAAACTATCTCATTAATTCTGATTGCACACTGCGAATCAGTGTCATTGACCTCGACAGCAGTGTCGCTTGTCTCGATCGCGTTGCTAGGAAGTCTATCTCAAAACATAATGAACGACAGGATTTCAGCGATTCAATCACCAAAGAACTGATTGTTTTTGAAAATGTATGATTTGTAGATCGTTTTATAATGATGGAACAAAGAATCAACAACCAATGAATATGTTTTACATTTTAATTATGGTAGCTGTCACATAGTGCTTTAATTATTGCAATTGTTTCATTGTTATATGTTTTTTTTTTATTTTATTATTTATTGTTGTTCTTTTCTTTTCTTATTGAGATACTTGTTTAATAACTCTTATTGCGTTAAATCATTAATACTTGAACATTTTGTTATTGAAATTTAATGAATTCGTGTTCGAAATGCCCCGTAATAAAAGTAAACTTTGGGATCATTTTATGAAATCCGATGATAATAAAACAGGTAAATGCAATTATTGTGGTTCTAAAATAGGTTGTTCGTCTGGTTCATTAAGTAATCTGCGTAGGCATTTAAAAACTAAACACCCGACAATTAATTTAAATATCGAAAGATATGATAGCTTTATTGTTGAAATGGAAGAAGAATTCGAAGAAAATACTATTCGAGATAGTTTAATTACAACACCTTCTAGTAATTCTAGTGCAAGTAGTGTGTCTAATTGTAATGTGAATCCAGGGCTCCAGTCAACGATACAGAATTACATAACACGACCAGTTTCATCGCAGAAATCTAAAAGTTTTGACAATCAGTTAATTAGAATGATTGTGAAAGAATATCATCCCATATCTCTGGTTGAAGATATGGAATTTAAAAAATTAGTTAAAATGCTTTGTCCCGGGTATTCGTTACCTACCAGAAAAACGATATCAAATACATTAATCCCGCAATTATATTTGTCCCAGTTGGATAAAGTGAGAACTGAAATTAATTTAGCTGAGGCAGTATGCATATCAACTGACTCCTGGACGTCTATTAATAACGAAAATTTTATAGCAATAACAGCTCATTACTTTGACTCCACCCTAACCATAAAATCAATTTTGTTAGATTGCTCAAGTTTTAAAGACAGACACACAGCAGAAAATATTGCCAGTGTCCTTCAGGAGACTGTAAAAAAGTATGGAATTGAGAATAAGATTGTGGCCTGTGTTACAGATAATGCAGCTAACGAAGTATCAGCAATACGCATTTGTCAATGGCGACATTTATCGTGTTTTGCACATTCTTTGAACCTAGTTGTACAACAAGCAATAAAAGAAATTGAGGAGGTTTTAGTTAAGGTAAAAAACATTGTAGAATATTTCAAGAGAAGTTCATTCGCATTATCAAAATTACACCTAACCCAAGAACAAATGACTCTCCCAAAGCTTAAACTGAAACAAGATGCTGTTACTAGGTGGAATTCAACGTATGAAATGCTGTACAGAATTCTACAAATTAAAGACGCTATTATTTCAACACTAGCAATTTTACACAGTGATATGGGAACAACATTATCACCTGAAGACTGGAAGATTATTGAAAAATCTGTTGATGTTCTTAAAATATTTTTAGAGATCACAAATGAAATAAGTACTGAAAAAAATGTATCAATATCAAAAGCAATACCATTGGTTAAAATAATGAAGAAGAAAATTGCACAATATTCACAAAATACTCTTCCTGTTTCCATTGCTAATTTAGTTGGAAAACTCAAAGAGCAAATTGAAAAACGTTTCAAAAATATAGAGGATAATGAGTTGATAAACCAGTCCACTATATTAGATCCTCGGTTTAAACGGTATGGTTTCTTCAATGAAAATAGTTATAAAAATGCGTATGAAGAATTAAAATATAAGGCTTGTGCAGTTAAATTAAAAAATGAAAGTAGTAAAACAGAAACCATAACCATTACAAAAAATTCACAAGAATGTGTTCATTCCATTTGGGAAGATTTTGATAATGAAGTTAAAAGCTTGTGTGCTAGCGATATCCCTGCAGCAGCTGGAATAATTGAGCTTGATAAATATTTGAATGAACCACTTTTACCGCGTATGGAGAATCCTCTAATATGGTGGGCAGAAAGATCCAAAGTGTATCCCAGGCTCTTTGAAATTGTAAAAAAAAGACTATGCTTAATCGCTACGTCTGTTCCTTGTGAACGAATTTTTTCTAAAGCAGGACAAGTATTAACAAATCGGCGAAATAGGTTAAGTTCAAAAAGAGTGAAAGAAATTATGTTCTTGAACCATAATTTATAGATAAAATGCTATGCAATATTTTAGAGATATACTCCTACTATTTACACTAAACACTTCTTTCTTTTTTACCTTACAGAGTCAAACTCGTTAATATATATTTTTATTTTTATTTTACTTTCATTTTAATTTTTTAGTTTATTGTTTTACTTGTTATTAAGTTCGTGGAATTTTCCCTTTTTAAATGATTTTTTTTTAATTCGTATGGTATTTTTGTACATGCACTTGTTTAACTCTGTATAATTTTGTTCATTTTCATTGTAAATATATCATCCGTTTTTACCTTTCACTTAGTATTTGATAACATGTTTCGTACCCCTGTTCGAAGCATGTCAAATTTCAAATAAATAAATAAATAAATAAATAATGCGTATAGCTCTGTGTAACGTATACTTGAATTCTTACACAGCTGCTTAGTGCTTAGTATAGTTATTCGAAATGTAACTTGTTCACTTTTTCTTCGTATACTATTACTCTAATTACAGGGCACATGTTAGAAAAGAAGCTTTCGTTTTTTGAAACAATTTCAAAACGTCTTAAAGAAAATATATATTTCTTTTTTAATTTCAAAGACACTGCGCAGGTACATTGACCAAAAAATCACGCTTTTATCTCATTCGGTTCGGAAGATATAGTCCAGACAGACAATAAAAACCATTACAAAGTCGCTTAGTATTGTAAGATTTGTTTACATATAGATCTAAACGATTTTCGAAAACAATCAGTTCTTTGGGATCCGGATCTTTGAATCAGTTCTTTATAGAGACCTGATCCGAAAGAACTGATCCGCAAAAAGAACTGTAAAACCCATCACTATTGCCTAGAGATATCTGTCTGAATGATAAGCGTATCGATAATAAGAAAGGTTGCGCGCGCATATTCAGTTCGGAAGCGCCAGGCTGTAGTGCATTCGAGATCATCTATTTTACGCGAATTTTTAACCATGTGGCTCCAGTGATGTGCATGGAAAGTGAAGAAAAGGTGCGCGCGCATGTTCAGTTTGGAAGCGGTAGGTTAAATCGCTTAAGGTCAGATATACAGATCGTACAGTGCAATTTTTATACATGTCAGTGTGTTCTGTATGCTCGTAGTTTAGTAGTTGTGTTACGTTTTGTTTTGATCGCTTTTTCACGTTATGTCGTTTGTAAATGGATGCGTTGATCGGTCGCGCTTCTCCGTCCACGGTACCTCTACACTAGAAACTATGCCGGCTTGTTTATCTTCGTTTCCGGCAACTGCTACTACTTCGGTCTGTTCAAGCGTAAATCATTTCAAAATTGGGCCTACATGCACTGTATCATTGAAAAACTTCTGCTGGTTAGTTTTACTTCATTAAGTTTTCAAGAAAAAATGGATATTATTCGAAATGAAAGACCAAGGCCTAGGTTAGAAAATTTGACTATAAAATCAAAAGGGCGTAAAATATTTAATCGTCATTTCCAAACAAATTTGTACGCGACAATCCCATGGTTGTGCGGTTGTGAAAATATAAAAAAATTATTCTGTTGGCCTTGTCTTTTATTTAACCCAGAAAAAAATGTATGGAATGCAAATGGCTTTGATGATTTGAATAATCTGCATAAAGCACAGAAACAACATAAACTATCTGTTAATCATATTATCTCTTTAAAACAACTTAAACAGTTTGGAAAAACTCGTATTGAAAACTGTTTAAGCGAACAATTCCGTTTATCAGTTCAGGCGTACAATGAAAATGTAAAAAAAAATAGAAAAATTCTTAGTTGTATGATAAAAGTTGCGTGTTTCTTAGGGAAACAAGAACTTGCTTTTAGAGGACATCATGAATTTGAAAATTCAACAAACAGGGGAAATTATATAGGATTATTAAAAGAATTGAGTGAATTTGACAGTGACTTAGAAAATCACTTAACTAATTCAACAGTTTTTTCTGGATTATCACCTGATATTCAAAATGACATTATTCTATCCATTTCCGAAAAGATGATAAATGAAATAAAGATTGAATTATCTAATTCATTTTTTGTATCAGCTATAATGGATGAAACAACAGATGTTGCTACAAAATCTCAATTGTCAACTGTACTTCGGTATGTAACAAAGGCTGGTAAAGTCGAAGAAAGATTTTTACATTTTCAGAATGTAAGTAATGATCGAAGTGCTCAGTATTTAGCGGAAAAACTTTCTGGGACTTTAGAAGAATTTAAATGTGCGGAAAAACTTATTGCTCAGACATACGACGGTGCAGCAGTAATGGCTGGCGAGCATAGTGGTCTTCAATCACGAATTAAAAATAAGTATCCTCAAGCTATTTTTGTTCACTGTTATGCTCATAAACTAAATTTAGTTCTTTCTCAGTCTGTTAGCTATATAAAACAATGTAAATTTTTTTTTGTATCTCTTTCGAGTTTTGGTACTTTTTTTTCAAAATCAACAAAGAGGACTGCAGTGTTGGACACTGAATTAAAAAAACGATTTCCCACTTTATCGTCAACACGCTGGAATTACAACACTAGATTGGTGGAAACAGTGAATGAATATAAAAAAGAATTAAAGGATATGTTTACACAATTTATTGCAAATGCGGATATGTGGGATTCAGAAACGGTTTGTACCGCTCGCGGCTTGCTGTCATATTTAGAAGACTTTGATTTTAACTTTTTTTTGACGATATTTTCTTCCATATTTCCACAGTCTAATTTACTGTTTCAAGTACTTCAAAAAAAAAAATTTGACATTAGTTTTTGTCTCAAAAAAATCGAATGGTTCCGTGATTGTCTTTTAGAATTTCGCGAAAATTTTGATCGTATTTGGGATCAGTTAATCAACTGTTTTAATGAAGAGAAGAAGGGATTATTACCAGAGAATTCCAAAAAGAGAATGCGGCTTGATTCAATTTCTGGGGAAGACAGAAAGCTATCATATAAAAGAATATTTTTAGAAATTATTGATGTCATACAAACAAATATGTCTAATAGATTTAATGACATAACAAAATTAAAGTTTTTAAATCTTTTAAATAGAAAATTTTTTTTAAATTTTCAAGAAATCTTTCCAGAAGAAGACTTTTTGAATTTAAAACAGAATTATGGAAACTTTTTCGATTTTGAAAGTTTAAAAAGTGAACTTTCTGTTATATACATATAAAGATTCTGACATGCATAAAGACACTGTGGTGGATCTGCTTCAATACTTGATCGTTTCAGACCTAACAGATGTTTTCCCAGAAGTATACAAGCTTTCTCATTTAATAATCACAATTCCAGCAACCACTTTGTCTGCAGAAAGGTCGTTCTCAGCACTAAAACGAATAAAAACATATTTAAGAAATACGCAAGGTCAAGAGCGATTATCTTCTTTAGCTCTTTTTAGCATTGAAAAAGAATTGTTATCCAACATTAGGAAACAACCATCTTTTTATGATGATGTAATAGATATTTTCGCAAAGATGAATCGGAGAATCGAATTAATTTACAAAAAATGAGGTACTTTATTAATTTTAATATATATGTTATTTCATAACTTTTATTTCTGTTATGTATTTAACTGAATTTTACATATGTTCTTTTTATGTTAAAAAAAGTATTTGATTTGGCGCTTCCTCTGTTTTGAAATTCACGCTACCCCACTGATATATATGTTATAAATACAAATGAACTGTCTATTTAACGGTTACTAATGTTATATTTTATTTCTACACGAACATCATATTATTCACAAATTCACAAATATAACATTGTTTATATACTAATTAATTATGTTAAACGAATTAAATCATTGAATAAAATTAGTGAATTTGTGAATAATATGATGTTCGTGTAGAAATAAAATATAACATTAGTAACCGTTCAATAGACAGTTCATTTGTATTTATAACATATATATATAATTACGGTTTACGGAAGAAAGAAAAACGTATAATGAATAACATCAAAACGATGTATTTAATCCATGATTATCAACAAGAACAAATAAGGCTACAAAAAACCATCGCAAATATATATTTTAATAAACAATGTTTATGGAACAACATAACACCAGTATACGCAGACAAGAAATTCAGCAATAACAGAAACAACGTCGAAAGAAAAATACAAAAAAAAGCGGAGAAATTAAGAATCAAGATGGAAATAAAGTCATTATACAGGAAGAAGCAAGAGATAAATAAGAAGTTAGTCACATTACATTTATTAATTAGTAATAAGTTAAAATACGAAATGTTTATTGAATACATAATTAAAATAAAACAGAAAGTAAAAATAATAACAAATAAAAAATATCTAATTACATACAACAAAGCAGCCCAAAAAATATATTATTTAATATCAAAAATTTATAAAAATATAAAAAATAAAATATGTTTAATATTTATTTCACTCAGTCATTTACATTTATTATTATATTCCTATATATATTTATTTATTTGTACACATTATTTAATTTATTTCAATCAATATTCCATCAATTTTATACATTCACATAGACTAACTATTATAACATATCGATTCATTCTATAAATAATGACATAACACAAATACAACAAAAAACAAAATTAGTCCATGAATATGTATTAACGAAACCGGTCGGACTATTATTGTAATTATTTATTTATTTATTTTATTCAATGATTTAATTCGTTTAACATAATTAATTAGTATATAAACAATGTTATATTTGTGAATTTGTGAATAATATGATGTTCGTGTAGAAATAAAATATAACATTAGTAACCGTTTAATAGACAGTTCATTTGTATTTATAACATATATATAAAGTTTATTTTATCATAATTAAAAAGGTTAACAATGTGTAACAACAACAAATACAGTCAGGTTAAATTAGTTGAAACCGGTTTTTTTCGCTTTTATTTTATACTAATGGATAACTAAATCCAAAAGCGAATAAATTAATTTATAATTTAATTTATAAATGAAGGCATAATTTTAGAATAATTAATGTGATTATTTGCTAACAATTAAAAAAAAATTCATGTTCATTTGTGATTAAATTATTTTATACTGAATGAAAATATTGTTTTTTTTGTTTTGAATATTTTAATTTGCTATTTCAGAGATATTTACAAAATTCTACCCTAATAAAAAAATGTTAAGTTAATTTCAATTATAATTATTAATTTTAAAACAATGCGATTTTGTCCGTTACAATTATTGTACCCACGCCTGCTATAGATGGCGTGATTTATTGTCACCGGTCTGTCATTTGCATTACAATAGTACACCTGTTGTGCCGACTTCCGCCTGCTAGTTTCCGCGGTCCGACCCGGTTTTGAGAGTTATTCTTTAGAATTTTTTTGTTTTTTTGTTTGTTTTTTTTTTTAATTATACCCGCCGATATCGAGTTGTGCGACGCGTCGTGTAAGGGAGAGCGCCCATCTAAGCGATACGATTCCGATACGACAGCGATTTTAAATCGTAAGTGATAGCAACACGATTCCGATACGACGTAACGCCCACTGAAGCAACGCGGTTTATCCGCTGGAGAAGCAACTTAATTTATGATGTGGTGTGATAGTGCAAAAAATGTTATATTTTTCTTTGTTTTCCTGTTCTTTTTTTAGTGAAGAAGCAATGTATCGTTAGTAAATCTTAACAATTTAAATCAAAAAAGAAAACAACGTTATTGAGTACATCCATTTTTTCAAAAGAGTAACAAAATAAACGCTTTAATGTTTATTAAAAACTGAATATATACTCGGAAAAGTTCTAAAGTTTTTATGGAATGAATAAGGAAACGTTTAATTGGTTAGTAGAGAAAATTGGCCCAAAAATTGTAAAAAAACATCTATTTTAGAACATTTATACACCGCAAAAACGTATTTTAATCACATTACGGGAAATACATTTGTTAATTATGTATATTTAAATGTTTAGAAACATTTTCTATACCATATACATATATATTGCTGTTAATTTATATTACATAACAAAATAAGAAAATGTAAATATTAATATTTATTTCATAAATATGAATTGTTTTTAAAAATATTCTGAAATAAATTTAAAACACCGATTTTAAATTGTTATTTTTGCCGATTATTCATATTACGCATAAAAATTCAGAATGTAAACAAACAATCGCTTGCTCAAGCAACTAAATATAAAACATGTAGCACTCGAGCGACGGCGATACGATAGTTGCTTATCGGTTGCTTGTCGCATCGCGTCAGTGGGCGCTAACTCATATAATAACGTGGGTTATATTCTGAACTACATTTAGTTGCTATCGTATCGGAATCGTATCGCTTCGGTGGGCGCTCTCCCTAAGCCCTAATATTTCGATTTAATTCGTTATATGGAAGAAGAGATTATACAATTTTATATCCGACATCGTGTTCTTCCGTATTTCACGTTTAATTAATTGCACCAAATATCCACTTTTTTTTTTTTAATGATTTCTTTCTTTTTTTTTTACTGCTCTTCCGTGTCTTCGTTATCTACTTTCGCGCTTTTTTTCTTTTTTTTACTCCACTTCCATGTCTCCATTACCAATTTCCGCGTTTTTTTTTATTTTTTTTTTATTACAAAATATGGTTTACTATATACTTTAGGGTTTGCGCGGTGTGTCAGAGCCTTCTCACTATCGCAAAAAATTTGGAATTTCGGTGTGGCCGGCGGATCGGCGGTGTTAAATGTGGCTACCGAAAATCAGCAAAAGTTGGAGCGTGGCTTTCTCAATGCAGAGTACCCCTGTTAAAAATGTGGGTGTTTGTTGCTACAGTCTTGTACGTCCGTAATCCTCGTACATATCTACTTCGGCATCTGCAATTATCCACTAGAACAATTACTGACTGGACCTCCTTCTGTCGTGAGGTTATGATGCACTATTTCAAGAAACATTCGGCTCATTTAGGAGGTAAGGATCGGACTGTGCAGATTGATGAAGCGAAGTTCATCAAAATGAAATTTGCGTCAACCTCCTCTTCGCGCCATAAGGCTGGTTTATGGGTTTTTGGCGCCATTGATGTTGCTTCTGGAAATTTTCACCTAACTCTTGTTCCTGATCGTAGCCCCGAAACGTTGATTCCAATTATCCGCCGTGTTATCCGTCTCGGTTCTATCATCCAATCTGACGAATGGAAAGGGTATACTCCCCTTTCCCGTGATCCTAATTACATCTACCGTACTGTAAATCATTCCGTCACATATGTTAATCCGGATACTGGGGTTCACACCAATAACATTGAACGTTTATGGCGTGAAGCCCGGAGTAAAATTCCGAAATATATTACTAGGGAAGATTTCTTCCCCTATTATATCGCGGAATTTTACTTCTTGCAGCGAGTGCCACATTTCCAACTGATCCACACCTTCATTAACACCACCGCCGAAATGTATCCCGCTTATTAAGGTATGTTAATTTAGTATATTAAATATCACTTTTAAAATTACATTTCTTATGCCGTCTTTAACGTTATTTTTAATATTTTCTTTTTACGTTACTTCTATTTTTTTACATCATTTATAGTATGTTCGTTATTTTTAAAATGTTCCCTTTTCGGTATTTCGCTTTTCCGCGCCATTTCAAATATGTCCGTTACTAACATATTATCTTTCCGGTATTCCGGTATTTTACTTTTCGCACCATTTCGTCTATGATCGTTACGTTACTTCGCTTTTTTTCACGTCATGTTCATTTTTGGTCGTAATTTTAGTTCGTTCATTTTCGCTGTTATTCATAGTTTGTGTTAGTTCACACACTACGAATAACAGCGAAAATGAACGAACTAAAATTACGACCAAAAATGAACTGGGGACAATAATATAAACGCTTACCCAATAATTTCTTCGTTTTTTTTTTCTAGCGTATCCTGTTTTTGTTTTTTTGAAAATAATTATTTGGCGTGAGCTGATTATTGGTTTTAGTGGTAAAAGTGCACAACAGAGCCTACAGTTCATATTAGTTGTTTAGTTCATATTCTTAATTACGATGTTATTATTGTTTAGTTCATATTCTTAATTACTATGTTATTATTGTTTAGTTCATTACTAACCCATCGGTAAATTTATTTGTGTAAAAAATTTATTTTATATTTTATTGAAAAATGGAAAAATATACAAATTAGTATTATTTTATATCTTATTAAAAAAATTAAAAAAATACAAATTTATAATTTTTTGGTTTTAAAGTACTTCAAATTTAATGTAAGTAATTTTTGTAATTAGTGGAATTCGGAAAAAATCTTAGTATATTATTACAAAATAAGGAAAAAAATTAATGCAAAAAATTAATAAAAATGTTGAACGCTTCACAATTTTACATGTCACCCTTGTGTAGGGGTCAAGCGAATCTGCATTTACCATTTCAATTTTAGTATATGTGGTTTCAACAAATTATTACAAAATAAGGAAAAAAATTAATAAGAATGTTGAACGCTCCACAATTTTACGTGTCACCCTTGCGTAGGGGTCAAGCGAATCTGCATTTACCATTTCAATTTTAGTATATGTGGTTTCAACAAATTATTACAAAATAAGGAAAAAAATTAATAAGAATGTTGAACGCTCCACAATTTTACGTGTCACCCTTGCGTAGGGGTCAAGCGAATCTGCATTTACCATTTCAATTTTAGTATATGTGGTTTCAACAAATTATTACACAATAAGGAAAAAAATTAATAAGAATGTTGAACGCTTCACAATTTTACATGTCACCCTTGCGTAGGGGTCAAGCGAATCTGCATTTACCATTTCAATTTTAGTATATGTGGTTTCAACAAATTATTACACAATAAGGAAAAAAATTAATAAGAATGTTGAACGCTTCACAATTTTACATGTCACCCTTGCGTAGGGGTCAAGCGAATCTGCATTTACTGTTTCAATTTTAGTATATGTGGTTTCAACAAATTATTACAAAATAAGGAAAAAAATTAATAAGAATGTTGAAACGCTTCACAATTTTACGTGTCACCGTTGCATAGGGGTCAAGCGAATCTGCATTTACCGTTTCAATTTTAGTATATGTGGTTTCAACAAATTATTACAAAATAAGGAAAAAAATTAATAAGAATGTTGAACGCTTCACAATTTTACGTGTCACCCTTGCGTAGGGGTCAAGCGAATCTGCATTTACTGTTTCAATTTTAGTATATGTGGTTTCAACAAATTATTACAAAATAAGGAAAAAAATTAATAAGAATGTTGAACGCTTCACAATTTTACGTGTCACCCTTGCATAGGGGTCAAGCGAATCTGCATTTACTGTTTCAATTTTAGTATATGTGGTTTCAACAAATTATTACAAAATAAGGAAAAAAATTAATAAGAATGTTGAACGCTCCACAATTTTACGTGTCACCCTTGTGTAGGGGTCAACCTAATCTGCGTTTACTGTTTCAATTTTAGTATATGTGTTTCTGAAAAATTAAAATTTTACATTAATTTTAAAATATAAATTTCAGCACTTCACAATTTCACACATCATCCTTGAGTAGGGGTCAAGCTAATCTTTTCTGTTCGTTACAATTATAGTATATGTGTTTCTGAAAAATTAAAATTTTACATTAATTTTAAAATATAAATTTCAGCACTTCACAATTTCACACATCATCCTTGCGTAGGGGTCAAGCTAATCTTTTCTGTTCGTTACAATTATAGTATATGTGTTTCTAAAAAATTAAAATTTTACATTAATTTTAAAATATAAATTTCAGCACTTCACAATTTCACACATCATCCTTGCGTAGGGGTCAAGCTAATCTTTTCTGTTCGTTACAATTGTAGTATATGTGTTTCCGAAAAATTAAAATTTTACATTAATTTTAAAATATAAATTTCAGCAATTCACAATTTCACATGCTATTCTTATGTGGGTGTAAATTTAATCTATGTATCATTGCAAGTAGTATATTTTTGAAAACTAATTGTAAAAATCTGAATTCAACATTAGCATGAAATCACATTTTAAGAATAGTTAGTGTGATTATTTAATTTTACTTTTAATAAAGTTATTATAAATTTGACATTAAAATTATTTTACATTGAGTGGTAAATTTATTTTTTATTTTAAAATGTAAATTATTACTTCAAAAACATTTACAAAATTTTTAATAACAAAAGTGTTAATTTAATTTTAATTTTATATTTTAAAATTATATACCTAAGATCATTAAAATACTGTAAGTACATCTATGCAAACAATGTGATTTATTGCTCTATTTTTATTGTTTTGCGGTCATTTACATTACAATACCGGCATAACCTGTCGCGCCGGTTCTATTATTTCCTTCCGGTCAAGTGCATTTCCGTTTTTTTTCTTTTTTTTTTCCGAAAAAATATAGTTTGTTAAATATGGAATTTTAATTCCCACATCGAATACAAAACTCCCGACAAATACATCAATTTTTTAACACCGCCGTAGAAATATATCTGGTTTACCAAAGTATGTAAATTTACTATATTTATGTAATACGCTATTTTTTTAAAATAACTAATTATTTATTTTTATCTTATTTTAACATTATTCTCGAATTTTCTTTTCGTTACTTTACAATTTATCGCGCTAAATTTAATATCTTCGTTTTTTTTTGTCCGTTTTTTTTTTCGCGCTAATTTCATTTTTGGTCGAAATTTTACCTCGTTCATTTTCGCTCTTACTCATAATTTGTGTTATAGTTCACATAATATGAATAAGACCAAAAATGAACGAACTGAAAATTTCGACCAATAATGAACTGGAGACTCTGTTATGCACGCTTACCGGTTTAGTCTTATATTCGTGGAAAGAACAACCACGCGGTACATTACGCTTACAAATACCAAATATTTTGAAAAAATATATAGCGGTAAGTAAATGATTGATTTTTTTTCATTTTCAAATTATTTTCACACATTAATTTAATGAATCTTATTCACAGATTTTTTACATTTCTCTCTATTTTTACGATACTTCGAATCAATTTTCTCAATTTTCCGTTAATTCTACTCATTCCTTAAACATTATACTCGAACTAAATTACGAATGCCGTACATTATCATTTTTACAAATATTTATGTTGTTTTGTGTCTTATTATTTTATATTATGCTGTATACTGATATTATGTCGATATATTTAATTTATAAAAATTAATTTTTTTCATATGCGAATAATGAAATTTAGAAAAGAAATTATTTTTTTGAAAATACCAGATTTATTTGTAAATATATAACGATAAAATTACAATTTATTTTTCTTAAAACACTTTCCCTATACTAATCTATATTTTTAATTTGTTTCTTTAGCACAGGATTGTTTGGACAATCAATTTTCATGCGAAGACTTTATGTATTGATAAAAAAAGCCACCCGAGTAGTGAGGTTTCGAACCAAGTATCCGAAAGAGAAGAGCAGTAGATCTTTGCGTCAACTTATTTATATCATTTGCTGTTGGTGAGTACTCTAATTATTTATTTATGTGTAATATATCACATTTGAAATTTATGAAATCAATTTATTTTTTTTTATGGTTATTATTAATCCGCAATTAATTCCTTTTTTCATTCAAAAATATATTTCGAGTAGTAATGTTTTCTCTGCTAACTTAACGTTATAGAAATTAAACACATATTTTTCAATTACTTTTTTCGTTAAATATTTTTATACGAAATCATTATTATTTTTGAGACAACTCATATTATTCAAAAAAAACTTCCGAATGTAGTATATATTTGTTTATTTACATGTGTATATATTGTTGATATGTATTTATGATATTTTATTATATGCTCTTTTATCTCTATATATTTTTTATTTGTATGTTTACGAAACCAAATGTTAAAAAAGTAAATTCTGACTTAAAACATGATGAATTTCTACTAAAAAAATAATAATTAAACGGTGTTTGGGCTGTTAAAATATACTTGTCCATTTAATAAAAAATTAATAATAAATCTAAAGAAATATATTCGACTTTTTTTCAGATCGATTTTAAGATCCCCATCATCATTAGCATTATTATGCATAAAATTTGTAAAGATCCGAAATGTGTGTGCAAGAGCAACGTAAACAACCCTTTTTATAACGGGTTTAATTCTCCCCAAAGATGCAAATGTACAAAATTCGTCAATATCAGAGCCTTACTTTGCAAGAACATTACGAGTCATCGTATATTTATCGCGTTAATTTAATATATGTTTTTAACTTTAATTTACAAAAATTCAAAAAAACCGTCAACAATTATAATTTAATTGTTGACGAGTCTAGATACATTACTTATAAAAAAAAAAAAAAAAAAAAAAAAACAAATTAAGTATTATAGAAAATTTGAATCTTACAATATCTAAAAAAAAACACTGTATATACATTATAAATATATTTTTCATGTTTTATTTAAGGAGATTTATTATTTCATATTATTATTATACATTATTCTAACATATATGTATGTTTTTATCATAAACATGTATTCTAAACCAATTTATTTTAATATGCATCTATATAATTACGATTATATTTTGAGGGAGCTATTCCCATTATTAGATATTAATACTGTTAGAGATATATATTATAAGGAAATCCGATTAGTATTATCTTCATTAGAATTAGATCTTAGAGAGTATTACGAAATAGTATTTAATTTAAATCCATCCCCCCGTCGCGAATTTTATAAAAATAAGTTAAGTTGGAATGTTAGAAATTACGAAAATTTACCATATAAAGATATGTTAAATGAATTATTTAATAGAAAAAAATTTTTTTAATTTAGATGTAATTATAAATCAGAATTACATTTATTTATTAATAATGAAAAAAAAGATAATTCTTTTTACCATATGATACAAAAGAATCTGCATACAGTCATGGACGGTCTAGGGGTATTATTTTCGAATAATATCCCAAAACATGCAGAACCTTTTGGATCGTACTGTAAAAACTTTATTGATCATAAAATATTTTATAAATGTACAGAAAAAAATGTAAATATTATTAATTATAATAATTTTACTCCGATAATAAAAAATAAAATAGAATTATATAATAAATTTAGTTGTAATATAAAAAAAAAAAAACCCATTACATATGTAGAATATGAAGAACAGGACTATGATTTTATTTTAAGTACATTGTATAGTGTTATATATAATTTTAATTTCAATAATATGTTCGATGAGGAGGGGGATGTGATTTATACAAGTCTTAATTATAATGTTATAGATTACGATTCAATCGACGACAAAGTTTTTTTCTACATTTTTTCTAAAATGCTAGATTACGTGTCATCGTACATTTATCGCGTTAATTTAATATATTTTTTTAACCTTAATTTACAAAAATTCAAAAAAACCGTCAACAATTATAATTTAATTGTTAACGAGTATACATTACTTATAAAAAAAATAAAAATAAAAACAAATTAAGTATTATAGAAAATTTGAATCTTATAATATCTAAAAAAAAACCACTGTATATACATTATAAATATATTTTTCATGTTTTATTTAAGGAGATTTATTATTTCATATTATTATTATACATTATTCTGACATGTATGTTTTTATCATAAACATGTATTCTAAACCAATTTATATTTTCATATACGATCACATAAATAAAAAAAGAACAGAAAAAATTATACGAGCATTTAGGGTGTTTGCTTATTTTTCAAAAAGTCATTTTACAACAATGAAAAAAAAAGTTTATTTCTAACGTTTATAATACGCCAAATTGAGCTATTCAATTTCAAGTTAAAATAACGTCTTATTCAATCTTTTGAAAACCAGATAACTATAACCTTGAAAGAAACGTAAATAACGAATTAGAAAGTATCTTTTTGGGCCCTGACATGATCTAAATCCATCACTACAAAAAAAAAAGGTCTTTTGTAACATCTGTGGAACATGCTTTTGCAGACATATTTGTTGAAAAACCCTGTTTTATCGTTGCAAGTTTGAAATTCGAAGGGTAGTTAGTTGGTGAAATCAGATTTCTTCGATCATTTGGTTTTGTGACTTCGTGCGTTACAGTTCGATGTTTTTCAAAGTGATTTTTTTAAAAATAGTATAAATACGATTCACGGTAGTAACTTTTTGACCAGTAAAAATAGTTTTTCGTTTTGTTTTTGTTAACAGTGATTTTTATAATGGCCACATCAAATAGCGAATTAGCTAAACTGTTCCCGTTGCGTGTATTATTTCATGTAGAAAATATTAATACTAAATTCCGTAAAAGGCTCGCCCCACGTTCCGAATCGTAAATGATACATTTCAATATTCGCGATATTAGTCAATTTTTAAAATACGTGCAGCAACCCACCGTTTCAGATTTAATAACTGAAAATATAGGAACAGGGTTGAAATGCAATATGGTGTTACATTCCGTATTTCGTAGAGCGACCGCGATCACTAAAGGTGATCATGTCACCGAATTGTATTTTTGGTCTGAATGCAAACATTTAGTTGCGGGGGCCGATTTAAATGAATTTTACCAAAATTCGGTCCGCGAAATAGAAGAAAAAATCGAGAAATTCGAACACATAAAAGGCTCGGGGGTTGGACAATTGATAAAATTGTTTATCTCGAGGTAAAGTTAAATTTTGCAAATTTACGATTGCGCGCGTCTTCGTTTTTACCTTTACCGAAAATTATTAGTGCTCGTAAAGCAGTAATTAATGTTCAGAATCATGACAATTTATGTTTTAAGTACTCTATGCTAGCGAAATTTATAAACGATCACGCTGAACGTATATATATCGTTATAGAAACAAGCCAGAGCTTGACGCGAAATACGATTGGAGGGGAATTTCGTTTCCCGCCAGTCTCGATAAGGTACTGAGTAAGTTTAAAAATGAGCTTAATGCTGTCCCCATGCATGCTTCTGTGGAGCTAAAATCAAAGGTGTACAGCATACAATTTGATTCTAATAAAATAATCACTAAATGTAAGGGATATTCCTTACAATATAACTAAAAATTAAATAACTTTTGATCCCTGTAATACATATACTTTTAATAATAATAATATTAACAATAGTAATTACCAAACTGTGAACATGATCCATTGTTTCAATAATATATTATACACGATATGTTCTACTGAACTAGCCATCAATGGCCTAGATCATATATGTGTCATGTTAAAAGACAACATCCACATGCTTGCATTAGGTCACATAAATTTACAAAATAATAATAATAATAATAATAATATTTCTGTCAATGTATCCAAACTGGAGGTAAAATGTATCAGGTTAAATTAAATTTGTATATATTTTTTCTATGTGTATAGTCATTTTCAATCTTTTATTTTTTCACATGTATATTTTTTATATCCCATATGTACGCATAAATGTATTACTTTTTTTCATTACCACTGGTTTCTAATCATTTCTTATACATTTGTTTTTCATACTTTTGTGTGCTCTATTTTTCTGCACATTTTTTTATTATTTTTATAGGTTTCGTTAATAAAAGTTTAGCACAATTTCACATTTTTTTTTCTTCTTTTTATTTGTCCTTCATATTTATAGAGAGTGATGCACCATATTTCGAATTTACAGACAGAAATGGTTCTACATATATCCAATTATCTAATCGCCGAAGATTTAGCGATATTTTGCAGTCGCAATAAAAGACTAAATAAAATATTGAAAGGCGAAACTGGTAAGCATGTTGTAATAGTGAACAAAATAGAACCAGAATTTTCGTGGATGTTTCCAGAACTAATATCTTTAACACCTCTGATAGATAGTTTGTTTTAGTTCAGTATCCTATGGTCTTCATGCGTGAACTGTAATAGACAGAATAGAATAAAGAGCTAAAGCGCAGACAAAAAATAATCCCTTGTCTCCGTACATTAATAATAATGTGAAAATAATCGTATTGTATAATTGGAGTAAAAAATCTAAAGCATTCTTCTATGTACAATAGAAATACCAATTAAAAGATCGTGGATTGAAAATAATCTTATGTCCTTTGTAATGCGTCCATTACATGGTCAAATAAAATAAAAATAAAATAATTTAGAATAAATGGTGTGAGGGCGAATGTGCACGTGCCTGGAACTGTTGTCAGTTGGATAGCCAATCACTGGTCATCAAGGAAAATCTACCTGATTCAGTCAGCTCCAGCGGTCACTAGCAGAAAGACGGAAGAAATTGAGAACAACGAAAGAAAGATATTTTGAGAGTTAAGACAGTTGCATTTTACCTCTGGTAAAGTTATGGAGTTTTTTCTCGAAGAATCGCAAATTAACCATCAAGTTCAACAAAGTATTTTGTCTCGTTAGTAATAGTGACCTATAATAGCCAAATATCGAAATTCATAAGTCTGATAAGATTTAACGAATCGTGGAAACCCAATATAAAGGCCCAATTAATAGCTACAACGACCTCTATGCATCAACTGATCAACAAGCCGCCAATCCAAGGATCACGGATCACCACTGACAACAGTGATATAAAGACGTTTGATTTTAATTTTTATTATTTGTATATAATATTTTGTTGTCGTATCTGAAATTTATTATTGTGTTTTTTTCAGCGGTCGGCTATTACCGAAAGATAGGTGTGAAGTTTTATATAATATATTGTTTTAAAATTCAAGGACTTAAATTATTATAATCATTGTTATTATCTTAAAATACTAAAATCTAAATAAATAAAATGCACAAGGATAAAACCTTGTGGTTGGCATCCTCGTGGGCATAAACAAATAAACGATACCATTTCACCTTTTACACCTAATCCTTGTTGTGAAGAATGTAACCTACTTAAATGTAAATGTGAAGAGTGGTATCCTTTAAGTTTTTAAAAAAAAATGAGTTTAAAAATGGAGTTGGTTTCGATAATATGAAACTCGTGTTTTATTGTTTCTTTTATTTCTATTTTTTTTCTTTTTTTTCATATTATTGTTAAAAAATGTACGTCTATTGCATTGTTTGGTATTCACTTTCGTAATATTTATGTTATTATTAAAAAATTCGCGAGGATAACATTGTTTCATTTTGTATTCGCTTTCGATATATTTGTTATTATACTCATATGAATTATTTGCTTGATTAAATAAATACTATTTTCTTACTTTTTTATTTAATAATGTGTTTTTATTATAATTTACTATTATTCTTGTGTGCATGAACATACATTTGTTTTAGTACTATACAGGTTAAACAAAAAGAAGAACATGAAGAATAATAATAAGTTGTGGTAATGAAGAAAAAATACTCCTTTCACTTTGAAAAATTATATATATTTATTCAAAAATTTAACACAAAAATATGAAAAAAATTATAATCAAAAAAGTTTTAAAAATCAAAAAATTGATGGGCAGAAATTGGAATTGTAGTGGTTTACAACCATTGTAATCGCAAACTATATTTTCACTTAAAATTGATTAATCTCCATTTTTAAAATTTTTTCTTAAAGTTTCTGGATACATATCCTGCAAAAAAACTGCTATATTTTTACGTCCCCATTGTTTATAATCTTTAATTAAGGTAGGATGAACTACACTAAGCTGCAATGAATTGGGTATATCGAATCTATGATGTTTAAAACACGGCAAACATTTTTTAACATTTTCGTTTTTCCTCAATGATTTGGGTAATTTATCATAAAAATCACAAATTTTATCAGGACACTCAGAAATTAATGTTTCAGCAGTAACTATTTGCAACGTTTGTCGTATAGGATACTTTATTACAGATAAAATAGATCTAACGTTCATATTGTACCATTTCATCATTACATAAACGTTTGGCAAGCGTGGCTGTATTGTTCGGCAGGGAGAGAGTGGACACCTGTTACTCCGGCGGGCTCTATATATCAACATATTTTATTATAATTATCATTTTTGTTTTCTTCTCTACTTTCCGTAGTGCGAGCTGTCGGTGTAGTGGGCAACGTTGAACATGAGTGGCCACAGCATCGGGCGTAGGTCTCATAGTGAGAGACAGAAAGAATAATTTTTATCTCTAAATGGTGAACCGAATAATTCGACCTAGTGGCACATTGATGCCTTATAAGCCATACGAGCCTTCCCGACATGGGTACCGGAGAAATAGGAAATATGGTGATGATTCCTAGCTAGGATCTCTCCGTGGTCACGGTCTATTGGCAAATTCTGCTTTATTCCCGCAATGCGGTCGATACTATTTCTTTTCCTCCTTGATGACATGTTTATTCCTTTAGTTTTTTTTTCTTATCCTTCATTTCCTTCTGTCCTCTTTCTGTGCGTTTGTTTTTCCTCGTACACCATATTTTCAAAATGAAGGAAGAGAATATGGCGCAGGACGAAGATGCAGAGTTCCATTCTCTGACCTCATTCCTCTCTTCCTATTTTGATTTTTTTCTTTCTCGCTGTATTTATTCCCTCACTCCAGAGTCAGGTGCGCGATTGCGTCCCGCAAATCCCACAATTAAGGTGTAAGCTACCGTTTATTATTTTATTTTCTACTTAATATGTTCGATTATTTTAAGCACTTTTGTTCGGGTTATGATCCAGTTTGGAGTTGTGGTGTTCTTATTATTGTTTATTGGTTTATTCTTATGGTTAGTTTAACATTTGATCGATTTATTTTGTATTTCAGTTCAGTTTCATATTTTTTTATTTTTTTATCTGGTTTATGTTGCCACTGGAAAAACGGGTGAGTGTGACTGTGCAACCTTTAGGGCCTGAGCATTATAATATTTACGTAACAAATTTGATCAGCATTTTTTTCTTCTCCTTTCTCTTTTTACGAACTGGAATTTTCATATTTATTATTATACTTTTCTGATAGTTTGTACATAGGCCCAAATTTATGTCCTGTTTATCTACCTTATCAGGTATGGAGAGTGAGTACCTATCTAGAGTGGTAGTGACACGGGGTAATTACTGGGACATCGATTAAAGCGAGGAAAGAGATGCACCGCATGAAATCTCGGACCATCTCTCAGGGACTAGGCCGGAAGCAACGCGTTGTACCCTTGAGGACCCATAAATATCTTTTACCTAATCATCTCTTGAGTAATTTAAAAAATTTATAGCTGGGCTAGTGTCCAACAATAGTAATAGCTTAAACAATTACAAAGAAGAGATAAATAAAAATAATGAAAACTTAAACAACAAACTTGAAGAGTTAAACAAAAATAATACGATGTTAAATAAAAAATTTGATCTGTTAGAGAACAAATTAGACGAAAAACTAGAGAAATCTAAAATAGAGATAAAGCAAGAACTCAACCAACACATTAGAAAATAAAATTTCCGAAGTTTGGGAAAAAATAACGACTAAATTAAAAGAGGTAGAGGATGGTATAAGGGCCGCAGTGGAATAGATGCAGAATTGAATGCAGGTGAATAAGGATCAGATCGAGCGAATCAATATGACTGTAAGATCGTCGGTTAAAGGGTTCCGTGATGAAATTAGACAGTAATGACAAAATAGAGCGGGTTCGGGGCTGAACATCCGCCTATCAGTGTTGTGAAATTTCTGGAAAGTGTAAAGAGCAAGATTAGATTGTACAATGTGATAGAATTGAAGGAAAGGTTGGACTTGCTCCTAAGCAGAATGGATGGTGGCCCAGCGGAATGGGCAAGGGTATTTTTGAAGGAATGTAGCTCACTGTGATGAAAGAAGGGCGAATACACCAGCGAGATAGTACATTTGGTATTGTTAACGCAATAGGACCATCGGACAGATCTATCAAGACTTGGCGAGGTCGAATGTAAAATTGAGGCCGCGAGTGTTGCTGATGGCTGGATCGACGGATTCAAAGTACAGAAACCCATTAGAGCAGATGTGCCAAGATTTTGATCGGTTATTAGAGCTGTTGTAGACTCATGGCGTCAAGGAAGTGGTCATACTTCCGGTCTTGCTGATAAAAGAGCGCCAAGATTTATCTGGGCATTGGTGTGAGGTAAGAGCATTTAATGAAAAAATTAAGTCCATGTGTAGCGAGTGGGTGAAGATGTTTGATGTATTTGATGAATTTGTGATTCCACCCGTGAACAGAGATAGTTCGTCGGAGGCGCTGCCTTGGTGTAATGACAGACTGTTTGACGAGGGTAAAGCATTTTTCTGTCGGTTGAGTCACGCAAGAGTCCAGAAACTAGATGAATTGGTGAGGACACTTTTTCGACGGGACTGACGCAGTGTAACGTCCAACTAAGTCAGTTGACGATCTCTCTGCCCGCGGACATAATTAAGGAAATCAAATTTTGTAGGCTCTCATCTTGCGACAGTGGTATTTTGCATAAATAGAAATTGTTACCTATGAAGACGGGCGTAATTCCAAGTATTTTTTTATCGATCGGAGAAAAAGATTTTAAGGCAATTATTGACACGGGCTCCAAGATTTCGGCATTCAGTGTAGAAATGTGGAATGAGATCGAGCGTAAAAACGGTAAAGGTTCTTTTCCAATAATGTCCGCTAGTCAAATTCGAATCTTAGATTCATGCGGGAAGGCCAAAAAGGCAGTGCGCTAAAAGGTTCTGGTTACTCTGCATACAGCGAGCGCAGAATATGTGTGCAATTTTGTTGTTGTGAATGGTCCAAACGTCTGTTATTTTAGGTGTCGATTTTTTGGAGGTATCGTACACCTCTCGATTTTAAAAATTCGGTTCTCACGTTGGTTTCGGCGAATTTCAGCCAGGTGGACCGTTTTATTGATGTTCTGGAGGAGAGGAAAAATCTTGAGGTGTGTGATAAGGATTTGGATGAAGAAGTTGGTCCTATTTTTGTTATTCATAATTTTTTTGTGTCTAGTTCAGGTTCTGAGGATTGTTTTTCTGATTGTGTCGCAAGTTCTAATTCTTCTAAAGATTTTAAAAATAAACTTGGTATGTGTCTTCGCAAGAATTCTGGCATATGCTTTAGAATTGTCTAACCGTTATGTGTATAAAATCGTGGTATGGGAATACAATGTATACCGGCGCATGCGTAATTATCCAATTCCGTTTGGGTAGCGAACTGGTTTCGCTATGTGCGGCCGACAAGCGGTGATAGAGCATTTGCTAGCAGTATGGGCGTTAGAAATGCGTACTGAGCTTGTTGAGCCGGCAGAAGTTTTTTGACAAAAAAAATTAAAAAGGCATACCGGCTGGGTAATCTCCAATTATCATCGTGATTTTGTTTCATGGAGGGAAAAAATGAGTCCATCTCAATCCGAACGAGTGAATTTAAAAAATTTCGAATTTCAATAAACGAAATAAAAAGAGAATTAATAATGGTTACAATACCGCCCATTCTAAAATTTCAGAATGAAGTAAATGAACATATAAAAACTTATGGATATAATGAAAGAATTTGGATAGTCAATTTAGAATTACTGTTGGTGAAACATGATTATTATAACCCAAAGGTAACATGAAGAGAGATGCTACCATATTTTTATAAATGTAAATATGGTTATAATATATTTTCTCAGCCCATAGAATGCCATTAATAAAACAGACTTGGATCATGCCCAAATTAAAATTGTGAGACATGATCCAAGAGGAGGGGAATGTAGCAAGACAAATACTCTTGATTATTCCTGACTTCAGAGAGAATACTGAAGTTCAAATTTCTTCGACTTCATTTCAACTTCCTACTCAGTGATCTTGAGCTTCCCATTTTAATGACGATGAGAACCACGAGGGTAATCCACACACCTCAAATAAGGAGCATACGTTTCGAACAGAGACGAACTAGTGATTGTGAATGCACCCACGCAACTTTTCGGCAAGGATCGCTTCAAATGGAGTGGAAAGAAAGGAAAACTTCATAGAACACCCAAGAAAAATTTGATCGTTCATTTACCAGGCAAACAGGAAAAAGGCAAAGGATGTGAAGTCAGGTATAGAAGCATGGAAATTATGTTTTATTGAAGAAAATCTGAACTTAATTACACAATTTACAAACAAAGAGATAGCTATAGAACGGCTGAAATATAAAAATGGCCGACATGTAGAAGATGATGATTTCGAAACTACAAACATCAGGCCATCTTTTATCCGACATACTAATGTTACAGAAATGTTAGCCTTAATTGGATTATTATATTATGCGGGTATTAGGGAAATGCAAGGGGAGTGTTCACTGAGGAATTATTTGATAAAGACTCAGGGATACCAATATTTCGAGCAACGATGTCTGAGGCTCGCTTTCGATTTCTATTGAATTAACTTAGCTTTGACAATAAAGAAACCAGAAATGAAAGGAAACAAATTGATAAATTGGCAGCCTTTCGAGAAGTGTTCGAGCGATTATGTTTGAAGATTAAGGGATTATATGTTCCCTCAGAATACACCACAATCGAAGAGCAACTGGGAGAATTCAGAGGCCGCTGTCCATTCAAAATGTATATTCCATCAAAGCCGGACAATTATGGTATCAAGATCTTGATGTGTTGTGATTCCAAAACATATTATGCTTTGAATGCGGAGATATACACAGGTAAAGGATCAACATCAGAAAATGTACCAGCAACTCAATATTATTATGAAAAATTGACCGCTTCTTTCCATGGGACCTATAGCAATGTAACCGTTGTCTCTTCTTCCTATTGTGTCTGGGCAATGGTCCATAGTTGATGCGCCCAAAAAAAAACAAAAAAACATAGATAACTGGTTTATATCCTAATAATTTGATTGTCTTTTAAGCAGTCTACACATATATTTAAAAATGTTTGCTTAGGTGAACTCCAAATAAATATTTTGATAATTATTTGTTAGTCATATGTATGTAATGAGTTAGATGTGAAGTTTAAGTGGGTACGTTTTAGATACAAGAATACGCAAATATTTTTTTACTTTTTAGTGCATTTTTTGTTTTAGATTTTTTTTTTTTTGTTAAAATTTTTGTTTATTTCTCGATTTTTAGTGAATCTGAAGTTCGATAACTGATTTTATTTGTCTGAATATGGATAGACCTACTAAACACACTGTTCATATGAGACAGCACCGTTTAAATGAGACAAACAAAAAAAGGGAGAAACGCCTATCTCAAAAGAGGAAATCTACCTCCCGGGTCATTTCAAAAGACTTGTGAAGAGCGAAAATAGGCTTTCGAAAATGCGAGCTTACATGAAAAAAGTTTTGAAGGGGGAAAATATTGAAAAACGTAATCACCGTCTCGGCTTGATCCATGATCGTCTATCCAATGAGACGGAGAAGCAATGTGCCCACCAACTCGGATTGATTCACAATCGCTTATCAAACGAAACACCTGAAGCTCGTTCAGTTCGACATAGTGGAATGCGACAAGCCAGTCATGTTTGTAGGGACATCGCAAATGAACAATCTTTTGAAGCGGCTATTAATATTTTTGCTGATTTACCATGCGCCGTTTGTAAAAGAAGTCTTTATCCACAACACCGTTCCAATTTATGAGCAGATATGTATAGTATACTATTACCTGAAGAACTGATTGCTTTAGGTACAATAACTACGTGCTCTCGCTGTCACAATAATATTAGGAAAAGAAAAATTCCAGCAACTGCATATTGGAATAAAATGATCACAGAAGTATAGCCTGAATTAGCCAATTTGACGAGCATTGAAGAACGATTTTTTTTTATTCCTGAACAGGATGGTGTTGCTTCTGAAACTTTCTCAAAACATTATGTCACTTTAAATGATAACAAGGCAATATTACGCGGATCATTTAATCAAGGTGATTTACGATTTAACTTATCTCGGGGTAAGCAATGTACTGGGCCAGCGGCTGTTGCTTGTGCAGCATTTAGTGTATTAGATCCAAACAAGTAGGCCAAAAGTGATATCGATTACATTGTAATCATTGGCGATAAATACTACAATGACTGCATTGCTCCTAGAAATAATCCTGCGTCCGGTGAAGTAAACCCTGAGAGTACCTTGCCGTAACAGATCTTAGTCTAAGAATTGTATATAATAGACAAAATTTAGTGATCACAGTACTCGAGGAAACCAATTATAATGGTCACATAGACAATGACAACAATTCCGATGGATTCCCTAACTTAATAAATGCATTATTAAGTTTCTTCAGAGAACACTCCAGTGGGATACTTACAGCAAATGCCATCTCGATAGCAGTACATTGCAGAACTTTAGGTGACAATCAAACTTACGTTTTGTTTGATTACCATGCACGTGGTCCCAAGGGGGTTTCCGCTCCCATAAATGGTACCGCATGTGGCATGCGATTCCGTGAACTGGACGATTTGCATGCCATTTTATGTTGCAATTTATTTGTGTCGCCAAATAAAGTGCCAGAAGGAAACTTTCGGGATAATCTTAACGTATTTTCGTTAACATCATTAGTTATAGCGCTAGACACCCAAATACAATCGTTTACGCCCCCACATTGGAACAACCGACAATAGTAAGGATAGAGAGTCCAACATTTACACCAAACGATTCCCTTCAACCAATAATACAAACGAACACAAGTCATTCAGTCTCGCTAAAGAACAATTCCAGTAACATCAACCTATTTTCAGTTGCCATTACCAGTTCATAATTCCTTGGAACCATTTATATCGTATCAACAAGTATGCTCCAAAACATAGACGATAATGTACCTAATTTAGAAAGTGTTGTTAATATGAATAGCTCTTCAACCGATGATACAATGAGATTGGCCGCAATCACAAGGAAAACTGCACCACCCTTGAATTTGAAGTGTGAACGCCGTATGGAGGAATTGTGTTGGTATTTTCTTTTTCCAAATGGCAAGAATGGCTTTGGCGAGGAAAGAGAAAATGCGTGTATCCCCCTTAATTACTTCAAAAAACGGGTAATGAGTGTTGACAAGAGGTTCAACAGAAATGATTATTTATTTTATACTCTATACATTGTTGAATATTTTCGTGCGAAATCAAGCGTGTCTGTCATTTAAAATATGACAAAATCACAGAGAGAAAACACCACAGGAACTTGTGGATAATATGCATCTTACTATGAGAAATATTCAAGGATCAGCATTATATTGACAGAAATGTTGCTCTGAATTGATTGCATTTTTAACATTTTCCTGCAATGATTTAAATTGGTCAGACATGATAAAAGCCTTGCTAATCGCGGATGGATGTGACATCGATGATGTCGATCGCCTGTCATTCCTGGAGCGCTTGAATTTAGTGCAAAAACATCCGGTGGTATTAGCACGACAGTTCACAGTGTGTGTTAATGCTCTCACGCGATTCTCAAAGAGAAATCAAGATTGCTTGGATGGTCCTATTGAAGATTTTTGGTACCGAGTGGAGTTTCAAAATCGCGGTAGCCCACATCTGCATATGTTAGTTTGGCGCTGTAATGTTCCAGAATTCTCTATTCCAGAAGGAATTGCCATAATTGAAAGGGTAGCTTCATGTTCATTAAATCCTAATGACTCTATGTTGCGCAAATTAGTCAAGGATTTACAGATTCATAAACATACTGCGACATGCAAAAAAAAATCGACAAACTGATGGTTGTCGCTTTGATTTTCCAAAGCCAGCAAGTGTTAACACCGTTTGTCTAGAACCAGATGAAGCACCCGCTAACAATGGACAATTCTGTTTATTGAAACAAACCTCAAAAGAAACCATGGTAAACAATTACAATGTAGTTCTTGTAAGTCTATGGAAGGGAAATATTGATGTGCAACCGTGTGGTAATGTCACCGCTGTGCCTACTACGTCGCAAAATGTGCGAGTAAATGCGAACCACATGATACAGTTGATGTAATTCGAGATGCTATTTCGAATGCTAAGAGACAAGGTGGTGATGTTTGGAAACAATTGTTTTCAGTATTAACGACTATTTTAAATCAACGCTTGGTGAGTCTGCTCGAATGCGCATACAGATTATGCCATTTGCCATTGAAAATGTTGTCGCGAAAGACTGTTTTTGTAAATAGTTCCAGACCAGAGGAACGTTTCAGACTTCTGAGATTTGACAGTGATGAAACTAGTATTTACAATAACATTTTTGATCGTTATGTATTACGGCCAAACGAGCTGGAGAATTTAAGCCTCGCGGAATTTTCCGTCCGTTTTGAAACCGTCTCTAACACTATATGGTCAGAGGACACTGGGGATGCGGAACTGAAAGTCGAAGATATTACGCCAGTGAGGTATATCAGATTGCAGGACAATACGAGAATGCGTGTAAGAAATAGACTGGCAGTATTACGTACGCGCTATTACACAATTAGAGTGACAAAGAAGGATATTATTACAATTTAATAGTGTGCCACATATCATTTCTTAATGAAGGAGAGTTACTGTTCGAAAATGAAACCGCTGGAGACTGTTTTATAAGACGCCAAAGAGATCTTCGCCCGTTGCAGGGTAACGTCAGCCCAGAACAATTTTCAACATGCTGTTGCGCAAGCTACCGCGCTTACGGCAATGCTCCCATGTTATGTGTTGGTGAACAAACTGCACATGACGATGATAACTTTTGTGAAGACATGGAAGAACGAGCCGTCATGTCAACTGAATTATTCCTGAGAAGCATTCGAGGATTAAATATCCAGCAGAGGGATTTATTTCAGAACGTTTCAACGGCAATCGAAAACGATTTGCATAGACAAGAAAGTCAGCTGTTACTCTTCATCACGGCCGGGGCAAGTAGTGGTAAATCATTTCTGCTGAAATTAATCGTGGAGCATATTAAGTGTTGTTACACACCAACAGTAGATATACTACTGAAGCCTAACTTTGTGGAAGTTGGCTCGTTAACCGGGGTTGCCGCTCGTCAAATTTTTGGCTTACCGCTACATAGTATTTTCTTGCTTCCGATTGAAAAATAAAATACTATGATATACAAAAAAATTACAAGTCAAAGACTCGAGAATGAAAGGTGTAAATGGCGCTATATAAATTGGTTAATCATAGAAGAAAATTTCTATGGTCTCCTATGAGAACTTCAGAATAATTTACCTAAGACTTCAAGAATACAAAAACAACAAGTTATTCGGTGGAGTCAACATTTTGGTATTTGGTGACAAAGTTCAGCTTCCTCCGGTGAAAGGGAATTGGTGTTTTGCGCAGCCGTCATGGTTTTCAGCGGTCAATATGTCGCATCAGTTTTCTTTTTGTAAACTGACCATAAACATTCGACAGCTCAATGATAGCGAATTCATCGATTTATTGAACAGCTTACGGGTAGGTGAATTGACGACGGCTCACTCAGTTGGAATTACTATGCGAGCGGCGCCAAGTGCCTTTAAATGGTGAATTTGTGGATGGAGTCGCCGTTTGTATTTTTCCCATGGTCAGACAAGTCGATGATTACAACGATAAAATGAGCAAGGAAAATGCAAAGCTGCACTGAACTTATCAAATCAACGCAGTGGACAAGTCTCGTGAAGAAGCGACATATGGTAGAAAACCATCAGAGAACGTAATTCCCAAAGACGTCAATAACTGTGGTGGTCTTCTGCCATCGATAAAAATTGGCGTCGAATCCCGAGTAATGTTAAGACGCAACATCGCCGTCGCTGTGAATGGAGCTATGGGCATAATAAAAAAAATCAAATGGCCGGCCTTGAGGAGAGATAAACTGGAGGATGGAGAGTTACCAGAAGCCGTGTACGTTAAATTTGATGACGAAACTGTTGCAGGCTAAAAGATAGTAATGGTTGCATACCAATACCTCCATCAAGTACTACGTTTTAGACAGTAAGGGATTACAGAGATGTGGAGTGTGGCATGCTGCTTTTAATATTAAGCTGGACAGTTACAGTTCACCCCTCGAAAGAGCTGTGATCGACTTTGGTAAAATTTTTTTTGCAAAAAGACAAATATATGTTGCACTAAGTCGTGTCAAAAGTTTGGAAGGCATAGCTTTATCAGATTTGGACGCCAATAAATTATTAAATAAACCACATGACGACAGATCGTTGACCGAAATAACGAGGCTACGAAATCTATCTTCCGACAATGAAGACAACACATAATACACCTCAAGTAGCGCAATTGAAACGGGTGATATACCGTTGAAATCATTTTTAGCCATAGTGCATCTTATGATAATTCCAAATACGGCTAGGGAGTTCCGGTGCCTAATGGCTTCATCGTCAGATCAAAAGTTGTATTATAGAAATAATTTTGTTTCTTTTTTTAGCCTTTTTGTGTGTGCCATGTTGAGTTTTACAGTTGCACATCACCCTATACTATTAAATCCTATCAAAAACCAATTTGGAATTGTGTAAACAATACATATACATGTGATTGCAGCAATCACGGCGGATTTGCTGTCATTTATTGAAGAGTTCTGTTATATATTACCAAATATTTTCATTAGAACATCACCAAATTCGAATAGGACCACCTCGAAATACAATGATGCTCTTCCGAACCATCCTATAGTTTTTTTTGTTCATTTTACATCGAGAAGTAGTAAAAAAAAATGAGAACATCATCAATGTAGTCGAAGTCAATTAAATACGCATTATTAAAGGTAACTCAAAAACTACTGGTAAGATATTGATCAAATTTAAATGGGACCATATGAGAAGCACCAGCTTTAAAATAAAAGAAGAATCATGAAAATCAGTTCACCTATAAAAAAGTTCTGAGATAACACACATAAAAAAAAATAAACAGTCGAATTAAGAACCTCCTCCCTTTTTTTTTTGAAGTCGGTTAAAAAAAAGATTCCACCAACATTTTTGAAAGTGAAGAGCAGACAGAAGAATTCTGCTACGTTTGCATATAGTGATCAACTCACCCTCCTGTCTTACTGCCCACCAAAGAAGAAGAAAAAGATAGTGTTCATGCTTTCCACTATGCGTGAGAAAGGAGATGACTCAAACGAGAATAAGAAATTGCCAGATATTACACATTTACAACTAGACTAAAGAGGGAGTTGATACACAGGACCAGTTGTGTCACACATACTCCACTTCTAAGAAAACTAGATGTTAGCCATTATGCTCGTTTTACAACCTGCTCAATATTATGGGAATCGATTGTATGATTCTCCCAACAGGTTCAACTGCACTAGAGAAGGAAATTATCAAGAACAGACGTTCATTCCTGAAGAATCTTGCCATGGCCTTAGTGAGCCGACTAAATATTCCGACTTTGCCACGCCACCTTCATGAAACCACATGTCATGTTCTCAAAATAAATAATGAAATTCCAAAACCTAGTAGGCCGGAACTCTCGACAGGAAGTGGGTATGTGCTTAGTAGTATAATAGTATAAATATTAAGTTAAGTCAGCATTAAATTACTGATTAGTCTATAGACTAGATTGTAATGTTAATACATACCCGTTAGGGGCTGTAAAAATAAAAAAAATAAAAATATATATATATATTTCTTTTAAATGCCCTTGTTATAAATATGAAGTTAAATCAGTAGTTCAAATGGAAGAATATTCACAAAATATCATTGAACAACAGAATTTACTAAGTTATTTACAGAGCACACCAAACTGTAGTATTTCGTCGGAGTCTAAGTGCAATTTCAAAAGCAAAAGACCTACCCCTAAGCTAAATATCAAAGTCATTTCTGGGAAAAATCATAATCGCACATTTCAATTGAGTTGGTCTGAACGTTTTCCATGGCTTACGGGATGTAGTACTTTAAACAAAATGTATTATTTTAGATGCTTGTTGTTTGCCTCTAAACAGAGAAGTATTAGGCCATATTGTTCAAGTTATAATATACTTGTGCAAAAATGAGCTTGATTTTCGCGGGCATCGAGAAGATGAAAGCTCCGGTAATAAAGGTAATTATCTCACATTGCTGGATTTGTTTGCACAAAATTAATCATTCTTACGAGACCATTTAAATTCGTCCTTTCCTTTTAAAGGCACATTTCCAGAAATACAAAATGACTTAATCGATGTTATTACCGCCATTATGAATGAAAAAATTTCATCAGAATTGCAAGCGGCTAATTTCTTGTCAGTACAAGCAGGTTAGACATATCTTGTAAAAGCCAAATGAGCATAATTTTGCGTTACTGTACAGAAGGGAAGGTTAAAGAACAATTTGTTGGTTTATATGATGTGTTGAAGAATAAAACAGCAGTCATATTGTCACATATTGAGACGGATTCGGGATTTTTTACGGCCTTTGATGACACTGTCCGAGCTAGAAAAATAATAAAATTTTGGCGACAATCGTTCAATTTTTCGGGTGGTCTCGAGCAGCGGGCAAACGCTGCATTGTTTGTCGAAGACGGTATCTTGGCTAGAAAAAATCGAAAGATCCCGGCACAGATGTGCTGACCGTTGCACCGGTGCAGCGAACTTGTGTGGGGCCGAGAGGCGGTGATAGAGCACTTTTACTGGCGGTATGGATGTTTGTAATGCGTACCGAGCTACGTTGAGCTGGGAGAAGTTTCATAAAAAAACCCAGAAAGACTTACCGGCAGGGCAATCGCTGCTCTAAACAACACAAAGAACTTTTCAAAAAAGATCGATACGGCGCCCTTTAATCGATATTTTCAGATAAATATTCGTTAGCGACAGGCGAGAAGGCATAGTGCGATTTTCGCAGGTTACTCTGAGTCTGAACGTCGTCGAGGCTGCATTGCCTACATAAATTTGTCGCGTTGCCATCCGCAAATTGTACGGGTCCTGCCGCCCGTTTTCTCTATTAATTTATTTTAATTAACCAATTTGTTTTTATAGTTTCTATCCGAATTGTATACACGTATTATGAAATTATCAATTTTATTTTTTTTTGGAACTTTGGAAATATACGCGATTTTCTGTCAGAGATTTCTTATTGGACACGTGGTGGGGCCCTCCACATATATCTCCGATATGGAGACATTAGTTTTCGAGTATTGTTTAATTTTATTTTATTTCATATAGGGCAATTTTCTCCTTCCGCAAATATTTTTGTTTACATTTTTTTTGAAAAGCCTAATGTTCTGCTAGGAAGAACTATACCGGTAGTGATACACCGAAGGAAAAGTGTCTCGCTGGCGTTCGTAATTTTTTTTATTATTTTTTTATTTTTATTTTTCTATCATTATCGCAATTAATTTTGCATCATCGAGGGAAGAAAACGAGTTCTTATCAATATCATTATAAGTGTGATAAAGAAGTGGAACATAACAGGAAACAAAGTAGTTTCACAAACATATGATGGAGCTTCTGTAATGGCTGGTTCAGAACAAAATTTAGGTAGAACTGAAAACAACGTACATTTAGTTCAGAAAGAATATTGTCCTTACGCATTGTTTATTCACTGTTATATCCGCCAACTTAATTCGGTACTTCTGCATGGCTCAAAAAATATCAAGGAAGTTAAATTATTTATATGTGATTTAACTTCTTTCCATTCATTTTTTAGTAAATCCTTAAAGAGAATGGTTTTACTAACAGAAAGGAGATTCAAATTGCCACAAACAATTAGCACTCGGTGGAACGTTAATTCATGTGGCGTGTCAACAATTATTAAATGTTTTACTCATTTATATTCGGTTTTAAATGACATTATAGAAGATCCTGATGAACAGTGGGATAGTATTCCCAATACGCAGTGCAAGAGGGTTAAAAAGAATATTGGATGACCCTATATTTGTATTTTTACTTTTTGTGTATGAAGCTCTTGCTTCATATATTGTGATCGTATTTTTTTGATTTTGCAATCTAGTTCCATTCGAATTACAACATGCCAAAATGAAATAAATTTGACCATAAAAGCAATAGAAGATTTATGTACAAAGTCCTTTGTAAAAGAATGTTCTAATAGAACTATAAAACTGAACCCAAAAACAATGAAAATATAAAACATAGACTAACAAGAATACTTCTTGGCAGATTTTAAGATATACCGAGCTTTTGCGTTTGCTTCTTTGTGAACTAAAATGTTAGACACTGAAGAACAAGAGCAAAAGGTTTTAAAGGTGTCAGTGCTTTTCTGAAAAGCAACTTAACACTCTTCATTTCACCAAACAGAGGAGGCACAAGGAAAAAAACGACCGCGTGTAAAAGAAATAGGCCGTGAGGAAGCGGAAAGAGCAGAATACAGAGATTGAATGAAGAAATTGTATTAGAATGACAGGTCGGGGATATCGAGAATAAGAGGAAATGAGGAATCCACCAAAGATCGGAATTTAATCCAATCTGTTTTGGAAAAAAGCCAATGAGGAGCGTGCAGGGGCCTGGAAGTTTAGAAGGAAGAGCGTTGTTGAGAGTTAGGAGAATGGGGACATGATCACTACCAAAAGTGCCGTCGAGCTCCAGGAGCTTACAAGACCAAGATTCGGAGATGAAAACGAGAGATCGATTGTACTAGAGGAAGATAGAAGTTTGAAGAAAGTAGGGGAACGATCATTGAGCAGAAAAACATTGTAGTTCAGGATGAGATTTTCCAAAATTACACCATTAAAATTGCGACCTGCGCAGCCCCAAAGAGGAGAGTGCGTATTCCAGTCCTCGTCAATAATAAATGGATTAGATAAAGATGAAAAGAATGATGGAAAGGAAGACTAGAGAGGCTGGAGTTGAGGAGATGTACACGCAAGCAATATGTATAGAATTCGGGAGAAGATTTTCAAGTGAACTATAAATCATATTAAGGAGGTTAGGAAGAGGCGAAGGAAGAAGCGAATATTGTGAGACAGATAGGGTAGATCGCGTCTAATTAGAATCGCAACACCACCATACCTATCCAAACGATCAGATCGAACTAGAGAAAAACTTTTGAAATGCAAAGACAAGGAGGATTTAAGCCAAGTTTCAGATAACAGCGCTACATGGATATTGTAGAAATCTAATAAACACTTTACACTTAGTTTATTAGCATGTTTAAGGCGCAAGACCGCGACATGCTAGCTAGAGGGAGAAGAAAAGGAACTAAGAGGATGAGAAAGAGAAATGAGAGAAGGCAGAGCTGGATTTAAGGTAAAAGAGAAGAATGCAAAGTTAATAGGAAGAGTGTAATAAATAAAAGGAGATCGATTGTAGATGATTTTTCAACTTAAAGGAGAAGTTAGTAAAAGGAGAACGACTAGTCGAGAGAAGACCTGCCGGAGATTGGATGCAAGCAAAATTGTAGGTACCTTGCCATTAGGGGTACCATCAGTGTTATAAAATAAACGGGAGAAATACCTGCACGAACTGGGTTGATGACCAGTTTGTAGGCTTCCTTCCATAATAGTGTTAAAAAGGAGACGGGAGAAATACCTGCACGAACTGGGTTCACGACCAGTTTGTAGGCTTCCTTCCATAATAGTGTTAAAAAGGAGACGGGAGAAATACCTGCACGAACTGGGTTCACGACCAGTTTGTAGGCTTCCTTCCATAATAGTGTTAAAAAGGAGACGGGAGAAATACCTGCACGAACTGGGTTCACGACCAGTTTGTAGGCTTCCTTCCATAATGAAATAGCCATGCAACATAAAGGAAAAATTAATTAATATTAAAACAGGAAAATTTTAAGTTGATAAATCCTGAGCGAACAGTTATCCTTGGCAAACCGAAGGACTGCAAATAAAGAATGGGATGCAACATGAGGAACAGGATCAAAAGAGAAAAATGAACGAGATGACCAAATTAAAATGAATGTGATTGGATAGGAAGGCTGAAAGATTATCAAGGAATGTAGAGGAGGACGTCTTGTTAAAAGAAGCGAGGAGTTCCATGATTGCTGCGGAAAGATTGTAGATGACAAAAGAATAATCGTTATGAGAGGAACTAGGAGAAAGACTAAGAGGAACAGGCAAGGGACTGGAAGATGTGGAAGGATTGGATTGGGGGCAATCGGCAGCGCAATCATTTGATGGGAAACGAGAGTAAAAGGAGGGGACGATGGAAAATTGAGCAGAACGCTTTGAATGAGATTTGGGTTTGGAGGTTTTGTGCAAGAGAGGGGAATTTAGAACTTTGGGAGAGGCGCTTATGCTGCGCATCGCAAACATGCTATGTTCCTACAAGAGTTAGAATATATTTTAAATCTCTCTGAAGAGTTAGCAGTAATTACAGGCGACGTAAATATCAATGTTTTGGATATTGCAGCTAGTACCGACTACTGTAATTTGATAAATACTCGGGGATTTGTTAATGTCGTTAATCAGCCTACCTATTTCAAGGAGCTAGGTGCGTATGAGTCCTGTTTAGATAATTTGTCAATAAGAGGCTTATATAACATAAACAAACCACTAAATGTTACTTATCGTCTCGTTTTCAGATTATAGGGGACTAGATACAACTATTTTGCTTTCAGAATCAGTATCGTCTGCTTCGCGTTGTGTTAGTTACTTTTTTAATATGACTGCTTTTCGTAAAAAAACATTAAACTGGAAGATAGATTTTATTTACACTTCTCAGGGCATCAATAAATGAAAAATTCGAGTTGTTTTTGACGAATCTTACTGATATTGTTGAGAAACGTAAAGTTAAAATCTTTCCTACTAACTGTAAATCAAAAAAAAAAAAAAAAAAAAAAAACCATGGGTAACATGCAGCTATTTGAAAACAATCCACGGAAAAAAGTGAAATTTATGAAGCCTATAAACTAGACCCAACTAATACGGCACTAAAAATAAAATTTAAGACTATTTCTAAAAAAATACAGCAAGAGGTGAAGAAAGCTAAATCCGAATATTATAATAGGTTGCTGAGTAAGAGTATAACAAATCAGAAAAAATTTTGGAATATTATCAACACAACGATTGGTAAAAAATCACTAAATATAAAACAGATAGTAGTAAGTACCAATGTGCTGCCAATTCTAGGAAATAAGAGGTTGGTTGCCCTGCGGGGTACCGGTTGTTGTAACTAGAGTTACCTCCTCTAGTAAGTAGTCACTCGACCGCCATAAGGTGCTAGTCCCACCGGCGGAGAAACGAAACAACAACTATGTGAATTCCATACGTCCACGTCGTGCAGGGTGGTAATTTCTTCTTCGGCGGGCTCAGCGCTGATTAGGAAAGCTAAATCGGAACTCACAATATACATAGCTGATAGGAAACGGAGGAAGGTTCACTTGCCGAAGGTGTTCCTACCAACAAATCCCGTTGAAGCATACTACTGCATTACAACAGCAGAATATCAGCAACTCATTCGAGACATATGTGCCCCAGTCGGATTGATGAATATCAATCTAGAATGAGTAGGCGAGTATCCTGCGCTTTAAAACAGGATCCTTTCGGCTAAGGAAGTAAACCCCAACAGAAAATCCGGTGGTATGGCAAGAGGGAAACCGACCACTGTACAATCCCCAGGTAATCACATGGCAGAAAACTATAAAAGAATGACCCTGAGTCCGGTGCGGCCCTTAAATGGGAACAGGGTGCGAAGAATATCACCGTCTGCAGAGATTACCAAACAAATTTTGATTGGAACCTGGAACGTCAGAAGTCTATTTCAACCCGGAAAAATGGATAACCTGCGTCAAGAAATGAAAAGAATGAAGGTCAACATTTTTGGTATATGTGAACATAGATGGCCCAATAACGGAATATTAAAACATAAAGACAGTACCTTTTATTATTCTGGCAACACAGATTCAAATCATAGAAATGGAGTTGGGCTGCTTGTCGATAGTAGAATAAACGAACTTGTAATAGGATTTGTCCCAGTTTCAGACAGAATAGCCGTGCTAAAGCTGAAGTAGAAAAGAGTCATATTAAATATAATACAAGTGTATGCACCAACATCTGACTCGAAATACGACGACGATGTGGAAAAATTTTACGATAACATTCAAGAAGTAATAAATAACTTCAAAAAATCAGACATAACGATAATCATGGGCGATTTGAATGCCAAAATAGGCTATGGAAGAAAAGGAAATTTAGTTGGCCCCTTTGGACTCGGTAATGCAAATGAGAGAGGAGAAAGATTATTCCAGTTTTGTCAGCAGAATAATTACGCAGTAATGAATACATGATTTCAGATGCCAAAAAGAAGGCTGTACACTTGGACAGCGCCTATTAACGGCGATGGAACAATCATAAGGAATCAGATAGATTATATCATAATAAACAAAAGATACAGAAACGCGATTAAGAGAGTAGTTACATACCCTAGTGCGGACATTGGTTCTGATCACCACCCGTTGGTAGCAAGATTTATGCTTAAGTTCCAAAGAATGAGAACACAAAAGAAAAGTGAAGACCGAATAAACCTTCGGACCATTGAAAATAAAACAAATCTACACTCAATGAGACAAATAGTAAATGAAACGTTTAAAGATAGTTATAATGAAACACAACATGAAAGTAACCAGGAAAGGATGGATAAAATTATAAATAAAGTTAGAACGCAATGTCTTAAAGCTATAAAGGAAAAGAAAATTACACCTGAGAGAAGGAAAAATTGGATGACAGAAAAAATATTAAATCTGATGAAACAACGTCAAGAAAATAAATATGATAGAGATGAATATAAAAGATTAAACAAAGTAATTAGACGGGAAATTAGAGACGCTAAAAACAAATGGATGAAGCAGAAATGTGAAATATTAGAAGAACTTCAAAAAAAGCATGATTCTTATAATCTATATAAAGAGGTGAAATACATAACCGGTACCTTTAGAAGGAAAATACCCGTGTCTCTAATGACAGAAAATGGGAAATTTGCAATAGATGTGAATGAAAAACTCGATACATGGTCGAAATATATCCAAGAACTATTTAACGACGTCAGAACCAATAATATCCCAGAAAAACTCGAACAGACAGATTACCTAACAATACTTATAAGTGAGGTAGAACAAGCAATTAAACTTGGAAAACCAAGGAAAACAGCTGGGCCCGATGGAATTCCTATCGAAATTATAAAACTACTAGACGAAGAAAATATAAGAAGAATTCACGAACTTTTTAATCAGATATATCGAAATGGTATTCTACCCGCCACGTGGCTTACGTCGACCTTCATAACATTGCCGAAAACATCATCTACAAATAGATGCGATAATTACAGATTGATTAACCTCATGAATCATCTCTTGAAAGCCTTTTTGAGAATTATTCATAACAGAATACGAGATAAGATAGAAAGGAATTTAGACAAATGTCAGTTTGGTTTTAGACCCGGGCTCAGCACCAGAGAAGCACTTCTAGCATTTAATTAACTGATGCAAAAAAGCTTAGACCAGCAGAAAACCATGTACTTATGCTTTCTCGATTATCGCAAAGCGTTCGACAAAGTCCGTCATGAAGAACTACTAAAAATACTTGAAAACGCGCAAATCAATACTTTCGATCTCAGAATAATTAAAAACTTATATTGGCAACAAACAGCAAAAGTCATGGTAGAGGGTCAATTCTCAGAACACATACAAATTAAGCGGGGTGTTAGACAAGGATGCATACATTCTCCACTGTTGTTCAACATTTATGCGGACAAGATTTTCAATGACGCACTAACTAATATGGATATTGGGATGAAAGTTAATGGTCAATACATTAACAACATCCGCTATGCTGATGATGCAGTGTTGATTGCAGACTCAGCTACTGATCTACAAACAATTCTTGATCGAGTAATTAACAGTAGTCAAAAATATGGTCTTCAATTGAACATTTCCAAAACGAAATCTATGGTAATAAACAAAAATGACCGGATTAAATTAGACCTGAATGTGAATAATCAAAGAATAGACAGCAAGTTAAAAAATTTAAATATCTCGGGTGCTATATTACATCGAATTTAAACCCTGAGACAGAAATTAAACAAAGATGCGTACATGCGCGCATTGCTTTTGGAAAACTGAAAAAGCTGTTAACAGATAAATCATTAAACTTGGAAATTCGGAAAAGACTAATGAAAAGCTGTATCTGGCCTATTATGCTCTATGGGTTGGAAGCTACAACATATTCCAGCACAGCACTCAACTACTTGGAGGCGTGCGAAATGTGGCTTTATCGTCGCATGCTTAAGATTCCTTGGACAGCGCGCATGAGAAACGAAGATGTACTAAAATCCGTCCAAGAAGAAAGGATGATCCGTCGAATAATCGAAGAAAGGAAAATAAGATACTTTGGACACATAATCAGAGGAGAAAGATATGAAATCATCCGGCTTCTTCTTCGAGGGAAAATTGAAGGAAAAAGAGGAGTGGGACGCAGAAGACTATCTTGGACCCAGGACATTCGGAAATGGACCGGAATAACATCTATAGAGAGCTTAGTTCAAGCTGCCAGAAATAGGGATATATGATCAACATCCCCTGTGATCGCTACGCACGGTAACCGTGTACAGCATTTTGAAGAAGAAGAAGAAGAAGAGGTTGGTTGCAAATTGCTTTAATATGTACTTCAAACATTGTGTTAGCATAAGCCAAAATATGGATGATGAACGTATCGCTTGTGCAGATACTCATAAGTCAGTTGGGCAAGGACTTACAAAATCGTTTAGTTTTATTGAATTTACTTACGAAGACATAAAACGTGCAATTTTCTCTGTGCCTAGTAAATCTTTTTTCGGTAAAGATAAAGTATCTATTGAGGTTGTAAAAGAAAATTTATCTTTTTTTGTCAGACCATTAACATACTTATTCAATAAATCCGTTTTATCAGGTATTTTTCCGGACATTCTGAAGCTGGGAGTTATTGTTCTAATTTATAAAATTGGTTGTAAAAAGCTTACCGAAAACTACAGGCCAATCGGCATACTTTCAACAATTTCAACAATTTCAAAAATTTTCAAAAATATTCGAAAAGTGTATGAAAATAAAAACGTTAAACTATTTACTGGGATTAAATTTCTTTAGCGAAATTTAAATTACTGAACTATTCTGTCACATAACTGTTACTTGTAATTTACCACTGTTAATATTTTAGTAAGGCGTCTTTATGTAACAACTGTAATAAAGCTCTACTAAATCAGGAGACTTTATCTCTTGCTCAGTTTGTAAAGCAAACTTACACTTCAGTTGCAGTAGTGTCACCGCTTGAACATGGAAACATTGGCCAAAAACTATAAGGAAAAACTGGGTTTGTATTTCATGCAGATCCAGTTCTAGCTCTGCAGATCCTGAAAATTCGTCTTCAGACCAAATATTAATAGCAATTCGTAACGAGTTGACTGCTCTCTGTATGAAAGTGGACGGTCTGCAGTCTTCATTTAATACCACAGAGTCTATGTTACATGAAAACTATACAGTTACGTACAAAGAACTCGGAGTTGATTTTAAAATCAAACAATCTGGAGCAACATATTAGGAAGTCAAATTTAATTATAAGTAATATTCCACACACATCCAATGAATCCATTCCCGGTTTACCAAATAAAATAGTACAGGCCACTGGCACTCTTCCGATATTATTGTGTGTCTTCGTCTACATAAAAGTCAAAAGCAAAACTTTCGTAACATAGTGGTAAAATTCACACGAAGAACCGTGAAAAATGCATTATTGCGCAACTGTAAAATTAAAAAACAGGCACTGGGCGATATTGGATTCGACGCAACAACACAAATGTCAAAAAATCGTTTCTATCTTAACGAACAGCTGACAAAATATAATTCCAATCTATTATGGTTGGCCAGGGGGTTGCGCGATAAAGGATACAAATTTGTTTGGGTACATGATGCAAAGCGGCCGGCGAAGCGCCAAGTGGTGGGTTTACGTGCGTCATTCCGTGCTTCTTCACTCGAAAACCGCCGGTTCTTATGAAGTTTCTCGTTTGTGTTGCTGATTGTTTTGGTTTGTTTTGTCATCATGTCCGACGGAGGAAAAGAAATATTAGATTTTACTGTGGATTATCGAAGCCTACCGGTGTTGTGGGATATCAGGGATAAAACTTATACACCAACAAACAGGCTAGGAACGACGACGCATTGGCTCAGCTTGAGGAAAAGTACAAGCTAGACGACGTCAAAGCAGTAAAAAACAAGATTACAAGTTTGAGATCATATTTTTCAAAAGAACGCTCCAAATTGACCAAAAAGAGAACAGGATCCGGAGCCAATGACCTCTGCTCCTAACCGTGGGTTTAAATATGCGCCAATACAAATTGCAACTAATGCAGAAATTGCTGTCAGCAGATCGGGAAAAAAGGTTTGAATTTTTCAATCAATTTTTTGACATGATCGACGATGAGAAGAGATTAATCGATTTTTACTGCGATCGTAAGAACGGTGATTTTCGGTAATTTTATCTGCAACAATGAATGTGTGTTCTAAATGTTATGTGACATTACCAGTAAATGGCGATCACGTAGTTTGCTCTCGGTGTAATAATATACACTTTGAATGTGGTGGTATATCCGCCGGTACGTGGCGTCAAAAATCAAAGAAAATGCAGGGTCTGTAAAAACTGTCGAGACGAAAATACGCAGCTATCTGCAACACCCGCCGCGAGACCGATTAACAACGGTCAAAAGCGGGTGATGCTGTTAACAGTTATCAGGGGCGATTAGCCTGGCTGACCCGACAGGTAACGGATCTTAGCAAGTGGCTAGCAGAACAGATGCAGGCGAATGGCAATCTTGGCGCTGAAAACAAACAGCTAGTTGAGGCAAATGCCGCTCTAAAGACACGAGTAGCGACCTCGAGAAATATACACGGAAAGATAACGTAATTATAACAAACATTCCGGTCACCCAAAATGAAAACATCTTCGAAATTGTCGAAAAAATCGGCGCGGTAACTGGCACAGCGATTTCTAACACCGATATTAGTGCCTGCCACCGACTGCCAAAAACACCGCGACAACAGTTCCCTAATATAGTGGTAAGGTTCTGTCGTCGCACCATCAAGCAAGATCTTTTGAAGAACAGCCGTCGGGTGCGACCAACTCTTGATAAAATTGGTTTTAATAACAACCCAATAACAGCAAGTCACCAGTTCTTTGTTAATGAACACCTTTCCTCCGAAAATAACGAACCGTTCTTGTCTGTCCGAACGCTACGAAATAACGGATGGAAATATGTGTGGATAAAGGAACGTAAAATTTTTGGAAGAAAAAATGACAATACCGCATTTATACGCATAACATCAGAACAAATGGTCAGCCTAAAAAGTAAAATTATAATGCATGGCTATAGGTAACCATTTACGATCATATTTTACTTGTACTTATCATTCAATAAACTCTGTCTAATCTTATATTATTATAAATTTCATTTTTCAGTTATTTTCTACATAAAAATAATACTAATCCGTTTTCATCAGTCCTCGCCTTATCGTTATTGTTCTTAGGACAAATGTATCCCCCTCCCACCAAAAAAAAAAAAAAATTCAATACTGTTTTATATTACATTTCACGATCTTTCACACTGCTGCTGTTATATTTCACCTCCTATTATTAAAAATATATTTAAGTCTTATTTTCTCGCAAATATTTTCTCCCACAAAATTGAATATGTCACATTATATCAGTGGTTCCTAACCGGTGGTCCGCGGACCACTGGTGGTCCCTGGAAGCACTCAAAGTGGTCCGCGAAGCCATCCTAAAAATATTAAAGCTATGAAAGTAGTTAACTTCATTAAAATGAGTGCACTTAATACTCGTCTCTTCAAACAACTGTACTCTGATATGAACTCTGAACACGAAACTCGGCTTTCCAAAGGAAATATGCTGTCAGGGTTGTGCGAACTGAAAGAGGAAGTACAAATATTATTATTTATCACTTGAGACGGATTCGGCATTTCTTACGGCCTTTCTCAACGCTGTCCGAGCTAGAAAATAGTATTTTTGGCAATAATCATTAACTTCTCGGCGGTCTCGGCAGCGGGCAATAGCGGCATGGTTGTCAAAGACGCTTTCTCGGCTAAAAAAATCGAAGGATCCCGGCACAGATCTTCTGACCGCTGCGCCGGGATAGCGAACTGGTTTCTTTGCGGGTGTCCGAAAAGCGGAGATAGAGCCTTTGCTGGCGGTATAGGCGTTTGAAATGCGTACCGAGCTATGTTGAGCCGGCAGAAGTTTTTTGAAAAAAAACCCGAAAAGGCATACCGGCAGGGTAATCGCCGCTAAATAAAAATTAACGACTAACTTTCTAAAAAGATCTTTTCGGCGGTGTTTTTTCCATTTGTTAATATTTTTTTTGTAAAAACTAGTCGTTTTAGCGAAAGGCAAGAGGACATCGAGCGATCCTCGCCAGACACATTTTAGTCTCACGCAAGAGTCTTAGGCTGAACGTCGTCGAGGCTCCTTTGCCTCAAGCAACTCGTCGCGTTGTCGTTTTAAAAAATCGTACGTGCTCTGCCGCACGCGTTTTTCATAGAAAATTTTTCAATGTGTTAATTTGTTCATAAGTACACTTCTCGGGTGAACGCTAAAATCATCCTTTTAACCGTTTTATTATAATTTTTTTTAAATTCTAGCGAAAATATACGCGTTTAAAGTCGAAATCTTTCTTATTGGACACGGGGTGGGTCCCGGTGATATCTCCTACACGGAGACATTCTTTTATTTTTTTATTTTTTTTTATTTTTTTATTTGTTTAAAAAAGCCTAAAGCTCTACGAATTGAGTTTTCCGGTAATGACACACCGGGGTTAAGTGCCATTGGCGCCCGAAATCTTTATTTTCTTTTATTTTTTTTTATTATTTTTTTTATTAATTCTACATCATCGAGAAAAATGAGTCCATCCCAACTGGCACCGGAACAGGGATAAAAAAGCTGATTCATCTCACACTAAAATCGAGCTATGGATCGACAAGGTTGGAAGAAAAAATTTTTGTGCGTTTGATACACTGAATCGAATTATTGACAGGCAGCGTGCTGAGATTAAAGGAGAAATGCAGAAGAACATGATACTTCATTTGAAACATTTAAAAAGTGAATTCAGTCGCTATTTTCCTGACTACTGTGAGGACGAATGTGTTCCGGAAAATGATCAACGTTTCTGAGGTGTCTGATGAAATTCAAGAAGTAATTGAAATGCAACACAGTAGTAACTTGAAAGATATATTCGTGACAGGAATTAATTTTGAAAATTTTTGGAGCCAAAAGGCGATTTCTTTCCCATAGATTGAATAAATTGCTGTACGTTACCGAACTTTGTTATCATCCACATATGTATGCGACCAGGGGTTCTCAGCGCTTTTGATAATTAAAAGCAAGCACCGAAATCGGTTGGATGCCAGTGCCGACATGTGTTTGGCTTTAAGTAGCACTGAACTAAGGATTCAGAAGTTAGTAAAAAGTATGCAGTCACAGAAATCGCATTAAAATAATGTATTTACCTGTAAAATTTTCGTAAAAAAATTGAAATACTGTTGGCTTTGAACAATTTTATGCGTGTCTTATTTACAGATGGATAGAGCAACCCTTTATTTATTTACATTTACTGTATATTACCTTCAAACAGTTGGTGGTCCATGGCAGACAGAAATTTTGTCAAATGGTCCCTCATTACTTAAAGGTTAAGAACCACTGCATTATATACTATTCTCTGAAATCGAAATTCGGTACCTTGATTTATTCTCTTCTTATTTCGTATTATTAAATTATTACTATTTATATTATTTTTTCTTAAGCAAGCGTGAAAAACATAGACACCTTGAAGAATTCTAAAAAATTAAAAATTTTTCTTCTTAACCCTCCGTTAGGCGCGTGGTCTACAATCGTAGACCACACATTTTTAAAGTACTGTAATTCAATACATCTTCTACCCACGCAGGTGTACCATTCAGTAGCTGTCAATAACACTTCAAACTTTATCATCAGTATGGTTTTTGTCGTATATGCCTCTATTTTCGAAAGATTTAAGTACATAAATACTGCTGGTCTACAATAGTAGACCACGCGCCTAATTACGAGATTTTTTTTTTCGCAATTCCGCTGTTCTTTTAATTTGTTTATCTGACTTTTTTCAAGTTTATATTTATTCGCTTTACATTTTGTTTTATTGTTCTTGTATTTAAAAATATTTTAGTGTATAATTTAAATAAGATAATATGTCTGAAACAAAAAAAAGACGTACAGAGGTTAGCAGCGATTCTGAGGTTTGGAAGAAATGGTTATTTGAAGATGATTCTAGTAACAACGATAGTCTGATTGATGTTGAAGATGAAGGCGAGGAAAGTTTAACCGAAAAAAGTGATCACGAAACAGAATCAGAGCAAGATGCATCGTCAGATGAAGAAGAACCCATTGAAAACCTATCTGGAAGTTTTTATGTCGGGAAAGACAAAACAACAAAATGGAGGAAGGATGCACCTAAAAGACAAGTTCGTGTCCGTTCACATAATATTATAAAACTTCTACCCGGTACAAAAGGTAATGCACGAAATTCTATTACTGAAATTGAATGTTTGAAGTTATTTGTAAGTGATGAAATTATTAAAATTATTACTTCGTCCACAAATATATATATTGAAAATATTCGAAATAAATTCCAAAGGGACAGAGATGTGAGATCTACTAATGAGAGAGAAATTAATGCTTTTATAGGAATTTTGTTTTTGATTGGAACATTTGGAAGCTCCAGAAAAAACGCGCATAAAATTTGGGATAATTCCAGAGGAAGTGGAGTAGAATTGTGCTATCTAGCAATGAGCGAAAAGAGATTTCGTTTTCTTATAAGATGTCTTAGATTTGATGATATGGAGACAAGTATTGCGAGAAGAGAAATTGACAAATTAGCGCCTATTAGGGAATTATTCGAAAATGTTTTAAAAAATTTTCAAGATAATTTTATTGCCAGTGAATTTTTGACTGTTGATGAGCAATTGTTGTCATTTAGAGGACGTTGTGGCTTCAAACAATACATACCATCTAAGCTTGCAAAGTATGGTATCAAAACGTTCGTATTAGTAGATGCCAAAACTTTGTATACTTTTAACTTAGAAACATATATAGGTGTTCAACCAGAGGGTCCATATAAGCTCAGTAATTCATCGGAAGATATTGTTCTCCGTTTGGTACACCCAGTCGCTGGTTCTAATCGCAACATAACAGCAGATAATTGGTTTAGCAGTATACCGCTCCTAAAAAATTTGTTTCATACGAAAAAACTAACTTATCTTGGAACCTTGCGAAAAAATAAAAAGGAGACACCCTTAGAGTTTCTGTCAAATAAGAATAAAGAAATATATTCATCACTTTTTGGTTTTCAAGAAAATTGTACAATGGTTTCATACTGTCCCAAAAAAAATAAATCTGTAATACTAATATCATCCATGCATCATGATGATGAAATTGATGAGGAAACAGGAAACGTAAGGAAACCAGTAATTATAACAGATTATAACAAAACAAAAATTGGTGTTGATTTAGTAGACCAGCTGTGCAAAAATTATGACGTCGCCAGAAACACATCCCGTTGGCCTAATATTTTACAATCTTTTAAATATTTCGGGTATCAATGCACTTTGTGTGTACAAAGCAAACAATCCCGAACACAAAATACTTCGAAACGACTTCCTAGAGAAGTGTGCATGGGAACTTATTCAACCACAAATTGAATTCCGCTCAACAATATCACAACTGCCAGTGGAAATTAAGCGTAGAGCGCGTGTTCTACTAAATAATTCAGAAGTTCAGCCTCCATCCATCGACAGACCAATAAATTATGTTGGACGATGTTATATTTGTCCTAGAAAAAATAATAAATCTACAAGAAAGTGTTGCATTAAGTGCAGAAGATATGCCTGCAAAGACCATATGAATGATATTTGTACAACATGTTTAGATGACTAATGAACTATATTATCCTGTAATTTATCTTGTGTGAAATAAATAATTTAGTATAGACCCTTTTGATCGTATACATTAGTTTACTTTTTTATTTATTAAGTATATTAAAATGATTCTTGTAAAATTAGACAAACATTCAGGGTGTGTGTTATCCATTTTCCTCCTTCTCCATAAATGTCAATATAATTAGTGATCTATCTATTTGATACAACTAAATACAATTTAGTACAAAACTTTACTGACTGTTTCGAAGTCATTTTATATATTATATTATGTAAAATATGAATGGTCTACAATTGTAGACCACGCGACTAAACTCGTAAGGAAAAATCACGCGCCTAACGGAGGGTTAATATCCGAAGGTTACGTAAACTAAACAACACATTTTTAATACAAGAATTAAAAAATTACAACATATTAATATTTACAGAAACCTGGTTTTACGAGGAGGAAATAATAAGATATAATAATCCCGGGCTTTTGTATATAAATAATAAATTTTCACATAGAAATATTGATTTAAAAATCACTACTGGAAATGTAGTAGGACTAATAATAAATTTTGAAAATAATAGCCATATAGCTCTCTTAGCTATCTATAAATATCGTGACTCAAATTATAATGATTTCGTCTCAGAACTAGGCAATATAATTAATAATCTTCCTATCGATTCGATAATAAGTGGTGATATTAATATTAATTTATTAGATAATCGAAACTAGGATGAATATGTAAATCTCTTACATTCAAGTGGTTTCACTAATGTAGATACTCAACGAGCTTCTAAGCGTAATGGTGATACACATATTTCCTGCATCGATCATGTATTCAGTCGAGGATTAGGTACTAATATACTAAACCCAAATTTTAATTAGAGTCTTATCGAATTTGACTTCATTATACTTCGGAAATCTTAAATACAAAAGAAGCAGTGAATACTTTTTTGATAAAAAATTATTTCAACTAGAACTAAGCATGATTTTCTGCAATATATATCTGAATCAATTAACGACAAATTGAATTGGTTTATTGAAAAACTATAAACTTTCTTAAGTAGTTTTTCAAATATTTTCCCCTTCTAGTTGGTTTTAAAGATCCCCACATTGAGCTATGTGCGTTCATATCACCCATTAATATAAATGGTTTCGGTAGTTGCGATAGTAATGTATTTATTTCTGTATAAGATAATTCAGTATCTGGACTTATGTAGATGATACATATAGTAAGATGATGGAAAGGGGTTGATTAACTAAACTGCATCATAAATGTAACATTCTGAATTGAGGAGTTTATCCACAGTTTCTTTTTAATGGGAACTGCTTCGTGAATGAATGTCGCCACCCCAGCTGATGCCCGTAATCCACCAGTGTGATCAAAACGGAAAATTTGGTAATTTTTCAGTGAAGGTGAGTGTTTAGGTAGCAGGTGTGTTTCTTGGAGACATATTATTGTTGGTTTTTCGGAATAAATTAGGAGAAGATCTGATAAGTTGTTTTGGAATTCATTAAAGTTCCATTGAAGAAGGAAGTTGTCTATCGCTTTTGCTATCCTATAAGTATTTCATCTAAAATTTTGTTTAACAGTTTAGTTATTCTGATTTTAGTAGAATGATCATTGATAACTGAGTATACTGTTTTTAGCTGGATGAGGATTGTATCGGCACCCCTTGTTCGGAGTATTTAATTTTTTGAATAAATCTTGAGCGGGTAAAGATTTACTGCTGTTTAGTATTGGTGCCATGATTTGGTCAAAGGGGATACTTTATTTAAACGTTTTCCTGTGGTTGTCCTGTTTGGCAGGTTGTAGGATGATTTTAAGACGCTTTAATTCCTTGTTTTCATTTTTCTTTTTCTTTTGTGGCTGGGTTTACATTTGGGGCACCTCCCGATGACGATGTAGATCTATCGGATAGATTGCGTTTAAAATGTTTAGGATTCAGTGTCCTTTTCAATAGATGCTGGACCATCGACCGGTGAGGGGTCTACATCGTTAGTTGGATTCATATCTATATAGCTTAGAGATTCTGTTGAGGTGCTAGCCATTCTGTATATAGAACCATCGGATTCATCATCTGTAGATTCTGCCCCTTCCACATCTTCTCCGTTTTGAGGGCAGTTGGTGTTTGAGTGCTCTCGGGATTTACACACGCTGCACCATTTATATTCGGTTGCTAGAAAAATTCTAAAGGCTTCGTTTTCATAGGTGAGAGTTAATGATTCGGGGATACCGTCCATTTCATCATTGGAAGGTTGGATGTATACCTGACGCCTAAAGCGTTTAATATGTCTAAATTCTTCATCATTTAGTCCGGCTTTAAAGAAAGTGATTGGGGAAGAAAGTTTCAATTTAGCGGTTGATAGAGCTTTTTCGATAATGGAGTGAGAAATGTGAGGGGAGACATTTAAAAGTGTGAGGCGTTCGGAAGGGTTGATCAATTTTCGTATGCGAATGAGGATATTATTAATGGGGACAGTAGGGTAGTTTTTGAAAACGTTATCGGCAATATCTTTTGATTTCAGGTACACACAGTTACGGTTGTTTGATATTTGGGAAGAAAAAATAATATTAGACGGGAGTAGTTAATAAATGCGGGGACTGGCGGGTCTGTGACGTCACAACCCCTAAACGCGTGCAGAGGGAAGAAAGTAACGTAAGTATTTCATCAGAGAGGCAAAAGATAACCCAATTTTTTATTCCGACGCTGAAAATTCACCCGTTTCCCCCAATTTCCCCAAAATCCCCCCCCCCAATTTTCTCCGTACGCGTCCTATACATTTCCGACAAACCGAACCGATTATTAATTAACATAAGTAAATTAATTAATGTCTGAAAGTAACCCAAGTCTCCGCCCGCGCGTTACCACGATTTTTCAAAATTCCGGGCTTAAGTATGAAAATTCCGAAATGTAACCTTAATATATTATTTAAAGCTAAAATTTAACCCAACACTTCACACACGTATACACACGCATATATTCACCACAACGTTAGCCGTCGCAAAAGCGCACGCGCCGTTCCCACGCATATTCCAGATCTCCACCACGATATCACAGCAACACACGCGCTCCGTTCCAGGTACCGCGATTATTTTATTTTAATATATTTTAAAGTATATTTTTACAAACACAAATTCTAGCCCAAGCCGCTATGAAAAATGCTCCGTTCTTAACCTTGCATGCAAACATCACCGCGATATAATAATTCATTTTAATACTCATTTTTATTTTTCTATTAATGATATTTTTTTATTATAATTTCTTTTCGTGTAAATATATCGCTATGGGCCAACATGGTGGAAAAAAGTTCGATAAATATGTATAATATGAAATATTTCACGGAGAACTGGAAAATTAAAACAAATCGTAATATATACATACGGAATACGCATTTTATAAAATTACTCGCATGCTTCTTGAATCATGTGATTTTTTTTATTTCGCAAAGTATTTCTTCCACGAAATACAAGAGTTCGACTAAGATTTGTTGGCGTCAATTGTATAGAGCAGCTATACTCTAAGTGTGTTCCGCGGAACCCTAGGGTTCCGTGATACCTCTGTCGGGGTTCCGCAAGAATTTAGAAAAAAAAATCAAAACACCTCTCTCTGGTCGCTCCGCGGCCGCGCGGAGACAAAACGCTATGAACGTTATTTATTTATTTATTTGTATTTGTATAAACATGTGTTACAATATCCTTTATCAAAGGATAAAGTCGATATTGTTTACAACGCAAATTTTAAAATTCTGTTTTTATTTTTGCTTTTTGTTTATCAAAGGTGCCGACTGGAGTATTTTCGAGAATATTTGAGATCGAGTCTAGGACTAAGTATAAAGGTGCGTTTGCAATGACAGCACTTTTTGAGAGCAGAGAAACTTGGAAAAGCTCTTGTTCCAAATGCGTTCAATTTTTTTTTCAAAATCAGCTGTCATAATTATGTAAATAATTATTTTTATACTTTCTTGTCAATGTTACAGGCACACTGATTTTGGTGCACCAACTCTATTAATCTGCCGTGCTCCTCATTTTGGTTGAAAAAAATTGACAAAAAAAACAAAGAAAATACTAAAATTGTAACGAAAACAGCTGAATCAGCTGATTCCGAATTTTCGAAACGTATTTCGAACAAGAAAAAGAGTACGGAAATAAGTGGAAATGCAGAGCTTTTTTAACGTGAAAATTGAATTCACTAGTTTTAAAACCTATGCTGTCAAATTTTACAGTGAGAAAAAAGGACAAAGCGAGGAGTGAACGCGGCGGACGTGCAAGTGAGAACGCACGCGTAAAATCAGGCCTCTGCCAAGTGCTGTCATTGGAAACGCACCTTAAAAGCGGCGATCGCGCGTCCTCAGTTGACGATTAGCGTTCGCAGCGATAAGTTACTACCTACTTACAAGCTCGCTAGCGAGAAACTAGTGTTCATTGTTTTACTGCCTGCTGTATTCTGTTGTCTCAGTTTTATACATTTCTTGTACTAAATTTAGCCTCTTATACGCAGTAACCATTGTGCATTATTTAAACCCCACTATCCTGACGTGTAACATTTCATACGGATTCGGCATTTTGGCGCTATCTTTTAGTCGACGTTCCAGTTAGAAATTAACATTCCATCTATTTCATTAATTCACGATCTCTCGAACGTCGTTCTAGATTGCATCGCCGCTTTGTCTTGTCAACGATGCTTATTCGGCCAAAACCAAAAATCCCCGAAATCGGTGGCGTGATCGTCGAGTACACGGTCGCGCTGGGGTAGAGACGCATTAGTGTCTGGCTGGTAGTGGTCGAAGGCTGAGGCAGTGACTTGTGCCTGCGGCGAAAGCGCGCGTCCGTGCTGTGTGCCGAGTAACATCGAGCTGCACAAAAATTGTAAAATCCCGCCGAAATCAGGCAGGGTAATTAGTGCGGGCGTCTGCGTAGAAGCGTAGACCATTGTCTTCGCTGAAACAGTGCCGTTCGCGGGAATATACGTAATTCTATCGTCGTCGGCTGATGGAATTCTGATCATCGTCGCCGCCACACGCCGTTGAACTGTCGTCGGAACGAGCTGCGGTCGAACGCATATCCGATTTTTCTTTACCGCGTGCTCGGTGCATATACATATATATATATCTTTTCTAGTCCTTTCGCGAATGTTCTTAATTTAATTTTGTTTTTTGTTATATTTTTTTTTTATAAAAAGCCTAAAGCTCTGCTCGGCGGAGCTATTCCGGTAGTGGCAAACCGTCACTTTGCCACTGGCGCCCGTATTTTTTAAATTTGTATTTTTTTTTGTATCGCAAATTTTTTTTTTAAATTGATACAAGAACGGATTAGTATCAACTGGCTCCCGAAACAGGGACTAAATCGATTAGTATCACATTATAAATAAAGAAGAATGGAACGTTGGCTTAAAGGTGTTAAACGTGTTGCAACAACATCTTCTAATGACGCTGAATGTTCAAAAGCAGTGCGCGCGGAGAATATAGCAATCACCGATCCAGAAGATGATGCCACGACGTCAAGCTCGACGGTTTCAAAGACGAAAAAAAGGAAGTATGATGAATCTTATATCAGTTTCGGATTTGTTGACTCCAACGGCTCACCTCTCTGCATGCTCTGTAGTAAACTGCTTCCTAATAGTTCCATGGCACCTGCCAAATTGCGCCGACATTTAAAAACTGTACACCCCGAGTCTAAAGACAAGAATAAAGATTTTTTTGTTCGCAAAAAAGATCAGTTATTAGAAAGTCAAAAAAATATGATGCATGTAACACAAACTATCAACGAAAAGGCCACGGAGGCATCATATTTAGTTAGCTATCGCATTGCACAAGCAGGTGAAGCGCACACTATCGCTGAGAATTTAATAAAACCATGTGTATTAGACATAACAAAATGTATGCTCGATGAAAAATCTGCAAAGCATCTTTCTACTGTTCCGCTATCAAACGATACTGTTTCACGACGAATCCATGATCTGGCAAGCTACGTCAAACAAGAACTAGTTACACGTCTACAAAATACACGATTCGCCTTGCAAATGGACGAGTCGACTGATGTCGCTGGTTTGGCTAGCCTGCTGGTTATTGTGAGATATCCATATAAAAGTTCTTTTGAAGAAGACATGCTTATGTGTTCACCGCTGCTTACGAACACTACCGGGGAAGAAATTTTTACTAAAATAAATATATTTTTTGAAGAAAATAATCTCAGTTGGAACAATTGCATTGACATTTGTACAGATGGGGCCAAGGCGATGACAGGTAAAACAGCAGGAGCAGTGTCTCGAATGAAAAATAAAGCGCCTAATTGTAGTTCCAGTCATTGTATTCTGCATAGACAAGCACTTGCGATGAAGCAAATGCCGTCAAATCTAAAATTAGTTATGGATGAAGCAGTAAAAATAATTAATTTTATCAAATCACGACCACTACAATCCCGATTGTTCTCATTATTGTGTGAAGATTATGGCAGCAAACATAAAACACTGCTGCTCCATACAGAAGTGCGATGGCTGTCTCGGGGTAAAACTTTAACAAGGCTATTTGAACTTAGAGCCGAGTTACAAATGTTTCTTTCAGCAGATACTTCTTTTAATTTGAAGGACCGTTTGTATGATAAAACTTGGTTGTTCCGATTGTCTTTTATGGCGGATATCTTTCAAAAACTTAACGAATTGAATTTATCGTTGCAAGGTAAACAGACAATAGTGTTTCAGGCCTATAATAAAATAACTGCTTTTAAAAGAAAATTAGATTTTTGGATCATTTGCATTGGTAAGAAAGAAATAGAAAGCTTTACGTTACTCAGTGAGTTTGTTAGCGAAAACGACTCAGAAATGTTTGAAGATGATGTGTTTGAAGAATTGGTCCAATATCTCAGTTCGATGCGCGCATCTTTTGAAAAATATTTTCCCGAAGAACACAATACAAAAATTAAAGTGAATTCATGGATTCATAATCCTTTTTTACCCAACTTGGAAAAGCCTGAAAACATGTCAAACGAGATATATGAATCTCTTTTAGAAATGTCATCAGACACAAGTATGGAGTCACTGTTCAAAACGACGCCTCTCAATGATTTTTGGTGCAGAATCCAAGATGAATATGCAATGCTTGGTCAAATGGCTCTGGATATTCTTCTCCCGTTCCCAACTACATATTTGTGCGAAAGAGGATTCTCTACCTACGCAGCCACGAAAACAAAATATCGCAATAGACTGGACGCCGAAGCTGATATGAGACTCCAACTTTCTTCCATCAAACCTGATATCAACCAATTGATGAAAAATAAAAAACAGTTTCATACCTCCCACTAGCCAGATTTTTTCTTTTTTAATGTTTTCTATTATTGTCCTTGCCAAGTGGTGAAGTAAATAATAATTAGTAACTGTTACATTGTACTTTTATTATGCTGATTAATAAAGAATACACTTATAAAAACAATTGTTTTATTGTAGGGTTCCATCAAGTATTTTGCTTCCCAAAAGGGTTCCGTCATTAAAAAAGTTTGAGAACCACTGGTATAGAGAGACAGTGTCAGTTTACGACTCACGGCGTGTTCGAATAAAAAACACGATTCCCGAAATCAGATCCTATTTGCAACGAAAGCATGAGTGAGATAGAAGGTTATATTTCTCCGGTACAACAGCATGGTCGTAAAAAAACATCGAAGATGTCTTCTGTTATCTCTAAACATGTGTCACGCCGAACACAAAAAATTGTCACCTAAAAGACCAGTTTTGTTTATTCTTGGGAAAGCTAACTGTTATATATACCTCCGAGTGATACCTCAAAAGTGGACCTTTTTAATCGATTGTAACAATCGATAATTCTGATGAATTATTTACAATTTGAATTTAATAAAGTGTTTTCATGGCCTTAGAGCAGACATTTTAGCCTACCATTATGGCGTTTTTAGTTTTTCAAAAAATTAGTTTTTATTGAAGAAATGGTTGAATGCGATTCACTGAAAAATTGTACTGTAACCACATATTCTAAGGTAAGTGTTTATTTCTAATATGTTATATACATAGTGAAATATTAGTTTAACACAATTTAAGTTAGTAGATTTTTAAATACATATATTTTCTTACAAGTATTTATTTAAATCACTATTATCAACTTTGAAATATAGCTTTTAAAAAGCAAACTTAAATATATTCATATGTCAATAATTTATGTATATTTGGCGTATTTGATGATATAAAATAGTATTGATCAAAAATTGATCAATTTTGTATTTGGTGGAAATTTCTTATTCTTATAGTTAAAGTTCTGTAAACTATAAAATAACTGTTAAGTATTCTTCCGATGTGACCCCTTTTCTTGTTTTGTCACTTTATCAATATTTTTAAAACTCATTAATATATTTGTATGTTTTTTGACAAAGATCTTCAGTCTCCATAAAAATTACGTTTATAACTTTTTTGTTATAAAATAAACATTATTCAAATTCGCTAAATATTGGTAATATTTATATCTATTACTTTTTTAGAACAAGTCTTATTAAAAATGGAGTTAAAACTTATTTCAAGAAATATGTAAATCTTATGAAATTGTTAAATATAATGTTTAATTTTAAAATTAAATAAACAGTATAAGTACATGAAATCGTTTTAATATACTCATATAATAAACTTCCTTTTACAGGTTTGTAAAGCACATTTCAGACAAGAATAAATTTAAAGATTTACTAGCATGTATAACGAGAAAACGAAAGAAATATTATCTGCTTCATTATCAAATCCACGACTCGTTGCTGGTACGTACAGTTAATGTTTTTTTATTTTTTCCTTAATTTATTGATTCATTGGTAACTCGTCTGAGTTTTAAAAGTATTAGAGTTAATAGATTAATTAAATTAATGAATTAGTAAAAACATTTAAAAAGGGAAACACAGACTTTAAAGTTTGCATTAAGAAGTAAAAAGTATATTTACAGAGTAATATACTTCAGAATATTATTATTCTTTAACAACATTAAATCGTGTTATTATTTTTGGTAAAAATCACGGCAAAAAGATTATGCGTTGACGTTTCCAACAAATATGCGCAGTGCATGTGCATATTTGTCTGAATCGTCGGCATATAATTTTTCGAATGTGGTTTATCGAAAATAATAACAGGTGCGTCTATTAATTTTAGACCCAGCACTACATTCAAATTTTAAACATGGTTTTATTCAATGTTCATTATACAGCTAACGCCTCTAAATTCTGTCTTTACTTAAGTTCTATTTACTATGTTTCCTTTTTCTATCTGTTTTATCTCCTGTGCAGTGTTGATCACTACTGATGTTTTTAAAGCCTCTTCCATCTGTTATTAAAAATCTATTAATGTATTTATTATTTTTATAGTAGCATTCATTCTCTATCTATTCGGCTTATTGTTGGTCAACCATTATTGACATCAGTAATTTTCGTCACGTTTTTATTTTAAGCGATTTTCCTTTGATATAATCGTCTGTGAACCCAAAGTTAAGTCTACGTCTTTTTCCTGGCAATTAGTCTTCTGAATTTGTTTGCAGTTCGAAGTCGGCCGTTTTTAAATGATCAGTTGGTTGAACATATAGCCTATTCTGGTAGAATGTCTTTTTCTGATTTAGTAATAATTTAAGTGTTACATTCAGTAGTTGTGATTAACAACAAAATGAAAGATATTCTTAGTGTTAACATTGTTTCCTTTTTTTTTTTGTTTTTCTTTCAATTGCATACAAAAGAACACTTTTTTTTTTCATAATATTTTGTATAAATATTTTTGAATGATAAACAAAACTAAAAATGCTGTTTGTATAATAAAACAAAGTACTTCGATGTGCTGTACTCTGTAAAAGTGGGTATTGGCTCAAGAGTAATGTTGAGATAGAATATTTTCATCCCCGATAAATTTATAAATAGTTCTATGAAGTTTCAAATTCGTTTTCTTTTATTACATCTACATTGCCAACATAACTAAAATTAATATATAAAGGCACTCGCGTTCATTATCTGTTTAATTTCAAAATTTTGTTAGTTAATATTTTTCCTATATTCAAATGAAAGAAATGTGTCAATCTGGCCAGTACGAGGTGGAATAAAAAAAATGATTATTTTAATTGGTATTAATGTGGTAGAGAATGAATGTTATTATAATATAATTGTTAAATTATGGATATCTGCAGATAATTAGTCCTAATTTGCACAATTCAAAACATTATAAAATATTGTAATTATAAATAAATAAATAAAATAAAATAAATTGGTATAGTTAGGCACAATCAAATACATACAGTTATTAACTGTATTTGATATATTTTAACAGAGTTTATATTAATTATTACAGATGTTGTTCCATCTCAAATGACTGGTTGTCCGCATTATTTGTCAAAATCATTAGTAGTTTGTGGGGATCCAGATAAACGAAAAGAAACAGCAGAAAATGAAGTATTGTGTAAAATGTACGAAAATAGCAAAAAAGAGCATGAAATGTATCTCAAAAAATCGTGTGATGTGTAATTGTTTATTTACTTATTTATATTTATTTTTGTATCCATTGTAATTCCTTAAAAATAGTCCTTTTCAGGACTTCTGTTCACTACATTTATTTATAATAAATATTCCTATGTACTGTTTTCTGTTTTTTATGTAATAAATAAATTGTTAACAATTAAATGTAATATATTTATTATTAATGTACATTTTGTGTATATGTTTTTTTTTTTGTTTTTTTTTGTTAATATCGTTGTAATGTGACATTATAAATAAACTTACTACTTAGTTATGCATTTTTTGAATTCAAAATTTTCATTTTAAGATTAATTTTGCTTGTTTATTTATTTATTTGTACTGTGTTTTAAGAAATTAAATAGGTTCACATGAAGTACAAATTGAATCTCTATAATTTTTACATTGATTATGATTAAATATTTGAAATTCTGTTATTTAAAAACAGTCTGTACAATAAACTTTAAATTTAGTATACAGCATAAAAGTAAAACGCAAGTTGATAATTTAAACTTCAGTAACAGAAAAGATTACAAAAACAGTTGCTTTAAACACAATTTTAATACTTTAAAAGTGTAATCTTGGAATTTTTAATCAATAACTACAAAATTGTGTTACTATAGTTGAAGATATTTTTGTAAAATTTAAAAATTGAGAAGCAGAGATTTTGAACACTTCGAAGTATTAAAAAAGTTAAGTTATTCTATTAATTATTAATTCTTTTTGTTGTTTATTTATAAAAATATGTCAGTTGGCACAATATAAACATAAGTTCCAAACATACGTTTACGTAATACTAAATGCAAAACAAAGAAATCTGATTTCTCGCCCCGCGAAGAGGAAGAGACAGGTAATTTTTTGCGATTTTTTAAAGTTGTCACTAATTTTAAAAATTCAGTTAAGAAAATGAAATACGGTTTTGTTCCTGACGAACATTGTGATCTTTCCATTAATATGAGAGCCTGAGAAAAAAATATTTTTCTCCAAAATTTTGAGCTTTCGACGTTACAAAGACCAGATATGAAATTGTAAGCTCGGCTATATTTTTCCTATGAAGCGGTCCTTTATGCATATGTGTGATTACGTTTTGGTTTTCTCTACTTTTTGACTCTAATTATTATTTACATGAACATAATTTTTTGGCTGCTTTTGGGTCCAAAAGAGGGGTCTATATAATTTTTTAGCCGAAATTCTTTGCTTTCTTGAAAGAGCTGCATTTTGTTTTATATTTGAATTTCACTTTTATTTAAAGGTTTATCTGGTGATGAGTTATGAACTTTTAAGGGATTTTTGAAATCATTTATATCCCACATTACATATCCTTGGTGGTGTAGTGTTTTTGCTGTCCAGAGTAATCGGTTAGCTTGAAATTATGGATTGTTTTAAAGAGCATTTTAATTGTAATTTCTAATCCAAATTTAAAGTTTATAAGTCAAACCATGACTTATTGATCTTTATTTGAAATTTTTGTCGTTTCTGAACTATCTTAGGATTCCATACATTATATGTGTACAGAATCCTAAAAATTATATTAATACACTTCATAATTTGTGACAGTTGCACTTTGCATTCAAAACTGTAAAAACTAAATTTTAAAGAAACTGTTAGTTTTTATTCAATGTATTAAAAATAATTAAGTGATGAATTATCAAAATTAAGTTCAAACAACTTGTTGATACTTCTTACTAGTTATAAAGAAAAAACCAAATATGGTAGATGAAATTTATATATGAAATATGTAAGATCGTATATTTATTTTTGATTTTGTTGTTAATCATTTTTTGATAAGAAGAAGATAAATCAGTATGTAGCATAATTTATATACAAAATGGTTTTTTATAGTGAACTGAATGTGATCAATTCGTAAGTTATTTCTCAGTCTACTACCGCTATTTTGAATCCTGCTCTAAGGTTTTATATCTAGGTGGTGTTGGTTTGATTCACCCAGTGTTAGCTTCAAGGCAAAATTGCTTGTGAGTTGGATTTTTTCTGACAATTTATTAATTTTCTTAATTTCATAGAAATATGATTTCCATTTTTATGCAGATTATATGTATTGCATTATAAATAGACAATATGTTTAAGATAGTTTTGTGACATTCTCTCCTTCCACCCGTTAAATTGTTAAGGGACACCACTAGTGTAAAATTTACAAAAATTCGATTTTTGTTTCTTGCATTTTTTGATAGCTTATACTTTTAAAAATAACTTACTAAAATTTTAAGTATGCATCTCAAGTAGTTTTTGCATTACAGCCTCTTAAAGAATAGCTCAAATACCCAGGTATATACAAGAGCCGTTCAAAAAGTAAGGTTCTCTATTTTTTATTTTCTAAACTAATAAAGCTAGAAAAAAAAACAAACACCTGCATTGAATTCAACATACTTTTATTTACTTTTTTACATATTCACTGTTTAAGTTTAAGCATTTGTCGAGTCAAGAAATTAACTTATAAATACCTTCCTCGTAGAAACTTATCGTCAAAATTTTGTAACCAGGTAAGAACGAAATTTTCCAACTTCTCGTTGGTCTCGAATTTTTTTGCATGGTACCTATAGTAACAGACTCAGAAACTGGCTAAGAAGATCGAAAGTGGTTTGGCGGTGATCGGATCGCAGAGTTTCTTCGATTTTTCGCACTAGTTCGTCTGAGATTACAGATAGTCTGCTGTTCTGTTGCTCGTCCTCTACATTCGTTCTATCTCCTCGGAACTCACGGCAACATTTATGAACATGTTGAACACTCATTACAGGATCATAAACTTCCACTTATGTTAGCGGCAGCGCATTTGTTATTCGTGTCTGATATTTGTGATTGTCATTCGATTCGTGTGTCAAATCTATACAATGTCAGAGTTAGGAATTTTGGAGGAAAAAGAAATTAGCGATTCTGAAAATTATGAAGAATAGCTCTTGTGATGTAAATCACGCTGTATTGGCTTCAAACATGGAAGTCGATAGTATAAAAGGAATGTTCGGTTGCTTGATTGATAATTATGAAATGAAATACGTGAAGTATATTGGCGATGGTGATAGTGCTACATATAAAGGATTATTGAGTCCTGTAGAAAAACTAGAGTTCAAGCACAATTATCACCCTTTTTGATCTAAAAGTTCAAGAAGCTCTGAAGCTAATATATGAGGACTTGACCAGACATAAGTGTCTCGACAGATGTAAGGGAAATAATACATAAAATAATAACCAAAGTTATAATGGTTTGCTGTGGCATTTTGTTCCAAAACATCTCCATGGCCTTAAAATCATCGAATTATCTAATTACTTTGCTGTCTCTATTTTCAATGATGGTTTTTCATCGGTTTTGAAAATTTTGAGTGTAATAGGAGCAATAATTGGCCCTGCCGCATGGGACTATGCCGCTAAAGAGACCAAACGAAGCTATGCATAACTGATCATCGTCACTTGGCTGTCTCGAAAGACGGTCGTTCAGCTCTCAGGAGAACTTCAAGAGCCCAGCAGGCACAGCTCGAAGAAGTGGAAGGTGTACTATATGTCTTTGGAATAACATATGAGCTCTAGGTATATTTGTAACAATGAAATCACTACTTCTATCTTTAAACACGTTTTTCTCAAAGTACATTTTACAAATTTGCTGCAGTTCTAACTCCATAACAAATCATCCGATCGACGTGATTCTTATTTTATCTTATTTAGTACTTTTTTCTCTATACAATGACCCTCCAGTTTTTTGATTGCATAAAAATTGTAATTTTGGCATGCCAAAAATCATCAAATTTATGAGCAAATTTAGAACTTTTTTTCAAAACTTCGCCAGTTTTTTAAATTAATTTTTTTTTTTTCTATCGAGGGTCATTGTATAGATAATATCTTCAAGTTTAATGTGTTTTTTTTTCGATTTCGAGTACTGTGAAAGGTGTAATCACTGCAGCAGTGGGGCCATTGGCGCACTCAAGGGGGGTGCCACGGGGCCATTGCTCCCCCCAAAAAATCTTTGAAATCTTAATTTCGTTTTGTAATGTTTTGTTTTAGTTTTTTTTTTTTTTTTAAAAAACATACACATTTACTTTTTGCTTATATTACAAATATAATGTTACGTTTCTATTGCTATTATTACTTTTTTTTAAATAAAATTCGTCAGTTTTGTAATTTAAAAAAAAATAATATTCGTTAATTTTTTATTTTTTTTTGTTTGATTTTAATTTACAGACCACGGAAATAGATAAGTACTTAGTCGAGGTACCGAGTTACCACCCCTAACTCATCTTCTAAATTCTAGCCCCGACCAAAAAAAACTCCTGAGTGCGCCTTTGAGTGGGGCAACTTTTTTTCCCGAAAAATTGAAGATTTTTATTCTAAAAGAATTGTAATGTTAACTTTATATATGTATAAATATAGTCTGAAAATTTCAAAACAATCGATGCAGTAATTTTCTTTAAAGAAATTCCTGAAAATTACCTTTTTTTTAAGCCGTCACACTAGTGGTGCCCCTTAATAACAATTCATTCGTAATCGTTTGCCTATTAGATTTTTACTAACAATTTATGTATCGTCGATTACAAATGAAAAATAGTTGTCAATAACTTTAATCTTATCAAAAGTTAGGATGTTATCCATTCTATTATTAGGTGGAAGGATGATTTTTTTAAAAATAAGCTGTTTGTAAATTTTTTCTAACAGTGCGAGCTATTGCGGCTTAATAGATTTCTGTAATTGATAAATACAGAACATATATCAGATTACCACTTTAATTAAAATAGTCAACAATTTATAAGCTCTGCAACAATTAATCATAATAATACCTATTTTATCTTATATATTGAAACTAAATAAAATAAATTTCTTCCAAAAGATAAAAGTATATTTATAGTATTATATAATAATTGAATTCGTTCTAATTTACCTTAACTGTAAAAATAAGTATTTACTTCACCATAAAAGAATTATCATAGAATAAATATTAAAATTTCTATTTGTATCTCAAATTATTTATCAGAAGAATAGTAAAGTATCATATAACTAGAATAATAATTACAAAAAATATTTTTTTATTAACAAATCATTTGTATTAAAATTCAAATCAAATGATATATTTTTAATCTGCACAATATTAAATAGATTATTTTAGACATTGTTAAATACTTAATTGAAAATGTTTTTAGCACAAATATTTTTATATTTTTATTAATATGTATTAAATATAATTTATTATTAAAGGTAGATTTTAAAACATTTTCCATTAAATACATTTTTAAAATATATTAAATTTAATTTTCAAAACTTAAAATTGAACATAAATTGAAACGATATAATCGATTAATTGAAATCGAAAAAAGGTCCACTTTTGAGGTATCACTCCGAGGTATATATCCCAAGAATAACGCACACTACTAAAAGACGCAAACATTTTTTTTTTGGGGGTTTCATTATGTGCGTGATTTTCGATACAATACTGTTCGATCGTTGCTTACCAACAAAGTCGTCGTTTGTACAAACGTTTAACAAAGCTCGTCGCTACAATCGAATGAATGTTATACCATAAACCCCAAAGGGTCATAAAAGATCTTTTTCTGACCGATCGCGTTGTTAGGCTAACCGTTGTAAATGTTCCGGTGCAATACCGATTTTTTTTCTGCGAAAATGGTGAAAGCGGCTTTTGCAGATACGTTTGTTGCAAAAACTTGTTTTGTCACGTCGCAAAGGAGAAAATCTAGAGGGATGTTTAGCTGGAGAAAATCGGAACTCGATCATTTAGATTTGAGATTTCAATCAACGAACACTTCGTTCAGAAAACGGTAATAATTTATATTATTGCCCCCAGTTCATTCTGCCTATTTATAGTTCACAATAATACATTCGTCGTCGCTACTTTTTAGTTCGTCTGACTTGCTGTATAGTTCGTCTCAATTTATTTCATATATCATTGTAAATTAATTATAAATATTAATTTTTTTTAAAATAATTCAAATTAATTGTTTTTAAAATAGTTCAAACTTTTTGAATTATTTTTTCCACTTTATTGCTCTTAAAATATTTCAAATTTACTCAGAACAATGGATGGCTAAATCCAAAAGCGAATAAATTAATTTATAAATGAAGGCATAATTTTAGAATAATGTGATTATTTGCTAACAATTTAAAAAAAATTCATGTTCATTTGTGATTAAATTATTTCATACTGAATGAAAATATTGTTTTTTTTATTTTGAAAATTTTAATTTACTATTTCAAAGATATTTACAAAATTCTACCCTAATAAAAAAATGTTAAGTTAATTTTAATTATAATTGTTAATTTTAAAACAATGCGATTTTGTCCGTTACAATTATTGTACCCACGCCTGCTATAGATGGCGTGATTTATTGTCGCCGTATGTCACCGGTCTGTCATTTGCATTACAATAGTACCTGTTGTGCCGGCTTCCACCTACCAGTTTCCGCGGTCTGACCCGGTTTTGAGAGTTCTTTTTTCTTTTTTATTGTTTTTATTGTTTTTTTGTTGTTTTTTTTTTGTTTTAAAAGTATGCCTGCCGAAATCGAGTTGTGCGACGCGCCGTGTAAGCCCTACTATTTCGATTTAATTCGTTATACGGAAGAAAAGAATATTCAATTTTATATCCGACATCGTATTCTTCCGTATTTCAGGTTTAATTGCACCAAATATCCACTTTTTTGTTTTTAATGATTTCTTTCTTTTTTTTACTGCTCTTCCGCGTCTTCATTACCAATTTCTGTGTTTTTTTATTTTTTTTACTCCTCTTTCGTGTCCCCATTACCAATTTCCGCGTTTTTTTTATTTTTTTACTCCTCTTTATTAGTCTTGAAATGAAATATTTTTCCCAATTTATTGGTCTTCAAATATTTTAAAGTGTTTGAAATATTCCAAATTTCCAAATTTACTCAAAACAATGGATGGCTAAAAATCCAGAAGCTAAAAGCTGACAGCCACTCATTCTTCATATAAATTATAATTTAACTTACAAATAATTAGAATTACGGATAATTTAACTTACAAGTGAAGACATAATTTTAGAATAATTAATGTGATTATTTGCTATCAATTTTAAAAAATACTAATAAAAATATTATTTTTTTGTTTTAAAAATTTCAATTTACTATTTCAGGAATATTTACAAAATTCTACGCTAATAAAAAAATGATAATTTAGTTTTAATTATAATTATAAATTATAAAACAATGTGATTTTGTCCGTTACAATTATTGTACCCACGCCTGCGATAGATGGCGTGATTTATTGTCATCACATGTCACCGGTCGCTCATTTGCATTACAATAGTCGTATAACCTGTTGCGCCGGTTTTCTAGTATTGGGGTTATGTGAGTTTTCCTTCTTTTTTTAATTGTTTTTTTTTATCAGTGGAAATGCCCACCGAAATCGTATTGTGCGACGCGCCTTGTGAATTCTCGCATTATCGTTTAATACGGTTTACGGAAGAAGAAGTTATCGAATTTTACATTCAACATCGCTTTCTTCCGTATTTCAGGTTAAATTAATTGCGCCAAATTTATTTTTTATTTTTTTTTATCATTTCTTTCTTTTTTTTTACTCCTATGCGGTATCTTCATTACCTACTTTCGCGCTTTTTTTATTTTTTTTACCCCATTTTCGTACTTTCATTACTTGCCTCCGCGGTTTTTTTCTTTTTTTACCCCTCTTTCGTATCTTCATTACTTGCCGGTTTTTTTCTTTTTTTTTAAATTACAAAATATGGTTTGCTATATACTTTAGGGTTTGCGAGGCATGCCAGAATTTATTAATACTCAATAAGAAGACCTTACTATTTCGATGTGGCCGGCGGATCGGCGGTGTTAAATGCAATTACCAAAAATCGGCGAAAGTTGGCACGTGGCTTTCTCAATGCAAAGTATCCGTGTTAAATATGTGGTTGTTTGTTGTTACCGTCCTGTATATCCGTAATCCTCGTACATATCTACTTTCCCATCTCGAATTATCGAGTAGAACAATTACCGACTGGACCTCCTTCTGTCGTGAAGTAATGGTGCATTATTTCAATAAACATTCGGCTCCTTTAGGAGGTAAGGATCGGATTGTGCAGGTTGATAATGAAATTTGCGTCTACCTCCTCTTCGCGCCCAGAGGCTGGTTTATGGATTTTTGGCGCTATCGATGTTTCTTCCGGACATTTCTATCTACATATCTCTTGTTCCTGACCGTAGTTCCCAGACGTTGCTTCCAATTATCCGACGTATTATCCGTCCCGGTTCCATCATCCAATCTGACGAATGGAAAGGGTATATACCCCTTTCCAGTGATCCTAATTACATCCATCGGACTGTAAATCACTCGGTCACATATCGTCGGCTTGGAAGAAGACTGTCATAACTCAAAAAAATGCGTTGTTATGTTTTTGCAATGAAACAACTTCAATTTGTCTATAATTTTATGTGGAAGAAAGTTACACGTTGTAATTCATTTGGCGGCCGCTAGATGCCACTAGTGACAATATGTGTTTCTGACAAGTCGACACATGTATTCTGTGCAATAGAGTCACATATCAGTTGTGTCTTTACTGTTGTCGTGAAAGCGTCACACGTTCTGTGGAATAGTGTTACATTTTAATAAGTGCCTTACTATACATTCGTTTATTTTGGTGAATATCGTCATATTTTGAGTTAGAACAGTTTTCTTCAAAAGGTAAGGATAAATTATCTAGTTTTTGTATCATTTTAATGTATTAATCTGAGATGAAACAGTATTCTTCAAAACTAATAATTCTAATGGTACCCCACGTCTGGTTTTATTTCGAGATGTGACTGTTTTGTCCAGAAAATATTAAGTTAATCTGAAGAAATGTTTTAATGACACAACATAACCTCGTTTTCGTTGAATAAATTAAATACCTAGTATTTACAATAAACTCAGGACATTTAGGATATATTATTTGTGTGTTTCAGACATTCATTGCATATGATATATCATATTATGAAAAATGAGTAGCCGATCACATCTAATTCTGAAACTTGCCAAAGAACAACAACCGCACGATAATGGTGCTATTTCACCAGAGGAAAATGGCAAAGTTACTGTGATGTGGAAAATTAGGAGTGTAAACGATGACGAATCAAGTCGTAGTGAAGCAAGCGATAGTAACCCTATTGATTCCGATGACTCAAAAGCTGATCCAAATTTTACGGTTGTCTCATCACCATCTTCAGTTTCTGATTCCGATGAAAATTCTTCTAGTTCTGTAGATAATAATGTCGAGAAGATTCGTGTTGTTAAGCACCATTCGCAGATAGAACAGAATGTCAGAAAAAGGAGAATTAACAAGGAAAACTGGCAGAAAAATAGTGCCAAACGGCTTAAAAATCGTGGACAGTCATATAAATCTTTGAAAACAATCAGAAATGACGATGGAACAAAAAAGCGTTTATTGGTAGTACGTGAGGCGAAGCAAATGTTAGCGCCTTGTAATAATAAATGTCGACTCAAATATTTTCAAAAATTTCCAGAAGTGGATCGCCAGACAATATTTACGGAGTATTGGGAAATGGGTGAGCTTCAGAGACAACGTGATTTCATATCATCTTGTATGGAGACAGTAAAACCAAAATATAGATATCAAAATGTCCAAAGTTCTCGATCTTTAAATAGAGCCTTTTATTTGAACTTACGAGGAGAAAAAACACGTGTCTGCAAACTATTTTTCATGGCCACATTGGGAATCAACTCTAGGATCATACGAACAGTTCAAGAAAAGCAAGAGTCAATTGCAAAGGGGATATTACAACTAGAAATGAGAGGAAAGCACAAGAACCACGCAATTGTATCAGAAGAAATAAAAAATGGTATACGGATGCATATAAACAAGATACCACGAATAGAAAGCCACTACTGCAGGTCTGAAACAAAAAAAGAGTATATAGAAGGCAGTAAGACAATCGCTGAGCTCTATAGGGACTATAAGAGCTTATGTCAAGAGCAGAATATTTTATATTCAAATTATTTGATGTACTATACAATATTTAATACTGAATATAACATTGGTTTCTTTAACCCAAAAAAAGACCAATGTGAACTTTGCCTTGCTTTTCAAAATGCTAGTACAGATGAGAAAACTCAACTTCAGGAAAAGTATGATAACCATATCAAAGAAAAAGAGCTTTCCCGGAGAGAAAAAGAAATTGATAAAACTTCAGAGAGTATAGTTGCTGTATACGACCTCCAAGCAGTTTTGCCATGTCCCATGGGCAATGCATCTTCATATTATTATACATCAAAATTGAATGTTTTCAATTTCACCATATACCAGTTGGCAAATAACGAAGTTAGCTGTTATGTTTGGCATGAGGGACAAGGGCAAAGAGGGGCTAATGAAATTGGTTCCTGTGTGTGGCACTATCTTAATGCCATAAACACTAAGGCTTCCATTGAGAACAAATGCATAGACGTCATATTCTATAGCGACAACTGTACGGGGCAAAATAAAAACAAATGCATTTTCGCCTTGTACATGTTCGCCATTTTAAAATTAGCAAATATACAATCAGTCACCGACGTATATAGGGGGGGGGGGGGGTATTGGGGGTTTGAACCCCCCCATTGGTTCTCATAATATCACAAATTTTAGCCAATTTTACTAGTAACCATATGAAGTTTATAGTTATTCACAAGTATTCATAAATATACAATTAACGAACTAGGCTCATGTTACACGTTGTCGGATAACAGCCTGTTTCCTTGTCTAATAGTGAGAGGAAAATACTGTTGACTGTTGTCCACAGCTGATGGACAATGTGTAACATGGCCTTCACCGTCGACAGTGTGTGGCGCGCCCGGCGAAAGCGATCAGTTTTCACAGTCGCGTGGCAACATCGTTTTATATACGAATTTTACGTGTGCGTTTTAAAGAAAAATTCGCCTTCCAATTTTTAAATAATAAACTTAAATTAAATTAATATAACGTTTGAAAAGTGATGAAGCGAACAAACCAGCAGTCTCTGCTTGGTGGTTATTTTTCGAAAAAACCACGTGACACGGAGTCGCATCAAGAAGAAGTGGCAAATGACGGCCCAGCGAATAAAACGGTTGATAAATCGAAAAGAGGTACGTTCTTTATTGTCTTAGTCATCTTTAAAAAGCAGTTTATGTTTCGAATTTTTTTATTTAATGATTTCTTTATAAAGCCCATGTTACACATTGTCCGACAACAGCGTGTTTCCTTTTCTAATCGTGAGAGGGAAATACTGTTGGCTGTCGTCCGCTGTTGTCCGCGTTGCCGCAGACAACAAACCAATGTTGGTTAATAAGTTACACAATTTTTTATTTAACTAAGCATTAATACGCATTTAATGCACTAATATGTAAATAAAATTTGGTTAGTAATAGATCGATTTATTCTATTTCACAGATGGAGCGGATTTGTCCTCTCTTGGGTCCACTGCTTACAATATTGGAAGATTTGTTAATAGTGCTCCGAGTAATGATGAGGAAAAACTTAAGGCTTTAAAAGAGCCTTGGACCCCACCAGATAATTTCAAATTTCCAACCTGCGGCAAGAGAAATCTTTCCTTTCAACGCTACTGGACTGCCAAACACTCATGGCTTGTCTATTCTAATGTGATGGAGGGTGCACTTTGCAAACTATGCGTTTTACTTGGAAAAGAGCGAGGCGGGCATGGCTTGCAAAGTCTTGGAGCATTTGTCAGTAAACCATTCACTAACTGGAAAAATGCTTTAGATAGCTTTAACCAACATGCTAATACGAACTACCACAAATTTGCAGTAGAACAAGGAGCAAACTTTGTGAAGATTGCGGAAGGCAAATCCACTGATATTGTGGATAGTATGAATCTGGAAAGTCGTAGAAATGCTGATGACAACCGCGAGAGATTAAAAGCAATTGTAGAAACCATTATTTTATGCGGAAGACAGGAAATGGCCCTACGAGGAAGCCATGATTATGGAGAAATAGGAGTAGATGAACCTTCCCACAATGATGGCAATTTTAGAGCACTTCTTCGTTTCCGTGCTCGATCTGGCGATGCGGCTCTTAAGAAGCACTTACTTTCACAAAGTGTGCACAATAGAGCCATGTATACTTCATCGGGAATACAAAATGAAGTGATCGATCTATGTGGTAATGCACTCCAAACAGAAATACTGAAGAGGGTCAAGATGGCTGGGTTCTTTACCGTATTAGCAGATGAGACTCAAGACATATCTCGGCAAGAGCAACTAACACTATGTTTGCGATATGTTGATTGCTCGGGTCAAAAGTCAGTTATTCGGGAAGATTTCGTTGAATTTATTCACGTGGAAGATGTTTCAGCTCAAGCGTTGGCAACGACAATTTTAACACATCTGTTGTCTTATAACTTGGATATGGACAAATTTATTGGACAAGGCTTTGATGGCGCTGCGGTACTAAGTGGAAGATTGCGAGGTGTGAGAGCAATAATTACAGAGAAATACCCGAGAGCGCAATTCGTACACTGTGCAGCTCACGTCTTAAACTTAGTTTTAGCGCATTCATGTGAAATTCCCATGATTCGGAACTGTATGGGTACCATAAAAAGTGTTGTAAACTTCTTTAGACAATCTCCACTACGAGATAATCTTTTGAAGAAAATCGCCGATAAAATCAACTCAACATATTCAACACTTATCTCTCTCTGTGAGACGCGCTGGACTGAAAAGCATGCGGCAGTAGAACGATTTGCGCAAATGTTTCCCGTAATACGTGCAACGTTTGAAGCACTTCAAGAAGCTGTTAGCAGAGATGTCGCCACTCAGGCATTTCAATTGCAAACCGCTATAGAAAACAGCCAGTTCATTGTATCGCTGGTTATACTAAGAAAGATTTTCTCGTACACCGCAAACCTAAACAAGGCAATGCAAAAAGTCAATATCGATTTAACAAGGGTTTGTTGTTTTGCAAAAACTATAAAGGCAACTTTGCAAACCATTCGGAACGAAAGCCAATTCTCAGTTCTTTTCCAAGAAGCGAAGGAGATGAGTCTGAATGACATAGTTGTTCCAAGAACGGTCGGAAAGCAAACCCAGCGGAACAATGTACCAGGGGAAAGTGCTGAAATATATTACCGTCAAAATATATTTTACCCGTTTGTTGACCACGTTATTACAGAACTTGAGGTTCGTTTTAAACCACATGAAGGAACGATTCAAGGGATTCAAATGCTTTTGCCCGAAAAGACGAGCAAAGACCCTGAAACCCAAGAGAAATTGAAAAATATAGCAAAAGCGTTTCTTGGTGAAAATGAAGGGACAATAATATTCCTGTCGGAATATGAACTATGGCATAATCACTGGAAATCTGTAGAGGAAAAACCTGCCACTGTGGTAGATGCTATTGACTGTTGTGATGCAGAGTTTTTTCCTTTGATAAAAAAGCTTCTAATCATATTGGCCACACTACCGGTATCCACTGCAACCCCGGAAAGAAGTTTTTCCACTCTAAAGAGAATAAAAACTTACATTAGAAACAGGATGGGCCATGAAAGAGTTACTGGTCTTGCTCTTATGAGTGTTCATCGTGATCAAGCGATAAAACTGGATTCTGAAGAAATTGTAACTAAGTTGGCAATGAAATGTAAACGGCTCAATTTGGAACTTTGAATTGCATTTGTAAAATATTGATATATTAATATTTTACTTAATATAATAGATTATAACATACAATTATTATAATTGAATTGTTTTATTTCACATTGAAAAAAATTTTGGGTTTGAACCCCCCCCCCCTTTCGGAAGCTATATATACGTCCGTGCAATCAGTGACCCATAAATATTTCATAACTGGTCATACCCAAAACGAAGGAGATAGTTCCCATTCAGTGATTGAACGACATATCAACAAATTCAAAAAGTCTGCTCCGATCCATGTTCCTGAACAGTATGTGACACTCATCCGGCAAGCAAAGAAAAATGGCAAACCATATTCAGTAGAAGAAATGTGTTACGACGAGTTTTTCGACTTAAAAAAACTTGTTGTGGAGATGGGCATCAATAATATATTCAAAAACTCTGAAGGTGAAGTAGTTAAAATCGCAGACATGAAAATGTTCATGATGAAGAAGGATCAGGTCGGAAAAATCTTTTATAAAAATTCTTATCAGCAGCAGGACTTCTTTACTGCAAATATTGTGAACTCAAGGCGCCAGAGAACAGACTTTAATTTACTTGAACTAAGTAAAGCTTATAAACAGAAATTACCTATTGCAGAAGCAAAAAAGAATGGAATACTGTCCTTGATAAATAAAAAAGTTGTTCCTCGATATTATTATGAGTTTTATAACAATTTATAATAATGTATAGTTGTTCTCACAAAGGTTTTGTTTACTTAAAATAAAGTTTTCATATTGTATCCTTTCTAGATACAACAGTTGTTCCACGATATTATTATGAGTCTTATAACAATTTATAAAAATGTATAGTTGTTTTCAGAAAGGTTTTGTTTACTTAAAATAAATGTTTCATTTTGTATATTTAAATTTATTTCAGAAGTAACCAAATAATTCTAACTTCTCTAAAATATTATTCAAAAATATAAATATTATTTGGAACAAGACTGGCACATGTTTGAAAATAGGGGTTCAATTTGTACAAACGTACAAAACAAAAGGCAACTTAAGGCAAAACAATTCAACTTAAGTTATCTGCAAGCCACCTGTAAAGAATATGGTTTCTAATTATTTAATGAGATCGAGATCTGAGTACATTTTATCCAGTAAAATGTTTACATGCTTCCCCTGAAAATTTGTGTATTTTGAGTTATGACAGTCTTCTTCCAAGCCGACGATATGTCAATCCGGATACCGGGGTTCACACCAATAACATTGAACGTTTATGGCGTGAAGCTCGGAGTAAAATTCCGAAATATGGTACTAGGCAAGATTTCTTTCCCTATTATATCGCGGAATTTTACTTTTTGCAAAGAGTACCACAACGCCAACGTATCCATACATTTTTTAACACCGCCGCCGAGATGTAGCCCGCTTATTAAGGTATGTTAATTTAGTATATTAAATATCCCGCCTTTTTTAAAATTCAACATTATTTTTAAAATATCATCTTTCCCGTATTTCACTTTTTGCGCGTCATTTTAAACATGTCCGTTACTAACATACTATCTTTCAGATATTTCACTTTTCGCGCTATTTTTCATATGACGTTACGTACTTCGCTTTTTCCCCGTCGTGTTTATTTTCGGTCGTAATTTTAGTTCGCTCATTTTCGCTGTTGTTCATAACTTGTGTTAGTTCACACACTATGAATAACAGCGAAAATGAACGAACTAAAATTACGACCAAAAATGAACTGGTGTACATCATATAACGGCTTACCGACTTTTCTTTCATCTGATAAAAGTAATGAAGATACATTTGTCCGAGATAAATTTATTAAACTTTTGTGATTACGATAGAATTTCATACATTTTTTTATTTTACGTTATATTAATTTCTTCGTCTTTTTTCTAGTGTATCCTGATTTTTGGACAATTTATTTTGGCGCGAGCTGATTATTGGTTTAATCTTATATTCGTGGAAAGATCAACCACGCGGTACACCATGCTCAACAATATTAAATATTTTGGAAAAATATATAGCGGTAAGTAAATGTTTGATTTTTTATCTTCCAAATTATTTTTGTCCCTCAATTTAATGAATCTTATTCACAGATTTTTTACATTTCTCGCGATTTTTACGTTACTTCCAACAGTTTTTCTCAATTTTTCCATTTATTTTACTCATTCCTTACACATTATAATCGAACTAAATTACGAATGTCGTACATTATCATTTTTACAAATGTTTATGTTGTTTTATGTCTTATTATTTTATATTATGCTGTATACTGATATTATGTCGATATATTTAATTTATAAAAATTAATTTTTTCCATATATACGAATAATGAAATTTAGAAAAGAGGTTACTTTTTGAAAATACCATTTATTTGTAAATATATAACGATAAAATTACAATTTATTTTTCTTAAAACACTTTCGCTATACTAATCTATATTTTTAATTTGTTTCTTTAGCACGGGATTGTTTGGGATCAATCAATTTTCTATGCGAAGAAAATACGACAATTAAAAAATAAAGCCAACCTGAGTAGTGAGAGGTATCTTAACACTTTGCAGTCGGCTAATTTGTTACCATTTCCGTCCTGGGTGACGCGGTGCCCGTCTAGTAGACGGAATTTAAATTTTTCTCTGGCAAAGGCGAATTTTTGATTGGCAATGACGACGTTGCAGTCTATAGCAGTGTCACAGGCGGATATGAAATTTGAAACTGCGATATCCCATTGTCAGTGAGTAAGTATCATACACGGGTGTCGTTTGCATAGAAAAAGCACCGATGTTTACTCTATAAGTGACAGACATTCCTTTCGCTGTACCTCTTTTTAACGAGAAAAAATAACGGAAATGACGCGACTATTACGGCTGCGCTAGTGTAGCACGTGTTGCGTTCATCGTAAAAGTTACGCAATGTTTGGATATTGTAATTCATTTCTCTTGTTCGCGTTGTTTTTGCGTGTTAGGGGTTGAAATGTCAAAAATTCTCGACGAAAAAAGTATTTTAGAAATCATTTGTAACGATTCCGAGTCTGAAATTGAAGAAAATGATTTTAATGACCTCATTGAGAACGAACCAGTCTGCCGAATTAAAGCCATTAAATGTGTATGATTCATTCCCATCAGAAGGACTATAGTAAGTATATTTTCTAATTTAAGTAACATTTTCGTATTTTATGAATCAAAAGTATACTGCTTTAAAATTAATTCTATTATATTTTATCTAGACAAGTAATTTTAATATTAGAATGTTATTTCCTTTGAGTTCTGACAGTTCACCCTATAGCTTTTTTTTCTCTTTCTTAGGAATGCAACGACATTGAAAACGATAATGACTATGACCCTTTGCCGGAATATTCTGCTTATGGTTTAAACTGTAAACTACAAAAAAAACCAAAGTGAAACATGCAGATGGGAATGGGGTACTCTTGAAGAAGAGAGACCGCCCTTACGTGTCTTCGAATCCGTGTCAGGTCCAGTGTGTGTTCCTTATCGGATATTTCGAGCGAAATTGAGTTTTTTGAAATATATTTTAATAAAGAGATAATTTAAAAAAATTAAAACCGAGACAAATAAATATGCACGGTTAAATATTGAAACGGTACTACGCTGCAAAGCGTCTGACTCGCGTCCAGGGATGCCACCGCGGATTTAGTCCGCGGAATTATTAATTATTATTTTATTAATTATTATTATGATAGTTATTATTATTATTAATTATTAGATTAGCCAAGAAATGGGTTTCGTTTTAACGGTTTGTATTTTAAAATTTATCTACAACTATTTTACTGGGACGGTATACCGCTAAAAACACACGTTAATTAAACTAGATACGAACATAATATTACGACGATTAAGAAATATAAAATAATTCAATACGTATCTCTGTTGTCGGCCGGGTGGTGCAAGATCCTGAATGACGGTGTCTCGTTGGTCCTTTAAATCGGTTGGTATGCAGAGGAAATTCGGTCCGCGGTATTTTAAGAACATTTAACGAATTATACTCCGTACACTTATTTAATTATAATAATCGGAATTACGAGCGTTCGCGTTTTTCACAGTCGAATTACAGCCAGTGGCCAACTTGAACGGATTCTTCACTTTTTTACTGGTCCGATGACCAAGACCGAAAACTATAACGTACCGACTTCGGCCGTGACAAAATTTAGAGTGACTTCGACCTTTTTTAGACGGTTTTGCTTACCCTCGACTCCGGCTCATTCCAGTCGTTATTTTTCGTCGGCATGTTTTTTACAACCTGACCGCCGGACTCGTCGGAATCGCGACAAACGAAAACCTATGGTCGCGGGGAGATCCTTTGACGCATTCAAAATGGTCGTGCCTTCCCGGAATCTTTACAACCTGCGATGTTTTCGGGCTTTATTTTTTATGATTCGTAATACTCATTTTTTCCGAATAGTAGTCCTCCGTGGGTGGCGATGCAAAATTCCTTTCTCCCTTGCCGACAACAGGATTACACATATACGCACACTTACGCTCACACCATTTGCCCGATAGTCTATTAAATTAAATTTTTAATATTTTATTTATTTGTTTAATAATTTTGGTTTTATTTTGTTAATTTTTTGTCGAACCATGTAATGGTCACATTACAATATAGAAAAATTAAAACGGAACAACACATTAACGAAAGGTTCTGTATTTAATAATTGAAAATCCGTTAATCTGCATGAAATATATGGATTTTTTGCTATTTTTGTTCATATGTCTTTGGTCCATAAACCTGACGTAAACGATTATCGGAGCATTCAAGATATTTACGTGAATCCCTTTTGTTCAAATATAATGTCCCGAGATCGTTTTAAAACAATTTTGTTCATGCTACATTTAAATGATAATGAACATTAAATTCCAAAAGGACAAGATGGGCACGACCCACTTTTTAAAATACGTCCTCTTTCGGACAATTTTATTAAATGTAGTAAATCATCTTATTTACCCAATCAAAATTTGTGTATTGATAAAGGAATATGTGCTTTCCGTGGAAGGATACATTTTCGTGTCTATATGAAAAATAAACCGCACAAATACGGCACTAAATTTTATATGATAACTGATGTAGAAACTGGTTATATTTTAAATATAGAAATTTACACAGGAAAATCACGTGTTACAAATAAGGTAAATAATGTTATAGACAGATTATTAGAAAATTACTATAATAAAAATCATGTTATATATATGTATGGATAGATATTACACCAGCCCATTATTATTCCAATATCTTTGGAACCGTGAGACTGCAGCAGTAGGTACAGTAATGAGTAATAGAAAATTTCTACCCAAGGATGCAGTTTCTGAAAGAATTAAAAAAGGAGAAACGATATGCAAAAGAAACGGACCGATATTATTTACGAAACGGAAAGATAAGAGAGACGTGTTAATTCTCTCCACAAATAATAGAATACAAATAAAGCCGATAAATAATGATAAATCAAGAAAAGGAATAAAATTAAAACCAGAATGTATTATAAATTACAAGAAAAATAAAACGTGTGTTGATCACGCTGATCAACTACAAAGTTATTATCCACTGAAAAGGAAAACTGTGAAATGGTGGAAAAAAATATTTTTTCACTTAACAACAATGTCAGTAATTAATTCATTTATTTTATATAAAAAAGTAACTGGTAAAAAAATTAAACTAAACGCATTCATTCGAAATTTAGCAGTACAGTTAAACCAGAAAGCTGGCGAGAGTTTTGAAGAACCGAGGCTCTTCAAAAATTCTGGAGGTAGATTACCCGGACGTCATTTTCCACAAAAAATTATTGGAACGGGAAAGAAAAAAAATATCGCTCGGTTATGTAAAGTGTGCACTGAAAAACGGAAAAGGGGGATGGCCGAAAAACGAAAAGAAACAGTTTTTGAGTGTATGCAATGCAAAATCGCTTTATGTTTACCAGACTGCTTTACAAAATTTCATACACAATCTAACTATTGGGTTTAAATAATGATTCTTTTATGTAATTCTATTATATTTTATACTTATTGCATTTTGTTTTCATTTTAAATACATTTATTTCCTCAATGTGTAGTATTAAAAATACATTTCTTTTATTTCTGTTGGATCTCAGAGAAATTAATTTATTACACTTTATTAAAATTTGTTTTAAACCTCAACACTAATTATTTTTGGTATTAAAAATTGTAATTAGGAATTTATGCATTAAATACAATAAAAACTAGTCACTTGATACACTACATTCTTCTTAAAATTTCAAAAATAAATATAAAACAGCAGTTAAAATTTTTCTTATATTTCAAAATTGGCAATATATTTGAATGTTCATAACTCAGTCTGTAATTAATAAAAAAAATTTGTTCTTTTTTAAGATTGAAGGTGAAGATATGATGTTACATTAAATATAACTTATAAATTATAATAAGTAAATTTGTAATTTTAGAAGAAAGTAAAAGTTTCTAAAAAAGGTGCCGTCTCCAGGGGTAAATTGAAAAACCGTCTGAGACACGGGCTTAGACTGCAACGACTTGGTAAACTATGAATGTGCCGTCGCATCAAGTTGACTTTGAAAACCGTGTCTCAGACCACAAAGTGTTAATATTGTCGCATAACCTCTGTTGACTCCAAAAACAAAAGTACACGGCAAAAGAAATTTATTTCGTAAAAGCGCGGACGAAGCAACATCGAATCGAATAGACCGTCGTTAAAACGTGCGATGCTGAACCATATCATTATCTAGACTAATATTGGCCCGGACGAGTTGACACAGAATCACGGCTCGTCCGAGATCTGTTGGGGAGAGGAGAGGATTTTGATCAGTGTGACCAGGAAGGAGTTTGTGGTTCCCACATGGCTCTCCCTCTTGGAGACTGAGCCCCAGTGGGGTGAAGTTGTGGAATAAAACAAGGAAAGTAAAAATGGAAGTTTCACATGGATATTAATTATATGTAGTATTAATAGAAGATAAAGTAGTAAAAATTAACACATAATAAGGTCGTTTATGCGGAATAATAAAAATGGTGTAGGCAAATTAAACTAAATTATCACGCTAAAATGGCAGAATGGCACCTAATCGTTAGTATGAGGAGGTCGGAAGAGGAACTAGGAGCGAAATGAGTTTGAGGGATAGACGAAATTGGAATCGCAGGAGTAACGAGTGTACATAATTGACAAAATTGAGGGATGAAACTCGGTCGGAGAGTTGCTTCGTTAGCGGAATTGGAATGCTCGAAAGTGAATGTAGGCTAATTATATCGATCGGAAGTAACGTAAAAGTTTCAGGCGAGATGAGTGCAAAATGAAAGTGGGAGAGGACATAGGCGCCAATCTAAAGAAGAACGGATATTTATTTTATTTTAAAGAGATCAGAATAAGAAGGAATAATAAAACGGCTTTGAACAACGATCCAGAAAAATGATTAAACTAAACTAAACTAAACTAAACTAATAAAAACAAAAAATTTACGATCTTACAATTTTGGAAAAAGTAAATATTACTTTCGCACACGGCATGAATTCAAAAAAAAAAAAAATTATTATAGTAGTACTAGAGATGAATAGAGAGGAGTGTGATTCGATATACGTTATTCGAGTAACAAAAATAAAATTAATTGCATAAAATAGTAAAAACCTGTCGGCGTTACTCGAGTGTAGTTCTATACCAAATCGGGAATCGGATTTATCTGGGAAACTAATAAATGAAGGTCACGGTCTCATCAAAGCGAACTGGTCGCCTGATGGGGCGTCCATACCGTGATTTCGATATCGTCGGAAATAATTCCTTATCGGAATCGGCATCCTTATTTAGGAATTCGGGATCGTCAGAAGGTGAGGCGTCATCATCGGGAAAGCCGTAAAAATCGGAATCGGAAACTGAATCGTCCATATCTTTGCTTGAAGGTATCGTGTCGATGGGCCAATCGAAATCAGTTAATAGAAGGTCTGGATCATTGCAGGGTGATGTGTCAATCCATTCGTCATTTTCAGAGTTGTCTTCTAAAATGAATGCTGGCTTCAGTCTATCCAGACTAACTCTGTCAATCTTTGCGCCAAATTTCAATTCGTAGCATTGCGGGTAACGGTTTATAACTTTAAACGGACCGTCGTAGACAGGTTGTAAAGCTGTCCGATGTCGATCTCGACGGACGTAAACATGAGTGCAGCTATCGATGCCCTTTTGCAATAATCCTGAGCGTTTATTAATGCGTGCTGGCTTTAGGAAAACATTGTTGATAGTATCGGATAATTTATTAATTAGATTCGATTCGTTTTCGACCGGCGGTAAAGCGTCGATCATCTCGCACGGTAGCGATAGCGGAGTGACGTATGTAAGTTCGGCCGGCGAATGGCCAGTGTGGTTGATCGAAGTTCTTATGCCGAATAATACAATCGGAAGGGCTTCGTGCCAATGTTCAGTTTCCTGGCAGCGGATAGCGGCTTTCAAAGTACGATGGATTCTTTCCACTTTTCCATTCGATTTTGGGTTGTAAGCTGTCGTATTGATGTGGGTTATACCAAATCGTTGTACGAGTTGTTTGAATAACTGTGATGTAAATTGGCTTCCACGACCAGTATTCTTATATCAAATCCATTGTTTTAAAATTATACGACCAGCCGGACCATACTCGCCTTCGACGACTATTAACCGATCTTAATATTGGAGATCGTTTGCCGTCTCATTTGTTGTCAGAAATGTTAGATCTTGCTGGGAATCACTTAGACGAAGCGACTGTGAAAATCATTTGGGAAGAACGATTACCATTTAGTATTCAATCATTGTTGACTACCCTCCCTATAAATACGCCGATCGCTGAATTAGCCGCAACGGCCGATCGCCTTATGTCGCTACATCGTTTTAGGACATCTTCGAATCCATCTCAAAACTATTCTTCCAGCTCTGGTACCGAATATACCAATGCCTTATCCTTATCTCCGAGTTCTTCGACCTCAATCAGTTATCGCTTCATAACTTGAAGCTGAGTGAAAATAAATGTATTTTCGCTGTACCCAAAATTACATTTGTTGGATATGAAATATCTCATGAAGGAATACGTCCCGACCCGAAACGTGTTGAAACGATAGTAACGCTGCCACGCCCAGTCACTAAAAAGGATTTGAGAAGTTACCTTGGCGTTATAAATTTTTATCATCGCTTCTATAAGCAAGGAGCCGAAGTATTAGCCCCATTGAATTCCCTCCTTTTGGGGAGCAAGAAGAAAGATTTGACGCAGATTGCATGGACTGAGGAACTCGATAAATACTTTCGATTATCGAAGAAACTTATAGCTGAGGCCGCAATACTGGCGCATCCGTCAGCTGACGCCGATATCGTCATCATGACCGATGCCTCGTCTACCGCGATCGGATCAGTCATCAACCAGAGAGTTAACGATTTATTGCAGCCTATTTCGTTCCATTCACGTAAGCTTTCACCAGCAGAACGTAAATATAGCACTTACGACCTCGAGTTATTATCAGTGTACGACGCAATTCGGAGATTTAAGGATCTTATTGAGGGCCGCAGAGTCACTGTACTTACTGACCATCGACCGCTTACCCACGCATTACATCAGCCCGCGGAGAAGTTGTCCACCCGTCAATCGCGTCATTTGAGCTTTATTGCTGAGTATGTCGAAGACATTTGTTACATAAAAGGTGCAGATAACGTAGTCGCCGATTATTTATCACGAATCGATGCGTTCATGTTAGACGAGTACAGTTTCGATACAAAACAATTTCGGACCTTACAGGAAGGAGACGAGGACATAACAGCGATACGCAAAAATAAGTCGTCTAAGATTGAAGTATCTGAGAAAGCGATCGACGATGTTATGATTTACGTAGATCAGAAGGTTGCGTGTCTCAGACCACAAAGTGTTAATATTGTCGCATAACCTCTGTTGACTCTAAAAACAAAAGTACACGGCAAAAGAAATTTATTTCGTAAAAGCGCGGACGAAGCAACATCGAATCGAATAGACCGTCGTTAAAACGTGCGATGCTGAACCATATCATTATCTAGACTAATATTGGCCCAGACGAGTTGACACAGAATCACGGCTCGTCCGAGATCTGTTGGGGAGAGGAGAGGATTTTGATCAGTGTGACCAGGAAGGAGTTTGTGGTTCCCACAATATACCAAGTATCCGAAAGGGAATAGCGGAAGACCTTCGCGTCAAATTTTTATGTCGTTTGCTGTTGGTGAGTACTCTAATTATTTATTTATGTTTAATATATCACACATTTGAAATCTACAAAATCAATTTATTTTTTTTTACGATTTTTACTAATCCACAATTAATTCCTTTTTTTCATTCAAAAATATATTTCGAGTAATAATTTTTTACACGCAGGTTTTATGTTCATTTTATGATGTTTTCGATTTTTCTCTTCTAACTTAACATTATACAAACTAATCACGTATTTTTATCAAATACTTCTTTCGTTAAATATTTTCATACGAAATCATTATTATTTATGCGGCATCTCATATTATTCAAAAATTTCCGAATGTGGTATATATTTGTTTATTTACATGTGTATATATTGTTGTTGTATTATGTGTTCTTTTATCTATATATATTTTTTATTTGTATGTTTACGAAACCAAATGTTAAAAAAGAAAATTCTGACTTAATACATGATGAATTTCTACTAAAAAAATAATAATTAAACGGTGTTTGGGCTGTTAAAATATACTTGCCTACTTTATAAAAAAATTAATAATAAATCTAAAGAAATATACTCGACTTTTTTTCAAATCGATTTTAAGATCCCCATCATCAATTTTAAAAATGATCGAATTTTTATTAGCATTATTATGCATAAAATTTAATAAAAAAAGTAAAGATCCGAAATGTGTGAGCAAGAGCAACGTAAACAGCCCTTTTTATAACGGGTTTAAATTCTCCGCAAAGATGCAAATGTACAAAATTCGTCAATTTCAAAGCATTACTTTGCAAGAACTACCATCTGTTAAATAATTTTAATATGCATCTATATAATTACGATTATATTTTGACGGAGCTATTCCCATTATTAGATATTAATACTGTTAGAGATATATATTATAAGGAAATCCGATTAGTATTATCTTCATTAGAATTAGATCTTAGAGAGTATTACGAAATAGTATTTAATTTAAATCCATCCTCCCGTCACGAATTTTATAAAAATAAGTTAAGTTGGAATGTTAGAAATTACGAAAATTTACCATATATGTTAAATGAATTATTTAATAGAAAAAATTTTTTTTAATTTAGATGTAATTATAAATCAGAATTACATTTATTTATTAATAATGAAAAAAAAGATAATTCTTTTTACCGTATGATACAAAAGAATCTGCATACAGTCATGGACGGTCTAGGGGTATTATTTTCGAATAATATCCCAAAACATGCAGAACCTTTTGGATCGTACTGTAAAAACTTTATTGATCATAAAATATTTTATAAATGTACAGAAAAAAATGTAAATATTATTAATTATAATAATTTTACTCCAATAATAAAAAATAAAATAGAATTATATAATAAATTTAGTTGTAATATAAAAAAAAAAAAACCATTACATATGTAGAATATGAAGAACAGGACTATGATTTTATTTTAAGTACATTGTATAGTGTTATATATAATTTTAATTTCAATAATATGTTCGATGAGGAGGGGGATGTGATTTATACAAGTCTTAATTATAATGTTATAGATTACGATTCAATCGACGACAAAGTTTTTTTCTACATTTTTTCTAAAATGCTAGATTACGTGTCATCGTACATTTATCGCGTTAATTTAATATATTTTTTTAACCTTAATTTACAAAAATTCAAAAAAACCGTCAACAATTATAATTTAATTGTTAACGAGTATACATTACTTATAAAAAAAATAAAAATAAAAACAAATTAAGTATTATAGAAAATTTGAATCTTATAATATCTAAAAAAAAAACACTGTATATACATTATAAATATATTTTTCATGTTTTATTTAAGGAGATTTATTATTTCATATTATTATTATACATTATTCTGACATGTATGTTTTTATCATAAACATGTATTCTAAACCAATTTATATTTTCATATACGATCACATAAATAAAAAAAGAACAGAAAAAATTATACGAGCATTTAGGGTGTTTGCTTATTTTTCAAAAAGTCATTTTACAACAATGAAAAAAAAAGTTTATTTCTAACGTTTATAATACGCCAAATTGAGCTATTCAATTTCAAGTTAAAATAACGTCTTATTCAATCTTTTGAAAACCAGATAACTATAACCTTGAAAGAAACGTAAATAACGAATTAGAAAGTATCTTTTTGGGCCCTGACATGATCTAAATCCATCACTGCAAAAAAAAAAGGTATTTTGTAACATCTGTGGAACATGCTTTTGCAGACATATTTGTTGAAAAACCCTGTTTTATCGTTGCAAGTTTGAAATTCGAAGGGTAGTTAGTTGGTGAAATCAGATTTCTTCGATCATTTGGTTTTGTGACTTCGTGCGTTACAGTTCGATGTTTTTCAAAGTGATTTTTTTAAAAATAGTATAAATACGATTCACGGTAGTAACTTTTTGACCAGTAAAAATAGTTTTTCGTTTTGTTTTTGTTAACAGTGATTTTTATAATGGCCACATCAAATAGCGAATTAGCTAAACTGTTCCCGTTGCGTGTATTATTTCATGTAGAAAATATTAATACTAAATTCCGTAAAAGGCTCGCCCCACGTTCCGAATCGTAAATGATACATTTCAATATTCGCGATATTAGTCAATTTTTAAAATACGTGCAGCAACCCACCGTTTCAGATTTAATAACTAAAAATATAGGAACAGGGTTGAAATGCAATATGGTGTTACATTCCGTATTTCGTAGAGCGACCGCGATCACTAAAGGTGATCATGTCACCGAATTGTATTTTTGGTCTGAATGCAAACATTTAGTTGCGGGGGCCGATTTAAATGAATTTTACCAAAATTCGGTCCGCGAAATAGAAGAAAAAATCGAAAAATTCGAACACATAAAAGGCTCGGGGGGTTGGACAATTGATAAAATTGTTTATCTCGAGGTAAAGTTAAATTTTGCAAATTTACGATTGCGCGCGTCTTCGTTTTTACCTTTACCGAAAATTATTAGTGCTCGTAAAGCAGTAATTAATGTTCAGAATCATGACAATTTATGTTTTAAGTACTCTATGCTAGCGAAATTTATAAACGATCACGCTGAACGTATATATATCGTTATAGAAACAAGCTAGAGCTTGACGCGAAATACGATTGGAGGGGAATTTCGTTTCCCGCCAGTCTCGATAAGGTACTGAGTAAGTTTAAAAATGAGCTTAATGCTGTCCCCATGCATGCTTCTGTGGAGCTAAAATCAAAGGTGTACAGCATAAAATTTGATTCTAATAAAATAATCACTAAATGTAAGGGATATTCCTTACAATATAACTAAAAATTAAATAACTTTTGATCCCTGTAAGATATATACTTTTAATAATAATAATATTAACAATAGTAATTACCAAACTGTGAACATGATTGCAAGATATATGTACATGCATGTACACACTGTAGAGAACTGCACGAATATATTTGATACTCGGATATACTTGATTACTTTTGTAATCGAAAGCATTTTCGAATACATCGAATACATATTCGAAGTATTCGTCTTGTTTCGGATAACTTTCGAATTCAAATATAAAGAATATTCGAATACTTTTCGAATACTTTTACAAATACTTTTTCGAATACGAGTACGAGTGTACATAATTGAATTATATTCGAATGTTCGAATATTGGGATTTGGGATACAATTTGCAATTTGTTTTTATTAAATGAGAAACACAATTACAAATTATTCAAGAAAAAATCGCTTTATCGCATTAAATGAGATAAGCAAGGTATAAAAAGTAGTTACTGACGTTAAGAAATCAGGGCATTTCCCGAATGAATCATTCCTATGTCCATGTCGTCGCGTCGACTCGACGAACAATGATGTCCTTTCAGTTTCTATTTACCGTATTGTGAATGTGAACTTGTAAACTTGTGAAGTGATTTTTAAAAATGAGTGGGGACAATGAGGTCATTACCATCGCGGAAAAAATAAAAAGTGGTGTTTTTACAACCGAAAATATTTTAGGAAAAAGTGCTATTTGGTCATGCTTACAAAAAATCAGAAATGATCAGAAAATGAAACTGTTCCTTTTTTACATTGTAAAAAATGCGCTAAAATTTTAAAATATCCAACCAATTCGACAACATCAAATATTTTGAAACATAAATGCGTGAAATTAATGCAACGGGAAAATACGGATTCTGCTAGTAAAAAATTGAAACCAGTTGACGAAAGTTGGAGAAATGAATGCGCTAAAAAAATGGTCAATTTTTGCGCTGCAGATTTAAGGTCCTTCAATGTTGTCAATGGAAATGGCTTCAAAGCTCTAGCGAAATTTTTATTAGAAGTGGGAGAAAAATTTGGGTCAAATATTAATTTAGAAGAATTTTTGCCTCATGCGACTACCATTTCGAGAAGAACTTTCATTACCGCAGAAGAAGAACGGATGAAATTAATACCGCTAATACGTGATGGTAAGTTAAAAGTTTTATACATATTTTTATTCTTTTTGACAAAGTAATTTTAAAAAAATTGCCTTCAATTAAATGAGACTTTGTTAAAATCAGGTATATGTGCCGCTACTACTGATGTATGGACAGAAGAATACCGTCAGACATCCTATCTGACATTAACCATTCATTGTATTAATGACATTTGGGAAATGAAAAGGTAACTCTGTTACTACACGTATTTAATAATTAAAATAAAAAAATAAGTACTAATAATTAATTTACCTTTTGATAAATCTGAAGCTGAAAAAGGTGCCTATTGTTTTTTACAAGTTAAAAAAACCGATTTCCAAAAAATTGAAAAAAAGATTTTTTTTAAAATTTGAAATTTTTCAAAACAAACCTCGACATTATAAAGAACATTAAAAAATTTAATTGTTTTTTTAAATTTAGGGCGTTTTCAAAAAAAAAAATTATAATAAAAAACTAAATCATTCATTTTTTTGAATAAAAAATTTTGAAAACTTTCCATAAATAAAACATTATTTTAAAGGTATAAAGATTGCGAACTTTCAAAAAACAATTTTTAGACAAGAAATGCAAAAAATGAAGTAATTTTCTTAAAATGTTAGAATTTCAACCAAGAAAGAGGCCAGCAGAGAGTCTAACTAAATTTTTTTTCTGAAACATTCAAAAATTCATCAAGAAATATAATATTAAATTTCCTTACTTTTACGAAATATACTGAATAAAAATGTTTTAACATTTCAGTCATGTATTATTTACGATGGCATTCGACGTCGACGAAAGAAAAACAGGGGATGATAATATCGGAAAAATGTTATCAACAAAATTTGAGGAATACGGAATTGGCAAGGATAATTTTAGTGAAAATTATTTTTGTCACCACCGACGGCGGCTCTAATATTCTTTGGGCGCTTCAAAAATTAAATTGCGAAAGATTCAACTGTACGGCTCATTTAATAAATAATGTGTATTGAAAAATGTATTCGAAGATAGTTTTTTGAAGGAACATGGCCATGCGTTTTCTCTGTATTCGCTAATTAATGTATGTAAAGAATTAGTAGTCCGTTATATGAAAAAGTCCGGCGATGTAAAAAAATTAAATGAAACCTTACATCAAGAATGTGATACGCGCTGGTGTTCAACCATAAATATATGCTGATATCAGTTAATGAAAACTTGTCCGAAATACGAACATTATACAAAAACACCAGATATGAATCTTCCGTCGATAGTATCGATACAGAACTACTGGATAATGTCATCGAATTTTTGAAGGGATTTAAAACAGCTACGCTGAAATTTGAAACTGAAAAAACCCCGATGTTCGGCTACGTCTCTTTCGTCATAAAGAAATTGAAAGACCATATTATGAGGTTCACGGAAAACGAAATTTACAAAGAACTGAATGAAATCGCTAGAAAAGCGCACAACTCCGTATTTTGTTTGAAACGAATATCTTGCACAGTGCAGCATCATTTTTATATCCACAGTTTAATCGCTTAACTTGGTTGCAAAAAGAGCAAAAAAAAAAAAACGTATTGAGATTTGTGAACAATTTCGTGGATGAAAGCAAAAAGAAAGCACCAAAGATATAACAAAAGCATCAAGCGACTCCAGTTCTACTGACACTACCGAGAAAAAAGCAGATGAATTCGCGGAATTTCGAAATGAAAAAAAAAATATAACACCGATGAAGTGAAACGTTACCGAAAATTAAATGAAAGCGATGACGTTGCAATTTTAAATTTCTGGAAAGAAAACGAGAAAAAATTTCCAAAATTATCAAAATTAGCCAAAAAATTGTTCGCCATTCCAGCTTCCAGCGCAGCCAGCGAGCGTGTATTCAGTACAGCTGGTCGTTTGGTGGAACAAAGACGCACGAGGCTTTTATCTGAAAACGTTGACGCCCTGCTTTTTTTACATGATTTATATATAAAAAAATAACTTTTTTATGTTAATTTTTTTGTTCCTATTATTTTTTTTCTTTTTCTTGTTGTTTTTGATGGATTCATTTAAATTTTGCTTTAGGAATTTGTGACCTTCTTCATTTAATTAAATTTTTATAAGTTATGCTTTTGTTCCTTTTATTTAATTTTTATACGCTGTGATTTTTTCCCCTTTAAATTTAATTTTCACAAGCTTTTTATCCTTCAGTTTAATTTTTTATAAGCTGTGACCTTTTTTCACCGTACACTTTTTTTCAGCGATTGTGAACTTTTTTCAATAATTATGTTAAAAAATGCGCATTTCATTTTAGGTAAAAACTAGAGGACTGCCCGGAATACGTAAAAAGTAATCGGAAGAATAATCGCCGAGTATACGACTGAATGATGGAAAAGATGATATCGTTGCGACAATGCATCGCCGATGGCATTTACTTCGTGATTATGAGTAATATTCGTCCGAAAGTAGCGAACGAGTAGCCAGCCGCTACGAACACGGTTGAGGTTTCCCCGTTTAAGCGCGCAACGAAGCCGACTTCGTTTAGTCGTATACTCGGTGGTTATTGTATTCGTGCACTAGTGCAAACCAACACACTTTAAAGCGAGTAGTAATCGAGTATACTCGGTTACCGTATACAATAGTCGGTTACGAATACGTATTCGTACTCGGTTCCTTATCAGTATTCGACGTATTCGTATTCGAGTTATATATGATCAGTTCGAATAAAGTAATCGAATTTCTTCGAATATATTCGAGTATTCGAATTCGTGTATTCGTGCAGTTCTCTAGTACACAGCATGAATGTCAACTCGGCTGGCCATAAGCAAAGGCCTAATCAATGCCCAAATACATCTTGCGAATATTATCACAAGGGGAATAACCCTACGCAATCTTGATTAGCATGACCAATTGATCTTTCATTATGGATCATATAGGTAGTGTGTATATATAAGAGTAAATATAATAATAGACGAGGCTTATAAGATAATCTATTATTTTGGTTTCTTTTTTTTTTTTATATGTTTTGTCTTTTTCTTACTTTTGAATACTGTTATGTATCACACCTGTCATGACAGCGTTTGTGAGTACATGTATTGTGTGTATGAGCATGAGGCGTTCACACCTAGACACATTTAGACTAGCTATACAAAATGTTATACTTTTCGTTTTACGTTTACCTATAATCTTTTGCATATGTGTAAGTGTGAATGTTATAGGACATAACTTGCATAATTAAGAGTGTGCGTCTAATGATAACTACCGTTATTTTTGATTTTTATTCTATTTTCTATATCTACTTTCAAGGAATCTATGTAAGAGGTAACTGACTGTGACTAAGCCAAAACGGCGGTGTAGGGTCAGTTATTTCTGTCCTACAACCTCTTGTAATTTCATTATTTGTAACATGTGGAATAAACAAATAATCAAAAAAAAAAAAAAAAAAAAAAAAAAAAAACCACAGATGTTCAATTAAGAAATTATAAAAAAAGACGAAAACTCTTGACTGATCACCTTCTGTTCGTAAAAACTTAAATCTGAATGTCTATGTTTAAGACCAAACATTACTGCCAATTATGAGACTACATTCATATTACACCTCGCTTCTTACCATATTACAAGCGCTAAGTTTATGCCTAATGTAATTTGATGTTTGAATAGTGAAGTTCGTTTGGAATCGCGCTCGTACTATTTAGATAATTTTGCGAGTTATCTCTCTTTATCGTAAACGTTGTGTTTCTTTTATTTTTATTCTTCCGTGTAAGCGAGTGACTATCGCGGCTCGTTCTGCCGCTCCGCCGACCGATTAGCGGTAAGCGGTAGCTACCTTCTCTGTCTTTCCCACTTAAACAATGATCCGATCGCCAAAACTAGGCCGCCGCTACGCCGCACACACATCCGACAGTATTCCTGCTTTAGAAAATATATCAGCTAATACCGAGGATGTAGGTATAGTAACGGACACATTACATCAAAATATACACAAGAACAACTGTACAGATTCAACAGGTAATATCGAACCAATTATTTATGGTACTAATTGCGATGCAAGCGAACTCTTAAACAAAGGCAACAATCTATCGAGTAAAGATAACAAATGTACAAATTTAAACAGTATTTCTCCTTTAACAATAATAAAAGAGAAACCATCTACTGTTAATAACAATGATCAGTGGCATGCAGTCTCCAACAAAAAGAGAGCGAGACGCTCAGAAACTTCCACCGCCTCTACTTCTCCGCCCAGTATAAAACGTAACATTTATGAATTCTTATCGGTAGATGACGATGAGGAAATAAAAAATAGCGAAAACGATATTGATATGACTTTTGAAAGCGAAAACGATGCGGCAACAAACTTTGCTACTAAAAACTATAATTCACATATAAATAACACAAATCATAAACAGTTTACAGAGAAAAGTAAAAAGGTACCTCCAATATTAGTGAAAAATATTAATAACATCTCGATATTACGTAATGCGTTATTATCCGATAGAAATATAAAATTTATCCTTAAATCAACTAGCACAGGAGTTATACTATCAATCCGGAATCTGCGGACAGTTACAGAAAAATTATTCAACTGCTGAGATCAAAAAATTTTTACTTTTACACGTATCAACTGTCGGAAGATAAACCATTTAAAGTTGGACTACGTAATTTACATCCGTCTACAGACTTGAACGAAATAAAAACAGAAATTGAAAAGAAAGGTTTTAGCGTTAAAAATGTAACAAACGTAATTCATCCGAAAACTAAGCAAAACTTAACTATACATTATGTAGACCTAAACCCGTCTTTGCACAATGACGATATTTTCACATTAACAGGTTTGCTGTACACATCAGAATTATGATAAGGCATAGAACTCCATTCATTGTTCAATACTCCTTCTTCGGTGGCCGTAGCAGAATTCCGCATGCAAGGGGCACCCATTGTAGCGACCGACGATGTCGCACGGTTGGCAGTGATAGCGGTTCTGGGGGCCACCCCCTTCCATGAAACGAGGACACAACGGATGGCAGTGGGGACCAGAGTATCAGTATTTTACCCGCGCCGATCCTAGGAATGTCTTCCAGAGATGAGTGTTTAGAGTAGATTTGCGCAATTTTAATCGTTATTTATTTTAATAATTTTTAAACGCCGCGTCCGCTTAACGATTTCGCTTTTAGTATTATTTTCTCGTCAGAGACACGTTGTTTAGTTATTTAGATCTGATCACCATTTTTATTTACCGCGGCACTACGCAAAAAAAAGGACTAAATATGGCCGCTCGTCAACCGTTCACGATCGAGTCCTTTTACCTGAGTTATTGTTGACCAGCGTTACTGGTAGTAAGTCCGTTCTTTGTTGTTGTTTGTTTTCCACGTGTTTCGTTTCGTTTCTTCCCGTTGTCACCTTCCTTGTGCATCCCGTATTTTAATGTTTTTAAATCCGAATTTCGTAACCATTTTGTTGAAATAGTCCTTTTAAGGACTCCGTAGTTTGTTTTCGTAAAAGTCCGCTTAGACTTACATAGGTAGTTTTTATCGAGTGTTTTTTGATAATATAATTTTTACATCCGGAATTTTAGTATTTTGAAATTAACCGGAAACAATGAGTTAGTACATTATGTCATTAGTATTTTATAATAATTAATGATTCGTTTACAGGAAATCATTTAAAAAAATTAAAGCATTAATTAGAGTATTATTTTGTTTCGTATGCTACCTTCCGAAAATTGAATTTAATTAGTTTCACTTTACAAATTAGTAACAGATATAAACACGGATGAATGCAGTGAAAATTTTTTTGGGGGGCCTTTCATAACTCTAAAATTACCCCCCCCCCCACCCCCCACCGAACAATAGGAAGAAAAATTCTTTTTATTCGCTTTATTTACATTTATGTCAAAAGTTGCTGCCAAAACATTTTGAAATGGTTCAATTAGTCCTATATTTTTAAATTTTAAAATTACGGGATTTATTTTTGATGAAAAATGAAACTTCATAAAATAACAATAACAAAAAAAATTATCATTTAAAATTGGCGTTAACGTTTACTGGTTATTTTATGAAAAAATTTATATGCATTCATTGCAAATGTGCAAAAGATGTAAAATACTCACGAGCTGAAAAAATGATTCACTGCAGTTGGTATTTTTTGTTAGTGTAAACAGGAACTCTTACGTTTCACTTCGATTCATTTATCATCAATATCAATAAATTGTTTAAATGTTTCTTTTCGGTTTTCATTTATACTTTTTTTTAAACAACATGAATTATAGAAAACTTCATTTCTGTTTCTGTTGCATTAGAATGTTTTTACAATATGTGTTCTTTAATGCTACAATTAGAGAATTAATCATTTTAAAACAAATTGAGAAAACATTGTTGTTTATAATCGATTATTTTACTTCAAATTTATCGTTCAGACTTGCTTTTTCATTATTTTAAATTACGCAATAAATCATTTTTAACATATGTATGTGGTTTTCCCGAAAAAATTTCTTAGTAACAATAAAAAAAAAATCTTTGCCAAAAACTATTTTATTATATACAGACATATAATGAAAATTTATTTTTAATTCCGAATTTTTGTTTTCGTATTTCGTGTGTATTTCTTAGGTTCATGTATTAATTATATTTTTTAATTTTAAATTATAACGAGGTCAATTATATTTCCAGAGGTTCAGTTTAGTGATGTGTGCCAGAAATGCTATTTGAAGACTAGATTTTTATTATTTTCATTTAATGTATTTATTAAAATGTTATAACTAAGTACAAATAAAAAAAAAAAAAAAAAATTATTTAAACAAAAAAGATCGCAAAAAAAAGAAATCACTTAAAAAATCATAACTCATTACTAGATAAACCTTTAAAGGTAAAATTCGAAATATAAAATAAAATGCAGGAGTCCTTTCATAAAATCAAAAAGGTACAGTAAAGAAATTAATTAAACCTCCCCTTTTGGACCAAAAACAGCAAAAAAAAGGAAGTTCAATCAAATGTGAGCCTGAGTAAAAACATTGGAGAAACCAAAACGTATTTTAGACATATGCATACAGGACCGCTTCATAGGAAAAATATAGCTAAGCTTCCAACTTTATATTCAGACCTTTGGGGTGTCAAAAGCTTAAAAAGTTTAAAAAATATATTTTTTTCCCCGGTATATGACATATTTTTGAAAAGATCGCTATTTGTCGGAAACAAAACCACATTTCATTTCCTTAACGAAACTCTCAATGTTTGCCGAAAAGTTCAAGAAAGCGTAAAAAATTACGTGCCCCCCTCCTTAGTGCCACGAGTATTATCGCTAAACGGAGTAACCCTGAGCGCATGAAACATCATGCTTGACTGAACTTGTTTTATTTATTTATTTATTTATTTTGTATTTGGTTACGCATAACTATGCAAATTGATTTCAATGATTCTTGGTTCATGCAGAAGTGTACCACCGGTAAAAAAGCGATATCGACTTGAAAGTTCGTTGTAAAGTTAAAAAAGGCAAACGCGCTGAAAGTAAAAAATAATTAAATAAAAGGTAATACATTTCAGAGTAATACATTTAACAATCGTATGATTATTCTTCAGCAGCATTAAATTTTCAAAACTGGCAACAGGTAAAAGTGGAGTAAATGTTCATTAGTACGCAATTTGAAGAAACCTAAAGAAACAACAGCACATCCAATTAGAAAACCAAACGGAAGCTGGGCTCGATCTGACCCTGAAAAAGCTGAAGAATTTGGTAAACACTTAGCCAATACTTTCAAACCGAACTGCGGCAATATGAGTTCCCCTCCTAGGACAGACAATACCGATATGTCTCAACCAATCAGGCTAACATCCCCTGCAGAGATCAAAAAGGTCATAAACTTGATGAATCCTCGCAAATCTCCTGGCTATGATTTAATCTCAGCGAAAGTATTAAACGAACTGCCAAGAAAAGGATTGGTATTATTAACCTACATTATTAATGCCATAATACGACTTCAGTATGTTCCCATACAGTTAAAATTCTCGCAAATTATAATTGTCAAGAAACCATTCAAACCGCCAACCGAACTGACGTCGTACAGACCAATCTCCTTGTTACCGATACTCTCTAAGATATTCGAAAAAATCATGCTCAAGCGACTAATGCCTATAGTTGAAGGGAAAAAAATAATACCAGACCACCAATTTGGTTTTAGAGCTAAACACGGAACCATCGAACAAGTACACCGCATTACTGATAAGATAGTAACATCTCTAGAGCAGAAAAAAGTCTGTGACGCCATATTCTTGGATGTTAGCCAGGCATTCGATAAAGTTTGGCACGATGGACTACTTTACAAAATAAAATGCCAATTTCCTCTTCAGGTATTCAAAATCCTCGAATCTTATCTTAGTGAAAGATTCTCTTCGGTCAAATACGGTGATGAAGAATCACAAATATTTCCGATAGAAGCAGGAGTGCCTCAGGGCAGTGTATTGGGGCCGTTGCTGTACCTCATATACACTGCTGATATTCCTGCCCTGACAGACGTCGAAGTTGCTACCTTTGGTGACGATACGGCTATATTGTTCTCAGAGGAGTGCCCAGTAAAGGCAAATGAATCTCTGCAACGGTCGATCGATAGGCTGTCTAACTGGTTTATGGAATGGCGTATCAAGGTAAATGAAAGTAAATCGACGCACGTAACCTTCACTAATCGGAGAGTAAACGAACTTAATGTATCAATGAACGGCAGAATAATACCACTTAAAGATGAAGCCAAATATCTGGGTTTATACCTGGATAAACGGTTAACGTGGAAAAAACATATAATAGTAAAGCGCGTAACGCAATACGCATTAAAGCCAGGCAGATGTTATGGCTCTTAGGGAAGAAGTCGGAACTAGCACTGGAAAATCAGCTACTGCTGTACAACCAAGTTAGTAAACCAGTCTGGCAATACGGTTGTCAACTGTGGGGCTGTTCGAAGAAGAGTAACGTAGCAATCATCCAAAGGCTGCAAAACAAACTCCTAAGAATAATGGTAAATGCACCATGGTACATAACCAATGAAGCTCTACATACGGACCTAAAAATAAATTACGTGAAGGACGAAATCGTACGAGCAGCAAAACAGTATGCTGCAAGACTGGAGTCACACCCCAATGCTATGGCAGCCGCATTGTTAAATAATTCTGCTGATACTCGCAGACTGAAGAGAACAATAGATTTGGACCTAATATAAACTGTATCTGGTACATATGTTAAGTGAGGCCCTGTCACTGGACAGGGCTGTTCAGCAAGCCATTTTTACTAAAATATTAAATTTACTAAATAGCCCATAGTGCTAGTTGTAAATTAACAAAAAAAAAAAAATAAATAAATAAAAAGCGTTTTTTTTTTTTTTATAAATTGTCATACAAAGACATAGAATTTAGAATAATTGAGGTCCAGAAAAGAAAATCCAACGCCAATTTTGTTCTGGAGAAAGCATATTTAAAAAAAATTGCAGATAAATGAGAAGAAAAAAGCGGACTGCTTAAAATTAATTCGCTCGAAACACATTTCACCAAGTTATATCAATATTTTCAATTCTTTGTTCTCCTAAAATTTTTTTTCAACTTTATGTAGATGTTTAGTTTATATTCATAATGTTGCATTAATAAAAGCCTTATAAAACACACAACAAAAAATTACATTTTTACTTTCAAAATTAGTCATAAAATCGAAAATGAAACTTTTGAAAACAGGAAAAGTGACACAAACGATAAAAGGGTTGTTTTAAAGGGGTGTAACATCACATTCTAATAAAATGAATATCCAATTGTTTCAAGAGAAAGTAAACCTAAATGATTTATCATTTGATTTAAGTTAACTTAGGTGTGACACCTGCCTAAAAAATGGGTTTCATAATGCTCAATTTTCTTTTGCCTCTTCTATAAAATTTACATTTTTCGATTTGTATCACTTTTCTTTCGGGGGTGTAATATCGAGTGGGCCATCTATCGGTTTAAATTTGAACCACCGGTTATTTCGAATCTAATAATACTTCCCCCCCTCGGGGGTACGCAGATATGTGTAACCGAGGGACCCTGAGCTCAAGGTAAGGGGCGCGTCCACAGGCGGTGGATAGTGGAACGACCTCCGGTTATGGAGGTTAGTTGCAAATAAGTCATGGACAAATAAGCAACCGCGAACCATGAACGGCGATGTATCAGGGGCAGTGGGGAAGTCTTGGAAAGCTTCCCTTAAAAAATACTGCGTATAACCCGTTAAACACATCGTGTCAAAGCGAATATAGCCGCTATAAGCTAATCCCGTTCAAATCCAGAAGCGTCTGTTCCATACTGGACGGCTCCCTGGTCAGTGGCGGTTCTCCATGTTAGGAGCGGCTGTTCTAAAGCGATGGAAGGCAACGGAAAACCACCATCGAATTACGTCTTTCTTTGATCAATATGACAAGTACAAGGAAAATCATAAGTGCTGCATCCAAGGGGTATGTACGAAAAAGCATACCAGGCATTGGACGGTCATTGACGGTAACGTCAGTTGACTCGAGCTCTCCCGTCTCCCTATGGGAACGGAACTCTGCAGGAGGGAGCAGACTTGTTGAAGATCAAAGAAAGGATTTCCCAGGAAAAGTAGCGGAAGGTCAATGCAGGAGAAGGATAACTAAAATAGGAACATGGAATGTAAGAACTATGCTAAAACCAGGAAAATTAGAAGAATTAAAAATAGAAATGAATAGATCAAACATGAATATAATGGGATTATGGGAAGGAAGTGGAGATTTCTGGAGCGAAAACTACAGGGTAATATTTAGTGGAGGAAAAAAAAGGAAGCAAAGGAGTAGGATTCCTACTAGACAAGCAAAGCGGACAAAGCGTTAAAACAATAGCAGCCATAAGTGATAGGATAATACTGATAACATTAAAAACAGAGCCCGTATCAACGACAATAATGCTGATATATATGCCCACAAGCAGTGCAACGAATGAAGAAATAGAAGAAGTATATGAAGAAGTAGACAGTATAATACAAACAATTAATGATAAAGAAAATCTAATAATTATGGGAGACTTTAATGCGGTGGTAGGAGAAGTGCAATATGGAAAAATAGTTGGAGAATTTGGATTAGGTCAAACCAACGAGAGGGGTGAAAGGTTGATCGAATTCTGCAAACAACATAATTTAACAGTGAGTAATACCCTATTTAAAAATCATAAGAGGAGAAGATACACATGGACAGCACCGGGTAATATAAGCAGATACCAAATTGATTATATATTAGTTAAACAAAGATATAGGAATCAGGTCAAATCATGCAAGAGCTTACCGCGGCCGGATATAGACAGCGACCATATACCCGTCGTTGCAAACTGCAGACTAACACTAAGGAAGAAAAGAAATTCTAGATGTTCGAAAAAATGGAACCTGGATAAAATGAAAGAGGAAGAAAATAAATATAAACCCAGAACTAAAAGAAACACTAAGAAACAAAAAAATTAAACAAATAAATAACATAGAGGAGAAATGGGAGAGGATAAAGGAGGCAATTATAAAAGCGGCAGATAAAACAAGAGGTAAAAACAAGAGGAAGATAAAAAAACCATGGATTACAACAGACATAATACAAGACATAGAAGAAAGAAGGAAATGGAAAGCATTAAAAACAGAAGAAGGTAAGAAAAAGTATAAAGAAGTTCGGAATAGGATTACAAGGAAATGCCGGGAAGAAAAGCAAAAATGGATAGAGAGCAAATGTAAGAATATTGAAAAGAAATTCGAGAAAAATAAACCAGAAGAAGCGTATAGAGAAGTAAATAAACTGAACCCAAGACGTAGAACAATGGCGGGCAATGCTATAAATGATAAAAAGGGTAAACTACTTACAAAGAAAGAAGACATATGCGGTAGATGGAAAGAACATTTGGAGTCGCTATATAAAGCAGAAGAACAGGTAGAAAAAATAATGATCAATGCGAATAGGGAAAGTGATGATAACGGACCCGAAATAATAAAAGGAGAATTTGAACTAGCGTTGAAACAACTGGCGAAGAAAAAAACTCCAGGTTTGGATAACGTACCGGCGGAATTACTACAAACAGAGGAGGAAGAACTTGCAGAAGGTCTATTTAATCTAACGAGGTCATGTTATGAACAGGGTAAATTGCCCACAGACTTTAAAAATGCAGTGATAATAACACTACCAAAGAAAATGAATACAAAAGAATGCTCGGAACACAGAACAATAAGTCTAATACCACATGTATCCAAAATAATAATAAAAATTGTAATGAAAAGGATAAAACAAAAGATAGAGGAGAACATAGGCAATGATCAGTTCGGATTTAGAAGCGGAAGTGGCACTCGAGAAGCCATATTGGCATTAAGATTAGTTATTGAAAAGAAAATAGAAGTCGGAGAAGAACTATGCATAGCATTCGTGGACATAGAAAAGGCACTTGACTGTGTATCATGGGGTGTATTATTTACAAAGCTGAAAGAAATAGGAGTAGATTATAAGGATAGGAGAATAATATGGGAATTATACAAGGAACAATCGGCGGAAATAAGAGTCGGCAACTCAAAGGAAAAAGTGAAAATCGAAAGGGGAACAAGACAAGGATGCCCATTATCACCTATACTCTTTAACTTGCTGGTGGAAGAACCAATACAGAAAATGAAGGAAGATACTGAAGGGGTAAAAGTAAATGGAGAACAGGTACACTGTATAAGGTTCGCGGACGATATTGCACTAATTGCAAATAATGAACAACAACTACAACAACAAATATCAACGCTGAGAAAACATTTAAAGCAAATAAATTTAAACATAAACATAAGTAAAACGAAAATCCTAGTAGCAGCAATCAAGGAAAAAGAAATACAGATAATGCTAGATAATAAATCCTTAGATCAAGTAGAACAATTCAAATATCTAGGTAGTACAATAACGAATAAAGGAAAAAGCGACAAGGAAGTAAAAACGAGGATCGCAATGGCCAAACAGGCATTTATGAAAAGAAGAGATTTGTTTAATCGGAAAATGAAAATAGGAACAAGAAAAAAACTATTGAAAATATACATTTGGAGTATATTACTGTATGGCTCAGAGACATGGGTGTTAACAAAAAACCTGGAAGAACGCTTGGAGGCCTTCGAAATGTGGGGTTGGCGTCGTTTGATGTACATTTCATGGACGCAGAAGAAGAAGAACTCGGAAGTCTTGCAAATGGCCAATGAGAAAAGAGAACTCTTGGAAATAATACAACGAAGACGAGGAAGGCTTTTAGGACATATACTGCGTCACAACACTTTTATGACGGTTATAATTGAAGGAAAAGTGGAAGGAAAAAGGAAAAGGGGAAGACCTAGGACAACTTGGCTGGATCAGATCAAAAAAAGAACGAAAATGACGTACAAAGAGATCAAGAATATAGTGAACAAAAGGAAGGAATGGAAAGAAATCATTGGCTAGCTACAACGACAAGAGCAAGGCTCTTTAAATATATAAGATAAGAATACTTATGTCATTCTATTCTGTCACAGAATTCAGTATATTATCTCCGCTGAACGCACCCATTACGAGTGTGACTGTTTGGTGCGGCTTGTGGAGTGGAGGCATCATTGGCCCATATTTCTTTGAAAATGAGGACGACGCAACCATTACGGTCAATGGAGACACCTATCGCACCATGGATTTTTTTGTGCCCGCTGTTGATGGTATTGATGTGAACAATATTTGGTTTCAACAGGATGGTGCCAACTTGCCACACATCTCATACCACAATCGATTTATTGCGTCAAACGTTTGATGACCGTTTAATTAGCCGAAATGGTGATGTTAATTGGCCGCCAAGAATTTGACACCGTTGGACTATTTCCTGTGGGGCGCCGTTAAAGACAACTGTTACGCCGACAAACCAGAGACAATTGAGCATTTGAAGGCCAACATTCGTGATGCCATTGCCGAGATACGACCCCATACACTCGAAAAAGTACTCTAAAATTAGTCCGATCGAATGGGGTACTGTGAAGCCAGCCGTGGCAGCCATATGAATGAAATAATATTCCATTTCTAACCGAAACTACAATTGTACTTCATAACAAAAAAATAAATTTGATTTCAAACCGTTTTTGTTTTATTGCATTTTTAAATTTAAACTTTTAAATGACCCACATATTTTTTTTTTTTTTTTTTTTTTTCTACTTTATAAGAAGAATATGTTATATTATTTTAATTTTGCTGTTTTTAAAAAATTCCTATTGTTCCGTCCTCCAGTATTTTCTCAGTTTCATTATTTTCATTGTATTACAATACCCCATCGCTCGCGCAATTTATGCACATAGACGGAAATTTGTACAATAATAATAATAATAATAGTAATAAAATTATTTGATTAAATTTGATTGCTTATTATTATTATGACCATTATTATTATTAGTATTGAGTGTGTTACCTGTAGCGGGAGTGCGGTGAATTGTAGTAACTGCAGGCACACAAAATTATAGCTGTACCGAATGCAGCGATATAGAAAGCATGCGGAACAACATGCCGGCCAACGAAAACAACAGTGACAAAGAAGAAGGCGCCTTTTTAATGACCGAAATAATAGCGATTAAAGAAGATCTCTGCTGCTTGAAACACGAATGAGCGGGAAACTGTAAAATGCGCATAGAAATCGCCAATTTAAAAGCGGAAATTAAACACCTGAGAGAACTGATCGAAACTTACAAATGCAAACCGATAAATTACGCAGCTGCTGTTAGCCAAACACCGAGCTCTGGAAATCAGAAACTTACACTCTCGTCTGATTCACGAAATTCAATGACAAAGGCTCCGTTAAATTTCGTAGTCGTCAAAAACAAAAAAAAGGAAAGAAACACAATGTAAACCCAACGAAGATAGACGTCACCGTAAAATTATTCAAAAAACTACCCTCAGGTAACGTTACACTAGGACTGTTAACCAAAGACGAAGCCGAAAAAAATAAAACGGAAATCGAAAAATCCACTGACTTAAGTTCTACAGAATTAGTTCAAAGAAACCCACAGATCGTCATATCAAACCTGTCGGCTGAAACTACTGAATAGGACATAACTGACGCTGTAAAACAATCAACAAATGAAACTGCTCCATCTAAAAGTAACGAGAGGAAGAAACATCAAAGCCTTCGGCGAGAACACCCTGAAGTGTTTCAACAAATTGATGGTGTAATGTGTGCATTACATACTGTATGTAGATATATGTATATATATCATTGTATCGTTTCCACCTCCATATATCGGACAGACGTCTACACCTCCACCTGAAATATGCAATGTAGAGTGAAGTTTTTTACTTCTTTTAGGTGGAGGAACCCGTTAAATGACAGGCTATATGAGAGGGGTAAGAAATATTAATTTTTTTTACATACAATATACAGATATATTAACAGTACGTTTGTGCCTCCAACTTTGTATGATACCTATCCGATTCCAACTATATTTATATAATATATCTGTAGCACTTTTCCACCTCCAGCGATGTTGCCACTACATGCAAGTAGCATTTAGTTTAAAACGTGGAATTCTGCCATACTAACTACGTACAAACGAAAAATAAATAAGATATACATATAAACAGTATCTACACTACATGTATAGTAGATGCTTTTGGTGGGGTAGCCTATTGTTTTTCTGAACCGTTTTCATAATTTTGGAAAGAGTATCGCGTTCAGTTTTTAATTTTACGAAACAATAAGCCTGAATAAGAAATAAAAAATAATAAGAAATATTACAATATTCCTACATTAATTTCAGTAGAAAATTCGAACAGACCTGCAGTACGATTTTCATTTATTGGAAAAAAAACATAATGTCCTTGTTTTGGAAACGTATTTTATTTGCTGAAGAAAAGAATATTTTGGAATTGTACATCAGTGTAATACATTGGCATTATCATTAGCTAGATGATGAGCAGCGTTTTCTTTTGTTAAAATGTCTTTTATCATGCTTGTTATCACATCCTCCCGAATTTCATTTCTATATTCCTCTGGCACTCGGATAATATTTCCGCGAGCATACCAAGTTAGGTGTCTGCATCTTCTCTTGAGCGAATTTCCAACGTTGGTTGCGTGCGATACATCTTCCCATATTCTGGCACGAACCATAGAACGGTTATGCAGTCTTTTTTCCGCATCTCTCCAAGCTTCCCTTTGACGTCGCATTAAGTACCATTCTCCATTTAGAGGTGTAAAATATAATCCTAAACGATGTTTTTTAGCCGGATTAATAGGCAATGGAACAACGTTGGGGGCAATATCTCTTCAACAGTATTTTCAATTTGAGTGCTAAATCATCTATTTCTTTCCTCTGCTTTCTCCCTTCCTTCCTCGGCACGACGTTCTCTTTCCTCGGCCTTCTGTCTTTCAACTTCTGTACGTCGACGTTCCTCTTCCGCCCGACGTTCTCTTTCATCACCATCTTGTTTCACAGTTAATTCCAAGGATTTTAGTTCGTTAACAGAGCCAATAAGTTGATTATTCTGTTGACGCAGTAACTCGGTAGATTTTTTTTTTGTAATTTTTTTTGAATTCCCAGTATTTCGCTACAATCATCTTCATCAGTGAAAACAATTCCCGAAGTTCGACAACTTTAGGTGTACGCATTTGCATCATTAACCCTTCAAAATCCAAAGCATCTAGCACATATTTTTTACATAGATCTCATTCGTCAGAAATTTCGTTATATTGCACATGCGGGTTTTTCTTCAATAGATGAGTTATTGCGTGCTTTTTATTATAATATCTCTCGGAGCAAGAGCCCAATCAGTCCAATAGTTCTTCCGTGATGATAACTTTTTCATCCAACTGTGTATGTTCCAAAAAATCTGGTTTCTTCTATCATTTTCAATATCGATACCGAATTTCGAACACACTTTGTGAATGCTCGACTTCACCAAACTGTCGGACCATGTAGTGACATCAGTGTCGCGAACAAAAGCACATTGATTAGAGGCCATTGCGATGAAAGATATTGCGACAGTCATGCAACTGTTGAATTTAAGTCCCGAGGAGAATCGAAATCTTTGTACATTTATGAATCACACCGAAAAAACACACACAGTTTTACGAATTACCGCAGGATATATTTCAAACAGCAAAAATTTCTAAATTATTAATTTTAATGGATCAAGGAAAAGCTGGTCAATATAGAGGCAAAAGCTTGAATGAAATAGAAATCGATCCTAATGTGGATGAAGCTGTCGAAGATGTCAACGAAGAAGATGACGATCTTTTAAATAGAATTTCAAACACAAGAAAAAATTCAGTAACCGCGATCGAGAAAGAAAATGAAATACGTGTGGAAGAAATGGATTTCAATGAGGATCCTTATGAAGAGGACGAGGAAAGACAAAAAGAGCAATCTCAGCCGAGAAAAAGGGAATTGAAAAATATGAAAAACGGTACAGTAAAGGGACGAGTTCGCTGGAATGATGATCAGAAAAAATTAGTTCTTCTCCATTTTAAAAAAAATATAGAAAAAAAGATACCTCCTAAGAAGGAAGAATGTGAACGTTTGAAGGAGAAGAACTCCAAACTCCTATACAATTTGGACTGGATCAAAATTAAAACTTTCGTTTATAACACGTATAAAAATTCTTAGAATATAATGTTTGTAGTTTACGTTTATGAAAACAAAATTTTTAGTTTGTATTACAGCTATTTTTGTAAGCTTCTGTTTCTTTTTTGTTCCGAAGAATAAAATTCCGCTCAAATTAATTTAACAATTCAAAATTCTTTGAAAAAATGATACTAAATGCAAATGAAAAATTTTACTTAATTTTCTAGATTTTTGGGCATCGAATTGAAATTTTAATTACAAAAAAAATAGTAAGTGAATTAGCAGCAGTTTTTATATCTTGTAAAATTTTGATTCAACCTAGCCCTTGCTAGTTACGGTATCGAGAGATAAATCGAAGTAGAATCAAATTTTTAATACTTTGATTTTTGAAACGAAGAAAATTATGAAATTTTAAATTTCAAGATAATTCACTCTGTTTCAAAATCGAATTTTCATTAAATTTTATCTCTTGTAAAATTCTAATCTAGGCTGTAATTACAGAAATATCTGTTAAAAAGTTACCTGCCTTTCGCACATTCAATTTTTTATTAAGATTTATTCTACAGTATCATACGAATACTGGTACCCCTCATTTCTACCTTACTTAATTTTCATAGCACTGTTGCCATACATCGGAGTCTGAGACGATCGTTGTATATTCGGAGGTGGAAACAACTTATACATTAAATATACATTTGCTGCCTGCAGCGCTAGTGGAAAGTTTTTTACCTATCGTTGGTTAAAGTGTTCGGTCGTACCGGTAAAGGTGACAAAAAATCGTTAATAACGAAAATTGTGAAATTCGGAACAAACAAAAACGAATCGTGACTATTGGAATTCATCAGCCAGTCAACTCACCGCAGATTCACGAACCACGGACCACCGCCGGCAACAGTGTTACGTACCATTTTGTTTTATCGTTTATTAATTCTGTATATTATTGTTGTTGCCGTATTCATAAATTAATATTGTTTTTCAGCGGTCGACCGGTAAAGAAAGATCGGTGTCCATTTTATATAATATATTGTTCATTTTAAAAAGTTCCGAAAGTAATCTGTTCAAACCCTCTTATTTTGAAAATTCGATAATAACTAAAAAATAAAGAAAAATCCACGAGGATAAAACCTCGTAGTTGGCATCCCTGAGGACCAAGCTAACGTCTAGAACCGTTACAATATATAGATATAAGCTGTGTAGCAAGAAAATACGGAATGGAAATAAATATTGAAAAAACAAAAGTAATGTGCATCAACAACGCCAGTGGAAATGAATATATCAATTAATGGTCAAAAGATAGAACAAGTGGTGTCCTTCAAATACTTAGGACACATCATAACGGAGAATGTATATTGCAGCAAAGAAATCCGGCGGAGGATTGCAATGGCAAAAGTGGCGTTCATGAGAAAAAGGCAGGTGATTACACAGAATAGGCTCCCTATTGAATTGCGGAAACGTATAGTTAAGTCATACGTATGGGCAGTAGCACTGTACGCTGCAGAAACATGGACGCTAAATAAGAAAGATATACAGAAAATTGAAGCTTTTGAAACATGGTGCTGGCGACGCATGTTGAAAATCTCATGGGTCGATAAAATATCGAATGCGGAAGTTTTTAGTCGAGCACAAGAAAATAGGTCACTCTTGAATACGATCAGGAAAACAAGGCTGAAATGGATAGGTCACATATTAAGACATAATAGCTTACTGAAAGACATCATAGAAGGAAAAATACCGATGCGCAGACCAAGAGGAAGACCAAGGTAGACGCTGATAGATACGATCAAGAAGGAAACAAACATTAAGACATACGCAGAATTGAAAAGGCGAACAGCGGATAGGAATAGATGGAGGACTTGGACGATAGGGGCGAACCAGTCAAACGACTGAAATACCAATTGATGATGATATACACATATATATATATATATATACAGTAGGTCAAAAAAGTATTTGCGCACCATAAAAAAATACGAAAAAAGGGCAGCAACAGGGTTCCGGATAAAAGAAAATAACGTTTGATGTAGATAATCACCTAAAATGTTTAACTGCCGCATACGATGGCCGACAAATAAAAAGCAACACCGCTATGGTGGAAAAGGGGGGAAAGCAGCGCCAAAAAAGTATTTGCACACGTACAAACGAATGACTCACGCATGCAAGTTTGACCTTGGAAAAACCGTTGAAATGATCATATCGTGTATGTACGAGTGCTGCAGCGAATGCAGTAGTACGTGAGTGACAAAAGGTGCACGTGTTAGCATAAAATAGTTTAATTATTGTAAGAAATTTAAGTGTGATGTCGCCGAAAGTTTCTGAAATACCAGCACCTGTACGTTCGCGCATTGTTACCCTATATGAAAAAGGTGAAAGTTACCGAGAAATAGCAAAAAAAGTTGGCTTTACATTTTCCGCAGTACGGTATGTAATAAAACGGTTTCAAGTCGGAAAAACAATCGAAAATGACGCTCGTAAAGGTCGATCGAAAAAATTAAAACCGAGAGATGAAAGATCCGTTATACAAAAATCGCGAAAAAATCCATTTTTGAGCGCTCCAGCACTGGCCGATGACCTCGCGTTAACATCAGGAGTAAAAGTTCACCCTCAAACTGTTAGGAACGTGCTTTATTCGGCCGGCTTCCATGGCAGATGTCCTCGTAAAAAACCGTTCATTTCAGAAGCAAATCGCATCAAACGTTTGGAATTCGCAAAAACGTACATAAACAAACCCGCAACCTTTTGGCGATCAGTTTTATTTTCCGATGAAAGTAAATACAACTTATTCGGATCGGATGGACGTGGATATGTATGGCGGAAAGCAAACACCGAGCTGCAAACCAAGAATTTACTGGCTACCGTCAAATATGGGGGAGGTAAGGTGCTTGTATGGGGGTGCATGGCGGCCAGTGGTGTGGGGAATCTAGTTTTCATTCAAGGAAAAATGACAGCCAATATGTATATCAACATATTGCGCGATAATTTAAAGAGCAGCGCTCACAAAGTAGGCTTGGGGGAGTCGTTCATTTTTCAACAGGATAATGATCCGAAGCATACTGCGCTAAAAACCCGTGAATGGTTGCTCTATAACGCGCCCCGCCGGCTGTCTACCCCACCACAATCTCCGGATTTGAATGTAATCGAAAACTTATGGAATTGCCTAGAAGTGGAAGTACGTAAGAGGAGAATATCAAACAGCGGAGATCTAAATGCGGCCCTCCAAGCTGCTTGGGCAGATATTTGCCCCCAGGTAACGGAAAATTTAGTCGAATCAATGCCGCGGCGTCTTCAAGCTGTTATAGATGCAAAAGGAATGCACACCAAATATTAATATCCTTTTTTTTTTAAATGGTCAGGTTTTGTTTTCATGTTTTCCTGTATATTTTGTATGTGTGCAAATACTTTTTTGAGGTTACTTTTTTCCTTTTTTTAAATTCCAGGCTGTGATTCGTTTTTCTCGAAATAAATGTATATTTTCTTTTACTTTATTTTTTGTCTGTTTATGTCTAATAAATGTTTCCGGGTCCTATGCCGTTCCCCTGTAACCCTGTAGCCAATTTTCGTGGTGTGCAAATACTTTTTTGACCCACTGTATATATATACATATATACAGTGAGCAACGAAAATATTCGGACACGTTAGAAATTTTACATTAAACGTAAAAAAAAAGACTTTCAAGTAGGATTTTCGAAAAAATGACAACAGAATATGTTTATACGATGTATTACATAGAAAATGTAACAAAAAGTGTTCACAAATTTTGGTTATAACATTAAAAATTCAAAAAAATAAAAAAAAATGGTAACTTCTCGAGGTAAAAAAAATATTTGGACAGGTACACATCGCGTTGCTCTGGGTTTTCCCAACGCTCGTAACAATAATTTCGCCTCCGTGACTCATCCTTTGATTACGCAAAGGCACATGATGAATCGCTCGTTACAAATTGTCATTTATTGTTCGTTTATAGTCGAGTTATGTTAAAAATGTCGCGAAAAGGTAAAAACACTAGTTTTGATGTGCGCCAGCTAATAAATTTCCATCGTGTGAAGGGCTGTAACATTCGTGAAATTGCGCGTATCTTAAATGTTAAGAAAAGTACCGTGTACGACGTTTGCCGAAGATTTGAACGGGAAGATAGAATCGAATCCATTCCTCAAACTGGCAGACCGCGAAAACTGGCAATTACGGACGAGCGATTCATCATGAGAGAGGTAAAGAAAAATCCGAAAATTTCCGCGTGTAAATTATCTACAGAGTTTCTAGAAAGGTTTGGAATACAAATTTCGTCGCAAACTATCCGTCAATACATTAAAAAGAATGGTTACCATTCTTGAACTGCTCGAAAAAAACCTCTCGTAAATGAACGTAATCGAAAAAAGCGATTAAATTTTGCAAAAGAAAACGTGCACCGGGATGAAAGTTATTGGGATTCGGTCGTATTCGCGGATGAGAGCAAATTTAATATTTTTGGCTCTGACGGACGCTCCAAAGTTTGGAGAAATCCAAACGAAGAACTCAAAAAGCGAAATTTAAACGCGACAGTAAAACATGGCGGTGGAAGCGTCATGGTTTGGGGGTGTTTTGCGGCATCGGGCGTTGGAAATTTACATTTTACTGATGGTAGTATGAATACTGAAATGTATGTCGAAATTTTAAAACAAAATTTAAAACCCAGCGCGGCCAAATTGGGCATAGAAAATTCGTTTCGTTTTTATTAAGACAACAACCCAAAACATAAGTCCTGGATATCGCGCAGCTGGCTTCTTTATAACTGCCCCAATGTCATCGATACGCCGCCTCAATCTCCGGATATGAACCCTATTGAAAATTTGTGGGAAATTTTGGACCGCAAGATCCGCGAACACCACATTTCAAATAAAAATGATCTAAAAACAGCGTTACTGGAAGAATGGAACAAAATTTCGTCGGAAACCACGGCAAATTTGGTGCATTCGATGCCACGCAGGTTGGCTGATGTAATTAAGCAAAAAGGCTTACCAACGAAATATTAAATTTGAATTTTGTACGGTTTTAATATATTTTTTTGTATTTTTTTCTAAGTGTCCGAATATTTTTTTTACCTCGAGAAGTTACCATTTTGTTTATTTTTTTGAATTTTTAATGTTATAACCAAAATTTGTGAACACTTTTTGTTACATTTTCTATGTAATACATCGTATAAACATATTCTGTTGTCATTTTTTCGAAAATCCTACTTGAAAGTCTTTTTTTTTACGTTTAACGTAAAATTTCTAACGTGTCCGAATATTTTCGTTGCTCACTGTATATATATATATATACACACACCCAGTGGGTAAAAAAAGTATTCGATCACTATCAAAAAAGGCTGTAGAACTGAGGCAGAAAAAAGAGGAATGGAAGAAAGTGATACGTTACAAAAAGAATGATCAAATATATGTAATTACACTACACATTAACTGCAACAAAGAAAGACGCCGCAATGACAAAAAATAGGGGAAAACCCAGCAAAAAATGTATTCGATCACTCATGAACAGATGACTAATGCGTGTGAGATAAAACAGAAAAAATGCATTACAGTAGACGCAAACTATTCGGTTAAGTGCAGTGGTTTGTACACATTGCTGTGATGTTAACGAAAGTGATAAAGTAGCGTTAATCGCAAGCAATGCCACCAAAAAAGGCTAAGATACCTGAAACAGTGCATGCGCGAATAATAACTTTACGAGAAACCGGGCTAAGTTACCGCAAAATCATGAAAAGTGTAAATTATTCGCACGGGGAAGTGTGGGACGTGATTCAGCGATACAAAAATACAAAAAAACTTGAAAATGAAGCGCGAACTGAAAGACCAAAGAAACTAACGTACCGAGAGCAACGCGAGATTATCCGTCAATCGGTGAAAAACCTATTTACAAGTGCGCCCCAGCTAGCCACTAACCTTCAATCAAGGTCGGGCAAAATTGTCCATCCGCAAACTATCAGAAATGTCCTCCATTCTGCCCAAATTAACGGTAGAGCACCACGTAAAAAACCGTTCATTTCGGAAGTAAATCAAAAGAAACGGTTAGCATTTACAAAGGAATACGCGAACAAACCTGTAACTTTCAGGAATTCCATTATATTTTCCGATGAAAGCAAACTTAACTTGTTCAGATCGGATGAACAGAAATATATATGGCGCAAACCTAGAACCGAGCTGCTAAAAACATGAGGCTTACAGTAAAACATGGAAGCGAAAACCGGATGGTTTGGTGGTGTATGGCAGCTAGTGAGGTCGGAAATCTGGTCTTTATTGAAGGGTGAATGAAAGCGATTAGTTAAATCAACATATTGCGCGGCATTCTCTAAAATACAGCGCTGGCAAATTGGGTCTGGCGGAGTCATTTGTCTTTCAGCAAGACAATGACCCAAAATATACCGCCATGACTACTCGCGAATGGCTTCTGTATAATGCCCCACGTTGGCTCATGACAATTCCTCAGTCTCCTGGTATGAACATCATTGAAAATCTGTGGAGTTATCTTAATGCCCAAGTGCGTAAATGCAAGATTTCTAGCGCTAAGGATTTAGGTCAAGCTTTACAAGTTGCATGAGCGGAAATTTCCCCCGAAATGACACGTCACTTGGTGGAATCCACGCCCCGACACCTGCAAGTCGTTATTGATGCTAACCGAATGCACACAAAGTACTCTGGCATCGTCTTTTCGTTTGTGATAAGCGTAATTTTGATTGTAGTTATTTGTGATCGAATCATTTTTTGGCGTCACTTTTTTTATTTTTTGTATGTTGACCTCCTCCAGTCATCTGGTCATTTCTAGTGGTGATCAAATACTTTTTTTACCCACTGTATATATATATAAATTAAAAAAAATATATATATATATCTATAATAAACAAATAATAAATTTTTTATTTAAATTGAGTAAATCGTCGAGTAATGCATGGGGTGTGAGTGTGCGTATGTGTGTGAGTTCGCTATTAGCCGGAAGTGTAAAGGGAATAGTGGTCTGTCATACGCGGATAATGATTGGTTAAAGCGATGATACGTCACTAAACGGCGCTAAAACGACGGGAGGTGATGAAACCCGGAGCAGTGATCATCGAGGATGGATTCGGAGAAAATTATCAGTCGTATCTGGAAAAGAAATGGGTTAGAGCTAGACGACTGACGAAAAATGATTGCACCGGCGGATGGCCATTGATATTATGTTAAAAGATATTAAGTTTAATTAGAAAGTTTGTTTCGACACGTTAATTGTAAAGCAAATTCCGAACAGTAATTTGAATCACTGAATAAGCCAACGAGGATCGAGGACCTACCCGCGGTACATCGCATCAAATGACCAGCAACATTCGGCCAATAGGAGATATGTAAAATCTTATATTAAATTTTTATTTCAAAAATTATAAAATGTATGTATAATTTACTGTTGTCTTTTGTACAGTCGACCGTTTCAGTAAAATTAGTATAATAATTAGTTGCAATAAAATTTGAAACGAAATACCCATTCTTCTGATATTGACAAAAATTTTCGTGGTATATAAAAAAATATATATATATATATATAATTACAATATTGTTTGTAATATCGAAACAAAATTCAATATTTCCGTTCCGCGGTAACAATAGTCGCGGTGGCATCCCTGGCAAAGACAAAAATTAAGTTAGTAATAATAAAGCGAATCTCTTCAATGGAACTCTCGAAAATAAACATTGGCTGGACAAGATGTGGAATTAACGAACACCTGGCTGTCCTACAGTGCTACAAATGCTGGCCAATTGGACACAAGCAACAGGATGAAGAAAATCTGAAACTGATCGAAAATAGCTTGCACAGTGGAATACGTACCAACTGCATTAAAAGTACGGCAAATAATTTATTAGTAAAACAAAACAATAGCGACAACCAATTTTCCACTGAAAACCACTATCATCACCCTGGCAGCTATAAATTTCCGGTTTTATCAAAAATAAAAGCAAACATAAAAAAAGATATAAATTATAAAAATCAGTACTGATCTTAAAATAATTTTAAATAATGTAAATCATTGTGTTACAGCTCAAAGTCTGTTATATGATAAAACTGTGAGAGAGAATTATGACATTATACTAATAGCAGAACCATATTTAAAAAACGAAAAATTACTAGGTTTCCCGGGCTTTTATACAATAAATAACAAATGCGCTGCAGTCTGCACATCAAACAACATTAACTTTCAATTAATGTTAAATGACCAATCTCACAACATCCTGGCTTTTTCTCTTTCTAGCCTACTCATTATAAACGCGTACCTCTCCCTCATTTAAACGTGATACACAACGTAATAAAGAAAATTTCCATTCAAAAAAATTCGTAAACCAAGCTATTACTCTCATTACTGGCTAAACACGATCTTATTGTGGTCAATGAAAAAAATAAACACACCTTTAGGAATACTAATGGTCAGAGCGATCACGGATTTGCTACATTTAAATACACAGCTGAAACTAAAAAACAATCACTAATCAAGGCAGTAAATTATAATAAAATACTAAACAATTTCTCGAAAAACTACCAACGGCTAAATGAAATTTGTGATACAGCCGACAATGCTGAAGCATGTAACAGTTGTTTTCAAACTACATAAATGAACAAATTCAAAACAATAGCACCTTTAAAACAGTTAAGAAAATAAATTACTGATGGAATAAAGACATAAGCCATAATAAACAGGATGCTTTTTGTTTTGTTTATTTCGTGAACGAAGGTGCGTTAATGTCATTTCGTACGTTTATCTCTGATAAGAAGTTAGCGCAGCTATCTCCTTTCATCACATTTACATTTCAGTTACACACGGTGCTTGGTATGCTACACTATTACCGCTGATTTGATAATTTAATTATTATATTTTTTTTTATTTTACTTAGTTATTCGGTTTTATCCATGCAATGTACACATTACAGTAGGTGCAGTGTTTCAGTCAGTCAGTGACACAATTGTTCGTTTATTGCTGTAAACTGAAGATTGATTGATTTCGCGATGGATATACGGGCTTTCTTTAGCAAAAAACGAAAAATTGAAGAGGAAACTGATCACGAAGAACCTCATTATTCCTCAAAACAGATGGAAGCACAAGTTACAATTTGCTACTCCTAGTCCTATGGAAACGGGTTCGGTGAAACATGTTGGTCATATAAGCTTTGATATTCCTTCTGATATTGCACGAATCGGAGAACCGATAAAGCAAGTTATTTTAGACATATATCACAAAGAAAATAATAGGGCCTTTGTAGCGGACTGTTTTAAACGATATAAATCGTTGCAGTATTCTGTTAAGAAAGATGCTGCTCTTTGCTATCATTGCCAGCAATTTCTACCTCATGAAAGCAAACAGTCTTCTCGTACACTTCCACGGGATTCAGAAACTGGAAAAGTGCCACTGATTCAAAAACTGGTTTTCCAAAACACGAAAAATCCATTTCTCATACACAAGCCATTGCAATGTGGCAACACAAATTACATAGAATATCTACAACCAGCAGTGTTGAAACGTTGATACATCAAAAAGTATTAGAAAAAAAAAACAACAGGTATAACGTGAAATCGATTATTGAAGTAATACAATTTATACTTGTCAACGAGTTAGCTTTGCGTGGAAATTATATTTTAGAGGGAAAAAAAGGGAACAAGGATTATTTCAGAATTTGTTTGAATACACGTGCATGAAAGATCCGAATTTGAAAGAGGTTCTCAACCACAAACCACAAAAAGCAACATATCGTTCACCTGAAATTCAAAATCAAATAATTCAAGCAATGGTTCAAACAGTAAGAAGTTCGATTGTTAAAGATATTAAGGAATCAGACATGAACTGGTTTACTCTAATGGAAGATAGGACGAGATAAAAATAACCGTGAAAATATTGCAATAGCAATACGTTACGTTAAGGATGGAATCGTCAATGAGTCGTTTCTGGCAGTTACAACTACTGAAAACCTTCATGCAGCCCCTTTTAAGGAATTAGCATTAAATACACTTACGGAAACTAACACTGACCTCTCTCATACGTTAAGCCAATGTTATGATGGCGCAAGTGTAATGAGCGGGAAAATTTTCGGAAGTTGCGATCAGAATAGAAAATAAATTGGGCTGAAAAGTTCCTTACGTTCACTGCTATAACCATCGCTTGCATTTGATAGTCATCAGGACTATCTCGGAAATGACTTTCATTCGTTCATTTTTTGATCAATGCATCATGTTACATGAATTCTTTCACCATGGTAAAATAGCTGCCTTGCATGATGGAAAAAGAATTGGCCGTCTCCTCGAACAGCGTTGGTCAGGACACTTGACGATTCTACCGGTAATGTTTTGTTTTGATAATTTTGTGCGGAGTTTAATTTATAATTTATTGTTGAATAAACATCGCTATCAATACCAGAAACGTAAGTTCATTTAATTTGCTATTTACAAGAGGTTATTTTTAATTATACATTCATTTCCACTTATAAATATTGTTGTCGATAAAATTTTTTCCTTTTTCTATATTCGTTATTTTCTTAGTTGTACCATCCAAATTCACCAATTCGTCACAGACTTTGATATACGCTCACGGTCACACATTTTACTGTCTAAAACATCTCAGCGGAGAGTTTTAACGCGACTTGAACGCTATTTGGTGTCGACCAGTACGTCTATCGACCATATCGATATCGAGTTTAAATATTTTTATTTAGTGTAAATTCAAATTTATTTTATTCCGAACACGACGCGAAACGTCGAGAACGAAACCGGTAAACGCAGAGCGCCTAAGCTAACAGCAGCTACATATACACCCGGGGATTTTCATCCTTCGTTACATTTGCATTTTCAATTTTGCACGCATCAGTCGCGTATCCAGAGTGACACCGGTCGACGGTTATCCAGCACTCCAGTTCCTGTTCGTGCAGCACAACAGTGTTGCAGATCAACAGCTCTTTTCAGAGCTACGCGTCACCAAGGTGCGCACCAGCGTTCGTGGTGATCAACGTTGTTTTCAATAGCCTAATCATTGCTTCGATTTTACGAATTGATTATTCCAGTCAGTCGTTTGGTTTTCGATTCCTGTTGGGCAGCATTCTCACTGCAGATTCATCGTTCGTCGTCATTGCAACTCCAGCTCCCGTTTTTTCTCCGATTCCTGTTGGGCAGCATCATCGCTGCGAATTCATCGCTCGTGTTTTCCAGTCGTCATTGCAGAACATTTAATTCTTTCGGTATCCATATTTCTTCATTGTACGTGTTTACGAAATATAATTCTTCATTTCCAATTCGTCAATCATTTGACGTGGTCCTCCGGAATCACTCTTTGTCTTGGTCATCCGTGGTAGCAGTCCGCCAGTTTTGGATCGAGTCTTGAATGACCGAAGAAGCGTAAGGACGTTTAACTGCTGTTCTGATTTAGCTTTCGCTTTTATTTCAACTTTACCGGGTTTATTTTCTTTTATCTTATTCTCACTTTACGTTTATATTTTCTTCGGCTGTAAATAATTATGCGTTGTTTATTTTGGGAAGATGGAATTATTTCATATCTTTATTTTTATATGTAAATATGTTTCGCATTATTTCATAAATTAAATTCAGTCCTGCATCATTAGAGCCCCTATAAACGAATGGCCATTTTCAAAGGGATGGCATCGGTTTTTGTTTAGTCGGCATGGTGATTTTTTATTCGGGTCAGTCTACAATAGGTAGTTGCGAATGTTACGCGTGTGAAATTCTAACAACGGGCTTTGTGCGTGCTTTGGTCGCGTAAATGTGTATACACGTGTTAATAGATTTCCGTTTTCTTCTTTTATATATTAAATTATTTTAACGTTTGTTTAAATCCGTATTATAATTAAATTTAGTAGTCCGGCGTCTTTATTCGAGCACTCGCTAAAATTAGTTGCCCGTGGATATTCGTTGAACAGAATCGTGTTTATTTTGTGTATTATTGGTAATATTATTCGTCGTTTCATTATTTAAAAAAGATGCCCGATTACAAGAGGGGTAAGACAGGGATGTCTGCTCTCACCGAGACTATTCAACATATACGCGGAGGAAATTATGAAAAAAGCGGAGATAGGGAACACCGGTGTCAAGATTAACGGATACCCGATAGGATGCATAAATTATGCAGACGATAAGGTCCTACCCGCACACACAATCAGAGAGATGCAAAGCAATCTGAATAAATTAAATCAAGAAGGAAAAAAATTAGGTATGAGAATCAACGTGGGGAAAACTAAAGCAATGAAGTTCACGCGAACCCCGAACAGCGATTCGCAACTTGAGATAAAAATAGAAGGTAAAACAGCGGAGACAGTTGAAGAATTCAGATACTTGGGAGCCCTGTTCACTAATGACGGAAGAGATACTAAAGAAAATCGATCGCGAATTGCAATGGTTCCAAGCATCCTGCTTGGGGTTCACGCATCTACTCACCTCGAGGACGTACTTTGCACCAAGCTGCTCTTTTGAGCAACGGTCATTTCATTTCGCCTAGAGGTCCAACCTTCTGGCCATCTGATCATTGATTTCTTCATTATTAAGGGATTGCCGCCTACCCACTTTCAAGCAGAATGTGCTCCCGATCTGAGCTCTGACCATATTCCAGTCACCCTTACATTTGCGGATGCTCCAGTCCTTGTTAATTCACCCACTTCTTTAGCTAACAAAAGTACTAACTGGGACACCTATCGTGAACTTATCGATAGCCAGATTGTACTTAATTTTAGCTGAACAACTCTAATGATCTGGAGTTAGCCGTAGGAAATTTCTCTACCCTTTTTACCAACTGCGCTAGAGTTTGCACAACTTACTTTGAACGACAACCTCTGGAGGTTGCCTATCCTAATGCTATATGCCATCTGGTTAAACTTAGACGAAGAGCAAGAAAGTCGTGGCAGAGAAACCGCACTCAGGAAAGTAAAAATCTGTTCAATCGCCTCAGTAATAATACCACTCGAGCCATTAAACAGTGGAAGAATGACTCGTTTGTTGCTTATCTTACTTCTCTGGCACCAACTAAAGAAGCCAATTACTCCCTGTGGACTGCCACAAAACGCATTCGTCATCCTCCATTCGCCAACACCCCCCTTAAACGGGGTGATGATAGCTGGGCCAGAAGTGACGCTGAAAAAGCAGAACTACTGGCCCTGCACTTTGAAAAAGTTTTCCAGCCGAATGATATCCATTCTACCATCCAATCACAACTCGACCTGGATGATCAGGGTCGAATACGACACACCTCACCCCTAGAGAACACCAGAATCATTGATGGCCTATGGCTATGGAAATCTTCTGGCCTTGATCTAATATCTGCTAATATGCTCCATGAACTCCCCAAGAAGGGATCATTTTCATCACTAAGCTAATTAATGCTGCGTTCAGATTAAAATATGTGCCGCGATCCTGGAAAATTGCCAAAATGATAGTGTTTCTCAAACCTGGTAAACCACCTGAGGAACCAGCCTCCTATAGACCAATTTCTCTTCTGTCTATTATGGCCAAAATTTTTGAAAAAGTAGTTCTTCGCAGACTGCAGGCAATTATCACTGAGAAAAACCTCCTTCCCTCTTTTCAATTTGGCTTTAGAGAAAAACATTCCACAATCGAGCAGGTTCACCGCATCTACAATATTGCCAGGCAAGCACTGGAAAACAAAGAATTTGCGCCAGCCACTTTCCTAGATGTCAGCTCGGCATTTGACAAAGTGTGGCACCAAGGACTCGTCTACAAGTTAAGTAACTCTTTTCCAAGTTGTATCTGCAAGTTGTTAAATTCGTATTTAACTGATCGCTCTTTTATCATTCACTATGACAGTGCCATCTCCCAATCTATCCCGATCTGGGCCGGAGTCCCACAAGGCAGCGTTCTTGGCCCAACTCTCTATCTACTTTACACTAGCGACATCCCATCAACGTTAGGCACTATTACAGGACTATTTGCAGATGATACGGCTATTATTAGCTGCAACAGTAATTACGTCACTGCGGTAACTTCACTTCAAATGGCCTTGGATAACATTTCCAGATGGGCTAAAAATTGGAAAACCAGCCTTAATGAGAACAAATCAGTTCGAGTTGACTTTGCTTTACGGCCGATCAATTATACTCCAATATATTTAGATGGCAAAGAGGTTCCCCAATGGCTAATACAGCTCGCTATTTAGGACTTCATCTTGACTCAAAACTCAATTGGCAAGAGCATATTGCAAACAAACGGAAGCTTCTAGATCTGCAATTATCTAAATTCTATTGGCTAATTGGAAGAAGATCTCCACTTAATCTTAGAAGCAAACGGCTGATCTATGTTACCATATTTAGGCCCATGTGGTCGTATGGTGCTGAACTATGGGGCGCAGCCAGTCGTTCCAACGTCCTGAAAATTGAACGTTTTCAAAACAAATTCATGCGTGTTATTTCCAATGCTCCCTGGTATGTAACCAATAAACAATTACGCACAGATCTAGATCTAGAACCAGTGGATGATCTAATTCGTCGTCAGTCAACTAGATACATCAATCGCCTCCACAACCATCCAAACGTGGACGCCATAATCTTACTTGGTACCTCAGATGACACTCGTAGGATCCTCCGTAAGCACCCAATTGACCTATTTAATTAGCAAATTTGGATGCTAATTGATTTGTCAATTTTCATATTAATAGCTGTAACTCTCTTTTGTATGTACAGTAATTTTTCAATGTCTTTTCCTTTATTTTAAGCTAATTAGTCTTAAGTATTGGTAAATGTATATAATTTAAATACAGTTCCGAATAAACATTTTAAATAAAAAAAAAAGAATTGCAATGGCTAAACAGGCATTTACTAATCTGCAGGCGATATTCAAAGATCGGAAAATAAAGATGGAAACGAAAATGAGAATTAATCAGTGCTATGTAATGTCGATAGCAAAATATGCCTCCTCAGAGACTTGGACGTTAAACGCGGAAAGCATCCGATAAACGCATTTGAGATGCGAACGCTCAGGCGAATGTGGCGAATATCATGGAAAGAAAAGGAAACAAATAGAGAAGTGCTGCAGAGAAGTGGAATCGAAAGGACGGCCTTAGTCGATGACATCCAGAAAAGGAAAAGGAAATACCTGGCGCACGAAATTAGAGAAGGACTATTCACATTGGCGATACAAAGCAAAATCGAAGGAAAACCGCCGCGAGGAAGAAGAAGATTAGAAATGATGTCAACAGGGCTGGAACAAAAAACGCTCAAGGACATAATTAATGCCGCAAGGAATAGAAGAATATAGAGCCAAATATTTATTCGAACAAATGTTAGTGTATGCAATCTTTGGAACAAAGACGCTACATGATGATGATGATTAGAACTAGACTTAAGAAAATATTTCGAAACAGTTTTTAATATATGCCCTACCCCGCCAAACACTAATTTTATAAAAATAAACTAAAATGGAAAACATCATGCTATCAAAATATGCCTTACAATGATATAATTAGTAATTTATTTAATAGAAAAAAAATATTAAATTTAGATTTAACGAAATATGAAAACAAATTAGATTTATTTAGTGATAATAATAACAAAAAATATAATCATTTTTACAATATGATACAAAAGGATAAACATACAGTCATTGACGGTGTAGGGGTATTATTTTCGAATAATATCCCGAAATATGCAGATTCTTTTGGATCATATTGTAAGAATTTTATATCCGAGCCCAAAAAAAAAAAAAGAATTTTATAGATAATAAATTGTTTTTGCATTGTAAAGAAAAATCTAGTAATTTTAATAATTATAGAAACTTTACATGCATAGAGAAAACACAATTAGATTTATCTGATAGATTTACTCTTGATATAAAAAAAAAATATGTATCAAGTTTAGATTGTGAGGAGGAGAGTTATTATTTTATTCTTAATTTAATAAATAATGTTATTTCTAATTTTAATTTTAATAATAAGTGTTTTATGACGATGACTGGATATATACATATGACAAAATTTATGACCCTATTAATTATAATGATATCGACGACAAAGTTTTTTTCATCATTTTCTCTAAAATGGTGGATTACGAGTCGTCGTATAATTACCGTGTTAATTTAGTATATACGTTGAATTTTAACCCCAAAAATTTTATTAATGTTATTAATAATAATAATTTAATTGTTAAAGACGATCATTATATAAATATAATAAAAAAAAATAAAAAATTAAATATTTTAGATCAATTAAATATTATTGTAAATAAAAAAAATACTGTTTACGAAATGTAAATACATTTTTTTCTTTATTAATGAGTAGCCAGCTACTATTATCTTGGGAAACAGGGGAATAAATGTGTGTAATTTTTATTTATTGTATTTACTTATTGTATTTTTAGTGTAATTTTTAGCTTGCTGTTAGTTTAAGTTAAATTGATAGTATTGAATTTTACTAAAGCTATTTTGTAGACTTGGGCCACATAATTATGCCAGGCAAATTTGATTTCTATTATACTGTCAAATGTTTCTTTGAAGCTGATATATGATAGTGGCCGATGTATATGTTCATTTTATAATTGATTAATCTTAGTTTATTTCATTTAATAATTAAGCAGACACAATAATATTGTACACATGGGCTACAAATAGGCTTTAGTTGTTAGCATAAGCATAAGTGTAGCCTATGTACGTTAATAAAAGCCTCGCTACTCGCGCTACATTAGCGCATTTGCGAATACATGTAAATAAATAATTATATTTAAGATACATTGTACATATATCAAAAATAAATATTTGATTTGATTTGATATATATTTTTTTAAACAAAATTCTCGCATAAAAAAAAGAAAAGAAAAAAATTACATGAGCATTTTAGGGTTCGTGCTTATTTTCAAAAGCCGATTTCAAACAATGGGATAAAGAGGGTATATTTCTAACGTTTATACATCAATTTGAGCTGTTTAATTTAAAGGTAAAATAACATCTTATTCAATCTTTTAAAAAGGTTGTTTTCAAACAATGGGATAAAAAAAAAAAAGGTCTATTTCTATCATTTACGTAACGAATTGAGCTATTCAATTTAAAGGTAAAATAACATCCTTAAATAACGTCTTATTTCGTCTTTTAAAAGATCGTATTCGTACTTATTTTTTCAAACAAAGGAATAAAGAAGGTTACTGCACCGGATGACCGTAACCTTGAAAGGGTCATAAATAACCGTTTAGAATGTCACTTTTCAGGCTCTAACATGATCTAAATACGTCGTTAAAATAAAGGTATATTGTGAAAGCGGATTTTACAGGTATATTCTGTCGAGAAACTTGTTTTGACACGTCGTAAAGGAGAAATACGAGGGTGGTAACTGGAGAAATCAGATTTCTCCGATCACTTGAGTTTGCAAGTTTGTGCGATATAGTTTTGTGTTTCTCATTGCGTTCTAAATATTTCTTCAAGGTGTTCTTTTAAAATTGTATAAATACGTTCCGTGTTACTAACCCGTCTTTGTGTAGCAAAATAATGTTTTTGTTAACGTTTGTTTTTTGTTTTGTTAATAGTGATTATAATGGCCGTATCAAACACGGAGTTAGATAAAATGTTCCCGACGCGCGTATTATTCTACGTGGAAAATATCGATACGAAATTTCGTAAAAGACTTGCAACGTTCCGGATTGTTAACGATAATTTTAATATTCGTGATATTGATAAATATTTAGAAAAAGTACAACCTACAGGTCTTCTATAATTCATTTCTAATAACATAGGTACCGGCATACGATACATCTTAGGTTTTGATCAGATATATACCATTTCCTCTTTCTCCAACAATTATTTTTTTTATCTGTCTGTTCAACCTAGCCATTCTGCTAATCCGTGGTTCTCTTTGTTTCCTTCACTTCGTCGTTCTGTTGTTGTTTCCGTTGTCCACTTGCGCCTTAGTCGCTCTCTGTTACCTTCCTCCCGTTTTCGTTTTTCGTTGGTTATCTGTCCATACTGTCCCCTGCACTCAAACGAAGAGCATGTTTGCGATGTGGATCATGTGTTTATTAAGTGTTTATTTTTTTCTGCTGAGTATTTTGTTTTTAACATTAGTTTGCTTCGTCTTGGTCTTTCTACTTTATATTGCATGTCTCTCCAATCGTTTCCTTCTCACAGATTGTTCCTATTATTTATTCTCTTATCCTAACAATATCTGATCGAGCCAAGATATAGTTGATTCCTTCCTTTTTTACTTGCTTCTGGGTAAAAATCCTTGGCTGACAAGCACGAAAAAAAAAAAAAAAAAAAAAAGGGATCTATAGTCTGCATTAATAGAAGCAACTATAATAAATGACAGGGTGAACAGAATAGTACTTTCAAATTATTTTGAAAAAAGTGTTTTAAAATGCATTGAGTCAGAATTACCTTTAAATTAAAAAGTTGGTGTTGATTTTAACATTTACATTTTATTGTACTTTATTAACAGATTCTGTAAAAAAAAGTATATGAGGCTAATCTGTTAAGTAAAATATAGTAATGTTTAAGAAGTAAACATTAGGTTTGTTCTTGCCCGCATGTAGGAAGCAAGAGCACACCGAGGATAAATGAGGAAATAATTTTTTAAGAAAAATACATTAATTAGAATAAAAAAAAATACGGATTTATGCAATCAAATAAGAATGAAATAAACTTTAAAATACAGTTTTAAAAATCTTAAAAGTGTTATTAGTACAGATTAGGTAAACCGTTGTTAAACTTGAACTTTAAATTTTTGGGTCGCAATTGCACACTACTCTATCTTATATATATTTCTAAAGGCTGACTTCTACATAATAAAAATTAACCAGGATATAACAGTATCAGTTATTTCTTTCTGATATAATTAATAAAATGCTAGTATTAATGACCACAATATTTGCTTCATTTCTTTTGAAATTAATGGTGCTTTTGCAGGAAGTAGAGAAACAATTATCGATTTGTTAATGTTTGTTTTTCTTTTAGGCTTAAAAGGAAGATCAATTAAAAACGATACTTCCTATTTTATCAGTAAGAAAAAAAATTGAAAATTATGAAATATTGTATGCGCCCGAACTCCAAAATTTAGAAAATACCGAAAAGAACAAAAAAAACTGATGAAATATAAAACCTCAAAGGACCAAGTAGAATATCACGAAAGAAAGTGGGAAATAATACTGCAAAACGAAGACGATATAAGAGTTGTAAAATTACGGAAAAAATTAACGGAAGCCGAAGTGCCAGTAAATGTATTCTTCTGTAGAACAATGGGAAGTTTCTTCACTTTCACATCAATAAATATTCATTTACCTCCATTATCTGAATATAAAAAAGATGAAATGGAAGAAATTTTAAAAAACAAGTTTGATCTTACCGAGGATTTAAGAATTCACTTGCGGATACTGCGACGAAAGAAGGCTCATTATTCTTTCCAGTTCCAAATATCGAAATACCACCGATGGACCTCAAAGCTTATATTGCACGGAAATCACTACAAATATGGCAAGAACAATGGACCAGCACCCCAAACTCGAACAAGCTTCGCTCAATTCGTGACACCATTCATCCATGGAAAACTTCACTATCAACAAATCGAAGGAACGAAATAGTTGTCACAAGACTCCGTCTAGGCCACACCAAAATCACGCACAGTCACCTCCTGTCCAGACAACCCATCCCACTATGTTCCAATTGCAATTCTCCCATCACAGCCCAACACTTACTCATCAACTGTCCTACTTACAATACATGCCGAACACAAACTCTCCGGTCGTCTAACCTTTCCAAAATCTTATCTGATCATCACGACAAAGTGGAACATCTCCTCCTTTTCCTCTAAATTACTAACTTATTCCATACCATCTAACTTCTGACTTATCAGTGCCTCTGGCCTAGGCGGCAGTACATGGCACGTTAATCAAAGAAGAAGAAGAAGAATACATTGCTTTTGTCAAATAAATACCCAGTGTTTTGGCGAGACAAGTATAAACTGAGTGTAGAAGATCCATAAGGATAGGCCCAGCTGTTGTGTTCAAAATCGTCATTCTATGTTGAAACGTTAAACAACGATGTTTAACATTTCGCCTAACAGTGTACCTGCGCTTTAACAAGAGATCACAGTATAGGGCCTGCAAGACATAACCAAAGAAGAAATAGAAACATCCATCGAAAGAATCACGGGAAATAAATCAATCCTTGTATCGATTATTAACCAGGGAAAACATGCTATTACAAGACTAACCAAGGAAGATTATTACATACTAAATCGAAAATCGCCCGGACGAATCCTAAAATCTTCAAAAAATGCATGAAGGAAGAAATATTTCTATACCTTGACAATAAAGATTACTTTAGTGAAAATCAGTTTGGTTTTTTGGTTGGCAAAGGAACCGATGTTGCCTTATTTGAACACATATCATACATAGCCAGAAAATTGGAGGCAGGTTATACCTCAGCAGCTGAGGTATGCCACCGAAGCCGTGGCGAGCATTTGGCCGATATTTTGTTTCACACATAATTGTCATAGATCCTTCTATCATAATCAAAAAAAAATTAAGATAATTTTCTAAAAACTATTTTTTTTATTTACAATTAACATCGTGAATTATGGTTGGACCACCCTTTACATGTGCCTATTTTAGTAGACTATTTTTTTATGTTCATCGGTTAACCGAAAAAATCGATTATCCGAAACGGCCGTCCTCCCTTTATTTCGGATAACCGGGGTTCTACCGTATATTATTATTATTATTATTATTATTATTCGAGTTGTACGTTTGTTCTCGCGTGCATTTCTGTTCTTCAAAATTATTTAGATTCTAAACCGTTTTTACATATAAATTCTATAAATAATATCTTTCTCACTCTATCCGCCGATACAGTTGCTGACTCTTGGTCTCATTTTTCATCTATAATATTAAGATGGCTCCTATATGCAGCAAATGTACTGCTGATTTGCCGATAAATGGTGGTTTTGTAACATGTGGTCGGTGCAGTGGCGGCGCGCCCACTAGGCAAACTAGGCGGCCGCCTAGGGCGGCAAATTATGGAGGGCGGCAAAAAAATTTTTTTTTAAATTTACAATTAATAATGAAAATATTTTTTTTCTTAAGTTTTAACCAAATAAAACGGATTTTTGTCGCTCATAGTTTTCAGGTAGTCGCTCGAAGTATGCTGGTAGGGGGTGCGGCCGTGTACTCTCTGAGTAGCCGCGTGACCTTAAGTGAAAGTTGCATGTCCCGACATGAATCGGTTTTGTTGCCATCCTTGCTCTGCTCATAACGACAGTTGTGTTGTGACAGGCGAAAAGATCAGTCAAGATTTTGCCTTTATAATGATACGGATTCGGTACTTTTGGCGCGCTCTTTTGTTCGACGTTCGAGCTAGAAACTATTCTTCGGTGATTTCACTAATTTTCGATCTCTCGAACGTCGATATATTTTACATCGCCGCTTTGTCTTGTCTTGATAGCTCATCTGGCCGCTACCTAAATCCCCGAAATGGTCGGTGGCGTGATCACCGAGAGACGCGTTAGTGTCGGAGTGGTAGTGGTCGAGGGCTAAGACAGTGACTGGTGCCTGCGGCAAAAGCGCGCGTCCGTGCCACAGGCAGAGTAACGTTGAGCTGCACGAAGTTGTGAAATCCCGCCAAATCAGGCAGGGTAGTCGGTGCGGTGATCTATGCAGAAGTGTTCTAGAAAACTGCTGCGTAGCCTTTTACCGCGGTGTGTGTGCTTCGATCAGAGTTACCGTTCTACCGGGTCGTTTGCGCAACGTTGATGTCGCCGTTCGTTTTTTCTTCGTGTGGCGTACGTGTAGAATAAGGCGGATTAGTATTCGATTCCGCGCGAGAATTTCAAAATTTTCATTAAAAGTCATGTGTCGCGACTGATACTTATATGCGTTTGTGAATTTTATTGTTCGGCTAATGTCAATAAATTGTGTTTCGTTTTAACTTATAAAAAATACACGCTTTACAACAGCGGGGTTTTTTCTTATAATTAGAACACGTGGTGCAGACCGTGATTCTGCCCCTGCCCCCTTTATCTTCCGGATTTATATACACAGACATTTTCTTTCCTCGCAAATGCATACAATCTAGAAAAAGAAATTCATTTCATCAATTTCGAGAGCAGAATTCATTTCATCAATTTCGAGAGCAGAATTCGTTTCATCAATTTCAAAAAAAGCGGAATTCATTTCAATAATTTTGTCTACATAATTTAGTGAACACTCTTGTTTTCCAAGATTTAAAAGTTTGATTTCATACAGCCTTGTAACGGAAGTGGAAAAACTACATACAAATACGAACTTGTTATAGGTAAGTGAAGAATACTAATACATAAAACTGTAGCGTATTTTCTGTCTGTTTGTTGCGATTTAACTCAAAAACTATTAACCCTCCGTTAGTAACGTGAAATTATAATAACACTCACAAATTTATTGAATTTGTTACAAACAATTGAAGTATATGTCACAATTATAAATTTTAATATGTGCTATAAAACATAAAATTAAACGCAAGCGTTTAAACTTACATATAATACCAATAAAGATTCTATTCTATTCTACATATAGTGCCTTAAATTTCAGGTAGAAATTGTTCGTTATAATGGCTGAAAGAAAAAAGCTATCTGGCTCCCAGGGCCGGAAAAGGAAAGCTGAGAAGGACAAGTTTATTTTAGAACAAAGACGGTCATTTTTAAAGTATTTACACCACGAACAAATTAAACAACAAAACACACCGGATCAAGAAGAAGCGGGACCAAGATCCTCATCAGAAGCAGGTATTGAAGAAGAGTTAAACGTGTCTACGCTGGAAAATCAAAACAATTTAGAATCAGAATTAGCTCTTGATTTTAATGACCCAGCTACTTGGCCTGATAGATGCGATGACACACTTCGGATATCTCTTGTTCAACATGGTCTTTATCATCAGGAAAAGGATATTGATTTTCCACTCGATATCAGTCGTAGGAGGTTTTCGAAAAATTATTACAAAAGGCAACTAGCCAATGGTGAATCTGTATGTCGTACGTGGTTACTTTACTCAAAATCTAACGATTTGGTTTTCTGCTTTTGTTGTAAACTGTTCTTTAAATCAACTTCACCACCAAGTTTATGTTCAAAAGGAACCAATGATTGGAAAAATATATCTACAATTCTAAGAAATCATGAAAAGAGCGATGGTCACATAACTTGCTTTCATGAATGGAAGGAACTTGAGCTAAGATTAAATCAAAATAAAACTATAGACGATGACAATTTACGTCTGATGAAACAAGAAGAAAAGTACTGGAAAGGTGTCTTGGAAAGAATAATTGCGCTTGTGCGAGTTTTAGGAGCTCAAAATCTGGCACTTCGAGGAAAGCATGAGGAACTCTTCACAGCCGGTAATGGAAACTTCTTGAAATTTCTTGAATACTTGGCACTATTTGACCCTTTGATGCACGAACATCTTCGCAAAATTCAACGCAATGAGACAAAGGTACATTACTTAAGTAAAGATATTCAGAATGAAATGATCAAACTGTTAGGAAACGCTGTGCAGGCTAAAATTATTTCCCTAGTCCATGCTGCAAAGTATTACTCCATAATTCTTGATTGCACTCCAGACGTCAGTCATACAGAACAAATGACTGTGATTGTAAGATTTGTGGCTATCACGGAAACTACAAGTGAAATTCGAGAGCACTTTTTAGGTTTCATACCCTTGAATGAGACAACTGGTGCTAGTTTGACTGAAGCAATTTCTGAAAAGTTGAAACAACTCGAACTTTGCATGGATGATTTACGCGGCCAAGGCTATGATAACGGAAGTAATATGAAAGGCAAACACTCCGGAGTACAAAAGAGAATCAAAGAAATTAACCCGAGAGCGTTTTATGTGCCTTGTAGCTCACATTCATTGAATCTTGTTGTTAATGATGCAGCGCATTGTTGCTTGGAGACTACGAAGTTCTTTGCTTTGGTTCAAGAAATTTATGTATATTTTTCTGCTTCAACGCAACGTTGGAATACTCTTAAAAAACATGTAACTAACTTGACGCTTAAGCCCCTTAGTGAAACCAGATGGGAAAGTCGAATAGATGCTCTGGTACCTCTTCGATATCAACTGGGTGATGTTCATAATGCTTTAATGGACATTTATGAAGATCGTTCCTTAAATGGGCCAACAGGTAATAACTCGCGAGTGCAAGCTTTAGGTCTGGCAAAAAACATTGGAAAGTACAATTTTGTTGTAAGTGTGGCTTTATGGCACAGTATACTCTTTGAAGTCAACATAACAAGTAAGCAGTTACAATCGAAACAATTCGATTTAGCTGCTGCCAAGGATCAACTATGCAAAACTAAATTGTACTTACAGAAGTTACGTTGCGACGATGGCTTTCAGAGTATTCTAGTTGACGCCAGAGAAGTGGCAGAAGAGCTAAATATTCAACCAACATTTGAAACAGAAACTTTGCCAACTCGGTTGAAAAAAAAGAAAAAACAGTTTGATTACGAAGCGGATGATGAACCTTTGGTTTCTCCTCAGGAACATTTTAAAGTTAATTTCCATTTTGCCATTCTCGATACTGCAATCTCTTCTCTGGATGAAAGATTTCAACAACTAGAAGAGGTTACTTCTATATTCGGATTTCTCTACAACATATCCAATGTGAATGCCGCAACAAGAAAGTCTCTGATGGACGATTGCATGAATTTAGAACATTTCCTCTCAAACAATGAGGCAAAAGATATTGAAGGCCACGAACTTTGCAATGAAGTTCAAGCCATTGCTAGTAGGGTACCGAAGAACGCAAATCCACAGGATGTCCTTAACTTCATCATAAGCAATGAACTTAAAGATTGTGCCCCAAATTTGTCCGTGGCTTTACGAATTTTGCTGACTCTGCCAGTGTCTGTCGCTAGTGGTGAGCGTAGTTTTTCAAAATTAAAATTAATTAAGACTTATATATTCGATCTACCATGACGCAAGAAAGGCTTCAAGGACTGGCCACTCTATCAATTGAACAAGACTTGGCAAAAAACATCGACTTGAACGAATTAGTGACTTCTTTCACAAAGATGAAATTAAGAAAAATTAAATTGTAAAATGTAAACCTTCTCTCTGTTATTTTTTCACTTTTAACTTTTCCCAATAATCTATGAAAACTTTTAGAATTAAAGTGCAAAAACAAACAAAAATGTGTAAGAAGTGGTTATTTCAGGCGGGTAAGGGGTTCAATTGAGGAAAATTGAAAAAACCTTGTTGGGGGGGGCGGCAAAAAAAATCTTGCCTAGGGCGGCAGAATGGCTTGCGCCGGCCCTGGGTCGGTGTAGTAATATACTTCACTTTGGATGTAGTGGTGTGTCGCAAAATACATAGTAGGCTAAATCGTCTGCAAAAAGCATAAGTAACTTTGCAAAATGTGTCGCGACAATCACAAGCAGACGTCTACGTTTCCATCGTCTACAGCTGTAAATAACTCAACTGATATCATGTTCTGGAGCATAAAAACGGACACTTTATCTTTAATGGAAATGATGGTCGAATTGCAGACGTCACTTAACCAGCTACAAACTGCTTTCAACCAAAACAACAACAAGTTAAATGACGCTCTGATCTGATAACTGGCTTATGTGGAGGAAACAAATTGCTAAGAGAGCAAAATGAAAACTTAAACTGGCGTGTATGTGATTTGGAACAATATACCCGCAAAAACAACAGCGCCATTATTAACAACATTCCTTTTACATCGAATGAAAATCTAAACAAAACTATTGCTAACATCGGCAATGCAATCGGTAAGACGATTACAAACATCGATATCGACATCTGTCATAGACTAAAGAAAATGCCTAAACAATTATTATTAATGATGCAACGAATAGTTGTTTGACCGGATACCGGATACCGGATATTCGGCCTAACCACCAGCCGAATATTCGGTATCCAGCCGCCGAATATTCGGCTGGTGGTGTGATACCTACATTTTGAGTTTCGTAGGTGCGTGTCGCGTACCGCCACGCCGCCCGTGCAATATTTTGAAAAAATATATGACAACAAATATGAAAATCTTTTTCATAACATTGATGTATAATAAAAATACAAATATGAATAGGCAATTCGAAATGGAAATGAATTTTGATTTATTTAAGCTGAAAACTTTAAAAAAGTTAAGTTGATTCGGTTCGACGGCAAACTGCAATATCGGCGAATAAAAATTTATTTTGTACAGCCAATAATTCGAAATATAGAATTCATATGCACCGATTTGAAAAAAAAAAGACCAATTCATTTATCTGCGTCGCCTATATGGATACAACAGTATAGAATAGTCAGCAGAAAGAAGGTGATGCTTGGCAGCTCTTTTTTTTTACGCTAAAATGAAAACAAAAAAAACTCATCTTCTTTTAAAGTCTGTCTTCGATGTTTCGTTTTTGTTCTAGCATAAATTAAAATGCTGTTATGCAGTATGTGTAAAAATCTTATTCATGACATTTTTAAAGAAAGGAGAAAAAATAATAGGAGTAGTTGTTTTTTTGTCGGTAATTTAATATCACATCGCATCGGTCGGTTAAATGGTTACCTATGTGTTTTTTAGTTTTAGTTTTTTTTGTTTTTGTTTTTGTTCTTAAATGAAAGCAATACACTTTGTTTTGGCTGTTAATAGCTTCCACGTTTATTTCGAATAGCTTTTTTAAATTCAAAGTTATTTAGTTTAAAACAGTTTGTAATACAATCAACTTGAATTAGCGATTATCCGTATTTGGTACGTAGAGATATTTGTTTCATTAATTCAATTATATTTTTCTTACATTTATGACTCTTCTAAGCTGAAACCCATGCTACGCCACTGGTAATAGAGACAGTTTTATCGTGTCAGTCAGCACGAAACAATTTCGTTTGTACGCTCGCGTATTTTTAGATAATAAAATAAGTTAGTGGTGTTATCGTGTGATACTTAGTGGTTTTGTATTAATTAACATTTACCTACTGTGTCATTAGTGTGTTTATAAAAAATGGCAACAAGAAGGTCTCCGCTTTGGAATTATTTTGAGATAGACAAAGAAGAAGCTAAATACGCTATTTGTTTAATCTGCAAACTAAAAGTTTCACGTGGTGGAGAGGGAAAGAAAGCTGGAACCTCGTGCATGAAAAACCACTTGAAAGCCAAGCATCCTGATGAGTTTAGCGAAATTTATGGTGGTTCGTCCTCATATGTTGGACCTGCTATTTCTACGAGCTCAACTGCAAGTACTTGTACCGCGGCCTCTCAACCATCCTTGCAAAAGCAATTGACTTTAGCTGAAACTGTTGAGCGAAAACAATATTGGGGGATAAATGATTCGAAATCGCAGGAATTTCACTATTTGATTGGCGAAATGATCACGTTGGATAACGAACCACTATCCATTGTTGACCTAGTTGGATTTAATAGGCTCATGCAAAAAGCGGTGCCGAGGTACAAGTTGCCCAGTCGCACTTATATGACTGAAAAAATAATACCGGACATATACGACCGAATTACCAAGAAAATTATGGAAAAAATTTTAAACGCTGCAGCTGTTTCCATTACGTCAGATATATGGACTTATGACCACAATAATGAAAGTTTTCTGAGCTTCACCGCCCATTGGATATCTCCAGATTTCAAACTGCAACATGGCGTTTTGGCAATGAAGAACAGATAACATAATCTACAACAACACCAAACAGGAAACCTATACCGTTATCAATTTCAATGGAAAATATTATCACGCAACAACATCCTGTTATTGTACAACCAATAAACAAGATAACAATTAACTAACAACAACAACAACGATATCACTTCATATAAATACAAGCCAGTGCTTCATTAAAATATAGTATGTTCTCGTGCAGTAACCACGGTGTTTGCAAGCACAGCGTTCCTAGCTGCGCTTGCCCTTACTGTTTCTTGAAACATAAACCATTCGTTTGCGATCAATTGCGTTCCGATACCGGATTTACTACATCTAATAAAGAATTCTTCAAAGAATATAACAACCGTAAGTATTAACCACAAACTTTTTAACCTTAACTAAATACACACACCTTCCGAACACCAAAAAGTACACACAATCAAAACACATCACTTCAATCATTTCTTTTAATATTAACAGTTATTCATGGAAACATGGACGACGAAACTGCCGCCGAACATCTGTCCGGCGACGATAACGACTCAAGACAAAAAAATTACGATTCATCCTCGGAGGTACTTGATCTTACTTCAAAAGATCACACCGAACTACGAAATCCCGAACTCAACACTGACCACAATACTCAACTTCGTCAAAATACATCACAACACGGAGACATACAACGAACCACTCAAGATGTACCACTCGACCTTTCAACTAAGCCAACTATCAACTCAAGACCACCTACTCCTACAATTAACCAATGTGAGCAGCCGACCGATGAGAAAAATAATACTACAAGAGACACTGGACTTCCTATTACCGAACATAACACCGATCAAAACAATCATCCAATCTATAAACGAAAACTTCCCACAAAAAGAATACATTACGACAACAACGGAAGAAGTTATACACACCATCCTCAGCCGTCACAACGAAATCCAAAGCAGCCAAGATTACAACCAACAACTCCACCACATCAAACCAACTACAAAAATACTAACACACAAGATAACACCGTCCTGGGCAAAAACGTCGTTAGACAATTATTTAGAGAAACCTCAACAAGTACACAACATTCCGACGAATCAGTTCCAGAATCTCCAGGACCCATCATCTGGTACGCCTTTGTACTTCACAATACCGGATTCGGAAGCGATTGGAAACATAGATCAACACGATGGAACCAAACACCCTGTTTCCCTGAATTCAACCATCATGACCACGTTCACGTGTTGTACGGGGGCCAGCAAACAAACCAGAACATCGCCAGAACTAGTAAGCGGATCGCCGAATTCCACGGATGCACCGTTGCAGGCTTTGCAGAAGCGACTGCAACGAACATCCGCATTAAACATATATGGAACTTCATTCTATATTGCATCCGTTTCGGTGGATCAACTTACCAGTTCTATGGAACTAAGCTTAACGACGCGTGGAAGACAATCATGAATTACATCGAAGAAATCACAAAAGACGAAGCAAATTATCCGATTATAGAAACCTGCAAACAATACGTAGAAAACAAAAAAATTGACAATAACGTAGATAAATACGAAAATGTTATTAAACGACATAAGATGTGCGAACTCATTGAAGACACAATCACCGAAAATAATATAACTTCAATGACCGAATGGACTGCAAAAATACCTATCAGCCTTCGCAAAGAAATCATTAGAGAATATGGCATTAATGCCCTCAGCTACATACAAGAACATATCAACATGTTCAAAACATCAGTCTTAGCAGAAAATACTCACACCGGAGATAACATAGCAAATGAGCTTAACATTATTGCTGCATGGTGGAATATTCCATTAAATAAAATACATATTATTGTACATGATAGTGGGGCTAATATGGTAAAAGGAGTTCAAGTGGCTGAATACGATTCAGCTAGGTGTTTTATTCACTCTCTCCAGCGGGTCATTACTGAATCACTTAAAACTCAACCTGATTTAGTAGAGATGCTGAATGTCGCAAGACGCATCGTAACTCATTTTAATCATTCGGGATTAGCACAAGAGAAACTGAAGGCAATTCAAAACGAGTTAAAGTTACCGGAACATCAGTTGGTACAAGATATCAGTACACATTGGAACTCGACGTACTATTTACAAGAGCGGCTGCTAGAACAGAGACGCGCTATTTCTCTGTATATAGCCGACCACAATAAACTCAGCAACTTGACTCCTCAGCAATGGAGTTTAATGGAGCAATGCATCATTCTCCTCAAACCATTCGAGGAAATAACGAAGATCACGAGCTCAGGTTTGTCGTGCATTTCAGAAGTTATACCACATGTAGCGGATTTGATGAGGTACATTCAAAAGGAAGAAACTTCACGCAAAGTCCCTAACTTATTGCAATTTCTAACGTCCCTGAAAACTCAATTGCAACAACGCTTCGAACATGTTGATGAAAATCCAAAGTATTTCCTGGCTACATTATTGGATCCCAGGTTCAAGACCAACTTTTTTGGGGTAATACAAGCAGAAAAGGCTCGCCAAAGCCTCTTATTGGAGGGTCTAAAACCGAGTTGCAGTGAAGAGGATGCATCCAGCAGTGGAGGCGATTCACCTCCATTGAAGAAAAGAGTAGACAGTGGCATGAGTGTTCATGATTCATTTTGGGACTGTTTTAATGAAGTTGCCAAAGATAACAATCAAACTGAAGACTCTGATAATAGTGCTATAGCCAATGAACTTGACTTTTACTTAAAAATGGTTCGTCTTGATCGACAAAGTGACCCTTACGCATGGTGGGCAGCAAACGCCAAACAATTTCCGATTTTGGTTAAATTTGTCCAAATTTATCTCTCTTCCCCATGTAGCAGTGTGTACAGTGAGAGACTGTTTTCAGAGGCTGGGCTTATATATGAAAACAAGAGGAATCGTTTGCTTCCTAAAAATGCTGAAAATCTTGTTTTTATACATCATAATTTACCTTCGGTGGATTTCCAATATTAAATTAATTAATATTACTATCACTAGTTACAAATAAGTAAATTTTTTAACTATCAGTATCATCACCAAGTTACTTTAAATAATTGATTTGTTATAAAAAGTTAAAGTTGTTTAAAATAATAAAAAGCTTCAATTACAACTGTGTCTTTATTTAGATTACATTTATAAAATCTACCAAGTTTACTATCCGGTATCCAGCCGGATAGTACATTACCATTCGGTATCCGGCCGGATAGTAAAAAAGGGCCGGATAAGCCGAATACCGGATAGTAACCGAATATTCGGTGCATCTCTAATTATTATACTGAAATATTGTCGTACGGTTCTTTCTGTAAACGCGTAAAACTCGACCAACACACAATACCTCAGGCTACTCAGAATCAGGTTACAACCAATGTGTATTTGTAAATGAGCATCTTACGACTGATAACTCTAGTCTACAGTCTAGACTATTAAGCGCTGCCAAGACTTTTCACAAAAATTACTTCAAATTTGTTTGGACTCGTAATGGGAAAGTGTTCGTTCACAGATGTGAAAATTCCCCGATTATTAAGATTCACTCATTGGAGCATCTTACCGATTTAGCCAGCATAAAATTTTCGCCTGTTGTCAAGAAAGTATCGGGAATTGTTAAATAAAACGAACAATTTTTAATTTTCATCCAAATTTATTTTGTCACCTTCAAAATAACATCCATTCGAAGCGATGCACATATGCCAACGCTTTTTCCACTCGGCAAAGCACTTCTGATAGGCGGTTTCCGGGATGGCCTTTAGCTCTCGCGTCGCATTCGTCTTGATGTCATCAATCGATTCGAAGCGCATTCCCCGTAGCGGAAATTTGAGTTTTGAGAATAGGAAGAAGTCGCAGGGTGCTAAATCTGGTGAATACGGCGGTTGTTCGATGATATTTACCGAGTGTTTGGCCAAAAACTCATTCACAATTATGGCTTTGTGAGACGGCGCATTATCGTGATGGAGAATCCAAGAATTGTCGACCCACAAATCGTTACGTTTACGACGGATAGCCTCTCTCAAACGTCTCAAAACACTTAAGTAAAACTCTTTGGTGACTGTCTGTCCGGCTGGCACATATTCATAGTGTACCACGCCTCGAATATCGAAGAAAACAATCAACATGATCTTCACTTTCGATCGGCTTTGGCGAGGTTTTTTCGGCTTTGGCGCGCCAATTGGCCGCCATTCGGACGATTGCTGGTTCGTAAGCGTGTCGTACTCGTACACCCATGTCTCGTCACCAGTAATTATCTTTTCCAAGAAGGTAGGATCCAAATTGGCTCGATCCAGCATGTCTGCAGCTACCTGTTCTCGGTACTTTTTTTGAAAGAAATTCAGGTCTTTCGGAACAAGCCGAGCCGCAACGCGTTGCATACCCAATTTTTCGTGCACAATCGTACGTACGCTCTCGTGTGACATGCCCAATCCATGAGCCATCTCTCTCAAGCTCACATGACAATTTTCAGCAACGATTTCCTTGATTTTATCGACGTTATCATCGGTCACACTCGTTGAAGGCCGTCCAGAGCGAGGCATGTCTTCGACCGTCTCCCGATCATCCTTGAACGCTCTGTACCACTCGTAAACCCGCGTTTTTGATAAAGCAGATTCACCAAAAGCCTTCTGTAACATTTTCAGTGTATCGGCACAAGAAATTTCGTTCGAAACACAGAATTTAACACAAGTACGTTGTTCAATATTTTCACTCATTGTAGAACTTCGACAAAACACTTCAAGGTCGACTGATTTTAACAGCTGCTGTAAACACACTGGTTGACAGATCGCGCTAAAAATAGGTATCATAATACAAAACAGTTGTACCAACCTGGAAAAAAAAAATTATCTGCCTAGCTATTACCCGGGAGATTTAAATTGACAATTCCCGATACTTTCTTGACAGGGTGTATATTAGTAATGCATGCCTCCCTAAGAGGGAACACCCACTTAAGCGATACGATTCCGATACGATAGCGACAAAATGTAGTTCAGAAATTAACCCACGCTATTAAATGAGTCAGCGCCCACTTACGCGATACGACAAGCAACTGATAAGCAACAATCGTATCGCCGTCGCTCGAGTGCTACATGTTCTATTTTTTGTTGCTTGATCTAGCGATTGATTGTTTACATTGTGAATTTTTATACGTAACATGAACGAGCAAGAAATAAACATCAAATTTATTCAATTATTAGAAAAGCATTCTTGCTTGTATGACTACACAACTGAGAAATACAGCAATAGGAGTGTACAAAACAAAGCAGGGGAACAGATTTCGGCAGAAATGTCTGAATCCGGTAAGTACATTAAATGTATATTATAGCTTTATTCAATTGTATATATTTGCTAGTGTGGAATTTGAGTTTAAAGCCCCCCCCACAAAAAAAAATCGCTATAAACCTTTATATCCCGATCTGATTTTATAGTATTTATGATACTGATAATACTCCAAGATTTCGAAAAAAATGTTTTAGCAAAAGTATTTTCAGATCTGTACGAATGTCATACTTGAAAAATTAAAAATTAAAATAATCAGATCATATATAATTCGTGTATATAATGAATTTTTTTTACAAACTAATCAAATACAATTGTAATATATATGTATATGAAACAAATTATTAATTTATATTTGTATATAATAAATAGATATAGAAGATATTTACCACTTTTCCATGAAGATTCATTAATCGGTTATTTTAACCTTCCGATGGTAACAGGGGTGATGAGTCACCCCAGTAGAAAATTTTTGTTGTGACTGTGTGGGTACAAGTGGTCAAATTGGTTTCAGGCGCCTGCTAATATTAGTTGAGATTAGTAGCATTCGGTTGACATTGTGTATAATCCCGTGTATGCTTGCGTTCGTCTGTATCTCTGCTTTGTTTTGTGTTTGGGGTTACATGTAACCCCTGTTAATATTATTGTTTGTAAAAATTTTTTCATAGTTACTTGTTTATAATGGCTTCTATTAACGTAAATGACCCCAATTTCGCCAATTTTGTGAGGGAATGTCTTGATGATGAAGAGACTGTACTCTCTGGCGATGACTCAAGCGACGAGGAAGATAACCTGCAGGAAGAAAGTGATCTCAATGATGAAATTGAAGGAGATTCTTCAACCGAGGAGGAAGAAACTTCATCTACTTCAGACACGATAAAAGGTAAAAATGGTCATGTATGGTCAATTAATCCACCTAAACGAAGCAGAACACAACTCCGTAATATTGTAAAAATTCCACGAACAACTGTTTCTTCAAGTATTTTGTTGGAACGTGATGCACTAAATTTACTAATTGATCAAACAATAGTTGAAACGATCGTTAGGTTCACAAACCTAGAAATAAATATTCGACGTGTGAAATATGTTGGCCAAAGGTTTGTAAATGAAACAGATGAAATCGAAATATGGGCTCTTTTTAGATTACTTTATTTGGCTGGAGTGAGAAAAGATGGCCATTTGAGTACTGAAGAAATGTGGTCTGGATTATCTGAATATAAACTTGTTATGCCTGAAATGCGATTCAAATTTCTGATCATTTGTTTGAGGTTTGATGACAAACAGTCTCGGGATAAGTCTGATAAATTTGCACCAATAAAAAATTTGTGGTTACATTTCATCAAGAACTGTCGTGAACAATATAGTCCTCATATGTATTTGACTATTGATGAACAGCTACTTGGATTTCGAGGAAAATGTCCTTTTCGAGTATATATAAGCTCAAAGCCGGATAAGTATGGTATCAAAATTGTAACTATGTGCGATGCAAATACATTTTACATGGTCGATGCGATTCCGTATACAGGGAAAGAAGAACGGAATACAACAGATAGTCTGCCTACATACTATGTAAAGAGACTCTCGGAAAGCGTGCGTGGAAGCTATAGGAATATCACATGTGATAACTGGTTTATTTCAGTTCCCTTAGCACAAGAATTGTTGAAGTATAATTTGACGCTTGTGGGTACACTTCGTAAAAATAAGCCTGATATCCCTCCATGTTTCCAACCTAATAGAAAAAAGACGGTCTTATCATCCCAGTTTGCTTTTGATGGAAAAACTGCTATTGTGTCATTCACTCCCAAAAAAAACAAAGCAGTAATTTTAGTTTCCACAATGCATGATCAAAAAGACATAAATGAGATCACAAAGAAACCAAAAATTATAGATTTCTATAACAGTACTAAAGGAGGAGTAGATACATTTGACAAAATGGTACATGCATACAGTGTTTCACGATGTTCACGACGCTGGCCTCTTCGCATGTTTTTTGGAATGCTCGATCAAGCTGGTATAAATGCACTAATTTTATATAAGATAGCCAATCGGAACATAAAAATTAAAAGGAAAACTTTTTTGAAAAATCTGGCACAACAACTCTTTAATCCGCACATGAAACATCGAGTGGAAAAAAATTTGCCTCATCAACTTTCTGAAGGCATTTCAAACTTTCTCGGGAAAAAGAGGACAATTGAGGAGGAAGAAGAGGGAGAAGAAATGCATGAATTTCCATGTAAGCTGGTAAAACAGAGTAGATGTCATCTTTGTCCGCGATCTGCAGATAAAAAAGTCAAAACTGCTTGTGCAAAATGTGGGGAACCGGCGTGCGCAGTTCATCGAAAGGAAGTGTGCACCAATTGTTTTTAATTTTTTCTCTAAATAATAATATACGAATTTTCATTATTTGTATTCAAAAATAGTTTAATAACATAAAAATGTTTAAATCAAATAAACTGTACGAAAATATTATTGTATTTTCATTCAACAATCAGCTGGGGTGACTAGTCACCCCATGTTACCTTTATAAGATGTCGGAATTGTGTTACCAACGGAAGGTTAATAATGATAAAAACATAAATTACAAACACATTTTTTATCATATTTATACATTTTGTGGAATTGTTCGTTCAATTCCGCGTGTATTTTCATACTTGTAAGCGTTTGCTTACATAGAAAGAAGTACTATTAAATAAAATAAAATATTAACAAAATTCATTAAGTAATCATAGAACTAGAAAAGGAAAATGATATATTTTTATGTAATGTTGTCTGGTTTGTGGGAAGTGAAATTTTTGACCAGATTTTTTTTTAAATTTAAATAATATTCATTTTTATTTCTTTTTGTTTTAGTGGCGATTGTAAAAGAAATTGGAAAAATATAAGAACTTGTTATACTAGACACCTTAATGCATCGTATGAAGCTTTTGGCTCTGCAGCTAAGAGAAAACAGCCATATTATCTTGCGGAATATTTATATTTTTTACTTCCATTTACGAAATCGTGCAAAACAAAAAGCAACATAATAGTTTCATACCGTTGAAGTGAGTAACGTCCTTAGCTGACATGCTCAAAAAAAAAAAAAAAAAACCGTCTCTCCCACGTCAACCTGATTTGATAGAAAAGAGATTGAAATACTTGATGAAATTGAAGATAATGAAACTGATTTATGTTCATTTCCGAAAAAAAGAAATACACAACATCTTTAGAAGATTTTAACCGAAGTGCGTTTGAATATTTTGAAGTGAAGAAAAGCGCACGTGAAAAACTTGAAGAAGCAAATCTTTATTTTTTGAAAAGTTTATTGCCTGATTTAAACCACTCTACCTTCGCAGCCCCCGTATCCCTAAAAAATATTGAAGCTACTGGAATCTTAATAAATTTTGCAAATTCTTCAGTGGTGCTATTCTCTGTTTACTGCCCTCCAAACAAAACGAATATTGACTATGATATAGACATATTATTTAAATCATATAACAAAGTGATCCTCGCTGGGGATTTAAACGCCAAAAGTAAGATATGGAACTGCTATTACAATAACAAAACAGGTAATAAACTCGTTTATCTTTCCGAAAGGGTAGGTTTTCAAATTCTCGCTCCTGATTTCCCCACGCATTACCCTACTAACCCTCAATTACGTCCGAGCACCATCGATCTCATCTTAAGTATGAATGTTCATAATATTACCAAACCAGTAACTTTAGCCAACCTTGCCTCTAATCATAATCCAATTTATTTTAAATTAAACGCTACTTGCAGACTCGTAGAAAACCGTACAATTTTTAACTATAAAAGTACGAACTGGACGGAATACCGTAATTATATTACAAATAATATAAACATTTTGAGAAGTCCAATAAAGGCTGGTTGCCTACTTGACTACCAGGCACACAGGCTGTCAGACCTAATAGTAGAAGCAGCAAATCTTTATATTCCAAAAATCGAAATCAAGTCAAGTAAAGAGCACTTACCAAGAAAACTAGTGAAGCTTATTAAGATTAAAAACTATGTCAGGAAAAAGCACCAAAAGATTCGTAACCATTCCTCTCACATCATTTACAACTTATTCTCTAAACTAGTTAAATACAAACTAAATGAATACCGAAACACAACATGGAATAACAAACTAGTAAATCTAAATGCAAAAGACCAGTCGATCTGGAAAATAGCAAAAATATTTAAAAAAAGCAAGGACACATCTATTCCACCTTTAACACATGCTAATCAGACCGAATACACAAACAAAGGCAAAACTGAGTTACTCTCAAATATATTTCTAGATATACAAAATCAAAACAAAAACTCTTCCACCAAATGGCACACAAACAAAATAAATACTACTGTACAGAAGTTCCTAGCCACCCCAGCGGTCACTACCAACTACCCTAAGCTCTTCTCACCAAATGAAGTTAACAAAATCATAAAAAAATTAAAAAATAAACACTCCACCGGTCCAGACAATATCTCCATTACCATGATTAAGAATCTACCCGAAAAAGCTAAGATCAATCTAACTATTATAATAAACTCTAGTATCATTTCGGGACACTTTCCTACCTGCTGGAAAGAGTCCATTATTATTCCTATACCAAAATCAGGAAAGGATCAAGCAATGGCTATTAACTACAGACCTATCTCGTTAATAAACTGTTTAAGTAAAATAGCGGAGAAACTTATTCTTTCCAAGATGATAGATCATTGTAACGAAAAAAAAATCATCACCCCCCACCAATTCGGGTTCCTGCGGAATTTGTCGACTACGATGCAGTTAAGTAGGCTAACCGAGTTTGTAACTGACAATTTTAACCTAAACAAACACACCGGACTGTTATTACTTGACATCGAAAAAGCCTTTGATACCGTCTGGCATCAAGGATTAATATACAAATTGCTTAAATATCAGTTCTCTAAATTTCTCATTACTCTTATAAATGATTACCTGGTAGAAAGGAAATTTTCAGTAAAAATTAACGACGCTATATCTTCTCCAAAAACAGCGACGATGGGAGTTCCGCAAGGAAGCATACTTGGTCCATTCCTATTTATTTTGTTCTTAAATGATCTTCCTAAACCTAAACTCTCCGAGCTAGCGCTATTCGCTGATGACACAGCCATTTACTGCGCTTCTTTTAGAGTCGACACAATTAAAACGTAGATTATCAGAAAGTTTTTTAAAAATAAAAAAGTACCTTACAAAGTGGAAAGTTAAAGTGAATGATGCAAAAACGCAGGCTATCCTATTTACAAAAAGAAGGCCCGCTTTTTCCCCGGAATTAAACCTGGGAAATCAAGTCTGCCCTTTTAAAAATGAAGTTAAATATCTGGGGGTCATCCTAGATCGGCGGCTAACTTTCAACAAACACGTTGATCACGCTATAAATAAAGCGCATGCAAGAAATTTTATGTTGAGGCACATCTTCAACAAAAAATGCAAATTAACAACAGAAAATAAATTACTTCTATACAAAGCTATCATTAGGCCTGTGCTCCTTTACAGCTCGCCAATGTGATCTAATGTCTCGAGATCTACATTTCAAAACGTACAGCGATTCCAAAATAAATGCTGCAGAATTATTCTAAGCGCTCCGGCGTATACTAACATAAATAGTATGCACGCTGTATTAAAACTGCCCTTTATTGTAAACGTAATCCCTACGCAAGCTAAGAAATTCTTTGATGATTGCTCTACTAGTGATCACGTGTTTGTTAAAAGAATAGGAGACTACACGAGAACCTCTTTGCAGCTAAAATATAAAAAGTACAAACACAAACGCATTAAACATATGCTACATATTTTAATCTTATAGTGCACCGATCCGTCCGCAAGCGTTAAACAAGGTGTTGAAGCACACACGCGCAATGACACTCCAATAACCATCATACTTCTACTTTTTTTTTACAACTTACACTTTATTTATTTTTTCCGAAGCTAGGTTTTTTGTTGGTTTTTTTTTCCTAATATTATAACAAATGTAAAGTTTTTCTTTTTTCATATTGTAATTTAAGCATAAATGTATTTTTGATGCACGCTGGCGAGGGTAAATTGCTCGATACGCGTAAAATTTAAAATGTTTAAACGTACTGTTATTTTCTTTGTTTTGTAAATTTAGTAAATAAACTTTATTCAATCAATCAATCAATCAATGCGTGATTTAAAACAAAGGGACGATTATCAAATACGGAAATTCAAAGTTGGAGTAGTTAATTTAATAGACAATATTTTAAGCGAAGATAAAAGCTATTGAAACTCGCTTCAATTGTTGCTTTTTTATATCCATGCAATTAAACACATTAATAAATAATTTTTTTATTTATTTAATTTTTATTTAATTTTCAATGTTGCGTTGTTGTACACCTATTTTTGAATGAGCTTTTTTCAAAGCTTCATTTCAGTCAGTATGAGTTAATATAATTTTGTGAACAGATTGGTTTAAAAGTAAAATATACTTCAATAATTGTATAAATCATGTGCATACAGTGAAATACTGGAAAAATTTATTAACTTTTCATATGCACAGTCTAGCCATAAATACTGTCCGCCGCACGAAATATGGGAATTTTCACTTCCCTACTACAAATGTTCAAGTGAGTCGCGCATGATTAAATATTCATTGTAGTGTCTCGTTCATGTGCAGTTAGACCTATTTTAGGCATGGAGTGGACAGAACATCACGCACGCATCACAGTAATAGGTCTACACAAGGCAGGAAAGAACGGTAAGCAGATTTACTCCCTCCTTAAGCCGCTTAACATCAGTGAAAAGTTCATGTATCGTACCATTCAACGTTTTACCGATACGGACCATGTGATAGACCGTCCTAGAACGAATGTTGTCGAAGCTGTACGGAGTCGGATAAAAAGGAACCCTCTTTGCAAACAAAAAGTACTCGCTCGTGAAATGAATATCGCGCCACGCACCGTTTCACGAATAATACGTGATGATTTACACTTACGAGCGCACAAGAGATGCCGGGACACCTGTTAACGAATAAGTTGAAAGAAATACCACTCGAAGGACGCCACAGGGACATTTTGTTTACCGACGAAAAACTTTTCGCAATCGAAGAGATTTTCAATAAACAAAATTATCGAGTGTATACCCGAAGCTCATACGAAGCAAAGGAGAAGGTTCCCAGAGAGCAGCGAGGCCACCATCCGGCTTCAATAATTGGTGGGGGGTTTCTTATCACGGCACTTCGCCTGTTCATTTCTGCGAAACCGGCGTTAAAACGTCCGCTCGTGATTATCAAGAAATGCTGGATGATGTTGTGAAGCCTCTCAACCACACATTATCGGAAAACAAGCACTGGGTGTTTCAGCAAGAAATAATAATAATAAATAATAATAATAATAATAATAATAACGAATAATTGTAATACTAATTACAACACTAAATAAATCCACGAGCTCTTTAGGATCTCGTGGTTGGTATCCCTGAAGGCATCGTTAGTAATGACTAACGCTTCATTTAGCATCCCGGGGGGGGGAGGGGCAATTGTAGAAAATTGTTCTCTCGTGGGAATGAATCCATAAAATTAATATTTTTCTTTATTATTATTTTTAATTAACAAATTACAAAAACAAATACAAAAGAGAACTACAGTTAAAGTTTAAATAAAGGTAATCGCTAACCCAGATTTAATAAAAAATAAATTATTTATTCGATTGAATTTTGGAAATTTAAATATATAAATAAAAATAATACAATATGGATACTCCCGATTTGATGGACTTTCTAACGGGGCAATTTGAAAAATTGGAGAAAAAATTTGACAAATAAAATGAAAAATTCGAAGAAAATTTTGAAAATATAAATAAAAATTTTAATAAAAAATTCGACGCATTAGAGAATAAAATTAATGAGAATTTTGACAAAAAACCTGATGAATAAAATAAGAAATTCGAAGAAATCAAATAATAGTATTAATGAAAAATACGAAACCTTTAAAATTGAAGTCAACGAGATGGTTGAGGGAAAGTTTGACGACTTAGGAGAGAAGTTTGCCTGCGAAAAAAAGAATCTAGAGAAGGAAAGGAAAGTGGATCGTGCCGAGATAAAGAAGATAACGAAAGAAATAGAGAAAGAAAAGAAAGATAGAAAGAAAGAAACTGTGGCTAGAAAGAAAGAGCGGATGGAAGAAGGAAAGAAAATGAAAGAAATAGAGAAAGGAATAAGTGGCTATAGTATGAAATTAAAGGAAGAATTGAGTGGAAAAATGGAAGAAATAGAGGAAAGATTACACGAAAGAATGGGAGAAATAGAGGAAAAGTTTAACGATAATATAAAGCAAGTTGAACAAAACCACGGGGAAGGCGATTCCCAACTACCTATAGAAGAGTTCGATAAAAAATTGAAAGAATTAAAGGATCAATGTTTAACAGAAATTGAGGAAGTCGCCGCAAATAACGATATAAGAATAAATGAGTTGACGGGACTTATCACCGAATTACGAAAAGAAATTCAAAAAACAGAGAGGGTAAGCCCCAACATGAAATCGCGAGCTGAAAAACTAAATGAGGTATTTGGCCTAGACGCCATTCAAAGAATTCGACCATACGATGGAAAAAAGGAAAAATTTCACTTTATTGGATTCTTAAAAATTTTAGAAGAGAAATTTGAGGAATGAAAAGTGTATCGCAGAAATTGCGTATAGAAATTGCGATCAAAAACTTACAGGGAGAACATATCAGCTGGATGAAACCGAATTTAAAGAAGTGTACTACATTTGACAATTTCAAGAAAGAACTAAAAGAGAAATTCTGGAGCACTGAGGAGCAAAATCGAATAAGAGGGGAATTTTTTTCGATGAAGAAATATGTAGAGCCATTAATACAAATTTAGAGAAGCTCATCTTAACCTGGGCCCATAAACTGGAGTTTTTAGATAATCCGATCGATGACGCTGAGTTTATAAGTGTTATAAGAAATAGCCTTCTGTGAGAATTGAAATGGTTGGTAAAGTGCCGTAGCGCGTCGGAACGAAGGAAGAGTTGTTGGAAGTACTAAAGGAAGAAATAAAAGAGGAGAAATGGGGCGACAAAAATAGGAACTGTGAAATAGTTGAGGAACGTAATCCCGCCAGAAGTACTTCAGGCTCACTTGTTAGTGATACCTTATCTAAAGTGCGGCCAAAAGCGCGCCGTCATATAAAGAAACAGAAATTTGTTAAACGGAATTACAGTAGCGGATTCCAGTATAAGGATACAGACCATCTTGTAGATGAGTTTGCAATTTCAGGGCTAATTTAGAAGTTTAAATTAAATAAATATTTTGACGCTTTGGGTAAAATATAGGCGATACAGTTTTCCCATACACTGGTTATGCAGTATACCTTGCATAATTTTGATGCTGATAAGTTAAAGAAGCGTGGTTGTCTTCTTTTGCTGGAAATCGTTCGTGCAGATTACTATTTGGGATTTCGATCTAAAGTATTTCACACTGAACTTAAGGGTACCGTTTCGTGGAGTGACGAAGTGGATATTGATAGATAAGTTTTTGATACTACAAAGATTGGACATATGTTTAAACTTTTACAGTTACATGTTCATGATTTGATTATTGCGTGTGTTAGATTTACTGGTGGTCTAATTTTGTTCGTGATACAAATGCAAGGCGAGTTATTGCAGACCTTGGACCGAAAGTATTTTCGGCTGATTTTGTCGATACAGATGTATTTGAAATGGATTTAGCTTTATTATGTGTGTCCGTATTTTATGAGATTGCAAAGGAAGTCCCTCAGATTCTGATTGATGTTAAGGAGTTATATGGGAACGGCATATATGAAATATTGAATGTAATCTTGACTTTGTTCGGATTCATTAGTGTGTATGATGTTGACATAGAATCAATATCTGAAGTTTCTAACATTCATGCATATGATTTAGCCTCACCGGTACGCATTACCAGCGGTTGGCTGCGTACCACCTATGGTGGATGTAGTTTGATGCACCTTGAGTATTCAGATAGTCATAATACGAGTAAATTGACTAAAATTTATTTTAAAAATATTAAAAATTACTTGAGGTATGGCATTTTAGGCCTACAACTGATACCGCTGGTTAAGGATTCCGATGGTAAATATTATTTGGATTATAGCGCCACAGTGACTACTGGTACACTGACTGAGATGTATGTACCTAGAGCGACTATCAATCGCATGGCCAGTCTATGTATTAAGAAAACGAATCGCATTAATTTAATGCATTCGATACATTATTTTTCTGAAACCTCCCCTTGTTGGCCGATGCTGAGCACAGGAACTTTTTTTACTAGCGTTGTTTTTGGAGGAGACTACGAGTTCTCAGGGACAAAATCTAGCATGATTAATGGCATGCGGATCATTACACAAACGGATGACGATGCTGATTATTCTACAAACCGAAAACTTCCGGAGTTGGAAAAGCTGATGAATACACCTATAAATGTAACTTTTTTGAAGAAACTGGGTTCATGCTCATATTCATGGAGTCAATGACTGAGATCTTGGGAGTCAATGACACTTTAGTACCGGATGAGATGGTCAAAATACAATGTAGCATAGTATACCGCATGTATGACTAAGATGATAATGCGTTAGTCATAGATGCTCACATGTACTTTCCAACTTGAAGTTTCACGCCTGCCATGTTGGTAAAACGTATAAGCAGGCATGGAGTATATAGAAGATTTGTTGAGGTGGATGAAAAAACGTATTCCCACGATGACACCAATTTAGATAATTTTATGCTGAAGAATTTAGGTTCAAAGCACGATAAGTGGCACTCCCACACCTATGTGAATAGTGGGAAGACATATGCACATGTTCACTCTACGAATGTGAATTCAAGTAGTCATAAGCAACGTCCCGGCTAGTGCCCAAATAAAGAATGTTCCTATTATCATGGAGATGAAAATCCCACAAAATCTCACCTTATTGTCTAGGCGGGATATTTTGTATATAATTACTATCGTTTCGTATAATGTGAACAATATACATATTGTTCGCATTGTATGCATATTTATGTGAGGATGTGTAAATATTTATATGTTTATATGTATGTGTATTTTGAAGTTATGATAATTTCAGATTGTATACATTATAATCGAATTGATGGATGTAAATAGCGTATATTAAAAAAAAATAATAATAATTTATAAAACATTAAAACATTAATAATAATTCTTTGTGTAACTTAAATACTTATTAGGGAAGGAATTGTTCAAATGATATCAATAATGCATATTTTACCGGGGGTTTTATCCAATTTAATAAAAAAAAAAAATTCTACAAAATCCTATCTCTTGGCGGTGGGAATAAGAAATGCGTCCATTACGTAAATAATTAAATAAACTTGTTGCCTTTTTTTCATGACTATTTGAAATCACCAACCCTGTTTCTAAAGCTCTACAACATGAAAAAAATGGCTTACAAAAAGCTGGTATTTTACTAACAAGGAAAGTACACAAGTTGTCAGATGCCGATTTTGATATGTTATAGAGTATAAAAAAATATTAGACACGTTTTTTTTTATCGGCTCATTTGCAGTTTGAAGGGTTGAAACCACCCCTAAAGTTCACCCCCCAAAATAGTTTTTCCTAAATATCTTATCTTCAACTATGTATTTTTTTATGAAACAAAATGGAAATTATTTCTCGTGCAAAGAACAAGTAATCTACAGTGATTTAAGCAGTGGAGTTGCATCTCCTATTTTCTAAAGGGTGAAAACACCCTTTTTTTGGTCATAATTATGGAATAAAAAATTATAAAATAACATAAAAAATAAGAAAAACATTTTTTAACACATACAATTAAAAAATAAAGTTGACGTGTTCCGGCATTTTCATGAATTTCACACTAAAAGGGTGTAAAGTACCCCTTACAAAAACATCAATAAATACATGCATCAAGTAATTCAATTTCGTAAAAAATTTGTATGTAAGGGTTTTTGAGGTCGCTGATTATGAATCCGTCATCTGATTTTGTTAATTCAAAATGGCGGAGAAAAAAGTCAAAAAAGTTTTAATTTTAATGACAAATTGTATAGGATTTTTGAGGTAACTGATTACGAATCTGTTAACAATTTTGAAAATTCAAATTATTCTGCGCTTATACAGCCCCCAAACCACTAAAACCCACACAGGCATTCAGCCTGTGTTTTTTTAAACCAACGAACCCCAAACTCCTAAACCCCAGTCAGGCCGAAGACCAGTGTTTTTAAACCGATAAACTCCAAACTCTCAAACCCCAGACAGACTGTTTTGACTAAAGTTATAACGAGCAAAATGAACCCTACCTTCCTGGACGAGCCAATGTTAAAAGTTAAAGATGTTTATTTTTAAAAATGTTGATTTAAATATTTCAGATTCTTGCAGATTCATTGAGCATTATAACAGTATGAATTATATCTATAATAGTATTAATATACTGTTCACTGTTTATTGATTGTGAGAATTAGTAATAAATGTTTTGATTTACTCGTTGAATGTAATTCTCCTAATCTATTAAGGTTCATTCTAAAAAAAAAAAATTTTGGCCATTTTTTAATTTACTTTTGTTATTATTTTTGTAAGAAGGGAGTGATTCTCGTTAATAAATAGATAAAGAAATAAATAAATACATAAGTTGAACCGTACCAAGAATTTTTTAAATAAGTAAATTATAAGAACGGGTTTCCAGTATATCACAATGAATAGGCCTTTCGTCTGCCTACAGTTTAGGAGTTGTGCGGTTTTAGTCATAGGCAACCGGCCTGTCTGATGTTTAGGAGTTTGGGGTTTGTTGGTTTAAAAAAACACAGACTGAATGCCTGTCTGGGTTTTAGCAGTACAGATTCGTAATCAGTTACCTCAAAAATCCTCCTATACAATTTGTCATTAAAATGAAAACTTTTTTGACTTTTTTTCTCCACCATTTTGAATTAACAAAATCTGATGACGGATTCATAATCAAATTTTACGAAATTGGATTACTTCATACATGTATTTATTGATGTTTCTTGTAAGGGGCACTATATTAGTTCTGCAAATATAAAAAAATGGCTCACATTCGCAGAACAATATTTAATTCGGAGGAGTTCTGGAAGAACGTCATTTTTGTTGATGAGTCCAAGTTGAACGTCTTTGGGAGTGATGGAAAACAGAAAGTATGGCCTAAACCGAATACTGCATATGAATTAAAAACTCTGACTGCATCAATTAAACACGGCGGAAGAAATGTACAGGTTTAGGGGTGTTTCGCGGCGAGTGGTGTGGGATCTTTAGTCACCATTGATGGTGCTATGAATAGCGATCTATATGTCGACATTTTACGACACAATTTATGCCAAAGCGCTGAAAAATTGGGCATCTTGGAGTCATTTTACTCGTATCAAGATAATGATCCAAAACATACAGCGTACAAAACTCGAGAGTGGATTCTATATAATTGCCCCCACATCCTTGCCACGCCACCACAGTCTCCGAATTGCAATCCCATAGAAAACCTACGGGATTAACTCAATAAGAGGATTCGTGAAAAGCCGATTTCCAACTGTAATGAATTAAAAAGTCGTCTAAAATAAGAATAGCAGAAAATTCCCCTTGATTATCTACAAAAATTAGTTTGTTGAATACCGCGCAGGTTGAAAACGGTCGTGGATGCCGAAGGTTGTCATACGAAGTATTAATTTTTCCAGGAAGTAGATATTCAGTTATTTGGAGAGCTCCTTTATTTTATTTTTTTGTTTGCCCGGATATTAATGTGGCGTTTAAAATTCGTCATTTTTGTGTTTTTTATATCGTAAACTGTTTTTTTAATGTTTTTGATTTTTTTTTTTTTTTTTTTTTTTGAGAATATATTAAGGAGATACTTATTTTTCTATTTTCGTTATTTGCTTCAACAGTAAAGCATTTTTTCCCTTTGTTTTTAGGGTATATTCATTGGGTACACCGGTGCCTGGATATTATTGTGGCTCACAGTACATCTTTATGTGAACTATTATATAGTATACTCACAAGCAAACCTATGTCTATGTGTGCATCAGTAGATACATTTATTATACACATATCGCCTGTCGAATAATGTTTACATTTACATTATATTGCCGTAAGTAAAAATGTAATAATTTTGTACATGCATAGCCACAACTTAGCAAAGTTTTGTTTTTTGCGCATTAGTGGTTAAATTAAATATTTTCTGTAATGATTTCTTGTGCTCTATTTACTTGTTAGCTTTTATAGTGTTACACTTGGTATTGAACGTTAATCGGTTGTTCTTGGTACTTTAACAGGTACACAGTTTCTATTTAGCACAAAATACCATCTAATAATTACTTAATTTTCTTTATAACTGTAAAAAGTTTTCACTTTTTTGCAATTAAAGATAGTTGTTATTATAAATTTTATTGACTTGACACAATGGTCAAAAACTGCTACAAATGTATGAAATCACACCACTGAATGGTGATTGTATTTTTTGCTCTGGGTGCAATCAAGAATTACATTTTGAATGCAGTGGTGTTTGAGGACTTGGGAGCGTATGGGGTTGCCAGGTAGGCAAGTTTGGCGATGTATAAACTGCCAGAAAGAAAACCTAAGTTAATCGCAACATTAAGAAATGAAATCACACCTTTATATGATAAATGGATTAGTGAACAAACTTGATAAACTTGAGACTATGTATCAAACACCCCAAAACAAGTTCATAGAAATTATAGATATACTCAGTGACGTATTTACTTTTGGCCCAAGGCGGCAGGCTGCGTGGAGCGACCCCATCCATCATATTCAACTTAGGGCGCCTTTCATCACCGTTAACTATTTTGTGTTTTATTGAAATTTTACTTAACTTGCATGAAGAAATTTTAAAAACTTACCTAATTAACAACAAAAATGAAAACTTATTCTTTGGCTAATAACACGACACGGGTCAATTATGTTGCTGGCCGACGTGTTCGTCGCGATTCAGGAATAGTCTTGGCGGTATATATTTAAAAGAGCGGCTCCACCTGTTTTGGGACATAAAAAATGAACGGATAAAAATATATTCGATTTTTTTTTTTTTAAATCTTCGTTTCGTCGACGGATTACGTAAAGAAGATATTTTGAAATATTATCTAATTAAATACACCTTAATAAATGCATTCAAAAGTCAAAAAATTACGGGTTTTTCAGTTTTTTATTGATCTCGGTCACAAACATTTTTTTTCTATAACTTATATTTCTTTCTTATGTAATTTTGTATGCTGAAAAAAATGACATCAAGAAAATTTCATTGGCTTATTTAATTTTTAAGTTATGAAGGTTTAAATGTTTAAATATCGCATTTTTACAGTTTTTGCGATATTTTTATTGTAATAATTTTTTATTTTTCTTATATTTTTTTTTCTCGTGTAATTTCAGATAATAAACATAAATTAACGGTGTTTTTACGCTATACTTACTAGATCGCGCGCCATATATTTTTTCAATATAAATATAAATATAATTTTTTGGCTTCTAACCGATCATATGATTATTATTACTATTAATTCATTGTTATTGATAATTTTGTTTATTACATTGTATTGGGCTACTGTTATATTAACGTAATAATTAATAATTATCAAAATTACCACAAAACTTAAAATAATTATAATTTGTAAACAAACGCTGGTTATGATCACAATGTTGCAGTTTATGCTTTGATTTGGTTTACTGTTACTTTTTTTTTTTTTTTTTTTTTTTTAAATTTAAGAAGGGGTACTAAACCACTCGCTGCATGTAACTACCTCGGTTATCGCAGTGAGTGGACCCACGTTTAAAACATACTCCTTAGCTCGCTAGCCTGAACGAAAGTCATAAGATTGTTCAAAGCAGTAGGGGTATTTGAGAGGATGTCTTCAATCGATGTGATCTGGCCTCGCCGTAACCCATTTAGACGTGTGCATTTCAGCAAGATATGCGAAACTGACGGGTATTCATCGGTAGAACAAAGTGGGCAGGTTTGGCTTTGGGGCTTGTTTGAGGATATAGTCGTGGGAAAAGGACGTATGTCCCGTTCTCAGGCGATTGATTGCCGAAAACACTTTGCGTTCTGTTCCGACTGGAGGCCACCATGGCTCCGTCGTAGGCTTCAGTTCCCTGAGGAAGGTCGACTGAGACATCCAGTCATGACTCCACTGTGCGAAGACCGTATCTGACAGGAAACCTCTCAGAGATAATGGACCAAAAGCAAATAACGGCATTGGGCACATCATGAATGACCGAGCGACCAGGTCAACCCGCTCATTCCCCGGAACACCGGCATGACTGGGGACCCATAAAAAAACAACTCGGCATCCCCTTCGGCTCAGCTGGTATAAGATAGCCAGGACTTCTAGGACCATTGGTGATTCCGGGTGATCTGACTGCAAAGCACGTATGGACTGCAAGGAATCAGTCACCAGTAAGATTCCGAGCGGTTGGGATCTCAGTTCTAAGTATGCCTGAAGACAAAACAACACAGCATACATTTCGGCTTCCGCAATGGATACAACGTTGTTCAACCGCATGCCCTCTGCGATTCCGTCTATTTCGAAAGCGCATGCCGCTGGAGCAGCCTTGGACTCATTAGCTTTGGATCCATCAGTGTATGCTTTCGAGAACGTGGTATATTTATTAATAATATTTAGTGCCCTGTGCCCTCGCAGCGCCGGTGGGTGATTATTATCAGTAAGAGTTGTGATAGCTTCTACCTGAAAAGAAGCCCAGGGTGGGGGTAATTTTGAAAAGTCCGTTCTGGGTGTTAAGTTGGGCTTTATGTTATTTTGCAACAAGATTGCATTGACTTCAGGTAGGTTATCCTTGGGAAAATCAGGCTCCGTAGTTACGTCGCAATGATTCTCCGCAGCCCATGAAAGCATATCGCGATAAGTGAAGAACTTTCTGTTGTAAGACAACGGTGGTATACCAGCTAACGAACATAGGCTTTTAGCTGGAGATGTACGATGGGCGCCAAGTATCATGCGAATAGCGGCGTTATGGATTGGGTCCAGTGTTTTTATCAGGGAACCACTCGCTGACAAGTACACCTGACTCCCATAATTGATTTTGCTGAGGACCAGTGCTTTATAAATATTTAAGAGAAACTTTGGCTGAACATTAAATTTGGGATTTGACAAGAACTTGATTACCCTTAAAGACTGAAGGGATTTAGTTTTTAAATCAGATATAAAGGGCTTCCACGTCAGGTTGGCGTCCATCAAGATGCCTAGGAAAGTTGCTGTTGTTTTATAAGGAATTGGACTATTGTTCACTTGTAGTGATGGCGGATTCTGAACAGGACGACCTCTATGGAACACAACGTATTGAGACTTCTGAGAGGAGAAATCCAGTCCATTCTTTCCTGACCATTGCTGCAATCTATTAATTGTATTTTGCAGGATAGACTGGGCCAAGGAAGGGATGCTAGATGCCACGGATATGTTTAGATCATCTATATATAGGCGAGCACTTACTGGAGGCCTGATGCAGTCAACAATATCGTTTATATAGAGGATAAACAGGGTAGCACTTAAGGCGGAACCTTGAGGTACCCCGTTCTCTATTGGAACTTTTCTCGATATCGAGGAGCCAATTCGGATTTGAATCCATCTATCGCTCAGATAGTTGTGAATGTATCGCCCCAGCTTACCGCCCACCCCGACCGCTTTTAATTTCCGAAGCAAGTGTTGCCTCGATACGCGGTCGAATGCCTTCTCCATATCGAAGAATACTGCATAAAGGTGGTGTCGACGATGAAAGGCAGATACAATTTGTCTTTGAAGGCTCAATAAATGATTAATGGTTGACTTTGATTTTCGGCCTCCAGCTTGAATTGGTGATAGGACAGCGTTTGCTTCAAGGAAATGCAGAAGTCGCCTGTTCACCATCTTTTCCATCGTTTTAGACAGGACAGACAGCAATGATATTGGTCGATAACTTTCAACTTGGAAAGGATTTTTATTCACCTTTGGGATAGGAATGACGGTCGCAACTTTCCATGCATCCGGAATAGCCCCAGCTGACCATATCTGATTATATATATTCAGTAGGAATTCCTTAACATGGCCCGGGAGATATTTCAACATGTAGGGGTGTATCGAATCTCCACCGGGTGCACTGTTCCTGGTGTGATACTTAAGTTGGAACTCTAGTTCAGCCATAGAAAAGGGGCAGTTATAAGGATCGTCAGCATTGGAATCGAAATTAATGGACTGTTGCTCATAAAGTGTTTTTTGCTGTTGGAAATTGCTGGAATACTTCAGTGCCGAGAATTCTGTGGAAAAATAATGTGCAAATGCTTCTGCAACATCTCTAGTCTCTGTTATGTGAACTCCATTGACTTTTAATGTTGGGTGCGTACGGGTACTATTGCTGTTACTAATAGTTCTGATTTTTTCCCACATTACGTGAGCATTAACTGTTTGAGGAATTGATGCTGCAAAAGAATTCCACGACTCCTGTTTTTTGCTACGGATGAGGTCTCGGGCAGCTGCTCTACACTTCTTAAATGTGATTAGGTCCTCAACCTTTCCAGTTGACTTATATTTCCTGAGAGCTCGTTTTCGCTCTGTTATCGCTTTTTTAATGTCATCGCACCACCACGGAACTGGTCTGCTCCGCTTTCTTTGTGATACTTTTGGAATTGTTGCGTTGGCTGCCTCCGAAATCACATTTTTTACGACATTTATATTGATTTCTATTGACTCTGTTGGTTGAGGAAGAGTCGTCACTCTCTTCGAATATGCTTCCCAATCTGCTCTTTGAAAAATGAAACGCGGCATTAATCCTTCAAGCTGGTTGGGTGTCACTGTACTTTTAAACTCTATTATTATAGGAAAGTGGTCGCTCGAGCATAAGTCATCCATCACCCGTAGGGAAAATTTAGGGGCCAGCATGCTTGAGCACAGGGCTAGATCTATCGTTGAGAAAGTGTGATGCGTAAAATTAAAATGGGTGGGTGAAGTTGTAGTGAGTAACACCAGGTCGCTATTAATTACAATATCGGATAATACTCGTCCATGCTGATTTGAGGACAACGAGCCCCATAATGGCGAGTGAGCATTAAAGTCTCCGAGGAGCATTGCATCACTTCCGAGCGCACTGATGAGGGAATCCATTTGGCTGTGGGTTACCTCGCTTCCAGGAGGTAGGTAGCAATTACAAATTTTTACTCCTGACGAGGAAAGAGAAGGGATGTTGACTCGTATAGTTACAGCTTGAAAAGTAGTTGTAATTGGTATCTGTTGCGCTGGTAGTGACGTGTGTACTAGCGTCGCCACACCACCACTCGCTCTCTCCCCGTTTGGATTATCATACCGGAAAATATTATAATTCTTAATGGACGTTCTGGCACCTGGCTTAAGTCTGGTTTCTTGCAGGCATACTATTAGTGGAGAAATCTCGGCTATTAGCTGTTCTAGTTCGGCCCTATTGCTTGCGAAACTTTGACAGTTCCACTGCATTATCACTCCTTTATTTTCCAAATCCATTTTTATTTTCATGAAAAAAAAAAAAAAAAATTTACTGTAATATTAAAGCTCTTACCGTGGGGCCGCCGAGAGTGTCTTATTTAGCAACGTTATGGTGAGGAGTCTTTATTATCTGCACGAAGTTCATCGTTATTTATCTTGTCTGGTGCGTTTTGCATTTTTGAAATTTTATTTAGTTCTTTTATTATACGGGTGCATCTATTTTTAGCGTTTGGGGCATTTAAAAATGGTTTTACCGTTGATAACATGTGTATGAGACCATCTTTGTCCTCGGTGTAATCATTGGCATAATTTATAAAATCGGGGTCTGAACATACATTTTTCATAAATAACTTGAACTCCTCATAGTTCATATATAAAGGGGAGTTTTTGCTGTTAAAGAGGTGTTTAGCCCCAGCAATTATTTTTTCTACTTCTACCGATTTATTGGGCTTTTGAGTAGGGTTGGTGGCCGCTGTGGTCGATGTAGTCGACTGCGCCGAATCCATTTGTATCGGCATGGTCACAGTCTCCTGCATCTTTCCCTCCGAATCTTCATTTTCCATACTCTTCCGCTTGGTTTCTGGTTGGAAAGAAAAATTCGGCTGTAACTGATCTGCGACGGGGGGTGGCGGCGATATTGGATGGGGGCGTTTCTGGGCTGCACTAGCTTGGTCATGGGTACTTTCATCCACACTATGCCTCTGTTCTCTATTACGTTTTTCTAACAAGTTGTATTTAACGCGTTCAGTGTAATAATTAATTAGATTTCTCGTAATATCGTATTATCTGTACGTCGCATACCGTTCGGTGATAATTGAACGGAGCGATGCTACCCGCTTCATCATCGACCGGGAATCCGGCTCAGTCGCCGATAAACCAAACGAAGCTACAACCACAGCAATCAGGTGATACCGTTTCATTTCTTTCGATACCGAAACATGCGAGTGATCGCGCATCCACTCACACACAACCCCACACAGACACACACCAACACTCTTTCACTGATAACACAACCATTACACATAACACGAACAGCTCTGCACTGCCGAGCTGTACATCTGATCACGATTTCCCCGCTTTACCTCTGTCGATAAATGCGCCCGCTAAGTTTTCAAATACGCGATCCAAACAAACCTTCGCGGAAAAAATTAAAACAACGAAAAAAATTATTCCGTTAACGAAATTTGAACACCCTAAAAACGAACAGGGCATAATATTCCCGTACATCTCTCCTCTATCAATTCGCGACTATTTCGTAGCGCTGAAAGACAAAGTCGGTGGTGCTCATAATATCACAGCCGGCTCTCGCATCAGCGGGGATAGAATAATAATTTTTTTAAAATCCGTCCACCTAACAGACTCGTTCTTCAAAAATAACGGAACAATAACGATAGGTGAAGAAACAATCCAAGCACGCAGGGTGAGAAATCCAGCTAATAATAAACTCGTGCTGTCTAACGTTTCAGCCACCATACCGAACGAAATAATTGCACAATACTTGTCGTCTATCATGGGGGTTAAACAACTCTCACCGATAGCTATATTGCGGGTTAATCCTTCCGATCCAGAATTCGGGCACATAATTAGCTGGAGGCGACAAGTCTACATTGAAAGCGTCGACTGCCTTCACATCCCTGAATCTTTCCTAATTAAACACAATGACCACGAATACCGCATTTTCACCCACCTCGAAGATCATGGTTGTACAAATTGTAAACGTACCAAAATTAAAGAAGATACTGTAAACGAGCCAGAACACATAACGATGCAACAGGACGAACAGAGGCATAGTGTGGATGGAAAGTACTGTTACTGACATGGATCAGAATAAAAAAAATTAAGTGGCCACACACGCAAAAAAAAAAAAAAAAAAAAACTAAAGAAAAAAAAGAAAAGCAAGAAAAACTTGTAAAACAAACTACAAAATTGAAAGCTTTTTCAATAAAAATAATGACAAAGCGTCAAGTCCAACTGGATTTAAGGGGGTATTCTAGTCTAGAGGCACGAATTTAGGAGGTTTTTTCAAGCTGAATGAAAAAAAAATTAAAAATATATTTACTATCTATTTTTTTACCATTTATTTATTCATGTTTTAAGAACACACAAAAAAATTATCAAAATAAAAAAAAATCAAAATTCATAAAGGTACAGGCTGATGAAGCGGAGGGGTAAAAAAAAGGGTGTGTCCTAGTTGACACGATTCCAACTCTTCTAGTCATCTGAAAAAAAGGGTTAATTTTTTACCTGTTTTTTGACTTTTCCGAATTTTTTAAAAATAGTAAAAATCAAAATTTTAACTTTATTCTGGTAGGGGCTATAGAAAGATATATAAAGAAGATTCATACCCAATTTCAAGTAAATCGGTTTGATAGAACTTGAGATATCATGTCAACCGTGTTGAAAAAAGTAGTTTCCAGAAAAACGTGTTTCAAGTTTTGAAAGATTCAAGTAAAGTTTCAGGGAGCCTAATTCATAGAACGTACCGTTATACTTACATTTTCTTAATCGGCAATTCCTGCTTCATACAATGCACCTTCTGCTACTTCAAATTGTACATTTTCTGAAATTCTAAAACTAGACTAGCTTCCTTTGAAGCATCAGAAGCTCAGATTTCAGAGCGTTCAATCCGAATTGCGTCCCGCCTGACAGTCTAATGTTCTTTTTTTTTGTCTATCTGGACGCACAGCACTTTCTTTGTTAATTTTTTTATCCATTTTACAATTAATAAATAAAATACTCGCTCAAAATTTTATATGTTTCGGCTGTACATAGAGTAAGCATATTGTATCCCTAATTCGTCTCCGGATCAATCATTCTCTCCTCCCCTCCTCTCGCTTTCGATTTGCTCTATCGCCTTCTCCTGATTGTTCTCTTCACGATTGTGATCCTCCTCGTACATGTGATGCTGATCACATTTTCTTTGAGTGTCCTGTTCTTCGTAACGAACGCTCCCTTTTATACAGTCAGCTCCTGTCATTAGGTCTCCCTGCTCCCTATAACTCTTCCTTTATCCTCTCCTTTCCTTCATCTTCGGTGGTGTCCGCACTGCTGTCCTTTGTTGCGTCCATTTCGGACCGCTTAATTATTTAATTTCTTAGCTTAGTTTTCTTGTTGTTGGGTCAATGCCGCTGGCGCGCCCACAAAAAAAAAAAAAAAAAAAAAAGAAGCATATTTGCGTTGCTTGAAGATTGAAACGAAACTGACCTAAACTGAACACTAAACAAGAAAAGATTTCAACAAAGTACGTTACAATGGCCTTCAGCTAATCGATTTTTAAATATACATAATGTATAAAAGAGTTTGATTCATCCTGAAAAAGCATTCGATAAAGTGTGGCACAATGGGTTGTTATTCAAAATAAAACAACTACTACCCTACCAATACTATCTACTAATCAAATCTTACCTCCAAGAAAGACTTTTTAAGATAAACTTTAACGAATCATATTCGAGCATTCGATCCATCAATTCAGGAGTCCCACAGGGTAGTGTGCTTGGACCCACGCTCTATCAGATATACACCCACGATTTCCCGCTTAATGCGAACACGACTACAGCTATGTTCGCAGATGATACCGCGATATTATCCTCTCACTACGATGCGGCATCGGCATCAAAGCGGCTACAGAAGCACTTAGACGTTCTAGAAAAATGGTACAAATCTTGGAAAATTAAAATTAATGAACAAAAAAGTATACATATTATATTTACGCTGAAGAGAGGGGACAGGTATCCTCTAATAAAATTAAACGAAAAAACGATCCCTACATCGAGTAGCGTAAAATATCTCGGCTTACACCTCGACGAAAGATTAACATGGAGAAAGCACATAGATGCTAAACGGAAGCAGATAAATGTTAAGTTTCGAAAAATGTATTGGATAATCGGAAAGAATTCAGTACTATCCATAGAAAATAAATTGCTGCTTTATAACATAATGCTGAAGCCTATATGGTCGTATGGAATCCCAATGTGGGGAACCGCGAGCAAGTCTAATATAGCGATCATCCAAAGAACGCAATCCAAAATTCTGCGAACGATAGCCGGGGCGCCATGGTATGTGCGCAATGATGAGATACATAAAGATCTGCGAATGCCTACGGTTGAAGAAGAGATCGAGGCAGCCAGCACACGATATATAGAACGGCTACAAAATCATTGCAATCAGTTGGCACACAGTCTCATCGAAGACGGTATCCGATTCAAACGGCTGAATCGGTCGAATATAATTGTGTAAATTGTATAATAACTCATCGGCAACAAGGAATCGCGACCGCTGGGAAGCATTCCATACTTATTAACTAATTCCCCCTTAACACTGCCGCTTATTGTTTATTAGACAGATTGCGTGCAATAATAAATGGGGAAAAAAAAAAAAAAAAAAAATCCTCAGGTAGTCGAAGAATGTCTACTGTCTATTGTTTGATCCGCTTCGACTGAGCCGATTTAGTTACCGCGTTACGAAAATAGCCATAACACCGTAAATAATTTTAATTTTGAAAAATCGTTTTAGGGACACATTCCTAAATGTCTAAATTATCAGAATATGCAAAAAAAAAAAAATTCTAATTTTTCGTATTTCTAGACTAGAATACCCCCTCAATGACTTAACAGAAGTCATGGCAGAGGTAAGCAAATTATTCGCTTCTAAGAAAAAGTTTCAGTACAACCGGAATACCAGGTTTTAGCGAATTGGTTTTCAAAATTTTGTATTTTTTCTCCGGTTCTAAAATAAATCCGTCAATATCTTCACCGCTATGAATGCGCACACATCTTCTATCGTTAGTTTCTATATCATTCATAATAATTTTTTCGACTCTAAGTGTTGTAGAATTATCCTAAGTATATTTTTTACGCTTCTGAACATCTCTTTCGACCGTTCATGATTTTTTTTTTTTTTTTCCGGCTGTAAAAATAAATCTGTCGATGTCTTCACTGCTACGAATCAGCATTGTTCCCGCACACTCGTCTACTGTCGATAGTTCTCCTATCATTCATAAAAAATATTTCAAGTATAAGTAAGTACGAGGGTTTATCAAAAAGTACCTGTGTTTGATAATAGATGACACTGTTAAGTGAAACTGACATTACCATTGTGTACTGTTATCTATTAAAAGATAACATGCTGAATTTCAGATCAATTCATACGTTAGTTTTCTTGTGACAGCCAGTTTTATCGCACGTGTTTTGTATTTCTCGATAAAATGGAAAAAGAGCAATATCGATCCGTAATTCGTTTTTTATTTTTGGATGGAAAAACGTGCGAAGAAGTAAAAGTGAAATTGGATTCTGCCTATGGGGACCCTTCACCATCCATGACAACCGTGAGATATTGGTTTAACGAGTTTAAGCGTGGTCGTACAACTGTTTTTGATGAAGAACGGCCAGGACGCCCGTCAGACGTGACTACCGAGGAAACCGTTGAAAAAGTCCATGACATGATTTTCGTTGATCGCCGAACGAAAGTGTGCAAAGTAGCTGAGGCCGCAGGTGTCTCGTACGGAACGGCAATCAAGATTTTAACTGATAAGATAGGTGTGAGAAAAGTGTCGGCCCGATAGGGGCCGCGATTTGCTCACAGTGGACAACAAGCGGTTACGACTAACAATTTCGAAGCAGTGTTTGGACCGCTTTAAGCGAAATCCACAGGATTTTTTACGCCGAGTCATCACTGTTGATCAAACCTGGATACATTATTACACGCCAGAGACCAAAAGACAGTCAAAACAATGGATTTTTCCGGGTGAATCTGCTCCGAAGAAGACAAAGACGGTTCTATCAACCGGAAAGGTTATGGCCACGATTTTTTGGGATTCCAAAGGAATAATCCTCATAGACTTTCTGCAGAAAGGAAAAACAATCACAGGACAGTACTACAGTGAGTTATTGGGAAGATTTGATATGAAATTAAAGGAAACATGGACCCGTTTGGTGAAGAAAAAAGTGCTTTATCATCACGATAATGCACCAGCACATTCATTTTCAATTGTCGCGGCTAAATTGCACGAACTACACTACGAATTGCTTCCACACCCACCTTACTCACCCGACCTGGCACCCTGCGACTTTTATCTGTTCCCTAAATTAAAAACATGGCTCAGAGGAAAAAAATTCAGCTCAAATGAAGAGGTTAGTGCTGAGACTGAAGCGTATTTTGAAGAGTTTGAAAAATCGTATTTTTGGAGGGGTTAAACAAATGGCCCCAACGTTAGGAAAAGTGTATAGACCTAAAAGGAGACTACGTTGAAAAATAAAAATAAAAATTGTGAAAAAAATGACGTTTTTATGTCTAACACGGGTATTTATTGATCAACCCTCGTATTATAGGTCGTTGCGATAGGCTAGTTGCTAGAGCGCTTGACTTCCGTTACGGAAGTCACGGGTTCGATCCCGAGCAACGACAAAACTCATTACAAAGAATTAAAATTAAAATACTCGCTAATAATCACGTGGAAGGCAATGGAAAACCACCACATATACCATCATATGTGCGCTAGGTCAGTACACAGCAGACCCACACAGGACTGCACTTGTATATCGATAACAAGCGACTACAACCAGTTCTGAATGACGTCTTGCGCGTGTACACTCGCGTTGCATATAATAATTGCCTAGTAAACTACCTATATCTGTACAGCTGAGATGTATGAATAGGTAGTCGCTGACGCTCAGAAGCTGAGTATGGCGCTATAAAGAAAATATTATAGAATTAGCCTAAGGCCGTGGTTACCGTTCACACGAATAGACGCGAGTAGCGAATAAGCGAGTACATGCGAATGTTTAGTTACACTAAAAGTAATGGTAGTGGTTACCGTTACGCGAATTTTACTCGCGCGAATACCAGCGAGTACGAGCGAGTAGCGAATGAACTGAAACGATTCAGTTCATTCGTTTATTCGCCTGATCATTTTACCCTACATAAGCATTTCTTGGCGGTACATGCATGAACAGTAAGCTAATTTCGATCTCAGCTGCAACGGATGTCAATTCAGTGTGTAATTTTTATGCGTAGTTACACTTGTTTTGTCAATTGTTCAAAATGTATAGTGAATTATTAATAAGCGAAGTTTTAAAAAGAAAACCTTTGTGGGATATTACATGTAAGGAGCACAGTAAAAGAGAAGTGGTAAAAGCACTGTGGGATGAAGTTGCGGATATTTTAAAGTGCAATGGTAAGTATAAATGAAAATGGCATTGCTATGAACAAAAGAAGATAACATTTTTTTCATGTTTATTATTTTAAAATATATAACAAAATTAGCCGTTTTTAGCTAATGTAAAGTAAGTTTTAAAAATATTTCTGACATAATTTGCAGCAAACGTCGCTCTATTTCCGCCTCCTCCGTATACATTAAGTTCATTCACATTAACGTATCCTTTTTCAGCTTGTAATAATGTAACCAAGTCGATACCTTCTTTATCAATAATTATGTTATGTAGCAAACATATAGTTTTTACAATAAGATTTGTTGTCTTCACATCGGTTTCAATTGCTTTCTGAAGTATACGCCATTTTGCAACAATTATTCCAAATGCACACTCTACTACTTTTCTAGTCCTTGTGTGGAAATCATTAAATATTGCTTCTTCTTCAGTATGTGCACGGTAAGGTCGTAATAAATATGTTTTTAGAGGATATGCGTCATCTCCAAGTATAACAAAAGGTGCAATCACATTGGTATCTGGTAGATATGTTGGTTCTGGAATGTTGTATTTATCATTTTCTAAATGATCGTATAATTTAGAGGAAGTAAAAATTCCTCCATCACTTTGCCTACCATATGCGCCAACTTCAATATTCAAAAATCTGTACTTAGCATCAACAACTGCTTGTAAAACTGAGGAAAAGTACTGTTTGTAATTAAAATAGCGACTTCCTGAATTCGGAGGAGGTTTTATGCGCACATGTTTTCCATCAATACATCCAATGCAGTTTGGAAATTTCCATCGTTCCCAAAATTCTTTAGCAACAATTGTTAGCTCATCCTGACTTAGAACCGGCATATGTATGGATACAAAGGTTTCCCATATAGCTTTACAAACATCTCGTACTATCAGAGATATAGTAGAGTGAGATATTCTGTAACTAAATGATAAACTTCTATAGGAGCTTCCGGTAGATAAAAATCTAAGAAACAAAAACATATTTTATCTGAGATAAATATAATTTAAAATTTCTGTGGTTTATAGATGCAACCGTAATATTTATTCCAAAGCAACTTTGCCAGAATTAATTTGCTGTTTGAAATGTAGGGGGTCGCACCACTGTAACGGCTTAAAAAAACGTTTTTTGAGTATTTTTTTTTTTTTTTTTTTGAAAGAGGAAAAGGAAAAATTAAAATTCATGATAGCGATGAAGCATATATTTAGGTGTTTAACAAAAAATTTCCGTTAAAAATAATACAAAATGGCGATTTCTCAGCCATTTTTGTAAGGCATGTTGATTTTAAGACGCCCTGCAATAGGCACTATAGCGAGCGCAAATTTTAATCTGGGAAAAATGAAAAAATTTTACTTAATCTGCATGCTAATGGCTGGAAAAATAAATTCAAGATTTGAAAATTCGTGGTTGGTTAGACATTCATCGATGTGTGTTTCACTCTGGGATTCATACTGCGATATTTCTAATTTATTCTTCCAATACTCGCAAGCTTTATAGTACTTTAATTTTACTTCAACATCTATGATTTTGTCTGTGAACCATCCAATCAATGACACGATTCCGAAAAGCGATGGACGCGTTAAAAATGATCGCGACAGATCTTTCATTGCAGAGATTTTTGTTAATAAATATTAAGTTAATATCTGTTAATTTTCATATTTTATGTATAATTCTGTTCGTTTATTTCAATTCTGTTTATTCAGTTAGATTTATATTTGTAAAGTTATAAATATTCAAGAAATGCCGGAAATTGATAAGTCTTCGCTGCATTAGCAAAATAACTAGCTCGTATATCTTATAACCTTTTACGCGTCGTTTTTCATCTTCATTCGCTCGGTTCGTCATGTCGCCTACATATACATAATTTCGCGTCTCACTTTTTTCGTATCTTTGTCAACCTTTTCTCGCAGTTGTTATTTTATTTTTTACCCTTTCTAATCTTTTCGAAAACAGTCATCTTAGAGCAGCCTGTCACGCTCGCAGAACAGCGCGAAATTTTAAGGAAATTTTTCTTCCCCCAGGTAAATAACATATTGCCTCGTGTTTAGGAAGGTTCAAAGTGTATTTTAAGTTAATAAAAAAATAAATAAATTTTTCAGATAATTTACTGTGGTGTTACCCCACTAATTCGATCATTGTTTTCTTAAAAAAATAACACTGTCACAAATACATCTTATTTGTAACTTATTATTATTCTTCACAGTTATCATTATTGTTATTGATTTATACATATTTTACGATGATCTCTGAATTAAATAAACAGCTGTAAATTCCAGGAAACCTAGTTAGAAAGCGATGGAAAAACCTTCGTGATACATACAGGGTTGAGTTAAAAAAAAAAACAAGAAAAACCAAAATCAGGAAGTGCAGCGATATTAACAAAACCAAAGTGGGCTTTCTTCGATTCAATGAGTTTCTTATGTGACACAGTTGCGCCAGGACCTCTTGAAGGAAACCTACAGGCCTGTGAGGATGAAAACACTGAAACAGGAAATAAAAATGATAGTAGAGAAAATTATACTGATGATGACAGCAATGGTGCCGAAACAAACATTAGTTGCAGCAGTATTATTAAGAATTCCGCAAAACTAGAATCTTTTCGGGCATCTAGTAGTAAGAGAAAACGAACCAGTATGGAAGAATCATTCATAACATTAGAAACCGAAAAGCTGAAATTACTCAAACAAGATAATGAAATGAAACAGGATCCGGATTACAACTTTCTAATTAGCCTCTTGCCTGATTTAAAAAAACTGTCGGATCTTACTAAAATGATGAGATATTTGTTTGAATTAAAGCAAAATGAACAGAATTTGAAATATAGCCAGTCATCAACTCCTTCGTGGTCTAGTTTAAATGAGTCGGATCAACCGGACGAGTTTGTAAATAATTTAACCAATATCTAAATTATATTTTTCTGCAATTTTAAATTTCAATGCGTGTATATATTTCTAAATAAAGACTTTTATTTGCAATTTGTACTTACCTTAATGTGACAGAAAGTCTTTCAGCTGAACAAATTACTTTCAACTCGTCGTTAGCAGTTTTCATAATTTTTTTTTCTATTTTAGACAAAATATATTTAAATGTAAACGGAGTCATTCTGTAATACTCGAAAAATTTTACTTTGTCCAACAATAGGTGTTTATACAAATTATGGAATTCGCCATCTATTGCTCGCCTTTTAAAAATTACGTTATTCGACTTTTTTATCTTTAACTGTTTATAACATTTGTATTTAAGATAACTATTTTCAAACAGAAATAATTGAGACATCGTTAACTTTTTTTAACGCACAAACTGAGACTGATAGTTACAAATGAAGTATATTAAAGTAAGGAGAATCCGATTATTCGCTACTTGCTACTCGCGTGAACAGTAACCACATTATTCGCGCGCGAATTATTCGCTCAATTCGCTTCTACTAGCTTCTGCTCGCTTATTCGCAATTCGCGTGAACGGTAACCGCCGCCTAAGTATATTTTTATTTTCTTTCGCTACACAAATATTTTTTTCGATATCTTTCGTGCTGTATTTTTTCTCAAACATATTTTTACATACATGCAGGCAAGTTGCCATGTCGTTGATTTCGATTGTGCGGCGCTGTCATTGAGTCTGCTGGGATCTTACTCTTCGTATATTTTTTTGTAGAACCCGGTTCACATGTACACAGCTACACAATCATACTTAAGTCAAAGAACACCTGACAACTTCATTCATCTGCGTGTGTAACCAACTATCACCGAAGGAATGTGGTTTCTCTAGTGCAATCCTTCCTTTTCAAAGGCCTCCATCGAGCTAGAAAATCGAACGGATCTGTTCAGGCAGTCAGTATTAGTGTTATGTTAAACGTGTGGAATTTGGTGAAGCTGTGTGCTTCACGCGTTATTAAAAAATTAACAAGAACGTTAAAGTCAGTAATTTCATACGTTTCTCCTCTTTTTCTTTCTCTCTTTATTTTTTGTCTTTTTTCTCTCATTTTTATCATTGTTTTTTTTCTCTCTTTTTTAGTAAAAATATTAAAATAATAATCAAACATGAATAACAATACCGAATCGATTGATATTAAAGCCGACAAATTTATTCAGAATTCATTTTCGAGTGATAGTGGCTCGCATACGATTTCGTCACCTCCGACACCGCAATATGCATGCATCACATGTATTACTTTTGTTGTATTCTTCTTTAATCGGGCACAGAACTTAATAAGTATGTTTAAGTATAGTTTCTTTAAATCATTAATTGTATTATTGTTGAACACCAATGAATATTGTAAACTTGGACTATAGAAATTAGGCTGCACTACTTACTAGTGTTTAGCATAAGATTAGCCCATGTACATCTACTTTATATTCGCTAATCGGGATAATTGAACGCATTCACGGCTATCCTCAATTAATTTATATACATAAGTGCCATTGTACCTATACTGAAATACATACTGATTCTGATTATATACAGACTTAACAAAACCTCGTCTTCTTACGCAATCTGATTTGAATAACCTTGTTCGCGATTTAGGACTCTCAAAATCTAAGGCTCAACTTCTCGGATCAAGATTACAACAATGGAATTTGTTAGATAAAAATACGAAGGTCCCATATTTTCGTAAGAAACAAGAAGATTTTATGTTATTTCACCGGTATTTTGTAATGATGCTAAAGGACTTCTACGAGAAATAGGTTTTCCGGAAGGATCGGAGGAATGGCGACTTTTTATTGATTTATCCAAAATGAGTTTAAAAGCTGCATTACTTCACAATGGCAATACATATCCTTCAGTCCCCCTCGCACATGCAACAAACATGAAAGAAAATTATAAAAAAATGAAGTTGTTATTGGAAAAAATTCAATATTCACAGTACAAGTGGATGTGTGCTGATCTAACAGTTGTAGCAATGTTGAATGAATTGCACGGAGGATACATAAAATTTTGTTGTTTTTATGTGGGTGGGACAGTCGCGCAAGAGATAAGCACTACGAAATGAAAAATTGGCCAAAAAGAGCGAGTTTGATGCCTGGAGTCAAGAATGTAAAAGAAGAACCTTTAGTTCAAAGTGAAGACATTTTTTTATCACCATATAAAACTGGGTCTTACGAAAAATTTTGTAAAAGCCATGAACAGAGATGGTGAAGGCTTTCAATACCTCAAAACCAAATTCCCTCGAATCAGCGACACAAAACTGAAAAAAGGAATCTTCGTAGGTCCCCAAATAGGAGAGCTTATGAAGGACTCAAATTTTTGTAAGTGTCGAATAAAGTTGAGAAAAGAGCATGGACCGCTTTCGTAGAAGTGTGTCATAATTTTATTGGAAACAAAAAAAAAAAAATGAAAACTACCAGGAAATCATCCAAGAGCTTCTTTCTACATATAAAGCTCTAAGATGCAACATGTTCCTTAAAATTAATTTTTTAGACTCTCACTTAAATTTATTCCCCGCAAATCTTAGAGCAGCATCAGATGAACACGGTGAAAGGTTTCATCAAGACATATTGCACATAGAGAGGCGCTACAATGGGAATTGCCGATTTTTGATGGTCGATTCGTCACAAATCTCCAATAGAAAACATGAAAAGGAAGAAAACTACAAAGTGAAATACTATTAACAGCAAGTAATTAGATTATCTAATAGTTTTTGATGTTTTGTAACAAATTTTATCTAATAATTGTATCCGTTATAAAATACATAATTTAAATTTGAAGCAAAAAAAAAGTTTTATTGCAAAATTCCATTAAAAAAAAATGATATATGATTTATAATTTTTTATACTATATTTCTATTCAGAAATATTAAATTTGTAATAATTATACATAAAAATCAGAAGGAGAGAATTTTTTTTTTTTACAGACCGGTCTTACTAACCTACGTTCATATGGATCAGGGAATTTCTCTGCGCAATCACAAGCCGCTAGTATTACTATGCAGCAATACCAGCAATGATAAGCTGAAGCGAAACAGAGAGAACAGAAGTACGTACTACAAATAGAACAGCTTCAAAAGCAGATTACACTTCTGAGTAAAAAGTTAGCAGATCAAGGAGGCATAAGCACACGAACACGTTCGCAAAGTACTCCTAATGTATTGGTAGGACAGCAAAATGCTCAAATACCACATGAACTGACTAGCAACGGGAATACTGTCACCTCGGCAACAGTGAATCGATTGAATGTACCCATATTCAATATATCACAACAACAACAAGAACTGAAACAAGATCAGTTCGAAGAAGCTCGAAAATACGCCGAAATGCAACAAGATCAGTCACGGTGTTAGCACATGTGAAAGACAAACCGAAAATGCCACCAAACATTACGGTAACTGGCATCACTAACTTTTCAGGCTTCAGTACCGATGTTACTCGTGCTTTAGACGTCCATGCTGCTACATTAAAAGCAGCTAGTAACGGAGAAATTATCATTGCTCCAGACAGATGATGCCTTCCGAGCCTTAATAGCTGAGCTGAAAAAAAGAGCAACTTTCAGTATCACACATATAGCCTAAAATCAGAAAAGCGTGTGGTAATACGAGGTTTACATCATACAATTACTACTGATATAATAGATGAACTAAAAAATCTAGGTCACGAACCAGTCAACATTGTTAGTATAGAAAAAACAATAAAAATCCTTATCCTTTGTTTTATGTAGATCTGAAAATATCAGACAATAATAAAGAGATTTACAATATTACACGTATCGCTCATAGTGAAGTAAAAGTAGAAGCACCACACAAGGATAACCAAATACCGCAGTGCAAACGGTGCCAGAAATGGAATCACACAAAACGTAACTATAACAGGCCCGTTAAGTGTTTCAAATGCGCAGGAGAACATGAATCTTCCACATGTAAACTGAAAGATCCTAAAAAATTTAAATGCACTAACTGCGGTGCTAATCATAGTGCAAATTATCTAGAATGTCCCACTTACCGTGAAATCGATAAGATATTGAAAAAACCGAAAACTTCAGAAAAAAGAATCAGTAAAATTCGTTCAACGACAAAAATATTTTATGCTTCTATAGCTGGAACCAAACGAACACGGCAAAATGTGCAGTCGACAAGTACGACTACAAAATTGACACAGGAGAAGACTAAACATCAGAATATTTCAATTCAAAGATCGGAATATTTCAATTCAAGGATGTCCTCCTGTAGTTCAAGCATCTCCTTCTGCGGTGTCATATGATGAAATTATGCAAGTGTTTGCAAATTTAACAAAAGAAGTTCAGTATATTTCTCGTAGACTTAGTGCACAAGAACATAAACAGTTTCCATTGACAGTGTCACACAATAAACGACATTCCCGTCGTAATAAACGCAATGACTGAATAATAATAACGTGGAATGCAAAGGAACTCATGGAACGCTTAGCAGAATTAGAAACATTTCTGCACGACAGTAAAATAGATGTAGCACTAATATCAGAGACACATTTCATCGACAGGAACTACCCTAGAATTCAAGGGTACACAATTTACCATACGCCGCACCCAGATGGAGGTGCAGCAACCGTTATTATCAAGAATAACATTAAACACTACCGACAGGCGGACTTTTGCGAAGAATTCGGGCAAGCAACTACGGTCGCGGTTTGGCAGAATAGTATGATTACTAATCTGGTAGCTGTTTACTTTCCGCCCAAACATAATCTGAAGTATGATCAATATATCAACTTTTTGAAATATTTCGGTAATAGATACATCATCGGCGGTGATGTGAGTGCAAAAAATGAAGCATGGGGATCATGTCGCGTTTCAAGCAATAAAAGAAGTTCTGCTCACGTCAAGGGAAAGGAATTACTAACGGCAATAAGAAGTTTGCAATGTAATGTAGTCAGCTCAGAAAGACCTACATATTGGCCTACCGATAGGCGAAAAAATCCTGACCTCGTCGATTTTTTCATAACAAGGGGCATGGCCAATAGTTATGTAGAAGCAAAAGGTATGTTATTCTTTGATCTAATGCATTTATAAAGCTATCTATTACTGGAAGATATTGAAAGATACAAAACGATTCAAATACTGAAAATTCAACTTCTGGTGTTGTTGCATGGCCATCTAAAGAGTTTAAACGAACATTTCTCTTTTGCATACGATTACTTTGATACTCGGTCGTGTCAGTAAGCTTTTTTCCCAAATTTGCTTAGCATGAAAAGTTATCTCTGGTTTTTCTGCAACATATTGTTTTTTAATGATTTAATACATGCAATTTTGGTATTTAAAAGTAATTTTAGATTTTAAACTGTGCTGCTACGATAGTTTTATTTTCGAATTTTCAAGAATATCATTCGAAAATGATGCCATGATCCCCGTTTTTAAACGGCACATTTTCTCATTAAGCCCTGAAGTTTCGTATCAAATTTTTTCGTCATAATTATTGTTTTGAGATATTTAATAAAGTTTCTCTAATTGGTTTATAATCGAGTACAAGTGCTCCTTATTAGCGTCTCCTCGAGCACATCATCTAGTACATTCTCGATTTGTTGTGGCATTCTTACATTTTAACTTTTCTACTGGCTGAGTTGGTGATAACATAATCGTTTATTAGAAACTGATAAAATCACACGAGACTAACAATATGATAAAATGCTCGAATGAAACGCAGATTTAATCAACTTATTAGAATGAACGGAGATGTGAGTCTGGTTAATTTTTTGTATAAAATAAAAACTGAAATTTTTATGTTGCTATGTTGTAGGATTTTTACACATTAAAAATTCTTCCGTTGAACAGAACAAAGTTTCACAGTTTTATCCGGATTCGACACAAACTATTTCTGGACAAGAACCGGTTCCGTAACCTCATAACTTTTTAAATTTGTAATAAATACTAGTTTGATAAATAAAATAAAACTTATTATAAAAATGTGTTTTTCCATCCTTTTTAATATTTATGTTCTGTCCACCATCAAAAAAATTATCAAAACTCTTCTCTATAAACCTAAGCCTATGCTGATGACTTTGTTTTGTTTATGTCTTGCAAAAAATTACCCAATGGCATCCAAGAGTTACAATTACATACTAACAGATGTAAAAATCTCCTGTATGATATTGGACTTTCGATGTCACCATCAAAATCGATCATAACCGTATTTTCTCTACGGCCTTACAACTCACTAACTATACAGCTAAAAATAGAAAATCAAATAATTACTTTCTCTAAACATGTTAAAAACCTAGGGATACATTTAGATCCCAAACTAATTTGGAAACAACATATTTACAATCTTCATAGTCAACTACTTAAATTTCTTAATCCCATTAAGGCCATTTCCAACCTCTCTTGGAGTGGAGACCCAGTAACTATAGCCTTGCTCTATAAATGCCTAATAAGGTCCAAGTTAGATTATGGTTCCATCTTTTACGGGTTTGCTTCTAATTCCCTTTTAAATAAATTAGACACTATTCAAAATACCGGCTTGAGACTTATTACGGGAAATATTTGATCTTCCCCAATTACTAGTCTACAGATGGAGATCAAAATCCCTCCTTTGACCTTTAGAAGAATGGCTTTAGCTGACAAGTTTATGATGAAATTATGCAATTACAACCTACCCCTATTCCTTCACAACTTAGTAAAAATTTATAACAGCTGGAGATTTGTCCCTCGCAAAATACCCTCTCTCAGTAAAAGGGCAATTAAATATTTGAAGTTTTATCCTGCTCTTATTCCCATTTACTCTTCGAACTACTTCTGTAAAACTTATATTAATAACATCAAAATAAACATAAACACTGATTACTTTAAAAATTTAATGGAAGTTCACCCTTCGGATATTAATGCAAACACGTTTCTCCTTAACTTTCTCAAGTCTCACCACCCAAATTTCATTCCTATATTCACAGACGGAGCAAAAATTAGAGGGGCTAGTGGAGGATTTGGATCTGCCTTCTATATCCCCAATTCTACCACCATTAAATTCAAACTACCACCGGAGGCATCTATTTTTACCGCTGAACTTCTGGCTATAGATAAAGCATTAGAGTATATCATAAATGTTTTCCATAGCAATGGCCAGTTTATATTACTTGTTGATAACCAAAGTGCTTTAATAGCTCTCAAACAGAGCAGTTTTAATTACAGGTATCATCCCGATCATCTACGATATTAAAGAAAAATACTTAAACATCACAAAACAGGGAGGAGCACTTCAGCTTTGCTGGATTCCCGGACATTGTGGACTCCTTTACGAGGATGTCGTTGACGCCGCTGCAAAAGACGCTGCGTTTAGTGGAGTTATTTTCCCATATATCCCCTCATCAGACCTAGTTGAACGTATAAAGAAACAGAATAGAGACGGCTGGTGCATATACATCAGTGAAAATCCTCATGGAGGTAGATCATACTTCTGCGTGCAGCCTGTCTTGCCTTCACTCCCTTGGTATTACTCCATACCTCCCGCATTACCCGTCTATCAAATACGCTCCTTTGTTACAGTAATTTGTCGTTTGTGTATGGGGCATACTAGGTTGAGCTTCAACTTTTTAGGAGTTGATGCTTCCTGTTCTATCTGTTTAAACCACTCTCATAACAACTTCAGAGAGGATATAAACCACTTAATATTTAGTTGTTGTCGGTTCGACGGTCGTAGAAATATTCTCTGGGATGAATTAATAGCGAACAACATTTTCCCTCCCTATTGTATATATGTGTTGCTCTCGGCAGGTAGTCAGGCTTTGTTAGCTCTGTTTAACTTTCTTCGTATTAATAAGATCGTCATATAACTGAGTAGCAGTACAGAGCTCTATTTTCGTTTGGCTCATAGCAACAATTGGAAATAAAAAAGATAAATAGGCCAATAGTGATAATAAAAATATAATACTAATAATAATAATAAGAATATAAATAAAACATAGTAAAAAAGAAAAAAAGATTAAAATGAAATAAAAATAAATAAAAAGAAAAAAAATATTTAAATAATACGACTAATCCTCTATCCACTTCGCCTAATCTATAATATTTTATAGGTTCTTTTAAGTTTTGTTATTTAATTTTTCCTTACTCATTAGAGGTTATTATTTTATTTTATTTCATTCTAATTTTTATACATCTATTAATTATCTTTTCATTCTGTCTCACAGCACAATCATATTCATTCTAACTACTCACTTCTCCCCATCATACAGTGTTCTGCACTTGCGGCCATATTGCAATATGGGGTATTATTTTATTTTATTTCATTATAGTTAAATTTCTTCGGACATTGTAGGCACTATTCAGTAGATGCGGCCATATTCAAAAAAACAGTTCATTCGGAAATTAAGATTAGAAATTATAATAAACTAAAAACATCCGTAGGGTAGAGCGGGGCTAGTTAAGCATAGGGGCAAGTTGGGCAATCGAAATATCACGAAAACTATTCACTGCATGCGCGGCATCAAATAGCGGAAAGAAAGGGTCACGGGAGGGGAACATACCGCGCGACCGTCTGTGGCGACTCGTCGATCGAGTGAAGTACACGAGCGCATTGTTTATTTTGTGACGAAAAAGTAAAAAAAATAGTAAGCGAGATAATTTCGTCTGTAATAGTCAAATGTTATTCATTTTCAATCAGGTAAGAGTTAAACTTCCATTAATTTATTGTAGTTTTGATATGTATAAATGTTCTGGGTATAATGCTAACCATGTTTTCATAACCTCACTTTTCTTTTAAAATTTCGGGTTGGGGCTAGTTGAGCAATAGTTGCTCAACTTACCCCCACGACTTGGAACAAAAGTAACATATGTTTTATTATTTTTTTTACGATGCGGACTTATAAAATAAAAACTACAAGATGTTCTTACTCTACTGAAAACTTAAATAATGCTGCAAAGGCTGTTAATGATGAGAGAAAAAGTGTGAATGCCGCCGCCAAAGAATTCGGTATCAAACGGATGACTTTGATAAGATTTCTAAAGAAATTAAATGAAGGTGGTGATTCATCCATGGGTTATACAGCACCGAGGCAAGTATTTTCTCGCACGCAAGAAGACTCCTTAAAAAGATACTTGCTGCAAATGGCATCAATCTTCTATGGATATTCCCCAAAAGACGTTCGTCGCCTTGCCTACGAGTGTGCTGCGAAATTTGGCATTGATGTTTCATCCTCCTGGACTGCACATAAGTTAGTCGGAAAAGAATGGCTTACAATGTTTTTAAAACGAAATCCGGAGCTATCCATTCGAAAGCCAGAACCCACCAGCCTTGGTAGGGCAACATCATTTAATGCTCAGAATGTCAAAGTTTTTTTTGATAAATTAGCTGAAGTAATGGACAAATATGGATTTAGTGCGTCAGATATTTCGAATGTGGATGAGACAGGAGTGTCCACTGTGCTGAAGCCAAATAAGATTGTAGCTGCCAAGGGTAAGCGTAACGTCGGTGCCATTACTTCTGGGGAACGTGGGACTAATGTTACAGTAGTAACTGCTGTATATGCTTATGGAAATTCAGTACCCCCTATGTTTGTGTTTCCCAGAAAACAATTTAAGAGCCATTTTCTTAATGGTGGTCCCCTTGGATGAACAAAGAAAACGAGCTGGCCGATCTAACGCATACATTTTCTCCGGAAATAGTTCGACCATACCCAAAGTCAAGCCCTAGAAAAGCTACCAAAATTAACAGAAGAAAGAGGAAAGCTACTGTTCTAACAGACACCCCCAAAAAGAACACATTAGAAGAGGAACAAAATAAAACAAGCAAAACAGTTAAAAAGCCAAGGAAGAACATTGATAGAAAACGAAAGAAGAGTGTTGCTAAAAAAGTACTCCAGTCAAGTGAAAAAAGTAACGATGATGATTATTCCTGTCTAATTTATTGCGAAGGCTATTCTGAAAGTTTACCAGGAGAAACATGGATCCAATGTCAAGTTTGCAGGGTATGGACACATACTAAATGTGCGCCAGGTGCTGGTCTTACTTTCGTTTGTGTCAATTGCAACAGTGACAACGGCGATTAAGTTTCTAGGATCTTATTAATATTTTCATTTATAATATAAGCTATATTGATAATTACATAAATATTCAAGTCTGATTTTGAACAGAAAGACTGAATCTAATCCTAAAGTTAAACTTAAGATACGTTGATTTTTAGTTGATTCTATTTTCAGTTTATTATTCAAAGAAAATTACTTTAAGTTTTGTTGTTTTGTCACTAAAAGACTATAAATAAAAAGTTGATTGTCAAACAGAAATTTTATTTCATGTCTAGTTATCATTCAACCCATGGTTTGGTTAGAATTTCTGAGTGCTCAATTTGCCCCATACCCTTGCTCAACTTACCTCACCTATGGGGTACGTTGAGCATACTTGACTTTCTGCATTTAAACAGCTGCAGCTTTTCAATTCGACGTGTTAGAAATAAATTCCTATGGACGCTTTTGTAAAGGGATAAATTAGTAATATATCTGTATGCATAACAAGCCATTAAGACTTATCGTTGAGGAACTATAACCGCTCAAGTGAAAAATTGCTCAACTAGCCCCGCCCTACCCTATTTGCTTTTTCGAAAAGCGATTTTGATGCTATAATTGCGTATTTAAAAGTGAACAACTCTCCCTTTTTCACCCATTTGCCGCGTGAGTGTAAGCCCATCAAAATGGTTCTGAAAGGCTTATCCCCTTCCTTTACCAGTTCTGATGTAGAACAGGAACTAAAACTCGCTGTTAATGCCACTTCAGTCACCCAATTTGTAAAAAATTCTGGCAATGTCGATTCCGTGCCTCTCCCAGTATATCTTATCACATTCCCCACTGAAATACCGATGCAAAAAATTTTCGCCATTAGGACCCTTTTCTCTTGTGTGATTACTTGGGAAAAATATGTTAGGAAAAGTGTTTTACTGCAGTGTTTTCGCTGTCACAGATATAATCATGTATCTCATAACTGTTCATTACCCGAACGGTGCTTAAGGTGTGGGGAATCTCATGCTAGTGCATCTTGTGAAAATACACAAGTGTTTAAATGTGCAAATTGCGGGGGTGATCACCCTGCTAATTCTGAGAAGTGTCCCGTCGGCCAAAAGATTCTTAATGATAGAACTAAAGTTATCTATAATTCTGCAAGCACTGCCAAACCTTCTACTGGTATGTCAGCATCATTTACCATTAATTCTCGCACTGGTAGTAGAACAACTGACGTTCGGCAAAAATCATATTCTAATGCGGTTACTGGTCATGTAGGCAATGGTTCGGAAAATATTGAAACTAGCAGTGACTTTTCAGTAAGTTAACTTATAAGGTTACTGCGGGAAGTTAATCTAAGTCGTATTTTTAATATTATACATACCGTTGTAAATAGGGATAAGGCGGTGAAAAGTAAGGATATGTTCGCTAAACTGCAAGTAGTTCTCGAAACTCTTGCAGAATTAATCTAGTGTTACTACGATACTTCGGGCATTAAACTGGTTGCTTGGAATTGTAACTCAATAATTGGAAAATGTGACGAACTGTATCAGTTTGCGTCTGTTAACAACACGGACGTAATTGCTCTATCAGAAACCAAATTAAGTAGCAACATTCGGCTAAAATTCACGGGGTATTTTATTTACAGAAAATATGTTAATCGTAGATGTGGCGGGGTTGCACTACTCGTTAAAAAGCATCTGAGACATGAATTACTACCCATTGTTAATTTATATTCCACTCAGGCAATAGGTATTAATATCTATGCATCTACTAATTTTAACGGTGTTAGCTCTCAAAATAAGTGTAAAACTAATACTATCAGTATCTATGCTATATATAAACCACCCAATTGTAACTTAAACTTTGCTCAAGATATCCAGTCCCTTATGCGGACTAATAATAGAATTATCTTAATCGGGGATTTCAACTCAAAAAATAAACTATGGAATTGCTTTTATAATAATACTGCTGGCAAAATTCTATGTGATATAGCCACGCGTAACAATTTTTGCATCGCTGCTCCTAAAGAACCAACTTTCTTCCCCCGTGCTTACGGACTCAGAAACAATATTTTAGACTTGGCAATTACAAAAAATTTATGTATAACACAACCGATATCAATTCACTGCCTTTCTTCCAATCACAATCCAATATATATACTGTTATTGAGGCCAATAAACAAGTTGGTGAGAATAAGCAGCAATTTAATTATAATCATGCTAACTGGTGGAAATTCAAAAAGTTTATTTCCGATAATGTTAACTTAACTACCCCTATCAGCAGTATAATTGATTTAGAAAATCATCTTAAAGATCTTACAGATTTAATTGAGTCTGCTGAGCGGGCTGTACCTAGACATACACCTAGCACATCCTGTCGTAATATCCCACCAGTAATAGTTACCGTAATTAAATTTAAAAATTACATTAGAAGAATTTATGTCAAGTATCGCTATAATAGCACGTCACCACTGTTGAAATTTATACATTAAAATCTATTTCAATTCCAGTATATTTTCTATTATTATATTTTTGTATATTCATATATTTTATATTTCGTTATTATTAACTCATGTTTATGTATTCTTATTGTGAACACATCTTTATTTGTTTCTATCCAGGAAGTTGGTTATTCATTCTTTAACCTTAAAGTATTATTATTCCTATGCCGGTACTAGGTTAAATATATGATGGATGTTTCTTTTTACATTTTTATCTTTCTTTTACTTTTGATTATATACATTTTATTAAATACATATAAAAAACTCAACAGGTTATGGGTCCAGTTACCTCAAAGCGCAAAAATGCAAAACTTTTAATTTTGTTTTGAAGTTATTAATGTTTTTCAAGTTTCTTTTGTGTCGAAGTTTTTCGAGTTGTTTCTTTTTAGGTGTCGAAGTTTTTCGAGTTTTTTTTATTAAGTGTCGAAGTATTTTCTTTTGGATCGTAATCAATAGTCAGAATGGATTTAAAAGTTAATATAGGCAATTTAGAAGGAAAAGTAAATTGGCCGACTTGGAAGTTCAAAGTACTGATACTTCTTCGCAGCGTTCCCGGAGCTGAGGATTTAGTATTAGGTAAATTAATGAAACCAGAACCACTTCCTCAAAATCCAACAGAAAGCCAGGTAAAAAGTTTTAATGATGACTTGGAACGTTTTAATAATGTCGATACTAAAGCATTACTAATATTAACTAGTAATATGACGGAAGATACCCTTACTAAAGTAATGAGATTTAATCATGCCAGAGATATTTGGTTAGAATTACATAGACTTTATGAAGGCATTAAAGAAGATAAAACGTTTAATTTATGTATGCAATTTTTTACATACAAATTCGATGTTAATGATGACATAATAAATCATTTATCAAAAGTAAAGAACATCTGGAATAATTTAAATTCGGAAATGACTGAAGGAAATACTATTTCTACCTTACCAGAAATTTTATTAATATGTAAAATTTTAGAAACATTGCCAACAGAGTATTTTTCTTTTAAATCGAGTTGGATGTTAATTCCAAAAGGCGAAAGAACAATAGATAATTTGACCAGTCAGTTGTGCGCACATGAAAGAGCGCTTAAAAATACTGGTGATAGTAAATTAGTTAAACAAGAAATTTTACTTTCGTCAAAGTATAAAAATCAAAACTTTAAATTTAAAAGTAAAATAATATGTCATTATTGTAAAAAGGATGGGCATATCATTAAAAATTGTTTGAAATGGAAAAAGGATGGTAAACCATCGAAATTAAAATCAGAAACAAATGTTAACAATATGATTTTGTTTGCTTCTAGTAATGAAATATTTTCCACAGAATGTGATAATATTAATTGGTTTGTAGATAATGGAGCTACAAATCACGTGTGCAATAATCGAAATTTATTTAAAAGTATAAATAATTTTGAAACACCACATAAAGTTACTACAGCAAATGGAGATAGTGTAACAGCTCTTGGATATGGCGATGTTGTTATTAGAGTTAAAAATAATAATCTTTATAATACTATAACGCTGTCTAATGTATGGCTAGTACCAAGTATGTACAAAAATTTATTCTCCGTACTATCAGCTCAGGATAAAAATCCAAATAGTAAATTTGTTTCTACAGTTGAAAAATGTTGGTTTGAAATTGATTGTAAAATTATTTTATCTGGAAGGCGATCTCGTCTTGGTGGTTTATATAAATTGAATTTAATAAATTCATGTAATAAAAATCTTGTTAATAATGTTACCGATAGTAAAAATATTTTACAATTATATCATGAAAGATTCGCTCACCAAAATAAAAAGCACGTTAAAAACATTATTGAAAGAGAATTAAACATTAAAATTCCTGCAGATTCTGAAACATGTGAAGGTTGTATTTATGGAAAAGCACATAAGCTTAAATTTGGCACAAGAAAAAGAGCCACTATTTCTGGAGAAGTAATACATGCTGATGTTTGTGGACCTTTTGAGCAATCATTTTCTGGATATCGTTATTACGTACTTTTTAAAGATGATTTTACTAGATATAGGTTTATTTATTTTATAAAAGAAAAAAGCGAAGTTTATAATAAATTTGCATTATTCTTGAAAGAATGTGAACGAGTTGGACATAAAATTCAATCGCTTCTCACTGATAATGGAGGTGAATTTGATAATATCAAAATGAAAAACCTTTTAGAAAATCATGGTATACAGCAACTTTTAACTATGCCATATTCTAGTGAAATGAATGGTTTTATAGAAAGAGAAAACAGAACGGTAGTAGAAGCAGCTAGATCAATGATGCATTCACGTGATGATTTACCACAAAGTTTATGGGCAGAATTAACAAACAGTGCTGTTTATATATTAAATAGATGTGGACCATCAACTGTTCTAAATAAGACTCCTTTCGAATTATGGCATGGAAAGAAAGCGAGTTTAAAACATTTAAGGATAATTGGAAGTGAATGCTATGCCCACATACCGAAGCCAAATCGAAGAAAAATGGATAAAAAGGCTACAAAAGGAATTTTAGTTGGATACGATTTTAGTGGTTATCGAATATGGAATCGAAATAATAACAGAATTATAAGGTCTAGAGATGTAATTTTTAAGGAAAAACCTTTACTGTCTACCACAACAATTTCATTCCGTGAGAATGTAGATAAAATAAAAAGAGATGAAGAAAAATTACCTAGTGATGATGAAAAAGTAACTAACTTAAAGGAAAAAGATGAAAATAATAAAAGAGGTGAGGATGAATTACAAAATGATTATAAGATGACTCTGAGAAACAGAGAGAACATCAATCCACCTCAACGATTTCAAGAATTTGTTTCATTCATAACTAATGATGAATCTGATGTGCCACAGTCATATAAAGAAGCAATTGAGTCAAATGATTCTATAAATTGGAAAACAGCAATGGATGCTGAAATAAAAGCCTTAATAGAAAATGGCACATGGACTCTTGAGCATTTGCCTAGCAATAAAAAGGCATTGTCTTGCAAATGGATTTATAAAATCAAAAAGGAACCTGATGGATCAGTTGAAAGATATAAAGCCAGGGTTGTTGTAAAAGGCTTTCTACAAGAAAAAGGAGTGAACTATGATGAGACTTTTAGTCCTGTAGCCAAGATGAGTACCATACGTGCTATCCTAAGTGTGGCTGCGAGTGAAAACATGTCTCTTGCTCAATTTGATGTATCTACTGCCTTCTTATATGGAAATTTATCTAAAAATGAAGAAATATATATGAGACAGCCAGAAGGCTATAATGAAGGAAATGATCTCATTTGTAAATTAAAGAAAAGCCTTTATGGATTGAAACAATCAGCCCGATGCTGGTACACCCGATTTTCAGATTTCCTTTTAAGCTTAAGCTCTACAGCTAGTACCGCAGACCCATGTCTTTTCATTAGAAAAGATGGAAAGGATAAAATTATAATTGGGTTATATGTTGATGATGGGCTTGTTGCATCAACAAGCGAAGAAAGTTTAAAAATTTTTCTCAACCAATTGAGTAATGAATTTGAAATAAATATCAAACCATTGAATTACTTTTTAGGTTTAGAAATATGTCAAAATAAAGACGGATCGATAAAAATTCATCAAGGAAGCTATATTAAAAGAGTACTTGAAAGATTTGGAATGAAAGACTGTAAACCAGCACTTACACCCTTAAGTGGTCAAGATCAAAGATCAACACAATCAGGACAAGATACATTAAAGTTTCCCTATAGACAAGTAGTTGGTGCACTGATGTATCTGATGGTATCAACAAGACCAGATATAGCCTATGCTGTAAGTGTTGTCTCACGAGCTTTAGAAAACCCATCAGGAGAAGATATTGTGCATGTAAAAAGAATACTGCGTTACTTAAAAGGAACTGATGATCTTGGCATAACATATAAATATAAGGATAACATAGGTATTTTAATTGGTTATAGTGATGCTGACCTTGGAGGTGATATTTCCACTGGACGATCAACAACTGGTATTGTATGTAAATATGCTGGAGGAGCCATTTCATGGCTAAGTCAAAGACAAACAAGTGTATCTATTTCTAATACAGAAGCAGAACTAGTAGCAGCCAGTGAAGCAGCCCGAGAAATGATATGGTTAAAAAGACTTCTAAGTGAAATTGCAGACTTACAAAATATTCCAAAATTGTTTGTAGACAATGAAGCTGCAATCAAATTAGCCAAAAATCCTGAGTATCATCGACGTACAAAGCATATTCGGATCAGACATTTCTTTATCAGAGAACTCGTACAAGAGGAGGAATTGGAAATTGAATATACACCAGGTGAACAACAACTAGCGGATATGTTCACTAAGCCATTGCATAGACCACGACTAATGCAACTTATTTCTTCTATAGGATTAGGTTAAGCAAACTATGTCGGAATTGAAATAGCTATTTAATGAGGGAGAGTGTTGAAATTTATACATTAAAATCTATTTCAATTCCAGTATATTTTCTATTATTATATTTTTGTATATTCATATATTTTATATTTCGTTATTATTAACTCATGTTTATGTATTCTTATTGTGAACACATCTTTATTTGTTTCTATCCAGGAAGTTGGTTATTCATTCTTTAACCTTAAAGTATTATTATTCCTATGCCGGTACTAGGTTAAATATATGATGGATGTTTCTTTTTACATTTTTATCTTTCTTTTACTTTTGATTATATACATTTTATCAAATACATATAAAAAACTCAACAACCACATATTAAGTTTGTCCTTACTTTTTTAACTAAATTAGTGCGTTATCTACTATGTATGAATAAAAATCATAATTTTAATCTTCTCCTTTCTAAAATTACTCCTAAAGATGGCAGCTTGTGGAAAATCTGTAGACACCATACTAAACAATACGCTACCATCCCACCACTTTACGACTCTGATTTAAAAACTTATGTGTACGGTAATGTAGAGAAAGCTGAACTCCTTGCTTATGAATACTTCAAAGTGCATTGCAAAAATTTAAATCTGGCTTCAAACTATCAAGTAAATAAAGTCCGAACTATTGTTAAAAACTATTTAAGTACTACGCAAGCGTTTCATTCTTCTATATGTATTTTTAATAATTAAAGCATTGAAAGCCAAAGCATCAGTAGGTCATGATAACATCCCTACGATCCTGGTGAAATGTCTTCCAGTGAAAGCAATAGTTGAACTTACTAGGATAATTAATGCAATGTTTAAATTTGGTTACTTTCCTCAGAATTGGAAAACTGCAAAAATTATGGCCCTTCCTAAGGCGGGTAAAGACTCGTCGCAAATTGCCAATATTCGTCCTATTAGCTTACTCAGTAACCTAAGCAAGGTTGCCGAAAAGGCTATATTACAAAAATTAAAATGTCATTCCGATCTTTACATGCTTATACCTAAGACCCAATTTGGATTCCGACCCGGATACTCCACTACGCAGCAGATCGCGCGAATCACAGAATTTGTCACCCACAATTTTAATCTTAACAAACACACTGGATGGTTCTACTTGATGTAGCTAAAGCGTTTGATACAACTTGGCATAAAGGTATTATTTTTAAAATGATTCGGCGTCAGTTCCCATCATATTTAATTAATTTGGTCAACAACTACCTAAATAATCGATCTTTTTATGTGACTATCGGTGACTCAAATTTGTCTAAGAAAACAATGATAGCCGGGGTTCCTCAGGGTAGCGTGTTAGGCCCATTTCTGTTTAATTTTTATCTTCATGATTTCCCTAAATTGCCGAATACACAAGTCGCACTTTATGCAGACGACGTTGCATTGTTTTGTAATTCATATAAGCCTAGCGCAATTCGTAATAGACTTCAGTCAGGATTAACACGAGTACTGCGCTATTATCATAAATGGCAGATTACATTGAACGAAACGAAAACAGAGGCCATCTTCTTCACCCGCAGGCGACCAGCATTACCTAAAGAACTCCAAATAAACGGGGCTCTAATCAAATGGACAAAAGACGTGCGCTACTTAGGTGTCACGCTTGACAATCGACTGAGCTTCACAAAGCATATAAATTTCGTCAGTGTGAAAGCAAACAAAGCTATTTGCTCAATATATCCGCTTTTAAATCGCAAATCTTTCCTCAATGTGAACAATAAGCTAATAATCTACAAAGCGTTCATCCGGCCAGTGATGACATACTCTTGCCCTGTCTGGAGTTGCGTTTCAAATGCAAGTTTTAATAAATTGCAACTAGTACAGAATAGATGTCTAAGGTGAATATTGAATGTTCCAAGGTATAGTAGGATAAGCGACATGCATAGTGCATTAAATATAGAACTCATTAAAAACTATGTTTTTAATTGTACACAGAAGTTCTGTATCCAATGTCTACTGCACGACAACCCATTCATTTCAAGTATCGGAAATTACGATTCCAAGCAACTTAAGTTTATGTACAGTAAATATAAACACAGGCGATTAAAGCACAATTTATTATAATTTATAGATTAAGTACTCACATGGTAACAAAGTGTTATTCTCGTTTACGCACTTTGGCTTTTGTCTTGTTAGCAGGGTTTTTTTTATTTTTCCCTGCATAATGCACCTTTGTTAACATTAATTTTTTGAACTTTTCTGTAATGTGCTATTGTAAATCTTTTCGTTGCTGTGAGCTCTCAGCGGTACGCGATTTATTTATACCTATTTGTTTTTATTTTAAATATGCATTAATAAAGTTACTTACTTACTTGCCATATTGTTAGGGGAAATTTCCTCTCCACGAGTTTTATGCAGTTCCTTATCTCTCCAACAATTACTATGTTGATTATTTAACTTGATTACAATGTTAGTTTGTTGGCTAAAGGAACAGTTTTCGTTCAGGCCATAAAAAAAAAAAAAAACTTACTGATTGACTTAAAAAAAAAAAACCGTGGGCCGTTTTAAGTCAAATAATAAATGGTCGCGTTAAGCATACTTCACTTCAAAGCTCAATCGACCTGGCCCCAAAAGTCGAAAAAAAAAAAAGCTCGAATGGTCGTGTAAAGACTGCCGTTGAACTGTTGGAAAGTGTTGAAAAAGTAAGCGCGGAAAATGGCCTTTCCTTGAACAGACAGAAAAGTCAGATCCTAATTATGGATAGAAGTAATGAACTACCGCCACTAACCCCACCAAAGACACTCTGCGGGATCGGAGTGAAAGATCAGCTGATCTATTTAGGCGTACTCATATCGAACACGGGAGGCTGTAACGTGGAAATTAAGAGCGGATTAGCAAGAGCCCGGAAAACAATGGTGCGCCTAACGCGTATATAGAAAGACAGGTAGATCTCCATGATCACTAAGAAGAGAATAGTCAAAGCGCTAGTATTCCTTATTGCCACATATGCGTGCGACGCATGGACAATAAACCAGGAAGCCAAAAATAAAATACAAGCTTTTGAGCATGCTAAGGATTCCATGGACAGAGATGCGCACAAACACGTCTATATTGACCAATCTGAAAGTTTCGAGGCTCAAGAGAGGCTGTTACCAACAATCCATCGCCGCATTTTACAATTCTTCGGACATGTTATGCGCCGCGGACCAGAGTCTCTTGAAAAAATTATTATGCAGGGGAAGGTCCCCAGAAGGAGAGGCCGTGGCCGTCCTCCGAATAGATATATAGATCAACTGCCGGAAATAACAGGAAAAAGGTTGGAAGAATGCTTGCGAGCAACGGCAGACTGCGACAAATGGCATGATTGCATTTGGTCAGTGTAACATGGATGATTCACGACGCTCGCAATCCAGCAACATGACGGAAGAAAAAGTTGTTTGATATGTTATGTAGCACCCGTATTATAATTTATTGGCATAACATCGATAATTACATGTATTGCATTTAATTATTTCGTTAGTATGTTTTTCTTTTCATTTAGTTGTTTAACTTGTAAAGAAATTAACTCAATAGTTCAATCATTATTGATGTAGGTATGTAAATGTTTATGATCGTACGTCATTGATAGTGATGTGACACTACAGACAGACATGAAATAAAATTATGGAAAAAATAAACATATCAATTCATTTGTTCTCTCTTTTTTTTTAATTGATTACAAGATGGCGTAGAGTAATGCGTGGAAGTTTTTCACTAAAATTGATGCAAATGGAAACCTTGTAAAATGAAAAATTTGCCAAAAAACTATTAAATCTTTTGGCAACACATCAAACTTGCTTAGTCATGTAAAAAATATTCACAACACTGCGTTTTTGAAAATAAATTTAAAAAAATCACAAGGGTTGAGCAATGTCGACTTACTCAATATCGATAGTGAAACAATTACAAAAAAAAAAAAAAAAAAACAAAAAAAAACATTCTCTGAATCTGTTGTTCCCAACTCTGAACCACTACCATCAAACGAGTACAACTGCGTCAAAATATATCCATATCGATAATCCTGCGCCTCCACCATTGAAGCGGCAAAAGTCGATTTATGAAAGTTTCGAAAATATATATGCTTATTCGGAAAGTGGCAATAAAACTTTGAAAATCAATAATGACCTCATCTACATGAGTTGCAAAGATAATCAACCATTTACGATTGTAGAAAATGTCGGATTTTGTAATCTTATCAAAGTGATTGCACCACATTACAAGCTTCCAAATAAGACGACATTGACTCGCTGGGTCGATGACAAATATAATGCATTGTCAGCTGTTTTTAAAAATAAAAAGTGTAAAAAATCTAACTCTTACAATCAATATGTGGACAGAAGCAACGAGTATGAGAAGCTTTCTCGGAATTACAGGTCACTTCGATACATGTACTGAATTTTTTTCTATTACTTTTGCAGCATATCAGTTATTCGACCGCAACACTTCGGATCATGTTGCGTGCAGTCTTCCGTTCCGATTAAATCTTCTTCATTCTTCCAAATTACTAATTGACGCATTTCCCAAGACACGTATTTTTACTCGTTCGCGACATTTCACTGCACTAACACGCACCTTTTTAACAATTACCGTAACAGACGTACTGTTTAATTATAATTTGCGTTTTCGCGTAACAACTCGCGTTACTGTGATGACTCATATCAGTACCGCGTCTTAGTTGATGCACTTGGGAAAAACCCATGAGTGTTTTACTGCACTTAGTTCTATGTGCCCGGATATTAATGTGGCGCTTAAAATTCGTAATTTTTGTGTTTTTTGTATCGTAAGGCGTGTTTTTTTAATGTTTTTGATTTTTTTTTTGGAAATATATTAAGGAGATACTTATTTTTCTATTTTCGATACTTGTTTCAACAGTAAAGCATTTTTTTCCTTTGTTTTTGGCGTATATTCATTGGGTACATCGGTGCCCGGATATTATTGTGGCTCACTGTAGATCAAAAACCTAACTCACTTTCAGGCGACTTAGAAAGTTTAAATTTGGTGTCCAGCTGGGTAATTGTATGCATACAAAGGAAAAAAACAGAAAACAGTGAAATTTTCATATTTTTTAAGTAATTTCGGTCGTTTATTTTAATTTAATTTATTCAGTTAGATTGCTAGATGTAAAGTTATCAAATTTGAGAAAGGCCGGAAATTGACAAGTTTTGCTACGTTAGATAAATAACTGGCTCGCTGATCTTTTTACCGTCAACACGTTGTTGTTGTTTAACTTCGTTTCATATGTCGCCTTGAAAAACGCTGTTTTCCCTGTCGTCATTTCGTATGTTTGTCAGTCTTTGCATCGCAGTTCATTTTATATTTGCCCCTTTTAATCGTTTTGGAAGCAGTCAATTTTTAAGACTTTTAATCAATATCGAGTATTTCATCATATTTCGCTAATAAACAATTTATTAATTGACCGGTGGTACATTGTGTTAAACATCGTTCGAAAACATTTTGGTCCTTCGGAACATTAAACGAATAGTGTGACGGTAGTTGTAAAGTTCGGGGATAGACGGACTCGATAACTTGACTTTCAAAAAGTGCTCACTTTGTAAGCCTATTTTGAAGAATAAACGATTTGAATTTGAATTTGATGAATAATAATAATAATTTCTCTACAAAAATTAATGATATCCTATCAAAAACATAAATGTAAAAATGGGAGCCAAGTTCAATATTATAAATATTCGTAGTTATCGACTTCGCCAGCAAAAGAATTGAGATCTAAATGGGTGCCAAGTGCTGTAGATGATCCTGAAATTTATTTATAAGAACATGCAACATTCTAAAATAAATTTAAAACACAATTTCTTATTTTTTTCATCGACAACAATGTTTGCTATTTAAAAATATATGTAACTTCTTAAATTTGAACAGTCGAATTATTTACACAAAACAGATATTTAGGATAAATTAAAGCTCACGATTTGACTTGGCTAGTTTTTACCAGCAAACCAAATTTTTAGAAGAGTAACATTTTTCGGCCTTACAATATAAAAACAACTTCAACAGTTTCCCCTTCGCTATGATTTTATGTAGACATTCGTGGGTAATGTTAAACACGCCATGGTTGTCTGTAACCTTTTTCCTAATTAATTATTATGTATTTTTAATTAGTTGGAATTATTCTTATACCAACTGGTTAGTAGCCAAATGGTTTGATAGTTGACTGAAGCCAGACCAAAAAAAAATAAAAATTGTGTATAACATAAAGAAGATAAGTTGATTAGCCAAATATAAGATAACTTGTATGTGAAAACTAGCCAAGTCAAATCGTTAGAATTTATCCTAAATATCTGCTTTGTGTAAATAATTCGACTGTTCAAATTTAAGAAATTACATATATTTTTAAATAGCAAACATTGTTGTCTATGAAAAAAACAAGAAAACGTTTTTTTTTAAATTTATTTTAGAATGTTGTATGTTCTTATAAATAAATTTCAGGATCATCTGCAGAACTTGGCACCCATTTAGATCTCAATTCTTTTGCCGGCGAAGCCGATAACTACGAATATTCTTAATATTGCACTTGGCTCCCATTTTTACATTTATGTTTTTGATAGGATATATATATATATTTATATATATTGTAACGGTATAAGCCGTTCAAATTAATTTCCCAGGGATACCAGCACGGTCTTTTTAACGCTGTGAACGTAAAAGTATTTTTTTATTTTTTAAAATTTATGAAATTAAAACTGAGATTTTAAATTAATTATTTTTTATTTTCCGATCACCTACAGAGATCTTTCTTTACCGACCGGCCGCTGAAAATACACAATTAATATAAGTACGACGTAAAACAATGATTACATAATTATAAATAAATTCGTACGTATCACTGTTTGTCGGCGGTGGTTAATGCTACGATGACGGGTTTCAAGAAGACAATCGGTTGCTCTCTGCGTGCTGGATGATGGAGTAAACTCGGTTTAATTTGATAATGGAATAATTAATCTCCGCGTAATTTAAAATTTAATACAGACCAGCGGTCATTTATTACTTCGCGCTGCAGACAGTTTGATTTTTCACTAAACTAATTTTTCGTTAACGGAGATCATTTTCACGACTTTTTACTGACGACCAACCGAAACGTTTTTTTTAAAAATCTACCAAGAAGGTTCAACAGCGACTAACTGTTACCAGGCTTCCATTTTCTCTCTATACCTCATCATTCTACTTGTCCTCTGTTCCAGCGGGGACCAATCACTACAATTTCTCCAATCATTGACCTTTCTCCAGTCTGACCGCGTGGTAGTCTTTTTACCCCCGACCGACAAACAGGATTTCAATCATACGCACATTTATTCTCGCACCACCTATTCTAAATTATTTTTTTAATTTTGTTGCTTTATTTGAATTTTACTTGAGCCATATAATGGACACATAACAATATATATATATACATGTATATATACATACATATATTGCCGTGAATCAGGAATGCTGGTGTAGTTATTTAAGAGCTATTTATTATAATTAAAAATTAATAAGAAAAATTAACGTCAAATCTGGCTAGGCTATTTTGTGTTATCTTTTCAATTATAATTTAATTCTAAATAGCGTATTCATGCGGGAAGGTAATGTAACTTTAAAGTAAACAACAATGAAAACAGAAAATAGGTTGCAGTTTATGAGATTGGCACGCAATTTGGAAAATTAAATCAGCGTTACAGCCGCAATTAATTCACCAACTGCAGCGAAAACTTCTTAAGCGTCACTAATGTCCCTAGTAAAGAAATATCTCTTCGCCAATGTGCAAGAAGTTCATCCGTCACTGGAGGACAGGGATATCCGCATTGTACATGCAAGACGGAGTATCGAAGTAACAGATGTTCCTGAAAAGTAAAGTCCGCTTGTGCAGTTCAAAATGCCATCCCAGTATTTTTTGTGCCAACAAATGATGATTCAACATGATTGTAGGTGAGTTTGCGTAAATTTCATGTACGCACCAATAATAAAAATGAAACCGCTGGATGTAATCATTAATGGGAAAAAGCTGGAACAAGTTAAGAAATACACATATTTGGGAGTAAAACAGACAAATACATTATAACGCAGTTGTTAAATAAAATGCCTAAAGAAATAATAGAGGAAAAAACTGGGGTGAAAAAAAAAGAAAATAAAGGGAATGTTAAAAGAAAAGAGGGAAATATAGGAACAATAATAAGCATTAAATAAGAGAAGAAGGTACGGAAATAGTAATAAACAAAAGTGTAAAAAGCGAAAGGGAAAGAGACGGAATAAAATAAATAAATAAAATAATAAAAAATAAAAATAAAATAAATAATAGATTAGTTATAGCTAAGTTAGAAATAAGGAAAAATAGGATTAATTTACGTAATAAAATATTTGCGCGGCGATAAAATTGTATAGTATGTAAGTAGTATAATGTAGGCATACTTAGATGTAAGAAAACACGTCGACAAGCGTACAGCTTGACGAGGGAATGTATAAATATTAATAAATACATATATTTTTATATAAAAAAAAAAAAAAAAAAATCATAGATGATAGCCGAGATAATGAAGAAATCAAAATACGTATAGGGCAGGCAAAGAATGCGTTTAATAATATAGAACGTACACTCAAGAGCTAAGCGATAAAAAAAAAAAACACAAGGATGAAAATACTGGAAAGTTACGTATAGTCAGTGGACAATCGCGAAATATACAGAAAACCGGAAAAACGCGTTCGAAAGGTGGTGTTATCGGAAAATGGAAAAGATAAAATGGTTTGACAAGATTTTTTTTTTTTTTTTTTTTTTTTTTTGGCCCGAACAGAACAGTTCATTTGGCCAGCAAACTACGACACGACTAGATATTAAAAAATACTAATAATAGAAAATTCAGGAAGAGAAATTTCATTCATTCTACATTATGGCCGCAACTGCTGGCAGTGCCCACAATGCTCAATGAAACAAAACAGAAACAAACAAGATTTATCCATTCTGGAAAAAGGAGCAAAAGAAAAAATAGATAAGTAGATAAATATTTCTATCTCACATTATGACCACAGTTGCCTGGCAATGCTCAAAGATTACAAATCAGGAAGTGCTGCGTAGACTAAATTTAACGAATTTGTCGTTGTTTCAGAACATGGTGGCTGGGAAAACGAAATATCTAACGGCTAGGCTATAGAAGGACCGGTTATTCGTACTAGCTTCCAGCGGGAAAGTACTCGGAAAAGCGGGGAGAGAACACAGGAGATTTAACATGCTGACTAGCGTAGAAGTTCTAGGTCGGAGCAACCTCTTCTTATAAGAGAAGCTAATAAAATAATAATAACTAATAATAGAAGAATCCCACCTCTTTTCCAAGTCGCGGTCTTGAAACTTTGGGCATACACTTCAACTCACTGTACATAGTCAGCATCACCAGTGCCTTCTCATTTTTTATGCATTATTTCATGCAATTTTACCAAGCACCTCTGGTGAACATATAGAATCACCGGTTATTCTATGAAATTTCATACCTTTACCGAACGATATTGGCGATTCTATACAATCTCCAGTTTTTCTATAGAATCACCAATTACACACATTTACCGTAACATATCGATAATGGGTCGGTATAAGAAATGTATAAGTGCGGAATTACTAAAAGTAATTGGAGAAAATGGAGTTAAAATATTGTGGATTCTGTGTAACGCTATATGGGCATCTAGCCAATGGCCCAAAGACTGGAAACACTCAGTGTTTATAGCGACCCATAAAAAAGGATCAGTGCGAAAATGTACAAACTACAGGTTTATCGCACTAATTTCGCACTCCAGTTAGATCATGCTAAGAATTTTGAATAGCAGATTGAAATATTTTTTACACAGACATATTCCTCCGGAACAAACTGGATTTATGCCAGGTAAAGGAACTAGGGAGCAAATATTAAAAGTCAGATTAATCATAGAAAAGACCCGAGAATTCAATGAACCTGTCTTCCTTTGTTTTCTCGACTACGTCAAGGCGTTCGGTAGTGTTGCCTGCAACAAACTGTTTCTAATACTTCAAGAAATAGGTGTCCTAAATCATCTCAGACGACTTATACAGAATCTATATGAAGGCAACACTTCGTCAGTTAGAGTAAATTATGCAAAATCAAAAAGATTTACAACAGGTAAAGATGTCAAACAATAAGTAACCTTCGATATGCTGACGATACCACCATACTAGCGGCTTCAAGAGAAGAACTAGAAGAAATTATGAATACAATTAAAGGGAAAATAACTGAATACGGTATGTCATTGAATCAAGTCAAGACGAAAGTCATGCTGATGAATAGAAGTAGCCCAACGACACATAATGACACGCATATAATGGGATACGAAGTAGTAGAATCCTTTGTCTAGCTCGGCTCATTTATCAGTTGCCATGGTTCCAGTGAAATGGAAATAAAGAGAAGAGCAAAGGCAATGAAAATGCTTTCACGTAAAACCTATAATTTCTTCCCAGATATTAAAGAAAAGTTAAAGATAAAAAATCTATTTATAACCTTTTTCAATTCTCAAGTTCTCACGGGGCATGGTGCCATCAGGGAATATCTAAATAGGTTTAAGTTAGAAAATAGTTCAAACTGTAAATATTGTAAAAAGGATGTTCTCCTCGACGACATTAATCATATAATATTCAACTGCTCTGCATTAGTCGATTTAAGAAAATGACCGTTCCATCTGCAGGTAAGGTCATAGCGTCGGTTTTTTAGGATACGCGTGGGGTAGTAATTTTCACTGATTATCTTGAAACAGGAAAAACTCCGAACGATGATTATTATGCGAACTTACTGCAACGTTTGAGTGATGAAATCAAGAAAAAACGGCCGCATTTGGCTAAAAAGAAAGTGTTGTTTCATCATGACAATGCACCAGCTCGCAGACCCGTTATTGCAACGGCCAAAATTTATGAGTTAAGGTTTCAATTGCTTCCTCATGCACCCAATTCGCCAGATTTAGCCCCCTTGGATTATATTCTTTTTCCAAGCTTGAAAAAATGGCTCGGTGGTTAAAAATTTTCCAACAACGAAGAAGTGAAATCGGCCGTTAATGACTAGTTTGAGGAGCTCGACGGTTCTTATTATAAACGGGGTATCGAACTTATTGAACATCGCTGGGAAAAGTGTATAGAGCTGAAAGAAGATTATGTTGAAAAATAAAGATATTTTTTCCCAAAATTTCTGTGTTTTCTTTATTAGGCCAGGTACTCCCGGAATCACCCTCGTAATCCCACATTGCACATTATTTTTGTTCGTCTCTTAATTTTTAGTTTTTTACACGTATTATTTATTCTGTTTATAAAAAATAGTTCGTAAATATAAGAAAAAACTTGGTAGTCGTTCGTACCAAAATTACAGCGATGAAATCTCAAACCAAGCTGTTGAATTAGAAAAAGCAAGTGCCTGATTTTACGTCAAGCCTATACAAAATTTAATATCCTCTTTGGAATGCTCAGCCATAAGGTAAGGGACAAATATCGTGAGAAGTATGGACATCCAACTGCGCTTACAAAAACGGAAGAACCGTTAATCGTGAAGCAGTCGTTATTGTTAGCAGAATGGGGCTTTCCATTGGACATAACTGAAATTAGGCAATTAGTTTATACGTACTTACAAAGTGGGAAAAAATGTAAAGGTCTTCACAAATAACACTTCCAGGAGGAAGTGGGTTTCTGGTTTTTTAAAAAGAAACACGGAGCACTTATCTGCTAGACTTTTTCAGAAGATAAAAAAAGTTCGAGCTGCTGTTTAAGAATATTTCTCAACTTTACGAGATACATTGGAAGGTATACCACTAAGTCATATTTTTAACTATGACGAAAGAAATCTTTCCGATGATCCTGGTAACAAGAAATGCATCCTTAGGAGAGGAGTTAAATATCCAGAGAGAGTGCGAAATTTTTCCAAAACAGCGATTTCGATTATGTTTGTTGGAAATTCTGAGAGCAAAATACTACCCGCTCACGTAATATACAAAGCGGAACATCTATGGACGACATAGGTTGAAGAAGGACCACAAAAAACAAAATATGGTAGCAGCAAAATACTGGCGAAAAGTGCCGGATCAGTGGAAACTTTCACAGAAGAAAAAATCTCAAACACTGAGCAAAGACGAATTCCATAATTACTTGCGAAGCTGTACGCTTATGATAAAGAAGTATTCATAGGAAACAGTGTGATACAAAAGAAAAATGAAGTAAAATATCTGGGGATACACATAGACAAAAAACTAACGTGGAAAGTTCATATACAGAAGAAAAGAAAAGAACTGGACCTAAAATTTAAAAAATTATACTGGCTCATAGGGCACAATTCTGAATTGTCCCTACAAAATCGATTACTGGTATACAAAGTAGTACTGAAACCAATCTGGAGTTATGCCGCACAAATTTGGGGATGCACGAAGAAATCAAATAGGGCAAAAATTCAGCGCTTCCAGAACAAGGTGTTACGCTTACTTTACCGAATGCCTTGGTATGTGTCAAACGAAGCTATACATTAGGATCTAAACATAGACAACGTTGAAGAAACTATCCATAAGCAAGCTCAGAACCACTTCAGCCGATTACGCGATCATCCAAATCAACTAGCAGCATCACTTGCACATACGGACGTAACGACTACGCGACTAAAAAGAACAAAGATATATGATCTAGGTTCATAGTGTCATAGTTTGCAAGGTTAAAGCACCGCTGGGTGCACCTTCTTCACGTGATTATTAATAGATACTATTTGTTAGATAGCCTCTCAACTGGCTAGTTATAAATTAGCAAAAAAAAAAAAAAGAAGAAAAAAAAAATTGTACCCCGAAGGGTAAGAATTCTCTAATAATTTAAAATCCGGCTTTGCGAAGTGTGGTATCTACCCTTTTGATCCCGAGAAACCCTTGAGTCGACTGCCAGAATAACGGAAACAAAACGAAGAGGTGGCAGAATTGGCTGAAAACAATTAGGGTGCTCCGATCAGTATTTTAAAAGATCTAAGGGGTGGAACGATGAAATATCTGTCAGAAGAAAGAAAAAGAAAATACATGTGCCTGCTGGTAAAAGTATATCGTCTAATGTCTCTAACGAGCCAGCAGAACCGGAGGAGGTTATAGAGGAAGTAGGCGAAGAATACGACGTAGAGCCTACTAATAATTCCGATTGTATTAATAGTTTGGACATTGAAAATAACTCTGAGAGTTTCTCGGATAATCCTTGCATGGATATGTACCTAATGATGAGCCAATGAAACCACCTGAATTAGTTAAAAATAAATTTTATCTTATCAAATTTCAAGTGAAAAGTTTTGTCCGTCACGTTGTAGGACAAATAACTTCCATTTAAGTGGTACGTCCACCTGATGAAAAACAGATGCGAATAGTATTTCGTTTTGTTAAACAATTTAACGCACTATGCTAGTAAATAAATAAAAAAAAAATATATTTAATAATGATCTAACGTATTGAGAGAGTCGAAAGAAAAAACCCGAATTGTTAAAAAATCATCTCAGTAGAACGACAGTCTTTGTCACATCAATCGAAAGAAGTTTGATAACAAAGTAACCAAACCGTCTCGAAACTCGGTTTTCAAATTAGCGACATTTACAAAATTCGTAAACTATAATTTCGATTACCGTGTCTCTCCCTCCCACTCACCGAGAATCCAGGATGCAATCACCAACGTACACCAACCTGCCAGTAGGGAGCACCAGCATTCTAGCAGCCGCAGCAGAGTGATACGTAGCATAAATATTATTTCTAATTAATATTTTTTGTGTGTTTTCGTTTATATATTTATTAAATGTCTTTAACGGTCGGCTATTCAAGAAAGATAGGTGTAGGTTATTAACAAAATTATACATTTTAAAAAATCATAAAACCTTAATATTAGTATTATTAAATCTAAACCAATAAGTTAAAAAAATAAATAAAAATTAAATAAACAAAAAAAAGGATTTAATTAATTTTTCTTCATAACCATTACGTTGCACTTTAGTATCTTGCTTTACTGTTTTAAATTATTATTAGAAAAGATCTCTGAAATGTATTAACATATTAAATTAAAATAGTCTAAGCCTTCGACTCAAATTAGTATCTTGCTTTACTGTTTTAAATTATTATTAGAAAAGATCTCTGAAATGTATTAACATATTAAATTAAAAGCTTTACTGTTTTAAATTATTATTAGAAAAGATCTCTGAAATGTATTAACATATTAAATTAAAATACAAATTTTCATACATACTAAATAATTATAGTTATTGAACTTTCATACGGAATCCTCAGCGCATGAAACTTCATGCTTGACTGAACTTGTTTTTATATATAACTATAAATAATGGGAGAAAATTCAAACCCAAAATATGCCCTTTTAACAAGTTTTTTTTTTTGTGCAAAATATTTTTTTCAAATTGAAAAAAGGTTTTATCGCATGCCAAATTCCAAACAGTATAAGGGACAGAACAAAAATGTTCATTTTAAACGCAAAATTCCTTTTGTTTGTTTATTTACACAAAAAAACAAATGCTTATTTGTATGTATGGACGTGTATATAAACGCCTTATCTTTTACTAATACTAATTATTTTACCAGACGAAGTAATATGCTAACTCTCCCGGTTTGTGCCCAAATAATGAAAAAATTGGTATGTGCGTCTTAAAAAACACGGAAGCCAATTCTTTAGCGCGATCGAAAAGGTGTATAATGTAGAAACTTCTATATATGAAATTAAAGGTTCCTTCGGGTGTCTGCCATCCGAAGTGATGTCTACAATGCAAGTGAGTATCTTGAAGACGAATTATTTATTTTTATTTTATTATTTTTTCTTTTTGTTATTTTTAACAACAGGGCACGCTAACTACATACAAGAATCGAATGGACAGTGGAAAACAACACAACTGAACCAATAAATACGGATTATATGTCATATGCCTCGGATTGCAATTACCAATTAAGTGTAAATATTTATTAATTAATTTATTTGGTTTTCATTTTGGGGTTTTGTAGTTGCAATTCCTATTGAAAATACCTAGACATGAGAGGACGAACGGACCGCAGGTAGGGTATAACTTTCTTATTGGAAATACTTACATATTTCACTCTCGCACACTCAATTCCATACCTAATTCAGGAGAGTTAACGAATATCTACATCGAGTTTTCGACGAATACAGAAAACGTGGCGCTTTTTGTGACTTACATAGTGTTGTCGACACTATGCATTTCATTTCTGATCACCATATATCTAAGGTAAATAATGTTTTTTATTACTTCAAAAAATAATGAAGCTTAAGTTTAAATTAAATTTTTATAAATCAAAATTAATATCGTTCTGGTGTCTCAATAATTTGTTAAAATTAGTAGAACCATTACAATAAAGAACTTTGGGTGCGATCATTAAAAAACAATAATTTTGGAAACAGATAAAGTCTTCATCCAGAATTTGAATTTGATAGCTTATTTTAAGTTTAAAATGTGTGTGTGTATGCATTTATGTATGTATACATATGGAAGCGTTATGTATGTGTTTTACTGACACCATTTTGAAAAGGTCGCTTTTATTACTTGGATATAAGAATTAGTTTATGTCAGTACTGAGTTCCTTATTAATTTGTTCAAAAAAAATGTTTGTTCCTAACGTGTTGACTTCCTTACAGCTATATATAATTAAAGTGTTTTGCCTACTTAGTATATTTTAATTTACATTTAATACAAAATTCATATGATTTCTGAAATTTGCTAATGAATAATCCTAAAAAATTAGGGGAAAAAAATAATTTTACGTTGCCAGTAAAAAATTCAATTTTTTTGTAGTTCAATTTAACTCATAATAACGTTTATATTTGTTAAAAGTTCATTTTTCAGGCAGTTCCAAAGTAACCCCGATTACTCAATTCCTTACTGACCACGGTCACTTTGGAGCTTACTTTAAAAAATACGAAATAGCAAAAGATGACAAATGTGACTGCGGAGAAGTAGAAAACGCCAACCATGTAATCTTTAACTGCAATAAATGATTCAGCACAGAAAACTTCAATTTGAGCAATTTATTTTTGTCAACTAAATTACAAAAATTGGCGTTCTTAGTATTAAAATCAAAATTCGCCGGCGAAAATAGCAACCCACAGTGATTGTAATATTTAATTAAATAAAAACATTATACTTAAAACTCATATTCATTAGTACATGTGTAATTTTCAATCTTAATACCCGGATAAGATAACTCAGCTTGAATGGTAACTCAAACAAAAATCAATTACACTTGCGATTTTAGAATAAAAAATTAATATACATAAATAATATATTGCAGTAGTAAATTATTTGTAAGCTATTAAAACAGCCATGCTATTAACACTCATTATCGCAAAATTTATTGTATGAATTATTCGTTATTTATGTTATCTTCTCTGGTCTCCTTTCACATTTATATAATAACATTAATTGTCTATTAAAATAGTTGCACAGTGCGTAACCCATCAAATTTGCAGCTTTTAAGTTTTCTCAAACCTCTACCTTGCAAATAAAAATTTTAAATTTTATTACATAGGTTTCTCATTGTAAGACGGTCCTAGGTCAAGATTAAGCCTGACGGCTTGGTAACGTTTAAAAGCAATTCGATAGACCTATTTTTAGATTTTAGATCTTATAGTTCATGCAAATCATTATTAAATCGGTATTTATTTTTCTTGGTTAATTTAGAAAGTGATAGTGATGGATTTCGATAATTCAGGTAAGGACTGTTAAACCTCAATAAATTTTTTTGTGTCGTTACATTTATTTCATGTTTCTTTATAATTTTAAAAATACCTTCTTTCGCAGAGATGTTTTAGAGCATTTTAGAAAGATGTGAAGCCATTAAGTTGTACTTCAGGGTTCGTCCCCGCTATAAATCTTAATAAAAAAAATAATTTAGACCTTCGTTTGTCAAATAGTGAAAAAACGAACCGCAACTAATAGCGACTTTCTTAAATTTAGGGGATACAATATTGTCAATGAAATTATTAATTTATGCTAATATATTATATTTAAAATATTTCTATTCATTATAGGTTTACTTGGCGGTTCAGGAGTAAGAGTTATGACTCGTAGATATTTGTTTGATCAAATGCAACAACAAAGTTTGCCTACATTAGACGAAAAATTAAATTATACGTAAAATCATAATTTATCGGGCGAAAAGTATACAGACATTCATATAAAAGAACTTAAACACAAATGTTCGTATTTTAAGTCGCAAATTAAACAAAGGCGGTTAAAAGCCCAAAAAAGGGAAACACTATTCTTAAAAAACAACGATTCTTAATTAAAAGGAACCTTCGAAATTCCAACATTTTTCTTTCCATATTCATTGTTTTTTTTTTATTTTATTTTTTATATATCGGCGGGGATGCGCAAACGTTACATTAAATTAATAAATGATTGATAGCAAAAGAGAGAAAAAGAAACAAACACACATATAAGGTACGAGACGAAAGATAAAATGCAAAAATAAAATTTAAATATTCTGGCCTGATTCGTATTTTTTAGTCTCTTCTCATTGGATTTCCGCAGGTTTCATCTTCTTGACTTCTGGGTCCTCAGTTCGAGCCGCCAGTGAAACGATTTTCGTTGGAGTCCCGATTTCGCGATGCCAGTGAAACGATTTTTAGATTCATTTAACCAACATTAGGCTTTTATTTATTATTTTTTAATTAATCAATTAATTAATTTTTTAAATACAAAAAAAAAAAAAAAAAGCCCGGCAAATTCACATTAAATTTAACAAAAAGGATAGAAAAACGTAGCTTCGATTAGATAGATCTTTCTATACGCGAATCGTCGCCTGATTCTCTTGTACGGAGATGCGAACATAAGACCGAAACCTACAATCAGCTTTATCTTTTCTTACACCGCCCGCTCTTCCCTCCCTAGGTATTTCAGGTAATTATAAAATCTGCCCTCTGTTCACTAATACTCGATACACTATATAGACAGCATTCATCAGTGACAAAAGCCGCCGTCGCTGTACTCGACCACTATCAGCAACAGACACACGGGAATTACGGTTTCTTGGCCGAGTATGCAAGCTTGAAATATTAAAGCCAATGATGAAACACTGTTGAACGACGTTTGAGAAATCGTGAATGCTGCAATGATTTTAATCGAATAATATTTTCTAGCTCAATCGTCGTCTACAGGATAGCGCTAAATACCCCGAGAATCCGTATCAATAGACATATTAATTCTATTCATTTAAACCATAAAGACAATGCCATTTACGAATGTGTTGTATGTAACGTAAAATATACAAAAAAATTCAATCTAAAATACCATATCGGGAATAAACATGCGACGGTATCAAATAAAATAAAATGTTTCGAATGTAATGTACATTTTAAAACAAGAGAAAATTTTATTGCACATGCATCGAGTCATCGTATGAAAATTAACGAGGAGAAACTGTAATTTTCGCATACGAGTGGTAAGCAATGTAATCATATATTGTATTATTTGATAACACATAAATGAGAGTATACAATAATGATATGAAAGAGGGAAAGTTAAAATAAAAATCTAATCGTGGAAAATATGCAAACTATCTATGTAAATATACAATCCATAAGGAAAAAATGTGGACAGATATAGTAGACTAATAGCAATCAAATTAAATAATAATGAAAATTATTGAAAAGTGTATAGCTATTTAACCTTTAATTTAAAACAAAATAAAAATTATTAATAATGAACAATACGGTTTTCAAAGAGATAAATAAACGGCAAAGGCATTACCTGATTTCGTTGAAAGGATAAAAAATACATAATATGGAAACTGGAATTAAAGTACTTGTGACTTTCATTGATTAAACACATGCTTCTGGTACAGTAAATTATAATGAACTAATATAAACAGATTGAGTGAAATAAGAATAAAAGGTTGTATATTATAATGATTTATGAAATATTTGCAAAACAGAAAAGCAGTAGTATAAATCATTTACAAGGTAGAGAGAATGAATTATAGACATAGTAATACTTTAAGGAAGAAATGTATCAGCTTTGCTATTTATTATTGTTCGCATCGAAAAGAGTGAACCATGTGACGTAATTTTGTGTAAGAAAAATATCATATAAACGTCACTGGTTTGTTCTCTCATCGGTGGCCCTGATTGCCTGGTCGTGATCAGTGTTGTCTTTAAAATTTATATATCTTTTATTTCAACTTTTGCACTGACATTACATTAGCTTATGTATAAACCCTTAAACCACCCTTTATACATATGCATACATTCCCTAATAACTTTATTATCATTTTCATTATTTTACTTTGTTATTAGCGACATTTTTAGTCATTATTATTGCTATATTTATTATTATTATTTTTGTTAGCTATATAATTATGCTTCATTATATTACTCGTATTATTAATAAAGGACAAAAAGAGAACAGGGGGAGAGAGGAGGAAGGAAAAAACGCTATTAACAAAATATCTACACTTTCCTTAAATTTATAGTAAATAATACCATTTGAAAATTTTTGACTATATCGTTAATTAATTACTTAAATACTACGTATAGCATGATTTTTCACATTATATTTGTTTACAGTAATCATTATTATTACTATTTATAATTAGTATTATTTAAGGTATTTTTATAAAATTTTAATACTTCCAACTGTCGTCAGCACTTTAATTATTATTATTACTATTAATAATTATAAAAGCGGAAGACTTAATAGTTTCATTAAGAAACGAAGTTCAGCCGTTAAAAACACAGATAGACCGCTTGGTCAAAAAAACTGATAATCTAGAAGCAATGTATAATACTTTCCAAGCTAAGCTAACGAAAACGTTAGATCTTTTACATGTTATGAAAAAAGAAAATGTCGATCTGAGAAACAAAACGAGCACCTGCATTGGAACAGTTGGAACAACAGAGCAGAAAAAATAACATTATTTTATCTAACATTCCGCATGTTCCCAATGAGGATATTGGCCAGCTTGTTATAAAAATCGGTGAAGTCTCACAGGTACCCCAAAATCAATGAAGCGGATATAGAGACATTTGTCACCATTTTTATAAGTCATCCCGCCAGGAACACGCAAATATTGTTGGTTCGGTTCTGCAGAAGAATAAAACAATTTGATTTGCTCTGAAATTGCCAGTTAAGACGTCCGCATTGCGGGATATTGGTTTCACTGGCACATTTACGCATAACCAATTTTATGTTTTTGGGCACCTAATTCCAGCAAATGCAAAACTGTACCAGTAAATCAGGTAGCTTCGAGTTAACGGCAGTTGGAAATTTGTCTGGGTTAGGGATGGAAAAGTATTCGCACGAAAAAATGAAAACGCGCCAGTAATTAGAATCATATCTTTCGACCAGATTTCTGGTTTAAAGGGATCATCTACCTGACTATCTGCAAGTATTTCTAATATTTTGTTCATATTTTATACTTAAGCGCTTGGTATACTACATTTGTACTGACATTGGCTTCACCGGTAAAAACTAATCGTACTTTTTATTTTAGATACAAATTTAGTTATATGTATGTTTCATTAACTTATCCTCGCATGTATCTCGGTTTTATAAATATTAATTACTTACGCCCTCTTTTAAAACTTACTTCCGTATTTAGCTTTCATTTCCGGTGTAGCATAACTGAAGTGTATCTACCCATTATTTTAATTTTAGGTAATTGTAATTCGGATTATGTACATTTTGATCGACTTCGATCTATTATTTAAACTAAAGCTGTAATTTTATAATAACTTATGTTCAAAAAAATACCTTTTAATTTAATCTTAACGATAACCAAAACAGTAAAGCTTATATGCTCTCAAATTAACTTAAACATTTCCACTTTAAAGTATAAGTTGCTACGCTACTTTTTAATCTGGTTATACACACACGAGAGCATTGCAGAGTAGGTAAAAGATGGGAGGGGGTATATATTAATATGTACTATATAAGAGAAAGTTTGCAGATTTCGGATGTTAAAGTAATAATTTCAACTAGTAATGCTATATGTTTTAACGTTAAATTGGATAACACACACATTAGTAGGAATATAACGGTTCTGTGAATTGAAACAAACGGAGTATTTACAAGAATTAACAAATATCATAAATCTCTTAAAAGGGGATATAGCCGTGATCACAAGAGATATAATATAAATTTACTCGATAAGGTGAAAAGTGTAAACTACCTAAATCTGTTAGGTGCGAATGGTTTTAAAAGTATTTTAAATCAGCCAACATTTCATCGGGTAAATGATTCATATTTTTCATGTTTAGATCACGTTTTTGTTCGAGGTATTGAAACTGCAAATGTTGTGTTCGACGTAGGTACAAAGGTTATTCCGTATAGTTTTTCCGATCATTCTATCTTAATTACTAATTTAAAAATTAACTGTAATTACAAAACAAAGCGTAGCGACTACCCTTCTTTTATCGATAAATTATTATTTAGAAATAACATAAAGCTGTGTAATTTCAATGAAATATACAGAATTAAATAACAATTTTGTGGTTTAAAGTGTATTTTTATTTACTTTTCAATAAGATTTATGCAGTAAGTGGTTATCTATTGATGATAAATTTGATATTTTTATTTCGGTCATAAAACATGTTTTAAAAACTCTTTCAATAAATACCATGTAAGTATGCAGGCAAGTTATATGAGAGCGCAAAACTATTTAATTCGTTTAAAAGGAACACTAAAAGCCAATTTAATAAATTATAAGTACAGACGAAAAATCGTAATCGGTTACTTTTTAAGCAATAACACACTGTTATGAGCGATCTAAAAAATTAGTTCACCTTATATACTATTCTGAGCTATTTGTAAAATTTAATTCACATAATCACGCATATTCTTCAAGTTGTCAGCAAAATTAAACACTAGACAAAATTGTTGGTTACCTGTTCATAGCGACCAAAAAAGACCGCGAAGATAACTTCCTGGAATATACTACTACAATGAACTGCGATCATATTCTGTTACGGTTCTCTTATAAATTAAGTAATATCTAAATTCGTTATTATTTTTACTTTAAACACTTGATATTTCTATATTAACATTAACATTGAAGTATACTCTATATTATAAAAACGTAATTTAATGCAAAATGTATATAATTTTTCTTAATGTAAAATTATAATAGGTGAATGAAAACGTACTCACATCCAGTTTAATTTTTCTAACAAAACGCACTGTTGTGTAAATGCTCAATATTTTTTGTTAAAAATAAAATATTAATGATTAAAGTCTGACTATTATAAGTACGCTTCTAAACATGTATTATAATTTCTAGCAGCAGTTTTAACAACTTAGCCGCTCTAGTTCGCATATATGTAATAATAGTAATAAAAATGTCTGCGGGTCGTTTTGAACATCCAAGTCAAATATAATAATAATAATAATAATAAAAAAATCCAATGGTCGCTATGAACACCATTATCGGTGGGTCGCTACGGACACGGTCGCTATAAACACGACACCGAAATTGTTACGCACAATGTGATTTCAAAATAAAGCCCAATGTAACATTAATTTCCGGGTGTCAAATTCGTACAAAAAAAATTGTTGATTTTTCAGATTACGCAGAACATTCGTTTTTCTTTCACATAACATTTTAACATGAATTTGACGTCTACTTACATACCACTACTACCTTTTTTCAGTATGAATACAGTAAAGATTTAATATAAAAATATCTAAATTCACAAAAATCGTTAAAGAAAATAATACCGGCGTCTTTATGTAAATAATTTTAGGTCTTAAACGTCAGCTTATAATATCACGAATTCATATGAAAAAACGTGTAACGTTGCCATATCTCACAAAATGCTGTAAGTTTATCGGTTAATTTCAGATTTAATATTTAAGCATTTTGATATCGATATATTTTATTCCGTATTTGAAGTTTAGGTGATAAGAACGTTTTATTTCAATAAGTAGAACCTTGTTTTTTCTCGACACTTTCATTAAACGTGTAATATATTTTTATAAATTATTAATAGTTTACTTTCACTAACAGAACTTTGAGCAACGAAAGAAAATTATTCTTAAATCGTCTAACGAGTCAGAAAATAGACTTTTTCGAATAACATTTAAAAAGAATGGTGGATTCGAGATAATAAGTAATCATCTCTAAGAAATGTTACTGCAGTTGTGAGAGTACCGTACTTCACAGCATCATTAGATCCAGAAAACTTTTTCTACAGCTTGCTAGTTCAATATATGCCTTATCGGTCAGAAAATGAATTACTTGAAGGATTTTATAATGCAAAAGATGCATTTTTAGCTCGAGAAGACAACTGAAAGCAACAAGTGAGCATATGCAGCGAGAACGTGACCAACAGCTTGGAAATGCATTTAATCAAGTGCACGCATTCTAAGTTTTGGAACAACCAGAAATAATAAATACTGAAATTGAACGCGAAGAAGAATTACCAGATATAAGTATGGATAATGAACAATTCCAAAGAGCGCAACAAGCTATGAACATAGATCAGAAAGAGTTATTTAATTTTATTACAGAGAGTATAAAGAATCAACTTAATGGAGAAAAACAATGAGAGAAAATTTTCGTAACGGGTGGTGCCGGCACCGGTAAAACCTTTCTATTTAAAACTTGTTGAAAAATCAAGTTAACCGGTGTTATGGAAAATTAGTAGTTAAAGTTGGTGCTCTCGTTGGAGTTGCAGTACAATTGGTCGATGGATCTACATTACACCGTCTGTTGAAATTACCTGTCCAGAAAGATGGAGTCATCGTCAATATGCCACTTCTCACTGATAAAAACTATTTAAGAGTGATTCGTCAACTATGGCATGACGTTGAATTTCTTCTCATAGATGAAATTTCTATGGTTCCCTATGAAATGCTTTGTATGATCGACTCCCGTCTGCGACAACTGAAAAGTCCAATCGATCTTTTTGGAGGCATTAACGTTTTATTATTCGGTAATTTAATGCAATTACCACCGGTGCGAGGAAACCAAGTCTTTCAACAACCAGAACATATGAAGCCAGCTACTCCATTTATGGTGACTGTTCAAGCTAGTTGAACTTAAGCAGAATATGCGACAACAAGGAGACGCAACATTTATTGATATACTAAACGCCTTGAGAGTTGGAGAATTGATATCAGAGCATCCTACAATACTTTTAGAAAAAGTCGCAGTAGATGCTATCAATGAGTTCTCAATTGAGAAAGCATTAAAAATCTACCCAACGAATGATCAAGTAAATAAACATAATGAGAAAGTTCTCCGGCATTTTCAGAGCAAAGCAACAGATATTTATACTATTAAGGCTCAAGTCATTGATGCCACACGAAATCTAGGTAATAAAAACGTGGACTCTGTTATACTAAATGACGTCAATAAAACAGGAGATCTTCCTAAAGTATTAAAAATCTTCGTTGGAGCTAAAGTAATGTTAAAATCAAACATTGACGTAGCAAAAGGCTTAGTAAATGGTAATATGGGTATTATCTCTGAGATAACCTGGCCACACTTCCGACGTAATCAAGTATATGATACGGATATTCCGTCAGTGTGTGTCGATTTCGGCTTAGAAGGTATACATATAATTAAACCAATATATACATATGTAGTATCCAGCAAAATACAGCTATGATACCGCTGAATTTGGTTTTGCTCTTATTGTGGTGGAGTACTGGAGTAGGTTCATCTCTTGGAATACCTACCGGATGGAAGTTTGTTGGTCTTTTTTCTTTTGTACCTTCCGATTATCTAAAAATTAATGGTTTCGGAACTAATCTTACCTTTTATTTTACACGGTTATATTTACATATTAACGATGTATACCTTCTGTTTATCTACATCATTATTATTTCACTTATTTGTCATAGTTGTCATATTATTTATCACTTAATTTTTCTTTTACTACTAATACTACGTGGGTCCGTTTTTTTTTTGTTTTACGTGCAGTTATTTATCGCCTAATTTTTCTTTTACTACTGACACTAGGTGGATCCGTTTTTTCGTTTTTACTTATAATATTAAAATATTACTTTAATAATGTCCTCCTCAGTCGGGTGTAGATTGGGTAATTTTAAATGTTACACTACTTCGCTAAAAGCTAACCAGCGGTGTGGTTTAAATATGTTTTTTCTTGTTTTATTCATAGTCGGTAAACTATTTAGGTTAGGCACTGTAGATAACACTGTCATCAAGCTTCAAATCGGATGTATAGTGGTATTCTCTTTTCGTAAAAAATTGCTTGACTTTTACGTTAGATTTAAGTTAACTTGTAAACTATTGATACCTCAATTCTTACCTGTTTGTATATATATTGCATGTTTATCTATACCTTTATCAAATGGATTTGAGCAAAATTAACCTTTTAAATATAAATATCAAGAGTTTACGAGCCCATTTTGATGAATTTTTACTTTTTTTGAATGACTTGGACACAAATTATGATATTGTATTACTGACTGAAACTTGGATTTATGAGGATGAATTGTATAAGTACAACATTCCTGGGTATGAGTTATTCGCGCAGTGCAGGGAAAACAATCGGTCTGGCGGGGTGACTGTTTACATTAAAAATTCTTTTAAGACAGAACAAATAAAAATAAGCATTAAAACTGGTAATGTTATAGGCGTTAAATTAAAATTACAGAATGGTAAATCCATATCATTCTTTGGAATCTATAGATTTTGCGAATTAGCTCATTCCGAATTTTTGATTGATTTATTAGAGATTATTAAGGTTTCCGAAAAAGAATCTATAATTTCTGGGGATTTCAATATAAATTTGTTAGATGATACAAAGTGTACAGACTACTTAAATTTATTAAATACAAATGGTTTCAGAAGTATCATTAATGAACCTACTTTCTTTCGACAAAATAGAAATTACAGTTCCTGTTTAGATCATGTTTTCGTCAGGGGCTTAGATTGCAATAAACTAAACTCCGATATATCATTCAAAGTACTAGATGTTAGTTTTTCTGATCATGTTGCGATAAGTATACCTTTAATTATAGAAGACTATGTTTCAGTGAAACCAACTACGTTTGATGTTTCCTTTGATAAAAACCTATTTCACATCAAACTATTATGTACTAATATTGATTTTGTTTATGACACCCAATATGATATTGACGCTAAATTTGAAAATTTTATACGAAATATTACCAAAATTGTGGATGAGTGTAAGCAAATTAGAAAAATAAAAATAAATACACGCAAGAGAACACCGTGGGTAAATCAGGAAATAGTACGTTTATCCAATACGAAAAATAATATTTATAAGAAAATGAAAACTTTCAAGGGAAATGAAACTATGATTTCTGAGTATAAAGAAATATCAAAGCTAATACAAAAGTTATCCAGAACAGCAAAAAAGGATTATTACAGCGCATTATTAAACGGTTGCGAACAGAACCAGAAGAAATACTGGACGGTGGTGAAAAAAGTATTAGGAGGTAAAAATCATCGAATACGTGAGGTAATTGTTAATAATAACAAATTAGATGCAGACGAGAATGAATATGATGTTGCCTGTCATTTTAATAATTATTTTTTAAGCTCTGTTACCGACCTATTGCAAAACGAGAGGTTTGCAGCATATCATTCAAACAGCCCCCACGTCCTGGAAACTTTCGGATTCATTGATTTCTTGAATGAAGAAATAAAAAATGTAATTATGTCTTTTCCAAATAAATCGTCGTTTGGGTCAGATGGGCTATCTATTTTATTAATAAAAGAAAATGTAGAATTTTTTGTCAGACCTTTAACTCTTTTGTTTAACGAATCTGTAAAGGTTGGAATATTCTCCAACATTTTAAAATTAGGTATCATTACTCCGGTATATAAGGGAGGTGACAAATGTGATATGGCAAATTACAGACCAATATGTATATTACCTACTATTTCAAAAATTTTTTGAGAAATATATAAAGATGAGAATAATGGGTTTCCTACATAACAAAAATTTTTTTAGTACAAACCAATACGGATTTTTAGAGGGAAAAGGAACTGATATTGCGCTATTTAAGCACGTATCCTACATTACGGAAAATCTAGAAAAGGGAAAATCATGCTTAGCTGTCTATTTTGACTTGAGAAAAGCTTTTGATGTGGTAGACCATAAAATTTTGTTAGCCAAGCTATATTCGTGTGGTTTCCGGGGTAGTATTTACAACTGGTTGAAATCGTATTTAAATAATAGAAAATATGTTACGAAAATTAATAAATTACATAGCGAAAGTATAACGCAAATTTATGGGGTGCCTCAGGGTAGTATTTTAGGTCCCGTTCTGTTTCTTATTTACATAAATGAATTGTGCAACTTAAGAATATCGGGAAAACTGTTCACATACGCAGATGATACTGCTATTGTCATGAGTTCTCGTTACAGCCATATCCTAATGCAACTAGCAAATAGGAATGTTAGTAAATTGGTTTAAGGCAAATAGGCTTATAGTAAATTTAAAGAAAACTAAATTCATATTATATAGTCATAAACCTCAATACACGTGGGACTGCGAAAAAATTTGTTTAAATGAAAATTCTGAAATTGAAAGAGTATTTGAAATCAAATATCTGGGTTTAAATTTAGATTGTAGATTACAGTGGAATAAGCATACTGATTATTTAGCTGCTAAACTCAGGAAGTTAAATTATATATTTTACTACATGAATGAATTTTTTAATGAATATCATCTGTATATGTTATACCAATCACTATACAAACCTGTCTTGACGTATGGTTTGATGCATTGGGGTAATACCGCTAAATGCCACTTTTCACAGATTGAGTTTTTAAATAAAAGAGTAATCAAGTTAATCACTAAAAACAAGAAAACTACATTTGATTATAATTTATTTAATGTTAGTACATTATATAAAACTGAATTGCTGTTGTTTATGCTAAATAGAAAAAAAGAATTTAATTTTCACATTAAGGAGGGTATCACTAGAAGTTGTGGAAATGAAATAGCTGCGCTACCTAAATTTATGAAATTCCATTCAAGAATCCAAGCCCTCTATATGGCGCCTCTCATTTACAACCATTTACCACTAACTTTAAAAGACGATTTAAAAAACTTTAAAAAAAGACGTAAATGTTTACTGAAATTTTTCCATTCCAATAGTCTTTCTGAGGAATCTTATAAATAATCGATAAAGGATTGTGGATGGGGATGTGATATATATTCATATAGAGTATGTTGGTTGCATGGAAATGTAGAAATTTTCTTTTATTTTAATTGTAAATGTTAATGAATTAAATAAATTAAGAGTATAGATTCAATGTAAGTTATATTATTTTATATAAGTTCTGTACAGTATATTTCTACTTTGATTGTAATTTTAAGGATTTCAGTATTTGTTCAAAAAAGATTTTTATTTCTTTAATACCCATCGCTCGCGCAAATATGCGCATAGATGGATTATGTTGTAATGATAATAATAATAAATTGATTTGATTTCATTTGATTTGAACATCGTCACGGATTTGCCGATAATATGCAAAAACTCGGGTTAATCGACCTGAACTTTCGATCCTTCACGGCTGCTAAAAGATTACGCCCAGCAACTGGAAATTGTAAAATCCTTTCGCGGAAAAATGAATCTGCTCAAACCACTAGGATCTCGTCTCTAGACCAAATTCAGGGCTGGGTGAAAAGCAGTAAATGAATTTATAGTAGTAAGATCCTTACATTATTTTCAAGTTAATGTGTACGACAGTTTTATACTAGCCATACATTCACACCATATCATAAATATAGTGTTGTTGAGAATTATCAGTTAATCTTGATATAGGCCGGTTTTTAATTTAGTGATTATTACGCCGCGCTTTGATTTCGTTTTCGACTTATTTACTTTGATGTTCGCTTTCGTCGATTTTTAAAGTTTCTTTGTTTTATTTTTTGCATTTCATTTTCGCGTCTTAATCCTTTTTCGAAGTTTGATGATCCTTTCCGTTTTTGATTATTATTTATCCAAATTTTGCCTTTTCCTTTCTCACTATTATTTTCTTCGTTCGCTTCGATTTGAAAAAGCCATTTTCGGGGCTATTCGTTGATTATTTCTACGCGTTATTTATTTGTCGTTCGCGCGATAAATAAGTTAATTTATTTGAACATAGTAATAAAGTTCAGTTGATATATTCGTTCGAATTTATTTACTTCCGTCGTTCCGCGTTTTCGTTTTATTTCCTTGCTTATTTTGAAATAATAAGCCTTTTCAAAACAACTACAAACAAGTATATTTTATTCGTTTGTTTAGTTTTATCTGCTACTCCTGTACAATATTTTGAATGTCTATTTGATGATGCTATAGTAAATGCGCCCTGCGGGGCACAGGTTGTTGTAACTAGAGCTACCTTCTCTAGTAAGTAGTCACTCGGCTGTCATATAATGCTAGTCCCACCGACAGTAGAAACGAAACAACAGCCAAGTGAGTTCTGTACGTCCACGTCGTGCAGGGTGGTAATTTTCTGTTCGGTGGACTCAGCGTCGATCAGAAAAGCTAAATCGGAACTCACAATGCATCACTGATAGGAAAACGGAGAAGGGTTCACTTGCCGAAGGTGTTCCTTTCACTAAATATCGTTAAGCTTTTTACTGCATTAATAACAGCAGACTATCAGCAACCCGCTCGTGACATTGTGCCCCAGTCGGATTGGCGAATATCAATCTAGAGCGAGTAGGTGAGTATCCGGCGACTTAAAACCGGGTCCTTTCGGCTAAGGGAGTAAACCCTAACAGAAAATCATGGGAATCTATATCTCCGTTCTATTCGGTTCCAGTCCTCTCGGGTTTCTTCGATCTTCGGAGTTTTTCTGCTACGTTCGGCAGTTCGAAGTCGATCTCGTCAATCGAGCCGTTGGCTGGCTAAACTCGTCTAGTTACACGTAGTTGTAATTACTTTATTTAATAATAAATAAAGAACTACGAACCGTTTTTCTCGCTACGAATTAAAGTTGAAATAAATAACAAGTTCAGTCAAGCATGAGGTTTCACGCGCTGAGGATTCCGTATGAAAGTTAACAATAACTATAATTATTTAGTATGTGAGAAAATTTGTTTGAATAAATTTCTATTTTTATTTTACTATTTTAATTTAATATCTTAATAAATTTCAGAGATCTTTTCTAATAATAATTTAAAACAGTAAAGCAAAATACTAATTTGAATCGAAGACTTAGACTAATTTGAAGTGAAATGTAACGGTTATGAAGAAAAATTAATTAAATCCTTTTTTTATTTATTTTTTTAAATTATTGGTTTAGATTTAATAATACTAATATTAAGGTTTTATGAATTTTTAAAATGTGTAATTTTGTTAATTCCTACAACTATCTTTCTTGAATAGCCGACCGTCAAAGAAATTTAATAAACATATAAACGAAAACACGCAAAAAATATTAATTAGAAATAATATTGATGCTACGTATCACTCTGCTGCGGCTGCTAGAATGCTGGTATTCTCTGCTAGCAGGTTGGTATACGTTGGTGATTGCATCCTGGATTCTCGGTGAATGGGAGGGAGAGACACGGTAATCGAAATTGTAGTTTGCGAATTTTGTAAATGTCACTAATTTGAAAACCGAATTTCGAGGCGGTTTAGTTACTTTGTTATCAAAACTTCTTTCGGTTGCAAGACGAACTGGTTACTTCACTAAAAAAGGTCGATATAGTTCCACGATGTGAAAAAGACTGTCGTTCTACTGTGATGATTTTTTAACAATTCGGTATTTTCTTTCGACTCTCTCAGTACGTTAGACCATTATTAAATATTTTTTTTTTATTTATTTACTAGCATAGGGCGTTAAATTGTTTAACAAATCGAAATACTATTCGCATCTGTTTTTCATCAAGCGGACGTACCACCTAAACGGTGAGTCCGTTCGTTTCATTACAGTTCATAACACTACTAACACAAGCCGCAATGAAAACAACCAAACCGAAACCTGCGATCCCGTTCCGTTTCTTAGCCCTCGTACTAGCACTACTAACGCAAATTATAACAATCCGAACCAAATTCTAAAAACCGCTGCAGTCTCGTATTCCGATAAAGCCAAAAGAAAAATAACACCGATTAACAAACCTGTTTATTTCGTGCATTCAAGAAACCCACTTAAAACAAAACCAACATTTAAAACTAAAAAACTATAAAGTTCTCCAATCAAATCCGGTGCTTGCTAGTTGTGCGCGTGGGGGAATAATATTATCCGTTCGTGCGGATATTAACTTTCAACAGATAATGTTACCATCCGACATTCAACCAGTAACAGACGAAATTCGTACGCCAGTTCCACGGGAGTCTCTAAACATAATTCCGAACCGTATTTAGAAACTTTTAAAGTTGCCAAAAAATTCAAACAATTTCTCCCCACTAGCGCCGTGAGTATTACAGCTAAAAATTTTGAACTGGGTTAAACATATGCGCTTCGACATATATTTCTCAAGTTTGGAACATCAAGGTTTGAAAGTTTCGTTAAGGAAATAACTTATGGTTTCGTTTTCGACAAATAACGATCTTTCCATCGATCATGACCAGAAAAAAAATATTGTTTTTGAAACTTTCGAGCTTTCCGCGTGTAAGGTTCTGAATTTTAAGATGGAAACCTAGATGTTCCAAAGTAAATAAATAAACAGGGATGCACATTTTTTTAACCTTGTTCAAAATCTTGAACACAATACATAAATTACAAGCGTGGCTACACGTAATTTTTCAGAATTTTATGAACTTTTAGTAAATTTTAAACAGTTTCGTTAAGAAAACGAAATACGGGTCCGTTCCCAAAAAATAGCACTCTTTCCAATAATAATACACTTGAAAAAAATTTTTTTTTTACAAAATTTCGAGCTTTCAGAGCCCCAAGCCACTGATTTTAAAATTGGAAACTTAGATGTTCCAAACCAGAGAAATATACATGGATGCCCATATTTACTACTTTCCTCAAAATTTTTAGCTATAATACCCGCGTCAAAAATCAATTCTCGCGCTTTTTCGAACTTTTCTGCAAACTTTGAAAGTTCAATAAGGAAAATGAAATACGGTTTCTTTCCCGACAGATAGCGATCCTTCAAACGGTATATAACATGCGTCAGAAAAATAAAAATTTTTCTTCAAAATTTCGAACTTTCGGCGCCTTCAGGGTCCAATTTTAAAACTGAAAATCCAAATGTTATAAACTAGAGAAATATAAGGGGATCAGCACGTTTTTAGCCGCGTTCAAAATTTTCAGCTGTAGTATTCGTGGAGCTAGGGGAGAGAAACGTAATTATTTTTGTTTTTTTGAACTTTTCGGAACTTTGACAGTTTCGTTAAGAAAATGAAATACGGTTCCGTTCCCGACAAATAGCGATCTTTCCAATGATATATTATAAGCTCGGGCAAAAAAAAATATTTTTTAAAAATTTTGAGCTTTCAGCGCCCTAAGGGTTTTATTTTAAAGCTGGAAACCTGGATGTTCAAAATTAGAGAAATATACGTGAAATTGCATATTTTCTAACTTGTTCCAAATTTATAGCTATAATACTCGCGTCGTAAAGAGGGAGCTACAAATTAAAGCTCGCGTTTTTTTGAACTTTCCTGCAACTTTTAAAATTTCGTTAAAAAAATGAAATACGGTTTCGTTCCCGACGAATAGCGATCTTTCTAATAATATATCACAACCCGAAGAAAAAAATATTTTATTTCAAAATTTTGAGCTTTCGGCGCCCCAAAGGGTCTAATTTTAAAACTGGAAACCTGGATGTTTCGAATTAGAGAAATATACGTAGAAGCGCATATTTTTAACCGTGTTCAAAATATTTAGCTGTATTATTTGCTTCGCTAGATAACTGTGCTGCTGCCCAACTCTTATTTTTAAGACGTATTTATAAGTTAGATATAGATATTGCGGTCATTGCTGAACAACCCTATGTAGTTAGCAACAAAATTCCAGTTGATACAAATAAATATTGTATATACCTAAATAATAGAATTGCAATTATTATTAAAAAATCAATCCCCCACAGCCTAAAAAACCAAGCAGATAACATGATTGCCATCTGCCTAGATAAATATATGTTAATAGGATGTTACTTATCACCCAATAAAGACAGAGACCCATATTTGCAAACGATAGAGTACACAATCAAAAGTAATCCACTACTAAAAACAACAATTGTTGGCGATTTTAATATACGTTTACCTACATTGGAAAACAAAATAAAGGCTAACAAAAATTCTGATCTATTCTATAACTTCATATACTCTAACGACCTAATAATTATGAATGACAAAACACTTACATTTGAAAACTATAATGGATCCAGTATTATTGACTACCTCCTAGTGTCAAAAGAAACTCACACTTTGTACCAGCATGCCATTATTCAAACAGACTTATCACCTCATAAACTATTCAATATAACTCTAAACGATAATATCATTAAAATTGGCAACAGCTATTCCAAAACTAACAACATAAAATTAATTCAAATGACAAGCGACAATGTAATCAACAGATTTCTAGAAGACATTAAGGCAAGCAACGAAAGTAATACCCTCGATAAAAACATCTCAGATTTAAATTCCCTCCTCATTAAAAATATAAATTGCTGTGCCCACCCAGTCCGAACCCCGCACAATGATTGGTGGACTAAAGAACTACAAGAAATTAAAGATGAAATTAACAGGGTGCGTAAAATTAAAAATAAAACTAGCAACTATCTGAAGCTTTTTATAATAAATACCTTACTTAAAGTACTAAATCAAAAATACAAAAAATCTATTGTCAAAGCCAAAATAAACCACTGGCGACGATTTGTAAATGAATCAAGCGCGTGGGGAAAACCATATAAATATTCCCTTGATAAAAATAAAAAATTCAATATTCCAACAATACACCACGAAAATAAAATAAAAAAAAAAAAAAAAAATAAAACGTATATAGATGACCTAGAAAAATGTAACATTTTTCTTAGTCACTTCTTCCCCAAAAAGAAAGATAGTGAACTAAAAACAATAGACTCGCAAAAATCCAACAGATTAAGAGTAAATCGAGAGACAATAGATAATATTATAAAGTCACTTAACAATCGGAAAGCCCCTGGAAAAGACAAAATTACTAACAAAACACTGAAGGTACTTAATATTAATTTTCCTGATTTATTTTACCTAATGTACAATAGATGTCTGGAATTGGAAGTATTTCCATCCTGCTGGAAAATCTCTGATATAACACTAATACAAAAACCAAACAAAGACGTTGCTAACGTCACAGCATACAGGCCAATCTCACTACTAAACTCTTGTGGGAAGGTCTTTGAGAAAATCATAAATCAGATGTTAATCAGGGAAATAACAGAGAAACATATACTACACGATAATCAATATGGATTCAGAGAATCTTACTCAGCTGAAGGAGCGGTCCACAAACTGACCGAATCCATCAAGAGTGCTCTGAAAGAGGGTTCATCTGCCTTTGTAATCTCCTTTGACATCAAGGGAGCGTTTGACAACTGCAGGTGGTCCTCAATTATAGAACTTCTAAAAGCTAATAAAATTAATCCCTCAATTGTTAATATTTTGATTAACTACTTTCAAAGCAGATTAGCTCGCCTTCAAATTAATAATGCTAACTCTGTAAGAAAAGTTAGCTGCGGAGTTCCCCAAGGTTCAGTCCTAGGACCAACATTGTGGAACATTCTTTATTCAAAAGTACACAAAGACATAGAGCATGCCTGTGTGATAAGCAATACCGATGCTGTACTGATCTCATATGCCGACGATCTCTGCATCTTATTCAAAATCAAAGCACATACTAACCTACAAAAAATAGAGATAATCTGCAAGAATTTAGAAGACATTATCGCAGAGTTAGGTCTAAAATTTTCAACTGAAAAATGTAGATCCTTATTAATAGGAAATCAAAAAATAAGAGATAAATTTAAACAACTCAGAATTATATCAGGACAACCAATCCCACTAGTTGACCAAATCAAATATCTTGGCATCACAATTGACCACAAGCTTAACTTCTCAGCACACTTAAAGATAATAACTGACAAATGCTGTAATATTTATGACAAACTAAGAAAGATATTGGGAAACAATCTTGGTCTAAAATACAAAGAGAGGTTAATTCTATACTATCGTATGCTCAATTCTGATGTCACGTGACTCTGGCTTCTCCAAACTCCTCCAGTTTCACGATTAGATCAATAAAAGGACGGAGAAACCACCCAAGCTAAACAAATAGCTATCGCACAGCGGCTCGGGTTGCCGTGTCCTCCGAACTATCAACCACGCCTGGAGGCTCGTGTTATGTGTCACGTAATAGACGCGAATAAATTCAAATTATTGATAAAAAAGATATATTCATACACAATTAGACCACGCGTCGGTGACTAGAGTACTTCGGAACAAAAGCAGGTGATCGACACATTTAACAGATAAACAACGCAAATATGAAAATATTAAAAATTCTTCATACGTATTAATTATTATGTCGACGGACAAATAATTTAATTTAAAAATTGATGCGGGTCCGCTGACCACGCAACGCTTCAAATTACGATAACTCTTTTTAGAGCAAAACGGATACTAACTCTTGACGAACGAGCGCAAGACTCGCGAAAACCCAGGTAGTCGATCAGCTGTCGGTACTGCCCGACCAGTCGCAACGACACATCATGCTTATCAAACGCGTAATTTTTGGCAAAATTACGTCGCTTTAGTCGGGCAGTGTATCCGCGTCTAGCCTTAGTTAATTCTACGTTATTATAATTGTGTTGGTACGGCATCGGAATTATATTCCAACTTCCCAACCGTTCGAACCATTTAATCAGCTACTTTACTTTACTCGGTTCGAACATTACGAGAGAATTATATACGAAATACTATGCTGTGTTGATCGATAATAAATAAAATAAGGAATATAAAATTTAATCTATGTTTTTCATTTCCCACAGCATAGTAAAGCCAGAATTCCAAACACAAAATCAATATTTTATTTACGTTACTCACTGTAGGCTCATGACAATACAAAGGGCTCATTCAGTCCATCTATGGATATGGTGCCTGTATTTACATAAACAAAAAAATATTAAAGCTAGTCAACAAACAGCAAAGAACATATATTCTCAACATTTCCTCACTATACAGAACCACGCCCTCCTCAGCTGCCTGTATTATCTCTAATGTGCTCCCATTGGACTTATTCCTCATTGGCAAAGCTATCATCCCAGAGTACAGAGTAGTACAAAATCTGGCTAATGTAAAATCCCTTGATCTCCTAGAACATCCAAATAACCTAACAGAATTAGGGAATACACCACCCATTAAGACGTTAAAAAAATATGTCTTTAACCAACTCGTAAATGCTTGGCAACTAAGATGGGAGAATGAAGTCACAGGTCGTAAGACATTTGCATTCTTCCCAAACATAAACGATAGGCTAAAAATGAAAAATCTAGACATTACATTCTTTAACGCCCAAGTATTGTCAGGCCATGGCAACTTGGAAGAATACCTATATCGATTTAGACTCGCAGACACACCCAACTGCCAGCATTGCAATATAAATACCCTAGATGACATTAACCACCTTATATTCCAATGTGAAGCTATGAAAGACCTCAGAGAAAAATATAAAATAACCGCAAACACCCCCCTATGCACTGATGAAAACAATATGAAAACCCTCCTTCAATTCTTTCATGATGCAATGAATAAAAAAAAAAAATATCATCACTAACTCATATGTCATATGATCAAACCTCTAACATGTAAAATATACATTAATAAATAAGGAATACAAATGTTATACTAGAATACTTTCATTGTAATAATTATAATATTTCACTCAATATATTACTTAACTTAATATAATATATATAACTAAATATAAAAAATTTTTGTATTTAATTCCCAAAAGCAATGTTATAATTAAGTATGTATATATCAATAAATATAACTATAATATTAAGGCAAACATTGTACTAACTATAAGCAACTTAATATCTCAAACATAGTGGCAAGTCGTGACTAAGTATACACATCACCCTTGCAAACATGAATTAAATTTTCTCATAACCTATATGTTATATGAAAGAGAATCTGTGTTTATTACTAAGTACACACTACACATACACATAAAGACTTTGTAACTATAACTTATGCTCATAAGTACACTATAATAGATTGTACACAGATTACAAAAAAAAATAAATAAACTTGCCCCACTGGTTATATCCGGAATGGGGAACCAAAAAAAAAAAAAAAAAAAAAAAAAAAAATAATAATAATAATAATAATTCAATTTCAATTCAATTCAATTCATTTATTATTATTATTATTACAAAATTTCACAAATGCGCTAAGTAGCGCGAATAGTGAAAAACAAAAAGTAAAATTAAACATAATATCTTCGAATTACAATGAAGTGCGAATATAGCGATAAAAGCATGAAATAAATGAGATAATAATAAATACGAAAATTAAAAATAACATATACGGATTACAAATGAAGTGCGAAATATAGCGATAAATGCATGAAATTAAATGAAATAATGATAAAAATATATAATACGTTGAATTGAAACAAAATAAAAATTGTTTGTATAAATATGTTGAAAACAGGAGAAAAGTATATAAATGATTAAATAAAAAATAAAAAATAATGCTATTTTAAAAACTAACAAAATTGAATTTATCTGAAAATTAAATCTACAATTTAAGCATAAAAATTATTTACATAACCTATCACCAGCCAAGCTCAACATATTCCCACAATATTTCAACTCTGACGTGTACTGCAAATGTAATAACCGAAATAAAATAAATATAAAGCTAGGTAAATGAATAAAATGTAAAGATATACGTAAATAGATAAAAGATATAAATTAAGTAATGAACTAAATAGAATAAAAATATAAATAAGATAACTAAATATAAAATATATAAAATATGTAAATATAACGTAATAGTAAGAGTAATGTAACCTATTGAGTAGTATTTAATTAAATTATCGACAGTTTGGTTGTGTGTTTCCGCGTTCATATTGTTTGTTAGTGTTAAAAAACAAATTGTTCAAGTGCAGGTAATTACTATCTAATTTTGTATTAAATAATGGCTAATTGTACTAAATGTAATAATGTGCTTCCTGCCAGTGGTGAACACCCTTTTTGCAGCATATGTGGACCTTTACACCCACAATGCGCAAATCTGGCGTATACGTCCTGGAAAGGGAAAACAAAAGATGCAAAGGCAAAATGGGTTTGTGCAGACTGCCGCGAAGTAAAAAGTACAGGCGTTGAGTAAATCCTCCTGGACATCAAACAACAATTGCAAGAACTAAATGAAAAGTTTTATAGTCTTGAGCATTCGGTTAAAAATAACGAAGATGGATTAAACAGTATCCTAAATATAATAAAAACTGTAACAGATGAAAATAAGCAGTTGAAGGAACAAAATAATTTATTACAAACTAAATTAGATAACTTGGAGCAATATACGCGTAATAATAATGTTATTATTAATAATATTCCGGTTTCAAAAAATGAAAATACTAATAACATCGTGGTAAAGTTGGGAAATTTGTCTGGTGTAAAAATTAACAACGAGGATATTGATGTTTCACATCGTTTACCGAAATCCAGTAGACAACAACATCCAAGTATAGTTGTGCGTTTTCTAAGGCGCGATACAAAATATACGTACCTAAAAAGTTGCCGAATAAAATCATACTTTCCAAAAGACCTAGAACTTTCTGATTCATCATCAGAAAGCAAAATATTCGTTTCAGAGCATCTTACAAAAAAAAATGCGGATTTATTTACCGCGGCAAAAAAGCTGCGAGAACATCCTGGATATAAATTCGTTTGGACGAGAGAAGGAAAAATCTTTGTTCGGAAGGAAGAATGCTCGCAAGGTGTAAAAATTACCTCATACGAGAAGTTGGCCAATCTGAGTGACAATGCAAGCGAATGACTATTTAAGGTATATAATTTAAATAGTCTCTCACTATTAACTTTCTGTTATATTTTTATACTATATTATATTTTATATTGAGTAAATCAAGTGTGTTAGTGTGGTGTGGGCTTTTTTTTTGTTTTCGCTTTTTTAGGAAAATGCGACAAGACAACAAAAAATAGGATGGGAATGGTTTTAATATTATGTATTTACTTCCGTGTATTCTTATGTTTATAGAATTTATATTGTGAATTAGTTTAATTACGAACTAGTGTGTAATGTAATAAATATCGTTTATTCTTCTGCATCTTTCTTTCGGATTCGCGCTAATTAGCATCATACCGATACAATAGTGGCGACGAGGATGGGATGCCGGTGACTAAGTTACTTGGAGAATTAAAATTTTGATAATACTCCGGTAAGTCGTATACTTACAATTTTACTAAGCAATTTTCGGATTACTATTTACAATGAGCGTATCTGTTGAACAGTTGGTTTCGGCTCTTACTACTGCAATACAAAGCATGACTACACAACCGACATCAATTGTACAATCTGTTGTTATTGAAAATTACAATGAAAGTATCGAAACATTTTCGAATTATTTACAACGCTTAGAAAATTACTTTTCCTTAAAGGGAATAGATGACACAAAAGATAATTTACGTGTACAGTTATTTATTAATTATCTTGGTGCTAAATACTATAAACTTCTTTCTGATTTAACATTACCTGATTTACCGAATACAAAAACCTACAACGAATTAAAGAACCTTTTAATTTCATATTTAGACAAACCGCCCAATGAAATAATTGAACAAAATAGGTTCAGTTTACGTACACAACATGAAAATGAAAATATTTGTCAATTTATGGCTGACTTAAAAAATTTAAGTACATATTGCAATTTCAAATGTCAACACTGTAATAAAAATACAGCGGATATGCATTTACGATCACAATTTATTCGTGGGGTTAAAGATACTGAAATTCGTGAGAAACTGTTACAACAAGGTTCAGATTTAACATTTACTAAAGCTGTTGAATTAGCTGTATCTATTGAAACGGCTAAGGCCGGAAGTAAACAACTGGAAGACTCAGGTCTTACACATCAGGTGAATTATATCAAAAATGAAATTAAGTTTAAAACAAAGAAATCATCTGATTTCTCATACGATGCTAAATCACAACCTAGATTGTACAATTGCTGTTTCCGATGTGGCGAGAAATCACACAAAGCGAATACTTGCAAACACATACATACCGTATGTAATTTTTGCAAAATTAAAGGACATTTGTTTTCTGTTTGTACCAAACGTTATAATAATAATTTTCAGAAGATGGATGACAAAAATGAGCGTAATATAAATCGTAGTAAATTAAAACAACCTTATTTTAAAAATAAACCAGATGATTCTAATTCAAATAATGCTGTATCTCAGAATCAAATTAATGCAGATGAGTACACCAATATAAACGATCTTGAATTATATCCTGTAAATAATTTACAACTTAGTACTATAAATCCTATTAAGATAAATGTACTACTTAACGATGCTCCTTTTTTGATGGAATTAGACACTGGAGCAGCAGTATCCACTATGGATTATAAAATGTATTCACAAAAATGTAATATTAAATATGAAGCTACAGCTGTCAAATTAAAAACATATACCAATGAAATAATTAAACCTGTGGGCATGGTACTTCTCCCAGTTACTTACAATAATATAACAAAAAAATTGCGTTTATTTTTACTTGATGGACATTACAGCCCCATTTTTGGGCGAGAATGGATATCAGCGTTTAATATAACTATACAAAATTTAGTATCTATGCCGGTCAACACTACAAATATTTGCGAAAATGATTACAAACTAATTATTGAAAATTTACTTTATGAATTTAAAGATTTGTTTTCAGATAAAATTGGCAAAATTCCAAATTACAACGCCAACTTGAAATTAAAGGAAGGAACCAGTCCTATATATTGTAAGCCCAGACAAGTACCATTTGCAATAAGAGCCCAAGTAGAAAATGAATTGGAACGATTAGAGAAATTAGATATTATCGAGAGAACAAACTACACTACTTAGGGAACACCCATAGTACCTGTCATAGGCAAGAAAGGAAATGTCCGTTTATGTGCTGATTATAAGATAACAATTAATAAATTCCTAGAAGATGATAAATACCCAATTCCTCGTATTGATGAAATTTTTACTAAATTAGCCGGAGGAAAATATTTTTGTTCTCTGGACATTAACAAAGCGTACTTGAATATGTGTGTGGATGAAGAAAGTACAAAATTACAAAGCATAAGCACACATAAAGGAGTTTTTCTAGTTAAACGTCTCATGTTTGGAGTCAAAACAGCACCAAGCTTATGGCAGCGTTTTATGGATTCAATACTTAATGGATTAGATGGAGTTACATGTTTTTTTGACGATATTACTATTCAAGCAAAAACTATACCTGAGTTAATTGATCGCTTACGCACTGTATTCACTAAATTAAAAACACATAACTTATATATAAACAGGACCAAGTCCCATTTCTTTAAAAGTTCAATCAACTATTTAGGATTTACAATTGATGCAAATGGAATACATAAATCTATGGATAAAATCGAAACAATTTTAAAAGCAAATCCATCGGAAAACATCTCACAATTACGTAGTTTCCTAGGTTTTATCAATTATTACAATATGTTTTTACCAAATTTATCCACATCAGTTCAACCACTAAATAAATTATTATGTAAAGGGCAATCATTTAAATGGTCAAAGGAATGCCAACAAACATTTGACACTTTAAAATCTGAAGTAGCTAGTGAACGAGTTTTAATGCCCTATGATCCAAATTTACCTTTGGTTCTTGCTACAGATGCTTCACCTTATGGATTGGGAGCTTGCCTCTCTCACAAACTAAAGACAGGTGAAGAACGCCCTATTGCATTTGCATCCAGATCTCTTACAAAAACTGAAAAAGGATATAGTCAGATTGACAAAGAAGCTACAGCTATTTACTGGGCTGTAAAAAGATTTTTCATTTATTTATATGGCAGGAAGTTTATGTTACATTGCGATCATAAACCACTTACTTCAATATTCAATCCTAATAAAGAGTTACCCTCAATGGTAGCATCAAGGTTGTTGCGTTATGCACAATTTCTTAGTGGTTTTGATTACACAATCCATTACAAAAATACTGTGGAACATGGAAATGCTGACTTTCCTTCTAGGTTCCCAGTAAAAAGTAATAATCATATTATTGATAATGATGATTTAGACATTTTTCAATTACAACAGTTAGAGGTACTGCCAGTTACACATAAAGAAATAATTAAAGAAACTATGAAAGATCCAGAATTACGAATTATTTACAATGCTTTACAAACAAATAGAGGATTACAGGGCACAGTATTCCAAGGAAGAGATACAGAATTCAGTATTATAAATAACTGTATTTACTATGGTATAAGAGTAGTAATTCCAAAATCACTGAGGCCAGCAATCCTACAAGAGTTACATCGTGCTCACCTTGGAATTACAAAGATGAAAAGTTTAGCACGATCATATTGCTACTGGAGAGAGATAGATCGAGACATTGAAGATATAGCTAAAGCATGCATGGCTTGTACACAGAATCGTAACAACCCTCCAGCTTTCACAAATCACCCATGGAGCTATCCACAGACACCATGGCACAGATTACACCTGGATTTCGCTGGAAAATTCTTGGATAGCTACTTTCTGCTATTAGTTGACGCACACAGCAAGTGGCTAGAAGTAGTACCAATACCAAATATCACATCTCAAACAACAATCAAGGTCCTGCGGAACATATTTGCTCGGTTTGGACTTCCAGTTACATTAGTAACTGATAATGGAGTGCAGTTAACAAGTAAGGAGTTTGAAGATTTTTTGAGATCCAATGGTATCCAACACAAAGTTTCTGCAGTATACCATCCATCCACTAATGGACAAGTTGAGCGCTATGTTCAAGAAGTAAAAAAAAAATTAAGAGCAATGGAACAAGAACCTGGATCACTAGATTTCAAACTAGCTACCTTTTTGATGCAGCATAGAAAAACTAAGCATACAACAACAGGGCTAAGTCCGGCAGAAATACTACTAAAGGCTAGTTATCGTACACGATTAGACCTTTTAAAATATGATTATGTCGCAACAACACAAAGTAAATCAGAAAACAAGAAACAGTTGATTCCTCGGGTATTCCAAGCAGGAGATAGCATTTTATACAGAGGCTACTCTGGACCCGATAAGTGGATTAAAGGTACTATAGCGGAACCACTTGGTCCATTACATTACCAAATACAAACCAATGAGGGAAATCAAGTAAAAAGGCATGTAGATCAAATCATTAGGTCATCTACTGGAATTGGGTCAGGAAAAGATGATGTAGTTTTACCAGTCATAGATCCTACGATCCATACTACACCAGGACCCATTCAAGGAAAACCAATACTCAACAGTGACAACCTGGATTCGCCTCCCACATTGGTTTCACCAGTGCTGCGAAGATCAGAAAGAATCAGGAGACCGCCAAATCGTTTGGATTTGTAGTTTAAAAATAAGTGTGGGAGACTGTTATATTTTTATATATTATATTTTATATTGAGTAAATCAAGTGTGTTAGTGTGGTGTGGGCTTTTCTTTTGTTTTCGCTTTTTTAGGAAAATGCGACAAGACAACAAAAAATAGGATGGGAATGGTTTTAATATTATGTATTTACTTCCGTGTACTCTTATGTTTATAGAATTTATATTGTGAATTAGTTTAATTACGAACTAGTGTGTAATGTAATAAATATCGTTTATTCTTCTGCATCTTTCTTTCGGATTCGCGCTAATTAGCATCATACCGATACAATACTTTCTTTACTAATTTTAAATATAATGTTAGATTTAGTTTAAATAAGTTCAACAAAAATTCAATACACTCAATAGGGTTAAACTTACTTAAGAATTTGTATAAACTGGTTAGCTTTAATTCTATTAACTATTTTGCATGTCTTAAATATTATAAACGTAAAACTAGTGAAATAAGTAAAAATCGCACTACTAATAACGTAATACTTAAAACCTTAGAAAATGAACTAAATGTAAACACCACTTACATAACGAATTTCGCACTTTTTTCGCTCCAATCTGGCTGGTTAATTACGATAAAATTAAGGACATTAAATGTTATAAATAGTAGAAATGTAACACTAAACAATTATGCTACTAAAATAAATAAAAAACATAAAAAATTAAGTTTAAATATAAATTGTACGCCATTGTTCCTTATAGTAACATTAAAGTTTACATAGTCTCATCTAATATAAATATCTACGATATTATTATTGTTATGAAATTAAATAATTATAAACTGCTAAAATTAAAGATACTATAAAATACAAATAGGGAAATAAATGATAAACAATTTGAATTCATCGGATATTAGTATAGTTCATTATAGTTCATTTCCAAAGAATACAAGTAAATCGGATGTAAATAAATCTAAAATAAATGTTGGTGTATTATAAATTAGATTCCAAAAATTTATTAAACTAAACTAAACAAAACTCGTCGTACAAATGGGCTGCCTACTGGAATGTTTATAAAGGTTTAAAATTCGTTGTATTACACACTGATAGATAAATTCAAAAATGGAAATTTAAACTTCGTTTATTACAAATGGATCGAAGTAAAACATTTATATCAGTAAATAATATTTTTCAATGATCTTTGTTAGCGTTAAAATAGAAATCATAAATGAAAGATGTTATTTGCAGTTCTTAACGGTTAATTACTTATTTATTACTAAAGTAAACACTTTGCAAAGATAATGTATATAAATCACTTTAATAGAAGGATATCATATAGTTCATCTTCATAATTTGTAGTTCATTTACATTTTCGCTAATAATGTTTTTAAAATCGGTACCGAATTAAAGCAAAAAACTGGCAAATGTCTACAAGTTCACTGGTTAAGGTAATACATTTTTACTTTTAATATTTAATTTTAAATTTGTTAAAATTAAATCTTTAACTGTTAAAGGTATTTGCTTCGGATTTATTAAAACAAAAGAAAATGTAATGTATTGGAAATTTACAGCCTTCAGATTGAACTTATTCATCTTTATACATTCAACGAAATCGCATAATGAGAGAACTAAAAATTTTAACATTAAACACTAGAAGTTTAAGGAAGCACTTTGACGATTTAAATTTATATTTAAATGGACTATCTTATAATTATGATATTATTGTTCTAGCAGAAACATGGTTATATTCAGATGAAGTAAATAGGTATGACATCCCAGGGTATACTCTACATACAAACTGCCGAGAAAATAAACGTTCAGGAGGGGTAGCAATATACATTGCTCTTGGAATACAGCTTTCTAGAGTAGATATCAGTATCACGACAGGAAATGCTGTACTCCTTCGCATAGCATATGCAAAAGATCAGTGGTTTTCTCTTATGGGGGTTTACCGTTTTGCTGACTCAAATATAAAGATATTTCTGGATGAATTAAACACAATCATAAATAAGTGTGACAAAATATCAATTCTAACAGGCGATATAAATATAAACTTACTCCAGCAAAACCAATGTGGCGACTACCTCAATCTGTTACACTCGGCGGGGTTTGCGTGTCAGATAGATACGCCAACCTACGAAAGAAAAGCAGAAAATTACAAATCATGTTTGGATCATTTTTTTATAAGAGGCATAGAAAATCGGGCAACGCATATATTAATATTTTTTGTGAAACTTCGGATATCTCATATAGCGATCATTTGGCTATAAAATCAAGTATTGCAATAAAGGGAAACTATTTCCAAGAGTTAAATCAAATCAAATCTCATCTAAATAGGAAATTATTCAAAACTCTGTTACAACTATTAAATATAACGTACCTATATACAAGCCCGGGAAATATTGATGAAATATTCAACTGGTTTATTAATAACATTATTATAAATTTAAATAGGTGTAAATACAGTAATAAGCAAGTTTCCAAAAAAGGAAAAAGAACCCCATGGATTTCTGATAATGACATAGTTTTAATAAAAAAAAAGGAGGTAGCATATGCACTACATAAAGCTTACCCAGATAGTGTGTACCTGAAAAATCGTTTTAAAGTTATTTCCAAAAATGTGAAAAAATCACTAAGAATCTCTAAAATGCAGTACTTCACAAATCTTCTTGAACAATGTAAAAGGAACCATAAAGACTATTGGTCAATTATAAGAGGTGTTATAGGTAAAAGTGACAGATCAATCAATCAAATTAAAGTAAACAATGAAAATATGACAGTGAGTGGAAATGAATGTAAAATTGCAGAATATTTTAATCAGTATTTTGATGACTCAACTAAACCACCTTCACCACATTGTACAAATGGCACAACCGAGCAGGAGACTACCTTTAAGTCACACTGTGACACCTTTGTTTTCTTCAAATTTACCTTAGATGATATCAGAAATGCAATTTTGTCAATTCCAAATAAACCATCATTTGGGACAGATAAAATATCAATATCACTAATTCGGGAAAATTTGGATTTCTTTGTCAAACCCTTAACATTTTTATACAACAAATCGGTAATGGATGGAAAATTTCCTGATATACTTAAGAATAGTATCATTACCCCGGTTTATAAGCAGGGAAATAAAGCACTAGTCGAAAATTATCGCCCAATAAGTATTATTCCAACAATTGCAAAAATCTTTGAAAAAGGGATGAAAATAAAAATGCTCCATTATCTAAGTAATAACAACTTTTTTTAGCAAAAATCAATTTGGATTCTTGGCAGATAGGGGGACAGATGCTGCCCTCTTCGAACATATATCATATCTTACAACTAATCTAGAAACTGGGCAAACAATAGCGGCTGTCTATCTTGATCTGCAGAAGGCATTTGATTTTGTGGACCATGGTATACTCCTGCATAAATTATATAGATATGGGTTCAGAAGTAATGTCCATGACTGGTTTAAGTCTTATTTAATAAATAGAAAAATTTCTACAAAGGTAAATGGTTTCTGCAGTAATTTTAGATCATTACACTCTGGAGTGCCTCAAGGTAGCATCCTGGGACCGTTTCTATTCCTAATTTATGTTAACGATTTTTGTGACCTCCCTGTACATGGGAGAATGTTCTGCTATGCAGATGACACGGTAGTTGTAGCTAGCTCTCGTTATCCACATTTATTGAAGAACCTTATACAAACTGATATTAACAAAATCTCAGATTGGTTAGATAAAAATAAATTAATACTGAACATCAAGAAAACTAAATATTTGCTATATGGCTTCCAACACCCCAGATTATACTCGAACTTTAATATCCATTGGAAAGGAACACTACTGACAAAAGAGCATGAAGCAAAATATCTTGGGATAATTCTGGATACTAAGTTATCATGGAATGCCCATACACAATATTTAGCCAGAAAAATTAGAAAATTAAATTATTTATTATTTTACCTATCACAATACTTCTCATCAAAGCATATGCAAGGAATTTATTTGGCTTTATACCAATCAGTTCTTGCTTATGGAATAATACATTGGGGGGGAGCTGCACAGAACCATATAAAATCAATCAAAACTTTACAGAATTCAGCCCTCAAATCAATTGGCTACTACAGCACAACTAAATCCAGCTCTAATATATTGCCCATTAGTCAACTATACAAAGTGCAAATATTAAATTTTGTTTGTAACAATAGAGACAAGTTCCCAACTTTAGTTCCAAAACGAAGTACAAGAAGTGCTCAGACAGAAACAATCCAAATGCCAGAGTTCTTTAAATATCACACTCGAATACAGGCATCCTTTATGGGATGTAAATTATATAACAAGTTACCAGAGGTTTTAAAAGAAAACTTGAAAAACTATAAAAAAAAGGCGTAAAAAGATTATGGAATATATATTAATCAATCCCAATTAAGTATAACATATCCCAAGGAGTAACAGTAAGGGTAATACAAATGGGAATAACAATAGTAATGGAAATAATAATAGGAATAGTGATAGTGGTAAGGGTAGTGGTAATAATACTAACAATAAAAATTAATAATAATAAGGTTAATAATAATGGTGGTAATAATAGTAGCAAAAATGGTAATAATAATAAAAATATAAATAGAATTGGTGATAGTGGTAAGAATAATGGTGTAATAATAATAATAATAATAAAAATAGTAAAAATAAAAATGATAATAATAACAAATTCTAGAATAATGTAGATATACTTTTCTTCAGTAACCACAGTCTCGCGCAAGATATGTGCATTTGTGGTTACTGACCTCACAGCTTTCATACAAACTCAAATATCATTATTAAATATGGTGCAAGTTACAAATTGTATTGCATTGTACTGTACTAAATTGTTTTGTATTATATTGTATTGTACTTGTATCGTATCGTATTGAACTTGTATTGTATTGTAATCGTATATAAAGAGTTGTAATCTCATGTAAATTTAAATAAATTTGATTTGATTTGATTTATAGAAGCTGGTACTTAAATGATAACACATTAAATTTATAAACATTTATATTAAATGATACAGTCTCGTTTAACAAAGGGGCCTAAATGAGATGTCATTTGAGAAAACATGTATTAATGTAGCCTGCAGTCATCCATATAACCCCCAGCATATTTTGGAGAAGCAGTCTCAATTTACGAAACATCCCGGCAGATATATTTGACTAAGAAAATTTCACTTGACATCTTTAAAAATAATAATGGTAATAATATTAATAATACAGTAATAAAAATGAGGATAAAACCAGTAACAATAATAATCATGCAGGTGGCGTAGACATATTTACTAATAATGGTTATCGTAATAATTATTATCAACAGAATCAGGTTTGGAAGATTAGAAACATAACGATTCAATTGTGCCGAAGAAACTACATTTACTCCATTTATATTAGCATTATTGTTGATTATCGAGCTTATTTCATCGAGCATTGTGGGCGCTGCTCTGTAGTTGTGGCCATATTGCGAGATGTGATCATTGTTAATTTGTATTTTCTTTTTCTTTCCGTTTCTTTAAATTTCATCTGAGCATTGTGGGCACTGCTCTGCAGTTGCGGCCATATTGCAGGACGAAGTTACTTCCTTTATACTGACTAGCCAGTAGTATAAGTAAGGTTTAAATAATTAGATAAAAACAAGAAAATGTCTTCTTACTTTTTCTTTTTTTTTATTTTTATTTTGTTTTGTTTCCGTGAATTTAGTATGATCTGAACGTTAGCTTGCTGGCCAAATGAATTTATATTGTTCAGGCCAAAAAAAAAAAAAAAAAAAAAAAAAAAAAAAAAACAAAACATAACCCATATATACAATTATAATATTTATTATAGTTATATTAAATAATAGTAATAGTAATAGTAATAGTAATAGTAATAAGTAACAGCAATGAGAGTAAATAACAACGACACTTAACAACAGTAATAAACAAATACTCAGAATGAAAATGAAGATTGTAATTAATGCCGGAGTATAAGAAAGAGTTTATCATATCTGCGATAACAACATTTATTGAGTCCCATTACCCGTGATGTATTGAAGTAGGTGTTTGTGTCTCTTTTTATAATTCAATAAGTGTACTTTTAAGCTGGACGGTAAAGAGTTGAAAATAATAGACCCTTTATAAACTGCTTGTATACATGTGTGAAATTTTCGAAAGTCTGGAACAGGAGCAATTTCTACATTTGCAGACCTTGTTTTCCCATGGGCAACTGAAATATTGAATCTATCCTTATATTTAAAAACGAAATTTAGTATTTGTGAAGTGTATAACTCTGTAACTGATAAAATAGCATTATTTGGTGACGGATCAATGGCCCGTTTCACTGCTCTCTGTAATATTTCGACGGGACTTATATGAGTCAAGTCGTCTAATACTGTACCTACATTGCTTTCATTGACGGATATCTGTTTCACACTATTTTCGAAATATGTGTTGAAATGTTACGCTACCAAATATTCGTTAGTAAAAGAAAAAAAGAAAAAAAAAAAAAAAAAATCCCGTCGACTTCCGGTCAAGAATACCGAACCGCGAAGTGTCCAAGAAATCCAGGTATTCGAACAATAGAGGATAATTTATTATGTATTAATAACGCGAATCGTGTTTCATCAATCCTGTGTTTGGCAAATTAGCTCTGTGTTCAAAGTGACTTTATTAAATGTGATTGACACTTTTTTGTCGTATTTTTCATTAAAGTTGTGAGTTTCATCGCGCTTTTTGGTTTTCATTAACGGTCTGTAAGTAATTTCTAATTTTTTTGTTTAACTTTTAGTTAACAAGATAACTTCTTTATAATAACGGTCTCTTTGTTTTAAATTGAAGTAACAAAAATATAAATTTTATTGGCATTCTACTAACAAAATCGATAATCGATATTGTCGACTGTCGCTGTCGTATGTCGCCAGTCGCCCGTTGCCTGTCGTCCTGTCGCCTTGACGCAGACGATTATCACTCAAAATCTAAATCTTACTACTACCGGTGTGCCACTGCTGCTCGGAGCTGTCAAGGTCAATCTGCCTCATCGTTCGGAGACATCGGCAGCAGTTCTAACACAGCAGCAGCGTCCTTATCAACGCTCAGCTGACGAAAATCTACTGATGCAGCGTCGTCTGACAGTAATACCGAGTAATTATACATCGTTGTTTTTCTTTTGGGCCGTTTTATCGAAATCTGTTAGGCGATACCTTTTGCTACACGTTATCTTTATAATTTTAACCGTCCGCTCGTACAAAATTACTAAAATAAATGACAATAATACTGTTAAAATATTGATAGGAAGAAAACGAGTTACGTATCATATGGACTTGTTAAAAGCTTGTTTCACAGATGATGCTGATCCAAATAGCGGATCCAGCCACACCTACAACGTAACCGAAGTTAAAAACCATGCCGGCCTATTTATAGAAAATTTAGGAAATTGCGAAATTGCCAGTGCCTCGTGGAAACTTCAGGTATCTACGAATCTATCGTTTTCCGAGCAGAAATTAGCAACTATATCTAACCTAGCTGGAAGAACCGACGGACTACGTAACAAATCGCGCAAAGCTCCCACCCATCTCCGTTGTAAACAAGTGTTAGCTCTGCTAAAACTTCAACAATACTAAACTGATAGAAGACTACAATACTATAAGGCAAATCGCGGCACATTCGATCTCGAAAAGAGGATTAATAAATGGTGGATCGTATATTTTCAAGTGGCTGTTTGGAATACCCGACGCTGATGATGGAAAATTCTACTACGACTCTATCAACCAAGTTATGAGAGACGACAAAAGCCTATAGCGGAACTAATGAAGGACCAAGTACAGATAATCGACAGCACAATAAAACATTTTTAATGAATCAATGTCTAAACTTCGAATTCACGAAGAAAACTTAAACGAAAATCTTTTTGTGATTAATTCATTCATTCATTAGGGAAACTTCCAACCGACAACAAGGCCTATTAGCTTCGCAAATAATTATTGACCACGTGAATTTACTGATGGAGTTATCAAATGAACTGAAGGAAGAATTCGATAACTTAATAAATAGTATTCTCTTCGCCAAGAAAAACATACTACATCCGATCATAATCTCGCCGAACGATCTTCTCCATGAGTTAACTATCGCTAAGACACCCAACGGAAAGAAATTTCCAGTTCCCATTGAATTAAGGACAATTAATAAATATTACGATATAGCCTATTTGAACCTATTATCTCATAATAATCTGCTAATATTCTCGTTAGACATTCCGCTAGTAGATGTCGTAGATTATAAATTATACCGACTAATTCCTTTACCCGTTCGCTCGAAATTTTCCTCAAACGTCTATCATTTTCTTAAACCCAAATTTCCTTATCTAATAGTGAGTAGAGCTTCGACAAATTTCGTATTAACGATTGCTTTCAGGTCACAAAGGGACATTACGTATGCCGCGAACGATTACTACATCAGATCAATGAAAATTCACCCTGCGAAATTCTTCTTCTCCTAAATCGTACTACACAGATTCCGAGCGATTGTGACAGAATTACAGTTAACCTGGATACAACTTTATGGAATAAACTATCAGGAAACAGATGATTATTCACCACTTCCAAAAACTCCATTATTTCCGTATTTTGTGCAGAAATAGGAGAATCCGTAGACGTTCGACTTGCGACTGTCGTAATATTGCAAATGCAACCTGGCTGCAAAGCGTACACACCCACGACGATACTGACCACAGAAATTTCTACTAATCAGGAGTTTCGACACGTGATTCCGTCCGTAAATATAAATTTAGACGATTGTTGCACCGAGGAAGCAGCCTACAACTATTCGCTCCGATTACAACCAATTAGAATCGAGCACGCCGATTTAGACGATCTCAATTTTCTCGAACACAAATTAAACTAGACGAAGAGTTAAACGAACAAAGGACCCAAAGATTGCCGATCACGTTCACACACACCGCTCTGTAACCGTTATCGTGACGGGATATCTGTTGTACAAATTAGTTCTTTTCATTATAAAAAGGTTTTTGAAAATTCGCCGATCAGGTTCAAATCATCATAGGAACCGCCCCCGTCGACATAGTGCAACAGGCAGCGAGTCCCCTGTCAAGCTGGTTCCATTAAACACCGCCACGAGTGAAGTCAACGCGAGTCCAGCGTACAATCTTCGGCCAAGAAGAAATAATCCAGTCATGAAGATGAGTCCCGAGTGAAATCGGCCGATGAATTTACCATTTTTTTTTTTTTTTTTATATAAGCATATATTTTTCCTTACTTGGTTTTTTTTTACATACATATACGCTATTTTGTCTTCAAATTTTCTTCCCTCTTAAATGTCCTTTTTATACCAAAAGATAAAATAAGCTCGTTTAAAGTTCTTTCCTTACAACCTTATTTTATTATTTTTTTAGGGGGAGATATTGTCATGCTCCTGCCATATTTTCTTTTAATTACTCTCGTATTATTATTATTATTATAACTATTACGATTATTAATATTATCTGTACCATTTTTGTTTCGCTATCGCTGCTTTATTTCCATCACCAATTCCGATAATCTATATATTTCTTATTCGTGTTCTGTTACTTAACGTTGTCTGCTGATTAGATATTTTTTACTCCGAATCGAAGTGCATTTTCCTATCGCTGTTTTACGTCTGTCATCCCTTAACCTCTGCCTATCGCATTAGCGTCCCCTATTTACTCGATCCGTGTGCCCAACGATGTTTCTCGTGAACAGCCGTGTTGTTATCAAAGATCCTTTTTCTGTTCATCGATAAGCGAACCAATTAGTGTAGTCCTCATTTCTGCAACATGATTATCTTCTGTTTTTCATATTTCTGTTCTGTTTATTTTCTTTCGTCAATTACCCTCCTCATATATCTATCTTAAGCAGCCTGCTCCGGATAACTTCGCTGGAACGGCGAAGTCGAATCCGTGTTTTCTCCCAAAAATCAGTCGAGTCTACATATCCGTTCTATTAGGTTCCAGTCCTCTCGGTTTTCTTCGATCTTCGGAGTTTTTCTGCTACGTTCGGCAGTTCGAAGTCGATCTCGTCAATCGAGCCGTTGGCTGGCTAAACTCGTCTAGTTGCACGTAGTTGTAATTACTTTATTTAATAATAAATAAAGAACTACGAACCATTTTTCTCGCTACGAATTAACGTTGAAATAAATAAAAAGAGGATATTTATAGTCTTAATTTGTTATTCTCATTCGTCCCTGTTCGATCGGGAGTAGAGGAATACAACAAAAAGCTAAATCGGAACTCACAATGCATCACTGATAGGAAAACGGAGAAGGGTTTCACTAAATATCGTTAAGCTTTTTACTGCATTAATAACAGCAGACTATCAGCAAACCTGTACGTGACATTGTGCCCCAGTCGAATTGGCGAATATCAATCTAAAGTGAGTGGGCGAGTATCCGGCGCCTTAAAACCGAGTCCTTTCGGCTAAGGGAGTAAACCCTGACAGAAAATCATGGCGGAAGGCAACGGGATACCACCGTCATTATCTTCCCTAGATTACACCTATAATTATCGAGAATACAACGGCCCTAAGCCTCCGTCAGACTGCGTCTTATCTGCCAAAGCAGTCGGATAGGGTGCGAGGAATCTGCGGAGTCAAAATAAGGCGGAGAAATATGAAGAACACGAAGAATGATATTAACATAAAAAAGGCGAAAACAAATGAGGAGAAAAAGAAAAGAAGAAAACAACAAAAATATATTAGGATAGCCACATAAAATGTGAGAACGCTATATCAGATAGGGAAAATAAAGAACGTTTGCATTGAGGCGAAGCGCTTGGACTTGGACATCTTAGGAATAAGCGAAACCAGGTGGCCAGAAAGCTGAAGGATAAGCGCTGACGACGAATATGAGTTCGTGTACAGCAGGAAAGACACACATGAAAGTGGAGTCGGGATACTGATAAAAAAAACAGATTGCGGCCGCAATAACCGCGATAATTCCGGTCTCAGAGAGGATAATAATGGTGAAAATCAAGACAAAACCAAGACCGGTCATAGTGATTCAGACATACGCGCCAACGGCTGATAGTAGCACAGAAGAAATCGAAGAGTTCATGAGGAGCTAAGAAACACGTTAAAACGAGCAAAATATGGTGATATTGTTTTCATATTAGGAGATTTTAACGCCAAAGTCGACGCGAATCACGGAAGCACAGCAGCTGGAAGATACTGCCTAGGCAGTGGGAATGAACGCGGGGAACGCCTGTTAGAATTCGCAGAAGCAAATAATCTTAAATTGTGCAACACATGGTTTAAACATCTAGATTAAGACTCGGCCATACCAATGTAACCCATTCATACCTTTTCAATAACACACCACCTCCATCCTGTCCCTTTTGTAACACTTCTCAGCTTACTCTTCGACATATCCTAACAAATTGCAATAATTTATCCAAATCCCACCAAAAATTTAATCTGTCCCCAAAACCTATCCCATTTACTACGTAATATTATAGTTCATATATAAATGACCTCTTCCTATTCCTCAAAAAATGTAATTTATATTATACTTTTTTAACTAATGTAAAGTGCTGCGTGGCGAAGGGTGGCGAGAGATGCCATCGGGCTCCGTTGCTCTAGGTTTCATTGTTTCTCCGCCTTCGTTTCAGAAATGGCGAAGTAAATTATGCTTGATGACTAACATAAATTTGATAACTAATGATCTTTTAACTCTAAAGGACCGGGAAAATTTATATTTTTCTCTCAGCCATGGTTGTTTAACTATTTTAGTTGCTGATCCTAACGGTTCATTCGTTGAGCCGCTAGTGACTTCAGGAATTATGATTTTTCTTGATGATTTAGCTTTATCGAAGCTTTTCTCTTATGATCGTCCGTATGAGCGTTTGCGTTCTACGTTATCTGGTCGCCAGGAGTATATTCAAAAATGTAACAAATTAAGAGATTATTGGTTCTCGCTGCCTGCTCGCTTACCAACTTTGGAGGTCAGCATTTGGGTAGGCGCAGAGCGTGAATCCGTCACTAATCTATCTTGCATGAATTATGGATCTTCTCATTAATAAAATGAACATAGGCGTATTCGTTTCTCCCGATATGGAGATAGTCTCACGTCAAGTATTAACCGAATACCGACCTGATGATTTTTCCTCGTTTATTCCAAGCATTACTACTGCGCTAGTAAACGAGGATGATGGACAAAAGAAACTTGCGTTATTGTTTTTAGGTTTTGTCTTCCATCGTGACACTGTCTACGTGGGAGCAAGCCCTGGTATTGGATGGGCTACTGCGGCTGGAATGATGGGCTTTAAGGGCCGTGTTCTAGCAATCGACGGTCGTCCTCTGGACTCTCGATGTAATTCTGTTTTTAAAGGAATAGTATTTGAACAAACTATGATTATGCATCCTAATGATCTCATCTTTATCATTAATAAGCATGGATTCTCTAATTATGATTTTATCTGGGACGTTAGGGCTGACATCTCTGAAATTGGAGACGCAGCGTATATAGGGTCCGGATACTTGAAGAAATTTATCTACTTAATTCGATTCTACCCTCATTGAATGGTATGGTTAGGTTCAGCTTAAAGATTCATTCGCGGTATTTGCACGAATATAATCTGAGTCTCAACCATGTACTGCGTTTACAACCGTTTTATATGTTTCGACATAGGGCCTGTGGGCTTGGAGTAGTTCGGCAAAGTTATTCCGAGTTACGAGCCTTTGGATATAACCCTAATAGATTCGAGATTTCTGATATTTCATTTTGTATCAGATACAATGAGTCTCAGACCCATAAACTCTGCTTGGCTACTGGAGCATTTCGCATTACGTGGGTTAACAGTCTGCACTCTGAATCATGGGGTGACTTTCGGTGTTTAGATTAGTGGACCTCCAAGCTGCCTGATTTTCAGACTATTTACTATCGAATGGCAATATTAAAAAATTTTGTTTCAATTTTTAACAATGAAACTTTTAATTTTGAAAAAAACAACATGTTGGACACACCCAGGGTACCCCCGTATGAAAACACATGATTTTAGTGGAATTTTATTGTTTTTACATAGATATCATGGTATTAAAGTATTCATTGTACAAATAATAAATATAAATAATTATTAAATAAATAATAAGTTATTATGCTGTAAAATTTATTTATTTTTACATATATATATTGCAAAAAATAGATTATTACAAATTCCACATACTCTTTACATTTTGTTACTGTTATCACATGTTCATTGCATACTGCTTTTTCACAATCATAACTTTTTCTAGTTTATCTGCATCTTTTTATTGCTTGTTTACAACACAGATGACACAATCCAGCCACTTTTATCCGGCCTGTTCGGTTTTGTGCAGTTTGAGGCCTAGCCAGAAACTCATTCGCAGGTAAAACTTGCCTGTCTAAGATACTTTCTATGCCCAACTTTAATAAATAATTCTGTGTAACTTGTCTCAATCTATCTTCAACTAAAGGCACAGCGAGCTCTTCAATAAACAGCATCCTTTCATGAGTTGTTTTTCGTATCATTTTATTATTCTCATAATAAATTATGTATGAAGCTAGACAAGCTGTATCAACAATATTTGGGAAAAAACAGTGGCCAGCGGTTAGTGAGTCGGTGACACCTGTACCAACCAACCATCTGGTCCATCATATCGATCCCTGCATTATACTTGCAAAATAAAATGATATTCGTTTTTTTTTTCACGCCGTTGGCCGCTGCCTCATCTGTGTGCATCGTAGGTAATAATATAACAGTTTTACCTTTGTTGGGCTCGTACAAACATAAAGTCACTTTTTTTTGTGGAATTCAAACAAGGACAAAAATTCCTCTCTTGATTTTGAAGGTGCGAAAGCTTGCGGAATGTACAATTTATTGTTTTTTCAATGTGCTAACCATAGTCAAATTCCATGAGATTAGATGTTCGGCAAGTGGTAACAAAGTGAAAAAGTTATCCATCGAGATATTTGTTCCAGAGCCCTTGTACATTATTGCAAGATCCTTCACGGCTCTTTTACCCTGATTTATGTTGTGAACGTTCCCTGTTTCCCCATGTATAAAATGCATTGCAAGAGGTTTTATCCCATATTTCGCCGGCTTTGATGGAATATACCGTGTAAATTTGGTCCTATCACGAAAAGGAAAAAGCTACTGGTCACCCCCTTACTCACAGCGTTCAATAAGAACACGCTACCGGTCTCACCAAGCTACTCCTGAATGTCAATGTCAATGACCCCACAGAATACCGGGGCAGTAGCCACCAGTTCGTTACATCTGTGGCAGCTCGAGGCTGTAGCAGTTAACCTATCAGTTCTACAAAAGTGTAAGTCAAATGGCATGTCGGAACAACTTACCCAAGATGCGTGTGCACAAATAATGCAGTCTGGCAACACTATTCAATATTATACAGACAGAGCAAAAACAGCACCCGTCAAAGGGATGTCACCAACTGCTTGCGCCTTCGAAGTGAAGAGAGCAATAACAACCATCCGTCTGAGCAATTAACGGTCAATTGTAGATGCCGAATTATATGCAATGCGCTTATGTCTGGAAATGATCCTGGTGTCCACAGGGCCACTCTGTGACATATTATTGATAACAGACTCATTAGTGGCGGCTAAGATGATATGAGGTGGAAACCCCAGGGAGGGAGTTGACAAGCCATGTCCTGACACTCATCATGGAGCTACAGTCAAAGGGTTATAATCTAATCATGTTGTGGGTCCTAAATCATGCTGGAGTCCTAGGAAATGAAATGGTAAACACAGCAGCTCTCTCAATCCTATGACACCCTTCAACCACTTGTCCTTTCTGTCATGCACAAGAGCCACCAGCGGTTGATCACATTCTCATAAATTGTCCTACATTCTAACCCAATCTGGGACAGTCGGGCTTTTCACTCGAGAAGATCTAACATTTTTGAACAATTTATTCTTAGTAATAATCTTTTTGTCGCCAATGAACGAGATGAAATTACTTTTTCTAACGCCAATGGTTTCAGCGTTATTGACTTGACTTTGATCCACGGTTGACCTAACGTAATCAGTGACTGGAAGGTAGATAATAAAGCAATTTATTCAGACCACAGTCCGATTCAGTTTAAATTATCAGTAAAAATGAATATTACTAATAGCTTAACGCATCGCATTATAAATTATAAGAAATTTAATAAAATCGTTGTAGAACATTCGCACTTAAACTACGATTTTAAAACTGCTAATGATTCCCACCAACTGAAAATAATGTTAAAAAATTTCCATAACACACTTCCTGATATTATTAGTAGTAGCAATGAAACGGTTCAATTAAATAGGAATTCGTGGTGGAATATTAATTTAGAGATTTTACGAATAATTCTAAGGAAATTGCGCAAACGGGTTCAACGCTCACACAAGCGGGGAGCTAATGATCACAATGCGCGCCTGGTTATGAATTTGGTACGAAAAATTTTTAATAAAGAAATGCGAAACGCGAAAACCAAAAATTGGAAAAAATTTTGTTCCGATTCGAAACTATGGGGCCTTCCTTACAAGACTATTTTCAATAATAAACGCCAGTTACAGATTCCTTCGTATTTTTTAGACCAGAATAATCAAAAAATTTTCGATAAGGATTCAAAGATAAAGGCCCTTCTTGATCATTTTTATCAAGTAAACTCAAACACAAATGGGGACGAAACCTTCTCATACAAGTTGCAAGAATTCCAGAGATTTAACCTTAGCGGCTTTAGTTTTAACAGCGAACTATTTATTTCCAAAGCGGAAATTAAGGATATTCTTCGCCGGACTAAAAATAAAGCTCCTGGCTTAGACCAACTGACGAATAAATGTTTGAAGATCTTGAATTTCCACTATCCTAATTTACTTCAGAGCTTATTCATCGCTCTGTTGAGGTTCGGAGTCTTCCCGGAAGCCTGGCGAGCAGGAAGGACAGTTTTTGTGCTAAAACCCGGACGTAGTCCTAGTCTTCCATCTTCGTACAGACCGATTGTCCTGTTAAGCGCTTTAGCCAAGGTGTTTGAATATGTTTTGTTGAATCGTATACTGCCGGTTTTAACTCACGATGATCGGCAATTTGGATTTACTAAGTCCCGTTCCACGGCAACGCTTTTTGGCGAATTATCTAAGCAGATTGAGCGTGCGTTAAGTAAAAAGACTGCGATCGGCCTGCTGACGTTGGATATTAAAGGCGCGTTTGATAACTGTTCGTGGCCAGTCTTATTCCACAAAATTAGAGCACTCAGGCTCGATTATAGAATAATCTCAATTTTAAGACAATACTTAGATTCCAGAACTATTCAATTTATTTACGAACATCAAACATATTTTCGAAATGTTACTCGCGAATGCCCGCAAGGATCGATTTTGGGCCCGATTTTTTGGAATTTGTATATTTCAGACTTATCGTTGATGGAGTTCCCGTCGGCAGTAACCAGATATTTCTATGCAGATGATCTAGCATTCGCGGTCACTTCTAACCATCGTCCCTCCATTTGTAAATACTTCAAGATTACAATCAACAATATTTTAACCTATATGGAAAAACATCTTCTACAGTTGGACGAAAACAAGACTAATTTATTAATCATGCACAGGAAACGAAAAAGGGACTACTACAATTCGCTACATCTCTCTCTATACCGAACTTTAAAATGAACATCGTCGAATCACTGAAATATCTTGGTATTACATTAGACTGTCGCTACAGTTTTAATCAACATTTCAAAAATTTGTCCAGTAAAGCTACAACGGTTCTAAATAAATTGCACTCCGTGTCTGGACGCACGTATGGGATGAGCACTAAACACCGTTTAATAATTTATAATATGCTAGTTGTTCCATTATTCACGTACTGCGTATTTATGTTTGAAGAGGCTTTAAAGCGTAAAAGCATTCAGGAAGTACTAGTTAAATCCCAAAGGAAATTTCTTTTGTTTATTCTCCGCGCGCATAGAACTACTTCCGGTGATGCGTTGCGAACAATAGCAGGACAATTGCCACTGCATTCCGTATTGCAGCATAAAATTTTGTATTTCAAAGGGTTAAATAATCTCAATTTGGAGTTGGATCTAAACAATAGATTTATTGAAATGCAAAATAGCTGGAACAATAGCTCAACTGGAAGATTAACATTTAGTTTCGTCCCCGAGGTTAAAACCAATCCAATCAAAATTAATAATATTAATACGTATGTGACGCAATTTCTTACTGGACATGGTAGATTCCAAAGTTATCTGCACCGTTTCCATCTAGCAGACACCGATTTGTGTTCCTGTGGAGATGCTCCTGAAACTGTCACCCATATCGTTAATGAGTGCGCCAAATGGAAATTCTTGTTTAAAGACGTAAATTGTTTTCCATTAAACAACGATAATTTATCAAAATTCCTGCACGCGGCGAATTTTATCATGGCTTCCAAATATTCGGATGTTGAAGATTTTTCCATTTAATGTGTAATTTTATTTCAATTTGTATATTGGTTAATTTTTGTCTCTTTCATTTTCTTTTTATTGTTTCCAATCCATGAGGTGTTCATTCAACTGAGATACTCATGGCTATGTTTCAATTACTATGTATTTATGTTATTATTCACCAAATAAATAAATAAATAAACCCACCAGAACAAAGCATGGATTTGATAATTTCAGCCATGTCCTCTCGAATTCAGAAGTGAACCAGAGTGCAGTTTTTCTGTTTGTCAGAGACAATGAATTAAGGGCAGTCCTAAAACCGGAGACTCTTGGGCCATAATAGACCAGATATTAAACACAGCCTGGAGTCTAACCAAGGTTGAGAGGTGAAAAAAAAAAAGGGCCTAATATCAAGTTTTAATTTATGATTGTTGAAGAAAATAAGTACAGGTTGCTACTCTGTAGTAATAATTCTAAGTCTCCTTCATCACCTCCCTCCCTTCTCTCTAATTCTTTCCCACGTCCTAAATCTCCTACCTTCCATAAAATTCGTAACTCTAAAGCGACTTATAAACCCTCTCCGCAGTTTCCTCCTCTTCCATCTAACCGTACCCCATCTCCCTCTAATGGATGGGCTTTCAACAAATTTACTCCTACTCCGTCTAATATTCCCTCAAATCCTGCTAAGGACATTCCTGCCTCGTTGGTCTCTCCTAACTCCTCTCATCCAATGTTTTCTCCTTTAATTGAACATATTTCTTCAGCCATCTTGGAAATACTCTCCTCTAATAACATTGCTTCTTCTTCTTCCTTTGTCGACTCTTTATCTCGTTTCCTTTCCAGTAACGTTCAGATAAATTAATTCCTCTTGTTATGATTAAGAAAATAGGAAGAAAAGTAAGAAGATTCGGGGCTGAATTTTCTTCTTTTTGTTCTCTTTTGTTTCTTTTCTTATACCCTAAATTCTCTTTACTTCTTTCTTACCGAATCTTTCTGCTAACGCACAAAACAAGATATTTAAATCAGTTTTATAACTGTTTAGTTGTATTATTCAATATCTCCTCTTCCTTATTTGTAAATGATGCGGTTGCTGCAGTGTTCAAAAGCACTGTCGGGCTTCAGTACATTTATTACATCTTTTTCTCTTTCGAACGCACGGACGTCAAGATAACTTACTTAGTACTTGAACTCGGTTGCATTCGAATTATTTCTGGTTTGTCTCACATTTGCTGTTCCATTGGTTCAGCGGTGAGATTGACTCGCGCATACAGCAAGAGCTATGTAACAAGAAGCTTTGCGCAGCATAATCTTAGGCAAAAAACTAGAGTGACAAGAAACCAAAGTAATACATACTACATCTATCCTCGTGGGGTAAATCTGCGAATTGATAATACGGATAATTCGGTTTTAATTAAATTAATAAGTACAATCCCGAATCATATATTAGAGGAAAAAAGAATTGGTGTGTGGAAAAAGGAGGTGGAAAATTGGTTAAAGGAATGGTGCAAAGATTAAACAACAAGCTACGTTCTGAATCTCTCTACCTTTTAATGCTCCTTTCTTTTGACGTTTTTGTTTTTGACTTCCTAGTGTCTTTACCGGACATTAAGTCGTAAAGAAGATTATGTTTCCTATTTTAAATATTGAGCTGTCGGCATGTAATAATGTACAGATACGTATTACGGGGCGTGTTACGTAGTTGCATGCGTATATATATTTATACTTAATCTTAACGCTAGAGTACTAATATTATGATTATAGAATAAGTTAAGATAAATTATAATTTTTATATTGTATATATATTTTTTTTTGAATAAACGTTAATAAGAGTGTCGGGCACTCACACAACGGGCATATTTGCCCTGTGAGACCCACAACTTATTTCAAACAAAAAAAAAAAAAAAAAAAAAAAAAAAAATATTCTTATCGTTGTATAACATGGTGGCCGCTTAAATAGAATTGTTTAAAGTCTCGCTTTATTTCCAGTTTCATTGTCCAAATCCTACAGGTGTTTTCCTATCCAAATTCTCCAGCTTTCCTGATAATGCAGTTTTGTTACTATTGATAATATTTGATTGTCGCAGCACATTTTATATGAATAAAACAGAACGTCGTGATTTAATGGAAGTAAAGTATATTAAAAAATTTTTCTTATTGAAATATTGTTTTAGCTAGTTTTTTTTTTTTATTTACTTTTCTCAGTTTTTTGGTTAGTCGGCCATCTTATATAAAAGAGAAATTTTCAATAAGTGGCATATAATATAGTGGAAAGTCATATAGACAAAAATCCGATAAACTAGAGAACTCAAGTTGCTTATGAGTAGGGGGGGTCACTTTTTGAGGAAACAAAGGGCAGCCACCAGCACTAATTAGGGCGCCTGGAGCATGAGAACTAGAGCACTTTTTTTCCCACACTCCGTCCCTAGCCACTGCCGCTGCAAAATGCGCAATCTATTCCCACACGCGCATTGGTTACTACCGCTCTTTTTTAAAAATCTAAGCATAAGTATTCTGGCCGGGTTCTGAAAATTAGGCTATCTGATCGAGCCCACAGCCCCATGCAATCGCATTCCCACACACACCGCCTTCTACCAATATGTGTATGTATTATATAGGCCTCTACATATAATATATGTAGTGCAATTTTTAATATAAAATTTTGCCAGAGTGTTAAAAACTTTCAAAACTCAACACTTAGAACCCAAATTTTAAAGGAATTTTCTAAGTCGCACTCCATTCTGGATTCTATTTTAAAACATTCTATTTTTAAGGGAAATATTTGATCATTTCATCAGTCAAAAGATGGCAGGCGGGTGTGCTGCTACGAGCGATGTTATGTAAGCGCACCGCGTGGTTGTAACAGAAAATTTTTTGAATGTTCCAGCGATGAAATGAAGGCTGCACGGAGTACGGGGGGTGAATTCTAGATGTTCATTCGATGCTTTTATTTTTAATGGAAATATTTGAACGTTCCAACAACTGGTCGAAGTTGTCACAGGGTGCAGAGGGTTAATTCCCCAGGGGTATGTTCGAAATTAACTATCCGATCATTTATGCACACTCTCGCAAAACACTGATAGAATTTTGATCGTGATCGCTACATGTTCACACACACACACACACACCAAACATTTTTATTTCAATGGATATTTTGAAATGTCACCCCGTGAGAGATTTTGTAAAGACGGACGATTGCATCATCCAGATGCGAGATAGTTACATCGGTCGTTTGTTCAAGGTTGAATCAAGGTCCACATCTAGACGTACATTATTTCAATATGTTCGACTATGTTATTAATGTATACCCTTGGTTTTGTTCGGAGCGGCCGTGTTCAGGCTACATTGCTATATACATTGTGACAGCGGTGTCAAGAGCCATTTTGAACAGTATGTCAGAGAAAGTCTATATTCCCAGGGCGTATGATACAAATTGATATCATAAATTTTTCACTATTATCGAGGGTTACACTGTGGAAGATAGGGTTCGAGAGTGATCCAATGACAATGGAATAGTAACATATTCCGGTATTAGTGAACAACCCTCCATTTTTCAAATCGTTGACATTTTATCGAAGATTATATCATCTTTTGTTGTAATGATTAATGGAAGGAACATAATCCGAAGCAAAATTTCCACTTAGAACAACATTTTGACATAGTTGTCATATTTTTTGTGTAGTACATTTTTCTGTCATTTTTTTTTTTCTTGTTTGAGTTTTTCCCTGGGCTTGTCAGCAACGGACGATTACCCATCAACACGTGTACATAGCAGCAATTAGGAGTAACAAGAAATGGAATCTGACAAAGAATGCTATACCAAGGATGGAGAAACAATAACAATCAACGTCGAAAAATGCCAAACGGATACATCCTGAAAAGAAAAGGAATGACATTGCCAAAGGTAAGAGCAAAAAGAGTTAGCTGTCCCATACTATGGCCACATCTGCAATTACAGAGCCCACAGTACAAGCGGACAAAGGAATCTGGCTACAAATAATTAAGGAAGAAGAAACACAGGATGTTTAAAAAGCAGTTAGAGCCACTAAGCACCACAGTTATATAAAACACAACGCTTAGCGTCTGTAAACAATTATCCGAAAATTCAATGACTTTCTCCATCACTATAAAGCAAAGTTTATAGTTCTTAATTATGAAACATTAATTATATTTATGGCGACGACTGCGAAAACAGCGCCAACCATTCTGGTAAAAGGAAATGAGCAGAATTTACAGCCAACACTATGGCCACACTGCAACAGCAGCACCCGCAGTGCCGGCTGACAAGGAGTTCACCTATCTACCGTTAGGGCCGCAAATGCGACAGCGAGCCCGTAAAATTAACTGCGAGCTGTGCCTGTTTGTAACTGTAACTGCAACATCAGTGCGTGTTCTTCGTTTAGAGAGGAGTTCATTAGAAATAACTGTACACGATAAGTTAGAAATGCCAAAGTGAAAGAGAACTACTGAAAGGATTAGATCTTAATATAATGAAGTACAGAGGATAGGAATTTTGCTACAATTGGTATGATCAACGTTGACTGTAGAGAGAGAATAAAGGACACACAATATGGAGTTGGAACATCATGTGAGAGAAGCTCCGCGTATAGAGCTGCCCTTTCTGATGATAAAGAGGAGCATTCAAAGAATACATCGCACCCATAATAGAAAAGTGACATAAGTGCAAATTTTTCATTTTTGCAATTACGACGCCATATATATGTAAAATGTGGGTTCTTTAACATAGAAAAATGTCACATCTCTAATGTGAATAGTTAACGCTAGGGAGCGTTGTGTCACTTTTCCATCGAACAAACATCAAAATAGAAGAGTGACACATTATCCAGTGATGTGAACGTATGCGTATTGTGCAGTTTTTTGTTCCAGTTGAAAAACGACCTAAGCTACGTTGCGCTATTTACGGCAGACAACATACCACAGAAAACAGTCACAACTAGCAGTTACGACATTTTTCTTCGAAACAGTAAGTAAAACTTATCTATCTTATTTATATAATATGCCGTTATTCTACTAAAATATGGTTTTCCAAAAAAAGCCTTGTTATTAAATGCAGTTATGACACTTTACTATTAAAAATGCATCTGTTATCAAAGTTTAAATGTGTAGTAATGTAGAAATATGACATTTTTCTAATACTGTTCTTTCCGTTAGTAAACGGTCGTTGAGTTTAAATTGTAGTTACGACACTTTTCTCCTTAAATTTTATATACTTTTGCTAATTTCTTTTGTAATATTGCAGTTGCGTCAAAACAAAAAAAAACAAAGAGACTTAAGAAGGTGCTTTCAATGTTTCAAAATATGGAAATCATTTAATCATTTTAACGTGAGTTATTGTTAATTTCAGGAATGGATAACGTTATTTCTCAAAACTCTCGAACAAAAAAGATATTAGACCTGGCGCTCAAACAATCTGAAGCCAACGATAAAAATGGGAACGCTATTAGAAGTCGTAATAATCGCAGTAACAGTGCTAGTAGTAGGAGTAGTAGTAGTAGCAGCAGCAACAGTAGCAGCAGCAACAGTAGCAGTAGTAGTAATAGTCGTAGTCGTTCTAGTACCAGTAGTAGCGAAAGTTTTGACGATAGTATAGAAGATCCCGATTATACCGTACCAACAAATAATGATTTATCTGATAGTGTTGTGACGGCAGAAGACGTAAATCGATGTACATCCACGAAAACGAACAAAGGGAAAAAACGTCAAAGGCACACATCAGAATGGAAGAAAGAGAAGGCAAAAATTTTACGGAATAGCGGAAAACAATACACATCGACATCGAAAACTAAAAAAGTATATGCCGAGAAATGTATGAAACCAGCATGCACTGAAAAGTGTATTCTGAAATGCAGGGATAAAATTTCAGAAGATCAACGAAAACAAATTTTCACTGAGTATTGGGCTGTGGGTGATTTATTGCGGCAAAGAGATTTTATCGCATCATGTATTACATTTGTTACTCCACAATATCGACGTATTTTGACCAACAATGAAAAAAATCCGAGAAAATTGAATTCGGCATTTTATTTTACTGTTGACGATCACAGTGTACGAGTGTGTAAAACATTTTTTAAGAACAGATTAGATATTAACGATCGCCCGATTAGGACTGTAATTGACCGAAAAGCGAGTAACAGTAATTTTGTTGGTGTTGAAAATAGAGGGAAACATGGCCACCATCAAACAGTAGATGAAGAAATTAAAAATTCGGTAAGGGAACACATAAATTCGGTTCCACGAGTCGAAAGTCATTATCTTCGGGCTAACACTTCGCGTGAATACTTTGAAGGTAAGAATTTTTTAATTATTATTTTACTTATAGCAATCGTTCTTTGAATGTTATTGTAAATTATTGCTGTTAACGCAATACTTTTTTTTCAGGACAACTAACGATATCAGAATTGTACAGAAATTATGCTGAATTATGTTCAACGAATCAAAAACCTGCTGCCAGTTACAGTATTTATTCACAAATTTTTAACACCGAATTTAACATAGGATTTTATAAACCTAAAAAAGATTTATGCGATTTATGTGAACAGTATAAAAATTCAAACGACAAAGACAAAAACGAGTTAGAAGTAGTTTATAAAAACCATTTAGAAGAGAAGGAGTTAAGCCGCTCAGAAAAGATCAATGATAAGACGAATTCCGATGATCATACTATTGTAGCTGTTTATGATCTACAAGCTGTACTACCATGTCCAATTGGACAAGCTTCCTTATTTTATTATAAATCTAAACTGAACTGCTATAATTTCACAGTGAGTATACAATTAATAATGATTGTACTATTTAAAACTTCTTATTTATTATTTCACTGTTCACAACCATAGTAATGTGCTTTTAATTTTTCAGGTAACTAATGTTAAATCTGGCGATGTCGAATGCTTTTTCTGGCATGAAGACGAAGGTGGACGTGGGTCAAATAAGATAGGTTCATGTGTATATAGATATATACAAAAAATTTCATCCGAAAAGAATGACGACCAGCTTCATTTAATTTTTTATTCTGATAACTGCGGAGGGCAACAGAAAAATAAGTAAGAATTTATAATTTATAGAATACAAAAAAAGATACTTTCCAGTGCGGTTAAGTGGGCGTAAACAGTTTGCTTATCCAAAATAATAACAAATTTTAAACGATTTTTTTTGTATTACGTAGATGACCTTTAAGCACGTCTAATTACCTTTATTATCTTCTACTGTAGAATATAAATAATTTATTTATTTTTCAATATTTCAGGTATATGATGGCGATGTATCTATTTGCTGTTCAGAATCTAAAAGTGAAATCTATTACTCATAAATATCTGGTACGCGGTCATACTCAGAATGAAGGGGATTCCTGCCATTCAGTAATAGAAAAAAATATTACGCGAGCAAAAAAATCTGGTCCTATTTACATTCCTGATCAATATGTATCGCTGATAAGAAGTGCAAAAAAGACAAATAATCCTTATGTAGTTCATGAACTTTCCCACTCTGATTTCTATGATCTAAAAAGTTTAGTTGATGAAATCGGCCAAACATATTATGTAAAAAATGATTTATTTAAAATGTCGAACGTGTCAATACTTAAAGTTGAAAAGGAGTTCAGAAACACTGTATTTTATAAAACAAGTTACAACGATGTAACTTTTAAGGAAATCAATTTTGGATTAACACGTAAAAGCAGATCTATGGAGAAAATAGCACTTAAAGGAGCTTATTCACAAAAACGTTCAATACCCGATAATAAAAAACGTGATATTTCTGTTCTAATTTCAAAAAATATTATTCCTAGTTACTATAAAAATTATTATACCACTTTATTTGATTAATTTTTTACTTTTCCAAATAATAAAATGTGTTACGTGATATCAGTATTTTCTTTATATTTCTTATATTTCCGTTGAATAAGCTGAAAATAATATATTTATGTGCATTTATCCTTGTTTTAAAGATAAGTATATTTTTACACAACTGTAAATTTTGTTTCGTAGTTATCGTGGAAAAATGACACATTTGTTAAAGGGGTAATTTTTAGGGGGTATATTACAATATTTGATAATTTTTAAAGACTCGATTGTAGTATTTGTAGACATCTACCTAATAAATTACAATTCATATTTATAATCTAATGTATTACTGTATAATATTACAATTACTTCGAAAAAAAAGTTTAAATGCCTCTCCTGTAAAATTACAGATTTAGCACTTATGTCACTTTTCTATTACGGGTGCGACATGATCAGAGTCACATACGACGGTGTTATGGATACACAACGGACAAATAGGAGAGGATACTATGGAGAAACGATACAATGAAGCAGGAAGTCGACTATGACCAGATCGAAGACGACAGATAGCAGACATGATCAAACGGAGAAGGTGCGGAAAATGTAGATACCATGATTCAGTAGGTGGATTGGGGTGAATGGAAAAGTATTGTGAATTAGGACTGGAGAAGGATGATTTATAAAAAGATTTCCAATTGGCCTTTTGGATACTTTTTGCTATATTTAATAATTCGTGAGAAGGAATCATTCCGACTGGCCGCCCAAAAGAAATAACCGAACGAGCAAGCAACTAATTCAGATATGTTGTTAATAGAAAACGACCACATTTCATTTCGGCTATACATCAGTTGTAAGAAACATCCCATTAAATACGGCCGTTCCAGAATCGAAAATATCTACAGCAAAGACCACCCACATTAAGGTCAAGAATATACTTGCGGGTTATATGTACCCGAACCTGATTTTTTCATTGCTCGAAAAGTCACGTTCGTTACATCAATTGGAAAGGCATATAACCACTTCCACATATCAAATCTCCATATTAGTAAAGTTTCAATTAAGGCAAGAACGTTCGCGTTTGACGCATTGAAGTTTTATATAACTCGTGGTTCACAGTGTACACAAGAGATTTTTAGGGTTCATACATTTTTGGTTTTACAATCATCGGATTTTCTTCCAAAATTAGTAAGTAATCGCTATATATTTATTTATTTAATTAAAATATCGAAATTATCCTAAATTATTTTTTATTTTTATACATCTCTAATAAATATGATTGTTTTGTTTTTATTATTTTATTTTCTCTCCATTTGCAATCGAGCACACGCCACACCTTTTTAAATTACAATTTATACGCACCTCTCTCGAAATGTTATACCAATATATAATTAATTTTGTAGATTTCTAATCTTATTCGTTAATTTTTTATTTCATTTACTGCATTCAATTGACTTTATATAAATGAAATAGCCAATTTTCCCAAAATATAAGAATTGAAATACATTTACAAGAAGTGCAAAGTTTTATTGAAAATTAATTTTCTTATCCGAAAATACAGAAATACTCTCGCTCACCTGTGTAGTCTACAACAAGAAATATTAAATACATTCCAAAGAAATCAATTTTTATTCTCAATATTTTTTGACATCCAGAAGATATATGACACGGCCTGGAGATTCAAAATTATACAGTTACTGGTAAAAATGGGCATAAAAGGCCAGGTTTTCGAAAAAATTATAAAACTTTACCTTATGAAAGAACTTAATGAAAAAAACATACTCCACCCCAACCAATTCGGCTTTAGAACAGCACACTCCCTGGTTATATCTTTTGATACAAGGGGGGCTTCTGACAATTGTAAATGGTCTGCAATAATTAATATCTTGCGAATTAACACTTCACTTGTAAACGTAATTATTGATTTCCTTGAAAACAGAACTGCACACTTGCAGATAAACGACGCCTCTAGCTCAAAGAAAATCAGCCGTGGCGTCCCTCAGGGTTCGTTTCTTGGCCCTGCTCTGTGGAACGTCCTATACTCCAGGGTTCACTAATAAACCTAGACGCACAGCTAATTTCATACGCTGACGATCTATGCATTCTTTTTAACATCAAGCAATCTACTAACTTACTCAAGGTCGAGTTAGCTTGTAAAAAATTAGAAGATACTGTAAAGGATCTGGGACTTACCTTTTCAGTTGAAAAAAGTAGATCAATTCTTTTTGGTAAAACAACAACATCCAATGAAATTAACAACTTAAAAATTATCTCTGGCCATCCAGTGCAGTTGGTTGATAAAATAAAATATCTAGGTATTCTTATTGACAACAAGTTAAGATTCACTACTCATTTACAAGAAATTAACATTAAATGTGTGAAATTGTATGATAAACTGAGATGTATTTTACCAAACAATTTTGGACTAAGGCATAAAGAAAGATATATCCTATATAAAGGCTTAATTCAATCCATATATGGATACGGCTCCCATGTATATATTAATAAAAAAATCTTAAAATCTATAAACAAACGTCAAAGAAAATTCGTACTAAATATATCTTGTCTCTATAGAACTTCTCCAACTTCGACAGCATGTGTTATCGCTAACATCATGCCTTTGGATTTATTCCTCATAGGACGTGCAATAGTAACTAAATACAGAATAACCAAGAATCTAAATTTGGTAAAATCCCTTAAATATCTCAGAAACTTTGACCATAGTGTCACTGACCATACGCCACCCATCAAAACGTTTAAAAAACTGATCCATAATACTCTCATAAGTATCTGGCAAACACAGTGGGACGAACACATAACAGGCTGGAAAACATACTTGCTTTTCCCTTCCATAATAAACAAACTAAAACTAAAAAACTTAAATTTAACCTTTTACAATGACCAGATCCTCACTGGGCATGGTAACTTTGGGGAATATTTATCTCATTTCAAAATAACTGACACACCCGCTTGTCAATATTGCACTGCCAATGTAACTGACAATGTACAGCACACACTATTTGAGTGTGATGCACTAAAAAATCATATACAAATGGCTAATGTAAAAATCAACACATTAGCGCCAATTGACAGAGCAAATTCTGAAACTTTACTGCAATTCTTCCGCAATGTAATGAAGACCAAACTCATCCTTAAACCGACTTTTTGCCCAAATAAACTTAATGTCAACATAATTACATACAAAAAAATTAGTAACAATAAAGCCATTATAATAACGGATAACAAAAATGATCAGGAAAAAGTATGCAGTGAGATCCAAAGTAATATCAAAGATGTTAAAGTTACAATTCCAACAAAACTGAATCCGACTGTTGTTACTTTTAATACTAACAATATAAATGATGATGATATTAAAGAGTACTTCAACATTAAAAGCGGTCAAGACCCAGTGAAAGTAAATAAAGTAACAAATAACAAATACAGTAGGACATATGTGCGACTACATCCATCTCAATATAATATATTACCAAAATCTGGAAAATTACAAATTAAATGGGAAAGTTTACCCTTCAAGGATTGCATTTCTGTCAGGAAATGTGATAAATGCTGCAAATTTGGTCACATTGCGAAATTTTGCAAGTCAGAACCCGCATACATTGAATTTGCAAAGAAAGTCAATGAAGAGGGAAGCTGCAGTAACTGTGCATTTCATCAGATTTTAAGCATTAATAAAGGCAAAAAAAAATCAGATTTAAATAATTTATTAACATCTACAGAGTTAAGTAAAAATTGTGAGCATTCGGTTCAGGATCACTCCTGTCCTCTGTATCAAAAGAATTACAATCTGATAATTGAACGCACGGACTATGGTGAAGAGAATACAGTTTTTGAATATTGATAACTGTTCCGCGGCACAACAATTATTTATTAGAGAAATGTATAGTAACCATTGCAATATCAGGTTCGTAGGTGAACCCTATTTAAAAAATAATCTAATTCCAAATCAATCCAACGTCTTCTCATTCTATGTTAACAATTGAATTGCTCTTATTATACAGAAAACTATATCGCATAAGGTAATTGACATTTTAGAAAATATAATAGCCATTAAAGTTAAAGATTATCTAATACTAGGTTGCTATCTATCCCCAAATAAAGATAGGGAGCCCCCCTTGCAAAAAATCGACCGAATACTTAAAAATTACCCGAATCTCCATTATATAATTGTTGGTGATTTCAACATAAAACTACCTTCCCTGGAACCTAAGATAAGACCTAATGAAAATTCTGAAATGTTCAAGGACCTAATTTACAGTAGTAATCTCATTGTGATAAATACAGCCACTCCTACTTTTGAAAATCACAATGGTAATAGCATAATTGATTACCTACTCATTAAACAAAATCTATTTAATGATATAAAAATGGATATATTTCTCGCAGATCTTACTGCTCATAAAGTTGTTGATGTTAAATTTATAAATCATTCAGAAGTTACGAAAGGGAATAGCGGAAGACCTTCGCGTCAAATTTTTATATAGTTTGCTGTTGGTGAGTACTCTAATTATTTATTTATGTTTAATATATATCACATTTGAAATCTACAAAATCAATTTATTTTTTTTTACGATTTTTACTAATCCACAATTAATTCCTTTTTTTCATTCAAAAATATATTTCGAGTAATAATTTTTTACACGCAAGTTTTATGTTCATTTTATGATGTTTTCGATTTTCTCTTCTAACTTAACATTATACAAACTAATCACATATTTTTCAAATACTTTTTTCGTTAAATATTTTCATACGAAATCATTATTATTTATGCGGCATCTCATATTATTCAAAAATTTCCGAATGTGGTATATATTTGTTTATTTACATGTGTATATATTGTTGTTGTATTATGTGTTCTTTTATCTATATATATTTTTTATTTGTATGTTTTCGAAACCAAATGTTAAAAAAGAAAATTCTGACTTAATACATGATGAATTTCTACTTAAAAAATAATTCAACGGTGTTTGGGCTGTTAAAATATACTTGCCTACTTTATAAAAAATTAATAATAAATCTAAAGAAATATACTCGACTTTTTTTCAAATCGATTTTAAGATCCCCATCATCAATTTTAAAAATGATTGAATTTTTATTAGCATTATTATGCATAAAATTTAATAAAAAAAGTAAAGATCCGAAATGTGTGTGCAAGAGCAACGTAAACAACCCTTTTTATAACGGGTTTAATTCTCCGCAAAGATGCAAATGTACAAAATTCGTCAATTTGAAAGGCTTGCTTTGCAAGAACTACCATCTGTTAAATAATTTTAATATGCATCTATATAATTACGATTATATTTTGAGGGAGCTATTCCCATTATTAGATATTAATACTGTTAGAGATATATATTATAAGGAAGTCCGATTAGTATTATCTTCATTAGCCCTTTGAGTCATAGTGGTTTCACTGTGAAACCACTTTTTAAAAATTGTTCTGCAAACAGCATTGTGGTTTTTGAACGAAACCACCTTGATATACTTGTTAGGGACGCCATCTATTATGATTTAAAACAACTAATTGCATTAAGATCTGTACTGCTACACTGCTGTGTTTTTGTTTTACGATCGAGTTGATTGTGAGTGTGTTAAAATTTGCGTTTTTGTATGATTTGTGATATTTTTACATATTTGACCTGTTTTGTTGTATGAAGTGGTACGTAATACGATATATTATTAATTTCTAAAAGTGTGATGTATAATATGATCATTTTTCATTTGATATTTTACATTTTTCGTTGTTTCCAAATTCTGCTTTGATATTATGCATACAATGTCGATAATAATACTTTCTTTTTACTATATGTTTATTTTTACATATGTATCTTGAAATACATATGCATAATATTATTGTTAGTTTTGAAATAAGCAATATATTTTGATGTAATTGGCGAAATTAGTTCTAATTTTGAATAATGCGTTCGTTTTTATTGTTCCTAATTTATATGTTGTATATATATTTACGCTGTCAATATTATAAGCTTTCAATATGTGTATAATGCAAAATAAATAAACCATTTTTATAACAGGTAACTCATAATGCTCTTGTGGAGATGCTGGAAATCCCCAGCGATCCTGAATCTATCGTTTCTTCTGATTCTGAATTAGACGATGACAGAGATAATGTTGGTAGAGATTTGACTGTTGTTGATACCACAAACAACATTTCTGAAGACGAAATTGATTCTGAAGATGATGTACCTGTCATCAGGTGTCATAATAATTATAAGTGGAAGAAGCAAGTTCCATTTCTTCCAGTTGACAGTTTTGTTGAAAAAGTTGGTCCAAATGTGTCCGAAAGTGCTGAAACACCGATTGACATATTTTTCTGTATATTTTCAGAAGATCTAATTAGGCATATTGTTTCGGAAACCAACATTTATGCAGCTCAAAAATTAGATAATTTTAAGTCGACCAACGAAAAAGAACTGAAGATATTCTTGGCCATAAATTTGCTTTTGGGAATTAAAAATTATTCTAGTTATAAAGATGCATGGTCTTCAAGTCCTCTTCTTCGTGATTCATATATTTCGTCCCTTATGTCAGTGAACAGATTTTCGTGGCTTTTGAACCACATGCATCTAAATGATAACAGCAAAATGCCAAAAAAAGGTGATGTAAATTTCGATAAATTATATAAAGTTCCTCCATTTTTGGATTTCCTTTCAACTTCATTCAAATTATCTTACATGCCTACAAAGAAGCAATCAATTGATGAATCAATGATTCGTTTCAAAGGCAGATCTCGATTTCGGATGTATATGTCCCAAAAACCAATAAAATGGGGCTACAAAGTTTGGGTTCGAGCTAATGAAAATGGATACATATCCCAGTTCGAAATTTATACAGGAAAAGTTGGCGAACAAGTAGAGAAATGACTTGGTGAACGAGTAGTTACAACACTCACAGCTGATTTAGTTGGCAAATGTCATGAAATATATTTTGACAAATTTTTTACATCTGTAAACTTAGTAAACAATTTAAAAAAAAAAAATATATACGCGTGCGGAACGGTAAAAAAAGGAAGAATTGGGTACCCTAAGGATTTTGACGAAAAATGTATGAAACGAGGTGATTTTGACTTCCGATGCGGTGAAAATGGAGCATTAGCGGTAATGTGGGTAGACAAAAAACCAATTCGATTTCTATCCAATTTTCATAACCCGGCGGATGTTACAACTGTGATGAGGAAGAACAAAGATGGAAGCACTTCGGAAGTTCCTTGTCTTCAACTAGTGAAGGATTACAACATGAATATGGGGTTCGTCGATTTAGCAGATATGCTAAAAAAATGTTACGAAATAAATAGAAAAAGTCATAAATGGTGGATGCGTATATTTTGGCACTTTTTGGATGTGTCCATTGTTAATTCCTATATAATATTCAAGGAACGATGTTTGGAAGCGCCAGCACTAAGTAATAAACAGTTTAGGCTGGCAGTAATAGCAGGTCTAGTTGGTTGTTCACAGAGTTCCCCACGGGGAAGAATACGCCAGCAAAAATCAAACAATAATTTTAAATTGTACGTGCCACCAGAAAAGAGATATGATCAAGCTGCACATTTACCAGTGAAAGGTACATCACGAAGATGTGCACAATGTAGTACTAAAGCTGAACCCCATCGAACCAAATGGAATTGTGTGCAGTGCAAAGTTGGTCTTTGCATGACTACATCAAAGAACTGTTTCAAGCTCTACCATGAAAAATAAAAAGAATGGCATAGGTTTTATTATTTTTTGAAATTATTTATATATTCATTATTTTCTATAAAGGGCTCATTTTTTGTTCTTTGGAATAAAAACCAAAACTTTCATACATAAATTATTTTTTTTATTTTGTGAAATGTACTTGTTTTATTATTTTTTAAAAATTGTATATAATATTCATTATTTATTACAGAAAAGGGCGCACGTTTTGAATATATTGGGACAAAAGATAAAATTTTAAATATAAATGATTTTTCATTTTATGGAATGTAAAGATTTATTTTTTATCAAAATTATATATATATATATATATATATGTGTGTGTGTGTGTGTGTGTGTGTGTGCATATTTTTATGTATTTTTTTCATTTTGCGGTTTTACAGAAGGTTTTGTAGACTTAGCAAAATAATTCCAACTCCTAAGTCTTAACACATATCCTTCCTAAATCGCTAACCGAACGTCACAGTGGTTTCACAGTGAAACCACCAGCCTAAACTAGGCAAAAAAAAACTGAGGAAATGACATATATATTTACTATTTCAGCACCCTAATATATCTAAAAAAGCGGCGAATTTAAAAAGATTTAGTTTTTAAAATATATCGTGACTCAAAGGGTTAGAATTAGACCTTAGAGAGTATTACGAAATAGTATTTAATTTAAATCCATCCCCCCGTCACGAATTTTATAAAAATAAGTTAAGTTGGAATGTTAGAAATTACGAAAATTTACCATATACAGATATGTTAAATGAATTATTTAATAGAAAAAAAATTTTAAATTTAGATGTAAGTAATTATAAAATAAAATTACATTTATTTATCAATAATGAAAAAAAAGATAATTCTTTTTATAGTATGATACAAAAGAATCTGCATACAGTCATGGACGGTGTAGGGGTATTATTTTCGAATAATATCCCGAAACATGCAGAACCTTTTGGATCGTACTGTAAAAACTTTATTGATCATAAAATATTTTATAAATGTACAGAAAAAAATGTAAATATTATTAATTATAATAATTTTACTCCAATAATAAAAAATAAAATAGAATTATATAATAAATTTAGTTGTAATATAAAAAAAAACCCCATTACATATGTAGAATATGAAGAACAGGACTATGATTTTATTTTAAGTACATTGCATAGTGTCATATATAATTTTAATTTTAATAATAATATGTTCTATGAGGAGGGGGATGTGATTTATACAAGTCTTAATTATAATGTTATAGATTACAATTCAATCGACGACAAAGTTTTTTTCTACATTCTTTCTAAAATGCTAGATTACGAGTCATTGTATATTAATCGCGTTAATTTAATATATGTTTTTAACTTTAATTTACAAAAATTCAAAAAAACCGTCAACAATTATAATTTAATTGTTGACAAGTCTAGATACATTACTTATAAAAAAAAAAAAAAATAAAAACAAATTAAGTATTATAGAAAATTTGAATCTTATAATATCTAAAAAAAACACTGTATATACATTATAAATATATTTTTCATGTTTTATTTAAGGAGATTTATTATTTCATATTATTATTATACATTATTCTAACATATATGTATGTTTTTATCATAAACATATATTCTAAACCAATTTATATTCTCATATACGATCGCATAAATAAAAAAAGAACAGAAAAAATTATACAAGCATTTAGGGTGTTTGCTTATTTTTCAAAAAGTCATTTTCAAACAATGAAAATAAAAAAGATCTATTTTTAACGATTATACATCAAATTGAGCTATTCAATTTCAAGTTAAAATAACATTCCTAAATAACGTCTTATACCGTCTTTTAAAAACCAGATGACTATAACCTTGAAAGAAACTTAAATAACGAATTAGAAAGTATCTTTTTAGGCCCTGACATGATCTAAATCCATCACTACAAAAAAAAAAGGTCTTTTGTAACATCTGTGAAACATGCTTTTGCAGACATATTTGTTGAAAAAACCTGTTTTATTGTTGCAAGTTTGAAATTCGAAGGGTAGTTAGTTGGTGAAATCAGATTTCTTTGATCATTTGGTTTTGTGACTTTGTGCGTTACAGTTCTATGTTTTTCAAAGTGATCTAAATATTTTTCAAAGTGATTTTTTAAAAATAGTATAAATACGATTCACGGTAGTAACTTTTTGACCAGTAAAAATAGTTTTTCGTTTTGTTTTTGTTAACAGTGATTTTTATAATGGCCACATCAAATAGCAAATTAGCTAAATTGTTCCCGTTGAGTGTATTATTTCATGTAGAAAATATTAATACTAAATTCCATAAAAGGCTCACCACGTTCCGGATCGTAAATGAAAATTTCAATATTCGCGATATTAGTAAATTTTTAAAATACGTGCAACCCACCATTTCAGATTTAATAACTAAAAATATAGGAACAGGGTTGAAATGCAATATGGTGTTACATTCTGTATTTCGTAGAGCGACAGCGATCACTAAAGGTGATCATGTCGTACAATCATATTTCTGGTCAGAGTGTAAACATTTAGTTGCCGGTGATGACTTGAATGAATTTTACAATACTTCGGTCCGCGAAATAAAAGAAAAAATCGAAAAATTCACGCATGTAAAAGGCTCCGGTTGGACGATCGACCGGATCGTTTACCTCGAGGTAAAGTTAAATTTTGCAAATGTATTATTGCATGCGTCCTCGTTTATTCCATTGCCTAAAGTTATTAGTGCGCGTAAAGCAATTATTAATGTTAAAAATAAAGACAATTTATGTTTTAAATACTCTATGTTATCTAAATTTGTAAATAAAGATGCGCAGGAAGTATATAAATATAGAAACAAGCCCGAGCTTGATGCAAAGTATGACTGGCAGGGAATTTCGTTCCCTGCCAGTCTCGATGATATTAAAACATTCGAGAAAAATAACGTGAATTCGTCGATTAACGTATACAGGCTCGACGAAAACAATTTTGTGTACCCCGTAAGAATAACGAAGGAGGAAAGAGCGGACCATACAGATTTGCTATTAATAACCCAAGGTGAGAAGCGTCATTACTGCTACATTAAAGATCTGGAATGGTTGGTTGTAACACAAATCAACAGCTGTAGTTGGAGAATACATATATGTCGAAGATGTTTGTGGCATGTCGATAGTGCTGAAAAATTGCAGGAACATAAAAAGAGCTGCAGTGATCATTCGGCGGTGGCGGTAGAAATGCCTTACAACAGCCATCTCAACGTCCGCGAGTTGGCTTATGATTCCTTAGACATTAATGTCCCTGCGAACAGCGAAGAAAAGTTTAAAGGGTTCTCTAAACAGGTCGTGCTGGGTAAATTCCAGCTTCGTTTCGTTGATTCATTCAACTTTATGGCGTCAAGTCTTGAAAAATTGGCGAGTTACCTGCCTGACAATGGATTTCATCATACCATATCGAACATCAAAGACCCTGGATTACTCTCCCCTTTCCGGCAAAAAGGATATTTCCTGTATGAATACTGTAGCAATCCTTCGAAACTTGAAGAAGAAACGTTGCCTCTGCGGTCTGCTTTCTACAGCTCGTTATCAAAATCAACAATCACAGAGGATGTGTATCAGCATGCACAAAACGCCTGGAATATTCTTGGAGTTTTGAATTTGGGGGACTATTCCAATGAATATTTGTGGACGGACATATTATTATTAGCGGACATATTCGAAAATTTTAGAAAGGTATGTTTTAATATTTACAAATTAGACCCTGCATGGTCATATACTGTGCCAGGGTTTAGTTTTAATGCCATGTTTAAAATGACCAGTATTCGTCTAGAATTATTAATGGATTATGAAATGTATATGTTTTTTGAATCGGGAATACATGGTGGTTTAACGCAATGTGTACAAAGATATTGCGAAGCCCGTAACCTGTACATTACGAATAATAATAACATACCGGCCTCGTCGTCGTCATCTTCGTTGACGATGGAAGAAAATAATTATATTTTATATTTAGACCCGAATAATTTGTATGGTTATGCCATGAGTGAACCCCTTCCTATAGGGAATTTCAAATGGATGACCGAACAAGAAATTGCGCAATTTAATTTTAATAATATTGATCTGGACGGCGAGACTGGTTATGTATTTGAGGTAGACATTGAGTATCCCTCAACTTTACACGAAATGCATAACAACTTACCATTCCTTCCAGAAAGGAATGCAGTCTCGAAGAAAGGAGCAGTAAAAAAATTAGTTGCAACACTGGAACATAAAAATAATTATATCGTACATATTAAATATTTAAAATTAGCTTTAAATCACAGGTTTATACTAAAAAAAATTCATCGCGGCATATCATTTAACCAATCATGCTGGCTTAAACAATATATTGATCTCAATACTAGTTTATGTCAAAAAGCTTCCAATGAGTTCGAGAAGAACCTTTGGAAGCTTCTTAACAACAGCGTATTTTGTAAAACACTTCAAAACATCCGTAATATGTTAGATATTAAGCTCGTCGCTGATGAAATTAAATTTACAAAACTTGTTACAAACCCTAGATTTAAGGACAGTACAATGATTTCCAAAGAACCGTTTTTATGTGCTGTTCACTGGAACCAGAAAAAGCTATTATTTAATAAACCGATATTTGTAGGAATGTCAATATTAGATATAAGTGAACACATTATGTATAGTTTTCATTATGATGTAATGTTAAAAATGTATAGCAATAATAAGTTAAGTTTATTGTACACAGATACAGATAGTTTAGTTCAGCTATACTCTAAGTGTGTTCCGCGGAACCCTAGGGTTCCGTGATACCTCTGTCGGGGTTCCGCAAGAATTTAGAAAAAAAAATCAAAACACCTCTCTCTGGTCGCTCCACGGCCGCGCGGAGACAAAACGCTATGAACGTTATTTATTTATTTATTTGTATTTGTATAAACATGTGTTACAATATCCTTTATCAAAGGATAAAGTCGATATTGTTTACAACGCAAATTTTAAAATTCTGTTTTTATTTTTGCTTTTTGTTTATCAAAGGTGCCGACTGGAGTATTTTCGAGAATATTTGAGATCGAGTCTAGGACTAAGTATAAAGGTGCGTTTGCAATGACAGCACTTTTTGAGAGCAGAGAAACTTGGAAAAGCTCTTGTTCCAAATGCGTTCAATTTTTTTTTCAAAATCAGCTGTCATAATTATGTAAATAATTATTTTTATACTTTCTTGTCAATGTTACAGGCACACTGATTTTGGTGCACCAACTCTATTAATCTGCCGTGCTCCTCATTTTGGTTGAAAAAAATTGACAAAAAAAACAAAGAAAATACTAAAATTGTAACGAAAACAGCTGAATCAGCTGATTCCGAATTTTCGAAACGTATTTCGAACAAGAAAAAGAGTACGGAAATAAGTGGAAACGCAGAGCTTTTTTAACGTGAAAATTGAATTCACTAGTTTTAAAACCTATGCTGTCAAATTTTACAGTGAGAAAAAAGGACAAAGCGAGGAGTGAACGCAGCGGACGTGCAAGTGAGAACGCACGCGTAAAATCAGGCCTCTGCCAAGTGCTGTCATTGGAAACGCACCTTAAAAGCGGCGATCGCGCGTCGCGCGTCCTCAGTTGACGATTAGCGTTTGCAGCGATAAGTTACTACCTACTTACAAGCTCGCTAGCGAGAAACTAGTGTTCATTGTTTTACTGCCTGCTGTATTCTGTTGTCTCAGTTTTATACATTTCTTGTACTAAATTTAGCCTCTTATACGCAGTAACCATTGTGCATTATTTAAACCCCACTATCCTGACGTGTAACATTTCATACGGATTCGGCATTTTGGCGCTATCTTTTAGTCGACGTTCCAGTTAGAAATTAACATTCCATCTATTTCATTAATTCACGATCTCTCGAACGTCGTTCTAGATTGCATCGCCGCTTTGTCTTGTCAACGATGCTTATTCGGCCAAAACCAAAAATCCCCGAAATCGGTGGCGTGATCGTCGAGTACACGGTCGCGCTGGGGTAGAGACGCATTAGTGTCTGGCTGGTAGTGGTCGAAGGCTGAGGCAGTGACTTGTGCCTGCGGCGAAAGCGCGCGTCCGTGCTGTGTGCCGAGTAACATCGAGCTGCACAAAAATTGTAAAATCCCGCCGAAATCAGGCAGGGTAATTAGTGCGGGCGTCTGCGTAGAAGCGTAGACCATTGTCTTCGCTGAAACAGTGCCGTTCGCGGGAATATACGTAATTCTATCGTCGTCGGCTGATGGAATTCTGATCATCGTCGCCGCCACACGCCGTTGAACTGTCGTCGGAACGAGCTGCGGTCGAACGCATATCCGATTTTTCTTTACCGCGTGCTCGGTGCATATACATATATATATATCTTTTCTAGTCCTTTCGCGAATGTTCTTAATTTAATTTTGTTTTTTGTTATATTTTTTTTTTATAAAAAGCCTAAAGCTCTGCTCGGCGGAGCTATTCCGGTAGTGGCAAACCGTCACTTTGCCACTGGCGCCCGTATTTTTTAAATTTGTATTTTTTTTTTGTATCGCAAATTTTTTTTTTAAATTGATACAAGAACGGATTAGTATCAACTGGCTCCCGAAACAGGGACTAAATCGATTAGTATCACATTATAAATAAAGAAGAATGGAACGTTGGCTTAAAGGTGTTAAACGTGTTGCAACAACATCTTCTAATGACGCTGAATGTTCAAAAGCAGTGCGCGCGGAGAATATAGCAATCACCGATCCAGAAGATGATGCCACGACGTCAAGCTCGACGGTTTCAAAGACGAAAAAAAGGAAGTATGATGAATCTTATATCAGTTTCGGATTTGTTGATTCCAACAGCTCACCTCTCTGCATGCTCTGTAGTAAACTGCTTCCTAATAGTTCCATGGCACCTGCCAAATTGCGCCGACATTTAAAAACTGTACACCCCGAGTCTAAAGACAAGAATAAAGATTTTTTTGTTCGCAAAAAAGATCAGTTATTAGAAAGTCAAAAAAATATGATGCATGTAACACAAACTATCAACGAAAAGGCCACGGAGGCATCATATTTAGTTAGCTATCGCATTGCACAAGCAGGTGAAGCGCACACTATCGCTGAGAATTTAATAAAACCATGTGTATTAGACATAACAAAATGTATGCTCGATGAAAAATCTGCAAAGCATCTTTCTACTGTTCCGCTATCAAACGATACTGTTTCACGACGAATCCATGATCTGGCAAGCTACGTCAAACAAGAACTAGTTACACGTCTACAAAATACACGATTCGCCTTGCAAATGGACGAGTCGACTGATGTCGCTGGTTTGGCTAGCCTGCTGGTTATTGTGAGATATCCATATAAAAGTTCTTTTGAAGAAGACATGCTTATGTGTTCACCGCTGCTTACGAACACTACCGGGGAAGAAATTTTTACTAAAATAAATATATTTTTTGAAGAAAATAATCTCAGTTGGAACAATTGCATTGACATTTGTACAGATGGGGCCAAGGCGATGACAGGTAAAACAGCAGGAGCAGTGTCTCGAATGAAAAATAAAGCGCCTAATTGTAGTTCCAGTCATTGTATTCTGCATAGATAAGCACTTGCGATGAAGCAAATGCCGTCAAATCTAAAATTAGTTATGGATGAAGCAGTAAAAATAATTAATTTTATCAAATCACGACCACTACAATCCCGATTGTTCTCATTATTGTGTGAAGATTATGGCAGCAAACATAAAACACTGCTGCTCCATACAGAAGTGCGATGGCTGTCTCGGGGTAAAACTTTAACAAGGCTATTTGAACTTAGAGCCGAGTTACAAATGTTTCTTTCAGCAGATACTTCTTTTAATTTGAAGGACCGTTTGTATGATAAAACTTGGTTGTTCCGATTGTCTTTTATGGCGGATATCTTTCAAAAACTTAACGAATTGAATTTATCATTGCAAGGTAAACAGACAACAGTGTTTCAGGCCTATAATAAAATAACTGCTTTTAAAAGAAAATTAGATTTTTGGATCATTTGCATTGGTAAGAAAGAAATAGAAAGCTTTATGTTACTCAGTGAGTTTGTTAGCGAAAACGACTCAGAAATGTTTGAAGATGATGTGTTTGAAGAATTGGTCCAATATCTCAGTTCGATGCGCGCATCTTTTGAAAAATATTTTCCCGAAGAACACAATACAAAAATTAAAGTGAATTCATGGATTCATAATCCTTTTTTACCCAACTTGGAAAAGCCTGAAAACATGTCAAACGAGATATATGAATCTCTTTTAGAAATGTCATCAGACACAAGTATGGAGTCACTGTTCAAAACGACGCCTCTCAATGATTTTTGGTGCAGAATCCAAGATGAATATGCAATGCTTGGCCAAATGGCTCTGGATATTCTTCTCCCGTTCCCAACTACATATTTGTGCGAAAGAGGATTCTCTACCTACGCAGCCACGAAAACAAAATATCGCAATAGACTGGACGCCGAAGCTGATATGAGACTCCAACTTTCTTCCATCAAACCTGATATCAACCAATTGATGAAAAATAAAAAACAGTTTCATACCTCCCACTAGCCAGATTTTTTCTTTTTTAATGTTTTCTATTATTGTCCTTGCCAAGTGGTGAAGTAAATAATAATTAGTAACTGTTACATTGTACTTTTATTATGCTGATTAATAAAGAATACACTTATAAAAACAATTGTTTTATTGTAGGGTTCCATCAAGTATTTTGCTTCCCAAAAGGGTTCCGTCATTAAAAAAGTTTGAGAACCACTGGTTTAGTTTATAATATAATAACTCCCGAGATATGTATAATAATTTAAATTATTTTGATACAAGTGATTACCCCAGTGATCATATTTGTTATTCATTAGAAAATAAAAAAAAACTGGGGAAGTTTAAAGACGAACTAAATGGTATTCCAGTGACGGCATTTGTAGGTTTAAGATCAAAAGTATATAGTATAAAAGTAGACGAAAATAAAATAATTACTAAATGTAAAGGAATTCCGTATAATATTACAAAAAACGAAATTATAAAGCATGTATATTTAATAATAATAATACGAGGGTGGTTCAAATATAAACCGGAATTTCGTCATAAAATTTTTTATTTTATACTTAGTGCTCATTTTTTACAATTTTTCGAGATAACCCCCCTCGCACGCTACGCACTTTTTCCACCTCTCTGGCAATTTTTTTATTCCTTTTTTGTAAAAATCTCGCGGCTTGTCACATAGCCATTTGTGCACGAACGATTCCACCTCATTGTTGCTGTCGAAACGTTGTCCACCAAGTGCTTCTTTCAATGGGCCAAACAAATAATAATCACAAGGCGACAAATCTGGACTGTAAGGAGGATGTTCAAGTGTTTCCCAGCCCAATTCGGCCAATGTCTCCATCGTGAGCCGAGCGGTATGTGGCCTGGCGTTGTCTTGAAGCAGTATCGCACTACGGATCGGAATTTCGCGCCTTTTTGTTCGATAGGCCGGTTTGACTGTTTTTTAGGAGGTTACTGTAATACTGCGCCGTCACAGTACGTTGTTCAGTTAGGAAATCGACTGCGATCATTCCCTTCATGTCCCAAAACACGGTACACAACACCTTCCCAGCCGACTGTGTAACCTTCGCTTTGACTGGCGCTCCCTCTTTTTTCTTCCACCACTCCATAGACGAGCGTTTACTCTCCGGCGTATAGTAGTGTACCCAAGTTTCGTCCGTGGTGAATATTCGCCGCAATAAATTCTCTCCTTCCTCTTCATACCGCTGCAGGAGACGCGTACAAACTTCCCAACGAATGAATTTCTGTTCAAAATTCAGAAGTCTTGGCACCCATCTGGCTGCAATTTTGCGATAACCTAGCCGATCATGAATTATTGTCTCAATACTACCTATGCTGATGCCCAATTCGTCGGTCATATCGCATACACGGACGCGTCGGTCAGCCAAAATGAGTTGTTCGATGGCTTTGACGTGTTCATCTGTAATGCTGGTTTTTGGGCGCCGCGCATGTGCTATGTTTGACACCACTTCACGTCCTTTTCGAAACGCGGAACACCACTCGTACACTTGAGTTTTGGAGAGACACTCATCCCCAAACTGTTCGTGTAATTTTTGGTAAATTTCCACGGATTTTACGTCGTCTTTGACTAAAAAACGAATAATGATGCGTTGCGCAACAGACACTGGTACTTCTTTTTCACTCATGGCTCTAACTACACTAAAAAGTGACGTTACGCGGTTCTAATTGCTCTACACGCTTCGTAACAAACCGGTTTAACTGCCAGTGCAACCACTTTTTCCACAATAAATTTTTCGCATGTTTATTTAAAAATTCCGGTTTATATTTGAACCACCCTCGTAATATTTCCACCGAAAATTTCTATACCGCATATTTAATAAGCAGTTTTAGACACAAAATATACACGATTCATTCTACGAAGCTAGCCATCAGTGGCTTAGATGACAAACGGATCGTGTTAGAAAATAATATACACACATTAGCTATAGGTCATACGGCCTTAAGTAATGTTAATAATAATAATTCAAGGGCCAGCAATAGTGAAAATACTGTTGATTCGGGCCCACCAGTTAAATGTATTCGTTTAGATTAATTTTTTGTATTTATTTTTGTATTTATTTTTGTATATTGTTGTGTATATTTGTATATATTTTTTCCATCCACCTGCCCGTCCATCCGTTCATTTTTTTTTTTTTACATTTACATTTTGAATATTTTTCTATATTTCTTTGTATATTTATGTGTAAAAATTTTCTCCGTCCGTTCGTTTTTATGATTTTTCATTAAAATTTTTGTAAATATATTTTTATACGTATGTAAAATATTTGTTTTGTATATACATATATATTTTTCCTCGATATCCATTCATTCGTTCATTCTATTTCATATATTTTTTCCTAATTATTTTTTGTCTTTTTTACAATCCTTTTCAATTTCGTTTATTTAATTTATTTCTCGATCTATCTCTGTCTTCTCCTCTTAACTTAAAGTACTGGCAATGATGAACTTTTTCCAAAAATCTGAACCAGTTGTGTAAAGTGTATATAATTATTATTTAATTTTCGAATATAATCTCGCTTAATTTGTTCATATCTTTTATAATCTTGTTTCAGAACAAAAAACCAAACTTAAAAAAAAATTTTCTATAGATTAATTATGGAAAATTTTCCCATGGAAATGTTGGAAGAAATTGCAAGTTACATGGAAATTGTGGATGTTATCAATCTGGCAAAAACAAATAAACATACTCGTATATATAAGTGTGTGATACCTACAATTCGAAAAAGATTATATGTTATTGATAATAAAAAAATTACAAGTGAAGAAGAGATAACTTTTAAGAAATCTGTTGAAGTTGTATGATTTTTTAAAATGAACAATGCTAATATAAAATCGTTTTTAATTTCAGCATATAAACAAGGAATAAGGTTTATTTTTTCACACTCTAGTCGATATAACACACCACTAGATTTGAAACAATTTTTTAAGCATGTGATGATTTTATTTGATTATGTATATGAAACTGATTTGATTTGTAAAATTTTTGTATATAAATCTACAATTTGTTTGAGAGGTCCTGAAGAAATAATAAAATATAAAGAGTTTCGAGGGACTTTTAAAAATTAATTTTTCTAATAGATAATATTATTCTTTTTTGTTTTAGGACGTTGTTTACAAAAATAAAAAATGTATTTTATTTTTAATACAACAGCTAAAGAGCTATTCGGAATTGACTTTGATAAATCCACTTATCCACAAACAGATTTGTATTATTATGGAAGGATCTCAAACGTTTTCGAGAAAAAGAAAATAACATATTATCACGATAAGTCTGTTTTTAACGGGGTGAGAGATTGTTTTATTTATAACATGGCAGAGTGGTATAACGAAAGGTTTAACACTTTAATTTATTTGGAACAAAAGTTGTGAAAAACCGGTAATATATGTACCGATTTAGATGCGTATTCCAATAGATTTATTGATGAGGTACCATCATTAGAAGAACAATATTTAGAACTCGGGATTATTTATAAAAAATACTTCGCCCCCGAATTGTATATTTTTAAAACTGAAAAAGTAAAAAAAAGATGTATGCGGTTAAAAAATAAAAAAAATAAAATGAATAAATATAATCAAATGGTATATAGCTTACAAAAATAGTGTATGTAACATTACATTATTTATAATAAATCGAGAGATATATAATGTTCCCCTCAAACAAATCTGTAATCCTTACAGAAATTTTGCATTGAAAATTTGTATTATCGGCAATAATAATAATTTATGTATTTAGTTTTATTCGTACTGTTTGTATATATTTTTTTTCATTTGCATGCATGTATTTTTTTTATCATCGTTCGCTTTTTGTATATCGTTGTTCATTCGAATTTGTTATGTTTTTTTACAATGTGTGTAATAAATGTTTTTTTCTCATTTCATTATTTACGTGTTTATATGTGTATGTTTTAGCATTAATGTGAAGCATATGGGGGAAGAAGTGAAAAAAAGTAAAAACGATATATATGAAAACAAATCAAGTATATTTCATGATTCTATATATAAATTTACAAAAACATCATGTGTTAAAAAAAGAAAATCTTATTAACTAAATAATAACGAAATTTTTAAAAAGAAAAAAATTTAATCGTCCAGAAACATTTTAAAAACAACTTCACATTTTCTGCAATCGCAAACGACATTTTCATCAAAAAATGTGCTATTTTTAGTTTCAGGAAACATTTCACGTATAAATTCAGTAAAAGATGTATAACCGCATTGTTTGCAATCTTTAATTAATGTTGGATGCGCTGCACTAAGAGGTAACGAATCTGGTATATCGTGTCTATGATGTTTAAAACACGGTAAATATTTTTTAATATTTTCATTATTCTTCAACGTTTCAGGTAGTTTATCGTATAATTCATAAATTTTATCAGGGCATTCTGCAATTAATATCTCCGCAGTAGCTTTCTGTAACATTTTGTGTATGGGGTATTTTAATGCAGATAAAACTGGTCTAACATTCATATCGAACCATTTCATCATAACATGAGCATTTTGTAACGAACATGCATTAGTTTTTCCGTCAGTGTGAGCGTCACATTTTACAACATTCGAAATAGCATGGTACTTATTGTTTAAATTTCTTAAATTCGGCATAGCATAACGCGTTTCTAAATTAATTATTTCGTAATTTGAAAGCAATGATTCCATAAATTTTTCCCATATAGTTTCAACTTTTGTATCTCCTTTAATGTAAATTTTTAATGGTTGGGATCTAATTAAAACATTTTCCAAATCGATCGATATATTTCTATAATCAGAATCTCCGGCATTCCATGGAATAGAATTATAATTTCGTGTAAGCCACCAATTTGTACGTTTTTTAGTATTTGATAATATATCCCAATCGTTCACGGTGGTTTATAAATTTGATGAAATTGTATTTCACCATCCAGACTTAAAATCGCTAGTTCCTTAATTATGTATGCATTATCATTATTTTTAAAACATTGAAAATCAATTATAACTTCGTACATACTATTATTCATCGTTACTAACTAATAATTAAGACAACGAAACAAACTTTTTATAAAAAATAACTTTATTACTTTAAAAAATACAAATGTGTAAAAAAACTTAACGCGCGTAAAATTTGTGTTTACACAACCATAAAACAACAAATACTAAATTGTAAAATTGCATTCTTTTACAATCATAATTCCAATACATTATAACTGGTTGATTTATCATGTATAATAAGAGCGTAACATGAAGTGTTTGAAGGTACATTATTAAGCGTCTTAAAATCAATTCTAATCTGCAGCGTACTACCGTCGTTTAAGAGCTCATTTTGAAAGTTACATGGTTTGATGAAAAGGGGGTATTTATTAAGAAAATCTTCTACACTCACAGCAGGGTGCGGCGGTTCTTTTCCATAATACATTGTTTGAAAATTGGCAAATAACAAGTATAAGTTTCCGAATCTTTTTTGAGCAAAATCTAAATTCATTACTTTGTAAGGATATCTCGTTGAATTTATATAGGTGCAAATTTCAGTTATATTCAAATGATTGAATGTAGAACTATCTTTGGTTAAATTATTTTGTTTATTAGTTTGAAATCCAATAATAATGAAACGAGGACGTTCTACCATTGATGATGATTTAATTACCCAACTGTGTTCAGAAACAGTGGGCAGAGCCGGTTGATAAGAAAGAGACTATGCTCTAAATTGAATAGGCGCGTGCTTTATCTTCTTTATTCTGTTAAGTAAGGATATTTTCACTTGATCGCTCTATTTAACAAATGGTAGTTGCCATGCAATTGTTTGAAATGTTACATTAATTGACTTATCTTCTGTTGCGGTAAAGGCATTTTTGTTATTGTTGGCACGGATGAGAAATTTCTTGACTTGTGTGTAAATAGCATGTCTATAATCTTCTGTAAAACCGAATATGTACCATAAAGGAATAATAAATTGAAATTCCAACAACAATTTGGCTTCGGCACCTGTTGATGTTGAGGGGGTTGATGGATCAGTAATTTCTTGTGTAAATACTTTCAATTCTTCCATATTTAGAGCGCATGTACTGTAGTTGTAATCTGATTTGATATCTTCCGAACATAATAATCTACGCATGAGAGTCGTAATTCCAGGGTGTCGTACACATTCTATAGTACAGGGGGGGCAACCTGCAGCTTGCAAGACACATGCGGCTCTTTGAAGGATTATTTGTGGCTCTCGATAAATGTAAACAAGTTCCCTTTTCATTTTTGTGCTATTATATTTTAAAAAATTATTATCGTTCCATATGTGTTTCAAAATGTCTTTTAAATTACTGACAACAAATATTAAAGACTAAGTGCAGCATTGTAACAAATTTCATTTCTGTCCAAGTTAAGAATAGAAATTCAAAATCGACCGACTCCAGACCGATTTTGAATTTGTTAACTTTCATTGCAACGGACAGTTGACATTGTGCTCTGAAGGAAACAATTTGTATCACTCTTGCTACGAATATAATTTGTAATCTGGAATTTTTGGTAAGTTAACTAAATTTGTTTTGTAGTATGTAACACATGTTGTTATTGTTTTAATAACACAAAACTTGTATTTTCTAAATTTATTTATTTATTTTCAGTTCTTTTAAAAATATGATGACATAGAACGAAAATAAAAAAAGAAAATATGATCAAGAAAATAGAAATTTTAATAATGAGTGGGAGGAGAATTTCTTTTTTATTGACAATAATGGAAAAGCATTATGTATTATTTGTAATTCTATGGTCATAAATTATAAAATAACTGGCATTATTGTTATTGGGCGATAGTTCTCAATTTGACTTTGATTCCCCTTCTTAGAGATCGGTCTAATAATCCCTCTTTTGAGTCCGTCTGGAATGCACTCTTCCTTTATTGAGCGATTAATCATATGAGTTACAATAGGAGTAAAGAACTTTACATTTCGCTTAATGTCTTTAACCCTAATTTTGTCCGATCCGGGTGCCTTGTGCTCTTTTAGCTCATTAATTATTTCTTCTATTTGAACGCCATTTGCGGCTGGAATAAAGAATGAAGTCATTCTCGCCTCGTCGTCTGACGTATTCAGTAGATGCATTTCGCAAGTATGCTTCTGTTCTTCCACAGAACTTACGAAATATTCGCTAAATTGTTCGGTTATTGTTTCACTATTCCCAAAATTCCTAGTGATGAAATCGTCTACTGTTTTTTTGTTCTTTTTGCTAAGAATATCATTAATTATTCCCCACGTTTTTTTGCTGTCATTGTTCGCCTTAACTATTTGCCTTTGGTAATACGTCTGCTTGGCATTCCTTATTTCTGTTTTGACTAAATTACGATATTTTTTATATAGATTTTTGTATCTCGCGTTGGTTCTATTCCCTTTACTGAGTTTGAAATATTGATCTCTAATTTTAATGAAATTGATTATTTTCTGACTCATCCATTCATTTTTCGGGTTATATTTATTTCCTTTTTTCCCATCACCCACTTCCACTTTGCAATCCCTATAACAATGGAGCAAGCATTATTGACTACCTATTGGTGTCTGATACGGTTACTCAACTAGTCAACTTCGAATTAAAACAGTTTGATATTGCCTTTCATAAAAAAAACATACAGTTTTCTGTTTCTCACAAGTTCGATTTATTAATTGAAAATGTTTTCACCAAACTAGATATCAAAAAATTTAGGAAAACCTTGGATAGAAACTATATTGCTTTGTTTTAGAAAAATATAAGGGCTGTTCATGCGGTTTGTCTTTGAACAGGCTAATAACGAGTCTACATAGTTACGTCAGTAGCACTGCTAAGCAATGTCAAGTTGTTTCTTTCTCCTCAAAGCATGATTGGTGGACAGATAAGCTTGAATTTATCAAAAATAAAATTAATTTAGTTCGCAAGAAGAAAAATAAATGCAAAGATGCTGTTAAGCGATTCTTTCTTGACAGCACTCTGAAGCAGCTTAATAACGAATACAAACGAGAGATATCCAGGACAAAATTACAACAGTGGAGGGAATTTGTTGCTGGCAGTACTGCCTGGGGTAAACCCTACAAAATACTGATCAAAAAGAAAGGCAAAGTACAACAATTCCTGATATAGACTACGAACAGCAAGTAATTAAGAATGACCTAGGAAAATGTAGTGCTTTTCTTAAGCACTTTTTGCCTCAAAAATTTGATACTGAATTTGTTATTTTACGTGAATTTTTTTTCTTCATTTCGATTTGCTTAGCACAGAACCTATATATATATATATATACTTTTTTTATACTCATCTTAGCGAATGAATGTTCGTATATTTATAGTATTTTTGATCATTTCTTGTCATTTTATCAGTGGCGTAGTGTGAATTTCAGGACTGAGGAAGCGTTACAATCAAATATTTTGTTAACATAAAAATAAACATGTGTAAAATTCGATTAAATACAGAACAGAAATAAAAATTAATTAAAAGAAACGAAATGTTTCATTTTTTATAAATTAATTCAACTTTTCGGTTCTTCTTTGCGAAAATGTCTATTACATCATCACGAAAAGATGCTCGTTTCTTAATGTTTGATAATAATTCTTTTTCAATACTAAAAAAAGCAAATGAAGGTAGTCACTCCTGACCTTGTGTATTTCTTAAATAAGTTTTTATAAAGAAATTACACAAATCCTAAAATCGGATACTACAAAGCTATCATTTTCGCAAATTATAAGCCAAACTCCAACGAAGAAATCAGAAAATAAAGTGCTGACAGTGTCCTCGAATGATACTGAGGAAACATTCAATACCATTAAAAATAATATCAACCATAACAAGAAAGGTATAACACTGACTCATTCAGTGATTAAGATGGGCAAGAATAAAATTATTTTTCATCTTTGGGATGAAGATCTTAATAAAATGACTCACGAAACTAGTTTGTTAAGTTTGCCGGGAACAATGATCAAAAAATCAATTAAATTAACGCCAACAATACGAGTGTTTAATACAAACGATATGACAAAAGAAGAATTATCTTCTGTTATCACATTCATCCACGGAAATCAACCTTTATATTATTTTAAATAATAAAAAACCAAAAAAAAAAAAAAAAAAAAAGTAATTCGCAGTAACTTAATGAGTGGCTGTAGGGTTTTAAAAAGAACTATTTATTTGAAATTGGCATTTTTTATTTTTTTATTACATCATACCAGTCCTAAAATCATAATCGACGAGGCTATTATGTATATTATTTTATTTCTTATGCTCAGGTATCCAGCGTGTCAGTATGAGCACTGGTCGATCTGAAAACTGATTACTATACGACTGACAACTAAGATATTAGCGACATTTTTCTCCTCATAAAATCCCAGCGTGTCAGTATGAGCACTGGTCGATCTGAAAACTGATTACTATACGACTGACAACTAAGATATTAGCGACATTTTTCTCCTCATAAAATCCCAATCCCGTCGCTCATTGCTACCAGTCTTTCTAATTTTTTTCCTATTGTCCTTTCCTACAACACTCTAGCTTACTTCTCTCATGACTTCAAAAAAAAAAAAAAAAAAAAAAAAATACTTTTCTCATGACTTCAATAGCCTATGGCAGCGTATCAAATTTGCCTTTCTCCCACTTCAAGCCAATTCCTCCTCTCACAGTGCAGTCAACAATGAATTTCTTCGTTTATTGAATTCCTCTTTTCCTGCTCATGTATTAATCTTTACTGATGGTTCCAGGAGCGAGGACGGCGTGAGTGGTGCGTTTACTGCCCTGCCGCTTCGGCATTTCGAGTCCTTCCAGCTTCCTTCCTTCTGCACTATTTATTCTACCAAGTTGATCGCCATCCTTCAGGCTATCTCTCTTATTTCCTCTTTAAGCGATCTTTCTCAATTTCTCATTATTTCGGACTCTAAAGGCGTCCTTCAAGACCCATCCTCCCCTCCTTCACATTCCTCTGATAGTATTATTCTCTCAATTCGTTCTCTTACCTCCACTCTGCAGTCATCCCGCTCTATTCTTATTGATTTTTTATAGGTCCCCAGTCATTCTGAAATTGATGGCAATGACGCAGCCGATTTCTGCTGGTCGCCTTGATTCATTCCTCAACCATTTCCCTTCCTTATCCACCTCCTATCACGCCAGACTTTGGCGGGATACTTATCCTTCCCTATTTTCTAATCGTCATTCGCATTACCGTTTTATTCAGCCGATTCTTCGTTCTCTGTCTTGGTTCTATTCTATTCCTCTCGGTCGTCGCTTTTCTATTGTCTTCCTAATTCGTCTCCGGATCAACCATTCTCTCCTCCAGTTCTCTCGCTTTCGATTTGCTCTGTCACCTTCTCCTTATTGTTCTCTTCACGATTGTGATCGTCCTTGTATATGTGATGCTGATCACATTTTCTTCGAGTGTCCTGCTCTTCGTAATGAACGCTTCCTTTTATGCAGTCAGCTCTTGTCATTAGGTCTCCCTAATCCCTATAACTCTTCCTTTATCCTCTCCTTTCCTTCATCTTCTGTGATGTCTGCACTACTGTCCTTTGTTGCGTCCATTTTGGATCGCCTGGCTATTTAGTTCTTTAGCTTAGTTTTTCTTGTTCTTGGGTCAATGCCGCTGGCGCGCCCACAAAAAAAAAAAAGAGATATTAGCGACGGTGTTATCTACCGCGTCTAGCGCCTGGTCCATGCTCTTTTGAGCCTCCTTAGCGGATCCCAGCGACTGGGGTTTGCTATCTCTGAGTTTTGATTGAGTTGAAGTGTCTCATAAAAGTTTTTGTATTGCTTTAAGAGAGTCATTTCTTTATTTAAACAAAAAATGGGAGAACAGAATTTTTCTAAATTATTTGTATCTTACTGCATCATCCATTAAGAAAGTCTATGTGCAAAGGCTAAGCAATTAGAAAATGTTATGTCTGTCGTAGCCAACTGCATAAACACAATTAAAAAATCAACACTTAGTCATCGAGAATTTTAAGAATTGCTAATTGATCTTGAACGTGAATATACACACACAGATGTTCAACATTATTGCGATGGTTCTCGGAGAGCGACTGTATTAAAACAATTTTATAATTTGAAACAAAATTAAACTATTCATGGATATGAAAGGAATTTCTATTGAAGCATTAGATGATGAGAAATGGTTGTCAGATTTGGCATTCTTTGTTGATATTACAGGTCACCTGAACGTTTTAAATGAAATCTTACAAAACAAAATCAACACGTGACACAATTATATGGACATATTAAAGGAATTAGAAGTAAACTCCATTTGTTACAATCCTATATGGAGCAAAATAATTTTTTTCATTTTCAAACATTATCTAATTATTGTGACAAATATAATCCTCAATTTTTTGTTAAAAAATCAAAGATCTTTATTCAGAATTTGATCCAGTTTTCAAGATTCCAACAAAAAAAATATTTATTTTCAATTGGTTAACTTGCCATTTTCTATCACCGCAATCGAAACTGTTCCAGAAAAATTTCAAATGGAGTTATAGGATCAGAGAGGATAGATTTAAGAGAAAAATTTAATTTTACACCTGTCCATGAATTTTATAAAAATCTGTCGGCCGAGGAATTTCCAAATTTAGTTGATAATGCGAAGTATATTTACTCTTTATTTAGCTCAACATTTCAAAGTGAACAGCTGTTCTCCAAGATGAAGTACTTGAAATCGAAACACAGAACCAAAATATCCGATATGCATTTATGAAGCAACTTGCGTTTAAGCAGAAAACAAATTGAACCAGAAATTGAAATGCTAACAAAATTTTTGCAGCACCAAATGTTCACCTATACATGTATATTTAAGGTTTTAGGATTAATCGTTATTTTTTCAAATTCTTTGCGATTTGTCCAAAACAATAAGAGAAATAAGTATAATAATTAACTTTTTTTTATTATTATTTCATATTTGCAAACTAACAAATTATAGATCACAAGAAGCTGTCAATTAACTACTACAGCTTCCAAAAAAAAATTAAAATTTATTTTGCCCAAAATATGAAAAAGGTGACCCCCACCCTGGGTCTAGTACGTGTAGAAATAAAAAGTTTAATAATTAGTTAACCATTTCATTCAATTTAAATCGTATTATAGTTATTTTTATGTTGTACGTTTAATATCACTTTTACTAGGTTCGGGTAATTATTATTAGTTTTTAAATTTAAATTTTATACTTATTCATTAAAATTATATTTAACATATTACAATTAAAGTGCCCATTAAGATATGCAGGGGATTGATTTATAAGTGAGATTAATATCAATTTTAATTTTAAATTTATTTTACAAAACTCTAATTTAATAAGAAATTATTAATAATATATATTCGAATAACTCAATGATTGTAATTGTAAACATGGGCTTTATGCTAAGCATTGTATGGTAAATACATAGTGGGATTGGAGAAGACTTGGATAAAGAAAATAGAAAGAATAATAAGAAGAGGAAAAGAAAGAATTTAAGGTGAAATTAGTAAAATCAAATACCTAGTAATAGCCCATGTACATTCAACATTTAACAATACACGCCGCTACTCGTGCTAACCTACGCAAAATAGCTTTTAATTTCAAAGTAAAATTATATAAATTATGCATTTAAAATGAACAAACTGAATTGAATTGAATTATTATTTCCTAGTAGTTACTCTCGTAATAATTCTCATTTGAAATGTTTCTTTGTATAATATTCTCTGACAAATACACACTTATTATCAAAAAAATTATTATTATTATATATTAGGTATTGATCTATGATTTGTCTAACTGTTGAGGTAAAAAAACTAATGAATTATTCACGGACAAAGTCCTTCAAAATGAATTTGCTAATTAGGAAACATAATATGAACAGTATGCGAGATTTTTATTTGACATGTCAGTCAGATATTACAATGGAGGCAAAGGTAAGAAATAAACTGATAATGTAGAAAGATGTATTTAAATAGCAATGAGGGATGTAACTTCATGGCCTGCGCTTGCAAACCATAAAGAAGATGCAAAGAGAAAATCACTACCTAGCACTATGGCCGCGTAAGTATGAATTATCATTCAGTACACTATGGCTACGCCTCAGTTAAGAGCGCCCACAATGCCTGATGAGAAGCAAAAGTAAGAATCACCATCTAGTACTATGGCCACGCCCGAGTTGAGAGCGTCCACAATACTTAATGAGAAACAAAAGTAAGAATTAATACTAAATAAAACGTAACATGAGATTTATTTAATTAAATTATGAAAAAATAATAAATATCGATTAGATCGGCAAAAATTAAGAATTACTATCCCACATTTGACAGCATAAACAAAAGCAACGGAATTTATACTTGTTTCAGTTTGAAAAATCTTTTTTTTTTCTAAACATTCATAGATTTACATATTGTTGTATTCTTGACACTTCTGTCATAGTTATAAAGGCAGGTAATATGACCCGTCATTGATATTTAAACATATCCTTCTGGCATTGTCAATTTATTTCTCACATTCGTTTCAGTTCTAATATCTGACTGAAGGCATATTAAACAATAAATCTTGTATACTGCTTTTTTTATAATTAAAGAACTTTGCCCATAGGTGATTCGTTAGTTTTAATGATCTCAGCAAAAGCACAAAATCGCAGGATAATTATGAAAAATACGTAAAATATTAAAGTAAAAAAAAAAATCATTTTACTTATGTAAAATAAATTTTCAGTACATGTTAGTAAATAACTATTAATATAATTTTTAAATATTTGTAATATTAACAAATATGCAAATGCACTGAAATACAATTTTAACTTTCTCTTAAAAATTATCATACAGTTTTTACATTTTTATTTTAAATAAAAAGCAATAAATCTATTCCTTAACAAGCATTACTCCATTCAGTTTCAATGGGTTCTGCTATTCTTTTATTAATTTAAAATGTTTTATTGTGATTACTTTCCATTAAACTTAGAAAAACCTGATGAATTTAACGTATTGTTTGAAATTTAAATACAATGCATATTTATTTATAAGCAATTTATATAATACGAAAACATTTTTTTTTTAAATCGAATTTATAACATTTGGTGGTTATATATAATAAATAGGTTTTGCAAATAAATTTTAATGAAATAATTTTATAATTCAAATCAAATCAAATCAAAATACCTTTATTGAGAAAATTATATTATGCATGATTAAGATATTACATAAAATTAGTTATTTATAAGTAAAATTTCCTCGGCCCATGAAGAGCAAAGGTATCCCTTAACCGTTCCCATTCTGATCTATTAACTTCTATTTTTTCAAAGTTATTATTATTTAAAAATTGATTTATTTCGTCTTTCCATCTACCTTTTTGATGACCTCGTTTTCGTCTGTAATGTGAAAGATACCAAAAAGTGGAGTAAATTCTATAGGTCATAAAATATATGATAGAAAAGAGATAAATAAATTAATAACTAACTATTATAGGGAATTATATAAAGGCGAAAATAATTATGAGGACATAATGGTAAACTTCGAAACAGAACCTGAGTTCTTAATTAACGAAATAAAAATAATAGTAGGAAAATTAAAGTCTAACAGAAGCCCAGGCCATGATGGTATAGTTAACGGACATATTAAAGCAGGAGGGGACTATCTAATTAAATTTCTTACAACACTTTTCAACAGTATCTTAAGAACAAGTAATATACCCGAAGAATGGAGATATTCAGATATAATAATACTATTTAAGAAAGGCGATCGTCATAAAATCGAAAATTACCGCCCTATTACTTTAAGCTTAAGTATTTCGAAGTTGTTCTCAAAACTACTAGAAATAAGATTAAAACATTTTTTAGAAGCCCAGCAACCAACGGAACAAGCCGGCTTCCGGAAGACATTTTCAACAACTGACCACCTTCATACAATAAACCAAATAATAGAAAAAAGTAATGAATACCAGATAAATTTATATTTAGCCTTAATTGATTACCAAAAAGCGTTCGACTCCTTAAAACATGAATATATACTTAAAGCAATGCACAAACAAGGGGTCCCAGGAAATTTCATTAGGTTAATTCAGGAAATGTACAAAAGACTCAAAACGCGAATAATAACGGACATTAAAGGGGAATACTTTTCAATTAATAAAGGGGTTAGGCAAGGAGACCCACTCTCTCCAATCTTATTTAATTGTACATTAGAAGAAGTTTTTAGAGAAATGAACTGGGAAAATAAGGGAATAAATATAAATGGTAAGAAATTATCAAATTTAAGATTTGCAGATGACATTGTTCTTCTTTCCTCTTCCTTAGAAGAACTGAAGGAAATGCTATTGGAGCTAGACATGAAAGGATCAAAAGTCGGACTATCTATTAACACCCTAAAAACTAAAATATTAACTAAGACTACAACCCAGAGAGGAATACAGATAAATAATAATTTAATAGAAATAGTGAGCGAAGCGACATACTTAGGTCAACAATTATCATTTGAGAATAAGATGGAAAAATAAATAAACACGAGAATTACTAAGACATGGAATAAGTATTGGTCGCTAAAAAGAATATTCAAAGGACCTTTCAGTAATCATCATAAAAGTCAAATTTTTAACATGTGCATACTACCTGTTTTAACTTATGGGTGCCAAACTTGGACATTGAACACAAAAATTATAAATAAACTAAGGGTAACGCAAAACACACTAGAAAGATCAATGCTTAATATAAAAATAAGAGATCGAATAAGAATAAAAGAAATAAAATGGCGTTTAGGTAATAATATTGACATGGTGAACTATGTTAGAAGGAGAAAATGGGAATGGGCTGGCCATGTAATAAGATTAAGAGACGACCGTTGGACATATAAATTTTATAATTATTACAACTTTAATATTTCTTTGAATATATATATATTGCATGTGTGCGTGTGTGTGTGTACTACACTTGATCCATTTTGTTAATTTCAAATCTGTATTAGCTATATACTTTTAAAGTTAGTGGTATGAAAATTAAAAATGAAAGATTTTAAATTTATTACACGGCAATCAAGTAATATAGTTCCATTACACCTGAACAAAAGTGTATATGATGATTAATGTATCCATGTTTAAAAAAAAAAAAGAAAATAGCTTAAGGAAACCGCCTGATTTGTACCATATGTAAAGATAAAAAAGTAAATAATTATAAAATTTTTATGGAACATTTAAATAATGAGCGCAGTATAGAGGTGGAATTTAAAAAAAATTACATTAACAAAATAGGATGGTAAGTATCATTATATAGTATAGCGTTATAGCCATAACTGGGTCTGAGAGAAATTCAATAATAAATCATTTCGTAAAGCCGTAAATTATTGCGTAATTCGGTGGGAATATTTAGAAAGTTAAAAACGGAAAATATGTATATTCAATAAATAAAATTCCAAATACGAGTTGACAGATAATGCATAAGCCGGGGAATTGCAAATCCTGGGTAGCTGCCCTAAGTCGGCCAAGCCCCCCCCCCCCAAAAAAAAAAAAAAAAAAAGAAATTAAAAGTAACAAAGAGAACAGAAATGTTTATTATAAATAGTTTTATAGTGCAAAGTCGGAATTAGCGGTAAACAGGGAATTTCTCTAAAATGACGGTGTAACATGATAAGAGACGGATGAATAGAGCGAAATCTGTTCGATGTCAGCGATGGAAATTACTCTTAATGCTTCCGGCGGCGATGTGATTACGCGCTGAACATGTTCTAATACATATCGTCTTTCTCTAGTTCGTTTTAGTCATTTGTATGTAGTATGAATTGCATTACATCGAAACTCATCATCCTAGTCACTGAGAAAAGCATACTGCTTTAGGAAAGCTGCCACAATAATTAAGTACGATTAAAGTTAGAAAGAATAAGGAACAGCTTAGATATAGTATAGCCGGAAGTCGAAAACTTTGGAGACAAAAGGTGGAAGAAAATGCTCGAAAGACACCAGTTCCTATATTAACTACTGGAGGAGCTGAAAGGTCCAGCCTTCGCGGTCGCGAGTCAATCCGACGCACTATGGGGTATTTGACCCTAAAAGCTGGCCAAAATTCCAATTCGTAAAGCAGATGATCTTTCAGAAAAAACAATTACCGGAGGTACGTAAAGAGTCTGCGAAGCAAATGGGACAGTTGAGTTTTACCTAAGCTATGCATTATTGTCGCTAGGTCACTTCAAACTTACCGTTTGCTAACAGCGGTTGTGTGATTTGTTGATATACTATAGACTCGTTCTCATTAAAAATGCTGTAGTTTGGTTTTGTGCATAAGTTTAGGAATTTTTTAATATGGATTCTTCAGAACCAGGTATGTTTATCAATTTGCATGATATTTTTAATAAAAATAATATTTTATTCATGTAATATTAATCACATAATTGAGGTGATAAAATTTTGCTATTTCAGACACTGGCAATGCAAAAATTAATTGTTTTGATTTATTTCTAAGCTTTTCTAACAATTGTAATATATCTTGAAATAAAGTAAATTTATCGTAGAAGGCATTTTATCAAAAATTTTTTGCGTAAAATTGCGTTTTTGTGTTTTATGAATTTTTTCCTATATACCATCAATATTATTTTAATATATGAAAAATGATATTATTTTAGTTCTTCTTTTGTAGGATCCTCGGGGGTTAAATGTATATTGAGAAAAGATTTATGCACTATAATTAGAGAATCAGAGGTGTCACCTTTGAGAAAAAAGTCGAATTTATAGCTAAATATATTGTACAGAAATATCGTAAAAGCGCAGATCATCAAAAGGAGTTCAAGCACAAATAATCTTTAATAAAGCATCAGTTTAAATCAAAATGAAAGGCAGCACAAAGAAAGAAAGATGTGTTTGAAAAAAACAACAGTGAATAAATAAATTACCAATAACAGAATGGCAGGCAAGATCAAGAGCTCACAAAAATAGTCAAAACAAGAAAACAAGAAATACAGGACAAATTCAAAAATGAGATGGGTCTTACAGTTGATGTTCCCAATGATGGATTCGGAAATACAAACAATGGGAATAAAGCAGGCGCTTTTTTAACAACCATGAGTTATCGTCTAAGATAACTGGAGTTGATCTAAATTTAATATATAGATTAAAAATTATTTTAGAAGTTCTATTAAGTGGACACAAAATTAATTTCAAAACATTTGAAGAATATACAAAAGAGACAGCAGATCTTTATGTTCGATTATACTCATGGCATCCGATGTCCCCGATCATGCACCAAATTTTAAGACATAGTCCACAAATTATTGATAGCTTCCTTCTGCCTACAGGGCAGCTGTCTGAAGAGGCTGCAGAAACGAGGAATAAACATTTTCAGTCGTACAGACTAAATTATGCAAGGAAATGTTCTCGAGAAGTATGTAAATTGGATATTATAAATAAGTTTCTTCTCACTTCTGACCCATTAGTTACGGGCATGAGACAAAAATGTTAGAGTAAGATGAGTTGTTTTTTAAAAGAAAACAATCGAATTACTCTTACCTGGTGGAAGCGGAAGTCCTAAAGAACTTGAACCTGCCGAAGAAAGTAGTGAAGAGGAGTAATTTATAATAATGTTCTGTAAATTTTTATAAAAAAAAAATATTTTATAATTTCTTTTTTTTTTTTATAAAGAATCAAAAGTTTTATTAAAATTTAACAAAATTTTGTTTAATTTTCGATAAATATTGATAAAATCACAAAAATATCCTTTTTATACTAAAAAATAATTTTGGCCAGCTTTTTGGGTCAAATACCCCATAGTGCGACGGATAGATCGCAGTCAAGTCACGGAAACACTTACAGGCCAGATTTTATTTATTCATTAATATTTTATATTGTTTTATTGTTGTTGCGATCTGAATGAGTATAGGACAAAGTATATGTGTATGGTATATGTGTTTTTAATAATTTGTGTTGATTTGTGTTTAATTTTTTTATGCAGCTGCATCTCACAGTCGTTTAGAGTCTCGGTGATTTAAATATATGTAAAGAAAATTAATAAACGAAGTGTTAGATTATTGCCTGTGAGTGTGCGAAGTAATTTCCGGCGATTATGATTTAAAAAAAAAAAAAAAGACTAAGCATCTCCGGTAACGAAAATGTTGATAATCTTGCAAAAACCGCACACCGTTCTTCTCCTCTCCTTCCCTTTATACCACAAGACCTCCAGTCATATATATGTGTACAAACTCGAAACAAATGGCAATTAGAATGGTCCCAACAACACACCAACAAACTTCATACTTTCAAAAAATCAATTGTCCCTTGGAAACATTTATCAAGCCTCAATAGGACCGACGAAATTATTATTACTAGAATTCGTATTGGTCACACCAAAATTACCCACGGTCACCTATATCAACGAATTCGACAAAATCCCACTTGTACCTACTGCTCCTCAGATATCATGACAACAAAACACCTTCTTTTCTCCTGTCCTTCCTTCTCTGCTCAACGATTACAACATAAAATAACCCCTCAGTCAATACCTGATGACCCAGAACAACTAAATTCATTGATCACCTTTCTCAAAAAAAGCCACCTTTACTCCCTAATCTAAAACCTATCCGATGGACGCAATAATCCTGGCAGTTACTTTTTGCCAAATAAACCTAGAAACACGTCAATTAATAACCTGAATCACATTATTAAAATGTATCCAAATTTCTCAGTAATAATAATAGGTGACCTAAATATTAGGCTACCTAAGATGAAGCCACAAATCAGACAAAACCCAAATTCACTTTTATTACAGAATTCAACATATAATAATAATTCAGTCATTACAAATAATAAATCTCCCGCATTTAGCAATTATAATAGAGAGAGAGCATATTGACTATTTCTTAGTGTCTGACACTGTTAATCAACGTATTAGTTTTTACTTAATTTATTTTCAATATCTGATAATTTTAAAAAACCCCAGGCAACGTTTATGCTAAATTAGATATACACAAATCTAGAGAGGTTCAGGACAAAAACTATATTAAAATATTGCAAGAAAATATCAACAAATACACATGTGGACTTGTTAATAAATGCCAGACAGTAAAAGTAAGGCCAAATTGTAACTGATGGACGATCGGCTTGATATAATTAAAAATAAAATTAATCTAACACATAAGAAAAAATAAATAATTTTCGGAAACAACTGTTTTAAAAAAAGAATTTATTCGCTTAACGTTTCGACCAGCTTCTTACACTGGCCATCATCAGAAGCAAACCGAAGAACGGAGCGAAAATTGCAATCGACAATAACATTAAAATAAGAATCAGAAATCATGAAAAACCCAAATCAAAACAGATAAACTACCTCTAAACAGGAAAACCGACAAAACGCATAACAACAGATAGAAAAATATAAAAACATAGGAAAAAAAAATAATAATAAAAAGAACAAAATCTAAACGGGAAAAACCGACATCTATCTGTTGTTATGCGTTTTGTCAGTTTTTCCCGTTTAGATTTTGTTCTTTTTATTATTATTTTTTTTCCTATGTTTTTATATTTTATCTATCTGTTGTTATGCGTTTTGTCGGTTTTCCTGTTTAGAGGTAGTTTATCTGTTTTGATTGGGGTTTTTCATGATTTCTGATTCTTATTTTAATGTTATTGTCGATTGCAATTTTCGCTCCGTTCTTCGGTTTGCTTCTGATGATGGTCAGTGTAAGCTGGTCGAAACGTTAAGCGAATAAATATCTTTTTTTAAAACGCAGTTGTTTCCGAAAATTATTTATTATGAGTAGTCACTGTGAAAGCTTTAAATTTTTAATACATAAGAAAAAAGCTAAATGCAGTAAATCGGCGAAGCTAGTCTACATTAATAATACATTAAAAACGGGCCCAATAAGGACCCTCGTAATACTCCCATATCTAATTTTTGTTTCTTTTGTACATTACCTATTTCAATGTAAGTATGTCTATTTGCACAGTATTCATTAATATTTAGTATATTATAATCTATTCCTATTTCCTTTAATAATTTAATTAAACTATTTAGATCAAGACTATTGAAAGCCTTCACTATGTCTAGTGTCATTAGGCAACTCAAATAGGAATTACTTTTATAATAAGTTATTTTTAAAATACTCCATATTGTCAATTCTGTTGATTTCTCCGGCAAAGCGCCATTCTGGTCTTTGTTAATTACATTATGATGTTGAATAAAGTTTTTTAATTTATTTAATATACACTTTTCATAAATTTTACTGTAATTTGATAAAAGTGAAATTGCTCTATATGAACCAGAGATAATTTTTAATTTTTAATCGTTTTTGGCAATATTACTGTCTTTGATATTTTCCATTTTTGTGGATAGTGTTCATATTGAAATAATAAATTAATTAATTTGGTAATTACTTCTGGGTATTTTCTATTAAAATTTTTCAGAAATTCATTTGATATTTTATCTAATTCACAAGCTATATTATTCTTAAGATTAACAATAATTAATGAAACTTCTTTACTCATTGAATTTGTTATGTTAATTTTATGTAATTCCTGTTTAAAAGGTCTAGAATTTAACTCTTTCACGGGAAATGTCACTGTGGAGCGACACTACTTTTAATGGCTAATATTTAAATATATATATATTTTTTTTTTTTTTTTGTGAACGCAACATCCTGTACCGTGTTTAACTGCTGTGGCTATTACAGTACGAAGATGCGCAGTTTGTTTTTATAGATATCTGATTATTCCGCTAGTTCTGATAAATTGTATTATGGATAAAATTGCATCGGGGGAATTCTCAAGAATGTTGGTGACTGTTTTGTTATTAATTGAAGGGGGCTGGTGAGGTGATAATGCTGGACAGTCGCATAGTATGTGAGGAGTTGAGGGAGCAACATCTTGGCCACAGAAAGGACAATTCATAGGAGAGGGGGTTCTTTGCAAAATAAAATTATGCGACATGGCCGTATGGCCTGTGCGCAAGCGGCTAAGTGCACAGAAATCTCTGCGGGAAATGCTTTTTTCCGGCCACCATGGTTCGGCTGAGGGTTTAATTAACCTCGAGAAAGTCTGACACGAGGACCAATGGGTTTTCCATAAGGACGTGAGATTATTAAAGATTATGTTCGAGAGATAAGGTGGAGGTGGGCTGTTACTAGGCGAGGGGCAATATATTTCTGCTCGGGCGGATGTATCGACGCGTTCATTTCCAGGAATCCCTACATGGCTGGGCGCCCACAGAAAGGATATGGAGCACTGTCTCTTAATAAGTTCGTATAATACCTGCTGGGTTCGAATTGCTACAGGATGTTTGGTGAGGGGATTAGAAATTGTCAATAAAGCTGCGGATGAATCAGATACCAGCAGGGCTTTCTGTGATGTAGGCTCTGTAAAAAGAAAATATTCCAAACAGAAAAATACTGCGTATATTTCAGCATCCAGCACCGAGAAATTGTCATTCGGTCGAATGCTTCGAATCACGTCGCAGACTTCAAAGGAACAGGCGGTTGGGGATGAAGTAGCCTCTGGAGTAGCCTTGGCAGCTTCCGTGTAGAAAAGGAGGTGGTCGGAGTATTTTTGCATTGTTGCTGTTGTCAACTGAACGATATTCGGATGCAGGGGTTTATTATACTTCGTCAGGGAAAAGTTAACATCAATGTTTAAAGGGGCCCACGGCGGAATCATGATGTTAGGAGCTAGGTTAGGGAAAGGGATTACGCTCACGTTGTGTTGCGATAGGAGAGCCAGGATTTCTGGGAGAGGGTCATTAAGGAACTCTGGGGTGTTGGGGAGGTCATTTGTGTCGATAGGACAGGCACGTTTACTAGAGGAAAGAGCGAGGGAATAGATTCGGGAATACTTTAATGGGGGAGTGCCTAACAAGGCACACAAACTTACAGACGGTGAAGTTCTATGTGCGCCAAGTATCGTGCGGAGCGCCGTGTGGTGTACTGAATCAAGGGATTTAAGTAAAGAGGGACTGGCTGACGCGTACGCCTGGGACCCGTAGTTTATTCCGGAAATGACTAAGGATTTTTATATGGAGAGGAGAGTTTTCGGAGGTACATTATACTTTGTGTTTGATACATATTTAAGAATAGATAGGAATTTATGACATTTAACTTTAAGATTGGATATGTGGGATCGCCAAGTTAGCTTTTGATCGAACAGAGTAGTCCAAGGAAAGTAGCAGTAGGGTGGAATTGAAGTGAGGAATTTTCTAGATTGAGGCGGATGCTGGAAGAGTTTTGACGTCCCCTATAGAAATCAACACAGATAGACTTAGATGGAGAAAACACAAGACCATTATTGTTACACCAGGATTGTAGTTTTGAAATAGTTTTTTGTAGGATTTTTTGAGCATTTGCTGGAAAACTGGAAGACAGGGAAATGTTTAAGTCGTCAAAGTAAAGCCGGGCGTTTACAGGCGGAGCAATACAATCATTTATATCATTGATATAAAAAATAAACAAGGTTGCACTAAGGGCAGATCCTTGTGGTAAGCCATTCTCAGTTTGAATGGTGCTCGATGTTGACGAACCAATCTTAACATGGAACGTTCTGTTTGTTAAAAAATTATTCAGATACTTGTCCATGTTTCCACTTATACCAGCTGTTGTCAGCTTGGATAAGAGGCCGTATCGTCATACTCTGTCGAACGCCTTTTCTATATCGAAAAAGACGGAGTATACATGTTGGCGTCTGTGAAATGCTGTTAATATTTGCCTTTGTAGGCTCAGCAGATGATTAACTGTAGTACGCTTCTTACGCCCTCCGGCTTGCGACGAGGATAGGAGATTATTCTGTTCAAGGAAGAAAAGGAGACGCCGATTAACCATTTTTTCCAGCGTTTTTGAGAGGACACTTATGAGGGATATAGGCCTGTAGTTTTGTGGAAAAAGAGGATCTTTATTTTGCTTCAGAATAGGAATAACAACTGCTAATTTCCATGGCTCAGGGATCGATCCGGAGAACCCTATTTGGTTATAGATATGTAAGAGGAAGTTTTTCGCTGATGGAGGTAAGTGTTTTAACATATATGGATGGATGGAATCGGACCCAGGCGCGCTGTTTGCAGTATGGTACTGGAGTTGATAGTCTAGTTCAGAAATGGTGAAATGGCAATTGTAGGAAAGTGAGGAGTCAGAGATGATAGTTATTGGTTGTTGTTCCGTGGAATATTTCTTTAAAGAGAAGGCAGACGAATATGACGATGAGGATGACTCCATTGCAAAATGATTCGCAAAAGCATTTGCGACTTCCAAAGGGTCAGATAACATGGAACAATTCTGATTTATCGAAAAGGAAGGGGTCGCACGATTAATACCGTTCAGTGCCTTAATTTTGTGCCAAATATTGTGACTAGAAGTATTTATGGAGATTGAATGCATAAATTGCTGCCAAGATTCCTGTTTTTTGCGCCTAATGAGGCTCCTCGCAGCTGTACGGCGTTTTTTAAATTCGATCAAATCAGGATATAAGCCTGTTGATTTAAACTTCCTAAGGGCATGTTTACGTTGGCGTATGGCTGTTCCTATTTCGGGGCACCACCATGGGACCCGTCGGGATCTGTTTGTTGGGACAGACCTAGGAATAGATGCTAGAGCAGCATTCGTAATAGCATCGATAAAGGAGTTGATGTTCTCTGATAAAGATTCGGATGGCTCGCTGGGAACGTTTACTTTAACTGGAAACATATCCCAATCCGCCTTGTGGAATAGAAATTGGGGCTTAGGTGGGGGGGGAGCTTTGGACGGGCATATGAGTATAGGAAAATGGTCGCTAGAGCATAAGTCCTGTAGCACAAAAGTGCTCAGGTGAGGGAAGATGGAAGTGGAAACAAGTTGTAGGTCGATTGTTGAGAAAGTATTATGGGACAGATTGAAATGGGTGTAACCTGGGGAGGGAAGCAGTGTCAGATCGTTATCTAGGACCAGTTTATTTATGACAGAGCCATGTCTGTTTTCCAGTGTTGCTCCCCACAAAGGTGAGTGGGCATTAAAATCACCGAGTAATATTAGTGGCGGGCTGACCTGTGATAGTACTGACTGAAACATATCTGCAGTGATTATATAATTCGGAGGCACATAGCAGTTACATAGAGTTATCGGGGTGGCAGATATCTGAGGAAGATGGACGACCACTGCAATCATTTGTAAGGGGGTACTAAAATTCAACTGTGTTGCTGGGACAGAGGAGTGGACCATAATGGTAACCCCTCCGTTTGCTCTAAACCCTTGATCATTGCTGAAAGTGAAAAGGGAATAGTTTTGTAGGGCTGGGTTATCTGTGGGCTTCAAATGAGTTTTCTGTAGACATACCACAGCAGGAGAGTGATTTGAAATAAGTAGCTTTAATTCAGCAAGTTGAGGGTAGAATCCTCGACAGTTCCACTGCAGGATAATGTTACGAACCATGACCACTATTAGCTTTCAAATATGTTTAGTCTGCTGTTTGATCTGAATCCGACTGTCTAGCAAGTTTGTTGATTAGCTTAGTGAAACGTGTCTTCATTGATCGGTTTTGAAGTAAGGAATAATTATCTGAGAGCATGTGAATAAATCCATCTATGTCTTCAGTGAAGTTAGCTACTATACTCGCCGGGTCGTGTTGTCCTTGAATCGTTTCCATTAAGGCTACGAAGTCATTGAAAGGTTTAGTGTATTTGGAGTGATTTTCGGAATTATATTTCAGTTTAAATCAAGCGGTCTTTTGAATTATATTATACATAAACGGTAAGTAGACACTATAAATGATAATTATAAATAATTATAATTACTTTTACGTTATTATATTTTGGTACAGATTTTTTTGAAAATGCTTGTCGCTGGTGAGCGACAATGACGGTTATGAATATATTATTGCAGCAACAAAAAGTTGACATTTTTATACGAAGCGTTTCTACGCAAATAAATATTGTTCATGTATTTAATTTTATTGACATCTTAGAATGCTATATGATCATTTTTAGATGGATAAATACATCAAATGTGATGGAAGAAATTTTGGATATCCTCATGAAAGATGATAATTCAATTATTGGTAGCGATTCGGAGGATGAAAATATTAATGAATCGGAAATATACAGTGGTAATGCATACTATTTTTTTATAAATTTTAAAACATTTTGTTGATTCTTTTTTTTTCAAATAATACGAATCTTACATTTTATTTCAGATATTTGTAGCAATAACGAAAGTATTTGCGATGAGGATGTAGAAGTTATTATGGTCGGACTGGACGAAGTACACAGTTCAGAAGGTTTAATGAAATAGTATATTTTTCAGGGTGGCCATCCAACCGAGAAACCGAAAATAAACCGAGAATTTAAAAATTATATTTGAGTGGCCAGCATGTTTTTGTAATTATATTTTTATAAAGTATCACATCGTTTCGATAATGTGTATATTTCTGCAGTTTTTCACAACTATTTCTCCTTTTATTGTTTTGTAGAAAATGTTTGTGAACCAAAGGAAGTGACCGATTTTATCAAAGTAAATCAGTTAACGGATGTTGGAAACGCTAAATGGAAACCAGTTGCGGCATTCGAGACAATGCCGATTAGTTGGCATTTGCCTCCAGCGGATAAAGTAATCAGATAATTTTCTGAAAACATATTTTATTTTTCAGTTTTACAATTATCAGCTACTAAAGTAAATTTGTGTATATTGTAATATAGTGGTTTTGTAAAATAAAGTATTTTAATTTGTTTCAGGCATTTAGTTTGCCGGAACCTATCGATATATTTCAAAAATATATTGATAACGATCTAATGGCTACAATGGTGGATAAATCAAATTTATATGCTGTTCAACAAAACCTTGCTTTTCTCCTAACGAATTTCGATGAAATAAGTACGCTTTTAGCAATTCATATTGCTATGGGCAATATGAACTTTCCACGAAGTGAAATGTATTGGGAACCGCAATGTGCGATACCACTAATAAAGAATAATATGACGCCGAAACGGTTTTGCAAGCTGCGTAACGTGTTACATCTTGTTGATGTTACAGAAAAGGATATTCAGAACCAAGATCGAATTTGGAAAGTTCGTCCAATATATGACGCTGTGAGAAGATGTTTATCTCTTCCTTTACACTCCCATTTGTGTTGATGAGCAAATCATCCCATTTAAAGGCTCATTAAACATAAAGCAATATATTCCCAACAAACCAAAGAAATGGGGTATAAAAATGTACATATTAGCAGGAGCAAATGGCTTGTGCTATGATTTTATTGTATACCAAGGCTCCACCACAGAGCTGAAGAATTTCGGATCTTCCACAGCAATTGTAATGCAGTTGAGTGATCGAATACAAGAGCCAAACCATTTACTTTGCTTTGACAACTATTTCAGCAGTTATCGATTGTTTCAATTTCTGCATAATCGCCAAATTTATGCGATCGGAACAGTCCGAATGAATAGGTTTGCTCGTTCCAAATTATTAAACTTGAAAGAAATGAAAAATAAGGGCAGGGGATCTACAGATGTTAATGTCAGTTCAGATGGACGAGTGATATTAACTCAATGGTATGACAATAAACTTGTCACTGTTGGTTCCAATTTTGTTGCCGATGGAGAATTTGACTATTGCCGACGGTGGGATCGGAAACAGAAGAAATATATACAAGTCCGAAGACCTGATGGGGGGAGTTGACAAACTCGACTTCTTGTTAAGTCTGTACAGATCATTTGTTCGTTCACGAAAGTGGACTGTACGAATGATTTTTCATGCAGTGGATCTGGCAGTTACTAACAGCTGGGGAGAATATCTGATTAGAGCCACTGCACTAGGTATACCACAAAAAAAAATATTGGATTTACTGAACTTTCGTCGGGCAGTTTCCGAAAGTTTAATTTTATGCAAAGAACCTAAAAAGAGGGGAATTGAACCTTTTACAAGAATTCGCTATGACAATATTACTCATTTTCCTGGGGTAGATGATAAATATTTCAATACCCGTTGTAAATACGAAACAAGTAAATATAAAACCCACAATTACTGTAAAAAATGTAAAGTCCATCTATGCCTAACTAAGGATAGAAACTGTTTTGAACAGTATCACACACGTAATGGTTAAGTTTTTTTCTATGTACATGGTTTATTTCTGTATAATTTTTTTTTTTTTTTTTTTTTTGCATGTCATATTAAATTTATTTCTTAACTATTATTTTATTTATTGCATGTATTTAATTTTTAATTAAACGGGATATTATGTCTGTTTGTGTTGTTTTATTTTGTAAATAATATTAGTCACTTTCCATGGATGATGATAAATATTTCAATTCGCATTGTAAATACGAGTTGTGTAAATATAAAACTCGATAATTATTGTAAAAAGTGTTCACCTGAAGATAGAAATTCTTTTGAATGGTATCATACACGAAATGGTTCATTTTTTCTTATGCATATTTCCTTATTTCTTCGTCAATTTTTTTTTTTTTGCATTTTATATTAATTTTAACTTCATTTCTTAACAGTTATTTTATCTACTGCATATATTTAACTTTTAATTAAACTTTATTTGGGTATTATATCTGTTTACGTTGTTTTATTTCTAAAAAAGTGATAAAAGTGTTGTCATATTTTGGTCCACGAAGGGGCAATGTCGTTCCACAGCGACACCCTGTATATTTTGCTCTGGTGCTCGTAGGATGCTGGGGTCAAGTTTTTTGTAATCAAGAGGTTCATATTAGGCCACATACCAAAATTTCAGAATTTTAAGATTAAAATTGAAAAAGTTCCCCTGAAAGGGTTAAATATAATGTTTTACTTAATAAATTTACTTTTTCTCGATTATCTAAAGTAGGTACATTTAACTTTGCATTCTTACCAAATAAAATCTTATATTTCAATGGAAAAACTGCTTTACCATTTAGCAGGTTTTTCCAAGTTTGCAGTTTTGCTTGTTTTATCATAAATTTATATTTCTTGAAATTGTTCTTATAATTCTTATAAGAAACAGGAAAACAAACGGATTTGGATCAGAAAATGGTTGTCACAAAAAACGTCCGGAGCAGCAAACACTATAATGAATAAACTATTCTATGAAAATACAGAAGAATACAGAAATGCGCTTAACACCAACACAGTTTAATATTCTATTAAATTTAACTGGTCCAAGGATTAAACGTGAGGATTCAATAATGCAACAAGCAATTACACCAACAGTAAAATTACAAATTACATTAACATATTTAGCTACCGGAATGTCGTTTAGAATGCTATCTATATTTTTCAGAATGTCAAAACCATCAATATCAAAAATAATACCGGAAGTATGTGATGCTATAAACGAGGAGTTAAAAAATTACATTAAAGCAAGCTTTTTCTGTTTTATTTTTTTTAATCGGTACAAAATATACATATCTAAATAATGGATATTTACAAAATATGCTATAATATTGAAAAAACAATTTCGTAACAAGCATTATCCATAGAATCTGTGTTATCCAAATTTTGTCTTTACATCCTTTTCATCAAAATTTGGCCCATCCATTTGGTTAATTATATGTCGTATCGCCGCTCGTCACGAATCCTTATTTTTGTATTCTGGGCTAAAAATGTTGCACAAAACTTCTTGCTCTCTGTATAAACTACTACCATCGCTACTCTACTGTCATACATTTTTAACTTTACTTTTCACAACATAAAATTGGAACCAAATCGAATGTAAACATAAAAACGTAAACGAAACCATATAACAAAACAAAATATTTTGAATTGAGTTCATGACAGTAGCTGATCTGATAGCTATTGATAAGCAGCTGGTCAAATTTCGAGGAAGATGCTCGTTTCGTCAATATATGCAGAATAAGCCTGGTAAATCATAAAAAGATACAGATATGGGATTTTGAAACGAAGTATTTGATCGACGGCGTTGCTTTTGTGGAACAAGGGATATTGCTTGATGGAGTATCAGCCAATACTTACGTCAACAAACTGCCATCTGAAGAACGGCATATACGCCGGATAGAGGGAATGGGGATTGGCGATTCGATTCCTTCTAAGATTTCATCTTCAGAAAAGGACGGATGCACGCCAGAAATGACGCCCATTCTGTATAAGACGTTCGTTATGTTGCGCGAAAAAGCTAAGGATGGGCAAGAAAGGCGTTAGCAGAATCAACGGATGGAAATTTGATTGCGACACGACCCCTGCCTTGAGGGATAATGGAAGAATGTGATGAGGAAACGGAACTGATTAGCTTGGCAAGGGCCAGAGAATGTAAATTACCTAGGTGTCTATCAATAGAGCAACTCTCAACGTGGACAGTGAAAGGCCCCGGATGATCAAGAGAACTTAACTTATTATATACTAACAAAATCAATAATTCTTATTCATTTATAAAACAGTTAAATCAGCAAATTTTTTTTAGAAAGAGTGATAATTTAAATATACCTATTTCAACGTAGCCGGATAGAAGAGCTGGAAAAAAAACTTTTCACGCAAAATTCTAATAATCAGAAATTTGTTTCGCAGAAGAGTAAATGGGAACAGATACTGACTTCAAAAGATGAACGATTTACTAATAATACTGAGGTTTTAGTTTTTAGGTCTTTAGTACCACCGAAAATATCCACAACAGAATTTATTAACACAATTGTCGAACTATATGCTTAGCTTAAAAATTGCGCATCATGTGACAATACCATTGAAGTGGAATTATGAAACCATCATCAAAATGTTGGAATTATGTGGTATAATACCCGACGATAGTAAAGTGAACGTAGTGGAGTGTATTATGAAGCCGCTACCAAAGTATCCTAAATAATAAGTATTAATTAACTATAATTTAATAAAATTTTAAAAAACTCTTTTAAAGAAATTTTTTTATCTTTATAAGAAAATATAACATTATTTTTATTTATTTTATTTATTTATTTACGACAATGTACAAACAACAACCTTTCGGCCAATTACTATTTGCACTTATATAACTAAAAAACAGTATATAAATTATTAATCTAGCTAAAGTAAACTCACGTGAAACCACACTGGCCGATTAAAACAATATGGCAGAACAAATTTATAGTGGTAAATATTACAGTATGCCGACATGTGTTTCTTAAGACTTACAATTGTATCTACATTCCCACTCATTCATAAACACCTATTCAAATCCATGTACACATACTAGCATTCTAGTTCTCCAAAAACCTCAGCTGGCAATTTGTTATGTAATTTGGAAAGACAAGAGTACTTCAATGTACATTATATAAGCGAAAGCACAGTCTCAGCAATATGTAATAAGTTCAATAGGTAAGTGAACAGAGTGAGCTGTATTTCAATTTATTTCGGTCTATAGTGCCCACAGTAGACTAAAATCTTTAAAATTATGACAACCCAGGATGTCAAGTTCATTGCAGATATCTAAAATGTTGTTGTAGTCACTCAGTAATGCTTCCATTGCAGAACATGAAAAGTGCTAACAACGCATTTTTCCAGCAGTTAAATGATGGAACTTTAATACTAATTCTTTCCAATAAAGATGGAGAAATTATCTCACCGTGAAGTATTTTATACAAGAAGCAGACCCCAACAACACGTCTACGGTTTGTAAGTCTTACAATTAAATGTATCTAATAAATCTGTGTAAACTGCATTGATTGGAAAATACTTGACACGTTTAAAAAATAAATACTTTAAAAACTGCATCTGAACTACTCCTATTCTAGGGTTAAAAACGCAAACAAAACTTGTACACATGGGCCACCAAATTATGTTACAAACAGTATTTAGCAAACTTGTGGCGCTTCTTGTACATAAAAGTAACCCATGAGTAGTCAATAAATACAGGTACTGGGAAGTCCACTAATCCAAACAGCAAAAAGGCATATAGACCAGTAATCTGAATAGCCAAAGACGTCCAGACCGGTAATCCGAACACCAAACTGCATGCAGAGGACTGAAAGTAACCTAAGTAACCCAATTTTATGCTCCGACGCCGAAAATTCACCCAAGTTTCCCCAAAATTCCCAAAAATCCCCCACCCCGGGCGGTTCCCCTGCATTTCCATTAAACCGAACCGATTATTAATTAACATAAGTACATTAATTAATGTCCAAAAGTAACCCGAACCGCCGCTCGCCCCTCCCGCCCACTGCTTTACCGCAATTTTTCAAAATTCCGGGCCTAAGTATGAAAATTCCAAAATTTAGCCCAAGTATGCTATTTAATGCTTGAATTTAACCCAACAACCCCGTTCGCCCCTCACACACGTATATTTCGTTTCCACGCACGCTCCGGTCGCCACCGCAAAAGCGCACATGCTATTAGCACGCACATGCGCACCGTTCACGCTGTCACAATTTTTTTTTTTTTTATAAAATTAGCTTAAATATATTTTTTTTATTTCCCCGATTCCCCGATCGTACAGTCAAATTCGAAAGCACACACGCCGGTCCCACACATATATCCAACATAGCTTTAGCCGTGAAAGCGCACGCGCCGTTCCTCCGCACGCCCCCCCCCCATTCCCGATACCGAGATTACTTTTTTAATATTTCAAAGTCTAAGTATGGAAATTTCAAAATTAGCCTAAATATACTTTTTTTATTTTCCCGATTTCCCGATCTTACTGTCATATGCCAAAGCGCACCTCCCGATCCAGCGCATATATCTAACACAGCGTTAGCCTCCGCAAAAGCGTACGCGCCCATCCCGTGCACACATTGTCCGCTCGCGGATACCGTGTTTTTAAAAATATTTCAAAGCCTAAGTATATATTATTATTCATACACTGCTCAATTTTTTTAAGAATCTTTCATATTTTTACAAGTATAGACGCACCCGCGACGAAAAATTCTCCGATCATATCGTTTCATGTAATCATCACTGTGTTATAGTATTTTTTTTTTTTAATTATTTTTTTCACATAATAACCCAATCCCTACTCTGTTGTCTAAACCTATCCGGTTATTCAAAACATTTACAAATTAACAAATCAATTATTTCTATACTCAAAAACTATCCTTAATCTTCTTTACCCCCTCCACCCTCTTTCCCGTTCGATTATAATATACATTATTTATTTTTTCTTATCCTCCGATCATCTTACACACTATGGTAGCTTAACATCCAATCCTGCACATACCGCTGCCGCTGTTTTAATATCTTATATATTGCATTCTATTTACTTTTACTATGACCACCAAACCCCCGATCGACGTCCCCTCGCGCCTCCGTAATTTCATATTTGAACGGTAATTATTTTTTCTGTGTCAGCCGTCAATGCACATAATCAATTCCCTCACATGCTTACACCGCTGCGATACCCACCGCGATATCACATCTAGCACACATCTTCTGCTATTAGTTTCTATATCGTTCATAATAACTTTTTTCAACTCCGAGTATTATGGAATTATCGTAAGTATATTTTTTTCTGCTTCCAAACATCTCTTCCGAACGTTCATAGTATTTTTATATTTTTTTCTCCGATTCTAAAAATAAATCCTACAATGTATTCACTGCTATGAATGCGCACCATCCATTCCCACACACTCATCTGCTACCGTTAGTTCTCATATCATTCATTCATAATCATTTTTTCGAGTCTTAACTATTATAGAATTAGCTTAAGTATATTTTCTTCATTTCTGATCATTTCTTCAGACTGATCATAATTTTTTATATTTTTTTTCTACGGTTTTAAAAATAAATCCGACGAAGTCTTCATCAATATGATTGTACACAACATATTCCCTCACACTCAAATGCTACCGATAATTCTTCTAGCGTTCATAATGATTTTCATGTCCAAGTATTATAGATTTAGCTTAAGTATATTTTCTTCACTTCCGATCATTTCTTCCGACTGTTCATAATTTTTTATATTTTTTTCTAGTTTTAAAAATAAACCCGACGAAGTCTTCATCAATATGATTGTACACAACATATTCCCTCACACTCAAATGCTACCGTTAGTTCTCACATTAATTCATAATAATTTTTCATGTCTAAGTATTACAGAATTATTCTGAGTATATTCTTTCACCTCCAAATTTTTTTTTACAAACATAAGTATCCAAAAATTAATTTGAGTTCATTTTTATTTAACACGATTCCAAACCCCATCCCGCTCCTTTCCAACCTACACAAATTACAAATCTTTCATATTATTTTTCATAAGTACATCCACCCGATTGTGAAACCACACCCCATTCCCAAGTTCACATATGCTAGAGCTGGTTTCCCCATCATTCATATTAATTTTTTTTCCGAGTCTATTAGTTTAAGAATATTTTATTTATTTCAAACTCTAAACATTTTTTTTCTGAATATTTTGTATTATACATATTCTTTCCCCCTCTATTATGTCTGCACACAATCGTAACAAAAAAATGCTCCGCTCATATCCTTGCATGCATGTTGTCATGCCGTTGAATTCGATTGTGAGACATTGTCATTGAGCCTGTTGAAACAGGTTCTTCCTCTTCATATATTTTGTAGTCACATGTACACACCTACACAATCATACTTAAGCGAAAAGATCACTTGACATCTCCGTTCATCTGCCTATGTAACCAACTTTCACCAAAGGAATACAGTTTTCCTGATGCAGCCCCTCCCCCTTTTCAAAGACATGCATCAAGGTAGATTGTTGAACGGATCTGATCGTGCAGACAGTATTAGTTTTATGTTAAACGTGTGCATTTTGTAGAATCTGTGTTCTTCACGCGTTATTAAAAATTTGCTGTAACGTTAGAAGTAATAATTTTCTACATTTTTTAGTAAAAAGTTAAAAATATTATTCAAACATGAATAACAATACCAATTCGATTGATATCAAAACCGCCGAATTTATTCAGAATTCATTTTCGAATGATACTGACTCACATTCGTCTTCACCTCCAACACCGCAATATGATGATGGTTATACATCAGAAGAATCAACATCTTTTGTACTTAAAATCGTTGGTCCTGTATTATTATCAGAACAAGTGGATATAATTTTGTAGATACCAGCGTCCATATAGATTGTGATTATGGTTTTCGAGTAACCAAATTAGAAATGATTGATATGTCTGGCGGGAAGTGTTTGCATACGCTGTATAAACCAAGCAGAGCATGGCATGCATCAAAAATGACGCATTTACATTGTTCTTCAGTGAGTTGTTACTTGAAAAACACTTCATTATTTCCCTGTTGGGAAAAAATATTCATGGCACGCGATATATTCACGATATTATCACAAAAACCGAGGGCTCGCGTATATATTTTAACGGCATATGCTAAACTTACACTAATGGAACTTAACGAAAAATCGTTGCATGACTTGGACTATGAAGTCGTTAATATGCATCAAGTTTTTCGAGTACCTAGTGTTGATGATCTACATGAAGAATACTTTGGTATAAGCAATTTGGTAACTTGTAAACACCATAATGAGAATGATAGTTTTCATTGTGCCGTGAAAAACGTTATAGTGATGAAGGTCTGGTACAATCATGTTATACATCAGCTGAAGCTTATGAATAATCTCAATATAAATGATTTAAGTTAGTTGTTCATTACAGTCACTAAAGAAATGATAATTACATTATTTCCAAGTTGTGTTGGAGACATTTATAATTTTTACCAGATAGATTAAAACAGGATGATACGATAAAATCACTTCTACCATGCTTTGAACATGAAAATGATGAAGAATATTATATCGATGATGATACATTACGACATAGTACTCGAAATTGTATGAAAGTAAAAGATTGTATCGATTGTCAACACACAATTTGCGCGGATTAAAAATTCATTAATTTGTTCGTTTTAACAATTTTGTAAATATTTATATGTATATATTTGTATATACCCCCCCCCCCCCCCGATATCTATTCATTCTCCTATTGTATATATTTTTCCTTTTTCCCTCAATATCCGTTCGTTCGTTCATTCTATTGTATTTATTTTTTCCTAATTATTTTTCGTCTTTTTCAGATCCTTTCCGATTTCCGTTTATTTAATTTATTTCTCTATCTATCTCTCTCTCCCTCTCTTAACTTAAAGTATTGGTGATGATGAAATTTACAAAACCCTGAACCAGTTGTGTATAATGCATATAATTATTGTTTAATTTTCGAATGTAATCTCGCATAATTTGTTCATATCTTTTTTAGATTAAAAAAATTAAAATTTTTGTTTGTAATATTCCTTTTTTTTTTTTTTTCTTTTTGTAACAAACGAATCTAACTGTTAAACTTCTTTTTCACATACAACAAGTATTTCCACAGCTGTGAGAGTTTTCATTTGTTTGTAAGATACAACCTCAGACTCTGATGGTTCTCTCAAAAATTTTTAAAATCTTTCGTAATCGCATTTTTAAAAAAATACATGTTTGGTTTAATATTTTATATTTCGTAAGTACTTTTTCGCAATATATACGAAATCGTCCATAAGATGTTGGTAGTCAATTGTATAGAGCGACAGATAGAAAAAAACCTGTTAGTTTACGAGACACAGAATGTTCGAAGAAAAAAACGCGGTAGCACGAGCAGATTAGGGTTACAACGTGCGATTGAGATACTGCGTGCATGTATGTGTGAGATAGAAGTTTATATTTCTCCGTATAGCAGCATGGTCATAAAAAAACGTCGAAGGCGTCTACGGCCACCCCAGAACAAGGGACCTATCGAAAACAAAAAAAAAAAGGCCGTCTAAAAGACAGTGTTGTTTATTATAGAGAAAATGCCACTCTGTATGTGACGTAGGGTAACAATTCTGAGAGCCGATATCGATATAAGAATTTTCTGAAATTCAATTTAATTTTAATTTTAATTTTAAAATGATAAAATAATAATATTATTGCGTTTAATATATTGTAATAAAAATTTATGCAATATTGAAAGTTTAGTAATTATTTGAAATGTATTTATTTCATTAATATAAAATATTAAGATAATTTCAAATGCAATACATAATTTATTTCGAAATATTACTCAAAATTGGTTAATTAGTTTAAGTTATAATTATTTAATTTGAAAGTTTAATGTTTCAATTGAAATATGAATAAGTTTAGTGAAAGGCAAACGTAAAGAACAATTAATTTAAATTATTTAGTGCATATTGACCATCCAGTAAATTTATTTTAATTATGTATTAATCAATTTTAACTATCTATCAATCGATTTAAATAATTCCGTAAATCGATACAAATAATGGCGCGGAACTGAAAAGACGGCTGGGTAGGTTTGTGATCAGTTGCCTTGGGGCTTTGTTGGACGAATGCAGTTGTTGGTTGTTGTGTTCAATTTGTAAAACAAAAATTTAAAAAAGTTCAACATTGAAGAAATATTGTTGATAATAATAGTAAATATGGAAAGGTTTCCTATGCAACGGGAATGTGGTAAATCCATCAACGTTACTGGTAAATATTTTGAATATGGTGCCAGCCAAATGTGATATATGCGATAAAATATTTATGAATCGTCAGCGTTTTCCTAATCACAATCGATATTGCGGGATGTGTAAAAATTAATTATAAATTTTCAATTAAGACTGAATTTCTGTCGCATAAAAAAATATGTAACCATTCAATTGCATACCCGAGAATGTGCGATGCGTGTAAAAAAACATTTATAAGTAAATTCTCGTTCTGTAGATACAAAAATAAATGCACTGGTAGTAGTATTTCTAATATTACTAACAATTTTACACGGAATGATGAATCGAAGTTAAATGAAAATAAATATATCACTGATGGCATTATTGAAAATTACAATAGTATTAATAAAAATTTTACATTAATGGACCATAATTACATAAAAAAAAACGTTATATTGACACATTTAAGAAACCATGATTATTGTAAAATTAACGTAAATGAAATTAAATGTAATGATTGTAATGTAACATTTAACAACTGAAAAATATTATTACAACATATATTCAAAGATAAGAAAGTTTTAAAACATAGAATATAATATGCCTGCAATCGAATTGTAAATTAGGATTTTTTAAATTTAGCACAATGGTTACTGAAAAGCGGCATATGGTTCTATCAGAAATGGTTACTAAAGATTTTCAGTCTTATTTGGAATTTTTACAGTGGAAAAATTTACTTGCAAGTGCGTGATTACTCCTATTTTATTAAAGTAAATAAATAAAAATTAAAATCTAAACAATATGAATATTTTACCTGCCAGTTTGACGCAGCGTATTTTAATTGCCATAAAAACTTGAGTAATAAAACTTATCGTCAACGTAAATTTGGACGGGTTCCGTATGTTATGTGTCCAGCGAGAATGTTTATCTGCATTGAGAACAATTTAGTTAGATCAAAAAGTATACTTAAACACTCCCAAGTACATATATTTGTCATTTAATTTTAACTACAAAAAAAAAAAAAAGTATTAACATAATGAAAGTGGATTAGGGCTCTTGGCGAAACCACTGTATACGTGTAATAAAAAAAAAACGCGCGACGTTTCTCAAATCATTTACGTTTACATACTAATTATACTTTATAAAAAAGATTATAGGAAAGTTATTTATTCGAATTAATTGTGCTGTAATTTCCCCAGAACATTTCGTTATCAGTGTAAAAAACTGAACGAGATATATAATCACAATTACAGACTTGTGTAATACACTTTTAACATGAACTCGATGTATGTTAAATTCGATGTGTTCAGTTTAAAACGTCGAAATTCAACCGTGTTAAATATTAAAATTTTAAATTACTGTTTAATTAATAGACACTAGACGTAGGGCTCTGTACGAAATTTTAAAAAGGGGGGTTTGAAAATTTTCTTTGCATATTTATTTTATAAATAACATATTTTTAACTAATATTCATATTATTAATAAATTCTATCATTTTGATTTATATATTAATAATTTAAATAAATGAATTACTGTATAAACACATTAATATAAATTATGTATGTTATTGATTATACTCGTAATAAAAAATTTTGCATAAAATATTTATGTAGTACCTAAAAGTATGGAGCATATTTTTCTTTTTTTTTTTTTTACATAAAACACCCTAAAAAATCATCAATATTTATTTTAAATATTTGAATTTTTTCAGATTTTTATGTATTTATAATAACCATTTCAGTTTTAATGGGAGAGGTTAGCCCCAAACCCCCCGTAGACACTTCCTTAACCAGACGTTTTTATCAAATTCAACTTAATTTTGAGAAATTTACAGCTTTAATAATCGAATACAACTTACCTATGTGTACGGAATCAGTTGGCAGTTATAAAAGCTATTTGTATTTCCATAACAATGCAGTGTATAAATTATTTATGAAATATAATAATTCTTTTACTATTGAAATCGAAGAAAAAAATATTGACATAAATTACTTTTCAGAAATGCATGAAACTTATAAAGGTTATTATTATTAAATGTTGTTTTGCATAAATAAATAAAACGTAAGGTTAATATGAGGTATAATTTCATTTATATAAATGTTAGTTTTTCGTTGTACAAATTACAATATACGATTCAGTTTTATTTTCATAAGATTAATAAAAATTTGGAAAAGTAGTTAAAAGTAAATATATGTTTTGATGAGGGAAATTAATGTATGATTTACCGAACAATTAGAAAAATAAATCAAAAGCCAGTTAATGCAATGACAAATAGTTGAAAAGCTGTAGTTGTAACACGATGTTCGTAAGTAAATAAATATTTAAATGGCAATTATTAGTTATTTTGTGTTAAAGTAGTAACAAGGCTTAAATGAATGTAATTCAATTTTGAGTATAAATTTACAGGGTTAGTAATCGAACGCAATTTGACTGCAGACTTGAATATAACGCCATCAGTTGGTCATGATGAAAATTATTAATGTTAACATTACGCTCAACCGAATCAAACAGATTGTGAGTAAAAATTAGTGGTAACAACATATTCTAATTATCGGTGTTTCTAAAGCAAAATATATTTCGACTTTTGCTTTAAAAAAGCTGAGAAATTTGTAAAACTTATAAGGGAAAAATACTAAATACTGTTCACATAAATCAAACAATAATACGTTATAATTTCATTAATGTAATTGTATTTACGCATCATTTTTTTTTTTTATTATAGAGATTGCAGTCTATGATGTAATATTATATTTTTGTAAGATTAATAAAACGTTAAAGTAACCAAAAAATGAAATACCTATAATAACGAAGAAAATACTTTTTATTGTTCCGAAAAATTGTAGAAGAAATCAATACAATTGAAGACGAACTAAGATTTGGATGGAATGAAAATGATTTTAAATCAGTGGAGTCAGTTAATGCGATGTATAGTTTTAACAGAAAATTTTCTGTTGTAAATTGTTTTGTATTTCAATAATGTGTAGACATTTTTATTTTAAGCTGCATTAGAAGTATAGGATTTATGTGTAATATTTTCAGATTATTTCTTTTCTTAATATGATTTTTTATCATTATAATAAAGAAATCAAACTGCTAACTGATGGTTTTGTAATCACACAGTGGAAATTAAACATACCATTATTTCTGCAAAAAGTTTTTTACTTATACAATTAATTCTTTTTCATCTAAACTCCAAATATTGGTGCAGAAAACTTGTTATACAACTTAAATTTTGGTAACCACATCCTTTCCTGAATTTTAAAAATTGAATCTATTTCGGATAATTCAATTCATTTTCTGCATTTGAATTCCAGAAGGTACTGCATAAGGGAAGAAAATAATTGTTGAGTATGAAACGAATGAACAAAATTAAACAAAGATGTCAATTAAATAAATAATGATTCTGTTTGTTTATGAATTACAATAAGTTACATTTGAATAACACTAAATTTAAAATCAAACTTTTTTCTATTTTAAAGTCGTAATATCGGCCATATTTTTGATGCCATACTTCTATAAATGTGCTAGATGTGTACATATATCTGCAGAGTATTTAAAAGTAGTTAATTGTAATGCACACACTACAAAGGAAAAATACATGAACTTCATAACTTTTTGAACTCTTAGTAAAATCAGGAAGTTTCGTTAAAGAACATATGATGAAGAGTTAATTTATCTAAGAAACTGATCAAAAACTTGTATACGATTTTTTTAGAGGAGTGGAATTGCTTCTCCATTATAATAACAGTATAAATTTTTCTTTCTTTTTGAAAATTAATTTTTATAACACTTTTCTAAAGCATATATTGCAGGCAGCAAGTGGAAATGTTAATTTAAGTAGACATTTTAAATAATTTTCGAACATAAGAATTTAATTACGGAACGTATTAAATTTAAAAAATCTATTCAATGTATTTAGAATACTGATAACTAAATTAGGCGAAGCACAACTTTACTGCTGAAATACTCATTTGAATAATTTAATGCGAATTATAATTGTATGCTTTACTTGTTTATATCAGAAAAGTAATATATAATAAACAAAGTAAACAAACAAGAAATTGTAACACGGTTGTATTTGTGATAAATAATACAGAATGCAGCAGATAAAATGTATTTTTAAATTTACCAAAAAATACATAGTAGTAATCGTTTACATTAAAAAGCACTGTAATTTTTATAATTTTATCCAATTCAAGAATTTATCAGTAGATACAGTAATTTATGTTAGTATAGAACAAAAACAGTAACTAAAGTAAAGAACACATTAGATCGGATTAATTTTACCACAAATTTTACTTTTGAATAAGTAAAAGTTTTTGCGTAATAACTGACAGTATTAAATGTCAATATAGGTAACGGAACATTTAATAATACTATATATTTATAAATGGCAAACACTGTCTAGTCCCTAAAGAAATGAACAGGAAATGAAAATTGATAGATTAAAAAAGTAGTGATTAGTAGTACTCATACTAAGCGAGGAAAATGAATTATAGGAACTGGCTGTAAATAAAAACGGAAGAAATGGAAGCTGTAAGTGTAAAAATAGTATTATTATCAATATTAAAATTATTAAAATATGTTTCGATTGCAGAATTAAAAAAGTAAATATTTTATGTAAAACAACATTTAGAGTTCTAACGGAAGAAAATATATATTATAACATTTGTTGATGTTCTATTAAAAACATTTTGAAATCAATAAATCAATAACACTCAATAAGAGAAAACAAAAATGAGAAATTTTCAAAAGAAACAACTGACTTAAAAATAAGAAGAAAATAAAACGATATACTTAAATGGAAAAAAATGTACTGAAATACATGAAATTTAATAATTAATAAAGTAACCACAGCAAATAACATAGTTAATCACTGTTTAACAAAACAGAAATAAATTTATAAATTACAATATTTACGGGCACAATAAACGGAAATTATAATAAAAGGAGAAACAAATAAAATAAACATTTTTCTACATCTACCAGGCAGTTTTTTAAGAAAATAAATAGAAAAAACTACAAAATTCATGGCGACAGTGTTTGCCTACAAACACAATTTTTCAAAAAAAAAATGACAAACCAAAGGAATTATTATTACCAAGAAATCCGATTAGAATACATACAAACATTAAAACTAACTAACGAAAATACAAATCTCAATAAATCTTATGAAGAATTTATTAACTTCCAAATGAAAAATGTGACAGTTGCCGTAATTTCGGACAAGCAATTTTCACACAATAATTAGATAAATGCATTTTCGGCCTCAAAAAATTTAAACAAATGATATTTTTCCATTTTACTAAAACTACTAAAATATCAACAATCTGTCGTAATAAAAGAAAAATTATAGCAAAAAAAAAAAGATAAAATGAAGCAAATTTTAAGAATTGGATATCCACAGCTCTTCTATTGCACATCACATGGCGGATTTTTTAGAATATACAACAAAATTAAGAAATATTATTGGCCAAGCATAAAAACAGATATAAAAAAAAATTCATCAAAAATTGTCGTTCGTGCCAATTAAATAAGACAAATTTCAAACCTCCAAAAAACAAAATGAGAATTTGCATTTGTAAAAAAGAGTATGTTGTCGAATAAGTCGAAAGAACAATGTAAAAAATTAGATTTACTATATGAGGGGCCACATATAATTAACCAGAAAATCTTCGATAATGCTTATGAATTATGGTATGGGAAAAAGGATATCGGTAAAGGTATTCATAATTATGATAACTTATGAACAGCGAAGTAAATTGTGTAAAGAAATTTATGACTAGCCATTAACATGAGCGGTTTCAAGTTAACCCCCCCCCCACCCATGACGGAATTTTAAAATAAAATTCAACTAAACGAATTATGCCGAATTGTGCTAACAATAAAAAATTTTATGCCACACTCTAACACGCAGCATTAGCAGAAACATATTCCGGGGGGCTAACTTAATGATAGTCCCCCAAAATTTAGGAATTTAAAAAAATTGATTATGCCAATAGATAGCAATAGTTTTGTGCCGATAATATAAAATTTTGTGGTTCTTTTAATATTATATTTTTTAAAGGAAAACATCGATTTAGGTTATAGGAGGTAAACTTATTTACCGGGGGAGCTGTTTAAATAATTCTTTTGCAAGTTATTTTTTTTTCTAATTGTTTTTGGGTAAGAGGTCTCGCTTGATATGTCACTTTGCGATTTTGTTTTTCTACCATTTGACAGATATGACTGTGTACTTAAAAAATCCGTAAAAATTAGCCGGCCGCCACTTGCTACTGTATCTGTATAATAATATACACCTTAGTTCGCGTGTATAGGGGCATGGGTAACTCCGGACACAGTTATATCCTTGGAAATATATCCGCGGTTGGATATATATCTGATGACATGATTTAATATATGTATTTCAACTTCAAAAGACGTCACACAACGAACAAATGTCATTCCGGACACAGTATATCTCTAGTCCAAAAGGCGTCAGCTGGGCGCGCAACTATCAAAATCTGCCTTGTCATTACCGTTTCACAGAATTAGGTTGTGTTTATAGAATGTACTATAGAGAAGCAATAGCGACAGTGTGATTTAACATTTTCAAATCTGAACGAGTAATGTAATCCACGAATTTAATGCTAGGTGTTATTTGACGCGATGCGAACTAGCTATTTTATTGAAAAAAGTATTGGTAAATCGGAATTGTGCGAAAAAAATCCGCATCGTTCTGTTGCTTTGTGCATTCTAAGCGGGGCTTGAAAGCCAATCATTTTTAGATGTCATAAGCTTAATCCAAAAGCCATATTTAAATTTCCATAAGCTAAAAGCCTAAAGCTTATTCAAAATTTAAACAGTCGAATGAGGAAAGCTTAAGGTGTATTTTTAAAAAAGCTAAATTAAGCTTTATATTCGGCTTAAGCTTTTTTTTTTAAATTTCTTGATTTTGCATTTTTGACATAATTATTTGCATAAGAAATTGTTTTTAAAAACTTTTATTTTTGTGCTTAAAGAAAAAAGCTGAAGTTTTAATAGTAATGCTTAATAGTTTGATGCATAGTAATTAGTAAATGAGTTTAATTAACTTCTATTAAAATTCATTTCGTAAACCGAAAGCTGAAAGCTTAAGCCATATTTCAAATTTAAACAGCCGAAAGCTTAAGCTGTATTTTTCAAGGACATAAGCCATATTAAGTTTAAGCTGTATTATTATTCAGCTTTCAAGCCCTGGTTCTAAGTACTACACGGAGTTAGAATTGAATACACAGTGAAGAGTGCGATTATTATCGTTGGGCAATTATATGAGATATACTAATGGAATCACTAGATTATGAATATATCTCGAGTTGTTTCGATTATTATTGTTATTAGTTTGGTTCCATTTCGCCTAAAAATAAAACAACATAGAACAAAAAAATAATTCGGAAAAATCAACTTGGCAACAAGGACACGTTTGATAGGCAGAAAAAAAGACAAGAAAGTGGCTAGAGAAACGAAAGCGATTGACAAATAGCATAGTTGAAACTAACTGACGGTCCGGTTTTGTGAGCTAAAGGGAATTTTTGACAGCCGACAAAATGACGGTCTTGCGAGCTAACTAAAATGAAATGTTCACATCAGCAACCAAGCAAGACGCGTTTTACGAACAGAGCGATCGACATTTCGTTTCGGCGATGATTTTCACCGTTTTACAATTCGATTTAATTCATAAAGAATACGTGCACATAAGCTTTTTTTATCAGCTCTTTCGGTACTGTTAATGTTTCGCAAGAATTTTAATTGCGACAAATTTTAAGACATAAATAATCATGTGCGCAAGAATATTTCCGTCTCCTTTCTCGAAAATGATTTTAATTAAGGCTCAACAGATTTTAGTGAAATTTACATAGATTATAAATTGCAGCCTAAAATGTGTCATATTTGAATTGTATCAATATTGTTCACGATAAACGTGAAAATGTATACAAGTCCTTTTTCAATAACATATATGTAGCTCGCTCATTTTATCTAGCAAAAATACTTCCGAACTACGATATTCCTAAAAAAATATCTGTTCCTTTTATGTTTTTATTTATAATATTTTATAATTAGCTTTATTAATTATCAGTTTTTTTTATCGATTGTAAAGAAACTTTAGTGTAATATTGCTTCTTATTACCAACTTCCCAAACAAAGGTAATATGTCCGTTGCGTTTTTTAGGATTCCGTACACATACAATGTATCAATAACTCACGAACGGCTTGACTTATGAACTTCAAATTTGGAACATAAATTACCATTAAAATTCTCTTTATATAAATTAAAGATGACCGATTACCCTGGGTGGTAAAAACCCTAAAAAACCGTTAAGAATATATCAGATAGTATTTAAAACGACCTCAAAAATCGCTTAAAAAATTATAACTCATCACCCGGTAAACCTATAAAGGTGAAATTCAAGATATAAAATAAAATGCAGGAGTCCTTTCATAAAATCGAAAAATTACGGTACAAAAGTTATGTAAAGTTGCCGAGAAGTTGAAAAAAACGCGAAAAATGATGTTCCTTCCCTAGCGCTACGAGTATTATAGTTAAAAATTTTGAACACGGCTAAAAATATACACTTCCACGTATATTTCTTTAGTTTGGAACATCCGAGTTTACAATTTCAAAATTCGGCGTTCCGGGCGCCGAAAACTCGAAGATTGTGAAAAGAATATTTCTTGTTTTTCCGGACATGTGATATATTGTTGGAAAGATCGCTATTTGACGGAAACGAACCCATAAGTCGTTTCCTTAATGAAACTTTTGAAATTGACGAAAAGTTCAAAATAGGGCGAAAGATGACATATGTCCCTTTTTGGACGGCGCGAGTATCATAGTTAAAATTTTTGAACAAGGTTAATTTTTCTACTTTCCAGCATCCGAGTTTCCATCGCCAAAATTAGATCCCGAGGGTGCGGAATCCCCAAAATTTTGAAAAAAAATGTTGTTACCGCTCATGTAATAATATCAATTGAGAGATCACTATCTGCCATGAACGAAGCTGTATTTCATTTCCTTAACGAAATTTTTGAGATAGCGATAATTTCAAAAAGTCGCAAAAAATTACATTCCTCTTCCTCTTTGCAGCGAAAAAATCAAATTCCTTCGAATTTAGCATTATGTAAACATAAATATTATAGTTATCTATAAATTAACATACAGGGCAACCCTGAGCGCATGAAACATCATGCTTGACTGAACTTGTTTTATTTATTTATTTATTTATTTTGTATTTGGTTATGTATAACTATGCAGACTGATTTCAATGATTCTTCGTTCATGCAGAAGTGTGCCACCGGTAAAAAAATGATACCGACCTCAAAGTTTGTTGTAAAAATTAAAAATGGCAAATGCGCTAAAAGTAAAAAATAATTAGATAAAAGGTAATACATTTGAGGTTAATAATATATGTAGTTAACAATCTTCTTATGATTATTCTTCAACAACATTAACTTTTCAAAACCGGAAACAAATCAAATTGGAGTAAATGTTCATTACTCAGCTTACAGAAAGTGAACAATTATACTATTATTATATGTACTGATTAATAAGTTTTTAATTATTGTTGCCATTTGAATTTGATGCTGACTACAAAAAATTAATGTTAAGCGTTTAGTTTTTTGCGCATGCTTTTAATGGGTATATAATAAATGTACCACGAGCGGAACAAAGTAATTAATAAAATACAACGAAAAATATTTCAGTAAAGTAACACAAAAGTAGCCCTGAAAAGAGTTGTTTGTAACAAAAATTTCAGCTGATCGGGAAATTGTGAAGGTGACAAAAAAGAAACAGGAAGAATAACTAAAACGAAACTAAATAAAAAAAAAAGTGATATAATAGAAAAGAAATAATTAAAAAATAGAAATTAACAAAAAACAAACTAATAATGAAACGAGCAAAATGAACGATACCATGCACCAATACACTACATATCAAATATTGGAAATAAAATAAAGAAGACGAAATAAATGAAATGAATAACAAAAACAAAAAAATATTTTGGTTGCCTGTACGTTTGTTTCCAAACTCGCACCACAATTGCTTGTAGTACATGTTTAATTCTTAACTGTTACGTTATTTCTGTTATCACGATTTATTTATTTGTAATTACACCATGTACTAAATTTACATTTCCTCTACTGCTTAAAATAATATTTAAATCCGTTTAACATACTTAATTAATCTAATATGATACTACCAATAACATTAACAACGTAAAAAATACACGGTGAAGTTATCAATGCATATGTACAACTAAATGGAATAAATATATCTTTATCTGGATATCGCGAGAGATTTCGCCGTGAATTTAAAAAAAAGTATGTACTTATTTACGAAGCGATAATAATTTTTCTCCAAGCAGTCGGATAAAGGTTGATTCACACACATTCGTGACGTATCAGTAACGTACACGGGACGTGACCGGGACGTACGTCGGCCAACGTGAACCACAAGTGATTTGAATTCACACCGGAACGTGTTCTACTCGTGCAGTGATCGTGTTACATAGAATGGCAAATTTTTCAGATGACGAACTTATTACGATTGCTTTAATTTTGGATGAAGAAGAAGAAGAGCAAGTTAAACGTAAAAGAAGAAAATGGGTTCATGAAGCATGGAAAAAGAGGGGGGTTGAAGGGGAATTCGTGTATAAGGAGTTGGCAGAAGATGGATCAAAATTTCACGAATATTTTCGAATGACGGAAAATTCATTCAATTTATTGTTGAGTAAATTAGAAGATTACTTTAAAAAAGAAGATGCACACACTGGCGAAGAGCTATCTCTCCTAGAGAAAGACTTCTTGCGGTAAGAGTTCTCAATAATTATGATGTAGATACTCAACATAAGTTAATTAGATCCCCTCAAGTTTTGAACCTATTTTTACTAGATTTTATAATTCTATATTTTTTTTAAAAATCTGCTGATAATGTAAGAGACACAATTATTCCGTTGCTTTTCCGTTGAATATTGTATTTACCGAAAATTTTTATTCAATATAACGGGCGCCAATGGCACATCACGGCATACCACGACATGAATAACTCTACCGTGCAGAGCAATTAGGCTTTTTAGAATTACAAAAATATATATATAAGAAAATTTGCGCAAGGAGTTTAAACCAAAAAAAAAAAAAATATGAAAATTAATTTCATAACATATCATTTGAACAATTTTCTCATACATTCTCACAATTCTAAACTATTTAGGGCGGTGTTTGTCCTGCCTATCCGTTATGGCGTTCCAGCCACGATATGTTCGACGAGAAAATAAAATTTATTGTAAATAATAAATGATGAAATAGTTTAAAATACAGGCGAGAGAATTATGTTGAAAATATATGTAAATTTATATTTGTTTTTTTGTAACAATTTGTGAGTATAGTAGTGTAAATGATTGAAAAAACTGAAACTGGCCAAATGAACTGTATTTGTTCAGGCCAATAAAAAAAAACAAAAAAAACCCGAATTTAGATGTGTATGTATAATCATGTTTTCTTAATCAGTGTACATTTTTTTATGCAGCTGCTTCATTTTAAATCGTTGTCGTGTATAATTCAGAGATATAGATATATAAGAAAATTTTGTTCAATAGATATTTTTTTGTGAGTGAGTAAAAATAATTTCCGGAAGACCGTTGGATTCTCGACAAGAATAGAAATAAAAAAAAAGTAAATTATTTTATAACACAACCGAATCTCTCTCCGCGAACTGATAACGTTATACCATTTTTCCGTTTTTTTTACAATTTCTCACGCCTCGACATAGCTTGCCTGCACCACCCGCGCACACAACACCAAATCGGCATATTTTCACACAGCATTCAACACACTACAAACCCGACCGCCTCCTTGACGCCGAACAAATTTTTATACTCTGTGTCCATATACTGTCCATCAGATCGATCATAAAGCACAGTATAATTACGATCAAATTTTCGTCATTCATCATTACGAACCAACTCGTTCCGCAATAGAAAACACAAGAAATGTCGTCGTCATCACGTCGTGAAAACGTAAAAATATCGTCGCGAATCACTGTGAGATCACGTCACGTTTCACGACGAGAGTACTTGTCGGCGCCGTCCCGGTCTCGCACCGAACGTGTGTGAATAGCGCTATCTAACTTCGCAACGAGAAATGTAGTTTTCCGCCGGCGACAATCTCGTTACGGACACGTCACTGTCACGTCACGAATGTGTGTGAATCGACCTTAAGGGGGGAGTAGGGTCTTGGGGGTAAAAAAAAAATGATTTTTTTTTATTTCATAAAATGAATGTACAACATCATAAGAATATTGCGTCAAAATTTCAAATAAATCGAAGCAAAACTAACAAAGATATGGCATTATAACTGTGCGCCGCTCTAACTCTACTAAAAGAACGAAAACGACTATCTGGCCCTGACGCACAGCGGGATTAAAGAGCATATTTTTCTGTCCCTTTCGTATAATCCCTTAATTGATTTTTTCGAAAAAGATTTACGCAGGTAGGTAGATGTTTATAACCATACCTTGAGACAGATTCGGTACGCGTAATGCTATTTCTTGACGACGCGAGGTTTCAGTTAGAAATTAGTCTCTATTCACGATCTCTCAAACATCATTCTCGGTTGCATCGCTGCTTTGTTTTGTCAAGAATGCTTACTCGGCCAAAACCAAAAATCCCTGTGTTCTGTTGTAAGTCCGGTCGTTTGCACTACTACATCGGGGTAGAGACGTATTTGTGTCTGAGTGATAGTGGTCGAGGCACTGACTTGTACTTGCGGCGTACTGTGTGTCAAGTAACGCTGAGCTGAGCGAAGATTTTGTATGTTAATCAACAAAAGGAATGTGTAGAACACGTCCAGAAGAGGATGGAGACCCGTTTGCGCGATTTAGTAAAAAAGAAGTGTAATAGATACTGAAACTAAGGCTGCAAAGAAAATACAAAGGAAAACACTTTCCGGTAAAGGCAAGCTCACTGCTAAATTGATTGGTAAACTAACGTTTCACTATGGTCGTGTCATCCGTTACAATTCTCATTCTCTAAAAGAAATGAAGAAGGCCATTTGGGCGACTTATTATCAGTACGCCTCAACTAACAAACACTTGCCCGAGCGGCGAAAACTCATGGTGTGAATAGCAGAGAGCCGCAGCTTCAAACGAATTGCGTTTTTTCAAACACTCTTACTCTGCTCTACCAAGTGATGTTCTAGAGGGGATTAAACACCAATTTATGAATATCTGAGCAAAGATGCTCTCCTGGAGCGATGTATTGGCGGATTCTCTCAAAACAATAATGAGAGTATCAACCAACTTATTTGAAAGATTTCGCCAAAAACTGAGAGTGGTTCGACAATTATTGTTGAGTTTGCAGCTCATGTGGCTGCCTCTACCTTCAATGAAGGCCGTGTTGCTTACCTGACCTCTCTGGAAGAGATAGGAATCAGTACAGGCCCAAGTTATCATGGATGGGCGCAATCAGTGGAAAATACACGAATGAGCAAAGCGGATGAGCGAGCGGCGGAACATACCAAAGAAGAGAGAATTCGTCGTAGGCAAGAGCAAAAAGATGCTTTGGACATTCTAAATCAAAGTTCTTCACTTTATGGGCCTGGCATTGATGATTCTGTGTGAGTATAGACAAAAATTACTACCTTATTAACGTTTAATTTGTGATTTTATACTATAAAAAACTTTAAACGAGTTTTTCTCGAAACAACGTTTTTAAAGCCGGTGCACTCTGTAACTCAAAATCTACTGCACCGATCGTTCTGAAATTTGGTACACTATTTTTATAGACAATTTGCAAGATAGCAACGTCGAGTTTTTTTTTTTTTTTTAATTATTATTATTTATTTTACAATAACAAATGGCTAATTTTTACTCAAAAATCGGTATTTTCACTTCCAAGTGTTACCAACGATTAAAAAATAAATAAAAATTAAAAAACTCAACGTTGCTACCTACAGAAACTCATTAACTAATGAAAAAACTTTAGTTTTTTCACTTCCGATAATCCAGTGTTGAGTTATGCGGTGCACCGCAAAACAACTTTTTTTCGAGGCGCGTACGAAAATTTGCTGTCATTGGCTTAATTCATTATATTTTTCAATGAAAATTTAACACACTATTCTTCAGATGTTACTTTATCATGTACCAATTATGTAAATAAACTTGCATTAACCATGTTCTCTAAAAAAATTATCAAAAAATCGTCTTTTTTTGACCTCCAAGACCCTACCCCTCCTTAAGTGAATATCGATGTGCGAAAGTATTATGTTTATGTGTGGTATGCCGTTTGTTCGGGACGAAACTCGAACCCCTTTATTTCCTAAAATTGCTCACTAGTTTCCTATATCATCTACAATTCGCTATACCACGATAGGATGCCTTGTTGTCAGAGAAAAATTTACTTTTTGTTCGTAAAATCATTTTCGTCATTTAAAGTCATCAATCATGTGAAAATAAGGAATTTGGTTCGCCAAACCGGTGCGCCCGTTTCTAACATTTTGGTCTGTTCGATGTTTATCGGCACCAGATGAAGTGGTGTGTATTTTAAATAGAGAATTGCCGTAATTTCTGACAAAAACCGGTTCAGATTATTGATTCATAAGCATCGAAATCGTGAGAAATAGAACGGCTCTGGAGGAGCACAGTAAGCAACAAAAAACAGAAAAGCGAATTCTTAGAATTACAAAATAAGCCATATCGTTGCTTTGCTTATCATGTTATTAGAACCAGACTGCTAATATCGAATTATTTACACTACATCGCACACATTGCGCTTGTATGTTATTTAGTTCTTTCTGATTACTAGATATTCTCCCTTTTTTAGGATCCCGTATACATATAATGTACGGAATCCTAATAAGATGGTACACAAATGGCAAAAATATCAAATAAAAATCAATAATTTACGAACGGCTTGATTTATAAACTTCAAATTTGAAACATAAATTACAATTAAAATTATCTTTAAAACGATCTATAACTTGCAGATGACCGATTACCCTGGGCAGCAAAAAACCTAGAAAACCGTCAAGAATATATAATATGGTACATAAAACTACCTCAAAAATCACCTAAAAAATCATAACTCGTCGCTAAATAAACCTATAACGCTGAAATTCAAAATATAAAGTAAAATGCAGGAATACTTTCATAAAATCAAAAAATTACGGTACAAAAGTTATTTAAAGTTGTCCAAAAGTTTAAAAAATCGCAAAAAATGGCATCCCCACTCCTGGCGCCGCGAGTAATGTAGTTAAAAATTTTGAACACGGTTAAAAATACGCGCATCCCCGTATATTTCTCTAGTTTGAAACATCCGGATTTCCAACTTTAAAACTGCACCCTTGGGGCGCCGAAAGCTCGAAATTTTGTAAAATATTTTTTTTTACAGACATGCGATATATCGTTGGAAAGGTCGCTATTTGTCGGGAACGAAACCGCATTTCATCTCCTTAACGAAACTTTCAAAGTTGCCGTAAAGTTCAAAAAAGCGCGAAAAATGACGTGTCTCCCCCCTAACGCCGCGAATATTAAAACTACAAATTTTGAACACTGCTAAAAATATGCGCATTCCCGTATATTACTCTAGTCTTAAACATCCAGGTTTTCAACTTTACAATTAGACCCTCGGGGCGACGAAAGCTCAAAATATTGAAAAAAAATGTTTTTTGTCTTGGGCTTGTGATATATCATTAGAAAGATCTCTATTTGTCGGGAACGAAACCGTATTTCATTTTCTTAACCAAACTTTCAAAGTTGCCGAAAAGTTCAAAAAAGCGCGAGCTCTAATTTGCAGCCCCCCCTCCCTTTACGACGCGAGTATTATAGCTATAAATTTGGAACATGGTAGAAAATACGCGACTCCACGTATATTTCCCTGATCTGAAACAACCGGCTCCCCAACTTTGGAATAAGACCCGCGGGGCACCAAAAATTCAAAATTATGAAAAAAATTTTTTTTTTTGGGGTTTGTGATATATCATTAGAAAGATCGCTATTTGTCGGGAACGAAACCGTATTTCATTTCCTTAACGAAACTTTCAAAGTTGCCGAAAAGTTCAAAAAAGCGCGAAAAATTACGTGTCTCCCCTCCAGCTCCACGAATATTACAACTAAAAATTTTGAACGCGGCTAAAAACGTGCGCATGCCCTTATATTTCTCTAGTTTGGAACATCTGGATTTCCAGTTTTAAAATTGGAACCTTGGGGCGCCGAAAATTCGAAATTTTGAAGAAAACATTTTTTTTTCTAAAGCATGTTATATACCGTTGGAAGGATTGCTATCTGTCGGGAAAGAAGCCGTATTTCATTTTCTTAACGGAACTTTCAAAGTTTGCCGGAAAGTTCGAAAAAGCGTGGGAATTGATTTGTGGCGCGAGTATTATAGCTAAAAATTTTTAGGAAAGTAGAAAATATGGGCATTCATGTATAATTCTTTGGTTTGGAACATCTAAGTTTCCAACTTTAAAATTAGTGGCTTGGGACTCTGAAAGTTCGAAATTTTGTAAAAAAAATTTTTTTTTTCAAGTGTATCATTATTGAAAAGAGCGCTATTTTTCGGGAACGGACCCGTACTTCATTTTCTTAACGAAACTGTTTGAAGTTTACTAAAAGTTCATAAAATTCTGAAAAATGACGTATAGCCCTGCTTGTAATTTATGTATTGTAGTTAAAGATTTTGAACAAGGTTAAAAGAACGTGCGTCCCTGTTTATTTATTTACTTTGGAACATCTGGGTTTCCATCTGAAAATTCGGAACCTTAAGCGCCGAAAGCTCGAAAGTTTCAAAAATAATATTTTTTTTCCGGTCATGATCGATGGAAAGATCGTTATTTGTCGAAAACGAAACCATAAGTTATTTCCTTAACAAAACTTGCAAACCTTGATGTTCCGAACTTGAAAAATATATGTCGAAGCGCATATGTTTAACCGTGTTCAAAATTTTTAGCTATAATACTCGCCGCGCTAGAGGTAAGGGACTGTTTGAATTTTTCGGCAACTTCAAAAGTTTCTAAATACGGTTCGGAATTATGTTTAAAGACTATCATAGAACTGGCGTACGAATTTCGACTGTTACTGGTTGAATATCGGATGGTAACATTATCTGTTGAAAGTTAATATCCGCACGAACGGATAATATTATTCCCCCACGCGCACAACTAGCAAGCACCGGATTTGATTGGAGAACTTTATAGTTTTTTAGTTTTAAATGTTGGTTTTGTTTTAAGTGGGTTTCTTGAATGCACGAAATAAACAGGTTTGTTAATCGGTGTTATTTTTCTTTTGGCTTTATCGGAATACGAGATTGCAGCGGTTTTTAGAATTTGGTTCGGATTGTTATAATTTGCGTTAGTAGTGTTAGTACGAGGGATAAGTAACGAAACAGGATCGCAGGTTTTAGTTTGGTTATTTTCATTACGGCGTGTGTTAGTGTTGTTATGAACTGTAATGAAAGGAACGGACTCACCGCATCATTGTTTAGGTGGTACGTCCGCCTGATGAAAAACAGATGCGAATAGTATTTCGATTTGTTAAACAATTTAACGCCCTATGCTAGTAAATAAATAAAAAAAAAATATTTAATAATGGTCTAACATACTGAGAGTCCAAAGAAAATACCGAATTGTTAAAAAATCATCACAGTAGAACGACAGTCTTTTTCACATCGCGGAACTACTAGGGTGGTTCAAATATAAACCGGAATTTCGTCATATAAATTTTTATTCTATACTTACAGTGCTCATATTTTTTAGAATTTTTCGAGATAACCCCCCTCGCACGCTACGCACTTTTTCCACCTCTCCGGCAATTTTTTTATTCCTTTTTCGTAAAAATCTCGCGGCTTGTCACATAGCCATTTGCGCACGAACGATTCCACCTCATCGTTGCTGCCGAAACGTTGCCCACCAAGTGCTTCTTTCAACGGGCCAAACAAATAATAATCACAAGGCGACAAATCTGGACTGTAAGGAGGATGTTCAAGTGTTTCCCAGCCCAATTCGGCCAATGTCTCCATCGTTTCCCAACGAGTGAATTTCTGTTCAAAATTCAGAAGTCTTGGCACCCATCTGGCTGAAATTTTGCGATAACCTAGCCGATCATGAATTATTGTCTCAATACTACCTATGCTGATGCCCAATTCGTCGGTCATATCGCGTACACGGACGCGTCGGTCAGCCAAAATGTGTTGTTCGATGGCTTTAACGTGTTCATCTGTAATGCTGGTTTTTGGGCGCCGCGCATGTGCTATGTTTGACACCACTTCACGTCCTTTTCGAAACGCGGAACAGCACTCGTACACTTGAGTTTTGGAGAGACACTCATCCCCGAACTGTTCGCGTAATTTTCGGTAAATTTCCACGGATTTTACGTTGTCTTTGACTAAAAAACGAATAATGATGCGTTGCGCAACAGACACTGGTACTTCTTTTTCACTGATGGCTCTAACTACACTAAAAAGTGAGCTTACGCGGTTCTAATTGCTCTACACGCTTCGTAACAAACCGGTCTAACTGCCAGTGCAACCACTTTTTCCACAATAAATTTTTCGCGCGTTTATTTAAAAATTCCGGTTTATATTTGAACCGCCCTCGTATATCGACCTTTTTTTAGTAAAGTAACCAGTTCGTCTTGCAACCGAAAGAAGTTTGATAACAAAGTAACCAAATCGCCTCGAAATTCGGTTTTCAAATTAGTGACATTTACAAAATTCGTAAACTATAATTTCGATTACCGTCTCCCCATTCCATTCCCCGAGAATCCAGGATGTAATCACCAACGTACACCAACCTGCCAGCAGGGAGCACCAACATTCTAGCAGCCGCAGCAGAGTGATACGTAGCATTAATATTATTTCTGATTAATCATTTTTGCGTGTTTTCGTTTACATATTTATTAAATGTCTTTAACGGTCGGCTATTCAAGAAAGATAGGTGTAGAGATTAACAAAATTATACATTTTAAAAAATCATAAAACCTTAATATTAGTATTATTAAATTTAGCCAATAATTTAAAAAAATAAATAAAAAATAAATAAATGAAAATTGAATAAATAAAAAAAGGATTCAATTAATTTTTCTTCATAACCATTACATTGCACTTCAAATTAATCTAAGCCTTCGATTCAAATTAGTATTTTGCTTTACTGTTTTAAATTATTATTAGAAAAGACCTCTGAAATTTATTAAGATATTAAATTAAAATAATAAAATAAAAATGGAAGTTTATTCAAACAAATTTTCTTACATACTAAATATAATTATAGTTATTGTTAACTTTCATAAAATCATGGTGTAGCTGCATGCAACCTTTAAAAATATACATACGCACTGGAATTCATATACAAATATCATTATCAAGAATTTACGTAAATAATATTGAACGATTCTAGCGGGCCTGAAAATAAACTTATAAATATCGTAAATAAAATTACACCTCCATATCCATACGGTAGAATTTGACTTAAACTACTACCCAAATTGTCCTTCAGAAGTATATACTACCAACTCGCGTTAAAATTAATTACATGTACTAACCACTACTCTAATCCAATTCAAAAATTATACCTTATTTCCTCGATAAAATTTATTATATATTTTAAATTATTCTAATTTAAGTCATTTCTACATATAATACCTCCAAAAATACGGTTACTCACCTATCACAACAACGCAACGCAGTAACGCTTTTAGTTCTACGATTTCAGACTTACTTCTAACCATAATGTCACAGTTTATTATCAAAAGCACCGACGTATATAAGGGGGGGGGGGGGTTTGAACCCCTCACCATTGGCTCTCATAATATCACAAATTTTAGCCAATTTTACTAGTAACCATATGAAGTTTATAGTTATTCACAAGTATTCATAAATATACAATTAACGAACTAGGCTCATGTTACACGTTATCGGATAACAGCCTGTTTCCTTGTCTAATAGTGAGAGGAAAATACTGTTGACTGTTGTCCACAGCTGATGGACAACGTGTAACATGGCCTTCACCGTCGACAGTGTGTGGCGCGCCCAGCGAAAGCGATCAGTTTTCAGAGTCGCGTGGCAACATCGTTTTATATACGAATTTTACGTGTGCGTTTTAAAGAAAAATTCGCCTTCCAATTTTTAAATAATAAACTTAAATTAAATTAATATAAAGTTTGAAAAGTGATGAAGCGAACAAACCAGCAGTCTCTTCTTGGTGGTTATTTTTCGAAAAAACCACGTGACACGGAGTCGCATCAAGAAGAAGTGGCAAATGACGGCCCAGCGAATAAAACGGTTGATAAATCGAAAAGAGGTACGTTCTTTATTGTCTTAGTCATCTTTAAAAAGCAGTTTATGTTTCGAATTTTTTTATTTAATGATTTCTTTATAAAGCCCATGTTACACGTTGTCCGACAACAGCGTGTTTCCTTTTCTAATCGTGAGAGGGAAATACTGTTGGCTGTCGTCCGCTGTTGTCCGTGTTGCCGCAGACAACAAACCAATGTTGGTTAATAAGTTACACAATTTTTTATTTAACTAAGCATTAATACGCATTTAATGCACTAATATGTAAATAAAATTTGGTTAGTAATAGATCGATTTATTCTATTTCACAGATGGAGCGGATTTGTCCTCTCTTGGGTCCACTGCTTACGATATTGGAAGATTTGTTAATAGTGCTCCGAGTAATGATGAGGAAAAACTTAAGGCTTTAAAAGAGCCTTGGACCCCACCAGATAATTTCAAATTTCCAACCTGCGGCAAGAGAAATCTTTCCTTTCAACGCCACTGGACTGCCAAACACTCATGGCTTGTCTATTCTAATGTGATGGAGGGTGCACTTTGCAAACTATGCGTTTTACTTGGAAAAGAGCGAGGCGGGCGTGGCTTGCAAAGTCTTGGAGCATTTGTCAGTAAACCATTCACTAACTGGAAAAATGCTTTAGATAGCTTTAACCAACATGCTAATACGAACTACTACAAATTTGCAGTAGAACAAGGAGCAAACTTTGTGAAGATTGCGGAAGGCAAATCCACTGATATTGTGGATAGTATGAATCTGGAAAGTCGTAGAAATGCTGATGACAACCGCGAGAGATTAAAAGCAATTGTAGAAACCATTATTTTATGCGGAAGACAGGAAATGGCCCTACGAGGAAGCCATGATTATGGAGAAATAGGAGTAGATGAACCTTCCCACAATAATGGCAATTTTAGAGCACTTCTTCGTTTCCGTGCTCGATCTGGCGATGCGGCTCTTAAGAAGCACTTACTTTCACAAAGTGTGCACAATAGAGCCATGTATACTTCATCGGGAATACAAAATGAAGTGATCGATCTATGCGGTAATGCCATCCAAACAGAAATACTGAAGAGGGTCAAGATGGCTGGGTTCTTTACCGTATTAGCAGATGAGACTCAAGACATATCTCGGCAAGAGCAACTAACACTATGTTTGCGATATGTTGATTGCTCGGGTCAAAAGTCAGTTATTCGGGAAGATTTCGTTGAATTTATTCACGTGGAAGATGTTTCAGCTCAAGCGTTGGCAACGACAATTTTAACACATCTGTTGTCTTATAACTTGGATATGGACAAATTTATTGGACAAGGCTTTGATGGCGCTGCGGTACTAAGTGGAAGATTGCGAGGTGTGAGAGCAATAATTACAGAGAAATACCCGAGAGCGCAATTCGTACACTGTGCAGCTCACGTCTTAAACTTAGTTTTAGCGCATTCATGTGAAATTCCCATGATTCGGAACTGTATGGGTACCATAAAAAGTGTTGTAAACTTCTTTAGACAATCTCCACTACGAGATAATCTTTTGAAGAAAATCGCCGATAAAATCAACTCAACATATTCAACACTTATCTCTCTCTGTGAGATGCGCTGGACTGAAAAGCATGCGGCAGTAGAACGATTTGCGCAAATGTTTCCCGTAATACGTGCAACGTTTGAAGCACTTCAAGAAGCTGCTAGCAGAGATGTCGCCACTCAGGCATTTCAATTGCAAACCGCTATAGAAAACAGCCAGTTCATTGTATCGCTGGTTATACTAAGAAAGATTTTCTTGTACACCGCAAACCTAAACAAGGCAATGCAAAAAGTCAATATCGATTTAACAAGGGTTTGTTGTTTTGCAAAAACTATAAAGGCAACTTTGCAAACCATTTGGAACGAAAGCCAATTCTCAGTTCTTTTCCAAGAAGCGAAGGAGATGAGTCTGAATGACATAGTTGTTCCAAGAACGGTCAGAAAGCAAACCCAGTGGAACAATGTACCAGGGGAAAGTGCTGAAATATATTACCGTCGAAATATATTTTACCCGTTTGTTGACCACGTTATTACAGAACTTGAGGTTCGTTTTAAACCACAGGAACGATTCAAGGGATTCAAATGCTTTTGCCCGAAAAGACGAGCAAAGACCCTGAAACCCAAGAGAAATTGAAAAATATAGCAAAAGCGTTTCTTGGTGAAAATGAAGGGACAATATTCCTGTCGGAATATGAACTATGGCATAATCACTGGAAATCTGTAGAGGAAAAACCTGCCACTGTGGTAGATGCTATTGACTGTTGTGATGCAGAGTTTTTTCCTTTGATAAAAAAGCTTCTAATCATATTGGCCACACTACTGGTATCCACTGCAACCCTGGAAAGAAGTTTTTCCATTCTAAAGAGAATAAAAACTTACATTAGAAACAGGATGGGCCATGAAAGAGTTACTGGTCTTGCTCTTATGAGTGTTCATCGTGATCAAGCGATAAAACTGGATTCTGAAGAAATTGTAACTAAGTTGGCAATGAAACGTAAACGGCTCAATTTGGAACTTTGAATTGCATTTGTAAAATATTGATATATTAATATTTTACTTAATATAATAGATTATAACATACAATTATTATAATTGAATTGTTTTATTTCACATTGAAAAAAATTTTGGGTTTGAACCCCCCCCCCTTTCGGAAGCTATATATACGTCCGTGATCAAAAGGATTACATTTGACAAAAATGATTCGGTATTAAAAAAAACGATACCCAAAAAATTGGAACTAAATATAGACCATAACAGAAAAAACCGTTCAAATGAACTCCTAACTCAAAAAAGTAAAGATCACGCATACACATCCACACACACACACGTACAGTAAGCAACATAAACATTCAAACAAGTAAAAAAATTCGTAGCAATAAAAGGAGAAAGGAAAGAAATAATAAAATCAAACTTGTATAGGAAAAATAAAAAGAAGAGTGTTAGCCACATGGGCGTCGCCAGCAGGGGGCAGGGGGCAGGGGGCAGCTGCCCCCCCTTGAGCCTTGAAACTTTGTAATCAACTGGCCATAATGAGTATTCATAGGCGCGTAATCATGAATAATTTGCCAGAAACCCACGAAAATTGTGTTTTTATTAAGATTTTATTCTTGTTTAATAAAATATTAAGCCTTTACAACTTATAAATTTTATTTTTCCTATAACTCATATCCTCTTTCTATCACTTTTCCCCCCTTGGCTCATCGGCTGGAGACGCCCTTGGTTGGCCACAAACATAAAAGAAAAAAGTAAACAAAAACGATAGCAGTCAACAGAAAAAATACTCCCGAATAAATAAGCAATATCAACATTTGGACTGACAATGAGTGACTGTCCTGTAATCTAAAACAGCGTGGCTTCTCTAATTACCTAAAATTCATTGCGGGAATAAATAACACTGTCTTTATTGGTTGTCGAGTATTTCAAGTAAATTTGTCTGCAATAAGTGAATATTAATCGCAAACCGCGTATTTGACAAAAATGTAGGTTATTTATTTTTCATCGTACGAAGAGGAAATTTCCTTGTTTCCTGAGTATTTTTGTATTTCTTTACTGTCCAAAGGTTTACGTTCGAAAGAGAAAGTTTTTATTCTATCGGGTTTGATTGTTTTTATATTTTTGTTCCCAATTTTTTTTACATATCTGAAAGTGTTTACATAACACAAATTACATGTAATCTTTTTTTATACACTTACCTCGAAAACAGGATTATTTATCTGAATGAACTGATAACACACACCGCCAATTCCTTAGCAAATAATTAAATTATATCTAAAAGAAACATATTATGCAAACATTTAATAAATAGTTCATGCAGTAATAGATATAAGTTCAGAATACAAAAATATAATTCTAAAAATTTCATTCATAATTTTCATTTCATTGAAGTATGTACATAGCTTTAAAACATTAGACCTAATTTCAAATACGGATTAAAAATGATCAATCCTATTGAACAAGTTTTATAAAATAAATTGTAAGAGAATAATATACAACTACCACATTTATTATTAACAATCATTTTACCATGTCACTGATTTAAAACAATAAACGTACGCCTCAGTAAAAATTTCGAAAATATTTACTTTTATGTGACATTCGCCGGAAAAAGGAACCTGTAGTAAGAAAATATGAGTTTTGAGTTAAACATACTTACCACGATATACCGCAACCGATTAAGATATGAATTTAAACTATTTCTTTACATTAACAACTACAAAAGACTTCAATTTTCACACGGCAACAACAATCAAATAATCACGTTACAGAATCCAAAACAAAACTCTGCCGGCACTTGTTAGCGAAATGCACATTTTCATCATATATATAAAAAAATATTGATATATCGATAAAACTTACGACAAGAAAATTATTGTTTTAAATTTTAATATTTTAAATAAATTTTATATATTATTAATATTTAAAAACTAAAGTTAAATAGGTCTGTTATTATTATCACTATAACTAATTTGTTTTAAATAAACGATTATTTATGTTCAGTATATAAAACAAAGTCGGGTTAGTTACACCACTTATAACTCAAGGATGACTGGATCGATTTTTATGATCTTTGATTTGTTGGATTTGTCTCCACCCAAGGCCGTGTCCACGGGGTGGGTTTTGGGGGTTAACCCCCTCCCATGAGAACTAAAATAATATTTATAAATACACAAAAATCTGAAAAAAATCAAAAATTTAAAATAAATATTGATGATTTTTTAGGGTGCTCTTACCTTTAAAAGAAAAAAGAAAAAAATTTCTCTACATTTTTAGGTACTTCATTAATATCCTAAGGAAAAAATTATTACGAGTATAATCAATAACATGTGTAATTTTTATTAATGTTCATATACGGAGTAATTCATTTATATAAATTAATATATACATCTAAATGATGGAAATTATTAATAGTATGAATATTAGTGAAAAATGTATTGTTATTTATAAAATATGCACAGAAAATTTTCAAAACCCCTCCCTTTTCAAAATTCTGGGCATGGGCCTGTCTCCACCCCAAATATCAGATTATGCAATTTAAAATAAAATTAATGAAGAAAATTAATTTCTTTTTTTGCTGTTTTTGGCCCAAAAGGTGGATTTAAATAATTTTTTAACTGTAATTTTTGGATTTTATGAAGTATTTTATATTTTGAATTTCGCTTTTAAAGGATTATCTGGTGAAGCGTTATGAATTTTTTAAAGGTGATTTTTGAGGTCGTTCTAAATTTCATGTTATATATCCTAGACGGTTTCTTGCCACTCAAGGTAATCGCTCAGCTTGAAGTTGTGAATTGTCATAGATAGAAGTTTAATTGTAATTTATGATCCAATTCTAATAAGTCAAACCATTTCCTAACTATTGTATAGTTGAATATTTTTGTCATTTGTAAACCATCTTTTTGGGATTCAATACATTATACATGTTCAAAATCCTAAAAATCGGTATAAATTTACTTTAAGAAATTAAATTACTTTAGAAATACATGTTTTCGTGCATGGCCCATCATCAGCTAGCAGCACAGAGTACACACTTCATTAAAAAGTGTATAAATTGAGTGTGTACTCCATGTCATTAGCTGATGGTATAGCCCAAAAAAACATGTTTCCAAAGTAATTTACTTTAATTTTTTAAGGTAAATTTATACTGATTTTTGTCATTAAGAGAAATAATGCCTTGCTGCCATATGAATTACATTCATTTTAATGTAATTAAAATATTTTTCATTTTAATTTTTGTACATTTATTGAATTTAATTCATTTTGAGTAATAATTTTATTTTAATAAAAAACTGAATTTAATTCAGCTAATAAGTTAACACAACATTTATTAATTGTAAAGCGGCATGAAGTTCACCAGGTCAGCTAATACTATATATATATGTATATGTATACATGTATTGGTAAAGTTAAAGAGAACGTTAAATTCTCAAAAAACCTGATGTGCTCTGAATTACAGAAAGAGTCAAAAAATCTAAATAATATTAGCAGTTAATAATATAATAGCCCAGTTTTAATCATATAAAGTTCCATGCAGCAGAATATGTAAAAGTTATAGTATTATAATGGTTTTTTTATATTAATGCATATAATATTTTATAAGCAATATCAATAAATTCAAAATAGACATTATTTAAGTAGTAACTGAGCAAGTAAATAAATGTTTCAGTGTATTTTGAGGATTTATAGAGAGTAAAAATTAATAATATTCCTATATGATCATCAAATAAATAATTAATTACTAATATTGTAATCTATATAATTTAAAATATAGTTAAAACACATTATTTTCTTTAACCCTATGTAGTGTGCGGTCTAGGATTCTCAAGATCAGGGGGGGGGGAGCCTGACAGGCTCACTTTACAAAAAAATTTGCAAAATCCATAAAACATAATATTAAATTAAACCAAAATTTCCCAAGTTATATTACTCTTCTCTCTGAGATTTTCAATACATGTGGGATCCACATCATCTTCTCCCTTCAATAACCTTATGATCTCATCCAGGTGACTTGGTTTGGCCAATTCATATCTTATTTTATTCATTTTTGATGGGTCTGCAACAAACAAGCAAAGAAATATTGAAATAGGTGTAGTGCACCTGACAGGCACATGTCAATATCCTCCTTGGTAATAATATCTAAGCAGGACAGACCCTTTCTAAGGGTTTATAATATACAAATAAAACAGTTTTTGTTGCTGGAAGTCAAAAATACTGACCTGGATTTTGTAACATATTAGAATGTGGTAAGCCCGTCAGATCAGATAGTCAGATTCTCGTCCTCTTGGTGACCGATAATGTATTAACCAGGTGGCCTGGAACCACCTTACATAGTCGAGTGACTACTAGGAGGGAGGGGTCCCACTCCACTTCCTGTCAGGAGGGACATGAAAAAAACCAACGCCTCAGACTGTTAGATCGACCACGGCCCAAGATTAAATTACAAATAAAATTATATCTAAACTTAAGCAGTTATAAAATAAAAAAGGGATTTATATATATATATATAAACTCGGTCATTTTGGCCTCTCAAGGGGCTGTGCCTTCTGACCCCTCATGCTTACATTTCTATCTCCTTCTCTTCTATACTTTGTATAAAATTACCAAAATTTACAATGTAATTCTGAATCGGTCCATATGAATATAATAATATAATCAAAAAAATCCTATCCTAACATTTAACTTTCATTACATAAAATTGGGACATTTTTTATTACATAAAATTATGATGTTTTTCGGTAGAAAATCTAATAGGGGCCGGCCTAATAATTATTTGTAATTAATATATATATTTATATATATATATAATATATTAATTACAACGTAGTTCTTAGGCTGCCCCCATTAGAAAAAATGTCCCAATTTTATGTAACTTTTGTTATATTTTATAGGATTTTTGTAATTATGTTGTTATATTCATATGGATCGATTTATATATATACAAGTATATACAGGATGTTCTGAAACTAATTATAAAAATATGTGTAGTATAATTAATATACAATTAGAAATTCAAAGCATTAAATAAATGATACCAAAGCTTTTTTTTCCTCATCCGTTTATCAGTTCTATTTTAACAAAAAAATGATTTGAATTATTTCTAAAAATTCAGGAAAATATAACTAAAACTTTTAATAAATGAAATTTTTATATGTATTTTCAATCTATTTGTATTCAGAGTTTAAAGTACAATGAAATGAACAAAATAATTTACATTTAATCTGAATTGTTGACGTCTTTGCAAATCTTCGATTCCTGTGTAGACCGTTTTATTTGTTTTTCATTGACTACATCGGTGGTACCCAAAAGAGACATTTGCACCGTGACACGATTGCAATGTTTTTTTTTGTTTTTAAATTGCTATCTAAGTGATTTTTTACTATTTTTTTTTCTTATATTAATTTAAATTATATTGTCTTATCACCATTTTTTTCTGCATAAAGGAAAAGTTTTGTATTTGAGCATTTCAATTTATTAAGAAGTGTTTGTACAGCTATGATATAAGTAGGTAATTATTTGTTTAATCACTGAAAAATTATTCTACTCTTTAGTGTTTCTCTAATTTGCATAATATTTAACATAGTATTTATTTTAAATTTTAAAGTTAGAATCAACAGAAGAATTAAATTTGAATCCAAGTACACATATCCAAGGGCGTGCTCCGTATTGGGTGGGGGGGGGTCGCCTCCCCTGGCTGAAATGAATTACAAAAAATAAAACAAATAATACATTTTTTATTTTAGGTGGTCATGTAAAATAATTATGTATAATGCTAATTTTCTTTAGACAAAAGTACGTTAGAAACAAAGAGTCAACATAAGATCAGTAAGAGAATAAAAATATGTGTATATTACACACTAATGCTTATAGGAGCGGTGTGTATTAATGACTTTTAAGTAAAAATGTTACTATATTATAGCATCACCTGCACTAAGAAGCGATGGGAAAATGGTGCGATCTCAAGGTTATATTTATAACGTAAATAATGATGAAATAAGGATTTTAACTGATATCCGTTTATTACGAATTGTAACTGTGTTTTATTTTTCTCATTTATTGTGTGTTCAATCGATTAATTTTCCTATTAAATCTTTTGTTTTTCCGTGTTTAAAATATGTATTTATCACATTATCAATTATCAGTCAGATTTGGCATTTTTCATTAATAATTGTAAGTACATAAGTTTACCCATTCATTTTAGTTTAACAATTAGGCTAAAAATATACAACACGCAAGACGTTCTTTGCCATATCGAGGCAGAAGGGCAGATTTCATCCTATTTCAGCTAATTCTCATTTCGTCTAAAAACAAAACAGCAGAAAAAAAATATTGGATCTTTGAAAATATGGATTTGTTTTCAAGAAATTTAAAAGAAATGAAATCGGCCATCTCCTTCATCAGTTGATGAATTACCACCATTTTTATCATCTTCTTCATATTCTACGCCTTTTTTGGAACACAACAGGGCAACCATTTTCAGACGGCGATACTACATTTTCTTCAGATGCTACTTCAAAATTGGACATAGGAAAGTAGGTGATTGAAAAACCACAGGCAGACGAATTAAAATTTGAAATTTGAACAAACTGTTGGAAAAAAAATCAGTCACATAATTTTTGTAAAGATTCCCAACAGTCGATTCACCGTTTTATTTTTACATAGTTAACACAGTACTCGCTTTAGTTAACCTAATCACAGTGCTTTAAAGGACCACTATGTCGTTACTGTGTCTCATTTCCACAGAAAATTAAAAGAGGTTTACAAGGATCATTTATAGTAAAACCCTACAATAATTGCAAAAAATGTCATGAATATATTTAGTATAAGTGTTTGGTGTTCAATTTGTACATTAAAAGCTATTTCAATTCAAGTATATTTTCTTTTATTATATTTTTATATATTTATATACAGTGGAACCTGTTTATAACGTCATTGAAGGGACCAGAAAAATGTTAACGTTATATCCAAGTGACGTTATAAAAGAGCTGCCTTGAAATCTGAGTTGAAGAATATAAGAAGTAAAAACACAAATGTTTTACATCAAATTATTTGTTGAAATTTACTACAGGAAATAATTAAAACATTAATTTGTGTAAAAAAAATAAACAAATATTACTCACAATATTTTAAAGGCTTACTGTTGAAAAAATCTGTAATCTTCTTCTGTACAGTTTTCTTAGAACAATAAATTTTCTCTGTCGTGCTGCATACATCCTGTAGAGCGTTGAGTGTTTCAGCAGACGTTTCTTTGAAGTGGAAGAACCGAGAAAGAGTCTCAGCAGCTTTCATTGCTTCGTGAATGGATGGGCAAACGATGCCTTCTTCGGTCTGGTCAGCATCCTCATCTGGACTATCTTCAGTTTCCTTGTTTTGCACATCTGCGACGATTTCTGCATCACTCAACATTTGTAATGTTTCCACACGAGTATCTACTGATGCGTATGAATCGATGTCATTTCCAAAGTTACTTTGGTCAACATTAAACTGCCCAATCCATGTTGAAAGGGGCAATTCGTCATAATCTCCAAGTTGGTCTGTAGATTTCAACTGTGCTTTATGAAAGCACTTGGAAATCGTCATCGATGCTACATTCCTCCAGGCATTGTCTAGGAATTCTATGGCATCCAAGATTGAGATGTTTACGAGTTGTGCGGTGTCCATGCAGAAAATTATTTTGTTCAAAAGGAACTTCCGGTAGTGACACTTCAAACTTTTTATGACGCCTTGATCCATGGGCTGAAGAACACTTGTGCAGTTGGCTGGAAAAAAAAAACAAGATTAATGTTTCAGTATGACGGGACTAAGCAAATAATAGGTTCAACGTCCGGCTAGCGACTTACTTTTCGGTTTTGCTGTTCCTAGACAAGGATTTTGAGTGAACCTGAGAGCATTACTCAAGCATAATTTCACTTTTGTAAATTGAGCATCACAAACTTTTTGACGCTATAGCCGAGGGGCAATATTTTTTTGACGATATAACTGGGTTTTCTTATAACGCCAAATATTATATTTTCACCGGTCTAATCATAAAATGACGCTAAACCCGAGTTAACGTTACAGCCGGTGCCGTTATAACCAGGTTCCACTGTATTTTATATTTCATTATTATTATCTCATTTTTATGTGTTCTTATTGTGAACACACCTTTATTTGTTTTTAACCAGGAAGTTGTTTTTTTTTGTTCTTTGGCTTATACTTATACCGGTGCTATGGTAAATATATAATGGGTGCCTTTCAGTTTATCTCTTTTTTCTTTGATTATGTACTTATGATTTTATCAAATATACATAAAACTCAACATTTGGCATAAAAATGCTTCAAGGGATTCAATTAATTTTGTTGAAGTCATTAATGGAAAGAAATTATCTCTTGACGTCCAGGTAGATGCATATGCAAAACGAACAATAGAAGGGAATCGAAACATGGTACAGATAGCATTGGTCTTCGTTGAAAATCGTTAGAAACCGGTAATTTTATAGATTTGATTCATTTCAGAGCTGACGCTGGGGATATACTATTAAGGGATCATTTAAACAATTTTACCCGGAATGCTAAATACACATTCCCAAAAATTCAAAATATCTCAATAAATATTTGTGGAAGTATTTTACAAAGAAAAAAAAAAAATATATTACTGAAATCAAATAATCGGTTTATTGTTCGATTTTAGCTGATGAAACAGCTGATATCTCAGGTATGGTACAAGGTACAACTTGCTCTGAGTACTCAATATTTTTGCTGTAAATCACAAACGTTAAAAAAAGAATTTTTAAGCTTTGTTCAGCTAAATGATCAGAGTGCATAAAAACTTGCTCATTCGATTGTAACGTATCGTAAGGAATTTGGTTTGGATATGGATTAACTTATTGGACAAGGCTATGATGAATACTGCATTATGATTAGCAAAGAAGGGGGAATATTATTAGGAATATGTATCCGAAAACTTTATTCATGCACTGTGCATCTCATAAATTAAATCTTGTTGTCAGTAATTTAAATAAATCAGTTGAAATTCAAAATTCAGTAGGGACAATTAAATCAGTTATTAAATTCTTCAGAGAAAGTTCAGTATGAAGAAGTTGGGTACCAAATATTCCTTTACTGTGTGAAACAAGATGGAACTGAAAAGTATAAAAGCATTCGTTTGTTTCAACAACGTTTTTTTGAAATTATTGGCAGACTTGAATATTTATCGATTAATTGTAATAATCAGAATACTAAACAAATTCCAAACCAATTGTTATCGACATATCTCACACCGTATTCATTGTTTCTTTATTTATAATTGCACAATATTCTGCTATATTAGAACGAGTTTTTAGCTGCTCTTCAGTCTGTCAACTTGAATATCGAGAAATATCATATGTGGTAGGAAAAAAATTTATGAACAAATAACAGAAATATGTAACTTACTAAATGTTAATTTAAGAACTCCACATTTGTTTTGCGCCAACAAAATCGTCCTAATTGTTCGACTTTGACAACGGAAGAATACTTTCGATGTAATATTTTCATTTCATATTCAGATTCGTTAATAGGTTCTGTTCTAAAGATCACCGATTTCCACAAAATAATGTAATAGTTACTACAATTTTTAAAATTCATTCAAAAACTTTTACATCAAAGAATCAGTTTACAACCGATATGAAAGTAATGAATGAAATATATGGAATTAAAAATCTCCTTTATGAAGCACGAAACTATAATTTTTGGAAGATTACTCTTAACAATATCTATTGGAAATATTGAGCAATTGACATTAACTGATTTACTTGAGTATGCATTATTTTATTCTTCCATTAAAATAGTCATACAAATTGTAATAACAATTCCTTTTATAACATACATATACTATTTGAACGTTATCTTTCTACACTACGAAGGATAAAAACGTGGTTCAGATCAATTACAATTGAAGACCGATTGAATGGTCTCGGTTTAATGAGTATACACAAGCAAAGAACAAGTAAGCAGTTTCTGAACGAAGTTATGGACGTGTTTGCACAACAATTTCTTTTTAAATAAATTTAAGCATTTGTAGACACATTTATTACTATTTTTATTCTGTATTTTTCACCGACCTTTATATTACACATTATAGTATTAATTAACATTCAAGGATTATAAATTTATGGTTTTATTGTCAATAAGTTTGAAAATTCATTATGTGTATGTATTTCTATATATAGATTAGTAAATAAATTAATATTCATGTTTATATTCTGATAAGTATATAACCTTTACAGATATTGTTATTAAATACATCAAATTAGAGTACATAAAATTTACATGTGTGTTTGTATGATTGTATAGTGGAACTTATAAAAAAATTGCTCCCCCTTGAAAAAATGTTTGAGTATGTTCATGCACATATCCCACAAGGCTTCTATTTTATAGGCCTATCCACGGTACTACAAGTTCATTTGAGGAACACTTCTAAGGATACTTTTTTATAGTATTGAATATAAAAGCAGTTTAATCGTGTCATGGCTGAAATGTCTCTTTTTGGTATCACCGATGTAGTCTAGCAAGATAAAAAACGAATTTGATCATGACTCATGAGCAACGTAAATTCAAAGCAATAATGATTTTGTATAGCATTATAATGACTTATTTGTTAATAAGTGTTTCATAACTTTCATCAAATTTAGAAGTGACGCAAAGCTCTAATGCCTATTAATTTCCTATCATTACATTACAAATACGGGTGTGACTAAAAACCGGCGGCTTCGTCACAGAATTGAAACTGTGAACTAATCAATTTGTATATCTGTGAACTAAATTTAAAAGTGATTCAACAAAGTCCAAAGAACTAAATAATTACGTTTCGTTTTTAGTTTTGAATGTGTTGCTTATGGTTTAGTTTGTAACATAATGTATCGACAATTGTGGATTAAATTACCGCGGTCACTAAAAAAAACTGCTTTTATCTTCTAGATAATTCAGAATTAGATTACTGAATTTTTTTAAAACTACTCTTACTTTTATGAGAGTATAAAATGTATGGAATAGGTTAAATATCGGATTTTATGTTGCTAAAATATTTTTCGTAATTTACAATTGGAAAAATATTGATTTTTTGTATAAATCGTCTAAAATCATTCGGTATCACATAAAATTCTCAAAAATTGCACAAAAATTATATAAATTAAATGAATACTGTACCAAAAATTGTGTAATTTACAATATTTTTCTAGTAAGTATATAATGAAAATGATGAATAAGATATATGCTTTTATTCTTTATATTTGGTTAATATGTTCTACAATGTTTATTTGATGTAAACATTAAATAGATAAACTTCTGTTCAGGTTATTACTTTATATTCTTGTATTCAAACTATAGTACAAATTAAGAACTAGTTATTTAATGTTAGTTCGTTCATAATTTTTGTTATGTGACGCGGACGAAGCTGCCGGTTTTTAGTCACACTTTACAAATACTAAGTGATAATGAAACAAAATCGATAAGATCGTTAAACATCGCAAATGTCCTATTTGGAATAATGTTTATGTTTTAGTCATTTAGCTAAATTGTGTTTGTGTTAGTATCATTTTCTCTTAGTGTACATATTTATTTATCTTCACTGCATAATTACGGCCCGTAATCTTAACTGCAAACGAGATCATGCCAATAAAAGGACAATTGAATTTTATATTTCTATAGGCTATCTAAATATTAGATAGATAGATCGCCCAGTTTACCATGATTAATATTTAAAATTCACATATATTATTAAGTATGTCGGGCTACGCTAACAGGTAATATGATTTTATTACGAAACTAAAAGAGCACACTAAATTTATTTAAACGTATATGTGTCCTACTCTTTCTATTAGCGAATATTATTGTTATCGTGGCGACTTGTTTACTCCTACAAATAAGTTATGTATTGTTATATTTTGATGCACGTTATTTGACAATTTATAGTACGCTTTATTGTGATTTTTCTTATTATTTAATTTTAACAATTACAATGGGAAATAAATTGACTAAAAGTAGTCGATCAAAAAAGTTAGTATCCTATAATTTTTTAATAAAACTAATTTATTTACGTTAACGTGTAGTCTTTGTAAACGAAATTATGGTGTTTTAGAATTTGAAAAATTTAATTTTTCGTTTGCTTAATACACGTTTAAAATTAGTAATTTGCTTTTCTGTAAAGAAGATTAAGAAAAAAATACTGTGTTGACGTATGTTGTATACTCTATTTTTTCCATTTATAGCTACCGAATGTAGATTAAAGTGTTTTATCGCACAGCGTATTGAATACTTGAGAAGTTTTCGAAAATATTTTTACTTATTTTTGCTTAGTGGCTTTGCCAGAAATGTTTCAAGAAAAATGTAAATCTAGGGATTGTTAATGACACGGCTGAAAATTTTGAATTTTCATTTGATGGAAAACTTTTACAAAAACACGTACTTTTTTCTCCGTAGCTTGACATTAGTATGCAGAAATAAGCTAATAAATAACGCAAGCTGATTAATGTACACGTCTGTCTGGACATTATGTAAACTTTAACTTACAAAATTATATTTTGCGAATGAAAAATATAAAAATATTACTTGTTAATTTAGTAATTAAACTAATTTTCTGATTCTCAAGGCGGGCTTCAAATTTCTTTCGGCTACACTTACTGTTTTTAAACAAATTTAGTAAGTTCCATGAACGTAATGTTACTTTAGCGCTTCCGTTATATGCACATGTACGAATACACATATTTAATATCCATAGGTTGAAAACATTCGAAGAGGTCTTAGTAGAAGATGAAGTTGATCTGGCTAAGTTGCGGTTGCTGTGTTTTAATGGTATTTTAAATTGATTTTTCATGAAGTTACAAAATATGTTTTTTTTTTTATTTTAATATCAAAATAAATTTACGATATTTTATAAATCAACAATGGTGTCTATAATCTTAATGAACTTAGATGGTCAGTTTAAAATTTAAAGCATCAATTTTTAAAATTAATGTGTAAGAACTGTAAACAAAGTATCGATGAAAATGTTTAAAAGTCAAAAATATGAAAACGCTGTAGGACATTATTCTTTATTAATATAAATATAATTGTTTCTTTTTTCTTTTTATAATTTTTTAAATTTAATGTAATTGCATATTATTGCTAATCTTTTTTTCGGTTTTTATTCTTGTATATGTGTTCAATTTATAAATACCGACCTGACTACTTAAAACTGAAGTTAAGTAGCTTTTTGTTTTAAAAGTAAGTAAGAATTTTATTCAGTATTTTAAAAATGAATTGTATTTCAAGGTGTTCCTGAAGAAAAAGGTTATCGCCCTTTGTGTTGGAAATTACTTTTAAATTATTTACCATCTAAAAGATCAAACTGGAAAAGTACATTACTGTCAAAACGGGATTTGTATAATAAATTTGTTGGTAAGTAAGAGTAGCACAAATAACGTGTAATGCGTTAGTATTTTTTCCGCAAATGTATGATACTTTGACTTCGAATCCAATTATTCGGCTTTCTTTTAGGATTTTGATAACTTCAAGAAACATTTTTTCTCCGTCTCTTCCTAAAGACCGAAAGTTCGTGTACGCTTTCTGCAACAATGAAATAAATATTTACTGTTTAAAAAAGTGTGCTTCGGAGTAAAAGTAAAAAAAAATTCGATGAATATCAAATTTCAATTAAGAAAAATTGACAATAACAAGCTTTTTTTGTTCGTTTATAATTTATTTAATATCTCCAGAACTGAGGGCAAATAAACTTGAAAATTTTGTGAAAATGAAACTTTAAAGTCCGTACCCTAGACTGGATTTATTTATTAATAATATAAAATCAAGGCAACGTGAATTCAGTATTATTTTTAATTTTTCAATTCAAAAATGGAATTTCGATTATAGCAGTATCATTCAATAATTATTCTTCTGTTTACAAATTAAATACATACACCTACATATTAATGACTATGACCTTTTTTTTTTTTGGTTTTTGGTTTTTGTTTACATCAATAGAAGTAGTGGTCAAAGTTGCTGCTGTGTTGAATCTCTCTAGTTAAGCATCGCACGACATCCCCGAAAACAGTTTGGCTTTTTAACGGGATTTTCAGATTTAATTTTGAGTCTAAATATTCTTCAAAGGAATCCTGGTCTGTTTTATGATTATACAAATACATCGGCTTTTCTCTGCATACTACCGAATTACCAAGGATTAAAACAATTGAAGAGTGAGATCCGAAGAAAGATTAAAAGAAAAAATTATTTTTACTTAATAATAATGCTTTTTGTAATAAAAACATCTAAACGAATTGGAATTTTATAATTATTAGTTTGCAAATACGTTGGCTTTTTTGTTAACATGTAGTTAACATTGTGACTTCCAATGCTTGCTTGAACACACGTCCCTTTGTAATAGTTACCCTGGAGCCCCACTCAGTATGCTTCGCATTCCAATCGCGCGGCTCGTATGCTATTAATTGTGTAACGTAAAAAGAGATAAGATGGAGGAAAGTATTTTTATTTGTGTCCGAAATTAATAAACCAATAGTAATTCTTACTATGTAGGTAATAAAAAAAAATCTGTAACGTTTTTGTGTTATTAAGAAATCTCGTAACGTTTATGAATTGTAAAAGTTGTAAATCATAAATTAAATTTACCGGTTTTTAACATTTTTTTAATACATTTCTGAAATAATAAAATGCATCTCTCTTTTTTCAAAATAGTGACGTAATCAGTTGAAATCTACTCTTCTAAAAGTATTATAAAACTAACCTTTGGGGGATCGGCGGGAGGGGGTTTTCGCACGGCAAATTTCGAAAGCAGACTCGTTAAAAGCATATTTAAATGAAAATTGAAATTTACACTTTCACTTCAACTTTTAACGATCTTTAATAAAAGCATTAAAGGAAATGTCTGAAAGAAAAGATAAGAACACAGTAGTATTACCTTATTAAATATTTAGAAGTTTAAACTATTTAATAAATGTATATAAATGCGATCCTTCAAAATTCGTCGTGTGATCTCCCTCCTACCGATCCCCCAGATGTTAGTTCTATAATACTTTTAGAAGAGTAAATTTCAACTGATTACGTCATTATTTTAAAAAAGAGAGATGCATTTTACTATTTCAGAAACGTATTAAAAAAGTGTTCAAAACCGATCAATTTAATTTACGATTCGTGTAGGAATTTCTATTACAACTTTTATACGAATAATTCATAAATGTTACGTGATTTCTTAATAACACAAAAACGTAACAGATTTTTTTTTATTACCTACATCGTAAGAATAACATAGTCATTAATATGTAGGTATTTCATTTGCAAACAGAAGCACTGTTATTGAATGATATTACTATAATATAACTGAAATTCAATTTCCGCTTCAACTAGAGCTTCCGACCAAAATATTCTCTCCAAAAGAGGTATACAGATCTCTCAGAAGGGCTCCTAAGAAAAAGGCACCGGGTGCTGATAAACTAACGGAAGAGATTTTGTCACAACTCCCAAAAAAAGCTGCAATCATAATTTATTACATATTTAATGCAATCATTCGAAGTGGATATTATCCGGAGTCGTGGAAGAAAGCAATTATCCTAATGGTACATAAATCTAACAAACCTGAGCCAATTTATCCTCCTATAGACCCATCAGTCTGCTTAGTATATTGTCAAAGGTCATGGAAAAACTCGTTATGGATAGAATGTTTCCAATCTTAGAAAATAAAAGAGCATAATCCCGTCTCGCCAATTTTAATTTCAGCGCCCATCACTCAACAGTGCATGAATGCCATAGGATTGTAAATGCAATATCAACGGTGTTGGAAAGAAAGGAAGTTTGTTCATCAGCGTTCCTGGATGTGGCTCAGGCATTCGATCATGTCCTGACATTCTGGACTTCTTTTCAAACTAAAAAGAATTCTTCCATCGGATTTGTACTTATTCTTTGTCTCATATCTGAATAACCGGACATTTATAGTTAAAGTTAACGACTCAAATTCCGAAGAAAGAATAATTCGTGCATCCGTTCCACAGGGCAGCCTACTTGGTCCTATGCTGTATACTATTTACACGGCTGATACGCCTACATCAAACCAAATAATATTAGTTACACGTTTGCTGATGATATGGCCATCTTATTCTCTGATGGCAATCCAACGTTTGCAACTATGATGGTACAGAAACAAATAAACAGGCTTCAGGAATGGGCCAGAGGTTGGCGTATCCAGTTTAACGAGAATGCAAACAGGTTATGTGTACAAATAAACGGGTAGTGTGTCCAAGAGTAAAAATTAACAATATGGAAATATAACAATCGGAAATGGTTGAAGTGCAGGCGATATCACATAGCACATGTGCGAAGAAAGATGATGGTTTATGCCAGGACATTATATCCACTCTAGGTTGTTACTCATCACTAAGTCTGAAGTTGAAAAGGGAAATATATTTAACCTATATCGCACCGATATGGAAATACGGAATTGAGCCGTATAGTAGTGCTAGCAGATCAAACTTGCAGCGGATACAACGACAACAGTCTAAGATTTTGCGAACGTTGACAGGAGCCCCAAAGTATGTATTTAATGAGACCTTGCACAATGATCTAAGGAGGATACCATTCGTCGAAGAAACTCATAAAGAACACTATGAAAAATTTTTCAACAAATTATCACAGCACTGTAACCCAAACATTAGAAAAATGTATAGAAGCACTTTGTCTGGAAATCCAACCAGAAGGCTAAAAAGAAAATGGTGCCGAGATGCGATTGCAATTACCTAATTTTCCTTTTCGTCAAACATAATAAGAAAGAAATAAATCATTGCATGGTCAAGTCTGTTAATGGATAGATTGGGCTGTACTCCGGTTGTCCAAAATTGTTCTTTATAATATGTTACAAACACTGCTGTTTGTGGTATAAATACATACCGGTACAGGGTAAAAAAATATATATATATAATTAAAAAAAAATAAATAGTGAATTCACGTTGACTTGGTTTTATTTAATTTTATATTATTAGTAAATAAATTCAGTCTAGGGTACGGACTTAAAAGTTTCATGCGCACAAAATTTGCAAGTAAAAGGATTAGATGACATTTTTCGACGAAATATTAATTTATTGGCCCTCAGTTCTGGAGGTATTAGATAAATTATAAAAGAACAAAAAAGCATGTTATTGTTAATTTTTCCTAACTGAAATTTGATATTTGTCGAAATTTTTTTTTTATAAAAATTGGAAATGAATAAAGTAAATATTCGAGTTAATCAGAGGCGTTCATTTTCTTCTTTTCTTTATTGATACGTTTGCGTTTCTAGTTCGACCGATATGCGAACTATTTGTCTTTTAGAAAATTAATGAAGTTCACAATTTGTAATGACAATTTAAAATTATTTACAAGTACAAATGATTTAAAGTTTTTAAACGGTGAGGTTGTTTGAGTAGGTTTCTTTTAATAAATTTTTAAAATTTGAATTCTTTTTTAAAATAGTGTACATTATATTATTCAAATTAGATGATCAATTTGAGTTCAACGAATTCAGATTGTAATCGACAATAAATTGATCATGGTAATAATGAACTGTCGAGATTGATCCTATTGTTACCAAGTAAAGCAGGGGTTTGCTAACCCGTGGCCCGAGGGCCGCATGTGGCCCGTCTTGAAAATTTTGCGGCCCGCGAGGTGGCCAAAGTAGTAAAAAATTATGTTCTGCGAACTCATAATGCACGCGCATGTTGAAACATTTAATATAACAAGTTTTATATTTCACTCTAAGTGTGTCTATAATTGGTCTAAATCTAATATAGGGATATATGATTTTATATGCGGCCCGCGGAGTAACGATATATTTCCAAAGTGGCCCGCAAGATCATTTGGGTTGACCACCCCTGAAGTAAAGTTTGCAATTGAACAGGAATTATGTTATTTGCGCATGGGAGTTTCAGTTGCTTTTCATGTACAAGATTTCTTTAGAAATGTCGCAAACACACAATTATTTTAATTAATACCGTGTGTATTTTAAAATAATATGAATTTTCGTTATGGTGTTGTAGAAGATTTAATAGTCACACCTGGTGACAGACGGACTGAAAATATCGCTACTGTTGACCATCCGCTTAACAGTAGTCCGGATAGTGAATGGAATACATATTTTAAAGATAACGACGTACTACTTCAAATTGATAAAGATGTAAGGTCTGTTAATTTTACATTTTGTTGATTTTTTCATTTTTAATATTTCAATTTATTTTTTTATTGCGATGATGGATAAATATATGATCTTTAAGCGAGTAAAGAACTAGTTAGTAACAGTATACTTTGTGTGTTTTTGCGAATCTTGATTGAACATTAATCAATAATTTAATTAGTGAAAATAGTGTAGCTTCTTTCTTTCGGTGTATACTGTCAATAAAATTAATGATAAATTGTCGCGAAAACAAGTGTAAGACTTTTATTTCTTCACTTATCGTTTAATTTTTTTTCAATGATATACTTTTTAAAATGTTACGAATATATCAAATTTACAATTTAAAAAGAAAAAAAATGAATAATTTTCATAATGTTGATAAAACACATTATCATGGTTTACATTCTTAAACGTTTTGGAATAGCATTGCTTGTATCTTCAGTTTTCGTGTTAGTTGTATTTTAATTCTGATGATGGATGGAGCAATGCATTGCAAAAAGTTAACGACTAAACTGTGGCGTTGTTTTAACCGAAACTTTTAATAACGTATTACAAACAAACCGCAAAAGCTTTTTCCTTCGACCGTTCTCATTGGTATATTTTTTGTAGAAAATATATTTATTATGTCGCGAGATTCATCCTAAATATCTTAATAATTTTTCGTTCTGTATTAATTTTTTCCAATGCATCTTCATTTATTACTTTTTCAGTTCGGTGGTATACGCGTAATAATTTCTTATCCGCATTTCGAATGCTTCTATTTTTTTTTTATATAAATAGCTCTTTAGTGTTTCAGTCTTGTATGTAGTATAGACTCGTTTATCCAATATAAATTGAACGAAGTCAATTTTTTGTTGTTCTTCTGTTTACACACCGATTCATATGTCTGTTATTTAATGTAGCATTGTATTGTTATACGCGGATTGCTTTATTATGTTGTTACTGTGTTCACGCTTATGTGTCGTGTGTCTAATTTGACAAATAATGTTGTGCTGCTTAAAAGTTGAAATTTACATAAACTTAGAAAGCTTGGTGATGAAAAGAAAGAAAGTTGTTGCATCTACGGAACAAAAACATGATGCAATCAAAAAACTGAACAAGAGAGAGATAATGCAAAAAGTAGCTGATGGTTTGTTTGTTCGTAATGTGTAAAATTATAACATAGTTTAACTTTTAATAAGTTTTTTCTTATTATTCGACGTACATCCGGGTCATTTATGACGGATAATCGAGAGCCTATTGCAATACTACTGATAAAAAGTAGAATCGAATTTTTCGCTATTTTACTGACGTAGTAGTATTATGATTGCTTATAAAGTTTTGTAAATTCATAAAGAATTTTTTGACCATTTCCATTGTTGATTTTAATTCATTCCCTAACAATGTTGTTTATTCGCATTAAAAAAAAAAAAAAAAAATGTTCATTTAAAAACAAAAGCAAGACGGTATCGATTATGTTATGTTCAGATTTTACGTCTAAAATGAACATTCAACATTTAATTTGGTCGATGTGAAATCAAGAAATCAGAACGAAATAACATGTTGTAGAAGAAAGAATTAAAAAGCCGTGGTTTAACTGCTTGTTAAGAAGAATTATCAAGAATGCTAGGTTCAGAATTAGAGCTGTCAGTTGTGAGTATGGTGTAAGGAAACATTTTTATGTAGAAGAATATTGGCAGTATCGAAGAGAAAGTTATATATTTATCTATATATATATATATATATTATTTCTCAAAGGTGTTTGTTTGTCGGGATGAAATACCGCCCTTAATACTGTATCAAAATTAATGTTTGATACGTCATTTTGAAGATTATTTTTCCCTCTAATGATGAAAAATTTGTAAATATCTTAAAATTAATGTTTTCGTTAAAAAATTACATTTTAAAACTTTTCTTATTTCGAAAGAGACGCCATCTATTAACAATCTGTTTAACTAACATGATAGCTGTTAGATTGTTTCTATTCCAGATGCTTTTGTCTGCAAGGGAAGTATACCTTTGAGGGGACTCCATTTTTTAACTTTATTTGATAGTCAGTCAGTCGGTACTCTCCGATACTCATATGAAACTATCACTGATCAATATAATCTCTAATAATTAAAGAATCATTTGCCTTGTTGTTAAATATTTTCGAGTGATATTCGAATGAGAAATTATTGAAATAGAGAAAACTTGGCGGTCTGCTATACTCTATAAAGTTCTCTCTGGTTATTGGTTAAAGAGGATAATGTTAAGCCGTAATATTATTTCAATCAAACGTTATAATTGGTTATAAACTGTTATTTATACAAATAAACGTAATTAACTGAATTGAATGTATACGTATTAAATCAGATAAGTACTGCTAACTTTAAAAACCACGATGATATAAATATATTTCATAATACGAGTATATATGTATAAAAAATGTCCTATCGGTTTCGTTTATTTCAAGATACATTCATGGATAACTGTTTTGAAATGTTATTTCTTTCTGAATAGTGAAAATGTTTGCGTAACAAATTGTATCATAAAGTAACTGCAACAGACAATTTTATTTATTTATATTTATATTTTCGTAAAAATTGCTACTGGCAAAGAGGTCATAATTAAGTATTATTCTTAATGGTTATTTTTTATCTATCATGAGTTTTACAAATAACGTTAAATAAAAACTAAAATGAAATAAAAACATTAAATAATGGCTACAATGAAAAAATAATAGATCACAATATATGATTATAATTGTAAAACATCTAAAAAGTAGACATTTAAAAAATTTCATAAATTTAGTGATATTTATGTGTGTATTAAAGATACGTACGATCAAAAAGTCTGTGCGAAATATTCGCATGGGAGATATTATTTCTCAACGGGGTTTTTTTTGTCGGTATGAAATATCTCCCTCAATACTGTATCAAATATAATGTTTGATACGCCATTTTGAAGATTTCGAAGTCTGAGTAGAATAGAATAGAATAAAATAAACGTATAAACAAATCCAAACAAGGCGTCCAATTATGACAGTATTATTACCACCATATTCAATGCCACAGAAATTAATGAATAACATATTTCGCAGTTTCATTCAACGGGAATTTTATGCCTAAAAAACGATGATTGTACAAAAATGAATGAATATATCTTTTCCAGTTTGTTAAATGGAGAGGAAAAGGTTTACTTCAGTTCTTTTTGAGCCCAATATGAAGAAACATAATGCTCAATTGTACCCTATAGAATTCATAAACTCTTTAAATCCATCCGGTTTACCATCTCATAAATTGATTTTGAAGAAAAATTCAACCATAATGTTAATTAGAAATCTTAACGCTAAACAGGGATTAATTAATCGTACAAGGTTAGTGGTAACTCACTTAGGCGAGTACATCATCACTGCTAAAATTATTCACTCCGATAAAACTGTGCTCATACCCCGGATTAACTTTACATCTACTGATCCTACTGTACCTTTCTAAATGGTAAGAAAAAAATTCCTGATAAAAGTTGCTTTCGCTATGACCATTAACAAAGCACAAGATCAGACACTTGAAAGGGCAGAATTGCATTTACCAGAACTTGTTTTTTCACATGGACAGTTTTGTTTATGTTGAAGATTCATACGGGCGTGAACGATGATCACGTTATAATTTCCAACATAGTATTTAAAGAAGTTTTGTGAAATTAATTTAAAAAAAAAAAAAAGGATGTTAATATGGTTTACAATAAGACTGATTTTGTTATTATTTTTTATAATAAAATATTTTGAATTGATTAATATTTACATTTACTTATTTCCATCTCGAGGTATAATCCCTATCGTTCAATCTTTTCTAAGCTCTATTTCTAATCGTTTCTCTATTTAACCCTTTCCATGATTTCTGTAGTTGCTGAGTCAAAGCCGCTGGCGCGCCCAAAAGATAATATATAAAAAATAAAATAAAATAAAAAAATACTTATTTCCACTTAATTATATTATGTAACTGATCACTAACGGTGCGAAGTAGTATATATATATATATATATTCATATTTTTTTAATGTACGTCAGTGGTTCCAACAAGTTTTAAACGGACCACCGCATATTGAACCCAGCCCACGCACAATCCACGGCTACGCGTGGATTTCCTGTGTGAAGAACACCGTTTTCGTGGGTGCGTGGGTTGGTTTAAGTTTTTTAGTTGTGAAAAATTTTGATTTTTTGTTTAAATTAATAACTTATTTGTTTGCTTAATTTTAATAAAGTTTATTTCTTATGTATTTTCAAAGTTTATTATTATATAATTCAGTAAGTTGAAAAATAATTCGCAGTGATATGCTGATAACCGATATAAATTATTAAAAAAAAAAAATTATAAGAAACACGGAAAAATGATAAAATGTCAACTAGTTTTGATGTAATTTCATGTTTTTGTAACTTTATGTTTTGATGCATTCGTATTGTTCATGGCATATCTTGTAAATTATTTTTTAATTTATTTAACTACATATGTATGTATACTTGTGCCGATTGAGTTTGTATCTTCTTTAATATTTTATAAAGTTTATTATTATTTAAAATCTTCGGGTTTTTAAATGTTTTCAGTTGCATTTATTTTGAAAGAGAAATTTAGTTTGTTTTATTAATTTTTTTTCGGCAGCCTTTTACAATTAGTTTAATTCCAATTATTATACAATTCGTGTGTCTTTCATTTGTATATTTCTTTACAGTATACGTTATCAATCCAAAGTGCTTTACATTCTGAAAATAGAAAGTTATTATATAATTATACAAAAAGTATCGATATAAATTCAATTTATGCTATATTCTTCACAATTACGTTTACAATAAAGTGACGAAAAAAAAAAATCGAAAAAAGTTATTTGGTTTTTAATTTAAAAAATCAAAATATTAAAAAACGATTCGTAGTGAAAAAATTGATTTTATTTTTAAGTAAAAAAAATTGCATCTTATTAAAATGTAAATTAATTTAACGCCGTAGTTTTTAATTTTGATTGTACTTGAGGTAATTTAATTTAATTCTTCACACTGAACAAATTACGTTTCATAGTCTTCTTCTTTATAGTGCCATACTCAGCTTCTGAGCGTCGGCGACTACTTATTCGTACATCTCAGCTGTACAAACACAGGCATAGTGTACTAGGCAATTGTTATATGCAACGCAGGTGTACACATGCAAGACTACACTCGGAACTGATAGTAATCGTTTGATTTATCGATATACAAGTGCAGTCCCGTGTGTGTCTGCTGTGTACTGACCTAGCGCACAAATGATGTTGTACGCGGTGGTTTGCTATTGCCTTCCACGTGATTATTAGCGATTATTTATTTAATTCTTGTAATAAGTTCTGTCGCCGTTCGGGATCGAACCCGTGACCTCCGTAACGGAAGTCATGCGCTCTAGCAACTAGGCTATCGCGACGACTTTTACCACTTTTAAATAGCTTATACAAAGGTTGTTTCATAAAGACAGAAATTAACGCTGGCGTTGCGCCGTCGCGCACCGCATCGACTTGACGAATATATTGGCATCTAGACCAATCTTTTGGCTACAAAATGAGACCAATTTGAAATCTGTAACTTAAAAATTGTCCAAGTTATGGACATTTTACGTGACCTACTTTGCTCTGACCCTACATGTTTTTGAATGCACGCGCGCGATTATTTACGCGTGTGAATTTTTTTGACATTTTTTTTTTTTTTTTATGGAGAATTTAATTGACTATAAAATGGGCGCTTGGTGAAGTCTGCAGGTCGAAAATTGAATGAGTTATGACGATTTTATTGAAGTGAAATGAAGATGAAAACTTGTTTTTTTTACACCTTTTATTTCGAGAAGTACAAAATCACACAAAATCGGAAAAAAATCAATCGTTTTCGCTATTATCATCGCCTAAACCTAAACTACGTTTCTTGATACATTGGCGCATTCGATCCTGCCACTTCACAGTTATCGTTTTTCTGAATTCTTCTTCGGACGTTGCTCTAAGGACACGAGGAAGTCCTTATGCCATCTCAAAATTGTACTCCGACCTAATACATCATCTTTAAACACTTCCTTAAGTTCTCGGAGAGTTTCCATGCCGGAAAAACCACGCCGAACACAATACTTGATCGCGTAACGTTGCTCCGTTTCAACACTCGCGTTACTCATATTCACATTCGTAAAAAACCTGTAGGGTTAGCGCGTACACATCTTCTTTAAACTCGCACTGCGCGACGACTACTGAACGGATTCCGTTACTTCTTGTTGCTATAGTGAGAGAAATGAATGCTCTACACGATGGTATAGGTGCCAAGTCGAATGTGCGACGGCGCGACGCCAGCGTTGGTCTCTGTCTTTTTGAGGCAACCTTTATACGTTCATTTTTAATTTTTAAAACAGAAGTAACTTTTCTTCATTCTTTGATTCTGATTCCGAATCGAGAAGAACTCGCTCTCTCGAGTGTCATCTCGAAACTGATCAGATATTCGTTGTTTCACATGCTTCATATACAAAAACGTGGCCGTGGGCTACGTGTGTGCTGTGTTCAATATGCGGTGGGCTTTATCCGCGCGTAACATCATGGCTTAACCAGCTAATGGTAGCTGATTAAATTATATAGGAAATAATGTACCTCTTGTGGTTTTTTTTTTTGCTGGTATATGGATAAACGGTTGAGATTATTTTGGTTGAAAAATTTACTGATGGGGTTTATTTGAATCACGTTTCTAGAATAATGAAATAATTTGATATAATTTTTTTTTTTATTAGTTACATCGATTTAAATACAATTTGGCGCAATATTGAATATAAAATGATTAACGCGATGTAAAAATGATAAGACGGTAAAATAAATTAGTGTTTTTTTTATTATTATTAAACCTTATTAAGTTATTTTAACAATTTTTCACTATCATAACAATTGCGAAGGAGGACCGGTTTAAGAAAGAGAGCATTATAAATGATTTGCGGACAACTGCGTTTAAAAAATGAAATATATTTGTTACCAAAAATGCAACACTAAACGTTTCGGACAGATTATACTGTCATCAGAAGCGGAAATACGTATGACAGAAAATTAATATTAAAAAAATATAAAAAACCCCTTCATGTTTCGGAGTTACTCCATAATCATGGCAGTACATTTATAATCTAAATATATTTCATTTTTTAAACGCAGTTGTCCGCAAATTATTTATGATGGTTAATCACTGTGAAAGTTTTAATCGCTTCAAGTAGAGAATCGTTTTCTATTTTTTAGAAACAATTACCTTGCACCGCACAATGATTAAGTGATTGATTATCTAATTAATAATAGAATAATTTGAAGAAATGAAAAATTTGTCTCCTTTTTATTATTATTACTTTTATTACTTTTATTACTTTTATTACTTTTATTAATTAAAAGACTAAAAAGACTTTTACTTGTATTTCGTTTCTCCTTTAATTTATGGCTTTTATAAGTTAAGTACGGGTAATGTTCGAGAATAACAGTTACTCTGCAATGAAAATAAAATACTTAAACTCAAACATCAAAATGCTGTTTTACCAAGTTAAGTACGACGAATAGGCGTGTAATTATTATAAAATCGGTATTATTCAGTACTGACGAAGTATTAATATCTGGTTATTTTGTAAACGTTCGTACTGTTTTAATAATACTTTTGTGTTTTTCACTCAGTGTGAATATATTAAAGGTTAGGTAGGGTACGTTTAATTATTCTTGTTTCGATTATTTCTGCCTGTGTTATTCCCGCTTCTACAATAAAATTTTGTTATTCGTTTAAAGAACGAGTTGTAAATATTGAAAAATGAGCGGTTATTTACATTAAGTCGATTTTATGTGTGAAATAGAGATAAATGTAAAAAAAATCAATAAGTATCCATGTTTTGCGTTTTTTTTTTTTTTTCTTAGACGGCTAAATCCGGAGATATCTTTTTTTCAACAAGCTACGGAGTATCCGTGTAGTACAGTTGTTAACAGTAATGGCAGAAAACGATTGCATACGCGTGTTCAATACTGCACTTTAAATTCGGCAAATGTTGAACGTAAAGGATTGGGACCAACTAAGGTGCTATATATATATATATATATACATTATACATTATGCGCATATGTTTCTATAAAGTTGTTGGATAAAAGCAGTTTAAAAAATTGTTTTTGTCGTAAATCATGATTCAATAAACAAAAATAAACGAAAAAAAATACGTTTAAACGATTTGTTTTTTTAAATAGTGTGTTTGTTTTGTAGCGGACGGCTATTTACTTTTAAATTTTAATTTGATTTTTTACATAAATATGATGGTGTATTTTGTGTTTGTGTATGCTTATTCGTAATGGATGGCTATGACATTAATTAAATAATCAACTGATTCTACAGGTGACACTGCTGAGAAATTGAATGGTGTTAACTGTAATGAAAAATAAGTAGGATTTTGAATGTAAACTTTTAATAATTTAAATAACTGTAAAGTTCAGTTACACTGTTATGTATTTTATTACACGAACAAATTAAGTATTCACTTTACATAAAATGCATAACGTCATTTACATTAGATTTTTCGTTAAAACATAAAATAATAAAGTAAAATAAAATTTAATTTACAATATATATAAAAAATAGTCCGACCGGTTTCGTCTGTTTTAGACATATTCATGGACTGAATTTGTTGTGTTTAAAGGTTTACATTCAAATAAGCGGTTACGGCAAGAAATCACACATAAGTATGATTTTCGCAAAAAGTTTTTTTTTTTTTATTAAAAATAAGTTGTGGGTCTCGCAAGGCAGTACCGTCTGCGGGTGCCCAGCACGGTTTCTAATTACGATAATATCGAGTTCTCGAGGAACAAAAGAATACATTATTCCAAAGCTTAGCGTAGAATTGTAGTGACCCCCGATGTATAGGTTTCTAATTAAATTTTTGATGGTTTTATTTTAGTAAAGTCCTCCCAGTTTGTAGGACATGTTAAAATAAAGTCGAAAGTAGAGATGCTTGCTAAGAATATGCTACGGTACTGTATAGACTGTTTGTTTAGATGAAGTTCTGAAATCTATAAGAAGTACATGATTAGGCTGCGAATGACTTTTCGACGTGATTCGATTTAGTTGAACGCTTTGGTGTTATTGCTAACAGAATTTTAATATTATTATCTTACGTTAATTTTCTTATTCTTTAATTTTTTTCCTCGATGCCAGTTATAATTTGTAATGTTTTTATTAATTTTACTTGTTATACTAATGAGGATTTTTAAATAATAATTGTTTATGCGGCATGCTGTTGGACGATTATAGTTGCAAGTAAGAGAAACTTATAAGTTAGTATTATTATTGCTTTATTTATTGCGTTTGTATTTTGCTTAATAATATGATTTATTCTCGTCGGTTTCGTTAAAATTATTACAGAAAATTAACTTTTTATTACCCCCCTGCGGGTATTACAATAATTAATGATCATAAATGCATGTTAGCGGGCTCAGGGAAAGACGATAAGTGACTTCGTGGAAGTGACAGTGAAAAGCGGAATCTTATTCCGAAAATGATTACCTAAGTCTCGTGCTGGTCACCGCCGAAGTGACTGAAAACATTTTTAAATTTATTTTAATTAGTTTTAATTAGTACTTCTATCGTTTAGTTTTGTTTAGAATTATTTATCCTATCGTGTAAGCTTCGATTGCAGATAGCGCTAACGATACACAAATCGGATGACTATGTACCTCTAGAGGAAGGATCCGAGGCTCATTGGGAAGTTGTAGAAAGGATATTATTTATTTACGCTAAATTAAATCCGGGTCAAGGGTACGTGCAAGGAATGAACGAAATAATCGGACCGATATATTATTGTTTTGCCTGCAATCCGCATGCGGAATGGAAGGGTAATTTAATTACAACTGTTACTTGTTACGAGACTTTTTGCACTTTTCGTAATTGTAATTGACGACTCGGTAGAATTATAATTACGAATATTTAAATAAGGTTCTTTTCCTTTCAGTTTCTAAAGAACAAATCCAAAAACAAAAAAAAAAAAAAAACAAAAAAAACACCAGTGAAACACGCGGTAAAAACGTGTTTTTTTTTCATTTTGTTTACGGTTAATTTAACAAAATTACGTATGTAAATGACGCAAACTGATAATAACGAAAAACAAGCTGAAAGAAATGCTGATATTTAATACAAAATAAAACTAAGTTTTCTACTTTGTGTAAAAAATTGTGTTATTTTTATTTATTTATGTTTGTATTAGTTAAACATTGCTAGTATTAATAAGAACACATTCACTTTTTGCCTCGGAAAAAGTGAGAAACATCACTGTTCCGTTTTTGAAGCACTATTATTACGGTTGAATCTGGTGTCGTAGACAATAGTGAAGCACTGTAACCACTCTAAAAATTATTAAAAAGCTAGGTTGTATATATCTTGCGCAAGAAAGAAAAGCTCCGAATTAAAATCATTATTCTGTATAATTGCCGAGTCATGTGTTTTTCTCATTTCTAAAAAGTAACCATTGTAATATGTACCGTGTGGAAGTTGAATCCTTTTTAGTTATGTACGTAAAAATAACTGTATTAAACAAAAAAAAAATAAAAATAAAGTTATTTGTTAATTTATACGAAAATATTGCATAGTTGAAGAATAGGCAGTGAAAATTGCCAAAACGCCAGCGTTTTTTATTTTATTTATTTTTATTCTTTTTGAAGATAAAGCATTTAAATTTAAAATTTTTCCACTAATCGTGTTCTTTACCAAACATTTCAGCTTTATTCTGTATACATTAGGAGTTTCGTTAATTTTTCCACTACATCTGGGAGCTCGTAAAATATCTTTTTCCGACTTTAATTCTAGCAAACTTCAGTCTCTATTATTAAATATAACAAGATGTTGCGTTAACTATTTTACAGGTGTATATTCATATGTGGTGCGCTGTTATTTAAGAAAAATTTCCTTGCTTAGAATTTCGTCATAGTTTGCGAAAAATCCGCTGATATCTTTTTAGTTGTAAATCATTCGTACTGATTTCTAAATGAATTTTATTGTAGCTGCTACTACTTAATATAAATGTTTTAAAAACAATTCCATAGTGCTTAAAGAACGTAGACGGAAGCAAATTTCTGAATTTATTGCTTTGTCAATTGTTTTTTCTTTTTTTTTCCGTTACATATTCCTAACGTTATTACATCTTATTCGATGTGGGGTACTCTTCGATAATCGTTTCTAGCGTTAATGCGCTTACAAATGTTACGTATATCCCATATAATTTGCAGAACTTTGTTTTTAAAGTTTTGAAACGAATGGATAAAAGTAAGGATATTTCTCGAGAGATATTTTTTTGAATCTTAATGAAATAAAAGTCATTTACACAGTCAAATTATCCTCCGGCTACTCTGATGCACATGTGTAGGCTGGAATTTGTCGAAAAATAATGTTGTAACTACCGTTTCCGAGACTAATTAAAATACGAACAATAAATAATAAACGCGTATTTTGCGTAACTGATGAGACTGCTAATTTTGTATTTTTAGAATTTGCCGAAGCTGATTGTTTTTTTACATTCACCAACTTGATGGCAGAAATAAGGGATTTTTTTATCAAAAGCCTTGATGACACGGAAACCGGGATTAGCAGGTTGATGATGCGGTTACTGGATAAAGTTCGTTTAACCGATTACACGGTTTACAACCACTTGAATAAGATGCAACTACATCCGCAATATTACAGTTTTAGGTGATAAAATTAAATTATTTGCGACGGTCTTTCGCGTGAAAAGGCCACTCTTAAAAAAGTAATGCGATGTTAATTCATAATAAAACGTTCGAACAGTTATCGAGCGTGGAATTTGTCGTCCACTAACAAATAGGCGATAATTATAATTTCACTAATAAACACGTTCAATAATGGTAATAATTATTAGATGGCTGACGTTGCTTTTATCTCAAGAATTTCCACTGCCAGATGTGCTTCGAATATGGGATTCGCTTTTTGCCGATGAACATAGATTTTCTTTTTTAATTTACGTATGTTGCGCCATGATTGTGTAAGTAAATAATCGATACTCGATTTTTTTCTTCTTAATTTACTAGATATTTTTCAATGTCCTAAAAAAAAAAAAAATAATCGACTATCGAGCACAGGAAACTTTATACGTTTGAGCCTTGTCTCGTTCTCAACTCGAGTAGCTCCTAGGTTTATCCAACTTAAAATAATTGGATACCAGAGAAATCTGGAAGAGTAATGCCAATCAAGGAAAGCAATTGGCCTCTAATATTCTCTTCGGTTCCACTAGACTTAGTACATTATGAAAAGTTTAATTCCATAATCCATGCTTACCAAAGGTATGGAACCCACTTTGTTTTTATACCAGGTGTGGCTAATAAGACCGTGTTTACTATGCGATTACTGCTGTTATAGAAGGAGAAGCGAACAAGGCTTAAGTAACTCTACTGCTTGTATGCGGAAACCCGTTAGTGTATATGCAGTATTTTGCTATCATGTGTAGTAGAAAACACGTTCAGGCAATTTTCCGGAAGAAGTATGCGATGAAAAAATCGAATAGGGTATCAACCTACGTTGAATTGGAAAAACGTCTATCGAAAGTTTGACGCTATTAAAAGAGGCGTATGGTGGGAATTGTTTATCACGCGCGCGTGTTATTTTTATATGGCATAAACGTTTTTTTGCGGGTTGAGTAAATGTTGAAGATAACCAACGTATAGGAAGGCCTGCTACAACTTTAACTTCGGAAATAAAGTTGCGCGCACAGACCGTCGTATATAAGCATCTGAATAAATGCAGAGACCATTAACGTTGGTAAAAAAAATTGTTCAGAAAATTTTGCGTAACTGTTTGCATGTGGTAAAAGTTTGTGCGAGCTAGTACTAGAAAACTTGAGGGCTGATAAAAAGCTAACCCATAAGGAATTCTATTCTAACGTCCTTGAAAGGCTGAACGAAAACCTAAAATGAAGAAAAAGATAACTGCATGTGACGAGATATTGGTTTTTTAATACGACATGGAAATCAAACGTCAATCCGTGCATTGGAAAATGCCTGTGTCTCTGAGAATCAAAAAAGCCGAAATGTCGAAATCAAAATTCAAAGCAATGCTCAGTACGTTTTTTCCATATTAACGGAGTTGTGTAGTGGAACGGGTTGTCGAAGAACAAATTGCGAATGAACGTTATTATTTAACAGCGCTGGCAAACTTGAAGGAGCGTGTTCGTAAAAAATGACTGTCACTGTGCCGCAACAAGACGTGAATCTGGCACTCGGATAACGTACTTTCGCAATGCTTCATCGGTGAAGCGATTTTTCGCTAAAAACGGGATTCTAGTCCCTGAGCACGAGCCTTCTTGTATGCCAGATTTAGCACCACGCGGCTTTTTCTTTTCACAATGAAATCGGTGTTGACAGGAAGTTATTTCAAAAATTCGTAGAGGTTGTCAAACAAAAAAAACGGCTAGGCATTGAAAGAGATTTCAAAACAATAGTTCCGGCACTGTTTTGAATAGTGGATAAAGAAAATGGCTCGATGTGTAAATCGCGAAGGTGAGTAAGGGAAAGTTTTGTATCTGTAGGATAGCAATTACGGGTGAAACACGTTTTTTATTTTTATTCAGTCTCGTTATTTCATAGCCGGACCTCATATATGTATAAAAATGAGTGAAACGAGCGTTAATTTTTATTACATTCCAAAGTTTTCTAATTGTGTTTGTTATTTTTTGTTCCGTAATCTAAGATTGTGGTTTTCAGACGGTACATTTTCGTAGTGTGCCCATCAATATCACCTCTGCAATACCCGCTTAGGTAGGTCTGAAGGAAAGGGGACAGCGTGAAAGATGGAAAATAAAATGATAGTCTTTGATAAAAAAAAAAAAAACAGTTACATAAACGACTTAATAATCGAAAGAAAAGATCGTTGTCTAAAAAAGACGTAAACGTAATAGAATTCTAAAGAAATAATTGGCTCGAATTCCAGGGAGAGCAACGCGATTCATTGGTAAGCTAGATTTAGATTATCTAACCGGGGGTACATATAGTCGGCAACAGAGACTGTTGTCAACGTTGAGAAGAAATAAAACAAATAAACTGGCAACTTAAACTGGAAAGTAAAGATTTCTGGAACTGTTTTTTTGACCTTTTAACTATTTTTTAATGTGTAAAATATACATGAATCGAAAAAGTGAATATCTTTAAGGGGGGGGGGGGAGGGTCTTGGAGGTCAAAAAAAGACGATTTTTTGATAATTTTTTTAGAGAATATGGTTAATGCAAGTTTATTTACATAATTGGTACATGATAAAGTAACATCTGAAGAATATTGTGTTAAATTTTCATTGAAAAATATAAAGAATTAAGCCAATGGCAGCAAATTTTCGTACGCGCCTCGAAAAAAAGTTGTTTTGCGGTGCACCGCATAACTCAACACTGGATTATCGGAAATGAAAAAACTAAAGTTTTTTCATTAGTTAATGAGTTTCTGTAGGTAGCAACGTTGAGTTTTTTAATTTTTATTTATTTTTTAATCGTTGGTAACACTTGGAAGTGAAAATACCGATTTTTGAGTAAAAATTAGCCATTTGTTATTGTAAAATAAATAATAATAATTAAAAAAAAAAAAAAAACTCGACGTTGCTACCTTGCAAATTGTCTATAAAAATAGTGTACCAAATTTCAGAACGATCGGTGCAGTAGATTTTGAGTTACAGAGTGCACCGGCTTTGAAAACGTTGTTTCGAGAAAAACTCGTTTAAAGTTTTTTATAGTATAAAATCACAAATTAAACGTTAATAAGGTAGTAATTTTTGTCTAACTCACACAGAATCATCAATGCCAGGCTCATAAAGTGAAGAATTTTGATTTAGAATTTCCAAAGCATCTTTTTGCTCTTGCCTACGACGAATTCTCTCTTCTTTGGTATGTTCCGCCGCTCGCTCATCCGCTTTGCTCATTCGTGTATTTTCCACTGATTGCGCCCATCCATGATAACTTGGGCCTGTACTGATTCCTATCTCTTCCAGAAAGGTCAGGTAAGCAACACGGCCTTCATTGAAGGTAGAGGCAGCCACATGAGCTGCAAACTCAACAATAATTGTCGAACCACTCTCAGTTTTTGGCGAAATCTTTCAAATAAGTTGGTTGATACTCTCATTATTGTTTTGAGAGAATCCGCCAATACATCGCTCCAGGAGAGCATCTTTGCTCAGATATTCATAAATTGGTGTTTAATCCCCTCTAGAACATCACTTGGTAGAGCAGAGTAAGAGTGTTTGAAAAAACGCAATTCGTTTGCAGCTGCCGCTCGGGCAGTTTTGGTGCTGTGAGTGTTTGTCAATTGAAGCGTAGTGATAATAAGTCGCCCAAATGGCCTTCTTCATTTCTTTTAGAGAATGAGAATTGTAACGGATGACACGACCATAGTGAAACGTTAGTTTACCAATCAATTTAGCAGTGAGCTTGCCTTTACCGGAAAGTGTTTTCCTTTGTATTTTCTTTGCAGCCTTAGTTTCAGTATCTATTACACTTCTTTTTTACTAAATCGCGCAAACGGGTCTCCATCCTCTTCTGGACGTGTTCTACACATTCCTTTTGTTGATTAACATACAAAATCTTCGCTCAGCTCAGCGTTACTTGACACACAGTACGCCGCAAGTACAAGTCAGTGCCTCGACCACTATCACTCAGACACAAATACGTCTCTACCCCGATGTAGTAGTGCAAACGACCGGACTTACAACAGAACACAGGGATTTTTGGTTTTGGCCGAGTAAGCATTCTTGACAAAACAAAGCAGCGATGCAACCGAAAATGATGTTTGAGAGATCGTGAATAGAGACTAATTTCTAACTGAAACCTCGCGTCGTCAAGAAATAGCATTACGCGTACCGAATCTGTCTCAAGGTATGGTTATAAACATCTACCTACCTGCGTAAATCTTTTTCGAAAAAATCAATTAAGGGATTATACGAAAGGGACAGAAAAATATGCTCTTTAATCCCGCTGTGCGTCAGGGCCAGATAGTCGTTTTCGTTCTTTTAGTAGAGTTAGAGCGGCGCACAGTTATAATGCCATATCTTTGTTAGTTTTGCTTCGATTTATTTGAAATTTTGACGCAATATTCTTATGATGTTGTACATTCATTTTATGAAATAAAAAAAAAATCATTTTTTTTTTACCCCCAAGACCCCCCCCCCCCCCTAAATCGGAATAAGATGGAGGAATTTATGTTAAGACATCATTAAGTATGTCAATAATCAGTTACTAATCTGATGCTGAACCTCTGCCCCTTATTATAACTTCTTATTTGAAACTCTTCAATTTGTTTAATTCTTCATAAGCAATTTTTTGTTACACACAACTATCTAAAACTATAATCATATTTACACCACCGAGCTTCCTTCGTTGTATGTGACACGTCCTTCGTAATATCGGGATCACGCCTATTTAAAAATACTCATCTGCAACTAATGCTGCTAGTGTTTTGGTTACAGATATGTATAATTAACGTTCAAAAATTACGTTTAAAATTAAAGTGTACGTATTTTTGTTTTTCTGATTTCTTGTTCAACTTTTTATGCGGGAGACATGTGCTGTTGCAGTGCGCTACTTCGTGGGAGAAAATAAACTAGGACTTTATGTGGTTCTTCGGAAGAGAATAAAAAAATATTCTTTTTTTTTACATTTATAACGAATTAACTTGAAGACAAGTTCCTACAAAATTGTTAGTGTTTTATACGTTATATTTGGCGATCAAATTTAATCTAATCTTGGTGAAAAACTAAAGTATATTGCTTCTCGGTCATAGCAATACTGAGAAAAATATAAATACATTATTTTCTTTCTACTATTATTTAATTCATACTTTTCGTGTAATACTTTTTCAGTATGTATAATTATACTTGAAATATTTCCTGTCGTTAAAATTACTAACGTTTTCTTGCTTTTTTTTTATGTTTTTTTCTGTAGATTAGCTAGGAATCAATTATTGTCTGGTGATTTTTCATCGAATGTTAAACTGTTACAGGTAATGCAATTGAAAATTGTATTATTTTCTACCTATATTATAGTAATTATTTTATTGCAGTTTTTTTTTGACATGAATATGTCTTATGGCTAGGGGTCATTCCAAAAATTTGTCCGTCCATGAAATGTCACACGAAATGTCCCAAGAAATTTTACCATAAATTGTTACTATGGAAACACAAAAAAGTATTATTTATACATATACCGAATGGTTCACCGTACACGCTGTCTTTCGTATCAGGAACTTACAAAAGATGAAGGGCTTCCAAGTGGAAGCACTGAATGCGTTTCGCATAGGGTTCGCAAATATGCGCATTGTTTTCGTCGACAAGTGCGGTATGATCGGATCCGCTCGACTTCAAAACATCATGCATGATCATGAGCGTCCGTTCGCGGGTATGGACGTTTACCGGCGACTTCCGTCAACTACCGCCCGTTTGCCAGACACACAGATTTGCAAGCGATCGAATAAAAAGTTCTGTTGCGAAATTATGTGACTGCCGCTACATTACTACCCGCTCGTGCAAGTGATGCGACAAGCTGATGTCGTCTTCTCATCTGTACTAACCAAGATTGGTGATGGTCAGTCCTTACTTCTAGAGGAGAAAGCGATGATCGAGGCCCGTTTCATGGATTGCAAATTCCTCGACCGCATGTTTCCTCAGGCTAGCTTCTTCTTCTGCAACACAGACGTCGATCAGATTAGATTCCGTACAAGGCGCTAAAATAGTCGAAGTTCTTGGTGGTGAATTTAACTTGGATTTAAGAGGATCGCACGGTCATACATTCATGAAATTTATGCGCGCAAAATTCGGACTTGAACTGAAGAATGAACCAACCATTTTTACATCACGCAATTTCACGTGCATTGACGCCGTCTTTTTATGTCACGTTGACGCGCTTGAAACGCGCCACTATATTATTTTCTACTTTAGTACGCATCGTTCTCTGCTTTCGACAATAACGCATACTTCCAGTGTGTCAATGTTGTAAACGGTGCAAATAATTTAACTGTTGTCAATGATGCAAATAATGTAAACGATGTGTTAATAATGTTGTAAATACTGTCAACGATGTAAATGAAAATACCGTATTATCCGTTTCTAAAGATCACTTGTTGTATAGGAAATATCATAAACACGTCGGCTATGAAACTAGTTGCTGTCCATAAGGTATGAAGTTAGCCTAATGACCGTTCAAAGAAACAACCCAGATAAAATTCTTAGGTCGAGTGAAAGAATAAAGGAAAGCTGGAGCTGTCCATGAGATATATTCATGTATTAATGTATCTGCGTGAAGCGTAAACACTCGTTAAATTTTTTTTTTTTTTTTAGTAATAGTTGTTTCGGGAGGTATTCCGGTGTAGAGTTGTGTTTAATCGTTCGTCTATCGCGTCATCAGGGCCGTATTTTTAAAAAAATTTTCTAATTCCTGAATAAGTGTGCACGTTAAAAGTATTTATAAATGTTATTTGTACTTCGTTCATTCTAGAATTTATTAAAGTCAATTTTATAGCAATTTTCATCTCCTAAAATTAAATATTTTGACGACAAAGATGTGATGATCTTTTTATTACGCGTTGATTTTTTTTGAAATGGTGCCGCATACTTAAAATGAGAGAAATGGACACATGTTAAAAACATAGCGGGAAACAACAAGAAATACACAATACGTTGATCGCGATGTAAGCGTGATTCTATTAATGTACAATAATTGATTTAAATAATGATAAATGATAATTAATTAATTTAGTTTGCTTAATTAATTATTAATAACAGTTGTGCTGAATTAATGCTAGTGTCACAATTAAGCGTTTAAATATTAAAATCAACAAGGATGAATAAAACAAGTTTTGAAAGTTATTGTCAACTTAACCTGAGGCCGATGGCGGTTGTCTTGCATATAAGCTCAAAAAAAAACTGAATTTTTATTAATCTTTGGTTTAATTTTAATATTGTTTATTATAAATTTAATTAAGATTGTTTTATATATTTTTTAATATAAATTTACTTCAGTTTATGATGTAATAATTGATAATATAAAATTACATGGGGCTTTTTCATATGAATTATATTTATATAAAAAATAAATAGGAAATAAATAAATGAAAAATAAGTAATTTAATTAAATAGATAAATCTATTTTATTTTTTTTGTAAAGTATTTACCTTAGAAATTGGTTTTAATATGCGTGCATCTAGTTATTTTATTACTTATATATCAAGTTAAGAAACGTATTTGTTTTTCTTTAAATTTAGATTTTGACTTATTATGGCATCACAACGTACTAAAACTCGATTAGAATCAACTGACAGGAATGTGGAGCAAAGTTATTAAATGACTAATGTGACTAATCCGATGCTGAGATCGATGATAATGAGCTTAAGATTTAAGATCGAACGAAGACTTAAAATTAGATGACTAAGTTGTAGATGCCTTATGATGATTTATCGAATGATGAATAGAATCATTTAATAATTGGTCATTAAAAAATGCTTATATGGTTGGAAAAGATAAAAAGACGAAATGGTTTAATAAAAAAAAAAAAATCGTTAACAAAAATTTGTAAACTAAATATTTTGTAACACAGCAAATAATGTAGCGAAAAATTGTACAACAATTGACTGATGAAAATTATTTTGATCAAGTTGCATTTTTTACAAATTTAAAATTAACAGTAACGAGAAATAGAAATATGGCCAAGAAATATATTGTTCATCAACCAATCGTAATAAAGTACATGCTCTACTTGTACTATTGTGTCTCGTTAGGAGTATGATGATGTAACACTTAAATACACTGGATTTATGGTCAAATGATAATTTTTGTACCAAAATTTTCGGTTAGTAATTACGAGCTTTACGTTTCGATGAATTAAAGACAAGAAAAAAAATCAATAAATTTACACCAGGGAAAATTTTTATGAGAGATGCAAGTAAATGTATAAAGCGTATTTTCCAATAGATGAGATGATTTATGCTTTTCGAGGAAAATGCAGCTTCGGGGGCAGTACCTACGTCAAATACTAGATAAGTATGATTTGAAAACCTTTTCTGTAGTGGGTGTTACCAAAAAACATTCAATGTGGAATATGTCTAGGAAGACAGCCAAAAGGACCTTTTCACTTGTACAATCTTATATGATAAAATAATTCGATGATAAAAATTTATAAAAGCAGTTTATGTAGCGAGTGTATTACATACTAAGTAACAAATAAAATGATAAGAATTATTATTTTCAGTTATAATATTGATGTAATTTGTATTGAAAAAACAATTATGATTTTATTATTTTAAAAGATTTACGGATGATTTAATAACAATATAGTCAAAACGTACGATAAAATTATCAGATAAATTAAATAATAAAAGTTAAAATGTTTAATTTAATTTTAAATTTTTAATTTATTATTGGGGTTGGTTTTGATTTAACTTCAAAATATAGTAGATCAATATGAAATTGGCATCTGTTCAACGTAAATGAAAATTTAAAAACAACGAATTTACCATGTATATTATACGGCAAATGATAAATGGAGTGTGACGATTATTATTGTATCGGATTAATTTTTGATCATCAATTTAAAAATAGCTGTATTAAAAAATATATATTTAGTTAATTTAAATGATTGTTCTGTGTATTTTATGCCAACAGTAATTTAAAAACAACAGTATCGTGAGTATATAGTAAATAATTATTTAAATAGAATGATAATAGTTTTGCTATGTTCAACGAGACTTTAAAATGCATGTTTTATTGTCTGAATTAATTAAAATTTGAGCAAATATAAATTTTCCAATAATACGTAAATTTTGATTAGATAACAATGATAAAACAAATAATGAAATTCAAATATTTCACTAAATAACGAATAACCTGATAACATAAATTATTATTTCAAATTCGTTTTTAGTCATTAGCCTTGATATCATTTATGTGGAAAAAAGAAACGATAATTTTGGAATTCAAAAGATTGTTTCAAATTTTATATACATAATAGTTATAAATCATGTGGGTTGTACGCTATCTCTCGTTCCAAGAGATGCGATAAAGACGACGAATAGTTATAAACAGTAATATAGGTAAGGTATAATAAAAAATCAGATAAGTTAAATGGTAAAAGTTGAAACGTTCAAATTAATTTTAAATAAGTATTTTTTCAAAATGCTTTAAATTGAACTCTAAGAATAGTAAAATGACCTATTCGCTAAGGACAGAAAAAAAAAGAAATGATTTTTTATTAATTTATGAGATTAACATTTTTTTCTATACTGATAAAATTTAAACATGAATAAAATTAATCATAAAAATTAAAACTAACATTTTGATGCGTTTTTTTTTGTTACTTATATAAATAATTGATGAGGCAACGTTCCATTCTAAGAAATAAGATCTCTCAGAAAGTTGTAAAAATAAAATTTATTGACAGTTTCTCTTCAGAGTATTAGGGATCAATTTAGTTTCACATTGTTAGTAATTCAAGCAGGCAAATTTTCGAACTATCATAAATACGGCAACGCTGTAAAAAAATAACATTTCGGTGTATCACCTCAACGGGAATAACTGTGTGTGGATATTTCCTGCGAATGGCAAAGGGTTAACAATAGTTCATGCTGTCTAACTAATGATGTATATTGAGTCACTATTTTTAGCAGTGGAATTGTTATCATTTAAAACTTCATTCGTTGAACAACATTTACTTATTCAGGAAGAGGTGAATAGCTTCGTTTGTAGTTCGGATCTTTTTAACAGTCAAGTGAAACTTTTAGGCTTATTTAAAAAATAGAGTCGTGTACATTGAAAAATAAATAGTAAAGATTTGAGAATCTTTTTTTTTCTTTTTCTTTTTTTTAATTAAATAAAATTATAAACCATATAACAAACAGTAACTAAACATAAACATGCTAGAAACGTTTTTGAAATTCCTTATCTTCATCTAGAAACAAATATATATTTTAATAAACATAAATTTAGTATTAAATTTTTGGAATCTGCAGAAAATATAAATAATTTATCTTCAATTGAAAAATAAAAAAACAGAAAGTAATATTAAAAATAAACTTGAATGTTTGATTTTTAATTAAAAAAATGAAAATAGAAATGTATATAAATTATTAGTATTAAAAGATTAATATTTTAGAGTTATCTGATTGCAGATGAAGTGTGTTTGTGTTGTTGGAAAACGTTTCGAATACATTAATTTGTTTGTTTAATGTTTGTTATAATATTTATAATTTTATTTTATTAACTATTAACCAAGCGGGATGTATGATTACGTTCCTTTTTTTTTTTTTTTTTTTGTAAGTATATTTTTGTTTTTTTTTTGTAATACTATTGTTTTATGGGGTAACTTTTGGTCTCAAGCATAAAATAGAAAAATTATTCATCTTTATCAAAAACTAATGTGAAAGTTGTGCATTGTAATGTACGAAATAAAAATACCATTCGCACTACTACTCCCAAAATGAAAGAAAATATGAAAGTGTAAATTTTTTATCGAATAAACTAAATTATGAAGAGTTTAAACGTAATGCTTGTTATGGTTTAAGAGTTTTTTACGGAGGCTACAGTTTGGCTATATTAAGTATTGTTGTTCCGTTTGCAGATGGAGTAGCAAATACCAACCTAATCATTACGTAGTAGTCAAATATTTTTCAATCTGGGAAATGAAAATATCAAAAATACGTCATTAATTTATTCCGAAAAAAATGTTACTTCTGCTGCGTATCGACTTTGGTTTTTGTGAACAACTTTGTCAAAGCGGGGTAGATCGAAATGGGTTGGGATTTATTTTCTGAAAATAATGTTTGTGAAGTATAATAAACAGAAAAGGGGGAAGTATGGCTGGGAAGTTTATATATGTACGTTTTCGACGAACAATTATTTTCTTATATTTTATACAATGGCTGAAAAAAATATTAAAAATTTGAGTATCACTCATCACTTAAAAACTCATTTAAAATCTTTACGCGACAAAAAAGTTACATTATATTTTTGTATTCAACCTGAAAAAGCATTAGATTTATATGTTTTGACTTTTGTTATAAAAGGAAAATAGTAAATAAATAACTTTTACAAATAGAAGAATCGAATGAAAATGGCTGAAGGTGGATGTGATTATAATAAACTTGTATACGTTTATTCTATAACATGATAAGTTAAAGTTAAAAGTCGTATACAGATTAGTTAAGTAAGAGTTAACTTTTATAATTCTGTTCTGTATAAGTGTCGTACGAAGTTAATGGTTTCCGTAAGTTTGATTTGATATTTTTCAGTGAGATAATTTCCCGACTCCTATCGAAAATGATTGTCTTTTTCCTTATCGAAGCTGATAGTTTTAATATTGTTAATACTTTTATATTAAAATGTTTTTCTAGTATTTCAATAAGTTGAAACTTTCAAACTGAATCAAAAAGCTCAAAAACAACGTTATGTTTTTCCCATATATATTTTTTTGAAAATTAGTTGCTTCTGTTCTTTCGGGCTTTGCTATTACTAATTAAGGTAATTACTATATACATATATTATTATATATATATATATATATATATATTTTTTTTTTTTACAGAATTATCCTACCACAGATATTCAGATAGTGTTAAATAAAGCGGTTGAATTATCTAAAAAAGGTATGAAGCAGTGATATTTTAAGAATTATTATCAACACGCAACGTCGTTTAAATATTTTTTTTCGTATTGTGATTTAGTTTATATAATATGTAATTTTATTATTTTTCGATTTATTAATTTTTTTTTACACGTGCGCATACACACTACATATAAATATATAAGTATGCTTGTGCGTGTGTGTATGAAAAAATGGCTGAATAATACATTTTTCTGCATTTGGGTTTCTGAAGGAAGTGATAAGGTAACATTCTTTTTATAATCATCATTTGAAGAATGCAGTTTTCCTACGGGAAAAATGAGTTGTTTATTTATTCAATTACAACAACCTGTACTATAAATTGCTGTAAAGGTCAGTAGTACGGGGATAGCTTAATTTACATATATAATAGCAAAGTTATAGTTTCGATGCTAGACCGACGTTTTTTACGGATTCGAAAAGAATATGATGAAGAGTGCAGAGCAGGATCGATTGTAGTGTTGGTGGAAAAGTCATAAGATTTCAGAGCGGGAGAGATAAGGGGCATTCAAGAAGAGCGTGCGGAACAGTACAAAGATAGTAGAAAAAATAACATATAAGGAGAGGTTCCTTAGATAAGTGTCGTTAGGTAAGCGAGGTATGTCCTTAAGAAGACGGAATAGGACGTCGGTTTGCCTACAACCGGTGGACATGCTGAATTGAGGTGGGACTTGGAATATGGATTGAAGTTGGTTTGTGCCGGTTAATTCCTTTCATCGGTGGCACCATTCCGCGATCACAGCTTCTTTCATTGCCCGATTGGAAAGTCCTATCCGATTCAGTTTCATGGACAAAAATAACGGAAGAAAGCTGTCCTCTATGCACTTAGCGGAGTAGGGACACGATGGTTTTATGCTTGTAGGTGGATTTAGAAGCGTACGTTTCAGCAATTGGTTGTGCGCTAGGAACTGCAAAAGTCGTACTGCAGGGTGCAGGTCTGGCGGAATTTCATTGCATAGGAAATATAAATTTGTACAAGGTGTTGTACGAAAAGCTCCGCTTGCTAATCGTAAGGCAGCATGATGAGCCGCATTGAATGATAAAATGTATGGTGAATAAATAAAAACGATTTTTATAATTTACTAAAATTATTATTTGATTCCGAAAAATGTGAGGTATAGCTGATTCATTGACCCTAGTAATTTTGAGCTTTTTAAATTTTTGTTTTATGTAAAATTGACTAAAATGACTTATTTCGTTTTTCTAACTATAAACTGTTTTGTTTTAAGTTTTAATTTTTGTTTATCGATAATTGCATTTTGTGGGATATTTGTAGCGTGATAGTTCTTAAAAAAACAAACAAAAAAAAAAATAACATAGTTTTGTTAATATTTTATTTATTAGCCTATGGTACTTTTATTTGGTTATAGTTTTCTCGTTTAACATTAAGAAAATCTACGAATAGTAAAAATTGTTAATTTTAGATCGACGAGATTAATTGCAAGCTCATTATTATTGTGGTAATAACAGTACGTGTCCCAGTGCCATATGAATCGAACCGTTTCAATCTTCAGTTTCATTTTCAGAAATACTCATTCGTTGAAAAAAAAGGTTTACATATATATATATATATATAATTTTAACAAACTCTTGCATTTTGTATTTTCTGCGAAACTGAGTGTGTGTGTGTGTGTACATGTGTATAAATCATTAAGTGGAGTAATATCTAGAACAACTGTTGAAAAGCATACCAGTAAAATCACTGCCATAATGGCGACTAATATATTATTTAAAATTTGCGTAAATCTGAATAAATCGGAAAGTCATTTTAACTTCTCTGTTGTATGTTGAACGTCTTTTGTTCAAGATGAATTCAATTTGTTTGTCTCTACATATCAACTTAAATTGCAGAATACAGTTTCAAAATATATTTTCCGGATTGTTTTATGTATTTATTATACTTAATTATGGTATATATTTATACCAATTTGTAAATCTGATGTTACCTAAGTTCAATAGTAAATTGTGTATGCAAAAGTCAAAAAATTCGGTAAATAAAAATCTGTAAAAATGATTATTTTCGTTTTCATCGGTTAGATTTATCACATACAATGTGATAATCGTTTGTTTTCCAATTTCAGTTTCTAGAGGTATAAATTGTTTGATCGTGTTTACGCACATTATATATTTAATCCATCTAAAAATATATATATATATATATTTCTGTTTTATTTTTAGTTTTTAAACTTTAATTATCTAGTCAAATAATATACTATAGGATAATTTTGTTCATTTAACATATATATATATATATATACGGGTATACATAAATAAAAAAGAGAGAAAATCATTTTATTATGAAATCATTTACGTTAACTATTGCAAAAAAATGGTATGGCTAGCGTGAAATGTAAAATATATTTAAGAGTTAATGCAATTACAATAAAAGTTCACATACATGGTAATTTGTGTTTTGGGCTCCCTAATTTATGTATCGACACATTATAATCGTTAAAAAGTACGTTGAAACAGCTTTAAAATGTTAACTATAATTTGACGATTTTTCCTCGAATTCGTTAATATAAAAATAGATTTTTCCTCGAATTCGTTAATATAAAAATAGATTTTTCCTCGAATTCGTTAATATAAAAATAGATTTTTCCTCGAATTCGTTAATATAAAAATAGATTTTTCCTCGAATTCGTTAATATAAAAATAGATTTTTCCTCGAATTCGTTAATATAAAAATAGATTTTTCCTCGAATTCGTTAATATAAAAATAGATTTTTCAAAAAAGTTGATTGATCTCAGTTTGAATTACAATAAAATTTGATACGCATAAAGATTTTTAATAAACCCGGTTTATTTGATTTATAAAAATATTTATATTTTCTAACAAATGATGTTATTCTCAATGCATGTGCAACGAAAATGGCAGAACAAAAATAAAAATACATCTTATTCGTTGTTATTTATAAATAATGCAGTGATAATAAATTATCTAAAATTAATAATCTTAATAAAAAAAGCGTGCAGAATTATATTGGTGTTTTTCTTTGTTAAAAATGTGTAATATGCTACAAATGAGTTTTTAAAATTTATTTAGTTATTTTTATCTTTTTGTTTTATATTTAGTAATGGAATTTAATTTATAAATACACTTTAATATTTTATATTAGACGAAGTATAATTCAAAGCATTTCTATTAATACTTGCCTTGCGCCTTTCGATCACTTGAATCAATTATAAGTAAAAAGATTTGTTCATTCAAGTGATATAATATGGACATTAATAATATACATGCATTAATTAATTCAATGCATTTTTTATACATAAGAACTGGTGTCCGATTAATGTTCACCAATTTTTAAAGGTTTATGTTACGGTTTGAATAATTCACATTGTTTTTCAGTAAATCGAAAGAAACGGTGATTCTGATGATGCCATTTCAGATTGGTTTTTTTTTTCTTCCATTCTCATGATAAAATAAACAATGATATTAATTTCAAATTTTTCTAATTTAAATATTGTCTGTAATATCGGAAATGAATATTTTATTTGCACCATAGAAAGTGATCACGCATAAATGAAACTTTATTTAAAAATACCTAATTCATTTTCTTAATGTTTAACGATTAATCAACTGCATTGTATACGTGTTCATTCTTACGTTTAAATTTTGTTCTAGATTTTTCTTTTATTAAATAGTAATTACATTTTTTATCAAATAATACATGTATGCCATTGTATAGATCACAGCTAGTGTCAGTTTTCAACTCATAATCGTGTAAGTGGATTTGTGAATTTATATTGAGATTTATTCAATTTCGAGGTTTAAATTGACGGACACTTTAATAACTCTAGTAATCTAATATAGTTCAGAAAGAAATTTAAGAAATGGTCAAGGGGTTATAATATGAAAAGAAAAAATCCTCTTGAATGTAATTATGTTTTGGTTTCGTGTTATATTAATAGCGAACTGAATAAATATATTTTCAAAATAATAAAGTTTTAGATTAAAATTAAAATAAAATTAATAACAGTTTTTAGGTTTTCAGTAAACTGGCGTGAGAATTTTTATTTTATATATAAGTAAATAAATAAAAAGAGGGAGAGAATCTTTTAAAAATAAATCATGCATTTATTTTCCTTTTACTACTATAATAATTTCATTTCATTATAAAACCTCGAATTGTATGAAGCGCTTTTTGTTATATTATATAGTGTGGAAAGGTACACTTTTAATTTATATTAAACGCCTAACAGATTTTAAATAAATTTCTGGAAACAAATTTTTCTATTGATCGACTGCCTATTTTGTGAAAAAAACTTTTAATAAATACCTCTACGTATGTATTATTTTCGCTATTGGTTAATTTTAAAACTTTTTGTATTTAAATTGTTGAATTTTATTTATGGTTAAAATCTACGAAATAAACGACTTTTTCTTTGTTCGGTACAATTTTATACACTTGGTAATCATTGTGTACCAATTTCGCGAATTAATTAATTAATTTTGCGCGTGTTTTTTTTTTAGAATTAATTCATAACGTATTATACTAACACATATTAAGCAAGTAAGAATTCAGCAGGCCACTAGCTTAACACACCAACAGAGCAAAATTACGTTTCTCCTCCCGCTTTGTCGCTCCGTTTTCTGTCATCACTCTGTGTTTTCCTGTCTGCGTTTTTCTGCCGAAAATATCTTGTCTTTTCTATGACGTGATCAAAGTCTTTGTATAATGTTAAAATGTGTAAGTCATGCACTTGGTCTCTTTTGACCAGTGTGTTCTGCGTGCGTGTCAGAATTTGTTTACTGTTTTGGAATGATTTCAATGTGACCTATTGGATATTTTTATTGTAAAATTTGAAGTGATTTGCTCCGTATACCAACATTGTTTGCGCAAGTATAAGTGTCGTCCACTGCTACGTATTAATTTTCTCTTCATAAGAATACGAAAACGCGCTGTTTTGTGAATTTATAAGAAACAAATAGTCTTGCGTGAATACCTAAAAAGTTCTATTAAACATTATTTAATACGATTAAAACAAATGTAAAATTATCGCAGTCCATTTTCTGTAAACAAAAACTTAAAAACAGAAAATTTAATTATTCACAAAAATAAATTTAAATATTGACATGTTTCGGAGTCACACACTCATAATTCGAGTATTTAAAAATTTATTTTTGTGAATAATTAAATTTTTTGCTTTTAAGTTTTTGTTATATAATAATTTTATATGTAATATGGATTATTATGTATTGAAAAATTTCTTCAACGATTTAAAATATTTAAAGTAATGCAATCGTCGTCATCGTCGCTTTTCCTTTACAGGGGATTGCGTAAATCCTTTTTCATCTATATCCAACGGTTTTTAGCGTCTTTAATGATTTCTTTCAGGGCCTTACGAAGTGAATTGGCTGGTGGGCTTGTTATCATTAACTCGAATATGCCGCTTTATTTTTATTCGTTAATTGCGATTCTTATCCCTCCCGCGATAGGTTAAATTGTTTAGTTCATTTATTCGATACAGTTATAATTGAAATTATAAAAAAAAATTGTTTTATTAAATGATGCAGTTTATTTAGTTAAAAGTATGTTTAATACAGAATAAATAGAAAGTATCGGAAAAAAAGCTGCAGTTTCTTGAAAAGAAACAGACGGCAGAATAACAAAAGATACTAATTTGCAAAATAAGCAGCAGATAAATATGAATAAAACTGAAAATAAACATCAGTAGTCCTAAATTACAAAATACATCCAATGAAACCGCGTTAAACGAAACGAATAAAACAAGATCTATAATACGTAAAAAGTTTTACTATAAAATTTCGTTTTTGACTTTTAAGTAGATTGGACGGATGAACATTTCTCGTCCAGTTAGAGTGTTACTTTAAATCGATGACCGCTTGTTTTTTTTGTAAATTTACTCGTTCACTTATTACTTAACCTTCTAGATTACATTATCAAAATAATAAGTATTTCATTTTTTATGGTGGTCAGCCTAGTGGTTGAGATGTTCGAATACCGGAATTGTTACATAATTTCTAGTGAGACAAAATCTGAAAGAGTTCAAGTTATTGTGTATTGTTAACAGTGAGCACGTTGGTTATTTATGTCGATTTATGGAAAACTAAATAATGATAATGGCTGCTCGAGATTATACGTTAATTATTGAGTGCGTAGAACTGCACTAGCGTACTTAGTAGAAGTAAAATGAGTACCACGGACCGATAAGTTATGGTGGATTGTAGAATTATGTTTTTCGTAACGTATTAAGCTTCTTAACGGCATTGATAAAATGGTAAATTTGAATTATTGCAAAACTGGATGGATTAAATTCATTGTCGTTGTAAGTGCCTAGTTAAAAAACGGTTGCTGCTTGGCTCAGAAATTTGATAAAGTACAAATGGCTTCTAAGGTGACTTACCCCAGCTATCTTTTACAGGCATCTCGTTTATCCTTACATGTTGTTTGGCAAGGAGAATATTGCGAGACCCTTTTCCTTCTGTTTGAACTCAGTTTCTTTATTTTTTTGTTTCCAATCGTGTAATCTTCTGTTTTTTATCGGGATTTTAATTTTTTAACTATTAGACGATTCTGGTGCATTTGTTAGATATTAAATGATTCAGGTCGCTTTGAAAATGTAACACAAATTTCGGTATAAGAAGGATTACTTTTTGCATTTATTACAGTGTACAAAAGCCCCTTTAATGTAATTTTTAAAAAAACTTTATATGTAAAACAGTGATTATTTTGTATACGCGTAATATTTTTATATATTTTATTTTAATTATAAATGTATTCAATTTCATTTGATTTATAGAAAGGTATTATAATAATATGTAAAACAGTAATTCTATTTTAAAAACACGTTATATCTTTATATGTTTTATTTTAATATGTAGCTGAAATTCGTTTGAATTCGCGATTTTATTTCCGGTAAAATAGTTGTTTTTTAAAGTGTAAAGTTACTATTCTGTCTTTAAAATTTGCAATTATCATAAATATTAATTGTAAAATTCGAAAAAAAAAACGTTTATCGATTTAACCCAATAGATGAAGTTTAAAAGTGAAAATGTTTAATTTTTCGCTGTATACATTTGTAAATCTTAATTCTGCTAGTCTTAAATATTTTCAAATTTTGTTACGAATGCGCATTTAGTGTAGGAGCTTAATGCATTGACGATTCTTTTTATCATTATTAATTTGAAAATTCAGTACTATATTAGCCTTATAGCTAATCTGAATTTGAAATACAATTCTACGACTGATTGTAACTTCTAAGAGCAAAATTGTTCATTTTACTTAATTTATTAATCTGTACATTCTAATTATTATACATTTACAATAAAATGAAGACTTATATATATTTATATATATACATATATATATATGTATTATTTTGAATATTACTTTTCATTTTTATAATAAATATATTTTTTCGCAAATATTTTACCATATAAACTTATATATATATATGTATGTATTATTTTGAATATTACTTTTCATTTTTATAATACATATATTTTTTCGCAAATATTTTACCATGTAAACTTATATATATATATATATATATATCCGTTCAAATTTTTATAAAATATATATAGTTCTTTATATTTTTCCATTGCTATGACTTTTATTATCATTACTGTACTTTTATCTCTGCTATTCAATTAATGTGTAATATCTCTAATCACAAACCATGAGGAAGTGGCAATGACTAATTTTTAACTTAACATTTTCCTTCTGAACGTCAGTTACGTTGTGTAGTTCTTTAATCAAGCCTAATAAATTATTTATATATATATTTTTTTTTAATGACGGAGAAGTTCGAAATATGTAGTATATTTTTAATGCCCGATAATTTACAAAAGACATCTGAAATTAAAGCTTGCTAATTATCAGAGTTATTCATTCATTCAGGGCTTATAAATCTTATGTAGATCGTGAGTTTAAGGTATTGACGCGTAAAAATAAATTATTTCCTCTTATTAATTTGTAAGAAGGGCCCCTTTGCTATGTAAGTTATTTTGATTACAAAGTTTCTTTTGTAAATAAATAAGTCATAAAATTGCATATTATGAAAGCGCATTTATGGAGAAAACTTCGGATAGACTATTGCAGCAATTAAATGTGAAAATAATTTTTAGAAGTATAACAAATTTTAATATCAGTTTAGTTTATAATGTCACAATTTTTTTGAGCACGAGTCAATTCACCGACTCCTCAAATATTGTCAGCGATTGCAGCTTTGGACTGCCCTGATCGCGATATATCAAAAATTGAGAGAAGTCAGCGGTTCAAATTCTTAGCAGCAACTGCTGGGTGACGAAAGTCACTTCAACCAAGCGTTTGATCTTTAAACCTCCTGTAAATGCGAATAAATATATTCCAGCGTATACCGTACTGGGACTAAAAATTTAACAATCGCGCCTTGCTTTAACTGAGCGAACGAGAAGATGTTTTTTTTGTTTTTATGGCAATAGAACCAGATCGCATATGCAACAAAACTTGATATGTTATTACAAAACACATATCAGGCTTTTGATACGAGGCGCGGCTCTTTTTTTTCAATCCTTTCAGTAGCCGGTAGGAAACGTGTTACTTTTCAATTGACTTCCGTACTTTTGAGTTCGGTTGAAATCGTTTGTAAAAAAGGAAGCTGGGCGTAAATATTAAATAATATCGAGCTAAGTATCGATTCAAGACTTCCGTGAGAATGTTCGACTACAAATTTAAGAATGAACAGAAAATATACAGTACCGTCGAATCCATGGGCAGAATCTTTTCTATTTTTAAGGGGATGAAATAGTTCATTTTGTTTAATAGGTTCAGATAAATGAAATTCATATTCGATTCGGCCGGTAAGGACGATTCATGAAAATTAAGAACCATTAATATTTATAAAATCCTCAAAATCATTGCAAGATTACACAGGATAGCCACCCAACCGGAAATTTTTCAAATAGGGAGTAAGCCGGTAATTTGGTTGCAAAACCGGGAAAAAAGTAAAAATCGCCAAACGATATTTTTGATGAGAAAAAATCATTTGGAACGAAAAATGAATGCATTTTTTAATATATTTTACTTAATAATAAATTACAAAGTTCCGTTTTATTCGTATAAAAAAAAATATCCATTCTTCTTTTATAATTTGCCTCTAATTTTTCGGGTAGAAGACTTTTTCTAAAGCGGCAGTCTATTTTTATAAAGAGTAATATTTATATTTATTGTGTGTGGTGTGTTTTTTTTTTTTTTTTTTAAATATAAAATAATATTATTTTATATATTATCTTTTGGGCGCGCCATCGGCTTTGACCCAGCAACTACAGAAATCATAGAAAGGGTTAAATAGAGAGACGATTAGAAATAGAGCTTAGGAAAGATTGAAGTACAGGGATTATATCTGGAGATGGAAAGGAAAGGACAAAGGAAGAACTATAAGGAGCAGGAAGACCCAGTGTCAAGATTTTAGAGTACAAAACAGAGCGCTCAGAATCAAGGACAGGGCATTCAAAGAAAATGTGGTTCTATGAAGGGGACAATCGGAAAAGGAGATCAGGGAAAAACGAAAATGTGAAGAGGGTAGAAGGAAGTGATTAAAACGCAGTCTGATTAAGGAAACGACCGCGGATCGTTGATAAGAAGAGGAATGAAACCACGGCTGAGAACAGGGAACCGGCTGAATTTGAAGATAATGAGAGGCGGGATTAGGTGTGAGTTAAAAAAAATTGATTTTAACTACACTTAACATATTTTGCTAGCAATGCATAAATTCTAAATGCAACATCAATGGATTTTTTAAAACCGTGGGAAACAATTTCTTACTTTACAAAAAATATTATAAATGCTTTATATATTTTTTCTTTGGTAGTACAAGCAAGGCCAGGGTATTTTGTTTCGTAACTAGTGATTGCGGCAGCTTTATTTTGTGTGAACTGGTCTGTTTGTGTTTTATATTCGCTGGTGAATTTGTGGTGCATATAATTATCCATCTTGTCGTTTTTTCAAGTTTTTATCCTTTTAAAATTTCAACGATTCTTTAATCAATACAAATTAAACATCTCATATTTGGTATGTTATTTTATTTTCAGTGTTATATTAAAGTTTATTCATTTAAAACAACTTTGAGACTAACTTTGTCAGATATAAAAAAGTGACAATTTTTTTTGTGCCCGTTTTTAATTTTTAAAATCTTATAATTATTTCTTATAAATTATTAGAGCCTAACTTGTTATTAAAGTAGAAAAAAAATTATACATTAATTTTGGCTACTGGAGATGCTTGTTGTTTGAAAATTTTATATCGCAGAATATTTTAATTTGTTACGTTATTATTAATTTTTTTTAAAAATATTAAAACAAAGTTTAATAGTTAAACTAATTATATTTTTTTCGAAAAACATTTATAATATTTGAAATATGAAAAAATAAAATTTTTAAAGTTACATGCTTTACTTTACTTCTTTACCATAAAGGTGCCATATAAGTAAGTATCCTATAGGACTGAAACATTTTTAAAATCATTTTATAACGAAAAAAATTAGCTTTTAAACCATTTTTTTAGATTTTTTTTTTTAAATGAATATTTGTTAAATAATATTGCTATATTAAATTCAAAAATGTAAATTATTTTTAGAAAGAAAAAAAAACAATTATAAAATCTATTTAGTTATTTAAAATGTTGTAGGATTCTTTACCATGGATAGCCTCTTTTTTCAGTAATCATAAGTCTGTTACGTTATCAATTATTTATCATTTTATTGATTCTTCTCCCTCATATAGTTCTGGGTTAAGATCTGCTGTGAACATGCTCAAGATAAGTAGAAAAAAGTATATATATCATTTCACATTATTCATTTTTTCATTTTCTAGAATTATTCTTGTAGGTCAAATGAAGTGCTTCAAATATTACAAAAAACTGTAAAGATTTTTTGTTTTTAAATTTTAGATTCATATGACATACTTTTATCTATTCGAAATGGGCGCACCATTTTTGAGAGACAAATTTTTTATATTGAAATGATTGATGATTTTAAAAAAACGAAAAAGAAAGACATCTGATTTTAGAAATAAGAAGTAAATTTTTTCTGTTAGCAACGTATAGCTCAAGAATCGGAATATTTTCTCGAATGTTATGTGTGGTTTCAGACCTGGTTTGGGTAAAATAGACTGTATTGCTTTTTTATTGAAGACGTATGCTTATCTTTTATTGATAAAGAATACGTATCTGCAATTTTTTTGGATGTCAGGGGAGCGTTTGATAATGTTCATTTGCCGTTTTATTTCGATCAGTTAATTAAGATAGTGTTCCAGTGCGGTTATGCGAATTCATCTGTAATTTGTTTATAAAAAAAAAAATATACTTTTTAAATCCCATTTTTAATTTAGTTATGCCCAGAATTTTGTATAAAGGCTTAACTCAGGGTTCCGTTTTAAGATACTCTTTCTGTTGTTCCCATATTGGCTACCTTCATTTCTTCTGCTTCTAATCGCTTCCTGATTTAACTTTCAAGTCCTTACCTTTCATTATTTGTTAGTCCTTTGTGTTGGGTAAAGGTCCTGAGTTGACGCGTCCAAAGAAGAAAAAAAAAAAAAAAGGTACTAGTCAACGTTTACATTATTTTCTTATTGAATTTAACAGATGATGGTTATAAAGTTGAGGTGCACAATGGGTTGACTGTATTGTTATTTGTGAGGGTTTATTAGAGAATGTTTAGCACCGCCCTCGATTTTCACTGCCGAGCTGGTAGCAAGAGATAATGCATTAGAGTTATACTAATTCAGGCCAGAAGAATTTATTATGTACCAATAGTTTATGTTTACTTATGATTTTCAATAACAAGGTTTCTTCCTGTTTTCTCTTCTTCCAATATTACCCTTCTGTCTGCAGCTGCTCATTCTAATCTATGGTTTGACTCCTACGTCTCCTCTCTTTTTCTTGTCTATTCAGCCTTCCCTTCCTCGTTTCTCCTGGTTTCTTGACTTTCTTTCCATGCGTCGCTCCAACATTTCTGCGATTTGCCGCTTGCGCTTTGGGAACAGTTTGCTTCCTTCCTCGCTTTTCCGTTAATCTCTTGTGCCGTTTCCCTTTTTGTCCATTGCACCCCTCCAATAACCAATTTGTGTGTGATCCCGATCACATAATGTTCGAGTGTTCATCTCTTGTAACCGATCAAGCTGCTTTCTACTCCTCCCTTTTACATATTCCCACTCCATACAGTGCTTCGTTCATTCTCTCTCTTCCTTCTCCTTCTGTTGTTCAGGCTCTTGATTCATTTTTGCCGGTTATCTCTGATTGTGTAAAGATCTAAGTCTTTTGCGTCCTTTTTCCTTTGTTCTTGGGCCAATGTCCTTGTAGACGAGCCTCCCAAAAAAATAAAAAAAGAAATGAAAAAAAAATGAAAAAAAAATGACGTCATCCTCTTATTTATGAAATTGAGCACAAATATGTTAACATTTCGAATAAACGTGCAATTTTGGTATTGGTATGAACGAATGGAAGTGCGGTTAAGGAGGCTACTTTGGATTGTGTATTGTCACCGTTTATTTCTTTGGTAGGTCTCTATTTTAAGGTTAAGATTGATAATAGTGCAGAATGAATCAATTTTAAAAACGGAACCAAGGCAAATATTACCGTACGGTACAGTTGGAGCTTATCTTTGCTCCTTTGTATTATTTTGTTTAAAAATCTATCCTTGATCGACTCATTCGTAAGTATGTGCCGGTCGCCTATGAATCATTCTCGAGCACATAATTTTGAATTTTTTAAGACAGAGTTAAGGAATGCAATGCAACCATTATTGTGTGTCCGACTTCTTAGCCGACATTAACCATTCGCTGTTCAACTGCAATAAATACGAACACTACCGAAGTGCATTTTTGAGCAATTAAAATCTCTTAAGATATTTCCTCATACCACTTATAGACTTCTGTATGATAACGAACAGATTCTTATTTTGTTCAAAATTATTTTATTAAACGGGATCAAAGTCTAACTGTATCAATTAATTTTCGTTTAATAATCTACTATCTTAAAAAAGTTATGATAGATTCACATTCCTAACTTTTGCCGCTCACGTATTTGAGCGTCTTAATCACTTAGGACTCGGAATGGGAAGCAATTTTCTTTTCCTAATAATTTTCTACTACAAATACTCGTGGGTTATGTTAAAATATCTGTGGTCATGTTTGTTAGATATATTTATTGTACTACAGTTTCAAACCGAGTATTACGTTTCCTTCCTTAGTTCGCATATTCATACATTGACTTGACAGTGGCTAAAGTATTGATAATTTCATTTAAAAAAGGAACGAATATTTTTCTCCATTCTTTTTGAGCTTTAAAAGGATTTTTTTTTTAATTCCTTCATTCTATAATAATTCGTTTCTATTGCCATCACGAAAAATTATTTTTAACCGACTTCAAAAAAGGAGGAGGTATTCAATTCGACTGTATTTTTTTTTTTTTTTTTTATGTGTGTTACCACAGAACTTTCTTCTAGATGAACCGATTTTGATGATTCTTCTTTTATTTGAAAGGTGGTGTTTGTCATGTGGTCCCATTTAAATTTGATCAAGGTCTGACCGATAGTTTTTGAGTTATCCTTAATAATGCGGGAGATTGAAGCTTTTTGGATGCTTTTCATTCATGATTGTTTTCACCATCGGATTAGATTTTTGACTTAAAATACTATAAATTTGCCAAATTACCATGGAAATGTAGCTTTTGGTGTTTTTACCGTGGAAATAAATGTTTTAATTTAATTGAATAAAAATGCACTAAAAAGTAAAAAATAAAATGCTTTTTTACAAAAAATAAATACCGACTTCAAGGTTTATTATAAAAATTTAAAAATGCACTAAAAAGTAAAAAATAATTACTCCCGATAAAATATATATATCAGAGTGATATAACTTAAGGTCATATCGTAATTCTTATACAACATTAATTTTTTGGAGTTGGAATTAAATTCATCTTAGGAACAATTTAATCAACATTTAATGCAGTTTTTAATTATTCTTTTAATATGAATTTGATGCCAACTCCAAAAAATTAATGTTGTATAAGAATTACGATATCACCTTAAGTTATATCACTCTGATATATATATTTTATCGGGAGTAATTATTTTTTACTTTTTAGTGCATTTTTAAATTTTTATAATAAACCTTGAAGTCGGTATTTATTTTTTGTAAAAAAGCATTTTATATATATATATATATATATATATGTGTGTGTGTGTGTGTGTATATATATAAGATGGAATATGTGAATATAAAAACATTGAAGAAATACAAATATTTTTTCGGGAATTGTATCATTGGCAGAGTAATGTGAAAATGATTGGATCAAGTTGCTAATCGATTGTTGCGAAATTGAGTGTCTGTTAGTACGCCGAAACAAACTGAGATATTATGTGCGCAAATTTTTTCATAAATAAAATCAAATTGTAAAACTGAAAATTATTGTTAAAACGAAATGTAAGTCGTGTTGATAAAACGCATTTTGCTAGGTGCCGATGTGAACGTTTCGTCTTATTGTTAGTTGTTTCTCAAAAGCGAACCGCCGTATCGTAATAAAGGGGTAAATTTTTTTTTTTTTTTGATTTAATAAGCCCAACAAACAACTGAACTAAATTTCAAATTTTATTAATGAAGGTACGTACATAAAATTCAAGTAATTTTTCATCGTTTTTTGTTCAAAATGCAAATAAAATATGATTTTTCAAGTTTTTTTTTTTTTTTTTTTTGTAGAACATGTTGACTTTTCATTTTATAGGATTTTTTATTGTTTTATAAGTTTTGATTAGTTTGATTGCTACGATATTCTGTGCATACTAGCTAAAAATTTTTGGAATTTATTGAACTTTGGCATATCCTTGTAGATAATACTACCATATAATAGATTTGACAATATCACTGTTTTATATAATATTATTCCTTTTTTGCAATTCATCTGATTGTTATTGTTAAACAGCTTTATGTGAATATATTAATAAATTTCGTAATTTTATCATTTATGTACTTGCAGTGATTGTAAAATTTGAGGTTTTTATCTATCAGAACGCCTAGGCATTTTAATTGGTCCTTTGTTGTGATCTGCAGTCTATATTTATTTAAGTTTAAGTTAATTTTTCTGTAGCCGAATGTCATCAAATTTGTTTTGCTCATATTTAGATTATACCATTTGTAGAAACTCTTTTATATTCTTATATACTATTGCTATTTTGTTTTCTAACTTTTCTGTATTTCTACCTGTTTACTATAATATGTTCGATTTAGGTAGTAAGAATGATTAACTGTAATTTTGTTTACTAGAATAAACGATAATAAGAGTGTTGGGTACTCAAGCAACGAGCATACTTGTTCAGTGAGACCCACAACTTATTTATTTAAAAAAAAAACAAAAAAAAACTTACTGAATCGTCTACAAATGTTATAATTTTAACATCGTTCGGTAATTCTAACTAATAATATATTTGTGCAAACAGTATATTTCATAAATATGGACTTATAACCGCTCTTTATAATGTACCCGTATTCACGTGTACCTTTTTTTTTTTTTTTTTTTTTTTGTAATTGTTTATATTGATTTCAGTATAACTTTGATCGTAATATTGGTTTAGAATCTCCAGTAAGTTATAGGTTAATTTAAATAACTTATAATTGATTTTACTGTAGTGTAAAAATTAAAAGACGCAAGTTTTATTTACCAGAGTAAATAATAGTAATATTTTTTAAAAGCATTCATTACGACGCGAAGATTGACTTATGAAAAATATTGAGAAAGGATCTGAAGGTCCCTTCTTGAAACTTAGTAATGTACTTTACGCTACAAATCCAACTGTAACGTTTAAATCGAATGTACATTATTTTTATTAAAATTAAAAATGCTCGTATTTTTTTTTTTTTGCATAAAACAAGCGGCTTTCATTTCCAATAACTATTATTTGAAAAACATGAAAACGCAACAAATTTGAAGAAAATTTGATTTGAATATTTTCAGTACATTTTAGTTAAAATTTAGGCGAAACGAATAAAAACTTTTTTATTATACATTTTAGTTTATTGGAAGGGTTAAATCCTTTCAGTAAAACTTTTGGAGGGGCTTAGACTCCGTAAACCCCTTCAAGTCGGTGCGTATCATATGAATTTTATAAGTCAAAACTATTTAAATAAGAAACGGGTACTGCAATCAACCTGTTATTAACCTCATTATTCACTTTTTTGTAACAAAAAAGTAAGCATATATTTGCTTGAGTTAGTTAGTGGTCACTGTAACAGTAAAATATTTAAAAGATAAAGCAACTCCAAAAAACTAAAAAGCATAATTTGGATTTTTTTTTTTTCACTGATATTTTATTCACCTTCGTTCGAGTTTTTTCGGTTTGTTATTATACAAACAGAAGAAGATTTTCGTATAAGCTCTTGTGCAATTTTAGTAATCAAGAAATCGGGACAATTTGGACCGAGAAAACCGGGAATTTAAAAATTATGTTAATCTAAGTAACCAAATTTCTTTAGGAGAAGTGAGAGTGTCTCTATTAAACTCTTTACAAAATTTTTATCCGAGAATTCTTTCTTGCCATTTTTAGAAATTTTCCCGGTGAAATCTGTTTGTAAACTAGGAACTTTTACTTTGGCAGTTACTATACCGCCGTGATGAAGGTTTGGCCTTATCTTTGTAAATAGAATCTAAAGGCGTGGGAACTCGAATGTAATGTAGAGAATATTATAGAAAAAAATTATTATATTTTTTAATAAAGAATTGAACGTTGTCGGTACGTGAAATTTCATATTCTAACAAATTTCAGAACTTGTTCCAATCATCCTTATCCATCTTCTACCGTTTAGCGTTGAAGGGAGAACGGAAACTTTAAAAATTACAAATGTCGGAATAATTTACGAAAAATTTAAACGGTCACTTGCTGGAGGAAGTGTTAAAATAAATTCTGGAAAATATTAATGTAGAATAAAATGAAATAAGAGTTGTTAGTGAATTGTATAATATATAATCGAATATTATCGTGTTTTCAATGATTTGTAAAACAGTGAGATAATAATATTGTCAGTATATTATTGTATAGTTAGAGAACTCAGTACATAACAGAGTACTTAAAGTAAATAGAAAATATTGCTTATTAGTACGTAGCGAAAATAAAATCCGGTTAGTAAAAATAGTTACGTTAATTGTTTACTAATATATTTATATGTACATATTTTTTTTTTTTTGATTTTTTTGCTGGTACATACTAAAACAGGAGAATAAAATGTACACTAATTATTTAGACAAATTTGCTTTTATAAAATCGATACGAGATACTACAAATTCAAAGGTTGATAATATAATAGCATTATTTATTGGAAATAGAAAATAAATGCGTCAAAAAAGAGATGAAACAATTTAAAGGACAAAAAAGTGAAATGCTAAAAATGGAAATAAAAATTAATATTCGAGAAAAGATAATGTAATAATTCACGGCATCGCTTACGAAGCGGAAGAAGATTCGACAGTAGAATTTGGAGGGTTTGGCATAAAAGCGTTGTAGAGATTACAATCTCGTAGGGTGAAACGTCGTCATTAATTTTACAGTTTAATAATAGAGAGAAGGAAATGCAGCTAGTTGTAAATTCGAAGTAGAAGAGATTGCAAACGAGACAAGACTGGCATCAACAAAAAAAGTATGTATATGCAAACGAAGATCTAACTCGAAGATATATACGAGAGAGCTAAAACTGTTTGCAACAAACAGAACCCGCAGTAACGGGGACTTAATATATGTTATGCGCGTGCTAAGGGAAGACAAAATTTACGTAAAGAAAAAGAGTGATAGGGCCGCGCGGTCAGCTTATCGAGTGTTGGACAACTTAATCGGCTGGAACGGTGCTCAGAACAATGCACGGCAAAGGGACATGTTTTGTAATGAAGATGGGTGATATAAGCGATCTCCGCACTAATGGCAGCAGATGAAGAACCAAAGACAACAAAAACAAACGATTAATAGCTTTACCGATTTAAGGGCGAAAAATTTTAATTTCAATTTATCGAAAAAGGCGCGCTCGAATAAAAATAAGTAACATAAAACGCCGAACTTAATCTGTCGCCCAACGAAGAGTGTTCATCAAGGACGCGTAAGACCAAACCTCGTAATCGGCTCAATTGAAACTGATAAAAGATCGAAACGTAATGATATATACGAGTGACGATTAATATATAGCTAGTTTAAATGTTAAGAACATTAGGAAATAATGAAAATGTATTGAAGATCTCGGAAAGGGTAAAATCCATATGTTAGGCTTGTCTGAAACAAAAACAACAGAGGCGGATATATTTGTATTAAAATTAGGAAGAGTATTATTTTGGAAGGGGAATGGCAAAGGTCAAAGAGGAGAGTAGGGTTTATTATAATAGCAAAGAATGGATGGATAAAATTCTAGAATTGAAAGGAATCACGGATAGATTGGCGATGGTAAAGTTTAAAATATAGATAAGGGTAATAGTTTACCGGTAATACAAGTATAAACTTCAACAATAAGTGGAAAGAAGTCAGAAATTGACGAATTTTATAAGAAAAATTAATGAGATTACAGGAAATGTCAATAGGAATCATCGGTTAATAATTATGAATAGTCGAAATAACAGACCGTGGGAAAATAAGACCTTATAATTATAGAAAAAGAAATAAAAGCGAAGAGAAACTGATGAACACTTTTGCGAAGAATAATGTTTGAAGAATTCTAAATAGTTTCTCTCTTTAACAAAGGCAAATTTCTTGACTTGCACCGCCCCCTAATGCCAAATGCAATACGAAACTTGATTATATATTTACACACTGTTACCTAAATATATTAAAATATTTTAGTATATTAAAAAATTTCTAATTTGATCATAGACCGGTAAGGTGTGAAATTAGTTTAAATAGAACCGGAAGAGTAATGTTTAATAAAAGGAATATTGTAAAGTAATTAATTAAAACGTTATCAGGAGTTTAAGAAAAATAGGAAATTATTCAAATAAAGTAGAAGATATCGATTACCGAATTGAAGAGTTGGTTGAAGAAGCAACAATAAAATTAAGAAATATAAAAATAACATAGAACGTGATTTTTTTTTTTTTTTTTTTTTTTTTGTTATTAATAAACGGGAGTGTGGGGATTTCTTTTCAACTGCTACATGGAGCCTGCTTAGGAGGATCAGATCAAACATGATAATGCAGACCACTAAAGCTACACAATTGATAAACTTTCAAAAAATAGTGTAGTACACTTGAAAGGAAAACAAGGATTAATCAGCAAAAAAAAAGCAAAAAACCAACACGAGAAAAGACGAAGTTAAAATATGAACTGCGGGAATTTGATAGGAAGAAAGAAAATATGATCGGACATATAGTGGACACGCAAAAAGAAGTAGAAAACAAACGGGTAAAAGCGATATAGCATTCGACTATTACCGAGAGCTATATAAAAACTAAAGAATAGGGTATAGGGTAAATCAGCAAAATCATAAATTGCTGAACCGAATGTTATAAAAAGCGAAGCTAAAAAAAAAATGGTGAAAGAAGAAATAAGATGATTAAAGAGGGTCAGATAACAAACAAACAAGTTAAATATGCGGGACTTGAGATGATAGCATTATGAATTATTCTATTTAGTAATATTTTAAAATATATAAAAATACCGGAAGCTCGGAAAAGTGTAGATATCATTTTATTATATAATAAGGATTGAGAATTATAGACCGACCAATTCGAATGATACAATTGCGAACACAGTTTTTCTGAAATATTGGTTAATAGACTAAAAAAACATTCTCAGTTTAGAACAGCCTCCGGAAGAAGCTGGTTTTCGAAATGGTTTTTCAACAATAGATTACTTATTGATTGTAAACCAATTCATAGAAAAATGTGAAGAATATCAAATATAAATTTAAGCCGGCTTTTCTATATCAAAGTATTTGACCCGCTGAATCGTAACCGAAAAGCCTTGAGAAATCAGAGAGTTCCGGAAAATTATACGGTACCGATAGAGGATATGTATTCTGAAATGACGGCTAGAATAGTTTTACAGATAAGAAAGGAGATTATTTTAACATTGTAAGAGGATTAAGTAACTCTCGCCAATCCTATTTGTTACAGCATTGGAGGAAATTTTCCGAAAATTAAAATGAGAAAACGTAAATGGAAAATGTTAAATAATTTAAGATTTTCCGAAGATGTTGCCCCGATAACAGGCAATATAGAACTAAAAAGGATTTAATAAATGAGTTAAACGAAAAGCTGGTTTGTTGATGAACAGTAGCAAAACGAAAATATTAGCTGAAGATGGTGCAGGTCTGGATTTAGGCCGAGCTATAATCTAATCGAACAGAGAAGGAAATTAATTTTTAGAATATAATTTCTCGTTGAAGCGTATTTTTAAAAAAAGGGCCCTATAGTAAAAGTCTAAAAGGTATCATGATTTTAAATAGCAGCGTATTCATCCGCTCTTGTATATGAGTGTCAAACTTGAGCATTATCGATAAATAAAATCAGAATAATACAGAACAATAAAATGGAAAGATCCATTTCGGGTGTTAAGATCAAAGCTCGATACGAGTTGAAATATGACAAGAATTTTATTTAAACGATAAAGAAAAGTGGACCTGAAATAACGGATCGGACAATTTATAGGAAAAGGAAAGGCAAAGGACAAGATGGGATGACGCGATTTAATGCTCGGACATAATCATTTTAAAAAAGCAGCGCAAGAGACTGTCTTGTGTGGAGGAGGTCAAGGAAATACCTGTTTTTCAGGACTAACGATTTTTAAACTAATCTTCGATTGCGGTACTGTCAGCAACAAGGTGGTGGGCATTTTGAACATTTTATACATTGAAAGAATTTCAATGAAAATTTTGTTTTTTCTTTTTTTTTCGACACATTTGCTTATAAAAAATATAAAAAAAACAACGTAATTGTGTTTTTAATTGAAGAAGCTTTAAAATAAAAAAATAATCAACCTACCCTTATATTTGAAAAAAAAAGTTAGAGGTTGCTGCCGGACGATCAAAAAAATAAACAAACACCGTTACAATATGCCCCGTTAAATATAAAAATTGACGTGTTTCAGGAATTTTACAAGAAATTATTATTTATTAAGTTACAGAATTTGTTCCAGTTAAACGTTCCACTCTCTCTCTATATTATATCATATATGTATATATATATATATATATATATATATGTGTGTATATATATATATATATATATATATATGTGTATATATATATATATATGTGTGTATATATATATATATATATATATATATATATATATATATATATGTATAAACTCGCCCCTTCGGGCCTCGGAATGGGGCAAGCCCCCTTCACCCCCAGGTCTAGTTCTTCTATAATTCTTATAGAAGAGTAAACTTTTTCATTGGCTACGCCGTTCGACAGTAAGAAATCTTTCAGTTCCAATTTTCACCGCCAGGGGATGTAAGGGTGCTAATATCGCATTAAATCTTAATATGGGACAAATTTCGTGACAGAGAACTTTTTCTGATGACCCCTGGCGTAAAAATAGCATAGCTATTAATATTTGACGATTTATTTGAACCATCCTTTCAATAATATTAGTGGTCGACGTGTTGTACTGCTGGCCAAAAGTCCTTTTTAAGATGTATTTACTAAAAATACAAATCACAATATAATGCCCCGATATGCATCAAATTAAAGCGGAATATTCTATTAACACATATATACTCGTATATACACCTTCGTATTCAGAAGTGTATTTGAGAAGATTTTAAAGTGTCAACCCAATAAACGTAGCGTCAAAAAGTAGTTTATAATAATTTCTTTAAAGCGTGCATGCGTCCGACCAAAACAAATTAATGCTTACATAGCTTCCCGTTAAATTCACCCGGAACGAGTTTACTCTTAGTATGTCCGCCACGAGCACAAAGCGTGCTTGCGTATCACTTGGTTTACTTTTATTCCAGGCTTCAGCTTGTACTCCGGTACCTGTTCGGAGCTCCAGAATTCGTGAATCGATTACGTCCGTTGATTTAACATGTTCACGTTTGGACTGTTTGCAACGTAATCCAAACAGTCGTTAAGGTAGTTTTTCGTTCGGCGAACAAGGTACGCTCAGTACTTTCTTACATTAAAACAAAATTGTAGCTCGCAGATGGTGTAAATAGAATATGGTAATCCATTTTTGCACGAGTCCATAAATATCGTGCGCTAGTACCGCAAAGATGTAATTCGGTTTTAGCATCGCACCCCGAACCGAAACGCTATCAGCGCCGAAATTAGCGTGAACACTCCCTGATTAATACGATACGACGCCACTCTTCCTCTATAGTTCAGTTTTTATGCCCACATGCGAATCGCAATCTTTCTTCCGTATCTCTCTACGCGATAATAAAAGACTTTTTACAATTCGGTGGTAGCATCTTCTCTTAGCGATTAACCCGAGTCTTACAATGCTAGACAACGACGCAAATCGATTAATGAAAGTTTTTCAATTTATTTTGTAGTTTCTTTTGCGCGGCCATGACCATATTTTAGACTGTGTCGTACGCTAACTGAGCAACCTTGTCTTCAGCTAACAGTGCAATAATCTGTGCAGAAGTTTCGGGTTACATATAGAAAAAAAAAAGAGCAAAGAATAACTAAAAACCAAACTGAACATAACATTAATTACGTTCGGCAAAATTTTAACCAGTGTTCTTTGCAGCTAATCGAAGAAACAAGATGGGGTATGTAGAACAAGAGAACCAGGTTAGGTAGTTACGAGCTAATACGGTTCTTGATGACTCACGGAAGCCGCTATAAGCTTCATTTAAAATGCATTTCGTCGCTTGACACAGATGGGGCGTTATTGGCAGCTGACGCTTAGCAAAACTTATTCCGTACGATCGAAGAGGTTATTACCCGGTAGTTCGGTTATTTTTATTTGAATTCTAATTCGAACCCCTACTGCCGCTGCTACTACAGTGTAGAACGTGTGAATAAAAATTAACGGTAAAAAAATTCTGACGTAGTTTCTTGCGAAAATTGTATCATCAAAGATATTTAAAAAAAAAAAAAAAAAAAAAAAAAAAAGACTACAAATATTCGATTTATTTAGTATACAAACCTTATTTCAGTTCTGGACATCTGCGATTAAAACGAATTTTTGTTACTGTCAGAATACGAATTTCGACGCAGTTGTAAACTGATTTCTCTCTCTCTCCTTTTTCCGTCTGCGTTTATTTCTTGTTTCTATTCCAAAATCTACTTTTAATGTTAGAGACCCTTTTCAGGCAAACGAACAAATTCCAGGATGTTTTACTGAAATCAGTAGGGAAATTTGCAGCAAAGGTTGAATATAGTATAAGGGGCTATAGTAGTGTAAACCTTCGCAATATTACGCTGCAGTAGACATTGCCGAGGAGAATTTCTTGTTCCGTAGGGGTCGCTGATTGAATTACCTTCGCTTGATTGTCGCTCTTGTATCTCAGCAATTATTCTCTGTTCCATTTCGAAAACAGTGCGCAGGAGGGACGGAGCAAGAGAGAAATCCCTTTCTGGGGATCTTTTTATTTTTTTAACTTCCTTTGTCTCGTTTCACTTTAACTTTTGAAGCGGCACCGACTGATGTCGTCCGGATTATCCTCATCCCGCATGGCCAATGGCAGTAGCGTTGTGTCACTACTTTCGTCATCCGGTGTGCTTGTTAAAAGACTTTTTCTTATTTCGAACTTACGACGTTCTGAATTTCTGTCTCCCTCCCGGTTTTTGTCTTCTTTTTTAATCTCCTCTGAATAGAATTTCACTTTGCCGGAAAAATCTCGAAGGTTTTTTTGACGTGAAGCGTTGCCTTGGTAAAATGAGAGAGGGCCGCGTAAAATTTAGTTAATTCAAAAAGAGCATAATAATTCAGTGCTAACTGCAAACATATTGTAATATACGGACAGAGAGCCGTTGGCCGACGATTTAGGAAATAATTGAAACAAATTAAGTTAAAAAATTTAATTTTAATTGTCGGCATTTTATACGGATTCGCGCAGATCCTAGGTTTAGTAAAGACAACTTTGGCGCAAGACTTTTAATCGCCTAACTCTCCGCTTTACCTTATTCTTCCTGTCGTAGTGTGAATATTTCGCGATACATTACGACATTACGAAGAATTTTCAAACAGAAAAGGCGCGCTGTAATGTACAACGATACTAACAATAAGTAGAATGGAACAGCCATATTGCCAGTGGAAGTTTGCCATGAGATATCTTTTCTTCTTTCCTTAGCTATTGTATGATTTATCTATAGTTAGTTATCTCAACTATTACCACGCTGCCGCATACGACACTGTCCTTTAAGCAGAGTTTACTCCTGCGAGTATTTGCTGAGTTTTACTCGAAATTTTCAACATATGCCAATAAACAGTAATCAATACATGATCCGAATACTGCTTTGTACAATATAATTTTGTTTTTAAAATTATTATATCCATAGCTGTTCTCGTACAGGGCCAAAGGCAGTTATATCCGTTTAGTAATTTTACTAAATGCTCTGGATATATACTAAAATTTAGATTTTCATCTATTATTACACCGGGATATTTTTCACACTTTTAATTCGTTTTTGGTTAACTTTGATTTCTTTGTTTAATTTTACGCCTAAATACTTCTCCGTGGTCCTTACGTTTTCGAGTAATTAGTAGAATAGTGGTTTCAGATTCGTTGAATTTCAAACCAAAGTGGATCCTGTTTCTCCTTGTAAGGTTTCAATACATTTATTTATGGGTTCAAGGTCATCTACTGTATAGCAAGAGTAACATCGTTAGCTTTACAGCTTTTCTATATGTGGATAAGATTTTGTTTCATTTAGAAAAGAAAAAATTTAAAAAACGACAGCTCCTCTGATGGGGTCTTCTGGCCTTCAATTTGCGGTGTAAGCGACTATTTTCTATAGTAATATATAATTTCCAGTTCTATTTTTAAAATAATCGGCAGTCGCTCGCATTAGAGAGTTATCGATTTCCTTTCCTTTTGCCGGCAATGTCAAAACTGAGTAGTAATAATATAAAATTGTAGTTGGTTTTAATATTACAGATTGTTACTGCTGTTCCTTCTTTTAACTGTCTCTCTTCCTGTAGACAAAATGATTTTTGCAGTATACTTCATGAATTTCACAATTTCATGGTTTAGATAGTGAATTATTTCTCAAGAATCTTTCATACTGTGAGCATAAGAATTCTGGTCTGCAGGCCTTCTTCGGAGACTTTTATTCGGTTTAATAAATGGTACAAGTGTACGCTCCTAATGTCAGGGGAAACATTACATTATCAATACACGCCTGACATTTATTTTTAGCGGTAGTAGATTCGGATTCATTTCACATACTTTAAATTTGCGGCCGGTGGTGGTGCCCTACTTTCCCCGATATTCCGGAAGTTGAAAGATCAGAATTTTTCCTGTATCACTGAAAAAGCAGTTTGGGTTCGAACTAAAATATGGTGATTTATAGTTCAGTTAGAAAACAAAAAAAAAAGAAAACATCATAATATAGGACGAAATCATAAAAAAATATTCCGGGTATATTTATATATATATATATATTAACGATATTAAAAATATTTTAATAGGAAACAATATTTTTTTTAAAAATATGTAGTTTTTCATCAGAAGAATAAAGAAAAATCTGTAAATACTATCTAACACGCTGATGCCAGATAGATTAGTTGTCAATTTATTAAACAGCGTGAAAACATATCGGTGAACACGTAGATGCTACTTTGCAAAAATATTACACCCCAAAAGTATAAATGAGAATTCTTCAAGGACGAAAGTTACGTTGAAATAATAGAAACACATTCACGATGCTACTCCGTGTGAGACTTAAAGAAAACATACAGTATAACCGTAAGTACCAAGATTTAGTATCATACGACGGGGCTGAATATCGTTAAAGTTTGTGCATGCTAGAGGAAATAATTGAAGAAAATAACGTTGTGTATATTTCAATGAATGCATTGAACTGTCGAGGAATAATTAAATCGGAATTATACAAATATAATGCTGATGTTCGACAGAAGAGTAAGAGAGTGTACTATTAAAAGAATCAAAGTATTAATAATAGCGAAACCTATTACAGAATTTAGAGTGATATACCAACGTGTGTATTTTTTAAGTGGAATTGATTCTGTATTTTTAATCTTGCCTTCAATTAGATTCTGAATCTTTTAAACTGCCCTCCTTTTGCTCAATTTTTTACACGCAATTGTTATTCTACGCACTCTTCTTTTTGTTTCCCCATCACTGGATTTGACTTTTAATCTCGCATTCTAAAACTGTTCTACACACATCTCCTCTTCCTGCTTCCTCTTCCGATTTACTTCTCATACGCTCTCTCATAGATGACCTTTTCCTCCGTCACCCAATCGAGATCAATCTTCCGTGGATTCCTGGTCTTTTAGTCATTGAGAACAAAGAGAGAGTGAATATTCATTAGTGCGTTTTTCCGTTTCCCAGTGTTGCAAACTTTTGGGTACATTTTCAGCTCGTAGTATTGTGCTCTTTTTTTCGTAAGCGACTCATTCCAGATTATAGCTCAACTTCTATTCTTCTTCATTTTTTAACTCGGGCTCTTTTTACCTCTCTATTCAATCATCTCTTCCTCTCCATCCATGGTTTTCTAAGGACTTGCCCTTCCTTAAACGCTCCACAAGCTTCGTTCTTTGTCGTCTTCGTTGTAATCATAGTCTCTTTCCTGTACGATTTCCTTAATTTTCATCTACTTCGTTTGTCCTTTTTATACTCCATTCACATACGCCTTTTTTTAATGCTGATCACCATATTATTTTTTAAAAGTTCGACCTTTTCTGCTGCGTAATTGCTCTTCTACACTTTTCTAAAACTTGGTATCCCTCTGCTTCTTGTATTCTCTCATTTTCCCCCTTTAGCTTCTGTTATTCCTGGCCTCGAATTATCCTCTATCCTTAAACGTTTAAGAACATCATTTTATTTTCGCCTTTTTTTAGGCTAATGTCCTCGTTAACAAAACCATTTTATAAAAAAAAAAGAAAAAATAGTATCAACATAGTTATATTAAAGAGTGTGATTTTTTGACTATAAATTATGTAATCTATTTTTTTTATTTTTTTTTTTGGTTCCCAGTTTGTAATACGATGGGGTAAATATATTTAAAAAATTTATACCAATAATTTATATAAATAACAGGTCTGTAGTCCGTCCATTTAAGTTCATGGAACCCTGACAGACTGTTTTACAATGTTAATAATAAATAATTTTCGGAAACAACTGTGTTTTAAAAGATATTTATTATGAGTAATCATTGTGAAAGCTTTAAATATTTAATGCTAATAATAATTAGAACACATAAATTTAATATTAATACAGGTGTACATGTACTTTACGGTGATTTATTTCGGCTATCGTAAAACTACTGAACATATTTTAAATAGCTTAGTTACTAATTGATCAGGGCTAATATTGCTAAAACCTGTATTACTAACAGCCGGGAAGGATATGCTTAATATTATCAGGAAAGTTACAAATTACACAGTTATTTGAGTGTGCAATTTTATGTTTATGTAAATAATCTTTATATAGGCCGTGTCCAGTAAGAAATTGGACGTTAAAAATATTTGGCGTAATAAATTTATAATGTAGTCTATCATCTATGGTTGGAAATTTTTTTTTAGCTATACCGTTATTATATTCGTCCCACTGCGCCTGAAATTTATTATTATAATACTTATCTAATATAAATTTAAACTGTTTAAGCGTTAACAAGGTTTGTTCGTGTATGAAGTAAGGTTGATGATACTGTACGTTATGGAATTCATGATTTTTAATATTACTTTTTATTAAAAATATGTTAATATGTATCGGTATTTCGCAAGTTAATGGGGTTTAATACCTGCAATGACAGTGCTTGCCATGCAGCTGGTAGTTCTATAAGCTTTAATCTTTTTTATTGCAATAGTTCTCTGAAGACTTTTTAATATATTTTGAAATCTCTTAATGTTTAACATATCTATATATATATATATATATTACACTACCATAAAGTATGTTAGGCAATATTACGCTTTTATATAATGTTATTATTCCCTTCTTGTAATTTAATCGGTTATTATTATTATATAATTTGTTAAATACAATTAAAAATGTATTTATTTTTAATCCGTATTGGAGCAAATTTAATCTTTTATCCTTTAAGTTTTTGTTAAACAACATGTAAGTTGACTTAGATTCGTTAATATTTAAATTGTATTATTCTAACCATTTCGCGATTTCTGTATAAACCTGGTAAAATTTATTTTCCAATACATTTTCATTCTTATCGAGGCTATTACTATTACAATATCACATACGAAAGTGAAAATGTTTACCCATTAGTGGGTAACCTGATGTTATACATTTGTGAAAAAACTATGTCACACAAGTACGGTTCTAAAACAGACCCTTGCGGTACTCCCACAGCGGTTTCTTGCTTTTTTAAAATAATTACCGATTTGTAATATAGTGTAGTGATTTTCGAGATTTACGATGTTCAACATCAAGGCCGTGTCCACGGGGGGGGGGGGGGGGGGGGGACCCCCCATGAGAATTGAAATAGTTATTATAAATACAAAAAAATCTGAAAAAGATCACAAATTTAAAATAAATATTAATGATTTTTTAGGGTGTTCTTACCTACTTTTAAAAGAAAAAAGAAAAAATATGCTCCATATTTTTAGGTACTTCATTAATATTTTATGCAAAAAATTTTTTATTACAAGTATAATTAATAACATATGTAATTTTTATTAGGGGGGTAATTCATTTATGTAAATTATTAATATATAAATCAAAATGATGGACATTATTAATAGTACGAATATTAGTGAAAAATGTATTATAAAATAAATATGCAAAGAAAATTTTCAAAACCCCCCCTTTTCAAAATTTTGAGTACGGACCTGTTCAACATGCCATTATGTAATCCTAGTTCCTTTAATAATGCAAGTAACCGATTTCAATCTAAACTGTCGAAAGCCTTTGTTATATTAAGAGTAAGTAAGCATGTACGGTAATTTTTATTTTTGTACATGTTTATTGTTTGTAAAATATTATGTATAATTCGGATGATCTGCCTGGTAATGCGCCATACTGGTTATCATGTACTATTCCGATTTTTGCTATAAATTCTTTTAATTTACGAAGAGTACACTTTTCATAAATTTTACTGAAATTAGATAATAACGATATAGCTCTGTATGAAGTAGACAATTTTGGACTTTTATTCATTTTAGGTATTGTAACCGTTTTACTTAATTTCCATTTTTGAGGATATGTCGATGGGTTGAATTTTCGACGCCCAAAAAAAAAAAAAAAAGGAAAAAAAGAACTATATTCAAACAGTACGTTAATAACTTTCGGTATTACATTTGGTAAAAAATTATGAAATCTTTTAATAAATCCATTTAATATTCCATCAAGTCCTGCTGACACTTTATTTTTAAGTTGTTTAATAATTAGGTTCACTTCTTCTTTAGTAATCAATATATTTACGTTAGGTTCGTGTACTTCTGTTTTAAATGGTTTTACGTTAAGGTGTAACTTTTACATCAATTTCTGTACATGCATAATTATCTAATGTTGGTATATTTATATTTTTTTCTTTATTGGTTAATATTCTATATTTTAATCCAAAGGCATTTTTGTCTTCCGGTAATTTTTTCTAGGCTTTCAACTTAGCGTTTTTAATCATAAACTTATATTCCTTAAAATTTACTTTATAATTACTGTAATGGTTATGTTTTTTACATGTATGTTTTTACAGTTTCGATACTTTTTGTATAAATTATTTACCAGTAATTTCTTTATTTGTAATTCAGTATTCCACCAATAGACAGTTGACCGGATGATGGAATATGAACTATTTAGAACTGTGTTGACATAGTCTTGAAAACTATTCAACCAACTTTTAATTTGTTGTATATCGATGCAGGTGAAATGTACATTAATCATATAATTGAATTTTTTAAAATTAACTGCTAACTTATTGTAGTTAATAACTTTAATAACACTTTCTTCCGTCTTGCCCGTAACCGAAATTACATTAAAAGTAATATAAAAATGATCACACTGGCATTTAATTCGTGACTAACTTCCCAATTTTGAACTCGATTTGCTAAATTTCTAGTTACCAAAGTTAAGTCTATTACACTTTTTTGATTACTTCTCTTAAAAGTATGTTTGTTTTTAGTATTTAAAATATGTAAGTCATGTAATTCTATTATATTCAATAATTTCTTTCGTCTCATATTATTCACCGTATCCCATAGTAGTCTATTGAAATAAGTACAAAGTACAAAACGGATATATATAGTATTAACCGAATGGTGAGACGTGAAAAGGTACCACAAAAAACCCGTGGTTATAAAAAAGATCAGTTAAAATATAAATTAATCATCTAAGTATAAACTAAATTAGTATGAGAAACGGACAAGCTGAGGTTCTAGAAAAGGAGGAATGCTTGATTCTCTTATAATTACATAGAGGGGCTCTTTGTGTATTCGGCAATTTTATTTACTCATTTCGCAGTCAGGAAAGAATTTTACTACATTTTTAATATTAGGTAATTTAGGAAAGTTATGCGTAAAACTGAAATTAATATAGACGGTTGCGTGTTTGAAATAATTCCACAGGTGACTGTGCGATTCAGGGCCTACATGTAAGAGAATGCGTCTCTTAATAGATTTGTATGTAATATATTATTAATGGAAATATGAAATTTATTTACTGAAAATTGAATATAAGGAAAATAAGGCTTTATTAGTTTCGTCGGTTACTTAATATGTTTATTAAAATTTAGTCCCCGTCTAAATTTATACTTTTTTTTCCGAATTTGGTAACGTTATTGTCTAAAGTAATTCGGGCAATATAACTGGGGCCTTCTTTTAATGAATAACGTAACTTCAGTTTTATTCAGAATAGGCTTTATTTTCCATTTTTTAAAATAATTATTAGTCGTATAAAAATTGCCTTTTAATAATCGTTTTTGAATAGTAGAGATTTGCAAAGACTATGTGTATATCGTTAAGTCGTCCTCAGTGTATAAGGAAAGCTTAGTATTTTTATGTTTGAGAAAGTCATTTATGTAAAAAATATAAAAGGGAAGGTCCTAGTGTGTTACTCTGGTGAAACACCAGCAAAAGTTGATCTTAAAAAGGATATATAACTAAGAATTTTCTGTTAAATAAGTCGCTATTGATGGTTTTAATTCAATATCATCTTATAGATTAGGGCAAAGACCTCTGCGGCATGAAGTAAAAGTACGCCGGCACGTTTAATGGAGTGGTAGATGTCTGAACGGTAATGCGCTATTCCGATGATCTATCGACTAGTCTCGATAGATTAAGAAAGCGAATTAAGCTAGTGAGAGATGAGAATAGTGTTTTGTTATTCTAATCTGAGAAGAATGATTTTTTCTATAAATCAGTAGAACCGTATAAGGCGTAATCCGATACATATTAATCAAAGTTAATTATCAAAAAGAGAAAAATAATTATATAAAGTTATTAAAATTTGACGGAATAGTATTTTATTAATATTATATTAATCGTCGTATTTAACACTTAAATTATGGAATGATAAAGTGAAATAAAAAAAAAAAAAAAAACTAGTCAAATGGGTAGGGGGAATGATTTACATAAAATTAAATTATTATAATTCATACGCGGGTTGATCTGGTGGTGTGCTACCCCGAAAAGTATTTTAGAACTGTTTCCGTTTATTACATATTTAATAAAATTATTGCGAAAATTATTAATCTGCTTTAATAAACGAGAAATCAAAGAACTATTTTACAGACTTTTTGCATAAGCGAATTTATTAACATTGCACAAAGACAAAAACGAAATAGAAGTCTTAAGTTATACAAGTTGTTAAACACGTGAACAATAGAAAATCTGTGTCCTTTCCCAGTATTTGATAAGAAATACGCAATGAAGTAATTAAAATGAATCCCTAAAAAAGTTACCAAGTATGTCAAAATCTACTATTCTACTAACAAGAGCAATATCTTTACGCGAGAAAAATAAAATATAATCCTAAATCACCGTTTGAAGAAGATAATTTCCGAACGTTTGAATTGTGTTTTTTTATTCCGCAAAGCTAATGTAATTGTGAGAAAAATTTTTTTAATTTTCATTTTTTACCTTTACGTACAATGGACATCGATTCCAGATTACCGTATTACCGTATGCTAGCATAAAAGAAAACCGCACTACTGACCAATTAAAAACTTAACTTTTTACCAATACCTCCCGTCAATCAATTTTCTACCTCTTCGTTAGAAGAAAAAACCTCGCTGTTTCGCAACGCAATGTCATTCTATAAAATTTTCAGTGTACCGCAGAAAAATGTAATTAAAATCTTCTCAATATAGTATAATTATTCGATATTCTATGCAGACAGGCCAAAAATATTGTCGCGATTATGCCGTTTTGTCGTATTTTCGCGATTTTGCCAGCTATCTTGATCGTTTTCCCGAAAATTATGATAACAAAATTGTGTGTTAGGAGAGTCTTGAAAGATGTTTTGTTTTTTCTAATTCGGATATATCCATTGGGACTAGTGACAAATTTTTTCCTAACGTACAAAGAAGATCAGATGACTTTAATTTTGTACCAAATTTTTATACCAGCCAATTTTTAACCGGCCACGACGCTATTTTTGAAGATCATTTATTTAAGTGTAAATTAGCTCACGAAAATCGGTGTATTATTTGTAATGAAGTCGATAATTTAACATACATATATAGTGGATGCTATCGTAAAGATCAAAAAATAAGTTTTACTCTGCATCCGCGATGGTATGCGAAAGTTTTCATTTTTTTTTTAAGTAAATTTTGTCATATCGAGGTGAAACAAAAAATAACTAATCTAAATGTTATCATATAAATTAAATTTTTGTTTGTACTTTATGCTGTGTGTTTAAAAGTAAAATAAAAATATAACAAAGATATAATAAAAATTTAAAAAAAAAACATGAATATAAAAAACAAAATATATATATGTATATATATATATATATATATATATATATATATATATATATATGTATGTATATATATATATATATATATATGTATATATATATATATATATATATATATATATATATATATATATGTATGTATATATATATATATATATATATGTATATATATATATATATGTATATATATATATATATGTGTATAAGTTTAAATGTAACTTTGAAACTTAGTTGTATGAAGTTCCATTATATTTTATTTTATATCGAGCAAATAATTTAGTTGTTCTTTTTTTCTTTCATATTCATTATTTTAGGTTTACATTCAAATATATGCATCTTATCTTTTTGATTTGGGGGGGGGGGGGACGGTCCAGCTAGTGAGATTAATTCGATAACCTATGAGGGAAACCCAGAGGTTCATGTAATTTGAATTACTGGTTATATGGCGCCTCCGGAATGAATAAAAAGGCCGCTCATCGAGCTGCCAGGGACGTTGTATTCATGACTCTGATACAACCATCGACGTCATCCGACATTCTCTGCAGCGTGCTTAATAAATTCAATAAACAAGCAATACTCAAATTTTTCTTTCTTCACTAATACAGCTGCATCTGGCCATTCTTATTGTTCGCACACTAACAAATAGACTGAGCTATTCCGTGCAGTCACTGATCCGACTCATAACCATATCTTTTCTAGATCTTCTGATATTTGTAATGTCCAGAGATTACTGTAGCTCATGCTTTTCAATTCCACTCGACAACACGATTCACTCCTTCTTCAACTTCTCCCTAGCTGAACGAAATGTTTCGACCTACCCATGAAGATAATCCATCCTTTCTTCTTCTTCTTTTCCTTTATCAGTCCACGTCTGGACAGAGGATTTTCCATTTTATTTCGCTTGATCTTGGTCTTCCTGACGTGATTTTTTTTTTATAAAAGATTTCCGGATCGTCTTTTCTCTTTTTGCACTTACTGTCTTATTTTTCTTTTTTCTTCGGGGTCAACCGTAAGGTTATTCTATAAATCGGTTTTTCGTCTTCGTCATTTGCTAATTTATTCCTATTTCCATTATACTTGTTATTTTATTCTTTGCAATTCCTCTATTGTCGTAAACCGGGTGTTGTACTAATTAGGCTGTTACTTTATATTTATGGGAGTTTTCCCTTCTACCAGTATATTCGAAGGCCTTTTAAAAGACTGATTTCACTCATCTAGAGATTTCCATTATTGTTCTTTGTATTTATCATCCGTCTCAAGTATACAAATTTTTTTCCATTACTGCTACAATCAAGAACTCTGGATGTCAGATTGACTTTTTATGAGTTTATTACAAAATAATTTTTGTTTTATTGAAGTTTATATTCGACGTTGTTTAGGGCATGTTTTCTTTAATTTTGTTGTAATTTTTTTGTATATTAAATTTTTCGACATTAATATCTTCACAAAAATCTCCAGACAAATGAATTCCTGTAACATCTTGCTTTTAGCTAAACTAAAAAAAAAACGAAATATTTTTATGTTTATCTTGTTGTTTTTTTTAGGTGCCTTATATTACAACTTTGGTCCACGTGGCAGGCAATGGCAAACCACCACGTTCAACATCATATGCGCGCTAGGTCAGTACACAGCAGACACACACGGAACTGCACTAGTGGCGCGATAACAAGCGGCTACTATCAGTTCCGAATGTAGTCTTCTTGCGTGTGTACACCTGCGTTGCATATAATAATTGCTATGAGCGCTACCTATTCCTGTACAACTAGAATGAACGAATAGGTAGTCACGACGCTCGAATTCGAGCAATACGACTGTTACGTACGTACGTACGGTCCGAAGCACAGAGGTGTAGAGACTTTTGTAAAATTAAATGAGCGCGGACATATATATATATATATATATATATATATATATATATATATATATATATATATATATATATATATATGTCGATTTCAGAAACTGAATAGTCTTTTTAAGTTCCACTGGGTTATCGGAAAGTGCAGTGTGCACCAAAACGTTGCGATTCGGATCGTATTTTCGGAGTGGTATACACTTTTTTAGTATGTGTCCGACTGTTAAAGGCTCCTGCATACGGTGACAGTATATCGGTTTCGCTTTTTTTTGCCAAGTACGTGATTATGAGTTAATGCGGTGTGTCCAATTCCCACGTGCAGGGAAAACATTAAAAACTATAAAAGTTGGCTCTTTAAAAAAAAAATTCGTGCAGTAAAATTTTTCGTTACAAACTGTCATAAACCATGCAACAAATTTATCTCTACTCTTTTGATCAGCCTGGTGACAGATAATGGTCATGACACAGCCTCATAATACGATTTAACGATGTTGGTGACTGCATGTACAACATCTGATATAATTAAAATCGTCATTCTATTTGCTCTTACCCCGACTTCCCCGTCGTATATTACTATCTTGTCGTATACTCTGCGCGCAACAATATGATTGCATGCCTACACCCGAGAGACACGGTATGCGATTTTTAATACAAAGTTCCAAAATAATTCTTGTATGTCATGTGTATGCATGTTTGCTATTCTGTGTCGACGTTCGACGATTATAACACGATTACTTTAGTTTTAATAGTTTTTTTGCAATAGTTTTATTCTCCAACACGAGATGCCCAATCGTTTCCAGCAGTACCGTGAAAGACCGACTCTATTGCATTGTAATAGTTGGAAATAGTTTAATTTTGTTGTTTTTCAAACGAAAGTGTGTTTCGTTTCAGTTTTACGTTTTCGGGGGAAAAATCCAAAACATGATAATTATTTCGCTCCGAGTAACAAGTGTGTTTTAAATTACAAATTAGCTACACTTTAATATTACAAACAACGTACAGAATTTTGGTAAATTAGAATTTAATGAAATATGATACGTAGCTAGGGAAACAACTTTAATGCAAACACGATATGGAAAATTAAATTGCTTTTTTCTTTTTTTCTTTTTTTGTACCATAAAAGTACTTTAACGCGTGTAAACTGATGATAAAATTAAATCGAAACTTTGCTAAATACATAGCGAACGCGTAAAAGAATTTTTGTTGCAGGACTTTCGTCGACTGTGAATGCGTATAATTAATAATGGAGATAAAATACTTTCGGTAATCGTTTAAAAATACGTTATAGTACTTCATTCTGCCCGTTTTAATAGCAATTTTAGCGATAAACGAACAATCGATGATGTGCGTAAGATTGCAACCTTAACTGCTGAAAATGGTACAGCAAGAGAAAAAATCGAAAGCAAATCTTCGTAATTCTACAGCGAGGCGTATAATTGTCGGATGTCGTATTTTTGTTGACAGTTTGATTGTCGTACTAGAAGAAGTCCAGGGGTGGCAAAATTAGAGGGAGAAAGTGGCGCGCATCGTAACAAAGGAACTATTTGTCCGTGTAGGTCGCGATAATAATGTTGTTAACCGTTTGCGTACCGACAAGTCTAACGTAAAGGGTGGTAGCTCGAAGAAGTCCCCTGCGGAACGCAGGGTTAAATGGTCGTTAGTCGTCAAATGAAAGGGTAAATTATAGTTGCGCTAATTTACATCGTCGCCCGGGGGGCGGTATATTTATTCTTTCGATTGTGCAATATGAGACGGAATCTGCGGTTTAGTCTTTATCGCTTGGGACTTGACCTTACACTTAAGGCTATACACATATAACATAGATAAATATGTGTGCATTACTCGGACGACGGGCGTTTTCAAAGCAGCATATGTGGACCGCATTTGAAATATGAGAATGTCGGCATTCGGTGCACAGTTTGTTCGCTGTTGACATAATCGACATTGTCTTGAAACAGTTTTCGCAAATGGCTAGCCAACTACTTTTCCGAACCGAACCGTGTCTCTCTATTCTTGCAAATGAGGAAATTTCCTTCTGTCCTACTGAATGTTTTCCGAGATTTGGAACGGACAATAATGTAAGAGGTGGTACTGAACAATTTTAGCATAGTCGGCTGGAGAAACATTCGATCGAAAAATGAAATTTATTGAATAAGAATTCTGCCGGGCTGCAAAAATTTGAACTGAAGATAATTAACAAAGTAAACACGAACCGACTGTAAAATTCTAAACATCAGCATCGTGTGACACCTTAAAGTACGTAATTAACGATTAATTAATTACGTCAATAAGATCGAAAATATTACGATCAATTTGAATTTCACCATCTATGTATTACATGAAATTAATACTTATATAACTTCGCTTTTAAACGTATATTAATGACCACGCCTTTTTTTTGATATCTAAAATTTTATAAGTTCTGTATCGTTCAATCTGTAACCTTTTTTCTTTTTTCCTCATCTAATGTTAATTAAAACTAACTGTTTTATAAAAATTATAGAAAGCTATAATTTGGGAATCTAGGCGATGTTCGAACGATGAAGTTTGAAGGGTTGAATTATGTACTATATATATATATATATATATATATATATATATATATATATATATGTCGACATAGTATCTATCTAGTTATTAACTATACTGAATGTGTGTATATCGTTAACTATATTTAATGTTATTATTAACAACCGTGATTATGGAGTACGTATCAGCGAAATTTTCGATTTTTTTTGTTTTATCTATTTGTGAATTAATACATTTATGTTTGTTCGTGTTTATTTCGTATATAATGGTGATAGTTAAAGGAAGACAGAAATTGCCGAAATCACAAGTACCGGTAGTGGCGGATCAAGGCTGAAGATATTAAGAATATTAAACTTTTTTTTTGAACTTGCAATATAAGTGATACGTAATGAGACATCGAAAAAGGGGAAAGAATATTAAAGGCCAAACGATGATTAATTATTCTACGCTGGTCGATTGGAAAGTGAGTGAGTAAGGGAAATTTTAAAATATTTTTGTATATTTTAATTGTACGGTTAGGTTGGAGACTGTAAATTTTGTCGGGTACTGTTGCTTCTTCTCTCTGACGCTTTAACACTGTATAATCGAAAACAGCGGTAAACTGAATACAACAAAATTTAACGAAAATTTCTATACCGAATACTATTCTTTTCGCTGTAAACTCCGAAGAAAACTTTTTTTTTTTTTTTTTTTTTTTTTTTTTTTCTCTCTTCTAAGCCACCCCGGTCTGTTGACCACAATTGGCGAGGCTAACAGCTTAATTATAGGTTAAACTTAAGTAATAATTACAGTTTTATATGCCTGTTTCCCTTGAAAAAGGACATAAATAATAGTATTACAACCTTAAAGTGCGTAAAGTACGTAAAATAAGTAGATAAGCCAAGATAACAAATAGTAAAATCTAGTACAAAACAAAAAGAGAAAATAGCCAGCTTATTAACAAATAGTAAAATCTAGTACAAGACAAAAAGAGAAAATAGCCAGCTTATATATGCTGTGTCTCTAAGAGTAATCAGGATCTTCTTAACCTGGGTCCAGGATGTCTCTGGTCCAGGATGTCTCTGGTCCATACTCTTTTCAGCCTTCTCGCTTGAATGTTTCTATGATGCATGCTGGCAATTGCGATGTTTTCACTGTCCCTCAGCTTATTGAAAAATTTCCTATACTGCTCTTTATAATATTCATGCGTGTATGGTATCCTCAGATCGCTATGGAGAGTCCTATTGGAGACAAAATAAGGAGCGTCGGCTATCTGCCTGAGTATCCTGGACTGCATCTGCTGGATTTGGTTGAAATGGCTCCTGCTTGTAGCGCCATAGACTTCAATACCGTACCTCCAGATTGGTGCCAGGATTGCGGAGTATATTAGCCGTTTACATGGCAAATTTAGTTTAGATTTCCTACCGATCAATTGAGAGAGCAGCCTGTTCCTTGATTGGATGCGTTGTTTAGTATATGATACGTGGGCAGACCAGGTTAGCCTGCGATCTAAAACGAGGCCAAGATATTTGACCGTATTGCTCTGAGTTAGAAAGTTGTTGTTGATTTTAACTTTTGGGCATGTTCGAAAACTACGATCTGAATAATTAATAAAATCTACAACAAATGTACATGTTCATATATGTATATACCGTATTACTTCGAATTTAAGACGCACCCATGTTTTAGGAAACGATTTTTGGGAAAAAAAATAAAAACATCAAATATAAGACGCATCGTAATTACTAGGGTTATTTAGGAAAAGGGTATTTGGAAGAAATAAAAATACCCAAGATAGAAATAACATAAACGTAATTTACTTAACATTAAATACTTGACATAGTAAACAGTACTTTTTTTTCTAAATAAAGTAGTCTATTTTGGTAACTTTCCAATTACATTCTTGAATCATCTTCGGACGTTGAATCAGATTCGTTGCCGACGTCACTGTAATTCCAAAGAGAACATCATCTTCTGAGCCATTCAAAGCATTTAACAAGCAGCACACTTCAAAAAGGATTTAACGATGATACCCGCTGGCAAATCTTTCCAAGCTTTCGAAATCCATTCTACGATGGTAGCTGCCGAGGCTCGTTTAATTTTGCCGATTGGTGTAAATAGTTAGTTTCAGTCAACCGCTGATTTGTTTTATACACGAATACGATCTTTAAAGGGTTTATTAACACCGACATCGAGTGGTTGTAACTGGCTTGTCGTGCCTCTAGGAATTACTACTACGTCACATTTCCCATTGGTCAATCTCACGTAACAAGGCAGGGAAGAGATAATTTACATTGTACCTCGAATTTAAGACGCACCCATTATTTTAGCCATTTAATCGAGTAAAAAGTGTGACTCGAAGTAATACGGTACCATATGTATATATTATTTTTAATGATCTATACCGCTACATGATATAGTAGTATAATTCTACAACTGCCCATTCACCGAAGTCTCAAAGCCGTGACCACTAATCTGGTAGCCAAGCTCCTTAATTGCTAAGTTACCGTATTACAAAAAAAACAAAAAAAACCCAACTACGCTACCTTTTCGTACGAAGATGCTTGCTGGTTAGCTGTATCAATTCTACCCTACATACCCGCTGATTCACGCGCACATTCACATTCACCTAATAATTAAATATTTCGGATTTATTTACTTTATTCTGTTTTATTTATTTTTAACTATTGTACATAGTAAAGCAACGAAGCAACCGTTTTTTAACATGTGCTAGAAGAATGGAAGATTTTTTTATACCCGGTAAGTAACACTTACCGAGTCCATCCTCAAAACGAGCTAAATTTATTTAATAATTTTTCTGTTTATCTTATATTCAAAAAAATGAAGACACCGACCTCTTAAAAATAAAATAATTAAAATACCAACTTTTCGAAATTCTACGTCCTCCTAAAAAGAAATAATCGGTGGAACATAAAAAAAGAATATATTAGCACATAAAAATTCCTTTACGACACACACACACACACACATACACAGTTCTATAATGAATTTTTAAGTATTTACACAGTCACGCAGATAATCAGCAAATAAATAAGATGGTCACATTGTTTTAATATTGGAAAAAATATCCGAAATATCAGAAACAATGGAAGATTTTAGGCGAAAAAACAAAGCGAAAATTAAACAAACTTAAAAGTAAAGTAAAGGAAAAATAAGGATAATTAAAAGAAAACAAAAAATTGAAGAAAACATGACATTTTGGACCACTGCTTGTGACTTTAAACAACGGAGACATGAATGAATATAGCAACATGTCGTGAAGTTAGTGACATATTTAAAAATGACAAAAAAAATCATAGCACGTTTAATTTTTGCCAATTCGATATAATTTATTTGTTAAGTTTGCCACTTTTTCAATTTTATTTTTTTTTATGGCACGCAATCCTAAAATTACAGGAATTTTAATATAAACGGACGAGTCTACTTCAATTACTTAGTCTCTTGGAAACGATGGAGGAAACGAATTTCATTAAATAGCTCGCGGCAAAGTTACTCTAACCGAATTCAAATATGGTATAAATTTTAATTCGGCTATATCGTAAACATTCAGTGTTAGCACATTATTATTACGTAGTGATTTTGACTTTTGCTAGGAAAAATTCGATATAATTTCGCGTTAATTCAATACAGCTTAAATATATACATGTGTGTTCATGTTATGTGCTATGTGCAATTGAACTTTTGAAATAAATATTTTTGCAAATGATGATCTCCAACAAGTGCTTTTGCTTTCAAGCTGGAAAACGTGTGTAAATAATTTTTAAATACATATATAATAATACGCAAAAAAATTTGCTAAAGAGACAAATATAAATGCGAAATAATTAAAATTGTAAAAAAAATTAGATTATTCGGATAAAAAAAAAGAGTTATTTTCAGAATACGCTCAGTAAGATTTACATTTCATAATAGTAAAGCGATTTGCAAAAAAAAAAAAAGAAATGTGCCTCACAGGACAGAAATGAAACTTCAAAGGCTTTTTCGTCAACTTCGATTTAAGATTATAGTATTAGTAACACAAATTTATCAAGAGTAAGAACCAAATGGGAAGATCTGCGGTTCTCATAAACACATATCTATAAAGTTTCACTTAAAGAAAAACAAAAACAAATTAAAAAGTAAAATGTACTTGTTTTATTAATGTTTTCATCGATTGTTAGATTCTACAAAAGATACAATAGGCTCTTACGGTAACTAGAATATGAAATACAAGTTTCTGATGTAATTTTATCAATATAATATCTAGAAAATATTGCATCAATGGCATTTCCGTGCTTTGTTGTTGATTCATTTGGATTATTCTTAATAATTGAAGTTCGGTTTGAAGAAATTCTATTAAAGGCAGAAGAATCGTCTAATGTAAAATTAACGTTGGAGTCTTCAGCTAATCTCACTGGAAGTGTATGTAAATTTTCTTTTAATAACCTTGAACCATGGGGAGTGAAAGGGAGTAATCTTTTATGTATAAATTTAATTATAGCATGGACCTTTTGATTTGGAGAAATATAAATGGTGATGAATAATTATTTCTTTTCCATCTTCCGTCTTACATTGAACGGTTACCATATATATATATTCACAACACCTGTTTGACCAAAATTTAATTGCGTAACATTGCATATTGACGCATCAATATTCGAAGTAGCAATATTTGATTCTTATCGGTTCTAATAAGGTTAAACCGCAACCCCTCCTGCTCGAACACGTTCTGGCGTTTAAATTTCACGATGCAATCGAAATTTGGTATGTCGATATTATCCTCATTATTCATCCACGTTTCCGTTAAGATTAAATTGCGGCTTGTTTCAGTTTTCCTTTGAGATTATTGACGTTCTCGATGCCTTTCTTTTTCCGATTCTTTATATCCGCTTTGAGAATCTTCATTTTCGTTTTAATTTTTTTGTTTCTTTCCATATGCTGGACGCCTTTCGATTCTTTATATCCATTTTTTATGTTTAATTTTTGATATTTTAAATTCTAATATATTTATTTTCTTTTTTCTTTTTATGTATATATATATATATATATATATATATATATATATATATATATATATATATATATATATATATCAAAGTGGTGTAAAATGCAATAACACGCAACATAAATTTTAATTCAATATATTACTGGCTACGTGTCTATTAGGAATTTTTAGATGTATTAATACTTACTGTTCAGAAGAACTATTACTTAGTCATAAACGTACGTTCGCTCTTTCGCTCGCCAGTTTTGTGTGTTAACTCCCGATGAAAACTTTCCATATCAGGCGCGCCTAAAGAAAAAAAAAAAAGTGCAAACCGACCGTTAGGTAAACTTTGGGTAACATGTTAGCAAAATTTTTAAAACCATTTTGTGTCCGTCCGATTTAAAGATTAGTCCAGTTTACACATTACTCTGATAAAGGTAATAATTAGAATGGTTAGTGCGAGATGTGTTATTGGGGTCGAGGGAATATATATTTTTTTTCGGATCGCAAGTCGAGGGTATTACCTAGCATTAGGTTCTGTTAATAAGAGAGAGGGAGAAACGAATTAAAATTGAAATATTACTGGAAATAGAAGCTATGAAGGACGCTATAATAGGAATGATTGCCGGTGATGGAAGTGAAAGAATAAAGAAAGCACCGTATGGAGTAGGCAAACCGAGTTTCAGGAGTTGACTATAGAAGTGAGAGCGTTCTATAGATATAGACGCGCATTCGAAAAAAAATGTGATTTGTATCGCAGAGTAAATCAGAATCATCCGGATCGAAAGAACAAAAAGGAGAAGAGGACATAGAAAAACGAAAAGAGGATGCAGGCTGACTATGGTCAAGGCGAAGCAAATAATAAGAAAGAGCGAGAGATGAGGGAAGTTATAGTACCAAGGATAAGCAGGAGGATGAGTTTTGGATATTAAGATAAAAGGATTCAGGATTCGAGTATTAAATAGAATAAATATCGTACCATCGTCTACGTTCGTGGAAAGAACGTTAAGATTAAAAGAAGAAAATTTGAATACAAACTGACCAGTCTGAACGGCAGATCGAGCTAATGAATCAACCAATTCATTGCCCTCAATGCCAACATGGCGGCGGGACTATAAGAAATTGATTTGTTTGGAACGAGCGCTATACAGTCTAATGACAAGAGAACGAATTAGGAGAATTATGAAATCTGAGGAATGACGAGGAAGAGGAGAGACGGTAGACAGTAGCGCACACCTTTAGAATCCGAAACTATCAGTAAATTAAATACCATTTGTGGAACTAATTTATATTAGGTAGCACGAAGGATAGCTGTTGATTCCGCGGTAAATATGGAGCAGAAGGAAGGCAGTCTATAAGATTCAAAATAGTTGAGTGATGGGATCAAAAAAGGCGGCTTCCGTATTGTCCATTGTTTTGGAGCCATCAATAAAGATAACAGCGTGGGAAGGAAATAAGAATTGAATGATAGAGTTATAATATATTTTCATGGAGAATTTTTTAGGTCGAAATTTTAATTGTACCAAAAATCTGCGTGGCAGTTTCACCGATAGTTTCAAATAAAAACAAAAATACGCTGAAAAAGACTGCTGCTAATGAATACTGATGCAAAAAAATCGTTGACGACACCCTGTACAGGGCTGGGCGGTATTGTCATATTTATTTATCTGTCGCATCTGATGTGATTAATAAATATTTGATATAACTGACTATAAAATTGATTACTGTCGGTGGTCATATATACGTTTAACACAAGGCGTCATTAAAAAGGTACTAATCTTCAGGCAGAAATGGCAGGTTGCTCCAATTATCGCATGTTAATGGCGTTAGTGTTTCGTAAACGTAGGGAAAAATATTTAACGACCGAGTACCAAAAGCATATTGAATGGGTAATACACAAAAAAAAAAGAAAAAAAAAACACTGGAATGACTCACTTGCAGACTTATGCGTGCTGGAAAACAGAATGTATGCACAATGCTATTGGTATTACTTATTGGAAGGGTCGCTTATATTTCAGCGGAAAACTAAAAGTTTTACTACATTGCAAATATTAACTGTAAACGTATGCGAGAAAAAAAATAATCATACACTACAGTATGGGCAGGTATGCTCGATCAATTTAAGCGGTTACACGGCATTAAAGCTAATAATATTTGATATTTTAAAGAACGCCAGCGTAATTTAACGAGTACAGTTTCTTATATATGCATTTAAATAAGGACAACGGTAATTTTTATTAGAAAAAAATATATTTCCGTTCGCCCAATTCAATTTTTTCTCTTCATCATTTATCTCGACAAGCCTCGTCGGTTTTTTCCCGACAATATTCATTCTTTAAATCTACTTATCCGCCGGTATAAAGTATCTTTTTTTTTCCTTCTCAATAATTAAGAATTTGGATCACTTAGGCCATCTGTTTTCTCTAACTAAATGCTCATTTTCACTTGTCGAGTCTAAACCGGCTTATGCAGTGAGTACATCTATCATTTCTTTCCCTGTATCGCCCCGCATTGACACGGCAATCTTTGCGACGATGCTGCGCTGTATTACAGCTCACACAGACCGAACGCGATCGCCAACAAGCTCCAGCTTAGGGTTGACCGCGTCCTTCACTTTTTTTAAAAATGGCGCATCACTATTAATCCGGGCTAAATCTGAGGCGATTCTATTTTCTCGTAGGTACCTATTATTGACCCCTAAGAAAATGGTACCGACATTCCTTGGTCTGATCAAGTACCTCAGCGTGATATTAGACAAAAGCCTAAACTTTATTAAACATATCGGTCACGTTATCGTTAAAACCAATCGCACCATCTGCGCCATTTACGCAATGTTCCATGGTAGATCGTTTTTAAATATTCGTAACAAATAATTGGGCCAGTCTTAACCTATGTATCGCCTGTGTGGTCCTCAATTTCTAACGTCCGTTATAAACAACTACAGCTCCTACAAAACAGATATGCCTTAGAAGCGTATTAAACGCATTCCGCTACACCAGGATTTCAGCTATGCATAATGCTCTCAAATTGCCATATCTTCGTACTTATGTACTTTCTTCGGCAGAGAAATTTATCGAAAATTGCTTGACTCGCAGTAATCCTCTTGTTAATCATATCGGGGGAATTACGATTCCAGTCAGCTGCAATTTATGTACTCAAAATATAAGCATAGGGGCGGTTAAAACATAACCTCCGCTAATATTTATATACTATACCATCTCCTTCTTTTTCTTTTTTTGCTCGTAACCTTGCTTCTCATTTCTAGTATCTGTATCTTTATTCCTTAACCAGTTTTACTTTTTACTTATTCATCGTATTTGCTCGTAGGTTGTTTTTTTGTTCACTTTTTCCTACAACGATGTTTTACTACATTATAGTTTCTATTATTTATATTTGTATTTTCCACCTTGCGTTGTGCACTAGTTCTGATTGTATTGCTAACATTATGTTATGTCGTAATTTTGCACAAATATATATATTTTTTTTCTTTTTCTTTTTGCTATCATTTCCGCTCTTAATTACTCAAGTGCATCTAAACTGACATCATTCTGTTTTGTTTACTAGTTGATCATTTACCATGCCATCCGATTCACTGTATCCGTTCCTGACTGCATTTTTTTTTTTTTGTTTCAACATTTAATTTTAAAGTAAATGCATTTTTTCTTCATTTCTTCAGATCCTATTATCCTGTATATATTTGACCGTTTATAACAGTTAGCAACGCCTCAGATTGTTTTGAAGATAATCTTCTATGTGTTTGAACAGCATCGTCTGAATTGAGCCGGTATCTACGAACTACAATTTTTTCCGTTAAAGTCTGCATAACTAATGCTTATAGAATAATTAGACACTAACATACAAGCTGGATCTGCTTTTGTTTGTTGCTGTTTTGTTTCAACATAAATATTCACGTTTTAGCGCGTATTATCGCGCAACAATTTTATTCAGGTACGCGCGTGGGGCATTAATCGCGTGTATCTCTTCGTAATATTCACCAGTCATTTTCCGACGATATATCATCTGGAACGGTCATCGATTGAACACGCTGCTCCGCTGCTGGCGAGTATCTTCGAAAGACATTCGTCCGCTTCAGCGACCACTTATTTCTTTTCATTCGCATCAATCTCTACCGCGCTACTTCCGTTACCTACTGCTAATAGCGTTATTCGGACGGCCGGCGGTGCTGGGCAGCAACGAAAGCTAACAATAAATAAAAAAAAATCAAAAGTATTCCCCTCTGCTTTTGTCCTCCTAGCCAATTACTCTATTTAATATTAATTCATTCGCGGGATATCATTGGTCGAGAGCGGGCGTTCGGTCGACGATACAAATGATTTTTATAAGTGCTGTTCTACCGGATACAAACTTATTAGGCTTTCACATGTCTGTGCGGTGATAGTATGTACACGCACTTATTCACACCTGTGCAACCGCTTTAAATATATTACAATACACGCGTATGTAGACGAATTATCGGACATCGTCTAAGCATCATGTGTATATATATATATACATATTTTATATGTGTGTGTATATATATATATATATATAGTATAAGAAAATGTGTATACATGTACATTAGCGGTAAATGGTTAGTATGTTTGTGTAGGCGCTCATTGTGTACCTATCATGGAAGTAAGTTAAATTGATGAGTGCTACGTATCGACGTTGTCGTCCAGCATGGGCTGGGAGCACGGTTGGGAGGCTAATGATTTGTAACTCTCTTTTCATAGATTTAGTTGCATGTCGTTCGTACATGCGGCCAGTCGGAATTAAATTCCTTTCAATAATAAATAATAAATAATATAATATCCGCGTCGTCGGACGCCGATTCGAGCACTCGACATACAGAAACTCTGTCCATCTGTGTGTTTGGCTTTTTTTCGTCCGCTGCTGCTTCCCGCGTGCCCGGGTTCGCATCCGCTCGTCCAGGCTCACGTTGCTACCATTTCTCCCGTACCGGCTCTATTTTTGAATAATGGTTATTCCGTATGAACTTTGAATTGTTACACGTTCTTCTCCTACACCTGGAACTATGTTGTCCGATCGAACGGACCGCGCTATGCGCGTACTTTTATCATTATTCGGCAACCGCCGTCGCCTTCGGCCAAGCCTCGTCTGCGGTAATTCTTCAACTCTGATGACCCATCGCGACATTTCCAATCGGGGAAATATGCGGTGAATTCGAAGGTCAAAAATACGCTTATGTACACATATAACTCGCACAGCGCAGTTGTGCGGCTGCTATGATACCGCACTGCTAGGATGAACTTTCGGAACTGAATTATCGCGCCATGAGTCACGTGTCAAAAAGACGAAGAATGCAGCTGTAGAAGAATTTCGACTTGTAAGATAGCAGGAGATCTCGACATATCCGAATTATGGCGAAGATTTACATTAGACCGACATTTACACCATTGCTACTTACGAAACATTCCCCTAACATTTCCAAAATAAAATGATGCAGTTTTTTTAAAAAAAAAATAGTTGGACAATTTTTCTCTACTTGCAATGACTCAGAGTGTAAGGATAATGTTAAAAATTAAAAAAGGGATAGATTTTAGTATGTACGGAAGTAGAAGAAATGGACGAAAGAGCATCATTAAAGGGTAGGAAAATCTTAACTTAAGAGTTTTGGCACTCCTGAAAATTTTGCAAGAAAGTGAAAATGTTGGAAAATCAAAAAAAGAAAAATGTACGGACAATCCACGAATTTCAATACAGAAGGAAAAAATGTACGACTGAGACGGAAACGACTAAGACAGAAAAAATACTTGAACCGAGACTGCAAGTAAGGATGTATTCGATGATAAAGTAAGGATTGAGGAGAAGAGTAAATCTCGGCCGATATTTTTACGGTGAATATTTTATCGTGTAAGATAAATACATATTGTGAGCTGAGAGTATACCCTAGCGTAACTCTGGTTATAGAAATGGTATTTCGTTCGAGTAGAGTTCAAATCCTTCTGTTACACATTGAAAGTTTAAGAAAATTTAACGTCCGTGGTTGTCGTGTCCAAAATGAAGGCAGCTAAACAACTTTAATGACAAACACGTGCAATTGAACAATCTCCGGTACTTTTATGGATTCGCCAACAAGAGCACTGACCCATGTTCAAGAAAAAAAAACAAAAAACAAACTACGATGCGTTATTTAGATTCGCGTACTACAGACCCCGTACAATGTAGGCAATGAAGAAACCAAGAGGGGCAATAACAAAGGACAAGAAGGTTGCACTATAAAGAATAGGATTATTAAATTTAAGGAATTATATGTAAATAAAGGAACGCTCAAATTACAGAGCGGAAAATCAAAAAAAAAAAAAAAAAGGATACGATCATAAGAACTCATTCCTGATTACTATAGCGAGAAAAATGAAAGTAAGATAAGTCCGAACGGAAAAACGATCTTGAGCAATATCGGCTAAGTTGAATCTAATGCAGTTGCTGAGATTAGTGTAACCTGTGGTGACGGTTAGCGGTTCCTATGATCGTGTAAATCAAATGGTAGATCACTCGTGTGTAATATGGAGAAGTGGAAATAGTATTTTTTTTTTTTTTGGTTTGTAACAGAGAAAATTAGCCCGACAAAATGGAAGAGATGGATGAAACAGAGTGAAAACTATATTTTTATTTTATCGGCAATGGAACCAAGGAACACTTCTAGAATAGGAACAAGTGAGAGAATAGGCAGAGAAAGAAGATAGGAGGCGTTGAAAGGAGCAGGAAAATCAAGCTTTAAAAGCTGAGAATAAAGTAACTCAGTATGGTTTGCCGATACACGCGGTCTAACAGTATACACGATCGACGCTTATTCTTTTTATGTTTTGACGGAGTAGGTAAAACTGACATATATATTTTTAAAAGAAAACAAGTTACTCCGAACTTGAATAGTTATAAAAAATTATGCGAAAAATTAGTTTTTTCTTATGTTTTGATAGTGTTTGTTACACTATAGAATACGAAGACACCTCTATTGGGAGCAAATCAAAACGTTTTTTTCTTCTTTTTCTTATAGGTTGTCAACGAGGAATATAATAGCTTAAGATATGGAAAAAAGGAGAAAATAAATTTATTAACGATAGAAGATAAAAATAATTCATAACAGAAGTAGAATGAGAGAATATAAGAAGCGCCATAAGGAGTAGGAATATCGAGTTTTAGGGGAGAAAAGTAGAAAAAAAGATCGAACATTTAAATAAAACATGATATCAGGGTCACAAGAAATGTACGTGAAAGGGGGATGAAAAGGACAAAACGGAGTAGACGCTGCAGATAAAACCCCGAGGAAATTCTGCAGGGAGGAGACTATGATTAAAACGAATGCGACAAATAGCTGTTATTGTGGAATGCTTAAGGGAGAGGAAGTCTTGGAATCATGGACGAGGAGATGACTGAAAAGATGAAAGGATGCACGATTAGGAAAGGGTATAAAAATTGAGCGAAAATCTAGAATAAGTAATTTAAGGAAAAAAGGAGCAATATTATGAGTTGAAAATGTGTCTAAAAACCAGCCACTGGAAACGGAAGAACGAGCTAAAGAATTCACTGTCTCATTTCCATCAATCCTAAATGACTAGGAATCCACAAAGAAATCAATCTGGAGAAGGAAACGATGACGGATGAGTGTAAGAGAAGTATTACACAACAGAGCAGATGCAGAAGAACTGTGATAGCCGCTTTTAGATTATAAGCACTTTATGGGAAAGTAATTAATGAGGGAACAAAGAGAACAGCATGTAGAATAGCAACAGATTCCGCATAGCAAATTAAGCAAAAAGAATGAAAAAGTTTAAACATTATCGCTACCAAGTGCTTAGATCGAGTATAGAATTATACACATGTGGCCACTCGGATTTATTACCGCATACGAGGCGGCTAAATTGAAACGGACCAAATGAAATGGCGGTACAAACTAAAAGCTATTCGATTTGCAAAGAGGTACCTATTATCTTACTTACACGAAAAAATACCGAATGCATTTTTGGAAAAGTACGTATTGGACACAGTATCTCAACTATAATCTAATTTGAATTAATCTACAGTTTAGCCCTCTTATTAAGCTGGCGAAGGTAACTGAACGTCACAGCCCAGACTTCTCCCGGTAATTTTTTTTAATTCATTACGAAGACGAAACCCATTACTCAACCTGCTGACATGAAATTATCAATTCGATGATTTCGCACGCTTTAATTGTTGCGAAATTTTAGGTATAAAGTCTATAGTACTCCTCTAATAAGAAGGCAGATTTTTAGTAAACGCATCTGAACGTTTGAACTTTCAATCCCTTTTCCCTGTTTATCCTCTAATCGCAATCCGGTACACTTTAAAATTAACGAATCTTACGTTGAATCAATTCCTCGCAACTGGAAGAGTTATCGAAAGTACATCTGGAATAACTTAAAAATACGCAATGGTGGTCTCCTTTATTGACATGGCTGTTTTTGAATTTACAGAAATAACATTAACTTCGGCGGAAAATTATGAATCGCGAAAAAAGCCTATAATACTGATATTAATCGAAATTAAAAATTATTACAGGCAAAAATACCAATATTCTAGAACCCGCTTTTTACAAATGCTACTTGGAAATAGAAACAAAGATTTTAAATGTAAACTAGAAAAATAACAAACGGGTAAATAATCTGGTTATAATCAACTCAAAAAATAACAGCACCTGGGTGATTATCAAAACTGACGACTTATAACTCTGTGTGTAATGTGCTCTGTATTCACTAATAAAGATAAAATTGTAGATATCTTCCATTCGCGGTATAAGCTCAAACAACAATTTGTAAACAATTCACAAATAAAATTATAGCTTCCGTAACCCATTCCTTCTAGATTTAGACGATTAGTATAAAATTAAAAATCTATTTAAGTCTTCAAAAATAAAAAAATTTTACGGTAATGATTAAAAATTCACCAAAAAAAAGAACGAAAAGCAATAATTTGACGAATTTTAATTAATTCTACCATTATGCACGAATATTCCCTAAAAATGCGGAAGGAGTCCATCGTTATTTCAATTCACGAGTCACGGAAGGATAATACTTTATCTACTAATTATAAATCCATCACGCTTAATAGTACTAATATAAATTAACACAACATTAAACGATAAAGTATTTATAAACAATTCTTCTTAGTAGTAGTTGTTCGGATTCAGAAATAATTTATCGGTTACAATACAAATAGCTCGACTTATTGATTGTAGTATCACAGGCGGCTAAATTTAAATAAATATACAGGTGTATTACTTCCACATATACTGAAAAAATATTTGGTACCATTTGGCATAATTTATAAGCTAATTTAATACTAATTTTCGAAATGTCTAATTGTTAAATAATTAAAGCTTTCACAGTGATTACTCATAATAAATAATTTCACTCTGATGATGGCCAGTGTAAGCTGGTCGAAACGTTGAGCGAATAAATATCTTTTAAAACACATCTGAAAATTATTTATTATGTCTAATTGTTTTCTTTTTAAATAGCACCCTAACACGTGGGAAATTTTCAGTGGTACTAATTTCTTCAACTGTAGCAGTAGATCCCAGAGGAGTGTATTAAGACTCATGTTTTTTAGCTTATTAATGACTATATGTGTCATTTTTATCTCGGGATATACAAAAAAAAAAAAATGTTCCATTACAATGTCCGTTGTAATGTATATAAGATACACATAACAGCCCAGTCACAAGCGGACTAGCTGAATTTCCGACTTATTTAAACCTAGTCGCGAAATTGCGCAAAGAACGAAGAATATTTGAATTGTTTATAACTCACGCAGAAATTATTCAAGCAAAATATAAAATATTATTATTCAAGTTATACACTTATGTGTTTTTATGTAATTCAACTTGTAGTATATAATGTACCAATGGATTTCTATTATTGAAACAGATTTTTTTACATGCCCAATAAATTTAGTAGTTTTGTGATGTATGTTATAGATAAACTAGGCCCTCTATAGATTAGGCGCCGTTGAAAATAAATGTAAATAATAATATTGTGCGTACATGTAAAATTTGATTGAACAATAAAGAGTTTCATAGTCAATTGAAAAGATTCTTCAGAGGAAAAAAAATTGAGATTCAAGGGAGTCTGTCCTCTTGTGAGGCTCCAACCGCCGAGTTGTTTTTATATATATATATACACACACATATATATATATATATATATATATATATATATTTATATATATTAATTACAAGGTAATTCTTAGGCTACCCCTATTAGAAAAGATGTCCCAAAAAAATGCCTCAAAAAAATGTCCCAATTTTATGTAACGTTTGTTATATGTGATTGTTATTTCAAAAATGTCAAAATTTTATGTAACGAAATATGTAACAAAAAATGTAACGAAATGTGTAACGAAAAAATGTCTTAATTTTACATAATGAAAGTTAAATGTTAGGATAGGATTTTTGCGGTTATGTTATTCTTTTTTTGTGTTGATCCAAGTAAGAATTACGTTGTAAATTTTGATCATTTTATACGAAGTATAGAAGAGACAGAGACAGAAATGAAAGCAAGAGGAGTCAAGGAACACAGCCCCTTGCAAGCCCAAAATGGCCGAGTTCTTTTATATATATATATGTGTGTGTGTGTGTGTGTAAATTATTACTGAAAATTGAAGGAAATAAATATTGTACTGTGCACTGATGATAACGGTAAATGGAAGTTTAAAATAAGTATTAATAAAACAGAATATACAGGCTTTCTGAAGAGGACACCTACCTTCGCATCATAACTAGATCAGATATTAAATTGCAAAAGTGAACTCAACTGTGGGTTATTTTAGACAAAAAATTAACATTTTCGAAAAACATATAGAGACGTTATATGGTAATTAAAACTCAGTCCTTTTGCCCTAAATCCTATATTCAGAAATAAATTAAAAATATCGAAACTAAAAAAAAAACTTGTAATACATAAAGTCTAGGCTCATTATGTTGTACGTGCGCTCGGCCCAATCTGGTCAACCTAAAATTCGAAGAATACAAAACACATTCTGTGCAGCCATTTTAGATCCATCACTTTAAATTAACATATCCGTCTTGTCGGCGTCATGTTTTAAATCTGCCTTTCGTAAGCGATCATTTTTTGTCAATTATTGCTCACACTAAGTGAAATTATTTTTGCTCCAAAAAATATGAACACGAATAAAACACTACTAATATCGTAAGTGATAATAGTAAATAAGTTATTCAGAAAGTACGTTGCAGCTGCACTCCTTGTGCAGCTGTCTTTTATCGATAATTACAAGTGTATAAATTATATTCCGATTACGTTGTAAAAAATCTTAAGCTTGAACATGTTTTTAGCTGTGGTTTTTACCTGCTTTTTCGATACCTGTAAAATTATTAATTGTCTATTAATTTGATTTAAATGCATAAAATTTTGCAGGTTATGTAATATTATACGAACGTGGTGTTGTATCTTATAATTCTCCCGATAAATTGAACTTCATCATCGTTATAAAATCGATTTTGTCTGAAGCTAATTAGATGCACGTCGAAGTGCATCCTGCGATAATTTTTAACAGTAACTTCAAATGTTCGCGTCCCGGTGTCCGGCCAAACGTCGTTCAGACTTTCATTAAAAGTAGCAAAAAAGTACGTATTTCGAGGACTCTGTGAGGTTTTACGAGCATTATCGATTTTCGTTTTGATCGCCGCGGTTTAACTTGTCGACTTTTTAAATACGGCAGAGTGTTCTTCGCCTAGTCCGATCTGTGGCGGTTAAGCGACAAAGTGCTGGTAATAACGACCATTTGGTTTAAAATTCGGAATAAGTGGTGCTCGACTACTAGTCTGTAACATCAAGTACATTGAAGTAGCATTCAACGGTCTGACACTCGTAAGTTATCAGCGTGAATCGGTTTCCATACACGCTGTACACGGAAGTTTCATATCGTAATTCTCGTTTTAATTTTATTCTATTATCGCGAAGCATGCTCTAGATTATCGCCTATACAGTATGCGCGCGTATTGTTAAATATCGCTTTGTTCGCTTTCCTTCTTCCATTATTAACTTTAATTCACTGTTTTCAAATTTTGATCAATAGTTCTTAACGGAAGATGATTTTGAACTCGGAACCTATTTTTCATCATCGGAATGAAAGAGTTTTATTATGTGTTTATAGATGAGTACGGGGAAAAATTAATTCGTTCAGTCAACATAGTTAAGTGCTGCAGTTTTCTGAAATTGATGCTTGTTTTGCTGTAACGTAGCGTGCGACGAGTAGTAAATTAGGTAGAGTCGAGATAATGAATTTCTATAAGCCAAGTATTAAAAATTTCAGAAATATTTTTAATTGTAATCTCGTTAGATAATTTTACCGATTATTGTTGCAATTTTAATGGTAAAAGTTGTTATTTAAGAATAATTATAGTGTTTTTTTTCTTTTTTTTTTTTATTTTATCGGATTTATCAGCGAAAGACAACTCTTTATCCGCCAACGGAGGAACTGCAGAAAAAGAAATTGAAAGATAATATTAAGAGAACAGAGGAGTATGATAAGAAGAACTAATTTTTGTAGGAATGGAAAAAGTAGTATATACGAGTACGAAGAAGTAGGTGTCGGAGCCCATAAAACCAGTAGTCCCATAATGTTCTTTGGCTTTTTTTTTTTTTTTCAAAAAGCAAATTTTAAAGTATGTTTTTGTTTTTAACAAATTGATTACAGCTTTATTTGATGTTTGTAGTTTGCCTATCGCTAATTGCTAATAAGTTTTACTCGTAATACTTTGATTATTTTACTTTTTTTTAATTTTCATCAGATGATCTATCAGATTCTTAAGTGCCTTATGAACAACGTAACTCCATAATCCCGGACGGATCCTCCAGAGGGTATGGAAGTTTATTTCTTATCCGGAATACTTTAATGCAGCAGCGGCAACACGGTATTTTAAGGTGCATGCGACTGCTTTAAAACGACTGAATTTTTCAACGTCTTTTTAAGACTAAAAACCGAAATGAAAGGAATCTAAATTAACGTATGTAACGCATATTAGATATAGATGCGAACAAACGAATATTACGGTGCTGTAGTTTTGTAATTCTGCTGAAACCTGGACAATTAGTGCAGATTGTAAAAAAAGAATTGACGCCGTTGAAATGTGCGCATACACGGGCGTTTGTTAAAAATTCCGTAGACGGATTTCATAACAAACCGTCAGGTGACGAATAGAGGTGTATATTGGATTATTAGATAAGTTGCAATTACAAGTATATGACGCGATATAAGAAGAAGAAAAATTGCATATATTGCACACAAAATTAGAGAAGAAGGCTTATATTTAGTCACACAGGGGAAAATTAAAGGAAAAGCTCCAAAAGGAAGAAGGAGAATGGGAATGATGAATACCCAAACAAACACACCAGGAATTAAAGACTTCTTCTTACTAACAAAATCAGCCAGATGCGGGAATTTATAATGTTCGTGACGTGCAACAATGCGAGATGCAACAATAATGATGATGACGATGATGATCGCATTAGATAGATAAATAACTTCGCAATGAGGATTTTTTTATAATAAAAGTACTCGTACAGAAACATCTTCACCATTGTGAACTAATTAACGGATTCCGTTTTTGAAGTTTTTCTTTATTTTAAAAAATCACAGTGATTTGCTATAATCAGTTGGACGCTTGCGCGGTCGGCGAATTTTGTCGGAATATCGGATGAACGCAATTACTATAAAGTTATAAATGTAAACAGTTAACATTCGGTTGCTAATGTTATACTTTTTTATATTACACGAACGATCACAATTCACAATTCACAAAAACATATAACGTTATACTGTAAAACACAATGAACAATTGATATATATATATAAATATATATAAAACACCATAAATATAATAAAATAGTCCGACCGGTTTCGTCATTTGTTCGACATATATTCAGAGACTGAATTTTATTTTGTTATTTACATTATTTAGTCATTATTAAGAATTCAGTTAACTATAAATCGATATATCATCATGTTAGCCGGTCTATGTAAATGTGGAATATAAAAATTGGGTGAAATAATAATGAAATAATAAAATAATAAGATAATAAAATAAAAAAAATAAATATATATCTTAATTTGATATTACATTTTAATTTTATAAAAGTTTGATATTAAATAAAATGTTTTTTGGTATTGTTTGCTGTATGTTTAATGTCGTGTCTTTGTATTTATTAATAATAATAACCTTCCGCTGTGTTCAAAAGTTTATTGTTAGTAACTATTTTTAAAATTGTCATAACTGTTTGTATATTATATGTTATTGTATGGTTTTGTTTGATTATGTGGTCAGCATATGTTGATTAAAGTTCTTCGATAGTAAGATCGATTAAGCATCACGAACCATACCAAATTGGAATAAAAGGAATTGAATAAATGATCGAATCTTTACTGACTTCATCGGAGAGCAAAAGTTGTATAGAACTTAATTAAATTAAATTTTTACCGGAACGAGAGACCGGAGAAATACTTCTGATTTATTATGTGAACTTTCTGACTAAAGCGGCAACATGGAAATAGGCAGTACATTTTTTTCTCTCGAAATTTGTTTTAGCTGTCCGCCATAGTTTTTAATAAGACAGTTGTCCGGAGGATAGCTATTTTACATTAATTCTATATTATCTAATGACAATCTGGACCGCGGAGTATCCAGCAGCTTCGAGAGCAATCCCCGTATCATCGCCTTTTTAATTTCACTAATTTTTAACGTTCTCTCGGGGGTTAATCGTTCATCGAAAATGCTTTACATTACTTACTCGAAAAATGTCACCATTTTTCCATTTAAATAAATTAAATGCGACATGTCCTCTCCTCGTAGTGGTGTAGTTCCTTCATTAATGGATTGCTCTAGCTTGTCAACCATGATGATTTTTAAGGGATCAAATGTTGCCGCAAAAAAAAGTTTGTCGCCGTGATCGAAATCAAAAGATTATCATGATAACATGTGCAGCGTTAGAGCTGCTCTGCCTATGAACGACGACGTAGCACGGCCCAAGTGAATGTTCCCTCGGAGAATTCCAGACAACACTGGATAAATCGACGAGTATTACCTTCATTAACGCACCTTTCTCTTAAAATATGATGTTTTATAATTAAGAAACGGATGCTGTCTTGCAGTATAAGTAATCTTGCATGTGATTTTTAACAGCTATCAGAAATATATACGGAAAACAGCCAGGTGTAAACTAGATTATCAAATATTCAAAAAAAAAAAAAAAAAAATCAACGACTAAAACAGAAACAAAACCGAGACTGATTTATCTCACAAAAGAACAATAATAATTAAAAAGTAACAATATGCGAAGTACAGATTTTTCCATAAGTCGCAATACTACGTAACGAGACTTCAAGACAGCCTAGCGTGCTGTTTTTAGAGAGATTACAATAGGAAAGAACGTGAATTTAAAAGAAACGAATGATATGTTAAAAAATGCCACTTCTTCGAAGAGAAACGTTTAAATCACGAACACGTTTTATTTAATTAAAAAACCCATTCGTTTATGTCGGATTTGTTCAAATCGAACGAATCAATTTTATTTTCGAACTAATGAAACTTACCACTCTACATATACCTGTTTATTTCATTCATTGTTTCTTTTATGTTGTACAGTAATTAATATTTTAAACGCCAATTTGAAGCAATTATTTAATTTATCAAATACCTCGACGCTTTTCGTCGAAGACAAAGCTTCATAATCACGGGAGTTATTATAATATCGAAACGCGTCGGGGTATTTGATAAATTAAATAATCGTTTCAAATTGGTGTTTAAAATATTAATTACTCTAATGAAACTTAAGTGAAATCGGTCAATTTTAATTAAAAAATAAAATTATTTCGCGGAAAAATCAAAAAAAAAAAGAAAGAAAAGAAAAGCTTTATAAAATTGAAGTATAAAATATAATTTTGCGTTTTAGAATGTTTTCAACATTCTAACCTGAAAATACAACGTTAATTTATAGATAGTAAAAAAAAAGTGGGAGTAAACTTCTAGCACATAAATTCGATAAACTCCTAAATTCGAAGGATTTTCAGGTTAACGTTTAAATCATCTCCGAGAATGATCGGAATCAAACAGTGTTTCACGAACGACTCAGTTGATTAGAAAAGTCATATCGGTTTTTGCTCCCGTTCAAAACGTCTGCTTCTAGTCATTTTTGAGCGGCCGATGACTTTAGCAGTATACTCTGATGGTTTTATAACGAACTGAGATGATGACTTTTAACATGTTTTTACGGTTCAGATAAGTACATTCTCTGTTTTCCTTTCGTCAAGGGCTTCACACTTTCTATTGTCTGTTGTGGTCAATAAAAGCAGTGTTGATCGGGATTTTTTTTTTTTCTTCTTTTTTTTTTGTTGGGCTCATTAACCAGGGGAAACAATTAGAAAGGGAAATGAATCAGTTATTTATCTCGATACGGTATCAAATGTTGTTAGGAGGAAGGAACAAACAATGAGAACGATATGTGGAGAAGGAGAAGATAGAATATAGGAGGCTCAATACGGAGTAGGAATTTCGCAGCAAATTGGAATAGAAAGCAGAACATTCAAAAAAAAAAAAAAAGAGAAAGAGATCAACACTTAAATAAATACATAATCAACATCCTAAACATGCTCTTCGCTTGAGGGGACAATATGGAGAGGAAACCAACGAGCGTCTTATTATATTTTTAAGTTACGTTATTTGTAATGTTTAATACGATCGAAGAGCCGGGATAAAGGGTAAACTTTTAAAAATTGAATTCTACCCGGTTATTCATAATAGAAAGTAAAAATTGGCGTTAACATTAAAAAAGATTATAACGGAGAAATATCAACAAAAATTTAAGTACCTGAAATAGTTCGTAGTAAAGTACTGTTCGTTCTAAAATATAGTAGTATAATAAAATAAGATAAATATACCTTTTTAGGTATTGTATGTTTATTCTAAAGGTTTTCTTTTTTTTTTTAAATAATTAATTTTTATTATAGTGTACCGGTATTTCGTACTATAAAACAGGAGTGTATATGTTAAAAGAGTTACCGAAAGAGTTGCAAACATCGAACTAGGCTTTTGGAACACGATCGACCTTTTAACTTTCGCATATGTCGCACCTAAATCACAGGGTAGGACTCAGAAAGAAGATTTCAAGCAATTTCGAGGATTTATTTTCCGTCGGAATCGGAGAAAACTAAGCGCCGGTACATAATAATAAAAGTAATAATAATACAAAAAATTGAACGATAAAAGTTGTTTCGTCTACTTCGAATGCAGGTAAAAGTCCATTGAAGCGAATGTAAATTCACAGAGCAGGCAAGAAAGTTCAAACGGCAGTTTATTTGAAATGTAGATGCGCCAAATATGGTTAGCAATGATGTTTCCCCCGACTAGCCTGTTTCCCTTTTCAGTGTTGTGATTTCTGCTTCCTGCATCGGGGACGGTCTTTATTGTAGCGCCCGTTCCAGCGCCATCTTCACCCCGCTCATCATCCCCGCTACGGTTTGTATACAAATGAATGGCAAGCGTAAACAGCCTGGATGAATTCTCGAACGACCTTCGTCGAGGCTCCTCTCTATTATTTGTTGTTTGTACCGAACCAAGAAGATTTCCTCCGAACGGCCGCCCTTTCAACAGCAGCCTGACGATGGAAGAAAAGTTCTTCTTCTGACTTCCATACGCGCGCGCGCGCGCGCACACACACACACACATCTACATTTATAAGTATATATATATATATATATATATATATATGTATATAATATATGCGTCGTCATGTCGCGAGCAAATCTTTCCAACCGTGTTTTCCGGCGTAAAGTTCAAACTTTTCCAATTGGATAAATTTCGTCTTCTTCAAACCGGAATTATGATTGTATTTTCTCGATTTCTCTGCGCGTGTATGCTGGAATCCCATCGAGGAATCGACTCTTATTACACTAGCTTTTTCGCCAAAACTCTCTGTCCACCTAATCCTCTGCACCGCCAACTCGTTGCCGGACTACGCACGTTCTCATCAACTACGTTCGCTGCTCCCCACGTGGCTTACGGACAAACAGAATGATAACACGGAAATTTTCCTTTTTGAAATTTGACTTAATGATTACATAAAAAGGAAAAATTCACGCTTAATAATCCCAAAAAATGCATCGATATTGCCGAGTCGTTCCGCCAAATCCATACCTTCGAACGGAAAATCATTGTTATTTTGATTCTGAAAAGACCTCCGGCTATTAGTTTTAGCTCCATCATATTATTCATTTTATAATCGGGTTTAAAAAATCCACAATCAGTTCTATAGGAGCTGAGGTTTTTTTTTTTTTTAATCGATAGTATTTTCGTAAAAAAATTGAAAAAGTTTAAATCGCAGGCATAAAAATTTTGATAAAAATATTTCCATTCAAAATTGGTAAAAGGAGAGCTTCGCGCCGATTCTACCTGAATATCTGCAGTGTTAGGGTCCCTTGAATTATGTCAAAACACCATCAATCTTTTTCAACATCTTATTGGGTTGTGTAGAAATATTAGAATTAGTTTTTTCAGAATTTTCAACAATGTATGAAGTGAGGCCTTTAATTAGTTTGAAAATAGTTTTATTTCCGGATTCGATGATTTCGACAAGTGCGTTTAATATGTATACTATTTTTAGTTACGTCGATGTATGGGAGAGTGTATATCTATATTAACCTCATTCCTCTTACACGATGACCACCGGTGGTACCACCAAGCAGAAATATACCACTCCCCATTGCATGGTTTACGAATTTTTTCCTAATTTCAAAAATTAACGGTTTATTTTTGTACACCGAAAGGATTTGTAGTTGTATAGAGCGCTAAGAGTTTTGTTCTTCAGAAAACCCATATTCTTCTCCCCCGGGGTTTAGAATTTTCAAAATATATTCACAGGCTTCGTCTCTGGTCGGTCCCAGCTAAAATTAAAAACACTCGGACAGCTAGTTAAATCCTGTAAACTATTAATATTCTCTATGACCCCCCCCCTCTGGAATTTTTTTTCGTTTGCAAACATTTTTGCTTGGTCTGGGGTTAGCATTACCTCGGAATAGGAGAAACAAATTGCATAATTTGTTGTTTCGTCTTTATTTCGATTTTTGAACGAATTTCCTAAGTTTTAGCAGATTAATGTGGCCGCGAAGAGGTGGAATTTGACGAAAATACCGAGATGATAAATCCTAAGTACATATCACATGCGATATTAGCGATGAGAAATTATGTTACACGAAAAACTGTTTATAAGAACAAAAATAATTTGTTTCATAATTTTAAAACAAATATATTTTTGCTTCTAAAACGATTCCAGTTAATATATGTATATCACGTGTGAAACGTTAATTTTCATTTAGTCTATTTTGCACTTTGCGGCTAAATTTTTGTGCTATACGATGTCTCGCTACCAGGGGGCATTTTCCTAACAAGAGCCGAGAAAAACGTTTCAACTACTAACGGTAACTTCTTTTCGTAAAAAGTAACTTTTTTGGGGCTGCTATTACTACTGTCAAGGGACTTTCGAAATAGTAAAAGGTGAATCGTCTATCGAATTTCATGTTTTCTTCTGAACGACAGGAACTTTACAATACCAATTTATCGTGCTTATTACAAAAATGACTATAATCTCGAACATTTCGGATTTGTTCCCCCCCCCCCCTCAGGAAAAAAGCACAAAAGAACAACTAATTTTCCTGCTCCTTTTTATGTGTACTATTTTTTGAAAATAATGCGTTTTTAATTTTTTAGACTGTGCATGAACATTTTTAAACTAAAAAACACTCCTCCGGATAATCACCGATCGATTATGCGCATGTTTTAACTTCACCCATATATTCTAAATATTTACCAAGTTAGATAACCGACCTATCAAGTAGTCTGTGTCCAATATATTATTATAGTACACAACATTATGTAGGTTAGAGTTGTTTGCATATGGGTGCTTTATAATTTTATAATATAGTTTTATATTAAAAACTGCATAATATTCGCCGTATTGTTGACGAATAAATTTATCTACCAAGAAACAAAAAAAAATAGAAACTTTTAATCAAATGTAGATAAAATGAATCGTATAAACCTTGATCATCGGGTATTACAGATTATTCAGCCTTTTTTGCTTAATCGGGATCTAAAAAGAGAATATTGGGAGCGAGTTTTTTTTTTTTTTTCGTTTTCTTAGGATCGCTGTTATTTTTTAGAGGAAAATATCTCTTTTTTCATATTTTTGCTGTATGTTGTTCTCGAGGAAATTTTTCTCTTCCTACTCCTATGGTTACAATTTCATACTACATTTTCCTTTTCTAACAATTATTCCTTCTATTGGTCCATCCAGCCGAATACTCACCCGTGGTTTTATAACTTTCCTATTCTACGAAATTCCGTTCTAATTTTCATTATTATTCGTTTGCGCCTTGTTTGCTTCTCTATTCTCAACTTCTGAGACTTAATAGTGCTGCATCTGTTCTCTCCTTTGCTTCGCTATCTGTTGCCACTCACCTTGTATCCTTCATTGATGCTATAGCTGACCTTATCTTCATCCGAATCGTGAAGCCGACTGTGATCCCAACCATATCTTTTTCGAATGTCCTTCGCTCTTATTCTTTTATTCTAGTTCGTTAACCTTTTGATTTCCTAGTCCTTATTGCGCCTTTTACACCCTGTCTCTTCCCTCTCAGTGCATTATCTCGGTTCCTTCGCTTCGATTATTTCTGACCGAATCGGTATTTAGTTGATCCTCTCTTTTCCTTTGCTGACGAGCTCAAAAAAAAAACAAACAAACAAAGAAAAAAGAAATCTTAGAAATTTTTCTTTCTCGTTAAATCAGCTCCTTATATGGTTACTGCTCGCGTCGCTCCTATAATTTCTCTTAAGCTACTCTATACTCTCACAGAGGAGTTCCCTATTGAGGCACATTTTCGAACTACGGGCTTCTGGAATAGGCTAAATCTTTGTGACGGAGATGTCAATATTCTACCCTATTTAAACGCAACTATTGTTTCTATGTTTACGAAAGCGTTAAAAAATTGCTGCCTCTTAAAATTTTGAAATGAACCTACAATTCTAGGATTTCCTCACCGTACGGGGGAGATTTTGAAATATTTACCAATTCCAGAGCTGCTCTGATGTAATTCGAAAAATCATTATTATCTTCTTCTTTCGATAGACATTTTTTAATTTTAATAAATAGCCAAATTACTATTAAATAAAAATAAAATATTAATCATCGTACGTAAATGTAACTTTCACACATTATTCATACATATATGTGTGTATATAACTGATTTTGCGTCATTTTTACACTGCGGCTAACACGAAAACAGTCACGCACCGTTTTCATGTAACGTTCTTTTATATCGATTATGTGTAACGTTCTTTTATATCGATTATGTGTAACGTTTAGAAATGCTAGAGAATCTTTTTTTTCGACTTTATAGGCTGATGGCTTTTAACTAGATTATAAATTAACCCCAATGTAGGTTTATAAGTTTACATTCTGTTTGTCTTCATAGTTTTACATGAAGACACAGTTAAATGAGCATATTGATTAGCCCTATTCATTGTTCTTGAAATATTTTTGGGGAAATAAATTAAATTTAAAATTCTATAATATACTGCTTGATGTCGTGTTTTAAGTCTCCGTAATATTTGTATGTTTTATCACTATTTTCGATTTTATTCATACTCGCTTCGGAAGAAAAACAATTTAATTTTCATACTAAAACAATCAACCGGCAACTAGAGCACAGTATATTAGATTTACGTAATAGAGATGTCTTACCGAATTATGTTAAAATGGATGAATTATAAGATATTTCAACATTTGAAAGTTTCAATAATGTTGAATTACTCGCGATATATTTTAAACCTATAATTTTTCTTAATTTACAATACTAACTTCTACACATATATATGAATATGTATAACGTAATAACATCGATATGTAAACGATATATACAATGTAATACTTTGTTGATTAGAATTAAAAAAAAAACATACAAATATACTCTAACCGAACTTCACTTCTTTTAAAGTTCAAATACATACAGCAAAACAAAATTTAAACAAAGGATCATTGTAAAAGTTTATCGCTAATTTTATTTATAGCCGATCATCATACCGGAATACATAATGTTACGAAAAAAAACGCTACCTATTATTTAGTTTATAACTTAACCGCGAACGAATGTGTGTATACCAACGCAATATCATCCGAAACAAACGTTAAATTTACATATTTTTTAATTACACACGCTGTAGGAAAAATTTTATACAATTTTTCGAAATCTTTTCAAATATTGTATAAAATTTATTTTTAGCATTCTAGTGCAAATGCCAAATACGCGTTTATAAAATTAAAAACATTATACTTCATTTATTTAAAAATCAGATACGAATTGAACTGATTATGTCATATCAAGATTACCAAAACCGTTTTTCGTTTATTAATAATCAGAAAGAAGAAAAAAATGATGCCTTCCTTGCGAAAAAATTTTCAAACCTTAAGAAAAAAAATTAATTTTTTCTGCGGGTTTGTCAGGAACGGTGGTATCGGAATTATTCTGTTATTTGGTTTTAATTACGCCGGGTAAACAGGTAAATATAAGTCTGAATTCTAGTCGTAAAGTTTCATCGCGTCGAAGTTAGATGATAAACTAGCCTATACGCACTGTTAAACAATGACGCGTAATAATCTGTAACTGATTGACTTCGCCATCTAATGTTTCTCGCGCAGATTTCTATTGATTATCAACAGGCTAATCGGTAAAATTAATACAACTCACCGTGTTGGTTTACAAACACGAAACATATCATACGGTTTTTCGGAGAGCGCTAATTCGTCCGCCTTTGAAATAAACAAACAGAATTTTCTCTGTCTGATGGCGGTCCCAGTTTGAAATGCAAATCTAGCTACATCCACCACGTTTCGGACTGATTAAATTTGCACAATTTATCTCACCGACCGTCATCGCCGGAAATTGATGTTTTCGAAAGTAACACCAAAATTATTCGAGGGGAGCGAAACAAGATTGTTCTTTTTCTAAATAAACGGACCTTCCTTTTTTCTACAATTAATTTAAAAATTCGCTTATTATTAAACATATTGAAAAAGTAACAATTGTAAGCAATTATAGCATTATAAACCGATTTTTTTTCTTTTTTTCTTTTTTTTTTTTTTTTTAAATTCTCTAAAACTAAAAATAGATACTCTGAGCGAAAATTCTTCTGTAGTTCCGTATAATTCTACTTTTTTGCTAATTAACCGCCCTGTTTAATTAATACATTCTTACTTTATAACGCACTCTCAATAGACGTTATTAGTTGCCGAGTCGGTTTTTTAACTCCTGTAAAATTAGTTTAACCTTTTTTTTTTTTTTTTTGTAGATATACACTTATGTATATACTCATTTCGTAAGTTATAAGTTCATCTTCTAGACGTCATTCATGCTTTATTTCAATTGGAATAATTTCCTGGTCCATTGTCGAACTTTGTCAGCTATTTGCCAAGCAGATTTATCCTTACCGCAGCTTTCTTCCTTGAAATCGCCAATGACTGCATATAACCTTACATCTGTCATGGTTTTCCTGATGATTCGGTGGTTCTGTGTACATTGTTAATGGTGCGTTATTTATTCGCGATCTCTTGTCCCTGTTCCGTTGAATACGGTGATGTTAGCAGCGAAGCGTATATTGTTGTCGTCTCAATTTCGATGGAGACTGACATCTTCGTTTTAGCGAATTATCAAGGTGGTTGTGTTTATTCCGAAAAAAATCTAGCCGAAGATAGCGTCGCCGTGAATTTTTATGTTTTCATTTACTTTTTTAACGGTATGTCGCGAATAGCGTGTGCTTTAATTAATTAAAAGATATCCTCTAAATAATTACCGGAAGTTGGGTTTCTCTTTCTAGTGGAAAATTCTTTAATCGATTCTGATAATTGTTCCCTCTTTAGTTGACATAAGTTACATGGCGCGAGTACTCTCTGATAATATAGGTTTCTAAACTTTTTTAAAATCACGAATTTGACGTTATTTTTCAATCAAAAAACAGCATACCTAGTATAGAACATAAAACGTAATTCGCCTAATTAAAAAACACTTCACTGCCAAACGGTATCGATTTAATCGAAAGTAATTACGATAGGATGTTGTTACGTGCGCTTTCGGTATTTTCAGTGAATGAAACCGCGAGGATCGGGAAAACGAACAATTCTACAAAGCGACTGGATTGCGTGAAATACGAAAAGACAATATTACCGCAACAATATGAAAATCTGAATAAATGAAATAGCGAATAGAGGCACAATCTGGATAATCGTTCGCATGTGTGCTAAAGCGTTGAAGGAAATATTAAAAGATTTATAAGAACGGGCTTAAAAATGTAAAAAAAATAAAAGAAGTGTTAAGTGACCTTATAAAATTAAACAGTAATAAAAGCGGTCCATGTATTCATATATGTTAATGATTATACCAAACCAAAAAATAACGCAATATTATGTAGTGAAGTTGTAATAGAAGTTGTTCGATAAAATCCGTGTGAATTGTGGTGTAGAACGTTCTCAACGGAGGACAATTAGAAATTACCGCGCAAGCCATAAACAAAAAAAATGACATCGTCAATTAAAACTCAATTTTCCGTAAGAATTATAGAAGACTATAATACACCATCTTGCGTCGTTGCGATAGCCTAGTTGTTGGCCGCTTGGCTTTCCAACACCGGGCGACAGCAGAAATTATTACGAAAAATGAAATAAAAATATTCGCTAATAATCACGAGGAAGGCAATGGCAAACCACTATGTATACCATCATATGCGCGCTGGGTAGTATACACAGCAGCAGCAGACACACACGGGACTGCACTTGTATATGCCGATATAAATCAGACGATTACTAATCAGTTCCGAGTGTAGTCTTGCCGTGTGTACACATTCGTACTACGTATAAACAATTGCCGTGTATACACATTCGTACTGCATATAAACAATTGTCGTGTGTACACATTCGTACTGAATATAAACAATTGCCGTGAGCGCCGCCTATATCGATTCAACTAGAATGTACAAATAGGTAGTTACGACACGCTCGGAGTCGAACAATATGACTTGGGAAGAAGATACCATCTTACGGTCTGTGTTACCTAGTGAAAAGGATCGGATTATTAATAACCATATTATTTCGACGTTGGCCTAATAAGGAAATTTCGTAACGTTTTATGTTACGGAAGTTGATAAAAGCTACTAAGGAAAGCCGCCAGTTGTGGTATAAAACGTTGTACAACTGGTACAGAAAACCGTAAATGAAAAAATGACGTTAGTCATTTAAAACTGAATCTTTGATAAGAATTACAGAATAATATTATCGAAGACTCTCGAGAGTATTCTCATAGGAGGCCTCGCGACCCCGCCTGGAGAGAACTAAAGAAAATTGACAACGTTCTACTTTTTCTGTCACACCTTTGTCTTCTTATATATACAATATATATATAACGTTTTGGGACAAAAAAAACTGCTAGCGGTTGGACTAAGAATGTCTTTGAATAACATAATTAATTAGGGAAACAATCCATTTTGTCGATACTTTGTCTTCTTATATCCTCGTATACAGAATATGTAACGTTTTGAGACAAAAAAAGTGATAGGAGTTGGCCTAAGAATGACGTCATATACTCACACACACACACACACACACACACACACACACACACACACATATATATATATATATTAATTACAACGTAATTCTTAGGCTACCCCCATTCGAAAAAATGTCCCAAAAAAATGTCCCAGAAAAATGTCCCAATTTTATGTAACGCTAAATGTCCCAAAAAAATGTCCCAGAAAAATGTCCCAATTTTATGTAACGTTTGTTATATTTTGTAGGATTTTTGTTATTGTTATTTAAAAAATGTCATAATTTTATGTAATGAAATATGTAACGAAAAATGTAACGAAAAAATGTCTTAATTTTATATAACGGAAGTTAAATGTTAGAATAGGATTTTTGTGTTAATGTTATTTTTTGTGTGTGTTGATGCCAGTAAGAATTACGTTGTAAATTTTGATCATTTTATACAAAGTATAGAAGAAAAAGAGACAGAAATGAAAGCAAGAGGGGTCAAGGGGCACAGCCCCTTGCGAGGCCAAAGTGGCCGAGTTATATATATATATATATATATATATATATATATATATATATATATATGCATTTATGTACATATATATGTATATGTAAAACATGTAATAAATAATATCAGAAAAATAAGTAGCGAATTGTTTAATAATGTATTTACAAGAATATAGAATAATTGACAAATCATAATACGCATTTCAAAAAGGAAAATGAACAAAGTGAAACTAGCGGAAAAAATAAGAGACAGTATTGGGGAAGACAAAAAAAAACTAATGATAACATTTGTAGATTTTACTGGAGCTTTTGAAATGATTGATCACTGCAGAATAACGGGCAGTATTAAAAAATCGTTTCAAAATTACTTAGAACAAAGGAAAAGAAGTGTAAATATATCAAATGTACAGAGCGAAATATAGGAGAGACGGGTTACTGGGACAAGGAAACATTAAAAAAATAACAAACATAAAATAAGACAAAATGCATAAGAAAACAGTAGGAATAATATAAAAAAAAAATATAAAATTACAAGTATTAAAAGTATATTGATAGATAACAATTATTAGAAAATAGTTTTGACATATAGTAGATATCCAGAGGACACGGGTTCGAGACTTTTCTCCCAGGTTTACCCAGCCTGAAATATATTATAACTCTGTCATTCAATTCTTATTTCCTTCCCACGCTGTTATCTTTATTGATGGCTCCAGAACAACGGACAATACAGAAGCCGCCTTTTTTGGTCCCATCACTCAACTATTTTAAATCTTATAGACTACCTTCCTTCTGCTCCATATTTACCGCGGAATCAACAGCTATCCTTCGTGCTACCTAATATAAATTAGTTCCACAAATGGTATTTAATTTACTGATAGTTTCGGATTCTAAAGGTGTGCGCTACTGTCTACCGTCTCTCCTCTTCCTCGTCATTCCTCAGATTTCATAATTCTTCTAATTCGTTCTCTTGTCATTAGACTGTATAGCGCTCGTTCCAAACAAATCAATTTCTTATAGTCCCCCCGCCATGTTGGCATTGAGAGCAATGAATTGGTTGATTCATTAGCTCGATCTGCCGTTCAGACTGGTCAGTTTGTATTCAAATTTTCTTCTTTTAATCTTAACGTTCTTTCCACGAACGTAGACGATGGTACGATATTTATTCTATTTAATACTCGAATCCTGAATCCTTTTATCTTAATATCCAAAACTCATCCTCCTGCTTATCCTTGGTACTATAACTTCCCTCATCTCTCGCTCTTTCTTATTATTTGCTTCGCCTTGACCATAGTCAGCCTGCATCCTCTTTTCGTTTTTCTATGTCCTCTTCTCCTTTTTGTTCTTTCGATCCGGATGATTCTGATTTACTCTGCGATACAAATCACATTTTTTTCGAATGCGCGTCTATATCTATAGAACGCTCTCACTTCTATAGTCAACTCCTGAAACTCGGTTTGCCTACTCCATACGGTGCTTTCTTTATTCTTTCACTTCCATCACCGGCAATCATTCCTATTATAGCGTCCTTCATAGCTTCTATTTCCAGTAATATTCAATTTTAATTCGTTTCTCCCTCTCTCTTATTAACAGAACCTAATGCTAGGTAATACCCTCGACTGACGATTCTAAAAAAACAAAAAAAAAAAAAACAAAAAAAAACATACCCGTATTAATAAATTTAATAATTTAATTAATAATATATTCATGATATATTTAAATTTAATAGAACAAATAAATTAAAATGACCAAAAGACGACACTGGGCCAAAAAGGAAAGTAGTTCATCACGAAATTGTGAAAATACAAATTAATTAAGTCTAAACAACCGTTCTTGTGTAAATTTAAAAAGAAATAAACATTTTTAATAATGACCGGCAAGAATACTTGCGAATGTTTTTGGTCATTGCAGAGTATACACAGAAAATATAAAAATAATAAATAAATAAAACGTGTATACACCTGAAAAATTCCGCAAAATAGGAGATGTAAATTATGATGAGAAAATTTTGGTGTTGCGTACAGTGGGCTAAATATTGTATTAATAAATAAGAAGAAAAAACCAGGGACTTTAATAATTACTGTAAGCAGATCGAAACAAATTAATCGAGCGTGTATATGTAAATAAAAAATAAATGAGGAGTTTAAAAACAGAGTAAACATATTGAAACCAGTGATAATTTAAAAAATCCCACTAATAACGGGAAATACTGGTATTATATAAAAAAATTTAATCTGTAAAGTTTAGTACGTCTTTATTTTACCTACATACAATACAAAAAACAACTTACAATAATAACGAAAATAACCATAAATGCCAGTATTTCGCGAACAATGGCTTAATAAGAAAGCATACAAAAGCGCGTTACCGAACCATATGCGAAAAACAAGTTAAAATCCTCTATAAATATACAAAAAAAAATAATAATAATAATAATAATATCAACTGATAATAAAATAATGGCGTATAAAATAAAGAAAATAATAATAATAATAACAATAATAATAATAATGCCGAAAAAAAGAACAAAAATAATTATAATAAATAAATAAAGAACTAGAAACTGACGAAGTTTTATAAACGAAACCAAATTAAATTAAAAAATAAATTTACAATTGGTATAGAGATGCATTTATGAAAAGATGAAAAAAATTTGCAACACAAAGATGTTAGCTGCAATACAAAAACCAGTGAGGTCATGACTCAAATAATCAAATGGAATCAAATCAATTCAAATCAAATCAAATCAAATTTTTCATTATTATTGTAAAATTCCGCAAATGCGCTACATAGCGCGAGTAGCGGAAACAAAATGTAAATTAACATGAATCTTTAGTGCGAGCGCAAAAATAAAAGTATACAAAACAAAATAAACACAAATCAAAGGAAGAAATAAATAAAATAAAAGTTAAAAAGACAATATTTAATTTAGACCGATAATGGAGACCAATTTGATTTTACGTTTATATATGATACATGCGTTATAAACAAATAAAAATAATATAAAATTCAGATGCCGCAAATGCGCAGAGAAGCGCGAGTAGCGAAAATTTAAAGTAAACGTACATAGGCTAACATAACATTTTTTAAAATTTTTAATAATAAACTAATAATTAATATTATATAATAATAATAATAACAATAATAATAATAATAACAATAATAATAATAATAATAATAATAATAATAATAATAATAATAATAATAATTAAATTAAATCAAATCAAGTCAAATTGTTTGTTATCGCGAACAATGGAAATGAAACTTGAAATAAAAGGAAACTTACAAATCAAGAATAAATGGGGAATATGTGTGCGTTTAAATTTTAGTTATTATTATTACTTTGTACAATGAATGTTATCAAATTATATTTTAAAACTTAGTGTTACATACTTTAATTAGTTGTCAAGGATTTCTTTTATATAATTATCTTAGTGCGTTATGAGAACACAAATGTAAACATAGGCTTAAACAGTATGTTTCAATTATATCGCGTTTCAATACGAACATATTATTATTGGTAGTCCGTGTAAATTTATAGGGGTTTACTTCAGCTACTCGTGCTACCTAAGCGCATTTTATCTTATTCCGATTTGCTATTGTATCCAAATTCCAATATGATATTTGATAAAAAATATGATGAAATAAAATAATATAAAATCCAGCCAGTAAATGGGTGTTAAATAATGAGACAGACTAAGCAAAAAAAAAAAAGGAATCGATGCGCTTAATAAATAGGAATGATTTTATCATTTCACAAATATGTATATGTAGTTTCCTGTAATCGTTGGTCAATTAAACCGTTTTTTTTTTTTGTTTTTTTTTTATTAATTTTCTTTTTAGCCAACTGTATTGAATAAAATTTATTTAAAAACATTAAAATAATTGCTTCAATAGGGCAAGTAACAGAAAATTAAGTTCGATCATTTTATTATAATTAAATCTTGTAGTTTCCAAAATTTCCTATTTTAGCATAGAGACATTAATCTTCTCTAGTCGTGTTAGTGAAAAAAGTTGTTTACGTATCGAAAACGGTTTTGATAGAATTTTCTTTTTACTTAATCGGGTGAAATTTTTTTTCCGGGGTAAATTAATTGCCAAAAACTGAATATAATTAGTTGTGATCGTTCAGCACTGACGTATCTGCGATCATCGATGTATGCGATAAAAAAATCGATAGAAACAAATAGCTCGATAACAATAACAATAATAATAAGGGAAATTTCTGTCCGACACAGGAGGCAATAAAGCAGAAAAGCAACGTTTGATTGTTGGTCGGTTAGATAAGGTTGTTTTTCGAGGGTCAGCTACTGCTATACTACTGGCTGCATACACTGAACTGTGTTTCTGTTTTAAAGTTCATGCTGACGAGGCACCGAATAAAAAAAAATTAGTACGTAAAGGGAAAAAAACGTGCACACACACGCAAAAAAACCGATTGTAGAATTACAGAGAAACGTATTTTTATTTCTCTATTTACGCTCCCCGGCTCTGTACGTGCATGCACACGCTATACATATGTATGTGGGTTTAAAAAAGAGAAAGGCAAACGGCGCGACACGATAATAACGGCAGAGTTGTATCGGCCAGGGAGGACAGGATGGTTCGTGTAATTATGATAATGACGTTATCAGGACGAGTGAACAATTTACACGCATGTCCGGCTTCTTCCCTATTAATCCTATTGCCCGCTTATACCGTCCATACCTATATTATTCCATGTGCCCCTGTGCAACATCATGGTCGGGCCGCCGTCTCCAGAACCCGACCTTGGCTGATTTTAGCGGTTGATTACAGAATTGGGGATTTCTAACAATGCGATAACTAAATAAAGCGTCTACTACGGCCGTTCGATGTTCAGTTCATCCCTTCGAACGGAACAGGACGACATAATTGGGTTAAAAGATTGCGTTCTTGGACGGGTCGCCTACCGATTGCGCCGAGCATCCGATTCGGATGAGAACAACCGCCGCCGCCGACTTTTCTTGACTAGCATCGCAGCATTTGGCCACATCGCAATGATCTTGTTATCGTCGTCGGCTTTTTGCTTTACTTCACTTTCTTCTCTCTTCGCCGCACACTCTTTCAATCATTCGTCATCAAAGTAAATAGAACGACTACGAATCACCGCTGTCCCCGTAATTCATTCTCCGTTCCCTGTCGTACCGCGTCGTGACATAATATTATCGCGCCTCCGCAGCCGATTTCATTTACACGTTAGCCAAACAAACGCATCTATCTAGCATAGAAAGCAAACACGTACAGCTCAACCGCTCGCCTTTCTTTATTCTACATATGTAGCAACGGCCCCGGCTTGCCTTTTTTTATCTGTTTTTTTTTTTTTTTTTCATGAAAAGAATAATTAACATTTTGTAAGTCCGGCCGCCAATAATAGTAGTATATAATGTAGAGAAGATCCATTTCTTGGAAAACATTTAAAAACGGCAACTTTATTGCTCGATAAATTTTCAGCTTTTATTCTTGTTTCGCGGTTAATACATATCATCTGGCAAAAATAAGGCACTTCAAAGGCCGCTTGAAACTTTTTCAAAATATTTTACGGAATAAACAAAAATGGTAAAAAAAGAAAATTGATGGCAAAATGTTACGGAAAAATAGAACACCCGTTTCTGTGTATTACTTGATAACAAGTGGTGAATATTTTTTTTTTTTTTGTTTTTTTTTTTAATATAAGTAAATGATTGGAGCAGGGCCATTTTAATATAATTCATCTGAATTGTTGGATTCAACGAAACAATTTTCTGTTACGACTGTTGCCACACACCTTATTATTAAGGTTAGCGCGGTGAACTATTTGAAGGTGCCTTCTGTGCCTCCTCCGGTGCATTGACTCTTATTGAATGTTCATTCTGACTAAGAGCCTGTGCATAGCGTACCTGAGTTCGTCTTTGTCGAGCGAAGAATTTAAAAATTATTAATTAAAATTACTGATGTTTGCGTATTCGCCTGTCGTTTTGCAGGAGACCTTTTAAAACAACAAAATCTCCGGCGTTTTTGCGTCGTAGAATAATCTAAAAGTATTTAAAAGCCCGAGGGGAAAGCTAAAACCTTAAAAACAAATACAATAACAGAAATTAAATATTATACTTTAGATGTGTGAGCCGAGTAAGTTCCCCTCCCCCCGATTATAATTATTGAACTTTATTTTCCCGCTTCAATTCCACCCTTTCTAACCCTAAACAACTTCTTGCTTATTCCTTAATATTTATACAAAACATCTTTGTTTTTTTTTTTGTTTTTTTTTTTTTCGTATATATTTCTCCGAACAACAATTATAATTAAATTATCTACCTCTACGACTTCACACATCCTTTACATACGTTTTTTCTCATCTACAATATTTTCTTGTATTCCATTCTATCCGCATCCTCTTTCTCTGAGTCCCCCTAGTTAGATGAAAGGGTATAATAGGGGGTAATGCTTCATCGTTATTTCTGTAAAATTTTTGTTTTTAACCTGCTTTCCCAATGAAAAAAGTCTATACCAGATTAGAAGAGCATCTAAAATGTTTCCAATAAGGAGGAGCCCTTTCGTTTCGAAATATTCCCGAAATTTATATAGGGTTTATGATAAAATATACGATCAGGGAACATCACACATTTTCTTCGTTTTTACACGTTTTTTTTTTAAATTTAAATTCACCCGAAAGAAACCGTGCTAAAAGATAAAAAATTAATTTCATTCATATTTATTAAAATATCGTTTGAAAAAAAAAAAAAAATGTAATTTTCTTAAAATATTTCTCTTTAATTTTAGTCGCTAGAATAATTATGGACCGTCCCAAAATATTCTTGTTAAACATGGGACACCATAAATGCGGATTGCGAAAAAAGAATAGCAGCTTTCGAGATGTGGTGTTATTGGGCGCTATTGAAAATATCACGGATCGAACACATAGAAAATACGGCAGTGTTAGCAAAAATAGGAGAAAAACGGAAACTAGTCGAAGATATCAAAAATCGAAAAATGAAATATCTGGCTCACAAATTTAGAGAAAACGACTTGTTCATGCTGGCGATACAAGGGAAGATACAAGGAAAGCCAATAAAAGGACAAAGGAGATATTAATGACAACGAACCTTCCAGCAAACTCAACATGTAAAAGTCTACGAGAAAACTCAGGCCAGAGATAGATTAATTTAATCATGCATGCAATCTCTTGTCTCAAGAGACGTAACCATGATGATGATGATGATGTAAACATATTATAATTGTTTTCATACATACATAACCATACTACATTTATAAAAATATTATTTTTTGCATTTATAATATTACTTTTAACATTTTCGCAAGTACTGGTTTATTTCACTGTTCCAAAAACCCTACAAATTTCGGGGAATATTTCGAAACGAAACGGCTCCTTATTGAAAACATTTTAGACTATTATATACTAGATTCTGGTCAGATATCTCGACTACTTTCTTTCCTTTTCTAATAAATTTTTCTTTTATCTATCCGCCCTGTTTCTTTCGGTTTAGTGACTTTCCTTCCTTACGTCATTCTACTATTCAGTTATGCTCTTTAATCATATTTCACTGCCTTCTTCACGTTTTCGTTTTAACATTCTTCCCAAACTGCCATCTTTATCCTAATTATGAAGTTATCCGCGATCCTAACCATGTTTTCTTTAAATGTTCGCTCCCCTCGACCGACCGTGCTATTCCGGATTTTAATTTACTGTCGCTTGGATTTTTTAAACCTTACTGCATCTCTAACATCCTATTCCTTCCCTACCCGTACATTATCTCAGTTCTAAGTTCCTCCGTTCTGCCATTTTTTTTTGTTGCCCGGATCAGTATCTAACCGGCTATTCCAAACATTTCTGGCAGATGTTTTATGTCGACGTACCCAGAAAAAAAAGCTCGAAACATAATTTTGAGCAATTTAAATTACCGCCTTTTTTTTTGTTAATACTGCTTCAAATGCGCCATCTGAGAAGTAACTGCAATCGCAAGGAAATTAAAATAGGAAAATGGCCATTGCCAAATGTGCTGTCTAGTGTTTTCCAGTTTAATCTAAGACTAGTGTTAGGAGAGGTAAAGGTAAGATCTAGAGGACTAACAGTAGAGGGACTTCTGAAAATGGTAGGAGAATGATCATTTAGTAGAACGAGATTATTATTGATTATTACATCTTTAAGGATATTACCGTTTCTGTTGTGCTGCGAATATCCCCACAGCGACAAATGCGTATTCCAATCATCTTCGACAATGAAAGGATGCGGAATAGAATTAAGGAAAGAATTAAAAGGGAATTCTCTTAATTTGGAGGGATGTAGACAGATACTATATTTAGGGGATTGGAAAAACTGGAGGCTATAGAGATGCGTGTAGATTAGTTAAGGGAAGAAGTTTCAAATTATGCAAAGTGTATTGAATGTTGCTTTTGATAATTAATGCGGCGCCGCCATATTCCTCATCTAGGTGGGATCTGATTATAGCCTCTACAATTAATGTAAGAGTTCTTTTTAAGCCATGTTTCCGAGGGAATGGCGATGTTTATGTTGTGCTGTGTTAGTAACGTTTCTAAGGACGCCTTATTAACCCTAAAGCTACGGCAGTTCCATTATAGCGGTGTTGGACACCCAGCGGTAGCCTTAATGCCTATGATTGTACAGACTGAATTAGGCAAGTTGCAAAAAGGATAATAATTAACAGGGAGCTTTGCAGGAGTTAGTTTATCGTGGAATAAAGAGCAAGAGAAAGTGCCGGAGTGAATGGCTGCTGAGGTTTGGCTGTTCCATTGCACGGCTCTTGAAGAAGTGATTTTTGGAAAAGACAGGAATAGATGAAAGTGAAAGTAGGTTCGGAAGGAAGATACTAATTGTCCTGGTTAACCACATCGAGCGAGCACAGAGTAGTTGGAGGAATTTAAAAGCTAAAGATCGGAACTCAGGGTGTTCGTGGGGCTGAAGAGAAATTTCTTGGAAATTTAGAGTGAAATCCGTCCTTTCTGCTGCTTCTGCCGCTGAGTAGGGGGATTTGGTTTAGGTGTGGAGAAATTAGGGTTACTGGCATTGAAGCTGTTAGTTACAGCGAAGTTAGACATTGACGTAGAAGCGGGAATATTATTTGGGAAAAGAATTACATTGCGGTAGTTTCGATTATTGGAACGGAAAAGGGGGGAAATTAATTTGCGAGGGGGAGAGTATTCGTTATTGCAATTAACTGACGTGCGTTTATGGAAAGTGTGAGGACTAGTGGTAGGATTACTGGAAATGTTCTGCGTAACATTTGCAAAAGAGAAGGACAAGGTGGTATAGTTTTCCCTTTTTATTAGACGAGCTTCGGTAAAGGAAACGTTTTCAAATACCGTAATTTTCTTTAATTGAAGCTGCTCTTGATATTTCGCGCCAAGACGATTGGTAGTTTCATGGCCTCCTTCGCAGTTTAAACATTTTACTCTAGTTTGAGAAGCAACGCATCTATCGGGCCTGTGGAGATCACTACATTTGTCGCAGCGGGGCTTGCTATGGCAGATTCTTTCTGCATGGCCAGATTGAAAGCAAACGCTGTACTGAATAGAAGGTTTTACACTAGGTTCTACTGTGCAACGCAGATGAAAAAACTGAACGTGCTGAGGAATTTTCGGAGAACGGAATTCGATTTCAATTACGGGTAGCTTGCCCTTTTTTTGAGGCGCCGTATGGAAATAACAGGAATTTCGGATGATATGTAAAGGCTGATTTTCCCCAAAAAATTGGTGTCCGACAAAAATTGATTAGCGGAAAGAGTATCCCTGAAAAATAGTCGAAGTCGACTTCTGCCTGCACGTACGATTTTCTCGATTGCTTTCTTTTTGTTGAATAGAAATTTAAAGGTTGAAAAAGGATGTAAATTGCCGATACAATTATTATTATCGACAGATTCTAAAATAATTTGGATAGAGCCGAAGTAGTTGCTGGGAAATAGGTCAACCATATTACCATTATCATTATTACTATTCTGAAAACTTCCAGATAAAGGATTATTAATGTATATTATTATTATTGTTATTTTTATTAGTGCTATTATTATTAATATTAATGAGGGGATTAAGTAAGTCGGTTTGAAACAGCCGTACATCCTTGCTAGGCAAAGATGCTGTCGGCGAAAGGAGCCGGAAGTTTTACGCTTTACGGGAGCCTTCAGCAGGTTGAGGATCAGATTGTTCTTATTTGATTTTGTATCTTTGCAGGAGGCCGCCGGGTGGTCACCATTAGACGAGCTCACCGATCCATTAACTTAAAAATGGAGAGAAAAAAAAAGGAGAAAAACAACGAAATGAATTGCAATTAGTATTTAGTGACAGAATTACAATCGTCTAAAGTAACAAAAGATGAACGTAGAATATAGATAAATCGGAACAATCTCACCGATTTTATCAGCTACGACGATATCGAACAATGCCGAAACAATTAAAGACAACGTTATTGGAGCATAATTGTTATGTGATAAAGAAGGCGAACGAACAACCGCGTATCACATTAACAGCCCTAGTACCTATAAATAGTGGCGGGAATAAAGATAAGAAGTAGGCAAAGTTTCGTAGATAGATTCACTATTCTGACGGAAATAGTGAATGCGAAGTTGAAAAAATGCAAATTGGCATGCGATGCATAAGGAAAAACAATTATCCACCAAAAGCCAGAAAGAAAAAAAAAACTCCTGAGAAAAATTTGATGTAGACTACTAGACAACGTCAGTCAGAAAACTTTTGAACGACGCTCCGCGGATAATAAGAAAATACTGTAACGAAAAATATCCGATAACATTTGCACACCATGCTCCATAAAAACGTTTATTTAATTTCGGAAAGAATGATATAGTCAATTCCATAAGCGTTACAGAAGTGTTTCGAAGTCCTGAGAGTCGCAATGATGTTACTGTTAAGGCTGTCGAAGGGACTGCGAACACTTTTTGGTTTCCAATTTTATCACTTTAAGTATGTATTTTTCCAAATTTAAATTCTTCAATTTCAAAATTTTCGCACTTCCTATGTTTGCTGCATTTTGCGAACAAAAACTCGTTAATTAAACAAAAATCAAGCCTGTGCTTACCATAGAATGAATTGTAGACTTTTTTTTTTAAGTTTTCGGTTTTACCGCTTTAGGTTTATATTTTTCCCAATTCCTTAGCTATTATAGAACGACCTGTAACATTTTTTAAAAATAAATTTTTTAAAATTTGGTTTCTATTAGCATGGAACATGATTTAGCCATGATCTAACTGCCCGAAAACGTTACGCGGCAAGGGAAACGAACGTAGCGCACTTATAATAAGAATACCACTGAAGTAGGACAAATAGGTTTATAGTAAGTCAGCGTATTTATTTATTTATATATATATATATATATATATTTATTTATATATATATATGTATATATATGTATATATACTATACATGAGCAGAAAAAATGTGACGAGATTCAACGTTAATTTTTGGTATCTGGGTAGATGGTTAAGTTTTTAATGATTGTACAAATAGGATAAATGAAAGAAATGAAAGAAAAGAAAAGAGCACAATTTGATTTAGATATTGTTCAACTATTTGCAAAGACTAATAATTCACAGAAAATTCATGATATTTAAGAAAAAGCTTATTTAAATTTAAATAAACGGTTACATAATTTCGGCTTCATACGCACAACACACTAAATATAATGAAATAATAAATAATGTGATCGGTGCTAAAATTTCGGTGACGTTCGGATTACAGCTCAAAACAAATCTCGCTCTATCGACTACTCATGGTAGATCGTGCATCGGTATAGTCTTCGCTCGTTAAAACTAAAAGGATCAGTTCAAAAAATGATATCAGTTATTTTAGTTATCATAAACCCGTACTCTCCATTACTTCTAACGACAATGTAGAACAAACGGAAAAATAAAACGATTATCCGTATTTTTTGTATTTCTTCATTTTTTTCATTTCTTCATTCATAATTTACCAACAGAATAACAGCAGTTACAAAGCCGGGATTCAGCAAATCAGGCTAAAGCACGTTCCATGTTTCATGATTTTAGCCGTAGGCTCTAAGTAAAGGCGCACGAAGCGACGAGTTTTTTTTTTAAATTTAGGTTCTTTAATTTTGTAATTTATAGGATTGCATAGGTTTAGGTAATTGACCACAATTATGCGAAACATACGGTTTTAAATGATTAAAAACAGCGAATATAACAAAACTTAACGAAAACGAAATAATTTCCATCTAAACGATAAAAGCGATATGCAGGTTTGAATTACTTTGAACACGAACGCGAAAAAATGCGCAAAAGGAATGAAAACGAATTTTTTGAGGGTTCTTTACTAATTAGGAAAAGAAAAAATGCTGTAAATGTGCATTTTAGTTTAATAAGAAATACTGATACTACACATCTCTTTCCCGATTCCGTTTATGTTTTCCGAATAAGTCGCTTGTATCGCCGGTTAAAATTTTTTTACCCTAAAAATTGCTAAAACACATACAATCTTTCCACATTATGATAGGCAAATGAAAATTATTAAGTGTAGTAAAAACAATTTAATTTTCCAGTCGCCGTCATCAATATACTTTATTCCTTTTCAGAATAAATACTACACATTGTCTGGAGTGTTGAGGAACTCCGAACAAACCAATAAATAAGTCCCAAGAGAGGAAAAAAATCTCTATTTCGTAATCAAATGAAAATTCTATTCGCTTTTCTTAACATAAAAACCACACCAAAACTTGTCTGGACCTTAGAAATTTTTCTATGTATTCGATGGGGAGATGTCGAATTAGTTCCCGGGTAAGATTTTGCTGGTCGAATTGGTTCCCGTAGATAAACTTGATTTTCAAGTTGGCTGGTCGAATTGGTTTCCCCCGTTTTATTGATGTGTCAAATCTATCCTTTGTAAGGGTCCTTTTTTACCTGAGATGAAACTGACCAAGTCTTTTATCGCTGTTGTTATTGATGTTTGTTGTTGATGTTAGTACTACCGTTCTTATTCTTTACATATGGCCCCGTATGAGTGACATAATAGAACGACTGTTTCTCATTTGTATGCGAGTGAAATTGTTTTCCGATTTTATTCTTAATCAGTATTCGGTCTTTTGATGATATTTGTTGTGTTAGTTATCAAAATATTATTTGTAATCAAAGCTATGACGGAATATTAGCCGGGATAGATAACAAGAGTTTTTTTAAATTAAGCTTTAGGTTATGCCTGCTACACGAACTTTCGTCGTGATTTCAGATTCTGAAAGGCATATCGTTTAATTTTTGTGTCATTTATAATCGTTTTCCATCAATATATGCATTATGTATTATTTATTACTTTTAACTATGGATATATTTAAAACACTTTTCTCTCGTTACTTTGCAAATCGCACATCTATCTTGCAAGCTGTCTTTAATTTGTGTCTTATTATTATCTGTTTTAAAAAAATCTGAACTGTAAATGAAAAATAAATAACTGTAAACTACATTTAGCACTTTTATAATACTCTTTACCAATGGATGAATGTTCACACAGCTCAATTCCCTTGTACTTATTTACCATTTATATTTCGTGTCTATATGTTCAAAAAAAAAAAGAAAAATCAAATGCAATCAAAGGTAAATTAAACTTAATGCCATTTCTTATGCGAAATTCACCATTGCTATCAAAAATATATTTCTTTTTGGTCAAATATCACATTTTAATAAAGTACATAAGCCCATTGATTTATCAATCATTCTAGTAACAATGAGAACCAATTCGACCGTCTTAAATTGAAGACTGATTTAACCCGGGAACCAATTCGACCAGCTAATGTAGTAATTCCAGTTTATTACGGGAACCAATTCGACCACATCCATTCGATGTGCGGCGGTAGGATTCGAGATAGGTCCTATCTGAAAAAAACACCACTGCCTAAAACTACACAACAATAGTGTTGACACTCTGACAACAATATAAGTTTTCTTACTTTTTTTTGGGAGATTAGAGGTGTTGTGTTGTCTCTTTAAGTCGCTAACGCGGTTTGATATAATTGTCTCTTTTTATGTCGCCAGTAATCGGCTATTTAAATTTTAAACTGATGTAGTTTTCGAATTACCTACGGTATTAATACGAAAAAAAGCTCAATATGTAATATTCGTATAATATTTTTCTTTATAAGCGTACCATTCCTTCTGGTTGTAACGTGAGATTAAGTTCTGCTAAAAATAGGGTGCAACCTTTTCAACCTTAAAATTTCGAAGTTTAAAAATAAAGTCGCGGACTTTCGAATATAAACAATTTACGTATGCAAAATTATAATGCGAAAAAACTGCTTTTTACGAAGCTATTAAAATTTATATATTTTTTTAAACGTAACCTATTTTCACCTATTCCAAGTTCGAATTTTCAAAAAATCTGTCTTGCTCGATATTTCTGCTATACGGATAATAATGTTCATATGGAATTTCAGTTATTTCGCATAAATAGTCTCCCCCCCCCCCCCCACTCTCGATTGTAGCGTGTTATTTCATACTGAAAATAGGATGAAGCCTCTTTTCACCGTTAAAATTTATAGGATTCAAAACGAAAAATCGCATGGTTTTAGTAGATTACATAAGGGGAACCTTAATACCAAATAATAATTTCTATTCGTACTGAAAATATATTCTTACTATTTTATTTTTTGAAAAATAACTTTTTACCCCTTGTCACCGTTTAAAGTTCGAATCTTTAAAAAAGCTTTCCTATTTGACACATTCTGTAAATATAATTTATATTCTGACAAGACGAAATTTCACGTAAAATAATTACTATTCGTTTGGGGCGCACGTTGATTTTCGATATTTCAAAAGCTGGGGTACTGCTCTTTTCTTCCATAAAATTAAGAAGTTTTTATAAAATTTGTTTACACTTTTAGTTGACTATGGGGGAGGGAGGGGCACGTTGTTACAATTTTCAGATAATTGTCAATATGACAAAGCCTATTAAATAGTTTATACATTTGATTGTTTTTATCGATAATATAACTCTATTCAGCTAGTAAAATATTACTGAAAAATTATTAAAATTTACGTTATTTTTTCACAATGGGCAATTTAAGTAAAAAAGTCGACTGTAACTTACACCTTTGGGGCATTACGGTAGATAAATAAATAAAACCATCAAAGATAAATCGTAATTTTTATTTTTAAACGTTATAAACAAAACGAACATTTTAAGCAATCTTATAATAATAATCTGTAATTATAGTATCTATATCTTAATTTTTAAACTACTTAACGGTAAAATCAAATTACTTTGGCCGTAAGTTTCTTCAATATTAGGCAAAACAACATTTTTTTCCTAAAATTAAAAATAAACTTCGTCTGCCACAAACAAATTTCTGTAGATAATTAGTAACTTTCAGTTATTTTAATCAATATGGCACTTTTATTAAACTAAAAAACTTTGGATTCTAACATTAATAAGGCGCTCACTACTATTTAAATTAGATAGAATAGGATAGAAAAAAAATATATAATCATTTTTTATAGAGGTAGGTAACAATATCACATACAAGTATTAAATCAGTCTTCGTCAGAATTGCAATTAATACCAATAAATGGATAAACGTATTCCGTTACACATTTGACATGGACCCATATTTTGTATTCATCTAAATTTCGCTACACGCTAAACAGTATCAGAATATTTTTTTCTTCACCTTATCTTTTCCTTTTTTATCCATTTTTGAGGCTTTTCCTCTACCTTTTCCTTTTCCTCTATTTTTATCGCAGTTTTTTTTTGTCTTGGCCAGTTTTTCTTCATACTCCCTTGCTAATGTTTCTGTTTCCAGTGCATCGGTTAATACAGCGGATTTGCGTTTACGACGACTATGGATGAATTGTTTTCGAGCTTCTACTTGGGGGAAAAGGTTCTTATTTTTGAAGGCGAAAAATTTTCAAATTTACTTTGCATACCAGATGGATTTGGCATCGATAACTCAATTTCATTTTCTTTTTGAAAGCGCGACGAATCTAGAGTCGGTAATGCAGTTAAACGTTCTTTACCTTGCGAACAAGCGGGATTTGGAGAAGGTGTAACAGTAATATTTTTAAAGGTATCAGATGTTGGATTTGTTGCTGTTTCGATGCACTGACATAAGAAGGTGCAAAGTCACTGTCTCAAAAAACATGATTGAAGGGCCATACTCCAGTCGATTTAAATCTACCCATGATATTTTCAGGATTTAGGGCACAGTGAATCTTTCACCAGACCTAGGAGATCATGAATCGGCATTATCTTTCCTGGATGATTATGCATCCAGGCTGTCTATGCTCGATTAAGGTAGTTTTTAAATGGACCATAAACTTCCACATCTAACGGCTGTAAATTGTGGCAGCAGTGTGGTGAAAATGACAGCGTGATTATGTTATTTTCTTTGGCTTTCTCGACGACGTGAATATAGCTCTCTCAGCTTTTTCTTTTATAGTTTTTTCATTCTGAAACAGAAACACAATGAATATTTAAATTTAATAAATATGAAGTCTATACGCAATAAAAAAAGTCAAATAGTGCAGCTAATATCACAATTAACTCACTATATGTTTTACAGTAGATATAGTTTACTACTTTTTTTAAATTTGTCCGCTAAAAACTTATATCTCATAATTATATCACGGCGAGATTTAATTGTGCAATTGGTAAACATACATATTAAAAAAGGATCTTAAAAGACAGAGTGAACGGTCATTTGGTATCGGACATCTTAGCTTTTTTTAATCTGTCAGGTTTTGAAAAATGGCTACATTTAATTTTTTAATGCACGAAGTGATAGCTTGGAATCTTATACACAACATATTGAAGGTGATTTGACAGATGAAAACTAATAATATGTGCTTTCTTCCTCGAAATCAAAGGTAATATAAATTTTGGGGCAAGTTGTGTTATATGTAAAAACTTACCCCAAAAATTTGTAACTACGTGCCCCGAAGCACGATTTTTTAAATAAATCGAAGTCACCATTAATGGATATCGTTAGCATAAACAATATTGAAAATTAAAAGTAGATATATTCAGAAAGTTCGAGCATTAAAAAGTTGTGAAAATAAAAAAAATATACATCAGAAATCAAAGATTTCATAAAGGAGTTTTTTACTTATTTGGCTGAATGTCAGCACGCCACTCGGCGGGTCATTGGCCGTTCTTATGTAATGCACGATGTTATAAGGAATCAAATGAGTCCAATACACTATGCACTAGAGAGTTCTAAATCCCAGTAAAAATACGTGTGTAACTATTTACCCCTGTAACTACGTGCTCCTCCCTTCCCTATTTGTATTGCTAAATCATAGTTTGTTAAACCTATTCGTAGTGAAATTTATAAAATTTTGTATATGTTTTGGGAAACAGTTCTTAACCACTTCGCGACCCATACAATTCGATTAAAAGCGTTCTTATTTCTTATTAGGCGCATTTTCGGTATATCATAGGTGGCGTTCATGGGAAATTTCAGTTTTTTAAATGGTTTTGACTGTATCGTGAGTTTTTAAAACGCGATTTTCTGATTTTTTTTATCCCAGAAAATTTGAATTTTTTTAATATATTTCTGCATGGAATAAGTACATCGTGTCGTCGTTATGCTACATACGAATATTCAACTTCACAGACTTCTTAGCGTAGTTCGAGTTGTATATTATTAAACTGTTGGATTACTCAAACATTTCCGGATTTTCTCTTTTGTATATATATATATATATATATATATATATATATATATATATATATATGTCTATAATCATTTCTAAATATTTTTAAATATTTATTCGTGCTTAATAAGGCCTGATCCGATGTTATTCTACAATAATTGTTCTTTTTAAAATAAAGTCTAGGTCGATTCTCTATAGAGAAGTGATTCTAGAAATCCGATAGTAATCAATCAGAATGAACGAAAATATAAATTTGCGTGTGTACGATCATGTGTTTACTAAAAAACGGTTTAGATGGAAAGTAACACTCTTGCATTGTTTATACATTCTTTCTTACCGCTTTTCTGGTAACACTTCACATTGTTCTTTGCCTTATTCCAGATTTGTTGGAATTTAGATTTTGCTATCGAGCGCTATTACAATGTTAGACATAAGGTTCTACATGAAGTCCTTTATCGATGATTAAAATTCTTACATCGCCCTACCGAAAATAACTTGTATACGAGCATTTCAGTAGTACTAACTGAAAAATTGCAACGAAAAAAAAAAAAAAAAAAAAAAGAAAAGAGAGATAGTTTTAAATTTTTTTTTTAGATTTATTAGCGGTCAAAAATCTAAATGAACTATTACTAGCGAGTAAATTTTTCCGACTGCTTAACGTGCGAACAAGGCTATTTTCATTTTTTTTAGCGGTGCTCCTCCTTCGTCACCTTTCCTGCGACGCATTTACCAACATCATCTTCATCGTCATTATCGTCATTATCATTATTATTATTATTATTATTATTATTATTATTATTATTATTATTTTCATTGTTACGCATATTTACAGGAAAAAAATGCAGAAATTTACAATCATTTACATTATTTAAAGAGTAGCTACAATAGAGTCGATTGGAGATAATTTAGCTTTGTAAATGATACAAAAGGTTTACACATACATCGGAGGGAAAGGCTTCTTCCCCGCTGCTAGCACATATATTCGCATTTTATCATCGACCGAATCGTTTTGAAAATACGCACCTCTATAGAGACGAATGGATTTTTCGTTTGTCCCGTAAAAATTATACCCAGCTATGGCTGAACCTCCCCACAGATGCCCTCTCACGGCGGATCGGTTTTATCGTAAATTTGCAGTAAGCTCTGCCATACGAATTATTTCTTTTTCAACATTCTCTCCATCATTTCGCGCTTTCTCCACATCGATACATTTTATTTCGTTCCCCCTTTAAACGGATATTTTCTCATTTCTACTAAAACCCTCGGCGTTTGTTTAAAAAAAAAAAAAAAAAAAAAAAAAAAAAATCGAACCTCTAACGACCCTTTTATTTTTGTTAATCTTCATCCTTGTCCGGTGCTGTTGTATTTCGGTCTCGTTCTATTTAATCCGAGAGCTGCACACCCCGCAGCGTCCGATTATTTTATGCCAGCGATTTGTAATACAAATTTCGGAGTCTTGTAATTTAAACCCTTTTCTTTTACACACGGTATATTCTCGCTCTGTGTTTCTCTTCTTTTGTAAAGCTGGCCTGATTTGCATTTTTATTCGCTGTCCCTTTGATTCTGTTTCAATTTGCCTTCTATAATTTTTATTTCGGAATTATTTAAAATGAAACGGGAAATATCGAGCACTAGACTCTCTGTATGTATGTTTTACGATTAAAGTCAGCGAGGTTTTTTTTTTTTTATTTTGTATTATGCATACATATATATATATATATATATATATATATATACAAAAATTTCTCTTTTCAAATTTTTTTATTATTATTTTCCAACTCTTCATAATGTTTGATGCAAAATAATTTACATAAAAAGCCGATGCAAAAAATTTTTCGAAAAAAAAAAGAAATAACGTTACGAACGATAAATTCGATAATTTAAATGTTCACAGCAACGCTCTTAACGATTTCCGGAAACGAACGATATACCGTTCTCTAATAGAAGTGTGTGTACCTTTAAAACTGATATTTCAACCAACTCACTCAAATATTGACTCAAATTAATCCGTATGCAATTTATGTAAAAATATTTCTCGTTCCATGAAGATAAAACGACGGGGTAGGTAGTACGAAAATTATCACGTTTATAATATGTCACGTTTATATGTGTACTAGCGGAAGTGAAATTACGACGATTAGAAATTACCTCGTCTATAATAATTCTCGCAGAAGAGTCACACGCAGTTTTAATCGACTTTTGCGAAATAATAATAACCTTTTTTTTTAGCTTTGAAAATATCTTTTTTATTCGGAGAGTATATGGCAAAAAACGTTACCAAAAAAAAAGTGTAGCAAAAAAGTAAAGTTCAGTTTATGCGGCTTTTGTACCGACTTTCGTATCCAATTTTTAACGCTACGAAGGGAACCTTTTTTAATATATTATGTAGTTCGCACCTGCTAGTTGTAACCCAGTCTGCGTGAAATTGTTTTTCGCGTGGTCAAAAAACATTTCAGACCCGATAAATGTAACTGAACTTGTTTAACGCGAAATCGTTACGGCATTTTAACGAGAAAAAGACACGGTAACATTATAATTCATTCTTAGCCGATGGGGGTTACGTTGCCGGAGCAATCATTCTTATGCAATACTTGAGTAGCTCGGCCCGCTAGAGTGAAATTTAAGAAACCGATACTTGAACTATTACTTTGAACATATACCGAAAAAAAATTAGGTTACGATAATATTATAATTTTTTAAATAATAATTCGATTAAATGTTTTATACCGAAACAAATACTAGCGACGAATGGTTATTGAATACTGTGAAATCTTTCGTCTGCACACTACCGGCGATAAAGTCACGGCCACGCTATTTAATTAACACCGGATTGTAAAGTTATGTTAAAATTCAGTTGTTCGTTTAACTTTTTAGCATGGTTCAAGGAATCGTATACTAAAAGCTTTGAAGTAGCGTATGTTTAAAGAATTCAGTCTTTTATTTACGAATTTTTAAATGAAAAAGTAATAGATTAAAAGCATTTGTTTGTTGAATTATATAAGATTGTTTTGTTGTTTATTTTTTTATTATTATTTTTTTTTGGTGGTCTTCGCATTATAGCCAACTTTTTTTAGTCGAATAATTTAACGCACCGAACAAATCTTAGAAATTATTAGATATCTATATAGAACCAGCTACAGGCACATAAAATCTCGCACAAATATGATATTTATTTCTGTTATACTTTTTGTTTATCATATCGTATTACTATCCGTTTATTGCGTTAAAGTTTTTTGTTTTACTAATAATTCGAATCGCTTTAATACTTCGTGTAAACTGTTAACTAAACTAACAATTATTGAAGAAAAATCTCTTGAAATATGAATAAGGTGTTAAATTTATTTTACCTTAATAATTTCAGAAAGCATTTTGAAGAGTTATTCTCCTAAATGACACAAATAGATTTTATGACATTAAAGTTTCGACAGAAGTTTCGATTTGTATGGTATAAAGCGAAACGTTACTTCATTGCAAGTTGTATGTCTCTACATCTTGGTACCGGGAAATGAAACATTCTGAGTGAATTACTATTTTTACGACACAAAATCAAATTTACAAGTATAGAAATATGTTCCGCGATATTATTTCGTTAAATATGTATATCGTTAACAATATTAATTTCTTACTGTTTGCGGTACGTGTATATATTGTGATTTTCACTCGGCACTCAGAATTGCAATATATTTTGACTATTGTTATATAGGTTTATAATTTAATTTATATTTTTAATTATTTCAACAAACTTTTTTTATTTTTGGAAACATTGCTTAAATTTTTTAATTTTAATTTTTAAAAGTCACTTTTTCGTAATTTTGTATCACTTTTATATTTTTATTATCGACTTAAATCCGTTATTTATATTCAGTCATTGTATTAGTTAAATTTTACATGTTATAATAACTCCCGTGATCGTGAAGCTTTGTCTTCGAAATGCGTCCGCTAAATAAATAATAATTATTTATAGTAGCGTGTTTTTGCTTTTAATTATTATATATTTTGACTATAACCGCGGAAACAGAAATAATCACGAGTGACATGATTTTTTTGGTTTTTTATTACACCACACCGATTATGGTGTTCACGGTAAAAATGGCGGAGGAAATGGTAAAAAAAAAAAGATTGAGTTTAATTTAGCAACTCCAGTCAAGCGCGAGATATTAGGGATCAGACAAGGCAGCTGGTAGTTACGATTATAAGGAATGAAATAAATTCTTTGTAATTGCAAACAGCGAAGTATCATCTATGGACTACAATGTGGCTTAAGTAATAGGTAGAGCATATCGCAGTACTGTTTTCTAAAGATGTCTAGATGGAATTCCTGGAAGGTTTGACGTATACACGCGCCGGGTGTTTTCGGGTTTGAGCTAAGTTGCAATTTTTCAAAAATTCTTCTCTACTCTTCTACACGTAAGCGACGTTTACAAGTGGTACACGACAATCTATATCTCGCTACTCTTTAATGCTTCTTTATTTTATGGATTTCGGTTTTGACACTTTATCCTTCCTGGTTTTGAAGTTTCTATCAGAGGATCATGTTTTTCGATCTGGAAATATTAAGCTGTCTGCATGTATGTACAGATGCATATTACGCGATATGGTATTGTAATATGTATATATATATATATATATATATATATACTCTTAATTAAATATTATGTTAAGCAGTATTGTTATTTATGAAATAAGTTAAAATAGTTGTAATTTGTATTTTTGTTTAATAAACGTTGATAAGAGTGTTGGGCACTCACACAACGGGCATTTTTGCCCTGTGAGACCCGTAGCTTATTTTTAAAATAATAATAATAATAATATAATAAAAGTAAATAAAGTATGTAGCGTTAAGTTTGATACTGTGGATGTTACGATGCAAAGTATATTTTTGTCTGAATCTTCGTCAAGCTAGATTTGAGAGCTGTACGGTATAATTTCAATAGCTGCAAACATCATGTACAGAGTTGTTTGATAATTTTCTTCTAGAGCTGATTAGATGTGCGCCCCAGTAATTAACGTAGTTTACATTATTTCAGTCTCAAGTTCTTGTACGGCTACTGGAACGATATTCAGAACACGAGTAATCTTAAGAATATGTTTCGATTTCTTGGTGACGGCTTTAGAAATCGATGAATAACGCCGACAAAGATTGCGTAGTATTATTTTTTTTAAATTCTCATGATTTGTAGTACTTCGAATCCTTTAAACCGCTATTCATCCGAGAATCCTCTGTTATATCAGTTGAAGAATGGAGATTTTTTAAAGCTCTCTGAAAAGTTGGAATCGCTTTTTAGTTCGATAATAATTCGATAACTTATTACATTCTGTGTCTGAAACACTTGACATCTGTATGCCTCCTATCGCTAATAATACACATTTTCTAAAGTCGGTAACTTTTTTGCGCATTTTTAATCGTAATAGGCGACGGTGGCTTAATATGTTTATTCGCATTAGTTTCGTAGACGATGTATGTTTTTCGCTTGGTTTACTCAGCGATGATTTTGCTTTTTTTCATTATCATCAGGAATGAAATTATCAGTTTTTGGAATTTCGTTGATGACTTCAGTTTTAAGAAATTCAAATTTAAATCCAAAATTCTTACTTTCGCGTCTCTGTCTTAGCGCTCTTAAATCTTCCCCGATATCAGAAGTTCTGGCTGAATCTCACATCTAAACTTGATTACGAAGTAACAGTATTGTACATAAATAAAAAAGGCTATTGGAATTAAATTCCGACAAAAATAAAATTTCCTATTCCGCCATCGGAGCATTAAAAGATAAAATTTGACGCTAGGTAATACATGAAAACAATTAAAGATATGACACTCTATTAATAACACTGAAATCACCAAAACAAAAATACATATGATAAAAAGAATGCATGCTGGAGTGCATTATCTTTAAAAAAAAATACAGTATATTCATTGGTACAGTCCCTTTATTTTTATTTCATTTATTTATTTATTTTTTTATACCACTCAACCTTGGTTAGACTCCGGGCCGTGTATGATATCTAGACTATTACGGCTCAAGAGTCTCCGGCTACAGGACTGCCCTTAATCCATTGTCGCTGACGAATTGAAAAACTATGTTCTGATTCGCTTCTGAATTCTAGAGGACATGGTTGAGATTATCAAATGCGTGTCTCGTTCTGGAGGGTCGGGATGTATGGCAATTTATCGGAATATGATTAACCGCCGGTGGCTCGTGTGCGCGACAGAAAGGGCAAGTGGCTGGACGGTGACTGCCCTCTAACAAATAGTCAAAATTTGTCTATCTACCTATGTGTTTTTTTGTTTTTTTCTTTTATTATTATTATTATTATTTTATTTTTACGTATAAAAGTTTAATGTGGTCAGCGGTGGAATCCATCCGATTAAGTTTTAGATCCCTCCACTTCACGTTGTACAATCATTAATCTTTACTTTAAAATACTGTAATATTAATATTGGACTACTTCCTATATTCCAATTTCTTTTTGGCCAATTTATTGAAAATATTCATTTTTTCCCGTACCAATTTACCACAGTCTTCCGCTATCTCTATGCTTAGAATGTTGCATCCATTCAGGATGTACGCGCTGTCCTGCTTGTTACATCTAATGCAATTTTCAGTTCTCGCTTTATTAAATCTTTTGAGATACGATTTTGAAATTTCCATGTCCTGATAAGAATTGTACGTTGTAAATATTCGAAGTATAGTACGTGTTATTTAGCCCCTCCTTAATGGTTGGAAAAAAAAAATTTCCATTATAACGTCATGACACTTATTTACATCATTTCAAACTTTTCCATATTATATTGTTCGCTGATAAATTTTTTTTTGAAAATTTGTCTGGCTAATAAAATTTGAATTCTCTACCATATAATATCTGTTATTTGTATATGTGACGAAAATGTGATAAACGTGATATTTTCCGTCAGCATTCAAAAGCATCTTCAGACAGCGAGATCCGTAACACTAGCAACGAAATTAGAATTTTACGATCGAAATTTTAAGCAGAGAAGAAACCCAAAAACACGTCTTTTTGACGTTGTTATAGCAAACGCGTAGAATAGTTATCGGAAAAATTAAATAACATCTGGAACCGAACCGTACCTGTGAATATTCAAGCTGTCAGCGGAAACTACATAAAAAAAGCAGCACCTGTGTAGCGTGATTTGCAAACCACGCGCCTACCTGGCGCAGAAAATTCCGCAGCTAGAACGAAATCTGTCACTCTAGAATCGAGTGTATTATATAATCAAAAAATACCCAGTAAACATTAGGCAAATGTCTATACTTCATCGAGTCTCGCTAAAATATCTGATAACAGATGCGTTGCTTCGCTATTTAAAGAAAACAGAATGGGGCCATGGAGGCGCAGGTGGAAAAATCGTTGAAGTTCAAAGCGAATTCGGTTCCCGAAACATTGCCAAGGTCGAATTATATGTAACTGCGAGAATTCACGGAACCGAGATAATCTGATGACGATAAAGTTGGAAAGACAATATACTTGGAGATTCGTATAGAGATCCCTTCAGCTGGAATAGTTCAGTGCCTAGTTGACTCCATTGATTCGACCAGACACGTGCCGATGGCGTGTCCGCCGGGGCTAATACTTAACGCGTGCTCGCAGACTTTTCAAATTAAATTTCCATTATTTCACCGCCATTCTTTTTCCTTTTCCATATTAATTTTACCCTTTACACAAGTTCGTTTTAATAATATAACGTAACATTTGTCCTCATCCGTCAATCACGATACACGATGTAGCAGCCCGATGTAATTATTCAACAAGCGAAATATCTTACGAAACCGATTTTTATTCCAACGTCTTTTGAATGGATTTGTAGGCAGCGTCTTGCTTCATTTTTTTTGCGAACAGAATTACTACATTTGCGCAAACAGTTTTCGACCTGAAAGACGAACAGTATTATGTGATCGTGTTTTTGATTTTAAAAAAGACCGCCTGAAATTGTGTACGCGCTATTGCGTATTGGATTCTTAGCCACGATGCTCTGAAACTGTAGCTGGTTTGTGAGAACATAGCCATCAACCAAACGAGAAAGTTGAGCATGATTGGGGTTGTATGATAGCCTACAAAGTTTTTTGTATTAATTGAAGTGGAAAATATGATTTTGTGTTCCCAAATGTTCAACATAATCGATGCAGGCAGTGGAAATAGACGAGTGTTATTTAGATCTAAGCGGAACGTCTCTTAATAAATTCGATTAAACTCCCGATCACGAGGTGTGCTTTCAAGTTGACGTTTAAACCGGTTCCATGAATGGTCAAAGTCAAATCCGTTTTTACAAACGATTCCACTACACCAAAAAAATTACATTTCGAAATTTTTTCGTTCCTAGTCAAAAGGGTTAACATTCTTCATAGGTCACTTCGACTCCAGGACTCCAATGTTAGTGGTCTGAAAACAGAGCACGTACGATAATGGTTCTGACTCTTTGTAACATGTCGCTTTTTTAAATGACGCATTTTATTTCGTTTCCATATTCTTTTTGTTTTTATCTTTTTCGAACGTCCTTTTCTAACACGAAACCACTACTTTACGTCATGCTTAATGAATACCATCAGAAGAGTCTCAGGATCGCCGTCTAAAAGATGTGAACATGTTCGCTGCATGAAGGGTGAATATATATACCTTTGTAAATCTTTTCTTTTTTTTTTTTTCCCATTTTTCTCTATAGGTCCTTCAAATATCCAAAAGATTTTATGAGGGGGAAAATTCTTTAAGCAGTCCAATAATTCTATTTTTCAAGGAAGGTTTTAGTGCTACGTTTTTGCAGTATTTAAAAAAAAAATTTCAAAGGCTCGTTTTTTAAATTTTAAAATCATTAGGGTGGCAAAACATGTTACTGACCGTCCACTTTTATTAAAAGCTATTAAATTCAGTCACTAGATGGCGCCAGTACTTAAATTTTCAAACTAGAAAAGCGAGAGACGACGAAAAGTCCGTTAGAAAGTGACGCTGCGTGTCTCGTGAATAAGGATAGTAATGCACTCAGCGATTTTAATCGAGAAGTTAAACGAGACGATTCGTCATCAATGAGTTTACACCATTGGCCTATTGGCCTGATAGATAGAGGGTACGAAACGTCAGGCGGTTTTAAAACCGACTCGATTCGATGTTATTTCTTGAGTCAAAACGGACGCAGCGATTTTAGAAGCGTTTTTAACAGCGTTTCTAGTTGGGTTTTTTTTTGTTGTTGTTGCAGACTGCAAGACTTTTAAAGCGATTGCCGAGAAAAACTAATCATACGTAAAAAGCAGTGCATCGATCACATGCAAAAGAGGGGATGGGAAGCCGGCTCCGAAATTTAACGAAAAAAAATAAATTCGGTGGTAAACTTATCGATGAATTTGCGATTTATTACGGATTGACCATTCGTAGACACTATATCGTTCTGTCGAAGAAATGAGAAAAGCTATCTCGGCCACGTTATGTCATAAAATTTCGACTGATGATAAACCTCAACGTCATTTATGCCCGGAGGGCCCAAAATCACGGTGTGCTTGGCAACTGTGCAAGACTATCGGCGGAAATGAAGATAATTACGAGCACGATCCAGCGATCTCAAAAGACATTTTTGAAGCCATCAAGAAAACCTATGAGGAGTTCAGCAGTGACGACTTGCTGATACGTTTCTTGGAACCAGAGTTTTAATGCTACGGTGTGGTCAATAACTACGAAAACTGTTACTTGCCGGGCATCATGACATTGCCGCGAATCTTACTGTAATTTACATCAATGACGGATACAGGGGCATAATGCAAATTATGAGTCCACTGGGGATAACAATTGGCCTTCAGTGCTACACAATTTTCGTAGCGAAGCTGACGACAAGCGCAATGCGAAATTCGAGCGCTCCCTCACCAAAACGGCAAAAATAGCCGTAAAGAAGCTACGCACCTTTAAGAAAAGAAGAACAGCAGGAGGATCTTGAACTAGAAGGACAGTTGTATGGTCTACAGGCATTTCCGATTAAAGGTAAACATGAAATTTGTATATGGTACTTGAAACTTTAAACGCGTTTTGCTCTCGAAGCCATGTTTTTTGATACGGGCGTATTCATAGCACTTTTAGTTTTGAACCGATCGAGTTGAAATTTTAGTAATTATAGCTTCCTAATTACATTTTCTAAAAAAGTATGTAGGATTTTTTCGATTGGTTAAAATTTAACGAGATTCTATGATCGAAAATCGACCGATTTTTTCGATAAAATATAAAGATTTTCTTCATATTGACGGCATTTTTAAAAAAAAACCAATACTTTTGAAAAATCCTCTACGTACTTTTCTAATTTTTTATATCTATTTTCGAAATCTTTTTTATTTTGTGCCCCAAGTTGAAAATCCTGTGCGACAACGCCCGTGGGAGACTATGAAAGATAGAGAAGTTTTCTTTAATTAGCTGCTACACTCGCCATTTTATTTCGAAATGATTAAAAAAAAACAATTTTTCTTTTACCTCAAGACTTATATTAAAACTAATGAAAAACCGAATTTAGAAATATGGGGCTTTGTCTTTTTTAAATAAATCGTTCAAAATTGATCTTCGATTTTACCCTCACAAAGAGGTATCTTTTAGGCGACCGATTCTGATGTTAGTATTAGGAAAAAATTTTTAAAAATTGAAGTTGGCGAGATAGTTCGTAACAAGGTGTTGTTTATAAAAAACTTATTGGACGATCGAGAGAATAAGTGAATCACATTCTTGGTTGTGAATTTTTTCGTTTATCGGTTTCCGTAACGCTTTTTTGTTGTTGTAAAAATATTTGAACACTTTTTGTCAGAAAAAAGTTTGCAATAACCTTCTGTTCGTGTAAAGAAAAGAAAAAAAAGTGGTAATACACTCGGGCTTGTTTTGTCGAACGACGATGAACTAAACCCGTTAGAATCAGATCATTTTGCAAAAATGTCAAAAAATGTTCTCAAGAGAAATTAGCGGCGCGGATATGAAGTAAAAGTTGTAACCGATGGTTGTTCAAATGTCACATCGTGTACAATTTTAAAATTAACTAGAAAAATTAAAACGAAATAAAAAAATACCAATAAATGAAAAAAGGATCGATGAACATCGAAATGCGAAAAAATTGAATAGTTAAAGCCTCTATATCTGTTTCAGCGGGAAGCAGTCGAGCTGACGGAAGAGCCAAAACAAGACCACTAAATTACTTCAAATGTTTTAGTTTACTTGTTTTTTTCGCTAGAAAAAGTATATTACAATATATATATATAGCAATTGAAAAGATGAAAGAAAAGGTAGTGCAAAGACGATATAGATAAAGAAATAGAGCAAAAAAGAATGCGGAACAAGAAAAACAATGTTTGAAAACATAGTCGAAATAAAAGAGGAACTAGTCGAAAAAAACGATGTGGGTAAATTTCGAATTGTCTGGGTGATGAAAAGGAGAAAATCGCCGGAAAGGTTGAATTGAAACGTGGAAAAAGAATACAGACTAGCGATGTTACGAATGTTCGAATTATTTTTAACATTCGCATTAAGATTTGCATTCGCATCAAACGATGCGAATATTTTGCGAATGTGCAAGTCGCTACATGTTCTTTCCCTTAATTACAATTTCGACGTTTTTGGATCCACGGTACAAGCATAAATTCTTTAATGATATTGTAAAGGACAGAGCAAATGCTGACGTTGTTGCACTCGCATTAAAACTTAGACAATCGAAATCAGGATTTTTCAGCTTCAATGTCTGGCACTTAAAGGCCGAGGGAATTAACATATAATATTAATGAGCCTTCAACAAGTTCTCATTGTTCTGCTACTAGTCTCATTAGCAATCTAGCCGGAATTCTGGAGTCCTCAAGCGAAGACGAAGGCTCCGATTTCGAATCTGGAGGTGGTAGAGATACACAAGAATATGAAATTAAAGCACAATTAAAGGCATATCTCAGAGAAAAACGAGCCTTCCTCGATGCAAACCCTCTGGACTGGTGGACAACTAAATTGAAATACGACAAGTTGTCAAATCTTGCTCGCAAGTATCTCAGCACTCCTCCAGCCAGCGTTCCGAGTGAGCAATTATTTAGTATAGCCGGCCTTATATATGAGCCACTCAGAAATCGCCTCATGGGAGGAAAGGCAGCTAAATTACGCTATTTATAAAATATAATTTGCCACTTTTAAAATTTGATTATTAAAACAAAACTGTATAATACAATATAGATTCTATAGAGTATATAGATGTTTTCTATGTTTCCAGTTATTAGTACTGTACCGTATTAATGTAATTATTAATAAAAATGATTAAATAAAATAATCTGTTTTAATGACTTTCCCAAACATTCGCATTCACACATTCGTATTTGAAACATTCGCATTCACACATTCGTATTTGAAACATTCGCATTCACATTCACACATTCGTATTTCAAACATACGCATTCGCACATTCGCATTCGTACTCGCATTCGCGAATATCGAAAATTTCGTAACATCCCTAATACAGACTGACAAAATGAAAAAGCCAGATAGAGCGGTTAAAAGAAAAAGTACATGCAGGCTGAGAAGAAAGCATGCTGAACAGATAGATAAAAATGATCGAGCATTAGATAAGAAAAAAATACAAACATCGCGCGTCGCAATTTTTAAATTTGAAAATCTTTGGACGGAAAGTCGATATTAAAGGAAAAAAGTTTTGAGACGGAAAAAATTCAAATCAGTCTAATCATTACAATATCGACCCTTATCCCATAACCAACCTCTCTTATACTCAAATCTTCATAAATATTTCGCCTCCCCATAGCGCTTCTTTTATTTTGGCGTTGCCTCATCCTTCAATTGTTCAAATACTTGCTTCTTTCCTCGGTGTCTGGTTGAATTTAATTTTAATTAGATTAGAATAAGTTATCATTTCGTAAGTGGGGTTAATGCCTCTATTTAAATGGCACGCCCAAAAGGTAAATGCAGTATGCTTATATACCACATGGTGGCAAAAAGGAAAAACTACACCTAACAACAAACACATGCATCTCTTTGTTTCGTGGTATGAATATTTATTTTTCGTACTTACACGGCAATTATTGTAAATATCATGTCAAACATAAGACCAGTTGATAATTTCAATAATATAATATTTCCGGTTTTTAAGAAATTTTTTGATTTTATTTCACGTAACGCGAGAATACAGTGCGTGTAACAAAACGAATAGTTTAGCGCACATGGAAATGTATCTTTCGTATTGCGCACGTTACATTTTTATTAATGATCTATAAATTCCGAACAGTGATCCGAGCAAAATACTTGCCGCTTATTTATGATCGCGAGTTGTCACCGGCCCCCCAACGGAGTGTTGCAGTTAGGAATCGAGCAAAGGTTCCAAAAAAAAAAAAAAATGTGTGTAATTACGTATTGTAAAAGTGCCTACTTTAGTGTTACTTTTTAACACGATTGATCATACTGATGACAATCATCCGTGCGGTGGAATCACAGTCTATATGAGCTCTGCATCTTCGCAGGACGTTGTACGATATTTCTTCGCTCTAATCGAATCGGCCGCCATTTAAAGATCTTTCTTGCGCGGAGACAATAGGAAGAAATCACAGAGGTGGCAAGTTGTGTCGAAACGATTCGTTTGAATTTTTTGAAAATTAGAGTGGAATTTATATTATCGTGCTGTAGAAGAACAAAACTCTTGTCACTTTTTTTTCCAGTTTTTTGCAAACTGTTGGAATCACATTTACTTACGAGTTTCCAGCACCATTTTTTGCTATGTTTTTACAGTTTCACAACCGTATCACTCGTATTGATACAAAAAGGAAAAATAATTTAGCAAAACGCAATTCGTTCCGAGAGTTTTTTTTTTTTTTAAACAAGAGAAGGAAAGAAGAATCAAATATTCACGAGTTCAGAGAGCAGACGGAAAGGATTCAAGAGTGGTTATGACAGAAGGAGAACGAAAAGAGAGGATCAAAGAATAAGGTGAAGGACGATACATTAGTAAAAATGGGTGCGGTGGAAGAACGTTTAAGAAAGATATATAATCAGCGTGTGTCGTGTATGCAATAATGAATTGGAAGAATAAAAAGGTCAGAATGGAGGTGTAAGTGAGAAAAAAGCAATGAGGGAAACAGACCATGTCCGAAACCTAGATGACAAATTTGCACAGAGAGGGCTGAATGCCGCGAAGAAGAAAATTCGAGAAATTACGGTTGAGAATCCGGATGAATACGCAGATATCATGGTTTCCGAATGAAGAGGAATAGAGGTTGCATCAAAACTTCGAATGAGCCGCTATAGAAATATTGTGTGATTACAAGAATAGAAAAATCAAAAACGATCTATTAGAAACATTTGAGTATAGCTGGAAACACGATGAAAGCAATGATGAGGAAATAGCGTGTCTGATGGAGGCACGGAGATGATAGCGATAAACAAAAAAAATAAATAATAGGGGATAGATAAGAGTTAACTTTACTGGAAGTGGAAAGGAACGAATTAGAAGACAGAATATATTCGGTAATACCAAGTGTCGGGGGCAAATTTAGCGCATGCAGACCTAATGGCGGAAAAGATGCAAGAACAAAAACAAGATATATTCAAAATCAAAAGAGACTGTCACAGGGTCAGATTCCACGTCTGATAACGTGGCACGCTGGTGATATTACCGAAAAGTAAAATAAAGTCAAAATATACCGTATTTCGAGAGTGGTTTTTGATTCTAAAGGCGAAAGAAATCAATTTTATCGTTTTCTTTTTCAAACTGCGGTCAGAAAATGTACAATCAGTAACGATCATATCGGTATCATTTTAGCGCTGATTTCCAGCCCGCGTCATGCGTTATACATAATTATTTAGCCGGACGAACGGTTTCGAACATGCAGGTGTAAAAAGAGTAATTATTATTACTGTTATTAGCATTATCATGGCCGACATTTTGTAATATTCGTCCGTGCGTCTCTCTGTCATTTGCTACGTACAATTATTGGTCGTGTCATATATTACTTCTTGTCGGCTAGTATCGAACGATTGAAGTACCCGAGAAATCGCCGACGAATGCAGAAGAATCGGGCCGTGTCTGGAAAAATAAAAGAGTACCACTACAGTCCAGTTCGGCAAAAGCCTTTTCACCGGCAATGATTAATGACGTACCGATACACTCCCGGCGTGACGTTCTACTAATATTCGAATGCTCGCATGAACCCAGTAAGTGCTCCAGCACACGTACCCGAATAGTCCTGCGCAGTTATGAACGGCAGATCGGTTCACTGTTCCGCTGTAGACGCGCAGCATCTGTAGAATGCATATACATAAATTTGTTACCGAACAACACGCTAGTTCGCCGTGGTCGCGGCTCAATTGTACACACAGACTGGTTAGCGGCAAAACACAGTTTCACATCTAAATAGCGTTAAATAGAACGGAGAATATCAAGCGACTTGTAGAACGAGATGGTCCGTGTCTTTGAGCCGGCAATCAAAAACGCTCAATCACAGACACGGTAATTTCTGCATTCGAAAATCCGAATTAGGCCCTCTACATCAACAAATGGCACTGTCGGAAATTTTTTTGATCGAATACGGATCTCAGATTACGGAAATTCGTTTTTACTTATTAGCAACTTGAAAAGGAAGTGGAAGTTACACATGTTCGTTGCGTACGTTTTGATTTTTTTTTATAAGTGTTGATTATTTAGGCTGTCTGCGCAATGATATCGGAAGTGTACCAGTCAGTGATGGTACCGCTTGAGTACACAACGATAGGTATCGGGCAGATATACTCGGTATTCGTTAAAATAAACGTTAAAAAGCGGGGTCTTCTTCGAGAAGTTTTTACAACAAACGCCACCGACACTTGAAATTTGATCAGTTTACCATGAGAGAGATTAATCCGAAAAAGTTGGTAAGAAAGGTAATTTTTTAAATATAAGACAATAAAATATTATCGATGTTAATCGGTACAGATAAGCGTAAATTCAAATAAAGAAAACGAATTTGAAACTCGACCAGCAGCGCCATTTAGAAAATTCATCATTGATACAAATATTACGTTTCTTATCGTTATTGCGTGTATAACTGTCTGGACTGATTCGAATGATCCTCTTTCTTTCTTCGAAAGTGTACCACCGGTCAGTGTTGATCCTACTAATAGTATCGATAAGTATATTATCAAGTATTGACTGAGAGTAGTGATTAAAATCGGCGTCAGTAAAGGGAGTGTCTATATTTTCCGTATCTCGGTACACCAAATTAAAATTGCAACAATTAGAAAATCGCGTTAATTATTCCTGACGGTCGTAATAATACTTGGCCTATAGAAAAAAACAAGTGATCGTGTTGCTTATAGTCATCTAATGTAGTTTTTTAATTACTGCAATTTGAATTTGGTATACTAGAATTCTAATTGACATATTGAATGCTGTTCTTAAAGAATAAAATCATAATGTTTCTTCTTTAAGTTATACCCCTTATAAGATCGATTATGATTTATCGAGTAAAATTATTTCTTACATTTTAGTGCATTTTTATTAAATTTTCAGATTAAATCTTGAAGCCGATATCTTTTTTTTTTTTTTTTTTTTTCTATTTTATTTTCCTGATACTTTTTTGAAGAATTTTTTTACACAAAACAAAACATTATCTATCTTGTTACGAGCTATTTCGAAAACTGAACATTTTCGTAGCAATCTTTTTCTACTATTAACATACCTAAACGATATTTTGGACTGCTTAGAATGTTAAAAGGGATCAGAAGGATTAATAAAAGAACATCTGATTCATGCCGGTCCGTTTAATTGAAATTAAATTTCAAGGTTCTCTTCTTCCCCAGTACGTTTACATATATAGAATGAGGTTTTGCAGTTGGAACCAAGCATTCGCCGACTATTTCAGAATTATATAAATCTGTCTTTCCTAGGTCTGTCTTGCGTACGATTATATTTATACCGACTCTAATCGTTACTTCTCCAATTATCCGCTAATCTCCGACTGCACCAGTGCCCTTTAGTCTATGCAATTTTTCTTCCCCACCCTTGCGACAGTCATTACGTACGATCATTCATCCGTAGTAATCTTCTTCTCCATCGTTTCATTCGCGTTGATTCGCTAGCAGTTCTCGGTCATCGTAGAAGGTAATGATGCTTCGGCAAGGTTGTTGCTCATTCCCTATATTACGACAATTCGACAGATTTCAGCCTTCTCTATTTCTATACAAAAAAAACAAAGTTTCACTCCAAATTTTGGTGTCGGGTATGTTTACCTTTTCTCCTTTAAATTGCTCCTTCCGTTCTTAGAATTCCGTTCTCTGTTCGTCGTTCTGTTGTTGTCTGTATCGTTCGTTTATTTCCTTTTTTACTCTTTCGTATTGCTCAAATAACGATAATAATTTACGCATTCATAATAACCGTTTTTTTTTTTTTCTCGCATCTTTAGAATATGTTACTTCTGTGAGCATTTAAAATACGATGGGGACAGTATGACGTTGGCAGGAGCTTCCGAACGTCTAATTACGATTCTTAAAAAATGTTTTTCTAATATCATTTAAAGTAGCGCGCAATATTAAATGATATTATTACAAAAACATTTTTTACGAATCGCAATTAGACGTTTGGGAACAATTCAGCTCTTCAGGTAGTACAGGTAAGCCCCTTTGACCACAATCTTTTTTCCTCCAAAATTCTTTCAGAAAAGTGTCATCTATGTCATTATTTCCGTCTTTTATTTTAAAAATGTTTAGCAATTGTACAATGCGCAGCATTTTGTTATCTTATGTAAAGTAATCGGTACATAATCATCGGACAAAAATGTGTACGAAGAATGACGTAATCATTAATATGAATATATATTTTTTGTTGCACTTTAATATGTAATTTATGGAGATTCTCCCTTCGGAGGAATATATTTACAGCTATTATATTTTCTAAACATTGCTCGAGTACGAATTTCAACACCGTCATTCTACTGTAAGTTTGCCCTAACAGTGTAGTATCATCTGTAATTTTAAACAAATCGGGTTAGTAGGCACTTTTTCTTCCTTCGAGATGTATTTGTAAAATAATAAATCTTTTACTATTCTCCCAGCAAATTCGATAGAAGGAAAATTAAATTTGAATCGTTACGGCAGCAAGTAATTATCTTACCAACTCAGTTTCTAGCTAATTTCCTTAGGTGTATAATCTTAGGATTACACTGCTGCTTAAAAAGTAAAATCTACCGGAAAGTGGTCAGCCTACTACCACACCTGCCGGGTGCTATTAATATACGTGATAATAATAATAATAATAATAATAATAATAATAATAATAATAATAAATAAATAAAAAACTTAGCAAAACCGGTTTAGATAACGAAAGACTAGTGCGATTTCGCTTTTTTTCGGGCTGATTTTCTTCAAAAATTTCGACCTAATTTCAGTCAAAGCCGATTATTAGTCGATAACAGCCGGATGAGGCGCGCACGCTACGCATTTGTTTCGGCAGAATATGCGTGCCGTGCTTCAGGTGCGCGGTCCGCTTCTTGACGACAAAAAGCGACTGTGATTAGCGACTTTATCAATTAGATTATTATCAGTATCAGATATGATAGCTCGTGTTTCCGACTTTTTAACACAGTAGTCTCTCCGACAAGTGAACGACCTCCCCACTTCCTTAAGTCGACCATCGCCACGACGCCCGCTAGGTGAGCCGGATTAGCCGCTGCAGGCTTCTCAGCGTGAGCACCTCGACTACAACGGTGAGCGTTGACGTGTCGTCCGCGATCACGTGCAACGAATTACGCGATAAAATATCGGGCCGCTCACTCGAACTGATACACTCCGCGACAGCGGTATGTCGAGTCCATGGGACCCCGTACGCAGGATGGCCGTTATGCAACAAAGTGCTCCCGGTGCTGCTGCTGATAATCAGATTCAGTTAAATAAACGTATTCGGAGGTCGACTGTGGCATCGCATCTTTTGTCAAAATGCCCAGCCAGAAGAAGCTGCCAACGACCACGCTCCTTTATGTAAGCGTTGCCGGGTAATTGTAGAGGGCGCTTCTATTCTAAATATTTTATTAATTCGCTATTCAAGAACGATGCGTGCTCGAACGCGATGGCGACTCTTTTTCAATTCGACCGATTTGTTTACGCTCGTGCGATTCCTTACGCTTCGTCTGTAATTTGCGGATCACGTGAGAAAAATTCGCCGCCCGATACCCACGTTAGCCTACACGTTGTTTTCAAGAAAAATCGAACGGTTCCGGGTGTTCTTTTTTTTTCTTTTTTTTCTTTCTTTTTTTTTTTTTTTTCATTCCCCCCGAAGAAACGACTGCTTTACATTCATTTTTCCCGGGAATAGCGTTTGTTTATTATCGGGACATAGAAATAATCTTCGGTGATTCTAGGCAAAAGCGAAAATGAGTTAATCTAATGCCGACCGCAGGCTGGTGTCGAGATGAGTATAAAAAAGACATATTAAAGAGGCTCGTGTAAATAGTATTAGATGCGATAGAAGTTAGAAATTCAGGAACACTTAAAAGCCTTCGCACGTTTGACTCGCGACAGAGTATTCATCAATAAATATATGTAAGAACTCCCAGTCCGCCTAATGTAATAAGTGCTTACACAATTGTAAGTATTCAAAAAATTGTATAAATACTCGCGAAATAACTGAGGCCGTTCGCGCGTATAAATATTTAGAAGTGATAAAAGTATATAGAATGCATTATAACTAAAAAGCGATGCATATTATACAAATTTTTAAATATATATATATATATGTGTGTGTGTGTGCGTGTGTGTCATCCTTAAAGTTTACTAATAAAGTCGTGCACTTTACGTCACGTCAAGCCTGGACTAACGCAAATCGATCGCGAGAGATTAAATGCTGTTCACATAAGATGCCTAAAATTATTTATAAAAAAAAAGTACAATTTACAAATTAACACAATTTCAAAATTAACCGGTATAAAATAAGTGCGCTTTCAGCAAAACAGCTTTATAATTGTTAGGACATCTAATAAACATAAAAAGTACCACCAACAGACATACTCGGAATTTTGAAAAAGTGCCATTTATCGAACTTGAAAGAAAAAATCGAAAAGCATAAACGATGCCAATGAACTTGCTGTAAAAGGTGCAACATAATGAACATAAAAAAATGTGAATGTAAAATATAAAAGTACGATTATTACAGTAACTAACGGTTAATATTTAGTTTGTAATGTTTAAACAGTGTACAATTTATGTATCTAGGATAATTGTAAATGACTGTGTTTTAACCGATTTTGTTTTAAGATGAAATAACGTTGTTATATTTGACAAATATATACATCTGTACTGGAATTGCCGCCTTACGAGATACACCAAATGGTTTGTCGTAATCGTCGTGCGTCATAATTATTCGCAACTAATGTTAGCATCACGTCACATCCTATTCATTATCGGTACGCAAAAAAGTAAGCTCAGATGAAAAAAAAGGGGAAGACAATAAATGCGCTGAAAAATAGAGGTTCGAACTTCTCCAGGAAGTTAGCCAGAACAATTCTGAAGCGATTGAAATTGAAAAATTCGAAAAATTTAAATAGAAAAGAGACGGTATTAAAATCGATTTCGGCAAATGGCTCGCAATCTGAATGGCGGTTAAAGAAGTTTAGAAAGAATGGCCTGTCGAGTACTTTTTCCGTTTAGTTTTGATGTATTTTTGTTTGTTTTTGCTCCGATAGTGATTAGCTACTCTATTCGAAACGTTACGACGTAACCTGGAACAAAAATGGACAAATGACGAGTTAATTCGTTTCGAAACTATGGTTAAAAGTTTGCTTTCCGTATAATTTTAAAAAATTTAGTAATATTTTCATTAAAATTAAAATAATTAAACAATGAAAAATACTCAACACGCTGTAAAAAATGACCGAAAACCTGAACCGTACATCAGGTTTTAAAGTCCTAGTGCGACTTGAATACGAATTTTCGAATGAATTACTTTTGGTATTTTAGATGTTCCATTATCTTTACATATTCCATATCTCCTAGACTATGGTAAGCTTTCCCCTGCGCATAAGAGACAAATTTATTAAAAGGAATTTTTTCCATAATTGTATAGGACGATTGATATCTGACAACCGAGAAAAGGATCGATTCGGATGTTTTCATATAAAAGAATTCTATGCAATATGGCCACGTACCAACGTCGAATTCCTAGCCAGAATGAAAAATAAAGAATTATTGTTTACTCCGAGGAAGATAAAACTTTTACGAATATTTCGGACACGGTGGGAATTCTACGATTGATTATAGAAGGCAATATTGCGCGGCGGCAAAAAGACAAAGGGGACAAAGACAAAATTCCTTTCTGAAAAACCCGAGGATATAGAAATGCTCGTCCGTGGGAAAATCACTTCGGGAGTTCGGTTAAAACTTTTATCAAGGCGGTGATGTTTAGGAGAATTATCTGTTCCGTAACATAAGTAACAGCTTTTCTCTGATATATTTGCTGAGGATATTTTACGTGACTTTTCACGGCTTCCATTTTGCACGCACTATAATATGGTCTTCTAAAAAAGAGATACCATGTACAGCGGTTTTGATTGATTTATATATTCTAAGCTTCCATCTGGTGATGAAATAAAAATTTCGTCAATTTAGTTACGAAATAAACACGAAATTCGTTTATTTCTAACACCAGAATGAGCGAGCTCTAGAGACTAATGAATTTTTCTTTATATTTATATATGTATATATATATATATATATATTGAACTGTTACAAATACACAGAAATACACTACGATGTATTAACAAAGTAAAATTAATAATTCAACATGTTGGTTTTTTACTTTGTTAGTATATAGTATGTGATATAAATGCAACGTTGGACTATTATTTATTTATTTATTTATTTATTTATTTATTTATTTATTTGTAATACATTAGCAGTTTATGGTGATTAAAAACCATTACAATAAAAAAATTTAATGAACTTTTTATTTTGCCGGCCACACACATTTACCATGAAAATAAACAAATATGCCATCTGCCGATATGAGAAAAAAAAGAAAAAAGATTTGTAATAGCAACGGTGCTAGTCAACATGATTTTCACATTAAAAAAAAATGATTTTCACGTCAGGTGCAATTAAAATATGGCGGACTATTGAGATGTTTTAATGATACAGAATACACAAGAATCAACAATATATGCGGAAAAGTGAACAGTACGCCGACGCTGGTAAAAGTATATTTTCACTGAGTTTTAGAAGATAATAATCACAAAGAATCTTTTTTTTTTTTTGAACTATTAAATGTTTTTATCTAACTCCGATGCATATATCTGTTTAAATCCATCAGATCTTGAATTGTACATTGAAGCCACAATCTTTATCTAAAATCTTTCAAAAAAAAAACCGCAATTTGAATATCAGATGACAGTCCTTCGTTCAAGAATAAACTGATAAATAAAGCAGAAGAAGAAGAAGAAGAAGAAGAAGAAGAAGAAGAAGAAGAAGAAGAAGAAGATAAATATAATTTGGAACAACTTTTAAACAATTCTTCTTTGGTCACTTATCGAAGTATACATATTAGCAAAACTACGGAAGAATGTCTAGGCAACTTACATAATATAGAATAGTTTTAGACAATATGTAAGCGAAATCAATAGTTCTGCCAAATATGCGTGTTATGTGACAATGTATGAAATTTGTGAATTTATATAATGCACAGATATTTCATCTAAGATAATACAAGCTATGTTAAAAGAAATAAATCTCTAATATACGGCCGAATAATTTAATATAATATTAAAGAAGTGAATCTCTAAGAAAGTGCAATATTGTTACTGATGTTCATTAGTTTTAATCGTGCTCGAATTTCCATTTAATATTTGAAACTAGGGGCACTTGTTGTTCTTTTTTTTGTTTTTTGTTTTTTGTTTTTTGTTTTAAATCAACTATTGTTACATTACAAAAACGTTAGCTTTTTAATTTTCATTAGTTCTTTTTTTTTTAACTTCTTCATTGCATGCATCTGTAATTAAATTTTGCAACTTACATTTAAGGCACACGCTAAAAAGACAAAAGGTTTGTCCCGAGACCCCATATCTCCTATGCCACCATGGTGCAACCGAGCCCAGTGCGGCACACAGATCTTTTAAAATGCGGAAAACTCCGTTAAAACGATTAGTGAACACGCGTCAACTTCAAACGTAACAGTACTGTTTACCGACACTTTAAACACCAGCTTAAACGCCATTTTAATAACACCTGGAACAACGATTGGCAAAAATGTACCTGCAGAAAATAAATTGCGCTCCATAAAATCGTCCACGAAACCATGGCTTTCCTCAAGTCGAGAAAGCAGAAAACGGGAAGTAGATGCAGAGACTGCGACTTGTGCACACTCGCCTTACACACACATATCTATTCAATAAAGAACCTGCGGCCCAGGGCCAGACATGTGATTGCTAATTAATTATTGAACACCTACTGATTAAATGTCCAGTGTCTTCGACCAGTGTCGGAAACAATATAGAATACCATCGAATTCGAAGGGATTTGTTGTGCGATGAAGAAGCTTAATCGATTATTTCAATTTCTAAACTGTTCTAATTGATTAAAGAGCTGTTATAATTTTGTTAATCTTTCTTTATTTTCTCTTTATTTTCTTTTTCTTCCCCTTGTTTTTAATTTTCGTAATTTTGTAATCTAGCCTAAGATTTTTTTTTTTTTTTTTTTTTTTTATGGGTACGCCAACGAAGAGCAACAGCCCAATCAGCCAAGGAATCTAAGTAATAGTTCAAAAGGAGAATAACATATTAGATTTCAATCTGGTGCGAGATTGAATGAATAAAAGAAGCTAGCATAGGAACAACTGACAAGGAAGGAAATGAGAGAACATAAGAGTCATTGTATGGAGTAGGAAGACGAAGATCCAAAAGCCGAGAATAAAAGAGAGAATGTTCTGAAGAGAGTGAGGAACATTCGAAGAAGACGTGATTGATATCACACAGAAAAAAGGAGTCCTCTGGGTGAAGAGGGCACCGCGGAGAAGAGACCAGGGAAAAACGATAAAGTGACGAAGGAAGAAAGGTATGACCGAAACGAAGACGACATATAGCGGTGATCAGGGGACGACAAAGGGAAGGAAACATGTCGAACTATCTGGTCAAAGAAGGTAAGGGCTGAACGGAAAGATAAAAGGAATTCGGATTTGAGAAAAGAGAAAAATAAATATCCTTCCATAATGTAATATGGAACCGTTTGGAAATATGATTAATATTGTGAGCGGAAAATTTATGAAGAGGAAGTCCATTGGAAGCTCCTAAGCGAGCCAAGGAATCAGCCACCTCATTACCCTCAATTCCAGCATGGCTAGGAATCCGCAATAAATCAATTTGGATCGAACGGAACAGGAATAATTCGTGAATTAGATTGCGAATAAGGAGAATGAAAGGATCAAAAGGGGGCAACGGTAAGGGAGAAGAGACCGCCTTCAAGACACTTTCAGAGTCAGCTATTAAAAGAAATTTATCCGAGAAGATAGAAGAGGAAGAGATAAAAAGAATTGCATGAAGCATGGCAGCAGATTCAGCAGTAAATATAGAGCAGCAGGAAGGAAGTTTAAAGGATTCGGAGTAGTTGTGAGAAGGAAAAACAAAGGCGGCACCAACCCCATCAGCACTCTTAGAACCATCAGTAAAAATAACGGAATGATTGGGATATAAAGAGCTTAAAACCATGTGAAATTCAGATCTAACTATAGAGTGAGGAAGGAATTTGGCGGAACTTGACAAATGAAATACGTGAGGAGGATGTAAGAGACTGAAATAATTAAGAGAAAAGTACGGAGATTTATCATAGGAGAAAATATAAGGAGAAAAATTGGCAAGACGAACAGAAATGAAAGATAAAATTGGAATTCTGTTGGGAGTAAAACGCCAGTTGCGAATCTAGCCTAAGATGCTGTATAGGACAGGTAAAATAAATAAATAAGACGGAAGGCTATTTCTTTTTTTTTTATAATCGATACAATGTAAGAATACATAAAAATTGTTCCTTTTGTAATTTTTTATATCGATTTTGTGTACTACAATGGCAGTTTACGGCGATAGATAGCGCACCGTAGAAGTTCCTTTATGTGTGTTATTTTACTATAGATAGATGTGATATCCAAAAAGAAAAAATGGAAAAAAGGAAGCAAAAAACAAAAAATTAGGAAATAAATTCTTTTTTCCCTTTTAAACGCTACTATTTTAATATTTGCAATATTCACTTTGACTTTTAGCAAAAAACAGTTGGCACAATTTTTAATAATTAATAAACTACAACTAAAAAAAAATATATGTATTTCAATTTTAAATGCCTAAAAAAAACAAAAAACGGGTAATTTTTCTCGAATAATTAAAAAGGAATTGCCAATTATAATATAAAAGCGTAGAACGCCAAATATGAGTGTACGCACAAAGTGTACTCTACGCTTTTATATTATAATTTAGTACTTTTTTTTTTAAATTATCATTCAAAAAAAGTTGCCTGTTTTTTTTTCGTTTTTTTTTAAATACTTTTATTACAGTTAAAAGATGTATTTTTTTAAAGAAATACTTGCTTAGTTTGGTTATAGTTTATTATTAAAAATCACGTGAGTTATTCTTCGGTAAGTAAATAAATACTTGAAAGTTTAAAGGCGTTTTTTAAGAAAAATATACACGGTATATAATTTATTTTTTCTTTCTTATTACAGTCGTTTATTATTTCGTTAAGACGAGAAATTATCAATTTTAACGGTCCGTTGCAATTCCAATTTCAAAAATCTTCCACTAATTATTGTTTTTTCACTATTGTTGCTAAGGAGAATTATGTACTGTGAATTTAAAAATAAAAACGCTATATGGATTTGAAGCGGCTATCAAAGCAAAAGTCTAAATTCGTCTAACTCGCTAGTGTATCAGAAATACTTTTTTCTCTTTGAAATGCTAACAATTTGTATATTTTTAATCTGCTATATCTAATCGAAAACGAACATTTTTAGACTTCGTTTAATGCACATTTTTGAATAAAAGGAAAATAACAAAAAAAAAGGTTAATAGTAAAAGAACTGAAACCAATTTTTTTTTTTGTTTTCAAAAACAACAAGATACTATCACGAACTGGGCAATAATTTTACGGTTCTACCGATGAGCAATGCTGTTAACCAAACTAGTACTAACCGTCTCGAAACACTGGGTGCACCAATTTTTGGAATTTAGCGACACGGAAACAGTAATAATTCTGTAATTCACACAGACATTTATGTTTTTTTTTTTTTTGCTTCACTCCTCGGTTCAATAACGTTTTATAAAATGTGCGAATGAAACATACAAATGACTGAAGATGAGGTATTGAATCGAAGGAGTAAGTTTGAAATAACGATTTTTAGTGATTTACCACTTTTCCCGATTACACATAAATGTACACTCACACATATGTTTATGTATGTTATATATTTCATTTGAACTAAACGACGAAATATTTAATAACAATTGTACGTTTTAACAAAGTAAAAAATGAAAGGAAAAAAAAAAAAGAATTCCTTTTCCCATATTTTTATTTACACAAATTAGTAGGATATGTTCATCTTATGTTTACCTGAATAATTTTTATCATACTATACTGTAACTGAATGCTGTTCCTTTTTTAAAATTGTTTAACTTGCAACACTTTTTCTGGTTTTTTTTTTTTTTTTTTTTTTTTTTTTTGTATTTCGTAATAACTGGGATGTTCTGGAAACTTAAAATTTTCAGGCATGCTGGGGTTTGATATTTTAACAAACAAAAAAAAAAAACTGAAAATAATTTTTGCACAGAAGTTAAATACCCGTTTGCAGTATATTTTGATGCTGAAAACCCGTACAGTACATTCGCGCAATTATCAAAAGTTGATATATTTCGGCGAAATTTTTTGCTTTATACAGAAGTTTTTTACAAAGAGGATATCATTTCTCCTCTTACCGGACATACCCGACGTTGAAGAAAAAAAAGAATGCCCGCTCCATTGGTAACAAACATTTTTCTGAGAATATTATTTTTCTCCATCAAGGTCAAACAATATCGTCCTCTCCGCGATGTTTTATATATTAATTTAAAAAGAAAACTGCAAACGATACAGGAAATATATTATTATTGCAACACTGCTGAACTAATCTCCCCCAAAAAATATCAGAAGCTTCAAGTTCCGAATTAAAAATCACCCTTCCTACCCCTTTCAATACTTCCTTTATCCTATCCTTCCCATCTCTAGCCGTTATTCCCCTCCTTCTTTCCTTTATACTCTCTATCTCCGATCGCCTCAGAATATCAATAGGTGATCTAAGTCCATGTAGTTGGGTTTACACCGAGCCCATTAAAAAAAAAACAAAACCGTATGCGTCGATTTTACAAAAGAAAAATAAAAAGCTACGCACTTTAAACTTCGCAGACCGAAAATAAAAAAAAAAAAGAAATCCTAAGATTATTACGTTTCGGTTCGAAATTTACGAGTATAAATTATTTTACCGAGCCTTGCGGTATTTAAAGTAAAAACGATTAAAACCAGAAGCATACCAAAAAGGAACACATTGCACCAACATTTATACTGTTGTATTCGGGTCAAAGTGGGGGGAAAATACAGAAATCGAAACTTAAAATTGCTCTAGACCGTATTCATTTATCGTACCGGAATCAGAATGAAGAGATAGAAAGTAACCAGTTTAATTTTCGGTGTAATTAAACAGTACGCTTAATTTAGACCAAAGGAAAATTCCGAAAACGAACTTCCCTTTTTTCCTATTTTTTGGACTAATGTCCTCGTTGACAAACCTATACAATAATAAAAAAAAAAAAAAAATAAAAAAAAAAAGAGCGGTATCGTTTGTAAACTAAATAACGATAAAACAACGAATAAATCCGAAATAAAAGGGATAATAAAATCAAAGACGCAAATGGAAAATATGTAGAAAATACAAAAATACGGAACTTCGTGTCATATAGATAGATTGAAACACAAAGAATATATACAGACGATCCGTACCGAATGGACGAAAACAGCTTTTCATTTTTTCTTCTCCCTTACAATACCGAATTTACTCTTAAAATTCATATAAATTCTCTTTAATTATATATCACTACACTGATTCGCATTTAATGCCTTCTCGAGCTATTCGAAATCCGCGTTGTCATAAAAATTCTATATGTTTAGAATAAAAAATTACAATATTTTTTTACAGTAAAGTCATTCAAGAAATAAAATATAGGAACATCATCGAAAGCCCTGCCAAGAATTAGAAATTCAGAAAGTATCGCATTATAATGAACGAAATAACACATTCTTCGACATCTGTATGATAGGACAACAATAAGAGAACAACAAATATACCAAAGAGGATTTCTGAATGAAGAATGGCAACAAATAGGAAATAGTTAATATCGATAATAACGGTCGAATCGTAAGAAAATCGGTATAATTGGCCACGTACAGAAATAGACTATGCAGAAATAATACCTAAATCTTCGCTTAAAAATCTATCAACGATGTGTAAATTTTTTCAAGGATAAAACAAGAATGAGTGGCAAATTTGATGCCTATTTGAGACAGTATTCTAAGTAGAACCAAAGAAGAAACACTTTTTGATGATTGAAAATTTGAAATAACAAGTCATTAAATTTTTTTGAAAAACCTAAAATTATTTCACACGTATTTGACCAGTTCCTTTCTTTCGGCCGCCCTTTTTTTACCCAGACTTCACTGGTGGTACGCAATTAGTTGAGTCTGAGTAAATCTGGGAGCGACGCTTGATTAAAAAGAATGATTTTAATAACGAATAAAAGATGTATGCGGATTCATTTAATTTTTTTTTCCAACTACACCAGAACCGGTTTCTTCAGTGACAAATTTTACGTATTTAATAATGTTCGTTATGAATAATTTTATCAAACTTCTGGGGAGAACCGGTATGGATCCGTAACGTAGATTAAAGAAATAACAAGAAGTGTCAATTAAAAATTTTTGCTGCAAAGGAAACAGACGGAAGGTTTTGAAATCTCGCATGAAAGACATCTTTTTTGTATTTGACCCTCAAGCAAATACACTGCCAACATAGTCTGATAAACTAGAGCCGTAAAGATAAGGTAAAGGCAAAACAAATTCAAACTCAACAAAATTTCAGCATAGTGTACAGTTTTCTGAAATGTGAATAAAAAATTAAGGGAAAAGGGTAAAAACAAAACTGTACGAAAGAAAGGCGAGAGCCTTTAAAAATAAATTTTGCAAAATATCGACGGAAAACAACGATGATCGGCGCATATTGTCTATACAACAATTTTGAAGAGGGCTATCTGCCCCCCCCCCAAAAAAAGAAATATAAAAACCCCTCTAGAGCTGCTATTAAGGGATTATGAAAATATCAAAATCGTAAAACTGTTTAGAATAATAAAATTATAAACGTAATAATATTTAAATTGAATGCAAAGTGAATATTGTAAAAAAGGTTTTGATGTTCCATCTTCAGCTTAAATAGAAAAAAAAAAGAGAAAAACTATTAATAAAGATATGTTTATTATTATAGATTTGGAATCTAAAGGAGAGAAGTGTAAATAATTTAGGAAAAAAACTTGAAGAATGTTATTAAAATTTAATTTATATACCTAATGATTTTAATTCGAAAAAAAATATATATACATATACTTATATATATATATATATATATATGTGTGTGTGAAAATATTAATGGATAAGTAATAAGCAAAAATAAATTTGAGAATCCAACAATATATATTCATCTTTACTAACTTTATTTTATATACAACACTATACTACCGTATTTCTATTTTTTCAGAGACAAATTTTTAAATTCATTTTTAATAATATTCTTTAGTTGTTTTTTTTCCAACTGCAGATCAATTATTTAGGTCTCATTCAGAATAAGCTAAATTTATCTTTATTAAAATATTTCATTTTCTGTTTTCCATCTGGATTAAAACCGTTTCTGGAACATTCGTTTACATTCAATTTGTTGTTGCGTTTGTAATTTTATTATTTTCTTAAACACTTAATAAACGGTACGTACGGATATTCACTACATTTATTACAGACCGTCTAGACAACAATGCCTATTATACCATTTTATTTAATTTTTTTGGTTGTGGAAAATCATTCGGTATAGTCATAAAAACCGTTCTAAATTAGTACCCGTTTGAATTTGTTTCCGACATTTGGAAATAATACGTACTCATTTTGCATTTAATCAGTTCCCGTTATGAATTTGAAGAAACATTCTTTTCAGAGAATTTCAAATTTCTTTTTTAATTAATAGAACGACCAATATACCGCCATAAAAAGTACGTTTATGTTTTTATTTAATTACGATTTGTTTAATAAAATCTCACTGTTTACGTCATTCAAATTATTTTTCCTCAAGCTAGTACTAACGTTTTTTCTCTTCACTTTTTATACCTTAACAGTCAAAAAACTTAAATAAAAACTATTTAATTACAAAAAATTATTACTCTTTTTTTTTTTTTTTACATGCAGCGCCCATAGAAAAATTAAAAAAAAAATTGCTAATCGTATTAGGGAAAAAATAATTAAAAAATACCAGAGAGTAACGAATTACTTCTCCGATGCCGGAATTACCAACAAAAATATTGCCTATTTTAATTCGGTGCTGGGTTGGTTTTTCACCCTTTCGATGCAGCCTAAAAATTTGGTAGCGAACTGGCCGATTATTATTGAATGAAAATTTGTCGTTCAGTAGCAAAAAATTTACGAACGTAAAAGAGCTTTCTTCTTCTCCTAAGCGGTTATTGCTTTAAAATTAATAGTCTACCATATGTCATGTTATTTTCACTGAAGTCTTATAATTATTTCGTTGAAATTTTTTAGAAAAATTTAGAAAAAATATATATTTTTAATAAACTGCTTTAGAAACAAATTAAAACCCACCTTCCAAATCATCGGAAATATTTTGGAGTATACCTTATACAGTGAGGTTTATCTTTGTACATAATCAGCGGTCATTAGTTTAAAGGATTTTTTTTTTTTTTCGGAATACATACATTTACGTCTGAGGTTACTCGTAAATATTTTATCGATGTCAACTAAATAAATTTCTCACCCGATTGTTTGTAATCGATGATGCTGACAAGGCTACAGCGGAGATTAAAATTAAATAAAAGCCCTTTTTTTTCCCCTTTTGGCCCGATTTCAGTTAACTATCAAGCCATTTGGCCAACAACCAGTTGATATAGGAATAATGCCAACTAATGGAAGATGCATAGCATTTAATTAGGAAAAAGGTTACAGACAACGATGGCCGTAAATATTCTACATTACCCACGGATGGCTGAATAAAATCTTTAGGAAAGAGAAATTGGCCAGACTGAGCCCAAGATACGTAGAGTACACCTGAACTCGACTGATCAGAAAATTAATGGAACAGGAATCACAATCATCATATACAATAATTATAACAAACAATCATGGCTACAAATGCTTCAGCATAGTCCATGAATGTCTGCATAAAATCATAGCGAAGGGGAAACTGCCTAATTCGAGTTCGAGATGCGTTGGGTTTCCCGACATACATATGACAGGGCATCAAGAATTAGGATAACGGATCACGTATCATCAAGAGTTGCGTAGGATAATTAATTAATAAAATAAATAAGTGTATGCTGTTAAATTTGAATGTCGTTTAATATAACAAATTTAAACAAAATATACAAGACCAGCTGGTTGATCTGGCACAGAAGATTATAAATAGCGTACGGAGGAAAGAACCCAAGAGACATTAATTGTTCACAAAATGGTCTTTGGGGAAAGTTCATATTTATTACAATTAAACAGCAAGTGATTAATACCCTCCAAGAAGAATAAAAGACTTAATATGATATGTTTGTTCCTTCGACCGTGTTAAAATCACTATAATTAATTTTTTTTAAATTACTGTTGCATACTAACGGGAGTGGACGGTTAGGATTAATTTTTTTTCCACGTAAGCGTACAACGCGTTGCGACGATAATTATGGTTAAATTTGCGCGAGAAAAAAATCTTTTCAAAATAATTTTTGGAGGCGAATTCATTCTGCCTAAACACAAAGTGCAAGTGTCTGGCAATTGTCATTTTCAATCAGTCCGTTTACCTCAACCGCTGTTGTAAAGTCCCGTTTACTAACCGCGCGTCGAAAGTGTCGTTCTTTTTTTTTTTTTAAATATACAGTACAACTCAATAAGGTTTATTTATTTTTTTTTTATTTTTTGGAAATTGTTAAATTCCATCAAAAAGCATATCACAGTTCGCCATCATTTTGAAGATTTCATTAAAAATTAAAACCTTTACCTAAAAAATTAAAACTAAAACTAAATAAAATAGATTTAGTCTATGACATTATTTAGTTGAAATATTTTTGTACGGGAGATTAAAATGAAAGGTTTTTCAAATAAATTTCGTTCATCTTAACATCGAAAACTTCGCGCTTTGGTATAGCTAGATACTAAAGCGCACGAAAAATACACGTAATTATAAGCTAAAAATCAAAAAATGAACCAAAAATCTGTTTAAGATTTTCATGCTGGGATTAAAAATTAGTGAAAATATGAAAAATCGGGAAGATTAAAATATGATTTAAAAAAAAAACAAATAAAGCAAATGGGATGAATTTTTCAGTTGTAAACTATTGATTTTAATTATTTGTCTCGTAATTTTTAAAATAAGTACTTAAATTGTACCGATCTCGTAACAAATCAGAATAGAAAAACCCCGCAAAAACACAACAAACTCAATATGTTTATATAGAAATGCGCCTATATATATATATATATATATATATATATATATATATATATATATATATATATATGTTTGATTTTTAGCGCAGGAAAAATTACGAAATAAATTGTTTTGAGGTTTTCCGAAAAATATTTAAATTATTACCATATGATCGGTATACCAGCTTCTATCTAATATCTTTAAACGAGCAATTTTTGTATATCAATTTATTTCACGTATCTCGGTAATGGCTCTAATGATTTGGATGAAATTTGCATACAAGGGGTATTTTGAGCCAATAAATCGATCCGTCAAAGTCTAATCCATGGCAAATTCGGTTATGCGAGTTTTAAATAGGTTTTAATGTTTTCAGTAGTAAATCGCAAAAACAATTATATTTATCGAGATTTGCTGGCTATAGCGAATTCATTTTTCATTTTTAAAAACAATCATTTATTGATAAGAACGGTTCAATTTTTTATTATTATTATTATTATTATTATTTATTTTTTGTATTAAGTTTATATTTAAATAAGAAAAAACTGTTTTTTAATAGCTACTAAACAAAAAAAACAAAAAAGAAAAAGAAAATCAATTAATAAACAAAAGAGAAAAAGGTGTTTTCTCTTTGCCTATTTATATGCGGATATTAAATGTTTTCCGTATTTATATATTTGTTTGTGAAAATAAATTACTGAGAATATGTTGTGCACATTTTAAAAAACCCCTAATGTGCAGTAGTAGTATATACCCTTATTATTATATTTCGCAATAATTTAATCGGAAATTTTTTCCAATTGGTTGGAAAACAGAGCTGATCATCACAAGTAAAATTACAAGACGCTTTTTTTTTTTTTTCTATAACGAATAAACCGGTATATATATATATATATACCTAAAATTTAATTTTTCTAATAAAAAACGTATAGAAATATATATTCGTAAAAATCAGTGTGTGCGCAGTCATTGAAAATATTTTCTAACCGTCTGGAAAGCGAATTCGAAGGACCTCTACATTTTTTGTTGCGTTCAGTATTGAAAAGCAAAGTTGTATGGAAAGAGGCTTTAAATTCATAAATGTGTTCATAAATTAGTTTCGTAAATATATTTTGTGTTTTGTAAATATGTATAATATTAAAATAAAGTTAACTATGTGATTCGTATCTAAGTATATTTTCCGAAAAAACACGATTTTACGGGAAAAAAAAAATACCGAGCGAAACTCGGTCGACTAGATACTGTTTACATTAAACGTCTTAAAAGAGAGAAACTTAATCGCCTCTTTAGGTTTTATTAACCCAACTTGCAGTAATACAGAAGTTAAAAACTGATAATTTTTAAGTAAATTACTTTCTTCCTTTTTCGAAGTAGCCGGTATTTAATTTTTATGCATTCAATTCCATCTTATCGATGTAAAAAAGGACATCTGTAAACACGCTGTAATGCCAATTTTAAATGCTAACGTATCAGCTAGAAAGATGCGACATTATGATAATAACTAGTGTTTTTCGTTCTCTATTAAATGTAATTATCCATCGAGGGCAGTAAATCACGAGTACCGACTAAATTTGTTATAAATATTGTAAAATAAGGCAGTGAGATTGAATCGAATGTGTATAAAAAAGAAAAAAGAAAAATAAATAAATAAATAAAATACAGGGATAGCTGGTCAATCTGACTTGATGTCATTTTCCGAGAAAGAGAAGAAAAAATTAATATTCGTCGTGGTGTCTCTCTATCGGCGATGATGCCTACAAACGGAAGTACACATTATACAGCTGATAAGAAAAGTGGAAATAGAATTTAAAGTGCACACTAGAAAAACCATAAAAGAGTCAGAATTCAAACAAAAACTACAATTCCGTTATATACGTTGCTATATACTGACAATACTGACAAAAGATGGTATTAGATCAGCGGCGCAAATACCGGCAAATTCTTCGAAGGGGACTGTTTTTCGCTGGCTGAAATATCAAGTGGGCGGAGTTATGACGTTTTACCGCTGGTCGCATTCGCCAATCGAAAGAGAGTATTGTCCAAGATGTTTCGTCTGGAGGGAATAGTCGGGTTGGCTTAATCAAGGAAACTGATGAAAGATGATATTCTTGGCCGCCGAGAACTTGGTAATCAATCGATGGTGGTGTGTTCATTCGGATTGCGTCACGCGTATTTCGATATATCGCGTGAATTTTAATTTAAAAAAAAAAAATCGACAAATGAAATATAAACATAAACGTAACATACAACGTATAAATAAATAGTATGGCTTTTGGATAATTTTACTGATCGAAAAAAAAGAAAAATCGACATCGTAAAAATAGCGTATTTATAAGATTCTGACGATATTAGTTTTTCGTAGTCGACGCGGGTTTGTGATAAATAGACGTGAAATTGATTATATTCATCGATCTGAAAAATCGATTTACTTCGAAATTTATAATGTTGAGGGAGTCACCGTTTAAACACTACAACGGCATTCACACACTGATCAAAGGCATGAAGGTACGTCTTTATTAGTAAAAATATTTTTGCTTCTCCGAATTTATTAATTATTTTTGTATTTATTTACCTATATTTTTTATATGTCGCATGTGGTTAGAATATTAGCGTATAACATTACTATCAGATTCTTACCGCTGCTCGAATGGAATATATCATTCTCTTAAGTATAGCAGACGACAAAAATAACCAAAGTGAGCATGTTTACAAGAAATTTAAGGAGTAACGAAATTTAGCTGGTTCATTGGTTTTTTGTTTAAGTTTCAATTTTTGATCGACCTGTCTAAATTCAGAACACTCAAATTTATTCGCTCCCGCCCATTATTCATAAATAATACACGGGGCATAATAAATATTTTACCGAAATCGATTCTGGGTAAACGACATCGATTCCGGAGACGTATTTACCGCGTTATCCGCGCTGTATGAAGTAATTGTCGCGGTATTTTAAATAAATCCTCGTTTATATTTCCATGATGATCATAGAATATTTCAATTAATTCGGAAACGGTGTAACATTTTTCCCTCAAATTCGATAATTTCTCGTTAAATAATTGCAATATTTCACTTAGTGCATTTAATAATGGTCGGCAACCATAAAATGCCGGACAAAGACAGCCTCCTCGCCGAAAAGTAAATTTTATTTAATGATATTTATAGCCCCGAACACGCGTTCTTTCATTTTTACAGTTCTGTCAAAGGATTGAGAAAACCACCCTTTAATATTATCTAAATATAATATTAGCGATATTATTTTTTCGTTTAATTATTTAACCGCGGGGTATACCTATATAGAGTGGCAACCATGCGAAATAAGTAATAAAACAGAAATCGTAGAAAACTTTTTGCGTTGAAAAACATTGTGTCGTACGACTGTAAATATTCACTGCGATCATGAAAGTTTACCATTCGAAACTAGTCGATGATTAATTTCAATTACAATGTTTTTTGTTTTTTTTTTGTTTTTTTTTTGTTTTTTTTTTTATATAGAACATTTCCCGTGATTTGTGGTTTATTTTTTATTATTTCGCAAAGTTACCCGTTAAATATACCCTGGTAATCGTAACACGCTTCTTTTTTTTTTCTTTTCTTTTTTTCTTTTGAATGGAATTGTAATTTTGTTTGTATTTTTATTTATTTTTTCTACCAATGATGACCAGCCTGAATACCCATCTTTATATAATTTAACAAATAAAAATGTTTATATCCATTTTATACGAAACTTAAAATAAATCGGCGGTGAATTTTAACAATGATCGCATCGATTGAATTGAAATATTATCAAAAACAAATACAACGCATTATCAGCGCGCATCGTTTTATGGGCGGTTTATATTTTTATATTTTTACGACTAATACAATTTACAGCGGGCAAACCGATTAAGACGGTCATATGCCGGGCGTCTGGTAAAAACTTTACCGACTTATAAATAGGTAGAAAAATCCGAGGGGATATGTGTAAAAAAGTGTTTGTCAATGGTGGAAAATATTTTAAAAATTTTGTTATCATTTACGGCAATACCCCTGGGGCGTTCTTGACCATTTTCGCATTTAAAATAAGTAAAAAGTTTCTTCCGAAATGAATAATTTTCCAAAATAGATTAAAAACAATAGGGAACTGTCTCTACACTGGGAACCTCATTTTTTTTACAGTAAATTAATTAATAAATCTGCTGAAATCGTGAGGGGTAAAAATTATTTACATTTGATCGGTCAACTCCTTTTCATTTTATTATATATATATATATTACATATATACCATTTATGGTACAGGGTGAGGTAGGAAGGGTAAGTAGTTTATATACACACACTTTCCCATCTATTTTGCAACTTACTTCCAAATAAGATTTCTCCTTAATATTATACAATGTCTTATTTTTGGATTAAGAAAATAAAAAAAACCCTCAATTAAGAGAATTCGTGGAATTTATGTCCATCGTTTTTTGTTTTTTTTCTGTATAAGGGAAGCTCGCTTTCAAAATTTTAGCTACCTTTAACCTACCATCATATACGGCCGATTTTTATAGTAAGTGACTAAAATAAGCAAACGGTGCGGTATATTTTAGTTAGACAAAACGTGTAAGATCCATGGGAGTATTGTAGCATTTTGAAAAGTAACGAGATACACAGCTAATTATTTTTCATTTACATAATGAACGTCAATTTGAAGCGTATGCAGCGAATCATAAATATACCACAACCACATTTCTCAATGAATAAAATTATAAAAGAGGAAACTGAAATGATTTAACATTTCAGCCGAGTTATCTTTCGTATTATATGCGTATGTTGCAGTAAGGTCTACACACACACGCGATTTTTTGATCTGTGGCGACACGAATAAAATAGGAACACAAGTCATAACGGAATGATAACGTATGGCAAAACCCCCTAAACAGAATAGATGTAGTAACTTCTTGGTTACTATCAAGGTGAGTAGATAAAAAAATTCATTCGTCGAATAAAGTGGCAAATGATCGATGTATTTTAAAACCGGGTGTATTATGGAATAGTGCTTACGTCACCATTCCAGCGCTATATTCCAGCACGACCGATATTATATGCGTCACTCCTGCACGTCCAAAAATCGGATGTGTGTACTGGGCCCAGGAATTTATTTTTTGAATTACATGGAATGATAAATAGCAGTTGCCTGCTAAGGTACTTGCGATGAATAATAAAAAATTAAATCTGTTCGAACTGAAACCAGAAATTCCCGAAAAGAAAGTCCAGGAACTTTTCCATTCGAACGCTAAATATTTCGGACGGCTATAACTTTTGGATTTAAATTAATTTATGGTTAAACTAGGGCGGTGTAAAAGTGTAACGACGAGATTATTCGCATAATAAGGAATTGAAAAATTATTTTATTACACGTAAAAAATGTGATTTTTAATTAACAGAAACGTCCGTATTTACAAACTGAGTTTTTTGCTTAATTAGCTTAGTACATGATAATTTTTAAAATGGTAACAATTGATTAATATATATATATATATATATATATATATATAGTTATATTTATATATATAGTTATAGTTATAGTTATAGTTATATATATATATATATATATATATATAGTTATAAATAAATACAATTAACAGTTATATAAATATATAATTTACCGACCAGTTTCGGTTGCACTAATGACCGTGGCACTCGTTTACGTATTGAAACATGACACGCGTGCTATAATTTTATTGATATATAACGTGTTTTATTGTCATTCAAGGATATTTTACAAAATTAATGTAGAATTTTTTTGCGAGTTTTAAATGGGAGGTGTCGGTAATATATTTTCAAAAACAATATTTGTTTTTTCGATACTTCATTTAATATTAAATTGTTTAAAAAAATCACTATTTTTATTACGTTTAAAATTTCTTTGTTATAATATTTTCTAACCATGCCATGCTATATAGGTCACACGGTTGTAACATTTCGTGACGTTTATATCTATAATTTTATATTTTTTAAGGAGTTCGAATTTTTCGATTTTTTTTGCAAATGTGTGTAGTGTGCATTTCTTTGTTTCATTTCCTACAAATAACATTTTCAGTTATCTTAAATTGATTGAGATATTTCGCAAAGTTTCTATAACCAGTAAAAACCACGAGGTGTAAAACAGTTTTTTTTCTAATTTTTTTATTTTTCATTCCCGTTTGATTATCTGGCGTGAGGAAATATTTTCTCCTACCTGTTGCCATATTAACTTTGCAATTCAGTCATAGTTTCACTTTTAACTTGGCGTATTTTAAACTCTCTTTCGTGAGTTACTTCGTTTCCATTTTTATGTTTTAGTCTGTTTTAACTGTACTATAAAGCATATTGTACCGCAATATACTGCAGTATGTAAAATGGTTCTATAACCTAGAATAATATCCGAAGTAATTCATTTTTTAACATCTGAATTGTTGAATCTATCATAATATATATATATATTAGCGATCCATATATTCAGTCATTTGTCTAAAAAACCTATTGTACAGAATAATTTTTCGGCCCATAATAGCCGAAGAAATTAATGGAATGATGAAATGTTATAATAGCATTGTTTTTAATTTTTTTTCTTTTTATTTGTATCCGAGGTGTTTGTTGAATTTTAAATTTTCATTTATTATTATACTCAAAAACGTCTAATCTCCTTTTTAAAAAACTATTTAATCAGTAGGAGGCGGTACTATTTAAATTTAGTAAAAACATTTCAATCGAGTTTCTTCATTTGCGTTTTTCGCTTCTGTAGAAAAAGTAAAAGCTTACAAGCAAACTATTTTTTCTTTTTTTTTTTTTTTTTCCCAGTCATTGCTATTTAAAAGTCATTTCAACACGAAGTTAACCATTGTAAAAAGAGCACAGAAATACAGCTAAAAGAGATCTTCACACGATTTTTCGTAATATCTTTGCAAAGTTTATGTAGACTCGCATACATATTTTCCTTAAAAGCTATTCGGAAAAATGAGTGAAAAACCACAGATTTTACGAACACTATAAAGACTCGAAACGTATCTAAGTGTACATTTTGCTGATCGAGGATAATTAAAATCTGTTAATGAAATGAAATTATTCGAATTTATCATTTTAATAATGGACGATATTTTTGTTAACGTACTAAAACGGCACATCTTCAATATTATCTAATTTCGAGGAAAATCCTTGATCAACGAAATACTAAACAGCAGAATTATGAATTTTTGATTCGGATTTCGTAATAAAAATATTTCACACTGGTGTAGTTAATTGCTGGCGTTTGCTTCTGCTTCTCTTTTTTTTTTTTTAAATTGGTACACATGGCATCGAAACTTGTCTCGTTTCGGGTCTGAATCGCTGCCCCCATGTCTATACCTTACCTGAAATTGAATATTGCTTATACTAGAGAATTATTTGGGGGAAAGTAAAGGCGGATTGCAAGTAGAAATGAACTGTCCCTAATATTCGCTTTAGTTCCATAAGGCTTAGTACATTATGAAAAGTTTAATTTCAGAATCTCTGACGCCCCGCTAAAAGGGTATAGGACTTACTTTACTTTACACATGGGGAAGACGAAACTGCAATAAAAGACGCTTGCCTACGAGTGATTTATTCGTAGAAAATGAATTCGGAATAGACGCTTGTAAATTCGGAGAATCCGAATGTATGGTACAGGTTTCGAAGACGTTGCAGTGATTTATTAAATTTTTTGTCAAAATTTTGTTTTTGTGTAGTATGAGAAATTCGGAGGTCTAAAAGCAGAAATGATTTATTTACACATACTTATGATGTGGGAGCCTCGTAAATCATAAATTGGCACGTGTTTCACTACATCCTGATATTTTTAAGGATAATAATTACCGAAATATAAGAGAGAAATTTTTAAACTATCCCATTCTGACAATTAAAAATTTGACCATATTTATTTCATGAATTTCGTAAATCTAAGATTTTTTTTTTTTTTTAACTACAAACGACCGGTTTAAAAAAGGTAGAAATGCATACACGGAAGAGTGTAGGGGGAATCGGCTCTTTCGCTAACATTGCGATTAATTTTTTCCGCAATTTCGATTATAGCAATGGATCTAGAAATATTTAAAAGCGCGGATTAATTTGATTGTTTTTTTTTTTTTTTTTTTGATGTCTTCACAATTCGCCTAAAGGTCTTCTCTTTCGAGCAGGTGAACAACTGTAGAGCTATTCAACCCCGTTCAATCTCTACACATTAGTAACTAAATGAATACGAAGTAATTCTTAAACAAAACCTATTACATCTGAAAACGATTATCATTTTTTTCCTAAATAATTTAGATATTATCATTTCGTTTCTGTTCTGCAAACTCATCGCATTTCTGAACATTTTTTAACAAACCTCTGAATAATCAGTAGGTCTACATTCGTGATATTATAATTGGCACTTGGAACCGATATATTATGAAATTTAAATATAGTAATAGTTTTCTGAAGAAATTTAAAATATCAACACTCGAAGGGGAAAATAATTGTTTTACCGTTTTAAATAAGTTTTAACAGATTAATACATCTGCTCCTCCGTATAAATGTGCCGGACTCCTGATAACATAAAAATATAGTTTGTATTAGAAAACCAGAATATCATCAATCAAAAGCGCAAAAACAGTTGCTAAAATGACTTTATTCAAAACAAAATTTTACTACTTTAAAAGCTGACAAATTTTTTAATTTATAAATAATTTATCTTTTAAAAGTTCATTAATCATTACAATAAATACATATGTATATATGTATATTATAGGTATATATTTTTTTATATAATTCTTACAAAGTTTTAGCTCTTGTTTTTCGTAAACTTTTTAAAAGAGACAATCAGCTTCGTTTTAGAAATGTTCTCATTTTCGAGTTCTAGCGAGGTTGCTTTTGTTTTCTTTATTATTATTTTCTGATTTGCAATTATTTTAATTAATATTTTTGGCTGCCTCTTGTGTTCAACTACCGGTCGTTCATATTGCATCACTGAATTCGTGGTCGGTAGAATAAATGTTTTTTTGAAATAATTTAAGTAATAATAATAATCGGAATAGCGATAAAGAATCTAATATAATGGTAAGGGTCAGCATGAGTAGTAAGTAATTTACGATAATAGATATTAGAAGAAGTAGAAATAGACGTACGAACATCTCTTTTAATATATTCATACGCCATAGAGTTGTTAGCACAGGTGTAATAAAAAACTCAGTTACATATATATCATTTGTATATTTTACAATATACTACGTTAGAAAAATATTTACTTCTTGTTTCAGTTTCCGCAAGCGACATTATCGTTGTCTTAATAGTATGTAGTAGACTCGTAACGATGGGAGAGAAGATTTGGAGGTTTAAGCAGGTCTCAAAATTTTTTAAAAACTATTTAAAACGAAAACAAATTTACACGGAACAGAATTAATAATAAAATATCACCAGAAATTTAAATATCTACACTTCTGTAGTACGGTCGACTCGCGATTATCCGGATGATCGCATTTATCCGGACTGATTTTTCAACAATAAGAAAATAAATAAAAAAGAGAAGAAAAAGCCAAAGCGTTTTTATAAAATCCGTAGCTATATGCGGTACGTATCTAAATATTTGTTTACATTCGTTGCAAATGAAGATGCTATGAAATTTTTAAAACTTAGTTTCACGAAGAGTGTGTGCCCGCAGTTGCGGAACATTTGTCCGACAAACAGTAACCAAGAAAAGCAATCCTTATTCTCGGCAATGCTCCAGTCCGCGGCAACTGAGGAGTTACAAGATGGTGATATAAAGGCGCAATCTTTCTATCAGCGCAAACGTTACATCGGTTTGTCAACTTATGGATCAAGGAATGCTAGAGGCCTTAAAAAAAAGAATATATCCACGCCGCCTTCTCATCGAACTATAATATCATGCGTTGAAAATTATGAAACTGTGTCAGGTTGCTTTAAACTCAGTGTTTATCATTTGGGGTTATCTGTGGGATGGGAAGAGATATTAGTTCCATAGCATTAGTGCGGTCGTGGAAAATATTATTAGATCATAAAGTCACTGTGATAAACGGGATGAAATTGACAAACAGTGTGATTTGGATAGTTCAAAAGACAACGAAGGAGCTTATTTCTCTAATAAAAACTATTCCAGGATGTGAGACGGGTAGTAATATGGATAACGTTACAAAATGGATAGGCAGCGACCAGATCGAAGAAACGGCAGATGGGGGATATCATGGTACTCAATGAGGATCCAGTTGAAGAAAGTACGGATAACGAGTCTCTTCACACGATAAAGGATTGAAGGCGATTGCAGTAGCGCTGGAGTAACTGAACAGGAAAAAGCATCCCCACCGGCTGATATCATTTATTTACGCAAGTGGCGAGATACATATATCGGTAATAATGAGAATGCAGCGAAAGACACACAGACCTTCTTAATAACAGACTTCTTTAAAAACTAGTTAATGTACACCGTAAGTTAATTTTCACGTTTACTTTTTTATAGCATAATTTTCATTTAATTTGCAGCATTTAATCTTGAATTCCGGCGTATTCGGATTTTTGGCCGCTCAATTAATCCGGATAATCGCGAGTCGACTGTATTTTTATTTGGTAAGGTGGGATGTTTGTTTTTATAAAACATAAACGAACGGCGTAAAACTAAAATTTTAAAATTACTTTATCGATAAACTGTTGGATTATTCGACTACAAGTTTGTTGGAAAACTATTTCAAGAATCATAATAGTCTCTAGACCATATCGATACATTGACATCTTTCGAATACTGGCTAGCGAGTGATGTGTGAAATAGCATAAAAATAATACTGATTCAATGACCGCTTTCATTAGTGGACAAGAATATATGTATATAGCTCTTTTAATAAAATTTAATATGAGCGAAAAAAACAAACGAAAAACGAATTTTTTGTTCATTCTTAAAATTTACCAAAATGAATCATCGGATATGAAAAAGCGTCGCGATACATCTTGATTTTTGGCGGCCATTTGACCTACAAATACGGAAACTGTTTTCGTTTCCAATACAAGCAATCATCACGGGGTGGTTGTCTTCCATTACCATTTTCTCCTTCCCGTAAAAAAAAAACAAATCCCGCACGGTTGATGTTGCCAGCTCGAATTTTTAATATAAAAGTACCTGAGAGGTGGTGACCATTTTTACTATTTTTCATAACAATTAACCTTTAGGGGAAATGAGAGTTAGAAAAAATAAGGCGCAAACGGTTTTTTACTTTCGCCCTATTCGTCGCAAGAAGGGATAGTACGTTCAGTACAGTTTTAATAGGTATAATTTTATTATAGAGATATTGATGGTTCTCGGTTTATTTATTTACATGTAAGATTTACTGTTTACGAAAAACGATTTAATGATCTCTATCTGATTAAATTCTGGTTAAAATGAAATTATTTAAATTCGAACGATCGACTATTTAAAAATTCGGTTACTTTTTTTACACGAATATTATACACATACGTAGCAGTATGTACACACAATTATATATAGTGTATGCAACAATATGGAAATGTATAATACATATATATATATCAAGAGACGTGTATATTGGGGGTTCGAGTGTTCTCGGGGGAAACATTCAGACATCCAGTTTAAAACGGGAACGCAGTAATTCTAATTCGCTTAGCACACGGAATTTAAATAAGATAATACGTAATCATGAGGCAAGGATAAACGTGTATGTGTGTGTGTGTGTGTGTGTGTGTGTCATGGGTACTATTATATTTAATGTTCTATCGATAAAACTATTATTTTGCGTGTTGTATTACTGTTCCGGAAAATTTTCCGATTAATCGTGAAACTGGTTTCCAAAGTGAAACTTTCATTTGCATTTAATGATTAATTTATTGTTACACATCTAAGAAATATTTCATTTCTTTGTAAATTAATTGCGAAATTTACGGTTAAATGTCGAATTTTATATTAAATTATCTACCGACGATTAATTTCCAATCGCATATCGTTTATTTATTGATTTAATTACTATTTGTGATATTTATGAAGTTTTAACTACTTTGAAATTTAATTATATTTTTTTTTCATTAACTGAAATGCCAAAATCATTGAAGGTTGCATATACACCACAGCGTGCACATTATTTCTTTAATACTTTAACTATATGCAATAAACGTGCTTCGAAAATTACTAGTCAAATCGTTTTATGTTCGTCGAACTGAAAAAAAAAAAAAACGGGTATTCTATGTTGGACAAGCAATTATTTACATATTTTCCGTTTGGCAGTTGTTTCAGAAAACTTCTTGATCGGTCAATGATAAGGAGGAGAAAAATTTGAAATTAACTTGGTCCAATTTGTTTGCTATGTTAGATGGAACACATCCGACATCACAAAAACACGTAAAGGAAAAAATTCTGTTTGTAACTAATTTTCTCTGGATTTACAGAACAGACGAGGAATTAGGAAAAAATATTGTTTGTTAACAATAACATTCAATTTTGATAACGAAAAATACCCTCTGTGAGAGTAATAGCGGTACGGATATATGAGTTGAATCGTTATAGAAAGAGTGTAGCTTTTCGATCGAACATCAGTCATTACGTCGATGTACAGGTAATTTACTTAGTAGTACTCTTGAGATAACAAAATAGGCGATTGGAACTTGTTTATTTGAAATCGAAACTTGTAATACAAATTGTCGTACATATAAATTCAACAATAACGGTCGGTAGAGGTTGTTAATTAAGTGCCGTCTCATATTTTTAAGGTCACCGGGCAGTCCGCAAAGGATAGTCGCCGAAAGTCCTTGTAGACACTCCCGCTGGAATAGCTGAAGAAATAAAAAAAAGGTCTGCTATACCTTAAACGAATTTTAAAAGAACAAAGTTTCAATACAAGTATTACATTTCGATATACGCGGCGACAACTATGATACAAATCTGATTCGGAATGGTTTCAGTCAAGATAACGTTGTAAAGAAATTACGAAGGAGAGACTTCAAATTTTCATCAAAGAATCCTACAATAACTTTGTAACGTTTTGTATTTTTATCGAAAGTAGAAATATTACAAATGGTGAACAACGTAAAGTCGAAAATATTTCCGATAAATTATGCCGACGGCAAAAAAGTAATTTTCATATAGGAGATATTTATTAATTGGCGATACGTCATGAATTAAAATCAAACCGATGCATATGTGTACGTACGCTCTAAGAGAGCGGAAATTATTTTTATATATAATCGAAATATTTTAATTTCCTTACAAAGAGGAATTATATTTAATTGTTATATAACACGAGAACAGATCTAATACGCTCGTTATTAATTAAAATCCGGTGAAAAATATTAATTAGGCGAATGTACCGCAATTCGAACGAATTCAAAAACAGAGAAAAACCGTCATACGTAATTTAAATATGAAATTAATATTATATTTTACGTAATATATATGTTTACTATGTCATATTTTCAGAATCGCATAATAAAGAAACTTTTTTTTTTCTTTTTTTTTTTATGTTAAACAATTTGAAAAAAGTTACGTCACACGGATGGCCACGAAACAAGATTCGCTTAATACGGATTTAGACCTTGGGCACAATTTTACTTAATTCTGTTACGGTTCACGCGGCGGGCTTCAAAAACAAAGCACTAATCAATATTAGAATGTTTTGGAACGTCAGACAAAACATCGTCTTACATAATCGACCGAATGAGACACTAGGGGGGGGGGGGATAGGAGCCTCATTTAATCACGTCCGAGAAATGCTAATTGAACTCTGAAGCTGTCCGCCCGAACATTAACGACTAAAGGACAATCTTACATATGACTCAAGTTCGCTTCTAAGCAGTAACCTGGACTAGGTTAGTAATGGTTTTCATTGCAAGTACCAAATAATGAAAGAATCAGCTTAGTATAAATAAATGTTGAGGATAATTCAATTAAACTCGCAGTAGATTAATTTGCCGAATTGTTTACTGGAGTAGAAGAGACACATATATATCCATCGGTAGTACCCATTTGGCTTGCCTCGTTGAACATTTTTTTCTTTTAATATGCCGCCAAGTTCCTCGGCTATTCAATTAAGCAACTTCGATTTAATGAAGAATCCGTTGTATGAATATATATATTAATGTTAAGAAATCCTAAAAACATCGCGGAATAAAAAATTGATTCGTGAATTAACTTTCGTGAAGATACAGATACGTCTCACATAAAAACCATCAAGTTTTGTTTTCACTATCTCCAGGTCCCCGTTCTTCCTAAATAACAGTGTTCTCGAGAGAAATGTACAAGGGAACAGCGTTTCGGAAACATAATGCATACTATTCTCATTCGAGCTAAAACTCGTGATCAATAATTCCTTTTTGATAAAAGTAAACATTTAAGTAGTTGCTACGATTAAAGAGAAGCTCACCTAAAGTTTTTCTCTTTTCTGTTTTAATCATATTTTTCGATTCCAACAAAATATCCATAAACATTCGTTCGGTCATAACATTAAAACTAAAACGAGTATTTTTCACAATTTGCTTGTAACAATTACTAAGAGTATTTTAAAACTTTTTTGTAAATTAATTTCTCAGCTGAAATGTTAATTGACAAAAGAGTAATATTGTACCTTAACATTTTAAAATAGTAATAGAAATTAAACGAATTAATACAATATATATATATATATATATATATATATATATCATATTTACACTAAAAAAAAAAAAATGTACATGTATATGTGTTATTTTTACGTACAAGGTTTACTTTAAAAAAATTCTGAATCGCACTGTGTCTTATTAATGAAGTTAGTTTTCTTTGTTTAGTTTATAATACTGTTTTTCAGCCAGCCGCGTTGTTCGGTGACACATATAAGGTGTTTAATGTTGAGTTAGAAAATTTATCGAAAAATTTTACAAACGCGGATTTAAATAGAGGCTTTGAAAATGTTAAAGTCTTCAGCAGTGAGATATTTTATTTCAATTAGGAATTTATAAGTAGTTTAAACATCTTCTAGAAAGTCTAGAGATAGCAAAGATGATGTGGAGTGTAGCCATTCTGTCATGCCGATCAAAGTATCTGAAAAAAGTTAAGGAGCTTATACGCTGGTTTATTACAATTAAAAAAGGTTGTTCGAGATATTAGAACCTTGTAAGGGTCATGCGAATCGAATTTTAATAACATTTTAAACGCATCATTTTTCACCTTCGTGTAATTATCGTTGAACCGGTGTTCGTAATATTTTTTGCCATAGGGGTATGATTTAGTTAGAACAAAAAATATTATAAACACTAGTTCAGCGGATATGAATGTAGAAATAAAAATTAGATCGCATCCCAACGACGACGGTTTTCTGAGAAGCCCCAAGGTCAAATAATTTACATCGAGTCGGTTAAATATTATGGTACTTTTAACTGTCTCTTTGGACTAAAATGGAATTTTTCTTCAAAAGTGTTTCTCCCAAACAGTTCATAAGAACTGCTTTTACACAGCTGGTTCCGTCATCGGCTTAAATCGTAGAGAGAAAATTATATCACAAAAGCTCATTCACGTACAACATTTTACTGATATACCAATTTCTTGGGTTAACTTCGTTTTGATACTTATCACTTTCCCCCTTTGTGAATTCTTTCTATATTCCAAACATAAAAAAAAAAAGAACGGTGAATTTCAACAGTTGTTCGATAAACGAGATAAAATTGGTATCAAAGCATAAAGTAATAATTAAAAAGAAGTCTCAATTAGTGCTTAATATCACGAAGCGAATTAAAAAACAGAATAGGATTAAAGATTGAATAAAAATAGTTTTATGGGTTATATGATAACCTCGAGAACAAATTTTAGCTAACCAATTAAAATAAGGATGAAGCGTTTTAAATATGCCGTAAAAATATTGTATTACTATCCAAAGTTATCCGAACACGTTTAAATGCCCGGTGAAATTTACAAAAATTGCGTGTAGATTTTGACATAATTTTTAAAGAATACACTGCCACAGGTTAAAAGAAGATGAGTAATAAGCATTTTTATTAAACCTTTAACATTTGTAGACAATCCGAAATAACTTCGCGCATGTTAAGTTTTCTACATAAGGTTTGGGATGGTGAGAGAATATATTTTTTTCTAATTTATTTCTTTTTTAAAAAAAGAAAATATTAGCAAATTACGCCGAATTTTCTTACAATACGAATAGTATAAGTTAACTGAAAATATGCATAAATCTTAGTAATATTCGTTGCTTGAAAAAGAATGGCCGCTGTTACGAAAAATTTAAGTCATCACAATTAAGTATTTTATTGTTTGCAGTTGACGGAAGTTAAATTAAGCACACTTTAAGTAATTATTTATTAAGCGCTATTTTTTGTTTCGATCTGAAAAAAAGCGAGTTCAATTTCGTAATGTATTACTGAACCTAGCACGTAATTCCGAATTTTGAATTCGCAAATTTGGAAACTGCGGCTGTTGACGGTATTATTACAATAAGTCCGATTTGTTTACGATTTTCTAGTAATTTATATTTATTATGCTGAAAAATACGCCGAGAAGTACGCCGATTATTTGTGGCATGCGGTGTTTGAAAATTAAAAAGTTTCGTCATCGCGAAATACTTTGATACACGTGACACTTAAATGACGATACTACGTGAAATTTAAAAATGAACAATGCATTAAAATAGAATGAGACCCTCTACGATGCGCTAAAACATAAAATCTAGAACAATAGCCGCGACATTCGGGTCGCCTTATTTTTTTTTTTAAATTTCATTACAGAAGTAAAGATTAATTAAAATGAAGACAAAGAACAGCCTTCGAGTGTTTCTAAGAATTTTTTTCGATTAACGACATTTCATTCAATAAAATGTTTCGATTTTACTTTACAAGATTATTTTTGCCATTTTAAACGGGTTCCATGTAAATATAAGGAGATATTAAAATTAAGGAAAACCACTAATAACTCAGTAGTTAAGGTAGTCGCCTACTTATAGGTTTTGAGATTTTGAGATTTATCTCGTTAATTCGGAACCAGAGAAATTTGGGGAAAGAAAAGGCGACCGAGCGCGACAGGACTAGTCTCAGCGGTACCGCCGGGCTTATTAGCTTAAAAATCAGGACAGCTCTCATCAAGGGTATAGGACTTACTTCGGGTTTTTATCGGTAACTTTGGGAAGGAAAAAACAGAGTTCGCCCTTTTTTGGTTGATGTACAGTGTTAAAATGAAGGTAGCAAAGAACGATACAGCATAAAGAAGTTCAACGTGTGTACACATTTATAAGATGATTCAAGAAACTGCGGATCGACTTTAAACATTTTTTTTTACTCTTACTCAATCGCTGTCCATCCATCAAACATAAGCTACATTCGAAGATTGAAATTTTATAATATCGGATGTTTTGAAGAAATCTGACGTTAGTGAAGTATTTTTTTCTGATGGGCACGTTAAACGGAGATATATTCATTACTCAATATTTGCAAACACATATACATATATAGAAAACTCAGGGATCTCGTAAGGGGCAAGAGGCTTGACCAGAAATCTTTCTTTTTTTTTTAATATTCTTTTAGAAAAATCGTTTTCAATTGGTTACCTTATTCTGTCCCGTTTTTTTTTATTAAAAAACAAAAATCTCTTTTGGGGGGGGGGGGCTTGTCAACCGGGAACCTTTCCTCAGAAACAATAAGAAAAGGAAGGAGTCAGTTATATTTCAATGCGGTCAGATATTGTTAGGAGGACGGAACAAACAGTAAAAACAATATGTGGAGAAGGAGAAGATAGGATACAAGAGGCGCAATATGGAGTAGGAACACCAAGTCGCAGAAAACTGGAATAAAAGAACGTTCAGCAGAAAGAGATGAACACTCCAAGAGCACATGATCAGAATGGAAATTGAGAATAGTACCGTGGAATTACTATCTAATTAGGGCCTGCGAAAGAAACTTGAAGAACGTAGGTATAGTAAACATATTTGGAGGATGGTTGAGTTCGGCGAAATTAAAAAAGGAATAAAGGAGATTGACAAAGGACATTATGTAAAGACAGAACGAACTGGTTCCAAAGGGAGATGAGGGATAAAGTAGGGGTTTTCTTAAGCACGAAACGTCAGTTCCTAGAAATGGAAAGATAGAAATGAATAAGAGTAGAGGACGTGGGTGGAAGGCGCTTAGCAAGAAAATGATAGCCCAAATAAGATCTGCGAATAGAAAGGGGTGTTGTATTAGATTCGCCAAGGATTGTTGGAGAAGATTTAAGAGTACCGAGGCATAAATAAAGGCAAGAATTTAGGATTACATCTAATTTAAAGAGTCGGACTTAGAGGCACAACCATAGAACAGTAATCAGGTTTTGAGCGAATGATGGATTTATATAGAGAAATAAGGATATAAGTATCATCACTCCATTTGGATGGAGATAGGGCCTTCAGCATTTTGGTTGTCAAAGAGGAAAGATACTCGATATGTTCGGAGAAGGATAACCGACTAGCAAGGAACATACCAAGATAATAAAAACAATTAACACAGGAGAAAGGAGTATATTTGCTAGGGATAGATAGACAGAAGTAGGATTATAAGGTCGCAGAGTAACTACGATATACCAGAATTTAGTAGGAGAAATAGAAAGGTTAATCGAGGAAAGGGAACGTGATTCAGTACAGAAAGAGATGAATCTTCTTCACTGGCCGATACAATATCATGAGATGAGGCAAAAAGTAGGATGTCACTAGCAAAGAATAAAGACGAAGAATTTAGAGGAAGAGAAGCCACACTGATAGTGTATATATGTTGAAAATAGTAGAACTGAGCTTGGGGAAAATCTCGAAAAACCGTTCTTGAAATTTCAAAAGATTTTCAGCATGAGACTGCTAATAAAGGCAATAAACCGCATTGGAACGAAAATTGCTGTCATCTTATCTTTTAGACTGGGTAAATGAACGTTATCAAAGGTACCGGATACATCGATGAAGGAAGCCAAAGTATAATGTTTTTGGATAAAAGATTTGTAGATCTGGGAAACGAAAAGACTAATGCAATCGGGGGGACCAATACCAGGCCGAAAGCCAAACACATATTACTACGAAATACATTATTATGCTCTAGCCACTAAACAAGGCGCTCGTTTAATATACCGTCAAACAGTTTTCTAATGCTAGATTCCAAGCACGATGTAAGGAAGAACTTTTTTTAGGAATGGGAATGATGATAAACGAAAGCCAAGAGGGGGTAGATATACCCTTGGAGAGGAAACAATTAAAAAGATCAAGGAGGGAGGCAAGAGACTGTATCGGACAGGTTTTTAAGGACAAGAAAAGGTATACTACCGTCAAGACCTGGAGAGGGGCTAGAAGATTTGTAAAGACAGATTTTAATTGATAAATATTGAAAGCAGAAGTTACAAAGTGTGTAGGGGAATTTTACGGTAGTGAAGTTAGATGAAGTTTATAAGCAGGAGCAACGGAACCGATAAAGGTTTCTAGGCTATCTTTAGAAAGGTTGAGATCGGAAGGACATTCAGAGCATAGGGATTTGAAAGCTTTAACCCTTTCCCAAATACGAGAAAGAGGGGGTTATTGCTAAAGAATGAAGAACAGAAATTTTTCCAGGAGGACCTTTTTGAGACTTTAAGTACATACTTAGAGCTCTTGCGTTCGCTATAAGCGAGGAATTTTTCGGTTGTAGAATCTAAACGAAAGGTTTTAAAGATGGCACGACTACGATGGAATGCGCGGTTGTATTCCTCATTTTACCAAAGAGATGAGGCTTTATCGTGATTATTAGATGGCTGATAGCGGGTAGGTGAAGATAGAGAAAGAGTAGACGTAATCGAGTTTAAAAAGGAATTATATAGAAGTGTGGGATCGGAGTCAAGTTGATTACCAGGAAGTGAGGAATCAACACAAGAACGAAACAGAGTCCAATTTGCTCTGGAAGAGGTTCCACTGAAGAGAATGGAGAGGCCTGAAGCAAGTCGAAGAAAAAAAGTTAACAGGAGTTAGTAGAATAGGAACATGGTCACTGCCGTAAGAACCCACAAGAGTTCTTCAGTTATAATTAAGACCAATAGTGGAAGAAACAGAGATCAGATCAAGAGAACTAGAAATAGATATGGATTCCTGAAATAGGTTGGAGAATGATCATTAAGAAAAATTAAATTATCGGAAAGGATACTATACTCAAAGATGGAACCGTTGGAATTGTAGGATGTGCAACTCCACAAGTGGGGGAATAGGTATTCCGGTTACCTCCGATGATAAATGGCTGCGAGATAGAGTCGAAAAAAGCGCGAAAGAGGGAACTGACGAAGATCGTAATTAGGGAGAACGTAGACAGGATGCAGAGAGGTAGTACGGATAGAGATGCGGACTATGTTAGGTTGGTTAGGAATAAGAGGAAGGTTTAGAGAAACATGGTGAGAGCGGAAAAGAATGTATTTTCAAGAAAAATTGCGGAACCACCATACCCATTATTCCGATCACATCAAATTAGTTTATAATCTCTAATATTAAAGTTCGTGTCCGACCGAACCCACGTTTCTGAGATCAGAACATTACTAACGAATATCTAATAGATCCTCTAATGAATTTTTATTGGCTCTGAGACCAAGGCAATTCCACTGAAGTGTATATTGAACACAGCCATCATGGTGAAACAGGGAACGTACTAGAAGTACAGGGATTGAGATGAGGGAAGACAAGAACAGTGTTGGTATAGGGTAAAAAGAAAAGCAAAGACTTTTGTATTAATAGGATTGAGATAGGTTGGAAGAAAAACGGAAGGAAGTAAATTGTAACGATTAGATATAAGTAGGTCGGGACTAACAAATTAGAAGGTAGTTCTTAACGAAAAGGAGGAAGGAAAGAGGGCATTTGAAATCATAGGAGGCAAACAAAAAATTCTTGCTTAATGAAAAGAGGTTTTGAAACCTTCGCATAGATGAAATGATACCGGTTAGGGATAAATTATACTGCGCAAAACTTTTTGCTACACTTGCTATATGCGCTAGTCAATGGCGCAAAAAAAATCCTTAACAATTGTATAACACAGCATTCAACGTTTGTCATATAAATTAACGAGAGAAAATGATGAGACAAAATATGTCGCATACCTCAACGTAAAAATGACATAGTCATCAATATCGGGTTCTAAAATGTCCTCGATCTACCATACTAGTTCGTGTATAATGTTTTAATGTTTATAGATGAGTTATTTTTATTGTCTAAGTTATTCTTACCGCTTTTTAAACCGGGGTAAAAGTGGATAATTACTTTTTTGCAAAAATCGTTAAACTGAAAACCATTTAGAAATATGCTATTAAGGCGGTGATCTAACCGTGTCGGATAACAATGTTACAAAAGAACATTACCAAAAAAAAACATTACAAAAGAACAATAGTAATTTCAGCTCTTTATTCTCCTCCTCACGGAAAATGGCATAATCATTAATGTACATAACATTTATTGATGACTTTGTTTTAATAAGAAAATGCGAATTTCCCATGCGTAAAAAGTTTCACCTCAAACTTTGGTCAGATATTTATCCTTCCTCCTTTCGCAACAATATCTATCTGTATAACCTAATCTGATCCCTAGTTCTTTGAGTTTCCTTCACTTCCGCGTTCTGTTGTCATTTCAATAATTCGTCTGCGACTCTGCTCTGTCTTCCTCTGGTTTTCGCTATTCCTTTGTTTATTCTAAAATCTCAATGAAGCGATGGTTTGCGACGCCAATCACATCTTTTTCGAATGTTCATTCTTTTCTGTCGAACATTGTATTTTATATTCTTGTCTGCTGAAACTCAAGTTCCCCGCTCCTTGTTGTGCATCTTATATTTTGTCTTTCCCGTCGCTATCCATTATTTCATCCATTACTAGAGTAGTTTCTTTACATTGTCCGTATCTGACCGAATCAAAATTTAATTCTATGTGTAGGTGTCCTTGGCTGGGTTGCTCAAAAGAAAGAAAAAAAGAGAAAAACAAAAGCCGACAACGAAAAAAATCTGTACGTTTCTGCATCGCGAGACATTTATGTTATTTTACGAAAAATTACGTAATTTAAAATCCATGTAAAATCAGCATCTAAGGGGATCTCGGAGTCGTGTCTGCCCATAGCGAAGTTCGAGGGATCGAGTATTACATGTCTATACATTAAAATTTTTGCACGCGATTCTCAGGACAGAGATTTTTGCGCTTCACTTGATTATAAATTAGAATCGGAAACACAATTAAACTGAAGTATGAGGGGAAAACAGCCTGTACAGCGAGGCGCGGAAATAAATTCGAAAAATGAAAATGAAAAAACAAGATTAAACAATAAGTTGTCGGCTATTGTCGGAAAAGGAGGCTCTACATAGGCACGTGTATACTATGTAGTTAGATGTAGATAGCGAAAAATAGCTGCTATTGGCGAAATAAATAAAAAGTCGCAGTAGGTTCCGGATCCGGAATATTGTACGTTCGCCTAGCAACAAATGTGACTTTATGGATGCGAGCGTTGATGGCAGGCCGGCGCTCTTCAACGTTGACACCTAGTTGTGTGCAGCTAAAATGGTAATAAATTTATTCAGGACTAAAACAATAGACTATATAAAACTCCGTGTCAGTCTACTTCGCTTCGCGCTGTCCTATTATACGCGTATGGTGTACTGGCTGTCGCGTTTCCTTCTTATTTTTCATTTTTTCAGTTATTTATTATAAATATAATAATAATATTGCGGCTGTTTGCGCCAAGATCTGCGCCTAGCTGCGGTGTGAATACAATGCAGAAAATGACGCTCTCTATGGTCGTTCATAAATGACATGCGCACACGTACAGACGTACATGATATGGTGAAAAAGTAGCAATAAACGCTATTTGCTGCTGTTGACAGTTAGCGAGATGTTTATGTATTGAAATGACTTTACACGTATCTCTCTATTTATCATGAGGACGGCTTGCTGAAAAAAATAAATATTCGTCAAGGACTCGACTAGCAGTCAGCCTGTTTGGAAAATCTACAACGCCCGCCGAACGCTGCTAAAATAGCGTTGAAATGCCTAAATACAATGCACAACACTTCAGAGCAATGAAGCAACGCCCGCGTTTTCTACTTTTACAACTATCAATGCAACAACACTAGTTTACGAATAATTGCGTAGTAATATATATCACACACACACATTTTTTTATAAAACAATAATTTTTAAAAAACGACGAAACATAATAATAATAATTATCCGGGCCCGGTGCCGCCGAATCGGTTGAATTGATAATTGAATTTCCAGATTATGGTAATTAAATATATATATATATATATTTCCTCCATTGATTTCTGTTTAAATAGATCCTTACACATATCTGTGAATACAATCTGCGAAAATATCATTAAAACGAAAATCAGTGAATAATCGAAATAGACGCCAACAGGATGAAAAAAAAAAAGCTTAGAAAATTCGGTATCGCAGATTAACAATCCGCGACAGTGTAGAAGATAATAGGGAAAATAGAAGCGCCAACTAGCCATTTGGAAATGAAAGAAATAACTATTTTCTTATTTAAGAAACTCCAAAAAGACGTGAAAACACCGAACCGTTGCTTCGAAAGAAATTGCAATTTATTATACGTCTCGTATTGGTATTTCAGAAACTGAAAAATTGAATTTTCCATACGAGGAGTTACTACACCACGAGAAAACTTGTTTTAAGAGGATAGAACAAAAAACGCTGCAGAATTAAATAAATAACCGAAATGAAAAATAATCGTCAGTTGTTAGCGCACGAAAAATAAATACTATTTACGGAAAATATTTGCCGAAAAAGATTCTATTTAAAATCACTCTTCTACGTTTGACGTTTATTTGTTCGGTGATGATGACGCAATAGCGGATGAACTCTTCAAAGTCTCTATATAATCGAAGGGATTTATATTTTTATTAATGTATACGTATGTAGGGCGCTGTGTGGTTATCCGAAAACAAACACAAACACCGATTATTCATAAAGTTAAAGAGAACGCAGTAGTGATGAAAATAAGTTTATAACGTGGTCTAATAGTCTGTTTAGTTGATTCGGAACAAGTTCAATTTATCGTGAACCAGTTCAATTTATCGTGAACCAGTTCAATTTATCGTGAACCAGTTCAATTTATCGTGAACCAGTTCAATTTATCGTGAACCAGTTCAATTGATCGTGAACCAGTTCAATTTATCGTGAACCAGTTCAGTTTATCGTGAACCAGTTCAATTTATCGTGAACCAGTTCAATTTATCGTTTTATCAATCGTGTAATACCTAATAATAAAAATAATAAATGAAGAAAATATGTTTTAAAAATGGTACAATTAAACCGGATGACATGAAATCAAATAAAATAAATAAATACCTCTTATTAACAAACAAAATTAGTATTAAATCATTTTCTATTAAATAAATTAAAAGAACTACCTTATTTAGACGTAGTTAATGCTCGAAAACATTTCTGAATAAGGTATTTTTGTTTTTTATTTATTTAATAGAAAATGATTTAATACTAATTTTGTTCGTCAATAAAAGGGGTATTTATTTATTTCATTTTATAAATATTAACAAGCAGCTCTGTATGGGGACTTATCGGTATTTAATGAGGTTAAATTTTTAATAAAAAATATATCTTACCGACAACTTTTGCTTTTTAGGTTGTTGCGCAAGAAGGAATACTTCCGAGGTAAATTTAATTCGACAGTTAATTTAAAAATACGCGTAAAACAACACATTTTGACGTTTAAACAAATTAATTTTAGCTAATAAAGACAAAAAAAAGGAAAGACAAAAAAAAGGAAAGACAAAAAAAAGGAAAGACAAAAAAAAGGAAAGACAAAAAAAAGGAAAGACAAAAAAAAGGAAAGACAAAAAAAAGGAAAGAAAAAAAAAAGAATATATCCCCTACTTTTTCTATTCACATTTCATTCTCCGGTTTTTCAGCGAAATAAAATTTTCACCCTCCAATCTCATTGCGAATTTCATTACGAATTTATTCGCCGAAATCATTGTTAAAGTATTGATAAAAGTCTCCTTCTTCATTCGTTGTGTTCCTTTAAAATGTTTTTATCATCATTTTAAGATTTGAAAAACGCCGCCCGGATTTAGCAGTTGACGACACTTGGGATTGGCTACGATAAAATTTGAATTTAATCGTATCGCTAACGGTATCGTTAGAAAGCCGTAATCAAACAATTAACAACTTATTGAAGATCTTCTCTGCGATTTCTAATCTTGTTTTTAATTGTTAGACGTACTTGGTGTATTGGAGAAAATTAAACGCGACCTATCGAACATCGATTTCCGGAAATGATTTTTATAAATTTTAACGTTTATTAAATTAGCGGTCTTTAAATGGCAGTCTTTCTTTTAATTGAAAAATGATTGCGCCGCATATTTCTTTAGCAACAATTCAATTTTACATTTAAAAAAAATATGCATATATATATATATGTGTGTGTGCGTGTACATACACGCACACACACTCATACATACATATACACACATACATACATTCATACATGTATACATATATACACACACATGCATATATATATATACAGTTTTTTCTAATAAACACTTTAGTTTTCAGCCAATATTTTGTGTACGTGTGTGAGAGGAGGGGTAATAAAATTTGAAGATAAGCTACAACTCTCATTTATTTTCCTGTATAGTAAGTTAATTTTCGCCTCGCGTCGAATGTATCACATTATCGTGTTTTATACACTGCCGAAATATCGATGGTACGTGTAAACCCGATATGCATTTTAAAATATTTCGATGGATACATAAAAGAAGCGTAAGAAATTTTATTTTTACGCCTACGATTCTGAAAATTTGTTTTACCCCAAGTAGATAGTCGGCTATTTCCGAAAATTTGTCTCGTATGGTAGAAAATATTTCATAAGGCTTATTCTGCAATACTGTAGTGAAATATTAGGTGATCCCGAAAAGTTCCATTGCACTCAAAATATTAAGCAGAAAACGCTCAATTCGCCCATTCGTGATACACGCCTGCATTAGCGCACTTCCGAACCTTTGTATACCGAATCATTTTTTTGAAATTAAAAAAAAAAAACAATTTTTACTATTCACGCAAATTTACATTGAAATTTTAGTTAACAAGCAAAATGCTGATTGAGAGGAACAAAGAAAAATGTTGTATTCTTCTTTGTCTTCACTATGATTTCAATCGAACGGAATATGCAGGAGTTACGTAGTCAAACAACAAATGCCAGCCATTTTCTTTTTTTTTTTTTTTTTGATTATATAGGAAAAAATTATTCTCAGCACGTTTTATAAATTCTGTACGGCTAGAGTGAAAAAAGAAGCTAAAATTAAATGCGCTTCATAAAAAATGGATACACTTACATAGAAATTTTAATTAATTTTCAACTTTTTCTAATTATAATTTTAGGAATTAATCTATTTTCGTTTTTAGTGACTACCTCTTTCTTACAGCGGAAGTAATAAGAATAAGCCGTTTTGGAATGTGTAATGTTTTTCTGTTATGTTTTGTAATAAACGGATAAATGCAAACCGTAAATTATTATTCAAATTGTTTGTCTTCCATAAATACTATAGGAAAACCATCATCTGCTGAACGTCCAGGGAATACTCCCACGGCGAGGTCCGATGTAAATATTTAGGATTTTTTGGAAAGGTGAAGGTATAAAGAAATAAATGTAAATCTGTTAGAATAAATTTAAAATACATTTTAGCATCATCAATTATTTAAATCGGTGATTCTAAAATGTAATTTTAAAATTAAAAAAGACATATTTATTCGATACAAATCTTTCGTTCTTTATTTTTACTGTCAGAGTTATTGATGAGCCGAAGCGTATTTAGTTTTTCGTTTTCATCTGTTGAAATTTATACTAATTTATGTTTTTTTTTTTTTTTTTTTTTTTAATATACCCTTTTTATTCGTTATGGACAAATCTTGCAACTCAATTTTTAACCATTTCTTGTACACTTCAAGTTTTGATAAAGCCAGCTACCGTGGCGTGTTTGATTAGTTTTAATTGTATTTCGTTCGGTTAGAGCAGGGTTCCATTCCCGCTACCACACGTTGGCACTTTTCATCAATTTCACCTGCGCTGTGTGTTGATGTCTATAATTGACGCCAGCCCAAAATAAAATAAAAAAAAGTTCTGATAATGCATTAATTTCGTATTTTTGTGTCGAGGGTTTTTTTTTTTTTTTTTTTTTTTAAATATTTACTATGGGTTCGTCAGCGAGGACATTAGTCCAAGAAATAGGAGTAAAGAAAAAATCAGATTTTTATGCGGCGTGGGTCTAAAAATAAGAGAAAATCAATCGCGGCAATGCGGATTTTCCGTTTCTGGCTCACAACATTCCACGCTGCTACGTTTTTAATTTTATTCTCTTTTCATTTTATTCGCATTACTTTATTCATTTTATTTATTTTTTCGTTGAATCTTTTTCTTTCTTTTTACTATATTTTCCTAAAAACGAAAATTAACAAGATTAATAAAAAATAATTTTTAGGAAATTAAAACTAGAGATAGCTGTTGCTTTTTTTCCTTTTATTATTATTTATTTATTATTTGAATTAGCGTGCCGTGTTCAGCAACTATTGGCTAGAGGCACGGATAATTACAAGCGAATATAATAAGTTAACGAGGAGTGAGGTTATATTGTATGATATAGATTTGCTTGATGTAGGAAACGGATTAAGTTCGAAAGGATTATGGGGTCATCAGAGAGAATGGTAGATAAGGAGGAGGGAAGGTTATGTGAAAATCTGAGGGAGGAGAACTGAGGACATTCTATGAGGACATGGAGAACAGTTAGATTAGTGTTACAAATATTGCAGATTGGAGCCGGAGTCCTTTGCAGCAGATGGCCATGTGTGCTTTGTGTGTGTCCCAGCCGGAGTCCTTTGCAGCAGATGGCCATGTGTGCTTTGTGTGTGTCCCAGCCGGAGTCTGGTGACAATTACATCGTCCTTTCGTCGGGTTAGGTGAGTCGTCCACGGTCGAACGTTTTGTTTGATTTGGCGAAGTTTATTGGAACACGGGACGGCCAGCCATCGCTGGTGCCATAGTGTGGCCAAAGCCAATTTGAGATGGCGGACGTAATCTGAAGCTGGTACCGGAATGTCTGGAACGGGGACAATCGTTGTAGCTTCCTTTGCTGTTCTGTCGGCCGGCTCGTTTCCAGGAATTCCCGAGAGACTTGGAATCCAGAGGAATGATATCGCGCGAGCAGGGGCAGATATTTGTAGATTGGCAACTTCCTTCGCAATGGGGTGTTGTTTATCGTTATAGACATCGGATATGGAATTCAAAGCCGCAACGGAGTCGGAACAGATTACTACTGAATTGTCTGTTTCCTGATTCAAGAAGAACTGTAGTGCTAAGAGTATTGCGTATAGTTCAGCCGAGAGGATGGAGAAGAATTCAGGAAGTGAGTATCGAATTAGTGCGGCATCTCCTTTTATCACTGAACACCCTACGAAAGTGTCGAAGATAGACGCGTCCGTAAAGAGTACTGATGCATTGCGGGCATATGAAGATATCTTTGATTTAGCCTCCTCGGAGATAATATTTTCGTTGCGGCTGCAATTTAATAAATCTAGATCCACTTTAACTGGATTGTGGTCCCATGGTGAAATGACTGCGGCTGAATGAGAGATTAACTGTGATTGCCTAATGTTGATGGTTGATAATATTCGCTAGTAATGTGAGCGGATAGTCTCGGCTGTTTCCATTCTAGCTTGAAGAGTAATTGGATATATGAGTAAAAATAAAAAAATTTGTTTTCTAACCGAAAGATCATAGAAATTTTTTTTAAAATATATATTCTTTTTTTATCGTAACTTTTCCGATTTTAAATCCATTATTACTCTTTTAACGAAACTTTTTAATGGCTCCAATTAATATAGGTTTTTTTCACATCTTTATTCGCCATTGAAGTTTAATAATAATTTGCAGATACTATTATTATTACTGTTTTTCGGTTTTATACATAATTTCACATTACAAAAACTATTAATATTAGAGGAAAAAATGGAATCAGTAAATAAATTGAAACGAGATGAAAATCGCAGCTTTTTTTTTTTTTGTGAAGTATTTCAATTTTTTTTTTGAATGAGATTCTCGAAAAATAATTTTAAAATTCGCACCCCTATATCGAAGTTCCAAAAACAGAGAATGATAAAATCGCATAATTCCCCGTTTATTTATTTACACAGTTTTCTTAATTCACTTTGTTCGGTTACCGTAATTGTGATCTATTACATAAACATCATCTCATAACTGAGCATAAATCGGTAAACGTTATGACGCTTTAAATTCTTAACAGCTATAACACGTGTACCTTTCACGAACAAACAGTAGGAAAAACAACGAACATTGACAGGATCGGATTCTTGTACTGGTAGAACTTGTTTAAAAAGAAAAAAAAAAGAAAACCAAACTACATCATAATGCAATTCCACTGTCCGTAGTCTGAAAACAAACGTTTTATGACTCTATTGGCGGTGACGGGAAAATCAGTAACGCCCGGAACTCTGTGCTTGCAAAAGACCACCCCATTTACCCGAATTTACTAGCGATGCAGACGAAGCATGATACTTATTAAGAATGTGTCGCCATTCGCATCACCAGCGAGTTGTCCCCAGGAGTTGTCACTTTTTACATGACCACGAAATTTTTTATATTCGAACAAAAGAAGTCACGGTCTCCAACCGCAATCGAAACCTTAGTAAATTATAGATACGGGTAAAGTTAACCCGTACAAAATAGGATAAATGCAACGGTGTGTCTCTGTTTAAATATGAATCAATAGTAGTATATACATGAGTATGAAACCGCGATTTTATTTGTATCATACGAAGGCAAAGTGAAATCAATCGGTTAGAAAAAATGCCAAACAACAAATTACCTATTACTATCAATGCAAATCCAAAGTAAGAGCTGATGTTGAAAAGTTCAATTTTACAATATTGCACAACTCGAGCTGTAATTACCGGCTGTGTAAAATATAACAACGAAATAATTGAACTAGTGGCGGATGATCCAGAGAGACATTTTAGAAAGGGAAATTATATAATTACGTAATATCTTATTCGGTAGACGGTAGATTTGAGAAATACCCCCCCTTGTTTCATAAAGAAAATCAAACAGCGACCACCACCTCTTTAGAAATTTAAAAATGTTCCTTAAAAATATATAATTATTACAATTTTTAATTTAAATTTTGTTTTATTTTTTAGTAGGTGAAAAATGAAATTATGAAATTGTAGCTGAAATGGTAGTTTAGAATTTGAATAATAAATTACTAGAAAGAATAGAACGACACAGCAGTATTTCTTATTAGACTTTGCTTCTTTTTTCATTTTTGTTAGTAATCCGATCCGAATTCTCTTTGTTCGTTAGCAACTTTTAAGTATATACATATTTCTCATTGAACTCTATTTTAAATTAAAATTGCAAAATAAAAATTCAAAATTGAAAATAAATAAAAAAGGCAAAGATCGATGACAGTTTTGCGTTTAAAATAGAATAAAAACGTAACTTTAATAGTTTCACTAGAAAATAGTATCAAATATTAATTATTAAAATCCATAGGTGTAAAATTCATACAAATATTTTATAGCATAAATTAAGTTTCTCTGTTATAAGAAACTTTATTATCGGGGTTTTCATTTTTTGAGGGGGATGTCCCCTACTCCCCTCCCATAGAGATCCGTTGAACGCTTTAGTAAAAAATTAGCACTACCGTATACGGCCAAGGATGTTTTTTTAAAGTTTTCAAAATGATTTGCGTAAAGTACTTTTTTTTTTTTCAATACGTTACCGCAGGAAAATCAATATCCTTTTTGGCACACGGTGGAACAGTTTGAAGGTAACCTAGAGAGCTTATTTTCGTAGAATTTTTAAAATAACTTCCACTTGCAATAATTATCGATAAATATAAATGATGTTAAACAGTAAATCTCGCTACCAATATTATATTCCATTGTCAAAATATTGCTTGAAAATACTTCGTGACGAAATGCTATTAATACGGAAATGAGAACGTGATCAAAAAGCGAAAAAAAAACAAAAAACAAAATCAAACTTGAATTTTTAAAGAAAAAGCAGGTCTGTGAACATTGTTCTCCAAAAAAGAAAGAAAAAAAAGACAACTAATTTTAACGATGCATCTTTAAAATGCTTAAAGAGATACGTGAAAACATTGCAGCCGTTGCGTTTGCGTAGAAAGGTAGTGTGTACTTGTAAAGAGTTGTAACTGAATGAAAAAAAAAAACGGGCTGAATTATAAATTTACCTGATCGGTCGGTGTAGAAGGTAATTTCCCGAACAAATCGTCCTTAATACGGTTTTAATTCAACACCTCTCCTCTTTACTCGCTACCGTATTTGATTTATTTCCACTAAATAACGACGATCGCTTGACCCTTCATTAGCATGCATTACGTATTCGAAAACGAATTCTCAGTTAACACTTTTGACGTAGTATAAAAGACCGAATATAGTTATCGCAGTGTATTTTACTAATTTATCTTTAATAAATGTAACTTATCAGCGCGATTAAAATTACGATGGAACACAAGTTTCATAAAAAATATAAACACCGAACGATACAAGCATTAATTTATGCGCCTTGTTGCGCAAGCGTACATTCAAAACTAAAAGAAATTTACCTATATACGTGCATAAATCTACATAAATACGCGTATATATACACACACACATGAGAACATACTATATATATATATATATATATAAAAATTAATCACAAATAAATTAACTTTTTCTTTGGGGAGACAAAAAAAACATAATATTTATCCGAAGGAACTCTTACATTCTTACGTTTTTATTCATTCATACAATACCGAGCAATAATACAAAAATATAATATTTCCTATATACTCGGACATTATCGAAAGCGTGAAAATTATTTTAAATAAAATTCCAGCAAATGCTTGGTTATTACAAGTGTGGAAATATAATTTAAATTCACAGAATTAATTTTTTTATGAGAAACGATAACTTGTTCATGAGAAATCCAATGAAGAACATTCGAATTAATGCTGCTTCCAAAATTCTTCCGTAATTTCCATCGGGACAGATGATGTACGAATAAGAGAAAAAAATGAAAAACTCACATACCGGGGAAAGATAAAATGAAAATATTTCCCCGTGCGACAATTTTTAAATTACCACGTGCTATGGTTGCATGCATATCCTACAGAGGATATAATAGTAGTTTCAGTTGCGGAAACAGAGACACAATAATCTTTTGAACGTTTGGACGAAACTTAATATAAAGAAATATTCACGGTTAGTTCTGAATAATAATCGATTTAGAAGCCGCATGTGCATTGGACTAAAGCAAGATTAGAAATTTGAAAGAAAAAGTCGTAAACAAAAGGAATTCTAACAATCATGAAAAACATTACCTGCCCAATTTTTAAGAAATATTCTCGGGCCATCGTTTAACAGTCGCAAGCTTAATCTCATATTTAAGAAGATTTGTGTTTTTCGTCAGTTATAATGTATAAACATGTCAATAACCAGCGAATGCAGAAGTATAATGAAATATAAAATACTACACAATACATAAATTCGCAATAGGTTAATTTGTGAATGTATTGTATAATTGAATTATACTCGTACTTCTGTGTTTGTTGGTTATTAAGATAAAATATTTTGATTTTATCGGACTTGAAAAGTTATTTGACGTCTCTATCAAAAATGGCATTCAATTATAAATTAAATTATATATTCGCTTAGATTGAATCACCTGTCTTTTCTTTCAGAAAGCTTCTGGCCTATCATTGCAATTTGCATGAATTCCGGCTCATGTGGATATATGTATAGAAATGAGGTGGCCGACAACTGGGCTAGGAACGCGGCTGGTAATTGTAGGATTCTACGGCATATCCCCATCCGAGGATTTATTAAGTATAATCAGATTGATGCATAAAGAATATTGGAAGTCTCTGTGGTACAACCCATATACTAACACACAGTATAAAAAAATCCAAAGGAATATCTCTGCTAAACCCCATGGTATTCTCGGTTGTCATACTCGAACATTTATTCAAGAAATTTCTATGTGGCAATTTGTAGGTTACACACTGGGACAAATGTGTTGCCTGCTTTTCTATTGATTTTCTCTACTCATGTAAGGGACATAGGTAAAGTGGCTGATGCGGATCACATGTTCTTAGAATGTTTTTATTTTACTTCGTACACTTCTGATCTCCACCAAGCGCTATTATTACTGAATATACCGTGTCCATATGAATTATATGCTTTCACTACCGATCACATATCACGCAATCTATGATTTTGCAAGAAGAAGTAGGATATTGGTATGGTCATAGCATAACATACAATTGTGATTAATAATCGAAAGTAACAGACAATGGGTGGAATTTGTATTTAACCCCCCCTCCAAAAAAAAAAAGATTTTTTCCATTGTACATAAGAAACAGTAGAGAGTAATTATACATATTACCCTTGAAATTATAATTTATTCAAAGCACAAAAAAAATTTGAAATTCTCGTGTACTTTAAAAATTTCAGTCGCCACTGTTTATTGTTAAAAAAGACTACAAGCAATCGATGTTACTGTAAGGTTTCCTCTGGTGCCGATTTATTCAGTTAATTTAAAAAATAAGATATTAAATTTTCAAGATATATGAAAAAATTTGAGAATTTGGAAGCCGAGTGTATAATTTGCAGTGAAAAAAAATCGGACTTATTATCAACTGAGCGCTAATTTTATTTAGCAATATCAAAAGGTCTTAATATCTTTTTAACTAGGGCGCCTATAACATGTTCAGCTGGGAGAAATTGCAGCGCATTAAGAGGTGTCAAATTTAAACTGCAACGAAAAATAGGTAACCTGGGTTTACTCGGTGTCTAGCGGAAATTTCTGGGAAAAATCACAGGCAGCATTAAATCGGAGGTAACTGATGTTCTCATGGTAGGGCAACGAGCGAAATTTAAGGTTCTTTTCGTTTAAAAGTAGTACAAATGTAACGGCACGTCTTCAGATGACTACAGAATTATTAAATATTCTAAAACTAGACTAGTTGGATGTAGCCAGGTCAGCAAAAAATTAACAAAAAAATATTCTTTCAATTTTTTTTTTTCAATGGGGGGTCACGTAAACTATGACATTAGCCTAATAACGCAAGTGAAATAATTTTAGAATTTTTCAATATGCGGCAACAGGATTCGAATGAGCTCCTACTTGAATGAGACGCCGCTGCCTAACCAACTACGTCAATGTAGCTGGCTTTCTTCCACTAATGGTGAATAAGGTAAAATTAAATTTAAAAACTTCTTAAATATTTTTACCATAACACACATATATAAAATATAGAAATAAACATACACATATATATATATATATATATATATATATATATATATACGTAGACCTCAGTAATTAAATTAAATTTTGCATCTTTTTCCAGACCAAAAATATTTTTAAGCGATGCATTATAACTTGATGATCAGAAGGAAATAAAAATAAATAAATATATCATTTGGATGTCAGAATGGGTTAAATTCATATGAATTTTAAAAACACAAACAAAAAAGAAAATATTTAGCACATATTCAATGCTGCGCTTGTTTTATACGAAATTAGAATTTTTGTTCAAACTGGTACACATGTATGGGGATATTAACGGTATATTCTTTATGAAATTTTGTAAATTTTTTTTAACATTAAGTTAATGACATATTATAAAGTGTTAAAAAAGGAAAAATATATTAAAGACCAAACGTATAATTATTTTGCGTTAATTTGCTCCGAATTAAAATGAGTAAAAGAAATTTTAAAGTAGAAATCCTTTTCCCAGATTCTAACTTCTGCCATCGTTATTGTAAATAAATAAAATATTCATTTTTTACTGTTTTATTAGAAATGTTTGAACTTACAATACAGGTTATTTTGAAAAGGGGGAATGGTGCAATACTTAAACTATACGAATTTCTGATTATCGTTCTTTGTTAATAGACATAGCCGAGTAGGCAAAAAGAAGAAAAAAAAAAGCAACAAAACCGGGTCTACATTTGCACTAAAATCACGTACTTCATAGTCTTATTATAATAATATAATATCAAAATATTATAATCAAATTAACTCGATGAAATTTTTTTACGGTAATGTGATTTAATCACGGAAATATGAACTACGATGTTAATTGAACGAATAAATAAAAGGTTTGAAAATAAATGAATTGAAAAGATACATCTATTCTTCTAAAAAAAGTAAAATTTTAATTAAATGAAACCTGTGTAATTCAACAAAAATTTAATTTAATAAATAACGTTGATTAAGTATATAAAAATTTTGTAAAGATGTAATAAATTGTATTTGTTGCAATATCTCCTAAATAATATTCTTCTTAACTTTAAGAGATCCTCATAGTGCAATGATTAGCATCAAGAAGAAGTACTAATATATGTAGGTCGTATTAGTTGCAATTTGAACTTTCACCCTTATTAGGTGACAAGCATCTTATATAGTGTATTTCAAAAAAATTATAAACAGAATTAAATATAACATTTTAAAATAATAATAATAATCAATCATCAATCATCATCAATCATTTATTTATTATTACTATCATAGAAATCCACAAATTCGCTGAAAAACGCTAATAGCGGATACAAAAAAAATCAAATAACAAATTTCAAGCTTATGATAGATACATAATTATAGTATTTACAATGAAATACATGTAATAAAATAATCAAAACTACTAAAAATAAAACGAAATAAAATCCGATTTGAAAATCAAAATAAATAAAAAGAAATACGATTAATCTAAAATATAAAATCTAAAATATATGTATGTAGTAGAGCAGTGCAAGAACTCCGGTAAACACGCAAGAGAAAAAAATTAGTACCGAATGAAATACATCAGAGTGAAACATAATTCAGTTTTCCTACTTTTATTATCACATACGCAATGTGCCTGTACGAAGTCAATCTTTGATCCAAATAGATTCCCAGATATATAACCTCATTTATTCTTTCTCTAATTATGTAATAATAATAGTAATAATAATAATAATAATAAAGAAAAAAAGTTTAACTAGTAAAAAGAAAATTTCATAATGCGTGTTTCTTACCTAAATCATGACACTGTTCGGCGAGTGAAACGCTTACCATAACAGAGGCCTTTAAAAGGAACATTATTTTTCAAAATATTTTCAAATCGCTCTTATAGCCGCATGGTTTACAGAAAGGAACCGCCAGACTTTCCAATTTTTTATCGAAACATTCTTGTTTTGATAAATATGAGCTTTCGTAATTTTAAGTAAAAAGTATCAAACTCGGCATTTTCTAATTTTTTTTTTCGGCTATGCTGTGAAAAAATGTAGGAAGCTCTCTTAATAATTAGTAAAATAATAAACTTATAAACCTTATAAAGCAAAGTAAGTCTCATATATCCATGACACAAAGTATCATAGATATGAAGTTAAGCTTTCCTCCGTAATGGTATTAAGTCTGGTGGATCTGAAGAGAATATTGGGGCCGGTTCCTTTCTTCTTAGAATCCGCCTTTACTTCCCCAGATTTCTCTGATATAACTCTAATAGTGAATTTTAGATTAGGTAAATCACCTAGGAGTGACGTGAATCGGAAGCAAGACAACTCCCGACGACAACTCTGGTTTGGTAGCCGAACATCTTAATTACTAGACACTACCGTGCAAGTTTATAACCCTCCTATAACAATAACCAAATAAATTTAACGTTTTCAAGAATTTCCCATCTTCAGCTGCAAATGCAAAAAAATAAAATATATTAATGATGCAGTTAGTAGTGTTGCATGGTTTTGAATTTGAAGGGGACCTAAATAATTTTTATGTCCGCCTTGAAAAGAAAATTGAGGAATATTATTAAAATTAAACCTTCTAATATTTAATTTTTAATTAAAATAAAAATATAGTTACATACAAATCATTAATACTAAAGGAGAGTAGTACGACTGAATTATCTTATTAATAATTAAGTGTGTACCTCCTATATGCTGTTTGATTTTCGTGGATCACTAATTTACTGTTTTTTCTCGGATAAAAAGAGGACAAGAACGCATAATTACGATTTACATTTAGTGTTTACAATTCTATTATCACGCATGAAACACACAATATTCTTCACGTAATCTATTGATTAGAAATTTAAGACTGGCTTCGTTGCTTTTTTCGCTTTTTATTACATTTAGTTTAACATTTCTTTGTAAATTTACACTTTTCCATATTAAAGAAATAATCTATTATACTTATCTTGCGAATTAAAATTAGTGCGGGAAAATAAAAATGACACCGATACCTGGGTGTCACTAATCTGTTTTATATTTTTTTCTTTTTTTTTTTGGTGAGAGAGATCGCGATGAAATCAAATAAAATTCGTACTTATTTACTAGTCGAAAACATTTGTTCAGTACTGTCCCGCGTAAATAAACTACATTAACAGTCAAACTTACTCCGAGATAAGAATTTAATCCGCATTTCGGAATAAACTGCTATAATACGTCAAATCATAAAGACACTTCTGTGAAGTCTACTGAGATGAAGGTTACTTTAATTAAACTCATTTACATTAAGTAAACGAAGAATTAATTAGTAAAATTTACAAAGTAATTTATAGCGGTAATTTAACAATTACATAAAAAGTACAGGTGAATAGCGTCCTTTCTAAATGCCAACATTTCTCACAGCCGAGAAGCGTATTATTCCACGATTTGTACACTTTCTTGGGAAATTTCATTTTATTTTCCTAATTAAAAAAGAGAAAATTTATAAAATTTCGGCAAGAGGAAATTTGTTAAACGAAATAATGCGGAATTCATAGCAGACCACTAACCGCTGTGATTGACTTCATCTGTTATAATTTATTTTGCTTTCATTACGATTACAATGCAGTTGACTAGCGAAGGTATCGCACACAATTTTGTTCAAAAAAAAAAAAAAAAAAAAAAACAACGCACGGAAGTCTATTTCAAATCTTTTAGGCAATAATACGTTTTTAGTTACGAATGAAAAGCTCCGTCAAAAATTTGACTTTGAATTCTAATACTGCACGACCTATCTAATTATTTATAGAGGTATAAAAAAAAAAAAAAAAAAAAAGTATTTTAGGAAGTGTCACATTTTTTACTATATAATCCATATTGCACGATTGCAATATTTAATAGTCGCATAATAGACTTCACGTGTTATTTTAACTTATTGCATGTCTAGTTTTTCAATATTAAAAATTGACGAGATGATATTCGAAAAAATTTGATAAAAATATTTAATAGTAAGCCTCTTATATTTAAAGTATAAAATCAGTATATGTATATATATATATATATATATATATATATATATATATATACACGTATAATACATTAATACTAAATTAAAGTAAAGTAAAGGAAGTCCCATATACCTTTGATAAGGAATCATGGATTGTGAAGTTAAGGTTCACAGTGCACTAAGCTGAACGGCACTAATGAGAATAGGAGGGTCAGTTCCTTTCTCTCGGCCTCCTTCACTTTCCCAGATTTCTCTGATAACCAATTCAATTTGGGAGCGATTCGAATCCGGAACGAGACAAGTCTCGGAAACCCATGATACTTGTGATTTAGTAGCCAAGCACCTTAACCATTGGGCTACCGCGCTACCTACATTAATACTAGTATTACCAAAAAAACTTATCACTACGCACGATCAAGGCTAAAATAAAATTATTTAACTATAGGTGTTTCGAATCGACGGCCGAGTGAGATTAAAATTGTCCTACTACCAAATGGATTTATGTTTCAGATTTAATAATGGCGCGAAAATAAAAATACCTAAAAAAAATAAGTAATCGTTGAACTCCTCTGCTTTATTGAAGTGTTACAAATTTATATTTCTACACATTTAACAAATACCGGTTATTTAAATTTTGTAAATCCCCCCTCCCAACCAATAGTATACCGGGTAGGTTGTTACTTGCACTTTGTACATTGATAGAATTTCAAAAAGTTATTAAACGCAAAAATAACTGAAAATGAAATAAATTATAATTCGGAAAAAGCTTTCACGATTACATATATAAATATCCGAATGTTTTAGATTCTTTGTGAATTACGAGTATAATTTACGTCTACGTAGAATTTTATTGTAATCGTTTTGTATGTAATCCAGCAGCAATGGTGTCTATTAATATAAATATTCGCCGAAGTGACGTAATTGAGGAGCCCAGTGAAGGTACCGCCGAAGATAACGTAAAAATAAATAAATACCAAGTAGTATATGACTTCAGACTAATAGTTTCAAAACGGTTTCAAAACCTTTCTATCGAACCTTCTGGTGAAAAATAAATTACTTGATAACAGCCGTTCCGGTAAAAAATAATTCATTGTTTGTAAACTAGATGATACTTTATAAAGTTAACTTCAAAAAACAAAAAAAAAACAAAAAAAACAAAAGAAAAGCATCTCGCGTAAGTTTTTGTAACGCTTTTTTTCCTTCACAAATTGTTCGCTCTGCTTTTATCTACATGTTATGCGCAGTGTACAATTTGTAGCTAATGTATACGTAATCGCAAATATTTTAACAAAACATTTTTTAAACGAGGGAAAATTAATTATAAATTTTCAGTGGAAAACCAAAATCATATTTTCAAAAACACAACTATCCTTTCCCATTGTTTTTTTTTTTTTTTTTTTTTGTTAACCGAATTACACGATTATCCAATTATTTCTTGGTCTCTTTCTTTTGCTGTTGCTGTTGGTGTAAATAAAATGAGTAAATGAATCCCCCAGCAATCTCTAGCAACCTTTTTTTGCTAAATTAAAATCTTTCGAAATCATCAATAGCATTAAATTGAGTTCGGGCAAGAGGAATACTCTGCGATCATCGAAATATTTCGACTTTTAGCGTTTCGATTATTTCGAAAATTTTTAAAACCATTTTTCTCTCGAAATATTGACCGAATTTAAAATATGACATTTCTAAACCCGCTCTACTATGCTATAAAGTCGTTCCTCAATTAAATAGTACGAAAAAGTCGTTCGAAATAAATTGAACTGTTCAGCGCAGTTTTTCGACGAATGTTACATATTCCGTACCGTCTCTGTTTTCTTTTGTCTCGTTTTAAAACAATTAACGGGCAATACTGTTCTATCTAAGCTAGCTAGTACATAGTTTGTCCAATAATTTCGAACGGGGGAATTTGAATGTTAATTATTAAATTTTGTATTTTAATCATGTCGAGCAGTTTGATTATTTATTAATCACCGGTTACTCGCCTAATGTCGAAACCTCTTACATTCCTGGATTTGCCTAAATCTCATTTTTAAAAACCGACGTCAGAAATTCACGTCAGGTCGACAAACTCCCCCCGCATATAATCACAACATTTCGACTAAACTGAATTCCTTTCCGAGGTATAAAAAGAATTCATCTAAAATTGATCTTTACATATGCCAGTTTTGAAGACAAAATGGCTAGAAAAATTTCTAAAGAGAGTCTCGGGGGAAGGAAAATAATAGAACAGAAAAGTCTAGTAGCCGAAAAATTGACTTCGATGCACAGTATTTTTAACTAATGACGGTCATTAAACCGGTTACATAGTGCATGCGTCGGAATAAAAATAAACCGAAGCCGATGTGGTTGTGGAAAACAACAGGACTACGCCAGACTACCTTTTCCGCTGCCAATTAGTGCCTACCGGTATAGCAGAGAATTTACGGGCGGTGGTATTATCTGATGGGAGCGAAGTGGCGATTGAAACTGCTGCATCCGTTTTCAGATTAACTGCAAGGTTTCCTGCTAAATTGTTTATTTGTTAATCGTTTAAAATACGCCATGGCGATGATCTATAATTTTAATTTTTCCACCGAATTTGACTACATGGTAAAATTATTCCTCGTACATTAATTAGTAATAAATGCGTAATATTTTCAACTAAACTATTCGATTTATCTTGAAATTTATGTTTATCATTAAAACAATAATTGCGGATTGTCTTTTCTTTATTTCTCTCCCCCTCTTTCTTCCCCTATTTCGCTATATAGATATATATGTATATATATATATATATATATATATATGTATATATAACTCGGCCATTTTGGCCTCGTGACCCCTCTTGCTTACATTTCTGTCGCCTTCACTTCTATACTTTGTATAAAATGATCAAAATTTGCAACGTAATTCTAAATCGGACCGTACGAATATAATAACATAATCACAAAAATTCTACCCCAACATTTAACTTTCATTACATAAAACTAGGACAGTTGTAATTAATACATGTAAAGTCGGTAAAAATTAAAACATAACAAACATTATATAAAATTGGGACGTTTTTTCTAATGGGGGGTAACCTAAGAATTACGTTGTAATTAATATATATATGAACTGAAGAACCCTTTATTACAGAAACACCTCCTGTCGGATGATGGTCTCCTAAAATTCTCACAGAAAAGTGTTAATCAGGTTATTTTTAATCGTTGATACAGAAACCATTATACGATTTTTATTTTACCTTCCGCATAAAAATGGCATAGTAATTTATATATACGTACAGTGGAAATCGTTTATAACGACATTTGGAAGAGGATAAATTATTTGGTCGTTACAACGAATTTGTCGTTATAATATCCGATATGAAGTAAAGTGTTTTTATTTTTTTTTGATATCTAAGATTTACTGTTACGGAAGAGAGTTACGCCGTTATAAAACTTTCGTAAAATATTTCACAGAATAATTTTTTTTACCGATTAAACGAGTAATCATTTGTAATCTCGTAAATTTTACACCACAATTTTTTTTTTTTTTTGCTTGCAATTCTGAACGAATAAAACCTAAATCGTATATAAAATAAGTATGAAAAATAGAGAAAAAATTACTACTGTTTTGCCTTATTTTTGAAGAAATTTGTAATTTTCGATTTTTCATTATAATGAGACGAGTGGTACAGAGTTATTTTCTAATGTTCTTTATAATGACACCTGCACTAGGGGAGGGGTTTTCATCGGTTTCGTTAAGTTTACAATTAGCATTAGGCATGTTAATTAGCGAACAAAGAATTACTGTTATATCTGATTATGTAGAAATTTCATTTTTGCGTGTTTCTTTTTTTTTTGCTGGTTTTGGTTAAATTAATCTGCAAAAACCTTTCCAAGTTTAATTTTGTGTCGTCAGGCAGTGCGATAATTATTTATCTGCGTACCAGAATTTTAGTCGCGGTATATTTCATTATAATCATTGTCGTTTAAAACGTATAATTTTGCGGATAGGATAATTCGTCGACAAGCGTTTCAGCGTTTTAGCTTGACGAAAGTTTTGTATGTAAAAAATAATAAATACATATTTTTCAAAAAAAAAAAAAAAAAAAAAAAAGAAAAAAAACTTCTGCCGGTTCCAGCAATATATTTGTCTCTATAATACGTCGTTATAACCGATGTATGTAATTTCTAATCCTCTAGACGGAGATAGATACCCCATAAAACAAGTGACCGTTTTCGGTGAAATGAAATGTCTTGTAAACGTGATAAAAAAATAAGTTACAAATTGAACATTACGCGATATTGGATGCAGCAAAACGTTTCACAAAAATATTGCGTGATTTTTCACCCCCCTCTCCCTTCCGCTGGGGCGTAAAATGGTACTAATATAAAAAAAAAAAAGGGAACATAATTGTATATAAACAAGTTGCATTAAAAATTTAATTAAGTCGCCGTTTCTTCACGCGCTTGCCTAAACCAGTCTTTATTAATTTTTTTCTTTTTTCTCCTGGAAAGTACTCAACACGAAACGCAGTGTCAGCCGTTCTCAACAGCTTGTCGATATGCAAAAGAAATTTTTATTATTGCGTATATTCTCACTAGCTTACTGTTCAATCATTTACTGATTTACAGATAAGAGGAACAGAACAAATTCAGATATCCCCCGCTGCGCTGATATTAAAATAATAATTTACGATCGCAATAAAAACACCTTCTGCGTCTAGATGCGATTTTAAAAATGTTATTAATAAATTCCGTAATTCAAGTACCATCATTGTTCTTAATGTTTTCGAAAGAAAAAAAAAAGGAGTATCGGAATTCTTTTAAAGCGTTCTAACTATATAGTAGTCCGATTCCGTTATGGTTTTAGAGTCTGCCATCAAAGAGCAGCTGCCTGGTTCAGCGTCGACTTAAGTGTTACAATCCACTACTTCGGCCACGCTGTTTCCGTTTTTTATGTGTTTTTCTTTTTTACCGTGTGTATTATATTCGCGATAGTGAACGATAATAATGCAGTAGTATGTTGTGAAATCTAGATTATATGGCACAATTTACTGGAGTTCACAGTTAATTTGAATAAAATAATAAATAACGTTTCAACCATCATCGTTTCGGCAGAAGGAATATGTCGGCTTTTAGACCTATTTGCTATATATCGATAAAAAAATAACGGAAAAAAGTAATTTCTATTCTATATAGAAAATTTTCTGATGGTTAATATAAAATTATCTTATTATATGCTGTGCATTTTATTTCTTTGACATTACGTATAGTTTGATTAGCGGTATCGATCCGTTAAAAAAGGCAAATGTGAAATTCACTACCACGGACGTAAAACGCAAAAGCCACTAAAGGATTTTTTTTTTCTTTTTTCGGTCTCCTAATTTTAGAACGTTTTGAAAAGTATACATTTAGTTTTGCACGAAAAAAGTTTTGTATCGTTTCAGTTCTTTTGAATTTCGTGAAAATTTCGGTTCCGGCGAAAAGATTGAAAATATAAAAAAATTGCAGTTACAATTTCGGCTAAAACATGAAAGAAATTTAGCTAATACAAGTTTTAGTGCACCGAGTCGGAAAATTTAAAACAAAAAATCGAAATTTATATATAATCGGTATTTATAAATTGTATACGCCTCCCTAAAAACTTCTTAGAACGTTTTTGCAATTTCTTTGTCATTAATTTCCGATTTTAATGGATAAAACTGATATTTTTATTTAAAATTTGCGTTTTTAATGAAACAATTGGCGAATAGTTAGTTGTAAACCGGGTTCCGAATAGTAAGAACCGGTTAAAATATTTCCATCATTTACCCTTCTTCATTTTTATTTACACTTCTTTATACGTAAGCGCTGTTTTGAACCTATTCAACGACACATTATGAAATATAAAGGATCACAAAACACACATATGTATATCCCCGTACATTATAATGTGTGTATAATAAATTGTAAAACGGTATACAATGGTAGTAGTCTGCATGGAAATCAAGTGGACTGATAAATGACTGCTCTTCGGTTTACATGTCTGCCGCAGTTTATAAACGATTCATCAAAAGGACAGTTGTTGTTGAGATGTTGATAAATTGTAAGAAAGAAATCGATAGGCAGCGAGAAAATGAGTTAAACAAAGAAGTTATCGAGAAAATTTGGAGGAAGCTAAACACAGTAATACTATTTCCTTTAGAAAGCTTCAATCAGTAAGTCTGGCAACTATTTAGTAGTAAACGAAAGAAATATTATTAGTAGTCTGAGAAAAGGAAGAAACGATTCCGACAGCGATCGGTAATGATTAGTCAATCAATCAGTCTGTTGAACCACTAATTTTTAAATGCAGAGTCAACTAACGTTTGTGATCAACTGCCGGTAAACTTAGTATACCCAATTTTTATTAATACCCTACGGAACGCTATAAATTTTATTTTAAATTATACGAAATTTTTCTTCATTCAGTTTCTAAAACGTAAAAGATCAGATACAAAAAAAAAAAAAAAAAAAAAAAAAAAAAGAGACCCTCATTAAAGATTAAATTAATTTTTTTAATTGGATTCTTCTTAAAACAATGCTCCGTGTAATTTTACTAGTGATTTACACTGAAGAAAAACCATAAAATTATCATCCCAGTTTTCCTCGCATGCTCATATGGAATTATATGATAATTCAGCTCCTGTTTGCAAAATTCTAACAGAAATTAATACGATTAACAACGGTTGATAAGAAATCTTTTTATTTTTTAAAAGTTTATCATATTTGTCGTGATAATCGTTACCTTTTTTTTTTTTAAACGTACCATTAAGTTGAATTTCGTTTTATAATTATAAATAAAAGGTAAGTATAGACGGATTTTTTACCACATTTTTCGTGTTAAAAAAAATCTCGAAAAATGTTATACATTTTGAATGGAAATACACGAAAACACCCTCTCGCAGTAGGCATGCTGAAACAGAATTCCAGGAGACTGAAAAAAAGACACACTACTGTCAGTTTGGTGTTAAAAAAAAAAAAAAAAAAATCCCACTTACGAATATCCTATAGCTACTGAAGATAGAAAAGAAAAAAATTCATCTCATAGTTGTGGTTTCTTAGTTTACGGAATTCTAAAAATTTTCAGTTTACTTTAGACTGACTGAAATAAAATTATTTAGAAAAATCGTCAATTATTAAAACAATCCCGTTTCTTGTCACACGCATTTTAATAGTTTGCATGGAATATCGGCAAATGTTCGGCTACCATTACGATGTGTTTTTCGGTTTTCTGTTTGATTATATGTAAGATTTGATTTATTTGATGGCGCTTTAGTCATTTTTTCCCCCCTTACCATGAGCCGTGTGTAACTGCATAGGTCATTACGGTATACGGCAATTACTAAAGTTTAAATGACTGGAGCGATCTGATTTGAAATACATGCCAAGGTTTGGGCGATCGTGCAGCAATTGGCGAGGATCTTTTGTAAAGAAAAATTCAGGTTACGATGTCGTAAATTTAGCACACGTGGGAAGGAAATAATGAACTGAGGCATAACACGTTCGGGAACAGAAATGGCAGGTTTTGGGAGGCGATGGCACACGTAGTCGTGAGACAAAGAAACGTGCTCAATTCTTGAGCGATTAATTATTATAAAGTCGCGTCAAGACACACGTATCCTCTGGTGGCCACCAAGGCTCAGTTGATGGTTTTATTGATCTTAAAAAGGTATTTTGAGATGCCCCGTGTGACCTCCATTCCGGCTTAGATTTAGTTATTAAAATTATCGATTAAGAGCTAAAAGAAAGCTGGTTCTGATAGAACAAAAAAAAATCGAACAAATTTTGTCGAAAAATAAATATCACACATCATCGTATATTTACACGATATCATTCAAAAAAACCCGATCTTAATTTTATTTACTTAAATTTATTGCATGGTAGCATTACACGTAAAACTACTGAAAACTACAAAGTAACATACGGGGGGGGGGGGGGGGGGAATCGACTAATTGAAGCCGAATTTCGTATCTTACAAAAAAATAGCGATATAAAAATAGCCGAGTTATTTTTAACAAATCAACCTAGATTAAAATCAAACAAAGTATTATCTCAATACAGTTTTCGTTGTAATGTTGTAAGCATCTACATTAGAAATTAATGCACTAATAAATACTGTAAATATGTAAAAAGACAGGGGGCAGGAAATCCTCTTTCGCAACGTATTGCTAACGACTATCGATGGAGGCTATTTCCATTTCTATGAGCAGCAATCGTTAAAGCGGAAAACGAGCGATAGGCAATGGATAAATTTTTTTGGCTATCGTTGGAATCGAAAATCTCTAGGCGGCTCGTCGTAAGCAACGCGTCATTAGTTTGTTCACGAAATGGGCACGACGTTCGACAACAGAGCAACAACGGCTGTGTAGAAGGGGTGTGTGTGTATTCGATAAAATACAAAGCTGATACGTGTCTAGTGTATTTTACATCGCACGGTGTAAAATTTTAATCGAGAAAAAATACACGCTGCTATTGATGCAAAATATTATCAGAGGGGATGAAATATACATATACTCTTAAAAATTCGTCGACCCGGCAATTTGAAATTTCCCGGCTTCGTTCGACTCGTACGGCTATTTCTAGCCGAGAATTTCTACGCATACTTAAACATTCCACGCCATCAATTTTCAAAATTCCCGCTCGAGCGAACACTAGTCAGTCTCCTGATTATTTGAGCCCGCTAGCCACGCTAATTCATGCCTGTGTATACGTCAGTCCTATTTCGAACTATAATTTTTTTCGAAAATACTTCAGCCCTTTTTTTTTCGTATATTTATATTAATAGTACGTATAAAGAAGAAACGTGTCTACGCATTTGTAAGACTACAGTTCATCCGGTTTTTTTTCTTTTTCTTTCTCTAAAAATTTATCTCTGCGGACAGTACTGAAAGCGGATTAGGCTTCTCGATAATACGGAAATGCTTTACTACGAAATTCAAAAATTTCGCAAAATATTTCGGCATTTCAAATGCTCAAAATTTCCAAACTGTGTAACGCGTTCGCACCAATGAAAAAACACGTCGAAAGAAGTTAATGTCTTGACTGAGAATTAGGTAATCTGCCGGTTTTGTAATATTACTTAAATTTAATATAGCATACAGCGGGCGATATGAAAGAGACAAAGATGAGAGATGAGAAGGAAAAAGGAGAAGAGTGTGTCTTCAGTTATTAAACGACGAAGAATCTGCTGAAAGGGAACAAAAGGGGAAAAGAATATTTGATAATAATAAGGAGGTTTGCGAAGCCGGAAAAGGAATACCGGAGACAAAAGGACTATTGCTGAGGGTGGCGCAGGAAAATTATAATAAATCCGTGGAAATGAGGAAAATAGATCAATAAAATGCGGCTTATTCGGGGAGCTCAGAAAATTATCCTATTTAGGAGGTCCCTTAAATTAGTACTGTAAGTATATTACATCGGATAGACTTTTTTTAAACGGATGGATATGGCTGAGTAATGATTATTTTTCTCGGTAAATAAAAGAAAACACTGCCGAAGATATAACGAATACACACAAATAAGGATGTTAAAATACCGACATTTGTTTTTAATTATTTTTCACGTATTTTTAACAACGGTAGGTGTGTGTTAAATCAGTTGTATGTTAGTTACCTCGTTAATTCGGAATAAACGAATAACATTTTTATGCGGATGAAACTCATTTCGGAGTTATCGCGTTTGTCGTGTAAAATTCGAAAGGCCTATTTAATTTTTCATATTTTGTGCATTTTGCGACAGTAGTCACTTTGAACCGGTTCTCCTAGTAGCAGACTGACTGCAGCTGGTTCGTAAAAGTCTAAATCGAAAAGACCCCCGCCGCTCTATTGGCCTTTTCTTTTTCTTCTTTCGGATGAACGAATGGGAATCCGGCGACTGCTGCTAAGTTTATTAAATATCTGGAAACGCGGTACATCTCCAGCGGTTTATGTGACGACGAGATTTCTCTTGTCAGTTCACGTAGCACACGCCCGATATTTCTATAACCGATTGATTTTACATCAGTTTTCTCCTAAACGGAGATAAAGTAAGAACATAATAACGGTGTAATAAATAAAACATACAATTCTGTCGGAAAATCCTAAAGACGTACCGAGCCTCCGCTTCACGATATACATATATGGAACCGCATGCGGTATTATCGGCGGCACGATCAGTTTCGTGTTTTGAGTTCACTATACCGTGCAACAAAGAGTATCCAGTTTTTGGTAAACGCCACGCGGCCAGCTGATCTTCGGATTTCTATTATAACAAACGGGCGCGACATAAAGTTACCGGTTAAAATCATACGAGTTAGACGAGAGATAGTATTAGTTCGCGATTAAACTATTATTTCACTCGTGAAATATTCTCTGTTTTCGAACAAAAAAATGTTGCAGATTCGATCAATAAAAAGAAGGGAATCAGAGAGAATATATTAAAATATATTATCAGTAGTGTTCTAGTCGCCGTACGATAATATTTCAACAAATGCGCAAAACATTTAACGAAATGTACGATGAAAGTTTTAAAAAAAACGGATACTTAATAAAAGTAAACTTACTTTTTTTTCCCCGAATTCTGGCTATCTTTTGCTTACGTTCATAATTAGGCATCTCATTATTATTTTTGAATATAGGCGAAAGGGAAATTATTTACAATATTACAAAAACATTAACATATTAGTGGGGAAACGTCAGGCACTTTTTTAAAAAAGTTTTAAAAATTATGATGCGTGTATCAGTGTGGTACACGCGGAGGAAGTGAAACTTATTTGGCTTATATGTGTATTAAATTCTATAATAAAGTTTTATTTTAAATTAATTTTATATATAAGTAACACATTTATTATTATCATTATTGCAATCATATAAAAATAAATATAAATATATATCTATATATCTATATATATGTATATAAAAATCCCTTGTCTTTATGTTTGTGCAGGATAAACTCGGAATTTACTTAACCGATTTTTATAAAATTTTGAAAGTACATGCGCAATTTAATCCAACTCTTAAGAGATAGGATACTTTTTGTTTTAATTATTTACATAAATGTATTTGTTATATTAAATAATTTAATCAATCAATTAAAAAAAACAAATTTAATTGTTGGCTATTACTTTTTGCTTTAATTATTTACATAAATATTTGTTATATTAAATAAAACAAATTTTGACAATTTTATTATTTTTTGAGCACCAATTACTTTTCGTGGCGACTTTTGTGTATCGTGCGATGTTAATCGAAATGCAACCATGTTTATCTCTGGCGCATGGCGTTTTTATCGATGAATGATCAAATAAATTGTGTTCGCTGTCGTTTACAAAAAAGTTCGGTATTATTACGGAGTTGTTGTTTATGAAAAAAAAAATAATATAAATATTGTGCGATATTGTGCGGCATTTAATTTATTTATATTTCGGTGTATTTAATAAACGTCCTGCCTTGATAAAAAAAAAAAAAAAAAAAACTATTTTAATATTCCCACAATAATAGTGTGGCAGTGATACAACTCTGTGACATTGTTGGGCATCTAAGTTGCTTTATATTTCAATATAAGATAATGCCGCGGAGACAATCTGAACCTCAACAATGCGCGTAACAGAAATGCACGGCGTATGCGTGTTATGAGAACTACTGAATAATCGGAAGAAGAAATTGCAAGAATAAACGCATGTTGCCTGCTGCTCACGTGTGGGAACACCATCAAGTGTCTATTCGTGTTAGCAAAAGACAGGTTGACCAAGAACATTGTGCACAAATTAGTGCTTAGATAATTTTCAATTTTATAAAATAATATAACTAATAGTTCGAAACCAATGTTATCTGCCTCATTTATAACATTTAATTTTCATGTAACTAATTTATTTAGTATATTGTGTAAATAAGTCATTGATTACACAGATTAAAGTTAAAGATTAGATAAATAAAATGTAAATTCAATAAGTGTATATTAGTTGGATAATTTCATTCTCTACATATGATTCAAAATCGGCTAAATAATTTCAGGGTTATTAGTAAAAATTAATTTGGTTGCATCAAAATAATAAGTAAAAAATTAATTTAATCTATTATAACTACTAAGCCACAGCAACGCGTGGCTGGGTCAGCTAGTATATATATATATATATATATATATATATACCGAGGGACAATCTATTTCATACAAATTTTATGATTTAAAAACTCACTAACAGACTAAATATATAATGTATCGGATCGTGAATATCTTTCTATAGAGTGGTGTGTACACGTACTTATTACATGTATATATATATATACTTATATATATATGAGAATGCTCATAAACTATATTCTGTACGAAGTTCTGTAGTATAAATACTTAACTATACATTTACTCATTTTGGTATACTACCAGACCCAGATACATACTTACACATATACACAAATACATACCTACCTTACGTTTAACGCGTAACGAAATTTTTCCCTACCGTGCCGTCAGAAGTTTAACTTCAAAAATTTAGTAGTAACAGAAGCTTTTAAGTAAAAATCAGTTAATAGAAATATTTTCTTCTTTAATCCCGATCGAACAAAACCGTTTTTCAGACGATTGTGCAATATCATTATCTTTCAGGTGGTTAATAGCTTTACACCTCTAACAACGGTACACTAAACTTACTTTTTTTGTATTTTTTAATAACCCCTAACGAAAGCTAATGTCCATTATATATTTATCTTTGATGTTTGATATTCTACCGATATCGTCGCAACACTTTGAAGAAAAAACAAAAATTGTATCAACAAAGCGCTTTTCATTTTGCTTTTTTCGACATCGTTTCTTTTTAACAATTTACTAAGAACGTGTAAGATCACACTGTTTTGTTTTTATCTTTTTTTTTATTATTATGCGGAAGGAGCTGAACTTTTTAAAAATAACTACTAATTGAAGCGAAATCACGAATACTAGTTATTTTATGGAACAGACTGTCCTAACTATTCATGTCAAAATTTTCTATATCTAACCTGCTAAGTTCGACTAAATTATAACTTTATTCCCATCACCGCTTAGTTATTATTAAATATGATAACATTTACATAGATTTGAATTTAAAATTGAAAAAAAAAAAAAAAAATTCAATTTCGAACACACCAAACGCTGATATGGGTTAATTTTCAAAAAAAAATTCGCCACAGAGAAATATCTAGCGGATTAGGAGTCACCGTCAAACTGGGTCTTTCTGTTCCTTATAGAGTTCTTCCCCTTTCCTTTCCATTTCCAGATATTATTCCTGTACTTCAATCTAAGCTCTATTTCTAACCGTCTCTCTATTTAACTCTTTCCGTAATTTTTGTAGTTGTTCGGTCAAATCCACTGGTACGCCCAAGAGACAATATATAAAATATTATTATTATTATTTTATATTTAAGAAAAAAAAAAGAAAGGGATTAAGTGAATTTATGTTTATTAATTTATTTGTGTTAGCAAAATTATCCATCGTGAAAATTGATACACCTAATATTTGTTAAATTGTTTAAACAGATCCACATTATTGTTCAATAAATTCGAATAAAATGTTTTTTGAGAATTTTTTTTTAAAAATACACAGAATGTGGATAAAAAAAAAAAGGTTGGTGGTTTCGTTGTAAAATGATAAATTTTTTTTCCAATAGTGTTGATCGATCAATTTTATTACGCAATAAGAAGCTGGGTTTTTTTTTTTTCCAAAATTAAAAGCCATCGTTACTCTACTTTTATTAAAAATCTCGGCAAAAAGTGAAATCGAGAATATTTATATAATAGACATTTTTTAATAGGTATCAGCCGATTTAAATAATAATTCCCGCAATAATGAAAACGGATTCCGTGTAAGAAAAAAAAAAAAAAAATACAAAACATAAATTTACAAAACAAATAAATTTTTACAGATATTATAAAAAATAATAACTTCCAACGAAAAAAAAAATAAAACATATAAAAAATGTCGTCGCCAAACAGGAACAACATTAAAATAACGCACGATCTGGTAAGCGAATAATACTACATCCAATTGGTTACGTTTAAACGCTCACGCCCGATCGTTATATATGATGACCCGACTATTAAGACAATTTAAAAAAATAAAAAAGCCATTTAACTTTTACTTTTTTCTTCCGTCTCCACGAATCATATTGAAATATAAGAAAATAAATACGTCGTTTTATTAAAGAGCCGTGATTAAAATTGCGTCCGACTGATCTTAGATTGTAAGGGGGCGCGGATATTAAATTTTGTCACATTAGGAAGATAGGTTCGGTATTTACGATTAGAGTATTAAAAATTTTTTTGATATCTGGTTATAATAAAGATAAATAAACAAAACGTCGAAGCTAAATTTCGGCAGTCTTCAGACCGTATTAGTAATTGTCGGGATTTCTGTTTTTCAACTATGTAGTTTGCATTATATAAATTCATTAGTCGATTTTGTAACTAGCAACGCGATACATAGTGTACGTAGAGAAGCCAATAACATCAGTTAGTCAACTACCCATAAATGTGTTACCGAGTTTTAAGGGGGTTGTCCACACGTAAAATATAGGTACACTATAACGAGGGTAGTTTTAGCGGGAAGGTGTTAACCGACAACTGACACCTCACAGTGGGTGGTTAACCGTTGTCTTTCCGACTCATTCAACGACCGACAACCCAATACGGTTGATGTAAAAACACATAAATTTTACACATATACACATAGCCCGGAAGATAAATGGAGAACCGTGAAGGGGCTTGTGATATCCATCTGGTTCAAAAAATAAAAAATAAGTAACAAATCCGTGTTCTAATATACGCGACGGGAACCTATGTGTTCGACAACTATCCATCGCAAACATGATCGGAATATTAATTTAACGGATGAAAACGAATTCACGCGATTATGACAGAAAACGTAGCCGAGATGTACCGTGGTAACTTACAACTAATAATTTCATAATAAAGAGCGTTTATTGATTTATTTTTTATTAAACGTACAAAATTACTAATAAGTTAAAAACAACTTTTAGGAAAGGGAATAGTACTGACGAATTTAAATGAACATAAAAGTTAAGCGAACTGATTTATTGTTATACTCATAAACACAACAATAGTCGTATGTAACTTAATAATTAACATTGAAATTCGGTAAATAAAATTTATATTCTCCACGAAAAAAAATAAATAAAAGAAAGTATCATTATAACTCTTTTTACGAATAGAGTTACGCGTGTCTTAAACAGGACAACGGGAACTATTAAGGACTAACGAACGATGAAGAAAGCAATAGAAATCAAATACTTGAGAATATTTCGGATGATACAATTCATTTTAAAATGAAACGAGCCAAAATTTTAAACAGAGAACAGTTTACAAAAGTATTACATTAAAATGTGAAAAACAAATTTTTTGAAAAAAAAAAAAAAAGAAGAAAAAAACATAGCGGAGAATAATTACTATAATTAATCGTGTATATAATAAATAAGCAAGCAGAATGAAGCCAATAAGATATATATTCTTGTGGTTCATTTATTATAACACAAACATTTTACTCGATGCAGCGAATATTCGTATAACTGAGCTTTAAGTTTGTAAAATTTTTATATTGCGGTATACTAAATCAATAAGAATTGCTCAGTTTACTTTGTGGCAGCCGTATCATGACTTTACATTTTCCTATTTCATCTATCAGTTCTTTTTTTTTTTTTTTTTTTTTTTTTTTAACCCCCCTTTGGGCATATCAACAAAGGATCTTCGCCCAGAGTTCGATTTTATCCGTTATTTCGAATTCCATTCGGAAACTTTCTTTAAATACATTTCGAATTACTACATACGAAAAATGTTTAAATTTAACGTGCATTATGTACACCAATTCCTCGAAATTTTAAAATCATATACATACGATTATATTATATGTATATCCTTCTCTTCTTCTTATTTAATGGCTAGTTTGTCCTTATTAATGACCGTTTCTGTCAGTTCTGTTTCTCCGCTCCAACGTAATAAGTTATCCTTCCGTGATGTTTTTCTTCGTCCTGCGCTTCTTTTACCGTCTGTTTTTCCTTTCAGAACCAGTTGTAAAGGCTCATACTTTATATTTCTGCATACATGCCCGTAATATTCCATATTATGCGTTTTTCAATGCTGAAGACTAACTCCTTACATGCATAGCTTATAGGAAAGATTTCTTACGTTAGCATCAATGAAAGTGAAATTTTGTACAAAAAAGTCGACTGACGGATTGAAATTTTAAAAAAAAAAAAGAAGAGAAACAAGAAATTTTTAAATATTTTTTGATTGTTTTACGTATCAAAAGGCGGTCTATTTAAGCTGTTAAAAATTAATTTTCGTCAAAACTTTTAACTTATTACTCAAAATTTCAAGATAAACTCAAAGCGAACCTTACTCGGTCAGTGTCATTATTTAGAAATGCTGACAGTATTACTGATCGTGTGTACTGCAAAATACTGGCGTACTGATGTTTTTACTGATATGATGCGGACGATCAAATTGGTGCGTGGTCATTACTTGTGAGCAATACTGATCATGTAAAGTAAACAATATTTTCGTTATTGTTAGTATTTCGATTTTTGGCTTAACATTAACAACAGTCGTCTGAATAGCCGCAGGAAATATTACAACAAGAACAAACAACAAATAAAACAGGGAGGCTAATAGCAAAATATCTACGCAATGCAGAAAAAACGTATCGACTGTTTAAATATTTAAATAATTTACAACAGCGAGTCAAACATTTAAATAGGCAAATTTTGTAGAAATGCGTTAATGGATTACTTAGAATAGGGATCCGTTTTGTGATTACTGTAGCATTTTGCGAAACTTTGATATTTTAATTTACAAACTCGCAATAAATCTGAGCAAAGCTCGATCACCAAGTACTGAAATATTCAGTCAATGTCTTAAATTCAACAGCTGCATAAACAAAAAAAAAAAAAAAAAGAGACAATCCACTGCCTTTCAAGCAGTAGATATGTGATTTTAATACTTGTCAATCATATTATAAGAAAATTCGTAATTTTTCTTTTCCTTTTTTAAAAACTAATTTTGAATTTTTATAAATCGTTTTAAAAAGAGAAATCTTTTTCTTTCCTCAGTTTCATTTTTATCCGCGCATAATCTATATATAAATAGGCAAAGACAAAATAGTTCAGTACCTTTTTCTCCTCCGTTTATTAACTGATTTTCTTTTTTTTTTTTTTTTTTTTTGTTTCTCTCTTTAGTAGTTATTGACGATCTCTAGTGTTATTAGGAAACTTTGTGTAATTATGTATCTCAGGTAATTCTATAGTATGTAATTTGTTATGTATTTTATTAAGTATTTATATCCTTTTTTTGTAGTTTGTTTATTTTGAGATTGAGTGGTAGCGAGTTGAATAAAACAGCACCCTTATATACAGTCTGTATTCGAGTATGGCATTTCCTGAAACCTGGTATAGAAGCAGTTTCTGTGATTTCTGCTGAAATCACCTTTAAAATTACTCTACTATTTTTAGTGGAACAACAAAATGCGGGCACTATCGCACCCTAAAAATAAAATTAACAAAGAAATATCTTTTATATTAAGCAGGCGCGATATGTTGAAATTTTTTCGTAATCTATAACTGGTACAGTGATTGGGAACTTTAAAGCAGACTAGACAATCAAAAGATTGATAAAACGGAGACAATTTCCAGCAAATGATTAATTTCGATCGTTTCACATAACCGCACTCGAGTTTCATAATGTCAGCTAGTCTACATACCTGAGTGTACATTTTTTTTTTTGTCATCATCGAACACCATATCAGTTGCACCTGATGTAACCGATGTTTTTACTTTGTTTTGTGACACATTTGTTAGTTAAGTGGTTAATTGTATACGATCGATTGTAACTTTATTACAAATAAACGTTGCAACTGTGATGAGAACCTACAGAGGGCGGTTGCCTTGTGGGTTTTCCATATGTTATTTAATAAAAAAAAATAAAAAAAGTCAAAATCCTAATTTGATAAACTGATTAAAGACAGTGTGAATTTTTCAGAACCGAGAGGTTATGTAAATTATAGATTTCGAAAAAAAACCGAAAAAAAAAAAAAAAAACTTCATCTTTTCAAGTCGCAGAGCTTTAGTTAAATATCCCGGTAAAGAACTTACAGAATCTGGCTACAAATTTCTGTAAAAAATATGAAAAAGTACTACGGAAATTGTTTACATTCGAAGTTTAATACAAAATGAAATTGAAAGAAGAAAAATGTCGGAGACGTTGCAGAATTTCTTTTCGTTGCTAATAAAATTCTAGCTAGTAGCATTTCCCGGACGTATGCGTAGTGCTTTTATTTTATATTGAACTTTTTCCGAACATCTTCATCTACTGAGAGTAGAACCAAAGTTAAAACTAACAAAAAAAAATCACCTCAGATTGACTCCTGGCATTGTTAAGTTCTGAAAGGGATCGTGCTGATAAACTGGATTTACACAAACTTGCAATACGAAAGTGTTTATTTCTTCAAAGAAACGGAGAAGATATTGTGTTAATAAGTAACATTTAATAATTTAATTATTTTTTCATATTAGCAGATTTTTCAAAAATTAATTAAATACATATATATCTAATTATTAATGTTCGATTATTGTGTAATGTAAGTATTTAAATAAACAAAATTTTAATAATTAATTAATTAACACAATGATGTACGATAATGTGTTGGCGTGAGACGCCTTGTTGTGTGCCGATGTTTGCGAGGGCGCGGAAAAAGTTTTAATAACGCCAATGCCTATTTTATGTAGTCATATTTTTACTACTTACTAATCTTTATCTGTACCGCGTAGATAGGATCCTCTTTGAAAGAAAAGTCTGTCTACCCCACCATTATGCTCGTACAATACGTTAGAAGAAATGTTTTTATCCTTATTCTAAGTAAACATTTTAAATGTGTACATTTTATTATGCTTTACCTGTACTTAAATTGCTTCTACTAACACGGTCAATAAGAAATATTAATATTTAAAATATGCAAGTGTCATTGCGAATTTTTAACATACTCTTATCGTTGTTCTATAAGACACTTTAAAAGTCTATTTTTTTACTTTAGAAATGAATCAACGAGTTATTTTCTTACAACCAATTTCAAACTGATCACAAATTATACACTTGAATTATACTTTTATTATTTGTAAATTTCTAAACCCATTTCTTTACTTTCGTATTAAACATTTTTTTAACGCTATATAACCCTCGGAAAAAAAAAGTATATTATTACGGATATCGTTTAAAATAACTTCACAAATAAAAACAGTAAGTGTAAAAACTACCGAGTATGTAAATTCGGAAGTATGTGATTTTTTTTCTTTTCATTATATAGTTTTTTAATAATTGCCGCCTTGGCCGGACCATCTTCTCTACCCACACGTAAAATTTCCACGAGATTATTTATCTCGTGTATATCAGTTGAAAAGAAAACCGATAAATAAGAAGCGGAAAATAAGGTGAAAAAAAAAAGAATTTAGAAAATAAATAACTACGACTCTATCTGAATATGTATAGCAACGAAATATGTTGCGCGAGGAATCATAGGAGGTGTTGTAAGAGGTGATCTATTATTGCTGGATTCTTTTTTTTTTTTTTTTTTTTTTTCTCTTTTTAATTTCATTTATTTATTTTTATTTATTTTTACTCATTTTATTCGTACCGCAATGGTAAAGATAGAATTTTTTCTTTAGACCAGCAGCCGACCTTCAGACCATCATGAATCATTTGGCTGTGTGGATTTGCCGGTGTTACGATCTGGTATTCCAAGATATTGTTCGACTTGTCCTAGCGAATTATGCTCACTTCGATATATGTTACAGGTAGAACAGAGACAACCGTCGGTTATGATGAGAAATTTTATGTGCACGTACTTTGCCCGGGACATAATTTACCTACATAGAAACACTTGTGCATACGTCATCACGCCACTGTTACCAATACATAGACACCTCGAAATAAATGATAGAAGAAGTGATCGATTTATTAGATATTTATTCTTAATTTGCATTTCGACTCGAATAATAATAATAATAATAATAATAATAATAATAATAATAATAACAATAATAATAATGATAAAGGAATAACAGTAATAATAATAATAATTATTATTATTAACGTATTGCTTGTAATAAGCTGTACTCATGGGTAAACTATCGGATTATACATTATGTTATCGGGAAATGTCGATAAATCTGATTCGGAATATCTTCATCATTCAACCTATCTCTCTGTAGAGCGAATCTTATACTTTTACTATTTCTTACAAACTTTGTACCGTGCTGTTTATCTGGTTTTATCGTCGCATGCGAGTGCACGCACACTCGTTCACATCAAACCTTATTTCTTTGATCATTCCACATAAAAAGAATTCACTAATAAACAGAGAAATGTATACTTATCATCTACTAATGCACAAAAAACCCGTAAGAAAAAAAGAGAACCAAAAAGAACACGTTTCAGAGTTAAAATTTTATCGGCGAAATTTTGAATTTTAACTTTAAAACTTGTGCCAATTTCTTTGTTTTTCCCTTTAGGGGGGATTAAATAAATTTCCATTTTTAAAGCTGATCTTAAAACAATTCTTTTTTTTTTTAAAACTGTTATGTACCTCGAATGATACGAAATGCAGGCAGAAACGTTTTCTCTTAAGAAAGAAATTATAGCATATAAACGTTTATATAATTTTCAGTGTTGGAAAAAAGATAAATTTAATGTTGCTCAAAGTTTTACTACAAAGCATATGCTCTGCGAATATAGCAAAGTGATTTTTTCTTAACGAGCGTAAATGTGACGTACGTTGACTCTGAAAAAGCGTTTTCGATTTGTTTCTTCAAAATTTTCCAATTAAACTTTTCGCATTAATAAATTAACCTAACAATATATTGATCGGCGTTGTCCGCAGAAATAATTTTTCAACGGATAAAATAATTTTGAAGCAGAATAAAAGAAAGATGACATTTTAAAAGTGGCGGCTGAGAGAAAGGAACTGGCCCCAATATTTTCTTTAGGTCCATTAGATCCTTAAGTACACTGTGCAGCTTAACTTCACAACCCATGATACATTATCAAGGATACATCGGACTTACTTCACTTGAATGAAGAATAGAGATGCCCACGTATTTATGTTTGGGACAAAGGTTGGCCCGCTCTTTGTGCGGTTCAATATCTTTCCTATTTACATCATCACATGTTCACCAAATGGTTTTTCGTTTACTTTTTTTCTCACATGTTATGACCGTTTCCATAATTCAGTTTTGTTCACAATCATACTTAAAATTATCAAAATTAAAAAGACAGTTAAATCAAACTATTGCGGCATTTCTAAAACAAATGATAAAATGATTATGGAAAACAATAATAGCCGTGAGTTACGTTAAATATAATAAATTCTATTAAATGTTTTTACGTGCTGATATTGCTTAAATTGAATCGCAATCCCTGTTTTCGATGTTCCTTAAAACCATTAACGCCCGCTCGTCCAGACTCTGCTTTCAAAGGGGGCTTTCAGTTTGAAGAAAAACCAATACAATGTTGCGCGCGCATGTGTGCGAGAGACATATAGGAAAATTTTACAATTATCCGATTAAATAAAAAGCCGTTGAATTATTCAGCTACAATATAATTGTTTTTTTTCTTTTTCGTCTTTTTAATACGAATTCTCAGTAATAATCGTGAATTTCTGTTTTACTAATACTGGAAAGAGACCATTTGCTGAAAATTTCCGGTCATAATAAGTATCAAACCTTACAAAGAAGTACACACAAGAGGGTGTAGAGGGAATTCAACTGAAATTTTTTCAGACGGCTTTTACAGAAAATTTTTTAACACAGTATTAGTTTTTGATTAGAATTTTCGAACAATTCAAGTTTCTTTTGACTTCCGAAGTTATAGTTCAAATGTAGAAAAAATTAAATAATACAGTTCAGCAAATTTAAAAAAAATCAATAATTGTAATTGGCATTTATAAATTTTTCACTCCTCAAGCGTAAACCTCTTAGAACGCCTGATTACAGATATGTTTTTTTTTGAGCTCTTTAGAAAGAAATGAAAACATAAAAATTAACCTGAAATATCTTTCCGGAACAGGTCTAATAAACTTAAGTACTCGGTACAGATTGATTTGGAAATTTTTTCATTTAAAGAGCGAACAAGTAAGCACGGATAAAATTCTTAGCGTATTCTACTAAATTAAATGCAAACACTTGATTTCTATTCAAATAAATTCGGAAATAATACCTACAACTGTACAATTAGAATGTACAAATAATTAGTCACAACGCTCGGAATATATATATATAATATATACATTTAAATGAACATATATGTTACATGTATATATATATATAAATGTTCACATATGTATGTATACATTTAATGTGTATATATATAATACATATATATATATATTACCACTACTGCTTTAATCTGGCATAAAAATAATTCAAATATTAAAAAGAGTGCACATTTATTTCCGAAAGTATATATTTCCAAAAGTATATATTTCTGAAAGTATATATTTCTGAAAGTATATATTTCTGAAAGTATATATTTCTGAAAGTATATATTTCTGAAAGTATATATTTCTGAAAGTATATATTTTTGAAAGTATATATTTCTGAAATTATATATTTCTGAAATTATATATTTCTGAAATTATATATTTCTGAAATTATATATTTCTGAAAGTATAATTAACAAATCGACCTTCCGAAATGTAATAAAATAATTAAGTTGGTATATTAAGAAAAATAAAACATGCTTAAAATATATAAAAATATTATAACCGGGTTCCGGAGGCTGACGTTCTATTACTACAGCGCGATGTTTCGCATTTCATTATTAAATATTGTGTATTAAACGGATTATTATTTACATTTAACAAATCCTTTTCTGTTTTGGTTTTAAAATAGCAGCATTTAGCATAATATATATCAATTCTTTTTTTTTTTTTTTATTCTGAGAGGCGGTGTCGGAACCAGAAATTTTTCAAAGCTAACACTTGATATGTTAAAATTGACGCTATTTTTAATGAAACATAAAATAACACATGCAAAGGTAAAAATTATAATTTTTATCATACCTATAGATCATATATTTGAAAAATCCATTAATGTTGGATTTTACTAATTTCTCTTTCGACTAAATATATTCGTTCGTATTTTAACGAGATCCGTTTTAAAATCACACATACCCGGAGAAGAACGTCGTTCAAAAAGAAAAAAAAAAACACCTTCGAAGGTTTATTCGCAGTTTTTAATTACGTTTTTATCCATTTTTACTGTTTAATGGGTGATTTTATTAAAAATGACAAATAGAAGAAAATTCAAGGCGAATGATAACATCCGACGACTAGAACGAGTCGAATAAATTGTCAATTTTTATAAATGTGACATAAACCGAAGTAGCTTCTTGTTTTTTTTTCTTACGTTAAAACTCGATAAAATATTTAAATTTTACCGAAAAAATAGTAATGGTCACCGGATAAAATTCGAGTATAATCAATTCCACCGACATATTCGGGCAAGATATGAATCCGATGCGAAAATGGTTAGAAAGTACGAGCCAAAAAAATAATAAAAAACAATTCATCGAAGTAGTGTCCATTTAATTGAGAGAAAAGTTTTCAATTTCATTTAACATGCCAATCATGCGTTTGATTCTTGTTTCTTGCTGCTTTTATCACAACGTTTTCAGAATTTCTGTTTTATTAATTCCGAATCAGGTAGATGGAAAAAGAAGTTATCCTATGCAGAGAAGTCATTAGCATTCTCTCGCGCACCCGTGTAAGTAAAGTAAAGTAAAATGATCGATTGTGAAGTTAAGCTTTTCATAATGGTACACTAAGCCTAATATGGATCTAAGGAGAATACTGGGGCCAGTTCTTTGTACGTCTACGATTGCTCCGTAAATAGCGGGTTCGCCAAAAAGTACGTTATCTTCTTTTTTGTGCTGTTCAAAATTTTGAGAACCCGAGGAAAAGCCTTATCCTAATCTACGTAAATGACTTATGGGACAAAAAAAGCAAATGGAGAAACTGTCATCATTCAAATATTTTACAGCACCTAATACGGGAAGATTGTTTAATATTGTTTAGTCGTCCGATTTTTACGAGTGAAACTAAATTCGCAATTACTTAAACGGTGCAGTAACATTTTTACTCGGGAAAAGGCTCGGAAGATTAAATATCTACGATTGCGCGTGAATGTCATAAATATTACGCTATTTCGCTATATTCGGCGAAAAAATTAAAGAAATTAAATTACACCTATTATTTAAGGCAATCCTTAACAGCAAACACGTTTCAAAGTTTGTTATTATATAATCAACTGGGTAATAATGCATACTGCAGAATTGTGTAGCAAAGTGCCACGTAAAGCCAGTTTCTTGGTAAAGTCTGTAAAAACAAAATTACTCTTTTACATTTTAACGTAAAGTGTGCAGTTTTAACAATCTGCGTTTAAAAACTTCTATTTAACATTTATATATGGCGTTGCTTTAAGTTCCGATTTAGAGAAAACCAAAATGGTTAAATTTTTAAAAAGTATCATCGCATGAGAATACGAGGAAAGTACACAGCGCTATGTATAACTGGATTTTTTAATGAAAAAGAAAAATTAAAAAATTACCGCCCAAAAAAAAAAAAAATGCTTTTTTTCCAAAAAATTAATACCGACACTTCAAGGTTTATCATAACAATTTAAAAATGCACTAAAAAGTAAAAAATAATTACTCCCGATAAAAAATATATATCAGAGTGATATAACACCTTAAGGGTGATATCGTAATTCTTATAGAAAATTTATACCTTAATTAGAGTCGGCATCAAATTTATGTTACAATATCTAGGAACAATTTAATGAACATTTAATGCATTTTTAATTATTCTTTTAATATGAATTTGATGCCAACTTCAAAAAGTTAATGTTGTATAAGAATTACGATATCACCCTTAGGGTGATATAACCACTCTGATATATATTTCTTTTATCGGGAGTAATTATAATATTTTTTCCTTTTTAGTGCATTTTTAAATTTTTATAATAAACCTTCAAGTATCGGTATTTATTTTTTGTAAAAAAGCATTTTATTTTTTACTTTTTGGTGCATTTTTATTCAATTAAATTAAAACATTTCAATAAGAACACATATATTTCCACGGTGTGAAAACATCAAAAGCTACATTTCCATGGTAATTTGGCAAATTTATATATAGTATTTTAAGTTAATAAATTTAACCCGATGGTGAAAACAATCATGAATGAAAAGCGTCCAAAAAGCCTCAATCTCCCGCGTTATTAAGGATAACTCAAAAACTACCAGTCAGATCTTGATAAAATTTAAATGGGACTACATGAGAAACACCAACTTTCAAATAAAAGAAGAATCATCAATATCAGTTCACCTAGAAGAAAGTTCTAAGGTAACACACATAAAAAAAAAAAAAAAAAAAAAAAAAAAAACTACAGTCGAATTGAATACCTCCTTCTTTTTTGAAGTCGGTTAAAAAATACTCGGAAATTACGTGGCAAATAGAAATATTAATAATTTATTAAATATAGAGGATATAAAAAGAAAGACGGATTTGAAAAATAATGGACTGATTTGTAGGAAAAGAAAAACTGGAAGGTAAAGGAAACGATGGAGAATGCCATGTTGCAAGATTAATGCTTGGGCGCAATCATTTTAAGAGAATAGCTGAAGACCGGCGTGAATGGGAATGCCGGTTTTTCGGTTATCTTTAAATAATTAATCTTGACGGTGAATTTCGTTTAATATGTTATATACGAAATACATATTAATTCTTTGATCGATCGGTAGCTTAAAATTAATATAAATAAATAAATGACAAGAAAACGAATAAACTGCGTCAATCTGTTGTTCGGTTTATCGCTCGGTGGTAGATTCGTTTGTATCCATCGTCAATAATGTGTATGCGTGTTTATCTACGTGTATATATGTAGATATAGGCATGTGCGTTTGTGTGACTGTGTTTGTCACCGGTGAGACGACCTTCGTATGAGAATCGTTGACATATGTGTTTAAACACCACGTTGTAAGTATAATTTAAGAATTAATTAAAATACTTTAAAATAGTTTTATTTTTATTTCGATTTCAAAGACGGATGGGGGCAGGCCACACCTTTTTCTTTTATTCTGAATTAATTTTTTCACCTATTACCTTTATGTCTTTTACGTTTATCAATAGTTCGCTAAAATATGTTCGACTTACAATTAGTTCCGTTTATTTTACCATTTTGCTTCTTTCACGCAACCGCATCGGCCAATTAGTTCATTACGTATACTCTTGGAAAGGAATTAATCATCGAAATAAAACTATTATCGATTACGATTACGATCTGAATAAACATCGTTAGGGAAGTTTTAAATATTTCATCGTTAATACGGCGGAAAATTTCTAATTGTCGTTCTTAAATACGGAAACACGTCCGTGTAATATTCGCCATGTCGAATTTTTGCTTTATGATCAAATCCGATCGTTTCCATTTGATGAGAAATTATTCCTACAATAATAACAGCGAGATCGTCAACCCAAAATCACGGTCATTAATCTCGTCTGCTTAACTACGGTTGGTGATGCCGACATTCCAGCATCATTATATTCCTCTGTCGGTAATTCCGTATTTAGTTTTCTGCGTTCGCGAAAGAGCCAATTAGTTAATAATACAGTGACTATACTCTGAATGTATGTATTAAAATACATATAAATTACGGTAAACAAACCATGAAAAAAAAAACACCAGAAAATGTAATCATTCACAAAATACGAATAAAATCCAGCATGTTTCGGAGTCACATAAATCGTCATAATAATTTTGTTCGGATATACTTTGGTTCAAAGAAACCGAGATTGTTCATTAAATATGCGCGTGCCATTTACATCGATCCATCTTGCACGGAAATACCGCGTGACCTTCTTCCTACCAGTTAAACATTGTTGTCAGATGTAGGGAAAAAGAGCCTTGCTTTACGTGTGAACTATTTTTGTGAGTTTTCTATTATTTAAGAAATAATAATATTTTCTTCGTAATTTGAAGAAAAAAAAAGGAAAAAAGAAAAGGGATAAAAATGGAAAGTTCAAGAGTAACTTGATAAAAAAAAGTCTTCTGGGTAATAACTGTTTTTTGCTGCTTTTTTTCCCCCGCTAGACATGATTTTCGTGATAGTGTTATTATTCGGAAGGAATTCCATGAAAAAAACCAAAAACAAGCAACATATTTTGTTTTCCTTTATTATGTTATTACTGGTAAAAACAGCTTTTTTTGAAGTTCCGGCAAATGTTAAAGCGGATGAAGAAAAAATAGGTTGTCTAAATGATATAGGTGAATACGCGTATTAACTATTTTACTTTTATGCCGGAGGTGTACATAGTAGTATGAGAAGATCTTGCAAATGGTGAGATCAGAAGGATCGAATTTTCTTTCGTTCTCTCTTCTTCATAACAACGGCAGCTGGTCGGACCGATAAATATGACGATAGGCGGACGACAGAGCTACTCATTAAGGAAGAAACGATTTCGAAAATTCTCCAATAAGGAGTTCGTCAAAGGGGGCAAACTTTTAAGAACGTGATAGAGTTTTTAAATGTTAACAAAATTACATACGCTATTCTAGAGTAACACCGGATCTAATATAACCGGGATTTGAGAAATAAACTGATCTCACTTAATGTCTCTTCCATTTGATGATTTAATAATTTTCAGGAATTTTTTTCTTTCTTGTTTGTTCTCATTCGTTATCCCTAAAAAGGAATTTTGAAAAAATTTTCCCCGAGCTTTCTTTTCATAATATCTAGAACGAATTTGCGAACGAAAACTCGATAGAGGTTCGGTAATGGTGAAACATGAAGATAAGCAATAACGTGTACGCTAGAACTTCTTTTATTCGTCACTCTCGGCACCGAGAGCCTATCACAGATAACCGAATAGACCCGATTACCTATGATTTTGTAAGAAGAAGTAGGATATTGATATAGTCATAGCATAACATACAATTAAGAATAATAATTGAAAGTAACAGACAAGGGGTGGAATTTGTGTTTAAAGAACAGAAAAAACTGAATGGACGGATAAGAGAAATTCCATTACAAACATGCACAGTTACATATATAGTGATGTGCTAAATTTTAAATGATTCGGGAAATAAATGAAAAAAAAAAAAAAAGGTTAATTGGATAACATTTAGAGTACCGTATTTTTATTCACAATTATTTACAAAATTTAGTATAACATAATACAGTATGAGTACAATAATATATACCTAAGGGTAAAATGTCTCTACATCAAATTGTTTACATCTCAAAAAAAAAAAAAAACATAAATTAACAATTTTTACAGTGACGGATAAAAGAGTGAAGGTTAAAAAAAAAGTTTTACTGCATATGGAATTACAAGAACACGATACGGAATGGGCCTGTAGTTAAATAAATTATATTTTTCATTTTATTTTAAAAACATTAAAAATAACGTTCACGCTGCTCGTCATCTTGTTGCCGGCTTTTTCAGTAACGTTATATTTAAGAATCGTATTCTACGATAACAATACGCCATCTAAAGAAATGTGCACTGTGTATATTGGTTTTCATGAATTCATTTTGAAAGATCAGTTCATAAAAATTAAACGCGCTGGTCCTTCAATTATCGTCGTTGATTTACACACACACACACTCAACAAACTGTTGCTTATCAAATTTAGATTGATAAGCGATCACCGAAATAGGCATCTTTTCCCAATTCCAACTCCACCCAGTCTCATCGTGTTTAATTAGGAACAAATAAGGTAAAGACTCTAAGACGTGGAACGGTGGAAAAAAGTATTTAAAACACCGGACAAACAAAAAAAAAAAAACGAAAAAAAATTAACACTAGCCGATATTCACAGCGTACCGCGTTACTAATAGGGATGTTAAAAGGAGCGTTCGAGAGAAGAAAAAAAAAGGAAAAAAAGGAAATAGAAACAAAAGCAAGAGCAGAGAGATAGGAAATGAGAGAATAAGTGTTTACTCTAGAGCAACGCGGTGATATATGTAATAAATGCGGTGCGCAGGTTCGGCGAACATTCGGGGCGAACTGGGCGGAGTAATCAGGGAGCCGCTGGACATGGACATGACGTTCGGGTTTAACAGTAGCAACGATTGTTGCGTATAATTTTTAATTTTTTATCTTTTTTGACTTTTTCATTTATTTCTCCTCCGAAATGATTAAGTGCACATCTGAGAAACTCGGTTGTTTAGAGAGGTTTTAGACAGAGCGAAGAATTATATTAGACTCCAGCACAGCGCAGCTACTCTACACGCATCTATACATACATATATATATATATATATATATATATATATATATATATATATATATGCATATGCATATTATGGCTGCTGAGAAACACCTATTAATGACTGTTCACCTTATGCTTGCCACCACCGCCGAACAGCAGTGGACTAGCTGAATTTTTAATAAGCCTCCACCTCGTCCTTCTTGCAGCATCTTCGCTATCCGTCTCTTTTCGGACACACCACCTGAACATATAAATAATCATATTTTTCGACGAGTTCTCCAGCGTTCGACCATTCATCCGGCGAACTGCACTTCTCCAGACTGTACGTGTTAGCATGACATATAGCACTTGTCTCCCCTTTTTTCTTCTTTCTTCTTATCGGCCTGTTCGTTTTTTAACCGGTAGAGAAGTTCTTTCTTCGGTTGCTTTTTTTGTTTTGTTGGTTGTTTTTTGTTGTTTTTTTTGGCGGAAGGTGGGGTGGGGGGGACTTTTTAAACTGTGTTACAACACTAATAGATATATATAGTGTGTTGCGTGGCTAATAGTAGTCGTATATAAACGCGCGTACAGGTATCGCGTACTGTCTTTCTGCGGGCCACCGGTAGTAATGGTAATAATAAACTGTTGAAACCAACGCCTACTGATGTTGCGGCCACGTTTGTAATATCTTTTGAAACAGGTAGGGCCTAATTTTTGGTCCTTTTAGTGTACAAAGGGATCCGACACATTATTAGCCGAACAAGACCAATTCATCAAATCCACCGTTGTGCTCTACCTTTGCATCGTGATTCCGGCGGCGCATATATTTATCATCGCTCTACATATATGCGTCGTTATGTATATGTACTAATAATAACGATTGCGCCGAGACACATTCATACACCTTTCGCGGCTTCTTCTTTTCCCGTGCTCTCCTATTTCTCACTATTTCCTTTTATCATCGGTTTATTTATTTCCACTATTACCGGTTTTTGACTTTTTCCTTGTTTTTTAATTTTTTCCCTCCCGATTTTTCAAATTAAATATCGGGCTACTTGTCTTAGTCGGCGACGGTTAACATGGTTATGCGAAAACTCTTTCTACCGGCTAAATTCCCTGTTGCATCTCGAAGGGTAATGTAAAGAGTTTGTACGCCGTTTCTTTCTTTCTTTCTTTTTTTTTTTTTTTTTTCATGTTTCGCAACCCTTCGACGGAATATATATTATATATGTGTGTGTGTTGAGTAAGAATTAATCTAGGGGGAATTGATGGGATACTGTTCGGTGGTAAATCTTCGAAAAGAAAGAAAGGAAACAATTAAGAGCTATCGGTTGTTTTTTTCCGGCTTAGGGTCAATATTTTCGCTAATTGATGGCTAGAATTTCGAAGGAGAAATATGTAATAGGAATAAATGTGAATTTTATTAAAGCAAAGTTTTTTTTTATAAGACGCTTTTGCTTGCTGAAAGCGTTGCGGCTTCCGAGAGAGAGAGTGAGAGAGCAACTAAAAATCACATATTTAAAATGTGTCAGCATTTTTTTTTCTTTGGGAGAGATGAGAAGACACACATTCAAAGATTGTACCAATATGTGGGACTGCGACGCTGGACAAAGAAATCAGCAGCATTGACAAGTGTAATAAAAAAAGACGATCAGAGAATACGGCGAGGATTTCAATAAATGAGAGAACATAGATTATGAGTAGGAGAGCCTACCTTTTTTTTTTCTTTTTTTTTTTTTTTTTTAATGTTAATAAATCAAGCTGCGACGACTCCCGTCATTAAGCCACACATGAACAAAACCAAATAAGATTTTATCGTAGATGAAATGAACGAAAATATTTAGCGAAACTCGAGAAAGCCAAAAGCTCGCGAAATCGCGAAGAAATAAAAGAAAAATCCGCAAATTTCACTGATGGATGAGATAAAATGGTATTTGAAAAACGGAGGGAAGATTGTATAATTCCTAATAATCCGAGCTAGGAAAAAAATAGGAAGCATCGAGCTCTTTGCGAATCTTCTATTTACGTCTAATTTAAGAAAGAATTTAAGGGGGGAGGGCGGCGATGTAGTTATAATAAGGGGTTTTATTTTAAAAGATAAAGGAGAAAAGGCGATAAAAAAAAAAATTAACTATTTTAAGGAATATGGTTAGAAGTTTAGATTAGAAGATGAACTGGAAAAACACGTTCTCCAACTAGTGAAAAAGAACACCTAAAGAATATAAACAAGAAGGATAAGTGTACCTATTTTTTTTTTTTTTTTTTCTTCAATATAAAATAATAATATTATTTTATATATTTTCTATTGGGTGCGCCAGCGACTTTGACCCAACAACTACAGAAATTACATAAAGGGTTAAATAGAGAGACGATTAGAAATAGAGCTTAGGAAAGATTGAAGTACAGGAATTATAGCTAGAGATGGGAAGGAAAGGACAAAGGAAGAATTATAAGCAGCGGGAAGAACCAGTGCGGAATGAAATAAAAATTAACAATCAAACTCTTCCGATAATTCCCAAATAAAATCACTTCGAAAAAATAAAACAAAACAAAACAACCGACACAAATATTTTGTTCCATGGATTTTAATTAGTGTCAAAGAACACCCGCGGAAAGATATGGATGAAACTGGAATAAGACGATAGGTGGAATTTGAGTTTAAAGCAATTTCAGTCAGGAAATCGTCCTTTTCGACTGACAGAGAAAATTCGGAGCTGCGATTTAAAAAAAAAAAAAAAGGAAGCAAAAAATATTAGACGAGAAATTTGAAAATTGCTTATAATTTTTTGATTCGTTTTATCATTAATCCGTTTTTATTTTTTTTTTTTTTCATTGCAGCGTAACAAAACAATTTCCCAATAATTGTAATTGTATGTCGACTTGTTCAATTTTCGACAAATAATTGTTCTTAGCTGTCTCGAAACAATACGAGTATAGAATGTTTCTTCTGCCGTTAAAATTTGTCATCAGTTTTAAAACGTTGTCACCAGCTCAGATATACTCGTATTTTTGAATTGTAAGATTTTTGAAAGGCTCTCCTAATATCGTCGGTTTTCGTTGAAAATTTTAATGCGAGACTGTTTATTTAATTATTACTGTTAATGTGAGGAAAACACCGGCTGGAAAGGCAAATTGCTAGATCGGGGACCTTCTTTGATGAATGCCAGTTTTTAGGGTTTTTGTAAATAATTATTAAAAGAGTACTATCGCTTTCAAAAACGATTATTTGTCGAAAATGAAGTAAATTGAAATTTTAGAAGTAGAACTCGTGTAATTGTTTAAATTGTGATTTAAGGTATATTTGCGGTTTTGTAACAGAGGTAAAAGGACATTTCAAAAAACTCGAAACAAAAATGCAACACCAACAAAATATGCATAACATAAATGTGATGGTAGTTAACATTTTTTAAAATAAACTATGCAGATGACGGCTAATAGTTAATTTCGAGACAGCGCAGTTGGGCATTTATTTTAAGGTAGCGCGATTATTAGGACATCAAAGTTTTCGAGAGTATTTAATTTCAAAATATAAATCGTTGAAATCTTACGGCGTAAGGAGCTTTAATGTTTTCCCCTCCTAAAGACTATATATATATATATATATATACACAAACTCGGCCATTTTGGTCTTGCAAGGGGCTGTGCCCCTTGACCCCTCTTGCTTTCACTTCTGTCTCTTTCTCTTCTATACTATATATAAAATGATCAAAATTTACAACGTAATTCTTACTGGCATCAACACAAAAAAAAATATAACATAACCACAAAAATCCAATTCTAACATTTAACTTTCATTATATAAAATTAAGACATTTTTTCGTTAAATTTTTCGTTATATATTTCGTTACATAAAATTGTGACATTTTTTAAATAACAATAACAAAAATCCTATAAAATATAACAAACGTTACATAAAATTGGGACATTTTTTTGGGACATTTTTATGGGACATTTTTTCGAATGGGGAGTAGCCTAAGAATTACGTTGTAATTAATACATACATATGCGTATAGTAATGACTATGCAATTTTTAGGTAGCACGGTTAGTATAATTAAGATGCTCGGCTACCGCTACTAAACCAGAGGTGTCATAAATTGTCGGGAGTGGTCTCGTATCATTATGGAAAATTTAACTTCACGCTCCCTAACGCTTTGCCAAGGAGATGGGACTTACCTTTTACGTTACTTTGAGGACAATATGAAAAATTATGTTACGTTTTTGTACCGATTAGATGTAAAAGTTAAATATTCGATTGAAACTAACCCTCCTATAAGAATTAGAGAAGATTTTCATCTGGCGGAGTCCATGATCGAGTTTTACACATACATGTATGTATTATATACGTAAATATATATATATATATATAATATATATATATATATATATATATATATATAATATATATATATATATATATACCAATGTGTAATTATCGATCCGTAAAATGTTTGGTTTTAATGTTGCGAAATTATGTTCCAGTAAGGCTGAACGAATACAAAAATGATAATGATAATCGAAAGAATGAGGGGGCAATTAAAAACTTTACCCAAAATAATATTTATTATTGCTTTACAAATGCCCTTTACGAACTTTCGACGAAGTAATTAAATTGGTAGCAAACACTGATGATATTGTAAACAAACTGAAAAATTAAATAATAAAAACTCTTACCAGTTGGTTTTCATTACAAATGCTTTAATAAATAAAATAAAATAAAATAAAATAAAATAAATTTCGTATTTTACAGATATTTTACGTGAGGAAAGGGAGAGAGTTTGAATGTAAAATTCACCCATAGCTGTAAAAAAAAAAAAATTGACACGAAAAGGGTACAAAATATGAGAAAATATGTATATCCAGGCAAAAGCGTGGCTACCAACTATGATGTACCAACGAGCATCTGCATACACATACATATTAGGTGTTGTTAAAATAAGAACAGAGTATTCGCGGGAATTATTAAAAAGATGAGGAAGCTGGGTAGATCTGAAACTATTACGAATATCATAGCATTTCATGCCATTCAATCTGCACTGTGAATATTGATTCATATATATTCGAAATTAGGTCGATGTGTTTTTTATATTTTATTTATCTACTTTTAATTTAAAAATTTATAAGAATAGTGTTTTTTATTTGTTTATGAACTGCTTAATAGTCGCGAGATACTTATTTTCGGCATTTTAATCGGCGCAATTTAGTAATTATGTAGAGGGAATTCGATTTGAATTATACTGTAAAGATAGGACATGTTTTTGAAACATGTTGATAAGATGTTCTATTGTATTTTATAAATGTTTAGGAAAAAGTGATTTATTTAGTTTTTTATTTTTTGGGGGGACTTTCGAAATTACTAGAAATTATAGAATTTAAATATTCAATTGTTATGAAATTATAGAGCGTTGACTAATTTTTGACAATGTTTCAAAAATCGTAAGCAGCATAAACACACGTAGTGTTGTAGTGTGTTGCAATTATGAACGTAATTTGACTAAGCGATCTGTTTTCAAATGAAATAACGCTCTAAAGGTCCTTCATGTAATATTTCTCACATTGCGCGTTGTTCTTTATATTCAATCTAAATAAGTGACTAGCCGTACAACGATGATCCATTCTCATTCGCATTAACTCGATAATGTGTATAATCTTTCTCCGAACTTTTGCCCTCACAAAACATATGAACTATTTGATGTTTCTTTCTGATCATATGTTTTCCCGTTAATTTCATTACTTTTAGAGTATTCTTAGATCCCGTGTTACAGGTACTGTTCTTTAATAAGCGGTAATAAATTTAACTAATCTCGTGACAAATGACCTTTTATAATTATCCAACTATGTTGGTCTACCACCCGACAACTTCTAAATATTCCGTAATGTGTCGAAGCCAATTTAAACTTGTCGAAAACAATTTAATAATTATCCTACTTATCCGACATTTAAGATTACCGATTAAATTTATTCTTATTTTGGTTTTTTTGGGGAGAGCCTAAACAATCAGTTACTATAAGTATTTTCTTTCTCTTATTATTCTTCAATATCTTTTAGTTGATTTTTCCTCCGTAAAGAGAGTTCTTACTGCCGAATATGGGTCAGTGGCATTTATTGTTGAGCCAAAAAAAAAAAGGATAAAGGATTGTTTATTCTAAACTAACTTTTCCAAACAATTTTCTCCAGTGGACACAAGTAACGTTGTAGGCTCTTATAAACACCTCCCTCCGCCGAAATCGTTATATCATCTCAATGTAATTTGAGTAAACTATTGTATATTACAAATCGAAGATAAGGCGACTTTTTTTTTGCGCATTAACCAAGGTCATATTATACCCAGAATCAGAAAGAAGGAGTTATTGATCTTAAAATTTTGATTCGGTTATATGTTAATATAATATATTACAAAGAACCAATGTTAATGGCGGGTCATAGACACGGAAGAAAAAGATAAGAAGAAAGCAATAAAAAGAAAAAGATTTTGACAATGAAGAGAAGAATGTAAATGATAAAACTTTGGTACAGCGTGAAATATCAAAGATAACCGCAAGCGTTGTACCAAGGTCAGCGAAAAAAATTTCGATTTACAATCTTCCTTCAAATCTGGGATAGATGAAGCCATTTTTATCAAAATGCGAATATTTTTAAAGGGAAAAAAGAAGAGCCTTTTCCCACCTCCTAAATATCCAACTTCGGCACTAAAATTAGTACAGATGGTAAAACGAAGGTGTTAGCCTTGAATGCGACTTTATTTTAGAATAATCTATTTTAAATAATTGCTTTTTTGTTTAAGCAGTTAGATCCAATGTCAAAAAAATTAAATAATAATTAATGGCGTTTTTTCCCCATTTTTACGGAAACTACTCGATGCTTCTGGGAAAATTGCTACTTTTATGGCTGAAGTTATGGTGTAACATGCCACTACCGTGTTCAAAAATGTCAATGTTGGTATTTTCATCGTTAAATTTAATGTAGATAAGTGCAAACTTTTTATAATATTAATATTTTAACGACAGTGGATAAAAAAAAAGACTGGTTGTGTAATAAGATTGAATTTTGACGGCAGATGAATATTTCGACGCTAGAAGAAAAAAAAGATAAGATTCATTTCGCCCTGATATGATGGCTGCAACTACTAGTGACGAATTTACACAACCGCAATCGGAGAGCCGCCAATGATTCTCTTAAAAATAAAAATACAAACCCAAAAAAAATTCAAAGCCGTAATTTTGCAACGGACTTAACTAGAGAACAATAAATCACGAATATATAGAATACTGCTTCCACTTCTACTTTATTTTTATTATTATTGTTATTATTATTGTTATTATTATTGTTATTATTATTGTTATTATTATTGTTATTATTATTTTTTGACTATAGTTACTAAATGGTTATCAATATTTGTTATGATTGCAGTTATTGTTATGGTTGTTACAGCTATTGCGGTTGTTATAATTATAATAAAGGTTGTTATCATTGTTGTCATTATCACTATTTTTATTATTATTGCAGCTATACTTATTTTTATTTTCTTTATTATCACTACTATTAGTAGTTGTTTTATTTTTAGCTTTTATTTACATTATGGTTGAAGTGTACATGGTAGCTGTAGGGGATGGAGGTATAAGTGGGCACAAGTAGCAGATTAATAATTGTATTAGAAATTATTATAATTAATAATAATTAATCAATCTTGTGTAAACATGGGCTAATTTATGTATATAAAATTAAATTAAATCTAAATCATCACTATCTTTGATCTTACTCGAAGCAACATAAATCGGGCCATGTAGCATGAAAATATGTAAAAGTAAAAATTTTCTGTTGGTCGCGCACCTGTAGCGTATAGGCGGAAATTGCATGTATGTGTCAGTGTGAGAGCATGTATACTTAATTGTGTGTGTGTGCGTTTGTGAGAGTGAGTGAGAGTGAGTATAGCGTATACAGGTGTGTATATGAATGTGTAAACACGTGATATATATTTGTTTATAACCTGTATTATTATATTGTATTGTGTTGTATGTATGATAAATAAATTTCAATTTCAAGTATTGTTATTATTATTACTATTTTAAACCTCGGAATAACAATCCCGCTATGTGACAGGCTGTGATGGATTTCATTATGTTACAATTGTTTTTTATTAAATTTATAACTCCAATATGTTGCGGATTATGTGTAAAATTATCTTCTCCGATCACTTCACGTATTATTCTGCATGTATCTAATTGCCTTTTGTATTTACACATATAAATTTTTCCCTAATCTTAGTCGTTCTATTGCTACGTGAAGTTTTTTGGGGCTACTACAGGTGCCAATACTACTGTTAGAGTTATCCCTAATCTTTTTGACTTTCATCATTTTTTTATTTCATCAGATTGATCACTACTATATTTTTGTTTTTAGTAATGGTTTTCGTTAAATTTTTTATTAGCAGAACAACAACCTCTATTATTTTCGCCTTATTTTCATTTTTTATCAGTTTGGTTGTTTCATCTCTTATTATTATTTTTTTATCGAAGATTATTGTCATACGTCATTTGATCTAATTTCTTTTGTTATGTATTTATGCGGTTCTATATTCTATTCTATATTTCTTCATAACTTTCTGGTGAAATATAGGTAAAACATTATTACAGCGATTTAAATATTGTTTTGGCGCCGTACACTGCAGCCACATATAAAATAGTCAAATAGTTTAATTGTTGTTTTTTTTTTTTTTGTTACATATCCGGCGTATATTAGTTATTTCTTCCTTCATTATACGTTTTTGGTAATTATTCGTAGCTTGTATTGTCCCGTGTTCTCCGCCTCTGTTATCATTTGCCTAATTTTTAGCCATATATTATAACGTATATCCACTGTTTTCATTGCTTCCTTTTTTTTTTTTTTGTGCTTTTTATTCATTTCAGTCAGAAATTAGTGATATTTATTGTTATCGTTAACAACTGTTATTTTATGTCACACTAATGTTTCAGATTTTTTTAAAAACATTTACTCATTTTTTTTTATTTATAAAGCGTTTCGAAATATATCTATTACGGGCTAGTATTACTCTTGTTATTAGTGATTACGGGTGATGTTCGTGGGATTTCGACTTAAATTTTCTGATTTTTATTTCTATTAACTGATTCTTTTAAATCGGGATTGTATGTGTATTGCTTTCATAGCATTTCCGGTATTTAGTTCATTTTTTGCTATTTCTTTTACTCTATTTAAATATTTTTCACTGATTTTTGTTTTTACTTTTTATGACCTATTTTTTTTAATATAGCTAAGTGTGTTTATACGATTCTTCATCTAATGCGTGTCGTTTACTCTGATTACGCCCTTATTAATTTGTACTGATATTTATCTACTCCAAACTTCATTTTCATATCTTCCGACAATATGGCTATGCTTTTTGATAATGTTTGTTTGCTTTTTCTGTAAATAATTTTATCGAAGGGAATAGAGGTCGCGGGGACGCAGAAAAACGTCATGGACGAGAAATCTTAAAGATCGGTTAGAGATATGCCTGATACGGCTACACTTGTGCCCATTAGTAGCACGAGATAAAGAAAAACATTGTGTTTACCAACCTCCGATAGAAGACGGGCGGCATAAAGAAAAAGAAGATTAACTTGTTCCAGGACTATTCCGGTTGTTGATGTTACTGCGAGGATTATTTCAATCATTATCTATTTAATGCCATACTTTTTCTACTGCATTTTTGCCACTGTGTGTTAGGGGTCTCGCTCTACAAATCCATTATTAAGCCTGCGTTTAAAGATAAGTATTACATCTAATTTGTTGGACGATTACACGGACTTGCAATGGTAAGGTGTAGACTAAGAGTTTCATAAACCAACAGCATCCTCTTAGTTTTCTTGGTCAGACTATATCTGTAATTGAGTAAGTATTTGTTTTAAAAAAATCCGCAGTAGTTCGTTTACTTGCGTCTATAGTAATTTTTTTTACTTAGCCCGGCAATAAGCCATTAGTTGCAATATTAAGTTTCTGTTTCCAGACGCTTCCATCCTAATTGTCAAGCGTCTTATGTATGTAGCGCATATTATGTCATTAATACTTTTCCATTGATTTAATTTACACAAAATATATTTCGGTATCACGTTACCTTCTTCTTCTTCAGGTGCCTTCTGCTCGAAGGAGGTTGACTATCATATGACGAAACTGTTCTCTATTGCTGGCTTTAATTACCAATTATTATTTTGTATTTAGCCATACACTTTATAGACACAGCTCCACCGATAATGCGAAGAGTATTTCATTCATAGTATACCGGCAATGAGGACGGAGGCTTGTGGCTTTTAGCAGACGTATAGTTCGCGATGTTTGTGTAGATTTAGGGATTTAGAGATTTAGGGATTTAGGGATTTAGGGGAGGGGAATTTTTTCGAAACTGAATTCGTATTGGTAGAAAAATAAGTACAGAATATTTTCCGAGCCCCGTAAAATGAGGCATTTTATTAATTGTTTTGCTCGTCACCAACTTCCGTGCATTCTGGGAACTTCAATATTGTGTAAGGTTTGATTGCCCGTGTGTGACGAGGAACTTTTATGAGACCGGTTTATTTATTTACCTTTCCCCAAATACGCTTTTGTCTCTCAGTATGACGTCACACTGAAAGAGAAATCAAAGAGAGCTGTAATATTGTCGCCGGAGAATATGAATATGCGTGCGTCCGGGAAAATTGTTAATATGTAGCATGGAGCGAGACCGGAGCCGCAAAGTGGACACACCACTACTATAAGTTGTCGTCCGCATTTACCGGTTATTTCTCGGGGGATCTATCAGTGAACTTTATTATCATCGATGACATTTATTTCAGTAATCAGATTAAACGGAGAAATAAAAGCGAAAAAACGAAATTTCGGAAATAATTTCAACCAGTCGTTGTTTACAATGTTTTTTATATTATTGTATCACTATCATCGTCACTATCGCCCATTATGACTCTTATCATTATCATTATTATTATTATTATTATTATTATTATTATTATGATCACATGCGCAGCGTGTATTACGTTGTTTTATAAACGAATTTTTGTTTTAACTTCGTATTATTATGTAAAACTGGAATATGGCATGCAGAGTGGCTCTTCAGCGAAACGGATACATTTTACGACACAAACGCGAACTGCAGGCGGCTTGACGTTCCGGAGAGGAAATCGTCGTCTAATATAAACGAATACTTATTGACCATTTCTGTCGTCCCCCACCCCACCACGGGCCCTCTTCTTTTACGACTGCAGCGCAGTCGGTAGGAGGCCTCCTGCGAACGGTTCAAATGTTTTGTGCCAGGTCCCGTTTTGTTTTAACTGGCGAATCATATTTCATCTACTATCTGTCCCTCTCTTTTCTCTTTCGCAGCGCTCGTAAAACAGTAAACTTTTATTTACTTTCCCCCTCCCTCATCGATACTCGAATAATAATCACTGCACCGTCTTAGATGTATTTTCTATTATTACAAAAATTTCGGCGGAAAATAACTAATAATAAACAATCGTATACTTCTTACGTTATTAGAAAAAGTAAAATACGAATGAAAGTGTGACACTTGTTACGTGACAGGTACGGGGTTCTGATGTTTCGCAGGTAAACACTAACGATTCAGATGCAAAATTTCATTCGTTACCACGAGTGCCAGGCGAGATGGTATAATTTTAGGCGACCAGAAAATCAGCGAAAAATATTTTTTAACTTGTTTCTCTCTTTCTTTCTAATATATATATATATAAAAAAAAAAAGAACTTATATTTCTCTTTGTATTGGATAAATTTTGATTTTCCGGTTACATGTTTATTCGTTTCAAAAACGTGTTTTCGAAAATTATTTTATTTTTTTTATTGGCCCGAACAAATACAGTTCATTTGGCCAGAGAATTATTTCAATATTATTAATTAATCGGAAATAGTCGTGAATAACACGTCTGCAATTCCCCTCCCTGCGTGCATCGATAAGCCGCGAGGTCGAAATTTTGATAAAGGCCGATTTATTGCAAAGATCGACAACATAATATTTACGTACAGGAAGGTTAACTTTGGCATCGTCCCGATGTACTTCGAGCAGAGTAGTCAAGATTAAATGTGCGCACGAACAGAGGGCATACGAGGAATAATGTATTTGAAGAAGCACATTACTCCTCGGTAAAGTTCACGTGAACAAGAAACGGCAACGACCCCCATTAGAATATTTTGAAAGATTCGCGAGATTCGTTGAAACTTAAATTTCATTTACTTGTAGCATGGAAACAATTAGTTGTGCACTAATATTATTATTGTGTACAAAATCAAAAAAAAAAAAAAAAACTCATCCGAATTCGTTTATTTTTTCTAAACTGTGTTTTCTCTGCTCACCCAGGAAGAAACCTCTCGCGTTACGATTTAGAGCTGTTAGAGTCGCCTTCGATCGAGCCACACAATCCTGTCACAATATATGTGTGTTATACAAGTGAAATTTAATAGGCGACTGGACACTTTGGAATGAGACAACAGTGTGTACATCTCAACTGCTCTGGTCTGCTGTGTTATGTATAGGTGTACATTTATATTTGTGTATTTTGTGGGGTTTTTTTTTTTCCATTTGCCTGGGACACAAATTTATGTTAGATTTTGGACACCGCTTTGTAATTCTCTTACATTCTCCGGACCCAGCCTCTTGTACCCCGTACTTATCATATTTCTAAATCAGTTCTTCTTGCCGTTCCTTCATCAGTTAATTTTCTATCATTTTCGGCTTCTTTAGACGGATTTTTTTTTTTTTTTTTTTTCTGTCCGATCTATCTCTTATTAAAAACTACCACCTATGTTTGTTTATATTCTCGAGCTTTGATATTTTTCTGTTCGCGCATTCAAAGCGCATTTTCGAAATATTTGTATGATGTAAAGTAGCGAATGAAAAGAAAAAAAACAATCATATCTGCTAGAGTAAACAGATGTCATTGTCGGTAACACAATTCTTCGAGATTAACACTAATTGTTACCGGCGATTTTAGTCAGAAAAATCTGTCAACTCCTGTTGCTTCCACAACCGATATTAGCCTTGGATAGTTATATCAGAACGATTCGATGAGTGACGTCATAGTCGACGCGAGCACACTAAAAATGTTTGCACGGCAAAAATTGATGCAGCTCAAAGTCAAATTATTAATGAAATTTCCGGATATCCAATGATGAAGATTTAAAAAAAAAAACAAAACAGATTGATATTCTTACCATAACCGTGTAGATCCAAATTAAGTACATATCTATTTTATTTTAATTCTAGATTATTGACAAGTAATGAAGTCTTCCACCATCCCACTTTCATCTGATTGTATCTCACTCTTTTTTCTTTTTTTGCTTGCACAGGGAATAATACTGTTTTAAGTTTCCTTCGTAAAAATGTAGTCTCCGTTTTTACTGATTTCTCACTTTTCCTACAGTGTCTGATTACTTTCTTTCATAACATAGCGTCCACTAAACAAGTATTGTTCTTTAGAGAAATGACGTTGGGTATATAATTGTTTGACTCTCGGGAATAAATTTTCAGATAGATAAGTGCTTACAATTTATCTTACACTTTTTTTTTTTTTTTTTCGATCAATAATTTTGTCATTTCCGACTTGTCCTTTCTAAATAAAAAATCTTACATGTGTTTTAATTAAAAAATCGTACATGTACTTCGTACAAAAAAAGACATAAAAGACAAATACGGACAATTGTATGAAAACTGTTCTTCATCTGTATCCGTATCACGTTTCCGTGTAATTTCTTTATCTGACGAATCAAAATGTTTTATAAAACTTTTGTAAGATTTCCTTCATAACCGTTTTTGTATTTAATCTTTATTCTGTTAAATTTATTTAGTTCATTCTTGCTTTTTTTCGTTTTTGTTGTCCTATATAATTGCACCGGTATATCTTCTAAAAAGTGCTTGTTTTGTAAAATTCCATCACTTTACCTCAAAAATAGGGCGCTCATTTCACCTACATTACCGTCTGATGATAAAGTGAACATCGATAGCCAAGTATTATAGAAGTTATTCTTTAGTCCCCTATTTGTTTTATTCCTGGTTTCTTGGAGTCGTACCATCCAAGTATTCTAGAAGTTATTGTTTAGTTACATTTGTTTTAGTCTTGCTTTCTTACATAACGAAAGCAATTTCAATTTTGTACATACGAAGCTTTAACTTCAAGACGTGTGTCGTTTCTTTTCTTTTTTCAGAAGAGGAAGCACTTTTATAAATAACTTAACCATATTTATTTTTATAGGGACGACTTTGCTGTACATTGAAAAATCAAATATTTATCGAATTCGGGTCGTTATTTTCGTTACGACTGACGTGATATTTCGAACTGTTTCATACTGTACGTAATAGTTTGTTAGTAATGTTCACACCTATATCGATACCGACAAATTAACCTATTTTTATTAACGAGATGTTTCCTTTATCATGCCTAAAAGTTAAGATTAGACGTCGGCTACTATTTCAATTTCAGCCGAGTTCACCAACGCCTCGAGCTAATTTTCACCATTACTCGTACAAGTTAACAAGATAATTTCGTCAGAAATTTATACGTTCACATTTACTAGGCAGATGCGGTAAGTGAACAAAATTAATATCAACGATATCTTTCCATTTCAATAACTACTACCTTTCCAAACAACTGTGAAAGCATTATGCTTCGTTACAAACAATACCAGCAACACATCATTTTGATGATTTTGAAGATCAAATAGGTCAAATCGGTTCTCATTCGAAAATGCCTTTCGTCCTTCTAATTGAAATTAGTAACATAAAATTCAAGGTAGAACATTATAAATTCTGTTTTGCTTTAGATTAAAATCGAAACCATAGCACAATCTCCTATTCACACTTTATTCACTAGTTAGATCAATATATGCGCTCGTTACTCTCTTCGTCTCCCGCTGGTATTTTGAATAGATTTTTCTCCTTTTTCGTTGTACGGTATCAACATTTCTAAATATAGTATATTCGTATTCTTCAATATAGTTTTACAGACTGATCAGGAATTGTATTCTTCAAAAATAAAAAAAAATACCTTCATCGAAAATGTTTACTCATTTCCTTTTTCTATTAACCTGGGTATAAAATTCGCCCCCAAGTGTCAGGCCGAGTTGATATTGCACGAAACTTTTGAAATAACGGTATTTACAGATCAAAAACGTGTCTTCTTACTAACTGTGCCAGAAATATTTCTCCCGTACCCTTTGCATAGATAAGTGTTTCCTTATCCACATCAAAACTATTTACCAACATACAAGGATGTTACTTTCGTTTATCTTTTACTGGACTAGGCAAGTGGGGTAAGTCTCTGAAAAAAAAATAAAAAAAAAAATGTTTAAAAATCCTATATTCCTTCGCAAAGTCATCATCAAATAACTGAGTGTGTATTATTTTCTTTACTGACCGTGTAAAAGTTAGGCCGAACTACTAGCACACTTAGAACGAATTGCTCAGAACATTCAGAATGACATTCAACATTCCGACTAAACGATTTGCATCCGGCTTGTTGAGTTGTAGGATGCGCGTTATATTCTGCCTTCAAAATATTCACGATCGCCTAGCGTTCGCAAGTATCATTTGCGTGAATTTTTTTATAATTTATCGACTTAATTGGGAAACCACTACAGTCGGTGAGTTTTAATTTTTTTCATTTTCATACGTGTTTATTTTTAAGTTGTATATTTTTTAATTTTTTCTTACGATTTCTTAGCACGCCATGGCAGCTAATTTATTTTACGAATTATTTACGAGCGAGTTGTGATTTTAGTGAAAGAATTTAACAAAACTCTTCAAGTAATAAACAATAGTAAAACGGAATGGTTAGACAATATTAAGGACTGGTTCTTTGTTTTATTTTTCTAACATAATTAAGGACTGGACTGGACTCGAGAATCTTAATGAATTGATTACACAAAACGGAGAAGAAAGCGCTATATTGATAGCGATCGTCAACGCTCAGAGACTGAGTAACACACTTTTAAGAAGAAAAATGCAAACATCTGAGACTCCGTAGGCAAAGAATATAATAATGGGCGACAGTTAAGAGTTCCAGTTCAGGTTTATGAACGCGTCACTGTGAACATGAAACCTAATAAGAAAAAGTTAGTTCTATGGTCGAGCGGGAATTTAAGAAATAAATACGAGTAATTAATTAATTAATTAGTAAGATTAAAAATAAAAATCAATTTGATCGTTTCTGGCGCGTTCTCAAGACGCACTGATACAATTGGACATTGCGCCGGTGTCAAAACTCGCTTCTCGTTAAATTTTGAAGAGCCATTGGCGCGATAAAGAAATCCAAATGTACAACTTCAACTTTTGAACTAGCAGGACGATATAAGTATCACACAAATAATTACAAGTAAATTTATTGAAGTCCCTCTTTTTTCTTTTTCGAGAAAAATAAATAAATACTGATTTAGCAAATTTTCATCGAAAAAATGACAATAATTCGTTTCTATCGGCTCTGACGCAATCTGTAATTTTGTTTAATTTCTCGGAACTATTGCTATATTAAAATGATAAATTTATTGCATTTTAAAATTTACAAACAATAGCGCATATATCGTGAGAACAGCATAAGCCAGAGACAAAGTGTATATCTGTAAAATATAATTATAAAGAATTTAAAAAGAGCGAAATGAAGATGTTTCGTTAGAATGCAAAAACATAAAATAAAATGAAATATTTTATAATTATATGCACATTATTTCAAAACTACTAGTAATAATAATAATGAGCAGAAACGAATTTGAGTAGTAGATGTTGCAAAGTGTGGAGATTTGTCAGTTGAAAGAAGTCGGTAACGGAAGAAAGACAGCAGTGTTGATGATCATAAAAGACCTCTTGGAACAATACCAAATCCCGGAAGCAACACCACTTTGGAAGTACAGAAACCTAAGCACATCATACATGGACGACATGCTTTAATTGAAAACTCGGATTTTTAAATATATTAATATTAATAATAATAATGGTAAAACAAATGATTGTTATCAAAGAAAATAACCGGGAAGGGCTCGGAAGAGACGATACACATTATTTTTGGTACAAAAAAATTAACCTGTCATCTTCACGGAATACTATTCCGGTATATTTAAATCTGTCCAGAGAATTCCTACTTATTTGTTAAGCGGCGCAACTTACATAATACGCAAATGCGAGAAACAGAACCGGAAGATTTTCGCCCGATCGCCTAACATTACATGAAGTACATACTGCCTGCAAAGTAGATAGAATCTATAGAACACTCGATAATAGTCGAAGGACAGAACGGGTCGTTGAAAGTGCGCATGGGGTGTAAAAAGCAATTGATTATAAACTTATTTTGGAATAAAGGTACAAAAAAGAACGGAGTTTGCAGATAACATAGACTGTATCGCTTGCGTAAATCTTGGAAGTACTAAAACATATCCAAGACCAACAAACAACTTTATAAGCATATGCACAAAGTTCAGAAACAATGGAAGACTGGTATACACATAAAATCTTGTAAACTACCACGGAAATAACTGAGATGATTGAAATTAGCGATGGAATATTTCGAAGAGACTCTCGTTTAGCCCGGTATACTGTTTTGCATCGTGATCCAGGTAACTAAAATTAGAGTTATTTCATGTCTCATCTTTTAATGATATATATATATATATATATATATATATATATATATATATAAGCGATGTGTTAAAATCTACACTTTTATGAAAAATAAATGCACCGCTAAAAATAGCGGAAAAATTGACTTCTTATTGATAAATGTTAGATAACTCGAAATCGGGAAATTTGTAACACAGCAGCAATATAAAATCAATGGGGATGTTTGCTTTCAATTCACCGGCCTCCCGAGAAATCATACAAATATCAAAGTATACTAAAAAACACAAAAGGTCAGAAAACCAAAAATTAAGGACACATATATTTGAATTAACCAAATAACGTCTACAGTACAAGTAAAATATACCGACGCACTAATGTAAACGTTTAGAGTAATTAGGCTAAAAGGGAAATATTAACGACATAACACGCGCTACCCAAGAGGTGTGTTCGATAATTAGAGTGGAAACGGCTGGAAGCCGAAACTTAATATCGCAATTAAACGAACTACGGAATTCAATCACATAACATAACTCAACAAGCGGACAATAAACTGACTAATCTAAACCTAAGAAACTAAAAGTCGATAAAACGGAAGAAGCATAGCAAACAAGAAGAAACGCGAATGGAAAGAGATAGTGCACGAGATATTCCGGAATATTCCGGAAAGCAAGTGGCACAGGAATCGGTTGATGCAATAGTAGATTGGCTCTGAAAGGAGGTATTATGGTTGCGATACAAAACCGACTTTGATCAACGCCAAAATTTACGAAAAGGTCATAATTGAAGATAAAAGCGTCGCGGTAAGCCGTCGGTGCGTAGAATCAAGCTAAAAACAATTAACCGTATATGTTAAGTTAGCTCCGATTAAACGCAATCCAGTCTGAAAAATTCTCCCCCTTGTCATAGATATAATCTGATCAAGTAAGAAAATCGTAATATTTCACCATTGTGTAGATCCGTAAGTACGGATAAAATCGTCATGAACAACAGACCAGATTTTTATACTGATCTCAAAAAAAAAAAAACCAACTAAAACTCACTTAATAATAGATATGTAGAGGTCTAAGGCTGAGTATTGGTTCAGGAGTAATGTTGAAATGTAATATGTCTCTGTTAGTGATAAATTTGTAAATCGCGCTTTGGAATTTTCAAATTCAATATACCATAGGAAATTAACAAAACTTAACACGGCGACTAAAATTGCAGCAGAAAAAAGTAAACGTTCAGCTTTATAATGACTGAAATAATCGTTTTAGTAGCTAATCAGTAGTCTAAAAATCAAATCACTTTTATTATTATTATCAATACAAATCCATAAATGCGCTGCAAGCGCGAGTAGTGGAAACAAATTATTAAAATGATAACAAAAAAGAGAAATATATAAACTAATTAAAATAAAACACCATCTGTATTAGTAATAACGTAATTTACGGTCGAGTTATAATATTTTTACAAATAATCGGATACATATGCCCGCATGAGTATACATGTGTACATTTTTTTTTTTTCATGCGTTTTTTATTAATTTCACCTCTACATCATAAACCGAAATAACTTACCTGTAATTTGAAAATACTATATTGTTAGCACATGTTTACAATGCTTATTTAATAAATACAAAGTAAACCGAGCTTAGGAACTAAGTTGACTTAGAGGAACATTTCGGAACTGCTCCTGTTCACCAGATGCAGCAACTTAATGGAAATAACTAGTGATAATAAAAGATAACTGCTAATATAACAATAATAATAATAGTATTTAAGTACTTAAAACCAGTTTGCACATTTAATCCTAACTGAATTGTAGATCATTCTTACACAAATCAGCACATTAAATCCACTTTTTTTTTTTTTTTAGATATTTACTAAGGCATTCATACGATTACAGCCATAAGCACTCAAATACATACACATGTACATATATATGTACATACCACCTGAAAATATATACTCTGATGTGGAACAAACTGAAGTAGTGGTAATAATAGTAATATAAAAATATTGATGGTACAAACAGTAATGATAGTACTATTAATAATTCTTGTAATAAATTTAATTATGGTACATTACTTTTTATATGTTCTATTAGATATTTACGTCTTTTTTTGTAGTTCGATAGGGCTATTTTTCGAGTATGTGGCAAAGAATTGATGCTTCACATACCTGAAAATGTGAAACACGCAGAAAGCAGGAATATAAATGTTATCTTTCCAGAGAATTTTTCATTAATTAGTCAATTTCTTTTAATTTACGAATACTTGACCTATTCATGTCATGCATTACTTATCGGGCAAAGTGATTTATTTGTGTAATAATTATTATCATTCTACTAGAAAACCGCAAGAATAGTGGAGGCAAATATTTAGAAATTACAACAAAGATAAAAGGGAATAATAATATTAATAATAGTAATGATGATGATGATGGTGATAATAATAACAATAATGATAATGATGATGATAATAATAATAATAATAATAATAATAATAATAATAATAATAATAATAATAATAACGAAATAAATCTAGCCGCGTAGGTGAAAATAGAAATAACTAGACTGTTATTCGGCATAGAAGTCATCGAGAAATAATGTGGCTGAGCGAGGAGAAGTCAGTAACGTGTTTTCATATCGCGCCCAAAATAAGGCGTTGCACGCGTACTAATCGCATTATAGACGGGCGTTTTAAATGCTGCTTCACGGTGTCATCGTCAACTCGGCCGGAGCGGACGGCGCGGAAAAAAATCGCGCCGATTCCAAGTCGATTTGTAATAGGCAACACTCGCTGCTGCAGTTGTACGGACCGTCTAGCGAACAACAATGATGCGGCGAAGGTGCTGATGCAGCAAAAGGCGAGCAGGAGCCTTTGAGAATCTATCAAAAGGCCAAAGGCAGGCCACCCTTGACGTCGACGTCAACCCTACGCCTATATTACTCTTATTATAGCGCGTCCTGTACACGCTCTTCCGAATATTATTCCGACTGTCGTCGTCGAGGGGATACGACTTTTGTGTAACCAGCAGCTATATATCATTTCGTAGACCTTTTTAATAGACTACCGTTTCAGTACTGCATCTCTATTGTGTTTTCCCATGTACCACTTACCTTTAATACCCTCTCTGCCTGTTCGCTGTGCGTGTACGCGCGAATCTGCACACTGCCTTAACCAACATGTAACCGCAACAACCCGGTGCACCAATAACACAGTCCGCATCCTCCTGCCGGCTCAACTTTGCTTCCGTCTCTCTCTCTCTCCCTCTCAACACTGGCAGTTATGTGTGTGTGCTAATAAATTCTTATTTCATCTATCATTTTCTGCGAATAATAATAATCCGCAGAAGCCCATCTTTGTACACTGCGTATAGGTTTCCTTGGGCGCAGCGAAAGCAACAACCGATTTATGAACTTAGTAGTGCACCTTTACCACTAGCGCACACACTCCGCCACAAGCTAAGTGTACTCGACGGCCTATTCACAGCTGTACCGCATTTCGCTGTTACACTGGTACTATTAACAGCTACAAATATTGTTATCCAGCCTATATTATTACAGTGACCGTTGTTGACACTTAATCGGGGGAAAAAGGCAACAACAGAAAAATACAAATATCCTGTCGCACCGAACATGACGAATATCCATTGAACACGTCAAAAGTCATATTTCCATCGCGGATACACACACACTCAACCCACCATTTTTCTAGACAGATCTCCTTGTCGCGCCTTTCTCTCCTTAACCTCTGTCGCTTTTCAATAAGCTACGCTATACGATAATACGTGTATATCTGTGTGCGTGTGTGCACACACATACATCTTCTTCAAACCTCTCTTCGACCTGTCCCCGAGCGTGATATATGTGAATTATCGATAAGATATATACACACCTATGTACAGATTCAGATGTACACGTTTTTTGCTAATAATCATCTGTTAGCACCGAAGTAACTCTGAATACTTTTGATTTATCCCCCCCCCCCAAAATGTTCGTGAAAGTAATATGACAGAAGGATAAAAATTTCTCCGTATTACTCTCTTGATGAAAGACATATAATAACCGATATTGCGTAATTAAACTTTTCATAAAGTACTTTCAACAAGGAATTCCGTTTTTCCTGCAATGCGGATTAACCAATAAAATTAGGTGTAGCATGTGTGACAATGGGCCCGAAACGAGACAACTCCCGAAAACCCCGCGAAATTCCGGCTTGATAGCCGAACATTACCAGCTCGTATGTTTTTACGCTTCTTCGGAAAATTCCGAAACCCGTTTTTCCTTTGAGTGCCCGAAACCGCAGAATCCGCTGCACGTAAGCGGTATTGGAAGAAATATTTTCATTGATTAATTTAGTAGCGGTTTTTGACGGCCATGCTTAATTCTGTTTTCGAAAATTTTTATTAAACGTCTCTGACCCTGCAAGATTGATTGATACTTTTGGTGCCCGTCCCTGAGCTGTTTCATTTAATATCATACGAACAATCATAACTTCTTCGATCTCTTGCTTTTACCTTTCTTGTGTATTTTTTTATTTCTATTCTCGTAAAATTTTCTTTCTTAAACTACTTTCATTTTACTTTTTCTGTCCTTTCTTGTAATACTCTCTTTCTCGTTAGGTTCGACCTCTTTAGAGCCTTTCCATTTTTCGTTTCCTCATCGGACGATGATTTTTCCCCATGGTGAAAGCCCGGACGCAAAATAAAAGTTATAAAATATAACCTTTTTTCTTTTTTTTTTTTCAAATATTTTATCCCGGCTGATCATTCTTATTATAACTATTTAAGAGCTATGACGTAATGTATATTTTTTTAAAAAAATTTACGCTGCACATATTTTCTAAATACATTTTGTAATTTCTACTTTTTTCTTTCATGAAAATTAAAATTAAAAAAAAAGTGCTGGTTAATTCCTTATACTACACTAATAAAATTGGAAACATCAAAAGACAACCGGTACTACATTATTCAGTTTAGCATTTCACGGCAATCGTCTACTATTCCCGACGAAATTGTCTTACCGCGCGTTCAATTAGAGTATACCGTAATTGTGCTCGCAATAGCACGTTTATGCTCGTATTTATCAGCTCAGTGTCAACTGTTATCGCTCTATACCTACTACTATTTGATTGCTTCATGAAACACCGTTGGCTACAGCGGGAACTTAGGCGAATGAACATGCTACTGCAGGCAACACATCGATAAAGCAGTTAATGATGAAGCCGTTCCTCCGTTGTATGCTAAGATTTATAATGTGTACGCGATGTTATTAGTTGATGTTGTTAGGTACTAGCTGGTCTGATAACAAACATGATACGGCAAACGTATGATAAAAAATTATATGTCGCCGAAATCATCTCGATATTTTTTCACCTATCGATGAGAGAGGTCTTGCATATAGATTTTGTTCCGAACATTCGACTCTCGTAATCAATGGGAATTTATAATATGTCGCGACCGTCACGCGTGAGCCACAGTCGGGTTATAAGGAAAGCGGGAAAGACAAACGATATAGAGACTCCGGTTCAATTGGCACGAGGTTTTTATTGCAATTTTTACGGGGGAGAACATACAGAAGTAGATGCAGAATCCGCAGTGATAGAAACAAAGCGATGATAATGATAATGACGTCCTCGATGACATAAATCCATTTCGGCGCGATTTTTCCGTCGCCAATTAAGAGATACGTTAGGAAACGTGTTGGATGTTGTCACGGTATATTTTACCTAAAGCTGCCTCTGAGACATATTTAAAATTACCTGGAGATTACCAAGTCGTGCCGGCGTGATAATATTTATAAAATCTTCTGCACTCTCGTTTATCTTTTTTTTCTTCAGTTCGCATCCGCTAACTGTGCTCGCACACGCTCATTCATATCGAGACGTAAATAAGCGAAAACTAGTTCCCATTTCCTGCAGTTGTAATTTTTCCACGTTGTTATCTGGTCATCATCCGGATGATTGCATTATTATATTACATGAAATGTAAACTGCCCCCTGAGTGGCGGCCGGTTATTAAGACTTCTGCCGGTACGCTATTAATAGGCATTATTGCGAAGATGCGTACACACATGCGATAATTCATAATTCCATAATGTTTCCAGAAAACCCCGCAGCGGATTAGAATATTATCTAGACGATTGATAGTCTCTGTAAAATTTAACTGTCCGCCTAAACTTCTAAAGGGATAATAATTTCACCGCGCTTTGTAATATCGCATTTGACTTTAGAAATAAATTGAGACGCTGCTGTCTAAAAACAGATCGAGCAATTTTTTTTTTTTTTTTTTTTTTTTTTTAAATAAAAAAAATAATGAGGATTTCCATGCGCTGTGTTTAACTACTGAGGCTATTACAGCACATGGAGCCTACTTAGGAAGGTTAAACTCTATTATGGTATAGGCCGCTGCTACGCACGAAAGCCAATATAGCTGCAACCGCAGACGGAACGTTCGATAAGATCTTAGAGATAGAGGTGGTAGTGAAATAGGTGGATCTTGGTGCCGCAAAAGAGAAACATTCGAGAAGGAGGTGAGATGTAGACGGGGCGCTTGGTTGACCACAGAAGAAGCAGACATTTGGGGGTGCTTGTCCCGTGAAGACATACCCGTGCGAAAGGGTTGTGTGACCTGTTCGGAGGCGATTCAAGACAGAAAAATCTCTGCGAGAAATTTCGTCTATGGGCCACCAGGGTTCTGTGGTTGATTTTATGCTTCGGAGGAATGTACTTGCGGATTTACATTCCTGCTGCCATTCTTCTCCAGTTTGGTGCATAAATAAATGGGTCATTGTGGTGGGAAGAGGGGGATTACATGGCATTGGAGAGAATAGTGTCGCCTGAGCTGCTCGATTGACGCACTCATTACCTGGGACTCCTACATAGGCCGGCACCCGCAATTAATTAAGAATAACGTCAAATTTTATCGTATCAAAGCCACCAAAGTTGCGCATAATACAAACATCGGATTTGAACTCTGTATCAACTGGCGCGTAGCAATATCGTCTGATGTTAAATTATCCTCATGAGATAGAGTTTTAGATTTTTTTTGGTAACAAATCTTTTTCTTTTTTTTTTTTTTTTGCAGAGCATTTATCAATTATCGTATGAATTAAAAGATATCTTGCCTACATTTATACGCGTGTTTTTAAAAAATGTCTTCTAGGTGGCTTTCACATTCTTCATAATCGGTATTAGTTAAAGTTTATGATGAATGGTGCAAGTCTAAGAAAGATGGACCGATTTTTCTTAATCGTTTCTAAAAAAAATTTTTTTTTTTATTTTATTTAAACCATGTGCGATACCTTAGTCCTCATCAAATCAGTTGACTTGTCGGCGGGTTCCCATAATAAATACACATGAGTATATTTATTTAATAAATAAATATTACATACTTAGTTTCTATAACTTATCCATCTATAACTATTTAAGCATAAGCCATTTATCTATCTTTCACGTACCATCAGAAACAAGTAAACCTTAAGTAATGACGTGCCCATATAAACTTTTACCGAACTAACTTATATATATATATATATACCGACACACACACATGCACATATTTGTTGTTAACTAAATTCTATTTTAGTTTTACTTATTTTAGTATATATTATTTATCGGTATATTATTAAGTGTAATTTTATTAAAACCATTTCGTGTAGTTTGTCTTCATGTTTATTAGCGTGTCTTCTGTGTTGAAATTCATATTGTCTAACATTACGCAAACTGTAATTACATCTATTTCTTGCTATTACACACTGATTTCTTTTTCTAGATATTTAATTAGTAAATTGTATTTAAGGATCATTTTCGGAGTAAGTATTACATGTCTTTTTCTAAAAAATAATACGCGAGTTGGTACTTTCATTTTTGAGAAGGGCCTAAAGTAAACTGTTTATTGTGTCTCAAGGTATTTTGGAAAAAGTAATCGAAAGACCTTGTTCTAAAATAGTAAATATCACTATTAAAATTTTATGAACATATTATTTCGATTACTTATTAAACGAATCATTCGCATACACTTTTACAAACTAATAATACATATATTAAACACCGACTCGCGTTTCAAAGCTAATAGCTTCATAGCTCAGGCTCATCTCCCCTCCACCCAGTCTGCTGACTACGTAATCCTCCTCATACGTCCTTTACTTCGCATCATTTTCCTCCATCACTCTATTCAAATGACACTCTGAGATAAGGCAATGATTCAGCAGATTCGTTAGCTCGTTTAGCTATTTCTTAAAATTTTTGTTTCCTTAACCAACATTTATCCTTCTTTATTTTCTAATCCTGCCTCTCATTATCTTCAAATACAACCGGTTCCCTGTCCCCTCAGCCGCGGTTTCAATCCTCTTCTTAACAGCGCTCCGCGAACGTTTCTTTAATCAGACTGCAATTTAATCACTCTCTTTTCCCCTCTTCACGTTTTCGTTTTTCCCTGTCCTTTTCACTCGATTTTCTACCTCTGCTCCACTGTATATTGCAAACCACATATTTTCTTTGAATGCCCGGTCCTTGCTTCTGAACGCTCCGCTTTGCACTCCAAAGTCGTAACACTGGGTCTTCCTGTTCCTTATAATTCTTGCTCTATCCTTTCCTTCTCACCTGCAGCTATAATATCTATACTTCACAGTCTATCGTAAACTCTATCTTTAATCGTTTCTCGATTTAACCCTTTTTTTTTTTTTTTTTTTAATTTTTGTAGTTGTTGGATCAAAGCCTCTGGCGCACTCGAAAAAATAAAAAATAATTATTTAAAAAAAAAAAAAATTTCCACAACATAACATTTTTCTCTGCAGCTGCTCATTCTAACCTATGTCACAAACTATTATCTCCCTTCATTTTCAAATTCCGATTCCATTTACTATTCAACCGGATACGCTCCCAACTTTCATTTCTACAACGTTCGCCTCTCTCTGCAATCCGTCGTCTACTTTTCGGACACAGTTTGCCCCCCTCGTCGCTTTCTTTTCACTTATATCTTTTTAATTTTTGTTCTCGCCACCCTTTTACTTCTATTTGCGATGCGATGCTGATCACAATTTTTTTTTTTTTTTAATGCTCTTCCATCCCTGCTGAATGTTTTTCTTTCTACTCGTTACACTTATACTAACAAACCTGCTGCATACAGCGCGCCTTTCATCCTCTCCTTCTTCATCTGTTACACCGGGTCTTGTATCCATTCTGTTTTATATCTCGAATCGCGCAAAAATCTAATTACACTTTCCTTTCTTTCCCTAGTTTTTGGGAAAATGTCCACGTTGAAGAACGTCACCAAAAAAAAGATATTTGTCAAAGCCGTTTTAGTGCACTTTTTCTTACGAAAAATATTTTTTTGAAAACGGCTATGTTCTTATTATATATTTACATCTCAATACTAGGTTAACTGCGACATGCATAGATGAGAAAAATATTTTATAAAAAATATTGTAAAAACATTCATGGCGTTACTCTTCTGATCTACATAGATATATATATATATATACTAGAGGACTTTAAATTGTATTACTTTGTAAATTTTCATAAAGACTGCAGCGTTCATACCCATTTTTTTAAAAAAAAGAAGTACACCAATACGTCAATTAAAAAGTAAAATTTAGATTAAAATATCTGAAAAACTGAAACCGCTAGCAGAGTAATGTATGTGGGAGGAGTATAAAGTAAGTAAAAGTAAAGTAAAGCAAATACCCTTGACAGGGCGTCAGGGATTGTGATACATTTAATTCTTTTTGGAGACGTTAGTATACGGGTCAAAAAGAAAATCAATACCGTAACTTACACAGAACTGGCTGTAGAATTTTTTAAAAATCTTTTGCTTAAAATTTGATTTTCACATTTTTCAAAATTTGGGCTCTTTTATTTTAAAATTTTGTCGGTCTCGTATTTTTCCTATATTGTAGTGATTTATATACATCATTTAAAAAAAAAAGTGACCCTCCAGCTACCATGGAAAAAGCAGTGGACTTTTTTTTAGTTTTCAGTCTTACCGTCCCAAGAGTGTATTTTCCCAAATTTTGATCTCTAAATATCAAAATTTTTCGAATTTTGTATTTTTGTCGTATTCTGGATATCTTATTATGTAGGTTAAAACGAAAATTAATACTGTAACTCGTATAATCGGCTGTGGGATTTTTTGAAAATATTTTCTTAAAAACTGGATTTTCACATTTTTCAAAATTTGAGCCCTTTAATATTAAAATTTTGAGGGTTCTATAATTTTCATATGATCTGACGAAGAAAATACGTCGATTGAAAAAAAAATGAACTCTGTAGCTACTATAGGACGGGCTATACGGTTTTTTTTCTTGCAGCTTTATAAGATAGATACATGTATACATATTTTAATACTAAAACTAAATATTTAAACTTCCTCTATTTCGCATGCGATTTAAATTTCTAAATATAGCCCAAAAAAAAAAAAAAAAAAAACACAATTAGTATTTGCTAAATAAAGAATATAAAAAATAAAAAATTTACCGACTAGTTTCGGATATAATATCCGAAACCAGTCGATGAATTTTATATTTTTTTATGTTCTTTAAATATTTTGAACGTGTCTGCTTACTTTATTGAATTAATAAATTACTGGAATTAGATTTAATAATAATATGTTCGGTATTTTATGTTCTATGAAAATGTTCCTAAACCGTAGCAGGGGCGGATACTGAATGGCGCTATTGTAAATTTTTGTTAGTAGCAAAAAACATCCGTGAGTTGTCTCATTTTTCATGCTTTATCATTTTATTACTGTTCTACATTCGGAGTAATCTGCAAAATAGAAACTGAACATTTCTGTTAGGGCGCGCTTGGAATAATAAGTAAAATTATGATCTCGAAACGAGCCATAAAAGAACATGTTATTTTTCAAGGTAATCGCCTAAAAATTGGGATAGAGTGGAAATAATTTTTGAATAATTTAGCGATTTCACTGATGGAAGCGCATTTTACGATAACACCTAGCAATGCCGAAAGATATATTTTTATTTTTGATTCAATATTACCTGTCGAAGAAAAATCTGTTACGCTTTAATAACAGAAAAACGAAAAAAAAAAACTGAACCGCCCGAAAGTGCGAGAAATATAAAAATAATAAAAGTGCACATCCGCTTTTGCTCCAGGATTTCGTAAAGATCGCAAGCACAATTTTTTCGCTTTTTTATTATTTTTTTTATTGAGTTCGTCAACGAGGACATTTAAGAAATTGAAAGAAGGAGAAAAAATGTTATATTCTCGAAAGTTTAAGGAAAGAAAATTAAAAAAAAATCGACGGCAGGATTAACAGAAGCAGAAGGAAGTGAATGAATATAAGAAGCACTTATAAGCAGTGTGGGAATAACAAGTTCGGAGTAGAATAAAAAAGCGATTTTTCATCTGAAAAGATTGAATATTCAAATAAAACATGATCAGCATCACCAAGAATGTAAGTTGATGAGGACTGAAAACGACAACATTTCAGAAAGAAGAAACCGAAATTGACAAAGCATTGTGGGGCGTCTTAGAGAGAGGAAGCAACTAAAAAACCAGTAAACAGAGAGGAAGAGATGATTGAGTGGCGTGATAAAAGAAGCTAGAATTAGAAATTAAGGAAGAGTATTTCTTTGGAATGAGTAATTTAAGAAAAGAAGGGGGTAATATTGCGAGCTGGAAACGTGTGTTTAAAAGTCTGCCATTAGTAACAGAGGAAACAAGTTAATGAATATCTTCCGACTTACTGCCCTTCGTGCCCAAGTGGCTCCAAAAATCCACAGGAAATTAATCTCGACCAAGTGAAAGAAAAAAGGTCTCACGGATGAGAGAAAAGAAAAAAGAAGAAAGCTCGTTACTTTTCGAATCTGAGATTGTAAGCGAATTTTGTAGAGAAAAAAGAAGAGAAGGAGATGATCGCAGATTTGAAGAGGATAAAATTAGACCTGTATTAGAAGAAAATCCCCGTTTATTAAGAAGAAACAAGTGGACAAAAAATAAATAGGCAAGCGTTTGATATTAGAAAAGGATAACCCAAATAGGATATCTATCGGTGAAGAGAGTAAGAGGCCGGATTTCAGCAAGGATGACCGGAACCGGGATTAATCTCAGAGTAGCAAAACAAAGACGAAAGCAAGTATTAATTTGGAAGAATTTTGAAAGGTGCGATTTGAAGGAATGACCACAAATGAAACAAAGTAGTCTAGAGTAGGGAATAGATAAAGGATTCGTAAAATGTAAGGTACAGGTATCGCCTAAGCAATATTAAAGAGTTTAACAGGTTTATTAATATGGCCATAGACTGCTGTCAGGAATAACACCTAAATAACGAAAACACAGTTTAATAAAAGGAATTAGACGATTATTTAGGACGAGACTAATCAGAGAAGAATTAGCGGAATGAAGAGTAAAAACAAAAAATTTGAGTATTTACGCGAGAAAATAAAGAGCTGAATTTTAGGAAGAGTATATTGTATTTTTTTTTAATAATAACATTAGAGAGTTTTAGGAATTCTTAAAACGAAATTTTGCCTTCGGAACAATAGATAAAAACGTCGTCGGGAAAAAAAAGAAAAAAGAAAACGGAGATATAGCTAAGAGAAATAAAGACAATTGTGATAACGTAAATATTAAAGAGGGTAGAACCAAGATCGAGAGTCCTGAGGTAAATTTCGAAAGGCCAGCCTTTTAACAGAAGGGATAGGAAGGAATTACTGTCATAAAGAAAAAGAATAAATGAGGACATATTAATTTCTTCGGGTTAATTGAATTCCATATATAATCACAGCCACATTAATATTCAACTAGGACTTTGCGAAACAAATGAACGCACCAAACAAATTGAAAAAATGCTTGATTTGTAATTTTTTTTAATGAAATAACACAAAGAAAAACCTTCCTATATACGTACACACCAAAAAAAAAAAAAAAAAAAACACAAACGAAAAAATATCACAGCTTCCGTAACAACGAACAGAAACAGTCGAAATTGGTGCGCCACATTAATATTCGGTCAACGATGGACCAATACACGAGTAGCAGCCTTGGGGTTCTCCCCAATGTGAGTTAATGCAGTGAGATAAGTATGTTGTCTGCCTATGAGTCATTAATCAATACGAAATTTTACTATGCAAAATAATGCAAGTGTAGTTATGCGGAAAAGAAAGATGTCTCGTAAGAATAAAAGTACCTCCATTACGACCGGCGAACTCGTTATTTTTCATGAAAAAGAATGGTGCACCGGGCAGTGAGATAGGTCGGTTACTAAATATGTCGTGAAACATCGTGAATGAAATTTATCACCAGTGTCAAAGGAAAGGTCGAATCTACTCCATTCCACAAAAAGAGAAGCCGAAAAAAATGGACGCTCTTATTCTGTGACAAATAATCCAAAAGTAAGTGCTTTGAAATTATTAACAGCCTTACATAAACGAACAGGGGAGGAAGTGGTTTCAGCTTACGCAGAGCGATCGAAAATATGGGATACAATTTGAGAACCGCTGGCGTAAACCCTTCATATCTGCCATCAACCGCAAAAAACGGTTAAAATTTGCGAACAACTATGTACACGAGGACAAGGGATTCTGGTACGACGTGTTATTTACCGATGAATCGAAGTTTAATGTTTTTGGTGCTGACGGAAAACAAAAAGTGTGGCGTAAGCAGAATACACAGCATTGAGGAAGAAGAATTTGACAGCGGCGGTCAAATATGGGGGGGAGTGTGCTGGTGTGGGGGAGTTTCGCGGCTGCCAGCGTCGGGACTCTTATCGACGGAACCATAACTGCTGCTTCTTATATTGAGAGATGTTGAAAACCAGTTTATGTACAAGCTCCGAGAAAGTGGGTCTACAGAATATGTTTCGGCTGTAGTATCAGAACAATGACCCGAAACATACCGCACTTGACACTCGGTTATGGCTGCTCTATAATTGCCGCTTTGTCATGCCAGCCCAGCCGCTACAGTCTCCCAACTTGAACCCCATAAAAAGAATCTATGGGATTTCTTAGACGGGAAATTACACGAGAAGCCGATTACCAGCCGTACTCAGTTAAAAGAGCGCTTATTGAAAAAGAATAGAGCAAAATTCCTCCAGACTACTGTCGCAACTTTATTTCCTCGATGCCACACGTCGTTTGAAAATTGCGATCCGTGCGTAGGGTCAACATACAAAGTACTGATGTGTGTTCATTTGTCTACTCTATTGAAGGAATATAAGTTTTATTTTGATTAATTTCGACTTTTTATGTTCGTTGTTACCGGAGCTGTGATTTTTCTTCGTGTTATTTCATTAAAAAAAAAAAAAAAAAAAAAAAAAAAAAATTACAAATAAAACTTTATTTTTATCTGTTTGGCGCGTTAATTTGTTCCGCAACGCCGTGACAAAATATTAATGTGGCTGTACATCCTCATATAAAATTTAGTTTATTCTTAAAATGTAACGATTTGATTTATAACAAATTTTTTAGTAAGTTACACTTTATTATAAATTTTAATGTTTTCATACCTATTTAAATAATATTGCGCTTTCAATCAAAGTGATTCTTAATTAACACTGATTACTTTGCGATGTCTACGTGGTAATGCGCAATATTTTCGTGTTTTTTATTTACGCAAATATTAAAGTACGGTTTATATCGCCGTATTATTTTACAAAAATACATATTTCATAAATACAGAATGCCGAATTAATCAACTATCTCCCTGGTTAAAAGTTTATTTTTGTATTTTGAAAAACTTTACGTACACATACACTGCCTTCGATAGACGTTAAAAGATCGGCTACCGCATAATATAATAGTTGAAATTTGGTGTTTTCTGGGTTTTTTTTGGTTTTTTTTTTTAGACCTAGTTTTTCCGTGGAAGAACATGAATGCGTGAATTTTCAGGAATATTTTTAATCGATTCTCGAGTAAACATTTATAACGTATTCCATACTTTGTTACAATTTAAGTTCGATTTTATAGACGGAATATCGATATTGCGCGGCATGCTCTGAACCGATAACCGACAAATACTTGTTACAAGTTTCCGATCAAACGTGGCACGTGAAATGTCTTCGATGTTGCATCTGTCAACTGGTACTAGAAAAACAGCCTTCGTGCTTCATTAAGGATGATTCGATTTACTGCAAACAAGATTATGCCAAGTAAGTATTTGAATAATTAAATACGCGACTGCACGAAATTCTACTAATATTAACGACCTTAACTCGTTTTTTTTTTTTTTTTGAGGGCAGCGAGGGGACACCGTACTTGAAGTTCCCAGAATAACCCTAATTAAAGGACGACATATAGACACGGTGTGCAATAAGTCCGTAGTATTGTGTTTTTAACGATCTACAATAATCGACAAATCAATTAAAAACGAATTTAGTATATAAATACTCCTGATTATTAATCATCGTTTTCGGATCATATATGTTAAATTGTTATATTTAAAATCTTAAACTTTTATATCATAGAGGATACGAACGTAAACTCAATAGTGCATTTCTGATTGGTGTAAGAAACAATTAATTTCCTTTTTCATTTAAAATAGAAAATTTCGGAATTTTTCGTATCGAATCAGATTTATGCATATAAGAAATATATATATATATATATATATATATATATATATATATATATATATATATATATATATATGAAAACTGAAATTTTCTATTTACTTATTCATTTTGAACATAAAAGAAATTATCAATATGCGAGAATATTGTAAAAATATTTTTGCGGTAAAATTCGAATTATTTTTAAAAAGAAAAGATTAAAAAATCATTTACGATGAGGAAAAGAAGCAGCAACTAAAGTTATCACGGTCGCATATCTTAAAAGTATATAATTGGCGACGCGTAAACCGTATACATTCTTACGTTTTTCCAAGAACGGTATTATTTAAAGACTTATTTAAATTCTCTTAATTCGGGCGTTTAATTTAAATTTTGAACGTGGTCATCTAACATCCTGTTTGTTAATTAGTTAATAAAAATAATGAAAAATTGTAAGCATTATTTATGTTTATGATTTTTCATTATTTTTATTAATCTAAAATGTTTACACATTACCAGAACTCATCGTATTTTCTACATCTCGTTAAATTCCGATTAGTTACACTATTTTAAATATTCGCGAATCCTCTAAGACACGAACTGTTTTTCGTTAATTCGCGGAACAATTTATTGCTTATTCACCTCGTAATATGTATGGTTTTTAAATTAATTTTTATTACCTTGTTTTTGGAAGAGCAGTAAAAACGTTTGTAATTGTGATGTTGGTGCATATATTTTTTTTTTCTCTAATTAATCTGACTTAAAGATCGAGAAATTAAACGTTAAGTCAAAACAAAATAAAACAGTAATTTATAACATTACCTTACAACTTTTCCGGTCGACATTAAATTGGATAATATAAAAATTCGGTCAACGAAATTAATTTCATTTTATTATTTTCCTCATCAGGCGATTATTATTACACACATATGTAGGTACATATATATATATATATATATATATATATATATATATATGTACTTTTTTTTGAAACTCGATTCTTTTTATTAAAAATAAATTCCGTACTACTAATTAAATTTTAATAATTTAATAGGACACAGTTTGCAATAGAAATTAATTCCACCCTTTCATTTTATTTCAATATCGGTGTTAAAATCACGCCGCAGAAATCGGAGGCGTATTTATTTTATTCAAACGGCAGAATACCGGAAAACATTGGATAAAAAACCGGCAAAAAAGAAAAACAACAAAAAAGACAACCATATTTGGAACAAAATACAAATATAACTAAAAACATTGAACGATGTATAAACGATGTAAACTAATTAGAAACGTTTTCGGCTATAGCCTATGATTTTCTAATTGGTATATAATAGCATTTATACATTTTAAATTTGTTATATTTGTATTTTATTCCAAATTATTTGATTTATATTTAATAAACAAACATATTTGTTTGATATTGTATTAGCTGTTCTTTAATTCAGCCAAAAAAACACCTCAAATTTGTTGTGGGCCCTCAATTAGGGGCGTTTCTGTCTGCACAAAACTGATGTATGTTATTTTCCGATTTACCTTTTGAAATACAGTCAAAACCGAAAAAAAAAAAAAAGTCACCATTACATAATTATCTCTTATTTCCCTTTGTCTTAATTAATTCTGATAATGTACAATTTTCTTCCATAATGTCGTCACCTATTTTTCCTTTAACTTCGCCAATCTAAAGTTTTTTATTACACTTTTTCGAAATTAAGCAGAATTTCTACAGTTCCTTATTTCCTTCTCACGCAACCATTTTCACTGAAAAGCCTTCTTCTCCTGGTGGTATCGGAGCTTCTTTTATCCTTTCAGATTTTAATATTTCAGAATCTTTTCGTTTTTCTTCTTTTTAATCCGTAATCACAAATGAATTAATCATTTTCCTATTGTCTCCGATAGTCTTTCTTCCAATGATTTGATTATTTCCAACTTCAAGAGCGCCCCTTAATTTATTCTTTGATCATTCTTAAGATACTTTACTATTCTCCACATATGTACATTCATATTCTCTCTTCTCGCCATTCGATTCGCATTGACACTTGCTGTGGATAGTCGTTCGGATGTCTCTGGTAATGAAGCCGCTTATTTTTTAACTCAGACTGTTGCTTTTTCTCGCTTTTTTTTTTTTTTAGGAATAATTCCATCTTCTAACCTACTACCGCTACGTAAAAGTTTCCATTTTGAATTTTAGTCAGACATTTTTACATTTTCTCCTTTTCTAACAATCTATCTGTTCAACTTATTCTTCCTTCTAACCCATGGTTCCTCTTGTTTCCTTCACTTCAAATCTCTGTTGCATCTCCATTGTGTTCGCCTGTGTTTTTAAACCATTACTATCTTCCTTCCGTTTTCAATTTTTTTATTTCATTCCTCTTCACTACTCCATTCAGGCAATTGCCTGAAGCGCTTCCATGTGTTGTTTGAGAGGTTATTCGATGATATATTTCCGACATTTAAATTGGTCCAAATAATCTAAAATTATCCACAAAGAAATATGGAAAAAAAAGCATACCCGGTGAACAGAAACATTTTTGTTTGTTTTTTTCAAAATATTATTTTATCTTTAGCTAGAAAAGAAAAAAAGAAAATACAAGCGGAGTCGAATATTAAATTGTCCACACCGTAATTTTCTTATGACATTCAATTTTTTTTCTATTATAAACATAGTTTGTTTTTTTCTTTTAATGGACGATCTAAAATAATGAAAAAAAACAAAAAAAAAAACAAAAAACGGCAGAATATTTGCTGCAAAAATCATTTTTTAAATAGCGACTATTCAATAAAACATCCGATCATGCAGTTTGCATCATTTAACTGATTGGTACTGCACTTCTTAATGTATGTTATATATGCAATATTGCTCCGTTATTATTTTTGGGAATTTTTTTAGGTCTTTCAAATTTCTGTAGTCCCTTTATTCACTTTTTAATAGTTTGTCCTTTATATTTTAATCTCTACTTTATCGTTTTAAGTACTGGTTATACGCCTTTTAAAGTTGTTTTATTATACGGAATAAATGGAAACTACGGTATTTAACTGTTGAACGACCCAACTTGATTTTTATTTATGTTTCTTATTTTTAACTTTATTTTTGATTAATTTTATTACACCCTACCAAGAGCTATACGCTGCTGTTGGGCAAAAATTATTTCTGTAAATTTGCGATGGGACACAATCACACCGATCCCTCCTTCTCGTTATAGTGTAGTAGCTGTAATCTAAACTGCATCCAACGATGTTTCTATCAAAAGTTATTTTTATCATATTATTCATATAAATACTTAAAAATTACAAATTTTATAAAATTACTGAAAAAAGTAAAAAAAAAAAAGATATAAATGGCCAGCCGGTTCGGCTGAACTTTTTGTTAAAGAAAGTGTTAAAACTCATGTAAGTCAAATTTATCGCTACTTCATGACGCTGTAATATCGTATTCCATCGCGAACCAGGTTACCAAATGAAGTCTAGCTTTTAATATGTATTTCAACCACAAACAGTGGTGCATACAAGTTATAAATAAAATTTAAATAAAAGTATAACCAAAAATCCATCCGTTGAGAGAGTTAGGTATGATTTTAATCTACTCTAAATGAAATAACTGTCAACACATTATACATATTTGTTAGTAATTTGGATAACGCGTAACCGGACTTTCCGTCTAGCTTCCTTGCTGAATTTCCTCGTAGGATGCATCTACACATTTCACCGATGTTGGGACTGCGATGGTATCTAGTTTGATAAAGAATTTTTCATATTGATTTTTATGAAATTCATCGAGAGATGAATCTTTAAATTATTGCGTGAGACCCGTTAGACACGTAACTTCGGAGTTTCTGTTAGATCGTATCAGCTGCAAGTAAAGCTCATTTTCATAATATCGGTGCAATGAAAATCAAGTGTTTCTGTCTCTTTTTCGTCCTAAGCTCAGCGGTACGCTGCAACCCAGTAATGAATATCATCGTTCTTTATACGATGTCGAAGCCGTCTGTCTAACGTGATTTCTAAGTACTTCGTCATTTCTAACTGTAGTATTTCTATATTGGCGATTTTTACTCTGTGACACGCTAAAGAAGGAAGTTTTTTTCTTTTTTTTTGTTTTTCTAAATAAGATAATCCAGGCAGAAAAGCCAAATGAGGACCGCTTTTGAGTGACCGGTTGTCACCGAATGTATGTACACACATTCTTCGTGCGTATGTTCAAATAGTTTCAGTCATTCAAATGCATATATAGAGTCTCGCATTGTGAAAAGCCAGATCTCGGACGCATAAATAACTCGAATATATGTGGAAGAATAGACGAATCGAAAAATACTCGAGGTCCGGCCGTTGGATTGTTTTCAATGCTGAATAGGCAGTTGGGTAGAACACTGATGAATATTGCTTAAAGAATTAAGAGAGTTTTGTTTAAAAATGTGAAAATTCCCTCCTGCCCCGACCAGCCGACTTTATTAAACGGACCATTCGAAATGGTCGATGCGTGACAAATTATTTAAATTCGTTCGCTCGACGTTCTGATTGCCATTGCCGCGTTTCTATGCATTTGTCACTGGTTCGCTTTGACGGCTTTCTGCGTTATTATTAATCGTTCTCATAGGCACACACTCGCATTTGTTCCACTTTTTACACGAACGTACTTGGGATATTATACGCTAAGTTTTTGTTGTTTCCTGCATGATCATCTCTGGTCATCACCATCGAAAACGTTACCAGAAACAAACTTGTTAATTAAGATTTTCATTGTATACGTAGCAATACGAAGAGAAAAAGAAAACAAATGGGGAAATGCCCGAAAAACAACAGCTAAAAACAAATAACATTAAACGAAATAAAAAAATGCGCACATCTTTTGTCCGCGATCGCCTGTGAACAAAGCTCGCCCCATCTAGTACACAATTTCCAGTATTGATAACAATGCTGCCGTGCAAATTTTACCTTTTTCTCGTTTCCAAACGATACGTTCACATCGGAATTTGTTTCCGCAGCAAGACTATTTCTTCCCCTGTACAGGTATCTGAATTTTCCTACTTTTCCGATCTCTAAAATGAATTCAGCAATTTTTTGATTCGAAAGATTAAATTTTCAGGTAAAAGTGCATTGTTTTTGTATACTCTTCTTCCGTAACTGTATTATCGCCGAGTTTGGTTTATTCCCTTCCAGACTCAATTCCACGTTCTGTTCCTAAATAACACGTGAACGATAATGGTAATTGTGTCCTTAAATTTTCGCGTTGATTCGCAATTTTTAGATATTATATTTTATTATTATTATCATTTTTTTTTTTTTTTTTTTTTGGTTAATTCAATTTAATTCAATTCAATTCAATTCAAATTCAAAAGAATCCTCTGTTTTTTCGTATCTGATTGCAACACAGCCGCTGCACTCTGACTTATTTCTGGAATTATTTTCGTTATTTTTCTATACTGAGCTCCGGCTAATCCTTTTCCGGGCATCATATAAACCGAAACCAAATTAACAAATTTCAAAATTACACACCGCTCTTAAAATGGAAATATGATATATCGTTACAGTTAATTTACATTCGGTACTAGTGCAGGAAAATCAAAAAATAAAATGCTAAATATAGAAATTTATTAATATCAGTGTACCCGATCTGATTAAATTCTAAATTCCTCCAACTAACGTACATTTCTATGTTTGGATTGTTGGCTATAGACATAAAGAAAATGTAAAAAAAAAAAAAAAAATATATTAAATTTAGAAATTACGTAAAATAAAAGAGCCAAAAAGTAAATATTATAAGAGTCTTTGATGTTACATAATTCCATTAATAGTAAGAAAACATTTAAAAAATTCCACCATTAAAAGATATATAATTCAATAATCAGTGATGTAATTAGCAATTTGGTAAAACGCAAGATTTGCCCGACAAATTCTTACATCACACTACATATCATTCGCTATAAAATTTTGCCAACAGATAAAATAACAAATGAAATAAACATTGATTATATATATATATATATATATATATATATATATAAATGAAGTGCCCTTTATACTCCGATAATTAATTATAAGGATTTTATTAGTAAAAAAATTTAAAGACCATAAAGCGAACTGTTGATTTAAAACGTCATGTTGGGTGCAGAGGGGACCCCATTAACAGTAAATTCAATAAAACAATCACAGTAAAATTAAGGAAATTTCCAGATGTTCTCAGATTAGACATACAGTTTGTGCGAAAGGTAATATTGCCTGCTTTGATAGGCCAATTACAGTGTACCCCGCCAATGGATTTTTATCTGATTTGGGGTAGGGCGATGATTAGTGAACATAGGTTGATTGGTGACCTAACTTCTATGAAACAATTGAAGCTTCTGGAAAATAATTTTCCAAGAATTCAGCAGCCTACTTTTAATTAAGTTTTTAAGAAACTCGTTGCTGAGCTAATTATTTCCGAGTGGCAAAGATGGTGGGACACTGCACTGTGGCAGGAAAACACATGAATTCCTGCCAGATGTTTCATTACGTCTAAAAATTAAAGATTAATTTTTTCAATTCACAGGTATTATCTGGGCATGGTAAGTTCCAATCCTATTTATTTAGGATTTATTTAGGTTTAAGCTTGCTGATGCTCCATCTTGTACTGCTGTTACTGATAATGTTAAACATTTTTTTTTGTTCCATCCGGCATTCGTAAAGCTTATAATATGGCTTCATTCTATACATCCCCTACTCTTGATTAACCATACAGTCTTCCGAGCTGTGCGCCTTAAATTTACTTTATGTAATCAGTAGCCTTCTCCACACACTAATTCAACCGCTAACCCGATGATGTTCATCTGCTTGAGCGACGTAGCTTCCTCTTCGGCATGCTTAATTTACTCTATGTATTATTGTTAAGTTATATATTCAAGAACAGATTTGTACAGAACAGTATTTACATGTTTCTATAAACTCGTCTTTTTATCCTTTCTTCACTGTTGCTACAGACTACTTCACATATAACTTGGTCGGTAACGGGACTCTCATCTCGTCCCCTTCCAATAATCTAAGTACATCTTGCAGGGAACTACTGCACACACCACCTTTATTTCTTTTTGTTTAAGCTACACATTCGTTTGCGCCAATCATTCCTTTTTAGGTATTCCTGTATTACTTCGAATACACATATTACGAGTATAATAAATATATTTCCTCATCCGTAATTTTGGAATTGACGTTAAAAAAAAAAAAAAAAAAAAATAGGCCAATTACTATCATTTCTGCCATTGCAAAACTACGTTGACAGTCGTTTAATGCCTAGAAAAGAATAAAATAATATTATACGCACTACAAATTAGTTGTAAGAAAAAAAATATGTCAACATCAAAGTTGCTAAAAATTTGTTATTAACAAGAATTATTTAGCAAAAAGGGAATCAATCAGTTTTTTAATTTATCGACCGAAACAAATTTGATGTGGTCTGATAAAAGAACTTCGCAATACATACGCCAGTAATCAAAATAAGTTAAGGGAACCTGAATTTATTTGTAAACTACTACAAAAACCAAAATGATGTACATAAGAACTCCTCTCGGCTTTACTCCGAAAGTAAATTATCAAATTTAATAATTGCGTACACATGCTAATAGTAAAAAAAATTTATTGCAGCCCTGATGTAAAATTATACGGAGATGTTCCAAAAATTAAATACTTAAGGATAATTCTATCGATGGATGCTGCGTAGGCTAGAAGTATCGCTTAATAGATTTCTTTTTGTTGTTTTTTTAATGGGTTCTATTGTAACTGTGGATCGCTTTTTAATTAATTTACGCGAGTGCGGTCAAGCTAGCGTTGAAAATCGGATATGTAATTATATTAATTCGTTCATTTCTAAAATTTACGTACCGAGTCACATATCCTATAACAGTGAATGTAAACGCAAAAGCGAATATCCGAAATATTAAATAAAACACGCTGAAAACGTTTGTTCGAAAAGGTCGGAAAACGGAAAAGGAATTCACAGAAATAAAAATTCAGTTTATATTATTGGAATAATCTGAAAGGTGTTTCACACACGCGTAACCGTTGACTCGAGCAGCTCCAGCCGAGTTAGAACCTCTTTTATTCTCTCCTGAACATCCATTTGTCCGAATCTTTCGGGCTTCCTTCCTTTTGCTCAGTATTTACAACCGAACTGATTGCTATTCTACCGTTTATTGTTTACAATTTTTCCCATTGCTGACATGATGACTTTAATATGTTCTCCTTTTCCTGCCCGCTCTTACGTCACTTTATCATTCTCCGTATAATTCGATCAATAGTGATATTTATTACGGGTTTCTGGTTATATAGGCGGTAATGAAATAGCGGATTCTTTTTTTTTTTTTTTTTTTCGAACCTTCTTACTGTTAGCGAAAAAAAAAAATTCCGACTACTTCTAGATTCGGATCTGATATTTTTATTTCGTACTTTTCGAACAAACTATATTTCTAACTGTCTGTCTAACCTAATCGTCCTAAACTATGTTTCTGTGATTTTCCTTTATTTCGGTGTTCATCCGCAGTTTTTATTATTCCCTCTCGGCTTAATCCCGAATATCTTTTGCTCACTTTCGTTTTTCCTGGCATCTCCTCCGTGTTCTGAACAATGAAGTTTTCCATGATTTCAGCCGCATCCTCTTTAATAAAATGTTTTTTTCTCTTAATTGCCCACATGCTTTAGCTTCATAACCGCTATCGTGCCTTTCTTATTTTGTTATTTATTTTTCTGCCCACTTGGTTTCTTAGATTTGTCAATTTCTGATCGAATTAAGTTCTTTCCCCTCCCCGTCTTATTTCAGGGAAACGCGTCCAAAAAAAAAAAAAAAAGAGAGAAAAAACAGACTTAAATAATTTTTAATATTTATTTAAGAAAAAGAATATTATTAAAAATGAACTGAAATATTCGATTTTAATCTAAAAAAATAAAATCGAAATGTACTAGTCACGTATAAAAATAATATTAATATTAAATGAACGTGTAATATGACCGAATTAGTTTAATGTAAAGACGAATTCGGTATATATATATATATGTACTATCGGATTCTCGGGAAGTTTATATACACACTTTCATATTTCGATTTTCCGATTCAGATTTAGATCTGTTTTAGATTCACAGTATATATTTTACGATCAATTTTATTCATATCCCTTTGATTTTCCTTCTTAAATGAAAATAGATGAGCTTCCCAGGAATTCAACAATATTATTGTACCTAATTCATGTTTATCATTACTATTTTTCTATAAATAAGAGGAAGCAAAGTAGAACAAAATAAAATGTATTTCTAAGAGGTATTCAATTCGACTGTATTTTTTTTTTTTTATGTATGGTGAACCGATTTTGATGATTCTTCTTTTATTTAAAAGGTGGTGCTTCTCACGTGATCCCATTTAAATTTGATCAAGATCTGATTGCGCGAGTTGAAGCTTTTTGTATGCTTTTCATTTATGATTAGTTCAACGTCAAGTTAGTTCTATTGACTTAAAATATTATAAATTTGCCAAATTACTATGGAAATGTAGATTTTGATGTTTTCACACCGGTGGAAATGCAGTTCAAAATAAAGAAATCGATTTTTTTTTAAGTATCAAGTATGGAGAATAATGTGAAAAAAAATTGATTTTTAACAAGAAAAAAAGTTCAAGCGTAACGCTAAAAATTGTAAAATAAAATGCTTTTTAACAAAAAATAAATACCGACACTTCGAGGTTTATTATAAAAATTTAAAAATGCACTAAAAAGTAAAAAATAATTACTCCCGATAAAAAATATATATCAGAGTGATCTTAAGGGTGATATCGTAATTCTTATACAACATTTATACCTTAATTAGAGTTTGCATCAAATTCATGTTACAATATCTGGGAACAATTTAATGAACATTTAACGTCGCAGTTTTTAATTATTATTTTAATATGTAATATAATGCCAACTCTAATTAAGGAATAAATATTGTATAAGAATTACGATATCACTACTTAACTGTTATATCACTCTGATATATATTTTTTATCGGGAGTAATTATTTTTTACTTTTTAGTGCATTTTTAAATTTTTATAATAAACCTCGAAGTGTCGGTATTTATTTTTTGTAAAAAAGCATTTTATCTTTTTTCATATTCTAAATGTTCTTGCAAGAGATAGGACTCTTGCACAAGTTTAAACGGACCAACGAAGAAACACAATAATGAGTAAAAAAAGAAAAACACTTGACATATTCAACTAGAAACTAATAATTAAAAAGAAAGAAGAAAATATAAGAAAAGGAACTAAGATTTCGATGAAAATACGAAAAAAAGACGAAATCGCAAAAGAACTATGCCCAAAAAAAAAAAAAAAATAAGGGAAGATGAAAAAATACGAGAAAACCATTAAGATTCGAGTATTAAAGAAGATACTAATTGTCTGCATCGCGATAATGCTGATTCTAATTCCGTTGAAAGGTGGATTGTTGGCCAAAACTGTCTGAAAATTAATACTCAAATAGATGACGATGACGAAGTTGCTATTCTGATTGGCGAATTTCGTAATTTATATTTAGCTTTTTTTTTTATCGTTTTAGTGATAATTTCGTTCATAAAAAAAAAAAAAAAAAAAACAGCAGCTAATTTAGACTGAAATATTAATGAACATTATTTTTATCGGTTACTAATTAAATAACCGATTTTAAAACGGAACAAATACCAGCTTTTTTTGAAAAATATTAATTATTGTGTTAAACTTTTATTAATTTTAAAATAATAAACATTTTACTGTCAAACGGTTATAACAACTACCGATTTCAAATTTTTACTGCTTTAGAAAATTTGCTCTGTCCCGGTCTCCCCTCTATTTTGATATATTTTTATTTTAATTTCCCGAATTAAAATCAAAAACATTTCAGTTCACTTTTATCCTCTTTCCTAAGTGAAAATGAATTATTTAACTCTCGAAAATAATGCAATTCTAAATTTGCTTTGTATTAATTCTTTTCTATTTTCTAGTATCACAAAAAAAAAAAAAAAAAATGGGTCAATTACGAACGAACATTTTAAGCGCAATCTCATATTGTTCAATCTTAAGAAGACGTTTGTTATTGCGTTTTGTAATTTTATTCTTAAAAATTGCCTTTAAGAGACCGAATGTTGAATTTTCGAGAAAATGTCTGCTCGTTCCTATGTCTTGTTCTTTGAAAATAAACTGCTCTCTCTCTCTATCCAGCAACCGAACTGAACGGAATACCGTAAACGCAACGCAAAGAGTATGCTCCGATAATGCATCGAATCGATGTGTTTACATCGTCGATGTGAATTAATTTTAATAAATTACTTCGTACTTCACATATACGCTATGCCCGCGCCGGCATAACATATGTTTTTTCAGTATGCTCTACGCCCGCCATATGCTCGCTGTTCTATGACCAATCAGGAAAAATAACGAATCTGAAATTCACAAAGTTCCGATAACTAGACAGAAATCCAAGAAACCACCGGCATTTACACGGAGGACAATATGACAACGATGAGAGAGTCTCTCTATTGTCATTTTCAGTTGATTAGAACGACAAAGCCTTTGTCAACATATTCCTCACCCCTATCCTATTTTTATTTTATTTTGTTATTTTTTATTTCTCTTTTTTTTCGGTTCTTGTTAACATTTCCTCCGCACATTACAAACGAATAAAATAAGAGCCTCATAAATGAGGACAGTTCTCGCCTCGAATACGAAGACAACGCGCTATTGTACACTTTTACCCATCACCTTTCAGAATGGAAAAATCGTTGTTTACATCGGCAACCGTTTACACATACTACGTGTACATATATATATATATATATATATATATATATATATATATATAGTATACGGGGTTCTTCCACTTTTTTATTTTCTTACTCGCAAGAATTACTCTTTTGTTACCAATTCCGTTCCCATTTTGTTTTTTTTTTTTGTTTTCTTTTGACGTCTTTAACGCTAAATCGACGATTGGTGTTGGTCCTGGGTTACGCTGAGAGCATGTGAAAGAAAAAGTTGTCCAGCAAATCGTCTCTTTGTTATTGTTTCTATCGATATCCGACCAACCAGCTGTCTCATAAAAGAAAAAAACATGGCGCCCGATTTATTAACGATTGTGTCTTTTCTCTCGTTCGACGAAAAGGTAAATTCAAACTTTTAAGCGTTTTCAACTTCCCATTATTTCCTATCTACATTTATAAATTCGTTAAAATGGCAGCCGATTGTATATCTATCGTCGAATTTCTTGAAATTCCGTTGGCCGATAATTTTGTAAAATGAGGAAAAAATAAAGTTAACGTAAAAATGAAGAGAAAAAAAAAAATATTATATAATTAAATATAAATTAGACTTTTCTTGCTCCGATGACACCTGCAAGTATGTATAATTTAATTTCGCGTTAAAATGCAATACATATTTTTACAGTTTTGCGTAGCAAATTTGTGTCTGTTCCGAGAATACGGTTACATTGAAATGCACACACTTTTGCGCGCTAGTTTGTAATTATTATTCCGACAATCAGCGTATGGCTGTTCAATGGGTATCTTCGACACTTTTTTTTTTTTCGAAATCTTTCGCTCATTGAAATACCGACATATTTCTGCTCTACGCGCCGACACACTGAAGGCCAAGTTCTTAATAATACAAAACATTTTTATTTATTCTAAATCATCGCGAATTGTATATAATAATGCTAAAGACTACTAAGAAAGATGATAAACGAAGATAATAAACTAATTTTTATATTTTGCAGTAATAATTTCGTGTCCCCGGTGAATTCATTTTTTCTTTTATTTATTTTTTTTTAATTGAACAATTCCAAATAGTAGATAATTTATATTACAATGCGACATTGTACTCGGTGCATATTAATGATTATGATGTTGTAAACGAAAAAAATAGAGCTTCTGATGCTAATGCTAGAATTGCAGGATAAAAACACGAATTACTGTTCCAAAGACACTATCGTTAAGAAATTAATTATTTGGCGGGAAAAACTGCTGGAAGATGATTTTAGCGGATTGTCTAAAAATCTAATCATTTTTATTCTCGTACACACAGTCGAACTGGAAGTGACCATTATCGCGTATCACAAAAATATCATTAGGAATAGAGGACACTTTTTTTTTTACAAGTATTAAAGTAAAAAATGGGATTTCAGAGTACGATTCCGCCAGCAACTCTTTTCTGTTGATACACTACGTACCAGCGCAATATTGCACGTGGAGCCAGATCTTGACAGGAATTTGAAAGTCGGAACAACATTCTCTTCTCTCGATACTTGGCGAATTTCAATGTAACCGTATTCTCGGAACAGACACAAGTTTGTTACGCAAACTGTAAAAATATATACTCTACTTTAACGGAGAAATTAAATTTTGCAGGTGTCATCGGAGCGAGAAAAGTCTAATTTATTTAATTAATTAATTATTATTTGTATTCGAATTGGCCAACTATGGACCATGTGAAATATCTTCATGATGGCTGTTTCTTCCTCTTCCTTTCACTCCAGTATTTCTTCATTGTTTGGCTGTGTTTCTCCTTCCTTTCATCTGTCCATTTGGCCACACCAGTTTTCTTAACTTGTATTCTCTTCAAAACTCCGGAGAATGTATTAATTTTATTTCTAAACCTGTTTCTATTCATAATGTCATCCTCCATGATGATGGTCACTTCTTCAAGATCTTTCTTAACTGCCCGGAACCGAGCGATTTGCGTTTTAGGGTTTTTATGAAAATACTCGAAAATTCGTCTTATTCAGCGTTTTGTCTCATTCTTTTTAAGTAACCATCACAGCTTAATCTCCTTTTTCTCATTGTGCTGATAATATCTTCAGTGTATGTTCATATACTTCCTTATCTTATTACTCTACTCCTTCTTTTTTAATATTTCCTTATCAAATCTCGGTGGTCCCAAAATTTTGCGTACTATTTTTCTTTCCTTCATTCTGATTTGTTCCAGTTCGTTGCCTACATTCATTGCTAGGCACTCCGAGGCATACAGACACTCTTACGGTTTAATTACCGCATTATAATGTCTTAATTTAGATCTTTTTTATTATATACATATATTTCTTGTCAATTGGAAAGCTAACTCCATTACTCTTTCTTGGTTAACTGTTTTATCTAACGCGTTTGTTTGTATAAATTCCATTAGGCATTTGAATGTGCTGACTCTGTTTGTACGTCCGTACTTGGGGTGACCATAAATCGAGGAGCGTTTTTTACGTCTGTCATATATTTCGTTTTTTCAAAGGATATTTTTAGTCCCGCTTTTTCTGTCACCTCTTTAAGAATATTTATTTGTTCTATTGAATTCTCCGATAAAATCGCCAAGTCGTCCGCGAATGCTAGACAATACCACTTCTCCATGTTATCCTTCTCTCTACCTGTTTGAATCTTCTTAATACCTTATTCGTCTAAATTCTTCCGCCACTATAACCTTTTCTAAAACACAATTAAACAGCAATGGAGATAATCCGTCTCCTTGTCTTACGCCTGTTTCGAATTTTGAACTAATGCGATAATTCCCCTCGAAATTTTACTTTCGACTTTGTACCGTCTAATGTTTGCCTTATTGCTACGATAAGTTTATCATCTACTCCAAATTCTTCGAGAGTATCAAACAGTGTTTCTCTGTCAACCGAATAATCATATGCTTTTTTAAAATCGACGAATGCTATGAAAACATTTTTTGCTCTCATTCTCCTATACTTAATTATTAACTTAAGATAACCCATATTTTTTCAGTACAAGATCTTCCTTTCCTAAATCCTGCTTGATATTCACCTAATCTTTCATCTACCTGATTTTCTAGTCGGTTTTGCAGAGCTTTTGAGAGTACTTTATATGTCACTGGTAAAATTCCTCTATAGTTGTTAATGTCCGTTCTATCGCCTTTTTTGTACAGTGGATGGATTATGGCGGCTTTCAAATCACTTGGAATTTCTTCCGATTCCCATATCCCCCTCGAATTAACTTCTGAAGTTTGGTAATCGCATTATCCGTTGCATTCTTCCACATTTCCGCGATTATTCTATTCTCTCCCGGAGCTTGGAGGTGTCCCTGCCTCTCGTTTAATTAATTAATTTTTTTTTTCTTCATTTTTACGTCAACTTTAGTTTTCTCCCATTTTACAAAATTATCGGCCGACTGAAGTTTAAGAAATCCAACGACATACGGCCCCATTTTAACAAATTTATAAATGTATGTTAGATAGAAAATAATGGGAAGCTAGAACGGTTAGAATTTTAATTCACATTTTCGTGTTTATACGAAAAATCCGCTTAAAGCAATATAGGTAGTTCTTTAAATAGGCCTACATGCAATTACTAGAGACAGCTCAGGAATATTATTATGACAATTCCAGGAACAAAAGTTAATACTTTTCTGGTCAGCGCCAAATTCAACGTATTTTTAATTATTATTGTAACTTGTGAATTTGGTGCCGATTCGAATTAAGGCATGAATGTTGTATAAGAATAATCAAAATATCCCCTTAAAATATACATTTTACTGCAATCTTATCGGTGGGAGAAATTTGTTTTTTGCTTTTTAGTACTTTCAGAGCATTTCTATTAAATTTTTGCGGGTAAATCTTCAAGTATCGGTATTTTTTTTATACATAAATGATTTTACCATTTTTAGTGTGTAAATATTCTTCTTGAGTGATGGTACACGGATAGACCAATCTAAAATGATGCTCTACATTCGGTACTCCTACAAAATGGTGAGCATTTAAGAATTTCAGATTCTGTCGTATTCTGCTGTTTTTTGATGAATTTTGTCCGGTTATATTAAGCGGAATATCGGTCCGAAGAGAGACATCTCTTGTTAACGTTACATGATAACTACTGACTATTCGGTACTTATATCGATTCTTTTCGATTTACTCATACCGATACTAATCGATAAAATTTCTAATAAATAAATAATCATTCTAGCCACCTCGTGGTTAAAAGTTATACACAGTTTAATATTTCTATCAGCGATGAACTTGCAGATGGCGCTATATTAAAATCATATCTATCAAGTAGAAAATTTTATATTAAACTAAATAATTACGAGTCGAATACACATAGCTGCCGATGTTCCGCAAGGCGGCATTTTAGCATTCCTAAAATCAAAAAGTCTGAAGCATCATCTTATAGAATAGACACAATAACAAATAGACTGGAAAGAGCAGCAAATACAATAATAACATATATGCTAAAAAAAATTGGCAGGTTAAAATCAACAGCAATAAAACGGAAGCTATTTTATTTACTAGAGGACGACCGTGTATACGAAGAGAAGTAAATATCCAAGACAGATAAGTAAAATGAAAGGATATGAAATCTATTAACACTCGATAAAAAGATTAACACTTTCACGAAACTTATCAAAAATAAAGTTATAAAAACTCAGAAAGAGATTTGTTGTCTATATTCACACTTTAATAGAAAATCGCATTTAATTATCTACAAACAAATCATCCTCATCCTGCCTAAAATATTACATACAGTAATAATTTCATCGTTTAGCAGTTAAATTATTGTTTTCAGGAACTCCGAAGAATTCAAAATCATTATCTACGAATAGTACTAAATAAACCACGATACACTAACATCAGCACTATGCACGAATATGTTAATAAGTACAGAGAACACGCGGAAGTTTTTTGAAACGTGCAGTGCATCTGACTCGATATTAATAAATAATATAGATTGTTGTTCCTATGATTATCAGAGCTTAAAGCGTAGATTCGAAAAACTATATGAACATAGAAGGATAAAGCACATACTACTGAGACTTAAATGAAACATTTCATGAAACTCCTGTATATCTGGCCATTATTGCATAATGTCTATTTTGTATCTCGTGTTAATGTTAAGCATTTCTTCTTGCTTAGTTTCAACGTCAAACTGTTCAAGATATTAAGGCTAGAGAGGACTACTAGTGCTTTTTTCATTTTTCTTTTTTAATTGAACAAAATGAACTCTACTTTCGGTCGACAGCGTTCCCAAGATGGGCCAACGGGCTATTCTAGTCATAAAAAAGGTGAAGGCACTTACATAATATTTAGACTGCGCATGTATGAGACAATGGTAAAAATGTACGAACGATTAATTAATATCTCTAATTAAGTGAATTATTTTTTATATCGGAATTTTCAAATCGCCGATTCCTGGAAGTTACAAAAAAAAACTTTTCAAGAACCGCAGAGCGGACGCCCGGGGGTCAAAGCTCTGTTATTCTCCTTTAGGTGGTAAGCGTTGCTGATTTCGGTTTGCGTTCACTGATGATGAACACAGCGCTGCCCGGGAAATTAGAACGCGATATAGTAAATGTTGCAAATCGGGCGAATATTCGAGTAATTTCTATAGGAAATAATAATACTTTGATCGATTCTCTTTCGTAAAATTCTTTTGGCGCAAATTTCGGTAAAGGAAAAATCGAATTTTGTAAAGTTGGTAATTTTTATATTCCGCTACGGAGAAATAGGAGCCGTGTGCTATAGATAAAATCTCTACGGTTGAATAAATACGAATACATCGCAAGAAGAGGAGCGTTAAATTTATGCAAATTTACCATCGAATTTTTTAAAATTTCTTCCATTCCAACGCGAATTTAAATTCGTTGCGCGGTTATTTGGACCGTTTTAAACTACGTGCATCTGGTGCGATTTTTAGTTGAATTATTTCAATTAGGCCGACGATGCGACGATCGAATAATTTATAGCTACCGGTTAGCGTTGAAAATTACGAATTATTTCGAAATTACAGATGTCCCACCGACCAGCGCGACTTATTTTCCGTTCAATTTAATTTGTTTCGCGTTCGCTCCGGTTCCTCCGTGGAAATCTGACCGAATTATTACTGCGCACGTCGCAATTAGCATAAAACCGGCGGAGGAGAATTATTCAGGTTATGGATTGAGCGACAGTAATCTGCTGATAGTGTACACTTCCGCAAAAGAAATTCAAAAAGAAACGGACAGAGAAGAGGGTGGATGTGATAAAGATAATTTGAAGAAGGAAAGATCATGCTAAAACGAATGAACGGCATGCACTTTTCCAGAAATTTTATCATCCCTCTTAATTACTTCCGGTATCGGTTAGATAAAAAACTCTCTGCGGAACCGTAAATTTCATTCTTCAGAACGTTTATGTTCATAGCGAAAAGTTCTTATAACGACTTCGAAGAGGGGATAAATATAAAATTTGATCGTTTAATTTGTCCTCATATATCCGGTATTAAGGAAAGTACTTTGATTTTGATAATGCCTAAGATTAACTGTTACGAAAGAGTGTTGTTACTCCGTTGTAAAAGTTTCGTAAAATATTTTACAGAATAATTCACTGATTAAGCTATCACTTATAATCACGAGCATTTATTAATACTAAAGCACAAACACCAATTTTATTTTAGTCCATGAAAAATCAAACCTAAATCACGTATAAAGTAAGTAAGAAAAATAAAAAAAATTACTGTTTTGCCTTATTTTTGGAGAAATTTGTAATTTTCGATTTTTCATTAAAACGAGGCGAGCGCTGGTATGCCGGGTGAGGGGCTAATAGTGTAAGCACTTAATACCATTCGTACTGCAGTACGGTGTCCTGTATCAAGTTTCCGAAGTAGTGATTTCGGTGCTGCACAATGGTCCAACTTTAATCGGATAACTGCGCGATAAATCGTCAAGAGCCTGTTACACGGTCTGCTCTGTTTTCCGTTAAGTAACTTTAGCACGTTCAAGGATTATTTCACACGTTTCCTATGAAGAGCTGTGATATGGTTCATATCCAGCGCAGACGAGTCAAAAAAGACACCAAAAAAGGTTGCGCGAGGCTAAATTTTAGTATGTTGTCGTACAATTTTAGCTGTAATTGCAGCCCCGTTTCTACGATGGCAGTCGACGCAATACGTTTTGGATGTGGAGAACTTGAACCCGGAATACTGACACCAAACGTCAAGATTTTCTTTAACTTTATTTGCAGTATTTGCTGAGCAGTTTCCGGATATTCTATATGAGATGTTCAGATCGTCCGCATCTGTACGTTAGCGAGGCCGAAATACAAGACGTTATATCGTTAATCGCCCCATTAGGAAGCACACTTTGAGTATACACTCCCTTGCGGGAGACCGTTTTGCAGCTTTTAGAGATTAGATGGCGAATTTTTTATCCGAGTCCGTTCTATTCGACCGGAAGTTTTTAATAAAGTATAACGTGTTCCCATTTATTCCACATTCTTTAAATCTCCGTGTTGTATCATTGCTCTCTCGAAAATGGAATATATGTGCAAATGCGCTCTGGATTGTCGCTTCTAGATATATCTGTATTTTTTCATGCGGAGAAAACACAGTGTCCTACACTGAAATAACAAATATGTTTAAAAAAGTAAAAACAATAGGACAACCATTGTACAACGTGTTCATGAGGAAAATAGAATCGAGTCTACGAAATGAAATGGGCGCCCTAGAAAAATATTAATCATAAAAGAAGCTCGATGTATCGTACGTGAAATTTAAAAAAAAAAATAATCTAGTGTAGTCACACTGACTTTTATGTACTGTCCCCGAAGTTTAAAAAAAAATATTTCTCCGAAATTAATATCGCTTAATAATTAACGTAATCGAATTATCTTTCGTTAACGTTCACGAGTATAGGAGCAGTTTCGTAAAATTTAACAAACCGAAAGCCTGAAGGAAAACAAATAAATCATTAAAAGCGAATAAGGTAAAATCTGCTATAGGACAAGCCGGTGGAAAAGGACCGCAAAGATGGTTTTTATCGATTCTATCATGAACACAAATACCTCATTATTTTAAAGTGTAATTTGATAAGGGAAATGGAAGTTCCGAATACGTTTCTATATTCCACCAATTATCAAAACACAATAATCCGAAGACGGTGCACGAGCGCCTATAGAAAATCTTTCCGATGAGACAGACCGGGGGGCATCAGAAAACCCAGATTAGTCCGAAAACTGAATGATGGAATAGCGATTAAAATTTATTTTACGCTATTATAAAGCTTGTCAAAATGAAGAAAAAAGTTCTGAGGAAAAAATCATTTGGCGAACAATTAATTAGTTGTAATTAATTTAATTAATTCATTGTAATAAAAAAATTAATATTTTTTTTTTATAATTCAATATGTTTTGAAATAAAAATAATATAAATATTGAAAGGAAGTAAAATACGTATTAAATGTAGTTGTAAGTGTAGTTAATTAAGTAAAAATTCGACATAATTCGTTGCATTTTTTTTTTTTGAAATTAGCGTTATATGCATTTTATCACAACGTAGCCTCAGTGTTCATTTGCTTTTTCTTTGCTGTTTCGTAAACACAAGAAACAAAATACAACCATCGCTTTCAAAGCTAGCTGTGGTAGTAGCATCTGAATGAAGTCTTCCCGAACAGGTGGATAGGGCGCCTTGGACCGATTGAATGGTCCGCAGGTCTCCCGATATAATTCCTCTGGATTTTTTCTTGTAGGGGGTTGTATTAAGGAAAAGGTGTATCGTGCACCAACCAACACACGAGACAACTGCAAACAGCGGATATTCGTAGCGTTTGACGACATCCGACAAATACCAGGTAAACAACGTTACGCGAAGTGTTGAGTTGGTGGTACAGCAAAATGGTGAACATATTGAGCACTTGCTCTAGGTTATTGATAAATCATTGTCGACTACACATTTACGACTATATTTCAATATTTATTTTCTTTTTATTTTACGAAAAAATTATTTAAAAAAAAAAGAAAAATTATTTTCATTTAAATTAAATTATTTAAACGACTTATAACTAATTAATTGTTCGCTCAAGTAATTTTTCCTTCAGGACTTTTTTCTTTATTGTGACGAGCTTTATAGCGTAAAACAAATTTCCTGAATTAGTTTCAGAACACCCTGTATATATTTACACATATATATGTAAACTCGGTCATTATGGTCTCGCAAGGAACTGTGTGTGAATCCTCATGTTTACATATCTGTCTCTTTCTCTTCTATACTTTGTATAAAATGATCAAAATTTACAACGTAATTTTGACTATAATAACATAATCACAAAAATCCTATCGTAACATTTAACTTTCATTACATAAAATTAGAACACTTTTTTCGTTACATAAAATTGGGAAATTTTTTATTAAAAAAATCTAATAGAAGCCGGCCTAAGAATTACGTTATAATTAACACATATAATGTCGGTAAAAATTAAAATATAACAAACGTTACATAAAATTGGGACAATTTTTCTAAGGGGGGTGACTACGTAATTAATACATATCGAAAAAATAAAAAATTTTCAAACTTATTTTTAGATATCGAAAATGTTTCCGGCAAAATAAATTTAAATAAAAATAACGCCCTGTAAATAAACTTTTCATATTTAGTTTTGGGTAAATTTTATGAGTTTAGAGCCAATTTTGTTTGTTTAAAAAAGTGTCAGGATTCGTAATTTTCCTATTCATTTCTATTTGTGATTTAATAAAGAAATAAAACGAGGGGCTTTGAATGGAAAATAGAACACAACAAGTTCGAATAAGGGGCTCTTAGACTCAATTCCCCCTCATGCTCGGAAAGGAATTTTATAGAGCGGATAAAATAGCTTACTTTTACAGCGTCGACGCTCAGAATTGGAAACGGTAACGATATGTTATTTCGTTAATATCGGCCGAAATTAATATTCTACTCCTAATCATGCATTCCTTGCAACATGCAGAGGTTATCGGAGGAATGCTTTTGTAACAATGCAAAGCCAACTTCGGGATCGACAATGGCATAAAAAAGACATCTCGATTCGGTCGACTATTTCTTCGAAGTAAATATTTTGAAAATGACTGGGCGAATTTTCTGACAACATATTTACTTCAGATCCATCCACGCACCCATCACAATGGGACGAAGATTAATAATATCATGCGCATTTCAACATGTATCGCGTTTTATTATTGTTGCAAGGGTTGTTGTTCCGCTGCTTCTTTGTGTGTTTCGCTGTTACAGATAAGATCACTTGGGAGCTGGTTTCCGGCTATTTTTCATAAGCAGACGTACACTAGTTCCAGAGAGAGAGAGAGAGAGAGAGAGAAAGACTCTATTCGACAGATCCGATCGACTAATAATTCCAGCCAGTTCACGATCTGGTGACATCTGAGACAGCTTGTGTGATACAGATACCTTAGCAACAGATCGATCACATAACGTACGCGCGATAAATACACAAGTACCACGCAGGAGATTGTCTCTTGTCGACATTTAAGCAACATAATGTATGTGCCAATGACAATATTTGTCGGAGCAGAGGAAGTATCTATTGCCGCGGATTGAGATTAATGGTGCTATTATTAAATAGAAAAAGATTTGTATCAAAAATTCACCAAAGGGTGCTGCCAAAATGTCACATTGTGCTATTATATCTATCGCGCGTGCATCGTCGTCATTCGGCAATAATACTTCCGATTTCGCCAAACAAGCCAAACAAGCTTATGATAATGTTGAGAAACGACGCGAACGCGAACTGTAGACACTTTACATATTTCGCCTAAGCCATTTCTGTTCGCTAACGAATAATTTAAATACGGGCTTTTTCGTTTAAACAAGCTCTGCGATTACTTCATCGGCTAATCTCATATTTAAATATATATATATATATATATATATATATATATATATATATTCTCTTCGGTTTTAATAATAATTCGGATATAATGACGCAACGATCAGTTTAATACGCTTAATTTACGTATAGACTCTATTAACATTCGCGAAATCTGAAATTCTGACTATTATGCGTACTTGCTTCTTTTGATCATGTATTGCAGTTTTACATTTTTTATTTAATGTAGTGGCAATAAATAAACATTTTAAATGTTTAGTTTATTAACGCGACAACCAAATATTTTTATCGACGCCTTAATTTTTTTCTAACAGCCGAATAAAAAGATGGCTTTTAGTCTATTACGTTTTCTGAAATTGATAAATTATCATTTTAAATTTATTTTTATACGTATTTTTTTTTTTTCCATATTTGATTAATCTGTGTCGTGTAATAAGAGAATTCAGCGTAATTTTGAATGATTCTTTAAAATTTCGAACAGTTCTTATAAATCGGTTAAAGAAAAGAAAATCATTTTGTTTTCACAGTCTCCGTCGACGACCAAATGTTACCGAAAAGTGTACTTTACGTTCAGAACGTAAATAGTTTTCTGTATATCTGTTTACATCGACGGAATTTACTATCCGTTAAAAAATTGTTATTACATTTTAATTATTACGATTTAGTGATTTAATAAATGTAGAATTGAACACACTTTTTTTCCCGGATGGATACAGGCAAAATTTCTTAAAAAATACATTAAAAGCCAGTTACCGTAAATTTAATAATGGTTCTGGATATTAATTATATGTAAAAATAAAACGCTGTACATTACTTCGGTTTATTTCTCCAGGAAATAAAGCTTAAGTCCGGTTTTTTCGCACACTATTTCTCGATATATGTAATTAGGTAAGTGCAGTTAATTTATTAAACTAGGTAATTGTACAAAGAAACGTCAGTTAATGACGATTAAGATCGCAGAGAAATGGGTACTTGTTAAAATCAAAGAAAAATCGACACTTTTCTGCCGCTCATCTCTAGACAGCTGTGTGAGAGCTGATCAGTTTTCAGTAATAGCGGTACGTTCTACATTATGTCGGTTTTTTTACTACGATTCTTCCGAAATTACCGTAATTTTCGTTTGATAATGGAGTCTGTCGATCTCTTTAATTACACCTCAGTATAGTATTACGAATTTTTTAACCGTTTAATGTTCAAAGTGTGTGACACCTAAAAACCTACAATATGCACGCAAGACTACACTTTAGAGAGACCGATATTGTAAATGTTCCGATTTTTAATACCACAAGTGCAATCCAAGAGTACATATCTAAACATCGATATCCGTGCGTACGTGCGATGTTTTATTACTGCTTCGCATACAGTTACTACCAAACGAGTATTATGTTTCTGTTAAAAGAATGAAAATTTTACATAAATCTATATTGAAAAAATTGTTACATATCTAAAGAGATTCGTCGAATGCGCGCGTGTATTAAGTAATTTATAAAATCTTCTTATTCTCATGTTTGTACATATATAAATAATCGATTCTCCGATATTCAATTCAGGCAAATATCTACCAGAACGTCAAATGATAAATACAACTATTGCGACTCACAACAAATATCATTTAAGGATGTACATTATTTACTTAGCCTTAAAAAAAAATCAAACCATTGTCACAAAAATTAAAATTTATCCGCAATATTTATATTTTTTGTTTAATATCCCCGGCACAAATATGTTCCCTAGATATAATGTTAATCGAAATTTCGATCACATGATAGAATCTTCATTTCTTTCTCATTCTGTAATCTTTACCGATAACTTTAAAACGTGCATAGGTGTGGGTTTCGCCTCTCTTCATTATTATGGAGCCTTCAAAATTTCTTTCTTTTGTTTCATACTCACAGCTGAGTCGACCGCTATTTTATGCGTTATCTCTTTAAATCTGCAATTTTCTCATAGCATCCAATTCTAAAAGTGCCCTGCAAGCCTTCATTAATTGTAAGCCTCTATTGTCTATATTAGGTAGGTAGTGTGGTAGCCTAGTGGTTAAAGCGCTTGGCTACTAAACCAGAGGATTTTCGAGACTTGTTTCGTTCGAGATCCGAATCGCTCCCAGGTCTATCCAAATCTGAAATAGAATTGGGTACCAGAGAAATCTGGGAAAGTAAAGGCGGATCCCAAGTAGTAGAAAGGAACTGGCCCCAGTATTCTCATCAGATCCATTAGACTCTTAGTTCATTGTGAACCTTAACTTCATAATCCATGATACCTTATCAAGGGTACGGGAATTTACTTTTTTACTTTATTGCCTATATTATAATTTTTCAATATATCGAAATAACTTCTCACGGTTAAATCTATGAAAAACCTTCTCGTAATCTATGGAAAAGCTGTCACATCTATCTCTTTTAACTCTTTGAATGATTAACTTTAAGAGAGCTTGTGCCTCTATTACTTAGTGGATTTCCATACTGCGTTTCGCTTAAATGTTGTGCATCTGGTTCTCGATTCTGTTGTTTATTTTGGCAAACAGAAAATTAAGGGTGTGACTCATCAAGGCAATGACGCAATGCTCTTCACAGCTCTTTGACGCAGCTTTCTTCGGAATAGGTATGAAATTTAGTGTGTTGAATTGTTTCGGTAAAGTACCTGTGCTGCAGATTTAATTGAAAATGTGAAAATAAGTTTTTAACAATTTAGTTTTACGTGGTGGCTGTAAGCACTTAATTCGCATAGCACAAGTTCTCCCTTGCTTCTAGTTCTTACATTATCAATATAGCGTTTTTCAATTCCCATACTTTTTTTCTTGTATTTCCATATTTTCCGGACTATTTGCGTTTTCATATAGATTTTCGATGTGTTCACACTTCGTCTGTCTTCGATTTTTTGGTCGCTTTCACAGAAAATGCCATTTTTGCTTTTGATTTTTAAAAACAAAATTAAAGTGTTTTTCTCGCATCGCTGTATCACACAGTTTAAAATTAGGGCCTTATCAATTTTATTACATTTCTTCTTTAACCATTTGTGCTCTGCTGCATGCTGTAGTGACTTCTTTATTTATAGCTCCCATTCTATCTTTAACGGCTCTTCTCCTGTTAACCGCGTCTATTATTATTTTGTCATTGGGGACCATATGTTTCTGTTTTTTTTTCCATTTTATAAGGCAACGAATTACTATGATGATGGGTTCTTTTAAATTCTTCCGATTATTTTCTATCGCCTCGGACGTAAACACATATCCATTTATGTTGTAATAGGCTATCTTAAAACTTTTCTCTTATTTCCCTACTGTTGTTTAATCTTCTTAGGTCCCAGGTCCCCATATATATTGTGGTACTCCATCTTTAAATTTTAAATTTTGTCATCAGTAGAATGTGGTCTGCATTGCACTCCGCTCCCCGAAGGCACGTATGTCATTCACTATATATTTTTGAACTTTTCGTTAATTAAAATGAAGTCTATTTAGTACTTCTACATTTATCTTCTAAGCTGGGGATATATAGCCTTCTTTTACGGTTTTTAAAAGAATGTTTGTCTACAAACTCCGATAAACGATTTTTCATTGCCACCTCCTAGGACATATTATCCAAACTGCAGAGCTACGGTTCTTCTCTCGCATTATCTCTGCGTTAAACTCACCTAGTGTTTTGCTGTTTTTAAAGTTTCAGTGATTTGCTTGTAAAATTGTTCCTGTTCCTCATTCTTAGTATTCGAGGTTGGTGCGCAATCTTGAATTAGACAATTTCGGTTCTTTATGTTCAGAGTAACACTATCTACCAAATTAATTAGAGCCGCTATATCTGCAAGATGTTAGACGTTTATACTTATTCCCCGTTAACGTTAAATTATAATAATTGAAAATTATTTTTTTAGATCTGCGCAGGCTGGCCGAAATGTGAAAGCTAGGACATAAAATAAAATAAAAAAAATTGTTCTTTTTAAATACTAACTCATCTATACTTTATTATCAGTTTCTAGCTCTGGGTCTTCCTATTTCTTATAACCCTTCCCTTCTCGTTTCCATCGGTATTTCCGTATTATCGGATTCCTTTATTTCCAATATATATTTCCGATCTAATAAAAATATTTTATTGCTTCCTCAGCTGCGTAGCCAGCGACTTAAAAAAAAGAGAGAAAAAAAATCATACTTTAAATGTAGTACCCCGATATGTGCACATCGATAAAAATAGCGAACTTTTATAAATACGATATTTTACGTTTGTTATTATTTTTATATGATTTTAAAAATTGTTCATTATTGTAATCTAAAAAAAAAAAAAAAGGTTGGCGCAAGAATTAAAGCACGATTTTTTGCTTCCTATCGCGTCAGGTATCTAGAATTCGGACCGGGAGTGAGATTATGAAAAGTGTAACTTTGTTGAGAAACCCTTATGCAAGCGGAATTTACCGAGTAGTCGCCATGTGTTGAAAATAAACCAAGACTGTCAGATATAAAGGACTATGTATAATTCAAAATTTTGTTTATATAAAATATTCGATTTTTCCCAAGTTTTTTTGTTATTTTATTTATTATTATTATTTTTTTTCGGATATATCGTTTATTTACTTAGCGCGTCGTCGTTCACCGATTATAAAGGTGACAGCTAAAAAGGGCTTTCCTCACGTATGATGAATGGCGCGGACCAGAGCAGAAGGAATCGCTCTAAAGTATTATTGTCGACTCACTGTGTTTTGAAATACATAACACACGTGCACACACGGAGAATCAAACGGGCACACTACTATCACCTTTCACACACACACACACGCATCGGGCATAAGACGACGTGCGATGTGAGGTGTTGGAGTTGGTTCTTTTAATTTTTCAGTGCCAGTTTAGATCATCGGCTATATTATTAGCAGTAACAATAATATCGGCACAACAATAAACGTCTAGGAGTTTTTTTTTCTATTATTATTATTATTATTACTATTATTATTATTATTATTTTTGATTCGTTTTTCGGTTTCGAACGCAAGCCAACGGGAATGTGTTTATCGGAATATGCGTTTCGCCTAGCGATGAGAGCACATTCTTGACTGTTGAACTGATTGAAAAACCCACTGATGATGGCCTATTAGGATTTCATCTGTACCCCCCGGGGGGGGGGGGCATATATACTGCCAGAAAATCTTCCGGTTGGAATACGTCTTTCGTGGCTTCTCTTTCTTCGACCATCTCTCTATTTTTATTATTTTTTTAATTCGTTTTCCTCTTTTTTTTTTTTTTTCTTTTTTGACGTTACTATTATTTTGTTAGAGGTCTCGATAGAGAGATAAATTGTAGTGTTGCCGAACACTCTCGGCCGACTTATAAAACAAACATCGCCTTTCGATTGTCGACCACGATTACAATAGTCATGTCAAAATCAGGCGGCGTCATTAGACACGTTCACATTTTACACCAGGTGTGTAAAGTCGTTTTTTTTTCACATTTATTAAATAACCAAAAAAGTTAAGGTAGGTAATAGTCACCGCTGCCAGGTGAACGTATTTTTTTATCAACTATTTCCAAGTGTCCGATGAAAAGAAGAAAAAGCAGAAAAAAACCTTTCACCTAGTCGAACACCTAAGTCGATTAAGTTATTAACGCGGAATCATTAACTGGTTCCTCGATATTCTCCACCGATGATCGGAGAAATAGACGATTTCTTCTTCTAGCACAAAGATTCTGCATCGGAGTTTGTTGGCAGTTATTCCAGCTGGTTCTATTAACGTAATAATCATACACCCTAATTCCTGTCCGCTCCTCGATATCGCTTATCCGCTTCTTCGTTATCTTGCATTTTTTTTCACTTCTTTCCTCCGAATATATATATATATATGTTATTGCTTCGTTTTTGTTTCTGTGTAAAGTAGAGTTAATCATCAGCGACACAGTGCGTGTATTCACCTATCGAAAGTCTCGCGCTTCCAACATCCATTCCCATCTTGTCCACTTCGATATTATTTCTCATCCTTATTTTATTTCTATCGGTTGTGTTCATCTCTGTTCAATATATACAATTTACTTTTGCCGCTGAAATTACATACTCTACAATTTTCAGTGTATAAAATTTTAAATTATTACTTAAATGTGACACGGTCGCTGAGAAAGGGTACAACATAGTGTCCGTGTGACAAAAATGCGGTTTTGACTTAACAACGGTTTCGGACACTTGAAAAAGCACCATGCTCTTTAACGTGAAAGAGGTCTCAAACCGGTGTTAAAACAAACCCTTTTTTCCTGTTGTAAATCGTAGTTGTATGTTTAAAATAACCATCTTTAAAAGTGTATTATATACTGCGAAATTTGCAAACGCGTTTTTCTCGATTAATTGTTTTCTAACACCATGTATCTTTTCTCAGCGACCGTCAGAAATATACTTCAAAAGCACCACGACCGGATATTATAAATTGCACGTTAGAAAATAATCCGGTAGAAACTTCGTATAACCTCTAGATACACGATGATTTATCACTGTAGTATTTTCACTTTTTAATCGGTTTATTTTTAACAATTGAAAAGGTTTTTGTCTACAACTGAGTCGATATTATTTTTAATTAGAAATCTAGTAACACCTTTCCGTATTTAATAACCGTTTGAGTAAGGGACTACAATTAGCGCTGTATAGCCGATAGTTTTTTGTTTTGAAGTTTAATTATTACGGATTTTTGAAAACTTTTAAGTATACTCTGAAATTTCTTGCCATTTAGAGCATATATTTGCCTTTATTTCACCGAAGAAAACATCGCCGCTCGCTAACATAAAAAATATCGATCCGCTAGAAATAAGCGAAAAATATGAAACCTTCGATGAATTTAACTTCTTCAGCGTCTACTGGATCTCAAAACGGCAATATTTAATAAATCCACGCAGTGCTGAACACAAACCGATGAATTAACCTCAATTTATACATAGCGGCAATTTACGAATATTTCCTCCGCGCATTGTATTCCCTTCATTACCACACACCAAATAGTCCGGAGTCTTTACTGATCGTGTGAATTTTCAAATACGAATGCGATCCAACTTTTACTCTAAATAATAATAATAATAATAATAATAATAATAATAATAATAATAATAATAATAATAATAATAATAATAATAATAATAATAATAATAATAATAATAATGATAGTAATAATGATAAATGTCAAATAGATTCGGACGACTCTATTTAAATCGCGTTTATCACTAAGTTAATCTATTTTTATACAGAATACATATTTACAAGTCTAGCTGATATCCGAAAGATATGGTCACAATGATTTTTTTTTTATTAAGAGTTCAAAAACACTATTTTTTTTATAAATTATGGTTCCCCGCCGAAAAAAAATAAATAAATATATATATATATATATATATATATGTATATGTGTGTGTATATATTTTTTATACATCGGTGACGTTTAAAAATTTTTGGAATAATTTTGTTGTTTAGTTTTTTCCGGCACGTGAGAAGGTAATGTAAAATACGGTGTGGGTTTGTGTGTGTGTGTGTGTGTGTGTCGGTGTGGAGCGTATAATTTAAGTTGGGCGAGTGAATTTTCATCAGAAAGAAGCAACGCCGATGACAGCGTAGCACGGCGGCACTTTGAAAGGTTCGAATAAACGATACGGATAAAAATCGACTGCAACGGCGCTGATAATAAATAGCGACGAATAATAATGATAGGAAAGGCGTATAAAGCGTTGTTTAAAAGGAAGGCAGGTTTCGAGTTCTGGATTGTAGGTTTATTGCGTTATTGAATTATCGGCGGTGGATTGCGGGGGGGACGGGGGAAGGAGAGCATTTCGTCGCGAACACAAAAGCATTCGAAACGGAAATATAAAATTAAGAACGACGAAAAGAAACAAGAAAAGCGATACACGAAATTTCCCGGCAAAATGCGGAGGGGTTAGCGCGCGTGTTTTGCTGATTGGTTGCGAAATTCTATTAACTAGCGCGCGGCCCCGACGCGAGCAGGGTTGTTAGTCGAACCATTGCATCGTAGGGCCCCGCTGGCTCGGCTCCTTTTCGCAGTGGCCGCAGGTTCCGTCGGAGGATGCGGCCGCCTAGTAAAAAAGTGATAGCGTCGAGCGACGACGCTTCTGTGCAGCATTTGCTCGACAATTTCCACGGCAGCCTAGCGCGCTGCTGGATTTTTTCCAGTTGCATCCTCGACGTCGCCGGAGCTCCATTGCGCGCGCCCGCCCGCGCCAATTACTTAAGTATTCCCGTCAAATTCGAACTCGTGACTAGAAAACTGGATTTTCCGGCGGTTTTTCTTCTTTAAAACCGCCGCTCTCTCCCCGTCCCCTCGGAGCTCCGGCCCGGCTATCCAGCAGCTACTCCAGCTCATTACACACTTGAGCCGACGCAGAGAACCAGAAACTCTCTTCCACTTTTTTCGCCTCTTCCTACTTCTTTAAATCCGCTAGATTTCCATTTCGCCCCGAAGACGTCTCGGCGACTCCGCGCCCAGAATAGAGAATAAACTTTGCACGCGTTCCCATCGCCCGATTTGTTTCCGACAGACCGCTGCCCATTGCCAGAAATACAATTACATACGCGCCTATATACACGTGCACGAGTGCATGCGTATACCGACCTGAGAAATAATTATACTACTACTCCAACCTGCATCCTCTACCGCTTCTGATTGCTTCCGGCCGACCTAGGGCCGGTGAAAAATTACGCGCTGCAGGTGAAAAATTAATCAATTCGATAGGCGAACAACTAGAAGAGGAAAATGTGAATTCCCGCCTCAAGAATTCGGTAGAATTTCTCTAGCGACACTTCGAATTCCGAATTTAAATAGAGACTAAAATTAACGAAAATTATAAAACGTTTAAAACAGTTATCGTTTTTTTTTTTTTCGTATTTAAGTTTTAAAACTGTTTGTTATTTCGTTTTTCCCGAAGTAGCGAACAAACAGCGTCAGACATTTCAGATGTTTAAATTTCGACCAACAGTACAGGAATTTAAGGCCGCCGCGGTGTAAATAATAAAAGAAGACCATTTTTTCCTATCCGAGAAAACTCTGATTTGCAGCTGGTCTTTTTTCATCCGACGTTTGTCGTTGTAATATTTGAAATCAGTTAAAATTTAAAGACTTTTACAAATCGAAAAGATCGAAAATTAAATTTAAAAATGCAAGGTAAAGAATGGGGGGTCTTACTACGACTACTCCTCTGGGTATATTACGAAAAGAGTAGTTCTAACACGGTTGGTTACTTTTCGATCTTTTCAAATCGTGTTTTTATAATAATAATAATGAATATATAATTTGGATGGATGGAAAAAGTAACAGTGCCTTAAACAATCACTAGAGTTAAACTTCTTTTCGTAATATACCCAGAGGAGTCCGATCGTTAAAAGTCCGTTCCTTGACTTACTTTTTCAAATTTCTCTGGTCTACGCGATTAATTCGATTTCCGAATGGAGATGACGATAGATAAAACGGGTCTCGCACGAAGCCGCGTAACGGGTAAGAATAGGGGTTATAATTAATAAGATCGAATTCGCATCGCTCAAGAAATTACCGTCAACCGGACGACGGAAGCTGGGAAGCAGATTGATTACTCTATACAGAGAAAGGAGCAAACCGGAATAAACCGAAAACGAAGCAAAGACTGCGCGTACAGAGGTAGAAGGAGTTTCGATGAACCAAGGAGGAGGCCGCGAGCGTGTACATTCGGTATTGGAACAACATTTTAAAAATGGAGAACTTACATTTATTTCGGCAGTGATAAACATTACGGACTAGAATTAAGAGCTCGGCCTTTTTTTTTTAGCGCTTCCGCGATATAATAATAAATCGGAATGAAACTCGAAATCGGCCGCCGAAATCGATTAGGAATGTGTTAACGGGAATACATAAAGAGTTAGCGACACTCCGACGTAGCAGAAAGCGTAGAAAGCAATAACAGCAGGTAGGTTGAAGGCATAATCGTGAATAGAGAGATCCCCCGATATTGAGAATACGCTCAGCAAAAGAATGCCAGGAAGCATGTCATGGTCAAACCCCTATACTGCGAAATAATACAAAGCTGTCCAACATCATCTCTAACGGTCCTTGGTTTCTCCGAGCGCGTAGAGCACAATTCCTACTGCGTTGCGAATCATAATGGTAAGGCTGTCCCGCTGCATTCCGAAAAAGTTATTTCTTATAAACAATTACCTGATATTGCCGCGGATTTAAAAGAATAATTGAAATGCAGAATAACCGGCATTTTAGTTCAACCGGAATCTTAGTTCAACCGGAAGGTTAAAGTCTCATATTCCGAATGTATAAATGAATCCGATTAATATTGATAATATTAATAATAATTCTTATTTAAAGTAAATTTTTTACCGGACACGGAAGATTGCCAAACCGATTTGTGTTCCGGTGCACCTGTATGTCACCCGTGTATTATTAACGGTTGCATCAAAAATGAAAATTTTGCTTGCCGTTGAATAGCGAAAAGTTCTTGTATGCGGCGAATGTATTATCGTGGCATTCGAGTATTCAAATGTAAAAGTTTCATCTTTTATTTTATACTGAAGTTAATTTAATTTATCGGCTTTAGTTTTACTTTCTTTTTGACCATGCTGAAGGGTGCTCATATAATTCAAGTATTCCTGGTTGTGTTTCTTAAAATAAATAATATAAATAACATGTCTATGGGGGGGGGGCTGGTTTAGCTATTTCCGACTGTTTGTATAGATTATTCACCGTTACAATACGTGTCGCTATTTCAGTGTGTAGCCAATCGTCCCATCGGGCATGTAATAGCAGAGGCCGCGATCGCCTCGTCTGCGAACGTGACTCAAAAGATTAATTTGCAAAATCGTTCTTCTTCCCTGCTAACTTCCTCCCGGCCATCGGAAGTATTATTAGATTACCGGCGCCGCGCTGCTAGCCGAGCAATATTAATTACGAAAGAATGACAGGACTTTTTCTAATTCCACCTTTAGCCCGGCTTAATATTTTCCCTATTTTCCATTCGATTCGCCTAACGTTACTGAAAACTGATAACAACGGTCCTATCGAAGATGTAGGCAAAAAGGATAAAAATTGCAATGGTGAATTATTTAAATTCTCTATTATTTCCGTTCGTCCGCGATGCAGGCTAGTTGTTCTTCGAATCTAATTAAAGAGGCGACTAGGAAAAAACACGAGGAAGAAGGCGCTCGCTGAGAATGGAATAATGTTCAAGCGAGGCACATAATGTGTGGGCAAAGTAATCAGCGTGTAAGTGAACAATTTATTACGCTGCGCACGCGATGTGGCTGCACGGTGCTCGAGCCGTGGATGTAAGGCCGATTGATTTACGATCGGGAAAGAAGAAATTACTTATCAAGATGGGCGCTCAGATGCGACAGCAAATGCTCGAGAAAATGTGTACATTCTCAATAATATTCCGTTTCGGGAATAGGTCTTGTCGTTGTTTTCCGGCAATTTTAACGATCGCTTCAAGCGTAAATTACCTGCGCGCGTTATTGGGCTCATTTGGTGGCTCGATATGAAGTAAAACCCGCTAATAGCTTGTGTCCCCCCGGATGCTGCATGCCGACCAGCTCTGAACTGGAAGACTAGTAGTAAACCCAATTAAAATGAGCCCGGCTGAACATAAATATTACTTCACCCACGGTAATGAAAATGACGGACAGGCTACAAGCGCAACTCGTAGCGAGCGGCGAAAAACAATAAAATAAATAATCCGAAAGCGAAATTATAATACAAGCCAGTGATTAAACGGTCAGCAGTTAGCGTGGAACGGTTGGAATCGTTCCGCGGCCTAACCGGACCTACAGCAATGAACTGCCTACACTCACAGTCTTTAGCAACATCGGCCAAGTATGTTACGTTCACAAAAAACAAAAAAAAAATTAACATTAAAACAAGCCCATCGACGACCATTTTTAAAAATTGCCCGGCAAAAATCTGTTTTCTTTTATCCGTTTAATCCTTTTGTTCAAACTCAGGACACGACACTCTGCCGCATATGCGCAGTGGTAGCTGGAGAAATTTAATTATTTGACACGAAAAATAAGGGGATGTTTTTTCAACCTCGTTACCGACTTCCGATCGCTAGTCAACACCAAACGTGTTTTACTGCATTGGGTTTTCTAAAAACTTGAAAGATGTTTTTAAACATTTTTTTTTTTTTTTTTGGTTTTTTTTTTGGTTTTTCATTATTCCTTTTTTTTCTTCCGCGTGTTTTATCCCGCTAGTATCGTTTCGGGCGCATGACATTCCACAAAAACACTTTTCTTTTCTTTTTTTTTTCGCGACCGCCAACTGAGAACCGCTATAAGACACGTTAATAATTCGATGTTAATCGGATCGGAAATTAATACGAGAAATGAGGCAAGGATTTAAAGATGGCAAAAAGTTGGGACATACAAAGAAGCACAGTCGAAAGCAGCACTTAAAAAGTAAACATGTTACGTTCTTGAAAGCGAACAACGTTCAAACAGAATACGATTAGGATCACAAGTGAGGAGAGATCATTAAGGTGTAAAGATCAGTGTGAAAATCAGAGGATAGAAAATCGGATGTGAAGATAAATAACGATATATATCGAGCGTGTAAGAGAAGGAAAATGGTAGAATTTTTTTTGACAGGTTAAGGTTGGATTGAATGTAAGTTAGCGTTATATAGAAGAGTGGCGAATTTATCCAAAGTCTGAAATGGATTTCCTTGGAAAGAGGTCAAATGTTTATGTCTAAAGGATTTTTTTAATCGCCGTTAAACGAGTGTCTGCTGCTTTGCTACTATCAGTCGAAAAACGTCTCAATGATGAAAAATGAAAGGAGAGAAGACTGCGGGTAGGAGATCGAATACGGAGAACAATAAAATCGGAAGAATACGATCGGAGCGCATTTTTAAATTCAAAATGATTACCGGAATAATAGTATCGAATGATGGAAATAAAGGTTAATCGTTCGTAAAATAAAAAAAAAAGTTCAACACGGTAAGGACGGGACGGAAGTCAGAAAGTTGGAAGAATTCGGTATAGTTATTGGCTGCTGGGAATATAACGGAAGTAGCGAAATACTCTTTGAACCCTTAAAACTATTAAGAAGTACAGAGGGAAATTGTGATGAAACAGAATAACTGAATGAGGTTTGCAAATAGACAAATAGAAGTAGTTTTGAAGAGGAAAAGAAAGAAAAAAAAAACCGGACAAAAGCTAAAGTAAACAAATTTGCGATGAAAAATTGCACGGGAGCAAGAGCCAAGATTTGCGAAAAAACGGCAATTTCGTTTAGACCGAAAGTCATTTTACATAAATGACGAATGAACATTGGATTTTGCGAGGATACTAGGAGAGAGATGATTTGAATAACAAAAACTCTGAAGCAAATTCTTTTTTAGATTGAATCGAATTTAGGGTAGAGAGGTTTTTGGACGCATTGTCGTATATGAAGGAGCGGTAACGGAAAGTGTAATTGATTTGTACAGCATGATGAGGACATGAGGATCTCGGTCTGAGTTTTAGTGTAAAAGTGCTTTGAGAAGATTAAATCATATGTATGGAATAAACACGCTGCAAGAGGGATAACACCCCCATGATGGCAGCATAAAAACAGTTGACTAAGGGGGAATAAATATAACTTCGGACCAAATAGAGTGAATGCAACAGAGAAAAATTTAGAGAGAAAGAAAAAAGTACAAATTCGGTGAGTGAACTATCAAGTTGCAATCAGAGCGATTATAATGTACAGAATATAGAGATGAGCATAAGGGACAGTATTACAGCATTAAGAATGTAAATATTGTAAGACTGAGCACTGCGGAAAACCACGAAAGACTCTTCTTGCAGCAAAATATACAGAAGACGGAGGACCGATTTGGCCCGAGGTTTAGAATTCGGTAGAGAAAGGAAATAACGATGAATAACCTCGCCAAGGTATATTCTTCATTTATTAATGACAGATTTATATATAGTTCCGGGTCGACCCGGCTTTAAACGAGGAAGTAGAAAGGATTTTGCAAATTTTTCCGAGGTACGAAGCTAGGATGGAACTATAATTAAGAAGTAGATATTTTTTCCTTTTTGCCCTCTTACTTTCGTTCAGCTATCGAATAACTGTCCCACCAGTCTGCCATCAACTTCAGAGTGACATTGGATAAAGATTTTTCCCTTCAAACTTTTCTTCTATCTGTCCAACCAGCCGAATCTCCCTACCCATCCTGGTCCTATGATTTTCGTACTCCACGCCGTTCCGCTTTTTCTTGTATCTATTATATTCGTTTACGCCTTGACCAAAACCTTCGTCACCTTTCTTTTTAACACCCTGCCCAAAACTGTCATCTTCATCCTCATCACGAAAATGTCTGTGACCATTCCACGTCTTCTCTAAATAAGTCCCTCTACTGAATGCGCTATTTTTCATTCTAATTTTTTATATCTTAGGCTTCCTACCTATTGCGCCTCATACATCTTGTGTCACTTCCTTCTCTGTCCACTATTTAGTTCCTTCGTTCAATTTCTGAACGGATTAATATTTAACTATTTCTTTCTCTTCTTACTGTTCTATGCAAAGGTGATTTTTAAAAAATAAGCAAAGTTACCTTGCATGTATTAAAACTAAGAATTCCTTCAGAAATCCTCGAAAGTCGGTGCAACAAATTTAATAACTGTAACCGATAAAGAGTCAATTCAAACAAGAATTCCAGAATTCCGTATAAAACCAATTAACCGTAATATCAATGGTCTCGGAACTGGAAACCTGTAAATTAAAAAAAAAAAATGAAACCTTGCGACCAATACGAAACGGCAAATAATTACGCCAAAAAGTATCAGGAACTCTTAAAAAGGAATATTACATCAAAATTCAAAAACATAGAAAAAACTAAAAGCGGTAACAAATAATTGGAGGGGAGGCCTTATAAAATTACTATAGACAAACATAATAAAAATTAGCATTCCCTCGCTAAATAATAAAAGAAATGCCTCGAAAAGCAGCGCAAATAACGGTAAAAATTATGATAAGAGGTTGTCGAAGTTTATGGCTTGCCGCGGTGTTTATTTTGTTGTTAAAGTTCGATTTGCGGCGGTTGTTACGATCGAAAACGACAATCGCGTTTAAACTTGTCGCCGATTTTAACGCTATATACATACATCGTTTTGGCTAGTGTCGTTAATCAAAGTTGCCGCATACTCGTTTCAGGCCCGTGTCCAGAATTCTGAAGGGGGGAGGTTTTGAAAATTTTCTTCGCACATTTATTTTATAAATAACAATACATTTTTCACTAACCGTCATACTATTAATAATTTCCATCATTTTGATTTATATATTAATAATTTACATAAATGGATTATCCCCCCTATGTGAACATTAATAAAAATTACACATATCTTATTGATTTTATACTCGTAATAAAAAGTTTTTCCTTAAGATATTAATGAAGTACCTAAAAATACGGAACATACTTTTTTCTTTTAAAGGTAAGAACACCGTAAAAAATCATCGATATTTACTTTAAATTTTTGATTTTTTCCCCAGATTTTTGTGTATTTATAATAACTATTTCAGTTCTCATGGAAGGAAGATTAACCCCCTACCCTCTCGTGGACAAGGCCTTGACTCGTTTGATCATTATTTGAGCCGAGTGTCGTGGTCTCCTCTTTTTTTTTGGGTAAAATTTAACGATATCTAGTTTGCGCAATTTGTTGTTTACTTTTATTTCATGCGGAAAGAATAGTATCGTTAAGAAACAAAAAAATATACAAATTTCCGCATTGCTGGGGAGGGGGGCTCGGTTAATATCTCTTCCGCGTAAGAACACTTGGTCAGTTACCGAGTGACGTTTGAAAGCCCGCCTTCGCAACGTGAGGAAATAAATTTTAAAAAAATTAATTTTTCGAGAATGAATTTTTTTATTATTTACTCACTACTGAAATCTGATCACCATTCGTTTCATCGACAAGTCGAATAGGGACGACTACTGTCGGACTTATTTCATTGGCACTCACCCCCGGTAGTCGAGACTCGTTACATTAGCGCGAATCCCGAATAATCGAAAATTATTACATCGGTGGCTCCCAGCATATAGAAATTAATTTCGACGTTAAACATCCGACAATTTGCGCCTGTTAATCTTTTCCTCTGCAATATAACGGACGGCAAAGAATTACTTTTTGCTCTTCTACCAAAACACGTCACGAATTTGATCGAAACAACGAATAATTTATTGAACTAATTGCGTGAGATTTACTTCGGATATTTAGATCATTTGGCGCTGAATGTGAAGAGGGCCAGAGCATGTTTCTACGTTACCTAGGATAATTCTCTTTTTTTTTTTTCTTTTTTCGGTTTTCCAAATTAACAATTGAATCCTTTTTCTCGTTTTTTTTTTTTGCTTTCCCTTATATCGTTTTCGAATATTTTTAAAATTCTTTTCCGATATTCCCTTGGTTTATAATTCAACAATTTTATGGACTACCCAGATTTTATAAAAATTTTGTTTTCCGTAAATATTAATTACTTTCATTTTCATATTCATCGAACCATTTTTTGTTGTTTTTTAAATGCCGTATACTTTCTCCTTAACTGTATTCTAGAAATTTCCAAATAATAGCTGAGTATTCAGTTTTCACAAATAATTTTGAAATTATTTCGTTTTCTGTTTTACGACATCGGTTGCAACGGTAGCACTACATCCAAATTATCCTCCTACGCACTGGAATCTATAATGAAAACTGCATATTTGCGCTTCGAATGATTAATACATATTCGTATTATTATTATGTAATTAAATGCGCTTTATTGATAAAAATTGAAGAAGAAAACGTCATATGTTTTTTCCCTTGCGTCATAATTCGCGATGATTGTAAAATAGACCGTTCTTTTGAGTTACCGATTTTTCTAAGGTTTGCCACACATCAACGAAGAACTATTAACGTAATTTATATTATTAAAATAATTTTTATTACAAAACCATTAGACAGTTGCCGGCCTAATTTGACGGATTTTTTTTTTTTTTTTTTTTGTCTTTTTAAGTATGTTCTATTTCATAATATATCTATCATCATATCCCTCTTCGTTCAGTTTGAATTGAATTGTAAGCATTTGAATGGGTTTTTTATATATATGTTTTTTTTTGTTTTGTTTTTTTTTTTTTTTTTGGCGATAGCGTAGTGAGTAATTTTATTTTACGGTAAAGTACAACGTGGTTTCGATAATTTCGATAGTGTAACATCCGTCTGCGACAGTTTTAGAGTGTGTAAAAATATTTATCGCGTGATATGTTGTCTTGACTTAATTGAAAGAAATCAATCTCTGACAGACGAAAGCAAAAAATTAGTGACTCACGTGCGGCAAGCAATGGACGTAGAAAAATATGACGAGAATCGAAAAGAAAAAAAGGGGAAAACAAATTAAAACAATAAGAATAGCACTGATGAAAGGAGTCCCTTTCTTTGTGGCGTACAGTTGAAGAGGCGAGGGACGAACGAAAGTGGACTAAGGAAGAATCTCAAAATGCGGAAAAACTAAAAAGCGAAAGAAAAGAATAAACGTGTCCACGTAAGAAGAACCTCAGTCGGGAAGAGTTGAATTTTTTTTACGCGTTACAGTCATAAAATGTGCAAAATGTTTACCCCGGCATAAACAGTGGAACTGTGAAGAAATAATGAAAATGTTTTCTTCAAAATTGTCCATTATTATGATGCTAATAAAAATGGTTATATGACAGGGTATAATGGATTGTATAATTAAACTTATCATAACGTACCTTAAGAATCGCTAATAGGGATCTGAAAATAATGAACGCGAGCTTTTTTCCCTTAGGAAACCGACCTTTGATTTCTCTGGTATAAGCAGTATTCTCAGTTTCAGGCAACACACCTCTGGGAACGACTTGGATAAATCGACATTTGCAGAGCACATCTCGTAAAAAACAAACTTTCATTTAATGATAACGTAGAAGCAGATTTAAAGGTAACTAAATAATGTAATCCGTCATCTCCGAGACGTTACAAATAAGTGTAAACGTAATATTATTAATGTCCAATGTGATTCGACTTATAATCACGTTAACAGTTTACTTACAATTCGTTAATTTATTAAATTATGTAATTTAATAAATTAATTAAAATATTTTGACTTTATAGACTTTTGAAATTATCGTTACATTTTCATATTGTTTACTTTTTAATACTCATCAACTGATGGGCATGTTTTCTGTTTTGTTTTTTTTTTTACTATCGAGTTTTAAGACTGATATTAAACGCTAAGTAACGAGAATATCCGTAACGGAGTAGCAAGTCCTGAGGTGACTTGACAAAGCGTGCCGGAAATTGCAAAATTCACGTATTCGTAATGTATCAAAGACTAGATGATCCTTCGTGAGAGATTCGAAAAACAGCCCCCATCATGCTGGGACGATCATCTTGCGCTTGATAGTTGCCAACCGGCCTAATTATAAGTAGAACTTGGCCACTTTTAAAGACATTTACGAAATAAAACGAAACGCTCTATTCTCTTTTCGGCTCTTCCCGAATTCACGAATATAAAATTTTGTTTAAGCCGAATTACTCCGCGAACGCTTAACAATGCGCCCGCCGTAAATACTTACGCTGATCTATCGTGTTTTGTAATCTGTTGCAGAAGTTTCGGCGCTAAATGTTCTAAATGCTTAAGAGGAATTTCAGCCAGTGATTGGGTTCGGAAAGCGCGGAATCATGTGTACCATCTGGCTTGTTTCGCATGCGACGCTTGCAAGAGGCAGCTCAGTACCGGAGAAGAATTCGCCCTATTCGAAGATCGAGTACTCTGCAAAACGCACTATTTAGAACTGGTAGATGGTGGAACGACCAGCTCGGACGGTACTTACTTTTTTGCTTTTTTCTTCGCTCTTATTCCGATCACCTTCTTGAGAACGGGATTTCTACTTGACAGTGCCGTTTTGTAGCCAAGTCGCGGTACGAAAGAATACTATAGAGTATACTATAAAACAAGTGTGTCCGGTAGATTTTTTAAAACGAGATCAAAAACTTGGCACTTCACGTCAACGGTGAATCGGTCGTACAGGTTTAATTTTCGGAAACCTCATAAGTTGAAAAAAAAAAAATGAAAAATCACTACTTATCAAAACATTCCAAGGAAAATAATACGGAATATGTACAAAAGGCCAAAAAATATAGGGTAAACTTTTGGCTACCCTTCTTTTTTTTTTTTTTTTTTCTTTTTTTTTAAAGAAAGAACAAAATGTGAAAATTTGTTAATAACGGTACCCTCATCCAATATTAACTCTGTTTTGCACGCATTACAGGACTATTTTCGGATGTAGCAGTTTTAAAAATAGCTGAAATTATTTTTAGCTGCTCTTAGAACTAAAGAGAAGGCGATTTTTTTTTTTTTTTAAAGCAAAAATAATTATTTTTCTTTTTGTATAATTAAAGGATAATACAAACTAAGCCATCTCTCTATCCAGTTCACAAACAGGTTTTTACTTACTCTGGGCGTAATATCTTTTAAATTGCAATAATTCGATAATAATCTGATTTCATTACATAAGAGTGTCGGGCACTCACACAACGGGCATACTTGCCCTGTCAGACCCACAACTTATTTAAATATAAAAAAAAAAAAAAAAAAAATGTATCCATCGAAATATTTCACATAAGCAGAAATATGCTATGAATATATAATAATAACGGAGAATTAGGCGAAATCTCGCGTTTATCGCTTGAGTCTGGTTGTGGACACCGGCAAAGAGGGCCTGATAAAACTTGAAAAATAATTAATAAAACATTCATTACAACTGTAACACAATTGGATCAATCGCATACCGCTGACGTTCTGACTCTTCCTACTCCTTATTGCGATCTTTTCCCTCTCGTCACACATTATTCCCATTATATTGATTACTTCCTCCTAACAACATTTGATACCGTGTCAAGATATAATTGAATCCTTCCTATTCTAATTTTTTCTGGGTAAAGGTTGACGAGCCCAAAATTTAAAAAAAAAAAAAAAGACGTTCTGACTCTTCCTACTCCTTACTGCGATCTTTTCCCTCTCGTCACACATTATTCCCATTATATTGATTACTTCCTCCTAATAACAACATTTGATACCGTGTCAAGATATAATTGAATCCTTCCTATTCTAATTTTTTCTGGGTAAAGGTTGACGAGCCCAAAATTTAAAAAAAAAAAAAAAAGACGTTCTGACTCGCAAAAAAATTAACGTCTTTATCAATTTTAAAAATGGACATTATAATTTTGTTTTTTTTCCTCGTTACCTACAGTCACTACTAGAAAACGGCAAATCAACGCAAATTTTAATCAACTTTTTAATTTATTTGAGTTATTCCGCAAGCGATATTTTAAAACGCATCGGCAGAGGAATTTAAATTCTAACCGAATAAATAGCCATGCTGTTTTTTCGATCTCCAGTGTCGGTTTTTTTAATCACTTTGATCAATTTGTTCCGGAAATATTATCGTCCTACTATTATTTTCGATCAATTTTTTAATCTCTCCTCCCAATCTTTTACTACCTCTTTTCAACAAATAGTAATTCCGTGTTAAATTTTATCGTTAAGGACGCATGCCTATTTAAATCTATACTTATAAAAATTTGTTTTTTTTTTTTTTTGCGAGAGGGACTTATCAATCAATGTGACCTTCACATCTTTCGTTTCATTTAATAGAATTATAAAAATGTAATTTTCAAAAATTCTTTGCCCGATCGAATTGGTCTCAAATATTTTCGTATACTTCTTATATTCCGGTTTTAAACAGATAGCTGGCGGACCAGCGACATTCTTATTCGGATTTTCTTTTAATGTTATGAAATGTTTATCGAAAACTTTCCGTAATCAGAAATAATCATTATTCTTTACTTGGAATCCGAACTCCAAAATGTTTATTTTAACGCTGTTAGAATGTGAATTTGCCTTGAAGAATTTGATCGTTATTAGCCCTTAAAACGAATTCTAATTTTTCACTGAATCTGCTTGTAAAAATACGATCAGTATTCCGAACAGGTAATGACAGTTTGTCGTTACAGGCTGCACAAACACGGTATTTCCTTTTAACATTACGGCAATGATTTTCGAGCTTAGACTGTAACTGATTTGCATATCTAACGAAGCATTTTGAAATTGCTCTCTTACCACTTACGAGTTATGTAGCTCAAGAACCAATAATTATGTACTACACTCACTTACATACATACATACATATTAGAAATATTTAATTTGCAAAAAAAAAACTCAAGTTTGAGTATATACTTTAGGAATAAAAAATCAAAATAATACTAATAACTATTTGAAAATTCCTCAGTCTTTACATTTTCTTTTTCCGATCAATTTTCAGTATCGTTCTCGATCGGTTCAACGATTTTCCGTGGTATGTACGTACACATACATCATATATATATATATTTTTTCCCCGAATTGGCCATATTAGGACCACGATATTTCAACTGTTTGAACTTTTGGGCTTTCTTTCGTATCCAATATTGCCGCATTTGCTGTTGATGTTGCTCTTTCCTTTCTTCGATTCATTGTTTGCCCTTCCTGATTTCAGTTTACCCTTAAAGCTGACATATTCTGCTAGTTTCTTTCTCAATGGGTGGCGGGTTTCAATATCACTTGATTCTATACCAATTTCGTTAAAATCGCTTTCCACCTCCTCGAACCAACTCCATTTATTCTTTAAACTTTGAATGTACGTAAATATTTGGCAAATGAGCCCTGTAGGTTCCGAGCGCTTTATGTGGTGTGTATGTGTATATGATGTACTTATACATATATATATACATATATCAGCCAGCGAAAGACATGGCCTATTAGTTAGTGTAGATAAAACCAAAATTATGGTGATAGACCGACACGTTCGTCCTTAATCAACACCAACACCTCCTGGTAGATTTCGAAAAAGTACGGTCTTTTGTATATCCAGGATCGTTGATTAGTGTTGATCGTTCGCTCGAAATAAAAAGAAGAACTGCATTAGGTAAAGTCTCAATGACACGGCTGAAAAGTTTAACCTGTAACGAAAAGCTGTCTGTAAACCTACGGAAGAAACTAATAAAAACACTGATTCTCCTAATTTTCTTGTATGCGGCCGAAACGTGGACGATCTATGCAGTGGATAAACACAGCAATGGCGCATTTGTGGATTTAGCGACAAATGCTGCATATAGAGCATGGACGGAAAGAAGAACAAATCTTTCAATATGGGCTGAAATGGACGAACCGGAAGAATTGCATAGATTATGCGGAAAACGGATCCATCAATTTTTTGGACCTATCGTGAAACGCACAGAAGAAAGTCTGGAGAAAACATTACTGCTCAGCAAAGTAGCCGGTACAAGAGAAAGGGGTAGAGCACCCACTCGTCGGGCTGACGGCTTACGGAGCCAATGTGGTCAGGGGTAGCACAACAGCGATCAACATAGCTTAAGACCAGAAACAGTAGAGAGCGCTCGCAGGTCATAACGGTCAGAACTGACTGGAATCAAATGAATGAATACAAATATGTATATCACGGAAAATCGTTGCATCAAATATACATATACTAGCTGCAGCTTCGCCCGCGCATTTATCATCTTTCTGAATACGTATTCCTTTGATTATTTTTTAATTTTCTCTTTAGCATTCGGTCAATCGTATACTATTTATTCAATAAACTCTATTTACCCACTTTATTCCTTGGGTTTAAAATGTAAATGATTTTTCTGTTTTTAATTAAAATTTTTATATAAACTAAACTGTATTAATCGGTTTTAATGAAATTTTTTTTCTTCCAAAGTTTGTATTTGTAAGTTTTTGATTTTGTTATTATTTTCTTCTGAATGCATTTCAAAATAATTTAATATATATATATATATAGAATACCAAAAGTCCGAATAATTCACATATCCGATAAATATTCTATTTTTATACGATTCACCATTAAGTCTAACGGTATGCGGGTTAAATCATGCCCTGTTTTTACATATTGCACAATGTATTTTCACGTTTCTATTTTTAGCAATTGATTAGTACCAAATAAATAAGACAGTAACGAAAATAAATATGCACCATCCATATCCGTGTATCTTACCGCAATGAGGAACTATCGTATATTATTAATACATTATCATTAACACTTGTCAACCTAGAAAGGGTATTGTAATTAACATTTAATCTGACAATAATTTTGTGATTTTACGCCATTCGATTCAATCCTATGATTGGCGTACGCATTCTGCGAATGACAATCCCGTCACTTCCTGGACAATATCTGTCCACCTTTAAGCGGTGTGCGTCCCCCCGGTGGTTGCTTTCCATTAATCGTTCCCGTGACCATTATCCGGTCTATTCCTTCCTCTTTCCGCATTACATGTCCAAAAAATTTCATTACTCTGATTAAAACAGTCTACTATGGCAGCCTTTGTCTAATGCCAATTTCTTGTAATACTTATTCATTCGTACGCTTCGCTATCCGTGAAATTCGTAACAGTCTTCTGCCCAAAGTAAAATTATAGTTTTTCGAGTGAAAATTTTTATTTATTGATATCACAAAAAGTCAAATATAATTTATTTTTTTTGGTTTTATATGCAAAACACAACATGCGTAAACTTCAAACCTCCAATAAGTTTCTGGCTACGCAGCTGATATTTCTAGCGCGAGAAAACATGTAACTCTCATCTCTCTTTTATATCATGAAATATAAAAGCTGCTCGAACAGATTTCATCTAGATCTATTTACAAATAACGATCTACCAATAAAATATGTGATGGAATATTTTAACGATGCGACCTACGATAAACTTCCAAGGGAAAGACTAAAATAGAAAAGGTGCCGAAATTACAAAAAAAATTATAAAGAGCTTATTGCCGGTTTTTTTTTAATTAAAAAAATTATCAGTCTTTTTTTAAAAACTGCATTTGACTTTTTCGAGCAAATGAGCGTGTGTCTGGCAACTAGAACGAAGCTTTTTTCTCTCATACGTCTGTTGTTCCGCGTCATCAGAGACTCCATTTTCTTTGCGAAGTACGAATTACGTCTTTTCACATGCAGCAGATAATTTTTCTAAGCTCCCTTTCTTTTGACTTCAACGAACTTTGCGATATTTATCCGTGTCTCACAATGACCTTTTTTGGTGATTCTGTTCCCCGACTACAAACGCCTTTTCCGTAACGCGTTAATCACGCTTACCATAGAGTAAAATCTCAACCAATAACTACTTACACAATTCTCTTATTCGATCTTACAGACCGAGTCGAATCAGTTCTTGTGTTCCTTCATTTCAACAACTTAACAAATACTTTATAGTAATAATTGTTTCGTAATCAATAGTTAGGTTAAGAAAAAAGAAAAAACCCGATGAATTTATAGAAAACCGGACAGATCAAAGAACAATTTACACTCGAATAGGCATCTACTATGATATTAACGTAAATCTCCGTCGCATGCTGTAATTAACCTGTTTAATTTTCAATATACGCGTTAATGATTTATTTTATTTTATTTTTTTTTTATCAAATTAATTTACAGAAGGCGGCGATTCTGAAGGTTACCACGGGAAAAATAAAGCTAAAAGAGTAAGAACCACATTTACAGAAGAACAATTACAAGTACTTCAAGCGAATTTTCAACTGGACTCTAATCCGGATGGCCAAGATCTAGAAAGAATTGCGCAAATCACCGGACTGAGTAAGCGAGTCACACAAGTGTGGTTTCAGAATTCTAGAGCACGCCAGAAAAAACACCTTCATACCAATAAAATAAAACCACGTAAGCAGCGCTTCGAAGATACATGTAAAACTATAAACGATAAATGTATAATAACAACCTTTAATTAATCGTCTAAATTATAAATTTTTGTTTAACGCAAAAAAAAATTTTAAATTTATTCGCCGATGATTCTCCGCAGTAGCTGCTTCCAAATTATTCGTTGTTTTTGCTTTTTGTTTTTTTTAAAGTACCGAGATATCTCTTTGCAGTTGCTCATTCTAAATTATGGAACATAATTATTATTCCTCTTCATTCTCGAATCCCGATTCCATTTACCTGTTCCACCGGATCTTCGTCCTTGGTTTCCCAACTTTTCTTCTTGGTAGCATTCATGCAATCAGTCGACTTCGGATATAGTTTCCTTCCCTCCTCGCTTTTTTCCATCCGTATCTTCTCCATTTTGTTCTCACCACTCTTCTATTTTTATTTTTCATGTGATTTTGACCACATATCTTTTTTAAATGTTCTTCTATTATTACTAAGCGTGTTCCTCTTTTATTTCTTTTCTTTTTTTTAAGTGCGTTTGTCAGCAAAGACATTAGCCCAGGAAATGGGAAGCAGGAGCAATAATTTATATTCTTGTGCGTTTAAAAACAGAGGATAAAAATACTTCAAGGGCAGGAATAACCGAAACAAAAGGAAATGAGAGAATAAAAGCCGCACTATAAGGAGTAGGGATATCAAGTTTTAACAGCGAACAATAGAAGGATGATTGCTCAACAGAAAAGGACACACATTCAAATAAAATGCGATCAGAATCACAAGGAAAGTGTATGGAAGGAGGGTGAAAAAGACAAAATGGAGTAGATGCAAACGAAAACCGAGAAAATGATTCAGGAAGGATATGGTTAAAGCGAAAGCGACAAATAGCAGAGATTGTAGAGCGTTTAAGAGACAGCAAGTATCAAGAAAACCATGGATGAAGTTGAAGAGATGGCTGAATAGAGAGATGAAAGGAAGCAGTATTATAAAGAAAAATAGCAGTTGGGTCATAACTTGGAATGATTGACTGAAGAAAGAAGGGCAATATTATGGGCTGAAAATGTGCCCAAAAATGTGCCCTTGGAAATGAAAGAACGGGCTAAGGAATCCACCGCCTCATTTACCTTAATACTCAAATGACAAGGAATCCACAGCTACTAGGCACTTTTACTAAAGGATCTGCTCCTTACAGCACGTCCTTCATCTTCTCCTTTTCCTTTCGTTATACCGGTTCTTGTATCCTTTGCATCTGCTATCTTTGATCGCGTAAAGTTCTAAATTCACTTTCCCTTTTTTCCCTAGTTCTTTGACTACGGCTAAATCCACAAAAAAAAAAATGTATATATATATATATATATACGAAGCGGCAAAATAAACTGTTTTTTTAAACACACACACACACACACACACACAATGTACATAATTCATCAGCAACTATGTACATCACCCTTACAAAAAATACATTACCGGTACTATACTCGTTCGTATTATGATATGACTAAACCAGTTCAGTCTTGGACACATTTTACCAGCGAATACATCGTTCGTGAATTAAAAGAGTGCTTGACAATTCGAAAGCAACTCAAATGTCATTTTTGTTCGTAGGCGACAATAAATGTAGTAGTCCTTAAAATTTAATTATACCTCCGCCCACCAAACAGGACCCTTTTTGTTCGGACTAGTTTGCTGCCCCCATAGCGTTTCATTCTGTTTGTGTTTTGTGTTGTTTCTTTTCTTTTTTATGTATATATGTATTTTTTTTTACGTCTGTATGTTATTGGAATTATATCAACCCTGTATACTGAACTATTTAAAACATTTGACAAAACCTATTCTATTAAGCCGAGCTTTATCCTCGCGCGACTATTGTACTCGGACAAACATAAAACCAGATTAAAAAATCGAAACGTCAGATTTAAATCTAATGATTAATAAAAAAATTTAGTTATAAAATTAGCGTTTTAAAGCTTCCATCGTTTAATTTTACGTTTTAGTACCACACGGAAATGTTAATCTGTCAGAAGCCAACAATTTCTCACGCCAGATTAATCTGCATTTGACGTATTCGTTTCACCAACAGCAGCAGCATCAACATCAGCATAAAACTTCGCCTATTTATATTCCTCAAAATTCCGGTACGTTTGCACGTTTTTTTTATATACATATATTCTCTACCCCCCCCCCCCTATTTTATTTTATTTATATTTGAAGTGGAAGTTTCGGTTCGTAAAGCCGAAAGTTTATCATTCGTTCTTGTTACAATTTTAATTTTAAAAAATCTCTATTTTACGTATTGAAATCTAACTGTGTGGAATAAATTTTTATTAATCTAACCGCCACCGACTTAAATATATATATTGGTGAATTTATGAATATATTTGCTTATAACGTTACTGATTCATGTTAAAATTAATCGAAACAATAACTTCAAATGGATGGTTTTTTGTTGTTTTTTTTTTTATCATAAAATACAATAATCAGTTATAGTCTAGTCTAAAATAATTTAAATCCCCAAATTAGTATACGGATATTCATAACCACAAATGAGCAACAGGTCGAAATCAAATCGAATAATGCTACAAAAGAAATAAAACACAAAACAAAGAAAAATAAGGAAAACCATAATAGAAAAAACACTTCTACCATTAAAGAAGGAATAGAAACGCAAAAAAAAAAATAGAATTCTTGATCTCAAACAAACAGTGGATATAATTAAAACCATCAACAAAAATGAAGAAGCAGTAACAACAATTAAACAAGTAATACAGAAAAATTCTGTCAACATGGATGCGGCAGTTAGGCAGATAAAGACGATTTATGAAATGATAAACGAAAGGGGAGTTAAAATTCGATTAACAAAAGTCATTAAAATAAATAACGAGATAACAACAGCCAGTAAGGATAATAGTAAAGAAACAAATAATAGTAAAAATGGTTAAAATTCTGCAATTCAACGAAAATCACTGTAAGATGGCAAAATACATTTCACTAGGAGAAATTGTAAATGAAAAAGTAAATATAACATTAATATCGAATAAATATAACAACAAATATATACCGAAACATTAAAAAAGTACAATAATTTAATGATCATATGCAATAAAAAAGTGAACATTGATCTACACTACTCACCAGGCTCGGATTAAGTGTATGATAGGCTCAGGGTTACGGAAATATTAGGGGCCCTCTTCGGAAGTGACAAAATTATCAGTTTCACAGAATACCTAAATTTTCTTTAATTTAATTTAATAATATTATTTTGAATTCACGAATTAACATATAATTATTAATGTTAACAAAACTAAATATCATATAGACAATGGGTAGAATTTTCGATGCCAAAAAAAAAATATATATATATATATATATATATATAATTTTAAACAATGAATTTTTCAGAAAATGTTAATCAAAGATTTCCACAAAAGGATAGTGTGTGTGCGTGTGTTGCGCATGTACACACGCATATACATTCATACAGACATTTCCTAAAAACGTAGATTCCGACTTGATATATCTTAAAACAAATTTCTAATACGTTTTATGGAACTGGAAATTGTACTATTACGAAGATTCCTCCTCTAGGAGGAAATAAAAATGAATGCAAAATTATTAACAAATAAATGTATTAAAAAATGCACTTGTTCTTGTAAAGTTGATTTTATTTATAGAAAAAAAAGTCGATGTATATGACAAATGATAGATTAATTTTTTATTACATGTCGGAAGTGGGTATCTCTTTGGGGCCCCTTTATAAGGCGGGGCCCGGGGCTGCAGCCCCCCTAGACCCGCCCTAAATCCAGGCCTGCCACTCACACAAAACATTAAATATAATAGTTTTTAAAATAAGTGAAATATATTTTATACATACATTTATACCACTAAATGAAATAGCCAAAGAATATTTTAATTTCATCACGCAATATTTACAAAGTAAAAATTTTAAGAAATCTATAATGCCAGATCTAAATTTGCGCAATACGAGATGGGATAAGGAAAACAACATGAGGGGAAGACAAATGGGAAAAATAATAGACATGTTCAACTTAGTGATAATGAATGAAAAAAATAAGATAACCTTTAACAGGAACAATAAAATAAGTGTAATTGATCTAACAATTGTAACGTCTAATCTAACAGATGAGATAAGAGAATGGGAAGTATCAGACAAGATAACGAATAGTGATCATAAATACAGTGGATTTAAACTAAGCACAAATAATCACAACGAAATAAAGAGGTACGTAAAATATATCAATTATAAAAGACTCGATAAAAACATTGAAAATGAATTATTAAATCTAGACTTAATGTAAATTGCAAAGACAAAAATGAATTGAACACGTGGATAGAAAATTTTACAAAATATACGAATTTAGCGACAGATAAATCGTATAGCATCAAAAGGGGAAAAAATACATATTGGTGGAATGATAAATTACAAACTTATAAGAATAGAGTCAATACAAGTATAAAAAGTATAAAAAATGTAAAAATGAAAGGCGCAAAAAGTTATTATTTAAAGATTACAAAAAAGAATTTAATAATTACAAATACAATATTAAAATAGCCAAAATTGAAGCATGGAAGAAGTTAACAGAAACAAACGAACCATTTGGATTAAAGTACAAAATATTAATGAATAGAAACGCTAGATTAGAAAAATAGCAATGTTAGATGGATGAGCGACAATAGACAAACAAAAAACTGACCTATTAGGGAAAAAATTATACGTATATATAAGAGCGTCGCCAGCCATCGTGCCGGGGGGGGGGGGGGAGATGATAGAAAGAGGATACGAGTTATAGGAAAAATAAAATTTATAATTTGTAAAGGTCTAATATTTTATTAAACAATAATAAAATCTTAAGTAAAACCTAATTTTCGTGGGTTTCTGGCAAATTGTTCTACTACCTTATTATAAAACTCTTTTAAATTGTCCGTGATTACGCGCTTATAAATACTCATCATAGCTAGTTGATCAAAAAGTTTCAAAGCTCCGGGGGGGGGGTAACGGCCCTCCCCTGTCCCCTTGCATACTAATTGTAAGTAAAATCAAAAACTTCTGTGTAACACGAAATATTATTAATAAAAAGAGCAATATGGAGCATTAGAAGGAAAATCGACAGAGTTAGCAATTTGGAATATGTATAGAACTATTAAAGAATACAAAAATAAATCATATAAAACGGTAATGTTAACTATAGACATAACAAGAGCGTTTGGCAGCATTGACATAAATCAGATGATAAAACTACTGGAAAAATGAAAATTAGACTATAATTTATTGGAGATTCTAAATCAATATCACGATCAAAGATATACTGAAATCAATATAAACAATTACCAAAAAAAAAAAAGGTACACGTGGATATGGGTATATTACAGGGAGCGGTTTTAAGTCCATATTTATGGAATATACTGTTTGCACAAATATATCAGAATTACCGAACGATGTAAAAATTATAACATTTGTAAACAATTTAACAATTATAGTAGCAGATAGAAATACAGAAAAGTTAGAAAACAAAATAGCAATAGTATATAAGAATATAAAGGAGTTTCTAGAAATGGTATATTCTAAATATGAGTAAAACAAATTTGATGACATTCGACTACAGAAAAATTAACTTAAACTTAAATGAATACGAACTCCAAATCACAACAAAGGATCAATTACCTGGGCGTTCTGATAGATAAAAACCTCAAATTTTACAATCACTGCCAGTACATAAATGATAAAATTACAAAATTTATTAACATATTCACAAAGCTGTTTAACAATAATAATCGAATGAATTGTAAAAAAGGAATAATATTATATAAAACAGTGATATAAAATCTATTATATGGTAGTATTATTTACAAGGATATGCTGAAGTACAATAAATTCGAAAAATTTTTAGCTAGTATACACAGAATATCATAGCAATCAAACTAATCAAAGCTTACAAAACAATAAATTATACAAATGCATTAGTTTTATAGCTGGAATCTTTATACTTAGAAATAGAAAAACATATCACAGTATTTGTAATCAAAAATGAATTAAAGGTAGAACAAACTTTCGAAAATATCATCACATATAAAAATAAAAGATATATATATAATAGAGAATAAAATTTTAACAGCTAGACAATTCAAAAAAAAATATATCAGCGAATAATATATGGAAAAGTTTGAAACGGTGTGGGTAAGTCATGACGAAATAACGAAAAGTTTTTTTTCCAACAATTAAAGAGAGATTTAATAACACGTACTATACTCCAAACTTTTACAACGTACAATTTATATCAGGACATGAAAATTTCAAAATCTATCTCAAAAGATTTAATATAGCGAAAACGGATAATTGTATTAGATGCAATGAGCAGAACAGTGTGTACAACATACATCCTGAGTGGATGCAATATTTTAAATACAAAAATAGTGGAAGGTTACGGAGAATTGGTACAGAAAAAAATGAAATTTTTAATAAATTAGCCAAAAAAGAGTTGGAATATAGGAAGTCCAATATTAATTTATATTAATATTACAGTATTTAAAAATAAAGATTAATGATTGTACAATGTGGAGTGGAGGAATCCAAAATTTAATTGGATGGTTTTCACCGCTGACCACATTAAATTTTTATATGTAAAAATAAAAAAAATGTTATTATTTCGCAATATATATATATATATATATATATATATATATATATATATATATATATATATTAGTGCATGTAAAATTGTCCGAATACTTTGAATCGTGTTATCCGATATTCTTTTAAATTTCTAATACATCTTTATCTCGTTTTGGAATCATTCCGTACCAATTAAAAAATGGTATATTCAAGAAAAAACACAATCGACAAAAATGACCTTACGTTGTAAGCAACTTGAACTCTCTTTCTTTACAAGGCTATATAATATATATATATATATATAATCGCGTATATCAATATACATCAATAACTATGTCATTCTTAAAGTCGAGGTAATAAGAAAATTCTGTAAAGAAACCTGAAAATGAAACCTATAACTTTTTACGTCACGGTTTTAACACATTTATTTAATTTCCCAAAAAATGACATAGTTAGTTAAAAGAATTACAGGAAAAACTAGTGCCGGCAGTTCCAGTATGCGCAAAGAGGATCGAGTTTTATATGTACAAGATATTCATTTTAGAAACATGTATCGCCTTTATTTAAAATGTGTATTAATGATCAATTATTAATTCAACATAATAATAATCGAAAATTACCGCAAATTTTGTTTCAGTGTCCGAATCATCTATGGATGAATTATCACAAGAATCTATGCTGCTCTGTCCGATGCGCGGAGAGGGAGTATGACAAAAGAGAAAAACCAGTTCCAATTAGTTTTACTGAAAAATTAGTAGTTTATCGTCTACTTTAGTTTTATTCTTCATTTTTTCTATATTACCGTAACTCTGAAAGCCACTACGTTTCAGATGTTAAATGTGCTGTGATTATTTAAGTTATATCTAGATATATATTTATAGTTTATTTTACGATGTAGAGAGAGTCTATATATACTTAGTATACAATACAATAGGATTATAATGTAAATTACGTCGATTAAAAATGATAACGATTAAACGTTTTTATTACGTTAGGCGAACTAAATTTTATTTAAATAATTTTTAGCAGCTGCGAAGCATTCGAATAGAACACAAATATAAGATATTTGTATCGACGATATTAAAACAGTTGTCGCGCGACGGATGAAATGTACTGTATAACGTCGAAGCATACAAAAAAACAACTAAGTAATTATTTTTTAAAAAGAATTACGAAAAGATGCATGTGTAAAAATTATTAAAAGTGTAATTGGAAACAGATGATACATCGCCCTGATGTGCAGTTCGAAATGTATACGAAAGCATACAATGGACTAATGGTACATTACAGTGATGATAGTAAACCGTAATACGGCATTATACAAAAAAAAAAAACAAAAAAAAAACACCGATACAAACAATGTTAAAAAACTTACAAAATCGATATGATTCTTTTCCAGAAATTCACCTAATATTTCAATTAATTGTACAGCATCGATAACTCTGTGATACGGAGTATGCAAATACCAAACGACGTACTTTGTTCATTCGTAATTCTAAGCCAGATCTTTACTCAACACTGGATTCCTTATATAAATGTAAGTATACTTGTAATTTTCGCTATTCCGGTTTTTCGATCTATCGATTCATCTCTTCCTAAAACTACATTCCCAGCTTTAATTTGCCATATTATTTATGAATATTTTTTCATTAGCCATGACCGTTGAATCTCTTTACTTCTTGCGAATTTATTAGCGCTCATTTTTGGTCCCCACAATTTAGGGGGTTCTAAATAAAATTTCGATTTCCCCGTAGTTCCGGTTCACCAATTAATTCAGCGTTATCCGCGTATTTTACATTCGGAATTTTCAATTCAACCGCTTAAATTTCATTATTTTAAGACAAACCCTTCTCGAAAATGACTTCTTGTTACACACGTTAAATAATTTTAAGGAATTCCCACTTCTTCGGACTTCTTATTTTTGCAACCAACTGCTGCTTTTGAATTTTAATACAGTTGTGTTATATTATATTACAGTGGAGTCTACAACAGAAATTTCATCTAACTTTTTTTTCATTAATTCAACGTGTTTCATGCAGTCATGTGCTGTTCTGAAATCGATAAAGCACAAATATAGTCTCTTTGAATCATATTATCCAACGCTAACAGAGTTTTAGGCATTTCAAAAGTCTAGAGAATTTATCTAATACCATACTGGAACAAAAAATATTAGTGCCATCAATTGATTAGCGATATTCTTTTATTCGCTTTACATTATTGCTTAGTCTTTTTCTATCTGTTTGTGACATTTTTTAATAATTTGTTTCATTTGTATTTGACCCTTAAATTGCGTCTTTCATTATATATTTTCTGGTTGGTGGCTAAATGGCTTGATAGTTAACTCTAAAGCCGGGCCATAAAAAAAAAAAAAAAAAAATTATATATTTTATTAAAGCGCACTACAAACATTTATCTCTCCTATTTTTTCTTTGTTATTCTCTGAAGTAAATCTTCCGAAGATGATAATGAGTGTGCTTAATTATTCTCGCATTCGGCTAACTGATAAGGATTTATCTTGGTGAGTTAGTTGCGATTATTTATATTTAAATCTTATCGCTACAAATTTTACCGTCATCCCTTCGTCGTATATTTATTTATAAAGCTATTCAATTTTTGTTTTCTATAGAAGATTATATTTTTTATTTATTTTTTCTTTCAACCTAAGCTGTGTATTATTTTTGTTGTTGTTTAGATGAGCTCAGCATCCTCTAGTTACATCAAAACTTATCTATCTCTCCATTTAGCAGAGGTGGATTCTTCCTCCAAGCATAAACTGTCAAGCCCTTTTTATGACCTCCTTACCAATTTTTAAAATTTTCGATGTGATATAAAAGAAAAGGTAAAATGTTTTACACTGCTTTTTTTGTTTTTTTTTTCTGGGTTGGGCATGTCAATTGCAGACGTTAACCCAGCGCGAATGAAACTTTTGGAAATTTCAATGCATGACAGCGAGATATTAGGACCTACCTGAACGAAACACCGCTGTCCAACTACGCCACACTAGCTAGAGCTCTAATTAAATTTAATTCACATTCCTTAGTAATTTATTAAACATAAAGCAATCATCACTAAAAAATTACAAATATAGCGCGCGCTCAATTTAAAAATATGTTCTTTTTTGAAAACATTTTCTTAAAAGTTTAACATAATGCTCCATAGATAGCGCATTAATTCCAAGATTAGTTTAAAACCTTTATGAATTGGTGTCTTTTTTATTTGTTAATTATCATGGAAGTCCGCAAAAGAACGCTAGTAGAAACTACACTATCCCATGGTAATGAAAAATAAAAAGGCGCATAAAGTTTTTATTAACATACTAGAAGTAGTAATACTGTTTAACGTGTAAAATTAATTTCGAAATTAAATCTATATTACCACTTCGTCGTCGTACACCGTGCGGCAATGGTTTTCATTTTAAAAAACGCGATCGCAGTACACACGTCATTTGTTTACTGTTCTCAGCAGATAGGTTGGTATTTTTTACTGACAGAAATTTTCTGTAATTTGTCCATATGTAAAATTATCATATGTAAACATATCGATCAGAACGAAATTCCGCTAAAATTCATTTAATACTCGTAGTTATCAGATTTATCGGCGTAAAAATCGGGTTCTTTTTTAAATTTCTCACTTGACAGTTGGGAAATTAATTTCTCTTCATTAATATCCCAACTCTTCTTTTCTCAATTACTACATGTATATATTATATACATACACATATATATATATATATATTTACTATTGCTTACGTACTACCTCATGCTAATGTTTTATTCGGGTCGTTAAATTAGTATCAAATTTAACATTACCGTTGTTCATAGTGGTGTTATCAACACAATTTGAAAAAAAAAATATTAAACTCTAAAACATAGGAGTTAGTTACTTAACCTAGACATTTTTTTTTATACCTCTAAACCTTGGTTAGACTCCGAGCCGTGTATATTATCTGGACTATTACGGCCCGAGAGTCTCCGGTTACAGGACTGCCCTTAATCCATTGTCCTTGACGAACTGAAAAATTGCGCTCTAGTTCACTTCTGAATTCGAGAGGACATAACTGAGATTATTAAATCCGTGTCTCGTTCTGGAGGATTGGATGTAGGGCAATTTTTGAGAAATATTATTTTCTTTGATGAACGTCTTTTTTCATGTGGATTTTTTTTTTTTTTTTTTTTTTTTTGGGGCGTCGAAAATTCAACCTATCGACACGGAATTATTTTATTTACGACTGATTGTTATTCAACCAAAAAACAAAAAAGCGCACAAAAGCAAAACAATAAACTATATTCAGAAAACAAGAATGATGTCAGAAGAATAAATAACCTTCGGAGATGGAATGCAGCAAATCCCATTCGGTACCAAATGTATTATAATCATGAAAAATGTTTAATGCCGTATTTCACCGGGTAATATTTTGGCCATCCCTTATTATTTCCTTATACGGAGAAGAGGAACTACTACATTCACGGATTATTTTGAATCTCGCACTTCAACAGAAATATCCATTTTGACCACCTCTAAATCCATTTTTAAGTTATTTTTCGTGCGACGTGTATGTGTAGGTGTATGAATGTATCACGCACAACTGAAAAACGGCTAATCGCAAAAAATTGAAATTTTGAATTTAGGACTTCTTTAACATCTAGTTGTACATCTCCCTTTTTAGTTACAATCGGTTAGGCCAAAGGAGCATTTCTCTTACAATCAGTAGAGGGTTTCGTGGAATTTTTTTCATAACTCAAAAATAGATAGCCGTAGGAAGTCTAAATTTTGGACTTGGGATTGTTATATTTATCTTTTTGTACAGGAAGTCATGTGTTGCCCACGACAGATTTTTTAAAATTATCTCGACATCTATTGATCACAGCGTTACGTTATAAAAATTAAAACACACAGAAAAATATAAGGGGTTTCGTTTGATCAAACATCGATGATATAACCGAATGCTGAGGACTATAAAAAAAGAAAAAATGAAAAAAGATGAAACGCTTTACATGTATGTTGATGATAAAATCTGTGTATGATTTTTTTCAGTAATGCGCGATTCTGTGCGGTTGAAAATAATCGAAATCAGCGGTCTCGAGCCCAAGATTTGAAAATATTTTCCATTTAACCCTCCATTAGTCGCGCACAAAATAGTTGAATTGCTAGTCGTGCGGATGACATACGTCATCCATTTTTAAAAATAGATTTGTATCTTTAAAATTTTACTCTTTAAATATTTCTTCTACAATATAATTAGTTTAGGCTGTATTCAAAGTGTTTATTATGTAAAATTTCAAATTATTAAAATATTCCTTAGAAGAAATAGCGCAGAAAAAAGTATAATCATAATTCTCACGTAATTTCATAACTTTTTTATATTTTATTTCATTAGGTCTTTTTGAAACATTTTAGTTTTAAATTAGTAATTAAGGATGTATTTCGTATTTTCATATAACTAACATGGTACTACAAAGACTTATTATAAAATGAACTAATTTTCTAAACAATTCAAACAAATGTGTTTTAAGTGACCTGGACAAATCCAATTTTTACATTTTATGCGTGGTTCTGTTCCGTTTACGACCGCAGATATAGCATTTTCCGCGTGATCCGGAGGGTTCTTAAATTTCTGTCGATAATTCTGGTCCATAAACTAATAATTTTGCTCGCAGACGTAATTCTCTTGGAAGATTCTCAATATTTAACCGGTGCTGTATCTGTGGCTTTATTAGTTGCCAGCTTAATGTTTCAAGGAAATCAGCTCTGCATGTCTTTTCGTTGGATGCAATTTTATGGTATTTATATACACAAAAAGCATTACTAGCTAAAATATTCAATAAATTGTAAAACAGCACCATAGGCCATCTTCTAGTACATCGTGAAACATCATTATTTCGACACAATTGAAATCCACCGCAATTTTAGTCATGTTGTAAAGTGTAACAATTTCGGGTTTTTTAGCATTACCGGTTGCTTCATCTATGGTGTTATCGAAGTGCATTGAAGATAGAGTAACAGAACCACTTTATTTTATTTTTTTTGAGCAATAAGATACTAACGTACAATCTTTTTGAAATCCGAATATCGAAGAGTTTTCTGCTTGGCAAAAACTCTTTAGAAATATTCACATCGGTTTTTACGTACGGTTCCAACACAAGTCAGTTTTTTATCTTTTAGTATCTTCACTAATGACAAATTAGAGAACCACTTATCGCCAGCAATATTTCTATTTGTTCCTTCAACTGGCTGTACCAACCTAGTTACAATATCTTAAGCATTTGTTGTTTTTTTGTGCGAATGGGACAGCAGGGACAAGACAAATCATCATTTAAAGAAGGAAATGGCCTAAGCGTGAATCACTTTTGCCTGAACAGAAAAACGCATCTAATGTTTCACTGGTTAACAAGGAAAATATTCTTTTGCCTCCACTTCATATCAAATTAGGGCTAATTACAAACTTTGTAAAGGCGATGGATAAGGATGTTGCTGGCTTCCGTTATTTGAAATAAAAATTCCCTCGTATTAGCGACGCTAAAATCGCCGCAGTACAAAAATTTAAACCAGATATCTCATTTTCTACTTGCAGAATATTTTTGAAAACAATAACATGAAATTACGTATTTACATTAATGAATAAAATAAAAAAATTCTTACGACACTGATATTTTTTTTTATTTTAATCTAGCATACTCTTCAATTACCGAGCCCCCCCCCCCCAAAAAAAAACAAAAAAAAAACTTTAATTATTGTTTAACAGACACGGTTGTTAGCATGATCACGGTAAGGCGAAAAAAAGTAAAAACATTGTTTCTTCTGATTTCAAAAACCAGCAGGTTCGGCTTCATCAAACTGTAAAAATTTCACAACACGATAAAATAACGCGCAAGCTAACACGAATCATGAATATTTTAAACTACGAAATGAGTGTAAAAAGTATTTTACACTATTTTTTTCATTATTTAAAATTTACACATGTTTTTCTTCGTTTTTTTTTCTTTACAGATTAAACTTAATCCGGGAATGTAAAAATGCAAAGGTACATTTATATTGAAGTTCAACGAATTTAAATTTTCATTAAGTTAAAACTTGAAGTAATTTTTAGAAATTAGTAATTAATTATGAAAATAATGTTTACTGCTAACATGTGATTTATCTTATAAAAATGATAAAAGGAGGAAATAAGATAGAAAAACGTCAAATTCGATGATTTCAGGTACAACGTAAAGTTGTGTTCTTATGTTTGATTCACTGCTCATTTTGGGCATATGTTAGTTTTTATTTTTATTTTCAATTTTTTATTTTGTTATTCTTTGACTCGGAGAAACTACTTATCATCAGATTCGGGTATTCTTATTTATTAAATCGTTTTTTGTTTTTTGTTTTTTTTTTGTCTGTGTATTCGCACCGACACGTCACCAATAAAGAAAAATAAAAAAAAATCAGTTCGGATCAGCTTTTTAGTAGGACTGGTATCAGCAATAGATTTCTTCCATTACGAAATGGAAAAAGAAAAAGGTAATGAAATAATTGTGGTTAAAGATCCGGAACTTCATATACCCTAATTATCATTCAGATGCCACAAAAAATCCAAGTTACACAAAATAAAGTGCTTAAACTGATTTTTCCATCTTAGCGCTTTATTTTTGTTTAATTTCCTCAGTATCATTTTTACAGATCCCTCCGTAGCTTGAGGTAAGTAAAAGGATGTAGAATGATTGCTTATCCCCTCCACCAGGGCCGTATTTAGACCAAAATTTCGGGGGGGGGGTCACGAAAATATTTTTATAATTATATATATATATATATATATATATATATGTGTGTGTATGTGTGTTATCATGAAATATATTTATTTATAAAAGCCTAGTAGTCAATTATTGTATATGCAATATTTGAACACTACAATGAAAACAAATAAAAAATAGTCTTTTCCATAGAATTTATAAAAATTTTAATTTTCTTTTCTTTTGTCAAAAATTGAAAAGAAATAAATTTATTTTGAATTTCAGTCCATTTAATTCAAGCAGTTACGATTTCGAAGACATTCGGGGGAGGGGTGACCCCCACCCGATACGGCCCTGCCCCCCACTGTTGATAACTGTCTATTACAAACCGAAAAACACGCATTGAGATCAGCCGTAAAAATTTCCCGAAATTCCTCTACAGTTTCCGCTGGATTAGTAAAAGTTTTAATTAACCGCTCATCATTAGAAGGAGCCTTTGCCCCATGTAAAATATTGTTTACCATTTTCCGTGTACGCTTTCTATCATATCCTGTTTCTTTTATTTTTTGTACTTCACTATCCTAATTTCCTGAACTATCCAATTTCTATATTTTTTGTAGTTTCTTGGTTCATTAGACGACCCATATATGGCGCCATGAGCGCTGCCTATTCTGTACTGCCAGTGTACAAATAGGCAGTCACGATGCTCAAAATTGGGCGATACGACTCTATGATGATATGGCCAGTAACATTATACTATATATCTGTTTATTTCACTCATTGTTTCTTTTATGTTGTACAGTAATTAATTTTAAACACCAATTTAAAACAATTATTTCACGGGAGTTAAACTAAATAATTGTTTTAAATTAGTGTTTAAAATTAATTACTATGCAATATTATGTATTTATCGATATTTCAATGGTAATATAATCGCAAGCCTTATTCCTTGTACCAATTTGGGTACAATTACTATATTTGTCCGAGACAAAGATCAGTATGCCGCCGTTAAACCTTACTGATTTCTCAACGAAAAATTTACCATATCCCCTCAAATTATGGTATTTAATAAGCTTATATTAATTTCTGTTAGTACCAATATGTCAATTTTTGTGTTGAGAGTAATTGTAACGAATTCATTTTCCAATATTTTTTTAGACTTCTTATATTAATTCCCAAATGGCTTAAAATTCTCACCTGCTCCTTCCATTTATCTAAACTTTCAAAATTCCGACAATTTAATGTATTGGGTATTTCGCACATAACTACTGAAAAATTAATACTTAAATTGTATTCACGCAATGATAACGTACGCAAACAATGTTAAATATCTATTATACCACTATAAACTAGATTCTATTATACACTATTTTGTTGAGATCGTCCGAGGTTCTTATTTGAAAGGAACGCTCTTGCGGATTTTTACGAACAAAAATTTTACTATTCTTCAACCAAGTAAACTGGTGGTTTCGCAGTTGGTTTTCTGCTTGGTTTCCCAAAACAAGGTCCGCTAATATTTGGATAGATTTTCGTTGACGAAGATTTTGAGCGTGGATGAAGTGTTGCCTGTTATGTCTTTATCTCAAATAACCTGCGCCTTTTTTATTTACCATCAGCTCATCTAGAATTTTACGATTTGCTTTGACTATTATCGAATTAGAGAAGTTTTTGTTCCTAGCCGGGGAAGCCGATGTACGGCCACTATATATCCTCCTTTTGTATTTGACAGTTCACTTCCCTGCTAATTTTTATTACTACATCTTGCAAATCTTCATTTGGCATCTGCGACACTCGATGTAATTCGAAATTTTCACGTCTTCCGTACTGCTCTAAAAGGTGACCAGTAGCTGTTAGTTCGACTATCTTTTCATCCTTCTGTTTCGTTTCTAGAGTCAGTCTTGCAACTTGCTCCCTCAAGAATATTAACTCTGTCATTATGGATTCGTTTATTTTTAGCGTTTCATCATATTTATGCGATAAGAAATTCCATCATGCGGACCATTTCTGCAGTGTTACTCCTATCTGTTTGCTTTAATCTGTTGGTAACATCCGCAACCTGATGTTGCTCATCAATTTTACCGTTCTCTGTGGCTTGGTTTTTCCGTTTCTTCTCGTTCTCCTCAACACTATCGAGGCTTATTTGTCGTTTGGTTCTTTCCTTTGGCATAAACTATTAACTTATGTTGCGCTGAAGTGCAGAAATACGAGAAACGAATAAAAAGCGGTTGTAACTTACTCCTCATCAGTTTGTTTCTTATCAATTATTACGCTCGTATTTATACACCGAGACTCAATTAAATGATAACAATATTTCTAACACGTAACATACGTCTATTCATCTATGAACAACAACCCCTATGATTTGAAATGTGAAAAATTTTACGTTTGAACAGATTTTTTTTGTAATTATAATCACCTGTACATATAATTAAAAGAACAAAAAATGAACTATACAAACGAGAACGTTTTTGTAGAAAATAATATCAACGAAAAAGTATATTTTTGGATTCGTGCCGAAATAGACATTGGCATAAAAATTGAGAAAAGAAAGAGAGGTAATGTCAGGTGTTCATACGATCGGATATAAAGGACGAAAAGGTCTTGAACGTTGGAACGACTGAAAAATAAAACATACTACGTCTAATTTACTCCGCAGCGAACGGACCACGGCCAAACCAGGGCCTATTATTTTAGGAATTTTTCGAAGTTGCCGAAAAACACCGAAGTCGGAATATTTGCAATGTTGTTAAATTTGTTTCTCCCCCAAAAAATACAACAAAAATTTCAAATAAAAAAAAATATAAATGGAAGGAAAGTTCACCCATATTACTAACGTAAACAACGATAGATGCAAAACTGGTATAAGCAGGTGTTTAAGGAAGCTGAAATTGCAGTCTCCACAAAGAGCAGCGAAGAATCTGAAAATAAGAAGAAACCCACGAAAAAAAAAGGATTCACTAGTTTCTTATGTTACTTAGGTGCAACACAGCGCAAAGACTTAAATTATGATTTTCGTTTTTACTGGCATAATTTGTTATTGCATAATTTTAATTCTAATTGATGCATACTCCCTACCTGATGAAATTTCGTTATTTTTTCAAAATTCGTTTTTCTTTCCTGAAAATTTATAAGTGAGCGACTAAATTGTAATTTTCTATTTTGTTTATAAAAAATTATTAATTTTTCAAAGTACTGCAATTTTTTGGAACTAGCCAACAAATTTTTGGTATTGCCCATTAAAATAGACCTTGAGCCAAAGGAGACCGACCATTTTGGGGTCCGACGGCAAAGCTATGCAATGTGTTCCAGCATTTCCCAGCAATCTATAAAGCAATATAAACCGATTTTGTGCATCACAAACTTTTCTCGACAACTTAAGTATACCCTATATGTTGATTAAATTCGGAAACCACTGGAAACCCTGCCTGAAAGTATATTTAATGTATTGAAATAAGGGACCAAATAATTCATAATCAACCAAAGCAGACACAGCGTCACTGTTTGCACTGACTAGTTTAACAATGCTTTTGAGCTTGCTGACGGCCCAGTTAGGCCTAAAGCCTCACACAACACCCAAGGTTCATTTGGAATGTTAAACTTTGCAACGCAAAACTCAGTCCGGAAAACTTTACCTCATAACGTAACTTTTTCCAACAATACCGATTAACACAAAATATACAGAGACATAGCCAGACGAACGCAATTTTTGTTACCACCATATCAAAAACGCTAACTACATGCTTGGAACAACAAATCAACAAACTTTGTACATCACCGCTGCATTTCCATTTTATCAGCCCTAACACTAAAATTTTGCGAATTTTAGAAACTATTTCATTTTTATTTATTTTTTTCAATTATCGTTAATTCCGTGCTCTAAGCGGCTTTTCCCAGTGGCACTAATTCAGAATTTTGGTTGTTCAACTAAGTTTTCATACCATAAAACAACTGTGTAACAAAAAAACGTCTTTTTTTATTTTCTTTATTTAAAGACGCTTGACTGCATGGTTATTTGCGTCTTTTATGTAATTGCATATGCTAATTATTATAAAGTATTATAGAGATTGGTTAATTTTAAAAAGGTAAATAAATTTTTCATATTATTGATATCGTTATTTAGAATGATGTCCGAAGTAGCATTCCCAAAACACATTTGTCGTTCCATAGTATACTTCCCGCATTCGGACAATATGTGGAATATGGATAGTTGACGACACCGGCATGCAGTATATACTGGTAGTTCGTCCTTTTCAAAGGAATAAGCGTGCGTTAACCGACTGTGTCCGACTCTTAAGTGAGCCAATATTACTCCTTCCCTGCAATTTCGACAGTAACATGTATGCCATTCAAAAAGGATCGGTTTTATTGTATACAGCTTGTTTCCGCTAAAGCGCTGTTCCCATTCGGACTGCCACGATAACTTTATGATTTTATTTAATTTGGCAGCGATTTTTTTTTATGCTGATTTCATACTAGTCACAAATGGATTTTCATGAGTGAGGCTCTGAATTTTGATACCAAGATTGCAGCAGAGCAATCTGTAATGCACAACTAGTGGTCTTGGTGAACATACTCCTAAACTATAAAGTGTGGTGTGGGTTGTAGAATTTATAATTTTATTGTAGACAAGATTATGAGGAAGATGGCAGATTCGAAAAAAGTACATTAGCGAAAGTAAATTTCTTCAATCGCTAAGTCGAGCTAAGTCCATTTCCACTAGAAGAGTAACTATGGGGCTGGTTCTTAAAGCTCCTGTGACAAGTCACATCGTAATGTTTTGTATTGAGTTCAGTTTTTTGCGTGTGTATGAATTTGCATTATTATATAAGGTACATCCGTAATCCATTTTTGAAAGAACCAGTGTTTTATGAAGGAGTAGTAGCAATTTCCTGTCTGTGTCCCAATTTGTGTGTGCTACTATCTTCAGAACGTTTAACGCTTTGCGGCATTTCATCTGCAAAGATTGGATGTGATTTACTCACGGCAATTTTCTATCGAACGTCATTCCTAGTATCTTCAACGACGCTGACGTCTTCATGGGTTTGTTGTATAGCGAAATATTACATGTAGGTGGAAAAGGCCGTTGAATGCCGAATGTAATATATACCGTCTTTGCTGTCAAAAAGGTTAGTCATTTTTCAGTCCATTTAACAATTTTATTGACTGTGTATTGAAGTGTTATTTCGACATTTTTGATATTTGTGCCAGAAAGGTAAATGATCAGATCGTCTGTAAACAGGTGCTTTAATAATTTTTGATACTTCATTAATGTCAATAATGAACAGTGTTGGACTAATTATGGACCCTTGGAGGGGGGTCCATTTTCTAATATTTTCATCTCAGAAATGGTACTATTTAACCTCACTTGGAATGATCTCCCGTGTAAAAATTCTTTTATGAACATTGCCAGCCGACCGCTTATTTTCCATTTTGATCAATACGGTCGAAGGACTTCTGGAGATCGAAACTAACGACCATGTCTGTTCACGAATCCGTCACATATATAGTGTTAAAGTGTGACTAAAGAATCTACGACACTTCTGTTTAATTGGAATTCAAACTGCATGAGATCTAGCAATCTGCGTTCTTCGAGTAGATGTTTTAGTCGATTGTTGATCATTTTCTCCATTATTTTACTCATCAAACTGGTCAAATGGATCTATAACTACTGATTTCAAAGGGATTTTTACGGGGTTTAAGTAGCAGGATTATGTAAGCAGTTTTCCTTTGTCTACCATTTAAACGTCAGAATTTGTCAAGGAATAATGTTGCTTGCAGCGAAGTGTTTAGCGCTATTTCACAGCAATAAAGTAGACTTTTTGCGTCGTTTCATAACCATGGATGAAACATGGGTCCATCACTTCACACCTGAGTCAAAAGAACAGTCAAAACAATGGACTGAAACGGAAGAATCGGCTCGAAAGAAGACGAATACCGTTCCATCTGCAGGTAAGTCGGTTTTTTTGGGATGCACGTGGGGTAATTTGCATTGATCATCTTGAAACAGGAAAAACTATCAATGGCGAGTATTATGAGAACTTACTGCAACGTTTGAGTGATGAGATCAAGGAAAAACGGCCGCATTTGGCTAAAAAGAAAGTGTTGTTCCATCATGACAATGCACCAGCTCACAGATCTGTTAGTGCAACGGCCAAAATTTGTGAGTTAAAGTTTCAATTGCTTCATCATGCAACCTATTCGCCAAGTTTAGCCTCCTTGGATTATTTTCTTTTTCCAAACTTGAAAAAATGGCTCGGTGGTCAAAAATTTTCTAACAATGAAGAAGTGAAATCGGCAGTTAATGGCTATTTTAAGGAGCTTGACGGTTCTTATTATAAACAGGATATCGGACTTACTGAACATCGCTGGAAAAAGTGTATAGAGCTGAAAGGAGATTATGTTGAGAAATAAAGATATTTTTTTCCAAAATTTCTGTGTTTTCTTTTTTAGGCCAGGTACTTCTGGAACCACCCTCGTACCTTAGTAAAATCTTAAATGTATTAATGTTCCTCATAAAATATTATTCATATTTACACAATAAAATTATTATAATAGTATAATTTTTACACATTGCACTACATAGAACCATTGGCGCACCCAGGATTTGTCCCTGGGGGGAGCTAAAAAAGTAGCATATAGGAAAAGGTAGAACATATCTGGTAAACCTATATATTTCTTCCTTCTCTCTCTTCTCTCTTCTGCTTAAAATTTCATTGCAGCCGTTATTTACCAACATCCTGATTAATTCTGAAATTTGGCCATTATTAACAGTGTCCGTTTATTCTGCTGGGGGAGGGGGGGGGGAGCCCCGCAGTGCCTTTCTAGTGTGCAACAATACATAGAACATAATATTAAGAAATTGTAATTTGATAGATGTTGTTGGCTTCTCCTGGAACCTGGAGCTCCTTACGCGTTTCGAAAATTAAATGTTCTGTCTAAAGACCTTATGGTGTCAAAGTCGGCGTTGAAATTTTAACGAATTATTTTATGATAGCCGCAATTTCAGGAATCAGTGATATTTTTTTCATGATACATATACAACATATTGATATTATACAATACAATATTTTAAAAATGTCACATTTAATCCGTAACATCCCAAAATAAAAATGTACACATTCATTGAAACGAAAATTGATATAATAAGTGAATAAATATAATTTTGATAAAATTATTTTAGTCACAAATGTTTCCATGTTTTAATTTGAAACAAAAAAAAAAAAGTATTTTTTCTTCATTTTGCTCGTACAATAAAATTTTAATTGAAAGTAATTTTTTAACTAATTAAGAGTGAAAAATACAGATTATAAATTTATTTATGCATTCATCTGAGATTACATAAAACTTTATATGAAATTTAAAAACATCGCGCATTTCATGAATTCAGTTATGATTACAGAATGCTGAAAACCAATAATTTGTAAATAAAATACCAACAAAAACCGTAGCTTTAGTTTTAAAAGCTAATTATTATTGTTCGAAAAAGATTTTTTGTTCAACTCCAAACATTCATATTTACAACTATGCATACATTGAACATTATTTTGCAACTCTGTTTTGTAAAATTTTAATGCTACTAGTAATTCATTACTTCCACATTATTAGTGACCTATCAAAATACACAAAATTTATTTAACTTATGTTCATAATTAAAATACACATAAAATATATCTATACATATTACTATAAAGCAACATATAGTAAGAAGACATTTATCATTTCCTAGTTAGAAACGTATTAAAATTCACATTATAATATATCAACGTATAGATAATAACACTGATAATATTTATAAAAAATTAAAGTATAAATAAAATATGCCTACATATACTAATATGAAAATAAACTTATAGCAAAACCATGTTTTATCTTTTTTAAATATGTAACGTATCAAAATTCACATTTAGCGAATAAATATATTTCCGTAACAATCGAAATATATATTAATTATATTAAATGTGAATAAAATTTAAGGAAGCAAAACAAGTACATACTTCGACGAATTATAATGTGAACGCAACTGACTTTTGATACTGACCTTCTGATAGCGCTGAAATCACGGCTGTTGCAAAATTATTGTTTAAATTATTGTGGAGATTTTGACTCCGTTAGTTCTGTCATATACTTTCTTGCCTGTACCGGCTCGGTTTTTGAAGCAAATCGATATTTTGAATTTACAACTCGCAGTGAATTGTTTATTTCTTGTAAGCTCTGTGAAGTACGAAAGTTGTGAACAGCTGAAAATTATTAAATTTTCATACTAATACTGAAATATAGGTTCGCAATGGCTGATCAGTGGGAAAAATTTTATTCCGAACACCCTAAACCGAAAGATTACGATCTTTTCGTTAAAAGCATATCAGATTTTATACAGAACCATAAGTCGAAGAAAATCGTTTTGATAACTGTAAGTACTTTATTTTTATATTGATGTCATTAATAGCATTTAATTTATAAGTTTAATGTAAATGTAATCGAGATTAATTTTAGTAAACTTAAAAAAAAAAAGTTATCCTACACATTAATAATGCCTAGTAACATTTACTTTTAAAATAAAAATAAATCGAGTTCACTATTATAACTGTTAAAATTAAGCGTACTTCCGTGTGTAACATGTTTTATAGTTTTGAAATTTTAGTCAGGAGGCACAAAAGTTCCCATTGAACATAATACAGTTCGTTTTGTAGATAATTTCAGTGCAGGGACTCGCGGTGCCGCAAGTGCTGAATATTTCCTGAAATCTGGTTATAATGTTATTTTTCTTTACAGGTAATTGTTACTATCCTCTTAATTTTTCACGCTATAATACGAGTTTTGAACTATTCAAATAAGAAATCAATTTTCGTAACAACTTCGCATTAATTTATCCCTTGTATGTAAAATGGAATGAATTATGACCAATTCCGTAATAAAAATTAAATTTCTATTCATAAACATAATACACTTTTAGAACATATATTATTTGAGTACATCAAAAATTTTTTGATGAAATATTACAAGAAAAAATTGATGTTCACTATTAATCGGTGTATAATGCATCTTTTTGTTTTTACTGTGCTAGCATCCGTATACATTTCTGCATGTATTAAACTTGAAAAAATGAGACCAATTTTAGTACCATGAAGTTACACTCACTTTTTCGTTTTGTGTTTGTTTATAAATAATATTTGTAGAAACAAGACCGGGATAACAAACACCGTAGAGACATTTACATATTTTATTCATAAAGGGATAAATTATTTTTAGAAAATAAATTTGTAAATATAGCTTTTGGTTGTAGTAAATCGGGTTGTTACCGTTGTAATGTAATCGAAATTACAGTGATTTAAACTTTTTTTAGATTAAATTCTTTGGAACCATTTACTCGTCACCTAAATGGCTTTAAATTGCTCGACAAGTTACAGATAGAAGAATTTTCCGGCAGCAGAAAAATCACGCGTGCGTATGAGATATTCCTAATAATTATTGCGAAAAATAATTTTTGTTCAAATCTATAAAACAAAGAACTTATTTGAACAGTATTAAAATTATATTCCTGATAATTTTTGGATAATAGAATTCTTGACATGGTGGTGGGTAATTATGTATGTGTATATTTATAAAGGTATATTTTAATTATATTCGGAAACATTGTATAATTTAAAAGCGTCTTAATAAATGGAAAGCAATTAATTTTGTAAATAAATGTTTAAAATATTTTTGGAATTAATTATCAGTGGAGTAGAATACATAAAAACAAGTTGGAATTAATTTTTAAATATAAATAAAATAAAAGTTACAGCGAATTCAAAAGCAAAACACTGGTAAATTTCTTATAATATCTGTTATACACGAAATATGTTCCTCAATTAAAGTCGATCCTTCTTTTTCATATACCGATTAATTTTCATAAACGGTGATAGATCATAAACAGTTCGCTCAAATATAATCGGAGCACATTGTACATCATTTCTTTTTTTGCCATTATTTTTAGAATTCGTTTGAAAATTTCTGCAATATCTATTACTATCTTAAATTGATTACTTAAAAACAATCGTATTCGATTTCGTGAGTTTTATCGCTTGCGAAATTGTCTAGTTAACTTATTTCATTTTCACCTTTTTTTTGTATGTATCGTGTGAGTTTTTAACACTAGAAAAGAAATAAATAATAATAAGCGTTAACATCTCTATTCGATCATATTTATTAAGTGTATACTTAATAAATTGGTATAGTTATTTTCCATCGATGAATTAGTATCATTTAAATCACCGTGAGATTCCGAACCCGCATTAGGCGATTAACTAAATGTGGACTACCTTAAAAGTGAGAAAATGCAAAAAAGTAAAGAAATCCAAATTTACATTAAATTTATAAATAAAAAATAAACTTTATCTTTAGTTTTGTCAGGCTTAGTTTAATTAAAGAACATTCAATGTAAATAAATTAATTGCTGCATTAAAATTTAAAAACAAATTAAACATGAATATACGAAGTAAAGGTGTAAATTTCAATTAAAACATTAAATAAGTACAAGAGCGATGGTGTAGCAGACGTACATAGGTATAACAGAGGCTGTAAGCTAAAAAATAACCAGGAAAAAATTAGGAATACCGCAAATACGAATATAACTACAGTACTTTAGTAGTGTATGTACATTTATATATATATATATATATATATATATATAAGTAAAATATAGCAACATATAATAAGAGTATAGTAAAATGTATAAAACTGAGCGAAAGAAAAATTAAATAAAAAATATTTAAACGAGCGAGAAAAGAAAGTGAAGCGCTTGTTTAAAAATTTTTAATCTTTCCTACTAATACGGTTAAATTGAATAAAATTCCAAATAGAATTATATAAAAAAAGTTGCACATTTTAAACAAAAATAATAAAACAACTAAAATTATTTACATTTTTTTTTTTTTAAACAAACAAAAATTGTTTTTAGATTCTCATTATATTAATATACATAGTTTCTTTGTAGATTGCCCAGATTACATAGTTAAACTGTTTCATTTTTAAAAAAATAAATAAATAAATGGCCTCGCATATTACTTCTGACCTTTCTGTGACTACAAATTCGGGTTTACTTATTTTTTTATATTAAAATTCAGTTTGTTTTCTTTTAAGCAATTTATTTGATTGTTTAAAGAGTATTTTCTAGCACGAATGGAGAAAACGTTATAATTATAAAATTATATTGTGATACATTTTTTTTATTTATCTTTCGATAATAATTAATATTTTACTATAAATTTTTATAGTAAATCCGGAAGAAAATAAAGGTTTATATGACATGTTGAACTTTTATAAAAAGACCTCAGTTGAAAAAAGATTATTATGCCTTCATTTTACTACGCTACCGGAGTATTTATGGTATTTACGTGGAAGCTGTGAATGTTTAGCAGCGATTAAAAAGCAATGCTTATTATACTTAGCCGCTGCTGTTTCCGATTTTTATATTCCGCCTGATAAAATGGTACGTTTATTGCAGTTTTTTATAAATAGACTAGGAGGAAGGAGACTAAAAATACGTAAATACACTAATAATAAATATATATGTGGAAAAAGAAATGCGTGTTTTTACCTTTCTGTAAAATTTGGAACCTTCGAACTGATTTTAAAAATTATTTTAATTAATCTTAAGTAACAGAGGCTACACACACTTCTTCGAGCTAAGGGAATAAAAGGCTTGATAGAAAGAAGAAAAAAATGAGGTACTCAGGATGAAATAATTTGGTAATTTCTGTGACGCAACTGTAATTATTAATTATGTTGTGTATAGTGTTGTCTGTTGCAGTTTCTCTTAGTTACCCGTCCTAGCCTGTTAAATCTGTGCCAATCCTGCTAAGATACTCAAAATTACAAAACTTTGCACGTAACTGAAAAGAATTGTAACATAAGTTATAACGGTACATTTTGAGAATAATAGAAATTGTACTTGCTTTTTCTGTCTTGGAAAACTTTCAATGGTAGATCTAAGTATTTATATTACATTTTTATTTTAGAATTTCTTTCAAAGCCTAATATTTTTATTTATAAAAATTGTTCATAATAAAATATCTACCCACACAATAACAAAAAGCTTACGAGATGACATTTTAATACTTCACAACGTACAAGAAACAGAATGTTATATTTACTGAATGAAAAATTGAAGAAAATCTATAGAAAAAGAAATAATATAGAAACGGGGTAGTACGCGTATAGTACATAATATGTTTTTTTAAATTTTATAATTATTAATTCTCAGAATTATGTATTTCACTGAAAAAAGGTATTTACTGTTAATACTATACTTCAAAGATGTCGTGATATGAAAAGAGATGTCTTCCTATGTTTCGTCGACTATGAAAAAGCCTTCGATTGTGGCGTGGTACACGAAAAGCTAATGGACATCCTGAACAGAATTGGTATTGATAAAAATGACTTAAGAATAATCAAGAATTTGTATTGGAGACAAACAGCTGAACTTGTTGTAGAAAAAAATGTGAAAGTTGATTTTGAAATTAAAAGAAGGGTCCGTCAAGGATGTATCCTCTCTCTCCATTGCTATTTCATCTTTATGCAGATAAAATTTTCAAAGTGGCTCTGAAAGATGTCAACATCGGTATTAGGATTAATGGCAGGGTAATCAATAATATCAGATATGCCGATGATACAGTCTTAATTTCAGATTCTATAAAGACCTTAGAAAAATTATTAGAGAAAATGAATATTTCTGGGAAACAATACGGACTAACAATAAACGAAAAGAAAACGAAATGGATGTTTATAAGTAAAACAAATAATACTTATGGAAAACTGAGGGTAAATGGAAAAGAAGTGGAACGTGTTGAAAGATTCATGTATATCTAGGCTGTCACATAACAGAGACCTTAGATCCTGATTTTGAGGTAAAACAAAGATGTGCTTACGCAAAAACAGCATTTACAAATATGAAGAATCTGCTATGCAACGACACTCTGAGCTTGTCAATCAGGCGAAATATGGTCAAATGTTATATCTATTCAATGCTACTTTATGGGATAGAGGCAGCAACCCTTAACAAAAAGCAACCGGATAGGTATGCAGCACTAGAAATGTGGACACTTAAAAGAATGTTGAAAATACCTTGGACAGCAAAGATGACCAACGAAGAAGTACTGAAACGAGCCAATACTGAAAGGACATTATGTAAAACAATTAAACGACGCAAAATTGAATATTTTGGGCATATAATTGGAGGAAAAAAATATAACATCTTACGTTTGGTCATAGAAGGGAAAATTCAAGGTAAAAGAGGGCCAGGAAGAAGAAAAACGGAATGGTTGGACAATATTAAGGACTGGACTGGTCTCAAGAATCTCAATGAACTAATTAGAAAAGCGGAGAAGAAAACGCAGTAATGATGGTGATCGTCAACGCTCAGGGACTGAGTATGACACTCTTAAGAAGAAGAATGCAAGCATGTGTCTGAATTTGAAATTTCTTAATATTGATTTATAATTCCTGGGAGAAATTTGAAATAATTTCTGCGATTTTCATTTATAATAGACAAAATTTTTAAATAATTTCTGAGATTTTCATTTATAGTAGACCATTTTTTTTTCTTCCGTTCCGATTATATTTAAATTTTCCCTAAAATTTTGTTTTTTAATATTTTGTTACAGAATAAATTTCTATTGAATTTAATGTTTTTTCCGATATTTCAGTTTTAACTAAACAATTGCTGCTTTTTACAACGGTTTAACGCACCAAAGTGGAACATGAAGCCGTAGTTTGAACTAAAACAGTGCTTTAATTTCGAAGTCAGTTTTAACTTTAAAAAAAAAAAATTAAAATAAAAGTTTTCAATAATTTTATTTTTTTGTCGGTTTTTAGCCAGAACATAAAATGCAGTCGGTAGAAGGAGCTCCTGTAATGGCGTTACAGCTGGTACCGAAAATGTTGCAGCCTTTAACTATGTATTGGATTCCGGATGCGTATGTTGTTTCATTTAAACTCGAAACGGATGAAAAGTTATTGGTAAAAAAAGCAAGATCAGCTTTAGAAAAATACAAGCACGAAGTGAGTGTTATTTTTTTCTGATTAATTGCCCTGCTTTTTTAAAAGAAAATTTATTAGCGTGTATCAGTCGATAAGAAAAATAAACATATTTAAGATTAGGTATTTAATAAAGAAATTTGTACATATAAGAAATTTCTCACGTTTTTGTCTCGTAAAATTTTCTTTTAATTGGGAGATTCCCTTTCTCTTCCTTACAAAATTACGAAAACGAATCACGGTAAAATTTAAAAATGAATCGCTTTAACTATGCCGTAAAACGTGAAACCATAATAAAAACTGCTTTGTGTAAACTCTTTTTATTTTGGGAACAATCTGTTATTTTTGGTTATAATTTTTAGAAGTTAATGCGTTTTGATTCAACTTTTTTGCACCGTTTTCCGTACTTTTCTTTCTTTTTTCCAGTAATAATAATGCATGCGAGGTTATCGTTAGTTTCGTGCTATTGTTCAGTTTCTATCTAGTTCAGTTTAAAACTGTCGGTTTAGTTTGTAACCTAAACCAAAAAAAAAAAAAAAAAAAAAAAAAATGTATGTATTAAAAAATCCTTAAAAAAGAAAATAAAAACAAAAAATGAACGCGCGTTAATTGTTTAATATCAATAATTTTTTTTTTTTAAAAATTGCTTTTTCAGACAAAAAGAAGGAAAAAGAGTACGTAAAAATCGAGTGAGCAGCAATTAAATGAAATAGAAAGTTTAAATAAAGCTTCTGAAAAGTCGTACAATTTTTTCTTCTATTGGTCCCTGGAATCAACGAACCATTTATTTATTACCGCGTTAAAGATGTGGAAAACATTTTTGGAGTTACGTTATTTTTATTATTATTATTATTAAAATGAAAGAAAAAACAATCTACAAGAAACTAAATACGAACAGCTTAAAATAATTTGATTAGAAAAAAATAAATTTTTATGTTGTAAAATTCTTCAAATCGTGTTTTTCGAGATACGATGTGAAGCGAAATGTTACTGTACTGATGAGCGTGGAATAAAATAATGAAAAATCGGTGAAGATCCTTGATGTAGCACATCGAAATGCTACAAACGGAACATCGTCCCTTTTAGCCACCAACTCTTGTATTTATGTTGTAAAGCTTCAGAAAAATTCATACGCGCTTCAAGACAAACACTAAAGTTGACGGCACACGCACACGGAGACGCATAGAGAATAATTAGTCTGAAACTAAAATCGAATTCTATTAATTTTGATTAATGGTGTGTTTTCCTTCATAGATCGCGCCGACGACTCTAATCTGTTTGGTTTGCATATATTAAATACTTTATTTAACTAAGCTCTTTTTAATTTAATACACTAACTTTTTCGAATTCTAACTGGTAATGTGTATTATTAAATACGCGGCTGCCACTTGGCTGTTGTAATAAGAAGAAATCGAATAACTGAAAATAAAAGTACATCGACTGGTGGAGCAATCAAACCGTAGTTTTGAATTGCTCGTGAGTTAGCCTAATAAAAGTTAAACTGAACGTGATTTAATACGAACGCTTAAACAACTAATACCTATTATTTCGGTTGGTGTACGTAGAGCAGTGTGCACGACGTTATATTTAACACAAAGAATACCTTTTTACATTAACGGAGTCGTGTTAAAAATTTCTTTTTAAATATCATCACACAAATTATTGTACCTGCTCTAGTGAAATCCTTTTTTTTGCCGCACTGCTATGTGCCCGTGACAGACTGCTCAACATTTTGCTACTGATCCTGGTGTAGTCAATATCCACTAAAAGAGTAAGTCAACCCTCAATGTGCCCATTAAAAAATCCCAAAAATTATAATATTCGTTGTCTGCTGGGTTAATTTTTAGGATTCTGTACACATATGATATACGGAATCCCAATAAGATGGTTCAGAAACGACAAAAATATTCAATTAAAATACGCATTAACTTCACGAACGATTTGACTTATAAACTTCAAAATTAGATTATAAGTTACAATTAAAATTCTCCTCATAACGACGATCTATATCTTCAAACTAATCGATTACCTCTTGGGCGGTAAAAAACCGCCAAAAAAAAACCCGTCAAGATTATATACATATAATAATATGGAATTTAAAGCGACGTCAAAAATCACTCTTAAAAAAGTTCTTAACTCATCACCAAATAATAACTCTTTAAACGTGAAATTTGAAACATAAAACAAAACGCAGAAGCTCGTTCATACTATCAAAAAATTACGGTTAAAAAATTATTTAAATCCTCCTTTTGAGCCAAAAACGGCAAAAAAAGAATGTTCACCTAAGCAATAGTCTGAGTGGAAAAATTGAGGAAACTAAAACGTATCTCAAACACACGCATAAAAGACTGCTTTATAGGAAAACTACAGCCGAGCTTAAAATGTTACATTTAGTCCTTCGATTTTTTTTTCGGCTATGTGATATTTTGTTGAGAAGATCTCGTTACTTGTCGAAAACGAACCCGTATTTCATTTCCTTAACGAAACTTTCGAAATTAGCGGGAAGTTCGAAAAAGCACGAAAAACGACGCGTCCTCCCCTTTGCGATGCAAATATTAGAGTTACAAATTTTAAACAAGGTAAAAAATATGTACATCCCCGTATGTTTCTCTAGTTTAGAGCATCCCGGTTTCCAATCCTAAAAATTAGGCCCTCGGGACGGCGAAAACTCGAAAAAAATATTTTTTTCCCGAGCACTTGATATATCGATGGAACAAAACGTATTTCATTTCCTCAACGAAACTTCCGAAATTGGCGAAAAGTTCAAAACAGCGCGAAAAATGACTTTATAGGAATTAAATAGTAAATGAAAAATACTGGATATTACAAATTTAAAATCAGATTGCTGTGCTTTGAATTTAGTATTATATAAATGTAAATTGTAGTTATTTTTAACTGAACATACGGAATCCTCAGTTTGCATGAAACATCTCATGCTTGACTGACCTTGTTTGAACTAATAAGGCAAAAAACAAAATAGTAAATCATTTATTTTAATATTGTCGTATTGATATTCAAATTTTAAAACGTGCGCCGCCATTCATGTCCTATAAGAATACGCGTTTCTCTAAAAGAATTTAAGTGTTTATATTAATCGGAGTTTTTTCAGTTTTTTCTTTTTTCTTTTTTTAAACTTATATTTTATATTTATATTATATAAAATTTATGCATATTTTACTTAATTTACTTACGGTTAAGAATATTTATCTTTCGACTTTAATATTGATATAGATTATTCAGTTTTAATCTACTTTTCCTTTTTTCAGCTTGTCATAGGTAACTTACTACATACAAGAAAATATTATGTTGTTGTTATTTCCTTGGAAAATGAAAAAGAAATTAAATTGACGGAAGATGACATAAGAAACGAAGTAGAAATAGAACAGTATATAGTGAAAGAAGTTATCGGTCTTCATTCTCAGTTTTTGGGCGAATGAAATATTCCTAGAAAAATAATTTGAAGGAAAAAAGAAAGACATTGTTTAGTATTTAGTGTCACGTGATGCAATAGTAAAAGTGGTGTCTATGGTGAAACATTATTCGATCGTGTTGTATCTTTATAGTAGCGTTATTTTTAAGTTACAGTATTAAATGCTGATAACGTTACTACTATCTATTCGCGTTGTCTGGTATGTATTGATAATTCAGTGTATTATATACGACAATTACCCTTAAACAGTATTATGAGCCAGTGATTAAAATTTTCAAGTGGTTCCCGATGATAATCTAATTTTAAATTCGGCGATTAGTCAACGGAATGTGAAATATGCGGCGATAAATTTTTTTTTTACCTTAGCCGGCAAAAAATTTGTCGCCAAAATTGTCCTAAAACGTTTATTTATTTTTCGATTATCATTGTGTTAGTTGGTTTTTATTGCGAATATACTTTATATGTAAAACTGTTGTCCACTCTTTTAAACCCAATGTCCGTATGTGGCTAAGCGAAATAGAGGAGAAATATTATGTTTTTTTATCGGCAATGATTATTTCATCGTCTTATGAAAGTTTCGTGATTTTTAAAATTACAATAAAAACGTAAAAGTAACCTATGAAGGAAAGTATTGTTCTAAATTTCTAAGCTAATTTGTAAAGTAAAATAAAGTCATATTTTTATGAATTCAGCGCCCACATTTCTTCATTTACATCTATATAACTAACAATAAAATGACGGCAAAAACTGCAATAAAAGTATACTTGTACCATATTGTTGAGGAACAAAAATCGCTACTAAAAATTTGTGGAAATTTTTTTGTGCCGAGAAGGAGTCGTCGACATAGACATTGGCTGAAGAACTAGGGATAGAGAGGAAAGTGTAATTAGATTTTTACACGATAAAAAATTGAAGACAAAAAAGACACAAGAGCCGATATAACAGAAAGAGAAGGAAAGCAAGGGATGAAGGACACGCTATAAATAGTAGGGAGATTCATTAATAAAAGTGACGTGTAGAAAGAGAGAAACGTTCAGCAGCGATGGAAGAGCATTTAAAAAAAGAGATATAATTAGCATTACGTATAAAAAAAAAAGTAGAAGAGTGGAGAAGACAAAATGAAAATGATATAAGTGAGAAATGAAAAAGCGATGAGGAAAGTTTCATGCGTTTATGTAAACAATGATGAAGTCCGTGCAGTTCGTCTTCACGATTTGTGCCAGTTTTAGAGGCTGAAATGCATGACATCCTTCTAGGTCTCGAATCCCTAATACTTAGAGAAGCACCACCTTAAAACGCGCTTGTGATTACGGACTCGTTAGTGGCAATCAAGTTCCTCCTCACTTCTTCCAACAAAAATAAATTACACAACAACACAGCTCCTACAATTAGACTGTGAGATGGTGTTCTTGTAGGTCCTTGCACATGTTAGGGTACTGGGGAATGAGCGGGCAGATTTGGCTGCTAGAGCAATGCTATCCACCCCCGTGAACATAAATGCTAACCCTTCGTGTACTATGTTTAAATTCCTGCATATATGGTATTCAAATAAGTTGGAGCAGCTTTGGATCTGACAGACAGCATGGTTAAAGACCATCAAACCAAACACAGAGCCGCGGTGGTCTCAATTTGAAATGACACGCGGGGAATTTTTGATTCTGAGCAGGCTTAGAATCGGACATACTTCTACGTCACACGATTACCTCTTTGAACGTGCCTCTTCTCCTGTAGCGCACTATTTTTGCTTGCAACCGGTACCACCGAAAAGCAATCATATAGTTAGACATTGCTCACGCATGAACGTGTCTAATTTATCTGACGAGGCCGTTGAAGCACAATGTTGTCCGATGACCCTGTCCAAGTACAGCGTACACTTAAATTCATTAAAACAAACGAACTAGGCAAGCTCATATATATAAACCAGATGGTGCATGTGCCGTGATAGCCTTACAGTTACAAACGGCACATGGATAGTAATATAATAAGTAAGTAAAAAAAAAAATTAAAAAAAATTATCACTTACTGTTGCAATTTACTTTGTATCTCGTTTAAATCTTTTTATTTTGAATCTGTTTGTTTCTTACTGGCAATATTCAATGTTTCCATACTGATCACTAATTTATTACAATAACTATTTTATATACTCAATAAAATGAAACAAATAAACTTCAGTTCACTTTTCATAAACTGATGTGTTTAAGTACAGATAATCTGTCAGCTCCAAATTTTATTTTTTTCTTTCGTATTTGTTTACTTAAAAAAAAATAGCAAAAGATTCTAATTGTTGAAATGTAGAACTTTTACTTGTTTACCTTTAGCCTGTGACATACTAAGCAAAACATGTTCCTGTTATTATACATAAACAAATCTTTAATAATAATAAAGTAACAACAAAAAATATATTTCTTATGGTAATAAAAAGAATTAACTGAATACTCGTCACTTTTAAATAAACAAAGATAATGAAAATTAAAGCCGTTCCGTGTTGTGAAATAATCACAATAGTATTTATTATTAACTCAGGTAAGTTTCATCGTATTGCTGTTGTTAATATAAAAATTTAAAGTATACATTATTTATATTATAGTAACGAATAAAATTCACTCAAATTACGATCTTTTTAAAAATAATACATGATTATAACTTATTCCGATACGTTTTAAAGCTAGTAACTTCAGGCGATTCTTACCTGAGTTACAAATAAAATTCACACAAATTACACTCTTTTAAAAATAATATTTAATTATACATTCTGACGCGTTTTGAAGCCAATAGCTTCAACATTCTGCGATTATGAAGTTATTGGCTTCGAAACGCGTCAGAATATATAATTAAATATTATTTTTAAAAAAGTGTAATTTGTGTGAATTTTATTTGCTATGACGCACTATATACATAGCTTTAAAAAAAATTATTATTAAATCTACTTAGCAACAGATTTATAGTAAAAGAAAACGAAAATCTGTTTATAAATTAATGACTATGCCTTATTTGTTCTAAGTATTTCTATTCATTTTCATTTGAAGGAAAATTGCAAAATATGTTTCCATCTTAGACTTAAAACTTAAAAATAATTTCTTAAAAAAGTCGATTAAAGAAATATATACAACATACATAACGTATTCTATATGCTTTTGTTCGATCCAAAATGGTTCATTAAAAAAAATAATAAAAACAAACAATAATACACACACACACACAGGGAACAACTATGTATTATACAATTCCATTGTCACTAGAGCAAGAATGATTTAGGTTGCGGAATATTTTTGCCACAAAAAATCATCCTGCTTCTATTATCTTAAATGCAATGTAATGCATACTTCGACGCAAAATTTCCTAGTTTAATCTTTTCTTAAAGTATATTGTTACGAAATGTGGATTTTCGTCTTATCCCTGTTACGGGAGGCCAATGTTACGACTCGTGGATTTTCCCGTCCCTTTTACTGAAACCTAATGTTACGATTTGACTTCTTTACCGTTCTTTATTTGCGGGCGCCAGTGGTAAATTACGGACTACCACGACCGAATTAACTCTGCCAAGCAGAGCGTCAGGCTTTTTGCGAAAGAAATTTGCCGACAAAGATAAAAAAAATAATAAGGCCGTTCTTTTTTGAACATACGTGTATATAGTCACAAATTGAACATAACAACAAAAAAAAATAATACCACCGCGTACCAAAAAGAAAAACTCATTCGGTGAGGACTAGAAAAATAAACGTTGCATTCGCGGCGCTGTCTTCGACTAGATTTTTAATATTTATCGAAAAGGTAACTCGACCGCGCAACTAGATTTAACATATATGACGAACGACTAGATTAACGAACTTTTGACTATTGTTATGACGACTCGTTTCGTGATCAATCAAACGGTAACTAACGGTACAAATTCGCTCGATAATAATTAAACAAACTAACGGTACATTGCCGAAATCCTTATCACTTAAGATGGCATAGCCGCTACAGCGCTGATCTTCACACACGGCTCACGCGGCCGACAGGCACTATCCTGTTGTCGCGGACCACACATACCAGGACACTTACACAACCCCTAACACTACCCGAAATTCGACGAGAATCGGAAATAACAAATTCGGTCGTGTAAATATCCCGGCTGTATTCTCCGCCGACAACGAACAATACGATGATGCCGAGAGATCGAAAATTAATGATTTTAAACGGAGAATAATTTCTAGCTCGACATCATCGCTAGATAGCGCCGTAAATACCGAATCCGTATCAATATGTAAAATTCCTACAAATTTATACACAGTACACATACATATACGTTATCCTATAAGTTATTGTACATCTATTTTAAACGCGCATAACCTATTATTAACTAATAAAATTAAAAATAACCATAAAATAGACATTTATCTGCTTTGATGAATATCGCAAAAAACTGTATATATTGTGTAATACAATATTAAAACATCAGAGGAAGTGTAAAAGTTTAAGGACGAATTCGTTAACAGAAAATTTTATTTTCATTTACAAATGTTTTTCTAGTCAAGAAAAATTACTACAGTTATTGTTTTTCCGACATGGGAGCGTAGTTAATTATATTCGGTAAGTATAATGATTATTATTTATTCGTCAGTCGTCCAATCCTCTTCGATCCTGTAAAAAAATAAAAGAATATTTTTTGTTTAAAAATGTAAATTATAGCAGGATATATCTATTACTTTATTAAGAAATTTATTACTTATACACCTTTCAAAAGTTTTTTCATATTTAATATGTAACTCCTCATATCTTCTATGCCACATTTTCCAATCTGCAACTGTGTCTAGTTGCACATTGTGAGATAAAAATGTAAATTTAAAAGAATCACGGAACAGAACCTCTTTTATTCAGTTCAACATTGTACTTTTTCTCATCCAATAATGGATTTTGACGATAATATACTGTTCTTGTGAATATATATTTTTATCATTTTGGGATATTTGAGTAAATGGCGAGTAATTGTAAAAAAATTAAAATTTTATCATATTCTTTAATTATTTAATAAATGGAAATGAGATATTTTTAGAAAAATTTTTAATATAGTATAAAATTTACTTCCAAATCTCGAATATCAATTTTTCCCGCATCTTTATTAATAAGCTAAAATTTTAGAGTGGTGCGCACTTATTGCATTCATTGATTGTACATTTTCTGTATATAAATTTATTAATAATAAATTAGTTTCCTTATAAATAAATTTAGACGATATCTATTAATAAAATATTTTGTTTGCAAAAACGGGAAATTTTAGGTAAATACATTATTTTTAAAATAAAATCGGTGAAAATCTTTATTGCACAACAGAAAAATTAATGTAAGTTTCTCGTTTCTCAGCAAACAATGCGCATTTTTTCCATAAAAAGGAAAAATTTATAAAAAATGTCGCTTTAAGGTTAAAAATAAAGAACAAGCCAAAAGTAAAGCGTTAATAATCATTAAAAAAATAATTAAACGTGCATTTTTATCTAATATAATAAATTTTTTTATTAAAAATTATTTTTAAAAATATTCAAATTAATTTACGAATAAAATAATAAAAATTCTAAACTTATTGTCAGTTGATGAAAAAAAATTTATATGAAAAACCAAAAAAAAAAAACAATGGAAATTTTTACAAACTAGTAGATTAACCTGCAAGGGCGTCGCCAGCCGATTGGCCAGGGAGGGGGTGATGAGTTGCCAGCCGCCAGGGGGGGGGGGGCAAGATGATAGAAAAAATAAAATTTATAAGTTGTAAAAGCTTAATATTTTATTAAACAAGAATAAAATCTTAATTAAAACATAATTTTCGTGGGTTTCTGGCTAATTATTCATGATTACGCGCCTATGAATACTTATGGCCAGTTGATTAAAAAGTTTTAAGGCTCCAGGGGGGCAGCTTCCCCCCTTCCCCCCGCTGGCAACGCCCATGTTAACCTGTACAGTTACATTTGTGCATTTACTTGTTAATTATCATGTTTAAAATCGTGAATAATTCGTCGCTCGATATGTCACAGACCGCGAATGATTATTGTTTTAGACAATGGTTTATTTTACCTAAAACGCAAATGAATAATCTAGCATGCGGAAAATTTGATAATTTCAGATATTGCTTTTGCCGTTGTAAAACGCATATGATGTATAAAAATAAGCGCTCGTGCGAATTTGGATGTGAAAAATATTGTTGCGGTGATTATATTTCAAAGAGCTGCTTTTGTGTACGATCGAAAATAGACAAAGTATATTATGATATATTATGGCCTGAAAGATTTTTTTTTTCATTAAGCGATAAATCTGAAACTGAATGTCGTGCAATAAATGCAAAAGTTACATTATTCGTCGTTATCTGTGCGCAACATGTAAAAAAAAAAACAAAAATAATTACTTATGCGAATTTTATTACTATAGTAAATGTTTTTGTATTTATGCTATTTCAAAAAATGGTTGCATCTGTAAGAAATCTGAAGGAAAAGTATGATACTGCCGTCCTAAACGGTGTCTACTGTATCTAAAACTGCATCTAAAGTTATCGGTATAGCGTGCATAAAATGTCTACATTACGGTTATCGTTATGTAGTTGTAAAGTTCGTATATATTCAACATGGAATGTAGTATCGGTTGCGTGGGGTACGTAAAATGCCCATCCCGAAGAAGAAAATGTTTATGCGATGAAGATTGCGATCAATATAATTGTGTGCGTATTGGTGGTCGATGTAATGGAAACTGTTGCTGTTTGCGGAATATTTATTCCAGACTTCCTTATAAATACTTCAATTCAATTCAATTCAATTCAATGTTATTTATAATAGAGTACAATACAATATATATATATATATATATATATATATATATATATTAATTACAAATTATTTAAATTCGGAGTCGCTTATGCGCTAAAATAGTGCGAGTAGCGAAAATATAAAATTAACTATATATGAGCCCAATTGTGCATTGATCAAATAATAAAATAATAGAATGAGCGACTTTTATTTAGCTGCACTGATTTAGCCCATGTTTATAATTTTAAATTGAGTTTAAGACGTATATAAAGTTACTTAAATATTAAGAAATGAAAATAGAAGCTTTTACGCATAACATTAGTCATACATGTACCCCAAACCCAAGTACTTCAATCATAATAAAAGTAAAACTTTAAAATCCTACACTAAATTTAAAATAAAACTAAAACTAATATAAAAATGAACATTAAAAACGTGAATGAAATTATTAATTTTTGACGATTGTTAAACTTAATATTAAACTATAATAATGGAGTAACAATAATTATAAGTAATTAACTGAAGCATAAATAGCGCTTAAAAGTAATCCTTAAAGATAATTTAATGTAGAGATGACAATAAATACGGGATAACAATTTATTGTAACGAGGTTTATAATTATAATTGGATAAATGTAATATATGCGTACCTGATAATTTTATTACATGAACCGTTTTATATATTGTAAATTTAAAGATTTTTAAAGATTGTGGCATGTTTGAATTTATTTTCGGCATAGTAGTAAAATTAATTTTTCCTACGTTTCAACTAGAATAATTCGTCTAACTGTGTTAAGCTGAAAAATTATATATATCGAGAAATGCAATTATTAGTTTTTGCGTAATTAAAAAATTATTTTGCAGTCTAATAGATTAACCTATACAATTACGTTCGTATATTTATTCGTTAATTTTTACGTGTACGATTATGATGAATTCGTCACTTGATATTCAAAGATCGTGAGTTATTGTTGTTCTAAACACTGTTTTATTACACCGAGAATATAAGTGAACCGTTTAGTATGTGGTAAATGTGAGAAAGTTTCGGATATTGTTGTTGTCACGGTAAAACTTTTGTAAAAAATAAAAATAGTTGCTTGTGCGATTTCCACTGTAAACAGTATTTTGAAAAATGGATGTTATTGTACAGAAATACGAAAAAAGAAGAAGATGTATTACTGTTCTAGCCGATGTTTTTTTTCTAAATTTGAAGATGATGACAAAAACGTTCTAGCTCGTGTAGTTTGTGAAAAATGCGGTAAACCCGGTATTAATTGTTTTTGAAAATGTAAAAGTAGAAAAAATAATTACACATGCAAATACGATTGTAAACATTGTTAATTTTTGTTTTTATGTAATACCGGAAAATTATATTACTTAATTATAAAGCGTGTAACTTTTCTATTATATTTTTTAGTATAAAAGGAGTGTACAAATAGGAATTTTTTCGCTTTTAATAATTAAGCTTTAGAGTAGCACACGTATACTTTCCATGTTAATTAATTACATCATTACTGAGTAAAATTTGTATCAAATCGACAAGACAGAATGAATGCAGAACAGCAAGAACAGCAACGGTCTAGTGCCAATACAACTAGCATAGCAGATCAAAATAATGCTAATACATCGAATAAAATTAACGCGTATAATTTCGATGAAAAGGCGGCTACAAAGAAACATATAATGTTGTTGACTAGTTTAAAGAATAAATATTTAAATAAAATTCAAAACTTAACGACACAGTTTATTCGAAGCTTACTTGTACTAGTGCTATCTTCGAGTTGTGAAATCGGCGTTATTGAAATACGAATTATTTTCAAACAATCTTCTTCAAAAATTACAGACATCCAACTGCATTTATGGAAGAAGTGAATAGAAAATAAATAATCTATTAGAGAATGCATTATACGTCCGTCTAATAGCCGGGTCTTCTCCTTTCTAGATGATTCTAAAAAAGCAGATAGCTTCTTTTTTTTTTTGGCCCGACTCTCGTTATTTGGTCGATTTAATCTTAATATTTGAATTTGATTGTCTACAGTCGACCACTTGCATAGGAACAGACTTGAAACAATTTGACTTACTGTTACTAGTAGACGATTCCTTTAATACCTCCTTTTTAAAATTAAATCTGCCGACTCCGTTGAATTTGCCTTGCCAGGTCATATGATCTGTAGAGCTTTCTAATCCACATTTAGGGCAAGTGTTGTCCGTTACTATATTTATTTTGGCCAGATGTTCCGGAACCCAGCAGTAACCGGTTCACGGTCTTGCCACTGTCCTTACATAAGCTCTCTATCGAGGTGCGTTACACTAAACCATTGTGTTTTACGTTACTATCTTAAAGTACTGCTTCCCTTTGAAATTGCTAAGAGTAAGAAATTTATTGTTCCCTTCTCCGTATATGTTGTTTCTAACCGTAGTAACAAAATCTCCCCAGTTCAGTTTTGTATTACTCATTCTCCCGCTTGCTCTACGGGCCGTTTCGTCGGCTGTCTCGTTTCCTACAGGACCACAGTAGAAAGGAATGCACTTCAATAAAACCTAATTACCTTCTACCTGGTGCATGTACGTAATATTTCCTTATTAAACATTTCATATTTGTTATTTGTTTGTCATTGATATGGGTTAACTTTGACAGAACTGCTACAAGGAAGACTGTTGAAAGTAATATTTTTTCCGCGCTTTATTTTTTAGGATCTAAATATTACGTAGGTTTCTGTGATAAATAGTAAACCGACATATAGCAAACGAAATGTTTGAAACCTATTATTGTTCGCATGATAAGAGACAGCGTTGCATTTGTTCCGAGATACATCTATAAATCCGTTTTTGTGTAAAATATGTATTTGATATTCTTTAAATCGGGAATTTATGATTTCTGTAAGTGAAGCATTATTATATTCCGAACTGGGATGATTAACTTTTGAAAATTTCTTATCAGTTACCTCTGCTTTTATCAAACAAATAGATCCTTCAAAATCCAATCCGTATGACACTATTTTAGAATTGCAGTAAATTTACTTAATTGTGAATATTTATTATGACTTTGTATTAAGGGTCGAAAAGAAGTAAATTTCCAATAAGTATACTACTTAATAAATTGATCAAGATACGGAGTCATTTGTTTATGGGACGATATCGTTGTTCTTATATTTTGCAGAATGCTTTACTGGTATTTCGGCAGTTTCAGCTAAAACAGTATGATACGGAATTGATTTCATACATCACAGACAAAGACGAAGGGCACGATTTTGGATTATTTGGAGAGCCTATAATTTTGATTTATTTAAGTTAAGTAATGGAGCAGGGAAAATATTAGTGTGATTTAATGAATATGTCTTATAGATTTTAATTAAAGAGCTGATATCTGCCTCCCTCCCAACTACATCTTGTTAGATTTCGTGAAAGATTTAAGTTATTTTCGCATTTATCAGATATGTACTGTATTTCTTCCTTCCATGTAAGCTTTGAATCGAATTTAACCTCCAAATGTTTAACTGAATTCTCTTAAACTTTACAAAAGAATTATTTATTTTAACTAGTGGAGACGATTGAATTCTGCTCCTGGACACTACGATACCTTGAGTCTTTTCCACATTTACTTCAGTTTGTATCAATAATTCTATAAGTTTCTTTAACGATTTTTCAATTCTTTCCGCAGGAGTGTTCATAATAGCCGCAATGGCATATATTACTAAGTTATCGGCATACTGGATAATTTTAACATTCTGTCTGTGTAACTTTTCTAAATTTTTCGCGTGTAATGTGAAGAGACAAGGACCCAAAAGACTATCGTAGGGCAAGCCTCTGCCTGCTCTCACCAAGCTATAAATTCCACCTTGGAATAATGCCGCTAGTTTTCTATAGTGAATATAGTTATATACCCATTGGTTGATTATTTTTATTAAACCCAATTGGAGAGAGTTGCGAATAGAATTTGTTGAATTACATTATTCCATAAGCTACTTTTAAATCAGTAAAAATAACTATTGATTCCCAATTGGCGCTTAAACTTATCTGTAAATCGTTTACCAGTATAGCGGTGACATCTCCTCTGGTGCCATATTCTCTCCGAAAGCTAAACTGATGTTTTGGACATATTTCGAAATGGTTAATCCACCATTCTATTCTGTATTTTATTATATTCTCCGTCATAGTCTTCCCTACACATGAGAGCAGTGACATAGGTCTATATGAGCTTGATCATTTTTATTTTTCCCGGATTTTAAGATCGGGAAGATATAATATTTTCTCTAAGGATTGGGAATATATTCCGTGTCCAATGATTTATTGGAGAAGGACAGTATAAAAAACTTAGCCTCCAGAGGCAGCGTCGGAACCGATTCATAAGGAATTCCATCTGTTTCGGTTGAGAAGTTCTTTTTAAAGTTCATACTTTTAATTAACTCTGACCATGTGATCTTTCTGTCTAACCATTTTTTAAATTTATCAGATATTTGTTGGGGGGGGGGGGGGCGATTATCGAAAGCCTCGACAGGAGTTTCGAACTTCTGGATAAATTTACCAATCCATTCCGGAGATTTATATTGAAATTTATTAAAATAAGGATTTTTATAAAATTGAAGTTCTTAAACGCCCAAATTATCACTTAATTCATTGAAGAACTTTTTCCAAGTAAGCCTCTTTTTATTTTTAATAATTTTCTTAGTTCTAGCCTGTTACTCCTTAAACCGTAAGGAGTTACTTAAACTAGAGCGTGGATTGTAAGCTCTTAGATATAGCCTTCTTAAAGCAATTGCTTTATTTCAATCTGTACCCACCAGGACCGACGGTAATTATCAGCTGTTTTTTTTAATATTTTTAGGTGGAATCGTGACATTTAAAGTGTTACTGATAAATGAGCTAATTTTATTATATTGCTAAGCTGGACCTGTAGCCCAGAATTCTTTATTAACGTTTTCAAAACTACTATTTATTTTAATGACGAACAATTAGTTAAAACTTTTACTAACCCAGCGGAAACTGTTGAGGAATTTCGGGAAATTTTTACGGCTGATCTCGATGTGTGTTTTTCGGTTTGTAATAGGCAGTTAAGCAATCACTCGACATCCTTTTATTTACCTCTAGCTACGGAGGGATCTGTAGAAATGATACTGCAGAAATTAAACAAAAATAAAGCGCCAGGATGGGATAAAATACGAGTTAAAGACGTAACGATCAACTCTAAGATTTTTATACCGCTCCTCGCCAAAATTATTAATTACACGATAAAAACTGGTTGTATACCACGAAGGTTTAAAACTAGGTATCGTTAAACCGATATGTATAAACGAGGGGATCGCTCAAAAACTGTAAACTATAGGCCAATTACGTTCACTTCTGCATTTGCAAAGATCCCGGAACACTATGTTGCGTCGCATTTGCGACAATTTCTCGAAGGAAATTATCTTATTGCGGATAATCAGTTTGGATTTCGTCAGGGGAAGTCGACTACAATGTCACTACAATCGTTTGTAAATCAAGTTAACTGTGGTATGGCAGAAGGTAGTATATTTCTAGTAGGTTTTTTAGACTTAAACAAAGCCTTTGATTTTGATAATCATGACCTATTTATGCGGAATTTAGGAAACATAGGAATATTAGGTAAACAAAAAGAGAATGGTTCCACAATTACATGACAAATCGGGGAAGATTATAGTGAAAATCAAAAATATACAAAGCGCAGAGGCAGTCGTTACTACAGGTTTGGGGACAGTCTTAGCGCCATTACTGTTTCTTATCTACATGAACTCGGTTTTTGCTGCTGTAAAAAATTCTACCATATTGGCTTATGCAGATGACTTCGCCATTGTGACAAAGCACACAAATATACATGTTGCTGAAAAATTACTGCAGCAAGATTTGGATAATGTAACCAGGTGGGCTCATGATAGAAGTTGTCAATAAATCAAAAACTCCTCAAATAATGTACATAAGGACCCCCCCAGTCGTCATAGAAAAATTATACCGAAAATAACATTACGCTGTCCAGGTTGGTTGCACATGATCATTGTGATAATTGCTCCTCCGATTGTGTGCTACTTTAAGTTGTTAAGAGCTACAAATATCTGGGCTTAGTGATTGACAACGCATTAACATGTCAAATGCATATAAATATAACCTCACTCTAAAAATAAGGCAATCCATACCGGCGCGTTATATAGATTAAAATTTCTGATGCCCCACGATGTAGTAAGGGTGTATTATAAGGCTTTAACAGCGTCGAGGGTCCATTATGCTGTTCAAGTATGGGGTGAGGTAAAAAAATCGGAAATGACCAAAATCAGCAATTTACTAGCGAGATATCTGAAATTAATAACTCCCTCCAGAAATCTGGGAAACAAGAATATTTCTGAACCTGTATGGTGGATAGAAAATAAGGAACTACCTCCAAAAGCGATGTATTGTTATCACAAGCTGCTAAAAGATAAGTTGCAAGACGTGCAATTGCCATTAATAGATAAGAAGCGAAGTACCAGAGTACCTAAAGAATTGTCCTTTCAATTCATGCGGGAGGTAAATAATAAGACAGATAATGTCGAAAAAAATGTATTGATGAATTTGTTGTTAAGAGTACCGAAGGAAATCTGGATAGAACAGCATTTAACAGTTTGGAAGGAAAAAATAAAAATTTGGTTAATTGCTTGGTTGCAAGGATAGGAGTAATAATTTGCAGTTTTCTTGGTCACCTCCCAAATACAATATAAAAGGGTATTCGGGCTTGCGTGCATGTGGCATAATAGAGCATAATTACCTATTTGATATTTGTATAGAGTATTTATTATAGTTATCTATGTTGCGTTGGACGTATATTGTTCTATTTTTAACATTAATAGCGTTAATGTATAGGATATGATTATTTCATCTGTGTTGTATTTGTTCTGCCTGGTTGTTTGTATGGGTTGGAATATGTTTACGGTGATACTGAGTAATAATATTATTAGTTATAAATTTTCAGATCGGAAGTGTATACGTTTTGTTAATAGGATAAGATATTAGCTTGATTTACGAAGATTATTGTTTTATTTCACGCGTTCGTGGTTTTGCGGCTATTCCGGTAGATATGCCGATATGTATAATAATAGTAATAGCGTAGCTTATAGTCGGACGTTGATATTATATTGTACGTTATATTTATACAATAAAAGATAATAAGTGTTTGGGCATCCATAATATTTGAGACCCGTTACAGTTATTTCAAAAAAAAAAAAAAAAGTTCGGTAATCTTCTCAGTCGATTATCTGTAAGTCTCTCATGGTCCATGGACTTAGTTCTTCTTGGTGCTACATTACAAATTACATAACGAGTGTTTGCCGTAAAAAGCTTCGTCAACACCGGCAGCTGGTCGCTTTCCATCGAATCAGATCCGACGCTACATTCCAGTCTAACAGCAATATTTGGATCGCATAAGACGTAAGTCAAGATTATGATTTGCATTAAGTATAAAAATTGAATTTTGTTGTATTAATTTAAGTAATTCTTTTCCTCCGGCATTTGCTCTAGAACACCTATGGCGGATGGGTTGAGTTGAAATCACCAAGATTATGAATGGTCGATTTAATTGCCATCCAATGATTTTATAAGTAAGCTTATGTTCTGGTAATATGTCCGTGTATTCAGAATTACGAGAAGCTATAGTTGTTGCACTAATTTGAATGAAATCTCTTATTGGGCCGTCTGATTTGATTACTTTGTGTTTGTCGTCAGGGCAGACTTCCTTCTAAGATGACGTGAATTAGTCCACGAGAAGATCGAGTTCATCATAATATGGTTTAGAATTGCTTGTCCGCCGAAGAATAATTAGACCGTTTTGGACGGCACATATTGCGTCTTGCCTTCCGATATGATTACCCTATTTAACCGAACCACTTTTCTAGTTCAGAAGAAGCCAGAATCAATATCTTCCATAAGTTCCTCCTTTGTAATGTCTTCATCTATACCTTTGATCACCACCGAAAGTAAAACAAGAGGATGTAACAATTATGGCCCTGTTCTAGAAGCCTCGTGTTCGTTACTAAATCATTAGCTACGCTAATATTATTACAAATAACTGTAATTTTTAAGCGACCTATTTCCTTAATTTCCTGTATATATTGCAAATACTCCGTACTTTTTGAAATTTCCGCTGCTTTAAGACTGCTAATAGATATTTTAATGTCTCTATTTTTTTCAATTATCGCGTTATAAATTTTATTTCATCCCTTTCATCGTACAGAGTAAAACCGGCTTATACTTCGTTATTTCCGCCGTTATTTATATTCGTATAAGGGTTGGTTTTATCTTCGTATAATTGTTTATCTCTGGAAACGTTATTAATATTGTTTTGTAACGATATCTGCGTCACTACCACTAACGCTCATTTTATTATCCGACGCATCTGTTGAATTTAATGCGTCGCTTATACCTGTTGGTTCCTCTTCCACTCGTCTGAAATGACTCGTCTACGTCCACGTCCATCGAATAGAAGGGGAATAATAAATGTATAAAAAATTTAATCACCGAGAAATTTAACGCGTAAACACCGTCTTATCGCGATTAATTGACTCGCAAAAGCTGAAACGAGACGATATAGAATCGTCATAGACTACAGGAAACTGAATAACATAACAGTTGGGAAAGCATTTCCACTTTCCTATATCGATGAAATTTTATATCAGTTAGGTTGATTAAAATATTTTTCTACTTTGAATTTAGCTTCTGGATTTCATCAGATTAAAGTAAAGTATTGCGATAAAAAATTAAAAAATTGCTTCTATTATCAATTTATAACATTTTAGGGATATGTGTATGCCTTTCGGATTAAAAAGCTCCCCAGCCATCTTCCAGAGGTTGATGAACTCTGTTCCCGCCGGTTTACAGGGTAAAAAGTGTTTTGCATGCATGAATGACGTCAGTATGAATTTTACAAGCTTACAGAAACGTCTCGATCGTTTATCAATTGTCTTTGATAGGCTAAAAAATAATAACTTTCAACTCCAACCTGATAAGCGTAAATTACTGAGAAAAAAAGTCGGATATCTAGGCCACGTAATTTCTGAAGATCCAAACCCAACTAACATTCGAGCTATTATCAAATCCCCTAAATCCAAATCTTTGCAAAAAATCAAATCATTCTCAGGACTAATAGGTTATTATAGAAGATTTATAAAGCATTTCGCAAAGAGCGCTAAGCAACTGACTCTTCTCTTAAAGAAGGACCGACCCTTCAGTTGCGATTCTTATCAGCAACAAGTTTTCATTAACATCAAGGAAGTACTTACCAATGATTCACTTCTTCGATGTTTCGATTTTTCAAAATAATTCTTACTTACTACAGCCGCTAGTGGTTTTCTTATTGGTACTATTTTATCGCAAGGTACTTTTCTGGCTAAGATCAACTTATAAACTATAGTACTGCGGAAAAGAAACCATTCGTCACGATATAGGCTATAAACTATTTTAGACCATACACCTTTATGGGAAGAAGTTTTTTTCTTTTTTGGCCTGACAATCAGCCATTTGGCCACTATTAAGTCAATGTAGGAATGACGCCGACTAAAGGTAAATACGCAATGTTTAAAATGAAACAATAAATGTTGCAGACAAACATAGCCAAAAAATGTATAACATAATCCATGAATGCCTGTCTAGAATTATTAGGAATAGCAAACTGCCGAGAAGGATAGGAAATCACGTTTGTCACCAAGAATTGATCAGGATAATAAATTAATAATATAAAATCAATTTACATAGTTACACTCTTTAAAAAAAGGAAATCTAAACAAACTACCATGGTAAAAACGAAATGACAGAGCTAAAATCGCTGGATGAGATAAATAAAATTACGAAACGCGTAATTCCGTTGTAAGCGGACATTCCGGATTCTTCCGTACATACGCAAAATCAGTTTTATTGGAAGAATGTGAACAGCGATATACGGTGAATTTATAAAAAATTATCATTTTCGTCAAATTAATAAAACTAACTTCAGGCCCACTAAGAGTGCTATGGAAATGATTACCACGAGCTCTTTCGCCTTTCAACATTTAGCCATAGATGTTGTAAACTCCCTTCCTATAAGGGAAAAAGGAAACAGATTCATTCTCACTATGCAAGATAATCTGACCAAATATTCTTACGCAATTCCGATCCTCCAGCATGAAATGTTCAACGATATCCGAGGAACTGGTGTTAAATTGTTTAGTCTATTTCGGAAATTTTTCAATTTTTACTGTCTAACCGTGGCACTGAACTCTGAGATAATTTATCCGTCTATGCAAGTTATTCAAAGTCTGTCGTGTATTTTTAACTCCCTACCATCCATAAACAAGTGGTAGCTTGGAAAAAAGTCATTTAACATTAAAAGATTACTCGAAACACTTCATAAATCAAAGCTAAAACAATAGGAATAATTTTGTTATTCACGCCTGCTTCTCGCACAAAACACTAATATACAAAAGTCTATCAATTTCTGCCCGTTCCGGTTACTTTTTAGCCGTAAGCCTCACTTTCCAAGTTCACTTACCGCGGAACCGGAATTCCGCTATACATTTCTTCTTTTTCTTCACTTGCCCTCTCCCTCGAAGGAGGTTGACTATCATGTGACGAAACTGTTCTCTATTGCCGGCTATCCTTAAGGCTTCTGAAACTTCCCTGATATTCAACCATGTCAGTATATTTTTAATCCAGTCCTTTCTTCTTCTTTCTCGGCCCCGTTTCCCTTTAACATTTCCTTGAAAGATAATTTATAATAGCTCATATTTATTACTTCTAATTATACGTCCTAGGTATTTCAACTTTCTTCCTTTTACCGAAGCTATCAATTCTCTATCTTTTTTCATTCTGTGCAACACTTCCTTATTGAAAACTTTATCGACCCATGGTATTTTTAATATTTTTCTGTATAGCCACATTTCAAATGCTTGTAACCTGTTTATGGATGTCGCTTTTAGTGTCCAAGTTTCCATCCCGTATATTAGTACCGGAAGCACATAACATTTAAACATTTAGTTATTCTCCATCTGGTTGTTTTTTCTTTTTTCTTTTCCATGCTCAGTTACCCAACGGCAGCATAAGCATTAGTCGATTGGAAAAACTGATTACTATAGAGCTGGAGTTCATTAATTTCGCATCCGAGATGTTAGCGACGGAGTTATCTTCTGCTTCTGATATCTAATACTGTTTGTTATAGAGCTGGATTTTATTCGTTCGACGGCTGATCCTAGCGACTGATGTTCGATATCTCTGGGTTTTGATTGAGTTGAAGTGCCTCATAAAAGTGTTTGTATTGCTCTAAGTATAAATCGTTTACGTATGGAACATCTAAGTCTGTATGTGGAATGTGATTCGATATGTAGTACGGGTAGCGTCTACGAGTTATCTCAACGTTTTCGATTGGAACTGTTGAACCCTATTTAGGTTACTCCTCGCAGTGGCTCCATATACTTCTAATCCGTATCCTCAGACTGGCGCTATGACTGAAAGATAAACTTAATTTTTTGCCTAATATGCTGTTGAGAGCTTTAGTTCTTGAAGCCATTTTTTGCCGGATGAACGATACATGGCTTCTCCATGTAAGTCTTAGATCTAATATCATACCTAGGTATTTGATGTGATTTTCTTGAATTATGCACTGATTATTTATTGTAGTAGGGGGACAGTTTTGCACGTTTAAAGTGAAAGTTACCTGTCTGGTTTTTTGGTGGTTTAGCTTAATCTTCCACTTAAGCGCACACTGCTGGATAGCGATTAAATGCTCCTGTGTTAACAAGGGAATGCGTACACTGGGTTTTTGTGCCGAGCAAAGATACAGATATCATCCGCAAAGGTAGCGAGGTTGTTAGCGGCAGCTCCCTATTACACACACTAAATTTCGTACTTTCTGGAATGCGCTTCTTGTTGCTTCAATTCGAGTTATAATGGTGTAGTCAGGGTCCCATTTATCATTAATCCAATATCCTAACTATTTTATTCTGTTTACCCGTTGTATTGACTGTGCATTTACTATTATTTCTTTTGAAGTTGTTATTTCCTTATTATTTATAATCATTATTTTGGTTTTAAAAGTGTTTATTTTGATTCCGTATTCTCGGTAACCATCCTTTAGTTTATCCACTAAGTATTTCAATTCTTCTATACTTGTTGCTAATAACACCGCCTCATCTGCATATCTTATGTTATTTATTATCACCCCATTTATTTTTATTCCTTTTTTAACCTGATCTAATGATTTTTTGAATATCTGTTCCGAATAAAAATTAAACAGTAGCGGTGAAAGTATACATCCCTGTCGGACTCCTTTCCTAATTTCTAGTTCTTCTGTGAGGTGTTGATTAACTTTTACTTGAGCCGACTGGTTCCAATACAGATTCATAATTATTCTTATATCGTTACTATCTAAATCTATTTTTTTAAGTAAATCTAATAGTTTATTATGTTTAACATTATCGAAAGCCTTTTCGAAATCAATGAAGCACGCATAAACTGGTTGTTGTCGATCTATACATTTTTTAGTTAGTACTTGTATCGCAAACAATGTGCTTCCCTTGTTCCACAGCTGTTTCTAAAACCAAATTGCGTATTTCCAATTTCCTGATTTATTTTCATATATATTCTGTTGTATATAATTTTTAAAAGTATTTTTACTGCATGGCTCATCAGGACCATTAGCCGATATTCCTGACACTTCTTGGTCTCTGGTCTTTTTGAGATTGGAATAAAAGTGGATTTCAACCAATCTGTTGGAATGCTACCGGTACTGTAAATCTTATTATACATTTGTAGTATCCCCTTCAAGTTCTCTTCATTTAGCCATTTTAAAAATTCTACATTAATTTCATCCGGTTCAGTTGCCTTTCCGACCTTTGCGCTGGACTTTCTGCTTTTGTTCTAAGTTCCGCTACTTGCTCCCGATCGTCTACAAACAGTTTTTGTACATATTCTTTCCTCAGCTGTTCTTTTCATACTTTCCTTTAATTTTTGCCATGTTTCCTCTATTGATGTTATATTTCCGCGGATATAATATTTCGCACCTTCATGTTAAGATTTTCAGCAAATCGGTTTCTTATTTCATTACATTTCAGTTTACTGAAACAAACTTTCCTATTCGCTTTACTTTTTCGTATTGATTTCAGATGGAGCCTCATATCGGCTATTACCGGATTATGATCAGAGCCAATATCAGCGCTTGGATATGTTTTTACATTTGTTACAGCATTTTTGAATCTTGTATTAATCAATATATAGTCTATCTGATTTCTAACTATATGTTGCTTTGTATCATCCGGAGATCTCCATGTATATAACCGCTGTGGTGACTGTTTGTACCATGTGTTGCAGATCGCTAGATCCTGTTCTCGGCAGAATTGTATTAGCCGATCGTCCCTAGCATTCCTTTATCCTAAACCACATTCCCCTACTATGTTACCAACTCGTCTTTCTCCGACTTTAGCATTAAAATCTCCTATCACCAATGTGATATCCTGTTTCTTTATTGATTTCGTAACTTCATCTATCTGCTTGTAACATTCTTTAATCTTTTGGTTTGTTGTATCTGTGGTCGGCATGTAGAGTTGTATTATATTAACGTTAAATGGTTTAGCTGCTATCTGCATTACCATGCATCTATCTGAGAGGGCTATAACATTTTTAACATATTTTTTAACTTAATTTTTGATCAATATCCCTACGCCATTTTTGTGCTCATTTTTTCCTTCATTTCCACTTGAATAATAAAGGGTGGTTCTTGCCATCTCTATTTTTCTGCTGCCAGCGCCCAAGGAGTTTTACATATCCCAAATATTTCTATATTCAGCCTTTCCATTTCTAATACCGCATTATTAATTTTTCCGGCTTCTAATAAGGTTGTTGTATTCCATATCGCCATTCTTTTTATGTTTGTATTTGTCGCATTCAGTTTCTGATTATTTTTTGTTGTAACTAGTCGCATATTTTCCACATGACGCCTAGTTTCTAACGTCGTGCGTGCGGTCGGTCGCCAATTTCGCACTATCAGCCCCGAAATACCGATAGTGCCAGTTGCTAGCTGGATCGCCAGGCACAATCACACATTTGTATGATTTCGTTTCATTTTTTATTTTTTTTTGGGCTTGTCAACCAGGGACCTTTACCCAGAAACAATTAGAATAGGAAGGAATAACGTATATCCTGATACGATCAGATATTGTTAGGAGAAAGGAACAAATAATAGGAACAATTTGTGGAGAGGGAAGAGATAGAACATAAGAGGCGCAGTATGGAGCAGGAAGACCAAGTCCCAGCAAACTAAAGTAGAAAGCCGAGAACTCAGCAGAAAGAGATGAACACTCAAAGAACACATGGTCTGCATCGCAAACATGCTCTTCGTTCGAGTGGAGAGGACAATATGGAGAGGAAACCAAGGAAAAACGAAAACGGGAGGAAGGCAACAGAGAATGGTTAAAGCGCAAGCGAATAACGGAGACAACAACAGAACGACGAAGTGAAGGAAACAAAGAGAACCACGGATTGGCAGGAAGACTAGGTTGGACAGACAGATAGAAAGAACGATTGTTAGAGAAAGAGGAAACGTACATATCCGACCAAAACCTAAGATGAAAATCTTTGCACAGAGGAAGGAGATTGGACGAAGGGATTTTTTAAAAAAGAAGTGAGAATAGGCAGCAGCCCGAGCCAATGAGTCCGCCGCTTCATTACCGCAGATGCCCGAATGGCTAGGAACCCACAGCAAATCAATTTGAATAGAATGAAGGGAAGAAAGAGCGTGGATAAGTGAACGAATGCGGAGTATAATGAAATCACAGGAATAATCAGAAAGGGGAGAGCAAATGGCCTGAAGGGCGGTTATGGAGTTCGATATAATCAAGAATTTGGAAGAAATGTGATTAGAGGAAATGAAAATAATGGCACGTAGGATAGCCATCAATTCGGCTGTGAATATGGAGCAGAAAGATTCTGAAAAGCCAAAATCTGGGAGGATAAACGAAGCACCGACACCATCCGGTTTCTTCGAGCCATCTGTAAACACAGTTACATGCAAGGGAAAATCAGAATTGATATAACTGCGGAATTCCTGTCTGATTAGGGCCTGCGGAAGAAACTTAGAGAGCGTAGGAACAGTAAACATATTTGGAGGATGACAGAGATCGGCGAAATTAAAAGTGAAATAAGGGAGATTGACAAAGGACATTATGTAAGGACAAAACGAACTGAGCCGTAGAGAAATGAGAGAAAGAATTTTAATTTTTCTAGGTACGAAACGCCAGTTCCTAGAAATGGAAAGATAGGAATGTATAAGAGTAGAGGACGTGAGTGGGAGACGCTTAGTAAGAAAACGATAACCTAAATAAGATCTTCGGATAAAAAGGGGTGGTGTGTTAGATTCGGCAAGGACTGCTGGAACTGGAGAGGATTTAAGAGCACCAAGACAGAGACGAAGGCAAGACTTTTGGATTACATCCAATTTAGAGAGTCGGGACTTAGAGGCACAACCATAGAGAAATGAACAGTAATCAAATTTTGAGCGGATGATAGATTTATATAGAGAAATAAGGACATAAGGATCACCACCCCATTTGGTTGGAGACAAGGCTTTCAGCAGGTTTAGTCTTTTGATTGCTGAAGAGGAAAGATACTTGATGTGTTCGGAGAAGGATAACCGGCTGTCAAGGAAAATACCAAGATAACAGAAACAATTAACACGAGAAAGGAGTGTATTTTCTAGGGATAGATAGACAGAAGCAGGATTATAAGGTCGCAGAGTAAATACGGCATAACAAAATTTAGTAGGAGAAATAGAAAGGTTAATCGAGGAAAGGGAGTGATCCAACACGGAGAGAGACGAATTAAGTGCCTCACTGGCTGATATAATATCGTGAGATGAGGCATAAAGTAGGATGTCATCAGCAAAGAATAAAGACGACGAATTTAGAGGAAGAGAAGCCACACTGATAGTGTATATGTTGAAAAGAGTAGGACTGAGGGAGGAACCTTGAGGGAGACCTCGAAAAACCATTCTTGAAGATTCAAAAGAAGGAGCAGAGAGGTGGATAGAACGATTCTGCATGAGATTGATAATAAGAGAAGTAAAGTGCAATGGAACGTTAATTGCTATCATCTTATCTTTTAGAGTGGGAAGATGGACATTATCAAAAGCACAGGATATATCGATGAAGGAAGCCAGAGTATAGTTTTTTAGGATAAAGGATTGGTAGATATGGGAGATAAAAAGACTAATGCAGTCGGAAGGACCAATACCAGGCCGAAAGCCGAACATATTTCTAGGAAATACATTATTATGCTCTAGCCACCAAACAAGGCGCTTGTTTAACATACCTTCAAACAATTTTCTGATACAGGAGGCTAAAGAAATAGGGCGTAACGAAGAACTTTTTTTAGGAATAGGAATGATGATAAAAGAATTCCAAGAGGGGGGAGTTATACCTCTGGAGAGGAAACAATTAAAAAGATGTAGGAGAAACGCAAGAGACAGTTCAGACAGGTTTTTAAGGACCAAAAAAGGGATACCGTCAAGACCTGGAGTGGGGCTAGAAGATTTGGAAAGGGCAGATTTTAATTCATAAATATTGAAGGCAGAAGTTAGGAAATGCGTCTGGGAATTATGCGGAGGTGAAGTTGGATACAGTTCATCAACGTTAGGAACATAGGCAGGAGCAACGGAATCAATAAAGTATTCTAAGTTAACTTTAGAAAGGTTGAGATTTGAAGGACGTTCAGAGGATGGGGATTTGAAAGCTCTAGCCATTCTCCAGATATGAGAAAGAGGGGTATTCCTAGAGAATGAAGAACAGAAATTCTTCCAGGAGGACCTTTTTGAGACTTTAAGTATATACCTAGCTCTTGCGTTCGCTCGCTTATGAGCAAGAAAGTTTTCCGTTGTAGGGTCTAAACGAAAAGTTATAAAGGTGGCACGACTGTAGTGGAATGCGCGGTTGCATTCCTCATTCCACCAAAGAGATGAGGCTTTATTGTAATTGTTAGATGTCTGATGACGGGTAGGTGAAGATAGGGAAAGAGCAGACTCAACGGAATTTAAAAAGGAATTATAGAGAAGTATGGGATCGGAGTCGAGTTGAATACTAGGAAGTGATGAGTCGACACATGAACGAAACATAGTCCAATTTGCTTTGGAGAGGTTCCACCGAGGAGAATGCAGAGGCCTGAAGCAAGTTGGAGAAGAAAAGTTAACTGGAGTTATTAGGATAGGAACATGGTCACTACCGTAGAAGCCCATAAGAGTTCTCCAGTTATAATTAAGACCAATAGTGAAAGAAGCAAAGGTTAGAGATCAAGAGAACTAGAAATAGTTGGATATCTGAAATAGGTGGGGGAGTGATCATTAAGAAGAATTAAATTATTGGAAAAAATACCACTCTCAAGGACGGAACCGTTGGAATTGTAGGATGTGCAACCCCACAAGGGTGAATGGGCATTCTAGTCACCCCCGATAATAAATGGTTGCGGGATAGAGTTGAAAAAAGTGGAAAGGGGGAACTGACGAAGATCATAATTAGGAGGAACATAGATGGAGACAATGTTAATGGGATGCGGAAGGGTGGTACGGATAGAGATGTGGACTATGTTGGGTTGGTTAGGAATAAGAGGTAGGTTCCGAGAAACATTGTGGGTGTTGAAAGATATGTCATTTTTAACGAGGATAGCGGTACCACCATACCCGTCATGCCTATCATATCTAATTATTTTATACCCTCTAATATTAAAGTTCGTGCCCGACCGAAGCCACGTTTCTGAGATGAGAGCAACACTAATGTTATGAATCTCCAGTAGACCCTCTAATGGATTTTTATTGGCTCTGAGGCTACGACAATTCCACTGAAGTATACTGAGCGCAGCCATCATGGTGAAACAGGGAACGTATTAGAAGCATAAGGATTGAACAAAGGGAAGACAAAAACAATAAGAAGGCACAGTAGTTGATATAAGGTAAAAAAAAAAATAAAGACATTCATATTAATGGGATTGAAATAGATTAGAAGGTAAATGGAGGAAAGTAAATTATAACGATTAGAAATCCGGAGAAAGTAAGTCGGGGCTAATAGATTAGAAGAGAATTCTAAAAGTAGTGATGCAAAGGAAAAAAGAGTACATTCGTGTGGAAAAACGTAGGAGGCAAACCAAAAATTTCTGCTAGGAGCAAACTGGTTTTGAAACTTTTGCATAGATGCAATAGTACCCATTAGGGTTAGATTATGCTGCGCAAAGCTTCTTGTTACATAGCTCTTGCTGTATGCGCGATTCAATCTCACCGCTGAACCAATGGAACAGCAAATGTGAGACAAACCAGAAATAATTCGAATGCAACCGAGTTCAAGTATTAAGTAAGTTATCTTGACGTCCGTGCGTTCGAAAGAGAAAAAGATGTAATAAATGTACTGAAGCCCGACAGTGCTTTTGAACACTGCAGCAACCGCACCATTTACAAATAAGGAAGAGGAGATATTGAATAATACAACTAAACAGTTATAAAACTGATTTAAATATCTTGCTTTGTGCGTTAGCAGAAAGATTCGATAGGAAAGAAGTAAAGAGAATTTAGGGTGTAAGAAAAGAAACAGAAGAGAACAAAAAGAAGAAAATTCAGCCCCGAATCTTCTTACTTTTCTTCCTATTTTCTTAATCATAGCAAGAGAAATTAATTTATCTGAACGTTACTGACAAGGAAACGAGATAAAGAGTCGACAAAGGAAGAAGAGGCAATGTTATTAGAAAAGACTATATTTCCAAGATGGCTAAAGAAATATTTTCAATTAAAGGAGAAAAAATTGGATGAGAGGAGTTAGGAGAGACCAACGAGGCAGGAATGTCCTTAGCAGGATTTGAGGGAATATTAGACGGAGTAGGAGTAGATTTGTTGAAAGCCCATCCATTAGAGGGAGATGGGGTACGGTTAGATGGAAGAGGAGGAAACTGCGGAGAGGGTTTATAAGTCGCTTTAGAGTTACGAATTTTATGGAAGGTAGGAGATTTAGGACGTGGGAAAGAATTAAAGAGAAGGGAGGGAGGTGATGAAGGAAACTTAGAATTATTAGGAGAAGAGCTGGACATTGAGGGTCGGTCGGCATATGAAAAAGCACGAGAAGTTAGATTGTTTTTTTTTTTAAATGAGAGGCCTCCTGGAATGAAATATTCTCAAAGGCCATAATACGCTTTATATCCTTTTGCCTGATCCATTCAGAGCAGGATCGGTCAATGGCGGGGGGGGCCTTTGCAATTGCGACAGACGGGCGGTTCCTGTAGGCTGCTGCATTCAGAGACTAAGTGCTTAGAAGAACAGTGTGAACAAATGACTGAAGAACTACGACAGTGCTTAGCGATATGTCCAAAAAGAAAACATTTAGAACACTGTGTAGGCGATCGGATACTAGGGGAGACAGGAAATCGCATCTTAAAAATCGAAACGAATTCCGGGAGGGTGGTACCATAAAATTTAAGTTCGACTGAATGGGTAGGGACTTTATCGCCGTCCGAAAAACGGCATATACGACGTATAGAAGCAATGGAGATTAGTGGTTCGATTCCTTCCAATATTTCATCTTCAGAAAAGGACGGATGCACGCCAGAGATGACGCCCATTCTGAATAATAAACTATTGGGGATATACGCTTTAATATTATGTTGCTGGAAAAAACTAGGATGAGCAAGAAATGCGTTAGCGGAATCAACGGGTGGAAACTTGATTGCGAAACGACGGCTGCCTTGAGAGACAATGCATAAATGTGACGCGGAAACCGTTTCATCATATGATATACAAGAGATTTTTAAGAGAATGGTTTTTCGTTACCTTCTGCATCGCAGTATCCTAGCCGGTTGTATTTATTGTAATTGCCGCCTAGGAGTTTCTAGAATACAGCCGCTTCTGCTATATGTACACCACGCCTGTCTCTAGTACTAATGTGGCTGCTTCCCCACATTACTAATCACAGCCGCTCTTCACCTGGGAATCAGACGCTGATCAATAAGCCGCCCCTAACATAGGAATCCGACACTTCTGGATTAGGTTTTATATTACTCACTATTTTCTTGTTTTCTATTATTGAATAATATATTTCAATCGAATGGAGGCTTGTAAATTCTATGCAGCTGAATTTCACCGTCGACACTTAATATTCAAGTTTCTAAATGGTGGATGTTTCATCATTATTTTCAAAACATCGAATATCGATAATTACCTCACGTACAGGGGTATCATATTGTTACAATTGCGATTATAGAAAATAGAAAAATTTAAAAAAAAAGAAAAAATCCGCTGTATTACCAATTTAAAAAAAAAAAAAAATTGGAATAAAAAGAACAATGATGGAGAATGTAATCAGTTAACAAATAACTAGGTCCGATAGTGGCAACTTTGTTACGTTCGCTCTGATAAAAGCGTTTTTTCATTACTTTTTCTTTTTTATTCTTTTTTCTTGATTTTTTTCTTTTGCTTTAATTTTTTTTTTTTTTTAGCAGCATTGACCCAACAACAAGAAAACTAAGCTAAGAAATTAAATAACTAGGTGGTCCGAAATGGACGCAACAAAGGACAGTAGTGCGGACACCACAGAAGATGAAGGAAAGGAGAGGATAAAGGAAGAGTTATAGCGAGTAGGGAGACTTAATGACAGGAGCTGACTGTATAAAAGGGAGCGTTCGTTATGAAGAGTAGGACACTTACAGCGTGCATGGATGTTGACGATAATCGAACACTCCCCTCATCGCTCCGTTGGAAACAGGTAACAACGCACGAGTTGCCGAGGTAGGTGAGGTTTCAATAGATTCTAAGATTGCGATAACGAAACCAGTTCTACTCATACGGCACCGTCAAACAAGTCCGCTAAATATTCGGGAAATAGTAATAACAAACATAAAAGCAGCAGCGTTGATAACAATCACAAACACATTGTTAACAACAATACCATTAAGATCAATCATAACCTTCCTGATAATTCAAGTAACGTATCGTAGAATTTCGCCCCTCGTAATAATCTTGTTAACTCTTTCACTGCGGCTTCATCAATTTTTACTCTAAATTAAGCGTCGCTCAACGTTTCCAATGAAAGCGAATTATTCTAATGACATCAATTTAATTCACTTTTAAAGTTTTTGCTGAAAAGTTGTATCATCCTGACTCGAACTGGGTAGAGCTGCGCCTTAAACATAGCTGAAATTTAAAAAAAAAAAAAATTTATGAAAAGACGTTACTGAAATTAAGAAAGTTGTTTGATTATTAATTTATCTAACTCAGCTTCTGCCCAGTGGTGTATTTTAACATTTAGCGTCCTGGGCCTATAAGGTTTTCCGCCCAATTTGTTGACGAAAAAAAAAAAAGCAAATATCTTTTAATGTTGAAAGACCGGTGAAACAAAAGAACTATTTATTAAATTAATATTTACATTTTTTTACGATGCACAAATTGGTTGACAAATTCATCAATCACACTATCATAATTAATAGATTTTGTTAAGTCAGCTTCTATATTAAGGATGGATAAACTGTTCAAACGTTCTTCGGTTATGCGAGAACGTAGATCATTTTTTATTCTTTTAAGTACGGAAAACGAACGTTCTGCACTGCAATTTGTCACTGATGTGCACAGGAACAGACGTAATACTATTTCTGTATATGGAAATGCTTCTTTCAAATCCTTTTGCTTAATAAATAATAATTGTTTTTTTAAAAGAATACATTCTTCGTGTAGATCACCCGCAAAATCAATAGGGTGTAAAATTTTGGATTTTTATGGCGTTAAATCTCACCTCTGCTTCAAACATTGTATCCAATTTGCATAAAAATGCAAAATTTGCGGTTACTGCGTCGTAGAAAGTTTTGCGCCTCCTCAACTCGCCCAACAATTTGTCGCATATTGGGAAGAATGTATTAAATTGTCACGTCCTTGTAACAACACATCTCTCGCGCGACACTCATCGTCTCGTTTTTTCCTCTTTATAATTCTGTTGCGACTGCTTTTGTATTCTTCTGAGGATTTTTTTTACCAGCCTCTTCAAAAGCATCAAAAAAGTCTCGTTTTTTTTCTACAAAAATTATGAGTGACTCGCAGAGCCTGGAAACTACTACCTCTACGTCTGTGACGACACCTTGTAGGATTTTGAAAACTATATTAAATTGTTTTAATACAGATCCCCAAACTTCCGACAAAATAGCCGTTTCTAGGGAATTTAGTTGAGCCAATAGCCCTGCAGCTTCATTTTTAACCAAAGTTTTTTTGGCGGAGTCACTTTCTATAGCTTCAAGAGCTGCTATTACTTGGTTCCAATCTTTATTAAAGCGGCTAGCGCAGGCATCGTCCACGGCTGACCATCGCGTATGTGACAAATTTTTCACAGTAACATTTTCAGGCACAGTCAAAAATGATTGTAGTAATTTTGTACGTTTCGTTGATGCTGTAAAAAATACGTATAGATTTTAGAGCAACCCGAAAAATTTTATAGCTTCTGGGTAACATTCAGCTGCCGAAGAGCCTATCAAGTTTAACGAATGCGCGGCGCAAGGTACGTATGTTGCATACTGACATTTTTCTTTGATCTTAGCCTGTAGACCATTATACTGCCTAGAAGACATATTGCTAGCATTGTCATAAGATTGACCTTTGCAATTGTCAATATCGATTTTCAGTGTTTTGAAGGGATCCATAATGACTAGAAACGTTGTCTTCAGCTTTGTGACCAGTGTTAAGCAAAAAAGCAAAGAAATCGTTCAACTGGTTCTGCATTATCTTGAAAAAATCTTACAGTCAAAGAAAGTTGATCCACATTTATAATATCAGGAGTTGAATCTACACTGAAAGAAAAGTATTTAGCCTTTTGAAGTTGTTCCATTATTGTTGCTGTGAATTTAGCTGCCACCAGTTTGATTATTTTTTCATACGTCGCAAAAGACAAATATGACGTGTGTTGCCTTTCCCGGGATTGCAGAAACTCTGTGTATGTTTTGCCAGAAACAGATCAAATTCAGAAATTGTTTCTAAAAGCATCATAAAATTTCCGTTATTTCTAGATCCAAATTTATCTGAAACAAGAGACTACGCTTGGCTCACAGATTTTACCGCCACAACAACGCTCAGCAATACATTGCGCCAGTATTTTCTTTCATCTTCTAACTGCTCAAATAATTTGAAGTCAATTCCGGCTTCGGCTTGTCCTCGCTTTTTCATTTTCAAAACACAATTTTTGTGTCCCAAACTTGTTTCATGTACATGAAGTCTTTCATATGCATGTTTCCAATCACTGAAGCCTTGTCCCGAACTAAGTGGACTTTTTCCGTTATCAAAAAGACGCCATGACCCGCAAGACTCGAGAGACTTTGTAAATTAAGTAATTTCGAGAAACCTTTTCCCCATTTATAAGTTTTATTTTAAATAAATCTTTGTATAAAAAACGATATCGTTCATCAGCTCTTCGTTTAGATTTCGAGAAATTTTCATCTTTAATATTTTGTTCGAAGCTATTTTTTTTAAAAATAATCTATTAAACCGTGAGCCGAATCATTTTCGACAACAGAAGAATTTGTACATTGAGGTTTACTTGTGGAAGCAGAATCTTCATATGCAAACGTACAGACACCGGATCAGTTGAATTTAAAGTACTTGAGGATGCGAAGAAAGTCGTAGTATCAGCAGCAGTGTTAGGATTGTTTGTAATAATAGAAAACAATATTTATTTCTACACTTTATAAAATATTGTACAATGAACAAGCCTATTTAACAATTAAACTACACGACAAAAAAAGTTTTAATACTATTATAAAATGTTTATCATTGGTAGAAAACTTGTTCTTAGTATAGTAGGAACACCTTTCTACGAGAAGAGACGTTTCAGCTATACAGTAAAACTGGGTATTTCCATATAACTAAAATAAATTCTTTGATATAAAACCTCATTTTACATATATTCGAAACATGGATATTGTATACATATATACATACATCATTTTTTCACGTTATAATAAAATCACGCTATTGAGAAAACCAATTCGCTAAAAACTGCTATTCCGGTTGTACTGAAACTTTTTCTTAGAAGTAAATAATTTGCTTACCTCTGCCATGACTTCTGCTAGGTCATTAAATCCAGTTGGACTTGACGCTCTGCCATTATTTTTATTGATAAAGCTTTCAGTTTTGTGAGTTTATTTTACAAGCTTTTTCTTCCTTCTCTTTTTCTTCTTTAGCTCTTTTTTTTTGTATGCGTGGCCACTTAGTTTTTTTTTTTTTTATTCCAATCCATGTCAGTAACAGTAAACCAAATGAAAACATAAACTGCAAACTGCTCAATATGATAAAATAATTTGTTTAAAAGTTTTGTGGTAATTCTGATAATTATTATTTAATTTATTATGTTAATATAACAGTGGCCCAATACAATGTAATAAACAAAATTATCAACAACAATGAATTAATAGTAATAATAATCGCATAATCGGTTAGAAGGCAAAAAATTATATTTATATTTACATTGAGAAAATATATAGCGCACGACGTAGGGAGCTAAGAACACCGTTAATTTTTTAATTATATATTTCATACTAAATTACACGAGAAAAAAAAATATAAGAAAAATAAAAAATTATTATAATGAAAATATCGCATAAATTGTAAAAATGCGATATTTAAACATGGTAAGCTACTTAGCCGCCAGGCCATAAAAAAAAAAAAAAAAAAAAAACATTTAAACCTTCATAATTTAAAAACTAAATAAGCTAGAGCAATTTTCTTGGTGTCACTTTTTTCAGCGTACAAAATTACGTAAGAAAAAAATACAATATAAGCAATGGAAAATAAAAAATTTTGTAACTGATATCACGAAAAAACTGAAAAACCCGTAATCTTTTGTATTTTTAACTCATTTATTAAGATGTATTTAATTAGATAATATTTCAAAACATTTTCTTTATGTAATTCGCCGACAAAACGAAGATTTAAAAAAAAAAAAACATGAAGATATCTCTATCCGTTTATTTTTTATGTCCCAAAACAGGTGGAGCCGCTCTTCTAAATAATTACCGCCAAGACTATTCCCGAATCGCTACAAAAACACGTCGGCCAGCAACACGATTGCTCCGTGTCGTGTTATTAGCCAAAGAATAAGTTTTCATTTTTGTTGTTAATTAGGTAAGTTTTCAAAAATTCTCCATGCAAGTCAAGTAAAATAGCAATAAAACAAAAGATAGGTAACGATAATGAAAGGCGCCCAAAGCTGATTGTGGGGGACGAACCTCATTAAGGCCAATACTAATCTCTTTTGGGATGAAAACCGCCTTGCTTTATAAATACCTAATATGAGGTCTAAGTTGGACTGTGGTTCGACTTCTAAATCCCTCTTAAACAAATCAGGTGTTATTCAGAATACGGGCTTGCAGCTTGTTACGGAAAATATTCGATTCTCTCCAACTGCCTATCTTCAAATGGATACTAAAATCCCTCCTCTGGCCATTAGAAAAATGGCATTAGCCGACAAGGTCGTGATCAGAAATACTGTAATTAGATATATTATGATTTTTAATATGTGTTCATATTTTTCGTATAGTTTATTTGATGTAATTATAACTTACATTCTAAACAATTCGGTAAAGATTTTTAACATCTGAGATTTGTTCCTCATGAAGTACCTCTTCTCAGTAAAAGGGCGGATATTTCATGTTTCATTCTACTGTCATACCCATACCTTCAAGCTGCGTCTATGAAATATACGACATTAATCATATCAGATTAAACATATAGATATAGATTACTTTTAAAATTTAAAGAAAGCTCACCCCTCCTCTATTAATGTAAATACGTTTCTCCTTAACTTTCTTAGGTAGCACAATACAAATTTCATGCCAATATTCACTGATGGAGCAAAGGTTTGAGGAGATAGTAGTATAGTTGGTTCTGCCTTTTATATCCCTGATACAACGACTATGAAGTTCAAACTACTACCAAAAGCATTTATTTTTAACGCGGAACTTCTGGCTATAGATGAGGCGTTGAGATATATCTTTAGGGGGGGGGTAAAGTTAATTTCGGTAAAAAAAGGCTCATTTTCAATAATTTTTCTTTATGCTCCAGTGAATGTAAATATTTTTTATTAAGTGTAATACAATAAAGTAACATTTGAACAATATTTTCTGAAATTGTAATTAAGAAATATTAAAAAATAAGCCGTTAAATCTTCAAAGAAGCCTCAAAAAAAAGTTGTTTTGCGGTGGACACTATATTTTACCACTGGTCATCTGAAATCAAAAAAATCAAAATGCTACTTCTAGTTAATCCTTTTCTTGAGGTAACGTTGGGAAGATTTTTTTTTTTTTGATTTTTTAATTTTTGTTACACTTGGAAGTCAAAAACGCGATTTTCGCCATCAAAATCGACAAATTTTTTATTGTAAAATGAGTAATAATTAAAAAAAAAAAAAAAACTCTCCCAGCGTTACCTCGTAATTGATGTGCACAAACACTGTACACAATTTCAAAAGAATCGATGCATTAGTTTTCGAGTTACAGTGTCCACGGACTTTAAAAATGTCAAGTGCGAGAAAAAGGCTTTAAAGTTTTGTGTACAAAAAAATTTGACTTAAACATCAGTACGCGAGTGTTTCTTCTGATATACTTATTCAGAGTCATCGATGCTAAGCCCATAAAGCTCACAGCTTTCAGCTGTAAAATCTAAGGCAGCTTTTTGCTCTTGTCGACGTAGAATTCTGCCTTCTTTACTTTCAAGTGCAGCTTGTTGCTCCACTCTGTTTATGCTCGTTCAATCTACCATGCCTGTCCATTCATGAGAACTTGACCCTGTACTGATGTTTATCTCTTGCATAAATGAGAGCAAAGCAAAAGAGCCCTCATTCAACATTCATGAAGCCACATGAGCTGTGATTTCAACAACAGTTGAGGTACCACTCAGTGATTTTGGGGTAATTTTCCAAATGAGTTGATTCAAACTCTCACTGTTGTTTTTAGTGAATCCTCCAAGATATCGCTGCAGAAGTGCCCCCTTACTCAAGTCTTCATATATCGGTTTAATTCCTTCAGAAACGTCACTTGCAAGTGCAGTGTAACTGTGTTTGAATTACTTCAGGGCATTTGCAGCTGCAGCTTTCTGCCATTCACACCACGAGTCTTGGCCGCTCGGGCATTTGTCGTGCTGCGGTTTCTCGTCCATCGAACGGTAAAGGTAGTAAGTAGCCCAAATGGCACAAAAGTATTTAGTTTTTTTTTTTTTTTGGACGATGTACCTTTTGCTTCGACATCGTCTGTCTTGCGTTTCTGTAGAGGTATTACTTTTTTTGATCGATCTAATCTGGAACTGGTAACCTTGCGATCTTCTCTGCTAATTTTCTTCGACATTTTACTAATGATAAATACACAATCACAGCGAAACTAGAACATACGAAGTTCAAAAGAGCACGAAACAGCTGCCAGGTAGCCGCGCTACGTAGCTGCCCAGTAAGTGTGCAAAACCGGAGCGGAGCACCGCTCACTCAAAACTCTATAGGTCCGTTAGTTTTGTTGCGATCGACTTCAAATTTTGACACAATAATCTTGAAATGTTGTACATCCATATAAGCAAATAAAAAAAAATGCAAAAAAAAAGTTTAAAAACTTTACCCTCCCCCCCTTAAATGTTTATCATTGAAATGACCATTTTATCTTATTTTCCGATAGCCAAAGAGCTCTAATAACTCTCCAGCGGAGCAGTTTTAATGACAACAGTTAACCGATCATAAGGCAAGGGGGAGTTCAACTATACTGAATTTCAGGGCACTGCCTTTACAGGCACGTAGTTGACGCTATGGTAAAAAACACTACGTTTAATGGAGTTATTTTTCCGTTATCCCTTCGACTGACCTAGTTAAATTTCCAAGAGACAGAATAGAGACTGGTTAATATATATTTGTGAAAATCTTCATAAAGGTAGGTGGTACAACAGCGTGCAATCTGTTTCACCTTCTTCCTTTTTGTTTTATTCTATTCCTCCCACACTGCCCGACAATCGAACACGCTCTTTTGTTACGAGGTATTTTGTTTTTTTTATTAAATTACAATTTATTTAAGCACATATAAAAATTGAACGTGATCAACGGTGAAAATCATCTGAATTCCTCCACTTCACATTTTACAATCTTTAATCTTTATCTTAATATACTTTAATTTTAATATCAGTTAATATTAGTCTTCGTATATTATTCCAATTCCTTTTTGGCCAATTCATTAAACATTTTTATATTTCTCTGTACCAATTCTCCTTAATGTTACACTATTTCTGTGTTTAAAATATTGCATCCCTTCAGGATGTATGCTCTGTACACATTGTTCTGCTCATTGCATCTAATGCAATTATCCGTCCGTAAAAATAGCCATATAGGAAGGAAAACGGGATTCGATATAACTATGGAATTCCTGTATAACTGTTGCATGGAAAAGGGATTTGGAGGACAAAGGAAAGTAGAATACATTGGGAGGATTGGAGAGATCTGCAAAATTGAAAGAAAAGTAAGGGAGATTGCTATAAGAAATTATTTTATTTAATTTCAGTGTATGTTTTTGTTTTCTCTTCTTTTAAAGAGTTTTTATTCTTTGTTGTGCGGCGTCGTTTTTGTTCTATTTTTTTCTTTTTTTTTCTTTCTAGTTTAAAAAGATGTTTCGTGACATTTGAAATTTTTTTTATAGTAGAAAGATTTTGGAAATATATATATCACTAGGCGGCTGCAAACTGAAATTCGTCGTAATAAAAATTAATTTAGAATAGAAAAAAACATTTAGAAAGAAAAAACAACAGCACTAGCAGACAATTCAAACAAGAATAAATAAATTTATACTACAATTCATTTCAAGTTAGTAATTATCTGGCATTACTACATAACTGCCATTATATATTTCACAGTTATATTTCATTTGCACTCGTCGTAGTAGTTTGTTAAATAGCTCCGTACTAAATTTTTTCGCAGTGTTTTTTGCATTTTAAATGTGATTTTTTTCTCAACTTCCGCGCGTGCGTTGTTTTTAGATTTTTTATATATAATATATATTTAAGTTCTCGAGAAACGTAATCTTCAAAACGATAACTTTTGTGTTTCAGATTTCAATCTTATAGCGGGTGTTTGGCCCTATATTTGTCTTTGCAAAGGCTGTTTCGTTCATGTCGATCGACCGCTAAAGTCGATTTCTTCTGTCAGCCTTCCATCACCACGTGGCACCGAATTTCGATACTGTGTTATATGCTGCCGTGCCTTCTTTAACGAGCGACAGTGCATTAAAAACAGTGCGCACTAGCTGTTTAACATGGGATATAAAAGCTTGCGATGTTCAGGGATGAATTAAGAAATCTGTTTCCGGAGGGGTAATTTATGTTCTTGGTGGGGGGGGCAGAGATTTTTTTATATTTTTGCTGAAAAAATCTTTCGAGATATTCCTAAATAAAACCAAATATGTAGAAAATGATTTATTATATAATTTGAAATAATGAAAAAGCAAGCGTGAACGAAAAATTTCAAGTAAAATAACCGATTATAAACAACAATGTTTTCTCAGTTGGTTTTAAAATGATTAATTATAATTGTAGCATTAAAGAACATCATATTGTAAAAACATTCTAACGAGTTCACATTATCTTTTTATAACAGACGAATACGTCGTGGTGTTTGAGTTGTTTTAAATGGACTTTTCTTGCAAATAAAAAACAAGAAAAAAGCAACAGAGACCGCGAAATGAAGTTGTCTATAGATCAGTGGTTCCAAAGTGGGTTCCGCAAGAAAATCATCAGGGTTGCCTTCCAACTGGAAAAACCGAGAAACAGAGAATAAGCTAAAAATTTTTCGTAAAACGGGGAAAAAATAGAAATAATCAAAATATATTTTCGATAAGAGAAAAACATTTAAATTAGAAAATAAACGCGTTATTCTAATATATTTCATTCAATAATAAATTATGAAGCCCTTCTCCTTATTTACATCAAGTATAGAGACTGTCGATGAGCCTTAGTAGTAGCCACAAAGAAACTGCGCTCCTCATTTGGTATCTATTTTTTCGCCTAAAGCAACTTTTTTTTTTATAACAACGGGTCTATTTTAGCTTATGAAATTAGTATATATATACTTCTTTATATTTAAATTATAAGTGTCCATTTTCTGTTATTATTTTCAAAATATTATATATAAAAAAGTCACTTTTATCACAGAAAATATATTTAAAATATTAAAAATTAAAAATTGCCGACATGTTTCGGAGTCACGTACTCCATAATCGTAGCATTAATAAATAAAGTTAAAAGTATTAGCTCATTTTGCCGAAATCTTTATAAGGAAATGCAACAACCGTATTTATTGCGAGAGACAAAATAATAGCTCTAAAAAGGAAACTAAATTTCTGGATTTCTTGCATAAAAAAAAAAACAAACAATATTGAATGTTTTCCACTTTTAAATTAAATTCTACGAGAAAACACGATAGAATTACCAACTGAAATTCAAAACATCATTAGTGAACATCTGACGAACCCGTTAAAATCTTTGTCAGAATATTTCCCGATTACCGATAATGACATCGACTGGATACAAAATCCGTATTTATCAATAAAGATAAATCTGAAACTTTACCAATACTTGATATATTCAGAGTTCAACTACTTTAAAATACACACATTTAAATCAGTGTCACTTAAAGGGGTTTTGGGTTAGTATTAAAAATGAGAATACCCTCAAATAGCCAAGAAGGCTACTTTAACTCTGCTCCCTTTTATAACTACGTACAGATGCCAAACAGGATTTTATGCATAAACGAAAAATAAATTCAGGGACGAATTGCTATTCCGGATGTGTACGCATATAACTTTCGGATATTAAACTTAGCAGTTTTAAAACTATTATTAGTAGAATAGTGAAACAATTTCATTCTTCGCGTTCATTTATTTAAAAATTTTTATTAAATAACTTTTATTTACATACTTGAAATTACGATACCTTTTATTATAAGTTAATTGAATCTGGAATAATCGTAGTAAAAGTTATAAGTAAAAAGAAAACAATCAAATTTTGTCTACAAATCACAATTAGTTGTCAAATTTTCATTTGGCATTAAGGGTTCCATAAAATAAAATTGATTTTATAAGGATTCAGCGATTATAAAAGTTTGGGAACCGCTGCTATAGATCATGTTGCTTTAAAAATAAAAAATGAGAATAAATGAAAACCGAAAAGTAACCTTTAAAAACAATTTATTAATATTAATGATAAATGGAGCGACGTGGAACGTGACAGTTCCCGTTTACGCTGACAAAAAATACCAACTGCACCGAATATTTTTTTCAGCTCGCGAGTATTTTATATCTTTCGCACATTTGCAATAAAACCATATCAGTTTTTTTTCATAGAATAACAAGCAAACGTCAAAGTCAAATTTTAAAAAATCATTTTTTTTTTTTTTTATTGTTATTTTATGAAGTTTCATTTTTCCGTCAAAAATAAATCTCGTATTTTTAAAATTTGAAAATATACCACTAATTAAACCACTTGAAAAATGTTTTGGCAGCAACTTTTTACATAACTGTAAACAAATTGAATAAAAAGAATTTTATTTCCTGGCGATGATTGTCTGGAAATTGTACAACATAAGTAAAGTCAGGCAAACTAACTAACGAATTCGCCTCACTCTTGAAGGATAAAATACTTGCAATAATAGAACATTTGGGCTGCCTTCATCTGGAAAGAGAGCAGTGTATGCTTTTGAAAATAAAATGTCGATACTGAAGGAAGAAATTATCCAACTACGAAAGTTGTTTACGACCAAAAACAGTGCTCATCTAGAAATGAAGTTAAGAGAGAAGAACAGTTTTCTAAAATGAAATTTGAGCATTATTGATATGTCAGCCCATGTGACTGCGATTAAAAATCCGCAAAAAAGTTTCCTATAGCCGCACACTCACAACCAATTTATTTCCTTAAACTTTGTTGCGATTAAAATTAGGGATCGGAGTAACGATGGAGTAGAACCAGAGCGAAGAAAGGAGTCGAACAAGTTTAAAAGAAACTGAAAACAAAAAAAAAAATCAGGCAGATTTCTGAGGGTAAGAAAAGAAGTCCTATCTATTCCAGAAACGAAATTATAAGAGTTCCGTAATGATGTTTCCAGTTCCATGAAAGTAAAAAGAGTGACTTAAAAATTTGATGAAATGCGTCATGATTCATTAAAGCTAAAGTCGTACGAGAGAGTTGTGGAATCAATAAAAGGAAATTAATTTATCGGGAAAGGAACTATGGTTAAAAGGATGCTGTGATAGAGAGAATTTAAAAGCCTTAGCCACCTTGCAAATTTGAAAAGTAGGAATAGAACGTGAAAAAGAGGAATAGATGCTTTTCCATGCCATTTTTTACACCCGTTTTAAGAATAAATCTGACTCTAACATTGGTCCTTTTATAACAGAGGGTTGAGCGAAAAAATCTGAAAGTCGTTAAACTCAAGTCAAAAGCAACCTTATAGTCTTAATTCCACCACAGAGTTAACTCTTTTTTACGACCTAAAAGATGGGTGAGGATCAAGTTAAGGGCAAAAGAAATAGAATCCACGAATAAATTATATTCGGAAAAATAATTCAAATCTGTAGGGACTGAAGCGAGTGAGAAATCCGTGAAAGAACGGAGTTTATGCCAAATCAACTTTAGAAAGGACTTATCATGGAACATAAAGAGAAGTGAAGGAAGACGCAAAGGTGACTTAATTCAAAGAAATGATTATAAAAACGTGGTTGCTTCCAATGGTGCCGTCTAAAGTGCGCTATAAACAACTGAGGCCTAGATTAGGAGAGGTAAAAAATAGATCAATAGAACTAAGCGAAGAGTGATTTTTGATATAAGTGGGAGAACCATCATTAAGGCAGATCATTCTAAAAGATAAAATTCTCTAAGATTGTTACATTACTATTGTAATTGTCTGAAAGAGAAAACTGACGTTTCAATCATCACTTATGCTGAAAGGAAAGAAGAGAAAATTGATGAAAGTTTGAAAAGGAAAATTTCGTAAATCGTAATTCGGAGAAATATTAGCAGCAATGAAATTAAAAAGTATAGAAGAATGGTTAAAAACAGAGATGTGAACTAAGTTGGGATAAGGATGATTATAAGGCAACAAGGGTTTGGTGGTCATTCCTTACTAAAGTAGCTGAATCACCGTAGACATCGCTGTGGTTGGAACCGAAGAGGGAAAATCCGTAGACGGTGGTGTAAGAAGACTTTTTTAACAAGGTTTCACAAGAAGCAAGCAATATTAATATTATATTGATCCTACAACCGTTATAAGGAGTTCTTGTGTTGGTCTTGATGCTGCGGTTGGTCTCGTTGTAGAATCTTAAGTTTACAGAACATAGTGAATTCTCAGATAGATGAAAATAGAGTTGAATACGAAAGACCAAAGAAGGAAAGAAATTGAAAAAGATAACAGAGAAATCAGGATAAGAATCGATATGGAGAGCGTTTAATAATTTAGAACTGATATTTCGGGACAGAGGAATGAAGATCCAACTCCGGCTAAAATTCCTTCCATGTCACATATGGTCTGTTGTACGTTACGCGATGGGAACATGTGTATTCCCAAAAAACACAGAGAAAAAGCTACAAACGTTTGAAATGTGGACGTACAGACGGATGCGTAAAATAAAATGGACGGAAAAAATCAATAACGTGAAGGTGTTGCGTCGTTAACTAATCTTATTACCTGCCTTGAAGGAAAATAAGGAAACATATACAAAGCAAAGAATACAGGTGGACCCCATCTTTCGCTTGGCCGTCAATGGAAAAATATTAGGCAAAGCGCCAGCGGGAAGAAAGCGGCTAACCTTATTATGTGGTTTAGATATACATAACAGCGGTTACACAGATAACTCAAAGAATGCGTGATGTAGCGACCTTCAGCTATGGAGAAGCTTACCGAATACGTAAATAAATAACGTAAAATTTAGAAAAGTACTCTTTCCATAGTTCAACATAACATGAGGCATATTAATAAGCAAAGAGGAAAAAGTAAAAAGAAACCATATAAAAAAATTAAAGTAAAATGCAAGCTCTCACTGCTCTGATAAATCATTGCGCGAGAATGGTGGTATACTATCAATCAACCTTTTTAAAGGCAATAAGCAACACCGACATGCTTTGAAAAGGAACGCACAGAAGCTGGAAATAGAACAATGATAAAACGAAAAGAAAAGTAGTATATAAAACCAAAAACTGCATAAAAATAGCTCCTATCGCTCAAAATAATTATCGGATCTACATCCTCGTAAAAACGCATTAAAAAACAATAAAAGCGGCAATATGATATCCAAGAACTAAAGAAGTAAGCGATAGCGTTGGCAAATGGAAATGAAACAAAATGATGCGTGAACAAAAAAAAACAATTAGAGAGACGAATAGAAGGGAATGATCAAAGTAAAAATATAAAGCAGGAAAAACTATGTAACTTTCACCATATTTAAGATTGTAGCATATGGGAAAAATTTTATTCTTCAAATTAGGGATATCGAATCTACTGTGAGCAGATAACGATATAGAGGCCAAGACATTTTTAGAAGAAAGAGAAGAAAAGTTATCAAAGGAAACGTTATTCGTATCCGAAGTCGATTCGGCAATCATAAAGTTAGAGGAAAGTGGAACTTCGGAAGTATTTGAGGGTATATAGAAACAACCGAACGGTAGTTTTTAATGTCGGCGCTAAGAGTAAGATTGAAATAGTAAGAACTGAGGAAATTTCGAAATTTCGAATTTTTGTTACGACATGAAGCATTGAAGTGATCAAAATGGAGACAATTGCGACAGAGTTTGGATTTACGGATTATTGATTCTAACTCGGTAGGAATCATAGAAATGAATAAAGCATGAGAACACATGCATTTAATCTCAACAACAGGAATAAGAATGTAAAAGAATTAGCAGTTGTATGTTTGTGCAATCGGCGAATGTTAGAGATCGGAATATCGGATGAACAGTTATTATAAAGTTCTTCAACAGTAAGATACTAATACATGGCGGACTATACCAAATCGGAATAAGAAAGATTAGGAAAGAAATGAATGGAGATGTGAAATTTATCAGCGGACAGCGTTGATATGAAATTGAATTTAATCGTTTACCGAAGCAAGAGATCAGAGAAATACCGCTAATTTATTGTGAAACTTTTTGGCTAAAGCCATGAGATGAAGATACGCTATACTTTTTTTTCCAAATTTTCGCAATACTCGGAAAAAGGCAACAGCAGTAAGGCTAACTTCTGAAAAATTAAATCCAAGAGTATTATTAGAGATACTGAAAGTATCCGTGTCGAGACGGGTTTATTAATATTTTCTACCGAAACAGTATTACCTCTCGAAATAGATGAGTTGGACGCGAGTAGAGAATATAATTACCGAACAATTTTATTTGTTTCGTTAGCGATTTTAACACGAGCGACGGGTTAGTGTCACTTTTATTAACAGTACGAGGAAGAATAGAGAGACGCTTACCTGCTACGTTAGACGAATGTAATTTAAATTATCGATGAATTCGGAAAGTAGACAACGACGAAGAGAGAAATGAAACTGATAGAAACGAACGAAATAAAATAAAATAATAGAAATAAAAATAAAAGCGCATAATAGAGATAAACAAATTAAACGATCTCTCCAATCTTCAACGGACCATTGAACACAGAGCAAATAAACTTTATCATTCGAGAACAATCTCAAGGAATTATGTATAATAAAAAGAATATTACGTACGATCGGCAAAAAGAGGTGTGATGAGAGATGTAAAGAACGTTTGATTTTTGGATATGGTAAAATATATTTAGGCTAATTCTATGTGTTTTACGATCGGAATATTTTAGAAACGGATCACCGGAAAGATATGATGTGAGAGATGGAAAAAAAAAATAAAAATAAAAAATATCACGTACAATCGGCATAAAAAGAGCTGACAAGAAGTTAATTTTTGGTATTTTGATAGTATACATATGTAATACTTACGATTGAAATTCTTGACGCAAAGATAGATAATAATAATAAGTAACAGCAATGAGAGTAAATAACAACGACAGTTAACAACAGTAATAAGCAAATACTCAGAATGAAAATGAAGATTGTAATTAATGCCGGAGTATAAGAAAGGGTTTATCATATCTGCGATAATAACATTTATTGAGTCCCATTACCCGTGATGTATTGAAGTAGGTGTTTGTGTCTCTTTTTATAATTTAATAAATGTACTTTTAAGCTGGACGGTAAAGAGTTGAAAATAATAGACCCTTTATAAACTGCTTGTATACGTGTGTGAAATTTTCGGAAGTCTGGAACAGGGGCAATTTCTACATGTGCAGACCTTGTTTTCCTATGGGCAACTGAAATATTGAATCTATCCTTGTATTTAAAAACGAAATTTAGTATTTGTGAAGTGCAGTTTCTTCGGCACAATTGAATCGTCATGTTTCTAATCTTTCAAACCTGATTCTGTTGATAATAATTATTACGATAACCATTATTAGTAAATATGTCTACGCCACCTGCATGATTATTATTGTTACTGGTTTTATCCTCATTTTTATTACTGTATTATTAATATTATTACCATTATTATTTTTAAAGATGTCAAGTGAAATTTTCTTAGTCAAATATATCTGCCGGGATGTTTCGTAAATTGAGACTGCTTCTCCAAAATATGCTGGGGGTTATATGGATGACTGCAGGCTACATTAATACATGTTTTCTCAAATGACATCTCATTTAGGCCCCTTTGTTAAACGAGACTGTATCATTTAATATAAATATTTATAAATTTAATGTGTTATCATTTAAGTACCAGCTTCTATAAATACTACTAAATGTGTTACATTACTCTTACTATTACGTTATATTTACATATTTTATATATTTTATATTTAGTTATCTTATTTATATTTTTATTCTATTTAGTTCATTACTTGATTTATATCTTTTATCTATTTACGTATATCTTTACATTTTATTCATTTACCTAGCTTTATATTTATTTTACTTCGGTTATTACATTTGCAGTACACGTCAGAGTTGAAATATTGTGGGAATATGTTGAGTTTGGCTGGTGATAGATTATATAAATAATTTATATGCTTAAATTGTAGATTTAATTTTCAGATAGATTCAATTTTGTTAGTTTTTAAAATAGCATTATTTTTTAATTTTTTTATTTAATCATTTATATACTTTTCTCCTGTTTTCAACATATTTATACAAACAACTTTGATTTTGTTTCAATTCAACTTATTATAATATGTATTTATCATTACTTCATTTAATTTCATGCATTTATCGCTATATTTCGCACTTCATTTGTAATCCGTAAATATTATGTTTAATTTTCGTATTTATTATTATCTCATTTATTTCATGCTTTTATCGCTATATTCGCACTTCATTGTAATTCGAAGATATTATGTTTAATTTTACTTTTTGTTTTTCACTATTCGCGCTACGTAGCGCATTTGTGAAATTTTGTAATAATAATAATAATAATAAATAAATTGAAATTGAAAATTGAATTAAGTTGAAACGATCAGTTTGAATTTTTATCTATATGGATACCCTACACAAATATTTCGTTACCGGTTGACCGCTGAAAAGCAATGATTAATTATAATTATTATACATATATGACAACGAAAAACAACGATTATAAAATGGTACGTATCACTGTTGTTGGCGGCGAATCCGGTGGTGACAGGATACGGTGAAATTCGTTGCTGTTGCGAAGTTCAGGAACTCGGTTCGAACGATACTTCGATAAATCACGCCTTAAAAAACTTGCTTATACTCGACAATGACTTCGGAAAAACGTTAACTTATACGGATAAAAGGCAATTCCGAAGCAAGACCAAAACAAGCGACTTGCTCCGAACGACGAGACTACTTCTTCAATTGACGACAGGAATTCTTTTTTGATGAGGACTTTTCTTGACTGACGGTAAAACACGACTAAATAGAAGTAATTATTTGAACCAAAGGTAAAATGAGACCAATTGTCAACTAAAAAATCTTCCTTCGATCTCTGGTATTTTCCTTTTTCCTTTCCTCCCCGTGACCGTTAGCCTTTATCGAGTTAGATACACGTTTCTTCTTGCGGTGATTAATGATTGGTTAACCCGGACTGACAACAGGATCACACATACACGCGCGTTTACTCCCGCAGCACTTTTTCGATAATTTGTATTTATTTTTATTTTATTATTTTTTATTTCACTATTTTATTATTTTGTTATTTTATTATTTTATTATTTTGTTATTTTTGAATTTTACCCTTAAACCATGTAATGGACACATTAAAAGGTATATATGCATTATAACGTGACATATACTCTCGTGCTAGATGTAAATGCGTACAGAATAAAAAAGGCTAATTTTCAACTTGAGAATAATTCAAAAAATAGATGATATGGTACAGCCTAAGGGGTCATCGCGACAGCCTATAGTTGCTAGAGCGTTCAACTTACGTTACGGAAGTCTTAAGTTCGATCCCAGGCGACGACAGAAATTTATTACAAAAATTAAATTCAATAATCGCTAATAATCGCGTGACAGGCAAACTGGCAAACCACTATGTGTTCCATCATATGCGCGCCAGTTAGTATACAACAAACACACATGGGACTGCATTTGTAGCGCGATAAATTAAACAGTCACAATACCAGTTGCAAGTGTGTAGTCTTGCGAGCGTACACTCGCGCTTTTAATATAACGATTGCCGTGAACACTATACCTATGTCTGTGCAGCTAGATTATAGAAATAGGTAGTCACGACGCTCAGAATCGAGCAACACAACTTAAGAGAAAGAGATAGCCTAAAGGATGGGGATTGGAGCGTTTCTTCGAGGAGCTACCCTTAAAAGTACCGGTCGTCTACAACGGACGAGGTAAACGGGCTTAGGTTAATTCCGATCTCAGCCATGAATTTTGATTGGTTTTTAAAACGGGGCTCAGATTACTGGATCAGCCTAAAAGGGTTGAGGCGTTTCCGTGTAGATCGTCATTTAAGGACATCTTAAAAGGCTTCAATTGACACGAATTTGAAGCATTTGGATATAAAATTTGGGTTAAACTTTGAAAATTCCACCAGATTACCGGAAATGAAGAACGTAAAGTGCTTCAGGCTGAAATGAATTTTGAGCCTCCAGAAAAGATATTCGGTTAAATTTTGAAATTTAATTTTAGACTTTTAATCATGTATGGGGCGCGAAAAGCAAGCAGTGCTAAGGTTAGTTTCGAGCCTTGATAGAAAAATTGTAGTTAGTTTCTATCATCCTCGTCATTTCTTGAGTACTCTTAGCTGCATTTCTTTGTGCGCTTGATGTAACACTAATATTCTACTAACCTCATTTTTCACTTGATATTCCAATCTTCCACGCTTTCGTTAATTTTTTATTGAACTTTTAAAATTAGTTGTTCTTAAAAAAATTTTTATATTTCAAGTACATCCGTTGCTCTCTTTCTCCGATAATCTTTCCTTGTATAATTAATTCGTATTGTTTCCCTCTGATAACGTGACCGAAAAAAATCCAGCAATTTCGATCACGTTATCATCAGAGGGATGACGAATTGTTACGGCTAATTATACAAAGAAAGATTATGGGAAAAAGAGGGCGAGGAAGAAAAAAGACGACGTGGATCAACAACATATGGACCGATAAAGTAACCATGAGAGACTTACGCAGTGGCCAAACATGAGATATGATAATTTGCCAACAATGTGGATCGTTAATGCGCACATATCTGCGTATGGCATGAGAACAAGAAGAAGTTGAAAGGATACAATTGGAAATTAGAAAAAATATGTAGGTAGATCGATTTTAATTAAAGATCAAATGTTCTCGGTTAAAAAATGTTGCCGTTATAGACGACGATATATTCAAATGTTTATTGGAACAGAAATGGTGCATACGTGATCTCCTCTCACAACTGACAAAAATCTTGTCCGATCAAATGACGTAAGACATAAGGGGGTATTTTATATAACAATTCATTAGTTCTCGTTAAATCAGTCTGTGAAAATTTCGAGACTAACTTTAGTAAATTAATAATTCACAAGTAAGTTTAAAAGAAAAAATTTTCATGGTGTTAATGTCACTTTAATCCAGTGTATCAGTGTGTGCGTATATTACGCTGATACATAAATTCGCAAAAAATAAATCGGTAAATTACACGCTAAGTAACATTAAAAGCGGTTTGAGATTATATACTACACGTGGGAACTCGGGTTCCGTTATTAATTTATAACGGTCAAAAACCGGAAAAAACATATCGATGGCAGTTATCGATGGCAGTTCGCGTTGCAATTCCACTCCAAAAAAAAAAAAAAAAAAAAATTAAAATCGTAACAAAGCGCGGATTGTACTGATCTTAGCAGTTGCGCACAATCCACTAATCAATATACCTAATACGTATTAAATGAAATTCTTGCGAAGTCTTATTTAAAGCAAAAAAAAAAAAAAAAAAAATTCTGACGCAAATGTTGAACAAAATATTTACAGCTAACTCAGAGTAAAAATTATCAGTTATTAGTTTTAAAAAAATCATACGAGCGAGGTGTATTAAAAAAAGAACGGGAATTTTCATTTTTTGAAAAAAACTGTCTACGGCAATGTTATTATCACCTTCAAAATAGCTACTATTAGATATTATATCCATGATTTTCCTCTTGCTGTCACCTTTTCTCTGAAGACAATTTTATTCAGTGACTAGACAGGTCTGTGAAGGTATTACTATAAATAAGATGTCTATTTTGACTGTGACATTTAGGCTAAGAAAACATTTTTTTTTTTTTTGAGTGCCGTGTGCAGCTGCCGGGGCTATTACGACACCGAAATACTTCAAACAGATTTCTTATTTAAAGAAAAGTTCAGGTACAGGACTCGCTAATGTCTGTCTTCGCCTTCAAATGATGGTTCTCTTACAACGCAAATCCTCCAGAACATTCCACTTTTGCTTTTGATTGCGATAGCTAAGGGGATTTTTTTAACAATTTTAACTGAAAACGTGAACTTCGTTCTGTAGACATTGAAAAATTATAACTACTGGCTAAAGTCCTTTTGAAATTTGCGACTCCGAGTAGCCATCCCAAATTACACTTTGATTTGAATAAAATTCAACATCTAATATAGCTCGAGAATTTTCAGACGGAACATCAGTCAAGTTGGTCAATGGTGTGCTCTTACTTAGTAGCCTCTTCGATAGTTATATAACAGGGCTAGACTTTATACAGTCAACGATTATATTGCATACATGTAAATTCATTTTCGGTTCAACATTTGAGGATGGTTTTAATAGATTTTCCGCTCAAAGTCTTTACTGCTTCTATTATCGCTCCCACCATGATTTCTGGACCGAATTCCATCCTTCCTTCTTCTTTTTGGTTGAACACCTACGCTTCCTCCTTTTCTAATAATTATTCATTTCATCTGTATCTGTTCAGCCTACTCTTCCCCCCTATTTTCGTGGTTTATTTTGCATTCCTCTCTTCGACGTTCTGTAATGTTGTTTCCGTTGTTCGTATGAGTTTTGGCCATTCTCTGCTGCCTTTCTCCAGATTTCGCTTTTCCTTAATTTCCTGTACACACTATACTCTCCATCCTGATGATGCAGTTATTTGCGACAACGACGATCTCATGTGTTCTTTCAGTGTTCATCCCTTGCTGTGGTGCGTTGTTCTGCTTTGTATTCCTATTTGTCGAGACTTGGGTTTTCTACTTCTCATTGTGCTTCTTACATCCTGTTTTTTCCTTCCCGAATTAATTATTCCTGCTATTTGTTCCTTTTTATCAAACATTTCTGATCGGATTAAAATATAGCCGACTTCTTTCCTTACTAATTGTTTCTGGGTGAGAAGGTCCTTAGTTGACGAGCCCAACATAAAAAAAAAAAAAAAAAAAAAATTCTTCCTTCTTTACCAATCCTTGATCTTCCTATACAGCCCTGTCCTTCCTCTCTTCTCCCCTGTTTAATCTTTTCCCCTACCTTAGCCGTTCTATTATTTCCTCTATAGTTCACCTGCGGGTCAATCATCGTCCGTTTCCGGCTTCTCTTTTCTGTTTTTCTCTCGTTCAATCGCCCTCATGTCCCTTTGAACCTCCAGAGCTCAATTATACCTGCGATGCGAATCACGTCTTGTTCGAATGCTACTTTTTTTCCTTCGAATATTCATTATTCGAATCTTCTGAGCCTTGGCCTCCCTACTCCTTATAGTGACCGCGCCACTCTTGTAATCCCTTCTCTCAATATGGTTCCTTTGTTAGCCTCCTTTACCTCCAGAACGTAAAGTTCTCTGCTCTGCGTTGGATAAGTTCCACTGTTGATATGCCCAACGGGGAAAAAAAAGGGAAAGAAGGAAAAAGAGAATGGTTTCTAAGAGGTTTATCCAACTAACGTTTCTCACATTGTCCTTTTCCATGTTTTCAATGCTCTAGGTAAATAAATAAGGAAATCGTAGGAAAGGTGAAAGAAGCGAACGAATAACTATTATGTCTTAGATGTTTTTGCACTTACTATTCGTTGACCTCTTTGAGCGTATTAGTCATTCTATTCAGTGTTACTGCGGCTACGGTGGAGTTTTCACGTTTGTGAAGATATACCCGGCCACAAAATGGCCACAAAATGGCCACGTAACATTTATATATACACAACGTGTTTATTTTGTTTATGGATGAATTGCATATCCTTTTTCACAGTTTTACAAACGATGTCGTACGAAAATGAACAAAGTCGACTTTTAGCCTTGTTTGAACAAGCTTGTACCGGTGACAGTGAACAGTTCAGTGCAGGTGACGAGTGAGAAAGAATATGCAGAACTTACCCAGAGGCTTTTGTATACGTATTCACGAACAAGTTGAGGAAACTATGATCTGCCTTCCGAATGAAAGTTCGAACACATATATGAGACGTATAAACTGTCCTTCTGCCAAAGACAAACAAGGCGTAATTGCAATAAATGTAACAAGCCTATCTGTACGCAACACATTATCCCAGTATGCCAAAGTTAGGTTGATCTCAAAAGCGATTAACTTGGTATATAAGTAATAAATAAGCTTTATTTTACATAATTCATAATTTGATATTAACGTGTTAAAAACAATTTTATGTTTTGCACCTAAATTGTTATAATTTTTTTGTTTTTGATTCTAAGTTAGGTTCCAACAAATTGATCTCAGGAGAAAAATGTTTATGTTTTTCACTTTTTGATGATTATATGCTTATTTTATAATAAATAAATGTTTAATTTTCATAAATAATGTATATAACTACCTATTTCCCTAATATAGAAAACTAATATTGACATAAGATTGATTCAGTGTATAATAATGTACATGGGTATTAGATACCCAGCCACAACGGCCGTGTTCCATTTGGCCGCCACAATGACGCCAGGTTAATAAAATGAATAGTAGGCTATGGAGCTAAAAAATTAAAATAGAAATTTTTCTGATAGCGTTTGCCGTTTTCACCGCTTGCTACTGTGGCCTAGTTGGTTAGTTGATTGTTTTTCGTTCGTGTAGAATACCCCGCTGCCGTGCCTTGATACTTGCGGGGAGGGGGGATCAACCAAGGACCTTTACCCAGAAACAAGGAGAAGGAAAAGAGTCGTTAATTAGATTTGTATTCGCTCAGCAATATAAAGGAATTAATAGATGGGATGACGGAAGCAGAAGGAAAGGACAGAATGTAAGACGCACAGTAAGGAGCCGACATTGATACTTTTAAATTTTTTACTTACGCTGGGTTCTTTCATCAAAAAAAAAAGAAAAAACCTGACACGCAACTTACCGAATTTATTACTAAAATAATTCATGTATTTCTGGAAAATAAGATCAACTTTTTTAAATTATAATTATCGTAAATTTCCACCTTTTTTCTCTTACTTAAAAATATTAAGACGCTTTCCGCGCTTTTCAATCGAATATATTTGACACATGTGGTGCCGTTTACTGATTTTCAAAGTAATCTTTTTTAACTGGGAAAGAGCGAGCTTCCAAACCCCTTTAAGCGGTATTTTATTTCTCTTATTTCAATGGTTTTTATTAAAAATTTTTGAAATTTAAATATTTAGCTGTGCTTCATGTTATTCAAATTTCTTTGTTCAACGTACATCATTTGTTCTTCCGCGCTTCAATCTATATTATTATTAATTGTTTAATTTAAGTCATGTAGAAATGAACCGAAGTTATTATGAATTTCTATATAATAAAAAAAACATTAGTTGCAGTATAAAATAAATTATAATAAAATCAAATATTACAAAATTATTAAGAAATATTTTTAGACAGAATCCATCTTCATCTTAACGATGTAAGATAACGAAATTTGTTATTTTATGTCGTTAAGCTAAAGGTGGACTCTGCCTGAAAACGTTTTTTTCTTTCTTTTTGCGATATTTGTATATAAAGTTAATTTTGTTAATAGTAAGTTAACAAACGGTATGGATTTTTACACTAATTTTAATTATCTGTAGTATTCCGGGTACGAAAAAAAAAAAAAAAATGAAAATACAATATACAAAAACCTGAATTAAACACATCTAATAAAGGAAATTTTGCATTTATTAAACTAATACTTACTTAAGTCGCTCCCAGGTTTACTCAGCCTGAAATAATTGTGTACCAGATAAATCTGGGAAGTAAAGGCGGTCGGGAGAAAGGAACTGGCTCCAGTATTCTCCTTAGATCCATTAGGCCTAATACCATTATGAAAAGCTTAACTTCACAATCTCCGACGCCCTGTTAAGGATATCGGACATACTTTACTTTCTTTTTTTTTACTTACTTAATAAAATATTTTGTGAAAAAAAATGCCTATTTCAAGATTTACTTTAAAAATTTAGTACAAATGTGAAAAAGCGAAAAATAATTACTCGATAAAAGATAATACATTTTACAGTAAAATATACTTTAAAGGAGCGATATTATGATTATTCTTAAACAGCATTAATATCTTAATTAAAGTCTCGGTACATAAACTTAAAATAACAACAATTAAAAAAACATATTAAACGAATATAACTGCGCAATCACCAGCCGTTTTTTACTAGCCGAGTATTAGAGAAATATTACGAATATTTAATACGGTTTTTAGTTCTTGTTGCAATTTAAATTTAGTGATCAAGGCCTTAATTAAAGTATGAAAGTTGTTTAACAATATCCCTCCTTTAAAGTATATTTTACTGTAAAATACACTATCCTTTATCGAGTACTTATTTTTTACATTTTTCATGTAGTTTAATAAAATTTTTAAAGTATGAAGTCATTATTTTTTTAAAAAACTATTCTGTTTTTCAAGACTATCAATTTGGTTTTCGCAGTCAACATTCTACCGTTGGCCAGATACATCGAGTAACCTCAATAATAGAAAGAGCGTTCGAAGAAAAAAAGTTTTTCGGCGGTCTATCTGGATATTGAGCAAGTATTGGACTGAGGAGTGTGGCATCAATGACACCTACACAAGTTAAGCCCGTCTACTGAAATCATACCTCTCAGACAGACAATTCCGCGTAGCCTATGGAGATGCGAGATCATCCTTCCGTCCAATACAGGCCAGCGTACGATAGGGTTGTGCCCTCGGACCTATTCTGTGTTTTCTGTATACAATAAACATACCAACAATACCAAATACTGCTATTGCTATGTTCGCTGACGATACAGCACTGCTGTCAGTAAACGGCTCACAAACTGAAGCAACTGAAAACCTTCAGAATGCTTTAGACCGTGTATCAAACTGGACCGAAAATTGGAAAATCAAGCTCAATGAGCAAAAATCTATCTACACCACTTTCGCCCTTCGTAAACGAGATCCGCGTCGTGTAGTGTTCATAAATAGACGACAAGTGTCAATCTTAGATTCAGCAAAATACTCGGGTGTGCATCTAGATGCGAAGCTGACTTGAAAAACTCACGTTGTGTCAAAAGCTCAGCGGATTCGAGAAAAAACACGTGAAATGTATTGGCTTGTCGGGTGACATTCCAAAATGAAGCTTGAAAACAAACGACTCATTTATGAAACCATCGTAAGACCGATTTGGATTTATGGGGTACAGATATGGGGATGTACCAAAACATCAAACAGAAACATTATTCAAGCAACCCAAAATAAATTCCTCCCTGTGATAACCAATGCTCGATGGTTCCGACGGAACGAATCTTTACATACTGATTTAAGGATCAAATGGGCGGACGAAGTCATTAAAGACTTTGCCCATCGTCACGAAGAAAGACTCCATACCCAACCGAACCCGGGGAAGCATTGGACCTTTTGTTTACTACAGAAGATGTAAGACGGCTTAAAAACCGAACTAACCAGTCGTGTTGTAAATTTTTATTGTTTTATTGTATGTATGTGTATATAAACAGCAAAGAATAGTTATAGTGGACTATACTACTTTTCAACACGTTACTTTTAGTTATAAATGTTTTTTTGTTTTTTTTATGGCCTGAACGAAAACTGTTCCTTTAGCCAGCAAACTAACATTGTAATGAAGTTAAATAATCAACATAATAATTGTTGGAGAGATAAGGAACTGCATAAAACTCGAGGAGAGGAAATTTCCCCTAACAATGTGGCCGCATCTACTGAATAGTGCCCACAATGTCCCAAGAAATTTAACTATAATGAAATAAAATAAAATAAAACCCCATATTACAATATGGCCGCAAATGCAGAGCACTGCCCACACTGTTTGATGGGGAGAAGTGAGTAATTGGAATGAATATGATTGTACTGCGAGAGAGAATGAAAAGATAATTAATAAATAGATAAAAATTAGAATGAAATAAAATAAAAGCATCTATGAGTAAGGAAAAATTAAATAATAAAACTTAAAAGAACTTATAAAATATTATAGATGTGGCAAAGTGAATAGAGGTATACGTCGTATTATTTTTAAAAAATTTTTTTTTCTTTTCTTTTTTTTTTTTTTTACTTATTTAGAAATAGTTTTAAGATTATAATAACCATACAGTTCCCTTAAGGGGCTGTTTTACAAAAAAAACACATAAAATATACATATACCCGTACCCTCGCTCTTGGCTTTACGATTTAATAAAATCATTCTTGTTTAGAATCAGTTTTAAAAACCATAACTGATACATTTATTGAAATAACCTCATTCCATGACATACTGCTTACAGAATTATTATAATAATTATCTTTAGTCAAATTACGTTCATTAGTAATATAACTTCTACAATATTTTCATAATTTTTTTTTTACACATATATTTTAGTACAATCTTGCTACGGTAAATAAATTAGTACCACTTTTGAAACGATGTTACAAGTTAACCTAACTAATTTGTAACATGAACAGAGTAGAAACTATTACAATTATATAACCCCTAATGTATAAGTATATAAATAATCATAAGCGTATATAAATAGCCATATGCACGCACATCAAATATATGTACGTACCCACTAGTTACATATATATATATATATATATATATATATAAAATCGTCTCTTCGGGCTTCGGAATAGGGCAAGCCCCCTTCACCCCCAGATTTAGTTCTTCTATAATTCTTATAGAAAAGTAAACTTTTTCATTGGCTACGCCGTTCGACAGAAAAAAATTCTTTTGGGATGTAGGAGCGCTAATATCGCATTAAAAACATTTTATCAGTTTTCGTAGGAAGTTTTTCCTGATGAGTTCCAACTTTCAACACTGGGAAATGTAGGAGCGCTAATATCGCATTAAAGTCTTATAAATGGGACAATTTTCGTGACAGGACACTTTTCCTGATGACCCCTGGTGTAAAAATGGCATAGCCATTAATATATATATATATATATATTCATCGATCCTTGGAATTTTTAAATCCGAATGTATATTTTCATTGCGTTGGTACAAAAAAGCTCCAGTGATGCGTTTGAAACACTTGTTTTTAGCGCGCTGAATAATCAATCGATTGGATTTCTTTGCACAGCTCCAGAGTTGAATACCATACATCCATATTGATCTAATGATTTGACAATAAATTAAACGTTAATTAGACACACTAAGCTTGGAATAACGTCCAATCAATCAATAAATCTCTCTTAATTTAGCAGTTTGTGTTTTTTTCATCTTGACATACGTCTTTCATTCAGTCTCGAATCTAAACGCATACCAAGGTATTTAATGAAGTCCGATTTCGGAATAGAAAGGCGATCAAGATATATAGAACAGGTCTTAGATTTACAAAGTGTAAACATGACGTGTCCGATTTTTCTTGATTAATCTTGATCTTCCAATCAGTTTTTTCATTACTAAAGAAATCGTTGCTAATTATGTGCAAGTAGAAGGAATTACGGACTTATCGTCAGATCATACTCCCCGGTACTTATGGCACTAAATTCTGTAGTCATTTTAAAAAAAAAAATCCGTTGAATCTCACCAATAAGTATACCAACTGGAATCAATTTAGAGAAAACCTTGACTCTTCAACTAAACTTAAAATCAGGCTTAAAACTATTAGTGAATTATTGGAACAGCAATCCCAGCACTTATTCAACTCGGTGCAAAGAGCTGCTAGCCAGGCCACTCGAGCTCTTAAAGAAAACTTTCCAAATGAATTACTGTGTCCTATCGAAGTCAGAAAACTAATAAAAGAGAGAAGACGTGGATGGAAAATTTGGCAACACTCCCGTTATCTATCGGACAAAACAAAATTTAATGGTATTAGCAATAAATTTAATAGGCTAATCAAGAATTTCAAACAGAAAATCGTCGCAAACTACTTAGAAAATTTAAGCCCCGAAGCGGACACAAACTATTATTCACTGTGGCGTGCAACACGGCGCTTCAAACGCCCAATAGTTCAAATTCCTCCTCTCAAGGACGAACAAGGACAGTGGATCCCCAACGACAAGAGTAAAGCTGAACTATTCCCTTCCCATTTAGCCTACACATGATATAAATTCCCAGTTCGATATAACAAAAAACCACCAACCTTTCCAGCAAATAAAACCAGTAACTCCTCTTAAAGTTGCACAAGAGTTAGATAATAATATGAATCCCAAAAAAGTTCCTGGAATCGATCAATTTTTATCGGGAGCGCTTAGAGAATTACCACGTAAAGGAATTATCATACTGACATATCTCTTTAATGCCTGATTCAAAATAAAATACATACCAAAGTGTTTCAAAATTGCACAAATCATCATGTTACCCAAACCTGGGAAACAAACAGAAATAACAAATTCGAATCGACCAATCTCTTAATTAACTTCCGTATCAAAATTATTCGAGAAACTACTCCTTAAGTGGCTTGAACACTTACTTAAGATACCAGATCATCAATTTGGCTTCCGTAACCAGCACTCTACGATTGACCAAGTGAATCGTATAACTAAGCTAACTGAATTCGACCTTTGAAGAAAAAAAATACTGTTCAGCGGTTTTTCTATATATGTATATCAAAACTTTAAACCGAGTCCGTCACGACTGACTATAAAATGGGCAACTTGCTACCGGAAAACTTTGCCAAATTCTTGAATCATACATCTCTGCTAGATCCTTCGGAGTTCCTTACGATGATACGAAGTCCAAATTTTATCCAATACAATCTGGTATTCCACAGAGTAGTGTCTCTGTATTTTCTGTATACAGCTGATATTCCAATAACAGCTGAGACGATTGCAGATGGTACAGCTATTTGTCAGTTGACGACTCACCCGAATTAGTTATGGCTAACTTGCAATACGCAGTAGAAAAAATTAGCAAATAGACATGTAATTGGAAGATCAAGATTAATCAAGAAAAATCGGTGCACGTTATGTTAATATTTCGTAAATCTAAGACCTGTCCTATATATCTTGATCGCCTTTCCGTTCCGAGATCGGACTCCGCTAAATACACCTGACGGTATGCATTTAGATTCGAGGCTGAGTTGTAAGACGCATATCAAGATGAAAAAAAAACAAACTATACATAAATTAAGATAGATGTGTTGGTTGATTGTGCGTTAATCCAAGCTCACTCTGTCTAATAAGCGTGTACTTTATTGTCAAGTGATCAGGCCGATATGGTTGTATGGTATTCAACTCTGGGGCTGTGCAAAGAAATCCAATTGGTTGATTATCCAGCGCGCTCAAAACAAGTGTCTCCGAAGCATCATTGGGAGTTTTTTGGTACCAACGCAGCAAAGATATACACTCAGACTTAAAGACTCCATGGATCGATGATGACGTTATATACCATGTTGCAGAAGCGCATGAAAACCGACTTCACAGGTACCCGAATATAGAGGCCTTAAAATTGTTACTTCCTAATGATAATTTATTCTATATGTTACGGTGAACCCCGATTACCGAAATGTAGTTAATGCGTAGATTGTATCTATTATAAAAATATTTATTATTCAAATATTAAAATTATTGTAACGTAAATTAGAACTCATTTATACAAGTATTTATTATATTGGCTTGGAAATTATTGTTTTTGTATGTTAACGTGACGTAACCTTATTTATTTATTTATTTATTTTACGTGTCGTATATAGCAACTTAGGCTAGAGACACGGCAAGAAATTACAAAATTATGAAAGTTGAAAGGAAGGAAAAAAAGGAAAATAAAGAGAAATTAACAAGGGTTAGCAAAATTATAACAACTTTAACAAATAAGAAGAATTTAGGAACTTAAATAGTTGGTTAAGCACGGTTTCTTCGTCGCACAGCAAATCCTTTAAATTCGATGGTATTTCATGTTGTTTCCGATAATATTCATAAACTGGACATTTAATCAGTAGGTGTTCGACGGTCAGCTGACAATCACATGTCTGGCACTGGGGCGCAGGTTTTTTATTTAACTGGTATGAGTGTGTAAGGCGAGTGTGCCCAAGTCGTAGTCTGCATAACGTTACCTCCTGTTTTCTGCTTTCTCGGCTTGAGGAAAGCCATGGTTTCGTGGACGATTTTATGGAGCGTAATTTATTTCCTGTTGGTAACTTTTGCCAATCGCTATTCCAGATGTTGTTAAAATGGCATTTAAGTTGATGTTTAAAGTCGGTAAACGGTACCGTTACGTTTGAAGTTGACGCACGTTTGTTAATCGTTTTAACGGAGCTTTCCGCATTTTCAAAGCTCTCCTTATTTATCAGGGAAGTTCCTTCTCGATTTAGATCTTTGTTTGAAACATGTAACGTAAATTTAATCAGTTATCTTTGTATTGATATGTGGCAACAATGATGAAGTTAATTATAATAGTTCGAGAGCTGAGGGACCAAAACTGCAAGAACAGTTTTAGAAAGGCTGATATTTTGACATTGGGTTATGTAGCGGTTGTATATCCATAGCCTACCGCAATCAGCCAGTTTCACTAACATCTGGCGCGGGGGCGACTCCACACTTGTAGAAAATACATGTACGTCGCAACTGTTTTATAAAATCTGAAAATTATTTTATAGATAATTGGTCAACTAACAAACTATGCGGCTATAATCAGTCAGAAAAATGCTGCAACGGTACACGTCAGCAGCGCGATAAAGTCATCAAAAGCTCTCGTTGTTCGTGCAACTGTTTTATAAAATCTGAAATTTCGGATACAATCAGCAGGTATCATTAGTAATTATATAACGATTCATAATTCTTAGTGCGGTGAATATTAACGTTCCAAGTCCGAGTAAAAACAGTCAGTGAAAGTTTTTATACATATAATAATTGTAATTTTTTAAGATATTTATTAATTAATAAACTGGCATGCCTTGGCAGGTAGTTTTCGCTAAATTAAAAATGCAGTATCGCGATTTTTTTTCCATTTTCTAGCTACCAATGCTTAATTAGTAACCTACATGTTTATGCCGAGTGTAGGAATAATGACATTTCTTTATAATCTTTTTATACCTACCTAGGGGGTCTCACCGTTTCGGCCGCAACACCATTCGCCTCGTTACGTTTCGACTTCGTCTTTTTTTCAAGAAGACCTAGTTTAGCCTTAGTGAGTTTTGCATTGTTTTTTTCTTCTATAATTATCATATTTATGGCGTAAAATAACCATGAAATCAAAAAAAAAACATCCGCGAAATTAGTAATTAATTTGTTTAGAAGATAAACCAGCGGTTTTCAATGTTTTTTTGCGTTCGTATATCGCAAAAAGAATTATTTCCTGTTATAAAGATTTGAATTCTTGATTATGTATTCCTTTAGCATTTCAATAAAAAATTTCAGAAAGAATTAGTAGATCATGGCAACTATTTCCCTCTGTGACAGATTTTCTGCTTTCAAAGGAAATCCATGTGCTTGACAATAAATTTTTACATTCACAAAAAATTAAAAATTAACTTTAATGATTACGAAGAACTACTAAAAAAAATTTGTTTATTACTTTCAAGAAATTATTCTTCCATTTCTATGTTTATTTTTAACGAAACCCATTCGTTTGAGCCTAATCGACTGGCCCTGGTCGATTAGCTTTAGAGAAAATTATTTCAAAGAACTTCATAGGAAATATTTGTTTTTAATTTAGTATTATGTAAATTGAAATTACGGTAATTCATACTTATCATATTAAATCCTAGGCGGTTGACACATCATGCTCAACTACTTTGCTCTATTTGCAATAACAATTATATTTTATTTTTTAAAATTTTTGTCTAGAATCCTGAAAAATAAATATTTTAGAGCTAGATATTTAATCCTGCACGTTATGTAACACGGATTAATTATTTGGAATCTGTTATTCCTATTAATGTGAAATATGACCTACATTAATCAGAATTCACTTTTAAACCATGCAAAAACGGTGACCGGACAAAAGCGCACAAGACAAAAGCGCACAGGACAAAAGCGCACATGATAAAAACGCATCGGACAAAAGCGCACACGGATAAAAGCGCACACGGATAAAAGCGCACATGGATAAAAGCGCACACGGACAAAAGCGCACACGGACAAAAGCGCACACGGATAAAACCGCACAGAGATAAAAGCGCACACGGACAAAAGCGCACATCGATTTGCAGAACAGGAGCTAAATTATTAATTTTTCCGTTCTCGGCAATTGCATCATTTGTGAAAAGGCAAAACTGGACAGTTGCCCCGCAAAGAATTTAAAATTCAAAAAAATTATTGGTAATCAGCGCAAACAAAGTAAAAATAATACAATTTTTTGTATGATTCACTAGTCATTTTTCTGTTTTTTTTTTGTTCTTATATGTGTATTTGTTTGTTAATAATCATAGTGTCTATTGACTATGACCGTTAGGAAGTTACCGTATATAAAAAGTAAAATTTGTATCAATAATGTATTCAGGGGCGTCTCAAGCATGCCAAGTTGTGGGAGTGGTGCATTACCCAAAATACCGATTCATGAATTCATATAATTTAAAAATATTTTTTTTTTATACTGTATAGCTTATATAACAAAATGTTATATGGTGTTTTTTAATGATTTTCTTTAAACTTTTACAATGCGGGTCTTTTATTTTTTACTTCTGCAGTCAAAACTGATTTAGATCGAACTGTGAGGACTAAAAATATTTAAAAAAAAAATTTTATTAAAAGACATCTCACCTTTTAATGCTAAGCCTATAAGACTTTGTAATAATGCTTTACTTTTTCAAACAGTGAGGGTAACTTTTATTTTACACTGTTGTATACTAACCGTTTCTTTATAAATTGTTTCAACTGGTCTGAATTTTCTTAATAATTTTTGCTTTTAAATTAGTATCGAAAAATCAAAAACATCAGTAAAGCAGCTCATTTAGTAATAAAATTAACATAATAAAGTAACAAAAATTATCCGTTTTTTGAACAACTATTTAACATGCTTAAAAGTATATATTTATTTTATTACCGTTATATGTAATTATTTTAGAAAATATTAATCGGCAGTGAGTATTCCGAAAAAATTAAACAGCACTAAAAGCATATATGCGGCAAGGAATTTTATAGTCATGTTTCTCAAACGGGCGTCAATATTTTTTTGTTGGTCCGGTTCTCACCACGGGATTCGCTGCGAGTGATAGAAAAAAGGTAATGAATAGGACCTCGAATAATTTACAATATGCGAATCCATAGGAATAAAAGAAGGGGCAAAAGTGATAAAATTGTCATGGAAAAAATCATATTTTTTTCCTCTTGGAATTGACTATAGTTTTAATGTAAAACAGTTGTTATTATTTCGGCGGAAAAAGGATTATTAGAATATTTTTCGAATAGATTAGTACGGAGAATTAATGAATGATTCTGTAAATAAGTGTAGTGCTTTAGTTTGTTTATTTTACCAAATCTTGAACAGCTTCGTAAAAGATGAAATTTATTTGCCTGCATCGTTCATAACGCGTACGATTGACTATTCGGTTTTAAATATCTAAGAAAATGGTTAATTTCTCTAATAGGAGTTATATAATAAAATGTACAATGAATGCGTGTAAATCATGCCATTATTGTTATTTTTACTTTTCTGTTGCGAAAAAAAAAGAACGCCGCAAAGGATGTTGACACATAATGGTTTCTGTCATTCGTCTATAAACATAATATAGTATCAACAAAATAAAGAAAACAGGCTCATTGTTAAAAGTAATCCATTCATAAGGGGATATCCTGTTCGTAGGTAGTTCGTTAAAAATATCCTGTCTTTTTAAATTTTTTTTGGAAACGTTACTTATTATAATAGCATATGAAACCGAAATTGTAAGAAAAAATGTGGAAAATGTTTTTTAGAAGTTTTTATACTTTGCTTTTGATGAGTGTAAAGAAACATCATTCGACTGTTTAAATAAAAAATTTGTTGATAGGAGATGCATCGTCACAGAAAAAAAACGTCTTTATTAAAAAAAAAATATTTCTAATTTCAATTTATTAAGAAAATCATAGAAACGATATAACACCTAGATGCGTGAAAACAAACGATACAATTAGTATCAGTTTCATTTATGGAACTATTTGATCTTAACAGTTTCCTTTAATAAAATAAAAAAGTAAAATATTTTTATAAAACAAGAAATATGTACAAATCATTAATAGAGTTCAAGATTAAAACACCAAGAGGTAGTCGAGATTAGTTACGTCTTTTATTTCATATGCTACGACGTTTTAATTACGACCTTCAATTGCACCTGCATTGTTAAAGAAGTTAATCTAATTTAGTAAATCAGGTAAGAAAATGAAATGATTAAAAATAATTTTTCATTGGAAAACCATTTCTATCGTATCACGTTGTATCGCCTTCTGTTTTTTAATAAACAATAACAATATAATAAAGAAATTATATAAATCAAGTTTTTTAAAAATTTAATATCGGAATTCACACATTTCGTTTATTTAAATTGGAAATGAAGCGGTTAAAAATTTTGGCGCCTTTGTTTGTTATTTTCGAGATTTTTTTGAAACCTAGGTAGCTTCGTCAAGGAATTAAATATTATAATTAAAATGATAGATAACAGAAGAAACTTCAATAAACATATCCTGAAATAAACTTGCTAGATACGATTTTTTTTTTTTTTAAATATAATATACTATTACGAGTTGTCCATCAAGGACATTTAGCAATACGTATGAATGAAATTAAGCATGAAAGGAGGAGTACCCCACGGCACCTACTCGATTACCCCAACCTTAAACAAGGTCCTGCAGTTTCTGGCGTTTCAGTCTTCTTACATCATTGGTAACATCTAGCAATCCTCTAGCAAGAGTGTTTGGATGAGTATTGAATCTGTCATTTAGCGTGAACTTTGATGACATCAGCCACATAATCTATACACAAATCTCGATGAAAGATTAGATTAGTTACATACTAGAGTGCCTTGGTTATCAACCGAAGGATCTTATTCTGAGAAGTCTGTATTACTTTCGAGTTTGACGGTTTAGCGCAACCTTAAGTTGAACCCCGTACGTCCAGATATGTTTTAGAATTCTCTTGTATATGTTAGACGTTTGTTATCCGTTATTAGTACACTGTTTCTCCCTATCAGCCAATACATTTTTTTAACCCGGATATCTAATTTTTACCTGTATAATATGGGGTTCCCACGTAAAGTGGCTAAGTGCAAACCTAAATACCTGACCGTTGCTCGCACAAGAAGATCTGTGTTATTGATCCTAACGGGTGGGACTTTAATTTTTTGATTAGTAAAATGGATATTCACCGATTTTTTATGCCGATTTTCCAGTTTTTAAACCATGTTTCCGCCTTTGTGAGAGCATTTTACAGATTATTGATAGCTATCTTCGGATCTTCATGTGATAAAAGCAGCGTCGTGTCGTCCGCAAATGTAACCACCATTCTCTGTCGCAGGAAAATCTGCTATGTATAACAAGTACAGCGTGAGGCCCAACACCGAACCCTAAGGAACGCCTGCTAAAACCGGATGTATTTCTGAGTAGGTTTGTTCTTAACGCACCTGAAAATGTCGATCTTCAAGTTATGACTTAAGCAACAGGTAAATATTACTCGACAATAAACATTTTAATTTGTTTATCAAAAGCCTGTTGAACGTCGAGAAATGCCGCGGTACATACTTTTTTTGTTTCTAAACTATTTTCAATTACACTAACCACCCTATGCAATTGAGCAACCGTAGAATGATGTTTTAAAAAGCCGATCTGATGTTGTGGAATACTATTAGTTGACTGTATATAAGGCTGCAAACTTTTCAATATTAATTTTTCCATTACCTTCCATAAAACAGGCAACAAGGAAATCGGACAATAAAACGTTACAGAGTAAGGATCTTTACCAGAAAGAAAGATAATATAACGAATATGTATTAGAAGCAAAAATCCAGTTATGTTACACTTTCAATGACGTAGAATTGCTAGTTTGTAACTTTTTAAATACGGCTGACTAACATTAGCAAAAAAAAAAAAATGAAAAGAGCATTTGACCGATTATTAATATTAATCATCTTCGTCCGTTTTGTATCATTATTGCAGAACAGAACTATTAAATTTACATCGCAAAGTCTGTTTACCTGTACTTCATATCGAAATCGTTAATTCAAAAAAAAAATAGAAAATAGTTTAAAAAAAGTGAATAACCGAATAAAATGATGTAATATATGTGTTTTGTGATTATATACGCATATGTAACATGCTACTCGCGCGGATAAACTAAATCGTTAACAAAGAACGGTATTTTTTGGGTGGAATTTCTGATAGCAGTATTTGGTAACTCGTGTTTCTCATTAACACAGATGATAACGTTTAATGAATATGATACTTGAAAATCACTGTAGGTAGTCTGTAAAAAAGTCTGAGTTCGCTTGCGCCCGAAAGAATCTGTACCCGAAAAAGTATGACCCCAAGTTAGTTAGGTTAAATTATAACATAATTTCAAAAGTAGTGCTAATTCATTTACTATAATAAGATTGTAGTGAAATATACGTGTAAAAAAAATAAATAAATAAATAAAATGTTTTCTCAAGTCTGTCGTTGATATTTTCATGAAACGGGTTTACATGCAGCGAAAATGTAGTGAGTCCTTGATGGTGTGTATAGTTTTTATTTGTAATTATAAATGGACGGACAAAATAAAAAACGTGGTGGTGCTACGTCGCACCGGATTAACTAAACCGATTTTATTACCTACCTTGAAGGAAAATAAGGAAACATATATGAAGCAAAAAATGCAGGTCGACCCCATCTTCCGCTTGGCCGTCAATGGAAAAAAATATTAGGCAAAGCACCACCGGAAAGGAAGCGGCTAACCGTATTAAGTGGTTTAGATATACATATATAACAGCTGTTACAGATAACTCAATGCATGCGTGATGTAGCGACCTTCAGTTATGGAGAAGCTTACCGAATAAATAATAATAATTATGTTGAGAGGATATCAATCGTCTACTGCGACCGAGAGAGATGATTGTGTCTCTTATACGCATGATTGGTAATCCATTAAATAAGGAAAAAAATAATTTTACCTTATTTTTGGATGTGTAAATATATCTTTTGCTAATGTTTTTGGAAAGGGGTATGTTTGTTCAATTTGATAGCAGAGAACTGCGCTGCTGTAGTAAAATTAATGATCTTCGTATCTAGAATGATTAGTAGCGGTCTTTTATGTGTGCAAAATGATGTTTTACGAAAGTATACAATGTAATAAAAAGTGTACAAATGATCAGATATTTTTGGTATCGAAGTAGTTTACTTAGACTACTTTTTATATCATAGCATTGAATTTTGATGGTGTACAGCATGGGGGAAGAGATAAAGGCTTTGATGTGAATAAAAACAGTCAACGTTTCTTTGTAGGATGTTACAGTAATAATCGATATGGAAAAATTACACACGATCGGTAAAAATTGTATAATGGGTTAATCTTTGATGCGAGACAATGTGCTCAGGCTAATTTCAAAACGCATTATAAGATTGTTTCTGTAGCCCACGATGGGAGGATACAGAATTTAGTCACAGTAAACTTTGATTAACTTGTATCACTGCACTGCATTTGATGTACAGCATGGAGGAAAGGGATGAAGGCTTTGATCTATATATATAAACGGTGTAGGTTCTTGCAATATTGGCGATATTGCAAAATTATACACGATCAATAAAACTGGAAAGAGAGATGTTTTAATTTTTGTACCTAGATGGTATACTTATTGTTAGAATAATACTTATAGTCTGAAAAAGAATGCAAGGTAAAAGGCATGTGATATTAATTTTTTGTAGCATTATAATATACTTAGATTAATTTTGGAAATTGAAAAATTGATTTTAAACTACAGTTACAATGATTGGGATCGTCATTCATGTGATTGAACAATATGCTTTTTGCAAGTTACAATATTTAGCGAATTCGAAAAAAAAAAGGGTTGATAGCTAACTTTTCATAGTATGATAATTTAATACTTGAATTTATTAGAAAAACTTTCAAAATCAATTTAAGTTGAAGTAATAAAAAGAGAACGAATAAAATGAAAATGATAACAAATATGTATCATTATCATTATTATGATTATATTATACTATTTCTAAATTTTACATATATGTATACGATATATTTTGTATGAAATACTGCATAAGTTTTTGAAATAATAAAAACGTGTAAAAAGGAGAATGTGTTTTTATTTTTATTTGACATACTCCTGTTCTATATCTTCCGCTTCACGAATCGACCATCCATTACAGTCATCGTCTAAAATGATCCCTTAACAGAAATTTTTATGCTGCCTCATTGAGAAAGTTTTATACATTTTACAGGCGCCTTAATTATCCACTAGATCTAAGAAGATCATTTATTTAAACATTTCAAATATTTGACAACTCGCGCGATTTTGCATTAATCCCTTTCTCAAATGCTTTAATTCTCACATCGAACGTATCGTTATACATATTAGCGACCATTTCATTTTTGCAATCATTAAAACTAATCTTTACATTTTTCAAAGAAACGATATAAGGCTTATCATACACCCTGTCAAGAAAGTATCAGGAATTGTTAAATAAAACGAACAATTTTTAATTTTCATCCAAATTTATTTTGTCACCTTCAAAATAACATCCATTCGAAGCGATGCACATATGCCAACGCTTTTTCCACTCGGCAAGGCACTTCTGATAGGCGGTTTCCGGGATGGCCTTTAGCTCTCGCGTCGCATTCGTCTTGATGTCATCAATCGATTCGAAACGCATTCCCCGTAGCGGAAATTTGAGTTTTGAGAATAGGAAGAAGTCGCAAGGTGCTAAATCTGGTGAATACGGCGGTTGTTCGATGATATTTACCGAGTGTTTGGCCAAAAACTCATTCACAATTATGGCTTTGTGAGTCGGCGCATTATCGTGATGGAGAATCCAAGAATTGTCGACCCACAAATCGTTACGTTTACGACGGATAGCCTCTCTCAAACGTCTCAAAACACTTAAGTAAAACTCTTTGGTGACTGTCTGTCCGGCTGGCACATATTCATAGTGTACCACGCCTCGAATATCGAAGAAAACAATCAACATGATCTTCACTTTCGATCGGCTTTGGCGCGCCAATTGGCCGCCATTCGGACGATTGCTGGTTCGTAAGCGTGTCGTACTCGTACACCCATGTCTCGTCACCAGTAATTATCTTTTCCAAGAAGGTAGGATCCAAATTGGCTCGATCCAGCATGTCTGCAGCTACCTGTTCTCGGTACTTTTTTTGAAAGAAATTCAGGTCTTTCGAAACAAGCCGAGCCGCAACGCGTTGCATACCCAATTTTTCGTGCACAATCGTACGTACGCTCTCGTGTGACATGCCCAATCCATGAGCCATCTCTCTCAAGCTCACATGACAATTTTCAGCAACGATTTCCTTGATTTTATCGACGTTATCATCGGTCACACTCGTTGAAGGCCGTCCAGAGCGAGGCATGTCTTCGACCGTCTCCCGACCATCCTTGAACGCTCTGTACCACTCGTAAACCCGCGTTTTTGATAAAGCAGATTCACCAAAAGCCTTCTGTAACATTTTCAGTGTATCGGCACAAGAAATTTCGTTCGAAACACAGAATTTAACACAAGTACGTTGTTCAATATTTTCACTCATTGTAAAACTTCGACAAAACACTTCAAGGTCGACTGATTTTAACAGCTGCTGTAAACACACTGGTTGACAGATCGCGCTAAAAATAGGCATCATAATACAAAACAGTTGTACCAACCTGGAAAAAAAAAATGATCTGCCTAGCTATTACCCGGGAGATTTAAATTGACAATTCCCGATACTTTCTTGACAGGGTGTATGTTACTAAAGGATAATTAACGGTTCTTTTCAATCGTCATTGTTGTAAAAATCCATCATAATGGGATACACATTTTTGTCTCATTCTTTCTCACTATATAACGGGGTTTACGCTTGTAACAGCGATTAAACGACTGTTATACATACTCATGCAATAACGATTCCAATATTCTTTTAAAATAAAGAAAATTAAAGTAATAATACGCTGATGGAGATTAATAATTAAAAGATTCAGAAGTGAACTTTCATGAGCGTTGTTGTTGCGCGGTCGCTCTGGGGGCTTTGGCAGACTTGGAGAAAAATAATAATAAATAAAATAAAAAGTAATATTATGCATGATCGGTAAAAATGTTAAGATTTTTCTGTATTTCTTCGTGGAGAAAAACGTAGATTAGTAATAAGAATGATATCAGTGATTGTCGGCAACGAATCCGATTCAACGAGAAAGTTACCAAAACAGACTACTTTATTTAGAAAAAATACTGTTTACTGTATCAAGTATGTACTTTTGTCAGGTATTTAATGTTAAGTAAATTACGTTTATGTTATTTCTATCTTGGGCAGTTTTATTTCTTCCAAATACCCTTTTCCTAAATACCCCTAGTAATTACGATACGTCTTAAATTCGATGTTTTTATTTTTTTCCAAAAATACATGAGTGCGTCTTAAATTTGAAGTAATACGGTATTACGTTTTCTCTAAATAACTATGATTGTGTTCATTTATTTCAATAATTAAAAATTGATTCTGGCTTTTGAGATTTGGTTGGTTAGTTCAACTTGCAATTTTTATCATATTAATTTTCAGTATGCATTTACCATCTTTTAGCTCTCCAGTTTCTAAAGGACTATGTTCGTGATTTGTATTCTACCGTTTGACGCAACAAGCAACTAAAATTTTTATTTCTTATATTAAGTTGGTCACTAGTAAAAGGAATTTACAGGTAGGCGGTTAATTCAGGATGTTTCTTTGTTCGAGCCTTTATAAGATTATTCTTTACATGATTTTATTACCTTAATTCATAATTGCAACAACTTACCTAGACGTTACTTCCGAATCGGTTTTTAATATACACCTACAAAATTTTTCTTTAAAACTAGTTGCAAAAATAAAAAAAAAGCAATTGATTATAGATTAATGGATCCGTTTTATTCTTTCACTTCATAATAGTTATTTCCACGAATATATCAGTTGCATCCAAAAAAAAACTAAAATTTCTACTGGAGAACGTTATTTACCTTCAAAACATTTTTTTATCCGCATTTATAATTTTCCTTCATCAAAAATGTATCGATTATTTTGTTGCAAGTTTCATTTTCAGTTGATATCGGAATAATTTTTACTTTCCCTTAATTCGTCTCGATGAATTAAAAAGAATAAAATTTGTTTAAAAAAAAATTCCCAAGTAAAAATATACGTAAATATTGCTTTTTACAAAAGAAAAATTTCGATTGTACACAAACCTTGAAGCGTTGATCACATATTGATCTTTTGCATAATACATGGCTTTCAGTTGCGAAAAAGGAAATCAAATAAATTCGATTAAGAATATAATGCTGTAATTATCTCAACGGTTTAAAAAAGTGTCTGAATATTAATGCTGCTTAACTTTAACATAAAACACTACACTCGTGTACTAAATTTCACGAATATCTCATATACTTCGAGCGTATCATAACTGTAATATATGATCTCTTTTATTTAAGGAATCTCGAAAAGATGTTTCTATCACATTAGCGCAGTATATTGAGTGACGAATTATTTTTGTAAGGGGCAGTCGAAGGAACGTGCAATCACTCTAACGAATGAAACAGTTTTGTAAGCAAATTTTCAATATCAATTTTTAATCTTTGGATATCTTTTTTGGTTTGTTTGCATTCACTTGCACGGGAAACTATTATCGCTGCCTGTTTTCGAATTTTAATCTTTTTAAATTTTTACCCGAAACCGAAATTTTTTAAACGCCAAAGTATTCATTTTTAAATGCAAAACTTTAATCGGTCATACTGAAGGGGTACTCGCGCGAGAGTATACTTTTTATAAACGGTTTCATTAATAAATAAAAAGTCGGATGAAATCGTGCGGAATTAAAATTATAGTCGGGGAAAAGTAATTTTTCTCTCCGAAAGAATTAACGAAAAATTATTTGACTTGCGTCACATCAAGAAATCTATTCTGTCATTTAATATATCCTATATTTTTAAATTACTAATATTATTAATTTAATATTTTTTCATCTCATTATTTTAAAAAATGTTTTTTTTTATGCTATTATTATTTTCATAACATTTAACGTTTCGATTGTACCGGAATAACATCTTTGACGAAATTATTTCAACGTCATAATAGATTTGTGAATGGATTATGATTGTGCATCAAGCGTTTGTTAGGTAGTCTGCAATTGCTGAATTAAAAGATAGCTCTAATTAATAGCTGATAATATAACATTTAACACTTTAATAACAAATAAAAGCAGTTAAAGATTCCGCGGTCTTTTTGAGCGATTAATAAGATAAAGTACGATCTATAGTCAATATATAAATATATATTTCGGATTTTCTTTTTTTTCATTTAATTCGTCGCGAAGTGGGTACCGACTATATGTATAAATAACATGATGTTTCTGGAGATTCGAATGCCGAACGTAGAATCTAGAATTGTTATCACAACAACAAGATAGGTAACAAGCTAGAGTTTATCTTCCCTGAAAAAATCGTATTTCAAATTCTTGCCTCGATTTCCCTATACATTACCCCACCCAATCTTCAACTACATGCAAACACTATTGATCTAGTCTTAAATAAGAATATTAATAATATAACTAAACCGATGGTATCTCTAATCTTACTTCTAATCATAACCCAATCTATTTCAAAGCTATTTGCAGGCTGTTAGAAAGCCTGCTAATTTATAAATACGAAAATGCAAACTGACCGGAATACCATAACTATATCGCAAACAACACAAACCTCTTTAAATATCCAATATTAAGGTAATGTTCCTATTAGACACTACCATGCCCACAATTTCTCTAAGCATATAATAAAAGCTGCGAACCTTTCTATACCTAAAATCGAAATAAATTCCGGTAAAGAATTCTTATCAACTAGACGCTAGTTAACCTTATTAAAATTAAAAACTATTCTAGGAAAAACCATCGAAAACTTCGTAATCATCCTTCCTCTTCACGTTTCATTTATAAACTCTTCACTAAACTAGCTAAAACCAAGCTATACGAACATCACAATACAACGTGAAACAAAAAACTACTTTTAAAGTGTTAGTATCAAAGACCATTCGATTTGGAACATAAGGAAAATTTTTAAAACAGCTATTCCACCGCTAATGCACGCGAATAAAACGGAATACGCAAATAGAGGCGAAACTGAGCGCATAACAAATCTATTCCTAGATATACAAAAATAAAACAATAACGCTTTCACTAAAGCACAAGCTAACAAAATTCATAAGATCGGAACAGAAATTCTTGTCCTCTTCAGATATGAGTAGTTATCCTAAATGTTTGGCGATGGCTGATGTTAATAAAGTTATTAAAAAGTGAAAGAAGAAATATTTCACTGGCCCAGATAACATTTCCATTGTCACGATCAAAAATTGACCTAATAAAGGAAAAATTAATTTAACCAGTTTAATAAAATCTCTTTTCCTATCAGAGGCTACTTTCCTGCCTGTTGGAAAGAGTCGATTATTATTCTTATACCGAAACAGAGCAAGGATAATATGCACAATGGCCCTTAATTATAGACGCATTTCATCAATCGGTTGCTCAAGCGGAATCGTGAGGAAACGGATTCTATCTAGAATTATAGAACAGTGTGATGAAAACCCTTATTCCTCGCCATTTTGTTTTTCTTTTTACGTAAACTGTCTATCGCTATGCAATTAAATAGGCTTACCGAGTTTATAGCAGACAACTTTAACTTGAACAAACACAATGGACTGCTTTTGCTTGACATTGAAAAAGCGTTCAAAAGCGTTGGACAACACATGTCATCGGGGCCTAATTTCCAAATTAATTAAATATCGATTCCTAAAATTTCGTATCATCATCATAAACAATTATCTGCTAGGAAGGAGGTTCTCGATAAAAATCAGCGACACTACCTCTTCATCAAAAATTTCGGTGGCTAGAAAAACTCGACCCGTTCTTATTTATAATTAAACGATTTCGCTGAACTTCAACAGACTGAATTAGCATTGTTCGCAGATAACGCTGCTATCTGCTACGCTCCTTTGAAGACTGATACAATTAAACGTAGATTAAAACTTCATGCGAATAAAAAGGTACCTCGCGTTAAATGGAAAATCAAATTGAACGATACTAAAACGCCAACTATACTTTTCACTAAACGAAGACCGGCATGCATGCCAGAATTAAAGCCTCGGTTAAAAATGAAATTAAATATTTAATTATCGTACGAGGCTAATAACTTTCAATAAGCACATCGTATTATCAATAAATCTCTCGCGAACAATTTCATGCTATGACATATTTTCAATAAAAAATGCAAATTAACAACAGCAAATAACTCCGTTAATGCAAATATTCGACCTACCATTTATCTGTTTCTCCAGCGTGGTATAATATCTCGAAATCCACCATTCGAAAAGTTCAGCAATTCCAAAATAATAAACGTAGTAGAATTATTCCCCAAGTGCTCCCGTGTATACTATAGTATAAATAATATGCATGCTGCATTGAAACTATCGAAAATGTAATTTACACACAAGCTGAAAAATTTTTTGACAACTGTTACGTAACCATATTTTTGTCAATAAAATCGGAGATTACACAAGACCTGTTACCGGTTAAAATTCAAAAAACACGAACACAAACGAATTAAGAACTACTTTAGTCTAACTGTTCATCGACTTCTCCGGATATATCAATGTTGATTTAATAAAGTATATTATTTTAACATTCCTCTTATGTAATACTTTATGTAGATATTAATATACTATTTGTTACATTATATGTTTTTATTTTTACTACTCCCGAAGCTAGGTCTTTTTGTTGGTTTTTTTTCGTAATCTTGTAACTTAAAGTAATTTACTACCTTAACGTAAACGAAGCGTAAATGTAGACACTGTTACACGTTGGAGAGGGCATCGATACACGTATAATGTGTAACGTTGCGTAAACTTACGTTATTTATAAATTGATTTAATAAACTTTTTACTCATTCAAAAGTGTATACCGAAAAATTTAAAATAAATTTTCATTAATAGTTTCATACGTACATATTGTTAATTGATGGATGACTAGTAAAGAAGCGTCTATTCTTATAAACATTTTCTTAAATTAGACTGAACGGAATTGGAAGTGCGAAATTCTACAAACACGTATCTGGGCGGAAATATTATGATGCATTCGCATATTATGCCAGTAACACAACCCGCCATAACGGCAGCACAAGAAAGGATTAAAAGAACTAAAAAATCAAAGTGCAGTGTAATCCTATTAACCATGTAATAATCTAATAAGAACTTAATACCACTAACGAAAAACTCCTTATAACAACAAAGCTCATGAATGAATGTGTACAGATAATATGAAAAATCGGAAGTTTCAAAAATTAGGCTATAAAGTTGCAGAAAAAATAAAATCCATGGTACGTCATCGTTATATACGTTAAGAATTTCTTTAATCAGACTGAGACTTGGTCATTCCCTCCTTCCCTTTTCTCATTTTTCTTTTTCTCTTTCACCTTCTCCCTTTTGCCCTCTCCACTCTACTGATCCCCCCTTTATATGCGACACCAACCATATCCTTTTTGAATGCCCTGCTCTTTTTCCTGAGTGCTCTCATCTATACGCCAAACTCTTGGCGTTGGATCTTCCTACCTCTTTCAATACTTCCTTTATCCTTCCCTTCCCATCTCTAGCCGTTATTCCCCTCCTTCTTTCCTTTATAATCTCTATCTCCGATCGCCTTAGAATCTGAGTAGGTGATCGAAGTCCATGTAGTTGGTTCAGTGTTTACACCGAGCCCAAAAAAAAATTGATGATGCTGCTGGTATTCTCTCATTTTCTTCTGTTTCGGTCTTGTCCTTGAAGTATTTTTATCCTCTGTCCTTAAACGCATAAGAATATACATTTATTTCTCCTCCTTCCCATTTCTTGGGCTAATGTCCTTGCTGACAAACCGAGTTAGGGAGAAAAAAAAAGAAAAAATTATTTAGGCAAAGAGAGCTTAAAGTAGCCTATTGGTAAAATCGAGTTCAGGTTCTATAATACAGACATGCAATATACCTAGAAAATGGCGGACAAAAAAAAAAATAAAAGAAATGAAATAAGCTGAAAATAAAAATTTCGAAATAACATCGAAGAAAAAGAATAAAAATTATCCGAAATATTCAAAGACTTAGTAACGAAAATTCCTAAATACGCTTGAATATGCTATAACAGAAAGAAATCCTATAATAAAACATGCGATAAAAAAACTACCAAAAACGAGATATGAGCAACAAGCAAATAAATATTAATATAGATGCTAAATAAAATTCTCGATGGAATAAAATGTGGAAAAACCAACAAAAATCGGATAAGAAAATTAATAAGGTAGCCTCACAATGAAATAATTTTAAATTAATAAATGAAACAGAAATACAAAAGTATGAGTGTACAACTCTAGCTCAGTGTGCATATATTAATTACAACGTAATTCTTAGGCTACCCCCCATTCGAAAAAATGTCCCAAAAAAATGTCCCAATTTTATGTAACGCAAAATGTCCCAATTTTATGTAACGTTTGTTATATTTTATAGGATTTTTGTTATTATTTAAAAAATATCACAATTTTATGTAATGAAATATGTAACGAAAAATGTAACGAAAAAATGTCTTAATTTTATATAATGAAAGTTAAATGTTAGAATAGGACTTTTGTGGTTATGTTTTTTTTTTTTTGTGTTGATGCCAGTAAGAATTACGTTGTAAATTTTGATCATTTTATACAAAGTATAGAAGAGAAAGAGGCAGAAATGAAAGCAAGAGGGGTCAAGGGGCACAGCCCCTTGCGAGGCCAAAATTGCCGAGTTTATATATATATATATATATATATGTATATATATATATATGTATATATGCGTTTATCTATGTACTAATGCGAAGAACAATTTTAAAACCTTTGCGTATAAGTAAATTATAATTGTATCTAGTAATGAAAAGTAATTCAGTTTTAATGTGCATAGAGAATTGTAATATGGTCGACAAACGTGAGCTTCTCTCAGCAGAAATTTTATGTGAAAATTTGTAAATATACGATTTAAAAAAAAACTACAAAAGTAATATTGTCTTACATTTATTTACCTAATGCGGTGTCTGATAATAAATTTCTCATTATCCAAATACCAAGTCGCAAAAAAAACAGGCAAAAAACCAAAAAAAAAAAACAAACTTCAATTAACATAAGCGATGGACGCATCACTTTCGATACCGCAATGGTTGCGCCCTCGAATAATCCGGAAATATCCTTGTTCTCCCCAGGATGAATTCCAACAATTTTTAACTATCCAATAGGGCATAGGCCTTCCTTCAACTTGTTCCACTCCAAAACCAACAATTAGACCTGCATGATTGAGAGTTCTATTGCATTTGTTATGCATGATACCACCCGTATATTTAGCAAGTTGAACTATGTTTAGTGGTGCTGCAATTGGGCCTTTATTAACCACATAATAAGCCATCGCGTTTGCATCCAACGGGTTAATGCGCTCGTAATTCTTTACGGTAACTACGTGCTTTGTTCGGTCCACGGTGCAATTTTTCTGACGTCCTGCGTACGGATAATCGGATGCTTGAACCAAGCCGCCCAGATTTCGTCTGATAGCGTCAAAAGCACTGGGTATGTAGCCATGATCGCAGCCGCTGTCTGCTGCGTCACAGTCAATTAATTCTTGTTCCGAGAATTCTAGCAGCTTTCCGTGTGTTAGAGCGTACTGCGCTTCCAAAACGCCGGTGGCTGCGAACGCCCAACAAGAATTACATGTTTTTCCTTGATCTTTCACGCGAGTTACGACACGCTTTGGCCTCCAGTCAAACTCTTGCGGCAACGGATCGTTGTCGTACACAAACTGATTTGGCTGATGCTGATAATCGGAAATGGAATGATATCCGGTGTGAGAGTTACGAAATTCTTCATCGGTCAAATCGGAAAATTCGTTAATTCCGTATGTGGCTGTTCCTTTTTCGCTTTCTTGCAGACGTTCCGCCTCGACCAGATTTTCTCGAAATATACGAAATCTTTTTTCTTCGACTTCCTCGCTGTCATACTGTTTGTTATACTTCTTTACGAATTTTTCGAAACCACTCCGAAGTTCTGATTCGCTGTCGTCGCTGGTGTCACCATCGCAACCGTTATCCAGCTCGTCTAAGATTTTGAAAGGTTCTTTCTTGACAGTTACGGTCCGCTCGCAAGTCTGGCAATGATTTTGCCGTTCTTCCTCTTGTTCTTCCTCCAAAAAGGATAGTAGGGCACAATTCTTTCTACACACTTTTACCGTTACATCGTACGACATCGAATTGGGCGATTCAGCGCCAGTTCGCGCCCAACTGATAACTTCCGTCACTATTCGCGGACATGATCCGCGGACAAATGGTTTCTTAATTCTTCCGATAAGCTCTTTTACGAGCAATTCGCCGAACTCATCATTATGCGCAGAGATACCGTAATTCACTGCGAGCAAAAACGTTATTAACAGTATAGAATTCGAGTACATTACCATCGCGTTCCGAGTGTTATACAAGATAAGCGGAAAATTATAGAAAATTCCGAAAAATTATATTATGTCTATGAACTTCCAACGAAAATATACGAGAGTACGTCGTAATTTACCGGTTAACTAATAAAGTGCGAATTGGTTCGTATTTAGTAATATAATTTAATTTTAGTCGATGAAAAAAAACTTTTTTATCTCTTCTACTTTTTTTTTTTTTTTTTAATGCGCTTATTTAAAATTTGGGAGTTATTTTATTTTTTAATTCAAACGATAACAGCACTAATGCATAATTGCAACTAATTAATTGGGCACAGAAGTCGACTGCTGAATGATTAAACTAATCATTCGAAAAAGAAATCTCATCAGCGCATTTTTAATTGAGACTTTTGATTTTTTTCTGCACATTAGATAGGAAGTATTTAACAAAAAATATTAAACGTGGTGATCAAATTTGTCCTCCCTTCTCAGGCAATTCTACTGATAAAAACATTTTCGCAAACTATTTAAGGTTACTCTAGGTACACGATAATAATAGTACAGTCATTTTTATAAGTTAATTTTTACAGTAAACAAGTACAAACTATTAAGTTCAGAGTTAAAAAGGAATCTTGTTTTTGTTAAACATGGCAACGATCTGTTAAAAGTAAAATAAAAAAGTTTTTAAATTCAAATTTGTCAATTATCCGAGATATTGCGGGTAAAATAGAGGAGTTATTAAGTTTTGCACCTTCATTTTAGAAATTTTAAAATTGCAGCATTCATTTATTAAAAAAAAAAAAAAAAAGCATTTAAGCAAAAACAGGAATCGGTAGAATTTCAGTGGGAGAATGCCAATTAAAGCACAGGGAACACCGCTAAATAATCTACTACGAGCTTCCAAAATTACTTTTAGTGCAGAATGGTGAATAACATTCGATTTTCTCGGGATACGCCGAAGATCTGAAGAGGACACCTGGCAACCGTTATTTATTTCACTTAAAATTAAGTCTTTACAGACATCGCCAAGTAATCTTGCATGGATATTAATTTGAGGGTGAGAAAAATATTAAATAATTAAGAGAAACTTTAAGCAATCAGGTGTTTTAAGCTACGAGTAAAAATATATCAGTGCCAAGCCGTTGTTCTGCTATTAAACGTCAGAGACCCACAGAAACCTGGCTGACAAACAATTTGTAAAATTTAGTGTAAAAGAAGAAAATACCGTTAATAACAGATCGATCTCTATCGAATTTAACACATACTATTTTCGAGGAAGAAAAGCTGAAATTACGTCGGAACATTTCAGAAGTTTGGAGATGGTATTCGAAGGATGAATTAGAAAAAGATTTATGAGAATAAGAAAAGAAATACGACCAGTACGAGGGGGTAGAATTGAAGGATATGTTTAATGAAAACCGAAGTTCACTAATGTTAAAGGAGGATGACAGAAAATCAGGGTTAATAGTGAATGTAATTGAATAAGAACAGTTTTCTTTTAAAAAAGAACGGAGCATCGGTAGAAACAATAAAATCTGTAAATGAAACAAGATTATCTATTGAAAAATTGAGACCGGAGGTATGTTTGTATAATGGACTATTAAACAATTTAGCTATTTTCCAGACAAATCAGAAAGGAATGGTACGGAAAAATTAAAAGCAAAATTTTTTTCAAGGTTTTTGGATATACCTGGGGCTTTAATGTGTTAGCCCTGTTCCGAGTAAACAAACTTAGACAGGGATGAATAAGCGCAAAAGAATTTGTAGGATACTATGAGCTACTTTACAATCGTTATTATTCTGCCATAGTAAGGAATTCAGCGGCAATCCAACGCGCAAAGGATGCCGGGAGCGCCCCAGAGAATCCAAGAGTCGGCGCGGACCTTGCGAACTGGCAAAAATTTTCCGTCAAAGGCTCAAAACTAATCTATTTTTTTTTTTTTTTTTTTGTTCGTTTATTAATTTTTTTCTTTTTGACCGGAGCAGAAAATTAACCCGAGCCCCGCAGCGATTTCCAAAATTCCGAGCGCAAGTATAAAAATTTTTAAATTACTCCAAGTATGATATTCAGATCCGGAAATTAACCCTAGCCCCCCCCCCGCGCTTGTTCACCGCAAGTCAACGGTGAAGTTAAATTGATTTTATTTGATGGATTATTCGAACATTGATTTAAATAATCATAGACAACGTTTTCGACAGACGATTTTATATTGTGCGGTTTAAAAATTCCTGATAAGTGTATAGCGAACACCTTTAGCAGCATCATCTACGATCCAACTTCCACTATCTGTTTTTATCGGTTCATTTCCATACCTAACTGCTCTCCATAACAAATAATTACTGTCCTTCGTTAGCGACAAATTTGTGGTATATTCCCTAAATGAATTGGTTTTTATAGTTTTGTAGTAGCAACTTAAGATTTTCGACCTCTCTATTTAAAGCTGCTTTATCAGTTGTGCATCTTGTTTGTATCCAACGTTTCCTCAGCTGTCTTTTAATTGCTACTTGTTTACGCACAGAATCAGGATAGACCAAAGATTGTGAAGATGTGTAATTCATCAACGATGTTATAAACAGCGTTTACTATTTGGGTTGTGAAGACGTTAACAGCTTCATCTATATTTTCCATGGTTTTTAGTGAAATTGAAGGATTAATGGAATCATTCAGCAGGTTTCTGAATGTATCCTAATTTCCGTGCTTATTACATAATAACAATCTATGTTCCCCTGGGCCATACTTGCACATTAATCGATAGTAGGACGATTGAATGGTCTGAGGATAAAGATGATAGATCGTTTTCAACTGCCATGTAATTACTCGAGATATCTTTTATGGGGGGGGGGGGGCGAGTAAAGCGGGTACTTTATGCATGTCTGTTGATCAGTATGTTGATTGACCTATAGATATTACATTGCATTTTTCCCTGGTCGATAGCCGTTTTTAAGCTTCGTCCTCTAGGTATAGTCAAGCGTGTCAATAAGAATTTATTTTGGGTTAAAATCACCTCCGATAATAAATTGATTTCCCATTGTTTTAATAAAATCTATAAATGCCTGCTGTTGTATGTTGCGCTTTGGTAGACAATAAACTGCTGCTAATGTAATCGGTTTGTTTCTCTGTTGTTTTGTGACACGTGTTGCCTGCAAGTGTGGAATCCTTTCTTTAATGATGATGGCTGTTCCTGCATAAGCTTTTTTATCCGGATGTATAAGTCCAATAAACGCCATAATTTGATATTTTCATGTAACATTTGTGAACGCTCGCTTTCGGGATAAGTATTATGTCGATATTGTTTACATTTAAGTAGTGTTTTAATTTAATGTTTTAGTAGACCGTTTGCATCTACAAAGCAATTTTATAAGACACCTTCTGTGTATTGTCCATCAATTTTTATTGACAAGAGCAGACATGATAGTATAGATTATATTACTGAACATTGTATTCTGTTGTTGAATCATTTCTTTAAACAATTATTCACCCGACGTAGGTATATACCCCCGCAACGGTCGCTGCCCCTCCCACCGCTAGGAAGTTATCCACTGTTGTTTCGGTCTGGTACCATTTCGCCTAATTCCCATTTCGCCTAAATTTAGGGTCGGGTTACTCAGGTAATAAAAAAAAGGTCAGACAAACATACGAATGATTTCGTGTTGGCAACAGCGCGTCATCATTATCGAATTTTAAGCAGACTAAACGCATCATTTTTTTTTCTATTTGATTCCACTGTTAAGGTTTTTTTTTTCTTTCCGAAATACAACAAAAAGGTTTATATGAAAATCAGAAGTGAAAAAATACCGCTAAAAATGTTTGATGTAAATATACGCGAAACGACCACTCCGATTAATACTTGCGAGTTATTTTATTGGATGTCCAGTGCTGTATAAATCCCACCCGCCTTATCAGTCACTATATAAAAGCCTTATTGATATTTAGTGTGACATGAACATTAAGGTTCGGAGTTGCAGAAAAAATAATAAAAAAAGCTAAATTATAATTAGGTGTAGTTTCGAAGTGGTCGCGTTTATGTAAGAAAAAAGGAATAAAAATCGAATAGAATTAACAATAATGACACGACATCGAATGATTATTACAGCGGTAATTTTATTATTGATTATTAAAATTACAATTATAAGTACATACCAAAAGTAAATGTTAAAATTAGGAAAACAGTTGTTTCTTTTTTTTTAACAAAAGTTCCTGAACCTAATTTCATTTTTCTTTAATTCAAGAAAAGTGAATTTGCAAATCGAAAGAATTTAAAAATTAAATACTGCTTCGGATTTGAATAAATAATCAACAGTAAAGTATACGATTACAAGAGATTTTCCAAAATTTGGATATTAGGACGAGAAAAATTACTAGATTTACTATTAAACTCTGTGTACAGCAGAAAAAGAGGAGTAAGCAAGGAATAAACAAGGTGAACACCCTGTTATATGTGGTCAGTTCATGACTTTTATGGGATTAATAAATGAGCATAGATTTAAAAGCACCATATCAAAAAAATGTATATTTTAAATATTCTTATATCTATCCCTCGAGTATATTTGTTATATTTGATAATCTTTACAGTGAAAATAAGGACAATTGATTAAAAAATGGCGAAAAATTGGTTGTAATAAGGGGTTATTACATTTTTAGATGTGTCGCACGGTATAAAAAAAATTTTAAAAGATACAGTAATGATTTTTTTCCCCATTCTAAAAGATGAAACGGTAAAACTTAGCGTATGTTGTTAAAAATACTTCTAAAATCGAATTTTAAGGTAAAAATAACTTCTCCAGAAGCCTAAATGGTTGCTGTTGGACTTTGAAAAATTCCTCTTCAAATTAGTCACGTTTATTATACTGACGTTGTTTTTCAAGTAATTTCAATAATTAGAATGAAAAAAATAAATAAAACGCAAAAAATGTTGTTTTTAGAGTCTCTGACAAAGTAAAAAAAAATTTTTTTTTTTCAATTTTTTGGGTACGTCAACAGTAGAATTTACCCAACTCAGAGAACTATACATTATATAAGGAAAAGATTAAAAATTGAGGAGATAAAGAAAGCTAACAAAGGAACTATATTGAGAGAGGAGAAAGCAAGAATGGCTTTGGCACTGTAAGGAGTGGGGAGGCCAAAGCGCAGAAGATTGGAATAAAGGGGCACTGTCCTCCTTACTCTTGTTTCTTCTATTTCCCCAGTGTCCAATCGAATTAGATTATAATATTTTTCTTCTTTCTTTTATAATCTGTTAAGTCTGCCAGATTTTTTGGCAAATCCAAAAAAAGGCAAAGAAGAAAAACCTTCTATCTTACTATTTGAAAGGCTTCATTCAATAAATTGCCAAAAGATTACGATTTAACATTACAAAAAGGAAAAAGAAAGAGAATATAAAAAGACGCTATTCAATTAACCAAATATTTTATCATACACTTTTGACGTACAAAATAAAAATTTATAGCAATTAAGCGAAAATAATTTTTTAATGGATGATAATTTTTTTTATTCTCTGTTGTCAAAATCTAATTGAATACCATTTCATTTAAAATGTAATTTGCAATAAATATTTCAATATACAAATATTAGATATATATATATATATATTATTTACCTGCTCGATTTGTTTTTATAAATGACATATCCACTGCTATATGTATTAGCCTGATTCTAAATTTTTATTTTATTCACAAGCGAAAATTTAAATATTCAAGATAGAAAAATAGTTTCCTTCAGAACGTTGATACACATAACACTCAACCCAGAACAAATTGTGACCTCATAGCGTAAAACAGTCAGTATGCGGTGATTTTCCGCATATTGAGATGGATTTAGCATTTCTTACGACCTTTGAAAATATTAAAATTTTGGTAATAATCATTCAATTTCTCGGAAGGTCTCGGCAGCGGGCAAACGTGGCATTGTTTGTCAAAGACGCATTCTCGGTTAAAAAATCGAAGGACCTGACCGCTACGCGGGGGTAGCGAACTAGTTTCGTTGCGCGTGGCCGAGAACCTGATAGTATAGGCGTTTGAAATGCGTACCGAGCTACGTTGAGCCGGAAGAAGTTATTTTGATAAAAAGCCTAGAAAAGGCAAAAAGGCAGGGTGAACTAAATGGAGCTTTATTTATGTTTTCCTAATTTTAACATTTACTTTTTGTATGCACTTATAATTGTAATTTTAATAATCAATAATAAAATTACCGCTGTAATAATCATTCGATGTCGTGTCATTATTGTTAATTCTATTCGATTTTTATTCCTTTTTTCTTACATAAACGCGAACACTTCGAAACTACACCTAATTATAATTTAGCTTTTTTTATTATTTTTTCTGCAACTCCGAACCTTAATGTTCATGTCACACTAAATATCAATAAGGCTTTTATATAGTGACTGATAAGGCGGGTGGGATTTATACAGCACTGGACATCCAATAAAATAACTCGCAAGTATTAATCGGAGTGGTCGTTTCGCGTATATTTACATCAAACATTTTTAGCGGTATTTTTTCACTTCTGATTTTCATATAAACCTTTTTGTTGTATTTCGGAAAGAAAAGAAAACCTTGACAGTGGAATCAAATAGAAAAAAAAATGATGCGTTTAGTCTGCTTAAAATTCGATAATGATGACGCGCTGTTGCCAACACGAAATCATTCGTATGTTTGTCTGACCTTTTTTTTATTATCTGAGTAACCCGACCCTAAATTTAGGCGAAATGGGAATTCACCGTTGTTTCAGCTGACCATACAACTTTCGATCAATTATGTACTGTTACGACTTGGGATCCGCCTTCTCTTATCAACAATATAGCATTTTCCGCGCTGCTGGTAAGTTCGTTCCGATATCAGTTTACAACAGTAACACAAATACTGATAATAATCAGAACCCTGATAATATTAACAACAAACAATTAATAGAGGTGGTTGAAAACTTGCCTACTTATGCTCCGTCATTATCTCTGTTTAATATGTCATTCGAGAATACTCTTATTTTCGGGCGTACCTTTTTCGAACGTTTTAATAAACGTGATTAACTTAAAATATTATTAATTTACACCGTGGAGATAGATAATTTGAAAAAAAGCAATTTTTTTGTAAAACATTAAAATATTAATTTTAATTACCGTGGGGAAATGTAAATTTGAATAAAGAAAATTAATTTGAAATCGCAATAGTACCATTTACATGGAAATAGTATAGGCATCCCAACGCTACTTATACGGGTCGTTTTTCGCTTGGGGAGTGAAAATTTTCGAACGTTACCGTTACCTCTTTTTAAAAGGTACTTAAAGTGTTCGTTTTAATTATTATATTAGTAATATTCCCTAAAAAAGGGAGGAGGGGAGATAGAGGAGATAAAGTTTTGGGAAAAATACAGAGAAATCATCTGTATGAAAAAAGAGAAAAAATAAAAGATCTAAACAGACATTAATACACCGGGGGCAACGCTATCGGGTAGGTAAATGGACCGTTTATAGGATAAATGAATGGTATAATAAAAATGGTCAATTTGTTCATATTTTTCCCCTATATTCTAATGAAAATTTTTCGGCCAATTTTTATCTGGCAGTATTTTAAGTAAATAAAATATATCACTCTAAGGAGATTCCATTATTTATTTTAATGAACATCGAGTATCAGCAGTAAATATAATTTTTAAAAAAATTTTGAAAAATCCGATCCTAAAATTAGTATATGAAAGCGTGTGTTTTTCTCTTTAATGTTACGAATATAACATTCTGCATAATAAATCTATGTTGCTAACATGTATGTTTTCACATCTTCCAACGGTCGCAAGCGACAATTAAAAATGTTTTTACGTGCCATATACAGCAACTGAGACTAGAGACACGACAAAAAATTACAAAATTATTACGGAAATTAAAAACATAGAAAAAAGAAAATAAATATAAATTAACAAAGATCAACAAAATTAAAATAGCTTTAGCAAATTAAAACATTTTAGAAAGTGAAATATAATCGGTTAAGCTTCTTCGTCGCACAACAAGTCCTTTTAATTGGACGGTATTTTGCATTATTTCCGATAATGATCATAAATTAGGCATTTAATCAACAGGTGTTCGATGGTTAATTAGCGGTCACATGTCGGGCACTGAGGCAGCGACGCAGGTTCTTTATTTAAAAAAAATATGTACGAGTGTGTAAGACGAGTGCGCTCAAGTCAGCATAAGGTTACCTCCTGTTTTCTGCTTTCTCGGCTTGAGGAAGGCCACGCGGGGGGTTTCATAGACGATTTTATAGAGCGTAATTTATTTTCCGTAGGTTAAGTTCGCCACTCATTGTTCCAGATATCATTAAAATTACGTTTAAGCTGATGCTTAAAGTCGATAAACGCTATTCTTTACATTTGAAGTTGACGCTCGTTTACCGGCCGTTGTTCTTAACAGGATTTCCCGATCTATTTCGTTACACTCGTGTGATTTGCCGCATCGTGTACATATAATTTATCGATTAATGAAAAGAACCGTTCAGACTTTGATTATAAACTACATATATTAGTTTTGTAATTCATATCTGGGTCTACAGCACTGATTTCAAAATCTGATACAATTTAATACGTATGTTTATGTGTTAGTATTTTTATTTTATTTTTCATTGCCATTATCGTCTTGAAAGGTTGTGTTCTACTTGCTCTACAAAGTAAACGATAAATATAGTGTACTCGGTGAAATAACAGTTTATAGTATTTGTGAATTATTTTTATTGAAGCAAGGATTTTTCCAGCATGTCTATGAAAATATGAGGAAATATTTTGTTTTTAACTAGCGTTAAAATTACTGGCATTAGAGACAATCGATTTTCGAACAGTATGTCGCAGTGTAGTAAGTGTGGAAACAAGGCGCCTGCGAACGGGGATTGTACTGTTTGCTCAGTGTGCTATCGAAATTTGCACCTTGCGTGTGCTTCTATATCGGCTGGTCGAAGATGAGTCAGACGAGACTAGAGCAAAGTGGCGCTGTCCGGGGACTGCCGTATTAACACACGTGCGAATTCGGGTGGTACGCAAGTCGGCCGGTTGGTCGGAGCGGGATCATTGTCGTCCGGACATGTCGATTACCTGTCTACTCGTATCAGAAAAGACATTAACGCGCTGCGTGACCTAGTAGGTTCCTCTTTCCATGAGATGCGCCGCACACGCGATCACACTGAATAGTGCTCTCAGTCTGATTGAGTCACTCCGCGGAGAGAACTGTCTGCAAGTCTCGGAGTTAGAGCAGTATACTCGCAGAAACAACGGCGTGATCAGCAGCGTACCGGTACGAGCTAACGAACGGATCGAGAGTGCGAGGTCGAAAATTGGCGCTGTGGTAGGCGTGTCGGTAGGAAATGCAAAAGATACCGATGCTGCTAGCGCTTTCCTGAAAGTGGTGGTACGTAAAGACATCCGGCGATTGTTGTTAAATTCTGCCTCGGATCGCAGAAAGCGGAATTCATTAAAAACGGCCGACGTCAGAAGTTCTCAGCCTGACCGACTGGGCCGAGAATTCGCGCGTTTTCGTCAACGAGCATCTTTCGCTGGCGAATTCGCGCGCCTTCTTTCGGTGGGGCGACGGCTGCAATTTGCAGATAGCGGTTGGCGATTGATGGCGGGAAGATCTACGCGAGGAACAACGAGAATGCGCGCCGATAATTAAAATAAACGTTACTTCGGTAGTCATTTATTAACTTTCATGAGACCGTCAGCACTGATTATTTTAAAATAATCAGTGCTGACGGTCTCATGAAAGTTAATAAATGACTACCGAAGTAACGTTTCCGTCTTAGGTATCATAATAATTATTTCTGTTTCATCAAGAACTAGTGTCGATTTCTTATTGTGCGAAAGCAGTTTGTGCGTAAATGTGCGTTAAAAGTGTGCTTGTGCGGGGGTTATGTGGGAAGGTGAGTGTGTTTTTTTTGCCTAATTTCTTCTCATATGTCTATCAATTTTTTGGTCTCTCCGGTTTCTAATACTATACCGACGTCAGATAATTATGCATGTACTGAAAAAGGATAAAGTCGACTTATTGCTGTCAAACCTTAACGTAAAACCATTTAAAGCAGAAATACATGAACCTGATGTAAACATATCGATTACTAAAGAAGAAGTTAACGTAATAATTATTAAATAACTTAAAAATAAAGTGTGTCAGCAGGACTCCTTGATGGAATATCAAATGGACTTATTGTTAAAAGATTTCATAATTTGTTACCAGATGTAATACCGAAAGTTATTAACGTGTACTGTTTAAATATAGTTATTATCCTCAAGAATGGAAATTAAGTAAAACAGTTATAATACCTAATAAAATGAATATAAATCCAAACTCGTCTAATTCATCTTCTTCTTTCGGTGCCATGACCGCTCTCGATCTTAGGCTCATCTGATGGCAAGCTTGGTTAATTCTTTGTAGGCACCCCTATCTTTTGCTGTCAAGATGTTCATACAGAGTAATGCCTCTCGAGTTCCCAGGCTACCCCGGAGGATTCTTCACACCCCTGCCCCATTGAAGGGGCGCCCGGAACTCGGGGCCATGACTTGAATTTCACTCGCCATTTAAATGATATACTAGGGACGTTACAGCGGTGGTTTCCCTCTTGCCTTCCGCTGGATTTTCTGTCGGGGTTTACTCCCTTAGCCGAAAGAACCCGGATTGAAGGCGCCGGATACTCGCCTGCTCGCTCTAGATTGTTATGTATCAATCCGACTGGGGAACATTGTCGCGAGCGAGTTTCTGATGGTCTGCTGTTGTTAACGCAGTACAAAGCTTAACGGTATTTATTGGCAAGAGTACCTTCGGCAAGTACTTTCACCTCCGTTTTCCTATCAGCATTGTGTGAATTCCGATTTAGCTTTTCTAGTCAGCGCTAAGCCCGCCGAAAAGAAAATTACAACCCTGCACGACATGGACGTACGGAATTCACGTGGTTGTTGTTTCGTTTCTCCGTCGGTGGGACTAGCATCGTATGACGGTCGAGTGACTACCTACTGGAGGAGGTGACTCCAGTTACAACAACCTATGCCCCGCAGGGCCGTCTACTTCATACAGAGCTATATCTTTGTTATCTAATTTCAGTAAAATTTATGAAAAATGTATTCTTTATAAATTAAAAGAATTTGTAGAAAATAACCGAATAATAATTGATAACCAGTATGGCGCGATACCAGGTAGATCATCTGAATTATATACAATATTTTACAAACAATATGAATGTACAAAAAGTAAAAATTACCGTACATGCTTACTTACTCTTGATATAACAAAGGCTTTCGATAGTTTAGATTTAAATAGATTACTTGCATTATTAAAGGAACTAGGATTACACAATGGCATGTTGAACATTGTAAATCTCGAAAATCGCTTCGCTGTATTAAAAATCGGTAATTATTCAAAAAACAACAAGAAACCGTTATGGGAGTACCGCAAGGGTCTGTTTTAGGACCGTACTTGTGGAACATAGTTTTCTCTCAAATATACAACATCAGATTACCCATTAATGGATAAACATTTTCACTTTCGTATGTGATATTGCAATAGTAATAGCCTCGATAAGAATGAAAATGTATTGGAAAATAAATTTTACCAGGTTTATACAGAAATCGCGAAATGGTTAGAACAATACAATTTAAATATTAACGAATCTAAGTCAACTTACATGTTGTTTAAATAAAAGATTAAATTTGCTCCAATACGGATTAAATATTAGTATGGTTAGTCAAACCAAATACTTAGGTATATTAATAGACAATAATTTAAAATTTTATAATCATTTTCACTATATCACTAAAAAAATAAATACATTTTTAATTATATTTAACAAATCATATAATAATAATAACCGATTAAATTACAAGAAGTGAATAATAACATTGTATAAAAGCGTAATATTGCCTAACATACTTTATGGTAGTGTAATATATATATATATATATATATATATTAATTACAACGTAATTCTTAGGCTACCCCCCATTCGAAAAAATGTCCCAAAAAAATGTCCCAGAAAAATGTCCCAATTTTATGTAACGCTAAATGTCCCAAAAAAATGTCCTAATTTTATGTAACGTTTGTTATATTTTGTAGGATTTTTGTTATTGTTATTTAAAAAATGTCACAATTTTATGTAATGAAATATGTAACGAAAAATGTAACGAAAAAATGTCTTAATTTTATATAACGGAAGGTAAATGTTAGAATAGGATTTTTGCGGTTATGTTATTTTTTGTGTGTGTTGATGCCAGTAAGAATTACGTTGTAAATTTTGATCATTTTATACAAAGTATAGAAGAGAAAGAGACAGGAATGAAAGCAGGAGGGGTCAAGGGGCACAGCCCCTTGCGAGGCCAAAGTGGCCGAGTTTATATATATATATATAGATATGTTAAAAATTAAGAGATTTCAAAATATATTAAAAAGTTTTCAGAGAACTATTGCAATAAAAAAAAGATTAAAGCTTATAGAACTACCAGCTGCATGGCACTACAGGTATTAAACCCCATTAACTTACGAAATACAGAAACATATTAATATATTTTTAATAAATAGTAATATTAAAAATCATAAATTCCGTAACGTACAGTACCATCGACCTTACTTCATACACGAACAAACTTCGTTAACGCTTAAACAGTTTAAAGCTTATATATCAGATAAATATTATAATAATAAATTTCAGGCGCAGTGAGACGAATATAATAACGGTATAGCTAAACATTTATTTCCAACCATAGATGATAGACTACGTAATAAAGTTTTTACGCCAAATTTTTTTTAATCTACAATTTCTTACTGGACACGGCCTATTTAAAGATTATTTACATAAACATAAAATTGCATACTGAAATAACACCGTGTAACGTGTAATTCTTTATTGATAATATTAAGCATATCCTTCCCGGCTGTTAGTAATACAGATTTTAGCAATATTAGCCCTGATCAATTAGTAACTAAGCTATTTAAAATATGTTCAGTAGTTTTACGATAGCCGAAATAAATCACCGTAAAGTTAAACCTGTATTAATATTAATATTTAAGGAATACTAATTATTATTAACATTGTAAAACAGTCTATCAGGGTTCCATAAACTTAAATGGACGGACTACAGACCTGTTATTTATATAAATTATTGGTATAAATTTTCTAAATATATTTACCCCATCGTATTACGAATTGGGGACCAAAAAAAAAGAAAAAAAAAAAGAAAATCGTCTAATACTAATCTACTAACGGCTACTAACAGCGATAATACATATTTCTTCTACAGGTTATTTGTCTTTCTTTGGTATCTTTCTGCTACATTTCAAATGATATGTGATTTGGTTGCAAGAATCCCTCAGGGGTTCCTCTCTTGAAATTTTCAGCGGTTGTTTAGGTTTTTATGTAGTCTTTTAGTAATTTCATTAATACATAATTTATTTTCTTATTAACCACTAATACCTTCAACAGTGTTTCTTTTCTTTAATTGTTTTCAGTTTTCAATATCAGTATAGTTCATTAATTGTTTCAAAGTGCTCAGCAATGCGTTCATACGATTGCGCTCTTTTATTTAGATCTTATGTTTGTACTAATTACATTTGATAGTTCAAGTTTTTCTTAGCTCTAAACTACAATACTATTTTAAATTTATTCTCTCCTTTTCTAGCAATCTAAAAGCTGCAAGGGTGGGACAAATAATCAGAGAGAGAGAGAGAGAGTGATGAATGGGAAAGAGGAAAGGAAAAAGAAAAAATTCCGATTACTTCTCTGCGTAAATGACTCAACCGTTAACACTAGCTTTGCGGTGATGAAATGACAAACTCTGAAATTCTCTGAATTAACACCATTGCGAAATGCTCGAAAATAATCGCAGTCGAATTTAAACCTGGAATTCATCATATTTCTTTCTCATTCACTAATTCACATTTGATTAAAAGTAACGAAGTTCAGAAATTTAAAAATCTTTCTCTTAAATATCCGTAATTTACGTAAGCACTTCGATGACATAAATATTTACCTCGAACGAAATAAAATATTTACTGAGACTTGGCTTTATGATGAGAAAATTTTAATAGATTCCTCGGATTTTCTACATTAGCAAGTTGTATCTCTGATAGGAAATCGGGGAGAAATTGTAATGTACACGTATATATCCGATTGTATACAATATAGATTTATCAATTGCAACTGGTAACGTTATCGGTGTATCCATTCCTATTGAAAATAAAACAAATTTAGCCTTAGTATGTATGTACAGGTATTGCGAATCGAGTTATAGTAGTAATTTTGTTTACAAATTAGATAGCATAATTAAAATATTACCAACAAACGCAGTTTTGGCAGACGACATAAATATCGATATATTTTCGATAGTTTGTGATTACCCGAAGTACTAATGGATTCAACGGTGCGATAAATCAACCTACGTTTAAACGTGAATATTTGTCTCGCATAGATCACATTTTTATTTGGGGCATCTGCTCCGATATACTCAACCCCAGCTTCGAATATTTTATTACTGACTTCGATTTTCTAGACCACTGCAATGTAAATACAGACCTCGCTCTGAAATCGAGTTTCAGCACTATAAAAGGGAAAATTACTGAATACATTTTTGATAATATCCTATTTCAAAAGAAGAAATTAGGCGAACTTAATGTTCGCGACCGATCTATATCAGTACCGCTACAATTAATAAAAAATCCGATTGGTTTGTTCGAAAAATTAATTGAAGTAATAAATTGTTGAAAAAGAACAAAAACCTACAAAAAATTATGGTCGGAAAAGATCTCCATGGATTACTAATGATATATTACGGTGTTAATTAAGAAAAAATACGAATCATATAAATCATTTAAACAATTTCCGAGCAACGTTTCTATGGTTAAAAATGTTATGATAGCTTCTGAATAGAGGTACAACGCGTTCGGTACGAAAAGCAAAGAAACAGTATTTCACTAATGTTTTAAATAAATGTAAAACCAAACAAAAAAACTACTGGACTGTTGTTCGCAATGCCCTCGGACAATCCGATCAAGCTTTCAAAGAGATTGGCGTGGGTAATGAAAAAATTAGTACAAAAGGTAATGAACATAAAATCGCTAAACTTTTTAATGAGTATTTCAACAAGAGCGCCGGAGAAATTTTAAAAGACTTTTCGATTCCTTCCATAAAATGAAACTGAATCGCAGAACTGTGCGAACTCTTTCGTGCTTTTCAATTTTACTAATGACGACATTAAGAGTACGATTTTATCTCTCTGGCAATAAAGTCTTCTTTCGGATTTGACCATATTTCGCCCCTAAACTAATCAGAGACAATATAAACTTCTTCATTAAGCCATTATCATATCTCTTTAATGAATATCAATGAATGCCGGCTGCTTTCCCCATATCTTAAAAGTGGGAATTGTAACACCTACAAATGTAAAGAAGAGAATAAAAACGAGGTGTCAAAAAATTATCGACCGATCTGCATCAATTCCACTATAAGTAAAATGTTTGAGAAATTTATGAAAAAAGCGAGTTCTACAATTCTTACTAGACGCGAACTATTTTAGCCCACATCAGTATGGTTTTCTTCCAGAAAGGGGGACAGACGATACACTCTATTCGATCATACAACCTATATATGTATATCTGAAAACCTAGAAAACATGGAAAATCAGTTGCTGCAGTTTATTTTGATATTCGTAAAGCCATTGATACTGTAAACCACGAAATATTATTAAAGAAATTATACAACTGCTGTTTCACAGAGGTTCTGCATACAACTCTGGTTCGAATCCTTTTTAACTAACAGGAAAAACGTTACAAAAATTAATTATGTATACAGTGGATATTCAACTGAGTTACATGGTGTTTCACAAGGTAGTATCCTGGGCTCTTACCTATTTTTAATTTATATTAACAATTTATGTAACCTATCTGTATAAATTGCAAATGTTAAGCTTCGTTTGTAAGAGAACAAATTAAAGTTTTAAGTTGCGTGCGCAAATAGAATAATTCGATCCTCCAAATCTGGAACTGGCTTATATTCCGAAATATTCATACCCAGATTCAGACTATACACAAGGCTGCTACCAAATATAATTCTCTACCAGAGGCCCTCAAAACTCAACTGTTAAATTATGAAAAAAGACGTAAATATCTTTTCATGCATCCCAAGGGCGATTCTATCACATGACTTAGAATACATAGTCGGATGCAATTTAATGAGTGACCATTTCGGAACTTTATAATTCGCTTGGAACTTGACGTTGACTAGACTTTTGAATTCAGTATGATAAAAAGTAGAATATAATAGCCTTAACATAACAAAAGTAACACACTATCTACATATTCTGGAATATGTGTCTATGAACGTGTGCATATATTAGTGTATATCTCATAAGTAAGTGTTAGTATATATTTGTATACATCTGTATATGTGCGTGTGAATGGATGTATTTAGATATTCATATTAGTGAACTTATGGGAACTACTACAGGTATATGTGTCAGCGTAGCCATATTTAGGGTTGTATGTATAGTCTAAATAAGTGCTATTTGTCGGTGTGCGTGTATGGGGGTACATACATGCTCATGTACTCCATGTGTATGTATATATGTATAAATGGGTATATATATGTGGTACATATATTGTCGTTTTGTACTATTAATATGTAGCTATCAGTTTGATGTACATTTATAGTCAACTAATATGTACAGGTTTATGTGTGGGGTGTGTGTATATGTATATATAATCTGTGTATGAATGTGTACATACATACATATATTAATGGCTACGCCATTTTTACGCCAGGGGTCATCAGAAAAAGTGTCCTGTCACGAAATTTGTCCCAAAAAAATGTCCCAACTTAATGTAATGAAATATGTAACGAAAATGTAACAAAAAAATTTTGTCGAACGGCGTAGCCAATGAAAAAGTTTACTCTTCTATAAGAATTATAGAAGAACTAGACCTGGAGGTGAAGGGGAGCCTTGCTCCCTTCGGAGTCCCGAAGGGCCGAGTATGTATATATATATATATATATATATATCGCTTCATTTTTATTATTACTATTTTCATTTGATTATTTATAACTGTGGATGATCAATTTGTTATTTTATTATTTATTTACTTTCATTTATTTATTTATTCATTTATTTTATTTTTTTCTCCCCTTTCCTTTTTCTTCTTTCTTTTAAAATCACAGGTTACGTTTCATTTTTTTGCTCGTTTCCTTTGCTAATTAATCTTACTTTTTTCAGTACGTACCTTCGTGTTTATATACCTTTAAAATTGCAGGCTGTATTTTATTTTCCGTTCATTTATATTGCTAATTAATTTTACTTATTTCATTACGTACTATTTACGTTTATTTATATATTTCTTGAATTATACTGTTTTCCATTACTCACGCTTTATAGCGTATCTGTATGAACCTTGTGTAACAATAACGATAATAAACATTGATTGATTGATTGATTAGATATTAATAGTTTTTTTCTAATTTTAGATCTCAGTTAACTGCGGCATATTTACTCAAGTTTGTTTGTCTTTAGTACCTAATATAATTGTATAACGAATCATTATGTATTTTTCTTTAAAATCACATCTCGGCGCGAGTTTTTTAAATTCGGTATTGAATTCATCAGTGCTTCCCTGTTCTTTTAATCTGCCATGAAAAATTTCATAATGCTCATATACTAAGTTTTTAATTAGATTACAGTAATTACAAAACTTAGTCGTGACCGTTTCCAGAATTTTTACAGTTTCTTCAAAATTATGCTCGAATGTATTATATACCTGTATTAATTACAACGTAATTCTTAGGCTACCCTCCGTTAGAAAAAATGTCTCAAAAAAATGTCCTAATTTTATGTAACGAAAATTGTCCAAAAAAAATGTTCCAATTTTTTGTAACGTTTGTTATATTTGATAGGATTTTTGTGATTATGTTATTATATTCATATGGACTGATTTAGAATTACGTTGTAAATTTTGATCATTTACCCCTCTTGCTTTCATTTCTGTCTTTTTCTCTTCTATACTTTGTATAAAATTATCAAAATTTACAACGTAATTCTTATTGGCATCAACACAAAAAAAAAATAACATTACCACAAAAATCCTATTCTAACACTTAACTTTCATTATATAATTGTGACATTTTTTAAATAACAATAACAAAAATCGTGTAAAATATAACAAACGTTACATAAAATTGGGACATTTTTTTAGGACATTTTGCGTTACATAAAATTGGGAGATGTTCCTGGGACATTTTTTTGGGACATTTTTTCGAATAAGAATTACGTTGTAATTAATGTATATATGTATATATATATGTATGTATATATACATGTACACGTATATGTAACCAGTAATTGAATTAACGCTGCTATTTTTACTTCATTCGGTTTATTCTCGCTTGCTAGCAAAAAGTTATCAAATTTTTATTCGAATAGTTTCCAATTTTCCGAAACATTTTTTTTGAAGTTCGGTGGAAATGATCGGTTAAAGGTCGTAATTGTACTTAAGTTAAAACGCGACTTTCACCAATCACGCTAGTATATATTAATAGTGGAAGTTGCTAATAGCTTCTTTTACCGATTGCGCCGTGTAGCATACCGTATCAATGATTATAAGAATAACAAATTTTGCCTCTATTTACATATAACAAATAGGATGCATCAAGTTCCATTTTTTAAAATTAAATACAATAGTTTTGGAACTAGTTAAAGTTCTAAAATTGGAAAAAATGAAAAACGCTAACGAGACGGCTTTTAAGATGGTAGTACTGTTTATCTACCGACTCATGCAAACTTTTCTGCAGTAACCCAAACAAAACATCTTCGAATTTCCGACTGTCGAAGGTGGAAAAAATTTAAAAAATAATGACCGTATAAATCAATAAATGCAAACAAGTACAGCAAATACCGTAGATAATGATAAAAGAAAAAGAAGAAGAAAAAAAGGGAACGTATAGAAATAACTCTATCGTAGTATTAAACTTAAATATTGTCAAATCAAGAAACACTTCCTTCAGTTGCGGATGAAAACGTCTCAATTTTGTATTTCTAGAATCTTCCTCTTGAATACACCTTTGGGGGCTTTAGTTTAAAATCTTCTGCGAATCCACCAAATTCGAGAACTACAATCCAGCCGTCCGAGTATCTATATTTTACACTTATTCTCTTGTTGCAGACAAACCTTTCAAAGTAGTTTTTTTGTAGTTAATATCACCAGACTATAGATTATTTTTGAAGAATCTTCTAGAATTTCAGATTTACTGCAATATAAATGTTATCAGTTGTTCGGACACACAGAGCTAACTGCTGCAACCTGCTTTTGCACTGTATAAAATGTGCCGCTAGGCATGAAACTAACACAAGTACTAAAAGAAATAAGGGGGACTAAATATGCTTCGTGCAAGGACAGTCATCCTGATAAAGTGTGCCCAACCTATTTTACAATAAATTAGTTAAAAGAGATCCAACCTGTACGAAAATTGTAATACTCCGTTACCTCAGTCAATTTCTACCTTTAAAAATTCTAATCCGGTAATTTTAATAAATAGTTTAAATAGTACGCTAGTATACTCAAAGCACGAACCAACCGTGATTAACACTTCAATAATGTTAACTTCGTTTCTAAAATTCAAATTCGTGACAACTCCTTTGATTAATACCGATATAGGTATTCACAGTTCTTCGGTGGCAATGTTGTGGAACGTAAACAACATTCCGAAAAAGAAAAAAGAAAACAAATTAGAAATGTCGAAAGGATCGTGGTAGTCCGATGGTTGCGACTAAAAACTTGTATATGCAGCATAAATATCTTTCATACAACATTCGTACCTATCAACTAATCACAATTAATATAGATACAAAAACAAGAGTTGAACGTGGCTGCGATGATCTACTGTGCGTGATTTCACTATACCGGTAAGCGAACAAAATATTTTTAAAAGATCAGAAAATCCAATATTTTAACTGTAAAAGCTTATTGCGGTGTTCAAAATTATCCAATAAAAACCTTGGAAAATTTTGCGTAATGTTCAAAACAGCAATTCATTATTTCGCTGATCAGTCCAACTTATTGGCCGCAACATTCAAATAGATCGTCAGATATATCTGACTTTTTCACTCTTCGCGAATCAAATAAAGTATGTACAACAAATTTTAACCTCTCCTCAAATCATAGTAAAAAGCTACCTTAAGCATCAGTCCGATAATCAGACAAAAAAAGTATCACTTAATTTCACGTAATTGGCAAATAATACATTCAGAGACGGGTTTGCCGTCATTATATATATATATATATATAACACAGTTAGTGGTGCATTCCAGTTCGTCAGCTGGCGGAGAGATTACGGATTTTTTAAAGATTGTGGTTTTGAGATTTAGAAACTTTAAAGAGGTTTGTTCGATGAAGTACTTTTTGCATTTTCTACTCAATTCTGGTTGGTCAATACATTTTTTTGATATTAACATTGTTTTTTAAGTTTACCGCTACGTATCGATATTTATACTTTACTAAAATAAAAAACACGCGAGTAAACATGGCAAATAGCGAAAGTTTTGAGACCCAAACAACAAAACATGTAATAAACATAGTGACACTGAAATAACTTTACTCGCAGGTTTGTTAACATGGTTCATACGTTCATTTTTTATAAAGCGATAAGATTATTTATTTCAGTTTTATCGCGTGATGTTATTTATCTCTTGCTTGCCAAAAACGGTAACAACAAGCAAAACCGAAAACGATCGGACATACAGAGGAAATTGCAATATTGCAATTTGAAAGCATAATTATAAACGCTTAATTATAAACGCTAAACTGCATTTACCGGTCATCTTAAGCAATATTTTTACACGTACAAACCGAAGATAATCCTTGACGTTTAATAAGTTAACGAAAAAGATTAAAAAAATTCCAGCTCTAGAAAGTACATATAATCTTTTGCATTACCTTAGAAATCGGATGCTTTTCGTTTCTTATATGATGCTGCAAATTAAATTTTTTTACAGACCGCATCAGCACACAGCGTGCATTCAAATAAATTCTCAATTAAAATTTTTAACAAAATAAGTATATTTATTGACCTATTCTATCGCTTTTAATGCTGGAACTTTATAGATCAGTTTTTTTTAACGTTTGTAATTTAATACTAGATTCGAAAAGTACCGTTTGTTTTGTATCCAGAACTACGTTAAAATTTTAGCCGAAAAAAGAGATTTTATTTAAATTGAATGTTATACACGGAGAAAAGTGAGAAAAACATTAATTTCCCTTTTTTAAAATATAAAATGGAAATATTTGTAAATAAACGACAGTTTTGTTAAATTTGTTTGTTCTCGTTTGACCGTAGGATATATAATTTAAAGTTTCATAAACATATAGTTGTAAATAAAGTTTAAAAAAAGCTCAGCCTTAGGATCGAACCCGTAACAACTAAACAAGCGGCACTGCACCTACACACTTTGTGCTACATTCTTGACATAATTATTTATATTATACCATTTTTAATAATTATTCTTTCAAATTGCAATATTGCCAATTTCCTCTATATGTCCGATCGTTTTTGGATTAACATAAAACAATAGGCATAAGGCCGGTATTACAGCGGCGAATGTGAAATGTGCAATGTGTTTTCTGAAAATCGATTAGTGTACATTTAAATTTAGCACTGCCCATTGCAGCGAGAATCAGTATCGAAATAGTCGAAATAGTCGAAATAGTCGAAATAGTCGAAATAGTCGAAATAGTCGAAAGAGGCGAACGAGGAAAAATAATTCCCCTTGTTCGTAACACTCGCTGAGCAAGTTCTCCAAAACGCATTTCGCACATTTCCACATTTCAAATGTTTCATATACACATATTTGATATATTAGTTGTCTTTTATGTAACATTTCATTGGCATTTTTAATTTATAAATATCTACATGTATATATATCAGGGGCGGATCCAGAAGGACATTTCGAGGGGAATTATGTTTATACGTAAAATCTTCTACGGTAGGCCGTAGATTTGAGAAATGCTCCTTGTTTCATAAAGAAAATCAAATTATAGAAATTCATAAAAATGTTTTAAAAATACGTGTAATTATTAGAATTTTTAATTTAACTTTTATATTATATTTAGGGGTGAAAAATAATACGGAATTATAAAATTATACCTTAAATATGGTAGTTTAGAAATAGTATAATGTCCTTTGTCGATCTCCCTTATTTCACTTTTAATTTCGCCGATCTCTGCCATCCTTGTTCCTAAGCTCTCTAAATTTCTTCTATACGCGCTAATTAGAGACAAGAATTCCACAGTTTTATCAATTCTCAATTTCCTTCGCATGCAACCGTGTTCACAGATGGTTCGAAGAGGCCGGGTAGTATCGGTGCTTCTTTTATCCTCCCAGATTTTGGTTTTTCAGAATTTTTTCGCCTGCCTCCTTCCTGTTCTATACTCATAAACATATTAATGACTATCCTAGCTACCATTATTTTCATTTCCTCCAATCACCTTTCCCCTAAAATTCTTGATTATATCTGACTCTATGACTGCCCTTCTATTAATTCTCTCCTACCTGATCATTCCTGTGATTTTATCATACTCCGCATACGCTCACATATCCACGTACTTTCATCCCTTCATTCCATTCAAATTGATTTGCTGTGGGTTCCAGTCATTCGGGCATTTTCGGTAATGAAGCGTCGGACTCCTTGATTCGGGTTGCTGCCTCTTCTCACTTCTTCTTTAAAAAAGTTCCACCGACCAATCTCCTTCCGCTGTGCAACGTTTTTTATCTCAGACTTTGGTATCGGATGGTATACGTTTCCCCTTTCTGAAACGATTGTTTTTTTTATCTGTCTGTTCAACCTAGTCTTCCTGCCAATCCGTGGTTCTCTTTATTTCCTTCACTTCGTCGTTCTGTTGTTGTATCGGTTATTCGTCTGCGCTGTTAAGCTATACTTTATTATCTTTCTGCCCTTTTTCGTTTTTCGTTGGTTGCCTCTCCATATTGTCCTCTCCACTCGAACGAAAAGCATGTTTGCGATGTGGATCATGTGTTTATTATGCGTTCATCTCTTTCTGCTGAATGCTCTGTGCTTTCTGCTTCAATTTGCTGAGACTTGGTCTTCCTACTCCATATTGCGCCTCTTATGTTCTATCTTTTCTTTTCCCTCTCCACAGATTGTTCCTAATATTTGTTCCTTTCTCCTAACAATATCTAACCGTATCAATATATAATTGACTCCTTCCGATTCTAATTGTTTCTGGGTAAACCTGGTTGACGAGCCCCAAAAAAAAAAAAAAAAAAAAAAAAAAAAGAAAGATAGTATTTATTAGACTTTACTTCTTTTTTACTTTTGTTGATAATCCGATCAAAAAACCTTTGTTCATGAGCAAGTAAAAAAAAATAAAAATATATACATATATTTCTCATTGAACTATTTTCATTTGCATCGCAAAATAAGAATTAAAAAGAAATAAGAAAGGCAAAAGATCGATAAACAGTTTGGTTTAAAATAAAATAAAAACGTAACATTAATAGTTTTACTAGAAAACAGTATTAAATATTAGTTATATTTAAATGCATAGGTAACATTTATACAAATCTTTTATAGTATAAATTAAGTTTCTCTATTTTAACAATTTTTTTCATAGAGGCTTTGTTTCTGTTGGGGGTGTCCTTTATCCCCCCCCCCGGGGATCCGCCACTATATATATATATATATATATATATATATATATATATATATATATATACAGTGAGCCACAATAATATCCGGGCACCGATGTACCCAATGAACATACGCCAAAAACAAAGGAAAAAAATGTTTTACTGTTGAAACAAGTAACGAAAATAGAAAAATAAGTATCTCCTTAATATATTCTTAAAAAAAAAAAGGCAAAAATATTAAAAAAAACACGGCTTACGATACAAAAAACACAAAAATTACGAATTTTAAGCGCCACAATAATATCCGGGCACATATGTAGAACTAAGTGCAGTAAAACACTCATGGGTTTTTCCCAAGTGCATCAACTAAGACGCGGTACTGATATGAGTCATCACAGTATGGCGAGTCGTTACGCGAAAACGTAAATTATAATTAAACAGTACGTCTGTTACGGTAATTGTTAAAAAAAAGTGCGTGTTAGTGCAGTGAAATGTCGCGAACGAGTAAAAATACGTGTCTTGGGAAATGCGTCAATTAGTAATTTGGAAGAATGAAGAAGATTTAATCGGAACGGAAGATTGCACACTCGTACTAAATATTCTGAAAAGTACGGTGCATGATATTCTTCATCGCTTCAAAAGGGAAAATCGCATCCACTCGAAATCTCAAAAAGGGAAACCAAAAAAGCTAACAAAATACGATATGCGTTTTATCCGGCGAGAAATAGAAAGAAACTCTAAAGTAAGTGCGCCGAAACTAACTACGGGACTGAGAGAAAGCAAAATGATAGAAATTTCAGCCGAAACAGTACGTCGAGCCATAAAAGATATGGGGTACTTTTCCCGCACTACCCGCAGAAAACCCTATATTAGTTCTGCAAATATAAAAAAACGGCTCGCGTTCGCAGAACACTATATCAATTTTATTCGGAGGAGTTCTGGAAGAACGTCATTTTTGTTGATGAGTCCAAGTTTAACGTCTTTGGGAGTGATGGAAAACAGAAAGTACGGCATAAACCGAATACTGCATATGAATTAAAAACTCTGACTGCATCAATTAAACACGGCGGAGGAAATGTACAGGTGTAGGGGTGTTTCGCGGCGAGTGATGTGGGATCTTTAGTCACCATTGATGGTACTATGAATAGCGATCTATGTCGACATTTTACGACACAACTTACGCCAAAGCGCTAAAAAATTGGCCATCTTGAAGTCATTTTACTTGTATCAAGATAATGATCCAAAACATACAGCGTACAAAACTCGAGAGTGGATTCTCTATAAGTGCCCGCACTTCCTTGCCACACCGCCACAGTCTCTGGATTGCAATCCCATAGAGAACCTACGGGACTAACTCAATAAGAGGATTCGTGAAAAGCCGATTTCCAACTGTAATGAATTAAAAAGTCATCTAAAAGAAGAATGGCAGAAAATTCCCCTTGATTATCTACAAAAATTAGTTTGTTCAATGCCGCGCAGGTTGAAAGCGGTCGAAGATGCCAAAGGTCGTCATAAGAAGTATTAATTTTTCCAGGAAGTAGATATTCAGTTATTTGGAGAGCTCCTTTATTTTATTTTTTCGTTTGCCCGGATATTAATGTGGCGTTTAAAATTCGTAATTTTTGTGTTTTTTTTTTATCGTAAAATATGTTTTTTTAATGTTTTTGATTTTTTTTTTTTAGAAAATATTAAGGAGATACCTATTTTTCTATTTTCGTTACTTGCTTCAACAGTAAAGCATTTTTGCCCTTTGTTTTTAGCGTATATTCATTGGGTACATCGGTGCCCGGATATTATTGTGACTCACTGTATATATATATAATATATATTTTGTTTGTAATTTGTATGAATATTTGTCCCCTTTTTTTATTTAAATTCTATGTAATGGAAAAACTAATTGAAATGATTAGGAAGTATGAATTTTTATACAATACAGAATACAAAAATTTTAAAAATGTAAATATGATTTGGTCTGTTGAAAAAAAGATAGTAAACTATTTTTCATCTATATTTAAACTTTATATGCAGTTTTAAAATTTGTTGTTTTGAATTGTATTATTATATAGAAGAATTGAAATATAACTTGGAAAATTTTTATTAGTTTTATAATTTATTTTTGTAAAGAAAATTTTGAACTTCAGAAAAATGTCCATTAAAATTTAATAATGTAAAGTGATTAAATTGAAAGTGATAATTTTATTGTAGTGTTCTAATTCGGATATTAAGTCAATCAATTTACAGTTAATTACAAAATCTAACTTGAAAACTAAAAATTATTATACTTCAGTAAAACATTAATTATTTAATTTTTTGTACAAGATATTTTATTTTCACCCTATGTAAATATATAAATGTACTATTAGGTCTTACATAAAGTGATACCATAATTTTGGAACAAGTTCAGCGTTATTTATAAGTCTAATATGCATAAATTTTTGTTGTTTCACTATTTGTAACATTTATATAGAGTTTGATTTTTAACCTATATTAATAATACCAGTGGCGGAGCAAGACATAAATTTTATGCGGACAAGGTACGATATTTTTTGTCAGCGTAAACGGGAACTCTCACGTTCCATGTCGAACCGTTTATCATTAATATCAATAAATTGTTTCAACGGTTCTTTTCAGTTTTTACTTATTCGTTTTTTTTTTAAAGCGACATAACTTCATTTCTGTTTCTGTTGCTTTTTCCTTATTTTTTTATTTCCAAGAAAAGTCCATTTAAAATATCTTAAACCCCGGCGTATTCGTTTATTATAAAAAGATAAGGAACCCGTTAGAATGTTTTTACAATATGCTCTTTAATGCTACAATTAGAATTAATCATTTTAAAACCAATTGAGAAAACATTATTATTTATAATCGATTATTTTACTTGAAATTTTTCGTTCACAATTGTTTTTTCATTATTTTAAATTACGTAATAAATCATGTTTTATATACTTGGTTTTATTCAGGAATATCCCAAAAAAAATTTCTCAGTAAAAATATAAAAAAAAAAAAAATCTCTGCCCCTCCCTCCCCCAGAAAATAAATTGCCGCCCCAAAAACAGATTCCTGAATTCATTACTGATCATGGTATTCAAAAAAAAGTCTATTTCATACGGGCTTTTGGAAGACTGTACAGGTTGATCGCTGCCTTCATAATCGAACATCCTTTTCTTCTTTTTGGCTACTCTTTTATATTTAAAGTCTTTTGGTAGATCATAACTGCTTTTCTCAATAAATTGATGAACATCAGACAAGCATTTTTCGAATCCAGTTTGTCGGTATTCTTTGACCCAGTCATAAAAAAATGTACGCAAATATTCAAGAGCAATGCTTAAATGGACATGTTCAAATTGCCATAATTCGCCTATGACATTAACTCGCAATAATACGTTATACCATACGTGTAATGATATGATATAAATTCTAAACTGAGCATTTCGTTTAAAACCGAATCACAATAACTGAGTATGCCAGACTGTTCAGTTTTTTGATATTTTAAGCTTTCGATGCGTTTAACAACATCATCAAATTGCAATAATACGGCCTTCAATGTTTCAATTCTGGTTTCCCAACTTGTGTCTGACAAAAGCTTCATAGTAAGCTTTAATTTGCCTTTTTGATTAATTTCCAGCGTTTGCTAGAAGTTGAAAATAGCAAATAAATTTTCTGAATAAAAACAAAAGGCCACAGAAGAATTTTGTACGTCTACTAATAGCAGCAGATTCCAGCTATGACAACCGCAGGCTGTAAAAAATTCCCTGGGATTAATATTTAATATTCGAGTTTTAACTCCACCGTTTACACTTGCTATATTTGCACCATTGTCATATCCTCGACCACGACAGTTTTGAATATTTAAGCCATTTTTTTCAAGCTCTCCCAATATTGCATTAGTTAAATATTCTCCAATCGTTTCAGTGACAGCAAAAAATACGATAAAGTTTTCTTCTATTGTGATCTATATGTTTAATTAGTTTACTCTGGCAGCCTAAAACGATCATAAATCGACGACTGACAACACAACACTTAAATTCGACATGTCGCGACATCTATCTAATTAAAATTGAACTAAAAAAAAAAAACGACAATTCTGAGAGTTGCTAATTATATTTATCGTTTTATGACGAGTAAAATTTTTTCGTTGCGGTCATGGCTTTTAAGTACCTAATGCATAAACCTTTGAGGCACCACGCCCCTTGAACCGCGAAGCCGTAGGCGGTCGCCCACGCCTTACGCCGCCTCTGATTAATAGCATAAGTATTTAACTTGTTGACGATTAAATGAGTATCACTTTATGACATAATAAACTTCGTTAACACAGAAATCTATCTTGAAATGAAAACAAACGATTAAAGATAAAAGTAAAAGACTGAATAAAAATTCGGTAATTTAATCGCAAACTATTATTTCCTCGCTCAGCGAACTCGCTGCAATAAGCAGTCGAAAAAAACACATTTCACATTCCACATTTCACATTCTTCGCTGCAACGGGAAACGGGCCTAAATACTGTAGTGGACAATTTTTCACCAACGTCCACGCAGTGCAGTCATTTGTAGTAGAAGTACGTAATTCAAAAGGCTGCTAGCCGGATCGCACATTTCCCGTAAGCTACCGAACGCTGCCGGTCCAATCGATCCAGTCGTAAATATAAATCTAAACAGCAACGATCACACAGTGACCATCATCGTCACCTGTAGCAGCTGATGCGAAAACCGCCGCCATCCCCCTTCAACATCTTATCGAAAAGTCGATCCTGTCAAATTAATTCAGACATCATCTTACGGTAAACCTACTCTAGCACAGGTGCTAGTGACATCTCCTCTCGGTTCTTCTCGTCACTCTTTCTCTCACAATTTAATCAAATCCGACTTTATCCACATGATAGATTCCTCATTTCCCTCTCGTGTAATATTCGTTAAAAAAGAGCTCCGTGGCGTCCTCCTTTTCATTTAATTTTTCTGAATCTTGAAAACCCGCTCTCTTCTCTGTTCCCTTCATTTTACGCGCTATTTCCTCTTCATCTGAACAGTAATACGCAAATTCCTCATCTTTTCCGATTCAAGAGCTGTTTTTCAAATCTTATTCTTCTAATGGCATCGTTCTCGAAATTCGATCCCACACTTTCAATTTACTCTCATCCCATGCTATTCTTACGGATCTTTAACGGATCCCATAAGTTCCGTGACATTGAAGGTTTCAATATTTTTTCAAATTTTTGCAGACCTCACTGTGGAGACATTCCACGAGCGCGCCGGGTTAAGAAATTCTGTTCGCACGCAATTAGAATCTTAATTTTACCGCCGTTGCCATATGCAATTTAATGTACATTTGTGTGCGTGTGCCTAGCGAAAATGTATTAATGAAACTTAATGAAAAGTTTCTCATAAATTACTGATGATTTTTTAAAATAATTCTTAATGAATAATACTTTTGGCTATAGGAATTACAGAAGTAAACTTAACGTATTAAAAAATTTTCAAATCGCAATTAACAAAACTAATTTAATGTAACGTTATAGATATATTAAGTACACCAATTAACACATTTTCTCGCATGCTATTTAAATTGCAATTAACATTTTACATTCACCGTTTTAATTATGTTCCGCGATTAATAATTAATCATTTACCAAAAACTTTTAAAGAAAAATTTTACGAAACTCTGTAAAATCTATTTCCTTCATGCCCTTAATCATTCGCTACAAGTATTTTTAATATTTTTAAATCTTAAATGCACAGTTAAACATATATAAGTACTAGCTGTGTCCCACGGCTTCGCCCGTGTATTAATGCCTATTTAAATCTGAACTTGGAAATTCATAAAAAAATGATTGTTTTATTTGGAATTGTATTTATGTAAAGATTGTTTCTCTCTATTGGGGGAAACATACTCATCACCGTCCAACAGAAAATAGTCTTAACGTTTCAAGTTTAGCTGACAATTATCGATCTATCTATAATCTGTTCGTCGTGATCTAACAAAAAGTTTTGCTCAATTAAACAGCACACACAGTCATCGTTTTGAAGAGGCCGAGTTATTCACACACGGTAATCTCCCATAGTTACACATTGAAGAAAATATCTTTTTCAATCATATCTTTCAACCACTCTGTCTCGAGCTTTTTATTAAAATTAATTTATTAACGCAGCAGTAAAAAAAAGTTAAAGGCTAGGAATGGCTTCTAAAAAAAAAAAAAAGAAAAAAAACAGTTGATTAAAAAAAAATTTATATAGGGATTTTGACCCAAAACTTCGAATATTTGGCATATCAGTTAAATACTCTATTTTATTTCTATATGTTCCCCATTAAGTCCAATAGTATATGGCTTAAACCCCTCCCAGTTTTTTCAAGCATATTGTACAATACATTTTCGTATTTCTACTCCTAAGAATTCATTATTATACAATAAATAAAATAGAGACAAAAACAAACATGCTCCATCCTTATCTATTTATTTTACATAATGAGGAACTATTGTATCATTAACACATATTAGTTCTACATTCATAATTACAGTGAATATACATATATATATATATATACAAATATATAAAATTAAACTTAAACACACGAAAATAAAAATTAAAGAAACAACAATTATTAAATAAACATTTACAACATATAAAAATATAACACATAAATTTCATAATTAATACATTTACATTAGACATGATTACTTGAATCGCTTGAAATAATATATGTAGAATAATTCAAAAACAAAAAAAGAAAAAAGTAAACCGTTGTCTTTGCCAGTAATTTCCGAGACAATAGTGACATAAATAAATCAAAACTAGTAAAAAGAAAGTAAAAAAGTTAATTTAAAAAATGTATACGGCTGCTTTGCATTGTCAGGCAATTTACAAAAAAATTTTAAATGATTAAAAACAGCACATATAACGGACAAAACTTACGAAAACAAAATAATTTCGATGTAAACGATTCGAAAAGAATATGCAGATCGAAACAAATTTGAAACGAACGCGGACAATACAGAAAAGAATTGATTGGTATAAGAAAAACAGTTTATTTTTCCCTGGCAATATACTGCTGTTCCTGTTCAGAATAAACACCATATTGTTTGTGCTGTTATTAAACACTAAACAACCCAAAAAAAAAAAAAAAAAAGAAACTAAATCGGAAAGATAACACGTTGAATCGCTCAAGAGAAAAAAAAACATTGGAATCAAATGAAACCACCATTTTCTTCTTTTGAAATAAACAAATAATCACAACACAACTTAACACTATGACTGAAAAGCATCTTTTCTTACTCTTTTTGAATACGATAAAAACTGTTCGACAGAAATATTTCTGTCTCCTCCGAATAATTGGCTATTTGAATTTTAGACAATTGCAGTTTCTAAACCACTTTCATCCGAAACCAAGCTAAATACGTAAAGCACACTTCTTTCTGAGTGTTGTGTGAAGTTTTCTAAAAATAGATTATAACCCTTCTTCACTCTTAAAATTCCGAAGATATAAAAAAAAAATGAAACAACCTTTGTAAATATTATAATATGGTAAACCCATTTATTACGAAGATATAACACTTCAGTCATATTTTGAAAACAATTTTCAACCACTTTTTTCCACTTAAAGTTCAATTTTTCAAAAAATCTTTCTCATTTGATATTTTCGGTGTATGGTGTGTTCAAATGGGCTTTCTGATAATCAACGTAAATGGTTTTGCTGAGGCGCATAAGCATTTTATAAACCTTTTTGACACTTTTAGTTGACCATGTGAGGTATCTTCATGCGAAATTACAATTTGGTAAACCAATTTGAGCCAAAAAAAATAACAGTTTATGTATTTTTTTGGAAACAGTTTTTAACCTCATTCCACCCCTTAAAATCTGAATTTTCAAAACAGCGTTTTTATTTGACATCCTCAGTATGTACACTGTATTCACATGAAATTAAACGCGATAGTGACGATTCGTAGTGTGATTTTTGGTTTCCTCAAAAATGAGTTTCTGCCCTTTTCCTCCCTTAAAATTTTTAGGATGGAAAAAATGTTTTGCACATTTTTAGTACACCACATGAGGTATCTTCATGCGAAATAACAATTATGAAGACCCATTTCTACCAAAATTATAAGAGCTGTGTATTTTTCAGGAAAACAGTTTTTAGCCCTTTTTTACCCCTTCGAGTTCGAATTTTCAAAAAAGCGTTCGTATTTGACATTTTCAGTATATACACTATATTCACACGAAATTACACGTGATAATCATGATTCGTTTGGACTGTAGCGTGATTTGTGGTTTTCTCAAAAATGAAATTTTACCCTTTTCCCCCTTTAAAGTTTTGAGGTTTCAAAAAAAATGTTGCACACATTTAGTACACCATATAAGGTATCTTCATGCGGAATTACAATTTGATCAACCCATTTGTACCCAAAATATTACAGATTGTGTGTTTTTTGGATAACAGTTTTTAACCTCTTTTCACCCCTTAAAGTCCGAATTTTCAAAGAAGCGTTCTTATTCGACATCTTCAGTACATAAGTAATGTTCATGTAAAATTTCAATAATTATCTGGTGTAAATGATTTCGGCTGAAGCGTGATTTTTGGTTTTCTCAAAAAATGGGTTTTTGCCCTTTTCTCCGCTTAAAATTTAAGGATTTGAAAAAAATTTTGCGCACACTTACACCATATAAGGTGTCTCTATGCGAAATTACAATTTGATAAACCCATTTGCATCAAAAATATAGCGATTTTTGTATTTCTTGGAAAACAGTTTTTAACCCCTTTTCACCCCTTAAAATTCGAATTTTGAAAAAACCGTTCTTATTTGATATATTCAGTATAAATCCATGTTATCCACATGAAATTACATGCGATAATCACAATTCGTTTGAACTGTAGCGTGATTTTTGGTTTTCTCAAAAATGGGTCTTTGCCCTTTTCCATCCTTAAAATTTTCGGAGTTTGAAAAAAAATTTTGCACACACTTACACCATATCAGGTGTCCCTATGCCAAATTACAATTTAATTAACCCATTTGTACCGAAAATACTGAAACTTGTGTATTTTTTGGAAAACAATTTTTAACCCCTTTTCACCCCTTAAAGTTTGAATTTTCAAAAAAGCCGTCTTATTTGACATCTTCGGTACATAAGTAATGTTCATGTAAAATTTCAATTACCTGGTGTAAATGGTTTCGGCTGTAGCGTGATTTCTGGTTTTTTAAAAAGCGATTTTCTGACTTTTACCCCCCTTTTCACCCCTAAAAAAATTCGAATTTTTTTAAATACATTTTTAAATCGTGTCAGTACATAGTATGGTTGTATTAGGTGCCAATTTTCAGCTTCATAGACCTAGTAGTTGCAACGATAAGTTGAATAAATGCTGTGACTTTCAAATATTTCCAGATTTTCGCTTCTGTATATATGTAGATATCAGAGTGCGTCAATGCCATATTTACGCCGGACCATAATAGGAAAAATGTTAACTAATGCTTTTGCACCGATTTTATAAAAAGTTTTTAAAAAAATGTCACGGTCAATAAGATCTTCATCGGGGGGTGTCCCCATGGCAAGGTCCGAAAGATCAAGTTTTTAAATATACGCATCCTGGTATCTTTACTTATTAATGAGGTACCCACTTAATGCAATTGCAGTGGCGCGATTAAAATTTCGAAATACATTATACAAGCGCAAATGGTGGTCTGACAAATCATATTATTCGTACGAAATGACAGTAAAACAAACACGCCGCGTGTACATGTCACGCCTGCATATATATATATATATATATATTATATATATATAAAAATGTATGTATATGTATATATATATATATATATATATATTTATATATATATATATATATATGACAAACAAGCATATTTACACGTTTTGTGGAGTTAATTAAAAAGTTAGCTGTAAAAAATTATCGCAGATACCATTAGTTTAATGATAAAAGTAAAACATTAGGACTAATCGATTTTTAATTTGTATACCTGTTTTCCGTTATGCAATGTCGGATATGATCAGAGTAAGTATTTATTCTACATCGATTTGTCGAAGAAAAGTCATTTTAAGGATAATGATAGGAAAACAAAAAAATCAACCAGTTTTCGAATTTTCCCGCTATAATTGTTGAGAACAACATCTGGCAGAGAAAATAAAAGCGTTAACGGCCGTTCATAATTCTCACCGTAGGACCATTAGTATTTTCGCCTAAATTTTAGTAGTTCTGCTGCGTACCGGCTGCGTATTGTCGGTCTGGTTCGAGCTCGAAGTTGCCTAGCCGTGAACAAGGATTGTTGTCGGACCGTTGTTTCTCTAGTCACCATTCAGAACTGCAATCGATCTGTGTGCAGACTAGCCGTCGATCGCCATTTATTACAGATAACAATAATAATAATAGTAATACAGTAAGTGAGTATACATTAATAATCTCATTCGCGTACTGATTTCGTTTTCATATATTAAGTAAAACATCGAATTGGCTGATTTCCGCTATATCTTTTAATCGATTTTTAATCTCTCTAATTCGTTAAAATACATTCGACTACATTAATATCGATATTAGTAAATGAGAATATCTGTAAAAATTATTAGACAAACAATAAACCGAATAATGAAAATCATTACAGACAACCTTTGGATTGCACTAACGTTCTCCGATTAAATTACAAAGTAAAAAAATTTCCGCCTAGAATCCTTAATACAACTTATATTTCGAGAGAAAGGCAAAAAATAAAAAGATGAGATAATGATATAGCTGCAATGCTACGGCACAGACAATTTCACAGAAGCTTATAATGACCAGCCCGAATGAACTTGGTTGAAAGAGGTCTTTGCCAGTTATCAGGGCTAATTATAGAATCCGAGTTACGTAGTATAATAAAGGTTGCATTTATTGTTGTATGACTAATAATAATAATAATAATAATAATAATAATAATAGTAATAATTCATTTGTTTTATTTTATTAATCCCTGTAATAACAGTTTTAAGTGCATGTATTTCTTTACGATAGTGAATATACGCGAAAGAATAGGAAGTGTTAAGATTCCATTTTTTCTTTCTTTCATGCTATAATGAGCTTTCAAAAAAAGGCCAAAGCGTCAATTGCATAACGTTAACTTGTTCGATACTCGGCGCTTAATATTCACGCTTAGCGATAGCGGCCTTTTTTCGTAGACATAAAATTTAAGAATCCTACTTTTCGACGGATTGATGATGAAAATTTAAATTTTTAGAAACTAACCAATTTTACAAATTACCAAATTTAACGTAAATTCGAAATAATTTTATATTTGAAAATCATCGGCGACCAGCAGAACCAATCTTGACATTCGAAAAAACTAAGAGCTCGTGTAAATACTTAGTACTATGGACGCGGACAATCTGCAAGCCGGAAATTTCATAGCATCATTATTTTCGCCTCGTGTATCTATTTTTACCGATGGTTCGAGAGGGAACTTCCTTCGTAGTATCGGAGTTTCTCTTATTCTTCCCGGATCCGATTCTTCGCCCTCGTCCTTTCTGTACCATTTTTAGAACCGAACTGTTATCCTATATGCGACATTAGTTATATTTCTTTTAATCTTCATTTCTCAAATATTTGATTGTCTTCGACTCTTTAAGTACTCTTCAATCTGTCCATTCTTTCTCACTCCTGCGACACTTAATTATTCTTCGTACGCATTCTTTCATTACAAATATTTCTCCCCATCATTCTGTATTCACATTGATTTTCTACGGTCATCATCATCGACCATTTGTCGCTTAAGTTACCGCTCATTTCATTTCGAGAAAATTTTAGCCTCTATCTTTTCTATAGCCTCTGCGCAAAAAATTTCACTTTAAATATTTGGTGTGGGATATTTACACTACTTTCATTGAGAATAATCGTTTTCCCTCTTTCCATTTAATTTAATCTTCCTAATCTTCGCGGTATTTAGAGGTTTCTTTTCTTCCTTCTTCCGCTTTTTTCTTTGTCGCGTATGTTTTAATCATACTTTACCAGCTTCTGTGCTCGCTCTAGTGTTTTCTTTCCTCATCACCCTGCCCAAACTGACGAAGCAATTTTCTATGATCTTAATATCACACTTTTTTCTTCGAATGCTTTTTTTTTTTCTATCGCGAATGCTCATTTCGAAATTATTAATCAGGTAATTTTTCACGTTAAATTAGTTTCGCTCACGTCTCGCACAGTTCATATTGCCGTTCAAATTTTACGTAATTCGGTAACTTCTTTAACGTTATTTAATTTTGTAGTAGAACACCGTATAATCTGCTTTTCTTATAGAGACCTGCTTTAATGTTCAGATCGTATTTTAATAATTTATTTGAATTCGTTCTCTAAAAAAGAAGTAAATCTACTGGTATGGTGACGAAAAAAAAAACAAAAAAAAAAAAAAAAAAAAAAGCAACATTTATAATTTAAGACCGTATTTTTCGATCATTTACGGTGAAGGTTATAAGACAAAATCAAAAAAAAAAAAAAAAAAAATGAGAACTCAAACAACCGTCGGCTACAAAGCGAAAGAAACAGTTTCAAGATAGACCACGCAGACTAAAAAAACCTAATAGCATGTCCATACTCTATAAACAACCATCAAATAATATAAAATAGGATGGATTAGGAATTCGAACTTTGATTAGGAAGGTTCAACGGAACCGGATTTCCCAAAATCGAGAAAAATGACAGGGAACAATATACAGCCAGGAGACCGTTAAGTCTAAAATTCGACACTGCGAAAAGTAAATAAAATTAAAAAAAAAAAAAAAGAAAAAAACCCGGTGGTTAACCTATCGGCTTTTAAAGTCGAGTCAATTTTGTTGTTGACGCAGCCCTTTTTTTATCGATAGCGAAAGCTCGCGATAGATAATTTATTATTTTCCGTGGAATATTACCACAAGACGACGATAGCTTCTGATTTAAATTTCATTATCAAAAGTAACCTATTATGCCAATTTGGAGATGTATCGATCTAAAATTTACTCCTTACATCAGCACGTGGTATTTTCATTTAACGAGATGTCGATCGATCTCGCGTCCAATGATTCTGCGTAGATTATATACCAGTCATTGCGACATATAACGTCAAAGATGAGTTGGATGTAAATTTCTATACCAGTTAAGTGCTATCTCTGGACATGGCAATTTCAGATTATATTTGAAACCTTTAAGCGTAAAGCCATTAGACAGTTGTTTATTTCGCAATTCCTGCATCGATTCGGTTGAACATTTTCTATTTAAGCGTTCTATTACTGCAAGTATTCGCTAAACTAGCAGTTTCAACGGTTCCGTTATAAATAATCAATTCGTTATTCGTTATTAATAACTACGTAGGATTTTAAATCACTATAATGTTATGTCTTTTAATCGATAATATCGCCATCCGTATGCGAAATAATTAAATTTAATATGTTTTAATTTATGCTGCGACTAGGCTTTTGTATCGCAGTTAATTAAACAAAAAAAAGGAAAAAAAAACATTCTCCTTAAAAGTTAACAAACCAATAACAACAACCGATTCATTTTTTATAATTAATCGTTTGTCTTTCGATCGCCGCAAATTATTAATAAATTAACGCGTTAAGCAGATTTTTATTTTTTATTTACTTTTTTTTTTATTTTTTTTTTTTTTTTGAGCTCGTCAATAGATTTTTATATCGTTTCTGTTATTTATTTTACCTCGATGAGTAGGCTTTATTTCTACATTTTTACTTTTTAATTTTATATCAAATTAATCAAGGCGAGGGGGGATTTACGAATAAAAGTCGCTCCGGTGTACAAGTCTCATCTACTCTAACAACAATCCTAGGACGGAAGAGAATTTTGCCTAGAACACCTTTCTCCCCTTCAGTCCATGAACAACATTTACATAATCTACAACTATTGCACCCAAAATTGTTGAGCAGCCCTTCTTCGATTCGAATCGAATAATCGTAAAAAAAAAGTTAATTACGCTATAATAAATGCAATAATTACACGAAGCTCGCTTTCACCTGCTTCGAATGAGGAGACTGTGATATTTTACTGAACGTGCTTTTTCCAGTAGCCTTTTTTGAATGTTTAAAAATTATAGTTATTTAGAGAAACAGGTAAACTATTTACGATGATTTTCGATGACATAACACTTCCTTTTATACGCACTGTTGCAATGTAACCGATTAGATAAATCTTATATCTCTGATTCGCCTTCTTATGGTCTTATTTAACCATATGCTGTGTGTTTAATCTTCTTCCGTCAATTCTTACTTCAACCGATCCGACTAAGTAATGTTATTGATTCTATTCTTTAAGCCGTAAAATGTGTTCTTCGTTTGCCTTCTTTTCGGCTTATTACGAAGAGCAAAGGTAAACATATTTTTCTCCCTCAAACTTAAACATTCGTCCGAAATCCGACCCATCAATTATCGTTTAGTTGTGTGAAAAATGAATGACGAGAATTTGATATGGGGTGCTAGAAGCATCATCCTGAAATATCCGATTTGCAACGGGACACGATCACAACACACCGTTTGTACGTATAACACTATAAAATAGTATTTTGCACCTGTTTCGTACAGTGAAGTGTGACGGATTAGGGGTAATGGGTACGTTATATTACATATATAATATTTATCGCGCCAGCATATACAGGTTCTCGTACAACTGTTAGGGTAATTTTTTATTTCAAAATATTTAAACAGATGTTACGTATTTTACATTAGAACAATTTTCTGTTTTATAATAAGTTATATACGTAGTATTATCGCATTTTTAATCGATATGTGAAATATTTTTAATATACAGTTACCGCACTAACTTTAATTCGAGATCACTTTAAATGCGACCAGAATAAACGATTTCCAGTTGTACGCTAAAAATTCAATAAAAATGCACTAAAAAGTAAAAAACAATTAGTCGTATTTTAGAGGAATATAGGTAAAAGTGTACACTATGATTATTCTTAAATATTAACTTTTTTGAGTCAGCACGGAAATCACGAATTACAGCAAAATATTTAGGAACAATTTAATGACTAATACGCAATCACTCATTTTCTATAGGCCAAATATTAGAAACATCGGGAATATTTAATGCGATTTTTAATTCTATTGCAATTTAAATTTGGTGACGACTCTGATTAAGGTATTAATGTTTAAGAATAACCACAAAATCCATACACCTATATTACTCTAAAATATATTATTTTTTATCGGCTAAATTATTTTTTACTTCTTAGTGCGTTTTTATTAAATTTTTATAGTTTAAATCTTGTAGTAGATTGTTTCTTTTTTTTTTTTTTTTTTTTTTAATATTTCAATTCGCAATTTTTACATCATGCAGCGGAGACAATCATTGGCCAGTAAAATTTCTAATAAAAAAAAATTATTCGAGTCATTCAACATGATCAACATTTATACGTAGTAATATAAAAATGTATTATTTCCGTAAGTGATAAGGCTCTAAATGGCACAATGAAGATTTAAATTTACATTTCCATGGTAATTGATAATACTTTTTTTTGCAAAAAATTAACTTTTTTCAAGTTTAACGTTTCCATCGTAGATTACTAATAGTTTAATTCAATCGAGTTTCTGATGTCGCTAATAATTTTGTCTAAAGAGACATTTTTTTTACATTTTTTGATAAATACTCAGTGCCCGTGTTCATGAATTTTCATCATTACTCCTATGCTACTATCGTTGACTAACTATATTTTGTAATGAACAAGGGGAATCGTCAAAATCCGTCTACACATGAGCACGAGTTACGCATGATCAAACACTAAAAAAAAAAAACATACGCGACGGGCATATAACCCCACCTTGTTTTTTGAAATTGGTTAAAAATAAAACTAGAGTTTATTACAATAAACATATATGTGAAAATAACGAAGGTTACAAAAGAGATGTGAATGCGGGAGAAAAAGCAAAGCTATCATTTCAATTGAAGAAAACAAAAAATTTAATATTTCCGGAAGAAAATGATTTAAAAAAAATTATTTATATGAACAATCTCTGCAGTGATTGAGAACTCAGGTGACGTTTTATTAAAATCGTCAATACTTTGCTAGTATTTTATTTACCTGTTTATTCTTTTTATAAAAAAAAAAAAACACGTCTTCTTCATCAAATTGTACGACAACTTATATTTGCGTCATTCTGTTCGTATATATATTTACATATTTCAATATGCAACAAATGTTATATTTCATGAGAATGGTTAAATAGACAATTTTTAACTGAATTTAATCATAAAAATGATGTAAAGATCGGGGGATTCGCATTTTTCAAAAGTTTATTTGACAACGACATACTCGTATTACTTCAAAATATAAAACATATATGTAGTGATACAAAAGCAAAACTATTATGTTAAGAAAAATTATTTTTAGATCAAAATTAACAGACTGTCAACAGTATAAGACACACCGGCGCTTACAACTCTAATATCTACTGGCGCGGATATGGATAGAAACAAAAAAAAAGTAGTATGATCGTGTCGCATCGGAAATCGGAGATTTCAGTGTGATGCTTCCAGTCTAGCATATAGTGGCGAAACCTAAATATAATTTATCAGAGGAGTCAGAGAATTGTGAAGGTATAGGAAATCATAAGCAGAGCCAAGTTGCTCATCCGTACTTCAAAAGACCGGGAGAAGCATCAACTTCACTGCTAATAGTCAGCGTTCAGGAAATCCGGTAAAAAAAATACACCAAAAGGTAAAACTCTACTTCTCGAGGAAGATTAATAGAATACCTTATAAGTAGGCATTTTTCCACATTTCCCTGTTTTTCCTCTTCTTCATCCAAAACTAAGATCAAATTGAATCAAATCAAATCAAATATTTTATCTTGTTGTTATACATGGAATATTTAAATATATTTCGGGGAACTGCTCACAAACTTATGTGCACGTAACGGAAAATATAAATTAACGTACGCTAAGTATTATAATAATGTATTATTATATATTCAAACATTTCATAGACTCTGTGGAATTAATACAACTATTAAGTTTTGTACCATAACAGTTTAGCACAGTTTAATAAATAAATGTTATGACAAAATAAAAATTATTCTTTAAAATTATGTTACAACGATTAGATCCCACTCATACCGCAAAGTCTTTAATATCCAAACTTCAACTGTTAATTCCTCTTTTCTTGTAAATATCGCCATTCCACTGAAAACTAAAAACTGAGCTGATCTGTGCGTGTGCGTGGGCCTCATTAATACCTTAGAGCAGAAACTGAACTGAACGTGTGTGTGTAAATGGACGTTAATTCTCCTTTTTATTCATTCTTCTTAGGATTTGTTCGTAATTTTTACTCTGCCTTTTTTTTTTGTCAAATTCTCAATACACTTTCATGTGCATTTACATTTTTAACGCGTTTTTTTTTCTTTTCTTTTTTTTTTTTTGATTTTTTTTCAATGTCAACAGTTTTTGCTGCATCGTACGGAACAAGATCTACCGTGCTAACGGTAGCAGTATCTAAAATTTTGGGAATTTTAGCAAACATTTTTTTATGATACTTCTGAATTCAATATCCGCGCAGTAGTATACGGACCGGTTTTTTACCCGTTTTTTTTTTAATATTTCAAATTTATTCGTCTACATTATTCACGGTCAATTATGTTTATACTATAACACGCCAATTATTTTATTTAATTATTGTAATAACACCGAGTACCTACAGTGGCAGATCTACGGGAGGAGAAATAGGGGACATCCCCCCAAAACAACCAGATCTTCGATGAAAAAGTTTTCTACGAGTACAACAAAGAAACCACATTTATACTACAAAAAATTTGCATAAACGTAACTTGTGGATTTAATTACAAATAATATTTAATGCTGTTTTCTAATAAAAGTATTAACGTTATGTTTTTATTCTGTTTTAAATGCAACTATCATCGATCTTTTGTCTTTTTTATGTATTTTTAATTTTTATTTTGCAATTTTAATTAAAAATAGAGTTCAATGAAAAATATATATATATATATGTATATCTGTTTTATTTGCTCACGGTCAAACAATTCAGATCGGATTACTAATAAAAATAGAAAAGAATTAAAGTCTAATAAAAAATACTATCGCTCCATCTTTTCCAGTACTTTCCTATTCAAATTCTAAACTACCATTTTAGCAGCAATTTTATAATTTCGTTTTATTTTTCACCTAAAAATAAAACAAAAGCTGTAATAGTTATGTATTTTTAAAACATTTTTAAATTTTTAAAGAGGATTGATTTTCTTTATGAAACGCAAGGAGTATTTTTCAAATTTACCGTCTACCGTATAAGGTATTACGTAATTATATAATTTCCCCTCCCAAAATGTGTCTCTGGATCCGCCGCTGGTACGTGTGTAACTCGACTCACTCGCCGGACGCCTAGATGATAATTTCCCATAATTCTTATAGAAGATTCGATTTTGATCATGTTTTTAATTTACGATTTGCGCGACTAATGGTCGTCCCTATCAGTGCTTCAAAATGTAGTCTCGTAATTTTGTAATTCATAATTTTTTTGTACCCATTTGCCTGATTTTTCTAGCGACGCTGTCAGTGTGATATTTCCGTGTTTAAGGTCACTGCAACATTTTCACGCCTTACAAATTTCTTTACATCGTTCAAACTGGCTTGTGATAAGTAGTTTTTGCTGTAACAACGTAAACACGCATTAGCCTAATTATCTTATAAAACAATTTTTTACGACATAACTTCAAATCCGCGGTACGTTAAACTAGATACTTCTGTAATGTAACATAAAAGTAAAATCGGCGATTACAAACCCCAATTTGCAGATAGGATCTCCTCAAAGTTCATGGGACAGCCGCAGCGAGCAATATCAAACGTTTGCTACAACTACAATCAAAAATATTAAAACAAATGTTTAACGCTCTGTTTTTATTTATCAAATAGAACCCCTTCCGGCCGATTTATACATTCCGTAAGTTAAAGAAGATCATACAAATCAATACGCCAAGTTTTATGACAAATTAAATTACAGCGGTAATATATAGCCAGTATGAGCCTCAGATACTTCTTCCAGGATGTTCACATCGAAGGATGATGTATGCGTTGGACAACGAATGACTAAAGAAATTATACGACAGCATATATGTTTTCACATAGCTCTCTCTCTTCTTCGTGCGACCCGATTCGGATATAGCTTAATCACCATTCATCGTCCGTACCAACTGGCGGAATGAGTCCCGGTCTCCTGCAGCCTAGAACAATTGTTGTACATTTGTGACTCCAGTCCACGTCTTGATATTTTGAAGCCAAGAAATCCTTCTTCTTCCTCGTCCTCATTTCCCTTCTATCGTCCCCATCATTATTATCTGCAGTAGATCATAAGTTGGTCCTCTCATGAAATGTCCAAGGAATTTTGTTTTCCGTTCCTTAATTATATTCATTAATACTAAATCCGTCTTCATTAATCGTAGCACCTCCGCATTCTTCATCTTTCTGGTCCATGGTATCCTTCAAATCCGACATTTCAAATGACGAGATGCGCTTTTCCGTATATGCTTTTAGTGTCCAGGTTTCGCAACCGTATAAGAGCACAGACCACACATAACATCTTAATATCTTTTTCTTAATCTCCAATTTTAATCTTCTATTGCATAATACATTTCTCATCTTCATAAATACTTCTCGGGCCATTTCGATGCGCGTTCTTATTTCTGTGTTAGGGATAGCACTAGATTATAATAGTAACCTGTGTAACTACTGACGTTCCGTCGGTTAATCGTTATTCAGTCGTTATTATTTAAGCAACTTTATACTGACTTTTTCGCGTGTTCAATTTTTAATTCCTACGTCGTATTGTGCTACTTTTATCCCGTCATTTCCTTCTTTAATTCCTAGTTTTTTCATATCGTCAGTTTTTAATCGAATTCCTATATATGTAGTTAATTCTCACCTTTCCCGTATTTTCTCTTGAGAGGGAAAGGTTCTCTGTTACGAGAAAAAAAGAAAAAAATTAAAGGAGAACATATATACATATATGCGCATATTTCATTTCTTGTAAACTCATGCTTGACAAACGCAACAAGCAAATTTGAAGTTTAATCAGTAAATCGTTATCATTTCGAATCAAGTTCGAGGGCGCGGGCAACGATAATAACTCCATTATACGAAAAGTGACGATGAAAGCAACATTAAACAAATATTTAAACGGAAGAGCTGATGTAAATTTTTCTCGGTCATGGTTAAATATTCTCTCGGTCATGACCGATGGAACTCATTTTTATGTTCCCAAGCGACATTCGGTCATGTTGCACAAGAAGTGGCCGACCTCAAACGAACGACTTTAAACGACCGACAACAAACGAGATGATTCGATCTCTATGTCAGTCCGATTAAGACCGACTGCACGTGAACTGTCATTTTTCAGATTCGTTCAGTGATCTCATGTCCCTACGGCAGATAATATTATTGAAGCGCGCTAATCTAACTCTCGCCCTAGATTAGATAGTTTCCATAAATATGAACGCGCGAACGTTTTTTTCTCTTTCTCTATTTTTTCCGCTGTTCCCAAAAGCTCGTAGAGAAAGGCAAAAAAGGACACTTGGCAAGGTGTCGCGAATTATGAGGTTAAAATTTGTAATATATACTAACCTCAGCGGCACCGATGAAAGTATGCCGAGGACGACAAAGAGTTCTGAATTTTACGAATTTATTCGGACGGTTAATATCAAAAAATAAATACACCGTTTTATAACGGAATTTTCATAGCGATACGACGGCATCATTCGAAATTCCAAATGATTTACTGCAGTTTGTGTAATAAAACCGTCACAATTCCAGTAAAATGTAAATTGTATATTCTCCTTGAATATTCGATTTTAAAATTTGCTTTATTATCCGCTATTATTAGCGTCAAGTAATGGAAATTAATAATATAAAGAGATAATTTATTTCCTAGCTTTGTCGGCCGCTATTTCGTTCAGTTCGCCGACAATAAAATTGAAACACTTAAAGGTTTCTTCCGAAATACACCACACACCTTTATATTGAGCTGTTTTTGCATGAACACTTCTCTAATAATGTGTTTCGATGTACAACTTTCAGATCCGGGATAATTGCTGGGGGAAAACGTTTTTTATCGAAACATGCACACTTGTAGAATGCTAATATTACAGTGCAGGTCCACAGGCATATATAATGCAAGAAGCACATGTACGTAAACAATTACTATCTGATACTACAGTGTGAAGAAGACGAAATATACACGCTTTGAAATACTAACTTGCGAACAGCGGAAGAACAAGAATTAAAATATCAGCTTTTTTTTGTTGTTTTTCTTTTCAAAGAGTAAATAAAGAAAGAAAAGAAAAAGTTAATTTAAAGAAGAGAAATCGATACGGCGTCTGAGTAAGAGTACGGGCCGAAAAAAGAAGATGTGGAAGAATCGAAGTCTCGAAAGAGTGGTCCGAGTTGAATGCATCGAGTATGGTGTCCGATAAGTAGAACACGGTGCTCAGGCTGATTCATCATAAATAAGAAACCCTGGAACCGTTATACGTAGGAACCGAATCTTTTAATTGTAATTTCGGCATAGAAAATAATGCAAACACTAAAAAACGGTTATTACGGCGCATAGCCCTTGAACTGTTCAATCGTGGTGCATTACCGATTAAATGCAACTTCACCCGAAGATATTTCGGTGTTCGAACGCGTGTCGAATAAAAGATTAGCATAGGCGCGATTCGATATCGTTTCAGTCTAGTTCAATTCGCCGCTATTACAGCATTCGATAATTCGAATCGGTCAGTAAACTCGAATGCCATTCGTCACGCTAATAATTCCATCCTCTTCATCCTGCATTTCCCACATCTTCCTCTCAACACCAAGCCCAGATCGCTGCCGGTACATTTCTCTCTATCGAAAAGGGCGAATTTTTTGGCAACAACACCGCTGAAAATCTCAAAACACATAGTAAATAAATACCTCCGCATACCTGAGTACATTGCGAAATATTTGCAAGATAATATTTTATAAAAACATAATAATATGTAAATAAATATCGTAAAAATTATAATTACAAATTAGTTACATCGTATAAATAAGAATGTGCTTGGCTACCAAACAAGAGATGTCATAGGTTCGAGATATGATTTGTTGGGAACCTCCCAGCATTACCCAGCTTGAAATAATTCGATAGCAGAAAAGTCTGCAAAAGTAAAGGCGGCCGAAATATTCTCTTCAGGTACATTATGCTTAGTTCCATTATGGGAAACTTAACTTCACAATCGCCGACACCCAGACAATGATATATATATATATATATATATCTGGCCGTATCAAGATATAATTGACTCTTCGTACATGGCTACGGGATTCGAACCTGATTCTGCTCGAACGTAAAACCGATGCCTAACCAATCGCATAGCTCAATTCACGGCCGACTAATAAGAAAAACTTTTTCATTTTTCCGCGGCGCCGTTCATGTGTCACTATTATCCATTTGAAAGTAAATTTCTTTTTCTTTTTTGTTGGCCTTTTTTGTCTATTCGAGATTGATTTTTACTTTTTTTTTTGGATGGGAGGCACCAGCCGACAGCATTACACCGCATTAGGATTTTTACTTTAAGAATATAGATTAAGAGGCTTTCACTTTGGAAATATCATTATCGAATGAAAGAAGATGAAATTTACTTTTATTTTTAAATAAGTAAAAAAAAGAGGGGGTCAATATTTTTTTTTTTTTTTTTCGAAATAAATTACGCCGAATACTTTTAGATTGTGCTAATATTTCATTTTACATTTATTTCTTTTCTTACTCCTTCAAATTTAAATATGTTGATTTGAGAAAGGTGTTACTAGATAGTTAATCTTCAGCTTCCTCTAATCCCGCTTGATTGCACCTATCTATTCAGCCTTCTCTCGATCGTCCTTGGGCCATCAAAATCAGCCCCACCCCCTACGCTTACTTTTCTACAAGCATAGCGGTTAGTGAGCGTTCGGTTACTCACTTTCATAGCCCACCCTGCAAGTGCTTGCATTAAAAATATCCGTAGAATGGAAATGTATAACTTTTTCGCTTAATCGACACCATTGCTTTACAACAGAATATGATATATATATATATATATATAACAATATTGCACAATATACGTGCCGCCCGCAATCGACACCTGTCTAAATGTAATGCGAGTGTAATTCGAGTAGTGTATCCTGAATATATGATCTGAGTGTGTAAATTAGATAAGCCGATTGAAATAAATGTCATATTCTTAATCACAATTTAAAATAGCTGCATTCGTAGGCTTTTGTTGCTAATCTGAGCCCTGGAGCCTTTACATTCGCTGGTTAATACGCCCTATCCTAACTATAATAGATTCCCAGTCATTGCTACACATTGCTGGTACTCACAATCAGTTGCTTGTTCGGCTGTTGTGTTCCCTTCATTCTCTTAAAGTCGTTCCTTTCTCTTTTATCATTCGCGCCATAATTTTTGGACTAATTCCTACCTCTCCCTCACTTTTCCCAATTCTCATTCCCTTTATCTGGACATACCTCTCCTTGCATTCTCTCGTTTCCTAGTTCGTCTTTATTTCAATCATGGTTCCACTTTTCCGTTTTTTTCTTCTTGTTCCGACACCTCTTTGTCGATCCTTCCCCAGCTTAATTTCACCTGTGCCCTAAACCGCATTCTGTCGGAATGCACCTTCCTTTCCTCAGTACGCTCGGCCTTTTATTCTACACTCGCGAATGGCCTTCCCGCTCTTTATAATGTCCACTACGATTTTGCTCTTCCATCTTTCATTTCTTATTCCTTTCTCGGCTGTCTTAATTTCTTCAGTTTCCTAATATGACCAATTCTGGTCGCTATTTTGATTATTTCTAATTTTTCAAATGCCCTTCGTGAAAAAATTGAAAATAAAATGATGTCCAAAAAAGAAAGACTATCTCACATTTCAACTTTAAAACTTTTCCTTAAATTACCGGCGCTGTTTTTTCTTCTTTAAACTATCTTTCTCAATAAAGTATTTTTATGCAGTTTACGTGTCGTAGAAAGGTGAATTTTTTTTTTCCTCAAATATTTCGAACTGCATGGGGGTGGTGTTATTTGTTAAATGTTATTTTTTAACCAATGAAGTACAAAATGAGTCGAGTCTGTGTGACTCTTCCTCCCTATTTTCGTGGTTTCTTTTGCATCCCTCTCTTCGACGTTCTGTGATGTTGTCTCCGTTGTTCGTATGCGTTTTGGCCATTCTCTGCTGCCTTTCCTCAGATTTCGCTTTCCCCTGATTTCCTCTCCGCACTGCCCTCTCCATCCCGATGATGCAGTTATTTGCGACGACGCTGATCACGTGTTCTTCCAGTGTTCATCTCTTTCTGTGGAACATTTTGTATTCCTATTTTTGGTTGTTGAGCCTTCGGCTTCCCACTCCTTATTGTGCTTCTTGCATCCTGTCTTTCCCTTCCGAAATTAATTATTCCTGCTATTTGTTTCTTTTTATCAAAGATTTCTGATCGGATTAAACTATAACCAACTTCTTTCCTTTCTATTTGTTTGTGGGTGAAGGTCCAAGGGGTTGACCAAGAGAAAAAAAATAAAATAAAATAAAAACTGATCTGATAAGGGAATTTCCAGGTTTTTTATGGAACAATCTTTCTAACGCTATTCATTAAAGTTATATTCCAAAATCGCATTTTGTCGGATATCTAAGATTATATATTTCTTATTTGATCAAATCAACATTACAATATCTATTTTCGTCAAATTCTTTCCAAAATACAAAACTTAAAAAGTGATAGATTGCATATTGAAAGGACAAAATTGAAAATGAAAACCATCTGCGATTTAATCGGATGTCATGCGCGGTAAATTTTTTAATCGAAACCGAAACTTCTTCGGAATTTGAATAAAACCCGAACCGACTGGGGAAACTTTGGTTAAAAATTAAATCCGCTTATCAAAATTTTCTAAAAATGCTGACCGGTTTAAGGATTAAGCGCCTCCCGTAACATATATATATATATATATCGGCACGCCGCCATTAAAAGAACATTATTGACGTTCTGGTCTAATTTAGTGCGGCGGAATCAATGCAATCTTTGAATCACCGCGCGCGCAGGCTGCTTTCAAATTCGGTAGAACAAATTTCTAGTAAAAATGTACCTGTCGGTAAGGAATATTAAATAGAAAACAAAAACTCGAATACGCCGTTAATTTTTACCAAACTCGAATTTCGACCACATTTATTATATATATGTTTACGTATTAATTTCGGTATTATTTAAAAATAATGAAAGGTATATATATTCCTGTTTCTGTTCCATTTATCCCCGTTAAGTTTTACATTTTCAATGTCGGTGACAAAGAACCGGTTCGACAATTAAATGTACATCGGGCAATTTTCGCTGTACATACAACGTTTCATCTCCTCTTCCGAGGCGTTTTAACAAATTCAACTAATATTCCGGTTCCTCGGTGGTACCTTAATTATCTCTGAAAATTTTATTACTTTCTTACTTGTTCTGCCACTAACAGGACTCCAACAGAGTTGACAAACAATTTTTCACAACGGCAGCGCCGAAAGTTATTTTTGGGAGAGAGAGATTTCCACCTTGAAATTTCCTTCACACCTTTTAAATTTCAATTATATAAATCCGAGATAATTAATCATTTAATCTCTTTTTTGCCCCCTCGTTTGAAATATTACGTACCACAATAATTCTGGTGTTTTAAAAAAAAAAAAAAAAAAGGGGTTTACAAAATTTCGAGACCGGATATAATTACGACGCCCCGGATTTGGCAAACCACGCACCTTAATAGTTACAATTTTGTACCGCTGTAAAAAATATCGCAGGACTTCTCATAAACGTTGAAAGATACACGTTTTCAGTAGTCAGTCGAGTGATGATGGCAAATTGCTAGACGAAAAAAATGGTACGTTATCCGCGTAAATATTAAAATTGCGCAAACAATAATTGTAGATAATTAAGTAAGTATTTTTGATTTCTTCTTCTTTAATAAAATAATATACGCCGACGGCAAATTGTGCCTATTAAGAAAGTAACCCCCCAATTCAGGCAAAAAAAAAGCACCAAAAACCGAAACAAAAAACAATGGCATATTGCAACACAAACGGGGTGTACAGAAATAATATCTTTGTTTTAGGACTTTTTAAATTAACAAATATATGTATCACCTAAATTAGTCCGAAAAATAGCCCCTTAACTGAAGAGATGAGAACGCGTGTATACTAAGGAAATTTGAAACACCTCAACAAAAGAGTTTTATTAATTACAAAATTTCTTTTCAAAAAATCGGTAAATTCTCAACGAGCGAAACACGCTAAAAGATAGATGAATAATTATTATTGAAGGAAATTATTTTCCTTTCGAGTTTGAAAAACGATATTTCCTACGGAAAAAGGAAAAAAGTAAATGAAAACGCCTACTTGACGATAATTTAATACTTTAATATGTATTAACGAACACGGTGCGCGATTGTAGCAGTCGCCGATGGCATTTATTAATACGAGCGGTCCAGAGTGATTATGGAAAGTTCTCAACCGTTACAGTATTATATGCGGAGTCTATCATATATGTCAAGGAATTTTTTTAAGGGCGTCATCGCTTCCCGTGAAATAGAAAAAAGTTTAGTAAAACGTAAACACTCCTTCTGAAAAGGCCTTGTAGTTTCCTGAATATTAATAATTTCCAAAAATCGAAAAGGAAAACGGAGCAAATAAGGTTTTTCTGGAAAAAATTACTCAATTATCGGAAGTAAAGTAAGGTTCGCCATATATATGTACTAAGCCTAATATATTTTATAGCGCTCATGAGAGTAGGAGAGCGGGTTTCTTTTTCTCGGCCATCTTTAGTCTCCCAGAGATTTCTCTAGGCATTCGAACCGATATTCAATTTCAGATTAGGTATAAACCTCGGAGCGACTTGGATCCGATATGAGAGAGCTCCTGAAAACCTGTCGACACCTATATTCTTCGACAGCCAAGCACCTGACTACTAGGCTACTGCGCTACCTTATCAAAGGTAGAATTCGCAATTGGAAATGGAATAAATGCTGCGTAACGGATAAAGTCAAATCAAATAATTTGTAACTTTAATATCTTCCGAACGGATAGAAAAAAGAGCAATCTCGCGCATGAAAATAACACAGCTCTCCCGCATTCGGACAAGAGATGTCCTCCGTTGAGTAAAGTATCCGACCGCGTTATGATTCCCGAACGTGGTTTACACTACTGCACGCTGAGTAAGGCTATTGTCATACCGATTTGAGTTAATATTGAGGGACCACCACCTTGTGTATAAATAGCGAAAAACCAAAAACGGACTTAATATATATATATATATACACAGCGCACAAATTACGAATTAAAGAACAGAAAATTATAAAAACACAATTAATGATTCTGGACATTGTCTATGCAGAACAGAATGTTTTATTCGGAGTTGATAAATCGAAAGGGCGAGAATAATAACAATGAAAAATTAAAATTGTACGAAAACTGATCACGCGATATCAATACAAAAAGTATTAACTCTGCAATACGGTTAGGAAGTGATGTATTCGAAGATGGGGGGGGGGGAGCATACTCGTAGCAAAACGTTATTATTAACTAGCGTAAACGTGAAAAATCAGGGGCTCCCTCTATTGAGCAGAATGAATTACAGTTCTGAGTTCCGAAAATTCCTCCTACAGATGGCGAGTCAGGGGCCAGTGATAAGTATAAACGTAAATATTATACTCCATCATGAGTAACTACGATGTAGGCTCAAAGCGGATTAAATTTATTTCAAAGGAAATAAAGCAATTTTTTTTTTTTTTTTTTTTTTTTTTTTTTTGTTAGCATATTTCCATTAACTTTTTAAAACGCATTACAAATTGTCTTTTTTTAATCGTGTTTTCTTTGTGTTTAAAAATTTCGAATAAGGTAATTTTTCGAAGAATTAAAATAATATAAATATACTTAATAGATCATTTAGAGCACAAAATTAAAGTTTTGAACAATGTTGAAGAAGCCTGCACGTTTAAGAGCTCTAAATGATTTGAGACAACGAGGTTCATTTATGATGTCTTTGTAACATACCTAATTTGAGAACGCTTGTACATAAAAATATGTTACATTCACCATTCTCACACATTGACAAGCATTTTAAATTCAGCGAATATTTTTAGAATTATTTTTTTTTTTGTAAATTCTGATTAAAAATAACATGAAAATTTACGTTCTTGAGAAATTTTAAAAATAACTGAAAATGCCGTATATTCAGTAATCGCGTAACAACGTAAAACTCTTTACTTTTCCAAAAGCAAAAATATAGCTAAACAATTCTCGTGTCAATGTGTGAAACTAGGCTAATTTTATTATTTTTGGTATGTGTTACACAGACGTAATTTATAAAAAAAAACAAACATAATTAATTTTTTTTTTTTTTTTTGAAATAACTGTAAAGGGTCTCCCCCCACGAGGCCAACGTCTATATTGTGGGTGCCCAAACACTTATTATCGTTTATTGTATATTTTGAAAGTGATCGTTTTAAAATACCGTTTAAACGCAAGGGCTTCTCTTCGAATGTTCAACTGAAATCACTTTCAGACATTTTTACGTGTCTAATGAAACTCTATACTTGAATTTTAAAAACACTTAAACGTATAATAATAGTAAGATGAATTATCACAGAATTCGCCAACTTATTTTCTGCAAATCAATAAAATCAGGGAGGCGTAGTTATGAATTTGTACATCCCAAACTAGTTGAGATGAAATTTTGTTGTAACTTATTTTATTATATGTTTCGTGTTTTATAATTTAACATATCGAGCAATAAGTGCAATGTCGCTATAGAAACTATGCACAGTAATGTACAAGCTTTGAAGCAGTTATTGTCCACCATGTTTAGTGTATGCTCACGAATCACTTGTAAGTGGAATTCCCCGAAAGCTAATATGGCGAAATTTTAACAAAGTAAATTTTTTAACCTTAGCAATTACCGAGAAGTCAAAAAACACTAATTTTTATGTTTGACATTAAAAAATTAATTTGTTTCGATCTGTGCTAATGGATTACAAAGCGACGTTGACGGCGTAGTAAACACAATTTAAAAAGGTACTTGGACGGTTTGACAACAACTGAAGTTATTATATTTGCTAGTGATTAAGAAATGAACGAAACTATTAACCGCCGCCGGATGATATTCAAGAATTAACAAGAAAATTCGACGAATCTTTCATTCATTATCAACTGATTAATTAAAAATTCCTACTGAATCTGAACGAAAAGAAAATTAAGGAAACTATGTCTGACGGTAAATGTGTGACTTATATATATATATATATATATATATATATATATGTTTTTTTGTTTTTTGTTTTAATTATTACAATCGTCGACTGAACTATTGGAAATTAGTTCACGCTCTTTGTTTACGTCCCTTTCCAAAAGAAACAAAAAAATAAATAAATACTAGTTAAGCTGGTATTTCACTTTTCCGGTTTTCGAGGTGATCTGACGATAACGTCACGAATATTTTTCCCGTTTATTTTATTTCGACTCTTTCTGAAATTCGTTCTGTGGAGGTTCCGCAATACAAAAATCATTTCTTAACCCGGCAAAGTGGTTTAATCAACTTCCCACCGCCACCACAAAACGAAATAACGGTTTTCTGCTCAATTATCACATTTAATTATTTCGGTTAATGTGATCGTAACAAACACGCGTGTAAAAATTTAGGTTTCTTTTTTTTTTTCAGTCCAATTACGATATTGTACCTCCTTTGGCGGTTACCGCATTATCCCCCAAAAAACGGTTGAAAAACTCGACGGTAAAACTGCAAAGCCTTCCTCTGTGTGTCCTGAATTCCTTAAATAACAATAACAATTTGTACGAGATCCGTAACTTTTGTTCGCAGACCATTTAGAATCACAGAAACGCAAAATTATCCAATAACACGTGTCAGAATAAACTATATAAAATATAAAGGGCCAGCTTAGAAGTAAGCAGGGTGTTCCAGAAGTACTGGTTTTTCCACTTCAAAATTTTCGGCATTACAGGGCAAAACAACTCTTCAAATTTCTCTTGTCTATAAATTACATGTAGAGTTCATACTGTACCGGTCGATTTCTAGTGGATTCCTAGTCACGCTATTCTATTGGAAGGAGCAAACGGAATTGTTTTGACTCGATTCGTCGTTCAAATTGGCCGCGTTTTCTACCTAGATTCCGGGCGTCTTATATCATCCCCAGAAATTACGTAACCTTAAATTATAGCACGCGAACAATGCTCTTTCTTTAAAAACAATTTAAAAGGTTTATACATCTTAAAACCAGGTAGCGCAACTTACATTCGTTAACACTTCGAATGGTGGCCAAAACGTAACGAGACCGAAATGATCCAAAACCAAAACGATCTTTGCATTTTCACCCTGATGATTTCAATTTATAGTGCGTATTCCTCTGTACCTGCTGAATTCTCTCGCTTTCATCTGCTACTACTCCTTATAATGTTTCCTCTATTCTTTCACTTCCCTGAATCGATTAAAAAAATTCAATTCTAGTTCTAATTTTTTCGCTTCTCTCTTTCATGATAATATAACAGTACCGACCAGCGGCGGATCCACGGAGGGGAAATAGTGGAAAACATTCAAGAACCAAAGAACCAAAGAACCAAAGCTTCTATGAAAAAATTTGTTATGACAGAGAAACTTAATTTATACTATAAAGGATTTGTATAAATGTTACAACATAGGGATTTAATAATTAATATTTAATACTGTTCTCTAGTAAAACTATTAATGTTACACGTTTTTATTCTATTTTAAACACAATTGTCGTCAATCTTTTGCCGTTTTTATTTATTTTTTAATTATTTTTATTTTGTAATTTTAATTTAAAATAGAGTTCAATGATAAATATATATACAATATTTAAACTTGCTCACGAAGAATGAATTAGGACCGGATTACTAACAAAAATAAAAATAAAGTCTAATAAACATACTGTCTTTCTTACTATTTCTACACTACCATATTTAAGATATAATTTTATAATTTCGTTTTAATTTTCACCCCAAAATATAAGACAAAAGTTAAATTAAAAATTGTAATAATTATGTATTATTAAAAACATTTTTATGAATTTCTAAAGAGGTGGTCGTTATTTGATTTTCTTTATGAAACAACGTATTTCTCAAATCTACTGCGTACCATAGAAGATATAATGTAATTATATAACTTCCAAACCATGGGGCTTAAGCTACAAACTAACGTGTCTGAAATCAACCAAACCAAACAATATAAACACTTTTCACAAAAAATAACGGCGATAAAATCACCAACATGACAGAGAATCTAAACTACTCCTTATCCTCTCTTTTTCCGTTAGACAGCAACAAACAGCAAATACTAAAGGAAAACTTTAAACTTCCCATACAATAAAAAGGTTGCTCATTCACAACAGACTCCTCTTGATACTTCCGCACTAAGTAGCATTATAAAAAATTTAAAAAACAACAAAGCTACTAGACCTGACAATATTACAAATAAGACACTACAATTAATCCAAAAGGTCTATCCAAAACTCCTTCCACTCCTATACAGAAAAAAATCTTCTCCTTAAACTATTTCCCTAAACCCTGGCGTGAAGCAAATGTAATCCTACTTCATAAATCAAAGATACAAATCGCATAAGTTCCTATCGCCCAGTATGTCTTTTAAATAACGTAAGCAAAATTTACGAAAAAATATTAAAAAATAGGATAACTTGCCATCTGAACTCAACAAACTTTTTAGATAAAAGACAATTTGGATTCAGACAAGGTCTGCCCACAGAACATGCTGTGAATTATGCGATCAGCGAGGTTAGCAGCAGCCTTAAGAAAAAATCGAACGTTCTCGTCATAGGAGTGGATATCAAAGAAGCCTTTGATAATTGCTGGCACCCTGCTTTGTTTGACATTTTAAATCCTGATCAAAGACACACTATTGCTAAGTACAATATATTGCTACCTTAAAAACAGACGTGTAACTCTTCAAGTAGGTGTAATCATAGTGCAAACACTGAAACCAATAAAGGGGCTGCCACAGGGTAGCGTTTAAGGTTCACTTTTCTGGAATATATTATTCAACCATACGACAAGAGCGTTGACCTATGCGCATATGCAAATGAATTTCGAAAGAACAGCTAACAAAACGCTCGAGTTACTCGGAACCTGGCTAAATGAAGTAACGCTTAATCTTTCAGCTGGAAAATGCTTTGTGTCCCTTTTCACAAACTACCTGAAACTAAAAAGGAAAAATATTAAAGCACTTTACAGGGGGATCACTCTAAAAGTAGTCAAACATTTTAAATACCTAGGAGTTATATTAGACAATAAACTTTCCTTTAAACAATACATAGACTACATTACATCTAAGTTGGACGCTAAATACTATCAATTAATAAAAGTGTGCAGAAATACATGGAGCTTTGATTACAGATACAGATTTGTACTGTATAAGTCACTTATTTAGAATATGGTGTGTTACTGCAACTCTGTGTTTTTATAACATCTACAAAAAGAAAGCAACAAATCTATTGTACACAACGTAAGTATTTAATAAACGCCTGCAGAGCTTATACAACAATTTCTCACAGCGCCGCTGTTGTTCTTACGGGAGTTCTTCCACTAGACCTAGAAATTAACGATATATCAATCATTTTTACCATAAAAACCATAAAAATATTGAATACATTAACGATATCATGTCTATCAAATAATGAACTTACTACTTCCAATAAATCCCTTTCAGAACAGTTCCTACATGCTAATCCACCATGACTTACGTATAAAAATGTCACTAAAACAACTCAAAAGACACATATAAAAAAACTGTTTCATGCTCATACGGGCAAAACTCCTGGGAAAGAGATACAACAGTCGGCATACCCACAGGCTAATCGCAAATATTAGAACAGGCTTACAGTTAACACCTGACATTTACACTACCTAACTCCTCACTGATCACACGGACACTTCCGAGCCTACTTAAAAAAATACAAAATTACTGAAGACGACAAAAGTGACTGTGGGGAAATTAAAAACGCCAATCGTGTAATCTTTCACTGCAGTGAATATGACGACATCAGACACTTCAAAGTAGAAAACCCCAATTTGAGCAATTCAACGTCGGCAACTAAATTTCAAAAATTCGCGTTCTTAGTTTTAAAAATAAAACTTACTGGCAAAAATAACAACCTACAGTGATTTACATTAATTAATTAAATAAAAACATTACGCTTAAAATCTACTCATTAACGTTTCGAGGTCATTTTGAGACATTTTGCAAGTGCAAGGCTCAATTAAAGAAGGTTGGATTCCTGATGAACTAAAAACTGGTATTATTAGACTTATTATATATAAAAATGGACTGGCATGTGCTTGTAACAATTATAGGTCAATTACTATAATCTCGGTTTTAGCAAAAATTTTGGAACAATACGTTGCGTTTTTAATTTAAGAAATTATTTGGAGAGAAACGAGTTGCTGCATAATGCGCAATTTGGTTTTAGAGAAGGAAAATCAAAATTGTCTCTTTGTTAAGAGTATTAACAAATAGGTTAAATAAAATTATTTGGAGAGAAACGAGTTGCTACATAATATGCAATTTGGTTTTAGAGAAGGAAAATCAACTGTCTCTTTGTTAAGAGTATTAACAAATAGGATAAATAAGGGGTTGGCAAACGGCAAACAATTTATTATAATTTTTATAGACATCAGTAAAGCATTCGATGCGGTAAACCATCGAATATTGTTGCGAGACATGAAAGGTTTTGGTATTATAGGGAAACAAAATAAATGGTTTGAAAGTTATTTGTATAATAGGAAAAGCGTAGTAAAAATCGATGAAGAATTAAGTAGAGAAAAAATTGCATCAACAGGGGTGGGACAAGGAACTATTTTGGCTCCGTTGTTATTTTTGATCTATATCAACTCCCTTCATAAATTCACTAAAAACTCGACAGTCTTTGCTTATGCGGATGATATAGCACTCGTTAGCACCGCGACATCCACGAGGCCGAAAAACTCTTGCAAGAGGATGCGAATAGTATGTGTAGGCGGGCGCATAATAAACATCTAACTATTAATACAAAAAAATCGAAGTCTTTCTGTATAAGAAGAATGTCCAGCAGATATAGAAAACATATAAACCATCTATTAAATTACATAACGATAATTGTTTGCATAATTACTTGACTTCTACTTCGAACTGTGTGTGTGTACACAACTGGAAACGATAGAAGAGATTAAATATTTAGGATTTTAATTACCGGCAGAACATTATCCTGGGACAAGCATGTCATAAATTTATCTAATAAAATCAGGCAAATGATACCGGCACTTTATAAATTGTCTCTTTCAATACCATATGTGGTAGTTTGCGGGTATAATATAACGCTATAGTATTGTCTAGAATCATGTATGGGATATAAATTTGGGGTGAAGCAAAAAGGACGATAATCGGAAAGATTAGTAGTCAGCAAAACAAATTACTTAAAAAATAATATCCCCTAACCAAAATCAGGTTAACAGTAATATTAGCTGGTGGAGAGAGAGAAATGAAATGTCTTCAAGGATGTGCTACTTTTATCACCGAATGCTTAAATATAAGACACCACAAGTATATCAATAGCTACAATGACAAGAAGTGAGACAACGAGAAGTAATAGGAAGGTATATTTTATTCGACCGAGAGGCATAAATATTAAGATTGATAATACCGATGAAATGGTTTTAATTAAGCTTTTAGAACGAATCCTAGAAGATATAATGCTAAAAGAAATAGGAACTTGGAAATTATTAATTAAGCAATGGTTGGTTGATAACATTGGCTGTGGAATCGACCATTCCTATATATTTGTCGAACATGTGGTTATGAAATTGTATAAATAAGTAGTTTTTCTTTGTTTTTATCCTTTTTAGTCTTGTTTTATTATTATTATTTTATTTTTAGTTTATATTTTCTCACTATTTATAAGTATGAAAATTAATAGTATAAGTAAAGAACTATTGTAACACATTTTTTCTTGAATAAACGATGTGATAAACGTGTTGGGCACCCACAGACGGGCAGTATGCCTTGCGGGACCCACCACTTATTTTTCAATAAAAAAAAAAATGTAATTTTTAATATTAATTCCCCAGACAAGACAATCTAACTCTTAAATGGTAAATCAAACCGAAATCAATTACACTTGCGTCTTTCAGGAAAAAAAAAATTAAAATAAAAAAAACAATAAAAATATTTTATTGTCTATTAAATAATTATTTAATAGACAATAAAATATTTTTATTGTTTTTTTTATTTTAATTTTTTTACACAATGCATAACCCAACAGATAATGTAGCATTAAGTTTCTCAAACCCCGATGATATAAAAAAAAAATTAAAGTTTGTGTTACTTAAGTTTTATCGTAAGAAGGTCCTATAGGTCAAGATTAAGCCTAACGGCGGTGCTCAGAAACAAGCGCTATTGAAATACGGTTCTAAATCAAAAAAAAATTCCCCTCCCAAAAAAGGTCTCTTTGAATCCGTTCCTGGTACCGACTCACATGAAACACTAAAAATAAAATAAAAGAAAAAAAAGAGGAAAAAATTAACATAGGAGGATCTTTTGATTGGCGGCATCAGTTTAATGCGATTGACATTTTTTTCGCTTAGCGGCTTTGTTTACACAGTTTCGCAATATATACATGAAAGAGAAAAATTTGCGAACGACCGTTCGATATTAACATCTCATTGATATTCGTTACGCTTCGTTCGCTTGCGCGGTCAACGATTTCCTTCGAGATAATCAAGAATTTTAATAGCTCAAATAACTTCGGAAAATGTGTAAGCAATCTACCAGTGGAAACTTTTTGGTCTTTTCATCTTAATTTATATTCCGATCTTGCGCGCCTTATGAAATCCGTAATTACTACTTAAACCCTTAGACGTGACAGTTTAACCAATCGTCAGCAAGGTAAACTGGTACAATTATTTGATAACTCTGCCCTTTCTTCGTTCGGCTTGATTTTTTTTTTTTTTTTTTTTTTATCCCCCATTACGAAACATAATAACCAAACCGTATAATTTTAAGATTTCCGTTGGTTTCCGGAGGAAATAACGCTGTAGACGGGTGCATCAAAAAACAACTGCACCCGTAATTAAATTTAGTCGTAATTTATGGCACAATCCAGCGTACGCAAAATGATTCGTAGGCATCACACTAAAGCCCGAAATTTATCATCGAATAATCGCGCAATTGTTTATTTCTTCTGTCATCCTCTAGCCCCACTTTTCTACACTCATCAGCGAGAATAAGAAGAAGTCTTAGTGAAAAAATTCACATTACCGGACTGAAAAACCGTAATCGAGTTATCTTTGCCAGCCGGTTGCCTGGGATTATTAAGCTACTTATAATAAATTAGCCAGTTCTTTTTTCTTCGAATTGTATGAAAAGTTTTGTTTTTCTCGGTGATCGCAATATTTTAACCCCCCTCCTCCGACCACCCTCTTTTTTGAATTTAGAACAATCATAATTGCGTATATTTTCCGTCACGCTTCGAGGAAATAATATCGGAGAAGTGGTATGATGTTGCGTAAATATCAAATTAGCGTCTAAAAAGAAGAAGAGAAAAAAAAATATCAACCGAATGCAGAGGAAAATCGAAAACAGCTGTACAAGATAAAGTTAGAAAAAGTAACGGGAAAATAATTAAAAAAGCTAACCGAAAAATATTGAAGCTCAAGTGTGAACTGGGGTAGCTTGCTCCCCGATTCAGTATAAAGATACAGCGTGCCACTGTTTTGTAATTCTCCATAACTAAATTCCATTTAATCAATTTTTAAAAATTTTGTTTCCTAAAATTTAAATTAATCGAGCCCGGTTCTTAAAATTTTTTTTTAGATAAACGAAAAGACTAGGACGCTCTCTCCAAATTCGCTTCTTAATTTCTGATTTATTTGCATCCCGCTCTGTTGTAATTGATCTACTATGGATTCCTGGTCATTATTCCTGGCAACGAGTTAGTTGACTCGTTGGCACGTTCGGCGACGACCAATGGTCTATTCATTAGTAAATGTCCTGCTCAAACAGAGACTGTCTTCCTTATCGTTCCCACCACAATCTTTGGACCGGATTCTATCCTTCATTCTTTACCAATCCTCGATCTGTTTACCTCTCTGTACAGTCCTTTTCTTCCTCTCTTCCTTGGTTTAATCGTTTTACCTTAGCCGTTCGATTATTTTCTCTATAGTTCGCTAGCGATTCAATCTTAGTTTGCTTCCGGCTTTTCTTTTCTGTTTTGCTATTGTTCAGTCACCTTTGTGTGTCCCCGTGATAGCTCAATTATACCTACGATGCGAATCACGTCTTGTTCGAATGCCCCTTTATTTCCTCCGAACGTGCTGTATTCTAATCTTCTGCGCCTTGGCCCTCCTACTCCTTATAGAATCAACTCCATTCTTGTATTCCCCTCTCTCAATATAGTTATTTTGTTGGCCTTCTTTATCTCTTCAATTTCTAATCTTTTCCTTATGTTACATACAATTCTTTGCGTTAGATAAGTTTCACTGTTGACGTGCCCAAAAAAAAAAAAAAAAAAAAAAAAAAAAACAAACTAGGACGCTCTATTTTCAATTACGAGAGTATAGTCATTAGTACATGCAAGCCCGATTATTTAAAAAATTTAATTAAAACGAAATAATAGTTAAAAATTGATTTCCCATTAAAAATAAGTATTATTATGCTGTCTATTTAAAATCGCAGATGACTAGGAAAAAGTTTTATTATGAAGTAGCGTATTTTCGTCAACCGAGTACCGAAAGCGATATAGTAAAGTTAGATACTTCGGAAACATTATCAGAGAAGAAAGATACGAGTTGATACGGCTTCTTCTTCAAGGGAAAATTGAAGGAAGAAAAGGGGTCGTCGGTCCTGGTAGACTCTCACGGACGCAGAACATCCGAGAATGGACTAGAATATAACTTCTATAGGTGGACTAATTCGTGCGGGGACATTTGAATTTTGGTAATATGATCGCTACGCGCGAAAATCGCGTACAGCACTTAGAAGAAGATGTAGACTATATAAACACTTGCGACCTAAAAGTATCCCTGAACAGCCACGGTTTAATGAAATGTAGGTCAACTGCAACAATCGGGCAACATATGTAAAACAATAATTATAGATTAAATGTAAAGTGGTTATTGCTATTTATAAAAGCAAAGGAGATGAAGTAGACTGTTCAAATTATCGTGGTATATCACTTTTGTGTACAGCCGGTAAAATCCTGAGCTCAATTTTGCAACAGTGCCTACAGCTGGCAATGGATGCGCACCTCCCCGAGGAACAATATGGTTTTAGGCAAGAGCGCAGCACCGTGTATATGATGTATGCCATAAGACAAGTTACAGAAAAGGCTAGAGGACAAAATAAGGCGTCGTATATGACTTTTATAAACATTAAAAAGGCATTCAATACAGTTAATAGAAACGCGCTTTGGCGATGTCTAAAGATAGCCAGAAGTTCACCAACATTGATTTCGATTGTAAAACAACTACATGAAGGCATGGAGAATACAGTCATCTACGATATCGAAGGGTCGGATCCTTTTCCAGTAATAACCGGCCCCCCCTACCATCATTAGTGCCGTTATGCTTAGTACATTGTGAACCTTAACTTCACAATCGCGACGCCCTGTCAAGGGTGTGGTGAAACTCACTTTACTTTTTTTAAGGCACAAGGATGTATGCTTGCGCCGTCATTGTTTAGCATCTATATGGGAATGATTTTCCTAATATACAAACAAGAAACTGAATAAATAGGTATTATAATAAAATATCGTTTTGAATACGGAGGACTATATATAAACTTACAAAAGGTTTAATACAAACAGCAGAACGCGGAAGTATTTGTATTGCAAAATGTACATTATGCAGATGACTGTGTCATACTAAGTGAAACCCCTGCAGAATTACAAAGCGCGCTAAATCATCTATGTATGACACCTATCGAGATTTTGGACTAGCTAATAATACAAGCAAAACGGAAGTAATGATAATAAATGGCGCGGAGGACTACCTGAACGGAGTGAAGCTAAAAATCGTCAAAAACTTCAAATACCTTTTTAGCATAGTTGGCGACGATAATGAATTGAATGAGATCAAGCATAGAATAAAAAATGCAATTTATAATAAGCTGGCGCAACGAGTTTTTTCAGAAAGAAAGACCTGAATATCGATACTAAGTTTAAAGTTTACAGTAATATTACCAACAATGCTCTACACAGTAGTGAGACATGGCCAATTAGAAACAATCAAATTAGAAAACTAGAGATCTTTCGGATGAGGATGCGCTCCGACAAATACTAAGAATAACATGGAAAGATAAGATCTCGAATGAAAGAGCTCTGCAGATGATAAACTCTGTAAATCAATAGAAAAATATTTAACCGAAGCTCAACTAAGACGGACTCTGATCATGTTACACGAATAGATAAAATCCGCATACCGAAGCGCTTATTGTATGGCGTATTAAGCACGAGCAAAAGATACCGTAGAAGACCAAAACGCAAGGATGTCCTATCAAACATCATTAAAAAAAAAAAAGGGGCATCAATCCAAGGACGAACAAGTCCTGGAAGAAGTACGCGATGAGCAGAATTGAATGGAGAAAGTTTATTGATGCAATTGCAAACCTAATAAGTGTTAATGCTTCCAATAAACATACAACAAAAGCAAGGAGAAATACAACGAGCCAATTTCAGTGCGCGCAATGCAGCTGCTATGTAGGCAATTATAAAATCAGATTGATATCGCATATGAGATTCAGGCACCGTACTATCTGATCGGAGAAGAAGTGATATGATACTCGGCAGCGAGTGAGTTAGAAGAAGAAGAAGACTGTTTACACTGATTTCGGCGAAGCATTCAATAAAGTTACACTGTTACATAAACCTCGGTAGTTACGGACTTTCAAGGAGTTACATAAAGTTGTTTAGTCGTTTCGAGCACGTCTGTCTTACTTAGTATATAATGGTTACCGTTTCAAAGAGTATACACCTACTTTTGGGAGTATCCCGCGAGGTTCAAATTCGGATGCGCTGTTATTTACCATCTTTGTAAACGACATAGGATCTAACCTCAAATCCAGATTTATTTTGTTTGCAAATGACCTAAAGAGATCTACGCATCGACACATTCTGCGATTGACTGTACAATATTGCAAGCAGAGATCTTGGCGTAAAAATAATGATTTACCATTTAACTGTAACGAATGTTATTCGGTCGTAATTGAGTAAAATGCAGTTATAATTACACCATGGACGATATTGCAGTATTCGCTGTGGACTGTGTGCGTGATCTGGGAGTTTAACAGTGAACTCAAAGTTTTGTCTCACGTTAATTATACGGCTGCTCGGCAGGCTTATCGAACAGTCGATTTTTTATTATAAGAAATTCATCCGGACTACGCAATCCGAAAACTCTTTTCTCCTTTTACAATACTTTAGTAAGGTCCCAGCTTTAATGTTTTGTCTGTTACATAGGATAACCCGTTTTTTATGATAAATATATGTATTAGGATAATTGAGAGAATCTAGAACAAGTTCCTGAGGTATTTATATTGCTCGACTGGAAATGATTTTAAATATGCAAATTATCTTAGTACAATGTTAAACCACTATGTACATGTATCTGTAGGAAAATATGTAAGGTAAAGTTTTTGCGTGACATATGTACTAGGCATATACATAGATGATGATTATTTGCTGTTAACTGTTTAATACATAGTGCCAAGAGACGCGCTAGCAGAAGTAGATACCGTTTTTATAAAGCGCGAGGGTGTACGAATCTGGAGTTTAATGCTCCATTAATTTTAGGCTATACAATACCCCTTATTAAGAGCTGTTAACCCCAGTTCGAAATATTCATGTAGATAGTAAAAATATCTATGGTAATATAACTTTAACTGCAACAAATGAAGATCCAGAATATGCTAATGCTGCAGTACAGAGCCACTTAAACCAAATAGCAGACTGGGCACAGCTTTGGGGTATACACTTCAACCCAGCAAAGTGCCAACATGTCACATATACGAACCGACACGTCACTTGTCCTGCCTTAAAAATTTATAATACAAAAATTCCTCAAGTCGACTCAGTCCGTTACCTGGGATTACATATGGATAGGCGACTCACTTGGCGTCATCATGTCCTTCAAACGAAGAAGACCGTCTCCAGTCGTTGTAGATTATTATATCCTCTATTAGGTCATGAATCAACTTTAAAATTAAATATCAAGCGACAACTTTATCTAACGATGATAGCGCCCATTTGGAAGTATGGACTTGAACTGTACGGTACAACAGCAAAATCCAACTTAGCCAAAATCCAACTTAGCCAAAATCCAACTTAGCCAAAATCCAAAGGGAGCAGTCGAAGATACTTCGGATCATTGCTTCCGCGCCTAGATATGTCTCAAATTTAACGCTGCACACGGATCTACAGGTATCCTTCGTCAGGAACACCTATGATGAGCAGTACAAAAAATTCTTCGAGAAGCTGCAATGGAGCTCAAATCCGTATATCAGCCGAATGTACCAGTTAAATATTCCTGGAAATCCTCCCAGACGGCTCAAACGAAGAAAGTGGTGTCGGGATGCGCTTCCGATCACCTAGTAAACTCGAACTATTGCCTATCGCTCTTATGTAGATTTCGTCGTTTAATGTAACCTCTCTGTGACGAAGCGTCCGCTTTTCCTCAATCCTAATCTGTTGTCCTACTGAGGCCACCACATTATTCACTGTCCTACCTTGCCTTATCCACACGCCTTCCTCACTCCTCTCCCTTCCCTTTTTCCTCCTCCCTTCTTTTCCACCTTTAAGTACACCAGAGATCCTCATTGCTTATGATACCTCTCGGCGCAATGAAAAAAAAAAAAAAAAAAAAAAAAAAAAAAACTTACGTATATATCACTCCGTTATGCACACTTATGTATGCGAGTATTGCAGCAGGAAATACCGTACGGTTTGTTATTTCGTAATTTTAAATTTCATTCACCCAACAAATTTTACATTTTATCTGCAGCGTGATACTATATTTGTTTTTCTTTCTTGTCATCGTCATAGTTACAGTTGTTAATAGTTTTCTTTTTAATGAAAATGGGGTTTTTTTTTTTTTTTTTGCGTTTTAATTTTGTATATCACGTTTTATTGCTAATTAATGTGTATAACGAGTGACGTACTTTGAATAATAAATGTGCCTGCCCCCAGACAAGTCCGAATTATTGCAAATAAATAAATAACTAAATTGGCCCTATAATGCTCGCTTGGCGAAAAGGAAGAGCTGAGTTCTGGATAATGGATTTAAAAATAAATGAATTCGCTAAAGAATATATCGCACCTCCCCATACTCATTTCTTGATTGTATTTTACTGAAATACGTTAAAAAAGCTTTCTTTGTAACTATTCGAAAAATAATGTTACTAATTGACTATGTAAAATTCAGTGACAAGATGGATGATTAAAGCCAAGCATGTACAACAATAATAAATGTTACATCAGGTAATTTTGTATATCATATCTGTGTTTAATTAACACAATTATAAACATCAAAATAAATAAATATCTCGATAACAAAATGAAAATATGTACAAAATAATTTACACTTCAATAGAAACTAAAATCAATCGGAACAGTTTTCGAGCATATCTCATCAACCATCAATAAAGAACGTACTCTCAAATGAAACTAAAAAAGCGTGTGTTTTTAATTTCATTTCAGTGTACTGTCCATTGTTAGCTGATGATACAGCCTGATGAAAAAGGTTCCTTTAAATTTAACTAAAGTAATTTAAACTTATTTTCATCGGTCGGTATTTATTTTTATTTTATATTTATAATTTCGGATATATGTATATGCGGTTTATTAAAAAAAGGGGGGGGGGGGGGTTAATTATTACTTAAAAACAAAGGCCCTTTATACAACTCTGAATAGAATAAACGGTTAAAGTTAAACGTGTTGTAGGGATAAACAACTGAAACAGTATGTAACTGATAGTCTATCGACCTAAGCAGCGAATTGGGAAACTTAATTAATGCTCATACACGTGTCTATATTTAAATTATACAAGACCCCCTGCAAATTGAATTATGTAACTAGACAGGAAATCGTGTTATCGTTCATCCGTCGAGTGACGTTTTATTAATGGTTTCAATTTGATCGAAATAAAAGTGCAACGCCAATCGTAGTTATTGTAGGGGGGGAAAAAACACCAAAAATAAGTCTACGTTTTATGTCTGGGATTTTTTTACAGATTACGTTTAAAAATATAAAATATGGTACGGGCTATTTTTTTTTTTTCTGTCTATTTTTCGGTTCGTCAAGTATAAGCGAAATTTTTCTATATTCTTAATTTACAAAAAAGTCGGAATCCGAATAAATACCTAAACGAAACACTATTGCCTAACTAAGAGCCACGCCTTAGGCTACATCGGTCGCATTTAATATAAACAATTTTACGTTTTAAACAAGATAACATTCAAATCGGTCTTTCAAATACGAATCGCCGTGATAAGCTCTATATATGGGTCTCCAGATGCTTTGATAAGATACTATGACGAATTCGAAGATCCGGATAAAAACTAAACATTTTCTCCTTATTATTATAGACAAAAGCGTGATACTATTTCGTAACGCAGTTTTCCGCAACGTATATAGGCCGTAAAAGATATACCGACCGAGATTCACGTATCGACTTTTTTATCTCGACACAAAGCATGACGCGCATTTGTATAGCTTTGTCTTCGACCGGTAAGAAGTATATATCTCGCGCTAGACAAAAAAATTCAAATAAAAAAAAAAAAAAAAAGATATTTATTTTATTATCTTGCGATATATATTTAGATCAAAACATGAGTTTCGGTCTACAAAGGTGAGTTTTACCACCTTTCATGATGAATCACAGTTACGTTTACACTAACTTTACCTCATATACACGATATGTTTGCGAAATTCCTATTATCTTTCCAACGAAATTTTAATTCCTCTCACTGATCTAGAAAAGTGGTTCACCTTTTCATCACAATCTTAGATTTCCCTTTCCGAGAACTATGAAAACAATCGGCCGAATCGGGAGCAAGGCCTGTCCAAGTACCAAAACAATCTTCTACGAACGTGTACAGCCGGTGTAAAGAGCGGTGGATTTTGCAACAAATTCATTATTAGGGTGATATTTCGACCGGACGAGCTAGAAATTTTGAATATCGCTCCGAGCAAAGTCGATAAGAACCACAACCGGAAATTACGCGCCTTCATCGCGTAACCAGAAGCACCGGGTGGTCATATCGAAAAGTGTCTCGCCTTCAGCGCGATTCCGAACTTTTCATCATTCTCAATTTACCGCAAAAAAAAAACTAGTTCCCGTTTCTTCGCTTTTTCAACCATTTTTTTCTTCATTACGTATCAGTCAAGACAATTCGCCGTTCCGTATCAACATGGTATTTTTGCTAATTTCAGCTTGCGAATAGCCGTGCATTTGTGTGGCGTCATTCTAAGCGTGAATTCGTTGTCTCGGCACGATTTTTCTTAAAAGTTAATCGCACTCCGCGCGGGCAGGTAGCAGACGCTTTTCGGTCAGCACACCGCGACTACCTACTCTATGAAAGCAGCCAGACGACGAGTGTAATTTTTTCTTCTGAAAAATTATCAATACATACGCGCAAAATTGTTAACTGTACACGTAATTTGTTGCATTCCGGCTGCGATAAACAAAGCATTTTTCTGTACGCATTTTAGATGTCAAACATGAGCGAAAGTAACATACGTGAATTTTTCAAGAACGCTAATGTGTTTATAACTGGAGCAACTGGATTTTTGGGCAATGTCTTGCTGGACAAACTGATTAGGTAAGTAAATGTAATTATTTTAATACAAGTTAATTCATTTTTCACATCTTCACTGCTAGCAAATATGTACGTTGGCTAATTCTTTTTCTTAATTATTTATCGGACACATTTGCACAAAGGGAAATTTATAATTCCAGTTAATGTCTCGCATATAAGGTAATAAAAATGCACACCGATATGTAGACATTTGATATAATATTCTGCCGATACGTTCCAATTCATTAGTACACTCTCACACTCGTATCTTAATAGGTATTCAGTAGGTAATCTCTGAAATTGCATCTATAACGGCATAGATGCAATTTCAGAAATTACGTACAGTAATAAGCTTCAAAACGAATTAATTAAAATATCGAAATATACAGTGCTTTTACCGGGAACTATATTCTACAAATTATTTTGGATATCCTATATATACAATGCGCAGCTTTTAAGAACTAACGATATAAGTATAAAATATCAAAATTCATTTTTAGTCCAAAGTTAAAATAACGACTTTTATTTAGTCTCCTTGCAAATGGAAATTAATCTGGATTAAAAACGCACCAAAAGGGAAATGACTAACTGGTCACTAAAAATTCCAAAGGTAATTAAGGAAGACGCGCTAACTCGTAACCGCGAAAAAAATCCGGTAATTTCTTTGCAATCCTCAAACAAAGGCCAACTCATCACTAACGACGACCTGATGATCTCCGGACCAATGCTTCTCAATGGTTTCTTTTATCATATTAGAAGCCGGTAAAAACTTACATTTTTGAATTTTTATCTAAAAATTTTTCTGAAACAAAACGAGTGTAAATTATATATACAAATACGCTTAAAAATAAATATTTTTAGTTTAATTTTTTTAGCACCAGTTGCTTACTAAGTATTATATAATTTCTTTTATACTAAATTTTTGTCTAATGGAAAAATATTTTTCGTTTCCAATTTTTTATCTTAACCGTCTTGATTACTATACTTATATTAACGTATACACGCATACGCATATATATATATATATATATATAAACTCGGCCATTTTGGCCTAGCAAGGGGCTGTGCCCCTTGACCCCTCTCTTTCATTTCTGTCTCTTTCTCTTCTATACTTTGTATAAAATGATCAAAGTTTACAACGTAATTCTTACTGGCATCAACACAAAAAAAAAAAACAACATAATCACAAAAATCCTATCCTAACATTTAACTTTCATTATATAAAATTAAGACATTGTTTCGTTACATAAAATTGGGACATTTTTTCTAATGGAGGGTATTAATTACAACGTAATTCTTAGGTTACCCCCCATCAGAAAAAATATCCCAAAAAAATGTCCCAATTTTATGTAACGTTTGTTATATTTTATGGGATTTTTGTGATTATGTTATTATATGCATATAGACTGATTTAGAATTACGTTGTAAATTTTGATCATTTTATACGAAGTATATAAGAGAAAGAGACAGAAATGTAAGCAAGAGGGTTCACACAGCCCCTCGCGAGGCTAAAATGACTGAGTTTATATATATATATATATATATATATATATATATATATGAAACATCGATATGTAGTTAACATAAACTTTACAATTGCTTTCCCTCTGTAAAAGCTAAAAATAAAATGAGACGACGGCTTACAAGCTAAACTAACTCTAAATTGGATCGTTACAAATACAAACAGTTTTTTTCTTTATGGAGGTTTTTTTTTAGGAATACGACGATCCGAATTTGAATATGTCTAATAACAAATAAGGGATGAAAAATTCTGACCTTTTTTAAAAGAATTTTTTGGAAAAAAACGATAATGACCAAAACATTTTTAAGCACTCGTATACACATATACATTTACGGGAATGTTGCGAGAAAAATATATCATCACGATATGATGTTATAAGTTCAAAATGGAAGTACTTTGAATTTATTATTATGCAAATGTAAATTTTTAACTGATCTTACTTTATTATATTAATATATCTCTTTCTCGTGATAATTACTTCTGTTATCTTGGTATCTTTCTTGATAGTCATTTGTCCTTCTCGGAACACATCAGATACCTTTCTGCTTCTACCATCAAAAGCCTAAACTTACTGAAAGCTATGTCGCCAACTAAATGGGGTGGCGACCCCTTTATTCTTATTTCTCTTTACAAATCTCGTTCCAAATTTAATTAGTGTTCATATGTTTATGGTTGTGCATCCAAGTCCCGTCTCTCTAAACTAGATGTAATTCAAAATTCCCTTTCTATTTGTTTCTGCGTGAAAGTCCTTCTTTGAAAGATAAAAAAAACACACATATATTTAATTATCTAATTTTTATTTTTATTTCTTACTGTTTTATTTCTCATCGATAAATCAAATTTACAAATGTTCTCTACAATTAAAACGTATATTCTCAATTATGTAAATGAAATAGCAGCGATGCGGTTAATAATTTAATATTTTAATAAAAGTAGAACTTTAGTTCGGTACTTATTAAGAGTTTATACTGGCTCGGAAAAAAATAAACAAGAGTGTTTATGTTGTACAGCCGGTGTCCGGTGTAAGGGGTAGAGAAAAAGTTGAGAAACACACTGGGATCGAAATTATTCACTTTTTTAAGATTTATCGGGTATTTTGGTGGTTGGCTATTAGTTACCAGTTGGCTAGTAGCAATTGGGTACCGGTTACCAGTTGACCAATTATTTGGAGACGAATTTTCGTATGAACCCTAAAACAGTTATCAGTTGGCGTCCGCCACACCAAAAACGTTTAAGCCGGACTCAACATTACATCTACCTTGTGAATTTCTGGATGGCGGCCTTTCAATTCTCGTTATAATAAGCGGTTTTTTCAAATTATTTAACATTTTTAATCTTCTTCTCGCTTTAGTCTACGCAAGCATTATAGAATTGATTATTCATCTCATTCATGTTTTTGCATATTTTTTCCTTTTCTTTTTGAACAAATTACAAAAATATTACAAATGCAGCGGATAGGGTTTTGTTTACAGCGTATCCAAAACATTTGAAATTGATTATTTCGTCAATATTACCGTCAGATATTTGAATTCGTTCTCGGATCTTTTTTTTCTACAACAGACAGCGTTTTTGATTTTAGCTTTATCAGTGTTCATTTCAATCCTTTCCGTCTGCTATCACGGTAAATTATTAATGCTTAATTAAATGGTATTTATATCCTATTTAATCTGCTACCGTTGTTTACATCAGGAACTACTGCCGCGATGACAATATCTTATTGACTTTTTTCATCAAAAATGTTTCAACCAGATAATTCATTTCTTTAATATAAAGCAAGACCGTCTGCGTAATTACACTTCTTCTCATTTTCCATCTCTTCTATACTTAAGCACCTTGTTAGTGTGTTCTCTTTATATTTTTTTCCACTATGTAAAACAATTTGTGTTACTTTCAGTAATAATTATGTAATTCACAGTATTTGAACACAAGAGCGCGATCACCAGACGAACATAGATAAGAAATATAAATTTGTCGACTATTTCGATCATAACCAACTGTAAACATGGCATTCATTTTCTTTTCCGGTTTTATGTTTGATTTCTACTCTGTTACTATCTTTATTTCTTCTCGCTTCTTTTGTTCTTTCTTAGTTATCCTCTCTTCCTTTTAGGTTCTATCTTTTTTCCTTCTCCGTTATCGGTTACCTGAATTTCATTAAGTTTTTCCCGGAAAAGACAAAAACATTCGGGGCATTCTACTTATTTATGGAACAAGGAGTAAATTAAATTACACATATTTCTTTAACGTTTAGTTGGATTATTCGAGAAATTCTTCGTTTGCAAACCTCGCGGTGAGGGCTGTTTCAATCCGGATTATAAGTTCGCTGACGTCTTGTCACCTTGAAGTGCTACCAAGGGTAATGATGATGTGATACGGGACTCTCCCGTTCTACGCTGACCATCCCAAAATTAAAAGGCAGAAAAAAAACGCCATCTTTTTAAAATACGATAGTGGTTTAGAATTAATATTATGTACCAGGTGGTGCGTTCTATTTTAAGGTACATAAAAATATAATCGTTTTTTTATGTGTATTTGAGAAAAAAATAACTCTTTTTTAAATATGCATCTTATAAATTATATTTTTTTGGCTTTTGAGTTTTTTTTTTATTTTATTTTTTTTCTGTAGACACAACACCCTGTACTGTGTTTAACTGTTGTGGCTGTTATAGTAGAAGGATATGTGCGGTTTGTTCTGACAGATAATTCTACCTATTCCACTAATTCTGATAAACTGTGTCTCAGATGAAATTGCACTGGGGAATTCTCTCAAGACTATTAGTAACTGTTTTGTTATTTATAAAAGGGGAACTCTCTGATGTCCCAGTGCCTTGACCGCACACCGTAGCTCTTTTAATGTTATCAATTCCATTCGCTATGTTGTGAGATTAGAAACCTATAAATATCTTCAAATTATTAACGTTCGATTTAAGTACCAATACATTTTCAAATCGTTGGCTAAAAAGTAGAAAAAAAAAAAACCAAAAAAACAACTAAAATGTAAGCGCTCATTCGCGAATTTTACAAATGAAAAAAAAGGCGTGCCGGTAAATTATTTGATAATCCTAGAGTATTTAGAAATTCTCGAGTTTCTTAATTTTCGAATCCCACTTGACCGTAAAGAATAATATTGTGCGCACTAAATTTCTGCGTCCACTAGAGTGGCATTTTAATTTTTAAAGAGATTACTTTAAAATTTGATACTTTGGCGCCTATTTTGGGTCTTTTTTTAATACCTTATACGGGATTTATTCATTAAAATGATGTGGCTAGTGATGCATATGCGAAATTCCGAATTTCTCGCTGTATATTTGGATCATCGTAAATGAGGACAATATATATGCGCGCATCAATGTGCTTCTTAACAGTGGTAAATTGACACTTTTCACTGACTAGTAGACATTTTCGGAGACGAATTACATTTTTACGTTAGAATAAAAGTTACACGGCGGCGTCTTAAAAAATCGATTTTTGGAGTTCCGATTTTTCTCTAAATTAGGCTAAGCCTTTCTTCTGCGATACCGTCCGGTATAATTACTTCCGTACAAAATAATCGACGATAATGCAATAGTAAATAATACCGAAAATGATCTTACAAGGTTATAGTTCGTGCGCAGGAAAACATCTTGCGACGGTGTTTATAATTCGTTATGGGAATTTGAACGCGAGCAATTTAATCATACGTTCACAATATTCGGATCGCTAGACGGTTAAAAATAACTTCACCGATAACTTTTCCATTTGTGTATCAAAGCAGCTTCCGAAATACCGTTTTTTCCATGTACCCTATTTCCTCTTTCCAATTCGTTTCGATAAGGAATTATTGCCCTTAATTATCCGCTTCACATTAACCGGACCGACGTGGTAATTAAACGCTGTGCGTGTGTGTGCTTGTGCATGTGTGGACGAGAAAAGCACTAAAGAAATTCCGTTAAAAGGGGAAAACCACGATGAATCATAATTTGAACTAAAAACTGTAAAGAGCCGTAGGATGTAAAGGTGCGGGGCACCTCTTGTATTCTAGAAAAACTAGCGCGGTAATCGAAAAATCTGTAAATAAAAATGAAAATCTGAACGAGTAACAGCTCTGCTCATTTAATAGCACACGTATTAACTGAACTTTCCACAGATCTATTTTGAACTTGCAAATCAGTCGGTGAATTAATAGAAGCAATCAAACATTTAGTGGCATTACGCACACAAACGTTACATTTCTGTATACTTCGCATTAGTGATCAGTAGATCCGGAAGGATACGTATGATGATCCGTATCCACAGCGGGGAGTTAATGATGTAAATTCGACTACAGTTCCGGACACGTTGAATGCGTGAGTGTTATACAGATCCTCAGATTCAATCCGCTATGGAAGCTAAAATATAAACCTTGAACAGTTCCGCGTTTTTCATATGGAACGAATATCTGCACAGAAATGTGCCGTATCCGCTGGAAAACTACAAAATATGATAATATCGGAGTCAAAAAGAAACTCGTATCATTTTTTCTGTAGACACAACAACTTTTTCTATGATTACACTCATGCTTTAATTATTCTGCAATTTCCTTCTCTCTTTCTAACACGCGTTATCTCTAGCCTAACATCGGAAACACCGTACATACGTCGAGAACCAGCACAAACTATTTCCAATTTTTCAGTGAATACGTAAACACCGAATGATCCATATCACTCCGCTGTGGATACGTATCCGGAATGCGATTCTCAAACCTACGATTCAGTTCCCGATCCGGTATCCGAAGAAATGAAGAACTTACACATCACTAGTTTCCATTATTCGTTCTTACGTTGAAGTATTCTCGCACCACGAAAAAAAAAAAAAAATAACGAAAAAACAAATATTCATAAACTAGAAATTTTATTACTGACATGTCCTCCACATTTGGGAATCCACATAATACTTAAATGCGTTGTATGTAAATACACGTCATCACGAAACAAAGATAATATGATGCCTTTATGTGTTTTTAATTAACAGTAGTTAATAAATTTATTATTTTTTACACCATGATGTAAACAAGTGAATAAATCTTTTCAATGAACGCTAAAAATACGATGATCATTTGAACATTGGTCGACTCCCTTTTAAAACTGCTCGTTTCGCAGAATTTCTCGACGAAAGACCTTGATTAATCGATTTATTTAAATTCTTAAAAACACATAATTCGAGAATTTCATCAAAGTCATTACAGCCGTTTCGAGAACCTAGTTACACATAATACATTCGTGCATTCATATATATATATATATATATATATATATATATATATATATATACCCACACACGCAATTTTTGTTCATATTATAAGAACATTTAGAAGCTCATAAATAATTCCGAATGGTTTTGCTAATTTTATCACTAACTTCGATGTTCTAAGTAGTTAATTTCACGCCGTTGATTTTATGATGTTCGTGGTACAAAAAGATAAAAAAGTTAATTAAAAAATAGTATCCCGGAAAAGTAAATTAAAACATTAGTGTAGTCAAAAAAAAGAGAAAATTATTACCGTAAATAATATTAACGTTTAAAACAATCATAAACATAGAAATATACTCGTAACAATTCACGTGACTAAGAAAATATGAGTGCCGGAAAAGATTTATTTTGTAAATTAATATGTATATTTGCGGTTTTGAGATAATTTTATTTACGTTTAAATTTTGCCGAGTCAACTTAAACAGTGCGGCACTTTTATATTTCCGATATTTCATCTTGTGGCGATTAATAAAATATTCTGTCTAAAAGGAGAACAAAAAAGTGTATCACTTAAAACTATGTTTATCGATTTAAGGACATCCCGAACTTTTACACCTTCAAATTTTAGGGCCACTTCATGACAAAAATCAGTCACTTCACGTCAAGCGAGACTTATTCGATTAAGTAAAATTAAAATTTAAACGTATTAAACAAATTCTGTTTCACACCAAATTGGGCACATATTTCAGAGGCACAAAAAGGCTTCAACAGAAGTTTTCATCAGTTAAACTAAAGTCGATACCGATGTCTATATAAAATTAATCAAATTTAAGGCTTGTTTACACTTTTAGCGAGAAATTGTTATCGGTTGTTTGTATAAAAATTTTAATACACCCAAAAAAAGAATAAATATTCATAATGGAAAATGATAATGCACTCTGTATGACTTTCAAAATAATAGACGGAAGAATTTTTATATTCACTTCGATTATAGGTTTTTTTTTAAATTTGGCAAATTTTCAAACTGTGACCCGTTCTAAAAAACAAAAAAAGAATACCGGTTTTTCATTAACTGCACATAAATCAGCCGGCCAATGTGACCCTTTCTTCCTATAAAAAATAATCTTAAAATACCCGAAATAATTACAAAAAAAGAGAAGAAAAAAATTAAAAAATATCAAGAGGCTTCTGCAGCATCAACCTTACCCACACACAGCGCAGTTAATTTATTTTTATATTTTTGGCCCGATGAAAAACGGGAGACCTCTGTCCAAAAGCGACTAAAAGACGACAGCTACTGACAGAATGAAGGAACCAAAAACTGGGATAACTGACGTGGACGGAAGGGATAAGATATAAAAGGTGCAAGAAAGATTACGAAGTCCAGAACAAAGGGTCTAGCCGGCTAGGGTAAAAGTACCTTTGAACCAAACTTTATAAAAACAATATATACACGTAGGCATGAAAAAAGTAGTTGATGCTGACAGTTTTAGACCCCTAGTACCACAGGAGGCTGCTGTAGTCACCATTTTTATGATTTTCAGTTTTTTTACGATATCTTAACCATTTTGCAATCGATTTGAAAAATTCTTGTTGATGGTTAAAGATAATGGAATGTTCTAAAACGGTTAATTTTTTCAGATTTTTAGACGCCAAATTTAAATTGTTAGAAACGTTCAAAATTTTTAAAATGTCATAAAAAATATTTTAAAAATTCAATAACGACGAAAAAAATATATAACATGTATTGTAGTGTAAACTATCTACTGAAATTTTTTCAGATTTTTAAAAGTGGTGGAAGAGGTTCTAAAAATAAATAAAATCATACGTTTTTGGCTGAAACACCTCTTGAAATTCAACTAATAACAAAGAAACGGATATGTGTAACGTATTTTAAGATAAGAAGTTTTCCTGAATTTTTTCAGATTTTTGGAACGGGAAAGTCAAAAATGAAATAAAATCATACGATTGTAGAAAAATCTCTTGAAATTCAACTAATAAAAACGAAATTGTGTTACGTATATTACAATAAAATATTTTTTTGAATTTTTTCTGATTTTTAGAACAGATGAAATAAGTAAAAAAAAATAAAAACATACATCTCTGTCTGAAAAATCTTTGAAACTTCAACTGGAAGCAAACTATAAAATGTAAGTTACATAATTTGTGTCATTATGTTACCTAATTTGCTATTATGGGAATTTTAAATTCGTGCAGAATCTCTATATTTTTTTATTTCTTAAAAACATCATTATTTTTCTGTTATAATACGTTAGTTTAAATACAGTTGTCATATTTAGAACAAAGAGAAACCGTAAGACTTACTTGAGAATTGAAGATAGTCGTCTCCCGCCCGGGCCCCCGTATGAACCCTGGCGCATGCGCACATGAAATAATACGCCTCTTTATTCCGTGCACCAACGTATTTTTGTGTCTACATAGTTTTTTGCTTATTTTTAAAGTCTGTAGTTGAATTCCTACGTGTGAAACCGACAAGAGTTTCTCCTGCGATTCTTATTGCACAGGACTAGCTCTAAGCTAACTTAGTTATTATAAATCATTAAAAAATAACCAAACGATCGCTTCCGATTTTTTCCCCGTTTTATTCACTTTTAAAGAGCGTTGAAAAAACTTACGGTTTTTCTTTGTTCTGAATATGACAAATGTATTTAAACTAATGTATTATAACTGAAACATAATAATGCTTTTAAGAAATAAAAAAATATAGAGATTCTGCACGAATTTAAAATTCCCATAATAGCAAATTAGGTAACATAATGACAAATTATGTAACTTTTTTTTTTTTTTTTTTATAAATAAATAATGAGTCTCACTGGGCAATTAAGTCCGTTGCATGAGTGCCCAACACTCTTATTATTGTTTATTATAGTGAACAAAATTACAATTAATCATTCTTACTAAAACCAAACAAAGAGTAGACATGCCTGCTTTTAATGTCGGTGGATGCATCGTACACGATAACATTGAAAAACATAAAATAATTTTTGCTGAATTATTTCCAAACCGAATACTTAAGTTGCGACCGACTCAGCCAGATAAAACTCTTCAAATATGTGAAAACGAATTAACTACAACAATCAAAAAACTGAACAATAGGAAAACTAATGGACACGATCAAATTTCTAACAAGATGATTAAACTTCTTCACAAAGTAGACGAAAAAATATTTAAATCTTTCCCGAACGTCTGGAAACAAGGAAAAATTAAAATAATAAACAAACCTGGAAAAGATTTAACAAATCCGAAATCATACAGGCCTATAACGCTACTGTCTGGTTTAAGTAAAATATATGAAAAAATCATAAAAAATTTTCTTGATACAGAAATAAAAGAAAAAACGTTTTTAAACGAAAATCAGTTCGGATATCTTAAAAACAAATCAACTGAGCTAGCAATAAAAAAGTTATGCGACTATATTGAAAAATATAAAAAACAAACAAGACATACGTTACTAATCAGCTTTGACATATCCGGAACATTTGATCGAATAAAAATTGATGAAATCTTAAAAATAATGAAAAGAAAAAATATATCTGGTACAATACAAACTATGATTCGTAACTACTTAACAGATAGAAGAATTGGGTTATTTAATCAAGAAAACAAAATCCTATACAACAGAGAATAAGCTGTTAAAATTACAAAGGAAAATATTAATAGGAACAATCTCTGGTTATCGCACAATATCGTATACTTCAGTCAACATCATAGCAGGAATAATAATACTTGTAGACTTAGAAACTGTAAACCAAATCGAAACATGGAAACAAGAAGAAAAAATTTTAGACAAAAAAAAGTTACGAAAACAAATCAATAAAATTAATTCAAGTAGTATACGAAACTCTGGAAACACTCAGGTGTGATAAATCAAAAACTGGAAAAGTAACAACACGGGAAATAGTTCCAAACATAGAAGAAAGACTACAAATGAAACATTTCTATACCGATTATAACTTCACTCAATTTTTAACCGGACATGGAAATAATGGTGTCTATATGAAACGATTTAAAATTTGCTGAAACAGACATCTGTATAGACTATAAAGAGGAAACAGACGATTAACATTCGATTTTCGAATGCAATAAGTTTAAAAACGAAAGAGAAAAGCGAAAAATAATAAAAAACCGATAACCGAAATACATAAAAAAAACTTTTTTAATTTGATTAGCTTTGTCAACCATGTAATGAATAACAAAACAAAACACATCAACAACAAATAATAACAGTAACAATCAGAAACTCTGAATGAAAAACCGCAAGGTGCAGCGGAGTAAATAAATAAATAATAATAAAAAAAAAAAAAAAAAAATCTAAATCAAACGTATTAAACCAAAAAAAAAAAAAAAAAAAAAAAAAATATCATTTAGCGCAATTATATATATAAACAGCACAATAATACACTCGTACATAGGGACCGCCTACATATTACACGTCGCATTCATTAATATACAGGAAAAATTTGGATGCGGCTGTGCTGAGGTACAGGGCCGTTGATTTAACGTGAAACGCCTATATCGGTTTAAGTATTTATATATATATATATATATATATATATATAAATATATATTCATATAATAAATATATATGAATATATACAAATATATATAAATATATGCGGGGAAAAATAATAGTCGTTGCGTTGCGCGCTTTCGTTTCGCCATTTAGTTTCACGAGCGATTTTCAAAACGTTTCACATCAAAAAAAGGAAGGAAACTGGTAAACAGATAGTCTAAAAGAGCCCTAAAAAATGCAACAATAATAAAGGGAAAAGGGGACGCATCTTGTCCTTAATCTTTGCACCATTCTTTCAACCACTTCCTCACTTCCCTCTTCCATACACCATTTTTTTTTTTTTTTTTCGTTTATTATGTGACTGGCCATAATCCGCATTAATTTAATTACAACCAAATCATCTGTATTGTCCATTCAGAGATTTACCCCTCTTGGATGAATGTAACAAGTATTACCTTGATTCCTTGTTAATCGAGTTTTTGGTGTGGAAGATAACTTTACGATATTTCATTTAAATTCAAGTAATCTATAATAATAATAGTGCATCTTGAGAGACATTTCATTATTTTCCTTCCACCAGGTTGATGTAGTGTCCTTCACTTCCAATGGGGTAGTATAAGTTCCAAACAGATTTTCTGAATTTTACCTATTTTATTGATTTCCGTTTTTTTAGCCTAACCCCATATTTGGATCCCATTAAAATTACATTTTATAGTTTGCTTCCAGTTAAAGTTTCGGAGATTTTTCAGACAAAGATGCATGTTTTTATTTTTTTCGACTTATTTCATCTGTTCTAAAAATCAGAAAAAATTCAGAAAAATATTTTATTATAATATACGTAACACATATATCTATTTCGTTGTTATTAGTTGAATTTCAAGAGGTTTTTCAACCAAAAACGTATGATTTTATTTCATTTTTCACTTGTACCACTCGTTCCTCCCGTTCCAAAAATCTGAAAAAATTCAGGAAAACTTGTTATCTTACAATATGTAACACATATCTATTCCTTTGTTATTAGTTAAATTTGAAGAAGTTTTCAGCCAAAAAAACATGATTTTCTTTATTTTTTGACTTGTTCCACTTGTTCCACCCGTTCCAAAAATCTGAAAAAATTCAGAACAACTTGTTATCTTCAAATACGTAACATATACCTATTTCGTTGTTATTAGTTGAATTTCGAAAGGTTTTTCAGCCAAAACTGCATGTTTTTATTCTTTTTGAATCTCCTCCGCCACTTTTAAAAATCTAAAAAAATTTCAGTAGATAGTTCATACTACAGTACATGTTATATATATTTTTCGTCGTTACTGAATTTTTAAAATATTTATAGAACATTACATTATCTTTAACCTCCAACAAGAATTTTTTAAATCGATTAAACAGTGGCTGAGATATCGTAAAAAAACCGAAAATCACAAAATGGTAACTTCAGCTGTCCCCTGTGGAACTAGAGATCTGAAACTTCCAGCATCAACTACTTTTTTTTTATAACGTTCGGTTCAAAGGCACTTTTTCCCCCCTTAACCGACTAGACCTTTAGAGTACTGAGTAGCTAAAAAAGAGGGTGCTTATTAAATTATGAAAAATATTATTCGAGATTGTTTTTCACACCTTAATTATTTATGGTTGTTGATTAATATTGAAATATTTGACTATTTCTATATTACGAAATAAAATCAGAGAAAAAAGGAAAAATACCGGAAAATGAGATTTACATATATACATATATATATATAACTGGACCCTCCCCGGGGCCTCGCAAGAGGCAAGCCCCCTTGACCCCCAATCTTTTTTCTTTTAAACTGCTTTTAGAAGAATCGTTTTCATTGACTACGTCATTATTAGCCGTTTTGTGCAAAAAAATCTTTATTGTTCAATCACATTTTACATGCCTATACAACATTATTATTTACAATTGATTTCATCGTCGTCTATCTTTTCTGAGGGCTATTGTGTATCTTATTTTTACGTAGTGACGGACATTGTAATGGGACATTTTTCGTATTGCAGCCCGGTCGAAGAATAACATATATTTATATATATATATAAATATATATATATATATATATATGTGGGGGGGGTGGTAGAGAGAGAGAGCGAGAGAGAAAGAGATAATTACAAAAAACGAAAATATAGATAAAATACGAACGCAACAGACGATCAAACTGACTGGATCATCCAGAGCGAAAACAGTCTTCTGATGAAAATTTAATTTGACCCGACGCGGCCATGACTGATTTGTTGTAAAAACGGGCTGTCGAAATACGAAATGGGTTTTAATCCAATGTTGTGTGGAATGTTTAATTACATAAATAAAATAAAAAATCACGCATACCCACAAGTTATAATGAAACTCGACTATTTCAGTTAACTTTATCCATAATCGCGGTAATTGATTGTTAATCTATCCGAAACTATAGTATGTTCAACGGTTTTTTTTAATAATTTTTTATGTTTTTTTCAAAAATTTACGTCCAAAGAAATTATTTATTTCACTAAATTAACGGAGAGTTATTAAAGATTCCGATTATTTGAAGAGAGTTCTGATTGATCAGAATTTTACATTTTCTGCTCACTTCGAGTGAGTCGATAGTTATCGCTGTTTTAATTTTATTCGATTTGATGTCGATATTGTCAGTAAAATAACAGAATCAGCCGGTAAGCTGGCCAAATGGCGAAAATTAAAAGAAAGAGATGGCGAATAAACACAAAGATATCTCATAAATGTCCAATTTTCAAACTACGTGCGGTTAAAGATAATTTATTCTTCATGGCATGTTCTCTTGCACACCAGATCTAGTCCAGAAGAATGATAGTTTTACGCATTTTTCCCATAACTCCCGTGGACACTGGATAAAACAGTTGGGTTAGATAAGCATATATATGTTTATATTTCGCTTGCTGTTACATATTGTCAACCTGTGAATTTCTGCAATACGACGTGCGCTCTTCTAACCAAAGATGGCGAACTGGAGAATGCGATTTCGCCGCATAGCCATCTTTGGTCAAGAGGACTTACCGGATGATCGTGCGTTATGAAACATTATTAGAATTCGAAAGGGCGGCCATTTTATAATTACCTGAATTTACGTAATTATTAAACAATCGAGCAGCGGCGAATAACAAAAAAAGTATTAATAAAAAAGAAAAAATTAATAAAACGATCTCGTAAGTTTCTATATATGGGAAATTGCTGTAAAAAATGTTGCGATTGCATTGATGTTTAATTAATTTCGTATTGTAATCATTTGAACACAGATGTTGTCCCGAAATTAACATGATATACGTGCTGATCAGGAATAAAAAAGGAGTGGATTCCGTAGAAAGATTTAAGGCGGTATTCAATGATGTGGTAAGTTTACCTTTTAACTCGCGTGCATTTACTAATATTTCACGAATAGCTATTATTAATATTTTCATAAAAAAAAAGCTCAAAAGAACAAACATTTCGAGACCAGATCGTCTCAGTGAAGTGCCTGTATTTGTCCGGTATTTCATGTACATGAAAACAAGCCACCGGTTCGATAACATTCGCTACCGGCACACATCACAATTTACATTGAAACAATTACGATAATTCTATCCGTTCGAGCTGTTCAGATTCTTTGATGCTATGTGTGGCCGATGGTTAAGGCAACTTTTCAATTACATCATAAAACGACCGACACTAATTTCCGAACTTGTAATCAAAAATTGTCTATTTATAATCAAAAATTTTCTATTTATAATCAAAAATTGTCTATTTATAATCAAAAATTGTCTATTTATAATCAAAAATTGTCTATTTATAATCAAAAATTGTCTGTTTATAATCAAAAATTGTCTATTTATAATCAAAAATTGTCTATTTATAATCAAAAATTGTCTATTTATAATCAAAAATGGTCTGTTTATAATCAAAAATTGTCTATTTATAATCAAAAATAGTCTATTTATAATCAAAAATTGTCTATTTATAACCGCGGTATAATTTCATCGAAATTGACCGGCATCTTACAATATTACTGCGACGATATTTAATTTATTCTCTTATCTTGTTCTTCTTCTTTTTGTGTCATCCGCTTATTTGAGTATTGCTTAATCACCTTGCAAGGATAATAAGTTTCAGTCTCCTGCTATTCTCAATAAATCCTCCGCTCTCTTAATTCCGGTCCATTTTTCAATATTATTTAGTCAAGAAGTCTTTCTTCTTCCTTCTATCATTCCCATTATTATTATATATTTTTCACCCCTCTTATGAAGTTACTATTGCCATTAATATCCAGTCAGTTTCCATTAGTGTCTTTTTCATTTTTCATCTTCTTCGTCTGTAGGATTTTCCACGCTCTTCGGTAACGCCACATCTCGAACGATGAAATACGCTTCTTCATATTTTCCTTCAGTGTCCACGTCTTGCGCCACTCATATAGAAGCACTGACCACACGTAACATCGCCAATACCTTCTTTTTGATCTCCAGGTCTAACTTACGATCACAAAGGATGTTTTTAAATTTCATAAAACTTCTCCGCATTATAGCAAACCGAATGTAATCACCAGTACACAATGCAACGACGTCGCCCTTTAGTATCTTTCCTCTTTAGATCCTACAACTGAAAACATTCTTGCTCATAAGCGAGCGAACGCAAGAATTAGTTATATACTTCTCGAAGAAGTTCTCCTGGAAGAATTTCCGTTCTTCTCTCTCTCCCTCTCTCGAAATATCCCTATTTGACATATTTGGAAAATGGCTACATTCTCGTCCTCTGAACGTACTTCCAATTTCAACACACTACTGAAGATGGTCTAATATCCTTTATCAATTCCGTTGCTCTATATTCCTAATGTTGATAAATTGTATCTAACTCCACTTCCGCAAAATTCCGAACAAGGGAAAACCTTTGAAGGCACCATTACACATCGAACAGTGACACGTTATTATAGTAGACTACTCGTAACTCACGATATCCGAAAACTTAATACACAAATCCCGCAATATACTGCAGTGAATACACTACGGGATGTTGTTAAAAATAATAAATTCAATAAATAAAATAAATGTTAAATACGTGATGAGAGGAAAGGTGTGCACATGTGTGCAGGGCCCTATTGTCGGTGAGAGGCAACTGGATCTTCGGAAGAATCGACGATGATGGAAATGCACGTCAGTAAAAGACGCGCCCAAGAATTCTTCGGACGGAATCAGATTTTCTCTTCCGGTAACATGTGAGTGAAATATCAATCTCGTTCCCGATTAGACTTTTTTTGTAAGCTCCAGTTCAACAGTTACCCCTAACAGTCAGGAAGAAGTCGTAAACTGACTCGAGAAATGATTAACCTCGTTTGTTGATTAGCTTTTGATATTACGAAGTAATCCGAATAAAGTGTCGCGTTTATAATTCTTTTTTTTTCCGAGAGTGTCACGGGCGATTTATAAAAAATAAATCGTCCAGTTCATCGGACCAACCGAGACACGGAGTTGCCGACTGCTAATTGGTTAGACTTTCTAATCGGCCGCACAGTGATACATAGAAGTTTATTTTTATTTTAAATTCGTCAAATATTACAAATTTAAGGGAATTATAATTCAATTCAATCCAAATTCAATTCAATCCAAATTCAATTTTATTTACGCGTAAATTAAAATATAAAAATTGCAATCAAATTAATATAACCGCGAATACGCAAAGGTTGCGCGAACTACGGAATATATATCAAAAATCACACTGGTCATAGTTGTACCTATGTTTTAACCGAAAAAAATATGTTATTAAATTCAATTTATAGTACCATTTTGCTTGACCGATGTTTAAATAACTTCTGAGTGTTTACATTCAAAGCCAATTTCATTCTTTAGTTAAAGCTTATATTTACAAGGTCTCTGTAAACTTATGAAAAGTATAAGAATGTACATAAACGTGACTAACCTCTACTACGCACATACAATCAAGAAATTCATCCAGTATCACAAGTAGACGTACAGACATCTCCATTCAACCACACCAACTTAATCTTTAACCTGAAGCTGTTACATTTGGTTTAAATCCAATAAAAATAAATAAATAAATAATAATAAGTAACGATTATAAAAAAGAAATTCATTTTCCGCGGAACCCCGAATTCTACGGTGGTACACCTATAAGGGCGAAAAGAATTAACGTCAAACCTTTATAATTCGCGGTATTGCTTTTTTTATTAAGTCACGTACTAGCCGAATTACAAATCATTGACAAGTAAGAGATACGAAGATTCGATAGTCTCGCAAACAGGTAGGCTTTTTAACGTGCCGTTAATTTCCATTTAACGCAAACAATTTAAACTTTTCATCCCCATTATATTCGGCAGAATTGACCATTTTACTCATCTCATCATACCCGAGGAGCGAGCATCTGATCAATATCTGTTTTTGTAAATCTTCACTGTTCGAAGAAGCGAGCAAAACGCGTATTCATAAATTAATAACAATCCTTAATTACATAAATAAAATCGCAAAAAGTTATAAAAGGGCCGACTAGTTTTGAATAATTTGACCCGTATTCACGGCGATGTTTCATATTGTATACATCGCAAATTTTTAGCCGTTATTTTTATAATTCACCTACATGTTTTTATATTTTTGGAATTTTACTTACGTAATTTTAATTAGTCTCATTGTTATTTCCGGTACGGAATTATGAAAATACCCGGGGTTACTGCAACTTAGGCAATGGTGGTTAATTGAAAGTCCTAAAAATTACCATCGCGTCAGGGGCTAGCAAATAATATAACTAATCCGATTTATTCTCGGAATTTCTACGCGCAAAATATTATTATTCAAACATCGCGCGATATAATTAAGTGAATATTCTTCCTAAATGCTGCAATGTGTCCATTACACGAGGGTTGTATATATTTCCAAAAAATATAAAATAAAAATAAAAAATAATAATAATGTAGAATAATGAGTGCGAGTGTGAGAATGCGCGCGTGCCTGGAACTATTGTCGGTTAGGTGGCCAATCACCAGGGACCGAGGAAGAAAGGATCGATCTGATTCGGTCGCCTGCCGGGGTGGTAAGCGGAAAGGCGGGAGAAATGTAGAGTAGTAAAAAACGATTTTTTAGAACAAGATGAGTTCCGTTTTTTTTTTCGTGAAGAATTTTGGTTTTTTACCTGCGCTCAGAAAAGGAGTCTTGTGTCTACCTCCGCTAAGAAGTTGTTCGTTAATCGGAAGTTTTTTTCACGTGTCTATCAACGTGAGAAACCAGTTGTGATTTTGATTCCGTAAATATAATTCGAGATTCGTGACAATAAAAGGAAAAATCGAAAACCATAAAAAGGTCCAGAAAAATAACACGCCGTTGAGTCCGATTTGTCCGCGCCGATTGACCGCCGCATCACCAACCTACGGATCCCGGATAAACACCGACAATAGTGTTACGTAGTGTTTAATATTATCTATTCTTATTAATCGTTATATTCGATATAATTATTGTGTTTTTTCAGCGGTCGACCGGTCCCGAAAGATAGGTGTGATTTTTTCTTAATATATCGTTTTTTCTCGTTAATTTCAGTTAAATAGTTTTCCTTTCACAATCATAAAAAGAAACATTCTCCGATACATTTAAATAAAATCTAAATAAATCAAACGCACGAGCTTAAAACCTCGTGGTTGGCATCCCCGAGAACCAAAGTGAACGACTAGGACCGTTACAATGCAATATCGAGGCTTGTAAATCGCTGTTATTTTAATCGAGAAGAAAATTTACCTAAAAACGCAGACTCGTCAGCGCTTTTAAAAGTGCTTACGAAAATCACACCAGATAATAACTTGGTTTCTGCTCTTGCAGGTATTCGATCGACTGAAGAAAGAATGTCCAAACTATATGGACAAAGTAACCGCTGTTAGCGGAGACTGTAGCCAGTCGAACCTCGGCTTATCGGATGTGGACAGAGAAACGTTAGTCGAAAAGATTAACATCGTTTTCCACGTAGCGGCTACTGTCCGTTTTGACGCGCCAATTCAACAAGCGGTTGGCATTAACATCAAGGCTACGAAAGATTTGCTGTTAATCGCGAAGCAGATGAAACAGCTTAAGGTAGTAGAATTATCTTTTATTATTATTATATCACGTCACCGGTCAAATGAATGGCGAGTTGCGCAACAAATAATTTATTATATAAATATCTGAATGAATGACTTAAATATGTGCTCTAAGGAAAATTCTCGAAGAAGTCACAATTCTCTTATTTACTTTTTCCTTTTTCTATATATATATATATATATATGTTGTCAGAACCAAGTCACGACCACATTCACCGCATAAGTACACCGAACTAGCAAACTATTCTACAATTAAATTTTTTTTTTTTATTTATTTTTTTCTATGTATAACTAAACGAGCTGAAAATAGCAGCTGCACAGAAAGACGAGTTACATAGCTAACACACACAAAATCACAATTAATAATCCAATTTATCTCACACGCTTATACAAATACATAACATAATATTATATACATATATATTTCTAGCCTGTTTAATTTCACTATTGAGATTCCGGATTCTAAGCTGAGTCCTCTACTGTATCCAATGATTTTTATACACTGGTGAATACTGCTGGGAATATTCGATATCCTCTGGTAATTACCGTTTTCTTTTGCTGTTTCTTCCTCTTTGGTCATTGAATTATTGGTTGGAATTGATGAAGTTTACATCTTGAAATAATATCGCGATATCTTTTTATATACATCTCTTTTTACCGGTGCCATTTAAAAAAGCGTTGAATTTTATACATGGAATACATGTAACGGGTTCGATGGAATCTAACCCGATTCGAATAAAGTCTTATTAGCTTATTATTCGACGTGTCATCACTACGGACTAGCTAGAAATTATCGAAAATTATTAACCAGAAAATTATTTAATTTTATTCGTGTATTTCGCGTATACCAACTTTTATTTACCACCGACAATACGCGTTACTAATTTCGTTCGAACCACAATACTAACATCGTCGGTCTCTTATCACGTCGTCGACCAGACCATCTCTTGTCTCATACTCCGAGAATTTCTCTGAGCTTCTAAGATATTCATCAGACAATCAGTTTGCGATTTCCCCTTATACCTCTACATGCTAATAGAGACACATTTTAGAGTAGATAGACTATTATTATACTCGATGAAATTCTAATATATTCTTACTACCTTCTAACACGATGATCTGGAAAAAGAGCTATGATTTCCTAGCTAAATTTATTTAATCTAATCGAATACTTCCTGGTTACATTTATTATAATTTCCATGAATTAAAGTCGATTAAGAATTGATTCTATAAATTCCTGCTATACCCTGTTATGGCTAAAACGGCATAATTATTATGTATTATCTCGCAGCCTTATTGTTTTACTGTCGGAACGGACGTCTTTGTGTCTCGAATCCTATTCAAGGATCTAGGAGTCGCAGAGTATGAAGGCTGTTCCTAAAGCGTTGATTTTTGAAGCTGTGCTAGTGTCACTGTATTCAATCCTATTATGTCCAGTTGTCTTCTCAAATCCGGTGGATTCAAGAACATCAATAACTATCGGAACAATAATTACTTTTTTTCCCATAACCTTGTAAGTTCTATTTGCGGGTTCTTATACCGCAATAGTTTTTCTTCCTCTTTATCTCTTATTCTGCTGTCTCCTAGATTTGAATGCCGTATTTTTAACACTTATTATTATTATTATTTATTATTTCGATTGTTCCGCATACCTATTACATCGAGGGTTTGGCGTATCACATCTAACTAACTGCCACCCCAGAGAACGTAAGATAGGTCGTCGGCCGCATTGTTAGTCTTTATTGCTCCACCGGTCACAGTACCTGACTGAACTCTTTAGTAAGTTTTAATGGCTCGACTTCGCTTTGTGGGTAAATATCGCCCATCGGAAGTCGAAGAAAAGAAAAATCGTAATAAGAATTTATTTCGAGTGACAAAGTTCTTATATTCCTTACTAAAATAACTAAAAAAAAAAAAGGTGCAGTCATGGGGGAACTGCCGACAGAAGTGAAAACTTAAAACTATGAAATAACATTGTTTTTTTTCTTTTTTTTTGAATTTCCAGATTAATTGCAGTATCAAAAATTAAAATTTCATAATTTGTAACGGTTAAAATTATTAACATTAGTCTGGTTTTCACATCTCACTCCGAAAAATATTAACATATTTAGTTCTCACTGTTGCAGTGCACTATAATCCTCTACAACTAAACAATTAAAACAATTAAAATAAGAAATACGTTTACCGCAACGCAACCAATTTAATAATAACAAACGACAATACCGACGAAAAAAAAACAGAGACGGTAATGTCAACAGAATTTATTATTAACCGACTTCAAAAAAGGAGGAGATATTCAATTCGACTGTAATTTTTTTTTTTATGTGTGTTACCACAGAACTTTCTTCTAGATGAACCGATTTTGATGATTCTTCTTTTATTTGAAAGGTGGTGTTTGTCATGTGGTCCCATTTAAATTTGATCAAGGTCTGACCGATAGTTTTTAGGGACTCTCGAAAAATTCACTACAATTTCCGTTTCTTTCGAGTGCTAGACAATAAATATAGAGACAGAAATAACGGAAGAGAAGTATGATAATAATGAAGCAGGGCATAATTAAATTGCAAGGACGAAAATAGTTATCCTTAATAGTAATGCGGGAGATTGAAGCTTTTTGGATGCTTTTCATTCATGATTGTTTTCACCGTCGGATTAGATTTTTGACTTAAAATACTATAAATTTGCCAAATTACCATGGAAATGTAGCTTTTGGTGTTTTTACCGTGGAAATAAATGTTTTAATTTAATTGAATAAAAATGCACTAAAAAGTAAAAAATAAAATGCTTTTTTACAAAAAATAAATACCGACTTCAAGGTTTATTATAAAAATTTAAAAATGCACTAAAAAGTAAAAAATAATTACTCCCGATAAAATATATATATCAGAGTGATATAACTTAAGTGGTGATATCGTAATTCTTATACAACATTAATTTTTTGGAGTTGGCATCAAATTCATATTAAAAGAATAATTAAAAACTGCATTAAATGTTGATTAAATTGTTCCTAACATGAATTTAATTCCAACTCCAAAAAGTTAATGTTGTATAAGAATTACGATATCAGCTTTAAGGGTATATCACTCTGATATATATATATATTTTATCGGGAGTAATTATTTTTTACTTTTTAGTGCATTTTTAAATTTTTATAATAAACCTTGAAGTCGGTATTTATTTTTTGTAAAAAAGCATTTTTTTATGGAATTAGTGTAATATAGTAGTTATAACATTTTTACATTATTTAATTATTAAATAATGTTCACGATAATATTTACTGGTATCGTAAAGTAAACTTTTATCGTTCCGTATTAGTAGTCCTAATATAGTTAATTACATTTTCATGTTTCTTTTGGAAGTTTACTACTGATTAAAAACGGTCGTGGGAGCAGAGAGGGATAGAGGGGAGGCGTGAACGGTTTTATTTCCCGGACTAGTCGACACTGTTAACATTAGCATGTCCTTGACGCACGCACGAATCCATCAGTTTTTCTCCTAGCAAAAAATCGCTAAAAACGCCTAAAGAAGTTTTCACTTCAAAAAATTTTCTAGTTACTTTTAGCACTCTTGGAGCCCCTCTTCGTCCGACGATATAACAGTTTACAACTATAAGGAGGGCAAAACATCTAGAGCCTATGTAAGCTGCCATGATCCTTACACGAATCTTACTGAAAAAGAAATAAAATCAAAATATCGGAAAATTACAGTTTCGTTTAATACTTTTATTTTTCGAGTTGCAAAAAAAAAAAAAATACACGCGTAAAATTCTCGCAATTTTTAAATGTCACGCGACGGCGCGTGTATACTTGGTAAAAGCGTAGTGAGGAGAGAGATCGCTTCGACGTAGCCAAGAGGAGGATTACTGATTATTATCTGGTACATTCCACAAAGATCTGACGGCGCAGTTGTAAGTCATGTGTACATGCGTATCGTTGAAAATATCGATGTCATCGTTTTTCTTAGTAGTAAGTTTCACCGCTCGAATCAACGTAATTTACAACCACGTTCGAGGTTTCACATAATCTCAACGACCATATTCTCCAACTTCGTAAAGTTGCCAACAACAATGTATCTGGACCAACAGCTCACAAAATCCACGCACATTTTTATTTCTACAGACCAGACTAGAAAATTTTTTTCTCTTGTACAGTTTTTTTTTTTTTTTTTTACTTTTTATTTTTCACCGCGTCAACTACGGGGACATCAACACAGCGCGAGTAAAATTGTTGAAAGTGTTATAGTGCGGCAACGGAAATCGAAACCGGTTCTGCCCAAACGAAATATCACTGCCTAACCAACTAAACCACGGTAGTTGGCCAAAGAGTTCCCCAACAAAATATGGTATTCAGTTTTCAATGGCTTTTGGAAACAGTTATTCCCTAGTTCACTTTTTGGAGGTTCCGATAACTAAGGGTACAAAAAATATCTCAATAGCAACTGAATCAATCCTCCGGGTAAACATGAGTAAGTATTCAAGGAAATTCTTATTTTTCTTATTACCCATCTTGATTTCGAGCATCGTGATTAGAATCCTATCCCTTTTAAGCGCTACGAAAGGTGCTAAATTTCTAGAAAATCGAAAAAAATACTGTTCCCCTCAAGACCAGAACCAATTAATCTGCGGAGACGCGCACATTATCATGATACAAACACAGTAGACTCCCGATTATCCGACTCCGAATTATCTGACTTTTTCGGTACCGTCAGCCCCGATTAGGTCGGATAATTCGGAGTCTACTGCATATGTACTATCTTTTACAGTTTTTAGAAAAAGGGGCAATTTTATTTCGGTAAACCGGAAAAAAATTAAAGTAAAGTAAAGCAAGCGCCCATACCCTTATCAAAGCGTCGGAGACTGTGAAGTTAAGCTTTCCGTAATGGTACTAAGCCTAATGGATCTAAGGAGAATACTGGGGCCAGTTCCTTTCTCTCGACTGCCTTTACTTTCCCAGATTTCTCTGCTACCCAATTATTTCAGGCTAGGTAAGCTTGGGAGCGATTAAGTCTAATAAATAAATAAATAAAAATCCGCCGATGTGGTAGCAAAATTACTCGAAATTTCTTAAACGACTGAACACGTCCCATATAAGTTCAAACCGAATCGTCCCTATCAAAAACTGAGAATATCATCGCTGTAACCCAGCCAGTGCAACTTCATATCATCGCTGATCATAACAAACGGCATTTGGTCACCTACTTTATGCTGACGATCTCAGTGTATATCTTTATCACGCGAACGGCTGACAAATTCACAAACTTTCATCTTTATGGATGGTATACGTGATGGTTTACCATTGCCTCCCACGTGACTATTAGCGATTATTTTAATTATTTTTGGAGTAATTTCTGTCGTCGCCTGAAATCAAACTCAAGACTTCCGTATGAAAATCAATTAAGCTGTCACGACGACATACATGTCGCAATTATAACTTTCCTATATGCAAAATAAAAAATATAAACCAAAATTGATATCCACGAATCACATATACAGCATGCCGAGACTTCTTTCGGAAACTAAGTATAGGCCTCAAGCCTCCCCGTATTCATGGTCGTTAAATTTTAGAATCGTTGCGTGCGTCGACTTCTCCTTCATAAATGCGCGCGTTAACCAGCCTTCATCGCACTCTACGAATCAACATTTCAGGCATCTCTACTTAGCCGTGTACTATGATCAATCTATTACAAGATCCCCCCCCCCCTCTTGTATATTTCTAAAATATCTGAAATCCTCAAATAATTCCCGCTCTCATCGACTATATAAACTTGACCCGAAAACCTAATCCTAATTACGATACGTTAATGTATCACATTACATAAATATGTATTGATTTAGCTCTCCCATAAGGGGGGAAATCGGTGTAGGAAAGCATTTTTGCAGTGATTTTCATGAATTTTTTTAACGCACAAAGAATTTATATAATTTATTAATATTGCGAGGTCACTTTATACATATATACTTAAGACTATATATTCTAAAATTTTCAAAAATTTTCCTCGAAAATTAACGGAGATATCAGCTGCCACAAATTGTAGGTCGCCCTCCTACTCAGCAGTTTGTGTACATCTTGGAGGTCGCAATTTTTATCCGAAATCAATTGCACAAAGAATATACCTTTTTTTTATATGTGTGACTCTTCTGCGTGAACTTCACTCCCCTCAAAAAATTTGAAAATTAGTAGTGTTTAAAGGGGTGTGTGATCATGAAACATGACCATTTTTTACCATTTTTTCATACCTTTTTTTACAATAAAAAAATACTTTAAATAAAGATATTGTTTAAGGTTCAAATAGAGCGTATTTATATAAAGAAACGATATGCCAAATAGTAAATTAATTGATTAAAAACTTTTTAAGCTAGAGTGTACACAAATTCGAAAACTGTCGTTTCGAGAAGAACGTGCATTACTATACATGCCAAGCGCTCCGATCCTTTGTTAACGAGGGGCACTCACACTTAATCCGTTATAACTTTAGAACGAATTGGAATTTTGTTTTGAAATTATTTTGAAATAGTTTTACAGGCGATTTATGAAGAAGGAAAAAATCGGATTTTTTGAAGCTTCTACGGCAATTTCCCCCCTTAAAACGAAGCTCATCAACATACAGTACTTCTTAACACTAGAAAGGCAATTATATGTGTACGCAGATAAACAGGAATAGATCCATGAATAGGTGTCGCAAATAAAAAGCGCAAAAATAATCCACTGATTGGCTTAACGGCGAACCTACCGCAAAAATTATTTATTAGCGAACTATCATCTCCGAGCAGCAGTAGCGCATACCTCCGCGTTCCGTAATTATTTCAACACAAACACTTCTCTTCGAACGGAAAAAATAATAGACATGTTCAACTTAGTGATAATGAATGAAAAAAATAAGATAACCTTTAACAGGAATAATAAAACAAGTGTAATCGATCTAACAATTGTAACACCTAATCTAACAGATGAGGTAAGTGTGAATGGGAAGTATTAGACAAGATAACGAATAGCGATCATAAATACATTGGATTTAAACTAAGCACAAATAATCACAACGAAATAAAGAGGTACGTAAAATATATCAATTATAAAAGAGACTCGATAAAAACATTGAAAATGAATTATTAAATCTAGACTTAATGTAAATTGCAAAGACAAAAATGAATTGAACACGTGGATGGAAAATTTTACAAAATACGCGAATTTAGCGACAGATAAATCGTATAGCATCAGAAGGGAAAAAAATACAAAAAGATGGTGGAATGATAAATTACAAAATTATAAGAATAGAGTTAATACAAGTATAAAAAATGTAAAAATGAAAGCCGTAAAGAGTTATTATTTAAAGATTACATAAAAGAATTTAATAATTACGAATACAATATTAAAATAGCCGAAATGGAAGCATGGAAGAAGTTAACAGAAACAAACGAACCGTTTGGATTAAAGTACAAAATATTAATGAATAGAAACGCTAGATTAGAAAAATACCAATGTTAGATGGATCGGCGACAATAGACAAATAAAAAACTGACCTATTAGCGAAAAAACTATACATACATAGTAAACCATTCGTCATAAACAGATACATTGTTGAAGATACAACAAAAATGAAAGAAGAGGAAATCAGTGAAATAATTAAAAAGTTGATCAAGAAAACAGCAGTAGAACCAGATAATATGTCTAACACATTCGTAAAAATATTCAATAAAAAGTACCCAAAAGAAATAACAAAATATATAAATAAATTATTCGAAAAAAATTACTATTCAGATATGTGGAAAATACCTAGAACAGCAATAATACATAAAACCGGTAAACCAAATAAAGAATCTACATCGTAGCGATTAAAACATTATCAAATTTCAGTAAGATATATGGAGAAATGCATACTAATTGTAAGTAAAATCAAAAACTTCTGTGTAACACGAAATATTATTAATAAAAAGACCAATATGGAGCATTAAAAGGAAAATCGACAGAGTTAGCAATTTGGAATATGTATAGAACTATTAAAGAATACAAAAATAAATCATATAAAACGGTAATGTTAACTATAGACATAACAAGAGCCTTTTGATAGCATTGACATAAATTAGATGATAAAACTACTGAGAAAAATGAAAATTAGACTAGAACTTATTGGAGATTCTAAATCAATATTACGATCAAAAAGATATATTACCAAAAAAAAAAAAAAAGGTACACGTGGATACGAGTATACTACAAGGAGCGGTTTTAAGTCCATATTTATGGAATAAACTGTTTGCAGAAATATATGTTATAAGTTAGAATTACCGAACGATGTAAAAATTATAACATTTGTAAACGATTTAACAATTATAGTAGCAGATAGAAATACAGAAAAGTTAGAAAACAAAATAGCAATAATAGTACATATATAAGAATATAAAAGAGTTTCTAGAAATGGTATAATCTAAATATGAGCAAAACAAATTTGATGACATTCAGCTACAGAAAAATTAACTTAAACTTAAATAAATACAGACTGCAGATCACAACAAAGGACCAATTAAAATGCCTTTTTAATTCCGCAACTATATAGCGCAGTGAATAATGTTGCCTTTTAAGGGGAGGAGGGATGGAATAAACACTTTGAAAAATCCATTTTTCTGAAAAAATTTCATATAAAAGTACAACTTCTTAGAAATATTTTCCCAAAACCTCAGGTCATTTGGAGTAAAATTCATTAAGATAGTAAACTGTGCGCTCCGTACCTTTTGAACCGGCTGAGAGCGGCAGGCAGGTACCGGAGCAGCTGGTTCCTTCTCTTCCAAAGGGCCTAACCGGGGTCGGTAGTGGTCGAAAGCTAAGGCAGTGGAAAGATTATACAAAATCTCGCCAAAATCCGGCAGTGCAGCTAGTGCGGTGATCTACGCACAAGTGTTCTAGAACATTCTGAGTGTAAGTCTGAAAAATTTTCACAGTTTAAAACTTTAAAATCGTTTTTCTCGAAACGACTCTTTTGAAGTCGGTGGACACGATATCTCAAAAACTTCTGAACCGATCCAATTCGTGCTGGATATCGTTTTACAATACATATTTTACTAGATCGAAATGTTCTTCTTTTCCTTTTTTTTTTTTTTTCTTTTTCGCTTAATTTTACAGCTACTAAATTTCGCGATTTTTAGGGTAAATATCGTGGTTTTGACTTTAAACGACCGCCAAAAATTGAAAAAAAATTTCAAAAATAAAAGGACAACGTTGCGACCCAGATTTATTTCTAGATTAATCATTTTTTCCGACTATTTGTGTTTCAGATGATTTTGTAATGAGTTCTCGTGGACACCGCAAAACGTATTTTTTTTCAAACGGCCTCCGTCAATTCGCTCTCACTAGCTTGTTTATGAATATTTTTTGACGAAAAAATTACTGAATGTTTTTGAAATGTCATATAACTATGTGCAAAATTCCTCTTACAAACCGGTATTCCCGCTTCATACTGTGCGTCATTCCCCTTCCTTCTCCTTCGGTTATTCTAGCTCTTGATTCCTTTCTGTCAGCTATTTCTGATCGTGTAAGGATCTGAGTCTCTCTTTTCTCTCTGTTCCACTGTTCTTGGGCCAATGTCCATGTTGACGAACCCATTAAAAAAAAAAAAAAAAAAAACCTTAATAAAACTAAATTTAATAGTCTCTTTAAAAACAATTCCCAAAAACGTGTTTTTTTAGGCCCGTTATCCACCCCTCCCCCTCTTAAGTAAACTTTACCGACATACTTAAACTACGCGCCGATTTTTCGCATACCCGTAATAATCTTTAAAAAAATAAAAGAAGTAAAAACGTTAAAATCAAGGTTAAAAAAATTGGCTCATTATTTTTGTAAATCTTGATCTGATTACAAGTAATAAAAATTATTTAGGCGACAAAAAATTTCCCGAAAAAGAAAAACACCTTGATCTTGCACAATAAAATTTGTAAAATTTGGACACGTTCAGCTATTTCCCGAACCAGTTAATACAACAGGTTATGATCGGCAACTGAAAGTGACAAACTCTGTTCAGACATTAATGCGCGAACGGCAGAGATTTAACGGATCGATTGGAAAAAAAAAATTTTTTCGGCAAGGTCGAATTTCTCATAAAGGGCGAGGCTTATCGTTAATTTTAATTAATTTTGATTATATATCGCAAGTTATATTTTTTTTTTTTTGTGTCCTTACTTCGGATAATACCGACGAGGCAAATGTATTATACATTATAGTAGTACAAATTATATGTAGGTGGGGTTGGAACGACCCATCCAACAGAGTTTTCGGCGTGTTAAATCATACTTAACATTGATTGCGGTAAATTAATACAAGTGTATTATTATATGTTGCTTACGGAAATTAATTTCTGTAACGGTAAAATAGTTAAATATTAGAAAATTCTTATTAAAACTAAGTCTTCTGCTGAGTACTGAAAAGGGAAATCGGTGTTATCCAGCTAAGGTAATGAGAAATCGTATCGGGAAAGTTATATTGGGCCGTCAAAAGCGGCCTTTCAATTATTCCACGATAATTAATATCCTCGTAGTTTCGATTTTAATTTCACATGTTTATTAGCTTAAAAATGTGGAAATTATTTTAATATTAAGCGAATAGTCAGAAATAATTAAAAAGTGATTATCGGTATTACATTTAAGAAGTTTTGCAATGAAATTTATCTGAAAATTTTATTTCATGACATGTTAATTAATTTAAAAAAATATAATACAAACCGCCGAATATCCATTCCGTCTCAGTGTCTGTTGTTCCTGCCATTGGTTCCTTTATTTCTGCCATTTCCGATCGAATCAAGTTTTAATTAGTTAACTCTTATATTCCTATTGTTTCTGGGTGAGGTCCCTGGTTGACGAGCCCAAAAATAAAAAAAACAAAAAATAACCCACCGAATATAACTTGTACTTTCCGAGTTTTTGCTAGGTATTCTACTCGTTTTCGACAAATAGACCGATTTATTTTTAGTCTTTTACACCCTTTTATTATTATTTAATTTTGATTTAATTTAAATATTTCTATCGTAAAACCAATTTGAGAAGGAATGAAACATATAATATTAATCGATTTTATTTGCTTTATTAATTTTTAAAAACTCCGTAACATACTTTTTAATTATGTTGTATCGAGGTTTTAAAAGAGTTCTATAAAATTTACATCGTCAATTTTGTATTTTTCTCTAATGAAATACAGTTTTTTACCATCTGTGCAAATTCCGACGTATCCGCGCTTCTTCGCTACATTTTCGACATAAATTATTTTCAATTAATTCGAATTTATTAAAACACGGCCGGCAAATATTCGGTAATCCGTAAAACATTATACTGAAAAAGAAAAAATCAGTGTCTTTGTTTGTCGATGTTGCATGAATGCCCGGACAAGCTTTTCGCCGCCTATTATACTGTTCATTTTGCCATTCGGTTTTCGTTTTTAATTTTATGTATCTTCTCGTTTGGTATTTTTTGTAAAAAGCTCTTTATTTTTTTATATAATAATTTTATGTCGATATTGATTATTTCAAAAATACAATCATTTCTAGGCATTTGTGCACATTTCAACTGCTTACTCAAATTGTGCAGGAAGAGACAAAGTTGATGAAATATTTTATGATAATCCAATTAATGCGGACGCGCTAATTTCAGTTGTGGATCAATTTAACGATGGTGTGTTGGAACGAATAACTCCTGGGTAAGGGTAAAAACTTACTTTACACATACTTTCGAGCAAGAAAGGACATCTATCCCCATTATTAGACGATAGTAAATAATTTTAAAATATTTAAATTAACGACATTGATGGATGGGATAAATCATAATACATAAAATTTTAAGTAAATTTGGGTGAAAGGTATGTGATTTATAAAAATTTATTATGGAACGATGGAATTGAAATTTGTGTAATAAGAATCTAGTTAAAATTAAGTGGGGAGAAAAAAAGAAATTAGTTAATGGACGGTAAATTTATTAATGTCAAAGGATTAGACACAGAAGAGAAATATCGATTAGTAAAAAAAAAAAAAAAAAAAAAAACTATACCCAGCGAAATTTTGATAAACTGTTAGAAACCAAATCCGTCATATAATTTTCGTAAAAATTCTCGACTGTCCGAATCGCCGTTTTATTCGTATATAATTAACACAGTACTCGCCTTAGTTAGCCTATTCATAGGCTTAAAAAGACTACTATGTCTTTACTGTATTTTATTTCCGCAGAAAGTTGCTCGAGGTGTTTACAAGGATCATTTATAGAGTGATACCCTGCGATAATTACAAAAAATTCCGTGAATATGTTTAATATTCAATTAGAAAGTGTAATGTCCTAAAAATGCTTCAAGGGATGCAATTAACTTTGTTGAAATCATTAAGAGAAAGAAATTATCTATTGACGACCTGATGGGGATGCACATGCAAAGCGAACAGTAGAAGAGAATCGAGACAAATTATTGTCCATTCTTTCTGCGATTGTTTTCTGTGGTACACATGTGACATTGGTCTTTGCGGAAAATCGTTAGAAATTTGTAATTTTGTAGAGATTTGATTCATTCTATAAAATTACAAAACACGACTCAAAAATCTTACAAATCTCGTTGCAGAATTTTCATATTGTAAAAATTACAAATTTGAACAGATTTTAAAAATGATTTAAAAGCGGGAAAATGTTTAAATTATTTGTTTAGAAAATGGGTCCGAAAAAATAGAAGCGTTACTTTAGCCGTTTTGAAACGATTAAGAAATTCCAGAAGGAAAATTGAAAATTCTACAAAAAATTCACCGCACGAATGTAAACTGCACATTCTTCACGATTTGTATAAAATTTTCTTAAAATAAAAATGAAAATAATTCATTTGGGGTTTCACAAAAAGGAACGACGACGGCGTCATTTTAGGACAATAAATTTAAATTGATTTTACAGCTTTGCTATAAACTACTTGCCGATCAACTTATTTTCGTTGCAGGTTAACAATTTTATTGCCGTGCGCTTTACGATGTTTTATGACTTGCAACATAATATAGAATATTATAAATACTTCCGGCTATTACGTACAAAACGAAATTTACATAACCCTTATCTCTGACTGATTACCTGATTCACCGCAGAGCTTAGCTAATTGTCCTGGCAGATAAAACAAGATCGGTTTGAGTACCAAAAAGAAATACAACAAAAAACCCACAGCCTATTCATACCTGTGCAGGAAAAAAAAGAGAGAAATGAACATTCTATAATATATATATATTCGAGAGTCAACTTTCGGTCCTTAGATATGGAACATGGACCACCAAATATTAGCTCGTCTATAATATAGAAAAGTGAATTAAAAATGATTTTACCTCACTCCTAAAATATAAAAAAACAAAAAAAAAGTGTAACAATTTCTACTGATTTTCATATTACCATCGGCGTAATAGCGGCATAGTCATTTGTATATTTTTTATTTAATTTACTCGTAGTTGAGTAAATTTTTATGAAAGAAAATAAAAAATAATAATTATATCTCGAAATAATTCGGCGAAAATTTTCAAATTTTTTTTCTTTTTGTTCTATGTCAAAAACAGCTTAATCGATCCTTGGCCGAACACATACGCATTCACGAAAGCTGTGGCCGAACAAGTTGTTAAACAGTATGGCGTCGGAATACCTGTAACGGTCGTTCGTCCATCCATCGGTAAGCAAACACATTTTCCATTTTCAATTAATTCAAATTTAACAATCAAGTAGAATCTTCGTAAGACACATATTTCTGCCGTGTACTTATAACGACACTGGCAGTAATAGACTTGTTAATATTCTCTACATTGTGCACTTTCCAGTTGAATCGCATTTTTCGAAATTAATATGAATTTAAAACTTTAATAAAAACAAAATATAATTTATCGACTAAAATAACAGGGGAAATCGGAAAATAGTATATGAATATAAAAACTAAATTGATCATCTGCCTCTTTTCTCCTAATTTTAAATTTCATGCGAATAGAAATACTTCCCCGGATAAAATTAATTTACAAAAATTTCTCTAAAATTTTCCATAAATTATAATAAAATATAAATAATTCGTAAACTACGAAGAGACTTTAACGGAATAGTACGAGTTGTTTACTTTTTTTTGTACCAAATCAGTCACACACCATTTCAAGTTAAATTAAATTAAATTTTCATCCTGGATCATTAATCTGTCGTGTGTTCGTATTTTATGGATGTTGTAATTTTCTTTTCGTTTTTCTGTAATTACATATATTTTTTTAAAGGTTCTTTTTTAGCAATCCTAGCGGATACTTTGAAATTATTTAAATATCAAATCAGCAGGCGGATTTTTATGGAATTATTTGAAAATTTGTAAAATTTAAAAAAAAAAAGATACAAACCAAGAACAGTATAAAAAAATTCTTCCGCTATTACCATCTATGCGGCATTCGTCGTGTAATCTGTATTTCTATGTTTCGCATTTTAAAATTCGTATTCATTTGCAATTTTCTACCGGAAATGTTAATCTACAACATTGTTCTAAGAAAATTAAAAAAATAAAACGAAACAGAGCTTTGCGATTTTGCATGAAGACTATGATGAAATATCTTCAAAATGTTTAAATGTTTAATACTCAAAATACCTAATTAAATTTAGATAAATTTTACATATGAAAACTGAAGAACAACGATATCAATCCAACTAAAAGGCAGTTGTTAAGTAATTTCTTGAATCTAGTGAAAATTTATAACCATTGCGCCAATAATTCGAAGTTTCAACGAATATAAAAATATAGAATAATATAAAACCGACGTGCGTTGCCAACTAATATGTCTTATCGCTTTGTTACTCACACATGCAGTTGGATTCAGAAGAATTCCTTAAAATGAATACTCCCTTTCGAAATATAACACTTCCATATTACCGAAAATATTATTAAATTCATTAATTAACAATTACCGAGTACACTGTACTGACGGATCAGTTGATTTGTTACAAAACAAATCTACGACATCATGCGTTTAACATATGCCCGAATCTTGATTCACTGTGGAAATGTTCGCCACATTAACATGCTTAGAATTTAATGATTTTCGGGGAAACTAATATTAACAGATTTGTCTTGGCGGGTTCGTTCTGGGGGGGGGGGGGGAAATAATGTAAAACCAAATTACTTAAAATGTCTGATAAAAAGACGATAACATTCAAAGTACAATTACTCAGGCTAAAATGGGTGCCGTCACACTGTGAAATCGCGAGAAACGAGAGGGCTGAAATAAGTAAAATAATTGCCCTGAACCGAAACTGGAAAAATTTTATTCCGGTTGTTCAAGGGACATCAAATATTTACAAAATGGAATGACGGATTTCAGGAACGTAATCGTGTCATATGAAGGAAAATTTTGCTCTAAAATAGTACGTAAAGTTGTGCCCCCGAGGTTCCCCATAGTTTACCTTTAACGAAGATTATTAGTGCCCTAAAATTAGGCTGAGAATTGCACGATGTTCGACTCACCTTGCTCTAAGATCGTAAACTGATACGGTAACTATGAACTAGAAAACACGATGAACGGTATCGGCAATTTACGTCATTTGTACAGAGCAAAAAATGGAACTCGGAAAAGTGATATTTTAAGAGTGGCATATGACTGGTGAATTGAATAGTGGCAAATTCAACATCTCATCCGTTTTACTTATTGTATTAATTCTTTTATTAAAAAATAAATATAAATCACAAGCGAATAGAGTACTAAATAAATATCTTATATATAAATATTAACAAGTTTAGCATTGAACTAGTTAAATGGCGAAGGTTGAGTCAAAAAAGTGAAATCCTCTAAACTCTCTTTTCTAACCTCTTGTTCTCTCTTTCGCGAACGTTTCTCATTTTTATTCATAAATGAAGAGCACGACGTTCCTCTTTGCGCGTAAAATTCGTCTTGAACATATCGAAAATGCACGATCTTCGGTAAAGTACTGCTGCCAAACTGATTCAGAGGATAACGCATGCAAAGATAACAAAATATGTAATTTCACATTTTCATTCTTTTCTTCTCGTAGTGATTGCAACTATCAAAGATCCTATACCGGGCTGGATTAACAATTTCTACGGGCCAACTGGAGTTGTAGCTGGAGCAGGAGTAGGATTACTGAGATCGATTCACGTTGATGGAGAACGTATTTGTGACTTAGTTCCTTGCGATACTCTCGTAAACGCGATTATTGCAGCTGCCTGGAATATCGGCGTTTCCTGGTAATTACTTTAACCGGCTTTTATACCGCAAATAATTTTAGCGTAAAAAAAAACAAAAAAAACGGATTAAAATCACTAACGATTTATTTTTTCCAATTCACTTGCACTTTTTAATAGCGCGATAAAATCGGTACAACATTCAATTATCACGCTGGAAAAAGTTTAGCTCTTCGGAATTATTCCACAAAGTTGACTAGCTCCAGTAAACAGCCAATCCTTTTTCATGATCCTGTCGTAAATTTTTAATTCATTTTCAAACACTAAACAATAATCATCTTGAGGAAGCGTGTGTGCTTAAGGCGCACTAATTGAACGTGTTGTTAAAAAACAAAAATTTACGCTAACAAATTTTTTTTCATTCTATTACGATTCTGAGTTTTATAATTTTTAACTTTTTCATTAAATACCGAAATATACAAAGTATAAAACACGTAAGATTTATAGATAACTTTTTTCTTTTTTTTTTTTTTTTTTTTTTTTGCATTACATCTACATATAGAGTGTGCCTTCGGAATTAAATTACATTTCATAACATTTTCAGACTATTGGTTTAAAGCTAGTACCTTCGAAATATATCTATGTACTTATTTTTTTCCCGTGTATTTTATTTATTTATGTACATGTCGCTAAGAAAAGGTACATAGTGTGTGTGTGTGTGTCAAAAATGCAGTTTTGACTTAATAACGGTTTCGGACAGCTGAAAAAGCACATGCTCTTTAACGTGAAATAGGTCAAACTGGTGTGAAAAGAAATTTTTTCCTGTTTCGTAAATCGTAATTGTATGTTTAAAATTACCTTAAAGTGTATTATAATGCGAAAGTTGAAACGCATTTTTCTCGAAAACTTGTTTTCTGACACTACATGCCTTATCTCAGCAACCCTCACATATATATATATATATATATATATATATGTGTGTGTGTGTGTGTGTGTGTGTGTCTCAGTAACTTTTCACGTATACCAAATTACATGAGCAGGAAGAGGAAAGTTATACCTGTTTTTGTACTGTAATGGATACATTATATTACACAGAATGTAGATCGGTAAAATAAAACAAAATATAAATTTACAGAAAACGTGGTACAAGGGGGAATCTTGAAATCCTGTTTGTTGGCCGGGGAGGAGGAGTGAATGCATCGTCACGCGGTCGCTGAAGATAGGCCCATCCTATTATTAGTAAAAAATGATAGCGATTGAGCACGGCGAAGAGATGGTGAAGGACAGTCGTTGCTCAGTGAGTCATAGCAAAGCGGTTGATTTTTTAAGAAAAAGTTTTCAGGAAGAAGTCGTTTTCTTACAATCTTCGTGCGCCAGTCGCATTAAGCAAAATAGTTTAGGCAAAACGAGATGATGAAATCGCTGGTCTGATTCGGAAATTATTAACGTTGTACAAAATACGAGTAGTTTAAAAAATGAAACAAAATTTGTCCTAAAATCGTACCGAAGTGGTTTGCCGTGCTTCCTTCAAAAGGAATACCGTCCAATCACAGATCTGGAAATTGTCTTCACCACGTTCCTGTTCCACCGCCGGCAAACAGTTATACGTACAATTTATGTTCTGTATTAATTTTATATTTCGTATTAATTTTATATTACAAATCTTTTCAGCGGCCGATCAATAAAGAAAAATCATTGCAGGAATTTTAATAATACGACTTTGAAAAGAGAACAAAACATTTTATTTATAATGATAATATTGAAATAATAAAATATTACGTCCGCAATATTAACGTGACCGTGGTGGCGTCCCTGGGGATATAATTAAAACAAATCTGAAACACCATTTTAATAAACACTACTACTCCACGAAAAAATAAAACCGTACTTGAAATGAAAAATGTAAAAGATAAAAATTACTCATATCGAAATTAAATTATTTTCATAAAATTTTTTAAAACTGATGCCTTGAAAATTAATTTATACTTCGTAAAATTTTTGCATAATTCGTTCAGCACTATATGAGCAAATCGGTTGAACTACGTTTTCAAGACTGATGTGAAATAAAGTTGAGTGGCGCGATCTCTCGCTTTATTCGGTAAATAAAGTTGTACTTTTCTAAGCAACTCGCTGACAGTTTTTGAAATTATTATTACCTCATTACGATAATCAGTGTCCGAGGCAATCAGTATTGGCAAGATGTGTTACCATCCATCCACTCGGGGATACCTCTGACATGATCTCGAATCGAATTTATCGACTGACATTGGTTCCTTTTTTTTTTCGAATTTTTAGTTCATTTTTTATTATTTATGCCGATCACAACGCACGGCGACATACGTCAATATATTGCGTTGATTTAATTATTACAAAAATATCGATATTTATTTCCTAAAATAAACTATTCTCAAATTAATATCGAAGCACACAAAAATTTGTCACGAGCTGCATGTTACCAGCAAGTTTGACATAAAGAATATAGCTTTAAATAATACTTCAAAGTACCGTTCAATAAATAATTGTGTACATTTCGTTCATTTGATAACTGAAAAAATTCTTTCTATTTAATAAAGCTGACGAAAAACTTGCGAAGCTTATAACAGTTGCATCATTCTGATTTAAAAGTTTCCTCTACTGATGATAGCACACATCGAATAGTTTAAGTAAACTATCTGCATAATGTTAAGTTAAACGTTACATTTTATTATATAACGAATTGTCTCGAAATTTAATCGTTTGAATTAATCACTAAACATTCATTAAAAATTTTAAATAGTAAACGTGTGAAACAATATAATAATCCTATTACGCGTCTAATTATTCTGTTTAACGAAGATATTTTATTAAAATTCAGATATATAGTATATACATACTTATTTTGTGAATTTTACTGTAACACATTCGGTCCTAAACCGTTTCGTATAAAATCCAAAATGGTTTTCGGTAATATATGGAAAAACCGATATTTTTCCTTTTCAATTACATATTTATTTAGCATTTAAAATTTGTAGATGCAGAACTATTCGACCATAAATCAATTTAAAATATTACTTAAAATTACTAAACAATGTATAGAAATTTATTTATTTTTGTACACATTTCCCTCTATTTATCTGTCTGTTCAACCTAGTCTCTTTCTGTCAATCCATGGTTCTCTTTGTTTCCTTTACTTCGTCGTCTTTTGTTGTCTCCATTATTTGTCTGCGTTCTTAAACCATATTATCTTCCTCCCGTTTTCGTTTTTCGTTGGTTTCTTCTCCATATTGTCCTCTCAAGGGAAGAACATGTTTGCGATGCGGACCATGCGTTTATTAAGTGTTAATTCTTTTCTACCGAGTGTTCTGCTTTTTATTCGATTCGATTGATACTCGGTCTTCCTACTTTCTATTACGCCTCTTATGTCCTATCTTTTCCTTTTCCACACATTATTCCCATTATATTGATTACTTCCTCCTAACAACATTTGATATCGTATCAAGATATAATTGACTCCTTCCTATTCTAATTGTTTCTGGGTAAAGGTCCCCGGTTAACGAGCCCAAAATAAAAAAAAAAAAAAAAAAAAAAAAAAAAAATCATTTTTCTACAAGTTGTATATTGTTTGGCAATACTAGATAAAACTTCCACAGAAAGGCGTTCTAAGAAGATTGTCATGTATGAAGGCGTGTAAAATTTATTAATGCGTTGAACAAAAATTGATTTTTTTTCTTCTAACTTGCCAAATCGGTATTGGAACAATTTAATTATTTAAATTCTTTTTATATTTCAGCCGAAACTATAACCGAAATTTTGTACGGAAATTAAAATAACTAAAAGTCGAATTGATTTAAAACGAAATGCCGGGTGAAAAAGTTGTGTTGTTGTTACCTAGAAAGAGCATCCATTTAGATGCCAGGCCAAAAAAAAAAAAAGAAAAAAGAGCATCCTCATATCCCCTCTATACCCTGCATATATACACATAGAATCGTGAACCATCAATAGCGTACGTAATCAAAGCAAATATAAATTTAGCGCTTCGATAAATGTCGTTCATTTACTTATTAGTTCATCATTTTAAATCTGTTCGAGGAGACACCTTATTCCGCTGGCACACTTCTCGAACGGATGAAACGAACGCAAAAATTATTAAGAATATTTTATATACATATATATTAATTACAACGTAATTCTTAGGCTAGCCCCATTAGAAAAAATGTCCAAAAAAATTTCCGAAAAAAATGTTCCAATTTTATGTAACTTTTGTTATATTTTATAGAATTTTTGTGATTGTTATTTTACAAATGTTACAATTCTCTATGTAACGAAATATGTAACGAAATATGTAACGAAAATGTAACGAAAAAATGTTTTAATTGTATATAATGAAAGTTAAATGTTAGGATAGGATTTTTGTGATTATGTTATTTGTTTTGTGTTGATGCCAGTAAGAATTACGTTGTAAATTTTGATCATTCTATACAAAGTATAGAAGAGAAAGAGACAGAAGTGAAAGCAAGAGGGGTCAAGGGGCACAGCCGCTTGGTAAGCCAAAATGGCTGAGTTTTATATATATATATATATATATATATACATATACATATATGTTTGTGTGTGTGTGTGTGTGTGTATTTTTTTATTTTCTCCCTCTAGTTTTAGATGGAAATATATTACACGTCCATAGTGTGCACTATATAACGGTCACGTTTCTAATTAATACTAATCGTGCGAATATTTTATTATATACATCAGGAAAGCCCAGGACCCGAATAATAACAAATCGGATACCGAAACGTTGAAGCCGGACGAAAAAAGCGGAATACCGATACTAAATTACGTTTCTTCGAATTCGAACCCGCTGAAGTGGAAAAATTTCATGATTTACAACGAAATCATGGAACCGGTAGTGCCATCCATGGCGGCAATCTGGATTTACCGTTTGACTCTCAACAAACACAAAACTGTTCACAAAATGTACTGCCTTCTTCTACATTTAATTCCGGCGATGATAGTAGATACCATCTCCAGAATAATGGGCAAAGAACCGAAGTAAGCGCGCCAAATATTCCGCAGCATTAGAACAATCCTAGAATTTACCGCGACAGTGGAAGGGGCGAATCGATACCCCTTGATAGAACGTAAAAAATTATCCGTTCATTGCCCTTGTGAAATGTTCCGATATCGTCAGTATGAATTTAATATTCGTTTTTTTTGACGCGTCAACTAAAAGTAGTTTGTAGAATAAATGAATAGGAGAATAGAAAACGGATGATTGAAAGCGTCGGAACATCAATCGGTCAGCTTACTCTAATAAGTATTTCGGAAAAAAAAATATAAAAATTGACTACGGTCGAAGACGCGGCAAACAGCTCCACGACGCCTAGCCCATAATACTGAATTCAATTTATGTAAAAACGTTACATTATAAATGATTTTTTTTTTTTTTTTTCTAATTTACGCAGTTTAGTAACTAAGTCTCGCGTATTACTTAATGAAAAATTTATTCCATTGAAATATTTTAGACATTTAAATTAGTCGAGAATTATTCAAAAATCCCGCAACGGGAATTTTTTCATACTGTTTACATTCGAATCTTAAATAATCTCGCTATTTTCTACCTTGGCTTACTGAGATGCCCTGAAGAAAACCGGAATATAGGAAATAATTTTTTCGGCAAAAATATACAACTACGTCAAAAAGAGAGAAAAATATGAAATATTTAAGCGGGTCGAACTAATATGCGGGCAAAACTGCTGTTTAAAATAAAACAGGAAAATTTTGCTCCGTATTCATGAAAATACGAGATTATAAAACTGAAGAAAGCAACCGGAAAAAAATTGTTAATAAATAATAGAAACAAGGATCGAATCGATTATGGTCGGCGATCAGTTTACCAAAGCGCGTCGTTTAAAAGTGCGATCGGTATACGGAAAATTTCAAAATTTTTTTTACCTGAACTGGACTTTTTTGAGAACACCAGTTCTTCTATGTACTATTTATAGAGCGGTGATATCGGAAGAAGGGGAAAAAAATATGTACAAAAAGGTTGAACACTAATAATAAAGCATAGACAAACGGAAGGGATATAAAAGTAGTAAAGTCACCCGGGGGCCAACAACTATCCTTTGAAAATCACATTGAAAATTAAACAAACACCAGAATAGCGAAAGCTCGAGATAAATATTTGTCACTTCAAAATGCATCTAAAGACGACAGTCCTTTTAACAATATTATCCCCCACGACAGTCTAATTTTCAACGTCCATTATAAACCTAGCTTAACGGTAGTCAATATTTTAGAAATATGGCACGCCGAGGCTTCTGACGAAGTTTGACAAAAAAACAACAATTTTTTTGTATCATACAAAAAAATAGTCCTTGCTTAAGCTGGTTATATCATACCGCGCATCAAAGAAGAATTATACAAAAAAAAATTTTCCGCTGAAAGCGGCTAGCGTGCCTCACACTCTATAGAGTGATAAAATTGACCCGATTTTCAACTCCCTTAACCGCCATAATCGACGCACCGCTATTGGTCAAAACTTCTTCATCGAAATAATTCAAGTCCGTAATAACGATAAACATTATCAGTAGAAGCGCTTCTTCCAGGAACATTGGAAAAATTCCATTCCGCAAAAATTCAATTCTAAATACTTTAGTCGAACACCTTTCCTTTTCTTCGAACGCCGCTCTTTCTATCAATACCTTCCCGTCTTCTAAAATCTTTCATTTCTTACTTCACCTTTCTTCTGCTCCTAACAATGCTTTTTCCCTCGCGATTTTTCTATTTTCTCTTCTAGCCTCGTCGCATTTCCTTTTGACAGTCATCCATTTGTCCATCATCCTGCTCGATTTCCTTTGACACCGTTTCATTTTGTATTCTCACCTTTTAAAAACTCACGTTTCCTACTCTATATTACATTTACTCTTTATCCTTTTTATTACCCTGTTCTTGGAGGTCACTTTTATACTGTCAAGATTATCGTATATATATATATATATATATTCGATTTTGATTAGCTTCTTCCTCAACGATGCTGCTTGGCAGATGTTCACTACCGCTAAGATGCTTCGTAAATGTAAAAATGAAAATAAAAACGCTTCGCCCCCACCACCGTATTACCATTGCGATCCTAACAGTTATCTGCGATGCTCTTCGAACGATTTTTTTTTTTTTTTTTCATCCGCTCTATATATCTAACAGGCATCCTCCAGTCCTTTCCAACTACCGAAATATATCTTTTTTACTGCGGGCTCCTTCGTGTAGTCAATAAGCTAAATTTAATCGATGATTTATCTCTTCTTCTTAGAGAGATACCCCTGCCGAAAATTAAAGTAAAAAAAAAAAAAAAAAAAAAAAAGGTTCCATGTCGTGTTTTTATTCTAGTATAACGCGAATTTTTAACTGTACGGATTAAATATTTATAATTTAACGGCCCCCCGATTGTAATTCAAAAAATTTTCAGATTATGGAGCGCGTACGAAAAAATCCACAAATTTTCAGACGTCATATCGTATTTCAGTACGAAGGAATGGATATTTACGGATGAAAATACCAAGAAATTATACAAGAAAATGGGCAAAAAGGACAAGGAAGTGTTCAATTTCGATTTATCGAACCTCGACTGGAAAGAGTACTGCTACGAACAAGTTAAAGGCATACGCGTCTACTTGATCAAAGACAGTTTGGAAACCATACCGGAAGCCAGAGAACGTCGAAAAAAGTGAGTCGACTCTCCTCTAACTTTAAAATATTGAACAGATCGCAATAGTCGCAACAAACGAAACACTCTATTAGTAAAATTTGAACCGGGCTGCTGAGATTATAGGTCCAAAAACATCTCGCATATCACCACCAGGCGGATTTTTTTTATTTGCTTTTTTTTAGATTTGCTGACAGAGAGCATTAGCTTCACAACGTGAAGGAGATAGATCGGGCAGGATAAAGGAGCTGCTGAAAACATCCAAAACAGGAACAACCGAAAGGATAGTGTGTTTGTAAGAGGCATTTCACGGAGAGAACGATTTCAAAAGTTAAGAATCAAAATAAATTACACTCAACGGATAGGCAAGAACCCTGGAAAAATATGTAAAATGAATTAGAAAAGGTAATAAGAATTATCGGAATACAGCGCGAGGGTAGGAAAAAAAACGGTCTAAAAAAGAAGAAACAAAAAAAACTGCGAGAAGGTGCGATAAATTTCTAATTATGTATCGGCGCAGACTATCGGGAAGTTTTAGAGCCGAGATCGTGAAACAAGAAACAGAATTAATAGGTGAAAGGAATTCGGATTAGAAAAATATAGACAGAATCCCGTAGTCTAAGGTATTATCTTATTCTTCTTCTTTATCTGCCGTCTCCGTTACGAAGGTTGGCGATCAACAGAGCAATGTCTTTTCTTGACACGGAAGATCTGAACAATTCAATGGGCGAACACAAACACGATAAAAATCCGATGTCCATGAATTTTGCGGACGCCCTTTCAATCTTTCGCCTAAAAGCTAAGGAAAATATTGTGTGAGGCAAAATCTTAACAGATGTGCATCAGAAGCTGCAGAACTAGAAAGTCGACGGCTTCGTTAACCAGCAGGGGCCCCTTCTTTTGGTTCTCCGATTACTGCAGTTTTAGGAGTCTCCTGACTTCGCTTTAAGCAAAATCTCCTAAATAGTTACAATTTTATCCGGAGAAGAAAAGAAAAAAAGAAAGTAATAACAACGAACGATGTCTTAGCGAAAATAAATTTAAATCAATTTCTATTTATTTAAAAAGGTTTGACTGCGCTCTGTATTATCTGAATCTGAATCAATCGGATCTCGTAAATTTCAGCCTCGTCCCCCGATAAGATAGAAGGCTAATTTTTGACCTTTTTTCTTTAAAGTCTACAGTGGCAAGACAAAAATACGCTATCTTAAAATTAATGTTAAATAGGTCATATAGCCGAAAGGCAATAAGTATCACCGCCGTAAATCAAATACAAAAAAAAAAAATACGCAAAATTGTTTAACATATCAAGTATAATATAGTACTCTACCCATTTCTGCGTTTTATCGTAGGTAAATCAAACTAAAGTAAAACTACACAGAAATTATAATTATATAATATTATTATAAATGTGTTTATGTTACACCATAATTATGTAGTTTGTGAAACACGCCGGTGTTGTTTTTACGAATAATAATATTATATAATTATAATTTCTGTGTAGTTTTACTTTTGATTTTCATACGCAATTATTTACTGTTGAAAAAAATTTGTTAAACAAGTAAATAATTTTTTGTAAATGTTAAATCGTTTATTTTGGTTTTTTTTTTTTTTTAATTTTTTATTACACCAGAAAAAAAACTTCTGTGAATGTTCATTCTATTCTACGATTAACGTTGCCTACTTTCAGATAAAAATTTATAGTGGGAATTTTCAAATAAAAATAAAAAGGTGCAGAGTTGTTGATTTTCTGTAATTTAGAGGAAGAAATGTAAAGTCTACAGTAGTATTCGAAAATTGTTTTATCGGATACATTTTCGTACGCGTAACACAATGTTCGTTTTTATCCTTTTTTTTTGACGTATCACCATCGTGGAATAAATTACACTTACGTTCGTCCGGATTTGAATGGAGTTTTAAATAATTCTGATCAAACGGCAAATTGAAAAAAGCTTTAAAACTGAAAGAAAATTAAATATATTTTTGTATCGCACAGTATTTTTGCATTCGGGGAGGTAAGTAAAATTTCGAAATTATCTCATTCTTTACTATTTTCTGCCCTCCCCTCGCAAAAAAAAAAAAAAAAAAGAAACAAAAATGTGACATTCTATTTATGTTCACTAAACTATAAGCTGCGTTAGTTTTTTGAGATGCGTGTTTCTAATCCAGGATTTTAACCTAAAACTGTGACACCGACGAAAGATTTCAAGAAAAGCTAAAAAAGATATAATAAAGCCATTTAAGCGTTAGGTTTGTTTTTTTTTTTTATAGTAGATTTTTGAAAAAATTAAACATATTTCAAAATCAAAAAAAAAAATAAATAAATAAATAAATAAACAAAAACAAATCTTTGTTTCAGCAAATGCGTGTACATTTTTATATATATATATATATATTAGTAAAAAGCATTTTATATATTGAAAAATTGAATGCACTTTTTTCAGCGCAAACTTAACGGAAGGTCCAAAAAAAAATTAGACTTCATAATAACGGTCAGTGAAACAAAAATAAACCGATTTTTAACTGAATTTCGGGACGGACATTTTTAAATTACAATTTTAACGTACGCAAAATTCTCAAGTACGATTAGAAATACTTCCCCCGGTGGTTTAAAAATCAGGAGATTGTTGTTTTAAGTTTATGAATTATCTGATCTACCTATATCTAGCGCAAGATCACAAGATCGCCTGAAAAAAATAGAATACGTCCTAAGGAAAAAAAATTAAAAAGAAGCCTCTCTCGGATAATTCTGTATTTATATGCGTATTCGTAAACATACCTGATGAAATTATAAACAAAAATGTAAAAAAAAAAAAAATAATTGGACAAATGTATATATGGAGACGTATTAATTCGATTGTTTTCAATGCTTAGGACAAAAAATTAAGACCGATGTAAGGATGTTGAACTATGTACAGTTTTTTTAAGTTAATATTTTAAATATATAATTCGCTTTCGATAAGCCATAAAAATGCTTTGATGGAAGGTCTCAAGAAATATTGGAAGGATGTTAAAGAAGGAAAAAGGACAAGATGTAAAATAAAGACACTTTGTTTAGCGTAGTCCACAGAGGTTAAAATAGAAGGGAAAAAAAAATAAAGAAAAAAAAATCGTACCGTATTTGCAACGTTTATTTAATATTACACGTTGTTGTATACATGTATGAATCGTGTGTAAAAAATTAGCAAATATACTAATAATTAGAGTGCTAGATGTTGTTAACCTTGCGGAAATTTTATTATTTTTACACATTAAAAACAGAAAGGAAAAAAAGAAAGTTTTTTGCAAATATTTTTATTCTTCGAAAGAAATAATAAATTGACAAGATTCATATAAAACATGTTTCCTAATTAAAATTCTAACGTGTCGATTTAATTATACCTTCGCAATTATTTATAAAGTTATTTACGCTTTAATTTAATCGGAAAGCTGAAATTCATTCGCGTGTTTCGTTTTTACTTTTTTTCAGATTGCTCATTGCGCACTACACGTTGGTCATTTGTTTTTGGTGCATCCTGTTATACTTTGCTTACCAGTTTATAAATCTCGTCTTTTATTAATTAATCGATACTACGTCATTTTAAATTTTAACCGTATATTCTTAAAAAAAACTTTCGTTCGGATTTGTTTTTAATTTAAAGTCTTATAAACCGATATTACACCGAAGCGCCTGCCCTTCTGACGTCCTAAATGTGACACACCTTGCCAGAGAATTTTTCGCCTATAGTAAATAGCAGATACACGACTACTCCACGACGAACACTCAATTCACAATAGCACCGTCGAAAACAACCTTTAATCTCCCCGTATTGCGAACAAAAAAAAAGAAAAAATCAATAGCTGCGTCAATGTTCATCACACGCGAATAATACTCTTATTACGTTGTAATTTATACGTCAACCGACTACTTACGAGGCGTAACTATCATTCCACTTTCCGCTGAACAACCAAATTTAAACGTCAGAATAGTTGGTATATTTCACCGGAAGAAGAACTTGTCGCAAGGAAACAAATTCTTGACCGACTTGGAGGCCTTTCACACGACCATCCCCGTGTTCAGAGGTTTAGTGCCGCTGTGAAGTTACCCATTTTTTTGTTTAAAACACACACACTGAATCATCAATTCGTGTGACACTGGCTAGCAATACGTCTCTAGAGCGACCGTCAACTTGAAATAAACAATCTCCGTCAGAGGTGAACTTTTTAAAAACTCCGTTAATGACTTAGCCATAGTAGTTTTAGACATTTATGAATAATCAGATTAAAAAAGAAAGAAAGGAAAAGAAAGAAGCAATTAGCAAGAATGGCTCGCAATAATTTTTTCTTATTAACGAAAAAGATATAGGGACGACTTCGTAAACCCTGGGCCGACTTTGTAACTATCGGACTTTCTGCTATTTTTGATTTTCATTGATCCAGTAGATGAAAGTGTGTCTCAATAAATGCAATCACTGTTCGTTAACATAGCATTAGAACGATCAGATCATTTTGGTTGATTCTTAATTATGAACAATTATCATAATAGAAAAAATAAATAAATAAATAAATAAAAAGTAGAAATAATAATAATCATTAATAGTTCCTTAGGAGGCAATGGCAACGGGATAAGCATACCGCCTTGATTGCGCATAATTCACACTTGCCTGCGCTCGTATTACACAAATGATTCTAGTCAGTTTCAATCTTCCGTACGACCATACGTTGCAAAATATTGCCACGAGTATATTACTTGATAACAAGACGTACGAATAGGATTCTTTGTTGAGGTGATGAAGAAGATTTGCCAATAGTGATGCCTCGTATCTGCATTTCTTTAAACGAATTTTTTTTTTTTTTTTTTCGATATTTTTGGTAGTGTAAACAGAGAATCGTTTTCTATAATGAAATCAGCTCTGTATATATCCGAGAAAGCAAATAGAAGAAAAATGTGAGAAAAAAAAGATATATGTAGTACCTCGAGGAAACTTCTTATTTCCTTTCCGAGAAGAGGAAAGGTAATGTGTAACGGTGGGACACTGAATAAAATTATTGAAAACTTATTCCTTTTTCTTTTGCTTTTCTTTTTAATATTAATCGTGTTGAATGAAAAAAATTTCGACTAGGTAAGCTATTATTTTTCTTACGATGTCGTGTATTATCGTAATATGTTTTAATCGATATTTCTACTACGTACATATATGGAAAACGAATACGGAGATAATTTTATTTTCTCGTTTTTTTAATTTTTGTTTCTCTTTTTACACTTCCAACACAGTAAATTTAAGGCTAAACTATCGGGAAAAAAAGCTAATCCATTTAATACCCGCGTAATTTATTATGCAATCGACGAGTTTTCAAAATTCGATTCCGTTCGAACGTCATCTTACTCTGTGCTCGAAACGGAGACAAAATATAATATATACACACATGTGTTTTTTAAATTATTATACCTAGATAATAATTTTAAAAATTCTTGACTTCAAAAAAATTTCTCACTCGTCACCTCCTTTTTTATAAACTCTTGAAGAATATCATTCGATGGAGTACTTCGATTAATAACTCGTTTGTTCTAATTTTTAACCGGTAATCCGAAATTATTGTTAAGTCGCGTAAACGATAGATTTATGTATATACATACATATATATATATATATATTTGTTAACCTGTAATTAAAGCTAATTCTAAAAAATAAAGTTGCCCCATCGGCTCGAACTGGGGAGCCTTAACCATGTTTTTGACTAATTAATTAACAACTAATTAATAAAAACAAGAAAAGCGTGGAAATATTTTTGTTAATTGAAAACATATCTAATATATACAGATATCATGGATATGTTGAAGTTAAGAAATAAATAAATAAACAGATAAAAAATAACAATTTTGTAGCTTCATTTAATTGAATTTTTACAAAAAAAAAAAAAAAAAAAAAAAAAAACAAAACAAAATGAAGCAATAGAAAAATAAAAACGACAAAAAAACGAAATTTTTTCGCCATCGGACGAGCGAAAATTGCGCTATAAGGGCAAAGGGCAATTATTATTTTGCTGTATCGTACGACAGTGTTCCGGCAAGGGTAACACTAGTCGAGCAGTCTGGGCAGATACGATATTGTGTAAATTACGGCACATCTATCTCTGGCGATATCGAACCGAAAACCAGAGTTCACCCTTTAAAATTTAGCCTCTTACTTTTGTCCGCAGTACGCATCAGTGTAATAGTCTTCTTCTGCGTCTACTCGAATACTCCGAGCAACAACAGGTACGTTTTATTTGCCGCATACGTAATAATATTCAAAATTATCGTCGTCACTTTATGTAATAGCAATTGGCACGCGCACTTAAAAGTACCCCCCTCGCCTGTGTGTAGAATATGCAAGGAAAAAATATACAATTACGCCCAAACGTAGTCAAAATTATTACAGCTTTTGAAGATTACTCATGTTCTAGGTTGTTGGTCGCCCTTACGCCGATTTAAATACCTCCGGAACAAATATAAAAAAAAAATTCTTAACGGGCTTTTCCTTGAACGGTTTAAACGTCGTGAAAGTTCCTTAGGTCGCTTTAAAAATGATTTACTAATAGAAGGAAAAATTATAATTTTTTCTAACACTTTTCCGGCTATGCTTAGGTTGTTTCGTAAGTTAAGGAACTCAACGAAATCCACTAGCTGGTAGAGATAAATTTCGTGTCGCATATTTTAAATCGACCAAAAGTCAACGATCAGACTCTGAATTTAGCGAGTTTCGTGATTTTTCATCCGTATCCTTCTCACCGGCGACACCCTTCCCTTATTCCATCTAGCACGTTTTTTTGTATCAAGAAATAGCTCACTGCGGCATTGGAAAATTGTGTAGGCTTCATTTTAAAACGTTTTTATAATTCGGTATCGCTTTTCCTCTTGGAAAATTGGAAGTCATACACTTGTGCGTCGGTCTGAATACCATCGCACGTTACACGTCAAACCCTTAAGAAAAATAAATATGTGTATATATATATATATATATACGTCAAAGCCTTATTTTCCAACGATAGCTTCGACTGACCAGCCCAAATATATGCTTTTAAACTTTATATCCATTTTTTTTCTCTCTCACTCTCTTTAAATATGAGATATATTTCTGCGCGCTAGTTACTTATCTAAACGCGTAAATTGCATGTTCTTCTACAGCATTTCGATCCGGCTAAAGTACATTTCAGGTATCGAGTAAGTTTTGTTCGTCAATACGTACGGAGTTTTTTCGGTATTCATTTTCGATATTTATTTCGTGGCGAGATGGTTTTTAAGGCATGTTCCGGGTAAAGGCGCGCTAATATGGGAGTATGTGCCTATATATATGAAAGTGTCCTACCCTCTTCAGCTCCCAAGCCGAATTTTTTCAATTGGCATTTTTAGAAAATTTTGTAAATTACGAGGATTCACACGGTCAGTTTTCGAGTTATATTTAACTTCCTATAAAATTTCAGTTTGAAGTAAAAATTACTCTTCATATGCTGATACTGCAAATTCTCGGATAGTTTTGATTTTTAACTTTTTATCCTTTTAATAAATTATGCGATAAGTACGTTTTGTGTTTTGGGAGAAGAATTTAATTAATTCTAAAATTATAATACCGAGTAATCAGACGGCAAATCACAAAAAAGAAATCAATATTTTGACGTGAAACGTCTTGAAAATCGCTCGTGAAACGAAATTGTGAAACGAAATCGTGAACGCAACGACTATTATTTTTTAATCGGCATTTATAAATTTTACCCGCCAAGCACATAAATCCATTTAAAGCGCTTCGGATCATTAGTACAGGATTATTATATCGTCAGTGTAAAGTAAAACCATGTGATTGGAATAGAAAAAAAAAAACATTGAACATTAACAATTAACAGTAATACTTTTATTCTTTCAGTTATATTTGTATAGAAATCTCGCAACAAAATTGTGTATGATAAGAATTTAAACACGGCGCGTTGAAAGAAATATTATATCGAGCAGTGTACATGCCACATGTTCCTATGCGTGTCCACCCCTCATAAATTTCCTAGAAACTAAGATTAATATCGAGCTGTGAGTGTCCTTTAATTAACGGAGGAATGAACACTTAAGAAACTAGCAAAATACGAGTTTCAAAAAATTACAAATCATTAACACCCAGAAATAGCTAATATCCATTTATACATATATAAATACACATCTAAGTACACATACATAGATATACGCAGCTGCTTTTGACGTCAGCTAGCTAATCACTGATGCTAATAAGAATATTGTTAGTATATATTCGAATGATTACCAATACCTTTCTTGGATTCCTCATGGTGCCCCCAAAATGTTCAACAGATCTTTCCCGTTAAACATATTTCTCGGAGCACTTATGTTAAGCGCTTTTAATTTTTTCTGAAATAAACCCCGTTCTCAGACTCACCTTTGTTTTAATATAAGCTCCTTCTGTGAGTTACAACAGCGGGTGTAGAATTCGACATATACATTTAAATTGTAACAATATATTCCGCAATTTATGCTAAAGATTTTCGTTGTATCTCGGCCAGTCTGTTGAACTGCACTTTTATTAGTACTCTCATGTCGATAATAATATTACTAGTCAGCAGTCAGCTCGCCAGCGATGTTATTAAAAAATTACGTGACTTTTTTCGTTTTTTTTTTTTTTTTTTTTTGTTCCGATGCAAATACTTGAACTATATATTATACGTCATAGATACTGCAACATAGAAATCGAAATTTTTTAACGGAACTAAACTATAAGAGGCTATTCATGTTTTTTTTGTTTTTGTTTTTGTTTTTTTTTATTTTCATTATAGTGTAGTTGCGCTAGTGCGGTTTGTACTATTCTATCCTTCTTAAGGTAAATTAACCGACTCGAAATATTTGAGAGGATATCTGGTACGACACGTTTGTTGTTGAAAGAATTGAATCGTGCAAGAGATTGTAGGATGTTGATCGGTGACGATGTTTCGTAGTCTATTAATTACCGAGTGTTCCGTAATCGTCTGTTGATGAGACTGTATCTGACCTATAAGGAGTTTGTTAGCCGGTTTACATTCCTGCTTTCATTGATCGTCGGGACATATGGAAGATCGGACGTAGATTAAAAAGGTATCAGCGATTAGATTAACAGAGAATTCCAAAATGATAAGATGAGTAAAAAATCCGCAACTTAGTTCCTTTTAAGCGAGAAAAGACGCACGAATTAAAATCGATTTTATTCACTTCATCGGCTGAATCTAGATCGAATCTCAAACATTTGGAAAAAGTTACTCATCGTACAAACGATAAACTTACTGTAAAAAATTTCCGATGAGGCATTAGTCAAAAAATAGAGCTACTCAAACCTCGCATATTAATTAATAATAGAAGCCTTTCTCCGATTTGTTGAGAAATCGATCTAACGATGACGGTCGGTGGATTTTGCCTTAGTTTTGATGTGGTTTTTGTTAATTGAGTCGTTTATTACATTCCGGAAACGATAAATTCTACCCGCGCTGACATGTTGGTTTAGTGCAAAATACCGGTTCCAGGTGTTAAATTCCGCAAAAGTATTTGTACTTCTCTTTCATCTTGATAATCTCTGATTAAACTGTATTTTCTCTCTTTTCTTCCAAGCAAAAGTCACTCTCTTTAGTCGATGCCCCCCCCCCCCAAAAAAATTAAAAAAAAAAGAAAAAAACTATTTATACATATATCGATATTTTTCCATTTACGTCCAGTTAACCATGCCATTTTAGCCAGCTACCGTGTCAAATAGTGGCGTTCCGTTCGGGTAAACCTGGTTCGAATCCCCGTTGCCGCTCACTGAAATTACTTTAAAAATGTTACCTATACTGGGCTATATATTGTTGACGGGTCCAAACAGAAGAAAAAAAAAAACAAAAAAAAAGGCCATTTTAAAATTCGACTAAAAACCGATTATTGACTCTCGTTTATTTTCTTTCCTTTTTTATTCACTTATATTTATTTCGATCACCGCGTAAAAATCATTTTATTCTTGTTATTTTAGGATCACATAAGAATCTACGTAATCACTGGCGATGCGTCAAGAGAATTTTGTGTTTTTGTCTAAAAGCTGAATAATCGCTTCATTAAAATAATTTTAAAAAATGCATGCAGTATGCTATTTGCACGATAATCAATAGTTTGCTAATTCCCATATTTTACTCGCTTAAAATTACCTCGGAATATTAAAATTTGATCTTTTTACTTCCAGAAACGCACTTTTTTTTTTTTTTTTGAAATTAATTCTGCTATCCTCGATGTTAGTTTTAAGAAAGGCTTCCTTAATGTGTGCAATGGTGAAGATTAATAAGACCTATCTGAAAAAACCGATTTCAAATAAATAGTCGAGTAATGTTTCAATTATCGAAAAAGCAATTATTTTAAATTATTTTGACAATGAACTCGAGCGAAAAGAGTTAGCGGAGTTGCGATACCATTTTAATTCTCCTCCGTTGTCTGCTATCATACAATCAATGTGGCACCATTCGCTGCAAATTACATAATTATGGCTCTTTTTTGCTTCAGCCGCACATGAAAGAACCCTTGAATCATCGCTGGTTACAATCGCATTTTTAAGAGGTTTCTTTTTTTTTCTGAATATCTCTTTTAACATGTTTTCCTACACTTTGCGGCTTGTTTTTTGGAGTGTTTTATCTGCATGATTTCTTCAAAATTATAGCTTGACGATAAGTGATTTTTGCGGCTTTTACCGTTTCTGCCAAGGAAGGGAGCTGCATTTTCAAGGCCCAGATCGATTTTGTCAATGAATTTATACTTTCATTAAAAGAACTGCTCAGGGATGCATCTGATAGGACGTTGTTTCAATCAGCGCTAAAAATCGCATTCATTGTAGACACATTTATAATTGACCTTCAGCCTACTAGGAATTGTAGTAGATTTAAAACTGAAATTTTCAGCTACTTGGACCTCAAAAATATAGCAGATGATAGCAGTCCGGCTTTTCAAGTTTTTTGCTTAAATCAATCTTATAGCAATTAAAAACCACGGTTGAAAATTTCGAAAAAAAAAAAAACCATTTAAAATATACTTCCCCGCAAATATGCAGATAGAGAAAATATTGCTTTTAACAAAAAAAACTTTATCGTCACAGCGTAAGCGTAATTAGAACATCATTTTAATAACTTTTTTTACATCGCGATATTTTTTTTTTTCCGGCTAAAACTTTGTAGACTCCCTCCGGTAACGGGTGCCCGCGGAATTCGGCGCAAGACCGAGGAAAGTATTTTACCTATAGAAAACACTTCACCGCTACATTAAATTTAATTAATTTAGAATTCATTTTTAAAGAATGTTTAGCATAAAATTTAAAATACGTTTTAATTCGGACGAATAATTTTATTTCTACCGAAATCTTCCACATTTCTTTTTGGTCTATAAAGGTTTTTATTACTCGCCAATTTCTCCCGTTTCCATTTTGTTTCTTTCTTTAATTCTCAGAGTGGCGGAGTGAACCGCATCCATTATCTTTCCTCTGCGAGCATACTTATGCTCCCAGTAGCACAGTTCTGCCAATACGATATTGTACAGTACGCTATACAAACTAATGCACCGAAAGTTTTGTAACTTCCTTTAAATACTCGAATCAACAGAGTGGGTTGTTTCATTACACAACTGCATCTTATTGTCCCACGCCACCTAATATATTTATTCTTAAGCAATCAAAAAAAAGTAAATAAAAATGTTACATACCGCGATTAATTTTAAAAACTACGTACGCTTTTTCAGTAAATGTAACCCCACTTTTTTCTAACTGTTACAATTAATGAAACAAAAAATACGCAAACATTTAAAAATTAATTAATTATTAGACGTTAAACATCAATATTCGTGATAAATGCGGAACAAAAATAACAAATATTGTTCTATTTACCGCTGTTATTATTATTACGGATTTTTGACATCTGAAACTAGTCGGTATTTATTAATTTTAATCGGTAAAAATAAATATGTGTTTCTGCGCATTTTTTGTCTAAATTATATATCCACGGTATCGTATCTGAGAATCATACCTGATCGACCGGCAGTTCAGAATTAGTTATGCCGGAATACCGCCTGACCGTGTTTTAGAACCTATCCTTTATCCCCTTTACGCGGCGGATATTCCGTATGAAAATTACACGGTTATCGCCAAGTTCGCTGAGGACACAGCAATTCTGGCTACAAGTAAGATCCAACAGAGTGCTGCCAAACGCTAACGTAATCAACGATCAACGATTAAGCGCATGGATAAAACGATGGAAAATAAAAGTCAGTAGCGAAAAGTAGCTGCACGCAATGCTTTCCGATTTACGCAAAACTAAGGACATTTCAATGACGCTGAATCAGCAGCTGTGATCCCACAAAAGCCAAGTACCTATATGTGCACCTTGATTTTAAATTGAAAGCATCACTTGCGAAAAAAATGTTTGGAAATAAAGAGGCAAAAATGAGAACATTATCCATTGAAAACAGACGACTTTTTTTTTTTTTTCGATAGGCATCGTTAAACCTATATGGAGATATCTATGGAATACACTTTCCGGTTGTGTTAGTAGTTGTTTCAGCATAGACGGTATACAAAGAGACGTCAAGGCTCTTCGCGCGATTACTTCTGCATACCGCTTAACGTAACGACGGATATACATCGAGATACGAAAATTCCAATGGTTGTAGATGAAATTATCAGATTTGCCTGGAAAGACGAAAAAAGACTGGAGAATCTAATGCCCGCATCATTTTTTTTTTTCTTTCTTTGCACGCGTCAGCACAGGAAGTTTACCCAACACAAAGGACTAACAAATAATGAAACATAGGGATTTGTAAATTATATCAGAAAGCGATTAGAAACAGAAGAAATGAAGGTAGCCAATATGGGAACAACAGAAGGAGAAGGAAGAGCAAGAATGTAGTTGGCACAGTAAGGGGTCGGGAGGCCAAGGCCAAGCAAATTAGAATAAAGGACTGCGCGTTCTGAAGAGATAGATGAGCATTCGAATAGGAAGTGATTTGCATCACAGGTCAAATTAAAGATAGGAGGATGGAAGGGACACATCATACAACTCCTCGACCACTCTGAGAATATCAGGCGGCTTAAACGTCGGAATCCGTCGACTTGGTGAAATGTATAAAAGGTCCGGAGCCACTTAAAAGTGTAACAACTCTCTTCACGTGTGTATTGTTAAAAACTATAGATAGTCGTCGCAATAAAAGAAAATGTTAAAAAAAAGATAAATTTCGTTTTTCATTCGGTTTTTATCGAAGCCGAGAGTATATTCGCCGGAACTGTATTATTCTCCCCGATGACTATGATATTGAACTCGGCGAAATACCAACTTTTCTTTTTTAAGTCTTGTTTTCCAAAGTAATCTCTTAAATTGCTTTCTTTAAAATTTCTTTCTTTAAAATTTCTTTCTTTCTTAAAAATTTCTTTCTTTAAAATTATCTCTCTTCGCCCCGGGAGCAAAAAAATGCATAGAATAAACTTCTTTGTAAACTACCTAAAAATTTGTCTCATAGTAATGGTTTTTACTTACCGTAAACTGCTAATATATCTCATAATTTTCCACCACTCTAATGACCAGTTTACGGATTCGTTGTAAGAGTCTATTTAGATAATGCCTATAAGCGAATCGCATTAGGACGAAATAGGGCGATGGGCAAAAAGTATTAAGACAAACATATCATTTTCTAGCAGCGGCCGAGGTACTCCAGCTAATGAACATAAAAATCGATACGTTTTACATTCACAAGCGCATACGTACTTTTACAAGTAATCTGTTGTTGGCCTAAATTGATATAAAAAGCACATTTGTCTTGTTCCTATTCAACAGTTGGCGATGATACCAGCTTATTAAACGATGATTATTATTATTATTATTATTATTGACCGTAAACGATATATAAATGTACATTATAATACGAAAACATTCTTAAATTTAGTATTTAGCCCCGATAACGGGCAAACGCCTCTTTCAACCGAGCCCAGTCAGTCATAAGCTATCCTTTGATAATACCTGTGATTTAAAAAATTTATCACCCTCCCATCTGATTCTTCTTCTTTTGCTTTTTCCATAAATATAGTCCGATTCTCCTTGTCCATCTCGCAGTCTCCATGTTTTTTAGTCTCTTTATTATTCAGTTGAAATTATTACGACATTTTTGCATATTTTTAATAATTTTCGTGTTTATTTTGTCCTTTAATTCGATTCCCGCCATTAATCCCTTCAATAAATTCTGACATGTTCTTACTTTGTATTAAATATACCGATCGAAATCGCCCACGTCTGGCACAGTCATAGCGCAGGTAGAAAACGCAACTATTTAAAATTTTCCCTTTTAATCTTAAGAATATTTTTGAACGCCTACCATTTCTTCCCCGTGTAAGTGCAGTTCTGCGATCTACTTCTCTAGTAATTTTTTACCTTTTCGGAATAAAACTAATTGCCCCAAAATAAATCATACTTTCGAAGTTGTCATTGAATTTTAATTTATTTTTAATACTTTTCATGTTTATTTTGTCTCATAATTTAACTCCCACCATACGGATCTTTCCATTACATTCTGACATGGTTTAGCTCATGATACCATTCGAAATTTTTCATGTGTGACATCCATAATGCTAAGGTAGACAGGGCGCACATATTTAAAATTACCACTCCTTTTATTCTATTCCTGTAAGGTCCATTAAAAATATGCTTTTTCCGACTGAGTGTAATTCTACGATCTACTTCTTTCTTTGTTTTGCCCTTTAGGGATATCAATTGCCCTAAATAAATTATATTCTCTACTTTTTCAATTTATTTATTAGCCATTATAATTCCTGTTTTATTTTTTTCCCTAGATAGTATTTCTCTCTTATCCGGGTTTATACTTTAACTAGCCTTGATTCCCGCCTTGTTTAATTCGTTCAACATGTCTTGTAATTCGTTAATATCTTCCGACATAATCACTACGTCGTCTACAAATCTAAGATTATTTAACTTTATTCCCCGTTTATGCATTTTCTTATTCCAATCTAATTTTCTAAATCCCCCCCCCCCCTCCCCATCAGTGTAGCATTAAATAATATCGCAAATAACCGGTCTCCCTATTTTACACCTTTTCCTATACGGCGAAATCTCCTAAAATCCCCGTGTACATATCCTTTATAATTTCCGGAAACTCCCTGCCTTTTCAATGCTCTATCTAGACAGTTATGTGTTCTAATGAGTCGAAACCCTTTTGGATAATCTAGTACGTATAAATGGTCTGCAGTTATTCCGAAAACTCGCCTGTTCCTGAGATTGTTCACAAGTTAAAAAATTTGTTTTAGCCTGTTAATTATAATTTTTTAGAAATTAAACTTACGCTCAGCGGCAATTTTCCATTTTATCTTTTCTCCCTCTCTTATAAATTAACTGATTTTTTCTACGAATTTGCGACTTCTCTATTCAATTGATTTTAAACGCAGTAGTTAAAAGCCTTACAATATTTCTACCGACACATTTCATCTGTTCGTTCGTTATTTTCCCCAACCTGGGTGCACTATTTTAATTTTTATATTTTTAACCACTTCCTCTATTTTTACTTCTAAAGCGCGTGTTTCCCTATTTCACTTTCTGTCTATAAGGCAACGTGCCAGCTTTTCCTTAAACATGAATTCTCCCTTATAGTTTTCATGTTTTTCGTTAACTCGAGTATTTCTTTTACTACCCTTTCTTCTTTCTGCTTGTTTTATATATAGTCTTAATTCATGTTTTTTCTACATTTTTCGCGAGTCGTGTCTATACGTCTTATTTTTAATAATCTTCCCATCTTTCCTTAATTTCTTCTTTAATGTAATCTGGAATTTCGTGGTCCTTTACTTTATCATCCTGTTTAATTTTATCGATGTATTTTTTAGTTAATTTAATAATTAATCGATCAAAGGTTTTCTGCATTATTTAAATATTTTTTAAAATCTTCTACGCTTAATAGTAGTTCGCTAAATTTACCACACGCCACTTTAACATTATCGGTCCGAATGGTATTAAATTTCATGTATATTACATCGCACAATTACATTATTGTAATAATTAAAATATGGTCCAGTTGAATATTATATTTCTCATTCGGGCCCGGTCCAAATAGTCGTCCTTTACATTTTGTAAAAAAGCTATTCGTAATCCTGAAATTGTTTTGTAGCCAGAAATTAACCGGTTTTTCACCTCTTAGCTACCCCCCCCCCCCCCCCCTGCAAATGTAAGTAGATGTAAAAGGAGAGTTCTAGCTCAAAGGATGCCGCCACCGCTAATTAAGGCCTTCCAGAACCGTTTCCGGAGCGTCTCGGACCGCGGAACCGCATTCCATTTGATTGTCGATCCCTTAATTACCGCACACACATGTAAATGTACGTGTATATACGTCTGCACACACATGTAAAAATCACCATCATCATCACCATCGCGGTAAATTCGTACGCGTGCCATCGCAAGTGACCTTGTACCTGTCAATCAATTGGTTGATGCATGCCTTTGCTTGTATGTAAATTACCGTTATTCGGTAGCGACTGGTTTCGGAGGATTACGCACACACACACAATGATGTATATACGGTTACGAGCATCCGTACACATATGTAAAATTAGTTATTATCATTATTGGATTTTGTTGTTATCAATTTTATCAGTGGTCAGTCTGCAGGAATCGCGGTAAAATACAGGTTTTCGCCGTTCCGTTATTTCTAGGAATCGCGAAGATTTTCGTTCGGTCAGTTGCGTAAAACTTTTCTTTGTCCGATACATTATGTACGGGGGGGTAAGTCTCTATCTCACACATCGCAAAAGCGAAAATGCTTCTCTCATAGCGCTACACGTAAATGCTAACACAACCATTGAAACCGGATCTTAACATTCTTATACTTTCTATTACAGTCTATGTCATATTGTAGATGGATACACCCTACATGTACACACTAACACAAAAACACACTCATACTCAAAACCCATGACTACTTTATTCAATGCGCATATGTAACCAACTATTCCTGACGGAATGACATTTTTCTGACGTAATATTTCCACTGCCACAACTGATTTAAACCAAGTAAAAGCGCATGCATCGTTCTCGCACACATGTCGATCGTTAGCGATATCGTAATTTTTTTTTTTAAATTAACCAAAGTATAATATTTAAAGCATAAAACTAGCCTGAGCCCCCCATTCCCCGCTTTATAACATTCAAATGTATTTTTTTATTTTTTTATTTTTTCCATGCCTAAGCATTATAAAAATTGGTCTAAGTATATTTCTCATTTTCTACGGTTCCGAAAATTTTTTCTTTATTCTCCGATCGTTACAAAAACGTACTGACTAGTGATGGGAAACTTCGAAATGTTTCATTCGAATTATTCGATTGTTCGATAACTTCGAATGCATTCGATTGTTCCACAGTTGCATTCGAAATGTTATTTCATTCGTATAATTCATTCGTATTCACATCAATCATTCGAATCAAAATCATTCGAATTAAAATCATTCGAATCAAAAATCATTCAAATCAAAATCATTCGAATTAAAATCATTCGAATCAAAATCATTCAAATTAAAATCATTTGAATCAAAATCATTCGATTGTTTTTTGTTTTTTTTTTTTGACGATTGTTGATTGTTTCGATTGTAAAAACATTTCGAAATCGCACATCACTAGCACTGACAGATCACACGCTTATATCTACCATAGTGTTAGCCACCACAAAAGCGAACCATTCGATCCCGTGCACACTCTGCTCTCGATAGTTTCCCTATCGTTCATAATAATTTTTCAAAGCCTAAGTATCATAGAATTAGTGCAAGTATATTTATTATTTTTTCTCACTTACGATTATTTTTCCGCCCGTAAGTATTATAAAATTAGTCTAAGTATATTTCTCATTTTCTACGGTTCCAAAAATTTTTCCTTATTCTCCGATCGTTACAAAAGCGCACTGACTAGTGATGGGCAACTTCGAAATGATTCATTCGAATTATTCGATTGTTCGATAACTTCGAATGCATTCGATTGTTCCACAGTTACATTCGAAATGTTATTTCATTCGAATAATTCATTTGTATTCACAACAATCATTCGAATTAAAATCATTCGAATTAAAATCATTTGAATCAAAATCATTTGAATCAAAATCATTTGAATTAAAATCATTCAAATTAAAATCATTCGAATCAAATCATTCGAATGAAAATCATTTGATTGTTTTTTTTTTTTTTTTTGACGATTGTTGATTGTTTCGATTGTAAAAACATTTCGACGCACATCACTAGCACTGGCAGATCACACGCTTATATCTACCATAGCGTTAGCCACCACGAAAGCGAACCATTCGATCCCGTGCACACTCTGCTCTCGATAGTTTCCCTATCGTTCATAATAATTTTTCCAAGCCTAAGTATTATAGAATTAGTCTAAGTATATTTATTATTTTTTCTCACTTACGATTACTTTTCCATCCATAAGTATTTATGTATGTTTTCCCCGGTTCTAAAAATAAATCTATCGATGTCTCGCCCCTCAACGAAATCACACGCATCATTCTCACACACGTGTCATTCGTTCGCGTTACCACTTTTTTTTCAAAATTAGCCCAAGTATATTTTATTATTTTTCTCATTACGATTATTTTCAGTCCGTAAGTATTTATGTATGTTTTCCCCGGTTCTAAAAATAAATCTATCGATGTCTCGCCCCTCAACGAAAGCACACGCATCATTCTCACACACGTGTCATTCGTTCGCGTTACCACTTTTTTTCAAAATTAGCCCAAGTATATTTTATTATTTTTCTCATTACGATTATTTTCAGTCCGTAAGTATTTCTGTATGTTTTCCGAGGTTTTAAAAATTAATCCGAACAGACATCCAGACTGTTGTGAAAGCATACTATCTATCCACCGCACAGATTCTACATTATACGTTACTCTATTACGAGTTCTTCAAAAAATTGATTCGAATATGTTTTTCATTTTTTTTTTTTTTTTCAATCCTAAAAATTCATTCTTTCTACTCCCGCCCCCTCACATCTAAAATTGCTGATCTTTATTTATTTTATCGATTCTAAAAATTAATCAATGGTTCACTCGAAAGCGTACCGCACATTCCCACACACATATCTTTTATCACGAATTTCCCTATTGATCATGAACTTTTTTCAACGTTAGACACAATAACATATCACATTGGTCTCGCATACACACCACATGCAGTTCTATATGTCTAATTTTTAATAACGATCTTTATTTTTTATGTATTGGTATTACTTTTTCCTACACAGTCATGTCATCATATACACTTAACATTGTCAAAAATAATTTTAACGTTTCGAGAAAGAAAAATCTCCGATCAATAAAAAATATTTATTAACATCACAATTATTTTTAATATTATTCGTTTCGCTATAAACATAATTTTTTATTTAATAAACTCATCCGCATCATCAATCGTTTCAAGACATTATTGTTTCGAACGTCAATACCTGTTTTCCAAGAACTCTGCAGGTATATATCCTGTCATCGCAACAACCTTTACCTGCATGACTCACATACCTTCAAGACCACTTGTACATTGCTCGCACGCTATTTACCATTATTCGGTACAAGAATATTTTTCACACTCCTTCACATATGCGCATACATTCAAAGTCCTCGATTACTTTGTTTGTATACAAATATATTCAACTTTCTCCGACGGAACAACATTTTTCTGATGTAACATTTCCACTGCCATAACCGATTCAAAGGTAGCTAATGAGATAGACTATCGAACAGAATCATTCAAGCAGTCAGTATTAGTTTTATGTTAAACATGTCTATTTTGTCGAATCTGTGTTCACGCATTATTAAAAAATTTACATCAACGTTAAAGAAAATAATTTCCTACGTTTTTTCTCTTTTTTTCTCTATCATTTTTTTCTGTCTTTTATCTTTTCTTTTTCTCTTTCTTTTTCTCTGTATTTTTTTTAGTGAAAAGTTTGAAATACATATTATTCAATCATGAACGCTAATATAGTTAACGTAAGCAACAACTCAAAATCAATTAAGCACGCTGAATTTATTCAGAATTTATTTGCAAGTGATAGCGACTCACATACGTCTTCGTCACTTCAATTACCGCAATCAGATGGTGGTTATTCTTCAACAGAATCAACATCTTCTACACATAAAATCGTTGGTCCAGTATTATTGTCAGATCAGATGGATATAGCGGAATATTTTGTAGATTTCAGCTTCCATAAGGATTCTGATTATGGTTTTCTAGTAACCGAACTAGCGATGATTGATATGTCTGGCGGGAGGTATTTACATACGCTATACAAGCCAAGCAGAGCATGGTCTGCATCAAAAATGCCTCATTTACAATGCTCTTCCGTGAGTCATTACTTGAAAAACCCCTCATTATTTCCCTGTCGGGAAGAAATATTCATGGCACGCGATATATTCACAATATTGTCCGAAAAACCGAAGGCTCGCGTATATATTTTAACCACTTATGCAAAACTTATATTATGGGAACTTAACGAAAAGTCTGAATTGTTGCGTGACTTGGACTACGAACTCGTTAATATGGAGAAAGTCTTTCGAGTACCTAGTATCGATGATTTATATCAAGAATACTCTGGTATAAGCAATTTGCTAACTTGTAAACACCATTATGAGAATGATATTTTTCATTGTGCGGTGAAAAATGTTATGGTGATGAGGACATGGCACGATCACGTTATCCGTCCGCTGAAGCTTATGAACAATCTCAATATAAATGATTTAAGCCAGTTATTCATTACAGCCACCAAAGAAATGATAATTACATTATTTCCAAGTTGCATCGGGGACATTTATATATTTTTACCGGACAGATTAAAACAGGATGATACGATAAAATCATTTCTACCATGCTACGATCACGAACATGATAAAGAATATTATATCGACGGTGATACATTACGCAGGAGTACTCGAAATTGTGTCAAAGTAAAAGATTGCGACGACTGTCAACATTCAATTCATACGGATTAAAAATTCAATAAAAGGCGCGGAATTTGAAAGATGGAGTTGTCTAGATCCTACGAAAGTTGAATATGAACATAACAATTACCTTTCAATGTACCAAAGTCAGCTTTCGCGCAGTATGTATAATATGTGAAATAAAACCATATTTTTTTCTTTTACTCGCATTTTTATTTTTATTATTTCAAAATCTTTTACATTGTTTCACATAAATTATAATGTATGTATGTATATATGTATGGAATTTTAATATGTAATAATATACATTTCATACATTTTATTTTATTTCATGGTCGTATAATTACTTTAAAATTATTTAGATACACCGCAGATATTATAGTACCGAACACATCATTTATTATTTCATTCTATTTCAGTTAATATGTTGTATGGACGAAATCAAATCAATTTATGTAACTGTTTATTTAAATTTAAATAATCTTTTTCTTTTTCTTTTTTTTTTTATCTCTCAGCATATGCATGCGTGTATATGCTTACATATACAAGTATGAAAAAAATTATTTTTTTATTTTTTCCTCGATATGAATGGTAAATCTACGAATTTATTTGAAAAACGGTCAAAACCTAATACATAGATTTCAAACTTTGATGGAAATTTCCGTAAAACGTTCAATTTACACTTATTATCTTTAAAAAAAAAATTTTTCATTATTATTATTCATATCATTTAAATAGACTGATACGACAGAGAGAGAAAATAAAAAGCTAAATTATTTTTACACGTGAGGGAGGGAGCTGATGAAAACGTACGAGTCTTATTATTTGGAATACAGATTATGAAGGAAATTTTTATTCAATGTTTCGTTCTAAGATTTTTCATTTTTTACATTTAAAATTTTTCAATACGAAAATATTTCGAAATCTACAGGAACGTCTACGAATAGTCTTCGTCATTATAGAAGCACCTGCAGATCATGTATCGACACTGCATGCGCGTAAGGGTGAGTAAATATGTGTGAATATGTGTGAACATGTGTGTGTATGTATGCTTGAAATGTGCGAAATGGCTAATAAGAAACATCCCGCAACGACAGGTAGAGATCCGATTATAGAATAAGAGAGTGAGAGTGAGATAAATTATGTACCTTTATTATTGCAGAACTGCACTGCAGTGGCAGACATGAAATATCCGTTAGCATCCTTTTCGAGGCAGTTTTATAAAAAAGGCCGAAAATTAGCTTTAAAACTGGATGAATGAGATAGTTGATAATAAACATACCATTAAGACCGGTATACGTGTATGTAGGCATGTGTGTGAGCGCACGGTTAAATGAATGACAAAAGATTATTAACTGCATAGGCATTGTTAAATACAACTATACTGATTTATCCGTAAAACTAACAAATTTTACCGTTGTTTTCTTTCCTTTTTTTTTTTCTTTCACGTTTTACCAAAAATTTATGTTAGTTCTAAAAATATTGCTAAATTCAAATTAAATCGATCATGTTATTTTATTTTTTATTTTTGTTTCTTTAAACAATGTGTTACGATCGTATTTATCTTGCTCAATCTTTTACCTAATATTCTAACGGTTTTAGACAACAGCAGAAATATGCAAGTTACCTTGGATGTATTATATTTTATTCGTGTATATGTGTATACACGCTTTCTATACAAGCACATGCAAACATCGGATGCTGGAAATGTATGATAATATAATTTTTAAATCAATGATTAACGTATTATTATTATTATTTTTTTTTTTCACCCTGTGATATACAAAATAACATCATACTTGCTTTTACAACAATATTTAAATTCTACAAAAATAAATGTCCCCAGGGTGGGGAGTAAAAATATCATGAAGAATCACTGTTTTTTTGTTTTTTTTCTTTCTTTGCTTCACAATCTTTTTTCTTTATATTATTTTTTATTTCAGAGATTTTTTAAAATAGTTTTCTTTACACTCCAATATGGAATCTGTTAATTTATTGTACATGTCATATAATATGATAAATGCTAAAATTCGGAAAGTTTTTTTAAAGAAGTAATTGACAGAAGAGTATACTTTTGAAAACAAGAGAGTGAAGAGGCTATACATAAAAAGCAATATGATGCATTAAACATAACGAAAAAAAAAAAAACAAAAAAAAAAACAGAAGAAACGTAAACACAAAGACTATTATGTTTTTTCATTAATCTATTCAATTACAACTTTTTTTCATTCATCTATATTCTAAGTTCCATCATAAGTTTTAATTTTTTATATGATGCCTACTAATTTCTATGTTTACTTAATTTATTTACTTTTCCACAAATGTTTTTAGAATTAAATTTTGAAAAAATTAAACATATTTTCGCACCTGCATCAACTATCACATTAAATACATGTAGAAATTTTCATTTCAAACACCGCCGGAAAATAACATGTTTTTTTTTTTTTTGATATTTTTTAAAAATTTATTCATACTCTCTCTCGTTTTTTTTATTATTTTCTTATGTATATGTATTAGAATTAGTGATGTGCGATTTCGAAATGTTTTTACAATCGAAACAACCGATAATCGTCAAAAAAAAAACAATTGAATGATTTTTGTGAATACAAATGAATTATTCAAATAAAAACCGGAACCATCCGAACACAAACGAATGAAGTATTCGTTAAACATCGCCTAGATTCTTTCGAGAGAAATAACATTTCGAATGATTGTTGCAAATAGGAATGAATTATTCGAATAAAAACCGAAACTATCCGAACACAAACGAATGAAGTATTCGTTAAACATTGACTAGATTCTTCCGAGAGAAATAGCATTTCGAATGATTGTTGTGAATACGAATGAATTATTCGAATGAAATAACATTTCGAATGCAACCACGGAACAATCGAATGCATTCAAAGTCATCGAACAATCAAATAATTCGAATGAATCATTTCGAAGTTGCCCATCACTAATTAGAACCCATATGATTTTACAATAAAAAAAGTGTTTATACTCATTATTGAAGTTGAATATAGATAATATTTACATTTAAAGGAAAAAGAAAAAGTTATTTTTATTATTCCATTCACACGCGAAAAAAATTATGAAATGTAAAATATATATATAATTCATGTAATATATTTACAAACGATTAACAAGAATAAAAGAAAATTAATTTAAAAAATAAATAAATATCACAAAAAATTTAAAGATGGAAAAATTACAAGATTATGATTCGTACAATGCTCACAAATTGACTCCTTTGATCGGGTTATGTTGGAATTCGAACAAACTTGCATGGTTGCATTGCAGACAATCTTTGATTAAGGTGGGATGTACTGCACTGAGTGGAAAAGAATCTGGAATATCATAGCTATGATGTTTAAAACATGGTAAGAAGCGTTTGATACATCGATCATTCTTTAGTGCTACAGGTAATTTATTGTAAAAATCGCAAATTTTTTGAGGGCATACATTAATTAATATCTCTGCAGTAATATTTTGCATCAAGTCGCACGTAGAATATTTTACTAATGATAATATAGGTCTAACATTTACATCGTACCATTTCATCATCACATATACATTCTGCAATGAACACCTATGTATGTTTTTATCCGTGTGTGCATCACATTTTACAACTCTTGATATTCCTTTATACATATTATTTAATTTCCTTAAATTGGGTATACCGAATTCTTTTTCTAAATTAATAATCTTGAATCTTGAAAGTGATGTTTCAAATAGTTTTATCCATATAGTGGTAATTTTTTCATTTCCTTTAACGTAAATATTCAATGGTTCCAAATCTTCCAACACATTTTCTACATATATCACCAGCAATAGATTCGTAATTGTAATCTCCTGCATTCCACGGAATTGAATGACAGTTTTGAATTATCCTCATGTTTTCTTGTTTTTTATTATTGGATAATACATCCCATTCGAATGGAGGCTTGTAAATTCTATGAAATTGAATTTCACCATCGATACTTATTATTGAAAGTTCCTTAATGATGTACGTATCATTATCATATTTAAAACATTGAATATCGATAATTACCTCACGTGCTACTATCATTGTTACAGTTGTTATTAAAGAGAAAAGAAAAAAAACTAAAACTTTTAATAGTAACTAAAATTTAAACGTGTGAAGAACACTAATTTGTGAAACTAATAACAAGCGAGCGAATACAGTTATTCAGAGAGTTGACATAATGTCTACCTTTGAATTAGATGCATTCGATGAAATGTTGCATCAGAAAAATGCCCCTCAAACGGAGAAAGTTGATTGCATACATTGATGAATGAAGTTGTTAAGAACTTGTACATACATATACATTTTGTTTGTGGTAGTGTATGCATGTACACATGAGATCTTACATATAAGTAAGGGTCAAGATCCGGTTTTAACAACTGTATCAGACGATCTTAACGTGCAGCTATGTACATGCAGGGATAGACTTTAATATAATCATTATCGATGGTAAACGAGAACATTAATTCATTTTTAAATTTTAATATATCGTCTTCCGTCACTAATAAGATAACATAAAAAACTACTAACTTAACTGAATATATCCTTCTTCAACCAACTTTTCTTCAATCATTCGAATTTCATCATCTACACCAACATTTCACACTTTTTTAGATGTATGCGATAACAATAATCACTCAACCAATTCATTAGGATCGTCTGAATAATCGATCGGTGTATCTTCGTGACATACTCCGCCATCAGCACAATGCTTAGTCTTTGCTCCATCATAGTAAATTTTTACACTTGATCCATTAGACTGAAACATCGGACGTATTATTTTTCTGTATTTAGGAAATGTAGTACCCTTTAATACACCAGTAGCACGTAAATGAGCTCTAGTACACTCAAGTATTTATTTATATAGATCTAAATCATTATTTTGTATATTTATTCCCATCTATATGCGATACCATTAGTAAATGAAAGAGTCCGGGTGTGTAAGGAAATTTTATTTGCTTACTTCCTTTTCCTAAATAAATTTCACCATATTTGCAGTCCCAAGAAATCAATGTCGATCCTATCAGATACTCATCAATGTTTGTATCATAGTGTATTCCATATACTTGATCATTCGGAACAAGTTCATTAAAATCTGTATGAAATGAATCTACTTCACTTATGTTAAACGACTTAGCTTTGAGTTTGTTTTTTAATATTTTCATCTTCAATTTCAGACTCAGCGTCACTTCTCTGTTTACTATTAGACCGTTTTTGACGTTTTTACCATTGATGTATCATTTATTCCATAAGAATCTATTTTTTATCTTTCAGATTTTTGTAATGCTTCATGAATTTCCAATAATGGTTTCATAATAGGTTCCAACATGATGGCTGAAGTACTTGTAATTGGTTTCCTGGGTATAAGTGTGTTTATGTTAGTGTGTACATGTAGGGCGTGGTTCTGCAATAATGTATCGACTGGAATAGAAATCATAAGAATATTAAGATCCTGTTTCAACAGTTTTGAAAGTGTTTGCATGCAACATCACATGTAGTGATGGCTGAAGCGAGTGTGTAAAAATAAAAAAATAAAAAAAAAATCTTAGGCTAATTTTATAATACTTACACTCGGAAAAATAAAAAATAAAAAATATGTACGAATGGAAAAAGGGTGAGAAGGGATGTTTAGGTTAGTTTCTGGCTTTAAATATTATATTTTGGTTAATTTCAGAATTTTTATATTCACACATAGAATTTTGAAAAAATCGTGGTATCACAAATGATCGAGACTTGCGCAGGAACGGCGCGTGCGCTTTATAGATATGCCAGGAGGACAAACGGAGCTTGGGTTAGTTTTCAGCTTTAAATATTACACTTGGGTTAGTTTTCAGCTTTAAATATTACACTTGGGTTAGTTTTCAGCTTTAAATATTACACTTGGGTTAGTTTTCAGCTTTAAATATTACACTTGGGTTAGTTTTCAGCTTTAAATATTACACTTGGGTTAATTTAGGAATTTTTATACTTACTCGCAATATAAAAATTCCGAAATTAACCCAAGTGTAATATTTAAAGCTGAAAACTAACCCAAGTGTAATATTTAAAGCTGAAAACTAACCCAAGTGTAATATTTAAAGCTGAAAACTAACCCAAGTGTAATATTTAAAGCTGAAAACTAACCCAAGCTCCGTTTGTCCTCCTGGCATATCTATAAAGCGCACGCGCCGTTCCTGCGCAAGTCTCGATCATTTGTGATACCACGATTTTTTCAAAATTCTATGTGTGAATATAAAAATTCTGAAATTAACCAAAATATAATATTTAAAGCCAGAAACTAACCTAAACATCCCTTCTCACCCTTTTTCCATTCGTACATATTTTTTATTTTTTATTTTTCCGAGTGTAAGTATTATAAAATTAGCCTAAGATTTTTTTTTTATTTTTTTATTTTTACACACTCGCTTCAGCCATCACTACATGTGATGTTGCATGCAAACACTTTCAAAACTGTTGAAACAGGATCTTAATATTCTTATGATTTCTATTCCAGTCGATACATTATTGCAGAACCACGCCCTACATGTACACACTAACATAAACACACTTATACCCAGGAAACCAATTACAAGTACTTCAGCCATCATGTTGGAACCTATTATGAAACCATTATTGGAAATTCATGAAGCATTACAAAAATCTGAAAGATAAAAAATAGATTCTTATGGAATAAATGATACATCAATGGTAAAAACGTCAAAAACGGTCTAATAGTAAACAGAGAAGTGACGCTGAGTCTGAAATTGAAGATGAAAATATTAAAAAACAAACTCAAAGCTAAGTCGTTTAACATAAGTGAAGTAGATTCATTTCATACAGATTTTAATGAACTTGTTCCGAATGATCAAGTATATGGAATACACTATGATACAAACATTGATGAGTATCTGATAGGATCGACATTGATTTCTTGGGACTGCAAATATGGTGAAATTTATTTAGGAAAAGGAAGTAAGCAAATAAAATTTCCTTACACACCCGGACTCTTTCATTTACTAATGGTATCGCATATAGATGGGAATAAATATACAAAATAATGATTTAGATCTATATAAATAAATACTTGAGTGTACTAGAGCTCATTTACGTGCTACTGGTGTATTAAAGGGTACTACATTTCCTAAATACAGAAAAATAATACGTCCGATGTTTCAGTCTAATGGATCAAGTGTAAAAATTTACTATGATGGAGCAAAGACTAAGCATTGTGCTGATGGCGGAGTATGTCACGAAGATACACCGATCGATTATTCAGACGATCCTAATGAATTGGTTGAGTGATTATTGTTATCGCATACATCTAAAAAAGTGTGAAATGTTGGTGTAGATGATGAAATTCGAATGATTGAAGAAAAGTTGGTTGAAGAAGGATATATTCAGTTAAGTTAGTAGTTTTTTATGTTATCTTATTAGTGACGGAAGACGATATATTAAAATTTAAAAATGAATTAATGTTCTCGTTTACCATCGATAATGATTATATTAAAGTCTATCCCTGCATGTACATAGCTGCACGTTAAGATCGTCTGATACAGTTGTTAAAACCGGATCTTGACCCTTACTTATATGTAAGATCTCATGTGTACATGCATACACTACCACAAACAAAATGTATATGTATGTACAAGTTCTTAACAACTTCATTCATCAATGTATGCAATCAACTTTCTCCGTTTGAGGGGCATTTTTCTGATGCAACATTTCATCGAATGCATCTAATTCAAAGGTAGACATTATGTCAACTCTCTGAATAACTGTATTCGCTCGCTTGTTATTAGTTTCACAAATTAGTGTTCTTCACACGTTTAAATTTTAGTTACTATTAAAAGTTTTAGTTTTTTTTCTTTTCTCTTTAATAACAACTGTAACAATGATAGTAGCACGTGAGGTAATTATCGATATTCAATGTTTTAAATATGATAATGATACGTACATCATTAAGGAACTTTCAATAATAAGTATCGATGGTGAAATTCAATTTCATAGAATTTACAAGCCTCCATTCGAATGGGATGTATTATCCAATAATAAAAAACAAGAAAACATGAGGATAATTCAAAACTGTCATTCAATTCCGTGGAATGCAGGAGATTACAATTACGAATCTATTGCTGGTGATATATGTAGAAAATGTGTTGGAAGATTTGGAACCATTGAATATTTACGTTAAAGGAAATGAAAAAATTACCACTATATGGATAAAACTATTTGAAACATCACTTTCAAGATTCAAGATTATTAATTTAGAAAAAGAATTCGGTATACCCAATTTAAGGAAATTAAATAATATGTATAAAGGAATATCAAGAGTTGTAAAATGTGATGCACACACGGATAAAAACATACATAGGTGTTCATTGCAGAATGTATATGTGATGATGAAATGGTACGATGTAAATGTTAGACCTATATTATCATTAGTAAAATATTCTACGTGCGACTTGATGCAAAATATTACTGCAGAGATATTAATTAATGTATGCCCTCAAAAAATTTGCGATTTTTACAATAAATTACCTGTAGCACTAAAGAATGATCGATGTATCAAACGCTTCTTACCATGTTTTAAACATCATAGCTATGATATTCCAGATTCTTTTCCACTCAGTGCAGTACATCCCACCTTAATCAAAGATTGTCTGCAATGCAACCATGCAAGTTTGTTCGAATTCCAACATAACCCGATCAAAGGAGTCAATTTGTGAGCATTGTACGAATCATAATCTTGTAATTTTTCCATCTTTAAATTTTTTGTGATATTTATTTATTTTTTAAATTAATTTTCTTTTATTCTTGTTAATCGTTTGTAAATATATTACATGAATTATATATATATTTTACATTTCATAATTTTTTTCGCGTGTGAATGGAATAATAAAAATAACTTTTTCTTTTTCCTTTAAATGTAAATATTATCTATATTCAACTTCAATAATGAGTATAAACACTTTTTTTATTGTAAAATCATATGGGTTCTAATTAGTGATGGGCAACTTCGAAATGATTCATTCGAATTATTTGATTGTTCGATGACTTTGAATGCATTCGATTGTTCCGTGGTTGCATTCGAAATGTTATTTCATTCGAATAATTCATTCGTATTCACAACAATCATTCGAAATGCTATTTCTCTCGGAAGAATCTAGTCAATGTTTAACGAATACTTCATTCGTTTGTGTTCGGATAGTTTCGGTTTTTATTCGAATAATTCATTCCTATTTGCAACAATCATTCGAAATGTTATTTCTCTCGAAAGAATCTAGGCGATGTTTAACGAATACTTCATTCGTTTGTGTTCGGATGGTTCCGGTTTTTATTTGAATAATTCATTTGTATTCACAAAAATCATTCAATTGTTTTTTTTTTGACGATTATCGGTTGTTTCGATTGTAAAAACATTTCGAAATCGCACATCACTAATTCTAATACATATACATAAGAAAATAATAAAAAAAACGAGAGAGAGTATGAATAAATTTTTAAAAAATATCAAAAAAAAAAAAAACATGTTATTTTCCGGCGGTGTTTGAAATGAAAATTTCTACATGTATTTAATGTGATAGTTGATGCAGGTGCGAAAATATGTTTAATTTTTTCAAAATTTAATTCTAAAAACATTTGTGGAAAAGTAAATAAATTAAGTAAACATAGAAATTAGTAGGCATCATATAAAAAATTAAAACTTATGATGGAACTTAGAATATAGATGAATGAAAAAAAGTTGTAATTGAATAGATTAATGAAAAAACATAATAGTCTTTGTGTTTACGTTTCTTCTGTTTTTTTTTTTGTTTTTTTTTTTTTCGTTATGTTTAATGCATCATATTGCTTTTTATGTATAGCCTCTTCACTCTCTTGTTTTCAAAAGTATACTCTTCTGTCAATTACTTCTTTAAAAAAACTTTCCGAATTTTAGCATTTATCATATTATATGACATGTACAATAAATTAACAGATTCCATATTGGAGTGTAAAGAAAACTATTTTAAAAAATCTCTGAAATAAAAAATAATATAAAGAAAAAAGATTGTGAAGCAAAGAAAGAAAAAAAACAAAAAAACAGTGATTCTTCATGATATTTTTACTCCCCACCCTGGGGACATTTATTTTTGTAGAATTTAAATATTGTTGTAAAAGCAAGTATGATGTTATTTTGTATATCACAGGGTGAAAAAAAAAAATAATAATAATAATACGTTAATCATTGATTTAAAAATTATATTATCATACATTTCCAGCATCCGATGTTTGCATGTGCTTGTATAGAAAGCGTGTATACACATATACACGAATAAAATATAATACATCCAAGGTAACTTGCATATTTCTGCTGTTGTCTAAAACCGTTAGAATATTAGGTAAAAGATTGAGCAAGATAAATACGATCGTAACACATTGTTTAAAGAAACAAAAATAAAAAATAAAATAACATGATCGATTTAATTTGAATTTAGCAATATTTTTAGAACTAACATAAATTTTTGGTAAAACGTGAAAGAAAAAAAAAAAGGAAAGAAAACAACGGTAAAATTTGTTAGTTTTACGGATAAATCAGTATAGTTGTATTTAACAATGCCTATGCAGTTAATAATCTTTTGTCATTCATTTAACCGTGCGCTCACACACATGCCTACATACACGTATACCGGTCTTAATGGTATGTTTATTATCAACTATCTCATTCATCCAGTTTTAAAGCTAATTTTCGGCCTTTTTTATAAAACTGCCTCGAAAAGGATGCTAACGGATATTTCATGTCTGCCACTGCAGTGCAGTTCTGCAATAATAAAGGTACATAATTTATCTCACTCTCACTCTCTTATTCTATAATCGGATCTCTACCTGTCGTTGCGGGATGTTTCTTATTAGCCATTTCGCACATTTCAAGCATACATACACACACATGTTCACACATATTCACACATATTTACTCACCCTTACGCGCATGCAGTGTCGATACATGATCTGCAGGTGCTTCTATAATGACGAAGACTATTCGTAGACGTTCCTGTAGATTTCGAAATATTTTCGTATTGAAAAATTTTAAATGTAAAAAATGAAAAATCTTAGAACGAAACATTGAATAAAAATTTCCTTCATAATCTGTATTCCAAATAATAAGACTCGTACGTTTTCATCAGCTCCCTCCCTCACGTGTAAAAATAATTTAGCTTTTTATTTTCTCTCTCTGTCGTATCAGTCTATTTAAATGATATGAATAATAATAATGAAAAATTTTTTTTTTAAAGATAATAAGTGTAAATTGAACGTTTTACGGAAATTTCCATCAAAGTTTGAAATCTATGTATTAGGTTTTGACCGTTTTTCAAATAAATTCGTAGATTTACCATTCATATCGAGGAAAAAATAAAAAAATAATTTTTTTCATACTTGTATATGTAAGCATATACACGCATGCATATGCTGAGAGATAAAAAAAAAAAGAAAAAGAAAAAGATTATTTAAATTTAAATAAACAGTTACATAAATTGATTTGATTTCGTCCATACAACATATTAACTGAAATAGAATGAAATAATAAATGATGTGTTCGGTACTATAATATCTGCGGTGTATCTAAATAATTTTAAAGTAATTATACGACCATGAAATAAAATAAAATGTATGAAATGTATATTATTACATATTAAAATTCCATACATATATACATACATACATTATAATTTATGTGAAACAATGTAAAAGATTTTGAAATAATAAAAATAAAAATGCGAGTAAAAGAAAAAAATATGGTTTTATTTCACATATTATACATACTGCGCGAAAGCTGACTTTGGTACATTGAAAGGTAATTGTTATGTTCATATTCAACTTTCGTAGGATCTAGACAACTCCATCTTTCAAATTCCGCGCCTTTTATTGAATTTTTAATCCGTATGAATTGAATGTTGACAGTCGTCGCAATCTTTTACTTTGACACAATTTCGAGTACTCCTGCGTAATGTATCACCGTCGATATAATATTCTTTATCATGTTCGTGATCGTAGCATGGTAGAAATGATTTTATCGTATCATCCTGTTTTAATCTGTCCGGTAAAAATATATAAATGTCCCCGATGCAACTTGGAAATAATGTAATTATCATTTCTTTGGTGGCTGTAATGAATAACTGGCTTAAATCATTTATATTGAGATTGTTCATAAGCTTCAGCGGACGGATAACGTGATCGTGCCATGTCCTCATCACCATAACATTTTTCACCGCACAATGAAAAATATCATTCTCATAATGGTGTTTACAAGTTAGCAAATTGCTTATACCAGAGTATTCTTGATATAAATCATCGATACTAGGTACTCGAAAGACTTTCTCCATATTAACGAGTTCGTAGTCCAAGTCACGCAACAATTCAGACTTTTCGTTAAGTTCCCATAATATAAGTTTTGCATAAGTGGTTAAAATATATACGCGAGCCTTCGGTTTTTCGGACAATATTGTGAATATATCGCGTGCCATGAATATTTCTTCCCGACAGGGAAATAATGAGGGGTTTTTCAAGTAATGACTCACGGAAGAGCATTGTAAATGAGGCATTTTTGATGCAGACCATGCTCTGCTTGGCTTGTATAGCGTATGTAAATACCTCCCGCCAGACATATCAATCATCGCTAGTTCGGTTACTAGAAAACCATAATCAGAATCCTTATGGAAGCTGAAATCTACAAAATATTCCGCTATATCCATCTGATCTGACAATAATACTGGACCAACGATTTTATGTGTAGAAGATGTTGATTCTGTTGAAGAATAACCACCATCTGATTGCGGTAATTGAAGTGACGAAGACGTATGTGAGTCGCTATCACTTGCAAATAAATTCTGAATAAATTCAGCGTGCTTAATTGATTTTGAGTTGTTGCTTACGTTAACTATATTAGCGTTCATGATTGAATAATATGTATTTCAAACTTTTCACTAAAAAAAATACAGAGAAAAAGAAAGAGAAAAAGAAAAGATAAAAGACAGAAAAAAATGATAGAGAAAAAAAGAGAAAAAACGTAGGAAATTATTTTCTTTAACGTTGATGTAAATTTTTTAATAATGCGTGAACACAGATTCGACAAAATAGACATGTTTAACATAAAACTAATACTGACTGCTTGAATGATTCTGTTCGATAGTCTATCTCATTAGCTACCTTTGAATCGGTTATGGCAGTGGAAATGTTACATCAGAAAAATGTTGTTCCGTCGGAGAAAGTTGAATATATTTGTATACAAACAAAGTAATCGAGGACTTTGAATGTATGCGCATATGTGAAGGAGTGTGAAAAATATTCTTGTACCGAATAATGGTAAATAGCGTGCGAGCAATGTACAAGTGGTCTTGAAGGTATGTGAGTCATGCAGGTAAAGGTTGTTGCGATGACAGGATATATACCTGCAGAGTTCTTGGAAAACAGGTATTGACGTTCGAAACAATAATGTCTTGAAACGATTGATGATGCGGATGAGTTTATTAAATAAAAAATTATGTTTATAGCGAAACGAATAATATTAAAAATAATTGTGATGTTAATAAATATTTTTTATTGATCGGAGATTTTTCTTTCTCGAAACGTTAAAATTATTTTTGACAATGTTAAGTGTATATGATGACATGACTGTGTAGGAAAAAGTAATACCAATACATAAAAAATAAAGATCGTTATTAAAAATTAGACATATAGAACTGCATGTGGTGTGTATGCGAGACCAATGTGATATGTTATTGTGTCTAACGTTGAAAAAAGTTCATGATCAATAGGGAAATTCGTGATAAAAGATATGTGTGTGGGAATGTGCGGTACGCTTTCGAGTGAACCATTGATTAATTTTTAGAATCGATAAAATAAATAAAGATCAGCAATTTTAGATGTGAGGGGGCGGGAGTAGAAAGAATGAATTTTTAGGATTGAAAAAAAAAAAAAAATGAAAAACATATTCGAATCAATTTTTTGAAGAACTCGTAATAGAGTAACGTATAATGTAGAATCTGTGCGGTGGATAGATAGTATGCTTTCACAACAGTCTGGATGTCTGTTCGGATTAATTTTTAAAACCTCGGAAAACATACAGAAATACTTACGGACTGAAAATAATCGTAATGAGAAAAATAATAAAATATACTTGGGCTAATTTTGAAAAAAAGTGGTAACGCGAACGAATGACACGTGTGTGAGAATGATGCGTGTGCTTTCGTTGAGGGGCGAGACATCGATAGATTTATTTTTAGAACCGGGGAAAACATACATAAATACTTACGGACTGAAAATAATCGTAATGAGAAAAATAATAAAATATACTTGGGCTAATTTTGAAAAAAAAGTGGTAACGCGAACGAATGACACGTGTGTGAGAATGATGCGTGTGATTTCGTTGAGGGGCGAGACATCGATAGATTTATTTTTAGAACCGGGGAAAACATACATAAATACTTATGGATGGAAAAGTAATCGTAAGTGAGAAAAAATAATAAATATACTTAGACTAATTCTATAATACTTAGGCTTGGAAAAATTATTATGAACGATAGGGAAACTATCGAGAGCAGAGTGTGCACGGGATCGAATGGTTCGCTTTCGTGGTGGCTAACGCTATGGTAGATATAAGCGTGTGATCTGCCAGTGCTAGTGATGTGCGTCGAAATGTTTTTACAATCGAAACAATCAACAATCGTCAAAAAAAAAAAAAAAAACAATCAAATGATTTTCATTCGAATGATTTGATTCGAATGATTTTAATTTGAATGATTTTAATTCAAATGATTTTGATTCAAATGATTTTGATTCAAATGATTTTAATTCGAATGATTTTAATTCGAATGATTGTTGTGAATACAAATGAATTATTCGAATGAAATAACATTTCGAATGTAACTGTGGAACAATCGAATGCATTCGAAGTTATCGAACAATCGAATAATTCGAATGAATCATTTCGAAGTTGCCCATCACTAGTCAGTGCGCTTTTGTAACGATCGGAGAATAAGGAAAAATTTTTGGAACCGTAGAAAATGAGAAATATACTTAGACTAATTTTATAATACTTACGGGCGGAAAAATAATCGTAAGTGAGAAAAAATAATAAATATACTTGCACTAATTCTATGATACTTAGGCTTTGAAAAATTATTATGAACGATAGGGAAACTATCGAGAGCAGAGTGTGCACGGGATCGAATGGTTCGCTTTTGTGGTGGCTAACACTATGGTAGATATAAGCGTGTGATCTGTCAGTGCTAGTGATGTGCGATTTCGAAATGTTTTTACAATCGAAACAATCAACAATCGTCAAAAAAAAAAAACAAAAAACAATCGAATGATTTTGATTCAAATGATTTTAATTTGAATGATTTTGATTCGAATGATTTTAATTCGAATGATTTTGATTTGAATGATTTTTGATTCGAATGATTTTAATTCGAATGATTTTGATTCGAATGATTGATGTGAATACGAATGAATTATACGAATGAAATAACATTTCGAATGCAACTGTGGAACAATCGAATGCATTCGAAGTTATCGAACAATCGAATAATTCGAATGAAACATTTCGAAGTTTCCCATCACTAGTCAGTACGTTTTTGTAACGATCGGAGAATAAAGAAAAAATTTTCGGAACCGTAGAAAATGAGAAATATACTTAGACCAATTTTTATAATGCTTAGGCATGGAAAAAATAAAAAAATAAAAAAATACATTTGAATGTTATAAAGCGGGGAATGGGGGGCTCAGGCTAGTTTTATGCTTTAAATATTATACTTTGGTTAATTTAAAAAAAAAAATTACGATATCGCTAACGATCGACATGTGTGCGAGAACGATGCATGCGCTTTTACTTGGTTTAAATCAGTTGTGGCAGTGGAAATATTACGTCAGAAAAATGTCATTCCGTCAGGAATAGTTGGTTACATATGCGCATTGAATAAAGTAGTCATGGGTTTTGAGTATGAGTGTGTTTTTGTGTTAGTGTGTACATGTAGGGTGTATCCATCTACAATATGACATAGACTGTAATAGAAAGTATAAGAATGTTAAGATCCGGTTTCAATGGTTGTGTTAGCATTTACGTGTAGCGCTATGAGAGAAGCATTTTCGCTTTTGCGATGTGTGAGATAGAGACTTACCCCCCCGTACATAATGTATCGGACAAAGAAAAGTTTTACGCAACTGACCGAACGAAAATCTTCGCGATTCCTAGAAATAACGGAACGGCGAAAACCTGTATTTTACCGCGATTCCTGCAGACTGACCACTGATAAAATTGATAACAACAAAATCCAATAATGATAATAACTAATTTTACATATGTGTACGGATGCTCGTAACCGTATATACATCATTGTGTGTGTGTGCGTAATCCTCCGAAACCAGTCGCTACCGAATAACGGTAATTTACATACAAGCAAAGGCATGCATCAACCAATTGATTGACAGGTACAAGGTCACTTGCGATGGCACGCGTACGAATTTACCGCGATGGTGATGATGATGGTGATTTTTACATGTGTGTGCAGACGTATATACACGTACATTTACATGTGTGTGCGGTAATTAAGGGATCGACAATCAAATGGAATGCGGTTCCGCGGTCCGAGACGCTCCGGAAACGGTTCTGGAAGGCCTTAATTAGCGGTGGCGGCATCCTTTGAGCTAGAACTCTCCTTTTACATCTACTAATGTACCGGCCCAATATTTTCCCTTCTCCTGATTTTCTCTTTCATCTATTCATTAATATCATTTAATGTTCATTGTTACATTTTTCGATTTTTAAAATTTCATTAATATTCTCATCTAAATCTACTCACATTCAGTTTCGAGCGAGGCAACTACAGGGAAATAAACCTGCATAACCGTTAAAATTTTATCGTTTCTTAACCAAAATTTTGCGGATGTATGCTCTAAATTATAATAGGCTAAACCTTCGTTTACTTATTAAAATGCCGACAACCTCTGTCCTTTGTAATTTCCTTTAACTAGGAAAATATGTTCTCCTTGTCTTTTACTCTCAACTAAACCTAGTATATCTGTCCTACTTTAAGCGAATGCTTCTAATTCTACTAATTCATCGTTATTTCCTAAAATTCTTAGAATTAAAACTGTAATCAAACTTCTTCTAACTTTATTTTGACGGGAATTATTAAGTTTAAAACACTTTCTTAACTTTGCTCTGCTAAGCCGCTTTGAAGGGGGTTATGTCTTATTTGCCCTTACTGACCAAGCTCTATCGGGGAATCTCGGTTGAGTTCGGCTTTGTCTCTGATTTGTTTTCCTTTGAACGTGTTTTTGTCAGCTAGATGATGTTGTTTGTATTTACGCCAGTAAAGCTTTTCATAGTCGTTTACCTCAACTGCTTTTGATAGCCTTGCTATTGTTGTTCGTGACTAGCGTTCCGAACCGCCTTGCGCAACTCACATCACCGTTTTCTCCTATCAGTTGATCGTGTTGTACTCTACTAGTTCCGATGCTATTGATCTGCCCTCTTCTAATACATTGACCTATGGTCTTTTCCGCTTTGTTGTAAGCGTAAGCTAACTTGCCCGCATTACCGGCCTGCTTCGCTGCCTGTATAATTCACATGTGCGTCGCAAGTTGTATCTTTATGAAAACTTCCAGCTGCTGCTAAATTTGCCTCGTTTGCTGATGTCTTTTCCTTTTTGAATTTACCATTAGAGCTAACTCCTTTTATCTCTGTTGTTTAACTTTAGAATGACTATTACTGCATACATAATCATACATACTGCTTAAATTGTACATCCAATTTACCCGCAATGGTGGTTATTTCCGATTTTAAGACCCCCCCCCCATCGAACCATATATGTATAACAAAATATAACATTACCTTTTCGCGAATACTGGTACATTTTATTTATCTCTGCTTTCAGGGTTTTGTTTTCCTCCTCTTCCGACCACTCACCAATTTTAGATTTAATCATCTTTTTTTCTTTCTTCAATAGATATCATTGCTTGTTAATGTTGAATTAATGTTGCTCCGAAAATATCTACTCGTCAAGACCCAAGTAGTGTATGTTCATTGTTGTTTATGTTACTTTTTCATTCAAATAAACCACCGTTATGCTACACACTTACCTGTCCAAGAGAACCGTGTTACAATATGACGTCTTTCAGGTGCTCCGCTGATATGCTCTATATTGATGGCTTGCCATTACTACTTTTTCAGCCATTGCCAATCTTCCTAAAGCGCAATATTTCGAAGATCTATCAGATATAATGAACTAATTGATCTCGATCAGATTTTCTTAAATTCGGGTATCATAAAAATGATACGATCCTTCTTATACTTTTTCGGGTATTAACGAAATCAAAGTATCAAATCGTATATGTAAGTTAACGTATTTGCCCTTTGCTGGCAATCTGTTCACTACTTCACCTGTCATTTCATTTTTGATTGTAATTCGAATATGATGGTTTTTTTTTTTTGCAACATCTTTAGAGCTATATATGTTCCGCCGGTAATATTTGTCGGTATTATAAAGAACCGTTTAACTATTTTATATTATCACACGGCTGAAAAGGACAAATAATCGCCAAAGGTAGCATTAAATTTTCTATTCTGTCTATTCACCGGTGAATGTTACTTTTTTGTTATTTGCTTGGGATCCTAGGTATGATTTAATTGTCGATCATACTGATAAATCTTCTGTGAATTTAATGACTAGGAAGAACAGGAAATACATCGGTTGATTTTAAGCTGGAGATAATAGAGTAATACGAAGGGTATCATTTTGTGTTCGTGTCTGAATGATGGTATCGCTCTGCCTCTTACATCTTGCTTTGCCAATAGACCTTATCAATCGTCTAATTTCAGTGGGTATGCTAATACTAAGGTTCTGAGAAAATCTGAACTTCAAGAATATCCTAAATGCTAAGTTTCGTATCCAAAAATAGCATCTTTCCTTTTATTATTATTATTAAATTAAATTTTACGTGCCATATGCAGCAACTATGGCTAGAGACACGGGAGGAGAAGGAGGATTAGATCAGTGAGTAGAGTCCAGACTTATGAAGGAAAAGGATTAAACTGGATAATGAAGAGGAGTTGTCTTTAAGGATGAAGGGAAGAGAAGAAGATAGGTTGAAAAATTTATTTTCAAAGGAATATGAAGGGCATTCGGTGAGGATATGGTGAATGGTGAGGGAAACACTGCACATGGTACACTGAGGAGCCTCAGTTCCATTTAGTAAGTATTCGTAGGTGAGGCGTATGTGACCCAATCGAAGTCTGGTGATGATTACGTCATCTCTTCGATTTGGAAGTGATATGTTCCACGGTGATATTGACGGCTTGATTACGCGAAGCTTATTCGTTTGTGATGTTTGCTGCCATTTCCTCTGCCATAAGGTTTTTAAGCTATGTTTTATATGAATTTTAAGATCGGTTGCTGGAACAGGAATATTTGGCATCGGCAGAGTAACAGCAGCCTCCTTTGCAGTCGCGTCTGCCAATTCGTTCCCTTGAATCATGGGCAGGAATCCACATGAACGTTACTGTCCGATCTAGTCTCGACGATACTAATTTGAGAATTTCTTTGGCTACCGGATGTTGATCGTGGCTGAACACGTTGGACAAGGCGTTGAGTGCTGAGAGTGAATCTGAACAGACTACGGACGATTGATGTGAGTCAGATCTCATGAGAAAATCGACAGCGAGCTAGAGAGCACATAATTCAGCGGATAGGATGGAAAACGGTTCCGGGAGTGAGTAACGGATTATAGCGACATCATCAGAGACGACTGAGCAGCCAGCAAACGTATCGAATTTAGACGCGTCGGTGTAAAAGGGAGACAAGTCGGAGATTCGTGTTCGAATGTTTTCCTCCGGTTGTTCGATGGATGCGCAATCCCTTCTCAGTGCATCCATTGAGCGATCTATCTTGATTGGATTGTCATCCCACGGTGGAATTAATGCATTCGAGAACCTAAGTATCGGTATATTAGGAACGTTTATCTTTGACACGATGTTGTTGAAAATGTCCGAAACCGTCTGGGATTGTCTTGGAGAAGGCAGGGTCGATGATGGAAACAACCATGGTGAAGAAAAACCGGAGGCATTAGATTGTACTGCAAAGTTAGCCAAGAGAAACCAGCGGCGAATATCCAAAAGCCATTCCGATGATTCAGAGTGCAAACTGTCAATTGGCGTAGTGCGAAATGCACCAGTAGCCAACCGGAGGGCTGAATTCTGCACAACGTTTAGGGAGCTGAGAGTAGAAGGGTTCGCTGTGGAATATAACGCAGCTCCATATTCACTTTTAGACCGGATCAAACAACGATAGATTCGCAGTAGAGAGGTTCGGTCAGCACCATAAGAAGTGTGAGCCAGTTTTTTTAAAATGTTCATTTTGCGAGTACAGGTTGATTTAATGTAGTTCAAGTGAGGCTTCCAAGACAGCTTTTTGTCTAAAAGCAAGCCAAGGTATCGGACTGATGGGGCGTTTCGGAGACGCGTGCCCTGAAGATTGATGCGTATTTCATGTGTACAGTTACGAATGCGGCAGAAGTGCATTGCGGAAGTTTTGTTACTTGAGAAGCTTAATCCATTTCTAGAGCACCAAGTAACCAGATAGTCCGTGCATTCTTGTAGTACATGTTCGCCGGTAGATACAGTTCGACAATGAATGAAGATTGTCAGGTCGTCAGCGAACAGTAAGCTTCTGACTGGCGAACGAATAGTATCTGCTAAGTCGTTGATCGCAATATTGAAAAGTATCGGGCTTAACACTGAGCCCTGTGGAATATCAGTTACCAAAGGACGTAAGGAAGATGAATTTCTCCCCATCCGTACGAAGAAATTCCGGTTGGTAAGAAAATTATAAATAAATGTTGTCAAGTTTCCGGAGAAATTCCAACTGAAGAGTTGACTCGTGATTTTGTGCCTTGGTATCTTATCAAAAGCCTTGGATAAGTCAAAGAAGATAGCTAATAAATGATTTTTTTTTTGCCAAAGCCTCTGAAACAGCATTTTGAATGGCATGCAGTTGGTGTAAGGTCGATCGATTACGACGGAAGCCACATTGGGAAGAATGAGGCAGATTTTTTGTTTCGAGCAACCAGTTTAGACGATAGTAAACAATTCGTTCGAATAATTTACTTAGAACTGATGTAAGCAAAATGGGACGATAGTTCTCAGCAGCTGAGGGATCTTTTGCAGGTTTTAGAATTGGAATTATAACAGCTGTTTTACAGACTTGTGTAAATTCGTTCCTCATCCAGATCCTGTTAAAGATCTGAAGTAAGATATTTAGTGTTGATGCAGGGGCATGTTTTAACATAGCAATATGTAGGCCATCGCATCCAGGAGCTGTCTCTCTGGTGGATTTGGTAGCATGCTTTCGTTCCCTTAATTTAATTTCTTTATTGTAGGCTTCTGAGTCTAAGCTTCTTGTAGGAAAATTGAACGATTGAAGATCGGTAAAGGTGTTAGGACAGCTTGAAGTTTGTTGGTAATGGTCTGCAAAAGTGGCAACAATTTCGTCTGGTTTGAATACCTTCCTCTGACCCACGTTAAACATAGTTGGAAATAGGAAGGAACGGGACTGTTCTATGGATCGGATTTTAGACCACACAGTTCTGGACGGCGTTGATGCTGTGACCGTTGAGGTGAATTCAGACCAAGAATTTCGTTTAGCTTGCTTGATAGTCCATCTGGCTTTGGCCCGAGCTCTTCTGAATTCCATGAGATTAGTTAATGATGGTGTTGTTTTCAAGTTGCGTAGCAGCTTCCGTCTTATTCTAATTGCTTCAGCGCATTGCTTTGTCCACCAAGGAACTACTTTACGATTTATTGTTTTTGGCAAAGGAGTAAATGACTGTGCCTTTTTAATTAGAGAAGACGTGAAAGTATCAATGATGATGTTTATATTCATTTCCATGTCAACTGATAGTTCAGAGCAGTCAGAAGAGTATCTATCCCAATCCGTTTTCCTATAGTTCCATTGAGGTACAGTAGAATGTGCGGTATGCGGCGAATTAATCAATTTAACTAGCCCAGGGGCATGATCGCTATCGGCTAAGTCTTTATGAAGAAATACCTGTAAATAGCTGGATAATTTCGGAGAAGAGATGATTAAATCCAGAGTTGACCAAGTGCGATGAGCAAAGCTGAAGTGAGTAGGTTCGTTTGAATTTAATAGGCATAGTTTGAGATTGTCGAGTAGTTTTTCTATTAATCGGCCTCTAGGGTTTGTACGGCTGCTTCCGAGTATTGGAGAGTGAGCGTTGAAGTCACCGGTTGGAATTACAGGTGAATTAAGTGATTGTATGATGTTGAGGAAGTGGTTTTCTTCTACCGTTTCATCAGGAGGCAGATAAAAGGAACAGAGGGTGAAGGGTTATTCCATTTGAAGGCGAGCGCATACATGTTGAAGATCTGAGTTGAGCGTGATCTGTTGGAAAGGAATATTTTGTAACATTTGTTAAGTAAGTCGATTAAAGCGACAATGTCTGATGTGTAGCCGGTTGCTATTTCTACTGGATTGCTATCTTTAGTGTTGCACATGTCGTAGAAAAGAGAGAAATTAGATAAAGAGAGAACCGTATCTTTATTAGTTTCAAAGTATGGTTCTAAAGGTTTTGAAAATTGCTTTTAAAGACAATTCAGATTCCTGGTCTGACGATGATTCCTCTTCAGGCATCGGTATTGGTGTTTTCTCCGGCGGGTTTTTCTTTTCCTCCTTCAGCTTCTTTTATTTGCGAGAGGTTCTTTATTGATTGTTGTCCTTTTTGGGATTAACATCTGCGGAACTGGAAGTAGTTTACGACAGAGGCCTTTTATTTTCCTGTGCATTAGTGGGTGTATTGATGTCAACGTTTTGGAAGAGAAGGAAAAACTGCTTGTACGGAGTCTTCATGAGTCTGTGTGAGGATGAGCATCAGTAGCCTGGAAAGGATGATGGTGTTGGATTAAAGTTTCACTATTATCAAAATCTGAAGATGTTTTGCAGTCTTCCGCTTTATGACCCGAAGAGTTGCACTTAAAGCAAATAAGGTCGTCTACTGACAGGAAAATTCTGAAACTTTTGTCATTAAAATTTAGGGTGAAAGTTGACGGGATTTATATATCATCGTAATTGGAGATGTATACCTGACGTCTCCAGCTGACTATATGGCCAAATTCATCATCCATAGGATTTATTCGAAGGATAGATATTTGAGAGGATAATTTCATGTTGAAGTTGGTTGTCAGGTAACGTTGGAGTGTATCATTTGTAATCGTTGCGGATACATTTAAAAGAGTAATTTTCGTTGTTGGTGATTTTAATTTGCGTACTTTGAAAAAATGGTCATCAATTTTGAAGCCGCCATGATTAGTTACGAAATGCTGAACTAATTGAGCACTTGATAAGAAGATAATAACACGGTTGCCGCTAACGCGAGACGCGGCTATTATATTTTTTGCACCATTGACAAGGTTTTTCAAAGCTGAGAGGTAATCTAGAATTTTGTAGTCTAGAATGTGGTTAAAAATGAGGCCCTGTTCCTCACTAGGATGCGTAAAATTTTGAATTGGTAAGATCTTTTCTGGTTTAGTTATATTAGCAAAAGTCGTAGATTTCTTGGTAGACAATTCGATATTAACAGAAGTAAATGAAACGGTATTACCTGTTGACGATGATAATGGTATTTCGGTAGAAAATGACAGTGATGGGGACGGTAAAGCTGCGCGGTCGGAAAGATGGTTGATAAGAGGGTCGGCCATGCCGACCGGTGTAATGATAACAGCGATTCTGGCAACAATGAAGGTTGACTGATAAGAAACAACGATTTTAATAAGAAAAATGGATTACAAATTATACTCGCGGTAGAAGAAGATGTACGATAATACAAAATTAACACACGAAACACATCTATTTCAAACTTTGCACATATTTTCCTTTTATATTTTTAGCTTCGTAATTAAGCCAACGCTGCTTGCAAATATTAACCGCCTCGGTAATTATTATTAAAAAAGGTCGGTGTCTTTACCACTTCTACGTTTATTTCTTTTAAAAATTTGACATAGAGAAACTAAAAATCAATTTTTGTCGAGCGCTATCTATCGGCGTATACTGCTATCCGATAACAGATAAATATTACGAAAAATGAGGAAAAAAACAACATTTATGAAAAATTAAAAAAATAACACGTTCATTGCCGTAGTAGACGAATTTTTCAATTTTAATATCTGATTGATTTAAACAGACATGCAAGGTGAAGTTGCAAAATTTAACAAAAAAAAAAATTAAAAATTTCTCCGTTGATTGGACAAAAATTGAATCAATAGCACGGATATGTTTTTGTTGTGTACGATAACAAAACCTAGACGAAAAAAGTCTCACGATAACCTTTTATCAATATTTCTTTAAAGTAAATAGAAATTTTAATGTAACTAAAAAAAATGTTTACTTCATTTTGCGTTTCTTAGAATTGACGAAGAGCAATTAAGTTTCCCTGTTTTTTTTTTACGATTTTAAATAATTACAGAAAATATAAGTGTAATATTTTAATTAAAAAATATATACATATATATATAATCCTCGAGAAACGCATCCATAATTAATTTTGAAAATAACGTAAAAAATGGCACCGCCGAATATACCTCACACGCTCGAATAACGAACAATTTAAATGCGGCGTATTCACACCACTCGTTTATTGAAATAATACTAACACCGAATGAACAAGTACAATTTCCCATCTTTAGTATTAGAAACAAAGAAAGAATATATTAATATAGATAAATTTAGTATTAAATTACTCGAATAACCTATTTTCATTTAGGAAAGGAAAATCAAAGAACATTATTAAAAATGAACTTTTTTTTTTTTTTTTATCTTGGGCCCGTCAACCCAGTACATTTACCCAGTACATTTACCCAGCACAAAGGACTAACAAATAATGAAACGTAGGGACTTGAAAGTTAAATCAAGAAGCGATTAGAAACAGAAGAAATAAAGATAGCCAATATAGGAACAACAGAAAGAGAAGGAAGGGCAAGAATGTAGTGGGCACAGTAAGGGGTCGGGAGGCCAAGGCCAAGCAAATTAGAATAAAGGACTGCGCGTTCTGAGGAGATAGATGAGCATTCGAATAGGAGGTGATTTACATCACAGGTCAAATTTAAGATAGGAGGATGGAAGGGACACAAGGGAGACTGAACAATATTAAAACGAAAGAGGGAAGCAGGAAGCAGACTGAGATTAAAGCGGAGGCGAATTATGGAAGAAATAACAGAACGGCTGATGTAGGGAAAATTATTAAACCAGGAAGAAGTAGGTGGAGAGGGTTGTATATAGCAAGGTAAAAGGAGTTAGGATTGGAGAAAAGAGACGGATAAAGATCAGTCTAAAAGTCATGGTGAAAACGATAAGAGAGTGGACAAAGACATTGGAAGGGGAATCTGTCTATGAAACGGCCATTTACTGCAGCTAGACATGCCAATGAATCGGCAAGATCGTTACCAACGATGCCGCAGTGGCCCGGAATCCAGAACAGATCAATTAGGACAGAACGGGATGTTAATAAATTATAAATTAAGGAACGAATGTAAAAGAATAATAGTATCTGACGATGGTTTAGGGAACGGAGATGAGATGGCTGATAAAACGATTTTCGAATCAGAGCATATAACGAATTTTGATAAATTGGATGATGAGGATATAAAAAGGATAGCACGTAAAATAGCCATGGATTCGGCTAAGAAGATAGAAGAAAAGGGAGGGAGTTGAAAAGACTCAGAATAGTTGATATCAGGAAGGATAAAAGCAGCTCCGACACCTGAAGCAGATTTTGAGCCATCCGTAAAAACCATGCTGTGAGCTGGAAAAAGTGAGTGTAGAGTTTGGTTAAATTCGTTGTGTATTACAGGAAACGGAAGAGATTTAATGTTCGAGGGAAGAGAAAATAGCTTGGGAGAAAACGACAGTTCTACGAAGTTGTAAGTGAAGTATAGACATTTGTTACAGGAGAGGATAAACTGAGAGAATAGGATGAACTTAAATGTTTGATCTTTAATTTGAAAAAATTAAAATAGATGTATTAAAAATTATTACTACTTAAAGATTAGTATGATGTAATTATCCGACTAGAGTTGAAACGCGTGTGTGTTATCAGATTTTCCGGAAACGTTAATTCACCTTTTTTCGTCTGAATAAGGAAATTGAAAAAAAAAATTACCAACGGTAAAATTAGAAAAAAAACTTTATTTACGTATAATATATTCTCTTACATTGTTGCCGTAAACAATCGATTTAAAAAAGAAAAAAAGGAAAAAAAAATATCCTTGAGAAGTAGTTTAAAAACTGCGATAACTGAATCAATTTTTTTTCTGTTTAAATCATCGAACCTTATTTTATAAAAATACTCTATTCGGACAAACATTCTACTAATACGTAATACTAAAAGACTCAAAGATGGAAGATTTATCGTCCGAAAATTTTAAAGTTTTGAATTTTTTTCAACACAATGTCGAATTTCAGTTTCATTCGGATTTCAATTTTAGTAACTTACTGTTTTTGTTAGGCGGTGCTTTTTCCTGATCGTACAAAAAAAAAAAAAAAAAAAAAGAACATGAATAGGGCAGAAGAGAACATTTTTTTATTTTCCTTGGACGGAAGAAAAACAGAGAATAACCCAAACAACAAAGTAATTATTAATCCTGGTATACGGAAGTCTAGAAGATTAATGTTTTTTTTCATAATTACCGTTTTTTATCGATTTGGTTGAAATTATACGGCACTGGATCGCGATAAAAAAAATTATTAAAGATACAAACTCATATTTATTTCCCTAACACGGTGTTATCTTATTATGTTTCATCAATAAGTTGTCGGGATAGCCTAATTGCCAGAGCACTCGACTTCCGTTACAGAAGTCTTGAGCTCGAACCCGAGGTGACGACAGAAATTATATAAAATGAACAATTAAATTAACCGCTAATAATCACGTGGAAGGAAGTGGCAAACGTGCACACCACTATATAAGCAGACACACAAGGAGAACTGCATTTGTATCTCGCGATAAATCAAACATTTACCGATCAATGTCAAGTGAAGTCTTACGTTTTCACTAGCGTTGCGTACAACAATTGCCTCCTCAGCTGGAACGCTTGAGTAGATAATAAACTCAAAAACTGAGTACTACAAATAAAAACAAATTTACATCCTTAATTTTAATTACACAAATAAAATGCCGCCGGAAGTTGCGTTAATTGATGTTTTTCGATAAAATCGAATAATTTTAAGACCTAATCCGATCCTAAAGTGCAAAAATTATTTTTTCGCGGTTCTTTCTCCGAGACAAAATAAACAAGACTGCATAGATAATATACACACCGGTCTCTTAATAATGTATACTTTTTTATAAGTCGTGCCTAGGTAGCCCAAAACATTAGTTTTACCAGTGGCCGCTATCATTACCAGCTGGCCGGATGAAATAGTTTACCAGTCAGTATCCAGCCAGGCCGCTAATATTTTTTTTCTCCTTTTTTTTTTTTTTTGCATTGTTCACATTCGTATCATAATTTTTTATCAAAAGAGTAGCATTATCGATATTGCAACTTAAAAGTATAGCCCACATTACCTGCGTTTTTTTTCTTTTTTTTTTTTCCTGCTCTAACACTCTGTCCGGTAAAGTAATTTAATCAAGCTGCACCGACACCATGCACTCATTACATTGCAAAATCATACTTGGCTGACCGCTTTCAGTTCGAGCTCTTGAGATGCTGAATATACATGTTTACATATTTAAAGGAATACACACAATCGCTAGCTAAAAGAATGACAACGGGATGAAAGACATCTTTTATTATCGAAACTGTAATGGTAAGTTCCGGTTTAAAAGCAACGGCTTACTTCTCTAAAACGACCGTTTTTGATTCAATTAAAAAGCTAGCAGTAGTACACAGATGGCTTTTGATTTCTGTTTGCAACAAGTTCGGATTTTTCTAAATAACTTTCATAACGACGTATTTATCTAGACGCACTTCGGCCTTTTTCTTGGTTCAACCTGAGCCTTTCGATCATTTTTACCCTAATTATATTAGCTTTGCATACAAGAAAAAATTATAGAAAGCATTTACATTTGAAGCGGCCGATCGACTAATACACTAGTCAAGCGTGTAACTTCGTACGTGCTTAAACAGACCCTCTTCGTCTTCACATTTGTTGCACCACTACTACCACCAATCCGAGTGCTCAAGATTTTTATTACGATAGCAGTCTGTGGCAACTCGTGTGTTAAACCAGATCATTTCGGTTTTGCCCTAAAATATTTTGTTTAGATCTCGGTGTCCGTTGTAGGTAATATAGCTCTGATCGATACTAATTAGCCTTTCCCGATATCAAATATGCGTTTTTGAGCAGATCTGCGCAATGTTTCAAATGCTATCGGAAGACTTTTAAAAATCCGATGATAAATTCAAAAAAAATCCCCCGCCCCATAAAACGGATTTTAAAAATTGAAACAAGAAAATTTACCGCTAGTAGGGCCGTATCTGTGGTACGATTTTCCGGGTTCAACAGCGAAATGTCTGCGAAATCATAACTGTTTGAATTAAATCGACCGAAATTCAGAATAAATTAATTTCTTTTCAATTTTTGACAAAAGAAAAGAAAATTGAAATTTTTATGAATTCTATGGAAACGACTTATTTGTTTTTATTGTAGTGTTCAAATATTGCGACTACAAGGCTTTAGTGTAGCATTTATAAATAAATATATTTCATGATAACAGACGCACACACACATATATATATATATATATATATGTATGTATGCATGTATAATTATAAAAATATTTTCGTAACCCTCCCTCCCGAAATTTTGGTCTAGATACGGCCCTGACCGATAGTAAAATTTGAAATGCTGTGCAAACGTATCTTTTTCACTTAAAAAAAATTTCATCTACACACAAAAATAGAAAAACGCAAGTGAAACCTGATAATAATAACCTTCAACAAACTCGTAATAGCACACGTTCCTTCAACGAAACAAATATAAATTTAGCAAAAGTATCACATCAGTATTTTTTTAGATCCTTCAACAATTCTTAATCTGTATGTATTACAAAGTCTGCCTTTAATAAGAATATAACTTGCTGTAATTCTTAACAAAGATCATATTGGGTTTTAAAATTGATCACAATACACATTTTTTCTCTGACTGTTGATTTGCACTATTCCTTATCCAGGTTTTGGGACAGTAAGGGGTCATAAATTATCGGAAACATTGTAGGAAAGAGCACTAACAGTGTAAACTTTAAAACCAATACGTTATGTATAAGTCAAAAAAAAAATTATACAGAGCCAGCTGGTTGCACAGGCCTGATTTAGAATATCGAACGGGGTCGCACTTTTTTATTGTTCCCTCTTTTTTTCACTTTATACTAAAACCCTGCATTGCTAAGTAAATCGAGAGTAAAAAAAAAAAAAAAATCGAGAGTATTTCTTATTTTCAATTTTATTAAATAACTTGTTCAAATGTTTCATTTTAGAAATTATACAGAGAGCCCTATAAACCGGATTAGTAGCATTTAACGTCGTTCATCCGGTAGCAGGAAATAATCATATTAGACCGCATCGCCACATCCTTATAGCGATGTAAAATTCGCATGGAACAGCTTAACATTTCTAAATATACGGAAGAAAGTGGTGATGTAAAAAATGCATCCCGACAAACAGGTATATATCTCAGCATAAAAATGTACCGTACATATTCGAAAAATTCTGTATAATACGTCTCGGTGTAATTTCGGCTGTTAAAGTACACGAGGTGTCATCGAAATATGCGAACACGCCTAATATGCATCTTTATATAGTTGCTACGTATTATGCGAGATTAAGTGTTCGAAATAGAATTTTAGTAAGTGTAAAAAAAAAAAATACAAAGTCCATTTATTGGAAATAATAAAAAAAGAAAAAAAAAAACGAACTTTATTCCTGGTCGTAAAAACAAAAGAAAAAAGGAAACAAAAAATATTAAACAACAATCGCATCTTAACGACTGTCCATTTTTTCCTAAAATGGGAATTCACCATTATCGAAACTAACAGTTAAAAAATATAATTTATACATCGAGAAAATTGTTGAAGAAGAGAAAAATAGTCACAGTACCGTCTTATTCAACCGGTTTTTCCTGCCTTGGTTTCAATCTATTCCTACCTGTCGTCGTTCAAATGTTGTTTCCTTAATTAGGCTTAGAATCAATCACTCTCTACTCCCTTCTTCTCGCTATCGTTTTTCTTTAGCTCTTTCTCTTTTCTGCTCTTTTCTAAGTCTCCTTGTATTTATGATTCAAATCATATCCTATTCGAATGTTCTGCACTCTCTAACGAACGCTCCTTTCTTTATGCCCAACTTCTAATTTTGGGTCTTCCTACTCCCTTTAACGCTACCTATATTCTTTCCTTCCCATTGCCTTCAGTTATTCCATTGCTGCTGTCCTTTGTCTTTTCCATTTCTGACCGGCTGGCTATTTAGTTATAACTCTTAATTTTTTATGTTGTTGGGTCAAGGTCGCTGGCGCGCCCAGGGTAAGGGAAAAAAAAATAGTTTCTAGTTTCTCTTATTCATGTTTCATAAAAGAGCGAATCAAATGATTACTTAATATAATCAATGATGTACTCTTCCCTTATGTTTGTCATTGATTTTTCCAGTAGTACGGCCGCCAACTAATACAATGTGCACGCGTCCGGGCCATGTGTTTTCGCACTTATCAATAACTTCATCGACGGTGCAGGTATTCTCAGGTCTCGACTGGTGAGTCGCAAGGGATTCCGATGTATGTCATTCGAAGGGTTTCTTTGCATATCCTCGTTGCTCGGCAGCGTAGCTCCTTATCAGTTTTACCACGGTCATCAGTTGTGATTGAAGATCGTTATGAATTAATTTAGTTTTCTTTTTTTTTATACGGAGTGTTAATGAGAGTTCGTTTAAGCGTGCTCCAAGACATTTTACAGGATAAACTAATTCGCTGCATATGTTATAAACTGGTTCGCTGCAGTGTTCTTAGCTTGTTTGTTGTGTTTATTGTAAACCTCTTTTTTTTTTTATTGCATCTTATCGAACATAGAACTCTGTTCGACGCAGGTGAAATATTAAAAATTGGGTAAAGGTCTCCGGTTAATAAGTCTAAAATAAGGGGGAAAAAAAAAATTAAAAAAATTATTGCTTTAAAGCAACAAAACTAATCGATTAGTGGGTCCCTATCGTTTCGGCCTCAACATTTTGACCTAAAACTCTTTTCGGTCTCGTCCTTTTTCCGAATGGGCCTAATTTTTAGTGTTAGTGTGTTTTTAATTTTTTTTTCTTTCATTAATATCATATTTGAGGCGTAAATAATCATTGAATCAATAAAACTTCTTGTGTAAAATTCCAGAAAAGTCGTCGAGTAAACCCAAACCATGATTTTTCCCTTACCCTAAATGGACTTCCTCTTCCAGTCACATCCTCAGCTAAATTCTTGGGTCTAACATTTGACTCCCATCTGACATGGTCTCCTCATATTAAAGAACTCAAACGCAAATGTAATAAAACCATAGCTATTCTAAAATGTTTATCACATCATAAATATAACAATAATCCAAAACTACTTCTATCTGTATACAGATCACTTATCCTAAGCAGATTAACCTACGGCTGCCAGGTGGTCTATTCGGCTAGTAAGCAGCTCATAAAATCACTTGAATCAATCCATCACGCTGCCTTAAGGACCATCCTTGGGGCGCATCGAACATCTCCCACGCAGGGTGTCTGTGTGCTATCAGGAATTCCGCCATTATCCTATATATTTGACTTCTACACCTCCCGTGATCATCTATACTGGTACCAACAATATCACTTCTCTTCAAGGAGCACTGCCATTTCTCCTCCAGCCTTTCAAAATGATCCAATACCTAATATTCTAAATTTTTGACTGGGAAAAACATCAAATTCAATCCGGATCTCCTCCTGTTCCCAAAAGAACCACCATGGGAATACCCCCCATTGATGGTAGACTTATCACTCTTCATCCACCATACATCTAACGAGGACCAATATAGAGCTCGCCGGAAAAGTATCGAAAAAATACAAACTTACACACATGATACACACGTTTATACAGATGGAGCTAAAGCAAATGTCGCTGGCACACTGTCCACTCCCACAGCATGTGCCTACTTAATCTCAGGTGAAGCCGAAGCAGTGAGGCTACATGATAACAGCTCCGCATTAGAAGCCGAGCTATACGGAATTCTTTTTGGAGTGGAAGCATGTGCGTGGTGTAAATCTGAGAACAAACAATACATAATTATCACAGATTCACTGGCCTCCCTTCAAACTATTCAGTCGCTTACTATAACCAGTCCATTAGTCTATAAAATAAGATCTACAGCACATCGCCTTACCCAAGAGGGGATGCAAATAGGCTTCTTGTGGGTGCCGGCACATGTTGGAATACCTGGAAACGAATGTGTAGACCGGGCCGCCAAGTCAATGTTGTCTACCCCTATGCCACCCAATGTCCCATCACCAGAAATCACTCCCTTCTTCCACAGAAATATGAAAGAACATTGCATCTCATCCTGATCCCAACATGTAACTTTCCTAAGGAATATTAAACCAAATGTTGATCCTTGGTGGCCACCGATCCAAATGTCCAAAAAAAAATTCTCTGCCCTTAATAGGTTGAGACTGGGACACACATCGATATCTCACAACCATGTCCTCCAGGGAGCCCCTCCACCGATTTCCTGCCCATTCTGTAATGCAGCAGTGCTATCTTCGGTGGAGCACATCCTGAAACAATGTCAAAACTTAACAAGAATCAAGGACGAACCACTACACCTTCTTTTAGGTAACCGTCCAGAACAGGTTCAGACAATGTTAATCTTCCTTAACAGAAATAATCTAATAAACAAATTGTAATAAATCCGATACTCGTTGTGCCGTAATGACCCTGGCAGTTATACATGGCCAACGAGTAGATTACACCAAAAAAAAAAAAAAAAAAAAAATCACTGAATCAAAAAAACACCCGCAGAATTATTAATTAATTTGTTAGCAAAACAGACCAGCGTTTTCAGTGTTTTTTTGTTTTTTTTGTTCATATATCGCTTTAAAAAATATATTTTCTTTTTTGTAAACGTAAAAATGTATTATAAGACACGTCTTTTTTTATTTTTTTAAAGCGAAAAATCGGTCATAGTGGAAAATTATTTTCCGAGGTCGACCAATTTTTTCCGAAAATTTTTATTGAAATAACCCGCTAAATGAATATAATCAGCATTTCAAGTTTTTTATAAGCGATAAATGAACGAAAAATAAAAAACACTGAAAACGCTGAATTATTTTTGAAGCAAATTTCGCGGTTATTTTTTTGATTCAATGATTATTTTAAGCTTTAAATGTGGTATTAATTAAAGGGGGAAAAAATTAAAAACTCACCAACACTAAACCAGACCTACTTGGAAAACGGACGAGGTCAAAATGTGTCAGGGTCGAAAACAATACGGCTCTGGAGCTTCGCACACTTTCATACAAAAAATCGAAGTAATTGGAGCTAGTTGGAGTTAAACATTATATTATTGTTTTTCCGCCATAAAGCCACAGTAAATAGTTCGATCTAAATGAAAATATTTATATTGTGCTATATACATTACCTTCAGATGATCGTATATCGCAAAAAATTAAAGTACATCTAATAATTTAGTCGCCAAGAACTCTGTATACATATATACAAGAGCGAATCCAGAGAGACATGGGGGGGGGGATTATATCATTACGTAATATACGGTAGGCAGTAGATTTGAGAAGTACATCGGTTCATAAAGAAAATCAAATAATGACCACCTCTTTAGAAATTTAACAATGTTTTAACAATACATCATTATTACAATTTTTAATTTAACTTTTGTTTTACTTTTAGGGGTGAGAAATAAAACGAAATTATAAAATTATACCTTAAATATGGTAATTTTGAATTTGAATATAGTATTTTTATTAGATTTTACTTCTTTTTTATTTCTATTAGTAATTCGATCCGAATTCTCTTTGTCCGTGAGCAAGTATAAGAAATATATATATTTCTCATTGAACTATTTTTAATTCAAATTGCAAAATAAAAATTAAAAATAAATAAAAAAGTCAAAAGATCGATAATATTTAAAATAAAATAAAAAGGTAACATCAATAGTTTTACTAGAAAGCAGTGTATTAAATATTAGTTATAATTAAATCCATATGTTGTAACATTTATACAAATCTTTTATAATATAAATTAAGTTTTTTTACATAGAGGCTTTGGTTCTTTGAGGGTGGTGTCCCCTATCTCCCCTCTCCCGCGGATCTGCCACTACATATATATGAGTATTAGTAGCAAAGGAACAACGAAATATTGAAAATTAATAAAATTAAGACATACGGTATAAGAGATGAACAGGTAACTTGAGAAATCTGAATTAACATCATCGAAGCAGGCGAAGGAAAAAATGTCCACATAAAAAAACGTGTGCCCACAAAATAAATGTTCTTCGAAGCAAAAATTAATAGCAAATTCAAACCAACGCAAAGGGGACTAATTAGTAAGGAATTGACACAAAATTAACTGTCTTTTAAATGGTCACTCGAGTAATCATAGCATCTACTTCAAACTGTTTGATACCCGGAAAGCATAGTATCCGGTCAATCATTCACCGTTACTTTCCTAGAGCTACGACAATTAGCTCACCTTTAATACCCTTTTAAAGTGTCAAATTTAAAGCCTGCGTTAACATGTAAGTATTGCAATTTAAAGGTTGAACAATCACATTATACTACGCACCTTAAATCTAAATTGAAAAAAAAAAAATTAATGTGTAAGCAAATGAAATGAAACTTTATTTTACCTGCGCAGAATTCATTTGGAATAAAAAAATAATATTTAGTTAACCCTAAACCTGTATTCCTTCATCAATAACTTCCCATGCAAAATCACAGTATAAAAAACAAACAAACAAACAAAAAACAGGCAAAAATATCTACTTTCGAAATATTTTAGTACCTACCTTATCGTGTAAGTAGTAATAAATTATGGTGCAACATGAATTTACACAAAATACACATATGTAATCATGAGAAAATAATTTTGTGTTCGTATAAATTCTTTGTTCGTCAATCGATCTGGACCAAAATTTATGTGATTAGTCCTTACACCATAAAATTGGTACCAAAATATTTGAAAAGTAGATATGTTTGCCTGTTTTTTGTTCGTTTTTGCTTTTTTTTGTTTTTACACCATTAATTCTTCTGCATAAGAAGTTAGTGACGAAGGAAAACAATTAAGTCTAAGAAAATGAAATGTGTTATTCTTATTCGAAAATAAATAGTTTAATGCGTTCAAATTTTTCATTCCATGTAGACTATGTAGAGTAAGACTACTTAGTTTATAGAACGGATCTGTGTGTGTGTGTGTGCGTGTTTTTATTTATTAAATTTCGTTCAGAGAAATATATGATTGAACCTAAATGGGAAGAAAAATTAAAGTTCTACGATGCGAATGTTGAAAAAATGAAGAATGACGAAGGAGGTAGAAAATTGGTAATAGTAAAATGTTAAAATCGAATATGTAATACGAAAAACGTAATGAAGTTTTAAACAGAAAGGCAAAGAGACGAAAAAATTACAAAATTAAATTTAAAAAAATAAAAATTCTATAAAAAGTTCTAATGCTTTATATATTATTTAACAAGCTCAGACGTAATCTGCATTAAAAAATTAAGTTTCCGAACATAGCGCAGTCATTGACATAATAATGACGGATTATCCGGCAAACTGTAAATACCTTATCACAGTTTATTAAACAATATAAAATCTTTATTAAACAGAAATTATTTTTAAATTAAAAATTAAAACGTGCTGACATGTTTCGGAGTCACTTACTCCATATTCATGGCGTTTAACCTAAATATTAAAAAGTATGTATACAAATATTATAACTTAACCTTATCACAGACTTTTTACATAAAACTTTCGGCAGACACAAAGAGAAAAAAAATAATAATACTAACTAACTGAAACGGGAAGGTTAATTTTGATAATTTCGAGCTATTTTAAGGGATACGATATCAAAGCTGAGCCATGTAATTAGAAGATACTTCGTAGGCTGTCAGCAGCAACGTAAGCGATGTTACCGTTAATAAATAAACCATTGATAGGCCTATTCAGTACAGAAAGTACGGTGAATTCAACGTCGCTAGGCAACGCGCTTTTCGTCAACGGTTTAGACAAAGTCGCTTAGATTGTAGGTGACATTCACTGTTCTAAATATGTATATAAATTATTAGCTTTTTTTTTGCTTAAAAAATGATTAATCTTTTCAGGTTGATTTTAAATAAATCAGCTAAAATTACCGCCAACTCTTACCACTGCAAGTGAATAACATATCTCCGACTATCGAGCTGATTTTACATCGCTTCATACCTGGCACAATAACTAAATTCCCATAAACTCACAACTCCAAGTATAATTTTAGGAAGCGCGAGTACAACTGAAGAAATCGAATAATTCTATATAATCGAGTTTTCTCGCGTTTAATGCAAAATACTGCAAATCAGATTTCCACTCGCAATATCCACCAATATCACAGGTAAATGAGAGATATAAATGAAAAAATATGGAAGGGATTAATCCTGATAAAGAAAAAAAAACAAAAAAAACAACTTAAAAAACCTTAAGGTTCTTTGATCTATACCGTAACGGATTACTTAACAATAAATAAATAAATAAATGAAAACAATACAAAAAATTTAAACAAACAATTATAACGGTTTCATCATTTTATGTGAATGTTAATATTTATAATAGTCACTAGGGAGCGATCTCTATTTTCTAATTTCTGTATATTACACTAAACGGTTATTAAATACATAAATATGAATAAATAGCACACTCGCAACTAGTATTTTTGCTTCGGGGAACATTCGTGTTACAGATGCATCTTTCACATGGAAATATCTTTTATTTCACCTGTTTCAATGATGTTACCTCACCGATCCATCTCCTTTCTCACCATTTCAAGCTACCTGTTCACTTCTTATACCGTATACTTTAAATTTATTAATTTTTAATATTTTGTTGTTTCTTTACCATTAATGTTCATATAAATATATTCATTTATATATATATATATATATATATATGTTGTGTGTGTGTGCGTGCGTACGTGTATATGTATTAACGACAATGTCATCTTTGGCCGACCCCCATCATTTTTTTCTGTCACGAAAATTTATCCCAAAACGTGACACGCTGCATATAACTGCCACGAAATAAGAAGACAAAGTACAGACAAAATTACAAAATGGATTACTAGGAAATGACAATGTTACTCTTATATAAGAAGACAAAGTACCGACAAAATGGATTACTTGACGTTATCAATTTTGCTCGTTCTATAAGTATAGAAGTAATAGAACTGCGGGTCCGGGAGTATCCCCAGGTGAGGCACGAAGGGCCGAGTTTATAAATATGTACACACATGTATATATATATATATATATATATATATATATATATGTGTGTGTGTGTGTGTGTGTGTGTGTGTGTATATGTATGTATATATAGACAAAGTCCTTGGCCAAATTATTAGATAAACCCCAATTTTTTTCGATATACCATATCAGAGTAAAATTACGATTTTAATGCTACAGTTAATACGTCTGCAAATGACTGAAAACGTAAATTTAACTTCTCAATTTCAAAAAATAAATCCAGACAGTAAACTCCTTATAGCCTTTCGTCCTCTCTTTTCCTTTTCCTTTAGCCAAACGGCCTTCAGATCCTTTCTGTTCGCTACCTTTGATTGCGTAAAGATCTGATTTGACTTTTCTTTTCTTTTCTAGTTCTTTGGCTAATACAATGAAAAATAAAGAAAAAGAAATTCAAGTGATATTACGAAACACCATTTAAATTTATCCTCTTCAAATCAAATTCCACTTTATATAAAAAGAAAAAAGTTAGATTATCGTTGCATTATGGGTATATGTAATACCAAAAACAATTTCGCTAATACCTATATGTGGCACGATGGCCCGGTTTTTTTTTTTTGTGTTTTTACATAAATTTATTATTAAACAATTGTTGTAGTAAATAAATAGTCTGTGGCGGGGAACTACAATATAAATGATTTTGTTATCACTACCTGATATAAGGGTGTTGCTTCGATTTTTGGATCCTATAAGTATGTAATTTTTAATTTTTCCATTTTAATTAAATAATTAAATAAATGGTTCATTGAAATACATATAAAGTATAAAGAGAATAATAACCGAATGAGTGGCAAGCAAACTGCTCTTACCTGGAAAAAATAAATTTAACGGAAAATTTAATAAAAATAAACACAATCAGGAAAAAAATAATGGACAATTAAAGGATAAATAAAGAAATTAATTATCCGAGAATAAGCTAAACTATTTAAAAAAACGGAGAAGCACGCGTGTTAAAGAAGGACTTGATCCTCTTACGCTTATATTTCTTACATGTACGTTGTAGAGAGGTTCCCGTCTATTCGCCAATTTTATTGTTATTCACTCATTTCTCTTAAGAATATTACATTTTTTATATAAAGTTTAAAAAATCTTAATAAAACCCGATATATTTTAGCGTTAATAGAATAATTATTGTTTTTCACCGATCTTTATAATGTTTTAAATATAATTACACCGGATAAAATTAACTACATTTTTAAATTATAAAAGTTACATCTATGGACGAAATAATAACCTAAACAAATTAATCACAAATGTCGCAGAACAATGAGGGGAGACGGTGCAATTGCAAATTGCAACGATTACGATACGACTTACTAAAAACTCAATGAGAAAAGGTTCGATTTATTTTCCCGTAATTTAAGATGTTAAATTTTTCGTTTGCCCTGTATCATTAATAAATGTAAATTTTTCCTTATATAACAAAGAAAACGATTATATTATTGGGCACTTCAAAGCAAATAAAAGAAAGGAACATTTAATGTTTATTATAACGAGCTAAATATTTATCCGGAAAAATTTTTAAATGTTTACAAAATGAAAAAGAAAATGTTTAATTCATTGATCAAAAACGTAAAAAAAAACGATACACCAATTTTAGAATATGCGAGAAAAAAGAGACTTTTTTTTTTTTTAAGTGGGTTTATCAACAAGGACATTAGCCCGAAAAATAGGAAGGAGGAGCAATAAATGTATATTCTTATGCGTTTGAGGACACAGAGGATAAAGAGATACTTCAAGGGGGCAGGAATAACCGAAACCCGGAGGAAACGAGAGAATACAAGCAGCACTCTTAAGCATAGTAGGGATATCAAGTTTTAACAGCGAAGAATAAAAGGACGATTGCTCAGCAGAGAAGGCCAAAACAATAGCAGTTTAGAACAGAGCGGATAAAGGATTTGTATGACATGAGAATGATATAGGGATCGCCTCCGCAAGTAGTACGAGAAAGATCTTTTTAAAAGAGGATAGATACAGATGATTAATGTGATTGTGAAAGGAGAGACGGCTGTCACGAAAGATTCCTAAATAGCGGAAACAATTTACAAGAGGAATTATTAGACTGACATTTAAAGTAAGACTAACCAAAGACGGATCAAAAGGACGATAAAGATAACAGACGAGAACTTACGAGGAAAAGAGACGCTCGAAATGATTTTAAAAACGAAAAAAATACTTAAATATCGGGGCTTTTCTTGGCCAAACGTAAAATAGTCTCATTCGTAAAATCGTTCAACCAAAGCAAGAAATTGAAAAATTCCAAATTTTTATAATTTAGAAATTTTTTTTAAAAAATCCTATTTCTTTCAGAACAGTTTCAATTACTAACTGTCGAAAATTAGGTAATATTTTCCATTTCTAAATTTTCAAATGAAAAATCGATTACACTATTTTATTAATGAAAACTAGTGAATAGAACGAGAAGATAAATAAAACGAGAAGATAAATAAAACGAGAAGATAAATAAAACGCAACTCGATAGAGGAGAAGTGATAAAATTTAACGACTGGAACTAAACAACACGCCACAAAATAATTATAATGATTAATGGAGAATAAAGTGAAGTAATAATTTTTTTTTCGGTTAAAAAAATCCGCAAAACACTTAGATTTTACATGTTCAAATGAAACTGTCTGATGGGATCAGACGCGACTTCCTTAGCTCCTATTACAACGGGTGCTTGAAACTATTTCTTTTTTTTTTCTTAAACACAGTATTCGGATAAGATGACATTGACAGAGTATAGTCGGAAGTATTTTGAGTATGTCGTGGTGGTAATGCACAACAGCGCGACGCGTAGGATGAGCATGAAAACTGCCTACGGAATTTTTGCACGAGATGAAATCGAGTACGAAAATATCGGTACAAATACAATTACAAAAAAGACAGCCTGTTATTCAAAATACCATTCTTCGACAGCAGTGTACCAACTGATCCCGAAAATTTTTCTAATCACGATGAAAAAAAAAACACAAAAAAAAAACATTATTTTTGAAAGAGTGGCGCAGAGTTGTTATTTAATGTTACTCGACTAAAAACGTCAAACGTTCAAGCGGGTCAGATTTTCAAATATCTGAAAACTGCACGGAAGCAAAAGGAATGTATTTTATGTTAAATTTTATTTCTTAAGAAAAACGCATATTGACTTTATTAATAATCATCAACCTACACACACGACCGTTGTTCCCCCCCAAGAAAGAAACCGCGATGCATTTTACGTAGAATTAAATGTCATATATTTAACCAACTTTTCTCATTTTATGTGTCAGAAATGAATGGAACGAGAAACACTTCTGTCGTCGAATTATTTGTCTCACTTATGTACAAAATGAAAATCAAAAAAAAAAAAAAATTCCTCAATCTAAAAAAAATCCTTCTCCTTAATTTCCCTAATTTAATTTATCGATTTTAAATTGACCTACATTATAAGATTAAGTATATTAAAGAGCTCATAAGCCAGGGCAAATTAATTTTCCATGTGTCACGAATCTAACCTGCAAGTACACTCCCATCAGATGAAAACAAATTACCTCTCTTCACCCGTCAGATCTGCCAGTAGTAATTTATGACACGAATAAATATTAATGTAGTACAAAAACACGCCCCGCATGCTTAATTATTAATTGTTTACTTTAAAAACATGTAACTTTACCAGTTTCAGAGATTTTTCTAGATTTGACTGTTTAAAAAAAAAAAAAAACATCCGCCAAAAAAGTAAGAATACATAGATTACTCAACTTTGCGAAATAACCGTTGATCTATTTTTCATTTAACCTTTACCACGTTACTGGCCCCAACTGATAATCCGAGAAATTCATAACTATCGCAAAAATACTGAGCTTGCTTCGATAAGGTGAAGGAAGTTCCTTACCAATCCGCTGACAATGTAGGATTACTAAAGGATTTATTAGCTATATTGATAAAGCACTCGCTGTGTGTGGTGTTTTAACAATTCATGTCGCTTCGCTGTAATTACAATTAAACGGTAGTCGAACACACTCTATAGGTTTTAATCGTTTAGAATTATTGGCCAACAGAAGACGACGTTAGCAAGTTGACAATTGAGTGCATCTAGTTCTGTAACCGTAGCCTGCAAAGCCGAACGGTCACTCTGCAGCATCAGAATACGTCAGAAGAAGGAAAAATACAAAGGAAGAAAGAATGGATGACGTAAAAAAGAATTGAAATGTTAAAAAAGGGAGACAAATTATAAAAAAAAAGTAAAAAAGAATAATCAAAATATCGAGTTAAGAAGAAAATACAAAAAATTCAGAAATCAAGTGAATGCAGAAATAAGACGGCAAAACGACATGTTTGTCGGGAAAAGTTTTAAAGTAGCACAGGGGAATATCAGGAAAACTTGGTTAAATATAAACAAGATTGTAGGAAAACAAAAGAGCCTAGGAGTAGATGAAACCATAAATAAATACTTTGGCAAGGAACAAGAAGCAAGAGAAATTGCAGACAAATTCAGTAAAGAATTCAAAAATGGCATAAAAAAACTAGAACACAAATGTAATAAAGTGCTATTAGAAAAAAGAGAAGAAGCTGAAGTAAAAGTAAACATATGTACCTACCTAAAGCAAACGTAGAACCAGGTGGGGAAAATAATTGATGGATTAAAGGAAACAAAGGCCACCAGAATCGATGGAATAAGAATAAAAGATATAAAAACAATAAAAAAATATATAGTGAAGGAAATTACTAAGCTAATTAACCAGATGTTAAAAGAAGGGAAAATACCATATGGGTTAAAAATATCGAAAACGAGACCAATATGTAAAAAGTGGAGAAACACAGTGAATATGAAAACTCTATTATGCCAATTTCTGTAAGTAATGTGATTGCAACAATATTAGAAAAGTACGTATCAAATAATCTAACAAAGTACCTACAAGAAAATAGGATAATTGACAAAACACAATACGGGTTTCAAAATGGAAAATCCACATCGAAAGCAATCAGTGAGTTTACCGAAAAAATAAGAGATAGCTTTGAAGAGGGAAAGAAGGTGTTGATAACGTTTATAGATCTTACTAGAGCATTTGAAATGGTTGATCATAAAATACTAATAAACGCATTAAAGGAAATAGGAATACGGAATAGTTTGAAAAAATGGTTTCAAAGTTATTTTAACACAGAGGAAAACATGTGTAAATATCTTAAATGTGCAAAGTGTAAAAGAGGAGATGAATGTAGGAGTACCGTAGGGTAGCAACTTAGCGTCAGTACTGTTTATCATATATACAAATGGTCTCTGTATAAGGGGAATTAAGTTACAGTGAGGTAGTTTCGTACGCGGATGATATAGCAATAGTTACGTCACATAAAGATGTTAAAGAGGCAGAAATAAGGATGCAAATAGATCTAATAACAATAAGTAAATGGGCACACGATAAAAGTCTAAAAATAAATGTAAAAAAGACTAATGGTACTACGTATGAAAAGGGACAGCTGGGATTTGTGTTGTCCAAATATAATAATGCACTCAAACGAATTTGCATACTCGATTAGGGAGGAAGAAATGAATGTGGAACGAAAAACTGTCAAAAGTTAGACATAGTAACGCAGTATAAACATTTTTGAGGAGTAATGATTGACCGACACTTATGATGGGACGTACATATGGAATACATTGCAAAGGAAATAAGAACAGTTTTACCAGCTTTATATACATTAAAGAAATATGCAACAAATGAAACGTTAAAAGTAGTTTATTATGCGCTAGTAGAGTCGAGGATCAGATATGGAATTCATGCATGGGGAATGGTGTGGAAAGTATACTTGGGGAAAATAAATAAACTGCAAATTAAATGCTTAAAATTAATAGGAAATCCTTAAGGGGAGAAACTGAAAATGAAATAATTAAAAAAGAAAACGTAATGAGCATAATCTTAATGCACTTATTACTGAAGATATGGGAGTACATTTCAGCAGAAAAGAACATAACTGCCGTTAGCAAGAACAAAGATGGGCGGGAGCAAACGGATAAATATATTATAACTCAGATGTTGAATAAAATACCCAAAGAAATAATAGAGAATGAAAATAAAGGAATGGCCTCAGGAAGAAGAAAATATAAAAAAAAAATAATAAACATAAAATAAAATGACAAAGCGCAACAAAAAAACTGGGAAAAAAAACGTTGAATATAGAAGATAGAAATAGATTATTAAGTATTGATAAGTAAAATAGATAGATTAAGTAAATATTACACGATTATGTTTATGTATAAGTTAATTTAAGATGGTAAAGTGTTCAATAGGATAATTCGTCGACAAGCGTTTTAGCTTGACGAAATTTTTGTATGTAAAAAATAATAAATACATATTTCTCAAAAAAAATGAATGTTGTCATCAAAATAGCTGTATATTTTTCGTTTTTTTGAGCGTGTTAAAGTAAACATTAAAACAACGGAGCAACAATTTTCTGTACGATTGAAGGTAAAAAAAAAAAACCGATCATGGAGGCAGTGACGATGGTATGAAAGAAATTTACAGCGTCAAATATTTTTAGGTCAGTGGACAATTTTTCGCTAGCACATCAGCATGGCTGTTCATTTTTCCACAGAACGTACCTCCTTCTACGGCACATTCCGAGGAAAATATGTAAACACAGTAGTGTCGGTGATCATTCATGAAGATCGGCATTTAGATTACGCTTACATTCGAAAAAGTTTGATACGTCGAATTTTGAAGGACGAATAGCTTATGTTCCCAATTTGGGCCCCGAATTTCTTTACGCGTTAGCAAATAGAAAACCACGTGCCCACGGTTTTGCAGCGAATAGCTTAAAAAAGTCACTTAAAATTCGAAATTTTCCAAGTTGGGTACACTATTTTGATCCCTTCACCAGTCGAGAAAACACGATGTCGAAAATGCTCAGTATTCTCCGGAGATGAAAAAGAAAGGTTTAACAACCCTGTCTGTCGCGGTAAAAGTGATGCTGATTGAATTTTTCGAATATCGCCGGATAATGTATCAGTATTTTGTACCCCCAAAAAGGACTGTGAAATTTCGCGCAACGTTCCGCAAGCATTGCCAAAAAATACATTACGATAAAAAGGCCTGAATTATAAAGAATACGTAGACAACAACGAGCGGCGGTCTCACAAGGCGGGAATCGTTCGAGAATTTTTGAAGAAATTCAACGTTATCTCCTGCTTAAGTCCAGACCTAGCTCCGTGTATGACTTTTGGCTACTTTCAGATTTGAGTCAAACGTCGTGAATTCTTGCACAAGTTTATTAAGAAGCATACGACGCGAGACAAGTACGGAATGACAATAATGATCAAATGAGAAGAAAGGATCTGCATTCGGCACACAATGGTGCATATTTCGGAAAAGCTCTCAAGCGATAGTGATTGAGAATATTTTTTCTGTGGAATAAAATTTTTCGTAAACTCTACAGCGCTTGAACGATGCTTTCATCCGTTTTTCGCTGTGCAAGGCCCCTCCTAGTTCTCTCTCTGTTTTCAATCGACTCTCTCTAGTCGACACGAAAATCGGTTATACCAACAAAACATGCGCTAGTACCAGACATTACGGAATAAGCCACCTTTAACATTCCGAATGTTTCGGTAGCATATTTAACCGCTTTAAAACAAAACAAAATTTTGTTTCAAATTTTTTTCCATATTAAAAAATTATGACCGAGCGACCCAAGAGGATACGCTTGCACGAACTGTTACTGCGCTGCTACAAACGATCCGATTGTTCCGAAACTTCGGTTGAGTATAGAATAGGGTTGTCCGAGAACTAGTTCCTAAAATTTCATGAAGATGGCGCAAGTAATATTGATTTTAGAAAGGCAGTCCCACCAAACTTACACGACGCACTAAGTATATACATATATACGTCATTTATATTGAATTTTTAACTTATAATTAATTACCGCTTTGATTAGTTCATTTAATATCAGTTTAATAAATTTCGATTTTCCCCCGCCGCAGTGTATTTCGGTAATACGCATAATCGGTAAAATGTACATAAATATTCGAATTGACGAAACTGTAATGAACGCCTATTTATTAATCTAGGCTTACGACAAAGCCTTAAACGAAAGTAAAAAATAATTTCTATTTAAATTCTAAAAATAAACAGTTCCGATCTGCTTCCATTTTAAATTAATTATTTCGTTCGAAAAAAAGTCGATTTATTGACAGACACCACAACTAGTATGTATGGAGCAGACAGGCTTGCCAGCTGTGTAAAATACATTACAATTTTCTACTTTCCCGCTATTGAAAGCATTTTTTCTTTTCGATTAAGGACTAATTACAAGATCGATAAAAATGTTGCTAAAATTAACGTCGAAAAGGGAATAACTATACACTTTTATCCTTCCGGCTTCAGACTATAGTACTGTGTTAAAATCAATCGATTAAATCGTAATTTACTTACATGTCTCAAGAAGTACCAAAACGATAGATCGCTAAGTAATTATTAGAATATGCCGCTCTTAAGATAGCCTATTCTGATATACTTCTGACTGGGGATATATAAGGGGGGGGGAGTTTTTTTAATATTCTTAAGCAGTTTTTGTTTTTGAAAATATTCGTCTTTTAGGATTCTGATACTACTTACAATCCTCCGCAGAAACCAGAAGTACCACCGTTCGCTCAGCGAATGACGGATCTGAAACAACGCCAAAATCAATTGAAATAATTAAAGGGGTCAACACGCGCACTCTTTTTCGTTATTTTAACGAGCCCGTCTTTTATGAACTCCACTGACTTTGTAAGAAATCTTTAAAATATGGCCAAGAATACGGTAAAAGGATTCAATTAATTATATATATATATATGTATGTATGTATGTATGTATAATTAATCGTCTCTCCTGAAGTAGTGGACAAGAATGCTGCTGTATCGTATGCGTATCTAATTTATTAAGTTATGAAAATATTAAACAGGTTTATGAATTTTCGTTACGTAGGGAGATCCATTTTTCGAATGAATAAAAACGACCGCGTTTCTTTCATGTCGTCACATCCATTAAAACGCGCCCGTAAAGAATAAATATCTGATCGGTTATCTTATGTTAAATTTTCTATCGGTTCTTTACAAATTGCATTGAAAATATAAAGGCAGTTGTTCTAGAATTACAACTATACGTACTAACTTCATAAAATTTACATAGTCTGCATTACTAACAAAAAAGGATCGATATCTGCCAAGAGCTCCTGTGCTAGTTGACTGACGTTTGCGTGCGTATCACTGATCCATGTTCTTTCCAGGACCGCCTAACGAAATTAAGGCAGTGCATGCTGACCATACGGATATTATTTTCACTAGTTGTCAAAACCTATTAATATATCACATTTCATAATATTTCTGAACTGAAACCAGCTGTTTTTTCTTCTTCTTTTTTTCTATAAATTTTACTTTATAAAAGCCGTTCGTTCTTCTATATGCAAATTACAGTTTCAAAGTCTCTCTCGTTTTTATATAAAGTACGCTTATCAAATTTTACATCGATTTTTCAAATCATTCCGAAAAGTTTCAAAGTACAGAGTTGTATTTTTAAAAATAATAAAAAAAAATGAATAAATTTCCTCAATTTTTTTTATTTAATAAACCACATTTCAAGTATTCTGTCGGCGTTAATTGAAGACGAAAAAAATTCATAAAAATGAAATAACGCGTGAAATAAATGTCGAAAATTCAGCAGCAGCCAAAATCATAGTTTCGAATTGACTAAATTAGTAATATATTATTAGTTTTTAAATTATTTCCCTAATTTCCGTTCTTCTCAACTTTTGCGCCCGTTCCGAAAATACTGAGAAATCATTTCGATACAGCAAATATTATCGATCCGCCCGACAAACTAAAATAATCCAAACGATGGAGAATGCTCTCGCTACCATAATTTTTAGTTTCGCTACCCAACTATCGAACCATGTAAGGTTATAAGAAAAATTTTTATTTCACAAAGAAAAACACCCGGCGGAATTACCATCGTTATTGGGAGTCTTGGTCTTTTTCAAAGTAAGCACCGTTATGCTCAACTGGTCGATCATTCTCTCTCTTTCTATTTCACCGTTGTCGTCTTCTCATACTCGTCTTTTGGTGCACTCTTGAAAGATTCGTGCAAAACGCTCACATCTGTGTCTAGCTCAGATCTCTAACGTCCCGCAATGCATTTTTCAGTAACAGAAAAAACCAAAATAGTCGCATAGCGCCAGGTTTAAGATGCAACATTACCAAAATGTTTTGCATTTTTCAAAAATTCTCGAATGATTCCCACCATTAGTGACCCCGCACATTGTTCCAGGGAAGCGTCCGAGAATTCTTTAAATTGGATCTTTCTTTCATAATGTGTCCATGGACTACTACTGGAATACTCGATGCGTCGAACGCAACGGTGGATAACTTCGAAAAACCCGAAAATCACGATAACGGCAATGATTCTGGAATGTAATTTTCTGTAAAATAAAATTTTTCAAAACCTTAGATGATTCGACGGTTTGCATTTTTGTAACGAAGCGAGAAACTGCCGTATTGTGAGCGGCGCGACGAACGCTCTATCACTAATAGATTGTTTTACCAAAATTAACTCTCAATATTTTTAGAGCGGACACTTTAAAAGCAACAGCAATTTAAAATTCGTTGTTCACGAATTCACCGTTTACAAAGTTATCTTTTCATCAAAGTTTATCTTATTGAACAACCTTAATTCAAAATATTGCTTCTCTTTTCGATGGAATCAAACAAAAATACGAGTAAATATTTTTTTCACTACTGACCTAACCTTTCTAATGTAGTTTTCTTTCAAAAATCAGGCGTTAAAATTTATAGACTGATTAGTAACCACAAACTAATTCATACCAAGTTAAATTAGTGTTCATTTGACAACTTTTCTTAACTCGATTAACAAAATTCGAAATATAATTACTATAAATGTATTAAATTTTAATTGTGTCTAGGTCCATATTTGTAATAATTAAATGGAGCTTTGAACTTCGAATCATGTCGCAAATTTAAATTAAAATTACATTTATATATATATATATATATATAAAGTAAGTCCCATACCTTTGATAAGGTATCATGGATTATGTAATTAAGCTTTCCATAATGGTACTAAGCCTAACGGCACTAATGAAAGTAGGGGGGCCAGTTCCTTTCTCTCGGCCGCCTTTACTTTCCCAGATTTCTCTGGTACCCAATTATTTCAGGCTAGATATATATCTATATATATTCACTGCAATTTCATTTCTGATTTTGTTTAATGATTGAGTTCTCAGCCAGTTGGGTATTGAAGGCATTGAGATGACAGATTTTTTGGCTCGGGTTACTACCTCCTCTCGCTCCTTTATATATATAATTTTTAAATCCCCGACGCGTTTCGAAGCAAACACTTCATGTTCACGGGAGTAATCATAATATACTCCCGTGAACATGAAGTGTTTGCTTCGAAACGCGTCGGGGATTTAAAAATTATAAAAAAAATTTGTTAAAAAAAGTGTTCAAATTTATATTTATCATACTTATAATGTTAACAATGTGTATAAACAACAAATACAGTCAATTCAATTTATTTGTTTAATACGTATGTTATGAACAGTAATAAAATAATGTAAAATTCCGACGCCGCGTATGCGCCATAAAAGCGCGAGTAGCGGAAATAAAAAGTAGACGTACATGTCTAAATGACGTTCTTTTTTCTCCTTATCTTCTCTTATTTTATCCTTTCATATCTATCCAGGGAAGTATAATACGTATTGATTCAAACACTTTAGCCGATGTTTACACGTTGAGTTCAAAGCGTCTTATTAAATATTATATAACATATATTTTTAAAAAATAAACACACTCAATCCCCACACCCTTGGAGCTCAAAGGTCAAATTGAAATAGTAACATATTGAATATAAAGTAACGCTTTGAATTATAAATTAAAGTATAATTAGGAAAATCTAAAAGAAAACTAATAAAAACCAGATTTACGTACAGCTTTATAGAATCCTAAATAGAAGGAAGAAAACAAATAGCGTTAGTAAGTAATAAAAACTACTATGGCTGAACCATCGAGAGAAAATAATATTTACGGTAAAGATAATAATATTATCGTTCCAAATGCAAATACAAATAGTGGTTAATTTAAAATACCGAAGATTTTAAAATTTAGAATTAAGAAAAGTAAGATCTGAGAATAGGATATTTAAATAGATAAAAATAAGAAAGTTTTGTAATCAAAGCGAATTTATTAAAAATAATTTGAGCAAGTTGTTCTGTTAATGAATTATTGGAGTAATTGTTAATTTGAACTTATATATTAAATATGAGAGTTAATGAACTAATAGCAAATTAAATAAACTCTATAGTGCTAAGCTATGATAAAAGTAAATATTAAAACGACTATTTTTATCTGAGATTGCGATAGTAGAATATGTAGAAAATGTAAACACTATCCAAATAACTTTTCATGAGATGTGGCAACGATGTAGACAACAGAAGAATTCTTATATACCGTCAACTGGCTGACTGAATCGAAATTTAACTGACGGCTCTTTCCCATCTTTTTGTTTCTTAGTGTAAGTCCTAATTAACACGCCCAACAAAAAAAGAAAAAAATCTGTTTCAACTACAAATTTGTTTCTCTCAAGAACATTTTCTGACTCAGCCTTCGACTAATAGTGCAATGCACTACAGGAACCTTATATATTTCTTGTACAAATAATTCGACTCAAAATTCTATTATTAAAACTTGGTATTATTTATGTAGATTCCATTCGTAATCGTCTACACTGTAATGATTAAAAAAAGAATAGAGTCGCATTAGATAAATATCGTCAGAATTAGTTTAAAATATATCAACTTAAATGATGATACTAACGAAGTCAAATTGCTTCAAATTTCAAACAGGTATTGGACAATTTATAGGCGATTACTGTAACAGTACTTGCAGTGCAAAATTGTTGTGGACTCGATGCAACTTAACAACGAAAAAATGCGAATGTAAAGCAGATTTTCCAGTACCTTTGCCACACGACACTGGATGCACTGCAGGTATATAGAAAGAACTATCATTTGCTGTTGTTTTTTTTTTGTTTTTTTTAATATTTAATTTTACTTTTAAAGCAAACTATAACTAACATAAATATGTTTAGCCGCAAGCTTAGGAGAACAATGTTTCTATAGTGAGTCGTGCAGTTACAACGATCCGTACGCAACTTGTATACAAATAAAACACAACGCGTTCTGCCAGTGCATCTCCGGTTATCACATTGTTGCCTCTCACAGATCGACGAGAAAAGATTTCTGTTCGCAAGGTAATTATCGATGTTGCTTAAGTTACGTAAATTATTTTAACACGTTAATTATAAAGAATAAATTGAAACACTGCAAGGAAAGTCAAAACAGCGAGTTGAGTAAAAGCATTACCTTACAAATCAAATAAATTAAGATTCATTATTTGAACGGTTTTAATTCGAAAACGACCAAACACTAATTTTGACCAAACTTTCATTGGACTTTCTTTTTTTTTTTGGTTTTTTACAGTTCTATTCCATAATTCTTCCGTTCACCCGTGAAACGATTTAAAATTATTTATCAACCTCTAAAACAAATAAAACTATAAAATTTGGTAAGCAACTCGAAAAACGTAAAAATAAATTTTGATCAAACAATAAAAGAGGTACCGGCGCACTGTGGAATTTAAAAAAAATTATTTTTGATTTTGAAATGAACAAAAAAAGTAATTGCGAATCATCGCATTTACATCACGACATATAATTATGCAGTTACATTTACATTTCAGATTTAATACAAATTACAACCGACTTGAATACGTTACTACTGATAATAGCCGGTTTGATTATATTTTCTACACTGATATGTTTTGTATTAAAATTATTTGTTGGTTTTCGATCAAGTCGATATCAGAATGCTACGATAACAACACGATTACTATCCACTAGTGAAATCGGTTAGTACATTATTTTATTTTCTTCCATTTTTCACACACCTCGCCTCACACATATATACATATATATATATATATATATATATATATGTATATATATATATATTTATATAATTATAACGATATCGTTTAGTTTGATCTCTCTAAGGATGCCAAATGTAACGATATATGTCGTTTAGTTAAGCCTTTAGGAATGCTACCATGGTCTGGTAATTACCGTGGATGAAAAATTGTATTATTATTATTTTTTTATTATTACGATTTTTTGCACGAACCACTATTTTAGACTTTTTAAGTTATCTATTATTGAAATTTACCTACACCAATCTTTCTGCACCGGTCGACTGTTGAAAAGACACAATTTTAAATATGCACAAAATAAAATACAGTAGAACTTCTTTTATCCGTCACCCTTCGGACCGGGCCTATGACGTATAATTTTGAACAGACGGATGACAGAAATTTCATTACAAACGTGCACAGTTACATATATAGTACTGTACTAAATTTTTGGGAAAGAAATTTAAAAAAAAAATTTTTAACTGGATAACATTTAGAGTACGGTATTTTTATTTACAAATTTAGTATAACATAGTACAATATAGGGCAATAACTAGATAAAATGTCTCTACGTCAAATTGTTTACATCTTTCAAAAATTACTAATTTTCTTAAAAAATCATAAATTAACAAGAGGATAACGGTTAAAAGAAGTTTTACTGCAATATGTAATAAATAATAAATTATTAAATTGTACGCATCAGTTATCGGCAGTGGATCCGGCGATGGCAAGATACAGTTGAACTGGTTGCCGTTTCGACGTTGATGCTCTCAGCAGCGAAAATGATACCTTTTTTTTTTTTTGTTTATTAAAATTTATGTTATAATTACGAACAATACTTTTAATAATCACAAACAATACTTTTACTAACACAGACTTTGTGCTCCAACGACATTCACTCAACAGCAAGGACATAAAACGTTATGTGATTAGAAATGGAAAGTACAAAGGAAAGTAGCAAGGGAACAACAGCTGGAGTTGAGAAGGAAAGGATAAAGAAAGCATTCAAAATAGCGCCAAGAGTTGCGAGTATAGGAGAGAACACTCGGTTTAAAGAGCAGAGCATTTAAAAAAAGGTAATAAGAAGAACGTTTGGAACAGAGAAAAGAGTAGACGTACAACCAAAGTGCGGAATGCTTACTTAGGGGTAGTAGTAAAACGGCGTCTGAGGCAGGAAAACTGTGGAGGAGTGAACCATTGGGGGAATCCGAGCGAACGAGAAAGTCTACTACACTATTACCCTCGATGCCAGACTGGTCAGGAACCCATAAAAAGCCAATAAGAATGTTTCAATGATGAGAATTACTGTTGACTCCGACTGATAGTCTTCCTTAATTTGGAACAATTTGTTCGTAATCACGCTACCGTTGTCAATTTTAATTGTACAAATAGGAGAGGAAGATATAAATACAAGCGAGACCCAGTTTACGAATCTGTAGCACAAATAGGCATTAAAACAATAATGCGAAAAGAAATTAATCGCGCGTATTTCATAAACTATAAGAAGGCGTCTGACCGCGTGAATTATAAATGATTAATGGAGAAACTGCCAGAACTACAATATAAATAATAAACATCTACTAATAATAAAAAAAGTACGTACCGGAGCCAGTATGAAACTTAATACAGATAATACTTAGAATGCTATAAGGCAACGTTGCCCATTAACCCGCAGTTTTTCAAATACATACATATGCAGCAAATGTTATGAAGTGCGCCCAGGTGTAGATAAAATAGGTATAAAAATAAAATGAACAGCGAATACATTCGATAAATTAATATTCGCAGAAACAAAGGCGCAATTGCATAGCACATATTAGATAAAATCAACCACGCAAAAATACGGAATGAGATTTGATTAAACAAATTGAAGGTTACGAAATTCACAGAAAAGTACACAGTAAAATCGGAATCGAAGCAATTATGATTATAATATTACCATTACGGCTACATTGTAATGAAGCAAACGCAATTTCTCATCCAAAGCGACTAAACACAAAATAAAATCGTTAAATCTAATCCAGGCGATGTAACTGCATCATAATATTGAAGAAAGCGCATCTATATCGATAATGCTCGATAGTCTAGCACAATTCTAGCTTAAACAACTTATAGTCCGACATATTTTACTGGTAATTCTGATAATCGTGTGGCTATGTTAAAAATATTTTAACGTCATCGGTTATATGTCATAGATTCGATTCAAAGCATAAAATACGCCTGCTGATATCGACATACATATATGGATCATTTTTTTCACTTCTTTCGTTTTAAAATCGTATTCACTTTTGTGCATATATATGTATATATACATGTTTAAGATAACGTCAATTCTTGCCACATAGAAATCGTTTATTTCGGCGAGATAATGTGAATCTCCTTTATTTACAAACGTCGGAAAATAAAATACAGATAATTTTTCTATTGCTTCGTCAAAATTATTTTTGTTAACAGCTCAAGTAGCTCGCTCTTTAGGAGAAACTAGTAACAACTCTGGTCGACGAACAACGTATTCCCGGCGTGGAAGTCACGGAGTAATGGTATCTTCCTCCAGAGCAACGGCAGCCAGAGCAGCGGCAATTTTGCTCGTATCTTGCCATATACCGCCATCGACGAACAACAACTTAAGAAAATCTTCCGGTAATTTCAGCGTAAATATTTTCAGTTTACTTTATAACATCAAAAATATCAAAATCTAAAAAGAGAACTCTGTTAATAACATCTTTGATGGATACGTGAGCAAATTGATAACAGTTTAAAACATTTTGAAACCGTGGACCTAAAAAAATTCTTCAACTGTATCATTCTTAGATACATACCCTGTTTGTTAAAACTTATAAATATGATATAAATAAATTCGCCTTATTAACAAACAAAAATAAGTATAACTTTAATAAATTAAAATGAATACCCCGCAATTTAAAGAAACATTTTCGAGCTAAATTATCAGCTAACAATACATATACAGAGTACACGCAATTAAAACTAAAAACACACTACAGAAAAATATTGGAACTATATGTGTTAATGTATAGGAAAATAATAGGCGATTAGCGATATAACTGTAATCAAAGGCAGTAAAATATATAAATTAAAGGCGGGATTTTGCTGATAAAATAATAGTGAATTTAACGGGCAAAATTTCAAAACAAACATTTGTCAATTTTGAAAATGTAACGGAATGTAAAAGATGTCGTTCAAAATAAGGGGGGGGGGGGGACATAATTCAGCGGACAGGAGCGTGAAGATTAAACGGGTCACGGTCACGGAGAGGTAAAAAGGAACGAAACTTTCCTACTTTTACATAACAAAAAAGATGTAAAAGAAAAAGAGAACTGTGACGCGAAATAATCTCCGACGATGGTGTAAAGTTTGACGGATGAATTGAAAAACACTAATATAAAGTAAAATAAGCCCGGCATAATCCCAAACACAACTAGCGAATGAAAAGAAAAACAGAAAAATCTCACCGAATATCTATCATAGTTCATTTACCAGAAAAGAATGACGTAGAAAGAACGAGCACATTAATCATTACCGCTATAAAAGAATTCGGAAATGCAAAATGAAAATAGTTTCTAAAAAAACATTTCGAGTTTTAATTTAAAAAGTTAATAAAAATGCACGGAAACTCGATAAAAAATACAAATATATTTCAATAAAGATATTGTGATTATTCTTAGACGACACTTATTTGAGTTTCGGCACGCCACCAGATTCAAATTACGATTAAAAAACCATATTAAATGAGTCTAACACCAGTGATCACTTGCTTTCTATAGATAAAGTATTGGAAACATCAGGAAAACTTAGTGCGGTTTTTAATTGTTGCAGTTACGCAAAAATAAGTATTAAAGTTGTTCAAGAATAATCGAATATCCTCTATTATACGTACATAGTAAAATATATTATTTTTTATCAGATATAAAATTATTCTTTGCTTTCTAATGCATTTTCATTAAATTTTTACAATAAAAATCTCCGAGTCGATACTTTTCCCTTTTTAATTGTATTTCGCAATTTTTAATGTAAATATTTTTGAATAATAATACGGATAGATTACAATGCTGCTACCTTGTGTACCCTATGAAGTTGAGCATTGATTATAGAGTATAATAATAATGATCAAATATAGTATTTTCGACAATGATGAATTTGTAAATGTTCCGTGGAAGATTTCAAATTCGTTATCTTTATTCTAATTTACACATTTTTGTGTACGCTAACGCTGGTCATGCTTAAAATCACTCGCGTGTTCAAAGGCCGTTTAATTTATAAAAAAAATATTAACAGACAGGTGTAGACAGTTATCTATATTCAATTACTAAATTGTTCATATTTTTTCGTTAATTTTTCTCTGGTTTTATTAAGCGAAGAAAGAATATCTCTAGCAGGACTACATTTTTCAACGTTTCTTTTAATGACAATTCGGTCAATATTGAAGGGCGGTCACCGCCAATGACCAGTTCAATTAACTAATAAACACAGGATATCATTAGAGTCACTATGCACAATTATAAATTATACACGCAGTAATGTAGAGAGAGTCGTTATAGTGAGAATTGCAAATTTGCTTTCTTCATTCGAATCTAAATTTATCATCCGTGATTAAATGTTAATTTTTTGTATCCGTCTGTGATAAAAATTATTTATTTCATCAGGGGCGGATCCAAAAGGACATTTGGAGGGGGGATTATACAATTATTTACGTAAAATCTTCTACGGTAGGCAGTAGATTTAAGAAATACACCCCTTGTTTCATAAAGAAAATCAAATAGCGACCTTAATAGAAATTTCAAAATGTTTTAAAAATACATAATTATTACAATTAAATTTAATTTTTAGGGGTGAAAAATAAAACGAAATTACAAAATTCTAGCTAAAGTGGTAGTTTAGAAATAGTAAGAAAGATGGTAAATTTAATTAGACTTTACTTCTTTTTTATTTTTGTTAGTAATCCGATCCGAATTCTCTTTGTCCGTGAGCAAGTAAAAAAAAATATATACATTTTTCATTGAACTCTATTTTTAATTAAAATTGTAAAATAAAAATTAAAAATAAATAAGAAAGGCAAAAGTTCGATGATATTTAAAATAAAATAAAATGGTAACATTAATAGTTTTACTAGAAAACTGTATTAAATATTAGTTATAATTAAATCCATGTTGTAACATTTATACAAATCGTTTATAATATAAATTAAGTTTCTCTGTTATAACAAATTTTTTCATAGAGGCTTTGGTTCTTTGGGGAGGGGGAGAAATGTCTCCTAATCCCCCTACTCCCGTGGATCCGCCACTGGTATCATGCAATTTACGTTTCCGCGGTAAATATAACGCTGTTAATATTTTAAATTTTAATCGTAAAAATGTCTCTAAAAAGATCCTCGCTTTTAATGACTACCGTGAGTATCTGCGTTTGGCGACACTCAACGGTGTACTCATATGAGGTACCACCGCTGGTCGGTAGACGAATAGAATTATTAAGATCGGTTTAAATAATTCAGAAGTATGCTTAAGTAGACATAGAAAAACAAAAACAAAAACAACGAAAGTAGCATTCGCGACGAACATACAACCTCCTTTGTTTGTATTGTAGTAAACGGAATATATACCGATATTAAGAAAATAACAACTTTTCGTATAAGTAAAATCTATCGGATTTAAAAATGATATTTCAATAAAGACGCTTAAATTCACCGAGTGCGTACACATTTACAGGTTCTAACACGGGCAGTACGTTGTTAATACAGAACAGCATCGACTCGCCGAGATCGTACAGTGCGAAACAATTTAAACGGGAGTGGGATCAACGAGCAGCGAGCAAAAATCGAAGAGCTTTGATTCAAAAATCAGCATCTATGGATCAATTTAGTACTTTTCCAAAATCAACGCCGGTAGGACTGTTTTAAGATTTTTCTACATTAATCGATACATTTCTAACGTACGCACTAATAAATTATATCGCGTCTTGATACAACTTGTATTCTTCATGTTTATTACCACCTGGTTAGGTAAATAAGAAACCAATTATGTCACAGATGGATTTATGTATGTGGATAAAGCAAGTGGTATCTTTTTCATTAATAATCGTCTAAAATCGTTTTCTCTCGCAAGCTTTTCCTTTGCACTGTCCGCGGGGTTAATCTGCAGTAAATATCCACAAAAGTAACTCTTACAAAAACATCCTGGTTTTGACAGACTCCCAGAAATCACTTAACCCCTTGATTCAGCCTCCTCCTCCCCGCCCATTACTTGCATCATCCAGCTCCTAATAGGGTTAGAAATAAAAAACGTTAAGGTGTCGTTCATTTGGACCCCGGCGAACATAGACATCAATGAACATGACATTCATCAACTAGCGATGCTATCATTAATCTCGCTCCAGCCATTTATTGCATATGAAGATTTGAAGGAAAAAATCAAAAAACTGGATCGGCAATGCGCCTGACCATTGCAAGATTCCTATTACTAGAAAGGAGGAGATGGTCAACCACATACTAAGGATCGGCAATACAAACCTTACATATGGCCATCTGCTAAGTAATAGTTCAACTCCTCGGTGTAATCGTTGTAACATCTTACTATCGATACCACATATTCTGCAAAAACGTCAGAGTTATACCACATATTGTAGCGGCCTCTCAAAATGGTTACAAGAGAAGTTAAACAGTCAAATTACACACAGTCAGTTACAGTTTTTCGTTCCATATATATTAATTACGACGTAATTCTTATGCTACCCCCATTCGAAAAAATGTCCAAAAAAAATATCCCAGAAAAATGTCCCAATTTTATGTAACGTTTGTTATATTTTATAGAATTTTTGTAATTATTATTTTACAAATGTCACAATATAATGTAACGAAATATGTAACGAAAATGTAACGAAAAATATAATGAAAAAATTAATTAATTTTATATAATGAAAGTTAAATGTTAGGATAGGATTTTTGTGATTGTTATTTTTTTTGTGTTGATGCCAGTAAGAATTACGTTGTAAATTTTGATCATTTTATACAAAGTATAGAAGAGAAAAAGACCGAAATGAAAGTAAGAGGGGTCAAGGGGCACAGCCCCTTGCGAGGCCAAAATGGCCGAGTTATATATATATATATATACATGTAAACTCTAAATGATAAAGATATAGAATTATAGTCTATTAAGGCGTTAAATCTCCAAAAAAAAAAAAAAAAAAAGATCAGCCACGAAAACGGTCGTCCATAATGCGTGGCATATACGACCAGTAAAACGCAAACTCACTTATGACGATTTGTCTAGATTGTTTCCGATCACTCTCCATACTCCCCTGACTTAACCACGAATTACTGTCATTTGTTACCCGCTGTGAACAAGTCCTTGAATGAAGTCAGATTTACGGACGAAAAAACACTAAAATTTACCTATAGCATTTTATGACATTTTGAAGCTTACAGATCACTATGAAAATAAACTGTTCAGATTATATAGAAAAATTAATCTGTTTTTAATATATTTAATGTTACCCCTAGAACGATCGATTTTCATTTATTAACGAACACAGGTATTACTTTTTAAATGATTATCTGTTGGACACAATTTATTTTGAACTGGTGAAAATTTAAAAATAAATTCAGAGCAAAGCACATGTTAAAAAGATGAGGTGATAATTCAAAAAAAGAAAAAACGCGCAGTGTAATAAAAATAAATGAATTCGGTAAGTACTTTATTACCGATCTTTGCGCCTTTTTTCTCGTTCTCGAGTTTCTTGTTTTTCTTTTTGTTACTGAATATTATTAAAACGTACGAAATGAAAAGTTTAAAAGTTTAAATTTATTAAACGATCTCAAAAGGGAAAATCCGTGTCGGTATTTTTTGCGTGCAAGCGTACTCTTCAACGTAATGAATGCAAATATGTTGAACCGATAGACCGAAACAAATTTGAATGATTCGATTAGTAATGATTATGGTAAGTCAAAGACAAAACAGCGACAATATCCGAATCAAGTAATTTCCACTAATTGTAAGTAAAATCGTTTTCTAAACTATGTATTTTCGAGGGGGAACGAATTAATATCGAAGTAAGTATATGCAACACTGTGAACTTAAACTGAAATTATAATTACAGACTCGATCAACGAGCAGCAATTTCAATGAAGAAATATTACCGGACATAGTGATAAAGAGACAAAGCGCCGAATCACAGCTGCGGCAGTCATCTACTTTATGCATCGAGAATCAAGGAAGCAAGTCTCGATAATGATTTTTCATCTTTTACAGTTAAAAAAAAAAAAAAAAAAAAAAAAAAAACTCATATTTATATATGTATTTTTTTTTCTTTTTATATTACCCAGTAAAAACTAGTTTTTAATGTTAAGTATGTTTAAAACGTGGAAAAATAAAGATTAAAAAAAAAAACAAGAAACAGGAAACAAATTATTTTTTTGAACATCAAAAAATAATACGTATATATGCTCGGTAAAAATTCGAAATAACGCATAATATTCGTATCGGACATAATCGTACAATCACCGGTGTGTAAATATACAACTTATATACCGTTACGTTATTTTCCTTCGTGCAGTAAGCGAAAATGCGTTCTGTACCGATTGATCGAATTTCACATTACAAAACCAACCATACCTGGAAATAAACAATTCAACTGTAACTCCCGCTTCTGTTATTAACAACACACAAAATACCTGTACAACGCTCATTCATGTATATTATCAATCTTTTAGCGATGTTTTCATCGAATTGTGTAAATGATTTATTAATTTGTTGCTTCCATCACAGTTTTATTCGATACAATAATAATGATAATACCGTATTTACCCATGTAATGCGCGCACATATTTTCATATAAATGAGATTGTAATTTGAAGGCGCGCACAGTCGGCCGACGTTAAGTTTAGATAAGAGAGGAAAAAATGAATGTCACGTGTAGATCGTTCTCTGTTCTGGATATCACGCTGAATCACATCCCGTGTATACATTGCGGTACCAGAATATCTAGTGAGGAAACGTTTTAAAAAATGCTGCATCCCTAATGCTATGAACTGTACAGAAGACGATATGGTATGGCTAAGTATGAGTGATGGGAGTTGTGAGAGTAATTCGAATGCCAGTAGTATAAATGAAAATAGTGAGACAGTGATGATTGAATCAAGTTTCACAATACTGTATTACAGTCATATACGAAGTAAGGTTTTTAATGATCAGTAAGTCTATCAGTAATCTGTAGGATGATAAGTGTACTCAATTGAAAATAAAAAAAGGCTTCAAATGTTCTGCTGAAAATTTCGGTAAGTCTTCAGCTATTATTTTCATCATCTTAATTTCCGGCTAACCCTGTTCTGAAAAATAAGGCGCGCACATTACACGGGGGCGCGCATTACATGGGTAAATACGGTAATAACAATAATAATAATAACGAATTATTTATAAAATACCGCCAAGTGTTCCCAGGTTATATTTAAATAACTGAAAAAAAATTCAGTACTTAAAATTTATGTTAAAGAACAAAAAAACCCGAAAAATTAATATTAAATTTTCATTAAATCTTACCAGCAGCCGAACATTTATCACAAGGTTGGAAAAAATATTCTAACGTAAATAGTAAGAAAAATGACTCTATTTCTCTATTAGCGTTATCCTATATATCTGTTTCTAATTAAAGTCATGTTCGTATCTACTGACGAAACGACGAAATAATGAGAGACAGGTAACAAAAGTAAATAGAAAGACCTCAGTAATATTGAATTAAAATCGTTAAATTTTTTTTATTTGTATACTGTTGACTGAGGAAAAAATCAAGTAAATTCTTCCAGCACACAGTAAACAGGAAAAAAAGAGAGCAAAAATGATTAACAAACAAGAATAAGTTATGATTAAAAAATAAATCTAAAGCCGTATTAGAAAATTGTATTTAAAAAAAAAAAAAAAAAAGAACAAAGTCGCATAATTATCCAAAAAAAAAAAGAAAAACTTTTTTTCTTTTCATCGCAGACTTATATTTTTAATTGTCAAAGTTGTACAGTCGACTGCTATTATCCGGATCGATTTTTCACAAAAAAAATAAAATAAACAAAAAAAGAAGAAAAAGCCAAAACGCTTTTATAAAACCCACAGCTATATGCAGTACGTATCTCTGAATATTTGTTTACATTCGCTGAAAAATGAAGATGCTGTAAAATTTTTAAAATTTGGCTTCACAAAGAGTTTGTACCCGTAGTTGTGAAACATTTGTCCGCCAAAACAGTTACCGAGAAAAGCAATCCTTATTCTCGACAATGCACCTTCCCATCCGGCAACTTAGGATCCAGTTGAAGAAAATGTGGATCACGAGTCCCTTCAAAGTGTTATACAGCACGATGAAGAACTGAAAGCGATCGAAGTAGCGCTAGAATACATTACTCAACTGAAAGAAGCGTCACCGGCTGATATCCATTTGTTTAAGCAAGTGGCGAGATATTATATCGGCAAGGAAGAAAATGCAACGAAAGACACAGAGACTTTAATCGCAGACTTCTTTAAAAACTAGTTAATATATAGCATAAGTTATTTTATCATGTTCAATTTTTTATAAGATAAGTTAATTTTCATTTTTTCATTTAATTTGCAGTATTTAACCTTGAACTCCGGCGTATCCGGATTTTTTGCTATCCGGACCGGCTGGCCGCCCAATTAATCCGGATAACCGCGAGTCGACTGTACGTAAACTCATATGTGACGTCCGCGCACACACTACGCATACTTCAGCGAAATAACAAATATGAGATTATTAACCGAAACGCGTTTAAAAACAAATTGTGTACGATAGCTTTTTTTTCACATACTTATGACTTTCCAAAAGTGGTTCGGTGAATTTTTCGTTTGGTTTTAACATGTATTTTTGCACCAGTTTGTTCACTTCGTGACCGCACACGTTGCGGCTTTGTTCAAAGCGCGAATAGAATTTCCCAGTTATTGGCTGCACTGCGTAACAAGAACAATCATTAAACTTTTAAACGTTTCAAAATGAACTCTAAACTGATAAAACTTATTTAAAGTAAAAATTCAATCTATATTCTCATCCATACTTTATACGATGCGGTAATCGAAGAACTTACATCAGAGTGACGGCTTTTCTCATTTTCCGTAAAGTTTAACTGTGTCGTTTACAATTTGAGCAAAAGGGAAATGCGATTTGTTCCTTTTATTATTAAAAAATATTAACCCGCCAAAGAAAAAACGTGCACATATCAAAAGCAGCTAATTCCGAATAATTAAAGTATATTCCAATATTCAAAACGAAACTGTTCACCGGTAAAGGTGAGAAAAACTTCACGATACACATACATCAAATGTTTTTGGCAACACATAAAATTAAAGAAAAATAAACGAGCCCTTTTCCCCACTCACTTCGGTTATACCGGCCAAACATTGTTAACTATTATAAACTATCAAAACACTAAATGTTTATATACCTCTCTTGTACATTACAAAGAAGTGTAATCTTGTAAATTATATATATAATTTACGATGAAATTATGCAGCTAATCTTATAAAAGTATTTCTCTTTAAATTAATTTCTTTCTTACGTTCGGTACTCACAAATAATTAATTGTTCATAATTCTCGGTTATGGTAATGTGAATCATTGCACGATTATAATTTTATCAGCTGATGTTGTAAGGCGCAACACGAAAGAAGCGAGTAGAAGGATTTTCTCAATGTTCTCAATTTTTAATTATTTCTGGGTACCTAGTCAATATTGAAATTAATTTTCCGATTTTCAAATAAAACATAAAAAAAAGAAAACATCAAATAGTTGCCGGAATATGTTTTATTAACAGAAACCAGACAAAACTTAAGAAAATAAATGAAAAAATCTTCTCGCGACAATAATTGAAATATCTGCGTAAAAATCTTTAGTATCGGTTTATAAGTGCACAGCGCCTAATATTCCGAACCAGGACTTCGAACCGGAGCTAAACTAAAAACCCGAAAAAAAACCCTAGTTTGTCCCGAAATGAAAATGTTCTTTTCGGGTTTTAAAGTATGTCTGTTCTTTCTCATGTAAGCGCATGACATTAGTGCACCGGTATTACTATGTTGTTCATTTATCGGTCAGTCATGTCATCGACGCGATATGCCATTATTCCATTGAAAATTAGTAAGATAATTTCGTTGATCTTGCAAAGTCAGCAAGTATAAACTTTAATATCCGACTGTAAAATATAACTGTTTGCTAATTTGTAATTGAAACACAGAAATTTGTTATCGTTTTATTACAGTCAGCAAAAAATTCACGCCGGAGAAATTACTTAGGCAGTGAGTGAAGTTTAAGTTAATTATGTTTTTTTAATAAATTTAATTAACCTCATTACGCTAATTCTGTATTCTGCGTGAAAAGTCGTTACCCCATCAAGCACCAACCTATTAATTTTGCTCTTCTAGACAAAAAAAAAAATGCTGTTGCTTCATTATCCGAAAAAAAATCTCCCTAATGTTTCAAACTACTATAGCCATCTTTAGATTATTTTTTTTCCGTTTTGGGCTCGTCAACCGGGGACCTTTACCCAGAAACAATTAAAATAGGAAAGAGTCGATTATATCTACGTACGATATCAAATGTTGTTAGGAGGAAGTAATCAATATAATGGGAATAATGTGTGGAGAAGGAAAAGATAGGACATAGGAGGCGCAATAAGGAGTAGGAAGACCGAGTATCAATAAAATGGAATTAGAAAAAATAAATAAACACTTAATAAACACATGATCCGCATCGCAAACATGCTCTTACCTTGAGAGGGCAATATTGGGAAAGAAACCAACAAAAAACGAAAACGGGAGGAAGATAATATGGTTTAAGAACGCAGACAAATAATGGAGACAACAACAGAAAAACGAAGTGAAGGAAACGGATTGGCAGGAAGACTAGGCTGAACAGACAGATAAAAAGAACAATTGTTAGAAAAAGAAGAAACGGTACATATCCGACCATCCTTAGATAAACTAAATGAAAAGATATTAAAAATCCTATAACGAAAAAAAAAAAAAAAAAAAGAAAGAGATCATTCATCTTGCGCCACCATTGATGATTTTTCTCTTGCAGAATTCAGAATTGAATTTTCCGCCATTAGCATCACAAGGAAAACTGATACAATGGCTTTTAACTAGAAACACTTTGTCGTAGTCTTGTTAAATTTTTAGCCATATTATCTCGACTTAAAGTACTATTTATACATCCAAAGAAACAGTTTCTTCGGTTTTATGAATAACAAAGATTTTAAAATGATAACCAACTATCATTTCTCGATTGCATTCGTCGCCTTTTGCCGTTTCACCTTTTAAGACATTGCGATTTTTTTTTTTTTTAAGAAAATTTCTTAATATTTCAGACACTTTTTGTCGTTCTTTTCACTTACAATGTCTCCTTTATTTATTTATTGTACTTTTTTAAATGAAACTTCCACGATCGTTTTCCGCCATCAGACACCATATAATAAAATTATTATTCATTTTTAATGTGGAACATGTTAAATTTAAGATAACTATATATCTTTATATTTAAATAATTTATTATCCGAATAATCTTAAATTTAAAAAGTAAAGAAAAAATAACATTTTAATATAATCGTATTAGATATAATTGTAAACGCATAATTTTAGAGAAGCCTCGAGATTTTTTTTTTTTTGTTTTTTTTTTTATATTTATTATATAAAGTCTATGTGCCGCGTATAACTGCAAGGCTATCGCGGCACATGTACCATCTCGTTTATATGAACTTGCCTAATTTGTTTGTTTTAATGAATTTGAGAGCTCTGTTGTGGTCCCAGACGAATACGGGAACACCGATCAACCCTTTTTCGATGAAAAATAAACAAAAACGTTCTGATTTGATTTCGTATTTATTTCACGTAAAAGCGAAAGTGGCGATCGAATTACGCGGTAATAACAGATAAAAAAATTCGATAGCCTGCGAGGGCACAATTAGCGCAACGAGCGGCGAAAAACTAATCGGAAAGACTTTAATTTTGGTAAAGGTTTTGCCTAGTGAAAAAACATCAAAAAACGGGCATGTATATATCGGACTGGTCGAACGACGACCTGATTAAAGTTACGTCATTCGCAAACAAAAACGTGAATAAAAAAGAAGAAGGCTTAACAAATTTAACGACGTCAGCGAGACTTATTGAATCGCGTATGCACCGTTAGGCAAAACGTTAAACAGCGATGCTAACGTGCGCCATAAAACGGGGTTTTAGTTCACAACACAGCGATTATTGCGCGGTGTCAGCGAATAATATCTTAGCGAAGCGCGTGTACAGCAATTGTCGAAATTATAAACGACGATGTTAGCATTACGACATCAAACGGAAGTTTGGAGCACAACAGTTCGTTATAGTTGGGCAGGGTAATTGGACAACATTGCTTCAACGGAGTCGTTAGATAAGTCAAACAAGTTCATGCGTGAGCAATGTCCAAGTATATGATTAACTACGGGTGGAACGGGCTGCAAACAGAAAGGACACGCTACAAGATAAGAGGCACGTTCAAAGAGGAAATATGCTAAGCCCCTGCTCAGAATCAAAAATTCGTAGCGTGTGTCATTTTGAACGGAAGCCACCACAGCTCTGTGTTCGGTTTGATAGCCTTTAGCCACGCTGTCTGTGACAGCCAAAGCTGCTCCTATTTATTTGAATAATACATATGCAGGGATTTGGATACAGTGCACGAAGGGTCAGCATTTATGTTTGTGGGGTTAAACAGCATTGCTCTGGCAGCAATATCTTCCTGTTCATTCCCCGGCATTCCAACGTGTGCAGGGACGCACAAGAATATCACTTCACAGCCTAACTATGAGATCTGTCTTATTGTGAAATTTATCTTTGCACACAGAACGCTTTTGTTGGAAGAAGTGAAGCCTTAAGATTACTTGTTGGAAGAAATAAAGCCTCCGGATTACTTGTTGAATAATATTAAATTCTAGAAGAAAATTTTCGATATTTAATCGTCTTTTTAACAGTTAATCTTTCCTTAATTATACATTTTCAACGTGTAAAATCAGATACAGAATCAGACTGCCGTATTGTATTTAAGCTATATTCTCATAACTGATCAGCTAAAACTACATTCGATAATCTGTTATAAAATATAATACGTAGTAGCATGTTGTTAATAGAAGCAACGTTTCCCTTGAAACACTGAAATGGCAAAACAGAATTTGATATATTTCTTATTTTAATTATTTTACGAGTTGTTCATTTTTCATCTAGTTGCATTTTGTTTGTCTGCCCTTACATAAAAAAGTATTTTGTGATTTACTTTATCGGAGCTTTCCCCATATTTAGACTCACGTTTCGCTACTGATAATATGTGTTGATGTTAGAAAAGATTTAAAAATGCGATAAAGCATCAAAAAGAAAATTTCTAAAGTAAGTTTCTGGTTATCTTCGTACACGCGTAATCTGGAACTGAACTCTTTTATAACTGTTAAATTTTTAAGATGAAATATTTTCGAGTCGATCATAATTTTATACATATTATCTTCTTTTTTTTTTTTTCACTTTAGCAAGTTTCCTGGAAGAAACTTTATTACCACGGCCTTACTTTTTTGTAAATTGCAACAAATTTAATTATTTCGTTACATTATTTTGTACCGCCCATATATTTCTTATTTTCCGATATGTCTTTGCATTATTTTTATTTCTCATTTCAATTTATACACCAAACTGAATACTTTTAAAAAAGGGATAAAATGGTATGCGTAAGAATGCAAATTATAAAAATTAATTTCGAGAATGCAATGTAAGTAATATAAAAATTCCCATTTAAAAAGGTATTTAAGTAATTCATAACCAAATAAGCAACATGATTTTTTGAATTTACAATTAAATAAATATCATTTAATTTTTTTTTTCTCGTACTACTTAAAAGATTCATAACTTATACAAGCTAAAACTCATTTGTAATCGTGATCTAATAATTCTTCCTACATGTTGTTTTCGTTAATATTTTTGCAGTGGTCAAATGACCATGTTTGATTAGTTTACGATCAATTCAAGATTGTCAATATTTTTTAAACGTAATTTAAAACAACAAATATATAAAGATTACTTTTTATTTTCATATATATATGTGTGTGTGTGTGTGTGTGTGTATACATATATATATATATGTATATATACCGTTCATAATGAGAAGAGATAATGTAAACCTTAGTTGATAATATTTTAAATACAACAGTGTAGAGAAGAAAAATATTGCTCTGCAAATTTAGACTGTTATTTACAAAGAAAACATAGAATTCATGATTATACAAAAAAATAAATTAAGGTTTAATGAGTATAAAAAAAAATCCAAATACCAGCGGAAACACAACGATCGCCAGATAAATTCATAAAGCATGAAATTTTGAAAATAAAATTAAACAAAAAAACAATTCTTAAAACCTGTATAGAACCTATAACGGATAATAGGTGTTATTCTTTTGAAATACTAGAGTATTCAGGATTTTAAAAAGTTACTGCAGTCGGTAATAATTTTGTAATTAAATCTGAAAATATTAAATTAACCAAATGTAGCTGCAAATAATGTTTTCAAAATAAATAAGGTACTTGGAAAAGAAAAATGATGCCTTTAAAAGTGAACATAACTACAAGATTAAATAAACCTATTCTCGGAATAAATACCCAATTAATAATAAAAGGTAAAATAAATTCACCTTAGAAATGACTAAATTAAAAAACAGACATACTGGAATCTACATTAAATACATGATGGGAAAAATTTTACAAAAATACGTGTTCAGCGAATATATTCCATTATAAGGAACAATGGAATATGATCAGATTGGTTCACTTAATAGAAGTGAAATTGAAAAACAATATACTAAAGATATAGATCAAATATAGAAGTTTTATATGATGAACATGTTTTACCTGCCACTAAAATCAACGGAATTAAATGTACCGCACACGCTCTACAATTATCTATCAAAAATTCTATAAAAAACGCAGAACCAAATAAGCAGAGAACTAGTGAAAAAAGTTGCATTTTCCTTTTGTAAAATCGCATTTAAAGATAATAATATAAAAAAAACAATATTCAATTATACAACAAGAGGGAACAGTACATACAGGATGTTACGTACATTAGTAAAATGTAAAAATGTTTTATTAATTTTAGAAAAAAGAAAAAAATTATATATATATATATATATATATATATATATAGAGAGAGAGAGAGAGAGAGAGAGAGTGCAGCAGTATAACTTCCTTTTTTAAAATGCGCCACTTTTTTTCTACTAAATGTTTTAAAGAAATAATAACAGAAAATCGAAATAAAACTGCAAGGGAAGAAGCATACATATTGCCAATGAGATCCGAGTATATTATTTCGATTTTCTGTTATTATTTCTTTAAAAAATGTAGTAGAAAAAAAGTGACGCATTTTAGAAAAGGAAGTTATGCCGCCGCACCCTGTATATTGCTGCCCAGATTTTTGTGAGACCCGTTATATCAAGCAGACCACCTTTTCCGTTTTTCTATTGTTCAATCTCCTTTGTGTCCTTATGACCCTCCAGAGCTCAATTATACCTGCGATGCGAATCACGTCTTGTTCGAATGCTCCTTTATTTCCTCCGAACCTGCTACTCTGTATTTTAATCTTCTGCGCCTTCGCCTTCCTACTGCTTATAGTGTCCACTCCATTCTTGCATTCCCCTCTTTGAATATATTTCCTTTGTTAGCTTTCTTTATCTCCTCAGTTTCTAATTTTTTCCTTATATAATGTATAATTCCCTGCGTTGGGTAAGTTCCACTGTTGACGTACCCAAAAAAAAAAAAAAAAAGCAGAGACCCGGGCTTATTTAAAGTGCTAGAATAACAAAGTTATGTTTTTTGTAATGTAATTATTCATGTGGATCATAGGAACCATAGATGGGTAACCTAAATTTAAAAATAAAATATACAAATTTTGCAGTGTTATAATGTATTATGCGAGACCCGAAAGGTAGACTATTACATACGAGACCCCTTAAGATTTTATACGGACGCTACGAAACCCGACACTGTTGCCGCATGATACTACTCAGTAGATGCTATCACTGCAGTTTTCCTGTCAGTGCTACGAAACCCAAATCAGTTTGGTTTTAGCATTTTTCAGAAGTTTTGCGTTCGCGATTTTTTATATGCAGGATTTTTCGTTGTTGCTTACTATGAAAAACTGAACAGATTTAATTTTAAGTTTAGTAAAAACTGTGAAATTCAAACATATTTAAAATTACATGTATCTTTTTTGTAAGTGATCTAAATATTTTGGTCTCATTTAGCAAACACCACATAAGATTTTTGAAAAGAAATAAACTCTAACGAAACACATAAAATTAAATTTTTAATAATTTTTTTTTTTTTTTTCAATGACTTCATCCTAGAAAGATATTCATTATAATTTTTTCAAATATTGCTTTCTAGTGCTTCATACATTTAATCTATTTTAAACATTTTTATTTCATTGTCTTTCTGGTTATGTGGTTAAATCAAAAAAAGATTTAAAAAATTGCTGAGACGTTAGTGAAGCATTGGTTAATGTGTTTACTTGTCAGCAATAATAAATTGAATTTTTATATTTAAAAATAAAATGCTTTTTTACAAAAAATAAATACCGACTTCAAGGTTTATTATAAAAATTTAAAAATGCACTAAAAAGTAAAAAATAATTACTCCCGATAAAATATATATATATCAGAGTGATATAACTTAAGGTGATATCGTAATTCTTATACAACGTTAACTTTTTGGAGTTGGCATCAAATTCATATTAAAAGAATAATTAAAAACTGCATTAAATTGTTCCTAGATATAGTAACATGAATTTAATTCCAACTCCAAAAAGTTAACGTTGTATAAGAATTACGATATCACCTTAAGTTATATCACTCTGATATATATATATTTTATCGGGAGTAATTATTTTTTACTTTTTAGTGCATTTTTAAATTTGTATAATAAACCTTGAAGTCAGTATTTATTTTTTGTAAAAAAGCATTTTATTTTTTACTTTTTAGTGCATTTTTATTCAATTAAATTAAAACAATTTAATAAGAACAGATATTTCCACGGTAAAAACATCAAAAGCTACATTTCCATGGTAATTTGGCAAATTTATAGTATTTTTAAGTCAATAAATCTAATCCGACGGTGAAAACAATCATGAATGAAAAGCATCCAAAAAGCTTCAATCTCTCGCATTATTAAGGATAACTCAAAAACTATCGGTCAGATCTTGATCAAATTCAAATGGGACCACATGAGAAACACCACCTTTCAAATAAAAGAAGAATCATCAAAATCGGTTCACCTAGAAAAAAGTTCTGTGGTAACACACATGAAAAAAAAAAAAAAAAATACAGACGTATTGAATACCTCCTCCTTTTTTGAAGTCGGTTAAAAAGGGAAAAAAACGTCCGAAAATTTCATTAATTTTGAAGATTTTTAAAATAAAATTATTCATTTCGCATTAAGAGGAGTCACGGTACTTAGTTTACTGTTTAAACTAATAATGAGTTTTTGTTATTGAGCTTTAAACGACTTTGTAAATTAACAGTTCATTGAATAAATTTGAACCACATATTAATTGCAATAATTTCTCGATAAATTTACATTTATGTATTTTTATAAAAATGAGGCTAATGAGCATTAGCCTCATTTTTATAAAAATACATAAATGGTAAATATGACTTTATTCAAAATTTTGTTTAGCTTAATTTGCTGTGTGCGGTTGAAACATTTATCAAAATGTACATGTACCTATGTTAAATCGATTTTTTAATATAGCTTTGTGTATGCAGAAATTTTCAAATGTAATTAAAATTCTTAAATTTCGTTAAACGATCGCATTTTGTTAATCGAGAAAAATTAAATACATTTCCAAACCTATTTTAATTAGCAATTATCGCACCTCAGGTGAACTTCATTGGTTATCGCACCGCCGGTGGACACTTAATTTTGTAATAATTTCTCTCTCCTGTCGATCCATAGCTACTAAACTACCTTGCCTTTATTTCTCTTATCAGTATTTTTCATTCTTCTCTAATCCGTTTTGTCTTGACTAATTCTATGTATCCTGATAATTTCTATTAGGTTTGTGACAGAGATCACATATTTTTAAAATGTTCTCCAATCTATCCCTTGAACGTGATTTATTTAGTTCTCAATTCTTAAAACTTGATCTTCCTGTACTGCATAATGCATTTTATGTTTTTTCTTTACCTATCATCTCAGTTGTTCTTATTTTAAAAGTTTTCATTAGTCCACATTAAATTTTAAAAAATTATTTTCAACTTGCTTCATCTATTTCATACATTTTTTGGACCAATGCTCTTTGTTGACAAAATTTAAAGGAAAATGAAAAAGAGAATTTTTGAATCTGTTCCTTATTTTATATTATATTTATTTAAAATCCGTTGTCCATTCTTTTTAATAAACGACACAGTATCACTAACCATTTTAAGTAACCAATTTTGTATACAATTTTCAGGTCAAGCCAAGATATTTATCAAACGTCCAAAGTGGCTAAAGTCCTCTCGGAAAAAGGGGAACAATATAGAGGAAAAAATTTGATGAAATTGAAGTAATTGATGATTTAGAGGAAAACAAAAAAAGTTTTACTTATTCTAATCCTAATTTTCATACGTCGTTAGGTCAATTTCCTTTCTAACAAGCTCAATAATGAAAAAAACAGGACCAAATAAAAAGTATAGAAAATAAATATAAAGTTTAGATACATATGAATAAATCCAAGTAATTGACAACATTGGCTAAATGAATAACTTCCGGGACAAAAAAAAAGTGTAAATATAAAATTTAATCAAGTCCAAATTTGATTTGTATGTAAGTATTTGTATATATTCAACGTTAAGTATTATTTCTTTAACTACCATTTCATTAACAGAAATATATCTTATTATTAAATATGACAAAGGAATAAGATATCATTGTTCATTAATGTCCAAATGAAGCTTTAGCTTTGATTAATTGCGCATCTTAATTATAAATATTTTGATCATAGTTACTTAGATCTTAACCAGAATAATTTATGAAAATTAAACGTGTCTATCTGCCCACTGATATATTTTAAAAATACTATCTTTTATAGTAAATATAATTAAAATTGAATTTATGATTGTTTCAAGTAGTAAAATAATTTATAACTTTACAATAAATTTTATGTAATATTAATCAAGTATACCAAATAGTATCAGTGCCGATGTCACCTGTTTAAATAATCACTGGTTGGGTCTCGCAACATTTTTTAATTATCTTTACAATGATATATTTTTAAAATGACGTGGAAATGTACATGCTGGATCTCGCGTAAACATTAAAATAACTCGAGTCTGTTTGTATATACAAATGCAATGTTGCCATAGTGATGGGGTTCACAAGAACTGTGTGACATCCTAAATCACAAAGCATTTATATAATCTGTAAAGCGCTCTCTGCTTAAAAGCTGCCGAACTAAATCTGCATATACATAGAAGTATATATTCATTGTGAGACCCACACAAAAATTTGCCAAAAGACACGTGATCTGTACATCATGAAAAATTGGTCAAAAACGGTAAAACGTTGTGAGACCCGTTTCGCGTGAATTGGCTTTCCAGAAACTGGTCTGTCTATAACCAAATATAAATATAATATATATTAAAGCTGCAGAAAAAAAATCGTAAAATCCGTTCTATAGTACCCAGAGTTAACTTTTTTTCAACCAACGTATTTTCTTTGTGAGATCATAAGAAAATAATAAAACCCTGAAAATTTTAAAATTGAAGGGCCCAAATTTTGAAAAAAATAAAAATCAAGTTTTAAGAAATAAATTTTAAAAATATTCCACAACCGGTTTCATATAAGTTACGGTATTGATTTTCTTTTTAACTTGCATATTAAGGTCTCCAGAATACAGGAAAAATAAAAAATTCGAAAAATTTTGATATTTGGGGACCAAAATCTGGGAAAATATATGATTAAAACGGTAAAAAAAATTCACAGTTCTTTCCATGGTAGCTGGAGGGTCACTCTTCTTTTTAAGTGGTGTATTTTCATAGGAAAATACGAAACTCTCAAAATTTTGAAATTAAAGATTTTGAAAAATTTTAAAATCAAGTTTTAAGAAAAAAATGTTTAAAAAATTTCACAGCCGGTTCTATATGAGTTATGGTATTGCTTTTCTTTTTAACCTGCACACTAAGGTCTCCAGAATACGGGAAAAATATTAAATTCAAAAAATCTTCATATTTAGGAACCAAAATTTGGAAAATACACGCTAAAGGCGGTAAGGCTGCAAACTAAAAAAAAGTCCACAGATCGTTACATGGAAGCGGAAGGGTCACTACTTTTTTTAAATGATGTATTTCAATCGCTAGAATGTAGGAAAAATCCAAAATTTTAAAATTAAAGGCCCCAAATTTTGAAAAATATTTTAAGCGCACAAATTCTGAAATTATTAGGGTGATGGTCAACAGTGACTTCTTAATATATTTTTTTTATATATATTACTATTTTCCTAAAGAGGAATGCACCAAATTAAAATTAATTATGGAACCGTTATAACCTTTAGCTGAAGCGGCTGTAGAATTACAAACTAAACAGTTAACGTTGATGAATATTTTTGGAATTTGGATTAAAAATCAAAAGATAGAAACTTCAAATATCTTTTTTTGCAAACAGTTTGATAGAAAATACATCCAGTCAGGAAAAATTATTGTATTAGTTGCTTGCTCTCGGATATCTAGATCCACGTTTTCATAATTTACTTAATTCAAATCGGAAAGAAAAAGCTATTTAACATTTAAAACCTGTTTGAAATAAATTGGAACTTATGCGTATAAAAAAAAACGATCAAAACGTTAATACAATTGAATCTGAAGAAAACGAACTAATAAATGAGGAAACAAACGAATTTGAAATTTTTCTAGAATAAAAAAATATCAACACAATAAGCAACTCCCAGCACTGATGTAAAACATGAACTACGTATTAAAAATTTCCAAACCATAAAAATGCTGGAAACAAAAAAAAACAAAAATATTTTAGAAAAAAATAAAAATATGCTTCCACAATTACACGAAATTACTAAAATTGTTTTGGGAGCCCCAGCTACAAAGTTACTACCGAAAGATCATTTCCAGTACTCAAATTTATACTTTGCGAATACAGAGATAGGTTAAGTAAAAATTTATTGGAGGATATTTTAAGCATTAAGAGTAATTTTTGATACATATCAAAATTTGTAGTTTACCTTTCGTACGTTTCTATTTATTGTAAAAATGATTAACATATATTTCATTTTTTTTATTTTTATTTCAGTGACGAAGAAAAATTCGAGGTAAGAAAGAGTATCTCATAGTAAAAAAAAAAAAAAAAACAAAAAAAAAGCCTTCAGCACTTGCAATGTCGTTATGTACTGAATGCTGTGAAAATTACCTTCACGGCAGATTAAATTAAAATGAATCGTAATTTGATGATGCACTTTCTGATGTAATACGATCTTTTATTGTACACATGTTATCTTCTCTCAGAAATAAAAACTACTGCAGGATCACCGTGTGACTCCCTAGCAGATCCCAAAAAATTAAAGGAAATCGCAGTAGAAAAATATTTATTTAACAAATGGTAATCTAACTAACAGATAAGAAACGATGCGGTATTTATTACTTTTTGTTTGTTTTTTTTTTTCTTATACAAAGGTTAATGAAAGTAAACAACATAGAACCTTCGTTGTGCACAATGAACAGTGAAGTGAACATAACCTTAATTTCACTGAATTCTCGACTGAACTTTAAGATCCGCAAAAACCTATTTCTCCAGCACTTACCAACAAACTTTAAAAAAATATAATTCACAAGTTGAAATTAGTGTCCTTACATTTTAGTAAAATTTAAGAAAATATTACATGTAGAAAATGAGATTTTACTTCCCCAATCTGTACTTCTCGGATACTAAATTCAAAACTACCCGCAAAGAAATAAAATAACCATAAAGAACCTCAGCCAAGGTAATTTCAAACTTTTACATAGCGGTTATTCAATTTCAATACTTGCCATAAAGGAATGAAATTAATTGAGCTAATAATAGTAAGCATTACACTTAAAAACAACCATTTAAATTATTGTATTTAAACTGCACTGCAGAATTATACCGGTTCGGTAAATTTAAAGAAACTATCTAAACCGACACTTCGAAATATGATAATCGAATAGAGAAAGATCTCCATTTATTTTCTTTATGCGTTTAATGAAACGTTACTTACAGCGATTGTACGGGTAAGCGGATAAAATATGCGATCTTCCAAGCGACTTTTCTGGATTGAAACAAAGTCGAAAAAACGGCCGGGTTTTGTTGTTTGTCACATTGTTGTTTTTATGATCACCATTTACCACTGCGTTGAGAACAGATGACATGTTACAAATTAAGTATACTTGAAGAAAAAAAATCTTAAACAAATTACCTAAAAAAATGCGTTTCTAATTGTAAACGAAAAATTACAATTATTTTACATGATACCTGTACAGTTTATCTTAAATATAATAAACCTTTCGTACAGAAGGAAAAACTGTTTTTTTCTAGTATGCGTAGAAAATAAAATATTTGCAAAACTACTTGCATGTTAAATAGATGTTATTCGCATTCAAATAGTAGCTATGGTAACAAAATTTGTTAGCAGTTAAATTTATCTCCGCACTATAAGAAAAACAGAAGCATTTCCGAATGAGTTTATAAAAATAAATTAAGGTTCCGAACAAAATTACTACTCTTATGCCGGGTCCTTCACACCCGCTGAGCGAGCAAGTGCAAAAGTGTGGCCTTGATATTCTCTGCAAAAGATCACGCCACGTGGATGGGTTTTCAAGGGCATATCAGCGAAAAAAAACCGAAGAACTCTCATTTTTGTTCGCTCGCCTCACTCCGCTATGCGAACCGGGGACGCTACTATAATGAGTACTGAAGCGTTAACATTACAAGATACCCGGCATCATAATGTCTAATCTACCATTTGCAAGATCTGTAGAAACGCTTTTGAAAAAAAATGATTTCTAATAAAAAACAAAAGAAAAGGACGTTTCACTCTGTTTTGTTCACAAATTTACCGAACGCCAAATAATCTTAACTTCGTATAACTGAGCTGTAAATTTATAACATTATAATAATTACGCGGAAAATTCACATACTACAATAAAAAATAATATGGACACGCTATGAAATGCTGTTGTCAATGGAAGAAATTCTTTTTAAATATACCAATAGTGTATGCGAAAGGAAAACAGACTATAAAATTCCCGATAATATTCAGAAATTATAAATTATTCGAAATGAAATATAACATTTTTATAAGTTTTCTTTTTGTCTTAGAAGATTGCTCGCTTTCGTTGTCACTGACATTTGTTTAGTCCGCCTACTCTATAGTTATTTCAATATCCCACCGCGAATGAAAGAATCGAAAATGAAACTATCGACTTTGTCCGATTAACTTGGCGTAAGCTATTACAGTGCCTATCAGCTCTGAAGCGGACTAATCTAAATAGATTCCTCTATACTTGTATAAAAATGTAATTGCGTCGGTTAACTTCATTTTAAATGACAGAAACGTAACGAAAAAGTTTACCACAACTTTCACCGAGAAGTGTATATCTTGTTGTACGCGTACAGATATCTTGCAGAAAAAAGAAAATTTAATACACATTTCTTTCTTTATTTTTTATGTACAACAAACACTTGATATCTTATTCATATTATTTAAAAAACAAATTTATATGTATAAACGATCATTTTTTTTATGTTTAGGGAACGTTAGCCCTATTTACCGCTATCTACTCTACACTTACACGCCTACTTTAAAATTAATATACAGCAACAATACTTCTGCAAGCCACTGAACCAAGAGTAGAATCAAAAAATAAAAAATACACTGCTCAGGAAATCAAGAACTAAACGTGAAAAACTAAATAAATAACTTTACTTCTGCATAATTTAAATAGTAATCCTCTGTATTTTGAAGAAGATGGATATAGCAACTCACGGTCACCACAGCATACTTGCATGTAACCAATGCAACATAAGGTGGGAAAATACCAGCAGACATAAATCTATTATGTATTTTTCCTGCGCTTCGTGTTTTCCGCAATTAAATAAAAAATTATTAAAGTCATCGCGATAGTTCAGAAAAATATAGCAATCGTCGGTATTATTATCCTCAAAATTTAGTCTTATTATTAGATGCAACAGAATTAGAAAACTAACTTCAATGAAAGAATTGTAATGTTCAAGTTTAATAAAAAACCTATTTCAGAAAAAAGAAACAGGTGCTTTTACAAACTGGGACTATTTTCATTCAAAGAACCGAAAATACTCCGTCGATTTCACTTTTCAAGTATTATTTCTTACTACGTGTTTACTTCATTTTTCAATTTAAATCAGTTCACGATGTGTTGTAACATTTAAAGAGATAACATCAGAAACTTAATTTAAAATTATATTTACCGCATTTTAACGCAGCTATCTTACATTTAGTAAACAAATTTTAGATTATACATAGCGCTGAAAAAGATCCATGAAACACAGATATTTATAACAACGATACAAATGGGAAATAATATAGTTAACGATTAGCGTAAACGACATACACACACTGAAAATACCAATGTTTGATTCTTAACAACTTTATAGCCCGATGGTACTCAGGCCCGTGCCCGGAATTTTGAAAGGGGGGGGGGGGGGGGGGTCGCATATTTATTTTATAAATAACAATACATTTTTCACTAATATTCATACTATTAATCATTTCCATCATTTTGATTTATATATTAATAATTTACATATATGAATTATCGTATAAACATTAATGAAAATTACACATATGTTACTGATTATACTCGTAATGAAAAATTTTCCATAAAATATTAATGAAATACCTAAAAATATGGAGCATATTTTTTTTCTTTTTTTCTTTTACAGGTAAGAACACCCTAAAAAATCATCAATGTTTATTTTAAATTTTTGATTTTTTTCAGATTTTTGTGTATTTATAACTATTTCAGTTCTCATGGGGGCGGGGGTTTAACCACCAAAGCCCACCGCGTGGACACGGCCTTGGTGGTACTTATCGATACCCACCGCGCTCCAACCAGGCTTACGCCTGTGGACGGAAGTTGTATAACTGCGTATGACAGAATAAGTACTGAAACACACAGTGATTTCGTACGTGAAATTACGCACGCTTATGACTGTTTTTTTTAATTTAATGCAACTACTTATTTAAAAACCAACTGTTAATTTCTTTATAAAACTGTAACTAAACCAGATTATTTCTGTAATCACTTTACAGCATTATTAACCACGTTTATAAACCAAAATGAATAAATTATTCTCGTGTGAATTTTGTTTTTTTTTTTTTTACTGCGCGCAATCGGTCCAAAGTAGAACAATAAGAGGCAATGTTAAGAAACTATACAAAGCATAAATTCATGGAACGCTTCCCAATGGTCGTTATTCCTTGGTGATATGGATATTTAATTAATTATATTCGACCGTTTTAGTCTTCTGAATCGGGTGGCATCTTGAATGTGTGCCAATTGATTACTGATTTTGTAACCGTTCTACATATCGTAGTTTGACTGTCTCTGTAAATCTCGTCGTTGCGTACATACCATGGCGCACCGGCTATCGACCATAGGATCTTCGATTGGACTCGTTGGATGATCGCTACGTTGGGATTTACTCGCGGTTCCCCAAAGGCAAATTCCATAAGACCATATAGGTTTTAAAAGAACTTTGTAGAGTAATACTTTATTTTCCAGCAATAGCAGTGCCTTTTACCAAGTAACCAATACAAATTACGAAATTTAAGATTTATTAGTTTCCGTTCGGCATCTATATGATTTTTCCATGTAAGTCTTTGATCGAGATGTAAGCCGAGATATTTTACACTATTTAAAGTTGGAATTGTGTTTCCATTTAATGTTATTACGGGGTTGCTGTCCCCTTTCTTCAAAGTAAATATAACCTGTGTGCATTTGAATTCGTTAACTTTAATTTTCCAAGATTTATACCATTTTTTTCAAGTGAGATTGTAGCTGCTTCGATGCTGATGTAACATCATAGTGTGTAGATAGTATCGCTGTGTCGTCTGCAGATATACCGATTATTATGTTGGTGTTTTCGGGAAAATCATATGTATATACCTAGTATAGCACACAGGTCCAAGCACATTGCCCTGTGGAACTTCTCAACTGATAGTATGAATACTCGGGTACGCCTCGTTAAAATTCACTCGAAAAAATCTTTCTTCAAGGTAAGACATGACTTACAAGTAGTACTGATAAGGTAATTGTTGTTTTATTTTAAACAATAATCCGTTGTATCATACTTTATCAAATGTTTTTTCAATGTCTAAAAAAACTGTTGAGCAAAATTTTTTATCTTCGAAACTTTGATGTTATAACATTAACAATTCTGTGCATTTGTTCTCTACGGTGTGCTATGTTGTTCCCTAAAACCAAACTGTTAATCCGGTAGTGTTTTATTTTAGATTAGTAAAGGTATTATTCTTCTTAATAATAATTTTTCGAAAATAGTTTTGAGAACGCTTTTCTACTATTATCTGATCACCTTTATCCAGCATTGCTCTGTGACCATTGATCTCTCATATTGCTGGCCAGTTCCATGTCTGGATTGGTCGCTCTCCGATTTGTTTGTTATCGTGGAGTAGGTTGAAGGTAGTAATTGTTGGGTGTATGCGAGTATATGTGCATAATTGGCGCGGGATGGAAAATGTAAGTTACCATTGATTCTTCCGATTATGAGATTTATAGATATATACTAGGCTGGTTTGATTGCTCGTTAAAAATTTTTTGCAGGTATTCAGTGTTAAAGATTTGTAGGTATGAATCTGGTGTGTTGAATTCTCAGTTTGAATCGATATGTAAAAGGAATTTAATACAAGTGGACAAATTGAGTGGAGAATGCAATTATTGTTGTTTTCCACGTTATGAAGGCAGTATTGTTAATAATTATGATTTTTTTTAGTTTTTCGACCTTAGTTGATAAAAAAGATGAAATGATGCGGGTTTCTAGTGGTCCGAGAGCAACAGAATATGAGAAAAATATATTAATGTAGTTGTTTATTATATAAACATCCAATTTGAATAGGCTTTAAGATGATAATATAATGTAGCATTGAAAAGAAACCGATGTAGTTCGTCCGGAAGCGTTTTCAAAAGTTGCTGCTGTTCGGTTTTGGCTTGTACCGACCTATTTGCATAAGGATATTACATATATTACTAATAATATTAAAATGGAAAGTTTAATTCACATAATTTTTGTATGCGTATTCATTTTTTGCCAGCTATAGTTTTGGATGCTAAAGTCATACTGTAACAGGTCGTTTTAGTTCTTTTTTAGCATTGACTCGGTATGGTTGGTTTTAAAAAACATTTGTTTCAGTTAAATGTTGGTTTTGTAGGTTGTCTGAAATTGGAACCATAAATCTCTCTGTTTAGGATGCAGTAAACAATCAAAGTTGTCATATTATTTGTTTTATTAAAGTATTTAATTTGTTTTTTGATTAATGTATTGTTAAAAGAGCTAGAGCTATTTTTAACGTTTTAAAATGTCTTGTTCTGTGGATAATAGAATTCTTTCCCATTTGTTACGAAGTCTGTATTTTTTGTTGAATATTTCTAATGAATTGTTTTCATCTTTTATATCGCAAAGAGTTTTTAAATATCAGTTCGTTTTTACTGGTTAACATGTAATTGTAATTGTAATATTGACATATCCATGTGTAACTGTATTTCGTTATCGAGTATAATTTATTTTATAATATGAATAGTATCCTTTAATTTTAAAAAATGTTCATGTTCGCATATTGTATATATTATAGTAATTATCATATTTACCAACGATGGATTTTCTTTTAAATATGATGATCCAGTTGTTATGAATTCCAATGGTTAAGTTGGAATGATAATGCGGTGCTTTCAGGAATGTTGTAAAATATAAGCGGATCCTTGGAGTATTCCTCAACCAAAGCATACAGCTTGTAAGACACATAACTGAATCATGTTGGAAATTAGAATGTTTATGTAGTGCGATGTTTTATCTTGTTTAAATGGCGTGGTGACGTTCTTCTTATTGAGAAGTTAGATAATTTTTTTCTTTTTATTTATTATAATTAATATTAATAATTATTAGTAATAATAATAAAACATAAAATAACAAATAAAATAATAATAATAGTGATAAAGAATAAAAAAATATAATTAATGATTGGGTGGAAGTGGACTATGGAAAACAAATTGATAAAGTGCGTCTTTGATAATGAGGATGCGAATGGTGGAAAATGTTTCTTACCCGAATGTTTCCCCTATTCCAACACTACGTAGTTGATAACAAATATCTTTTACCAATGATAGTTCTTTCTACCTCGCAATTCAACCGAACCTTCCAACTAATTCTTGGTTCTCAGAATCCCCTTCTTTTCCACGTTCTGTTATTGTCCCTATTATTCACCTGCTTCCCGTTATCGTCACTCTTTGGTTTCCTCTCCTTATTGTGTCTTCTACATCCTGATGAAATATTTATCTGTGATGCTAATCACATTTTTTTTGAGTGTTCTGCTCTTTCTGCGGAACGCTCTCTTTCCTTTATTTACTCCTTTTAAAGTCAAGGCTTCCTGCTCCCTACTGTGCTTCCTATATCCTGTCTATTCCATTTCAGTCTGTTGTTCCTGCCATTGGTTCATTTGTTTCTGTCATTTCCGATCAAATTAACGTTTAATTAGTTAACTCTTCTTCCTAATGTTTCTGGGTGAAGTCCCTGGTTGACGAGCCCAAAAAAAAAAACTAATAATTTCTTATGACCCATGTAAATTTTAATGAAACTCAGCGCGGGAGCGTTACTTTGGTGATAACAAATTATCAGTTATCAACTACATAGTCGAAAAAGAGAATGTTAGAGCGACACCCGGGTAAGAAACTTACACATCTATTTTCCACCATCTACATCCTCCTTATCAAAGACGCACTTTATCGATTCGTTTGCCACACTCCACTTACATTTAATCATTAATTATATTTTTTTATTTATTATTATATTATTATTATTATTTTATTTTTTATTATTATCATTATTATTACAAATAATTGGTACTATTAATTATAATAAATAAAAAATAATAATAATTATCTAACCACACAATAAAAAAAAAACATCACGTCATATAAACATGCTAATTATTTTCATGTACAAGTAGGCAATGCACCATTAAACAAATGGACTTATACACAGAATATATAAACACACACTTATACTTTGCACATATACACATTGTGAAAATTAAGGTTTAATATGGTAACACAAATCCATACAGAAGTTGTAAAATAAATGTGCAACATTACCGGAAACAGTGTTCCGCAGCAAACTTCTTTGTCTCCTAATGACATTTAAACTCCTTTAAATGAAATAATATGCATATGCGTTATTATTTAAATTATAAAATTTCCATAAAATTTTATTTCATTATCAAAATTTGTCTTGCTTTCGATCGGTCCAAAATCTAAAACATTCTTGATTTCGTTACATTTTATACCGCTTGAACTAAACAACTTCCCAAATATACATTCTGTCCTTCCGATCCTAACGACGAACAGATGTTTTTACTTCCTGGAATTTGTAAGAGAATACAACTTAAAATTCACAGCGCGATAAACAGACAACTCTTCAGCCGTAATAGTATAGTTGTCAACATACGATCCAAGTAATCGGCCAAAGTTTCATAAAAAAACATAATAATAATAATACAAAAACAACAAAACCTTTAATATATGTAATTAAACATAACAATGAAGTCACCACCTAATGGTGCTATATAAACTGCAATGAAAATATTGATTTTGTCGATGATGCCTAACTTTTTTATTATACTGTACTATCAAACTAAATATCGCTTATAAAAACCAAAATATTAATTCACAGTCTCTGAAAATGGGGGATCAGATCCAAAAATATTTTAAAACAAAATAATTTTTTTTTTCACTTAATACACAATGCGTGTCCCGCAGAAACTGAGACAAAGCGCCGACCGGACAACCAGCACTATTGAGCGACAAACGTGTAATATAAAATTAAAGTTTTGTTCTTTTTCGAACCGAAAGAGCTGCTCGCCAAAGACTCTATATGAAATAGCCGCTGCATAATACTCGCTGGAAATTAGTGTGTTTGGAAATCAACTACAGACTACCTGCATCATTGTATTAAACAGATAATAATTGTATCCAGGTCGAACAACGGTATACAATACGCTATTGTGTGCGCCGCGGATTGTCGGCGGCAACTACAGTGCTCGAAATCCAAGGTGCGTATTTAACGGAAAGTTTTTTCGCAAGCAACAATATTGCGGTGACATAAAGCCTTTTGTGAAGATCGTGAATCATCCGCACTTCTTTCGCATGTTGCATCATCATGAACTTTGACCTCAGAAAATCGAACATCAACACAATATCAACCATTATTCGTGGGGATCGACATTTATCACTGCAGAAGCTGCAGCAGGAGGTTAACATACCGTGAAGCAGCCTGCATCAAATCCTCAGGGAGAGCTTGGGCATGCATCGTGTGAGCTCATGTGGGTATCGCACCTGCTAAATCATCAGCAGATGGATCGAAGCGTTTCAAATCTCTTCGCGAAAGACTTTATGCCACCGCAATATTGTTGCTCCCAAAAAACTTTCCATTAAGTACACACCTCGGATTTCGAGCACTGTAGGCGCCGACGACAATCCGCCTGCACACAATAGCGTATTGTATACCGTTGTACAACCTGAATACAATTATTATCCGTTTAACATAATAACGCAGGTAATCTACAGTTGATTTCCGAACACACAAACTTCCAACAAGTGTTATACAGCGGCTATTTCATGTGGAGTCTTTGGCGAGTCCTCTTTAGGTCCGAAAAAGAACAAACTTTAATTTCGTAGTACATTTTTGCCGCCAGATAGTGCTAGTTATCCCTACGGCGCTTTGTCTCAGTTCTTGTGGACATGCATTGTCCGTACTTTTTTACTACATGTATATACGTATATATATTGTCGTCGAGATAGCCTTTGCTAGAGCGCTTGACTTCCGTTACGGAGATCACGGGTTCGATCTCCAGCGACGACAAACTTATTACAAGAATTAAATAAATAAATAAATACTCGCTAATAATCACGTGATAGGCAATAGCAAACCACCACGTATACCATCATATGCGCGCTAGTTTAGTACATACAGCAGACACACGCGGGACTGCACTTGTATATCGATAAATCAAACGATTAACAATTAGTTCCGGGTGTGGTCTTGCGTGCCTATGCTCGCGTTGCGTATAGCAATTTCCATGAACGCTGCCTATTCTGTACAACTAGAATGTACAAATAGGTAGTCACGACGCTCGGAATCGAGCGATACGGCTCAAAGATATGCACATATATACCCGATGTAAGAAATATGTTCATGCTTAAAAACATAAATTAGTAATAAAATTTTAAAAAAGTCGTAAAAAAAAAAATCAATTCATAATTCCAAATACATTTTATTATGAAAGGAAAAAAACAAATTCAACATAAATAAGTTAAGAAGATAATGACATTTTAAAGTAATTACTAAACAAGTTAATCACATTTCCGCACTATAATGTATAAGAAAACATAACTTTTCAATCCTTTCTAAATTATTTTTGTATTTACAATCATCGTCGCTATATATTTTTGCCATTTAATACATTAAAATAAACAGGAAAATATAGAAACGTGCAAAGCATTTCATATATTAATTAATTAATTAATTAAACGTTTTATGTAGACATTTGTTCGCTTATTTTAATATATTTTTATATGTATTAAATTTAAATATCTCAATCTATATATTTAAGAATTCAGGTCAATGCGATTTCTTTTAGCAGCTAGTAAAAATATTCTTAATTTTTGATAAACAGACAGCATACTTAAATAAGAAATAAAATCAAAAATAAACACTAAACGTAAGAAATTTTTGTTTTAAGAACAATTTAATACAAATTTTCAAACATTTTTTTTTTTTGTGGAATCGCCAGCTGAGGGCATTAACCCAGCATTGTAATTTAACATACCAGAAGGAAGAAAACAAACTGGATTTTAACGCGGCCACAAATTGAAGAGAAGAAGGAGACGATAATAGAGACCATATAGGGGGTGAAGGAAGCGCAAGAAAGAAGGAATCGTTATAGGGTGTAGGAAAAGGCAAGCCCAGGAGCTGGTTCTAACGTTCGGCGTAAAGAGCAGAACATTTAAAGGAAATGTGATTGGCGTTGCAAATAAAATTGTTGCTGTAAGGATGGAATTGACAGAAAGGAGAAGTTGCTGGAAAAAAACGAAAAAGAGATGAAAGAAGCAAGCTATGTCCAAAACAAAAACGACAAATGGAAGAAATGAAGGAACGACTGAGACAAGGATAATCATTGGTCGAGGAGGGAAAGGCTCAATAGAGAGGCAGAAAGACTGAGGATTAGAGAGAAAAAAAGGATAAATATATCGTCAAAACTTAGAGTGAACTTTACTAGAGAGAAAATTAATATTAAAAGCAAGAAATTTGGTAATAAATTGACCCATATGTACAGCAAACTGGGCCAACAAATCAACTTGCTCATTGCTCCCAATCCTCGTATGACCCGGTACTCACAGAAACTCAACGTAAATGGAGCAACAAGACAACAATTTGAAGATTAAAGATTGAATGAAAATGATAACTGGATCTACGGGCGGCGGAAGAAGAGGTGAAGTAATGGCCAAAATTGCACTTTTTGCATCCGAAACAATAACAAAGTTGTTCGAATAATTAGAAAAAGAGATATTGAGGGTAGCATACAGAATAGCAAGGGATTTAGCGGTAAAGATGGAACAGAAAAAAGGTAATTTAATGGATTCGAAATAATCAAGTGACGGGATATTAATGACAGCTCCCACTCCTGGTCTCTATGAGCCAAAGATGAAAATAAGAGAATGAAAGGGAAATGTAGAATTAAGGGTGTAATTGAATTCATTAATAATTATGGAATCGGGAGAAGATTTATGGGATACAGGAAGAAGAACTTAGGAGGATGAAGAATGTTTGAAAAGTTTAGGATAAAATATGGAGATTTATTAAAGAGCATAATATAAGTAAAAACCCGATATAGACAAAAATATACACGAGCAAGAATAAGGATTTTGTGAGTAGTGAACGGCTAGTTGTGGAAAAGGGATATGCAAGAATGGATAAGTTCGGAAGAGATGATTGGAAGACGTTTGATTAGAAATCAATATCCCAAGTAGGATCTATGGATGAACAATGAAATAGAATTAGTTTCTGAAAGGATTGTTGGACAAGAAGTAGATTTAAGAGCTCCGAGGCATAGGCGGAGGCACAAACTTTGCATTCGGTCAAGTTTGGAGAGAACAGATTGTGAACCATTGGTATACACAAAAGAACAGTAATCCAGTTTTGATGGAATAATAAACTTATACAAAATAATAAGAACCGACGGATCGCCCCATTTATAAACAAAATTAAAGTAAACTCAGTCATAATTTCTTCTCAATAATGAAAAAAGGTATTTAAGGAACGTTATATCCCAGAATAAGATAAAAATCGTTGAAAATAAAGTTATAAACTATTGTAACAGAGAAATAATCTCTCTTTCACATCACAAATCCATACATAATCATTATTTTATTTTTAAATTTATTCTATCAGTACCACTTTCAATCGTTAAAAATTCAAGGCGTAATTTTAGAAAAACAACAAAAAAAAAAAAAAAAAGTAAGTGTACAGTCGAGTAAACATTTAATAATAAACTTAATCCATTTACATTGTTGGTTTGAATCTACTATAATCATATAAATAAATAAAATCATAAACATTAAACATATATGTACATTAAAAATGCCCACTAATTTCGATAGCTTAATTTATAATAGCGGTCACCATGATCATGGATCAATCTAAAACCACTCGGCATTTTTAAAATAAGTTTAATGTGAATGTTAAATGTATGTTTATTTATTTATGTAATTATAAGTTATACTCTAATCCTTAACATAGTTTATTACGGATCATTGCATTATCACCGACTATTCTAACGGGAAATTATAAGAATAAAAAGATTTAATATTACTCATTTCTTTAAATATCACTTTTTTCTTTTTTGCGCTATAAACGATCCAGCAATAATTTCGTACCATATTAATGTTATTTTTCCAAGTTTCATTTTATTTAAATACGTATATTTGATTCGTCGGAACAGCACATTCTAAAACAAACTTAAATATATCATTATTAAAAGATTCTGTTCCACATATTAGTACAAAGCAGTTATCTGTATGTTCGATAGAGTCTTTAACTATAACAGAGGTAATCCTTCCGCTGATAATATTTTCGCCGTAATACACATCTGTTAAATTTAACTTCGATGTTTCAACTGACAAATAAATATGAGCAGAAAAGTTCCAGTATTGCGCGAAACGTCTTAAATCAGTTCTCAGTAAAATATCGTTTATTGTTCGACAAGCATAATGTAATCGAACTAAGGTGTCGTCTTCTTCATTTTCGGTTATTACTTGAATTAAACTATACATCGGTGCTATTCCAGTACCAGCACAAAACATATAAATAATTTTGTACTTATTAGGAACATAGCTGTAATCCCCGAATGGACCTCTCATATAGACTACATCACGAGGTTTTAAATTAACTAAAAAACTAGACATTCTACCAGTAGAATATAACTTTATCAAAATGTCCAAAATACAGTTGTTCTGTTTACAAGCAACAGATAGTGGCGTGTAATCTCTAGATATAACACCACTGATATTTTTACATTTTATATTATCGGCTGCAGAATTCGAAAAATCGGTATTTTCTTTGTGCGTGTAAACGGAACCTCGTGTAGTAATTATAACATGATTTGTAGGTTTATAAGGTAAAATACCAATCAGTGTGCTTATCTCATCGGAATTAACTGAAGCCTTTTCCAGAGGCTGAAATCGGTAAATATAAGTATCCGAAGTACAGGATGTAATGTTTATTACCTTAAATGGTTTGTAAGAAATAGGCGATAATAAATCATAACGTATGTTACTTACATCATCGTCAATATTTTTTTGTTTTTGTTTATATTTCTCACGAATATCTAATATGCACGAAGAACATCCCGCTCCACAGCAGTCTAATTCTGATAATGTATCTTCCGCTGAATCCGATGACGTAGCTTCCACTTCCATTTAAAATAACTAAAAATTTACATACTTCCTAATACAAAGATAATTTATACTCGCCTAATCAAACGAAACTGATTGCGAACTTCAACCTAACATTAACTTTATATGACCCATTTATACAGCTAGAATGTAAGCGGCAAATTTACGTTGAGACACGATCGCATTCTGTTTTTTTTTTTTCCTTTTTTATACATAAAATATACACATGTTTAAAAAGTTCTAGCAACAAAATGTTTAGTGTAGTAGTTATAAGTTTAATATATTTTATTACTAACTGATTTATATATTTATAAGACTGCGATAAAACCGTATTTCCTGGCACTACAATCAATTTTACATTGATAAATGGAAAAATTTTTAGTTTTCATAGGTCTTTATAATTATAAAGCCCGTTGCCCATTGCAACGAGGAATGTGAAATGTGAAATGTGTAATGTGTTTTCTGAAAATCGATTAGTGTACATTTAAATGTAACACTGCCGATTGAAGCGAGAAATAGTTGAAATAGTCGAAAGAGGCGAGCGAGGAAAAATAATTCCTTGTTCGTAACACTCACTGAGCAAGTTTTTCAAAACGCATTTCGTGAATTTCAAATGTTTCATATACATATTTGATATAATAGTTGTCTTTTATGTAACATTTCTTTGCCATTTTTAATTTATAAATATATATATATACATTTTATGTTAGTAATGTGTATAAATATTTGTCCCCCTTTTTTTATTTAATTTTTATATAATGGATAAACTAATTTAAATGATTAGAAAGTATGAACTTTTATACAATACAGAACACAAAGATTTTAAAAACGTAAATATAAAAGATGATATTTTGGGCTGTAATTACACAAAAACTTGAAATAAAAGATGGTAAATTATTTTTCGTCTATATTTAAACTTTACATGCAGTTTTAAAATCTGTTGTTTTGAATTGTATTATTATATAGATTTGAAATATAATTTGGAAAATTTTTATTAGTTTTATAACTTATTTTTGTAAAGAAAATTTTGAACTTCAGAAAAAAGTCCATTAAAATTTAATAATGTAAAGTGATTAAATTACAAGTAAAACCAATAATTATATTGTAGTGTTTTAATTAGGATATTAAGCTAAACACTAAAATTATTATACTTTTATAAAACATTAATTATTTAATTTTTAGTACAAAATATTTAATTTTAATCCTGCATAAACATATAAATGTGCTATTAGGTTTTATATGAAATGATACAACAGCGTTATTTATATATATATATCTGGTATACATAAATTTTTGCTGTTTCAATATTTGTAACATTTATACAGTTTGATTTTCAGTCTATATTAATATCCTAAGTATTTAAGTTGTTGCCGATTAAATGAGTATTACCTTATTACATAATTAACTTTGTTAACACAGAAATCTATATTAAAATGAAAACAAACGATTGAAGATAAAAGTAAAAGACCGAATAAAAATTCGAAAATTTAATCATAAAACTATTATTTCCTCGCTCAGCGACTCGCTGCAATGGGCAACGGACCTAATACAGTTACACCCTATAATATTGACTAAATTTTGTTAGAAACTATAAAAATACATATACAACAAATAAACAATTAGTTTTTTTTTTTTTTTAATATACATATATATACATTTAACAAAAAGAAAAAAAGGCAAAAGAACTCGCTATATCAATTATGATTTTTCAGCTGAGTTTCCTCATCATCCTGTGTTTTATTTAATTATGGTTGAAATATTTTCATATTATATACGTAATAATAGTTAATATGGTTACATTATATGCTAAATTTTTGTTTTATTTTTCATGACGAAGTTTACAAAAATTATTATTCTATAAAAATCTTGTTTATTACACTCACTAAAAGATTTAAAAATAATTTGTTTCTTTTCCCGTTCTTCTTGAAATTTTGTACATTTATGTACTGCATGGAAGGAATCATCAACTTCTTTATTGCAATCCTGACATATTTCTGAGTGTATTAATTTTAAAACGTTTTAAATAAGCGCAGTAGTTTCCATGATCAGTTAAATATTGCGTAAAATGAAAGCTAGTTTCGAAATATTTCATTGCCACCTTCGTTCTTATGAACGGAATTATTTTATACGTTGTTCTACGTGTTAATGATTGATCATATCGTGTATTTGCCATAATTGGATATTATCTATTAGGTTACTTCGTTCATTTCGCTTATAGTCACACCATTTATGTTCTAAATGTTTTATTTACGTCACTTATTTCGATTACCATGCTGAAAATCATAAGTTCGAAACTTGTTTCATACCAGACTCAAATTGCTTTAAATGTATTCAGTTTCAAATAACTTTGTAGCTCAATAATTTGTTCTTAAAGTGTTACATTAACATCGGATGCATCCGCTATGAATGGATCCATTACCCAGCCATTTCCAAAATAACGCAAATTCGAGTTCTCATTTCGTTACGTAATTTTTTAAGAAGTTCCATATACACGGTCAAATCATTAGTTATTGCCGCCTTTTCGATTAGGAAACTGGTCGAACTCATACCGTGCAATGTTTTTCCAAACAATTTTAAATTTATCCGAAAAAGTTTGAATGTTTCTTTTTGCTGTTATTCTGTTTTTTTCTCTTGTAATTGTCTACTCAGAACACGTTTAATATTTCAAAAGTATCTGATAAGTATGTCACTTTTAAAGTTGATTATTTTGATTTTGAAAATTACCATCTTTAATAAATGAAATGATACTGTCCTAAAGGCTAACAAAACGTTTAACTTTTTGATAACTATCTCACTTCAGTATGTAAAAGTGAATATTAAAATTTTCATTATTGTCTTCACAAAGTTTTTGAAACAAATGACCTTGAAGAGCATTGGATTTAATTATAATAATTTGTATAACGACTGACAGTGCATCATTTATTCCGCTTTCTAAATTTTTCGCAATCAAGTGTACTCTCTGAATTATTATACAATGAAAACAAAAATTTGTAGGTATAGCCCTTTTTAAGTGTGTAACGAACCCTTCATATTTAATTTACCTATCACTGCACCAGCAATTATATGTTCAACATATTTTTTTTTATTACTTCTTGAAATGTACATACTCTTCTCTAGTATCATTATAAGTAAACGAGACAAAATGCATTTCTTCAGCGAACTTGTTATCCCCCATAAATCTACAAATTCCAAAAGAAGTGTCTTATTACACCCCAAAATTGATTCGTCTATTGGCAGAGTAAATTTCTTAATTTTTAATTCAGTTATTAATTGCTTTTCTACATCAAAAGCCATTTTACCGGTGAATCTTGGCATTGAATAATTACTCAATGAAATACATAGAATCATTTCGTGTGCATTTTAATCCGAAACGTTGACAATACAGCAGTGTTATAATTATTTTCTGCAATGGTGTGGTTTTCCTGTTTTGGCAATTATTAGACTTTTCAACAAACAATTGCTTTACTGATGGAAAAATTCGTCACAAAGTTTTGTAAAATAATCCAAAAGCACTATATCAAGTGATTTTGTAACTTTGATAGTCACATGCTGTCATTTGTCAATGTATTTCTACACATTAAACATGATGAAATATGTAAATTATGTGGTAATGGAATAATACATCAGAAAGATATTCTACAGAATTTTGTCGATACTCTTTCTTTGGTGCACTGGACATCATAAATTTAAAATAAAGTTACAAGTATTACATGAAGACGTTTAAAAAAAAAATTTATAAACTGTTCCCACGAACACTTACTCCCGTTCCTCATTGCAGCGAGGAATATGAAATGTTTTTTTCGACTACTCATTGCAACGAGTTCCCTGAGTGAGAAAGTAATAGCTTGCGATTAAATTATCGAATTTTTATTTAGTCTTTTATTTATATCCTTATTCGTTTGTTTTCATTTTAATGTAGCTTTCTGTGTTAACAAAGTTTATTATGTAATGAAGTGGTACTTAATCGGCATTAAGTTAAATACTTAATGCAGACTAAAAATCAAACTGTATAAATGTTACGAATATTGGAACAAAAATTTATACATATTAGATTTATAAATAACGTTGAACTTGTTCCAAATTTTTTTATCACTTTATATAAGACCTTATAGTACATTTATGTAGGATCATGGGCGTCGCCAAGGGGAGCAGGGGAGGGCCCGTTGCCCCCTCTGGAGCTTTGAAACTTTTTAATTAACTGGCCATGATGAGTATTCATAGGGGCGTAATAACAGACAATTTGGCAGACTTTTATAATGAAGTAATAGAACAATTTGCCAGAAACCCACGAAAATTATATTTTATTCTTCTTTAATAAAATATTAAGCCTTTACAAATTATAAATTTTATTTTGCCTATAACTCATATCCTCTATCATCTCCACCACCAACCGCCGGCTCATCAACTGGCGACGTCCTTGTATAGGATCAAAATTAGTTATAAATATTGCCAACTATTTCACTTTTTTATATACATATAATTCTGTGCGCGTACAAAATAAACATTTTTTTTAGGTAAAAATATATTAAATGCAAGTTTTAATAAAAAATGCAATGTCGCCGCGGATAAAAATTTTCTCTAATATTCAATCACGGTGCGAATCAAATATAATTTTTACATTCTTGGTTTTCCGGGTCCAAATCCTCTTTATTTCCTGATTGCTTGAATTGTACAGAATGAATTTTTTTTGTTACTATTTGACTGCCGCAGCGATTTTATATGAATAAAACTTAGGTTATTCTTACTCTTCTTCCCGGTTGGGTGACCACCCTGATAACACATACAGAAACAATATTTAACTAGGTACAAGAGACAATCTCAACCAAAGTGCCTTACAACTTCTATCAAAATATAATTAGATAAGAAATATCATCAGTGGTTGCAATTTGTTTTGACACGAATTTGTTAAAAATTCGTTTCGTCTTAAAAAGTCATTATAAAATGTTCTAATTATAAATTGAGTATAAAAAAATTATAGTTTTTTACAAATTAAAAACTTACTATTTGTTACTTTTGACCAATGACTAAAACAAATCAGACACTACTAATCATATCCATATAACCTCATAACTCTGGAAACGAAAATTAATGAAAGCTAAGAGCTAAATAAATAAAATGTTTGATTTCTGTAAAAAAAAGTCGACGTCATTTTCTTAGAAGCAACAAATTTTTAAGAGTGAACTAACTTCCCACCGTTTCGTGAATTACTGTTTTTTTTTTTGATATATTTTTCACGGCTCCTTATGGCTTCCATCCATTATTTTTACTTTTTATGGCCCTCGTTCACATAAAACGGGCTTTGGACTTTTTCCCAGTAATGTATTCACCGATGTTTTTATCATTTTTACGTTACCTTTTTCCATATAGTAGGCTTTGACTTGTGGATTGTACATAACTGCAGAGGTACTGGAAAGATGTCAAATTTTTTTGTTTCCGTTATCATTTTGGACGTATTTTTCTAAATTTAGGCTTCTCTAAATTTCGAAGTTTTTATCTTGTTTTTTGCGGTACTTCGAGGATGAAAATTTCCAATTAGAAAAAAAATCACCGTAGAATATTTAAATTTGCTTAACATGATTATTTAAAAATTTAGGACCTTTAATTTTAAAATTTCTGGAGATCTGTGGTTTTTCTATAATGTAATAAAGAAAATAAATTGAAAAAAAAAAAAAAACTAACTACTACAGAACGAGCAGTACAATTTTTTGATCTTGCAGCTTTACAAAATGGATGTAATGGGTATTTTAATGAATTCTCTAAGCTTGAAAATAAATGGAAAAATTGTAAATTTCAACCTCTTGGAGCAATTTTAATAGAGGACTTCATCAAGAAGTTATTAATTTTTTAGGATCTGTATAACAAAAAATGATAAAACCGTCAAGTTTTGAAGCGACTGTAAAAGAATTAAAACGTCAGCAAAGAGATTTGTAATTATCAAGACAAATAGAAAACAGGTTTTAAGACTGATTTTTAATATTTCTAAAAAGATACATGTTTATAGACTAATACTAAAATACTAAACCAAAAAAAAAAAAAAAAATATGCAATCAGAAATAATAAAAGTAATCAACGATTAATTTGTAGCTAGTTGTTTATATAAAGGGACAACTGATTTTTATTGTATTTAAGTGCATTCATCCTCAAAATAGGATTAAAAATGTTTTAAAAATTTTCCACGAGCAAAAAAAAAAGTTACATTTTAAAATTGTCTGCAAAACATCATAAAAACGGAACATAAAATGAATTATTTTCAATGGACGTAAAATAGTTTCATTAATCCGAAAATATTTTTCCATTAGAAAATTTATACAGTAAAGTCCTCTAACTTAAATAAATTAAAGCGACTGTAACGGAATGAACCAAATGCACAATTATTTAGTAACAGAAACAAATACATGAGTATCAGCGATTATCAGTAGATTTGAACTTCTTACGCTATTCGTTTTAAAAAGACATTTTCACAGAATTACCCTCGTGGTGATGTTTCTAATACAAACGTAACACATTAGAAAATAGTGTCACCAATCAAATATTTTGTTGCTTCACGTAAAATCATTACCTATCTATGTTCACCGTGCTGATCGACCCATGCACTATGATCTTATTTAACTTCTATCCATCGACTACATAAACTTCGACTTAAGATGTCATTCCAATAAGTACATTTTTAATATATTAAAATCCACATTAAAATTATGAAACACACTTTCGGGAAATACGTTTTATAGATTACTATTCTTTGAGTACCTCAATATAACTGCTTTTGTATTATAAACGGCAAAAATAGTTCTTAAGCGGCAATTCAGAAAACATTGAAAACTAGAAATCCAAATATAACTAGTAAATTCCCGGTTTTTCTGACAAAAAATTCCCAAGAACTGTATAAGAGCTTGTACCAACCTTATCCATAATGCATTCAACAAACTGAAGGGATGATAGATATCAGCAGAAAGAAAAATGACCAATTAAATGTTTTAGTTATTGGATTATTTTATTCGCATTTCAAACACACTACTAGTATTAAACTAATTTTAAAATATTTTTAAAATGTCGGCCTCTACAACATTGGCGCACTCAAGGGGGGTGCCACGGAGCCATTGCTCCCCCCAAAAAATCTCCAAAATCTTTTCTAAAATTAATTTTGTACCGCAATGCGGGATAGTACAGAAAAAAGAAATGAATTCGATGTTTGTGTATAGTAGTGACGGGTAAGTTCGTTATTTCTTCGGATACGGATCCGGAACTGCATCCCGGATACGTATCCAGCGGATCCAAATGGATCTGACATTTTACACTCAACACTAACACTAGTTTGCGCTCTTGAATAAACGCCATGAAATAAGTATAATTGCCGACATCTTTATAAAAAATCCTCGAAAACTTAATTCCGTTTTGTAATGTTTTGTTTTACTTAATTTTTTTTAAAAAACATACATATTTACTTTTTGCTTAGTGTTATATACCTTTACCTAATTTTTTTTAAATTAAATTCTACGCTTACCTAGTTTATGATTATTGCAAACATAATGTTACGTTTTTATTATTTTCTTTTTGATAAAATTCATTGGTTTTGTAATTATTTATTATTTATTTTAATTTACAGACCACGGAAATAGATAGGTACTTAGTCGAGTTATCGAGTTACCACTCTCTAACTCATCTTCTAAATTCTAGCCCCGACCAAAAAAAAATCCTGAGTGCGCCTTTGCTCTACAACATGTAACAATTTAAAAGAATACTATTTACATGCGCTAGCAAATAAAATTCTTATCTTTTGCTTTTTAATGTTACGAGTAAGATGAATTATAAACGTTAATTATTCCCACAAAATAGTTTACTTTCTCAAATGTTAATATTTTCAAAAAGTGTAAATGGCACGCACATCTAAAAAGAACTTTTACTTTCAACTGTAAATGCTTTTCTCTTTCACAAATATCTTCTACAAGCCTTTTCACTCTTTTCCCAATTTTACAAAATTCCTGCTTACTACCGATAACCAAAATTCACAATTTAGTTTCGTAGTTGGGTAACCACTTTGGATTATCTATTTCATGTTTCACTCCCGTAGTAAAAGAAATTCATGAAAACGAGGATGTTATTAGTTAAATTATATATTGCTGCACTACTGCACCCAATACAAAATTTGGCCTCTCCACCGTAATTATAAAAAAATGAATGCAACATGCATAACCTAGGAGTTGAATATTAGTAAATAAAAAAATTTTAAAACAATTTCAACTTACACATAAAAGAATTGAAAGTTCAGTTATGTATCATTTAATAATCTGGTATTGTACAAAATACTAAATGTAACGGAAGAATTTCATAAAACAACACATTTTAGAAATTATTTTAAAGGAATATTCTCGTACGATTATAGCGAACATAAAGAGAAGATAGGATAAGATTTATAGAAATAATTAACCCGACTCGATCAATGGGAAACATACAACATGAAAAAAGTAAAAAAAACTCGAGTTAAAACATTTTTCTTACACTAGCACCGATTTCAAATGCATATCAGACAACACGTCTTTCCATAGACTGTTGTCACAAACCTATTTAATAATTAAACTTCCCCTTTTTGGATCATCACTTACCAGAATTAGTTATTTCTATCAAATCATAATCCTCTCTTCGTCTCTTATATTCGTTATAATCTTCTTCTTTTTTTTTTGTTTTTATGTTTCTATATAAAATGTGTATAAGGATTCTGTTTATATGCATCATATATAATAATCAGCATTAATGATTTAATCGACTTCTTCGATAGTTGGACCGCCACCTGGAGCACTTCCGCTGCCTGGAGCAGCTCCAGCGCCGGCACCTGGAAATCCTCCAGGGAATCCGCCAGGAACACCTCCCGGAGCAGCACCTCCACTCTGATACAATTTCGTTATTATCGGATTGCAAACACCTTCCAATTCTTTTTGTTTATGTTCGAATTCTTCCTTATCAGCGAGTTGATTAGAATCTAACCATTTAATCGTTTCATCGCATTTTTCTATGACGATATTTTTATCGGATTCCGAAATTTTGTCTTTTATTTTATCGTCCTCCATCGTACTCTTCATGTTAAAGCAATATGATTCTAACGAGTTCTTCGCTGAAATCACGCTTTTCTGCTTTTCATCTTCGGCTTTGTACTTTTCAGCATCATTCACCATCCGCTCGATGTCCTCTTTACTTAGACGACCTTTGTCGTTGGTAATGGTGATCTTATTTTCCTTGCCAGTTGATTTTTCAATGGCGCTTACGTTTAATATACCGTTAGCATCTATATCAAAGGTAACTTCGATTTGAGGAACACCTCGAGGAGCTGGCGGTATACCGGTAAGTTCGAACTTTCCGAGAAGGTTGTTATCCTTGGTCATGGCACGTTCACCTTCGTATACTTGAATTAGTACGCCCGGTTGATTATCCGAATATGTTGTGAATGTTTGCGTTTGCTTCGTTGGTATGGTGGTATTTCGTTTAATTAAGGCGGTCATTACACCACCCGCAGTTTCAATACCTAGAGATAGCGGAGTAACATCGAGTAATAATAAATCTTGTACTTCTTCAGATTTATCGCCGTGCAAAATGGCTGCTTGGACTGCAGCACCATACGCAACAGCTTCATCCGGATTAATAGACTTGTTCAATTCTTTTCCGTTGAAGAAATCTTGCAACAATTTTTGTACTTTCGGAATACGAGTAGAACCTCCGACCAATACGATATCGTGAATTTGAGCTTTATCCATTTTAGCATCTCGTAACGATTTTTCAACAGGTTCCATCGTGCTACGGAACAAATCGGCGTTCAGTTCTTCGAAACGGGCTCTGGTTATAGAAGTGTAGAAATCAATGCCTTCGTACAATGAATCTATTTCAATACTCGCCTGCGACGAAGATGACAGGGTTCTCTTTGCACGTTCACAAGAAGTTCGTAATCGACGCAGCGCCCGCTTATTTTGCGTTAGATCTTTCTTGTATTTCCGTTTGAATTCTTGAACAAAGTGGTTTACCATTCTGTTGTCGAAATCTTCACCACCCAAGTGAGTATCTCCTGCTGTTGACTTTACCTCGAATATACCATCTTCGATGGTTAATATGGATACATCGAATGTTCCACCTCCCAAATCGAAGATCAAGACATTACGTTCACCGGATGCCTGTAATTTTCAAATTTAATTGTATTAGAATTAAACGATTCAATCGATTTAAATAAACTATACATCACGTTAACGGAAAAATATATAATAATCCTGACGTTCAACACACCGTTCATTAAGCAATTTAAACCACACTCTGCTCACTTTTATGCAATGTACGAAGAAAAAAAACATCTTTTCAGTACTAGGTGTAATTTATAAAAACTCTTTATTGTAGGTTTTAATATTTTTGCAATGCATAACATACGAAATGTCTTTCTTACTAGAAAATCTCGCGAAAGCGGCGTACTTTCAAAATATTTTTTCAGAACAGATCTTTTTAGTAAAGCTATTTTTTATTTTATTTCGTTTTCTCTTTTTCACCAATTAAGATCTACTTTTATAAAATATCAATCGAAAATCAATTATTCCTTATACTGGCATGCACGAAATACATTTTATACCGAAGTAATAAATAACTTAATCAGTTGTAGGAAATATCATAAATTATCATTCGCAAGTAAACAAGAGGAATGAAACCACGCCTCTAAGAAAACGTTAGATAAAAATCTCCAAACACATCGTTAACATTATACTGCTCTTGCTTTTAAACTAAAGTGAAAATTATATTTCAAGGAATAACTTGTTCGAACATGGACGTTAAAGGCTACTTACCTTTTTATTGAGACCATAAAATATGTAAATGATGAAGAAAAGCATAAAATTGTAGAAATTTGCACAACTTAATTAATATTTTGAGCATTTGTTCGAAAAATAACAGTTCAATATTCCTGTTATGCTCAAGTCATGAAATATAATTACACTTTGGCAGGTCACACTATGCATTTGAGTCTTCATTAACACCAAATATGTGACGCAAATATATATGTATATGTATAAACAACGAATAAAATAAAAATGTCATTTTCTACACAATAACTTTTTAAAATAAAATTATTATTTTTTTTTTTAGAGGTCACGAGAGCTTGAAGTTATTTTGAAAATAGTCACTATAGACTACTCACTTTTTTGTCGAGACCATACGCAATAGCTGCTGCTGTCGGTTCGTTAATAATACGAAGCACATTTAAACCGGCGATTGTACCAGCATCTTTAGTTGCTTGTCGTTGTGAATCATTGAAATACGCTGGAACGGTAACTACGGCATTTGTGACAGTTTTTCCGAGATAAGCTTCGGCAGTTTCTTTCATTTTCGTTAATACCATAGAAGATACCTATACAAATAACAAATTCCGTATTAAATAGAGAAAGCATACATGCTACTCTCCTAACGTCTCAATTACAATTTATGCACATTTAAGTGCAATTGAGATATTAAAACGTTCAAATATTAACACTTTTACTAATTTTAAGCATCTACCTTTTTTTTTTTTTTTTTTTTAACTAATAAATTGACCCGACGAGAATTTTCTTTTCAGAACTTTGTAAATAGATTTTGTAATTTCCATTTGGAATTATAAACTACCGAGTTGCTACAAACCTTTTTACTTTTCAATCAAATAATCAAGTAAGTAATAAACTGCTTTATTTTCTATTAACAGCACTAACGAAATGTAAAACACAAGTTTAAAGCTACTATCATCGACCGCTTTTTAAAGTGTTCCGTTAATTCCTATTTGGTACATAATTACTCAATTCCTATCGTTTATATCAGAACTTTCCATTATTGTACAGAATAAAAAAATTTCATTATATTGCATTATCGTTCGATTTTTATTCATTATTTTCACCATTACATCTCCATCGTCATCAATGGAAAAATATTCTTAATTTTTTCTCAAGTTTATACATTTATTTCTCAAACATAAACCTGATATTTTACTTTTTATTCTTCCACAAATAAAAATGTCACATACTAGGCTAAATAAAGGGCAAAAGAATAAATAAAAGTTGACTCGTATCGATCAGAAAAAGAAAATTAAGTAACTCCTACTCTTAAAAAAGAAAAAAAAAAATTATTTGTTTTTAGAGGAACAAATAATCCTGCAACAGAATTTTTAATAATTGCTATCAGAAATATTACTTACATTCTAATTTTAAATCCTTGCTTAATGACTATGATTTACTGCTATGGTAATAATTTTTTAATAAAATGTTCGACGAGCAGGTCGGAAGACAGAGCAAATAGGAAATGAGGACGGAATGTTTTAAATAAGCAATTTTGAGAGACTACCAACTCTTAACTAAAATATAACCAAGTATTCTATGTGCACATAGTAAATATTAAAGAAATATGCGTCAGTTGTTGATTTTATATATTTTTAAAAAATTGCACCAAATACAAGTTGTTATTGAAAGGCTGATAATGGTCAACTAAATGTAAAGACTGTTTTTTTGTTTTTTGTTGAAGAATGTTTTCTAGAAGAATCTCAACATGTTAAAGCTAAATAAAAAAAACTAAGAATTATTCGAATTTAAAACTCAAGAAAACAACCGAAGTAAGTAGATGGGCAGTTTATAAAATGAGCGAATGATATGAGGAAAATACAATGGTCAAGAAGAAAGTTTAGCGATGAAAGCAATCCGATTTTAAAAATTAAATTTGGTTGACACCGAAACATTTCAGCAAAAAAAAAAATCATGAAAAATCGTAGATTGCATATTCGCAAGTATTAATTACGAAAAAATTATAAATGCTTACATATTTTTATCACTTTTAAATATTTAAATACACAATTTAGTAACTAAGCAGCGTATCCTAATGGTCTATAAAAAAAATATATTAAAATTACAGAAAAATTAATCAAGAATTCCTAACGGAAGGAATTTTAATAGTTGCCACCGAAAATATTAATTACATTCAGATATTAAATCCTATGTGAAATGTACTTAAAAGTGTGTTTTATTATATTAGGAATATTCTTAAAAGAAAAGGAAACCGAATGGAGTTTTCAACGGCAATACGGAGTTCGATTTAAACAGGTATTAATACTTGAGTAAAGCCGCGAGCAATGACTAGTAGTAAATAAATGAGATATTGATAAAACAAGCGAATGATACAATTAAAATTGTGAAAAAGGAATAAAAGTAGATGATTTCGAGGATAACAATAAGGGAGCTTTTAGAAATAGCACTCAATTGACACAGAACAGATATTAATATACAGGCAAACCGTGACATCAGCTAGTATTTGAATATGATGAAGAATAGATTACAGAAAGCGAGATGTTAAAACAACAAATATTAAAATAAAGTCATTATTTGGCTTATTGTATGTTATGAAGATATAAATGCCCTCGGTAATATTCATGAACTATGGGTTACTTCTAAAAAGAAATTATGAAATCATTTTTATTTCTTTTAAGATATTTACGATTCGATATGCATGATAGTTTCACATACAGAATTGATTAATTAGTTATTTTCCGTGAAGCAATTGAAAATAATTTTTCAAAATACTTATTTGCTATTGAGTATTACTATGGATGAATAATTACTTTCCGTAGTTAGAATTATTTTACGTAATATTTATCGTAAACATAAATTAGCTGGTATAAGGCAAAATAGCTCACGAGTATACATTGAATTTGGAAGTTTAGGTAGTTATTCAATCGAACAGGCTTATTTAGACAGGAGAATTCACTGAAGATAATTTTGAATCTCGTTGAATCCTTTAAACGATACCATAGTAAGATAATCGCCGATGTTTAGTAGTTTTATTCCATTAGCCAAAAAAATTTCTAAGAACCATAGGAGGTTTATCACCGTCAGTGCCTTTCTAAGAACATTATGATTTTCTTACGAGATCTTAGATTTATTGTAACTCTTTAATAATCGAATATGAACAATAAATGCTGTCATTATTATAATTTTAAATTATTTTTTTGGTTTCATGAAAAATATTTAGCAGAATTTTTCCGAAAAACTTACATTCACATTGAATATCAACACACCTTCAGAATTAGGAATATTTAATAAAATGTATTGCATTGTGAATCATTTCTAGTATGAAACTTATGATAAAAAAAAAGTTGAATTCAACACCACCAACTATCATTTTTATAAACGGCGCTGCGGATGCCTTGTGCATTTTCCTCTTAACGAAAATACTATACTAGAACTACTAGAAAAGACTAAAATTAAATAAATGCAAATAAATTAATAGCCGATAAAGCATCTACGAAAACAAATTAATATGTAGGAACGGTATCACTTAGACCAAGAATCAGGCAGGAAGATTCACCACATTCAAAATTACCGCTGTATTACAAAAACCGAAAGAGGAAAATAAAAAAGCAAGAAAATAGAATGAAAATCAAAGGTTACCGATCAACACAAGATACATCAAGATATCGTATTAATAGCAACAAATAGAAAAGAATTAAAAGACTAACATGGTAACAGCAGATGGAAAATAAAATTTAAAACTTCATAAAAATTTAACATTATAAGTAGACTGGCAAATAATTTTACTTTATTACTGTGTATTGCACCTGTTATAGAAATCTATTTAATTCAAATGAACTAAAAGGAATTAAGCCATATGCAACCAAGGGACGTGTCTCCCATTAGTTTAAAAAAAAAAAACAAAAAACATTCCGATATTAATTTGTAAAACGAAACGTTTGTTATCGCATATTTATTGAAATACTTTAATAACTGAAATAATTGAATAATTATCCACTCACTTCTTCAGGGAAAAACGTTTTGGCTTCTCCCTTATATTCAACTTTGATTTTTGGTTTACTTGAATCATTAATGACTTCAAAAGGCCAGTGTTTCATGTCAGCTTGTACAGTCGCTTCGTCAAACCTACGACCAATTAACCGTTTGGCATCTGCACATAAAAACAAAACCTTTAGTTTATATTAAAGCGTTTCATGCGCTGCAAACTGTTACTACAACACGAATTTATAATATATATTAGGACAGAATACTTCTATTTAAACAAAAACATCAGTACATATCTGTAAAATACTTTAAAAAATAATAAAAATACTCATAAATTAATGACAAAATTCTTATTGAATTCTAAATGTACCATAAATTAACGTTATATTTTAAAACAACAATAAGCAGACATTGGTATTTAAATGAGGCTGAGATCACTATTTTCATAAAAAATCCGTTAAGTCAATACTTATAAAGAACACTAAATTTCAATAAAGCGATCCAATGATTTATATCTGTCTGAGCAGCGATACAGATTTATACAGAAAATATTATAAACTGCTCTTATTTATTCAGACCTTAGCAGACTTAGTCACACAATACATTTCCAAAAATTTTGACACTCGAAAATACAACAAGAATTAATAGATTCCACATAAACTGAACTTATATATATGACAACTTGGTTATTTCAAAATGCCCAACAAATGACATAGCAGCCCGGGATAGTAAATGGAAAGGGATTAACAATGGGATAAAAATATCTTAAACTAAAGAAAATATAATAAATAAATAGCAAAATTATTTGTCAGCAGACATCCCATCCCCCCCAAACAAGTTTACTTCTAACTGAATGTGTAAGATCACTGATTGAAGCAAACGCAGAATGCCGTTAATGCGGATCAAGACGTCATAAAATTAGACATAGTCGCAACAACTGAAACGGAAAAAAATTTACTTAACGGAAGCACCCATAATACCAAATTATTCCCATCCATTTATTTTTTTATTTTTTAGCCAAAATAGAAAAATTCATTGGTCCGTTTTATTGTTTACCGTTATGCGCGTGTTAAATATAGGTAATAATAAAAACAAACTTCAATAACAAACAATATATTGTTTGTTATTAAAGTTTGTTTTTATTATAGTTTTAACAAACAGGTATGTATTTACCTACATTTAAATATAAATGTTTATTTTTCGAAACTACATAGTCCTTCTTCCTGGAAATCACTGATACACTTTGGTTATTTAATTTTAATTACAAATATGTACTAGACACTAAAACTGAAACCACATACCCATTGAAATTTGCAGACTAACTTGAAGTTCAAAAATAATAAACCTATAAGTGTTTTATGACAGAACACTCCCACTAAATAAAAGAGAAGAGGTGTAGCAAACTTCCAATTGCAAAAAATTAAATAAAAACAAGAATAAAAAATTATTAAAGAATGATAAAACTGACGAGCTAATTACGATGTTTTGAAACTGTAAGTGGTTTAAAATCATCAGAGATTAAGTAAAAACGATTTAGAAAACGAGAATGATTTAACGAGAAAAGAAAGGGAAAATGTTAATTTTAACAGTAATAACTAAAACTGGAACAGAATTAACGGTAGAAGATGGTATAACACATAAGCTATTTAGGAAAACTCGAAATAAACCGAGACCAATGATATTGTCAATATCGGTCATTTAAGAGCAGGTCAAGTATATCAAAAAAACAGGAAAACAAAAGTACCAAATATCGAGAAACAGTACAATAAATGAAAATGTGACTGTCTAGAGAAAAAAGTTATTCTACAAAGCAAAAAAAAAAAACAACAAAAAAAAACAGTAAACGAACTAAATTATAATTACGTATAATTCCGAAGCAGCGGTTGTGCTTATTGTAAAAAAAAGGACAGAAATCGAAAACAGAATTAAAACTGATATATATCGGATAACTATTACTGCGATAAAATCTATTTTTATTAAATTTATAATTCGAAAAAAACCTTAAATATTAGATGTTTATAAAATAATAATATATAGAATAGGAAAACACAGATAAAATTCCGTTTAGTTAAAAAAGTAAAGTACATAATAACGCTGCAGAAAAATGTTTATTTCAAGTGAATACAATAGTTCCTAAATACTGAATTAAAAGGATTTGGCAGTAACCTATTTTTAATTAAATTCACTTTTTCATTCATCCTTAATTTAGATTTGGGACTGTTTTGTAACTGAACAATGTCCGATAACGGTCTTCTTGGTGAAACATTTAAAATTAATGGATGGCTGAAACTAAGTTTATTCAATTTTATTTTATAAATGATATACAGTCAATATTAAACACTCTAAAGTGATCCAGAATTTTTGTTTCGTACATAAATAACAATTTATAAGAACATTCACGATATCCAAGAACAGTTGCTTTTGGTGTGAAGTACACAAGATCAGCCGAAACCACAATTGCGGCTTCTCATAGTAGGCTAATATAAACCAGTGGTGCATTCATGCGGTGATATACCGCACGTTGAAGAGAAATAATCTGAAGTTTAAAATCGGAATTGGAGTTATTTTTAATCAGGAAGTTTTGAAAAAACATTTTTTCCTACGCCACCATCAAGCAATGGCAATTACGGCCCCGTGCGTCCAATTGGTGAATCGCTTTTATTTCCCTACTTGTATTTACCCTTTTTTTTTTTTGTTTCTTAAGAAATAAACCCGTGTTGCCAAGTAAATTTCTTTCTAATTTCTTCCGATTATTACTTTTTTCTGCGCCATTTCAATTTCTAGGCGAAATAGGAAGTTACCGAAAAAGTGACGAATAGAAAGAACGTCGGTAGCGATGAAAAGCGTTCAAAAAAGTTATCAGCATGTCATGTGTAAAATAAGGAGTAAAAGAATAAACAAAACAGAGAAGATATTAAAAAAGTGATGTTTTAGTATAGAACAGAACGATTGCTCAGCAAATAAAGCCACACATTTAAACAAAACGTGAGCGATTAAGGGAACGGAAGTCGTGGAGGAAAAGAGATGAATAAAGGTAAAAAAAAAAAAAAAAAAAAAAACAGGATTAAAAAATGAAAAAGAATAAGAGTTGAACCACGATCTGGAATGAACCAGTTTATACAATTTGCATATTCTATATTCGCCTATTATAAAATTTGCTTAAAAATTAATAACTGAATATAAACAGAATTTTATAATTGCGCGTTTGTTACACGTATTGGAAATCTATTTATATATAACAATAGATACTATGAACGTGTCTTTACTTTTGGCTATATGCTCTACATGATTCCAGTATTTATTAACCGTACAATCATTCTATCTATAGCCGTACATATGAAATTCATTAAAATACATTGTTTAAATCGCACTATAAATTAAAACTGAATACTAAATATTTACCGAAGATGGTATTGTTTGGGTTCATGGCTACTTGATTCTTGGCGGCATCACCGATTAATCTTTCGGTATCTGTAAATGCAACATAACTAGGAGTTGTGCGGTTTCCTTGATCGTTAGCGATAATTTCAACTTTTCCATGTTGAAAAACTCCAACACACGAGTATGTTGTTCCTAAATCAATACCAACGGCTGGGGCCTTTGCCATTTTTTATCTAAACAAATATGAAAATAAAAACAATCAAAATTTCTACTTTTAAATGGTATAATACTTCAATTACAATTATTTATTAACTGAAACTATACATGCATTTATATTAAACTTTTCACGTTTCATCCTCGAATCGATAGTCGCGCAACTATCGAAGTCATATTTCCATTAGCAAAAAAAAAAAAAAAAAAGAATGTTCACGCCGTCGAGACTTTAATTTTTACTTCGCCCGAGTTAAGCTCACAAGAAGAGCTAAAGATACTAAATTTTGTTAACAAAGAAAGAATGAGATTACCGTAGCATGACCCTTTTTTAGTGAATGTAATAAATAAATTTAATACATACTTGTAATTCTAAACTGTTCTGCATATTTATTAAAACAAAAAACCTAACCATAAGCCTTTCGCTTCAGAATTCAATTTCATCGAATGTTCAAGACATTTTAAATTTTCTATAAGAGAACTGCTCTAAATTTGAACTATTACAAAAATGAATTCAAATTTTGTAAAATTAACTAATGGGAATAATACAAAATCTTTACTTCATACTCAAAAAGTCTAAGGTATGAATTGAAAAATTGAAAGAAAAATATACTTTTAAGCCATTAAAACACTAAATTTAAATGATCTCGATAAAATAATTAAGAACTAACATACTGAAATGCTACCTCATGTAATGCCAGACAATTAAATTAAAAATTGAACTCAATCCAATCATGTATATGAACTATTAAAAATCTTACTTCCACTAGACGTAAGCCCTTAATGGTGTAAAATACAACTAATAAAAACTGTTAAATCACATAAAGCAGCATCAAATCTAGTATCTATACTTCTAGACCTACAAACACAATCTGTCTTCTACGTTAATATGAAAAAAGTGAATTTAACATTTAACTTACCTAATTACTAATGAACTCGTAAATTCTTAATTTATGTAAATAAAATCAATACGTTAAATTGAAATTCGATTACATTTTTAGAGTGCAGTATAAAAAAAATATGAATATCGAAGCAACAAAAAAAAAACACATGGCCAAAAAACGTGTTACAAGGAAATTTGCACTTCACTGAAAACACGTTTTGTTGCTTGATATTTTAGAACATTTATTAATATACACATCTATTCTTATGTGTAAAATACCGTACCTGACTATTATATATAAATTTCAAAATTAAGAAAAGAATAGATAAGTTTCTTAAAATTTTATCTTATTACTTTAATAAAGCCGCGAAATACTCGTGACACCCGTTACTTCAGAACAATGATGACTAAAAAGAGCAGATGAACTCTCTTGCTTCAAGGAAAAAATTATGGCCAGTATATGTTCTAGAATGTTCAAACCAATCATAAACCATCATTTTTATCGAATGCACAAGAAAGTTCATGAATAAAATTGGAGTGTACTTTCAATAGATTTTAAATATTAAATAAATATTTATTAAATAATTTTATTAATTAAATTACAATAATTTTATAATAACATTCCAGTGATAAATTAACATTCTTTACATCTATTAAATAAAACCGAAATTAACATTTGTTCTAGACTATTCTTAAAATTGATTACAACCTTGTAATATTTTTGACCTATACTTTGTCTAAAAATATTTTATTTTATAGTTTCTGATTTAATACACTAATACATGTTAAAATTTAGTCATTATATGCAATATTTATTTTAATAATAGTAAAACTAATTTTTATAATTACGATTGAACATAAAACATAAATCTATGATTTTTATTTTAATGTACTTAAAGCAGTCATCAAGTTTATTATATTTTAAATGTAAATGGACAGATTATTTATTAATTTTGTCAAAAAATATTATAGCGTATCACTACATCTTGTTTACACGACGCGAGTTATTGACATGAAAATTGACAATAACTAACCTTAAAAAAACTCGTCTTTATAGAACGAATTACTCGCGTATATACATGTAAATTTGCTACTATAATTTTAGGCTCATTGCACATTTATGCGACAAAATATAAGAAGAGATATTTTGTCATAAGAGAGACATTTACCCATATCTAGAAATCACCTAGAGTATTTAAATCCCCATCCACTGAATCTCGTACAATCTATAACCTTTCCATTGATAGCTTATCTTTTGTTAATGCTGTCGTTCCCGTTTATGTTCCCACGTCGACCAGTTATATTTTCCATCTCCTGAAGACCATACTCCATATTTTCTAACTTCCGCCTTCAATATTAATGAATTAAAGTCCATTTTTATAAAGTCCTCTAGCTCCACTTTGGATCTTGATGATATACCCTTCGTGTCCTCAAAAACCTGTCTAATCAATCTCTTCATTCTCAATATATTCAATTCATTTCTTTCCAGAGGAGTTAATTATTCTTCCTGAAACTTCTTAATTTTTATATCTATTTCAAAAACAACATTTATATAAATAAACGTATTGGTAATATTTTAAGTTACTCGCGTTCGTGCCCTCTTTAATTTTAAAATTTTGTGTGTTCATATTTTCCCTATCAAATCAAAACCAAAATACCTCTATTGAGGAAACAAACATTCAATCAAAAATTTAAACCAAATAATACCAATATCTTATAAATTAAATTTCCTCGGCCCATGAAGAGCAAAGGTTTCCTTAATCGTTCTCATTCCGTTCTATCTATCGCTATTTTTTCAAAGTGCTTATAGTTTAGAAATTTGTTTAAGTCATCTTTCCACCTACACTTTTGGTGTCCCGCTTTACGCTTATGATGCGACAAATACCAAAAAGCGACCCTATAAGTCCAGTGGTTGTCTTTTAGTCTTATTATGTGACCAGCCCATTCCCACTTTCTCCTCCTTACAAGACTTACTACGTCTATATTCTTACTCAAGGTATTTTTAATTTTTTCTAATCTAACTCGATCTTTTTTCCTGACTTTAAGAATTGATCTTTCTATTGCATTCTGTGTTGTCCTAAGCTTGTTAGTTGTTAGACTATTCAAGACCAGGTTTGACACCCGCAGGTTAGCACTGGTACCACTCACATATTAAAAATCTGACTTGTTTGTGTGTTATTAAAAGGACCCTTGCATATACTCTTAAGCGATTAATACTTATTCCATGTCTTTGTTATTCTTAAGTTTATTTCTTTTTCCATATGGTTATTCAATGAAAGCACCTGGCCTAAATGCGTCGCTTCGTCTGTTACCTCCAATTGGGTATTGCTAATTTGCATTGTGGGGTGATCTTTGTTTTTCGTTAATATCCTAGTTTTTTTATTATTTATGGACAGTCCTGCTTCTGACCCTACACCATCTAGTTCCAGTAACATCTTTTTTAGTTCCTCTAAGGATGCAGCGAGAAGAATTATATCATCGGCAAATTTTAGGTTTGATAGTTTGGTGCCAATAATGTTTATACCCTTGTCCTCCCATCCCAACTTCCTAAAAATCTCTTTCAGTGCACAATTAAATAAAATTGGTGATAGTGGGTCCCCCTGCCTAACCCCCTCATTAATAGAAAAGTAGCGACCTGTATTATCCGTTATTGTCCGTCCCTTTAGCCCTCTATATAATTCCTGAATTATCTTTATCAGATTTCCTGGGACCCCCTGATTATACAATGCTTTAACTATAAATTCGTGATTTATGGAATCAAACGCTTTGTTATAGTCTATCAGGGCTAAATGTACATTAATTTGATATTCATTACCTTTTTTCAATTATTTGATTTATAGTGTACAAGTGGTTTATTGTTGAAAAAGTCTTCCTAAAACCAGCCTGTTCTATTGGTTGTTGGCTTTCTAGAAAATGTTTTAATCTTTTTTCTAATAATTTTGAAACCAGTTTTGAAATGCTCAGGCCTAGGGTGATAGGACGGTAGTTCCCGATTTTATGACGGTTACCCTTCTTATATATTATTATAATATCTGACTATTTCCATTCTGTTGGAATGGACCCTGATTTTAAAATTTTATTATATAGTAATGTTAAAGACTTTATTAACATTTCCCCGCCCAGTTTTATCTGTTCGTTTGTTATTCCGTCGTGACCTGGACTTTTATTAGATCTTAGTTCCTTTACTACGACTTCTATTTCTTTAGCTAAAAATTCTAGTTCCGGGCCCCAGTTTACCTCCTCGAAGCTATGATAAGCCTTTTTATTTATGTTTTCGTCTTTGTATAATTCAGTATAGTAGTTGGTTATCAGCTCGTTTATTTTTTTCCTGCCGTAAATTTTTTGTCCTTTTGCGTTTTCGAAGTACAAGTTCCATGGAATCCCCGTCCTCAGCTGTTTTTTCGTTTTCCTTATATTTTTGCTACCCTCCTGCAGTTTTTATTATTTTGGTTCTGTTTAGTTCTCTATTCTCTCTTATTTTCCTTCTTATCACTTTGGAAATTACATTTAATTCAATTTTGTCCTTACTTGTTTTATGTTTAATACGCATTAACGCTGCTCTCTGCTTCTGTAAATTAGCTATACTGCCGTTGAATGAAATGTCTTTTGGACTATCTACGGGAACTTGGCCAGATTGGAGTTTAGCTAATGTTATTAAATTCGAGATATAATTGTATAACTTATTACTATCATAATTCTGTAGCTGCTTATCGTTTAAAAGTAGCTCCGCTAATTTGTTTTTAAATATCGTAGGATTCTAATTATTGTGTTTATTATTTCTATTTCTCAACATGTTTTGGTTCTTAGTCTTATTGTGACTGTGATTAATCTGTGGTCCGTATAAAAATTAAAATATTCCATATCGTGGACTTCGAAATTAAATATTTCGTCATTACCTACCGGAGTAATTACATAATCTATTAATACTTTATTCCCCAAGTTTGGTGTAATCTACAACCAGCGTCGACCTTTCCTTTTTTTAAAGAGACTATTAACTATTTTAAAATTAAATTGTTGACAAAAACGTATTAACCTCCATCCTCTCGCGTTTCGCTTGCCGTATCCATCATACTGTCCCAACGTACCTTTTTCACCTTTCAATCTCAAGCCGACTTGACTGTTCCAGTCTCCCATTATTAATAAACTATTGCCCTTAAGACACAATTCGTTAATCGAATCTTCCAGAATTTCGTAGAATTCGTCAACCTATCTGTCTTCTGCGGCAGAGGTAGGGGCATATATTTGAATAAATAATGTACCGCTTATCTTTAACTTCAAAATTGCCAGTCTATCAGTACGTCCTTTTAACTCCACGACCTTATTCTTATAATCCGGTTTTATCAAAAAGCCAACCCCTCTATGTCCAATATTATTCCCAAAATGGTAGAGTAGATTACCTCTTTGCGTAACTATTATTTGCTCTCCTGCTCTACGTGCTTCTGACAAACCTAAGACTTTTATGTCAGTTTTCGCGAAAGCTTCTCCTAGCTCTGAAAGATTATCTTCCTGTCTTAGTGTCCGAACGTTCAAAGTACCTACTTTTATTACGCGATTATTTTTACGATTAGCTTTAGATTTATTATTACTCATATTATTAATGTTACCGGTAACATCTAGGGGAACGGTAAAAAATTGGTGTACTCACCCTCGGTTACCAGCCATTCTGGGTGAGGAGCGGAGGACCGTCACTGACGGGTTCAGCTACTAATAAACAAAAGGTACCATTGGGATCACTCTACATGGTCAAAATAATGTACAGACGTAATATTTCCATCAATGATGAGCTTGTAAATTGAGTGTTTTACATTCGTTTTCTTTATTTGCTCTACGTTTCCATTATAATTAACATTGATAATATTTTAATCTTTTTGTTTGACTATATTAAAACTTTTTTTTTTTCAAATTAAGTTTTCATGGTAAATTAATATTTTAATTTAATCGCGTTTGTTTAATGTTATTAAACATTTCTTTAAAAAGATCTTCTTTTTTAATGTTATCTCATATACAACCTGTGTTCACAAATATTCATCAGTACTCATACGGTACTACTAGTGACCGGAACACTTTCGGATGAACAAAAAATCATAAAAATCGACCCATATGAGCAAAATGTATGCACAAGAAAACATACAAAAAAAATAAATAAATACGCAACGAACATATATAACTTCTTTTTTTGAAATCAGTAAAAACAAGCACTCCCATATTCGATATATATTCATCATATCCTGTGAGTGAATATCGCAAAAAACTCGGTACGATAAAATAATAAACTTTTCTTCCATTTATAGCAGACATAATCAGATGACTGACATGGCGGAAATTACTGTTGAAGAACCAGATATGCGGTAAAACAAGCTATAATTAAAAAAAAAAACGATTTGTGTCCAGGAAAAATGTAAAGTTCTTTAAATGGACAGCATGACACATCTTTACAGAAAAGTAATGTATCGCGCGTTTTGATTAGCAATTTTTCAGCCTGCATGATAAAGATAATTACAACTGGAAGATTATACGAACAGATCGATTTAATAATCAAAAACGAAATAATTGTTCAGTCTGTTGGGATTTTAATTTTCTCCTCTAAAACGCGATGAACGCTAATGCTTTTGCTATCAGTCCTCAATACCAAAGCACTTACACAGCTAGAACACTGACACAGTCAAACATACAAGTGTGTATGAGATTTTTAGTTGCAACCAAATAATTATCCTTAATTCACTCAGACATCGACAGTAAGAACAATAGTTAAATGTTCGGGAGACCGAAATTCAATGATTTTTCAACCGGAAACTAATTTCGACCAGAAACATCGTCGAGAGATAGCGCCACAAATACCGAATAAGTAATATAGTTTTAAATTAGAGCTGGGCGATTACGAATGATTTTAATAATCTAGTATTAACGAGTTATTAATTTTGATAATCGATTATAAAAGTAGTAACCGAGTGATCTGTATAATCATGTGATGAATGACGAATGACGAATAATGAGTAACGATTATATAGTAATTATTCACATTATGAACAACACGTGTATCGATTGTTTTGTTAGAATATTAGTGGTGCTTTGAACTTTTTTTTTCTTTTTAATTTTTAAAGGTATAAATTATTTTATCGAAATAATTTTAACCTATATTAATATACATATAAGTTTAATATTTCTACATAACTAATGTTAATAATCGGTATTCACGAAATGTTCTCGGTTCTCATAATCGAATTATTTTACACAATTGTGATTCACAATCGTTATATAATCTTGGATATAAGTCTGTCATTACTATTAATTTCGCCGATAAAGTATCAATATTTGTCAAAAACTACCGTTAAAATTAAAATAATAATGATTTGAAATAAATTTAACCTTATTAATGAAATTAAAAAAAAAAAAATTAAATCACATAATAGTTCTCGTAAGTAAATACTGAATGATTATTCGAATGATTAGTAGTTAACAAAAGTAGTAATCGAAACATCTCAAGATATGTTCATAATCGAGTGATTCCATTAGTATATCTCGTAATCGCCCAGCGCTATTTTAAATACCGTTTTATAATTTACTGTAATTTAAGTAATTAATTAATTTATATGCAATAAAAATATTGTAGTAAAAATAGGAGCTAAAAAATATATAGCAACAGGCCCGTGCCCAGAATTTTGAAAGGGGGTTTCGAAAATTTCACATATTTCTTTTATAAATAACAATATATTTTTCACTAATATTCATACTATTAATAATTTCCATCATTTTGATTTATATATTAATAATTTACATAAATGAATTACCGTATAAACATTCATAAAAATTACACATACGTTATTGATTATACTCGTAATAAAAAATTTTCCATAAAATATTAATAAAGTACCTAAAAATATGGAGCATAGTTTTTCTTTTTTCTTTTAAAGGTAAGGACACCCTAAAAAACACCAATATTTATTTTAAATTTTTGATTTTTTTTAGATTTTTGTGTATTTATAATAACTATTTCAGTTCTCATAAGGGTGATGGGGCTTCCTCCTCAGTGGACACGTATAGTGATTAGTTGAATTTTAACCGAAATACTATGGGAAGTAATGTACTTGTCAATAAATGCACACAATTTATCTGCTGAAATGAACATTAATAACCAACGTGACTTCTCTGTTTCTTTCTACATTTCACGTAATAGTATGATGTTGAAATTTTTTAAAATTAAATCTTATGTCTTACAGTCCGAAAACTTCCATTTATCTAGTTATACGTTAAAACCAATATTCGGCACCTACTATCATCAGCAATAATATCATCAATTTGAATAGGGCATGTGGTCAAGAATTCGTAACCTTTTAATTTGGAACTGAACAATAATCCATCCATCTTTACGATGCAGAATAAAACGTAAATCGACGCTATCTTTATGTGTCAAATTAAACATTTACACACGAAAGATTACTTATTCTTTTTATATTATATACATACCTATCAGTAATTGATATATCATTTCATTTCGGTAGAATACATTTTTCGAAATAAAGTGTATTTTATCAATATTACTTTTTTTTATTAATATACTCTCTTCATTAATGAATCGGGAATTCTTATTCGATTTATTTTTTTGGTAGTAGTTAAGGCTTAATGCGTGTTTCATGATGAAAGATTTTCGCTTAACTATTAGCACAGAGACAACGGGAACGGCAGATGAAAAATGAATAATCGATTTTCCCAAAAATTACCTGAAAATTAATTAGTAATAATTTCGCGAAAAATTACAAAAAAATCCTCATTTAACAATACAAAATCGTATGCGGTATTGCACGCAACTAGCCTATTTAGAAAGATTATATCGACCTAGCCGTACATACGCTACAGCAATAATAGTTGTATTTGTACAAATTTCATTCACGGATTACGTACATGACTTCTGGTAGTTCTCGATATTTGAAACAGCAAGCGAAAAAACTGTCAACGGTACAGCACTTACGCGATATTTACAAGATAAATCGAAGTACAAATTTATGCAATACGTACGAGATTCGATAATCGCATATATTGCGGCTTTCCTCCAAGATTACCCAAATGATATCGCAAAACTAGTTTATATAAAATATGGGAAAAAAAAATTTGGATATCAATAGATTGCATTGCAGGTACAATTCATATTAATATATAAAAACACAATATACATGAAAAAAATTGGTATATGGTTTTTTAGCCACCCCTTCCCATCTTCTGGCAACAACATTTAGTTTCAAAAATCGATATTTTTGTGAATTTAACAAAAATCGTGTTTTGATTTGTTTTTATGAATAAAAAAGGTTTTATAGAATGAAGTGATTTCTGATTTCCTATAATAATAATTTTAAACATATTAGCAAAACATGTTTGACCTTAATTTGTATCAACATCAATCATCTTTCGGTATTGTTATTTTGTCGCATACTAATAAGTAACTACTTCTTTACACGATTAACAAAAGGCTGGAACGATATAATTTCCTATTTTTTCATTACCAATTTTTTAATGTTTAAAATTGACTATAACTGTACAATTATTACTCTGCTATAAAACTTCTGTAAAATACTTTAGACTGTTCATTGACTAAGCAAATAATTATTTATTTGTGATCATAGCTAAATGTATTTCTTATTAAATTTAAAAGAACAAACATTAAATTTTTTTTCTTTATCGAAAATGGTATGAGGATGAAAAAATAAAACAAGATTAAAAAAGAGGAAAAAATCATTGAGTAAAAACGACTGTGGTCAGTTTTTTCTTTCTTTTAAAGAAATTTATAATTTTTAATTTTTCACTATAGCGAGATGAATAGTAATTTTTTAAAAAAATTCTCATTTCTTATGACCTGTAAATACCACAGGTATTCATAAATTTTGTTAAATTTACCACAAGCATTCAACATAAACAGAACAAAGAATAACAATGTATATATTCCTCTGTGCCAATTTAATTTTTTCGTAATAAAATATTCGTTATATTTACCTATAAAACACTGTGGAAGTTAAATTTTATTCCGCCAAGTCATTATAAGCGATAACTTTTTATCGACACGCCAAAATTTTAATCATTACCGGTTTGTAATCAATTTTCACTGTATATGCCGAGTGTAAAGATTTTAAGCGTATTAATGGACCATATTATGTTTTGGGATATTTTGCTTTTAGACGCGTCCTATAAAAAATATTTTTCTTTAATACGACTAAATGTAAGGTATTGTCCGTGAAGGAAAAACTCGTATTATTTTACGTTTCGAAAATTGCAAGTCCTATAATAATTTAGCAAAAAAGTGGGCGTTGCTAATATTAGTTTCAAAATTTTTTTAAAAATTCGAGAAAAAAATTCTTCACTGTTTTTAGAGAAAATAAAATCAAGAAAAATGTTTGAAATTAAATATATTGAAGTTTAAAAAAATCTTGAATGATTTTAATTTCAACCGTATAATAATATTTCTGTATTAGAGAATCTCTTTTACCAAAGCAAGCCAGTAAATTTTTAGTAAAGAACGGGGTATATATAATTTCTAGTGTTTTTCTCCATAAATTCCATTAGAAAAATCTTACTGTTCATTTGAAGATTTCTAGATCAGCGATAAATGTTCCAAGTAGCATTTCAGAAAAAATTGCTTGGAACCTGTTTAGCCTCAAATTGTTTTAAAATATCATATATCAGTAATTCAATTTTAGGAAAAAACATTTTTAAAATTTTAAAGGATATCTTTTGTATTCACTTCAGGTTTAAAATTGGAGATAGATTATTGGTTTAGATTAGTGAAAGATTATTTCGTATACGTTTATAAAAATTCATATTGTTCAGTAATAGTGAATGTTTCAATCGAGCATTGAAAAATTACGATACTTTATTCGATATTAGATGTAACGAACCGTGGTTATAATAACCACATCATTTGTTTCCTTCATCACTGATTTTTATTGTGATTTAGTAACTAAAATTAAAAAATAAACGCGTCTTATTAATTATTCTTAATAGGTATTTATAATTATTGGTTTTTATTAGGGCTTAAAGTTTCTTACAAAACTTGGAGTAAAAATTCATTATGGCCATTAGAAAAACAAACATGTTATTAATTATTCGTTAAGGGAAACCTGTTATATTCGTTATTTAATGTGTAAGACAACTGATAATCATTTATGCATGTAAAAATTATTTCCATCGTTACACACATAATACACAAATAATTAGTATCCATTCGAGTAATGCACATGTAGTTGTGATACCGTTATGACTTTTGTATTTATTACTGTTTAGAATAATATTTATCAACAGTTCTGATAAATATTCTTTCATTTTTCATTTAAAGTTCAGTGAACGTAAATTTGATATTATACATTAAAATTCAAAAACGTTGATTTCTCTAAAATGTTGTATTTAACTACAACCATAAAAATTAATTAGTATTAAGTAACACATATATTACATAAGATTAGTAAATTTTAAATTTTATTAGTGACCTAAATAAAAAAGTGTGAGCTAGTTTTCAACAAAAAAAAAAATTCGTTAAAATACGAGAAGGGTGTAAGGTTTAATCGACCTTAAGAAAAGTCTAGAATAAATATTATTATTAGTTTTTTGTAGCGAATATAAAGAATGTTCATTTATCAATGAAATCCCATTATAACGTTATGGTAACTGAATTAATAAAATTATTTAATAATTAATTATTTAATTTTTAAAATCTATTGAAAGTACACTCCAATTTTATTCATGAACTTTCTGGAGTGTTCGGTAAGGGCAGCGATTTCTGATTGGTTTGAACATTCTAGAACAAATACTGGCCACATACGTTTTCTTCGAAGAGGTGATAACTCAACCGTTTTTCGTTCATTGTTGCTGTGAAACAGCATTTGTCTTGGTTTATTGTCGCGCAGCTTCCACAACGGAAGTATATTGTTTTCAATTGTAGAGCTTATTTTTGTTATAAATTTTTAAATTAACAAATAATCAGGTATGTTGGTTTTTATATTTTATATATATATATACGTGTATTTTAATTTAAAAAAAAATTGGAGCGATCGACTACTTTTTCTGACGAGTTTCAAAATTAATGTAACACGTACTTACTGGCGTTACGGTTTTGTGATTATACAGATTTCAGTTTGTTTCTATTAAAAATAAATATTGAACTTTTGTTAGGTATACTAATTATTTTAGTGAATATTTTGACGATATAAATTTATGGAATTCTAGAATTTCTCGGTTAGCTTGAAGTATTGAACGCTTTATTTCACAACCGTTACTGATAAAAAAAAATATATTGTTAAAAGTACAAATAACTTCTGAAGTATAGTAGCGATTCAACTGATCTCGACAGTAACATTTATTTTTATTTTTGTCTTATTTCACTGATGCACGAGAAAAAGTCGTTTGAAATTATATTTTCTATTTTCTGGAGTATGCAAATTACGAAAAAGGTTTATAATTCAAGAATTTTTATTTTTTAGTCAATTGTTATGTTTATTTGAGTGAATGTATTAATTTTTTTATGTACCACAAAATAATAAAAAAATTGACTAAAAGCGGAGTTCAAAATTCATTAGTCTATGTTAAATAATGATAATAAAGTTTGTTTTACAAGTAAAATTTTAATTTTGTAGTGTAAAATGGCAAAAGCACCAGCCGTTGGTATCGATTTAGGAACAACATACTCATGTGTTGGAGTTTTTCAACATGGAAAAGTCGAAATTATCGCTAACGATCAAGGAAACCGCACAACTCCTAGCTACGTTGCATTTACAGACACTGAAAGATTAATCGGTGATGCAGCCAAGAATCAAGTAGCCATGAATCCCAATAACACCATCTTCGGTAAATATTGAATAGATTGGAATTAAAATTCAATTTTAATGAATTTTCGGTTCGACACGATCGTTGCGAAATTTTAATATATGACATATCAGTTATACAGTACAAGTATGTTCGAAGTAAATTGAACCATTGTTTTCACGATTATGTTGAGTTTTCGGTTAATTTTTTTTCAGTAGTTCATGTAAAACAATTTGAAATTATTTTGTATTTGGCTAAATAAAAATTTTGGAGCAAAATTCATTTAGTTGTCTTATTCTTACGTAAAACAATTTGAAATGATATACACTATATGTGAATGATAATAAATTTGGTTAAAACGACTTGTACATCCAGTTTAGCTCATTGATGTTACGCAACGAGATAAAAAATGGTGCGATTGTGTCATCAAAAATTTATAAAAATTGGACGTCGATTTTTATCTACTGTTTTCATTTGAAATATTTAAAGTTTGTATTTTGTTGACCATCTTTCGTTTACTGCTACAGATAAAGTGATTACGCGGTTAATTCTATTTTACATGAACAGATTTCCAATATGTGCAAAAACTTATAATTAGAAAATTAAAAATACTTAATTCATATTCCGTTTCTAGTCAACACAATTTTTGAAATAGATATATTCAAAAAATACTAATTCGACCGGGTTTAAGATCTTAAAACTATTCGAATAAATATTAGATGGTTTTAATAAATTGATTATTTATGATAACTATATACTCTTAAAGTATGTCGAAATGTAGGATAATACGTTTTCGCGCGTTTAAAGATTTTTCTTTTGTTGTATAGATGCCAAGCGATTGATTGGTCGTAGATTTGACGACGCAACTGTACAAGCTGATATGAAACATTGGCCTTTTGATGTCGTCAGTGATGGTGGTAAACCAAAAATCAAAGTTGATTATAAGGGAGAATCCAAAACATTTTTCCCCGAAGAAGTGAGTGAATACATTTCTTAATAATACTACAACAGCGAAACGTGTTCAGCAATATTACTTACGTTTGTTTTTTTTGCTCTATGTATAGTAACTTTTAGTTTCTATTAGCGATGTAAATAGTCGGATTATTTAAATACTCGGTTAGTCGTATTCTTTTAAAATTAATCCTCAGATGAATCTTTGATTAATCCCGCATCGTATTACTTTACCCCATCATTTAGTAGAAAATAATTATGTAAAATAATTGCATCAATGCATAATATAAATACTCGAATTTAAATTACTTTAAAAATTTATCCGATGATTTGTATAATTAGTAAGTTAACAGTTATTTTTAATTTGGTAAAGCAGTTTATTAATTATTAATTAAATTATTAATATTCGTTATCTAACACTTATGAAATTTGGAGAAGCATTAAACAATTTTATCCTGCAAATTTGTTTGATTTTATAATATATTTCTGAATGACCTTCAGTAAATGATTAAATTTTAAATTTGAATTCTTAAAAATGATAACAAAAAGTAACAATTTTTCATCTGCAGATTATTAAGATTAAACATTTTTCTGTTGATGGATAGTATTGTTCCGAAATGTTGAACTAAAGATTTATTAAAATTATTGTAATGTAAAATTTTATAGTAACTACTTTAAAAAAATATACGTATATATGTGTGCGTGGGTATATATACATATATATGCATACATGTTCACATTAACATACGTAGGTGGTTCAAAAAGTTCAAAGACTGATTTTTTTTCTCATGAATAGGGAACATTGACGCGACGACGACTACGCAGTAATCTTTTGTAGGTAATGCTTGATCTACCATAATTTGTACAAGTCGAAGTAATTGTTCGTTCAGCAAGTGTTAAAAACGTTTACGAAAACGTGTGATTCAAATTCGGCGTAAATTTACCGCGTAGAATGTTTAGTTGCTGCATCAGAACAATTCGCCCGCGCACTCTGCCGTTTTCACGCGTGACTTTTGCGTCCATAAAAATATGCTGTCGCCTCCCCTCCATTTACCCGATTTGGCCCCGTGTGATTTTTTTATTCCTAAAAATAAAAAATGAGCTCGACGAGGTCCATTTGAGTGATGTAGAGGACATTTAAAAGGCCGTGACAACGATGAACCTGAAGTCTAAGGACTGGCAACATTGCTTTAATGAGTGGTGGAACAGGTAAAATCGGTGTATGCATGCTGAGGGACAGTATTTTGAAGGGAAGCATGATAATTTGTAATTTTTTATCACGAATGTCTACAAACTTTTTGAACCGTCTACGTTATATATATATATATAACGTAGACGGTTCAAAAAGTTTGTAGACATTCGTGATACAAAATTACAAATTATACCGGGTGTCCCAAACCATCCGTACACCCCTTATAAAATCTAGAATACCTAGTAAAATGAAAAATTCGAAATCTCATACTAGTAAATCGACTATGACACCGACTGGAAATATTTTAGTTCCGCTCCTATCGGAAGTGACCCATAGAAACCGGAAGTTAGTTTTTTAAAATGAAATGAGGTGTTTTTTTTACGGATTCCGACTCTACCTAGAAAAATAAGAAACCTGTTTGAAACATTTTTTCTGAAATTCCTATTTCCAACTCTATAATGACTTCTGAAATCTCATTTTTACAAAACATGCATGAAATGAATATTATTCAGACAAACAACAATATACATATATTTAAACATTTAAATAAAGTGATTTCATTTAACATAAATGTTCAAACTGAGCTCCAAGTTACCCAGTGCAAGTTCGAACTCTTGTTCGAAACGAATCAACAACTCAAAGAATTTCTTCAGCTGATAAATGCTGAATAGCTTTCATGATTTTGCATATCATATTTTCTCTTGTTTTACGCTTCTCTGTATATACTATACTTTTTACGGTTTCCCACAAACAATAATCTAAAACAGTTAAGTTTGGTGAGCGAGGTGGATAATTAACTGGGTCATATTTATCAATCCACCTCCTAGGGAACATTCCATTTAGCTAAGTTCGGACAAGTCATGATGTACGAGTTGGACAACCGTTCTGTTGAAACTAAAACCATTGAGTACATCAAGAGAAATCAACAAAATTGGAAGTTTTGTCTGTAGCAGTTCTAAATATCTATTATTATTTACATTCCCATCAAAAAAAAAAAAAAAGGACCAATGTTATTTTTAATAATCCCACACCAGACATTGACTTTGTAGATGTGATGAATAACCACCTTTCCCAACCAGTTCGGATTCCTTTTTAGACCAATAACGAAAGTTCAAATTATTTACTTTGTTTAGCGTTTAATCGCGAATTAGCATAAAATTAAAAAGTAATGGTACTCACGGTTTATTTTTCGTGTAAATAACAACGACTATACGGGCACTGACGACCGGGAGCTCTGAAAAGAGCTGTTTCTTATATTTTAGCTCGAAAACAAAAGGAAAACAGGAATTTAATTGTTAAAAACGATAAATTAAGTAAACGGGAAGAAAAGGAATGGAAATGCAATTGATTTTTATGATTTAAGTATTTAATGATTTAAACCATTAAACGGTTTTTATAAGTAAAAAAATACAAAGATTTTAATTCGAATCATGATCGTGGTTCAAATAGTTACATGAACTGAATTTTAATTAATATCGGAACAGTGCGATGCGATTATTGGAATAATAGTATCCTTTCCGTAATTTTAATTGGATTATACGGAAATATAAAGTCAAGTCATTACATTACTAGTTTTAAACTACTTTATGATTAATATGACGCGTATTCGCTACTCTGAAGTCGGTATTAACAATCGAATCATTATACACGGTGTGTCGGAAAAGTTCCCGAACTTTTGAAATAAATGAAGTACAATTGGATGTGAAGTAATTTATTCGAATTAATTTTCAACATGCTTCCCGAAGTATACACGTATTTGAGCGCTTGTACAGCGATTCGAAGCTTCTCTGCTACTCCTTTGAAGTAATGGCTCTGAGGCGCTCGGTGCAAGAAGTTTCAATGGCGGCTACGTCGTCAAAAAATCGTCCTTTCAAGTGCATTTTAAGCGTGGGGAATAGGAAAAAGTCGGCAGTTGTCAAATCAGGTGAATAGGGGGCGTGATTGATCCGTGGGGTTTGATTTTTAGCGAGATAACGCTTGACAACGTTCGCCGAATGCGCGGGCTCATTGTCATCCAACAGACTCCACGATTCCGGACTCCTTGTACTCGGGCCGTACGCGCTGAATCCGATGCTTGAGAATTTTTTAATAAACGTGTATATTTATATGAGATTCTTTAAAATTATTTTCAATATAGCGTAATACACCTCGTGCATTAACCTTTAAAAACATCCATTGATTTGGAAGACTTTCAAATGATGTATGAATACAGTGAAAAAGTGCAGTGAAAGATTTATTGTAAATTTGTGTTGTACAAAAAAATTAACGAAATTTAAATAGCAAAGTAGATTTTTGAGACTTTTTTTTTTTTGTTACAGATAAGTTTTAAAAGTTAAAATTAGAAGTAAATTAGCCAAATGGCGCGAATTTTATTTTAAATTAGTATTGTTAATTTGAAAAATAGCCGAACTGTTACTTATTTTATTAATACGCGTAAATAATAATTAAGATGTTGGTAATTGTAAGGTATGTTTTCGTTTTAATAAATCTCATCCATTTATTATTTATTCGTAGGTATCTTCTATGGTATTAACGAAAATGAGAGAGACAGCTGAGGCCTATCTTGGTAAAACTGTCTCGAACGCTGTGGTTACCGTTCCGGCTTATTTCAATGATTCGCAGCGGCAAGCAACTAAAGATGCCGGCACGATAGCTGGTTTAAACGTGCTTCGTATTATTAACGAACCGACAGCGGCAGCTATTGCGTATGGTCTCGATAAAAAAGTGAGTGGTCTAATGTGACATTATTTTAAAAATAACTTGAAATTTTCGTGGCTTTTAAAAAAACTGACTTTATTTTAACAAGTTATAATTATGTGGGAAATGACAAGTTTTTATTTATCCATACATATATGTAAATTTATTTATGTATAATGTATATATGTTGTCACACATTTTATGTAAATGAGGGCTCGTACATACACAGTTTCCTGTAATGAATTCACACGATAACCTGCCAAAGTCTGAGATTACATTTCATGACTTAGCACAACAAAAATATTGAAAAGCTTATTTTTCGAACAAAGACACAATATTAATTAATAACGTTATAAATTTATACAATATTATGTTTTTCTTTGTAATTTATGTACAAAAAAATTTAAATGTTACCTATTACTCATCCGTTAAAAACTTGTAATATATATATAATCGTTTTTTTTTTTTAAAAAAAAAAATGGCTAAAAATTTTGATCAACTTATTTTTTTTTTTTACATTTATGCGTCGATTTCTACATTCAAATTGAAATTTTTACTCGTAAACATGGGAACAGACTCTGGGTCATCTTTTGAAATATGTATAAGAAAAAAAAAAGTAATATTTTTTATGCTTTGTACCTAATGTTATTTAGAAAATTTCGAAATACTTTACTAATTATAAATTTTTAGAAATTAATACGAACATCGTGTATTGTTCAACAGTAACCGTATTACTTGAGAACAGAATAAAATAAGGTAAAATCACGCAATTAATAAACTTTTAATTGTAGCACGTTCTTAAGTGTTGCGTTGGGAATTGTGAAATTGGCAATGTTTCTCCGTATTTTTAAAACTAAATATGAAGAATGTAAACTGCAACTTATATTTTTAGTGTAGTTTTAATTTATTGCTTGGTTAATATGAGCTTCAAGTGATGCCTTTTACATTAGGCTTCTTTTTTAAAAATCGAAACATTCAAAAGTTTAATAGTTAAATTTAAAATTTGAAAAGAATTTGTAATTTGCCATTAGTTAATCTATTATTAATTTATGAGTAAATATATATGAGAACAAACAAAAATTTAAAACTACACGCACAATTTATAGCACATGCGTTGTATTAACAGAGATGTCCGTGTTTGCCACTAATGTTAGATTGATAAAAACTTCGAAAATATCTTAGTCAATTTATCAAAGATAAAAATGTGTTACTTTCGGTGTACCCCTTCTCCCTCCGCAGGGAGGTATTAAAATTAATTAAATAATCATTTCTGAAGTAACTTATTTAAAAACTTTATAGAAAAAAAAATTACGATTTAGCATCAGTAAGAAGATCCATTCATTTTTTATAAACTTACAGAACGCAAATGAAAGCCGTAAAACCTCTGTCGATGGATTGAATTTTTGACGCCAAAAAAAAAAATAAAAATAAACAAAAATATAAAAAATACGCCAGGAGGCGTAACTTTGGAAAAATTAAAATAGTACAAAAAACTAATAATAATAACATGTTATATGAAGTCATACTTTGATTAGCAATACCTATATCGCTAAGTGGTATGACAATTTAATTTAAAATATATAATACTTTGTTTAACAAATCAAATAAAGTGTTAATAAAAAATTACTTCATAATTTGCTCATAATTTGTACGAGGCATGCATAGTATCTACAAATTGGAAAAGCCGCGTCAAAATAATACTATGTAATTTTGAAGCACGCTGGTCGTATTTATTTTGTTCATTTGGACTATTCTGAAGTATTTAACTACTATTTGTCGTAATTTATTCTTAGTGGTTTATAAGTATTTTATACATACTTTAGGCGAACAAAGCGATCCTTACGTAATACTCAAAAAATTATACCTAACATGTATTGCTTGAAAAATCTCTGATTTGTATATTACTTCGTGGTACGTGTGTTGCTATTTAAGTCAAAAGAGTATGCCGAATTTACGGATTCTTATATGTTTTGCCGTTAACGTGATGTATATAGTTTATTTAAATCGATTGAACCGTTTAATTCTAATAATACAAATAAATTTGGAAATTACAGGCATCCGGTGAACGTAATGTCTTGATTTTCGATTTGGGAGGTGGAACCTTCGATGTATCCATATTAACCATCGAGGATGGTATATTCGAAGTGAAGTCAACAGCAGGAGATACCCACTTGGGTGGTGAAGATTTCGACAACAGAATGGTAAATCATTTTGTCCAAGAATTTAAACGAAAATACAAGAAAGATCTAACGCAAAATAAACGGGCGCTGCGTCGATTACGAACCTCTTGTGAACGTGCAAAGAGAACCCTGTCATCTTCGTCGCAGGCGAGTATTGAAATAGATTCATTGTACGAAGGCATTGATTTCTACACTTCTATAACCAGAGCCCGTTTCGAAGAACTGAACGCCGATTTGTTCCGTAGCACGATGGAGCCTGTTGAGAAATCGTTACGAGATGCTAAAATGGATAAATCTAAAATTCACGATATCGTACTGGTCGGAGGTTCTACTCGTATTCCGAAAGTACAAAAATTGTTGCAAGATTTCTTCAACGGAAAAGAACTGAACAAGTCTATTAATCCGGATGAAGCTGTCGCTTACGGTGCTGCAGTCCAAGCGGCTATTTTACACGGCGATAAATCTGAAGAAGTACAAGATTTATTATTACTCGATGTTACTCCGCTATCTCTAGGTATTGAAACTGCTGGCGGCGTAATGACCGCCTTAATTAAACGAAATACCACGATACCCGCTAAACAAACGCAAACATTCACAACGTACTCGGATAATCAACCGGGCGTACTAATTCAAGTATACGAAGGTGAACGTGCCATGACCAAGGATAACAACCTTCTCGGAAAGTTCGAACTTACCGGTATACCGCCGGCTCCTCGAGGTGTTCCCCAGATTGAAGTTACCTTTGATATAGATGCCAATGGTATATTGAGCGTAAGTGCAGTTGAAAAGTCAACCGGTAAAGAAAACAAGATCACCATTACCAACGACAAAGGTCGTCTAAGTAAAGAGGACATCGAGCGGATGGTGAATGATGCTGAAAAGTACAAAGCCGAAGATGAAAAGCAGAAAAGCGTGATTTCAGCGAAGAACTCGTTAGAATCATATTGCTTTAACATGAAGAGTACGATGGAGGACGAGAAGATACAAGGTAAAATTCCTGAAGCCGATAAGAATACAGTTCTCGAAAAATGCAATGAAACGATTAAATGGTTGGATTCCAATCAACTTGCCGAGAAAGAGGAATTCGAACATAAACAAAAGGAATTGGAAGGTGTTTGCAATCCGATAATAACGAAACTGTATCAGAGTGGAGGTGCCGCTCCAGGCGGTGTTCCTGGTGGATTCCCTGGAGGATATCCAGGTGCCGGTGCAGGGGCTGCTCCGGGCGGTGGAAGTGCTCCTGGTGGCGGTCCAACGATTGAAGAAGTTGATTAAATTCTCGATGTTTATATATTATTTATACATTTATTTACTATATAATCCGCATAGAGAGTATGCATATTTTTTTAAAATATATATGAGGGTGGTTCAAATATAAACCGGAATTTTTAAATGCGCGAAAAATTTATTGTGGAAAAAGTGGTTGCACTGGTAGTTAGACCGGTTTGTTACGAAGCGTGTAGAGCAATTAGAACCGCGTAACCTCACTTTTTAGTGTAGTTAGAGCCATGAGTGAAAAAGAAGTACCAGTGTCTGTTGCGCAACGCATCATTATTCGTTTTTTAGTCAAAGACGACGTAAAATCCGTGGAAATTTACCGAAAATTACGCGAACAGTTCGGGGATGAGTGTCTCTCCAAAACTCAAGTGTACGAGTGGTGTTCCGCGTTTCGAAAAGGACGTGAAGTGGTGTCAAACATACCACATGCGCGGCGCCCCAAAAAACCAGCATTACAGATGAACACGTCAAAGCCATCGAACAACTCATTTTGGCTGACCGACGCGTCCGTGTACGCGATATGACCGACGAATTGGGCATCAGCATAGGTAGTATTGAGACAATAATTCATGATCGGCTAGGTTATCGCAAAATTGCAGCCAGATGGGTGCCAAGACTTCTGAATTTTGAACAGAAATTCACTCGTTGGGAAGTTTGTACGCGTCTCCTGCAGCGGTATGAAGAGGAAGGAGAGAATTTATTGCGGCGAATATTCACCACGGACGAAACTTGGGTACACTACTATACGCCGGAGAGTAAACGCTCGTCTATGGAGTGGCGGAAGAAAAAAGAGGGAGCGCCAGTCAAAGCGAAGGTTACACAGTCAGCTGGGAAGGTGTTGTGTACCGTGTTTTGGGACATGAAGGGAGTGATCGCAGTCGATTTCCTAACTGAACAACGTACTAGTAACCTCCTAAAAAATACAGTCAAACCGGCCTATCGAACAAAAAGGCGCGAAATTCCGATCCGTAGTGCGATACTGCTTCAAGACAACGCCAGGCCACATACCGCTCGGCTCACGATGGAGACATTGGCCGAATTGGGCTGGGAAACACTTGAACATCCTCCTTACAGTCCAGATTTGTCGCCTTGTGATTATTATTTGTTTGGCCCGTTGAAAGAAGCACTTGGTGGACAACGTTTCGACAGCAACGATGAGGTGGAATCGTTCGTGCGCAAATGGCTATGTGACAAGCCGCGAGATTTTTACGAAAAAGGAATAAAAAAATTGCCGGAGAGGTGGAAAAAGTGCGTAGCGTGCGAGGGGGGTTATCTCGAAAAATTGTAAAAAATATGAGCACTGTAAGTATAAAATAAAAATTTTTATGACGAAATTCCGGTTTATATTTGAACCACCCTCGTATATATATATATATAAACATGGATTATAACGAATATAGAAAGCAGGAAATGTTATTTAATAAAAATAACGTATTCTGGAAATAAGTCGAACGAGTCGAGAATTTCCAAATGGATGATCAGTAGCTGTTCTATTGATGCATTTAAAGTCAAAGAAGGTGTAAAAAATCAAATTTTTTAACCTTTTCTTCCCCGATTTAACAACTGTGTATTTTACATGTTTTTTTTGTTTTTTTTTTTGAAGTTTTACATTCCTCATTGAAAATCAGTCACGAAAATCAATTTTTGTGTACCTATATATTCTATGTTCGCTATTATCGTATGAATATTCCTTTTTAAAATATTTTTTTTTTTTTTTTGACGTTTTTTTAATATAAAATATATTAGTATTGATTCCTCTGATATGTTTTAAATTAGTATTTTGTACAACAATACCATCTTATTATTAAATGATTTATTTACTGTTCAGAGCAGTTACGTCTTTTTTTCTTAGCTATAGATTATTTTAAGTGTAAGTCAACTTACGCTTTTTCTTTCTCTGTTCCTCAACATTTATTACTTAAATGCGAATTTTAAAACCATGTATTTTGTAGTTGCGATGTATTTAAAAGTGCTCGAGTAATGTTAAATTAAAAACGATTTTCATTGCATTAATTAAAAATTGTACTGCTAGCGTTTAAAGTTAGTTTTAACGTGTTTAATTTTGTACGAGCTATAAAATAATGCTACATAAAATCTCGGGTTGGTCATTACGAGAGGTGCGCAAGCATTCAAGTGTTACCTAAAAGAAAAGGAGCATAAAAGTTGTAAATTTGTTTAATTGACCAACGTATAAACTAGAATTTTCGTTGTCGGCCTGGTAAGTTTATTTTTATCAGAATTTTTTAGTCGGTGCTGTTTACTATTTAGAATAAGCGCAGTTATCAGGTTAAAAAGATTTTGTATGTTTGAAAACTGTAATCGAATATTTCACTATTGAGAAGTTATTTTAAATGTACGGCTGAACAATTTCAGCACTTTCGATTGGTGTATACTGCTCGATAGCAAAAATCTCCTAAGACTGACGCTTCAAACACGTACTATCGTTAGTCATTCTCACATTCCTTGTCAAGGTTGTTGTCAGATGGGTCCACCTAATATGGCCAACTCTATATATATATAACAGTTCTTGCGCGGCTCTACAAAACAGGAACTTCTTACGAGTGTCACCTGAGATGAGGCATTATCGTTTGCTCATTTTTAGATCCGTGAGCGACCAATTAAAATTTATTTTAAAGATCAGGCTTCGCATTCCTAAAAAAATATCTAGTAGGTTTCCGAAAAAAAAAAATTCCACATTACGGAAGAAAGAATTGTTTTGGTTTCTTTTTAACAGGCGAACTTCTCATTATTTCCCGGATGAACGTTAAAACAGACGTTTTAATTTGAAATTTCCAGATTGTAAGTTTTAAAAACTACATATATATATATATTATATAGAAAACTAAAAACAAAAAAATGAGAAACGGTTTAAATTTGACTATCGAAACCATCATCATCGCACCGAGCCAACAATTAAATGCCTCATATTCCGGAAATTTGTTTCGTGATTTCATTAAATTCTTGTAATATTATTAAAAATGAACCGAAAAGTAAATTGGATCATTGATACAACACCTTCTTTGTAAAGCGATTAGTTCCCGGGGGGATTGTAGAATTAAGCTTTTTGCAGTGTGTCCTAAGCCTAACGAATCTGAAAATCAGAAAAGAGAAGAATATACGTTGGGAACATTGGGACCAGTTCTTTTCGCTTAGTCACCTATACTTTCGTAAAATTTCTTTGTTACTCGTTTATTTCAGGGGGCTGGGTTGTTGAGAATTTCAAACAAGTTCTGAATGCTCGATGCAGTTTTTGGTAGTCAATTAACCTACCGGACTACACTGTTAGATAAGGGACGAAATGTATATGTTTGCATTATCTTTTTATTGTACAAAATAAGGCTTTGCGAAGTTTTACTTTTTAAGCGCGTCTCTTTTAAAATATGATAAATTCATTAAGTTGTAATTACTGAAATATAATAATTCAATCTGCAAAAATTAAAGTTGTACTAATAGTGCCTAACGTTGAAGAAATTACACAAACTTTACTCGACCCGTTAAAGATAGATTCATTATTGATGCCCGGCTGACAGGAAGTCTGTACACACAGATCGTGATATAATTTCGATTGCTAATGAATATGTTTCGTTTCTCTGCTGTGTAGGGGGTTAAGAGAAGCCCCTTTGAAAATAAAATTATTTTTAGTAAAGAAAATTTTGTTTTTTTTTTTTTGCGTACGTTTTGTTAAAAAACCGGTGTTAAGAGGTGTTGATTCATTTTAGATCTAATAAAAATAAGAAAAAACTTTCGAAATTTTCCTCCTGCAAGCGATTATTATGCAACACATCTGACAACACGTTTGAAGTTCGGTTAAATTCTTTTTAATACATAGTTGTTTTAGAAAAAATCGTTTCGCGTGGAATATATTAAGCGCTCTATCCATTCCTATATTACATATGTAAAAACAAACTTAACAATACGCACGGAATGTAATTATACAGTGTTCATTTAAAAAAAAAAAAAATACAACATCGACATGTTTTTCGTAGTACAAACTCTACATCATCGTGATATGGTTTTAAAAATCGTCGTTTTTAAGCACATTACATGCATCGAATCATAACAGATTTAAAAGAATATTTTTACGAAGAAACTGGAATTCGACTGATAAAGACGAATTGTGCGGATATGCAATTAGTTATGCGGTGCATAATTTTCTCAGAATCGATTTTTGATGGAAGCGCGTGATTCAGAACCTCAAAATGGAGCGTGACGCACAATGACAACGCAAAAAAAATTACTCTCCCAGGTTAGAATAAGACCGCTGTAAAAAATTTCGCATTATTAACTTTAAATGCCGTTTTATTAGCTCAGATACAATAAAAAGTATTGCATGTGAAGGAGTGCTGGAATTTAGTACTGTTAGAAACTAAGTAATTGATTAATAAATATACACAATTTACCCGCAGAAATTAATATCAACGCACGCGTCTTGTCTTTATCTCTTTCTACATTACACTTGATATTAGTGTATTTATGACGTTGAACTCTTTTTTTTTTTTTTTTTTTTTCGAATTAAATCATACGACTTTGAGCTCGAAATTGGGGAAAAAAAGCGATATTATTCTGCATCTACTGTCACTATTAACATCATGAACAGCGCACATGGTTAAGAATTAGTAACCTTCCACTTTGCAGCTGAACAACAATTTGTCCATCTCTACGATCAGCTATAAAACGCAAATCGACGTTGTCATTTACACCAGGTACTCTTTTTATACCGTAGGTCAGTGCCGGATTAACTACGTAGCAAGAATAGCAATTGCTACGGGCTCCGCGTATCCAGACCCGCCTCCGTCTGAGCGTAATTTTTTGAGTGAAACTTATTAAAGTCACGGTTTATTGAATTTACTTGATGTCACTAAAACATATAACGTTATACCTTTTCCAACCAAAACAATCCATTGCAGACAATTGTTAATGGATTATTTCGTTGGCGAAAATAAAACACATAATTTCATAAGGTAAACGCACAAGTTCTACAAAAAAACCGCTCGTATAAATGTACAGAATTTTAATCGGCCTGATAATTGGCTCTACAAAAAGTCTGACGCGTGCAAGCACTCTTACTCGACGACACTCAGCATGAATGTGTAGTAGAATTGAAATAGCTCGATTCCAAATGTTGAAATTGTCTATTTGTAAGACTGTAACAGTTCACATTATTTTTATTATAATTTAGCAATCATATACCAAAAAATTATTTTCTAGTAATAAGTGTCTATGCAAGTTATAAAAGTAGTGAGAGATTTCCTGCAATTAAATTTCTCATAACCATTTCGTAATCCTAACATAGTAAGATCGTCAATTTGTTAGCCAAATTCAGATTGAGCAAAATTATTTTTAAAATGAATTATAGTTTATGGTCAGCGCTTATGCAAATGATTTGGAAGACAGTCTAGACGATGAATTAATGCAGTTTGCCGAGCTGCTCAAAACGGATGTGGTTAGTGCGATTGACAGTTCAAAAAACGAAGCTCCGGAAATTCAATATTATAAATTCCTAATGGAAAATTCATTAGAATCATGTTTGCCCAATTTATAAATTGCTTTGCGCATTTATTTGTCTTTCATGATAACTTTAGTCAGTGGAGGACGTTCATTTTCGACATTGAAGCGTATAAAAAATTAATTAAGGTGGAACACAATGAGTCAAAAACGTCTGAATTATCTCTCTTTGATGAATATAGAATATGATTTGCTCAGAGAAATTCATACGAATAGTATTATCTCTTAGAATTTAGCCACATTAAATCTAGAAAAGTTACTTTTTTAAAAGTTTGAAAAATAATAAAAGTTCTTCGTTATTAATCATCAGTTTTAAAATGTTAGTTTCTTATCATAATTATTCTAAATTGCCCGCACAATCTCAACTCTGGCTTTTTGTACTTGTCAAAGGTCAACGGGCTTATTGTAATCTACTTTACTATATTAAACACTAACATAATTTGTAACCTATAGATGGCAAATAAACATATTCAGTATTGAATTATTGTTTTACCACTTTATACTTAAGAACTCAGTAGATCAAGGGCCTCTCGATGGAATTGGCTACGGGCCCCGCGCTTGCTTAATTCGGCACTGCTGTAGGTACACCTTTAATTTCATTAATATACCATATTTCATACCATTTCGGTGGAATAAATTTTGCGAAATAAAGGCGTATTTTTTCAATATTAAATATATTTTCTTTATTGGCGGATCGAACATATCTTATTTTTTTCGGTAGCGGTTAAAGCGTGTAACCGCGTGTTTTGTGATATACGATTTTCGTTTACAGAAGTTTGCAGTTTTTTTGAGTATTAAAATTTCATATATAATTTGCCTACAATCAGAGAAACGATTTCCAGTATCGTTTAGAGCGTTACTAACCTCCCTCCAAAAAAATGACTTAAAGATTTAGATATGTCGCATGTGAATAAGAACAAATACGGTAATATATTAATTTACAAAATCTAATATTTTTAAACGAACAATAATTACATATATACATATATGTCAGAAACGGCTCTAATGATTTGGATGAAATTTGCACACTAGGGGTATTTTGGGCCAATAAATCGATCTGGAATGGTCTAATTCATGGCAAAATTTGGTTTCGCGAATTTTAAATAGTTTTTAATGTTTTCAGTATGATAGGAATCAGGGTTGGTGGCGCGATCTTTTGGCGACGATGTAATAGATAATTTGTTCTGCCTTTAGTATTTTTTCGAACGTCGTCAATTATCAGTTCTGGTAGTGTCCTTGTGTACGGGGTGGTGGCGTTCATTTATTAAGATTTGCTGGCTATAGCGATTTCATTTTTCATTTTTAAAAACATCATTTATTGATAAGAACAGTTCGTTTTTTATTATTTTCGTATTCATTTTATATGTGCAGTGAGATTTAGTCGCAAATTTTTTTCACAAGTAAAATAATAAGATGCTTTTTTTTTTTTTTTTTATAACGAATGTAAACCGATAGATAAAGCTGACGACGACCCTATATACCTAAAATATAATTTTTCTAGTAAAAAATGTGTAGAAATATATTCATAACAATCAACGTGTGCGGTCATTGAAAACAGTTTCCAACCATCCGGAAAACGAATTCGAAGGACCTCTACATTTTTATTGTGTTCAGTATTGAAAAGCAAAGTTTTATGGAAAGAGGCTTTAAATTCGTAAATTAGTATTAAAATATTTTATGTTTTGTGAATATGTAGAAGATTAAAATAAAGTTAAGAAGTATGTGATTCGTATTTAAGTATATTTTCTGAAAAAACACGATTTTACAAAAAAAAAAAAATACCGAGCAGGTACTGAAATTAAACCGACATATTTGACAGTTACGCGAGAGAATCCGTAAAGGTTCGAAACATGCGATTCATTTTAATTCATCGAAGGGTTAATACGTATATACGATCGTCGTAATTTTTCGATGCTGGTGAAAAATGTTTAACCGAACGTAAATATTAGAAACCTATTTCGTCCGGCAATGACCTTTTGAGGTGGATAAATTGTGTTTTTAAATTTTTGTTTCTTGGTAGAGATATTTATAAATTTCCGTTCGATAACGTTACATTAATTTGTCAAGCTTCCAAAAATTAATAGTACTGCCGGACGAGTTTTATTAATGCCGAATTTGTTTCTTCCGCGAAAAACGGTTGTTGGATATCTCGGGAGAGTAGTTCTACTTTTTGTTAGTAAAATTATTAAAAAAGAGAGTGTTTTTGATTAATTTTTGGAGCGTAAACATGCTCTTCTTTGTTGTTACTTCTTTCACCTTTTTCTTTCTACCGATAAGAATCATAAATTTTACTAGTAATTTCATTCACACGCAATGATGAATTGAGATCCTGGCCACTTTAAACAGTTTTATTATAATGATATTCGTTGACGGTTTTGCTCATTTCAATAGATGAAATAAAGTACATTCTGTACTTTCCGTTGTAATGTACATTTTTACATCGAGATGATTATAATGATATGTGGTGATCGAAATTTTGTTTCGCTTCATGTTCCGAATCATGCTTAAAAGAGAAGCAGATTATATTTTACGTTTTGCAGACTTACAGACATGGGCGTAGCAGTATAAACAGAACTGAGCAAAATAGAAGGTTCTTTAGAGTTGCTAGTTTTAAATGTAACACAGTAAAAGAAAAAATACATCAGTTAACATAATTTGTTTATGAAAACTTACGAAATATAAATTGGAGATGTATCGAAATTTTCGAATAACTATAGCCTTTTTCATTTTTTTCCCTCTTAACAAACTTTTTTAACGAATATTTATTAAGTGTAATCTTCGCTAAAAAAATAGTTTCCCGCGTTATAAATAATTTCGAATGTTTCTTAAAAAACACTCCATATGTGTGGACCTTTCAGTATCACACACGTTCTGTAAGTATTTGAAACTATTAGACATTTTTCCATATTAAAAAGAAGTATTTCAATTGTTTTAATTAACTTTTTTCGGAATTTTCTAAGGTATCCCCGTTTTTTGGTGTGCTCTATGATAAAAATATAATAAATCGTGCGTACTGCACTTACCGAATTTATTCTCCTTTCATTTGCTAAAAGCGACAAAAACGCGTAAATATAATTAAATTATTTTTTTTTTCAAATCACTAATTTATATATATACACATATATGTATATGTATACCGTATTTACTCGCGTACTTTACGTACTCTAATTTTTGCACACATTTTTTTGGAGAAATAATATAAACCATATTTTCGCGTTAAAATACATTAATAGGTTCAACATTATTAGACAATGTCTAATTTCTTAGAAGTAAATTACCGTAATGTAGAGTTACCTATTATTGTATAAATATACCTATTTGGTTCGAAATAAAGGTATTCACTTAATCAGTGCTTTGTTTAGGTAAGAGGTAATTTTGAAATACACGCAGGTTGATTTGATTCTCTACGTAATTTACGCACTCCCTTTTTTGGCAGGTTAAAAACGGCAAAAAAGTGCGTTAATTGCGCGAGTAAATACGGTATATATATATATAGGTATATATATATTACACACCGCATCGAGAAGAAGAAAGAGGAATGTTTATATTATTGAAATTATAGAGCCGTATTCGCTTGGTGAGTAATTTAGTATGATGTAACAATACATTCATTATCTGAACATTTAAACGTATGCATAGAACAATCGCAGATTTTTTAATTTTCAGTTAGAAAAATTAAACAGAAATGTAGTTTAATTTGGACGTGTGTAATTTTGTGTGCTATTTCTGCCGCTTTGCAATAAACTGCGTCATTTTTTATGCAGTTGTTACGAAAAACTCGGCCGTCGATTAAATTTTTTCATTTATTGCATTAGAAGAATGGAGGAAACCAGGATAAGACGAGGGCAGCGAGGTAAGATGCGCTAAGCATTTATCTCAATAATAAAACATCTTATATTATCCGGTGAACACATTCGTACTGTTAATATAACGTATAATGATCGAAACACACAGTTGCTATATGATTTTTTATTTTTATTAAAAAAATAATTTTTTTTTGCTACCAACAATATTTAATTTATATAGGTACCTATATATATTACGGTGTTTTAGCCATAATAGGGTATAACAGAATTTACAAAAAATGATAAGGTAATAAATATAACTAAGAAGCTCGGGAAAATTTTCGGATGTTGTAGTCAGGCCCGTGCCCAGAATTTTGGAAAGGTGGGGGGGGGGTGAACATTTTTTTTCGCATATTTATTTTATAACTAACAATACATTTTTCACTAATATTCGTACTATCAATAAATTCCATCATTTTGATTTATATGTATTAATAATTCACATAAATGAATTACCTCGTATATGAACATTAATAAAAATTACACACATGCTATTAATTATACTCGTAATAAAAAATGTTGCATAAGATATTAATGAAGTACCTAAAAATATGAAGCATATTTTTTCTTTTTTCTTTTAAGGGTAGGTAAGAACACCCTAAAAAATCATCAATATTTATTTTAAATTTGTGATTTTTTTCAGATTTTGGTGTATTCATAATAACTATTTCAGTTCTCATGGGGGGGTACCCCCCCGTGGATACGGCCTTGGTTGTAGTAATAATAATAATAAAATAAAAGTTCGTATACGCGAAATATATAAATAATTTTAATATTTTTCTGGTTAACTATTTTGATAATTCCTGGTTCGCCAGGGTAATATGTAAAATTAGCTAATGAAAGAATGAAGTTATTATTGAAAAGAATTCGTTAAAAAAGTATACATTGGAATTCGAGGGTCAAAGAACGCTGGATGCGCAATATACAAGGGGTGAAACCTTTGGCTAGCCTCTTTGCGCCAACACCTACCTCACCTGCACGTGGTGACCCTTGCACGCTTTGACTAATATGAACGTATGGGTACCCAATCCAATAGTAGTAATATTAGAAATTGCGACTAACGAGGAAGGTGGAAATGGGATTGCAACCCCCATTTTGCCATAGCCCAGTTTAATTGGAACATTTAAAGCAGTCTGGCAATAGTTAATATGAACAGATAAAAAAATTCGGAATACAGCAGGATAAATTTTGGAATTCCACACTAAAATTTAAAAAAGAAACACAACCAAGCTCCGGGGCTTACAACTTCGGTTCTAACTTTGAGGAGGAATTTTTCCGAATCACATTTGTATTCACAACTAAGCATCATGGATTATAGTCCGAAGAGAGACACTACCCCAGGTGGTAACCGTTTAAGGGAATCCACCACTCCTAGGAGTGTTAGTAGGCAATCATTTTCTGGGGTGCCTACACCTAGATGCATTGGTGAACTCAATTACGGTAAGGAAAAGTTAAACATTAAACACAAATATTTTTTTGGAACATTGAATGTTAACTCGTTAGTAAGGACTGGTAAACATAAGGAACTAACGAAAATGATGGATAAGCATAACATACTGATACTAGCGGTACAAGAAACCCGGTATATGGATGAAGAAGTAATGGACCTAGAGGGATACAGAATTTATAAAGGAGTTAAAGCGATAAAAATAGGTAAAAATCTACCGCTATTTGGAACAGCGTTTGTTGTTAGCAAGAAAATTCTGAGTTCTATCGAACAATTTTGGAGCCCTTCAGAAAGATTGTCATTACTTTCTATTCGGTGCGCAAATAAAAGGTATACGCTGATTAATACGCATGCACCTACGAATATCGACAATAAACGCAAACGTGAGGAAGTAGAAGAATTCTGGGATATGCTGGAAGAAAATCTTAATAAAACACCAAATCAGAACATTACAATTCTGTTAGGAGATTTTAATGCTCAGTTAGGTGATGATTATATAAATATAGAGCAGTAATAGGGAAATACCCGGCACACAGAAGAACTAACGGAAACGGAGTTAGGCTGGTAGAAATATGTCGAAGTTTTAATTTGCAAATAATGTCAACATTCTTCAAGCATAAACCGAGCAAACAAAAAACATGGCGATCACCAGGTGTAATAGAATTGAAGAAAAACAGATTGATCATGTAGCAATTAGTAGAAAAGCGATAAAAGAAATCATGAACGTTAAAGTCCAAACAGGAGCAGAATTTGATTCTGACCACTACCTCTCAAAGATCAAAGTAAATTTCATCCCCTTTCGAAATGTTAAAAACAAGTCAAGAACCATTAAATATGACATAAAGAAATTGAAACTTAAGAACGAAATTAGAGAAGAGTACCAAAATAAATTAGTCTTCGAATCCAGGCGGTGGCCTGATATTGCAAATAAGATACAGCAAGCAGCTGGTAGTTCAATTCTAAAGGCGCAGAAACAAAAACGTAGGTGGTGGAATGATACATGTGATGAGATATTGGCACAAAGAACAAGTATGTGGAGAAAATGGAACTCTAGCAAAAAAATTGAAGATCTAGAACAATTCAGGAGGGCTAGAAAGGAGGCAAATAAGACGTTTAGACGAGCGAAACGTTTTTATGAACAAACACAAATAGAACAAATAGAAGAGGATTTCAAGAAAAATAACGTTAGAGATTTCTACAAAGTGTTCAAATCCTACATTGTAGGATACCAGACGTCTGGTATTTGCTTCGAAGATGGAAAGAGATTGGGATTAACAGATAAAGAAAATTGTGACATTCTGGCGAGTTATTTCAAAAGATTGCTGAACTGCGACAAACCAGTTAAAAAATTGCCCAAACGTCAACCAACATATAAGCAACAAGACACCATGCCACCGTCCAAGGATGAGGTGGCAGTACTTATTAAGGGCCTAAAAGACAACAAGGCACCAGGAGAGGATTCAATTATTCCGGAACTTTTCAAGTTGGCCGAGGGAAGAATTGCAGGTGTATTAGCTGAGCTCTTCGAAGAAATTTGGAAGAAACAAGTTATACCAATAGAATGGAAATCCGCACTAATACATCCAATTCACAAAAGAGGCAACAAGAGGGATGTAAACAACTATAGAGGAATATCCCTGCTTCCTGTAGCTTATAAAATTCTTTCACAAGCAATCCTAAAAAGAGTCGAAAACACCTTAAACGAAAATTTAGGGGAATACCAGGCCGGTTTTAGGAAAGGAAGATCATGCCCGGAACAAATTCTTAATGTGAAGAATATTATTAGGTTTAAATCAATTAGAAATAATGATTATGTAGCCGTATTTATCGATTTCAAGAAGGCATATGATTCAGTCGATAGGAGTACGGTGTTTGACGTTTTAGAAGAATTCGGGTTAGACGATGCGTCCAGAAATATAATAAAGCAAACTTTAATCAACACAAGGTGCAGGGTTAAATTTAGAGGAGAAATCTCGGATCCATTTGAGATTGTTACGGGTGTAAGACAAGGAGATAGCTTATCACCAATCCTTTTTAATTGTATTTTGGAAAAAATTATCAGAGAATGGAGAATTCTGATAGATGAAGAGGATAACAACCACAAATTCAGACGTGGTACTAAGAATAAAGGAATACATATCGACTGTTTGGCGTTCGCGGATGATTTAACTATCTTTGCTAATGATTTAACGTCAGCAACGAATAAGATTAACCAACTAATAAAAGTCTCGGAATGTGTAGGCCTTCAAATAGTTGTTGGAAAAACCAAGTACATGACAAATATTAAAAACAGCCCAGACTATTTTAATACATCTGCTGGAAAAATAACGCGAGTTAAAAAGTTCAAATATCTAGGGGAACTTATACAACAAAATGGACTAGAAGAAGAAGCAATGAATAGTAGTAGAATATTTAAATTAGGTCGGGCATATCACTTGGTGAAGAATGTTTACGATAAAAAAGCAATGAGCATAGGAGCAAAACTAAGACATTATGCTACAGTTGTAAAACCAGAAGGGCTATATGCATCAGAAACGTTAAATCTAAAGAAGAAAATATTAACAAATCAATTAGAAATAAGGGAACGGAGAATCCTGAGAAAGATTATAGGAGTTAAATGGAATGATGGACAGTTCAAATGGGTTTCGAACTATAAACTATATAGACCAAGATTGAACCATTATCCATATCAATAAGGAAAAGAAGATTATTATTTTACGGGCATATTACCAGAATGCAAGAAGACAGGTTAACCAAGAGAATTTATGAATTCATGAAAACGAAGAAAATAAGACCTGCATGGTTCAATGAATGTGAAAAGGATATGGAATTAATGGATGTTACTGAAACACAAATGTTTAATAAGGGGAATGGTTTCATAAAATAGTTGCGACGTCAATCTTTAAAATAGAACAAGTTAACCGGAAGAGGTGTCGCTTTCGATAAGCCATAAAAATGCCTTGATGGAGGGTCTCAAGAAATACTGGAAAGATGTTAAGGAAGGAAGAAGGAAAATATGTAAAATGAAAACTTAGTTGTTTAGCGTAGTCCATAGAGGCTGAAATCGAAAAAAAAACCAAAAAAAAAACCATTGGAATTCGTTATTTTGGTAGTAATTACATCGGGAAAATAAGAATAATTTAAACACCTACGATCAAGGACGTCACCAGCTGATGAGCCGGGGGGGGGGATGGGTTTCCAGCCGTCATGGAGGGGAGATGATAAAAAAGAGTATATGAGTTATAGGAGAAATAAAATTTATAATTTGTAAAGGCTTAATATTTTATTAAACAAGAATAAAATCTTAATTAAAACATAATTTTCGTGGGTTTCTGGCAAATTGTTCTACTACTTTATTATAAAAATCTTCCAAATTGTCCATGATTATGCGCCTATGAATACTCATCATGGCCAGTTGGTTAAAAAGTTACAAAGCTCCAGGGGGGCGTATTGGTGTAAACGTGTAAGAAAAATTGGTATATAATTGTAATTTGTGTAATAATTGAATAATTCGTTTTCTACGCAGCTTCAAATGTTCGAATCTTTTGGATATATATATATATATATATATATAAAATTAATAATAATAATAATAACTTTTAATTGTAAATAGTTTAGAAGAAATGGGAAATAAATAGGAAATTGTGATTATTCCGAGAATTTTTTTTAAAGTGCATCTTTCAGTTTTCGACAGAGATATAAAAAATTTAGGATTATATTTATTACGTAACTAGTCATTCATTTGACTAGTACGTGATTATATATATATATATATATAAATAAATATATATAAATATTTTTGGTAGAAAAAGAAAAGATAATGTTATTAATAAAAAATTACAAATATGAACATATATATATATATATATATATATATATATATATATATAATTCCTTATTTGACGTTCAATTTATGTAGTATTCAGTTGACAATTTAACATAGAACTATATATTATGCACTTTTATGGTTCCATTCTAGTATCCTTGTATTCTTTAAATGTTTCTCCATTCTGATAGTTATTTTCGAATTGGACACTCGTTACTTAAAAAGTGCAATCTGCTGTAGCAGTGGCGGATCCACGGGGAGGACATTTCTCCCCCCAAAGAACCGAAACCACGATGAAAACATTTGTACGGAAACTTAATTTATACTATAAAAGTTTTGTATAAATGTTACAACTTATGGATTTAAATATAACTAATATTTAATACTGTTTTCTAGTAAACTATTAATGTTACGTTTTTATTCTGTTTTAAACGCAACTGTCGTCGATCTTTTGTCTTTTTTATTTATTTTTAATTTTTATTTTGAAATTTTAATTAAAAATAGTTCAATGAGAAGTGTATATATTTAAACTTGCTCACAGACAAAGAGAATTCGGATCGGATTACTAATAAAAATAAAAAAGAAGTAAAGTCAAATAAAAATACTATCATTCTATTTTTTCTAGTAATTTATTATTCAAATTCTAAACTACCATTTTAGCAACAATTTTATAATTTCGTTTTTCACCTAACAATAAAACAAAATTTAAATTAAAAGTTGTAATAATTATGTATTTTTAAAGCATTTTTAAATTGTTAAAGAGGTGCTTGCTATTTGATTTTCTTTATGAAACAAGGTATTTCCGAAATCTACTGTCTACAAGATTTTACGTAATTATATAATTTGCCCCCCAAAATGTTTCTCTGGATCCGCCTCTGGTTGTAGTATTTTATAATTTAGTTTAATTCACAACGGTATAAAAACGATTACTTTGAAAATATTACCTAGTTTAAAAAATACTTGAAACTAAGTAGCAGCGGTTTCCTCTGTTAAATGGCAAAAAATATAACTAGAGTTAGAAAGTAAATATCCTTTTCGATACATTTCTGAAATTTTAATCGCGAATATTTTTCTTTCTTTTTTTCTAATGGCGCCAACAGAGAACGACTCTACCCGGACTCACAGGTTGGAGGTTTTAAATTTTAATTTGGTTGGATACTGACGTAAGAAAAGAAGAAAAGATTTCTGTGAATAATTAGTACAGAAGGAAAGGTTAAAATGTGTAAGAAGTATATTTTATAGGGAGTAGGAAATCTGAGCCTCAACAGGCAAGTATAAAATATATTCCGTTTGACTAGTAGTCGGGAAGAGCACTCAAAGAAAATATGATCGATAAAGGAAGAGAATTAGAAGGACGCAGTGGACAGTGCGGAGCTGAAATAAGAGTACAGTAGCGGGAAGATGGAAGCAGGGTGTGGCCGAAGCGCAGATGATTGAAGAGCGTAAAAGAGGAGTCATAGAACCGTGGAAAAGTTGGAAGATTAGGTTTGAGGTATTCCTACCGGAGTCTGAAATGGTAATTCTTGAAGGGAGTTAGAACTTTATTTACATATATCTATTTAATGAAGTGATGTAGATGGACTAATGAGTCCGCCACTTTTATTTCTCGTGAATGTTAAGTCTAATAGGTATCCGGAAATGGCGAAAAAAATTGTCTTTGTAACGGTTTACGTACAAGAACTATTCAAAATTAGTTTTTTTTTCAAAAAAAAAAAAAAAAAGAATAAATAAGAGGAAATTAGATTCATACCGAGTTGTTAATGATACAAATTAATTAAAAATGCACGTAGAAATAGAGATTTGAAATAATTCGCGATATTCATCGTATTTGGAAAACGCGCAATTTTTTTTATGTCGCTGTTACAAACAACTGAAGACACGCCGATTAAATATTTTATTAATACATTAAAAGAATAGGTAAACCGGGAATTTTAATTAATTGTCTAGCGCTAATCTTTGTTGCTACCCCTATTCGAAAATAAAACGCATTCAATTTCACGAATGAATTTTTCGGAACCAAGTATGTAAGTACATTTACAAAACTACTTTTTTTCACTAGCGAATGTTGAGTATATAGAGCATAGATGTATGATCGAAAAAGGCAGCGCGGTAGCGTAGTAAAGGTGCTTACAAAAACCAGTGGTGTCATTATTATTCAAGTCGCTGTCTGAAATCTGAAATTGAAGATTGGTTATACCAGAGAATTATCTGGGCGAAAGTAAAGGCGGATCCCATGAGAAAGCCTTTGGTGACAATATTTTCTTTAGATCCATTAAGCTTAGTACAATTATGAAAAGCTATGAAGCACCTACGTTATAATAATACATATAATACAATAAGTGCATTAATTTCGTATTCTGGTAATTTTACAACTCTCTTCCTAAATATATTTTACAGTGGTGTAATCATATGAAATACAGAAATTTTCAAATCAAGTTCTTTAAACAACTGGTTCTCCTATTACACTAGAAAGAGGATGATTAATGGCGCAGTTAATAGCCCCCGGTAATGCCTCGTGTCAAGACCCTAGGGACGGTCAAAAGTAAAAAGCTATAGTGCTCTAGCGGCCAAGAAAGCTACGTAAAATGCACGTTAAAAATTGAGAACTGAAGTGTGCACGCGCGTGTTACTAAGTTACTAGTGGCGCATAAAATAGAAAAATTGGTGAATTTTTCAACAGGTAGAGATGGCGTCTTATTGCAAACGGTTACGCACTATACAGACCGTATCCGATTATGAAACGTGTTTTGAAATTGAATTGAAATAAGTAGCGAAAGATTAGCGGGAAGTCTCGAATCGAAAAATTCTAACGTCGAAAGATGCGAATTTTTAATTGCTCCTACAGAGAGATTCGAGAAGCATCGTGAAATCGCTAAGTCGAAAAAATAACTTAAATTATGACAGCTAGGCCCCAAGCTAGCAGAGACGAAATTATGCATGATCGCTGCGTTCTGGGAAAGCAATATGGCGACGTGTTCGTTTAAAAGTAAAAATGTTGCGAATAAATCTTTAGCGCTAGTAAATATTTCAATTTTTCCTCGCTAGATAATGTGCTTATATATATTAAAGAGTTCACTTAAAAGCGAAAGTTGTCTGATGATGGAACGTAATTTCCTTTTTTCTTAATTATAATACTTTCGACATTAAAAAAACTTAACTGTTATTTTCATTGGGAAATTGCAATTTCCCGTATTCCTGTCAAACCGGTGAGATGTGTGTCGTGTACGAAATTAAAAACGCGGGGGAAAAATTAATATGTACAGCGTGAATTCTTATCGATGGGTTTTATTTCATTATGTATTCGACAATACGCCGGTAAAAATACAAATTACACGTTTGTATATAAATATAAAAATTACTTTAATACTTTGTTGTTGCTTAAAATGTTAACTTATTCTACGAGACAACGAACGCGGATACTTAAATTAAATAGCAAAGTGTATAAACTTACTTAACGTACGAAAATGGCGACTACATACATTGTACACTTGTTTCAAGCAAGACTTGCGAATAAAATAATCTAAGGCTACATACATTTTTGTACGATTACAATTCTAAAACGACGACGATAATTCTAGTTATAATAATAAAACTCTTATCGTAGTACAGTAGACTAAAAACACAGTGGTAAGAAATAGAGGACGCGAGAATTTTTTCTTTTGATTTGTAACTAGCGATCGGCTCGAAAATCAATAGACCAACGCGTTGCTAAACAATGTTATCAATACGAGAGAAGATGCGTTAAATTACGAAAAGAAATAACATTTTATACGAAAGAGTAAAAAATAAAATCAGATCACAAAAGCGTCAGTCCCCGGCTATTTCAAACTTCTAGACACTGCGACTTGGGCGTAAGTATGCAATTTCGCATTAGCTGATGGTGCGGTATGTCACGGATTTTATCGTCCGTCGACACTTCTTGACACGAGTCCGCGTAGCCGCTTTCGTCGCTACTCTCTTCCCACAAGGAATCCAGATCGTAGTTTTTCATGTAGGAGCTCATCTTATTGGCTGAACCGTCTTTCGGACAGTAAATGTCGGACGATCCGCTGGATACACTTTGCAGACTGGCTGTCGACTCTTCGTCCATGGAGGATATTACATCCGAGTCGCAGTCGTCTTTTCTCATCAGAATGCCGTTCGTATCTTCATCCGATTCGTTCGACCGGATGTCCAGAATGCACTTGTCGTCGCCGCTCGGCGGCGACGACGTCTTTTCCACTAGCCGCTGTTGTTGTCGTTCGTCCAGCAGAAATACTTGATCTCGACTGTCCGGCAAATTCGTCAGATCTTCTTCGTCTTCGTTCTCCCGTTCCTCGTCGATTTCGCGGAAAACATCGTCGCAGTACGAAGACGAGCTGCTCACGAAATTGTTACTGTTCGAAGAGGACAGCTTATCGCCGGCCGTCCACGAGTTCCTATGCTTGAATTTCCAGTGTCCGCCGACAGCGCTGGTCGGCAAGTCGCCGACCGCCGCCGGTTTCCCGGTGGTGTGACCGTTAAATTGCGTCGCCGTATCGTTGTTGTTCGGAAGAACTTTCGACAGGCCGCGCAGTTCTAGCGCGCTGTTGATCGACTCTAAGAGGTCGCATTCGCTGCTAACCGAGGCCGGTCCGAAAGGATTCTCTTCGACGATTTCGGCGCACGCTGCGATGACCATCGGGCACCGTTGACTAGAAGTTGGTTCGTCATTACCGCTGATAGCGTCGTTGATGGCGTCGTCGCTGTGGATATTTTCATCGTTGGCCGCCGTGACGGATAACAGTTGTCCGTGCAGACCGCCGAATTTTCCGCCCCTGCTCGAATAGTTGAGGTTACGACAGTTGAATCGTGGGCCGCTCTTTCTGTCGACGCGGCACAACATTTTCGGTTTGGCTCCGACGCTTCCGCTACCGGCGAAATAGCGACATTCGTTCTCTTCCTCCTCTTCCTCCAGACATTCCTCGATCGACATGAGCTTCGGCGCGGATTTTGACCGTTCTAACGGCGGTCTGTAGTTTTGAGAGCCGGTCGATAGAAGAATTTTTCGTCGCGGCATCGACGGATTATCGTAGACAGAATTCGCCAACGAAAGTCGCGCGTTTTGTCGGTTTATCTTGTCTCGTTTGAATTCGATCAAGGCTTGCGTTAATCTGGCTTGCAGTTGCGTCGCGATCAGTCGCGCCCTACACTGTTTCGAACAGAGTACCGCGTGACAGCGCAGCTCTTGTTTCAGTTTGCGACCTTCGTGCCGATACACCCAGCAGAATATGCGCGGGAAATCACGCGGAGCGCAACAATACGTTATTCGATGGCTCCAGTACTCGGTCAAACCGTGATCTTTAGTAACCGCTTTCAGACCGGACTGCGTAATCGTCAGCTTCATCTGCACATCCGACTTCGAATTCGATACGTAGTTCTTCCACAGCGTATTTAACGGCTTTTCCGTGCAAGCGTCGCCTGTAAAATTAACATAAACCGTTAACTTTCCTAGTACAGCGAAGGACATCGTACAAACTTTCTGCCGTATAAAAACACCGGCAATCTAATATTATTATATGCGAATATAAATATTAAATATATGTGTATACGCATCAGTTTTAGGCAAATGAACGGCACAAATAGTATAGACTATATATGTGTCATTTGCTCTAGACGAATGAAAATAACGTTACATTTATATGTACGCATATTAGTGATCTTGAAGTGTGCGCTATTGCTCCAATTAAAATCCGGTTTCGAATTGGGGTAACGTTCCAAAATTTTACTGCACTATTTCCGTATATTAAAATTCACGACTTACTTTTTTAAGGCATAATTAGGGATTTTCTTTTTTTTTGCTCCTATTGGACTCTATCCCGGAAATACGGTTCAAATTCTTCAATAAGTTGCGATGGAAATAATTTTCTCTTTAACGCTTTAAATATTTGTATGTTCGAGTCAACATGGCCTGTTAAGAGAATTGCGAAAAAAAGCCGTTGAAGCGTTATAGTCTGCTGTAAGGAAGTCACGACTAAATTGAGTAAACAATAAATATTTCTATCGCAGCGCATTTTAGCGCATAGTTAATCGTGATATGTTCAGAAATTCTCAAACAGGTACCACATGTCAGATTTCAAATGTCATTGCACGAATTACCGACATGCACGCAGAATCTGCTCTAACAATAAACTATCGGACAGATACAATAAAAAAAAACTGTGTGCATATTCCAAAAATTTATATATCGTGTTTTGTTTCGGCAATCAAAGAAAGCACCCCGTAATTGTAATCAATACACCGATGTATTTGTTTTTGCGTGTTCATTTTTTTTCTCTTCCGTTTAAATTATCGATAGTTTTTACCTGTTTTTCCTTTTCTTTTTGTTTTAAACTTCAGCTTTTTCGAAAAAGTATAAAATTTTTAGTGTTGTTAAAGAATGTTTGCCTTTTTTTTCCAAAGAAAATTTTGCATTCCTTTAAGACGCTTAGGGGATGCTGTTTCGGTTCTTCAAATCTTGAATATTCGATAAGATTAGAAAATTGCATCAAAATTAATTATTTACGTTCTTTAAGTTATTTCAATAAGTAAAATTAAACTTGCGCATAAAATGTTTTTTAAATATTATTAAACGTATGTATGTATACAACCGTATTTAAAGCAAAAAACACCCAAAAACTTATCCGATGTGAATTTTTTTTTTTTTAAATTTTGTAATTATGTGAAAACCTCTTTTCGAATTTAGCTCGGCATACGTAGCTGGGTAATATATATTACCCACCTGTGAAATAATTGTGTGCGAGACTAGGTTGTTTATCATTGCGTTAAATGGCAGCATCTTAAAATGTATCCCCTTAGACCTGAGTCTACGTTTGGGGTGACATTTTCAATGTTCCTCTTGGCGCGGCTGATGATAAAGTTTGTGTGGCATGAGAATGACGGGTTCGAGGGGAATTGAAAAGAGAGTATGGTCTGAGATTTGAATAGGTAGAGTTGGTCAAAGGAGAGATACAAGCGGAAAAAGCAATAGATATTTAGCCGTGACTTAAGTTGTTGTTCTGAAAGAGCTATTAAGTGAAAGAGCATCGTCGCAGCGTTCTTTTCCAAAGAGATTTTTCCGGTTAACACATCTAAGGAAGATAGGTAGTCCGAACACAGTTGCTTTGTGTGTTACCGGAGTTTTTGCTTGAGTTTGTTAATTAAACGGATACTAGCGAGTCTAAAGGATGATTTGTCGAATAAAATATACTTCATGAGAGGAAAAGAGCAGCGTGTAATCACGCGAACAGCAAAACGTTCAATCTGCATACCGACCCCGATGAAAACGGATATTTTTACATGTAGCAAACACGATCAACAATTTTGACAGCACAAATTAACAGCATTATGCGGATGATAAAATATGATGACATTATTCACATGATTGTAAAATTGGCTTACAACTCATTTACAAAATTATAAAATTAAAAATTTTAAAATTATTTCCAGGATTTAGTAGTGTCCTGCAGTTTATAAAAAACTACACGGTTAAAAGAAGGAAAAAAATCGATTATTTACACTATATTAAGTTAGCGATTTACTCGATAGAATGATATATTTCGAAAATGTTAAAAGGATCGTTTTAATTTTAAATCATATTACACGCGTCGTTAATATTAAAAAATATTAATTGAATTCGAGAGAAAAAATTTTAAATGACTCGGAAAATAAGTTAAAAAAAGTGGGCGCTCTACTTGTTGTGTTATTTAATAGCGTGTATGCATTAATTCTCCTTACTTTTTTCTTCTGTTTTTCTTGTAAATGTATTCGTTTTTGTTTAGTTGTTCATTAGCATCAATAAAATTGCAGTGTTTTACTTTACCGAACCTCGATAATTGTTCATTTCTTGAAATAATTTTAAAATTGCAGTAAAATTTTAATAGGATTTACATCGAATACGACGTGTCTATAAGTATCTATGGCTAAAAGATGGGGGAATTTTTTTTAAAATTTGTCACCAGAAAAATCGACTCTCATCTTAAAAATAAGTCACGATCGTGTTTTAATATACTGCGACACTTTTATTAATGATAACGAGAGACTACTACTTCTTCCCGGATCTGTTCTTGTTTTATTCGCTTAAATGTTGCGGTAATTGCGGTTCAGTTCGGTGTAGAAAAATGTTTCAGTGTACCTCGTTTTACTTCGACAAAATGTATACTGTTAAATGTTTTCCTTTTCATTAGTGACGCGTCATTCAGTTTTGCGAATTTTAGTATTAGAAAGCGGAAAAAGTTCACCAACGCGTGTGGCATCGAATTACACATAAACAGCTCTAGCACATTGATAGTCAAAAGTCCTCCTCCACGTATTGAGCATAGGATACAATAAGTCTAATGATATTATTTTGAAAACGCTGTATCTCATCGATATGAGTATTCTTAGCAGAAGCCGTAAAGGGTCAAACGATACATACCGGTTTCAATATTATTTTATATATTAATAATTTGTTTTCGACTGATAACCTAAAAAAAAAAACCAAAAAAAACCCAAAAAAACCTGGAGTGTCTATCAAGAAACCAATAGAATTGACCCAATATCTAAGTAATTTCTTTTTTATCAGATGTATTTATATCACATTAATTTGCCGTTGAATGCAACTCCCCCGCCGAGGCGGTGGGGGGATCTTCACATCATTCTTAATCGGAATTATTTCAATCTTAAATTTTAGTCGGCGGTTAGGCAACATTTCGTGTAGTGTAAACGTAATTCCTCTCTTATCTAATACGTCATCGATTTAATCACTTCTCTCGGGATTTTGTTAGCGTGTCAACTGCAATTTATTTGACGGCATTGTAGAGCATCCCTGTGTAGAGTAACAGCGACGTCTTCGCTGTCTGGAGAGTTAACAAGTAGATAACCCAACTCATATCCCGTTGATGAATGATTCGTTTTCGAATTTAATTAGGTATGCTCGGTGCTCAAGGTATGACTTTAGGAGAAGATAGTAAGGATGGGGGAAAGTTTTCTTAACTTTGTATTCGCGATGGCAGATTTTATCGAAGCCTCGTTGTTTTATGCTCAAGAATACACACACCTGTGGTGCATATTTCCTTAGCTTCAAAATCGGATAATACGCTGGATTCGGCGTACCTGTTTAATGGTCGAGTGTTATGGTAATGGGGAATAATGTAACAAAAGGATATGGTCTTTTTAAAATTAGTTTTTAGGGTAGGCAAAATAAGGATATTGGCCGGTAAGATGTTATGATGATTTATTCGGGTTAAGGAATTACTTTGTTACTTGCCACAGCTTCCAAGGCAGTGCAAAAGACGAAGTCTGCATTGAAAATACCGGTGATAAACATTACAGCTGTGCGTAACAATTGTGACAATTCCTTGTCGGTGATTAGATTGTGACCGGACTTTATTTACCGTCTAGTTTTCGAAACACGTGTTTTTAGACGTTGGCGTAATTTAGTTGAGTGGCGCCTTCAAACGTACCCTTAATCGAATCGATATAATCCCTAAGGTTTCATCGGAAAAAAGTGACATAGATAAATACTATTAAATAATGAGACCAAGTCACCGTCAAATGATTGTTTAACGCGTATACGGAACGCTTCGAAGAGGCAGCATTAAGTAATATTAATGTAAAAAAAATAATAATTTCTGTAAATAACGTGGCTTTTTGTTTTGTCACCGGGATTAATTTAGAAAAAAAAAGGAAAAAAACACTTCAATTTAAGGTAGGAATCTACACTGCTCTATTAATTGGTGACTATTATATATGTAGTTGAGGGAGAAAAAAAAGTCAATATTTAAGAAATAATCCGGTTTATTCAGTTTTTATCTCAGTTCTACAGTTATTTTTACAGTTTCTCGAACAAAACCATATTCACTTTATTAAATATATACATATAAAAAAAAAACAGGTATTACAGAAAAATAATAATTGTTATAAAAACATAAAATATAGCAGCCGACATGTTTCGGAGTTGCGTACATGGAAATAATGGCAATAATAAATATATGTAGTTAAAAAAGTAAAGTTTATCGCTATGATTATGAAGTACGCAACTCCGAAACGTGTCGGCTGCTATATTTTATGTTTTTATAACAATTATTATTTTTCTGTAATACCTGGTTTTTTTTTTATATGTATATATTTAATAAAGTGACAAAAACAGAAAATGGATTTGAACATTTATAACTCAAATTTAAAACTACATATATATTCAGTTAAACACATCAGTCGCAAATAATAAGAATTTGCAAACATTGTATCCGTTATTTACGGGAAAAGATGTGTTTATAAGAAATAAATAAAATCGTATCTCTTAAAAGTGTCAACAACTCTCATCTATAATAATAATAATAATAATAATAATAATAATAATAATAATATGGCTACCGGGGAAAATAAGGTTATGAAGGTTACATCTTTTCCAATACTACACAATTTTTTTGACGCTACTTTACGTTTATTCTACATTATCATTCTCCCCCATTACGTCGTTTTATTTATTTCGTCATCAATTTTTCTGCATTTAATGAACACATTTGTCATTTGCATTTATTTCGCCATTTTATTTTGTTTAAAGATTTACGTTGAATATTTCACGTATAACAACTATTATGTAAGTGATTAATTTTTTCAGGTGACGTTTATAATTATTTTGTGAATATTTTTCTAAAAAATAGGTATTCGTCGATAATTCTTTTGCACCGGCCGGTCTAGTCTCGTCGTTTAAAAACCCATCAGCTAGGGGTTTATGAGGAAATTATTTTTTAAAAAATGCGAATTACCCCGATTCATATATATATATATATATATATGTATATGTATATATTATTTAGCGCTTTATTATTTCGGGGCTGGCCATGTTTTTAATATGAGTCTGAACGGATATATTAGCTGCTCTTTTCATTTTTTAACTTTTCCGTTTCGTGATAGAGTAAAAGAAAAGGAAATAAAAAAACTCTTCGGCCAAATTAAGGTTTAAGTTTAACCTCGTTCTTGGCGCGTTTCATGTCGGAGAAAGAACACGAAAGCAATAAGTACGGTGAAAAAAAAAAAAAAGGAAGGAAGAAAAAAAGAAAAGAATGTTACGCGACAGCACGGGCTCCAAAAGTAGGAAAATTACAAAAAAAAAGGAAAAGAATCATAGTGGAAAACTGATGAAAAATAAGATAGGTTTCCGTGTTTGTACGACGCGGAGATTTTAAGAAAATTGGCTCCCTTTTTTTTATGGGATTTTTAATGTTTTTTTTTTTTTTTTAAATATTTTAAAAATTAAAAAATTAATCGTAAATTAATTCGTAAATAAATTTTCCAGTTTTGGTGTAGCAGTGAGATATGTTTTTGTTACAGCGGAATATTTTTTTAAGTCTTCCCCCTCTCGCGGTGAGGAAAAATTTTGCGGCCCCGGTGGGCGGTTGGGTTTAATTTTTTGTTACGAAGAATTTTCTCATCTTTTATAAAAACTTGCTTTATTCGAGTACTGTCGAATAAATGCGTACGGGAAATTTTGTTCGATTTCCAAAATCGGTTTAAAACAATCTGAATATTACAATAATTACGAAGCGAATGATAAACACAGATGAAATAATTTTGAATACGGCGGCAATTAAAATTTTTCCATTTACCGGGCGCGTGTCTTGTTAATTTTATTAACAGACACCCCCCTGCAAGGGACCACACTACTTTGTGCGTTTCAAGGAATTAGATAAAAAAAAAAACGAAAAAAAAAAACATTCTCTTGCGTGATGGTTATAACAAATTTTGCTGGTTAAAGAACGGATGGATCCATTTTGGAATTCTGAATTGAGCAAATTATGTAGCATGGTTAAGACGACGGGAATATTTTATCGCTTTCTTTATCATTTTGACGAAATATTGCATATTATCCCCATTTAGCAATAAGAATGAAAAAAACAGAAAGGGTCGATGGCGAGGGGGGAATAAAAACAAAAGTAGACACTTGCTGAACAGTTCGGACCGCAACTGTGTTTTGTTAATTGTGAATGAAAACAGCATCACACGCGAGAAGCGAATTAACAATCACGCTGGTAGACGATATTAGGGATAGTAGTCGTCTCGCGAGTTAAATCTCTAAAATTACAAAAAAAACCCTAATTTTTTTTTTTTTTTTTTTTTTTTTTTTGGTCCCCAATTCGTAATACGATGGGGTAAATAAATATGTTTAGAAAATTTATACAATAATTTACAAAAAAAAACCCTAATGAAACGGCAAAGAATTGCCCAAAATTCTGACAAATTCGGAGTTTTTGTTTTTTAGAATTCTCATGTCATTTTTTTCACTAGGAATAATAATAGTAAAAGCCGATTTTCGGAACGAAAGGCGGTTACTTTTTTTTCCTACGCCGATTCATTTTTGCTAATCCACTTTTATTGTTAAAAAAACAAAGAAAAAAAAAAAAAAACAACCGACTACAAACCGTACACGTGTTCTTGCAATATTTACTACTTCCTTTCTTATCAAATTTTTCGAAGATTATTATTATACGTTTGTCGAATTTGTTGTGCGAAAATAAGAACTACTAGTTTTTACCATTCTAATCGGAATAGGATTCGGACGACGTTCACAAATGATAGTTTACCGGGAACGGTAATTAGAAATCGGCTCATTAAAAACTGATTTTTACCGTAGACACTTTAATTTTCCACGTACAGCAGCGGCGCGTGCAAAGCGGAGAACATCGAAGTCGTAAAAATGAGACGCGATTCGAGAGATTTCAAGGTCGACTCGCACGCTAAATCAAAAAAAAGTCGATAGAAATCTGGTTTAGCTTGGACAGAGGTGCAGGGTGAATTTGTCGAAGTTCCAAAGTGGAGTCTGCCGTTTTTTATGCGCGTATTTTATTTTTCTTCTTCCGAGAGATGATTCCGAGAAATTTTCTTCGTCTCCCTCTCGGTACACATCGAAAACAAGTTAAAATTTTTTTTATTTCAATCATTTTACATGCGTGTTTGATCGTTGCTGTTGCGGTGTTGATTAAACACGAGATATCAAATCTATAAGCATAACCGATATTACCGCAGCTCACAATGACTCAACTTATTTTCAGAACTCTCGCTGTGACTATTTACGCAAAAATTTTTTTCATTACTATTACCAGAGTCATTATCATTTTTCATTTAATTTTCCTGCCTTTTCAGATTTCTGCCTGTTCTCTGATGTTTTTCTCGGCAATTGTTTCATTTCAGCCGATATTTTATAATTCTTAATTCCGATGTGATTCGATGTGTCTCATTCATTTACTCCATTTACTACTACTACTACTATGTCTTATCTTTCTTAATCTAAAATGATTTTCAGCGTTTTCGATTTTACTTCATTCCGATCATTCTTCCTCCTATTTTTGAAATTTACACGGTCGCAACCGGAATTAACAGATAGCAGCCCCTACGTTTCAAAAATTAATTAAAAAGTGATGATAAAGATCGATTATTATGTGCGCCCTGAAAAAGGAGATTTCCGAAATTCCGGCAATTAAAAATCAGACAGCAGTGTTTATGCCCTTGAAACTCCTTCCGCAAAAAAGAAAAAAGAAAAAAAACCAAACAACAGGAGTTTTCAAAAAAAAAGTTAGCGACATTTCCATTTACGACAAATGCGTAATCGAATGTTAAAGAAATGACGCCTGGTCTCGTCAGTTTCCGTCGTCGGGTTCCGTCGTCGACGAAAAATACTAAAAGCAAACGGACTTCCGAAGATCGTGCTGGTTAAAATAGCTCGGTCGAGCTGATCACTTTTTGGTTAATACCTCTGGATACATATATTTCTCACGGAGCAATGCTCTCCACAGCCCTCACTCGGGGGAGGTTTTTTTTTGTTTCGTTCCGTTCACACACGCATACACATACGCGTATGCGACAATACACGCCAGATGAGTGGCGCTGAGGATGATCAGAATTTTGGCTCAGCGTTGCGACACCGAAAATCAATGATGTCATCTAGAGATCCGGCGAGAAGTTTTATTTCGTCTTAATCTAGAGCAAGGGTGGCCAACCCGCGGCCCGCCTTGAACATTTTTGCGGTCCTCGAGATGGCCAAAGTATGTAGCACACTAGTCAAATAAATATTTTTTAATAAAATTTCATTTTTTATTATTTCATTTATATTTATATATATATATTTGTTTTATATTTCATTTTTAGTGTCATATATATTTCTTTGAAATTTTAGAATCATTATTATTATTATTATTATTATTATTATTATTATATTATCTATGTTTACATGTAAGAATAATAGTAATAATAATAACTCATTACGTTTCAATTTTTTACTACGAACAAAATATTTATAGTGGGTCTAATTCTAATCTGGGAATATACGATTTAATATGCGGCCTGCGGAGTTATTAGGCATTTCTAAAGTGGGCCGCAAGATCATTTGGGTTGGCCACCTCTGATCTAGAGTTTTTTATCATCACTACTCTTGTATTAGCAGAAGTCGAAAAATATTACGAAGAAAAAGAAATTAAATGATGAAATTTTAATAGAAAACTTTTTCAGTCTCGATAGAGTTTGAGACTAAAAAGCGATAAGGCGGTGTGTAGGAGAGAAGGCATTCATGCGAAGGCGGAAATACTGCTAAAACAAACTGTGTTAGCTGTGAAAAAATGCGCTTGATGAAAACATATAATATATATATATATACGCCGTATACATCACGGTTTATAAATATACTTGAAAGAGCGGCGGTAGTGTCCTTTGAAGTGCGGATAAAGGGGTGTCCCGCAGAAAAAGAGACCGAAGTTACACGAGGATTTGGCGGATGAGCGAAGTAATCTTCTCGGGGGAAGCGAGTGAAAGAGAAGACGAGTGCATATACGTTTTCGATAGTAAATCGGAAAGGGAAGAAATTTAGTTGGACGGATCGGGCGAGAAAACGGAAAAAAGAAAAACGAGAATAAACAGAGGCGGGCACGTAGAAAGCTGTGGTTGTTTTATAAAGAGCGGGAAACCAGAAGCTCCTGCGCTTCCGGCGACCTTTAATAATCCACCGTTCGCAAAAAATCACGTTTTGCGTCCTGCACCGTTCCCCGTCACTTCTTCTGGCATTTCCATTTCACCGTTATCTGTAACGGTTAAGGCATTTCCGGCACACACATTGAAAGATGAGAAATTCCCCTCTGTGGCCGCTAGGTTGTAAATACCCGGGAGGAACATGTAAAATGGCGTTTGATTATGTACACGGGTGGGTAAAAAAAAAAAGAAATGTGTCCAGTTGTCGTCTAGTGCTGCACGTTCTGATATTATTCGGAAAAGAAGACTGAATCGGGAAATTAGGTTACGTAACAGTTGGACGTGGAACGGGACTTGCGACCTTGCTCGGACGACGTGTGTGTGTGCTGCTGGAATGACGACATAGTTCTTTCTTCGGACAATTGGTAGAGACAAATCGAACGAACCCTGAAAAAGTCGGTTTCTTCCGACAGTTATTTGCCGACGAGCAGTCGGCCGGAGGAAAAACAGTTACGCTGGAGAATCTACCGTGAAATGATGGAGCGCGGTTATAAGCCACGCTCGCTTGATTCACGGTCGTCCGCGTGCTGGCTAAGAATTTATGTTCGACCGTCCGTCCGGCAGTAGTGTAACGGAATTTTGCCTAGTTTTGGTTTTTCCAGTAAACGAGCAGCTATGGAAAGGAAGATGTATAGAATGTGTGGCAAGCAGGGGGAAAAGAGTTTTTCCAAAATAGGAATTAAAGTTGAACTTTTTGTTAAACTATCCCTGCCACTACGGAGTTCTTCTGCGACAATCGAATCTCCTATTGCCACGTTCGATAGGGCGTTTTCGATTTCAGACTGGCTACAACCAGACGGTATCAAATGTTTCAGAGTCTTTCGTCAACGGAATGAGAACAATTAGTAGCACACCGGTGGCGAAGTGTTCCTCTGCGTGAATTACGGCGCACATGACCAGATCGAGAATTAACGTTTTTAGATTGACCCACTTTTCCACGCGGAATACGAAAGAGGAAAAACTTTCAAGCACGTAAAACTGAAAAAAAATCAAAATTATCGGATTAATTTATTATAATGTTCGTAGTAGCGAAAAAACGTATTTTTCGAAAATACTTCAAAAGCGAGAAATTCTTACAGGGGACCCCGACGACTCTGCTGTGTTTTATATCAAAAAATGCTCTAAAAAAAGTTAGATCGTTTTCAATGTAAAAAAAAACAAAAAAAAAAAACAAAAACAAAATCAAGCAAAATCAGACGATATTGTTTTTGCGAGAATAACAAGACAGACATCACATATACGACGCCCCCCCCCCATCGTAGTCAAGGGGAGGTATCAAACGGTAAAGTCGAAAAGCCACTTTCATGTATTATTTACTCTATAAACGCAGAGATGGCATGACAGATTTATTGGTTTTTTATAGAAATAAAAGCGAATGGAATCGCGTCACATTTCAACAGAAAACTGTGAGGTTACCTCATTATAAATCAACTAGTAATATTTGTTCAGTTTCCGGCTGAAACAATTTTTACGGTGGAAAACTACATAACAATCTCTGGGCCACACTTTGACTCCTTCCAACTGTATTACGAGTATATATATATATATATATATGTTTATAAGATAGACAACAAATGTAAATTATAATGTTGTATAGAAATATAAAATGTGATTGAACAATAAAGATTTTTTTGTACAAGACGGCTAAAAATAATATAGAGTCAGTTGAAAACGATTCTTCTAAAAGCAGTTTAGAAGAAAAAAGATTGGGGGTCAAGAGAGCTTGCGAGTCCTCAAAAGCCGAGTTCTTACATATATGTATGTACATATATTGTGGTGAAGTACCGAGATGTGGTTTTTGGATCAGAACCGTAATTATCATTAAAAATAGAAAAGATGGTAACGTAAGGTTAATTAAATTTGAATTTGAATTTATTCTTTACTTTTCAAAATTATTGTTCTGGTTGTATTTTTGGTATTTTGGTAAAGTAACGTACAATTTTGTGTATATCGGGATTTTCCTCTCGATGTGTTAGAAAAATCATTTAACATAAACTGAATCCGGTTTTATTCTTAACGTGTCCGTTTGTGGCGAAACACAATGATGGGTTTGAGTGTAGCGGTCATAGAATAGAATGTACTGGTGGGTACGGCGACTACACTTGATACATCGTTCCGTTTAGTTAACGTAATTTTCTATTATGTATATAATCGCATTAGAGTGTTCGGGGTTCACTGCAGCTCTGTCTACGTATTAGTATGTGTACGGGGGAAACATATTCGGATATTTGTCTCTCGTGTATTTTTCGATCGGCGGTGATTTTAATTTAGTCTCATGGTTCCGGATACAGAGCTACATCGTATTCGTGGCTTTATCAGTGTTAACGTGTTATCAATATCGAAAAGGTTTATATAATTCCTCAAAATAAAGTTATTTATTATAAATCTTTCCCAAAACACAACTACAGTAAAACGGAGCAATAGTTGCAGACTACAACAATATATTGTACATATATATATATATACATATATATATATGTATATATATAAAGTATGCAGAAATACGAAATAAATAGTTTAAAGTTGGCTAAATGGGCTTTAAAGAAAAGTAAAATGAAATAAAATAAGTCAAAAAAAGAAACAACACTCGCGTAAGTTTGGCAAAGTTTCTACTTTTCTTGGTGGAAGGCATGAATCCTTTTTTTGGTTTTGTGCATTTCCAGAAGTAATATCAACTTTAGATAGATTAGATGTATCGTGAAATGGACAAAGAGATTAGGAATATTTAGTTTAGTGAACGCCGCCTATTAGTGCTGAAATTTCCCGTCTACGAGGAAAAGGATGCTCATCCTTGTTCCGTAAAGTCACTCCGCAAGTTCAGGTTACGTTAAGGGTCACTCAGCTTCCTTCAAGGAAATTGTGTTCGCCGAAATCCCCGAAGAATCACGACGGGATGAATTTTTAACGAACGTGTACCACTTGAACGAGACGGCACAAGTTGAAAATCTCCTACTCTAATCACGAACGAACCCCGTCTGTAAGACAAAAAAGTTCGTTCGAAATCCGGGATTTAAATCTCTAAAAGGACGCCTATTTAGAAAGATGAGCTTCAGATTTTGAAGGAGAAAAAAGGTTTTTTTTACATCCGCCTCCGGTAAAATTGAAATTATTTGCAGCACGAAGGAAAATAGGTGTAGTGCGAAATCGAAGTTGATATTTAAAGTGGCGGTGAAAGTTTTGCAGGCAGAGAACCAGTTGCCCCGATCTAACATATATTTTCGTTGCATGGTTCGGCAAATACTTTTATAGCGAATTTATCGGAGTTAATGCCAAATAACGAACGAGCTGTATTATTAGAAGACTGCGGGATGACGAGACATTATTTGCGGTAGAGAAGGAACTTTTTCGTCACGTATTCTACCACTTTTAATCTCAAACCATTTGGACTATACCGGTGTGTGTGTGTGTGTATGTGTGTGTGTGCGTGTCGGTTGGAGGAACGCAGGTTGCCTCAAAAATTCAGGTTGTTCCAGTACGGTGCAAACGCGAAACTGGTGTTGTAATAAAACGTTACATTCGCAGAAATACGTTACATGCGAGCTCCTCTGTAAATTGACCGACTCTATTCTTATGTCACACGCATACATATGCACTTGGTCGAACATAGTAATTACAACATATAATCGGGTAAAAAACAATCGTATTTGCTCGTTTAAATACAATTCTACATTGACCAGCAGCAGCAGCAGCAGCAGCGTTTAATCGTTTAATTCGTTAAAGTGTCAACATTTCGGAAAAATTCCTAGTAAACAAAATGGAAAAAAAAAAAGAATGCCACCGGAAAATGCAGATTAAAAATAATGAGCAAACTGTTTTCCCGCCGAAAAACAAATTTTTTAATTCTCTTCGTCCGCGGTTGAGAGCATTTTGTCAACTCGGAGACGAACGAACGGTAATAATAATTAAAATTATTTTTTCGCAATACTACGATTAAGACACGACCACTGAAATTTTGCCGCAATTAAGGGCATTTAAAATTTTGAAGTTCATGCCACTTAGAACATAATCATAACGAGGCGTTCGATTTTTGCTTTTGTTTCGTTCAAAAAAGCCGATGCTAGCCAAGCATTTTTAATCGATTTCAGGAATTTTCAACTCCGAAGCAATTAAACAGTGAACAGAGTTCATCCATATCTCACGCGCACGTTTCCCCGCACGCGAATTACTTATCTCATACGTAAACGAAAATATTTATGGCTAGAAAATTTAACTCGATGGTAATTGTTTCATTTACGATCATTTCGAGTTTTATTTCATATACATTTCAGAATGGAAAATTTATCTGTCAGTCTGCTCCGCACTGGCATTATACTGTCTGGTCTCGATTTGTCTTTTTTTTTCTTTCGAGAAATGATTTTCGAATTCTAAAATTTGCACAGTATCCGCAAAAAACAAGGTCAAGATTTAATGTTTGACAACTTTTATTTCACTTTTCCAGGTAGTTGCCGTTCCGAATCAAAAATGGTTCAACTTATATAGTATTATATCGTGGTTTTATTTTATTATTGCATTTATATTAATGAACCGATTATCACACGAGTACTGCTAGTTGCGTGTTTCTACTCTACTATCGATAATAGTGCCGATTATTGAAGCATTTTTTTTCTGTTAAATACATTTTCATAATGGTTTATTAAAATTCTTTTTTTCGTTTTGGGTTGCATTTATAGCGAGAACGAGTTAGGATATAGGGCGCCTTAAAACTGTTTACGGAACAAATAACATTAGCCGAGGACAGATATTATTTCTTTGAGCACGTATAGTCGTCTTTGGATGAAGGAATAGGATAGGAGAAAATACGAGTAACGGATATAATTTTATGAAGTATTAAAAAATTTCAATTATACCGCGCTGTTTCGTTCGAGTGGGATTCAGTATCTGAAGATTATCATCACTTATGCCGGATTTCATATAGATATATTGTAAAATGTACACTAGGATTTTTCTTTATTTTTTAATAAAAATCAATTTTATCTATTTTAAAGTGGACAAAATATACGATTAAAATGGCATTCTTACTTTAAAAAAAAAAAAAAAATATGTAAATCAATCGTGCAATTTGCAAAGTTACATATATTTAAGCTGAATGTTACAAAGTTACTGTTACAATTTCAACTTTAAATAAGCGGACTAGTAATATTTTTTTTATTTTAAAAATGAATTAATTTTTTGATTTGCAGTGCGATTTACTCATCGAGTCGTTTACGTAAGTTTCTGTAATTATGAATAGTATTTCAGTTGAATTAGCAGAATCGAAAGAGAGATCAAGTACGGAATTGCTAGATGCGTGTACATTTTCAGCGGAGTAAAGTAAGACGGGGATCATTGATATAAACCGTGCAACTATTTCATCTTTCCTTTTCTTTCTCTATTTTATTTATTTATTTTTTCTTGAATGTTTCGCGGGCCGTATGAATGAAATTGGGTTATTTTTCCTTCGAAAACACAAAAGCCCGCTGATTATATTAAAATTCAATTAGCGATGCGTAACATCGCGTAAATGATAAATTTGGCAAATATTCAAACGCCACATATTGTCTGGCGCAGATGTTGCCATCTAATGGAAGGCTTAATTAGCTTGGCCGTAAGCCGTCTGCAAATTAAATACGATAAAGTCGTCTGTATACACACTGGGGCAGATTTTTTTTTACTTTTATCAAAGAAAAAAAAAAAAAATTAAAAAGAAAAACCACGTCAGTCTCGTACAATTCAAGATCGCTGGTTTAAATTTAACCGCACATCGTGTAACGGTCTAATTAGACGGGCGTGTAGGTTAATAGAAAAAATTTACGGTGAATTCATGAATTAAACAAAGGTTAAACGTGTAAGTGCATCAAATGCCTACCGATAAAGCCGCGTGCATGCTATATGCACTAGGCGATCGCGAGTTCGACAGCGATTAGCAATGGGATGATATCTTGTGCGAGGAGGAGGCCCCCGGCGAATCTAGCGCACAAAATTACTCACATCCTGGTGAGCGATGAAACGTTGTCGCTTGAGGACACACACTTTATTAGATTCGGTTCTGGAAGAGATGAACTGGTGAGGTTAATTAGACAAGCAATTAACGACATTTCTGTAATTACGAAAAAAAACTGTTAATGAGATGTCGTTTCGGGGCACGTTGTCGTAAATTTGACCACGTTTCAAGCTGACCCAATGACTCGGACGATCGTGATGACAGTTGCCCCCTCCCCCCAATACTTTTATTCGAAAGAACCATAACGTAGAGACATGGAAAAGTTTAACGCGCGGAGTGAAGTGGCTCACTGGCCAATCTTCCTGTTCTATCTGTAAACTTTATTTATTATTGCCGGCATGTCCGCATCCGGCGGGAAAATAATTTAGAAAAATTTGCCGCGCTCTTCTGTCGTTTGTCTCGATTAATAATAATAACCATAATCGACAATTAAAATATTTTTGGGTACAACGGAGGAGCGTGTAATTCTTTAGTTTAGACGTCGCGATTGTGTCTGGTTTAAGCAATGAACTGAAAACTCTTAGCCAGTTAACTCACGACCTAGAAGACCGTAATCTTTTGACTTACCTACGATATAATACGCATACTTAGCTCAAAAACAAAAATTGCATAATAAACGATATCCATACTTTTACATACGTATATATATATATATATATATATATATGTATAATATATTAAGAAAAAATAAATTTTGTATAAAGGATTAATAGAGTCCCGCTGCTCCAGTGTATCCTAATTTAATTAATTTATAATATTAATCCTAACTATAGAAAATTACTCTTGGACTTTACATAACTACATCTAATACTTCTTTACTAGTTTCAGCACATGTAAGATAGTTGGCGCCGGATCATTGCGTGAGATGATCGATCGGGCAATAGACAGGACCTCATGGCGGCTGGACATACGTTACGATGATCCATAGTGTCACGATGCTCGAAACGAGCAACCGACGATGATGATGATGATGATTGCCAACAGATTTATATATTAGAAAAAGTTCTTTTATATTTAATAGTAAAGTAACTCAATATGGCAAAATAAATAACAACACCTTAACATGATTAATGATCCTGTTTTTACAGGATTTATATGTAGATATGATCCAAGAGGCAAATGGTAAATTAATTAAAAGTTTAATTTTTCTAATATTACAACGCATTTTAAAAATAAAAATTTTAATATGAACTATTATGTGTGGCAAATACTTACTGGACATGGTTCTATTGGTTATTATTTGCATAAATTAAAGATAATTAAAAACAATTTATACATATATATGTATATATATGAAATTGCCAGAAGCGCCATGATAAGGATGAACAAAATTTGGAAAGACAACTCCGTTAGAAAAAAAGGTTAAAATTAAACTTGTTCAAACAAGCATTGTGTTATATGCAGCGGAGACGTGGACTTTAAAAAATTTGGATAGAAGAAAAATCGACAGCTTCGAAATATGGTGCTGGAGACGACTCCTTAGAATTCCATGGGCAGCAAAGCGTACATATGAATCGGTGTTGCAGGAAGTCGGTGTCACAAAAAGGTTGTCAACGATTGTCACAATGAGAGTGCTGAAATTCTTCGGACATATAATAAGAAACCAGAAGGGAATGGAACGCACGTTGGTCATGGGAAAGATTAATGGAAAACGACTACCGGGACGCACACCTAAGAGGTGGACAGATATTATATTACGTACAACAGGATTGTCATTCGCACAATGCGTACGTCAATCAGAGGATCGTGACAAATGGCAGAGAATTACAAAATCATTGGTGGATTAAATGTTAATTACGATACTCCACCTAAGGTGACGACGGTAGATGATGATGATATATATATGTTGTAATTGTGATAATAATGAAACGGGAACTGTTTATCACATAATATACATACATACATATATACATCCTAAATATAACGAATTAAGATTACTATACAATATAGAATGCTCATTGCAATTTATATTTCAATTTTTATTTTATTAAGTGTGTACAATTTATTAAACATATTTCTAAAGAAATATACACCAATTTAATCAGATAGTTCTATTGGAACAAGTTTCAACATTTGTATACAAATTATTTTGGGTTAAACATACATATATACAAATAACCACTACCAGTAACCATAAGCTTTCCAGCAGGTTACTTAAATTTTTATAATTTTATGATATATTCTTATAATTATAGATAGAAAAAAAAAAATATATATATATATATACACATACATAAGCATGGCTATCATATGTATACATATGTATTATATATTATAAGGAAGAAATTCAATGTCGGAAATAAGATTTTTTGCAACTGCATACGTTCAAGTTTAGGCCATATTTTTTTTCAGTTTTACTGCAAAGCTTCGGGGGGGGGGGGGGGTGAAACATTGTAACTAAAGGATATAAGCTCGTCCTAGGACGGAAATTTTAAAATTTATTCCGCGGATTAAAGTTTTTTAGATTTAAATTCCCTCCCAATAACAGGAAAAAAAGAAATAAAATAAAATAGATAAGCGGAAGATTCAATTGTCTTTATTCAGCGTATTATTCTTAATCACTGACCGTCCGGTTAAATGTACATTATAAGTGACAGTTTCCTTATTCTTATATAATTAATTCAATTTTAATGTAACTTCTTATGGTTTTAGCTGATTTTTTTAGCCGCCCGCCTGTGCTTGTTATATTCGTCAACATCACTCTCACCGGTATCTCAACAATAGTGTAGATTAAATCTTTTTTTTTTCGTTGTTTATAAAAAATAAACTTTTCAAATCGGTTTCATTACTGCCGACGATTCATCGAAAGTTTAACAAGTAAAAATAATTTGCCGCATTTTAAATTAATGCTCCGTTTACTTTTCACTTGTACACTTATGCGGCTAAGTAGAATTTAATTAAACGAACTTTTTCTTACGGTACTGTCAGATTTTCGATTTTTAATTAGCTCCAGTTATTTAATGGCGAAATAATTATTTTCAAATTTTAAAACCGATTGCAATACCGGTAAATTTTTATAGATCTATTAATATTTCGACGCGCTGTTTATAATTTCGTTAATTTTCTTGATGGTTTTTAAAATAGTTTTCGTTTTCTTTTACGAATATTTGTATTTCGAAATAGTATCTTCCGCGACGAAGCTATTATTATTATTATTATTATTATTATGGAGTGTCAATGGAGTTTACGTTGCCGTACGATTTCTTCAGGTCTAAATTCAGAAAAGATGTTTTATTTACAAGCGAAAGGACATTATTTATTTTTGACCGTTTTGTACAATACACAGGGTATCTAATAATAGTAGCGATAAGTTAATTAAAAATTATATGGCCGTACAAGCGAAAGGCCATTTTTCTTTATTTAATTTTGACCATTATGTTGTACAACACAAGGTATCTAAAAATAGCGACCGTAAGATATTAAGAAGCTTTAAATTATAAAAAGGGAATAATAATATTGTACAAGTCAGTAATACTAAGCAATGTCAATTGTATGGCAGTATCCATGTTAAAAGTAAAGCGATTTAGGAAAATGTTACATAGCTATCAACAACTTGTAATTATAAAGCTCCAATTAAATCGTATAGGACGATATGTTTTATCTAGCAGCATTGGTTATTGTGAGGCTCAAAACGATGGAGATGGGAATTGAAAAGTATATTACTCTATTTAGTATTAAACATAACATCAGGCTGGATAATGAATTTAGTAACGTAAAACATATTAATAAAAACCTGTGTTTACCTATCAAAATCAATTAATGTTAAAAAATTAAAAATTATTAAATAGATGAATTTCAGCAATATTCCGGTTATTAGGGTTATTCAGTTATAAACTGCGCATTAAAAAAATTTAGGGTAAAAGCTTTATTTTTTAAAGTTTTTACCCCAAATTGTTTTAATGTGCAGTTTAGAACTGGATATGAAATATTTAAAGTGTACTTGTATGGAATTGCGGGGTTGGAAAATGGGTATTAAGTGCAATTTTCAGGACGCAACATGTATCATATTTTACACAAGGCTGCAATAGCAGTAATACCGTTATCGAAGGTACTACGGAACAACAAATGGTAACAGACAATTTCAACTACTTCAATCACTTTACAATTCAAGAGGTTAAAAGTCGTAAAAATAATATTCATTTATATTAAGACACTATTTAAGTTTAAGAATTATACTCTTACCTTTTTTTTGTACATTCTAGAACAGAATTACTGTGACCTAATAAACTTAATTGGATAGGGCACATTAATTTTTGTTGTCATATACACCTATATGTAGTGACTCATATAAAATACATTTGCCTCATTGGTAGTATCCAAAGTGAAAACCCACAAAAAAAAAAACACAAGTAATTAAAAAAATATATTACACGCGTGTTTATTATGGAAAATTGAAAAAATATATATTCGGTAGTTTCTAATGAGATCTTTAAAAAGAATATGATGTAGCGAAAAAACTTGGAAGGATACGTTTGTTACTTTTTACATTCGAGTTGTCGATATGCTGCTGATTAAGTTGGCAGTCCACATTATATATTAGAGTACATCAGTTTATCATTGGCGTTCTTTAGAATTTTAATGAAACCCTACCCCCCTCGACCTGAACTCTATGTATGGATCGTATAAATTGTTGAAATTGCTATAAAAATACTTTCAAATGACGTCAGACCGTCAGACTCGTAGGATATACTACCACAAAGGGGATGCGCGGTACATAATTAGCCCTCGTTAGGGAACACACGTAAGCGTTCTCACGTAATAAATTTTTAAATTTACTAATTTGTCTTTTCCTTTATATGTTGACGATGGTGTTGGTCTTGACGATTACAATTTTCATAATTATCATAATTTTTCCCCGATAAAAAAAAAAAAAAAATATATATATATAAAAAAAAGATAAATATAAAAGAAACGAACCATTATTATTATTATTATTATTATTATTATTATTATTATTATTATTACTATTATTATTATTATTATTATTATTATTATATATTTATTGTTCGCTAGTTATTACTATATATCATGGTATTATTCACTTTTCTATGTTAATTATATAGGTGAGCATTAAATTTATTTCTTCTAAATTAATCTAACGTTTTGTATTACTATGTGTGTGTGTAAGTGAGAGTACATTCATAGGTGAATGTGTATGTACATGTGTGAGTAGGTGTATACATATGAGAGTGTATATCCATATGTGTAGATACGTGAGTCTATATAAATACGAATGCACGTGTGTGTGTATTAGTATATTGTACACAGATATATATATTTTGACAGCATTGGCTAGTTTCTCATTAAACTGGCCTGTGTGTACTATAATGTACCCTGCTGCTCATGTATTTTGCATATAAGCAGGAGTTACGTAAAATTTTATTTTGCGTATTACATTTTATAATTTTGTTATTTATGTATAATAACATTTGAATTTGAAATTTGAAATTTGATTTGATTAATTTCGTATGTCTTTGCGTATACAAAGAAAAACGAGGAGACTAGGGACAGCGAACAAATTGCATAAAACGGATTAATTAGTAAAATTAAAAAAAACGATAAAATAAAATAAAATGTTAACGATAACAAATTAGTCACACTAATCGAACATTAAGCATCGAGGGAAAAATAATCGGCGTAGTGTCATTGTGCGATAGACGCCATCATATTTTGTAGTACGGTCACGTTCAGTGACACATGTGTGCATTATTATTATCGATAAGATCTGATCGAGATTTTCTTCGATTAAACGACATGTGACACTCGGTGGATTTAAATTATTATTAATAATGTTACTGTTTTCGTAAATAATTTCTCTGCCGACGAGTGTGCATTACGTTTTACTATTTCAGACACGCGTAACGTCTATAATACCTGCGCCGTTGTTGAATGCGAAGGCAATCCAGGTAGTTTAACTAGCTGCTGCCAATCGCACTTGACCCGAATAATTTAATAGCGCGGATAGGGCGTCGCGTATTTTTCTGAAAGAACTTCAAGCATTCGCGCCGTACATGAAAATCTTTTCGGAAGCTGTTCTAGAATGATCGAAACTAAACTTGCACAGACCCCTACGCACGTATTGTTTTCATAACCTTCAGTCGCATTTAGAAAGTGCAAATAAAATATATAGCGTGAAATTTATTATTCGTAATTGCCGGTCGTAATTTAGATAGAATGAATACGCGCCACAGTTTTTAATTCGGTTAAATTTTGTTTACGCTCTCTTATTATATTCACCTGTGCGAGCTTTCACGGCTCAATTATTTTTAATTGTTGTCCAGCGCTAATCGGTAAATTTAGCGTGCGTGCGTAGAGGCCTTTTGACAGTTATCGACGCTCTGAACACATTCTCGACCCCTACCTAAATGATGATGGCATTCTATAATTTTTACGGAAGGGTCGATTCTATTTTTAAATGATGGTCATGGGTCACTTGAAAAATTTTACGTGATTTTTCACATTTCGCTCGGCGTGGTCATTACAAAACCGAAAATTTGAGACTTTTTTTGAACTTACATATATTACCCTCTGTTGTTCGGTTATATTCTTTTTGTATTTTTTCTTCTCCCATTTTACGTTTCTCCTATATCATCGTATTCGTCGTCCTTTCCATCTCCTTTTTGTTCATTTTAGCGTTTTTTTTTTTTTTTTTGTATTATAGTAGTTTTATCTGTTACGCGCTTTTTCCTTCTACGTTATCTTTACTCTCCTTATAATATCTTTCGCCGTGCTTGCGTGCAATTTTTATCATCTAAACTATTTTTAAATTCTTTCGCTTCTTGCTGTTCCGATTTTTTGTTACCGAACTTCCCCGATACTAGTAGAATATTCAACTTTGGTTTAATTAATTTTTTTACGCCGCAGCGGGGAGATACATTTTTCGCAAAATAAATCCGAAAAATCGATTAACGTCTAGAGAAGTTTCGATTATATTCTCGATGAATTTTACCCCCGTCCAATAAGAAAATTCTTAAATATCGCAACTGCGTTTCCTCTCTCGAAAGCAATTAAATCAGAGGCACGTAATCCACACCACCGTGTTTCCCTCTTGACGCTTGATAATGTTCCTCTTCTGCATATTATACACCTCTGTTTAATGCGATTATTCCGATATTATTACTTATTTTTTTCGATTAGTTATCGATTTATTTGCACAATAAAAACAGTTCGGATTAATCATATTGAGCGTTTCCGGTTATTACTCATTGTTTCGTATCGCTTACTTCCTCTAATACTGCGGATCTCTCTTTCTCTCTAAACACATACGTGTTCAGAGTTTTTTGTTATCTCGGTTTGACTTTTTTTTTCCATTTTTCTCGGAGATATTTTTACAGTAATTCTAAAAAGTATTTATCGGCGAAAACAAAGTATGTGAAAATTCTTTTCAATGTACTTCGTACTTATAAGCCCGTTTTGTAAATTCACTTTTGATTTTGTTTTTCCGACGAAATACTTCTTCCTTAATCGTCGGGGGCTATGTTTCATCTCGAGTTCGCTGAAGATTCTTCTTTTTCTCCAATGGTGAGCTGCATTTTTCTTTCCTTTTTTGTTTTTTTCTTTTCTTTACCAGCTTTCCGGGATTTCGAAATCGGTTCGTTATCGGATTACATTCTGACACATTTCGCGCACATGCCTGTTTTTTTTGTAAATTTCTGTTTAAAAAGGACCTAAAGTTGTCTTGTCGTCAAAATCGCCGTTGCTACACATCTGAACGAGGGGAGTCTGTGTATCATTGAGATTGCAACAGCACATTTCAGGGTGTGTAACAAGCGTTTTTTTTTTTCGCAATTTTTGAGGTTTCGTTAAAAAAGAAAAAATCGCCGATAATTTACGATTGCTGTTTGAATTTCCGATTTAGTTTTGAAGAAAAAGAAAACAATCAATTCCGCAATTCCTTTACTTCTTCCGTTATAAGTAATTTTGCCCATCGATATCCCCCCCCCCCATCGATAGAAAAAGAAAAAAAAAAACCTTTATCATCCGGGTGTGTATACGCTTCTAGACAAATGTTCGTAAAACGCAGCCAGCAGCAGTTAATGAATTGTAAAACATAAAGAATACACCGAAGCTAAAAATAAATCGGATCCGGCACGACTAACTAAAGCGGCTATTTAGTTTATTTTTGACGACGAAATTAACCAGGTGAATTCAAAAAGTCACCGTATATTAGTTTAACACGACGTAATATTTTTTAACACACACCTCACGCTGGAAAGCTATCGGATATTAAAATTGACAGAAATCAAAAAGTGCACTTCTCGAAAAAAGCGCAGAAAATACGGGAAAAAAACGATACAGAAATAGAATAAAATTTTCGAATTTCGGTCGCAAAAGTCGCAAAACAAATGTACAAAATAATATCGGAAACGAAAAAAAGCTTCCATTCGCGACTAATTTCATTCTTAGTATTGTTATTACTGTTTTTATTTGGTCAAAAATATCATCACGTTCTGTTCGTTTATATCTCGTTAAAAAATTTACTGCCCGAGTTTAAATTTGATTACTAAGCGCGCGAAAAATTTAATTAAAAAAAAAAAAAAAAAGAAAGAAAAAATTGGCAAAGCGGATATTTAGATTAAACAAATCAGCGCGTGTGGTTGCCTACCCCTAAAATGTACCGTTGAATAATCCCGTGCTAAATATAAAGATCACGTATCGCAATTAATATTGCATCGTAATAATCGGAATGCGGTTTCGTTTCTTCCTTACGAATTATGCGCGATTCTCACGATTTCAACCACACCAGCGCAGCCGACAGTTTACATGCATCGCGACACGCTAAAACCAGTCCGGCCACGGGTGAATCATTCTGGTTTAAACCGCAGTGTGTGTGCTCCCTGGTTAAAGTTGTATCTTTCGCTCAATTGATTACCCACAAATATCCTCGGTTAGTTCACGTGACGCAGAGCTAAAAGTAATTTTAATTGACCAGATATGCTACTTCGTCATTCCATAATTCTATTATATATACAAAATCAAAATTATTTAGAAAAACAAAATTTTTTAGAAAACAAAACAAAATCATCTAATAGATCCTTCATACGGCCGATCAGCCTTTTAAGTGTGCTTTCTAAAATATTTGAAATGCTAATATACGATAGAATACTTCCGATAACAACGGAAAATAGGATCATTCCGAATCATCAGTTCGGTTTCCGCGGAAGACACTCAACTGTTCACCAGGTACGTAACAGACAAAATAGCAACTACATCAGAGAAAGGACATTTTCCTGGATATTGAACAGGCCTTCGATCGCGTTTGGCATCAAGGGTTACTTTGTAAATTAAAATAAATTTTACTAAATGATTTATATGCAGTTATGGTCTCATATTTGACTAACACAAGTTTCAATGTCAAGAGATAAACTCATCATTATCTTTGTCAAATAACATAAAGACATCAGTGCCACAAGGTAACTTGGCCCGTTCCTGTATTCCATCTACACAGCGGATGTGCCAGTACTAAGGACGACAGTAATCGCTACGTTTGCGGATGATATCTGTGTCCTTGCTCGACACAAAAACGCAGTGTACGCATCCCCTTGTTAACACAGGAGCATTTAACCGCTATCCAGCAGTGGGCGCTTAAATGGAAGATTAAGCTAAACCACCAAAAAACCAGACAAGTAACTTTGACTTTAAACGTGCGAAATTGCTACTCCCCTAATACAATAAATAATCAGCGCATAATTCAAGAAAATCACATCAAATACCTGGGTATGATATTAGATCGAAGACTCACATGGAGAAGCCATGTATCGTTCATCCGGCAAAAAATGGCTTCAAAAACTAAGACCCGCAACAGCATATTAGACAAAAAATTAACAATTAATTTGAAATGCAAGAGGCTAGTTTATCTTTCAGTCATAGCGCCAATCTAGAGATACGGATTAGAAGTATATGGAGCCACTGCGAAGAGTAACCTAAATAGGGTTGCAATCGAAATCGTTGATGCAAATGATAGACGCACCGTACTATGTATCGAATCACACTCTACATACAGACTTAGATGTTCCCCATACGTAAACGATTTATACTTGAAGCAATGCAAACACTTTTATGAGGCACTTCAACTCAATCAAAATCCAAAGATATCGAACATCAGTCGCTGGGATCAGCCAAGGAGGCTCAAAAGAACATGGGCCGGTGACACCCTATGCGCCAGATGCGATAGATGGCATCGTCGTTAATTCGTCAGCCGTCGAACGAACAAAATCCAGCTCTATAGCAAACAGTATTAGATATCAGAAGCAGAAGATAACTCTGTCGTTAACATCTCGGATGTGAAAAGAATGAACTCTCCAGCTCTATTTTTTCCGATCGACTAATGTTTATGCTGCCGCTGGGTAACTGAGCATGAAAAAAAAAAGAAAAGAAAATTGCCTCGTTAATTATGGTCTTTGGACCGATGTGATGTGAAAAAAAAAAAAAATATTCAGATAAGCAAAATTATTTAGAAAAGTAAAATTATTTAGAAAACTAAAATTATTTAGAAAAATAAAATTATTTAGAAAAGCAAAATTATTTAGAAAACTAAAATTATTTAGAAAACTAAAATTATTTAGAAAAATAAAATTATTTAGAAAAGTAAAATTATTTAGAAAAGCAAAATTATTTAGAAAAGTAAAATTATTTAGAAAAGTAAAATTATTTAGACAAGTAAAATTATTTAGAAAAGCAAAATTATTCGGCTTCTACATCGTTCATTCTGAAGGATGGACGACAATTTCAAAATTCGGCCTAGCAAATTTGTTACATGTTCAAAATGTTCAAAATATTCTCCCTACTTTAAGGGGGTCAAAGTGTTTTATTTGAAAGAAAAAAACTGTTGAAATTCTCTACCGTAGATATTGTGTAAAATTCTTCATTTTAAAAGCAGGTTTTTCAGTGATCATCCTCCCAAAAACATTCACACGTGAACACTTTTACGAAATATTAAAGTGGAATTTTAGTATTTTGATAAGAAATATTTTTTTTTCAAAACTGACGAAAATGCATTGTATTCTTCATAGTAAGAAGTTCCCCCCTTTTTTTTCCCGTTTTATTTCGTTTCATTTGTCGTTGTCTACGGCTTAGTTTTGTTTGTTTCTTTCGTAATTTGTTCTTACAATAAGTTATATTACATGTATGGTAGTTTATATGTGTGTTGCATTGAGGAGTTGTCAGCTTTCTATAATTTTTGTAAAAGAGTTTATGTCATTCTTCGCAAAATCGAAAATAAGCGTAACGCCAAAACGTTACAGATTTCCTCGCTGTATTTTATCCTTGGCATCAGCACAGTCATTGTATATATACATATACAAAGAAATCTAGGAAAGTATAGGCGGCCGAGAGAAAGGAACTGGCCTCAGTATTCTTATTGGATCTGTTAGACTTAGTACCATTATGGAAAGCTTAATTACACAATCCATGATACCTTATCAAGGGTATGGGACTTAATTTACATCTATACATATATATATATATATATATATATATATATATATATATATATATATATATATATGTATTCAAAATTTAATAAAAATGTATTATTTAAAAAGTAAATTTATATAACTTATGAAATTACTCTGTGTCGCTTACCAACACCAAAGGAGGCGGCTTCTTACTCACTTCGCGATCGCTCCCGCAGCACTGTTAGTTGGTAATATTTAATTTGTTTACACTTTGCTACACTATAAAGGAGCCCACGTGGAAGTCGTAGTTTACAATAAAGATACGCAGAGATAATAATTAATGATCTTGTACAATTATTTCTCTTTAGATCACGCTCATTAATTACGGTAATGTAAATTATTGCTCGATTAAATTGTCAGCCGACGTGTCGCTAAGGCGTGACACGAAAAAAGACGCAAATATCTTTCGAACGTACCGAACATTCAGTTCGTAGTAGCAATATCGTAATCAACAACGTTCGTCTACGGATTGCTAATTATTCTCGGCTATCAATATCGCAATAATTTAAAATTTTTTTAAAATAAATCATAGAGAAATTAACTAAAAAAAGAAAGAAAAAATTAATACATGAAATAGTTGACCAAACTTTTTTTCTTATTAATATACTTTCAAATCGCGCACCTAACCATTTTGTTGTGAACAGCTGACATATCGTAAGTCAAAATGATGCGTCGATTTTTGTCCTTTTCTTTAAAACCCCCATTAAGTAAGTAAACTAAGTCTCATATATGTACATCCTTGGTAGTTGTGAAGTTAAGCTTCCCATAATGGTACTTAAGGGTGGTGCCTAATGGAAGAGAATATCGGGGCCAGTTCCTTTCTCATGGGATCCGCCTTTACTAACCCAGATTTCTCTCGTACAACCAATATTCAATTGTATACGTGGGAGCGACTTCCGGAACGAGAAAAGCCTCGATAACTTACGACACCTTTTGTACATATTCGGTAGTCAATCATCTTAACTATATCAGGCTACCACCGCGTCTATTTAACACGTATTGTCTCGAATTTTCCGCCTTCATTACCGAAGCTTTCACTTCAAAAATTTTTTTTGTATCACTTCAACAGGTGTCAGAATTGCAGTTTTTCGCGCGATCGCGCTTGATTAAACGATGAATACAACTTTCGATTGAGCATGCAAGAGAAGCCACTGTGAGTTGACTGTCGGCAAAGTCTTTCGTCATCTCGTTCGATATTACTAAAATCTCGCGAGAAACCGGGAAATAACCGGAAAAGAGGTAAAATTTTGTTTCGACTGAAGTGAAATTGCTCTCGAAAAATTTTCAAAGTCGTATCTCGACTGCAATTCGACACGTTGCCGAACAACTAATCGGCCTTTTATCGATGACAGTCGAAGTTCCTAGCGAACGTCATTTATCGCGATCGCATCGTCGTACGAAAAATAATAGTGTTATCATTATCGGTTGCGTAAGAACAATTAGCGTTGCCATGTGCAAAGAACGTCCGAATGTTTGCCATTTATGCAATAATCGCAGCACTGTGTATGTGTACACGAGTCTTTCTTCTAACAACCCGGAAGTGAACAGTTCACCGTTAGAAATATTAAACCGCTATTTCACGGACGAATTATTACCCCCCCGTTCGGCATTTTTTGAAAGGTGAGCGTGGATCCAAACTGTGCTCGAGTCGGCGCTTGTAAATTTTAGTGCACATTTCGGGGGGAAAGTCTGACGAAGTTTATAATGTAAACGCAATAAAATCGTGTGCAGATTAAAACACGGAGGAGGCTCTCTATGCGGCTCGTTTATCGATAATGCGACCGAATTATTAGAACACAAATCGGAATAACTGTGATCGGTATTTTTTTTTTTACGTTGCTCCTTGGCCGGCTGCAACTGCTCCCTGTTCTTTTTTTTTTTTTTTTTGAGGAATAACAGTACTGCGATAGCTGTATCCTGAACCACGCGTTACAGTTCAACGAATGCGCATCGTTTCCTTTCCGTACGTTTTTAATCGACACTACACTATTTACAGAGAGTCCTAATCCGACGTCGGCTTTGTCGCTTCCGCCGTTTTTAGCGACGTTCGAAATAATATACGAAATTTGTAATTCGACGTAATTTTGAAATGTCGCAATTAAAAAAAGAAAGGAAAAAAAATTCAAACATATTGTTTCGGTATTATAAAAAGAAAAAAAAGAGCGGGCTAATTTCGATACTCGCTAAAGTTGCCGCGACGAGTATGTAAATAAATTAATTCGCGTGGTTCGCTATTAACTTTGGGAAAACCATAAAATACTCTTTTTTACGAAATAATTTGGTTAATTTATTTCGAATTTGTTATTAACTGGGACAATGAAAACTTTAGAAAATAATTGGGCCAACCTTTGTGAAAGAATTATTTGCGTATATTGCGGCGTGTGTCCGATACATTAGTCGGAAGTCAGACATATCATTTTTTTTTTCAGGAAATGATTGTGATTATTAGCAACACCGTGTGAGATGATTGATGGTGCAAATTTTAGATATATTTAACGTTTTTTTTTTGTTTTATCTTCGTAAGACGCACGCGATAGCACCCGATGAAAACCGTTTACAATACAGAACTGTACACGCTTATACGAAATTCACAGGTCTGTTAACGTCAATCGATTTTGGAGTTATTGCGGAACCTGTGTCGTTGACGTTCTAAGAATGCGTAATATTACAGATTGAAAAAAAAGTTGTTGTCCAAAAGTTCCGAAACTCGAAATTTACAAAAAATTCCATTCTAGATTCTGACATCCGGAAGTCCTCCTTTTCTAATTAATCGGTCTTTCTATCCGTTTTTGCGCAACCTCATCTTTCCAAATTACGGTTCTATGATTTTCGTTGCTCTATCTCGTTTATTTGCTTACGTCTTCCACGTTTTTCTCGTTTTCGTTTCCTCTCATCCCCTTCTCCTTGTGTTATCTTCTGACCGTTGAAGTTTTCTGTGATTTGAACTACGGCCTTTTTTTTTTCACTGTCCAATTTTTAATATATATGCGACGCTTGGGCTTTCTACATACCCTGTTCCATTTCCCTCGTCATTTCCTTCTTTGTTCGTCATTCCTTCTTTTAGGTCCTTCATTTTATCAGTCTCTAATAATTGATTCTCTCCCCGCTCGACATTGTTTCTCGGAAAAAGCAAACAATTAAAAAAAAAAAAAAAAAAAAAAAAATGAAATAACGACTGGTTAGCAAATTGAAAAAACCGTTGTATCGAGAAAAAAAAAAGTAATTAAAAAATCTTGTAAACCTATAAAATCATTTAACTATTATAGATCAGTTATTAGTTCTGTATAATTATGCAATACAATAAATGAGAAAATTGTTATTAATTCATTATTAATTAATTATTCAGTTTCTATTCATTTTTCATTCGTTTATTTTTAATTAATAAACTAAAAAGAAAAAGAATAAATTAAGTTTCTGTATTAATTCTGAAAAAAAAAAATCTACACTAATTAAACCACGCGACTGCGGAACAATGCCTGATCTTGGTTTATTAATATGTAATTAATAAAGATATCTGTTTATTATTCGCCCAGCATTCGTTTTATAGACTGGCGCATTAGTGCATTTAGATGAATAAAACGGACGAGAAGAATTTCGAGGCAAAGGATAGAAGAACTTGAAAAAAAAAATTAATTACCTGTAAAGTATTGGCAGGAGGAACAGTGCAGGCGTCTTTGGAAATTGTTTGCATTTAAGAGGGTTGGAAGGTAAGTGAAAATAGAGTCATAAAACAGAGTTATCTGCCCTGCTTGAAAGTTATTATTATTATTGTTAAATCTGCAAAATTATTATTACCGTAAATTTTAGTATTACTAAATTAAAATTTCTGTACTTTATCACTAATGTAATGCGGTATAGTCTCTTTCGAGCCGTTACGCATTTTATGTTTATATATATATATATATATATATATGTATATATATATATATATATATACTGTGCAACTCTGTACTTAGCTCTAAATATACGTTCTATTCTGTTCTGTTCTGTTCTGTAGTGGAAATGATTATAACATGCTAGGTAATAGTTTAGTATTTCATATTCTGAACTAGCATCTTAATATTACTGACGAATGGGTAAAAATTTGCTTTTTCTTCGGCAGTAATTACAGGTCTACGGATGCATGTAAAATTTGGTGTACTATAGGATGCGTAGGTATACAGTACATACATATAATTATCAGAATATTAACAGGTATTTGCACGTTTATAGATAGTTGAATTGTTATTCGTTTAACTTATTTATTACAAATTCGACGTGTACGTATAAATACGCAATAAATTCCCATCATACGATACAATTTATCGATATTTGAAATGTACTTCTGTGTAAATCTTGTACCGAATATGCTAAGGTTAAATTCTGTAAGCAATACCTAAATAATATCGATATTTCATATTTTAATTGTACCCATTATATTTTCAGTTAATAATAGCTGTTTGGCCATTGCAACAGGTATATTGTACCGTGTTTTCTGTTTTCCTGTTATTTTTTCCATCATTGTTTTCATTATATTTATTTTACTTTATTACAATTGCATCCGGATTTACTATCAATGTATCGTCAGTTTTCTTTTTTATAATAATAATTATTCGCGCATTTGTCTTTTTTTTGCTTGTATTTTTATACTAATTTGTTAAAGCAATAAATTTGATTTGATTTGAGATCATTATATTATTATTATTATTATGTAAGTGGATTATTGTCGTTTTAGAGAACGTGTATATATATATATATATATATATATATATATATATGTAAATTACATAGTTTGCTCGTAGAGAATAATATACGTTTATAATGCAAGCAGTCGCAGAAAAAGACAGTCAACGATGACGGTATCAGCTGGGAGGAATTTTGTGTTATATGAATAGGACTTGGTGACAGATTATTCTTCGTCATTGTCGCGTAAAGTTGGTTGCGTTTTAATAAACAAATCAGAAGAGAACAATGAACCGAATATTAGTAAGCCCGAAAGAACTTCTCCACCGACGGTAGCAAGATGGAAAACTGGTCTATCAAGCACAAATACGAGTTTCGTAAGAGTTTATCTTTACTCGATTGTTCCGTAGTTCGTTCCTAAATGATGTCTGCAGCTACTGCATGTACACCTTCTTTTGACATTTTCGTAAACCTTTAGCATTGCCTGTCTTCCTTTGGCCGTTAACTATTAATAGTTGGACTGTTGGCGATTGGTGGTTCTCCGTTTACTTTCTCGACCCTGGTCAATTATCGCGAACCTATATCATGATGCTCACTCCATGATCGGATATAGTACGGAGTTGATATATCAACTCGGTTTGTGCACCCAGTTTTCGATTTGCATGTGAACTTTTTTGTTTGTAGAGTTCGAGCGAGTATTTCACGTTTAATGAAAATGAAACCCCAGAGAAAAATTTGTGTACAATTTCACAAAAATAGAAGGAATATTTTAATTTTTTGTAAACCTGTAATTCTCTCTTTTTGTAACAGTTATACTAATATAGGTCTTACATCTAAATACTTCGAAGCGTTAAATTTAAAAATAAATAAATAAAAAAAACAAAACAAAAAAAACACACTTATATATGTATGTGCATTGCACTAGCGCGGGCTTTGGTTCCGAGTCACTTCGCTCGGCAATTCCCTCTGCCGCGTACCCTGAGTTCGGTAGTTCTGTAAACCTAATTTTAACATATCAGATTTAAAGGAAGGTGTAATTTTTATGTTCGAAAATACTGAAATTCGAGTGTCGCCAAAAAAAGTATTGGCAAAAACCGCAATTAATCTGGTACAAAGAATTGACGAATGACTTTCAAAGAAGTATTATTGGTAAACGGATAATATACGAGTTGTTTATGCCATTTATACTTGTAGTTGTCTGGATCGAACGTTTATCTGCAACACTAATAACAAAACAGTATTAAAAGAAACACCAGCCCGATAAAATTCAAGTCTTTATTTTTGCACACATAAATCATTGGATACAAGTCGCGGATTTCGTCAAGAGCTTTCACGAGAAACTTCCGTTATATATAAAAAATTTGAAAATCATTACGAAATTTTGCGAAATTTCTTCTTCAACGCCTTACAATTTTCCTTAAGAGGCAAAATTAAATTGACTTCGATATATTTTGTGACATATCTTCGTATAACGGATGTTACGACAAAAATACTTTTCTGAATAAATTTTAGGAGGGGCCGGTTTCTATGTTCGCTTTTTTTCCCCTATTTTTATGACTGTCGTAAACGAACAATAATTAAATTAAACGAAATTATAAAAATCGAATACGACTAACAAATGCGAATTATCGAATGTTTAAACAACTGCCTAACGCATTTCGAAAAATTAACAAATTCAGCCCATTTTATGCAAGCGCATTAAAACTGTATTTAGTAAAGCCATCGTAGATTAGCTTCCATTCGAAATTGAAATATGCGCGACTTGTAAATTAAAAAAAAAAAAAAAAAAGAAAAAAAAGGCGCCTAAAAAGAGAATGTTCATGTGTTCGATAAGGAATCTCTTTTACGGAAAACCTTCTACTCCATAAGCCATCTGTCACCGGCTTATATTTCACCGACTTCGGGAGGAATTTCTTTGAAAGCGGAGATGTGTGTCTATAAGCGACTAAGAATCTGACGGTTTTTTATTTTCATCTGTTGCTGGAATTCGAAACATGATCTCCTTTTGTTTAAAGACGACGTCGTCTTTAAAAGCGGTCATAGATATCGACGCTTATATTTGACTGAAACTGAGAGAAATTCTTGATGGTGTAAAAGTGAATGAGAGAATGTTTGTGTATTCGCGACTGATTTTGAGAAGATGCAACTTTGTATAGCTTATTACTTAGTCCAGACGGTACATATTCGACCGAACTCCTAGTCAAACCGCCGCGAGCAGCACAAGACGGGAGAACCACACGTGCCTTTCCTGTTACAAATGAAGCCACTGGTTGCTTTGACAGTATTAAAAAAAAGAAAAAGGCGTCACTGTTATCAGTAAATTTTTTAAATTTTAGCGCAGTATCACATCTTTATTGTGATATAATCGTTGTTTTCCCGATAATTTAATGCGATTATAAATAAATACTTTAAGGAACGGAAATAGATGAATAAATACAATATATTGTTCAAACGAAATTTATGTCATCATAATCACGAGATTATATATAGTATTTTTTCGTATTTAGCTAGAAGATTTTAAAATGCTATGCTTTAAATTAATTTAATTCATTTTAAAATCTGAAATAACGGTGGCTGAAAATGAAAGGTAAGATTTGTTAGACAATGAATTTTAACGGTTACTGAATGAACTGTACGGTTTCAGTCTTAATAAACATTTAAACGACTTAGTATCAAATTTGTGAACAGATCAGTTAAGGTTTGAAAATTGAACCGAATTAAATCAACCAGTATAATGTCTACAGGATTGTTCGAGAAATTCCAACGATCGATACCGGATTGTTTTGATAAACTGCAATTACGGTGGAACAATTTAATTAGCCGGTAATTACTGTAATGTCAGATCACACAAAAGCAACATTATGATCTATGATGCCTTAATCATCTGGCGGACGAAATATTTTTACGTATACAGTGCACGCTGCATATAATCGAAATCAGATATCGAGCTGCGTCTTAGCTATTCTTTTTAATGAAAATAGCTTTCCCAAACTGTTTGCTGGTTTTTTGCGCAATATTAAAACATTTGAACCAATTATATTAATTAGACTTATTACGTACAGTGAACACATTACTATTATTATTATTATTATTATTATTATTATTTATTATTATCATTATTATTATCTATTATTGCTTATTGAAGATAATTAAAAATGCTGTGAAATAATTTAAACAGGAAGAACATAATGAGGAACTCATTCTCTGTCACTTGTTCTGTAGCTGTGTCACATTAATTGACACTTTTATTACTATCAACAGTCGGCCAGTTATTGAAATCGAAAATATTTACCACACTTAAATTTCAAGCAGGAAATATCGATTGTATTCGGAAAGGCACCTGATCTATCCTCCAATACGCGTACATTATTTTCGGGATATTAGACATTGACAAACATTTTCGCCTAAGTTGCCGATTCTATTCGATTCTAAATAGTACACACTTTTAATCAATCGCGTTTGTTTGTCGTGTACTATGTAGATAATAACATTTTTATTATTATTATTATTGTCTACTTTTCGCACGGAAACACACACAACAATATGTACATACATACATACATACATACATACACATCTGGTGACTGAACTTTGTTTCAAACTCGCGAAGTAATTAGAATATTAACGAATTTCACGAACATTTCAAAATATAGCACAGTAAACGCGTGTAATATGAATGTTATATTCACATACATTCCGCGTCACTTTTCTATCTTGAACTATCTTCTCGATAAGTAAAATGAAACCAAAAATTCCTAGAAATATCATTTCAAATTATCTTTCATACAACCCCATAACTACGACCTGCGCACTTCAATTGCCAGTAGTGTCGGCGAAACAGCAAAATAAATACATCTCGTCGTTAAAAAAATAATATCTTTACCTGTTTTTAATTCGCTATTTGCTCTGCGCTAAATAAATAAATTACTTTTTACCATGATAAAAAAATGTACTCGTATAAGCCTATTACTTACTGTTTAATAAACTCTAAAAACACGAACACTGGTCGTACTTTTTTTAAAAATTGTACATTTAATAAGAATTTTCGTGAACCTAAGAATTTGACCAATTGATTTCTGTATTTTAAAAACTCCTAACTATCAAAATCGTCAGAGGCATTTCCGAGAACCTATATATATATATATATATATATAATTCTTCTCACATTATTATTATTATTATTATTATTATTATTATTATTATTATTATTATTATTATTTTGTATTGTCTTTGGGTACACAAAGAAAAAGAGGGACTAGGAGCAGCGAGAAGATTCTATTGCGCAAAACGGATTAATTAACAATATTAAAATAAAAAAAAATATTACAAATAACAAATGAGCCAGTAATCTCAATACGAATTCGCATAATTGTGTTGTCCATGCTAATTTTATATATATTAATTACAACGTAATTTTAGGCTACCCCCCATTCGAAAAACTGTCCCAAAAAAATGTCCCAGAAAAATGTCCCAATTTTATGTAACGCTAAATGTCCCAAAAAAATGTCCCAGAAAAATGTCCCAATTTTATGTAACGTTTGTTATGTTTTGTAGGATTTTTGTTATTGTTATTTAAAAAATGTCACAATTTTATGTAATGAAATATGTAACGAAAAATGTAACGAAAAAATGTCTTAATTTTATATAATGAAAGTTAAATGTTAGAATAGAATTTTTGTGGTTGTTATTTTTCTTTTTGTGTTGATGCCAGTAAGAATTACGTTGTAAATTTTGATCATTTTATACAAAGTATAGAAGAGAAAGAGACAGAAATAAAAGCAAGAAGGGTCAAGGGGCACAGCCCCTTGCGAGGCCAAAATGGCCGAGTTATATATATATATACAATTATATTTTGACGTCAAGAATTTGTAGACACTTCGTCGCCAGATCCGTCAATTTGATAATTTCTTCCAGTCACCCTCCAGGACTCGTGTCCGACACTCCTTCAGGATGTGATCCATTGACTTTTTTGCTCATATTATAACATTCAATACATACGTCTTATAATATTAGCACAAAAATTGTGCACATATTCACGAACACACACGCGTATATATGTATATGTGACGTTCGCCGAGAAAAGGGACCTATGATGCAGAGACTAGTTTTTGAGAAAAATGCGTTTAAAGTTTGCGCGAAGTAATACTAATATAACACGTGCTACTGTACCGCGCATGACTGGATGTAATGTGCTGACAACTCAATAGAGCATCGCTGCCAAATTTTGGCCTAGTCAAATCAGAATTTGGTCGCTCAAACATTGATTGCTATGGAAATTTTGAAGAAGTTGTTAATCGATGCAGCCACAAAAAATTCGATGTTGCTGTGAATGCAAGCAAACTAGAATGGTGCATGTGGGACATAAAATTTCAAGATTTTTAATTACCAGGTGCATTATTGTCATTCCCCGTATTTTCATCTCTCAAATTTTAATTTTATCGCATTATTAATTCGGCATTGTTTTCTCATAATCGATATTGTGCAAAGTATCACCATTTGCACTTTAAAAAAAAAAAAACAACTGAAATGACCTGAAAAAAATTTGTCGACGCGGAAGAGGAAAAATTTTACCTACAAGTACAGCGAAACGTACCACCAACAAATGATTTAAATCCTTCCCCCGTTTATCATTAGAAAGGAGTTGGTACCTGTACAAATAATATTGCTTCTTTATGTACCGACCCGAAAAAAAAAAAAAAAAAAAAGAAGCAATTCCGTACCTTCTAAACCTGACCAACGTAAGCAGAAAAAACAGTCGAATGCGGCGAATGTAAAATTGTAGAAAAGTCTGTAGCAAAGTTGAAACGAGAAAGAAAGAAGAAAACGAAGCTTCAACGAAGAAAAAAAGCAAAGTGTTCCGAAAAACAAAAAAAAAAAACAAAACAGCTTGTACTTAAAAAATACCCCCGAAGCAAATGAAAAATCATTAAAAAATGCTAAATAAAACTAACGACTAGACGAAAAAATAGTTTTACGATATTTTAAAAATGTGTAATGTTTTTCCACTTTTGTCCAATTTTCTTCAATCAGTTTTGTTCGTTTTAAGACATTAAATAAACCGTTTGCGGAAAGACTACATATTGTGCATCCTATTCTACACATTTTCAAGTATCAGAATCCATGTTTAACTCAAAACCTATATTTTCGCACGACAGCTTTTTGTTTTGGGCGAAATGTGATATGTATGCATGTAAAATCAGGTTCTTGGGAACGACTCTAACGATTTTGACGAAGTTCACGAATTAGAGGTTCTTAACATTTGGAAATCGATTTGTCCAGATCTTATCGTCGAGAAAATTCTATGAAACGAGCGGTTGTAAATGTGACGCGATCAATGTTTAAGTGATCATCGTATTTTTAGGGGTTTATTAAATAATTTGCTTATTTACACCATTGGTAACTGAAAATATACAAAGGCATAATATTTTTATTTTATGATGAAACACAATAGATTAAAATATTCCGTCAACTCTAATCAGTACGGGAGATGCCGTTGTAGAGATATGATAACTTATAATGAAATCTTGTTTGGGTTTTTTCTATTTTTTGCAGCGCAACAATACTTCAACACAAGTAATATAGTGCATATAAAAATGTAGCTTATGTCGACTAGAAAATTGAAATTTCGTGGCGAAATAAATTTGTTCACGATATTTACACGACGATATTAAATATTATGCAAACTAACATATATTTTCGAAAAATTGAAAAGTAGGGTAATGTATGCGGTTGTAAGTTTCATATTACACGCTTAATTTTGTTATGTTTTTAAATGTTTATGAAAATACTTTAATTAATCTTTAAATTTCGAATAAATCCGAGCAAAGTCCTTTATGTACATATATTGTATATATATATATATATATATTCGTGAATGTATGTCGATTCTTCCGACTTCCCTTTGAACTTCCAGACTCTAGTCAGCTGTGATTCTTGCGGAAGAGTGGATTTCAATTGATTGTGTTATTTTCCACAAAATAAAATTTATAAACGGGATATGAAAATGTTACGAATTTTGTTACAGGATTTTTTCCGTTAAAGGATTTTTAGTACAGGATTTCTTTACTAACCCCAACGTAAGAATGGCATAGTCACTGATGTATACAGTATAGTATATAATGCACACACACACACACATATATATATTTCCTTATAGACGTGTATAATAATAATAAAAATAACCTTCATCATTTCGGACGATGGCGAATTACGATATATCCAGCAATTCTCATTAATATTCCGTTTTGATGAGCGGATGGCAAATTAAAATTTCCTGCTTTCTATTTACGTACGGGCCGATGTGTCGTCTGTTGCGTTCGGCGCGTCGCTTTACTCGATTGTTATTCAACGAGTTCTCGTCATTTTAATCATTACCATAGGACGACATCCTAGTTTAATACCGGACAGAGACTCCGGTAAATCGATCCGGCTCTCAGAATCAGACAAGGTTCTCTCTGTTCTATTTGATTTGATGCGCCTGCAGAATTTTTGTCTGTATTTTTGGTACTCGTGTTTATCGATTTATTCCATGGTGCATCTCTGCATTCGCAATGTCCTTCACACCATCGCATAATAACCTTATGTGTTGTTTCCTATATCCCGAAATGTGCTCATCGCTTCCTGTATTATCTTCATTTTTATTTCACGCCATCACTTAGTTTCCCCATTCTCAGCCCTGAGACACTCTTTATATGTTTTTTTTGCGTTTTCTTGAACCGTATGCTATTTTCAATTCATTATAATTTCATCGCGCGTCGTGCAGTTTATTAATAAAATTTAATAATAAGGAAAAGAATTTTTGAAGCCGACAATTTGTTTTGAATACTTTAGTGATTGCAGTTGTTCGGCCGAAAGGGAATAGACAAAGTGGGGGAGGGCCCAGTCACGGCTGAATCGAAGAAAAGGAAAAATACGATGATGCGGAAGATAGAACACTTGAAATCGCGCGACGGCTCAACGACTTTTTCTTTTTCTGCTAACCGAAGGCAAATAACGATAACAACAACAGAAAGAGGGTGTTATGGATTAAATTCCAATGCAATTAAAGGAAATGAACAGCTAATGAGAGGAAAAATCAAGTATTGTAAATAATGACGTGGAAAGATGAAGACTTCGAGGGTGGATGTGAAATTTAGCGGAGAGAAAGGAATGGTAAACGTGATTATGATCAACAGTGAGAAGAATATGAACAATGAATAAAGGAAATAAAGGGAACGATCGGGCGGAGCGAAGTACCTATGTTTGAGACCGGGGACCAGAGTCTACTACCTTGTCTATTAGTTTGTTTCAATTTATGTTGTTTTTTTTTCGGTTATTTTTTACTCTTTCGCGCGATCTCATGTGATTTTTCTATCGCTTACTTCTGGTGTGCTAAATCCGTTTTCAATTTCATAAAGCGTTTAGGTAGCGTCGTCGATTTATTAATTTCCGTTAATTACGCTCGTTCGTAGTAAATTAATTGAAAATGAATTCCAGCATAAAGGGAGAAAAATTAAAGAAATCCCGTGAACTCGCGTTTGTAACATTCTTTGCTATTAGAGCACCGAGTATAATCTTGTATTTGTAAAAACTGTAAAAACGAAACAGTTCACAGGTTTTATAAAGTGTGCTTCAACTAAACGGGTCCGGGATTCGTTCATTTTATCAACTTTTGTAATTGTAATTTCGAGTAATTATCGATGTTGTATCCGAAACAAAGGCCGTTATTCTCCCGGTTTTTCTTACATTATAAATTTATATGTAGTGGAATTACTAAAGAACGAGCAAAAACATCTCACGTTCGCTGCCGCATACAGATACGTAGTTGAATTTTATAACGGCTGAGGAAATAATACGATCAGAAAATAAAATATATAATGAAAGAAAAGCTGAAACAAAACAACAACAAACATATCGTAAACAATAATCAGTTGATTCTAAACGTATAGCACAATATATGTATATATATAGTATCAGGTAACCCAACTTGACTTGGAAGGTTACCGAGTTTCACGAACAGAAATATAATATTATGAAACGTACATTCTGAATCGTTGTTTTTATATTGAAATTTTCTCGCGCTATACGAAATAAAATCAAATTAATTCATAAGCCGGAAAGCTTAATATAAATGGGCATTCGCGCATATACAATCGACACCAGCTTGTTTTATAATCGGTGCAATATCTCGAATTGTCGTGGAAATATCGTAAATGAATATAATCCGTCACGGATACCTAAGGGATCCTATTACTTTTACTTTTTCCCACGTGCTAAATGAACGTATTCTTGTTACTTTTTAATAAATCCGACGTACCTTACTAGGGGGGAAAAAAACACTGTTCACTTCTTTTCCAGAAGTGGCCGTTTAATACCTTACAAATATATGATTAATTTTAGTCCCGTAAAATTCCTAATTTTTGCGGATTTTTACAGAAAATCCAATTACACTCACATTACAACTAGCAGGCGAGTTGACAGTAGTGCGGCTTATACTCAAGGTTATGTCACAATAAAGCTCAATACGCAGGAAACGTCTGCTCGCGATCGTAACGGCTAGAAAAATGAAAGTAATTTGCGTCTTGTAATTTCTGCACGGCGAGACGGCTTGGGAAAAGAGTATGTAAACACGTTTTCCAGGTGCCAAGGGAGGCAGCCAGCGTATAAAAGAGTGTGCCGCGCTAAAACGGAACTAATTGGTCACTTAAAAAAACATAAAATAAATACAGCCGGTAAGTCATGCTCGTTATCGAGTAAGCCTGATGTCATGTGATAATGATACATCTCAATGTATCTGTGTATGACACGTTGAGGGTAATAAAAAAGAATTTTATAACAAAATCTGTTACCTTTTTGCGTTATGTTTACGATACATGTAATACATTTCGAAAATACTAATATGCCAAGAGAATGACATAGTTAACTGAAATTGACTTTGCCATGAGTATTAAAAAATCCGGATGTCTTTTTTTTTTTGTTTTTTCCGGCCCAACAAGCTGACTAACAGATGGATCTACAAAAGCTTATACTGACATCCTATTTTTTACAATGTGTAAAATATGATGCAGCGTTTATGGGCGTGCAGGAGGTTTCCCCTTGGCCAAATCCTAATTTTTGTATATATCTATATATCTATATCTTTATCTATATCTATATATCTATCTATATATATATATATATATATATAAAGGGCATTCAAAATAAAAGCCAGTCGTCACTACCTAACCTCGATTAACCAACAACTGGCGCGACCTCTCTGCTAGACATATTAATTTTCATAGTCGAATCTCAGCTCTATTTTTGTGACAATCGGTAGAATAGTTTGCGTCCTAACGCAGTATTTAAAGTTGATGTGTATTTTGGTCGCCTGTAAAGTTTTTCGATGGTACCGTGATCAATGTTACGCCATTAAATCTTTGCTCAAAGAAATGCTGATTGAAACCTATAATGAACTGAAAAAGCCATTTGGGAACTCCACTACTGCTAGGCGCACATGTTTTTCTACGGCACATTTAGAAATGAACCAGAGAGCCATGAGTTGGCGACTAAGCAATAGAGAGTCATTCTTTGATTATCTCAGTATCGATGTGTTAAAGCAGCTGATGAAAGATCTCATTCTAATAAAACAGCACTGAGGTGATTTCGTCAGTCGCAGCAAACTTCATCGTGACGATGCACTAGCTCATGTTGCGAATATTGTCAGCGAGTGCCCATAAAAACGTTCAAACAATACCGCATCCGCAAGCAAGAACGTAAACTGCTTGCAAATGGAGATATTAAATAAAACATGGCAAATACGAAGCGACGAAATCGAAGCAACATTTGTAATAAAAAACTATTACGCACTCTTGTTAACGTGCGCTGGAATGCAAAGCGCGGTACGGAAGTACAATTATTTTTAAGTGATTTATCCCTGGTCAGAGGCACGATCAATTTTATTTTTTTAATAATACCCGGTGAAAAGTCAAAAAAGTCGGACACGGGTTCGAAAAAAGTAATTACACTGTAAATGTGTAAAGAAAATTTTCTCGGAGGATCTATGAAAAATTTTATAGTGCAATATGACAGATATTAAGCGAGGGAAGGATAAAACAGTTGACATTGAACATTCTGAACACGGAAAGTAAAACAGTTTCGTTCTAAACGTTTAGTTTTGAACAAAGAAGGCGATTTTCACTTTTTTTTACCGTCTGTTCTTAGGGTGTGTTTACACAGAAGTTTGAAAATCCATCGGAAAAGCCTTGTGAATTACGTAATTGTCCGAGTGCTCACGCAGACGTACTCTTAGACATACCTAGATTCGGAATTTTGAAAAAAAAATTGTTATCGCGAAATCGGACTTTTTCATCGTAATGCAATCGGCGTCACCTTTTCACCGTTTCTCGTGCTAAGAGATTTTTCTCCTTTTTATTTTCGTCGGGGCAGGTGTGTTATTACGATGCAATTTTCTAATGTGAAGTAAAAGAAATGACTTGTGCGATTGACGATTTTCGAATGATCAAAGGCAGCTTTGCCGTAACAACTTCAGAATTCGAATAATTGCGAACAAGTGGCAAACGTGCGAGAACTTTGCAACGGCATGACGACCAACATTTCGTCTAATAGCGGTCTGGTGGTCGTTGGATTGCGATAAATATATCTCCATCGATATGGCGATGAGCGTGATTCGTGTTTATCGGATTTTGCAACTGACGCAGTAGTCAAAGTTACCGAACAGATACGACAGGTTCCTGTCGAGAACATTCCTGCGTTGCGGCTGCAACGTCGGCCCGTAGTAGCGGTATGCGTACTTTCTCTTTGTCCCATATCAGCGTTTCGCGGCGGTTTCTCTGTTTTTATTTCGCCAGCGTGCGGTGAACGCACCTAAGCTGTTAGCTGCGTCGTCCGAATGTTCTCGTCGGCCCCGTCCTCGCTGGGCTTCGGAGCAATGAGTCGTGCCGCCGCTTGTCCAGATATGGGCTATCCATGACAATCGTTGACGACACCGGAGGATGACACTTTTGAACGCATTGCAATTCATATCAGAGAAATGTGCTAGCTACAGGCATGTTCGGCGCAACTGCGAAGGAGAGATTATAATGTGGTGTGGAATGAAAGGAAAAGTCTGCGCGGAGTGTAAATGCGTGTACCGTGACATCCGAACAGGAATGTAGTAATCTAGGTAACAAATCCGTGAATGTGCTGTCCACACCTGGGCCTGTGAGCAACCTGCAAATAAGCATGCCAGGAATGGGCTGCATACCACGACTGGACATACGAGTAAACAAGTACATACAGGTCGAACAACGTTTATTGCGTAATGCATTTCACAGTTGATTATTTTATTATAATGTCATCTTAGTTCAACAATCACGAGTCTATGCACATATACATATATATATATATATATATATGTGTATATACACACATATGTATGTACGTATACATATATGTGTAGACTGGCAACACATAAAATACATAGTGCATTCGTTTGTTCACCCAGATACAGCGTATAAACAACAGTAATTCACATTCATGCAAAGCGTGTGCTGCAAAATAATTTGCATCTATAAATACAGCTGTCGGCTTATTATTTCCCCGGTAAACACATTATTCGTGCTGCTGCGACAGTAAATTTGCATTATTATTTAGCATTTAATCGAATACGAACTGACCGCAGCATTGAAAACATTAAACAATTTGGCACAAATGATAATGACACCCAACAACAATTTACGATATTCTAATAAAGGTGTGTACTTGATAAATTTTACTTTTTATTGATTCTTTTAGAATTCTATAATGGTCAATCCAGCGAGTTCAATTGGGATTTTAATTTTAATCGAATAACTTGGATAGATGGTGTGGCGTATAGATCCTACCCATGCGTGTTCACTAATCTTTATTAATCCCGTAATAATAAGAGTAAACAATCTTGTTTAGTTTTATGTTTATATTAACTTAATAATAGCCAAATGGTTCCTTGCCAGGCCAAAAACAATGTACCAGGTGGAAATGAATAAAGCAGTAAAAAAAAATAAAAAAAAAAAAAAAAATAAAGCCGTTTGTAACACACACACACATGTATATCATATATCACGAAATATACACACACACACACCCACACTTGTACACAAAAATACATATACACAAATGTATGTGTATATAAATATGAAAAATCATAAATTTATAAATGTATTAATGACTACAATATTTTTACACTAGCGATAATAAAAAAAGCCATTTCGTAAGAAAATTGATTTTTTTTTTTTTTTTTTTTTTGGCCTGGATTCATTAGGCCAGCTCTCATCATGTATTTAATAAACTAATATAAGTAAGAACATGTACATGTAAGTATCGCGTACCAAGCCGGATGGGCCTTTTCAAATGATCGACCAAAAACAAACGGAAAAAAAATAATATATACAACTGTATAGAAAAGGTGAATTAGGATACAGGAAAAACATTGGTACTAAAAAAAAAAAAAAAAAAAAACCATTACGTTTCATTGTGTTTTTGTATCATAGAAAAACTAAAGAAATAAGGGTAGGAATAACAGAAGCAGAAAGAAGTGATAGAATACAAACAGCACCATAAGGGGAGCAGGGATATTAACTCGTAATAAAGAAGAATATAAGGACGAATGTTCCGAAGAAAAGGCCGCGCATTCAAACAAAATGTAATCAGCACCGCAAGGAAAGTATGTGAAAGAGGGGTAAAAAGGATAAAATGGAGTAGATGCAGATGAAAATAAAAAAAAAAAAAAAAAAAATTCAGGAAGGAGACTATGGTTAAAGCAAAAACGACAAATAGCAGAGGTTATGGTGGCTGAATAGAGAGGTGAAAGGAGACAGTATTAGAAAAAGAAAAAAAAAAAAAAAAAACGAAAGTTTAACCATAATTTGGAATGAGCTACTGAGGAAAGAAGAACAATATTATGGGCTGAAAATGTGCCTTCAAAAGTGTTCCTGAAAATCGAAGAACGGACTAAGGAGTTGACCATTTGCAATACACAAATTACCAGGAATCCGCAAAAGATTGATCTAGATAAAGATCATGAATGAGGAAGCGTATGAGAAGTATTACATAATCGGAAGAAGAGATGATGATGCAGCTTGCAGGACACTTTTAAAATCCAAAATTATAAGCATTTTATGGAAAACGAATGATGAGGAAACAAAGAGGACAGCGTGCAGAACAGTAATAGATTGCGCACAGAAAATTGAGCAAAAGGAGAGAAGTTTGAAGGATTCGCGATAATTCGAAGCAGGATAAAAAAAAAAAAGCAGAATTAACTCCACTTGGCCCTTTGGGGCCGTCAGTATAGATGTGGCGTGTGTAAAAGATAGAGAAGACATTGGAAAATTCAATTTTGGCGGCATGTTGAAGAACAGATTTAAAAGCAGGACTCAAAACTACATATCCTCTTTTGCCTTAGTTTTATCACAAGTTTCTTATTGCCTGCAATCGTTCCTGGGAACTGAGAAATTAATCTGCGTAGTTGGATTATTAAAGAACAATTTGACTATTTTCATTTTTTGGACTATAAAATTAAATCGGCTCAATATATTCTCATAATGCTCATATATTATTCCTTCAAAGCAAGTTGGTACATTTCAAAAACTGTTATACATTTCGGTTATTTTTATGCTTAATTTTTAGGAAGTATGATTCTTCTACTAATTATTAACTCTGGTAGCCGTTATAGCTTGGCAGCACGCTTGACTATTAATATTGCGGACGCGGAATAGTTTCCAGCGACGGCAAAGGTAGAAACTGATCTGGGTGATGTAATGGATATTAAGAATAAATTTAATAATTAGTTAACGGAATGCCGTGTCAAAATGAGCAAAAAAAACCCGATATTTTATTAATTGTTATTTTATCTTTCGTAACTTTTATTTCTCGAAAGCGAGATTTAGCCATTGTTAGGAACACACAAAACGACTCTACCTCTCCGTGAATATCTCTGAACGCGACGATTAATCAATTTCTTAAAAAATTCCTCCTTTTATAAAAGTAATAGCGCACCATTATTTCATCATTATCAGGAAATGTGATAAACAAGGTGGGCGAGGAGTGAGGACGTGATATACGGGGAAAATACGTGCAATTAAGAATAATGTAATTTTACCTGACTCGAATACATATTTTCTGGCTAATGTTGATGAAATACGTTTTATAGATTGCGTTTAATTAATAGATATACAAATTTCATCCTTAAAAACGGTGATAAATAGCTAATATTTAAAAATGGTGAGCTATGCGACTGCTATTAAAAACGTAGCTATGATCGCTATTATTTTCTAGTTAAATGCATCCTGCGATGGGGTGAGTACAGTACGTTACTCGTACATGTGTAAGCGGATTACAAAATTTAACCTTTAGTCCAGCATGGAACCATATTACTGATGAACTAGCCAGATGCAAGATGAATTGACTCGCATTGTCAAGTATAATAGCGAATAATATTTCACTAGAATTGTTTGATCGTTATGTACAATTGATTTCTTTGGACTAGATTCAGTTTGTAGGCACAAATTTGTCGGTCATGTCCTTGAGTGAGACTGTCTTTAAGGTCGTGAGGGGTCTTTCCGTGTACTCATTGACAACCGAAATCGTGTAATAACTTTTCTAAATACCCGATATTTTTTTATCGCATTCTATAAATTGTGTCGTTGTAGTAATTAGAAAAAAAGGTAATTACGGTTTTGAATTTTTCAAATTCTTAATCACAATCAAATAAGTTACGAAATTAATGAAATGATATTAAATTTATATCAGATTTATAAGGGTGCTTTAAAAATATTTTAAAAATATTTCTTTTTTTTTCTAACATTCCTACAAGCATGGTGTAATATATACCATACATACATATATGCAGGGTGCGGCAGCATAACTTCCTTTTTTAAAATGCGCCACTTTTTTTCTACTAAATTTTGTTAAATAGAAATAATAACAGAAAATCGAAATAAAACTGCATGGGAAGAAGCATACATATTGCCCCAATGGGGGATCTATATATAGAAATAACATATCATTTTTTGGCAACGTTTTTCTACCGATTATATCTAACGTTCAAAAATGATATAGTCAATTAAAACCGACTGTTTCATGAGGATTATATAAAAGACTTTAATCTGGAGGTCCAGAGTTCTTTATGGGGAGGTACGAAAGATCGAGTTATTTATTTGCTTTTGTAAAAGGACCAGTTTGTAATGAAACAAAATTTATGTTTAATAAACTTAGGAAATCTTACAAACGAGTCGGCACATGTGAAATCCAGAATGATGGTATTTTCAATCAACCAGTTTCCACAAATCTTGCGGTTAATTTTAGTGCGCTCGTAGATTTGTGCTTCTTGATTCAGGAACTAATCTACCTCGATGATGATGCAATTATTTAACTTTTACAAAATATTTAACTCATTAATGAACTCGAAGCTGTTTCTCTTTTTTTTTTTTTTTTACTCGGATTCGATATATTGCTGATTTATTCATTTTTCTTAAGTTATTTTCATTGTCTAACCTAGAATCAGGAATCGGATCCGTTGACAAGCTTACAAAGTTAGTAATAGCAGACAAAAAAAAAAAAAAATGAGACACACATTTGCGATCGACGTTTTGATGGAAGTTTATCAAAAATAATACATTTTATATAATAAAGTTGGTGAAAGTCAGAGATTTTGGAACAGAGTATGTCCGGTGATCGAGGAAATGGCTAGTATTCAGAAGCATTTTAAAATGGAAGTTTTTGGAATTAAATATGAAAGATTTTAACTCGAGGGTGCTTTTAAAATTATAAATTGTAATTCCTTTAAATATATATTTTTCTCCTTTTGTCTCTGTCCTGTTCCATTTGGATCCAGTTTTTCCTTATATATATATAAAACTCGGCCTTTCGAGTCTCGCAAGAGAATCAGCCCCGTGACTACGTCTAAGGTCGCTTCCGGAACCCCAGCTCTATTATTTATTTACTTCGTATAGAATAAGGAAAATTGACAACGTTATTCTTTCTGACTGCGACAAAAAAAATAAATCTTTATTTAATGCCACATTTTGGGACAAATTTTTGTGACATAAAAATGACGTTGCCATTTATATATGTATATATACAATATATACATATTAACGATTATGTCATTTTTACACCGGAGGTAATATAAAAAATTAAGCAACGATTTTATTTAACGTTATTATGTGTAACGTTTTCATGTAAAGTTTTGCATCGAATAACCTATAACGTTTTAAAATTAGCATAATCAATTAAAACTGACTCATCTATAAAAATTATAACAGACTCTGGAGGTACAGTGCCCCTGGCCAAGTCGAAAGGACTGAGTTTTTTATATATCAAATACATATATATATCAAATACATATATATATATATATATCAAATACATATATATATCAAATACATATATATATATATATATATATATGTGTTTTGTGCTGTATTTTATTTTTCTGTGTTTAATCAACTTTCCATATAATGCTTACAGCGTCTGATGTTATGTGGAAGTTTATGTATAATACTGTAAAGGACTATCAACTTCAGATCTTTAATAATATAGAGTGTTCCATTTGAATTATAATTAACATTTGGCATTCATTTTTTGTCGTTTGGTGTCTTCTTAAAGCTTTTTTTTTTCTTTTAATATTTTAAAAATTTCACATCGGTCCATTAACAGAATTTTAAGTTGATGCAAAGGGTATTTTTTACGATAATTACTGAGCAGTATGTTAGTTGATTTGTTCGCGATCAATGCTTATTCAGTTGTGATTAACTTTTAATTTTTTTTTGGCCCGGTTTTCACTTTTTAGCCTTAATAATTTGCAGAAATTAATTTTTCAAACAATTCTTAATGAAATTGAAAGATATTGTAATCTGTGTATGATTGAAATTAAATCGAAATAAAAAATTTTAACAATGGCGAATCTTTGCCTCTATACAGGGGAACACCAATCGTTTTTAGAAAAACAGATTCCGCTTTCTCACCATAATTGCATTGTTTCGACTTCGTTTTCAATCAGGTATAATTCTGTGATAAATGCGTTCTCGTTTCCTGGTTATATTTAAAAAGATATTACCTAAATTGGACATTTCCCTCGGTCTCCATTCGATATTGCATACCTCCCCCCGTGTATTATACCGACAGCTGTTAGCGCTGTTGCAAAATATCGTTACTAAGCAACGAATGCTCGGATCGTATTCAAAGTATCGATTCGCTACTTTCGAACAACACGAATCTTTACCCGTTTCCGTCGATATTATTTTCGTTTATAATTCGCAGATATTTTGTTAAGCGCGTTACTGGGTGCTCGACTTCTTCTATTTCATGATCCTATAAATTTCACGCGTGTGCAATTAACGAGTAATTATTATTAAACTCTCCGTTTATCCGGTAGTTTTAAGATATACGCTCATTTAGACTGTTACTACAAATCTGACCTATTCACAGTGGTTTGGATATCCTAATGTGTAAAATCCTACGGTTTTCTAGGCCACATCACGCCACTCACAAAACTTAATATTTTTAATGTATGTCAGTTAGCTTGCAAGGCTGGCTTATAGATAGGCGGAGTCCTGGTGGGTGCACCGCAGAGGCTGCGCTGGGAAAGAGGAAAAATCCAAAATTTACAAATTGTTCGCGTTAAGTATTAAAAATATGTATTTGAATTCTAGAGTCGACTTTCAACATCGTTTTAATCGAAACTTCCAATGGGATTATGCTGGGAGAAACGGAAATTTGTGGCCAATATTCAGATTATTTTGTAAACATTAGTATATCATAACGTAAATGTGGTGTTTAATTTTAGAATAGTGTAAAAATGTTACATTTAATATCGCGCTTTGTAAAATTTTTCATTTACTCCGTAATATATTTAAAACAGTTGGCCGTGTAATTTATTAATTACGCCCCGTGTATTAAAGAGAATATGTGTAACAGAAAAGTGCCGACCAGAGAATGGGTAAGTGGGTAGAGTTTATAGAGTAAATGAATGGTATGAGTCTGACCGGAACGCTAACCGGGTAAATTAAAAGATAGTAGCAGTGGTCAAAGAGAATGTAACAAAAAAAAAAAGAAAAAAGATAAAGCCGCGGTTGTTAAAGTTGCGGCTAACAGCTATAGAGTAGTTGCATAAATTCCCTTCAAGAGTGACATTGTGTTACTGAGCTCGATTTATATTCGATAGTTTCGTAGATTTTGTTTGTGTAATTAACGAAAGTAATTTTGTTCCAATTAGATCACGGTCGAATTACTTTTGCCGACTTAATTTAGATATTGCTACCGATTTCAAAATAGTACGTTTTTTACACAGGAACAGGAGAGAAGGATTGATTTCGTCTTGGGGTTGTAACAACAACCTTTCAAAGTATAATCAAGTCGAATGTTGAACCGAGGTTGCCACCGATCCATTTGTGTCAAGAAAAGAATCCTTTGTCTTCAATAGATTATACTCTTGGGGCACATTTCTGGTTCTGAACGATCACATCGTTCACAAGGTCTTGCCTACCACTATACGCGCACTTTATAATGTAGCAGTTATACCTGTTATGCAGAAACCATTCTGAAACATTGTCAATTTACCAGAATTAACAGTGAACTCTTGTACAATCACATTCGGACCGGATTTGGCCGGTCTACACTTTTTTGGCTGCCAACGACCTGATAAACGTTTTATAATATTCCATTTGCTCGGCCTGCCATAATGACCTCTGCGGTTAAACACGATGCGCGAGCAAATAATTAGTAAAAAATAGTTTCTATTGACTTTAGAATGTTTACTGATTAACTTCGCAATGTGTTCGTTAAATTATTGCCGATTTCTGGAGTAAGACTTTCATGATTGGCTGTTCTAATAAATTGTTTTTTAAAATTTCGTCTAATTGAATAAAATGGAAACAATATATATGTATATTAATTACAACGTAATTCTTAGGCTACCCCATTCGAAAAAATGTCCCAGAAAAGTGTCCCAAAAAAATGTTCCAATTTTATGTAACGTTTGTTATATTTTATAGAATTTTTGTAATTGTTATTTTACAAATGTCACAATTCTCTATGTAACGAAATATGTAACGAAAATATAACGAAAAAATGAATTAATTTTATATAATGAAAGTTAAATGTTAGGATAGGATTTTTGTGATTATGTTATTTCTTTTTGTGTGTTGATGCCAGTGAGAATTACGTTGTAAATTTTGATCATTTTATATAAAGTATAGAAGAGAAAGAGACAGAAATGAAAGCAAGAGGGGTCAAGGGGCACAGCTCCTTCCGAGGCCAAAGTGGCCGAGTTTTTTTTATATATATATGTGTATGTATATGAATAACTTTCTTCGCTCGATCACAACTTACGGTAGTTCCTACTTACTTACACGTCTTTCGTTAATAAAACTTTTTGTATCGTTCGTACACGAGTACGGTAAATTCAGAAAAATAAAAGTGTTGACTGACATAAGGAAAATTTAAATAACTGTACAATGATTGAGATTCAAAACGAACACAAAGAAGTCACTGTAACAATGTTGAACCTTTGTGATATGAAGAAGAACCTGATTTTACAGTAGCCATAACAGTGCATTAAAATTAAGAACGGACACCGGTCTAAATAACCATCTTTTACAGACTTTTATAGATATATATATATGCATACACATACATAGATCGCAATGAAACGTACGCTTATTACGTTGTGAAAGTGGAAGTGTGTGCAAGAATAAAATACATTTAGCCGTGGAAAGTGAATCGTGCATAGTTATGTACACGTACGGTAACAAGTGCTATCTTTGATGAACCTTGACATCTAAACAGCGTGTATTTTGGTTTCGCTTGATCGATATTTCAGGATCTGGCTCGAGTTCAGTCAGTCAGTCAGTCAGTCGGTATATTACAACACTCCCGACATCTCTAATAATAATAATAACAATAACAATAATAATAATAATAATAATAATAATAATAATAATAATAATGATAATATTGGGGAAAAAATTAATATACTGGTTTGATTATACGCCGCCGATGGGCGTAATAATGAAATTAAGAGAACCATGGCAATCCGAATCTACAGAAACCGGAGAGATTCTGTACGAATTGTGCAGGAGGTAAAGCGGTGATTGTCGGGAAAAAAGATACGAAGCAGCCACTGGGCCATGTTGGTGGAGATTTCATTTTCGTCCAGAGTTAATTCGAGACGCACGATCAAGAATTACCTACTCCATCATCGCTATCAAATTATTTACCAATAATTCGGTCTTCAATCCGTGCCCGGACCACGTTCTTACATACCGCCGGATAAATACTCAGTCGGCCGTCCGTTTTACTGCGTCTTTTTCCTTCGTACCAGTTTTTTTATCAGCCGCAAGAATGACCTTCACCGGTTGTTTAAGCGGAATGAAACGATTCGAAAAACAATAGTGGACTTTGTATCGGTGTGCTGAATAAAAATAGATTTTACAGCGACGAAAAGCAATTACCGAAAGAAATACAACAGGTCGGAAAAAATCGCGCTGAACAATTACATATCAAGCACACCTATCTGGCGCGTTCGTTAAACGAACTAAAAAGTTTTCCGATTGGCTAAACGTACCGACGATTATTAATTAATAATAGTGTTGGTTACGATTAGTACTGGAAAAGTTTAAGGCACATTTTACACTAAACTGACTCCTCGGTACGCGCTTCTTCGTGAGTTGACATTACGATATAGTTATCAATACGCGCCGGTTTACATGTTTCTTATTAGAATAACCCTAAATTAGGTAATAATATAGTTGTTTTTTTTTTTTTTTTAATTTTACGGGTACATCAGCACAGGGGACATTCACCCAACACAAAAGATTAGAAGAACGGAAAGATATATGCTAGTGACGGGTTATATCGAAAAACGATTAGAGACAGAAGAAATAAAGGGACGGCTACCCAATAGAGCAACAAAACTATTGGCTTTTAGTTCCGATACGAGCGAATTACGATAACGCATGATATTAAAAATAATTTTAAAAAAATGCCAACTTCGAGATTTACTTTCGTAGAAAAAACAATTACTGAGATGGTTTTTTTTAAGTAAAATGTATACTTTAAATTCACGAGTTTTAAACAATGACGTATTCTAGCTGCCTTATTAATATTTTATTCTTCAAAATACCTTTCAACAAAGTAAAACTGTAAAAGTGCAATATTTTACGGCTGCTCTTATCGGTATAAACTCGTTTAAAGTTGTTTCTTATCCTCTAGTAAAAATCGTTTGCAGTCAGTATTAGTACATTTGTACACGTCTGCGCATTGAAGATGTTTCGATTTCTTTAAGAACCGCTTTTTTAGATAATCTTTCATTTTTAATTTTATAGGGAAAATCATGTAAAAATGTATACATGATTTAAAATAACAAAAAAAAAAAAAAAAAAAACCTTTTTAAATGACTTTTCATCATAATCGGATCAATTGTTCCTGAACAACTGAAAAGCCGATGAATTTTAAAAACCGTAACTTTCATAACGATTTTTCATTATTTAAATATTAGTAATTAACTGGCGCCACCTGACAAATGATTCGTTTCCGTTATTACGGTCTTAACTTAATTAGCACGGTCGTGCTCGTTGTTTATATTATTGCATGTAAATGGCCAGATTTTGAGTTTATTTAAAAATTACGTGTAAGAGTTTCAGAAAAATTACACCTAAGAAAACAAAAACATTGCTATTCATTGTTTTGTGAGGTATTCTTGCCAGATTTTAGTACGGGGGAGGCTATTATAATTAGCGTTTTGTGTAAAAACAGAGATAATTAATAGCGAAAAAAATCGTTTTGAATTGTTTTGGCTAGAGCACACTGTTGCGTTGCTCGAACGAGATTTGTCTTAATTAAGGTTCGTATTGTGGAAAGCGTGTTCCGTTACTGAATAACGACATTTTGCTTCTTAAATTAGCGTACGAAACATCTGAATAAATGATAGCATAATTGTTGTTACAGTGTGTGTGTTCGAGTGTGTATAAATTTGTTATGACGAAAGACAGTTCCAAAAGAAATATATCCTAGTTTAGGTAAGCCGCCTACAAAGATTACGCCGCTTTTAAATATACAATATCTGTAATTTACTGAAAACATTACTTCGCTACGTTAGTAAACATAATTATTAACATATATATATATATATACAATATATTAATGATAAATCATCTTCGACGTAGGCTGTAATGAATTATGATTGCCTTTTATCCGTATCCGCTCTATTTGCAAGTATATATTTATCTAATAATTTGTTACTGAAAGCAAATACAAAAACAGCTGATATTGTGTTAAGCTATTTTATGACATAGTACGTTGCCGACTGATTATAAAATAGGTTTAATAATAACGCAACATCCGTTTTTTTTTTGTCTTTTTTGTTTACTTGCATGCTAAATTACAAATAGTATTATAACGGGCAGAAATCAGGCAGTATTAACTTATCGAATATATATATATATATATAAATATAAAATAAATAAATACTTCAATAACAAACAAAAATAAGTATAAAATAATTTGCTTTAATAAATTAAAATAACTTACTTTAGAAACGTTTCGTGGCCTATCGTTAGCTAACGATACAGGGTGTACTCAAATAAAACTAAAGTTCACTACATAAAGATGGAATAATGATAAAAAATACGTTTTTAAAAAAGGTGAACCCTTTGAAAATCCAAAGCAAAGGTGTGTTGGGGGTGTTATAAACGTTTTTTTTCTCTTTTGAATGGACGAAAAATTTAGTAGCGTAATGAAACATTAAAATATATATGTATATATTTGTAGAATCATTGGAAAGTCAATAAATAGGAAAGCAAAAATTTAGTTTAGAATAAAATTCAGTATACGAGTATGTAGAGAGTATTTCGTATTTTAATGAAAAATATACGTAACTAGGATTTGTGAAAGAAAAATATATAAACGAAGCTATTGATCATTAGGCTGCCGGGGGAATGCTCTACATACATGATTTCTGTGCAAGTTAGCGACGTGACCTCCCCTTTGCAGCGTGTTTAATCAATTCAAGAAACAAGCAACATCCACATCTCTGGGTCATCTCAGTACCTTCGACAGGGTTTAGCCGATTCCCCTCAGGAAAGGGATGGGATTACGCCTGCCTGTCCATGGCCGACTTATGACCATATTTTGTCTATATCTTCGTATCTGATCCACTAGTAATGTCCAGGTAACTTATTATTTTTCATAGTCCTATTTGTAACCTCATTTGTGTTTGTCGGCTTCTCTAGCTCACTTGATCTAGTGTTTCGACCTATTCGTGAAAATGATTTCCCTATCTCTTCACAAAAATCCCCCACAACTTTTCTGCTTCCCCATAAATGAATGAATATATTCCTATAATGCCGCGCAGTTGGCAGCCACAATAGTAGTGCGTGTGACGGTATAACTGGAGAGGAAAAAAACCTCAATAAAACAACAATGTGAAGTCAGAAAACCGAAACACATAGGTAACAACGGTTTAAGTAGCGGATTCATAACTGGTGACTAAGAGGCTTAGGGGTTGCACTTGAATGTGGGGAAAAAATTTTACCGAGATAAAGGATAAGGAAAACTAACAAAAACCGGTTATTGAAGAAGACGAGGAGACACGAAATTTTGTAATATGAGTTTTTTTTGTCATCGTCATTCATCACACGTGATTGTTTACATGTAAATTTCAGTCGGAACAAAGACTCCTCTTCCGCTTACTGATATAATATGTGGTACTGTGTTGCAGTTTCCATCATGAAGGGCGTACATTTTCACTACGAAATGTTTACATTTTTGAATTCTAGATGCATAATTTCCCGTAACGAAATTGTCCGCTCTAACCTCTAAAAATTTCCCATCTGTTGTTTCCGCAGCGAATAAAAGGCACAGAAATTTCGAAACTCGTTTTACAAAATTCTCGTTGAAATGTGTAAAAATTAAACGGTAAAAAATCAAAAAAAATTTCTTCTTCAAATAAATTTTTTAGTAAAACCAATTGACCCTGATATGTATAAATTTTTACTGCCATATCGTCAATGGAGCTTATTGAATATATTTAAATGAATTTATTAATGTACGATATTCTAACGTCAACACTTCTTCGCGAAATGAGAAACGGTTTGTTTTTAAACTTTTCGCGTTTTGCAAAATAGAATTATACTGAAGTTTCAAAATCGCCTGCTTTTTCCCCTAAAGTATTTATATTTTCGAATATATTATCCACTTATTTACTTTTTTTTTTAAATTTCAATTAAGCGAACGAAATTCAGACCTCTGCTGCGTATTAAAGTAATAAAATTTAACGTTCAAATAAAACTACGAAAGGCTTTCTCCTTCGTCACTATTACAGAAATGTATTTTATATATCATGCTCGTTTCGTATATATGTACAATCGACAAAGTAACGAGTATGTAAATGCTCGACATAGTTATGCATATTACTGTGCAGTTATATAATATATATATATATATATATATGTAAAGAAAGAAAGAGGGAGAAAATTCGAAACGGAAATCACCTGATAATGAGTGCATACATTTGAAAAGCGTTCGATATTAATTTGTTATTCTGGCTAAATTGTACGTCATTAAACGGAACGTTCAATACTACACGATTTTATTTAAATCAGTTTGATAAGATTCGTACACTGATAACGCAGAATACAAAACAATTGCAGTAGTTCACTTTTATCTCGCTATACAATCTTTCCAACTAGTCTAGAAATCACCTCGTTTGTTTTATTGCATTTTTTTCTTTTTCTCCCTCGCTCTCCAATTAAAAAATACAGATGATTTCCCGACGATTAACCTTTATTGATCGCGTAATCAAATGCTACATATTATAGTAATTTTGTGGTAGAGCGGAATATTTTTCCTTTTATTGTTTAACGGTTTGTTCGAGAATGCCATTTAAAACGCGCCTGTTGCTTAATTTAAATATGATAATTTATTACATTGAGCACACTGTTGACTATTAACAAAATCACAAGACGTGAGAGAAAGCACGTGGTGTTTTCTGGTGTTGGTTCAAGCCAAATTCGAAAGCCGATAAAGTTGTTTTGGAAAATAGAACGAGCTCGCGACGCTAAATTAATATAGCCGGGGATGTGTGAGACCTTTTAAATATACCATCACTTTCAAATCGTATCGGAACACCGACATTTTTTGAAAATTGACGAAGATTTTACACCTATTAGTCGAAATCGCTTTCTTAACAAAAATTAAGCGCAGCGGAGATTTTTTTCGAAATTGCCCTCGCAGAATCGCAGGGTGCGATAAAAATAAAAATTGAAGACAGGTTTTCTTATTTTTTTTTTTGTTGCTTTACTTTTATTAAGTTGGGCTAATCGTAAAATTTAGCTGGTAATGAAATACGAAAAGAATCCATACACACGCGTATAAAATAACAGCGGGCTAATTTGAAGTCGTTAACTTAGAAAAGAAGCAAATAGGAATTCATATGCGGTTTTTTTTCTTCTTTTTTTTCGTGATAATTCGCGTATAATAAAGCAACACAATAGTACGTTGAAGAGCGCAAACAAGTGAAGTAATTTCATTATATTAAAACGTAGGGATAATAGTTTACGCGAGTTGTTACTTCATCTGTTTCAGAGTACACATTCCGTTTATTAAATAATTGATTAATAAAATTGTAACATATGCGAATATATTTCATATTCGATCGCAATATTATTAAAAATAATGATATTGTTAACTTTTAAAAATATATTGTTAATGTGCAAAAACTTAATTGCCGAAATTCATCATAGTTAAAAAAAAAAAAAAACAAATTCATAAGACAAAAATATTAATAAAACGATTACGATCTGCGTATTTTTAATTAAATCATTGCGTAAATCGCACATTATATACCTTTATCTTATTTCAATAAATTTTCACCATAGTAAATAAGTTATTTTTTAATAAAACATAAAAAGAAAAAAAAAACACTCGCTAAATCGAGCACTGGCTTTCATACAATTGCTTGTTTCATAGAATTATTTTTCGAAATCCTTTTTTTTTTTTTTTTTTTTAAATATATTTATTTATTGTCGCTCGACAATGGAGCCATTTGCGACGAATATAATACATCTTAACAGTTAACTTATTTAGATACTATTGTACATATTTACATGTTTTAGGTATGTTAGTACATTTTTACAATTTGATCTGTTGTTGTAAAGGAGTTCTGGTATAGGTTTTCCTACCATGTCGCAGGCTGCTCGCTGTGTTTTCCACTTTTTGCATGTGAAGAGGTGGTCTATCGAGAAAGTCTTTGCGCAGATTTCGCAAATGGGCGCCGGCTCCTTGTCGAGGATGTACTTGTGGCTAAATGAGCAGTGCCCTATTCTTAGTCTTGAAATAACTGTTTCGTCCTGTCTTTTTGGCCAATAGTTGATTTCCCAGTCGGCAATTTCGTTTTTGATGCGGCGTAGTTTGTTTTGGATTGGAGAGATTTGATTCTACTCTTTTTGCCAAGCTGAGCGAGTCACCTTTCTGATATGTCTGGTTAAGGACGAGTCCATTTTTTCGCGTCGGTTTAAGTCTGCTATGGTTTCTTGAAAGGTTGTGTGCCATGGTGGTAGTTCTCTTATGTCCTTTACGATGTCTGGTGTGCCAAAGTTGATGTTTTTAATTGTATTTAGGCATCGTATTCCCAATGGCTTCGGAGTTTTTGGGTATTTCTCATATAGTTGAATAAAGTTTGGCGAAATAGTTTTTTCGGAAGTAGGATTCGTTAAATTTGAAATCATTTTTGTATAGTATTTCAGGGATGAGAAAATTCTTCTATGTTGCAATGGAAAGATGTTTGATTCTACGTGAAGGCTAGCAATTGGGCTGGTATAAAATGCTCCTGTAATGAGTCTTAGAGCTGAATTTTGAGAAATCCTTAAAAAGCCCTAATTCGTAAACTTAAAGCCGTTTCTGAGGATCCAGTTATATACATAGCTATATGTATATTAAAATGACATCGTCATTCTTAACCCGACTCCCATCACTTTTTTTGTCCCAAAACGTTACATGTATACATTAGAAGACTAAGGTAATAGATTGCTGCCCTGGTTAATTATGTTATTCAATAAGAAATTCTGCTACGTTCTTGCGTAATAACTAGGGCTATTGCTCCCGAATACCGAAATAAATGTATCCGAATGAATGAGATATACCGTGTACGAAGCTGTAAACAAATATATGTGTACAGGCGGATAAATGTTGTATAGAACACGAGAAACGGTTCATGATAATTGTGACGTCATCAGTTGTAGATATTCTGCTTGAGCGCTAATATTTCTTTTTATGCTGGAATTATTTAAATGACGAATTTTCCGATGCACCTTTATTATTCGAGCATAAAAGTAATTTCGTAAGTATAAGCTTTCTAAATTATTTGTTTTATGTGAAATTTATGGATTTTCAGATGCAGATTATGTAGTTTAAAACAGTCATTTTTGTTTCGATAAATAGTAATTTATTTTATTTATATATATATATATATATATATATATATATATATATATATATATATATATATATAACATTTAAGAATAAACAGTTAAATTAAAAAAATTATTCATTAACTAAACAAAGACGGAAATTGTAAAAGGAAATAGCCGACAGCAGTGTGGAATAACGTTTCCATAATTATAATTTTTATCGTCATCATCTGAAAGGTCGCAACACCTCGTCAATGTTTTCTAGTTTTATAGTACGATAATAATTAGTAATGTTAATTTAATGAAATTTTCCTACTTTATATATTCTTGAAAACGTTTCTTAATTTATACAAAAATACCGCAAACATAGAACATTTCTTAACAAATAAAGAAATTGCTTATAATAATATATACAAACATGTAAATTTTACTAAATTACCATAACAACTATTTTTTAGAAAAACAAAATACGGTAAATAAATTATAAAAATGCAACACATTTAATGCGGTGAACGCACCCGGTACCACGAGTACTAAAGAAAATTTAAAAAATACCAACTATACGACGTCACAATGAAATGGGTACCGTTTTGTGTTTTTACGACATTTATCCGCTTGTAATAAATGTAACCGAATAGAACGCGTCACTATTTTTTTTTTTTTGTATCGAAGTCGTAAAGAATGACGTAGTCAATTTTTCTCATTCTACAGGAAGTATAGAAGCGACAGAACTGGTGGTTCGGGAATATCCTACGGCGGGGGCAAGGGATAGAGCCCCTTGCGAGGCTCGAAGGTCCGATATTTTTTGCATATATATATATATATATATTGCTCATATTATAATTTGCTATATATACTAATGACTAAATTATTCTTATGCTAGGGTACACATAAATCTGTAACGTTTTTATTTAGAAATCCTGTTACGTTTTTAAGTCACGGAAGTTGTAACAGTAAATCAAAGTTATCGTTTCTGCGCGTTTTTTCGATTTTTTTTTTTCCGATTGATTATATTGTTAAGAACGATAAGAACCAAATAAAACTTCACGTCTCATTCTCGACCGGATGGCGTGATCTGAAGAATTTAATTATATACAATTGTCTACTAACGACTTGATCTACGTGGGGGGCAAGAAATTCTATAACCTTTTTTGCAAATAGTTATAAATCTCGCTAGGCGTTATTTTATATTAGTAAATTCCCGCGTAAACTATAAATTAAACTCATCGGTTCTGTTTTGTTTTTTTTTCTCACCAAAAGCATCGCGATGATTATTTTACGAAGAATGGCACAGCTAATTGAAAGCGACTCCTACGAAAGTATATTTTAGAAAAACCGCACCACCGTCTAGGGATCCGCGTTATGGCAAACCGAGAACAATCGTTACCGTTGCAAGCTTATTTCGCAGAAGCGCGGGATATTTACTAGAGTATATGTCGTCGATCCTGCGGATTGCTACTTTAATTTTTTAAACGCGACCCGATATAATTTTAGAACTTTTATTTCAATGTCCAGCGACCTTTACTTTTTTTCTTTCTGTTTTTCGGCGCGTCTTGAAATATGTACGGAAAAAGGAAGGAATCAATTATATCTTTTTATGCGATATCGAATGTCGTTAGTAGGAAGTTATCGATATGTAGAATGTAATGTATGGGAAAGGGAGAGACAGAAGACGGGCAGCAATGACCCCAAGTCGTAGCAAACTGGCTCAACAGAAAGAGATGAACACTTAATGAACACGTGTGTTCAGCGCAACCGCGTTTGGGTGGAAAGTTTTAAGTGGATTCGGAACTGAGGAACCCCGAAGACCGAAAACGGAGGAGGTAATAGAGTATGACTTAAGAATGAACGAAACGACGAAGCGGAAGAAACAAACCGCGACGGATTATGAAAAAAGTGAAAACAAAATTATTCGGCAAAGCGGAGTACGATTTCAGATGAAACCTTTTACACAGTGGAAGGAAAACAGAAGCGGAAGAAGCGGCAATCGGTTTTATTGGCTGCTTTTTTTTTTTTTTTTGTCTTCTTTTTTCGCGCCACGACGTTAGTAATATCGCACACGATCTTTAAAAGTTGCCGGACTCTTTGTCGGCAAACGACATCGTCATCGCACCACCGTTCACTGCTGGCGGAATATTCTGTCGGCCTTCGAATTTGAAGACGAAATTAAAGTTCGAATTTACGTAACACCTGCAACAGTTGTCCTAACAAAATTTACGATTAATACCTGTATTCAGAGGGGCGGGGGGGGGGGGTACTTAGTGTTTCATAACTGCTAATGACTAATTGCCCGCTTCGTTGCCGTATATTTTATTCGGAAGACATGCGTGCCGTTTAGTTTTAATTGCGTTCACAGTTTGCAGCGAATGCGTTGTTTCATTTTTCGGACGACAGGAATTTTTTAAACAGTTTAAATTACGAGTAATCAGGCTGTGTATAATTACTCACGGTGTCCAGTTTTAAGCGGGATTTAATATTTCTCTTTTGACGGGGACAACATCACGAAATAGTCGGCAACAGCTTTTTGTGTGAGCTTTCGACGTCATCAGACTGTCAGTAATAACTCTGTTCGTATTAATTAATGGCGTAAAAGTAGAATTTTTTTCTCCAAAGCACACTTCGCCTCCGCGTATTTAGACCGCACGCTCTGGTTTTAGGTAAACCTCAAAAGCGCGATACTACCGGGCTCGTCCTATTTCGAAATTTCGATCATCAAGCGGATATTCTCGTACTGCCGGAGGAACACACCTGGCTGATCTGAAATGGAAAATAAATCGGTTTAGCAACCCGGTTCTGTCCTCGTTAGTGTATTGCGATGTGCTCCGTTAAAAACAGCGGGCGTTTTCCATTTTGGGTTTTTAAAATGTCCCGCAGCTCGAATAGAGTTTTTCTAATTGTTTAAAAATGTTTAAAGAAAATCCTTTTTCTCTACACTCGGACGGAAAAAATGCGTTAAAAAAATTTCAATATCGCTCACGTAACGAAAGAGTTGCTAACAGTTGCACGTGTCAGCAAGTTTTCCAGTAGAGAATCTCAATAAATCTCACGCTAGAAATGAAGTGTTTTTAATAAAACACCCCTGCTCTCTTTACCCATGTTTTTTTCCAACAGCCAATTTTTTGGCTTGGCTAGAATATTAATAACCTTTTTTTTTCTTTTTTTTTTTTTTGCCTCAGCTGGTGATAACAAAAAAAAAAACACCCGGGAAAAAACTGTAGCGGCTATTATTGACACGGAATCGTGATAGAAACGCACTCTAGCAGACAATTGTCTAAGTGGTTTTTTTTTGAGGGGTTAACTTCTGTCCCATTAGAACTGAAATAGTTATCATAAATACACGAAAATCGGAAAAAATTTCAAATAAATATTGATGATTTTTTAAGCTGTTCTCAGATTGAAAAAAAAAAAAAAAGAGAAAAAATATGCTTCATATTTTTAGGTACTTCATATTTTATGCAAAATTTTTTATTACGAGTATAATCAATAACATATGTGTAATTTTTATTAATGTTCATATACGGGGTAATTCATTTATGGAAATTATTAATACACATAAATCGAATACGAATATTAGCGAAAAACGTATTGTTATTTATAAAATAAATATGTGAAGAAAATCCCTTCCGGTATTTACAAAATTCTGGGCACGGGCCTACTAGCGGGCCCCTTCTAGTGCTTAGAAGATAACGATGCGGGTTGAATTTTTGTTGGTGTTTTTCTGTTCAGATATCGGTGAAATGTAACGCGGCTTTTTAAATCTGACGCCCCCCCCCCGGCCATGAATAATTTGCTGCCTTCACCACACCTTTGCTGTACACTGCGAGGGGCGGTCGAAAAATTATTATTTTTATTTTATTTATTTATTATTATTATTATTATTTATTTTATTTTATTTTATTTTCTTTTTGAGAAAACGAGTTGACCGCCGGTCGTGAGAATCTGTTTATTACGTGTGGGAGAAAACACGTTCTAGATGTTTACGAACCGAGTGTTTCTTGTTTGCTCGAGTAGTGGCGTTGAGTACTGTCGGCGTTCGGCCAACTAGTACTGCGACAGAGATATTTACAGGTTTGTTTGTACGCGCGGTACCACACTGAAATTGATATCTAGGTGACGGCGATAAAAATTCCGCATTCGCCAACAGATTAATTCAAGATGGTGTTGGCAATCTCGTTCGATTTTCATAATGTAGCGATTTAAAATCATCAGCGATCGAACAGTAGTATTCCCTTCAAGTTGTTTTTTTTTTTTTCACGATCGGCATCGATGTGAAACAGGGAAAAAAGAAAATAAAAAATCACACACACACACGCACATAGGTATATATACACGCGCGTGTGTGCTTATGAACAAGATGGGAATATATAAAAAAATCCAAGGTAATCCGGAATCCGTGTTCTGCCAGCTTCGAAGACATACTAAATACGTCGCCGAAGTGACAGCGCCACCATACTTAAAAAGAACCCCGTACTACTATGTTAGCCAATAGTCGAGTTATTAAATTACAAAATTTAATTTAATAAAATTATTCGACTGTCACATTTCTTACGTCATCTCGTACACCGTAATTCGCAGGTGGAAATAAATTGCATATAGATAGAGAGCTACCCACAATCGTACTAACAGATAAAAAGCGCATATCGATACACGCAGATGAGCCCTTTTTGTTTTGTTATGTTTTTTTCTTTCTTTTTTTTTTTTTTTATTTCGAAACATTTCACATAATAATACAGTCTGATCGTCGATCATCATGCGTCTTTTTTCTTCTTCTAACACAGTGGGCGACGCTCAAGTTCCAGAGGTCTATGTTGCAATCAAATTCGAACATTCTATTCTTTGAAATGCGTTGAAGCTAAAATAGTTTTTAATTCCCCCCGTTAAGAATACACTTTTGTTTAATGTCGCACGTTTTTTTATTTGATTTTAAGTGAAAACGATCGTCGTCATCGTCAGTGTGCGCCGGATAAATTTAAAATAGCGTCGATCTACTACTAAAGTAAGCTATCAGGTTCGCTTTCAAATTTACCCGGAGAAAGACGAAAAACCGAATTATTCCTCGGTAACGATTAATATACCAGATCAGTGCGAAATGAAGAAAACGGCCTCCTTTGTTCGTTTAATATGATATTCGTGCGTACCTTGGCTCGGAGAGTATTTGCATTGACGGCGTTGTTTCCATTGATCGGAGTTGTCATTACTGGTCTGCTGTAGCGCCCGTGTTCCTTAACTTTGTAATGACAGTCTTCACGTGCGTCCATTAAAAATACTCGATTCGAACGAGATTGAATTTTAACACACACTCCCGTATAATATCGGCATACAGGTAGTCTGCATATCATTAAGGACTGACAGATAGCGGTACTAGTAACTCCGGCTAGAGTATATATTTCGTTCTAATTTAACACGACCGTTACCCTTTAAATGGCTAAAAAAATGCGTGGAAAAGCTTTCGTTTCTATTTTTCACGCTCTACTTCCACTTCTCATAGCTAGAGAATGGTCGAGTTTTTCAAGTCCTCTCCATCCCATCATCCTTTCTAACCATAATCCTCCCACCCACCCCCGGCTGATAAATTAATCTCTTTCATTGATTCTACAGAGTTTCTTGTTGTACTCCTACCTTTAATGAATTATATTTTTCGTTTTTGCAGGCCTAATGCAGCATTATTTAATTCCTTCGGTTCAGCGGACGCATTAGAATACTTCGGAATCGTCCGAAAAGTACTAATCAAATCGAGAATTTTTACCGGCTTTTGTTGAGTTAATTTTTGGTCAAATTAAGAAAGAAGTTAAAAGTAGAGCGAATTATTCTCATTCTTTTTTTGTCTTTTTAGTTATATTTAGCCATTACGATAAATGTAGGTGAATACATCCTGTTCGTTAAAACTGTATAATAAAACAAACTTTAATAACAAACAATATAGAACAATAAATTAGATAAATACCTATTTAGAAACGTTTTCGGGCATAACCCATCATCAGCTAAAACTAACTTAAAGGAAACTTAAAATTTTAAGTTTCCTTTAAGTTAGTTTTAGCTGATGATGGGTTATGCCCGAAAACGTTTCTAAATAGGTATTTATCTAATTTATTGTTCTATATTGTTTGTTATTAAAGTTTGTTTTATTATATTATTACGATAAATGTTTTTTTTTTCCTTTTTTATTGGCCTGAACAAATACAGTTTATTTGGCCACCAATAAATGTTGAACGTGTAGGTTTATATACTTATTAAGCCATTTCATCCTATTTATTTTTTCTCCTACAGTCTCTTTTTCGTTACCTAATAATTACCGAGAAGCTTATCGCATTATTGGAAATGTTGCACATATTAGTAACCCCGCACCAGAAAAAAAAGACCCGCATTTTAAAATTCACTACGACTTTCTTTTCGACTGCTCTCAGTTTTTAAATTAATGCCAACGCGTTATTTTACTATTCGTAGTTCTTCGATTATTAGTCCTGTCGTTACGGAGTTTTCAAATTTAATACGGGGGGGGGGGGGGTACACGTTTTTGGGTCAAGAATTTATTTTGCCTTACATTATTCATTTATCCTTACATCTGATTTCTCTTACATCCGCCGAGATTAAATTCGATGCAATACAGATTAAATATTGGTATGGTTAGTCAAACCAAATACTTATAGGTTTATGGACAATAATTTAAAATTTTTATAGTAATTTTCGTTATATTACTAAAAAAATAAATACATTTCTAATTGTATTTAACAAATTATATATAATAATAATAATAACCGATTAAATTACAAGAAGGGAATAACATTATATAAAAGCGTTAGATTGCCTAACATACTTTATGCTACAGTATAATAAGTATATATAGCTATTTGAAATATTAAGAGATTTCGAAATATATGTATTAAAACGTTTTCAGAGAACCATTGAAATATAAAAAAGATTAAAGCTTATAGAACTACCAGCTACATGGCAAGCACTGTCATTGCAGGTATTTAACTTACGAAATACAGAAACACATATTGACATATTTTTAATAAAAAATAATATTAAAAATCATGAATTTAATAACGTACAGTATCAACAGCCTTACTTCATACACGAACAAACCTCGTTAACGCTTAAACAGTTTAAACACTTATATATCAGATAAGTATTATAATAATAAATTTCAGGCGCAGTGCGACGAATATTATAGTTAAAAATGTTTTTCCAACCATAGATAATAGACTACATAATAAAGCTTTTTACGCCAAATTTTTTTAAATGACCAATTTCTTACTGGACACACGGTCTATTTAAAGATTATTTACATAAACAATTTCGTACTGAAATAACTGTGTAACGTGTAATTCCATTATTGATAATATGAAGCATATCCTTCCCGGCTGTTAGTAATACAGATTTTAGCAATATTAGTCAATTAGTAACTAAGCTATTTACAATATGTTTAGTAGTTTTAGCCGGAATAAATCACCGTAAAATACATATGTACATCGATATTAAATTTATGTATACACTAATTAATATTAACACTGTAAAATAGTCTGTCAGGGTTCCATAAACTTAAATGGACGACGGACTACAGACCTGTTATTTATATAAATTATTGGTATACATTTTCTAAATATATTTTTATCCCATTGTATTACGAATTGAGAACCGAAAAAAAAAAAAAATGAGGTCTATTATAAGATATCTTTTATCGGGTAATTTTTTTTTTTTTTTAAATATAAAATAATATTATTTTATATATTATCTTTTGGGTGCGCCAGCGCCTTTGACCCGGCAACTACAGAAATCATGGAAAGGGTTAAATAGAGAGACGATTAGAAATAGAGCTTAGGAACGATTGAAGTACAGAGATTATTATATGTGGAGATGGGAAGGAAAGAACAAAGGAAGAATTATAAGAAGCAAGAAGACCCAGTGTTAAGATTTTAGAGTAAAAAACAGAGCGCTCAGAATCAAGGGCAGGGCATTCAAAGAAGATGTGGTTTGCAATATATAGTGGAGTAGAGATGGAACTATGAAGGGGACAATCGGGAGAGGAGGACGGAGAAAAACGAAAACGTGAAGAGGGTAGAAGCGAGCAATTAAAACGCACTTCTTACTTTTCAGCGTATTTTTATTAAACTTTTGTAGTAAATCCTCAAGTCGGTTCTTTTTTTTTTTTCATTCAAATATATTTCATTAAAAAAAACAACAAAAAAAACAACAAAAAACAGTTGATTTACACCGTTTTACCTATTTATCAAGAGCAAACAAATAAAAATCAGATCAGTGTATACCGTATTATGTTCGGTGTAGAGATATAACGGTATCGTACACGATTTAGCTTTTAATGTACAATAAAGGGTCATCGCAAGTCGTGTTGCTTGTGTGTTTGGCTACGTTAAAAAGTCTACGACGATGAAAAACAATCAGTGTTTACCCGGATATGTATCGCACGAACGGGCGATGAGAGTTTCTTTGGCAACATTCAAACACCCGTACTTTCAGTTCAAGATGAAAATGTACATTCAGACGAAATATGCAGCTTACTAAACAACATAAGTTTATGTGAACGAAAAATAAAACGATATACCCCCCCTTTCCTGCTGATATAAAAACAAGAAAACACCGACTTTCCGGCAAAGAATTGTCATCTCCAAATTTTCATATTTACGAGAACCGAAACCGTTAACGCGCATGCAAAAAACATGTACACGATCAATGTTTTTGTGCAAAGAGGAGAAAATGTTTGTCTAGCTCTGAACAAGTTTTTCCATCCTCTCATCTTAAACGCATGTTGTCACCTGATAATATCGATTTTGTTTTCGATTTTAATCTATTAACAAGCCGTGTATCTGTTTCCAGCAGAAAAAGCTTTTTACGGCAATGGTTTCGTTCCGTGTGTGCCATTCGTAAATTATAAGCTATTGTGTCCCTGCGGGTTTTCCGTAATACTTCCACCGTGTAAATTACGTAATGGCAAACCTCTCTCGAACTTCTTTCTTTTTCTATGACCTATTCTTGATTATGTTTTCGCTACCCTTTTTTTCTATATTCCAAATTTTATCGCTGTCAATAATTGAAGTTTTTCTTTAATTATTGACGCCCATGATGTTAATGAACAGAACTGGAAAAGTATTTTCTACTACAAGTTGACGAAAATATCGGTAATTTTTTTTAATGGAATCCGGATTGTTTTCCGGAATTCGATTGTGGCACAAAACCCTATAGCGTACAGTTCGAAGCATTATCTCGACATGTCAATCTGTGCGTAATTCACTACTCGTTTTATTTCAAATAAAGCAATAATATGAAAAAATCTACTCCGATCTCTTGATTTTTATCCTCCGGTCTTGTAGATTTTTCACTACGTATCATCTCTCATATCTACTCTCGCCTTGCCTTTCTTCTCATTTCACGTAGAAATTCCGTCGCATCCTACCGCTTTGTATTTCTTAAGCAGTATTGCTTTCTTTTTGTCTTTCTTCATTATTGTAAAGGCTTCTTTTATTGGATCAGTATGCCTCATAGCTTTTGTTTATACGTCCCGCTATCGTATCTATACCTATATATATATATATATATTAATTACAACGTAATTCTTAGGCTACCCCCCATTCGAAAAAATGTCCCAAAAAAATGTCCCAGAAAAATGTCCCAGAAAAATGTCCCAGAAAAATGTCCCAATTTTATGTAACGTTTGTTATATTTTGTAGGATTTTTGTTATTATTATTTTAAAAATGTCACAATTTTATGTAATGAAATATGTAATGAAAAATGTAACGAAAAAATGTCTTAATTTTATATAACGGAAGGTAAATGTTAGAATAGGATTTTTGTGGTTATGTTATTTTTTGTGTGTGTTGATGCCAGTAAGAATTACGTCGTAAATTTTGATCATTTTATACAAAGTATAGAAGAGAAAGAAACAGAAATGAAAGCAAGAGGGGTCAAGGGGCACAGCCCCTTGCGAGGCCAAAATGGCCGAGTTTATATATATATATATATATAAAAAAAACGAAGTCGGGTTAGTTACATCACTCTCAAGAACGGCTGGACCGATTTTTATGATCTTTGATTTGTTAGATTTGTCTCGATCCCGAATAGCAGAATACGAAATTAAAAAAAAAATTATGAAGAAAATTCATTTTTTTTTATGTTTTTGGGCCAGAGGGGGTGGGGGTTAAATAATTGTTTAACCGTAATTTTTGAATTCTATGAAAGGGCTACGTGTTTTGTTTTATATTTTGAATTTCACTTTTAAATGATTATCTGGTGATGAGTTATGAATTTTTTAATTGGGATTTTTGAAGTCGTTCTAAATTCCTTATTATATATTCTAGATCAGGGGTGGCCAACCCGCGGCCCGCCTTGAACATTTTTGAGGCCCTCGAGATGGCCAAAGTAGCACACTAGTTAAATAAATATTTTTTAATGATATCATTTTTTATTATTTCATTTATATTTATATATTTTTTATATTTCATTTTTAGTGTTATTTTGCAATGTGCGTTTAGTGTCATTATTATTATATTATCTATGTTTACATGTAAGAATAATAGTAAACACAGTAATAATAATTCATTACGTTTCAATTTTTCACTATAAAAAAATGTCTATGGTGGGTTAAAATCTAATATGGGGATATACGATTTTATATACGGCTCGCGGAGTTATGATGCATTTCCAAAGTAGCCCGCGGAGTTATTACGCATTTCCAAAGTGGCCCGCAAGGTCATTTGGATTGGCCACCCCTGTTCTAGATGGTTTCTTGCCGCCCAGAATAATCGCTCAGCTTAAAGCTGTAAATTGTCATAGACGACAGAAGTTTAATTGTAATTTACGATCCGATTCTGATAAGTCAAACCGTTTTCGAGCTCTTTTATATAATTGAATATTCCGGGTCGTTTCTGAACCATCTTATTCGGATTCTTCCGTACATTATATATGTACGAAATCCAAAAAAGCGGTATAAACTTACTTTAAGAAATTAGATTACTTTAGAAATACGTTTTTTCGTGTATAGCCCATCATCAGCTAACTGCACAGAGTACACACTCTAATTAATAAAGTATATAAATTGAGTGTGTACCCTGTATTGTTAGCTAAGTAATTTACTTTAATTTTTTAAAGTAAATTTATACTGATATTAAGGGGAATCTAGCTGTCCCGTGAATTACATTGATTTCAATGTAATTAAAATACTTTTCATTTTGATTTTTGTACATTTATTGAACTTAATTCATTTTGAGCATTTATCTTAATAAAAAACTGAATTTAATTCAGCTAATAAGTTAACACAACACTTATTGATTCCGAGGCGGTACCAAGTTCGCCGGATCAGCTAGTATTATATATAATTCTTGAAGGAACGTGTTTCCAGTTAGTAATTGTTAAGAAGTATTTTTAATAATTTCTCGTATCGTAAATTCTCTTGCGATTTTTTTTTTTTTTTTGGGCGTCGAAAATTCAACCCATCGACAAGTTTTAATTCTTTCATATAATTCGTATTTTTTCTTTTTTTTATTTTCCCTGCATATTGTAAAATGCATTCAACATACTCTCGTATCATTCTATTTTTTTTTTGTTTTTTTGATTCGCTTTGGATCTTTATTACTATCAAAGAGCTGCTGCTATTAGTTCATAAAAGTTGTCGAGACAGCTGATAAACACATAAATGTACGCTTTCTGACAGACCGAATCGTGAAAGGTTAGAAACTCTTAATAACGCAGGCTAATTAAGAACGAGCGCATGAAAATAAACATTAATTACCCGCTTGAAATCTAATTAAAAAGGAAAATAAACGCAAATCGTAATTTAAAATCATTAAAAACGATTTACATTAGCTTTAATAATTTCTCGACCTTTTCCATTCAATTCGGAAGGTATTTTTAACTTACATTCGGCGGGTACTTTCAGCGCATAAATATAAGGAAAAAAATTTTATTTCCAGCGTGCAAAATTATTTTTAATATAAACAACCCTGATGAATAATATTATAACTAAAATATATTCATAATAAATACTCGGAAGTATTATCGAACAGAGGTTTTTATTTAGATTTTCCTGTACATGGTAACCTAACGGAAGATATTTTTTTCAGAAAAAAATTGTTTATCATCCTGTTTGCTAAATATAAATACAGTAATTTGAAATAAGAATAGGATACAAGTACGAATTAAAGTCCGTGTATAATACTATTGAGAAACCTTTTAATTAGGCGAAGTCCATCTTCGGCTTGAAAAATGGAATTTACAACATAAACGCCACAAAACCGAATAAACGTTGCGAATCGAATAAATAATGAACATTTAAAACCGGAACGCGGAGTCGAAAATGTGCCGCGAAGAAACACAAAAGCAAACTCCCGATAAAGTATCTAAGTAGTGTAGAGAGATACTTTTTTATTTTCGAATTTGAATGTTGTTCGATACTGTATTGATTACGTCAATTTCCGTCTAATGTTTGCACAAATAACTACTTAAAAAACTTTCTATTCCCTATTATTTACTTCATTTTTCGAAGAATGACGTAATTATAATAAAATTGACTCTTCTATAATAATTATGGAAAACTCTCACCTGGGATTTAGGAAATGTTCATTTCGTATATAAAAATATATATAAATATATATATATATATATATATATATACATATATATATATTACCTGTGGTTTAATGATACGAGTTGAGCACTGGAATAACTTACGAGAAGCATACTCGAGTAGTGCATTTAAGAAGATGTCACTTGTGTTACCTGTGATCGTTTATACCAAGGAATATCGCAGTGTTTCCCACGCCAAATCAAATTTTTACTTTTTAAATTATTTAATCTAACCAGTAGTATAATGTCTCTTGCAGTATTTATACCGAAATACTGAAAGCTGAATTATTGAGATGATGAAGTTCAATGACTTTGCCATAATTATTGTTACTTCGTCAGTTACGAAGCTGACTATGTGAGTGTGTGAGTTTGTGTACATAATGTTAATAACGTGGAGATATACGACGGCGACAAATATTTATTTATTTTCGCCTGTTCTTTTCTTTCAGTTTTTTTTTTAACAAACACGTTGTCAGAAAAAAAAACACAAAAACATGAATAGAGTTATTGATTTATAGGTGCGAACCGTAGGTGCAAGGCAGTCGAGAAAATAATTTGTACGGACCGAGCTTTACATCCTTGGTTGTGATAAATTATTCCGTGGGTAGACGAAATGCATTTGGCGCCAATTTCTATTCGATACAATTGACAATTCATTTTTCACGTAATATCAATGAGGACATTACTGTTTTTGTTGATAGGGGAATCAAGAAGCAATATTTCGCCGTTATCTGTTGAGTTTGTCTTTAATAAGTCAATACATTATCATTATTATTATTATAATATATGTATATATGTATATATGTGTGTATATGTATGTATAATATTGCTGTGCCTTTCAAAATTAAAATCTGGTCTCTAGGAGGAAATGAAGTGAAAAATATTTTCCCTGGAGAATGTGCCAGTTGTTTCAGAGAGCACTCTGCCAAAAAAGCACTTCAATGAAAATGTAAAATTGAATTTAAGTGATGAAAAAACTGCGAAAATGTGAAACCTGTTATTGAGAAATTTTTAAATTGTACAGCAACATATTAAGGTGTAATTAGAAAATTGAAATTACCGAATTTGGGAGCAAGACACCCTCTCGCATTTTTCCGAAAGTCAGACTGTTAAGAGCGGACTCGAATATCTTCTAAATTTGTCTTCGATATATACTTACGGAACGAATGATTTTTGTTCAGATAATGGGAATAATTAAAATCATATTTAACACTATCGACTTTTGAAAAGGTATTATTGTTAATTTAAAAGCAGAAAAAGAATTAAATTAAAGAGCGATTTTTTTCAAATCAACCGTTACATCATTTTTCATTTTCGTCATATGTATTCCTTTTTGGTCAGTATGTCATCGATAAATACACTTTTTTTAGTCTATACCGAAATATTTCGCTGCTGGCCTTCCTTTCTTGACTTCAGGTTCCCCCCGGGACCGATTACTTATCCTTTTTTAGTAAATTATTAAGGAAACAAGTAATATCTAAATTATTTCGATGCGTTGATATATCGGTCTAGCACTACAGTCAGGATTGTATCGCGCCGTTAAAAATATAAGAAAAAGGTTATGCAAGTTAAAACTGTATTCAGTAGGCAAATTTGTTTCATGGCCCTTCTCTCAGTGTGTGTGTGTGTGTGCGTGCGTGTGTGTATGTATTAATGTGGGGGATGGAGAAAGCGATTAACGTTTAAAAGGGCGAAAAATAAGACCGGACAGCTCTCCCCAATTATAATAAATCGATGCAAGACCGAAACACACGGAACGCCTGGGGGCTTCATCTAAAAATCTAGTTCACATATAGATTACAAGAACAGTCGCGTAATTCTCTATGGAAATAAAAAAAGCTGATTTGTTCGCTTTTTTCACGGCAGAAAAGTTATCTCTTACACTATAAATTTATGCTAATAGTGGCTCGGTTGTTAATTAATAAGCAGATAAGCAATAGCAACATGTAAACTAGTTGCTAAGCGTTAACCACACGCGAGTGGCCTTAAATATTTTAATTTGCTTCGGAGCAAAAATGAACGAAAAAAAAAAAAAAAGAGATAAAAGAGACTAAATGGAGCCTATAAATTGTTGCCACAATGATTTCAACAACGAGTTTTTACTGCACGCACAGAGATACACACTTTAATAAGGTACTTCGTAGTAATATAACGAAAATGACTTTAAAAGCTGCATAACAAAGACGTACACACGCGCGCGCGTAATTGGCTATCAATGTAACTTTAATGCGAAACCTGTTTAAATGTTCTAGTTTATTTGTAGTCGGCGCAGGGGGAAGTGTTATTATATATTATCAGTTTTTAAGTAGGAACAAACTTCCTGTTTAATAATACAATATTCGTTGAAGAATTTATTCTTACTTGTACGTTATATATTTGTATTATTAAAAGAAAATAATGTCGAAAGAATGAAAGATTCGAAAGAATGAAAGATTCGCAAAAACGAAAAATACTTTAACAGAGATTTCAACATGTCTTCAGTTTTATTGACTTCTCTTTTTTCGTGACTCTCACAACGTTATTGAGAAGTTTTAATTATTAGGAGGCGAGTATATTAAGAAAAAAATTCGATTTTTTTACAATTGTACAGAAGTTATGACGAAGTTGAAGGTTAAAAAAGGCAAAGGAACAGCCAGAAAAAGAGGTGTCTAAAAACAGTGCTGCCTGGAATGTTGACCAAACTTTTTTCCTTTCGTAAATTCGGTTTATTCGATATACAGCGGACGTCAGTAATGTTACCTAGTAGTTTCGGATTTCACTTGCGTGCTGGGTTCATGTCCACCACAGCTGACGACACGCACAAAAATAAACATCCGACAAAAAGTACGGGAAGTTAACTATGCGCCGGATGATTAATGTCCACAGTAAGCTTGACGGACGTAAATATAAGATTGTTAAATGTTAAAATTGAAATATACGTTTTTAAAAAAAAAAAAAAGTTGAAGTAAGTAGAAAAAAAATAAAGGTTCAAATTATAAATACATAATTTGCTAATTGAACTAGTTACCGGAACGTTTTATTCAACAAAAATATTTGTTGCGACCAAGCACAACCCTTGTAGGAGTATGTGAAGGGAAAGGGGATTTCGCTCTCAGGCCCTGAAATCACAAATATTAAAAATAAACAACGAGTATTTTAAAGGGTAAATGATAAAAAATATATAAAGTATATACGTGATAAAAACTGGTACCTACAGCCCTTCCGCTCAACCGATTCTAATCAAAAATGGACGGGTGCACAACTAGATACCAAGGTGGTCCTACCGACAAAATTTCAACCTTCTGCGACCAGTTGAGTTCTGCGTGATAAACGCATACAAACGTACAGACGTCAGAAAAAACGACTTAAAATAGATCCAGGGATGATTAAAATGGATATTTCTGTTGAAACGCGTGACATTCAAAATACTCCACAAATACAGTACTTTTTTTTTATCATCCGCATAAGGGGAAGTAATCAGGGATGGTCGAAATATCCGTTGAAATATCACGGCATTAAACATTTTACGCGATTATAGTATACTTTCTTCGCTTTGTACAAGGAAGTAAAAAGAGCACAACTGATTTCGTAAGGGTCATCAGACCCCTTAGACAGATTCGCTCGGTAATGTTTCATGTAGAATTTTCCACCTTGATTGGTGTGAACATGCTTATCCATTACCCCCATAGTTTTATGTATTATTTTTCTCTCGCGTTCCCCACTTGTCCGCAGTCCGTTCCGTCAACTGGATTAACTTTATCATCTTTAGAAGTGTTATCAGCGCTCTAAAGCATTTTATACCGTATACCAGTGTTGGCAAAGTTTTTACAAATCAAATTTTAGTTTATGTAACAGACTTCCCGCGTTCTCTGAAGTAAGATAAGAAATACATATTTTTCGGAATACTTTTTTCAACATTTATTCTAGATGAAATTTTGTAAAATAAATAAGTGATTCTTTTTCCTCTTTTTAGTTACTCAAAATAATTTTTATTTTCCATAGGGCTTAAAGTGGTAAAATAGTTAACATCATTTTGTTTACTGCTACCACTTCGAAATATTTCAGAACCAAAATAAAAAAGAGAAAAAAAACTTTAATAACGTGAACTAGTTAAATTTCACGGGGCATTATTACGAGTTTAACTGCCTTCCGATAGGGGTGTAATGCAGTTAGCTGGTATGAGAGAAAAAAAAAAAAAAAAAAAATACTATATAGTCCTATTAGTCGAGATCATTAAGCAACACGGTTAGACTGCTAACTCGGATGTTGAGTTCGATTCGAGTGATGAAAAAAAACCAAAAAAAAACAAACCATAAATTATCAAAAACTAAGGGACTTTGCTCACCAACCCCGAAAGAAGCTTCTGCCCTTGCTACTCCGAACGCGTCCCACAGAGTATTGTTAATTATTACTATTTGATGTGTTTATACTTTCTACACCGTAAAGGAGTACTCTCTCCTGTGAATTATTATTTACGACAAAAATATGCAGATAATTTCATACGATTATTTCTCTTTAAAACAAACTCATTTATTCGATACTCACAAATTATCGATTTTCGTCAATTTTGATTATACGGTAATGTAAATTATTTCTCGGATCGTCGTAAAATTGTCAGCTGACGTCGCTCGAACTCGAATGTTTGATTGTTTTCAATTATTTTTAGATGGCTGCAATATCGAAATTAGGTTCTGGCTTTCGAATAATTTATGGAAAAAAGTGAAAACATCGAAACTAGTTGAGTAACTTTTCTTATTCTTAGAGAGATGTAAGTAATTTTTAACAGTTCGGGCAAACTCTGCCGCGCCCACTATCGCAAACTGCACTTGTACAACAATAAATGAAACATTTAAAATCAATCTAAAATATACAGCCTGCGTATGTAGAATTTCCGGTAGTGTTAGATTACAGTGGCGCACCCAGTTGAGCTAGACCATCCTATTTTGATTAAAAAAAAAAAGGAAGAAACTCTAACATCATCAGGAGGCGCGATAAATACTTTTTAATAAAATTCCGGCGTAGAATATAGTTTATAAATATTTATGATTGTATTATTTGTATTATAGCATAGTATGTTCTTATAATAATATATTCACACGTATAAATAATAATCATCTTCATAAGCCACCTACTAATCGATTCTAATGGATCTGTAGGGGGCGATATTCACACAATTGAAAACTCGTACGACACTGGGATAATACTAAACTTTAAAAGAACTTTATCCAACAGACAAACAAAAATTTAATACTTTCCGCTACCGAGTAAGCGTTAGTTTCGGTCATATCGAGAAAGCTTTTAACTCTATAGCTCGATCACCTTTATCATAAACGCAATGATTACATATAATCATCGTTAATACAGAAAAAAAAAAAGTATATCTAACGCCAGCCTGTCGTCTTATGGAGCGTGTCCGATAATAAACGGCCGGATGAGGTTTAGAAAATTCACACCGTACATTGACGAAAATATTGCAGGTGCCCAACTACTTTTTTTTTTTTTTTTTTTATAAAAATAAACTATTCCGGGAAATGTTAAAATTATTTAAGAGTGAACAAAGAGACGAATAAAAATTTATTTTTGATATAAATCCTTGAACTGGAAAAAACACATTCAAAGTTTAAATTCGAAAATAAGATAGACGATTTCAGCTTTATATAAAACAAATCAGGTACTATCGAACACTACGTATATACTATATAATTCAATAATAATTTATAGAATATTATATGGAATTCAAATATACTATGCGAGGCTAAGGAAACAGAAATAAAATAAGTAAAATACATGAAAGTTATACTCCGCCACTGGAAACAAACCGACTCTGGATCAATTATGTATGGAAGGAAAACGATGAAATGTCCCCCAACATGTGTATTATTGCTATTATAGATTACTAGAATTTAACGTGTCAATAATATAAAATTACCATCGAGGGAAAAAATTCGGTTAACAAGAAACCAATACATATTACATCTATCCCTGGATCGTAAATCTAGACATTGATAACACTGATGATTCATAATTGATTTAAATAAGTACAATCCCGAATGATATACTAGAGGGGAAAAAAATTGGTGTGTGGAAAAAGGAGGTGCAAAAATGGTTGAAGGAATGGCGCAAAGACTGAAGATTAAGTTACGTTCTTTATCTCGCTACTCTTTAATGGTTCTTTTTCTTTGGTTTTGATTCTGTCGTGTCCTTCCTGGATTTCATATTCTCTCAGATCATTTTATTTTTTTCGATTTTATTCTTAAATTTGTTCGCTATAATTGTATTTGTTATAAACTATTAAATATTAAGCTGTCTGCATGTAATGGTGTACAGATGCGTATTACGCGGCATGTTATGTAATTGTTATATGTATATTCTTACTTAAATATAATGCTAGGTTTATAAGGATTGTTATTTAGGGAATAAAGATAGTTGAAATTTTTATACTTTGCATATTTTTTAATAAACGCTGATAAGACTGTTGGGCACTCACACAACGGACATATCTATGAGACCTACAACTTATTTCTAATAAAAAAAAAAAAAAAAAAAATCAACTCAGTTCAAAAATAAAGTAATATACAAAAAATATAAAAAGAGGCTTTTATTTATCGTGATGAAAATGAGGAAAATGATTTTTTCGCGCCCATAAAATTTGAATATTTTTTAAAAGAATGCAATAAAAGCGTCGAACGATACGGGATTAATATGCTTGGTAAAATCGGAGGTAACGCAAATTTATCTCCGCATGGAAAAATGTACGCCATTGTCTTAGCTCGACATATTAGTGATGCCAGTATTCCTGGATTGTACTTTTCGACGAGCCAGAAAAAACGTACAAAGCAAACTGTGCAGGATATCGATGCTCCGAAGAAACATTTTCTTGGAGTTACTTTCGATCATCGTCTCAAGTGGACGGCATATCTGAGGCAACTTCGACATGAAACGCACCAAAGAATGAATATACTGAAAATGTTCCGAAATAGGGCCTCTTCGGTCCTGGCCCCAAGAGGATGCTGCAGCTGTACAGGGCTCTTGTCCGATCCAAGCTTGAATACGGCAGCCTGGCATATCTGTCGACGTCAGAGACTTGCCTCCAAATACTTGACCCAGTACATAATGCTGGGATCCGAATAAGTCTGCATGCTTTTTTCCGACAAGCCGAATAACTAACATGCAGCTCTTATGCGGCGATCCGCCTTTAAGCACTCGGAGGAAATTAACTGCTATCCGATATAGCCTCAAAGTCGAATCAAATCCCGATCATCCAAATTACACTGTACTCATAAACAATGAAACCTTCCTCTCCACCTATATACGCGAAATTAAAAGTGCTGCACATATTACAGAAGATGATACGCCAGCCGACAGAAAAAACAAAATTCTCGACCAGTGGCTGGAAAACTTACAGGTCACAGCACCAAGCACCCTGATCACGATAAAACTGAACAATAGCGACTGGACGGACAAAATATTCAAGGCAACAAAAAAGAATAAACCGCTCACATCAGCCATTATCAGGCTATACCTGGGTCATACACAGCTGACGCATAAGTTCATTCTCGAGAGGAAAGAGCCACCGATTTGTGAAACATGCCCTGGTGAAAGAATTCCCATAGAACATCTGGTACTATGCTGCTCCAAGTTCACCGCCAACCAACCAACTACCCCACGGACCTCAACGCTTTTTTGGACATCAAGAACCTCAATAACATAATCAGATTTCTTAAACGTACAATGCTACACTTAGTTTTATAAAACTATGTACCGTACTGTAACTAGACTAAGTAGATTTATAGCCTGTGTAGGCAATAAAAATCTAAATAAATAAATAAATGAAATATTGCATATTTAGATGAATTGGACGCAGGTGTTTGTGAAGGTTTAAGTTATGAAGAAATGCAAGAAAGGTATCCAGAAGAATTTGCACGGCGTGATCAAGACATGTTACGCTACCGGTAGCCGTGGGGTGAATCGTATGTGGACCATCAAAAAGTTCGCGATACGAAAAAGTAGGTTCACAGCTTCGATTACGCAAGTAACAATAAATCTGAAAAATACAGTTAACTAAATTTAGCGATTCTCAAAAGGGGCTATTTAGACAATTTAACACGCGATTACGCAATAAAATCGAACGGAAGCCTTGAACATTTCAAATAAGTAAAAGCGAATAAGGAGGAAGGAGTTAAAAACGAATTAATCAGAGGAAATAACGATAATAAGAACTGGATGAATTTGAATAGAAGAAAATTAATAAAAACGAAGTAAACAATAACGAGTAAAAGACAAAAACAATAAAGCGAAAAAACCACAGCGAAAAAACAAACACCGACATACATACCTATATAGTTTTGTTCCGCCACGATTAAAAATTCAATTGCCATAGATCATCGATATTGACAACGAAGCGAAACTATCCATCAAGCGATATCGCATTTCGATTTCGCTTTTCTTTAATTATAATTAGTTCCAAACAGGTAATGTTTTATTTTTTACACCGACGCTTTTATTTTATTCTTTTAAAATGTCCCAATTTGACCGTGACCTTTAAAAATTATTCTATTTATTTTTATTGCATTAACCTAATCCTTTTTTTTTTTACATTATTTTATTATTGCGCAATTTTTAATTTTATATTTGTGGACGAATGAGAGTAAAAAGAAGAAGCGACAAAAATTTATATCCGTTATATGAATAGGAAAGTAAAAGGGAATGAAACGATTTTAGTTTTAAATAACGTGATTTGCTTAATAGCTAGAAATATTAACTGGTCGAGCTCTTCGTTTTATTTTCACTTTTTTACTAACACCTGAAACTGTACACATAACTGCATCAAAATAATCGGAAGCTATTTTTTTTTTGCTTTTCGCAAACCATCTACAGGTCTTTCATAAAATTGGCCTTACGGTTTTCGAAATATTAGCGTTCCAAGATTTGCAAGAATACACAAGAATACGAACAAGCTGGTCAAGGTAAATAAAAGTCTTTAATAAATAGTGTGTATTTATGACAGGCGCGTGCGGGTCATCCAAGTACACCCCAATTTAATCGGTGTAATAAAAACTACTTTTAAAAATCGAGTACCCGCAGTTAAAAAGTAATTACAGCTGATATTAGGAGAAAAATTAAACGGGCAGCAAACGGGAAAAGGTAAAAATATCAAAAAATAAATAAAAATTTTATAACGTACTTGTTATATTAAGTAAATTTCTAATAATTAAGACATAATTGAAGAAGTACCGAAGAAAAGGTAATTTACATGTCTAACGTTACCTATTGTATTACGGTTACGTATTATTCAGTTTTACATGTTCTTTTACTTTTTTTTTTTACTATATCGCGTGTACAAATGTTTTTCTGTATGCAAAAATTTGTTACTGAGTTTTTTAGTTTGTTTTCGATTTTCGATGAGAAAAATGTTAGTTAAACAACGCATATCACGCGGCTTTTCAAGGCAGTGTTTAAACATCGACTGCGGAAGTTGTCCCCGTTGGTAAATTAATTTCTCCGGTAAAATCGACGCTCGCATATTTATACAGCATACACGTTCGCGGTGTTTAACAAAGACGGTTTTTAGGGGATTTCACGTAAATTTGCGAAAGAAACTCTCGCAGTTCATGCGCACATTCACACACATCCACGCTTACACAGTAGCGAAATCGTGCGTTGCTCGAGGCAGTTCCGATTGCGGGGAGTTTTTCTTTTGGCAATTAATATTCGCTTTTGCCAGATTTTAACGCAGATGTCTAAGCAACGATGTAATCACAGAACGGCGGGCTCTATTTATGTCCTTCTTTTGACTTTTCACACAAGTTCACATACATATATTTGAAAAAAGAAAAAAAAAAGTGGAAAAATTGAAAGTTCTATTATTAATAATACGCTTTCAAAATGATTTCGCGCGATTTCGAAACTACAATATTATCTTTGTATTCGTAAAATTAAAACAAAAAAAAAGAAAAAGAATTCGAAATAAGAAACAAAGTTATTGCCAATTTATTGGTTTCACTTTTGGCTAGGAAAAATGGAAGATCAATCAATTTTAAAGCAGGGATAGGACGGTGTCAAGGGTTAGATTTTATAAAACGATTTCATGAGATGGCGGGAATGGAAATTACTACCACCAGCGAAGAAAATAAAGGAGTATAGGAGAGAGAGTGTAAGCGGTGAGGACATCAAAAGGCGGCGATAAAAATCTGATTGCTCGCAGAAGAACACGAAATTAAGATTCGTAAGGTGGAGAAGATTAAGCGCAGATCAAGTAAGGAAGTAAATAGAAAAAGCTGTAAAATAGCTGTAAAAAAGTTGTCTGCGGGTACATTTGAGACAAGCTACCGAAGCGAATCTTTAAAATTCTCGTTGTCGAGTGCATGAGTTGGATGTAATTTTACAATTTCTTCTTTTTAATTCTGGTATCGTTTTATTTTGTTGTTTTTTTTTTTTTTTTTTTGAAATTTTGATTTTATTCTCAACATCAAAAAAGAAAGAGGACAGATGGAAATTTTTGAAGCGAGACTGTGCCGGCAGTCTGGAAGTATTTTAAAGCAGCATGTCAGAGAAATCAGCGCGATAGATGAAGAAGAACTGTTCCGCAGGATCTACAAAAATGGATTATTTTCACAGGTGTCACTGATGCAGACTTTGACAAACAAAAAAAAAAAAAAACAAATCGAAACAACAGGGCAAATAGCATTTATAACGGATGTGGTAAGAAGAAAGGAGGAAAGAAGAAGTCGAAGCAGAAGAGAAATTCAATACCGTCAAATGTTGAAAACGACGCTCGCATCGCGAAGATTGGTGAAAATTTAAAAAAGGAAAATTAATATTAGTTTAGAATGTTTAAAGCGAATGTATTTGAACGCATAAAATTGATTTCGATTGTCGATAGTATGTTAACTTGATATATATATATATTATATATATATATTATATATATATTATATATATATATTATATATATATTATATATATATATATATATATATATATATATATATATATATGTGGAAAAAAATGTTTTCAAAAAGCTTGTGGGGCAAGTAATAGATATGCAAGAAAATTAAAAATTGAGGATAAAGGGGAAACTCGTAATATTTTAATAGACCTCAGAGAACACTATCCTTTAGGTAGTTTCATCCCCAACTATAACGTTATTCAGCTAACTTAATTATATATATATATATATATATAATGTCTTCGTACGTGTATTAATATTACGTATTACCAATCTCGCGGTTTATTTAACTTTTTCTCGCAGGCGGAGTTATTAGTGTCTGTTGAAATTTAGCAACATCAGTTTTTAAAGTTCTATTCGGTTTTATTAAGTTGCCCGTTTTATGCGTAATACTTAAATGGTGCTAAACGATCTTTCTAATATTTATCTTAATCGTATTTGAGTTAAACGAAATTTCTTAGAGAGATAAAATTTCCGTTCGTTTTTTCGAAAATGTTATGCGACGCCAGATACGGGCGGAAGAGACTGAGTTGGATAATAGCAGTCACTTGGTGAAAAATAAAAAGAACGAAACAATAGTAATTCTAATAGTTTTTTTATTTTTTTATTTTTAATTGAAGAATTAAGTTTCCCTTGTCGCTTGTAAAATTTGTTACGATGCCGGATCGATCCATAGTCACGCGGTCTTTATAAAAAGGCGAAATTAAGTTCAAGGAAAATTACCGTGCATTACGAAAGATCTCTATTGTTAAAATAAGAGCCGCGTAAAATAATTATAAAAATAAATTCTATCACGTTTTAGCGAAACTTTTGAAATATCGAAGTTCGCACTTTATTATCAAAAATTACCGGGGACTCGATTCTTTTCATTTGGTTCGGATTGCTGATTAATCTCAGGAATGATGAAAGGATTTATTTCAAAACATTAAAAAAACAAACATAAGGCGAGCGACCACGGTTTCGAGTAGTGTCATTAGTCGACCTGTGTGTTCGCAGAGGTTATCTCCATCCGCAGAATAGTGACAAAAGTCGAAAATAGGTCGGAATCTACATCATCGACAGTAAGCAGACTGAGAATGGGAAGGAAAGAAACCAGTTGTTCTTCTGAAGATAGGCTAAGCAGTGTGCGTCGATGACCTAGAAATTGAAATAATTCGTCGGCTAGCGAATAGCCGAACAGACGCCGCGGTGCGGCGAATTATAATACACCTGATAAAATTAAAATATTGTTACTCTGAGAACAAGGTGAGCGCGATTTTAGTCGTGCCCGGAGCTATTAAACGATATTTCCATGTAAATCTGCATGTACTAGGGACTACATTGTAAACCGTTTATTAAAATGATGAGACTAGGTCATTGTTGTTCGCCCATCAGAGAAGGGATTTTAAGCATAATTTCAGAGCAAACTCTCGACCACTCGGTATCATGGTGTAAAATCGAAGGAATTCCATGCGCGCAAGGTGTGTGTTATGAGGGGGGGGGGGGATTCATTATACATAAAAAGATGATTACAGTGTCGCTGTATCGTTTCCGCCAATGTGATTATGCGTGTCAGCCGCGAATTATGCAATCGCAGAGAGTTTACGCACTGCGACAGGAAGTGAGGAAAATTAAAAATTTAAAACTTCCGCAGTGATTAGGAATAAAAATTTTACAATTTAAGCTGTTAATTAAGTTCGCTATACGGTGGCGTGAAATTTAAATAAAGTTATTCTCTTTCTCTCCCTCTTGGAATTGTGTATCCTCCTAGAAGGGACATCGTGACACAGAAATACTGTCATCGTTGAGTAAGCAGTTTACGCCATCTGTTGTACGCTTCATGAACACACATTTACTGAAGTTATTACTACGGTAAATATACGTAAAAAATTTTAATTAACGCGTTATTTTTCTAGTGCATTAAAAAGAAAAAAAATGTGTCGTCATTGTTAGTTGTTTTTTTTCTTTCTTTTTGGGCGCGTCAACCACAGGCAATTTTTGAAGTGTCAATGTGAAGTAGCGAGATTCGAACCGGGTCCTAGTCGAACGAAACACCGCAGCCTAACGAACTACGTCAATTTGCGTTTTGTTTTAATTAATAACTTTTTACGGGTAATAGATTAATTTTTACAAAACGCTCGACGAAAACAAAAGTCGTGTGGTTGGAGATGTTCTTTTAAATACGTAATTTGGGAGATTACTATGTGACTAATTCGCAACCGATTTGGGTCAGGCAGTTTTAGTGGGACGATGCGATGTTTCGGTAGAAATCCCGCTGTCGCATATTAGAAATATATGTAAAAAAAATTCATGCATGCGTCGTCCGGTTAACGACCGTAGTTGCCGAGGTAACAAAAAAATATACTTTTTTTAATCTTTTCATCATTTTTCTTTATGACAGCTTAGTGGCTTGAGCGCTTGGTTACGAACATAATGGTCGTGAGGGTTTAGCGGAAGTAAAAATAGAAGTGAATTCGAGTAAAATAGCTAATTTAATAATTAGTTAGTGGCTGAATAATGATTAATGGCCGCCAAAAAAAAAAAAAAAAAAAACAACAAAAAAAAACAACAAAAAAATAAGAAAAACTATTTTTATTTAACGTAATGGATAGTTCAAACATCGGTAGAAGTGAATTTTATTTCGAAGAATTGATTGTCTCCGATTAGGAAATACAATCGATTCCTCTTAAACTGCGTCGATAACGCTATGTAGGTTACGAAACGGTTCGTTTCTTTCGAATGTAAACACATCGAAATATCTCTCACTGTTGTTTTCTTTGCGATCGATTTTAATTAGAGTCAGTTTGAAGTAGCCGGTCTAATACATCCAAAAAATCGCTAATCTAAATCAGTTAATTAGTGCAGCGGTATAAGACGGTGTAAAATGAAAAACCAAACAGGTAATAATTATTTCGAGTAATTAGAAAGAATAATTTTTGTTATCGCGTTCATTATTATTATCATTATCATTACTTTTTAACTGGCGACCTTTTAATGCGCGCTTTTCTGACGAAATTGTTTCCGTATAGAAGTTATCGTGCAAAAAAATTTCCAAAAAAATGGTGTTCAATGAGGTTTCTCACCGAATTCCATATCAGCCACATCAGGAAGAATAAATTCGCAGCCGACTACGCGAATTGTTTTGACGAGAGACATATCGGATGTTTTTTTGATGATCCTCCAAATTCATTACATCAGAATCCGATAAGCTGAATAACGGCATAACTAAGCCGGACTGAATCACCTCTACCCTCAATAATTCTTTTATCATTCTTTTCGACATTTGAAAAAAAAAAAACATCGTTCCGAATACCACATCTCCGGCAATAATACAAGATGCTCTTTATAGATTAAAATCTTTCTTAACGATCGGTAAAACGAGAAGAGGCCGGGAGGTGTATTTTTAAAATTTGTGCAAAACGGAGCCTCACAAGTAACTTTATAAATATATATTCGAAATAAAACAATTGAATTTAACGCTGGCGAGTAAATCTTTAGCTTGCTCCTCCTCAACCGCCGCAATCTATTGTTTATAGAATAGAGAGAAATCGTAATTTGAGTGCTTTCAAAATTACCGGAGGGTCCATTTGAAATAAACAAAAACAATTTTGCACATGAAAATACATTTTTAATTATTTATTTAAAATTTTTCTTTTTCGAGAGGTAAGTTAAATTTGATAGTAGACGTTGGTACCTTGGAGAAACTTGAAGAGGGCGGAAACAGAATTGACGCTGTGAAAGTGCACCTGAACAGTCAAGTAGAGGATGATGAATAGACTCTGGAGCGGCTGAGCAGTTTGGACAGACTGGGGAGGGGTGCGAGTAAAGAGATGGTCATGTGTGAGAAGAGTATGGGCGAGGCGGATGCGTGCGAGAACAACTTGGTGTCATCTGTGCAAATGAGAGGTTCGATTTCCATTTTCCAATAGGGTCAGAAATAAATAATTTAAGAGCATCGAATATCGGAAGAAAAAAGAAAAAAATGTTGACAAATAATAAAAACAAAAATTCAACCAGCGTTATTTATGGCTATTGTTATTTAATGCTGCGAAATCGTTATATGAATAATTTCAAATATTTTTATATTAAAAAAAACCAAAAAAAAAATGCATATCATAGAGAGAAATGCCGGCTGGTTTTGAATAACGATAATCACGTGACAATAATATCAAGTTATCCCCGAAAATAGAATATCGATATATGTATTTAAATACGTTTTGCGTTTTTAATTTATTTACCAATTTTCATGTATAAGTTTATTATTTAGTTTCGTAATGGAACATCAGATTTGTTTTCTTTTCATAAACACTAATAATAGGTCCGTACTAACGCCAACGCAGCAGTTAATTGCCTAAAAAGCTACGGATTAAAAATTTCGCTCCCGACAGTAACCCCGTTAAAAAAAGTATTTTTGTATAAATTTTACGTTAACCTCCTGCGACCTGTAACAGTCAAAAATTTATCCGAGTACGCAACTACATTCGATCTTTAATAACAATTACACGGACATGTGAGTCACTAAATTTTCTAAAGTGTCTTTGTTTTGGAAAACGACTAGACCTACACTGTCGGATATTCCATCTGATCTCGTGATGAACGTCACGCAAATTTTAACAAAAAAACATATAACCAAAAAATTTTCCTCAGTTCATACACTGATCTTTCTTTCGATTCTTTCTCCGTATTCGTCGTAATCTACAAATATATACCGCATACTGTCATTCGATGGATACATAATCTCTAATAAATTCCACTCGATTTACCCTTACGGAGGGGGAATTGTCGGCCGGTAATATAAACACAATTGTAATCGCTATTACGATTTTGTAACGACTATATTACATTGATTATTATTATTATTATTATTATTATTATTTCTTAAGAATCATTCCCGCGCAGACAGAATAAACATAAAATCTGTTTTACTATCATACCGATGGCGACAACTGCGAATCAAACTCGATGACAATTATGCCGTTAGTTACAAATCTTAAACATCTGCATATGCCGAAGAGGAGTTCTTTTCTTACGGAGAACTCTAATTCGGCCTATTCTCATCGTTACAATACTAGGATTCTGGAGGTGGAGCGGGATATAGGACTATATGTCATTGACCTTTATCCTATATATGCTACAAGTGCGTAACGGCTTACCGAAATAGCTGTTAAATGTAAAACAGTTAACAAATGTATACATGGAACTTTGGAATAGCAAAATAAACGCTGAGATACGCTGTCAGCACGCCGCTAATTGTAAATACATTTAATCGCTTCGTTCGAATAATTATAAAACCATTTCAGATCACACGTGATTTACGCATGAATACTTTCTAGAAACCAGCCTTTGCTACCGTGAAACGACCCTTTTGTCTAATCCACAACGTTTTCATTCGTTTCAACAGTTCTTTTATGTTTATTTGATACGGAGATTTTCAAACAACACAAAAAGTAGCAGTTCACCATTATGTCTCTATCTCATATATAATGTAGTTAAAGATAAAAAAGTTCTGCTGATATATATATATTAAAAAAATCCCAATCTGATGAATACGAGATATTTAATCATTTTCTTTAAACTATTTAGAAAGATTTTTTTTTACATACAGTCTAGTCCTATTATTTATTTATTTATTTTTTTGGGCTCGTCTATATAGACAATGTGGCCGGAGGAAAAAGGGTGTGTGGTATCGGATGTTTAGGCGGTCAGATGTGAAGGATAAAAAAAGTATGTACGTCTATGTCAGGTTGGATAAAAAAAGGATAAAAACAATCAGGATCTGAGAATGAAAAGGAATAAGGGGGATTCACATAAATGAAGAATAAATATTTTACACATTATATTTGAAAATTGAAATATGCGTGTTATCAGTGAACAAGCGATTTTTTTTTTTTTTTTTTCTAATTTAGGTGAATAAACCGATAATACAATAGCGGAAATCGTAACGACTTTGAAGGGGGTGAATAATCTGATCGTTATAACCGGTTTTATACCCGATATCAAATAAAGCACTTTGCTTTTTAATGCCTAAAGTTTACTATTACTATTCGTAAAACTTTCGAGTATTTTGCGAAATAACTTTTTTCATTGATTAAACAGATATATATACATATAAACATAGTTTCGCATATTTTTTAAGATAACGAATTTTTTCTTCATACAATAAAAAAAGTATCAACAGTTCAATTTTTGATTTTTTTTTTTTTTTTTTTTTTTTGAAGAAGTTTGTAATTTGCAACATTTTTGATTAGAACAAGCTGGGTATAGACTTTTTTTTAAATAATTTTTGAATGATTCCTGTAAATTCCCAAGTTTACAATAAGCATTTAACATAAACACATAAAGAATACATCAGTCCTAATCTGTAGGAAAACTTTATTCTTTCAACAAGAGGGTATCACTTTTTTTGTTTTTATTTTGTTAGATTTATCCGCAGAAGAAACCTTTCGAAGTTAAATTTTACGTTGCCTGGTCGTTATAGGCGATAATTACTTATCTGCGTACCACCGAAATTTCGGTCGTAATAATCGGTATGTCGTTATAACCGAGCCCAGAACAATTACACGCCTTGGAACCCGTCTTAGCGTTCATCGGGAGTTAATTCTACGAATGGTGACCAATTTCGTTTTCTTATTATCGGGCTTCTTTATGCGTATTATTCCCCTCACGCGTGTCCGCGGTAAAACTGTTACTACCTCTGCATAGTTCCAACCCACATTGCGCGGTAATTGCAACCGCATCCCACGTTTGATCGTGAGACACGTTGTAATATTTTTTTGCATTGGTGCCGGTAAAGTTGGCTCGTCTCGCAAACGCGATGGTTCTCAAAATACGTCCAACTCCTAGAGCACTTTATAACACCACCTCCACATCTTTTTGTACTACGAATTAAAAGCTAAAAGCTATCGCATATACTCCCAGTCCGAATTGCTGCTCAGGCAGCAACTGCGTCCACTGTTGGACTTTTTACTTTTGTGGTGTGCCCCCACCCCCCTTCGATTTCGATACAAAAACGTGATTCTAATTATGTCTTTTTTTTTTTTTTCTTCTTTTCGAAAGAGGAAGTTGACCTGAGACGATGTCTACAATCGGTGATGGTTGTAAAAGATGATTTTTATTTTTACTTTTTTTCTATCGGGCTTGTCAACCTTTACCCAAAAAACAATTTAAAAAAAAAGAAGTCAATTATATCTTGATGCGGCCAGAAGAGAAAGATAAAGAAGAAAGATTTATTTATTATATGGAAATTTACACGGGAGCTTTATAGAGCTGTGTATGTTTAATAAGCAATAATTTTAAATACAGGCCCCTATGTTGATTATGTAAAAATCTACGAAACACATTCATTACTCAAGTCGTTGACCAAGTTCGCATTTGAGTTGAAAATGAATCGAGTAGTTCGGGAGTGCTACAATTCCGGGGATTAAGAAGAGGAGAAATTATAGAAGAAAAGATGAAATGGTAGGAAAGGTGGAGGGAGCGAAAGATAATGAAATACCTGGCGCATAACTAAATATATTCTCAGTCTTAAGATGTTTGTTACGGCGTTTATAATTTTATTATTTTATTAATTATTTAATAAATGCGATGTACAAGAATACCCTTGCATTTATTTAAGACGACTAAACCCCGCCGCTTTTTTAACTAAAAAATTTAATCAAGGCGAAAAAACTGACTAATTAAAAATGGTTTAGCGTTCATCTTGGTTGTTGTTTCAACTGTTTTTTTTTTTTTTTTTTTTTTTTTCGTATTATTGCCTGCAAAAATAAAATAAAATAAAAATGCGGGAAAAATTCTATTACTAGCGCGTTTAATTTTTTGAAGGTAATTGCACATCCGCTTAAAAAAAATAACGAGCGAAAAATATATTATTAGCTGTCGAAAAATTCCGAACATACTGAAAGACCAATCTGCCGAAAAATCGATCATTGTCATAACATTCATTGACCGTAATGTCTAGAAAAATAAAAGGAAACAAAAAAAAAAAAAAAAACGTCTTCCTATATACATACTATGCGAAGACATGTTTTACTAATAGGAAACAAAAAAAAAAAAAAAAGAAAAGACGGCTAGATGTTATAAGGCAGATTTTTTTTTTTTTTTTTATTATTCTACTTGAAAATTAACGGAAAATAAAAATGAAAACCTTTTCCATTCGGATATTCCTTAAAGAATAACTGCAAAAACGAATAAGAAAAAAAAGTAAAAAATATAAATAAAAAGCAAGGAGCGAAAGAATTAAAGCCGGTTATTTATGTTTTCGTAAATGAGAAAAACATGGACGGAGAATACTCGTACTTATCTCTAGAGGCGACGAGAACATTACCATTTTTTTCTTTCTGAGGCAGAAACATCGAAAAAATATTACGCGAATCGTGTGCACGTTTAATGTTTCATTTTCCGTTCCAATACTATTTTTCGCAATTTGTGTTGTTTACTACGTCCATCTGCACCTTAGGCTAGAACGCAGTTACTTACATCCGTCGATAACCAACTAGTTTTTTCTGCGTAACAAATTAATGCCAAAACAAGAAGAAAAAAAAACACCTCTTCCGACCTGAACTATTACACTTTAATTACGCTATAATTATCTTCACGCATAACTCTGTTATTAAATAACATTACCGTAGTTTCGATTTTTGGCCAGTGCTGTGATATAGACACGATTGTTGTGTTGCACCCCTCTTTACTCGTTCGGAAACGAAACACACTGCTCGTGATTTAACAGTGAGGAAGTAACTGGAATCCGGATAATACGGAACTAGAAATCAGATTATCGGATCGGGATATTTTTTGCCACCGCAATGAGTTCGCTTGTAAGTAACGCTTATTTCCATTTTTTCGAGGAAATTTTATTGCAATTTTTTACCTACGACATGATAGGAAGATGATGGATTTTGTTATTAAAATTAAGTTTATACATAGCAAAGTTAACAAATAAACGAAAACATTATACGTGTGTATATATATATATATATATATATATATACATGTGCGTCGTCAGCGGACGGCAGGGGGGGCAGCTGCCCCCCCCCCCCTGGAGCATTGAAATTTTTTAATCAACTGGCCATAATGAGCATTCATAGGCGCGTAATCATGAATAATTTGCCAAAAACCCACGGAAATTATGTTTTAATTAAGATTTTATTCTTGTTTAATAAAATATTAAGCCTTTACAACTTATAAATTTTATTTTTTCTATAACTCATATCCATTTTCTATCATCTTGCCCCCCCCTGGCGGCTGGCAACTCATCTTGCCCCCCCTGGGCCCATCGGCTGGCGACGCCCTTGTATATATACATACATTGGTTGTAAGAAATTTGTTAACAATCAGAAAAATGTGTTCTTTTGTTGGTATTATCTAAAATGAAAGCAGTGACATTTCGTGTCATAAGAGCGATATGCTCTGTATAACACGCTATTTCGTGGGAAAATCTGCTATTGGCTGATAATTGCGAGATGGTTTGAACATATTTTCATGTCGCTCTTTCCTAGCCATTTTAAAAATAAGTTGTAAACTTATATTAATAATTTCGAATTTTATCTCTAATTTTTATATATACGTATGTGTGTATATGTATTTTTTAAATAATTCTCGATTCCGGTTCCTCCTCTTACCTTTCTACCGCGGCATTTGTCGATAATTTTTTTAAATAAAAATTTTTTCGAATTCCCCGTACACGGTATAATGTGTACAGCGAATCCTAATAAGATGGTCCAGAAGCGACGAAAATATTTAATTAAAATATACAATAACTCGAGAACGGTTCGACTTATTAATTTTGAAATTGCGTCATAAATTACAATTAACATTCTCTTTCAGACAATTTCTGTAACTTCAAGTTAACCGAGACAACCAAAAAACCCCGAAAAACCGTCAAAAATACATAATATGAAATTCGAAACGACCTGAAAAATCACCCTTAAAAAATTCGTAACTCGACCCTTTAAAAATGAAATTCAAAATATTAAATCGCAGAAGCTATTTTTCAAAAAACCAAAAGATTACGATTTAAAAAAATTATACAGATTATCCATCTTTGCAAAAAAAAAAAAAAAAAAAAAAAAAAAAAGATGTTCATGTAAGTAATAGACCGAGTAAAAAAAAAGTTCAGAAAACCGAAACGTACCTCTCTTGTATAAAGGACCGTTTTATAAGAAAACTATAGCCGAGCGTACAACTTTATATTTAGACCGCTTGGGCGCGCCGAAAATTCACAAGTTTAAAAAAAATATTTTCTTTTTCGAGCATGTGATATGTCGGTGGAAAGATCGCAATTTGTCGGCACCGAAATCGTGTATTTCATTTTCCTAACAAAACTATCGAAGATGACGAAAAGTTCAAAAAAAAAAAAGCCTCGAAAACGACATGTAAGCTTTTTTTTGCGCCGCGAGTATTGTAGTTAAAAACGTTGAACTAATATGCGCTTCCTCTCGTATATTTCTATAGCATGGAGCATCGGGGTTTCTTTAAAATTAGGCCCGAGGGGCTTCAAATGCTCGAAATTTTCGAAAAAAATATAAGTTTTTTTTTCTTCTAGGCATGTGATATATCGATGGAAAGATCTTTATTTGTCGAGAACGAAATTGAGCTTTATTCCCGTAACGAAATTTTCGGAGTTATCGAAAAGTTCAAAAGAGCGCGAAAAACGACCCGTCCCTCCCCTCTCTTTACAGTGCAAAAAATCAGATTTCTTTTCGTTTCGATTTTTTAGTATTATGTAAATGTAAATTATAGTTATCTTTAAGTTAACATACGGAATCTTCAGCGCATGAGAAACATCATGCCTGACTGAACTCGTTTTTATACTTATTCTCACATCCGTGGTTTCGCCTTTTATTTTATTTATTATTTTCTCTGTAAATTAAAAAAATTAATATGTATATATATATATATTTTTTTTTTTTTTTGAAGGTAAATGCTTCTATATAAAATGCACTTCGAATGGAAAAATACATTTACACATTATAATTTCGTAAAAATGAACTCAAAATTAAAAAAATAATTTTTTCACTACAATAAAAATATATTTCATCGAGTGCATATAATTTTACTTTTACTTAAACATACTACTTTGGCAGCAATGCAAAAGAGAAAAATTTCTGATTACAATAAAATGCATAAACGCGTGGGAAATTTGTTTACGGATGTACACAAAGAATATATCACATTTTATAATTAATTAATATACATCATAAAAAGCTCGCTGCCCGCCCCATTTTGATATGATATATAAAAGGGAAATTTAAGAACCTCTAGAGGTTTTACTGACCCCAACGTAAAACGGAAAAAGACGGTACTATTAAAATTACTCATATCGTCGTCGGCGAAAGAAAGCGACGATTTAATGTAAAAAAAAAAAGCTAAAAAAAAACTAAAAAAAAAACAATTAATATTAATTTTTGAACGTCACACAATTTTCATGGTAATCAGAGTTATATATTAAAAAACTTTTTATTTTTACACTCTTATGACGGATAATCTTTGAGAACACATTAAATGTTAAATTTTAAACGATAAAAATTTATTTATACGCGTATATTACCGTAACAGAATTTTATTAGCAAATTTTTACATATCCTCCCGATTGCACATCTTAATATCGCATTTGCAGCAATATCATCGCTATTGTATTACTCAAATTAAGGAAATTATGCGTAAAACTCGAATAAACGTTTTAAAAATTGAAACACAGTTGTTTAGCTCGCACAGAGCAGTTTGGCACCTCGACTTTTACTTTTATTTTATTCCTCCGATTATTTGTTTTCGTTAATATTATTAAATTTTACATTTTCAATCTGTGACAAATTATTCGAAACCAACCCCGCTGCTTCATTTTAATGAAACTGCTCAGCGGTAATAATCGTCTCTTTTAAAGTTGAATTACTTTTTTTTAATTGTTTCTTAAACATTCTAACTCTGAGATACTTTAATCTTATCATTGCGACAAATTATTCTACTCGTTTGTTGTCCGACCAGCCAAGACCGAGGCAAAAATGCAAATCCATTTTATCTTATTACCTTACACGTAATACCGAGTGAGCAAGTGCTTGCGGACTTTTTCAATTCCTCAGTGCAGAGATGTTCGATGCTAATCAGGCCAAGAGACATGCACACTGCACGTAATCGTAATATTATTGTGTTTCGGTCTAAAATTACGATTACGTCTTAACATACACCGCAGTGATTTCCAATCTTTTTTTCGTTCAACATACTCGTTACGATAATGCTTCGTACCACCGCGCTTACGTTATTAGGTGAAACCGTGCATACATAATTATGGTGTAATGAGTAAAGTAGAAAGATTTATACACGTTACGAATTTAACCGCATTTCTTCATTCGTTATCGGGTTTTCCGTTGATTATTTTTATTGATAATATTTCTATATTTTATTGATACTATTTCTATATTTTATCGATACCATTTCTATATTTTATTGATACTATATCTATATTTTATTGATACTCTATATTTTATTGATACTCTATATTTTATTGATTCTCTATATTTTATTGACTTCCCGTCAATGAAGTGTTTAAAATGCTAGAAATTTCGGAAGTTAAAAAGCTTCACAGTTTGTTTCTTTGTTTTTCAACGCCGCTAAATATGAAAACGCACGTTTTTGAGGTTTCGAAGAGTAACACGGGTGTGAATTGAGAAATCCGACTTCTTTTCTCTGCTTTAGTTCGAAAGCAAAAAGATTTTTTTTTAATCCCTCTACGAAATGCTCTCAGATGATATGTCGCAGGTAAACAAAGTGTTTTTTTGTCGTTTTTTTTTTTTTTTTTTCCTAACTGTGGTGGACATCAATCTAGCGTAAACGGAGTTTTTCTATATTTTCTATGTGCAGCAGGATATTCGAACTAGGGCATAGTTTTCGGCACTGTAATGTTTTTTTGTTAAAAATGTTGTATCTTATGTACTGGTTTTTGCACCCACTGCAGTTCTATATCACACGATAGCACTGCGTTCTTCGTACGTGTTTTAACATTTGCAGAACACTGAAAGACAACGTTTTAATGTTGATCATTTCATATTACGGAGACGTGCTTCTCGTTAAAATGATACAGCACAGCCGATGAACTGCACTTTAAATAGTTTCGTTTTTTTTTTTTTTTATTTCCTAAAATTTTTTAATCGATAATTCGAAGCAATCTTTGGACCTGCGCGATAATACTTCGGTCTATAGAAAGTCAGATTTGTCGTTTCTGTTTAACCTCTTTCATTCGTTCCATCTAGTTAATATTTTTCCCCATTTAGTAGCGGTTCAATTTACATATTAATTGGGCCCAGTTGTTTTTAATTAGCGTAACAGAAATAAAAATAAAAAGTGGCAAGGTTGGTGTTAATGTGGAGCTTTTAATGAAAGTATAAGCAAAAAAAAAGTACCGAGTTTTTAAATATTTTCCCTTTTTTTTTTCTATGAACAGTTTAATGCCTGCAAATACAAATAGTATCGGAAAAAACAACAACAACAATAAAACCATGTATACGGCAACGCTCCGCTAACTTTTATTTAGAGTCCTAATAATAAAATTTTCCCACAAGCCGGCTTTAGTTTTTATTTTTTCACACTACTAAATTTCTGTAGCAATGATTGTTTTGCGAAATAACAAAAATCCTTCAGGTATATAAACTGTCGGAGCAAGCAGCGAACAGAAAAACCGAGACCGATCTGAATTTGTCCGATATGAATTTAGCTCGATTTATAAATCGTATTACAATTTATGTACATTAAAAAAAAAAAAGAAGGTAACGCTTAATTAAAATGTTTGCAACTTTTGACCACTTTAATTCCCGCTAATTATACAATTTCCAAGTTAAAAATACAAGCGCCGCTATAATTTATACCGCAGAGTTGTTGGAATAATAACTCGGAACAAAGAAAAAAAAAAAAGGATTGAAGCACACTAGCGAAAAATTTCTTGTTTTCCTGAGGCTTATCGGCAAACAGTCTAAACGATGATGAGAGGAGAACAAACACGTCACAAAATAGAGTGTGTAGACACTGGACTTTGGATACAGAACTGTGTACGGGTTGCCCTTTGAAGGGGACACTAAGTCGAATAGTAGAGAGGATATCCAAAGATATGTGAAAAATTAGAAATAACGCGTCTAAAAAAAAATAAAAAACGGTCTTTTTTTTCGGGAGGGCTCCTCAACTATGGACATATTTTTATCTTGGCCGATAAATGTCAATAACAAATGCTGAGTAACGCCCTCGGCTTGCGATCGCAAAAATACAAAAAAAAAAAAAAAACATATCAATAAGGTACCACGATTAGCACGAATAAATTTTTTTTTCTCTTTTTTTTTTTTTTTTAATTGTGTTTGTCAGCAAGGACATCAACCTAAGAAATGGCTAGAAGGAGAAATAAATTTATATTCTTATGCGTTTACGGACAGAGTATAAAAACATTTCAGGGACCGGAATAACCGAAACAGAACGAAATGAGAAAACACAAGCAACACTGAAAGGAGTAGGAATATCAAGTTTTAAAAGCGAAGAATAGAAGGACGATTACTCGACGGATTCAAAGAAAATGTGATACCAGGGTCACGAAAAAAGTAATTAGAAGATAGGTGAAAAAATGGAGTAGAAACAGATGAAAACCGAGAAAACGGTGCAGGAAGGAGACTATGGTTAAAGCGAAGGCGACAAATAGCAGACATAATCTTATTCGAAGAGTATATTTTGCGCGAAAAAGTACTCGAATAAGTTGAGCCGTCAAATTGTAACAATTTTTCGGCACTGTAAAGGTAAAGAGTTACGCAAAATGAGGTGCACTTTCCTAGATGCAAAAAAAAAAAAAAACAAAAAAAACAAAAAACAAACTATTATCGGTTCTCAAATACGAAACAAATAGATGAAAAAAAGTTTATTTTTAAACTTTCAGACATGTAACAAACCTCCGAAAGAAATTTAGCAATTATTTACAACGACGAATTAAAAACAGCACTTTTTTTTTTTTTTTTTCTAAATTTGATCATAACAATAAAACATCGTTTGTAATTAAAATCTCCAAGTCTCCTTATGATAGAAAAACAAAAAAAAAAACCAAAAAGCAAGAAAATACAATTACTTTTTATAATTTCTTCTAACGTGTAAATTTCAAATAGGTGAATTGTGTCGTCCGTTTATTACAATAAAATAAAACAAGGAGGTTTTAGATTTTTTCTAATGTGTAAACCTAGAGATGAGTGATAAAAAATTTTTTTACTTATAATGCAAAAATGAATGAATAAAGTTCTACGACATAACCATTCTTTCCGTACTATATCGCTAAAACTATTATTCCTATTTTCGTCAAAACCATATTATTAGTTTCTGTTTAATGCGATTCTTTCTAATCAAAAATATATACGCACTCGCGCAAGCTTGGGGAAAAAGTATAGACAATTTTACTTAATTTCAATATAGGGTAGTCTCATTATTTTTTACCTTTTTGAAGCGGCGAAATTTTACTTGCAAGGTGTGGTACAAACAAAAAGAAACAAATAAAATCAGTTTGCCATTTTATCTACCAGTTGTAGAGTTAAAAAAAAAAGAAAAGAAAGGTAGAGATAATAATAATATAATTGAAGATAAGACACTGTAGTGCTTACCTTTAGCCCATCCGGTCAGAACGTTTCCCAAATAGACGACTTTGTAGACCGGGTCGTACTCGGTGATATTGACCGATCTTCGACCAAGCAACTTGCCTAAGCTTTGCTTAAAGTTCTTCAGACTGCGTAGCTGAAAGTCCTTCTTTCCGGTTGAGTATGTATCCTTTTCCAAGCTGGCCACTTCCGTCATTATATTACCGATATCGTAACGAGCGTTTATGTGATCGTTTTCGTTTTTTTTTTTTGTAAAATAATAACAACGGTGTGTAATAGAGCAAACTGAAACGGAAATTTAACAAAAAAATTTCTCGATTGTTTACAATTGACGAAAACGGAAAAAACACACTTTAACGAGTCGATGCGATTTTAGAATCGGCGATCGCGTTCACTCGGAGCGTCGACTGCGTCCAGCGTTACGATGAATCTGGCACGTTGGCCGGGCTACGTCTACTAGCGGCTGGCGCGATCAGTTTGGTTCATTGAGCGCAACCATGAATGAAATAGCTTCTAATTCTTCAAGTCTGCTAGCGTGGTGAATACGTGAGTGTGCTGGCTAGGACGACGCGCTCGCGTTTATCAGCGTGTGCATGTAACGTTCGCAGTCACGTTACGTACGGCGCAGGTATAATCATCAAACATTAGTTGGCCAGCAGCCGTTCCCCTGAAACGAGAAAATAATAATCGAAAATAAGTGTGTAATTGCCGATTAACTTAATTAATTGCAGTAACTGGATAGGTTTTTCGCTTTCCGACATCTTTGCCCCGTGCACTGCACTTCTCGCTGCAGTAGCGCAGTGGTGGTCGATCGATATTTTCTTCTGTAAAACTTTGTAACATGGCCTGACTGATTATTGCTACCGGTACACTAGTAGCTGATATATAAAAACACCTGCGCACTCCCATCGCCTCGGAGAACATTCTAATCGTTCGACTAACATCGCGTCTCTCTGTTATCTCGATCAGCCTAGCTAACACCTCGCTTTTTGTTTTTCTTATTTTTCTCAAAAGTTAACTGTTATTCCGCGTTCTACAGAACGCTGATAAACAAAAACATTATTAGTCACTCTATACGCTCTTATCACTGACGTCCTTAACCATCTCTCTCGCTCTCACTCGCCCTCTCTTTCTCTCTGTGTTTCTAAATATTCATCTTTTATCAAAGTTGTTATGTACTTAACGTTTCTGATTTTTGAATACAATTGTTTCCGTTGTTTCCCGATTGTTCTCCGTTATTTCCCCTTTGCTGATGGGTCAATTCACCAACACCTTCCGTTCGAATGGAAAACAGTAACCGGAAAAAAAAGTAAAACAAGGTGATATCGAAAGACTGATCATTTGAAAAAGTAAACAAAATCAAGCCTGAAGAGAAACCACCAAGAGCCCCGAAAATCATCATAATTCGGAAAACAAATTTAACAGAATTTCTACCGACAACGGCTCGCAGTTAATCCAGGGCGCTCTCGATAATTTTTAATTTGGCGACTAGGAAAATTACATTTTTCGATAACGAAACATTTTTATCGTTCTGTGCGTGTCGCGTTGTCTGTTTTCAATGATAATTTACCTCTGTTGGGTACGATTATCCGGAATTATGACCATACAGGAAACAGAAATTGTCGCAAGAATCAGGAATAATCGTAATCGAATCTCTGAGATAAACGTGGGAAAAAGTAAATTCCGAAGCCGGAGCTCGTTAAATCGTTAATATTAGTTATTTAATGATAACTGCTCATTTGTTGGCATTAATTTATTTTGAAAAATAAACGAAAAAGTGCTATTATTTTTCATTTGAAAGTGCATTGTTTTTAATTTTGTATTTTGTAAAATTTATTTTTAATCAAGAAGCGAAAAAAACAAAAAAAAAATGCGCTCCATTAAACGTGCAGTAGTTTGTTTGGTGCATATAATTATATATCTATCTATAAATTCATATATATATATATATATATGTATGTGTGTATATGCGGAAACGGTACTGTTTAGTTATATCCACACCAAGGTATGTAACATCGTTTAAGTTACGCCCTCAGGGATGCCACCACGGTCTCGTAAATGCCGCGGACGCGGAATTATATTATTATTATTATTTTTAATAAAAATAATATATAGTTTATTTTTTAAATTTTATATTAACCAACCCGGCCAATGAAAAAAGACACAATGGATAAAATTTACAAAGATATATACGAGAATAACGATTAATTAAATGTAATACGAATTGAACGTATCACACACTCTGCTGCGACTGCTCGGTTGTTCTTTGCTGGCAGACGAGTGTGTACGTTGGTGGTTCGGTCTGAATTCCCTATGAACCATGGGAGACGCGGTAATCGAATTAATATGTTTTACAATTTTTTTTACCCATTACAAGACATCTATCTGCCTGAGCCTTGCTTAGTCGTACCAATTTCGGTTACGAAACGATCTGGTTATTTTGGACGATTTTTTAAATTCAGTTTCTTATTTCACGCTATGCTCCACCCCCACACAGCTGACATTCCAATCAGTTTATTTGCTACCCAGTCACCGAGCGTATCCTACAAAGCCAAAATCGATCCGGATCCGATAATCCTTAGCTATTATAGTAGTTCTCATTTATTCGTTCTACCACTCTTAACATGCTCCACTTTTAATGAACATTTTTCTTTTTCTTTATTATTATTATTACTTTTTATATGGTCTATGTTAATGTATACGTATAATAATAAAACTCGATCTTCTGCAATTTTCCGCCATTGAGAGCCGACCCAGGTTATAATAGTATAGGTGTTTTAATAAAATAACCGACTTTATTTTGAGAATGCGATTTTTTGCAAAATGAAACATCTTATAAACATGATGAAAAAAAAAGGGGGTTATTACACGAGATTTTTAGACTGCCCTCGGCGTATGTATTATCGATAGTAACACATATATATATATATATATATATATTATAGTATAGTACAGAATTTCGTCGTACTATTTGACCTGTTTCTTGATATTAAATATGTCCGGGGCAATTAATTTTCACACTCAATTGATTTCATTCTACTTTGCATGGCACAAAAATTCTTCGGTACAGCAAATATAATATAATATTATAGACGGAGGAATGTTTCCAGTGACACGAAAATGTCATCGTTATATTAATCCGTACCTGAACATGAACATGTGTTACGGCTGGCGGTCATGTCAAAAAAGTGTCCAAAATTTTTTTACATTAAAAAAGAAGCGCTACGGATATCAACGAATTCGCAAATTACGAAGGTATTATTTACTCTACGGATAAGTTTTTGAATACCCTTTTTTTTTTTATTTTTTATAAACAATATATCTCGTTAACTTTTGCGTGAACTTCAATTTTTTAGAATTCCATTAGCACTTTCTTCTATTAACAGCTTATCAGAAATTATTCCAAAAACCCCGGCTAAATGGCAAAAGTTAAGCCGAAAAACGAAATTATTTTTGCGGCTCCGAAATCCCTGCCTTTTATCACGATGCAGTCGTGTGTTAAAAGGTTACAAAGGTACATGGACATTAACGTGCTGCTTAAAAGAAAAGAGAACGTAAAAAAATGATTTTCGAGATGATTTTTTTAATCAACAGAGAGTCGTTTGCATATTCTCGAACGGCGTAATTTAAACGTTGACCTGAAACAGCGCCTCGTGTCTGTTTATCGAATTTTGGTCCTTCCATTTTTCCGTCCGTAATAACTATCGACGTTGTGTTTTCACGTTGAACAGTTTGAAATTTCGTAATTCAATTAACCAAAAAAAAAAAAAAAAAAGACCATTATTAACCATCATATACAACCGTAATGATAATTTTATTTTTTAACAAAAACTGATCGACGTCAGTGAAGTTTCACTTGTTTTTGCTTCTGAACATGACCTTTTTTTTTTGTTTTTTTCTTTTTGTCCTACCGTGAATTAGATTCTGAGTCCTTCAAGGTTCCCTGCTTTTGCTCAATTTTCTCTGCGGACTGCTGTTCTACGCGTTGTCCTCTTTGTTTTAATTCCCCGCAAAGTGCTCGTAATTTCGGATTTTAAAAGTCAGTCTATCGATAATGTAATACTTTTCCGATTATGTAATGCTTCCGACAGGCTCCCTTATCCATATTATTTTCTCGCTTCACTCGATTGTGATCGATCTTACGTATGGATTCCTAATCATTTCGATATTGAGCCTAATAAATTAGCGGATGTATTCATTAGCCCGCCGTTTCCAGCGTTGCAGATTTTTAGGCGCATTTTCCGAATCTCTCTATTTCCTGTCTACGGGTTTCTAGGTCACGGGTGGCCAACCGAAATGATCGTGCGGGCCACTTTAGAAATGCATCCTAACTCCGCGGGCCGCATATAAAATCACATATCATCCCCAGATTAGATTTAGACATACTATAGACATTGTGAAAAATTGAAACGTAATGACCGTTATTATTATTGCCTTTACTATTATTCTTACATGTAAATATAATATAATAATAATGATACTAAAATTGCAAAGAAATATATGTGACACTAAAAATGAAATATATATATATAAATATAAATGAAATAATAAAAAATGATATCGTTAAAAAATATTTATTTGACTAGTGTGCTACTTTGGCCATCTCGAGGGCCGCAAAAATGTTCAAGGCTGGCCGCCTTGCTCTTCCTTTTAAATTTGTCGCCTTCGTTTTAATCAGTCTCTTCCCTGCATCACTTTCTCGGGTTTTATCTGCATCTACTCCGTGTTGTCGTTCTTTTCATTTCCGCACACATTTCTTGTGTCCTCGATGTATCCATGCCTTATTCGAATGTTCGACATTTTCTGCCGAGCAATTGTCTACTCTTCTGAAAAGTCTGAATATTCACACTTATCGGTGCTTCTGATATTCTTTCATTTCTTTCCACTTTTGTTGTTGCTGCTTTCGAATTATTTTAATTTTCTGCGACTTTCAACGTTTACAAATGAGTACTTTTTTTCCTCCTCTTCCCATTTCTCGGGCTAATGTTCTCGTTGACGAACCAATCAAAAAAAAAAAAGAAAAAAACCTAATATTCGCCGAATAAAATTGATTTTCTTCATTCTACCTTCGATTAATATTCATTCGCTGCAGATTTTTTAAATTAAAAGACAAATTGAAGATATTTATATAGAGGTGTATTTTTTTGAATAACCCTGGGGGATTTATTATAATGCACGCAATTTCCAACGACATCGTCCGGGACAAAAGAATTTCACTCAAAATTCGCGGTGTCGAGGACTTTTTAGTTCGTACTCGTTAATTTGCGTTTTTTAAACATTTTTACGGGCACTGGAAGAAAACTTGGTCAGTATAACCGTAATCGAGTACATCTGGCCAACATCGGCGATATTATTTGGTCATTAGGCACGACTTTTTTACCATACCTATATAATTTCTACCAATTTCGTCACCTTCAGTGTGTGTGTGTGTGTGTGATCCGAGTTAATTTGTTCGTCGCGCGCAGTAGTAATTCGGAATTTTCATTAGAAGCTGTGAATATGGTAGGTTAACGATCTGGCCATCGACAGCGGAATTCTTTCGAACACATAACGGAAGATTCGGCAACAGGCCGTTAATGGAGTAGTTCGTAAATTACGCCGGAACAGCTCACGGTACCCTAGCGCAACCCTCGTAATAAAAAATGCACCTTAAACTAGTCCGATCATCATTAAATAACGATCGGCTCGTTCCATCGTTAGCCGAGCAGGTGTTATATATACTTTTTTCTCATTTGTCACAATTACGATCATTCGGAACTATACGATATTTAAGGCTCGCCGACCGAATGCTCTATCGATTCCATTGCTGCCGGTTGCAATTACCGCTCGGTAACGGATATTTAATTCACGACACGACAAAAAAAAATTATCCCGGGAGTAAAATTAACCCTTCGCCGGATGCTGGTTTGTTGCCGACTATGGAAAAATATTGAAATTTACGATGAAAAGAGAGTAAAATGAAATTTACTTTATTATAATCACTCTGTCAAAAGTCAGCGATTTTGTACACAGAAACGGAATATATCTGGAAATTAAGAAATAAAGCCGAGACACCTTTTTAAATATTTCATCTGATGATACGTACTGTGATTCACAAGTGATTAATCGATAAATTTCTAAGAAAAATCAGAAGCGTCAGAGGAAACTTAGTGTACCTTCCTCAACATTTACACATCTATCAGCGATAATCGAATTAAATATAACAGTTTTTTTGTAATCTACACACCAGAGCCGTGCACAGAAAAATAAAATTTTCCCTAAAATATTAACGGACTAAAATTATGGAGTATATTTTTTCTTCTTTTTTTAAATGTAAGAACACCTTAAAAAATCATCAATATTTATTTTAAATTTTAAATTTTTTTTCAGATTTTTATGTATTTATAATAACTATTTCTGTTCTAAGGGGCTTACACCCCCATCCCCTAGCGCGGCCTTGCTACACACCTATACTTCTCCGAAATTTTCAGAAATACCTAAATCAGTAATATTTCCATCAATTGCAGTCGCTTCGGAACTTATTAGGTGAAATACGAATTCGCGACTTAATTTTGTATACACAAATGTTATCCGTTCAAATTATGTATATATTTTTGATATTACCGAAAATTCATCGTCCTTTTCTAAGTCTAGCGAACTTAAGAATGAATTACGATATATTTTTTTTTAAAATATTCGACATAAAATTCAAAACACGTAAAGATTTTTTTTTCGTTTTTTTTTTTCGCTTTTTTTTCCTTCTTTTTTTGCTTCGTCTGTAAGATTTGAAATCGATTTATTTCGATAAATTGAAACTCACTGCTCTCAACAAAATATTGCTAATATAAAAACTAAAAATATATTGAAATCGAGATGATGATTTATTTACTTTTTTTCGATTCAACACCGAATGTCTCTTCGTTTTTGGATTTGTGAGCTTTTCACAAATAATTTTACTGGAAGAAAAAAAAAATATACTGTGTCGGTGATATGGTTGGAAATGTTAGAAGATTAGTAACTTTTTCTACAGATTGTCTTTGAAATTCACGAGACTCTGAAATGTTCTTCATTATCTTTTTTATTTTTTTTTTATTTTTGGGTGCGTCAGCTGCGGACATTAACCCGATACAAGTTAAATCTTTGAAAATGTCAATGTGCGGTAGCGGGAATCGAACAAGCGAAACACAATTAACTAATTAACTACGCGCTACGGCAGCCTCTGAAGCCTAAGAAGTTACGTTATTGTGTATAAAAGGTAAACTTTGTATCGCGAACAATTTCTTAAGGGACGCTTACAATTCGTGCCTAAATTGCTCGATGATTTTCTCTATATGGCACAAATCGGTCGTTTGAAATTTCGGAAAAAAATTTATTTAGAAAAAAATTCACTAAATTTACACCCGTACGTACACACACATACTATATGTATATATAACACATAAAGTTATGTAGAATGGAGGAAATAGTTTATATCGACAAATTCGATGAATGTTTTAAATTTTACTATTTTCCGATACTTATGATTTTTCATGAACTGTACAGGTGTTTCTTCTTAGTACCATTATGGAAAGCTTAACTTCACAATCCCCGACCTCCTATCAAGGGTATGGGACTCGTTTTACTTACAGAGTTTTCTTAGCAGACGCGAGTGCTTGGTAAATATGTATATTTTAATTTTTTTCCGGAAATGTCGAATTTTTTTTACTTCTTTATATTTTCTTCTGAATAGGCCCCCGGGTAGCGGGAAGCATTAATTAGTGAAAAATTGTCAGTTACCAGTGAGACGGAAGTTTGTAAGTAAAAAATAATAGTAATAAAGAGAATAGAGATGATTCGCAATGAAAGAAAATTAATCGTAATAACAAAAAAAAAACTTCAACTTACTTATAGAATAGTAAGGAAAATAAACTTAATTAGCCTATGTACGCAGGCTTATTTATTAAGTTCTTGTTCGGTAGATTTCGCGGAAAGTACGATAGAATAGGTCCGAAAACTTGGCGGTTCTATTAAATATTGTTTTGTTTATCTGCAATTTTTTGGATACTGTCCAAGAAAAGTAGTTTTGGTTATTAGTTCGGATGAATGGTTTAGGCGCTGCTGATAATTTTTCCGAAAAGACACCGATAAAAATATAAAAAACAAAAAAAAAACTGATCGAAATCCAACAAACATTTATATCACCGCACACTATTATTAAGGTCGCAAAATGTTGGATCTTATTAAGTCCCATTACTTTCCTAAGCTAAGTTGTAGTAGATGTATATTTTTATTCTCCCATTTTTTTTTTTTTTTCATTTGTTGAATTCCGGATATTTGAAAAATGTTTCCATTGTTCATACTCGCATTAAATCTTTTTATTGTATGTATAAGCTGTAGCGCTTCAGTTTGGTCGCCTTCTTCCCTCGTAAAATTTGTTCAATGTAAAAAAAACATTTTACATACCTTTAAAGTAATTTTCGTGCAAAATTATAATCCGTGAAACCAAGGCCGTGTTCACGGGGTGGGTTTTGGGGGTTACCCCCCCCCCCCCCCCATGAGAATTGAAATAGCTTAGGTACTTCAATAATATTTTATGCAAAATTTTTTGTTACGAGTATAATCAATAACATATGTAATTTTTATTAATGTGTTTATACAGTAATTCGTTTATTTAAATTATTAATATATAAATCGAAATGATGGAAATTATTAATAGCATGAATATTAGTGAAAAATGTATTTTTATTTATAAAATAAATATGCAAAGAAAATTTTCACCCCCCTCCCCCCAAAATTCTGGGCACGGGCCTGCGTGAAACCTATTTTTCCCGAACATACCACGTTCTCTCTAAATTTCGAATTGTTGAAAGACATTTTTTATTTCATATCTTCGACAATTCACGTGGACTTTCGCGTCATAAGCGTCCTGTTTGTGATCTTTAAGCTGCTTGTGAATTTTAAGCATAGTCTTAATAGTTTCAGCGATATGTTAACAGCTCAAATATCTACTTATTCGCTCCTTTGTATGAATATATATATATATATATATATATATATATATATATATATATATATATATATATTGATACCTGTTCGAGGTGTTAGGCCCTATTCAGCGATGAGATTCCTAAATTAATTTTCGGGACTGTTTCTTTACATTCCAATCTTTCGAGTATCATTTGTATGTTTTCTATTGTTGGCCGATGCGTAACGATGAAGTTTACACGGTTAATACAGTAGAAGCTGCGTGCTTATCGTTGTGTACGAGGTTGCTGATATATTGACCAGTGCATGTTGATTAACACACGTGCCGAGTAGTTTTGAAAAACAAGAAATACACATGAATCTCGCAGTTTCAAAGTGGTTCGGTTACCGATAATTAGCGAGAAGCGTTTAATTCCATTCGTTATATGTATACATACAAACACATACATATATAAACAAGTATTATATATATATATGTGTGTGTGTGTGCGTATGTAGTTGGTCACAATTCTACATGGCGGAAAATCGGTTTATTAAACGTTCGTCGTTACGAAAAATCGATTTTTCCTGCGCGTATGTGTTTTCTTTTATTGTTTATAATTTGAAATTTTGAATACTGTTGTCATAGTGTGAAATCATTTTATTTTTCCTTTTTGTTATCTGGTCATAAAAAAAGGACCGTTTTAATATAATATGTGAAAGTACGTAATGATTATATAAAATTTTTCTTGAAACCAGCATTGCGTAACGCTGATAGAGTGAAGAAAATAGGTATCGGAAGCCGATAAATTATTTTCCCATAATGTCAAAATAAAGCGCCGATTATATCGATATATTGGTTAAAGAACAAAATTCACTTAAAAACGTTTTCCGTGTAATTCATTAAATGCCCCTCCACATTCCCCATATGCATTCAACGAGCAAAAAAAAAATCGATCGCTTCGTAATCTACATTAAATTTCTTGAAACGCGAACTTTTTTTTTTTGTCGAAAATTCACCTTTTTTTTAAATGGCCGTAATTTTGGCCCAAATTTTTTTTCAAAATGTAGGAAATTTTATCAGCTCCTTCAGGCGTTTGATTGATTTAAAAATTTTAGAGATAAATTGGAAAACCCGGAAAAAGTAATTTTTTTTCGAAATTGAATATCTCAAAAAGGCCGCACAAATTTTAAATGTGTTTTTTACGGGCCAAATGAGTTATTTTTCCACCAAATGCAATGTGCCCTTTTCTCTCGTTCCGGAGATACGGGTTTGCAAAGAAAATTACTATTTCTACATGCTTAAAGCGCGATGTGTGTTACATATAAGCTTGTATCGCAATGTTTAGCTTATATAAATATGGAAAAACCATTTCTTAGTGAAAAAATAAGCGAAGGAATCACAATATTAAAATCATGTACATATTTTTTATTCAGTAATTTGTAATTAGAGTAATTTACACATGTGAAATCAATATAATAGATAGCCCGCTATTTTATCATCGGTAGCCGTATAATGTATAATAATCAGATATATTAATTAACACTCAACTCTAATCCATTTTTGTTTGTTGGTTTTTCTCATTGAACTTTCCTTATTCACATTTTCTTCAGCATCAATCTCTTGGATAACTCGCCAAATGTTACTGTCACGAATGCCGTGAATTAACATAAAATCGTAACAATATATACATATATTAATTACAACGTAATTCTTAGGCTCCCCCCATTCGAAAAAATGTCCCAAAAAAATGTCCCAGAAAAATGTCCCAATTTTATGTAACGTTTGTTATATTTTGTAGGATTTTTGTTATTGTTATTTAAAAAATGTCACAATTTTATGTAATGAAATATTTAACGAAAAATGTAACGAAAAAATGTCTTAATTTTATATAACGGAAGGTAAATGTTAGAATAGGATTTTTGTGGTTATGTTATTTTTTGTGTGTGTTGATGCCAGTAAGAATTACGTTGTAAATTTTGATCATTTTATACAAAGTATAGAAGAGAAAGAGACAGGAATGAAAGCAAGAGGGGTCAAGGGGCACAGCCCCTTGCGAGGCCAAAATGACCGAGTTATATATATATATATATATATAACTCGATGAGCTCGGAATGATTAGATCCTCTGGACGCAAATCTTTTATAATTTTTATGGAAGTTTCGGTTCAAATACGTCATTCTTCGCAAAATATGAAATAAATGTTTTATTGACATACAAACAATACCGATTTTGTTACAAGATTAGTAATTAATACTAAGCAGAAATGGCATAGTTATTATAAATGTAACGTGAAATCTGTAACGTTTGTGTGCAAAATAAGATATTTATTTCATTTTTTGGAGCATGACATTGCATAAGAATTATAGAAGATATTATTTGTCGGATCTCGATTAAGCTCGGATATATTACGTATCCGTAATTGAAGGAAATTCCGAATGTTTAACTTTCGTTGTTGATACCATTTATTATCCGGATGATTGATAGGAGATTCGATTTCGTTACAAGCACTCTTCCGGAATGTAATTTGAGGAAAACGTGGTTAATAGGCGGTTTCTGCAAAATAGAAACAAGGCTGAAATCTAATTATCAGAGGAGGTCTGTGTTGGCGCCATTTACAGGGCAAAATTTTCTTACTTTTGAAGGAATAAATGCGATACATAAAGAGCGTATGGAAATCGCGGCCGGCTGCGTAAGGTTTCTCAAAATGTTCAATGAGACAGCCAGCGGCGTTGCAGATTTCTCTGGTTATTATAGTGCGCTATTATCGGTAAAATTCTGCATGCAGATACGTTTATTATAATGAAACGATTTGTCGTCGGTGACATATAATTACACCATCGGTAAATGTTACTTATCGATTAAAATTAAAATGTTTCAACTGTTCGCATATTAAAATTGAAAGTTTAAAACATTTCCAGTGCTTTGTTTATGTCGTTTTCAGATAATACGTTAGCGGCATCCGTTTGTTTTTCATTCAAAATTCTGACTCATCCTTCTGCTTAACCGTTTAGCGCAGCTAGTTCTTTTTTTGTTTTTTTCTGAGTACGCCAACAAAAGCTGGCCCGTAAACCGCAGCAGATGGATTTATAAGAGGAACAAGGAAATCGAAGTTAACCTATTAAATCATCAACAGTTTATATATTATGAGGAAATAGTAGAAACTAGTATTTATTACACTAAGGGAAAAGGGTAGCTAATATTGAAATCGTCACAATCACCGAAAGAGAGAAGATTGAAATAAGAATAATTACTGGTGTCTACTAATGACACGCCAACAACCAAAAATGCAAACAAAAGAGAAAAGACTAAGAAAATAGAAAGTAGGAGCGCTATGCCTACGATTCCAAAATGCCTTATGAAAAAAATACACAGGCGGAATTATAGCAAAATATTATGGTCTCAATACGCTTGGGTAGAGCCTATCTCCGAACGATATTCATTATGTGAATCTAAAGGAAAAAATTAGTACCTGGTTTTATTAATACATGACAACTGATAAGAGCTATCAGTCTCAACTACAGTGAAATAAAGCCTACCACACAACCCTAGACTATACTCAACCATTAATATATATTCAAAGTTATGCTAAAGTAATACGGTCACGTCTACAACCAAGACTTTTCTCCAGCATATAACTCTAGTCCTGAAAGACTAACCATTAGAGGTTATTGTGAAATTTGAAGAGTGTAATCTGTTATTTATACCATAGAAGAAGGTTAGGAAGTTTTTTAAGGAAGAAATGAATTATACCTACCATACTGGTTCGATTTATGGCAATTATCGGACGAATATGAATCAATAGGTCCTGTTAAACGAAGATGGATTAAACTCGCCACCGTCTGAATTATCTTTTTTATTTTTCGTTTGTTAGCCTAAAATTTTTTTATAATATTTTTTTGTACGCATTAGCAGAATCTTGTTGTACCGCGAATAGATAATGAAAGAATTACTGCAGAAGGATAGAAAGATGGTATAAAAATAGCGCCGAAAAAACAGAATAATTTATGATTTATTTATCTCACCGAACGAAAAGCTCTTCGAAAGACTTGAAACTCTTTAAAATGCGGCTTAAAAATAAATACGGGTAAAATGAAAATAATGATAATTGACAATAATATGCAATATTTAAACAATTTACAAATAGTCGATAAATTCGTACTCTCTGAATCTATAATAACATATATGGGGACGAAATCAGGAGAAGTATTATAACAGCGAAAGCACAGAAATATAGAAAAGCCAAATATAATGAGTACCAAAAGAAAAAAAAACCAAAAAAAAACAACTGCCTTCTGGTTTCCTACAGGCCTTGGATTGACGCTAAAGACAACGGATACCCAACGGGTCGATGCCTTCAAAATGTTCGGCTGAAGAAGGACGCTACGACTGGTCTCGTACGGAAAGGGAAAAAAAGTAAATATATCAATGAAATCTCTCCAGGAAAACGGTTACGAGACCCTCTAATGGAAAGGAAAATTTTTTCGGTCATAGAAAAAAAAAAATCAATCCCCGGGGTAGGAATAGCAGAAGGAAGACAAGGAAGAGCTTAAAATTTGCAAATACCGCAACTCCCCAACAATTAATCAGATACACGGAGGACACCTGGCGAAGAAAGGTTGCGTAAAAGTAAAATTCGTAATTTCACGATATTCGAACAACCGATGATCATGATGACGATGAAGTTTATAGGTCGCGGTACATGTTCGATAAATCCATAAAAAGACTTTCGCGCTATCGTCAACAGAGCATAACTGCCAGCATGTAATATGTACACGCTTATAGAAACCCTTCTTATCATATTTTTCGCACTTGCACGTGCATCTACGAACCAACCGAACAACGTAATTCATCTTAGACGCAGTTTTATTTGCCTGGAATTCGAATTCTACCATTGAAAATTTTAAAAATTATCATTCCTTAAGCTGTGTTGGGTTAATGTGTCCTTGGTTGACAAGTCCAATATAATAATAATAATAATAATAATAACGAAATGAAATTTATTTACATACATACATTCAACATAATACAATATAATAATACAGGTTATAAACAAGTATATATCATGTGATTACACATACACATACACGCCGGTATATCCAGCACTCACTCTCACAAATGAACACTCACACATTTGGGTATACAAGCTCTCACACTGACACATTCATGCAATTTCTGCCTATGCGCTACAGGTGCGCGAGTAGCAGAAAATTTTCGCTTTTACATGTTTGCATGCTACATGGGCCGATTTATGTTGTTTTGAGTAAGGTGAAAGATAGTGATTTGGATTTAAGTGAGTTTTATACACATAAGTTAGCCCATGTTTACACTAGATTAATTAATTATTATTAACTATAATCATTTCTAATACAGTTATTAATATATTACTTGTGCCCACTTATACCTCCGTCCCCTACAGGTACCATCTACAGTTCAACCATAATGTAAATAGAAACTAATAATAATACAGCTAAAAAAATAAAGAAAATAAAAATAAGAACATCTGTAATAATACTAAAAAAAAGTAATAATGACAACAATGATATAATAATAATAATAATAATTGTAATAATAAATATCCTTTGTTTTACAGCATCTATCAGGCATTTCACTTTTTTTATGCGGCAAGGCCGTGTCTGCGGAGAGGGGGGGGGGTTAAACCACCTCACGAAAACTAAAATAGTTATTCTTCTTTATAGTACCATACTTAATTCCTGAGCGTCGGCGACTACCTATTCGTACATTCCAACTGTACAGACACAGGTATAGTGTACTAGGCAATTGTTATGTGCAATGCGAGTTTACACGCGCAAGACTTCTTCCGAAACTGATTAGTAATCGTTTGATTTATATCGTTTTACAAAAGTGCGGTCCTATTTATGTCTGCTGTGTACTGACCTAGCGCGCATATGATGTTGTACGTGGTGGTTTGCCATTGCCTTCCACGTGATTATTAGCGATTATTTTAGTTTTAATTCTTGTAATAAATTCTGTGGTCGCCCGGGATCGAACCCGCGACCTCCGTAACGGAAGTCAAGCGCTCTAGCAACTAGGCTATGGCGGAAATAGTTATTATAAATACACAAAAATCTGAAAAAAATCAAAAATTTAAAATATATATTGATGATTTTTTATACTTACCTTTAAAGGAAAAAAAGAAAAAATATGCTGCATATTTTTAGGTACTTCATTAATATTTTATGCAACTTTTTTTTATTTTTTTTTCAAAGGGCAAGTATGACCGTCGTGTTAGTGCCCAACGCTCTTATTATCGTTTATTCAAATTGAACGCATTACAAATTTAATCATGCTTATTAATAAAACTAAATTAATATATGTTTAAGTAAATATATATATATATATAAAAATATGCGCATACGTGCATTCAAGTATATGTAATTTTTATTAATGTTCATATGCGGGGTAATTCATTTATGCAAAATATTAATGTATAAATCAAATAATGGAAATTAGTAATAGTACGAATATTAGTGAAAAATGTATTGTCATTTATAGATAAATATGTGAAAAAAAATTTCAAAATCCCGCCTTTTCGAAATTCTGGGCACGGGTCTGTTATGCGGTCAACTGAAATTGTTGGCAGAAAAACAAACGGTTTCCCATTTTCATTCCGAGATTTGATTTAACTTCACGTATAAGTGTATGTTGGTAGGGTGCTTAAAGTGAATTTCGGTTTCGTCGCTTTTAAATAATAGTAGTATCGCTATTAATTTTTCTCAATAATGAAATTAATTTTAGCCGGCTAATCTTCCGTGTCGCCGAATGTTTCATGTTTGAGATGCGTTTTAGAAATCAGTTTAGTACGAATTTCATTCTAGATTTCTTTTTCTTAACACCGTTTAAAATCAACGAAACATTTCACTGGGCCTTTTTTCCCGAGAACTATTCTGTAATGATATAATAGCCTAATGCCGGAATATTTCATTCTGACGCGATTCACATCATCATATTTTTGCAAAGCTAAAGAAATATTTTTCGGATTAAACCGGTTTTTTTTGAGCAGAGGCGACTTTTAAACGGATTTGAACAGCGCCATTTTCGTTTTAGAACATCGTTGGAATAGTAATAATAGTAACAAAAGAAAGAAGTACCGCGCGCATAACTTTCGAAGTGTTTTGGGCAGACTCGAAAAATATGGTCGATTTTTAACGACGTTTCGGCATAATCCTTTGATGTAGCGTGCGGTATAAATTTTAAATACGCGCACTGAAGATCTCGTTGATAACGTCTCTCGTACAGAACACCGAAACTACTCTCACTAATGACAGTTCCCGAAATGTTCTGCCAGCTTTACAAGGCGCCAAAATTTACAATAATACAAGTCCAGTAGCCTTACGCTATTGCAAGTGCTTGAAGGTAACTGTACTACTTCCGAACCGTCGTAGACTTTGCTTTTACATTACGATCGCTTTTCTTCTTGTGTCCGACCATACCTATATACTACCGGGGAGGACACTGACTACACAAACACGAATGAGACGATATTCTGCCGTCCTATATGCAGCTATCTGATATCAGTATTCGTCACCTGCGTACATTATAGAAGCTTCGAAACGCGTCGAAATTACCTGTACAAATACATTGTTCTAATAAGTGCTATTTTCAACATTATTAATTAATAATATCAATGAGATTCAAGCATCTAGTGGACTCAAACATTGAAGCCGCAAACTGTTGAAACTGATTTCCAAACGGTCTTCGTGCAAGCATTTCGATCCGTATTTCCGGCAAGTATCGTTTTTATCGCTTAAATGTTTACTCAGGGGAAAATGGAAGAGGTCGGTCTCGCCAAAAAAAAATACAAAAAAATTGCAAAAGTCAAAAAAACTGCTAATTATTTATTACGACGAATATGTTTCCTACTACAGGCGTATCTCTTGATTACTTTGTCATCTAACGTGCGGTAAACGGCATAACGGAAAGTTCAGTGAGCAATGTAAATGGCGAACGGAATGAATTTTCGTAACTGATGAAACGTTTTTTGTTCTTCAAATAAAGGCAAAAAGCTGAAGAAATTTCTGGTCATATAAAAACTGGAACTTAAGTTTAGAAAACAAAAAAACGAAAAAAAAAAGTCTCAAATCAGACGAAATTTTTTTCAGGAATTAAAAACGAAATTATTAATAAATTTAACAAAAAAAACGACGACTCTGCGAGTTTTTTTTTGCTTTCTTTTTATACATTAGACTAGCCAACGCGCGCTGTTTTTACTAAGTTACAAATACGTCGATGTATGGCGAATATTTAAAGATATTTAGTTAATTTAGGATCTTTAATAAACCGGAGGGCGCAGTTGCTGTAGTGGAATCAGCAAGGATATTTGTGTATCAGTACAGTTGCAAAAAGTTCGGTGATAGGCTGAAGGACCACCGGGCATTGCCGGAGTATGTATATGTGGTGAACGGAAGGGACACTATTTCAGAGGCAGAATCTTATGGGGAGGAAGCTCCTCCGAATACAAACGTCGTTGGATAAGGTGTTGAATGTAGTTTAGAAAAGCCTGGCGGTAAGACCAGATCGTTCTTTCCTTGAAGACGAGTGTATTTGACCATGAATAAGACTGGCAAACACGGCGGTGAAAAGGCGCTATCGACCTTTAGCTAGGAGAAAAAAAGAAAATACTTAATTATATTTCGTTGTAAAATGGTGTAAATAGCATCGCGCTAATAAATAAGATTAACCGTCTAGAATTAGCCAAAAATAAGCTAAGCCAAAAAAAAAAAAAAAAAAAAAGGAAAAAATGGAAAAAAAATCCATCGATGATGGATCAAGACTAAAATATTCGGAATTAGCTCGCTAATTCCGAATATTCGTTTTAATTCTGACGGTACAGATCGGGTATTATAACACCGCTTCCTCCTCTATTTTATCGAAACTTTGAATCGCAATTAGTGCGGTGTCCTGCGTCACCTCTGTTTTTATTATAATTAGTTAATAATTTAGTGATATATGAAATAGGATTTAGGATTTTTCTTTTTTGCATCGATAGTTATATTTTAATGTTTTTTACTCATTTCTACAAGTTACGACCTTGATAATAACCGTATCAGAAAAATGAATATAGCTATTATTTTTTATTCATTCTCTTACGCATAAGATGAATGAAAAGTGTGGCTTCTTCGTATGCAACGAATCTATTTCTCATCGGAAGCTGAATAATACGCGACTAGATTGTAGAAAGTACAATTGAACTGAAACGATATTATTACTCAGCGTACTGAGTTTCTCGTTCAATCTCACCTTTTTATCTCATTTACGTGATCTAATCGCGACCGGTATTTCCTATTTATATGAACACGATACGATTACATCGTGCGCCAGAACATTCTGCTTCCCGCTAAGATAATTAAGCTGCCGATAACGGCCAGGTTAATTAATCGGAAGCGTTGCAACGAGCAACGACGTAACACTGTTTCAGCATTAGAACTACGATTTTTTATTCGCTAACAACAGGATCGTGTCTACTTTTCGAAACGTTTGCACGGAACGTAATAACGATACTTAATCCCGGCCAAGCTTCGGAAAGGGCTCTTCAATTGGAAGTCTAGTTAAGAAATGTATTAATTTCAACCGCGATCAATGATTGATTATGTCATATTTCAACTTTGAACATGTTCTCTCTGAGATCCTTAAATTTTGCTAGAGCCGCCGAGATACTTAACACGCTAATTATTGTAGTACTCGAGCTGTGTACTGTTTACTTGATTTCAAAAAATTAACTCGACTACGAGGATAGTGTATCGCATCCTGAGGACTTTGATAAATGAAAATATTACCCACGTTTAGAGATAAGATTCGTATATTATATTTACTGTTTTGAGATACTCTGAAACATTATCCTTGAGAACATTCCTCATCGTCTGGGTTCTTCTGTACACTCGAATAGCAATTTTTACCACTTGGAAATTTTTGCGATTCGGGAAAGAATTTTATCGTTCTCGTACCATAGTGTTTCCTCGGGATCTCATATTTGTTGTTAGATGTCTCGAATTTGTTTTTTTTTCTTCCCCTTATAATTAATTATCCAGCTCTTTTGCGTACGATCGAAATTATGTACGCTAATATTTAGAGGAACCCAATGCGGTGTTTTTTTTTTTTTTTATTAAATTGAAATAATATTCTCTCAACTTACCCGTTTGTACTTTGCGAGTTTTTTCTGGCTTCTTGCCTTTTTTTACAACTATTTCCAAAATACTGCCTGCACCTTAAAGGCTAAAAATTTGAATAAATTCAAAAGCCCCCCCCCTCCCCCCCGATAAATTAAACGAACTCGATAATTTTCATTTTTCGTTTAATGCCATCGTGTTTTATACGCTGCGTCTTTCTTGGATGCTTTTCTCGTACTGCTTAAAATTTCTTTAAAATACTAGTTGCTGTCGGTTTAAGTTATCTCGAGCAGCCGTGAGTTTGAGGTGGATCGCTGATATTATAAAATTTCGATATTTTTGCTAGTTCGTTCTTTAAACGAGTGCTTATGACGCGGCAAATTATGAAGGAAAAAGTGGCAAGTCACGGGACAAAAATTACAAACATTTCTTTGATTTATTGTTATACTAAAGCTTTCCGAATTCTGTTTTTGTAAATCACGTACAAGAAACTTGACGACCAGAATTATTGTCAGCGATTAGCGTTAACGCTTATTTAATTACCGTATGTATTAACTGGAATTTTAATTTTTCGTTGAAACACACGTGTTTTCTCAGGTCTTTTATTCACTACGCACACCTCTGTTCATAGTATGAACTCTATAGGTTATATTACTGAAGCTGTGTATGTAAACTGGCCAGAACAGTAGAAGTTGAACTAAAATGAATGAATAATAACTTAATTCGCAATATATGTATATATATATATATATATATATATATATATATATATATATATATATATATACTAGCTGTGTTCCACGGCTTTGCCCGTGTATTAATATCCGTTTAAATCTGTACTTGGAAATTCATAAAAAAATTTTTGCTTTACTTGGAATTGTATTTATGTTAAGATTTTTTCTCTCTTTGGGAAACATTTATTACCGTCCAACAGAAGTTCCACGTTTAGCTGTAGATTATCGATCTTTCGTTAACCTGTCGGTCTTGATCTAACAAAAAGTTTTGCTCAACTAAACAGCACACACAGCCATCGGTTTGGAGTTACTCACACGGTGATCTCCCATAATTACACATTTAAGAGAACATCTTCTTCACTCATATCATTCAACTACTCTGTCTCAAGCTTTTTATTAAAATTAATTTATTATCACAAAATCAAAATAACAGTGGTTGAATAAAGATTTTAATATTTCTGGTAGCAAATTATTAAAAAAAAAGTTAAACGGTTAATTTAAAAAATTTATACGACGGTTTTGGCCTAAAAGTTCGAATATTTGACATATCAGTTAAATACTCTATTTTATTTTTATATGTTCCCCATTAAGTCCAATAGTATATTGGACTTAAATCTCTTCCAGTTTTTACAAACATTTTGTATAATACATGTTCTTCTACTCCTAATAATTCATTATTATATAATAAATAAGATAGAGACGAAAACAAAGATGCACACCATCCCTATCTTCTCTAGAAATAATAATTTCGTTGTCAACGATGTACGGAACAAGATGAGAATACAAAAATCTAAACATATGTAGACGAGCGCAAAAACTAGATTAAATGTAGAAGTGTGTGAATAGGACATAAAAGCAATACATAAATATTACCGGGTTGAGGAAATGTAATTACCGTGAAATTAAAAACACAACAGAGAAAAATGCGAACAATTCAATTAAAAATAGTAGATGAAGATAAGTAACGATGTTGCCGATAATATACATAAACGAAGATCCACCGTGGCATACACACGAGAGAAGAATTCTTGTCAACATCGAAACGAGCAAGATATAACGAAGATCAGCGGCTGCGTGGTTTGGTGAAGGGGAAAGTTCATATATCAGATTAACAGAAAATCGTCCAAGTATGAGTAAAAGAACATTCTCACTGCAATCAGAATACACGGAGAACTTATTTTTTGTTACTAGGCGATCTTCGGAAATTTATTAAAGAATTTGGATTTTAGTTGTTTTTTTTTTGGTTTTTTTAGGTGCCATATGGTCAGACAAGCGAATTTCAACGAGAGAGACGTGTATCGTATTATTAGTTTAAGGAAATGCGCACGTTAAAGTATAGAGCCGATTCGCAACAATATAGACGCGCATATTTAATGGTTTTTGCATGAAATTTAACGAAATATGCAGGTCGAGAAAAGAATTTAAGTGAAAAACATTAATGACGGAAGAAAATCCAACTGAACTGAACCGGTTTGTTAATTGACAATTGTCATTTAGCGAACAGTTTGTGTGTTAAGATAGCAAAAATAAAAACTGTAAAATTATTACGCAGAACAAGTGTCGCGTGAGATTTTCGTTTGGTATTTGAAAAAAAATTTAACGATGTTGCCGGTGAAACTAGTACCTACGGTGTCAAATTGTTCACGTTTTTTCTTAAGGCTGGCTGTGTGTGTGTGTGTGTGTGTGTGTGTAGGGGGGGGGGCAATTATTTTCGTATTTTCCAGAAAAAAAAAAACAAAACAAAACAAAAACAAATGTTTTAGTCTGTCCTACGAATTCCGAAAGAGTAGCAACAGAGTACACTTCTTGTTTAGACGTTACGAAAAATCGTTATCCAAACTTTTCCCCTCCCATTATTTTCCGGATTATAGCATTTTTTTGACAAATGTTGACTTACGAAACCGGTCTCAGAAAACCAGCTCGCAATTCTGAGAGTGGCTTTTGCGATCAGAGAGTTTTCCCAATTCTCGGTCTTCTAAAATCTTGATATAATTGGGAAAACGAAAAAAAGGAAATCCGAAAAAAGCATTTGCAACATTTCTCTTAAAATTGCGCGATTACGTTGGTAATAGATTTTTGAAGTCCTCTAGACTTACTCTTTTGTCATCGCAACTTGCAAACGAGCGCGTCAGCGAACTGGTTTTTATCTGAGTAACAGTCTACGCACATTCTAAAGACTGAACCGCGTGCAATTCATTCGATATAAAAAAGCCTTGTACCTGCTAATGTTTCTGAGAGAAAGACGGAAATTCGAAAGTAACTGTTCGCCGCACTTGTTACTACTTTTATCCTTTGAACAACGTCCTTCTAAATGTCCACATTCATATTATTAGTTCGAATTAGTCACTGATGGACTACATTATCTACTGGTCCTGCCATTCTCTTCTTCCTCTCTTTCCGTACTGCTCTCGTTCTTTCACTGTGTTTTTCTTTCTTCCGAGTTCTTCCCCTTTCTGTTTCTCCGCGAATCCTTTACCGTCAAATAGTTTCTTCTTTAATGTTCTATATCTTCCGGCGTATTCTCCGGGTCTTTTTTGGTCTCTATGTACCACGTGCCGTTTATTTTTAGTTTTCGCGTGTAATTGAACAAACTTCCGGTCGGCTCCATCCTTTGCACATGATTCCATAGAATTAGTAATGCTTTCCGCATGTTGGTATATTTCTTGGTTACCATTTTTTTTTTGTATATTTTCCATCTTGTTATTCTTCTTACGATCCTTTTTTTCTGCGATTTCAAGTTGTTCATTTAATCTGTTCGTTGTTAGGCCTTCCGCTACATAAATGCTTCTGGTCTGATCACAGTTTTATTATAGTGCTTCAGTTTGACATTTCTCGATAGATATATTTCTTTTGTTAAATAAAACGCCGCTTTCATTCGATCGATCCTGTACTTGATTGTTTCTTTTTCTGACACGCACTCTGCTCGATTAATTCTCCCAGGTACTTGAATTTATTAACTCTTTCGACCCACAACAGTTTTTATTCTAACTGGAGCGGTTGTAATATTTGTCATAAATTTGTTTTTTTTGTTGTTTTTTTTTTTTGGAAAGGAAACTCGTAGCCCAGCTCTATCCCCTTGCTCTTTTAATAGTGTTCTATCTGCCGCTTTGCTGTCCCATAGATTCCGCTGATTTATATTTAAATTATCCTTGTTTCGTTATGAAATATTTTTATATATTAAAGTGTAATATAGAGTTGTACGAACTACAATATTGGTAACATTTCTGATTCACAAATTTTCGTAAATACTTCAATATAAAAACGAATTACAATGGAGCTTTCGTGTATGATCTGTGTATTACTTTTGAGAAACTCATTAAAATACACTTGACCCGCGAGTTCAGAATAAATCCGAGCAAAGTTCGGTCAAATTTTAATAGAACCATTCGTTTAATTGAATATAAAACGATTATTTCCGACCAGGTTAATGTAATAAGTAGCTTTTAATTCGAAAACCGAAATAATAATTGCCTCGCTTACCGATACTTTAGGAGGTTACCTGCTAAGTTAACCATCATCCGGTGGTTGCAGTAGGATTTCGACGTTGTTTCGTAATATTTCTGTTACTTGATCGCCGCCTAATTAAATGCTAGAGTATCGTAACGCTTTGAACAAGAAGAAGAAACATTGACAGAAAACAAGCTTTTGCGTGAAAAATAGAAAAAGACTACATTTTAAAGGAGACATTTTTGAGAGCCTTAACGGACTATGTCCCGTAATTGGGAAAAGGTCACATCTCGCAATACCGGAGGGGGGACATTGATCGAAACTAATGTGGAAATAACTACTAGGTCGATGATAAAATTGCCGAAAACTATAATACAAGAGTCTTGAACGTGTAAAAAATGTAAAAAAAAGAAGATCAACATAAGAATCAGGTGGGACAAATAATGACCAAATGAAAGAAATATTTCAAAAAAAAAGCAACCAAAAAAACAACTAAAAAACAACAACAAACGATGTTATAAAAAAGAAAAAGAAATTTGAAAAAAGGAGAAAAGAAAAAAAAATTAAACGCGAATCTGTAACACGTAGATACAGCTAAAAATATCTAGCTGTTGTCTTATAATATATGGCGGGGTAAATCGACGATGTCAGACGGAAATTGCTATAAAAAGAGACGTTTCAAAAATGTTTAATTTGACGCGACATTAATGGATAAAATGAAACTTACTTCAAAATCTAGAAATTAGAAAATAGAAGACGCATATTTAAAACCAGACATCTAAGGACAAATAATGCTGTGTACACATTACAAAGCTGTTTACCACTGCGTTTCACAAGCCGCGTTTTGTAACAATAAAAACGCTGTACCCGTTCCCCCGCCATTTCACTCGATGAAAAAAAAAATAGGACAAATAAAAAGGTACGCTATAACGAGCTCATGAATTTCTTAGGGCTTGCGCTCATTGAACTAACATCGCCCTCTAATTAACTGCCGTGTACACTACGCGGTCATGTACTTGCCGTATCTTTCACTAACCGATGCAGATAAACTGCACTGCTAGTCGAGGACGTAGTAGGATTTACTCGCAGACAGCACCAAAACCGTTCAGGTCCACATCGTAAAAAAGCGACAACGCTACAGATTGTTTTACAAACTTTTCAAATTACCTATGCGTCGACATATCGTCACAAGTGGAAGGGTAGACTGTAAAATGAATCCTATCCTAAACAAGAATGAAAAGCATATATGTTACAATATCTGAATACAATCATCAGAAAGGATTGCGCGCTAATATTCTTTTACAAATCCGCAGACTGAAAAATATAATATTAATAGTGATGCCTAGCAGTATTAAAAACAGTTCAAAAAAAAAAAAAAGGAAAAGAAAAAGAAAAAAAAGAAAAAAGGAGAAAATAATGTTTTAAACTTTGAATAAAAATAAGATAAAAAGCAAAAAAACATAATTACTAGATAAAAGATATCTCGTACAGTAAAATACCAGTATACAAGTACTGTTAAACAACATTATAATACTCATTAGAGTCTGGGAAAATTCAAATTAAAGTATAAAGTACGTCCCATTATCTTGGATATCGCAAAAGTTCAACAACACTAAACGGTCATGTTTTAAATAAGTACAATATAGTCAGTCGTTTTCTATAAGCCAAATATTAAAAACATCCGGGGAATATTTGATGCGGTTTTACTCGTATTTTAACATTAACATGAAATTTTCGAAAGTGTCAATGCGGCCGGCAGCGGTATATTCTACCTGAACGAAACAATTACCTAACCGACTGCGCCACAGTGTATGGCTGGCTAATTTTTTAATCGTTGTATAACTTGAATTTCGTACTGGCGATCTAATTAAGGTGTAAATGTTGTTTCAGAATAATCATATATCCCCTCCGCAGTTAGGTGTAGTAATCTATACCGGTTCGAGAAATATCGTTTGTCATGATTAGAGGTATTTAACCGGGTGAGACTTATCATAATAATAAAATAACAGATCATCGCGCGATGTCTTCTTGATTTTTATCAATCTGAACATCTTCTAAAGTTGGTTGACCCTATTTCGATAATTCAGTATTCTCGTTCTTTAACAGAGTCTCCATCCGCGAGCGAAACACACACCGTACTGCATTTAAATTCGGACATTTTCGCAGCCCCGTCAGTTAACTAAGTACCAAGATGCTTCCACTTTCGAGATTTTGCTTCGTATAACAAAAATCTCAATTACGAATTATGTATGTCGAGCAAAGAAAAGAAAAAAAAAAAAAAATGGAAGAAATATGTACACGGAAGCGCACGGAAAGCAAATATTATAAACCTTTTTTTATTCTATACGCAAAGAGTTTTCATAGTAAAATCATAATTTTTCGTAGACACCAAGTGAACATTAACAAAACTGTTTAAGCCCCACGTAGGTCTAAATCAAGGGTGGCCAACGCAAATGATCTTGCGGGCCACTTTGGAAATGCATCACAACTCCGCGGGCCGCATATAAAATCATATATCCCCATAATTTAGATTTAAACCCACTATAGACATTTTTTTTTATAGTGAAAAATTGAAACGTAATGACTGTTATTATTATTGCCTTTACTATTATTCTTACATGTAAGTATAATATAATAATAATGATTCTAAAATTGCAAAGAAATATATGTGACACTAAAAATGAAATATATACGAAATATATGTATATATATATATATATATATATATAAATGAAATAATAAAAAATGATATCGTTAAAAAATATTTATTTAACTAGTGTGCTACTTTGGCCATCTCGAGGGCCGCAAAAATGTTCAAGGCTGGCCACTCCTGGTCTAAATAGTTTTGCTAATATTGACGCGGTGTCTAGCAAAAGTAATGTGATTTTGGTGTTTTTTATTCTTTTATTTATTTTAAAAAAGAGTCTATCTGATGAAAATATAAATACATTTCGACGATAGAAGTATTTTTTTTTTTTTTTTTACCCCCCCTTGGGTTTGCTAGCAAAGAGCATTAGACCAGCAAAAATGAATAGATACATGGAATAGAATAGATATTATATTTTTATTCTGTCGACAATGGAATCAAGGAACACCCCTAGGACAGGAACAACAGAGATAGTAGGTAGAGAAAGAACATAAGAGGCGTTGAAAGGAGCAAGAAGGCCAAGCTTTAAAAGATGACAATAAAGTAACTCACGCTCGCGAGATAAACCGGAGCACTCGAAGAGCACGTGATTCGCATCACAAACATACTGGGAACCTTCAGGATCCAATGGACAAAAAGGAGATGCAGCCAAAGAAAAGCGATTTAGTGAAGGAGACTATGCGAGAAACGGAGGCGAGATAATTTAGTAATTATGGACCGACGCAAACTGGGAAACTCACAGAACCAAGGACGAGGAGGAGGAACAGGATTAATCAAGAGATAAAAGGAATTAGGATTAGCGAAAAGAGATACATAAACAGAATGCCAAAGTCTAAGATGGCAGGATTTAGTTGGAAGAAGAATATTGTGTGCTGGAACCCTACTAATAAAATTCCCATTGGAAACAGCAGCTTTAGTAAGGAGGTCGACGGCTACATTTCCATCAATGCCTGCATGTCCTGGAATCCAAAAAAAGTCAATCTGGGTACACGTCGATGAGGATAGATCATGAAGAAGAGAACGAATAGAAAGGATAATAGCATCAGTGGAAGGAGAAAGGGAAGGTGGAGATAGCGCTGGAAGAACACTTAAAGAATCAGAAACAATAAGGAATTTGGAAGAACTTGCAGAAGAGGAAATATAAATAATGGCTTGTAGAATGGCAACAGATTCTGCAGTAAAGACAGAACAAAAGGACGGAAGTCTAAAAGACCGAGAATGAAAGAACTGAGGGCACAAGAATGCCGCCCCAACTCCGATCGGGCTCTTCGATCCGTCAGTAAAAATTAAAAAGTGATCACGGAATAGAAAGTTTATTGTATTATTAAATTCCATACTGACGATAAACGACATATTTCGGTTAAATGCCTATACTCATCTTTCGTAAACGGTCGACCGTTGAAAACACAATTATTAAAATACATATATATATATAGTCGCGATAGCCTAGTTGCTAGAGCGCTTGACTTCCGATATGGCGGTCACGGGTTCGATCCCGAGCGACGACAAACTTATTACAAGAATTAAATAAATAAATAATCGCTAATAGTCACGTGGAAGACAATGGCAAACCACCACGTACAACATCATATGCGCGCTAGGTCAGTACACAGCAGACCTACACCGGACGGACGGCACTTGTAGCGCGATAACAAGCGGCTTCAATCAGTCCCGAATGTAGTCTTGCGTGTGTACACCTGCGTTGCATATTACAATTGCCTGGTACACAACCTATATCGGTACAGCTAAATGTACGAATAGGTTGCGCCAACGCGCTATGTAGCGTACGGCACTTGAGATTGAGACTGACGATATGAGAGGGAGAGGATTTAAGGAAGCATGGCATGAAGATGATATTTGGTGGCTTTAACAATTTGGAATAAACGTAAGAAAAAAATGGAAGCTTGTGATGAGGAATGACAAAAGGGGAAAATTTAGAAAGGCGAAACGATATATGAGATAGTATAGGAATTTTATTGGAGGAAAAACGCCAGTGACGAAGGATAAAAGAATAAGAGGTACTGATATTTGACGAGGAAGTGGAAAAACGTTTAATGAGAAAGCGATAACCCAAATAAGATCTTCGGATGAACAGAGGACAGATATTGGATTCAGATAGAATGGCTGGGATAGGAGGTGACCTCAGAGCTCCGAGACAAAGCCGAAGGCAACTGTTTTGGAGACGATCTAATTTGTAGAGAACGGATTTGGAAGCGTTGCCATATAAGAAGCTGCATTAATCCAATCTAGAGCGTATGAGAGATTTATACAACATTATTAACACAGAAGGATCGCCTCCCCATCTCGTAGGTGAAAGAGCTTTAAGAAGGTTAAAGACTTTAAGCGAGGAAGCATATAAATGGCTGATATGATCATGGAAAGACAGACGAGGGGATAAAGTGATACCCAGATAGCGAAAAGAACTGACTATTGGAATGGAATGATTTTTTAGATTTATTTCAAATGAGCCCGGGTTGTAAGGTCGAAGGGTGAAGACTATAGCTGCTGATTTTGGAGCGGAAATGAAGAGATGAATGTTAGAAAGGGCCTCTTCGAGAGTACTTAAGGAGCTGTTTAGTTCCTCATTGGTAACTAGAAGATTACGGGAAGAAGAGTAAACAAGGATATCATCTGCAAAAAATAAAGTTTTGGATTTTAAGGAGAGAAAACCAATTGTGGAAACATATAAATTAAATAAAGTAGGGCTAAGGCAAGAACCTTGCGGAAGGCCCTGGAAGACCTTCCTTGAGGCGAAAAAGGAAGGAGCAGAAAGGAGGAGAGTTCTACTTTGAAAAAGATTGATAATTAGGAAGGATATGGATGCAGGGATATTTAAAGACATCATAACGTTTTTGAGCGTGGGAAGATGGACGCTTTCGTATGCACTGGCTACATCAATAAAAGCTGCAATTGTGAATTATTTGGAAATAAATGATTTGTAAATGTCAGCAAGGAAAAGACTGATACAATCTGGAGGGCCTAAGCCAGGATGAAAACCAAACTGGTTGTCTGGAAGCAAGTTATTGTGTTCCAGCCACCAGACCAGCCGTTTGTTAAGCATGCTCTCAAAGAGTTTTCTCAGGCAAGAAGCTAAAGAAATGGGCCGAAAGGCAGAGGAATTATTCTTGGGAATTGGGATAACAACGAATGTGTTCCATGAATCAGGAATAGAACCAGATTGCAGGAAGGAATTAAAAATGTTTAAAAGAATTTGGAGAGACTTTACAGATAGGTTTTTGAGGATGGAGTAAGAAATTTTATCATGGCCCGGACAGGAGTTGGAGGAGTTTTTCAGGGAAGAAAGAAGTTCAGAGAGGGAAAAGTTAGAGGAAAGGAAATGAGGTGATAATTGGTAAGGAGGAATTAAAGAATGCACTTCATCATAGTTAGGGACATAATCAGGAGCTATGGAGTCAAAGAAAGAAGAAAGAGTATCCTTAAGAAGACTGGAGCTAGACGGGCGTTCGGAAATAGAATTTCTAAAAGCTTTAGTCAACTTCCACACTTTGGAAATAGGAGTCAATCGAGAAAAGGAAGAGCAAAAGGATTTCCAAGCATTTTTCTTGGCGTTTTTGAGAATATATCTGGCTCTGGCGTTCGAACTCTTGTAAGTCAAGAAATTATTAAAAGTAGGTTGAGAGCGGAATGATTTAAAGTTAGACAAACTTTGATTGACAGCAGCTGTGCAGTCCCCATTCCACCACAATGATGAAGCCCTTAAAGAATGACTTTTCCGGGCTTGAGGATAGAGTGGGGAAGACAGTGTTAGAGCAGAGGAGATAGAATTAGTAAAGGATGAATATTGTGAAAAATTAAATTTGGTAAGAAGTGCGTTATCTCTTGTTTGCTCGCGTTCCTGTCCGACTTATCAGCTCGCATTGTTATCGGCATATCGGTGAGATCGTTTCTTTTGTTTATTTATAATACGCTAAATCTTCTCTATTCATACATAGATTTTTTTTTTTAAGTGTCGTGTACAGCTGCCGGGGCTATTACGATACTATGGCAATCGGAGAGTTAAATGGCTGGAAATAGGTTAGTTGTATGAAGAAACCGAATAGTGTCTGCAATGTTCAAAGGCGAGTTGGCCAAAGACGACTGCAAAGACGATATCCGGTGCTGGGCGCGCTGGAGCGCGAAGGATGGGCACTCCAGGAGCAGGTGTTTTACTGTAGGAGAGGGATTTTATTTCGAAGAGTAATACGTATTATTTCGAACAGTATTTATTTTTATTTATTTATTTTATTCTATTTTATTATTTTTTAATTTGTCTTTCTTTTACTATCATTTATTTATTTCCTTTTTTCTCCTCCCATTTTTTTTTGGATTAATCGATGAGTACGTCTAGTGGGGGCCGCCCTGCGGCCTCCGCCAAAGATACTAAACCGGCAAAAACGAATTTAACCCTTCAAATGGACATGGACGCTTCAACCAAGCGTAAACCAACCGATCCCCTTTCACCGGTCGCGTCGATCCCTAGCAAAGATCTGCGACTATCAGAATCTGATTTATCAAAACTTTCCGGCAGTAATAATAATAATAATCTTAGTAAAAATAATTCTAATGATAATGCTATCGAAGCTATTAAAAATTTCAATATAAAAACTTCCCACGACATTATGTACAAAAATTAATAATAAAAATGAGGCAATTCTTTTCCCTGTAGAGTATAATGGTTCTATACACATTATACTGCAATCGCTCTCTGAGCTTAATATAGGAAATTTACATCCATTTTCTGCTGCTAAAATTCTCTATAATAGAACTAAATCAATCACAGAAATCCTCCGAGCGGGCAGTAATAGACTTAGACTCTTTTTTAGGGATATTAGCTCAGCAAATAATTTTCTTCTTGATTCTGACTTCCTTAATAAAAATGACTTTAAGGCCTTTATTCCTAATAATCTATTGTTCTCTTTTGGCATTATTCGTAATGTACCTGTAGATATTACCGAAGAACAATTATTGGAAGATATTTCAGCGGAAGTGCCGGTAGCTTCAATTCGACGACTCAAGAAAAGAGATGGCGATAAATTTCGTCCAATTCCCCTAATTGAAATTAAATTCAAATCACCTTTCCTTCCCAGTTATGTTCATTTTTTTCATCTTCGTTGTGCAGTGGAACCCAGCGTAAGACCTCCTATCCAATGCCGAGCTTGTTTTCGTTTTGGCCACACCGACAAGTTTTGTCGCAGTAAACCACGTTGTCCTAAATGTAATGAGTTGCATTCCTTGGATTCTTGTTCAGCTCCGCAGCCGTCAGATTCTAAATGCCTCAACTGCAAGGGTAATCATTTATCCACCGATAGACAGTGTCCTGTTTTTCAAGACCAGCTTCATCTTAGTAAAATCATGGCTTACGAAAACGTGTCCTATAATGAAGCTAGTATAATTAAAAAATCCAATCTTGCCAACTCAGCTTTTTCTTTTTCCGATATAGCTCAAAAAACCTGCATTCTTCTCCTTCCAAGTTTTCTCGCCGACCCAATCGGTCACGATCTCCCAAATCTCTTCCCGTTCCTAATCAACATTTCCCTCCTCTTCCGTCAAACAATCGTAATTATCGTAACGGCCTCTTCTTCCCCGAATCAACGCACAGTGCATCGTCTCATAACGTTCCTTCTTATTCTCTTCCCAACTCACCTAACTCTTGCTTGCAACAACAGGTACCAACTACTCTAATTATTCCTAATCCCAACTCCTCCGTTCCCATGTCAGCAGAAGAAGCTGTCGATAAGCTAGACTTCAGCTTAAACCTTCAAAATACCCCTCCTAACCTACGTCAAAATCCTGAATTTCGCTTGGCATCGCTCAAGCTTTTCCAACTGTTATTTGCTCACTGTCCTCCGAATTCTACGGCTACGTAACTGGTCAACTTCCTGTATTTCCGTTAATGGTCCTTATGATTGTGAAATTCCATTCTAATTTCTTCTCTTGCATATGTGTAAAATTCGCTATGGTTCTTGTCATTGAATTTTATGTTTTTTCCCAAATTTCTACTCTGTCGTTCTCTTGCCATATTCCTTTATCTAGGCTAACCAGCATTCCGGAGCTCAGGCCGTTAATTCCTATCACATTTCCTTCTGTAATCTTATGTTTCTCCCGGATTGCATTACTGAGAATACAGACATCATACGCCTTATTCCAAAAATATATGTTTCCTATTCCTGTTATCACCATTGTCTCGTTTCGCAACTTGAAACTTGCGGGTGATGAAAGCGGTGGAGAATTGTTCATAATTTTTGTTTGGATCAATTTTCTTTTCTCAGCTATACTGTTAAAAGCGAGAAAAGTTAACAGATATTTCTGTTCTGATCTATATGCTTTGCATTATTTTTATGACCATTGCCTCTTTCTGCGAACTTCGATTGGGTTAGACAGTGGTCGAGGACGGTGTATGGTTGATTGCAATGCACAATTGTATAAAACTTCTTTTTTCTTCGGTTTTAAACCGTGCAAATCAATACTAATTATTAGATGCATGATTCTCATCCTTAAATATCTGACTTTTTCCTTTTTTCATCTTTCCTTCGGTCTTCTTTCAAACACGCTGGGCTACGGTAAAGAAAGACGGTTAGTCTGTTTCAATTTAATAATTTTCAAAGTTCTTTTCGTTCCAGTTATGACCCTTTTTAAAGCGAATTTAATCTCTAATTATTCCTTGCTTAATCTTAATTTCTTCACTTTGACCCGTAGCCCTTTCCTCATCATTCCATACCTAATTAAGTTGGTAAGCAAGCGAGAGAGAAAGTGGCTTTTCCTCAGTGAGCATCGCAATAAGTTTTCATATTCCTCATTCGTAAGTTATCTGGGAAAACAGATGTCTCTCCATTGTCTTTTTTTGCATCCCTTCTTCTGCCGTATCTTTCCTTGTCTTTATTCAATACTTTCAACTGGCTTTGCGTGGACTACCCGAGCCTACACTCATTCCTTCTCCGATTTTATCTCTCTTCCAAATCTGCAGGCTGTAAGGTATTATTTCCCTTCCTCTTCTACACTTACATGGTTCCTTCCCCTCCAACTATTTTTCTGTACTTTAAATGATGTCAAACAGGCTAAATATTCTTCAATGGAACTGTAGAAGTGTTAATGTCAATAAATGCTCTCTCGAAGGTTTGTTGGATCAATATAACATTCAGGTTGCTCTCCTGTCGGAAACTTGGCTCAAGCAATCTTCCAATATTCGAATTCGAGGATACTCCTTAGTCAGTTCGAATCGGGACGACGGCTATGGCGGAGCTGCTATTCTTATAAGAAAAGATGTACATTTCATTCATCATGATAGTTTTTCCTTCCTTTCTTCCAGTCCTCTTAATCCGAATTTAGTTCACGTCTCAATCCCATTGTGTCATGGTAAAAGTTTTAATTTTGTCTCCTCCTACATCCCACCGTCCTATAACTTACGCGATTTCCCATTTGACCTGTTTTTGAATTCTATTCCTCGCCCTTTCATGGTCGGCGGCGACTGGAACTCCCACTCGCCTCTATGGGGTTGTTCCAGTTATAACAGGAATGGCACAATTATAGAGGAAGTAATTTTCAATTATAATTTAGTTCTCCTAAATGATGGTTCTCACACCTTCTTCAAATCATCGTCTACTTCCAGTTCTATCGATCTATCTTTTGTTTCCTCCGACACAGCTCTTAAATCCTCGTGGAAAACTCTAGATGGTACCTTCGGCAGTGACCACGTTCCGATCCTCATTGTTCTTAATGACTTCCATCTCCCTTCTCTTTCATCTTCATTTACGCCTTTGCATTATGCTGATTGGAACCCGCATAAAACTGATTGGAATAGATTTCGGTTTATTGTGGACTCAGACCTTCCTGCAATACAAGTAGACGATAGAAGTAAAAGGAACGAATATTAATGAAACAAAAAAATAAAGCCAAAGAAAAAAAAGCAGACTGTGCGAATAAATGAAAAAGTTACAAAAAAATAAGCAAGCTATCAAAGCAAAATACGAGTTTAAAAGGTATTGTGATAAGAGGAAATGTTCTATATTTTACGACAGACGTGTGCAGTAATAAAACTCTTTTTTCCCCTTTTGTTCGGTTATAATCGTATTTCTTTTATTTTTCCTCTACATATAGCTTTATTCTAATTTTTTGTTACATCCATTTTTTGTTCTCGAGTGTTTATATTAAATTCCCAGTAATGCATCCGACGTAAAATTAAACTGCAAGTCACTCGAAGAACGCCGTTATTAAAATTGACCGAGCCAAACTTTGATCGAGCCTCGCGAATTTTCCGCGGCTGACGTTTCTTCCATCTAACAGAGGAAAAATCAAGTTATCTCCTAAGGCTCTGTTCTCTTTCAGATGCTTCTTTGTCTCTACATCCGTTTTTCCTTTCTTTTAGACCGGCGACATTCCTTCATTTATTTATCCCATCGCAGAAAACTCCTTAAGATCATTAGAATTTTTAGCCGATTTTTCTTTTCTTTTTTTCTTTAATATCTTTACTCTTTGTCTTTTTGATGTTGTCCCTTTAATTGAACTCGCATTAAATAGCGGTCCAATCGCTGTTGCTCTTTCGTTATGTGGGTGCTTCTCCCGACAGTTGTCTTTCAAATCTCTGTAATCACATCAGCCATCTTCTGTACTTTTTTGTAATCTGATCAAGTCGTGATTTACTTATGTTTTACAAACCATTTATTCGTTTTGGTCTTGATTAGCTGCTGTTTTTTTTGTCTATGGAAATTCTCTCGGCTCCCTTTTATCCGAGCTCCATCGTATCCGAACCGCCTGACTCGGTCTCGTATGTTTTTTTTTTTTATATTTGTTCACGCATAGCTTCGATCCGTGTAGAGACGATATTTTTTAATAATACTTGTTCGTTTGAAATTTTACCGCCGTTCAAAAAAGCGTGAAAAAATGTCGTTTCTTTAGACCATTTCTTTTTTCGGCTAATTGTTTTAAAATATAATCAAGACGTTTTTTTTTGGGGGGGGGGGGGATATAGAAAAGGCGTTTGATAGAATGTGGCGGTATGATTTGTTATCCAAGCTGATATCAGCCGGCATAATTGGAAACATGGTCAGTTATTTCCGCGATTTCCTAACAAATAGAACGTTCCATGTTAAGATCTGCAACGTCGGTAATAATTCACACTGAGAATGGTGTACCACAAGCCTCTGCCCTAAGTGCAACCGTCTTGTTTATTTTATATATATATATATATATACATATATATTAATGGAATAGCTGAATGTATCGCGCCGCCTGTCATTGTTGGGCTTAATATTGATGATTTAAACACTTCCTTGTTCTCTTCCTTTCTATCTGATATTCGAAAGATCCTAAAAAAAAAAACATCGATAAACACACTGCAGTTCTGGTGTAATGATAATGGTCTTACACCTCCATCAAAAACTATGTATGTTGAGTTCCATAGGGGACGTAAAACCGCTCCTCCTAGTATTTCCTTAAAACACTCGGAAACTCTCCAATTTCTAGGCTACTGCTGAGTTTCTTAGCATACTGTTCGATAATAAACTTAAAAATAGTCTACTTCGGAGTTAAATGTTACAAAATATTATCAATCCTCAAATACATGGCAAATGTAAAATACGATTTCCCTCATAAAACCTTTCTTTCCAACTAAAAATCTTTGGTCTTTTCCAGAATCAACTACATGGGTCACAAGCCTATTCATCAGCCAGCCGTGTTTTTCATTAAAACCTCTTGATGCGGTGCACTGCGTCGCCTTTCACACAATTTTGCGCGCACATAGATCATTTATGTGCATTGGTCTGTGCGCCCTTCTAGTTATTCCCCGATTAAAATATTTCAGAGAGCTTTACTGAGAAACCTATCCGCATTTCACGTGTAATCTGCCTTTCCCTGGCCGTACAAAGAACCCCTTACTGGCGCCCGAAATTTTTCTACCGACTCACACTACCAGAGATTCTAGAACTCTTTCGGAAGTTGTTTTGATTTCATTCTACCCATCCTCACATAAATATAAACATACTGGATTCCTCGTTATATAACATATTTCCCCCGAAAATTCTTCCGATTATGTTTTTTTTTTCCCCTCCGTTATTCGTCTACTTCTTGATCACACGGCCTGTGCAATTCGGCGTTTCCCTTTTCAGTGCGCTACGCACGTAGTTAGATGTCGATCATTTCGTGTGTCTGCCATGTTGCTCCGTCATAAACCTACAAGTGTTCTCGGTATTTCTGACGTAAAATTTTAAAGTCGGTGTATTTTTTCAACGTGACTTATTAAGAAATCGTTTCCATCGATAAGGACGTTGTCGGTGCTGTCGGATCAACTGAAGTAATGGTAGCGAGAAGAGCAGACAGAGAGAGGAACAAGGAAGGCGGGAGTGGTTAATTAGGCAAGGAATGAGAGACGAAATGTTGTCCGAGCGAAACAATAAATTAAGAAAAGGTCCCTCGCGAAGCGTGCTCTGTATCGCGTTTACGATTAATTGAAAAGGTCGTATCTCGATAATTATCGCTCTCTCGATTCGGCGGTTTATCAGCAGTTTCGGGCCACACATGCGTACGTAGTCGTAGTTTTAAAATAGCGAATGGGCTCTGCTCATTAAGGTTGTCGCGTCATTGTAACGTTATTTCGTGACGATAGACGAACGCTTTGCTAAATCATTCGACAACGAACCATTTGTCGCCATCTTCAGAAGATCTGTTCACCGAATTGTATACTTGGTCATGGACAGACGTGTATGGTTCAAAATTAATTATGAAAGTAGGAAATATAATAATTATATCCGCAGGCTCGTTTGTCAACCCATCAACAGCGGTTGAAAGGAATTCGTAAAATGTGGTTAATAAACGGAATCTTGACGACAAAAAAGATAGAAACGTGGGAAATTTCTAACCTGTTTTGAAAATGGGGAATTTATCTGACGTTCATCTCGTTTATATTTTTTATACTTTATTAATATTACTATTATTCGTTTATTTATTATTTTTTATTGATTCGTTTTACTTTTTGTTTATTTAACACCAACACTGCCAAGCTGTTTTATTTCAGTTAGTTTTATTTAGTTTGAATTTAAGAATGGAACTTTAGAAGAAATCGCTATAATTTAATTAATTACGGATAATTCTTCTTCTTCATTTATGTGCGATGAAACACACGGAAAGGTGAGATTTTATAAATAGATTAAGAGACTAGTAGATTTGAAATATGCGAATAATTTCTTTATATTAGTTTCATTGTCAATCAGAAGTTCTTTCAAGGTAGATTGGGAGGGAAAATGTATCGCGGATATGATTATATTTCCGATAACATAGGGTGTGTTGAACAGAGAGCGGAAAAGAACAGGTTTCCCAAATAGTTGGTGAGAATTTGTTCAGGAAGAATGGCCAATAGTCGTGTGCTACTTTTAGATTTGTCCGGAACGATGATTATCACAAGTTAGTATCCTGTTTGATGAAACGAAACTTTATTCGATGTTTGAGTATTAAGCCATAATTCGAACCATTCCTCTGATCGGTTGCTAGTTATTTCATGAACAGCGTCGTCGATAGCGCAGCTATTCGGTCGATCGGTCCAGGGAAGCAGGACTCCTCTGTGAGATACCTTTGTGTCCTGCGATGCAAGCGAATACGATTCTTTAGTCCACACAGTAGCTATTCCAGATATTATATTTCTTTAGCTGTCGGATTATCTTAGAATTTTTGTAAACAGATTATTCAAAGAGTCGCTAAAGATCAAGCAGTTTGTTTCGACTGTGTGCCAGTTTCAACTACCAGTTTGATTGCAAATAATTCGTCGGAAGAGAATAAAGATTTAGGAGAACGTAATGGAAGAAGTTTGATCTGGCGCCGTCGGTAAATAGATATTTACCGAGAAAGGGTATTTCGGGAAAAGTCTTCAAAATCGCTCAGGATAGCATTAGAAGGAGAATGTTTGCTCAATTCTAAAAGGAACAGATTAATATTCAGAGATGTGGTTTTCCATGGAGGGAGGGGGGCACTGAGAAGGTTGATTCGTAGATTTTTTGGTAAATTGATGGGATACGTTTGCGGATCATTATTGATAAGCTGGAGTATTTGAAGAGGATAAGGTTAGCCTTGAGCTGAAGTATTGTCTTCTAATATCTAAGGACCATTCTGAGCATTCGTACGCTAATTGTTGGAAAAGTTCTGAAAACTCCTAATGCTAATCTTATCGCGGTATGGTGTATAACGTTCTGTAATTACACACCGCGGATGATATTAGCTGAATTTTTAAATTTTGCCAGCTATTTTATCCTTGAAACAAATAATCTAAACAATAAATAGTCGAGACAACTCTAATTACCGAAATCACACGATAACGAGAAAGAAAGAAAAAAGAGCAACAAAAAAACGATGCTATCGTGTTCCGTCGCGAATTCCGTCAAATTGTATACCGGATCCGGTTCAGTTCGTATTGTTTTTAGAATATAGTTGTTGTTGTTGTTTTCTTTCATTGGATCACGCTTAATAATTTTAGCTGTTCTTTCTTGTTCTTTTCGTTCCTTTTCGTGATAATTCCTCGTTAACTTGCATCGTTCTTAGAATTTTTTTCTTCAACAGTGTTTTCCTATTTCTCCCCAGTTTGTATTTCGATTCGCTATAACCCGACTTTCTTTATTTTTATCGATTTATTTCTCTTTGCATAAAAAACAACAAAAAAAAAAAAACAGAAAAAAGGGCTAAGAACGTACTCATTGGCGCATTCAGGGTTTGTCCTAAAAGAGTAGCACATGGAAAAGTGTAAACGTGGAGGTCGAACATGTTTGGTATATCTCTATACATCTCCCTCTTCTCACATTTATATATTTATTTTCGTATAAAATGTGTTACGTAAAAAACACTTTAGATTTTTATCAAATATTAATTTTTACCGTCAAAAATGTTACCATTATTAACAGTTTGTTCTCCGGGGGGGGGGGGGGGGAGCCCCGTAGAAACCCCGCTTAGGTGCGCCAATGAACAAGTATCGTTTATGAAATAATAAAATCATTAGCCCAATAACGAATATTTATATTGAACATAAATAAATATTCTGGAAACGTTTTTGTGAATGTGTGCAGCAGCCTCTGTTTGAGTTTAAAACTAGTTTTATAGGGGAAAAAAAGAAAGATAGAACAGTTATACGGCCCAAAAGTAATTACGCGTGTTTTTATTATGCCAGTTTTTTTAAATTTAATCGCGTATTCCTTCGGTTCGTTTACGTGCATTAAAAGGAAAAAAATGATTAAGTCCTACCGCAAATATCTTCCGTCTGAAAAAAACAATTCTTCGTATGGCACTCTCGCAAAAATTAGATTTAATTGCAGCTTTTTATGCGGAATTTCCTTGAATACTACCCATTTTACAACAAAAACGTGCGCGAATATGAAGGTAGACATGACGGTACAGCGAGACTTTTAATGTCGGAGTAGATTTCACTTTACAACAATTTTCGTTTGTTTTTTCCATTGCTATTTTATGTTTCATTCGTCCTCCAGCAAATTCTAATTCGATCGTATCCCTTAAACAACCGACGCATTCGTTCACCTTTCGCTATACCTGTAATTCACTTGCTTCAAGCATTTCATCTCTCCAGTATCCCATCCGTTCAGAGATATGCCGTATCGTGTTTTTCCTATCAATTTCCTTATTTCTCGTTAATTTTTTTCACCTGTTACCTTATTTTCTGAACGTTATTTTCTAAATATGTGAGACTCTCGGAGAAGTTTCTCCTCTCCGACGTATCGCTTATATTTTGCCGTAATTTTCGATGTTATTCATATAACATATATCGGAGAAATCGATGAAACTCTTACTACCTCTTTTTTTTTACGGTATGCAGATTTAGGTCATGAAAATTAAAATATTAGACTGGAAAAGAATGATTTAGTCAAATAAGCGTAAAGCGTTGCTGGAAGCTGTTTTAATGGAGCCGCGATGAAGTGCCAGCTGATAAATTTCAAAGTCGCACTTTAGTATTTCGGTAAAGAGTGCTGTATAATCTTTCTAGAAAATGAGCGTACTATATAAAAGTGCTGTTTAATAGTGCCGTGTCAAAACAAATAAGGGATCTGTAGTCCACATTAATCCTCGTAGTTGTATTAATATATCTTCGATATCAAGTTTTTGTTTTTTTACTCTGAAAGTTCATTATAGAATAGGTGATCGGTACCTATGTTGCGCGTTAATTTCTTATCATTCGTTTTTTTTTTTCGGTCTTATAGTACTATTTATTTCTATATTTTTACATTTACCTGGATTGCTGTCGGTGAGATAAAACCAATTTATCATATAGAACTATATGCATGTATACAGTTATTGAATCACACAACGCACATCTGCACTTACATCAGCCGGCGATTGTAACTACGTCTCGAATTACACCAACCCACACACACACTATCTTCATATCAGGCACTGTCGTCGTTATCATCGCCATTATAAACCAATGTGTTGCGAATGTCACTATTACTACCGCAAAGCCATCTTGTACACCCTGACAATAACAACACGGCTACAACGCTTTATCGACATCGATTGTTTCATATCCGTATCAAAACGTTGTCTATCATCTATACAAACGTATTACAATTTAACTCCGAACACGCATTTCGTTCCCAATAATGTTCCGTCTTCCCAAATTACTAATAATCATATAAGAGATGAGGACATAACTGATGACAATATTATCAAATTACTCGGAAAGCGCATTATCGATATCGTCGCAGGTGGATGAACACGTAGAGAACGCGGCTGGCAGATTCCTAAGAAGAAGGCCAGGACCATTGGACGAACAAAAACTAAACAACTCAGGTATGAAACAGTTGGGCGCAAATGCAAGAACGGAAACGCAGAGAAACAGTTTGAAGAAAATGAACGAATAAGGCAGCGTTGTAAATTAGTCGACGGTAAAGTGAGGAATAAAACGGAACAATGTTGAAAGATAAACGTATTCTCGGCTATCGCTAGGGCACAGTGAGTGTGGGGAATGTGAAAATGGTAGTATAAAGAATTAGCGATTAATGCAAGGAATGGATTTAGAAAAGGAACCTGTTCGAAGCGAAAATCGGCGAAAAAAACACAACAGAAACAGGATATAGAACCAATCAAATGGATAGGTATAGAAATCTGAATTTTTGTTAGTACTTCAATAAAGAACGGATATCCTTTCATTGTAATCGCATCGTTGGAAATGATGAAAAAACATAAAAATTAATGTTTCTTATTTATAAAGTTTTCGTTATCACCTTTTAACCGTAGGTACGCTACATTTAATTAAAAGCCTTCGAAATTAAGATGTTTTTTTTTTTTTTGTTTTGCGGAAAAAAAAATTAAGAATTGGCTGCCCCAAAGCGGAAATTACGTGCGCCATTGACCAGTTAGTTCGGCCTTTTTCCTTTTCACCGGGGTATTTAACCGGAAATTAAAGAAAATGTAAGTGTAGTCTGGCTGCTGCAAAATTGACGAACGTTTTCGCGATAATTCGTTAAACATTGTGATCATTATTTTCGCCATTTGGCGGGGAAAACTCCGATTAGGAAAAGAAAAATCAATTTACAAACTAGACCGAAGAATTTCTCTTATTAAGAACTCACATACCGTCTTGATGGAACTATTACTAAACAGAATGCCGGCTGCCCACAGCCGGAAATATTCTCATTGCCCTGAATTCCGTAAAGAGAGAAGTCGTCTGCTTGTCGCAAAGACGCAGACTGATTAGGAAATTTTTCACGAAGATGCGGATTGTTACGTAATCGTGCATTTTACGCTGCCTACGTGACAGGACAACTGGAACGTGCTCGCGATCGGTTTTCAAATTACGCCTAAACTTGTTATCTCACTTATCATGTGGCTTCAATGCGTGCTAATTGAAAAATGTTTCAAATTATAACTGCACCAGCGGTACTCCGGAAGCATTTCATTCTAATAATAGTTTCCTCCGCCCTAACGCTTAGCATATTACATAATCGAGAAGTCGTCAACTTTTTCAGATTTAATCATTCTGAGAAATTTAATTAATTATTTAATTCGGTTTTTAATATCGATTCCTCGATAGTTAATTACGTTCGTTTGAATTTCGTATGCAACTTAGATAATCCCCGGTTCTTTTTGCTTTCGGTTACATTCGATTAATTTCCACTACAGAACTCTAATTGTTTATTATCAATTTATTATTATTCGCAGTCAGGCTCGAGAGAAAATTCTTTTGCAGCTATAATGATGGACGGCGTGTCGTTGTTTTTTCCCGCTATTATTTGCTTCGTTTTTAAAATTTTCTTTTGTTTTTTATCGAATTTGGCTTTTTGGCGTTTCTCTTTATAGCTACGGATTTTTTTGTCTTTCCCCGATTCGAAGAAGTATTTTCTTCACGATTAGCCGCTGCCTGATTTTCTTTTAAGTTTATTTCCGTCGCCTTTTTTAATTAGCAATAGAGATGTTAAATACAGCACTTTAGCGATACATTCGGATTGCTCAATGAGACGGTAAACGGATTAATGTATCCCGTCAGACGATGATAATACCGGCTACTACTGAAGTTTATTATTTCCTCAGTCAATGTGGCTATTCTCGTAGATCCCTTTGTGTGATGCTGTTGCGTGCAAATCATGGTGTATCATCGCTTAGTTGCCGAACAGGTTTTTTGTGAAGCGCTTGAACCTTTTTAAAGTTAAAGTTGGATGTCGTGTCCCATGGCCAGGGACCATATCTTCAGGAAGGCACAATGACTTTTTTTGCAGATTAATAGTTTGTTTTCAAGTTTTACTTTTTTGACGGAAAAACGGGGGATTAAGTTTCTTCATTTTATGATGACATTTGCGTAAGGGGTAATCTTAATTCGATGTTGTCAATTAAGTCGCTGGTCTAAGTGCAAACCGAGGTAACGAACCTGACCCGCTGGGGAGGGGGTGGTTGTGCCATCGTAGTTAATATCTGTACGTACCTCTCTTTTCACAGTAAACGGCCAGAAAGATGATTTTTCCAGATTTAATCGATTAATGTAGTCTTGTGTCTTTCCTATAGCCTCTGCTGGACGACAGGTTGAGTTGACTAGGAAGGCCGTATCGTTTGCATACGTTACGATTAGGCCACTGCCATCAGTTGGTAGCGGTATATGACAGCGGTGTGTACAAAGCGTAAACTATTGGTCCAAGCACGCTACCCTGTGGAACTGCAGCACCGATGTGTTTCCCCTATAGATTATATCGCGTGCCTGTACGTAGAATGCGCGATTGTACAGGTACGATTGGAAAAGACCGATGAGGTAGTCATCTTGAGTTTGTTCCGCGACTTATCCGCCACTTCATTTATCCTCCGTTTTAAATTAACGGGAAATTTTCGCGACTAAGTATTAAAATTATGGCAAAAGATTTCAAGAAAATTCTAATCAAACTAGCTGATACGTACGATAGTAGGAAATTATTTCAGACTCGCGTCGAAATGAAAAGTGTGTGGTTTGACTTCACAAATAATACGAATCACACAGGGTTTGTGGCGCTATCTTTTCTAGGATGTAAGCGACGTATAAATGATACTGTTTTTAGTTGTAATAAATGTAATTTCGTTCGCTGCTTACGCTTTATCGGGAAATTAGTGTGCTAGCGCCTTTTAGACATCCTTTTCCTTTTTAGACATTTTTTTTTTTTTATCTGGGGCTCGTCAACCGTGGGCCTTTACCACCCAGAAACAAACAGTAAGGAAAGAAGTCGGTTATATTTTAATCCGATCAGAAATCTTTGATAAAAAGGAACAAATAGCGGGAATAATTAATTTAGGAAGGAAAGGACAGGATGTAGGAAGCACAATAAGGAGTAAGAAGCCCAAGAAGCCTGAACAAAAAGGAATATAAAATGCTCCACGGAAAGAGATGTGTGTGTGTGTGTGTGTGTTGTGTCGTGTGAGAAGATGTCGCTGCAGGCCGAGAGCACTGCCCTTGGGGAATGGCTATGTGCTGCGTACTAGCGACGTATGCGCACATAGTACACGCTAGAGATGCGATTATAAAGGTACAGGTAGCGGAAAGTTCGGTAATCGTTGTTCGATCAGATTGATAAGAAGCGAGCCTATGCCTTAATTATTAATAATTTTTTTCATATCGAGCCGGTATTCTCGTTGTTGCGATAAAGTATATCTCCGCAGTTCTATTTATTTTTTGTGTAATCGTTACGAATATACAATAATAGAATAAAGAAAAACAAGTTTATTTCAAGCTAGACTAAAACAAAAATAAAGACGGTGAGGAGTCGAACTCCACTGACGCTCGAGCAGAAAAGTAAGAAAATAAAAACATCGGTTTATAACATTGGCTGTCATTGGCATAAGGAACCGAAAAGATCGCAGTTAATTTTCATAGTTTATTAGCGAATCGATCATCGTACGAGTTTATAACATTGGCATCGCAAAATAAGTCAAGAGAATACAAGCATTGGCGAACCGATCATTATTACTAAAGCTTCGAACACAAATGAATTGAAAATATAGGGAAATCAACTCTTATTGAATGCAATACGTGTTGACTATATCAGCGTAGCTATTATTAGAAGCAGAGAACTGGTCCATCGTACCCGGTGGTCCATCTTTACTCGAAATATCCTAAATTATACTTCTGTACAAGGCAAAGAAGGGGCGTGTACGCGGCACCGTCATTCTTCCCACGGCGATTCTCTCAATCAAGAGATTAGTCTCTGCGCAGCGGTCAGCCCTATCGTTAATTGCCGGTTTCGCACTCTTTATTACCTGTCATTGATTACATATATAAAATGATCGCTCGGACGAAGAGCATTCGTATGTTGAACTAACATCTACATAGTGTACAATTTTCGGCTGAAATCGACAGAATGCTACTAAACTCGATCTTTCGCCTCCTACTTCGAGCAAACCCTCTAGACCGCCAGCTGTTGCTGGTCTTCTATAATTCTTATAGAAAAGTCAGTATCGGTGGATTCTCCTCCGTAAAAAGGAAATAATTGTCCCTTAAGCGTGAGACACAAAATCGTTACAGACTTTTCGTTATAGGATTTCTATATTTTTTCCGATGTAAGAATGGCATAATCAATTAATGAGGACGCCGTTTTTACGCGTGTGGCTAGTATAAAAATCATGAAGTTATTAGCTGCAAAATTCGTCAGTGTTTCATTTTAATATATCATTATAGAAGCGTATATATTTATTATGATCTATTTAATAAGTAATGGAAATAATGTTTTTATCAAATTTTTATATCAGTAAAAACCTTATAACGATTAATCAGTGATCTTTTTTATATTGAATATCCTGGTTACGTTTTGACGTCTTCGAACCGAACATGAACGAAATATTGTCATGTTTAATATCATGCCTATAAAATATTGAAAAGTGATATAGTTACTTAAAACCGACTATCATGTAAGAATTACAGACGACTAAGAGGCTGTTCCCATGGCGGGGTCCGAAAGACCAAAATTTTTGCATATACGCACTGAGGATGAAATAATCCAAATTCAAATTAAGTTTATTATATTACTATTATACATATTTCATCTATGCGTAAATTTGCGCGAGCGATGGCTATTGCAAACAATAAAAATTTCTTAAACAAAACAATATTAAAAAACTACGAATAAAGCATGTAAACTTCTAAAACTATTCATAGATTTATCAAATGTATGATATCTGATCATTAAACAAAATAAATACTCACCCACAAATAGCGAAAATTAAAAAGTAATTAAATATCCGGACAACTCCAGATACATATGTAACATACATGCAGTCAGGCACACATAAACTCGTACACTCATACACATATAAACGAACTCGTTGATTACATATATAAAAATATAGAGATACAAAAACTACAAACATTTTAAACTCAAATATAAAATAAAACAAATCAACATTTGACGAACTATTTTTTTCTTCTTCTCTTTTTTCACTTTTTATTTTTCCCTATCTGTGAAGTAAATAAGTATGATACAAGAATTTTAGGGCGCTTTTCATAATTTTTCAAATCTATTTTCAAAGAAGAGGGTAAAGAATTAAAAAATTTAGGATCCATATATACATATATATATATATATATATAAACTCGGCCATTTTGGCCTCGCAAGGGGCTGTGCCCCTTGACCCCTCTTGCTTTTATTTATGTCTCTTTCTCTTCTATACTTTGTATAAAATCATCAAAATTTACAACGTAATTCTTACTGGCATCAACACAAAAAAAATAGCATAATCACAAAAATTCTATCCTAACATTTAACTTTCATTACATAAAATTAAGATATTGTTTCATTACATTTTTCGTTATATATTTCGTTACATAAAATTGTGTCATTTTTTAAATAACAATAACAAAAATCCTATAAAATATAACAAACGTTACATAGAATTGGGACATTTTTTTGGAACATTTTGCGTTATATAAAATTGGGACATTTTTTCGAAGGGGGGGTAGCCTAAGAATTACGTTGTAATTAATATATATATATATATATATATATATATATATAGATTGATTTTGGATATGGTATTTGTTAATATTTGGTAATATAATTCTTCATCCGCTGATCGAGTAATACCCTGAGTAACAGAGATGTTAAATTTTCTTTTATTCTTAAGAACAAACATAAGTAGTTGCAAATTTATGAAGTTTTGAAAAATGTAAAATATTATAGTCTGCAACTGTATCTAGCTTTCTATCAATAATAATAATAATAATAATAATGACAATAATGAACTACTTTATAAAGAAAAGTAATGAGAAATAAAAATATCGGTATATGATAAAATGCTATCAATTGATTAATTTCATTAAAATGTCTTTCTCAATTTTATTCATTAGACAAATTAAAATTTTTCCGAAAGAAATAATTTTCCGCACTGCGCCGTGATAAATTTCTTAATACATGATCGTTTTTTTTCCCAGATATGTGCGATAAAAATTACCCCACTGAAATATGGATAAAAAAAAACAGAAATGTAAGATTTAAAAATTTAATTAATCTCCCCTACATATGTATACAAATACATTAATAAGAGGAAGTGGTGCGGAATCCATCTTCTTCATCTTCTTCTTTATGTGTCGTACGCACTACTGTGCATTGACATTACGTCATCGGCATCTCTACTTTCGGTTATACTAATTTTCTGGTATATGTAATACGTGGAATTCGCTATATATATATACACATATACATATGTTCTTTATATGCCAAAGGTTTGCAGACGAAGCTCTTTTTTAAAATTCAATTTAGATATTTTAAAATTAATTTTCAACATATTTTATTCATTTATTTATAACTAAAAATTGGTAGACTAACGCTAATTAGAAAGTACAGAAAATTTTGAATTGTTTAAAATTATTCAAGTTTTTGGTCAACATTTTTAGATTTAGCATATTTAGAGATTTTAACTATACAATATACTTGAATAAAATAACGCACTAAAAATACAGACTAATTTTGACAACTGCACAAAATCATCTTAGAAGTTTGCATTGTCTCGTTACTTTTAATATAAATTTATTAACCGTTTAATTGAGAAAAAATTTGCCAAATGGTTTTTCTGCATTAAATTATTACGTTTTTTCCCTTGAAAATTAGAATAATACCAAATCTTTTACATTAAAATGTGTATAACATGGGCATCGCCAGGAGGAGGGGAGGGGGGGGGGCAGGGAGGGCAGCTGCTCCCCCTGGAGCCTTGAAACTTTTTAATCAACTGGCCATGATGAGTATTCGCGTAATCATGAACAATTTGGCAGAAACCCACGAAAATTATGTTTTAATTAAGATTTTATTCTTGTTTAATAAAATATTAAAAGCCTTTACAACTTATAAATTTTATTATACAAGTTATTATATAATTATATAGTACAATGTAATATTAATGTGTAGCGTTAATTAGTTAATTAATTATATTACATTGTCGATGGGTTGAATTTTCGACGCCCACAAAAAAAAAAAAAATATTTTTCCTCTCTTTCTATCATCTTGCCACCGCCTAGCGGCTGGAAACTCTTCTTACCCTCCACCCCCGGCTCATCGGCTGGCGACGCCCTTGGTGGTGTATAACATGTTTAAATTAAATTTTTTGCACCCGAAAAAAATATATAAAAAAATACATATATCTATATATATAAAAATCCCGTGTCTTTATGTTTGTGAAGGATAAACTCAGAATTTACTTAACCGATTTTTATAAAATTTTGAAAGTACATGCAATTTAATCCAACTCTTAACAGATAGGATATTTTTTGCTTTAATTATTTACATAAATATTTTTGTTATATTAAATAATTTAATCAATCAATTGAAAAAAACAAATTTGACAATTTTATTATTTTTTGAGCACCAACTACTTTTTGTGGCGACTTTTGTGTATCGTGCGATGTTTATCGAAATGCAACCATGTTTATCGCTGGCGCATGGCGTTATTAATTTTTTCGCTGTTGTTTACGAAAAAGTTCGTGTTATATGTATGTATGAATGTAGAATTAATATGTGTTGATGATGCAATAGTTCCCCATTATGTAAAATACATGGATAGGGATGGTGTATCTTTGTTTTCGTCTCTATCTTATTTATTATATAATAATGAATTATTAGGAGTAGAAGAAAATGTATCGTACAATATGTTTGTAAAAACTGGAAGAGATTTAAGTCCAATATACTATTGGACTTAATGGGGAACATATAAAAATAAAATAGAGTATTTAACTGATATGTCAAATATTCGAACTTTTAGGCCAAAACCGTCGTATAAATTTTTTAAATTAACCGTTTAACTTTTTTTTTAATAATTTGCTACCAGAAATATTAAAATCTTTATTCAACCACTGTTATTTTGATTTTGTGATAATAAATTAATTTTAATAAAACGCTCGAGACAGAGTGGTTGAAAGATATGAGTGAAGATGTTCTCTTAAACTTGTAATTATGGGAGATCACCGTGTGAATATCTCGGCCTTTTCAAAACGATGGCTGTGTATGTTGTTTAGTTGAGCAAAACTTTTTGTTAGATTACGACGGACAGGTTATAGAAAAATCTACAATCTTCAGCTAAACGTGAAACATGAAGACTATTTTTTGTTAGACGGTGATAAACATCTTTCACCCAAAAGAGAGAGAAAGAATCTTTACCTAAATACAATTTCAGATAAAACAAAAATTTTTTAATGAATTTCCAAGTACAGATCTAAACGGGCATTAATACACGGCCGAAGCCGTGTGGCACAGCTAGTATATATATACATATATATATTAATTACAAAGTAATTCTTAGGCTACCCCCTATTAGAAAAAATGTTCCAATTTTATGTAACGTTTGTTATATTTTAAAGGATTTTTGTTATTGTTACTTAAAAAATGTCTTAATTTTATATAATGAAAGTTAAATGTTAGTATAGGATTTTTGTGATTACGTTATTTTTTTTTTGTATTGATGCCAGTAAGAATTACGTTTTAAATTTTGATTATTTTATACAAAGTATAGAAGAGAAAGAGATAAAAATGAGAGTAGGAGGGGTCAAGGGGCACAGCCCCTTGCGAGACCAAAATGGCCGAGTTATATATACATACATATATAGCTATATATTATTTTATAATTATAATTCATATTAACATGATAAAATCGCTTTAATTTTTATTCAAATGTAATTACATTGCTGACAAGACTGAGATTAGGATAACATCAGTTGTTACTGACTGAATTCAAAACCTACAGTGCTGCTGAAGCATCTGTTAAACTTACAACGATGCATCGGAGATAATAATAACGGAAGTGCTAATTTACCGCTGAAGAAATGTATGCTCTGACAATAAGTACGGAATTAAGCGAGAGGTAAGTTACAGGTAGGCAAAACCGAATTACCGTTCCGAAGCGAAGTGTGTAAGTGTCTATTATTTGGTATAATCTCGTTGTCCTTTTCAATCAAATGTGTGCGCGGAGCGAAAAAGTCAAAGATAAAAGGTATTTATTGTTACAAATTTCCATCAAACGATATCACCGTATAGCAAACTTGATTAGCTGTCTAGATAAACACGGTTGACGTGTTTGACGCCTACGGCGTAGGAAATAATACACAAACAGCGTTGCGAGGAGGAAATTATTGAAAAAAGATGCCGAGATCTCAAATCATCAATCGGATCTTTCGTTTTAACTCTTACACACTGGTGTGCCAATCAGCGAGAGCGGATCAAAAATGCGATTGCCATGTGTTAATTAAGCGAATACAATGAAAAAACAATGTTCCCTTACGGTCCTATTATGACGCCGGTGAACGTGGTGTAGACACAAAATTCATTGTCAAGGTGAACTTGAACTCCATGAACAACACGAGGCAGATTATGTTTTTCCCGCAGCACATACGAATAATAAAATAAATATTACACATTATTATTATTATTATTATTATTATTATTATTATTATTATTATTATTATTATTATTATTATTATTATTATTATTATTATTATTATTATTATTATTATTATTATTATTATTGTTATTTTGTTATTATTATTGTTATTAGCACCGTATGGACAGGTTGTAGAGAGCGTAAATATATAAACAGCTGATGACGAAGAGGTGATAGATGTAGATAGGTAAATAGATATAGACGGATGAATAGAGGTAGATAGGCAGTGATAGCTGCTTGCTTAGATGCGTACGGAGGACTTCGTCGCAATCTAAACGGACAGGTATGAGCAGGATGAGGAAGATAATGATGTTGTACTAGCGCAGTTCTTATCACAGACGTGGACGGACACGCGATGATAGATGAATTTGATACGATAACGTAAATGCTGATCGGCAGGATACTGAATTCTAGGAAAACGTTAACCCCGCGCCTGCAATTTTTCTTCCTCTTCTACTGAAAGCGCAAACTAGTCGACGGCAATGTATTTGAACAAATGTCCGCGCGCCGGTGATGTAACCTCTTGAGACTTCAAATCAAATCGCACTCTCCATCGATTCGTGAATTCTCTCTCTCTGCCCTCTTTTTTCTCTCTTTAAATAAAAAATAATAATTACATATTTAAAACTGCCATTAGCTACGCTGTGTTTTTGCAAATCATCCTATATAATTTGTAATTCGTTGTGTCTAATTAGTAGCTGTTTTTCTACATTGGCGGGTAACATTTTTCACGGATTCTACCGACCTAGCGCAGATCGTTTTCCCAACCGACCACTCCCGGATTTTCGTCTTTGAAAATTTTCCATTCCTAAATACGCGCACCACAACCAAAATACGAATCAACCGAAATATAAATAAATACACTCTGTCGGTAAATATTTGTTTACTGCAAAAGGGTAAATAATTAAACAACTTCTTGAAATCGTAAACAAGAGGACAGCCCGCGGGAAGAAAACTGTAATATATATGTGTATATGCGAAAAAAGAGGTCAATAGCCGGTTGTCACATCATGGCCGCTAGATAATTATTCTATAAGCTCTATCTATACACAGGCATATATTATTCAGATCAGTGTGTAAGAAGCGACATTTCTCGACAAACGTTTTACATCGAAACGAGGTGTTTCTGTGATTATAGTCTTTTTAACCGACTTCAAAAAAGGCAATTCGACTGTATTTTTTTTTTTTTTTTATTTTTTTTAATTTTTGTGTGTGTTACCTCAGAACTTTCTTCTAGGTGAACCGATTTTGATGATTTTTCTTTTATTTAAAAGGTGGTGCTTCTCATGTGGTCCCACTTAAATTTGATCAAGATCTGATCGGTAGTTTTTGAGTTTTCCTTAATAATGCGGGAGTTGAAGCTTTTTGGATGCTTTCCATTTATGATTGGTTTCAACGTCAAGTTAGATTTATTGACTTGAAATACTATAAATTTTCCAAATTACCACGGAAATAAAGCTTTTGATGTTTTTACCGTGGAAATGCAGTTCAAAATAAAGAAATCGATTTTTTTTAGGTATTAAGTATGGAGAATAATGTGAATAAAAATTGATTTTTAAAAAGAAAAAAATTCGACTATAACGTTAAAAATTGTAATACAAAATCCTTTTTTACAAAAAATAAATACCGATACTTGAAGGTTTATTATAAAAATTTAAAAATGCATTAAAAAGTAAAAAATAATTACTCCCAATAAGAAAATATATATCACAGTGATATATACCCTTGATATCGTAATTCTTATACAACATTTATACTTTAATTAGAGTTGGCATCAAATTCGTATTAAAATAATAATTAAAAACTGCATTAAATGTTCATTGAATTGTTTCTAGATATTGTAACATGAATTTGATGCAAACTCTAATTAAGGTATCAGTGTTGTATAATAATTACGATATCACCTTTAAGAGTATATATCACTATGATATATATTTTCTTATTGGGAGTAATTATTTTTTACTTTTTAGTGCATTTTTAAATTCTTATAATAAACCTTCAAGTATCGGTATTTATTTTTTGTAAAAAAGGCATTATTTAAAATGCAGCGCACTCCCGTCTCCGTTAGATTAAAGTGCGAAAACACTGCGGTGTTTAATAAATAAATTCCCAATCTAAAAAATCGAGTACAGAAATGCCTGCCTCTTTTTCATTAAGGAGGAATAGAATTTAATATATTTTATAAATTTATTTTAGCGTTCTTGGAAAAATAGCTTGCTGATTAAATCTGTTAACAGATAGATAATAGTAGAAGACGAATTAGTGGCGACAGTAAATTCTGTATACAGTGAAAAAGCAAGTGTTTTATTTGAAGAATTTTTAAGGAATATCTCTGGTGAGTAATTTACTAAGTTGATTATCTGGTCAATGTAAGTTTACGAAGATGTGGGGGCTGTTTAAAGTTTTAGGCTAATACATACGTTTGAAGTATAAAAGAAATCTCAGCAAGTGTTCGCTTTTGTATAAAACTATTTTTCTGCAAATTACGCTTCTCTTCGATAAATATTTGAAGTTCGATCGAACAGCGCATTGTGTTCTAAAATGAGAGCGGTTTTGATAATTATGGTAACGTTGGAAAAATTCAAGTCCCCCCCCGGGGGGGGGGGGGGTTGATTAAAAAATTTACTTCGCGTTATTCAAAAAATTAATCAAAAATTATTTTACTTCTAACCAACTCTCACATTCAAGTAAAAAAAGTTTACTTTTTTTTTTTCTGTAATTCAAATCGAAATTTTTGTATAAGCGGAAGATTTGTTCGAAAAGACGAAATCTATAATTGCATCAAAGATAACGAATAAACGTAAATAATAAAATAAACATCACATTTTATTTAATATTTCAAATTGCTCGTTCTTTTACGTTATATTTTTATTAACTAATTAATTCATAAACGGGGGGTCGGTCTTACACTAAAATTGTACAACGGACGGAAAACAATATTCATTTAACGATTAAATTAGCGTCGAAGGAAGACAATTTCCTGTCAAAACTTCTAGTTCCAAGGGAAGTCAGGACTATAAACAGAGTTACGAGTATGCGTGTGTAGTCGCGATTTCGTGAATATATTTCGTATTCGAACTGCTAAATCAAACATTTACCGTCATTTTAAATGCTCGTTGCAAAACTAATATGGCCCTCAGTATTATTACGTGTGTATAATGCAAAAAATTTAAATGTGATCGAGCACATTGTAAGAATTCACTCGCATGCGTTTTCTTTCGGTATCATCTAATTCTTTGTTCGCGCATTACCACAGATACAGATGTTAGATAATTTTTTAAAAGTGTTAACACTTTCCCCTTTTACCTTTTATATATCGCATATCGTAACGGAAACAGAAATAATTTGGACAATACTCCGACAGACGGATATTTTGGCTGCTGTAACTTTTTGAAGTAGCGTGTATAATTACACATTCAAATTTGTCACTCTGAATGCTTTAGAATCGATTCGAAGATTCTCGATACTACTTCATTAACAGCTTGCTCATTAGAATCTAATAAACATTACTTTTTTTTTTTTTTTTCGTTTATATAAAACGAAGTAAAGCGAATAGCAAAAGAAAAAAAAATAACAGCCGTTCGCCGAATTTCTAAACTCTATTTTACCGTGTAAATAACGTGAAATGAATATCCCCTTTTTCGGATTGAATTATTTTAAATTTCAAAAAGAACAAAAAACCAAAAAAAAGGTACGAACAAAAAATCAATCGAATAAAACCGTGTTTGGCAACATAATAAAAACGCCGTTGTGATTTCTGTGCAATTATCATGAATATTTTGCTGCAAATCGATTAACATTTAAAAAATACAGAATCCGTTAGAATAAGAACTGGTATCGAAGGAGGCGAGCGAGGAAAAATAATCTCCCCTCCACCTTCGGATTAACGAAGAGATATTTCACACATATATTTCGCAATTTTTTTTACTGAAAATTTTTCTTAATTTAAATATTTAGTTGTGTTTTTTACTTTATTCGAATTTATTTACTTCAATTTAAGCTTATTTTAATATTAAAAGTAGCCGGTTACCGAGCTTTGCTCTGATTTATTCCGAACTTGCAGATCGGTCGAAGTATATTGCAAACGTTTTTAAAAAATTTGGCAACAATAATATGCGCGTTATTAAACGAAGTTATTCAATATTAAAAGTGTATTTTAGTTTTTCGTAATATTTCAATATAACCGTATAAATATCGTTAATAAATTTAGTTCATCTCGGGAAATTTCGAATGGAAATAAGCGAGAATTGTTAAATTTGCTTTTCATTAAACCCAATAAATATACAAGTTTGATCGTTAACGCGAACACACTGTACGCCTCCATTGCGTAGAATAATTAATTTCCATAAAACGTCCCCCCACCGTTTTTTTTTTTTGGTCCGACTTTCGCTATTTGACCTACTAATTCGTGAATATTAATCGTTAGGACCATTTCCTACCCAGTTACATACATGCCAGAATTATTCATTTACCGTATAATTTTAACCGAGCTTTGCTAAGATCTATTCTGAACTTTCTCATCAATCAGTGGAGACTAATCAGTTTCACGAACAGTCAAATGTTTAGCAGTAATCCCCGCACGAGGCACAAAATCTACATTATTTTTGTGCAAAAACATTAAACGACGATTAATAATTCAATAATTTAATTACAAACTACAATTTTCTCGTTCAGTGAATGGGAAAATGCAATTCACATTTTTCGCTACGATGAGCAACGGAGTGCTTAGGCGGTCGTCTTTTTGCTGGTTCAAAGTAATTTTGAAAATTGCATTCCGCAGAATAATCTCGAAAACTATGGTTATCCGAATCAATCTTGAAAATTCGGGTTCGAAGTAATCTTAAAAAATCTCTACGTTTATACGAAAATGACTGCTTTTTGCTAAAAACCGTATTTGTTCAAGGAGGGGAAAAAAAGACTGTAATAACATTTTCTCGATGCAGTATTGAAAAAATTACCAAATTTAAAAACTCGTTCGCTGTTGCAACGATAAAGGAGTACTGTTTGTTTCAAAAATTTTATTTAGTAAAGCGCGCCGTTGATTAACGGGGAATAGATCGAAAGAAAGAAATTCTAAGAAAGTTCGGAATTGGGGAAATACATATTTCTTTCACAGTGGAATACGTTTTAGCGATAATTACTTATTATCGTTCTTCAACGAAAGAATGACGGTGTTTTTTAGATGCTTCAATTGTTCTTGTCGTTGTTCACTGATCACCTTTTTCGTAAAACGTCTTGCGGAGGAGAGCTGAACGATTTTTGTTAGAAATCGATCGGCGCAACATAGATACGCAGAAAACGTTTTAGAATACATATGTGTACCTATTAAAAATCTAAAATTCCTACTACCTTTATTCATTGCTTTCTTGAAAGCAACGAAAGAGCTCAAAACTATGTTGAAGCGATCTATGGGACAACTGCAAATAGGAGATTATCCTGCGGGACATTTTAAATCAATCTATGCTGGGGTTGTCAAATAATTTTTTTTTTCTTTAGGTAAAGAGTATATTTATTTCGATTAGTCGTCTATGGCGCATATGCTCCGACAACAAGAATTACGTGTTTTACCAAAGTTCCTTCTTGACAAAACTTGTCGAAATTTACATCAACTGCGCTATCCTAGCGCCTCTAAAATTGTATCAAACTCGCAATTAAAAACAAACTCTCATTTAAAAATCAAACAGCTTTACTACATGCGTGCCATAATACCTGAACACGGTAAATAAGAAGAGAGAAGATTTAAGAAAATATTTTATAATTCGGCGATCGAAAGGGCGCTAATTGAAAAGGGAACAGAGAGTAAGCAAATGAAATGCCACGTGAAAAGGTCAGACTATCGAAGTAAGTAGAGGAACATGTGAAAACAAGCAACAAATGATGCGAGACTGGCAAAATACGGAAAGCCAAAATAAAGATAGAAAAAAAGCGAAACCAAAATCGAGTAAAGTAAGTCCAATATGTCATCCTTGATAAGGTATCGTGGATTACGAATTTAAGCTTTTCATAATGGTACTAAGCCTAATGGATCTGAATACTGGGGGCGGGGGCGGGGGCAGTTCCTTTCTCATGGTATTTTACCTTCCCAGATTTCTCTGGTACCCAATTAAATTTCAGATTAGGTATAAATCTGGGAGCGACTTGGATTCGGACGAAACGAATCTCGATATAACCTACGATACCTCTGGTTCGGTTAGGGAAAATGTAATTCGAGTTGTCCAGTCTTTAACGATGGCAAAGTTTAAAAATCTCCACCATCATCGCATGTAATCAATTAAAAGCGTACGTTAGACGTGTGTCATGTTCTGTATATGAATTTTCCGAATATACTATTTATGAGTGCAACACAATCTCTTACATCCGAAACGGGGAATATTAGAGACAAAAAAATCTTAACAAAGCCAGAAGTACGTTTCTGGGATTTCTTTTAAAATCTCAGTTGTTCAAAGCGTAAGGCAGACAACAATTTGATTTTATGTTTCACAGTTAACGATTTGATGTGTGGCACTCATTTTTTCACTTACTTATGCAGTATCGAATAAAGCTCTATATATGAAAAAACTGTAATTATTTAAAATTAAAACACTGACGTGTTTCCAAGTGAACGCTTTTCATAATCCGGGAAAGCTTTGACTTCGAAACGCTTCGGTGTTTCACAATTGTTTCGTAATATATGGGCAGTAACTTCTTTATGGTAATATTTTATAAAACAGTCTATACAATATTGTAACCCCATATTTTTCGAGAAAAAAATCGTTATTTCCTCTTTTTAATAATATCTTAACGAGAATAATTCACATTTCGTAAAGAAACTATTTTCACGAGTTTCAGATTTTAATACTAATTCCTCTGCGATGAAAAGAAAAATAGGTTACCACTACACGTAATGTCAACAGATATTATTAGTTATTTATTTATTTTTCCACTTTTTTTTGCTCCTTACTTCGGAATAAGCTAAAGAAGCGTGTTATAAATAATGCGTATTATTTCCATACTCAGTCTCTGGTTCTTTACAACATTACCGTTAATTGCAGAGGCGCACAGTGGAGACTTTGTTTTACTGGTACGGGCCGAGTTAATGATCGGGGAAAAAAAGTCGGCAGGGGGTCGTTAAAACGATAATGCAACTAGGACTGGAGGAAACAATAGTATCGTGTTTTATATTACTCATCGATAAATTAACAGAACCGGTTGCTAAGTAATTACCAGCAGATAAATGTATAAAAATATTTCAATATTTTATTTTATAAAAATATTTCAATATTTTATTAGTTTCACCGTCGTCAGTTTCGCGACAGCGTATTGTAATGTAGCTGATTTTAAGGTAATCCTCTTTCTACCACTCGCGGGCGCTTTCCTAATATCTTCCTTTACATTATGATTGTTTTTTGGACACCTTTTCTAGGTATTTTTTTTTTTTTTAGTTTCTTCTATGTTTGAAAAACGGTTTATCATCATCTGAGATTGTCGCAATTATTGAAATTACAAAATCTTACGACTCTTACCCTACGTTCGACCTAAAATACTTAGAATATTCTATAAAATACTACCCTAGACTTACGTTGCGGAATATGTACGAGATTATTAACTGGAAATTATCGGACCACCGGCTGGTGAGGGCTTCCTCGCGAAAATCCATAAAAGAAAAACAATCAAAGGGGAAAACTGGTAAAAAATAAAGGTCGGTTCGGTTTAGCGATAATAGCTGCACAATGCAGACGTTTGAAAAAAGGCACGATTTTATCATGAAATAAGAAAAATGTAAATATTGATTTTTGGCGGAAATAAAATTAGCCGTGACTAATTTCGCGTATATTGTAGCATTATTAATGTAATTATGAATGTTTTCATTATAAATTTTACGTTGAAAATTCTTTTTAAGAATGAATCCGAAATTAATTAAAAAATACTTTTTTTTTATTTTCACGTAATGGCAAAATATTTTCTATTACTAAAACAATATTCTTTAATCTGCCCTTTCCCGCCTGATGAAAAATCCTCCGGGCGCGCCCATAGTTGAAATATTAAAATGTACGATAATATAGGTGAAAAATAAAATAAATAACTCTATCCACAACACGTTTAAACATGCAATTTTATTAGTAAAACCGGCGACTAGCTTCGGATGAGTAGATATCAATAATCGCGGCGAGTGCGTACAATGATTAAAATGACAAAAGTAAATGTTTACCGGTTCGAAAAGTACAGCCAGCCACCACTCAGTAGATGGGAGCATCATTGTTCCGTTCGAGCAGAACTCAATGTGTCCTACTAAACCTTCAATAAATGTAATTCCAGATAAAAGAAAATTTTTTTTAATGAATTTCCAACTATAGATTTAAATGGGTACAGGCGAAGCGGTGGGTAACACAGCTAGTCAATATATAAACAAATCAATTACAATTATAATTGAGTAAATACGGAATATTAAATGAGCATTAATTAAATTACATTTATATATTTAGGGCACTGTAAAATTCAGCGTCTCCGAGTTTTTAATTAATTTTGTTGTAACACATCATATACGGAAAGTTATTCCGCTTTTTTAACCGTTGAAATAAAGTAATACAATTTAATTTCTTCAAGATCTCGTAACGAATTTTTAATTTTAATTAAATTATTAAAATTTCAATGTGAAAACATTTTGAATTTACGTATACATTACGTTACTTTTAAGATCATATGGCGGGTAAAAAGAAAAGACACTTTAACTATATGAAAAGAAAAAAAAAAAAAAAAACCTATATGTTTCATAATCAGACAGTTTCATTAGAAAAATCGCTCACATTTTGCGATTACCAGCAGCCTGCTGCTGCCTCGTTGAATATTACTGTTATTTCTGCATTATGAATTATTTTTTTGTAAACCAGTGAAATTATGTGGAGCTGAATTAACAGTCTGCCGTATATATTTTTCTTGCGCCAAGTGTTGTAATTATATTACTTTCCACGCAACACATTTTATTTTGTTGCTACGCTATTGTAATAGTTTTTTTTTTTAAATTATTTTTAGTATTTTTTTTTTTTTTAAATTTGCTGTTTACATTTCGCCGTTTTTCAGAAATATTAATAAATAAATTCGATACAAAGAAAGTAACAATAAAATAACATAATTCGGTTATTCACGAAAAAAATCTGGCTGCAGTTCGGGAAATACTTAACAGATTTGCCACGTCTGGTAAATATTATCCATATACGGTCATTTCAAAAAGATAAATTACACATAAAATAAATAAACTTAATATATATCACGAACTTTACAGGACCCGTACAAATTTAATTGCAGTCAGCTGTTTTTTTTTGCTTGTTTTTTTTTGCAGACTGATCTACTGGAAAACCGCATTTGTAGTGTAATATATTTTAAGAAGGTCAACCTGTATTTCACTTAACCTTCTCGAGATTTTATCTATGATATACGATCATAAACACTTTAAAGGAAACAGAAAATTGACTTCACTTAGATTTAAAAACCGAAATACCGTTCGATGTAACTCGACCTACTAGCGTCGAATTACTAAGGCTTTTTCAACACTTTTTCTGTGTCACTACTTCTAAGTCGAGATTTTATTTAAGTAGAAAAAAAGAAAATTATCTCATTGATCGAAAAAAGTGTTTTTAATTAAATGTATCGCACGGGGTGACCTTTTACCAGAGCTGGTAGGAAAAGAAAAATTTAGAATTACCCTAACGGACACAGCATTTAAGAACTGGCATTTTCTTTCGCCTATCTCTGATTCATCCAAGGGTCCATGCACTAGGAAGGATTCTAGAGGCAAAACATGGTTGCGTTCTGGTAACAAGTATGTCACTGTAAAGTCCGACTACTCGCAAGCATGCTGCCGCACTATAGATTCATCAAGAAAAATTCTGACCAGTCCCCCGTACTTTCGCTTGTTTCCTTATTTCGAATTTTCCACAAGGTCCTGTGATTCTAGAAATGTTTTGCAAGGTACTTCATCTCTCTCTTTTCTTTTATCGCATAGTAATTATTTTCATTTCTTCTCTCATTCACAACCTGTTCCTCCTTCATTCGTGCGAATTATTGACCGTTCAGTTGTTAAGAGAAATATGATTCAACGAATTCTCATTAGCCAGTTCCTCACTTGCAATAACGCAGATTGCTCATACGTTTTCAGCTCAAAATGTCGCTTTTCTTCGGCTCATTCCGAACTACAGCTGAATTCTCCGATTCGCAATTTTTCTTAAAATTTTCGATTCCTAGCTTCTTTAATTCTTTCTTCAATCGCCTTTTTAACTGTTTCTTCCCCCATGTTCATGATTTCCCGAATACTGCCTCTGTCTAAGGCAATTTCAGCTATTATCGCCTTTATTTTAATCGTAATCTCTTTTCCGCATTACTTTCTTCTTTTTCATCTCCGTCTGTTCTATTCCATTCTTTTTTTTTCATTTCCTTTCGTCTAGCGCTGATTATATTTCAATACTCATTTTGCTGAATGTTTTTTTTTTTCTCTCTTTCTTTAAAATCGGAGGTACCACCACTTCACAGAGTGGTTTTTCTTATTATCTTTCATTTCCTTCTACTTTTGTCGTTGCTGCTACTCTCGAATTCATTCCCTATTCTTAAGCATTTAAGAATTTAATTTTGCCCCTCTTTTCGATTCTTGTGTTCTAATGTTCTCGTTGACGATCTAAAAGGAAAAAGAAAAAAATCCAGACGGTACAATAACTTGCGCTATATGCCTCTATTCAAGATGGAATTTCAGGGAAAATATATTGTGTCACGTAATTGGATGTACACAACTTATGTAAATTCTGTATCGCTATTTCGGAATTCATTCCCGTTCGTGGCTAAAACGTAAAAATAAATTTTTTTCGTAAAAAAAAGTATCGATGCGCAATTTATGATTGCACATAGCGGCCGCATAAATTATCGTAAAAATAATCAAAACAAAATATGCAAACGCCATTATTTATAATAAAAAATGAAAACTATTTGATCAACTATAGTAAAAGAATGTGTGTCTGTAAGCGATGTTTACTAAAAAAAACAAAATGTACATAAATATGCGCGCTTATTTCCTGTTTGAAATATCTAAAATGCGCGATAAATTTGCATAATTTTCGCGAATTAATTTTACGATTAATAAGCGTCCAATGAATTTAAATTGATCTTTTTTTTTTTTTTGGGGGGAACAAGGTCATTGCATTCTTTTTTAAATTTCGATTGTGTAAAGTTCGAGGTGGACGATTTTAACTAACTGGTAAAGAAAACCATTTTCAAACTTCGCGTAAAAGTACAGGCAGTTTGAAGGCTTCCAAATACTTTTTAATCCTATTTGATTAGTTGCATGTCTTTGTTCATTTGATTTTTATTTGTCGTCATCATAGTTTTCTTTATTAGACATAAATGTTCCATGCATTGGATAACTTTTTTTCAATTTCTACTGCATTTTGTGCGTCATGTTCAACGGTTAAATCGCTAAATCTTAATTAGTTAGAATAGGAATTTATTTCAGCATTTCCTTTAGATTTGCCGGAAAATTCAAATTCTGTTTCTGCGGATTCAAAGAATGCAGAATTAACTTTTTTGAAAACACTTTTTATTGCAGTAGAGGTGACTTCCGCCCATGATTTTTTTATTCTCGTGACATTTTTAAAACATCAATTTGTCTCACTAAATATTCGTATTTTTTATCCCGATAAGTTGTTACATTGCAAAATTTGTGATATCAAATCTTGAATTATTGAAAACCATAAGCTCGTTATCAAAACGTTTATTTCTTCACAAGGAGTACAATTTATATCCGCGTTTGTCGCTGAAAGAATCTGCTACGGACTCGTTACAGAGCGTTATTGTTTATACTATTTTATTTCAAAAAAACGGCCGTCAAAAGAAGTTTTTTTGTCTGTATGTATATATGTATACGTATGCACATACGTGTAAAGGAACAAAGAATCAATAATAGAACAAAAAACTAAATTTTGAAATAGAAAACCGGCAATAACTTGCGAGTAAGGAATAAAATTAGCATCTGTTACAGGCTAAAACCAGCTTAAAATTATAGATTTTAATAAATTTATGATTTGTTACGTGAACGAAATTCCGCTATTTCAGAAAATCATCTTTGTTACATTTCATTACTCCTGTGGTACCCGCTATTCACTCGGTTACAATCGAGATCGACCATTTTTTCCCGGTCTAATACTACAAATAAAATCGTCATCTGACATGATGAACTCTCAATTTACATACACTGGTTTTTAACAACCAAATGAAACGAAAAATATTATTCTGTGAGGAAAATTAAATTTTAACCGAACCAAATCGATTATATAACTTTATGGGACCCAGTCTGGTAGTAAACAGGAAATCTCTTCAACTAGGTCTTAATATTGCTATTCAATATTATAATCCACTGACTTGAATCCCTCGGAAATTATTATTATTTTATTATTTACGAGGTACATATTGCCAGGGAGATCACCTCGGGTGAGGTTATTTACATTATTTTAAGGTTTGTAATGTTTATAAATTTAATAAGTCTGCATAGGTTATTTATGTCTAAATTCGCGGAATGATCGTCTGTAAGTGTGGATTGTTGGCGTTCGGCACTGCAGATGGGGCATTCGGTGATGATGTGTTTGACTGTGATCTGACAATTGCATTGAGTACAGGCTGGAGGTTCCTGGTGGTCCAGCAGGTATGCATGGGTGGTTAAAGTATGGCCTAGATAGATTCTGTTCAAGGTTGATTCAATATCCCGGTTCGATGCAGCTTTGCCTATAACGTAAGTCCAGTCAGTAATCGTCCGTTTAATTGCCAGTAGTTTGTTCGAATAGCTGCTGTTCCACTCAACCTCCCAATCAGACATTATTTTGTATTTTGCGTATTTCTTCAGTTCGCTTGGGTGTAACACTGGTACGGCGGCGTTGGTCGATAGCGTGGGAAGGTGATCAAAGATCATGATGTAAATGGTGCCTTCATGGTAGTTTGGACTCCACGGTGGATCGGCGGAAGGCATGCGCTTAAGTAGATAATTCGGGATGTCCAGCGTAAATTCGTCATGACATTTGAAGTAGCCTTGGGCAGCGAGGGTACCGTCTCTGTATAGTGGGTTTAATGGACTGTAAATGCTGTGGTTTGGATGGTTCGGGTAACTTAAGATTGATAGGGCGTAATCGACCGATAATGTTTGCCGGCGGTATTTCAGGGGAGGAATACCGGCGAGCACGTGCATACTGGAGGCAGGCGTAGTTCGGAAAGCTCGTAGAGCTATACGGAGGCCCGAATTTTGGATCGTGTCAAGACTTTGGAGCAGGCCTTTGGAGGCGGATGAGTTGACGATGCAGCCGTAGTCGAGTTTTGGTCAGATTAAACTTTTGTATACTTTTAGTAATGTGGAACAGCTGAATCCCTCGGAAATAATAATAATAATAATAATAATAATAATAATAATAATAATAAGACAATAATACGTAATAGGCGAGACAAATGATTAACTGGTAAAAAACAAAAATCAGGCCCGATCATAGATCTACAACTATCTAAACAGCAGAAACATGAATGTCAAATCACGAAATTTAAAGAATTTAAATAAGCTAAACAGAAGTGGAAATAGAGGAAATAAACGTAATTTCACCGATGTTTAAAAATGCCGGTATGATGCCTGAAAAATTGATTACTTTTTTTAGCTCGGATAAAAAATTGAATTCATTCTCGTTAATAACATGCAAAAAACGATTGCCTTAAATACTCGTGAAAATATTTGTAAGTGAAATGAAAATTGATAATGCTTACTAAAGTACAGTCGCATTATAAAAGGACGTGATTAATAATAATGATTAATAATAATGATTAATAATAATGATTAATAATAATGATTAATAATAATGAGCTATTATGTATAATTCTTTACCGACAGATGTAAAATCCCAAACACAGGCGTAAATTATTGAGTCCTTATACTTTTGTTCTATAGTACTTTATAAATAAATAAATTGAAATACAAATAGATGGATTTATAAATAGAAAAAAAAAAAATAAAAAAAAAATAAATAAAAATGGGAAAAATTAACTATTCCAATACTTACTTTACTTGTTGCAGCATGCGTGTGTGCTTAAAATACTTTCGCGACCTTTGGTATGAATGTATACATATGATATGGAATATTATGGCGGCTGAATGTGTATGTATGAAATGTAAAATGTGAGCATTCAATGAATGATATGTGGCTGTGCATACTTATTCTTAGTTGATCGCTTTATTTGATGTAAATGTGTAACAAAGAATATTATTATAATTAAAAGTTTAAAAGTTTAAAAGTTTATGTAAAACCTTATTTTTATTATTCTCTTCTCGTGCGCATTCTATTGTACTCTACTACTCGCGCTTTTTTGCGCACGTGTGGAATTTTATAATAAATATATTTGATATTTGATATTTGATATTTGATATTTGATTTGACCTTAAATATCTTTCAGATATTTTTGTCATTACTATTATTATTCAATTTCTCTCTGTGCGCAGAAATTGCGCGAGAGTTAGATTACTGAAATGTAATAAAGCCGAAATTAAAATTAAAATAGAAAATAATATAATAAAAAAAAATATATAGTATAAAATTTTGATTCCTTAGAACACGATATATAGGCAAATATAACAATTATTTATCACCTAATTTTATACAATAAGGATGAATAATTAAAAGTAAATATATAAAGTAATGGATACAATGAAACAATAAAAGTTCCTGAAATATATGAAACTTAATTTTCGGATACAAAAAACAAAACAATAAATATTTTAGGAAAAGTATATACGTTTTTTTCTTGATACTAAAATGAGAAATCGAAATAATATTACATTTCATGACAAGGAGCATGTGTTAATTTGTAATTTCGAAAGTTCTTTTCGACGTAGTTGCGTCATCCCATTGGTGCCGAAGTAAATTTCTGTAAACTAAGAATTTTGTCTTATTTAAATTTTAAACAGTTAGCTTTAAGTTAAGTACGTATTCTTTCAACATAATTTTTGTAAGGTAAGTAACCTGAGCTTAGTATTAACATAGTGTCATTAGCCGTAGATCAAAAATACAGGAAATAATAATAATAATAATAATAGTAATAATGATCGTAATGGAAAAATTTCATTTATTCATAAACATGGTCAACGGCCTAGATTCTGCTGAGATGGGACTTTACATCTTGTCTTCTTTTCATACGCAAAGTGTGGTCAGCGTTTCTTCTAAGAATTATCGACGAGAAAAATAACAGTTATTTTTGGACGCCAGTCGGTATTAAAAGTTACATAATGCGCGCAGCACACACACACACACATAAAACAAGAATATTACGAGCCATTCAGCTGGTTCGCAGGTTATCATCGATATCTCGTGTATTAATAAATAATGGGTTTGTCTGCTTACTTCTTTCTGTATCTGTTAACCGTTACAGAAAAACATTAGTGAAAAGCATAAAATGAAATTGCGATGATATTTCCGTAAATCCTGTTGAAACCAGTTCCAGACATACGGAAGAGATCTCTTATCGTAAAGGTGACTAGTTCTGAACTTTGTAATTCTGGCACAGTCGGTTTCGGTGCAGACATTAAAACTTCCTCTTCCGCGGTCATACCATTTACGGCCGAATTAAATTAGTATTTTCGTCCCAGTTTCGAATGTGCGCCCCTTTATAACTTTTAGGAACGTCAAATATTAATAATCCGACCGAAATTTGAGTTAATTTCTGATGATTGTTCAGAATCGCGAGTAGTTTTTAATGGTTTTTTTTTCGATAATGTAGAAGCATCAACAGCACAGCCCTTAATACATCTTTTCAGTGATGACTCAGTGAAACTGTAAGGTTGGATCGGCGTGTGGTCTCGAATAACATAGTCGTTGGAATAGGTGGCAGTTGTATTCCACTCTCGTATTTCTAATGTAGACGGCCGCTTGAAGAGGTTCACGAAGGATCGGTAAGTTGAAAAAATAAATAAACTCCGGACTTCGTTAAGGGGGAGTTTAACGGACTTTGAAGGACATTTCTGAATCTGACTAGTGTTTTTCTATTTACGAGTAACACAATTTCTGCTGAATACAACACGCCAATGCCTATTTGCACAAATCTTACAAGGAAAATCCCTGCCTTACCCCCGTTTAGTTCTCTTGGTCTTAATTCAGTTTGAAATCACGCGATCTCTTGCAGTAATCCTTCTTATTTTCTTCTTTTAATTTTTATCATCCAGAGCCGCGATTAATTAGGAATTCTATAGTACCATCAATCCCCTATTTCCTTTTCTTGTACTTCCGTTTTTATCGACGGTTCAAGGAGGCTTGAACTCCTTTATCCTTTCCGATCTCAACTTCGTTAAACGGATTATTCAAGAATTTCAGTAATTAAACCGATTAAAATATCGGGACACATTGTCCAGCGATTTCAAAACAAAGCCCTCCGGAGCAACGCGTTTGCATATACAAAACTAATTTTTAGACAAGCACAATAAATGAAACAATCAAAGGCTTAATAGTATGCACAATGCACAGCAGCTTCGTTAATAATCCGCTAGCGGATAATATACCAGCTAATACTGTTCGGTTCATACCTATCAAATAACAAAATAGAGAGAACTTTGATAAAAAAATATTGCTAACTATCGGTTCAGTGCATCGCTCCCATAACAAATAACACTGAACGGTAATTCGTAATCTATCTTTTCTTACTTCTTTTCGTTCTTTCTTCGGTTCTTCTCTTCTTTTCTCTTCTCCTCTATTATTGCCTGATATTCTCGTTGCTACTCATGACGAACTGAATATCGCAAATCTCCAAAGCGAAATTAGTAAACTTTCAAAAAAGAAAAAAAACAAACAAAAAAACAACATCGTTTAGTTCTCATCAACTAATGTTGATTTAATCTCTCGTTTTATGGGCATAGACCTTTCTTCCGCCGGATGGAAACGCTTCATCTGTTATTCAAGTGTCGTCTGAAGATAGTGGTCCTTAGTACTCCGTAATACATGTCGAATTTTTATGCACGTTCCAAACTGATTTATTTCAGCATCTCCTCTTCGATAAAAAGTAAAAATTTTGCTCGCGAAGGGATATCGACATCGAGAATTATGAATTAAGATTGATTTAGACGAATTTTCAAGGAATATTCCGCTGCCCGTTAATGTTGTTTTCGTTAAAAGCGATAGCTTTGCTAAAATTGTATAAACCAAAGCAAAGGCCGATTTTACTGTAATCTGTATTGCTTTTTGCTAAAACTTTCAACTACTTACGTATCTATGTGCATTTTGATTATTTTTAAATTAAAATATTCATATAAAGTAAAATGAGAAATATGAAAAAAAGGCGATATATTCCCCATGAATGGTTCAGTTTAATGTGTCATTGCTAATGTTAACAAACAAAATGCGCAAAGTTTACAGTGACGAAATAGGAAAATAATTTTAATTACTTTATGAATAAGGAAAATAGCTTTAGCCACTGTAGTACAGTGGCAGTAATATATTACGAAAGATTAATTAAAATCACGAATATTATATTAGCGAAATTTCTTAAAAATGTCATCTCCTGCATGCTTTAAATAGTTACTTTAAGTAAAATATTTTTTTTTTCTTTTCCGAAAAAAAAAAAAAAAGTTAACGTTGAGCGTAATATTTAGATCGAACCAACACATGCAGCGAAATAAGTATGTCATTCAATGTGAAAAGTGCAAAAAAAAAAAAAAAAATTGTACACAAACTGTTAGACCACATTTCTCGTAATTGTGGCCTAATGTTTCATGTATTTTAAAGAACGTTTCTTCATATTGGCATAGGAGGAGAAGGAACTGCGTACTTGCAAGTGCAGTCAAACGGTTCGAAAAAATATACACGTATACGGTATATAATGTTATCGGTTAAATAATAGGGGAAAATTTGTACATCATACGCATACAAAGTTTTTCTTTGCATTCTCGTATGAATGGTCGATTATAATAGTTGTTATCTGATATGTTTCCTTAGATTCGAATTCAATTTTTATTTATCTCTCGCTTTTATCGATTATTTTCAATCCGTTTTAGTGTAGCTGATCAGTGAAATCATTTTTCTTTCAAAAAGTTTTCGTTATTTCAAAATTTACGACACTAAACATAACAACGGATTTTCTAATTCTATATAAAGGAAAATTCGGAAAATTACATTTTCAAAATGAAAAAGAATAAAAATCGAACGGAAAACCAATCAGTGAACAAACCGCATTCTGTTTAGTTTGCATCCGCCCTCTATACTGTTATTTTTTTTCTTTCTTTTTTGCCACAAGGGCCAAATTTTTAGGTCACATATCTCCGAAATTAGGAAAGGGCGAGGCTTGGTTTCCTTCCCTAAAACAAAAACTAAGTACCCGTATGACGCCAGAATCGATCAGTTTGTGTGTGAACAGCAATGGATGAAAGTCAACAGCGTGCCATAAAAAACAGGACAGACAGCAAGGGTATTTTGTGAAATTTAAATTTATGCTTTTTTTCGACTTTAGTACATGCATATATATATATATATATATATATATATACACGTATAAATGTATATATATATATGTACACGTATAAATGTATATATATATATATATATATGTATATATATGTAAGCACAACGCGAGGTGTGATGCCTTTTTTTTTTTTTTATTGAAAAATTTTTTACAGACGAATTTGTTGGATAGAAAACAAAATTTTTGACATAAATATAAAATCAGTTTGAACTCTTAAATTTCCAAGAAGACGTATTAAAATTCTGTTCACAAAACGAGCTATGTAACGGGAAAGCGAAGTACAACGAGCGTCTAGTGACTTTGAGTTTGCGTTTATTTCTTGCCTCGACAAAGATCAAATACAGCGAGTTTTAATAAATATATTATTTTTCTAGTGCACTATGGAGGAAAGAGCTGCAAATATCGCCTACATGGGATGCGAGGAAGAAATAAAAACCTTCAAGATGAAGTTTCAGAAGGAGAAACAGACCATGAAATTGTATAAGATCATTTTTCCGAGCACGATTGTATACGAATAAAAATTTTTCCAAATTTTCTTATCAGTTTTAAGTATTACATTTTAGTTTTTTAATAAAAGTTTCTTTTCGAATAAAGTAAAAATTAAGTCAAAAGTATTGTTTTCTCGAATTTTTCTTAATCCAAAAAAACGGTATTTTCAATAATCAAAATAATTATAGTTTTTGAAAACGGATATACTCGATGTATCCCCCCAACTTTAAAAGTACATATTGTAAGACCTCTTAAGAATTTTATTTTCATATTAAAATTTGAGTAACTTGTGATTTTTTAAATGAAAGCGATTTTTCCGCGATTTTATTTTATATAATATACTATTGCTGTGTGATAGAATTTTTAATCGGTTTGTTTCATTTTATATCGTATTACGTAAAGTTATGTGTGGAAAGAGGTATGAACGTTATGTATATTATTTTACAATAGAATATTTGAATAAAGAAACAAGAAGAAATAGCTTTTGATTTTTAAAAATGTTAAATATGTTCGACGATACCGGATCGCAGGATAACACGAACAATGCACGAAAAACCGCTAATCGAAAACTGAACTTAACAAACCGCGTCACATCGTTTATACATTGACAGACTAAATTTTTCCGCTTAACTATTATTTTGAAAATTTCAACTGATAAACAAACACACAAGTTTGGCACAAAGCCAAATCATCGTATGAGAAGATATGACACGGGAAAACCTAGTCAGTACTCGTGGGATCGAGAAAATATGAATTTCGACGTTACTAGTTCTGACGAATTGCGGTGTTTTCGTCCTGGTTTCAGAGCATATATAATACACGTATACATGTATAATCCTTCGGGCCTCGCCATGGGAAAACCCGCTGGATACCGCAGGTACACTTGGTATAATTCGTATAGGAGAGTAGGTTTCAATTAGTTACGTCATTTTTTCTAAAATGAAATGTCGCATAAACGCAACAAAAAGCCGTTACAGATTCCTTTCTTGTAGCATTTTTTCCGTCACAAAGAGTCTCGTTATTACGATGTAGTCGCGCGGCCGATTTTCATATTACCTTCTGCGGTATAAAAATAACTCTTTTTTCTTCTTCTTATTCTCGAACTCGTTAACTCTAAAATTTAAGCACCCCCGGGGGGGGGGTGACGCGGGCAGTGGAATTCGAATCTAGATCTTTAGAGTAAACCGCCGCTGTCTAATTTACGGGGGCTAACTCGAAAAATATTCAACTTGCCGAAAGCCCGCTTAAAGAAAACTGAACGTTAGTATCCCCTCAGCTGTTTGCGACCGACACTTTGCGAAAACTTGGCAGTATTGCTTCGCCAAAAAAGCATTTGATGTGATGTAGCGGTAGAATACAAAAAAAGCGACGGCACCGGATAATAATCAGCCAATCAGCTGAAACTTAAGCCGAAGTCAAGATATCATGAAGCCGGTAGAAAAATACAGAACCCGAACACGGAATCAGGGAATATGTGTCAAAGTGAAAAGTGTAGAGTCGTACGTTAAACAGACTACCTCGTAGTCTGCGTCCGTTAGCAATCATTGCGACTGCGGAGTACCGGAAAAATGGTGATTATTTACCGGAGTGTTCCCTCAACGGGCGAATGTGAATCACTAGGGGCTGATGGAGCATATACAGACGATGGCTAATTATGAAGTTACGATTAAGCCGTAACAATGCAAAAGTGGTGGTCGAGGCACAATGAAGGTATACTGGCTCTGAAAATAGTTTTTGGTGCAAAGGAACAATGTGAATGGAACGAATACAAAAATCGGAAAAACCTACAACGGATGTAACTCTCCGAAGGAAGAGAGGTCAAAGTCGGCTCCAGACGGAAAATATGCAACCTTCGCCAGAGCTCAAATAATTCGAATTATTTACTTGTCTCGATTAAATATTTCAGTTAACCGACAAAGATATTTCGATCCATTCATCGAGATTGATGGAATAAACCTTGTTGCAATGCAAAATTGTAACCCAGATTTTCTAACTGGTCGATCATAGTCGTCCCTTCAAAAAGCATTCAGTAACCCATATCGCATTATTATCTAAATTAAGAAATTTCATTCATTCCGATTAAAACTGTTACTAGCTAAGTTGTGTTACCTATAACGTATATGACATTTTCAAAGATACACTAATTCAGATCGATGAATCGATCATAGACGCAGTCCGAGAGCTAAGGAAGCATTTTCGCACTTTATCTATTTTTATTATTATACTGTTGATATAATGAACGATTGTCGCGAAAACTTAATCGTTTTATTTGTTCTGTGACATATGCCGCTATATATATATCTAACTCGATCATTTTGGCCTCACAAGGGGCTGTGCCCCTTAACCCCTCTTGCTTTCATTTCTGTCTCTTTCTCTTCTATACTACGTATAAAATGACCAAAATTTACAACGTAATTCTTACTGGCATCAATACAAAAAAAAAAAAAATAACATAACCACAACAATCCAATTCTAACATTTAACTTTCATTATATAAAATTAAGACATTTTTTCGTTATATTTTTCGTTACATATTTCATTACATATTTCATTACATAAAATTGTGACATTTTTTAAATAACAATAACAAAAATCCTATAAAATATAACAAACGTTACACAAAATTGGGACATTTTTTCGAATGGGAGGTAGCCTAAGAATTACGTTGTAATTAATATCTATATATATAAAAATCCCGTGTCTTTATGTTTGTGCAGGATAAACTCGGAATTTACTTAACCGATTCTTATAAAATTTTGAAAGTACATGCAATTTGGTCCAACTCTTAACAGATAGAATACTTTTTGTTTTAATTATTTACATAAATGTATTTGTTATATTAAATAATTTAATCAATCAATTAAAAAAAACAAATTTAATTGTTGGCTGTTACTTTTTGCTTTAATTATTTATATAAATATTTGTTATATTAAATAATTTAATCAATCAATTAAAAAAAACAAATTTGACAATTTTATTATTTTTTGAGCACCAACTACTTTTCGTGGCGACTTTTGTGTATCGTGCGATGTTTATCGAAATGCAACCATGTTTATCGCTGGCGCATGGCGTTATTATCGATGAATGATAAAGTAAACGTTTTTTCGCTGTTGTTTATGAAAAAATTCGTGGAATATGTATGTATGAATGTAGAATTAATATGTGTTGATGATGCAATAGTTCCCCATTATGTAAAATACATGGATAGGGATGGTGTATCTTTGTTTTCGTCTCTATCTTATTTATTATATAATAATGAATTATTAGGAGTAGAAGAAAATGTATCGTACAATATGTTTGTAAAAACTAGAAGAGATTTAAGCAATATATTATTGGACTTAATGGGGAACATATAAAAATAAAATAGAGTATTTAACTGATATGTCAAATATTCAAACTTTTAGGCCAAAACCGCCGTATAAATTTTTTAAATTAACCGCTTAACTTTTTTTTTAATAATGTGCTACCAGAAATATTAAAATCTTTACTCAACACTGTTATTTTGATTTTATGATAATAAATAAATTATAATAAAACGCTCGGGACAGAGTGGTTGAAAGATATGAGTGAAGATGTTCTCTTAAACGTGTAATTATGGGAGATCACCGTGTAAATAACTCGGCCTCTTCAAAACGATGGCTGTGTGTGTTGTTTAGTTGAGCAAAACTTTTTGTTAAATTACGACGGACAGGTTATAGAAAAATCGACAATCTTCAGCTAAACGTGAAACATGAAGACTATTTTTTGTTAGACGGTGATAAACATCTTTCACCCAAAAGAGAGAGAAAGAATCTTTACCTAAATACAATTTCAGATAAAACAAAAATTTTTTAATGAATTTCCAAGTATAGATTTAAACGGGCATTAATACACGGGCGAAGCCGTGGGGCACAGCTAGTATATATATATATATATATATATATATATATATATATATATATATATATATATATGTATATATATTGTTTTCCTAATTGTTCAGTTAATATCATGTATATGGTTGCGCAGGACGAAATATGTTCCGCGCAAAGTAGTAAATTATTAAACTGGGCGAAAAACTTAAAAAGAGTTGATTTGACAGCCCTGCGACTGTAAATGAAGCGAACCCCCGGGGGTAAAGAATAACGATACTGTATTGTATTAAAGTCACAAATTAAAGCGAGGTTATAAAATTTAGTCAGATTAATTTGCGAGCGAGGAATTATGAATTTTCATGACCAGAAAAGTTGTTTCCGAATGGAAGGAATGAATAAAAGTTAAATTTTGAAAGAAGGACCTCTCGACCGGAGGTGCATTACATTAAAAAAAAATGAATAAAAGGGGCTCAAGAAAGTGCAGCAGTAGAAATAGGGCAAGGGGAGCGAAATGGTCTCGAATAACGATAAAAGCGAAAGCAAAACTAAAAACCCGATTCGCCCAGTTAAAAATCGTTACTGATAAAAGAAGGATACCCGAAGCATCGCAAATTAACGAAAATGGCAACGCCGTAGAAATATTAAACGCACAAAAGCGAGACATTTTTTAATAGTAACAGATACCGTTCACGGAAAAGGTCGCTTTCGGAAAATTAAAAGCGCTTAAATAAATAAAAACTATTTACTAAAAAGAGGAGGGGGATTCTATTTTCAATACGCTTTCGCTTCGTGTATATTTTAGAAGAGAAATTAAAACTTTTAGCGAGTAATAATATCGCCGATAAACAGAGTCAGCCGGTGTATCGATGAAATAATTAGTTCGAGCAATGTTTAAACATAGGTTTTTCTTTCATTTCTTTTCTTTCATTAATTTAGTAGAATGTATACGACAAATTAAATCGATACAATTTCTGTCCTTCAGTCTGATATCTTATATGCACCACGATCTAAAATAAATCACAGATCGACTTCGTAACAATGTCGAATTTCCACCTTTACCGAAATCTAAAAGTATGCTGCTTCCTCAAGTTCATTCCTCGAATTAATACGATTTCATAAAAGTATATTTTTGTCCACAAAAATGAAAAAACTATAACTTCTCCAAAAATGAAATATATTCATATAAAAAAAAAAAAAGAAAGAATTACTTATCTCTTTAACAATTTATAATTTTCAATACATATTTTGTTAAAATTTTCGTTTTTAAATTTTTCTGCTTACTTCAGGGAAAGATTAGTTTCGTTTTACTTATTAATAATAAGAAATGTTTTTGGTTTTCACTTAAACGATCGTCCGCTTGTTTTTAAATATACTCCCCCCCCCACCCCACCGGTTTGAATTATCTTTACTTCCTGCAGTTTCCATTATTCGTAAACCGCTATTGTACGATTAGCGTGATACGCGCGAATAAATAAGATAATTTTTTTTTTGTGTTTTTTAAAGTTTTTGTTATAATGAACACGATTTTTATTCGAATTGTTCACTTAAACAGGATAATAAGAACGACTTCATTTTCGTTTTTTTTTTTGTTCTGCTTTTTCATTTTCCATTGTAAATCGTACGATTTTTTTGCTTGTTTTTTTTTTTTCCTTCTTCGTATTATTTCCGTAAATAATTTCAGTAATCAAAAACCGTGATCAAATGGCGTCATTGAAAAAACCCGTGATATTTATGACGTAAACTGAGACAGAAATTAAATGGTTATCACTTGTAAAATTGTCGTTTTTCGTCAAACCCGGCACCGTTGTATTTTGTCAGATCGTAAAATCCGGCTTAAAGCCTGTCCAGTAGTTTTACGGCAGATGATCAATCGTTTTCCCTCGCTGTAATGCGATTTTTCTTTCATCAAAGTTGTCGCTACCGTTATATTTTTCAGACGATCGAAGAAAAATTTTCATTTACCCCGCTTTACGCTGCCCGGGACACAGCAACGTTGGTGAGAAGAAAGCTGCTGAGAAAACACCCATCATCCGATGAAAATGATACCGGTTAGCAGAAAAACAAGCGTAAAAAATAATGATAATGCTAATTTATTAATTTTTGTTATTACCGTTAAAACGATAATTCAGAATCGTTAGAAAGGAAAATCATGGCCGGCGATATATATATATTAAAAGACCGAATAAATTGGCATGATTTTTACGGTTTTACTGTATTTTAATTGGCCAGTATTACCTGCAATTCTGATCATTAATGAAAGATCTTGTGGAACGAAATATGTGAGCACATTTTCCAATTATAACTGCTGCCAAGACTCTATTTTTTATTATGATTATTACGCTGTCGTTCCTCCCCGCCTCCTTTTCCTATTATTATTGTTATCATTATTTTTATTTTTATTGTTGTTGTTGTTATTATTATTATTATTATTATTATTATTATTATTACTATTATTATTATAAGAACTACGAAAATATAATTACTTTCGACCGGTTAAATGAATAACTTTAGCCAATCAGCACGCCTGGTATACTACGAAGAACAAAATGAACTTCTAAAGGTATATATTATTTCCGTTCTTAATTAGAATGGCCAAGGTCAACTTGAAATTCTCCTTAGGACTAAAAGAATGTATATATATATATATATAGATAGATATATATATTTATGGACTAAGAAAAGATGCGTACGACAATACAATCGAAAACAAACGCTCGCAGATAAGCGAAATCTATTTTCCCCGACAGAAAATTAAAATTATTTAACAATTTTAAGTTTCTAAAAATTATGCATAATGACTATGTCACTTTTATACAGAGGGTAATATGAAAAATCATGTAACACTTTTATATTGATTATATGCAGGTTTTTCTATTGAACAGTAATGTTTTAAAAATTTTATGGGAAACTAGGAGTTCTTTGTATGACGGGGTCCGAAGGGTTGAATTTTTACGAGTATTATTTATTAAGCGAGCAATTCCTTGTATAAATACATATACATACATATATATATGAAATTGGTTGTTCAGAAATTGCTGTGACAATTTTGATGGTTTGGCAGGGGTTTTGAGGTCTAGAAATCAATTCGTTATATATCTTCAAGAAAATTTTACCAAACGAGTATTTTTTAAAAAGAAAACAAACAGTGCTTGTTTTAGTGGTCTCCTATGTTTAAGATTTATCAAAAAGTAAGTGTGAAAGCAATACGCTTATTTACCACATAGTAAATTAAAAACAGTATGATATTCTTTATTTTATGTTGAAATATACTGTGGGACAATTTTAAATATTTTGCTGATATTGGAGCATAATAACTGTTTTAGAGTTATACGAATAATTTTAATTAAGCTAGAATATTTCAATTTCAAAAATTAGTACAATATATAGGAATATGCACTTTTCATATTAAATCAATAATGTTGATATATTTTTGACTGTTATATTAAACTTCAATGATAAACTGATTGATTTTCAAATTCAGATCAATCAATCAAATACCTTAACTCAGGAAAAAACTACGTACATCTATAAAACAAAAGAAGAAAACAAAAATGTTACAAATTAAACTTCCTCGGCCTGTAAACAGCAGAAGTTTTCGTTCACCGTTTCCATTCGGTTCTTTTTATTCCTATAATTTTTCGAATTTATTTAATTCATCTGTTCTCCTACCCTTTTGATAACTTATTTTTCGTCTATAATGTGAGATATTTCGAAAAGTGGCTTTACAGGTTCAAAGGTTGTCTTTTAATTTCGTTCTGTGATCAGTCCATTCTCCTACGTATATATGTACATATTTAATATTATATACTTGATTTAAAAGCCCCCTTCAGGGATGTCAACCACGAGATCCTTTGGCACTCGCGGATTTAATTTACTTGTATTTTAATTTAAATTTATTATTATTAAATTAATTTTTAAGTTTTATTATAAACGACATATTTCGGTTAAATGCCTATACCAATCTTTCGTAATCGGTCGACCGTTGAAAACACAATTATTAAAATACATACATATACATATATATATATAGTCGAAAATATAGATATAGTCGAAAATATAGATATAGTCGTCGCGATAGCCTAGTTGCTAGAGCGCTTGACTTCCATTACGGAGGTTACGGGTTCGATCCCGGACGACGACTGAACTTATTACAAAGAATTAAATTAAATACTCGCTAATAATCACGTGGAAGGCAATGGCAAACCACCACATATAAACCATCATATGCGCGTTGGTTTAGTACACACAGCAGACACACGCGGGATTGCACTTGTATATCGATAAATCAAACGATTACTAATCAGTTCCGGGTGTGGTCTTGCGTGCGTACACTCGCGTTGCGTATAACAATTTCCATGAGCGTTGCCTATTCTGTACTGCTAGAGTACAAATAGGCAGTCACAATGCTCGAAATCGAGCGATACGACTCAGAGTGAGATAGTCGAAAATAGCGGCAACGATTAACGAAATAGATAAAAATTGTACGTATCATTCCGCTGCGGTTGCTGGATGATCGTTTTCTTTGTTGGCAGACGGGCGTACGTTGGTGGTTCAGCCTGGATTCCTGTTAATTGCGAGGAGAGGACGCGACGATCGACAGTGAAATCCTTTACGGTTAATTAAAACGTTATTAATTACAAAGAAGAACCGATTTTCGGAGCGATCACGTTACTAGGACCTTCTTGGATCGAACTTGTTTCGGTTACCGAATGGACTGATTTTTAATAAAAAGGTTACTCTGCTCCACGACTAGACGAATGATACTTGATGAATGACGACTTGACGAATATTTGACAAAGACCGAACAAAAACTGACCAATACTGACCGAGGACCGAATAATGCTGAATATCTTTCTTTCGGATTTTTCTGTCTTTTTTGTTTTTCCTTCGAACGATCCCTCTCTCGCCGCTGAAGAAGATTCGTTCCTTTGCCGATCGATCACCGCGCGCACCCGGTAAAGTCGGAATCAATCTCGATGCGCCAACCTCCAGCCAGCAACCGGCTCTCATTTACTCACGCATTCACTCTCTCAACACGTTATAATTAATTTTTTTTATTTCTTTATTTTATTTTATAGTTTTTACATTTTTTGTTTGTTTTGTTATAACTATGTAATGTACACATTATAATATATATTCTGAATCTCACCAAGGGAAAACCCCCCGAACCAACTCGGCCTATTTCTTCTATAATCCTTCTAGAAGAGTTTATTTCAGTTGACTATATCCATTCATGACAAAAAAAAAAAAAAAAAAAAAACCATTTAAAAATAAACATCTTATAAACGTAACAGATTTCGTAAACAAGCGATTTTATATACCGTTTTACTTCCGAGCTACCATTGGTTTTTGTCCATGATCGTAAGTATACGAATTTATCTACCGTTTCATATCCAGATGAAATTTCTTTCTTTTAGTGATATTACATGTTCTATCACCGTACTTTTTGCGTTATTTTATACTAAGGCTATATGAATTGATAATAGTTATTAATTTCTTTAACAGCACTTTCATTTCATTCATGCTGAAAGCGATTAGCGTCGTGTCATCTGTATATCATATATTTGAGATTTTCCGTTCTTTTGTTAATGCACGTCCACACTGATCCGATCCAATTCTCATAATGCGTTCCTCCGAATATAATTTAAACAATACGATTTACAATTTAGCCTATATCAATCCACTGCTGAACGTAAGCTTTCCCCAGCTTCTTCCACTCGTTCCGGCCTTGTGCCTTCCTAATCCAACTCTAAACAATATATGAATGATAAAGTGTGTGCCCTTCTCAAACTCGTTTTTTATGTAAAATTCTTTAATTTGTAAATTCTGGTCTATTCTGACAGTGTTATACCGTGCTATTTTCGTATAAATTCTGTATTGAGTTAACCATGTATTTTTGGGTACTCCGATTTGTAGGAACATTGACCGCAACTTGCTCCATAAGTCGTTATCGGAAACTTTACTAAAATCATCTTAACAAAGCATTAACAGTGTACGTTCTTCTATTATTAGAGTGCCACATTCCCTCATAAAACCTTCTTGTTCGTTCGCAGTTTGACTACGTATTAATCCGTAAATATATTTATTTTTTGCAACACTATTTTAGAGCTTTCTTCACTGATGTCTTCAAATAAAACATGATCAACATCACAAAGAAAGTAGGAGAGCCAATGGAGAAGAAAGAACGAATTACACGCAAGTAAGAATATGAAAAGCAATGCAAGAAGAGGGAATTGTAATTAAATTAAAGTCGACAAATGGCCGAGATTGTGGATTTTAAATAAGGGACGTTTGGGCGCTACGGACGGAGACGAAAAAATAGTTAAACAAAGAGATAAAAGGAACCGGAATTGGAGGAATAAAACCATAATGTGGAGTGAGTCATTTGAGGAAAGAAGAACAATATTGTGAGCTGAAAAGGTAACTAAAAATATTTCATCCACCAACTCATCGCCTTCGGTGCTTAAATGGCTGCAGAAATCCACAAGGAGATCGATCTTGATTGAATGAAAGAGGACAAGTTTATGGATGAAAGTTTGAGAAATATTGCATAATCGGAAGAGGAACAAAGAGGAGGAATTGAAATAATTTTAGCATTTTTATAATCTGAGACACTGTGGTGGCATTTCGGGGAAAACTAAAGAGGAGGAAATAAAGAGAACAGCATGTAAGCATAAGGAGAGAAGTTTTAAAAAATCAGAATTTAATTTGTGGCAGGATGGAAAAAGGCAGAACAAAATTTGACCTTTTGAGGCCGTCAATTAGGGAAAAACGAGCTTAAAGCATTGCAAAATTAAATTATGCCGATAATCTATGAAACTGATTTAGAATGAATCAGTTAGAAAAAACATTGATCGAGGAAAGCGGAAAAATTGAAAGAAAAAAAAAACGAATATGCCTTGGGGCACAGGGCAGAAATGAAACTTCAAAAGCATTTTCTCCAATTTCGATTTAAGGTTATAGTATTAGTACCACAAATTTACCAAGAGTTAGAACCAAATGGGGAGATCTGCGGTTTTCATAAGCACGTATCTATAAAGTTTTACTTCTAGACAAACAAAAACAAATAAAAAATTAACGCATTTATTTTATTGATGTTTGTCATTGATTGTTAGAATCTATAAAAGATACAATAGACTTATGGTAACCAAAATGTGAAATATAAAGGTTTTTGATGTAATTTTATCAATACATGCCTAGAAAATACTGCATCAATGGTAGTTCCGTACTTTGTCGTTGATTCATTTGAATTATTATTAATATTTAATTGAAGTTCGGTTTGAAGAAATTCTATTAAAGGCAAAGAATCGTCTGATGCAAAATTAACGTTAAAGTCCCCAGCTAATATATGTAAAATTTTTTTTTTATAACCATGAACCATCGGGAGTGAAAGTGATCTTCTATGTATAAATTTAATTATATCATGGAGCCTTTGACTTGGAGAAATGAAATGGCGATTATTAATTTCTTTTCCATCTTCCGTTTTACATTGATCGAACGTTCTGGCATTTAAATTTCACGATGCACTCGAAATTTGGATGTCGATATTATCGTCATTGTTCATCCACGTTTCTGTTAAGATTAAAATGCGGCTTGCTTCAGTTTTCCTCCGTGATCATTGACATTCTCTCTCTATATGCTCTATGCCTTTCTTTTTCCGATTCTTTATATCCATTTTTATATGTTTGATTAATTTTTGATATTTTAAGTTCTAATATTTTCTTTTTTTTTTATATATATATATCTCAAAGCGGTATAAAATGCAATAATGTGCAACATAAATTTTAATTCAATATATTACTAACTGCGTGTCTATTACGAATTTTTAGATGTATTAAGAACTACTATTAGTTATTCATAACGTACGCTCGCTCGCTCGTTCTCCGTGTCAACTCCCCATATATATATATATATATATATATATGTATATGTATATAAGACGAGCCTAAAAAGAAGTTTCACTTCAAAAACAAGGAAGCTTATTACAAATGAAAATATACAATTGAAGAAACGAACAGGGACATAAAGGGTATAAGACTGAAGTTTTATGAGAAGAAAATCGCCGTTTATGGAGTAAGAAGAAATAAGTGAAGAAGAAGCTATTAGGTGTTTGATGATAACTTAAGTAGAATAGTAACGATTGGAACCGAGGTAGATTTCAGAGCACCATGACGGAGACGAAAGAAAATATTTCGTTAACTGCTATGTTAAAATTCTTTTATTACTAGAGATGAAAAAAAAAAAAAAGAAAAAGCACCCATTAAAAACCGGTCTCTTAATTGAAAACCATTCGATCGAAGAGAGCTGTCTTCCCACTAGAAGTGCAATGGTAACGTTGGCGCGTGTAAGCTATATAACTAAACAAAAATTCAATGGATGGTTAACTTAAAATTAAAGATAATAGTGCAAAATCTACATACATAAAACAAAGTCGGGTTAGTTACACCACTTATAACTCAAGAACGGCTGGACCGATTTTTATGATCTTTGATTTGTTGGATTTGTCTCCGATTCGAATAGCAGAATATGAAATTTAAAATAAAATTTATGAAGAAAATTCATTTTTTTTTGCTGTTGTTGGCCCAAAAGGGGGATTTAAATAATTTTTTAACCGTAATTTTTGGATTTTATGAAAGGGTTTTTGTGTTTTGTTTTATATTTTGAATTTTATTTTTAAAGAGTTATCTAATGATGAGTTGTGAATTTTTTAAAGGTGATTTTTGAGGTCGTTCTAAATTTCGTATTATATATTCTGGACGATTACTTGCCGCCCAGGGTAATCACTCAGCATAAAATTGTAAATTGTCATAGACAGAAGTTTAATTGTAATTTACGATCCAATTCTGTTAAGTCAAACCGTTTCCGAGCTCTATTATATAATTGAATATTCTAGGTCGTTTCTGAACCATCTTATTCGGATTCTTCCGTACATTATATGTGTACGAAGTCCTAAAAAGCGGTATAAATTTACTTTAAGAAATTAAATTACTTTAGAAATACGTTTTTTCGTGTATAGCTCATCATCAGCCAACAGTACAGAGTACAAACTCTATTTAATAAAGTATATAAATTGAGTGTGTACCCTGTGTTATTAGCTGAAGATATAGCCCCCGAAAAAAACATGTTTCCAAAGTAATTTATTTTACTTTTTTTAAATAAATTTATACTGATTTTTGTTATTAAGGGGAATAATGCCTTGCTGCCACGTGAATTATATTAATTTCGATGTAATTAAAATACTTTTCACTTTGATTTTTGTTCATTTATTAAACTTAATTCATTTTGAGTATTTATCTTAATAAAAAACTGAATTTAATTCAGCTAATAAGTTAACACAACATTTATTGATTCTAAGGCGGTACGAAGATCGCTGGGTCAGCTGGTATTATACATAAAATGAAATTATGTTTTTTTTTTTTTTTTATTAAGAAAAACTAACTCCAAAGTTACAAATAAAATTACGATTTTCTTCTCCTTTTTTTTTCCCCAAATGAAATGGGTAAAAAGTTTAATTATTGTAACGTTTTCTCTTCTAGTCTAAAATACACATTTTTGTCCTAAAATTTATCATCCTAAACTTCGCAGCTGGCTTTTTGACAAAAACGTTTATATCTCATAAAATTTCTCGATTCTTCTTTTTAGATAAAAGATCCCTTTTTGACATATATATGGATTTGGGCTGGGGGTCAACCTAAAATCGTGTAACGCAACGAAACGCAAAACGGAACGTTCTCTTTGTAATTTCGTAAAACTTTTTCTTGCTGTCTGAAGGTTTTGTACGACAATTCTCGAAATTTAGAATTAAAAACCCGGCACTTGGAATGGTACGTGGCGATTTAATTTTTGCTAGGCAATTCGATACGTAATTTTCACGTAATGCGTGTTTACTCGATTTAATTTATATGTAAATTATATTCAACTTTGTGACTCGTAAAGAATATAAAATAATAATAGAAAACTAAAACCAATGGACGAATCGACGCAGGAATCACGTAAACGCAAGAGGGACGAGAAACTTCTGGACAGCTATGAATTCCTTCATGAATTGAAGGAATTCATGGCTGTGTCGTTGTCGCCATTCACGGCTTCGTTCGGCACCAGCGAAGAAAAGCTTCAAACTTTTCATTTTCGGCAGTTTTGGAACCGAAAGGTGTTTCGTTCATGAACTGAAGGAATTCATGGCTGTTATTCCCACGTCGAATCGGCCATTGATTTTGATTATCTATTATTATTTTATATTCTTTACGAGTCACGAAGTTGAATATAATTTACATATAAATTAAATCGAGTAAACACGCATTACGTGAAAATTACTTATCGAATTTCCTAGCAAAAATTAAATCGCCACGTACCATTCCAAGTGCCGGGTTTTTAATTCTAAATTTCGAGAATTGTCGTACAAAACCTTCAGACAGCAAGAAAAAGTTTTACGAAATTATCTGCGGAATGTTAAAATTTTTTACGAAATTACAAAGAGAACGTTCCGTTTTGCGTTGCGTTGCGTTACACGATTTTAGGTTGACTCCCAGCCCAAAGACATATTTATGTAAAAAAGGGATCTTTTGTCTTAAAAGAAGAATCGAGAAATTTTATGAGATATAAACGTTTATGTCAAAGCTGGAAAAAACGCATTTCTTTTCCGGAGTGTCTATTAATGTGGTAGCCCTGTTTAATTTTAAACGTGAAATACGTTTTCAGGCGCTGCCGGAAAATAATCAAATGTTTGTGATGCGATCATGTAACGCTGTGGAAATTAAAAGGTTTTATTTGTTTGTTTTTTTTGTTTTTTTTTTTTATTGTGTTCGTCAACAAGAACATTAGAACCAGGCATGAGGACAAAAAAAAAGGTTTGCACTTTTAAAGTAAAGTAAAGTGAGTTCCCTACGTACCCTTAGCGGGGCGTCGGGGATTACGAAATTAAGCTTTTCATAATATACTTAAGGATCTAATGGACCTGATGAGAATATCAAGGGCCAGTTCCTTTCTACTTTTGGATTATCCGCCTTTACTTTCCCAGATTTTTCTGGTATATCCAATATTCAATTTCAGATTAGGTATAAACTTGGGAGCGATTCGAATCTGAAACGAGACAAGTCTCAAACCCGTGTCCTCTGATTTAGTAGCTGAGCGCCTTAACCACTAGGCTTTTTAAACCGTTTAAGAATAGAGAATAAAAATAATTCGAGGCAGGAATAACAAAAGTACGTAAGAGGTACACTTACAAGGTGTGAGAAGGAACACCAAGTTTTAACAAGAGGGAGAGAGAGAGAGAGAGAGAGAGAGAGAGAGAGAGAGAGAGAGAGAGAGAGAGAGAGAGAGAGAGAGAGAGAGAGAGAATGAGAGAAAGAAGGGGGGAAACGGCCGACTTTGTTCATTCGAATGACTGGCGCGCTACACAAAGAAAGTGGAAAACGAAAAGCAAGAAGGAAAATCGAAGGTGATAAATGAGGTAGTAGAACGTCTTAGAGAAAGCTAGGAAACCATGAGTGAGGTGGAAGAGCAGTTAAACAGATAAATTAAATGTAGCCAGAATTAATAGAGAAGATTAAGAAATTGAATATCGTTATGTGGAAAGAGTCATTTAAGAAAAGTAAAATTTCCGGATGAAAAGGTGCCCAAAAAAGGCTATCACCATTAGAAATACGGGCTAATTCAGTTGACTCATTACCAGCTGGTATATCACCTTTGTCTTACAACAAAAAGTTCTTCATTTATCGCGATATGCTTTCATGGGCTGCGGAGAACCATTGCGACGTAACTACGGAGCCTGACTTTCCCAAGGATAACCTACCTGAAGTCAATGCAATCTTGTTGCAAAATAACATAAAGCCCAGCTTAACACCCAGAACGGACTTTTCAAAATTACCCCCACCCTGGGCTTCTTTTCAGGTAGAAGCTATCACAACTCTCACTGATAACAGTCACCCACCGGCACTGCGAGGGCACAGGGCGCTAAATATTATTAATAAATATACCACGTTCTCGAAAGCATACACTGATGGATCCAAAGCTAATGAGTCCAAGGCTGCCCCAGCTGCATGCGCTTTCGAAATAGACGGAATCGCAGAGGGCATACGGTTGAACAACGTTGTATCCATTGCGGAAGCCGAAATGTATGCTGTGTTGTTTTGTCTTCAGGCATACTTAGAACTGAGATCCCAACCGCTCGGAATCTTACTGGTGACTGATTCCTTGCAGTCCATACGTGCTTTGCAGTCAGATCACCCGGAATCACCAATGGTCCTAGAAGTTCTGGCTATCTTATTCCAGCTGAGACGAAGGGGATGCCGAGTTGTTTTTTTATGGGTCCCCAGTCATGCCGGTGTTCCGGGGAATGAGCGGGTTGACCTGGTCGCTCGGTCATTCATGATGTGCCCAATGCCGTTATTTGCTTTTGGTCCATTATCTTTGAGAGGTTTCCTGTCAGATACGGTCTTCGCACAGTGGAGTCATGACTGGATGTCTCAGTCGACCTTCCTCAGGGAACTGAAGCCTACGACGGAACCATGGTGGCCTCCAGTCGGAACAGAACGCAAAGTGTTTTCGGCAATCAATCGCCTGAGAACGGGACATACGTCCTTTTCCCACGACTATATCCTCAAACAAGCCCCAAAGCCAAGTACCTGCCCACTTTGTTCTACCGATGAATACCCGTCAGTTTCGCATATCTTGCTGAAATGTACACGTCTAAATGGGTTACGGCGGGGCCAGATCGCATCGATTGAAGACTTCCTCTCAAATACCCCTACCACTTTGAACAATCTTATGACTTTCGTAAAGGCTAGCGAGCTAAGGAGTCTGTTTTAAACGTGGGTCCACTCACTGCGATAACCTAGGTAGTTACATGCAGCGAGTGGTTTAGTACCCCTTCTTAAATATAAAAAAAAAAAAATTACCCCTCAGTGCCTAAAAGACTTCAGGAATCCGCAGCAGAACAATTTCGGTCCGATAAAGGAAGAAGAGCTCACCACCCGCGGGGGACGGGGGACGGGGGGGGGTACCTTCCTTCCCGCATAATCGAAAAAACGGAAAGAAAGAGAAGAATTAAAATTATATTACTTTTCGCATCGAAGCGTTCAAATTATTTTTTTTAATTGGAAAAAAATTTTGAAAAAATCGACACGAAGCAATCCCTTCCCGTCACCGACACCAGGTAACAACTGTTGGCAGAATTAGCTGCTATTCCACAATAAGGCGATGCCTGCCTATTAATACGGGATATGGGCGATTTTTTATCGATTAATTGTGCTACACATACGAGAGAGTTTTTCATCGCTATTCTTACAAAGAAGACGAACTTTGGCATTTCTGCATCGGTGGAAAGTTTCGGCAATAAAAGCGCGCAAGTATAATTCGTGATTTTTCGTACAACATCCTAGCCGTGAAAAATTTAGTCGTGAATGCTCAGACCATAGATGACACATGATTTTTACAATGCTTTAAAACCGATTTTTACGGAAACGAAATAAATGCACACTAAAAGAGAGAAAAAAGAAAACGTCGATTGAACGCGTACGGGATTTTTACGCTAACACCTCGTTATAAGAAAGGCGGTTTTAATTGACTAGGTCATTGTTGCAGAATGAAATATAAGCATAGCGTGAAATTGCTGCCACGATTAAACGTTACAGATTAAATGTTGCAAGATTTTCATGTTAGCCCTGGCGGCATGCAGTACGCGACTCCGTAACCTTACCTATTCTCACCGATTAGCAGATCGTCCGGAGGCATTTTGCGATAAATTCCAGCGGGCACATCAGCGTTTAAACATTTCAGTGTTAGAACGCGCTTTGATCGACTATGCCGCTGATCTGCTAACAGGCACAGGTGTGCTACGGAAGGTGAAGCTGGCTTCGGCTTCGGACGAGGGTTATGCAATAAATAAAAAATCTGTCTTTTTCACCAGCTCTCGCCTATTTACCTTTTCGTGTGCGCGCATGGTAATCCAATTAAGAACTCGCCGATGACCCTGACCACCAACCGGCACCTGATGTGTAGCGGTAATTGGATTTTTTTCATTCCCACGATGGAATAAATCTCGCCCAACCCAGCACTTAGAATGCAATTTAACCGCGCGCAACTAGTACATCTCGCGCTGCCTACAGTGGTCGCATTGCTATTCTCGCACATGGCGACCAAAGCACTAGGTCTTCGATGCATGAGTAAGCAGCTTCCATTCAACGACGGCTACGATACCGTAAATGTCTATACACTACTATCGATGGTAAACTTTGTTGTTCGCTAACCGATGTAGAATTATCGAAAGAACGCGGTTCGCCATTCAGCGAAGACCACTCCGAATCGCCTTGTTCATCTGTTCCGGATTTTTTTCCTCTTCGCCGTCTACGGTTGCCGGAACGTTTACGCATCCTGCGCGACCGTTTCTTTTCCGTAGAGTTAACGAAATCGGCATTATCACGCCGCGACGACGAAACGAAACGGATCTGTACTAGCGGAACATCGGAAGCGAAATTTCCCGTTATTTACTCAGCGCCGTAGAGCTGAACTCTCAAAAAGATCACTATTTCGCAGCGAAGAAGAAGAAGCTTATTTGAAAATGAGGCGACACCGACAAGTGCGGTCGTCCGTGTCCCATTTTAAATAGTAATTTTGCAGGAAAAAAGAAAAAATTCGGTCATGTTGAATAGTGTAAAAACAAAAAAAAAAAAATTAGAATGTTTTTTATTAAACGATTTAGTCGTAAACAAATTAGAAAATAATTTTAAAATGAGAACTATATTCATTTTCCGATGACAGATAGTTGAAGCACATTTCCAAAGTTTACATACGTACTTATTATATATATATATATATTTTAGTTATAATATTTATGTAGTTTCGCGGTAAAATATAACTAACGACCTTGGGCTTCGTCATTTTTATCCGCGCTCCTGATATCTCGTTTTCTTCTCTTGTCTCCGTTAGTATTCCTCTATTAGCTATTTTTATTATATAATTATTATTATTATTATTATTTTAAAAATAAGTTGTGTGTCTCACAGGGCAAAAATGCCCATTATGTGAGTGCCCAACACTCTTATCAACGTTTATTAAACAAAGATACAAATTACAAAAATTACAACTATTTTAACTTATTCCATAAATAACAGTACTGATATACCTAATATTTAATTAAGAGTATATATATATATATACATATTACAATACCATATCGCGTAATATGCATCTGTACACTGGTACGCGCAGACAGCTTAATTTTTTCATATCGAAAAACATGACCCTCTGATAGACACGTAAAAACCAGGAAGGATAAAGTGTCAAAACCAGGAAGGATAAAGTGTCAAAACCAAAATACATAAATAAAGAAGCATTAAAGAGTAGCGAGATATCGTAACTCGATCTTTAATCTTTGCACCATTCCTTCAGCCATTCTTGCACCTCCTTTTTCCATACACCAATTTTTTTTTTCCCTCTAGTATATCATTAGGAATTGTACTTATTTAAATTAATTAAAATTGAGTCATCAGTGTTATCAGTATTCGTAGATTTACACTATGGGGATAAATGTAATATGTATTACTTTGATTTCCCCGGATGGTAATTTTATATTATTGACACGTTAAATTCTAGTAATCTATAATAGAAATAATACATCTTGGGGGACATTTCTTCGTTTTCCTTCCACACATAATTGATCCAGAGTCGTTTTGTTTCCAGTGGCGGAGTATAAGTTTCAAACACCTCTTCTGTATTTTACTTATTTTATTTCTGTTTTCTTAGCCTCACATAGTATATTTGAATTCCATATAATATTCTATACATTATTATTGAATTATATAGTATATACGTAGTGTTCGATAGTACCTGCTTTATTTTATATAAAGCTGGAATTGTCTGTCTTATTTTCGAGTTAAACTTTGAATGTGTTTTTTCCAGTTCAAGGATTTATCAATATATATATATATATATACCTAGATATTTAAAGTCATTTACGTTCTCCAACGGTGGACGAAAACATAGATAAATATGATTACTTGCATGAAGCTCATGAAGGCAATATATACGAACAATATTCAATATTACGATCTTAACTGTCCTTTCGTTTCTCGAGCGGTGTGCCTATTTGACGAGCTGAATAAAGAAAACACCAAAAGAGACGGATAGATCAAATTAGAATTAATCAGTGGAGCATTACGAAGCGAAATTTTTAAGCAATTTTATTGCGTACTACATGTGTGTTGGTCACTAACTCGAAACTTATTGGAAAACATAATATCATACGACAGAAGATAAATAAAACGGGGAAAACGATGAAATAATTGAACTTTAATAGGTTCGGACAAAAGTGTCGGAAACAGATAAAAAATGAATCGCGAATAAGATAAAAAAGAAAAAGGGCGCGAAAGGACGAGAAAGAAAGAAAGCAAAACGTATACCGCAATGTAAAAACGTGAGACCGGCAAGATTCAAAAAAAAAAAAATCTTCAAAATTAAATAATTACAAATAAAAACAAGTTAGACGTAAATGCTAATCATCTTGAGAGCCATTTTTCGAATTATGTTTATTAAGTTGATGATGTTAATTTTCATACTACCGCAATCTAACAGTCAATTCGTATAAATTTTGTATTTTATCCTTTTTTTTACTTTTTTTCGTCATAGTAGCGGCCCCCGGTTTATTCTATTCGGTAATTTCCGCTTCGATATCAGTGCTTCGGCGAAGGATCAATGTAAATAATAAAGCTCGCAATGGTAGATCACTTTAAAAAAATCAGTTATTCAATCACTCCTATTGCTAATTATTACGTGTTTTTTTTTCTCGTATTTAATACATTTTTTCAATCGACTCTACACTGGACTTGGTCCGTAATAAACAGAATTTGCACGAATCAAGTTTTGAGTTATTTTCGTATTTGCAATTTGATGTACTGTGTTTAGTGTCATTTTAAACTCATAGCAGCGAACAGCTTTGTAACTGAACAACTCAAACCAAATAAACAATTTCGGATGCTTCAATCTCATATCTTTCAGCTATTTATCGCTTATAAGTTTCCGATCGAATAACATTGCAACGCTGAGAGATTAAATATCTCCCCTAGTTAATATTTCGAGTACACATTCTAATCGAGAAACAATTTTGAAACTATACGCATTTACAATTTCGATAGATTAAAATGAACCCGCTTACAACATTAAATACGAATTCTCATAGCAAGTGCAATATCATCGGCTGGTAAGTTTAAAGCGATATATGTAGTAGATTCAAAACTTCAGTATTCCGATCTCTTTGACACTGTCGATATAAATTTGTTTCAGCCCGATGCAAGGTCGCGCAAAGCATGTCTACGCGTATATGTCTGTAAGGTAAGGACACGCGTATATCCGCGTTAATTTGTTCACGACCGTTAGTTAATTTAAAAACGGACAATCATTACGTTAATTCAATGACGCGGTCCCTAAGCGGTAGAGTGTAACGCAATTAACTTCGACCATTGAACGTTTTTCACGGATAGAAACTTTTCAAACGTTGAAAAAACAGCTGTAATCCCTCTAGAGGGTGTCGATTGGAGACAAATATAAGCAGAACGTTTCGCTCCGTTTCGTTTTCAAATAATACAGCTGTTTTGTAATCGACTATTCCGGAAAGAATTTAAACATGAATTTTGCACGAGACATTTCGAACAAATTCTCGAGCATTTTTTTTTCCCCGCACAAACAATACACAAAGGAAAAAAAGGTCAGTTAAAAACTAATTCGCTAAAGAATTTAAAGTGGAAAGGGTGCAATTAGAGGCGCAATAATGAAAGAGGCAATAGGCTATTTAGTAGGATAGACAATAGAATGGAACCGAGGGAGCAACAACGGGCAGTGCAAGGGCGCCACCCATTCGATTGTGATGAGCATCCCCGGCGAAGACTAATGTTTTTATAGATTCTACGCAACCAAATTATTGTAAGACCATATTTGACAGTTTAGCACGAAAACTAATGAAACGCGAACAATTATGTAAATTCTGATGAAAAATAAATACATTTAAAACTGTGGCGTCAGTTAATTTTGGAAAAATTGTTGTCCTCCCTTTTTTTTCACCCAGTCATCGATTTTGAGCACCGACTCACAATGTTTCGTTGTTGCGCCGCTGCGGAGGACACAACGCGGGGGGATATTGAAATGAAAATAAACGGCGGAGTAAGAAAAATCATAAAAACATATGAGCGAAAGAATGGATATGTAGAAAGGAAGACAGAATAAATTAATGAAAAGCGAAATATATAAATTCATAAACGAAAAACATAGGGCCTATGGCCGGCATCTGGAATGGAATTTTTTCCGTAAGGTTCTAGATGAATAACTCTGGCTGTAATTTCGGTGAAAAAATTGTGTCTCTAAAAAGGTACAAACCGTTTGCACATGTATCTTTTTCTCAGTAATGAAGGAATGATTTCCATCTGATTTAGTGGCAAGATAGAAAATGAAGATATTTATATAAAGACATAAAAACCCTTTTATTTACATAATAAAATAAATATAGAAACTAGCATAAAAACAAAAACAAAAAACCGATTAAGTTTAAAAAAAAAATTTAACAAGTTACAAAAATTAATGTAAAGCAGTTAACGATTGTCTCGCAGGAGATTCCGCCCCTTGATTCCACCCGGGAGGTAACTCCTAATCCGAAGTTCTTTCTGTTCCAACAAACAAAAAATGGCAACGTGTTCATACATTTATTTTTATACAATGAAACGTTTTGGGACAACATTTTTGAGAAGTGTGATAAGAGAGGCGGATAATGTGAGCTTCCTGTATAGTAAAAATTTCTTCAATACGAACCAGTATATATAGATTCGTTGGAGACAAAGGTATATTGCATTATTTAAGCATTACTGAAACTCTTGACAGTGGTAAATCATGTTTAGCTGTGTATTTTGATTTAAGAAGTGTTGACATTGTCGATCATAGTCTCCTTTTGGCTAAATTGTATTTTTCGGGTTTCAGGGGTAATATTTATGGGCCGTACGAATCGTATTTGAGTAATAGAAAATAGATCGCGGAAATTAACGGAGTGCATAGCGATATTAAAAAACCTCAATCTCACGCTAGTATACTGGGACCTATTCTATTTCTCATATATGTCAAAATGAATTATGTAATATAAAGGTATCGGGAAAGAGATTTTTACATACACAGATGACACAGTGATTGTTACGAGTTCACGCTATGGCCACATCCTAGAGTAGTTGGCTTATAAAGATGTGCGAACTTTAGTGCATCGGTTTACAGCAAATAGGCTTGCCGTGAATTTAAGGAAAACAAAATTTATAATATACCGAGTCATAAAATACAATACATGCGAGACTTCAATAAGATATGTTTAAATAAAAATTTAGAAACTGATAGTGTGTTTGATATAAAGTACTTAGGCTTGAAAAATCAGACTGTAAAATAAGGTGAAACAAACATGCAGATTATTATCTTGTTTCTAAATTGAGAAAATTAAATTATATTTTTTATTATTTAAATGAACATTTCAAAGAAGGACATCTGTAATCAATCTCTCTCTGCATAACCCTGTCCCCTAACCTATGGTCTTATGCATATTAGAAATGCAGCCAAATATATTACATCGCAAATAAACTATCTACATAATAAAATATCTGGGCTTATTTTCACGTTAGAACGAAAGCCACTCTCGGTTACGAGTTCCCTAGCGTTGATGTACAAGACGCAGTTGCTGATGTTTATGTTAAAAAATAATCACTGTATTTATTATTTGGACTCATTGTTAAATATATTCACGATAAAAATAATAATGAATGTTACGTTGCTAAAAGAAGAAGGTTAATTACTGGGAGCTATGATAATGAATTAGCGGTTATCCCCAACTTAATGAAATGTCATTCCAGGAACCAAGCTTTGTATATGGCCCTTTTAATGTACGACCGTTTACCGCAGGGTATAAATAATGATCTAATAAATTACCAAAAAAATTCGTAAGTGTTTGTAACTTCTCCCCCCAGTATGCGAAGGCATAATAGATTGGTATTTACATGCAGCAGAGGCAATAGGTAATTCAGCAACTATATTCCAATTATAAGTACCAGATTACATAATTATTATAATTATTACCATTAGATACTCTGTTTACTTGCTCAAATTGTGTTAATTGTTCTATTAATTTATTCATTTATTATTTTCACGTATTTTTTTTTTTTTTAATAATTTTTAATGTATTTCAATAATTCATCGTTCGCGTAGTTCTGCGCATAGATGGAATTGTATAGCAATCATAATAATAAAATTTTTGATTTCTGAAAAAATGTGATAGGAAATGGGCTAAGAATGACTTTGTCATTAATATATATATATATATATATATAACTCAGCTATTTTGGCCTCGCAAGGGGCTGTGCCCCTTGACCCCTCTTGCTTTCATTTCTGTCTCTTTCTTTCCTATACTTTGTATAAAATGATCAAAATTTACAATGTAATTCTTACTGGCATCAACACAAAAAAAAAAAAACATAACCACAAAAATCCTATCCTAACATTTAACTTTCATTATATAAAATTAAGACATTTTTTCGTTACATTTTTCGTTATATATTTCATTACATAAAATTGTGACATTTTTTAAATAACAATAATAAAAATTTTATAAAATATAACAAACGTTACATAAAATTGGGACATTTTGCGTTACATAAAATTGGGACATTTTTTCTAAAGGGGGTAGCCTAAGAATTACGTTGTAATTAATATATATAAAATTAAGTCAAATATACATTCTTTTAAAGTATTTTCGTTTTTCGCATATACTACGCCTATAATCGACTTCAGATTAATTTCGCAGATCGACACGAGCATGATTTTAAATAGGTTTTTGCTTCACTACACGCGCTACCATCAAACCCCGTTACCAGCCAGCTATCGTAATCTAGTTGGTCAGGCAGTGATGTTTCGTTTGCGTAGAACCGTGTTCAAATCTCGCTATTGCACATTGAAGCTTGCTAAAATTTCACATGCGCTGCGTCAATGTCCACAGCTGATGCACCCAAAATATAGAAGAAACAGAAAAAAAACTTGTTATTACTTATGATACGCGAATTTCTTGATAACATTGTTAGCGTATACATTTTGCTGTTTATCGATGAACATGACCGGTTGGAATTTTCATCTTCGACAATTGAACAATTAACACTTAGCGTCCATGTAAACAACATTATATTTATCCTGTTATTCTAAACATTAGCTGTAAAATTCCATCAAATAAAATCTCACATTTTGCAAGTCTTCAGGATTCAGATTAATAAAAAGAGTGGAAGCATTTTGGTCGCTTGCATTCCATTCTGCCGAGGTTTAACTTTATTAAAAGTTATCGTTAATCAACTTTGCAATCGGAAAGGCGCGCGAACTATGTATGTCCACGATGTCCCGATACAATTAGAGCTGCACCGGTGAAAAAATATGGCCCAATAATCATCTTGTTCATAGCACTCTGCAAATAGCGTGTTTATTAATGGAAATCCATTTAATACAACGATTTTTTTTATGATTTCTATGCAGTTAAATGTTTCGCATAAATGTTAATCATTCCAATCGTCCAACACTCCCATACGAATATGAAGCGTTGTTTCTCCGAAACATGTCGGGATATTTTTTGAATTTTTAATTTGTAATATAAAGCCTTCTGTGTTTAATTTTTTATAATTTTTTCGGAATATCATTTAAAGTAATTATTTCTTTTTGTTCGTTACGTATCGGGCAAGTGTCATGGCGACGATGTTAAAAATATTCTTATTCTTCTAAGGTTTTTCGAATTCATGTTAGCGCTAAACCACCGTCTTCTTTATTAACGTTGGTCGCGTACCTCTTGCCAAACGTCGTTAGTCGCTCGGTGAGGGAATCACCGCAATGTTAAATTTACTGCGACATTGCCACGTCAAGTTTATGGTTTACGCGCGGAACTTTGAAATAGCTTTTTAAAAGATAGTTGGATAGCAACATAATAAATCGAAAATCAGTTATGTCATTAAATTAAAATTTCTTTATTTAACGAGATTTTACATTATCATTTTTAAAATTATCAATTAATTAATAAATATTAAAAAATACTATTATTATTCTAATTAAATTCGGCAACAATTATTCTACACTTTTTATTCTCTTGTCAAACACTCAACGGCTTTAATTTAATAAATAGGCGTGAGTTTTTCAAAATCTTTATTCAATAACTAACTTCTTTATAAAAACAAAAAAAATTGCTTAAATATTATTAATTTTCGATATCACCTTATGTAGTTTACTTTATAATTAATTATTCTGTACTATTAATTAATTCAACAAAATAATAATTAATTATAATGAAAACATTTTATAATTGATATTGTTTCAACCTTCAATATATACATATACCTCTGAGTTACTATCCAAATATTACCCCCCCCCCCTTGGATTTAGTGTATACGCATTTATAAATTAAACGATATCTTACAACTAATTTGAATTAAATCATTATGTTGTAGGCTATATTTATTAAATAAAATAAATAACACCGGGAGCGAGAGAAGTGAAAAAAGGGTTATTTGTTTACAGCGCACCGCCATATTATTTTACTTGTCTCAACAGCCGGGAAAAGTTTTTTACATATTTGGCACCGTTGCGATTTAAATTTTACCTACGACTATGGTCGTATAGTGAGGGAATCCCCGCGATTTCACGGTCTACTCACAATAAAAAATTCTTATAAAAATGAAACTAAAGTAGTTACAGCTAGGTATATAAATATTTTAGATCGACTCATGATATTTGAATAAATGAATAGCTAAACCATTTTATGTAAATTGTAAGTAGTTTGTTAAATATTTACATTGAAAATAAAAAGCGGGGATTCCCTCATAGCGCGACCAACGAAAGGTTAATTACAATGAAAGAGATATTTATGCAAAAATTTCAAAAACTTAAGTAATTGTTTTTCATGGTAATTTCCATTTCAGTACAGTTCAAGAAACCAATGAAAATTTCGATTGAAACTTTCTCGGAGCATTTACTTAATCTTAGACGCGATCAGATGAAATCTATATAGTAGTCGACAATATATATATATATATATATATATATATATATATATATATGTATTTATATACATTTAAGTCAATCGAAAAGTGAACGAAAAGGTTCGTCTTCACGGCAGGTTGGAATAATGTGTACGAATTTCAGAACCCGAAATAATTAGCTCGCACCGTCTCTATTCTTAAGTAACTTCTTCGAGTCCTTCTTTTTAATCTTCCACTGTGATGTCTTAAGGCGTCGAAAGAACTCCAAGTGTCGAGAGCGTCGCCAACCGATGAGACGGGTGGGAGGGGCAAGATGATAGAGAGAGGATATGGGTTATGGGAAAAATAAAATTTATAATTTGTAAAAGCTTTTAATATTTTATTAAACAAGAATAAAATCTTAATTAAAACATAATTTTCGTGGGTTTCTGGCAAATTGTTTTACTACTTTACTAGAGAAGTCTTCCAAATTGTCCGTGATTACGGACCTATGAATACTCATCATGGCCAGTTGATTAAAAAGTTTCGAAGCTCCAGGGCAGGGGGGCAACGGCCCTGCTAAGTGCCCTTAGTTTTCAATAATATGCCGAAGCATCCGGTTTTTATTTCGTCTATTTATTTATTTTTATTCTATTTTATTGTATCTATTTATTCTTTTTCATTTCTTTTTCTCTTTTTATTTTATTTATATGTTTGAAATGAGGAGGTTAGTTTCTGTTTAGAGTAAATTTGCGTTGAAAATGGCCGAATGATTTAGATGCCGGAGCAAAAAAAAAAATAATAATAATAAAAAAAGAAAGTGCCCGGTTGACGTTTTGTAGTCGACCTCAGGCTTGGATTTAGGTAGGGGGCTAGGAGGAGCTGCAGCCCCGGGCCCCGCCCTATAAAGGGGCCCCCAAGAGGATCCCACCTCCGACATGGATGGTTAAACGTGCGGTAATAGATGTTTTTCCACATATTTATATTGCATACAGAATATTTGTAACTATACCGATTACAAATTGCGAGGCGGAAAGATCTAAAAATATGTACAGATCAACCATGCTAGATGATAGATTATCGGCATTATCAAGATTAACGATCGGAACAGATTTTCTCCGTTCAGTATATTCTAACGATATTATACAAGAATTTGTAGAAAAAAAAAAAAAACAAGAAAAAAATTCATTGTTTAAAATTATATATATATTTTTTTTTTTTGGTATCGAAAATTCTACCCATTGTGTCTGAATGATATTTAGTTTTGTTTACATTAATAATTATATGTTAATTCGTGAATTCAAAATAATATAATTAAATTAACGAAAATTTAGTTACTTTATAAAATTGATAATTTTGTTACTTCCGAAAAGGGCCCCTAATATTTTCGTTGCCCCGGGCCTATCGTACACATTTAATCCGGGACTGGCCGACCTGCTCTTGAAATCTACCTCCTATGCGATCTGAAAAAAATACAAACTTCACGAGTAGAGTACCTAATGAGGAGAGCTGAGCTCCTGGCGCCAACATAAGCCTTGATCCTTTATCTCCTATTTACGTACGAACGCCTGGGGCACAAATTTTTCGTTTCTGTCGGCGCGCTTTGCGCCATCAATACTACAAATATAGAATCAATGTGCCCCAACAACTTTCCCTCATCCGTTATTGCCTTGTCCGTTTTGATGAATCGTTTAACAGTGTGCGTATATTATAATATAACAGCGGGAGTTCGTGTCACTATAATTTTCAAGGTCTGTAACAGACACACACGATACGCGTGAGCTGCGATAAATAAAATAAAACACAAAATAAAATGAAATAAAATAAATTAAAAATAAAATAAAACTGGTTTAAGACCGCAAACGCATTATGTTCGGACAAGCGGATAGATTTGTTTTTTTTTTTATTTAGCTACCAAATTTGTCGAGTTTCCTCCAATACAAAAATAAAAACATAAAAAAAATAATTGGAAAAATTCTAACGTGCATTTTAATATTTTACAAGAAAAAGGTTACCAAAATTGTCGGTTTTTCTTTGCCTTTTGATCACGAATAACCACCTTTTATTTATGAACAATGTTATTAAAAATGATGTATCAGTTAATCGTATTTTTAGCTGTAAAAAAACAGAATAATTTTGCATACGGTTTCAGTATCTTTGTTTTCTTCTTTTTTTTAAATTCCAGCTTAATAATTTGCGATTATTAAACTTTCTCGATTTTTACTACGTCGTTCTGTGCAAATATTTCATCATCCGATGTTTTTTTTTTTGTTTTTTTTTTTTGTGTGAGGAGGCCATGCGCAGGTACCGTCTTCTTTAACGACATCGAGGGACATTATTTAGTCCGGTTTTCATCCAGCAGTCACGCTAAAGTATTTCATAGAATACCGCACGCTAAAAATGTAATGAGTACTCACGTACGTACATATTTTTCAATTGATAAACAGCAAAAAAAGGGATAAAAAAAAACAAAAGAAAAAAAAAGTAAAAAAATAAAAAATATATATACAAGCATTCAGATGATGACGAGTCTTCAGAACTACTGGACATTTCGCGTAACGGCTGTTCTGTGTTGGATAAAACAGAGATGGTCGCTTCGCTTCGGTGAACAGGGCAGGCCGAAATTTGAGGGAATGGAGAGATAAAACTGTACTATTTTCCAGCGACAACGCCAGTCGCCGAACATGGACGCGAGAACGGTTAGCAGCTGTTTATATATTCCAACAAACGCACGCAAGACTGAGTTTCGATGCACGAACGTAAATTATCCAAAGCGCGCTCTTGGCTAGTTTTTATGAATTCCAGTAAAGAAATATTTCTGGGAAAAAGAAAGAGAGAGAGAGAGAAAAAAAAAGGTAATTCTCCCAGTTTCGAAACGTGAATGTGTACACACACATAGTGGACAGGAACGAATTCGGTACTGGGTCAGTGGAATTTTAGCTTTTATGTGGTAAGATTTTCGACCGCAATCGTTATCAATATTAAATAACTTCTAAATTCGATTTCGACGCATTAGAAAGAAGATCTATTAGGCGAATCGTTTTTTAATATTTTCCATATTTTTTATATCTTTTTTTCAGTACCAGAAAATATAAAACACAAAATCACCATCATTTTAATCATTATCGATGCTCCTAGTGACATTCCGCTAGTCGAATTCTTACCATCTCTTACCAACTTTTTGAGCATTCTAGTTTTCTCGCTATTTTTCCTTTACCATACTATCGGCAAACTGAGTTTTCAAATGGTATGTGGGCGACAGTTATCCGATTTCGTTGCCCGAGCCGCGTTTTTAGAGAAGTCGAAAATGTTCAAATCATCATCTTCCGTCTAGGTTTACATTTATTACTATCGAAAAAAGTTTCCTTCGCGCGAATCGGTGATCTCTTTCGAACAATTTTAGAATTTACGTCCGGAATCGTACACGGATCTGTCAATTTTGTTTCTGTAATGGATGAAAATGGTAAAACGCTACCACCCCCCTACTTCAGAATAACGCATACATATATTATCGGAGGGTTTGAAAAAATTGCATGTAGCATGAGATTAATTACATAATATACACTCGCAAACAACCTTCGTTAGAGAGCTAGTAAACCTAAATAATTTCTATGTTCGCCGGTATTTTAATATCTAAAGCGATCACGTGTAGTATTTTGGAAAAAGTAATCGGCAGTTCGTTTTTATCACGACGCGTTTGACCCGTTCACACGGGTATTCAAAACGGAGTAATCAGACAAACTGTCTTTTTGTTTTCAGTAATTCTTCGCCAACTCGTATTACGGTTAATCTCCGACATGGACGTAGTAAGGGGACGGGGGTCTAACCCCCCTCCCCTCTTAATTGCCACGAAGAGACAAAAATCTGGCTATAAGGAACGCACTAATGTTTTTTTTTGATTTTCCCAAATTCAAAGAATTGCCGGTAAATCTCTGGATATCACTTATTTATATTGACTAATAGTAACTTCAAACCTAAACCTTTCCCCCTCCTCCGAAAATAAAGGAAGAAACACATATTATAATAAAATGCTATAGTATATTCATTCGGAGACAGTGAGCAGTTAATACTAAGACAGATTATTGTCGTTGAAAGATTACTTTCCCAGTCGCTGGATAACAGCACTCTTTGCTCTTTTCTTCGTATAAAAACCGGCTGGTTTTGCGATATTTACAGTTCGTAAGACTGATAAGGCTGATTGTTTTAAGGGCTTAATTAATAAGAATTATTTACGAAGCAGTTTTTGATGATGATTGTTAACGAGCGCTGGCGATCTCTAATAAGTTGTAGTTTTTGTAGTGTATTTTCGGGTTTCATTTCAAAGGAAACCTTCATTTTTGGGTTTCTTTGGTTTTCTTTGCATGATATTGTATTCTTTGCATGATTCAAGGATAAATTTTCCTTCGGTACTATCTTGGTACTGAGGTTTGCGGCAAATTGTGGCCTTCCTACGCGGTCACACACAATTAATATTAATCAAAATTGAATAAAAACCAATAAATGATGAATTTATCTTAATAATTTAAAATCAACATAAAATATTTAAAATGTATTTATAAAATATTTAATTTAATAAATAATTAAATCATAATTTATATTTAAAAAATTCTTTTAATTTTTTAATAAATAAGTCATTTATTTTATAAATTATTTAGATAAAATTGCGGCTCCCTTCATTTATTCTCTTTCACTCAAAAAAAGAAAAAAAAAACACTTAATGTAATCCTCTTTTTTCCATCATATGGAGAGAAAGGAAAATCGATCAGTTCAACTGGAATAGCCGTTCCGAGAACAACTGGAAAGCAAAGGGAGAAGACTACCGAAATATACTATCGTCAAACAATTGTTTACCCTTTTGTCGATCATGTGATCAATTGGATGACCGTTTCAAGCCACATTATGAAGCAATCCAGAGAATACAAATGCTCCTACCAGGAAAGACAAGTAATGTCCCGAAAACCATAGAGAATGTCTGTGTAAAATTGCAAATATTTTTTTGGGCGAAAGTGATGCGAAGGAGTTTTCAAATGAATATGAAGTATGGCACAAAGTATGGCAATCTGCAGCGGAGAAACCGACCACTGTTCTAGAAGCTCTCGACCAATGCGATGAAACTTTTTTCCCATTGATAAAAAAACTTATCATCATTTTGGTCACACTTCCAGTATCGACTGCGACTCCTGAAAGGTCTTTTTCGAGTCTAAAAAGATTAAAAAACCTATTTAAGAAACAACATGGGCAATGAACGACTAAAACTAGTCTCGCTTTAATGAGTGTTCATCGTGATCTAGCGACGAAGCTCAGTTCCAGTGAAATCACGGAAGTGTTAGTGCGGAAACGCAAACACAACGTGTTTCAACAAATTCAAATAAATACATTGAAAATATGTAAATTCATAAATTATATATGCATTTTTTAATTCTTGATCTCCTTGTTTGTCATATGCTAGGTCCTACCAAGTCACTCGCAAACGACATTTCTGTGAAAAGGTTTTTTTTTTTTCTCGATCTGAACTCGCTCCTTATGAAATGTTTCACTACGTCCGTCATCTCCGACAAAGTTAATTTTAATTATAGCGATAGTTTTGATATCGGAAAATTGTACTCTATCCGAAATTCTCGTCGGAAAATAATTAAAACATCGCAGTTATAACGAGTATACACGACCTTTTCCGTATTTTTCCTACTTCCGTTCGACTTAAAACCAACGGTAATAAAAAACATCGCACTAGAATCTAATAGAAATAATAAAAAATTAAACACAAAAAACCAATGCTGAGCATATTTGAATATTTTTCGCTTGTGTTTAATCTGTTTGTTTTTATATACGTGTCATTTTTCATTATTTTTATTAACTGATTAAACAAAAAAGGGATTAGCTTCGGATTGCGATAACCGGGCAATCAGACGTTACATTCGGCCATAAATTAAGACGAAGGTGTTAAAACGTATTCGGAAGAACGAATGTTGTAACTCTACATGATTCCTTTTTCTGCTCTGAAATCTGAAGAATCATATTTAAAAAACACCAAGAGAGACACAAATGTTACTAAATATGTAAGTAGTCTCGAAGATCCTCATAGATATTTTTAAAGAAATGCAGCTTAATAAATGTTTTTCCGCTTCACGAAGAAACAAGCGACTTCAGTGCTGCTGCTGGACAAACGAAAATGTTGACAAACTTTTATTTTTTACCGATTTCCAAAAAGAAGGTGATCATTATATTATACGTTCGTCACGTATGTCTTTTTTGACATTTTTATATCTTTACTTTCGCACATAAACTCGAAAAGCGTCACGAAATGGAGCGTCACGAAAATTTCATGTCTTTACTTAGATACGACTGATTTCAAGCTGAAAGGTCTGTTTCTCTTTATCGATAAAATAATGCTGTACGATTTACTGACATTTTCATGTTTTTACTTTGGCACATAAACTCAAAAAGCGTCACGAAATGGAGCGTCACAGAAAAGCGTTACGAAAATTTCATGTCTGTACTTAGATATGACTGATTTCAAGCTGAAAGGTTTGTTTCTCTTTATCGATGAAATAAAGCTGTGCGATTTACCGATCGCAGTCTGTGGTGATTTCGACATCGATGTCCGTTTGGACGAGGGATTGCGATTCCGTCAATTCATGAGTGGAACGTTCGGTTGTAAGAATTCGGTGGACCACCTCCCGACAAATATGACGTGCATCGACGGAATCTTTACTCGAAACGTATCGCACGTACAAACGTTAGCTTACGTGTGTCGTACTTTTCTCACCATCGGCCATTGCACAGTATTACCACTACCCCTAACGATAATGATGTAAATAAGGAACCTTGTACTGTAGTTAGTTGTTAAATATATATTTTTGCGCATACGTTGCAATATAATATGTATAAAGGAAATCACAGGTGCAGTCTACGTTCAATCTCGAAACGCTTTATACGTTGCGATATAATATGTATAAAGGAAATCACAGGTTGCACGGCGACATTCTTATGTTGACTGAGGCCACGAAGCGAACGACATCCTAATGTCGGCGGACGCCTGAATGGCTGTACAAAGCCTACTTTCACCGGGGAAAATATGAAAATGTCTCACTGTATTGCGGACTTGTACGTAAGGTCATTTATATACTTCAATAGAACTCTGCCCGAGCGTTTCCTTTTTTTTTTATGTTTGTTCCCGCATTATGGACCGATTTTACTGATTCTTTGTCCATTAGAAAGAGAACCATGCAACTTAGGTACCGCCAGGTGAGTAATTATGAAAATCGGTGTACATAAACTGTGTATTTGTCAAAAAACGTAAAAAAACGTGGCTCCTTTAGATAGTTGTTTTTTTGTTCATATTTTTTATTAGTATAACAGAGACGACTGACTTAAACTGCTATCAATTTATCAAATTACCGTGAAAATGTAGCTTCTTATGTTTTACCGTGGAAATATAGTTCAAAATAACGAAATTGATTTTTTTTTTTTTTTTTGAGTATAAAACATGGAGAATAATATGGCAATTGACTTTTAGCGGGAAAAAAATTCTAGTATAATGTCAAAAAAATTAATAAAGAAAATCTTTTAAAAAAAAAAAATACCTCGAAGATTTATGATAAAAGTTTGAACATATTTCCTACCTATATACTTCCTGTCTTAAGAGAACTAATTTATTAATGGTTCTTTCTCCACACAAATGGGGTGGCGACCCCAGTGTTCTTCTTATTCTATATAAATCTACTATTCGTTCCAAACTTGATTACTGTTCCTTCATTTATGGCAGTGCTCCTAAACATCTTCTTTCCAAACTCGATAAAGTCCAAAATTCATGTCTTCGTCTTTGCCTCGGTGTTCTGAAATCCTCTCCCATTCCTGCAGTACTTTCAAAAGCCAACATTTATCCTTTACACATTTGCAGATCCTTAAGACTTCTAAATTAGTTTCTGCTTATTCCTACATCCTGGCCAATTGGCGGTTTTCTCCCCTGAAGATTCCTATTCTTTCTCATGTCTCTCGACGCCTTTCATTTATCTACACATATCATAAACTCCCGTTCTTTACATTCAGCTTTATAGATTTTTTATATCCTCCCAATTTGTTTTTCCTTCCTTCTCATACTAAATATTCACCTTCTATCGCTTTAAGCGAGTACAACGGAACTTTAAGGTCTCTATTTCCTTCCTCGTCTGTCCTTTTTACGGATGGTTCCAAAAGCGATGAGGGGGTCGGAGCTTCCTTTCTTATTTCTTCCCTTCCACACTACGAACTTTATAAACTTCCTTCCTTCTGTTCCATTTTCACTGTAGAATCGTATGCAATACTCCGCGCAGTTCTCTTCATCGCATTTTCCTCCTATAATAATAAATACCTTATTTGTTCTGACTCCATGAGCGTCTTGCAGGCTATATCCTCCCCTTTTCCATCCTCTTCATGCGACTACATTATCCTTTCCATTCGTTCCTTAATTGCAAATCTCTTCTTAGTTCGTTCCATTCAAATCGATCTTCTTTGGATTCCCAGTCATAGCGGCATCGCAGGCAACAACCTAGTTGACTCGTTTATTCGCTCTGCTTCCTATAACGGCAAATTTGTCAATAAATTTCCTGCCAATAATATCCTCTTTCCATCCAAACAAGCACACCCCAAATCATGGTCGGATACCCACATTACCTCCTTTTCCAATCCTCATTCCTTTTACAAACTCTTGCAACCTCTTCCTTCATCACGTTCCGGGTTTGCTGATTTCCCTGGTTTCTTCCTCCATAACACGTCTTCGCCTCAACCATAATTGTCTTCCTTCGTCTCTCTTTCGTTTTTCTATTGTTTCTTCCCCATACTGTAATTTTTACCCCTCGGATCATGACTGTGTTTGTGATGCAAATCATGTCCTTTTTGAATGCTCTCTTCTTGTACAGCAGCGTTCCCTCCCTTACACTAAGCTTCTCCACTTAAAACTACCTACTCCTTTTTGTGCTTCCTACATACTTTCCTTTCCTTCACCAGATGTTGTTCCAATCTTAGCAGAGTTCACTTCCTCTATTTTTTTATATATCAAAATTTAATCCTGTTTACGTAATTCTTTGATAATGGGTTATTGCCCTTGGTTGGCGTTCCCAAAAAAAAAAAAAAAAAAAAAAAAAGTTTAATAAAAACGTACTACAAAGTAAAAAGTAGTTACTCCCAATTAGAAAATATATTTCAGAGCGATATACCTTTAAGAGTGGTGATGTTATCGTAATTCTTATACAACATTAATGCCTTAATTAGAGTAGGATTCATATTACATATTAAAATATCCGGGAACAATTTAATGAACATTTAATGCAGTTTTTAATTAATATTGTAATATGAATACTCTAATTAAGGTATTAATGTTGTATAAGAATTACGATAATATCGTCACTCTTAAAGGTATATCATCACTCTGAAATATATTTTCTTATCGGGGGTAATTATTTTTTACTTTTTAGTGCGTTTTTATTACATTTTTATCATAAATCTTCAAGTATCGGTATTTTTTTTTTTTTTGAAAAACCTTTTATAACGCTTAAAATTATTTAATTTTCAATTACTAGCCGATATTTTTTTATCAGTAATTAATTTTCACTATTTAACGAGGTGTACTTTTTTCACAATTCAGAATAGCGTAAACAATACATTATCTAATTATTTCTTTTGAAGTCCACGTGCGTTTTTCGAAATAAAGTATTTGAATTGTTACAGCTGTACACATATTTAATGTGTACACGTGGTAATTGAAATTAATCGTTTTCTTTCAAAGCTGTTTTTTAATTTGCCGTTTAATTAAAAAATTTGTTCAAAATCTAATCGGAATAATCGGCTGGTATGACTAAAATCTCACCTCCGATTTCGTACATAAGAGCGCGATTTCTGCACAGATGATCTGTAAGCACTTTTACTGTTTTTTACGTTACGGTTTCTTTATGATTTCGTTATTGTTTCTTTACGTCCTGTACGACGTTTATTATTAGCTTTTCTTATAGAGTAAAACAGCAGAAAGTTTACGTGTCGAAGAAAGGTAACCGATTATTCGTATTCTTGTCGGCCGAAAAGTAGTTCGAAACGAAATATTTCAATCGTGAAACTATTAATATTTTACATATAAAATTTGAAAAAAGAAAAAAAAAAGAAAACGAGACAAAAATTCGATTTTGATAACAATATTTATTTCTTAATTTTTTCCGGATACGTGAGACTGATTTCCGATTGAAAACAATGATATTTATTTTTTCGATTATTTACGAGTATTAATTCTTTAAATTGGTGAAAAAACCAAAAAAAAAATTGGAACACCAAAATTTTCCGAGAGATCGATCGGAAAAATTTTGAAATTTGAAAACTTCGAAGATAAGTCTACTTCACCGCCAGACGTATTCTTTAAACTGGATTCGCGATGTCATCTTCGAAACGAAGGAATGAAGACTATAAAAAATAAGTCGAGGGTTTCGCGTGACCGTTCCGAATCTATCAACTTGCTATCTACAGCGGCAAAACGGTTGTCGCTTTAATTTTAATTGTTCTTTCGAAATAATTAAACATCGAAACAACATCAATTAGTCATATGGCGATCAGATTCCTCGGCTCAGATTACTGTGTCTTCCCGCTTTTAATTAAACTAAAATTTGCCGCTTCCAATTCGTGTAAAAAGTTTCACGCTAGATTTTGGTCAGATACCAATTAAACTATGCTGTGAGAGAGATTAACAGTATTAAAAATTTCGTAAACCCTTTTTTTCATTGTGGTACGCGATATTTTAACATAACCGTTCTCCCGATTAGTTTACTTAAATTTTCTATATACCAGCTATTTCTGAACGCCGAAAAAAAGAGATATTAATAAAACAGCTGTATTTACGAAGTCTGGAAATCGTATATATATATATATATATATATATATATATATAGAGAGAGAGAGAGAGAGAGAGAGAGAGAGAGAGAGAGAGAGAGAGAGACTTATTCAGTAAATCTTTTGCTCTTGAAAAATTGGTCCACCAATAGGAACATTCAAGAACATGTAAATGCTGGGGAATAAGTAAGCTAAGATAATCACGATATCCGATGATTAAAATAAGCAATGCACGAGCTGGCTTAGGCTGTTCCTACGCATTGATTGAAGTTGACTTCCACTGGGATTGAATCAGGTCAACGATAGAATAATGCTAAATATTTCAATTGATTATATCGCATTTTGACGCCGCTCCAGTGGTGTTTCTTGTTCTAGGAAACAAGAAAAAACCTGACAAGGGAACATTGTTACTATAATATTACGATTTAATTCGCTAATTCTTTTCAACTTTAATAGATTTACTTTCACCGATTTTTTTCGATTTGATTTCGTCTTTTCCATAAAATTAAAGAATATTTTCGCGATTTGTTTTCATTTTTGAAATTGCGTATAAGAAAAACGACCACCTCCTTAGGTTTTTTTTTTTTAAAATTGAATTACCGTTTTTAACTACTAAGGTTATCACGATGAGAGCTGCCTATGCTAAAGACCATCTCCAACAGTGCGCCATCCTGAATGAACTTCTTCAAAGTGTTATACGATTATTTGTTGTTTAATATTTCTGAATAACGATATGGAAGTGCTTGGACTGCAGTAGCGGCATTCAATTATGATATGTTGTACTGACGGGTATTTTAATTCAGCATAATATAGTCTCATGTGCTTAATGGCGAGTTATCCTTTGCAGTATGTCGTCATGACTTTTATATGCCCTATTCTTCTTAGCCGATTGAGATCGTTGTGTATTCGACACGCGAGTTATTAGTCGGCGACCAGCATGCGATCATCGGTTTTTATGCAGCGTAAGAAGTCTTGGACATCCATTCTTTGCTCCATTGCTCAGTTATTCTTTCACGTAGGAACGTATCAAACGTTGTTGGGCTTTGAGATTTACGCGGCATCGGGGATAACGTAGCAGACCGAGCTTCTAGATCAGCGCACTCACTTCCTGGGATCTGAGTATGTGCAGGGACCCACAGACATTCGATCCGGTAGCCCCTCTGGTCTAGCAATAGCAGAGTTCTTTGGATTTTTTGCGCGATTAATTCTTTTGCGTTACCTATCTAGTTAAATTTTTATAATTCCTTAAAAGTAAAAATATAATGTACAGGCTTCACCAAAAGATGACAAGCGATTATTGCCCTAGTGTGCAGCACACAATACAGCTGCTGCACCGTTTAATTAAAGAGATCGTTGTTTTTCGTCTGTGTAAACCTTTTTTTTTTCCCAGTAAAAAAGGGGCCACTTTTGTTACATTCATCCGTATTCCGATGCATTGTTATAAACATAACGCTGCCGATTTCAACAATATTCTCGTCTAACCGACAAAGTCGTTATAACCAATTTCCACCTAATTTTAACAAAATACAGAAGTAAACCTGTTTACTCTTTTTTTTTTTTTTTTTTTTTTTCAGAATAAGAGGAATTATGCTCAATTCCGTCGAGTCGTAGAGATGCTCCTCTGAAACTTAATTTTCTCCGTTAGTTACACTTTTGGCGACGATTCGTACTCCTTACAGCAGTACGGAAAAGCAATACACACACACACACACACACGCGCGCGCGCACACAGTGCCTAACAGTAGAATCCAATTTTCTTATTTTTAAAACTATTCAATATTAAATCTGAATGGTAGTGTGAGCTATGTCATTGGTTATGATAAAATTTCGTGTTATATGTTTCAATGCGCACTACTACGGTATACAGAAAAGAGAGGTAATGCGAAGTATCTTGAGCACCGTGAAGTTAGAGTTCGAATGAATATTAATTATTTACACACAATTACATTCTTTACCACGCCAAACTGGTAATTGTAACGTTCTGTTAGTGTTTAACAACTTCAGGTAGAGTTTCGCGCGCGGAAGAGAAAAAAGATGGTAAATGAAAAAAGGGTTGCAAAAACCAGGAAAATCTCTGTTTTCAAGATAGAAATTTCGGAGCGAGCGACGCTTTTTTTCCTCATTGCGAAAGGTAGAAAATATCGCTATTAAAAATTCGTTAAGATGCAGATATTGAAACATTAACCATCTACGGAGCGAACGGCGAAACAGGTGTAGTTTACAGAGACGAACTGTTGACAGCAGCACAATATCGTTATTAAACTAGGCGGAAAATTAAAAGAAACTCGTACCGAGACACTCTAGTAAAGAAAAACACAATTAGAACTCATCTGCCGAATTATTGTTTTCCGTTTAAATTTTTCAATAGTTTATCTTTTTCGAACCACCATATATCCTTTCCGTTTCCGTTAGATGACACCCGGTCGTTATTTTATAAATAGATGATAACGCGTGACCGTCTAGTTACCGGCTGCCGTTCGTCAGTACTGGTTCAACTTCTGAACGCTGTTATACAACAACAATCGAGCGGTAATAATTTTGTAATTCACAACTTTGGGGACGACTCATAAGTAAAATGGAAAAAAAAACATTTTTTACTTTACCCCCCCCCCCCCCGGATCATGTAAAAACATACATCTTAGCAACATAGGTTTATTATGCAGAATTTTTAACAAATATTCTTAACATTAAAGAAAAACATTCATACTATTTCTGTGATTCATCGGCTTTTTCGAAATTTAAAAAAATTACATATTTAGTGCTGATACTCGATGTTCATCCTACAGTTCGCGGGATACCATCTATCACCGCTAATTCCAAGACCCTCACGATTTTTGTTCCACAAGGCGGACTGGGCGGCATACGAGGCCGGAATCAAAATCCCAGCTCCTAGCGAGTCCCTACCAGACAATTTAAGCACGTTTCTTAATGCCATTCTACACACCGCCTGCTTATACCCATCTCTCACAATTCTCGAGCTAAGAGAGTACCATGGTGGTGCAAAGAGATTCATACCGCAATCCAACAGCGCAAACGAGCACTCAGAAAGTATAAAACGTCTCGGTCGCTACCTGACTTAATAGCCTTCAAAAAGTCCCCGGCAAAAAACAAGAATGCTGGGAACAGTTTATCGCATCGATCTCTTCGTCAACGTCAAATAGGATCATGTGGAACAAAATAAAATCCATCAGCGGAATCAACAGCGCCCCAAAACGCGTTCAACTCAGAATCAATGGCAGCCAGATAACGGATGAAGCGGACGTCGCCAAAGCGTTTGCCAGCTACTTTGCCGCAGCATCGTCGTCAGAAAAGTACCCTCCCGCCTTCCGCAGCATGAAACACCAAGCAGAGCAGCAGCCAGTGCACTTCCCGTCCGAATCCAACGAAACATATAACAGTAACTTTACCATCTCAGAATTAAATTTCCAACTCAACTACCACACATCCAACACTGCTCCTGGCCCCGACTGTATCCACCCGTACATGCTAAAGTATCTCCCAATTTCCGGCAAACATTTTCTCCTACATATATTCAACCAAATCTGGAATTCCAGAAACATTCCGGCACAATGGAAATCAGCCAATATCATTCCAATACTAAAGGAAAATAAAGATCCTACTCTTCCCGAAAGTTACCGTCCTATTTCATTGCTTAGTGTCATTTCCAAAACGCTGGAGAAGATGGTTAATAGGCGCCTCATGTTTTTCCTAGAACAAAAATGTCTTCTATCTCCTAACCAAGCCGGTGGGCGAGAGACAAGATCGACAGTCAGCCAGCTACTTAGCCTGCAAAGGCAGATTTTATCGGCGTTTCATCGCCAACAGCACCTCTACGCAGTATTTTTCGATTTAGAAAAAGCATTTGACCGCCTGTGGCGTCATGGCTTACTACTAAAACTGCGAACGGCGGGAATCGCCGGAAAATTGGGTAAATACCTACACAGCTTCTTAGACAATAGAACGATCCAAGTTACGACTGGTTCGTCAACGTCTGAACTGATGCTGTTGGAAAATGGTGTACCACAAGGCTCTGCTTTAAACGCAACCTTGTTCATATATTATATCAATGATATAACTGACTGCCTTGCCGCCCCAGTAACGTCCCGGCTCTACGTCGATGACCTGAATATATCCTTATCGTCCAACCATCCTATAAACGCTCAAAATATCCTCCAAAAATCCATCGAAAATTTACAGAAGTGGTCCAATGATGACGGTCTGACCTTTTCCTTAACAAAAACAATATGTGTTGATTTCCACAGGGGACGCCAAAACCCACTTCCCAGCGTATTCCTGAGTCTAAATGGTTTTCCTATCCCAAATCGTCCATCAGTCAAGTTTCTAGGCCTAATATTTGATAAAAAACTTTCCTGGCGCTCTCACATAGCTGAGCTCAAAACCAAGTGCCTAAAATCCTTGTCTATCCTGAAATATCTATCAAATTACAAGTACAATATAAACCCAAAATTACTTCTTACAATCTACAGATCGATTATCCTTTCACGAATCAATTACGGGTGCCAGGTGTACTCCTCAGCCGCTAAAAGTGTGCTAAGATCCTTAGATCCTATACATTCTGCTGCCCTCCGGTCTATCCTTTCTGCTCATCCCTCTTCTCCGGTTATAAGTTTGTATGCACTGGCAGGTTGTCCCCCGCTGTCCTACTATAGGAAGTACTATAACTTTAAAGAAATGAGCACCCTCCTTAGTAGTACCAAAACCCCGACAATATCTCCTAATATGAGGTTTGGGAATGACCCAGTGCCCGAACTTTTTTCGGTTATGGGTCGTTTCCAAATCTTTTCAATCCCAAGAACTCTGCTAGACTTCGCAGCAACCGCACCACCTTGGAGTCAGCCAATCACAAACATCAACATATCGCTGACAAAATTTAACAAAGCACAATACCCCCCAAACATAGCACAAATAGCAACAAATATCATAGCGAGCTACACAGGCCATGCATGCCTCTACACAGATGGAGCGAAAGCAATAGGTTATCAGTCACCGGCGGCATGTTCCTTCGAAGTCTCAGGGGCAGCAGAGTCAGTTAGACTGCACGATTGCTGTACAGCACTGGGCGCTGAAATATACGCGATAGTCTTTTGCATCCAACACTATACCGATAGCAACCCCCAGTCCCAAAAGGCCCTACTCATAACTGACTCTCTAAACTCCCTTCAACTCATCTCGGGGATTAAATCCAACAACCCTCTGGTAAGGAAGGTCCATTACCTATTATACAGGTTATCACATTTAAACTCCGAAATGTCCTTCCTATGGGTGCCGGCTCATGTTGGGATTCCAGGCTATGAGCGTGTCAATCGAGCAGCTCAGGCGACATTGTTCTCTCCAATGCCACACAACCCCCTTCTTCCCCCTACGTTGGCTCATTTATTTATGCAGCAAACTGGAGAAGAATGGCAACAGGAATGGAGATCTTCAAGTACGTTTCTCCGAAGCATAAAAACAACCACGGAGCCTTGGTGGCCCACAGACGGAGTTTCCCGCAGAGATTTTTCTGTCCTGAATCGTCTCCGAATAGGACATACAACCCTCTCGCACGGCTACATATTCACGAGCCAGGTACCCCCAAATGTCTGCCCCTTTTGTAGTCAACCGAGCGGGGGGGCATCCACCTATCACCTACTTCTCGAATGACCCCCTTTTGCAGTATCACGATCCATGCACTTCACCACTTCCTCTAGTTCTGCGATACTGTCAAACGCTCCGCCCGCGGTCGCAGCTGTATTAGCTTACATGCGGAGCAGCGATCTGTACTATCGCGTTTAATCCCCTTAAGTAGGCTCCATGTGCTGTAATAGCCCCAGTAGTTAAACACGGCACATGGAAACCCTCATATACAATCTTATAAAAAAAAAAAAAATTAAAATAGATCAATGGGATCTCCTTAGTAGAGTGATATATTTTATTTACTTAACTTGGCCGAAAAATTTTCATTAGAATATAGGGGAAAAATATGAACAGTCAAAATTTTAAAATAAACAAGGCGATAAACTCGAGCAGCCACTTAATATTCGATGTTATTATTGTTAAAGTTAAAATATTTCCGTTTTATTATAATATTATCATCACTCGTTTTTTTATGAATGTACTTGGAAATTATTAAAATAAAAAAATTGTTGTTTTATCAAGAATTATATTTATGTAAAAAGATAATTTCTCTCTTCGAGAAACATGTTTATCACCGTCCAAAAAAAAAAAAAAAAAAAAAAAAAAACGGTCTTCACGTTTTACCTATAGCAAATTACAGTAGTCGAGTAAGAATTTCAAATTTTTTTAAGTATAAATAACATTCCCCCGGTAGCCAATAATAAAAACGCGGTTTCCAAGTTTTGTCAATTTCTGGAGGACGCAAAGCTTTATCATTGTAATTATTTCTTATCCTTTATTTTACCACTTTCATTATATCATTCGTATATCACATAAATCCATTTACTTACAAGCTTTGCCCCCGTATGTGTATTAATATCTGTTTAAATCTTTTATTTTTGCTCTTTCTTCATACTAGTGAATTTTCTGTATTTCCCCAAAAGCTCTTTATTTTTCCCCGTTTTTCCCCCCGTTTTTTATATTACTAATATTTAAAACAAACTTCGAGTTCCTTTTAAAAAGAGGTAACAACGGTAACGCTCGAAAACCTTCACTGCCCAAGCGAAAAACATTCCGCATAAGTAACGTTAGGATACGTATACTATTTCCATCAGTGATAAGCTTGTAAATGTGGTACTCAAATTAGTTTTCTTTATTCGACTTTACATTTCCCCACGATAATTGAAATTAATTTTTTTAATGTTTTATAAAAAATTAATTGTTTTTCAAATTACTATTTTTCCCTATGCGGTAAATTGATAATATTTTAAATTAATCACGTTTTTTTATCATGTTGCTAAATGCTCGAAAATCCAAAATGTTCACTTTGCAAGCGAAAAACGCTCTATATAAGATATATGGTTTCAGGTCAAAAATCAAAAAAAAAACGAAAAAAACGGAAGCAGCCACTTTTTGTCAGGTGAGGAATTTTAAAATCTACACGTCAAAAATTGGCAGACTTTCAAAGGAAACCGGCAGTAGATTTTTCACAGCGAGATTACAAGCAAATGGCATTATGAAAATGTTTTTGGGGCCGATATTGCGGAGCTGACAATTACGCGAGTGTCTTTTCTCATCAGTTATTTCAGAATTATTCGATCAGACTAAACGAGGCTGTAGTCGACGTACAGTCGTTTCGATGTAAAAAACCATCGTAACAATATTTCCACGTACGAGCGTGGTTTTTTTTTCTCTCTTAATCTGTCGCTAACTTTTTAAAAAATCAATTTTTTGCCCATTTTTTCCTCCGAAAATCAAATTTAACGTAGAGCGGACGACCGATAGCAACTCGTTCTGGTAGCTGCTATTTTGAAAAGGATTATTAAAAAAAATTTGAAACAATTTATGAATAGGCTAAAATAAAAAAATAAATTGTTTTTTTTTTGTAATCTGTTTTTTTTTTGTAATCTGTTTTTTTTGTAATCTGTTTTTTTTTGTAATCTGTTTTTTTTTGTAATCTGTTTTTTTTGTAATCTGTTTTTTTTTGTAATCTGTTTTGTTTTTTTTTTACTGTTTTTCTTCTCTTCAATTTTAAACGTCTATGAAAAATTGTTCTATATTAGTTCGATCCGCTAGTCAATTTCTATCTAAATTTTGCTTCTTCTAATCTTAATGTTCTTTCCAGGAAGTGTCATATGACACGATATTTATCTCTTATTATTCTCTAATCCTGAATTCGTTTATCGCAATATTCAAACTTAGCCTCTTCCTTACGGTCTTACGACTTCTTTCATCTTTTGCGCTTTCTTATCTCTTCTATCTGCGGACTTCGCCCTGACCATAGAATTCCTGCATCATCTTTTCATTTTCCTCTGTGCTCTTCTCCTTTTTTTTTGTTCTTTCCATCCTGATGATTCTGATTTACTCTGCGATACAAATCCTTCTCCGAATGCGCGTGTGTCGAATGTCCATAGAATGTTTTCACTTTTATAGACAACTCCTGAATCTTGGTTTGTCTATTCCCTATAGCGCTTAGTTTATTCTTTCACTTTTATCCACGGCGATCATTCCTATTATAGTATCCTTTACTTCTATCTTTAGTAGTATTCAATTCTAATATTCGCGTTTCTTCTTCTCTCTCACTAATGTAATTTAATGCTGGGTAATGCTCTCGGCTAGCGATCCTCGAAAAGAAAAAAGAAAAAAAAAAAAGGTAAAGTAATTGGAAGAAGCTGATGAGATGATTGAAAATGTAAGATGAACACTACCGCTCCGATAAATATGAAAAGGACGAAGCTTAGAAAATAGGTTCCAAAAAAAAAAAAAAAAATAAAGATTTAGCCCGAATCATAGCCTTGGTACGGAATTAAGGCATCAAAGTGGTTAGACAGGAAGACAAAAATCGGAGGCAAGCAAAAAATCATGCGACGCCAACGACCAGCTGGGAATTGAGAATCAGGAAGTCAAAGCAAGCCGCCGGAAAGGTGAAAAATTCACTCCGATCAATATTATTGACAAGTGGAAGGGTGATAATTTTGAAAAAAGCCCTACGTATTAGGGCAGTGGCCTAAGAGGGATGATGGGTAAATTTTCGTAGAGATAAGGGGTTAGCTCTGTACGCGGTTTGTATAGAAAGTCTTGCAAAAAAAAAATTATCGGAGAATTACGAGATTTAATAAAGATAAATGTGAGGACAAAACAAAGGTGATAAGATCAGTTTACAACGCCCCGGGATCTCGTTTTCTTCTTATTATTAAATTAATAATAGTATTTAATTAGAAAAGAAGAATAAGCGGAACAAGAACCTTGTATTAAACGAATAGTTAAACGGTTGAGATAAGAAATAGTCGTATAAATACCGACGTGACGATGATGATTAATTAATTAATTTCTCAAAAGCTAGAAGAATCTTAATTTTAACAGGAACAAAAACCTGCTGCGTCAATTAAAAACGAATGGAATTTAAAATCTTTAGCTTATTTAACTGGTTCCAAAAAGGGCTAAAAAATTATAATTTATTTACTTTAATCGCATCGGTGAACGACTTGTTCCTTTTTATCATCGGCGTTTTCGAACGAAGTTGTGTACGTCAGCGCGTAGTAAAATGAAAATGTTTAAATTATTTATTTAAGTTTAATTAAAAGTACCGGATAAATTGCGAGAATTGTCAGCCGGCGAAAATAGCATTGTATTTAAATTATTATTATTACTCTGTTTTGTTAAACGTAGATGTCAATTTTTTTTTTGTTCAAGTTTAGAAAATGGCATAAAATTTTTTTCAACACTAAGTTTCTGATGATAGCGGGGAAGAAACGTGATAATCCAATTTATTTATTTTAATTTATGCCGAATTCACAAATAACGAATTTGACCGTATGGGCAATCTGGTCACTTGGACACTACGCTGGATCGTGAACCGTTTCGGATATCCTTACCGAAATTCGATAAATATTTTTCAACGATTTGAATACTCTCTACTCATCTTCCATATTCTTTAACGTGTTTTTTCTGTCATCTTCTGTTCCCTCCTTCACTATACAAATCGGTTTATTCGCTCACTGGCTACCGAGCACATCCTTCGAAGGTAATGATAGATCTCAGCTCGTCAGTCCCTAGCCTACATTTTATTCCTATGCACCCGCAATTACTTTCATAACACGGCCTAATTTTATTTAACATTTTTTTTTTCATTTTACTTATTTATTTTTTTTGTGTATACGTTAGTTTGCAAACATTATGTTTTTCTAATTAAAAAAAAAATTAAAGAGTAATATTAGTGCAAACCCGATATCCGAATCTAAAAGCGACCACCTAAATCGCAAGGATTCAAACGTGATATACATTACGTTCACTTTTACTTGTATGTTTATTTTTTATTTTTTTATTTTTTTAAAATTAAACATAAAGGATAATTTATTTCTTTTCTGCTCTGGATATTCCCGAAAACCGTTACTAGCGTGTTTTATTCAATATTCAACGTTTCTTGTTCGACTTTTTATTATTTTCATTCAACGTTCGTCCCATTCGCTCAAATAAAAGCTTATAACCAGTCTGAAAAAGTCATTTTGAAAATTTCTTTCATACCATCAATATTTTTTTTTTTTTTTATTTATTTTTTTATTTACTCCGCTGTACCTTGCGGTTTTTCAGCCAGAGTTTCTGATTGTTACTGTTATTATTTGTTGTTGATGTGTTTTGTTTTGTTATTCATTACATGGTTGACAAAGCTGATCAAATTAAAAAAGTTTTTTTTATGTATTTCGGTTATTGGTTTTTTTATTATTTTCCGTTTTTCTCTTTCGTTTTTAAACTTATTGCATTAATCGTCTGTTTTCTCTTTACAGTCTATACAGATGTCTGTTTCAGCAATTTTAAATCGTTTCATATAGACACCCCATTATTTCCATGTCCGGTTAAAAATTGAGTGAAGTTATAATAAGCGGTATAAAAATGTTTCATTTGTAGTCTTTCTTCTAAGTTTGGGACTATTTCCCGTGTTGTTACTTTTCCAGTTTTTGATTTATCACAACTGAGTGTTGCCAGAGTGTCGTATACTACTTGAATTAATTTTATTGATCTGTTTTCGTAACGTTTTTTTGTCTAAAATTTTAGTTCTTCTTGTTTGCATGTTTCGATTTGGTTTACAGTTTCTAACTTTAAGTCTATAGGTATTATTCCTGCTATGATGTTGACTGAAGTATACGATATTGTGCGATAACCAGAGATTGTTCCTATTAATATTTTCCTTTGTAATTTTAACAGCTTATTCTTGTCTTTTTCTCGTAAAACTGGAAAATATACTGTAGAGCAGTATTCTGTTATTGATCCAAAAATGGCTTTGTAGAGTACTATTCTATCTATATATTTGAAACGGAACATATTTGAATATAGTGATCTTAATTTGAAATAAATTTTTTTAATCTTGTCTATTATGAATTCGATGTGTTTTCCAAAATTTAAATTAGTGTGTCTATGATTATTCCCAAGTATTTTATTTCTTTTACTATTTTTATTTCGTCGTTATTTATGCATAAGTGCTGTTCAATGCAATGTACCATTTCTTCCCTGTCTTGTTTTCTACTTATTAGTAGTGCTTGGGTTTTATTTATGTTGAATTGTAAGCCTAAGTTTTGAATGTTTTTACTCGATTTTTTTATTGTTTCATTTATATTGTAAACTTCGTCCTTTTTATTAATTCCTGCTACTAACATTATATCGTCTGCGTAGCTTATTGCAGTGTTGACTGAAATGTAAATTATGTACTTCGCTCATTGCTATGTTGAAGAGTAGTGGCCCTAGAACCGAACCTTGTGGTACTCCTGAGTTGACACTCCTGTTGTATAGGATTTTGTTTTCTTGATTAAATAACCCAATTCTTCTATCTGTTAAGTAGTTACGAATTATAATTTGTATTGTACTAGATATATTTTTTCTTTTCATTATTTTTAAGATTTCATCAATTTTTATTTGATCAAATGCTCCGGATATGTCAAAGCTGATTAGTAACGTATGTCTTGTTCGTTTTTTATATTTTTCAATGTAATCGCATAACTTTTTTATTGCTAGCTCGGTTGATCTGTTTTTAAGATAGCCGAACTGATTTTCGTTTAAAATCGCTTTTTCTTTTATTTCTGTATCCAGAAAATTTTTTATTATTTTTTCATATATTTTACTTAAACTAGACAGTAGCGTTATAGGCCTGTATGATTTCGGATTTGTTAAATCTTTTCCAGGTTTGTTTATTATTTTAATTTTTCCTTGTTTCCAGACGTTAGGAAAATAATTTAGTTCGATACATTTTTGGTAAATAGATTTAAATATTTTTTCGTCTACTTTGTGAAGAAGTTTAATCATCTTGTTAGAAATTTGATCGTGTCCATTAGCTTTCCTATTGTTCAGTTTTTTGATTGTTGTAGTTAATTCGTTTTCACATATTTGAAGAGTTTTATCTGGCTGAGTCGGTCGCAACTTAAGTATTCGGTTTGGAAATAATTCAGCAAAAATTATTTTATGTTTTTCAATGTTATCGTGTACGATGCATCCACCGACATTAAAAGCAGGCATGTCTACTCTTTGTTTGGTTTTGTCCATACATATTTTATACGGCTTGCCCCAGATTGTCGACGAATTAATCAGTTCTTTCTATTTTTCATGCTTTGATGTCTGCAGTTTTTCATTGTATTCTTTTTTCAGTTTTCTAATTTAATCCTTAATGATTCCACTTTATTATTTGTTTTATTTTTGCTTTTGCATAGTCTCCTTTGTAGTTTTTTTAGTATCTTTTTAAAGCTTTCTAATTTTTCATTCCAATAAGGTGTGTCGCGAATTTTTGTTTTTGTAAGTGAATTGTGGATTAGTACTTTTATTATGTTTGTAAATTCTATGATTTCGCTCTCTAAATCTTCTTTTTTAATTACTTTTTCAATGTGTTCTATTTTTTGTTTTATTTGAGGTAGAGCATTTATAATTTGTTTTTGAAAGATCTCATAGTCAACTGTTTGTGTATTTTCATTTAGTGATTTACTATCTTTCCTTATTGCGAGTTGCAGACATTGTTAAGTGTTGCGTTACTGAAGAAGGTAATATTTTTATATTTCTAATGTTCTGGCTGATTGTTTCGTGGACAATTATAAGATCAATTACACTGTTCCCATTGTGATCGTTAAAAGTTTTTATGTTATAAGGATTACAGACGCTTAAATCATTGGCAAATAGGAATTCTTCGAATTTTTCTGCTCTTTTCGTATTATAGTTTATAATGTTTAAATTTTCGTATATCGTTGATCTAACATTAAAATCACCTAACAGTATCGGTTTTAATTCCTGGAATTGTGTGATTAAATGGTTAATTGTAAGAATGTGTGAATCTATACTTTCATTAGGGGAAAAGTAGGACGCAAATAAAATATAATTTCCTATTTTAATTGAAGTGATATTTTGAGTTGTTCCTATTATTGACAAGTTTATATTTTTATTATAGGCTATTGCAATATTCGGCTGTGTTATTTCATACTGTTCATTGTTTATTCCATATAGTTTGTTTTTGTAAATATACGGTTCCGGTATTATTATTAAGTCTTGTTCACTATTTGTAAATATTTCGTACTGCTGAATTTTGGTTCTGCCCACATTAAGTAATAATATATTTAAATTACCTTTCATCATGTATTATTTATATGATTATTTTGCTCTTTGGGAGTGTTTAATTGATAAGATAATTTTTTGATAATTTTTGTGAACTGAATTTTTGCTGATCTACTATGTAGGATAGGTTTATTTTCAATTAGCATGTTCATTAAGCCATTTATGTCTTCCGTAAATTCTTTTGCCGTCTGAAGAATATCTTTTTTCCCCTTACACATTCCTACAAATAACATAAAATTATTTAACGAAAGCGGATATTTATCTTCATTTTTCCGGATATTTATTTCTAATGGTTTGAATATTTCTTTTTTTAATATCGATTCATTTTCTTCTTCATCTGCTTTTATGGACTGGTCGCTGTCGTATGTTATTGTTGCCTGTTCTTTTGTTTCTGCTGCATCATCTGTTTTAGCGTTTTGGTCGTTTAATAATATATTGTTAATTTTGGGTTTCTTTTCATTTTTTAATTTATTACCTGACATTATTGATTCGGAAGAATTTGTTGATAGTGCTCTTTTAGCAGCTCCATTTAAGAGTTGCGTTAACGGAAGAGTGGGGAAGTTGATATCAACGTTTACATTTTTATTGTCATTTATTTTATCATTTACGTTGTTTGAAATGTCTTCATCTTCTATCGTGTTTGGACAGTTTTTACTAGTATGTCCTTTCTCGTTACATACAAAACATGAAACTGTGTCTGGAGATAGAAATATTCGGTATGTTATTTCTTCGTACTGTATGAGTACTGTTTCAGGGATTTTTCTTTGATTTCCTCTGGGTTTATAAAAAATTGTCGTTTAGCATTTAATAAGTGCTCGTATCCCCTCGTTTCTCCCATCCCGTACTTTATAAAAGAGATCGGGGTTTCTTGTTAGGTTGTATTTTTTTTCATAGGGTGCTGGTTACATGTAGATGTAGTTCTGCGCTACGGAGAAGTTTGTTTACATGTAAGGAATGTTGCATGAAGACTTATTTTCCAATTTACATTGGCCCAACATCTCGCTTCTTGTCCCATCTAAAAAAGTTAACGCATCTCTAAAAAAACAATTGCGCCTAAAATTTTGATATCGGATATTTCCTTATTTTCATCGTTCCTCTTATCCGCCTATTCAGACGAACCGTCTTGCTGTGTTCCTTTCTGTTCACTTCGTCACCCTCCAATCACTTTTATATGCGCTTCCGCTATTTTTAGCGATATTCTGTTTTTTCGCTTTCGTGTTCGTCTTTCTCTAGCTCTTCCTGATTGTCGTCGGCTCCATTATTCGGATAAAATTATCTTTAATTATGTTCTTTCTTTTCTGAAATAATCTTCTTTTTTTTTTCTTTTTTTTTTTCTTTTTTTTTCTGTTTTTTATTTCGATTCGTTTTCGTTTGTCTGCTCTTTTTTTTTTTTTTCTTTATTGGGAGAGGAAACTCGTCAACCAGGGACCTTTATCCCGAAACAATTAAGACGGGAAGAAGTTAGTTTTCAATCCGATCAGTTAAAGTAAAGTAATCAATATAGAGCAATGTTGATGATGGAAAGAGACGAAGAAAAGTCACTGGACCTTAGAAGCAGGAAGTCTATATTTTAATAAATGGAAATATAGAAGAAGAGAGAATCACTTAAAAAACATACGACTGGCATCACAGACTACTGTATTATCCAGATAAACGAGGTAATATGGAAAGGAAAAACTCGGTAAAACGAAAATGGGAGAAAGATAGCAGAAAATGATTCACAACGGAGATGATAATAAAAGGATGGAAGTAAAAGAAATCCTCCGAGAAGTAATTAGAAGGAAGAATGGGTTCAGTAGACGTGGAATAAATAATTATTAGAAAATATAAGTATCCGAAAGGAAAATTTGAAATACTAACTGTTTTACATAATCGTAAGAGATTATAGTTTTTTTTCTTTTTTTTTTTTTTTTTTGTTATTTTTAATAAACAATCCAAACTAAATCTAACGAAATAGCCAAATTAATGTAAAACGAAATGGAAGAAAAAGAATATGGAAATGAGCGCTTATATATATGTATATGCGCGGGGGGAAATAAAGTTACGGGAATGATCAGGAAAAGAGCAGAAATTAAAAAGAACTGTTAGAAATAGCTGAGTAATTGGAAGAAAGATAATTGGAGGAAATGAAAATAACAAACAGCCGTAGAATGGTCATCAAATTCGTTTGCAAAAAGATAGAACAGAAACAAGGGAACACTGAGAAAAATTCTGGAAAGAATTAAGATTTTGAAAAATAAATGGGGTTATATAAAAAGGCAATAGGAAATTGTCGGTATCCCCGTTTAATTACGCAACCGGGCCGTATGGATTTGGTGAAGTATTTATTTACTTTTGGAGGATAACAAAGCCGGCAAAGTAGAAAAACCTATAGAGTATATCGAAGAAGATTATATGGTAAGGCCAAAATGAAATAAGGACCTAAATAGGGATGTCCAGAGGAATAAATGCATCAGTTTTTGTGAATAGAAAGATAGAAATGGATAAGAGTAGAAGACGTTTACAGTAGTCTAAATGAGGTCATTCAACAAAAACCGCTGAAATTAGAAAGGACTTGAGAACGTCGAGGCAAAGTCGAAGGCAGACGTTTTGGATTGCATTTCATGAGCGCAGCTGAAAATAAACAAACCGTGGTAAAATTTCGAACGATATTTATAGAGGGAAAAAAGAAAAGGAAGAAATAAACGGCTTCCTCAAGTGCGAACAAATCTTTCCCACTTGTCGTTTAAATTTACTTTTCTGATATAGATTTTCTTTTCACTCGGTGTATACAATCCAGTTCATTCCATATGGATTCAACGAGGGAAAAAACTCAAACGCTTCGATTTTTTTTTAAATTTTTGGATCGTAATTTACATTCAATTTCAGGAAACACATATATATTTTTCCCCTTGGAAAAAGTTTTTTTTGAAAAATTTACATCGTTAAAGTTTTATTATTCGGAAAATGAAAATTCACATTTCTTTTTAAATGGCCGTAATTTCGACCCAAATTATCGTATCGGGACGTTTTGTTTTTTCAAAATGCGGGAAATTTTATCAGCTCTTACCTGTTTTTTTTTTTAGATTATTAATTACTTGAAAAATTTTTAAGATAAATTGGAAAAACTGGAAAAAGTAATCTTTTTCGAAATTAAATACCTCAAAAAGGCCATCTTCGATTTGCACGAATTTTAAATATGTTTTTTACGGGCCAAATGAGCTATCTTTCCACCAAATGGCAATGTGTCATTTTTCTCCGTCCCGGAGATTCGGGTTTCCAAAGAAAATGACTATTTCTACATGTTTCGACATGTACAAACCCCAACAACATTCTTATTATAAACGACTACTCTCGAATTCAAATTTCAAAATTAAATACCATAAACCACATTCAAATGTGCCTCAGTATGCAATGCGCGTTTATTTACGCGCCGGCTGCGTAGTAGAATAGGTAAGAAAAATTATAGCACCGCAATATCTCTGATGGCGCCACTGTTCATTTCGAGAATAGATTTCAATTTTTTGAATTGGGAAGTGGTTCCATGAAGCGAAATGGATTTTTTCTGTAACTGGAAACGAAAATGGAACGTGTGATGGCATCGGCGGATTATTACATTACGCTACAACCCATAACTTGTCATCGTCCCCGAACGAATGTATTTGAAATGCTGAAGATTTTGTGAAACATGTAAATACTTGTAAGTATATAAAATAAGGGTAATATATACTCTTGAAAGCTGAAGAACTACAAAAATGTAGAGCTGAAAGAATGGAAAGAATTTCGGTCAATTCACGGCATTCGTGACAGTCACATTTGGCGAGTTATCCCATGTTGAAGGAAATGTGAATAAGGAAAGTTCAATGATAAAAACCAACAAACAAGAATTGATTAGTGTTAACTGTTAATTAATATATCTGATTATTATACATTATACGGCTACCGATGATAAAATAACGCGGGCTCCTTATTATATTGATTTCACGTGTGTAAATTAATCTAATTAAAAATTACTGAATAAAAAATATGTACATGATTTTAATTCGACTCGAGTAAAAAGGCACAATTAATATTGTGATTCCTTCGCTTATTTCTTCATTAAGAAATGGTTTATCCGTGTTTGCATGATCTAAACATTACGCTACAAGCTTATGTGTATAACGCATATCCGGCTTTAAGCATGTAGAAATGGTAATTTTCTTTGCAAACCCGTATCTCCGGAACGGGAGAAAAGGGCACATTGCATTTGGTGGAAAAATAACTCATTTGGCCCTTAAAAAACATATTTAAAATTTTTGGAAATCGAAGATGGCCTTTTTGAGATATTCAATTTCGAAAAAAAATTACTTTTTCCGGGTTTTCCAATTTATCTCTAAAATTTTTAAATTAATCAAACGCCTGAAGAAACTAAGTAAGAGCTGATAAAATTTCCCACATTTTGAAAAAACAAAATGTCCGGATACGATAATTTAGGCGAAAATTACGGCCATTTAAAAAAAATGTGAATTTTCATTTTCGGAATAATAAAGCTTTCACGATGTAAATTTTGATATGGTGCTGCAGGACTCTAAAAACGTTTTTCGAGGAGGGACAAAAAAAAAAAAAATACGCGCCTCAAGAAATTTAATGTAAATTACGACCCGAAAGTTTAAAAAAAATCGAAAGGATCGATTTTTTTTGCTCGTCGAATGCACAATCCCTGTAATTAGTTCACTTTTTTACGGTTAATATTTGACCAAGTTAAAATTCGATTTTTCTCCTATTTTAATGTTTGCGAGAAAAGTTCGATGCCAAGCTCCTGGCGAGGTTCACTAAAAAATCATGAGACTAACCAAGAAAAAACAACATTATTGTGTAAGTCTGCAAGAAATCACCAGATGCCGCCTATAAATCACTGAAACGTAAACGAATGAAATTTTCCTTTGAGATACTTTGGAGCTTTTCGTTGTTTATAAAGTTCTACTTCTCTTGCGTACTCGGTAAGTCCGATGCGATTTAAAATTGCGTACGAAGAGAATAATAGGATTAGCGAGGGTTTATAAATAGTACGGAAGCCAAAGTTTAGGAATGAGAGGATTTAGAGAGCGACATGCCTTTCAAGAAAATCAAAGCGGAATGCGAAATTTTAAAAACAAAGCGAATGTAGTAAACGAAGAAAGCGGAACGACACCAAATCACCGAAAACATCAGGTTCAAAGATCGGACCGAAGCGAGAGGTAGAAAAATTGAGCCATCGAATTGCAGATATATCAGAGCGTAAAATAGAGATCCAAGACGGATAATTTTGAACGGAACAGCTGATTGAATTGTTTGACGGTAACTAAAACAACTCGCGAAAAATCAGTTTGAATAAAGTGGCAGAGCAAGAGTTTAATGGACTGTAGAACACTTTTAAAATCGAACGTTAGCAAAATGATAGGAAAACTGGCTGTGCAGATTCAACGGAGGTAACTGACTAGCTAAAAGGATACAAAAATGATTAAGAAATATATCGTTTAGATATCTGTCTGTTATTACGCTGTTCGAACTTATATTACGTTATAACAGGACACGTTGATAACAATAAAAATAATTAATATTAATAATAATAATAATAATAATAACTGTTGTAATAATTAAGAATAATTAACAATAATTAACAATAATAATAATAATCGTAATAATAACATTAATTATAACATTCGCATATTTTCAAATAATAAACTTAGTAAAGCTGGGACAATCTACCTTGAAAGCAACAGCGATAAAATTTATAGCAAGAGCGTATAACATTGCAGTGCTACGTTATCAGACTATTTTTAGAAACCGCAACAGAACACGGCATATCAGTTACCGAAAGATCGCCGCAACCGGTGACTGTATTTATTCTAAAAATAGGTTCATTATCAGTATTGCACTACAATTTTAATTAATCTCAATTTTTCTGCATTACTCATAGATGTGCCTCTATTAAACTCTGTCACTTACAGTACCTGTTGTACAGTAATTTGTAAACGCTTCTTTCTTATGGTAACTGTCGAAAGTATATTCAGTCATTTGAAAATATTACCGAAAGCGTTAAAAGCAAAATTCGTCAATAGACCTGTCATTTTAAGCGTGATTTATTTCGGTATCGAGTAAGTATTAGCTCGAACTGAGTCGGAAAAAAAATGTTTAATTTCTTCTTTCTTCGTTTTTTTTTTTTAAATCGAAGCTACCACTAAGACGAGTGTCCAAACACTCTGTGAACATCATAAAGAGAGCAAAATTTTTAAAAACTTACCGAAAAAAACCCAAACAAAACAGGTTCAACTTGCGTCGCAGAATGTTTCCAAGTTCAAAGCACATCACAGCGAATATAAAAGTGTACACTTGTTTTTCTAATTAGTCACAATATAGTACATCGAACGCATCGCTACCGATAGTAGCAGCCCACATGATAATAATAAACAAAAACCGCAAACAAACGAAACAAGAACAGTGTCGATAAAAGAATATAAAGAAACGGTGAAAGAAAAAAAACAAAACGAGATGGCTCGGCGTAGGAACGACGATCACCTACCGCTGGAGCAGAATTCTGTACCCAACGCGGGATTATTATTCGAACGAACAAACGGATGTACTATACACACCGCACCGGGCGACCCCCATCCGTTACATTCGAATACGGTTCTCCCCCTCTCGCCGATGGCTTGAACAGACAAGCTGGAATAAATACCTTAGCCAACTAGACACCACTCTGCTCCAATCCAGGTGCTTTCACCTGTCTGATTGCATATCGCAGCGGCAATTACTAGTCGCGGAGGAAGTCGGACGATGAGAAGCACGATTCAACAACTCCGGTATCGAATTCAACAATTAGACCGCCGACGACCTTTATTGGGCATAGGCCTACACTGTAATGCCGGTCGAAGAAGTCGCCGCCGTACACGGTTAGCTCGCTATCCAGCTCAGTGTGTAGCCAATACAATGTTGATATGTTGCTCAGCTGATCGCACCTAACTAGCTACGAGAAGTAAAAAGAATGTTGATAATGTTATGAAACGGACTTCGGTCTGGCCGTGCAATCGTCCACGATGGACTTCAGATTTGTAATGGTCGTGTGACTAGTATGCCGTGCATAAAGCGCGCCCACCGCAGTAAATATCCAAAACGTAACAGCGTTTCTGGAAAAAACAAATCTACAAAGGACTGATCTGGAAATTTTCATTAAAAAATTCTCTCGATTCGGATAAGTTCAGTATTGGGAAGCAGCATTTCGTGCTAACTCCCGATGCACTGCATATATATATATATATATATATACATACATATATATATAACTCGGAATTTTGGAAGGGCTCCGCCCCTTAACACCACTTAGGGACATTTCTGGACCTCCATCACTTCTATACTTCGTGTAGAATGAGGAAAATTGAAACATCATTCTTTCTGACTGCGGAACAAAAAAAACAAAAAACCTTTATTTAATTTTAGGACAAACTTTTGTGACCGTAAACGTAGTGGAGGTTGAGCTAAGAATGACGTTGTCATTAATACATATACATATGTATGTGCATGGGCGTCGCCAGCGAGGGGTAAGAGGGGGCAGCTGCCCCCCCCCCCCTGGAGTCTTGAAACTTTTTAATCAACTGACCATGATGAGTATTCATAGGCGCATAATCATGGACAATTTGGAAGACTTTTATAATAAAGTAGTAGAACAATTTTCCAGAAACCCACGAAAATTATTTTTTAATTAATATTTTATTCTTGTTTAATAAAATATTAGGCCTTTATAACTTATAAATTTTATTTTTTCTATAACTCTTTCAATCATCTTGTCCGCCCCCCCCCCCATGGCGGCTGGCAACTCATTTTGCCCCCTCTGGCTCACACCCTTGTGTATGTGTCAATATAATTTATCCATCGGTTCCCGAATTTGAATGCTCATGTGTATCACATGCATTTCTACAGATATATGCATAGCAGCGTTGTATTCATATATCACTTGAATCAAATTAGGCAGCCTTAATGTGATTCGCTGTTCAAAAAGCGTTATTTCATAGCGAAGTCTCGTTGGTACGGTTGTTTGCGACTTTTAAATTTCCAGGAGCAATTACACACACCTACCTCTGTTGGAAAAATTGACTACCATGCTGCGTTGTTTCATGTGAATGGTATGGATTCAAAGCTGTATACAAAAATGTTTAAGCAGGTTTGAAGTAATGATAATTTATCTATTATTATTATTTTTCGAAATAGGTATATCCGTGCATCATCTGTAGCCGTGGTACCATTACAACGGATTAAAACGTTTAGAGCAGACCTTTCAGTTTAGTAAATTGAAAACTATTCCCACGGTAGAACGTGAAAAAAGGAGTCAGCTAGTCTCGTGTTCCTATTGTGACTAACACTTGACAACAATTTCGGAAGTACCGCTAGACCGCGTGCATTTTAATGGGCATCAACTGACACAGTAGACCGAGCAAGCTGATAAAACTCGGTCCTGGAAGAATTAACACACAAAAGTCCTTTTTGAGGAGTTGAGATGAAATGGAACATAGGCATGTAAAACCATCGGTGTCCTAGAAAAATCAGTCTGCAAGGCAAGATCGGAGACTAAAGTAACGCGCTATTTGGTTGAAATTTAACTCTCAAAAACGGATCCCGAAAAATTTTCGCATGTTGAAAAATATAATCGCTGCGTCGTCATAAATTTCAAATGCATGAGCAGTAAGTCTCCGTTATCCTCTAAACACTTTTGTAATTTGTTAATTGTTTTCTGTAAGGGGAATCCCATCAAAAACATTAATTTTTTAAAAAGTGGGAACCAAGTTCAATATTAAGAATATGCCTGGTTGTGTCGACTTTGCCGACAAAAGAATTCAGACCTAAATAGGTGCCAAGTTCTGTAGATAATCCCCTGAAATTTATTTATAAGAACCTACAACATTCTAAAATAAATTTTAAAAAACGTTTTCTTGTTTTTTTCATAGACAACAATGTTTGCTATTTAAAAATATATGTAACTTTTTAAATTTGAACAGTCGAATTATTTACACAAAACGGGTTAATTTAGGATAAATTCTAACGATTTGACTTGACTAGTTTTTATCAACAAATCAAATTTTCAGAAGAGTAAGATATGTGTTGACCTTACAATATAAAAACAGTAACTTGCGTATAACTTAAAAGTTGATTAGCCAAATATAAAATAACACTTGTATAACTAGCCAAGTGAAATCGTTAGAATTTATCCTAAATTAACCCGCTTTGTATAAATAATTCGACTGTTCAAATTTAAAAAGTTATAATTTTTAAATAGCAAACATTGTTGTTTATGAAAAAAAGAAGAAATTTTGTTATAAATTTATTTTAGAATGTTGTATGTTTTTATAAAAATAAATTTCAGGATTATCTGCAGAACTTGGCATCCGTTTAGATCTGTGAATTCTTTTGTCGGCGAAGTTGACACAACCAGGCATATTCTTAATATCGAACTTTGCTCCCGATTTTACATTTATGTTTTTTTATGGAATATCATTACTTTCCGTAAAAAAATTATTATTATTATTCACTCAAATTCAAATTCAAATCATTAAATCTTCAAAATAGGCTTACAAAGTGAACACTTTTTGGAAGTTAAGTTATCGAATCCGCCTGTCCCCTGACTCTAAAACAATCACCACTTCGGACCTGAATGGCTGAGGGGAAGAAGTGACAAGAAACCCTTACTGCAGCACACAGGACCTTACAAATATGTCATGTTATTTTCATGTCTTTCTTTAACAAGTACGTCAAAATCAGTATACAACATTAATTTCCTGTGCTGTGCTGGAATCGCATTGCTCCCCATAGTATATATCAAGGGCGGCCAATCTGTGGCTCGCGAGCCACTTGCGGCTCTTTGAAGAATTATTTGTGGCTCTCGATAAATGTACCTGAGTTCCCTTTTCATTTTTGTGCTATTATATTTTAAAAAATTATTATCGTTCCGTATGTGTTTCAAAATGTCTTTTAAATTACTGACAACAAATATTAAAGACTAAGTGCAGCGTTGTAACAAATTTCATTTCTGTCCAAGTTAAGAATAGAAATTCAAAATCGACCGACTCCAGACCGATTTTGAATTTGTTAACTTTCATTGCAACGGACAGTTGACATTGTGCTCTGAAGGAAACAATTTGTATCACTCTTGCTACGAATATAATTTGTAATCTGGAATTTTTGGTAAGTTAACTAAATTTGTTTTGTAGTATGTAACACATGTTGTTATTGTTTTAATAACACAAAACTTGTATTTTCTAAATTTCTTTATTTATTTTCAGTTCTTTTAAAAATATGATGACATAGAACAAAAGTAAAAAAAGAAAATATGATCACGAAAATAGAAGTTTTAATAATGAGTGGGAGGAGAATTTCTTTTTTATTGGCAATAACGGAAAAGCATTATGTATTATTTGTACGGTCAAAAATTATAAAGCTAGCAATTTACGTCGACATTATGAAACCAATCATCCTTAGTTCTCTAATTAGTATCCACCAAATTCCAAATTAAGATCAGATAAACTTGCTTCTTTAAAATCAAATTTAAATAAACAACAGTCAATTTTGATGACCTTTAGCAATCAAGCTAATAATGTGGCTGAATCCAGTTTTGTTATTGCCTGGAATATTGCTCGTGCAAAACGCCCGTATGGAGAGGGAGAGTTTATTAAAAAAAACTTGGAAGATGTACTTGAAGTTTTAGATCCAAATAATGCAGCATTGCACGAAGTTGTTTCGCAAATTCCCATCTCGAGACACACAACCGAACGACGCATAACTGCAATTAATACATCTCTTGAATATAATTTAAAAAATGATTTGAAGAACTGTATTGTATTCAGCTTAGCCCTTGACGAATCGACAGATATCACAGATCTTCCGAAATTAGCAGTTTTCATACGTTTAGTTTCAGCTGACTTCGTTGTTAAAGAAGAATTATTAGATTTAGTAGCACTTCAAGAGTCAACCCGCGGTGTCGATATTAAAAATGCATTAGATTCCATAATGAAAACTTTTGATGTGCCTCTTAATAAACTTGTAAGCACTGCAACTGATGGAGCTCCCCGGCAATGCTGGGTAAAAAAATCGGTCTTATTGGGCTTTTAGGAGATGATTTTCAAATTCCACAATTCATACCGATTCACTGCATAATTCACCGAGAACATCTCGTTACAAAATATTTAAAATATCCCAATGTTATGAAAACAGTGTTACACATTGTAAATTACATTCGCACGAATGCAAAAAATCATCGACAATTCAAAAATTTCCTTTAAGAATTAAAGGACGAAGAACTTCCAAATGACACATTAATTTCTTTTGCATTGTTAAATGGTTATCTAGCTACAATGTATTAAATCGTTTTGTAGATTTGTTTGATCCGATAACTGAATTTCTAAAAGAAAAGGAAATAACATATTCAGAATTAGACGATGACGAGTGGTTACAAGACTTAATGTTTTTGACTGATGTCATGGAATATTTGCAAACACTGAATTTACAATTGCAGGGGAAAGATAAAATAATATCCGACCTCTCACAGTGTATATTTAGTTTTCAAACGAAATTACAACTTTTTCAAAAGGACATTAAAAATAAAACATTTTGTCATTTTCCTCGAATTAAAAAAGTTTGTTCCAATATTAAACAAGAAAAACTCAACGAGTATATAAAAAAGCTAGAAGGAATATTGATGGAATTCCAAAATAGATTTCAAGAATTGAAATATTTTAAATCGTCTCTTGATTTTTTTCTGAATCCATTTGAAATTAACGTAATTCAAGGTGAGTTTTCCATTTCCAATATAATTATGACTCAAAAAGCATCTGGAGAATTCGAATTAATAGAGGTACAAGAAGATCAGGCTCTACAATTATAATATAAGTCGACGTCGATTACTGAATTTGAGATATTTGTACCAGAATCGAAATATCCTGAATTAAAAAAGGCTGCTTGTCGAATTATTTCAATATTCGGAACAACGTACTTATGTGAATCATTTTATTCCACTTTAAAATTCGTGAAATCCAAACACCGATCAACATTAACTAACCAGCATCTCAAAGAATTACTGAGAAGTTCTGTCACCAATTATTCACCAAATTTTAAAGAATTATCAAGAGAAGTAAAATAAATGTGTTTAATTTTTAATATTTAAATTCAATACATATATTTTGTACTTTTATTTATGTTTTCAATAAATATAATTTCTGTAAAAAAAATTTTTTTAATAGGTCAATGTGATTAACAAATTTAATTTAGGTGCAGCGACCATTAAGAACCAAAATATATATAAATCTAAAACCGGAAAGAAACAAACTTGTAAAGCTTAACTTACTATTAGATTTACAAAACCCAGCAATAAACAAAGAAAAGTACCAAGAAGCCTTAAAAAAGGGTGAACTAGAAAGCATAGTAATAAGTGTTTTTTCAATGTTATGAACATAATACAGATCACAGTTCAAAAACAGGAGGAACGAAGAAACGAAAAGGCACTAGAAATTGTCTGCAGAAATGTTACAGATGTTAAAGAAAAGAAGGGAAATGAAACAAGACACGAATAAGAATAGCACATAGAATACTGTCAATTGTATAAAACAGTCAGGAAAAAGATTAAAAGTGGCATTTAAAGTTACCATGAAAAAATCGTAGAAACAACGATTAAAAAATCAGAATAGCTGTAAGAAAATAAAAAGAGAACTCTATTGATAGGGAATAGGCGAATAGTAACTTTAAAAGATGGAAACAAAACAATTACGGGCAGAAGACTAACACTTCAATATGTAGTAGCTGAGTATTATAAAAATCTATACGATGCTGTGGTAGACCTACCAGACTATCCGACTACGATAAAACTCAGTGTCCCTATGATTCTAAAGGAGGAAATAGTATGTACGGTAAATGTAATGGAGAAAGGAAAAATAGCAAGCAACGAAAAAGTAACAATCGAAATAGTGAAAAAATTAACCGGGCTAAAAACATGGCAACACGTAGCCGATGTGTATAACATCTAAGGAAACGCAGCATTCCAGATCATTGGAACAGTGCAACGGTTATACTAATCCGTAAGAAAGAAAACAAGAATATCAAAAATTACGGATCGATTATTCTTCTAAGATTGGTATATAAAATATTTGTAATAACAGGATAAAACATATATTGAATGGCGCGCAGCTAAGAGAACAAGTAGGGTTCAAGCGGGGATTTAGCATAGCCGATCATATACACGTTATTAGAGAAATAATCGGCCGAAACAAAGAATAGGAACAGCCGTTTTAACTTTTACAGATGGCGAAAAAGCTTTCGATTCCGTACACACAAATGAGGTAATAAAAGCATTAAAATAGCGAGGAGTAGATGAACCATACAAGGAATTCTACTGATGAACATTTATATAAGTGCAAAATCAGCAGCAAGATTGCGTGAAGTAATACCAGAATTTAGTGTAAAAAAGAATAAGGAAAGGAGTTTATCACCGCAAGTGTTTATTGCTACATTACAAAGTCGTCTAACAATTGAATTGACAAAACTTTGGAATTAACATCGATGGTAAAAACCTAAGTTATTGAAGATTTGATGATGATATAATCCTCATAGCACAAAGTATAGAAGAATTACAAAAACAAATAGAATTAAATGAAATCGACAAAACGGTAGGCTCTTAAATATTAATCCGAAAAAAACTAAAACAACGTTAAATGAATTTATACGCAAAAAAGATATTAAGTTAGAAGATAAAAATCTGGAAATAGATCAAGCGGCATATATCTGGGCCAACAAATAAGGATTACGGGATCATTAATCCAAAAGATAAATAGAAAAATCAGACTTTTGGACAAAACTCAGTTATTTTTAAATCAAAAATGCCATTATACTTGAAAAAGAAAACGTTCGATCAATGTATTCTCCCAGTGATTTTTCAATATTTAACTAATGTAGGACAGTACCGCACTAAAGAATCTGATATATCGTATCTAAGATGTTTAAAATACGGCGAGCATTTTTTAATATTTTCATTTTCCTTCAAAGATAAAAGAAGAAGTTAATAAAGAAAAAGGACAACATGTTGAGGAAAATATTCGACTATTTGCGAAGACCGGAAATTTCCAGAACATTCGAGATGTTTTAGAGAAAAAGATCGGTTAAATTTAAATGAACGGATACATAATATCGTATTGTAGGCCGGTGTCGTTGAAATTAGGCGTGTTTTCGGAAAATTTTATGCATTTTTAAACTATATGCGGAATATTAGGTAGTACCGTTTTCCCATAAAGAGTAGACAACATTTTAAAAAGCGATTTCACCGCATCGCTGTTTTTGCGAGACCCCATTAAAAAAAAAGAAGACACATTAAAAACCGATTGAAACAAGGACCGTAATTGAGTAATTTCGGATGTCAGAAAATAGAAGCATTATCCCGGACTTCTCATTGGCGTGTTAAAAATTTGAGTCACTTCTTTGAATTCGAAATAAAGTGCGATACGAAATTAAAAATATAAATAATTAACATGCCGATGATAAAACCCTTTTAACGTTGTTGAGAAACATTATCGAGTTTTTGGTAACATCGAAAGTATAAGATTGGCTAAACTACGCATACAACAAATTTCTGTAAAGGCATATCTACGCTATATAGAACTCGCAGTGCTGCTTGACGTAAGTGAATTTAAAATGCGGTGAACAGATATCCTCTAGTGCAAAGAATTTAATTCTCTTTTACCAAAATTGATATTAATTTTTTATTTTTAATCTGTCAAAATTTTTTAATATGTCGTTTCTGCAGATGCCACTGTCGTCGTTAGAGTGGTATCCTTAGTACGAAGTTTTTTTTCTTTTTTTTTTTCTTTGAAAATCAAATTACATATATTATACACGATTCCCAATTAGCCATGGTTAAATAACCTTAGTGGCCATTATATTGGTTTCACATAATTAGTCTCTCAAAAGACACGTTAATCCAGAATAAAAAATAATAATAAACAATGGTAATAATAATAATAAAAAACAATAAAAAGGAAAGAAAATTTTAACTCAAAATAACTCTATAATATAACTTCAGTAAATGGCCATTTCATTTACCCTTGACTGTATTTGTCACAAATTTTCTTTCTTAATGTGTCATTAACAATTTCTACTAATAAAATTCCCATTCATTAATATCTATTTTTCTGTTAATTTCTGCGGTATACTTAGTGACGCACTATATGCTCCATATCTTTTACTTCTCCACAAAAATCACATTTATCTTCATCGACTATTTTAAATTTATTTAAATAGTAATTACAATCTCCATGTTGCGTTAAAGCTTGTCTTATGTAGTTTAGATAGGTTTCTTTTTATTTTTAATATTCAGCTTTAGATCAGGGATTATTAGGTATTTGTATCTTCGATTTTGTTCCGTCGCTGAATATCTTCACTCTGCAAGCGGTGGTGTTTTCTGAATTAGATCTTAAGACGTATAGTCGACAAGCGCGTCAATTTATAGGCTGCTTCCCTACGCAGCCGATCATCAGCTCGATATAATATGCGGAGGAAGAGCTCACTTACTTCCGTGCGACAATATCGAAATTAATATATTTTAATTAACGAACTGTAAATCCCATTTTCGCTTCATTGTAAGTCTTTTTATTTTTATTTTTTATTTTATTTTTAATGATTTTAAGCACTCAAATAAACCTACTTTGGCCTTTCTCGACCAATATTCTTGACTGTTTGCCCTATTATATAAGTTTATACCGTTTGAATTATATCGTAATTTTTTAAAATTCCAACACTAGTCTTTTCTGGTATCTCTCATTTTTTATAAACTCTTCTTATTCAACTAATTTAAGAAAATTGTAATCTCTGTCTGGCTTTTTTTTTTTGAAGAAAACCGATGCGCGCTACACATTTCTAGGACAAAAGCGTAACTTGTTAGAAAAATCTTATTTGTCTTTCTCCTTTTTTTTTTTTAGAAAAAGTTGTACAAATCACCCTCATAATTTATATAAAAAAGTAAAACTACTCTCAGCAGATTTGAAAACCAGGAGTTTGGCAATGGATAATAATTATGGCTGCGTAAGAACCGATTTAAAGGAGGTTACTGGAATGCGGAGCGAGTTTCTTCGAACTTTGTACAATAAGACGGATGTTAAAACAATCCCGGTTGAAGGAACCGCAGATGGAAATTCCGATGAGCAAAATTGAAGAAACCATCAAAAAAAAAGGGAGTTAGTCAAGGTTGTCGCCCACTAGCGCCTAGATTATTTAATATATTTACTCGGAAGAGATTACAAAAAAAAAAAAAATGCAAAAATTGAGAATGATAGATTCTTCAAAATAAACGGACGTCCAATTGGATGTGTAAGCAATGCAGATGATAGAGTAATGCTTTCAGGATCAACTAGAGGAATGTGAATGATGCGTAATAGACTAAATCAAGTAGGAGAAAAACACGGTATGAAAATAAACGTTGGAGAAACGAAGGTCGCAAAATTTACGAGAGCATCTAATAATATAAACCTCAAATTAAACATTGGAAACGAAGTGGTGGAAACAGTGAACGAATTTCGATATTTAGGCATACTGTTTACTAGCGACGGCTCAGATATAAAGGGAATTAAAATCCACATCGAGGTGGTTAAGAAAATGTTCAGGAACCCCTAGAGGCCGTACTGAAGGACAGAGAAATAAAAATGAATACAAATTTCAAATTATATATATATATATATGTATATTATAAAAGAATGGCCCACGAATGCGCAATCATGCGCGAGCTGTGGGAAAAAAACAGTGCTATATTCGAAACATGCACCAGAAACGTGGGTGTGAAATACAGAAAGCATTAAAAAGTTACATGTTTCTGAAATGTGGACGCTAAAAAGAATATGGCGGATACCGTGAATGACAAAGGTGATGAATGAAGAAGTATTACAAAGGAGCGGAATGGGAAATATGAATGTCGTTGAAAACACAGAAAGAAGGAAAAGAAATATCCAGCACATAAGAAAAGGGCGGTTCACATTCGCTGTTCAAGGGAAAGTGTAGGGGAAAAAGATACGAGGAAGAAGAAGACTGGAGATGATGACAACCAGCGTTAACAAAAGAAAAACGGCAGAAATAATCGGATCAGCCAAAAAAAGAAAAATCTAGAATAACGTTGGTGTATAGCTACAATGATGATCAAATACCTGAAAAATAATAAGGCTACTAGAATTGAATACCCGAAGAGGTACTAAAGCGGACTGGAAAAGAAAGAATTGATAGAATTTACTCCCCATAGGATCACAATATGGATGATTGATGACTGACCCCGCAGCAAGCTGGTGCCAACCAATATTAAAAGAAAGAAAGAAAACAAATTATGAAAATTGTCGTACAGTATCTATTTTTTTACATACGAGTAAGATATTACTGCAGACACTCAATAACCGAATTATCACGGGCATGTCTAAAGAAGTACTTTAAGAGCAATCAGGCTTCTTGAAGGTAAGGAACACACGAGAACAAATTTAAATAACATAAACCTAATATACCCTATACACCAAAACCGTACATTAATACCCCCACGGGAGTTCTCAATAATAAAAACAAACGTATCACTTAAAAACAATTTCAGACAGCTACCAACTGACGTTGTCGAAATAGCTAAAAATACAATAAATAAATACACCGACCACGTTATAGTATACATAGATGGTGCAAGAAATAACCCTACCACAATCACATCGCCGACAACATGCGCGTTCGTAGTATCAGATAAAGCGTTTTCTTTCCGACTACTCAGTAATAGCTCTGCACAGTACTGGACGCAGAAATGTATGCCATCCTATACGGGCTACAATATATTGTTTTTCTTGCGAGCCTAACAAAAAGATGATAATAATTACAGACTCCCTGGCGGTGCCAGAAGCCATATCCAGCTCTAAAACAAGAAATATAATAACTGCCCAAATTATTCGTATTATCATCGATATATAGAAGTCTGAAAACCAGGATGTGGGAATACCAGAGAATGAAATGGCACAGCCAGCACTACGACCTCCGCAGAACAGATATTCACTTCTCCCTTCATCCATGGCACAATTCTTTTTAGCGAAAAACACACAAGAATGGAACGAACAATGGACCGCGTGTCAGACTTTTCTGTCCCAAGTAAAGTCAACAATTGAGCCATGGTGGTCCCCAATGAATTGTTTCCGCAGAGACTTCAGTGTAATCAGCCGACTGCGGACAGGTCTCTATATTGATAATTAGGCAGGGTCGCGATTTCAACTTACATGGCAAATATACAATGAGATTGGTTCTAAAAAAATGGAATAGTAGAGTAATGATAGGAGGGCGGAAGATAGCGAACACCTCAGCTACGCAGATGATAAACTTTCAATAGCTGCAGATATGAATGAGCTGAAGAAATGTTTTATATCGCCTGAAAGATATCAATGAGCAATACGGATTAAATATAAATAAAAACAAAATCAAAACAATGATAATAGACGGGGTTAATGCAAAACCACCAAATGAAAAGACACACTAGTTATGCGTATTTGGGATCAAGAAAGAAGGCTCAGCAGGTGAAATAGCACGAAGAGTACAAATTACTACAGATGTCATGGCGAGAAACTGACCAAAATCTGGGGGAAAATAATTTAATACGAAAATACGTGAAGGTTACGGTTTGTCTAAACACTTACGCAGCGGAAACCTGAACAGTAAAGAAAGCTCCGAAAAACAGAATCCACAGCTTTGAAATGTGCTATTGGAGGAGTCCTTAGAATCAGCAAAACGATCAAATGAATCGATATTACATGAAATTAGTTTTACACAAAGACTATCAAGCCTTAACAAGGATTTTTTTTTTTTTTTTTTTCGGTCATATGATGAGGAACTGCATAGAAATGAAACACATAATGATAATGGAAAGGGCCAAGGGAAAGCGGATGACTTGAAGCGATAGAAATATCATTCGTGCAAGCTATCGAGAATATTGCAAAAAATTATTATAAGCGGTATAAAATATACCGGTCATTGCGTATAGTTTGTATTATTGTAACAGTGCAGATAGGATTTATTAATGCGGGTGAATATCAGAAATTATTCATTTAATGAATATTCTTTCAAAGACAAATGCATCTTTCATGAGAACCCGCAGTCCCCCCCCCCCCTTAGTTTAATGATGAAGACGAAAAATATTTCTCTAAACTAAAATAAAGTAAAAATTTGACACTATTGTTATACTCTCTTTTTTATATATTCGATATAATGACTTACCGATCCCCATTACCGAAAGATGGAAAAGCCCACTTAAATAGAAAATGAATACCGAATTCTAAGATCAAATTAATTTTAAGGGGCATTTTTAGCACTATATTTTTTTGCTACGTATAATAAAAAAAGTTTCCTTATCTTTCGGTGTGTTCAATTTTTTCTTTTTTTTTTTTTTTTTTGTCTTCTGATTTTATTTTATAATATAATAAAAATTGTAAAATATTTCAATATCAAATAACCATAAATGATTAAAATATGAGCACTCGAATAGCATTTTCGATAGTTTAACTGGTAACATGTGTGAATACGATTAAAACAAGCAGATGTAAAGCCTCTAGTAGCCCTCTTAGGGGTGAGCGAGCGAAATGAACAGAAAGCTAGGTTACCACCGAGTTTTACTAAAATAAGTAAATAAATAAATCTATAAGTACTTTTTAACAACTTTTGACGACAAAAAAACTTTATTTTTCAAATAACACTAAAAACTTATCCGGAATGTGTGTATTTTTTACCCTTTTTTTCGCTAAAACTATTTCTGCTATTTCACATCGTGGCCGCTCGCTCCATTTAGTCTCTGATACAATATCATGCTAGGATTTACTTATGCGATTGTTCACAAACTGCTCGATACGCGTACGTTTAATTTAATTAATTTTAAAATTCTACAAGCTAATTAGATTACACATGGACGATAGCGTAAATATCGAGTTGTAGAAGTAAGTAGCGTTTATCTAATCGATGTTTATTAAGAGCTTAACACTTGCATTGAATCCCAAAAAAGGCTAACTCGAACATACGCTCGGAATAAATTTGGACAAATATTATTCGAGAACCGATCGAAACTAAATTCACATAAAGCCTAAGATCAGGGGCAATCTCAAAAAAATACTAAACGCAGTCTGTAGATATAAAATGGAGCACTGATAAACTACGATGAAAGCCGGAAATATCTTGGCGTAACTCTACAGATCGTTCCGTGACTCCAGAAAAGCACCGTGAAGTCTTACATCGAAAATAGAATCTCGTAACACTCGACCGAACAAACTAGAATTATCAGGATGAATGTAAGCCGAAGACTTGAAGAGCCATGCAGTTGCATCATTTGGGAGATATATTGGTTCGCGAAAAAAATTAGACGTACGCTTAAATTAGAAATCTACTACAGGTTCATATCGAAGAATGTCGAAACGTAAATAGAATAGATTGGTCATAGGCGTTGTCTGCGGAATTTCAAATCAAAAACATGGTAGCTCTATCGACGTAGAAAGTATAGAATCCTCGACACTCTATGCACAGCGAGAAAAAAATCAATGTAGCACTTTTAAAATCTAGAAAGACTAGCGTATTTTTCCTTTGATGAAGGACCCTTAAAAATCTAGGAAGAAATTATCTATCCGAGTACACGATAGACAAACAACTGATTGGTTTGGTGGGAACCTATTCCCGGCTCAAATGCAGAGAACATTGAACAAAAAATTAGAGTACAACAGAACTGCAAGTAGCACGAACAAATAGGCACTAGTTAAACAGCTATAGATACTAATTTTTTGAATTTCTGAACAGCATGTTTCATGCAGGAGTTCACTTCAGAAACATAAATCGGGTTTCTTTTCAGTTTTTGTTTTAGCAAAAAAACAAAGGAAACCATTTTTTTTTTCTTTTTCATATATTAAATGAAGGTTCTCCTTTCAAAAATCTTCTTTAGATTCGACACTACCGATGGGCCAATGTCCATGTTGACGAACCTATAAAAAAATCACAGTCTGCTTCCTGCTTCCCTCTTTCGTTTTAATATTGTTCAGTCTCCATTGTGTCCCTTCCATCCTCCTATCTTAAATTTGACCTGTGATGCAAATCACCTCCTATTCGAATGCTCATCTATCTCCTCAGAACGCGCAGTCCTTTATTCTAATTTGTTTGGCCTTGGCCTCCCGACCCCTTACTGTGCCCACTACATTCTTGCTCTTCCTTCTCCTTCTCTTGTTCCTGTATTGGCTACCTTCATTTCTTCTGTTTCTAATCGCTTCCTGATATAACTTTCAAGTCCCTACGTTTCATTATTTGTTAGTCCTTTGTGTTGGGTAAATGTCCTGTGTTGACATGCCCAAAGAAAAAAAAAAAAAAAAACTTATAAAAAAAAAAGCGGTGAAAACTACTGGTAAGAATAGAGAATCCTTTTTTCTCTATACCCGGGAACTTATGATTTTATTCTTTTGCAGATTTTATTCCATCTTTTTATAAGTTTTAAAATTAACGTTTAGCTTTTTTTTTCTTCCAATGCCAGTCAATACACGTTCATTGCCACTGGGTAAAATCACGAAAAATGAACTTATTACAAAGGTCATTCGGATTCCGTGCTTTTTAATAATCCTGAAATTATACTTATTGTAGGCGATTATAAAAATCTTAAATGTAACATCAGTTACAGATAAAATTCTCTATATCTGAAGTAATTCTACAACTCCAGGTATTTACCTCGGTGATATTGTCAAAGATTGTTCTTAAATCTAACAACTTAACCCGATTTTTCAGTTAACCGGTTTGTGTAAAAATCAAAAGTCGATTGTTAACCAAATTTTGGTTACTAATCGAATCGGCTATTATTTTAGTTATTAACTCAGAAAGCGTATGTGTGTGTGTGCGTGTGGAAACCGATTATTTTGTTTAATTTATTGCGGGTTTCAGTTTATATCAAAAACCTTTTATTAAGGAAAAAGTTAAACTAAAATTTGGTGCAAGAAAAAGTGTCTTAGGGTAAGTTTCTATTTTAAATACTTAAAAATGTGAATTACTATTTTAATTTATAAACATATCAGTGAAGCAGAAAGATACTGAAGGTGTATTAATAAGATTTACCTTATTTTTTAATCTATGCTAGGCATTAACAATATTTCGTCAACTCGACAAAACTCGCTAGCGCAATAACAAACATACCGTATAATCGGCACCATTCTAATGACCGTCTAAACTTGCTACTCAACAACAATGACTTGCAGTAACAAAATTAAAAAATTGAAATGACAATTAACATTTTATTTATAATAATTTTATAATATGTAAATTATGTGTTATACATACACATTCGCACGCACACGCCCACACACACATACACTTTTATATACATATACATATATATATATATATATATATATATATGTATTACGGGTGTGCAGGTAGAAACTCGGCTCTAAAGTTGGTTGCATTAAAAAACGTACTTGAACGCATTCAATTCACCCATCGTTTTGGATATATTTAGCTTCTTTGTTGTTTTTATGATATAAATTTCAGTTATTTCTAACTTGTAAGTCCGTGTGTATCTATGTTATAAAAGATAATGTCGATAAGCAACATTTACGCCATCGCATTAACTTGATTAATTCAACTTCGGGTGAACATTCCGTGTCATTCAACAGTAAAAAACTGATTTGCAAGATTTCGTGATTGAAATTTTAGTCTAGAGAACGATCCACGTCCAGGTGCAGTAAAAAAACTTGAAGACGAAGAACTTCATGTTTTACTGGCTGAAAATCCCTGCCAAACCCAAGAAGAGCTTGCAAACGAATTAGGAGTTACTCGCCAAGCAATATCACTTTGATTGCATGCAAAAGGAAGGAAAATGGGTTTCTCATAAACTAACGGAAGAACGCAAAAACCGAAAAACTGACATCTACATGAATTTGCTTTCTCGGTACAAAAAAAAAAAAAAAAAAAAAAAAAAAAAGAATTTTTTGCACAAAATCATTACGAGTGATGAAAAATGGATTTGTACGACAATCCAGAAAAGCATGGGTTGATCCCCAGGCCAGCTATCAACATCAGCTGCAAAACCGATTATTCATGTCAAGAGAGTCTCTTACTGCACGTCCAATGGTACTGGAAAGGAGTGATTTACTACGAGCTGTTGGAACCCGGTCAAACTGTTACAGCTGGACGTTACTAGGTCCGCCACTCGGTCAAATTAAGTGATGCTCTGGAGGAAAAAAGCTCATTTACGGGCCAGGGAATGCGGAAAGTGATATTGCTGCATGGCAACGCTCATCCACATGCAGAAAACCCAACCCAGGAACTCATCTTCTCCTTAGGTTGGGACGTTGTTCAACATACGGCGTATTCTTCAGAATTGGTTCCATCGGATTACCACGTATTCAAATCGATGTAGTCATATTTGAAAGATCGGCGGTTCACGAAATTTGAACATAACCGAAAATGGCTCGATAATTATTTCGTTTCGAAGCCACCAAGTTTCTATCGCGAAAGCATTCATCATCTGCTCCAAAAATGGCAAACATAGACAGTGATGATGAATATTTCTAGTATTAATTTTCGTAACAAGTATGTTTTCGATAAAGTTGAATTGTACCAAAAAAGGCCGAGTTTCTAATTGCACTTCTAAGATATATATATTTATTTATATATAGAATTATGGCATTATAAATTGACTGTGTTTAAAATAAATCAAAGTTGTGCATACCAGTCGTGCATAATAAACACAAAGTTCATTCGCGAACACAATCACGGATTTATTTTCGGCAGACAAAAATGACGGAAACGTTTTCTCTCACTCCCTAACATCTACCATATACATAAATAGGTATGGTATATAAGACGGTATCGAGGAGCAGATAGAACTCTCTGGACGAACTTTTAAATTAAATTTCCATGTAAACATTAAGAATTAGAAATTTATGTATGATACAACTAGTAAACTAAAACAGAAAAAAAAAAAAAATCAGTAATAAGTATTGTAATTAGTAAACTTTTTATTCCTTATCCATGTGGAATTTGCCCGCGTTACTTTAAACAATGAAATTTTATGGTTCACTTTCAAAAGTGAAACATGGTAAAAATATGTAAGTAAACTATGCGAGCCCGATTTCAATTAAATTTTACTAATTGCAGCTTCAAAAAAAGGTTTCTCTTGATTATATATTAGCAAAATCCGTTATTACTATGACAAGAATTCTTTTCAACTTTTACTGCTATTTATCATACACGGATGTCTTTGTTTTTATCGATATTTTATTGATTCATATTTATTTTTACAATAGAATACGCCTTTTTTGTGTTTTATATTTCACGTGAACTCGGTTATACCTTTTCATTATGAAAATATTTACCAAATTTACATTATATTCAAAATCCGCTAAAAATTTTGTAGTAAAAAAATACGTATTTACCGCACTGCTCTATTTAGTAATATTCTCCATGTTTATGGAATAATTATAAGTCCCAAAATAAATACACATACACACAAATATCTTGTAAAATTTGAAAAGGAATATTTAAATCTTTATATCCTTTCTTTGACTACGAGTCTGATTGAGTCTTGTTGTCGGTAAATTTCAAAATTTCCATTGATATGGGATATAACAGTCAAACATGAAAGCCAATTTTAGTATACATAAGTTGTACGTTAAAATCTTACACAACATGCGAGTATGTGAAAAAAAAGAAAAAGAAAAGAGTATTCCTATCTAGTACAACGGGCAACTCATTTAGTTTTTATGAAACACCCCTCCGTAATAGGTACACATTTCTGTAAAATCTATTTGAAAATCCGTATGCGTCGTAATAGATTTGTTAATTCAATGAACATTATAAAAGTTTACTTCAAAAAATTTGTTCAACTTTTTTTAAATAAGTCATTATTCTTTTAAATTTCTTAGGTTTTCAAAACAAGAAAAAAGAAATTAAAATATCCAACATATATGTCCCATATATTGTTAAATCGAAAATCGAAACACAGTACTATTTTTTTCCTGTATCACGCTGCGTCTGCTTTTGCTTTATTAAATAACAAGTCACATAAACTATCTTCTCAAAAAAAAAAAGCTACCGTTCTCAATGCTGAAATCGTAATAATTGAATTTGAACTTGATCAAATATTTTAGACTGGAAATGGGAACTGTCTAATTTTTAAATATGTATACGCGAAGCTTATTTTAAAATTATTTACTTGTACCTAGAAAATTCCGGAACATCGTTTTCAATAGTCTTACATTGAAAACCGGCTCATCTAATTATTTTACAAGTGCAAGAAGGAGATATGAGAGAGGGAGAGAAAACGGACTGTTACACTATTTTCGAATATAAAGCTAAACGAATGAAAATAGAAAACGGACTGTTACACTATTTTCGAATATAAAGCTAAACGAATGAGAATGGAAAAACCGAAATATACGCCGGAAGATTACGAAGACCGTCTAAAAAATAAAAATACACCAGAACGGTTTTTTTAATGGAGGCACATGAAAGTAAACGATACAACCCAAGTTCGCAAAAATTAAAATAGTATTAATATTCTGCAAAAGTTTATACTATTAGCTACTCTACAACGCGTCATCATTTTTGAAAAGAAAATTACATGAATATTATTATCGTTAGATTTTGTTACGTTTTAGTTAAATTAAAATATTTTATAAAACTTTCGATAAGTCCTCCGAAATGAACTCTGGTTTCCAACATAATTACACCTACACTATAATAAATCCGTTAAAATTAATAATTGTACGGCAATAATATCGCAAAAACTTTAAAAAATTACAAAATTATACATTAAGATAAAAATAATTATAAGAAGACCAGAGTACTAAAAAAATAAGTGAAAGAGTTGAAAAGCGACGATGATTAAAATAAAATAACTCACCGAGTACTATTCGCATGCTCGTCGGATTGCAACAATTTTTGCGCATAAAATTTCAGAATGGTTTCTATCAAATGACAAGAATTAAAAAATAATAATAATTAAGAGGCATACAATTTAACAGAATATGGCAGGATAAACTCTGAGCGCGGACAAACCTGTCCAGTTTCTGGTTTTCACAATTTCCCCCCCTAGCTTAACTTCCTAAGGAATAGAAATAGCCGAAAGGGGAAAAAAGCGTTATTGTGTGGCTCTGAATTTTTATTCAATCTTTAAAAAACACGTTATTATATTTCATTTATAATAATTGGGCTCTGCAAAGTTATTTTAAGGCAATTTTTCTCCCTTAAGAACTGTTTTTTAATTTGCGGGAATAATAATTCTGACGAATAATTAATTTCGCTTTTAGTAGTGATAAAATTCCTTAATGTTTAATATTGTTCAATACACGCGCGTATGTGTATTGTTAAAACTTCTAAAACATATTTATATACAGTCAACTCTGGATTATCTACCGTTAAAATATTTCATCGTAAATGTCCAACTAATGTGCTGTAAGTTGATTTTAAATATTTTGCGATATGCGAAGGTTTGTGTACCGTATTTACGTAAAAAACTTGTGTAGGTTGTACTCTGTTAAAATTGTCTTTTGATTAAAGCTAAAGATATACTAATATAAGACGTACTTTACTTTTAAAAAACACTTTAAAAAATTAAACTCAAAAAGTAAATTATTACATTATTATTAAAAAGTAAACAGGGCTTCGAACCGAAATCAAAAAACCTAATAAAAAAAACTAATAAAAAAAAACTAAAACGTAATTTTACTTGACCGTCTCGATTTTTTGAAATAGTTTTTTAAATTTTATTCCGAGGAAAAAAACATAGAAAATAATCTGAAAATTTCGAAGTATATTTCTGGCTTCGCTCATCCGTTAATCATTATGCTTACTCATTAAAAAATTTATTGACCTATTATTCATTTCGGTTTATCGTATTTTTTTCGAATTATTTTAATAGCAGTATAATTGGTTTAAAAAATGATGTTCAACGTTCGGGTAGAGTTTGGTTCGAATCCCATAATGCCGCACATTGAAAAATACAGGAAATTATTATTACGCGGGGTTAATCAGTTGAAGAACGCAAATAAATAGCAAGAAAAAAATAATATTTCAATAATTTCACAATATCATAATTTCTAACTTCGGCGTTATTTACACCAAAACGATGATTTAATTGTAGTCGAAAGTAATTGTATACATTATTTGAATCGACTATCATTAACAATATAAAAAAAAATAAATAAATAAATAAAAAAAAAAAAACAACGGCGGAATAACTTTATTCTAGGATAGGGCCTGGAATCTATGACCGGGAAACAGACAATTTCGGCAAAAGTAAAAAACTTTTGACTTTTAAAATGATCCCCCCCCCCCTCGATAAAATCATTATTATCAAATAAAAATAATTTTAGAACAAACGTCATTCATTTTAAATGCAGAATGCGATATTAACAAAAAGAATTCAATTTTTTTATTAAACAATCACATTTTAACTTTTATCCGATTCTTCCTGCCATATTCATAATATCTTTCATTTCTTCATTCGCTTAACCCCCTAAATTCAATTTAGTATTCCTTTCAGACCCTGAGGGCACATAGTTGATTAGAGCAGCCGGCGCCCGCATTACCAAATAATATAATAATAATAATAATAATAATAATAATAATAATAATAATAATAATAATAATAATAACCTGGAATTGAAAGGAACATTTAAAAAAAAAAACAAAAAAAAAAACGTTATTTTTAAAAGCAAATTGAACATTGAATATAACTAAATTCGAAGCCCTAACGAAAAACCAACTGAATAAACAAAAACCTTTTTAATTTTTTACAACGATTCTGATTTAATCTAATTCAATCAGTGGCGAGATGCCTAATGTGACTAGTGAAAAACAATTTGCTTTTGTGTATACATCGGTAACGTAAAGTATAATATACATCGTAAAATTTAAAAAATAGGAATTATATATGAAAAGAAAAAAAAAAATGTAAAAAAATGGTCAATTTTATTTTTCAATTAAAAACGTGAAGTAAAATTATATTTAAGAAATCGCGGAATTTTTTAAAAATATATAAAACTTAACTAATGCGAATTCACGCAATTGGTTTAAATATTAGTTTCTTACTATTTAAGGTAGATGAAGAAAATTAAAAATAAAAATTGTAACTATTAAGCCTTCCTTTCCAAAATAACTGGCTCATTTAAACCGAGCTGGCATTTTGCAACTAATTACGATTACAAGATTACAGGTAATCTGTATTACAAACGGGAATTGAATGTAATCGATTACTCTCAGAGTAATTATAATTAATAATAATTACAACGCATAACTACGACGTAGTTACCAAGGATCTGTCAAAGAAACCGAGAATTGCTTTTCATCAAGATTTTCCAGCGGATCGATAAAGACGATTACACGAATAATACATTAGCATTTTAACATTTACACATTAGGATGATAATAAGTTTAGTCCTCCGATTAGTGTATGCATATGTTATTGCACAAAAACATGTTTGCACGAAAAATAATATATAAATAAATTAAGAAAATGAATCCGCTACTCGTTATTATACGCATACTACATTGAAAGATTAAAATTATTACCATCCGGATATCTAAATGATGTTACTCACACAATCGTTCTTACCGATTACCTGGAACCACCTCAATGAACAGTAATTCGACTGACAAATCCCAAATTAGTTCTTCGTAATTATGAACTATAATTATTAATAATTATAGCTATCGAAGTAGGGTTCAATTACAGTAAATAGTTGCGATTGCAGAATCATTTTTGAAATTTATTGCGCCCAAAAGAGTAAACAATTACGACTAACTCCGGTTGACGTATAATCTTGTAAGCGCAGTTAAATAAAATATGCCCCCAACTTTGTATTGAAAATTATTACGCAAATCATGTGTTCCGCTCAATTATTAATAATTTTAACCTTTCACTTGCACACGCGGCAGAACTACTTTAATAGTAAAACACCTATTTAAACAGACAACGCGAACGTTTAAAAAGTCATTTTAGCTTGACATAACGCATTTAACAAATATTTCACCGCCTATTATTTATCGTTTACTTTTTTTGCCGTTTGCATAAAAGTATAATTTTAACTTATTTGGCGTAATCTAGAGTTAACCGTATACGTTTTTTAAAAAAAAAAAAAAATATATATATATATATATTATATAAAGCTATATAAAAATTCAGGATCGCAAGCGACTTTTACAGCTTTTTCTTATATTACTCGCACTTGTCGAAGTTTTCGACGAATCTACCACATGTACGAAGTAAGACGGAGAAATGCCTCGAGACTGTTACGACACTATTAAAGTTAAAAAGAAAACAAAAAAATACGGTATACTACTTAATTACCGAAAAAGGAGCAGTGGCGTTAGAGGTTTTAATTGAACGTGTAACGTTATTACGCGGATGCGCCACTAATTAAAATTGAATTTAAAATGGAACGGAGTATTCTGGAAATGTTGGAAATGTTGGAACGGATTAAAGCCTTGGTGTTGACCGGACTCTGGATCTAGAGGATCTTCGCCGTTATCGAATTTCTTTCTTTTCTCTATTGCGCAATAAACAACATTTAAATTTTATAACATTCAATAAAACAAGAAATAAAAATTTAATAATTCGCAAAACAAAAAGGAGCAAATCGACTTATTTTAGAATTAATTCGCATATCAATAACCACGACATTTCGAGTAATTACGCTAAACATAGGTTCGTTTTCTTTAATTCTATGAATTATTAAAGAAAACATTTAATCAGAAAAAAAAACCCAGAAATAAATGAAAATATTTCACATTCTCCTCTATTAATATATTAATATAATTGCTATTATGTGTCCATATCAGTGCATTTAGGCAATCAGAAGTACACGGAACAATGCAGTCATTACAAGGTACACCGGAACAAAAAAACGAACATATGAATAGTAACAACATTGACAAAACTAATAGAATCTTATCGCATTTATAACGTTGCTTCTTCTTTACAGAGTACTGTATTTTCTCATAGATTATTCACGTATCACGAAGTCTGTCGCCATGCTTTAGATTGTTCCCCGCATGGAGAAGCTCTTGTAACCTCTTACATCTCATATCTTGGCTTCTAACTTGTATTATTTATAGTTTAATATAAATTTTATTTATTCATTTTTTTTTTTTTTTTTTTTTTTTTAATTTGTCTAAATAATTTTTCACGAGTTGTCGCACACTTTCTGTTATTTCGCATTTTCCACCTAATAACATTTCCATAGGTCGTGTGAATAATTATTTACAGATACTATCAAAGTGCATGATCGGGAAGGTTAATTTGGAAAATGATCTTAGAATTGAGGTTAATTGATAGAATGAGCCCGGAAGTCACGAAGCCGGTTAAATTGTCGTTTGATTCTAATCTGATTAATTATTTTATGATTCGAATACTATAGGTACAATTGGGATGTTTTTTGTTCTTTTTTTAAACAGATAAGAGTAGAAATAAATCATCCATACTTATCTTTACAACAATCGCATAGTTACGATCTAATTCAACATTTTTCAATAAACTTTGTGAAGAGGATTTTATTTTCATCATGGTTATGCACGTTTTAGTTTAGCAGAGACGCAGCATTTCGAACAGCTCCTAGTTCTCAGTTGGTTGCTTGCATTCTCTATCCTAAGACTGAACATTTGAGTTCTTGTAAATTCCTAAATACTCGGAATTCTAGACCAAATACAATATAAACTAGACACCTGATCCGTACATAGTAGTGCATCGAATAACAAAGAAGTATTTTCAAAAATCTATTACCACGAGAGAAAAAAACAGAAATAACGAAACAGGGAAGATTATGGAAAATATTAAATAAACAAAATCACTTTTCTTATTAAATTATAAATAATCGCACTTATATATTTACATTCTAAAAATGTTTATCCCCATTTTAAGTTTCCAATGTGACCTACTGTTTTTCTCTTCTTTTACTACTTTATGTGCTTATTTGCATGAGATGATTATTCGTCAAACACGGCACAAAAATTGTAACTGAAATAGTTAATGTACACAGCCGCGAGGTTTTAATTTTGCGTTAATCAACCAACGTCTCCATTTTCATAAATTACTTGACTATTCGCAAATCGTTTACGGTAGCGAACATATATATTGAAATTGTCTATTACCTGGATCTGTCAGCACCTCCTTGGCAGCGGCAATATCGACAAATTTCTTCTGCGCAAGTTTTTTCTCTTCATCGGGGAAATTATCAGGGTGCCACTTTTGTGCAGCTTTCCTATAATATAAAAAATTAATATTTTTAAATTTTAATTATTCGTCACTTTAGTTTTATCAGTATTTTAATCTATCGGCAAATTACAGGACTAAAGTTTTAGCGATTGTGGAAAATTTCAAAAAGATCAAAATATAATATATTGTCATATCCATGTTATATGTAATTTTAATGTAAACTTTCAACTTTAATTTTACAAAATAAACGAACAAGTAAATTCGATTAATGTGAACTATCAATATCTATTTTATTTCTTTTATTACCATTATGTAATGCAATGTAAACGAAAAGAAACGATAAAGTATGTTATAATTTCGCAAGTTAACGGTGAGCTCCTATTCGTAGAAGTTGTGTCAAACCGATAAAATTTAAGGTAAATTAAATTTCACGGTGTGGTGGTTATCGCAGCTGACCGTATAAGGTAATTCTTCTGCGTTCGCAGAGCTATTAATTCACAGGACGATAGTTCGAATTTTTTCGTAAAATGCAGTTAGTTATTACTTTGCTGCGATAAGATATATTATTTTGATCGCTTTTGTTTAGGTCGCAAATGCACCTTTTCTCGGTGTTCTTATTAGATTCGTAACTGTATGTTTAGCTTTTTTAAGATATTTGCGTTCGTTGTTAATGAACTGCACTGGATTAATGTAGAACTGTAGTAAATAAATGAAAACATAATAGAGAATACCCCGAATGTATTACGATGAAAAAAAATGCTATTTCGCGAAGAATGACATAGATAATTGAAACCGACTTTTCGATAAGAATTATAGAATACCATCATCAGGAGGTTCACGAATTGTCCCCTGGTATAATCCGAACATTCAAGATATATAAAAACGGCGGCCAACATTTAGACGATATAACAAATAGAAAAAATTAAAAAGTTAAAAAATGTTAAACTTTTTTTATGATATAAAAAACTGTTTCAATTCACTTTCATTTCACTAGTTTTATTAATATTTCAAAAAAGGTAGGTATTTCCGCCGGATCCAATAAATATTTATTTATATAAACCAAACTTAAGTCCAATCAAGAAATTATCGGAACAGAGAGGAAACATTAACAAAGGATATAAACCAGACGATTAATCGAGGAAATCAGCACGAGCTCATAAAAACGATTTGGTTTTTAATATTCGAGTGTTTATTAAAAAAATTTATTCGTCTGTTTGCTTTTATGAAAATTTTACAAAATACAAACTTTGTAACAATTGATGTACCTGTAAGCTTTTATTATTTCCTGTTTAGTAGCAGTTCGCTTTACGTTCAATATTTTATAATAATCCCGTTTCTCGGATTGCTTCTGCAGTTTCTTTGCTCGGTTCAAACCATTTTGGGCACGTGTAAAATCACCGTCCAAATTTAATGCTTTATTGTACTCGGCAATAGCTGAAATTATTAACGTAACATGAAAACAACAACGGTCAGAAGTTAAATGTATTAATCTAAAATATCTAAGCTCAAAAAAATAAAAAATTTGCTTAACAAACACGCAAACAACAAAGAAATATTTAAAAATGTGTTAACTGTTTCAACGATTTTCAAATATACTTTAAAAAAAAAACAAAAACGGCTTTACTGTTACATTTGTTACTGTCAATTATTTATCTTTAATAGACTGTAAACGAGTTTGTGAAAAACGAAGCACTGGTAAATCGGCAAATAACATGTTCAAGTGATATGGTTTTCGTGTAAGATAAAAGAAGATGGAAAAAATTCAAAGTAATTTAGAGGAGAATCATATCTGAAATCCCACAAAATTAATGAAGTGAAAATGAAACGGACGTCACATGGCTGACCAGAAAAAATTAGAAACGGAGCGATTGAGAAAGGAATGAAAGAATTTAACCGAGGATGCGAGATTAATGGGAAAGTCGAACTTTGAGCAGATATAAAGAGACAAGAACTGCAGTAGCGAAAAATACACTATTTAGAGGGAAAAAGTGTTACATAGAAAAATTAATTCAACTGCACAAAAGAGTCTATTAAAATTTCGTATACCGTTGAATCGACGCTAGCCCAGCTTTCCCAAATAATACGGTCAAGTGATTTCTGAAGTTTAGTTAAAACGTAAAAATATAAATTTGTCCTTAATTACTACACATCCGTTTTGATGTACTCTAATTTCCATAATCCGGTGCATCTTTTACTTACCGACATTATTAACATAGAGATAATGAAATTTTTAATAAACGACTTAATAATGAAATGCTATTAAACATTAAATTGTGTTTATAGTCGACAATATAAATTTAAAACAATCTCTTATTAAATATTAAATGTTTAGCAAAAAAATCTTAAATCTTTACAACTCTACTATGTTCGTCGTTTTCGAAATTCCCTTTGGGAACCGGTATTTTTTTTTTTTTTTCGACCGATTCAGACGAAACGCAAAAACCATTTCATAATTAACCTTCTAATTCTCATCCTGTTCACAAAGTAAACTATTTTATTGTATAACTGATTGTACCATTTTCTGAAGAAATTTTTCGTTACGAAGCCTTCTCTTTACATTTCAATTTCCTAGCGCAATATTCAAACTATGTAGTTTCTTTATTGCTTTTCTCTAATATTTTTAAATTTTTCAAAGAACGAAAACGAGATCAGTTAAAACTAGGCGCCACTGATTAGTCGACTATACTACGTTCGAAATACTGGATTTCAGCAAATTCAAATATCGCTATTTATAACGGTTAAATAACAGTCTTGTATTCATGTCGTTTCCATTTGTCGATCACTGATATTACAAAAAAAAAAAAAAAAAAAAACTGAATTTTAAATTTGCTTCTAATCACGTAACAAGTTTAGGGTATAAATTACCTTCATCAAACATTTCAGTGGCAATATATACATCAGCCTTATCACAATAAATATCCGGGTCTTGTTTTATCTGTAGCGCTTCTTGGCAGTACTGTAAACTTAAACTAAATTCTTCGTTATGTAGGTAACAATCGCACAACCGTCGTTTCGCCGCAAATATAACCATAGGTTCTTTGTCTTCTGCGCGTAATACCTAAGTTGAAAGTAAAACTTCATTGCATGAGAAAGTCAAAAATGTAATATGCAGTATTCATTGCGGCGTTTTTATCGTTTTAAAGACTTTCGAACAAAACATAGCATGTTAGAATTCAATTGGAGTAACTGTTATGCAGCCTATAAAATTACAACGGTTACAAAAAAAAACAAAACAGAACGGATCACATTTGTATTACGTAATTAATCTACAGTACTACTTATAGTCTGTCAAGCAAAAGAAGTTTCGTTGCCGAGTATGATGCTCAAAGTAGTGTACTAGCAACAGGGAGCGTATTGATACTTGACGCGTATTTCAGTATTACCGCCACCCTTTCCTGTCATTCCTCCCATTCTAGGAAGCAGTAATCTCGTTTTTACACGATATTACCGAAAAACCGAATAATGAGGTATACTAATTGTTGCTGTTAAAACTGAATACGAGAATATAACTTCGTTGAATAAAGTTGTTTATTTGACAAAACGAACAAACGAAAACGGAAGTTCGCGATACGAAAAAATAGGTTCATCGCTTCGATTAAGCAAGTAACACTAAATCCGAAAAATGCGGTTAAATAAATTTAGCGATTCCCAAAAAGGGTTATTTAGACAATTTAACACGCGATTACGCAACAAAATCGAACGGAAGCTCTAAAAAGGGCTATTTCAAATAAGTAAAAGCAAATAAGGAGAAAGGAGTTAAAACGAATTAATTAGAGGAAATAACGAAAACAAGAACTGGATGAATTTGAATAGAAGAAAAATAAAAGAAGGAAATCAATAAAAATGAAGTAAACGATAACGAATAAAAGTCAAAAACTATAAAGCGAACAAAACCAGCGAACACAAAACACCGACATATATAATCTTACTCTGCTACGACTTAAAACTTTATTGCTACAGATCATCAATATTGATAAGGAAGCGAAACTATCCATTAAGCAATATCGCATTTCGCTTACGCTTTTCTTTAATTATTAGTTCCAAACACTAATCGAATCGAATAGAATTGAATATTGTATTAAAGCCAGCGCAGATAACAGTGATAAGGAACGGCCGAGCGCTGTTGTTCACATATCAGCTGTGCGCTGCACCGGACTTAATTTATTTTTACACAGCTAAAATGCGACGTTGAATTTTAGCCGTTAACACAGATTATGAAACAAGTCCGAGATACACTTAGAAGTGAAAAAAAAAAAAAAGAAAAATTAAAAGGATCACGATTTTACGATTTTAAAAAACATAATATATAAAATTTTTCAAAGTTGAATAAAATTAGTGTGACACCGGAAAACTGGATACATAATAGTGCATAACTCATGAGGAGGAATACTGATGAACGCAGATTTCTAAAATTTGCAAATGGATTTTAATCTGCAATAGAGAATTTAAACACGAAAAACTTTAAACTTATCAACGGATTTTTCAAGAATTCAAAAGATTGCTCGCGGAGGAAACAGAATAGAAACGTCAAAAATGTAAAAGATGGAACTGTGCGAACGGTCGATCTGCAAAGGATAAAAAATACCAGTCAAAAATGATTCAAAAATAAAAATGTGCGCAAAAAAATTAAGCGCGAAATAATGCCACAATCGATGTTTTTATTTTATGCTGAACAGGATCGCGTCTACCCGCTCAAATAAATGAAAAAAACGGCAAAACACATGTAAAATTGTTTAATAACATCCCTTAACAAATCACGTACTATCGGTGATTGCATATATTTCAACCTCTCTCGTTCCCATTTGCATACTATCGTATTACGATAATAAAAACGTTTCGAAAATTCCTAATTATCTGCAAACGGATAACATCGTAAACAGCGAAATACTGCAATGAACGGAAGAAAAACATGTAAAATAGTTTTCCAAGAAGAAAAATTGAATATTTAAGAAACAGATGATGAGAAAACCGGGGAGGGGGGAGTAAAAGATTTTGTAAAAAAAAAAGCTATCACGCTGACAGATAGAAAACAATATTATGGATAAAGGACCGTGCGATTTGGTGATGTAATTACAACTAAGGAACAGTGAACGATTTCAAACTTGCAGTGATACCAGAAAAAAATATACGCGTAAAATAACATTTAAATCACATCGTTTAGCGAAAAATTTGTACCTTATGAGCGGTTTCTATACAATCGGCGTACTGTTTATTTTTGGCAGCTTCTTCGATATCGGATACCAATTTATCGATTTTTTTGGCTTTCTTGTAATGCGGAAAACATCTCTTATGCTCAGGGTCTAGTTTCAAACATTCACGAATCTCTCTATTAACATAAATAGTCGAAAACGATGTAATAAAATAAATTTAAAAGACCCGAATTTTCTCCCAAACATATTTATTTTATCGTAATAACGATACAACGGATAAATGAAAGAAACAGAGCTTAGGTGAGAGTGAATGGGAAAAAAAGGAGAAAGCAAAAAAAGTGTCTTACCTTAAAGATTCTTGTATGTTTCCAAGTTGGTAATGCAACATGGATAATGTGAAATAACCGTCTGTATTGTCCGGCAATAATTTTGTGTTAGATTTCAAATCTAATATGGCCGCTTCTGTATCTCCCCGTCCTAAGTGACATTTTGATCTTAATTCTCGTAAGCCGGAAGCCCACGGACAAATCTAAAACAAAATTTCGCTCTAGCTACAATATTCGTTTTCAGAATTATTTATACCGTTTTTTTTTTTTTAATTATTATTTTCCGTTACAATAATAAAGTACCGCGACGCGTATATATAAAATTAATACAATACAAACAACCATTTATAATTGCACATGTACACTCTCATATACACGCTTGCCGTACTTGAAACTTACATTAAAACTAAAATTAAAAGTCCGCATTCCAGGTAAAACGTTTAAGCATCTTATTCTTTACGTTCCTGAGCAATTCTTTCGCGTTGATTATTAGGCGCACATCTTTCAATTTTTATTTTTTCTTCGTTGTTGGTAATAAATTTGTGTTTCATATTTATGATCTGATATGCAGACTTGCTTAATCAGCTTTATATAACTCGTCCGTCATATCACTTAATTCGAAAGGATCTTTACAATTAGTATTTCGCCTGAAAAATGTAGACTATATCACTTAGGAGTTTCCCATTAAGCTCAATACCTTTTTGCTCCTAATTTAATACTTTAATAAATTATGATTAATGATGGTGAAAATGAAACCCGTTGTTCTACCACCATTATTTGTATTCGAAAGTATTTTCACCGATTTTTTTCTACAAGTATTCACGCCTCTATATTTGCGTACCATATTTGATAATAAATTTATATTTTAAAAAGCGGTCAAACGCTTTGGAATACCGAAAAAAGGTCAAATGCACACTAGTTTCTCTAATATTCTCTTAACTTTTCTGATTTGATTTAAAAGAAATAAGTGATCCGCGGTAGAGAAGCTCATTCTAATAAAACACCATGCCTATTTGATAAATGAAAGCCTAAATTATTTTGAATTCTCTTTGTTATTATCTTTGAGAAAATTTTTGAAATTACGGGGTTTACCTGTGATTTTCCATCTTGTTTTTATTTCTTTTTTTATGCAGTAGAATTTTATTTGATTTTTTCCGTTCGACCGGAATTTTTTGTCTCCCCCAGAATCATGTCGAGTAATATGACCAAATTATTTGTTAGATATGTGCTTCTAAATTTCAATCGCTTATTCCTTATGTTTTCAGTCGCCCGCACTTTCTTTACTACGTTTAATTTAGTCACCACATTTATCTCTAAAATTCTGGGGAATAAAAAGTTACTAATTTTTTTTATCCCAAATGAACTTAATTCTCTTCGTTATACAGTTCTAAGTAATAAGTTGTGGCAAGAATAGTTTCCTCCCATTTATGAATGCTTTGAATTTTGTTACTTTATTTATGCCGGTTATTATTCTCTCTTATATACTAATTCTGTATTGCCTATATTTTGAAAGTTAATTTCTCTCTAAGTTTATTTAGCTCAAGTTCATAATCTTTACCGCTGTCTCTGTTTACATTTTTACATTTGTATCTCTCCGATATTGAAAAATGGCCATTTGAAAGGCGTGCTTTTGCATAAAATTGGTTTGGCGATCTAAGTTGAATTAAAAATTTTCGTCATTACATTGAAATATTTTACTTTATTTTCATTTATTGCAATCATTGTGTACAATCACAATTTGATATTTTTAATTTCGATATTGGCAGATTTTCTCAGCTACGAAAACTTGCTATTCTTCACCTTATTTAATAATACACATTTGTTAAATGCAGTATTTCGTCTTCATCCCTTATCCGTTTTCAATTAAGATTTTCTTCTTTTACAGTTCAAATCTCGCAAAGTCTTGTAAGATACATACGAATATTATTGAAAGCATCCTTTGTTTTACTGTTGTTTAAAAAAAATAAATATATCGTAGTTTAATTTATATTTTAATCTTAAAAGCGCCTAGATTAATATGCAGAGTACGAAACTATTTTAATCATTAAACTTTTGTGTGAGGCGAATTTTAGTTAATTTCGAGGGAATTTAATTTTATTTGGCCATTTTCATATTTTTTGACTTCGAATCTAATTCAGTGAAAACGTCTCTTTGAAAAAATCTGGATCGGGCAAGATCATTTTAGAGAATATGATCGCGTAAAAAGAAACCAAATAGTTTTAAACGATAACGATAATTTGTGTTAGGAATAGAAAAGAAAAAGTTAACTAAAGAAATTCAATCAAATTAGTTAATGCAAAAAACTAGTATAAGATAAAAAAAAAAAAATATTTTTTTTTTTAAAAATAATTACCTCGATAACTCGGTTCAGCAACTGAATAGCTGAATAATAATCGGCATTGTCGTGATAATATTCTGCAGTATCTATTTCGTAACGAATATTATCCAGTTTTCTATAATGATCGTACGCATCCGGCGAGTATTCTGTATTCGAGGTGTACTATAGTAGAACAAAAAAAGTAGATATATATGTAAGTGTTCTTTTTTTTTTTTCTTTTTAAAAAAGAATTTACATTCTATGTTGAAGAGTCTAGTTCCTGCTCTATTTGTATAAACATTCGTTAAATTTTTTCCTAATTATTCTGATTAACTAGGACACAATATTAGAAATTTTATTTATTCTTTGTTACATCTTTATAAATACTTTGCTACATTTTTAATCTTTATAATATATCGCAATCCGCGTGTGTAATGTAACATTTTTACCATCCTTTTCTGGTTATATTCCATTCCGTGTATAATCTAAGCGTTTTTCATTAAAACCTTCGATTCTAGTAAATTAAACGAAATTTATTTTTACGAAACTTAATTCCGGTTTTTAAACATTTTTGATTTGTACGAGAAACATTTAAAATAATAAATATAATTTCATTTTTCGTATTATTATTATAAATTTTGGTGACGCTTGTTTTCTGAATAACAGGGACTAAGTTAGAAGACACTGCCACGCAAAAATGAGAAAAAATTGAGGTATATAATCTACAAATATGCGTTTAAAATAAAAATAAAAATATTGTAAATACATTAAATAATATTCGACAAAAAAATTATTAAATAAAATCATTTTTTTTTTTTGTTATATTGTACCAACTAGATCAACCTAAAATTCTACCGTATGCAAAGAGGAACAGAAAAAAAATTGTTTCATAAAAATTTAATGATTGGCAAATAAAAAAAATATATTTAGTTTTTTTTTTTTTTGTATAATCCATTTATATCACAATTTGGCTGACAAATTTTCAATTTTAAACTATCATGAAGAGAAAAGCACCCACCGACACTCACCGAATATCCATGACCCTACAAAAGGTCTAGTGGTTTATGGCGCTTTAAATCTGTGCACATCACAGGCGGTGTCCAACAATTGTACAGCTAACTTGTTCGAGTAACCTTCCGGTCTGTCTGCGCGTCTCCGAGCATAATGTTTCATAATATCAGCCATGTATACGAAACACTCAAATTTTTATGCAAGGTATCATTGGTTCTATACCACAGTGCACCTGTCAGCATCCTCAAGATTTTATTCTAGACTGTTTGAATTATTTTTATATTTTTAGGTTTAGCACAACCTCAAATCTGTACTCTGTCTAAATTGGTCTAATGACCGTAGTATACAGCAAGCATTTATTATTCAATGTCAACATGCTATTTCTACCTATAAGCCAGTTAATTTTCTTAATTCGAATATTAAGTTCTTTTCTTTTTTTATTAATATGTTGCCTCGATGTCAGTCACTTATCCAAATGCATACCTAAATATTTAACACTTGTTTAGATTGCTATTACTCTATTACAGATTTTAACAGATGGGATCGTGACTCTTTCATTAGCAAAATGGACATTAATAGATTTTATTTTTATGTTCTACTTTTTGAACTAATCTTTTCTTTGTTCAACGCATTTTACAGATTACCACTGGCAGTGTTAGGATTCGTGCTACACGAAAGGAAGGCTGTAGCGAATGTAGTCGCATATACTCTTGTTACTGGAAAATCGGCGGTATATAGTAAATACAGCGTAGGTCCCAACAGTGAATCTTGAAGTACCCCCAGCTTAGACAAGATGAATCATAGAAAATTCATGTTTAAAACGTACTTGAAAATACCGATCATTAATGTAAGAACTTTACAACTGTAATAAACCGATCGGGAGGAGCGATTTTAATTTATTCTGTAAACCCTCGTGACGCACATTATCAAAAGCTTGAGCTACATCAATAAACGGAGCTGTACATAATACGTGCCTTGTTTTCACACTGTTTTCAGTAATATTTACTACCCTTCTACCGTGGAGTGTTGTTTGAGAAAACCAAAGTGACGATTTGAAATTATATTATTTCGTTGTAAACATAGACGTAATCGATTTATTATTAATCTTTTTCATTACATTTGATAATACCAGTGTTAGCGATATAGGCCGATAAGAAGATACGTTATGTGAATCTTTTCCGGGCTCAGGGATCATAATAATCTGTACAAGTTTCCATTGCCTCGGAAAGTAATGTAAGCGAAAAATAGCATTACATATGAATGTAATATTAAAATAAGATCTTTATACGGTACCTCCTTAAGTAACTTCGCTATAATCAGATCGTAGCCTGGACTTTTTTATTCTTCAACTTTGTTACATATTTCACCTCTTGCGGCGAAGTAAACTTAGTCAGAAGATTTACTAGCGATAATGAACACAATTGCATCGTTGATGATTGACAAATAAAAAAAATATATTTAAATGGGTTACTCTAAAACTGCATTGTTTTTTTCTTTAAAAAAAAAAAAAAATGACTCAAAATTGTTGCAAAAAATTATTTTTTAACGTGTTCGTCCATAACGCTTTCCATAACAAAAAACAACAAAAATAAAAAAAAAAAACTTAACAGTTGCAATAAAATAAAAACTGAAAAACATGTTTTTTTCGTATGATCTTGTAAGTATTCGGAGTAGGTATTTTCATTTTTCTTTTTTAATTTGAAATCAATCCTACAATTTTTACATGCTTATCTGCCTATACCTTTTGTGTTGGTTTATAATATATACAATGATATTTATTGCGCTTTGTTGACCTGTAAACAACTACTCGACAATACACAGTACGGTTACTTAATGCTATAAAAACACGTGCGGACGAACACATCAATACATAACACAATACACAAGCAAAACTTTTTAGTAAAAACGAGTTTTTATTTTTATTTCTTTATTCGAAGAAAATATTACATAGTTCTTACCACATGGTAAAAATCAATTTTCGCCTGTTCTATATCGCCTTGTTTCATTAACACTACTCCACGTTGATAACGAGCCTAACAAAAAAAATTAACATCAACTAAAAAATGTGTAAAAACTGAAAATACATATTTAAAAAATGTATAGTCAAAATATTTATTAATTAATATAACCGTTTAAATGTTACTAGCTTTAAAAAACAAAAAAAAAAGGCTACTACTTTCGTATTATCAATAGAGTAATACAAGATAAAATTACTGCTTAATTTATATACACATCGGACCGACCTTTCATACCAGTTTTACTCTGTAACATTTATCTGAGTAGGCCGTCATTTTTTTCTTTTTTTTTTCTTTTTTACCATTAATCTTTTTTGTTTCATCTATTTCTAACTGTAAATCCGGTTAGAATTAATTTTCATCATTTTTTGCGCAATTCATAAGCGAATAAAAGAAGTTTGCAAATCTGCTTTTATTCAATTTTACTAATTTATATTTCACACGAGAAGATATATAACATACTACTATTTTTTTCACTGTACCGGGTACTTTCTATTCACTCTACATATTTTAGTTTAACAAGTTAAATTTTTTCACCCTTTTAAATTTTACGCGAAATACGTTTTAATGTTCAATTTCGGTGTCATTATTAAATGGGGGGGGGGGAGGGGGGCACACAATTACAATAAACGCTTCTGCTACGACGCGATAACATTGACGACGTTCAAAACTTACCGAATGAAAATCCGGTTTCAAATCTAAAACTCGATTAAAATCCAACAAAGCCATTTTCGCTTTTCCCAAAGCTAAATACACCGTTCCTCTCTTAAAATAGGTCAAATAATTATCCTGATCGCCCTCTAAAATTTCAATAAAACATAATACATTAATTTATTATTTTCGACCTTTAAATAAACAAATTCATTAAAATCGTAAAAAAGCAGGATCGTAAACACATATGTTCGCAATGTATTACATAAATTTAAAAAATACTAACCCACTGCCATATGATAATGCGACAAGGCATCTTGTAACTGACCACGTGCAACGAAGGTTCGACCCATTTCTAAATGGTTTTCTACATCTAAATTTGTGCTAACTGAAACTAAACATCGACAAGAAAAATTAAATCTCAATTAACAAATAAAATAACAGGCTAATATTAATTAATTGATTAATTAATTAAATTATCATTGTTATTATTAAATTATATTCGCAAGTCACTATCTCACAGTATTTTACTTGGCCGCGACATTACTTATTACATATCATCAGATTAAAATATGTTTCCCTTTTACATAAGAGAAAAACATTTGTCCGATGAAATGAACTCCACACACCTGCCGGATAACAATGCACGTAATTGTGTATGTTAAATTTTTAAAACATTAAAGAAAAGTTCCGGGTTCAGGATAGCTGGTATGGAAAGGTTCGTTGAAAATAATTCAGTTATTTAGATAAAGTTAAAAGGAGCAAAATCTTCTTTTAAATTTTAGATTGTCGACTAACAAACACGTACGTATATCTAACGGATTTACTTATAAAATATATTGCAATCTTTTGACCAAAGATAAAAATTCGTTTCTCAAAAATCGAGATTAAATCGTTCTTAAGAATTAACACACAAACAACTTAATGTATTATCCCCTTTTCTCTGTAAAATTATCGCATCTACTGCGCTACATTATTTGCCACTCGTGTAACGGAAAATAAAAATACGATATTAATTATTAAAAGAATGTTTGACAGAAACTGAGAAAAAAATAAAAAATATACCGTAAACGTCCAATATAATTTGTTTACAAATTACGTATTTCTATTTTTCTTTAATAATAAAATATCTTAAGAAATGATAATTTTACTCGTGGCTTTGCGTGTTTCTTGTTGCATTTATTAAATTATCTATTAAGAATTAAACGAATACCGATAGTATGTGCGGTAAAATTAATTTCCCTGTATTATTCACGTTTCTTCTTTAAATAAGGTCGGATTTATAATTTTATATAATGTAAATTAGAAAATTGTTTTCCAAATCACTTCTATTTCTATTCATGTAATAATAGATGTTTAAGAGTATAATTTTCAGTAGTTTCGAAGAAGAAAAACAAGTACTGGTAATTTTTTGCTGCGGCAAATTTGTTTTAAAACCAGCCACTGAATACGTAAATAACCGTATTTGAATTTACAAATCTCTTAATTTACGCAGAAAACACGTGTCTTTCCATTATCAGAGGGTTTCTAAATAATATGCAATGCCATAAGCGCTGTCAGACATATACAATGCGCGCCTAATATTCAAATTACGAAATTTCAAATGTTATCGGTAATATAAAAAAAAAAAAAAAAAAAAAACACATCAAAAACGCCGGAAGTTGAGGACTAAGTTTAGCGATTCCTCAATCGGAGCAAAGAAGTTAATGAAATGCCGAGTGGGAAAACACGTAACAACAAAATTATAAACAATATTATAAAAGTTACGAAATACTTATAATCTTACAACATACCGCGCTTTTAGTTTAAGTGATAAACGCTTACATAACGGCAACAGCCATGACTCAATTAACTAATTATTTTCTAAAATACGTATGTTTCTAATTTCATTTATATTTCATATTCAAGAATCTAACGATTAATTTTCGCTACGATAATTTCAGAGTTATTAAGAAATTTTGACTTCGCGAAATAAATTACCATCTCTGAAATACCCTATTCAATTATCACCGCATATCCAGATCAAACGTTGGTACCACATAGCGATAAATCTTCTTCCGCACTTTAACGTCGTCAGATCTAGACCTTTCTTTTTTTATAAATTTTTAAAAATATCCTAGTATTCCGAGTAAGCTTCGCTTAAACACTTACTACCTTTAACGCAGCTCAAGGGACTTCTATTTCTTCTCGTTAATATTTATATATTTATCTTCGAATTCATAATAGTACTAATACATCGTCATCAAATGATTTTCAGTTTCAAACCAAAATGAGCACTAAAAATGGTGAAAAAATAAAATGAATAAAAAATCGAATCGAAGAGAATAACGATCATCGGTCACTTTTATTATATTTATCTGTAAAATCTGCAAGGCCAGAAATAGTTACAAATCAGCCAATCTTTTAAAAAAATTTTAAATTATTCATTTTCAGTTTTAAATTACTTTTCGTACCTCTAAACGATTTTTAAATAAACACACTTCATTTGAAAATTGTGAATAATAACTACTTGACATTAAAACTGATTCGTGTGCGCCTAGCCAGTTATTCCACCTCTATTGAATTCACGTGCTAAATGTACTTCTCAGAATAACAGTCGAAAAACGCTAAAAACAAACACCTTTCTTTTCCTTTTTTTTTTTTTTTTTTATCAAGACTAATCTAGAGCAAGTCTGTACAAATGTTAAGCTAACAATTCAAATATTTTATAAGAAGTATTTTTCTTCCGTAAACTGCCAATAATAAGTAAATAAATGAACGTTCAAAAATCGCAGTTACTAATTGTTATAATTATGTTAAAAACGAATTTTATTTACTATATTCACATAATTATAACATTAATTATTCATAAACATAAATTAATTTCACTAACAACACATGAAAACTTTATGAAATGTTATACTTATGTGAATATAGTGAATAAAATTCGGTTTTAACATAATTATAACAATTAGTAACTGCGATTTTTGAACGTTCATTTATTTACTTATTATTAGCAGTTCAAATATTTTAATTGATTAATTCAAAAAAATACTCTATATCCTCGCACTCGCAAAAAATATTTTAATAATTTGATCTAATTAAAAAATATATAATTAATAAAATTTTGTTTTTAATGGTGTAATAGTAAATTTTTCCTATTTTTTTTCTTTTTCTTATTATTTGTCACTCTTTTCAGCTAATTTCATTTACGTATTATCAATATTTTATGCTGTATCTTTTTTAAGGTTTTAACCATTTGTGTGTATTACAGAGCATAGGCGAAGAATCTTTTACAAACCAAAGGGTTATCTGAGGCGTAGTTTATTCGATGAAAGAGAATATTACTAAAATAGCTATTAAATTAGGGTTATACATATTGTATTTTTTCATACTACTAGGCGCACAAAAAGTGTTATGCGCCGCGTGAGTCTGATCTAAAGCATTTATTCAAAAAGTGGAAGAACAAAAATTTTCCGTATTTCACTCGCAACTAACTGCTTGGAAAATTCAACAAAAAATTAAATCAATATTTACATTCTAAGCTATCACTTCGGTTGAATATTTAAATAATTGAACATATAAAATTACAAGAGAAATATGTTACGAATACAAAACATGTTGTAATTCATAAAAACATTAAAAAATGTACAGAAACGTTTTAGAAATAAACTCTCCCTGTAATCTAGTGTTATAATTATTAAAACGCAGATCGTAATTATGATTTTATATTTTTAATTGTTCATATACCACTATATTACTATTTCGAGGATTAATGCTACATTCATTTTCTGGGTCATATAAATATAACGTTAAATTATAGTGTTTACAATTTACTTTTATATTTCAAATAAATAAATTTTGTTTCATCATTATTTTATCGAGTTATATAATTTCCTTTTTTAAACCGATTTCAAATATAATGCAATAAAAAACATTTAAGTTAATAACAACAAAAAAATACTACTTCCAAGCGTATTTTTACTATTGCTGCTAAACAAATATACACACACACACACATATATATATATATATTAATTGCTACGTAATTCTTAGGCTATCCCCTATTAGAAAAAATGTCTCAATTCTATGTAACGTTTGTTATATTTTATAGGATTTTTGTGATTATGTTATTATATTCATATGGACCGATTTAGAATTACGTTGTAAATTTTGATAATTTTATACAAAGTATAGAAGAAAAAGAGACAGAAATATAAGCAAGAGGGGTCAGAGGCACAGCCTATATATATATATATATATATATACATATATATATATATATATATATATATATATTCCTTCTAAATTCGATTACGTAATTTACATCAAACCTGCCGTTATTTAATCACTTTTTTTCTTTCATTGTTCTTTTTTCTGATTTTCTACATATTAATTTCTAATAAACTTTGTTATTGAATGACATTTTTCACTTCAAACGGTGATTTCCTTCTTATTTCCCTTTTCTGTTATACCAAATTTCTTATTTATTCCCAGCTATTTATTTTTTACTTTTAATGCTATTCAACTTAATACTGTATTTTATAGCCAGTAGTTACAAACATTTCTTCCATTCCCTTTTCTACATTCGATTACGCTTATTTAATTTTTTATAATTCATTTATTATCTTTCAAGAGAAAATGTACAAACTTTTTGATTTTTTTCGCTTTCTAATTAATAAAAACAGACGAATCCTTTCATCATCCAAATTTAATGCCCTTTTAATTTCACTGTGACAATGCATGAAACATTACATAAAACACTAAATGTTAAAAACCAGAACAATTCATCATCGAAGGCGAAAATATATAACTAAGAGTAGATATATTCTGAAAGCCAATCTTTCACAGCACAAAAATCGGAAAAGTAATATAGAGCGCATTTAGGTAAATAAAAATAATTTAAAGTACAAAAAAAAACAAACACAGTCAACGTGTAATAGTATATTTCAAACATAATAAACTGGAGCATAAGTTACGTGTTTCGCAAATTTCACAGCGGAATGGAAAAAAATCCACATTTATGTTAGTATTTGTTGTTATTATATAATTTTCAGACTTCTACATTTATCGATAAAAAAAAAACTAAACATCGGTTTTTGAATTTGCCTGGATCATGCAGTTCCTCCTAACCAACTATTCAGTTGTAGATTCCAGTCAATAAAGTGTAATTCTATAAAAAAAATACTTCTACATACTGCACGTGAAATTCGCATATTACGCATTGTGTTTCATTTAAAATGTCTATTCATTGCTCTATGTTTTGTGTCCACGATTTACTGCAAGTTTCAGTTGTTATCGCGACAGTTTGGAATGAAGAAAATATGAAATTCAAAGTAGTGCTGATAATAAACTTTTATTTTGTAAGACTAAAATCTATCGCTAAATTATACCTTTAATTTTTAGTAAAATCAGTGTAATTATTATAAATACTTCAACCGATGACATTACTACTGAATAATTGACTAATTCATCTTCGTCACTACGATTAGAAATAGTTATTTACGCCAACCTCAAGTGACAGAAGAACATAGAAACACTGGCAACCTAAACGTTATACGAATTATGGGCATCACCAATAATAAAGGTCTAAAAATACACTATTGTGCATCTGAATATGGCTCTAAAATAACAAATTTTACTTATTTAGCACTCCAAGGGGAGAAACAATCACTAAATATTAATCTATTTGTAAAATTTAAAAACAGACTCATTAATTTATTTTATAAGAAGTACTAGAAATACTAGTATGTAATATTTAAATTGATTTCACAAAGTAAGCTTTTATTAGCCTTCAATATAATATGTATATATATATATATATATATATATATATATATATGTAACATAAACCTCCATAAAAAAACTTGGTCCGCTGTAACTTGACACCATCGAAAGTAATAGAAGATTTACATTCAAAATCATTTTATTTTGTTCTATAAAAAAAAAGCTTGTCTTCACATAATGTCGCCACATTACGATTTCGAACAATTAATAATCTTTCGACAAAAATGTATAACTCTTTTCATAAATTTACATCTCACATTAAATATGCTAAAATTTCCACAGAGAAATGATCCTTGAAATCCCGCTAAAATACACGAACACACGCAAGAAAAAACATACGTATACACTGTAAAACATCATTACTCGAAAACAGAACTAAGTATTAAACAATTTAACAAAAACACTTGAATAAATATGACTTACGAAAAAATCAAATAATAATTTTCGTCATAAACAATTTATTTGCAGCAATTCGGGGTACTATAAAACAACATAAATTATTAATTCAAAAATACTTCAACGAGAGAGTTAACATTCTAACAATCTACCGAACACGTTAAAAATTAATCAAATTTCACGCCGCTATAAACAAAGGGCGATAAATAAATTGATTCAACCGGCAAATGGCTAATAAAAGGGGCAATTTAAAATAATATATGGTAACTTTAGAAGAAAAAAAAATCAATTTCCTAATCATTAAAAAGTACTCGCATATTTTAGATATAAGTAGCAACCCAAGTCACCTGGAATGTTATTTTACACATATAAAATTATACTTTTCACAATTCTAAATCTATAACGAGTTTTTTCATGAAATACGTTTGAATATTAAAGAATAAATGAATCCGTTATATAAAAAAGTATTTCATAAATCAAAACGAAAGAGAATGTTTATTTTCTTTTTTAAAAATAGAAAAGAAATAAAAACCAATCAAATTATTTGGCTCGTGCGAGTTTAATTATATAATCAATATAAATTTTATTCTGTATAATTTAATTTAAAAAATTCATAATTAACGAAAAGTATTCATATGAACTGATGTATTACTTTTAAATGCAACTTTTTCAGAACATATGGCTTTTTATTACATACAAAAAGTATTGGTGTACATAACTGACGAAAGATATTTATTCCGACAGAGTTAAATGAATTTCTCTAAAAGATGCTATAACATAAAAAACATGATGACTAAGGGAATTTGAACCTTATAAGCGTTAATTGCGTAAAAGTTCAATAAACCGATGATGACGTAGCTAACTTGTTCTGTTTTTCTTTCTTTCTTTTTTAAGATAGTTAATTTTTACATTGAAACGACACTATAACAATTTTTTGTACAATCAAAAATAAAATATGTTAAATAAATCAGTGAATGAAAAAATTTTATTCGATAAAAAAAAAAAAAAGGGTCTCTTTTTCGAGAAACATATTTTACTAAATATTTTGCGTTCGATTAAATTATAAAATGTTAACATATTCTCAACTAATTCATCCATCATAATATAGAGTATCTTTAACGGATTTTTTTTTATGTGCACTGCTAATGGTATTTCAGGTTTTAAAATTCCTATTTTCTAGCATTAATATACTAAAATCGGCTAGATAAATAACTTCATATCGGTTTTTGCTAGTGAAGTTTTTCTATCTGAAACAGCAAAAAACAAATCGCTAATATTTTACGTTATACAAACAAATTTTTAACAGCTGGTTTCAACGGTTTTTTTTATAATTCAACGCAAGTACGAACAGAGAGTTTATACATCTCTTCAAAATAATAGCTCCGATATGTCTTTTATTTATAATATAGCAAAGCATATCTTAATAATCAAACATAAAAAAATTAATAATAATTTTTACACCGGCTTATAGAAAAGCTGATAATTTTCGAAGCGCTATATAGTATTAAAAAGTTAAGCAAAAAAATACACGCGTATAATATTATTTGTTGTATAATTCTACTTTCATGAATAACTCCTATAAAAAGTCTACGTACGCTACACAAAAACAGATTATAAATGAAATGCGTCGTGTTTTCAGCGAGCTAACTGAGTAATCAACGCCGCGCACATTTCAAAGAACTCCATCGTATGATGGCCAGTCGACGGCGGTTTGTACAGCACTTCGCTGGATCCGACATTGGAGTGAGAAGTTTCATTTTCTTCGCCGCTTAAACTTTTAAAGTCCAACAGGTAACTTTTATGATCCACCTGATACAGCTGCAGCGACATCAAACAGTATTTTTCCTTCACTGGATTTTTATATCGCACGCGAACGTGGTAACTGTTAATTATTTTCCATTCGAAATTTAACGCTTTCATTGCTCTGTACACTTCGTTCATGATGTCGCCAGGTTTGCTTTGCGAACGTATGCCCAAGTGCCATTTCGCCTTCTTGTTGGCCGAATTCTTATTACGATCGATGAACCCGTCCCGCGTCAAAGCTTTTTCCCGAAGCGGGGCGATCCTTTCCGGATGCGGTTTAACCGGACTGTGAGATAATTCACTAGGACTGAACGATACCGGTGGCGGACTGCTGGCAAAGTAGAAGTCCTTTATTTCCGCCTTGGCCGCTTCGTCCGCGATCCGTCTATTGTCTATGATCAGATGATAAGCGATGCCTAACTGATCGTGCGGATCGCCGCTCAATAAAGCGTTGTGCACTTCCGCTTCTTTAACGCCGAATTTTTCGCAAACTTCATTCACCGCAGCGGTATCGATGACTGACGAATCTTGTTCAACCGGCGAAGGGAACAAATAGGACGGTAAGTCCTGTTGAAACCACTCGTGCTTTTTAATATCGTCGATGGTCGCCCGTTGTATCGGATCCGTTTGTAACATACCACATAGAAGACTAACGACCGACTTATTCAAGTAATCCGGTATCGGAAACGCTCCGGCTTTAATCTTACGGAATAGAGTAGGCACGTGTTCATCGTCGAAAGGCAAAGAGCCGCATAGAAGAGCATACAAAATCACACCGCACGACCATATGTCTACCTCAGGACCGGCGTACAGTTTACCAGATATGACCTCAGGTGCGGCGTAATTAGGTGATCCGCAACTAGTTCGTAAGAATTCACCGTCGGTCATCATGTTAGAGAGGCCAAAATCGGCTATTTTAACATGCAAATTATGGTCTAACAGTAAATTCTCGGGTTTAAGATCCCTGTGAACGATCATATGTCGATGACAGTAATCTACACCGGAAATTATTTGCTGGAAAAATCGTCTAGCCTCTGATTCTTTTAATTTTCCGTGCTTGACGATATAGTCAAATAGTTCGCCGCCCGAGACGTATTCCATTATCATAAATATATCGGTAGGTGTACTAATTACCTGGTACAGTTTTATTATGTGCGGATGCCGAAATAATTTCAAGTTTTGTATTTCCCGTCGTATTTTACCGACCACATCCAAACTTTTAATTTTCTTCCTGTTTAATATTTTCACAGCTACCTTATGTTTCGTCAACTGATGTTCTCCTATTTTAACTTTCCCGAAAGTGCCAACGCCCAGAGTTTGACCTAAAATATAGTGTCCGATCTTTACGATCGGTTGAGAATTTTGTCCTTTGTCAGACATGCTGATGTTATCGTAACAAGGTTATGCGCGCAGCCGATCTATACTTGCAGACCGTATTATTTTCACTGAACTTATAGTTTTAGCAGAAAACAAAAAAACTTCATCCTGCCACACAACTAATTCGGGTTTTTCATAAATGCATAATAACAAAAATACAATTTAATAATAATAAAACTCACCGTTGTTCACTATAAAACAACATTATTTACGAGTTAAGAACGACAATAAAACAATAAAAAATAACAAACACGTAAATCTAAGATATACGTCAGTGTTGTCGAATTGATCATACGAAAATTACGTGAAATAAAAATCGTTAATGACGTATTTAGCGGTTAAATAAAGATTGCGTAAGGCAAAATTTTCACGTTAAAAAATTATAAATAATTTTAATTAAACGAGTTAAAACTTTACTTCGATTTAAATATATTTCGATATAAATTAATTCTTCAAAAACGAATAAAATGAATTACGCATGCAGTATCGATATATGTATGTACATCGGAATCGATATTTTTACCAGATAAGATGAAATGTCGAAATACGTACAATAGCGGGTGACCACTTTGATAAAAAATTTTCAATTACACATTGAAATATAGAAATATAAAAAACTTTATCATCAATGTCGTTATAAATATAAATATAAATATATATATATATATATATATATATATATGTATGTATAGAAAATTATTTCCAGTTAGTTTTAAATTTATAATTACTTTTAATTTTAAATATAATTTATAAAATTTATCACTCTTTTGTTTTTTCAACGCTATTTAAGTTTATAACCAATACATAAATCCAGTATTTTATTAATAGTAAAACTAATGTAAAAAACAAATCATCAAATCACAATAAAATAATTTTAAATAGTCCTCTTTTTAGTATAATTAAGGTTTTATAAAAATTAAAATCGGCGATCGCGAAAGTTAATAATTACATTTAAAAAAATTAAAACATACTATTTCGAATAGTTAAGGTAGAATTAAAACAACGGATTTATAATTATCAAAATGTATACAAAAAAGTCTCATTATTTTTTTAACAAGGTCGTTAAAAGTTTTACAGAAAAAAGAACAAAAAAGATTTGATAAAAGGATATTAAATTGGCAGACAAAAATTAACGCATATCTTTATATTATAAATTACCGGATATCGGTTATAAATATTTAAATGAAGCTAACGTGATAAGACGTAACGCATCGTAAACATTAAACATAAATAAAACAAATAGATCCTTTAAAAAAAAAAACAAAAACAAATAGTCTTAATTTTTTCATAATAGTAAACAAAAGTTGGTGATCGACGATTCTATAATCACTTCTTTTCTACCAGGTCAAAATTTATTTCGTATGATTCAAAGATGCTCCCGAATTTACTGTACATCGCAACAACGCACACTTATAGTATTATAATTCGACAAAAAAATGTAGAAATTTTGGCTGTATTTTACTTTAAAATCATGAGTAACTTATCGATTTATTAGAACTAAACTTTAACGCTAAAAGGTGATTTAAGAACATACACGCTTCTCTTAAACGAACTGGAACTAAATAAAACTGAATTTATGTCTTAAAAATTAAATTACAAATACATACGTTAAATATTTACCTGACAATAGATCCAAAGTTAGAAATAATAACCAACTGGAGCATATTTTATAGGCACAAAATTGCCAACTTTCGATCATTTTTGGGAATAACGTCTTCTTAGAAAAAACCTTATCGGTATAAATGAAACATTCTCCTTTATTTAATGCACTCCGACACTGATTCGAAAAATCTACAGCCAAACATAGCTATACAAATTACAAAACAAAAAATAACCGCTAATAAGTAAATTACAAATCAGAAGTTACGAATCCATAGCGTATTTAAAAAAATAAGCGAAAATTTTATTGACATTTGAGTAATTTTTAATTTTGACGTTCATGGAGGTAAGAAATTTTAAACTTTAAATGGTAGAGTATATACATTATTTTTTTTTATGCAGTTATTTGGTTAACATTTTGACATTTAAATTTAAAAAAATATTTTGCCGAAACTAAAACCGAGAATAAGATACTATGTTTACCGACAAATCGAAATTTTGTCGCAGGCCAATGTAACACGCAATTCGTACGCATACGTGTTGCTCACAATTTTGTTGAATTGTCGCAAAATTGGAATTGTAAAACAGCGACATAATGAGTCGCTAAAAACTAATTTTTTGTTGTCTTAAATAAGTTGTCATAAACCCTGTAAATTCAAACGATTATGAAGCTGTGGCAAATAAAATACAGAATTTTTTGTTAAATTTTCTGTTTAAAAGATTTTATTAATCTACTAGTCGTTTTAGGGAGAGCGCCCACTTAAACGATACGATTCCGATACGACAACGATTTTAAATCGAAAGCGGTAGCAACACGATTTCGATACGACGTAACGCCCACTTAAGCAACACGGTTTATCCGTTGAAGAAGCAACTTAATTTATGATGTGGTGTGATAGTGCAAAAAATGTCATATTTTTCATCGTTTTCCTGTTCTTCTTTTAGTGAAGAAGCAATGTATCGTTAATAAATCTTAACAATTTAAATCACAAAAGAAAACAACGTTATTGAGTACATCCATTTTTTCAAAAGAGTAACAGAATAAACGCTTTAATGTTTATAAAGAACTGAATATGTACCCGGAAAAGTTCTTAAGTTTTTATAGAATGAATAAGGAAACGTTTAATTGGTTAGTAGAGAAAATTGGCTGAAAGTTGAAAAAAAGAACACCCATTTTAGAACATTTATACACCGCAGAAACGTATTTTAATCACATTACGGGAAATACATTTGTTAATTATGTATACCTAATGTTTGGAAACATTTTCTATATTCAACTTGATGAGTCAACTTTGCCAGGAAATGAAGTTTTACTTTTAGCATACGTGCGGTTCACAAAGGAAGAACAAGTTTGCCAAGAATTATTATTAGCAAATTGATACTAGAGGGGAATCAATATTTCATGCATTGGGTGAGTTTTTTAAATAGAAAGAAATGCCTTTCAGTAATATCTTATCAGTAGCCACAGATGGTGCTCCAGCGATGGTAGGGCGCTACAGAGGTTTTCTTGCAAATTTAAAAAAGGAGGCGCCGAATGCATTCACAGTACGCTGAATCATCCATCGTCAACGTCTAGTTGCCAAAAATTTAAGTGTACACCTACATAATTCATTACAATACGTAATTAAAACTATCAACACAATCAGAAGCAAATCATTCAATGATAGATCATTTAAACTGCTTTGTATTGAAAACGATGAAGAATTTAATCGTTTGCTGCTTTATAAAAAAGTTCGTTGGTTGTCAAAGGGTGCCTGTTTAGATAGGTTTTATAAACTGTTTAACTCGCTGCTGGAGTTCTTGAAAGATAAAAATGAAGCTTTGCGATCCAATTTAATTCAATCCAAAAGTGACATCGCTTACTTGACAGATTTGTTTCAAAAATTTAATGAATACAATCTTCAGCTTCAAGATGATGAAGTGAATTTAATAAAAACAAAAACTATTATTTCTGCATTTGTGACAAAACTTCTTTTGTACAAACGAAACTTTGGACCAGAGGAATTCAGCCAGTTCCCAAATTTATCAGGAGCAAAAAAAAAAAAATGAAAACATAATTTCTTATTGTGAGCAATTGGATGCTCTCCATTCAGATTTTAATCAACGATCTGATGATATTTTGAAAATGAATATACCCAATTGGATTTTGAATCCTTTTTCAAGTGCAAACACAGAAAAATCTCCGCAGTTACAAAAATGGAAGTAACTATGATGAATTGAAATTTAATTTCAAAAGCGACTACCAACAATTCTGGTTGCAAAAGGAGATCCCTACGGATTATCCTGAAGTATGGGCTATAATTCAAAAATTCTTAATTGCATTTCCTTCATCATATTTAGTGGAACGTGGATTCAGTGCGGTAATCAATTTATTAACAAAAAAAGGAAACCGATTGCAAATAGTCAATCACGGTGATTTAAGATTACTGCTGACGAAAATAGAGCCGAGGATTACTAAATTGGTAGCAACACATCAGGTTCATCCTTCTCATTAAGATGATTTCGAATGTTTTAACTTTTTTTGTATTACCTTTCTATTCGGAGTTCAATAAACAGTTTCATAATTTCAAAGTTCAATGTTTCTAATTTACACCTTTCTTTACTATATTTTACGAAAAAGGTAGAAACATTAATACATATATCTTTCTGTTCAATTGCTATTAAAATTTAAAATAAAATAATTTTCAGGGGGCGCTAAGTAATATTTTTTCTGGAAAAGGAGCGGTAGTCCAAATAAGTTTGGGAACCACTGATCTATACTTAGCCCATTGTGCATCACTAGATTCTGTTACATACTCTAAACACTTGAACGATTCCCGCCCACTGACATAGTATCCTAACATAATTTAAGTATATAATTCTAATGGCTTCTTCCTGTGTAGCCGGTATGTCTCTGTCGGATTATTCAATAACGCTACTGCTATTACGTTTGTGTGAGCTTAAAGTCTTCCGATGTGTTTTGCGACTGACTTTGCAATAACGTCCCTTATATAAGAAGTCTTAAGATTTTGGCGGAGAATTTTATTACTTATGTACCATGGAGCATTAACCATTGCTCTGAACGTTTTATTCTGATATCATTGTATTATGTTTATATTTGAATCTCTCGGAGTTCACAACCACACTTCCATATTGGAGCAAGAATCTGCCTGTAAAGTAACATTTTATTATCTACGGAAAGCTGTGAGTTTTTGCCTAGTAAACAATACATCTCTCTTGTTCTAATATTTAATTAATTTCTTTTTGTCATGATATGCTTGCGCCATGTCAGTCTGCAATCAAGGTGAATTCCCAAATACTTTACTTCCCGTTTTAACAGTATTGTTTTATTGTTAATTTTAATAGGTTGATATGTATGTATCTATTAGTGAATATTATGCGGACCGATTTTCGTTGATCTTAATTTTCCATCACTTACACGACTCGGAAATTTTATCAATTGACGCTTGCAGCATGATATTAGTATTACGTGGACATTTATTAAAGCACAGAACAGCCTTATCATTTGCAAAAGTAACAGTAGAGACTCGTTCGAAACAGGAAGATCTGCTGTAAAGATAATATACAAAAGGGAGCTTAACACTCTAGTTCTTGCCGGATATATGTCGGATAACTCCTCCTCTTGCTTGACCTGAAAGTTTCTTTCATTTAAATATGATTCCATTGTTTTGTAATAGTGATAAGGCAAATGAGTTTGTAGCTTATACAACAATGCATCATGCCAAACCTTGTCAAAGGCTTGACTCACGTTCAGAAAAACCGAATTACAAATTCTCTTTTCCTCTGGATCATTCTCAACTTTTTGAACTTCCCCGTGCACTAAACCAAAACTGGCATAAAATGATTAATTTTAATAGTCCCTTTCGCGGCAGTTCTTTTAGAGCCTTAGCCGTTATGAGATCATAGCTGGGAGTTGCTTTTTTTTGAGTTCGTATTTTTTAAAACTGATTTAATTTTCCTAGAAGAAGCCAGCTTAATCAGTAAATGCAAATTCATATTATAAATTGGATCTGGTAAACTTTCATTTCCCTCATGCGGGCTAAATACATCAGTGAGATATTTACCAAATTCATCAGTTTTTTCCTTATTGTAATGCGCCCACTTTCCATAATTTTTTTGAGCGGTTGAAGTGGTTGTTTTGGTCTTTTTAGATAACGCGTTGCCCTCCACAATGCCCCACTCTGATAGGATAAAGATAATAAAAGTCTTTAAAATTATCATTTTTAAATTGTTTTATTAAGTTCTTTACTTTCTTGGTCTGCTTATTTAGATTTGCTTTGTCTATTGGACGTCTATGGATCTGCTATGTCTTACGGAGGACCCTTTTTTTTTAGCTATCTCACGTATTATCTCGGTTGAATAATGTACTGCAGGAGAGCTTTCTTTTACCTAAGGAGCAATGCAGCATCATGAATTAGCTTAGTAAAATTTTGTAGTAGATTTTCAACGTCGTTTTTAGTTTTAATTGGTACATTTAAATTTATGTATTTTGTTGGTGATAACCTCTTTATATTTATCCTAATCTGTTTTTTTTTCTATGAATCTTTAACTTAACTTTTTTATAATTAGCTATAATTTCATTACTTAGCGTCATTACAACTGGAGAGTAATCTGAAAAAAGTTTATATCAGTGTATTGTAGCTAGTCCCTTGACTATAACGAAATCCAACAAATCAGACAATTTATTACTATCAGTAAGCAAGTGTGTAAGTGGTCCATTAATTATTACATTGTGATTACTTAAATCCAGGGCTTCCTTCAGTTGCCTATCCCTCGAAATAATTAACCTTGAACCCCAATATGTATTTGTAGCATTATAATCACTTCTTAATGTATATATATATGGCGAAGAATAGTAAATAAACAACGGACCACCTAATCTGGAATGCGATTCAAGAAGAGGTTACACTATGAAATACTCGTTGATCAGCCGACGAATAATAATAATAATAATATATATAGTATTTCCTAGCTTTTGTAGGAATACATTTAATTTCTGTCGAGTAATCCTGTTTTGGTGGGCAGTATTCAGCAGAGAAAATGATGCTTTTCTTTAAACATTGAACTTTTACGTTGGTTGCTTACAAATATTCCTGCTCGAATTGTTCAATTTTATAATGTTTAATATCTTTAATTAGTATAGCAGAATCCTCATGTGCACTACCATCCAGGTACTATACATCCTATACCTTTTAATGTGAAAGTGGTTACTATTTGTTATGTGAGACTTAGATATTAATAGTATATCTATATTTGCTTGAAAAAGATAGAGTTCTATTTCATTTTTATGATTTAGAATGCCATTCGCATTCTATGCTACAATTTTTAATAGATTCATTTCTTACAAATTAAAGGCGATATTATGGTCTGAATTAAGCCATTTATCATATTTGCCTGTTGGTTCATCATTTGAACAAGTATATCTTTAATTTCCTTGACGAACTTATTTAATATCATTTCTACATTATTATTATAATTATCATTAATACGATTGCTGCTATTATGAGTGTTATCAATAGTATTATCATTAACGTAGCTATCTGCTTTACACGGGACCCTACTTGTATATAAAGTCTAGGCATACGATAAGCTAGAGGTAGTTGGTTTTGTATTATTTTTTGATGATTTTATAACTGAAAGTTTCGGGATCTATTTTTTTTTCGATTTTCGCTTTAATAATTGAAAATTATTGACATTTGGTACAATGCATTATCGGTAATTTCTAACAAGGGTAAGTATCAATTTTTCGTAGTAATTTTTATTTTTTGATCAGGTTGTTGCGATAAAGAGTTTAATTCCCACTGTCTTTTTCTATTATATCGAACTAGTTGTCATTTTGGACCTGTTGTAGTTTAATCACGTACTAATGTAATTGGAGCAACTCGGTTACCTCGAGAACTGTTATCCGAATTATTCGACAACGACAACGACGCTTGCGATAAAAGCGGCGAGATGTTACATGAACATTGTTGAACATGTAGATTCGTTTGAGAACTATTACTACTAATCGATTGCTGCGATAAGTCTGTAGCAGAAGAAATTTCCGCTGGTAGCAGTGTTATCTGGTAACGATTCATAGCTGATATTCCATTTCCTTAGAGCTGTTGTCGTTTCTATCGAACACTGCATTATTTGCGGTTATGGTGTTAGTCATCAAGCTTGTTTAAACAACTGCTTGTGTGGGTCTTTTATCTCTTTCTTTCCAATGATCAAGCTCGGGAGAGGCAAGCATCGTAAGACGTTTGATACAAGCAGTATCAGACCCAACTAAAGTGTTATATAACGCGAAGCAAACCACACTATCGTATATCGACCGAAGTTATTGAACGCGACATAATAAAATCGAAAAATACGTTTCCGATTTACGAGGATATAATACTCACTGGTGGAACATGAGTTATACGACACCCACTAAAAGTTTGTTGAGTGACACCCATTAAAAAAATAACATTAATAAGAATTAATTTATACAGTTATGTTTGAAGAAATAAAAATAAGCCACTTGAACAATATTTAGTGGAAGAGTAAAAATAAATATTTTGCATTACAAAACATTAAATAACTTTTAGCATTTTATATGAAATATTTTAGGGGTAGGATTCATAGTAAATGTTTTTTGTAAATTTTCATCAAAGACTCTTGTAAAAGTTGTATTTAACCAAAATTAAAAGTCATGAAAATTCGGACAAAATTAAATTAAGAATTTTTTTACTTTTTTATATTGTTTATTTTATTTTTTCAATGTTACACTTACATACGTGTATTACTCATTGATGATTACATAATATGTTAAATTTTAATTTTCCACAAAAATTGTTTATTTAAAATTTTTAAATCCAAAAATTATTTATAATATTCTAACACGGTTTATAAAAATTAAAAAAAATATATTGATCGTTCTGTTGGATAATTTGCTTTGTACGCTACATTGTTTGTACAAATGGAAGGCTGTAAACATGCACAATGACATACTGCTATTAAAGTACTGTGATCTGCTACTAGACACAAAAGTTAGTTAAGAATAAAATCAGCTACTAAGATATTTGGATAATTAGTAGTAGTTAACTTTATTGCCCTTTAACTTTTGTAGCCATTTCACCCCATCCTCCCAAGAATTTGGAAAAAAAAAAAAGAAACTGGGTAAAAAATAAGATTAATTTCACTTAGTAACAAAATATGTACAATGTAGAAATTTGAAGAAAACCCCTTTTTATCTTATAATTTCTTTAAAAAGTAAAAAATTCAAACATTAATTTTCAGCGAAAATAAAATTATTCATAATTAATTTCATGTAAATTATAATTTTATTAATTAAATTTTAATATTTTTAATACAAATTTTAAGGGGAAAATCTTTTAAACATTAATTTTAAATTAATATAAAAATTAATTTCCTAGCGTTAATGTAGTAATGAATAGCAGAATTTGATAAGCTAAATAGAAATTTTATCGATTTTACAATGCTGTACACCAGTTTTACAAATGATATCTAGTACTCTGTTTTTCAGTACCTTCTCGTCCTTACCTTTATGCGTTAAAAAAATTCTACTATTATGATTATAAAAACTTGGAATAATCTTTTTTGAATTTCTAAAATTTTAGTTCATGATTACACAAAAATGTGTGCGATTAAATTTTAATTGGGAAAAAAATATCTGCTATGATGAAAATAACGTTCGGTAGTTACTTAAATCAGGGCCGTATCTAGACCAAAATTTCGGGAGGAGTTACGAAAATATTTTTATAAATATACATATATATATGCGCGCGCATGTGTTTGTGTGTGTGTGTTGTGCGCGTGTGTATTATTTTTTTAACCCCCATCCTCCACCCCTCTCTTGGGCACGTCAACAAAGGATCTTCACCCAGAAATGACACGAGGAAGAAGGGTCAGTTAAATGTAGATTCGGTCAGCTATTGATAAGATAAGAGAACTCAGGATAGGAACAATAAAGATCGACGGAAACGTAAGATATAAGAAGCACAACAAGGAGCAGGGAGTTTGAGTGATAACAGATTGGAGTACAAAGAAGTGCGTTCGTTCACGAAGGATGAACATTCAAAGAAGATATGGTCAGGATCACAGATGGCTTCGTCGTCAGAATGAAGAGGGCAACAAGGAGATAAAGCGAGATGAAAATGAGAACGTGAGGAAAGAAGAAGAGTATGATTCAGACGTAAACAGATACTAGGAACAATAACGGAGCGGCGAAGCGAAGGAAAACCGTAAAACCAAGGCCGCGTGGGAAGATTAGGTTGGATGGAAAAATAAAAGGAAGGTTGATTAGAAAAGGAAGAAACGTAAAAATCTGACCAAAATCTAACATGAAACTTTTTACACAATGGGAGTAAATTAGAAACAGGAATTTTAGAGAAAAAAAAAGGATAGCGCAATCTGAGCCGAGGAATTTGCCATTTCGTTACCCTCTATCTCTATATGACTGGGGACCCAGAGCATATCAATGCGAATAGCATGAAGTGAGAAAAGAGTGTGAATGAGAGAGCAAATACGGAGGATAAAAAGGTCAGAGAAGTGAGAGGAGAAGTGTGAGGAAATAGCTTTAATAACACACATGGAGTCGGAGATAATTAAATATTTAGATGAAGAACGATGAGAGGAAATATAAATTATGGAACGTAGAATGGCCATTAACTCAGTCGTAAAGATAGTACAAAAAGAAGGGAGACAAAAAGATTCGAAGAAATTAATGCTCGGAAAGATGAAAGGAGCTCCAACTCCATTAGGCTCCTTCGAACCATCCGTAAAAATAGCCATATGGGAAGGAAAACGGGATTCGATATAACCATGGAATTCCTGAATGACTGTTGCATAAAAAAGGAATTTGGAGGAAGAAGGAAAGTAGAATACATTGGGAGGATTGGAGAGATTTGCAAAATTGAAAGAAAAGTAAGGGAGATTGTTATAAGAAATTATGCAGGATAAAAAAGAATTCAGCCGCAAAGCAATGTGGGCTAGGATAGGAATTTTCTTGGTAGTAAAACGCCAGTTTTTCAGAATAGAAAGATATGAAGGAATAAGTCTAGAGAATGATAACGGTAAGCGTTTATAAAAGAAACGATATCCTAAATAGGATCTGCGGATGAAAAGGGGAGGTGAGTTTGACTCAGCGAGAACTGCTGGCATTCGAGAAGATCTAAGAGCGGCAAAGACGAATACAAGAATTCTGGATTATATCCAGCTTGGAAAGAAGTGATTTTGAGGCACAGCCATAGATAAAGGAACAGTAATCGAATTTGGAACAGATAATTGACTTGTACAAGGAAATGAGAAGAAAAGGATCGCCTTCCCATTTTGTTGGGGAAAGAGCTTTCAGTAGGTTCAGTCTTTTAAGGGCAGAAGAAGAAAGGAAATTAATATGTTCATAAAAGGACAGGCGACTGTTGAGGAATACACCGAGATAGCAGAAGCATTCCCTACGAGGGATAAGATTGGAGTTCAAGGATACAGAGACTAAAGCGGGATTAAAAGGACGAAGAGAAAATACAATACAAGAGGATTTTAAAGGGGAAATAGAAAGGTTCAAAGAGGAAAGAGATTGTTCCAAACTAGCTAGAGACGAATTGACACTTTCGTTATCATCTACGATATCACGGGATGAGGAAAAGAGAAGAATGTCATCGGCAAATAATAAGGAAGAGAAGTTCATAGAAAGAGAAGCAACAGAAATAGTATAAATATTAAAAAGAGTATGATTAAGGCAGGATCCTTGTGGAAGACCACGTGAAACAACTCTTGTAACCTCGAACGAGGAGGAAGATAGAAGAATAGTACGATTTAACATTAAGTTAACAATGAGGGAAGAGAAATGCGTCGGGATGTTAATTGCTATCATTCTATCTAGAAGAGTACGGAGATGGACATTATCAAAAGCACTGTGGAAACATCAATAAAAGTAGCTAATGTGTACTGTTTATCGATGAAAGATTTATAGATATAGGAAACAAAAAGACTGACGCAGTTAGCAGGACTTAAGCCAGGACGGAAACCATTAGAAGGAAAACCGTTATTGTGTTCGAGTCACTAGACCAGTTGCTTGTTAAGCAAGCCCTCAAACAGTTTTCTGAGACACGATGCTAGGGAGATTGGACGAAGAGAGGAGTTTTCCTTAGTTCCAGGTAGGAGGAGTGACTCTTCTGGACAGAAAGAAGTTAAATATACAGAGAAGAGTTTGTATAGCATGATCAGATAACTTTTATAGGACAGAGACGGGAATACCATCACGACCCGGAGTGTGGCTAGAAGATTTTTTAAGAATGGATTTTAATTCATTAATATTAAACGCAGAGGTAAGAAAATGAGGATTAGAGTCTTTTGTAACTGGAAACGGACAGGATTTATCAATGTTGGGAACATAGGCGGGAGCAACAGCATCAAGAAAAGAAGACAAACTATCGGAGGAAATAGTGTGGATAGAAGGACGTTCAGAAGAAGGAAATTTGAAAGCTCTGACCATTTTCCTAATATGATTAAGAGGAGTAATTCTCGAAAAAGATGAACAGAAATTTTTCTAAGAGGATTTCTTAGACGATTTTAGAACAAACCTAGCTCTTGCATTGGCCCTTTTGTGGGCAAGAAAGTTTTCGCGTGTAGGATTCGATTGGAAAATTCTAAATGTAGCGCAACTATGATCTAAAGCGGCATGGCATTCTTCATTCCACCAGGGGGACGATGCTGATCCACGACGGCCTAGCAATGACGGTTTACAGGGAGGAGAAGACAACGAAAGAGCATTTGTAATAGAATTTAGGAATAAATAGTAGTGAAATACAGGATCAGAGTCATTAAGAAATTTAGGAAGCGTAGAATCAACTAAGGGGTGGAACAGAGCCCAATTAGTAAGTTCCATCGAAGGTAATTGAGTGGTTTGAAACAAAAAGGAGAAGGAGGATTCTGGAGAGTAATTAGAATAAGAATATGATCACTATCATAGGAGCCCATGAGAGTTGACCAATTATAATCAAAACTAATAGAAGGAGATGAGAGCGTTAAATCGAGAGAACTGTAACTAGATGGACTCTTGTAATAGGTAGGAGAGAGATCATTAAGGAGGACTAAATCATTAGAAAGAACAGGATTTTCAAGAACAGTACAGTTGTTGTTATGGTTTGAGCAACCACATGAGGGAGACCATGTATTCCAGTCACTCCCAATGATGAACGGATGTGGGATAGACCTGAGGAAAGGAACGAGAGGAAAGTGACGAAGGTCGCAACTAGGAGGAACATAAATAGAAATAATATTAAGCGGACGAGCTGCGTTGGAAGGAATGGAAATATATAAAATATTAGGCTGATTAGGACTAGAAGGGGAATTAAAGGAAACATCGTGAGATTGAAATAAAATGCCGTTCCTAATAAGGATTGCAGATCTACAATAACCATCGTCACGGTCGCATCAGATTATCTTATACCCACGAAAATTAATATTCATATCCGACCGTAGTCACGTTTCAAAAATGAGAGCAACGTTAATACAATGAATGTCTAACAGACCCTTTAATGCAGGAGTTCCCAACCGGGGGGGGGCGCCCCCCTAGGGGGCATAGAGAGATGTCAAGGGAGGCGTGAAAGAAAAATTAATTTAGCGCGTAAATTAAACATCGGACGAGGGGTGTTCAATAAATAATGTGACATGCCTTCGAAAATGACCTTTTAGGCATCTGAACATTTTCAAAAATAATCAACAAAGTAAAATTATCACAATTTTTTACATTAGTTGAGATGAATCCACCGACATCGTTAATTGTACACAGTTAATAGTTTTTGTTCATTATGTCAGTGAAGATTACATTGAAGAAGAGATTTTGTACTCCCAATCTTTGACAGCAGGCACTAAATCTGAAGATATATTTAATCAATATCTGATTTCATCAAAAAAAATGATTTGGATAGGAATAAATTCATTGGACTTTCGTAAACTACATCAAGAGTAGCGCTTTGAACAGTCGATTATTTAGTTTACTTTGCAAGGATCTTGATTCTGATCACAGAGTCCTTCTATTTCACATAGAAGTACGCTGGTTGTCTAAGGGCAATATGTTGGCTCGCCTTTATGAATTGAAAGAAGAGGTCATCCTCTTTCTTGAGTTCAAAGAAAAAAAGAGATTTTTTGCAAATATTCAACAATGAACAATTTCAATGGAGGTTGACCTATTTAACTGATATATTTGATGCCTTTAATCAGCTAAACTTGAAGCTTCAAGGCAGAAACGGCACTGTCATAAGTAACTATGATCATATTCAAGGGTTCATATCTAAGCTTCAACCTTGGAATCAAAACCTATCTGCTGAAAATGCAATAATATCTTTTTCTCGACTATTCAAAGCAATTAAAAATAAAAAAACTGGACGAAGATTTCAAAGTTGAAATATAAACTCATTTGCAAGCGCTGGAAAACGAATTTCACCGATACTATCGAGACATTAATTCAGAGTCACCAGTATGTCACATGACCAGAAACTCATTTGTTGTTGCTGTCTTATAATTATCAGAACAAGTTCAGAAAGAATTTCTAGAAATGAAGGTTGATTCGACAACGAAAGATGACTTTCATCTCTTGACATTGGAGAAATTTTGGATCAAACCATTTCTTGTTAATTCCAAAGTTGCCTCTCTTGCTTTGTGAATACTTGTTCCTTTTTCTTCGACTTACTTATGTGAGACAGGGGTTTCAGCCATGGTTTTAATTAAAACTAAGCAGCGAAATCGTCTTGCCATTGATAGCCACCTGACGATAGCTCTGGCGGAAATTGAACCTAGAATCAACCAACTGGTGCAGAACATGCAAGCTCAAGTATTTCATTAGTACTTTAATTATAATAAATTATTTCGATAAAAACGTTTTACATTTGGTTCAAGTTTATTTTCTACAACTTAAAATTAAAATAAATGTCATTAAAACAATGTGCGTTTTTTTTTTTGATGAAAAAATTAAGGGGGGCATAAAAATGTTATTTATAATTTTGGGGGGGGGGCTCGATGAAAAAAAGGTTGGGAAACTCTGCTCTAATGGATTTTTGTTGGCTCTAAGGGAGAGCGCCAACCGAAGCGATACGATTCCGATACGATAGCAACAAAATGTAGTTCAGAATATAACCCACGTTATTATATGAGTTAGCGCCCACTGATGCGATGCGACAAGCAACCGATAAGCAACTATCGTATCGCCGTCGCTCGAGTGCTACATGTTTTATTTTTAGTTGCTTGAGCAAGCGATTGTTTGTTTACATTCTGAATTTTTATGCGTAATATGAATAATCGTCAAAAATAACAATTTAAAATCGGTGTTTTAAATTTATTTCAGAATATTTTTAAAAACAATTCATATTTATGAAATAAATATTAATATTTACATTTTCTTATTTTGTTATGTAACATAAATTAACAGCAATATATATGTATATGGTATAGAAAATGTTTCTAAACATTTAGATATACATAATTAACAAATGTATTTCCCGTAATGTGATTAAAATACGTTTCTGCGGTGTATAAATGTTCTAAAATGGGTGTTTTTTTTACAATTTTTGGCCAATTTTCTCTACTAACCAATTAAACGTTTCCTTATTCATTCCATAAAAACTTTAGAACTTTTCCGAGTATATATTCAGTTTTTAATAAACATTAAAGCGTTTATTTTGTTACTCTTTTGAAAAAATGGATGTACTCAATAACGTTGTTTTCTTTTTTGATTTAAATTGTTAAGATTTACTAACGATACATTGCTTCTTCACTAAAAAAAGAACAGGAAAACGAAGAAAAATATGACATTTTTTGCGCTATCATACCACATCATAAATTAAGTTGCTTCTCCAGCGGATAAATCGCGTTGCTTCAGTGGGCGTTACGTCGTATCGAAATCGTGTTGCTATCGCTTACGATTTAAAATCGCTGTCGTATCGGAATCGTATCGCTTAGGTGGGCGCTCTCTTTAAGGCCGCGACAGTTCTACTGTAAAATATTAAAAGTCCCCGGCATAGTTAATTATAAAAAGAAAAGACTTGGGTAGGAAAAAGAAAAAGAAATAAAGAAAAAACAAAAAGATAGAGGGGGAGGGAAAGGAAGAGAAACATAGAGAGTGCCAGAAGAAAAACAGCGAGGTAGAGTAAAATAAAAGATAATTACAATGTAAAAAAAGAATAAAAACCTAGTAAGTATGAATGTTATTTAAGCACATTAGCTATTACGTTAAAGTTGACATGAAAAAAAACAAAACATGCTCGTTTGTATTATTAAAGTAGATACCGTTTCGGCGTAAAAGTAAAAAGAGATTTTAAGAATGATATTTACTAATATATATACATATATATATATATATATATATATCGTAATACACGAGTATAAAGAAGCCTCAAACATTATAGATCAAGAGGAATGTGTGTATTCGCTACATCGGAGATCATTTATCACGACTAAGCCCAAAAGAAACGCGGTGCATTAATTTCCAATATTAACGTCGGGGCTCCGGAATTAGGACGTGGGAAACATTCCTATAACCTGCATAAAATTCCGGAAGGTGTCTCAAATAAAATAAAGTGTACAGTTTATGGAAATATAATTCGTAGCAAAGAGAGACAATGTTTAATATTTTATTAAAAAATTGATGGAATTTAATTTTTTTAATATTCCCCTAAAAGATAATGTGATTGAAAGAATCATAAAGAAATAAAAAGCGAATCAATTGTTTATCATTCGAAAAAGATGGGAAAAAACGATTAAAAATTTTTTTTTCGTTTATTTTGTTGATGCTTAAAGTCTACTATCTGCTTGTTCCAGAATCTTTGAAATCAGATTGCGTACAAGTCCGCAATACAGTGAGACATTTTTATATTTTCCCTTAAAAGTGGGCTTTGTAGAGCCATTCAGGCATTCACCGACATTAGAATGTCGTTCGCTTCACGGCCTCCGTCGACATGAGAATGTCGCCGTGCAACCTACAAATGCCTTGTACATATTATATCGCAACGTATGCGCAAAAATATACATTTAACAACTAACTACCGCTAGTACAAGGTTCCTTATTTACATCATTATCGTTAGCGGTGGTAATATTGAGGAAATGACGTGTGAAATACACGAACCTACGATCTTCACAGGTCTTTACAAGTCGTTATAGGAAACACTTTAACTTACTTCTGTTGAATGCATACTCGTGTATGTGGGAAATCGGCTCATTAAATGCTCTCTTATTAGTAATCAGTCGTATCTAAGTAAATACATGAAATTTTCGTAACGCTTTTCGAATTAATGTGCCAAAATAAAGACATAAAAAAACGTCATTCTCTCCCACTGTGCAACAAAAAATTACTAAATGTAATAGTTTTACCTTTAAAACGAGACTAGTTAGGTTATTGCGGCGTTATTAGTTTAATCTTATAGAAAATCCGTCCAATGTTGATGTTTTGAGACAACAAAGGGATCACATTATTTTAGTGGAATTCATGGAGCGTGGACAGATCATTAGCGGCCTAAACTACTGGAAACACTCATCAATTTAAGGAAAGAGATAAAAATTTAAAAAGAAATTCAACTGTTGCATGACAATGCACGGCCATTCACAGCGAACATTACCCAAGAACTTACCGCCGAGTTATCAATTGACTACAGTTCGGACCTTGCCCAAGTGATAACGCTTTACCCTTCTGAGATACGACCCTGACTTAAATCGCGGTAAAAAGTGTTTGAACAGTTTTCTCAAAAAGTTAAAAGGTAATGAGCAGTTGAAGTGACCTTTCAAGAGAGTTCGCAAACTAGAATAGTGTGTGCTACATAACGAAATACCCTTTACGAATTTTGTAAAAAAAAAAAAAAGAAATCAACCACTTATCAAATATTTCAACAGTTTTTTCGAAAGATCTGATAATGTAGTGTACTGAAAAAAAGTGCTACAAATGTTTTTTAACGAACACATTTTTTTTTTACAAACATACACTCGCGTGTCATTTATAACTGTGTACTGGTCATTATGTCATGTTGAGAAAATTAAATATAATAACATTTTTATTACGGGTTGGCATTTTTAGGAAAGTCAGGATTAACCTAACCTGGTCTGGGCGATTGAATAGTATATCCAGGGATTTGTTCTTTGTTCTCATAAGTCGGCTGAAATGTTTAATAGTGTGAGCCGCAGTAGAAGCAACAGTTCATTATAATATATGTATGTAGAATGAGAAGGGAGACCCCTTCAAAGATAAATATCATGCAACATAGACGTATGTCCGAAACGTAATTTGTTGGGGTAGAGAATTCGTTTCTCGACAGGTCAGATTGTGGGCACCAAAACTCAATAATTGACTTGATGGATCTGAAATTTCTTATGAGTAATAACAAAAAAATATACATAATTTTCACGTTCTTTTTAGGATAAATAACGGATACGTATTAACGAGTTATTAACTAGTTCCAGTTTATTTCGAAAATAATCAACCTGGTATGAAAATCGATATTTCAAATACTATGTTTAATATTAAACATCTGAATTATATGTGATTCGAGATTTTCATCGCTTGCGAGAAACAAAGGAACGTGATTCGATAAAAAAAATAAATAAATAATAATAATATGATTTAAAGGTTATAAAGTAAAATATTGGTTATATTAAAAAAGTATATAATATTGGAAAGATGAATCAGTGTAATAATTCGAACGGAAATTAAATTTAAGAATAATTATGATGGAATAAATTAAATAGATATTTATCGGAAAAAAATATTCAAAAAAAAAATTCATCTGTATCTTGATAAGTCGGGGTTAACATTGAAATAATTAATTACAAAGAAGTCAAATTCGCGTTAATACAGATTCCACCGTATGTGTTTAGGTTTCTTTTCAGATTTCTGATAGTAAAAGAATTAACAAGAAAATGTTATTACGAAATCATATGAAAATGTTCACGCGTATAGAGGGAAAACTTTAATTTTCGGAAAAGTATTTCAAATGAAATTCTGAATATCGAAAACGAATTTTTAATAGAAACTAAAAGAGTTTAACAGCTATGAGAAATAATCAACTCGGATGACAACAAAAACCTAATCGGTCAGTAATAGTAAGAAAGATCGAAGAAGAATAGCAACAAGAAAAAAAATTGATAGCGGATATTTGATTACGAAAATAATGGGTTTTGTGTGACACAGTAAAGTCAGTGAAGGCTCGATAAGTAGGTGAGAATATAAATTGTGTTTCACCATATATTACCCTCTCCCCTACCTGCGGAGCTTTGATACAAACAGGGATGACCATAAGCTTAGGGGGAATGGACACGTCCACAAATGGCAAATTATGGAGCGGCTTTGAGATGTGAGGTCAGTGCAAATAAGTTTTATATGGAATAAATAAGCAGTCTTAGAGCAAGAGCAGTACCGGTAAAAAATCTTAATTAGACAATCCAAGTAGTAATAATGGGCAAGGCCGGATTAAGGAAAAAAATACCCCGGGGCCAAATAATTACTGAAGGCTCACTTAATTTTTCCTCAAATAATTGAAGCACACATTTTTTATTTTATTTATTCAGTAAATTAATAAAATCCATCCTTAATAATTAATTCTAAACCAGAGACACGCGTCGAAATTTCTTAATAGCGAAAGTTTCAATTAGATCATCAAAATTTAATTCACGAAGTATATCGCATTCGGAACTTAACATCACCAAATCTGTCAACCGCGCTTGGCCCATTGTAGACCTTAGCCTTTTTTTTATTAACTTCATTTTCGAAAAAGATCGCTCTCCGCTAGCATCGGATATCATCAGTGACAAGTATATTCTCGTAAAGCAATTTCTGTGTTCGAAAATGTGCATTATAAATTATTCTTAATGATTAATCTGTATAAGAATATTTCTGTGTTTTGCTTTGGAGATTTCTTGTATTATTTTGTCAAGGCGGAGAGATTGCATAATTCGTTTTCAAGATCTTGATCTAAGTCGTCAGCATATACATCTACGAGAACTTTAGCTTTACTGCGTAAATCGTCGTACTTTTTTTTGACATCGTTCTTCTCTTTCTCCTTCTTTTTTTCATCATTTTTCTTTTAATCGGCATTCTTCTTTTCATCATTGTTCGTCTTATTATCTGTCAATGAAGCCAAAAATCCGAAACGATTGTAAATTATTTCGTAAGCTGATATTCTTTCCATTAGCGAGTTGGCAATTTGATCAATTACTTCAATAAATGCTTCAATTCGAAACTTCTTTCTTGATGTAATGTTCTACAGCAGAAGATGCTTTGCGATCAGCGTGTTCTTTTATTTTTCGAGTTCGTGTAATTTCATAGTCTTGCGTTTCAGATAACTTTTTTCCTGCAGTTTCGTAAGTGTCAAATTCTGCTCTTTTGGATTCTATAAATGTTTTTAAAGATTTAAGAAGGTTGACTGCCGAACTTGATGTCATTTCAGAGCTTTCCAAATACTCATTCGTTGAATTAAACCGTTCTAAAATATTATGCCAAAATTTAGTATAAATAGCAATTTCAAGACTAGACATTTTTTGTAAAAGGCCCCGTTGACTGTGGTTGATGCGTGTTCGTTTAATTAGAACGAGAGTTATGAAAATCAGAATGGATATATCGTTTCACCGTCTGAGCGCGCGTACTTTTCATGCTTGTAATTTTCAATTTTTGAGTGATTAGCGGGTAGCCCCTTTTCAGTGAAGGGTCCGGGGCCACTGGCCCCCCGGCTCCCCCCTAAATCTGGCCCTAGTAATGGGGTATGGGTTAACATGACGTGGAAAATTTCTGCTAGGAGAACTTGCTGTACAAAAGCATCGGTTGTCTGTATTCGGAGCAGCTGTTTTCATTGATGGAAGACAACGGAAAACCATAATATTATATGATACTCTTATTTAGGCGGGAGGTAAAATAAATGTATTGAAGGATCGTATCCGAAAAGATGTGCTAGGCATTGGGGAGTCTCTGTCCGTAATGTCAATTGATTTCTTATATTCCCGATGGCGCAAACTCTGCAGGAGAGAGCGTAATAAGTGTGAAAAGCGATTAAAAAGAGAATTTTTTAGGAAAAACAGTTAAAAGCTAAACAGAAGAGAAAGTTGAAAGAATAACATAATTAGGAAGGTGGAATGTAAGAACTTTCGTAAAAATAAGAAAAATAAAAATGGCAATATTAAAACTGAATATACCAGAGCATTTGTAAAGTAAGACGGGGAAGGGATAAACAATTTTTGAAGAAAAAAACTATAGAATAATATACGGCGGCGAAAATAAAGGATCTGGTATGAAATGGTCTAATAGCCATATTAATATACTTATAGCTGGAAATAAAACATTCCGTTTGAGTAAAACGAAACTATTAGCAGCCCGAAAAATGAAAAGGAAACGGAGATGTGAAAAATTATGAGACCAGCAGAGAAATTTAAATATTTCGGTAGCGTAATGACAAATAAAAGAAAAAGTGAGGTGCTGAAGGAAAACCAAACATTAGCCGAATAAGCTTTAATAGAAAAGGAATTATTTAACAAACGAAATTAAATGTAAAAGGTCTAATGAAAGTACGTATATGGGGAGCATTTTATTATACGGATCAAAAACGTAGAGGTACTGACAAAAAAATTAAATAAAACTTTTGAAATATATCGATAGTGTCGAGTGTCTCATAGATACAGAAGAAAAGATGAGAAAGGCTATCAGAGTACATGCTAGGGCACAACAGTTTTATAACTACAATAATTGGAAGTAAATTGGACGGAAAAACGGAATAAAAAAAAAAACACAGTTGGATGAATAAAATGACAAGGAGAACATAAACGACATACCGGAAGAGCAAGAACAAAGTAAAATATAGAAATTAAAGATTAATCGGCTGAGATTGCAGCGAACGGAGAAAAGCCCTTAATAATAATATTCGATTTATTACTGATAGTAAATCAAAGCAATGAACAACATTCAGATTATATAAAAATAAGTTCAGTCAAGCGTGATGTTTCATGTGCTGAGCATTCCCTATGTTCAGTAAAGATAACTATTATTTACATTTGCATTATTGTCTTTTGTTTTTCATACAATACATACGTAATCCTCAGTACATGAAACACAATGTTCGACTAATAGCGATCTTTCCATTGATACATCACATGACCGAAAAAAAAAAAAAAATGTTTTTTGGAACTTTTGAGCTTTCGGCGCCCCAAGGGTCCGATTTTAAAGATGGTAACCCAAATGTTCCAAAGTAAAAAAATACACAAGGATGCGCATTCTTTGAACCTTGTTTAAAATTTTTAGCTATAAAGCTGAGTCACGAGCGGGGGCTACACGTTATTTTTTGTGTTTTTTTAAACTTTCGGTAAACTTCCAATGTTTCGTTAAGAAAATAAAATATGAGTTTGCTCCCGACAAATAGCGCCCTTTCCAACAGTATATCATCATATGCCCGGGGAAAAAAACATATTTTTTTCCAAAATTTCGAGCTTTCGGCGCCTCCAGGGTCTAATTTTAAAGCTGGAAACCCAGATGTTGCATAATATTGTATTGTCATTAAATTACAAAATCAAAAAGATACTTCCTCTATTTAATTTGATATTTTACTAAACACATATAACTCAACGGCGCGAATTTATAGGGGGAGCAATAATTACTCTCCAAAGTTTTTACCAAGTACCTTTTTTAAAAGCTCGGATACAAGCCTTTTCAAACGTTTTACATTTCATTTTTTAGTATTCATTTACATTTCGGAATTTTTATTTATTTATTTATTTTTTTTCAAGAGATGAGTTAGGAAAAAGTTTTACATTTAAAATGTTCTTATCCTGGTCGTAGCTCAGAGGTTGGCTGTATTCATTATTTTCAGCGACCTTCAACTGGAATCATTTAACAGCCAATATCATTCTGATTGTTATCATTAATAATAAAAAACACTTACTTATAATTTATCCCCCATTCGCAAACACACGTTGAAAGTTAAATCCACCCCTATACAACTTTTTATTTAAACACTTGTCAAAGTATAAATGTTAGTAGAACTATGAGAAATATTCAAATTCAGATATTTTATATATTAACAAATAGTTTTAGGCAATAATACATACGAAACCACAATTGTTTTTTCAACAATTTATATTATTGGCAATATGCGGAATTCGCGAATGAATACAATGTGTATTTCATATAACCAAGATTGTCGTGAAAAAGGAATACATTTCTGCTATATACTGTCAAAGAATTTCATAGAATTCTAAAAGAGACTGGAAAACGCTAAGAAAGTACAGTATCAATACTGGCATTGGTAACGACAGCACCATTCTGCCATGACGCTAGAAACACTTTTATCGCACACGAAATTTGAATTAAATATTAAAAATAAGCTTCAGTAAGATTCACACTAACAATTTGTATTATTTTATATAAAATTGCACATTTTCTCATCTTTTTTAACTTGTGTTAAACAAACATACACAGATATACCGGAAGGTATAAAAATAAAAATGCTGCAACAATAAAAATGTGATTATCTTATATTTATAATAAACAGGGGGCGTGAGGGGTGTACATTATAAATATAAATCGTACTAAGCTGTTTAATAATGACGCCGATATTCTTGTTTTTTTTTTTTTTTTACAAAATGTGTTATATGTTAAAAATCGCTTATACTAAAAATTGGCAAATTTAATATTATTCACAGTCTTTTTACCAAAAGTGGTTTTAAAAATAATAATTATTTCTTGAACATTTAGTCAATGGTAACTTTTTACTGATACATAAATATTCACATAGTAATTAGGAACAGAATGGCCATGGCGGTTTTTAAACGTTACAATTAAACTAGATCATGAAAAAATGGCAATCTCACGTACAATAATTTGACCGTACGTGACACCGTCAATTTCAAGTTTTTTTTTTAATAGTATACCAACTGATTTATTTTATATCTTCTTTTCTAATTTTTCATATTTTCATAAGGATATTTGCAATTAAAAAATTGTAATAATACTCTACATTTCGAGATTTCGATATCGTCTATTAATTACGCTTAAAATACAAATGAACTTAAAAATAGATTAAAAATAAAAGCGACGGCTTTATTTTACAAAAGTACAAAAAATATGGACGGAAAAAGTTACAATAAAAATAAATACAGAATACTGTCAAGTAAGATTCTTTTCTTAAAAATGTTTTTTTTTTTTTTAAATATTCTCTGCTTTTATTCTACTAAAAGTATTCTTCATTTTATTCTTAAATTACTAGATCAAAAATTGAGAATTCGTGCAACGCGGGAAAAAAAATATTAAATTAGTAATCATTTATTGTATATTTTTAACTTTCTACTTGTCGCTCATCGCCTTGAACGATTTTCCACTTACCTCATTACTACAATGCGTTTTCACCCGCAGAATTGTCTTTCCATAAAAAAACCCGTGCTACTTTCTGTGTGGCAATATTCGGCAATTCCTTTTTTAAAAGTTTTTCCATGTAATTTAAAGAACAGCTCTAGCTATTAAAAGAGAAAGATCAATCATTACAGGCCCAAGTAGCGCGAACAGCAAAGAACACGTTGTTCCTAGAAAGGTACATTTACTTTCGATCATGAGTGTAAGCAGAGATTTATTGCTGTGAAAAATAACACGGAAAAAATATCGTTCTCTCGAAGAGACTAGTGTATTCGTTCTTGAAAGAATTACGGAAAAAACAAGCGAAGATCGAAGCAAGTGTAGTTCGGAGCTCGGGGAAACGAGTGAAAGTGTTAATTAAAAGAAAATAGTTGGAATTACAGATATGCAAATAAGCATCATTACAAATACGGTGGGCATAAAAAACGGGCAACAGCGATTATTGCCTAGTACAACTAAGACAATTTTTCTATCTTTTTCTGGATTAATATACACGTTCTCAAGAAGATTTTAAGAATCTTCATTAGACTTTTCACAATGCACCAGAATGAGAACGTCTTCAAGCGTGACTAAAAATATCTTACAAAACTACGTATGACTAACAGCGAACAGTAGAATGTTAAACGTATAATATTAATAATCGTCTAAAAATTTTATTAAAGTTTTAAAACTGTATAAAAATTAACCTTTTTTTTTGGGGGTAAATTTATTATCTATTTCTCAACTATCTATCGAATACTTTTTGCGCTCGTATTATACATCACTATAAATGAAAATTTGACGGAATTTAGTAAATGTATAGTCTTACACGTTTAACTGGTGCACAAAAATTGTACATTAATAGTCGTTTACTGGTAACAATATGTTATAATTGATTTTACCGAAATAAGAATTAGAAATATCTATTAACAAATAAACAATTACAGGAGAAAGTTTCTTTAAAGAAAAAATAAAAACCCTATTAATAATGAAAAAGATAGCGTTGTACTGAATTGTCTGTATACATTACACAACTAATAGCGGTAGTAAGACCTATCAAAATATTTGGTCCTAAACAAAAGGAAATTTTAATAACAATACGAAACATTCGGTGTATTTAAAAAATTTTAAACAGCGTAAATTATCAGTCAGAAATTGTCAATAAAAGGACGGATAAATAAAAATAATACTAATAACAATAGTAATAATAATAATATTAAATATGGACGGAATAGTGTTACGTTGGAACGCCCCAACTTCGTCTATGCTTTAGTTTCGTGCGCGTAATGCAGCCTGCTTTGAGATTCCTTTAAATTACGTTGTTTCTTTTTTTGGATGTGAGTTTCTGTTAGAAATAAAATTCCGGAAGCGAGCAAAGCAAATACGCTGGCAACTGCCATTCCGTATGACCAACCGAAGAAATTATTATCATGACCCGGCATCCAATTATCTCGGTTACCCCAAAATCCGAATATTAAACACGCCAATGCTGCCGATATACCTGCAATTACGCATTAACGTTTAAATTGTATTCTGTTCCGATTTCAATATGCACAAATCAAATCCAATATTAAGGATGGCACACGGTATTCGGAGGGGGCTAACTCGTTAAAATTGAAATATTAAAAAATATATAAATTTTTATTTATTTATTTATTTTTTTTTTTCGTTATTTGGAGAAAATGAAACAATCTGAACTGTATAAAGCATTGAAACAGTAAATTAGAATAAAAAATTATCGGTACAAGAAATATACATAAGGAAAAATTCAAGTGTAAAAAACAAAAAGTAAGACACCCGAAAAGTACGTTAAATCAATGTCTACGATATTAAACATGAATCTCCTTATATATATATATATATATATATAATTTTCATTACTTGTGACAATAAAGACAAATCTTCAAATTAAGTAAAAATATTAAGTAGTATTCGTAAGATAAATTTATTAATTGTAAATCTGATTACGAGCCAAGCGACAATCGATGTTTTCCAGTACTCCTCAATGCAATAAAGTTTGGACAAATTTACAAACGGCTCAAAGTTACCGAAAAGAAATTGTCCCTTGCTGTACATGTAAACCGTTCTTGTTTGCTTCACTGGTATTTATTAAAAAAACAAATTGTCCCGCCAGCAGCAGCAGCAGCAGCAGCAGCCATAATGTACCGTTCGAAATCTCTCATATCCTTTCATATCGTCCCGGTCTATAGTTCTCTTCACACTGTTATAAGCCTTTCCAACCGCCCAAATTTTGGTAAGAACTAAAATTTTATTAAAGCTATTCGTACTCATCGTAGCAGTAAAATGATACTCGTATATCGTCCTGGAAATTCTACTACTGTTTAAATTTAAGCATTTCACTTAATTCTTTATAATTTTATAGATCAACGAAATTCCCTGTACATTTGCCGATGTTAGAAAACAAAGGGAATTGAAAGTGGCCAAATAACATTGTTTCGGTTTTAAAAAAGTTCTCGCAGTTCTTGTTTTCATTTTCAAAACCATTATGGATTTTTAACACCCCTTCCCAACACGCACACGCTCATATTTACGTATATACATAACAAACATGTACAAAGATTAGTAATTAAAAATGGTAGCGATTGTGAAGACGCCGAAGTGAAATTTTACCGGAAAATGGTATATAAAAATGCATTTTCTACGAAATTTTTGCAAAAAAAAAAAAAAAATAGCTGTTCTTATCGGGCCTACGCTAGCATACTTCAATTTTTAAATTCAATATCTAGCCCCTTATTACATGAATCCCGGAGTGGTCACGTGGAACGTAATGGCAAACCACCACCTACAACATCATATGCGCGCTACGTCGTCAGTACACAGCAGACAACACGGGACTGCATTCGCGTATATCGATAAATCAAACGATTACTGTCAGTTCTGAATGAAGTCTTGCGCGTGTATACATTCGTACTGCATATAAACAATTGCCTAGTACACTATGTCTGTATCTGTACAGCTGAGATGTACAATTAGAGTGCCCACCAACCGAAAGGTTGAGGAGAGAAAGAAGAAGGAGTGGGAATTTCATCGTTGCTAAGAGTGCATTGCTAATAGGCAACTCGGAATCCCTGTTGCAAAACGTTGGTGGTGCTTCCAGCCTATCGGTACTTTCACGTTATTCGGTGTGGGTGTGGTGATAAAATCTGATGACAGTGGAGATGGCAGTTCGTGTCAACTGTTGACAACTCGTTCGAAAAAGCGTATGGCATCGAACGGATAGCGGAAGACTGTTGCCGGTGTCAGCATTGGAATGCGGCAACCATTTGTTGTAGCATCAGCAACGAGGATGCGTAGGATACGGCAAAAGAATGGGTAGCGCATTAGATGTTCTTTTTCTCGCATGTACTATTCACTGTGACCAACTCCCTTCTTGGAGCGGTCAACCATCAGTGCCTGAGAATAAGTCAACGGTTATGTTAAAACTACGGTCAGGAAATCTCCTCGGCGATCATCTACCGTACTTATGTGATCTGTTTGCTGCCTCCGTATCTTTTTATTTGGTAATCAATAGTCATAGCTAGTTTCTATTATTCTTCGCGCATATTGCGCACTCGGTTTTGGAATGAAGTAAATAACCAATTATACTTGATATTAAGTATACTGAAATTATTTCTATGTGTACACGTACTTCTAATTTTACTCATATAACTATTATTTAAACGCGCATATTGAGTAATTTTTTCAATTTTAATTTTAGAGAAAATACTCTCGAAAAGAATACGCTGAAAACAACAATAATACAATATATACATATATATATATATATAAAAAAAAAAAAAAAAAGGGTAATAATTTTCGAATTAATTACACCGGGGTACGATACTTTTACAATCGATTACAGACTACTACCGAATTAACCGTGTAAAATAAAAACGCATTTACCTGCACCAGTGAGAGCAGACCCAAGTGCAAATGTCATTTGCGTAAACCGCTCTTCGTACGGCGTGCAACAAGAAAAAAATACTAAAACACCGACGGCGCTGACTATCGTACTGATGAAAGTAAGGGTGTAGAAGAACTGAGTCATTATCATGAACCCTGAATAAACAGAAATAGTATTGTAAATTTATTAACATTTCATTTACTGTAAAATCAATTTAAATCTATAGTTTAACGGTGAAGTAAATGAGAATGTTACTATGTGTTTAGTGTAAATTAGTAACTGTAACAGATTAGAGATAATTCGTCACTATCAAATAGTATTTATCAGTTTTTAGGTAAGAAAAATATCACAAAGCAACCGTTTAAATATACTGTTAAATTACAATATACAGCTTCGATGGAATCGCCGATTAACATAATACAAAAACAATCGTTATTATACGGTAAAGTAGTTGGGAAACAAAAATTTCACGAATAAAATCAAGCGATTGTTACACACGAAATTGCAGAAAGTAAACTAAAAGAAAAAACTTATGCGTAGTATAGGACAACTAACTGCAGCTATTGCATTATTCGCGTCCAGAATATCGAACAATAAAAAAATACGCATATGTCTTACTAATGAAATACAAGCAGAAAAATTTACTCGTAACGAAAAATTTGGAAACAGCCAATTTAGAGTTCACAATGTATTAAATCCGACGAAAAGAATAATTTTGTCCAATGTATTACCACATACACTGCATATAACAGCAGGAAAACTTACAACAAGCAGGACTAAAAATAACCTCGCCTCTAACGTTTAAAACTAGGTTACACAAGCAAGGTTTCGAACATATTTTTAGTTTTAGAAAACAAGTGTGTGTAATACAAGAAGAATTAGATTAAAAAAAAAGGATGAATATAACATACCAGATTCAATAATTGGAACGTACGATAACGAACAATTTAGAATATTTATCACCACAGACCACAATAATAATAATAATAATAATAATAATAATAATAATAATAATAATAATAATAATAATAATAAACTAAATATGCAACCACAGCAAAATAGAAATATAATAAAACAACATATACACAAGAGGAAACAATAAACAAAGAAGGTGAAAGCAATTTGACAGTAGCGTCGAGATTAACCAGTTTGGATGAGATGGACATTGAAGACGCCAATAAAAACATAGTACAATAAATAGATGAAGAAATCAAACATGCAATAATGCAGACAATAGGAAAAGATCAACATAAGGAACAAATTAGAGAAGATACACAAAAAGAAACGAGAATAGAGAAAAAAGATATCTCAACACAACTGCAACAAATACTTACAAAAGAAGTAACAATATTGGAACCATCAGTAACTGTGAGTGACAAGAGAGTTAACAAGAAAGCCAAATTAACTCAAGATAATACAACAAAAGAAAGAACATTAGTAACAATTAGAGAAACAATAGAAAACCAGCATAAAATGGAAACGGTTCAAATAATAAATAAAATGAATAAAACAGCAATAAAAACGATTAAAAACATCGCTAAATTTGATCAAAATTTAATCATAACAAGTAAAAATAATGTCGCAGTAGTAGGTAATATAGCGGCAATAACGTAATTCAAGTATATAAAGTAATAGAAAAGTTTTAAAATAAATTTATCCTACGTATTGCGTAGAAAAATCAAATCATATAGCATTTAATAAAAAAAAATATAGATAGCCCTTTTAATTTAAATCAATATATAAATTGAATATTAAATTTATACAACAAATGAAATACTTAGTAGTAATAGGCAGTAAATTAAAATTCTATAACCACTTTAATTATATTAAAAATAAATCAACAAAGCGTATATGTATTTGTACTTTACGACATCAATGATAGATTAAATTATAAGAATGGAATTATATAAACCAGTAATATTACCTATATTAAAATTAAAATATTTTACAAAAATTTAAAGTTGTTAAAGAGCATTAGTAATCGCATTAATTAAATCATACAGAACAATTAGTTATTACTCATCATTAGTCATAGCAGGTATCATGCTATTAGAAATGAAGCTAATAAACCATATAAAATCTATTTTTAATTAATAAATAAAATTTACACGTGATTTTAAAAAACGTAATATATGAAAACCTATATATTATATTAATGAAAATAAATTATTTAAACCGAAGCAATTTAAAAAGATAATAATTAATAAATTTCAGAAAATATAGGAAAATTGTAATGGGATAACATATCAGTTTTTTCCAAGTTTAATTGAAAGAACTAACAATAATATTTACGCACTAAATTATTTTAACGTACAGTTCATGTTGAGCCACGGAATATTTAAGGATTATCTAAAAAAATTTTAAATTTCAAATTCAAATAAACAGATGCATTAGATGTAATTTACAGGACAATGTAGGGCACATTTTACAAGGATGCAGTAGGAATAACGTAATATTTAATGCTAGTATAGATGAACTCACAAACAAACTTTTTAAGGAATTTCATAAATATACAGTTAACGAAACAAGTGCCATAAAAATAGTATGCATTTATATTAAAAGGTCTCAGTAGAAAGTACATATTTTAAATAGATAAGTATAATAATAATATAATAAGATATTTTAAAATGGGATTAATACAGCATTAAAGCTTAACTGGATGAGAGACACATTAATCGATCATTGTGGAAATATTGTAAATAATAAATAAATATATTATATCACGAAAAAAAAAAAAAAACCAAACACTTATTACACAATATAGTAATACGTTTAAAATTGTTTTTTTTTTTTTTTAAATCTGTCTAGCAATAAGCCATTTGGCCAATTCATTAACAATAATAGTAAATAGAGAGAATAAGACAAAACAGTGCTAAGATTTCGCGTGAATGCCGATATAACTTAAAATTACATATACATATATATATATATATATATATTTTTTTTTTTTTTGAAGGATTTACACTTCATATAATCAACAATATTTTAATATATATACAATTTCAATATTATTTCCATTAAGTATGTGCATGCCGACAGAAAACCATAGAACGTATTTAAATACAAGATTCACAATGAAGCCTAAGAGTCTCTAAACCGCAACGGTCGGTTTAGTAGTCAACCAAATTAACTACTAGGCTATTTCGGTGTATATATATACGCAAACACACACACTTCTATTTCATTATCCGAATCTGAATGTCAAGACCTTATTTAACACAGTTACAATACAGTGTAATTTATTCCAAAGTTTGCGCATGTTTAATCTAGTTAATTTCTTAATTTAGTTAATGTAGCAATTTTTTATCGGTGATCTGCCTTCCTTTTTTCTTACATTCACCTATCCTTGTATAATTCTTTTTTTGCTTTATGAGTTTGAAGAAAGTTAGTCAGCTTTAATACGTGCCAGTAGTCGCTGCTTAGTTTTGACTCTGAGCTCCTTTAAAACTGATTCGGTTTTTCTACGAGCTGTCCAAGGAATTCTTAAAATTTTCCACCGAAAGCTTTAATTTTCCTTCCCACAGATTCGTTAATGTCCCAGGTTTCTGACTTACATGTCACCATTAATTTAGTAATTTTGGACATCTTATGGTCTTTCTACATACAGGTAAGTGCTTCCCGTATTTCTTCATCTAAGCTACCATTTTTCTAGATGTATCATAAGTGTGCCTAAGCATATTCATTGATTTTTAACTTCTGTGTCTCGCAACAGTGTTAGTGATTGCTGTATTCTGTTTTTCCTATCAACGGTTAGCATTGAGCGTTTATTTTTATTCAATTTTAGGCCAGCTTTTTTGCCAATCATTCAAATTTTTCCCAAGAAATACTCGAATGCTTATCTTGAATAATTTTTTATCGTTTTTCCTCCGATAAATATTCCTCCTTTCCATCCGTCCGTTGCCTGCTTCAGAACCCATTCTCCATAAATGTTAAAAAGGATCGGTAATATAACGCATATTCACTGAACAGTTAGATTAAACCACTCTTATGTTAAGAACCATGAAAATTATATACTTTTTTTTTAAGTCAGTGTGAACCGAAAATTAGGATAAAAATTTTCAGTTTTAATTCTTATTATACAACATTCAAAGATTACTTCTTAAACGGTACTTTATCCTAATTACGATTTTCGAAGACGTTACAAAGTCCGCCATGCGTATGACGAAATAGTCTACTCTTTTCTAGAATCTAATATGCCATATAGGTGTAGGAAGAGAAAGAGAGATGAACATAATTAAAAGAAAATATAAAATTAATTTTGACGCTTAAAAGTCAATGTAACAGCCGAATTGTCCACACATCTTACTGAATAAATAATAATTGAAAATTGCTTAAAAACAACCCATGGTTGCTTTTGACGAATAAAAAGTTCACAGTTAGAATCCTAAAACGTGCTATCCTACAAACTTCGATGAAGCGTAAATAATAAAGTCGATAATGTTGACGAAAATATTGTAACGTGTCTGTTACTCTTAATTCCGAATCGTATAATATAAACGGTCTCAATTAGAAACAAAGCAATTCGGACAAAATACACGGCGTTTAGTAAACGACCATTGTTAATTATCTCATTTCTGTTCTTAACGTGAGATTTTGTAAGCAGTTTTCTCTTGAAATATCATTATGTACAACTCGAGACATTTTCGTTTTATTTATTTCGTATTTATTTTTTATTTTACGTTGGATTTCTAAAATTATAAACCATTATAATTTATATATCTTTAATTAATAATCAACTTTGGGGGCTGCTCTACCGTTTGATCTGTTTCTTTAAATTTTTTTTAAAAGTTACTAGAAGGTAATAAAAATGCGAATACCTACAAAATAAGCGTTACCACCTCTGTGAGATAAGGAAACCAAAAAATAAATAAATAAAAGCAAACATAATGATGTACTAGTACCTAGTATAGCTAGCCCAATTACCATTAGCATTTTTTTCCTTTTATTTAAATGACCGAAGGGAGTTATGAAATTTAGGTTTCCCGATGTACTAAGGCTAATGATATTAAAAATGGTAGACTGGGACTAATTAGTTTTTCTCGTTATTCAATTTGTTTTCCAAGATTTCCTTGATATCCAATTCAATTGTAGATTAGCTATGAACTTGGGAATGATGTTAGTTCGAACGACTCGAACCTTAAACTTGGTACATTAAATTCAGTAGTCAACCATCTTAACTGCTCGTTAGGCAGGAGTATATTTCATTCGAGACGAGCTGGATTTGAATTTTGCTGGCACACATTAAAAATATAATTAACTACTATGTTGGGTTAATGTCCCAAGGCTAACGAGTTCTTCTCCCCATAAAAAATACATTCGTGCAAAAAAGTATACAAACGAAAACATTGTGATTGTTTAAAGTCATGTAAACGTTGATAACGGAAGCTGCAACTCTTTCCAAACATTACAAATTAATAAATGCAACTTGATTTATTTGAAAAAGAAGTTTCTAATCATTTGATAATTAAAATAACATTATGTCACAAAATTTAATGCTAAAACCTTAGGAACAAAAAAAAAAAAAAAAAAAAAAATTTTCGATAAACTAAAATATCTAAATGAACTAACAATAAATAAATACATACAAAAATTCACAATTTTCAAAGAAATGTAAATAAACTATTTACATTTCGTTGAAAATTGTGAATTTGTATGTATTTTGATATTTATTATTTAATATATTTGTGTTAATTTCTGGTGTAATTCTGTTATTCAAGTACTACAGTTTCTTTGACGATAATTAACTCTCTTTACAAATGTCCCATGCTAATTAGCGAAACTGAAATATGTAACCTTAAATTTTAAAAATACCGAATCTATGAAAACTAAGTTTTTCTTTGCTATCTTCATATATGTGTTTAAAATTGCACGAAGCTCTTTAATGACGTACTCGGACCCACTCAATTAATTTTATGATGCCGCACTATCCTCACTGTACAATTCAATAGTATATTACAATACTACATCATAATTTTAGTAAAAGCATTAATGTAATGAATACTCGCATTTCTTTTGCAGTACTTCATTTCTTCTGTAGTAAATTTATTGAGCTCTTTAAAATCATTATTTTATTAATTTTTTTTTTTTTTTTGGGTTCGTCATAAAGACATTGGCCCAAGAAGAGGGGGAAGAATAAGAAGCGGAATCAGATGTTTACGCGATCAGATATGGAAGATAGAAAAGACTCAAGTGCTGGAATGACCGAGGGTGATGGCAAGGAGAGGACAAAAGATGCACAATACGGAGTTGGAAGACCACTTGACAAAAGAGAAGAGTACAAGGAAGAACGTTCGGAAGCGATATAAGTGCACTCAAACAAAATGTGATTAGCGTCACCTATAAAGTTGTGAGAGGAAGGGTGTAGGGGACAGTGAGGAGAGGGGACTAGAGAAAAACGAAATAGGGAAGCAGGAAGCAAACTGTACCCAAAGCGTAGGCGACAGATTGCAGAGAGAGTTGAACGCCGCATGGAGGGAAAATTGAAAAACCATGGATAAGACGGTTTGTTCAATTTTAATATTTCAATAGTTGTATCCTTGAATTACATGATAAATATTGTTCTAATATTATTAATGTACATTTTTCAGGACCTCTATTATAAATTTAAATAAATATACTTTAAATATTATATATTCTGATATAAACAATACATTAGAATAATTTAATGTAAAAACATAATTTTCCATTTACTAGGAAAATATTGAAAAATAATACTGCTACAACTGTTTCACGTGAAAAACTATAAGTATTAAAAACTGTTAATAACTTTTTTTGCACAACCCTCAATAGCAATTTAATTAAATTAATCCCCGAATTAATGGGTTTTTTTCTTTCTTTCTTTTTTTTTACTGTTTGTGATTTGGAGCATCCAAAACGAATAATTTACCACAATCAACAAGGGCATTAAATAACATCAATAAAACGAAGAAAATTACAAAAATAGCGGACAAAAATATCTGCTTTCTATGTTTCGTATCTTGTTTAAAAAATTAAAAACTCTAAAGTGTTAATTTTATATCCTTAAAGTAATAGTTTTAACGTAAAATAGTTATAGCGAATTAGGATTACCCAATAATATTTATTTAGAAACTGCTCGCAATACTTGGCGAAAGGAAATTATGAAAAACTGATACACTTAAAAATATGCAATGTTTTCACAACGAACTGGGGAAATCAGAAATTTTCGAGAACATAATTCTCCTATCTATCTATCTATATATATATATATATATATACATATAAAAACTCCGTCCTTCGTGCCTTGACTCTGTCCGGGGACATCCACGGATTTACAGCTCTATCACTTCTATACTTCGTATAGAACGAGGAAAATTGACGTCATACTTTCCGACTGCGCGCCAAAAAAAAAAGTAAATCTTTATTTAATGTCACATTTTGGGACAGAAAAAGTAGTGGGGATCAAGCTCTAAGAATGACGTTGTCATTAATTATATGATTACTAACATAATTATATCATTTATTTCAAATACTTACAACAGCTTAAGAACTAATCTTTAAAAGTAATATAATACAATATTCTCCAAATTGAAACTTATTATCTAATCTAAGTTACTTAATAATTTCTGTAAAATAATAATACAATCATTTTTTCACACCTAAATTGTAAGCCAATAATGGTTGTAAAAATTCAAGAAATATAGCACAGGGAATAAAGTAAAATCAAGAGAAAAAAACAAACGAAAAATAAGTTGTTTTTTTTTCGCTCTTTTTTTCTCTCTCTTTTTCCCCTCTTATTTTTTACAACGTACTACCAACCATATTTTCATTTCGTCCAGGAATACATTCAAATTTTCTTCATCTTGAATTTTATTTGGTACATTTTTCATTAATTTATCATACTTTTTTTCTCATATTGTCTGTTTTAAAAACTTCTAGATGTTGTATGTAGCAAATTTTATCGTAATTTCTGGTCCTGTAAATCCCTTTTCTCATTTCCGTTTTATATCTCATTAATTTAATCGTAATAATACAGTACTTTTGCTGGTATTTTGTTGTTCTCATTCCATCAAGCGATATATTCATTATATTATTCGTTTTAACTTATTAGGTAATAATATTTTTAAACATCTTCTTTGTATGTTATTTTCTTTATTTCAGTTATATTTGTCTCGTCCAAATTCAAGTCTTTATTTAATTTTAGACGTTATCAGTAAGTCAAAATATAATCGTAGAATTTTAGTACGTTAGTTAAGGAATCGTAATATAAAATTATAACTTTTTAAATCGATTTATACTGAAAATATAATATTTTACGTATATTTTGGAAAACAGCTGTTAACCTATTTTTTCAAACTTAAAAAAAACGTTCATATTTGACATCTTCGGTATACACATTATATTAACATGAAATTTCAAGTAATAATCACCATTCGTTTGGGCAGTAGCAAGATTTTCAGTTTGATCAAAAACATGGCGCTGCCCCTCTCTCTAAAAAATGTAGAGGAATTAAATAAAACTGTCCACACTTTTAGTAAATTACATAAAAGATCATCACGCAAAATTACGGTTTGTTATACCTACTTGTACTGAAAATATAATATTTCGTATATTTTCTAGAAAACCGGTTTCAACTCCTTTTCACTCTTTAAAGTTCGGATTTTCAAAAAAGCATTCTTATTTGACATTTCCGGTTGATGAATTATGTTCATATGATATTGCAATTACCCAATGTAAATGGTTTTGTCCGTAACATGATAATTAGTTTTTTAAAAAAACTATCTTCTGACGTTTATTCCCTTTTTTTATCTCTAAAAAAGTTAAATTTTTAAGCGCATTTTTGCATGGCATAAGTACATCGTGCTGTTATGCTACATGTGAATTTTCAGTTTCATAGACCTAGTAGTTTTAGTGATATGTTAATAATTATTAGTCTGCTTAAATATTTTCCTATTTTCCCTTTTACGTATATAGATTCGTATTTAAATTCTTCATCTTTACATCATCACTCCCTTGTGCCTTATTCGTCTTAATTTTTTTGATTAAGTTTTCAATTATTTTACGGAAAAGCTTTCAGGACGTAAAATGATGTATAAATTACTTATCCATACCATTATTTATAAAATGAGTTTTTCTGAAATTCAAAATGTGTATCAGCCCTATTTAAAATTATCTATATTTTTTAGATTTTCTTGTGATTAGGTAATTTCACATTTTCTAGAATAGGTTTTCGATTTTTTTCTACACGCATAATATTTAAAATTTGTGTTAACTAATAGCGTAATATTACTATTAATAGAAAAGCAAAAAACATTTATTTCTTAAAAAATCAGTGGATTAATTGAATATATTTAACCAATCTATAAATTTGTACATCCTAAACAAACCTATAATAAATAATTCACATTGAAACTTTCGTATTCAATGGAAAGCATTCTTGTGTATTATTAAGATTATGTAATTCTAATATAAACGAAAAATGTTAATGAGCAAAAGAAAAACGAAGAAAATCTTTAATGGTAGAATAGCTAATGTTTTAATTTACAATTTACCAACAAAATAACGAAACTATTGTTCAGATGAACGGAGAAAGAAGTCCTAAAAAAATACATACATACGTATATACATGTGTACGTATATATATATATCAACAAACAATAAAGAAGAAATAGTTTTAACGAACGAAATGCGTGTCAACCAATAACAAACCACAATTTAAGATATAGCGATAAAATATTATAAACAATACTAAAAAAAAAAGTCAAACTTTCACTTTCTTATCAACTATGACAGTGAAAGTTTTTTAACTCAATATTTTTATCAAAACACATGCAAGTGGTTTTTACAGAATAAACCATTATCGCAGTAGTCCCATGCAAAGAGTCATACTATACGGGTCATCGTTGCTAACATGAAAATATGTTGTTCGTAACCTCGAACTACTTTTTTTTTTTTTTTTTTAGTTACTTATTTCGACGAATTTCGATAAGAGAACTTATTTTTACACATTTTAAAGTATACAAGGCAAAGATGGCGCACCGAAGGATATTAAAAAGTTTGACAAAACGTAGAAATTCCAGCTAAAAACTAGGTTGTTGCATGTAACTACAAACGAACAGCGAATTGTATTTCTTTAAACAATTCGGAAATCGGCAAAAAAACGAATCGAAACGAATTTATTTAGATAATTTTACGAAGACAATTTCATTCTCGAACTCTCCGTTTCTAAAAAGGGTTTTAAAAAAATAAAAATTTTTTGTCTAAACTTCTCCCTACGAAAAAATTAGGTCTTTTTATTCGCAGCTATTCAGATTCGAAACAGAACAAGATTAATTGCGATGTGAGTAATGATAAAAATGGACATCGAACATGAAGCGAAAAAAAGAAGAAATAGAGATCACAAAAAAAAAATTTATTGTATTTATACATATATCAGGCGTTTTTATAGTCGATTTTTTTTTTCAAATCGATTACGATATATATATTTTTTTTTTAAACTACAATATACGAAGTCATTACTTATTCTGTAGTTTCACCTTAACACAGATTTAACAAACACCAAAACAATCAACATGCGCTGTTATAAATCACATGGGTTTTTTAATACTGACGGAATCAATTTTTTTCAAAAATCAGATCACTTTTATTTTTTTCATCATTAGTTTGCAATTAGTTAATGGAATAAAAATATTAAGTATGTAGGATAGTTTTGGCTACGAGATACATTATGATGTTTAAATCAAAAAAAAAAAAAGAAAAAAAAAACATAATGTCGAACCAACCAAGAGATCAGTTGCGTGTCTAGCTGAATTAGTTGCACTGGTTTGCGTAAATCTTCCTAGTTCGAATCATTTTACATCGCTATAGCGATTTAGATTCGATGAAATAGTTATTTGAATCTATTATTACATTCCACAAAGATTTTTATTTTATTATTTCTTATTTGAGGGAGATCGAATCTTTTACCGATATTATATGTTTGTAAAACGTTTCCAATTTGTTTTCAAAAACACATTAAACTAAATTTGCTACGACACAGGGAAGATTAGTTTGACCCCTACGCAAGGATGGCATGTAAATTCGTGAAGTATTGCACAATTTTTTACCTTCTCTGATATATGGAATCGTTACACTTTTTTTATTTTATAGATAAATTTCTAATTTAAAAAATCAATTGTCTAACAATAAAATAATTTAATTACAAATTTATAACAACTATTTTAAAACTAAAAGTAAAAAATTTCATTAATTATTTTTAAATTGATATATACATTTTTTTTTAAAATTATTATTAAATTTGTAATATTTTAAAACCCAAAAATTAGTTTTTTTTTTTAAATTCATCGTATATAAGCATATGAACTGGTGACGCTGTTTTGTATCTTTACGCAATCTACTTTTTAATTTATATAAATGTTTAGTTGTAACATTTACTGAAAAAAATGAATAAAGTTTTATTCAAGATTTTAGTATACATTTTAACAGTCGGGTGTCTTTTAATTATCAAATGCTTATCAAACATTAAGTTTTATAATTAGAATAGTAAGAATTTTAGAAAGATGCGAACGCTAAAGTTTTATATTGCACATTATTAGTGCGTCCTTATTTAGAATATGGTTCAATTGTTTGGAATCCGTATGCGTCACGATTAATACATTTACTTAAACTTAAATTTCTTAGATATTTATCATATAGGATTCTCGGACTATATCCCACGATTGATCGGTACAATAAATTATAAACTACATGAAATTTCAATGCACTATCTACAAGAAGAAAAGTTACTAAATTACTTTTTCTTTATGACTTATGTAATCGTATAATAAAAAAAAAAAACGATTTACTAGTTAAAGTTAGTTTCTTAGTGATACCTAGTAAGATTAGGAATAAATTATTTTATTTACATCGAGGAAGAATTACTATTAGTGAATTTTCAATTTTAAAATCAGTTATGAAGGCGTATAATTTTATTTCATTTAAATTTTCTAAATTAGACTTATTTTATACTCCAAGGCCTTCGTTTAAAAAGATGATTTATCAATCGCTGATGAATACATCTACATTAAAAATATAACGACAGTGTCACTTATATTATTCAATTATATTATTTATCTTATTTTATTTAATTATTATTTTGCTATTATTTGTTCAGTTTATGGTTTATTTAATCTAACTTATCATGTACATATTGATTGTATGTTAAGAGGCCTTACTGTTATTGGATTTTTACCCTATTCAGATATAAGAAAATCGTAAATAAATAAATAAATAATTTCAATCGGTTGCGCCTAAATAAGTGAATGGGAATTTATAAAATATTCGTCAACTTTTTCTCTGTTTTCCTAATAAACGAAATAATATAACAAATAATATTAAAATAACCGCTCGCTTTAAATTTTTTGTTTCAATTATTCGAAAATATATTATATATTAAAGGAAGTTATTTACACAACACCGCGACAATTAGAGTGTTCATATATTTCCTAAAAACTTACCTACCTAAAAAGACAAACGGTTTAGAAGTTATTACATTTGAAATAATTTTGGTTACGTTTCGAAGATTATTGCAGAATCTTAAAAATAATAATTCTTCACAAAAAGGATCAATCTTCGCAAAATGTATAAGTCATTACGTATTTGTAAGTTCTTAAGTATAATAAATGAATAGTTTACCTTAAAGTGTTTGTGTGTACATGAATAAGTGCTTATGGAAGTAATGTGACTGAGTTGGTACAAATCCACCGAGGTAAGTGGCTTAATTTTACAAAAATATCTTATAAAATCATTCCGTGTATATTTTACTATATTTTTCTACGTAGTGAATTTAGATTTTGTTTAAATTTTTGTAAGGGGGCGGTGCTTGTCCGAGTGAAGCCTTTAATACTGGCGGTGTTTGGACAATCATTTTCCACATTAAAATTTGTTATATCATAAATGTACGAGCAATTAAATATATTAATCAAAACAAAAAAATATTTATAAACATTAATAATGTTCTAGATTATCTTGGTTAAAGCATCTAGCTCTTATATTTAAGATATCGGGTTCGCAGCGGAATCAAGTTACTTTCTCTAGCGTTTACTGCATTCCAAACAATTTTAAGTACCGGTAAAGTCTAAAAGGCACGATCAAAAAAAATATCGTTGGTTCTATGAAACTTTTTGACGTCTTTTTAATGACGTAAAACTTATTTTTTATGCAAAATTTATAGGCAATGTTAAGTTTATACCGGAAATAATGTCTTCAGAGTAAATCATTTTAAGCTTCAACCATGAGGGATGACGTCAGTTGTTGACATTAACCAGATGTTGAATATTTTTTGATCTACACATATTTCATTATTTTATCGGACACATTTACGAATCAATAAAAACATCGAGAATATTACACATTAATGGTGCTTTGCAGCTCCATCTAATTCTACGTATTCGTTGAAGGGAGAAATTTCTTACTGAACGCATCTCATTTCTCTAATACCGTTTTAAAAATTTCAGCTCAGTCCTTTATATATATATATCGTTGAATTGCCCATACATATTTTTGCACTTTTCGTCCCACATTTAATTTGCGAAAATTTCTTTATCCCACAATAAAAATTTCAATTGAAATTTTACTATATCATCGCTTGTGTCTCCTCCGTCTACTCTATTGTTTTTCTGATTACGTTTGTTTCCAGTTTTCTTATGTAGCACAAAATTACACATATACATATATATCAGTTTCTTAATTTTTAACGTTTTTTATTTCAAGCTCTTTCATTAAATTTTGAATTATTTAATTTTTTACATTATTTAGTACCTAGTTTTCAAACTTGGTATATGATTAAAAAATTTGTATTACAAATGCGCATTATAATATATGTACAGAATTATAGACATTTCTCACAACTGTTCATCATATTTTATTTAGAATACTGTTATTTTCGTGAAAATTTTGGAAGCATATGCCATTTTATTATAACTTTTCGGATTGAAAATATCGTTTTGTTACACACGTTTATAGCCAACTAAAAACTTCACAACTGTAAAATTGACGATTTACAAATTCTAATTTTTATGTAAAAAATCGAAGTCTACTTCCGAATATTATCTTAACTATTATTTAAAATGAAATGAAAATAAACGTATAATAAAAATGATCGGCAAAAAGCAAAAACCCTAAATAAACACTAAAACGACAATGTAAATAAAATTGCGAATAAAAATGTTACGGGAACTGATCAACCCTAAAATCAAAAAGCACTTCATTAGTTCGGAACGTTTAAATGGCTGTATTAGGCGGCAAAATTAATAGTAATCCACTACAACTTCCAAAATTTAGACACTATTTTATGGACTAGTAGTAGAAAACGTGAAAAATGGACACCTCCACAATACACAATTATTATAAAAAAATGCACTTTGTTGTACTATTACGTATATTTAAAAAAATACGGCACTGTCTCCACTGAGAATTCGCGAATGTAAAAAATTAGTTTGCACAGTTTTATTTACTATTTTTAGCGGGAAAATTTTTCAGAAATGTCATTTACTATAAATTAAAATTACTATTTGAAATTAGCCGCTTAACACGACACGGCTGAAAGCGATTTGATTTATGCTACATCTGAATTAATATACTTTACGGTACTTACATGGTACTAAGTAGCCGCGAATTTGATCATACCCTTTCGTAAAAGGATCGAAGATCCACCTGCAACCAACGAAAAATCTTCTTTGATATTCATCATTGGGATCTGGCAAAGATCTAAAACAATGTGTCCATAATCCAAGTCTGTCAAATTTAGCGCCTGCGACAATGTACGAAAACACGTTAAACTGTATTCGAATATTAGAAATCGTTACGTAAATGACTATACAAGAAAAAAACAAAAAGTTTAGCGACATTACCTGTTATTCGATAGTCACTAACTAACCAAGCGCGAGAAAAAAACGCTAGCACAACTAACACAAAAGCAAATCCGAAAATGCCAATAGCTATATTGCCAGACAGCGAGCGTTTCTTCATTCTAAAATGACGAACAATTTTCAGAAATATTATAAAAATCACTCGAGTCGCGTAAAAATTCTTTTACACGCCAGCGGGATCTACTTAATTTCAATTTTTCTTTAATGTCTACGTTTAAAAATAAAAAATCTACATACATTTAACTAATATAAACAAATAAACATTAATTTATTATCAACCATCGTACTTTTCTATTTAAGTAAATTTAAACCATTTTACGCCAGTATAAAACTGTATTTTATTCTTTTTTCTATTAGTGTTACAAATATTTAAAACTATAATCAATAATGGCGCAACTTAGATATTTCCGTTTTAATTTAATAAACGTATAAAAACTGCAATTGAACCAGAACACTGTATAACATTTTTAAACCTAACATTTCAGTTTTAAATTATTTATGCATTAGAATCGCTTAAGTAGAGTATACTTACTTAAACGCTGTTACCAGCTTTTGTTTTGAAATTATTTTGTTCAATTACAAACACAAATGGGCGTTTCCTTTTATTTCAAAACTCTACATACGATTAAAAGTATAATTAATTTTACCACACAACAACAAAACTTACTTATTGACCAACACGCACTACCCAACTTCAAATGACCAAATGAAACGGTGAGAACCATCCAAAATACAATTAACCGTCCATTACGTAAACATAAACCTGTTCTAAGGTAAGGAACGTGATTCATGAGCATCAGGTTAACCAGTTATAAGTTTCAAATAAATTGTACGAACATTTTCAGCTGCTGAATGAATCTACAGCGCACAAATATCCGTTACATTTAAAGGGAAAGCTACGTTGGGAATGAATGTTAAATTTATATTTATTTCAAAAAAAATATATTTTTTTTTATTATTAGCTAATGCATTATAGTTATTGTTTAATATTAATATTTACAATATTACTTAATTTGTCAACAGCCAAAAAATTAATAAAAAGTCATTCTCAGCTTGTATACATCAGGGGCAGTTGTGCCTAGCCGGTACTACTTTTTTATTTATCCACGTGGTGCGTCACTAAAGAAGTAAATCAAATTTTCTCAAATGCCGTAAAAACCAATATAATTCAAATAAAAAAAAACAAAAAACAATATGTTGTGTTCCTCCACTCCCGCTCAAACGGAAACGAATAAAAGAACAAAAAGATCAACTTTAGGAATAATCCTTTTTTATTTCGTCATTGGTCCGGAAGTAGTCCTCTGTAGTTCTTTATTTATTATTAAATAAAGTAATAACAACTACGTGTTCTACGAGACGAGTCTAAAAAATAGACAGCCAACGGTTCAGTTGAAAAGTGCAACTTCGAACTGCCGAACGTAGCATAAGAACTTCGAAGAAGACCGAGTTAAACCGAAAAAAAGACTAAAATGGAATATAACGGAGATACGGACTCAAATGATTTTAGGAAAAAATGACTTCGCCATTCCGCCGACAATAACCAGAGCAAGCCACTTACGATAGGTTTATAAGGATGGTAATTGATGAACGAAAATGAACAGAACAGAAACATAAAATAAAAGATAATTATAACAATGAGAACTACACTAATTGGATCATTTATCGATGAACGAAAAAAAAAAAGGCTTTCGAGAATATTAGCATGGCCGCTCATGAGAAATATTGTTGTATACACGAATCGAGTAGTAGGGAACGAAAATACAATAGATAGAGATTCAAGGAAGATAGACGTAAGGCAGCAGTGGGAAAATGGACTTTGGTTCAGAGTTAAATAATTAAACAGCCGACAGCGTTAAAATTGATAAAGAAACGAATAATAAATATAAAAATTATCGGAATTTATGGAAATAAGGCAATGATAGACAAAAATGGTATGGATAATGTTTGGATGTAGCTGAATAATTATAATAATAATAATAATAATAATAATAATAGTAAGAACCAATAACATGAAAGAAAAAAACGAAGAAATAGGTGGCAGTACAACAAATGTTTAATGTTTTTAGTTTGGAAAATAATTCTGCTTTATGAATAACAATATAATATTCCAATATAACAAATAATTTTTTTTTTTTTTGTAATTATAATACGGACCTCTCTTTGTTGTATGTTTAGTGGGTTAGCTGCTCATGCCTGGCCACACGTTTTCACATCGCACTTCCATGAGCGTCTCCTTTGTCTAATTTTTTTCCTGCCCGCTATTTTTCCTAATGAAATATTCTGCAATAAGGAATACCTTGGGCCATGGATTAGATGACCAAAGTACTTCATCTATTAATGTAAATCTTTATTATCATGTGTAACTTCATCGCTCGCGCAGATTTGCGCATAGATAGAAACTATTGAATAATAATAATAAATAAATTTAAAGCTAAAGATCATTTCAAATTTTTCAAAAAAAAGTGACGAACTTTTTTAAAACAAAAAAGGCGTAATGATTACTGATGAAAAAAATTAATTTAGCTAAAAAGGTATTACCTTTTTTAATTTACCTGCTGAATTTTTGAATAATTTTTTCATAAACAACACATTAATATGTCACAAACCATTTCACAAATTTAAATTTCCATTGTAACTTTTTTTTTTTATATTAACATCAATTTGCCTTATTGTAAATAGTTTCACAGACCTTAATTCGAAAAATTTTCATTTATTTCGATACTATAAATAAAAATTAATACTCGAACATGAAATCTGTTGTTTAAAAACAAGAGCATAGAGAATGTAAATGTTTTGAACAGCACAAAAAGACTTCGAGATCTTCTTGATTAACACTTTGTTTCTATCGACCACTACTGATGATTAACAGCGTTTTTTCATCGGAAGAAGACGATCAGAGAAGATAAAAAGAAAACACAGAGGATGGAAACAAACAAGAACCATTATCCAAAACGTAAAAAGAAAACGCTACAATTTATTGAAATAGGAACGTTATCGATCATTTCGACGTCAAATCACCTGTTCTGGAGCCCTTAAACATTAAATCCTCTGCTCGAAAGCAAACAGGAAAGAAAAGGTTTCGAGAATTTTTTCGAACTGCAGAATCGTTCATTAAAACGGACATGTTTGATTCTGAATACTCTTGGAAATAATTTAACTACTGACCTGAAAACACGTTATGGTTAGGAGTTTATTGAATTTATGAGCGAAATGTTCAGTTTAGATCTGAATAATAACCCTTCTACATCTACTAATCGTAACAACATCTGTGCATTATCACTGAGTTACACCACATTACGTTTAACATTTAAAAACATGAAATTATATTTTGTACTACTTTGATCACTACTAATCATTGTTGGCTATTACAGATGTACAACCCCAATCCGATTTTGCAGAATAATTTTATTTTATAATAAAAACTAATCGACTTCGCACTGAAGAATTTTATGTTTTACTTTGAAAATAAAATTTCACTTAGTGAGTAAAACTGATCCACTCAATTGCATTACTAATTTTCATTTACGCCTAAACTACTAATAACGACGGGTTTTTAACATTCAAGACAAAACCATAAATTATGTCCATGATTATTTCCTTTTGAAGAAGAGGAAATTTTATTCGATGTTGTGTGTTTTATGTGTTTTTAAGTGAAAAATGGTTCTATTTACAGTACTTAGCCTTCGGGAAAAAGGTAACAAATTCGATTATTAAACTAAAATTTTTAAGGTATTTCAGTTATAAATGTCGGGTCTTACAGTTATTTTATAAATAATTATAAATATATTTAATACACACTTCGAATATAACTATTACACTAGTCTTTGTTTTATGGTTATGATTTTTATTGTTTGTTCCGTCTCTTATCGATAAAAGTAAATCAAGGCTAATTTTGAAAATACAAAATCGAGGATAAACGAAAACTTTTTGTTTTTCAGGGTGAAATAGACGCGTTAAAGTTTGATTCATCAACGGTCCTATCAAAAATTGAATAAGTGTAAAATTGCGCCCAACTACTTTTAGTGGTTTTATTCTGACACATCAGCTGGGTAATAATTTGAAAGCGAGAAGGCACCATTATTCCCAATATCTTTTCAAAAATCAGAAAATTATTACATAGTTACTGGAATAATTCATTAATCATTTTTAGAGGTTTCAAGCGTTTCATACTAAACAATTAGGATAATCGCAATATAGCTGAAACGACAAAAATTAAAAATTAGTCAGACAAAATTATAGGCTTTCTATTATATTACATTTTTATTTGTTTTTAAAGGGAAAATTTTAAATTATAATGTTATAATTGTATGAAAAACCGCAAAATTTTCGTACTATATCTGCATTTACGTTTACAGTAGTATAAAGTTTCATTTATGGTCCTTCGAGTAATATATTTCAAAAATGAAATATGACCTACACGAATATTGAAAAAGATCTGATATTAATTCATGACCGTGTTGCCTGTTGCCACGCAATATCCAGTCAAAATTTCAATTTTCCCCATGTGGTACTGAGCACCACATGAAATTAAGTTTCAACAAGTAGGCCTTGCTAGTGAGTATAGATCAAGCAGAGTTATCCTTCTTAATGTTCCAAATACACTTGGCAAAGCATGAAATAACCGATTTCACGAGTTGAAAATCTTTTGAATAATAATACGATTAAGGGTTGGTGGTGCGATCTTTTATCGACAGAATAATCAAATAAGTGTTCTGTCTTTAGTTTACTTTGATTCTCAAACGTCGTCGATTATCTGGTCTGGTTGTGTCTTTGTGCACGGTCCGGTGGCTCACGCGTGTGCGCGTGGACTACGACACATGCCGAAATATCGAACTGTGTCGTATTGTATCGAGCGGTGATAATAGATAAAGGCCGGCTCAGGTAGATCGGATGCGATAAGAATACATTGTTGTCTATATCTGGTAAACGATTGAGTGCCGGGGGTAAGTCGGCCGTCCGAATTAAAAGCGAGTTAGTGATCGCGTTCTCTTTCAAATAAGGTATTATAATTTATCTCTTAGTTTTCGTATAAATTTCCATCTAAAATAAATAAAGCCTAATGCCCACCGATGTTTTAAGAAACCGATAGTTATTCGCGGTACAGTTGTAGTTTTTTTTTTGTTGTTTATTTATTTAGTCTCCCTTACGTACGAGAGTGAGGAAAAGGGAGAGTTCGCAACAATAAATATGATTATCAGGAAGTAAATTTATGTTGACTACTGTTCGAGGGTCGGTATTGTTTGGGCGTAATCGATTGGCCGTCCGCTGAAGATGAACATTTCGAAAACCTTTTTAGACTATTTGCTGTTTTATTCTACCTCTACATATGTTTTTTTTTTTCTTTTTTCCCCAGTCTAGATTATACTAGTGGGGCAAGTTTATTGACATAATTGTTACAATAGTATAATATATACTTATGAAATAAAATATACTATCAAAAGATGTAATAGTGATGTTGACACTTAGTCACCATTACAAAACTTCAGTGTTACATAGTTACTTACTACTAAAATATATTAATTATCTTAAATTATTGTTTATACTAATTTGTAATATACTTATTTTTACATTTATTGTTAATACATATACTTAAGAGCTTTATAATTACATGTTTGCGAAATTAATGTAAATAAAAAATATATACTTTACACTTAAGATGGTTGATCATTAGGCCCTGATGACAACTTCCTGTGCATTATTTTATGGAAGTATTGTAATAAATTGATACAGGTGTTTTTGGTAATGATCATTGATGAGTTTTGATTGATTTTGTATTTTTCTCTTAAGTCTTTAAATAAGTTACATTCAAATATGGTGTGGAGGAAATTATCTGGACGGTTGAGACTGCAGTGCTTGCAGTTTGGACTTGTGGATATCTTGAAGTGGTGTAAGTATTCACTAAAGTTTCCATGTCCTGTTAGAATTTGGGCATTGAAATAGGTTATGTCCAAGTTTTTGAGATTTAGTTTCTCCTCAATATTGGGGAAAAATAAGTAGGTTTTACGACCTGTGGTATCTTCATCCCATCGAGATTGCCAAATTTGAATTAGGATTTTATTGATGATGTTTTTCAAGATTTTTAACGGTGGTACGGTACCAGTAGTTGCTATAATATTGTTAGTTTGAATTAAATTTAAGGATTTTACAAGTTCTAGATTTTGTGTTACTCTGTATTCTGAAATGATAGCTCCCCCGATTAGGAAGAGATCAAGGGGTAAAATATTAGCAATTACACAAGCTGCTGATGTTGGAGCAGTTCTGTACAGAAACGACATATTTAACAGGAATTTACGTTGATGTTTATTTACTAAATTTAGTACTTTTTTATTTACATAAATACATGCACCATAGCCATACAGTGACTGTACTATTCCTTTGTAAAGAATTATTCTTTTTTTGTGTTGGAGACCGTAATTGTTAGGAAGTAGTTTTCGTAGTTTGTCATAAATGCTGTTACATTTAGCACTTATGTTTTCAAGGTGCGTTAAAAATTTGAGTTTGCAATCAATCGTCATGCCGAGATATTTCAAGTTGTTTACAATTTCCACTGGTTCACCAGAGATGAGATTTAAATTTTTGAAATTGTCTTTAAGTTTTTGGTTACCTAAGACGATAGCTTTGCATTTTTCCGGTGCAAAGGTTAGGCCCATATCTGAAATTATATTTTCTAATTTATTGCATACAGCTATTATTTTATTTACACTTGTACGTTTAGTATTAAAAATAATGCATAAGTCATCAGCGTATGATATGAGGGTTGTGTTTGCATTAATCACTGTACAGAAAGATTCTAAATCATGGTGCACCTTGGAATAAAAAATATTCCACAGGGTTGGACCAAGAACAGAACCTTGGGGAACTCCGCAGGAAAGTTTTTTGGTTGAAGATTTATCGTTGATTTGCAGTTGAACATGTCTATTCTGAAAGTAATGCCCAATTATGTTAATAAGTGAGATGTTAACCTGCTTATTTTGCAAAATATTGATAATTTCAGATCATTTACAATTGTCAAAAGCTCCTCTCACGTCAAAAGAAATGACCAAGGAAGAAGAGCTATTGACACTTTTTACAGAAGAAATTAACTTATAAATTGCACTTTCGGCAGAATGTGCAGTTCTGAAATCATACTGGTTTTTGTGCAGTATATTTTTAGTGTTAATTTCATTTAGCAGGAACTGATTTATGAGTTTCTCATAGATTTTGCCCCAAGAATTAAGTAAAGAGATCGGCCTATATGCTGAGATATCAGATAAATTTTTACCTGGTTTTCTTAGCAGAACTAAGTTAGCTTTCTTCCATGCAGATGGAAAATATTCAAGTTCTAAGCACTTATTAATGATGACACCAAAGAAGTCAGGAAAATATATGTTAATTTGTTTAGTAATTTTGTTTGTAATTTTATCATTTGCAGCTGCTTTTTTATTAGATAGTGATTTGATTATATTTGTAATATTTCCTCGACTAGCATGTAGTTTGTTAGGGGAAGAGAGTAAAGGCAGATGCAACTGATCGGATTTGTTAGGGAAGAAGTGGTTTAAAAAGCTGTCACATTTCTCCTGGTCATCACGAATCGTTTTATTTTGATAAGTGATTTCAGGAATTGTGAATTGTTTGTTTTTTTCTAATGCTAATTTATAGGGCTTACCCCATGCATTGGACTTACTAATAAATTTCTTCCAATGATTTAGCTTTGTTTGGAATATTAATTTTTTATACATAAGGTTCAGTTCTTTCAGGGTCATATTCAAAACAATTTGTTTTAAAATATTTTTGGTTTTGCTTTTCTTTTTTCTGATAATATTTATGTGATCTTTTATTTCCTGCAAATCTGCAGTCCACCAGTCATTGAAGCGAGTATTATTTGGATACGAGCAGAGATTGATTTTTTGTGTGAAATATGTATTGAGGTGTGTTATTTTGTTGTCGAACTGGGTTGGGTCTTTATATAATTTGATTTCTTGAAAGGAACTGTTGATAACGTTATTATCAATGATTTTCATTAGTTTCTTTATGTCAGTTTTGTAATAGGTTTTTTTATTGTTACTGCAAAATGAATTATTTGAGTTATTTAATGAAATGTTGAATATTCTGTGGGGCGTGAGGTCTGCGGTTAAGATTTCAAGTGAGAAAAGAGAGGCTATTTTTTGTGAAGCAATAAGATAATCGATAACGCTGCTACCGTTGTAGTTTTCAAAGGTAATAGTGCCATCATTTAATATTATTAAGTTATTACTGTGAATTAGGTCATACAGCAGTTGGGAATTATTGTTGGTTTTGATTTTTGGTTCCAGAGTGGGCAGACGAATATTAAGGTTTCCAATAATTATTACATTAGATTGAGGATTGTTTTTAACTATATGATCTAAGGTTTGTAATGGGAGTTCTCTTTCTTTATTGGGTGAGAAATAACAACCTATTAGGAGATAGTTGCCAATAGTTACTCCTAGGATATTCTCAAAATTATATGTCAGTTTGTGTCCAAATGTTTTCCTTAAGATGAGAGCAATTCTACCATTTACATAGTAGGTATAAATATCGGTGTCTATAGATATTTTGTTATTTTTTAAGTAAGGTTCACAAATGACTGCAATGTCATATTGGAAATTAATGACGTCCCTGATAAATAGGTGTTGAGCAGCTGAACAGTTGTCAACATTTAGGTACTTAAACCGTACCACCATAGTCTATCTGAGAAATTATGTAATTATGATTTTTTTGGTATAAAGGACAGTTGTGATCAGAGACCTCATGACCAACCATTTTGATACATTCTATGAGTTGTTCATTATTAATATTAGCAATAGACTTATCTGTAGTCTTATTTCTAATGTGATTAATTACACAATTGCTACATGAGCCTTTGATATTGATTTGTTGCACTAAGGCAACAAAGTTTTCTTCTGACTTGCAGAATTTTTCCAAGTGGCCATAGCGGTGGCATTTTTTGCATTTTTTGAGCGGAATTGAATCATCGAAGGAGAAGCTTTCCCACTTAATTCTAAGCTTCTTTTCGCAGGGGAGCATTGAATATTGAGAGGGATGGAGTCGTACAAATATAAGACTGCCTTTTCCTTTTATTACTTTGTTGACTGAGATTGGTTCTCTGTTTGATTTGCAAATGACATAATCTTTTACGTCATCCTCTGTTATGTTATTTGTCCTGAAAATAACTATTGAGGGATCCAAAAGCTTCGGAACTGAAATCTTAACATCTTTAATCTTATTTTGAATTTCTGTATTTAACTTATCTTGGTCCTCTTTGGTGTCAGTTTTTATTATGGCAGTCTGACTATTTATTTTTTTATACAAAGTTACATTTACATTTAGCTTGTTAAGACATATTTTATTTTTTAGTTCTTTATCAAATTCTTCAATGTCCTTTGCCTTAATAAACAATTTGTTCTCTGGTTTGGGTTTATTATTGTTTAACAATTTATCCCTGTAAGATAACTTCTTGTGTAGGACTGAATCAGGTTTTGAATTAAACAATACTTTATTAATAGTATTTTTAATTTGATTTTCATTAATTGAGGCAGTCTTGCTAATTACATATGTTAGTGAGACACACTTATTTACAAACTTCCTTTTGTATCGGTTTACGTTGAACTCTTTGCTCTTTGAATAATTTTGCATAGAATAAAAAAACAAAACATCTATAAGCAGTTTAATAATTTGCAGCAATATAATAAATACATCAATCAGAAATAAATTGATATTTCTCACATTGTAATTTTTAGGACTCTATACGCAAATGATACGCAGAATGATAATAGAACAATTCGGAATACATAAAAAAATCAAATAAAATTCAATATTTCTGGAACCGTTTAACGTATAAATTTGAAAATGTGCATATAAATCATGAATAAAATGTTCTTGCAGAAAAGTGTGTAAAGCTCAAACCATCGATTACCAGGGATAATCAAATTTTTAATAAAACGACAAAATAAACATGCACATTAAAAGAAACTCTATCAGTTAGATATAACCAATTTCCAACTTCCAAACTGGAATTTTCGGAAATTAAAAAAACACTATTAACTTACGAGAATCACGTTTACAGCGCAGAAGTAGAACAAAACAGAAGGTTGTATACAAAGGTTTTCGAGATATCCATCTTCGGCGAACATCTACGCAATCGCTCGGCGAGTTCATTCTACGTCCAATTCTCTATGGCTAGCCGACCATGACTAGCTGATCACATCCAAACAAAAGGACTTTTGAGCCGCGTGACGAATAGGGCTGTGAACGTCAATACATTAATGTTCAGAATCTAGACAAAGATGATTTCAATATTTCCTATATATTAAACAGTATTTGATTAAGAACCGCGCGCCACTGTGGAGTTTAACTCTGTCTCAATATTTCACAACGTTGACAGTGATTCGAAAAGTATAACAATAAGCCAGCATATATTACGTCTAAACTGACTTTAAAACAGAATAACAGCTGATATTTTATTTGTAATACTACACAATATTCTTAAAGAAAATTGCAACCCAACCTGCTGTAGATATTTATGAATACGTGTAAGATGGCTCGGTTATTATATATTTGATGGCGAATATTTTCCATCTGTATCAGAGGGGTGGAGTGTCTCTAAAACAGTTGAGGCTAGGCAACGGCTAAACTGGGAAGACTTTCAGCGCAATCCGTATTCCGGAATTGTGTATCATATCCAGTATGTTTAGAAGATGCTGAATGGCACATAAATATACATATAATGGAGCTATAATTTAGTCTAGTGCAAATAAGGACATGGTATATGCGAAGTATTATAGAATATCTTGGCCAAAGTACTTACTGTTCACTATTTTCAAAATGCTGAATAGTGGTTAAGAAGATTGCTTGAGTATAAAAATATACTTTTGCTACATTAGTTTTATGTTAAAATATAATGTAAGAAATTTACATTCTTTTGTCTGCTAATGCCAAATTTAAATTTACCAAGTGTGATTATTTTTTTTGGCAGAAGTAATATAAGCAGATTTTTGGGGTAAAAACTGTAATCCAGTAGTCGTACTTCACGATTGAAGATTGCCCATGCATTACTGTACTAGATTTTGAGTATAACGAAAACATGCCGGTTGTAAGATATTTAAATCATTTGCAAAGAGTCTTGCTGCAATCAGTGATGGAATATACACAAGTACTCAGGTACAATATTTATTAAAACGAGAGACCAATACACGCTTAATATTTTGCCTTGCAGCAGTACTTTGAAAATATTTGGTTCGCAGTCGAATTTTGGTAATACAGAAAGAAAGTTTTTTCATAAACTATATTAGTCGGTCTTTCATACCATACTTATAAGCACCTGCATAATCTTACCTCTCCAGGCAGTATCATATGCTTTCTAAATATCAAAAAACATTGATGCTAGGTATTAGTTGTTTTGAAATATGTACAATATTTTTGGTTGTAAATTACATAAGTGCTTGAAGTACAGTAGAACTTCTTTTATCGTCATGCTCGGGACCGGGCCTATGACGGATAATTGAATAGTCGGATGACAGAAATTCCAATATAAATATGCACAGAAACATATGTAATACTGTACTAGGTTTTAAATAATTTGGAAAAGAAATGGAAAAAAACGTTTAATTGGATAACATTTAGAGTCGGTATTATTATTTACAAATTTAGTAAAACATAGTGCAATATAGTACAGGTACATACCGAGTATTATCTATACGTCAAATTGTTTACATTTTTAAAAAATCAGTAATTTTCTTAAAAAATCACGAATTAACAATTTTTACAGTGACGGTTAAAAGAAGTTTTACTGTATTTCTATATTTTAGGAATTGAGACAGACTTATAGGAATAAGATCATGTTTTTCTAGGTACTATAGTAATTAGTGAGCTACGAGTTTTTCCAAAATGAAATAGGTCCACATAATGACGAATTTGTTCGCTCTTGCCCGGTTTCAAAACGAGGATAATAGTTACTTTGTTTCATAGACAAGGGAAGCAAATTTTCGTTCAAATTTTGTGGACGTAATGTTTGAGAAATAGAGAAGAGATTTCGTCTGAATTTGGTGCGGTATTTTTAATTAGTCTATTGATGGTGTAATATTTATTTCATCTTTTGTAAATAGCATATTAAATTCTTCCTGATCATCCGATTCCATTAATAGTGTTTTTTGTTCTTTTTCAGTTTTTTATGTAATTACAATTGTTTGCAGTAGTTTTTCTTTGATAAAACCTTAGTAGAAAATTCATCAAACATATTTGCTACATCTGTTGAATTTTGGGGGTGAATTTAATGATTCTTGCAGTGTAATAACAGGGGGAGGTTTTTTAACTCTATTTAAGGTATTCATTTCCCAATAGATTTTCGAACGGTCGGATTCAGCATTAATTTCGTAAAATAGCTTCCCCTATATTGACTGGTTTCTGACATCCTTTTGCTTTTGAATTATATTTTTTCATGTTGTTCTCATTTTTTTTCTTACTTCATGACATTTCGTATTTATTCTTACAATTCCTTACATATACACACATATACAGTGTGTCCCAAATAACTCATCCACTTCTTTCAAAATCTATATATAGTAAAATGAAAATTCAAAGCCTCGTATTGGTAAATTGATTGTGTCATATCGAATGGGAATATTTTTGACTTCCTCTCGCGCAGGAAGTGGCTTATTCAAAGTGGAAGTCAGTTTTTTAAAATTAAATAGAGTATTTTTTGTGAATTCTGATTTTACTTTGAAAAGTAAAAAACTTTTATTGGAAATATTTTTTCTGAAATTCTTATTTTTAATCCCAAAATGTCCTCTAAATTCTAATTATTTTGCGACAGTGTGTCATAAAATATAATTTCAATAAGTCAACAAGGTGTGTTCATTGTGAAAATTTGTGAAATTGACTACTTCTAGTTTTGCCCGGGAGTTGGTAAACTTGAACGAGCAGTTGAACCGTAAAGTAATACTTTTGAATATAACGCAGTATTTACAAATAAAAACTTTGAAAATAACGAAGAAAAGAATTGGATTTAAGATTAAAAAATTTTCAATTATACTGAAGAATATTTGAAATGGAAATTTCTAGCTGTAATTTGTAATATATATATATATATATATATATATAGGGGAGAAGCGGGATGAATCGGACACTTTTTAGTTTTGAGCGATTTTTTCTGTAATGGTAAATCGTATCAACTTTTTTTTTTGCACCATTGTGTAGTGTGAACAATGCGCTACATTTTGGCTGCAAAACACTTTTACTTTTCAGATAAGCACAACTTGATGAGCTTAATTTTAAACTTCATCCATTTTGTCCGAAGTATCCGGACATATGTTTTTTTCCCATTTAAAATGTATTTTTCTTCAAGAATTTGCAATACATGCTTATACAAATCCTATAAGATGAAAAGTCAACATGTTCTACAAAAAAAAAAAAAAAAAAAAAACAAACTTGAAAAATCATATTTTATTTGCATTTTGAACAAAAAACGATGAAAAATTATAAATGAGTCGCGTGGATTTTAAACATAAACATACCCCTCAAGTATTTTTTGGGGGACACTACTTTTTTTACAATTTAATCGTAAAAAAATGCATACTTGTCACGAATATTGGGATACTGAAAGATGTTTCCAGTGTGTTTTTTAGTGAACGCTAACGAAGATGGTTCCCAATAAATTTTGCCTTTTTTGGGCAATATAGCAGCGAAATTTCTTCTGTTGTTTCACTTGAAAGTTCACCACAACCCAGTCACGGATTTGAACGTCGCTAAAATCTTTAGTGAAGCCTTGGTTTGATATATCTGAATTCTTTTTAGGTTGGGATTGAAAATTGAGGTTTCTCTTTGCTTTTGGTTTATTTTTTGGTTTTGAATCAATTTCGGCTTATGTACGTTCTGTAGCTTTTTGAGCGTGTTTCGCAGCTTTCTCCATCTCAGGAGTTGAAGTTAACTCTGCACTTTTTCCTGGTTTCAGGCGAATTTTTCTTGTTCCTGTTATGACATATCTAGGATAGGTCGTTTTGTTTTCAAGAACGACTGGGGAGAAGATTTATTCGAAGATCCGCTCGAGCTTGAATTCAAAGTTTCGGTTTTGGCCTCATTCTCTTGAGATGACTTCAAAGTTTCTGGTTCAGTTGCATTATCTGGAGATGAATTCAAAGTTGCTGTTTGGGACTCATTCTCTGGAGATGGAATCGTCTCGTTGTCCAGAGATTTTTTTATTTGTTTCAAAAGACAAACGGTTTACTGGCCATAAACCAGTACATTCGAATGAATTTTCGATTTTTACTGGAACAAAAACAACTTCAAATGACACATTGCGACCAATAACCTGTATTAGTATTATGAGACGTAAAACAGAGTCTGGAAATGTGTGTATCTTTAAATGCACATCGTGAACTGTAGGGTTAATTAGTCTGTCCGATTCATCCCTATGGCTCATCTTTTCAAAAATTTGGTCTATTTCAGAAACCCCTTGAAAGAACAGCTCCAAATTGTGACAGGTTGTTCATAATACTTCAATAAAAAGAACTTATCTGATATGTCTTCAAAATTTTCACGCAATATACGAAATTTTTTCAAAAATCAATATTTTCTTTTTTTTAGCATTATCTCAGTTACACGAAAACAGATATCGCAGTCGATGAAATGCTTGATAGATATCATCAATAGCTTGCCTTCGTACTAAATTTTAACTTTCCAATGCCTCATATAGCCGAGAAAACACGATTGTCCGATTCATCCCACTTCTTTATATATACACTTTACCTAGAATCCGTCGATGCATTTATCATCTTTTAATTTACTATTTAGCATCCCATCAATCCAATACTATTTATTTATTTAATAAACTATACCCCATTCCTTCTTTAGGCTTGAAATGTAAATTATTATTATTTATCTTTTTAATTAAAATTTGTATATTAAAAAAGATTGTATTAATATGTGTTGACGAAGTTTTGTTTCTTCCATAATTTTTATTTGCACTGTAAAAAAAATCAGCAAAAAAAATAATAAAACAAACAAAAGTGAAAATCAAAGTAAATAGAAACTGTTAAATCAACAATTACAACATACAAAAATACCTTAAATTTACTGTTTAATAAATTTAAACTAAAAGCATAAATCGTTACCTGATTTACTGGAAATAAAATATGTTAAATAATTCGAAAAGAAAAAAAAAAAGAGAAAAGGAACTATTGTATCTGACAGTAACTACACGAAGAGTAGTGGCAGAAATAAATGAAAAAAAAATAAATAAAAAAAAGTTAAACAGTTAATAAAAAAAAATTGAATAAATGCGGAAATTAAAATACAATTTTACATGGTCAGGTAATTTACAATTATAAAAACATACGGTTTTAGATGATTAAAAATAGCAAATATAAATAAAATAATTGTCATCTAAACGATATAAAACGAATATGCAGTTTTGAACTACTTTAAACATAAACACAAAAAATGAATAAGAAAAAAGAAAATAAGATTTTTTAAAAATTGTCTATTAGCTAAGAAAAAAAAAAAAAAAAAATGTAAATGTGCATTTTAATTGAATAAGAAATACTAATTAATATTAGATAATTCATTCTCGATTCCATTTATGTTTTCTGAAAAAGTAGCTTGTATCGCCGGTTAAATTGTTTTTTAGCTTAAAAACTGTTCAAACGTGACGGGCAGACGAAAATTATTCATCTTAGCATAATAAAAGTGGTTTAATTTTCCAGTCACTAACAGCGATATATCCTGTCCAGGTTCAGAATAAATATTCCATCGTTTGGAGTGTTAATAAACAACGAACAAAGCAAAACATGAAAACTAATTCGGGAAGAGAACGCATTGTTAAATCACTTTAGGGAAAAAAGAAAAAATTCTATTTCGTAATCAAATAAATTACCGTTTTCTTCTCTTAACATAAGCAATAACCACATACGAACTTAACATAATGACAAATATATAAGTTAGTTTACTTTTATTGGATAAGAGATAAACTGTTTGACAGGAATATAGTTATTTCCTTATGTCACTAGAGGTATCATTGTCTCCCTCTATTTTAGTAATTGGCTATTGAATTTTAAACTGTTGCAGTTCCTGAATAACTTGTGGATTGGTTATAGCGTAATACTAAGATTTGCTAAAAATCGGTTACAACAATTCTCTTTCGAATAAAAAAAACTGACATTTAGTACAGAATATAAACAATTTTTATACAAAATTATAATATGGTAAACCTACTTTTTACAACGATATCACACTTTACGCAATTTTAGAAAAAAGTTTATAACCTCAGAATTTTAAAAAACCTTTCTTATTTCATATTTTTAGTGTATTCATGTAGAAATTCAATTATCTGATGTAAATGGATTCGATTGTAGTATGATCACTATTTTATACCAAAAACAGGATGAAGCCCGTTTTCATCGTTAAAATTTAGAAAATTCAAAAAATATTTTGCACACTCTTCTTCATCTTGAATTTCATTTGGTATATTTTGCACTAATTTTATCAATACTTCTTCCATACTGTCTGCTTTAAACACTTTCAGATATTGTTTGTAGCAAATTTTATCGTAATTTCTGGTCCCGTAAATCCCTTTTCTCATTTCTGTGTTACACCTCATTAATATAACTGTAAGAATATAGCATTTTTGCTGACATTTCGTTATTCTTATTCCACCAAATGATATATTCATTATACTATTCGTCTTGTCTACTAGGTAACAATATTTTTAAACATCTCCGTCAGTTATTTTTTTAATTTCAGTTATGTTTGTCTCGCCCAAATTCAAGTTTAGACATTATCAGTAAGTCAAAAGATAATCGTATTACATAAGGAATCTTAATACAAAATTATAACTTTTTAAATCTATTTATACTGAAAATAAACATTTTTCGTATTTTTTGGAAAACAGTTTGTACCTTTTTTCTCAAATTTAAAAAAAAAAAAACGTTCCTATATTTAACATCTTCCGTATACACAGTATATTAAGATGAAATTTCAAGTAATAGTCAACATTCGTTTGGGCTATAGCAAGATTTTCAGTTTGCTTAAAAACACGGTGCTATCCTTCCCCCCAAAAATGTAGAGGATTTTAAAAAAATGTGCACACACCTACTTTACCTCCACGTTTATATAGTATAAGACAACTTTCTTTTGTTCATAATGTTTATACAAGTATATATTAATTTTATATATGAAAAAAAAAAGGTTAAATTTCCTCCTTGATGGGAAAAAATTCGATCATATTTTTCCTTTTAGTAGAATGGTCATAGTCCTAAACAATTCTCAATTTATAATGAAGATATCAAATAATATTACTAATTTAAAGTTTTGCATTTATAATAAAGATTACATCGAAACCCGATTTATCTTCGGTCATCAATACATACAGTTGTGTCTGCAGTAACACTCAGAAAGGGTTTATGGTGCGAAAGGTTTGAAATATATTAAAAATTTACTGCACAGTATTATATAAATTTTTTTTTGCTACGCAATTTACAAATGGATTGTATCATCTTATTTCACTAAATAAGCTAATTTAATAATTTATTTAAACATCTACAATCAATATCGTTTCATACTTTTGTACAAAGAAAGCATCATTCATTTGACTGACCCCCAGCTGAAAGATATATGTATGTCAAAAGTATCTGTTTCATTTTTTTTCCAGTAATTAATTTTCATTAAATAAAAATTAGCGTAGGTAATTCATAGATGAATGGTATAAAAGTTTTTATTTTTAGTTAACAAAAGGGAGACGAAGTTTTAACATTTTCTTGTATTTCGATTGTCAGCGATAACGGTTTATTTATTTATTTAATTTTAAATAATCTGTTAGGCACAAGGAAATTATTTAAATATAAATGAAAAATTTTAATGTAAAACATACTGTCATCATACAGGAAAATATCTAATATTGCGGTGTGGATTTTCACTTAATTTGTTAGAAAACTGTAATTTTGAAATGTGTATTACTAAAGTTACTTTACTTTGTCGGTCAAATTAAAACATTTTTAACGGGTTAATTTTGTAAAAAAAATAACTTTTGCTGTTTACGTTTTTTCCCCCCTTTAAAACAGAACTGTCGCCGTTATTTATCTTTACACCCCGTTAAATTGGAGATATTTAAAAATTAATTATGCAGCGTAATAGCATGTTATAGACACGTCCTGTTCCAGAGATCACATTCTATACCAAAACTTATTTGATCTTAAAGCAGCAAACTGATGATTTAGTCGCGCACTTTGACAAATCACCTTGACATCGTATAGCAAACCAAAGTGAATAAGCGAAATCGGTTATTCCGTAATTTAAAACGAGTTCATTGTCTATTGTTTTAAATTTTGCCCGAATATATTTGCCGATTCTCACGTATCTGTTTCAACAACTGCAGATGAAACTTGTTTTACCAGTTAACATGTTACCGCAGTACACAGACATGAACACATATTTACACCCGCATAATAATAATAATAATAATAATAATAATAATAATAATAAGACCGATAAAATCGTATTCGGTGTATTTTACATTTAACACATATTCGTATTAGAAAATTATAAAAATATTATTATCGCGAATTAAAATACAGTAATCGTAATTCAAATGAACAAAAGGAGAATAAAATAGAATAAAACAATTTTAAAAATAATGTAGAAAATTATAAAATATCTAATGGTCATATTAGAAATACGTGTATGTATGGATCCACGCATACCACTTCATTTTTTCATGGCACCTATCTTGAGTGATTCTACCGAATAAAGTTTAGAGATAATAAAAGTGTAATTTTTAACTACAAGAATAAAGGTAGATTATATAATTGAAGTATAACACTTGTATATAAAAATGAGATCTATTGAAAATAATACTGACGTTAAATTACTACAATTTTTCAAGTCTGCATTTACACTTAACACATATTAGCTTCACAAACAATAACCGAAAAGAATTTTTTGTTTTTTTTTTGTTTTTTAAAGAAAACTAATAATTTTATATCTATTTAATAATTCATTTAAATTGCGGTAACACTACACTTAAGGGGGTATTCTGGTCTAGAGACTCGATTTTGAGATGATTTTACGGACGTAACAAAAAAAAAAAAACAATAAACATTTTTACTATAAATTTTCTTATCAGTTTTTTATTGACATTTTAAAAGTGTAAAAATGTATTTAAAATAAAAAAAAAAATTCAAAATTGAAATTAATACAGGCCGGCGAAGTGGGGACTCAAAAAAAAAAGCTGTCTCCTGGTTGACGTGATTCCGACCCTTCCGGTTATCTGAAACATAAAATTTTGATGAATTCTTAAAAAGAAAGAATGTAGAATTAGCTGGACGTAGGCTATTTAAAAAAAATAATTTTTTCGTAAAATGGCGTCCATGTGAAAAAATAGGCAGTTTTTTGCCTCATTTTTTCAACTTAGGAATTTTTTAAAAATAGTAAAAAAAAAAAAGAAAAATTCAAAAATCCCTACGTCATGCCAATTTTGATAGTATTAAGAAGGTCTGTACCAAATTTCAAGTAAATCGGTCCATTAGAACTTGAGATATCATGTCAACCGTATCGAAAAAAGTAAGTAGTTTCGAGAAAAACACATTTAAAGTTTGGAGTCTCGTTTCGGGCAGTCTGAGTCGTTTAATAGTATGTTACACTTACATTTTTTTAATCAGCGATTCCTGCCTTATACAATGTTTTTTCTTCCACTTCAAAAGCAACATTTTTTGAAGCTCTTTCAGCTATAGGAGCACTTTTAGCTTCTTTAGAAGTTTCAGAAGCTCGTAGTTCGGAGCGATTAATTCGTTATTGATCGCGTTTGTTGGCGAACGCACGACTTTCAGGACTAAATTTTATCATCATTGTATCCATAATTTTTAAGATTGGTAAAAAACCTTCATTAAAAATACAGACAGCTACGTTATTATGGTTTCCGGCATATATGTGTTTAGGTACAAAGGTCCAGATTAGCGAATTAAATGATTCATTATTATTTTATGTTTCTGAACCCAAACATCTTGTCAGCAAGCTTTCCGAAGACAAATCATCGTATATTGGCTTTATCACTTCTAATACTTTTTCAGTCAATGGCGGATTCTTGTGAACAAAATCTTGTAGAGTACCCTCAGAAACAGCTTTTCGTCATTTACAACAGCTTAATTCACCAGGTGGACAATACTGGTGTTGTGCATTTTCATCAGTTTAACTTTTATGGTAATAAGTAGCCCACACCTCGTTCCTCATAACATCAACAGATTCAGAATTTCGGCAAATAGCTAAACCATAATATAAACTCGATTCATTGATTAGCTTGTCTGTTAATTTTCCAGGACCCTTTTCCACCAATACTTATATTGTTCTTTTTAACTTTTCGTAACCTAGAACCCATTCTTTTCTGCACATGTCCAACATACTCTTACTTTATCACTACAGGATCACTATGATATGGGTCTATATCCAGAATGCCTTTGAATATTTTCGAGTCACTGTCTCCGATATATTTTGCATATTTGACTCCACGTTTTTTAACTGACCGTTTGAACATTTCAATTATAGCGTCGACCTCCATTTTTCCGGAACTTCTTTTATGATTTATGGTGCAAGAATCCACATCCTCTTCGTACCAATCATTGTAAGCTTCAATATCGGTATTTTTTTATGTTGGCAAAAGCTAGATTTAACAATCGTATCGATCACTTTTTTGCTATATTTACCGACAAGTGTAGTTACTCCAAACAGTGAATTGGAACTTCGTTTCCTCCACGTGTCATCACCAAAGATAGTCACGTGTGTAGGGCCAGCATCAGGTTCTGAGGCTTGTGTTATCTCTTATTTTTCCTTAACGGCTTTTAAAACTATAATATCATAAACTGCACATGCAGCTATCTGAAAATTTTCCAGACAACTGTGTAGTACGTACTAATTGACAATCCTTGGCAAATATCCATCATGCTGTAAAATATATTTATGCCTTCCTTTCCTGCATCCAAAAGTCTCATTGCTACGACGATTCTACGATTAATTTCAAAAGCTTTATTGATGAATATTGATGTATTGTATACCGTCACAACTGCATTGCAATGCAATTTTAAATTCCAACCCACGAGGAGCAGTTCGAGAAAATTTAATTTTTTCCTTGCATTCAGCACAAACAGCTACCGCAGACAAGGCCGTAAAAACCGAAAAAATTCTAAGATACAATATTCGTAATTATTTTCTATCATAATTTCATCATCTTTCGCTTAGTTTCTATTCAGGTAGTCGAAGATTACCTACCGTCTACTATTGATTCGTTCCGGCCGGACCGGTTTAGTCGGCGCGTCACAAAAATAACTATAACTCCGAAAATAATTCGAATGGCTAAAAATCCTCTTAGAGGCTCATTCTTAACGGTCTAAACTTTGAAAATATAGAAAGAAAAAAAAATCGATTTTTTCAGATTTCTAGACCACAATACCCCCCCTTAATGATACCGATTTAATAGGTCTAGGTGTGATAATAATTAAAATATAAGATATGTACGTCAGATCTTTTTATGAAATCTAATTAAATCACTTAAACATTAATGTCTTACCAATAACGAGTCGAACAATTATTTGCACGTTATAAATCTTAATTTTTTAAAAAATTATCGAAATTAGTTCTCTTATCTACCGAAAAGAACCTCGCAATGCTTTTGGTAGGAATTACAGCCTCCTTTTTTCGGAACTGATTTTTAAATGCTAAAATGTAAATAATAAATTCCATAATCAGAAAAAAAATTACATGTTTCCGAGGAAATACAAAATTCATAGTTGAATCAGAAAATGTTAAAAGCAATAATATTCACGGAAGAATTTAACAACATAATTAAGTATGTTTCATAAAACTGCTGTAATAAATTAAAAAAATAAATAAACTGAGAAATTATTATTTATTTTTTAAAATTAAAATTATCAGTTTGGTTTTTATACTTTTTCCCCCGGAAACAATATACCCAGAAAAAAATTGTAAAACACTGAGTGTATTAATTTTGCAGGTTTTTTAAAAAACTAATGAAAAGTAAATTAACGCATCACTTAGTAGTACACTGTTTATAGTTAATTTACTGTTCAAATATTTGTAAAATTTATAGCTGCACTCTTAATTATTTATGTCTGTTAAATTAATTATTTAATTTACGCGCAATATATTTTGAAGAAATTTTAAACGAATACGCTGTTTTTTGGTTACATCAGGTGTATAAAATTAACTAACAATAAGAGATATAAGTTGTTAAAATGACAGTTTTAATCAATAATATAAAAAATAACTAATTAATTATAATTCTTTAACGTTACGTTAGCAGTAAATTTTATTAATATATTTCGCTTTCGGCGAAATAAAAAAAAGTAAACAGTCTTTCAATTGAATGAATTTCTATAAAAATAAATCAGTAATTACGTAACATTTGATGTAATATAACGTTGATGTCGAAAGGTATCCACTAAAATAAAGCATTTAAAGTGTAGAAGTACAATACACTACTTTTGAATCAAATACAAAAATATATTACCATTACATCATCATCTTACGTCAAAGTTTCTACAATACCTACAAAGGTGGAACACATTTACGAAAGCTTAAAATGAAACGTTCGAGTCAAAAACGGACTAAAAAATTTAAATATCAGAATGGCCTCCTCCTCCTCCTCCTCCTCGGTAATGTCTTTGTTCTTCTGAATTGTAGTCCGGATTCATAAATTTACGGTGTTTAATGCGTCTAACACGTGATTCAACTAAATAAAGAATGCCTGCAATATATAGAGCAACAGAGCCCAATATAGCAGAAACGAAAGAATATCCCATATTATTATGTTCCCAGTTCGGCATCCAAATGCGAGAATCTCCATTTATAGAGAAGAGTATTACTGCAACTGTCCCGCATATAGCTGAAATATTTAAAATTTTAAGCGTTACAATTAAGGTTCGCATTTTCATCCACTAAATAAGCGGAAACACGTGAGAATTTATATATATACATATTTTTTTTTAAATATAAAAAACATCCTTTTTTTTTTTTATAGAAATTACATAAAGCTGTTCAACTTTCTTAATTGTATTTTAAAACAAAAACGAAGTTACTCTAAATTACCCATTTTTATAAGACACGACAGCACGAAGCATTAATTTAACACAAAAAAATTAAAAAAAAGTATTTGATTTTTGAATAATCTATACCCCAAAGTATTATAAATGTATTTAAAGAACGATAGTATTATATTAATTGATTTTCAAACTAATTAAAATATTTTATTTTATAGTTTAAAATCAAATTTAACTTCTTAAAAATATTTTATTACAATTATCTGTTCTTATCGCTTATTACTTAACATTTCTTTACATTCTAGAAAACTATGTGATTGTGAAATATTTTATCGAAACCGCTTATTTCAGATTTATTATTAAGTTAATTTTCCCAAGGAAAATTCCTATGACAGCACTGCGGGCGTTTTTACTTTAAAGTGTGAAATGTAAATAACAATATTACTGTAGCGGATTTTAGGTAACTGCTTACTCTAGGTAAACTTTTACTGCCTTTATTCAAGTGTTAATACAGGGTTAAGAAGCTCGCAAAATATATTATTGTATGCAGCAGTATTTAAGTATGCTCTTTGTCATTTAAAAATTATGTTGTTTTGATTTAATTACACTAAAGCCGTATAAAAATATTAAATACAACATAAATATTAGAGAAATATAAAAATATATATATACATGATTTTTACATAAAATCCGAATTCTAGTTATAATGATAATTGCAATGATAGCATAAAAAGAAAAGATGTTGTATAGGGTAAAAAAGAATATAGTATAGCTTTAAAGCGATATTCTGGTTAATTGTAATACGTGCGTGTTCATTTAAACACGACACATACTATTTTTCATTTAAACCAAATTTTAGATAGTTTAAAAGCGCGCACACGTGTTTTTGTTTTTGCGTTGGGACATTATCTTTTGATAAGATGTGTGCATCCGCATTTCCTAGATTTTCGGTAATCATGGCAGTACTAACATGCTTTATAACTAACTAAACCCCTTTCATTTACTATTTCGTTTATTGGTTACTTTAAATTGAAAAAACTTACAAAAACAGATGATCAACTGTTTTTGCCTTTTCATTCGTTTCTATTCTATGTATGCTGGATCAAAACTACCATGCTCGATAAAATTTTGGCGACTGATGGAAAAATCATAAAAACATTTTCTTATCTTTATGTCTATCTGAAAATAAAATGAATTCACTCCTTGATAAAAGTCCAGTTTAATACTTCACTCAACTCTGTATTTTTATAATGTTCCTGTATTCTTTCTGTTTTTTACCGAATTTTTTACCATAAAAATAAAATAAAAATGTCGGAATCAGAATTTTCCTGCTTATTATCACCATTATCTATAATAATTTGTAACTGTTTACAAACTACGCACTCTCATCTAAGTATTTATTCCTTTTTCATTCATTTTGTAATTGTATTATCTTCTTCATTTACATTTTCTATGGACTAATAGTTTTTATCTTTTTTAAGAAGAGTAGGAAAATAAAACAAACCAAAAGGAAATAAAATGAAGGCCCGATGTTTTGGATAAAGCATTGTTTCATGTAACAATAGTTTTTTAAACTTGCTTAAGAAATTTGTCAGTTCTCGAACCAATCGTCAGTGATTATATTACATTGTATTAAAAAAATTGAAAAAAACAATAAATTTTGAAATGTACAGTTGAGTACGCATGAAACAGGCAAATATAAAAATAGATATATTTGATTATATGATTATAGAACCGAAACAATTTTGAAGTGTGATAAAACGAATTTCCAATTTCTAGTTTAGGTATTTCGAAATAATCGAGAAAATGATGAGATAACAACGACATATAAAAGAAGACCCGTGAAATTTGATCATTAGTTATGTAAGTTCAATAAAGGATAAATGGAACTAACTATAAATGATTTATTTTAAGAAATTAATAAAAAATATTTACGTCCAAAAAAAAATTGAAAATTTAACATCATGAAAATACCAAAAGGAATTGAAATGTATATGTGGTCTTTAAAACTTATAGTAGTATATTGTCGTTAGTTCCTATATTTAATTATAATCAATTTTTTTGGTTCATCTTTTAATAAAAGACAATTTATAAAATAACATTAATACAATATTGAACAAGTTCGTGTCCTACTACTGACGAATTATAAGAAAACTGTTTAAGCATTCTCTGCAAAGACAGTAGTCAAAATTAGTTTTGGATATCATAGAAAAATAAATAAATTTATTTGTTAAAATTGCTGACACTTTTTTCCTCTTCATTAGGACAACATCTCGATTACAATAAGTGAGTGTAACGTAATACTAGAACGGTGTAAATTTTCAAAATTACAAATAAGAATATTTTAATTTATACAAAAAACATCTTTTTGGAGCTAGATGAAAATAAAATTAAACTGTGATTTATCCACAGAAAAACAAAGGTATTACTAAAATTCATTATATTTCTCGATGCCAAATTTCAAAATTAATATCGTTGATTCACTGATGTATCTAGACATCATGTTGGAAGGCCGTTATAGTTTCAATCTATATTTCAAGTACAAGCCAAGTAAAACAGCTATTGTTTTAAACAAATTTCATTCTACTTCCGGATGAACACCAGTCACCGTCTTATAGTGCACACAATGCTGGTTATTTTCCATTATTTATGTAGTGCTTACTCATTTTCGAAGAGGCTTTAAAACATAAAAGTATACAGAAGTGAAAATTCGAAGGAGATTTGTGTTACATATTCTTCGAGCGCATAGAACAATTCTTACTGATGTGATGCCAATTATAGTAGGGCAGTTGCCGTTGCATTGTGAACTGCAACATAAAATAATTTCTTATAAACAATTAACTGACAACGGTACTGCTGTGGATTTGAATAATAGAATAACTTAAATGCAGAATGATTGGAATTTTAGTTCAATGGAAGACTATCTTCCAATGTCATCCCGGATGTAAAAAAAAAAATCCAATTAATATTTATAATATTAGTTCTTACTTAACGTAATTTCTTACTGCGCACAGATTTCAAAATTATTTGTCACTAGAAACTGTCATTCATATTATTTATCAAATGGAAATTTCTGTTCCAAGGCATGAACCTTCTTTGTTTAATAACGAACATTTATCCAAGTTCCCGCATGTGGCGAATATTATCATGGCATTCAAGTTTACAAATGTGAAAGTTTCTTTTTTTATTTAATATTTAAGTTAATTTAATTTATCAGTTTTAATTTTACTTTTTTTCTTTTTCTTTTTAACCATGGGGTGTTCATATAATTGAGGTACACACGGTTATGTTTCAGTTAGTTAAATATAAATAAATATATATTATTGTTAGTGAAAAAATAATAATAATAATAAATACCGCATATAAATGTACTTCATGCAAAACAACAACATTGATAACTGATCAATTTCTATACGGCGCTTAATACGATATATTACAATAATCAAATAATAAAATTCGTTCAAAAAGGTATTAGAAGGATCTTACCAAAATATAGTACTCGAATAAATAAATTTTTTACCTGATAATACCATATCGGAGCCTAATATTGTTAATAGACATTCTAAATTTTCATCGTCTCGATCCATAAAGGAAAATAACAACACAAAGAAACTCGCTATAAGTGCCAATATAAAGCATATAGCAAAAAAGAACTGTGTCGCTATAAAGAATCCTGAAATAATAATCATATTTTTATTTGTAAATACTTATTACAATAATTAGGCAATATTAAATAAATCTAAATTTTTGATAAACATTATGAATTTTATCATTATTGTTATTTAAATTTTATACACCGGTTTTAGTTTAAAACGAACTAATCTAGTATAATTTTTTTCTTCACTCGATTCTGACCGATATTATTCAAAAAACAAATTTAATAGTATTTTAATAGTAAATATCGAATTTATTGCTTTATAAAAAAAAAAAAAAAGGATTTAAATGCAATTCACATTTAATATCAAAACAATCCCACTCATAAATTTTACATTTCGTTAAGATAACAAGGTTATAACTGTGAATTTAAAATAACTTTTTACAATCACGCTAAAAATGAACTAAAGTGAACCACGTATTTTTCATTGTGAAGTTAAGTTTTATAATACTTGAAGTTCCATGAAACTGATGAAAGCAGAGGGAATTTTTTCTCAATCGGGGGTCTTTATTTTTCTGGATTTTTGATACTTAATTTACTTCAGACCGAATGGATTTTAGGAAGAAGCGAGTCTTGAAACTCTAATCTCAAGTCTGATAGTCAGGAAACACTTATTTAGGAGATTTATAAAAAATTTTAGTCTGGATCAGCGCACAACATTTATCGATTATTTACTTTTTAATAAAACTGTTTATAGAATGGCAGATCTAAAATATTGTTCGCCAATAATTAAAAAAAAATTAAACCGTACTGCTTTAAGTTAATAATAAATTCAAAATACAATTATAAAGTAAAAAACCTCGAAATATGTCCGTTTCTTTTGATTTTGTAAATAATTAAGCTCTTGTTTCGTATTTACGTTATTTACACGAAACGGTATTCGTAAAAATATGATGGGAATGATACCAAAAGGAAAGAGAATTATAAAGCATACAAAATCAAAGGGTAAAATATCTGGGAACAAGACAACTGGAGATGATAACGATAATTTATATACAAAAATTAAATAAATAAAAATAGCAGATATTAGGAACAAAGAGATATAAGAAAAGTATGCGAATTACTTTTAAAGTATTTCTTTCCCTTTTATTAATATTGTAGAAATTTATTCGACAATTTAATACCTGGTAAAAGTAATTCATGTATAATGTAGTATTCCTCTTCGTAAACCCACCAACACTGACTAAACACAGTGTCATAATGATGTCGAATATCGGTGAAGTTGTGAAAGCAAATGAACCATAAACCTGTGAAAAATAAATACCGTGAATTGATTAAACCTGTGTACAAAATTTATTATACTATAAAAGTGATTAATTTAAGGGTTAATCTTTTTAATATATCAGGTTACAACTTTTCTATACGAAATATTTGGAAAATAGTCATCGAAAATAGCTCGACTAATAATTTAATACAATAATTGCATAAATTAATATTTATATTTATCAAAGTTCATTTTTTTAAAACGAAATTTCCTAAATTTCGGAATACTAAGAGTATACAAGTTGAACAAACATTAATTTAAATATTAATTGTGTTTACTGCAAATATAGTATTAGCTTCGAATAGAATTTTTTATGAATATCTAAAATTGTAAAGAATTAATATGAAATTGTGTAATACTCATAAAATTGGATCATAAGATTCATATTTTCTACTTGTGAACTTCCAAAATAAATGAAGACATTGTGCATGTTTTTAAAAAGATAAATCAATAATTCTGTTTCATTACATTTTAAACGATTCATTAATATGATTGTAAACAACAGAAGGGCGAACTAGAAAATATTTTTTATAATACAGAGAATATTACTAGCATTATAAATAATATAATCAAAGCGTGTAATCTTAATGTCATATACGGTTCTAAATCTGTTAACTAATACAAAAAAATTCATTACGTAAGATATTTTAAATGTAAAATTACTGCTTCTTTGTTTTACTTTTCGTTTTCAAATTTCGTTACACTGATAATAAAATTAAATATTCATCGATTAATAAATGTTATACGGTTGCATATAATCTATTCCGATGTAAACATTTTAATTTTAATAAACCTATATTAATCGTATTAAACTATGAGTAATAATTTTCCTACTTTTCTGTAATTAAGTGCAACAATACGAATACCCGGTCGCTTACTTATACATATTATTATCAGATTTAAAAAGCGAATCTGCAATTATTTCCGAAGGACATTTCATCTATTATAGAATTTTTTAGACATAAACGTATGCATTAATGACCATTTTTAATGCGGAAGATTTTGTACGATGTGCCACGAAAAATTACAAAAGTGAATGTACAGCAGTTTCGCTTATTTGTTCCAATTTCATCTGCGTTATAAAAATCTTTTATTATTTTGTACTTTTTTTCTTTCAATTTTAAAAACAGCGTACGCACGAAGTTGTTGACTATAACTACAGTAGACTCGCCGATTTAAAAAAAAAAAAACCCACAGAGCGCTTTTATAAAATCCACAGCTATATGCAGTACGTATCTGAATATTTGTTTATATTCGCTGCAAATGAAAATGCTGCCTGTGGCCATAGTGTACTGTGACTTATAATGATTGTAATGTGAGGACTGTCAGGTTGCTTTAAGATCAGTGTTGATATGTTCGATGTTATCATTTGGGGTTACCTGAGGGATGGGAAGAGATTAGTTCTATAGCACTGGTGCGGTCGTGGAAAATATTATTAGATCACAAAGTCAGTTATAAATGGGATGAAATTAACAAACAAAGTGATTTGTACAGTTCAAAAGACAACGAGGAACTTGTTTCTCTAATAAAAAATATTCCAGGATGTGAAACGGCAGATGGGGATATTGTAGCCATAATACTCAATGAGAATCCAGTTGAAGAAAATATGGATAACAAGCCCCTTCAAAGTGTTATACCACACGATGAAGGACTGAATGCGATCGAAGTAGCGCTGGAGTACATTACTCAACTGGAAGAAGCATCCCCACCGGCTGATATCATTTGTTTACGATTAATTTTTTGATGTTATCAAGCATAAAGTCCCTAAAAAATGTTTATTTTTTCAAAGGGAATACTTGATAATATTTCAGTTGGCTTAATTTCATCCAGTATTCCATTTTTATTAGTTATCTTATTCATTCACAATGTACTTAATGCTTAATGTCAATATTGCATTTTGAAAGCTTCAAAATGTTTCATGAATTATTCAAGTTACAGATGTAAATTGTGAATACTAGGAATACTATTAAGTTTAATTTTATATAATATCGTTGTAGGCGGCCAACTTAATACTTCCGTTTACATTTACTTCAGGTGACTTCCCGACAAGCTCTTCAGATATTTCAGAACAAAGAGACAAAGCAATGGTTTTTTCACAAAGTATTTTGATTTGGTAATGTCGATTATTTTTTGGCATTTCATTGTAAATTTTTAAAATGAACATTTACGATTAAATCTTCATAAGTTACAAAGACGGATGGAACTGTGATAATCGTAACCAAGTGTTTGAAGATTTTATTAATGCTTTCATAATAAGAGTGAAATGAATGCGATGTCAGTTTGTTGGTTAAAATGCTCAGCTCTTATAATCCTGCGTTTGAGACTCAATTGTTCTAGTTTCAGCTGTAAATGATTTAATATTGGAGAAATTTGAAGTAAAAATGACGAAAAAACAAACTGGAATCTGCTCTTTTCAATATCGTTCGATCATATATTATAAATTTTAATATTACAACCACTGAGGTTTAACAGTTTACATTTGGTTAATTTACTTAGATTATATATTTCTTTTATAAAAAAACTAATATTAGCAGAAATTTGATTAATTGCACAGTATAAAGAAAAGTGAATAATAGTATAAAAAATAAATGCTAAAATAACAAACTAATACGTAAGTAACAAAATTAATATAAGAATATCAAACTTGTTATCTTAGGAACGTTTTCGGGCATAACCCATCTTCAGCTAAAATATAATCGAACTAAATTAAAAACATAGTGTAACAGTGAACACAATTTAAAACTTCACTTTGAAGCTAAAATAAAATTAAATAAAAATAAATTAAAATGAAAATAACATGAAACATAGCACACATGTGAATTGAACTACAGTCTAACACATATGTGTTAGACTGTAGTTCAATTCACATGTGTGCTATGTTTCATGTTATTTTCATTTTAATTTATTTTTATTTAATTTTATTTTAGCTTCAAAGTGAAGTTTTAAATTGTGTTCACTGTTACACTATGTTTTTAATTTAGTTCGATTATATTTTAGCTGAAGATGGGTTATGCCCGAAAACGTTCCTAAGATAACAAGTTTGATATTCTTATATTAATTTTGTTACTTACGTATTAGTTTGTTATTTTAGCATTTATTTTTTATACTATAGTTACTAACAAACAGGATGATAAAATATTCTTTAATAAAAGTGAATAAGTTTCGAAAATGTTTTATTATTTCGCATTATCCTTTATAAATGAATTTTATGAATTTAAAATGCGATTATTTATATTTTTCTACATAATATGAATATAATATATGAAAATATATTATTTATTTTAAACAACTTGCTACTAGAATTGCGATGAAACAGTAAAGAAACTCTTATCAAAACTGTGCGTTTAATATAGTCGGTAAACATAACATTTTGAAAACTACCTGAATAAAATTTCTTAAAGTGTTTTTTAACATTATAATTTTAAAAAAAGAGTACTACATTAAGAATAAGTTCCTTATATTGATCTCGGAATCAGATAACTTTGAAAAGAAAAAAAATTATTGATCCTATTTTTCTTCTTCTAATCAGAAAATATTCGTCCAATATAGAATCTTTAATTCTTATCACGCACAAAAATTACAAGGAATATCTTTTTTTTTTTCGCTCCACTTCCGATAAATGTAAACCTTTAAATGAATGTTGTAACTATAAATTTACCTAATTTTTCAAATTTCGGATCCTTCAGTTCTCCATCAGATACTAACCAAGATGGTGTGACAAAAGCTAATAATACACACACAAATGCGAAACATGAAAAACCAATAGCTAACTTCGAAATTCTCGATTTGCCCATTTTTTAAACACTTCAATACATCAATAATAAGATATTTAATAAAAATAATAATATACAATTAAACGCTAACGCCCCTATGAACAGACACAATTGTCTAAAATGTACCATTTGCCGGAGCTAATACTCATCCAGATTCTTGGGTTCTGTGGATTGTCAACTCAGCCAGCATCAAGTTTAGGTTGAAATTTTTAATAAAATTATGAAATACTGCTAGAAATTTTTATGAAAAACACTTTTTTACATTTATAATACAAAAATCAATTAATTTAATTATTATTATTAATTTTATTTTTTATTTCTGTAATATTTTTTAAAAGTTATTAGAAATATGCGAAGTATTATAAATACATGCGGAATTATTTTAAAATTGGAAACATAAATTAATTGATGGTTTAACATTAAAAAAAAAAACGAAATTAATAATTTAAAATGAATTTTTGTTCGTTAATTTCTTAAAGTTAATTATTTGATAATCATTTCTGTTCCTCATTTGATCATTTTCCATCTTTCGTTTTTTTGATTGTTTATTTTATGAAAAAATTTTTATTGCAAATAAATATGAATTAATAACAGATAATTAATTTGAAACTTTGAGTTTTAAATGCTTTTATCTATGAATATATAAGTTCTAATTTTTAAGAATTATTAATTTCTGATAATGAATGTTTATTCATTATTTGTGTTAAATATGGTTATATATCTAATTTAATAAGTAGTAACAGTCTTTAATTCACTCCAGAAGTTTTAGCTTTGATTATTTATGAACAAAAAATATGTACTATATAATTTTTTCTAAATTTTTTTGTATAACACAATTCATTATGTTTTATATTACTTTTAGAAAAATACATAAAAAATTGTTTTACAGAAAATTTGTCATACAGTTCTTTGAATATTACAGTGTATTCTGTTTTATGAAAATTTTATGTATTTGCTCCTCCGAACGGCATATTTTAGACGATTGTAGACCGTGAGGGTAGTAAAGTCGATAGTTCTACATGGAGGAATATTCCTAGTTTTAAACAACACTGCCAAGGGGTATCTTCCTGCGAGATGTTTTAGACTACTGTTTTCTCTTACGGAGCCCCCGTAAGTGGATAATAAATATTGATTTATATCGACTTTTTCCATCGGCACATTTTCGTTGAAAGGACTATAGTAGTTTTTTTTGTAACAGGAATGATTCTCCACAGCTCTCTCTTAGGATATGTAATTTTTTTATTTTTTTTTTTACAAAATCAGTATCTGTCGGCTAATAATGGAAAGTATAATTGTAATTTTAAAACCGTTATTTTTCTGCGAATATTTACACCTAAAGAAATATATGTTTATAGAAAATAGTCACGTTTTTGTTAAAAAGCAATGAGTTCCGATGTCATAGAACCAATTTACAATAGACACAGATGCAAATTATGAAATTTTCCTTACGTATAGCCAAGGGCGTCACCAGCCGATGTGCCAGGGGAGGGGCAAGATGATAGAAAAAGGATATGAGTTATAGAAAAAATAAAATTTATAAGTTGTAAAGGCTAAATATTTTATTAAACAAAAATAAAATCTTAATTAATACATAATTTTCGTGGGTTTCTGGCAAATTATTCATGATTACGCGCCTATGAATACTCATTATGGCCAGTTGATTAAAAAGTTTCAAGGCTCCAGGGGGGGGGGGCAGCTGCCCCCCTGCCCCCTGCTGGTGACGCCCATGGCTATAGTATCAGTGGAATTTAAATTTGTTTACCTACAAAGGCAGTATCTAAGATTAATTATTTAATCAATTCTGAAATTTAATAGCAACAGTTTTGAATATTTATTAAATACCCTATTATTAAATAAATAAAATAGAACTGCTCTTTATTATATAAACAAGTACTTCTGCAATGTGCATTACATGTCCCAAGAGCAAGACAAATCCGAATAGGGAAATAAAGACTTACTATTCGTACAAACATCTGGCGGGGAGCTCATCGGAGTAATATTGCACATGCTTAAACAGTTAATATATTTCGGAAATTTTATTTATTTATCTGATAATAGAGTATCTAAATTACTAATACTGAATTTATTACATGCAAAATCAATATTTCAAACATAGTAAAGTACCGATTCAAAAGAAATGTTTCGAAATGATAATTTGTGTGATACCAACTTACAAACACTTTCAAATACTTTTATAATACAAATAATAACAACACAGATAGCTTTTGCGGTCATATAATTAACTGTGTAAACGTGTTCCAACGCATCTAAGCAGTCTATTCTGATGATGGACAATGAAAATGCGTTTGAAACATTCATTTTTCAATAGTGGCATAGTTTCGAAAGTTTTAGTTTTAATATCAAATAAATGGATAAAAATTTGTTCGACAGTAGCATAATTAATAACTGTTTGCATATGAACATTAGGTAATGGAGTCTGCAGTGTCTGTTTATGTTAACATCAACGTTATATACATTATTCTAGGTCGTCCATTATTTCGATACATATCATTAAGTTAAACAATGAAATTAACAATTAAAAGTAATTTACATGAATAAATGCAAAGGGGGGTGCCACGGGGCCATTGTTCCCCTCAAAAAATCTTCGAAATCTTAATTTCGTTTTGTAATGTTTTGTTTTACTTAATTTTTTTTTTTTAAAACATACATATTTACTTCTTACTTATATTAAAAGTATAATGTTATATACTTTTAGCTAATTTTGTTAAAATAAAATTCGTGTACTCATCTAATTTGGGCTTATTACAAACATAATGTTACGTTTCCATTATTATTATTTTTTTTTAAATAAAATTCGTCAGTTTTGTAATTTTTTTAATAATAATATTTGTTAATTTTGTATTTTTTTTTATTTTTTTTATTTTAATTTACAAACCACGGAAATAGATAGGTACTTAGTCGAGATACCGAGTTACCACCCCCTAACTCATCTTCTAAATTCTAGCCCCGACCAAAAAAAAATCCTGAGTGCGCTTTTGAATAAGTCTGTTGGTTGTTTAAAACATATTTAAATATATTTTCGTTAGAACCGATATATTACTTTGGTAATATTACTGATTCTTTCCTACAAGTAATATTTAAACGTGCAACACTGAAATTTAAAGAACATTACATATATATTACCGAAATAATCACGCACCAAGCTTCAAATTTTTTCAGTAAGTTTACGGTATTAAAAATTTTCGTGATGTGAGACCGGCGATTAATCCTGAGTTTATTTTTTATTCAGTCGGTAACGGTTCTAAATGCATTATTTCTTGTAATTAAAATATTTTCGTACCATTTAAGTAAAATGTAACCTTTATACATTAGTTTTATATATTATATTCCGGTGTTCCATTATTGTATATAAAACTGAAATATATTTCCAAACAAACATAAAAGTTGTTTTATCTGAACGTAATAATAACCAGTATGAATGCATATTATTATCTATTGCATTTCCATCTTCAATTTATCTTCAAATTTTGTATCTGGAAAATACCTTTGTCAGTTTGTCGGAGAGCCGAGAAAGATGAAGAACAATTTCAGCCCTTATTCCGGCATCCACGGGTAAAGCGTTCGTCATGATGAATTCATGCAAAAGAGGAAAACATTCAAAAATATTTGATTTCAAGCAAGTTTTCCAAAACTCTATTTTTTTTATTGATACGTTTATTTTATCCTGCACAGTGAATACATTGCATGTGGAACCTTGCATCGAAATATTCATTTCGTTGAGACAAGAAAAAGTGTCAACTAAATAGGTTATTCTTTTAAGTCAGGTTTCATCTTCAAATCGGAACTTGAGGTTGAAGTCACCGTTTTCTAAAAATAAATAGATTTCGTGACGAAGTTCAACAAACCGAGCTAATACCCTACCTTTTGGCAACCAGCGTACTTCACAGTGTAACAATAATGAAACATGTTCACTACCCATGTCTCGGCACAATAACGTGAAAAATCTCGAATTGAGCGGACGTATTTTTACGTAATTTATTATTTTTACGACCTCTAAAAAAGTGCTGTTTTTAAATCATTAGGTATTTTCTTGCTCGCCAATGCTCCTCTGTGCAATGCACAATGCATACTTTTGACCTTACGAGCGAGATTTTTAATCTTGGTTATTAGTCCAGATATTCTTCCTGTCATAGCCTTTGCACCATCAGTCGATATACCAACACACCTTGTCCAATCTATGCAATGTTCTTTAAAAAAAAACATCGATGGTGTTAAAAATATCTTCTCCTTTTGTCGTAGACTCCAAGGTCTTGCAAAATAGAAAATCTTCTTTAGAAATATTTTCATATACATATCTAACAAACCCAAGTAAATTAGGCAATCCACTAATATCTGTTGATTCATCAACTTGAATCGCATAATAATTATTTTGTAATCGTTGTGCGAGTTGATTTTCAACATTGTGTGCCATGTCGTGAGTGCGATGTGCAATTGTATTATTCGAAAGAGGTATTTTATCCAGTAATTTCGAAAATGTGTCTCCCAATACACAACTGACCATATTTTTAGCAGCTGGTAAAATCAATTCTTCAGCAATATTGTATGACTTTCTAGGCTTTGCGATTTTATATATCACAAGAAAAGATGCACGTAAATATTCAGAGTTAATAGCCAAGGTGGTTTTCATGGTCTTTTTTGAAGAAGCTAACTGTTTCTCTTTTTTTGAACAAAAAAATCTAAAGGTTTACGTCCGTATTGTTGTTTCCAAATGTCTTCCATAGCAATGATGGCTTCATCGAGCTATTTGCGAGAACCTTTGAACATATTACACACTGTGGTTCTGGGTATTGGAATTCTTCTTTGCACGTAAATTCAATTTTCGGATAGCCTTTGTGATATTTCCATTTTTTTTTGCCGATGGTGTGACTTTTTTTTCTGGTTCTCTCGATTTCTCAGAATTTTCGTTTGGAACTAAACTTTCAGCAGAAGTAGACGCAATTTGAGTAGACGTACTTTTTACAGGTTGCGAGCTGGATGATGAGATTGAATTGTTTGAACATTTTATACGTGATGACCCCTTTTTAATCACTCATTCATTTTTGGAACTGTTACTGAATATATTTTCAGAAAGTAACAGTTATTCGAACAAAATTATCGCTAGCCGCACAAAGCGATTGCACATGTTTTGGTTTTTATTTTGATGTCAAGCAAAATGCGCGCAACTAACTAGAACTAAAACAAATGAACACTGAGCAAACACCGAGCGTGGGAACTATGCCACCAGGCCGGACGATCGGGAGGGCGGATTGCCTTCATCCGCGCGCGTCTGCCAGTCATCCAGCCACCGTTACATAAATCTTGTCCCGTACCCCACTTTGAGAAACCCTGGAGCAGATTATTGATTTTGAGGAAACGTAGGAGACGTTCAATTTTGTGCGATGACGAGACAGGATTTCGGAAAGGTTGGACGACTGGAGAATTTGTGTTCGGTATGAATTAAAAGTAGGGCAGCTGGCAAGTAAGTGTTGGATTGTGACAGGAGAATTGCAATTGGAACATAGTGGGGTAGGCTATCTGGACAGGAGGTGACTATGAGTGATTTTAGAGTGACCCGGGAGAAGTCTTGTGACAACGATTTCATTTCTTCGATTGATAGATAGTGAGATTTTCCATGGCTGAATAGCATCTCGAATTGAGCGTAGCTTGTTTCGTGTTTGGGATGCTAGTCCTGCCACGTTTGCAATGATTTTTGAACTATATGAGCTTTAAGACCCATTTGCGGTATTTCAATGTTTCGTACCGAAAAGAACAATGAGCTTTCTTTTGCTGCAGTATCCGTGAACAAATTTCCCTGGATTCCAACGTATGATGGAATCTGTGCGAACGAAACACAAATACTTATACTGCAAAGAGCGCGAACAATTTCTTTGGCTATTGGATGTTGATGAGGAGAGTTGTATTTTTAAATGGACGTAATCGCGTTTAATGAATCTGTACGTATGAGGTGTAAGGAGTGAGAGTCAGAAGTTATTATATTTTCTGTAGAAAGTTTTATAGCAAATAGTTCTGCCGAAAGAATAGTGAATAGCGCTGGAAGAGAGCAGCGGAGAATAATTTTTTTGTCAGATGCTATTCCATAACCTGTTCCTTGAGATGTTTTAAAAAAAAACTATTTTGTAGCTGTCATATTTGCTGATCATGCATTGATATGCGAAATGTAAAATGCAGAGACATGTTTCTTATCTTAAGAATTTCTGAAGTTGAAGATCTATGCTGAGGTATGCCATAGTCAGTTGATATGCCGGCGATAAAGTGAATTGCATCGACTCTAGGATTTCAGTGACTTGCTTATGGAGAGTGGGCACCGATGTATAAGGTAATGGTCGAAGCGTGTTTAGCGAAGGAAGTAAGACGAATCCATCTGTTTAAAATGCTCCGGTTTCTGTAAATATTGATAGAAGCAATGTCAGTTTTACAAGGAATGCTAACAGATGAAGTAGGAAAAGCGCCAGTGGCGAGTCTCGTCACAGTATGATGTATCGAATTCAGTGAGTTGATGATGTTTTGATTAGCCCGACGAGTAGATTGCAGCGCCGTAGTCTAGCCACGATTTAATCAGTGCTTAGTATAATCCTCAATGAAAAGGGACGATCTGAGCCATACAAAGTGCTAGCTAGTTTACGAATTAAATTTAGTTTTTTGGTGCAGTCTGTTTTTAGTTGATTGGTGTATATGGTTTCCATGTAAGTTTCTTATTCAAAATGATTCCTAAATATTTTACGGTATTTGATGATGGAATGGTTACGTTGTTTAGTTGGTCTGAAATTTTATGACTACAGCGACGAACTTGCAGAAATGTAGAGCGGTAGTTTTCGTGTTGGAATAATTGAAGCCGTTATAACCCGGCCAAGCTTGTAATCTGTCGATCTTTTCCTGTAGTATTAATGTTCCGAAGGCGAGGTCCGAACAGGAGATGAAGAAAGCCAAGTCGTCTAAAAATAAGGAACATTGGACAGGTGGGTGTATATTTGTTCTGGAATGTCATTTATGGCTATATTGAAGGGAGTAGGGCTGAGATTGGAACTCTGAGGACACCATTCTGTAGATCATGGGGAGTTGATTTAACTGAGCCTAGTCGGATATGAAATTTGCGGCTTGATAGGAAATTTTTACGAAGTATGCTAAGTGACCGCAAACTTCCCAACCATGAAGAGTTTTTAGAATTTTTACTTTCCAGGTATCATAGAACTACAATGTGTACAAACTTAAAATTTCGTCAAAAAGTCTCCCGTAGCTATTAAGTGTTCACAATTGATGGAATTTTCATAGTTCGTGTATGACGTTAGAAATCAAATCAAGATCCCCTCCCCCAAAAAAAACGGCAAGTTAAAAACATGAAATTTCTACAGTGACATAAATTTGAAATTTGGTATGTAAGTCCTTATGGACTATTGCTTGTTTACCAAGAAACGTTGTTTGATGATTTTGTATCTACATTGAAAATTTCGGAAGAACCAAAGTGCAAAGAGAAATTTAATCGTATTTAAATTTTCTAAAAAAGCAAGCAGATTGAAAAACAGGATACATAGATATGCACGTTAAACAAGTGATAGAAGGGTTAGACGAACTTCTAAAGGAGCAATTACTCTTTTTAATAAATTTAAATATTTAATCAAACTGATAAAGAAATATCTTTTTACATTTTTAATTTTTACTTTTGATAATAATATACGACTGTTGAATATTAGAACACATAGCAATATTAAATGAAATAAATCAGTTGGTTTATATGTATTGTTAATCTTGGCTTAATGAAAAAGCGCCATTTGAAAAATTCAGTATAGTTTCATGCGCATTTTATAGTTCGAATGGTTTCTACGTTTACATTTTCTTTATACACTAATTCGGTAGTTTCATCCAACTGTTCTTGTATATTAGTATTTTGATCGATACAACGGTATATTTAATTCCGGTTTAAATCAATTTATACCTATTTTAATTACTTCTGGCTTAACAATTCTTCGAGTAGTAATATGCCAAGTTAGTGTAAAAGACTTATACTATTCCTACATATTTACTTTTAATTATCGTTATATAAAATGAAATTCTAATTAGTAAGGAATTAGAATTTTTTTTATCGGTGAAATAGGAAGTTTTTCACGAAATATTTAATATATTTGTTAATAACGTGCGTCTGTTCTCTATATATTCTATTTGGTGCACAGTGACGTCTCAACGACTGCTTAAATTTAAATTGACATTACGCGTTGAATTTAACGGATGACATAGGCTATTTACTCAGCCACGCTCCTGAGTCCCCTGCATCGATAATCAATGGTTCTTAAGCGATAAGTTTTTAAACCTACCATCCATGAAATCATCTGCAAAATTAAGAAAGGGTGGTACGGAAAAATTATTCCCTTACGAGTTCCGTGAATACTATAGCTAGCCAGTATACATAAATGTATATACATTGCGGTATTGTAGGCTCTGCTTAATTGCATGAGTACCCGTATTACCACACTGTTGCAAATTTAAATTCTTACAATATTGCGTAGACTATGGATGACTGTGCTCGCATTAATTTTATATTACAAATGTATTTCGTCTTAAATCATTGTAGGTTATACTATTGAGCAGCAACTATTAATTCTAAATACATTTTAACCGTAATTTTGTTAGATTATTGTTGGCTTGTTACTGAAAACAGTTGTGGACATATTACTTTAATATTAAACATGTTTTTAATTTCAAAATATTACATATTATACATAATTGCAGCAATGGCAGTGATTACGCTTCGTACATAATTGCGAAAATTTCCAGGATGGTTTAATGCTGCAAAAATGGAAATATGTAAATAAAAAAATAAATCGTAGTCAATCGCTGGTTCGCTTGATTTCGTTTTGTTCTACTTAATGTTGATCCGTTCGTTGGTGTACTGTTACGCCGTTTCTGCGGGCGGTAACATGCAGCGAAATCCTCCGCCCGACCGTGATTAAACCATCCTCGAATATGACAATTACAAAGTCGCTTCTAATCCGACATCGCTATCAGTTTTAACTAGCGGTAGAACTGCATTCGACGCTACCAGCTCTAAGTGTACTAAGCTATTAAGTACCTTGAATCCGTTCCATTATCTTCTACAATTAAACAACAATCAAACCGCACTAACACACAATAAATATGTACATTCTAATACATAAACATTGATCAGCATGCTCCTCCCCAAATTACACTCGCACAAACGTCCAGCCTACATATACTAATGTAAACCGTAGCAGTAAGAATATTAACAACAATATTGCCACTCCGTCGAAAAAATTGATATTTACAAATAATCGCGATTCTAGCCTAGTTAATGATTCTAATTTAGGTGCTCGCACATCCGTTATAAACAATTATCTCGAGAATTCGAAAACCACCTCTCTTTTGCTATCGTAGTCAAATCACCCAAACTTAGAATTTCTCCGTTAACATTTTTCCCACTAGCTAACAACAACAAAAATGGAATACCGTTCCGTTCATTCGTCCAAATTTTGCAAGAACAAAAAACAAAACTGGTAGCGTAATAGTAGCTGGTTATCGTATTAGTCGAGAGCGAGTGGTAGTTTTCGTAAAAACAAAGGAAGTTGTTGATTCATTTTTTGCAAAAGGTGGCGCAATCTCACTCAATGGTCAAACAGTCTCGCAGAATACAAATTTTTCCAATATATGAGCTACGATTTCTAAAGAGGATTTATATACAATTGTGCAAGTACTCTTCCGTTAGAATTACACACATCAATCACTATTTCTGACGTTTACCCACTAAATGAGAAGTTCAGATGCAACACTTGAACAAATAAATTGTAAAAAAAATTCCACAGTCTTTCATTTTAAAGCACGGCGATATCGAACGCCGTATTTTTATTAATTTCGGTGATCATGTCGTAAGAATAAAGAATGGAGATCACCTATTAAAAAGAAATGAGACAGTTGATACAATGGACGAATGTCCAACCATTTAGCCAAGTAACTCTCAACAGCATAAAAGACCGCATGCACCACCAACAGCTGATACAGCACAAACACAACCGGAATTTCCAGCACAGCCTCTTGCAAAACACAGCACTTCGGTCTCATCATAGTGATGAGAAAATGGATAATGTGCGCCTAACGAGACACACAAAAATATTTCTCCATCTTTCGCTGCTTCTACTTTGATTTAACTTCCACCAGCAAAAGCAAAAGCAGCAACAAAAAGGCGAAGGACCTAAATGCGTTACTGGAGAAAACGAGTTGTACATTTCTTTCTGACTTTTCGTTTGGCGAGCTTCAGAATTTCATTGCAAATCTCAGATTACATAAATTATGCGCGCAATTTTACAAATGACCGGGATGATTTGTTGCGCCTGCTTTCTACAGTGAAGCCTTATCTCGGAAGCGCTAGCATCAAAAGTCGACGTATACGTATAATTTCCGAGTTGAAAGATTATAACCTTTTCTGTTGGGCTGATTTTCAAGGCGTAATAGTATACGTTGAGGTTGTATTATTTGTGCATGCGAGAGCTGCCCCCTACCGTGATTTAGGTAGCAATTTCAGATTCTCGTATGCCCCCGTTGATTATCTTTAATTGTTATTTCAAACCCAATATTAATATTGCACAAAGTGAAATTGAATCCTTTTTATTTTTACTGGGCACTCGAGCGATCTTACTAAATGATTTCAATGCTCACACTTCCGTACAGCTGGAGTCACGCATGTCTATGAGGGCCTACTGCTGTTATCGTGTCCTTTTCAGTGATCTACTTTCACCCCCAAACCACACCGATTTAAATTCTTTCTGTAATACATTCTCCGCGATTGATCTTATTTTTTTTTCCTCTTTTCTGTTCTCTCAGTAACAGTTCTCAATGGCTTATGTTCCAGCGATCATTTTCCTATTCTTATTTATTTATTTAATCCACCTAGTATTATTTCCACATAAACCCCAGCTTACTTTTATAAATTAAAGGTTGTAGTATCTACAGATTGTTCGCCTTTAACTGAACACAATTCGAATGTATTAATAAACGTTATGAACCCTGCAACTTTGGCCACTATTCCCAGATCCTCTCTTTTAAAGCAAACCCGTTCTGTCCCGTGGGGTGACCTTTGGAAATCCAAATAGCTATTTCCTAGCTGCCTTGATAAATTTCAAAAAGTACATGGTTCACATAAAGAAACGTAAGTGCTGGAACTCTTTTGCTAATTCTATCTCTTCATCTGCACCTACGAGTACTGCGTGGAAGAAAATTAAATTGCTAAACGGAATCTAAAATTTATCGTCACCCCCATCCCTGCTAATAAAAAATAGTTCGGCTGCACACCCATATCCGGTAGCAAACGCTTTTCCAAAACACTATTCTACAGTCTCTTCCTCTTCTTCATACTCGGAAAATTTCCTGTATCTTAGTAAGGAAAAGCTGAAGAAGCACTAATATATCCTTTACTTCTTATTGCAATGAAAATTTTGATCTTACCTTCTCGTATATAGTGCTCCTGGTGCTGATGCTATCCATTCGTTTATGATCAAACATTTCCCTAACCCAGTTAAAGATTTCCTTCTCCACATCTACAATCAGTTTTGTGGTCTACTGGTGCCATATCAGCTGCTTGGAAGACCGCAGTACTTGTTCCTATCTTTAAGCAAATGCTGATCCGTTTTTCGTAATAGTTTCCACTCGATCTCCTTAATTTGTGCTCTTTTAAAGGTAATGAAAAAAGTGGTTCCCTAGTCTCGTACGTATAAATTGTTTTCTACATTTTTAACGACCATTTTATTGTTCTTTATTCTATCGCGAAAAATTTTGCCTAATGGACAAAAACGGTCGGATAGGTATAAACATTTATTTTACTATGGTCGTAATAAATAGAATTGCTAAAACGATTAAATGACTAAGTTGTCGAGGTCAGAGTTCGAGAATTAGCCGCGACGACTGGTAAAAATAATTGAAAGTAAATGGCAATCCTCCATTCTTATTATCAAATGCGCGTGCATAATATCGATGTAAACACACATTTAAATCGCATAATATCGATGTAAACACACATTTAAATCGCATAATATCGATGTAAACACACATTTAAATCGCATAATATCGATGTAAACACACATTTAAATCGCATAATATCGATGTAAACACACATTTAAATCGCATAATATCGATGTAAACACACATTTAAATCGCATAATATCGATGTAAACACACATTTAAATCGCATAATATCGATGTAAACACACATTTAAATCGCATAATATCGATGTAAACACACATTTAAATCGCATAATATCGATGTAAACACACATTTAAATCGCATAATATCGATGTAAACACACATTTAAATCGCATAATATCGATGTAAACACACATTTAAATCGCATAATATCGATGTAAACACACATTTAAAGCGCATAAGATCGATGTAAATATACATTTAAACCACACTTTGAATGACGATAAAACAAATGATTTTAGTCGGTTCCAACTTTCTTACACATTCTTATTGCATGTAAAATACTGTCATGAGTGATCTGTACAACAAGAATTGTACGAGTTGGTGTAAGCAGACCCTCTAAATCTAGCGGTACGATCGAGACGAATGATGATGCACCGCTAAATCTCCCAGGTAAACGATAATTAAAATGAAATAAAATGAAAATAACAGAAAACTAAAATAACAGGAGGAAAATTGGTCTTAATAAAATGCGAGAGTGGATAAATGTGATTGTGTTTGAAAATCTGTTATTGGGTGAGAAGCCAATCAGCATCAGCCGGGGAGTTCGCTAATTATTGATTCGTGCGTTGATAGAAAAAACGAGGATCATTTGCTTGCTCATTGAGAAAAAAGTAACGAAATGAAAGAAGAAAAAAACTACTCGATAGCTTGGAATCGATTATTAAATATAATCAGCGATCGGAGGTAGTTAAAAAAACGAAATTCTACGATGGTGACCGGTTTTACGTTAAAAATAATCAGTTTCTGTTATCGCTTGAAATTCGATAATTCTTTGCATCAGGTTTAATAGAGAAAATGATTGCGAAAATAAGTCGGAATAATAATCAGTGCCCATCAGGAATCTAAACTGCCACCGTAGGAAGTCGGATCAACAGCTAGCGTTCGGCAAATTTCACACGGACCGTGTTTTCATAAAAACTTTAGTATTTTTTGTTTTTGATGTTCATTTTTGTGTGCACGAGCTTACGCGTATTTACGAAAAAGTTTAAGTAAATCGAAGTAAATGAAAAGACGAAACTTTCTAAAAACTTTAAAATTCGATAATAAAAAAAGCCCTATTTCAAAAAAAATTAGAAAATAAACCATCAGCAAAGAAATCAGTATTAAAGATACTTGATCCAATACAAAACTCTGCGCTTCGCATTATCCTGGGAGCACACCGTACTTCACCTTCAGTCAGTTTGTGTTCCTTAACGGGGATATTACCCCTAAAATACAGTCGCTCGTTACATAGCTATCGTAGTTTATTAAAGTGGTCGACTGAAAACAAAATAGTTTGCCCCTTCAAACCTGCTTTCCCCAACGATTTACTACCAAAAGTAAATAAATTGCTGCGTAAACATAATGTACCCCTTCCGTGCCTGGCGGAAGCTAAGAGGTTACCACTGCTTCCACCATGGGACCAGTACCCAGTAAAAACAAATCTATCACTATTAGAGTACAATAACTCGCAAACAGCTATAGAAGATCTCAAAAAGAAGGCAATTGAGGTGATTAACAGATACGAAGATTTCACAAAGGTGTATACAGACGGATCTAAGGCGTGTACAGGTATATTGTCACCAGCAGCGTGTGCCTACGAAATTGATGGAGTACTAGTAGGGGTCCGTTTAAATGATGCGTGTTCGGCATTGGATGCAGAAATGCTTGCAGTTCTGCTCTGTCTCCAGGAGTACGACAGTTCCAAAGCTCAACCGAAAAAGATTTTGATAATTACTGATTCTCTGGCCACCATACAAAATCTACAAAATAATAATGCAGAAGAATCAATCGCGCAAAAAATCCAAGGGACTCTGTTATTGCTAGACCAGAAGGGCTTTCGGTTTGAGTTCCTATGGGTCCCTGCACATACTCAGATCCCGGGGAATGAGCGCGCGAATCTAGAAGCTCGGTCTGCTATGTTATCTCCAATGCCGCGTAAATCAGGAGGCCCAACAACACTCGATATTTTCCTACGCGAAAGACTAACTGAGCAGTGGAGCAAAGAATGGATGTCAAAGACTACGTTATTGCGCCAAATTAAGCCGATGACCGATCCATGGTGGCCGCCGACTGATAGCACGCGTGTCGAATACACAACGATCAATCGGCTAAGAATAGGGCACACAGCTAAAAGTCATGACCACATACTGCAAAGAATAACTATCCCTAATACATGTCCATACTGTGGTGAATTAAAATACCCGTCAGTACAACACATCATAATTGAATGTCGCACTTTTAATGCAGTCCGTCCAAGCACTTTCACAACGTTATCAGAAATATTAAGCGACAAATCGTATAACACCTTGAAGAAGTTCATTCAGGATGGCGGACTGTTGGGTGGTCTTTAGGTAGCCTGGGCAGCTCTCACCGTGATAACCTTAGTAGTTAAAAACGGTATTTCAAAAAAAAAAAAAAAAAAAAAAAAAAAAAAGAAAATAAACGGTAAAAAGTAAACTAATTATAGGTCGACTTCCGGTAAAAACCACCAATCCAATCCAATCCAATCCGCACACATTTATTCTAGTTAACGTTTCGATGCTCATCAGAATTAGCTGTGAATAATTGCAGCGTGATTTTTACCGAAAATTTACGAATGCTTAAAATGGTGTATTTAAAGTTATTTGGAGAGAATTAATTAAATAATAGATAAATGTATATTTGCACGATTAGCTTATCTTAATCGTGGCGAGGACTTCCTCTACCTGATGCACTGTAATGCTGTTACATTTGATATTCATGATGGTACGAGTGGCGCGCGGAGAGGGCAGCTAACAAATAATCAAAAATCACACTTTTGTTCTATCTTCATTCTGTGCAAAGTGAAAGTATTAGTGTTCGGCCGAAATCAAATTTTCATCCGAAACCGAAACCGAAACCGAAATCGAAACCTAAACTTATCGTTTTTTGACTGTGATGTAAAAATTTTTTGTAATACGAATATTTTTATTTAAATTTTTACTCAATATGCGACGTTAAAAAATCAAAAAAAAATCACCTTCCGTTTCATTTTAAATAAATACAAAAAAATGTATAATTTTCTTTTTTACTTATAGAACAGATCCGTTTTATGGGAAGATAAAAATTCACCAAATTAATAACAATTAATAAAAAGCCTAATATAATAATACAGGAGCAACAATTTTTCAGTCTTCTTGTTGGACAAATTAAATCGACAATGCGGTGAAATTTGATGCCGACCGATTACACTGTTGAGGCGCCCGGCAGGCGGATATTTTAATTTCGCCTTTTTGACGGATAAATGTATAGGCCGCAGTTCTAATAAGAATGTATATCAGCAGTTCTTTGAAATCGTGGTTCTTTCGGAAGATAGCACTGAATTACGTAGTTGCTAATATTTCCTCGTCGGAAGGATTATCGTCGGTTGTTTTATTCGATAAATTTTAGATATTCCGGAAATTTAAACAAATCGTGAAATATGAAAAATTTGCTAAGGTTTAAAAAGTTACGTCGTTCGTTTAGAGGAGATACCTGTGAAACATTTGCTTTAAATAGCCTCGTCGTCCTGACATGGTAGTCAGTTAATATGCCTGGTTAATGAATTTATAAAAAAATAGATTTTCATTTTTTTAAAATCACTCGACGAGAAGGAGCAACGATAAAAGATCATGATCTGGGTTCGAAAAGGTTATTGCCCAAAACCGAAATTTCGGTCGTACACTAAAAGGTACTTACTGATTATCAAGATACGGATGAATTTTAATTAACAGGAAAAACCGGACTGAATTCATAGACTTCATGCATGATAGAAATTTGTACATCTCGCGAGTTCTAAGACACTGGTATATTTAATAAGAGGAGCTCTGTACACTTTGATGGGTTATTATTTTAACGTATATTGATTTTGCGGTTATTGAAAGTAAAGAGACATATCTGGGTTCTTTTAGTGTCCGCTGCGTGTGCACATCCAGAGGGACTTTGGGTTTTTTTTCCTGTTAAGAAACAAATTTTTTCAACTAATCTAATTTATTACGTGTGTAAGATTATATTTTTTTTCGTCGCATCATCATCATCATCGCCACGACATATGTGCTGTGTTAAGGTCAACTGGTGAGCTTCGGTTATCCAGGGGAATAACGGGGAACTCGTGTTATTAACTATTTTTCCTTATGGCAGATAGGTTCTGTTTTAAGAACTCGTAAGTAGTGTACATCATCAGCCGATGCGGTTGGGATATAAGAAAACTGGTTGTTTGCGTATAAATCAGTGTTCGCAGATTGTAATGCTTGGTAGTTTTCAATCGGTTTTAACAACAGCCGCTGCTACCTTATCGATTTGTAAATATGCTAGTCTCAAAGTGCAGGTTTTATTGTTTTTTTTTGCTGGCTTTCTTGCGCGCAACTAATAATGGCGGTAAGTTGTATATTTCATTTACCGGATCGATGTATGTAATTAAATTGCTTCTATTCTACTTAACGTAAGAACAACACTTATTTGCATATATGAATTACTGTTCTGCTCGGTAAAATTTTTATTCTGCTGGAACGATGTTACCCGTTAAATTTTTCCTTATACGATATGAAGTTGGATCCGAGATAATGCGAAGTTTTTCTGGGATTGTTTCGGTTGAAAATATAAATACGTTTCGGAACAAACGAGCGCTTTAAACTAATTTTTAGGAGCAAATTAAGAATAAATTAGCAATCTTTTTCGTAAAAAAAAAAAAAAAAAAAAGTGTTAGTCATATTTTTATTTATGCCCGGTTTTGTCGACAAAAAAAAGTGTTACGCAGTTGATAAATTAGGAAAATTACGATTTTTAATTATTGCTGGCTATTTGTTTACATTGTTATAATTTTACTGCTATGTTGTTTCGCGTAGCTGCCATCGGACGAGTGTAAATATTTAAATAAAGATGAAACGCAAAGGTTTGGAATTACCTAACGAACATATATTGGGCAGACATGGACGCGAAAAATCTTCTAGTAATGTGTAAACTCCGATTATATAGAATTCAATCTTTCGCGAAGCTTTTTTTGTTCAATGTCATAGAAGGAAATGGCGCGATGTCTGTTAGTTTTGTCTATCGAAAACTCTCGGCTATGCGCTGAAAATATCCGCGCGCATGGTGGAATTTTATAATTGGTTGAGTGTTGTTGTTCTATCGTGTGTTGTGTACAGATTCGCGCCCCCTTTATTATTTTAATGACCACTGCCATTATCTTTATTAAAGATAATTATCGGAATATATGTTCATATATGTTTTTGTATCATTTTGTGAATTACTCTTGAAATCGAAACCTACGTGTTTTTCATTAATAGAGTGATCTCTAAAATAATACCCGATTTTAATTAATGTTTGAAATAAAGATATAATTTTTCGATAACTATTAAGGACGTAAAAGGCAAAAGATTTATTCGCAAATGTCTACAAGTCCTAATTAGACAGGAATTCTCCACGATGCTATCAATTCTCAATTTCCATCTCATGTAACACCGTATTTACAGATGGTTCGAAGATATCGACTAGTGTCGGTGCCCCTTCTATCCTCCCAAATTCTGATTTTTCAGAATATTTTTGTCGGTCTCATTTCTGTTCTATCCTACTTTCCATTATTTTCGATTTTCTCAAATTACCTTTCTTCCAAATTCTTAATTACGTCAGATTCCATGTCCGCCTTTCAGGCCCTCCGTTCTCCCCTTCCTGATCATTCCTGTGGTTTTATTATTCTCCGCATACGTTCACTTATCCACGTTCTTTTTTCTCTCCATTCCATTTAAAACTGATTTGCTGTGGCTTCCCAGCCATTCTCGTAATGAAGCGGCGAACTTTTTGGCTCGCGCTGCTGCTTCTTCCCACCTATTTTCTCAAGAAAAATTCAATTTTCTAATCTCCTTCCGCTGTGCAAAAGTATTCATCTTAGATTATGATATTTACGCTTCCTCTTAATCTAACAATTGTTCTTTTTATCTGTTCAACCTAGTGTGTCTTCCTGCCAATCCGTGGTTCTTTTTGTTTCGTTTACTTCGTCATTCTGTTGTCTCTATTATTCGTCTTTGGCTACTCTTTGTTGCTTTCCCATCATTTTCGTTTTTCGTTGGTTTTTTCTCCATCACCCAAACGAAGAGCATGTTTGCGATGTTGATCATGCGTTTATTAAGTGTTGAACTCTTTCTATTAAGCGTTCTGATTTCAAATTTGCTGCGAATTGATATTCCTACTCCGTATTGTGCCTCCTATATTTAGTCTTTTCCTTCTCTACACATCGTTCCCGTTGTTTCTTCCTTCCTACTAGCAGTGCGTTTGACCGCATCAAAATATAACTGATTCATTTCCCTTTTTAATAATTGTTTCTGGGTGAAGGTCCCTGGTTGACGAGTCGAATAAAAAAAAAAAAATTTAACGACGTCCGAAGAAGGACGAAACGATGGAGTTATAAGGATTTGTCGAAGACTGAGTTAAGGAGTATGATCGGTGAGGCATCGCAGAAATAAGAATGGTCGAAGAAGAGGAGCGCCGAGAAAAAATAAAAAGTGCTAGCCAGTTATAGGTAAAAGACTGCAATGCGAGAATTAAGAAGGAAATTAGAATAGGGGCGAGAAATGTTTTGCCGAAAGAAATGGGAAGAATTAAAAGAATTAGGAAATTTTGCGCGAGATAAAAGTACGGACTTTGAACAGTAAATTATATAAAAAAAACCGTTAGAAAATTATCGAAATTTTATGACGGGAATTCCGATATATTCTAATACTAATATATAAAAGAACGTAGAAAAAAAGATGGCGATTTCTAGGAAGCACCGATTTAATTATTTGAAAATTAATCAGTTACCGGACATTAAAATTGCTACCGGATTACGATGATTTCGTGAAATACGGATCTTCTTCTTACGTTTTAGCGCAACCGTTATTGTCTGGTAACTGAAATGTACTAAATTTTTTTCAAGCATCTTTCTGTCTTTATTTTTCATCTTCTAAATTTATTTTTCCTTCTGCTGTAATCTTCCTTTATTATTTTTTCTGGCACCATTAGTATATTTTTTCTAGCATGTCCGAAACAGTTCAAGAGGTTCAAGAGGTGCTGTTCAATTTTTTAAAATTCTGTTCATTTCTCCAGCTGATTAATAAATGTTATAAAATTAACAAACGAGACCAAGATGTATAATGCAGGGCCTTTTTTTCGCTATGATCCCTATGACCAAGGGGAATATACGTGTATCCCCGTAGAAATCCCTGAAAAAAATTTCTGCTTCAGTTTTACATTCGCATGTTCTTCACTCGAAAATTGCTTACGTTCCCGAAAATCTAAAAATTCGCCTATTTTTGTATATAACTGTAGTTTTTTTTTTTTTATCTGTTCTTGGAGTTGCGTGATAGCCTTCTTTGGAGTACTCACCATGCGGCGGCACTTGCGCAATGATATTTTAAGTGCACCAATCCGCTTCCGATTTAATTGGCCACTCATGTAACATGCGTACTGCTAAGTGCTTCCGATTCCGAGAATACTGAACCATTTTCGAAATTACCAGTCTTTGTAAAAAAAATTTCTCGTCATTTCTTCAGCAGCTACGTTTTGTATACAGTTGTTACGCTGTTTATTTCCGTCGGTGAATCTTTGCACAATCGATGATAGATATTTCTTAATTTTTATACCATTCTTTTTATATTACACCGTCTTCGAATAAACTCTTTAGTTTCGAATGTACGAGTAAAGGCTGCGTGTTATATGCGCGCAAGTGCGAGATTTAGATTTAAACTAGACTGAAGTTTTAACTCTGAAAGATAACGTAATAACCGATAGAAAAAAAAACACGAAAATAACGAATGTACCTTCACGAGTTGGCTTTCGAGAAATTCATAAATTGCTTTATATATATACAGCGGCATATCGTTTGTAAAATACGTAGATCATAGGTATAAGAAAAAATCTGATGCGGGCAATACATGACTTCCTTGTATAACTATTAAACATTAAAACGAGTGAATAACACCGCCAAAATACACGTATATATAAAATAAATAAAAACAGGATGAGAAATTTAATTTAAAACAGCGCATGGGTTACTATAATTTCCAAGCAGATGCCAAAAGAGTTCTGAATACAAAATTTTAACTCTCCACAGCTACGCGTTTTTGAGTTATATATATAAAATTCTAAAAAACACTCCAAGAGAAGTTCCCCTTCGGCAAAATGGATTGCGCCTAAAATCGTAGGTATATATAATTAGATGCCGTAAGAATCGAGAATAAAAATTTCGATTTTCTACGGCTACCCGTTGTCGAGTTACAAGAAAAATTTTACAAAACTGTCCAAGAGTGTAATTTCGGGACAACCGATTATAACCGAAATCGGGGTTATGCAAATAAAAATGTTATAACAATCCCGAGTTAGAACTTTAGATTTTTTACAGTTACCACCGGTTTTTGAGTTATAAGAAAATTTCTAAAAAACCCTTCATAAGAGAAGTGGAATTTCGGCACAACTGATTGCAACGAAAAATAGAGGTGCACAACTAGATGTTAAATTTAGAATGTCAACTTTCTGAGACTAAATACATACCCCCGCACACCTACATACACACGTCAAAGAAAAAATTAAAATGGATCCAGAGGTGGTCAAAATGGATATTTCTGCTGAAATGCGAGATTAAAAATACTCCGCGAATACAGTACTTATTTTTCTTCGTATAGAAAGTAATCAGGGATGGTCAAAATGGATGTATCCGCTGAAGTATGGCATTAATCATTTCTCATGATTACAATACTTCCTTTACTACGTGTAAGGAAGTGAAACAACGGGAGTGTATTTTTCCCATGAAAGGATACTGAATAAAGTAGTATAAAGATGGTTAAAAATGGGTAAAAAAAAGAAAAATTGAAATAAATGGAACTATAAAAATTTGTTTGAAAACTACGGATATAGATGACTTTTTGAGCTGAGCGTCATTCTAAATTTTGCGTTCCGTGAACAATTTACCGTAACTTTGAATTGGAAAGTTTAAATTTAAAATTTCGTGCAATGTTAAACGCTGAAAAGTGGAGACAGAATTGTGAATGGAAACCTGCCGAAAGAGAACGAATTTCAACAATATTTTTTATAATCGATATATCATTGATGGTTTTACTTTTAGGTTTGGTTTATTAAAAGAATAATTGAAAATAATTATTACCAACTAAATTTTGCACGATGTGAACAGTTTTACGACATGTCGGTGCTTGCTTACGATTTACAATGATGCTGTTCCGTTTAACGAAAAAAATGTGTTTTTTTTTAAAAATTTAATACTTTACCGAATTATTACTTATTATCGATCGTTAGCGGAATCTTACTGTTCAGTATAGTCATTTATTAAGCTTTTTTTAGTATGTCATGTCGTTCAACCAATGTTTAGTTTGATTACCTTTGTTATTCTAAAATAAGGCTCCTGGGTACGACTTAATAACCTCAAAAATACTAAAAGAGTTACCAAGGAAAGGATTAATTCTGTTGACCTACATTTTTAATGCTATAATTCACATAAGATATTTTCCTCATCAGCTTAAATTTTCACAAGTTGTTACGATCAAAAAACCTCAGAAACCTGCTGAAGAACTTGCATCGTATCGTCCAATAGCACTACTTCCTGTTCTCTCAAAATTATATGAAAAACTATTACTAAAAAGAATGAAGCCATTCTTAAACGACAGAAATTTGATACCCCAGTTTGGATTTCGAATGGGACATGGTACTATAGAGCAAGTACATCGCATAGTCAACATAATAGAAGAATCCTTAGAAACCAAAAAAGTATGTGATGCTGTATTTCTTGATATTAAACAAGCGTTCGACAAAGTATGGCATGAGGGATTACTGCATAAAATACACTGCAACCTCCCATATCAACTCTTTGAATTATTAAAGTCCTATTTAAGTGAAAGGTATTTTTTTGTTAAATACGGGGAAGCAGAATCGGAGCTCCACCAGATCCAAGCAGGTGTGCCGCAGGGCAGTATACTGAGACCAGTACTATACTTAATATACACTTCCGATATTGCTGTTCCAGATGAAACAGAAATAGTCACTTTTGCAGGTGAAACTGCAATTTTATGTACAAGCACCTCAGTAGAAACTATCAATAATAATCTTCAATCAGCTGTCAATAGTTTGTCAACATGGTTCAAACGATGGCGTATAGTGATTAATGAGGATAAATCTGCGCATATAACGTTTACAAAGAAGAGGAACTGTAATATATCGGATATTTATATTAACAGTAAGGTTATACCTAATAAAGAAACAGTAAAATACCTCGGAATTCACTTAGATAAAAAATTAACTCGGAAGACACACATAGGAAAGAAAAGGAATGAAATGAACTTGAAATATAGAAACCTACTGTGAGTTTTGCGAAGGAAATCAAAACTGTCCCTGGAAAATAAAGTACTACTATACAAACAAATATTGAAACCAATCTGGACATACGGATGTCAACTCTGGGGATGTGCTAAGCCGAGTAACATTGCCTAGATACAACGTTTCCAAAATAAAATCCTGAGAGAAATTACAGATGCTCTGTCGTGGTACATCACCAATCATATATTACATACTGATCTGCGCATACAAGTACAATCAGTGAAGAAATCAAAAAAGTTGCAAAACAGTACGGTCGAAAACTAGGACGCCATACAAATAACCTGGCCGTTTCATTACTAGATAATTCCAATGAAATCAGACGCTTGAAGCGGATAAAGCCAACGGACTTGCTAAAGGGTTTAAATATATTAAGCCGGATACCAGATGAAACTCATATTGCTGAATAGGAGTTTTCACAAATTATCATCACTCACACGCCAAGTGCTAGATAGCCCACAAGGCTAGTCGCACACTCGCGGAAGAAAAAGAAAAAAAAAAAATATTTTATTTATAATTTTCTTGATAAATTACGTTCATTTTCGCATTAATAGTCTCGATCGAGCTCTTGCGTTATTTATATCGAAAGTAAATTTTAAAAGTAAAAGCAAACCAGAGGTTTAATTTTTAGTTCGCGTTCGTGAACCGAACACCTGAACCAATATTGATAAGAGCAGATAAAACTGTTCCGATTAAAAATTTACTATAAAAATTCTTGGTGAAATTTTGCAACATTTTCTTCTAATACAAGGTTTCTTTCTTGTTTTATTATTATTATTATTATCATCATTATTATTATTATTATTATTATTGTTATTATTATTATTATTGTTGTTGTTGTTATTATTATTATTGTTGTTGTTGTTATTATTATTATTGTTGTTGTTGTTATTATTGTTATTATTATTTTTTTTCTTCGGTAATAGCAATATTTGTTTTTGGCGTAGAGAAATACAGATATACACATGGTTTTTCCTTTGAGCAGTTATTAGCCTTAGCCTTTTCTACTAATGGCTCTTTATCATATATCTACAAATTCACGCTGGAATTGATCCTCGATTTATCTTTTAATAACCTTTATGGCATTATCTAAAATTTTTACTTATTTGGTATTTTTTTCGGATTTTTGGGTGGTTTTAAATTCGACGAAAGTAGTACTACTGATTTCGTTATAATTTTTAGATACATTGTGTTTATACATTTCCTGATGTAATTTTTTTTCCTGATTTGTTTAAATTAATTTTTTTAAATAGGTGGAAATTATTTTTATTTATATTTCTTTGTTTATAATTTTCAGGAGAAGCGGCGACAAACCTAGGTTGTTTTATAGTTCAGTCTATTTTACGGGTAACACCGATACCTCAAGATTTACCTAAGCAAACGCTAACACCTGCAGCGTGTATTAGCTCTTGTGAAAAAAAACAAATACCTTACGCCGGCCTGGAAAATGGGTAAAAATATTTTTCTACTTTTACTTTAATTCTTTTTATAGTCCGGCGCGTTGTTTCTTTCGGCAGTTTAATTTTTTAAATTTCCCGGTCTTTCCGCAATTTTTCGGAGAGTGATTAAATCGCACTTCCAGGGAAATCCTATGAATTGTGACATAGCTGTGGCGCGTTGTAAGATTTTCGAAGCATTGCTCGCGTTAAAAATAGCCGATATCGCGTAAATTCTTTTTTTCTTTTTTTATTTCATGTTTGGCCCAGTCGGCTATTGGGTGCAGGTGATGATAATTATTTGTATTTTCAATGTACGCCAGTGGGATTCGAATACCACTCGAACGTAACACCAGTTGTTCCAGGTAACTTGATTTTTTCCTCAAATATCTCTCTTCTATTTTCCCGGAGGTCAGTTACCTCTTAACAGTTTTGTTGGACTGTTCGGCATTGAAAGTTGCGAGGAGTGGTTTTTTCCCCTCAAATATTTTTTCTATTTGCCAGGAGGGGTCAATTCTAGGAACAGTTTTCATACGTGTATTTTGCGTGGAGTCAATTTTCTTTTTTTATTTTTGTTACGTTGGATCGTGGAATGTTGCCGTCGAAAAATAAATTAACAACTTGGGAGATTACCTTTTTAATGTTAAATAAATTCTTTTTAATAATAGTTTCTCGGAAATTTTAAAAACAGGGCACTAATTGACCGATACAAACACAAAGATGTTTGAGATATATTCTCGGTTTTAGGATCATTAATATTATTGATTTTTTCCACTCTTTTGAATAATTTACAGCCGGCAAAATAGAGAGAAATGTGTAACAGAGAAGTAGTACGTACATACATCAGTTTCCTAAGGTAGTTGAAAAATCATTTCGTCAGTTAATTTATCTCGTTGTGAGACATTGACTCTAAACAGTTTAATACTTCCTTCAGCGAGAATGGCTTCGTGGAAAACCGTAGCCGTAATTTATTTTCTAGAAATAGTAAATTTCTAAGGTCATGTGCGGTAAACATCTTTTCTAGGCGATCGATAAAAGCGTTCACTTTTGCTCACCAATTTTAGCCCAATACTGTTTTTTGGTTCGGTTGAGTAGTTGTTTTGTTTTTTTTTGTTGTAAAACGTATAGAATTAATTTTTAAATTTAGCGGTTTAAACATTGTTGAATGAATTGTTTTTATATTTTTTTATTTCTTCTTTTAATTGTTACATTATCATTACATTACATGACATTATACAGCCGCGCTGGATGCTCGATCGGGCCATGCGCGCTCGAGGAATGAAAGGTATACTAAATTGAACCTAGGAGGTTAAGGGAATGGAAGAATTGGAGGAACACACTTGCGGATATGGCAGGAAAAATCAGCTAGGAGCCGTGGTAAGGAAGGAGTAGGCCATGTTGGGCTCTCTAAGTGCCATAAGAGAATGACGAGATGTTAGTAAGTGGAGAATGGAAAGTTGTGTTTTTTTGTGAAAGGCACAAAGAGGGGGAGATCAATGCGTTGTAGGATATAAGAATTTGTCGGAGGGGTTCTAAGTTTGGTAAGTATAATGTGTTTTTCCTCCTTGAACGGAACGGAAGGGGGAACTGAGATAGAGAGTTAAGTTTACCGAGGAAAAGGTGGTTTTGTTGATTAGAGCTCCAAAATCATTTCCAGGATTCAATTATAAGGAATTTCAGGAAGGATTTCATATCGTTAAGCCTCCCTTCTCTTAATTTTCGGTGCAGTTGTTACAAATTTTTTTCAGTGAAGGACAGCAATTTTTTTTTGGATAGTTTTTTCTAACAGTTCTAACCTGTTTTATTAGTTTTCTTATTTCTATTAGTACAATTTTGCTCTTTTTTTCTTTTGTTTTTGAAATATAGGACACATTAGCCCAAGAAATGCGAAGCAAGGGAGAAAATAAAGTTATATTCTTACACGTTTAAAGATACGAGAATAAAAATAATTCGAGAGGAGCAAGAATATCAAAAGTAAAAGGAAATGAGAGAAAGTAAGAAGCATCATAAAAATAAGGAGTACTGAGATTTAGTAGACAAGAGTAAAAGGACGATTGTTCATTAGGAAAGGTGAAACATTCCAGTTAGATATGATGAAAATCACAAGAAATGTAAGTCGAAGCTGTCGTTATAGATTGGTTTGTATACATTTTAGAAGTGTTGAATTTTGTGATGTTCGTTTAATCGTTCTATAGAAAAAGAAATCATTTCCGAAGCGTAACATCTTTGAAAATCTGTTTTTTTTGTTTATTTTTTTTTTTATGGCCCGGCTTCAGTTAACTATCAAGCCATTTGGCCACCAACCAGTTGATATAGGAATAATACCAACTAATGAAAGATACATAATATTTAATTGGGGAAAAGGTTACAGACAACCATGGTCGTAAATGTTCAACATTACCCACGGATGGCTGAATAAAATCTTTAGGAAAGAGAAATTGGCCAGACTGAGCCCAAGGTACATAGAGTACCTGAACTTGACTGACCAGAAAATTAATAGAACAGGGATCACAATCATCATATATTATAACAAACAATCATAGCCACAGATGCTTCCTTCTTTCCTTTATACTTTCTATCTCCGATCGCCTCAGAATCTGAGTAGGTGATCTAAGTCCATGTAGTTGGGTCAGTGTTAACGCCGAGCCCATTTAAAAAAAATAAAATAAATAAATAAAATGCTTCAGCATAGTCCACGAATGTCTGTACAAAATCATAGCGAAGGAAAAACTGCCCAAGTCGAGTTCGAGATGCATTGGGCTTCCCAACATATGACAGCGCATGAAGAATTAGGATAATGAATCACGTATCATCAAGAGTTGCATAGGATAATTAATTAATAAAATAAATAAGTGTATGCTGTTAAATTTGGATGTTGTTTAATATAATAAATTTAAACAAAATATACAAGACCATCTGGTTGATCTGGCATAGAAGATTATAAATAGTATACGGAGGAAGGAACCCAAGAGACATATTAATTGTTCACAAAACGATCTACGCTAATAGATTTATTACAATTAAACAGCAAGTGACTCCAAGAAATTTGATGCGTGATGATCATTGCATTGTACACCGTCACCTTGGTCTGAAAAATTCAGAACTATTCACGAATGACCCATTCACGCAGTCGGCAAATAGTAACCACATATTTACGAATGAATCGATGCGGCATGGATTCCGGAATAGAATAATACCAAGGGCTACAGGAGAGTCCTGACTGAAACATGTGGTAGTATTTGCCTTGGTTCTGACTATTAATGAACTCAATCCATTCTGTCCTACTATCAGCTTTAACCTAATAAAGGTCTGATGAAGGAATAAACGGTGATAATTCACCCTCCAATGCAGCAACCTTCGCTGCAGCATCGACAGCCTCAAAAGCAATTTAAATATATTAAAATGTTTCAAACATTTTTTGGGATAATTTAAAATCGATCTAATTCTGATCACAATAATAGTTACAAAGGAATTGTGATAACGTGACGATAATGATTACAATTTATATATTTAATTTTTTCCTATTTTTCGGCACATTTTATACATAATATCTTCACTATTTAAAGGAACGAGTGTTATTGTGGTAATCAAATACCGTCTCTTCAGTCAAAAACGCTTCCGTCAGAATGCAATATTCCATGTACGGGAGATACCAAAGAGATTTGTGGCGGAACAAATCGATTGAACATTTATCGCGTTGATTCAGTACAACTTGGTACGTAAATATACTTTTTTACTATACTTCCATCGTCCGAATGATGTGCACTATGAAATAAAGTTTGTCTAGATATAATTTTAGCAATTTTATGCGAAGTTAGATATGTTAATGCATTAAACTATTTTTACGCTGTCTTCTTTTTTTTTTTTTTTCTTGTACATTCCTATGTTCCCGTCTAATTTTTCGCATAATATCAAATTGTGAATAAATTAAATACTAACGGAAAGTAGCATTGCCACTCATACAAAATGCTTCGTAGCCCACATTAATTTTATCAATTATTTCCTGGTGATTTTATCGCATTCGGAACGGTGAAATTAAATATGAATTCTTTACACGCGTTCTCTTCCCAAAACAAAGCTTTATAGCTTGTAATGTTGTCTTTTATATATTAAAATAGTTCAAAATATTTGCGCTTTTCTCTCAAAATATTAAATAAAGCACGTGCGTATGTCATGACCCGAGACTGGAAACATTGAAAATTTCGCATACTTCGAAAGAAAAGCGAGTAATATATTTTTGGATGTTTTTTTGAAATTTTCCTTAATTAGTAATTAATATTCAATTTAAATTTTTGTTCCATGTTTTTTTTTTGTTTTTTATTTTGTGGATGGTATTTCAGTTGCTATGCCTCCTAGTCGATTTATGTTTCGGTGTAGTATATTATGTAGACCATAACTGTATTTCCCAATTAAAGGAATACATTGGGAAACACCTAAAAATCTCGTTCACAACCGTATTAGCTAGTTTTATCTAAATTGCATAAATTATTTCCTAAAACTCATTACTTTTGTCGAATTTCTTAGAATAATTCGATAATTTCACTAGAAAATTTTGCATATTATTTATCTCTCATATATAATAATTCTGTAAAAAATCGTTTAATCAATTTTTATATATATATATATATATATAATTATATGTGTCTTTTTTGGTCACATTATAATAAATTTATTGTATTTTTTTTTTAAATTTTTATTCACAATTGAAGTTTTAATAACAATTTATGTATACAATTTTAAATATATATATATGATTTAGCACAATATCAATATAATATTTAAAAAAAGTTATTTAAACTTACAATTTTAAAATTTAGTTTTTTTAACCCTTCTCTAAAAAAGAAAAAAAAATATAACGTCCACTACCATGGGCGTCGCCAGCGGGCGGCAGGGGGCAGCTGCCCTTCCCTGGAGCCTTGAAACTTTTTAATCAACTGGCCATAATGAGTATTCATAGGCGCGTAATCATGAATAATTTGCCAGAAACCCACGAAAATAATGTTTTAATTGAGATTTTATTCTTGTTTAATAAAATATTAAGCCTTTACAACTTATAAATTTTATTTTTTCTATAACTCATATCCTTTTTCTATCATCTCCCCCCCCCCGGGCCCATCAGCTCGCGACGCTCTTGGCCACTGCACTGAAAAAGATCTGTTCTTCTCAATTCCTTCGGCGTATTTAAGAAGTATAGACTATCCGATGTAAAATCCAGACGCGCGGCTGACTGAGAACAGCGTGTACGTGATTTTTTATCAGTTTTTCACGGGTTAATGCAATCAGTGATTCCAGCAAGCTTAATGACTCTAGTTTATTAGCTTTTAGGCAACATAGTAGTTTAGTGGTTAAGGTGCTTGGCTACTAAGTCAGGGGTGTCATAGGTTATCAAGACTTGTCTCGTGCCCGATCCAAGTCGCTCCCAAGTTTATAACTAATCTGAAATTGAATTGGGTACCAGAGAAATCTGGGCAAGTAAAGGCGGCGAGAAAAAGAAACTGGCCCCCCTTATTCTTATTAGCGCCGTTGGACTCAGTATATTGTGAACCTTAACTTCACAATCCCCGACGCCCTGTCACAGGGTATGGGACTTATTTTACTTTAGATTAGCTTTTATTTTTTAATGAAATTTTGCTTATTCCGGTAGTATTTTGTATTGCTTCTATTTAAAGTGAGTATACTACACGTATCTATCGTGAGAAACGATTAAATGTAACACCAGTTCAAGTCAAGAATGTCGGATGCAGTGGCGGCTCGTTCATGTGTTCACATTCGCACGTGAACTCCCTGGATTCAACTTTAAAAAAGTAGAATCCAATGTTTTTATTTATATTTACTATTTACATAAAATTAATGTCAAAAATAAATTGATTTTACATTTTTAAAAAGTAATTAAATTTTGTCCAGAATTCTTTTAGTGTGAAGGCTACTTGTAGCACGTACGATCGAAAACCATGTAAGTATAATGCAGTAGTGTGTCAGAAAGATAAAAATGATGTTGTGTTAGTGCATGTGTTACATCAGCTTGATGGAGCATACTCGAATTGTGATCCAAACGATAGGCTTTGTTTTTGCAAAATTATATTGTGTAGGTGGGCAGTACACTTTAATGAAGTGAATTTGATTATAAACAGAATTAATCGATAAATTTTCATAAAACGATTATATGTTTACATTTTTTTACTACTTATATACCCATATTTGAATTTTGAAGGAAATAAAGTTTGATTAGTGTATATTTATGTTTATTTTTACGTTTATTTCATAAGAAAAGTGTATTACTGCATCTATATTATATCGGTTGTGTTATTACGTTGCATACATATACAAGTTAGTACAATATTGTACATTTAAAAACAGTAATGTGTTTAAAATTACCGTGATTCTATTTGTCAACATTATAATTTCCAAATATTGAAATACAGTAAAAATTGGTTATAATGGCATACCAATTAGCATTTAGCTTTGAAAGATGTATGCAGATGAATTTAACAAAAACATCATCCTCGATCTTTTTCAATGAAAAAATGAAATTTATACAAACAGAACAAATATACCGTTATTTTGTGTTCTGCTTATTTTGTTGGTGTGACATGTAAAATGCTTATTATAAATATAACGTTGACGAAGACCTACGGTAAAACCATTGCAAAAAATATTAGAAAAAGACTACTATACTCGATTTGTTATAATAAAAAATCGAAAAATTACAAATTTCTTCAAAAGTAAGAAAATATCAAACCACTTCCGTTTTGGTACAGCTTCTTTTCTCTTACTCTTGCTTTATACTGATTTAAGTTTTTTTATTATCATATTTTTATGTACAAAAAAGAAAGTGTGGTGTTTGTATTTTTGGCTAAGAAATATGTGTAGTTATAATTATAAATAAATAATTGCTTATTCAGCGTAATTTATGCCATAAAATATTTCATGTCAGTTTTGTAACGAACTGTTCATTAGTAGTAAATTTTGGACATTAAAAATTATAATGCTTTATTTGATATGGGATATAACGACCGAATTATTCATCTCTTTGAATGTTTTTATAACTAATTTCTACTGTATCTTATAATTTGTCATTTTATTATACTTTTTTTTGGTGAGACATGCATTATGTAAAACTGATACTGTTCAAAATGTTGGTTGGATATTTTAGCATAAAAATTTAATTGTTTTTCTTTTTAAGCAAATTTAAAATAATTGCAATAATCGACAAATTAAAATAATAATAAAATATAAATATTACATAGACTTAAAAAACAATAACAACAAACATTTTGCAAAATTTTAACTTTTGTTTATTTTTTAATGTACTTAAATAAAAGTATGTAACGAGTTTTCACGGTTCGTATTATTAAAATTAAAATTAAAATATTTGGTAGAAACCACATCACTTTTAAAAATATTAATAACGTTTTGAATATGTATACACAGTCGATCATGGGGAACACAGTTTACTTTTTAATGATGGACCGCATATATTCATTCGAATATTTTCAATAGTGATGTAATTTCTACCTAAAATTATAATTTTCTTAAGGATAAAAAGTGCTAATTATATTCTTATTGAGTTTTTCGACACTAAAATGAATTAAAACATTTTTATGTAGCACAATGTGTGAAGACAGGTTAAATGCTTTAGCTATGTTATCAGTTGAAAAACAAATGTTCTACAATATTCCTAATTTTCATGAAACTGTTATAGATTTTTTTTCTTTAAAGAAAGATAGAAGAATATATTTAGTTTGTAAGACTTTTAATAGAAAATTATTAATATTATGCACACACACACGCAGCCACATACATACATATCATACATACATACATATATAGTTTTTGATAAATTTTTTTCAATAAATATTTGTGTAATATTTAATGTATTTAATTGTGAACCTCCACTTCTGTTACTCACGAGCCGCCACTGGTCGGTTGTGAACTGCGTAAAAATCTGAGAACACGAATAGAATGGAGTTTGTTTGCAATTTTATAATTATTTGCTTTTTTATTTCACATAAAATCCGTATTATCTCATTTGAATTGGGTTGGTACTAATTAAGCTAAACGTAAAATAGACGTACGTGACCGTTAGGTTATAAATCGACTAAAAATGTAGTAGTGTAAACTTTTCATCTGGTCATTGTTAAGACCGCCGTACGAGTTTTTTCAATCACATTTATCGATTAGACGGAGTGAATATATATTTCACCGTGCTAAATTAACGAAGGAAAAAATCTCGCTTTTATCAATCCCGCTACGGATTATATTTCATTCAGGTTGCTCTGCAGCGAGATCTATTTAGTATTCACCAGCGACTAAATGATGGGTAATTTTTTCCAACGTTACTTCAACGTTGAATTTACTATTCGTCTATTTCTGAACAGTAATTCACTTCTGCGACCAGTTTGGGAAAACGGTGTTTAGATTTCAGCCTTTTTTTTTTATTTTATTTTTGTGCGATAACAAAGATCCTATAGAAACTATATACAGAGAGGGAACAGAATTAACAGTTAAATAGTAATTCGGTCAAACATGGATAATATAAAAGAATTAAGTAAAGGAATGATGGGCAAAGAAGGGAATGACAAGATATGCGAAGCACAGTAAAGAGTAGGCAACAAAGGGGGAAGCTCAGGTGCCCCCGCCGCGAATAATAAATCCACTAAAGCCTCTTCGGTGCGAAACAATAGTTTACCGCCCGTTGTTGATAACGACAACTAACATCATATCGACCGATTTCTCTTTTTCCGGTGCTTTCTAAAGTGTACGAAAAGCTAATATTAAAAAGAATGAAACAATTGCTGGAAGCTAAAAATTTAATACCGGAATGCTTGTTTGGATTTCGAGCCGGTCATGGAACTGTAGAGCAGGTACACTGTATAGTCAGTATTATTGAATAGTCCTTGGAGGCTAAAAACATGTGACGCGGTTTTCCTTGATGTTAAACAGGCGTTTGACAGAGTATTGCACGAAGGGCTGCTCTATAAAATCCGGTAACACCTCCCATACCAGTTTTTCGAATTATTTAAATCTTACCTTAGTGAAAGATATATTTTGTGTTCAAGTATGGAGATGAAGGATCTTGACTGCATTCGATAAAAGCTGGTGTACCTCAATTTACCTAATTTTCTACAGCGGATATAAAAGAAAAACCTCAGAACCGTTATCTCCTTTTCAGAACAATTAAATTAGTAACATCTAACGACTCTAATGTAACAAATACTTTTTCAGAAAATATTCCAAATAGTTTATTTCCTTTTAATCATGCAAGCCCGTTGTTCTACATATTAATTGAAAGTACTAACAAAAAAATTACAGGTTTACATCTTTTAGCCGTTGCTAAGCTAATTTTTACAAACACTTATGGAATTAAAGAATTTACTTCAGCCGGTAGAAATACACTTCGATTAGAATTTAATTCTTTATTATCCGCAAACTCTTTCACCGATACTTTAGGAAAATAAGCTTTGGGGTTACCTACCGAATAATTTAACACATCGATTCATCAGAATAATTAGAAATATCGATACGAACAGGACGGATCAAGACATCATTGAAGGATTGGAATCTTCATATACTATTAACGGTATTAAACGTGGAAAAGAAAAGTCTCTGATCAGTTAATACCCTTGCCCTTAATTGAAATCAAATTTCGGGGTTCTGCTTTACTTGAGCACGTATACGTCTATAAAATGAAATTTAACGTTGAACCGTATACTCGCAGACTCATGTTATGTTATATAATTGTCTTCGCTATGGACACTTTAAAAACATATGCAGAAGTAAAGTTAGGTGTGCTAGGTGCACTGGAAAATACGATATCAACCTCTGCCCAACTAACCCAAGTATTACTTCGCTCAAAAGTTTTCGCACCACAGGTCCTTTTTCTCGGCGAACGTCACATATAAGGGCTATTCATCCTTTCAGTGGAATCAAGAAGTCTTCTTCCCAATCTATTCCTCAGGATTTCAATAATTATAACATCTCTTCATTTAATAATAATTTCTGATCTTCCCTCAAATAAAGTTTACGGTACGGGTTCTCCTACGCGCGCAATCAATCTGTTGTCCAATATTCATTCCAGTCTATCCGCCCTTCTACATAAAGAAAATATTGTTATCTCTAATTCCATTGAAATAAACTCCTGTATTGATCTTCCCCTTATACCCATCTTAGAAAAGTAAGTAAACCCTATATTATGATAATCAACAAACTTCTGCGGATTCTTCTCTTCTTATAGGCTCAACAGTTGTATAACTCTTTCATTACTAAATATCTTAACGTATTTAAATTTACAAAAATTAATAATTTTGTTGGCGGATCCACCTCCTCTTCCTGTTTTTTTTATTTTTTATACCACAACTACTAATTACACGAAATGGTCTTGGTATCTGAATCAATTAATTCAATTATATTTCAGTATTAAATTGAACACGAGGATTTTTTATTTAACTTTTTCTTTCTCTACAATTTCCTTAACGATAAACATATTATTGCCTTCATTTTTTTTGGACTGCCTCTTTTGCATACTTCCCTTTAACGGGATAGTACGGAGTAAAAAAGGACTGTTCTTCTTTCCTGACCTTTACCATCTCCTCTCTATACTTCCTTTAATATTACTATTTTTTAACATAGCCATGTCGGCAAGGATTTTATCTTTATTCATTCATTATTTTTTCCTCATTGTTATGACGATGTCAGTGATTTCCTAAAGTATAAATAGACTACCCTCTATTATTTTCCACTGGCCTTTTTGCAGACTACCTTTTGATAGGCTAGTGAGTTGGCAGAAGTGACACAGTTCTTGTTAAATGATTTTGCCCATCCCCTCTCTATACTTTCTTTAATTAAATTAGCTGGTAGCAAGAGGTGATAGCTTACTTTAATTTTTTTTTTATCGTATTAATCCGTAGGGGTTTCTTTTCTATCCTTCTCATTTTCATATGTAGGGAATTTTCATGCTCCTTTTTTTTTCTATCTTTGTTTCTTTTCCCTAATTTCTCATTTTTTCCCTGCCTTGTTCCTTTCCTTTTATTTTTCCACTCTTTCTTCTATGTTTATTCATTCTTTTGAATCTTAAGATTCTTGACAGCGCAACTACCGCAGATTAGGAGCTAATGAAAATATATTAGAGCACCTATTGCAACACTACCAAATTAGCATCACTCTTCTTTCACAAACCCGGCTTAAGTTCTTCATTGATATTTGTAACAAAAACATTAATATAGTTGGGTCAGACCTAATTGATGGGTGTACGGAGGGTCAGCAATCTTAATTAGAAATAGGATTTCTTTTTATTCCCATGATATTGTTGTTTCTCTCCTACGTGATCCATCCAGTCCTAACTTTGTTCATATCTCAATTCCTACTAAATATGCTCACTCCCTACACCTTGTGTCTGTCTACATTCCTCGCGATTATAATCTTCACATTTTCCCATTATCTTCCTTTTTTAACTTTCTTTCACATTCTTTTATTGTTGGAAGAGATTGGAACGCTCACTCTTCTCTTTAGGGTTGCTTCTTTAGTAACTCTAATGGTCTGGTCATTGAACATATAATTGTCGACTTTTACGTTGTACTCTTAAACGACCTTTCCCCTATTTGTTTTAAAAATCAATCGACCTATAACTCCATCGATTTAACTTTCACTTCTCTCAACATTGGCCTTAATTCGTCCTGGGAAACCTGGGATAGCACTTTTGGCAGCGATCATGTTCCTATATTTTTATTCCTCAATAATTTTCCTTTTCCTCTACCCCCAAAAATTCCTTCATGCTTTTCGTTGGGATCTTAACAAAACCAACTGGCTCAAATTTCGTAACACACTGGACTCCTCTCTTTTATGTATTCCTACAAATATAGATCCTGTTCAGTCTTATAACTCATTTCCCTAGTTAATTAATTCAAATTTGTTTTTCTCTTCTCCATCAATCAAATTTCCTAAAAATCCTAAGCGCGTCACTACTTCTTCTGTATGGTGAAATAGTGAATGCAAAGCCGCTTATGATGCTAGTCTATTTGCTCTCAAAACTTTCCGAACTTGTCTTTCAACTTCCAATTGTCTGTATTATAACTAGATGAATGCGAAGGCTAGGTTTGCTTTCAAAACGGCCAAAAAAAACTTCTGGAAAATATGTTGTTCCTCTTTCTTCTGTGATACTCCCTTTTCGCAAATTTGGAGGATGGTTAGAGCTTTTAATGTCTCCCGCTTTTACCATCCTATATCTACGAATATTCCTTTACAAAAGTTAATTCCTTTTGTTGAATCTATTTCTCTTTTCCACGTACCCAGCTCTGAAGAGCTTTTCCCTCCTTCATTTTCTAATGACTTCCCTTCTTATTTCCTTATCTTACTCTTCAGCATTAACGAACTACGTTATTCATTAAATAATGCTAATTTCGTATTCGTCTGATTATCCATATGAATGAAAGAACGTATTCGAAGAATGATACAATCACAAAAGTACGTGGGGAAATCAGAAGATTTTAGTAGTATTTATACTAATTTATCGATAATCATTTTTCTTTTTTGTGATTGTTTTGCACCGAATTTTCAACAGAAGGGCAGTAGAGTTCATATAGTTTCATCAACGGTGTTGATTATCGTACTTCGTCACCAATTAACCAATCTCAATTAAGATTGAGCCGATTTTTCTTTTTTTTTTTTTTTTTTTTTTTTTTTTTATGACTTTACACAAAGCACGCATATTTATTGGCTTTAAAATGTGTCTTAATATATGCATTATAGAATCTTAGCTATTATTAATCGGTTAGTATTATGTTTATCCTAGTCATAAATTTCGTTTTTTTTGAACCACATTGCCAATACACATTCTGTAATTTTATGTGTAAGCTCTATGTATTCTCCCGTTTGATCCATGGTTTTCGCATTGCTTCGTAATTCCATAGATGAAGAAGGCAGGTTTGTAGTTTTGTTGGATTGGGTTTCAAACGGAAGGCTTTAAAATAGTATTTACTGATTTTGTCCATCTAATCATCCAGTATGTCCTCAATGGTTCACGTTGTAGCGACTTGCAAATTTTGTTTTACACGTTGAATAAGTGGATAAAGAGGTAGCAAAACCGCTGACTTAAAGCAAATCTGCTTTTTTCAATCTTTACACTAGTTGTTTTTGACATTTAGTATGGCATAAAAATGTTTGTCCTGTAAGTATGGCGACACGATCATTGTACACTTTTAGTTACTGTCGCATATTGTGTCCTAATATTCGATGAACATTTTTTTCGGCTACACATTCACGATAACACTTCTCAATATTTTGTGCGTTTGACATAACAAGAATTTAGGATGATATTTTTTTTCGAAGTATTATCGTCCTGCCTAGATTTTCGTTAAGTTCCGTGCCTTCTTCCGCTTTTTTGGAATATTCATTCTACTAATGCATTAATTAAACATTCGTTGTAACCGAATAATTATTAATATGTTCAGAGGGCCATTGTCGCGGATAACTTTTGTCTTTTTATTTCATTTTATATAGTGAGCTCGCCTATTAACATTGGACTTAGTCAAATTAATCTCTTCGTTGTGTGACGATGATTTTTTTTTTTTTTTTTTTGAACGAACTTGTGAGCTGATAAACGGTTTAACCGACCGCTACCGTTATTTCTTTGAACTGTTTACGTTCTTCGGTAGATCTCCAGATTACAGCGATCTTTACTGAAAACGTGCTTATCTTATCTCAGTTCTGCTAGCCATTACTTGTATTTTTTTTATTCGTGTCAAATTGGTTTTCATTATATTTTTTGCAGTATAGTGTTTGCTGATATTTCGTTATGTCGGAGACGTAGATTTTTAGTGTTCTATATGGGATGTACTTGTTCGATTTTTTTATCGGTTAGTTCGTAATTTACGGAGGTTGAGATATTTATTGCTAACGCATTCTTTTCTTTTTTAAATTTTGGCCAATTTGTTGCGGTCGTGGTTTGTCAGTAATACGTAGCCTAATTATTCCGTTAATTTATGCTGGGTATGTGAAATTAGGCGTTTTTGAAATCCACGATAAATATAATATCTAAGTTGTAATTATCCGACGGTTACTATTAAAATTTTCCGGTGATTTCGTGTCGTGAACCAATTGTAAATTGTTTCTTTCGGGCTATTCTTTTGTTGCTTCTGTTTTTTTTTGTTTTTTTTTTGGATGTCCTCAAGTAACAGCGTAACTGTTGAAATTTTCAATAATATCGACATTTTGTTTACGATTACTCGAAGTATTGTTAAATTCCATTTCATTTTAAGTACTTAGGTCGATGATTCAAAACATTCTTCAATGTAAGCAGATATAATTGAATGTTTTTCTTTTCGGGTATGTATCGCGTCTATTCTGTGACTAATGAAAAGAGCGATACTATATTTTTCAAGCCTTTATTAATAATAAATTTTATACCTCCCCTACTTTCGGTAGCTCCATGCGTGTCTTAGAACATTGATACTACGATTCTCACTTAATTCCGTTATTAATTATTCTTTAGTTAGTGCTGCCCATTCAATATTTACCGGCATTATTTAAATCATAAAACGTCCTTTATTCCTACGAATTTAGGATACCTTTATTTCTGAACAGAAGTGGGTGATTGCCAGTGCCGTATCATTTTTGCTCGAAAACTATTATTTTCGCGGAGTCCTAGTTACGAAAAAAATGTGATTCCTACGAAATATTATTTACGCTTATTCGCTTATTTTCGTTCGCTAATTTTTGTATAGTTATTCATAATTGATGAGCATGAATTTTTATATTTTATTAATTATTTTATTCGTGCAGATACTTTTTAAGTTTGTTTTAGTATAGATTTCACGATTGGATATGTAATTATCACCTAATTACAATTTCACAACCATTTAGGTCTTAATTTAAATCGCTGAAGTCATTGTACTCGCAAATAAAAAACAATACAAAGTTTATATGTATTTTAATAAAAGTAATTTAAAGGAATTCTCAAAGTCTCTTTCCACACTGTAAATTAGTTCCATTTAACGAAACGTAGATCGACAACAATCAATCTCTCGAATCGTTCGACTTTTGTACCGTCTCTCGGTTTAAACGAAGGAACAAAATAATGGAAAATATAGAATATTCGTCCGCCTTGAATTCGACCGAACACGAGCTGATGAAGCATGTGTAGGTGATGGCCTGATCACCTTGCGGAAACTAACTCTAAGAACTATCACTGCTAAAACATGATCAGAGTTGATTTCAGCCCATGATCTTTTCTCAACTGGTACTTGATGAGAATATGGTCAATTTGGTTACGGTGTTCTCCGGATAGCGAGACCCCGGGTGAAAAGCCTCCTTGGTGGTAGTTGAAAGCATGTGTTTGTGATTAACATATCGTGCTCTTCATAGAATCTGACTAGACGATCTCCGCACTCATTCCTATTGCCAAGTCCAAATCTTTCAACTATCTGTTCATGGGCGTTAGATCCGATTTTTGCATTCCAATCACCGTCTACTATTGTTACTTCACCCGGTTTTGTCAACTCCATGAATGTTGAAATCTATTCATAAAATTTTTTAATTTCTTCTTCTTTATCGGCAGTGGGAGCATAGATTTAAATTATGTTCAGAGGTCTGTAGTTCATGTTTAATTTGACCATCATTGCTCTTTCGGATAGTGATATAAATTTCAAGACAAAATTTCGTATACTTTTATTAATTAAGATGCCTACACCAGCTTTGTGGGAACCATCGATAGTACCCGAGTGGTAGAAATCGGCGTTTTCTAATTTTGTACATTCATTACCAGGCCATCTCACTTCACTCAAATCGAGAATATCCAATTTGAGACGTTTTTGTTCTGCATTAACATTCTGTAATTTCCCAGACATGAAGAGGCTACGAACGTTCTATGTAGCAATACGGGGCTTTTTGTTCACTACTTTCATTGTTGAAAGGCATCCATTAGTAGCTAGCGGGGGGATTCTTAGCACCGTCGCTCCGCTTAAGGGCTGCCCCGGACTAATGGCCGTTGTTTTCGGATTCTTAGCCATGATGAAAAAATGGGAGAGTACTCCAGTGGGGTTTCCCGTTGCCTTCTGGAGGTTGGAAGGCCCAGTTTTATGGCGCTGGGTACTCGCCGGTTTGTTCAGTATCTGAGTAGATATCTGCTAGGGGTATTGTAGCAATGAACAAGGGTTTGCAAGTTCTTACGCAGTTAACGATTAACAGCATTTAATGTCGACTTGTCTCCAACAACTAAGCCCATACCGTTTCACCACTAGAACAGAAGTTATCTGCTTTAGCCCTCTAAACAGCACTGAGCCCACTGTACAGAGGTTACCACACCACGCGGACGTACAGAGACCTCATGGTTAGCACCATAGGCAGTCTACTTACTAGAGAACTAGCTCTAGTTACCACAGCCTACCCCAGTGGGACATTTGGAATATACATAACTTAAATAAATTATGCGTTAATAAGAATAAGAGATTTATTACTGTTTACCTGTGTTAAGTACTTTGAAATATTGTACTTCCTAACCTACTACCAGTAATAATTTTGTAAAATCTGATATGTGTCCGGTTTGTTAAACAAAACACGTACTATATATATATATATGTGTGTGTGTGTGTATGTATGTATATTACTTTAAACAAAGTTTCTATTGATATTAATTTGACAAATGAAAAAAAAAGTTATGATGTACATATTTATTTTTCAGATCCTACTAGTGTAACAAGTGCAATTTATATCGGATGTTATAAAAATGAATTAGATGGTAGAGATATATTAAAGCAGTATACAATTCAAAACTTAACACCGCGTTTATGTCATGAAATGTGCTACAAAAATGGATTTATGTTTTTCGCACCGAGGTATTGCAATTGTCTGTCTTTTTCTTATTTTGTTTATTAAGATTGTTTTTTTAACTTCAGTTATAAATCTGGGCACATGTACTTCCACTCAAATTTTCCCGTAATACGATCATATGCAAAAATCCAACGATCTCGTGCGTAAATATTCTGAACAAAAATATGAAAGCAAATGAAAAGTGGGAGTCTCAGTTCCTGGAAAAAGAAGGCAGCTAAGAATATTCAGAGATTCGATCAATGTAAGATATTTCCTGAGGCCATATCGATCGTAAAAGAAGTAGAAAAAGAAATTACGGGAGAAATTAAAAGAGAAAAATGTATGCACCCCAAATGTAACTAAAAAATTGAAAATATAAAAAAAAGTGTATGTAAATTGAAGATAGGGCGATAAAAGAAGAAGGTGAAAATAGGGTATTTTAAATCGTAATCGGTAATTGAAATGAAGTAGTAGTAGAAGGAAGAGATGAAAATGTATTGGAAGATTACGGTTTAGGAAATGTAAACGAAAGAAGCGAAATGTTAATTGATTTTTGGGGATAGAATAAAATTATTTTTGGAAATACTTAATTTATAAATTTTCTAAATAAAGTTATACATGTGGGATAAGAAGCCAATGTATTACATTCCGGTAGTTAGTGATGACATTAATAATAGTAAATTGTGAAGGTAGAATTGAAAAAAGTTAAAAAATAAAAAGGAGGAAAAAATGGAATAAAAGACGATAGAAAAAATTACTTCTGTAATAAGAAATTCGGAAACAAAAATTTAAGGAACGTTAGCGTTTAGATAAAAAAGGGAGAAGATTAAGAAAGCAATAATAATGGCCGGAATGGATGCAGTTTTTGTTTTTTTTTAAATTTTATTTTGGACTCGTCAACCGGGGACCTTTACCTAGAAATAATTAGAATAGGAAGGAGTCAATTATATCTTCAAACGATATCAAATGTTGTTAGGAGGAAATAATCAATATAATTGGAATAATGTGTGGAGAGAGAAACGGACATAACAGGCGCAATATGGAGTAGGAAGTCCGAGTATCAATAAAATGGAATAGAAAGCAGAACATTCATGCAGTACGTTATTCGAGTATAAATGGAAAAAGAACCTAAGACTGAAAAAGCGAGAGCGTAAAGGATAAATGAAAAATTCTGCAAAATAAAAGAATTGGTGATGAAAAATGTGTGCCATTTAGTGTATAAGGAAATAAATAAAATGGCGAGATGGTGGAATTAGGAAGGAAGATAAAAATAGAGAAATATTGACGGTAAAAAGAAAATTTTGAAGAAAATGCGGAAGAATTATGCGAAATAGAAAATATACCAAATGAATTACAAATTGTAGGAAAATAATAAATTTGCGATGATAATGTGATAGGTCTGGAAATCACAAATGACGAAATGAGGAGAACTGATATTGAAGTAAAAAATGGAAAGACTGTAATTGTAGATGGAATGCTAATAGAAATAGCCAAAATTATGAAAGAAAAATAAGTTATCAAATTAAGTAGATGATGCAATAAGACATATCATAGGGAAAAGGGCCCGGTGATATTTTGACATTGAAATACTAGAAATAAAGATAGATATGCAGCGTAAAAACAGAAGGATATATTCGAAAAAAAATATATGAAAATATTTCTTAGATTCAATTTAGAAATTTAGATTTTAAGGAAGAGTAAGAATAACAAAAGATAGCGTTCAACTGATACAAACAGCTAGAGAATGATATTTGAATGGAGGGAAAGAGTTGCGTTTGTGTTTTGAAGATTTAAGAAAGACTTTTGATGGAGTAAACCAAAAAATATTAGTAGATACATTAAAGAGGATCAAAAAAAAGCAAAACAAAAACAGAATCATATTGGGTATGACAAGAAAAGTTTTTAACACAAAAATAAATATATTATGTGGATACATATAGGGTTGTAAAATAGAGTGGTAAATTGCTTCGTCTGAAGTGTGCTACTGTACAGATTAGAAACATAGATCTTAAAGCAAAAATAATTTAATAAAGTAAAGGCTTTTGAAACGTGAGTATGAAAATTAACGTTAAAAATTAAATAAACAGATGAAGTTAAAAACGAAAAAATGTTGTTGATGATAAATGAAAAAAAAAATGCTAGTTGTGGTAAAATACATCAATTTTAATTTAAAAAAAAAAAAAAATTAATTAAAGAGTTCTGCGTGGTATGTTTGCATTAATGTCATTGTTCCGAATATGACATTTTTTATTTCTTTACAATTTCTTTACATTTTTTAAATAATTTCTATTGCTCAATGAATAAAATGTAATCGGAGTCCTGTTACCGAATATACCTGTATGGAACAAGTGTTGTTTTTTTGTTTTTATTCTGATTTAACATATTCTTATTAAAGGTTTATTTCGTAATATTAGTTTTCGAAAAAAATAAACTTTCTTTCGTAGTGGAAGGAATCAAAGCGATCTCAGAAGCTTCGATTAGCTAATTATATACCCTTAGAATGCAAATATAAAGTCATCAAGTTTTTGCAAATATTCCGATATTGTATGATAAGTAATGTAATCGTGAGAAAGTCATTAAATTTTTCCATGAAACTTAAGAAAAGGAGGTGTTTTACGTATGTGTACATGTTGATAATGTAAGAGTAGCGGTATACGAAAAAAATATAACGAATAAAAAAGAAGCCTTAAAAATAGCTAGTAGAAAAACTTTACTGAAATTCATTGCTTTTGCCCGATGGTTTTGAGTTATTTTCTTTTGAATCGGGTTTTGCCTGATCGACATAAACAAAATGCCTCACTTTTTGGATCGTTCTTTAAATATTTCCAGGCAAAGGCAGTCTTCGATAAAATCAAAAGTAAAACCTGCTTTAACTCTCTCGTAGGATGTGCCGTAATCTCCGAACAGATAGATACTATCCGTTACGTTCTTCCACATCTTTACTCAGTGCTCTCTGTCGAAATTATTTGCAATCAAACTGGCAGTTTAAATCTACATTTAGTCCAAACAAAACTGCCTGATCTGCACTGACACCTTAAATACTTTAACACGTCTACTAAAGTCCCATGATAAGTTCCAATATCCGTTAGCTAAAGAAATATTATCTACGATAAGTGGACTTCAAGACCAATATGGCTTGGATACTAGGACACAAAGGTATTCCACAGAATGAATCAGCAGACGGCGCCATGAAAGAAGCAGCATCATGCTTTCCTGTAGCGAACAATCGATACCTGCCAACGATGCTGTTCAGGAAATAACCAGCTACCTAGCTAAAGAATGGTTCGACTGGTGGCTCAACACCCGAACATCGAATAAACTTCGTTTCATCAAAGAGGACGCTAACTTGTGGCAATCGTCGTTCCGGCCAAGCAGAAAGGAGGAAGTAGCACTGTGTCGACGGGATATTGGCCACACACGAATTACTCACTCATTCCTCCTGAACAAATTCTTACTACCTATATGTGAAACCTGTTTCTGGCTACTCTCCGTTCAACACATCCTATTAGGCTGCCGCAAATATAATCACATTCGCACCACCTTTTTTCCTTCCGTCTAACTTGAAAACTCCTAAGTAACAATGAAATTATTATAAAGAAATTATTCGCTTATCTCAACTCCATTAACCTCCTATCTCAATTATAGAATGCTAACTTTCCGTGCCTCTGGTCTTTGTTGCAGTTCATGGCACGTAAATGAAAAAAAGAAGCTTTTTTTATAATACGAGAGTCTTGCGTGAATAAAAGAGACAAGAAACATTTATTTAGACTATTAATATAAAACAACATGGTTTTTTTTTTTGTATTTTGTTAATGTAGTTTTAAAAACCCGAAAATTTTTAATAAAAAACATATTTGTAAGTTATTAATGTCAAGTATTTCTGATTATATAAAATGTAACGTTTTATCTCTGCTTATATAATCACTTTTTTTTAGATGTTTATTTTTCTTTCTTTTTTTTTTATTTCATCATAATTATACAATTGTAATACAATTTTATATATTCGTTAGATCTATTTGACTTTGCATAATTTTTTTCTTCAATTTTTGTGTTTCCTACAATTATTGCCGTTTTCTGAATTTTGCAACATTTTTTGCAAAAAGCTTGTATCATCTACCAGTTTTTTCCCCTTAATTCTAAAATTAATTTATTAATTATTTCTTTTTTATGCATTTTTAAAAAAAGAGCTTATAACAACACTGTACAAAAAAATGACATTACAAATGATAATTTGTATATATATATATATATATATATATATATATGTATATGTATATGTATATGTATGCCTGTGTGCGATTGCAAGGATGTAGAATTTAAGTACAAAATTGAATTTAATGAAAATAAAAAAATTGTTAAAAATTCGAAAATTAATACAGAATTTGTTTATGTAGCGAAAATTGTACTTGTACCGATAAGTTACTGAAAATGAAATATAAAGTTGCCGACACGATGTGCTCCAAAGCATGTACTGGTGACAATACTAAAATTTGCGGAGGCGAAGGTCATATAAGTTTATATGCTACTGGAATTGTTGGTATGTATGTAATTTTTCAATAATTAAAAAAAAGGAACATTGTACTCTCAAATTAAAATTATAATATTTTAATTTTTTAATATATAATTTTTTTTTCTTGTAGTGTTTAAAAATCAATTGTTTTTATTTTTAATTTTGCAGAATATTTCGCATGAGAATATTAAAACGAAAATAATTAACAACGGGAATATTTTAAAAAATGAAAAATAACATAAATTAATATAAATACTCCAAAAATTAACATTTACCATTTTGAAATTTCCGGAAACATTTTGAGGATTAATCATTTCGTGCCGATAATTTTTTTACCACGTTTCTTATTTTTGAAAATGTCGAGATATTGTCATCGGTTTCGTCTTCTTTATAAGTCGAATCTGCTGGAGACGAATGCTACGAATCCCGTGGACAGAAAAAAGAACAAATAGCTCGGTGTTACAAGAAATAGACGTAACGAAAAGATTATCGTCGGAAGTAGTTAGAAGAATATTAAAATACTTTGGCCATATAATAAAAGCAAATGGATTTGAGACGAGAATTCTGGAAGGAAAAGTAGAAGGAAAAAGAAGACGTGGTCGCGTTCCAACCAGAAGGTCAGACATGATCTGGACAGCTGTAGGAAAGAGTTTCGTAGAATGTGTTCGACTGGCCCACAACAGAGATCAATGGCGACATCTTATACATCACATGGACAGATCATAATCTCGATATCTCCACGAGGGTTCACGACTCATTGATTGATTGATAAGTCGAATCTATGTACGTAAACGGAAATAAAGAAATAATTTAATTTGAATCAACGTATTGAATAGTGCACTTTCTTGAAGGTGTTTCATCACTGGGTAACGGTAATTGACTTTACTTTTCCATTGCTTACTTAATTAGTAGGTAGCACAATTCGTTTCCTTTTTTATTTCAAGACCGTTTCTCGTATATATTCTCATATTTGTACATTTTTTCAAAACCGCCGTTATAAATGCGTTAAGTGCAAACCAGCAGCCATTGATGAAACATTAATGAAACCTCAAAATTACCACATATACCAACGAGAGTTAAATCAATTAATTTATCATTCATCATCACCGTAGCAGCAGAAATAGTAGAAGAAGAATAGTAAAGGGGAAAAGATATTTTGCCTTTTTGAATTTTAAAGAAATACGTAAATTTTTTTAAATCAAAACTTCTATAATTTAATCGAATAAGTTTAAATAAAAACAAAAACGTTTAGATTAATTACTTTGTTTTTTAAGCAAGATTATACATTTTTAATAACTTTTGCACCGTTAAACAGATCTGCCAGTACCATTCAACTATTTTTTGGGTTGTTACAACGAACAGTTTGCGACGAAGATAACAACAAGTTTTGAGCTCAAACTGCCTGACACTATTTCACCACGGCGTTGCGTTAATATCTGTAATCATCGGGAGTTTCCATATGCCAGTGTCAGGATTCAGTAAGTTTTAAAAATCGTTTTATTGACTTTTATAAATTACTTCATTTGCAAAAGTGACGATCAGTTTAAAGAGAAAGATTTTAAGTTTCGAACGCTGTGACTGTCTGTTCATATTAACAATGTGCAACGCGGGTACATGTTAGAAACTAAACTTGAAACTGATTTTTATCGCCTGTTATCATGATCAAGTTCAGTCTAAAAATGTTTATGACAATACAGCATTGCTACTATTAGTCAATTTCGACACTTGGCAATAAAATTTTACCTTTGTGACACTGACAACAAATTTTAAATAGATAAATTAAAAGCATTTACATACGTTCTTAATTTTAATATTAAAAGAATTTTATTAATAGAATTATTACAAGGCGTAGAAAAACCGCACAAATAGTCTTAATTCGAATTATATTCGGCAAAATCGATATTTTTAAATATGTAAAAAAAACACACATTTTATTATCTCTTAACTTTTGTTTTATTTTTAATCGATTAAAAAATAATGTCTATTATCATACAGTGAAGTCGCAATGTGTAATTTAAAAGAACATATTACGTGTGGTTAAAAATTACTATTTATAATTGTTACACTGTGAACAAAAGAGTGTTTATATGATTTGTTGTATTCCATAAGTTTTTTTTTTATTATGATACGTTATACTTTAAAAAATACTAAATTAAAATAATAATATTTTCAATTATGTTTTGTTATTATAAAAGAAAAGGAAGATTAAGATTTGACATCCAAACAAAAAAAAATGATTAATCGGAAACGTACGTGATATAATTGCCTGAATTTTTTAGAGCTTTTATCAAAATGCGGTCGATTATTAGATGAAGCTATAACTAGGACAGTTTTAAAATTAATAAAAAGGGGGTAGGGAAAGCTTCGTTATTGTGTTCCTAAATCATTGTGATATCTGCGAGGAGAGAATTACCTTCAAGAAATTGTCCTTAATGGTTAAAATTTATAATTAAGATATTAAGATAATTTGGCTCTTAATAAATGTCTGCGTAAATTCTGTTTTAGTTCCTGTTATTGCAGTCACGAAGTTCCGAAAGAGACAGCTCTGGCAAATTATAACGAATGCACCTTACAGAAATGTGCCAGCGATGAAACCGAAACTTGTGGTAGCACGGATCGAATAAAAGTTTTCACTACTAGTAATCCAAGTAATGTTTCAATTGAAATTACTAATGAAAATATTACAGTTCATGCACTTTGTAAATCGCTAATTCTTTTTGAAGCGAATACGTCCGTGTGTGTATATATGTAAGATGTCGGGCTAATTTGTAGAAGACGAAAATATTATTTACACTTTAATGCTTTTTAATACCGAGATAGCTTCTACAAGCCATGAGAGACATTTGCGCTTCTAATCATTCGCGAAGTAGTGACGAACATGGAGTATCGCGAAATACTTTTACTCACTGCCCAAGAAAGAATTATCTACCGTCTCAATATCAAAGTATAATTGAGCGTTTTAGTCGTTTAGTATTCACTCTTGCGGGACAGACCGTCCGAAATAGGCATAAGTGAGCTATTCCGTGTCAGCCATTATCAAATATGTACGTATTATGAGGCTACATTTTTGTACATATAATACATAGGTTGTCCAAAAAGTTTCGAGACTGAGCCGATATTTCCGAAACCAGGCACGCCCAGCGACAAGCGGTAAAATACGTCGAGTAGCCAAACAACATGTGTAAGACAACATATTCAAAAATCAAACCTCTAGTTGTAGTAGAACGTGTGTGAGAACTAAACGCGCGCACTGTGTAAGAAGTGACCCTACGAGTTTTTCAAGAGAAAAAACGACACAAGAAAGACGAAAAAAATTTATATTCATATAGGTTACGAAACAATCAGTGTTATTCTTTCTCGAAATAACGTTCTTCGATTTCGAGATATCTATCCCACCTTTCGCGCCATTTTTCGGTAACGGTTTTGGCAAATTCGGCCGGAGGGATCGCCTTGAAGGCGATTTGACAAACATTGACCACTGCTTCATTAATCTCGAACTTGCGCTCCCGTAGGCAGCTTTTCAAGAGCGGAATAAGCCAGAAATCGTATGGAGCGAGATCTGGACTGTATTGCGAATGGGGCAGGACTTCAACGTTTCGCTTCTTCATGAGGATGTCGACAGTCGCATGGGCAGTGTGCGGTCTTGCATTGTCTTGCTGCAAACACCACGAATTTTTTGATTTCAGGACGCTTCCGAGAAATGTGTCTTTGCAGAGCTGCAAAGACTGAGCAGTAATACTGCGCAGTGATCGTTTGGCCTGTAGATGGTAAACCAGTCCTCTCCAGTCAAAAAACGTGATGACCATGACTTTGTCAACAGACTTTGCTTGCTGAACTTTCTTTTCTTTTTTTTTTTTTTTTTTGGCGTGGCGAGCTGCTTTCTTTCCAATGTGTGGTCTCTTGTTTCGACAACGGGTCTTAATGGTGTACGTTCATAACAAAAATGCATCACTACTCTTCGGTTACGACGTCGCACAGAAATATCGGAATCCATTTTCATCACAACATACGAATGACGACACAATCGATACAACGTTCCGGTTGTGCACCTGTTTTTCTCTACTGCGAGAAGAGCGTTCTATTGCATCTACAGCGGTGATTTTCGGATATGTTATAGCTGGAGAATGGGGCTAGATGAGTTTTTTTTTGTCGCCTGCCGCCAAAATGCGCGGTTGCTCCAGAACTGTAGTCAAACGCAACCGTACACGTTTGTAGAGTGCATTTGTACATACTTTACGCGTTTCGTTCTCGTAGACGTTCTGCTGCACCTAGAGGTTTGATTTGTGAATATGTTGCCGCAAACATGTTTGGCTACTTGACGTATTTTACCGTTTGTCGCTAGCGTGCCTGGTTCCGGAAATCTAGGCTCAGTCTCGAAATTTTTTGGACAACCTATGTATATATCACTTCGTGGGACGGCCATCTAAAATATACAACAGGTTACTTCTTTAGACTTTTCTGCTGGACTTTTAACTACTTAACTTTCCTCCCCAATCCAGTAAGGTAAGTACAGATCTTTATTTGCTACACAATAAACCTAAAGTATTCTCTCAACAGAAGTTTTTTTTTTTTTGCATTATATTTCGAATAATTTGTGTCGTTTTCACATGATTATTGTGATTGATTCACATATCGAAAAAAGAAGCATATGAGGATTTAATATTTCAGATTAAAATTGCATGGAACTTCTTTCGAATATATGAAGCTGCACATATGTATGTATATCAGTTCAGATGTTTATTTTTTCATTTCAATTTCCTCGAATGACGTTGTTTTATCTTTGAATTTGCGAATTTGAATTACTTTCTAGATGAGGAAAATATTCTATTTCAACGAGCAAAAAGACATTTAGAAAGTGTTTTATTTTTGTTTATAAATACCTGAAATGTAAAGTGCTGGAAGTGAATCGGTTTTGATTATCCCCTTTAGCCTTTATGATTTCACTGTGCTCAGGTATGCTATTCAGTCGAAACTTAGACTGAATGTGTATGCGAATGAAAATAAATTTTTTTATCTTTCTTCAGATATTGTTGATATCAATTTAATACAGAAAAAGATAAAGTGAAAAGGAAGTGAAAAATTTACATACGTGTATTTTGCCTCCGGAGGAAACATTCGGTTCCGCGTAAAATAATGCATCTACCTGCAAGAAATAAGGGGCGTTTTAAGGATTTATTTCCAGGACTGGGTCAATCATTGATTGACGCCATATATTTTTTTCCAAGTGCTGTTTACGTAAAAATTTATCCAAATAATTCGTTTTTGTGTATGTGCTTTCATTTGAAAATCTCTATAAAATCTTTTATTTTTGTGGCCTTTTTTTCAGTAAATTTGTAACTTTTATTTTAGTAGTATTTGTGCGCTAGTTATTCATGAGAATAGCGTATTTGCTGCTGTTCCGTCAGCCTTCACAGTCCTTTTTTTGTAGAAGTTTTAAGTTTTATCTTATTAGTTTAGAATTTGAGAATAATCGGCGCTTCTTTTGTTATACATACCATTTTCTACCCTCATCTAACGTTTCTTTAATAGAAAAAAGCGGAACTTACTTAACTGTGTAAAAGCTTAAAAGAAAAAAGAAAATTGGACTATTGCGCTCAAGTATGAACAATCTATTTTAAAGAATTAAAAAAGAAAAAAAAACCTAGTAGATTTCATGGGCGTTGCCAGCGCGGGGCAGGGGGGCAGCTGCCCCCCTGGAGCCACGAAACTTTTTAATCAACTGGCCATAATGAGTATTCATAGGCGCGTAATCATGAATAATTTGCCAGAAACCCACGAAAATTATGTTTTAATTAAGATTTTATCCTTGTTTAATAAAATATTAAGCCTTTACAACTTATAAATTTTATTTTTTCTATAACTCATATCCCTTTTCCTATCATCTTGCCCCCCCCCCCGGCCCATTGGCTGGCGACGCTCATGGTAGATTTCCTTTATAGATTAAAATTCATTTTCGGGTCAAACTTCCGGCAAATAAAATACTTGTTTATAATTGAAGTCCCAATTTTATTTGTCTATTTTTCGGGTATTCTCGCTTTTTAAGTCTGTGTAGCAAATTACGTGTCGTACTTTAAGTATTTTTTATTAATTCCGTTCGTTTATTTGACTCTTAACAACGTCTAATGTGCAGAAAATTCATTTTCGGATTTATTGTTTCGATTTGAAAAAAAGGAGAAAAAAACTGACTGGTATGAACATGTTATTATAGGTTTCTGTTTTATTTTCAGATGCTGATGTAAAAGTTAACAAAGATTCATACGGCTGTTTTGCCATCAATAACAAAAATGACTTAATATCAGATGTGCAGAGAACGTTTTCTACGGAAATAATTGCCGATGATTGTTCGGAATTATGCGGTCTTAGAGGTTACGCTTTCGCCGGAGCTGCCAAGTAAGGATTTTTCTCCGTTTTTTACATTTTAAATTATGTAAAATTAATGCGCATTACCGTAGCAGTATTTTATTCACTAATGGCCATTATAAAGTTTTTGTCGAAATTTCGTACGGATTATCATAAATAATATTTTATAACGATTAAGAAAATATATTTAATAATAATTTTATGTCCTATATAAATGTTAATAATTTAAATAAAAAAAAAAAAAAAAAATTTTTTTTATTATTCTGACACGTAGAGATAGCAATATCACATTTTATTTCAATACTATACGGGTTTCTACATTCGGTCAGGGCCGTAGCTAAAGTTGAATTTGAGGTAGGGCAGCGGTGGTTATAGGTAGGGCGAAAGTAAAATTTTTACTTGATCTGATCTGGTGAATCAAAGTACTTTTTTAAAACAGCTGAATTCTTCTATTCGTCATATTATTAAAAATGCGAAGGACTTCATTCAGATCAACTGATTTCGTTCTTTTCTTTTCAAAGGCAAGAAATACCATTCCTGTCATTCGTTCGTGACCCATTGACACAGCCTTTGAGGCCTATTGATTGCAGTCAAAGTTGAAAATGTTGATTCACACACTGTAGTGTTACATCCTATGGTCGCCACAGATGCAAAGAGTTCATATGTATCTTTGAAAGCCTCTCGCTGCCTGTATAAAACTTACATTGTGTTTTCAGTTTTATCCTCGCGACGACTCAAATAAGCTTTAACCACAGTAGCTTCCTCCCTTGATGGAATTGTTAAACCTAAAAAATTAGTTGAAATTGTGAATTGGACATAAATAAATAATAGTAATATTTTACAAGCAGCAACATATTTTTGTTTAATTCTCTTACACTTACCTAAATTTTTCAAAGGCACCATTTTGTTTACATCCAACTCATCGAGACTGGTTAATGAGTTTAGTAGATCATCGTTGTCTGAAAATTTTCTTTGTAATTCAGCAATTAGTATGTCCAACGTTTCGTAATATTCAGATTTAAAGGGCTGATCGTCCTGGTCTTTTATATTTTGTTTCGCAGAGGAACAGGAAGAGCCATACATCAAGGTAGTCATCCATCCGCTTAGATTTTTTGATTTGCCTCTTCTGGGTCTGAATCCTATTTTCGGAATGACCGCCTGTCATATACTTTGATTCTTCTAAAATTTGACTATACATTTCATCTGACTATTTCATTTTGGACACACTTTATGATTGCTATGGCATCTTTCAAACCTGTGCTTCGGGCTTGTAAAGCAGCGTCTGCAGGCTGAAGCATGGATAAGATTTTTTTGGCCACAACCATAGCCATTCGGAATTCCAAATTGAGTATGACTTTTTTAATACTTACACTTTTGGAGACGTCGTCGCCGTTAAATCTGTCATTTTTAATTTCATCTAATGCCGTCAAAATCTCTGAATAATTATCGTTTACAACTTTTGTAATCGCCAAGTGTCCCGACCAACGCTGTTCGAGGAGCCGTCCAATCCCTTTTCCACCATATAAGGCAGCTATTTTGCCATGGTGAAAGAATTTATGTAACATGATGCATTGATCAAAAAATAAACGAATAAAAGTAATTACCGAGATAGTCCTGATGACTATCAAATGCAAACGATGGTTATAACAGTGGACATAAGGAACTTTTCGGCCCAATTTATTTTCTATTCTGGTCGCAACTCCCGAAATTTTCCCGCTCATTACACTTGCGCCATCATAACATTGGCTTAGCATACGAGATAGGTCAATGTTATTTTCCGTATGGGTATTTAATGTTAATTCCGTAAAAGTGGCTGCATCAAGGTTTTCAGTAGTTGTAACGGTCAGCAACGACTCATTGACGATTCCATCATTAACGTAACGTATTGCTATTGCAATATTTTCGCGGTTATTTTTATCTCTCGTCCCATCTTCCATTAGAGTAAACCAGTTCACGTCAGATTCCTTAATGTCTTTAACAATGGAATTTCGTACTACTTGAACCATTGCTTGAATTATTTGATTTTGAATTTCAGGTGAACGATATGTTGCATTTTGTGGTATGTGATTGAGAGCCTCCTTCAAATTCGGATCTTTCATGCACGTGTATTCAAACAAATTCTGAAATAATCCTTGCTCTTTTTCTTCTTCCAAAATATAATTTCCACGCAAAGCTAACTCATTAACAACTAGAAATTGTATTATTTCAATAATCGATTTCACGTAATACCTGCTTTTTTTTAATACTTTTTGATGTATCAACGTTTCAACACTGCTGGTTGTAGATATTCTATGTAATTTGTCTTGCCATATCGCCATGGCTTGTGTATGACAAATGGATTTTTCATGTTTTGGAAAACCAGTTTTCGAAACAGTGGCATTTTTCCAGTTTCTGAATCCTGTGGAAGTATACGAAGACTGTTTGCTTCCATGAGGTAAAAATTGCTGGTAAGGATAACAAAAAGCAGCATCTTTCTGAACAGAATACTGCAACCATTTATATCGTTTGAACCAGTCCGCTACAAAGGCCCTATTATTTCGTTTGGGATATATGTCTAAAATAACTTGCTCTTTATCGGTTCTCCGATTCGTGCAATATCAGAAGGAATATCATAGCTTATATGACCAACATATTTCACCGAACCTGTTTCCATAGGACTAGGAGTAGCAATTATATCTTGTACTTCTATCTGTTTTGAAGAATGAGGTTCTTCGTGGTCAATTTCCTCTTCAACTCTTCGTTTTTTGCTAAAGAAAGGCCGTATATCCATCGCGAAATCAATCAATCTTCAGTTCACAGCAATAAACGAACAATTGTGTCGCTAACTGACTGAAACACTGTACTTACTGTAAAATGTGTAATATTGAATAACTAAGTAAAACATTTTTTCGATATTTTAATTTTCTACTGTTGCCCAAAACAAAATCCAAAAAATAAGCGCAATTTCTCGTTACCTTGCGCCGTTCAATTCTCATGAAACTTAAAATTTTTTCCAAAAACGAAATAAAAATGAGAAGTGGTCTGAATAACTCGGAACAAACGAAAAATATACACACAAAATGGTTGAAGCATTATTGTGTGATGTTCGCAGCCGATTTTTCGATTTCTCGCCGGTCACTAATTTTTCGGATCGAGGACCTTTCAGTTGTTATAAATATCTTTATTATTGGGACAATCTTTTTGTGCTCCTCAAATTTCTTTCTTGACCTGATTGCCGAGACGTGTGAATGTTTCATTTTTGCTGATAGTTCTGGCGGTACTTGTGAAATCGGTTCGTTTATTATTTTCTTTTCTCTTTTCCGATTTAGGCTGTAGCGTGTTTAAGAGAAATGCAGACACTCGCTAAACAATCATTCGCGCCTACATTGTTCTCCTACATCTTTTTATTATATATTTAGTTTAGCGTTGCGACCATTTAACGACGGTAAATGTGGTCCGCTACAGTTCACAAATGTTAGAACAACCTTTGACTCATACCGCTATACCGGTTTTCTTTTTCGTTGTATGGTGGAGGTTTTCTTTCTGTTTTTATTTGGCTAAGTGTGGTACGCTACAACCCTAAATTTCAATATGATAAACTGATCATCGTTAGTTAGAGATAATTCAACCCTTAAAAATAGTAATTAACGCAACAAACGAATTATATCCGTAACCCTTTGTTTTTACTTATTTATTTATTTACTATCGGGGCGTTAATGTAGTGCGCACTATCGTTGAACAAACAGTTTACTGAGTATATTATCTTAATTGATGGTATTTTTTAAGGTAGGGCATTGATATTTTAAGGTAGGGCATTGCCCCTCAATGCCACCCCCTAGCTACGGCCCTGCATTCGGTTTTGCCAATGGCTGTTTTAAAGTACATTTCTAGAGAGTTCATTATACCCTCATTGGTTAAGTTTACGCTTTTATATGGAATAAATTTTCGCTCCTTTTTTTCAATGCCACTTTTTTTTTGTTTTCATCATTTCATCTTAATGTTTATTGATTTAAAGTTTATTTATGCCATGGACCATTCTTCTTGTCTTCCTGCTTCTATTCATTATCTAATAAAGGAAATCAAATTTCCGGTCTTACAAGACTCGCGCGACTTCTTTGTACATTCGTTCTTCTCAATTCTTCACTTTGATATTTTAGACTATATTCTTGTATGAAGATTTTTCCTATCCTATGAATGCAGCTCTAGAAGGTTATTCATTTTAAAAAAATAAAAAGAAGTAAAATATTGAACAAAATAAAAACGGAAGTATTAACGAGAAAAAACCTGCTTGTGAATGTTTCTTTTAAAATTCAAATTTAAATTTCTTGCGTCGCAAGGAAAATTGAATTTGACTAAACTGTAAATTACGGAAATTGAAGACGTTTAAAATGCACAATATTTATTTCCGTCGCGATTAACGCGCGGAGCTTATGTAAAATCCTATGAAAGCGCGAATTCCGTTTATAGCGTTATTTTGTGATTTCTTTTTTGAAAGGAATGATTGCTTTTGCGAACATAATACGCCGGCGGCGTTAACCAGATTAAACCAATTGGACTGCGATTCACCTTGTTTTAAAGAATCTCCATTTCCGTGCGGAGATCGTACTCCTCTTTCTACCTTTACCACCGGATTACCAAGTAAGCAATATTTTCAATTAGTTTATTTCGCTGCTAATGCCTCCCGTTACTTATCATACGGTCGTCTCATTTTCTTTTTTTTTTTTCTTTTTATTTTTTGACGACCGAAAAAGTTAATTTACAATCAGAATATATATTTTTGCTACCTTGTATATCGATTGTTATTACAATTTTGTTGTAATATACGTATGATTATTACTTTTCGTCAGATTGGTGTAGACCTGCAAATTAAACTGAGTGAAAATGAAAGAAAAGAAAAAAAAAGGAAATAAGAAAATCCTAAGAAAGAGAATGAAAATTAATCGAGAAAGAAAAAGATATAAGAAAACTAGTCGAACAAAATGGATTTCAAATGTTAATATTGTTCTATTGAATTGAAAACCTGAATATTAGCGGGCAAAATAGATCAGATGCGTTTGTATCAATAAATTGATAGGGCTAGGATAATAACATTTGAAATAGATAGGTCCATTTGATGACTCGAACGAGGAGCACTTATTTCCAAAATGTGCACATTCATAGTTGAGTCAAAGGGAAGGATAACTCGTGAGAAAACGAGAATTAATATAAGTTTTTTTATTTACTGTTTTATTTTTGAAATTTGTAACCACTTTTTGTTAAATTAAATTTCGAGATTTTTTTTATGCACAATTATTATGTTTTTTTTTTTCTTTATTTCACAATAACCGAAATTCGCTTTACTGTTAATATAGAAGAAAAGATTAAAGCGACACTAATAACCATTGAATACTGTGGTGGCCACGCTCTAGTTAACAATGTCCGTAATATCTAAAAGGGAAGCGACAGTAAGAACTGCCATTAAACCCTATGGCCAAGAAGAGAGGCGAGAACAAAAAATTAAAGATTGTGAAACAAAACGTCGAGAGGGCAGATAAATAGTGAGCAGAAATAGAATTAAAAAGGAATGTTGGCAATAAAGAGTTGAAAAAGCAAGAACAATGGTAAACGTTTACATCAGTCACCCAGGTTCATTTTTGGACAAAATTTTAGTTCGTTCATTTATTTTCATAGTGGGTGAAAGTATGAATAAAGGAAAAAATTAATGAACTAAAATTTCAACTAGAAATGAAACTGGCGCAAAAAAAATAACGCAGAGAAAATGTCAAAAATAACGTAAAAATAATATATAAATTAAAAGTGTAGCAATTTTACAGACTCGAATCATTCAATAAATATAGTAAGTTTATATACCTTAGTAAGTTGGATACATTTTTGCGGCGATGTTAAAAAACACAAGTATCATTTGGGATTTCGGTATACACTATGTGAAGTAAAATTCTGCAATATAGTAAGAGAAAAATCTTTTCGTAATACCATATTATTTCGGAATTTCGTTCTGGACTTCACGCGATAAATGTTCGATGTTATTGGTATGAAGCCCTGTATCTACATTGCGTATGTTTTGGAATGGTTTACGCAGCAGTTGGTATAATTAGGATCATGTGAATTTTTCCATTCATCGGATCGAAACCTTAACATGTGTCAAGCAAGCTCTGAGGTACATAATAAACCGTGCTTTGTTTAAAAAGAAATCTAAAAAAACAACCGGAAATGGAGAAATTATTTGAAAGAAAAACATGTAACAGAAAGAAATCTGTAAAAATGAATTTAACTTGAATTACGGAAGAATACGATGTCGAATATAAAACTGAATACTTTTTTTCTTCCGTAAATTTAATTAATTGGTAAAATGTGAGGTTACACTGCGTACCGGACAGTTCAATTTTATCGGACTTAATTTCAAATAAAAATAAGAAAAAACATTAAAACAAATAAAAATTTTTTTTAAAGATAAATGCTTTTATTCAAATGCACTTAAAATGAGAAAATACATTTATACATTATCTAATATCTTTAAACGAGCAATTCTTGTATATATATATATATATATATATGTATATATATAAATTTATTTCACGTATCTCGGAAACGGCTCTAACGATTTGAATGAAATTTGCACACTAGGAGTATTTTGGGCCAATAAATCGATCTGGCAAGGTCTGCATCCATGGTAAAAATTCGGTTTCGCGAGTTTTAAATGATTTTTAATGTTTTCAGTATAATACGAATCCAGGGTAGGCGATCTTTCGACGACGATGTAATAGATAATTTGTTCTTGCTTCAGTATAATTTTTTGATTTTTGAACGTCGTCGATTGTGGGCTCTGGTAGTGTCTTTGTGTACGGGCGGTGGCATCAATATTGGTAGTGCAAAGCAATAGAACATATGGTAGGCAAAACACATTCCAGGCAAAAAAAAAAAAAGGCATCGGTCTTGGCTCTCAGCCGATCAGCGGGTGGTCACATAACGGTGGTTCGAAAATCATGCGCTACATATGCAATAAAAATATATACGAGTATATATAAAAAAAAAAAAAACAAACGAATCGAAAATATCGTAACAAACAGTTCATTTTTTATTTCTTTTGTATTAATTTTATATTTAAATAAGATAAAAAAACTGCTTTTTAATAGCTACTAAACAAAAAAAGGAAATAGAAAATCGGTTAATAAACGAAGGAGGACTTTACCTCGTTATATGCAGATATTAAACGTTTTGCGCATTTATATACTCTAATAATTGTTTTTTGGAAAGTGAATTACTGATAATATGTTGTGCACATTTTAAAAACCCCCTTATGTGCGGTATACCCTTATTACATTTTGCAGTGATTTAGTCGGAAATTTTTTCAAATTGATTGGAAAACAGCTGATCACAGGTAAAATTACAAGACGCTTTTTATTTGTTTTTATAACGAATAAACGTGGTATAGATAAAGCTGAGGACGACCCTATATGCCTAAAATATAATTTTTCTAATAAAAAAAGTATAGAAATATATTCATAACAATCAACGTGTGCAGTAATTGAAAAAATTTTCGAACCATCCGGAAAGCGAATTCGAACGACCTCAGATATTTTTGTTGCGTTCAGTATTAAAAAGCAAAGTTGTATGGGAAGAGGCTTTAAATTTATAAACGTGTTCATAAATTAGTTTTAAAATATTTTGATGTTTTGCGAATATGTATAAGATTAAAATAAAGTTAAAAAGTATGTGATTCGTATCTAAGTATATTTTCCGAAAAAAAAACATGATTTTACAAAAAAAAAATACCGAGCAAAGCTCGGTCGCCCAGGTACTAAAAAATAAATTGCGGATACAATTGTGTTAAAAAGAATTATGTTTGCTTAACGCTTTGGCCAGCTAACACTGGCCATCATTAGAAGCGAACTGTTTCTCTCGGTTGACAGGCCCAAAAATAAGAAGAAAAAAAGAAACATAATGAATTACAGTATGGTCGCTTTTTACATGTATTTAAAACGTACGCTCGTCATGATAACAGCCGATTCGCATTAATTAAAAATGAATATACTTGTAATCTTTGAAAAATGGTGATTCATAGAATGTAACGTACGACAATATTCACTTAAAGTTATTATAATAAACGAAGTTCGCGTCCAATAAAATTACGTTTCGGAATACTTTGATAGCTAGTAAACTGTTTCCTCCCTACGATTTATATTATCTCTGTAATTTTATTTAACTTTCTATATTTTACGATTTTTTTTAATATCAAATAAATTCAGAGATTAAAACTGTAAGAAAAATAATGTAAGTGAATTTTTATGCCCCTGATGTAAAAATGTTTAGATTGTATGATTCACTTATCAAAATTGATCATGTAGAAAAAATCAACTTAGGTTTTTAAAATTCAGCTGCTACACTCAACCCGCAAAACGTGATTTCTTGATGACACATCTGCGTATCAGAAGGAACATGTTGAAAAAAAATGGTCAAAACCGACTACTGAAAACACATGGGTTACTGTACAAAGTTTTCATAAATTCTATATTAATATATAAGGTTATTAATTAAAGGAAATCACAGTAAAATGCAGTGCTTAATTTTTTAATTGTATTTCTTTAGTTGTAGATATTCCGAAAAGCATCTATATCGGTTGTTTTCGTGAAGCAGCTACTCAGACAAACATTTCGACTACACGTTTATTGAATGGTTACTTCAATTATTACCGACAATTAATACCTGAAATCTGTCACAGAATGTGCTTTAAAGAAGGACACTTATATTTCGGGGTGTCTGATGGGTAATTTTAATATTTACATTCAGACTTCGCTAACTGTATTTGTAATTGAATTGCCCGGCTATATTAATTTTTATCATATTTCATTTAATAATTCTCATATGCGTGTTTCGTAGTTTTACTGATTCAATTTACGACTAAAAACTAATTCCATTGATTTTTAAATGAAATAATTTCTAATTAGTTTTAAATTAATATTTAGTGAACCAGGTTTTAGGAAATATTTTTTGTTTAGCGTTCGATTTTAATTACGATTGAAGTAGGTATAAAAATTAATAACAATAATAAGGGTATTATAAAAAGCCAATGAATAATTTTCTACACAACTATTGGTGTAGTTGTGTTAGTATTTTATGATTTCTGTTTTTTTTTTAGTTTGATCAATTTAAACTTTTTTATACGTCACTGACACACCTATTATTGGTGAAGATCATAAAAAACAAAAAAGAGCATGCCATTTCTTTCTTTGCTGAATACAAAATTAATACAATTAATTTTTTCCTCCATAGAAGGTTGCGCGAATATTTGACAGAAGCAATTCTTCATGTATACTGATAATGTCAGTTCAAATTAAATTCTATCAAATTAATATGTGAACCAACTGAAGAAAACTGCGGAGAAGTTATCAGTAATTATGTTACTTCTGTTTTCTTTTTATTTCTTTCACGGAGGAAACAATTCCAAAACTGTGCATTTGTCGGAGTTTATCTGACGTTTGCTCTATGATGGTTTCGCGTATAAAACTGAACTGGTGGAGTACAAGAATTTATGCTATATTTTTCGCTCTTAAAAAGATATTGCGTGGCCTTTCATAAGGAAGGCATAGAGTTGTTGAAATTAGCGGGAAAATGTTCATAGTTAAAAATGTATTCCGTTCAATAGATTTCAGAATTCTAACAGTGTCTTTAAGTAACGAATATTTCTTACATCTTCAATAAAATTTTCTGTTTTTAAAATATTTTTACTTGTGCCGATTTTTCTAAAACTCTATAGGGGGAAATAAGTTTTTAAACAGTTTATTTAGAGCAATTGCTGGTTTTACACCAGCAAGGTTTGGAGGAAATTGTAAAAATCTCTCTTTCAAGGGGACAATATTTCACGGCGAAAAGGTCTGATCGTCCATAATATTTTTCAACTGTCGTTGATTCCGAATTATACTACCCAAATTTTTGCGTTCCTTTGTTCTCGGTACTTTTGTGAAAGAAGTCTCATTTTTTTTTAGTTTGAAAATTCGCCTGCATTTTTTCTTATGTTGTCGACTATTTCCTGCAGCTAATTGTTGACTATATAAACTAACTGCGACGAAAAAAGTGTTTTTACTAAGTAAGTAGTATAACGAGGCGGTGTAAAACAAATGGTTGTCCGTAATTAAAACTTGATTTCTATAAATGAATCTGATTTTTTCCCCCCTCGTTATTAGATTTACAGAGTCGTTAACGGTTATTAACCCCTTATACTTTAAGTAAATAATGTTGCGATTAAGCGGGTTTTAAGAAGTTTCCTTATTACCCCTGACACTGGAGTAAGCTCATTACAAGATTGCGAGAAATTATTACTTTAAATAATAAATGTTTGTTAGAATTTTTAGCTTTCAGAAATGACCTTTTATTTTTATTTCTTTAACTGGCCAGTGTAGAGGAGCATGTCACGAAACTTTTGAAGCCGCATTAGCGAGTTCAATAAGTTGGTATAAATCGGGCAGTTTTTTTTAGGTTTATACCGATTTTGTTTGTAATTTGAAAAAGATAGCTGAGTAATAATATGGAACAATCCTATGAATAGAGTGTTTATCTGATCAAAAAGGGCAAGTCAAGCTAGAAGAAATCGTGATTTAGAAATATGGGAAAAGAATTTTTGCCGAATAAGGCTGTTTCAGAGAAAACTTTTGAAATGCACTCCGAATAATGTTAAGAGTTTGTTTATTAACTTAATTTTTTTAAATGAATAATCAGCGTTTAAAGGGTGATTTTTCTAAGCTGAAGTACAAACATTAATCTTACAAATTTTTATTTACGTCGGATATAATAAATGTTTATAATTGCTTTTGCTCAACGCAGTTCTTGTAATCTAAAATCTATAAATTTACATAAAGTATTTATGATATCGAATGACATATTTGAAACATTTAAATTTATCGATGAATAGGAATATGTGTTACTGCGGAGATGCTAGACCAGATTCGGATAGTGAAGTAGTCAGTTCGGAATGTAATGTTAACTGTGCTGGAGATGTGAGTTATAAATGCGGTGGAAAACTAAGAACCGCTATATTTTCAACTGGAATTACAGGTTATTATCATCATTTTTATAGTTGTAACGTTACCTAAAAATGTATCGTTAAAATTTACGAAGAAAATTCAACTTCTTATTAAGAAAACACGATGATATAAACCGATAGTAAATTGAATGAAAATTCTTCCGATTGGTATTTCATTTAGCGCTGTACTTAATATTGAAATATGAATTTATTTCGGTCAATAATTCATGTGCACAGAGCCGAAATTATTTCGGAATTGAAATATTTTTATAGTTCCGAGTTGTATCTGCGTTGCGTGTTGACGGTACTATCGCGGTGAGATTATTCCGTTTACTATTTTGGCATACGACGTTAGCCGAGCAAAACTAACAGTTAGATTAAGAATAGTATATTACTTACATTTAATTGACGCGGTAATATAACTATGAAAAGTTCGTTAAGTGCTGCATCTGGATCAGTCACCTGTGAATGTGACACCGAATGAACAATTACTGCAACCGAATAAAAAGCTTCAAAGGTAGAATGAAAAGTTACCGGTATGAATTAGCAAGCTGATGAATGAAATAGAGAAAATGCAGAAATCGATAGAATTACTGTCAGTTAGTAAAATGAATTCAGAGAAGTCCGAAATTGATAAACAGCACATTATACTGATAAAGATGAAATAGTCAAACTAAGTGGTTAGTCAAAAAAAAATGAAATTAATAATAAAAGGAAGCGAAGTGAAATTACACCTCCGTACAGAAAGAATAGAAAAAGAGGTATAAGAACACCGGAAAAAGTACAAACCGATGATCCTTATTTCCGTTATCAAGATAAACCAAAACCATTTTTTGTGGCTAATGTTTTGGATTTTAAAAAAATAGCAAATGTAATCGCGCAATTTGTACGTGATGAATTTGTGTGTAAACAACTACCGTCAAATCGAGTTAGAGTGAACGTTGCAACGGTGGAAAATTAGACAAAAATTAGAAAAATATCTATCTAAAAATAACTTTAAATACCACACACTTACTTATTAGATAGTGTGAAACCAGTTTAAGTGGTAATTAAAGGGTTACCATCAAATATGGAAGAAAACACTATAAGAGAAGACTTGTTAAATCAAAGGTTTAATGTATTAAAAATCAGCAATATATGGAAAACAGTAAGTGATGCTGAAACAAGGACAAAAACTACAATACCAACATTGATGCCAAGAGTGACGTTGAAAAAATTAGAAATATTAAAAAAATATGCCATATTCTTGTTTAAAATGAACCATGGAGAAATCCTAAAGGCATATCACAATGTAAGAGATGTCAGGCCTATGACCATATAAAAAAAATAAATGTTAGATGTGTCAAATATGTAGACCCCCATTTAACAGGAGAATTCATAAAAAATCGGAGAGAGTAAATGTGCATTATGTGGAAACAACATCCTGCTAGTTATAAAAGAATGCGAAGTAGCAGTTGCTTTCCGAGAGAGAAATAAACTGCCCATTGTTAATAAAGAACAAAAAACATTACCACAAAGAAATAAGGTAAATGATCGAAAAAATAGTGATATGATTAGGGATCATTCCAATAAAGACAATTAAAAAGGGCACAAGAATCATGAGATGGCTAATGTGGATGCTAATGATGATACGGATAAATCGTCAGAAAACCTTATTAAAAGATTAGAGATGATCTTACAAAAAAACAGGAAAAGAGGATAAATAGAATTTTTTGATGGATTAAATTTAATAAAAAGGAAATTGAATAAAACTAGCAATAAATGAGCTTGATAAAGATAGCAACGTTTAATGTAAACCGGTTTAAACATAGCGCCAGGAAGTTGAATTATTCTTATTAAAAGAAAAAATCGCGATGTATTATTATTAATATCTGAACCGAAATTGCGGAAAAGTACTTTTATTAAATTTAATGACTATTGTTTGTGCAATACTATGTGTATCCTGATGAAGGTGGGCGTAGAGGTGCAGCAATACTAATTAAGAATAGTATAAAGCACCATGTACTAGGAGAAATAAGTATAAATAAAATTCAAGCTACTAATGTTAAAGTATATAATAAGAATGGAGGTTTAGTATTATTAATGGTTTACTGTCCTCCTGGTAACCAGATAAAATTTGACGTATGGGCTGATTATTTTAACATGCTTGGCCCTCGATTTATCATAGGAGGTGATTTTAATTTAAAGCGCACGTGTCGGAGCTCAAGAGTTACTACAGGAAGAGAGAAACAGTTGTTACAGGTAATAAATAAGTTGGGATGCAAATGTTACTCAGCAGGCAAACCAACTTACTGGCCGATTGATCAGAAAAAAGTTACCTGATTTGATAAACTTCTTTATTGTTAAGGGAATTACTGAAAAGGTAACGTAGATATTGACGATAATGACGATTTTGCGTCTGATCATTCTCCAGTGATCATGGCTGTAAGTAAATCGATAATCCTAAATCAACTATATGCTACATTTACTGATAATAAAACTGATTGGAATTCGTTCAGGAAGCAGTTGGATGAAAACATAGATTGAAAATTAACACTGAAATCGAATGACGAGATTGATATAGCTGTCATGCAGCTTAATGATGCAATACAGCAGGCTGCATGGAATTCGACACCCGTAAAAAATTATAGTAGTAAAAAACAAAATTTACCGTTTTATATTTTAGAAAAAATCAAGGAAAGGAGGAAGTTTAAAAAAACTTTTTACAGAACACAGGAAAAAAAAGATAAAGTCAAGTTGAACAAACTAAATCAGGAAATTTAAAGATTGATAATTAAATTTAAACAAAGCACGTTTAAAAACTATATAGAGAATTTCTCCCCTACACAAGAGACGAACTTTCTTTATGGAAAGCTACAAATGCATTAATAGACCATAACAGCAGAATTCTCCTATTAAAAGAGACAATAACGAATGGATAAGAAGTGACAGAGACAAAGCTAATAAATTTGTGAATTATTTAAAACAAGTATTTACATTTGATACAACAGATGATGATGAAAACATTGTGATCATCAAGGGAAAGATGGATCTCAGATACTTTAAACCTGGAGAGATATATGTAATGAAATAAAAACAAATATGTGTGTAAAAAGAAATCTTCTGGTTTTGATTTAATTTCGATAAGAATATTAAAGGAATTTTCAAAAAGAGGCGTAATAACATTAACCCAACTATTTAATCATATAGACCAATTAGCTTGCTACCCGTTATTTCTGAGTTGTTTTTGAATTTTTTTTACTGAAACGATTGAAACCAATAAAAAAGAACTATATACCCATACATCAGTTCAGATTTCACTCTACAGTAGATCAGATACAAAGAATAACAAATATAACTGAGAAAAGTCTTGAAGAAAAGAAGATCTGTACAGCGGTGTATTATTTCGTAGACAATGGGGGGGGGGGTGAACCTTGAAAACCCCATATATACTGGAATATGTATGCGCAACATGTTAGTATTAAATAACATAACCAGAGATAAGTTTTAGATTTTTAATATCTGCAACTCTCTTATTACCAAACATTGAAAATCTACATTTGGAATTAAAGAATGTAAGTTCTAGATTTGCTATTGATTTCTCTAAAAATTCTACAATTAAATTTACTATTATGAGTGAAAAATTTGCAAAAATTCTTTACACCGTAGTGCATATAGAATATAATAGATTCCATAAAGTAGGTCTCAAAACAGAACTTTGAAGAACACCATAGCGTGCTTATTTCGAGCTTGTAGAATTGTTCATACTGAGATACCCAACCCTGTCTGACAATTTATCAAATACAGATTAAAGTTATTTTTCTTAATTATATTAATTGTTGACCATTTGCAATTGTCAACAGCGCAAGAGAAGACAACTGTATATGATTTAATATTTTGCACGTTTTTGATTAGCTGAACTAATTTATTCGTCCAGAACAAAATCTAGGTTAGCGTTCAGCAAACCATGGCCTTTTATTTCTGATAAAAGAAGACGGTTAATAGTCGTCTTAAAGACTCTATCATGGAACTAACCAGCGAGACACAGCGGTAAAGGATAATATTTGTAGGTATCTTTCCGGGTTTAAAAAGCATTGCAGATTTCCAGTTCTGAGGGAAAATTTGAGAACTTAAGCATTTATTAAAAAGTAATAAAAAAATTCCTATAAACTGTAAATTAAGCTATTTGATTATTTTATTATTGATAATATCACCGGCTGACACTTTTCTACTTTTAAGACAGGGACGAGTGAAGTATCATGTTTGTTAGACAGAAAGTGTTCTAAAAAAGCATTACATTTTTCAAGATCCTCACTGATCAGTTGCTGATCATATTCTATATTAGGAATATTATCTCTGTGTTTTTTAAAATAATTCTTTAAGATATTTTACCCCAGGCGACGTCGCAAAATTAATTAGAATAGACTGAAATAGGTACATGATAATAACAGTGACTGATGCTACTGGTGTAAAAGTTAACTGGAACATCACTGGTATTCTATCTTACAAGCTTTTCTATGCACTAATTTAAGGTAATTTAAGCCAAAGTATTGCTATATGTTCCATTTGCTGCTTAGCTGTTTCGTTTATCTTTTCCCTAATCTTTTAAAATCCATCTTAGTTATCTAACCAGTACCGATTCTACTTTTCAGCGAATTATTTCTTCAAATAATGATTGGTACTTGTGTTTTTTCAAAAACACTTCTATTTATTTGCTATTTTAATCATTTAGAATTGTAGACATGAATTTCTAAACTATAATTTGTTATTTAAAATCAAAGTTAATTTTTAATTTTTTTAATCGGTAAATAGGACAATTTTGCTGTGTAATAAGAAATTCAGTATTCCGCTTTAAATTATCGTCGCCTTGGAGTAATTCGAAACTTATTATTGTTTTTATTTCTTTTTTATAGATATTCCAACGTTAAACAGGTACGTTGGTTGTTATGAAGATATCGGAGTAAATTCAGTATTGCCAAGCTTAAAAATGGAATTGAGTCGGACTATTTCACCAAGGAGATGTTTAAATGTGTGCGCAGTGCTAGGATACCAGTATGCTGGTGTACATTCAAAGTAAACTTTTACAATATTCTGATTAGCGCTAAAGATGCAAAATCAACTGATTTCATAAATATACTTTTGGTAATTTATTTTTATTCTTTTCCTTTCCCCCTCCCCGCCTTTTTTAAACCTAAAGTGCGGTAAAGTTAAATAAAAATATTTCTTCATCAAATAATAGTAAAAATTTATTCCTGAAAATTAATATTTTCCGTGAAATATTTGTATACGAATAACTTCTACTCAGAGATAATGGTAGGTGATTAATACTTTCTATTGTTTGAAAAACGAATTAGTCATTAAAGGGAATATTACATATCATTATGAAACTTACATATTGTTTTACTAATTAAATGTTTTTTAAGTTAAATGGGATATGTTGTATACGGAGGGTAGAATTCAGTTATAGGTGATTTCAGATGAATATAGTAAATGGTGTGTCATCTGTTCGCTAAAAATATGAAATTATTAAAAATGTACTATTATTATACCATTGAAGAGAAAATATTTAATTCGGATATCGTTAAATAATACAATCCTAGAAAATTATAAAAATGCAAATGGTCGTTGAAAGAAATTACGGAATATTACAAAAATGTCTACATTTTAAACAAAGATCACGTAGTGTTAGCGTTAGTATATAAGAACGATAATGCCGAAATAATTATGTAAGGTTTAACGTGTTTTTAAAAATATTTAGTTATAAGAGAAATATATGGAAATAAATATAAAACAATTTTCATTGCGACGATTCATTTACAGTTTTGATGTTTTTTATTTCTTTTGTAATTAATTAAAATAATTTTTTTTTAGGGAATTCCATAAATCTTTAAAATATTAATCTTATAATCTAATTGTATGCGTTTGTGCAATAGTACTTAGTGGGTGGGTGTGTGTATTCTCTGTTGCAGATGTTATGTAAGTGTTTGTAATCAAGTAATTTTGATTTATTATGTAAATTTCATTTAGAGTATTACCTTTACGATTCAATTATTTGACTCGCTTATACTTAATTTTAATATTATTATTTAATTTAAATGTAAAGTGAATGGTATAATTACATATGTATTTTTTTTTGTTACACTCAATTTTCTTGTTACAATTACCCAAAAATCAGTTATGTTATTTATATTTATTTTAATTAAATTCATTTTCTAATTAACCTTTTTTTCAATTCGATAAGTTTTATTCCTTATTTTACTATTTACAAATTCTGTCACGAATCTTTATTATTTCCATTATTACTCGTTATGTTAATTCCTGTATATTTTCTTAGAACCATTTCTTTAATTTATTTTTTCAAATTCTTAATATTTTTTTGTACTTCCTCGTTTGCTATTTTCACTGATAACTACAGTATTTTTTTAGTTTTATGAATATATAATTATATAAATGAATAAATAATTATTTATATCATGTATTTATATATAATCTTCATATATGTTTATTAATTATATTACAGACGATTCTGCCAGTGCGGTAATGAAAAACCTTCTAGTACCCTTGTACGCGAAGGGGGTTCTTGCGCTCATTTTAAATGTTCCGGAAATCCTACGGTTACTTGTGGTGGTCCAGATGGAATTACAAAAGTTTATAGAACAAACGTATTAGGTATTAAGATATTCAAATGAATACTTTGAAAGTAGAATCAATCGTTATTCTAATCCCTACATACTTCCTGTAGTCACTGATATGTTTTATGCAATTTATAAAATCAATTTCTTATGTAACTCAAAATTTATTTATAATTTTTTTAATGCTATGTTCTAATAGTTTTGCATGAAATTACTTCAAGTATAATTATCCAGTAATTAAAAATGATTATTGATATTTGAAATTCAATAGATACCCGAGTGGACGGAGGATATTTGGGTTGCTTTTTAGATCAACCTTCCAACAGATTGTTACCCGATGTGAAAGAAGTGTTTACCGAATCGCTTGTTCCAAATTATTGTTCCTCTATATGTTCTAATAGAGGATTTGCTTACGCTGGATTACTAAAGGGGTTAGATGTTTGATATTACTAATGCGGGCAATATGATTCATCAAAAATAACGGAAAAAGAATCTAAGTTGTCATAATTTTTGTGTTTTGTGGTACTATGATTTTAAATTTTTCTCTTTATTATAAAATTAGATATAAAATTTAGTGTCGTTAAAAAATAAAATAAAACCGTTACGAATTTTTAAATGAAAAAGTATTAACTAGTACTATTGGTGAAGTGCTTTTAGTGGTGCATAAAACGATAGAATAGTCAGCATGTTTGGTAATCCAATCTTCTAAGCCTGTTAATAGCAGTTGTATTATACAAACTCGCTTTTTTTCTCCTTTTTGATATATTGTTTAAGTAGTTGAGATGTGTGACCAGCGGTACAGAAATGCATACGGAACAAATAATCAAAAAATTAATTTTTATAAAATTTTAAATAAAATGATTACCACGTGGTGAATATAAATTGAACGTAAAAATATAAATAAAATGATTACTACGCTAAATAATAAACTCTAGATAACATTTTATTAATTTCTGGCGTAAGTAAATACACCGCGCTTCGTTACTTTTCTTTTCACGTTACTGAAACCATTAAGCTTCCATGACTGGATCTCAGTGGCGTAGCGATAAACTTCGATCAATTGCCTATGAATTTCGCTGGCTGTTACGTTTTCCGTAGTTGGGAAAATTAAATTACAGAACAGTTGGACGCACTTCTCACAGATACTTTCATTTTTGCTATACTATTCGCCTGCGATTTGTTCTGATGAGAAATTGAAAAAATATAGTTTTTACATTGTTTTATCATACTTGTTATTTTTTCTGCGGAGCCTTTACTTCGAAAAAAAAAGATAGGGAAACTTACTTTTCGGATACGCTGGAGTGTACCAAATTCTACTTTTTTCACCTATTTTAAAACTATAAATTTCTTTGACTCATGATTATCTATCAAGAGGACTGTTCCCTTAACTATGGTCTTGATTAATGTTTATTTTAAATACGTTATAATTTGACCTAGGGATTTTCCATTTAACTGTGCGCTTGTAAGACCGGGGTAATTTTAAGTCACAGCTGGTGTTTTACATTATATTATTCGATTATTACATGTAGTATTTCTAATGGTTTTTAAGATTTCCGTTATGAAAAATGAACTGTAAAATGTCTACATAACAGAAGTTCACATTGTTATAATAACAGGAAATGTTTTCCATAAATTTTACGTTAATTCTTAATTAATTTGTACGATTTTGTGAGTTAACCAGTCGAGTCATAAAAATTCGCCGATTTATTATATTCGTATTATGGTTAGTTCAAATGCTTATTCAAAGATTTACATTTGAACTAACATCGAAACAGAAAAAGAAAAAGATTTTTTGTTGTTGTTTATAGGAATTAACTTGTGATGCACGTTTTATGCGTTGCAACTTTATTAGTGTACTACAAGAAGTAGGATGCATTCGGATGGCTGGAGTAGAACTTCTCTATTACTTTTATTATAATAAATAATATACATTTATAATTTTTGAACATAAATTCGCTACTTTAATTATCGTATTATTTCTAATAGAATAGAATGCCATTGCGGTCATTTTTCACCGTCATTAATTTCAAAAGTTGCTGATAGTCAGTGTAATTCACCATGTTCGGGAAACCGAAATGTTCTTTGTGGCGGGAAGCAGCAGTTGTCAATTTATTATACTGGTGTTCAAAGTAAGTTAAGAGTTACTAACACAAGACATTATTATAATGTAGACTTAATTACTGTAATTTCCCATATACTACTATTTCATTGATGATAACCCCATAAGTACTGATTATATTATCGATGTTCTATTTACCAGAGAATGTACATAAATTTCTTTTCTTACATATTATCCTGCGTACTTCGTTTATTATTTCTATATATTCCTGTAGCACTGCAAATGAATTACAACTTTTTTCTTTTCCTTCTGTTCTTGACTTCTATTTTTCCCATATAATATCTTGTGATTCTTTTTTTTTTTTTTTTTTTTTTTTTGAGTGCCGTGTACAACTACCGGGGCTATTACGACACATCACGGTGGGATCGCTAAATTACGCAAAATATACCAGTTGCATGGAAAAATTGGATAGTGTCTTCTGCGATATTCAAGGACAAGTTAGTCAGAGGTGATTGCAGAGACACTATGCGGAAATTAGAACGCTGAAGAGCAAAAGAAGGGCACTTCAGGAGCAGGTGTTCTATCGAAGGAGCAGGAGGGAGGGAGTAAAAGGGGAATTCAACGAGAGGCTCGCAATTGAGTAAAAGATGATTGTGTCTTGATATTCTATTTATTCGTGAAATCGGAATCATTTTTAGCCATCTTTCAAGAGCTACCTTCACTAGAACCCTCTCAGTGCACGACTGAATTTTTTTCCAATTTTTTATTTCTTTTATCAGTGTTCATTTCAAAATTACTTTTTTTATTTTTCATTTTTATTTTTTCTGCCCGACTAATCATTAACATTTTCTTCTACGTTCGTTTTTAGAGATGAAAATTTGGGTAATTCAAAGTATTGTGTAGTACTGAATTTTTTACTAATTCGAGATCATTTTTCCACATATATTTTGTGTCTTGATGTAATTTAATTCGCATAAATTAATATTGTCTGACTTTTTTTAATTGCTAGCAATGGACATCGATGCGAGCGTTTATTTGGGTTGTTTTAAAGAAGATTCAGCAGTACGAAGTAAGAGCTATTTTGAAAACCGTCTTTTGTCGGAATTTTTTACCGCGATTGATGTAACTAGAGACTACTGCCACCTTATGTGTCATAGAGAGGGATTTTTATACTTCGGTACAACCGAAAGGTAAACAAGTATAATTATATTGTTGATATTGAAAATAAAATAATCGTTAATAGTTGCGCCGAAAGCAGATGGCAAACCACTGGTTTCAGTCAAAGAGTTAAAGATTTTAGCATAAGCTTAAAGTGGAACATAATACAAAAATGGTCAAAGTAAAAATTGCAATGATCTTTTTTCAAAAAATAAAGGGGTCGGGGTTTATAATTTTTAGAAATGACAAAAAATTATACGTTTTTTTTTTTTTTTATATATTAAAAATTATACTATTTTCCATTTTTTGGTAATACGCAAGTTATTAAGGATTTTATTACTTTTAATTTTTTTGTTTTTTGTGAATATCATTTATCTTAATATTATTTGATATTCCGAAAATTCTTACTTGAAATATTTATTTGCGAAATTATATTTTAATTTAAAAGTACAGAAACAATATTATTATCGGCTGTGTAAAGATACCTTTCAAAAAAATAATAAAATATTTTAAATTGCATAATTTTCGACTTTTTTCATCGAACTTTAGTTATAAATTATATTTACGTGAAAAATGTGTATGTTTTTCATAAATTCCGGTACAACTATAACCAGTCCCATAAGCGCATGCTTAAGGAGATAAAAAACTGGAGTTTAATTTTTAACTTTTAAACGTCGGAAAGATTATTACCCTGTTCTTCATCGGTTCTTTCAACTTTTCCATTTGTTTTATTATTTGTCTTCATATTATGCTTTTTTATTTCTTTCATTTCTTTCATTTTCATATATTTTTTTGCGGGTAAAACCAACCTCCAGCAGATGTACACACACTTGTATATTTTAATGCATATATTTTATTACCTTGTATATGGATTTATTTTAGAATATATTGTTTTTGTGGCGATAAGACACCAACGTTGAGAGTAAAAGAAAGTGAATGTATGCAAGCGTGTAAAGGCGACGTTAATCAAAAATGTGGCGCTGAATCGCGGTTCAACATTTATCATACCGGAATTACTGGTATTTATAAGATGACATTTGATTTTTTCTCTTTTTTTTCTTTGAGATAAAATATAATGAACCAAAATTCAAACAGTAAAGTTCTTGTGTATGATTTGAATTTTAGTTCATGATAATTTATTTTAAATTTATAAAATTTAGATAAGCCTAATATACAAATTTATCAACAACAAATAACGAATATTAGAAAAAGTAAATAAAAATGATTAATCGAAAGAAAAAAAAACATTTGAACAATCAGTTTCTGAATGTAAGAACCTACACTGAATAATATACTTTCACAAATTTAATTTTAGATTTCTATGTTAAGTTTTAAACTTGTTTTCTTTATTTTCTATGTTTAAAATACAAAACTGACTGCGTTAAGATCAATGCAGACCGTCAATTACTTCCTCATAATCTGTCTCGAACGAAGTGAAACTATTAAACAAAAATGTTTACTAGAATTACTTTGGTGACAATAGGCAAATCTTCAACAACTCTGCATATATTGTCACACTGATCAAGAAGGCGAATAACCAGAAATTATGAAAGCCAAAAGAAATTTTACAAAAATAGAACAATTACTAAAAGTAAATTTTTGACGATGAATTTGCCGGTCAGAAATAACGAACAGCAGCACGTTTGTCAACACAAATGGCGGTAGAAGAAGTATTAATTGCTGTAAATAAACTAAAAAAGTATGACATTTCAGCAGCGATCTGGAAATTACATTGGTAACGAGGAGCCACAATCCGAAAAATATTATTCAAACGAATAATAACACAGATTCACGTTGCCAAAATTTAGTTTACCTCCTGTATGAAAATAGAAAAACGGCATGACCCAATGTAATAATTATCAATCTAGTGCTCTACGCTAAAAATATATGAACCTATACTGGATTCCCAATAAAAGGATTTCGGATGGTAAACACAATATACGCTCGTAAAGAAATAAGGAAAAGAACAGATTAATTCACATGGTTCTTCTAGACTAACGAGAATACATTTTGATGAAATTTGGAAATGTGGCGAAGAAGCGTGCGTACGATGCGTACAAAGCGCCTATAGAAATTTAAATACGTAGTACAACGTTCGGTGGGAATTCTTACAAGGCAGTTTTCTATTAAGATCATATTTTTAAAAAACACTCTTAACTTTGACGTTTCAAACTAAATTTCGGTGCATAAAAAAAAAAAAAAAAAACAAAAAAACACCGACTTCAAGATTTACTATAAAAATTTAATAAAAATGCACCTAAAAAGGAAAAAAATAATTATTCGATAGAAAGATAATATATTTTACAGTGAAATATACCTTAAGGTGATATTATGATAATTCTTATAAAACATTAATATTTATGAGAGTAGCACCAAATTAAAATTACAATATTTGGAAACAATTTAATAAGTATAATAACATATTCGCTCTTTTCTATAATCCGAGTATTGGAAACATAATGAATATTTAATGCGGTTTTTAATTATTATTGCAATTGTGATTTTCATGTTGACTTCAAAAAGTTAATATTGTATAAGAATTATCATAATATCACTTTTTTTTCTTCATTTTTTTTTTTTTTTTTTTTTGGCGTCTTAACTATGGACATTAACCTAGCGCAAGTGAAAATTTTTTTAGAAGTATCAGTGTGCGGCAGCGGGATTCGAACCAGATCTTACCGAACGAAACACCACTGCCTAACCAATTGCGCCACGGTAGTTGCCTATAATATCACTGTAAGATATATCATTTTGAAATATATTATTTTTTATCGAATAATTATTTTTTACTTTTTAGTGCATTTTTATTAAATTTTTATAGTAAATCTTGAAGTCAGTATTTCTTTTTTAATAATTTATTTTACAATTTTTAGCATAATATATAAATTTCTTGTTTTGACTTTTTTGAACGTTATAAGCTCGTAAATGGCGCTATGGCGGTTTAAAATTCGGTTTCTTTATTCTAAGCTTCATTTCCATGTTAATTTTGATAATATTTTAAGTCAATAGCGTCTGTTTTTTACCAGTACTCACATAATACCATCACTGCACTGATTGATATACTTCCGAATGAACAAAGAATCATCAGAATCGGTGGTCCGCGTGAGCACATTAAAGAAAAAAAAAATAGACGCGATAAAAGTATAACCTCTTTTTTTTTGAAGTCGGTAAAAAGAAGGCAAACATCGATTGTTTAATACCATAAATAGAAAGTGTTTTGTGTGTCCATTAAACAGCATTGTAAGAATACGGAACATATTTACTTACGATTTTCATAGCAATCTATAATTATTAAGACAATACCTAACGTTTGGTAAGTTATAAGTTTAAAACTAAGAAGGGGACATTAAGCATAGAAGCCGTGGAAATTGATAAAAAATCAATGATGGTAAAATCTAGAAGCATGATAGAATGTAGTTTATTTTCTTAAAATTCGAGAACGGGAATCCAATTTATATGTGGCTTTTTTAACATTTGAAGATACATTTTTGAATAAACTTCGCTGCTGTAGAAATACTGTTTATGTTAGAAAAAACTGAACATTAGTAACTATTAAAAACAAAAACGGAAAAAAATACAAATTAAAAAAGAAAAAGAATCAAAAATTTGATTTCCTTTATGAACTGGAAAACCCTACAAGAAAATATTTATATTCAAACGTTCGACGAAAAAACAGCTACTAGTGATTTATAAACGAAAATTATCAAAAAAAAATGTCTTTCTGTTGGTTCCGACTAATATTGGAAACTATTGTATTTGATAGGGATTTCATAAATAATATGAACTTTCCTAGAGGAAAATTTTAGTTTATAAATCATCGCGCTATCTGTGAAAAAATAGTTTTCCGGATTTGTTGAGCGATGTTGTAAAAACACTTATTTCCCGATAAAATAAGTTTATTTACACGATTTAAATAACAATTTTTAATTGTTACGTTAGTGGCTAATATTTGATAAGTTACGTTTCAGTGAAATATTAGAATTCTCAGAAATTTTCTTCAAAATTTAAGTAACAGCGTATTAAAGGTAGCATTTGCAACGGCTCACTTCTACGGTAGAACTTAAAACATTTAAAATTTTTACAACAATAATAAATAATTATACGATGTTATGTAAATTCATCATAGATCTTGATACTGTTGGCCAATATTTGGGATGTTACAAAGATGTCACTGGTGAGGAGATATTAAAAGGATTTAGTACTTTACTTCCGATGACAAATTCACCACATAGATGTTCAAACATATGCGCAGCTAAAGCGTACACATATTTCGGACTTCGATACGGGTAAAGTTAAATAATTCTCCTATCTTTTCTTCAATGGGAAAGTGCACATTTATGTAATATGAAAACAAGTTTTATTTGTACTAAATGTGAACATTAGTTCTGTCCATTTTTCCTTTCTTATTGTCAAGTGTTTATTATTATTTGTTTTTTTTTGTGTAAAGATATTATAATTACATCTGTTTTTATCTAAATGTTTGATACCATCAAACGGAATGTCACCGTCTAGTTTGTATGCTGTTGAAAATTCTTCGTGATTTTATTGCTTTAAATAGCTAATTATACTATGTTGCAAGGAGTTTTCACTTGTATTTTATCTTGAAAACAAACATAAACGCTTTTTATAAATAAAAACTGATAGATTAAAGATTAACATATATAATTAACATATAATAATGCTAAAATAAAATTCTACGTGCATTGTCGACTACTTGAGATATTTCGTTTCGGTGTGATTGGATGTCAAGTACAGTGGGACTGCAGTGAATGATCAAGGGAATTGTTATTTACAATTCCAGAAAAAAAAGAATATTACGCGGCACACGTTAAGAAATCTAATAAACTATGGAGTTTCTGAAGATATACTGAATGCAATGGAAAATGCAATGTAGGAAGAAGAAAGTTATTGCGACCCCAGCGAGACTTTTGACGGTATTTCGAGTCTAATGCGGAAAATTATTCTAGATTGCGGACAATAAATCCCGAGTGGTAATGGTGATTGCCAAATTCTGGCTGAAGAGAGCATTTTAAGAAGAAAAAAAGAAGAGTGAAATTCTAAAATTATTGATTATTTACAAATTAGGAATAAAACATTGTTTTAATTACCTAAAGTGAAATTGGTGACGACGTGAAACATTTTTGTCGGTTATGCTAGATCCCGTTTTCAAATTAAAATTTTCAGTTGTTTTTACAATTCGTTGTAAAAAATAAGTATTTATTCTTATCAACAATATACTGTTATTTGAATTTTTATTTCCCTATAAAAAGTCAAATGTCACTCATTGACTCCATACGGAAATTTACACAACCGTTAAGTAAATAGTTATGCAATTTGTTAAATAGTTACTTCTTAAGCTTCTATGGGTTATAATGATAAATCAGTTATTTTGACTGAAATTTTTGACGCGTAAATCGTTCACTGATTTGTATGTATGCACATGGCGCGTGCAATATATTTGGATATATTGGTACCGAAGTTCCATTCTTTGCTGTGCATATATAAAGGTCACAAACTATTACGTAAATTCTTATACTGAATTATATACTTTTTCTTCTTCTTCTTCTTTTTGATTTGTAACCGTGCCGTATCCTGCTACTTGGGCCAGAGGCACGGGAGGAAAGGTATTATATTAGATTAATGGTAGGATGTTTGTATTATTGAGGAAGAGGAGGAGTTTAGTTTCGGCGGAGGAGGTGCACCGCAGTATGTTAGGAAGATTATTAGGAAGGTCAGCGAGTTGGCGTTGGAAAGTATAAGTTGTGCAGGAAGTTAGGATGTGGGCGATGGTAAGGGGAGTATTACATGCAGGACAGGTCGGCCGTTCTTCTTTTGCAAACAGGAACTGATGCGTAAGACGTGTATGTCCGGACCGAACGCGGCAGAGGACTACCTCATTCCGCCTGGACGTCGACATTACCGGATCTGTGACGCTGGAGTCGAAGTGAGGAAGAATAGCGAATCGTTCCGTTGCTTTTGCCTTTAGCTTACTCCGAATATGAATCAGGATATCTTTACTCGGCGTTGATATGAGTGGAATTGGTGTTATATTACATGATTCTGCTGCCGCTGTGTCAGCCTCGTCATTAGCTCCAAGATTGCTGTGCCCTGGTATCTATGCGAGTACAATTTGGCCCGAATAAGTAAGCGCTTTTTCCGATATAGTTTTCGCGAAGGGATGTTGATGTTCGTGCCTGTTCTGTATACATCTGATGGAACTAAGGGAATCTGTGCAAATTAGTATATCATGGTTTAACTCCGATTTTGCAGCATCAATTGCGCAAGAAATTGCATATAGCTCTGTCGACAGCACGGAGAACGTTGATGGAAGTGGACATCGAATTGTCCCATGTTTATAAACGACGGCACAACCACAGGAATTTCCTTTTTTTGCTCCATCCGTGTATAGTATTTCATAACCATTATACATATTCAGAAGATTCTGGAACGAGTCCTGAATAGTGAATTGTGGTAATGAGCGAAGATTTAGGAGAGATGTGTCGCATATTATGGGAATGGATATCGAAGGGGGAGTAGACAGTTGGCTAGTTTTGCAGAGAGGAGGCAGGTTGATGTCAAGGTTTTGGAAGATGTTTGTAATCTTGTTGTGAAAAAATAATTTAGAATAAGGAATAGATTGGTAGTTGTGATAAAACATTGTAGAGTCAGGCAGATCAGGAGTTGTGAGTGAGTGAATGTGGAATTTAAGAAGGATGTAAGAATAATGAAGATCAGCGGGAAGCTCTCCAGAGTCGTAAAGAAGATGGTTTATTGGTGTTGATCTCAATGCACCAAGTGCAAGGCGTAAGGCAGTATGGCGGACTGAGTTTAATCGATTCAAAGTTGTTGGTGTAGCAGACGCGTAAGCAGGAAAACCGTAGTCACATTTTGATTTTATCAAGGCTCTGTATATTCTGAGAAGAGAAATTTTGTCCGCACCATAGGTAGTATGTGACAACTTTTTCATCAGATTTAGCCTTTTCGTGCAAGCAGCTCTGAGATAATTTATATGATCCATCCATGACAGCCTTCTGTCGAAAATCAGGCCAAGGTATGTAATCCGAGGAACAGTTTCTATGGCATCTGAACCTAAAGTAATAGCCATTTGCTGCCGACAATGATGAATTCTACAGAAGTGCACCGCTTTAGTTTTAGTAGGTGAGAAGGAAAGACCACTGTTTGTGGACCATTCAGTAAGCTTCTGTGTAGCTTCCTGGAGCATAGTCTCGCCAAGTTTATGATCATGACAACGGACGAAAATCACCAGGTCATCTGCAAATAGTACACTTCGGATCACTGGATTTATCTCCGCCATCATCGAATTTATAGCAATAATGAAGAGCGTCGGGCTTAAGACTGAACCCTGTGGTACACCATTTTTTAATTCAAGAGATTTTGAGCTGACGTCGCCAAGAGTCACCTGGAACCGACGTTGATCCAAAAATCCCCTAATGAATGCTAATAATCGACCATCGATATTCCATTGGTGTAACTGTTCGAGGATCTTGTGATGTAAAACCGTGTCAAAAGCCTTGGTGAAGTCGAAGAAGATGGCGAGCAGGTGTTGATGGCTGGAGAAGGATTCCAAAATGTTCCTCTGTAGGTAACAAAGAAGATCAATTGTAGATCGGTGAGACCGAAATCCACACTGTTTGTTTGATAGTAGTTTTCTATTATTCAATATCCATTGAAGATGACGGTTGACTATTTTTTCCATGACCTTGCCAAGCACAGACGTAGCAGCAATGGGTCTGTAACTGTCTAGTTCCATTGGATTTTTGTTCTCTTTTAGAATCGGTATGACCTCTGCCAGGCGCCAGGAAGTGGGAAAAGAACCGGATATCCAGATCTGATTAAATATATTCAACAGATGAGAGTTAATACTTTGTGAGGCGTATTTGAGCATATTGGCATGAAACTTATCATATCCCGCTGCAGAGGGATTTATCGTGCGAATGGCTAGATTAAGTTCTTCAAGTGTTAGTAATTTATTGAACTCTTGATGTGAGTCGGCCTCTATTGTTGCGGCCAAAGAAGAAGGAGATTTAGGGGAAGCACGATTTGAAGCTAACGAAAAGTGATTAGCGAAAGCTGTTGCAATGTTTTCCGGTTCACTGATTTTTATGTTATTAGCGATAATAATGGATGGTAAATGGTGAGTGTTGTTTTGCTCCATCGAGTTGATCTTGTTCCATACGATTGAGGGTGGTGTATTAAATGTAATCGTGGATGTAAATTTCTGCCAGGAGTCTGCTTGTTTTAGTATAAATCTAGCTTTGGCATGAAGTTTACGGTATGTGATATGGTTTTCCTGAGTGGGTTGTGCTTTTAGTTTCTTAAGAGCCTTTCGTCTATTCTTAATAGCGGTTGAGCAGCTTTCCGTCCACCATGGCACGCATTTACGCCCTAACTGGCTTCGAGAGCTCTGAGTAGTGCACTGATTTGCAAGTTCAACCAGCTGGGCGGTAAAGGTTTGTATATTAGATGCATACTCTGCTGGATCGATATTAGTGCAGAGGTGTGCATATTTGTCCCAATTTGTTTTGCGGTAGTTTCGGTCGAATCTGTCTTTGTTTATTGGTCTTAGGTGTTTTATTAAACCTGTTATTATTATTGGTAGATGATCACTTCCAGCTAAATCAGTGTGGTAATAAACATGTGTAGAGTTAGCTAATGATGGTGATACAAGTACTAGATCCAGTGTGGACCATGTTTTGTAGCTGAAATTATAATGTGTGGGTTCGGTATTCAGTAGGATAAGATTAAATTCATCAGTGATTTCTTCTAGTAGTTTACCTCTTGCATTTGCATATCTTCCGCCCCACAGTGGACTGTGGGCATTGAAGTCACCAACTAGAAGTATAGGCGTAGGTAGTTTTTTAATAAGTTGACGTAATTCAATCTGATCTATATTTTCAGTGAGGTATATACAGCAGATAGTAACTTCATATCTAAGATGAGCACGGATGACTAAAATTTGCAAATTAGTTTGCAAATGAAGCTGTTGAAAGATAGTGTTGTTTTTAATTGCCATGATAACACCGCCGTGAGCGACTCTGTTATTAATTGGGGTGTTATATAATAAGGAATAAGAAGGTAGAGAGACTTTTTGATTGGTTTGAAGGTGAACTTCTTGAAGACATATTATGGACGGATTGTAAGATTGCAGTAGTAGTTGGAGATCTTGGTGGTGTGTGTAGTAACCGTTGCAATTCCAGGAAATAATATTGGATTGCTGAATCATCATAGCTTATTTAGGAATACGATTAAGGTGGGTTGTTAGGCTATTTATAATTTTAGTAAATTTAATTTTAGTGCGCCTGTCTGTAATTAGTAGGTGGCACTCTTTCATTAGTGCAATCAAGCCCGTCATATCTACTGTGTATTCATTAGCTATGGCTACTGGGTCGCTTCGTGGGCTCCGACACATGTCAAGGAAGAGTGAAAAATTTGATACAGAAAGTACAGCGTTTTGGTTCGTTTTGAAGTATGGTTCTAATGGCTGAAGAATTGTTTTAATCGATGAAGGTCCAGGATCTTCCAACGCAGATTCTTCATCCGACGATGTTTGATTGACAGATTCGGTGCTGGTTTTTTTGAATCTTTTCTTTGATTTGGTGTTAGCCTTGGGTGCAGAAAAGTGAGCAGATGGGTTAGAGGACGTTGAAGAAAGCGACCTTTTACTGTTATCAAGTGGTGATTTTATAACAGGACTATCGGTCCCTTGAATTATTTCATTGGATAAAGTATTGCTTGGAAGTGATGGAAAGTCGTCTGAAACCAGTTTTGCCGGATATGGAGTAGAATTTGGAGAGACTAAGGGGTGTGGGTGGGCTTCAGGCTCCGAATAATCGGGGTTTGAAATTGCTCCTCAGTTATCTGCTTTATGTCCTGAGGAGTTGCACTTAAAGCAGACAAGATCATCGGCTGATATGAAAATGCGATAACTTTTGTCATTGGTGTCTAACGTGAAGGAACTTGGTAGTTTTAATTCCTCGTAATTCGTAATATACACTTGTCGACGCCAACTAAGTATGTGACCAAACTCCTCATCTAATGGCTTGATTTTAAGTATCGAAATATTCGACGCTAACTTCATATTTAGGTTTGATACAAGATGATGTTCCAAGACTGCATTGGTTATTATCGGAGATACGTTTGATAATGTTATTTTGGTGGTTGGAGATTTTAATTTACGCGCTTTAACAAAGTGTCCGTTAATTTCGAAGCCACGTATGTCGTTATAAATGAGTGCACTAAGTGTGCATTTTTTAGAAATACAATAACTCGGTTTCCACTTACTCGTGAAGCCGCTATTATATTTTTTGCCCCTTGAACTAAATTTTTCAGAGCTGTTAGGTAGTCTAATATTTTATATTCTAATATGTGATTGAAAACTATGCCTTGTTCTTCCGTGGGATGATTAAAATTTGGGACCGGTGTTAACTTTTTTTGTTGAAGCGTAGAAGCATATGTGGCGTTATTATTAATTGGAACATTATTATTTGCTAGATGATATTTTGATGGAATTTCTACGGGTAAGGATGACGAAGATGGAGCAGCAGTAGATGGTTTAGTGTGGTCGGCCATGCCGACCGCGGTAGAGATAGCGTCTATACTTAGTGTTGCAGAGATAAGAAACTCGAAAAGCGAACACAATTACCGATTTTAACCAGTTAAATTTGAAACCGAAATGAGATGTACGATATATTTTTATTGAATATGTGGTAACACCGTTAATCTGGTGGGCTGCAGCCCAGTTGTTTTTCGAACGATACCGGAAGAAAAAAAAAAAAAAAAAAAATTAAAATATTCTTAGCGACCGGAATAGTCGTAACGAACAAAACCGATGTGATTATAGTTTACAAAGGCCGAGGGAGTAAATGTTTACGATAAGCGAACCGAGGGAGTAAATGTTTACGATAAGTGAACCGAGGGAGTAAATGTTTACGATAACGAACATCACCGAGGTACTTTTGAGCGCGAGCACGATTTCATCTGTTTTTTAGGCGAACGAGCGATGAACACAGAACGCACAACCGATTACATGGTATAGAGAAGAAATCCCATACTTTTTTTTACACGTGAAAATATAATTTTTTGCATTTTTTACAAGTACTTATAAAATGATAAGTACTTTTTTGAACAACTAAGATTGATTAAAATATTCGATACAATTCGTTACTAAAAGTATAGAAAAACGTTTGATTGTAATAATTGAAAATTATGAATTTATTCAAAAAGTAGAGAAAGTAAATTAACTTTTATTTTATAATGATTAATTTTTTTTTCCATCTTGTTCGAGTAAAAGCAAGGAAGTTTCAAGTTTTTTTTTTCAAATTTATTAAAAATTATCTATCCTTCATTATAAATAAACGATTAATAGTTAATTAATGAAGATTGTTTCGAATTTTTTTGTAAAAAAATTACGAAGAATTGATTATTTAGTTATTACATTCGGAATACTAAACATTTGTAGTATTTTAGTTAGTAAGGACGAATGACGATCATACCGTTAGTCCCCTTCAGTATTGTTATAATCGATTCACACTTTTCACTGTACATGTAATTTATTAGTTTTTCTCTTTTTTTTTTCTAAATTTACAAATATAAATCTAGGTACCGTGTGTAACTACCTGGACCATTATGGCACCTAGACTCACTGGGCGTTACAGAAGGCGATGCAGTCTGTTGCATGCTACGAAATTCAACACTGTCCGAACACAGTCCGGATGGTTTGACAACAGACAGTGGAATGAGGTATAACCAGAAGTACGGGAAGTATGTCGGCATCATTTCAGCAGATGCTCTACGGTTGGCGAGGCCATGAACCCGCAAAGAGGATAGAAAGACGGAGGGTGACTTCTTCAAAGACGTAGTTGTGTGACAGTGCAGTGTGCCCCAGGCACAGTCTCGACAGAATCGAGAAATCTCTACTTGAGATGGGGAACGGCGGCCACCATGGGTCGGTGTTCGACTCTGTGGACCAGAGCCAGGTTGTTTGTTCTAACCATTGTTTGCTCCACTCATCAGAGAAGTGCATTAGAAAGATTGATGCTCCTAATCGAGGCAGTACAGCGTTGAACGGCATCGGGCTAGATAGAGTTGTCTTAGCAGCCAAGTCAACCCGATCATTTCCAGGAAATTGGGGTTCCAAGGACTCATAAGAATGGGATATATACATCGGATCGCGAGAGTTCGAATAGCAGGTTTTTTATTTTGGTTAGTAGAGAGTTTCAACTGCCTAGGTTCTAAATGGCTTTGATAGATTGAAATGAGTCTGTAATAAGAAGGGCATTTTGAGACGCTGGGCTGGAAGAATATGTCTCGAGACAAAGCAGGATCCCAAACAGAACAGTAGTCATTTAGGCGCTCGGTGTACATTACGCCTCCAATTCCGTAAGCGCATGCAGTTGGTGAAGGAGAATTAGTAGGACTCGCTTTAGCTGCGTCTGTATACATATGAATGTGGTTAGGGAAGGAAGCGAGTTTATTTAATACTACTTCAGACGTGTATAACGTTAGATGTTCTTAAGGAATCTGCTAAGGTTAAATTTATAGATGTTGGGACATGATTTCAGGGCGCTCGGATTAACATGATGGTTGCTCCAATTTATGCGCCTACCTTAGAAAGAAAAGTTAAAGCCTTGGCCATTGGATCGGCAAGAAAGGATGGGAATAGGATTTGGGAATTACTGGTGGAAAATTGGTATGATAAGGAATAAAGGAGTAAGGCCCGCTCCCAACGAAGGAGAAGTCCGGTGCGCCCTGAGTTTTCAATTTTTAGCGGCTTATAAATGTGAAACAAGCATTTAAAATGAGAAAGATTAGAGTTGTCAGTGACATCTTGTTTGAGATGTACATTAAATTTCATTGTTCTTCATCTGTTTTTTTTTGGTAAAAAGAGCAAACATGATGGGCGGGCGGTTTTAGCTTTAACTGAATCGAGTAATCTACATGTTCGCCGGATTCATATGATCTTGTAGACTTGATATTATTATGTATATGTACAAACTATATTCGCTGCTTCTGAAAGTATTGTTGGCGTATTCAAGGGCATGAGTGTAAAGATATGTAATGTTTTTTACATGCTTGTGTGGACCTGATAGAATGCTATGGCGGTTACATTGTTCTAAGCGAAGCAATACTTTCTCAGTTCTATCTACGCTGTATCATTAAATTAGAACACCACTGCGCTCGATGTATTTTTGAAAAATGTGCTTTTAAGTTTAAATTACTTATATTTCGATTTATTTAATTTTCATTGTACAATAAAAGCATCAGAATGTTTTCTAAATAGTTACAAAAAGTGTTATTATTTTTATCTTTTGTACGGGCAATTGAGTGATCATCGCGGTCGTAGAGAATTGATTTAAAAAAAAAAAAAAAAAAAAGAATATCAAAAAGAATTTTTTTAGTGTTAAAAGAAGCCCTTATCATCATCATCATCATCCCTAGGTACTGTGAAATTTATCATACTGGCGGCCTTAAAACGAGGGGGTCAAATTAACTACCTTTATAGTAAATAAAATAAAGATGAACATGTTTTTTATTCTATTTCCTCCTGAAAAATGTTTTTTTATAAAATGTGCAGTTCCTATTAATATATTTACGCGCGTGCAATTTTAGACGCGAATGCCGTTGTGGACAAGAAAATCCTTCAGATACAAAATTAGCTCCAAACAGCACCGAATGTAATATTAAAAAGTGTCAGGGTGATAGTAAAGAAACATGTGGTGCAAAAAAATATATAAAAATATACCGGATTAAAAAGCCAGGTAGTGTATTATCGTTACAAAAATTTTACTAGTTTCTACTTGCATATTGGTTATATTTAAGTATTTTGCGCTTATTTCATTGACTTGCTTTATGATTTAATTGTTGGACATCTTGGTTTTTCCGCGAAGGATCAGTGATTTACTTTGGTCTTTATTACGATGCATGATATTTTCGAAAGAAGAATTTTATAGATCAAAAATATTCTGCTTTTATCTAGTTTGAAAATTTATACCTTTTACCATAATTTATTAACCGACAATTATTTAATTCGAATATTAATTTTTCAGTAACGAAAGCGAACGATGAAAATAAAATTGCTCCATCCTAATTCAATATCCGTAACAAATACATAGTTCGATATATTGTTGTCTCGTCTTCTTTATTGCCTGAAGATGTAAATGATATGCTACGATTTTGTTTAAATAACAAGGAAGACGTGTAAAGCCATCAAGTATAAATTGGATCGAAAACAAAAATACTGATCTCATTTTATCAACAAACATCTAAGAATAATTAAAACTGTAAAGGGAAAAAATTATTCAATGAAAAAGAGATTATTTAAATTCACTGCCGCGTAAACGGAGCGATTTCGGTGTTTTATTACATAACTTACCGTCTATAAGATAATAATAGGTTATGTAATTAGACATCGGTTTAGAAGAAATAAGAAATCACTCTGTTTACGTGACAGTGAACTTAAATAATCTTTGGTGTTGGTCCATAAATCTGACTTTTTTTTTATTTTGCCTACGTTAGCTGTATGTTCTTACTGTTCGTTATAATCGAACTTGTTCAGTTATCAATATGAACAGATGGAGCTCGAAAGAATAGAAAGAACAAAGAGTAAAGACTGCCTTCTCGGAGATCCTTATTTAAACCTACCTTTCCTCGTGATAAACATGGAGCTCATTCATAGGCCGTCACAATAATGCGTAGTTGTTTGTGATAATTTTACTTTTCTAAAAATATTACTGAAACAATTAAAACCTTAAACGCTCCCCGGAGTAATTTTTGGAAGAAATTGTTAAAATTAAATTTACGTATTTATTTTTAATAATTTATAAACAAAAATAATAATTTTTTGAAGGAAATAGTTCAAGACATTTTTCGCGCTAATGATGATCTAAATTATTAGTACTTGTACACCATTACTTATACGTTTATTTTTAAAAATTAAAATTTACTTTATATCTTTTTCATTAATTTTTTTTTTTTTTTAAATTAAACTATTTCACCTGTGCAGCAAATGCGCTTCAATGTGATCCTCGTTACGACAACTGCGGCAGTGGGCACCCTAATCCTGTTACACGACACCATATTATTGAGGAACTAACAACTGCGACTGATGTAGAGGAAGCGACTCAATCCATTTCATTATCGACAAGGTATAGTTTTCGGATATTTTTGGATAATTGTTTTCTCGTTTTCGGTTAATTTATAACGATAAAATTGGCGTTCGTTTTTACTTATAGTCCACCGGAAAAAACGTGCCAAGTTCCACTCGTGAAACCCGGTCGTTCCTGTTCAGTACGTTGTGAAGGTAGATCAGACTGTAATACAGCGGCTCCAGGTTCTTACGTGCCTACGTATACATACTTAACTTGCACTTGTAATGTGGGCTACGTATTAAATTCAGATTCGACAGAAGCTTATTGCGTTGATTCGAGGTGGTTTCCGAAAATTCCAGAATGTTCCCGTAAGTGGTTATAATTTTTATTTCAGATATAAAATAGATATTATTTTCACTAGTCTGATCGATTATATGAAAAACGGTAATAATAAAAATAATAAAATAGTTAAATTAATTAAGTACCTAATGCGAGAAGATTTTAAATAAATCGTGTATCTATATTATAATAAAACAGATAAAGATAGGAGATTATGTTCTCTATTGTTCCCTGTTTAATATTATAAATCGTTCAGTTGATCGGGTTATCTTATTTAAGTTTTGGACCCGAGATCGAAATATAATCTGATTTTGTTCTTGAAAAAAAAAAAAAAAAAGATTTTTTTTTCTTTTCTTTTTTTGGGCTCGTCAACCAAGGACCTTTACCCAGAAACAAAAGGTAAGGAAAGAAGTCAGTTATATTTTGATCCGATCAGAAATTTTAACTAAAAAGGAACAAATAGCAGGAATAATTAGTGGGGAAGGAAAGTACAGGATATAGGAAGCACAATAAGGGGTAGGAAGTCTAAGCTTAAGCAAATAAGAATATAAAGCAGAACGCTCCACGGAGAGGGATGAACACTGGAAGAACACATGATCGGCGTCGCAAATAACTGCATCATCCGGACGATGGAGAGGACAGTGTGGAGAAGAAATCAAGGAAAAACGAAATTTAGATAATGGCAGCAAAGAATGGCCAAAGCGCATACGAACAATGGAAACAACATCAGAACGACGAAGGGAGGGCTGCAAAAGAAACCATGAATATGCAGGAAGAGTAGGCTGAACTGACAGATGAAATGAATAATTATTAGAAAAGGAGGAAACATAGGTTTCCGACCAAAATCGGATATGAAAGCTTTTACAAATTGATAGAAGGTTATCGGATGGAATTAAAAAAAAAAAAGACGAGAGGAAGCAGCAGCAGCCCGAGCCAAGGAATCTGCCGCTTCATTGCCAAATATTACCCACAGCAGATCAATATTGACTGAATGGAGATAGGAAAGATTGTGAATGAGTGAACGTATACGGAGGATAACAAAGTCACACGAATGATCAGGAAGGGGAGAGGATATGGCCTGAAGGGCGCTCAAAGAGTCAGAGATAATTAAAAATTTAGAGGAAAATTGATTCGAGGAAATGAAAATAATAGAGCGAAGGATAGCCAACAACTCGGCTATGATCAAGTGGTATAAATTTACTTTTTAATACCAAAAAAAGGTACTAAAAAAGATAATGCTGTCAATAGTACGAGTAATAATACTAACATGATGATTCGCGCTACTGGTACAATCAGTTCTTTATCTGGCAATATTTATACGCCGATTCTGTTAGCTCGTGCTTTAATAACGATACGTATTAACCAACAGCGAACGTTGATACGTGTATCAATAAACATAAAATAATGAAAAACTGTCATATAAAATCAGTCGAAGCAAAAAAGAAAAAGAAAACTGTAAAGAATACGTTAAAAGCATATTTATTCTAGTGTAATCGGAATCAAGTTAATTTAAAAATACCCGTATCGATTTGCATCGCCAGTGGTAAATAGTGATGACGGCGGCAGTCAAAATTGTGAACTGTTATCTAATAAGAATTTATCAGACATTTTAAATAGCCCTTGAACGGATTTAGCGTTTTTATACTTTTAGCAGTGAAACGGTACTACGCTGTAAAGCGTAGTTTCGCGTCCAGGGATGCCACCACGGATTTAGTCCGCGGAATTATTAATTATTATTTTATTAATTATTATTTTATTAATTATTATTATGATAGTTATTATTATTATTAATTATTAGATTAGCCAAGAAATGGGTTTCGTTTGAACGGTTTGTATTTTAAAATTTATCTACAACTATTTTACTGGGACGGTATACCGCTAAAAACACACGTTAATTAAACTAGATACGAACATAATATTACGACGATTAATAAATATAAAATAATTCAATACGTATCTCTGTTGTCGGCCGGGTGGTGCAAGATCCTGAATGACGGTGTCTCGTTGGTCCTTTAACTCGGTTGGTATGCAGAGGAAATTCGGTCCGCGGTATTTTAAGAACAATTAACGAATGATACTCCGTACACTTTTTTAATTATAACAATCGGAATTATGAGCGTTCGCGTTTTTAACAGTCGAATTACAGCCAGTGGCCAACTTGAGCAGATTCTTCACTTTTTTACTGGTCCGATGACCAAGACCGAAAACTATAACGTGCCAACTTCGACCGTGACAAAAATTAGAGTGACTTCGACCTTTTTTAGACGGTTCTGCTTCTCCTCGACTCCGGCTCATTCCAGTCGTTATTTCTCGTCGGCATGTTTTTTACAACCTGACCGCCGGACTCGTCGGAATTGCGACAAACGAAGCCAATGGTCGCGGAGATCCTTTGACGCATTCAAAAAGGTCGTGCCTTCCCGGAATCTTTACAACCTGCGATGTTTTCGGGCTTTATTTTTTATGATTCGTAATTCTCATTTTTTCCGAATAGTCCTCCGTGCGTGGCGATGCAAAATTCCTTTCTCCCTTGCCGACAACAGGATTATACATATACGCACACTTACGCTCACACCATTTGCCCGATATTCTATTAAATTACATTTTTAATATTTTATTTACTTGTTTAATAATTTTGGTTTTATTTTGTTAATTTTTATTTTTTCGAACCATGTAATGGTCACATTACATATCCCCGTCGCTACGAAATAAAATTTCCCTGAAATTTTTATTCAATTTGTTCAATTTTTTTTTTTTTTTTTTTTTTTTGCAATTTACAATTAATTTCTCATCTTCTGGTCAACCCTCAACCTACAGATTGTTATTTACACTAGAATATGCATGCGTTACCAATCATCGTGATATCCCTCTATCTTATACTTATATATTTACATATTTATAGAACTCGCTCTCACTTAGGTTACATCTGTCTTTAATTTTTATTTTGAAGAACTGAAAGTCTTCTCTTTTATTTAAAGTTCTGTTATCGAACCTTTTTACTTATTCTGCCGCGATTGACATAATCTAACGGCCATTTCCACATTCGGTTACCCTATCCCCGGGTACTGTTTTTTCCGAACCATATTACTACTTATTCCTTCGCTTCCTTTTTATACTCGGTTACCCGGTTCCCGGGTACTGCTTTTCCGAACACAATTAATTATTCTTGCGCTTTATTTCTTTATTCGGTTACCCTGTTCCCGGGTACTGTTTTTTCCGAACACAATTAATTATTCTTCCGTAATTAGACGCAGTCTAACGGTCTCTTACTTTTAATTTCCCCTTCTACAGGTACTATTTTCAAAACATACAATTATTTACGAAACCCTTTTTTTTTTTTTATTATTATTATTATTTACAACCTTATTACCCAAAATGGTGCGGTCATTATCCGCCGTACAAATTAACTATTTACATTATTTACGCTTAAATTTAAGGCTAACGAATTTGATTATTCTTATTGCAGTACTTTAAGTTATCATCACATACAGCCTAGCTTCCCATGGCTTTCATTTTTTAATTTCTTCTTTTTGTTTCTCTTGGTACTTAATACCTCTGTAATTTTTATACTGTCTGATTTTCTGTTCTCGGCCATTGGTTTCTCCTTCCATAACTCCTCTTCTATTCGCCCTTTCCTTAATATTTTTACGCCTCCAGTCATTTGACGTAGTGACATATTATAAAATTTACTTTCATTTAATTTCTTTTGCAACCTTTGTAACAGCATCATCCATTTGTCTCTTTGTTTCTCTTCTTTATAGGTAATGGTTTCTTTTCGGTTTTTCTTCGTACCGCTTTCTTCTCCCGTTTTTCTTACACCAACTTTTGTATTCGTAATTTTCTTTAATGTTCCTTTATGATTTAAGGTAGTTTTCACCTCGGCAATACTATTTTTAATTTTTAATATTATTTCTTCAGTGACTCTATTTATCACTTTGTTCACGTCCTTTTCCTTAATGCTTTTATCAGACGTCACGTAATTATGCACGTCGTCAACATTCACGATAAATTTTACATCGATTTCTAATTTGACGATGCTACTTTCCTTACTTCTTGTAGGACTTGTTCCTTTTACATTTTCGTATTTCTCGTTTTCATCCACTTTTTTCTTTCCATTCCTACATTCTTTCTCCCTAGCCGCGCTTTCCTTCTTTCTATCTTCTTTTTCTTTCTCTACCTCTTTCGCCAACTTCTTCATCTCCGCGCGGTCCGCTTTTCTCTCCTTCTCATTATTCTTCCGTAGGTCGGCCACCACACGCTCTTCTAATTCCGCCATCTTTTCTTCGACCATCTCCTCCACTTCTTTTTTAAAATTATTAAATTTTACATTTATATTATCATTAATTTCTTCTACTTTTTTATTAACGTTATTTATGTCCGATTTTATTTCTGCTATTAATTCTTTATTTTTTGCATTAAATTCGGCTTTTTGTTCGTCAAATTTTGCATTAAATTCGGCTTTTTGTTCGTTAAATTTATTGTTAATATTTTCGAATTGTGATTTGAAGAACTCCATGATGCTCGGGTCCATGGTGAATTTCCGATATAATTTACTTATTTTAATTTAAATTTTAGTATAAATTTATTGTATTTAATGGTTCGTTCCACGAGAGAACAATTTTCTAAATTTGTTCCCCACCAGGGATGCCAAATGAAACGGTACTACGCTGTAAAGCGTAGTTTCGCGTCCAGGGATGCCACCACGGATTTAGTCCGCGGAATTATTAATTATTATTTTATTAATTATTATTTTATTAATTATTATTATGATAGTTATTATTATTATTAATTATTAGATTAGCCAAGAAATGGGTTTCGTTTGAACGGTTTGTATTTTAAAATTTATCTACAACTATTTTACTGGGACGGTATACCGCTAAAAACACACGTTAATTAAACTAGATACGAACATAATATTACGACGATTAATAAATATAAAATAATTCAATACGTATCTCTGTTGTCGGCCGGGTGGTGCAAGATCCTGAATGACGGTGTCTCGTTGGTCCTTTAACTCGGTTGGTATGCAGAGGAAATTCGGTCCGCGGTATTTTAAGAACAATTAACGAATGATACTCCGTACACTTTTTTAATTATAACAATCGGAATTATGAGCGTTCGCGTTTTTAACAGTCGAATTACAGCCAGTGGCCAACTTGAGCAGATTCTTCACTTTTTTACTGGTCCGATGACCAAGACCGAAAACTATAACGTGCCAACTTCGACCGTGACAAAAATTAGAGTGACTTCGACCTTTTTTAGACGGTTCTGCTTCTCCTCGACTCCGGCTCATTCCAGTCGTTATTTCTCGTCGGCATGTTTTTTACAACCTGACCGCCGGACTCGTCGGAATTGCGACAAACGAAGCCAATGGTCGCGGAGATCCTTTGACGCATTCAAAAAGGTCGTGCCTTCCCGGAATCTTTACAACCTGCGATGTTTTCGGGCTTTATTTTTTATGATTCGTAATTCTCATTTTTTCCGAATAGTCCTCCGTGCGTGGCGATGCAAAATTCCTTTCTCCCTTGCCGACAACAGGATTATACATATACGCACACTTACGCTCACACCATTTGCCCGATATTCTATTAAATTACATTTTTAATATTTTATTTACTTGTTTAATAATTTTGGTTTTATTTTGTTAATTTTTATTTTTTCGAACCATGTAATGGTCACATTACATATCCCCGTCGCTACGAAATAAAATTTCCCTGAAATTTTTATTCAATTTGTTCAATTTTTTTTTTTTTTTTTTTTTTTTTGCAATTTACAATTAATTTCTCATCTTCTGGTCAACCCTCAACCTACAGATTGTTATTTACACTAGAATATGCATGCGTTACCAATCATCGTGATATCCCTCTATCTTATACTTATATATTTACATATTTATAGAACTCGCTCTCACTTAGGTTACATCTGTCTTTAATTTTTATTTTGAAGAACTGAAAGTCTTCTCTTTTATTTAAAGTTCTGTTATCGAACCTTTTTACTTATTCTGCCGCGATTGACATAATCTAACGGCCATTTCCACATTCGGTTACCCTATCCCCGGGTACTGTTTTTTCCGAACCATATTACTACTTATTCCTTCGCTTCCTTTTTATACTCGGTTACCCGGTTCCCGGGTACTGCTTTTCCGAACACAATTAATTATTCTTGCGCTTTATTTCTTTATTCGGTTACCCTGTTCCCGGGTACTGTTTTTTCCGAACACAATTAATTATTCTTCCGTAATTAGACGCAGTCTAACGGTCTCTTACTTTTAATTTCCCCTTCTACAGGTACTATTTTCAAAACATACAATTATTTACGAAACCCTTTTTTTTTTTTTATTATTATTATTATTTACAACCTTATTACCCAAAATGGTGCGGTCATTATCCGCCGTACAAATTAACTATTTACATTATTTACGCTTAAATTTAAGGCTAACGAATTTGATTATTCTTATTGCAGTACTTTAAGTTATCATCACATACAGCCTAGCTTCCCATGGCTTTCATTTTTTAATTTCTTCTTTTTGTTTCTCTTGGTACTTAATACCTCTGTAATTTTTATACTGTCTGATTTTCTGTTCTCGGCCATTGGTTTCTCCTTCCATAACTCCTCTTCTATTCGCCCTTTCCTTAATATTTTTACGCCTCCAGTCATTTGACGTAGTGACATATTATAAAATTTACTTTCATTTAATTTCTTTTGCAACCTTTGTAACAGCATCATCCATTTGTCTCTTTGTTTCTCTTCTTTATAGGTAATGGTTTCTTTTCGGTTTTTCTTCGTACCGCTTTCTTCTCCCGTTTTTCTTACACCAACTTTTGTATTCGTAATTTTCTTTAATGTTCCTTTATGATTTAAGGTAGTTTTCACCTCGGCAATACTATTTTTAATTTTTAATATTATTTCTTCAGTGACTCTATTTATCACTTTGTTCACGTCCTTTTCCTTAATGCTTTTATCAGACGTCACGTAATTATGCACGTCGTCAACATTCACGATAAATTTTACATCGATTTCTAATTTGACGATGCTACTTTCCTTACTTCTTGTAGGACTTGTTCCTTTTACATTTTCGTATTTCTCGTTTTCATCCACTTTTTTCTTTCCATTCCTACATTCTTTCTCCCTAGCCGCGCTTTCCTTCTTTCTATCTTCTTTTTCTTTCTCTACCTCTTTCGCCAACTTCTTCATCTCCGCGCGGTCCGCTTTTCTCTCCTTCTCATTATTCTTCCGTAGGTCGGCCACCACACGCTCTTCTAATTCCGCCATCTTTTCTTCGACCATCTCCTCCACTTCTTTTTTAAAATTATTAAATTTTACATTTATATTATCATTAATTTCTTCTACTTTTTTATTAACGTTATTTATGTCCGATTTTATTTCTGCTATTAATTCTTTATTTTTTGCATTAAATTCGGCTTTTTGTTCGTCAAATTTTGCATTAAATTCGGCTTTTTGTTCGTTAAATTTATTGTTAATATTTTCGAATTGTGATTTGAAGAACTCCATGATGCTCGGGTCCATGGTGAATTTCCGATATAATTTACTTATTTTAATTTAAATTTTAGTATAAATTTATTGTATTTAATGGTTCGTTCCACGAGAGAACAATTTTCTAAATTTGTTCCCCACCAGGGATGCCAAATGAAACGGTACTACGCTGTAAAGCGTAGTTTCGCGTCTAGGGATGCCACCACGGATTTAGTCCGCGGAATTATTAATTATTATTTTATTAATTATTATTTTATTAATTATTATTATGATAGTTATTATTATTATTAATTATTAGATTAGCCAAGAAATGGGTTTCGTTTGAACGGTTTGTATTTTAAAATTTATCTACAACTATTTTACTGGGACGGTATACCGCTAAAAACACACGTTAATTAAACTAGATACGAACATAATATTACGACGATTAATAAATATAAAATAATTCAATACGTATCTCTGTTGTCGGCCGGGTGGTGCAAGATCCTGAATGACGGTGTCTCGTTGGTCCTTTAACTCGGTTGGTATGCAGAGGAAATTCGGTCCGCGGTATTTTAAGAACAATTAACGAATGATACTCCGTACACTTTTTTAATTATAACAATCGGAATTATGAGCGTTCGCGTTTTTAACAGTCGAATTACAGCCAGTGGCCAACTTGAGCAGATTCTTCACTTTTTTACTGGTCCGATGACCAAGACCGAAAACTATAACGTGCCAACTTCGACCGTGACAAAAATTAGAGTGACTTCGACCTTTTTTAGACGGTTCTGCTTCTCCTCGACTCCGGCTCATTCCAGTCGTTATTTCTCGTCGGCATGTTTTTTACAACCTGACCGCCGGACTCGTCGGAATTGCGACAAACGAAGCCAATGGTCGCGGAGATCCTTTGACGCATTCAAAAAGGTCGTGCCTTCCCGGAATCTTTACAACCTGCGATGTTTTCGGGCTTTATTTTTTATGATTCGTAATTCTCATTTTTTCCGAATAGTCCTCCGTGCGTGGCGATGCAAAATTCCTTTCTCCCTTGCCGACAACAGGATTATACATATACGCACACTTACGCTCACACCATTTGCCCGATATTCTATTAAATTACATTTTTAATATTTTATTTACTTGTTTAATAATTTTGGTTTTATTTTGTTAATTTTTATTTTTTCGAACCATGTAATGGTCACATTACAGCAGAATACTTAAAATTCCGAGATATTTCCGTTTTATACTGAAAATTTTCGTGTAATTTATATATGTATTTTTTTTTTGGTTCCCCATTCCGGATATAACCAGTGGGGCAAGTTTATTTTTTTTGTAATCTATGTACAATCATGAACATAAATTATAGTTACAAAGTCTTTGTGTGTAAGTGTAATGTGTACTTAGTAATAGACATAGATTCTCTTTCATATAACATATAGGTTATGAGAAAATCTAATTTAGGTGTCGATAAATAATAATAAAATATATTAATTCATGCTTGCAAAGGTGATGTGTTTACTTAGTCACGACTTGCCACTATGTTTGAGATATTAAGTTGCTTATAGTTAGTATAATGTTTGCTTTAATATTATAGTTATATTTATTGATATATACATATTTAGTTATAACATTGCTATTGGGAATTAAATACAAAATTTGTATATTAAGTTATATATATATATATATTATATTAGGTTAAGTAATATATTAAGTTAAATATTATATTATTACAATAAAAATATTCTGGTATAACATTTGTATTCCTTATTTATTAATATATATTTTACATGTAAGAGGTTTGATCATATAACATATGAGTTAGTGATCATTTTTTATTCATTGCATCATGAAAGAATTGAAGGAAGGTTTTCATATTGTTTTCATCAGTGCATAGGGGGATGTTTGTGGTTATTTTATATTTCTCTCTGAGGTCTTTCATAGCTTCACATTGGAATATATAGGGTGGTTAATGTCATCTAGGGTATTTATAATTGCAATGCTGGCAGTTGGGGGTGTCTACGAGTCTAAATCGATATAGGTATTCTCCCAGGTTGCCATGGCTTGACAATACTTGGGCGTTGAAGAATGTAATGTCTAGATTTTTCATTTTTAGTCTATTGTTTATGTTTGGGAAAAATGCAAAGGTCTTTCGACCTGTGACTTCATTGTCCCATCTTAGTTGCCAAGCATTTACGAGTTGGTTAAAGACATATTTTTTTAATATCTTAATGGGTGGTGTATTCCCTAATTCTGATAGGTTACTTGGATGTTCTAGGAGATCAAGGGATTTTACATTAGCCAGATTTTGTACTACTCTGTACTCTGAGATGACAGCTTTGCCAATGAGAAATAAGTCCATTGGGAGAACATTGAAGATAATACAGGCAGCTGAGGAGGGTGTGGTTCTGTATAGTGGGGAAATGTTGAGAATATACTTTCTTTGTTGTTTGCTGACTAGCTTTAATCTTTTTTTGTTTATGTAAATACAGGCACCATATCCGTAGATGGACTGAATGAGCCCTTTGTATAGAATTAGCCTCTCCTTGTATTTTAGACCAAGATTGTTTGGTAATATCTTTCTTAGTTTGTCATAAATTTTACAGCATTTGTCATTTATTGTTTTTAAGTGTGCTGAGAAATTAAACTTGTGGTCAATTGCGATGCCAAGATATTTGATTTGATCAACTAGTGGGATTGGTTGTCCTGAAATAATTCTGAGTTGTTTAAGTTTATCTCTTATTTTTTGATTTCCTATTAATAAGGATCTACATTTTTCAGTTGAAAATTTTAGATCTAGCTCTGCGATAATGTCTTCTAGATTCTTGCAGATTATCTCTATTTTTTTTACGTTAGTATATGTTTTGATTTTGAATAGGATGCAGAGATCGTCGGCATATGAGATCAGTACAGCATCAGCATTGCTTGTCACACAGACATGCTCTATGTCTTTGTGTACTTTTGAACAGAGAATGTTCCACAATGTTGGTCCTAGGACTGAACCTTGGGGAACTCCGCAGCTAACTTTTCTTACAGAGTTAGCATTATTAATTTGAAGGCGAGCCAATCTGCTTTGAAAGTAATTAATCAAAATATTAACAATTGAGGGATTAATTTTATTAGCTTTTAGTAGTTCTATAATTGAGGACCATCTGCAGTTATCAAACGCTCCCTTGATGTCAAAGGAGATTACAAAGTTTATTTTGGCTTTGACAATAGATTTTTTGTATTTTTGATTTAGTACTTTAAGTAAGATATTTATTATAAAAAGCTTCAGATAGTTGCTAGTTTTACTTTTAATTTTACGCACCCTGTTAATTTCATCTTTAATTTCTTGTAGTTCTTTAGTCCACCAATCATTGTGCGCGGTTCTGACTGGGTGGGCACAGCAATTTATATTTTTAATGAGGAGGGAATTTAAATCTGAGATGTTTTTATCGAGGGTATTACTATCGTTACTTGCCTTAATGTCTTCTAGAAATCGGTTGATTACATTGTCACTTGTCATTTGAATTAATTTATGATATTATCGTTTAGAGTTATATTGAATAGTTTATGAGGTGATAAGGTAATTTATATTTAATACAACAAAATGTGGAATTGATCGTTTCACTTATTAATACTCTACTTAATACTTAATATAACAAGGGGTGATTAAACATAGTTTCATTTATTACAATTGAATGATAATAACCATCAATGAGATTACTAATTTTTATATTTTTGAATCTACAATAAAGATTACACTGGTACGAGATTTATGTATGAGTGTCGATATAGAATTACGTCATAATACTCACAGGAAGGGGGTGTTTATGGTACAAAAAGTATGTATAAAACAGAATTTTTTGCATGTAGATGCTAACATGACGAGTAAATACAGAGTTGATGCATGTGTTACATTTAGTCTTCTAAATAGCGAGGTAGTTGTTGAGTTCGAAATTAAAAGCATCACGTAAAAAAGCAAAGGAATTCATTAACCTGTATCGAGATCGAGATTTAAATTTCCCTTAAGGATAATGGACATTAAATAGTATTCGTTTTCTCTGATAACTTAAAAATTCCGAACGCTATTAAATGCAGTTCAAAGAAACGTCTCATTTTACTATCGGATGTACGATGTAGATAGTTGTAGAATTAGTCCTCGTTCAAATTGCGGTTTTTGCAGTAGATTCTTTAATGTCAGTTGTCAGTTTTTCATTATGATAATACTATTCACGTCTTCCAGAATTTTTTCTTGTCTTTTTTTTTCTTCTTTTAAAAAGCACGCATTTTTTATCGCTGGTTGTGCTCAATGAGAAATGAGTATTAATGGAAAAGCCGTTAAATTCCTCAAGATACTTTTATTTACGTTTGCGTTAGCGGCAAACGTTTTAAACGTTCATTGAATACTGTACAAACTTTTTTGTGTTACGCAAAACAATTTAGCATATTATGTAATTATTTTTTGTTAAGAAATTACAAATTTATTGTATAATTTTATTTAATGTATCATTTTATTTCACTAGATGAACCAGTTTAATAATTTATTAAATTATCTTTTAACCTGTATTGCTTCTTATTTTTGGACAAAAAAACTTTACGCATATTTTTAAATTTTCGATTGACTGCTAGAGATATAAGGTATAAGTTTAAAAACAGAAAAATTTTGAAACATCTTTCTTATTATTTTGATTTACTTTCTCATTTCATGGAGAAATGAATTGTTGATTATTTTCAACAATAATTAGCATTTCACTTTAAAAACGTGCCCCTTTTACATATTTTTTTTTATTCGTATGTACTAATATATATTTATTTTAGGTTTGTGCCCAGCTTTTAAAACGGTCTCCGTTCAGTTGGCTGGCTGTTCCTATAATGGTTTTGAAGTGTCTTGCTCGGAAGCTGCTAGACCAGGAACTGTAATATTAGTTGGCTGTAAACCGACCTATACTGCCGAAGACCCTTCTTTGGTTGTCAGAACTATCACATGTCTTCCTGACGGTAACTGGGATCACCCACTACCTAAATGTACACCAGGTGTGAAATTTATAATTGTTATCATTTTCATTTTAAAAATTCAACACTGTTTTCTATTTACCATATTTAAAAGTTACTAAATAAACAAGTTAATGGTGCACACTTGAAGAAAAAAAAAAAAGATAAATTAAAATGCGTATTTTTAATATTATCCTATTCTAGTATTATTTAACTAATAACCTACAAGATGGTAGCAGGAAGGGACTAGAACAATAATGAAATAACAGTAATATATCAAATAAAATGTTTAATGGAATATACATTAAAAATAAAGAGAAGATGGGTTGGCTGAGTAATCGGAACACACAGCAGAAAGGGCTTTACTAATAGAAATAAAAGATTCTCTTTCTTTAATTCATTTGACGTTTTCAACCATTGATTAGCGCTTTCGTAGAAATTTCTTTATGCGTGCCACTTTCCCATTTTTTTTCTCTATCTGGAACAGTCCTTCTATCATTATATTCAACCTTTTCCGCTGATGTTTATTAGTTAGATGAGTACTTTTCTGCTAGTCTTTTGGTCTCTTTAACTTTTTCAATCAACATGGTTTGTAGAATTGTATGCTTCGAATTAGGTATTATATACATTTTTTAAAATAATATATTTCCTAAACAGCAAACAAACAACAAATGGTAGCTAAAGATATATTTATCGCAGAAACATTTTTAGGCAAAGCCCATCTTCGGCGGGAAAAGAAAAAAACACAAACATAGACCCAAACATATGTTGCGAATAAAATTATAAAAATTTTACAACACGACGAATATAGAACAGAAATATGTGTTCTGGAAACGAAAAGTAAAGCTACACTAATAATTGAAACAGATTCTGACGTATTTATAAAGTAAATTATGAGAAAAAAGGGTTATGGAAAAAAGCAGGTGGTAAGGTAAAACGTAAATTAACTGTTTTTTCTTATACATTTAATTTACTTTATAAATACGTTACGGTCTGTTTTAATTATTGGTGTAACTTTATTTTTCGTTCGCGGCACATATTTCTGTTTTAACTTTTATAATTTTATTTGCGAAATATGGATCTTTCTTTAGATTTTGACGTTTAACTTTTTCGCTGTTCGCAAAAGACATAGAATATAACGGCAATGCGGTCGAAATCTTTTATGCTATTTATAATTTTTACTTTCGCCATCCATGATTCACGGCTATACCGACCAAGCAGCATGGTGTTTTGACATTCGAATAATATATGGCATTATATAGTTGTTTTTTTTGTTCTCATAAATGCAATTACTCCACGCTTAATCTCTTCGCCTGAATCCGAGTTTTTTATTTTTGTCTAAGTGCTTAATATTTGCACGTATCAACTATTTCTAGTTCATCGGTATGCAATTTTATTTTTAATTTAATTTATCTGTTATTATTGTTATTTTTGTTTTATCAACTATAATAGATTTACCGCATATCTGTACAAACTTCTTTGATTTCTTTTAATAACAGCCGTTCGAATTTTTAATTAATATTATAGCTTCATCAGAGTATTAAATTTTGTTTCAATTTTTTCCGCCGGTTGTAAAACCTTCCCGAAATATGCAATTTGCGTAAATCTGGTGGTAAAATAAAGGCAACGCCACTTTTCTCTCTCTCGGTTCTAATATTATCTGTTCCTTCATCGTGATTTAATAGCGTCGTCGCATTTTGTTTAATATATATACTTTCTTCTGTCGTGTCGGCACAAAGTTCTCCGTAATATTATAATTAGTTCGACACAATGATATATCTTTCAAATGCCTTTTGTAAAATTTGTAAAACACATATTTACAGATAGTTTAAATTCTTTTAGTTTTTTATTTAAATATATCATTAAAAAAGCAGAGCTTTTCTTGCCTTTAGTCTATAGCGAAAGCCGAATTGTTGATTATTCATGTTTTCTTCACATTTTTGATTAGTTTTTGTATTTTTCTAAGCAGTATTTTTAAAGTATGGCTCATTAAGCTTATTATTGATCTATAGTTGTCGCATGAAATAAGTTTTGGGTGACACTGATTTTTGTAGATAAATTTTTCTCTTTATCATTAAGAAGATTAATTACTTCAACTATTATATTATCCGGATCTACCACTTATATTTACTGGTCGGAGCTACCATATAGAAGTATGGAATTGATGTTTACAGGCCGTCAGCTACAAGTAATATTAATAAAATTCAGTAGTTGTCTAAAATTCTCCATAGAATAGTTGGAGCGTCTTACCTAATTTCTAGCAGCACACTACACAACGAGCTACGTATTCCATGTGTTCAAGAATATCACGCAACGCAATATAGAAAATTCTTCAGGAAGCTGCAAATCAGTGACAACATCAACAAGTCCAGCATGTCTCGCCGAAATCTTCCAGGAAATCCCCGGAAAAACTTAAGAAGGATATATTGGCAAGTGATTTTATTTCATGTGAAAGTTCTTTGTTGGCTTTTAGGATGATTTATCTTATTTTCCATTTTTTTGCCCAAACGAAGATTTTGTCTCGATGTTTTTGTGTGAATGTGAAGGACGTTTGTACTAGATTTTCGTGTGCAGCCAAAATACAAATATCGTCGGCAAACGTTCGAATAGTCATTGAGTTTACAACGGGGATATCCACAGCATATATAGAGTATAGAAACGAAACCAAATACTTAAGGAACAGACGCTCAGATTTTAAACTTTTTTGATAGCGTTGAATTAATTTTAATTCGAAAGAATCTATTTGTCAAATAAAACTCGAGTACTGAATATATATTATTATTGATGCTACTTTTAAGTTTAAATAGAAAGCCATCGTGTCGTACTCTGTGAATGACTGTTTCACATCCATTAGAACTGCGTCACAACACCGTTTCCTTTCGAATATCGCTGATATTATGATCTACTATTCGGCGAATCTGCTGAATTGTCGAGTGCTCGGTACGAAATCCAAACTGATGATTAGGAACACATTTCTGTATCTGTGTTTTATTAACGCATAGCTTAGTATTCAGTATCTTGCGCTGTCTGTGTATGCAATTTTCTCTTTAGTAATTTCATATTATATATATATATATATTTACAAATATGAAATTGCTATTTTCGCAGAACTGAACGAGACATTCATCTTACTCATTTCAATTTCTTAAACCATAACTTTCAGTATCCCTGAAAATGATCTGCCCTGCCTTAGAAATTCCTGACAATAACTAATTTTTTTCTGTTTAGGCTATTTTAATGTACTTTATAAATTTTCATGAAAATTTTTTACAATTTTTTTTGCACTGCCCGCTAATGACGCGTATATGATTAAAGCAAATTTAATAAAGCTATAGAAGTCAGTTGCAACAGAACTATGCGATCTAATATTGATTTTGCATATGCTATATCAATTTTTCTCTATCGTTTCTAATCGTTAATGCTGCCCCTCTTCTATTTGTTTATTTTCCGATATTGCAGAATAATGTATATATGTCGCTTTCAAAATTTCCAGAATCAGTTCATATAATTTCACCGATACCGCAAATTTCAATATTATATCTGTTTATTTCTGTGTTATATTCCTCAGTTTATCAAAACTTCCGCAGAGCTCTCACATTTCATGTTATTAGTACGAAGTTCATTTAAACGAGCTTTGAGCTCCTGCGTCATTTAAAAGTGCTTCCAGGAAAAAGATGTTTTAATTTATGTATCGTTTTAATGATATTAACCTTTGGGAAAGTGTCGCGGTAGTTTACTTTTTCCTTTGGATTTTCTATCAGAGTTTGCTCTAGCCGATTGCTCCGGTTCTAGATTAGAAACAAATTATGATAAAATTATGATTTAAAACTTAATAACATCCGTTTTTACGATTTATCGTTTCTTCGGACTACGAAAGAAAACATTTCTTTGGCATCAACGCGTAGAACTCTACGGCTTTTATTTTGCCAGTCGATTGACTAGACGGTTACACTATTCTGTGTGCCTGCGATATCCGAACAACAAAAAAGATAGCAGAACCAGATTTGTGATATAAAAGAAAAATACCATCAAAGCTGATTAGTACTGATGGAACTTACCAAATGCTTAAGTCAAACTAACCTTTATCCAGCAATTACTCAAGAACGGCTAAGAAGAAAATTAAATTAATCACATTTGTTAAAGAGAATATTTTGTACGCAATCATTAATAGAATTTACTATTTTTTTTTTTTTTTGAGCGTTTTCAAATGTTTATAAATCTAATTGAAAATAAAATTATCGCGTCAGAGAAATCCATGACGGTTAGACTCATGAAGCCAATTGAAAATATGTAAACATCTGAGTATAGTAATTAGTAAAAGAAGCTTTGGGAACAATTAAATTTTTATAGACGCTGAAGAACATTTATTTTTAAATTTTTGAGATTGTTAAATGTACAATTAACTTTCTACAGTACTAATTCGGTAAAGGAAATTTCATAAAATATTTTAATTTGAAAAAATATAAACAGTATTGAGGATGTTGAGGGTACCTTTGACGCCAAAAAGTCAGACAAAGATGTTTTAAAAAAGGCTGGTATAGACCAAGTACTAAAGAATTACATTATACGGAGAAATGTGCAATACTTTCGCCATATTGTAAGAGGTACAAAGTATGAAACACTAGATTATTATACAGAAGTTCTGGAAGAAGAAGGACAGATTGGCTGCAAAATATTAAAAATTGGACCAGCACACCTTCCCTACAACAATTACTGACAGACACAAGAGAGCGTAAAATGTGATCGGCAGATTAGTGATCGTCTACGCTCTCCGACACTATGATGATGATTAAAATGTGAATTTTGAACTGTAAGTCATTTTAATCAGACAATTATTTTTAATACATTCGCATGGTAAGGTTATGTATGTTTAATCTAACTCTTTGAAAAACAAAATAATAAAAGATGTAACATTTTCATTATATGTAGTTTTATACGATCTTTAAAATAGCAATTTTTTCTAACAGAAAATTATATTCGCATTTATCTTTAAAAACTAAAAACCAAAAAATAACCCAGCGTCAAAATGAAATGGTATTTTTAGGTAACCTTACAGAATACAGTAAAATACTAAACATGTATTTTTCATATATAGGACAAAACAAAAAGTACAATCACAGCATGTTATAGTAATTACATTTGTTAATATACAAGTAATGTCATATTTTGTTTTTTTCCTTTATGTTAATGTAATCAGGAGTAATATATAAGTTAAGTAAGTAGGCAAAGTAAGTTCCATACCCTTAATAAGGTATCGTAGATTGTGAAGTTAAGGTTCACAATATACTGAACCTAATGGATCTGAAGAGAATATTGGAGCCAGTTCCTTTCTACTTTGGATTCGCCTTTACTTTCCTAAATTTCTTTGGTATAACCAATATTCAATTTCAGATTAGGTATATACCTGGGAGCGACTTGAGTCTGGAACGAGACAATCCCCGAAAGCCTATGACACCTGTAGTTTGATAGGCAAGCACCTTAACTACTAAGCCTCCACGCTACCAATATATGGTTGAATTAAAAATTACATTTTCGCTTCCATGTAATGTTCAACATGTCAAAAATATTCTCACTAAATGTACTGATATATTTATAGTTTATTGTATCTAGTTACACAGCCAGTACAGTTAAGAGAATTCCTTTTGGTAGGAGAATACTCTTTGTTTACATTTCCATCTTGTTTTGTGTGTTTTTTCTTGTTTTTTTTTTTTTATTTCTAAAGCACTAAATCGTTGTTGTAGGAACGTTCTATTAAAAGCCTGACAACACTTATATTTTTCATTGTACGGCCTCATTTATTCATAACGATGAATATAGAGTAAATCACTCTAAAAGATTCAGGTTCTTTAAAAAAAAAGTTATGCTGCGAATTCAATAATTTTTAATTGTTATGAAATATAACAGAAATTTTGGCTTTCATATTTTTTTCTCTTCGATTTTTTCTTGATTTACTGGGAAGAATATTTGTTCTTCGTCTATTTTATGTACAATGATTTTATATTTGCCTGATCGACGTATTGGTTTATCCTACGACCATAGCTACAACACGATTTTCTCTAACGATTCCAGTCCCGACGCATTACATGCCTGAAAAGACAAAATGGGCCGTTTAAAGTCGTTCGTATAGTTCTGTATTCAAGTATCGAAGAGTGGATGCATTTGTGCATTTGGCCATCCATGAAACCCAGACCATGCAGCACCGGCATAACATCTTAAATGTTTCTGTTTTCTTTCTGACCTCTACATTAATCGTCCACGCTTCATACGCATATGCAGCTATAAGAATACCATTTTCTTAACTATTCTCATCTTTGTAAACAAACACTCTTTCCAAATATGTGTAAGTTGAATTATAGCAGTCTTTGTAGTTGCTAATTTATGTTAGATCTCAGTGGTACAATCAATTTAATTGATGTAGTTTTAAGTATTATGTTTATAAAAATCCGATTTTATGTACATATATAATTTTTAGTGAATAATTTAGAATGCAAACATGTATTGAATAAAAAAGTTTTGCAGAATTATTCTATATAATATTTAAGTAGTAAATTTTATGTAAAATATATGGCATGTAAAATATAAATGTTACGAAAATTATGAAGTTTGCTGAAGGAAAAATAAATAATCTACTAGTCAACTTTCTTACAGAATATTCAATACAAAAATGTTACAAGATTTTCATATTACTGGCGTAAAAATGTCAATTATTAATATTCAATATGTGAAGTGTCATTCATATGAAAGTATCATTTCATTAAATATTATAGAAGGTTGAAAATTAGAAAAAAAATCAAATGTTCTTTAATTTCTTATTTCATACCAGTCCAAGACAGAGTGTACATTACTGTATCGTAATAAATTAAATTACAGATATATTATCTAATGACAGAAAGAAACGCCAAATTAAAAAATATAGCCCCTTCACCTCTAAGCAAAATTTGAGTTTTATAATATAGTATCTAAAACTAGTATGCGGCTAAAATCATAAATTTTAAAATCACAGCTCGGCAAAAATGTATGATAATTATATGTTTGAGAATTGTAATTTACTTTATAATCATTTTCTTTCTGCTCAGTTGTAATTTTATGTTTCTTTTTTAGCAAAGATTGTAGTCATTAATATAAATATCCTCGATGTTCTTTGTATAATTATCAAATAAAAAACGAACTAACGAAAGTCATTTAAAAGTATAAAATTACATAATTATTTGGCTTCAAAAGGAAAAGGGACAGATGAATACCGCTAATATATTTATAACGTAACTTCTATCTGTCATTTATAACTTCACATCTAGTTTTTAATACGATCATTTCATGGGACAATTTAAGTATACGAAATATCTTTATTTGTTGTTTTGGCGATAAAATGCTATTTTGTCTTACACTGCTTAAATCTAAAAATTATAGTTTTCTTGAAACTTTACAAAAAAGTTATCTCGTTAAATCACAGAGTAGTGTGATGTAGGTTCATCGGGAAGGGCGCTTATCAGAAATAACGTTTTAAACGCAGATTTACTTTATTTACTGATTACAGCATAAAATATTTCTTACCTTACATACCTTACATTTTCGAACAGCAGTATTGAACAACTTTTCGAAAACCATTGCATGGATTTCAATATGATTTTCGTAACCAATTGGAATATTTTGCAAAGAATTATGTAATATTAAACGAGTGACAGGTGTAATACTGGTTTTAATTATTATTATAGTGCGTTAAAAAAAAAAAAAAAAAATTTATTGAACAGCCATTGTAAAAATATTTATTTTGTTGTGAAATACATATGGTTTGCATGATAGTCTGTAGTTATTATGCTGATAAAATTAATTCGTGTGTTATGTTCGAAAACTTACAGGCTTCTTTAAAATACCGTTACTCGTACTTTTATAAAACATTTAAATTATGTTGGATCAATAATTGAAAACTGTGAATACTGAAAAAATTTAACCATTTAGATTATCTCTGAATTATCGTAAATTACTTTTAACGCTCTGGCTATTCAAAAAGAAAGGCTATCGTACTTCCCGCTCGGTATGCAATTTAGGCGGCTGTAGTTGATGAGTACTTTGAAAATTAAAAAATTCCAGTTAACGCCGATGTTAAATGGAACAAGTCGTCAACAAAAAAGTTAATTAAAAATAATTTTATACTCTAAAAATGTTAGCATTTTACAAAATGCGCAGTCGTGTAATGAGAAAAGATAAACAATTTCACTATAAGTGTGTATTGTGTGTTTTTTTCGTTATTGAAAGCTACATATGTATTTCATAATAATGTAGATATGTAACTTAAACTTTATATCTTATTATTTTGGTATGTTTGTTCAGATATAGGCAAAAAAATTTAAATTTTATGCACTGAAAAAACAAAAAAAAATTATAAAAATATAAAATTTATTGAGCGGTGTTAGAGTTTTAATAATTTTACATGTCTACAATAATTTCTACTACTTCAAATTTGACGTAAAACAAGTTACGAAATAGTGTTAGAATTCTAAAAAGTTTTAAGCTGTTCTTATGCGTCGATAATTTCTATTTTGGCATGGATATGTCTTATGACCGGCAGTCATTCCGCAGAATCTTTTCCTCACAGAAAAATGCGTACATTACACAAAGTTGTTAACCTTATTTATATATACACCATAGTGTAAAGATTTATTCAATTGGTGATCGATAATTTGAGTTCATGACTAAAACGAAACATATAGTTGCATTTCACGCACCATCCGAAAGACATATCCATGTTATAAAACGTACTTCTACACGAAAGGTACGGAGGTACTAGTCATTTTTTATTCACTTGTAATCCGTAATTTAACCATGTTTACTATATTGACGTCAGCCAGAAATAGGCACGCAAACTTATATATTTTCTATTTACAGAATGCGGACAGGGTTTCCCAGGCACTACGCCTTTACTAGTAGGAGCAAAACCGACGCAACCAAATGATATGCCGTGGCATGTAGCCATTTATCGGAAAAAGGATAACGGTAAAGTGCATCAGTACATTTGTGGTGGTTCCATAATGGCGCCAGTTTTAGTTTTATCAGGTAAATTTTTATTCGAATTTTCTGCCTTTAAGCAAATATAACAATATTAATAACGTGTATAAGTCAAAGAGGGTGGGCCGCATTGAATTTAGCCTATTTGTTACTTTGTACCAGATAGCTTGTATGACTAGGAAGTGAAATCTTATAAACTGTGATGAATCAGTTTTTCGGTCGAAAATGTCAGATTGATATTTTGAAGATTTAACAGCCATTGTTATTTTTTTTTCTCGATCGCATCCATTTAATTGTTTTGTTCTTATGTTTGAGGCTTAGACATTTTATTTAAATTCTCACTTTTTTAAAAATTCTATTCGAACTCGTTTTCCACGGACATCAGTCTGGCGTAAGTATGATAATTTGCGATATTTTCAATAATGGGATTTAAATTCCACTCGGAGGAAACATCATTGCTACGGTAGTTGACTATTTTTTTTATCTTAAAATAGTAATTGTGATGGAATGTATATGTTTTAATTTTATAAAGATAGCGCTTTAATTTATAATGCGCATTTAATTAATCTTTTGATTAGTGAACGAATTGTTGATGTTAATGTATATCTTAGTTTAGGAGATTCCCTATTAGTTTCTATAAATAGTGAATTTGGAGCCACGAAAAAATAAATAAAATTGTCATGTCTTAACGACAAAAGAGATTAAATTCTTAGTAATTTGGCGAAATTATTTAAAATAAAATACTAAGAAAATATGTAATAAATATATAAATATAGACATATTTAAAGTGAATAGAAATTAATTTCATTGCACATACATTCTTTTTGCGCCTCGTGGTTAATATCCCAAGACATTTTTTTATGAATTAAACAGAAATCTCATTATTTCAGTGTCCGAAATGCAAGTTATTTCTTTCGATAATTGAATTTTCTAATGTTCAAAATATAATAAACATAGTTTAAAAACGATTTAGTGTTTATCTTTTCAGTTAACTGAAGTTCAATGTTTCTGAATTGTCAAACAAACGATTGTAAATAAATTAGAGAGTGTAAAAATTGAAAAAACTATAATCTAATACCAGTAGTGAATCCTGATCTTTTCCTCGATACTTCTCCAAGACGAAAAAGGGTTGAAATGAAATTAACTCGACGTATCCGTTTTAATATTTTACACGGTACAGAAGTAAAGGCTATCAGGTAGTAGCTATTTGGATCCAAGGAGGATCCTCCTGACCTTAATATCGGTATAAAATAAGATTCTAACTACATTTTAGGGAATTTTGTAAGAATTTAATATCTCGTTAAGAAGTTTTAGAAGACCTTCTAGGTTTGTAGTGCTTCTGTGTTTTAACATTTTAGCGTAGATATTATCAAGACCGAGAGATAAGTTTTTAGTACTTTTTATCGTTTTTTTTTTTTTACTTCTTCCGAGGTAAAATCAGCATTATAGTTATAGCTAAGTTAAAGTTGTTTAGTTACAAATTGCTCCGGGAGCTCTTTTTTAAAGGTGTTTTTTACAAAGGTTAAGACTACTATTTCAATGATGTCTTCGAAGAGTAAGCAGGAGTGTCATTCGATGACTTCAGAGCACTTATTTGTGCAACGGAAGTTTTCCTAAAGATTTTCTTTATTTTGCTTCAGAATCCTTCGGTTGGAGTCCTGGAGTTAACAGAAGATATGAACGTCTGCCATGAGTTTCTTTTACTCGTGCGTGTAATCCTAAGTATTTGGGTTTTCATTTTTTCCGAGTACGTTAGATGTTCCGGTGCTTAAAATTCCTTGTATAACGCGAGAGCTGTTTTTTTATTATTTATAGCGAGTTGGCATTCCGAACGGTTCACCAGTGTACATACTTTTAGGGGGAATTGGCGAGGTTCTGAGAATGTTTTTCTTCGAGATTTTGATGACATGGTTTGTTATTTGTTGGCACATTTCATAGCATTGGCGGCATTTGGGTTAATAATGCGATCGAAATTAACGTCTTTCTTATAAACTAGCAAATTTACACATTGAGTTTTACAGCTCCTGGGAAACTACCGTTAGCGGAAGTGTTGGTTGCTGCAAGCAATAAGTTGCGGAAAGTGGTTGATTTGATGGGTTGATCATTCGCTAACCACTTTAAAAGGCGAGCGGTTAAAGAGTTACAAATTGAGAGATCTATATCCGAGGGGGTACCATTGAATATGTTAAGCCTGGCATAGCTTCCAGTGTTAGACAGTTAGTACCGCGTTGGATAAATTATTCGATTATGTAGCCTTTAGAACGCAAGTGATCGAATTTCTATATAGGATTATGCGCATTAAAGTCACCTTTTATTATACATATATATATATATATATATATGGGGGTAAAGTAGTGGGGGGCTGGTTTGCAATATTTTTGATAGTGTGCCCAGACATGTGGTGGACTTGTTCGACGACAGCTTGAATGAGTATATTTAGTGGAATATTTCGCTAGTGGAAAGAATTGTGGATCGCAATAAAAACACTACCGTTAAAATTAATAATATTCATCTTTCCTATTTACATGATAATCTTTCATGAACAGCTTGGTTGGCGTGTTTAATTTGGTTTCTTGGGAGCAGACGAATGTGGGAGAAAAATCTGTGGTGAGAATGTGTAGCTCTGGATATCTTGATTTAACGCTATTTAAATTCCATGGTATGAAAGTTTTTTTTTTTTCTTTTTAAATTTTAAAATAAGTTTGTGGGTCTCACGGGGGGTTGTTTGCCCGTTGTGTGAGTGCCCGACACTCTTATTATCGTTTATTCAGGTTGAACACGTTACAAATTTATACATACTTATTATACACATCGAAATTATATAAACCTTAATCAATATATGTCTTAGTAAATTGGTTATTTAGAATACCCAGATTTTCTAAGTCATTAATCAGTAAATCGTGATCAACTAAGTCAAACGCTTTTGTTAGATCAATGAAGGTAATTATAAATTTATTCCCCATCGACAGTCCCATATTTATCTTATTTATCATCGTTCTTAATAGCGCTTTCGTAGACTTTTTTTCTCTAAACCCGCGTTGATTTTCATAAAGTAGACTGTTTTTTTCCAAATAATTTCTTAAATGTTTATTAACGTATCGTTCTAATATTTTACCTATTACTGATATTATTTGAAGTTATTATTTAGTAACTGTATGTCACATTTATGTCTGTGAAGTATTCACTAAATTGTTCGGTTACTATTGGAGTGTTTTCAAAATGTTTTATGACAAAGTCATCAATTGATGTTTTGTTTCTTTTATTCACAATATTGTTGATTATGCACCATGTTTTTTTGCTATCATTGTTTTTGCTAACACTATTTGATTTTGATAATATTTCTGTTTAGCGTTCCTTATTTCTGTTTTTACTATATTTTGATATTTCCTGTATAAGTGTTTATATCGAATACTAGTTCTGTTTCCTTTACTGAGTTTAAAGTACTGATCTCTAATTTTCATAAAATTTATGATTTTTTGACTCATCCATTCGTTTTTGGGATCATATTTGGTTACCTTTTTACCCTCGTTTATTTCCAATTTACATTCTTTATATATATTTGTAAAAACTATATGAATGTGATCGTATATGTCTTCTACTGTTGAGATGTTACTCACCTCGCTCTAGTTGTATTCAGCAATCTTTTTGTGAAGACTTTTTTCATCAAAATAATATATCCGTGAATTTTTTAAATGTCAACTTTTCCTATTTGAGATAACAAATGCACGACAAATCATGTAATGGTCAGATATTTTCGTATTAATTATTCCCGAAGTAATTTCATTTGTTTTGTATTTCATAAATATGTTGTCTATGCAAGTCTGAGTATTCCTATCTATCCGGACTTCTTCTCTTGTAATTCCACTTATTAGCTAAACTCCCCCTGCCCCGTAAATTACATTTAAAAAGTTCTCCACTTGTGCAATACGAAGCAATAGGTCAATATTAAAATCACCGCAAATCAGGAGATTATCTTTATTATTTATTTTCTTTGAAGTGTTGCGATTTCTTTTGTGAATTCACTTACGTTTTTACTCGGTGTTCGATATATAGCAATTAACTGTAAAGGAATATTTCCGCCTGTATCTATATCTACCATCAACAGGTCCATACATGGCCTATTATTTGCTTCCTGAATATTGCATTTAAATTTTTTATTTACAAATACAAGTATTCCCCCGTTGTATCCCATTGGTCTTTGTAGTCCAATGCTCGTGAAACCTGGTATATTGTATAGAAATTTATTCTCTCTTATATTTATTTCCGTTAATACAATGACGCTTAATGTTGTCTTGTGAATGTAACTTATAAATTCATCCCAATTACGCCAAGCACTTCTTATGTTTAAGTGCAACACATGAAATATTTCGGTGTTAATTTTTAGTGTATTGTTTAGATTAAGTACGCTGTTTATATTATCAGTCCATTTTTTTAAGTCACTATAGTTCATACAGTTATATTTACCCCGGTACTGCATTAGTGGAATCATATTGGTGTCGTGCGTTTATTTAAGTATATGCTTAGGTTGAAAAGTTTGGGATGGAGAGAAAAGGGAATTTCTCACATATAACCGATAAAATATATACTTATAAATGTATAAATATACGTACACACATGTATACACACATTCATACATATATTCACACACATACAACATATAGTAATACATGAATTTGAATGTGGAACTGTGATACATCTGTGCACCCATTCGTTCTAACACTATCGCTATCCGCAACCTGAAAGCAAAGCAAAAAATATACCTTCACACATATACTATCTGTCACTACCGCACACCGCTCTCTAAACGTCAACACATCTTGTAACTAGTGAACGCAGGCGGTAATGCAAGCACATAATCGGGGAGTAACCACATGCCATCGCTCGCACTCATTCATACACCACTGCACGAGAAAAACGAACGAAAACCTGCATACATCACACTTCCTGCCTTTCCGCGATCTTCCGCATTTACCAGTGTACTCGATTTCGTTTCGATCCGACATTACGTCCCCTTCACCACCACCTTTTTTTTTGCACTCTGGTTCCTTCCCGCAACGCACACGAAAGATTCCTTACCCTTATCTTAACTGAACTACTAGGCAACCGCTTGTCCCTTATCACTATTTTATACTTTATATTCACTACTGTTTTTACCACTTTCACACACAGTTCCATTCTCATCTTTAGTTCTGCACACTTCCTTCTCACCGCCCTACCGCCTGCGTAACTGATCGGCACAGACTCACATGCATACGTACTATCGAGTATACATCTTAAAATGTTATATTAACTTATTCTATCTTACTAAATAACATTTGTTAAATCATCTATAGATTTAATTACTGTTATTGGGCTTTGCGAATTTTTCCGGACGAAGATTTTTCCTCTTTTGACCCAAGTGAATTGATACTGTAATAATTTTGCCTTCTGTTTAGCTTTCCAGAAAAGTGACTTGTAGTATCTGGATAAGTTTTCGTTTATGAATATTTTTAACGACGACGATGAATTTGTAACATCTTTGTCATAGATTGTTATCTGTTTTTTCTTTTCCAATACTGCATCTGCTATTTTACGACTTGTTTTTACTATAATTGGTTGGGGTAGTGATTTATTTTTCGTAAATAATCTGTGCGCTGCGATCTTGAATGTTACAGTTGATTTTTTGCCCTATCTTTATTACAATCTCATTGATGTTTTCAGTGATATTTTCCGTGACTCTATTGATCTCGAAATTCTCTCTTTGCCCGTATTGTTCTAATCGATGAACACTGATGGTTAACTCCTTTATTACTTTATTTTTCTTTTGAGTTTCATTCGTCAGGTAAAATACTTGTTCACGCAGCAGTTTTATTTCTGACAGTAATGACTGATTTAGTTTTAGAGTTTCATCGTATTTATTCGAAAGGAACTCCATTGATTTTTTTAAATCCTCCAGAGGTCATTACTTGACCGAGTACGCAAGACACGGCTAAATTGAATGAGTCATGTCTTACGGTATGACGGATTACTTCAAGTTGTACTGGAAGGAAAAATACCTGGTAGACGAGGACACGGAAGGCCACGAAATTCGTTTGTCGCGACATTACTAAAAGATACAGGGCTGAACAGCTACACGAATTTAAAGAGGGCTGCGGAAAGCCGGGAACACTGGAGAAGGAGCATCATGGATGGAAACCAGTTTTAGGACTGAACCATGCAGATAGATATATGCTATTTTTTACGGAGCTCAGGTTCGATTGGTTTGTATTTGACACTTCAAAATCCCGCTTTGTTTCTAGCATTTGTTTTTTATATGATTGTTTATTATCGCTGTTGTTGCTGTCCATACTGATTTGGCGTTTAACTTCTAACTGTTTATTTACTGATTTTTTTTCTTTACCCATGTTGTAAGCTTAAATAATGTTCCCGTTGGAAAAGTTACTTTACAAACAAACAATTTCGTTTTCTGACAATATATAAATTATATGTACGTACTTGATATGGTGTCTATTCAATTGTTGTACCATAACGTGAACGCGATAACGACTTCTTATCACTGGCAACAGTTAAACATGCTTACGTCATTTAGTATATTTCGCAGCATTTTCGTAAGAGCTAGATATGGAGGAATCGGAGTAGCCGCCTTCACTCCCAACTTCTTCACTCTCATCTGGTAGCCGGACAGGTGATTGTTATTTTTACATTCGCCCTCACCATCTATTTGATTTCTTCTGTTATGCAAGTTATAGGTATAATTTTTCTGCGTACTCTAGTTTATTTGGTACATTAGGTAAGTTGGTAATAGGACGAGTAAAGTTATTTTTGATTTGATTGGGTTTTTTGAATTTATATCAGGATAAACGTTGAGATACTTGTTTATTTCTATCAGCTCAGTTTGTGGTATTAATTCTTTTTGGGGGTCAGCTTCGGAGGGTTTACGTTTTTTAATTTTCTGGCCCTTCTTTTCTTTTCGTGTTTTTTTTTTTTTTTTTGCACGAGAAGTGCTGTATATTCTTTTGTGTAGATAGAAATATTCTAAATTCTTCTTCGTCATAATTTATAATGATAAAATCTAGTACCCAGCTCATATTGGCGTTATCAGGATCGTATTTTATTGCACATCGGAAGCTAAGTATGTATTGTAGCGATGACTTTGTATGACTAGTTTTAACAAAGTTCATCGGTAATTTTTCTATACCCATTTTATCAATTATCTCGTTTACGATAACGATGTGTGGTATAATAAGGCAAAAGTTGTATACCGTTAGCTGCTTTAATGGATCAACGAGGTATCTAGCTTCCAGTATCTGATTTTTTATTTCGATTTTTTCATGTTCGTCCATGAATTTATTCAAAATGTAATGGCGGAACGATGGGATCAACAGCTTTTGTGTAATCTTAATGCATAAGGTTTTTGAAAAGGGGAAAACGATCGCTTGTTCTCTTTTTGGTAAGATATCAGAAGATTTGCCATATATTGAGTAACTCAGCCTTCTAGCCTTGGCTATGGTGAAGAATCACGCGGAAAAGATTATTTTAACAAAAGTATTGTGCAAAGAACGCACGAAGTGCTAGAAACACACCATGACACGTAAAACAGTCATTTATTGCTGCACAAACAAACAAGTGAAACACGTCGGCTCACTGATAGAAACAAAAAAAAACCTGCTAATAGTAGTCTTGCACAATCTTTAAGTGTACATATTTTTTTGTGGTCCTTTTACAAATTATAAAAGAAAAGGGAGGGGTTAGTATAAATTTTAGCTTATTTTTCAGTCTAGCTTATTTATCTTTTCTATATCCGGTTCAACTAATAGTTCTAAGAATTTTATTCTAATGGCATTCATGCGAATATATATACATATTAATATTATAATTTATGTTTCAATAATTACACAAACTAGGGATATGTTTATATATAAAGATATAATATATGAACAACTCGAGGACAAAATAAGCGCCATAATATAGAGAACAAGCGCATTGTTGGGAAAGTCTACAATATTTCATGACAAATTGTAATAGGACCATTGAATTCCGTACAGAAATATTACTTTTATTTAATATTTTTGATAGTCGTTGATTTCGAATTTAAACTGATATAAATCGCGAATTATATGACCAGATTACATGGTAATTAAGTGCGTTATAGTGCCTGAAGTAACTTTAAATATAGCTCAGAAGTTTCTCTTAATTTTTTCAGAAGTTCCGTGGTGGAACATCCTGACTACGTACAACTGATAGTGTACCTGGACAATTATTATAAAACAAGCATATTCTAGACTGTAAACGTGTATTATCGCAATATAAGTGCAGTGTAAATATACATATCCAGAGCGACTCTTTGCATGTGAACATATTGCATACAGTAGTTTATCACATTATCTTATAAGCATGGTCGTGTTTGTTTTAATTTCTTTTTTTTTCACTATCAAGAACCGGATTAAAGATTGTTGTGTTATTGGTATCAAATATTTCAGATAATCAATGATAGCGAAGATTTCACTTGACACCTGGTAGAAATGTAACATTGACGGATTTGAAATCATGAAACAAATACAATTGTAATATTAAAGTTGTTGGTAAATTGCGACGCGTTTATCATAAATCGGAGTAATTTGTTTTTGAAGATTTTTAACATTATTCTTATTACCTAGTTTCAAATTTTTCATTTTAGAGAGAAATTTTGCTGGCTGTTATTTTCGTTTGTTTTTTAATTCACTACCGCTTCATCTATCTAGAACAAGCTTCTCTAAACTTTATCGCTGTCAGCTTCTGTCCTTTCTATTTTCTTTTCATTTTGTTCTGCCCTTGGGATCAACTGCGACTTGAAATTATATTTCCTTTTTGCATATTTTTTGTGGAGATGCGATGATTTCGGAAAAGAAGAAAGGCTATTTTATCAAAGCGAGCTATAGTTGAATTATATTCGGAATAAATTCGGAACATTGATGAACAGGTGACGCGACGCCGATTTAATTGTTACTTTTACGTCGGATCGCAATAGAGTAATTTTTTGACTATATCGACTAAGTTATAAATTTACGGTACACACTGGTCGGTCGACAACTCTGTTCCTTTGTAGTTCCATACTCAGATTCTGAGCGTAGGCGACTACTTATTCGTACATTCTAGTTATACAGACATAGGCATAGTGTACAAGACAATTGTTATATGCAACGCTAGTGTAGACACAAGACTACACTTGAAACTGATATTGTGATTGTTTCATTCATCGCGGTACAAATGTAGTCTCGTTTGTATCCGTTTACTACACATCAATTAGCGTGCATATGGTGGGTTATGCATGTTTGCCATTGCCTTGTACGTGACTATTAGCGGTGAATTTAATTATTTACTTTGTGATTTTTGTCGTCGCCTGGGATCGAACCCAAGACTTCGGTCACGGAAGTTGAGTGCTCGAGCAACTGGACTGTCGCGTCGACCGATAACCCTGTATTATCCGTAAATTTAAAAATGCTGTGAGTTTTTAAAGATTTTGAAACAACGTCTACTATTAATGTTAAGGCGGTCAATTGTGTTACTGTTTATTTCAAAATTTAATTATTATTAATGTGACGCTCCTCACTAATTATAAAAATTTTTACATCTACTTCTTGATTAAACGGGACTTCAATTTACAACAATACATTAAAAAAATGTTAGGACATTCGGCGCAAAAACTTTTTCCTTACTTTTTTTTTTTCATTCTTCTTATCATATTGTTTCTTATTAACACATTAAGTACATGCACTCGACAAATTTATTGAAACGGTTTTTTTTTCGCGGACATTTACATTTTATTTCAATTTAACAGAGTAAAAAGGAAAAGATCAACTCTGATATATGATGATTTGTTAGAACTGAAACGAATGCGCAAAAACAAATTAAAATTTCCCTACTTTTAGCAAAAATTTACATTTTTTACCTAGAGTTTTCATTGAAAACCCGATTTTTTTTATATTTGTTCGCGCATAACTCATATTTATATAGACCGATTTTACTAATTTTTCGTTATAACATCTAATGGAGGACGGCCTAAGAATTACGTTGTAAATTTTGATCATTTTATACAAAGTATAGAAGAGAACGAGACAGAAATGTAAGGGCCAAAATGGTCGAGTTTATATATATATATATATATAAGTGATTGAACTAAATATTCAGTTTTTATTATTGATCTAAAAGCAATGTGGTTTAGGATTTTCTATTTTTGGTACTCAGAAAAGTTAATTAAAAGTTAGTGAAAGTCGGAGGGAGAAAAGTAGCACGGTAACGTTAACACATTGATGTCGATGCCCGTCTGTGACACGGGCAAAATGCCCATGTTACTGACCAGGCACTGACTTCAATGCGTTAAATGTTATTAACATTGAGGTTAAAATTTATAACAAAAAATATTGCTAGGAAACTTGTAAAGAGTGTCATTACAATATTCTAAAAATTAAACAATTTATGGTCGATTAATTATTAATTGATAATCGACACGTCTATAAACTTTTTTATTAATATTGGTGAATGATATTCTATATTTAAAAAAGCTAAATAGTAATCTAGTAATGATAATAAAGTATGTTTAAATATCGATTCAAACATGAGAGAAAATTAGACCTTACTAATATCTTGTTCTTTTCATAATATTTTCGGGAAGTTCAATTTTAGTATTGTTCATGTTATACGTATTGAAGCTAGTATCATCAGAATTTTTAGTTACCAAATATACAATAAGTTAATAAAATTTTAAACAATTATGGAGGTTATTTGTAGAAATGATAGTGATGATCGTTGGAAAAATGTTCATTGGAAGTCAATGCAATGCTACTTTAAAAGTTGGGATTAATTTATTTATTTTTCAAGAGAAAATGGTTAGATTGGACTTATTAGAAACACCTTTAATTATACCAGAATATCACACACTATAAGAAATGCGAATATATGTATTTTTTATAGAATCAAGTGTTTGAAAAATCGTCAAGTTCCGTATCATCTGTTTTAATGTCTTACGGATTTTCGATCACTTTGACGGATTCTCTTTTTATAGCCTTTTATTTAACTCGGTTTGTCATTCTGTCTATCTGGGGGGAATCTTGTGAATGATTTTTCACCTACTTCCTCCCGATGAATTAAAAAAGTGTCATTTTTCGGGAATGCTTGTTATAGATTACAATATAATATTATACAACATCTGGGTTTCCAGCTTTAAAATTAGACCCTCGGGGCGCCGAAAGCTCGAAATTTTGGATTTTTTTTTTTTTTTTCGGGCATATGATATACTGTTGGAAAGATCGTTATTTGTTGAGAACAAAAGTAAGTAAAGTGAGTTCCATACCCTTGACAGGGCGTCGGGATTGCGAAGTTACAATGTACTAAGCCCAACGGCACTAATGAGAGTAGGGGGGCCAGTTCCTTTCTCTCGGCCGCCTTTACTTTCCCAGATTTCTCTGGTACCCAATTATTTCAGGCTGGGTAAGCTTGGGAGCGACTTGGATCCGGGACGAGACAAGTCTCGAACCTGTGACCTCCGACTTGGTAGCCAAGCACCTTAACCACTAGGCTACCACGCTGCCTTTCGAGAACAAAACCATATTTTGTTTCTTCAATGAAACTTTTGAAGTTTACGAAAAGTTCAAAAAAGCGCGAGATCTAATATGTACCTCCCTCTTTGCGACACGAGTATTATAGCTAAAAATTTTGAACAAGTTTGAAAATGTGCACATGCATGTATATTTCTTTGGTTTGGAACATTTAGGTTTCCAACTTTAAAATTAGCCCCTCGGGGCTTCGAAAGCTCGAACTTTTTGAAAAAAATTATTTTTCTCCCCGGGCATACGATATATTGTTGGAAAGAGCGCTATTTTTCGGGAGAAAACTCGTATTTCATTTTCTTATCGAAACATTGAAAGTTTACCATAAATTTAAAAAAGCACAAAAAACGATGTGTAGCCTCCGCTCGCGGCTCAGCTTTATAGCTAAAAATTTTGAACAATTGTGTATTTTTTTACTTTGGAATATTTGGGTTTCCGACTTTAAAACCGGACCCTTGAGGCGCCGAAAGCTCGGAAGTTTCAAAAATTTTTTTTTTTTTCCGGTCATGTGATATATCAATGGGAAGATCGCTATTAGTCAAATATTGTGTTTCATGTGCTGAGGATTCCGTATGTATTGTATGAGAAACAAAAGACAATATAATTGAAAGAATGCGATCCATTATTTAATAATAAAATGTAACACAAATTTTTGTATATGTCCTCTAATCAAGATATTGAATAAAATAAAGAAAAATAAAATACAAATTTAAATTTATTGTTTTTTATTGAAATACATAGTAAAAAGTCCAAACTAAAAAATAAAAAAAATAATATTTTTTTTTAAAAATAACCTTTTATTTATGCACTAACAAGTACAAAATAACTTTATTAGTGTGCGACTATCAGATACGCATCTTAACATGTAAATCTGAAACTACCAAATATTTTGAAAAATAAAGGCGGGGGCCGCAGATTAACAATTAAATATTAATATTATAATACATCCTAAGCCAAAATTACGATCACTATTTAATGTTGTTCCATTGTTGTGCATCACAATACTGCACACACCGAATATTTTTGTAACTGCGGCCCCCGCTTTTATTTTTCAGAATAGTATTTTCTAGTTTCAGATTTTAATGTTAAGATGCGTATCTGGTAGTGGCACACTAAAAAAGTTATTTTGTACTTCCTTTTAATGCATAAATAAAAGGCTATTTTTAAAAAGTTTTTAAAAGTTTTTTTTATTGTTTTTACTGATCGTTAAGCTTCGCGATTTTTACGTGCTTGTTCATGAGTATATTAAATTTCACCACTATTATTATGTCTGATATTTTAAATAAATTTAGTTTATGAATTATTTTAAGGAATTGCGCTGATACACTTAAAAAAAAATTATGTTATTTGCTTCTTTTTTCTTTCGCATGTAAAAATAATTATTAATAGCTGGGGTATTTTTAAATTTTATTCATAATAAGTTATTTTTTACATACAAAAATTAATAAAAGTACAATGCACAGCTAAACGCGAGTTGATCTTCAGATTATTTCGGATGGTAAACCTTGTTAACTGATTCGGATTCCTACCATGCACTCTAGTTCGAGCGATTATATTTGTTGAGCTGTAACTAATATTGCTTCGGACGAGGTCACTACCGGCATACGATGCCTGTGTGATGCGTTGGACGCAGAATTGCACGGAATTTCTTACTGCCTCCATCACCTAGACATGAATCACAACAAAGCTATAACAGTACTCATAGCCACCGATCCCTACAGCCGTTATGTATACTTGAAAACCGAAAATTCAATATTGAAGATACACCACTATCTAAGTTAGTTAAACCAAACGAACAGTCGGGTGACGTTCTTTTGGATCCCTAGACATATCGGGGTGCCTGGCAATGAAGCGCGCTCAGCGTTGTTCTCGTCAATGCCAGAGGACGCAGATTTACGATCCTCGATGATGCATATTTTTCTAAGGAAGTGCGAGAACCAGTGGAAAACAGAATGGGCAGTTACTACAAAGTTCCTAAAAAACATTAAGCCCAGAGGTCGAACTATGGTGGCCACCGGAGGGAATATTCCGGCACGATTTTAAGATTCTTGGCCGGCTGCGAATCGGGCGCGTCACTGTCTCGCACTGTCATATAATGAGCAAATCTTCGCCTCTAATTATGTGCTTCTTCTGCGGCCAGACTGGTAGACGGACAGTTCTACACATATTTCTTACGTGCCCAAAGTTCGCCACGTTCTGGACGAAACATGGCCTACCCAGTAACATACAGGATTGTCTAGCAAATACTACAACTAACGTCATAAGGGTTATAGCCTTCGTTAGAATGAGTTGTTTGTCCTAACATATATTAGTTACCTCCATATATGTGCCGTAGCCTTCGTTAATAGAAAGCCGTGCTGAGAGAAAGGCAACGTCGCATTCTTTTTACTTAGAAGGCCGGTTAGTATACAGCCTTCAATTGAAATCAAAACATCTTTCTTAGATAAAGTTACAATTACTGTATTCGTATACATTATATATATTTATTTATGCATAAAAATTTAAATGGCACTGAGAATAGTCATGATATACAGATAAAATATGCTTAAAAATTTAAAAAAATATTAAATATACCTGTAATAGAATTGATCAGTTCCAGCGGATATTACTTAATTATTTAAACGTATTCATTTTCCGTATTTTTGAAGTTTTCAATATAGCACCATCACCAGTAGACGCTTCTTTTTGAGTCATATTGGCTTTTTTTACAATAATTATTTATAGAAGTGTTTGCAAAAATGGAACAAAGTTCATGAAGTAATGATGAATAGGGAGTTTCACAGTTAGTACAAGTTTCTAAAAACTCGGAATAAATGTCTTCATTTTCAAAACTACATATGCATCGTTAATTTACGAAAAAGTGTTTTCTGTTGTGTTCTGTGTAAAAGTTTATCTAAACATGTCTTATTGTTTAAAATAAATTCTAAAAGTGAACACATATGGACTACTGTTGCGATTGATAACCCGTTTCGTAAAGTATCGAAATATTGGTTGTAAATGAAAGTACCTTTATTCTGTCTAATAATAGTGAGACATTGCGAACATTTTTCTTTGGATAAATAAGAAAGTAAGTTCGGAAAAATATTTGGGATAGCATCATTTCTTAACCATGGCCTGTTTAAAGCAAGCTGTTTATAAGTGCCATCAGGTTGTAAATGTTTATCATAAATAATATCGGATGAAGTGAAATGTAGTTTACAAACCACGTTAAAATTTGATGGTGTAAAATTCTCTCTAGGAATTGCTTTTATCCGTAATAATTTAAGAGCGGCGTCTTTTGGAAATTTAAAAAAAAACTTACCGCTTTATGGCAATCAAGCAAGCTAAAGTGCGGAAGGCGGTAGGACCTGATGAGGTGCCAATAGAGATATTAAAAATGTTGGGTCCTATGGAAATCAAGAACATTACTGGCTTCTTCAATGCAATCTATAAAAATGAGAAAATACCGGAAGATTGGCTAGAATCAAGGTTCATTACCATACCAAAAATAACAAATGCATATAGATGTGATGAATATAGATTAATTAGTCTAATGAGCCACGTTCTAAAAATACTTCTGCTTGTAATTCATCGACGCATAATTAAAATATGTGAAGAAAACATGAAATGGAACCAGTTCGGTTTCCGTAATGGAATGGGTACAAGAGAAGCATTATTTTGTATGAAAACATTAATCCAAAGACAACTGGAGTTCGGAAAATCAGTATACATTTGTTTTATAGACTATTACAAAGCTTTCGACAAAGTACGGCGCGCGGAATTAATTGAAATATTAAAAGATATAGGTATCTCTACCAGTAGTCGGATATTAAGATTATACAAACGCTTTATGAAAAACAACATGCAAGAATATTAATAGATGAGCAATTAACAGATCAAATACCAATAAAACGAGGGGTTAGGCAAGGATGCGTATTGTCACGAGTACTATTCAATCTGTATTCTGAGACAATTTTTGCCCAAGCTTTAGATGGATGTAGTGAAGGGATAAAAATTGCAGGCGAAATAATTTCAGTGATTCGCTTTGTTGACGATACTGCACTACTGGCGGAAAATGTAACAGACCTACAAAGTCTACTAGACATAGTTGCAGTAGAAAGCAAGAAGAAAGGAGTCAGTATAAATATTAAAAAAACAAAATTCATGGTAGTTGCAAGACAACCTAATCTAAATGAAAAATTATTTTTGGATAGCGAAGAAATTGAACGAACGGAAAAATATAAATATTTGGGTAGCTGGATAACACAAAGTAATGATTCTGATATGGAAATACGTACTCGTATAGAGGTGTCCAGAAACACATTTATGAAATTAAAAAACACCCTTTGCGTTAGAAAGTTAAGCCTAAGGATCAAAAACAAGATATTGCAATGTTATGTGTGGTCAGTGCTACTGTATGAAAGCGAGACATGGACCATAAAGGAAAATATAAGAAAACGTATATCATAATTCGAGATGTGGTGCTACAGAGGAATGTGGAAAATACCGTGGACGAAAAAGTTAAAAAATGAGAAAGTACTACTAATGGGAACTGACCGAATATTAATGACAATAGTGAAAAGAAGGAAGATAAAATTTTTTGGACACTTCATGAGAGGTGAAAAATACAAGTTACTACAGACAATAATAATGGGCATGATAGAAGGAAGAAGAAAGACCGCTTGGATACATAGTATAAAAAAATGGACCGGAATTAAGAGAACAGAAGATCTCGTCAGAATAGCAAAAGATCGTAATCAATTTCAGCAGATAATCCAATCCATACATGATGATTAAGCAATACCCGAATCGGATGGCACGAGAAGAAAACTGCTTTATTGTCCGAATCTTTTAAAAATGTATAATTACTCATACACCCAGGAACACAACATTTATTAGGCATTTTCACACAAAAGAAAAAAACTACTAAGTAAAACAGTAAAAAAACTTAAAATAACTAAATTATAAAAGCATTTTTCTTATATTATACATTTACACTTAATTCTGAAAAATTTAACAAAACCGGATAATTTTTAAAAACAACCACTATTATATTATTAACACTAACAAAACGCGAATTTTATTTTGTAAAATTATAAATACCGTTTAATAACGAAAAAAAATGAAGCAAAACTCAAAACCCAAAACCATAGATATTTGATACCAACACTTTACGATAAATAAACATTATAAATATTAGCCGGCTAGTAGGCCTTCTCGCTATGTTGCCAATTTTAACTACAGCACGGCTTTCTATTAACGAAGGCTACGTATGTGCTATAATGACCTTAGTAGTTACAAACGGCGCATATAAAAAAAGGCGAGGAGGAAAAAAAAAACAAACAAATATTGCTTTGATTTATCTTTTTTGTGAATAACCCTTGTTTAGGGATTCCAAAAAAGGAGGGTTATGCCTTTATCGCGTATATTTTTCTTTTTTATTTGTTCGTTTGCGCTTAATTTGTGACCTCGTGCACCGATTTCAATAATTCTCTGTTTATTTGAAAGTTTACTGGCTAATGATGGTCACCAATACCGGTAAGGAAAAATAAGTAGTCGTCAAATAATGTAAAAAGAAAAAAGGGGATCTTTAGAGAACAAATTTTTAGTAATACAACAAACACCTTTGGCATTTAGCGTTTTATCACTGTTATTTACCATAGAAACGTAGGTTAAAAAGAAATCCAATTTTTAATATAATCAGACAAAAATTGATTGAGCAATTTATAAAAAATTTGCATCCCGGTTCCTTAGCTACTAGAGAGTTGATTTTTTTTTTTAAATTTACGTTTTTTCGTCATTAGAATAAAAGAAAAATAAGAACTCCAAAATTTTTAAAATTCAAATGAAGCCAAACTTTTTGGATTAAAATGGTACTAATGAACGCGGCTAATGTAAAATATTATTACGTCAATTACCATGAAAATGTAGATTCAAATAGAGAAAACGAATATAAAACTCATACAGTATTGTTAACATGAATATGTTTTTACTTTGTTCAAAAAAAAAAAAAAGAAAATAAATAAATCGTTGACAGAAACTACGGCGACGTCATCAGTATTCCTTCAATTATGTAGAAATTTTTACTGCGACTAAAAAATATTTAGACTATTTTATTTTTTATTTTTCGTTAAGTCTTAGAGCGATAAAACATGAGTTGGTTTGCATGTGTATCGTCCTCCTGTAATGCAATATTAGCGGAAGTACTCACTATTTATAGCTGAAGCTGCAATACCAGTAGTTGTGCTAGTTACGTATGTATTGAATACGTTAATTTTTCATGAGAAAGATTATATATAATTCTATCGATAGCTGCGCAGTAAACATTTTACTTCATTCACCTGGACCGGTAAGAAGTATTTGAAGCGGCTGTCATTTATCATCTGCAAACATATGATCTATGACTTCTAATAATCTCGTTGACGTTGATTAGTGGAACATATGTATATAGTTTTATTATAATTAAATTTTCGTGTTTTCGTACAATACTGGACAATAGTAGACATTTTATAAAAAAAAAATATATATACACAGTATAAAATTTATAATCCTCAAAAAGCACATCTATGATTCAATATTTTTACAAATAACGTAGTAAATAACTACACGTTTTTTTGCAAGTTCATCAGTGACGGAAATATTACGTCTTTACATTGCTGCGATAACTTCTGATCATGTGGAGTGATCCGATTGATTCTTTGTTTATTAGAATTGTGTCAGCGCCCCATGATGGTTTCCCACGTGAGTATATCGGTATCAGTGAGTACTGACTGAGTAGTCGTCCAATAATATTGAACAAAAACAGTCCCCTTAGTGTGATATACTTCCTTTACTTAATATAGCCTCAGACAAAAATTAACTATTCATAATAATATAGGGAAAACACGAATTCCAATGAATTTTAAAATTAAAGGGGCGATAAACGCGAGTGACTTGAAGTATTGTTAACGTTAGTTTATACAAATGTAGATTCGAATAAAGGTAATGAATTTGAAAATAAACGTACAGAAGGGGGTATTATGATTATCCTTGAACAACATTAACTTTTTGGAGTGGTCGGTAGCACATTCAAGTTGCAACAATTAAAAAACCGCACTAAATGTTTAAGAATAATCACCGTATTCTCGTGTATATTATACTCTAAAGTGTATTACTTTTTTACTTTTAGTACGTTTTTATTGAATTTTTAGAATAAATCTTGAGTCGGTATTTTTTTTTTTTTTAACAATTTTATTTCACAATTCTTTCTCTTTTTCCGTTTCTATTTCTCCGTGAATAATTTCGCGTAGAATTTCGTCAAAAATCTGTGTATTTAAAGTGCGACAAATTCATTTGTCTGCAACGAATGTTTATTAAAAAGCTTACTCGCTGTTAAATTAGTGAATATAAAAAAGTCAGCTATGCACAGATAAAATAGCGGATTTAAGAAAAAAATTACATTGTTAACAATTTACACGTCAGAAACAACATTTCGATAATGAGACCAGCGTTTAAGTATAATGTTATAACAGAAAAGATAGCTGGAACCCAAAACCTTTTATCACCGGTGAATTTGTGAAGCAGTATATGGAGTTGACTGTCGAAGCACTTGTACCATCTCATAAACGTATTTTTTCAAAAAAAAAAAAAAAAAGTTTATTTGTAGTAACTATTGCTAGAAAAATCGACGAATTAGCGGGAGATTTAGAAAATTTTTTAAAAAATCGCGCGTTGAAATTTTTATTTTTTATTCAATTGCTATCGATGAAAACACTGGTATTTCTGGATACAGCATGGTTACCGGTTTTCATTCGTGGTATTAATGATTGTTTTGAAATTATTGAAGAAATGGTGTAGACCTTTTTAATCAGAAAAATATATGACATTTTCGAAAGTTCGATGACACTATTAAAAAATATTTAATGTTTAAAATTAGAAAATATAACAGATGATCCATCAGCTCTGTGGGAGGAAAACATAAAGAACTTGTTTTTTTTTTTTGATAAATAAAAGTGAAAAATGATTATATTATCTTTAGTATAGTATCGCTATAACATGCATCAGCAAAATTTATGTGCAAAATCGACGAATTCCGAGAATGTTATGAGAATTAAATAATCAAGATTGTAAATTTTATTAAATCTGGAAGACTGGATCACCGCGAATTCCAAGTCTTCCTTTTTGATATCAACGTGGAACCTGAAAATGTTATTTATTTTTCCGATTTGCAGTGGCTCTCTCGAAGAAAAATATCGGAGAGAGTGTTTGAATTGAAATAAATCATCGTAATCTTTATGGAAAGCAAAAGGAAAAATTTGTGCCCAAATTCTGAATGGTTAGCAGATTTTGGGTTTTTAGTTGATATCGCGAAACATTTCGGTGATTTAAATTTAAAATTGCAAATGAAAAATAACACGATATAATCTTTATGACCGTATCAACGAGCTTTTTAAAGCAAATTTATTTCACGAGAAAACCAATTAAAAAGTAGTGCGATATAACTTGTGTTCCAAAATTATCTCGCTGCGCTCGCGTTCTGATATAAATAAATTCGCTTCAACGTTAACGAATTTAAAAAATAAATTGAAATTAATGAGAAAATGAAAAGATGATCGATCTATTTTCGAGGCCTTTCAATATATCTGTTAACGTTTAGCGAATTTTTAAACGGAATTGATTGACTTGCAAAGCAATAAAAATCTGAAAGACAAATTTCAGCTTAATCGAGTTTTATAAAAAGTACGTCATTCAAGAAATTCTCTCAGCTATCTAACAACTTGAAGATGAAGTCTATTATTCGCAAACATTTATCTACGTGAACAAAATTGTTTTCGAAAATTAAAACTGTCAAGTCCAAAATCAGAAGCAGCATGACTGATGTTCATTTAGAAAATATTCGGATTGCTCGACAGAAGGCGAAGCTAATATTAATGGACTCGTGAAAAGTAAACAATGCCAACTATTTTACACTGAAACTTACAATAAGCAAATGATTTTATTTTCTTCAGAACTAAAAAAAATGCATAATTTAATTCTAGCTGTAGATTTCTTAAAATTAAATTGAAATAATTGATTTCTAAGCTACTAATTTTATTTTAATAACCTCGTTATTTCTGCATGATTATTCTTTTCGGAGTGTTGAAAAACTATTTACACGTATAAATCGTCCGTGTTTCAATTTAATCGTGTAAAACTGTTTCCAACTAAAAAAGCGGACTTTTACCAACGAATAATTGTTTCTATAATTTCACCTCTTTGAAATGTTGATATAAAAATTTTGACTTGCGCGGCCCTTCGCATATTTTCTAAAATATCTATGTTGGCCTTTCAATTATAAAAGGTTGAAGTCCACTGACCTAGAGCATATATTTCGTTTGTTACAGTTCATGACTACATAAAAGAAATATTGATCTCGCTTCAGCAAGACACTGCCACTTGTGTACCTATAGAAAACAGCACTTTTGTCTCCATTGAACGGTTGATAAATTCTTCCACCGATTACGACGTTTTGTTTTTAAAATATCGCTCGAATGCGTTATCTAACAACAATACAAATAACAGTGTTGTTGAAGAGTCCGGAGAACGTAATGCTGATGAAGTGAAGTCGCAAAATTGTGATGATGGCAGTAGAACTGATTTTACGGTGAATAATTTATTGAGGAGATTAATTCAAATAAATCGTTCAACTACTGAGAACACGCCGAAAGTAAACGTCGACGATAGTGATCAAACTTTTTTCAATTCCTTACTTCCATCAATGAAACGGTTAACGAATAAGCAAAAATTTCAGTTCAGAATCGATGTTCAACAATTATTATACGACAAATTATATGAAGAAACTCCTCCGATAGCAGTTCCGCTAAGTGCAACAATTCCGACAACGTTAATAACTCCAGCATCATCAATGACTTCGACATCTTCAATGACTTCAACATCATCAATGACTTCAACATCATCAATAACTTCAACATCATCAATGACTTCAACATCATCAATAACTTCAACATCATCGACGACTTCAACATCACCGACGACTCTAACATCATCGACGACTTCAAAACCACTAATCACGTCACCGTCCATTTCAACTTCGCCAGAAATTCCGCAATCATCGATAATTCCAACTTCCTTGACAACTCTATTAGAACAACAGAACGCGACTCCCGGTTCAACTTCAAACACACTACAACCTTGACATGATTTCGAAGATAAAATATAGAAAAGTTAATTAAATATCGAATAAATTTTGAACAGATTTTACGTTTGCCACTTTGTGTTCTCTTCGACCGATACAAATTTCAATTGTTAGATTAATAAACAAATTATTTATTCCATTATGAAAGTGTTTATCTAAAATTTTCAATTTCATCTGGAATATATTAAGAAAAATCGATGTATTTACACATGATGTATATATATATGTATATGTTAAGGGAATAACACCAATAACGGTGTTAATGCATTTATAAAGTAATAGGTTAGCATATTTCAATAATATATACATTCTTTTATTTTTTTAAATTTTAATATCAACGGAAATTATACAGAAATATTGTCTTGTGTTTGTGTTCATTTTATTAACAATGATCACGTAATATTACGAAAATAGTGTTGTAGATCATCTGGCCTAGTAGAAAATATTTTTATGCAATCCGGTATATTGCGGCTTCCGAACGACTGTTACATTCAGTTGTTGGAAACAAAAACGCTCACATGAAAGAGACATCGCAATAGTAAGTCAATTGGAAAACGAGGTGTTTGTAGAGTTGAGTAACAGTATCAAATTTTATAGGGTATTCATAAAGCGACTGAAAGTAAAAATTCTCAGACTATTTAGTATAATCCTTTTCAGTGATTCTTTAATTTTCAGTTTTCCAAGTTGTATCTGTAAATTAGAATACGAGTATGTTAATTTTTAGGTATTTTTTTACTTTATAACTCCACACTTCGGTTTGAAACTTGTATAGTATATTTGATAAAATAGTTTTTTTTTGTGTTTTTCCATATGATTTTAGACGCGTTCTTATCTATTATTAACATTGCAATAGGCAAAATTTTTAAACAAAATAAATACTTTATTTATTTATTTTTAATTTTTGTATATTTCACTTTCTAAGCCGTAAAGTTTCAATGAAACCATATGTAATAATTGAATTTTAAACAAAATGATAATGGCCGATTTAATTTACTAACATTTGTCGCTGAATGAGTCTGAATTGAAAACTGAAATTAAACGAAAGTCATACATACTCTGCTCTGATCTAAATGGTTTCTTGTTGCGCGCGATGTTGCTTGTGAGTGAAATGATGATTTTTGCTTTTTAACATGGTGCCCTAATGTTTTGACTCAAACTAGAAGGATGTAATTTTTGTTATACGATTATCCCCCCTCTCCCCTCATCGAATTTACGAAAAAAATTCGTTTCTAATTTCTATAGAGTTTTGCGAAAGAATTCGTTGTTGTAACATCGAAACGTTTATTAGGCGTTTAAAGGTCTTTTATAAAAGTAATTTAAAGAAAATTAAAATTAATCATTTTCAAGAATAACAAAAATGTAATTATTTTTAAAATAGCTAACGCCTCGAAAAATAACTAAAATAAAATTTAAAAAATGTACAAGTTCAATTATAACGTAATTTTAAGATGTCCATCAAAAAATTTCATTAAAACATATGAATTGGAAGTTCAGTTGTGTAATAAAATTTATATTTCGCAACTGATCTGTTTTTATCGAAATAGAAAAAAAGAGAAAAAGAAAATCTTTAATTCGTAAGCTCGCATTTGTCGACTGCTGCATCTACTAGAATTATAGAATTGTCTTCTCTTCGCCGATGTTTTCAAAATTTGTATAGCTAGAAAATAAATTCCATTGAATACGGAGCCTCTAAAGGATGCAGATAGTTTCTCAAGAAGATTTCCCATTAGAAGATTAAAATTTATTAAATTGTACTTATAACAAATTCAGTAAACGCGGTTATTCGCCGTAACAGTTGATTCATAATACTGCGTTAATATATAATTTTATAGATTGCATTTTTAATTTTTTTTGTGCAAACTACTAGGCAAGTATGACGATAATTAAAGTCACCCGAGTGATATTGAGAATTATTTCGATTTGAAAAGAGACCACTTTCAGACATTATTTTTCCAGTTGTAATTCGGTAAAAATCTAAATTTCTATTACAAAAAGTAGCGTAGCTGAACATTTTTTGCATTTAATCCAGCGGGATATGAAATTTTCTAAGAAAATAGAAAATCCATAAATTCGCATAATTAATCAAAGACAGTTTGCAATTTAGAAGTGTAAACAATTTCGCATTAAACGACTTTATAACTTACAAACGTTGTGCAACCGTGGGAGCTGGATTTTATGAAATTATCACTTGTAAAGTCGATTCAAGACTTCCAGTAAACGATATCTGATCTTTTAAAAAATATTCAAATTTTAACTATGCACTTAAAATTAAAAGTTAAAACGACTACCATTATAAAATATTTTGAAACAGAATTTGCGATATTAAAAGAGTTCGTGGTATTACTCAGCTCCGATCTTTATTTTATTTTTTCTATTTTCAAGATTATTGATTAAGTTGGAAAACGAAATTTTAGGATTCGAACTATACACATAACTTTGGTAACTATTTTCGAAGTTCCAAAACTATGCCTAACATAGAGTTATATTCGCAGGTTGGTTTCTTATCCTAGTTAAATGAATCGCGCCCTGTAAATCGTCCGATGAGTTTATCTAAATATGTAAGAAAAATTTTAAGAAAATTCAGCCTTAGTAATACCTGCCGTTCGACGGAAAGATTAATTATTGAGTTCCGTAAACCTGAAAATCATGATTCATTGGCGAGCCATTTTGTTATTAAAAACTTCCGATAAATCTTTGAAAGGGTCACGGTGATTAATGTTAGAAATTACTTTTCCAGTTGAAACCATGCGAAACATATTCAAAGTTAAAAAAAAAAAAGTCTTACAGACATTTGATGTTAGGGATCAGAATGTTGAAAAACGTATACTTTTACTTTTTTATAAAGTTATTATAGATAAAATATCCGATTTGTGTTTAGCGATAATCCATTGTTGAAAAGTTATTGAAATTATATTTTTTTGTCGATATATTTGAAAATAAGAATATTTATTAATATATTCGCAGTAGAAGGTTTCCGTAGAAAAATGTTTTTTTTTTTTTTTTTTTTTTATGTACGTATGTGCAACTTTTTCTACTGAATAAACATTACACTATTCGTTCGTGGCCACCACTTTAACGCCTACGAAATATGGACTATTTTATAATGGTATATTACAGTTTTTGTATCGGTATAAAATCGCTACTGTTGATGATGTGTTGTTCATTGAGAAAGTATTCGGAAATAGTATTTAAAGCGAAGGTTTTAATAGTAATATTTTCAATTTAGTCTCAGAAAAATGTTTCCTATTGATTTTTATAAGTATGCAGTTGTTTCATTGAAAAGCGCATTATAGCACCGGCACAGGGGCCTACCGAAAACGCGGTATGGGGAGTGTTTCAGCCTTCCAAATGGTTTTTTCAGTCGACATTTTTAGAAATTTTTTTGTGAAAAAAGTTTAGTTTTTAATCAACTTGTAGATCAGTTCGAGTTCTAGTCGATTGGTCAAAAGATTAAAAATAAAAAATTTCGATTATGGTTTCGGTTGAAACATAAAAATAATGCAAATAAAAAAAAAAAAAAAAAATAATAATATTTGTAATCACCATTTATAAATTTGACGTCCACCGGGTGATAAACGCTTTAGAATACTTCTCTATTTCAGTATTTTTCATTGAAAATCCTTTTAAATTTGAATGTTTAGTCGCGTTTTATGTTGTTCAGTTTTCTTTGTTTACTCTCTAACTTAAATTATTAGTTGTACTCTGTTTGCTTTAATTTATATTATTATTAGTTGTTATAATTCATTGCTAATCCTCAGAATTAGAGAAATTTTTAAGAATTATAAATTTTTATGTAAAATGAAAAAAACATCACTTTTATTACTTTGTACCCCAATACAGTGAATAAAATAACAAAATTTAAAACAATACACGAAAAATAAAATATCTAATAAAATCAAATCAGGTATACAACACACGATTATTAATTAATAAATAAAAACTATAAACGATAATTGTAAAAAAAAAAAAAATCAGTAAAACTACAATTCCTTATCCGGGTAGTTAATTTTAGGTCATACTTTATTACACAACAAACATATTTATTTATTTAATAGGGGCATACACAACAGCATGAAGCCAATTACAGTGTATACATTAGATCTATATACATGTATATATATATATATAATAAATACATAACAATATACACTTTCAAATACATATATCAAGTGGGAAATGCATTCATTTAACACACTGGCCTAAAAATTAAAGTTTTCTATCGTATAATCTTACTTGAGATAATTGAGAAAGTCATATAATACACGTGTAAATAAAAATGATTCACGAGTTGCAACATATTACATTAGCAAATAAGACACGATTGATGAGGTTTTATACTTTATACTTAACATAAAGTAAATATAACGCGAAATTGCAGAGTCACAGGTGAAAAAGAAACATCATCTCTGGCTTGTATTTAATGTTCGTTCAAATGATAAAAATACCACACAATTATACATCTGCACATGCATATTTAAAAGGCAGAAATACAGGAATTTTACATGGCGCAAATTAACAGTTAATTGTCGCTGTTATTTTTTAACTTATTTAATTTCGCCATTCTTATTTTACAAGTGTCTCGTTTCAGTTTCATAAGGTGCACACTAAAATATTGAAGCTGGTTAGGTAGTGCAGGTAATAGTGAGAGTTTACCAGGCTGTCCAAGGTAATACGGGTTACCGAATATTTCATAGGTAAAAATTTATTAGGTTGTTGCCAGATAGGTTTTTTTTTTCTAGAAGTTTCAGAAAGCCCAACAATAATCACATTTTTTATGATTCCATTCGGACCACTTACTCCTAAAGCATTGAAAATAATAGTATCAACTGCTTATTCTAAGTACATCGAATAAAATTCGCTATTATTTGGTGCTATTGGGTATCCGGTTAATTAGGTAAACCATGTTAGCGAGTTACCTAAGTTACCTAACTACTTAGGAGGTAACAGGTAAATACGAAAATGTTTTCCCATATGACTCTGAGGTGTTCACAGTAATATCACAGTTTTTAATAAATGACGATCTACCACCTTTAAATAAACTTTATTTTATTCGCAAAATTTAGCATATTGTCGCATAAATTCTCAGGCTAATTTCATTACACTAAAAATGTATAAACTTTAAAAAAAAAAAAATTACAGCGCTTTTTTTGTTAAATTTCTACTATTAGAACAATGTTTTGCAAAATAATTGCAAGTTAGAAGAAGTTACGGTAAATAATTAAACATTTGAAATAGAACGAGAAACACATTGTAAAAAGGCCCAAATTTAGAACATAATAAATAAAAAAGATGAAACCCGTTTTGATGGGGTAGCGCCCGAAGTTAAAATTAAAACATTGTTTATTTAAACTAAGGTCTTCAACGGAAATGCATTACACACCTTGCAATAACTTTTGGATGATCGTACTCTGTTCAAATAGAACGTGATGTGTTTTACGCGTTTTTACGAACGAGAAAAAGATCCAACAAAGTATGCCGTTGTCTCTTGTTGATGACTGATTTTTAACCAAACATTGTTTTTAGTACCTTTTTGCGTTCTTTTTTTTTTTTTTTTTTAAACTTGAACGAACCGTAAAAAATATTTAGGAGTTAAAAAACAATAAAAATTTAATTCGACACTCAAATATAATTATTTTTGCGTGCGAGTATATTATTTGAAAGTTGGTCTGTGACGTAATAATTTTGATAGTAAAAGAAAAATAACGTGGAATCATACGAAAATGAAAAATTATGCGCGATGAGAGACGGACTAGTTTATTTAAGATGAACTTATAAATTGCTTTTTGGCGTTTGCTTGTAAATTAATTGAAGCTCTATTTGGAAAAAAAAAGAATAAGTTTACCGGTCATGAGTTCGAGATTTACATCATTTCGGACTCGAGTCATTCCCAAATACCTAATAATCTGAAATTGATTTAGTTGCCCGAAAAATCTTGAATAGCAAAGGTGGCTATGAGAAAAGAACTAGCGCCAATATTGTTTTTAGATCAGCTAGACTTAGCATATTACGAGAAGTTCAGCTCTACAAACTCCGATGCTCCCCCAAGGATATGGGATTCACTTTAGCTTATTTACATCTCATTTAAAATTATGGCTGTAGAAATCGGCATTAGGACAAAGAAAAAGCCATAACCTAAAGTGGAATATTTGTTTTTTAAGTAGTTAAAACGTATAAAGTGTAATTGATCTGATAATTTTAAACTGTTTTCACGATAATAGTACAACTTTATGTCAAATCAAAAATATAAAAATTTAAGGAGTGTAAAAAAGATTTTGAATGAATTTCGCACTCGAACTAAGAAGCGCTTATGATTGTCAAGGTGAATTTCAGTTTTCACCGATATCAAAAAATGCAAGTTACATGTTCGTCACGTTTTTTTTTTTGTTTTTTATATGTTTATTCACGTGTAACTTTGAGAACCAGTTTTAGTGATATTTTTATACGAAAGGGCGATCGATCACACTAACAGGACCATATAAGTACGGATGAGTTTAGATAATTATTTACTGAGCAGTCATCAAATAACGTGAAAAATAAGGGAGTCTCTTAGAGAAGTTTTTATTAATGTAGCAAACGGTCATTGAGACTCAAAATATTATTTATGTTATTTATGTTGGAAACATAGATTGGAAAGAAAATTTTAATGTAGCCAGACAAAAAAATGTTGAAATACTATCATTTGAATAGAAGAAAAGAGGTGGTGTCTAGGAACACCCGGTAAGAACGAAGTTGCTTTCGCTTTTTGCCAGATATTAGCTATAAAGTCACTCGTAAAGTATACGCGATACAAAATAGAATTGGTTAAAAGAAAACCCCCGCACTAATTGTACTTCGCGAAGTTAAGAAGAGGCAAAATTTTAACAGTATTTTACTTTAACCGAGAAAACATCAAATTTTTAATAACGTGCTTGATGTTAGAACGTTTAAATTGTCATCCAGCGTTTAGCTTGATGAAAGAAATCGGTCGAATTAAATAATTAAAAAAACCGCGCCAATTTTCAGATTAAATAAAATGTACACGTGTTTAGAATTGAGCTATACAAATCTCGATACTCGCACGCACGCACGCGCGCGTACACACACGCCCGTATATAATAGAAGTAAAGAGAGTGAAGGTCGCCTGGAGGACGACGCATAACGATTTTTTCGTTAGTACTCCATTTCTGCCAGGTTACTCCTACCGACAAGCCGCGTAAAAGAGTTTCGTTTGAAAAAAAAAAAAAAAAAAATTAATCTGGATCCCCGTAGGCGCCATTTACAAACTCATCGTGGAGGGAAATATTACGTATGTAAAAATTAAAATTAAATATTCGTTATTTTACGTGGAAGGCAATGGCGAACTACCACGTATACCATCATATGCGCGCTAGTTAGTGCACTGCAAACAGACACGGAACTGCACTTGTAGCACGATGACAAGTGGCTACAATCAGTTCTAAATGTAGTCTTGCCTGAGTATACTCGCGTTGCGCAAAACAATTGCCATGAGCGCTACCTTTTCTGTACAGTTAGAATGTACAAATAGGTAATCACGACGCTCGCAATCGAGAAATACGACTGGGAAGTATTATGCGTATAATTTTGAACTGCACGCAGTGACCTCAATGATGTTCTTTGTTTATTAGAAATTGTACCGATTAGTTGTAGCCTACTACTGATGATTATGGGTGAGTACCGACTGAGGAATCGAGGAGTCATCACATAACGTTAAGAAAAATAAACAAGTCTCCTTGGGTATATACTATTCTTACTTAATATAGTCAGACAAAAATTTTCATTAGGGACGATGGGCGTGGGTGACTAAAAGTATTGTCAATGTTCGTTTCCTATACGTAAATTCGAATAAAGAATAATGAATTTGAAAACCCTACAGCGCGATTTACACGAGTCCATTACTGACGGAAATATTTTACTTTTGAACGTTATACTTTTGTGCAAATACCCAGTTTTGTATAGAGCACATAGAAAGGAATATCGTTATAGATTGGTCTATTCATATTACTACTTAAAAATATTTTTTCACTGAAAAATTGTGAAATAAAATAGTTTTTAAACAGAAAAAAAAAAAAACAAACACTTCAAGATTTACTCTAAAAATTCAATAAAAATACGCAAAAAAAAAATACTCGATAAAATTTAATCCAGAATAATATACATTAGGGGAGATATTTTATGCTTAAACAACATTAACATCTTACTTATAGTGTTGGTGCACCAAATTATTAAGAAACCGCATTAAATATTCCTGATGTTTCCAATACACTTGGCTTTTAGGAAATACCGCTATACTCGTTTAATTGTTTTTTTAGCTGTTGCAATTTAAATTTGGTGTACCGAGACTTTAATTAAGGTATTAATGTTGTTTAAGAATGATCAAAATATCCCTTGTATGTATATTTTATTATGAAATACATTATCTTTTATCGAGTAATTTTTACTTTTTAATACTTTTCTATTAATATTTTTTATGTAAATCTTAAAGTCAGTACTTTTTTATGTTTCCTTTTAATTTTTCTTTAAACAGTACATACAAATTATCTTCATTTTTAAATAAAAGATATATTAAAAAGAAAAATTAACGGTTAGGCAAAATGCGTTAAAATAAAAATGTATGGCATACTTAAATTATAATTCTATGTCAAATCTTAAAAACTAAATGTTTGAAACGGGTTTTAAAATTAATTCTTTCATTAGGCGACTAAGTTTCTCTTCAACAGTCCAGTAAGTAGCAAATCAGGCGAATTCGACCCCGTCATCATTTGGTTTTCATAACTTTTCAATGCCAAGTTAGTGTGAACGAAGGTTGTGTTTCGTAAACGCTCATTGCGTTCCAGGTCACATCTTCTAAGAAGACTCATGAAAGTTCTGAGAAAGAATTTTCACATGCTTTGGAATCTTCTTGATAACACTAAAAAAAGATATGTATATACATGTATTGTGATGTTCGCCGAGAAAAGGGATCATCTGTGGTGCGAAAATTTGGGTTTTGAGTCAAACACGGATTCTAATACTTGAAAGCAAGGCCGTGTCCACGGGGGGGGGGTTAAAAACCCCCCTGAAAATTGAAATATTTATTATAAATACAAAAAAATCTGAAAAAAATCACAAATTTAAAATAAATATTGATGATTTTTTAAGGTGTTCTTACCTACTTTTAAAAGAAAAAGTATACTCGATATTTTTAGATACTTTATTAATATCTTATTCAAATTTTTTTATTACCAGTATAATCAATAACATATGTGTAATTTTTATTAATGTTCATATACGGGGTAATTCATTTATGTGAATTATTAATATATAAATTAAAATGATGGAAATTATTAATAGTATGGGGATATTAGTGAAAAATGTATTGTTTTACTATACAGTAGGCGAAATTTTTCCCTTTCTAAGTCGACAAATTTTTTGCAGGTGATTTCATTTTTTTAAACTGATAATGGTGATACTTTGTAATACTTATTACGAAAATCATACCGGATTAATGATGCGATAAAATTAAAATTAGAGAGATGAAAATACGAAATCACGACAATGCACCTGGTAATTGTTGACAAAAATCTTGAAATTTTGTATCCCACGTTCGCTATTCTAGTTTGCTTGCATTCATAGCAACATTGAATTTTTCTACGGCTGAATTGATTAACAACTTTTTCAAAATGTCCGTAGCAATCAACGTTTGGGCGACCAAATTCTAATTTTGCCAGTGATGCTCTATTGAGTTGGCAGCACGTTACATACAGGCATGCGCGGTGCAGTAGTATGCTATTATGGTAGTATTAATTCGTGCAAACTTTAAACGAATTTTTCTCAAAAACTACTTTTCGCGCCACAGGGATGGTCCCTTTTCTCGGCGAACGTCACACATACATATATTTTCTTCTTCTTCAGGTGCCTTCTTCTGGAAGAAGGTTGGCGATCATATGACGATACTGCTCTTGATTGTTGGCCATTTTTAAAATTTCTGATACTTTTCCAATATTTAACTATTCCTGTATATTTTCAATCCGGTGCATTCTTCTGCTTTCCCGTTTCCCTTCAATATTCCCTTGAAGGATTACTTGTAATAACTCGTTTTTATTACCTCTGATTATATCACCTAGGTATGCCGCTTTCCTTTGCTTTACCATAGCCACCAATTCTATATCTATTTTCATTCTCTTATACATATACATATATTAATGGCTATGCCATTTTTACGCCATGGGTCATCAGGAAAATGTCCTGTCATGAAATTTGTCCCAAAAAAATTTGCCTCATTTTAAGATTTAATGCGATATTAGCGCTCCTAAATCTCCTGGTGTGGTGAAAATTGGAACTCACCGTGAAAAGCTTCCTGTCGCGAAAACTGATAAAATAGTTTTAGCGCGATATTAGCGCTCCTACATCCCCCGGCGGTGAAAATTGGAACTCCCGGAGAAAAGTGTCCCGTCACGAAATTTGTTCCAGCTACAATTTTATGTAACGAAATATGTAACGAGAAAAGGTAACGTGATAAAATAGTTTGCCTAGGTCCAGATTGCCCTCCTACAACTTCGAATGGAAAATGTCTCGTCGACGAGACTGGACTAACTGGCCGCTTTGCGACCTAAGCCTTCAGATTTGTAATTGTTTTGCTTCGTGAATTTTTAATAAGGATTGCAGCATTCACAATATATGTTTATTTGATTAAAAAAAAAAAGGATATGAATAAGTCAATTAAAAGGTAAAATTAGGACTAAAGTATCTCAAAAATGAAAACCACTACCAGGGTAATATATTTTTACAGCAGGGGTCATCAGGAAAAGTGTTCTGTCACCAAATTTGTGGCATATATAAGAGACTGGTTTTTTATAACTGATAAAATAGTTTGTCCAGGTCCAGATTGCCCTCCTACAACTTCGAATATGTTCAATCATGGGCGTCGCCAGCGGGGGGCAGGGGGGGGGGGGGCAGCTGCCCCCCCTGGAGCCTTGAAACTTTTTAATCAACTGGCCATAATGAGTGTTCATAGGCGCGTAATCATGAATAATTTGTCAGAAACCCACGAAAATTATGTTTTAATTAAGATTTTATTCTTGTTTAATAAAATATTAAGCCTTTACAACTTATAAATTTCATTTTTTCTATAACTCATATCCTTTTTCTATCATCTTGCCCCCCCCCACTGGCCCATCGGCTGGCGACGCCTTTGTGTTCAATAAATGTGATTCGATTATATCGTATCGTTGATGTAAATAAAGATTTTTTTTTTTTATCGAACTGCATAGCCAATGATAAAGTTTACTCTTCTATAAGAATTATAGAAGAACTAGACCTGGGGGTGAGGCCCCAAGGATCGAGTTATATATATATATATTAATTACAACGTAATTCTTAGGCTACCCCCCATTCGAAAAAATGTCCCAGTTTTTTATGTAACGTTTGTTATATTTTGTAGGATTTTTGTTATTGTTATTTAAAAAATGTTACAATTTTATGTAATGAAATATGTAACGAAAAAATGACTTAATTTTATATAATGAAAGTTAAATGTTAGAATAAGATTTTTGTGGTTATGTTATTTTTTTTTTGTGTTGATACCGGTAAGAATTACGTTGTAAATTTTGATGATTTTATACAAAGTATAGAAGAGAAAGAGATAGAAACGAAAGCAAGAGGGGTCAAGGGGCGCAGCCCCTTGCGAGGCCAAAATGACCGAGTTTATATATATATATATAACACTAATGCGCACCGCTTTCATTATTTAGTCTACTCTGGAACAATCCTATATTTGCTTTCATAATCGTCATTTTAATTAAAATTAGTGCTGGTAGAGATCATGGACACTATGATTACTCATTTCCGCAATATAACTGTTTTGATAGTTATACTACAATTATTATTGTTGTTATGTATTCACTGGATTATCTCGGAATAAGAGCAGTCCGCACCTTGTAAATTTTCATATTAATGTGAATTTCTTTTTGGATCTTTCCTTTGAATGGAAGTTTTCATAAATTGTACAAAGTCCTATTTTATTTATAAAAATATCAGGAATCATGTTGAAAATAAATGCAATCGTTCTGGAGAGACCTATTTATAAATCACATTCAACGGGAAAAGAAAAGGAGAACATCATAAATTATAACATTGATAAAAATTAAAAATAAATTAATGTTTCACGAAAATAAAAATTATTCAAAAAGGGTTCTACGGTTTGAGAACCACTGTTGTTCTATATTATGCGCAGTTGTCAGCTAGGAAAGGAAACAAAACTATTAAACTATTCTTAATTTAAGTGCAGATCATTTAAGTATTTACTTTAAAACACTTGAGTTATTTTCAGAAAAATCTCAGTAAAATATAGCGGAAAAAGCAGTAAAAGTATTTTAAAAATGACTAAAAATATAAAATGCGTAGAAAAACAAATTCGATTTATTTTAATAAAAAAAGAGGGTGGGGCGGGGGGGGGGGTTAAAAATGACTAAAACTTTAAATTTTGAAATATCACGTATAAAACACTTAGGGGGAAGTACCGCAACGCCGGACGGCATCTAGTCTCGGACACTCGTACTATCTCAGCAAGTCACAATGCGTTCCATTCAAAAACGATTCAAACAGGCACAGGGGAGTGTAGCATTACAGGGTCACGGAACACGGTTTGCCGGTAATGCCAAAGATCACGGCTGGAGCAACCTATTGTTGTTTTTGACGGGAAAATTCTGCTTCACATTAAATCCAAGTTAGTGTTACTGCTAGGTTTTTTGTGTTAAAGTGTTTGCTGTAATTGTCAATAAAGGCAGTGCTCCATTATTATTCGTTACCTTTAAAAGTTTTCGTTGTGGAACACATCGTTTTGGTGATTCCCTGTAGTACCGGACAAAATGTTGTCCCTTAACACCGGATAGCGATAAGTTTTTTTTTTTTTTTTTTTTTTTTTTTGGTAAGTATTCATACTTTATATAATAATTGTTGTACGTTGTTTCAAAGGATAGAAATGAGGATAAACCAAAATGGAAGAGATAAAAGAGAAAAGAAAATGGAACCGACAAAGATTACAAACTGCGATAGATAAAGTTTTGTCCAAATAAATGGCTTTGAGAGAAGCTTCTTTACATTGTAATATCCCAAAAGCACTCTACATGATACGACATCAGCATTGAACCGTTGAGAAGTGACGTTTGCAACCAAAAAATTGTAGCAATTACCAGCTGCTACTAAAAGTTGATCAGCGGTTCGAAAGAGAAAATGTAAAAGAACTGAAATTCTAACATCACTATAGAGAATTGCTGCTGAAGAAGATTAAAAATAAAAAGATAAGGATGGGAGATAAATTCAAAACAGGAATAGAAGAGAAGGAGGAACAGACCAAAGTCGTAACGAACAAAGGAAAAGTAGAGATAAAGCTAAAAAAAAGTAACGATAACTCAAATTCTTGACACATAGGAAGAAATACTTACCTAGAGTACTTAGAAGAGCTTGACGAAAACTGAATATAATGCTCCAGCTGCAATAAGTGGGCTCATGAAGCATGCCCGGATGTTTCTTAATGTGCAGATGCCTATATATGCGATCGATAGATTATGTTTTGAAAATGTCCCCGGTGGTTGGAGTCGGAATTAAATCTGTCCGGTACTAGGTGCCACTTGCAGTGATTGCATTTTTCTTTACCAAAGTTTGATTTAGGTTTGCAAATATGTTTATGCAGAAGTTGCATTTTTGTTTATTTATTTTGATTTTAAACTTTGTTGACTTAATTAATCCATAAATAAAATTACATTTCTCGAAGTAGTTTTTGTTTTGTTTTTTTTGCAAACTTTACATGTCCGCCACTAGGGGAATTCCCCCTACTTCCTGAATGCATCTAATTATTATCCGTTCGGCATTTATTATTGTTGAGCAATTTTATATATATATATATTTATATATATATACAGGGTGTGTCCAGGAAGTCATGAAACATGTTTTTTTATCTCGCCCCTTTTGTCTGCTGCGCGCTCGAACCGGTTTGGTTAAGTGGAGCTGACTCTCAGCTTCACAGCTCACCGCAGCTCAGTCTGTTCCGAGCATCATTAGTATCGGTGAATTAGTGCACCTCTGTTTGGAGACCTTGTCACAGCCGCTTGGATGATCTCAATGCTTTCAAAACGGCGTCCTCTAAGCGCGGTTTTTATTGGCCGGAACAAGAAGAAGTCCGGCAGAGAGAGGTCGCTACTGTAGGGTGCCTGCTGCAGTTCACTCGCGATCAGCACTCGATTGGCTTTGTGTTCGTCCGTCAGAAGTTTTAAGACCAGCTTGGCGTACACCTTCCGCATGTGCAAATCTTTCGTAACAGTGCTGAACATAGAACTTCTTTTTTGGAATGTTCAGGGTGTCAGCTAACAACCGCACACTCATTCGGGGTGGTCAGAATTCAACAATTCGCGAACACGGTTCACATTTTCTTCGTTTCTACTTGTTGTTGGTGTTCCAGAGCGAGTATTATCGTCCACCCTTTCTGGCCGTCCTTAAACTTTTTCACCTACCTCGTAATTTGTACATAACTCATAGCAGACTTCCCGCCGTAGGCTTGCTTCAGCATTGTGTAAGTTTCGACAGCTTTGTTTGTCGAGCTTTGCACAAAACACTTGATCGCCCAACGTTGTTCGATTGAATCAGACATCGTGCGTCGTGACGAGGTCTCCAAACATAGGTGCACTAATTCACCGATTCTGACGCTGCGGATGCTCGGAATAGACTGAACTGTAGTGCGCTGTGAAGTTGAGAGTCAGCTCCGCCTAATCACATCGGTTTGAGTACGCTGCAGGCAAGAGGAGCGCGATAAAAAAAAACATAATTCATGACTTTCCGGGCACACCCGGTACATATAAATAGTGATCTCATAAAAATTTGTTACTCAATGATTTATATTTTTAATGTAAACCATATTCACGGTAATGAAAACTGTAACTTATACATCGTATTCTTGTATGTACCGCATATAATTCTATGCGGTACATACAAGAATACGATGTATAAGTTACAGTTTTCATTACCGTGAATATGGTTATATATATATATATATATATATATATATATATATATATATATATATATATATATATATATATATATATATATTATGTGTATATATATATATATATATATATATATATATATGTATACATTTTTTGGGAGATATATGTAATTCTGAGGTACACAAATAAATATGATTTTGATTTTATAGCATAATTACCAATTAGCAGTACGATATAGGTAATGTAATATTCGAAATAACGATGCGGCAATACAACTTTGTGGATTTTAATAACCGATAATGTTCGTTCATTGATGTTGAATTAAGCTCGTATTTAACGGCTCAACGTATTAAGTTGTATTTTAATGTAAAATGTACTTAAAATATATTCTGTTCATATCGTTTTAGCTGCTCACTGTTTTTACGATCGTGAAAAGCGAAAACGTATTGCACCTAGCGAATACGAAGTTATGATTGCTAAATACACCATAGATTATAATACCCCGGATGACGCGCAAACAAAAGTATTCAAAGTGAGTACATACATTTCATTCTTGTTCATACGAAGTATAAGTTATTATTATTATAGCCTCTTATGTTCTTTCTTTACCTATTCTCTCTGTTGTTCCTGTCCTAGGGCTGTTCCTTGATTCCATTGTCGACAGAATAAAAATATAATTTCTATTCTATTCCATGTATCTATTCCTTTTTGCTGGGCTAATGCTCTTTGGTAGCAAACCCAAGGGGGAAAAAAAGAAAAAAAAAATTATTATAGGAATTAAGAACTATCGGCACCATTAATTATTTTTTTATTTTAAAACTGCGAGGACACAATAACCGGCGGATTCATATAGGCATTGCGGTGTCACAGTTATTAAGTATGCCTCAATAATATGAAGTCTTGTTATGCATTGGTTTGTCAAAAAGGATTCTGACTGCAGCACTCTTTGCTCCAGTAATGAAGTCAGACCTACCGCCGCAGTTACCGAAATCAAAATTTTTCCACTGGCTTTGTTTCCAGATAAATCTTCAGAGAATTCATTGTTCGGAAAATGTTCTCTTAAATTTCGATGAAAATAGAATGGCCCGATTAAAACCGGCGTGTTCATGAAAAAAGTTACGTATGTACTCTTTGAGTTTGGTGCAGGCACACATTAACGGACTTGTCCTTTTTTTCGTTATTAGACACGCATTTTTATGATATTTATCGGTTTTGTTTGTGTACGTGTTTTCGTTACTTAATGTAGTTGAACAGTGAAACCTCCCGATTAATATCTCTGAGGAGGTGATGTTATTTATATCGTCCATTTATGATTGCTACCACTAAGAAACTAAGGCCTCGGCCATTGTGAAAATCGTATTTGATCGAACAGTTAATCGGACCCTATTTACTAATTTTTTGGAAATCATATAATCACCGGTACGATGATCGCAGCAGAATTTACCGATTCGTAAAAGTCGATTCGATTTCAACTATATCCAACAAAATCAAATTCATTTTTTTGTGGAAGATATACTATTTTTATGTTGTTTTTCTCTAGTAGTCTATGCTTATTCGGTTTATTATTACTTATATTTGTGTTTTCCAATAGTGATTGATACGGAAAATGTATGATAAGAAAGTAGGGATTTGTGGGATGCTATTTCTAAACTGTACCGTAATTGGGGCAGTTGTACGTGATATATTTCTGTTTCTTTCTTGAATAATGAAAAATTCTAAAATTCGATTTATTTCAATATAAAAAAAACTTTTTTTGATTAAGAACTGAAATAATCCGTCGTCAATCATTGCAGTCGTCGGTCGGTTGGTCTGCATTCGTCCGAAAAATATTCGATGTCGAATAAGGCTATGCCAGCATCGAAGTATATTATTTGACACGGCTGCAGTTGATGCGTTTGCAATAAAGTGAGCAGGTGTTACTGCGGCTAACCTCATACAACCGTCTTTTTCGTTTACCGGAAAAAAAAATCTTTATAATGTACAATTCATTTAGCTTCTAAAACCATAATGTATACATCTATATGAGCATACGTATATTAATAATGTACGTATACGCGCATATTAAAGAAGAAATATTTTAAGCTCATTTATATTTCTAGCCACTATTTACATCAGTTTTAAACTACTCTACAGGTTATTACTTGGAAAATGTTTAATACTATGGTCCCATCTGACTTTTTCTATTTCTTACATCAATAGTAAATCAATTTGTCGTCTCTTTAATTCGACTGGTATCTTTGTATTTGACCATATATCTCGTCCAATTTAATTTTAATCTTCTTATGATGTTCTAAAAGTTAATGTTACCTTTTAATTTACTATTCAACCGTGAAAATCGTATTTCATCTCCTTTTTTGTTGTTAAATTAACGTTAAATTTGGATCTTTTCATCATGTTTTACGACGTTATTGAAATATTTACTCGCTCTTTTTTTCCGTTAAAGCCCGTGTTTGTGAGTTATACGCAGATAGGATATTACGAATTTAAAATCTTGTTTTTTAGAAAATTTTTTTGTTATTCCGTTGCTTAATTTTGATGGCGGTCTAATTATGTTGTTTCGTTTATAGTTTTCATTTTCTTTTTCTTAATTATTATTTGTCATAATAAATGTTTTATCCATATTAATTATTAATTTCACTCCTTTTCCTTTTTTTTTTTTTTGTATATTTCCCTCGATATAGAATTTGGATCGCCGCAACTACCTACAGTTAAAAATATAAATTAAATAATACTTCAAAAACAAACGAAAATAAATGTAAAATAATTTACTTTAATAAATAAAAATAAGGTATTTATTTTAATTTATTAAAGTAAGTTATTTCGTACTTATTTCTTTTTGTTATTGAAGTATTTATTTACTTTATATTTATAATTATTAACAAACAGGTATGGATTTATCTACATCTAATTATGCCGATATGACGATGTATGTATTCGCAAGTTATATTTTTTTTAAATTAAAATTATATAGGCAATGTGTTTTTAGTTTTATTTGAGTACACTCTGTATTAAACATAGAACTGATTGTAAACGTTTGATTTATCGATACAAAAATACAGTCCCGTGGATGTACATAGACTAGCGCACACGTGGTGGTTTTCCATTCCACGTGACTATTAGTAATTACTTAATTATTTTTGTAATCACTTCTATCGTCGCCTCGGATCGAACTCAAAACTTCCGCGATGGAAGTCAAGCGCTCTAACAACATCGCGACTAGTCGACTTATATATGTTACACTCAAACATTTTCTTTCAAATAATCCAAGGTCGATATCATTTTATTATTAATTTCTAAGCAAAAACAGTCAACGTTAAATGTATTTTTATTTATTTGATAAGAAAAATTTCTCAAAACAAAATTTCTTTAAATGAAATTACACAAAAAATTTCAACAGTGGCATCATATGTTATACATCACTTTAGTAAACGTTTCCCATTGGTCAAAATGTTGATGGACAATTAAGAATGAACCGTAGTAAAGTATTTCTATAGACTTTAATGTAAATAAAACAAACATTACAATAACCAATTAAAAAATTGATAAATGATCATTTTTAAAACTGGTTCGTTTTTACAAAAAAAAAAAAAACAAAACAAAAATATACCCATTACATTAAACCACCGTAGTCTCCTTTAAAGATGGCTCTCATGTAACAGTGAAAATTATTTTTAGGCGTTATATATCCATTGATTTCTTCACAGTTTTCACTACTTTACATATGTATAACTAATTATAGAAAGAATTTCATATATGCACTATCTTCATTTATCGGTTAAATTACACAGATAATCTTGATTATGTTAATACGTACATCAGAAGTATAATAATATGCATATTACTGTGCTATCAAATTCATTCATGTATATAGTATCATTTAAATAATCCGGATGTGTCAAACTCAAAAATGTCACATTATGTCGACATTACTTTTAAGGTAACCAAAATTACGTCATCGCAGTCACTACTATTAAACTATCGAATGTTTAAACGGAACAACTTTTAATTCACGTCAGCAAGAACTTAGCAATAAGCATATAAAAGTCTTAGCGGCTTACGGTTTCATCAATGTAGACCTTAAAATACTGTGACGGCACTGATGACGTCATATTAACAAATAATTTACTAAAGCAAAGTAAGTTCCATATATCCTTCATAAGGTATCATGGATTGTGAAGTTGAGCTTTTCATTAATGTACTTAAGGTTCTAATGAATCTGATAAGGATACTGGGGTCAGTTCCTTTCTCTCGGCCGCCTTTACCTTCCCAGATTTCTCTGATATAACCAATATATACAATTTCAGATTAGGTATATACCTGGGAGCGCTAGATTCCATTCGCAATGCTAAAATTGATACTTTGCAACGCGACACGATCATACCAATGTTTTTGCTTCTTTCCATATCCGCGCCAGTAGATTGCGCCAGCAGATGTTAGCTGTACGCTTGATGTCCTAAAACTGTTAACAATTAACATTTAGCCGGTTTTGCTGTAACTATGGAAATTTGAATTAGAAATGTTCTAATACATTATAAATTGTATGATGTACCCCATATTTGTATTACATAGTTATATTAATTGCATCCGAAAGCACAACTATGAATACTGTACGATATATTCTACTACATTACTCCCTTTCTATTGTAATCGATATAAAAATAAAGTTTTATAGTTCAACTTTAATTTGAAGAAGTTCGGATATTACACGGTATTAATCCATCGAGCGAAAGATTATATTTAGAAAATAGAGTTATAAAAGCGACTAACAATGAACATTTGAGAAATTATCTTCTTCTATATGCAGTATGTAATGGTTTTCAAATCATGGTTCCAACATCATAGGGATCTGAATATTAAAAAAAAAGTTGTCGATTTATAAATGCATAGTTAAAACATTACAGTTATTATTTAAATATACCCGTATGGTTAGGAAGTTTTTTAAGAGCCATTTTGTAATAATAATGATGAGCAGAAATAATGGTAATAAATGAAATAAAGAATTAAAGGGAAATAAAGTTCAGAAAAAATCTTACAGAAATACAACAAATTATTCAACTAACAACAATCTCAGAAACCATAATTATGTATACTCTCGAACGTAGAAAAAATGTTGTCTATTATTTTTTTTTTTTTTTTTTTTTTTTCTTTTCCAATGTGCACCTGTAATGTATTAACAATTAGCACATGTGCGGGAGCCTATTAACAGGAATTTATAAGTTATTCAGCAGTAGCTCCTTTGAGCAGTCAGCTGTGTGCTAAGTTGTTCAGGTTACTGATATACTGAGGATATCACGGCGTTGTGAACATTCTTCGAATTAACGGGTTTTCATGCATCTGTAACGCCTGATAAAAGTTTTGATAATTTTGTTGATAAATTTCTGCTACTGTTTTCACGTTCAAGTCATGATGTATTTGTTCATTGCTTACGTAATATGGAGCATTGCACATTGACCTCAATGTTTTCGACTGGAATTGTTGAATACGTTTACAGTTAGTTTTTGCGGAAGTACCCCACAGTTCGATTCCGTATTTCCACTTTGAGGCCAGAATTGTATTATATATTAGGACTTTGTTTTCCAAAGATAAGTTAGATTTTCTTCCAATTAAGTAGTATAAGGCTCTTGTACATGCATCGAGGTTTTTACGTAAATGCAATATATGCGGTAGCCAAGTGAGCTTTCTGTCTAAGATTATGCCCAAGTATTTAATTGAATTTAACTGTGGAATTGGTTCAAGTTCATATAGAACTGGTGGACACACTCCTTTGCGTAGAGAGAAAGTTATACTGGCTGATTTTGTTGAATTAATTTTTATTTTCCACTTTGTGCACCATCTTCCTAATACCGTCTATTATTTATGAACTTATTTTGTATAGTACATCGAAAAATGTAATACAAACTGAGACACAGGATTTCGGAAGTAATTAAGGTGCTTTAAAAAAATTTAATGGTAAACGATCTTTACATAATGTTTACAATTACATTCAGTTAAAAGTTGTGTCTATTTAAACATTATCATTACATATTCAGATATGCAAATATAAAAACAGAATTATGCAAATTTTAATTAAATGTACAATTATGATAAGGAAGACGCGTCTTTTTATAAATAAGTAAATAAAAACTCGCAAAGCATTGACGATTTTAATAAAATGTTATGTGAGTTCCGACGGCTAATCGCTGTGGAAATTGTTCACGTAAATAATTTTTTTTAAATCATTTTCTCCCGAAAATAATTATTAAATTTATGTTTACTTCGGTTGAAATTATAGTTTTGCTTTTCCCTCCAATTCACATCTTTTTTTAAACCTTCGCTTTTTTTCACATAATTATAATAAACTAGTTTTATTTTTACAATTTTTATTTTGCACGTATTTATTTTAAATGATTTTGAGTTAAAGTTAGTAGTAAGTGTATAAAAAATATTTCACATCGTTTAAAAATAAAACAACTATTAATACTCTCTACATAATTTATTATAACATTAAGAAAATTTTTCTAATATAAAATACGTAACATTTGTTTAAATATTTTAAAATAAAAAGATGACTTCGCTGTTGATTTTGACCTCTAGCAGACGCACGTGATAATGAACGCCTTAATCATTAGACTCGCGTACATTACCACTAGACCACTATTTCACTTAGATAGTTAGGTCTAAAATATTGTAATATAGTATTATATATAAAAACAGTGCGATCGTGAAGCGTTGCAAAGTATCAATTTTAGCATTGCGAATGGAGTCTAGCCCTGGGAGCGACTTCGAGAATAATTTACTAACATTTCTTAAACATGAAACTTCTATATTCTCCTCTCTCCTCTTCCTGCGCGAAAAATAATATCTAATTTTTAAAATACTACATCCGCTTTCGTATTAAAATTATATTTTTTATGTTGCAGGTTTTACAATTGTATATACCAGACAATTTTGATGGAGAAGAACTATACTATTTATCTGATATCGCGATAATAGAGTTAGATGAAGCGATTTCGGTAACTAGCAAAGTTATGCCCATATGTATCGATTGGTTTCCTACTGACTCCAAGCCTCCTCATACCGGAAAAGTAAGAAATTATTTTATGATAAATTCAATTAGCTATGAAAATATCAGTCCTGATAGAATAAACGCTTAGTATTTTATTGAAAAATCGGCGGAATTTAGGAAAATTAAAAATAGATAGAATATATGAAAAATTACCAAAAATATTCTTATTGTTTGTCATAAAAAATTATAGGTCAGCTGGCGAAAATTTAAAAATTACGATATTCGAAAATTATTTCTCGAGTTACCGCAATCGTAAAATAAAATATTGACAACCGCGATGTGATTACAATGTCGTTGTTATAAGATTGCGTGAAAACGAGTTTTAAAATGAGTACCTAGTTCATTCGTTTAATGAAGTTATTTCCACTACAGGAGAAATATCGCGGAGGAGAGGCGCTGACTCCTAAGTATCAATTAAAGGAAGGTGTTAAAGGAATTCAAATTTTTACATTTATAAAAAAGTTTCGTCATTTGTTACTGTTTCGTTATTTTCAATATTTAACTGTGATGTACGTTTTTAATGAAAAAGCTTTCAGTTCCCAGAAAAGAGAGACTGATACCGTTGTACTTTATATTCAACTATCGAGTTATTGAATATTTTCTAAAACAATAAAAATGATCTGTTTTTAATTTACAATTTTTTTTGGTTAATTTTAAATAAAAAAATTGAAAAAAATTCTTATTACATAGTGACCGATAAAAGGTGAACATTTTACATTAATTTTAAATAATATTTCTTCGCAGATTGATGTTATAGTTTTTATTTAATCTTATTAAATATATTCTGAAATTTCAAAATTGTTATGGTTCCCTGTGAGCAGTTCTTCTAATTTGGAGATCGTATATGAATGTTTACCTTTGTTCAACCCGTCTAGAGCTCTATTCGATTGCGCAAGAGCAGACTGTGTGTAATTTTTTTGTCGCCTCAATTTCAATCGCGTCCGTCCTACTGTGGACACTTTTTGAGGCTTGCATAAATCGAATGTTTCACATTTCACTGTTTTACCAATGTGGTGGTTTTTGTTTTTCTGCTAGTTTTTCACTAATAGGTTTAAATATGGTATTCTGCTTATAGTTTTGCAGATTCAGCGGAGTAAGGTTACAACTGCGAGGCCATCTTTCCACTATTTCCGTCATATGGTGTCTTCTATAGACAAATTAGCAGTGTCATAAAAAAGAACAGTGCTGTACAAACTATACTGGTCGGTTTTCTTTTCACCCGTGAATTTAGCCGATTCTTCGTCTGTCTTCATTTTCAGTGTTAAAATATCACCTATTTCTTGTATCTGTGCGAATGGGAAATTTAAAGTTTATTCAAAAAAATCAAATGATAATTTGGAGATCTTTGTGTTTGCTTTACCGCACTTTTCGATTTATAACCGTAAAGGAAACTTAAGATCGGCTGAAAAACACAACGTCACTTTTCCAATAGTAATCTTCAAATAATTCTCTATTACGTACGAAGATAACCGAAAGCTCTCTTATGTTTGCATGTCAATTGTTCAATTTAACGATGCAATTAAAAAAACAGGATGCGTTTAAAATATTAAAACGCTATATTTTATTTACTTATCCTCATCAAAGCTTTCAAATGAAACTTTATAAATAATAATACATCTTAACAGCTCATTTTCAAATGTATTTTTCTGTTAGTTATTCCATTAGTTATTATCAGATCTTAGTTCTTCTAGTGAGATCGACGTAGTTGCAGTTCGCATTTACAATTCCGACAGCAAACTAGTGGCTTCTGTGATTACTGTTTTAAATAATTTATATCTTCACTTATACACATGCTGCATAATTATCAAAAAAAGTTGTGACACACACAAATTATACGTCGAGTATTAGTGTAAGTAACAATTAAGACCTAACTGATAATAGACTTAATTGATAATTGAAATATATTTGATAAACACTAGACCGTAAAAGTGATACGTGATACGTTTATAACAAATGAAATTTACAAACTACATCTCTTTACAGGGAATAAGCTAATTAAACCAGTTACTTTTTATACGCTCAAATTGGCCATTAACTTTTCCAAAATAAGCGTGCAATTAGTATTAAAGTGTAAACTTTATCTTTTAAAATGTCGGCTGTTGCCTTTCAATTGTAATCATTTTGCTTTTTTTGATACAATGGTACCGCTTTTACATATTTTTCGTGTTAATATAGTTAAAATATAAATAACGGAGAAATATTTGTAATAATTGCCAGGTAGCCGGATGGGGACTGACTGAAACCGGACAGACCAGTAACGTTTTATTAGTCGCTGAAATGCCGTTCATCACGCAAATCGAATGTCGTTCATTGGTCGAAAGCTGGTTTAGAAAATACGTATCCCAACCGGATAAATTCTGTTCCGGTTCCAAGACAGGTACAGTAATTTCGCGTTAACCTGAAAAGCGATTGAAAACTAATAAGAATCATTTTTGCTTTTCCATTTTTTTTTTTTTTTTTTTTTTTATTACTTTACTAAAGCGATTTCGTACATTCTGTGGATACTGTGAACTAATTTTGATCATTAGTACCGGAATTTATTTCCTAATTTATAAATTAAACATTAATCAACTGACGTGACTCGGAGCTTATGTTCCATAACTCTTAAAATTATGCTATGGTTATAGGATCTTTGCTTCGAAATATATCATCGGTTAATTAACCTTTAATGTTTAATTTATAAATTTAGTAAATTTCTGTACCAGCGATTAAAGCTATTTTCAATAAGTTCTGGAAGAACACCTTTCAATGTCTACGAGTATAATATTAACATCATCTAACGTAACATTAATAAAAACGTAAAGACATAGTGAGTTTTGTTCGAAAAACAAATTAAACTCTCGATTGCGGTTGCTAACTGCTGCTGAATGTGTTGCATACACTGTTGTTAATAAATTAGTACTTTACATGCCGAATCACTCATGCTTCCTCTTTTCATTCAAATGTCCTATCCAGGCTACCGCTTTCTAATCAAACGCCTACCTATTTCTTCTTCATTTCTTGTTATCTCCTATTCTTCTATCCACCGCAACTGGCTATTTTCCACTAACAAAACTTTGATATTCTCTTTCATTTCCACTCGTCTCTCTCAGTATTTACCACATACTTATTTTTATGACAAGCCGCCATACTATTTTCTATCAGTTTTTCCGCTCTCCTACATCGTATTAATTGCCTATTCTCAACTTGCCCTGCCAAACTTATCATTCAACATGTTGTTTATTCAGAGTTTTTAAGTACCTTGGGCTCTCTTTTCCCTACTTTGCAATCGTCACGAATGGCTCCAAGGGAGCCAATATTGAGTTGGTTCAGTCTTCGTTTGTCCTTCCCCAAATTATTCAGAAACCTTCAAACTTTCTCTTTCTGCTTAGTTTTCTATGCCGAGTCTATTGCTATCCTGCGTGCAGTCCTTTTTATTACTTTTTCCCTAGTTTTTCATAAAGTCCTAATTTTTTATCAGAACCGCACAGTGTCGACTTATAAATTATTTCATCTCCTTTCTCTTCTCCTTCTGCTGACTATGTAGTCCTCCTCTTTCACTTTCTCATCCACAACATTTTCCTTTCTCACTCAATCCAAATTGACCTACTGTCAATTCCTGGACACTGGAATCTCGAAGGTAACTATTCAGACGGTATACAAGCTCGTTCATCTTATTTTACTGGCAGATTTCTCAGCGTTTTTTCATCCCACAATATTAATCTCCTCTTCATAGCTGCTAATTCCAGACTATGGCGAAACTCGCATTCCTCCTTATTCTCAAATCCAGATTCTTTTTATCTCCTTTTCTAGGCTAATCTACTGTCTTATCCCTAGTACTTCAATTTTCCTTTCGTGCAGCGTTTAACTTTTTCTGCAATTTGTCGCCTATACTTTGGACACAGTTTGCTTTTTGCACCTCTGTCTCACTTCTCTCTAGCCCCCTCTCCTTTTTGTCTTTTGCACCCTTACTCTCACAACTTTATGAGTAATGCTGATTGTATCGCTTCAGAACGTTCTTTCTTCTTCTCTTCTCTTCTCTTCTCTTCTCTTCTATTAATTGATCTTCCAACTTCTTATTGTGCATCTTTTGTTCTCTCCTTGCTATCGCCTTCTGTTATCCTAGCAATTGAGTCTTTTTTATCCTCTACATTTGATTGTGTAAACATCTGATTCCACCTCTCATCATTTACCCTTTTCTCGAGCCAATGTCTATTTTGACAAACCAATTAAAAAAAAAAAAAAAAGACGGGGTCAATAGATAGAAAACGCCACTTCTGGGACACCGTTTCAATTTTCACCACTAGGGGATGTAGGGGCGTTAGTTTCGCACTAGTGTTGCAACAGTCCAAGGAACTTCACTTTTACAATGAAGCCTCTATAGTACTACATTATGAAAAAATGCTAGTATCACATTAGTGTTATGGTAATACAAAGAACTATACTCCTATACTGAGACCACTTCAGTGCTAAATACAATGAAGTCTTTAGCACATAAATGTATGCAAGAGCGCTAGTGTCGCAGCGGTATTATTGTAGCATATGACAATATCTCACTAAAATAAACCTTTTTAGTGCAGTCTGCTTTCTTTGTAGACACCAATACATGAAGTTACTCATGACACTTGCGCAATATAAATTTTGCCCATAAAAAAATTTCAGAGATACCTGACAGATTTCTATTGTGCAATTTTATTTCATAAATAATATATTGTCTTTTGTTGTTTTTTTTTATATAAAATAAGTGATAGCTCTCTGGAAGTATTTTATTTATAAAAAAAATTTTTTTAGTAATATTTGAACAGTGAAAAATGTCGCGATACAGCGTTGCTTGTTGTACACCAGTTTTCGACGGCTGCTAGATCACCGTTTTAAAGTATTCATGACTCCCAAATTTATTCAAATTTTTACAAAACTCTTTTATGCGCAAATTCTGCATAGACTGTAAAAACATAAAGTCCACCTTCTCGCAAATATAAAAAATAGTAGTGGAGTAAGTTGTTTTTTATCTACTATGTGACACAATATTCTTTTAAGATAAATTTAATTTGTGAAAAATATTTTTCTTTTAATTATTTTTCGCTATTCAGATTAAGCGCAGTTTATATGTTTAAAAATCGGCAAACGGGAAAATATCGTTTTGAAATTTTTCTTCAGAATTTTTAATTCCCGTTTATTAACTTTTACATAGGGCCTGGAGCGAGGCAAGGTGACAGTGGTGGCGGATGGATATATAGAAAAGGCGATCACTATTTCATATATGGCATCGTCAGTTATAAGGAGACTAAGAATACTTCGGTCGCGGTGTTTACTCGGATTTCGTATCATTTGGATTGGATGGAACGTGTGAGAAAAGAAGTTACTCTAGCTAGGAATTTGTGAAAAAGTAGTATTCTTGTCACAGATAACGTTATTTCTTATCGTTTATCTTGAGTGTTTTAGTAATTAACTTATTTAAAACGAACTCCGTGCCATATTCGATTCAATAACAATTTATGTTCCCGTTGCAGGTATGCTTTTTTTTATTATTATTTATGAAGAATAATTTGCAAATTCTCAATGCAGAGATTTTATGAAGTTTGAAAGAAAACAGGAAAATGAGAAATGATTTTTAATATCTTATTCGTAATTGGACCATTAAATCCAAAAAAAAGAATACCCGATAGAATGTGTGCTGGCAAGAAAATTTCATCGAAGGATTACGTTTGGTTGGTAATCATCATTAGCATTACTGTTTATTTTGAAGCGAACTGTTATAGCTGATAAAATTAACCAAAACTTTAACGGTTATTTTCGAGTTAGACGAAAAATTATACGCAGACAAGAAATATCGAACTAGTATAAGTTAGACTGAAAGGTCAGATTTTAACTTATGTATACTTCGTTAAAAATTTAATTACACTCAATAATAGTAATGGAATAAATTCTAACTTTTTTTTTTTTTAATCTCTTATAGTGATATGCAGTTTTTTTAAAATGATCATATAATTTTTCTTTATCTGGTAGCAATATTTGTTGTAATTCAAATTACATCGTTTACGCATTTTGGGGTGTCGCGATTGCCTCCTAAAATTACCAACCGTACGCAACATTAGCTGAATTGCAGCAGTGCTACTGAGAAAAAAAATGTATAATTTGTCAATTCTCGTTCAACTGTAGCGCAGAGTGAATTAATAATAGAATTATGTTCTAAGGAAAATTGGGTTCCAGCTGTAATTATTAATTTTATAAATTCTTAAGTTCGTAATTAAACCGATAAAAGTCATTCACTTTCGAAACTTTCGAATTAAGTTCAGAAGAGATTATTTAAATTTATTTGATATAAGAAAATTATAAGAATACTGAAATATGTTATAATCTGAATTAACTAACCTCAGGGAATAAATGAAGTTCTTTTGCCGTATTAGATATGCAGCAGTGTAGTATTTATTTTTTATTATTTAATTACTTAATAAAAATTAATTTTTAAAAGAAAGTGAAAATTTGTAATCAAATCTAAAAAAGATTTTGCCACTAGAAAAGTGCTGAGGACTGTGGACCCGATTTTTATTAACGATTTACTAATTTTAACTTTTTGTGAATATTAATTTTGGAAAATAAAAAATTGATTTTTTTAATTATTTTTGAATTGCATTTTTTTTTCCATTAATTCTCCTTCGTATTTTCCTTTTTATATACTTACGGAGATGTTAATTTTAAAAAAATAAAAACTTTTTGTATAATTTTTAATTTGGATGTTAAAGTTATAAAATTGCGGATATTTTTAGTTATGTAATCCGCTGATAAAAATAGAACCTTTATGAAAAAATGAAAAACGTAAAAATTTTCAAAATTTATGAAGAAATTTTATCCACATTTGAATTGAATTTACATAACCAGTCTGTATTTCCATAGTAGTACCATATGGGCTACAACGTTCTTCGCTCTAAATACGACGTTATCATTTGTATTATAATATACTATTAATATCGGAGTCCCATATTACAGATGTAAGTTATTTTCATATTAATGGCTACTCGTTCTATAGTAACCCCCATCCGGACGGTACGGCCCGCGGAGAATCAGCAATAATAATTAAAAACAATATTGTACACTATGAAATTGTAAAATACCAAGAAAGCTACCTTCAGGCAACCAGTATAGAAGTTTTTATCATCAATTCAATTCTTTCTTATGTACTCTTGGTAATACATATGTAGTTGAAGGCGACTATAATGCAAAAACACGTACTGGGGGTCGAGACTGACTACACCCAGAGGCAGAGAACTCAAGTAATCATTGGATTCTAACGGATGCAGCATTACGACAAGCGGATCGCCAACATATTGGCGACAGAGAAAAAATTCTTGACTTACTAGATTCTTTCATAGTCAAAGGACTAGCTTCAAACTACATACTAACAGAATCAGAGTTTGGTCTTCCACCTGAACATTCCCCAGTGATACTTATAGTACGTAATACTGTTATAACTAAAACAGCCAAACCAAAACTTCATGATAAACACACTAATTGGAAAATGTTCAGAAAGGAAGTCGAAGAAAATATCACACTAGGCGAATCAATGTAGAATAAACTTTTTTTTTTTTCAACTTTTTTGGGCACGTCAACAGCGGAACTTACTCAACGTAGAGAATTGTACATTATATAAGGAAACGATTAGAAATTGAGGAGATCAAGAAGACTAACAAAGGAACTATATTGAGAGAGAGGAATGTAAGAATGACGTGGGCACTATAAGGAGTGGGGAGGCCAAGGCGCAGAAGATTAGAATGCATGATAGCACGTTTGGGGAAAATGAATTCGAATAAGACGTGATTCGCATTGCACGTATAATTGAGCTCTGGAGGACCATAAAGACACAAAAGTAATTGCACAAGAGAAAAACGGAAAAAGGAAGCCAGAGGCAGACTATGATTGAACCGCAGGCGAACTATAGAAGAAATAATCGAACGGCTAAGGTAGGAGAAAAGATTAAACTATGGAAGAGAGGAAGATAAAAAGATCGAGGATTGGTAGAGAATGAAGGATAGAATTCGCTCCAGAAATTGTGGTGGGAACGTTAAGAGAGACGGTAGAGAGTTTGACCAAGAAATCTACTAATGAATAGACCATTGATTGCCGCCGAACGTGCCATCAAGTCAACCAACTCGTTGCCAGGAATGCCTCAATGACCGGAAATAATAGTAGATCGATTACGATAGAACGGGATGCAAATAAGTTAGAAATTAAGGAGCGAATTTGGAGAATAATGGGATCAGTGGAATGAGCAGGAAAAGAAGAGGAGATAGCTAATAAAACAGGAGGAATCTATATATGTTGTTTGTCGAGGATATAAAAAGGACTACCTGTAAGATAGCCATGGATTCGGAAAGGAAAATAGAGAAAAAGAAGGGCAACTGAAAGGATTCGGAATAGGTAAGCATGTGGATAATGAACGCGGGCCCAACGCCAGCATCCGATTTCGAACCATCCGTGTAGATAATTGTACGGGAAGGGAAGTATAAAGAGAACACGTGATTGAATTAATTTTGAACGGCAGGATGAGGGAGAGATTTAATGTCCGAGGGAAGAGCAAATAACTTCGAAGATTGCAAGAATACTTGACATAGAAAACGTTTTGCAACATTTTATCAAAACCATTCAAAAAGTGGTTTGCAACAACACACCGCAAATTCGGACAACTTCTCCAGCTATTTGTTATCAAACACAAATCCTGAATGAAGTTAAATATAAGTATAAGTTAAGAATAGGGTGGCAAAGAAGCTGACACGCAGGAAATAAGGGGAAATTGAATAGACAAATGAGAAAAGTTAAACAGCTACTTCAAAAGCTCAAAAATGATTCTTTCAATCAATATGTATCTTCCGTATTTTCTGTTGGTAATGCGTACTTACTATGGAAAGCAACGAGAAGTTCAAAGGGGCCAAAAAATCCAGTCTGTCCCATTAGGAAATGCGATGGTAGGTGGGCTCACAGTGCCAAAGAAAAAGCGGAAGAATTCGCTAAACACCTTGCCAACGTCTTTACTCCAAATCCTGGAGACGATACATTATCTACAAATGAAAACAACTTCAATGTCTATTCTTCTACCAAGCCAGCATCCCAGAGGAGATTAAGGCTGCTATTAAAACCATGAACCCCAAAAAAGCGCCTGGTTACGATCTAATAACCGCTAAGGTTCTAAAGGAATTACCGTGCAAAGGGTTACTGCTACTAACAGATATATTCAACGCTATGTTAAGATTAACCTATTATGCTGCACAGTTAAAATTTTCGCAAATAGTAGTAATACCGAAACATAATAAACCACATATAGATGTTGCCTCATACAGGCCTATTTCAATAATACCAGTGATATCGAAATTATATGAAACCCTGTTATTAAAAAGAGTGTTTCCTTTAGTTAATGAATACCAAATAACACCATTCAATCAGTACGAATTTAGAGCTAAACACTCTACAGTCTAACAGGTACATAGGGTGGTACAAAAAATTGAATTTGACTTAGAAGAGAAAATGATTTGCGATGCTGTATTTCTGTATGTAAGGCAGGCTTTTGACAAAGTATGAAATGGCGACTTATTGTATAAAATAAAAAAAAAAAAATCCAAATTACTACTACGAGTTGTTTTCATCGTATCTGGATGATTTTGGGGCCGTTATTGCATCTTATTTTTACAGCAGATATACTAGTTGAAGATAATTCTTTAATGGAAACTTTTGCAGGTGACGCCGCACTATTGTTCTCTGATTTAAGTCAAACATAAGCAAATAGTAAATTGCAAAGAGCAGCGAGTAAAGTTATGCCATGGTACAAGAAATGGCGAATTAAAATAAATGAAAATAAATCAGCACATATAGTATTTACAAATCGTCATATAGAACCAGAAATTATAAAAATCGATAACAAGATAGTGCCAATCAAAAACGACGTTAAATGCCTAGGCTTATAGACCAGAAGCTAACGTGGCACAAGCACATTGACACAAAAAAGGCTGAACTCAGAATCGAAACTAACAAACTACATCGGCTATTAGGAAAACAGGCCCAACTGTCTTTAAAAAATAAACTGCTATTATATAACCAACTACTCGCTCCGATATGGAAGTATGGATGCGAATTGTGGGGCTGCAGTGCAAAGAGCAATATTATGAAGATTCAAAGGTACCAAAATATTACTCTAAGGTCAATCGTGGGTGCCCCACGGTACGTAAGGAACAAAACCATACATGAATCATAACTTCTTTCTAGCAGTATATTACCATCCCAATGTATTTTTAGGGTATCCCATCTGTTCTGGGGAAGATCGCTATATACTAAGTACTTTTTTTTCTTAACATTTAGCTCCATAAAATTTTTTTGCATTCAATCGCGTATTTTAGTAACGTCAGCTTGCACTATATTTTGCAAAATATTCGGATATCGGGAATTTACGAGGAGTACCGTATCGTCGGCATAACTAAAAATTTTTCCTGCTACTTCTAAATTACATAAATCGTTAATGTAAATAAGAAATAATACAGGTGCTAATATGCTCTCTTGCGGCACGCTGTACTGCTGCGTAATACTGTCGCTAAGTTTACTATTTATTTTTGTTACAAATCTTCTATTGAACAAATAGGAGTAGAACCAATCGTATACGAAACTACGAAAACCGTATGCAGATAATTTTCATAACAGTAAATATCACATGGTACTAAAACAATATGGCTGTACGCAGCTGAATTATGGGGATGTGCTTCCAAAAGTAGTATGAACTGAATACAATGCTATCAAAATAAGCTGCTATAACCATTGGCAGGAGCACCACGGTATGTATTTACGTCAAGGTTTAGAAGTGAAATATGTTACAGAAGAAATAAAGTTGGTGGTTAGAAGTCACTTGTCGAAGTTGAAATGAAAACGTTCTTGCAACGAATTTACTATAGCAACCAGCAAGTTGCAACAGATTGAAAAGAAGAAACGCTACTGACCTAGCGTGATTATTCAATAAACAAATTTAAGACCAACTGATGATCTTGAAATCCACGATCTTATTAACATTAAAATCTAGTAAATCGCTATACAGTCAGTTCTGGATGTGAAGAAAAGAAGAAAAAAAAGGAATTAGTGAAATATGCAGGAAAAGAAGGTTTTATCTCAATCAAGTTTCTAATGTGGCGGTAAGCCATCTTGCTACGTCGTACATGACTAAAGAATTACGCGCAGAAGGCAATCTTTTATTATGCTTCCATTATGCGAATTCTCTACAGCATTTCAGAATATATTAGATCTACAGGCCTTATTCCAAAAAAAATCCTAAATTTCACTCGACGGAAATAGCGTTTTACTCTCCCCTGTATTATTAAGGAATTAAAGGAATTAAATACAATTGTTTGTAGAAATAAAACGAATATTCTCTCTACGCAGAATATTTTTGAAGCGAATGAAAAAATGCCTACCATTTTTCTGAGATCGTCTGCCGAGCAGGTATCGTTGTTTTCATTGGTAGGCTAAAAAACTTGAACATCACTCCCAAATATTGTATACTTCGCGAAATATTATTCAAAGCATTGCAATGGCTAATAAAAAATAATTCTATATAGCGTTAAAATCCATACTGTTTGTTAACTTACAATCCAATTATAATGAAATGAACCTCCTTATAACAAACGCAAATATTACAAAATGATGAAGGAAAATCAGGCTGAGTCCATCTTCAGGTTAACAATATGAAATAACAAAACACACTACGAGTTCGAAAGTATAAACGAAATTGTACGTATAATCCGTAAAAAACTAAGGCGCTATATCCGGATAAAAGAAAACGGTGAGATGTTTACCAGATGACATAAAGGCGATTTATCAAAGTAAGATGAGAATATCCAAAAAGTGTATGAAGGCGGTAAATTGTTTACAAGAAAATGACCGTTAAAAATCTCCGTTAAAAGTATTGGAGAATTTGAAATAGAAGGCAAGTTAAATTTGATAAAAATTAAAAATGGATGTTATATGATTGTTAGTTTCAGATTTTTGATCATTTATTAATTTCGTTTTACGCTTATTTATACATGGATGTTTTTAGCTACATTCACGCCTAATTAAAAGTAACTAACCTTGTTTCACTAAAGGATCTGACGCACGGTCCTACAAACATAATCGCTGCGTCTAGAGTAAGCAATAACCGAATTATTGTTTTCTTAAAATCAAAAGAACTCGTTGATGAGTTCATTTCCTCACACGGTGGTTTTAAAATGGACCCAGCCTTTATTAAATGTCGAAAACTGTTATCATCACCGAAAAAAATAATTTTCTCAAATATCTCACCGACAGTTCCCAACGAGATCTTATGGGAGTACATCATCAAAGAACTGAACTTAAAACTAACATCCAGCATCTCGATCTTGCGCGTAAATCCCTACGACGAAATATTCGGTCACATAATAAGTTGGAGAAGACAAGTATGTATATGTCGCCGCTGAAACAAAATTAGATAAATTACCAGGATCTTTTCTTTTACATCATAATGATCGACAATACAGAATTTTCATATCGTACGATGAATTCGCCTGTTTTAAATGCAAATCTAAAGGCCATAGGGCAGAAGATTATTCAGTAGATGAAGATATTCTTAGCACTGAAATCTACACAGATACTGTCGGAGCAGAAACAGAACAAAGTTGTAACATGGTAAATACTGACCACGTAAAGCCCATGGAAATGACGATCACAACAGCAAAGCGAGCTTTATCCGACACCACTTCATCCACTACACATGAATTAGCTGAACCTGTCCTCTCCCACAAAAATAAAAATAAATAAATAAAGCAAACAAAAATTTAAAATCAGACGTTCCAGGCGACACGGAAATTAACACCGACATTGAAACGCAATCTGCGTCATATAAACAAAATACTGCATCTAGTTCTGAAGACGATGAAAACGATGAAGAAATCAGCAGCTCAAATGTTGAACACGAATACAGCACATCTTTAAAACAAATATTCCTTCCCCTCCGCGATAATATAGAACAGAATTCCCACGCATGTCCGCTAACATTCACCAACTTTATGATATATTTTGATATGTGCAAAAGTTCAAATGATATATTTTGATATGTGCAAAAGTTCAACAAATGCGTTTGAAATCTCTAAAAATTTCACGGAAGACACTGCGGGCTTAATTAGAATGCTGCGTGACAACCACTGATTCTTAACCAATAGGAAAGCAAAATATAAATTTACTAAAAACTTGCAAAATATAAATTACAAAACGAAATGCATCAAATAAGAAAAAAGTTAAATCGCCATGGCTAAAATCATAAATTGGAATCTTAATAGTCTGAAAAGTAAATTGCCCGAACTTCAAATAATACTCGGGCAAAACGATCCGGATATCATACTTCTACAGGAAACTAAACTAAAACCAGTAGACAATATTTATTTGAAAAACTACAACCTACATAGACAAGACTTTCCTTATCACTCAATAGCTAGTGGAGGTGTATTAATTGCTCATAAAAACCATATATATGTATATACGGAAATATTGCATCTACAAACCGCACTACAAGTAATTGGTATTGTAATCAAAATTGAAATTTCGTATTACTATTTGCACTATGTATCTACATAAAGATGACGCAGTTTCGGTAGAAACTCTCAATAACCTTATAAAACAGCTGCCGAAACCATATATAATTAACGGTGATTTCAATGCTTACAGTCAACTATGGGGCTCCAATAATACGAATACACGTGGGAAAGAAATCGAAAAATGGATCAATGCAAATCATCTAGTTTTACTAAATAACGGTAAGCCGACACACTTTAATGTATACACAGAAAGCTTTTCTGCAATTGATCTATCCTTATGTAGTCAGAGCTTAGCACACTTAAGGAAGTGGGATACATTCAACAGTTTACATGGTAGTGATCATTTCCTCCAACAAATACGTATCAATTACATTCAAAATATTCCTTGCCTAAACCAGAGATTTCCATCCTGGAATGTGAAAAAAGCAAATTGGTCACTATATTCATCGCAGCTAACCTTAAGATTGGAAAATAATACCACAGACGTTAACCAAATCAACCAATTCATCATAAATGAAATATATAAAACTGCGAAGAATTCAATTCCTATGCTGAAAACTAACCCCTCACGGAGACAAACGGTCTGGTGGTCAAATCAATGTCAAGATGCAGTCAAACAAAAAAATAGGCTTCTATCAAAAGTTAAAAGACACCCAAATTGTTTAAATTAGCAAGGACTAAATGTAGGCGTATTATCAGAGAAGCCAAGAAAAACTCGTGGATTAAATTCATATTAGAAATAAATGCGCGTTCACTCCAGTTAACATGGTATTGGAACCAAGTTAAACGTATCACAGGTAGACAAACCTTAAATACGATTTCAACCATCAGAATTCCGGGTGGTCTAATAACAGATCGGCATAAAATAGCCAACACCTTTTCCGATTATTTTTACGCCGCTTCATCGACCAAACAATACTCAGACAAATTTCAGCAAATCAAATTAAAAAGAGAGAAAAATCCCATTGAATTAACTACAAACACAGACGAAGCATATAACCTTCCTTTCACTTTTAATGAATTCGAATCGGCACTAAAAATCATGAAATGCACAACAGCTGGACCGGATAATATCCGCATACTTATGATTAAACATATGAACTCGTCTTCCCAACAAACTATGTTGCAATACTTCAACCTAATTTGGAATACCAGTAAAATACCGGATAACTGGAAAACCGCTTACATAATCCCGATACTTAAACCTGGTAAAGATACCTTCGAAATCAGTAGTTACAGACCCATTTCACTAACCAGCTCGGTGAGTAAACTAATGGAGAAAATGGTCAACAATCGGCTAAAACAGCAACTTGAACAACGCGGATTACTAGACCCGATGCAGTTCGGATTCCGATCAAACAGAAGTGCCATAGATTCTTTAGTCAAACTTCAGCACTACATATGTGATGGATTTGTGAACAAGCAATATACAGCGGTCATTAGTTTCGATCTCTAGAAGGCCTTCTTCGATCGTATCTGGCGATACGAAATCTTACAAAATTTAACAAGTGGTCGATTAGCAATGTTCATAAAAGAATTTTTACATGATAGATTATTCCGAGTGAGGTTAAATAGTACTATTTCCGAGACGAAAATATTAGAAAATTGAACCCACCAAGAATCTGTAATTAGTCCAACACTGTTCGTTATCGGAAGTTAACGAACTCTCAAAAGTTATTAAAGCACCTGTTCAGTATAGTTTATTCGCGGATGATCTGATCATTTACCTTTCCGGCACAAATATCAAAAATATCGAAACAACACTTCAGCACACAGTCAATAAAGTTGTCAAATGGACTGGAAAACAAGGCCTAACCTTCTCGACAGCAAAAACGGTATGTATCGCATTTGGTATTCAACGGCCTCGTCGACCTACATGCAATATTTCGCTATACAATGAACGTGTGAAGACGTCAACGTCGTTGAAGATACTAGGAATAACATTCGATAGAAAATTGTCGTGGGTAGATCACATCCAAGCTTTACAGATCAAGTGCCACAAAGCGCTAAATGATCTAAAAATGGTAGCGCACACAAATTGGGGCGCAGACAGGAAATCCCTACTACTTCTTTATAAAACGCTGGTACTTTCAAAAATGGATTACGGATGCATATTATATAATAGTGCAAATCCCAACACGTTCAAAAAACTGGACTTAATTCAAAACATTGCGATGCGACTCGTCACAGGAGCTTTAAGAACTAGCCCCACAGTTAGCCTAATAGTGGAAACGGACTTATTCCGACTCAGCGATCGGAGAAATCTATTTTCACTGAAGTACCTTTTTTTAAAATCTGGCATCTTCCTCATAATCCTATAAATTCAAACAACTTATACCTCGCTTTATAAATCAAGAGTACGTTCACCAAAATCACTAGCAGTGCACTGTAGATTGCTCTGCAGCAAATTTGATATCGAAATTTGGAGCTTTACTCATAAAGGATAACATGTGGCCAATATGAAATCAGCATTAAAAAACATAGCTGCTAAATTATATGAAATACCATAAAGTTATCGTGGCAGTCCGAATGGGAACACAACAGCGTTTTAACGGAAACAAACTATATACAATAAAACCGATCCTTTCCGAATGGCATACATGTTACCGCCGAAATCGCCGGGAAGAAGTTATATTGACACGCTTAAGAATCGGACGCATAACGCACGCTTATATCTTTGAAAAGGACGAACCACTAATACGTACTGCATGCTCTAGTGTCAGCTATCCGTAACCCACATATTGTTCGAATGCACGAGGTATACTACACAGCGACAAACATGCTTTGGAAATGCAACTTTGAACATTATCTTAAGTAACGATCTCAATGATATTAATAATTTATTTTCCTTTTTAAAATTAACAAATCGTTATAATACTTTATAATAATTAGCATATGTAATTACATAAAAGATGCAAATGACCATGCAGTCGAGCATCTTTCAAATAAATAAATAAAAAAATAAAAAGCACCGATAATCTATCACAAAACCATTAACGGATATTCTCGGGAAGTTATACAAAAAACCTAATTTGAAACTCTACCATAGAAACCGATGAAAATTCTTCCACTTATGGAAATACGTGATGCATGCGATCAAGTTGAACAGTTAGATTCGTCTGTTATAGAAAAAAATACCGTATTATAAGCAAAATATAATTTTTTGCATAAAGATGATGATAGTGAAATTAACGCAATAATAAGGATAAAATTGATAGTCTTTCAGCTACAACTAATTTAACGAAAGGTGATACGATATTTCAGTTTTCTTCGTATGAAAAACGTATTAAAAAACTAACTGATAAATTGAATACGCTATCGGGGGGTGATCTTTCATCATTATCTACGCGAGTTCTAAAACATAAAATTGAAGTGAGAGCTGCAATTAAAAATACTCGGACGTTTAATAAATGAGTTAAATAGAAAATTGACCGCACTGCTTGAAAAACAGTTTTCCAAGGAAATAATTAATAAATAGAGAGAAGAAGTAGAAAATCACTTTAAGGAAGTTTCTCCGTGTAGGCTATCAAATCTATGTGAAGAAATGCTAAAAGTTTTTAATGATGCTGAGGATAGGGTGAAGGAAACAATTAAAAAGGAAAAAGTGCAACGCGTTGTAAACACTGTTTAACTATTTGTAAAAGCCGAGATGATCTTCAGAAAATTGATGATACTTTGGAAAAAGAGATTAATTTCGTTACGTAATATCGATTCGATCATACAACGCAAGGTATAGGAAAATCAAAAAAAAAAAAAAAAATACTGGACAACTAGTATTAAGGACCGAAAAAAATTCTTAATTGATTATAAGTTTATAAAATAAATAAACATGTAAATGTACGAAAAATATTTATTATTATACTTTATTATAATACAGTTTACATATATACATGCATTATACTTCGAATGAAACAGTGTAAACATTTTCGATATAATAAAGAAATGTGTGATAAAAGAAAAGAAAAAAAATGTGTCTTTATTTGTTCTACATACGATGCATATTACGCCAACTGACAACGTCTCATCGAAGGCTGTTACTCTTCTTTCTTCGTAGGATCTAGACATCTGCAGCAAACAAATTTGTGGTGTTCGGTGCTTGAATTCGTAAAAGCTGACCTGCGAATTAATAGTTACCGTTCGAGCCCCAGTGCAGCATGTTTGCGTGATTACGATGCATTTAATTTTACGGAACGCCTAGACTGGTAGACTGCTTTAATTTTATATTTACTCGTGTATCTGTATCGATAATGTTAGTCTCTATTAATTTGTACAGAATAATCGATACGCCGTTTGTTCTTTCGGACATTTCGATGTCCGGTAGCAAACGGATTGATAACCCCGTATAAATCTAAGGTCGTATACATTATCGAGAATGGATTTTTCGTAAACTTCGCTAAAACGGCAAACATAAAATTATTTTTATTTTCCGCATCGTTTGGGCCTTTACGTAGATCACACAGCGTGTTGGTTGATTATTTCTTTTGGAAGATCAACCTTTGACGGACTGAAATCGTCCGATGGTGGTGGTAGCAGAATTTACGTTAATGGCAGTGACTGCAAATATATTGCGTATCGTCTGTCTCTTGAGAATATGATGGTGGCGGTGATGGCGGCACACTATATATGTCTGAAAGACTGTTCAGCGTGGTGGCGTCATTGCCGGTATTTCAAAAAAATTGAATGAATTCAGTGGTATTAATGGAATTTGATGTGCTCACGGTAGCGGTAATATCGCTATTTACGATTATGAACATTTTTATTTAAAAGCGAAAAAAACGAAAACTTTAAAAGTTATTGAAAATTCTTAATAAAACGTAAGGAACAGTGATCTGAGAAAGTGAAAGCGTTTAACAAGAATACTAAGCGCTTGATCTACCTCGATGTCTGCCTTAGAATAGGCTGTGCGGTAAATGAAATATTACATTAGAAACTATCGATGAAAGTCGGTTGGATGTTCATGTGAACAAAGTTGTTAAGGACTTGGATGTACGCATATTTATGCGCGTATGTTGGTGTTAGTGCGTACATGTGAGGTGTGGTCTTGCGACAGGTATAGACTAGAATGGGAAGTGTACGAATGGTAAGATCTGATTTCAACGGTTGCGACAGCGTCTGTATGCAAAGTTACGAGCGAAGCATTTTTGTGCTGGCTGCGGCTAGACGTACTTGAAAAAATACATCACGAAAAATTGATAATTTGACTTGTGGGGGACAAGCGGGGACTAGGGTTAATTTCCGGGTCCGAATATCATACTTTTTTAAAACTATTATATTTGCGCTCGGAATTTTGAAAATCGCTGTGGGGCTCGAAGAGGCGAACGGAGCTCAGGTTAATTTACGACTCCGGTCAAAAAGAAGAAAATTAATAAAAAAATAAAAAATAGATTAGTTTTGAGCCTTTGACAGAAAATTTTTGCTAGTTCGTGCGGTCCGCGCCGACTTTGTGCTCTGGATTGTCGCTGAATTCCCTACTGTGGCAGAATAACGATTGCAAAGTATCTCATGATTATAGTATCCTACAAATCCGTTTGTGCTTATTCATCCTTGTCTAGATTTGTTTACTCGGAACAGGGCTAACATTAAAGCCAGGTATATCCACAAAAGTGACAAAAAATAACATTGAAAAAAATTTTGCTTTTAATTTTGCTATACCATTCCTCTCTCATTTGTCTGGAAAATAGCTAAATCGATTATTGGTCCATTATACAAACATACCTCCGGTCTCAATTTTTCAATAGATAATCTTGTTTCATTTACAGATTTTATTATTTCTACCGATGCTCCGTTCTTTTTTAAAAGAAAACTGTTCTTATCCAATTACATTCACTATTAACCCTGATTTTCTGTCATCCTCCTTTAACATTAGTGAACTTCGGTTTTCATTAAACATATCCTTCAATTCTACCCCCCTCGTACTGGTCGTATTTCTTTTCTTATTCTCATAAATCTTTTTCTAATTCATCCTTCGAATACCATCTCCAAACTTCTGAAATGTTCCGACGTAATTTCAGCTTTTCTTCCTCGAAAATAGTATGTGTTAAATTCGATAGAGATCGATCTGTTATCAACGGTATTTTCTTCTTTTACACTAAATTTTACAAATTGTTTGTCAGCCAGTTTAGGTCTCTGACGTTTGATAGCAGAACCACAACTTGGAACTGATATATTTTTACTCGTAGCTTAAAACACCTGATTGCGTAAAGTTCCTCTTAATTATTTAATATCTTTTTGACCCTCAAATAATATCCATGCAAGATTACTTTTTGATGTCTGTGAAGACTTAATTTTAAGTAAAATAAATAACGGTTGCCAGGTGTCCTCTTCAGATCTTCGGTATATCCTGAGAAAATTGAATGTTATTAACCATTCTACACTAAGAATTATTCTGGAAGCCCATAGTAGATTACTTAGCGGTGTTCCCTGAGTTTTAATTCTACCGATCCCTGTTTTTGCTTAAGAGCAAATATTTTACTCCTGAACTTTCTTTATTTTCATTGTAACATTCTTACCCCTTCAAAACTTTTTAATCCGCTCTCTTTGACGATCAAGTTACCTTTCTCCTGTTAATGTTACTGTTTCATCAAAATTGGGGCCACCGATTAACAGTAACCTCCGTTTATGGCAAATTGAGCCTGTAAAACACATTACGATTCTACAAAAGTCAAAATTCAAAATACCTTTATTGAGGAAATTATACATTTCTAAGATATTATAAAAAAAACAGATTATTTATAATTAAAATTTTCTCGACCCGTGAAGAGCAAAAGGTATCTCTTAGCCGTTCCTATTCTAATCTATTAATTGCTATTTTTGCAAAATGTCTATTATTTAAAAATTGATTTATTTTATCTTTCCATCTACCTTTTTGATGACCTCGTTTCCGTCTGCAACATGAATGGTACTAGAAAGTGGACACTTATATGTCTAACGGTTATCTACTAATCTTATTACATGGCTGACTCATTGCCATTTCCTCCTTGTAGTATAGTTCACCACGTCAATGTTATTAGCTAAAAGCCGTTTTATTTCTTTTATTTTAATTCGATCTCTTATCTTTACATTAAGCATTGATCGTTCGAGTGCATTTTGTGTTATCCTTAGTTTATTTATAATTATTGTGTTCAGTGTCCACATTTGGCATCCATAATTTAATACACACGTCTTAAAAATTTGATTTTTATGGTGATTACTAGAAGGGTCTTTAAATATTCTTTTTAGCGTCCAATAATTTCTCCACGTTTTAGTAATTCTGGCGTTTACTTATTTTTCCGTCCTATTCTCAAATGATAATTGTTGACTTAAGTATGTCGCTTCATTCACTAGTTCTATTAGATTATTATTTATCTGTATTTCTCTCTAGGTTGTTGTAGTCTTAGTTAATATTTTAGTTTTTTGGGTGTTAATAGATAGTCCAACTTTTGACCCCTTTATGTCTAGCTCTAACAGCATATTCCTCAGTTCTCCTAAGGAAGAGGGAAGAAGGATAATATCACCTGCAAATCTTAAATTTGGTAATTTCTTGTCATTTATATGTAATCTGCTCATTACATGGCTTAAAGGTGAAATTAAAAAATAATAAAATAATAAAATAACAAATAAAATTAAAAAACTTGGGAAAGGTGGTGCGAGAATAAATGCGCCTGTAGGTGAGATCCTGTTATTGGTCTGGGCTAGCCAATCATCAATCACCGCAAGAAGAAGCGTGTTCCTGATTCGATAAAGGCCGGCGGTCACGGGGCGGAAAGGAAAAAGGAAATGACCAGAGATCGAAGGATGATTTGTAGTTGAAAGTTGGTCTCGTTTTACCCTTAGTACAAGTATCTTTAGAAACCAATCGTGTTTTTACCATCGAGCAAAAAATTTCTCATTTTGGAAGAGAAAGTCGCTTCTTAGTATCTTGCTTGGGAATTTGTTTTTATCCGTATAAGTTTACGTTTTCCCGAAGTTGTTGTCGAGTATAAACAAGTTTTTTAAGGGACGATTTGTCAAAGTATCGTTCGCGTTGGTCGCGGAGGTTAAAATTGAAAAATTAAAAGTATCCTTTTCGCAACCAAGGTCCTGGACGCCGCAACAGCAACGAAATCCACCGTTCCTGCCACTACCGGATTCGCCGCCGACAACAGTGATACGTATTATTTATTTTATAATCGTCGTTGTTTTCGTTGTCATATACGTATAATAATTATAATTGATAATTGATCTTCAGCGGTTGACCGGTAACGAAAGATTTGTCTAGGGTATCGGTAAATATATAGCTAAAAATCCAAACTGATAATTTTTCTCAATCAAAGTAATAATAACTATAATAAATAAATAAATAAAATTCACGAGTTCAAAGAGATCTGGTGGTTGGCATCCCCGAGGGAGCGAATAACAAACGGTAACGTTATATATATTTATTTCTTTATTTTTTCAGTCTATTTCCTTAAAAATTTCTTCTAGTATACAATTAAATAAGATCGGAAAGAGTGGGCCCATTTATTAATTGAAAAATATTTCCCTTTCAAATCCGTTATTATGCATCATTTAGTCCCTTATACACATTTCTTGAACTAACCTTACGAAATTCCCTGGACCCTTTGCTTGTGCAGATATATTTACGTCTTAAGATGTCGAACGCTTTTTGGTAATAAATTAGGGCTAAATATATATTTATCTGATATTCGTTGCATTTTTCTATTATTTCGTTTACTGTATGAAGATGGTAGGTTATTGAAAATGTCTTCCAGAAGCCGTCTTGTTCTGTCCGTTGCTGGGCTTTTAAAAAAAATGTTTTAATCTCATTTCTATTAATTTTGAGAATAACTTCGAAATACTTAAGCTTAAATATAATCCTCTATAGTAGTTAGTTAATAATTTATACATCTCGTTTCTATCATATACTTTTTGATCTGTTGAATTGACGAAGTATACATTCCACGGAGAGTACCTACGTTAAGTTGCTTTTTCAGTTTCCTGATAAAAAACATGAAATTTTTAACTTTAATAAAAAAAAACAAGGTGTTAACATTGTTCTATTTTTTTATCAAGTCTGTTGTTAGATGATAGCTTCTTGCCACGTGTTTATGAAACCACAAAAAAAAAAAAGATTATTTCTCCTTGTTGGTCGACCGACTACCACTCCTTACGTTTACGGGCAGGATATCTTCCTGCAAATACAAAAAAAAGAAAACCTTCTTGTTTCCTTTGTCAATGAAATTTTTCGGTCTGCGCATTTTACAGATTCGGCCACTTTGTTATACGCTGCAAAAAATGCATTGTTTGCTGGTGTTGGTGATGTAGTTTCTGCTGCCTTTGACGAAAACGGTATAGGTTTGGTTGTCGACGATGCGGTGATCAATGAGGTTAGTTGTGATGTATTTTTTGTTGATATTGTAATCGCAAATGCAGTGAACGAAGTATCATTAGAGCCGTGGAATTTTGACCTTATCAACGTGCTCTCTGACGGTGGTAGACGAAAGACCCCCGCTTTTATTACGGATAATTATATATTGCGCCTGTGATGTTTATATATTTTGGTTCATTGAACGAATGCGTAATTGATTCACACTTCGTAAATAGCGCATTATGCAACTTTGTTGTCACTGCTACTCAACGGCCTATTCTACATCGCGTAAAGTATGATGTTCCACTAATTACACATGGAACGTACTAAAAACATCTAAATATATAACTTGTGCGCATTGTTTTATTTTTATCAAGAATTTGTGAAAAACGTAATTTTCTTAACTGCTGTTCGTTCAGTAATGTATAGAAGGTACAACGAAATATTATGCCGGCAAATCGCTGCGTATGTTTCCCAAACAATACCGAAATACTTACCTATAGCACACATATTGCGTTATCAAGTTTTTCTAATAATCCCTTACAAAAGATCTAAATCAGCGAAAACTGCAGTATCATTTTTTGAAATAGAGCAGCAAGCGTGCGGCGTCAAATGTTTTTTTTTTTAACCCCTCTTTGGGCATGTCAACAAAGGATCTTCGCCCAGAAACGACACGAGGAAAAAGGATATCAGTTAGATGTAATAATAATAATAATAATAATAATAATAAACCTTTATTGAGGAAATTCTTAAACTATATAACAAACATGAGAATAGTATAAATTTGATATAGAAAGAACTAAATATTAAATTTCCTCGGCCCATGATGAGCAAAGGTTTCCTGTAATCTCTCCCATTCAATTCTATCTATGGCTACTCTTTGAAAATTTTTGTTCAATAAAAAATTACTAAAATCATCCCTCCACCTTGTCAACTGATGCCCCCTTCTTCTTTTATAATGTGCAAGAAACCAGAAAGTGGCTCTATACGTCCATCTGTCATCCTTCATTCTTGCTACATGACCAGCCCAAGCCCATTTTTGTCTTCTAACATATCTGATTGCATCTATATTATTTTTTAATTTTTGTTTTATCAGTTTGAGAGGTACTTTATCTTTTTTCTTAATATTTAAAATAGACCGTTCAATTGTATTTTGTGTTACCTTTATTTTATTAATATTTTTTGAAGTCAGACACCAGGTTTGACTGCCGTATGTTAAACTAGGTATAATAGTCGCGTTGAAAATTATACTTTTGTGGTAATTGTTAAAAGGGCCTTTAAAAATATATTTTAGTGCCCAATACTTGTTCCAAGCTTTCGTTATTCTAGTATTTACTTCCGTTTCAGTACGATTTTCAAAAGATAATTGCTGACCTAGGTACGTTACTTGATTTACTATTTCTATAACCATTCCATTAACTTGTACTATTTTAGCGTTTCGGTTTTCTGTAAATATTTTCGTTTTTCCGATATTTATGGAAAGACCGGCTTTTTTCCCCACATTGTCTAATTCTGTTATCATAGTTTTTAGTTCTTCCAAGGAATTTGACAAGAGAACCACGTCATCCGCAAATCTTAAATTGGAAATTCTTTTTCCATTTATGTTTAAACCTTTGTTATCCCAGTGCAAATTCCTAAAAATATCTTTCAAAGCACAATTAAACAAAACCGGTGATAATGGGTCACCCTGTCTAACCCCTTTCTTAATATCAAAGTACCGACCCTCTACATCTGTTAATATTCTGGCTCTAAGGTCTTTATACATATTTTTTATTAATATTATGTAATTTTCTGGAACTCCTTGACTTTTAAGTGATGCAAATAAGTACTGATGTTTTAAAGAGTCGAAAGCTTTATTATAGTCAATTAGAGCCATATATATTTCGATTTGATATTCTATACATTTCTCAATGACTTGGTTCATGACATGTAGGTGATCTATCGTAGCGAACGACCTTCTGAAACCAGCTTGTTCTACAGGTTGTTCGACTCTTATAATAGGCTGTATTTTATTTTCTAACAACTTTGAAAACATTTTTGAAATAGTCAAACTTAAAGATATTGGACGATAGTTTTCAATTTTGTGTCAATCCCCCTTTTTAAACAACAATATTATATCAGAGTACTTCCATTTACAGGGAATAATGCCTGTTTTTAAAATTCTATTAAATAGGATCGTTAAGATTTTTATTAATTGTAAACCTCCCAATTTTATGTGTTCGTTCATTATTTTGTCACTGCCTGGGCTTTTGTTGCGTCTCAATCTTTTTACTATCTCCTCTACTTCTTCATTCAGAAATTCTGGTTCTACTGTAGAACTAGTTTCAACAGAATTGCTTATACCGTGATCGTTATCTATGTCATTATACAAATTTTTATAATATTCAGTTATGAAGTTATTTATTTCTTTTCTGTCGCATATTTTCTCCCCTTTCAAGTTCATGAAATGAGTTGCCCATTGTGTACCTATACTGAGTTTCTTTTTTAGCAGTTTTATATTTTTACTTCCTTCTAAAATGTTATTAATAATTTCATTTTTTTGAGCTCGGTCCCTTTCTCTTATTTTATTTCTTATAGCTCTTGACACTAAATTTAATTCAATCTTTTCTTTTGGAGACCTGTTAGCGATTTTTAAAATTTCCATTCTTCTTTTACGTAATTGGTAAATGTCGTCTACTTCGCTTATCTGTGGGATATTTCCACTTCTTTTCTTGGATGTGTTTGTGAATGTTGACGTTATTGTTTGAGATATGGCATTATATAGTTCGTCAATCTCTTGATCTCTATTTAAGTTTATCTTTCCTAACTCTTCACTAATTATGTTTTCGTACTTTTCATAGTCTAATTCTGTATTCAAATTTTTTATGACTCTCTTATAGTATTTTTCTTTATCAATTGCAATTGTTATAATTAGCAGTCTATGATCTGTATAGAAGCTGAATTTGTTCAAACCTTTTATTTCGAAATTTATAATTGACTGATTCATGCTAGGTACTAGTATATAGTCTATTAGTGATTTATACTGTTGATTTGGAGATATCCATGACCATCTATTTCCTATTCTTTTTTTAAACAGACTATTTACTATTTTTAAATTGAATTCTTGACAGAATCTTATGAGCATCCAACCCCTTTCGTTGCGTTTCCCATAACCGTATAAACCCATTGTTTGTTTTTCACTTTTCTCTCTTTGCCCTATCTGGCTATTCCAGTCTCCCATAATTATTAAGTTGTTGTTCTTTATTTTAATTGAATTTAAAATGTTTCTTAAATTTTCGTAGAAATTTTCTATTTCCCAATCTTCTGCAGCTGTAGTCGGAGCATAAACTTGAATACATGTTAGTATAACTTTATTAATTTTTATTTTTAAAATTGCTATTCTGTCGTTAATCCCGTTTGTCTCTACTACATTACTTATATATTCATTTTTAATAATAAAACCGACTCCTTTTTGTCCTGAGTTATTACCTATATAATAAAAAAGGTTCCCCTTTTGTGTGCGTATAATTTTCTCTCCAGGTCTTCTTACTTCGGACAATCCTAAAATTTTAATATTAGATTTCTGAATGCCTCTTCTAATTCAATTAAGCTTTCTGGACTTTTAAGTGACCTTACATTCAGAGTAGTTATATGAACTTTGTGTTTTATTTTATTTTTATTACTTTTTTTATTATTGGTTTGATTTAAATTGCGCTTATCTAAATTTTTAGTAGTAATTTTAAATGACGGGAGTGATGGAGGAAAAAAGGTATACTCACCCTCGCTTAACGGCGTTTCTGGGTGAGGAAGTTAGATGTAAAGTCGGTGTCAAATGTTGATAAGATAAAAGAACTGAGGATAGGAACAGTGAAGATCGACGGAAACGATAAGATATACGAGTTACAATAAGGAGTAGGGAGTTTGAGTGATAGCAGATTGGAGTACAAAGAAATGCGTTCGTTCACGAGGGATGGATATTCAAAGAGGATATGGTCAGGATCACAGACGGCTTCGTCGTCAGAATGAAGAGGATAACTAGGGGAAAGAGTGCGAAATGAAAACGATAACGTGAAGAAGGAAAAAGAGTCCGATTTAGACGTAAACGGATAATAGGGACAATAACGGAACGGCGAAGCGAAAGAAAATCGTAAAACCAAGACCGCGTGGGAAGATTAGGTTGGATGGAAAAATAAAATTGTTTCGCTAAAAATCTTGTTAGGTGGGACCGTGACATCCCCACCGGGCAGACACTACCGCCATTGAACGGTGGGTTTCGCGTTCCAATTGTTTTTTAATACACTTATTTTTTTTTCTTTTCACAAAAGCCTAATGTTCTGCTAGGCAAAGCTTTTCCGGTGGCGGCAAGCCGTCACTTGCCACTGTGCCTGTTTTTGAATAAAAAAAAAAAAAAAAATTTATATTTTTTATAATTCTATTATGTAACCATCCTCATCTCACGTTAAGTAACTTTGTACGTATAAGTTGTTTGCTCGCATTATCAGTATTTAATTGTAACCGGATTGTATTATATACTGCAGTGTTCTTATCAGTTCGGCGGGATCGTTTTTATCTATATTTTCTCTAATACTAATTTTACCGATCATTTTATTTTTACTTACATTTGTATTGTAGTGCATATTTTCTTTCTTTTTAGTTTTTGCTGCGCAGAAGCTTTGCCTTTGCGTAGACAAGTTCTACTGAATGGATTTCCTAAAAAAGATCCGAGCAATTTTACAAAATATCAGTAGTAAAACGAATGTGTCGAAAGGACAATTAAGCGAAAAAACTTTTAAACGTGAGTAGAAAGCATCGATACTGATGTCGGAAAAATTTCGGTTATGCTAGAAGACCTTTCCAAAATACTTAATACTAAAGTTACTAAAACTACTACAATGCAATGACAACTAATAAACGTACGTTTTCCGACGTAGTAAATAATAACAAAACTGTCCTAAAGAACAAAATTATTATTAAATCGGATAATATCGATTCTTTTGATAAAAATCTAAAAGAAAAAATATGTCCATATAAGTGTGATATTCGCGTTACTTTTTATAAAAAAATCAACAAAATACCGCTATTATTAATACGGCGTCTAAAGATGATACTAACAAGTTGCAGCAGGATATCACCGACAAAATAAAGGATGTTACTACCCGCGTAGAAAAACTCAGAGATCCAACTATTCTAATATTCTGAACTAATAACATCACAGAAAAAGACGTCGAAAATTACTTCCTCAATGTGTTTGACGAGAAGCCTATTAACAAAGTTAGCAATGAGAAGGCTAGTCGAATATATGTACGACTTACTCCTCAAATCTATCAAAAACTACCAACTGGAAGGAGGATTAGAATTAATTGGGAGTATCTCGCTTTCGTGGATGCCATTTCTGCGAGGTTTTGCAATATGTGTCATAAATACGGTCATTCTGAAAAAATCTGCCGTTCAGATGAATCTTTCATCGACTTTGTTGGTAAATACAAACAAGATACATGCACCAACTGTCTGCATTTTAAATTACAACCGAATTTTTCGTCTAATATCGCTAATGTTGAACGTGTAAATAAAGCTGTGGGCGAAATTGATCACAAAACCGGTAACAGGAATTGTCCTGTTTACATCAAAGCTCTCAATAATATCAAAGCTAGGACTGACTATGGTCAATAATTTATCATACATTAATGTTAATAACGCTTACGCTTGTCAATTATAGTTTCTCAAAAATATTTATGACGAGTTTAATCGCAGTTCTTGTTGAACCGTATGCTCCATCTGGTGCTCTTTCTGGTAACTCTAACTACACTTCCTATTTAAATTCCCGAATTGCCGTTATTATTAAAAACAACATCACGCATAGGCTCCTATCATGTAGTAATAGTATCATTGCTTTATGCATCGATAAATTAATAATTATCGGCGTTTATATTTCCCCTAATAAACCAAAATTCAATCACATTACCATTATTGACAATTTTTGTAAAAAATATAACAACTATTCTTTACTGTTAGTAGACGACTTTAATTTCGATTGCCCACCTTCGAATCTAAAATTTAACTCAGAGAACATTGCTTTTGCTGAATTCATTTATAGTAAAAATCTGTGTATTCTAAATAATAATTCATTCACATTCACTAAACACAACGGTAGTAGTATTATTGATTATCTTATGGTTTCCCAAAGAATTTCACCTAGCGTTACATTTTCGTTAAATGACTTTGACCTTAGTCCACATAAAAATATAAAATCTACCATATATATTTCCTTTCCTATCTCTGAAAACCAATCACATAACAAAATTGATATACGTCTATTTTATGAAAATGTTGACCGTGATTTTCTACACGAAATTGAAAACAAGGTTATTCGTTGTGCTTACGGTTCGCCGCTGGACAAATCTCCATCAATAGATTGGTGAAATAAAGATTTGCAGTTCTTAAAAACTAAAATTAATATGCTTCGTAGGAAAAAAACAAAATGCAAGAGCAGTTATATTTTATTTTTTATCAGCATACACTTAAGGCTGTTTATGAGGAATATAAAAATTTAATATCTAAGTCCAAGTTGAATAAATGGAAAGAACTAGTTCGAAATAGCACCGCATGGGGTAGACCATACAAAATTCTGACGTCTAAAAATCGGGACACTACTATTCCCGATATTAAAAGTAATGTCAATACAACCTTAACAGACAATCGAGAAAAATGTAATACATTCTTTGCAAACTTCTTTCCAAATGTTACAGATAAAATTCTTAAACATACAAGAAATTTCGGCTGTCACAATCACGACTGTCCACATTCTGTTCCATTAGTCGACACAAAATTCGTTAATGACATTATTAAGCAACTAAATAACAGAAAAGCTCCCGGTGAGGATAAAATTACTAATCAAATTATTAAATTGATTAATATTTTATCTAAAACACTGTCCAACAAACGTTTTCAATAAATGCTTGCAATTTCAAATTTTTCCAACTTGTTGGAAAGTTGAAAGTATTATACTCCTTCCTAAACCTGGTAAAGATAATTCCGAAATTTCTGCTTATAGACCTATTTCTCTATTAAATTCTATTGGTAAAGTTTATGAAAAAATTATTAATGAATTTATATTAAAAGAAGTTACAGAGAAATCTGCTTTTCATGATTGCCAGTTCGGTTTTAGACGTCAGGTGTCGGCAGAAAATGCGGTGTACTTACTAGTTTCTAAGATTAGAAAGGAACTGCATATTGGCTCATCGACGGTTGTCATATCATATGATATCAAAGGTGCATTTGATAACTTGCCGTTGGTCCTCCATCATCCAAATTTTAAGGGAAATGGAATTTAGCCCATTCCTTATTAATATAATCATTGATTGCTTTAATGATGGGCAGGCCACTTTATCATTTAATGATGTAACCGATCATATTCAGCCTAGATGCAGCGTTCCCCAAGGTTCTGTCCTGGGACCTACTCTTTGAAACATTTTATATTCCAAGGTACACGATATGGAGGAATTCTGTGCGCTACTTAATAATTCGTGCAACATCATTTCCTATGCAGATGATCTATGTATTCAGTTCGGCGTCAATAAGTATACTGATTTTTCGTAAATAGAATTAATTTGCAAACAACTAGAAAATACCATAACTTCTTTAGGTCTTAAATTTTCGGTTCCCAAATGTCAATATATTGTGTTTGGAGATCGGAAAATTGTTGATATTATAAACAATCTTGAACTTGTGACTAATCAACCTGTTGCACACACACGAGTTTTGAAATATCTTGGTGTATTTATAGATGATAGGCTAACCTTTTCCCCTCATATAATTTATTTTCACAGGAGATGTGATTCACTCTATGCTAAATTTAAACGGCTTTAGCCAAACGTTAATGGTCTGAGATGTAGAGAAAGAGTATTACTACATAAAGGGCTTATTCAATCCCTTTATGCGTATTGCTCGTGTGTCTACGTCTCTCCATCTATTTTGAAATCAACGAAAATTTCTCCTAAATATTGGCTCTATATATAGAACAACTTCAACATCAGCCGCAAATGTTGTTTGTAATATTCTTCCCCTTGATTTATTTATAATTAAATCCAGCATCATTTTTGAATATAGAATTACTAAGACTACCAGACTTCTCACGAATGCAGTATACTTAAATCCTGATGTGTTTAATAAATTTGGGGATTTCCTATCAAGAAGAAACTTTAAATCTATTATTAAGGATGCCATAATCTCTAAATGGCAATCTAGATGGGACAGTTATGACACAGGTCGCAAAACTTATCAATTTTTCCCTAGTTTAGCAATTAGAGCTAAATTCAAAGATGCTAATATTAATTTTTATAGTGCGCAGGTGCTCTCTGGGCGCGGCAAGTTTGGCGAATATCTGTATAGATTTCATCTTACTAGTGGGCCAGAGTGTACGCTTTGTAGCACTACTCCCGATGATATTAAGCACCTTGTGTACGACTGTCCGGCCTTCAGTACTTTACGTAGCTTGTATCGCATTTCCTCTTCTTCCGAACTTACACTAACACCTGATAATATTGAGAGTTTTCTTTTATTTTCTGAAGCAGCGATGAAGTTGAAATTTTCGAGTAGCTAATAATTAATTATTTATCCGGCATATTATTGAAGCCAACCGTGAATCGAAATTATCGAAAACTTAAACTTAATAAATTCTGTACTGCCGGAGAGCTTCGCCCACAAATTTATCATTAACTATAAGGATACACATATCACTGACAAATTGTTATCTGCGACATTAATACTTTCCTATTTTTATTTATTCATTTTTTCCCCTCTTTTTATGAAGTAATAATTTTCTTTTTTTCCCCTAAGTTATAGCCCTATTATTTCAACTTATTATACGTATACAACCTTACCTACTTACAGTATCACGGACTATGTTTTTCATCCCTGTTATTGTTTATACTCTTAGTACACTTTGCAGGGAGTTTTCACACATATTATTTATTTTAAACTTTTTATTACACTTTTTATTTATTTTTTATTCCACACCATGAGTTAAATTTGTGCTTACACAATACTTACTCCCTGCTCCTTTATTTACAATTGAAAAATAATATATTTGTCCTTCCAGAGGTTATATAGGGTGGGGCCAAAAAAAAACAAAAAATAAACATTCTCATCTCGAAATTTTTGAGAAGGAAGAAAATCGATTCATATCAACTGGCAACCATAACAGGGACCGTGTAAAAAGATGATTTATAACAATATATATATATATATATATACATGTAATAAGTACGTGTACACACCGAGTGTCGGATTAAGTAAGTGCGGGGCCCGTAGCAAATTCTATCGAGGGGCCCTTGATCTACTGAGTTCTTAAGTATAAAATGGTAAAACAATAATTCAATACTCAATATGTTTGTGCCATCTATAGGTTACAAATTATGTTAGTGTTTAATGGTAAAGTAAATTACAATAGGCCCTGTTGACCTTTGACAACTACAAAAAGCCAGAGTTGAGATTGCCCTAGCAATTTAGAATAATTTTGATAAGAAACTAACATTTTAAAACTGACGATTAATAGCGACGAACTTTTATTATTTTTGAAATTGTACAAAATAACTTTTCTAGATTTAATGTAGGCGAATTTAGAGATAATACTATTCGTATCAATTTCTCTGAGCAAATCATATTCTATATTCATCAAAGAGAGATAACTCAGACGTTCTTGATTCATCGTGTTCCATTTTTTATACGCTTCAATGGCAAAAATTAACGTTCGCCACTGCAGTTAGTCATCATGAGAGACAAATAAATGCGCAGAGCAATTTCTAAATTTAGGAAACATGATTCTAATGAATTTTCTATTAGGAATTTATAATATTGAATTTCCAGAGCTTCGTTTTTTGAACTGTCAATCGCACTATCCACATCCGTTTTCAGAAGCTCGGCAAACTACACTAATTCGTCGGCTAGACTGTCTTCCACATCATTTGTATAAGCACTGACCATTATTGGAGTTTTTTTCAGAATCTCTTCTGTTGTAATAAATTTTAACTGTCAAAATATTCCGAAAACACTACTAAGTTTTTGGTATGCTTTCACGCGTTTATCTAAAGCAGATAGTGTGTTATCAATATATGACTATAAACACCTCAATTTCAAACTGTTTACCAGGTGTTTAATTTTCAACAAATTCATCAAGTGTACTAGAACCGCTAAAATGGTCATACTTTGTGTTTCGCTTGTGTCGTCTGAAGTTTGTTGCTGATATTCATGATAGCCTGTCAGATCTTTGGCTTTTGCTTCGATATCTGAAAATGTGAATGGCATTGTTTGGACAGATCCATATAATTAATCATAAAAGGCGTACCCTGTATTAAGATTTGCACGCGTTCTAGGATAACATTCCAAGTAATTGCCATTATTCCCGTTTTCAACTTATTCATCTTTGAAACTAGTCCGTAAGCTTGATTACGACACTCTGCCTTTTGACCTATATTATTGGAAATATCAATCAGCTCTGGCGGGCCACCTAGTGTATCCGCGACAACCGTTTCAAAATCGGAATTTTCGAAGTAAGGGCTTTCGTAAGAAGACTCCAACGATGTGTAGAAGCAGAAAAAATAAAATTATAAATATTTTCCATAAAATCGAAAAAAAAATAATCCTTCTATATACAACAGTTTACAGCGCACTTAGCAATTAAATTTAATGAAAGACAGTGAATGTATTTTGCATACTTATTTATTCCTTTAATTCGTGCTTGCAGGCCGCTGTATTTTCCGCTCATGTTTGCTGGCAATAGCTTTGACCACGACAATCTTTGATATCAATGCCATTCTTACTTAAGAAATCTAGTCAACTTTGGGCAAGTTGTTCAGCAACGTAGCTTTGCATGTCTAAAAACTTAACAAATCTCTCAACTAGTTCAGATGGTAGAACATAGCGCACTATCCGAGTCAGTTGGTCTACATGCGATATATCTGGAGCAGAATATAACGATACTGAATAGCACCTGGATCCCTTAATTTCGCAAATAATTTGATCCAGCCTGCTTGATGCAGTTAATTTGATAAATTCCTCGCATGTTGTTTTAAAAGTGCTCGCACATGTCAGAATTTTTGTAGAGCCAATTATCAGGCCGATTAAAATTCTGTACATTTATACAAGCGACTTTTTGTAGAACTTGTGCATTTACCTTATGAAATTATGTGTTTCATTTTCGCAAACGAAATAATCCATTAACAATTGTCTGCAATGGATTGTCTCGGTTGCAAAAGGTGTAACGTTTCACGTTTTAGTGACATTTAGTAAATTCAATATACCACGACTTAATAAGTTTCACTCTAAAACTTACGTTCAGGCGAAGGCAGGTCTGGATACGCGGGGCCCGTAGAAATTGCTGCTCTCGCTACGTGGTTAATCCGGCACTGTACACACCACTCTATCGAAAGATATTCACGATATGATACATTGTACATTTAGTCTGTAAGTGAGTTTTTAAAGTGAAACTTTTACCGGCATGGTAGGGAAAAATTTCGGTTACGCGTTAGACGTAAGGTAGGTATGTAATAAGCATAACTGAAATAGACCAATGATAATGATACTTTTTTATAAATCTATATATTATTTATTGAAAATGAACATTTTGTTTATACTGATACCTTTTCCATCCTAATCATTTTTTAAAGCACAATTTAAAATAATAATGATAATAATGAATGTGTTAGTTATATATAAAATTAATTTAAAATAAAACTTTATTATAGAATTTAATACATGTAAGCCAAAGAAGTTTCACTTCCTCCGCGTGTACACACTGATACACGCATCATGATTTTTTTTTTGTTTCAAATATGTATGTACAAGAAAAGGGATTTCCAAAATTAGTTAAAATATTTTAAAACTATATTCCTGAATATAAAAAAAAAAATATATAAAACGCCATGTTCCTCGTTGTGTAAAGAAATAATTTAGATATGTTTTTAAGATAAAGCGATAGCAAAATTATGTACATCGTTTTAAAATTATGCTTCAAAAGGGGAAACATTATTTAAAACAAGCATCTATTGACCGGAGAGGGAGATGAAGAAAGGAGTAAAAAATAGCTACAAAGTATAGATTGGATGAGGTCAAGGTGAGAAACGTGCGAAAAATTATATCACAGCTGGTAGGTGCACAAAGTCGATAAGATGCGCAATAATGAATTACGATGAAATAATTACGATGGTAGAGCTGTTGTAAATAAAATAATAAAAAAACATATATATATAACCTTATTAGTAAAGCTTCGTAACATGTTTCCAATTTAACTCGGATATTTGCATCAGTTATTTCAAATTTCCTTGACGTAATTGTCCTGTAGTTACGATTTAAAAAAAAATGTATTTGGATACATTAACTAGATTAGAAATAAACTGCAGCTACCATGCAAAGGGTTTCAATAAGTATTCGTTGAATACTACATCTTTACAGTTTTGTAACATTGATTTAAACGCTTCTCTCGGAGGTAACCAAGAATTACGAAAAAAAAAGTTTTAGATTTAGTGATGTTACATAAATTTTTCGATTTCGTTCTAAAAATCAGAAATTTCCCTCAGCGGCTTATGTTGTTTGCAATTTATAAAAATTGAATACGAATTATGTTTCACGTTTCCACTGCGTTGGATTGTTGTAAAAAGAATTTAGATGTGTAATTTCAAATTTTTTTACTTAAAATAAAGCGATCTCAAAAAGTATTTAAAACTATATTCTGAAATATAAAACGCGATGTATTTTTTAAAAACAAATTAGATCTTTGTATGTTATTTTTTGTTCTAGTAGCCCGAGAGCTGATCAGCATTTTTGGGTAGGTATTTAAGACACTTCGAAAACTTGTTTAATACGTTCTTTAGTAATACCTAAATGTGAAAAGACAGACCTGGCTGAAAGGTTAGGGGGCTTAAGCGACCCTTAAATTTTTAAAAAAGGGAAATTTTTTTTTGAAAAAAATGTTTTTAAGGCACTTTAGAATATGTTAAATTGAAGAGTTAAAAAATCAAAAAGTCAGGTTGCCAGGTGCTTGCAAAATTACGCTTTAAAAAATCGCAAAAATGTACTTCAGGCACGATGAAATTTATACAGAATAATAACATTCGTGGCTAAAAATAAATATTTACAAAAAGACAGGTCGTTTCGGTGGGACATTTTACCTGCCAGGCGATTGAAAATGTTCAACGTGAGTGTGAGTGAGTAACGCTATAGGTAGGTTAAAGTTGATTTTTCTTGCATGTCTTCAAAAACGTAGTCTTCTAAATTGTTTACCGGAGATATATTTTGATAAATTATACCAACAGTGTCGTGTAATGTGCCTTTACCTGAGGCAGTGTCAACAAAACGATCGAAGTTGTCAAACGCTACTACATTACACATAACCCATTTTCAGTAACAACACCTTCAGAACACAATATGGATCGGCTGGATGATGAAAATGTAGCCTCTGTCTTTGATTCTTCAATCGTATGGTAGCTGCAGCAATGGCCATACCTATTTATGATCTCAACAACTTTTCGGGAACTCGTTATACTTTTTAATGTCATACCCAGTGTGTAATATGTTGACTGGTTTTTATTTTTCCATGTGTAACATTAGAAATTAAATCGCCAGCCGATGAGAAACATTTTCGTTCATGTTCCGTGGATTTTATACTTTTGTAGCGATACCCGTACAATACAGACGAATCAAAATCGTTTATTATTTGGGATCTTTTGTTTTCTCCCTTCAATAAATCCGAGGTGTGCAAATTTTCGGGTAATGGTGTTTTTCCCATGTTTAAAATTGTTTGCCGTAAAATAAGAGCAGCATTTTGGATAACGTCTTTCTCTTCTATAAGAGAAAACATGTCATCATTGACTAAAAGTAACCTTTTGGTCCCACAATTTTTTTATTGTTCATTAATATTATTTGTAACTCATCTTTATACTTTTTTTTTCAATTTCATCTCAAAGTGAACTTTAATGAAGACGTTGTTATACTTTTCACCGTTTGTTATTACTATGTTCGTTATTATATCTACATAACTATTGCATATAGAAGTGAAAGAGCGGAATGTTTTCTGTTGCAAAATACTTTGATCAATAAAACTACAAATTTCATCAAATGCTTCTTTATGCAATTGTAAATTTTTGTGGTAATTAGTTTCCAGAATTTTTCGTCTAATTCTCGTAATGTATTAACCCATGTTTTTTTTTTCTCATTTCCAACACTTCAAGAATTTTTTTTGAAGTTTTTTCGTTAAACACAATAATTTTTTCGTTATTTTTTGAGCTAACTTTTCACTGGCCGTCATATATAATTATTAATGAAATAGCGAATGATAACAAAATTATGGATACAGAAATACGTTGTATTATATGATTGAGAATACTCCAATGTAAGTCACGTTGTTACGCGAGAGCTAATCGCATCGCAGCGTCATTCAACTGAGACAGCTGCCGATATACGCTCTCTCTTACAATTTAACCTACCCATAGAGCTACTCATTCATACTCATGTTGAACATTCTCAATCGGCCGGCAGGTAAAATGTCCCAACCGAAACGACCTCTCTTTTGGTAAATATTTATTCTTAGCCACGAATATTCTTCTTCTTTCTCTCCTCAACCTAATGGTTGGTGGGTACTATCTATTCGTACATCGCAGCTGTACAGATATAGGTAGTGTACTAGGAAATTATTATATGCAACGCAGGTGTACACACGCAAGACTACATTCGGAACTGATAGTTATCGTTTGATTTATCGATATACAAGTGCAATCCCGTGTGGGTCTGCTGTGTACTGACCTAACGCGCATATGATGTTGAACGTGGTGGTTTGCCATTGCCTTCCACATGATTATTAGCGATTATTTATTTATTTATTTAATTCTTGTAATGAGTTCTTAGGCGCTCGGGATCGAACCCGTGACCTCCATAACGGAAGTCAAGCGCTCTAGCAACTAGGCTATCGCGATTATCCTGTATAAATTTCATCGTGCTCAAAGTACATTTTTTCGATTTTTTAAAACATAATTTTGCAAGCACCTGGCAACACTTTTGCCCCGAATAAATGATCTGGCTTTTTGATTTTTTAACTCTTCAAATACTAAATTTTAACACATTAAAATTTTAAAGTGACCCGGAACATTTTTTGCAAAGAAATTTTCCCTTCTTTAAAAATTTAAGGGTCGCTTAGGCCCCTAACCTTTCAGCCAGGTCTGTCTTTTGGCATTTAGATATTACTAAAGGACGTATTGAACAAGTTTTCGAAGTGCCTCAAATACTTACCCAAAAGTACTGATCTCTTGGGCTATAATTTCAACCGAAAATAAAGCGATCTGGAGAAGTATTTAAATGGTTTTAATTTCCATCACGATGTATCTTTTGAAAAGAAATGAAATCCGTTTTTTTCAAATTTTTAACTGAGAATACAGCGATCTCAAGATGTATTTTAAATATTTTGAAAGTGGATTACCACATCTCCATCACGATCTATTTTTTAAAAAATAATTTAGATACGTTTTTTTTTTTTTTTTGTTTTTTTTTTTGAAATTGATACTTAAAAGGAAAAGAAAACGATTGTCCAAGGATTTAAAATGCGTTAAAAACTATATTCCGGAATATAAAATGCGATGTAGTGTTTAAAGAAAAAAGTTGAATACGTTTCTTACATTTTTTTTCTAAGCTAAAATAAAGCGGTCGCAAAAGTATTTAAAATGTGTTAAAACTATATTAGCAAATTTCCATCAGGCTGTATTGGTAAAAAGAAGACAGGTAAGTTTTTCAGCAGGTTAATTACACTAAAGCGAATGCAAAAGTTACGTGAAAGGGAACGTCAAATAAGATGCCATTAAATACATTTATCAATTCATTGAAATAAACGAAAACTGTTTTGTACTCGATTCTCTGTATTTGAATATGTGAATAATATGTATGTATGTATCTTTGTACAACATTGAACTATAACATCGTATGTGGGGAAATACTCATTACTATAGTTTTGCAATAATCAGTGAAGCATGTGGAAATAGAAAAGTGTGTACTGGTGGTATAATTCTTATTTTCTTTTCGAATAGCCAAAAGTATTATTGAAGTAAAACACAAATTCGTCTGAAAGTTTTAAAGACTCGAAATAAACCAGAACTGATAGGGATAACAGATGCACGCGTAGCATATATATTTTGTTACTTACAATGGTAAACATAAAATGATCGTAACATATAAAAGTATTCTTTTTTCGTATATATGAAGTGTATTGTACCGCTAATTGCAGTCATGTTTTTCAAAGTAATATTTAACGCTACTCGAATGCTGCTGTAAGCAAAAAATGTATAGGTGAGTTTTTTCTTTTATTATTTTAATACCCTATCTTGTAAAAAATAACTCGAACAAAGGAATTAACGAACATATTAATTTCCTTTCCTCTTCTGCCCTTAAGAGACTGAACCTACTGAAAGCTCTTTCCCCAACAAAATGGGGAAGCGATCCTTTTCTCCTCATTTCCTTGTACAATTCGATTATCTGTTCCAAATTCGATTACTGTTCCTCTTTATCTATGTCTCTGCCTTAAAATCACTTCTTTTCAAGCCGGATATAATTCAAAATTCTTGTATTCGTCTTTGCCTTGGTGCTCTTAGATCTTCTCAAGTACCAGCAGTTCTCGCTGGTCAAACTCGCCCCTCCTTTTCATCCGCAGATCCTATTTAGGATATCGCTTCTTGTGTAAACGCTTACCGTTATCATTTCTATTCTACAAAATTGGCGTTTTACTCCCGAGAAAATTCCTATTCTAGTCCACATTGCTTTGTGGCTGAATTCCTTTTTATCCTGCACAATTTCTTATAACAATCTCCCTTACTTTTCTTTCAATTTTGCAGATCTCTCCAATCCTCCCAATGTATTCTACATTTAGCTCTTTCCTCCAAATCCCTTTCCTATCCAACAGTTATACAGGAATTCCATAGTTATATCGAATTCCGTTTTCCTTCCCATATTGCTATTTTTACGGATGGTTTGAAGGGGCCTAATGGAGTTGGAGCTTCTTTCATCATTTCGAGTATTAATTTCTCTGAATCTTTTCGTCTCCCTTCTTTTTGTACTATCTTTACGGCTGAGTTAGAGGCCATTTTACGTTCCATAATCCATATATCCTCACATCGTTCTTCTTCTAAATATTTAATTATCTCCGGCTCGATGTGTGTGCTCTTAAAGCTATTTCCTCTCATTTCTCCTCCCACTCTCCTGACCTTTTTATCCTCCGTATTCGCTCTCTCATTCACACTCTCTTCTCACATCACGCTACCCGCATTGAAATGCTCTGGGTAATTCAGTCATATGGGGATATAGGGTAACGAAATGGCAGATTCCTTGGCTCAGATTGCTGTATCCTCCCGCTTTTTTTCCTCTAAAATTCCCGTTTCTAATTTACTCCCATTGTGTAAAAAGTTTCATGTTAGATTTTGGTCAGATTTTTACGTTTCTTCCTTTTCTAATCAACCTTCCTCTTAAATTTTTCCATCCACCCTAATCTTCCCACGCCGGCTTGGTTTTACGATTTTCTGTCGCTTCGCCGTTCTGTTATTGTTCCTATTATCCGTTTACGTCTAAATCGGACTCTTTTTCCTTCTTCACGTTATCGTTTTCATTTCGCACTCTTTCCCCTAGTTATCCTCTTCATTCTGACGACGAAGCCGTCTGTGATCCTGACCATATCCTCTTTGAATATCCATCCCTCGTGAACGAACGCATTTCTTTGTACTCCAATCTGCTATCACTCAAACTCCCTACTCCTTATTGTAACTCGTATATCTTATCGTTTCCGTCGATCTTCACTGTTCCTATCCTCAGTTCTTTTATCTTATCAACATTTGACACCGACTTTACATCTAACTGATATCCTTTTTCCTCGTGTCGTTTCTGGGCGAAGATCCTTTGTTGACATGCCCAAAGAGGGGTTAAAAAAAAAACATTTGACGCCGCACGCTTGCTGCTCTATTTCAAAAAATGATACTGCAGTTTTCGCTGATTTAGATCTTTTGTAAGGGATTATTAGAAAAACTTGATAACGCAATATGTGTGCTATAGGTAAGTATTTCGGTATTGTTTGGGAAACATACGCAGCGATTTGCCGGCATAATATTTCGTTGTACCTTCTATACATTACTGAACGAACAGCAGTTAAGAAAATTACGTTTTTCACAAATTCTTGATAAAAATAAAACAATGCGCACAAGTTATATATTTAGATGTTTTTAGTACGTTCCATGTGTAATTAGTGGAACATCATACTTTACGCGATGTAGAATAGGCCGTTGAGTAGCAGTGACAACAAAGTTGCACAATGCGCTATTTACGAAGTGTGAATCAATTACGCATTCGTTCAATGAACCAAAATATATAAACATCACAGGCGCAATATATAATTATCCGTAATAAAAGCGGGGGTCTTTCGTCTACCACCGTCAGAGAGCACGTTGATAAGGTCAAAATTCCACGGCTCTAATGATACTTCGTTCACTGCATTTGCGATTACAATATCAACAAAAAATACATCACAACTAACCTCATTGATCACCGCATCGTCGACAACCAAACCTATACCGTTTTCGTCAAAGGCAGCAGAAACTACATCACCAACACCAGCAAACAATGCATTTTTTGCAGCGTATAACAAAGTGGCCGAATCTGTAAAATGCGCAGACCGAAAAATTTCATTGACAAAGGAAACAAGAAGGTTTTCTTTTTTTTTATTTGCAGGAAGATATCCTGCCCGTAAACGTAAGGAGTGGTAGTCGGTCGACCAACAAGGAGAAATAATCTTTTTTTTTTTTGTGGTTTCATAAACACGTGGCAAGAAGCTATCATCTAACAACAGACTTGATAAAAAAATAGAACAATGTTAACACCTTGTTTTTTTTTATTAAAGTTAAAAATTTCATGTTTTTTATCAGGAAACTGAAAAAGCAACTTAACGTAGGTACTCTCCGTGGAATGTATACTTCGTCAATTCAACAGATCAAAAAATATATGATAGAAACGAGATAAGATTATATTTAAGCTTAAGTATTACGAAATTATTCTCAAAATTAATAGAAAAGAGATTAAAACATTTTTTTTAAAAGCCCAGCAACGGACAGAACAAGACGGCTTCTGGAAGACATTTTCAACAACTGACCATCTTCATATAGTAAACGAAATAATAGAAAAATGCAACGAATATCAGATAAATATATATTTAGCCCTAATTTATTACCAAAAAGCGTTCGACACCTTAAGACGTAAATATATCTGCACAAGCAAAGGGTCCAGGGAATTTCGTAAGGTTAGTTCAAGAAATGTGTATAAGGGACTAAAATGATGCATAATAACGGATTTGAAAGGGAAATATTTTTCAATTAATAAATGGGCCCACTCTTTCCGATCTTATTTAATTGTGATCTAACATTGTACCGGGTCCTAAGTAATTATAACCCGGATAATGTAATTGCAATGGGAGCTTATTTATAGCTCTATTTAATACAGTACCAACGCTACGACCACACTTTTTACTCTTTTTTAACGCTTTATCGTTTCGCTGCCTTCTTTGTTTTCTCGCCACTTCAAAATCATTTTTCTATATATATACCTTGTTTTACTAAATTCTGCGAGTTTTACCTGTATATAAACGTGTATTTATACTTTTTAGTTGTTATTATTATCACTTTGTTTATTAAGTGAATAAATAAGTTATAATGAAAATTGAAAAGCAATCAACTGTATTGCCTAAAAGTAATGCGTTGTCATTGGTGGAATCTAGTGACACACCAGTGCGTAATAAACATGGTTCATTGTTTCCGAATAATGTAAGATGTTTAATTATCGGTCCGAGCGGGTGTGGAAAAACAAATTGATTATTAACATTATTAACACATTCGAATGGATTGCGTTATGAAAATGTCTACATTTACAGTACTTTTTTTATATCAACCGAAATATAAATTGTTAGATACGATATACAAGTCTACGCCTAAGATTGGTTATCAAACATTTGCCGATGATCTAAATTTAATTACACCTGACACGATTAATCCAAATTCGATATTTATATTTGATGATATACCGACATGCAGAGTTCAGCCCGTTATGCAACAATATTTTTTGAATGGGTCGACATAAAAACGTAGATTGTTTCTACTTGTGTGAAATATACATAATGATTCCTAAACATATGATACGAGATAATGCTAATTTCATACTTGTATTTGCTTAAGATGATATAAATATACGTCTCATATATACGATGAACACGTTAATGGTATGTGCCCGTTTAAGACTTGTAAAAAAATTTGTAAAACATGTTGGAAGAATAAACACGGCTTCTTGGTGATTGATAAGGGGAGTGAACTATGTAAAGGACGGTTTGGTCGTGGTTTCGATGGGTTTATAGTAATTGAAGATGAAAAAGATAACGATGAATAGCGTTAAAAGAAATATCGAAGATGAATTACAACTTAAAATGGAATTGGAAAAAAGTACGTGCTTATATAATGAATAAATATAATACGTTAACGTCGCAGAGCAAATCTATTATAAATACTTCAGCCGAAGTGCATGAACCGATTATGGAACCATTGTCGGAGATTCGAGAAGCATTACAAAAACCGATAAGAAAGATAAAGGATGCCGATACAATAACTGATTCTCCAGGTGCAGAACAAAAATTGATGCCTAGTACTCCCAAGAAAGATAAAACTACGGATGTAGATGAAGAAATAAATTATGATTCATTTAATCTAAGTGAAATGGGTTCTTTTCGTATTGATGGATATGCCTAGAGACTTATTTTATGGAATAAAGTATAATCCTGCTACCGATGAGTATTTTTATATATATATATATGTTGGGTACAACAACAATTCCATGGAATAAAAATCGCGGAGAAATATATTTAGGAAAAGAGAATAACCGTGTGAAATTCCCATACAGCGAGGGTCTAATGCATTTATTATTGGAGACGAACGTAGATAAGAACGAATATACTAGCGATAATTTGGAAATATATAAATAATTACTGGAATTTACGGGAGCTCATTTACGTTCTGATGATAGATTGAAAGGTCTTCCTTCCCACTATGAAATAGAAATATATAATTCGGCCAATGATTGAATTAGATTCTAGCGGAAATGATAATTTTAAAGGAAAACGATTATTAAACGTTAGTACGATCTATCGAAAACCTTCAGAGTCTGAAGTTGTATCTTATAAACACATGAGAACTCCCGCCACTATGGAAATACGTGATGTACATGAAAAAGTTGAGCAGTTGAATTCGTGTTTGCTACAGAAAAAGATGCCGCATTACACGCTCGAATTATTTTTTTGCATAAAGATTTAGATACTAAAATTGGCGATAATATTTCGAAAATCAGGATTCTTACGACTAGTATTGATTCCGCGCAAACTGGAAATTACTATTCGAGCCCCAGTACAATTTTGGACTTTAATTTTATATTTGCACGTTTCAGAATCGGCACCATCGGACTCTCTTTATACAAGTTAACAGATACACCATTCGTTCGTTCGAAGGTTTCAATATCTGCTAATGAGCGTACAGGTAATCGTATGAAGTTGAAATCGTACACATTCTGTAGTAAATTATATTGCCACATCGAGAACGGATTTTTCGTAAACTTTGCCAGAATGGCAAACAGAAAACTATTTTTATTTTCCGTATCATTCGCATATTTTACGTAGATTTCGATACGTCGATTAATTATTTCTTTCGGAAGTTCGACCTTTGACGGACCGGAATCTTCAGATGCAGGTGGTAGCGGAATTTGCGTTAACGGTGGTGAATGCAAATATTGTGCGAACTGAGTATGTGATGGATTGTCTGCCTCTTGAGAATTTGCCTGGTTTTGTGATATTGTTGATGGTAGTGGTGGCGATGGCATATGCGTATCTGGAAAACCGCTCAGCGCAACATCGTCATTATCGTATTGGAAAAAACTTTTGTATAAATTCTGCGGTATTTACGGGTGTCGAATTGTTCGCGGTAACAATATCGGTATTCATAATGCTTATAATGAAATCATTCTTATAAAAAAGAAAAAGAAATCAAAAAGAGTTATTAAAATCTTAAAAACGTGTGATGAACACTGCTCAGAGAACATGTATACGCAATTGACGAGAAATTAATAGTGAGCGAACGAGTGAATCCCTACAACGGTCTACCTCATTAACTACCTTTGAATCGGGTGTGGCTGTGAAAATGCTGCATCAGAAAATGTTCCGCCGAAGAAAGTTGGTTACATATGTGTACATGAACAAAGTAGTCAAGGATAAGAGTATGAGTGGGTTTGTGTTAGCGTGTGTACATGTAAGACGTGTTTCCGCAAAAGGTACTTGAATAGAAAGTAAAAGAACGTTAAGATCCGGTTTCTTCAATAACAAAAGTGTTTGCATGCAACGTCTAATGCAGCGATGGCTAAAGCGAGTGTGTAAAAATGGAAAAAAAATACACACGAACGGGAAAAGAGAGCAAGCGCGGAGCATAGGTTAGTTTACGGATTTAAATCTACTATACTCGGGTTAATTTCGGAATTTTTATACTTACGCTCAGAATTTTTGAAAAATCACGGTAGCGCGGACGATCGATGCGTGCGCTTTCGCGGAGGCTAACGCTATGGTAGATATACGCATGCGCGGAAAAAATAAAAAATACGTATGAATGGAAAAAGGGGTGACGAGCGGGGCTTGGGTTAGTTTTACGTTTTAAATATTATACTCGGGTTAATTTCAGAATTTTTATAATTACGCTCGGAATTTTGAAGAATCACAATGCGCGGCGGGTGAAAGGAACGGGCGAGGCTTGGGTTACTCTTTTTTTTTTAAAATAATATACTTATGTTAATTTTTAAACGCTCCGAATTATTGGAAACACGGGGAAACCGTACGGAGGAATTTTAGGGAAACTTAGGGAAATTTTCGTCATCAGAACAATAAATTGGATTACTTTTAGCCTCCCTGATGAAATACTTAGGTTACTTTCAGCGCGCGACAGAGCTTTTGAGTGTTACGTCACAGAGTCCCTAGAACCGGCTTTTACTGACTACTATCGTCATCCTCTTCAACCATCGCAAATTGAAACTTCTCAGATTTAAGGGGAGCTCTTGTTTTGTTGTACGCAGTGCAACCACAATCCGGCATCAAATTTTAGAAGGGATCATTGATCCGAAGAAAAGTACACCGAAGTAATTTCAAATTTATGTCTGTAAAATTATCCCAAGAATAGAAAATGAAGGAAAGGCGATTGGTTTTTTAAAAAAATTATTTTACAATTAAAAAAAAAACAAAAAACACGTTTTTCGTTAATTGTGTATCAAATTTATTAGTTAATGATTTTAGTGTTCCATCAAGAGCTTCCTTTCTTCCCTATCGCAGCCCGAAACAAATTTCAATGCATTGCATTGTGTTTTAAACAAAAATTAAAGCTGTAAACGGAACTTTTTTTTTTTTTTTTTTTTTCAAAAACAAAGTTGCCGAAAAATTTTACTTTATGTTTCGTTTGATGATTAGTATCACAATTACTTTCATCAAGAATAGCCGTTGAAGGAGGGACAACTACCTAATGGTGCCACGTGATGATTAACGTGTTGGAAAATGAATTAACAGTTTTATGCTTTAGTGAAATATAACACTGCTGCTTCTGCGTCTTATTTATAAATTTAATATTTATTTACACATTAAACTAAATCAAAATATGGATCATCGCAGAATGTTGAGCAAATTTTTTAGATCATTAGGTCGATTTATTAACAGTTATCAGAGAGTCAATTTTCAATATCACCGGATTAGCGGAATTACCCATGCAATAATGAGATAGTAAAAAAGAAATATCTATCAAAATCAAATCAAGTTCACGGGTACGTACTAGGGTGATATCTTATCAGGTGGAAATGCAAGTCGGAAAAAAATTACGAATTTTCTAATAACTAATAATGAGGAACACGCTCCATCTAAAACGTAATTTTTTTCAAAATGCGTTTTATTAACATTTTTATCTATTTTATCTTCTTTTACTTGTACTTTACTTTGCAATAGAAAAAAAAAAAAAAAAAAAAAAGAAGTAAGGCGAAGGTAAAATGTCAAGGTAACAAACAGAAAAAAGAAAACTGCATTATTAATTCTAAAAAAGTCAACTCTTATCAAAACTCTTATACTGGTAGTGGAGATGCAAAAATTAAAACGTAAAATATACAAGTTCATTTTTATTTAAAAATAAAAGTAACATGTTTTTATTAACGTAATATATGTAGAAATCATATTTTATTAATGGAAATAAATAAAATTAAAGGAATTTAAAAAGGTTAATATATAAATATTATACTAATAAAATATGGAAACATTCTAATGAAGTAACATTTCGGTTTTTTTTCAAGCATAACTGAAAGAATTAACAATAATATTTATTTACACACCGGGCCATGAAATATTTAAGGATTATATAAAATGATTTAAGATTTTATATTCACATAGAATTAGACGGAAGTTACAAGATAATATAGGACACATTTAACAAGGATGCAATAGTAACAACGTAAAATATTTTTAATAGTAATATAGATGAACTAACACAAATGAACTTTTTAACGAATTTAATAAATTTACAGTTAATCAAATCGAGTATTGTAAAAGTAGTATGCATTTATATTAAAAGATTACAGTATTAAGTACATATTTTAAATAGATAAATATAATAATAATGTAATAAGATATTGTAAAATAGGATTAATATGTCACCAAAATTTAACTGAATGAGGCATTTTAATCAACCATTATAGAAATTATGTAAATAATAAGTAATTATATTATGTAAAAAAAAAAAAAAAAGAAGGGGGTAAGTGATTTTCTTTTCACTATAGTATTCACTATTGGATAGAATATTCTGACGTAAAAAATACTATATATTATTTTTCATGCTTATGTTTCTGTTCGAAGTTAAAGTTCGACAAAGTGAACGCATATTTATTGTCAAAGGATTCAAAAAGTGGAAGAATGTATCCGCCCTTTTTCAAAATATAAAAAATTTGAAAAATACAAAATGGCAATAATCAATTGGGCCAATTTAAAAAATTAAAGTTCAACGAACGTGCTTTTTTGTTAATTACCGAACAAGCTTCGGAAATCGAAGAAAACAAAAAAAAACATCGGGACATTTGTAAAAATGGTAAGTTTTTTTAATAGGCAAGGTTAAGCATTCAGAGATCGCGACGAATCAAATTACTCCGTAAGTAAAGGTAATCATTTTTTGGATATATTGGGAAAGCTCGGCGAAAGTGATCCGAAACTTTTGGAAGGAACTAGTCGTCGCTATGATCATCGTAGTTTCGCACAATATCGAAATGATTTGATATCTGTGTTTCCCTCTAGAATTAAAATTCCATAAGTAAAAAAATCTGGCTTTTATTCAATGTTAATAGCAGATTTTCACAATATTAAAAAATGTTTATTTTAACTTTTTTTTTAATATTTTTTAAATACTACATTTGCTTAACGATTTCGCTTTTAGTATTATTTTCTCGCGAAAGACACGTTTTTCAGTTTATTTTGGGACCGCCAGTGATTTTTATTTACCGCTGCGCAACACAAAAAAGGTCAACCGTTTGCGATCGTATCTTTTTACCCGAGTTGTTGCTGTCCGTCCGTTATTGTAGTAAGTCCGGTCTTTGTTGTTAATTGTTTACCACGTGTATTACAATTTGTTTTTTCCCGTTGTCAACTTTGTTGTGTATCCCCCGTATATTTTAATGTTTTCTTTGAGATCCGAATTTCGTAATTATTTTGTTGAAATAATCCTTTTCAGGGCTCCGTGGTCGTTTTTGTAAAAGTCAACATCCCCTTACCTAGTTATTACCGAGTGGCTTTTTCGATATTACAATTTTTATATCCGGAATTTTTTACTATTTCAAATTAACCGTAAACATTCAATGATAGCCGACGAAATAGAAGGTTTCTGCAAAGTGAAGCAGTTAGCCATTGTAATATTAGATAGATTAATCTCGTGAAAAAAGAAAAAGAAAAAAATGAACAACTGTTTTAGATCATTTAAAACATTGTGGATGAGAAAATATTGCAAACATGCTTAATTCGGCCATTCCAGAATACGGGTTAAACATGAAATGTTGTGTTGAGCAATGTTACGATGATGCTAAAGTGATAAGTAGTTGGACAAATTAGACTCAAGTTAAAATAAAAAATCAAGCAGCCCATGCTGTATAGTTTCATCATTGACACGCTCATTGTTTCCACTTTAATATTAGTTCATTCACTGAGTGTTATCGAGGAAATTAAAAATTTTTATTCTACTCTTCAAATAGCTTACCGTTTCATATCGAACGGATTACGGCAACATAAGTTATTTTTAGAAATTTAAAGGAAATTGAAGCAACCCATTACTGCATTTCAAACAATTAATTTCTTAATGATGGTTTCTCACTGGTTTAGTACAATTATTAAGATTTTACAAAAATTCCAAGCTATTTTAGTTGCACTTAACTTGGGCACCAAAGGCAAAACTAAAAGTGTCGGAATCCGAACCCGAATGGAAATTTTATCTTTTTACTTTGTGTGACGAAACTTATTTTAGGTATTACATATTCTCATTGTTAGCAGTTTCAATTTCAACATTTAAATGGTAATAGAACACACATGATTCTTCAAACCGATAAAAAAACTTTGTAGCTTTTACCGCTATGGCTTATTAGAGAGCACACTGGTACGTTATTATAGCTTGTGTATTCGATAGACATGACCAAATTCAGCATCTGTCGGATTTACTGAAGTATTGTTATCTGTGAAAGGGGTTTCATAGAAAGATTAGCAACAATTTGCTTAGGAGTTTGTCATTCGAAACGGGAATCCAGTGCTTGTCTGTTATAGGTTAAATATTCGTTACTGGGATTATTCTTTTGGGGACACTCGAATTCCGCACAAAGCACTAACACAGTGACAAGTCACACACGAATTTCGCACCAGACCCGAAATAGCCCACCCGCTGACAACTCGAATTGCGCACCGCCTTTAAAAAAAATACTCTGATTTTATAAAATCGATGAAGGAATAAAATGAGTAAAAGTCGCTCTTTCAGTGACTTCCAAAATGTGTGTTATCGTAATGAAACGTTTACTATTTGGAATAATAACCGAACTACATTTCAGTCGATTAAAAAAGCCTTTAACGTTTGCGGAAAATAGGCTACTATCCTGTTAGCAGTACGATTGTTATTCGAAATTAGAAACGTACATATTTAAAGAAATTTTGCATAAAATAGAATAATTTTTGCACGAATATTATATAAAATAACGTAAATTACGATAATATTTCTAATTGAATATGTAGAATTTTCAGCGCACGGCATATTATGTTTCATGAAGCTTCTATTTCACATTAATACAAAATACTTATCAACTGATTAATGTACATAAAATATAAATGTGACTATGTAAAATTTTCGAGTTTGACAAATTAAATATGTTATTATAATATAGAGTTACTTACGAGTTTGAGGGAACCGAGTTTCGGGAAAGTTTCAGTTCAGATTTTATTTTATCCATTAATCACAGTGTTCAATCTCAGTTATAAATTGTCATTTGAATTAAAACCAAATTTGTTAAAAATCGTAATTTTTTCATTTCATCAAACAATACATAGTATTCTACTTAAATTTTAAATGACAACGCAAAAATTTACCATTAAAATAAAATCCTATTTAAAACAATTTAATAATAAAATTTACAATGATTATAATTACGTAAATAAATAGTGTCAGTACTACTACCTTTTTTCTTTAAATGTTAGTTGGATTTAACAAGATAATTTTCCTTCGTCAAGTTTTTATAATTTGTAGTTTATTGTATATTTTAAATGGTTTCTACTCTAGATAATAGATATTTTTGCGCACATTTGGTCGGTATTAATGTATTTTGTTAGATAAATGACAAAGAAGCATTTAAACTCAAATTTAGGTGTTATGAAAATTAAAAAGTAATTCTTAGAAGCAACACTGAAATATGATTTCATTACTTCCGTGTAATGTTTTCCATTAATACAGAACATGCCCGGGAAAACATTTTTTTTTTTGAACTTTTAAGTTTCCAGCACCCTCCGGTAATTTAAAGTTAAAGCTAAAATATCGTTATATTTTTCTTTCCAAAGTATCCGTTTATATATTTTCGAAAACTACCTTCCTTTTTCCGTTTTTAGATGCAAATGGGGTTTAAATTAAGTGCTTATTGGAAATGTTTATGTGCGATGCAAAGTTTTTGTTGTTTATTGTATATTTTAAATTTCAGAAATAATATCGGTTGGTGATTCATGCATTTTGAAGTAATTTTTAGATAATTTTAAATTTGTCATATTACATATTCTTAACTCGTTGAGCGACTTTTAGCGCTCAGAGGTCAGAAGAGTTGTTCAAACGTTAGCATTTTCTGAAAGAGCATTTAATACTATTTTTGTATATAGCTTTACATTTTAACGTGTAAGCGTCATAATTTTTCCTCATCAAAAAACATCAAAAATTATCATCCGGCTTATAATAAGTACATAACAGTAATTCGACACTGTTTAAATTATTGCTCTATTTTTAATCATAGAAATATAAAATGATGTTTCAAAATTGTTATTTTACAGGCGCTTTGTAGAATTCAAACTGTTCTAGAAATATTTATCCCCATGATAAAACTGTTAACACTGATAATTTCTTAACATTAATGGTAACACGAAATTAACATTAACGTATATATGAAAGTGAAATATTTTATTAAAAATAATAACTTCCAAATAAGGAAAAATTTTAGCTGCCGCTATGTCAAGAGGTAGTATACACGTGTAATCATAAATATAATTCTTTTGAAACTAGAAAGATAAAAGAACACAAATGTAGACAATTAGGAGTAAGCTAAATTACTGAAAGTTGAGCTAACTGGTAAATTGCAAAAGCCGGAATCAATTTTTAATGATTAAAACATAAATATATCACAGTTATTTATCGGAACTACTTGTTTAAAAAAAAAAAAAATGGAATTAGAAGTTTAAACAATTACGTATATTTAAAATTAATCTGGCGTATTCTCAAATATTTTTTAATAAACCGTTATACAGGAATGATTTTTAATACATAGACAGGTGTAGAGTATTTTTCATTAGTAGATTAAAAATTAATTGTCAAAAATAGGGTACGTAAAAATGTTGAAAGTTATCGAACATTAAAAATATAGTACGATCAAGCGCCATCAGTTTTGGAAACCCTTAGTCCAGCGAACAGCGATTATGGTCCGAGCGTCGTTTTCGTTTGTTTTTTTATATTTCATACCTGCAAACTTCCGGTGCGCAATTCGTGTGTGGAGATTAGAGACCTTTTTTTAACCTTCGACTCGGGTAAATAACTGTGCGCAATTCGAGTGTGGCCATTCTTTTAGCACTGTAGGGGGATGTTTTACTTGTTGACTCTTTCAGAAAAGGTAAGAACGGTGCACTTTTATCGGATTGAGAAATATTATGCGATACGCCGGGTAAAGTTGGAACTGGTTATTGACAATTATAGACGTTTTGTTTTCGGACAGATTGAGAGAAATCAGGGTATTCGTTTTATTATCACCAATAGAAGAAGCCTTACCTGAACATTCGGTTTGCTGCGAGGGTGTATGTTAGTGAAGACGGTCCGATTATTGAGATAAATTAACAATGTTCGTCTTGCTTGCGTTATTGCTCTCAATTATGCTGTAGTTGGTCTTCGTAGCGTTGACTGCACTATCGGAGCGTTGAGGTGGAAGCGATGAGGAGGAGCCGGGAGAATTTAGGCTGCGCGATGAGGAACGCCCTCTTTCGGGCGCAGATCGTTTGGGCTATAGCGAACGAGGGTTTTTACTCAGACCTTTTCACAGACTACCTGCGGTGATTTTCAGGTATCATCCGTTAAACGTTATCATCTGTGTTAGTGAGAAACACGAGTTACCAAATATTGCTTTCAGAAATTCCACTCAAAAAATACCCATCCCTTCCAGCCAAAATTACCGATCTTTCGTGTAATCTTTATTTATTTTTTTCCGATTCTAAAAATTAATCTACCATGCACACGGAAGCGTACCATACATTGCCATGCACATATCTTCCTCCACAAGTTTTCCTATTGATCGTGAACATTTTTTCAGCGTTAGCCGCGATGGCATATCACATCAGATCTGCGCACGAATCACACGTACTCGTATGTATTTAATATTTTATTACGGATCTTTAATACCGATATTACTTTTTCATACACAATCATATCATTTCACATACTTTACATTGTCAAAATAATTTTAACCCTTCGAGAAAGAAAATCTCCGGTGAATAAAAAAAAAAATTTTATCAGCATCGCGATTATTTTTAATATTAACCGTTTCGCTACAAATATAATTTTTTTATTTAATTCACTCATCCACATGATCAGTCGTTTCAAGACATTGTTGTTTCAAACGTCAATCCCCCTTTTCCAAGAATCGGTAACCTCTGTAGGTATATATCTCGTCGTCGCAACAGCCTTTATCTGCACGACTTGAATATCTTCAAGACCACTTGTACATTGCTTGCACACTATTTACCAATATTCGGTACAAGAATATTTTTAATACTCGCTCGCATATGCGCATGTATGCACTAGCACAAACATAAATGTAGCTCAATCCTTGACTACTTTCTTCTCATACATATGTATTCAGCTTTCTCCGAAGGAACAACATTTTCTAATGTAACATTTCCACTGCCACACATGATTCGAAGGTAGTTAATGAGATAGACCATCAAACGGAATCATTCAGGCAGCCAGTATTGGTTTTATGTTAAACATGTGTATTTTGTCTAATCTGTGCTCTTCACGCATTATTAAAAAATTCGCATCAACGTTAAAGAAAATAATTTCCTACGTTTTTTCTCTTTCTTTTTTTCTTTCTTTTTATCTCTCTATTTTTTTAGTTCTGGCGGGAGATGTTTGCATACGCTGCATAAGCCTAGCAGAGCATGGCCTGCATCCAAAATGCCTCATTTACAATGCTCTTCGACGAGTCATTACTTGCAAAACCCTTCATTATTTCTCTGTCGGGAAGAAATATTCATGGCACGTGATGTATTCACGATGTTGTCCAAAAAACCAAAGGCTCGGGTATATATTTTAACCACATATGCAATACTTATGTTATGGGAACTTAACGAAAAGTCTGAATTATTGTGTAACTTGTACTACGAACTCGTTAATATGGAGAAAGTCTTTCGAGTACCTAGTATTGATCTATATCAAGAATACTTTAGTATAAGCAATTTTTGGTAATTGTGCAATGAAAAACGTTATGATGATGAAAACCTGACACGATCACGTTATCTGTCCGCTGAAGCTTATGAACAATCTCAATATAAATGATTTAAGCCAGCTGTTCGTTACAGCCACCAAATTTCCCTTGGGTTTTGAATAACTCACCGTATATTCCGCTAGTATTTTGCTATTTTTGTTTCTGTTGCTGATTGATATTTATTTTTTCCTGTTCATCAGTTGACTGATAAAATCTTTTTTGGTTATTCTGAAGCAAGCGGTTTTGTATTTTCCTTTTGTGTTACTCTGTATATCGCTTTAAACGTGCTATTTGGACTACTAGCCTTTGTTTTAATCTATCCAACGTTTCTTGGTATTTTTCATTAGGCATTTTTAAAACTTCGATATTTTTAATTAGTTTTTTTGATCGATTACTCAAGATGTGTTGTGTTTGCCTACCTACATTTCTCCTCAGGGTTTCTATATTATTTTCTATTCTTATCTGCCATTTAGGTTTTTGATATCTTTTTTCTTTTTTGTTTTTAATTTGCACTTGGTTATTAAGTTCAATAATTTCTGATGCGGCACAATATATTAGAGTTTGTGTTTCTTCCAGACTAATCAGTTTTTTTTTCATATTTAGACAAAATTTCATTTATTACACTGATTTTTTCTCATATATTTTTATTTTCGTACAATTTAGGTAAAACATCTATCTTTGTTGGGTTTGTTCCTTTCCATTTTATTATATAGGACTGCAGTATTTCTTGTATTTCATCGGCTTTATCATATCTTGTTTCATTATTACTTTGTCGCGTGTTTATTTTTTGTACGCTTGCTGTTTTAAAGTTCTTTTTTTCAGGACTTTGGATATCTTGATTCGTTTGATCTTCATTTTTTTGTTTAATTATGGGGCTTTGAACTGCTTGCACACCTCTACACTTATTTTCATATAAAGGCTATGCTACACTCTTCTCTTCCGAGGGTTGTTAATCAGTTACTATTTAGGCGATTTAAGCAGATTTCTAGGGAACTGCAAAAACAAATACGAGTTGCCAAACGAAATTTCTATTCGCAAAAATTAATAGAGTACAGCGACAATCCAAAAAAATACTGGGGATTAATAAAAAAGGTAATAGGTAGCAAAAAATCTGAGCTAAAAGATATCAAAGTCAATGATTTAATATTACCAGTTGACGGTAACGAACAAGCAATTTCCAATCACTTTAATAATTATTTCTCAAATATAGTTAAAAAAATGAAGATAGCAAAAAATTCAAATATAAACACAATGAATACAACGTATCAAAATTGCAATTCGTTCGGGTTCATTGAATTCTCTAGAAATGAAGTTAGAAATGCCATAATGTCTTTTCCAAACAAACATTCATTCGGTTCTGATGAAATATCAATTGTTCTTGTAAAAGAAAATATCGAGTTTTTTGTAAATCCGTTAACGTCCTTAATAAATAAATCTGTCACATCTGGAATATTTCCGACTGTCCTAAAGCTCGGAATAATTACTCCGGTTTACAAGAGTGGTGTAGCCTCCGATATTTCTAACTATAGACTGATATGTTTGTTGCCGACATTTGCAAAAATTTTCGAGAAATGTCTAAAAGAAAGAGTACTATCTTATTTATACAATGAACATTTTTTCAGTAAAAAACAATATGGTTTCTTAAGAAACAAATGTACGGACGATGCTTTGTTTGACCATATTACCTACATATCAGAAAATTTAGAACATGGTAAATCGGTGGCCGCCGTCTATCTAGATTTCTGCAAAGCATTTGACGTGGTTGATCATAAAATACTCCTAAACAAATTATATGCATGTGGTTTCCGCGGCATAATCTATCATTGGTTTCAATCATATCTGACAGACAGGAAAAACGTAACAAAAATAAAGAATGTTCTCAGTGACAGTGTCATACAGGAGTTTGGTGTGCCTCAGGGCAGTATCTTAGGCCCTATCCTTTTCCTCATCTATGTAAATGACTTATGTAATTTAAAAGTTCTCGGAAAAATATATAGTTACGCAGATGATACAGTTCTCATTGTAAGCTCCAGATTTCCGAATATCTTGCAGAACTTAATACAAAGTGACCTAAATAAAATACGAAAATGGATGAATGACAACTCCATTCAACTAAACGCAAGCAAAACGAAATATATAATATATAGCAACTTATCACAACATAGGTGGGACCAGTTAAAAATACATTGGGATGATAAACTCATAGAAAGGGCATATGAAATAAAATACTTAGGAATATATTTAGACTGTAAACTGTTATGGAGTTCCCAACTAGCTTTCCTATCAGCAAAACTAAGAAAATTAAATTATCTATTCTATTATTTAGAACAAGTATTCAATAAAAATCAACTTCGGACTTTATATTCGGTACTATACCAACCGACTCTTATGTACGGGATTATTCATCGGGGAAATGCGACGAAATATCACCTTTCACCAATAGTCTACTTGCAAAAATCAGTATGTAAAAAAATTGGCGCAATAAAACAAAGAGATGATAGAAAGAACTTCTTAACCGTTAAAGAATTATATTACATGCAACTGATACTATATGTACAAAATAATAAAGATAAATTTGAAGTAAAAGTGCGACCAGGAATAACTAGAACATCAGTTCAAGAGAGAGCCAACGTACCTTATTTTAATAAACATCACGTCAGAACACAAGCGAGATATATGGGATCTATATTTTATAATTCACTGCCGGAAACAATTAAATTAAATCTAAGGAACTACAAATACAAGCGAAAAATATTAAATGATTATATCTCCGAAAACACAACACTTTTACAAAACTTTGATAAATAACAGAGTATTTATAAATAACATTAAATTGCTGCCTAATAAAATATAGAAGGAAAAGAAGTGAAGTATTCAGAGGACACATGATTTACATCGCAAACACGCTCTTCGTTTGAGTAGAGAGGATAATAAGGAGAGACAACTAATGAAGAACGAAAACGGGAGAAAGATAGTATAGTATAGCTTAAGAACGCAGGTAAATAATGGAAACAACATCAGGACGATGAAGTAAAGGAAACAAAGAGAATCACGGATTTGTTAATATTGTGTAAAAAATCGTGCCTACTTTTAGATAAAATTTATTCGGTCTTCCTAATTACACTCGTGGTGTACGAACGCGGAACGAAGTCCGAAATAAGCGGCATTCTGGCGAATTGGCGAAGCTTGTGCACACTGAAAATTAGTTTGAGGATTTTTTATTGATTTTAGTCAATTTTATCCGCAAAACTGAACACATAGTACGGTGCTACCGTGAGATCTTCCGTACGGGCCGAGACACAACTGTGGTGGGGCCTGGCAGGTCCGTGATTTCGTTTTATTTAGCCCACGCAGAGTTAATGAATAAAGTACTATTTGGCAAAGAAGAAAATGAACACAGAGCAACGAGATTTGATTAAGAAATTCACCTTGTGTTCAATGGTCACGCGAACAAACCGCTTTAAACTTTCTTTGCAGAGCTTCCTAACTACATGTTTGTCAAGCGCGCTTCTACTGAAACGAGAGCTTAAGAACTTTTTGCGATGGTAATTTGTCAATCTAAATCTTTTTTGCGATGGTAATTTGTCAATCTAAATCTTTTTTGCAACGGAGCATATTTTAACCGTCATTCCAGTATTATTCGGTAAGGAATATTACCAGAAATGGTAGTTTATAAAATTACATCCATTCAATGTGTATTCGGTAATATAATATGGTAACTTAACGAATATTGGTAAAAAAGATTGAAACTCGCTGATATTGAGACTGAAGTAGTTAAGAAAGATGAAAACGTACTAGACGCGATTAATGGAGAGCTAGTTTGTTAAAAACACAAGAATCAGTAGAATTAATCAAACAGTTCAATTTTTTTTTTTTTTTTTAGGAATGTTACAGGATGAAGGAAGTGCTCACGAGGAAGCTTTAAACGCCCTGAAGGAAGTAATATAAAAGGAGAGAGGTAGAACTATATGTCCATACCGTTTTAAGGGAACCTCACAGCGTTTACCGAAAATACACAGTACGTCCATTGCTGCGCGAATACTATCATTCATAATATGGTCAGAAAGACGGATGAGGTCATCGTAGCTTTCACCCTTGCATTACATGTAGTACTTGTTTTTTCCGCTTAGTAATTAGCCTGCATTCTCCACCATATAAGAGGCAACTGGGCGAACAACAGTTCAGTACACTTCTGACCATAACCGAATAGGGGCATACATTCATCACATAAGATCCTAATCACTAGTTTCCACTTCAATTTATACAATTGCGGGCTGAATCTACTACAGCACTAGCTACTTATACACAAGACCCACCATATTCAATACTATTTATTTAGGATAGCTGATGTAACTATTTTAAAGCCTTTATTGCCGGGATATATTCTTCAGCTAAGTTTCAGAGAGCATAGCAATTGTGATTTGATACTGAAATAATATGCTCTCTACAGCATTCATACTTTCTCCCAAACTTCGTCAATTTCACTGTAATATTTTAATGCCGACATTTTTATTTCAAAATTAAGATCTAAACCAAGAAAAGAAAGGAAAATACAATAATTTAAAAATTGTTAGCAAATTTTGGATTATATCAATAATACTTAAAGAAGGGCGAATATATTAATACGATTATTTAAGAATAATATAAGTAAATTAGGTTATACTTTATATTTCCCTTAGAATGTCAGTCAATAATGGCTTCACTGAAATGGAAGATGAAAATCGAAATAACTCAGCATAGATTCTGGAAGATACTGAAATTAATCACGATGTAGATTTGATACCATTAACTGAGAATGTAAAAAGAGGATTTAAATCTTCGACAAAAAAGGGACCAAATCTATTGAACTGATCAGATGGAAGCGTTGAAGAATTCAATGTGTATTAGTTAGAGTGTAAAAAGAATTTGTTTGACGACCATTGCCAGGTAAATTATTTATAATATTACGGATAGGGGAAGCCGATCTTCCGATACGTTTGTCGAGCGTTGCGCGATAATTTCAAAATCTGGGCAAAAAAATTTATATTAGAATTTAAATACTTACCGTCGGGATTTTTGGAGACGTACAGTGTGAGAGGAAAAGAAATGCGGGTTAGGTACCCCTGATACCTAGATAGTACACTTAAGATAATTTTTAAAACTTACCCCGCCGAATTTTTAAAAATGTGCGGGGAAAAAGGAAAGGAGGGCGTGGTTAAATTTTTGTATCAGAATATTATATTTACGTTAAATATCAAAATAGATGCGCAAATTTGAACTCAGGCATTGGAAATAAAATTGATTTTCCGTACTGTCAACCTGATTTTAAGTTCATCTCTAAATTTACATTATATTACCGTCAGATCTGCTAGGGTTGCTGGAAATCGACCATGCTGCTTTTGTAAAACCAAAGTTGACGGAGAAAATACGAAATAATCGAGTATCCACCACCACTATCTATAACGGAAAATCCATTACAAAGTAGCAGTTCTCATTTGACAAAAAAAAAAGAAAAGTTGAATTAACCGATAAGGTTCCCCGTATGATTATAACAGTTGTTATCGCTGAAATTATTTTCATTAATCTATAATACGCGCAACGTTTCTATATCATAGTTAAACGTCACACCTAAAGACTAATAAATATCAGACGAACAAATTTCGCTTCTTACAACTGTTGATTGGAGCGAACTGTGTACTCGTTTACGATGTTTTCAATTCGCTTTCTATTCTTGAGTCTATGTATAATTTTACTTACTAATTACAATATTCACTGTAAACCGACGTTTGCAGACAATGGAATCTTCTCCCAGGACTTGGCTAAATGGAAATGTGGTTTATTAAATGATAAACTTTCTAAGATTTGCAAAATTATACATGGAATTGATGATACTCCCCCCGCTCCGTGTCCACAAGGTTTCGCGTGGTATAATGGCAGTTGTATGTTTGTAAAAGTGAATAGTAATTCTCAGACAACATGTGCACCAGGTTACGCGGCGATTAATGGCGATTGTATGTTTCTAAATTCGGGACGTACCGATCAATTGGGTTCTTAGTGAGTTTCCTGAAGGATATGCAATCGTATAACATTAAAAAATATTCATGGGGCTTAAAGAAGATATTTAACGAAATGTTCATGAACTGAAGTAAGATTATTTTCTATATTTGTCACCTTATTCGTAACTACGTACTGTAATTGATATTTTTAGAGAAATTTAATTATTATTTTGTATTAACATATACAAAAAAAATAATAAAAAATAAATAAAATGAAAGGGAAACATTGTGTTATTTCTTTATATTTAAAAAATTAGATTGATTTTAAAAAATGCTTATTTTTATTTATTTACTGCAAACTAAGACTATGAAGGAATTACATATTGCTCGTTTCTATTAGTAAAATAAAATTGATGATTTTCAAAAATTGATGGTTTTAAATCCTTTTAAATAAATTCGTCTTGCTCGTTTTCTAAAGAAAAACAATAGAAAACGGTTTATTAGTATGCATTAGAGATCTTTTTAAATTCATCTTTAAGTCTCTTTTTCTTTTTTTTTTTCTGACGTAGTATGGAAATTAAAAATTGCACATTTTTAAACAAGTCTAGTCGACTTTTAAAGCTCTAAATTGTAGCTTTATTAATACCAATTCGTGCCGTCCGACTTGTGAATTATCTTTCTGTCTGGTGTTATCAGTATCGCATTTGAAATTTCGTTTCCTCAAAGTAATAAAATATTCTGAAAAATAAGATTAGTAATTAAACATTAATATTATATAATAATTAATTATTAATCTGCGGCCCCCGCTGTTATTTTTCAGAATATTTTGTAGTTTCAGATTTTAATGTTAAGATGCGTATCTGGTAGTCGCACAGCGTATAAAGTTATTTTGTACTTCCTTTTAATGCATAAATAAAAGGCTATTTTTAAAAATTTTTTTAAATTTTTAAAATTTTTTAGTCTGGACTTTTTACTATGTATTTCAATAAAAAACAATAAATTTAGAATTGTATTTTATTTTGCTTTATTTTATTCAGTATCTTGATTATAGGACATTTACAGAAATTTTAATTAAATAATGGATCGCATTCTTTCTATTAAATTGTCTTTTGTTTTTCATACGTATTACAGATTCCTCAGCATTTGAAACACAATGTTTGTCTAATAGCGATCTTCCCATTGATATATCACATGATCAAAAAAATATATATATTTTTTTGCAACTTTCGAGCTTTCCGCGCCCCAAGGGCCCGGTTTTAAAGTTGGAAACCGAAATATTCGAGAAGTAAAGAAATACACAAGAATGCGCATTTTTTTAACCTTGTTCAAAATTTTTAACTATAAAGCTGAGCCACAAAAGGGGGCTACAAGTCTCTTTTGTTTTTTTTTAAACTTTTAGTAAACTTCCAATGTTTCGTTAAGAAAATGAAGTACGGACTTGCTCCTGACAAATAGCGCTCTTTCCAACGGTATATCATATATTCCCGGGAAAACAAATATTTTTTTTCAAAAGTTTGAGCTTTCGAAGCCTCGAGAAGCTAGTTTTAAAGTTGGAAACCTAGATGTTCCAAACCAAAGAAATATACGTACATGTACATATTTTCAATCTTGTTTAAAATTTTTAGCTATAAGACTCGCGCCATAAAATAGGAGATCTTGCGATTTTTTGAACTTTTCGTAAACTTCGAAAGTTTTATTAATGAAATAAAATATGGTTTTATTCTCCGCAAATAGCAATCTTTCCAACAATATATCATATGACCGAAAAAAAATATATATTTTTTTCCAAAATTTCGATCTTTTGACGGCCCGAGGGTCCCATTTTAAAGTTGAAACCCTAGATGTTCCAAGCCAAAGAAATATACGTAAATGTGCATATTTTTAACTTTGTTCAAAATTTTTAGCGGTAAGACTCGCACCGCAGAGAGGGAGCTACGTATTAGATTTTGAACTTTTTTGAACTTTTCGTAAACTTGGAAAGTTTCATTAGAAAAAAAAAAGTATGGTTTTGTTCGCGACAAACAGTGATCTTTCCAACGAAAAAAAATATATTTTTTTCCAAAATTTTGAGCTCTCGGCGCCCCGAGGGTCTAATTTTGAAGTCGGAAGCCTAGATGTTGCATAATATTGTATTGTCATCTATAACAAGCATTTCGGCAAACGGACACTTTTTTAATTCATCGGGAAGTAGGTGATAAATCGTTCGCAAGATTCCCCGCAGACAAATAGACACACAGAACCACAGACTGACAAAGCAAGTTAAATAATAGGCTATAAAAATGATAGTTTTTAGATTATACACAGGTTATACCAAAGCATTCGAAGCTACTAATATAGCCAAAACTTACTTTAAATACTTCGAAAATGTTAGCCTAAGGTAATTTTAACATTCTGGAATAAGGGTATTCAGTTTATCTTAACGGAGGTACCCTTTATGCATAGTGTAATGGTTGGAGGTGAATATATTCTGTAATTCTGGATCTTAAATCTCGCCGTAAACGAAATTTTTAAAGAAATTTTTTAAATGTTTTAAATGTTACAGAACTGTTAAAAAAATCTTAATTTTCAATCCTTCTCCAATGAAGACTACTTTCCGACACGTAAAATTGATTTTTGCTTCTATCTTCTAGTTATTACCGAAGTTAAATTACGTATTAGAATTCGGTCATTTTTATTTTTTCATATATTATTCTTTTCGATTTCCATCATTTCTTCGAAAAAAAAAAAACTTTTAACATCATATTTATTCTGTTAAAACAAATGTAGTACATAAAGAAGCACTGTTATAGAAATATTAAGTTCGAAAAAACAATTAGGCGATTTTAATCATAGCTTATGTTTATCATACGTACATAGTTAATCGAGAATTTAACTATTCGAATGTACTCTTGAGCGAATTGACACATTTTAAAACGGCTCATCTTTTATAAAAAATAATTTTATTCTATAAAATTAATGCCGAATGGAAGACACGTGAAAGTTGCGCTAACGATCTTTTCTTCTGAAATAGTTACTTCCATAGCTACTAATTTTATGTTATAAAACAACAACCGTTGAATGTGTAAAAAGCGCATTAATTATTACTTAAACATTTTTCATTGAACAGTTTTATCCGAAAAAATTGTACAATTTTCAATTTTCCAGCCCAAAATTATCTAATTTTCAGTAAGAAAATATATTCTATAGATTGATAATACCAGATGTAATTACTAATAGTACTTTAATACTAAGTGATAGTTCGGTCGTGTGTCTATGCGTTTATTGTAATAAACGTTTTCTCGTTAGGTGAATACATGGAGTTACGTGTTTTTGTCTTTATCTTTATCTTTCGCGATAGTGTGTGGTTTTTTCTCTAGTGCGGGCTACGGACATTAACAGTATTATGGCAGTAACACCGCCTGATACAGCCATGAACTTATCAACTCCTCAACAACTTCCCACACCAACTTTACCAACACATTAACAGCTATCATCATCAATAATATTAACGTCACCACTATTATCAGAAGAAACATCTTTATATATAGGTAATCAAATCCAACAGAAATCAGGTAAAAACAATTCACATACTAACTACACAAGGAACAATGCTAACAGTTACGCTAAAACAGCATCAGCTTTTAATTTCCCATTAAAAGAACAAGCGCAATAGTTTTTAACATACCGTAAGGAATCAATCAAAAAGATTACATTATTAAAATAGGAGAAATCATGGAACCTCAAAATTTAAAGTATATATCACGAATGTCACGCGACAAGTTTGCGATATTTTTATCCAGTAAACATTTCGTAGATTATTTAGTAGACACACACAAAACAATCACAATAAATAACGACGTAATTCATATAAGAAGACTAATAAACCCTAAAAAAAGAATAATAATTTCAAATGTTTGTCCTTCTATACCGCACTACATTATAGAAGAAATACTCAAAAAAGACTATAATGTAAATCCTGTAACCCCGATCTCTTTTATAAAGTAAGGGGTGGGAGAAACGAAGGGATACGAGCACTTATTAAATGCCAAACGACAATTTTTTATAAACCCAGAGGAAATCAAAAAAAAATCCCTGAAACAGTACTCATACAGTACGAAGAAATAACATACCGAATATTTCTATCTCCAGACACAGTTTCATGCTTTGAATGTAACGAGAAAGGACATACTAGTAAAAACTGTCCAAACACGATAGAAGACGAAGACATTTCAAACAACGTAAATGATAAAATCAATGACAATAAAAATGTAAACGCTGACATCAACTTCCCCACTCTTCCGTTAACGTAACTCTTAAATGGAGCTGCTAAAAGAGCACTATCAAAAAATTCTTCCGAATCAATAATGTCAGGTAATAAATTAAAAAATTAAAAAAAAAAACAAAATCAACAATATATTATTAAAAAACAGATGATGCGGCAGAAACAAAAGAACAGGCAACAGTAACATACGACAGCGACCAGTCCATAAAAGCAGATGAAGAAGAAAATGAATCGATATTAAAAAAAGAAATATTCAAACCGTTAGAAATAAATATCCGGAAAAATGAAGATAAATATCCGCTTTCGTTAAATAATTTTATGTTATTTGTACGAATGTGTTTAAGGGGGGGAAAAGATATTCTCCAGACTGTCAATAAGAATTTACGGAAGACATAAATGGCTTAATGAACACGCTAATTGAAAATCCTATCCTGTACATGGTAGATCAGCAAAAATTCAGTTCACAAAAATTATCGAAAAATTATCTAATCAATTAAACACCTCCAAAGAGCAAAGTAATCATATAAATAATACCCGATGATAGGTGTAATTTAAATGTATTATTACTTAATGTAGGCAGAGCTAAAATTCAACAGTACGAAATATTAACAAATTGTAAACAAGACTTAATAATAATACCGGAACCGTATATGTACAAAAACAAACTATATGGGGAATAAACAATGAACACTATGAAATAACACAGCCGAATATTGCAATAGCCTATAATGAAAATATAAACCTGTCAATAATAGGAACAACTCAGAATATCATTTCAATTAAAATAGATAATTATATTTTATTTGCGTCCTACTTTTTCCCTAATGAAAGTATGATACATTCTTACGATTAACCATTTAATCACACAATTTCAGGAATTAAAATCGATACTTTAGGTGATTTTTGATGTCAGATCAACGATATACGAAAATTTAAACAATATAAACTATAATACGAAAAGAGCAGAAAAATTCGAAGGAATTCCTGTTTGCCAATGATCTAAGCGTCTGTAATCCTTTTAACATCAAAACTTTTAACAATTACAATGGGAGCACTGTAATTGATCTTATAATTGTCCACGAAACAATCAGCCAGAACATTAGAAATATAAAAAAATTACCTTCTTCAGTAACGCAACACTCAACAATATGTCTACAGCTCTCAATAAGGAAAGATAGTAAATCACTAAATGAAAATACACTGACGGTTGACTATGAGATCTTTCAAAAACAAATTATCAATGTGCTCTACCTCAAATAAAACAAAAAATAGAACACATTAAAAAAGTAACTAAAAAAGAAGATTTAGAGAACGAAATCATAGAGAGTTTACAAATATAATAAAAGTACTAATTCACAATTTACTTACAAAAATAAAATTTCGCGACAAACCTTATTGGAATGGAAAATTAGAAAGTTTAAAAAGATACTACAAAAGCTACAAAGGAGACTATACAAAAGCAAAAATAAAACAAATAATAAAGTGGAATCATTAAGGTTTAAATTAGAAAACTGAAAAAAGAATACAAGAAAGAACTGCAGTCATCAAAGCATGAAAAGTAGAAAGAACTGATTAATTCGTCGACAATCTGGGGCAAGCCGTATAAAATATGTATGGACAAAACCAAACAAAGAATAGATATGCCTGCTTTTAATTTCGGTGGATGCATCGTACACGATAACATTGAAAAACATACAATAATTTTTGCTGAATTATTTCCAAACCGAACAGTTAAGTTGCAACCGACTGAGCCAGATAAAACTCTCCTAATATGTGAAAACGAATTAACTGCAACAATCAAAAAACTGAACAATAGGAAAGCCAATGGGCACGTTCAAATTTCTAATAAAATGATTAAACTTCTTCGAAGTAGACGAAAAAATATTTAAATCTATTTACCAAAAATGTATCGAACTAAATTATTTCCCTAATGTCTGGAAACAACGAAAAATTAAAATAATAAACAAACCTCGAAAATATTTAACAAATCCGAAATCATACAGTCTGGTTTAAGTAAAATATACCGCTGATAAGAATCAGTCGATCTCTGCAGATCCTCTTCCGTTCGCTCTAAACCAGAGTAACGCGACCAGTAAGATAATTACACACACAACCACCTCTCACACGTACACAACTAACCCGAACACACATGTCACTACCACGCTTACACAAGTACCTACCCCACACACGCAACCGATCATCCGATCAACATACAACACACACCATCCTCACACCGCAGCCGTAACATTATCGTCAACCACTACCGTCAAACAAAGCACTACACACTCCCGCGCCGCGGATGCAGATAATAATCAATCTAATATAATCAACACATCCCCTGATAACACAAAACCGAAATCGAGCACGTTAGTTGATACAATTAAAATTCAAACCGAGTTTTCTGAAAATCGTAATTCGTTAAATAAACAAAATATCTCTTTCGCTGATAAAGTGAAGTCAACGAAAATAACACCGCTAACAGCTTTTAATCATCCAAAAGACGAACAGGGCATTATTCTGCCATATTTCCCGCCAAATACGCTCAGAGACTATTTTACTGCGGTGAAAGCAGTCACCGGCAGTAATCTCGATATAATTGCGGGGTCTCGTATCAGTCGAGACCGTGTAATTATTTTCCTTAAATCGGAAAAAATAACTGACAATTTTTTTGCCGGAGGCGGAACGATTACATTAGCAGAGCGGACAATTCAGGCAGCACGAATTAGACAACCAGCTAATAAAGTTGTTCTATCAAACGTATCGGCCACTATACCGAACGAAAAACTTCCGTCATACCTCGTTTCAGCACTATCCCTCAAGCTACTATCACCAATATCAATATTAAGAGTCAACCCCTCGGACGATGAGTTTGCACACGTAATAAGCTGGCGAAGACAGGTGTATATCGAGCATGTGAACTGTGCAAATATTCCTAGATCATTTTTATTACGAAATAATGACCACGATCATAGAATTTTCATCCAAATTGAAGACCACGTATGTCCAAACTGCAGAAAAGAGAATAAACTGGTGAACACGCAACAAGAGAGTCATTCCAGCCGTCCAGACATCATCTGCCAACCTCAACAGCTAACCGCGGACCATGATAGCGATTTTCCCCAGTCAGTACAGAAGGAAACCCATGTCTCCCCCTTAACAATAGACACCACAGGTCCAGACAAAATAAATTCAAATACCACAATTGAGCAGCCGGAAATAGAGATGGACACGAACGCTAGTCCGCTGAAACAGCCTCATCCCAAGACCCCAGATGCACTTGCTGACCCGAGGCCGGCGATTTTCCCATCGCGGCCGCTACCAAAACGGCCAGCTCTCTACATTAATCAACCAGATAAGAAAGAAGAGCATGCACCAACTGAGCCGCATAACGAACAGCCAACCCGAGAGCCAGGAGACGTAACTGAAAAAGCCAAGCACCTTTTCAACGCCGAACAACCAACGTTTATGATGGGATTTGAAGAATTCAAAACATTTATCCAGGCAGTAGCGACGAACCCAAAGTATATCTCCTATGCAACTGATTATACAAGGAGTTATGACGAGCTAGTATACATGCTGGCAGCAGTTAAACCATATCTTATCGGCAGAAGCATTAAAAGTCGCTGCTCCCGAATTATAAGGAAATTATCGGAACAAACGATCACAACGTCTGAAGACGAACGACATCATAGCGACGGCAACGTATCCAACACAAATTAATAAACTGCCCTTGTCCATAAAGTATTACAATTATTATTTGACTTATTCTCAAAATAAATTAATTAATTAATAATGGCTACTAGAGACAGTATTATGCAATGGAACTGCAGAGGCCTTTTCAAACATATAGAAGAACTCAAATTACTAATTAGTGATTGGACGCCGGGCATCATCTGTCTCCAAGAAACGCATTTGAAACCAACCCAGTCTTTCTCGCTTAAAAATTTTATAGTCTACCGATCAGATTACTCTCAAGGAATATCAGCGTGTGGAGGTGTCGCCACACTAGTGCATAAGTCTTTCCCATCCCAACTCCTTAGTATGACCACAGAGCTACAAGCAGTAACAGTTACAGTAAAGCTGGCATCCCTTTCTTTCCCTTCTATAACAATATGTAACTGTTATTTTCCTCCTTCAGTAAATATTTCTGAAGCTCAGATTGAGAGGTTGCTTCGTCAGTTACCCACTCCCGTGACTTGGATAGGTGATTTTAACGCTCATTCCCCTCAATGGGGTGCTGCCTATACCAATGCGCGGGGAAAAGTAATTTCTGACTGCGTACTAGGTAGCGATTTAATATTGCTGAGACCTCCGTCCCATACACACTTCAATGCAACTCACAACACGTTTTCAACAATAGACCTTGCCTTCATTTCAACGGTGCTGATCCCTTACGTAAACATCATGGTGCACCAGGATTTATGCTCCAGTGACCATTACCCCATTTTTATTCATTTTCCTACTCTGTCACCCACGCGACGCCCTATTCATGTGCAACCACGATTCGCGTTCCAGAAGGCGGACTGGAGCACTTATCGAAATAAAACTATAATACCCTGTCGCCCTGCACTAAGTATAGAAGAAAACTTGTTCATCTTCACTCATGCGATCAATAATGCAGCCCGAGCAACGATTCCGTCCACATCGAATTATCAGCGCCGATGCGTTCCATGGTGGTGCCCAGAAATTAAGTCCGCAATACGCCAACGGAAAAGAGCACTTAAAAAGTTCAAGGCAACGAGGTCGCAGCAAGACTTAATCGATTTCAAAAAATACAGAGCTAAAGCCCGCCTGCTTATACGAATTAAAAAGCGGCAATCTTGGGTAGCCTTTGTCTCCTCCATCTCAAAGGACACACCATGTGCTATAATGTGGAAGAAGATAAAGGCGCTGAATGGTAACCCTAGCTTCACTCCGACCCCCTCCTTACTTATAAATGGGACGTTGGTGACAGATGAATCCGAGGTGGCGGGTGCTTTTGCGCTCCACTTCACAAATGTTTCCTCCTCTGCCTCGTACACTCCCAATTTCTTGGAACAAAAAACATCAGTGGAAAGTGAACCAATATCATTCCTTTCCGAGAAAGATGAAGCGTTCAACCTTCCTTTCTCTATAGATGAATTGAACTTCCAACTAAATAAAACTAGAAACAGTGCGCCCGGTGCGGATTCAATTCACCCACTCATGTTGAAACATCTCTCTCCTTCCGCTAAAAGTCTCCTACTGCATATTTATAATCAAATCTGGTCCTCATCATCCATCCCTAACTCCTGGAAAACTGCTTTAGTAATCCCTGTTCTTAAATCAAACAAAGATCCTTTCCTTCCTCAAAGTTACAGGCCAATTTCCTTAATATCGGTCCTTTCAAAAACTCTGGAAAAAATGGTGAATAGGCGTCTCTATTCCGTCCTAGAATTTTTGGAGATCCTATCTGCAATCCAGGTCGGTGGCCGTACATCAAAATCCGTAATTATGCACCTTCTGAGCCTCCAAAGGCAAATTACTTACACAGAAAGCAATACTTATATTCGCTCTTTTTTGACCTTGAAAAAGCTTTCGACCGCGTATGGCGATATGGTGTGCTTACTAAGCTGAAGAACGCCGGAATCAGCGGAAACATGGGCAATTTCATCCTTAACTTTCTTTCTGATAGGGCGATCCGAGTTAGGATTGGCTCTAAAATATCTTTCTCCTTCCTTATCGAAAATGGTATTCCGCAAGGCTCAGCGCTGAGCGTAACATTGTTTATATTATACATAAATGATATGGCAGATTGTATACGGCCGCCAGTTACAGCCCGCTTATATATTGATGATCTTAATATATCCCTTCCTTCTAACCTCCCGTCCAATGCGAGATCAATCCTTCAATCAACAATCAATAACTTGGAAATATGGGCTGATAACAATGGCCTGGAATTCTCTCCGACAAAATCCGTATGTGTGAAATTTCACAAGAGACGCCAGCGTGATCCCGATTCTGACATAACTCTTTTCCTAAGGAATTCACCACTCCCGTTGCTCCACACAATTAAATTCTTGGGTCTTGTGTTTGATGAAAAACTGTCCTGGTCACATCACATTCACCATCTTAAAAATAAATGCATGAAATCCTTAAATATACTAAAATGTCTGTCAAATCCGAAATATAACATAGATCCTAAGCTCTTGCTAACTGTGTACAAATCGCTCACTTTAAGTAAATTGACCTATGGGTGCCAAGTTTATTCCTCATCAAACAAAGCACTCCTTAAATCACTTGACACAATGCATCATACTGCTGTACGAATTATCTTTGGAGTGCATAGGACGTCGCCATCGTTGGAAATCTGTTCACTAGCGGGCATCCCACCCTTAACGGTTATCCGAAATTCTTATGAATTTAGAGATTTATTTTACTGGTACCAAGCTAAATTACACCGCAACGATAATTCAGAAATCCCACTACCGTCTTTTCCAAACGATCCCCTCCCCAGTGTACTAGCCCTCCTTAAGGAAAGAGGAATTAACTGGAACTCTGACCTTGCACATCAGCATGTTGAACTCCCCTGGGAGGATACTCCGATTGTTGCGGATTTATCTCTGCTGAGCGATCGCTCGGACCAGGATGTCATACTGCCGTCCCAGTACGTGGCGGAAAAAATGCAACTTTTTCCCAGCTACAGACAGCTGTATACAGATGGTGCCAAAGCAAACCCCCTCAATGGGTCCTTGCCGGTGGCTTGCGCCTACGAGGTGGAGGGAGTTGTTCATGCGGTTCGGCTCCACAACTTCTGTTCAGTGCTGGAGGGGGAGCTGTATGGTATTTTCTTCTGCTTGATAGAATATCTGCAGTCTTACCCCCAACGTCGAAATGCATTTCTAATCACAGATTCCTTGCAATCGATTAGGACACTCCAGACACCTAAAACCTCTCACACATTATCTCGAAAAATAAAGCGCATCATTAACGTGCTTTTCCGGGCTGGCTCACAGGTAACATTCTTGTGGGTCCCGGGTCATACCGGTGTGCCGGGGAATGAGCGTGTGAACTTGGCTGCTAAGGCAGCAACATATAGTCCAATGCCCGAAGGTGCCCCTCTGCCTCAGCTGGGGCCCCCCTTTTTTCAGCAACATGAGGCAGAGACATGGGAAATTATGTGGTCGGCTCACACATCATGGCTGCGATCCATTAAGGTGAGCACTGAGCCTTGGTGACCACCGATATCCATGTCCCGCAGAGAGTTTGCAGCATTAACTAGACTCCGCATAGGGCATACAGCAATATCCCACAACTATTTGCTGGAAGGAACATCTCCTCCCTCTGCCTATTCTATATGCAATTCCCCAATTTCACCAACCGCTGAACACGTTCTGGAACATTGCCTGCCTGCAGGCACCTCCAACTTACCGACGGTTGCGTTGTCAAACGAACCAAAACAGGTCCAGGATATACTAAACCATATTAGAGTGGCTAACATATTAAAACACTTCTGATCCTGCACTGATCCATGTGCTGTAATAATCACGGCAATTACACACAGCACATGGACCATATAAATTTAAAGAAAAAAAAAAAAATATATATATGAAAAAATCATAAAAATAAAAGAAAAAGCGATTTTAAACGAAAATCAGTTCGGATATCTTAAAAACAAATCAACTGAGCTAGTAGTAAAAAGGTTATGCGATTATGTTGAAAAATATTAAAAACAAACAAGACATACGTTACTAATCAGCTTTGACATATCCGGAGCATTTGATCAAATAAAAATTGATGAAATCTTAAAAATAATGAAAAGAAAAAATATATCCGATACAATACAAACTATAATTCGTAATTACTTAACAGATAGAAGAATCGGGTTATTTAATCAAAAAAACAAAATCCTATACAACAGGAGTGTCAACTCAGGAGTACCACAAGGTTCGGTTCTAGGGCCACTACTCTTCAACATAGCAATGAGCGAAGTTCATAATTTGCATTTCAGTCAACACTGCAATATGATAAGCTACGCAGACGATATAATGTTAGTCTTAGGCATTAATAGAAAGGAAGAAGTGTACAATATAAATGAAACAATAAAAAAAATTGAGTAAAAACATTCAAAACTTAGGCTTACAATTCAACATAAATAAAACCCAAGTACTACTAATAAGTAGAAAACAGGACAGGGAAGAAATGATACATTGAATTGAACAGTACTTATGCATAAATAACGACAAAATAAAAATAGTAAAAGAAATAAAATACTTAGGAATAATCATCTAATTTAAATTTTGGAAAACACATCGAATTCATAATAGATAAGATTAAAAAAATTTATTTCAAATTAAAATCACTATATTCAAATATGTTCGGTTTCAAATATAAAGATAGAATAGTACTCTATAAAGCCATTTTTGGATCAATAACAGAATACTACAGTATATTTTCCAGTTTTACGAGAAAAAGACAAGAATAAGCTGTTAAAATTACAAAGGAAAATATTAAAAGGAACAATCTCTGGTTATCGCACAATATCATATACTTCGGTCAACATCATAGCAGGAATATTTTAGACAAAAAAAAGTTACGAAAACAGATCAATAAAATTAATTCAAGTAGTATACGACTTTGGCAACTCAGATGTGATAAATCAAAAACTGGAAAAGTAACACGGGAAATAGTTCCAAACATAAATTTTTAACCGGACATGGAAATAATAATCGTGTCTATATGAAACGATTTAAAATTACTGAAACAGACATCTGTATAGACTGTAAAGAGGAAACAGACGATTGCTTTCATTCGATTTTCGAATGTAATAAGTTTAAAAACGAAAGAGAAAAACGGAAAATAATAAAAAAACCAATAATCGAAATACGTAAAAAAAACTTTTTTAATTTGATCAGCTTTGTCAACCATGTAATGAATAACAAAACAAAACACATCAACAATAAATAATAACAGTAACAATCAAAAACTCTGACCGAAAAGCGGCAAGGTACAGCGGAGTAAATAAATAAATAAATATAAAAAAAAAAAATTAAAAAAAATAGTACTTTAATTAAATTATTTAAAATGTTTTTTTTCTTTATATCGAACAATGCAACAAATCAATATATTTACCGACTATTCTAATTTCGCGTATGATAAATTTTTTACGCTAAACTGATGTATGAATTACTGGTATAGTAATTAATGTATAAGTCATGAAAACAGATCAGAAATTTTTTTACAAGAACGTTGACATAGTTTACGGTATCTAAAATAAAATCTCTGTTTAGATTCTTTTCCATTTTTAATATGCAGAAATATAAGTTATCCATATTTCAATTAACCTTCCACAACAGAACAAGCAATGTTTTAAACGAATCAATCTACTTCTTAATTAGTTTACATCTGCTCAAATAATAATGTTGCCGATATGCAAAGAATTGACGTAACCGCTCCATTCTGCTTTGGCTAACGTTCCAAACAAATCAACCGCAATAATAGCGAATAATAGTGGGAAAAAATCAGACAACGGATGAGTCTATTGCAGTTCCTCAAAAACTGAAAATATTGATTATAAACATGTGTGTTCTGTTGAGATGAAGAACATTCTACGTACATTTCCACTTGGTACACGTCAGATTACGCATTCCGTACTTCTTCATCATCGTGTTCGGTCCATGGAAAATCCTGCACATTTAAGACGAAAAAAAAAAAAATATTTATTACACAATCGATCACCATATTCAACTTACGTAATGATAGGTACGAGAAACATTGATTTTATTATGATCATTTGAGAATTATTCATTCGTAAAATTACTTAATTTAAATTACAAAAAATAATAAAATTAATTATAGATGATATGTGTATATGTATATATATTTTTTTTTTTTTTCATCCGATTTCAACGTCAGTAGACTACGCTAAAAAGCTAAGTCTTCATTTTACATCTTGTCCTTTCTGCTCCTCTAACATCCTACCAATATTTCTTGAAACCTTCCATCAAAGCATTTTTATGGCTTATCGAAAGTGATCTATATTCCGATTTACTTGTTCTATTTTAAATATTGGCGTCGCAACTGCTTTATGAAACCATTCTTTATTAAATATTTATGTTTCAGTAATATCCTTTAATTTAATATTCTTCTCACACTCATCAAATCATGCAGGTCATATTTTTTTCGTTTTCATGAAGTCATAAATTCTCTTAGTTAACCTGTCCTCCTGCATTCTGGTAATATGCCAGTAAAATAATCTTCTTTTCCTTATTGATATGGACAATGGTTCAATCTTGGAATGCTGGTATGTGAATAAAGTGTCTAGTTGTGCATCACGCGTTATCACTCGCTCGCTGATAAGAATCCGATTATAATTGTCTCCGGTTAGTCTGCCTTATTTATTTATCTTCGATTTTCGTGATACTAATCACCTCCGAATAGATTCGAATTCTTAGCTGTTGTATTTAACCGTGTTACCAGTTAGGAAATGTTAAATTATCGAACTTCTATCGTAACTGGCTAGGATACGGGTTTCAATGGCTATCCGACAGTTATTAGGTTCCACTATTTTACCTTTTTTGGTAGACTTAAGACCTAAACTTAGAGCTAAAGGCACAAAATACGATGGAATTAAGAAAACGATTACGGACCTTGTGTCAGAAATTAACACAGCGTTAGCTGAAGACGTCAACCCAGTTAGTTCGAGCATAGACATGAATGAAATTACTAAAGTAATTCATGAAACAATTTATCCCGTTTTAAAAAGATTCGAAACAAAAAATAAACCGAGTTATTCGCAAATAGCTAAAAACGATACCAAAAAAAATATTACTTCAATTCAGAAATCTAAATTGGACAAAACTATTAAAATCTCCATTTCCGATGATTCTAAGAAATTAGATAAACTTAATAATATCGCTCCGGGTAGTAAAACCACTTCTGAACTAGTAGAAAATGTATTTAAACAAGCTATCAACCCTAAGGATCTTAAAGACATACCTATTTTCACACGTAAGAAGGATAGTTTGATAATAAAAACCACTAACGAAAACAAGGAAACAATTATAAACCGCCTGAATAATTTTGCTGATAAAGATACATTTACCTTTTCAGAACCGGCAAAAAGAATGCCTTACATTAAAATAACAGAGTTACCTTTTTCCTTTCGTTCTTATGATTCTGACCAAGTACGAAATTCTTACTTCGATTCACCAGTATACAAACCTCACAATCGATCGGAACGCTTACGTCAAAATTATCCAGAAGCAAAGGAAAGAAAATACTTACTTGGAAGCGATTGTTCAGGTATCACCGGATGTATATAATTATCTAATTAAGGATGGATTTGTTCCTGTAGAATGGGGCTTATGTCGTGTCTACAAACATATTGATATTACCCAATGTTATTCATGTGGAGGCTTCGGGCATAGAGCTCGGCATTGCAAACTGAATAATGAAGAAAGAGGTAAAATTAAGGAAATTATTGATCGTGGACATTGTCCAAACTGTCACTTTTCAAATTTAGAAAGAAAAACGAACTTCAATCTGGACCATAAGTATTACCAACTTTACAAATGCGAAACTGCGAAAAGAATTCATTCAATTTTAGATAACAACACTTGTTATGGAGAATAATAATTTCGATTTCCTCTCTGTAATGCAATTAAACCTCCATCGTTCACGTTCTGGTAATAATTTGCTACAGTTTGATTTATTAAAGGATAATAAAGATATTGTGTGTATCTCAGAACCGTATCTTATTCAAAAGGTAATCCCACATATTACCAATGTTTATACTCAAACTACAAAGCAGTTCGTGTCAATTTTAGTTAACTCAGCATTACCATTTAATGAGGTAGAATTCTTCGAACGTTGCGAATATATCGTGGCAGTTCAATTGGAAGAAATTTTTATTATCTCCTGTTACTTTCCGCCTTCACAAGATCTAACTAACTTCTTAGATTTGTTATCGCAATTTATTACTTTCCACCAGAAGAAATCGATTATCTTATGCAGTGACTTTAATGTCCGAAATAAGATCTGGGACAGTCGGGCTTTTCACTCGAGGAGATTTAACATTTTTGAACAATTTATTCTTAGTAATAATCTTTTTGTCGCTAATGTACGAGATGAAATTACTTTTTCGAACGCCAATGGTTTCAGCGTTATTGACTTAACTTTGATCCACGGTCGACCTAACGTAATCAATGACTGGAAGGTAGATAATAAAGCAATTTATTCAGACCACAGTCTGATTCAGTTTAAATTATTAGGAAAAATGAATATTATTAATAGCTTAACGCATCGCATTATAAATTATAAGAAATTTAATAAAATCGTTGTAGAACATTCGCACTTAAACTACGATTTTAAAACTGCTAATGATTCCCACCAACTGAAAATAATGTCAGAAAATTTCCATAACACACTTCCTGATATTATTAGTAGTAGCAATGAAACGGTTCAATTAAATAGGAATTCGTGGTGGAATATTAATTTAGAGATTTTACGAATAATTTTAAGGAAATTGCGCAAACGGATTCAACGCTCACACAAGCGGGGAGCTAATGATCACAATGCGCGCCTGGTTATGAATTTGGTACGAAAAATTTTTAATAAAAAAATGCGAAACGCGAAAACCAAAAATTGGAAAAAATTTTGTTCCTATTCGAAATTATGGGGCCTTCCTTACAAGACTATTTTCAAAAATAAACGCCAGTTACAGATTCCTCCGTATTTTTTAGACCAGAATAATCAAAAAATTTTCGATAAGGATTCAAAGATAAAAGCTTTTCTTGATCATTTTTATCAAGTAAACTCAAACACAAATGGGGACGAAACCTTCTCATACAAGTTGCAAGAATTTCAGAGATTTAACCTTAGCGGCTTTAGTTTTAACAGCGAACTATTTATTTCCAAAGCGGAAATTAAGTATATTCTTCGCCGGACTAAAAATAAAGCTCCTGGCTTAGACCAGCTGACGAATAAATGTTTGAAGATCTTGAATTTCCACTATCCTAATTTACTTCAGAGCTTATTCATCGCTCTGTTGAGGTTCGGAGTCTTCCCGGAAGCCTGGCGAGCAGGAAGGACAGTTTTTGTGCTAAAACCCGGACGTAGTCCTAGTCTTCCATCTTCGTATAGATCGATTGTCTTGTTAAGCGCTTTAGCCAAGGTGTTTGAATATGTTTTGTTGAATCGTATACTGCCGGTTTTACCTCACGATGATCGGCAATTTGGATTTACTAAGTATCCAAAAGCAATATATTTTTACTTTTAATTTACCGAATGGTGTTTAGCGTATCTTTTTTTGCTAAGAAATCGTATAGATGGCAGCACAAAGTATATAGTAAACTTTTTATTCCTATCCGTGATTATCATTGCCCCGCTGGAAAGTGGCCGCTTGGATATTTTAGTTGATAAATATTTACATAGGAAGAAAAATGAAATAGGAGTAAAGTTTCATTTCTTTTTTTGTTTTATTTACGTTTTATAGAATAATAAAAGCCTAATATCTTGTAATTTGGTATTGTAAGAAAAGAAACAAGCTTGAAATAGCAGGTAGAAATGTAATATTATAAAAGAGCGTCAATTAGTATAATAGACAAAATAATCTTGCATTGAATTAACTAAAAATTATGTACACCACTTAAAATGTAGTGTTATTTATAAAAACGAAATCTAGTTTATTTTCTTCGCTTTTTATTCTCAATTTTTAGGGTTTGGAACACTTGTAATTGTAATAACATGATGGTGGGTGATAAAAATATTACGCAATATTTAATAACCGAGGAAACTCATAATTTATAAACTTGAAATTGTGAATATAAATTACAATTAAACAGTTCTTTAAAGCAATAACCGATTACTTTGGATAATAAAAAATGTGTGAAAAAAGATAATGTAAAATTTAAAACTATTTAAAAATTACTTTAAAATTCACAACCCAGCACCAAATAACTCGTTAGGTCGTTAAGCATTAGATTTAAAATATATAACTAAGATCGAAAATTTACTATGTAATGAAAACATCTAATAACCATTTAATGTAATCTTATGTTCAGCTGAAATACTGCAACAAAAAGGAAATTTCGGTATGAGCTAACTGCAGTATAGAAATTAGAAAATTCGAGTAATGTACTCAGCATATATGCAAAAAAAAGATTTTAAACGAAACATGTAACCGATATTGCAACTAAAAATTTTCGAATTTTGAGCTGGTGCAAAGTTTATAAATTTAGAAATAACTATTTTTCTGAGAAGTTGTGTATCGTTAGAAAGCTAGTTGTTTGAAGGTAACCCGTATTTCGATTTCTTTATAAAACATTCGGATTACGTAATCTATTCAAAAAAGTGCCAAAAACAAATTCATATTTTACAGCATAAATAAAACAGTTAAAAATAATGCAACTTTGTGAAATATGTGCGTCTTTGTTACTAATTTCTTGTATTTTTTTCTTTTAATTTTTAAGCGACGAACTTCGTTTCTAAGATTTCGTACACATATAATTTATCAAATTGTAATAAAATGGTTCAGAAACGACAAAAATATCAAATAAAAATCAATAACTCACGCGAATGGTTTGTCTTACAAACTTCAAACTTGGATCATAAATTACAATTAAAATTTTTAACTGTTACTTGAAGCTAATTGATTACCCTGGGCGCGCAAAATCCGTCAAGAATATATAATATGTAATTTTAAACGACCTCAAAAATCACTTAAAAATTCATAACTCGTCACAAAATAATCCTCTAAAAGTGAAATTCCAAATGTTAAATAAAACGCAGAAGCTCTTTTATAAACTCCAAAAATTGTGATTATGAATTATTTAAATCACTCCTTTTATATCAAAAACAACAAAAAAGTTATGTCCATGTAAGTTGAGAAAACTAAAACTTATGCCAAACATACGTGTACAGGACCGTTTTGTAGGAAAACTGTAGTCGAACTTACAACTTTATATTTAAGTCTTCGGGGCGCTAAACGCACGAAATTTGTGAAAAATATACTTTTCTTTCCGGGCATGTAATATTATGATGGGAAAATCGCTATTTGTCGGTAACGAAGCCATATTCCATTTTCTTAACAAAATTATAATTTTTTTACTAGGCACGCTGTACATCAATGGAGAGGGCGCTATTTGGGACTCCAAAACCGCATTATGGTTCCTTTACAAAGTCGGTAAACTTAATAAAACGTTAAAACAAACCTAAAGAATGTATCTGTATATTACAACAGGAATATTGCGGTTAAAAATTAAAAAACAACTTATAATGAACCACATTTTAAAATTATTCTCTACTTACGCTAAGCGAAATTTTATACTTAGAAATTAAAATTGCAAGACGCTATAAACTCTAAAAAGGCAAAAAAATATTTGTGAATACGGAATGTTTACTGATAAAAAGCTTGATATCGATTCTTTTATGAAACTTTCAAATTTTTTAGACAGTTCAAAAAATTCCGTACAACAAATCCTGCACTCCACATAAATCCTTTCTCAGTAAATAATCGTTAAATTGAAAAAAATATTATATAAATTGTTAGGTAACCCGATGAGTATTAGGCTTTTTTTTAAACAATGAATTTCTTCTAGAGTAAACTCACCGCAGCTACATATGTGTTTGGTTTCTCCCACTAAATATTAGTATAAAGCGAGTTACAAACGTAATTCAAAATTATTAAAAAAAACATTTTTTTACTTATGATTTAATAATAAACATTTTGTTATAAACACGATTTTGACACGATTGATGACTTTAAAAAAGGAAAAAGAGAAACATTTGATGATTTTAGAAGCAAGAAGTAATGCTAGTAATTTAATGTGTGTACTCGAAAAAGAAAATCTCGTAACCTGGAAACAATAAATAATTGACAGAAAAAAAAGCGGTTGCAGGTTAATGAAAGTGGAAGACTTTTTTGCCATCACTCTGAATGATTTTATCTGGGATTTGCCGAAAATATATAATTCTGTTTTCGTCGTTTTCGTATTGGTTCGTTTATTGTTAATAGTTGATAATAAGTTAAAGTCGGATAGAATTTTTTTTTTAAATTTTTGTAATATAAAAATGCTTTAGCTATAAAGCACATGTTATTTGCAATACAGCCGCGTTATTTCATTAATTTCATTTTCACTTTTAGTTGTGCAATAAACGAATGAAATAATTATTAATAATTGAAATAGGTAAATACAAACGTACGTTTTCTGTTGTTTCTTAATATAATAATATCTTTAAAAACTGTATTAATTGTATCTCGTGGTCAATATAGTCTTGTTTATATTGTAAAACCAAATATTTCATTTACGCTTCTCTTTAAAAATTATTTAAATCGCCGGAAGGAAAAGAAAAAAAATCATTAGCAATTGCGAATAATTCTGTATAAATTTTCCCTACATATCTGGAAATTGGAAGTAAATGAAAAATTATAAAATCTATATTATGACCAGTCGTTGTCCGATTAACTTTTATATCAGTTGAAGCTTCTGCAAATTTTTGTTCACCATCAACAAGCGAATGTAATTAATTGAAAAAGAGCAATTTAAAAATAATACTTCTCTAATAAATTCATCAGGGGTGTAATGCGAAAGTGAATCATGTAAATATTTGTCGGTTTGACGCTGTTCTTGACATGGGTAATTGAACTAAAAATGGGAGTAAAAAAATTTCATTTTTTGAAGAACGGAGAAAATTAAAAATAACGTCATTTTTCGGAATTTAAATATTTTTATTCGATCTTTGCATTCGCTGCATATGGGCAATAGAAGGAAAATAATCGATACCATAGATCAGGAATCTTCCCCTGACTTTTTTTGTATATTCATTTACAGTACAGATTTTCTTGAGAACACACAAATTATTAAATAATCCACATCGGTGTAGGTAATTTTTGAATCGCCTAGTAATTATAGTTCATATTTTTAATTAAGTTATTTTGTACATCCGGAATCAAGTTATATTCGTCAGTCGGTTATGTCTGATTTACAATCATTCTACACACATTTTAAAACGTTATTCAAATTTTCGGCGATGGTGATAGATGTTAACTGCTTGCTTATGGCATTGAAATATGTGGTTGCTGCTTTAGCATTGAATTATTGGGTGTAGGGTATTCGAAAACCGCTACCATGATAACTTGGTGAATAAATTAGACGTGAACCATGGGCGTCGCCAGCGGGGGGGCAGCTGCCCCCCCCTGGAGCCTCGAAACTTTTTAATCAACTGGCCATGATGAGTATTCATAGGCGCGTAATCATGAATAATTTGTCAGAAACCCACGAAAATGATGTTTTAATTAAGATTTTATTCTTGTTTAATAAAATATTAAGCCTTTACAACCTATAAATTTTACTTTTTTCTATAACTCGTATCCTTTTTCTATCATCTTGCCCCCCCCCTGGCCCATCGGCTGGCGACGCCCTTGACGTGAACGATTATATCTATGTTCTGCTGAAATTTTTAGTTATACTTAATTCTGTAATTGCGTCGTAATTAGAATGTTGCGAGGATAAAACCATCCAAATTAACTACAGCTGCCTGATGGCGGTTAGAAATAAGTACGGAACTGAAAGAAGAAAAATATTACTAATTGTAAGTAAATACAATGGCTAATTTATCGAAGTATTCTAGTCTAATTTGTTCACCATAAAATTATAACTGTATAGAATTGTTATCTTTGTCACGTGGAATGAGCTTTTTGGTTGTATAAAAATTTATTATAACTTGTTTATTTATTTTTTAATAACCTGGCAAATTACCTTTTGGGCAGTTTTATTGACGTGATTTATAATATGTACTATCCAGTAAACTTATTTATTCATTCATTTATTTGCTTTAGAAAAGGAACCAAATTTTCGGGAGTAAAAAAGAATCATCTTATTAAGTAAAACAATTGCGGTTTTCCTATAACTCGTTTTCATATTATGCAAAATACCATCGAAATTTCCTGTTTAAGACAAGACGTTCATTTGTGGATAATTTCTCACGATTTTGTTCTTTACGAAATGATAATCTGAACTGGCTGTTTTTGTCAAAAATGACGACAATATTTCTACTCTGTTTAAAATACACACCATTTCATCTGGTACCCATAAATTTCGAACAGACAAACATGTTAGAAACCGATTCGAGAAAAGAACACGTGTGTGAAATTACTGAACGAACAACAAAATAGCGTTTTCTCGGTCTTATTTGCCAATGTGTTTTCTATACATGTTCCAGCAGATCCGTCCCTTTAACTAACCCCGAAGAGAAGGGTTTCTTGCAAACAGCCGTTGCCCATGAATCTGTCGACAATAAGCCCGAAAAGATTTCTCTTTGTAAAGACAAAAGATGTTCCATCGATTCCGATAGATTTGGCGCGAAATGTGCGACGTAATTACGACGCCTACACTCATTTGGTTTTTTTTTTTTTTTTTTAACAGCGTTCTAAATATTTATGCTATATCTAATATTATATTATTTTCCTGTAAACTGTATTTGCAAATTGATCATCCAGAATATTTACTTCGCTAGTCGTAAGTTATCATAATTATGAATACTTCTACCGATATCCTTTTTCTCGTACCACAATTCATAAGCATTGTCGAAGATTCTCTGTTTGATCATATATGGCCCCTCATATAGTAAATCTAATTTTTTGCATTTTTTTTTCGACTTATTCGATAACGTATCCTTCCTTACAAATGCAAACTCTCATTTCGTGTTTTAGAGGTTTGAAATTTGTCTTATTTAAATGGCACGAGCGGTAATTTTTTAATTTTAATTACGTCATATTAACGCATGAAAAAAAAACAGACGTACAACACACATTGACAAAAAGACACCATTAAAACTGCTGAAACAGGAAGAATCATTTTTTTTTTTCGAAGCCGATTCAAAATGTTTACAGATAAAAAAAAAAAGGAGAAATATCTAGTAAATCGGAAAGAACGAAATAACTTACAAGCGACATGATCGCGGGTAGTGTAAATAATTCTCTATCAGCAGTCTGGGTCAAATAACATGATAAGCAAAACAACCATCTGGCTCATTTTATAATTCTAAGAATACGCTGTTCTTTTTTTTTGTTGCACCTCCAGCCATACCGCGCTTAAAAATTTGTAAGGACAGATTTCCAGCTATTTTTTTTATTTCTCTGATAAATAATTCGACATCTAGTTCGAATTTCATTATATATAAATAGATCTGCACACTGACTGAATTAAGTATCGCTTGTTGGTTAGTGAATAATGTTGCATTTGGTTTCTGTCTGGTACATATTACTGCTATCTAATTTGTTTTCTTTGGAAACGGAGCTTTAGTTTTGAAGCCTGCATAAGTTCGGATAGTTATTTTGAGTTTTGAAAATATATTTGAAAGCAAACATTTATGTACACAATTTTCGACTTTAGTACAAGAGTTTGAAAGAATTTAATTCTTAAAATTAGGTTATTTTCAGTCGATAGAACAGAATATTACAAATATTTTGAATCACCACACAGAATTGTTAAAATGCTAAATTTAAGACAGGTGAAATTGAAGGTTTTGTCGGCATGAGATAAAAAGTATTTACGGTTTGCAGTTGGCGGAGATGTTATAAATATATTGCCAATAAATGTTAAAAAGTGATAATTGTTATTAGAAAGTCGGCGTGTTGGATAGAAAGACAATGTCGGAGGACCATATAAGAAAAAAGGTGGTAGTGTACTTCGACCGAAACGATCGACAGATCGACGGAGAACACCGCTGATAAACGCTGGTGCAAAACGGTCGTGAGAATTATTGGTACATATAAAGTCGGAAAAAAGCGGTTGTAAATCGCTGATGGGATACGTGAGAAAAACAAATAAAATCAACAGCCGAGTCGAAAGAGCAAGAGGAGAGATGTATGAATAAAAAAACAGATTCTGTTAAAACTATAACCATACTACTAAAAAGGTTGTTATGTTGCGACTAAATATTCTTAATAATGAATGGACAAAGGTTGTCGGCAGTAAGAAAAGACCATTGCGGAACACCAGAAAAAATGGTCCATTGTCAGTGGCGGCTCGTGAGTAACAGAAGTGGAGGTTCACAATTAAATATATTAAATATTGCACAAATATTTATTAAAAACAATTTATCAAAAACTATATATATATATATATATATATATATATATATATATAAACTCGGCCATTTTGGCCTGACCCCTCTTGCTTTCATTTCTGTCTCTTTCTCTTCTATACTTTGTATAAAACGATCAAAATTTACAACGTAATTCTTACTGGCATCAACACACACAAAAAATAACATAACCACAAAAATCTTATTCCAACATTTAACTTCCGTTATATAAAATAAGACATTTTTTCGTTACATTTTTCGTTACATATTTCATTACATAAAATTGTGACATTTTTTAAATAACAATAACAAAAATCCTATAAAATATAACAAACGTTACATAAAATTGGGACATTTTTTCTAAGAATTACGTTGTAATTAATATATATGTATGTATGTATGTGTCTGTGTGTGTGTGCGCATATTAATAATGTTCAGTTAAAAGTCTTGTAAACTAAATCTATTCTTCTATCTTTCTTTAAAGAAAAAAAAAATCTATAACAGTTTCATGAAAGTTAGGAATATTGTGGAACATTTGTTTTTCAATTGATAACATAGCTAAAGCATTTAACTTGTCTTCACACATTGTGCTACATAAAAATGTTTTAATTCGTTTTAGCGTCGAAAAACTTAGTAAGAGTATAATTAGCACTTTTTATCCTTAAGTAAAATTACAATTTTAGGTAGAAACTTCGTCACTATTGAAAATATTCGAATGAATATATGCGGTCCATCATTAAAAACTAAACTGTGCTCCCAATGATCGATTGTGTATACATATTCAAAACGTTATTAGTATTTTTAAAAGTGATGTGGTTTCTACCAAATATTTTAATTTTAATTTTAATAATATGAACTGTGAAAACTCGTTACATATTTTTATTTAAGTACATTAAAAAATAAACAAAAGTTAAAATTTTGCAAAATGTTTGTTGTTATTGTTTTTTAAGTCTATGTAATATTTATATTTTATTATTATTTTAATTTGTCGATTATTGCAATTATTTTAAATTTGCTTAAAAAGAAAAACAATTAAATTTTTATGCTAAAATATCCAACCAACATTTTGAACAGTATCAGTTTTACATAATGCATGTCTCACCAAAAAAAAGTATAATAAAATGACAAATTATAAGATACAGTAGAAATTAGTTATAAAAACATTCAGAGATGAATAATTCGGTCGTTATATCCCATATCAAATAAAGCATTATAATTTTTAATGTCCAAAATTTACTACTAATGAACAGTTTGTTACAAAACTGACATGAAATATTTTATGGCATAAATTAGGCTGAATAAGCAATCATTTATTTATAATTATAACTGTACATATTTCTTAGTCAAAAACACAAACAACACACTTTCTTTTTTGTACATAAAAGTATGATAATAAAAAAACTTAAATCAGTATAAAGCAAGAGTAAGAGAAAAAAAACTGTACCAAAACGGAAGTGGTTTGATATTTTCTTACTTTTGAAGAAATTTGTAATTTTTCGATTTTTTATTATAATAAAACAAGTATAGTAATCTTTTTCTAATATTTTTTGCAATGGTCTTACCACAGGTATTCATCAATGTTATATTTATAATAAGTATTTTACATGTTGACACTAACAAAATAAACAGAACAAAAAATAACGGTATATCTGTTCTGTTTATATAAATTTCATTTCTTCATTGAAAAAGATTAAGGGTGATGTTTTTGTTAAATTCATCTGCATAAATCTTTCAAAGCTAAAAGCTAATTGGTATGCTGTTATAACCAATTTTTACTGTATTTCAATATTTCGAAATTATAATGTTGGCAAATAGAATCACAGTAATTTTAAACACATAACTGTTTTTAAATGTACAATATTGTACTAACTTGTATATGTATGGAACACAATAACACAATCGATATAATATAGATGCAATTATACACTTTTCTTATAAAATAAAAATAAAAATAAGCACATAAATATGCTCCAATCAAACTTTATTTCCTTCAAAATTCAAATATGGGTATAAGTAGTAAAAAAATGTAAACATATAATCGTTTTATGAAAATTTATCGATTGATTCGGTTTATAGTCAAATTCACTTCATTAAAGTACTGCCCACCTAGAAAATATAATCTTGCAAGAACAACGTCTATCGTTTGGTTCACACTTCGAGTGTGCGGTGGACACTAAATACACCTACGCTGCGGTACGCGAATATTTAAACTCCGCCCACTTGTACTTTTCCGTTTGTACGATGATTGTAGAATTTATGACGTCATATATTTTAAATTTTAAATTTTAAAAATGTTCAAATGCTTCATTTCATCTTAATAACTAAACATTTTCACATTATATATTTAAAAAATAAAAACAAATAGTTAGAAAATGCATTTAACATCGATACGAAACTATATAATCATTTGAAAAAAATTAATTTGAATTTCTGCATTAATTTTTGATCGAAGCTGTACATATTTTTGTAATAATGAATTTGATCATCTATAGTTATTAGGAAAAAGAAAAAGGAAGATTTGATATTAACTAAGTTCATTACAATTGCTGGTAACATTATTTAGACGTTTCGGATAGTCCAGAAAATTTTACGCTTACTAAAGAATTTATTAAATAAATAACATGATTTATATTATACTAATAAGCCTTTATTTGGTTTATTATTATCCAGAGGTGTCATTCCGCTTTTGTAAAATTTTATTATTGTATTTTTCTTTTTTTTTTTTTTTTTTGCAATGGGTAGAGTAAGGAAGTTAGTCATTAAGTAGTTCATAAATGCAGAGAAAAATATCGAAGAAAACGAATTAAAACTATACAGCAAAGATACAATTTTGTAAATTTAAAATAAGGTAACTAAAGATTTTAATTTAAAAATTTAAACGAATGTCAAAATAGAGAAATACTACTTTTTTGCTCACTATTTTATGCTGTTGCAATATTATCAATCTGGATAAATCTTTTTTTTTTTTAAATTCCCGTATATAGTTCTGTATTTTGAATTTTTGGTTTCATGAAATAAACTTTTATTCGCCAATATTGCAGTATTGCCGACTAACTGAATTCCTCTATTATAATATACATTTTAGATTTTAATTTTTTATAGATCCTATGTGCTGTATACCTATAACGTAACGTAAATTTGTTTTTAATTATTATATAGGACGAATCAAGAATAAATAAACAAAATCACTCTGACTTATTAAATACAATCCATTTTACTGTTCGTAAATATAGAAATCACAAAGATTAATAGCTGATAAATTTTATTAATAAAAGTGACACACAACCGTGCTGATGATTACATTAAGCAGTAAACTATAATAATAACAGCTAATATATTAATGTGGAAAAATAATAAAAGACTAGAAAATTAACATACATGTTTAATATGCTAATATTGTTTATAATAAAATCAATATATTACAGCATTGTGGAGGAATCAAATGGTTGGATAAAATTTTTTTCTGGTTTTTCAAATCTGTTTTTCGGATTTACAACATCATATGAAATTGCAAAGGAACTTATTGAACAATTCCAAATTGCAACTAATACCCAGTATTTTTCTAAAGTAATGAAACATAAGAGACTAAATCAAAACAGTAAGTTATATTACAAAAACAAGATTGCACAGCTAAAATAATATTACGCGAGATAATTCGTTTACCAACATTTAAAACAGATAAACTCACGACGCATTTTAAAAAAAGAACATCTCTACAAATAAGAAATAAGTTGAAAGAATCTCCAGATTCGATCTTAACTGAAAAACGGTATTATGTTCGTTTACCACAAATAACAAATCACAATCATGATTCCAAAATTACAGAAGATTGTGTACAAAGGTTAGACAAACGTTTAAAAAATAGAATTTATAAACTGGTTAATAATGGAGTAGATAGCACAATAAAAATAAAGAGATATTTAAATGAATTTCTCAATTCAAACAAAAATAGTTGGTTTCAGAATGGAAATTTTCCAAGCCGAATTAACAAACAATTTTATCCAAATAATAACATAACACGAAACCTGTTAATCTTGCTCTCGGAAAACTTCGCTATTCAAAAATTGATTAAGAAAATGTACAGCAAATGATAGAGCAATGGAAAATAGAATATAAAGAAGATATGGTATATTTTAAACCATTCGTAAACAGTGACAATCATAAATCTTCATTACTTTTTATTTTTCAGTCAAAAAATCAAAAAAATTTACTTCATCGATATGGAAATGAAGCTTGTCTTATGGATGCTACTTACAAAATGTCGAAATACGCACTACCATTACTTTTTATTGTTGTGAAGACAAATATAGACTACCAGCCAGTAGTGACCTTAATAACAATGAATGCAACTATTCAGGCAATTACTGAACCACTACAAATTTTACGAAACTGGAATCCTGCATGGAATAGTAAATATTTTATGACTGATTTTTCTGAGGCAGAAATAAAAGCCATCGAAGCTACTTTCCCTGCAACAGACACATATCTGTGACTTTCATAAAGAAAAAAGTTGATTACGATGGTTGAAAATAAAAGAGCATGCCGTTCATTCTAAAAAAGAAGAATTATTAAAGATGTTAAGAGATATTTCTCATTCAGAAAATAAAATTGATTTTCAACAAGCTTTGGCCAAATTAAAAAAAAGTAATATATGGCAAACATCAATCAAATTTCAGGATTATTTTACGAAAAAATGGGAGCCCTACATGACGAAATGGGTATGGTATTTTAGAAAAGAACATTTTATTATTAATATTAAAACAAATAATGGCGTTGAAAGCCTGAATAGTGAATTGAAGAACTGTTACTTACATCACCATAAAGATAAGTCATTAAGTGGTATTCTTGGGGTGCTGCATAACCAATTTTTCACAGAAAAATTTCATAAATATGTTGAAAAAAATATATCATGTCTTTCTTCTGTTAAAGGATATAACAAGGAAATTCCAGTATTTTTAAATAATCGTCCTCAAAGTTTTATAACGCACTGTTTAAAACGAATGTCAAACTGTGAATTACTCAAAAATGTCGCCTTAATTCAAAATTTACAATTCATGGTTCAAATCGAAGACAATCTGAACAGAAAATATGAAGTCTGTTTTGCTAATAATGAGGAAAATCCGTCTTGCGAATGTTTGGATTGGAAAAAAAGCAGATGGTCTTGTAAATCTATGTTTACTGTTCTAAGAGAAACAAAACAATTATGGGAAAGTATTGGAATGAATTATATAAACTCAGTTTTTCATATTTTAGATGAAAGTGTAACTTCATATTCTATTTCTTTGATTATACCACCAGCAAACAGTGAATTGCCATTGGAAAAAACCCCATTAAATGACGAAGTAATCAAATTACATGAGAATACCATTAAATATGATTCCAAAACTAGGGTTATGCTGCACGAAGTAATAAATAATACATATAACATCACTGATCAGGACAAAATGGAACAACTTTATAATAAAGTTAACGACTTATTTACATGGTCATCATCTATAATAGAATAAGATAAATCAAATAAAAAAGCATCAGATACTGAAAGTATTTTTTCCGAATTACCAGTAAGAAAAAAAAAACAGTGAAACTTAATAGATATTAACATTTATATTCACTATAATGTAAAGGGTGTAGTCTATTATTTATAATTCCAAGAAAATTGTAATACTAACACTTGTTTTATATATATTTTTACAACAAGATTAGAAATACGATATTACTCACAAGGAAAGTACACAAGTTGTCAGAATTTTAAAAAAATTCCTATAGTACAAAAAGTATACTTATAAATAGTTCTTATTTTTAGCACGATAGCATATAATGTATACGATTCCCATAAAAAATGTACAACATTAGTAAAGTTTTAGTTAATTATAATTACACACTATATTTTATAAATATATATACACATATAATGAATATAAACATAATGGTACTGGCAATGTGTAATTGACGATTTTAAATATTACAAATTTTGTAAAGAAATAAATTTATATATTGTCTAGTAATTATAAAATTATAACACTAAACAGGCTTGTAATAAAATATTTATTTTATTTGATAAAATGTAAAAATACTATGTATATTCTCGAGTTATTATGTTTTACATTATATAATGACGTCACTACATTAATGTAAACGAAGAAGTACAAATAGGCGGAGTTTCAATATTCGCGTACCGCAGCGTAAGTGTATTTAGTGCCCACCACTAAATACACCTACGCTGCGGTCTGCGAATATTTAAACTCCGCCCACTTGTACTTATCCATTCGTACGATGATTGTAGAATTCATGACGTCATATGTTTGAAATTTTAAAAATATTCAAATGCCTTATGTCCCCTTAATAACTAAACATTTTCACATTATATATTCATATTAGCCATATTATCTTTTAATTTAAAAATAAAAACAGATAGTTAGAAAATGCATATTACATCGATATGAAACTATATAATCGTCTGAAAAACATTAATTTGAATTTCTGCATTGATTTTTGATCGAATCTGTACATATTTTTGTAATAATGAATTTGATCATCTATAATTATTAGGAAAAAAAAAAAGAAAGATATGATATTAACTAAGTTCATTTCAATTGCTGGTAGCATTATTTAGACGTTTCGGATCGTCCAGAAAATTTTACACTTACTAAAGAATTTATTAAATAAATAATAACATGATTTTATATAATACTAATAAACCTTTATTTGGTTGATTATTATCCAGAGGTGTTATTCGCTTTTGTAAAATTTTATTATTGTACTTTTCTTATTTTTTTTTTTTTTTTGCAAAGGGTGGGGTAAAAGTAGTTTATAAAAGCAGAGAAAAATATCGAAGAAAACGAATTAAAACTATAAAGCAAAGATACAATTTTGTAAATTTAAAATAAGGTAACTAAAGATTTTAATTTAAAAATTTAAACGAATGTCAAAATAGAGAAATACTACTTTTTTGCTCACTATTTTATGCTGTTGCAATATTATCAATCTGGATAAATCTTTTTTTTTTTAAATTCCCGTATATAGTTCTGTATTTTGAATTTTTGGTTTCATGAAATAAACTTTTATTCGCCAATATTGCAGTATTGCCGACTAACTGAATTCCTCTATTATAATATACATTTTAGATTTTAATTTTTTATAGATCCTATGTGCTGTATACCTATAACGTAATGTAAATTTGTTTTTAATTATTATATAGGACGAATCAAGAATAAATAAACAAAATCACTCTGACTTATTAAATACAATCCATTTTACTGTTCGTAAATATAGAAATCACAAAGATTAATAGCTGATAGATTTTATTAATAAAAATGGCACACAACCCCGTGTTGACGATTACATTAATTAATAAACTATAATAATAACAGCTAATATATTAACGTGGAAAAATAATAAAAGACTAGAAAATACGAAATAAAAGATTAATACCTCTACTAAAAATTAACATACATGTTTCTAATATGCTAATATTGTTTATAATAAAATTAATATATTACAGCATTATGGAGGAAGCAAATGATTAAATAATTTTTTTTCTGGTATTATAAATCCTTTTACAATGTTATATAAAACTTTAAAGGAACTTCTTGTGCAATTCCAAATTTCAACTAATACCCGGTATATTTTTAAAGTAATAAAAAATAAGAGACTAAAGCAAACAATGAACTACCATTGGGAGAAAACATGTTAAATGACGAAATAATTAAATTACATGAGGATAGTATTTAACATGATTCTGAAATTATGATTATGCTGCACGAAGTAATAAATAATACATATAATATCACTAATCAGGATAAAAAGAAACAACCTTATAATAAAGTTAAAGACTTATTACCACGGTCAGCATCTATAATAGAAAAAGGTATATTAAATAAAAGAACATTAGATACAGGAAATATTTTTTCCAAATTATCAGTAAGAAAAGAAAAAATAATGAAACCTAACAGATATAATTGTGTAGTTACCTTTCCTTTTACTCATTGCTGATTATGCTCACAAGTAAAAATATCTGAAAGAGGAATTAATAAGAATCTAAAAAGATTCATGGTGATTTATAATTCAAAAACAAATAATGCTACCATCATTATAATCTACATTATAATTTCTCTATTTTACTGTTTATAAAATTTGTTATATTTTAACTTTTGTTTTGAAATGACTACTTAAAGTACAGTGCAGTTATCAATAATTTATGTACTTATTATTAACAAATGACCTGCTTAAACATTCACATTCTAATTATTAAATGATTAATTTACCGATCATAATAAATTACATTCACTATATATATTTAAAAAAGTTTTTAGAAAGATTTAAAAAAAGTATATATATGCAATATATTTTTAATCATATACATTTATTTTCACTATAATGTTTAAAAAAGGGTGTAGTCTATTATTTATAATTCCTGAAAAATTTTAATATTAACACTCGTTTTATATGTATTTGTAAAATTATGTAGTATGTTTTACTGATCTGGTTTAGTCCTCCATATTTTACAAAATTAGAAATGCATATGATAAAAAAAAAATCCTATAGTACAAAAAAAAAGACGTAAATATTTTTAATTTTTATTACAATAATGTAAAATGTATATAATTCCAACAAGAAATGTACAACATAAATAATGTTTTATTAAATTATATTATACACACATGTAGTTTACGATTTTATAATACTACAGATTGTATAAAGAAATAAATTTATATATTGTCTAGTAATTACAAAATTATTACACAAAACTAGCTTCTTATAAAATATTTATCTCATCTCGGAAAAACGTAAAAATATTATTGTTTAATCCCGGGTTATTATGTTTTACATTGTATAATGACGTCACAACATTAACAGAAACGAAGAAGTACAAATAGGCGGAGTTTAAATATTTGCGTACCACAGCGTAGGTATATTTAGTGTCCACCCGAATGTGCTCCATCAAGCCTATGTAACACATGCACTAACACAACATCATTTTTATCTTTCTGACACACTACTACATTGTACTTACACGGTTTTCGATCGCACGTGCTACAAGTAGCCTTCGCACTAAAAGAATTCCGGACAAAACTTAATTACTTTTTCAAAATGTAAAATCAATTTATTTTTAACATTAATTTTACTAATAGTGATATATAAATAATAAATATAAATAAAAATATTGGATTATACTCTTTTAAAGTTGAATCCAGGGTGTTCACGTGCGAATGTGAACACATGAACGAGCCGCCACTGTCCATTGTGTAATATGAGAAAATGGTACATGTGAGCGATGCGTGGCACTGACCCAGTCGAGTCATTGACTGAATCAGAAATTGCACCCAAAAAGGGTGGACAATAAATACACCAACGCTGCGGTAGGCGAATACTTAAACTCCGCCCAGTTATACTTTTCTGTTTGTACAATGATCGTAGAATTCATGACGTCATATATTTGAAATTTTAAAAATGTTCAAATTCTTCATTTCCACTTAATAACTAAACATTTTCACATTATATATTCATATTAGCCATATTATCTTTTAATTTAAAAATAGAAACAAATAATTAGAAAATGCATATAACATCGATACGAAACTATATAATCATCTGAAAAACATTAATTTGACTTTCTGAATTGATTTTTGATCGAATCTGTACATATTTTTGTAATAATGAATTTGATCATCTATAGTAATTAGGAAACAGAAAAGAAAGATTTGATATTAACGAAGTTCATTACAATAGTTAGGTAGTTCATAAAAGCAGAGAAATTTATCGAAGAAAACGAATTATAACTATATATACAGTAAAGATACAAGTTTCTAAATTTAAAATAAGGTAACTAAAGATTTTAATTTCAAAATTTAAACGAATGTCAAAATATAGAAATACTATCTTTTTGCTCACTATTTTATACTATTGCAGTATTGTCGATCTAGATAAATTGAATTCATCCTTTTTTTTTAAATTCCGTATACAGTTCTGTATTTTGAATTCTTTGTTTCATGAAACAAACTTTTATTCGCCAATATTGTAGTATCGCCGACTAACTGAATTCCTCTATTATAATATACATTTTAGATTTTAATTTTTTATAGATCCTATGTGCTGTAGACCTATAATGTAACGTAAATTTGTTTTTAATTATTATATAGGACAAATCCAAAATAAACAAACAAAATCACTCTGACTTATTAAATACAATCCTTTTTACTGTTCGTAAATATAAAAATCACAAAGATTAATAGCTGATAAATTTTATTAATAAAAATGACACACAACCGTGTTGACGATTACATTGAACAATAAACTATAATAATAACAGCTAATAAATTAACGTGGAAAAATAATAAAAGACTAGAAAATTAACATACATGTTTAATATGCTAATATTGTTTATAATAAAATCAATATATTACAGCATTGTGGAGGAATCAAATGGTTGGATAAAATTTTTTTCTGGTTTTTCAAATCTGTTTTTCGGATTTACAACATCATATGAAATTGCAAAGGAACTTATTGAACAATTCCAAATTGCAACTAATACTCGATATGTTTCTAAAATAATAAAACATAAGAGACTAAATCAAAACAGTAAGTTATACTACACAATTTTATTAATGTTAATCAGTAATGTGAATAATCACAAGAAATTTAATAATGTAAGAATATGTGATCCCATTATTGTTTGTTACTTCTCACCAATTAAGCAAATTTAATATTATTATTCAGTTATTAATGTATTATTTAAATTTACAATACATTTGGTCCTATTTGTATATATTTTTTTTATCCTAATTTTTTGAATTATATCCGCTGTATATACAGTTCAGTTTAAAAAAAAAAATTATTTACATCATTAGCTGATATGAATGTATTATTCAATATTAAATTGTTAGATATATCCATTGATGGGCACTGCATTCATTTCAATGACTTTAAGAACAAAGACTGGAAAATAGAGTGTGATAATGTACCCTTTATATGTGCAAATATTGAAATGTTCAAGTGTCATCGAGAAGGGAAAAAACGAGTAACAAGAAATGATTCGTCTGAAGTTAGTGAATAATTTATTGTTTCTTACATAGTAAAATATAGTCGTTACAGCTTATCAAAAAATTATATTATAATTTGTATGTTTCGAATAAACTGAATTTATCATATGTGCTTATATCATAGGAGCCTATAAATGAAACTTCAGTAGGACTATTAAATTGTTTAGATCTACCACTAATTACAGCAGTCTAGAAGACAGGAAAGCATTTAAATTGCTTTTTCTAGTTATTACATTTTAAACATAATAAAACAGTTGTTTAAAAATATATGTTTTTGAAAAATATTTGTATAAAAGTCTAATCTATCTTTGTTTGAAATAAAATTTTGAATTATTTTTTAATCAAATCTATGAATTTTTAAAGTGCAAAAATATCATACTGACTTTGCAGTTGATAAGTTGAATTAATTTTACTGTTTTACAAAAGGTTTATGTACGTATTTTTAAAAAATGCAAGAATGCATATTTAAGCAGATAACATCTTTAAAATTTAAACTTGAATAAATAATCAAAAACGTCGACTATGATAATTTTCTTGCTGAAATAAATACAGATCACAGGTTCCTCCTCAAAAACATTAAAAATTAAAAGTTATTTTTTTCCCTTTTTTATTCTTTAGATAAAGTGGAAAAGTTAATAATTATTTTATTTGATTTTCTGTTAAAAATAGTGTGATCACAATTATGATAAAAGTGGTGTAAGAAGAAACATTCAAAGAACAAAAAAGCAAGATTGCACAGCTAAAATAATATTACGCGAGATAATTCGTTTTCCAACATTTAAAACAGATAAACTCACGACGCATTTTAAAAAAAGAACATCTCTACAAATAAGAAATGAGTTGAAAGAATCTCCAGATTCGATCTTAACTGAAAAACGGTATTATGTTCGTTTACCACAAATAACAAATCACAATCATGATTCCAAAATTACAGAAGATTGTGTACAAAGGTTAGACAAACGTTTAAAAAATAGAATTTATAAACTGGTTAATAATGGAGTAGATAGCACAATAAAAATAAAGAGATATTTAAATGAATTTCTCAATTCAAACAAAAATAGTTGGTTTCAGAATGGAAATTTTCCAAGCCGAATTAACAAACAATTTTATCCAAATAATAACATAACACGAAACCTGTTAATCTAGCTCTCGGAAAACTTCGCTATTCAAAAATTGATTAAGAAAATGTACAGCAAATGATAGAGCAATGGAAAATAGAATATAAAGAAGATATGGTATATTTTAAACCATTTGTGAACAGTGACAATCATAAATCTCCATTACTTTTTATTTTTCAGTCAAAAAATCAAAAAAATTTACTTCACCGTTATGGAAATGAAGCGTGTCTTATGGATGCTACTTACAAAACGTCGAAATACGCACTACCATTATTTTTTATTGTTGTGAAGACAAATATAGACTACCAGCCAGTAGCGACCTTAATAACAATGAATGCAACTATTCAGGCAATTACTGAACCACTACAAATTTTACGAAACTGGAATCCTGCATGGAATAGTAAATATTTTATGACTGATTTTTCTGAGGCAGAAATAAAAGCCATCGAAGCTACTTTCCCTGCAACAGACACATATCTGTGACTTTCATAAAGAAAAAAGTTGATTACGATGGTTGAAAATAAAAGAGCATGCCGTTCATTCTAAAAAAGAAGAATTATTAAAGATGTTAAGAGATATTTCTCATTCAGAAAATAAAATTGATTTTCAACAAGCTTTGGCCAAATTAAAAAAAAGTAATATATGGCAAACATCAATCAAATTTCAGGATTATTTTACGAAAAAATGGGAGCCCTACATGACGAAATGGGTATGGTATTTTAGAAAAGAACATTTTATTATTAATATTAAAACAAATAATGGCGTTGAAAGCCTGAATAGTGAATTGAAGAACTGTTACTTACGTCACCATAAAGATAAGTCATTAAGTGGTATTCTTGGGGTGCTGCATAACCAATTTTTCACAGAAAAATTTCATAAATATGTTGAAAAAAATATATCATGTCTTTCTTCTGTTAAAGGATATAACAAGGAAATTCCAGTATTTTTAAATAATCGTCCTCAAAGTTTTATAACGCACTGTTTAAAACGAATGTCAAACTGTGAATTACTAAAAAATGTTGTCGAAATTCAAAAGTCACAATTCATGGTTCAAAGCGAAGATAATCCGAACAGAAAATATAAAGTCTGTTTTGCTAATAATGAGGAAAATCCATCTTGCGAATGTTTAGATTGAAAAAAAAACAGGTGGCCCTGTAAACATATGTTTGCTGTTCTAAGAGAAACAAAACAACCATGGGAAAGTATTGGAATGAATTATATAAACTCAGTTTTTCATATTTTAGATGAAAGTGTAACTTCATATTCTACTTCTCTGATTATACCACCAGCAAACAGTGAATTGTCATTGGAAAAAACCGCATTAAATGACGAAGTAATCAAATTACATAACGATACCATTAAATATGATTCCGAAACTAGAGTTATGTTGCACGAAATAATAAACAATACTTATAATATCACCGATCAGAACAAAATAAAACAACTTTATAATAAAGTTAAAGACCTATTTACATGGTCATCATCCCTAATAGAAAAAGACAGGTCAAATAAAAGAGCAGCAGATTCCGAAAGTATTTTTTCCGAATTACCAGTAAGGAAAAAAACTCATTGAAACCTAATAGATATAATATATATATATATATATATATATATATATATATATATATATACATTTAAAAGTTTTTAGAAAGTTTTTTGTAAATAAATAATATATTAAATATATTTTTTATTATAACATTAGTAATATTTTAGTTAATTATAGTTACACACTATATTTTATAAATGTGTACACACATATAATGAATATAGTGGAAATATGTGTAATTTACGATTTTATATTACAAATTTTGTAAAGAAATAAATTTATATGTATAGCCTAGTAATTATAAAATTATAACACTAAACTGGCTTGTAATAAAATATTTATTTTATTTGATAAAACGTAAAAATACTATTGTTTATTCTCGAGTTATTATGTTTTTCATTGTATAATGACGTCATAACATTAATGAAAACGAAGAAGTACAAATAGGCGGAGTTTAAATATTCGCCTACCGCAGCGCTGGTGTATTTATTGTCCACCCCCAAAAAGTACCGTTCTTCGTTAACGATTTAGTTTTTCCGCGCGGATAGCATGTTATACATATATGCATGCATATATATAATCTCAAAATACATATTTTACATCGTTTTATTGGGTTATTCACTTTTTAAAAATATCTTCTATTTTTGGAATGTAAATTAAAGAGTTCCATTAGCAATAGTGATACAAAACGGACGAATATGATTAGTATTAATAATCGGTCAAGTGCATTATTGGTTCTTTTATTTTTTTTTTTTTTTAATCTATAGTCAGCCGTATTTAAAAAATTACAATCATTTAAACTGTAACATAACTGGATTGAATTTGCTTCTAATACATATTCGTTATATTATCTATCTTTTTCATTCGTATCTAGCAAGTTTATTTGAGGATACGTTCATTGAAGTTTCTTCTGTTATCTGTGATTTTAATTGTATATTTAATTTCTTGACGAATCCAGTTGGGTTTCAAAAAAATATCGGAAAAGACAAAGGCGCAAAAATTTTTTAACCACTTTATTTTCAGTTCAAATAAACGAAATGTATCAATTCCAGTTTTTCATTTTTAAAAAACTTGATTTTATTTCTTTACTATATTGTTACTGTTTATTTAAATAAGTATGTGGCCTTAGTTGAAATAAGATGTATATATTGTCGATTACAACCTCCCGCAAGGGAGACCCATACAAAATACAATACAATACTGTTTATTAAAAAACAAAAGGCGATACAACGTGATATGATGGAAATGGTTTTCCATTGAAAAATGATTTTTAATCACTTTATTTCCTTACTTGATTTACCAAATTAAATTAACTTCTTTAACAATGCAGGTGTAATTAAAGGTAGTAGTTAAAACATCGGAACATATGAAATAAAATATGTAACTAATCTCAACTATCTCTTGGTGTTTTAATCTTGAACCTTATTAATGATTTGCACACATTTCTTGTTTTATAAAAATGTTTTACTTTTTTAGGATTCTGTAATAACTTACGGAATCCTAATAAGATGGTACACAAATGACAAAAATATCAAATAAAAATCAATAACTCACGAACAGCTTGACTTATAAACTTAAAATTTGGAACATAAATCACAATTAAAATTCTCTTTAAACGATCTATAACTTAAAGATTACCGATTACCCTGGACGGCAAAAAACCCCCAAAACCGCCAAGAATATATAATATGGTACATAAAACGACCTCAAAAATCGCTTAAAAAATCATAACTCATCACCCGATAAACCTATAAAGCTGAAATTCAAAATATAAACTAAAATGCAGGAGTCCTTTCATAAAATCAAAAAATTATGCTACAAAAGTTATGTAAATTTGCCGAAAAGTTCAAAAAGCCGAGAACTAATATGTAGCCCCCTGTTTGCATCGCGAATATTATAACTATAAATTTCGAATGGGGTTGAAAATATGCTCATTCTGGCATGTTTGCTGTAGTTTATTTAAAATTTTGTGTATATATCTAAATAAGTTTTATTTAAAAATCGTAACTGAAGTGAAATTACGTCAAGAAAATTATTGATTTTATTTGATGAACAGTTGGGAAATTAACTTCTCAATATAGTAATCTAATAAATAGTGACAAACGAGGAAGATGGTTTAAGTAATAGTATTCAAATATAACTATATAGAAGTTCGGAAAACAAACAAGTATAATTACAAATTTTTAAATACTTATTGATAATTAATCTTTCCAAAAATCTAGGACTAAATAGCGTTTATTTATTAGAATTTATCTTTTTTTCGCAGTACAATATGATGACACTGCGTGATGTGTGAAAAAGAACTGAACTAAAAATATCTGTTTTGGAATTATTGTTGTTTTGAATTTAGTATTATGTAAATGAAAATTATGGTTATCTTTAACTTAACATACGGAATCCTCAGCGCATGAAACCTCATGCTTGACTGAACTTGTTTATTTTATTAAATGGACTGTTAACATGAAATAGTTCCATTAATGAAACTGATAATAATTGTATCGTTTGTTTTCACACATCTGGTTGTTATATCGTTTCTATAATTTTCTTAAAAAATTAAAATTAGAAGTATTTTTTTTAATAACTACATTTTTTTGTTCTGTGACGAAGCCTGTCTCGTTAACAGATTTTTTATTTAAACAGTTGAATGATGTTTCTTTACACTCATCAAAAGCAAAGTATAAAAACTTCTAAGAAACATATTCCACCTTTTTTCTTACAATTTATGTTTCATGTGCTGTTATAATAAGTAACGTTTTCGGAAAAAATTTAGAAAGAGAGTATATTTACAACGAACCACCTACAAAAAGGATATCCTTATGAATGGATTACTTTTAACAATGAGACTATGTTTTCTTTATTTTGCTACTAATTCTTATTCCGCCGAAATAATAACAACTGTTTTACAGTAAAACTATAGTCATTTCACATATTTCAGTATATTCTTTTCCATTTAAGTATATACGTTTTATTTTCTTGTCGTATTTTTAAGTCAGTTGTTTCTTTTGAAAATTTCTCGTTTTTGTTTTCTTTTATTGAGTGTTATCGATTTATTGATTTCAAAATGTTTTTAATAGAACATCACCGATAAAAATGTTATAGTATTTAATTTCTTCCGTTAGAACTCTAAATATTTTTTTACATAAAATACTTAATTTGTACATATAAAACCCCCGATACCGGATAAGATAAAAAATGAAGGCAGTCCAAAGAGTTTGTGAGCAAGACAAATAAAAAATTTAAAAGAACGAAGAGAGGTCATCGGAGTTGACCAATATTCAAACGTGTGAAATTTCAAATCGAGACCCCTGTAAAAGCAACAAAATACCGTCATCGCTGTATTTGTTTTTCCAAGATACCATAAAAAAATTAATAATAGTGAGAAGATGGTGTTCGAACGGAACAGCTAGCGGTTAATTAAAAAAGAAAATGGCCTTTTGCTGCACGTGAAAGGTCACACAAAACAGGGTTCGATCAGGTATAGAATGTGATAGAAACCTACACCACCCGACAATAACAAACAACCGGCCCGTGAAAATGCAATTCCTTTGTAAACAAACGATTCCAGTACAGAATACTATCTTCACGATTGAAGAGAGAAACGTATGTGTGTCGGCCAGAGGCATAATTTAAACACTGGAATTGTGCACCGGAAGTTTGCCGGTATGAAATATAAAAAAACGAACGGAAATATGAGCAGCGTCAAGTCAGCCCCCCCCCATGATAGAATTTTAAAATCAAATTCAACTAAACGAATTGTGCCCGTTTTGTAAATACTTTGTTCCGCTCATGGTACAAATATACACATTAAAATCATGCACAAAAAAGTAAACACTTTACATCAATTTTTTGCAGTCAGCTTCGAATTCAAATTGCAACAATAATTAACAACTAATTAACGAGTACATACATGATTGTTCACTTTCTGTAAGCTGAATAATGAACATTTACTCCACTTTGACTTGTTAAAGTTAATGTTGCTGAAGAACAATCATACGATTGTGTATTACTCTGAAATGTATTATACCTTTTATCTAATTATTTTTTACTTTCAGCGCGTTTGCCTTTTTTAACTTTTACAACAAACTTTGAAGTCGATATCGCTTTTTTACTCATGGTACACTTCTGCATGAACAAAGAATCATTGAAATCAATCTGCATAGTTATGTGTAACCAAATACAAAATAAATAAATAAAACAAGTTCAGTCAAGCATGATGTTTCGTGCGCTCAGGGTTACTCCGTTTAGCGATAATACTCGCGGCGCTAAGAGGGGGACACATAATTTTTTGCGCTTACTTGAACTTTTCGGCAAACATTGAGAATTTCGTTAAGGAAATGAAATGTGGCTTTGTTTCCGACAAATAGCGATCTTTTCAACAATATATCATATGCCGGGGGAAAAAATATATTTTTCAAACTTTTTGAGCTTTCGGCGCCTCAAAGGTTTGAATATAAAGTTGGAAGCTTAGCTATATTTTTGCTTCTGTGGTGAATCCACCAACGTTACTGGTAAATATATTGAATACGGTAAAAAATGTAATGTATGTAATAAAATAATTAAAAATCGTCATTTTACTAACCACAGTCGATATTGTGGTATATGTAAAATTTGTAATTCTAAATTTTCGATTAAGACTGAATTTCTGGCGCATAAAAAAATATGTAACCATTTAATTGCATACCCAAGAATGTGCGATACGTGTAAAAAAACATTTAAAAGTAGATTCTCATTCTGTAATCACAAAGATCTATGTATTGGTATTAATATTCGTAATATTACTAACAATTTTACACAGAAAGATGAATTGAAGTTACATTTCAAGACTTTCTTATCTTTGCATGTATGGTGTAATATTTTTCTATTGTTAAATGTTAAATTACAATCATTACATTTAATTTCGTTTACGTTAATTTTACAATAATCATGGTCTCTTAAATGCATCAATATAATGTGTTTTTTTTGTATAACTATGCTCTATTAATGTAGAATTTTTATTAACACTACTGCAATTTTCAATGCCATCAGTGACATGTTTATTTTCATTTAATTTCAATTCATCATTCTGTGTAAAATTATTAGTAATATTACAAATATTAATACCAATACATAGATCTTTGTGATAACAGAATGAGGGTCTACTTTTAAATGATTTTTTACATGTATCACACATTCTTGGGTATACAATGGAATGGTTGCATGTTTTTTTATGCGCCAGAAATTCAGTCTTAATCGAAAATTTAGAATTACAAATTTTACATATACCACAATATCGACTGTGGTTAGTAAAATGACGATTTTTAATTATTTTATTACATACATTACATTTTTTACCGTATTCAATATATTTACTAGTAACGTTGGTGGATTCACAACATACCCGTTGCATATTAAGCCTATCCATCTTTACTATCATTAAGCAATATTTCTTGAATGCTTAAATTTTTAAAAATTTCTGTTTCAAAAATTGAACGCCAGCACCACAAACCGCATCCACCCAATAAAGCTTCAAGGCAACTGATCAAAAATCTACCCTACCGGGTTTTCAGTTCCGCGCCTTTATTTGTATCGATTTACAGAATTATTTAAATCGATTGATAGATAGTTAAAATCCATTAATACATAATTAAAATAAATTTACTGGATGGTCAATATGCACTAAATAATTTAAATTATTTGTTTTTTACGTTTGTCTTTTAACTAAACTTATTCATATTTCGATTGAAACATTAACAATATCAAATTAAATGATTATAACTTAAACTAATTAACAAATTTTGAGTAATATTTCAACATAAATTATGTATTGCATTTGAAATTATATTAATATATTTTAAAATTTTTATTAAAATATATTAAATGCAATAATATTATCATTTTATCATTTTAAAATTAAAATAAATTTATAACCTTTGATTACATAATTCCTATATCGATATTGGCCAAAAAATTTGTTGCACATACGTCTCACGCAGACGAGTGTCTAATTAATGACAATTTAACTTCTTCCGATTGACGGCATTAGCAGAAGTTTTCATGCCTGTATATTGTGACGTCATCTACGATCGTCAATGTATAGTAAACAAAATGGTATAACAATTATTGAGGATGAATTATTTTCGTAGAATTTTTCACAAGTTTGAAGTATTATGATTTTAGAGTACTTTCAGTGATTTTTCATCGTATATTGTATAATGAAATTGTGCTGTAATGTTTATTTTACGTTAAGGAAGAAAAAGTTAACATTATTTGGAAACAAAATGTTGTAAAAAGAGACGTTTGTTGTAACGAGCGCAAATTTTTTTGTAAGTATTATTAAAACTGCGATTATTATTAATGAAGTAGTTGGATTATAATATTCGTATTGAAAGTATTACTGTTTGTGAAATGTACAAATATAGGCTAAATTAAGTTAAAACATAAGTGTAATGAAATTTTAGTTTTTGGCAATGATCATATTCATTTTGTTGATATTGTTAATTTAACGATTTCATTAGAGCCATGCCATTTGTTTTTTATTAGGAATAATGCTGTGAATACTGTAATTATATGTTTAAGTATAGAATGTAGCCAAATGTAGGCCCATTGAACATTTCAAAGAAGTTAAATCTATTGTGGGATGCATTGTATTGTAATTTATGCAAAAAAAATTTTGGTTACAAAAAGTATTTGAAAGTAATGAGTAGTATGTGCTGAAAATTCTGAATAGCTTGTGTACAAACAATTTTAGCATTGTTAATCTTAAAGGGTAATTATGGTTTATGCCAATGTAATACAAATGCTTTGTTAATCAATGTTAAAAGTTTTATGGATTAATTCAATGTGTTTATAGTCATGGTTAAAAATTGCAGTCTTTACTGCAATCATTTTATATTATAATAGTGTGGAACAAGGTGTATGGTTAATAACTATGCAAAAATTAAACGTTTGTTTACATTTGTCAAAAAAGAATTAGAAATTTATTCGTAATATGTACAATTTATTACATTTATTTTACATTTTGAATATTTGGTTTTTAAAAATGATAATAGTTCTTTTACTTTATTTTGATTATTTTTGTGTATTTCAGGATTCGATTTAAATGAAATATACATGGTAAAGCTTTTAATATAAAATCAGTTTTGTGAAATTCGTTAAGCTACATCGGCGTTGGAAATTTTATGCTACATATATTATTAAATATTTTGGAATTTGTAATTATATTCAACCGTTAATTGCTTCACTTTTATCATTGTTGTTTATTTGAAAAAAAATTAATTATACGATTTCATTATACAATACTCTAGTTTGGTCTGATATTTTTATCCTTTACTTTACATTTAATATTTAAAATTTTTACTGTTATGAATCATCTTTCTTATTGATAAACTAAATGAAAAGATGAAAAAGAGACAAAAGTTAGTCATATATTCCTTTTAGGCAAACCAGTGTACATTATTTTTCATTTATTATTGATGTTTTGCTTTTACAATTGCCGTGCAATTATTTCAAATTTGAAAAGGATTAAAAAATTATATGGGCCCCCTTTGAGCCCAAAAACTGCAAAAAAAATTATGTTCATATAAATAATAGCTTGAGTAAAAAAGTAGAAAAAACCAAAATGTATCTTAAACTTATGCACGAAGTACCACTTTATAGGAAAATTATAGCCAAGCTTACAACTTTATGTTTAGAACCTCGGGGCGCTGAAAGCTTGAAAGTTTTGAAAAAAATATTTATTCTTCCAGGCATGTGGTGATATCCTTGGAAAGATCGTTATTTGTCAAGAACGAAACTGTATTTCATTTTCTTAAGAAAACTTTGGAAGTTGGCAAAATGTTCAAAAAAGCATGAAAAATTATGCCTCTTCCTCTTCGCAGCGTGAAAAATCTGAATTCTTTGTTTTGACTTTAGTATTATGCAAATCTAAATTATATTTATGTTTAACTTAACACATGGAATCTTCGGTGCATGAAACATCATGCTTGACTGAACTTCTTTTTGATTACTTTTTTACATATTTAATGAAATACAAAACAATACTATTATTGTGTTCCCCGAGGACAGGCAACTAACATCAACTAGATTAACAACTGAAATAAACCGCTTCTCGATTCAAATAAATTTTATTTCAATTATTAATCTAAATGAGAACCGCGATATTTCAGAGTCTCCATGATAGAGACTTTCTCTCGAAAAGAAAAGGTTTACTCAACATATACTGTGATGGATCGAAATATAATAATTATTTCTACCGGAGTTGAGCAATTTTTCTTCTTCAGAAGACAGTCTCGAGACTGATTTAGAAATATCCTATTGTAAAGCCTCAAGAAGACTGGAAAAGACTCCAAGAAGACTAATTGAAGACTGACTTTTTGGAAAAAGGACAAGTCCATCTTATAGGAAGAATTTTGCTGTTATCATGATGGAATGAACAAAGTTTAGCCGAGATAAAGAAAAACATTAAATATAGTATAGGCAAAAGGATAAGAGAATAAAATGACAAAAAAGTAAGTATGTTCTTTTGATAACGAATTACAAAATAATAAGAGATCATTTCGCCAGAAAATATACTATATGATTAAATAGTAAAGGCTTTTAAGATATAGGCATAGGTCTTTGAATGAGGGCTATCGCTGCAAATAGACAAGTTATGTAAATATCGGCGGAAAAGTGATAAATGGAGATTAATAAAAGAAATCCATTTCGGTTAGAATAATTAATTAAACGGGGATAAATAATAAAGATAAAATTGTCGGATCCAATGGAAACGATAGTGAAGCAGAATTATATGAATTCCGTCTGGATATTGCTTGATACAAAATAAAAAATATAATGACTAGAATAGTAATAATAAATAATAATAACATAATATCTATGCTAATATTATAAAGAGGAAAGATTTGATTGTTTGTTTACATTGAATAGGCTCCGAAACTACTGGACCAATTTGAAAAATTCTTTCACTGTTGGGAAGCTACACTATCTTCGGGTGACATAAGCTATATTATATTTTCAAAAAAATTAGGGATTCTTACTAAAACTCCAATAATGTAACTCAAGGTGTAAAAAAATGACCTAAACAATTCCTTACATCGCGTGCGCTGCAAAAACTTTTTTTATAAAACATTAAAATATCAATGTTAATTACCATGGAAATGTAAATTCGGATAAACATCGCCTTAGTATCGTTTACAAGCTCATCACCAATGGAAATAGTGTGTTAACATAAGGAATTAAAATTTTCGAGCGTTACCATTATCTTTTGTAAAAGGTACAAAATGCCCAAAAGATTAAGATCTCAACTTTCTAGAAATAGTTCCCAGGCGAGGGCATCAAAAATACGTTGTAATAGAGAATCTTCATCAGAAACTAAAAATCGTCTTGCAAGTCAGAGAGAATCTGCGTCGCAATCGTGTGCCAGAGAGTCGAGTATCGAGCATTCGCAGCGGCTTGCTGAACAAAATTTGAGAACCTCTCAAGTACGCGCGTGAGAGTCGAGTATCGAGCCTTCAAATATTAGAAATATACAAGCTCGCACTAGGGAATCGAGCTCTGAGCGTTCCCAACACCTTCGAGATCAGAGAGAAAGACAACAGACGTCAACGACTAGAGTTTGTAATTGAGTTTTAGCTCACAGTAACAGATCGGCTTTCAGATACGATCCGCAGATTGATTATGCTCAACAGTCTTCCGTCCAAATCAAAACCATGAATAAGATCTGCTCCAAGTGTTCTGCCAAAAAATGGGCCAATGAACTTAATGGTATGTGCTGTGCTTCTGGAAAAGTTAGTCTCCCCAATATTCACGAGCCGCCACGGTCAATAAAAAATCTTTTGATAAATAATCATTTACTGATACTCTTACACAGTCATGAACTGAATTCCACGCGGGTGTAATTTAACAAATAAAGTAATTTTTTAGAATCAAACGCCGCGGGCACAGCTAGTTAATAATAAAATATAGCTATGAATACAACACTATTCCTGTTTTTGTTACCAACAAAGTAAGTATTACTAAGATAATAAAAATGCTAAATCTTTTCCTTCCAAAACAAGATTTTTGTTTTAAACATGATTTTAACATTTCTGTTTTCTCTATCATTAAACTAAAGTGTTCTATACAAACAATATAGACTAATTCATTTCTGAACAAAATTCAAATACCATATTTTGTGTTCTAATATATAGATAATGTGAAGATCATAAAGGCATTTTATGGTTAAGCCTGTTTTTAAGCATACATTTAGGCTATGTTGTTTTTAATTTAATTCTGTAAAAAATATCTCTGTAGTGTTTAAGTGTAAAACGATCCATTAAACAAAACTTCATATTTTATTAGCTCAGCTTTCATTATTTGTCCAGTTTTATATTTCACATTTACAAAATGGTGAGTCTAATAAAGATTTATTAAAAGAAATCATTGTTTCTCATACTATAATTTCAATAATTATAATTGTGCGGCATATATATGTCAACAGATTTTAATGAGTCCTTGTTCATTGAAAAGTGTACCAGCTGGCAGTGAGTACTGATGGAAATTGATGAACACAAAAACTGAGTAATAAACAAGAAAAGTAAAATGAAGTATTATTAGTGATAATTATCAGGGAAATATAGATTCAAATAAAAAAAAATTAAGTTGCCATTGAGGCATTTACAAGCCCATCATCACTACCAAAAATATTATGTTTTTACATTACTGAGTAATGTTTTCAATTAATTCCTTCCTTTTCTATTTGTTTCTCGATATGCTTGATGAAAAAAAAAACAAGGAAAGTAATTTAAATAATTTTTATGTGTTCAATTAAGTTTTTTTTCTCGTTGACACACATTCTACAATTATTACGCTCATATTTTGTGGGTTCACAAATTTTATAAATGAAGTGTATTCCACAATGATGTGAATCGAATGACGATTGAGTTTTATATGCTTTGGAACAAATATCACATACAAAATTTTAAAGAAGCAAACACTTCAAAAACAATAGCATACGTAAAAAAACACAAACTACCTACCAATTCGGATAGCTACATTCAAAATGGCTGAATATTTAGTTGGCGTGTGATTTCCTCCGAAAATTCTTATGTGACGTTACGACATGGTGGTTATTGTAGTGACATCAATCGGGAGAAGTGAAATTAGACTCTCGTCTCCAAACGGCATATTTTAGTTGCTTCTGGCAATGCCCCCCCCCCCCCCAGAGCGCTAGACTCCATTCTCAATGCTAAAATTGATACTTTGCAACACTTCACGATCGCATTGTTTTTATATATAATACTATATTACAAAATTTTAGACCTAATTATCCAAGAGAAATAGTGGTTTAGTGGTAATGTATGCAAGTCTAATACTTAAGGCATTCATTATCACATGCGTATACTAGAGGTCAAAACCATCAGCGAAGTCATCTTTTTATTTTAAAATATTTAAACAAATGTTACGTATTTTATATTAGAAAAATTTTCTTAATGTTATAATAAATTATGTAGAGAGTATTAATAGTTGTTTTATTTTTAAACGATGTGAAATATTTTTTATACACTTACTACTAACTTTAACTCAAAATTATTTAAAATAGATAGGTGCAAAATAAAAATTGTAAAAATAAAACTAGTTTATTATAATTATGTGAAAAAAAGCGAAGGTTTAAAAAAAGATGTGAATTGGAGGGAAAAGCAAAACTATAATTTCAACCGAAGTAAACATAAATTTAATAATTATTTTCGGGAGAAAATGATTTTAAAAAAATTATTTATGTGAACAATTTCCACAGAGATTAGCCGTTGGAACTCACATAACATTTTATTAAAATCGTCAATGCTTTGCGAGTTTTTATTTACTTATTTATAAAAAAACGCATCTTCCTTATCATAAATTGTACATTGAATTACATTTGCATAATTCTGTTTTTATATTTGCATATCTGAATATGTAATGATAATGTTTAAATAGACACAACTTTTAACTAAATGTAATTGTAAACATTATGTAAAGATTGTTTACCATTAAATTTTTTTAAAGCACCTTAATTACTTCCGAAATCCTGTGTCTCAGTTTGTATTACATTTTTCGATGTACTACACAAAATAAGTTCATAAATAATAGACAACATTTTTTCTACGTTCGAGAGTATACATAATTATGGTTTCTGAGATTGTTGTTAGTTGAATAATTTGTTGTATTGGCGTAAGATTTTTTCTGAACTTTATTTCCCTCTAATTCTTTATTTCATTTATTACCATTATTTCTGCTCATCATTATTATTACAAAATGCTTCTTAAAAAAATTCTTAACCATACGGGTATATTTAAATAATAACTGTAATGTTTTAACTATGCATTTATAAATCGACAACTTTGTTTTTAATATTCAAACCCCTATGATGTTGGAACCATGATTTGAAAACCATTATATACTGCATATAGAAGATAATTTCTCAAATGTTCATTGTTAGTCGCTTTTATAACTCTATTTTGTAAATATAATCTTTCGCTCGATGGATTAATATCGTGTAATATCCGAACTTCTTTTTCAAATTAAAGTTTAACTATAAAACTTTATTTTTATATCGATTACTATACAAAGAATAATGTAGTAGAATATATCGTACAATATTCATAGTTGTGCTTTCACAATAACTTAAAATATATCGCAATTGCTAGACTCCATTCGCAATGCTAAAATTGATACTTTGCAACGCGACACGATCGTACCAATTTTTTTTGCTTCTTTCCATATCCGCGCCAGTAGATTGCGCCAGCAGATGTTAGCTGTACGCTTGATGTCCTAAAACTGTTAACAATTAACATTTAGCCGGTTTTGCTGTAACTATGGAAGTTTGAATTTCAGTGTTCTAATATATTATAAAGTGTATGATGTACCACACTTGTATTACATAGTTATATTAATTGCATCCGAAAGCACAACTATGAATACTGTACGATATATATTCTACTACATTACTCTTTCTATTGTAATCGATATAAAAATAAAGTTTTATAGTTAAACTTTAATTTGAAAAAGTTCGGATATTACACGGTATTAATCCATCGAGCGAAAGATTATATTTACAAAATAGAGTTATAAAAGCGACTAACAATGAACATTTGAGAAATTATCTTCTTCTATATGCAGTATGTAATGGTTTTCAAATCATGGTTCCAACATCATAGGGGTCTGAATATTAAAAAAAAAGTTGTCGATTTATAAATGCATAGTTAAAACATTACAGTTATTATTTAAATATACCCGTATGGTTAGGAAGTTTTTTAAGAGCCATTTTGTAATAATAATGATGAGCAGAAATAATGGTAATAAATGAAATAAAGAATTAAAGGGAAATAAAGTTCAGAAAAAATCTTACAGAAATACAACAAATTATTCAACTAACAACAATCTCAGAAACCATAATTATGTATACTCTCGAACGTAGAAAAAATGTTGTCTATTATTTATGAACTTATTTTGTATAGTACATCGAAAAATGTAATACAAACTGAGACACAGGATTTCGGAAGTAATTAAGGTGCTTTAAAAAAATTTAATGGTAAACAATCTTTACATAATGTTTACAATTACATTTAGTTAAAAGTTGTGTCTATTTAAACATTATCATTAAATACATATTCAGATATGCAAATATAAAAACAGAATTATGCAAATGTAATTCAATGTACAATTTATGATAAGGAAGATGCGTTTTTTTATAAATAAGTAAATAAAAACTCGCAAAGCATTGACGATTTTAATAAAATGTTATGTGAGTTCCGACGGCTAATCGCTGTGGAAATTGTTCACGTAAATAATTTTTTTTAAATCATTTTTTCCCGAAAATAATTATTAAATTTATGTTTACTTCGGTTGAAATTATAGTTTTGCTTTTCCCTCCAATTCACATCTTTTTTTAAACCTTCGCTTTTTTTCACATAATTATAATAAACTAGTTTTATTTTTACAATTTTTATTTTGCACCTATCTATTTTAAATAATTTTGAGTTAAAGTTAGTAGTAAGTGTATAAAAAATATTTCACATCGTTTAAAAATAAAACAACTATTAATACTCTCTACATAATTTATTATAACATTAAGAAAATTTTTCTAATATAAAATACGTAACATTTGTTTAAATATTTTAAAATAAAAAGATGACTTCGCTGATGGTTTTGACCTCTAGTATACGCATGTGATAATGAATGCCTTAAGTATTAGACTTGCATACATTACCACTAAACCACTATTTCTCTTGGATAATTAGGTCTAAAATTTTGTAATATAGTATTATATATAAAAACAGTGCGATCGTGAAGCGTTGCAAAGTATCAATTTTAGCATTGCGAATGGAGTCTAGCTAGCGCAATCTACTGGCGTAGATATGGATAGAAGCAAAAAAATTGGTACGATCGTGTCGCGTTGCAAAGTATCAATTTTAGCATTGCAAATGGAGTCTAGCAATTTTAATATTGCGAATGGAGTCTAGCCCCCAGAGCTTAATACAAACTGTTTAAGAAGGGTATTGCTATGTCGACAACCAGGTAGGAGAATAACAGGTTCCTACAGTATCTGTTATTTTTGATTATTATCATTTTTGTTTCTTTTTTAACATTCGTTCTATTATTTTAAATCTCACAACTTCACCGATCTATAAATTTTAGTTTCGCCATTTAGTATTCTTCATTGTTTGTTGTTATGGTTGTAAAGTTGTTTTTTCTGTTTTTAAATAAAATGTTTAAAAATGAAATTTTTCAAATCCTAAACAACTTTATTGAAAATATAAATTCGTATTTATCCTTTATTGAAGGAGAACGTAATTGTCAAATTTTTAATAACTTCTTATGATCAAAAGGTTTTACGTTTTTTATTAGGACTTCACGGAAAAATAAAAGTATGTTGTATTCTAGAAATAGTATTTTCTGTATCATATAATGGAAATGAAATTTTATTAACAATTTCTGTAAATTTAAATATATAGGCGATAGATTAGCATGGATATTCTTATGTTTGGAGTCATTTATAAATCTTATCACATCATTAATGCAATGTACTCATAGGCCACAATATAATAAGAGAAAATCACAAGAAACCTCTGAATTAGTAAATTTTTAATTTTTAAATTATAAACAAACATTAGTTGAATAATAAAATATAGGTGTGTTACTTATATTTTAAAACATTTTGCAGAATGATCATTCAGTGAGGAAAAAAATATTTCGATTACACCTACAAAAAAAGTTAATTGTAAAGCTGAAATGATAATTAAGAAAATCAAGTGCTTTCCTGATTACAGTGTCCAGAATGTTTCAAAAAATATTCGTGATAGGAAAACTAAAGCATGCACAAGTATTATGTTTGTTTTGATAATCTTTCAATATACCATGCATAAATTTATTACCATTGGCACATCTAGTTTTGTCCCTGTGAGGAGGAGGAGGAGGGGGGGGATAAAAGAATAGCATTTAGGAAAATGTAAATGCGGAGGTTGAACATGTTGGGTATATTTATATATCTCCCTCTATTCTCTCATTTATATATTTATTTTTGTGTAAAATGTATTATTTAAAAAAAATTAATATTTTTATCAAATATTAATTTTTACTGTCAAAAATTTTTTCGGTTACAAATTTAGCCATTATTAACTGTGTACGTTTAATGAAAATATAATAGCTAGGAATCAGTTTAGAATTGGGAATGAATTCATGATTAATTATATAAACTTTATCTCAGATGTATGTTGAAGTATTGTTTTTTCTATATTTTACTCAGATTTACAAAAACAGTACATAGCATACAATTCTACTTAGCGAAAAGGCTTAACAATTTATTGGAAACGAAGTGAAATTTCACATTATAATAAAATTACCATAAAATCCGTACATTTTTCAAACAATATTTTATGTTTCTAACTTGAGTCTTTAAAATGAGCAATCTTAGATATTACTTTTTTAAATTCAATTAATTGTAATTAGACACTACAACAATTTTATTAATATATTTCAGATATATAAAAGAAACATAATTTGTAATAATATCTCTTATATAATATCAACAATTGTAATTCAGTTATAATTATTATTCATTAGCGATTTGCGGTTACCCTATATTTTGTTTTTAAATATCACCTGCTACTAAATCAAAAATTCCAGATATCATAGGTTTCTGTTATTTTCCTAACTCGTTATCGACATCGCAATTACCACATCTAACATCTGCTGGCGCAATCTACTGGCGCGGATATGGAAAGAAACAAAAAAAGTGGTACGATCGTGTCGCGTTGCAAAGGGTCTCTTTTAGCATTGCGAATGGAGTCTAGCGATAAACTGTATGTTTAATTTGCTATTCACCTTTCCTAAATGTTCGGTGAGTTTATATTTAACGGAGTTGTTGATGGCTTTGGAAATTTTTGTTGGTGAATAGTTTGCTGTATTCATTTTTTTGCTAAATAGTAATTTAATTTAATGAAATGTGGTATTATTTAATTCCGACCGCTGCCATTATGTATGTTACTATGTCCGCACCGACTCGTCTTATGCCTGTTGTCAATCAATTTCGATATGGTAATGTAAGTATACAAAGCAGAAAATGTTAAATTATTTATTTATGTAACTTGCTTGATGCTTAATAAATATATATGAATATTTTTAGAGATACGAAAGAGAGAAAGAGCAACCTAAACATTTACATTTTTGGATAAGAGACGAGCTTTTAACTGGAAACGGATTTAAAGCTAATGTAAGTTTCTGTTTTGTTAAATCTTAAATTATACTTACTTCCGTGTATCTTAATTCGTAAGTTATCGCCGGTTTTTTAAATATGGATTATTATTCATATTTAATATAATTTCTGTTATTAATTGCTATATTTAATATTTATTCTTGCACTTGTAGGGATTAGATGCCTTACCAGATGAAGCGGATTAATGGTATACGGTTAATAATTTAAAATTATTTCCTGTTAAATATAAATAACTACATTGTTTAGCAATATTTAGTATAATATATTTGTATTATAGTATATTATAGATTTCTTCTTTTTTTCTTTTTAAGTTGTATATTATGAAATTGAAATGTTTGGTTGTGAGCCATGCAGAGATGAGATATCCTTCACAGTAAAGAATGAAAATAAGGTTTAAGTTAATGATGGTTTATTAGTACAAGTAATAAAAATATAGTTCTACGAATGTATAAAATATCAATTTTTATAGAATAAAAAATTGGAACCGGCATTTTAAAAATGTTCCGTCGGGTTACATACGTTATTACCGAACAGATGTGTACTGCTCGTATCGATCAATTGACTCTGTTGATAGATATATTTTCAGCCATGTATTATAATGTCAACATTAAGTTGAATTTTTCATTATTCTAGAAATTAGCATTTCTTTCTACATTTCAAGATCTGAAGGTTGTTCAGAGCGATTTAGCGAAATTATGTCTACTAAAAGATTCTTGTAAAATTGTTATATTTTATGTATTTTTTTTGCCCTTCACATAATTAGAATTGGTTACTTTTTTTTATTGTTTTTTTTTTTTTATAAAAATACTTTTATATGAAATTAAATGTTTTTTAAAAAATTTAAACGTTAATCGTATATACATCACATTGAGATTTAATATTTACAAAAACACGCGCGATCATTATAAAATTATTCCGATTATTGAATTTTACTTGTTCAGCGATGTTACCAATACAGTATGGTTAATTGTGCTAATTTCTTTTTCCATTTTTTTCGTCTGACCTTTCTTTTCATGGTACAGTAGTGTTGCTCAACCCGTTTTCGATGAACACTTTATTTATGTTTTCGAAAACTGCACATTGTCATCATTATCCGATCATTTAACTACAGCTTTGTAGCAGCAAGTAATTCATTTTTATCGTAATACTGTTTTGAAGGATCTTAAAGCGGTTATTATGTGCCATTGTAAAGATATGTTTTCTGATGTCAAATTATGATCATTTTTATATTTTTAACACTTTTGTTTACAGGTATTGATAACATTGTTTGTGCATTATTACTATTAACGTAAATTACAGTATTCATTTGAAATTAATTGCGAAGTAAGTGAAATTATTTGTGAACGTCTTGTTTTATTTTAGTATAAATTTATGTTTTCCCTTTGCAATATAAAAAAGCGTGAAGTAGAAAATATTTCATTCCGCCGCACAAAGTAAGCTATCCGGTATTTGTGAATTTCCATTTCTTTGGCGAGTTGAAAAAATTCTTCCTTTTAAGATGTTACATTGTAAAATTAATTTTAGTATAATGCTGAAATAAACTACATCATATTTTTTTATTATATTAAGCGACTGGCATTGTAGATGCAGGGAATATACATGTGTGTGTGTGTTGCATCTATTTTCGCTGTTCTTAAAGTTACGTAATGTTAAAAATATCGTACAAATATGTTTATTACGCTTCTGACTGAATGTCGAACATAAATTTCGATTGAAGTTGTAGCAACTACTATTTCCTCGTGGAACTATTTAAACAGATGGCGTTATATTGTAGTTCATTGTTTCTTTTTGTTCGATCGCCGGTCAATAAACGTTACGTTGAAAGTCTTTTCGAATTTATACAAATTTCGCGCATTTTATATGTACTTTGACAAAAATTCATCAAAATATTTCATTCTGTTCTGTTGTTCTATTTAGTCAATTATATCGTTTTTGGTTATTTAAAAATTTTGCTAGTATTTATTTTTTAACCAGTCAGTTTATAATGTCTTGATTTTTGGTTTTTTTTTTAAAATATTTATAAACTTTTCGTTTAATATATTTCACTTTTAATCTTCTAATAATTCAAATGGTTTTTGTTAATTTTAAATAAAGAAAATTTCTAATTTGACTGGGTTAGTGATCTGAACTCTTATTAGTTAGTGTGTACAAAGTAGAATTAAAATTGCAGTCTACGACGAAAAAGAGACATACATTTGTGTAATGTTACTGTATTAAGGGATTACATCACCTTGAGATTTTTAATTCTTTTTTCTTTTCCGGATTAAATTTAACTTGCAAGACATAATATATATATGTATAATACACATATTTAAATAAAAAATAATGCTGGTCTGAAATTAAAATTTAAGTTTAGTAGAAATAAAATAAATTTTATTTGAATGAATTTGTTGCAATGTATTTTTATTTTATCAGCTCTAAAATTATCGTCATAAAAAATATTTGATTGATAGTAGGAAAATGTTTTTCTTTTATTAAAACATTTGTAAAAACTTAACAAATTTTTTTATAGATTTTAAAACCTATACATAATTTTTACACTACTATGAAAACTAATTATACCGCTGAATTACAAGGAATTAAGTTGGTAGTGTTTGTAGCCAATAGTTTACCATAATTTTCCAACGGACAAATAGAGGTCAACAAAAAGTATCAATGTCATGGAAAACATTTCTGTCAAAATTTCATCATGTTATAATACGATGTGATATCTTTTTATGTCGAAAATAACTTATCATTATATCTTCAGTTTTGTGATTTGATCATTATTGATAGTAGTTAACACATTATTATTATTATTACAGTAAATAAATATTAGATTATAAAAACTGAAAAAAAAAAAGTAGTAACTAATATTAATGACAACGTCATTTTTGTACTTGGGTTAATATGAAAAGACGTTATGAAATATATAATTGAAGTTATATTAGAAACTGTCACGCGAACTACTAAATTATTTTTCTCCCTTTACGAATGACGAAGGCAACTGAAATTTTTTCTTATATAAGTATTGCGAAACAGCTGTGGTTTTAGGGTTAGGAGATGTCCCTATGGCGAGATCCGAAGGATTGAATTTATTAATTACAACGTAATTCTTAGGCTACCCCCCATTCGAAAAAATGTCCCAATTTTGTGTAACGCTAAATGTCCCAAAAAAATGTCCCAATTTTATGTAACGTTTGTCATATTTTGTAGGATTTTTGTTATTGTTATTTAAAAAATGTCACAATTTTATGTAATGAAATATGTAACGAAAAATGTAACGAAAAAATGTCTTAATGGCCGAGTTTATATATATATGAGAAATTGTAAGGTAGGAAATATTTGTGCACATAAAATATTTGAACTATAGCGAAATTAACATTTCTTCTTTCAGTAATTATTTAAACATCTAAGTTAAAAAGTTGTTCTAATAATAACTTATAAACGAAAAAGAGGTTACGGAACTTTTAAACAAAAAAAGTACGACAAACTATTCAACTATTGATTAAACAATTGTCAATTAATTTTTATCTTTTTAGCATAAATGAAAGAAATTAAGAAAAAAGTAATTAAACGGGAAAATTTAAACAAGGAAAAATATTAAACATCTGAGACTTCCACGATGAATATGATTAGAAAAATAAATTAAATGACTGTAAAAGAAGTTTAAAATTAGATTTTTTAATAATTACTACTAATGAATTAATATTTAATGTATTTCAAAATACGTGTAAAATTACGATTATCGATGTCCTAATTGTTTCGATTTCGATTATCATTATTAATTAACATGGATATGTTTTATGGCTGATGGTCGCTGCGCAAAATTTCTACATCGCACGACAGTGTTATCCTTATTTATATTTACCATAGTAAACATATTTTATTTAATTTTAGATTAACAGTTTGGGTTAATGTTTTAACTGAATCAAAACAAGTAGTCTATCACACTTTACGCATCGTCTGAAAGATATATCTGTGTCATAATGTTCTTTTGTAAAAAAGGTACGAAAATACCGGTTCAAGGAGTAATACTAGTGTACCTTGTGGGGTCAAAATCAAGTGTCACTTCCTCGAATTTATTGTGGAAAGACAAAACACTTTATTCAACTTTGGGTTTTGTACACATTATTACACATCTCTTAAAGTACACAGAAATATTTTTTTTGTGCCATTTAAAAACTGAATGGCGGCACAACAGCTATCGGAATGAAATAGTTTATTTTCATGACCTCCCTCGTCGTACCTCTACACGTCACAATTAGAGCAAAAGGGAAAAAAGATTTTGAAATGACATCGAAAAATCTAGTGAACGGACCCGTAGAACTTTTTAAAATAATAGTTTTAAAAAATCCGGCGTCAATTCAAAGACAAAAACAGGTTTTTCGAAAAAAATCGGCCGAATATTGGGGGATAAAATCAGTAAATTTTTATTAATCAAAAATTTCTACAGTCGTTCATTAGAAAATGTTAATTTTTAGCTATAGTTAAAATTTCAAGTCGATTAGTTGAAAATTATCGGAGTTAGCGGTTTGGCAAGCTCAAAAAACATGGTTTCGAGAAAAACGGATATATAGTTTCAAGTACGTATAGTTCTGGGCAATGCTAATTCCCGGGAATTTATTTACATATGACGTTTATTTTGCGAAATTATGATTGGTAGTTTTGATCGGTGAAGGGGAACGTCATCTATACCGGTGACCATGCACGTCAAGTGATTAATTTTGAAAATTATTCTTTACATTTTACTAATCGCTTTTCTTCGTTTAAATCGTAATTTTTTGCCAATTTTAATATAATATAAGAATATACTATATACAATTATGTGTAACATTTGTAGCTTTTTATTGCTCGTCACTATCATTTGGGCTTGTTGTGGAAAACAAATTGATTTACGATAACTTTCTTGTATAATTATTAGGTTCATCTTTTGTTTTTCTGCTTCTGCCTAGTGCCGAGTAATTTAATAATGAAAATAATCTCAGTTTTGTTTTATTTATTTTTTTTTGATTTTTGTAAACAATGGCAGAGAACAGATAATAGAGTTGATGTGTAATTTTAAAGATTTATGCTGAATTATATTTTTTGGGTACAATGGTGTTTATATGAAAAATTATTCAGTATCTTTTAATTTACTGTATGCAAGAACTTACTTTCCTTCATTAGGTATTGCCAAATAAATGAAGCTTTAGTTTATATAATTTGTTTAAATATTCTTCTTTAGCAGGGATTAAATTTTCTGTGAATTTTATTATTTTATGTTTACTTCTTTTCAACTATATATCAAATATGAAAAATATAAATTTTAATTAATAAACTTAATGATTTAGTAAAGAATAGTGTTAGATGAGATGTTTCCTTTTTTTTTTTTCACTTTAATTAGATACATATTTTGATAAATTGTAAAACACAATCCATATGAAGTAAAATGATATGTTTAAAAAACGCTGACTTCCGAAATCAGTCGGGGTGTTTTAAATTTATCATTTTACTTAATATGGATTATTTTATAGTTTATTTATCAAGTTATAATTCATATATAAGTCTGTAATTTTAGTGCATTATGTAACATTTTAATATTAGTACTGAATATGATAAGTTTACTCGTGACTTTTTCTTTTTGCGTACTATATTGTTCTTTACAGAGATAATTCAAAAGTAATTATTTACAGTTAGTTATAATAATCATCAGTCTAAGTGCATTGGTAACAGTGATTTAATTAGAATTTTAAAATGTGTTTTGATTCATTTCATCATTATTTATTGACAATACTGTGGATTATCATTACAGGTTATTTTTATTTTTTTGTTATTTTTTTAAAAAAAAGAATGTTATCACGTTGTTCCAAATATTCGGCTTTTACCTTCTTTTTTTTTTTTCCGGTAGTTTTTATCACGAACATATTTTAAAGCTGAGGCTCACCCCGAATTTTTTAAGACTACAATAAACAACTAATTTGACAACCACAAAAGTATTTTTAATTCTTCTGAACTTTTTTTAATAAGTTTTTATATAGAGTATAATCACATTGTTCTAAAATATTTCACAAATTTAAGTTTGGAAATTTCTCATTTATCTCACTCTAACCATTTTAAATATCATGAAAAGATGGAGTACTTGAATATTAAAGTCGCTGTTCAAAAATAAAACAGGAATACATAGAACATAAACATTTTGAACAGGAACGAAAAGATGTACCTCGTCAAAAACAATGGAAATTGCTGCAGGTTGCAACATATTTTTTTATGTATTCTAAAAAATTATTAATATCCATTTTAAAACAAACAAAGAAAAAAAAGTAAAGCAGGACGTCAACAGTATATCCGAATAATACGATTTTTCAAAATATGCCAAAGGTGAACAAACGTCTGGGAATCAGCATCGCCATTATGTTACTCTTTATTATTCATGCGTTTCCAGCGTCAACTGTTGGCCTAGCTTGAAAATTCGAGTAGCAGAGACATCTACCGGTAGCATTTGGAAGTTTTACCCCCATAATGTGTTTACAAATTAACAGTGACCTCAACTCTGCCGATATCAAACACGCTCAAATTACTCGTTCCACAGCACTATGACCGCATTCGGAAAATCAAATTTTCGACCATTTTAAAAATTTTTCCCTACATAACTCCTCTTGGATATTGTTTTTGAATAGTTTGGGAAGTATTTAAGCCAATAAAAAATACCAATAAAAAAAAAAAAAAAAGTTACAAGGTGTTTGGTATTACCCCCTTAATCTTGTTGTTTCTTATTTTATTTTTTGAGCTTATTGATGTTTTTAATGTCGTATTTTTGAAATATCCCTTTTTAGAGCTTTTATTTGTATTTCGGTAAATCCAATTTATTATAACTTTATTCTTGATCTGGGTCGTAAAATTTTTTCCATAGTAGAAATTTAATTAATAGGTTGGAGTGCACTATACTTAAAATAAGTTTATATATTTGTTCAAATATTCCCTAATGATTTGAAAATTACTAATTAAATATAACAAATAAATTATATAAGTAAGTCAATTACATAATTAAACCAGCGTGTGAAGCTGCAAGTACCAGCTAGTATATATATATATATATATATATATATGTACACACAGATATTTCTTTTTAAATTTATACCACATGGACATTTATTGTTTGTCAAAGTGTATTTAAAAAAAAACAGTAATTCGCCAAAAAAGAATTTCACTCTACCCATTGTAGACGTATAATTATTTAAAGAGAAACCTCAGTTAAGGAAAATTCGATTAAAAATTAATATTTGTTTTTTTGTTTTCACTGCAATGCAAAATACATAATGAACAGTTATTTATTTTTACAACTATAATCATCTATTTACATGTCTCCTTAGCGGCAAATGTGATCTTGGAAGCTTATACGGTGACGTTTATGATGACTTAATAAAATTTATAAAATATTGGACAAGCTGTCGTATATAGTCGACCGGACATGCGAATAATAATAAGATCAGAATTTAGTATTCAATTTGAAAATGGTATAGAACGAGATTATGGAAATTAGCTAATTTTCAATCAGATGGCAATTTATGAAATAGATTTAAAAATAGTGAATTAAGTTAAAGGAAGTCCACGGTATTTCGAAAATGTGGGTTAATGATAGAATTATTTTTAATAGCATATGTTACCGACCGTTTTTTTCTTCTTTTTAAATGAAAATGATCAAATTGTAAAGTTGAAAATAATTATGAATTTGCGATAGACGACTTATTTTTATGTTTCACTCGCTATGATATGTGTACAATGAAGATCTTTACACAGTCCTCGAAATGATATAGACACAGAGGAGTGGGTAGTACAAAATTATTTTACCGCAAATAAAATTCGCATGTTGATAAAATAATAGGCAATGTCAGCCGTAGTCCTTTGACACCCCCAGGCAAATTTCGATGGGACGGCCCTTTAGGGGCGGCAACTTTCCTGGTGTTTTAAAAAAAAGTTAGTTAAAGCACCTAATTTTGATATTAACTATTACTGATATCTTAATACTATTAGTATTTTTACTTTCCAGCGCGTCACACAAGTTATTTAAATATGAAAATTATAGCGCCATCTAGTGGCAGTAATAATTTTCTCAGTGTGACTATAATCATTTCTCATTGGGCAATGAAATGTGTCTCGACAATGCGGAGTTGGAGTAAAAGCGTTCTAACTTGCACTAATGATATTCTGAAAGGCATTATTAAGCGGCCGCCGAGGCCCCACACCCTATTCCAAGGCCGGCACTGATGCGGCATATCTCGTTCAGTTTTTAATAATTGTTTATTCATCATTCTATATGCAAAGTAATTTAGCCGTAGATTTCATTGATAATTAATTGTGAAAATATTGAAGCTTCCTTTTAATATAAATATTTATAATCTTTGCACATTTTTTAGTTTTGAATTTTGCGTGTACTCAGGGGCGCAATAACCTAACATTGTGTGCTGAGAGCATGTGTATAACCAAAAAAAACAACAAAACAGGATAACAATTTTTTTTTAAATCACAAATATGATGCTAGGTTTAAGTGAATTTTTTCCATCAATTTACATAGTTGTTCAATTTTCATTCGATTTTGTGCTAAACTGTCCAAATATGACCTTACAATAACATTTGGTTGCGCAGAATAGGTGCTAAATTAAAATGTTAGCCTTCGCTGGGGATGTCCATCATAATTAAGTGGGTGCCCGGGCACCATTGGAGCCTCCGTTGTCGCACCCCTGCGGGTACTTATTACAGTTTTTCATCGATTATTTAAGCAGAAATATGTTCCTTCTATTTTATACTGCTATGAAATCTGATGTCTTGATCAGTCCGTTTAAATAGGTAAAATATTTCACAGCCGTTCGCAGTTAAATTGCGCGTCGATTATCTAATCGCAAAAAACTGTTAACAATTTACAGAATTTATATATGCGCAATTAAGTCGATTATACTTCGGTGCTCGAGGAAACACGTAGCGTAATGCAATAAACGTTTAAGTGCTAATTCGTCATGAATACTTCGAGATACATTACGAATTTTACCACGTTGCTAGCGCTCTTGCCGGCTCATATTTTTCATCTGGATATCCTTTCTACGGTATAGAGTTGTGTTTGTTGACGGTTTATGCATAATCGACTCAAACGATAATAGCCAATCGTAAGATTTTCGGTAAATATGCACATTTACCAACGCAGATTTCTAATTGTAAGTGCTATTGAAATTTTTTATACAACTGTAATGATTGCATTTTTGTTTTCTAATCGCCCGTTTATCTATATTGCAAATTCTATTGAGATTTCTAATATAATTGCAACTGTATTTATTTAAATTATTGCCATCAGTTAGTGAACATTGGGACGAAATCTTTGTTGTTGCTTTTTAAGAAAAATTCAAAATTTCTTTGCAATTACGTTTTATTATCAAATTTAAATGGTATTTTTTATTTATTTAATAAAGCAAACCAAATAAGTTCTCAAGGGACTATTTTCGTTCATATACATTAGAATTCATTATGGTTTATGTATATAGACAAGTTTTTACTCTTTACATTTTCTAATAAATTTTTATACATATATATATATATAATATATATATATATTAATTACAACGTAATTCTTAGGCTACCCCCCATTCGAAAAAATGTCCCAATTTTATGTAACGCTAAATGTCCCAATTTTATGTAACGCTAAATGTCCCAATTTTATGTAACGCTAAATGTCCCAATTTTATGTAACGTTTGTTATATTTTGTAGGATTTTTGTTATTGTTATTTAAAAAATGTCACAATTTTATGTAATGAAATATGTAACGAAAAAATGTCTTAATTTTATATAACGGAAGTTAAATGTTAGAATAGGATTTTTGTGGTTATGTTATTTTTTGTGTGTGTTGATGCCAGTAAGAATTACATTGTAAATTTTGATCATTTTATACAAAGTATAGAAGAGAAAGAGACAGAAATGAAAGCAAGAGGGCCAAAATGGCCGAGTTTATATATGTATATATATATATATATATATATATATATATATATATATATATATATATATATATCATCATCATCATCATCATCATCATCTAGCTCACTCGAAATTCCGAGTATGAGTTATCTTCTAATTCTGAGGAGAATTAGAAGGTAGGTAGACGCGCGTTGGAATCACGTAAGCAGGAGCGCAACGCCTAGCTTTCGTGTTGCCGACAACGTGAGAAAGGTACCAATGGCGTGGCGAAGCCAAAACGACTGGCCTTTACTCACGTTGATGCGATTGTGCGCCGGCTGAGTGTCTCTATGCGACACTAGCGCACTCGCACGACTGCAATTGGAAACTGACTATAGTCTCTTGTTATCGCGCTACAGTTGCAGTCCAACTGGGTCTAAACTGCTGTGTACTAAACTAGCGCCGCATAATTTTTGTCGTCGCCCGGTATCGAACCCGAGACCGCCGGATCGGAAGTCAAGCGCTCTAGCCACTAGGATATATATGTAGTAAAGTGAGTCCCATACCCTTAGCAGGGCGTCGGGAATTGTGAAATCAAGGTTCACAGTGTACTAAGCCCAACGGCACTAATGAGAGTAGGAAGGCCAGTTCCTTTCTCTTGGCCACCTTTACTTTCCCAGATTTCTCTGGTACCCAATTATTTCAGACTGTGTAAACCTGGAAGCAATTCGGATCTGGAACAAAACAAGTCTCGAACTCGTATTCTCTGATTTAGTGGCCAAGCGCCTTAACCACTAGGCCAACATGCTACCATATATATATATATATATATATATATATATATAAAGTAAAATGAGCCCGCTGGAGTCGGGAATTGTGAAATTAAATCTTTCATAAAGTACTAAGTCTAATGACACTAATGAGAGTAGGGGATCTTTTTCTTTGTTGCTTTTAATTTCTCATATCACTTATGGGGTATAACCGATATTTAATTTCACATGAGGTATATACCTGATAGTGACTCCGTAACCTCTAGTACAAGGCCACGCAGCTTAACTACTATATTTCTGCTGTACATATATGCATATGAATGTGAATATTACGGTAGTGTTTGCTTGATGTTTGATTATAATAACAATTAAAAAAGTAACTGTTTGAATTCAATACTGTTATAAAATACTACAATAAACCAAAAAAAATAGACATTAATTGATCAAATTTATATCATGTACATCACGGACGTAGTAAAACATTTCATAAGGAGGGGGTTCAGACCAAAAAAAAAAAAAAACTTTTCAAAGAAGTGTCTGCGAGTGATTTGGTAGGACCTAGCATATGACAGACAAGAATATCTAGAATTAAAAAATGCATATATTTATTTGAATTTGTTAAAACATGTTGTGTTTGCGTTTCCGCACTAACACCTTTGTGATTTCACTGGAACTGAGCTTCGTCGCTAGATTACAGTGAACACTAATTAAAGCAAGACCAGCTAGTCGTTCATTACCCATTTTTTTTCCTAAATCGGTTTTTAATATTTTTAGACCCGAAAAAGACTTGTCAGCAGTCGTAGTCGATACTGGAAGTGTGCCCAAAATGATGATAAGTTTTTTTATCAATGGGAAAAAAGTTTCATCGCATTGGTCGAGAGCTTCTAGAGTAGTGGTCGGTTTCTCCGCTGCAGATTGCCATACTTCATATGCATCACTTTCGCCCAAAAAAATATTTGCAATTTTGCGCATTCTATGGTTTTCGGGTCATTTTATCTGTCTTTCCTGATAGGAGCATTTATATTCTCTGGATTGCTTCATGATGTGGCTTGAAACGGTCATCTAATTGGTCACATGATCGACAAAAGGGTAAACATTTTTCTGACGATAGTATATTTCGGCAGTCTCTTCCCTTTGCTTTCCAGTTGTTCTTGGAACGGTTATTCCAGTTGAACTGATCGATTTTCCTTTCTGTCCATATGATGGGAAAAAGAGGATAACATTGAGTCATTCTTTTTTTTTGAGTGGAAGAGAATAAATAAAGGGAGCCACCTAAATAATTTATAAAATAAACGAGTTATTTATTTTTTTTTTTTTTTCTTCACGTCTAGAACTGACTATATAGTCATTTACTAGATTTTAATGGAATAAGATTGTGAATTTCAAGATCTGCCCATCAGCCTATCCCGAATTTATTTATTCAATAATCACGCTAGGTCAATAACGTTTCTTCTTTTCAACCTGTTGAAATCTGCTGGTCGTTGTAGTAAATTCGTTGCAAGAGCATTTTCATTTCAACTTCGATAAGTGATTTTTAACCGCTAGCTTTATTTCTTCTGTAACATATTTCACTTGTAAATCTTGATGTAGTGTTTGGTTGGACACAAACCATGGTGCTCCTACCAATGATCGTAGTATCTTATTTTGATAGCACTGTATTCTATCCACACTACTTTTGGAAGCGCATCCCCATAATTCAGCTGCGTACAGCCATATCGGTTTTAATACCATATAGTATAGTAATATTTTATTTGAAATATGTAATTGGGAACGCGGTCCAAGCAACCAATGAAGTTGTCTTGTTTTCAAATTTAGTTCTGTTATTTTTGTCTTGATATGATGAAGCCACGTAAGTGTTTCATCTAGGTGTATTCCAAGATATTTTACGGATGAATATGTTTGTATTTGTTTGTTATTTATAGATATATGATATTTGTTACGTACAATTTTTCTCTTTGTAAAAATAATGTGGTTACTTTTATTTTCATTTTTTATTATTTTCCATTTATTCAGCCAATCAATGATTTTATTTAGCACATCTTGTAAATTTTCTGTGGACTTTTCTTGGTTCTCGTGCGTTTCCATAATTTCTATGTCGTCAGCGAATGTAGCTAGCAGTACGTCATCTGTCTCTGGCATATCATAAGTAAACAATAAATACAAGAGAGGACCAAGTACACTTCCCTGAGGTACACCTGCCTCAATTTTATATGTGGATGATTCTGTTCCATTTACTACAACTCGGAAATACCTGTCTTGTAAGTAGGATTTAAAAATATTGTAATATTGAATTGGTAGTACTTTTTTGCATTTGTAAAGTATTCCCGGTGCCATACTTTATCAAATGCCTGTTGTACATCAAGGAAGACAGCCGAAGTAATTCTTTTTTTTTCAAATGTTTCCTCAATTTTGTTAACCGGACGGTGCACTTGTTGTACTGTTAAGTGCCTAATTCAGAAGCCAAATTGATGATTTGGTATTATTTCTTTCTTATCTATGAACTTTTGTATTCTCTTTTTTAAGAGTTTTTCGAAAACTTTGGCCAGAATTGATAAAAGTGAAATTGGCCGATAAGAAGAGGCACTTTGCGGAGGTTTACCTGGTTTTAAAATCATTATAACATTGGTAAATTTCCATAATATAGGAACATATTGAAGCCGTAAAATCGCATTGTAAATATAAGTTAACATTACGAACGCTTTCCTTGATAACTCTTTCAGAATACGTCCCGTTATGAGATCGTACCCTGGTGCCTTCTTGTTACTCAATTTTTTTATTACTCCATTAATTTCGCCTGGCGAAGTTAAATTGATTTTATTTGGTGGATTATTTGAACTTTGATTTAAATAATCATGGACGATGTTTTCGACAGGCGATATTGTATTGTGTAGTTTAAAAATTCCTAATAAGTGTATAGCGAACAGATCTGCTTTAGCTGCATCATCTATAGTCCAACTACCATCAACTGCTTTTATCGGTTCATTTCTACGTATTGGTTTATTTCCGTACCTAACTGCTCTCCATAACGAATAATTAATGTCCTTTGTTAGCGACAGATTTGTGATATATTCTCTAAATGAATTGTTTTTATAGTTTTGTAATAGCGACTTAAGATTTCTGATCTCCTTATTTAAAGCTGCTTTATCAGTTGGGCATCTTGTTCGCATCCAACGTCTCCTCAGCTGTCTTTTAATTGCTACATGTCTACGCACAGAATCAGGATATACCAAAAATTTTAGAGATGTGTAATTCATCAGCGGTGTACTTATATAAGCCGCTTTTACTATTTGGGTTGTGAGGACGTTAACAGTTTCATCTATATTTTCTGTGGTTTTTAGTGAAATTGAGAGATTTATGGAATCATCTAGCAAGTTTCTGGATGTATCCCAATTTGTGTACTTATTACATAGTACCAATTTATGTTCCTTGGGCCATACTTGTACATTAATCGATAGTAGGACGATTGAATGGTCCGAAGATAGAGATGATAGATCGTTTTCAACTGCCATGTAATTACTCGAGATACCTTTTGTGATAAAAAAAAGTCGAGTAAATCAAGTACTTTATTCATGTCCGTTGGCCAGTATGTTGGTTGGCCTCCAGATATTACATTGCATTTTTCCGAGTCAACAGCCGTTTTTAAGCTTCGTCCTCTAGGTGTAGTCACCTCGGATAATAAATTGATTTACCATTGTTTTAATAAAATCTATAAATGCCTGTTGTTATATGTTGTGCTTTGGTGGACAATAAACGGCTGCTAATGTAATTGGATTATTTCTTATTCACTTAAACTTCTGATCATTTAGAAATATTTTAATTTCTACACACAAAGTTCGAATAATCGATTAAAAGCCCCCCAAAAATATTCACACGGTTGCATAAATAGGGAAGATTCTAGAACTTCTTAGCAAATTTTAAATCTATTTTTCTATAAGTAATATAGAGCTATACTGGAATCAAACAGCTGTAGCTAGAATAGATATGCAATGTCAGATGCATTGACTATCAAGAAAGGAATGTGACATGCGTTCTTTCACCCCTATTGTTTAATTTATACTCAGAATATGTGTTCAAAAAAGCTACAGATGAGAATTATGGGGGAATAAAGGTAAATGGGAGAATTATAAATAATCTACGATATGCCGAAGTGCTTCTTCTTTAAAGTGCCATACTCAGCTTCTGAGCGTCGGCTACTACCTATTTGTACATCTCAGCTGTACAGATATAGGTAGTGTACTAGGCAATTATTATATGCAACGCAGGTGTACACACGCTAGACTACACTCGTTACTGATAGTAGCCGCTTTTTATCGTGCCACTAGTGCAGTCCCGTGTGTACCTGCTGTGTACTGATCTAGTGCGCATATGATACATAAGATGAAAAAGAATGCCGAACTTTTATCAACTATTAAAAGAAGGAAAGTGCTATATTTTGGATACGTGCTGTGTGGAGATAAGTACGAATTATTACGGATTATTGTAGAAGGAAGAATTGATGGAAAAAGATCGGTAGAAAGACCATATTATAATTCATGGATAAAGGATTTGCGAAGATGGCTTGGAAGCAGGACGGTGGATCTATTTCGAGGGGCTATATTAAGGGAACAGACTGCCATAAGGATCGCTAACCTTCAGTAGTGGCAATGACGCGGTTTAGTTTATTTTGAAATGTATTTTGTTTTCGCGTTAAATTCGGTGAATTCTAATAGTGCGTTCTCACGATTCTTGACGTGGACTATTTTCAACCAGCAAAGTAAGCGCGTTCCATTTACTTATTTACTAACACAAACAACTGACTTTATTCCGTTTCCGCTTTCGTTACATGTAACATGACCTACGTCGTCAGAAATACGAGACTCGGCAAATAATTTCAAATAACATTACTATTTCGTTCGAATTTAGAAATCTAAAAATGGAAAACTTTGGTTGATGCTATATACGTATAAGTTGTTTGCTCACGTTATCAGTATTTAATTGTAACCGGATTGTATTACATACTGCAGTGTTCTTATCAGTTCGTGGATATTTTCTTTCTTTTTAGTTTTTGCTGCGCAGAGGCTTTGCCTTTGCGTAGACAAGTTCTACAGAATGGATCTCCTAAAAGAAATCCAAGCAATTAAAAAAAATATCAGTAGCAAAACTAATGTGTCGAAAGGACAATTAAGCGAAAAAACTTTTAAACGTGAATAGAAAGATCAAACTATACACCATCGATACTGATGTCGGAAAAATTTCGGTTATGCTAAAAGACCTTTCCAAAATACTTAATACTAAAGTTACTAAAACTACTACAATGCAATGACAACTAATAAACGTACGTTTTCCGACGTAGTAAATAATAACAAAACTGTCCTAAAGAACAAAATTATTATTAAATCAGATAATATCGATTCTTTTGATAAAAATCTAAAAGAAAAAATATGTCCATATAAGTGTGATATTGGCGTTACTTTTTATAAAAAAATCAACAAAATACCGCTATTATTAATACGGCGTCTAAAGATGATACTAACAAGTTGCAGCAGGATATCACCGACAAAATAAAGGATGTTACTACCCGCGTAGAAAAACTCAGAGATCCAACTATTCTAATATTCCGAACTAATAACATCACAGAAAAAGACGTCGAAAATTACTTCCTCAATGTGTTTGACGAGAAGCCTATTAACAAAGTTAGCAATGAGAAGGCTAGTTGAATATATGTACGACTTACTCCTCAAATCTATCAAAAACTACCAACTGGAAGGAGGATTAGAATTAATTGGGAGTATCTCGCTTTCGTGGATGCCATTTCTGCGAGGTTTTGCAATATGTGTCATAAATACGGTCATTCTGAAAAAATCTGCCGTTCAGATGAATCTTTCATCGACTTTGTTGGTAAATACAAACAAGATACATGCACCAACTGTCTGCATTTTAAATTACAACCGAATTTTTCGTCTAATATCGCTAATGTTGAACGTGTAAATAAAGCTGTGGGCGAAATTGATCACAAAACCGGTAACAGGAATTGTCCTGTTTACATCAAAGCTCTCAATAATATCAAAGCTAGGACTGACTATGGTCAATAATTTATCATACATTAATGTTAATAACGCTTACGCTTGTCAATTATAGTTTCTCAAAAATATTTATGACGAGTTTAATCGCAGTTCTTGTTGAACCGTATGCTCCATCTGGTGCTCTTTCTGGTAACTCTAACTACACTTCCTATTTAAATTCCCGAATTGCCGTTATTATTAAAAACAACATCACGCATAGGCTCCTATCATGTAGTAATAGTATCATTGCTTTATGCATCGATAAATTAATAATTATCGGCGTTTATATTTCCCCTAATAAACCAAAATTCAATCACATTACCATTATTGACAATTTTTGTAAAAAATATAACAACTATTCTTTACTGTTAGTAGACGACTTTAATTTCGATTGCCCACCTTCGAATCTAAAATTTAACTCAGAGAACATTGCTTTTGCTGAATTCATTTATAGTAAAAATCTGTGTATTCTAAATAATAATTCATTCACATTCACTAAACACAACGGTAGTAGTATTATTGATTATCTTATGGTTTCCCAAAGAATTTCACCTAGCGTTACATTTTCGTTAAATGACTTTGACCTTAGTCCACATAAAAATATAAAATCTACCATATATATTTCCTTTCCTATCTCTGAAAACCAATCACATAACAAAATTGATATACGTCTATTTTATGAAAATGTTGACCGTGATTTTCTACACGAAATTGAAAACAAGGTTATTCGTTGTGCTTACGGTTCGCCGCTGGACAAATCTCCATCAATAGATTGGTGAAATAAAGATTTGCAGTTCTTAAAAACTAAAATTAATATGCTTCGTAGGAAAAAAACAAAATGCAAGAGCAGTTATATTTTATTTTTTATCAGCATACACTTAAGGCTGTTTATGAGGAATATAAAAATTTAATATCTAAGTCCAAGTTGAATAAATGGAAAGAACTAGTTCGAAATAGCACCGCATGGGGTAGACCATACAAAATTCTGACGTCTAAAAATCGGGACACTACTATTCCCGATATTAAAAGTAATGTCAATACAACCTTAACAGACAATCGAGAAAAATGTAATACATTCTTTGCAAACTTCTTTCCAAATGTTACAGATAAAATTCTTAAACATACAAGAAATTTCGGCTGTCACAATCACGACTGTCCACATTCTGTTCCATTAGTCGACACAAAATTCGTTAATGACATTATTAAGCAACTAAATAACAGAAAAGCTCCCGGTGAGGATAAAATTACTAATCAAATTATTAAATTGATTAATATTTTATCTAAAACACTGTCCAACAAACGTTTTCAATAAATGCTTGCAATTTCAAATTTTTCCAACTTGTTGGAAAGTTGAAAGTATTATACTCCTTCCTAAACCTGGTAAAGATAATTCCGAAATTTCTGCTTATAGACCTATTTCTCTATTAAATTCTATTGGTAAAGTTTATGAAAAAATTATTAATGAATTTATATTAAAAGAAGTTACAGAGAAATCTGCTTTTCATGATTGCCAGTTCGGTTTTAGACGTCAGGTGTCGGCAGAAAATGCGGTGTACTTACTAGTTTCTAAGATTAGAAAGGAACTGCATATTGGCTCATCGACGGTTGTCATATCATATGATATCAAAGGTGCATTTGATAACTTGCCGTTGGTCCTCCATCATCCAAATTTTAAGGGAAATGGAATTTAGCCCATTCCTTATTAATATAATCATTGATTGCTTTAATGATGGGCAGGCCACTTTATCATTTAATGATGTAACCGATCATATTCAGCCTAGATGCAGCGTTCCCCAAGGTTCTGTCCTGGGACCTACTCTTTGAAACATTTTATATTCCAAGGTACACGATATGGAGGAATTCTGTGCGCTACTTAATAATTCGTGCAACATCATTTCCTATGCAGATGATCTATGTATTCAGTTCGGCGTCAATAAGTATACTGATTTTTCGTAAATAGAATTAATTTGCAAACAACTAGAAAATACCATAACTTCTTTAGGTCTTAAATTTTCGGTTCCCAAATGTCAATATATTGTGTTTGGAGATCGGAAAATTGTTGATATTATAAACAATCTTGAACTTGTGACTAATCAACCTGTTGCACACACACGAGTTTTGAAATATCTTGGTGTATTTATAGATGATAGGCTAACCTTTTCCCCTCATATAATTTATTTTCACAGGAGATGTGATTCACTCTATGCTAAATTTAAACGGCTTTAGCCAAACGTTAATGGTCTGAGATGTAGAGAAAGAGTATTACTACATAAAGGGCTTATTCAATCCCTTTATGCGTATTGCTCGTGTGTCTACGTCTCTCCATCTATTTTGAAATCAACGAAAATTTCTCCTAAATATTGGCTCTATATATAGAACAACTTCAACATCAGCCGCAAATGTTGTTTGTAATATTCTTCCCCTTGATTTATTTATAATTAAATCCAGCATCATTTTTGAATATAGAATTACTAAGACTACCAGACTTCTCACGAATGCAGTATACTTAAATCCTGATGTGTTTAATAAATTTGGGGATTTCCTATCAAGAAGAAACTTTAAATCTATTATTAAGGATGCCATAATCTCTAAATGGCAATCTAGATGGGACAGTTATGACACAGGTCGCAAAACTTATCAATTTTTCCCTAGTTTAGCAATTAGAGCTAAATTCAAAGATGCTAATATTAATTTTTATAGTGCGCAGGTGCTCTCTGGGCGCGGCAAGTTTGGCGAATATCTGTATAGATTTCATCTTACTAGTGGGCCAGAGTGTACGCTTTGTAGCACTACTCCCGATGATATTAAGCACCTTGTGTACGACTGTCCGGCCTTCAGTACTTTACGTAGCTTGTATCGCATTTCCTCTTCTTCCGAACTTACACTAACACCTGATAATATTGAGAGTTTTCTTTTATTTTCTGAAGCAGCGATGAAGTTGAAATTTTCGAGTAGCTAATAATTAATTATTTATCCGGCATATTATTGAAGCCAACCGTGAATCGAAATTATCGAAAACTTAAACTTAATAAATTCTGTACTGCCGGAGAGCTTCGCCCACAAATTTATCATTAACTATAAGGATACACATATCACTGACAAATTGTTATCTGCGACATTAATACTTTCCTATTTTTATTTATTCATTTTTTCCCCTCTTTTTATGAAGTAATAATTTTCTTTTTTTCCCCTAAGTTATAGCCCTATTATTTCAACTTATTATACGTATACAACCTTACCTACTTACGGTATCAGGGACTATGTTTTTCATCCCTGTTATTGTTTATACTCTTGGTACACTTTGCAGAGAGTTTTTACACACATTATTTATTTTAAGCTTTTTATTATACTTTTTATTTATTTTTTATTCCACACTATGAGTTAAATTTGTACTTACGCAATACTTACTCCCTGCTCCTTTATACACAATTGAAAAATAACATATTTGTCCTTCCAGAGGTTATCTGGTGGGGCCAAAAAAAAAAAAACAAAAAAAAAAAACCTTCAGTAATGGAGAACCGTATACAAGAAGAAAAAATATAGAGATAAAAGCCGAGACGACGATAAAAAGTATAGATTTTTAACTGATTTATGAGACTAGTTAAAATTAGTTATTGAAATATTCGGAGAATATTAAAAAATTACTCAAAGTTTTCTTAGAATGTGAATGACAAATTAACTGAAAATACGCGTAAAAGTAAATTTAAAATAATCATATTCGTTGTTTAGAAAACAATAGACACTTTTTTACCGCTGCTAAAAAATAACTTTTAAGCGTTCATTAAGCTATATTAACTTTGAACAGTAATCCGATATATGTAAGGTGGTCCCCCGCCCCCCGTTCAAGACTATACCGATAAAATACAAATTTAGGCTAAAAATTTGAGGATTAAATTTAACGAGCGAAATTATTAACGTACGACTTTTACAATTAAATTTATCACGTGTCAAACAATCGGGTTAAGCATTTGGGTATTTTTTTTTTTATAGGAAAGAACGAAATTTAAAATTGAAAAGTTCTTCATCTATTTGATGATCATAGTGTATATAGAGGGGTATTTGAACTATACAAAAACACAGATAGAAGTAATCTCGGACAGATCCAAAGAAGCTGGCAATTATTCTCGGCACAATTACATCGGCTCGAAAATATGTGTCTAACTTAACTATTCGCAATGATCTGGATGTATCCAATTTGTTAAGACACGGAGCTTTTGAGAAATTAAATACAAATCTGAACGTAAATGGAGTACGTATTTTAACACTACCCCGTATAATGCAAGAAGGCTAAAAAAAAGAAAATAGTGCCGTGGCACGCTTCCTATCAATTAATAACGGTTACTTCCAAAAATTTATTTCTGCATTATATTTGTAAAGATTCAAACATTACTTTTACAGTAATGTCAATTTAATTGAAGTAGCTTCAACTAGGCTCCTGAGAGCTATGTTTGGCTTCATCTGTCATCACGATGTCTCGGTTAAAAGCCTTAAATAGTTTTAATTAAACTCTTATAGGCTACTTTTAATTGTATTTTTATTGTGATTAAGTCTAAGTTTTAGCTGTTGTATATTTTTTAACCACGAGCTCCTATGAGCAATGTTCGATTGCATTTATCAACATGGTGTCGCGGATTCTAAACGTAAATATTTTTTATTACATCCTCGCTGCAGAATTCTTATCCCAAATTCAATCTCGAGAAATTCAATTTACCTGATATTTTCGGGTTTTATCATTGTAATAAATCAAGTCACTGACACGCTGTTTTATGGACGTCTGATGCCGGTACAACGGAATGAGAAAAAAATTATTACATTAGTAGAGTTAAGAGTCTGTTGTATTTTTTTTACGAATTATTTTTATACCTTTTATTTTTATTTTTTGACCCACATTTACCGTCTATTTGGCCACAATTCCATTAGACTTTTTAGCAGATTTCAAAAATAATCGAAAATTAAAAATTTAATCTAACACGTATTCTTTTATAAGGAAAAGAAAACAATATAAGAAAACTAGTATTTATTTTTGTTTTTCAAATAACTAATTCATTAACTAATTATCTAAAATATAACGTTAATCTATGACAAAAATGGCTACTTTTTTCTTTCTATTTTAATACAAATAAGCATACAGTGGAATATACTTAAACATATTTGTTTATATATATATATATAAAGTCGTGGAAAGTGTAGGTAACTTTAATAATTGTTTTTCCTACTTATTTTCCCCTATTTTTTAAATTTTCTTTGAACAGGAGCACTTCCAGGCACTTTATTCTGCAGTCTGGTAGTAACTGCACTCTTCGATGATGTCTAAAATAAAAAATATTTGTTTATCAAAATACAAAATAACACTTACCCAGTACATAATATATACGCACGCACACACACACAGTCACTCGTAAAAGTTTTTGTATATTTGTAACATTTTTTGTTCCAGTGAATTGGACGGAACAAAATATGATAAAAAATCGCAAAAAAATATTTACTGGAATTATAGAAAATTATGATTAAAGCCCTTAAAATGAAAAATGCGGAACAAAAATTTCAAAGTGAAGACAAAATTAATGTCAACCTGTTATTTTTTTCGGTAAAACCTACATCAGAAATATTGCACGTTAAGCACTGTTTCAATAAAGATCCTCTAAAGCGCGATTCACAAAGCTCATCATAATTGGAATTTAAACAATTACTCTCGAATCAATAACCAGTTTGATACAGAATCAAAAGTAGCATCATTATAAAAGTTGGCGTATCACTTAAAAATATTTATTATTCTTTAAGATTTATACTACAAAAACTTAATACTGAATTATTACGTAATAAAAGCCTAACATAAAAATTCCGTCGGTAAAATTCACCGAGATAGTATTAACACATTTGCTCAATAAAGCGGAACGGATAAACACGGCGAATGAACAGAACAGATCAATGAAAATGATAAAAGGCAAAGAAAAAGAAAAGAAGAAGGAGATTGCAAGTTTAACCTTAAACGGCTTCTTTCTATTCAATATCATGGCTATCAATGAAGAGACCTTTCCACTGTTCTTATTCTGTTGAGATAAATGTTTGCGCAGCTCCGAAAAGATCATAAAATCGATCTAATCATAGACCACGCGTTTAGTTAATCATTTTTAATACAACTTGAAAATAGTTTTTGTAAAACGTTATGTAATTTTTTATTTTTATGTATATTAATTAAAACTTACAGAAGAAGCTGATGTCGGCGGCCTTTTTGTTAAATTTGCAGAATTTATATGAACAACCGGCGATTGAACGATTACTTCTGACAAATTACCGTTCTGTGATTTACGTTCCGAACTGTAGACAAAAATATTAAATTCATTATTACGAAATGCTAATTCCGTCTGAAATTAAACTGCTTTATATGAGGGCGCGATGTTTTATTCATGCGAAGACATAAAAAGGTTCACTTAAGGTGACAATTACATGTTTTGCGAAACAATTCAAATGCAAACGCGAATTGTGAAAACGAAAACGAGACGTCGTCTCTGCAATAGCGAAGAATTTGCCACATTCATACGGGTTCGAAAACGGCAGATGTAGAAAAGTTTTAAATGTTTCTCACTCTCTGAACGCGCATTCTTCAGATTTCAGTTCAGATTTTGTGCTGTTACGCTACAAATTACTCTCGCTATCGGAGACGTGGATTGAAAATGATCGGTCAATCGAAATACTGGGTTTCCGCATAGTATCGCTGTTCAAGAAACACAGTTCGATCGAGCAGAATGGCTATCTGCGAAAATATGGCACATTCAGTGTCATCTGTAGAACACGATCTGTTAAAATTCGATCAGTCGGAAATGCGAGTCAAGAGGATAGCGACAGCGCACGACGGCGTCGGCGACATTTGCTCAGTGCAAACAACTATAAATGGAAAACGTGCCCTGCTCGTATCGGTCTACATCTCGTCAAACACTTCCTTCGAACGCATTCGAGAATTCTTTCTCCTGAGCTGACAGTCCGAAATTAAAAGGTTTGTTTAAAGATCTGATAGTTCTCAGTGGTGGTCTTGACTTGGATTTACGAGGGTCGCACGGTTCCACATTTACAGAATTTATGCGTGCAGAATTCGGACTCGAACTGAAGAATAAACCATTTCCACATCACGAAATTTCACGTGCATTAACGCTGTCTGTTCGCGACACGTGGACGCACTTGAAACGCGCCACTATATCTCTTACTTTAGTACGCATCGTTCGTTCCTTTCGATAGTTACACCTCCAATGTCGAATGTTGTAAATGGTGTAAACGGCGTAGTTTTTATCGATGATACAAATAATGTAAACGATGTTAATAAAGTTGTAAATACTGTCGTCAACGATGTAAATGTAAAAATCGTATTCGTCTCTCTAAAGATTAATCACTTTCTGTACAGTAAAAATCATAAACAGGTCGACTTTTACACTCGTTGCTGCCTATAAGATATAAAGCTAGCCTAATGACGGTTCAAAAGTGAAAGAATAAAGGAAAGCCGGAGCTGTTCATATAAGATGTATGTTCATGTATTAATGTATCTACGTGAAGCGTAGACACTCGTTTGTTTCCTTTTTTTTCTTTAAAAATCCTCCTCTATGTATATACACCTATGTACATTATTATCTGTTAATCTACCTACATTATTAATATATGTCTGTAGAATCATTCGCTTTTTTTTTTTTTTTTTACTAATTTTTAAACTGAAGTACCTTCTTTGAAAAAGGAAAATTAATCTAGTTTCGCCTTAACGATTTATAATTTATAGTGCGATAAATAATTCACTCGAAAAATTACCTGCTACTACGAGATCCAGGTTTTTTGAACATGCTGGAAAGTGTATCTTTAAAATCTCTTTTCGGTACATTATCATTATTAGGAATGGCGTACGAAGATATGCTCGAATTTGAACCGGGGTCTGACTGTGTATGTAAAAAAGAAAAAAAAAGGATACTTAAAATAGCGTTAAATACATATGTAAACGAATTGTACATTTTAATCGATTTTGTTTTTATCATTCGTCAGTAGATCGTCGAATCACGTCTAGACACACGTTCCGTTAATTTAACCTTTTTCCTACGATGCTACGCGAGCATTGCACACGTTTTATTTCCTTTAACCATATGAAGCTTAACACGAGCTATAATTTCTTTCCGTCAAATTTAATGATTTAACGAAATTAATTATCCGAAAATAAGAAGTCTAGGTAAATACCGATGCTAGGGGGACTTTTCACTGTCGTTAAATAAGCTCACGATTGTTTTTCTCCAGAAAAATCTCATGATAATAAATTCGATAAAATAAAAATAAAAATCCCGTCGAATTATCACATTGTTAAAAACTTAATTCGTGTGCTACTCGATAATATTTCGTGTTCGGGAAAATGCTAAATATTCCATATATCGGTAACATAACACGATCTTTAGCAGGTAGAAGCAAATGACTAGAAAAGTCGACCGTAGGTTTATAAACACATGTCAAGAAAACATAATAGTCAGGCAAACCGTTTAACAAATGAACCGGCAGTTTATCGACTCTGAATTCTGAAAAAAATCTATTGTTATTGTCAGCTCAGTGGAAAAACTAGATACGTCGAGTTTTTCCTTAAAACAGGGACACGCCAAATATTCCTTCAAGAAGTAATAGACATGTCGAATTTCGATTCGAAAGGCAAACGTGCCAAATTTTAGTTCAAGAAGTAAACATGTCAAATCTCCATGTCTCCTTTCCGAATCGAAATTCGACATGCCTACTACTTACTTCTTGAAGGAAAATTTAACGTGTCCCTGTTTTAAAGCAAAATTCGACATGTCTAGTTTTTCCGTTATGCTGCCGAAATGTGCATTACTTAATCCGAAACTAATTGATGTTATTCAAATTTTTAACTTGCGGTTAAAGTTGTAATTATTTTATCGAATCGGTTTATACCTGGTTCCCCGAATTCGAAGGAAACGCATCCGCATCATCGAAACTTTTTGATGATTTTTTCAGTAATTTTAGTCGCCCGAATAATCCTTTTTTCTTCTTCTTTTCTAACGACGACGGAATAATTTCACTTTGCGTAGATCCCCCGGAAAGTCGACTGTAACAAAAGACGCGGAATTTTAGCATTTCGAATGAGAAATTTACGCACTTATTTAGTAAGCTAGAAACGAATCCGAAAAAGAAACTGACAAACTATTTTCACTAATGTGTACTACCGTAGATGAGGATAGCAAGAAAAAAAAAGAAACAAACAGATATAAATTTTTTTTCAATCGCTGCTGCGGATTTTTCTTTTTTTTCTTTTTTAATAAATCTATTTTCCAAGTATTCGTTAAAATATTCATAATTCGATTCTCAACAGTATACATAGATTCATGTACCTTGAGAGAAATTCGCGTTAGTGAGTCGTGCAAATCGCATTAAAATTCTCTTGCGGTAATGTTTGGGGTATGAGCTATCTTAATTTTAAAAAAGTAATTTTCCTCTCGTACTCTTTAGAAATGGAACTTTCAAATAAAAAATTATACATTTATTTACAATTTTTTTATCTCATTTCTTGCTTCGGGTAAAGTTTTGCTGGTACCGACAATTTTTCGTGTAAACTAAAAATTATTTTTTGTACCGCCCAATAAAATATTCGCCGGACTGCGAAAAATATGCTGGCATATGTCACGTTATAAAATATTTTCGCGATACACAGTTAAAGATAACATTTCCGTTAAGTATAATGCGAGCAAAAAAAGTACGCTGGATTACACAGTTCGTCGGGGTAATTTCCGGTTTTTTAAACGGCAGCTTTAAGAACCGAAAAAATTAAATATTATTTTTGGTTTATCGGTAGAATCGTATTTGCCCGGCTTGTTTCTTAATCGGTTACCCACCTTTTAAACGTAATTACTTACAACGAATGAATCTTGGAAACGTACATATTTTCACAACATTATGCTTTTCCGGAAAATATTTTAATGAAATGTTCAAAAAAAACTTGTCAAGATGTCAACGGCATCAATCGAGATATTCAAAATGCATCATGTTATTATACTATACTGTTATAGAAAAAAAAAAAAAAAAAAAAATGCGAGCGTATACATAAATGTAAAATAAATAAATTCCCCTTATTAACAAATAAAAATAAGTATAAAATAATTTACTTTAATAAATTAAAATAAATATCTTATTTTAATTTATTAAAGTAAATTATTTTATACTTGTTTTTGTTCTGCTGTCGAGATATTTATAAATATTAACAAACAGGTATGGATTTATCTACACGCGAATAATATGTATCTTGCGGTATTATACTTAATAATGTTTTGACACTTCCTATATACATCCGGTATCATACGTCGGTAGTAACTTTTGTTTTTTCATTCGCCTAATTCCAATATACCGGATGTATCAAAAGATTTCGGCTTACCGCCCATTCGATATATTTCATTGCCGACGTTTATAACGGTAATTTAAAAAAAAAAAAAATTGTTATTCCCATAAGGAGAACATTTAAGAGGTGTTTCTCATAAAAAAAATATTAAAAGCCGATGACAAAATAAAGTAACAATAATCAAATGACTATAAAATTATTTCTAAATATTAGTTTATAAAAGTAAATTTGAGAAACGATGAAATATGTAAAATGTTTATACGAGCGCTAGAAGTTCCAAAAGCTTCATTAACTGAACTAAAAACTGACAAATGTTAAAAAGCGTGTGTGACTGATAACAAGAATTATCGGGATGGTATTCATTTAAAATAATTAAATACGTGAGTTCTCGAGAAAAATAGAAGTAGATCCCAATTTACGTTACATTACTAAGGGATTTTTAGGGAATTCGACTTAAAAAGTAGTAAATTCTCCAGTGCATCATCATAACGAATAATGTTTTCTGTAGACTAGTTATTTTAAAATTATACGTTTTGAAGAAATTTAAATGAATTTCGAAAATTACTAGCTTCCAAAGGTAATATAATTAGAAACGCTTATACGCAAATTCATTTCCGTATCGACTATTTTTTATCTTGCGCAAATTTGAGACTCACCTATCGAAAGATTGTTCAGTTCTATAACCATTATTGTAGGAATCTTCATACGATTGGAAACTGGAGATGCTACCGTCTGTATCATCGTTTGTTCTCCAGATCGTCTAACAACAAAACGGATTTACACTTTTAAATCACAACTAATAAAACGAAAGATGACAAAAGTGGAGAAGAAAAAAAAATCAAGCGAGAAAACGAGATATGTCGAAATAAAGGTAACGCAGAGTTATTTTTCGGTAACAAATTCAGGAGTATACGTATATACGCTTAACCCATATCGGAATTAATGATTACACAAAAACGAAATATGTCTATTTTTTTTAACGATTAAAATTTTAAAACACACTTTCGATTAATCTTTATTGGAGCGGGCTGCGAATTATTTTCTGAGACCGAGTAAGTCAGTGATGTTTACTTAAGCTATCGGCTGCCCAAATAGAGGCAAGTTCTTAAGAAGAAGGTTTTGACGGATCCGGGAGGAGAAAAATATAATGAGATAATTGGAGAAAAGTCAAATAATGGCTGGTTCTACAGACAGAGGAAGAGAAATCAATTAAGGTGGAGGATCAATTTGCTGTAAATGAGGCAGATGAGAGTGGAAAATTTAATGTAAAATTTATATCTCTTTTTACAACCTTATAACGGGTTTTCTTTATTCTTTTGGGTAAACACATAAAATTGTTCTTTTATTATTTGTTTCGCGAAAAAATGGATGCTTGCTTTACATTAACACAGAGTGCTTAAGAAACATGCAACGAACTGCGAGATTACATAGTGATAAATCGAAATTTTAGAAAGTAATTTTCGGCTTATCGTGATGCGTTGGTAGAAGTTCTGCCTAAAATAAAAATTTCAATGTATCTATTACCTGATCACCAGAAACTGTCACCGGTGTTGCCGTCTGTTCTAGAGAAATACATTTTCTGTTAAGACTTGCCATATTCGATAATGCATTTTTTTCAGATTCAGTGGAAGCAGATCTGCAACAATAAGAGGAAATTTTGCTTGTATGGAATTGATTTTTTTTATTATTTGGGAATAATTTCAATATTATACTCGTAATTCAGTTTTTTTTTCATTTCTGAAAAAATCATAAAATGAAAGATATTTAATAACCACATTACCGATTCGAAGAAAATGCTTTCCTAGAATTACTTTTATTCCTATGAAATATGTGATTTGGTTTTTTTAACTGATGCATAACGTCCGATAATTTCTGGAGAGTAGACTGCAAAGTTGACTGACGTATTTCTTTATCATCTCTAGGGACTGAATTTTCTGTAAATGAAAAGTAAATAACGATGGTCATTTATTTATTTTTATTTTTGTCGTTAAAAAGAACAAAAGAAAAACGGGAAAAACATTTTTATTACGGTTTACAATTATCGGAAAATAACAATTACGAAAAAATTTTAATCTTATTTTTAAACTGCTACATTATAATATTGATATTATTTTTGTCACGTATTATATGGGTACTTTACTAAAATCCATAAACGCCATATCTTGGATATAGTTCCAGGATGTACCGCATGAGGAAAAAAAATGTTCTTTAAAAAGATATTAATTTAAAAATGCAGAAGTTTTTTTTTTTTTTAATTATTGGCGCATGAGTTGTTTACCTTATAGTCGATATTTCAGTTAACGAATTTCATGTCGAAGAATTTAATAGCGCAAAAAAGAATAATGGTGTCACGTTTCATACTTAAGAGGCACTCTAATGTCCTTTATTACATTACATTCTCAAAGTATTCTATAAGCTATCTTAGCTTCCCATTTTACTATGTAATTTTTAGGCGTTCTATGATTCACAGCCTGTCCGTTTACGTTTTAAAAACGATCTACTTCTTACATACCTTTTCCCGTTTTCAGTTACAGCTTCGCTCCATTTCGTCCTTTCAACTCTTCTACTTCGACTTTTACATGTGATGGTGGTCATATCTTTTTTAAATGCTTTTCTATCGTTGCTGAATGTTTCCTTTTTTTTTATTGTTCATCTTTACTAATCGATTTTCCTACTGCCTACAGTGTGTCTTTCGTCTTCTCTTTTCCTTCGCTTTCAATCATACTCGCTCTTAGATCTTTCAATCATACTCGCTCTTAGATCTTTCAATCATACTCGCTCTTAGATCTTTCAATCATACTCGCTCTTAGATCTTTCAATCATACTCGCTCTTAGATCTTTCGATCACTAATTGACGAATGATTATTCGGTGCTTTTATAAATCTGGCGTACTAAAAAAAAAAAGGTGTTATACAGTAACCGGGTTCAAAAATAATACTGGAAAGCAGTTTATTCCACTCTCCGTGTATACGAGAATTCATAGTGAATACACATGTCTGAGCATATGCGTACTAGAAGATCAGATAAATATATAAAATTGGAGTTATAAAGAAACACTTTAACATTTTTTTTATAGACACATTTCTCTGTGCGAGCGTGAATCGGATTAGCACTTTTACAATTTCGTTCTTCATTTCTGACACATTGACTGCGGCTCCCTTTCTTCTTATATTCAGCATTATTTTATTTTATTACTAAAACGCCACATAAACATTAGCAATATTGTTTAACGCAGTTTCTTCTTACATCTACCATTACGTCAATAATCTACAGTTGCCACGCCCAGAACCAGTACCAATAATTGTTACGCCGACAAAATTCAATATTATACTGTGTACACATCGCAATAGGTCAAATACGTATCCGGAATGTAATTTCGAAACCCGTGATTCAGTTTCGGTTTATATTCGATAAAATCAACGAATTTCCCTATCGCACTCTATTATCAGTCTCTTAAGATTTAGTGTCGCCCGTTAAAAATCTGTTCTTCCACTAAAAATTCTTCAGCTATACAATTTTCATCTTTATATTTGCTTTACTGTATTATTATTCCGTCGTTAATCTATCGAAATATTTAAATTTTATTTCTTATATACCCTTCTCCCATCTTCACCACAAACTTACTTCTTCTTTCGTCCTCTTTCCCACCCTGCACCAATCACAATATGCGTGACCATTTTAGTCGCTAGAAGAATTATAAATACATTAAAAATTGACGTATGTTTTCCGGTTTTTAATTGTTTTTTGATAATTCATCACAAAATCCGGTGACATTATCGATGCACTTGTTTGGTACACGCTCTGCCTCTCTCTTCCCCGTATTCTTTGCGATTTATTTCGCCGTGAATAATTTAAAAGTTTTTAAATTCTGGCAGGCAAAAAAATTCTATCGAACACACGTCTGAAGTGAAGTTAATCTTTTCCTACTTTTAACGATTTCACGGTAATACGATCGGAAAATAAGTAAAAAAGTAATAGTAGTTTGTCAAATGAAAATTTGTTATTTGTAAAGAATAAAATAAACAAATTATTATTATTATTATTATTATTATACGATTGATCGGGCGCAGGCTGCACTAACGGGCCATATGCACCCAGGGGCTGGCTAGAGTCTAGATGAGATTTAATAGCTTAAGCGACTGCAGGAACCGGAAAACACTATGGATATGTGAGGAAGATTGAGATAGGAGCTGAGGTAGGGAGGCGGGGAGGCTGTGCTGGGTTCTGAGTGCTGTAAGTGCCTGGCAGGATGTTAGAATATGGGGGATAAGGAGTTGAGCTGTTAGGCAAAAGGGACAGAGAGGAGGGTCCATGCGTTGTAGAAGGTAAGAGTGGGTAAGATTTGTGTGGGATATGCGGAGTCTGGTAAGAATAATATTATTCTTTCTTGATCGGAACGGAGAGGATATGTGTGATAGAGGATTAGGTTTTACGGGGAGGAGTTGATTTTGATGGTTGGACTTCCATGCACGGACCCAAGATTTGGTTATGCGTGATCTCAGGAATTGCTTGGTATCGTTAGAGGAAACAAACCGGGAGGTGAGGAGAGGGAGTGTGGAGGCCTCTTTAGCAGCTCGGTCAATGGCCTCATTGCCCGGCAAGCCAACATGGCTGGGGATCCACATAAAAGTTATCGAGACATGGGATTTGTTAAGGAGGTCATGGAGAAGTAATATGCGTTGTAACAGCGCGTTGTCGGTGTGACAGTTACAAAGTGCCTTTAAGACAGAGAGCGAGTCGGAGAGGATAAGGTATTTGGAGTGAGGTGGAGCAGCTGTTAGGAATTCCAAGCACTTGAAAATGGCAAATGATTCGGCTGAGAATATGGAACACACCTTGGAAAGACGGAAGCGATGGGTGGCGGGGGGAACTGAGAAGGCAGACCCCACACGGCCTCCAGATTTTGAGCCATCCGTAAAACAGCACACCGCGCCACTATATTTGGAAATTTCCAGTTTGATATACTGGATCAGTACATGGGGGGGATTGGTAGATTTCGTTAGCCGTGTCAGGTTCAGATTCATGTGAAGGGGTTGGAGAAGCCAAGGAGGAGGGTCAGTATATATTGGGCAAAGCGGGGGGTTTCGAATGAATTTACAAAATTGAGGGACTGCAGATTCAAAACGGTTTTTGAGGTTAGTAGAGTAGCTGGGACTGCTTGACGAAATTTGGCTATGGCTTGGAGAGTCATACAGAAGTTCATTAAATGGGAGGTTTGGGGTTGTAAGGGTAGAAGTAAGGAAATTGGCTGCCAGGATTTGCCTTCGGAAGCACAAAGGAAGTAGGCTGGACTCGCTGTTGAGACTGGCTGTGGGGCTGGTGTAGAACGCACCGGTGGCTATTCGGATGGCTGAGTGTTGGATGACATCCAGAGACGCCAGTAGACCCTGGGCCGCGGAGCCAAACGCCAGGCAGCCGTAATCTAATTTAGAGCGAATAAGCGCTTTGTATAGCAATAATAGCATCGTTCGATCGCCTCCACTGCGTCTATTGTTAACTTTCTTTAGCACGTCCAGGGCCTTTATGGTAGACTTCTTAAGGCTCTTGATGTGTGCATTCCACATCAGTTTGCTATCGAACGTTACTCCAAGGTAGCGCACTGTGTCCTGGAACTGAAGGTCAGAGTTGTAGAGGGAAATTTCAGGGTGCTGACTGCACTTGGTGGTTCGGTGGAAGTCCATACAAATCGTTTTTTCCGCAGAAAATTTGAATCCTCGCGTTGATGCCCATTCAGCTATTTCGTTGATGCACCGTTGCAAGATTACACTTGCTCTGATTGGCGACGACGATTGAAGGGTTATTGTCAGATCATCTGCAAACAGGCTGAAATGTATCGGCGGTCGGATGGCTCGTCTGATGTCGTTGATGGCCAACAAGAAAAGTGTTACACTAAGGATGCATCCTTGGGGTACGCCATTCTCCACCTGGAACAACCGCGAAAAGGTGTTGCCTAATCGGACTTTAATTTGCCTGTTGGTTAGGAAGTTCTGGATCAATCTGGCCATGCGGCCTCGGATTCCTGCTTTATATAAGTTGGAAAGTGCCTGATACCTCCATACCGTGTCGTACGCCTTTTGTAGGTCAAAGAAAACCGCATACAAATGTGTGCGGTTGCTGAGTGCTTTTTGGACCTTCAGTTGTAGATCTAGGATAGCCTGCATTGCTGAGCGATGTTTGCGGAAACCATATTGATTTGGAAGGAATATGTTGTTCATTTCCAAGGTCCAGGTTAGTCTCTTTTGGATAACTTTTTCCAATAATTTCCCCAGAATGCTAGTTAACGCAATGGGTCGGTAGCTATTCGCTTCCGTTTTACTTTTCCCCTTCTTCAGTATAGGGATTATAGTGGCTATTTTCCAATTTGTAGGGAAAATTCCCATGTTCCATAGCTTGTTCAGGATATGGAGCAGGTATAATTTAGCCGATTCGTGGAGGTGTTTCAACATGATTGGATGGATATCGTCTGGTCCTGGTGAAGAGTCCCGGATATTATACTGGATGCAGTGTTCCAGCTCGCCTAGCTGAATTGGGCAGTTGTAGCTTTCCTCATCGCAGGAGTCGAAGGGAATTGGGACGGCTTCCATCTTTTGCTTGAGTTGTAGGAATTCTGTGTCATAGCTGGAGTTGGATGACACAGCCGAGAAATGAGAGGCCAACAGGTCGGCCATCTCGGTGGTATTGGTAATGAGGGAATCTTCCTTGGATAAAGCGGAAACAGCTGTTTGGTGGTTCTTCCCTTCAATCAGCCGGATCTTCCTCCACACTGCTGGGATCGACGAAAATTGGTTGATGGAGGAAGTAAGAACTTGCCAGCACTTCTTTTTGGCTGCTCTTATGAGGGTGCGTGCGTATGCTCGACGTTTACGATACTCAATCAGGTTAGCTAATGAGTTTCGTCTTTTGAGTGTTCTTAGCGCTTTTTTTCGGCGGTCGATTGCCTTTGAGATATTACTGTTCCACCAGGGCACACGTTTTCTTGCGCAAGGATTACCTGAAGAGACAGGTATAGCCTTACGCCCAGCTTGGATTATGACAGTAGTTAGGAACTCGATATCCTCCTCTACATTGTCCCTATGACCGGCGTGAATCATGGTGCTGTTCGTGAACGTTGTCCAGTTGGCTTCACTTATTTTCCATCTCTGATATCGAGAAGGCTGGTAGCTGGATGCTTTATATGAGAGGAAGATGGGGTAGTGATCGCTATCGCACAGATCATTGTGGCACTGCCAATCCACCTCATTTATAAGGTCGGTTGAGATCAGCGTGAGGTCGATCGCGGAAAAAAGTCCTGTTTTTGAGTCAAAGTGCGTTGGTTGGTTTTGATTGTTTAGTAGAGCTATATCATGGTTGATGAGCAGATGCTCAATTTGGTTACCTCTGGAATCTTGACGTCTGGAGCCCCACGTATGGCTATGAGCGTTGAAGTCGCCGAGCAGGATGAATGGCTTTGGTAGTTGTTTTATAATATTCTCGAACTCCTGTTTCGAGGTTTGTTGGTTGGGTGGGATGTAAACGTTACATACTGCGATGGGTTTGCGGTGGATTGTAGGAATTGTTATTGAGACCACGACTGCTTGGATTTCAGCGCTGATTGGAAGCTGGACTGCCTGAGGAATGAAATTGTGGACTAGAGTTAGTACCCCACCAGCTGCGATCAGGTGCGAGGTATCGTCAAATCTGAATGATTTGTAGTTGCGTATAGTAAGCCCTTGGTTAGCCTTCAGATGAGTTTCTTGAATACAGATTACTGGTGGCTGGTGCTGTGCTATTAGCGTTTTAAGCTCAGCTAGGTGCAAGAGAGCACCGTTTATATTCCATTGCAAAATTTTATTCATGGTTCACTGACTCAGTTTCCGAGTCGGTAGCACCGCCACGTATCGCCTTAATCAACCTGGACAATTTGTTCTTGATCCCTTGCCCTACGATAAATTTTTTTAGGACAGGCAACGAATTGGAGAGCTGTATTGGATCAAAGTTCATTTGTGAGACTGCCTCAATGTAATTAGTTTCCGTGAGGATCGCAAACATTATATCTTCGAACTGGTCAGGTGTGATTTCGTAGCGGCCCGCATTTTTCTCCATTTCCTCTTTTGCTGCTTTGATCGTCTCTAATAATTGGTCAGTTTTGTCTTCAGTTGTTCTTATCTTTTTGGGTTTCGGAGGCAGTTTCTCCGATTTTGTAATGGAGGTGGTATCGATTGATGAGGAAGAGGTGGAGGAAGAAATTGCTCGTTTGAAAACTGTGGCAGAGGGAGTTATGAAGTTGCAGTCTTCCGTTGACTGAATGTCCATCCGTTCTTCTCCTTTGGCTCCATCCATTATAAAGGAAGCCTTGGTGTTGTCCGCATTTGGGAGGCTTTTGTCACTCGTTTCTGTGGCTGCACAGTGAGCTGCCAGGTGGCCCTTCTGCTTACATCGATAGCACACGGAGCCTTCTTCGGCTAGAAATATCCGATATTTGGTATTGTCATGAGTGATAACTAAACTGTCTGGTATAAGCGTGGCTGCATCGGGAGCAATGTAGAATTGTTTTTTGTTCGTTAGGATATGTGCTAGCGCGGGTGATGCAAAGCCTGCTCGGATAGTGGTGATAGGCGATAACGGCGCTATGTTGTGTCTCCTTAGCTCCTCTTCAATCACGGCGGTAGGAATACTGGGGCAGACATGAGAAATTATGATGCGCTTAGCTGGGTTGATCAAGCGTCGGATACTAGTTGACTGGTTATTGATTGTTATAACTCTGTTCTGCTCGATGATGTCATCAACTATTTGCTTAGACGTAAAGAAGATGCAAAATCTTTGATTCGGCATACGGTAGGCTGCTTTAATGTGATGAGGGTTGACAAATTCGGTGACTTTTTCTACATACTCGATTTGTTTAACACCGTCGATGGTAGGGATTACTATTGCGTGTGTTTTGTCCAGCACTGGTTCTTTGTTCGCGACTGTTGCGTAGGAGGTGGGATGCAGTTGTTGACTAATTGGGTTGAGCATCGTATCAGTATCGGGCGGTACAGGTGTGGAATGAACAGATACGTTTGCTCTTGGCTCGTTGTTAGATTGTTTAGGCGTATTAACGGGGCCTGGTCTGCTTGTCGCAGACTTGTTGGCTATTTTTTGGCTTATCGGTTTGCTAACATCAAGTTTAGTGTCTTTCTTTGATTTAGTCGACATCGTGCGTCTAGGCACGAGTCAGAGTACGGAGATGACGCGCGGCGGTTTAGATAAAACCGCGCTAGTGGAAATATGTGCAAACGAGTTAGATTATAGTATACAATGAAATAAAATAAATCGGCCTCACCGTAAGCTTCTTCTTATCAGTAGACTGATAACGGAACCGGCATTAACGCGAACGCGAACAATCAACTTATTTCACTAAACAAATTGATGTTCTCGCAGGTGGTTAAAAAAAGTTCGAAGAAACGTCAGAAAAACATAAAATATTATTATTATCATAGATGTTAAATTTATACGAAATTATATCAATAAATATGTATCATATAAGTATATATAATTTTTTTTTTCCTAATTTCCAGATTTGGTAGATATTCGATTTGAAATTCTCAATATTTGCCTTTTTAATTTATTTTTGATAAAAACTTACTTTTACATTACTTAATACTTGCAGGGGGTGGAAATAATGTGATAAGAAGGAACGTCTTCGATTTTTTGTACTTTTATCACAAAAATACTATTTCAGAAATTTTGTAGTCCTACCATACGTTTAAATTACACTTATATACATATATATATTTTTTTTTTTTACCATCATTTATTGGGATGGATATTTGCTTTTTTTCTTATATATTTTTGAAAATTTTACGATTTCTTCAAATTCTGGTGTTAGTTTTTGCACAACAACTTTCTCTTAATTTTTTGATCACTTTTTGTTTGTCATTAATCATTTCAATAAATTTCTCTAATGATATTTAATTCTACGGTAATAAAAAAAATATTCACTCTACCAATTCACACGGCGAATATTTAGTTATACTTAATTTCAGTTTAAATGTATTTTTCAGCATGTGTATTTTTCAGCATGTGTATTTTCCTCGGTACGTACAATATAATAGGACCGTTAATTACAGTTGAATAAATTTTGTTCCGTCCTTACGAACTTAATTTCAAGTTAACTGATAGTTTTAAAAATTTTCCGAATTTAAAAATTCCGCATTACATAAAAATCAATACATTTATCAAAAACAATATATTTCACTCACCTCTAGAGCTGGTTCTATGTTCTAAAGATGATTCACGTGAACTATCAACCTGAAAAATATGAAGTAAAAAGTAATTACATAGTAGGCGTTAATAAATAAATACGCTAAAAAAGCATTCTGCATACATACATAAGTACGTAATACACACACACACACACATTCATGTACGCATATTAGTAATAAATCCGAAAGTATTCTTTCCGCGGATCTGTATCCAACAACGAAGCTGATGATGTAATTCCGAAAACAATAGTGGTTACGTATCCGTAACTCCCCGACCCAGGGATGACAAGATCCAGATTAGCACGGTACCATTATGGAACCTAAAATATTGACCCTCAACAGCGCATGAAATTCTACGCATTTTTCCTATCTTTTCCGCATATATTTTTCCTGATGGCAATTTTAGCGAGAAAAAAAAAACTGAAGTGTTTTCGATAATTTGAACTACATCTTTTTTGTAACAAATAAATTACTTATTTTTTTTCCCTATCTCTGTGCCTAGCTTTCGCACCATCTGGCCATTCAACACAAATTGTGGTTCCCATGCCGGGATTCGAATTTGGGTCTAAGGTATCCTAACCACTAGACCACATGCGAACCGACAAATAAATTAATTGTTTACGCAATGGTACTCATATTTTTTACCTATTAGATACTTGTATTACAATATAGATGTAGTAGTGGACTTGACTTAATTGATTTTAAAAATACAACGAAAAATTAAGTTTCCTGATTTTTCAGGGGCGGATCCAGAGGGACATCTGGGGGAGGGGGAATATAATTACGTAAAATCTTCTATGGTAGGCAGTAAATTTGAGAAATACCCCTTGTTTCATAAAGAAAATCAAATAGCAACCTTTATAGAAATTTAAAAATGTTTTAAAAATACATAATTATTACAATTTAATTTAAATTTAGATTTATTTTTAGGTGAAAAATAAAACGAAATTATAAAATTCTAGCTAAAATGGTAGTTTAGAAATAGTCAGGAAGATAGTATTTTTATTAGACTTTACTTCTTTTTTATTTTTGTTAGTAATCCGATTCGAATTCTTTGTTCGTGAGCAAGTAAAAAAATATATATATATTTCTCATTGAACTATTTTGATGTACTTTACAAAATAAAAATAAAAATAAAAATAAAAAATAAATAAAAATTAAAAATAAATAAAAATGGCAAAAGGTCGACGACAGTTGTGTTTAAAATAGAATAAAAAAGGAACAATAATAGTTTTACTAGAAAATAGTATTAAATATTAGTTATAATTAAATCCGTAGGTAAAATTCACATAAATCTTTTATAGCATAAATTTAGTTTCTCTGTTATAATAAATTTAGTTTCTCTGTTATAATAAATTTTTTCATAGAGGCTTTTTGGTTCTTGGGGGGGAGAAATGTCTCTATCCCTCCCTCCGCGGATCTGTCACTGAATTTTGTCTTTTAATAATAACTTGTTTTTGCAGAATAAAGTATGACCGAAAAGTTTTTTTAAATGTCGAGATCTTGCAAAAATCCTTACAGTTATCTTCATTCTTTTTGAGATTGTTTTATGGCATTCTTCGTTACCATGAAAGTGTAACTAAAATGGGAAAATATTATAAACTAATATATAGTATATTCCTTTCGTAAGTGTGAACGGATTTGTTTTTAAGTTGATAAGTAAACAAATATCTATTATAAGCGCGAGCGCATTAATTTTATACGTTTATTTAATAAGAAAGGTTAAATTTACCATTCGCTTGTTCGGCAATGTCAGCGAACCTGAGTCCGATGTATTCGTAGCATAATACTGCGGGGCTATTTTTAACAGTTCCGACACCTTAAAGAAATAAAAACGTAACAGAAATCAGCGAATACACTTTATTCTTGACCTTACTTTAAAATCTGTAAAGAAAGAGGTAAAAATTACAAGCAAATCAATGTGACAAATAACCCACCAGATCGATAATGTACGCCATTTTTCTTTGTTCATCATCTTCGCTAGACTGCCTCGGTACAGACTGTCTGAAATTTTCTTTTTCCAAACGCTCTTTTTCTCTTCTTAGTTTTTCATTGGTAGTACGTAATTTCGCGTACGAATCACGCAATTCCATGATATCGCACTGCATCTGTTCGAATTAGATCGAAGAAAGTTAGAAAAAATATTAGCAGTTTATCGGAAATACAATACCAGCTGCCTCGGAAGTTCGCTTAAAATAAACATAAAGTTAAGCAACACGAATATTCTAAAGCACATTGAAATTTTAACGTTATTTGCCGGTTCATCGCCAGTTTACAGAAATGTTAAGTTATACGTACACTATTCAATTTCTTCTTTGCCTCTTCCTGTCCTTCTTCCATGTTTCTTTTTAATTGATTTATACGACGTTTCGATTCAAGACGTTCTTTATCACGTTCTCTTTCAACCTACGAACAGAAGTGATGTTTTAACGTTGCTGATGCGATTCTGTATTTATCAATCTGTAATTTGTTTACCATAATGTGTAAATATAGAAATCACCACACTGATAACTATTAAAAAAAAATCTTTGCTACACTTAAATGTTTGCAATTAGAAATTACAGCCCTTTAAGAGGACGAATTTGCGGTTTTGTACATTCAAAAAAGAATTATTTTAGCCTCTTGGACTCCCGTTTTGTAATATTAGAAAAATTAAAAGGATATGCAAAATGAATGCTGAAATTTAAAAAAAAAAAATAGTTCATGTACTTAAAGCGCTTCTTAGAAATCAATCTCATGGAAAAATGTAATTGTATAGAAGTTAACATTACCAATATCCAGTTAACTGTAATATATGTATATATATTATCATTTCGATCAGCTGTTCGTCAATTATACACTCAGTAATTGAAAGGGTTCTCATAGAAAAATTATAATTTTAGAATTCGAAATTTTATTCACAATTTATGGTATAAGTGGTATGAAAAAGAGTAGAAGCACTTCCAAATTCCAATTCTTCTTCTTCTTTTTCTCGTTTCGGCCAACTACGGACCACGTAGTTTCAGTTGTCGTTCTTTCTTTTGACTTTTATTTGCGCTCAATATTCTCTCATTTCCAACGTCCATAATGTACCCTTTTTCATTTTCGGTTACTCTTTAAATTGAGTTTCTCTTACCAATTCTCTTAGCAGGACGGTTATGAATGTCTTCAACTGTTATTTACATTTCTGTCATATTCGGTTCTGTTTCATTGAACCTATTCCATTTTGTTTTTTTGGCTTTGTACATATAAAAATATTCTATTGCTCAGTCTTGTGTTGTTCATTCTCATGATATGGCCATAAAAACTAATTCTCCTTTTCCTAATTTTCTATATTATATATTCAACTTTATTGCATAGTTCATTATTATGTCTTATTCTGTAGATGGACCAACAATTTTCCTTACTATCTTTCTTTTCTTAATTTTCAGTTTTTCTATGGGACTTTTTTCATTTAATACATGACATTCCGATGCATATAGCGCTTCCAGCAAGATTACCGTTCTGTAGTATTTAAGTTTAGCATTAAAGGATACGTATTTTTTCCTGTATATTTCTTTTGTCAGTATGCCATCTCCATTTTAGTGACTCGTGCTCCTATTGCTAGCTTCTCCGACATATTTACTTGTCCCCCTAAATATTTAAATTTCTCTACTTTGTTAATTTTATTGCAACTCTGGTTTAACCATTCTGATGCTTCTTTTACACTAGTCATAAACTTTGTTTTCTCAAAAGAGATCAGTAGCCCCGCTTTTGCCGTTTCTGTACCCAACTTACTTATCTGTTTTTCCGCTGTCATTATAGAGTCCGACAGGATCGCTAGGTCACCGGCAAAAGCCAGGCAGTCCATCTTAATTCCTTTATTTTTATACCCTATTCTTTATAAGACTCCAAAAAGTTATAAAATTCCTGATACCCTTCCGTTAAACTATGAGAATAGATTCTACATATGTACATTCTTTTTTTACAAAGATTCAGTTTCCTGCTTCGTTTGAGATGAAAAAGAATTATGTACTAAAAATTTCTGTAATACGGGGGTGGAAGCAAATATAGTTGAAGATCTCGCCGTAATTTCCTCGGTCAATAATGAAATTTACAGAAGCGTTCCCGCTTTTTACTACATCTTTCACCGCTTTTTACTACATCTTTCACCGCTTCAATACTACCCAATTAAAACGGCTGTCATTTATTTATCCTAGCACTGCCTGTTCCTCCCCATCTTCAAATTAAACAAACTGATTGAAAACAGTCAAAAAAATGAGGAAGACCTCTAATAAAAATTTGAATCATTTTAACGGCTTTGATTCAAACATTTCTGAAAACGATCCGAACCTCGATCAAACGATCAGCTCAATGAAGGAACTACTGAACCGATAAAAAAATGATTTAAATTTAATAATAAAAAATATGTTTTATCACCGGTAAATTGCTACCTTTTTACGGAAAATATTTTAAAAGTTGTCCCACTAAAGATAAAAGACGATGTCGTAACAAAATTTACTGTAACTTCTGACAATATCGTAATGACGATCATTCTGCCCTAACTTACGAGACCAATAAAAACTGATTTACTGAACTTAAACAAACTTCAGAAATAATTCCACAGAATCTTCTAAACCGTAAATTAAGCCTCTTTTTATAAAAAACATTTTTGTATTCTTTAAGTGACTTATTCAATGATATAAAGAACACCGAAATCATTGTTCGTAATTCAATTTAGTCTAATTTTTATTTCACTACTTTAGTCAATAATAACGCGATTTTGCTGAACTGGAATTATAATGAAATTTTTCAAATCTTCTAGGAATACATAACCCTCCTTATTGTCCGCTTACAAAAAGCACAGTTGAAGAAAAATAAACTCATTTCATCCTCTAGCGTACAATTTTATATCAACTTCAAACATCCAAAGGCAATAAAATGACCAAACTATACTCAGAGCAACTTTAAACAGATCTTCAGGCCGTCGCAGATATCATCTATCTTTCTTTTCCGCTTCTACTGTTTACCTAATTTATGCTTCGCCGGGCAATGTAGTCGTACTAGATTAGATCGACAAATTATAGCAACTCGTTTCTATCCTTCTATTTTTGTGGGAACTTTAATGCAGCATCCTGGAACAGCGCAAAACGCAAACAGACGATGGACGAAATTATTTATATCGTTAATTTCGATTTATCCCATCCGAGAAAACCTATGCACAACTTTTCGTACAACACGTGGCTTATTTTAGATTAAACCATCACATCCATGAGGCTAACCAGAAATTTTCAAATGTTCAACTGCAGCCATTTAGCTGGAAGCGATTGTCTCCCCTCCACAATCCTTCATCATCATTATATTAATGAAACTTCTGATTTAAATCAATGCCATAAAACTGATCACAAATATTAAATCACATTCCCGAAGGGCATAAATTCGATCTCCACATCTCCGCTATCAAAATAAATACTTCGTTGCTTAACATTTACTAATTAATAATTAACCGCATAAAAAAAAAAATAGGGATATATAAGATGATATAAGCCTGGTGGGAGCAGGCTGCTTTTCATGGTAGTAGTCGAATAAAATCAAGCAAAATGGGTTAACAAAAGAGCCATTCTAAGAACTGTTTGCAGAGATAAAAATATCTTCGATTGTGATTTAGAAGTAATCCATACCAAAAATTATAATTAAAGAAATATATATCTGTATATAATAGAACAGTTCATAAATTGAGGACAATAGACCAGATAGTCGTCGCATATGGAAAATAAACTAGCGTTAAATTCAGTATACCGTCAAAAATATAAACTCATTGTTCAAATCAAAACCAAAAACTTCACTTATAATGAAACATGAAGGTTTCATTTTGATAAGAATTGTAATTTAAAGTGTACCAGGCACAAAGCTGATAATTAAAAAAAAAGAAACAAAACATAAATGCTAGTAATAAAAAACATAGTTATATAGAATAAAATAAAAATTTAGAAAAAATAGACGTAAACAGCCAGTCGATGGAACAAGAAAGATATGGAAATGGAATTATCCGAGCTATATATAAAAGTGGTGAAGCGAGAGCATGCGAAAATTATCGACCAATTACAATTTTTTCAGTGTTGGCAAAAATTGTGGAATAATTCCTTGCATTTCACTTAAGAAATTATCTGGAGGGAAATAATCTACTACACAATATCCAATTCGGCTTTAGAGAAGGGAAATCAACAGTCTCTTTGTTAAGAGCATTAACAAGTAGAATCAATAAAGGATTGGCAACTGGAAAATAGTTTCTCGTAATTTTTATAGACATCAGTAAAGCATTTAATGCAGTGAATGATCAAATACTGTTACGGGATATGGAAGGTAGTGGTATTATAGGCAAACGAAGTAAATGGTTTAAAAGCTACGTATACATAATAGAGCGAGTGTGAAAATTGATGGAGGAAACTGCATTAAGAGGTGTAGAGCAAGAAACTATATTAGTTCCGTTGTTGTTTCTGATGTACACCAACTCCCTTCACAAATATGTTAAACATTCAACTGTATACGCCTATGCAGATGATATAGCACTCGTAATTGAACACCATGACATTCATGTAGCCCAAAAACTGTTGCAAGAGAATGTTGATACCATGAATAGGTGAGCACATGACAAACACCTAACGATTAATATAAAAAAATCAAAGGTTTTATATATAAGGACGTCCAGCAGATATGGAACACACAAATCCTATATTATAATGCATAGTAATAGTTACACAACTGCTTGACTCCTACCTTGAATTGTGGCTATACTCCGCTGGAAACGACGGATGAGGTTAAATACCTCGGATTAATTTTTTACAGAATATTATCTCTTGGGGCAAGCATATAACAAATTTATCAAACAAAATTAGGCAAACGCTACCAGCATTATATAGATTAGTTCAATCAATACCATATGATGGTCTCCGTGTATACTTTAACGCTATAGTATTGTCACGAATCTTATATGGAATATCAATTTAGGGGAAAGCAAAGAGTACAATAATCAAAAGGATTAGTAATCAGCAAAGGAGATGTTTAAAGATAATAATCCTCAAAAAAGATCAGGTTAGCAGTAACATTAGCTGGTGGAGAGAGAAAAAAGAAATGTCCCCAAAGATGTCATATTATTATCAACGACTGCTTGAGTATAAGACTAATAATACTACATTATCTTCGACGAAAAGAAGTAGAACAACTAGGAATCATAGGGAAGTATACTATACCCGACCAAAAGGTATAAATAACAAGATAGACAACACGGATGAGGCAGTTTTAATTAAATTGCTGGTACGAATTCCAGAAGATTTAATGAACACAGAGATAGGACTTTGGAAACTAATAATTAAGCAGTGGCTGGTTGAGAACATAAATGAGGGACAATATGTTAGTTTTTAATTGTATATGGGCAAATGACGGAGAATCGATCATATGTATATAATTAAGACGGATGTTCGTCAAGTGTAATCGTATGATACGTGTACTGTATATAGTGTTAAGTAGGTATTAAGAAGCTTTGTAATTATATTTATGAATAAAGGATAATAGCGTTGAGACGGGCAGTATGCCTTGTGGGACCCGCAACTTTAAAAAAAAAAATAAAAATAATGTCTGATAATTTCAGTAACAAAAATAGTTCCAAATAATAGGTAATAAAGGGCTAGGAATGTTAGAATATATTCTATAAAACATGCAGAAAGTAGTGGTTCTCAATATGCTGCTCGATTCGGGAATTTTTGAATAAGTACTAATAATCAATATCACTAAATGTATATATGGATGTAACAATTAAAATTCCGCAATCCAAATATAATTGCTCGCGGCGTTGGGGATAAATAATAATAATAATAATAATAATAATAATCCGATTAAAAAAAGAAAAAAAAGTCTCTTATTCTTCTTATTTTTGCTCTAGTACTATTAGTTTCTTTTAATAAAGTTACAATTTTTTCCCCCGTAAATTACAGTTACTTTCGAATGCATTGTAGTCTGTTAAATAACTGATTTAAACTCTTATTTTACATTACAAGTAAATTTCAAATTCCTTAATAAGTACCTCGAATAAAGTTTGACGCAAATCTCTAGCTAAAGTTGACGTTTCCTGCAGCAGTCTGTTTTGTTCCTCGCGTTCTTTCTGCCAAGATAATTCCATTCGCGTTTTCAAGCCGGCAATTTTTGTTCTTCCTGAATGCAGAACTCTATCTTCTTCCAACTACAAAGATAAAAAAGAAAATTGAAAAAATACTCCCTCGAATAAAATAGCGAAAGTGCTAATAAACAAAATAGGCACAGTGAAAAAGAGGGATTCAGAAATGGCGTTCAAATGTATAACATATTTTTACAGTGCTTGTGAATGTAGATTAAAATTATTGTCACTCTTATAATATGTGTAATATGCTTGATTACATCGGATTTAAGACTTATTCATATTTTTAAATCAAAATTTAAGAATTTTTGAGAACCTTCAAACATTTATCGTTTACAGTTTTTTGGTTCAAAAATAGTCGGAAAAAAAAAAAAAAAAAAAAAATAGTATTGGGCGGTCTAGGAAGTTTATGGTCTGAAGAACTAGTTTATGTATACATATATATACACATAACTGGCTTCTTCGGGGGCATTCATAGGGACACTCCCAGATATAACAGTGTTCAGTTCTTATGAAGAAGTTAGTTTTATTTATTAAGCCACTGTTTAATCTACGATTTTCGAAAAGGAATTTTTAAATTTTATTTTACTTCCGTTATTAATTCCATTGCATAAATTTATATTACATTTAAACAATTATAAAATGTTTATATTTTCTCGACATAAAAATGACCATAATCTCTGTAACATACACATGACTTATATTTGTGATGCTATTTTTGAAATTCAAAATTAACTGATTATATTTCATACAGACAGCTGTGGCTCGATCTTTTGCTTCTCATTCGAATAAATCGTTTATTATGCGGCGTACTCTATCAGATCGTACATGTACACAAACATATATACATATATATATATTTATTGTATATATCCTTCTATTATATTGTGTACACGCATTATCGATCACTAAAGAAATTACAAAATCTATGCTGATACGGATCGCGCGGCATCTAGCCAGGTAGGAAATAAATAATTTTTTATTTTTTGGATGATCATTTTGGATCGAGAGATGGCGTCAATTACCTATTCTTGAGACGATGCGGTAGTTGCGCGTCGATAAAAGGCTAGAGGTTATCATCGTGGTTATCTGCTCATTCCGACGGGCGGGGCGGTGTGCAGTACGCTCGTTGTCTATTCTTCGATAAAATGATAACGGAGGTATAGACAGCGAGCTAGCCGGTTTTTATTTCGGAAGTTTGATCTCATTTTACACTGCAATAGGTAATATTGTTAGCGGCCGCGTTATTAATGTTCTTTTTGTAAAATATCGTCTTGTGATATTCAGGCTACACGAGCTGCGCCGTAACGTGTGTTTATGTAGAAAAAATAACGGAACTACATATAAATTTGTTTTTCTTGTATAAATTTATCATAATAAAAAGTTGGATTCGGTATTATTGATTGAAATAAGCTGAAATCGGTGAGAAAAAGAAAAACGTCTTTTTAATATCGCTTGGAGCGCATCTCCACTAGCGCCCGGAATATTGCGGAGAGGAGGAGACAAAAAATAAGAAAAGTTCCTCCGTCAAGTAGTCTAATTCGTTATAATACATAGAAAAAACGTACGTCTTCACCCTTCTGATCTATATACGAATATTGAACGAGCTCGAGTACATCCTTGGGCACATAAATACATATTCGAACTGATTCATTGCGTATATTACACTCGATCGGTGGAAAAAATATCCCAGTCGAATTAACCACTCCGTGATTTCCGGTAATTTTAGTAAAGAAAATCACATTCGTATACATTATAATACTTTTTTTTTTTTTTTTTTTTTTTTTTATTGCAGCGCTAATAAAATAAAACTAGATTCAAAATTTATAAGTCAATAACTTCCTAACAAGCAGGGTGTTTATAATCAGTTAGTTTTTAAAATTGCCGTATAAACATCTCGAATAAATTAATTTAATCGCGAAACAAAGATATTATCCTGTATCATCTGTTTTCAATTTGCTATTTACCATGATATGTAAGCGTATTTACTTTTAACTAATTGTTAATAAAACCTAAATACATACATAAATGTGATTATTAAAACAGTTTATTCATCTAACTGCGTTGTATCGTAGGAAGTAAAACATGCTACTTTATAGAACAGCCACTGATTTTGATAATCGTCTTTATCGCCTTAATAAATGTGAAATTTAAAAAAAGTATTCCAATAGTGTGTATAAGTATTACGGTGTTTTTTCTGTTTATGTTTTCCGGCGATAGGCAGAGAAAAAATAAATAATGCGTATGATTTTTTTATTCACAACAAAAGAAAAAGTCAAGACTATGTCACGAAACACTTGAAAATCGAATTTTTTCCTTTCCCGGTGAAATCATCAGTATCCAAGTTTACTATATTTTCATGAGTAGTAGACATTTAAACTAAGCCTTACAAGTTTTCCGTCTTCTGCTTTTCTAACATAAACTTTTAGTTGAGAAAATATGTATCAATTTTGGATGTGTTTGGAAGCACTTATCACAAGCATTCATTTAAATCTTTTACTGCCGGTTTTAACTGTTTTCCAACATTATTATTACGTTTTAATTTCGAAATTATAAATTCGGCCGTCCCGAACGATTTGCTATCTACTGAGGCAGCAAAATTTTCAGTAAACATACATTTTCGATACGTCAATTGGTGTAATAGAAAAAAATTGATCATGTTCACGAAGATTTAATAAATGTAGAAAACAAACGACTTTATACTATGGAATAATGGATATTTTAAAATTGTTTAGGAAATATTTCGACTTGTCTTATATCACACATTGTACTCATCTTTTCTTAAAGTTTTATACAAAAAGAAAACTTAACTTCATATAATTGAAAAAGTGGAGATGGCGGTAATAAAAAGGCACTGTAAGTTCACCCCGAATTTATATCGATATTTCGTGAATTTTACCTCGTTAATGCGAGACATCATTTCTGAAACTTTCAATTTTGGATGTGTTTGGAAGCACTTATCACAAGCATTCATTTAAATCTTTTACTGCCGGTTTTAACTGTTTTCCAACATTATTATTACGTTTTAATTTCGAAATTATAAATTCGGCCGTCCCGAACGATTTGCTATCTACTGCGAGATCTGCTGTGTATTTTTTACTTGCAGCAAAATTTTCAGTAAACATACATTTTCGATACGTCAATTGGTGTAATAGAAAAAAATTGATCATGTTCACGAAGATTTAATAAATGTAGAAAACAAACGACTTTATACTATGGAATAATGGATATTTTAAAATTGTTTAGGAAATATTTCGACTTGTCTTATATCACACATTGTACTCATCTTTTCTTAAAGTTTTATACAAAAAGAAAACTTAACTTCATATAATTGAAAAAGTGGAGACGGCGGTAATAAAAAGGCACTGTAAGTTCACCCCGAATTTATATCGATATTTCGTGAATTTTACCTCGTTAATGCGAGACATCATTTCTGAAACTTTAACTTCCCATGCAGAACGTTCCGATACTAATTCCGTTTTTAGTCGAGAGCACTCAACTCGTGATTCTGATAATTCATCTTCCATGCAACTTATCTGCTGTTCTAAAGTAGCTACTTCAGTGTGCAGTCTATCTATCTGAAATATAAAGCGCACGTGATAAAATAAGAAAAATTTCACTAATGTAAAACGAAAAATCAGCATTACCCGTGTCACCGCGTTGGTTTATATTCGAAAAAACGCGTCACGTTTGAAATAAATTAGGTTTCTATAAATACGCACATAATAAGGAATTAAAATTAATAAATTTATACATATGAAAAAAATTCAAGCACCATCTATTATTTTCGAATTTACTAATAAAAATTTGTTTTAAATATTTTACGATAACTAACTTTATATGTGTTGGTTTGTCTTTTTAATCTAATTTCAAAACTAATTCAAATTTTTTATAAATAACGATAGATTTCTCATTCCATGTTGGCTGCAAAATAAATAAATCTAAAACTAAGAGAGAAAGAGAGCGAGAACGAGAATTTCGATTTTCAGAAACCATAATCCTGTTATTAATTCAACAAACTGAATTTAATGTAATATTTTTTTATACACGTAGGACAAGTTTTATTTATTTTATTTTTAGATAATAAAAACTTGCAAAATTTATATTCCAAAATGGATATGTTTAAGCAAACTGATGTAACATTTATTAGAACATCGGTATCAGTTTGATGTAGCAATGACCAATGTAATCGAATTCATATAGGTTCAATTTCGAGTGATTCAATACCGATGTTAGAGTGAGTTATTTAAGTGGACTGTATTTAAAAGAATTAACAAACGAGAAGTATAAAAATGTAATTTATTGAAACATTAACATGATTTGGTAGAACTACGACGAACAACGTACAAACAGAAACTGAAAGCGTAAATGCATTCGAGAGCTGAATATAACAAATATATTGCGATAAGATAAGCGGTAACCGGTTTTCTATGCTAGTTTCGGCCGAAAGTCGGTAACCGGGTTTTCCCGCTATCATGCTATTTACAACACCGGGTTTTACAGTGTGAGTATTTACACTATTCTCTAATATGAGCCTAACAGTGCTCCCCCCGCAAGACCTAAGGTCTTAAGAGTTACACCGCTGATGCGGATCCGGCAGATGCCGGAGCTTGTACCGGGAGCTTCACCAGCTGCTGAACTGAGCGTAAGTACTCCGACCCGTTTGACCGGATTGTGACGATCCGAAGTCGGCCTTCGCGATCCGGGTTACCACCGACTATCCTGCCGATAGACCAATTTGCCGGTGACGTAGCTTCTTTTATGAGAACCATATCGCCGATTTCGAGGTTCGGGCATTTGCTTTTCCATTTAGTTCGCGTCTGGAGTTGGGCAAGATAAGCGGCTTTCCATTTTAACCAAAATGACGCGATGATTTGCCGTTGAGCCGGTATTCGGTCGAGTAGCGGTATCGTGTCCGGATGGGTTGGTTCCAGCAGGTGCGATCCGACGAGAAAGGGAGTTAATACGTCGATGTGGTCGACGTTCGAGATATTTCGCTGCTGGTATAGTGGTCGAGAGTTTGATTCCACGATCGCTAAAACGGTCTTGAGCTGGTCTTCGGTGTATATAGCTCCCTTGGAGGCAGCAAGCAAGAGCTTTTTACCGGCTTTTACCGCTGCTTCCCAGATTCCTCCGTGATGCGGAGATCGGGGTGGAATGAACTTCCACACGATCGGGACCGAGCTGTTTGCGTTCCAATTCGTTTTAGTTCCGTTATTGGACCACATTATGGCGGGGACTCCACGGCGTGCGATAAATCTTTGAAACGCAGCGAGAAATGCTTCCGTGGATAGATCAGCTGCTGTTTCAATGTGTACAGCACGGGTGACGAGGCAGATGAAGAATACCGCGTAGTGCTTTCCGTAAACGGGCCGGCGAAGTCCACGCCGGAATTCGTGAATGGCCGGGCGATTTCGGTTCTTTCGGCGGGTAGGTCGCCCATAATTTGCGATATTGGTTCGGCTCGCATTCGGGTACACCATACGTGCCAAAATCGATTTGGCGTGAAGGATGGCGGGATGCTTTACATCGTATGAGAAGTTACTGTTGCGTAATCTTCCTCCTACACGTAGAACTCCGTGTGAATCGAGAATGGGGTTCAGAGATTGGATAGAGCTTTGAGATTGCACGGGAAAGCCTTGGCGGGCGGCGTTGATTTCGGAATGGAACCAGGTTAATTGTGATATACGAAGAACGTCGTTGATCGCTTGTTGAGCCGATGATGTCTCATTTCCAATTGATTTCGTACACGTGAGATGAATGTTCTGACAAGCATCATCGATCGGACGAGTTTGTCGTATGCTGAGTACCGGGCTATAATCGACTCGTCCGAGATCGGGCTGGCGAGTAATGCGACGCGAAGTTTTCTGCTTTCGGGCAGATTATCCGGTAGATCGATATTTTTGTCTGGATAGTCTGGGCAGTGTCCGAGCTTCAGCCAAGGGGGGCCATGGTTCCATATCCCGTTTTCTGCGAGAGATCGCGCTTCGATGCCTCGCGTGTGGGTTTTCTTTTGTATTTACATAGCTCCAGCATTTAACCGGGAGGATCGACTTGACGAAATCGATCCGGTTTCTCACGAACACTTCGTACTTTACCGACGGTCCTTTCAGCCATGCCAGGACTATGGTCGAGTCGCAGTACGCGAGAGCTTCGCTGAGGTCGAGTTTTAATGTCCTTGCCACCCGCTCCATGAGCCGGGCTAACAGAACTGCTCCGAGCAATTCCAATCGGGGTATTGTCACAGCCTTTATTGGTGCGACTTTCGACTTGGAGCATACCAGTGTTACGTCGGTTTTGGATCCGGTTTCAGACCGGATGTAGACGACTGCTCCGTAAGCTCTTTCGCTAGCGTCGCTAAATCCGACAAGACTGATTCGGCACTCTTTGGTCAGGGAATATGCGCGAGGAATTCGGACGAGTTTCGTGTCTTGGTTTTTTTTTCAGATGTCCGGGCAGTGGGTCATCCCACCACAAATCTTGTAAGATTTTACCACGGATTAAGACCGGGCCAACGAATCCGAGCGGGTCGTATACGCTTGCTATCAATGACGATACGACGCGTTTCGTGAGCTTTTCGTAGCGGGAATTTCGCTTTTGCGAGTTCTTCGTGTATCTTTCGAGACTTTTCGAGCGCGTTTTCTACTGTATCCGCTCCGGATAGTAGATCGTCCATATAGAACTCATTCGCGATTGCGTTTGCTATTTCTGGACGAGTTTCCGCGATTTTTCGAGCGATAACTTGCAAGCATTCTGTTGCAATAAATGCTGCGGGACCGGTTCCGTATGTGAGCGTTGTCAGTTCGAAAATTCTGACGTTATCCGTAGGTTTTTCACGCCACAGGATTGATTGGAACGGACGATCTTCGGGATGTATATCTATGCAACGATACATCTTTGTCACGTCGGCTGAGAACGCGATTGCGTATGTTCTGAAGTTCACCAGAAGATCGAAGAGGTCTGGTTGATGTATCGGGCCAGCCAACAGTGCTTTGTTGAGCGATATTCCGTTTTTTGATTCGGCGGAAGCGTTGAAGACGACGCGAATTTTGTTGTCGATCTATCTTCTCAGAGTACGGGTAGATGTGGAATATAATACCGCATCGAGCGAGATTTCGGGTCGGCCACTTGCATGTGTCCGAACGCTTTGTATTCTTCCATGAATTCTATATATCGGGAACGAAGGTCAGGACTCGACCTCTCGTATCGCAAGAGAGCAGCGTACGCTTGCTGCTATGTGTTTGACAATTTATCGGTGGATGTCTTGAACGGCAGTCGAACCTGAAATCGACCGTCGGGTAGTCGGGTATGCGTTTTTTGAAAATGACTACGCATAATTCGTGTTCATGGAGAGAAATTTTGGGCGAGGTGACTTCTTCTATTTGCCAAAATTTGTGAAGCGTCTTGGACGACGACACTTGCAATATCGGGTATCGATAGGCTTTATTCCAGGCAATGGGCCGATTGTAAGCCAACCGAAAATTGAGCTTGCGAGGCACAAATCGCCGTAAAATTTCTTCTGACCGGTGACGATTTTGCCATAGAATTCTGCGCCGAGTAAAATATCGACACTTCTGGTTTGCGAACCGTTATCCGCAAGTTCGAGATGGGGATCGAGTGAATTGACGTACTTGATCGTGCTTGGATTTATTTCGTATGGTAATGATCCGATTACATCGGCGCACACGCGAAGTTGATCGTATTAAATCGTGATTCGATTAGCATCGACACTCCGTAGCTTGTTGTAACACTAGACGACGTAACACCTTGGATGTTGGATGCGGACGGGCGCTTTGCGAGACGATTGCGAGTCGCGAACGACTCTGTTACGAGGTTGACTTGCGAGCAGGAATCGATAAGTGCTCGAGCGAGGACGCACTTTTTTCCGATACGGACTTTCACCTGTACCAGTTTCGCGCTTAGTCGCAGCCATTACGACTAATTCTTCGGGCGATGTGCTCTTTTGAGCAGCTTCTTGATGAGCGGGCGTTTCGCGATGCAGCAAAGTGTTATGATCGATGCCACACTTACATTTCGAGGATCGGCAAGCATTGCGCAGATGTCCGACACGAAGACAATTCGAGCAGAGGTTTTTGCTTTTCACGAAGTTCATTCGATCGGCAACGGGTTTTGCGACAAACGACGGGCATTGAGACAGGTAATGTCCTTGATTACACAATGTACACTTCGGGTTATGATAACCGCTGGAATTCCGCGGCGGAATCGTGACAGTCAGAGCTGACTTTTCTCTCGATCTGTTTGCGTTCGAGATCGATGCTGACGAGTTTTTCGGGGTTGAAACTGCTTTCGGCGTCGTCTCGTATGCGAAGCATCGATTGCTTAAAAACGTTGACAGCGGCTCAAAGGACGGATAGGTCGAATAATCCTTATTCGTAGTTTCCCACTCCGTTCTTAATCGATCGGGTAATTTCCTGACGACGAGGAACGTGAAGATTGGTGACATCTTGTGTTTCAATGCCACAAACCTTTAATCCGCGAATAATGGCGTTGACTTTATCCAGGGATTCGCGAATTGTCGAGTACGTGATAGTAGGTAGGTCTACTATTTCTGCGAAATGGGTCGAGATGATTATTCGTTTGTTGAAGAATCTTTCTTCTACGTGTTTGTATCTTCGGGATACACTTCTTCACTCACCGGATAATCTGAGCACTTCCGAGGCTCGACCGATCATGGCTTGGCGAAGAAAATAAAGCTTCTGTATGTCGCTGAGTTTCGGGTTATTGTGAATCGTCGCGTTGAACATGGCGAACCATTCCGTGAAGCCTGTTAGTTGACCGTCGAATTTCGGCACAGGAATGTCCGGTAACTTTGCACCGGTTTGATATTTCGCATCCACCGTGGTGATCGATGTGTTTAACGATTGCCGGAGTACACCCGATTGATTTAGTCGCTCCTTCATGGCATACATGCTTCCACGAGCTTGCGAGTACGATCTTTCTATTTCGAGCTTATCTTTTGAGATTTCTTGCTCAAGTTTTAATACTTGTTCGGGTGTTAGATCGTCTTTCCGGTCTAACAGATCGAGAAGCTTTTGGTCGATCTCGTCCAGTTTCGTCATATCCTTCCATGCTTCGAGATGGAATTGGATTCGCTGGACGAGTTCGGACGACGGGTTTTCCTCTAATGCCTCTTTGACATCGGCCTGAATTTGGGTCAAAGACCGGATCGCGAGTCGCTTGCTCCGATGTAACTTTACTCCACTGATTCGAGAGATGGCTGCACTTGCGTGGGCATCTTGCGACAGTAGACGTAAACAGCAACAATCCAAATCGGATTACGGGAACGAGATAACACGAAGATAACGTGATAACTCCGAGCTTCGAGAGTATCGAGAATAGAGTGTGCGAAAGGTTGCGAGAACGTAGCTATCGGCTGTAATGGCCGAACGGAAGCTAGTCGAGCGAGATAACGGGAATGTACTTACGATTTGAGACGGTGAAATCCATAAGGTATACGAGAGAACACTTTCACGCACTGACGAGAAAATTAACGAGAAATCGCGAAAAAACTAGGTTACCGGAATCTACATCAGAATCCGGCCCGGAGGACCAAAACTGTTAGAGTGAGTTATTTAAGTGGACTGTATTTAAAAGAATTAACAAACGAGAAGTATAAAAATGTAATTTATTGAAACATTAGCACGACTTGGTAGAACTACGACGAACAACGTACAAACAGAAACTGAAAGCGTAAATGCATTCGAGAGCTGAATATAACAAATATATTGCGATAAGATAAGCGGTAACCGGTTTTCTATGCTAGTTTCGGCCGAAAGTCGGTAACCGGGTTTTCCCGCTATCATGCTATTTACAACACCGGGTTTTTACGCTATTTACAACACCGGGTTTTTACGCTATTTACAACACCGGGTTTTTACGCTATTTACAGTGTGAGTACTTACACTATTCTCTAATATGAGCCTAACAACCGAATTTATGAAAATAACGTAATAACTATAGAAGGAAAACATTATTTCAACTGATTTTTATTAACTCGTTTTTTTGTTTATCAAAATCTTCTGTATCGTTGCTTGAATTCGATTGTTGTGACTAATACACCAGAGTAAAATCGTCGTGTTGGCGCATGCCACCCATCACTATTGTCGTTATCTTTCCAATCTCCTTTTCCCATTAACTTTTCCTGGAACATAGGCCTTTTCAACTCTATCGCGTCTCATAATGTGACCAAAAAATATTAGACACATCTTTTTCGGAAAAAAAAAAAAAAAAAAAAAAAAAAAATACTGTTGATAACTACTTTTAGCTCTTTAAAAAAAGTCTACACGTTCGTCCTATAAAGCGCCCACGAGGTGCTCCGAGCATTCGTCAGTAATAAATCATTTAAAACTCAATTCTTTTGCGCTTGGTCGATAGTTATTGTCCAAGAGCCTTGTGATCTGATTTAGCCAGGCTGATGATACTTCTCTCGATCTTTTTCCCACAATCTTTGTCGTTTGTGACGCAAAAAGGCAAGTTTATGAAGATTTCCTTTTTTTTTTTTTTTTTTAGATACTAGTGAAATAAGGTAGTTTTTGCTATGCCAATTGTCATTAGATGAAAATTTGTCTCTGTTTAGTTTTAATAATCCTTACTTTCTATTACTTTCTTCGATTCGTTCTGTAAGATATGCCATTATTTCTCCTGAGACAGAACACAGTAGTATTATCAGCATAACGTAGGTTTGATATTTTCCTTCCTATTACAGTTACTACACTGTCTCAGTTGGCAGATATTTATTTTTCTTATTACCCATTCGCCGCCGTACAGGTTTTGAATAAAGTAGTACAACATTGTTTACCCCTTTACAAATTTTAAAGCTAGATGATGTCTGTTCTTCTATTCTAACAAAAGCTTTGTTTGCGCTATGCACAGATGCTTATTACATGAATCAGATGCTCGCTTATAGTTATTTCGTTTAAGACATTTTATAAGTGTTCGTACCGTATCGATAAACTTTGAATAATTCAGGAATTCAAGTACATAATATTCATAAGGTTTGTCGATTATTTGTATGATAATAACCGGTTGATTTCTTGCACCTCTGTTAGAGACAAAAGCGAATATATTTAATGATTTTACTCTTTTAATATTTTTAGATAACTGTAGTAACAGCAGTAACGGCAAACTGAAAATTAATTTTTAAAACGGAAAAATTTACATTTTGTTATCTATTACTTTTCGAATATACTTTTATTAAAACTGCAGTTTGTTTTAAATTCAATGTCTTTTTTTTTGTTTTGTTTCTTTTTTTTTGTAAACGCGGTATTATGATAAGTGTTTTAAATGCAATACAATACGATCATTTTGCAAAAATAAATTTGTGCAAAAAAACAAAACAATCTACATCTTACAAATAAATTTAATGAACAAATTAATAATTCTGTTTAAAAAGAGAATGTATAAATTAAAACGGAGCGAAGCTAATTTATAATATAATAATTGAAATAAAATGAACTCGTAAAATTAAAGAATTTATTAATAATGCCAGTATAATACAAAGAGATCCCGGGGCGTATTTTCAAAAAGTTTTTCAATTGAATAATAGAAAGATAATTTCGCAACAATGTGTTCAGTTAATACTAAAAAGTAAGTGGTAAATTAAAAATTTCTTCGTATAAAAGTAAAATTCCTAAAATTCTAGTTTACGTATTATCATATCCGGAAGTAATGGCGAAAAACCGAAGCTTTTTTATTAAAATAATTTTTTTCTGTTCTTTACGCATATAAAAGCTGACGAAGCGAGTTCTGTTTTTTTTTTCATAGAAATGTTACCGATTTAAGTAGTCCAAATTACTGAAAAATTAATCTTCCCTGATAAACCCATGCGCAATATGTTTGGCGCATAATAGCCGATGATGGATATCCGATTGGGATAATTTTGTAAATTCCTCGTTGCGTTTGAAGAAAAAACGAAATAAATACTTTTTTAATTTCGTAATCTCTCTAGTACCTGGTAACTGTCTACTTCATCGGGTTCGCTGAAATTTCTCGTTTCAGAAGCAGGTCTTTGTTGATTAACATTTTCCAGCAAATGTTTATAATTATCTCGTTCATGTTTAAAACGCATAACTTGTGACTGGACATCTTTTAATTCGTCCGAAATGGCAGCTATATGGTTTTCGTATCGAAGTTTTAATGCTGTTACTTCTACTTTTCGGCTTTTTTCGTCGTTATATAATCTAAAATAATATACAGCGTTAACAGGAAATGTTTAAGTAGAAAATAAGTGAAAATTGAATTTATAAAATTTTCAACATTTTTTTCAAAATTTAATTTTCAAATTTTTTTCAAAATTTTATTTTATTAATAAAATAAATAAATGAAAACTGTAACTTCACTATTTATATTGTTTATAGGTATTTAAGAAAATAGCGGCGATACGCGAGAGCTAACAAGTTCGCGGCCGGATTCGAATATCAGTACTATATTTTAATATTCTCCGACAACCCAATATAATTCTGTTTAAAATACATCCTCCTCACAGTATTAATTAACTTTTACAAGCGCTGTTTCCATGTGTGAAAGTACTTCCGGATCTGCCGAAATCCCTCAGTACGCGCGGTAATATTCGATTCCCTCTATCGGTTCTTCAATGATCCTTTCGGATTTTTTCGAATTTGAGCAACATAAAAAAGTTACTAGATCTGACGAGTACGAAGCATTCAAAGATGATAGTTTGATTTTGTGTGTGACACGGAGTTTAACTGTGAAGCGCAAAAACCATTCACATTTCTACAGATCGGGTCGCATTTTCCGGATTCGCTCCCGTAATTTATGCATTACCAAACGATCGTATACGAGGTCTGTTCAAAAAAATAAGGTGCCTTTGCATTTTCCTCGAAAAATATTTATTTATTCGACAATATCTATTTTGTACCCTTTAAAGTAATCCCCCTTAGATATAATACACTTGTGTCAGTGCTTTTTCTAATCCTCGAAGCATTTCTGATATGTGCTTTTTGGTATGGTCTTGAGCTCTTCCTGCGATGTGGTCTTTATCTCCTCAATCGTGGCAAACCTCCGTCCTTTCATGGGTCTTTTCAGTTTTGGAAACAAGAAAAAGTCGCAGGGGGCCAAGTCCGGTGAATGCGGTAACTGAGGCATGATTACGATGTTGTTTTTGGCCAAAAAATCACGAACAAGTAACGATGTGTGAACAGGTCTATTATCGTGATGCAAAAGTCATGAATTGTTTTTCCACACACGCAAACGGCGCATAACTTCAAGTTAATATTCCTTATTGACCGTACAACCTTCTGGCAAGAACTCACGATGCACCAAGCCATTGTAATCGAAAAAAAAAAAACAGTGAGCAAAACCTTCACATTTGACCGAACTTGGCGTACTTTTTTCGGCCTTGGCTCTTACGGCCGCTTCCATTGGGATGATTGGGCTTTAGTTTCGACGTCATAACCATGTACCCCTGTTTCGTCACCAGTTATGACCCTTTTGAGCAAATTCGGATCGTTGTTGACGTCATTCAACAGCTCCTGAGCGACGCTCATGCGACGGTTTTTTTGGTCAAAATTTAGCAATTTCGGAACAAACTTTGCTGACACCTTTTCATACCCAAAACATCCGAAAAAATTCCATGGCATGAGCCAACCGATATGCCGACATCCTTAGCAACACGGTTCTCCATAGCAATATTGTTCACTGCTTCAATGTTTTCATCGGTTGTTAACGTACTGGGACGTCTAGGGCGAGCGTCGTCATTAATATCTTCTCGACCATACGTGAAGAGCTTGTACCATTTATAAACATTTTTTTTTTGCTCGAAGTAGACTCACCAAATGCCATAGTCAACATTTCAAATGCGCTGGAGCAGTTAATTTTATTTTTCACACAAAATTGAATACAGATTCTTTGATCCATTTTTTTTCAATAGCAAAAAATCTCCATGCACACTACGTCTAACCTTTATAACTGTCAAACATGAACTAAAAATGCAAAGTAGCTGATAGTGTCAACATACGTTGGAGGCATGTGTAGCAACGTAACAAAAAAACAACAAAATCCCAAATCGAATGTACGTAGCCCGCGAAATTTAAAAAGTCATTTTTTGAACAGACCTCGTATATTGCATTTACAGTTTTGTCCAGCTGATACCCATTCTTCAGTCCTCAACAGTCAAAAAGAACTATAGTTTTCATCTGCGATCTATACACGCGGAACTTTCTCGTACGCGGTTCATCGACTACTGCCGCCTGCTGCACAAATGGTACTGGTAAATTCCAATACGACTCAAAATTTTGTGGCTAGAATTTGACTGAAACCAGTTTTTAGCATAATTACGTAATTGTTTTTGATTAAAAGTGAACACTTTCGATGGTTCGCAAAATCGACATCATCGCGTAAAATTTGACGAACCTCTCGCATCTCTCGTCGTTAGTTTGTAGTTATTTTTGATAACTGTTTATACTTTCTTTACGTTATCTATGCTACGAACTATAGTCGGCTTTCCTTCTCTTCGTTTCTTCAGCCGATTTTCTATCCGCGCAAAATCTTCTCACCCGCCTTTTTATCGTCATATAAGATAGACTCACTATAAACGTGTAGGAACAACATATTGTTTATCGAATCTCCTCTTAGCGTTAGCACAAAAACAAAAAAATAATAGCCGCGAATTTAATTGTCAGCCCTTGTAATTTATTAGTTTACATTTATCGTCTGCAAAGATACGCCAAATGTAAATATAAAAATGTTACCTGTTTTTATAGTCCCTTAATTCACTTTCAATAGCCGAAGTTTCGGCGAGCATATTTCTCTGTACCTTGGAAACTTTTTCATAATCATCTAGCTTATTTTGTATCTCTTCGTTCTAAAATCAAAAAGTAATTTTTAGTAAAATAACCTTCTTTTTTTGTTTTTTTTTTTTTATCGAATAAATAAATATGCAGAAGTATTTTTTTTTTTATGTAATTAAATTTAGTTTTTATTTAATTAAAAAAAACTATTTACAACAAACTGCCAATAAATTTCATTACTTTCTTAATATTATACTAGGCGATGCGTATAAATGACAGAAATATGATGTTTATATTATAAAGAAATTGCCAGCACTTCCGGTTTACTGCATGTAGTTAACGATGAGAAATTATTCATGTAGCGAACATGTATCGAATAAGCGCCTCTTATCGTTACTTCTGAAATAGTGCCAAAAATCGCTATTTTACAAAAATAACCTAGAACGCTACTTATGATCGTCAATTATTCAGCTTACCACTTTTCAGTCTGAAATATTCTTAAAATGTTATAATTTTTACGGATGAAAAAATTACGCACGCTACACAGCAGTCTAATATTTACTTGTTATACTTGTTTAATAGTTTATAAGAAATAAGATTTTTCTAAAGATTCACCTCCTTTCGTAAATGATCTATCTGATCCATTTGCACTTCCATCTCCTTTTTCAATTGTTCCAGTTCAGATACCTTAACATCGTGAATAGCTCTTAACTTGGAATGCTCTAATTTATAGGTGTCAAGGCAACTGACTGATTTTTCTGCTTCTTTTAGTTGTCTCTATCAAATAAATAACATATACAAATAAATACATACATAATATATACACACCCTTTTGATTTGTATTTTAAAAAATTTAATGATAATAATTGCCTCAACACAGCTGTCAAATTGAATTAATATAACATACGCACACACTCACAGACATGCGCGTGCGCACGTACACAGAAAAAGATACGTATGTATACAATTAAGAGCAGAAATATGGACTACTGTTTTGATTTTAAAATTATTTTGAAAAGTTTAAATTATGTCAATTTCATATTTGTTTAAATTAAACGCTTTAATGAGTTTCTAAAATAGAACTTATTAGCAAATATTTTTAATAAAATAATAATAATAATATTGACACCATTGATTATTAAAAAAATAATTTGTCCGGTGAGCCAGGATATACTGATGCGCGTGCATAATCTTATCCACAGAGCAGTGTACCTAGTTTGTGACGGCATCATCCTGTCGACTAATACAAACATACACTCTCAAGCATACGAAATGATAAAAGCTGGTCAGCCGGCCAAACGATTAAAACTAAACACAGGACATGTTAAAATAATTTCGTCGCCGCAGCTAGTTAAGAGAAGGTGCCCCCTGATTCATTACAGACAAATTTATCCATTTCGAAATTAATTGATTTTCAAGAATTATATGCTTTTATTTCAGAGGCACGGTTTAATGATTCCTTAGATTTAAAAATTAGTAGCTTTAATATAGTCAGGCAGAGAGAAACAATACGTTTTTTTTTTTTTTGGTCTGAACAAATACAGTTCATCAGTTTGTCTTTTTCATTTACCTTTAGCTGGTAATTCACTTTATGCTAGTTTGGTCTCTACATCTTCATTTCTTATTTTTCTCCCCTTCTTGTAACTTGATTTTTGTACACTTTTCCCAATCTTTTTCCCTTTTACTATTTTTTTAAATTTCTTACACATTATTTTTCTTACTGGCGGCGACCGAAACCCCAGTTATCTTTCACGCAATAAAAAATGGGCTATTATAATTATACACAAGCCTATTGTTTTTAACGATCATTCTCTTCAATTTTTAAAATTCCTTCTGTGTTCAGCATCACTGATCTCTTCTTCGCTTTCCCTAATATTACTCTTAGGTACACCTTCCAAGTGGATTTTTGGCAGCGGCCGAGTTGCAATTTTTCTTTTTATTAATGAAATTCTCTATCTCTCTCTTTTCAACGTCTCCATACTAATTCAAATTTCGCTTCTCTGTGGATTTTTCTCTTTTTTTGCGTTCAATATGATTCAGTCCCTATTTCTCATTACAACTTGCTGGAGGTGCAATTTACTTCATCTTATTTTACTTTTTTCCTCTTTTGATACCTTCTTCAAAAACAAGCGCTTCACTACCTTTTCTCTAAATACAAACTGGATCTCCCAGGTAAGTCATTTAATTTTTCTTATCGTATTAGTTATTTTTCGTTTTTCATTGCTTTTTTCTAGCAGACATTTAAAAAATATTTCATAAATAAAAACTCAGCTAGCGCCGACGTTTTCAACAGTCCTAGCTTCTGAAGCAAGATGCTCCCTATGAACACTTCTATTCACTTTACCGCTCTTGTTGCCTCTTTCCAAATAGAACCGTTTATTTTTCTACTCCCTTATATTCAACCCCAAAAGAAAATGTCTCGAAGCTTTCCCTTCGTGAGTCCCATTTTTTTTAAAACTCATCATCATCATTTGTCATCAATCCGAGGATTGTTTTGTAGCTTTAAAACTCTTACTTCAACTTATTTCTATACTCGCACATACACACACCCATCGCGCGCGCACATACACGTTAACATATTCATTAAATAATTATAAAGCATAATGTTTTACCTCTAAATTAAGTTTATCCTTAAACCAGCCATCTTGTTTAGAGACAAATGTACTTTTTAATGCATTCAGTTCACTTGTTGCCGCTTTTAATTCTCGCGAAGTAGATAAAAGTTGGCTACAATCAGTACAGATAAAAAATGTAATTTGAAATAATTAACAGATGTATACTTTTCACTGAAAAAAAAGAGTTAATTTAATTTTTATTAGTTATGATCTTTGACGAATAACAGAGCCGTTCATTAACATACATTTTTTTAAACATTAACATCTATCACAATATATACGTGCAATACTTTTACCTAGTTTAATATAACCATATGAAACGCGGTAATGGTTAAGGTCCTCGTTCATCAAATATTTTTCTTTTTTTTTTTTTTTATTAAAAAAATAGATTTATAATAACTACTTGAAAATAGTTTTAAAAAAGAAAAGAACATATTAAATTACATTAAATTTTTTTTATAAAAAAAAAAGTTAAAAACGCGCGTGAAAATAAATTAAAAATAATCATGTTCATCGTTTGTGAAATACTACTTTTACGATTCCGCACACATATAATATATAGAATCCTAATAAGATGGTTCAGAAACGATAGAAATATTCAACTAAAATATGCAATAGCTCACGAACGGTTTGATTTATTAATTCCGAAATTCGATCATAAATTACAATTAAAATTCTCTTTAAGACAATCTCTTGAAGCTAACCGTTACCTTGGACGGCAAAAAACCGAAAAAACCGTCAAGAATATATGATATGGAATTTAAAACGACCTCAGAAATCTCCCTTAAAAAATTCATAACTCATCACCACATAACCCTTTTAAAGTGAAATTCGAAATAGAAAACAAAACGTAGAAGCTTTTTCATAAAATAAAAAAATTACGATTAAAAAATTATAGACCCTCCCTTTGGGTCTAACAAGAGCAAAAAAAAGAGAACGTTCACGCAAGTAATAGTCCGAGTAAAAAAGTTGAGGAAACCAAAACGTATCTCAAATATATGCACAAAGGACTACCGCTTTATAGGAAAACTATAGCCGAGCTTACAACTTTATATTTAGATCCTCGGGGCGCCGAAAGTTCGAAAGTTTTGAAATATATATATATATTTTTTTTTTTGTTTAATTTCCTTAACAAAACTTTCAGAGCTGGTGAAAAGTTCAAAAAAGCGTGAAAAATGACTTGTCCCCTTTTGCGGCACGGGTATTATAGCTAAAAATTTTGAACAAGGTTAAAAATTATGCTCATCGCCGTATATTTCTCTAGTTTGGAACACCCGGATGGTTTCCAACTACAAAATTAATTTTTTTTTCGAACGTGTAATCTATCGTTAGGAAGGTCGCTATTTTTCGGGAACGAGCCCGCATTTCATGTCCTTAACGAAACTTTCGAAATTGGTGAAAAGTTCAAAATGACGTATCCCTTCTTCTTTATGGCGCAAAAAATCAGATTTCTTTGTTTTGAATTTAGTATTATGTAAACGTAAACTATAGTCTTACATACGAAATCCTCAGCGCATGAAACATCATGTTTGACTAAACTTGTTTTTTTTTATATCGCTCTTACAAAAAGATTATGACGTTGACTAAATATGTTTTATTATCGCTCATTAAAAGAACCTAAATTAAGAATTTTAAGTAATTATTTGTTTAACGTGGTTTTTTGCAGTGGAATCCTAAATAAAAAAAACGTTCAATTTGACAATATAGATTTTATCAAAATCAAGTTCACAACTTGCGAATGTTAAAGCCGGTCAATATTTTTTCAATCATGAATGTTAAGGGTTTTCTGTATATATGTCAATTTAAAATTTATTACCTTTGCAGTTTATCGGTTTGCGATGTTAAATGTGACTTGGTGCGTATATGTTCAGTTTCCGATTGATTGTAGCGAGAATACAGTTCATCACATTCCTTTTGCTTTTTCATTAATTGAGCTTTTAGAACTAGTAATGAAAACAAAAAAAAAAAAAGAAAAAAGAACAGTGTTCACACAAATGAAAAATTATTGCTTAATAAAAATTATTAGTGATTTTTTTTTTTTTTTTTCGCTGAAAAAACAAATTATTCGCAAACACTGAATAAAATAGTGCCGACTATCATGAAAATTCGATGAACTATTTCGTATAATAGTTTCAATACTAAATAATTACCAAGGGCGTAGTTAGCAGTGAGTTTAATGAAAACTATATAGCTCGAGTATAAAAGAGCGAAATTTCAAATGTTAATAAAAAGCCGTATTCATCGTAAATCGACACAGAAATATTCGAACACGATTGATATTTCTTAACAGAAATAATCGCTATGACGTTTAAGTGTGTTATTGGAATTACTATTATGTATGTAACATACGGTGTCTATTTGAAAACTGGAATTCACATTTCATCGTTAACTGAGTTAAAGTACGAGATATTTGCGCATTAAATATCCAAAACTTCATTTCAAATCGAGGTAATTCGCGAGAACGTAAAGCGACAGACGTTTTGTTTATACGAAAATGTTTGCAATTACTGATAATATCAAAGAATATATATCATACAACAGGCGCTGAAAGCTGTTTAAATGAAGGATGGTTTAGAAGAGAAAAATTAAAATGATTAATTTTTAAACGGTTATCATCAGAATTTTGACATCAGCTGTCGACGTGGATATAAAAGTTTTTAATAGTAAAACTACCAAATTCGCATGTAGTTTAAAATGTTTAAAAGATTAAATTTAATGCAGCAAAATGCTGTATTTTGCAGGAATAAATTAACTGAATAATCACTACGTAATCGGTTTTACAATCACGTATTCAATTTTTACCTACAGCTATTAAAAGTTACTCGAAGAATAGAAATTAATGAGCTTACCATCAATTTTAGCGTTAAATTCTTCTTTCATATTCTGTATTAGTTTATCATTTGCTACATTATTAATTTTGTTACGTAAAGTCTTTATTTCAGCTTCTTGCTGTTGAATAACTTTTTCTTTCTCCGATTTGTACTGGGTCAGTGCATCACGTTCAACCTGGTAAGGATTTAAACGCAGAATTTATAAAATTTTTAAGCAAATAGCTAGAATAGTATTAAATATTTAGGACAGAACACTGCAGTTTCAATTTACTTAAAACAACTCCAGTCTAAATAATTTGTGTTCAGTTTTTGACGATAAAGCACATCTTTATCTTTCGGTCAGCATAATAATGAAATCCCGAGAAACAACTTTTAATTGAATCGTAATATTCTGTTCTTACCTTTTACCTTTTTCGCGATTCACTGATAATTGCTGAGACAACTGTGATTGGTTTTTAGCATGGAACATGTTTAGCCGTGACCTAACTAGCAGAAAACGTCACTCTAAAGTGGAACGCGAGGGCGTTACGTGGGAGGTAAATAAGAATACAGCCTTATGTACGAAAATGAAGACTGCATGTTATTTTCAACTCGGCACATTCTGATGAGATAATGCGGTCAGTGAGGAATGTGGGGATATTTGCGTCATCGAAAGCATTATAAACGGTCAACGAGTTCTATTTGTGACTGTTTACATCTCGCCAGGCATTTCGATTGACGATACTGAATATTTCTTCAAGTTAAATTTATTGGCATACACACCCAAAGTAGTAGAAGTTGTTAATGTAATCAAGAAGAGAGAATAAGACACAATACCCTATACTTCTATCAGGAGATATCAACGTCGATCTCAAGAAACCTGAAAATCGGCGATTATTTCGGTTCATGGAAGAAACCTTTGGATTACAATTCAAAACGAATCTAGATCTACCAACTACTCGTGGGGGATCGTGTATCGATTTGATCTTCGTTCGACACATCGACAAAATTGATTCTAAAAATTACATAAGTTACTTCAGCTATCATAAACTCATATTGTCCATTATTTCTAAGGATCACGGGACACAAGAATAAAAAAATTTTTTAAATAAAATCGTTAACATAATTAGTTTCTTTCGAATTCAAGACTTTCATTATCGCACCTTCAATTTTAGCATATCGTATAGAAACAGTTAAAAGTATCAGAGATATTAACAGACAGCAAACGGCTAAAACATGTTCCATGCTTTTTGAATTTTAGCCGTAGGCTCTAAACAGAGAGTATTGAGGGGTCTGGAAGTCTTCACACAGTGCCGATTTTTCATACCAACTTATTTTTTTCTTCCAACTTCTTTAAACACCACAAGTCCTTTCCTACTTATATCGGTAATTCCCTTATTAAACTTTTTTATTTTCTGTATTTCCGATCGGATAATAATATTATGTAGCTTCTCCTATGTTCCTAGACTAACGATTTTCATTGGTGCACTTCTTCACGTCGAAAAGCGTTCTTTTTCTCTATATTTTATTTGATTTACTACCTTTGACCATCTTTTAAAGATTTTTCTGTATTAATTTATTTTTCCTGAAATTTTATTTTTAGATATTTTTATGAGAAATTATTCCGATAGCTGGGGCTTTATATAATTTATAATAATTGCAAAATTAATAAAAACGATTAAAAGTAAAATAATTGCTAAAAGTCGTGTGGAAGGGAATGGTAAACATGCATACCATCGTATGCGTGCAGATTATGTCGGTGTATAGACATACTGGAGACTGTATTTGAATCGTTAAAAATCAAACATTTACAATCGGTTTCAAGCCAAGTCTTGAATATATCTGCGTTACACGTAGAATACTGCTGCGCAGGTGTGCTACTTATATCTGCAAAACAAGAATGTGCGAATAGATAATATCCACCAACCATTCTTGGTTTAGGAGATCAATAATAATAATAATAATAATAAAATTAGAAGTTTCCTATTTATTATAAATTTATGATGCACTTCCGCGCGGATTCTTTATCGGTTTTTATGGAAACTCTTCTGCGGACATTGCAGCTTAATAGGATATTATTCTTTTTCCTTAAACTCAGTTTAGAGCATTATTATAATTCCAATCATAGAACTCTCTTTTTATTATTATTATTTCTCTTTTTTATAACTAAATAACAATATCTCTATTCTAAGTAGTTTTTGAATTTGTTTGAAATTTTTCTACGTTAGTTTTTTAATAGTTTTCTTTCACCAATTAAAAAGAAAGCTCGAGTATTATGCTTTTTCTTTTTTTCCGACCGGTTAATTTTATTAACTTACTTGTAATCTAGCAATTGTTTACCTCGAGACTTATTTCCAATTTTTCAGCATTTGCTTTCCATTGGTTTATTTGACTTCTTAATTCATTCGTTATTGCTTGCGATCCGTCTTCTAATAGTCTTTTCTCCTCTACCATCTGTACACGAGTAATATTTCAAAATATAATTAATAACAAGCCCAAGCATTTATTAAAGCTGTTTTGAAATTCGAAATTAACAGATTAAAATAATTGTTCGTTGACACACTAGTAGTAATATTTTAAACAATAAAAAGTAAACTTTTAATGTAATTACACAATAAAATAAGTTTTCCCACAGCTTCCTCCACATACTGAACATCCATATGCAAAGATTAAATTATGCTTCCGTTTTGAAATAAAAGGTATGAAAGTAGTTGCACTATTTTTAGTGAAAAATAATTATACTTTTTGTTCGAAATAATAATTTTTGTTTTTACATTAAAAACTATTTTTTTTCACTTTATCTTTTCATATATGTATTTATTTATTCGTTTGCTTGTTTATTGTTCACAGGCAAAACTTAATAAGAAAATTGGCCATAAATTTAAGAAAAAAATAAAAATTCTAAATTTATAAGAACTTTATTATTATTATTATTTTTTTAAATTATCTTTATCTTCTTTCCCGCTTCCGATGTATCGATTTCTTTCGTTTTTACCGATTTGTTATAATCTGTTTATGTCATCTACCTAATTTTTTTTTGGTATTTACCTTACAACCTTTTAAATCGTAAGTGTTTTTTTTTCTTTCTTGAGTACGTCGAAAAATACCTCCCCTCAGAAATCATCGGTGCTTTTTATAGTCAAGCAGTCCTGACTGTCTTTTTCCATTAGACGTCTTAATAATCTGCCTTTTCGCAAATATTTAATTTCTCTATTGACCTAATTCATACTGCCGTTTTTCATTATACTGAAAACCGACAATGAGCAAGTTGCTCCTGTTGGTAATGTTCAAAGGCAAAAAAAAATTAAAGAAGTATTGTTCGGGCTGACCCCGTAATATCGGAATATTTTGAGAAGCTACACAGCTTCTCCTTTCTATTTCGAATTTATTAATTTTTTTCATCTTCCTCCATTCATTATAAATTTGCTAAATCGTCTGCACTACGATTATGGCTTTAAATATTTCTCAGTCTTGTTTCTCGTTCTCACTGCTTTCTACATTCTGACTGTATCCCATAATCTACGAAAAACTAAACTTATAAAATTGCAGCGCAGGCCTGTTATTTCAAAATTACAGGGTAAAAGTAGATTTTTTGTATCTATTTCAATATATGTTAATGCGCAATCTGTTATTTTAAAAATATTCATTTGTCTGTCCCCTTTCAACAAGTAAACTAGTAAACTCCGGTTTTAAATCAAATTTGGATTACAAAGACGTCCCGAACAGTTTGAGCTAATTTTTGGAACGAAGTTCTTTTACGCGGCTTGGCGGTAGGAGTAAACTGACAGAAATTACCAGGTCACGAAAAAGCGTTATGCGTCCTCCGAGCGACCTTCACTCTCTTTCTCTTTCTCTCTGTTCCTTTTTATTATATACGGTTGTGTGTGTGTGTTTGTGTGCGTGCGAGAGAGTATCGAAATTCGAGCAGCAAGCATTGCGCGCGGTCAGCTGTATAATTCTAAAAAAATGTAAATTTTATTTAAACTTGTTTTTTGTTTTTGTTTTAATTCATACGGGATTTATATTGTGTCACTTTTTATCGTATACTTTATGAATGACTTTATACTTATATAACTACCAAAAAGTGAATCTAGACACCACTTCTCTTCTTTTTTTCCCCTGCTTTCTAAAAAGAGCTGAAAAAATGGAGTGGAGCATATTTTTGTTATAATAATGCCTTCAGTGCAATAATTATTATTAAACATCACAAATGGTATTTAGAATTTTCTTTAAATACCATTAAACATGAGTTCTGTATATTCCTATAATGAAATGTGAAAGTTTTTAAAATAAATTAGTCTATTAAAATCTTATAATGTTGGTTTAAATCAATATTTCCTGACACGTGATCTCCATTTTTTAATTGTTTTACCTGGTTTAAAGATATAAAGGTAATTTCATCAGTAATATTGTTCAAAGAACTTAAAAACTTTTTTCCCCTCATAACATACAGACCGCTAAAACTCTTTTTGACGTATGGTTTATAGACTGAAACTAATCTCGGAAAAATCCTTAGATTAAATAGAACAAAGCGTTCTGAAAAATTACACTTAGCTTCATGTTTTCCTCTCTTAGTTTAATAATTTTCAGCTCGCCTGGACAATTACTATTTTTTTCGTTTAAAATTTCATTATCGTTCAATATATACGTAATGAAAAATAAAAAATATCATTGCAAAAACATGATGGATGAGAACAAATCTAATGTGAGTTTATCGAATTACATTGAATTTTCAACGTTTTTAAGATATTTCCCCATTTAATTGCTGAAAAAGAAACGCATAACGTTCCATATGTGAAACATTTGCAAATCAACATCAACAAATCCAAAACCTCAACTTTGAGCTTCAGGGGCGCTACTGATACAAATATCTTACCCAAAAAAACCTATGTCTTTGCATTGCATCTGAAATCTAACTTTTGTTCGAATTTAATGTGATTCATAGAATACGTATTTTCCGTTGAGTATTTCTTCCGGCTCATTTACGATGGAAGAATAGTTGCAATAAATTGTAGGTATTTCATAAAATTTTTCAGTAATTTAGTGATTTAAACTAACGCGACGATTTACGTTTATTCTATTTTTTACAACTTTTGACTGTGTCGACGGTAAATACCGCAATGCACGATCTGTTTGCCCTGCATCTGTTAAATCTTCTTGGGTCTCTAATGATGTCCAATCGCAGCTCACATCCATATTAAACATAACATTTTCAGAATTGTTGTGAAAAGTTATTATTTTTTTTAAAATTTACTTTCGCCAAATTAATTTCGTAAAAAGACAAAAAACCGTATATCAGTGTAAGTTCTTTTCAAAACCAAACAGCTGTTAAATTGTAGAGCAAGAAATCGAATGGATCAGTTTATTTCTTCAATTTGCACAGTAAACATTTGTAACCTGATATTTTATCGCATTGACATATAGTTGAACGTATTATATTTAATTTACTTTGGTAATATAAATAAAAATGCAGAAAGAATTTATTAAAAGAAAAAATTCTATCATTAATAAAATACAAATACGCGATAACTTAGAAATCAAACGATAAGACGCGGTTACCAAATTCGATGTCTCAAATTCAAAGTTGTTCTACACTGAATTTCCTCTCGCAAGCACATATTTAGTTCGAAACAGAATCAGATAACAGAAAAATATGGAAAAATAAAGAAGCGAAGTCTTAAGAGAAGTAACCGGATGCTGCCTTCAATAAGACTTACAGTAAACCACTGTGAATCTTTTCGCAAATAAGAAGCCTTGACGAAAATTGAAGCTCGTATTAGTATAACTGCGCTTTTAACTTTCGAAATTATCTAATATATCTTTTTTCCTATCTTACTTCCGTTTACGATTAAATTTAATTAAACGATTATTGCGCATCGCATTTTTTAAATTCCATCTATTATTCTGTTAACCAAAAAAAATATCGTAATTTGTTAATATAATTTTTCTAAATACGGTAATATAGATAAATAAACGCAGTAAAGCGAGTTGTACTCTGGAACATGAGTTACCTTACCTTTGTTAATTTTTCCTTAAGATCGCAGACTTGCTTATTTGCATTTGAAAGATCTTTCTCGAGCATTGTTAAAGTAGAGTTCGTAACAGTTTTATCACCCATCAGTTTTAGTTCCTATGATGAAATAAAAAAATCATTTAAAAATGTTCATCAGTTTATACGAATACACCGGTGCGAAGGATTTACTTTTTCAAATAGAAAAGTTGGCATTTCGGATAAATTGGTAAGTTTAAGAATATGAACATTGTTCGTAAAGGCAAACCGGTCGATATATGTTTAATGAACTTCGTCAACTTTCGACTTTTATATTCTTATTTAAGTTTGAGTGTGAATTGTGTTCTTAACCATTTCTTGAAAGAGTTATTGTACTTATATTTTACAGAATTTGCTTCGTTTTCAAATTTTTCGTTTTTATGCGTTTGTGAATAGCGGATTTAACCGATCCAATTTGGAAATCGTTAAACATTTCTAAAAAATGTTTAATTTGATTTTTCAGTTCTTCATTCACTCAGTTAAAGTTAGTTTATAGGAGTATACGTAAAATGTGTGATAATTTAAACTGTTAGTGGAGAGACATTAAGCAATTGAACCAAATGTTCCGCTTTAAATTTGAGTCTAACGCCCTGCTAGAAAATAATTGAAAACTATATTTGTTAAAATTTATTTGAATTATTCCGGAATCAAATAATTATTAGAACCGAATTTGATTGTTAGAGACTATAATTCATTTCTTAGCACTAAAGCGGCTATTAAATATCTTCCAATTTATTTAATGACTGAATAGAAAAAAAAAGGACAAAAACGATAAAAATAAAATCTTAAAATCGGGGTTAGTGTACGTAGTAAGTAAGTCCGATAGCTTCGACAGAGCGTCGGGGATTGTGAAGTTAAGGGATCCACAATGTACAAAGCCCAACGGCACTAATGAGAGTAGGGGGGCCAGTTCCTTTCTCTCGGCCGCCAACATCGGTGATATGTTTTTGCAACAATATTATAAGTAGTGTTAAATAAAATAGAAAAAATTACAAACACTATAACAAACATTTAAACTGAATATAAATTAATAGAAACGTTTTTTTGTTGGAATTCCCCATCTTTAGCTAGAAAAAAAGAAAGAAAGGAAAGAAAACATATTAATAAAGATAAATTTTCTTTTTTTTCTTTTCTAGTTGAAAGTTCCCAGTGCCCCGGTTTATCTCGCGAGCGTGAGTTACTTTATTATCATCTTTTAAAGCTCGGTCTTCCTGGTCCTTTCAACGCCTCTTATGTTCTTCCTCTACCTATTCTCTCTGTTGTTCCTGTCCTAGGGGTGTTCCTTGATTCCATTGTCGACAAAATAAAAATATAATTTCTATTCTATTCCATGCATCTATTCCTTTTTGCTGGGCTAATGCTCTCTGGTAGCAAACCCGGGGGGGGGGGGGGGGGGAGGAGAAAAAAAGATAGTAAATTCCCGGATAGGTTTTTAGTATATTAATTTATGTTTATTTAGTGTTTGTAATTTTATTAAAGCAATACTTCTTTAAAATTAGTACAAGCGTGAATTATTAAATGGTTATCATTACCGGTAAAAGAAAATTCAGAATTAAAAGTACGCATAAACGTAAAACACAGACAGAACAATGAATCTCAACAGTATTCAGTGAATAGAGAAATATTATTAATCGAAGAAAATGAAGATAATAAAGATACGTTAATGGTCCAATAGTTGAATTAAATTTATTAGACTGTTAAAACTCATTCGAATAAAAAAATTAGAACTTCAATATTTCCTTGAAAAGGGATATGTTAAAGTGATTTCAAGTGATAATAATATCTTCGCAGCGCAAAAATCTAATGTGTATATAAAGTTAAAAAATAACAAAGTAACATAAATAAATAAAAAAATAAGGTCATTTTTTCAAATTTAACGAATAATCTGGTCCACTAAATTACTATAAAACAATAATAGAACTTTTACAACTTAGTAAGAACTTCAGTTTCTAAATTCTTATCTTAAAATACTCATAATTAATTTCTATTGTGAAAAATGCTTTTTTTTTTTTTTTTTTTATAGGGAGTGCGAGGGTTTATTAATAAACTTTGAAGAGTGCAAAATACATACGAAGGTTAGGAAAACTTGATCTAAATGGTTGTATCATAAGAGAAAGAATTGAATTATAAGTCATGGTACAAATTTTAAAAGTAAAAATATAATAAAAATAATTAATAATAAAAACATAAATAAATATTCTAGAAATTTTTTCGGCAATATCTCATTTTCAGCTAGTATTAATAAAGATACGAGAGTTGATAAAAAAAAACAAAAAACAAAGGAACTTTCTTCGCAGTGTGAGTCAGCTATGCGAGCTAGCAAATTGGCTTTTATCGTTAAAAGAAAGCTACAACCCTCCAACCATCGAGCCGTCGTTAGATCCGCCATCTGAATGAATAATTAAATCGAGATCATATGCGAAATGGTCAAAATGGAATAAATGTTTACAGTGTAAGTCACCCACGCAAGCTAACACATTAATTTTCATCTTAAATAAAAACTACAATTCTTCCCTAACGATAATGATTTTTCGTAATATTTTTAAGGCAATTTTTTTAGTTTAGAAATCACTAAATGATAAAGGTTCAACGTGTATTTTTTTTAAAAAAGAACGTCTATAGCTTTCATTTAAGATGAAAATCAGTTTCCTAATTTGCACAGGTGACTTACACTGCGAAGAGTTCCGTTTCTTTTTGATCATCTATCGTAAGTGTAGTATATATTGTATGAATCTAAAAGAGTCTTAAATCGTTAATATTACGGCTTACGTTTCTTTCAGATTCAGAAGGTATATACAGCATTCATCTTTATTATCGTTGGGGGTTTCTTCTTAATTAAAGAGAATTAGGTCTCTTTTAGATTCAGATAATATGCACTATATTTATCATTGCAAATATATTTTTCTTTTCTCTTTTCTGACTGAAAGTGAAACGTTCTTATAAACGTTTCTAGCATATTTTATTTAATATTTATTTAATGTTTAACAAATATTTACGCATAAAAGTATTTTCTATGAAACAATATTTAATTATTGCGTCCCGTGATCGTGCATTATCATCGAAACGCACCGGAGCATATAGTAATTAAAAATTATTTCATAGAAATTTTTTTACGCGTTGTTTATTAGTTAATCAATAGGAATAATAATGTGCGATTTAAATTTTGATATTTCATGTATGTTATTTATGTTTATATTTTTAAGTATTTTTAACTACCGTACAGGATATGCGCGTACATTGCATTTAACCAATTTTAATACAAGATTTACAATAAACCTAATCTTGTACAATCCGTCATCATTCATTTTTATAGAAACACCTATAAATCAAAATTTATTATTTGATTTGACAAATTAAACAGGCGCGCCAACTTAATTTTAGAATATTACCGAAATGTATAAATATATTTTAATTTTATCTTTATTCATATTTTATTACTCCCCCTTATCTTTTCGGAAATATGAAAAAAATTAAATTTTTGTATTTACAGTAATAAATTAGGACAAACATGGCGATTTCTTTTTTTAAATGCGCTCAAGTAAACGATGCCTATTCTATCATCAAGCAACTGTTTAAAACTTCCGGTATATCACGAATTATTAAATAAAACATAAAAATTAATCCTGATGTAATACTCATAAATACAGGAACATTTTTTTTGTTAGTATTTTCACATACGCTTACATCAAAAAAACTTTTAAAAATCGAAGTTAACTTGTAAAATCAGGGTGTAACAAGAGATAAGAGACAATTTTATATTTAACCTCTTTAATAAAAAATAAATAAAATAAAAGTTAAAATTTTCCGAATAGTCGCATTTGGCAGTCGTCGAAAATTTGGTGAGAGAGTAATTACTGTGTTTTTTACGTAATTGAAACTAAAATTTCCCGCTCGGATTATCTGCATTTTTTACTCGTTTACTGCTACGCGATAATGAACTATGCGTTCAATAATACATTCAAATTAAAAATGCCTCAAGGGAGGTTTTGTCGTTTTTTATTTTGCTTTTTGCACTACTATTAAATTTATGCGAATAGACACGCTATAGAAAAGTAATAAATAAAAACAAAATTACCAATTTTCGAATTTGTTCATTCTTCTCCTTCAGTTCGCTGTTCTGGCTAGACAGTATTTTTTCCAATTCAGCTATTTTATCTTGTAATTCAGCTTCTTTCTTTAAGCTCAGTTCTTTTTCTTGCTCTTTCGTAAGTTTGTTCTTTTTCAGCATTTCCAGCTAATTATATCAAATGAAGATTTCAATTGTACGTTATATTAAACTTTTGCAGTACTAGCAGTTGTTAACTATTAGCAACGTCGAGCTTGAGTTTTAATCAGCTTTGCAGGCGCCAGCAACGTTTTTTTTTAGTTTTTTGAAAAAATTAATAAGAATTTACAAAATGAAGTAAATAGATATAAGAATGGGTTAATAAGCTGACGTTGGCTTCTGCATTTTAAAAGTAGCAATGAACGAAAATCTAGAATAGTCGACATATCGGTATAGTGGAATACAAAAAAAATCTGATAAAAATTTACTCTAAAGGGACATTTTAATTTTAAATTAAGAGTGCATTGAAAGAATTCCACGAGTGCAATGCGGCACTTGAGCGCCAAGTTGGTAACTCCTAATACGAAAAATTACTCAAAACACTTCTGATTAAAGTATAGTGTACATTCAATTTTGAAATTCTTCAAGGAATGTTTGATTGCGTGATCATGGAGTTCCAGAGCATTTGGTAAAATGGATACAATTATTATATAAAGAAGCATCAAGTAGAATCCACTGTGCAGTGGACGAATCAGATGATTTCCCTATTCAAATAGGGGTCCACCCATCAGGGGATCCGCACTCTCGTCACTACTATTTTGTCCTAGATACCGTCGTCACACAGAATATACAAACTCCAGTCCCTTGGACACTGTTATATACAGATGATATTGTGCTAGCTGATAACGCAAAAGATGCTTTTCAAGCTAGAGTCCAGGCTTGGAACGACAAATTGTTGTTGAGGTATGGAATTAAAGTCAATGTCCAGAAAACCGAGTATTTCACAACGGATCCAAATATCAGCAAATCTATCCAAGTCGGCAGCGAATTACTACCTCGGGCAAACAATTTTAAATATTTCGGAATCTTTATACAGACAGACGGTAGTGCATTCGATGCAGTTTTTGGTCGCATCAGCGCAGCCTGGCTAAAGTGGAGATCAATGACAAGTGTGCTGTGTGACAGACGCATGCCCGTAAGGTTAAAGTTAAAAATTTATCGGACTGTCGTCCGTTCAGTGGCCCTGCATAGCGTGAAATGCTGGCCTACTTATAAGCGGGAAGAGCAGTAGTCACTGCAGGTGATGGAAGTGCGGATGCTAAGGGTGGTCACTGGGTGTCCGATTATCGGATCATATTAAGAATGACGTTGTCCGGAGAACACTGGGAGTCATGCCAATAACAGACAAACTGTGCGAGAGCAGCAGGCTGAGATAATATGGACACGTACAACGTGCTCGAAAAACCAGAAGCGAATCGCTACTAGTACTGGTTGACAGAGTACAGGTCAATGGAAAGCGGCCGGTAGGTAGACCGAAAAGAAGATGGATGGATGCCGTCGCGGCGGATGTCAGCAAACTCGGAGTGGATCCATCCCTAGTATTTGACCGGTCGGGCTGGAAGCATGCCATAAGTCGAGCAGACCCCGCCCCAGTGGGAAAATGCTGAAGAAAAAGAAGAAGAAGAATGTTTGATCGTGCAGAGTTTTAAAAAAAAGTTAATTATGCTATTAACAGAGCGTTGCGATTGCGAAAATAACGGGCATGGTTAAAAAATAAATTAAAATACCTCCTTCTCTAAGTTCGTTATTTTTTCCTTTTTGTTCAAAACTAATTTATCCGATTTCTTAAACTTTTCTTCCAAATCAAGTATTTTCTTTTCCAAATCCGAAATTTTCTTGTTCTTCTCTGACAACTAGAAAAATAACTTATCGTGTATACACGAATTTACAAATAAACATATCCATCAATCAGAAGGTACAAAAAATAGCGTAAGTTCTAAAAACACGGTAGTGAACAAATATAAAAACTAAATTCATAATTTAATTTTCAAACTCACGGGGAAATATTTTTCAATCGATATACGGGCAAAGTATTTAGTAATAAGAAACACGCTACTATATTTTAGCGTATTTTTTTTCTTTACTAAACCACAAGGATGAATTAGAAATCGGAATTTAATTAAAATATCTTCATTGTATACATAAATTTTTATACATATATATGTATAGTCTGTCCAACGAAAGAAGTCCGTTTGAGTTTCATTGTTGAGTATCAGTGTTGTTCATACTCGGCGCGTATTTCAATGTTACCGACAAAAGCAACATGGCCACCTTTCCCTGTTATTCGTCCGCTTCTCAGAAGCAGTAACCTGGTTTTGTTTCATCTGTGCAAGTACAGTTGTTCTCTTTTCCAACTGGTTTACACATAAACGGACCACGTGCTGTTAACAGAATAACTGTTACATCTGATACGTGATCGACTGAAGGTTAATCTGAGGATCCCTGATTTCATGACGTCAGGGCGTTGCGGTTGTTTTACGAACGGACTTCTTTCATTGGACATACTTTCATCCCCGATGCAACAATTTGAAATAAGGAATAACTGTTTTAGACAATAACAAAGAGGAATTATATCGATTTAAATAATCCGGCATATTTTTAATTCAGTTTTTCCGGTTGTTTATATTCAGTTATTATACGGCCTAATCGTAACCCAATTTTTACGATTCGTAATCTTACACATACTTAAATATTACAATACACGATAGAAATAATTTATAGTATTATATTGTTAAAAAGAAATGAAAATTAAACCTTAAGGTTTTTCAAAATTTCTGACCATAAACTTTATTTTTTATAAATATTTTTCACAGTCTAAAATTTAGGTTTTAAAAAAAAGAAACATAAAAATAATGAAGACGAGAAAAGTATAAATTTTCTTTCAATTCCTACACATTTTTTACAACGTCTCAATTTGTTTAATGAAATGTAACTTTTACTGATATTATTCACATATTCGAGATGAAATTTTTAATACGTAAGATCGGTGATAACAAACGAGTATATTAAATATTAAGTTCTACTCGCTCATTATGATAAAAATTTACTATTAAATTTTAAATATTCAATAAAAAAAATATAATTTTTCATTTGCTTATGGCGAAAACGGCAATTCTGTATAATTTTTTAAGAACGGAAATATTTTCTTTATGCATCGTTACACAACTGTGGAATTTTAAAAAACAAAAAAAAAAAAAACGATGACAAACGCATAAAAAAATGTTACGCAAATTACTTCTGTAGAAAATTTAGAATTGCTTTTGACAGCTGACTGAGCACTTTCTAGTTTGCTGCGTAACGAATCTACTAATTTTCGCTGCTCTTCCAGTTCCTGATATGCAGATGCTAATTGATCGTTAGTTTCACAACACTTTTTCTGGTTATTTTCTGTAAAATAATGTATTTTTGTAAAATATAGTAATAAGTACAAAATTTATAATTAAAAATTAAAATTTTTAATATAAAGCTGCAAAATGATATAGAAAACGGATCGTGTCTCTAATAATATGATGAAAAAGATGCAAAGAAAATAGAAAAAAAAAAACGATTTATGACGAGGATCTTTTGATTGGCAAAAACCCAACGACAATGTTAAATGGTACCCATAATAAATCAAAAATTAACTGTAATCAACTTTGTTTAAAATAATTCGGACTAACTAAAATACTTCAAAATAGGGAAAACGTCTTAAGCGAAAATTTGAAAAGAAATTGAAGCACTTGATTTTTCACCTGCTCACTTAAAAGTAAAAAAAAAAAAATGTTGATAAAATATATATTATAAATATATATTAGCGATATGTTTCGAAGTAACTCTCCATACTAATAATATATATGTTACTCTCAAAAAATGTTGAAATAATGTAATATCCTAAAAATATGTTAAATTATAAAAAAATAATTATAGTTAATTTGAAATATTTTGAATGTTAAATTAATTAAAATAAAATAAAAAGAATAAAAATATGAAGGTCAAAATTGTTCTCAACATAAAAAGAATTAATAAAGTAATTTCATACACGATTTTCGCTTTCCCAAAACGGAATCCTTCATGAAGAATTTAAAAACTTTTAACTTACCAAAGAGTTTGTCTCATAATTCTTGTACTAGTATTTCACTAAAAATAAAACACCTTATAAAACAGGTACATTTAGCATAATCAACCAGAAAAATCTACATGTTGTAAATAGAGATTAAAAAAAATGCGATAAATCGAATAAAATCTACAGAAGGTATTTTCTAGAGTGAAAAAAAGTAAGAAAATAAATAACAGTAAGAATAAACAATAAATCAAATTACTACAAAAACAAAATAATAGTGAATTTATTAATGTTTAAATGAATACTGTAAACAGAAAGTGTATTAAATATTATTATGAATACCGCAAAATTATGGAACCAGAAACAAAATGGACAATTGTCTTACACGGGAGTCTGCTCAAATTTCATACATACATACGTATAAATATAAGAGGCATCACAGTACAGGTGAGGCTAAAACTAAGATCAGGCTGAATAATGTTCATAAACATAAAGCCGTAAATGCTTTAGTATATAACTGAAGCAAAAACATGTAAAAGAAGGTTTCGTAACATTTTTTTTTTTTTCGGAATAAGATGCGAACGATTAATTGTATTAAGAGAATTTTAAATAAACGTAACACAATAATTATTATCATTGTTCAACATTAGTTGTTTACAAACAAACAAATAGACAAAAAAAACTTATACATATACGTGTATATATAATTAAATAAATTAATGGTAAAAAATAATTTAAACTACAATAACGTAATTAATTTCAAAGGAGCCAGAAGATCGAATATATGAAACAATTTTATAGACCATAACTTAAGCTAATTTTTTAATAAACCATTTGTCTTTGCAATATTCATTAAAATCATCTTTGCTTGCCTCTTTTTACACAGTGCAGGAAATTATACATTAAAATCTTTCTCAAAAAATTCACTAATATTTGTAAAATCACATCGAAATCCACACGTAGAAAATATTTGAATATAAATATTTTTATAAAAAAATTCATCTCTCCACCATTATCTTTAGAACGAAACTTTCCAAACTGCATTTACACTCAGCGTGTATTCACATATACAACAAAAAGAACTTTTTAAATTCCGGTTCCCATTAGATGGACATTCGAGAGCTGATGAGTTAGTGCATTAATCACAACTGTTTATTTGTATATATATATATATATATATATATATATATATATATATATATATATATATATATATATATATATATATATATATATATATATATATATATATATATATATATATATAGCAGCTTAAAATCGTTGACAATAAACAGGCGCCTCAAATAATCAGAAGCAGAGTCTTAACTGAAACAACTTCGTGTACGTGGCTTCTTAAGTTCGACTTTCGGCATTAACTTGTATCTTATGCGTTATCTTATCAATAACCTATTGTTTCGCTTACCGTGTTCACCGGCTTTCTCTATGAGATGGTTCTAATTTTAAAATAGACCTTTGTTTACTATTTCTATTTATTTTTATTCTCCATTTTTTCCAAACACCTAAACCGTCTAATTTACCCGCAAATATGGAATTTAACTCAAAACCTATATCTGCAAACTTTCTGCCACCTGTTTCTTTTATTCACCTGAAAGGAATTAAATAATCTCAGGTTGAACTTGCTAATTTCGCCCCTTCTAATAGTACAGATCACTCCACGGTCCTAAACAGTATATATATATATATATATATTTTTTTTTTCGTAATATAAAAGTATTTTATTAAGGAAGAAATTATATTTGACATTTAAAGAAAAACTACTAAAAATATGAATAAAAAAAAACAATATTTGTGCTTCAAAATTAAAACAAATTCGGCTTCGGCTATTCAACTCGGTGTAGTGACCAGTTTCTGAAAGTACGGTAGGCATTTCAAAAAACAACGGAAACAATCTTTATTAAGTTTCAACATGACCTTATGAGTTTTGAAACCAAACGGAAGTTTCAAGTTATGGTTGTTCGATAGATCCGCTGAGACTCGCACATAACAATATAGTATCGGGCGCTTACTCTAACGCTGATGAAAAGAAACAAAAAAGAAATAGTCTTCGTACGATCACTGAAAACCGAGTATACATAGCAGTTTACACCTTGTTTGATGTTTCAGCACATTTAAATTCTCCGAATTTATATTAAATTATACTAAGAAGCCAGGCAGTCGTTAGTTTATTGTTTTTTGTAAATTAAAAGAAAATAAAGAAGAGACCATTTTACCAATCGGTGTTTCTGGGCTCTTCTTAACTTCTTGTTTTAACTCATTTCCTCATTTATAAATTATATTTGTGCAGATAGGAGTAGTCTTTTTTGTTTCATTATTATATTAACAAAATTTATAATATTTCGGGTATTATTTCTATCTTTGAACCAATTTTCAAATTCATGCGAATCTATTTTAATTTCACATATTTTGCAATTGTCACGGTTTGTTATTTTGAATCTTTTAAGATATGTCTAAAAATCTCCATGACCAGTTATGAACTGTGTTAAAAAACAATTATTTAATAATCATTTTTCTATCCTAGGAATTAATTTGTACGTTCGACGCCCTGCGTGATGATTATCGTATTTTTCCTGCCACTGGGCTATATATTTATTTTCAACTTTATAGATTTCTTCTTTTAGTTCTTTTTTGTCGAGATTTTTCATTTTTAGTACTTTAATCTTGTTTGTTTTCTCGAATTGTAGTTCTACGGGTAAGACATCTGTGATAACATTCGTTCACAGAAACTGTTTTGTAAGCTGATATTACATTTATTAATATTTTCCTTTGTTCTGGTTTTATTTTATTTCTGTTCTTTTTAACTTAAGGTAGTAAATAACACTTGCATATTCTATTATTGATCGGAATAAGACTGAAAATAGAACTATTCCCTTCTTAAAATTGAGCCCAAAAGCATTTCTGTAAAGAGCAATAATTTTGCAATATTTTTTTTTTTTTGATATCATCTAACATATACGTGATATGACTACTAAAATTAAGATTTTAGTCAATTACTACTCCCACGTATTTTGTTTCATTCTTACAGTATAATTTTTCTCCTTCTATTCTTATGATTTCTTTTATTTCTTTCTTAATTTTAGATTTGTCTATTTTTTTTGTCATCAAAAGCATATTAGTTTTTTTCTGATTTAAATTTAATCCTAATCTCTTCAGTTTTTAAACAATAATTCTGATTTCATCATTGATATTTTTTGTTTCTGTAATATGCTTAAGACGTGCTATGAGAAGAAGATCATCAACATAACTTATTAATTTTATATTAGTTTTGAACCCTGCTGCTTTATGTATCTGTGCCCTAGCTATGTTGAAAATTAATGGGAGAGAGCTGATCCTGAGTATCCGTTCGTATATAGTTTGGTCATTGCTGTAAAATCTTATTATTCTGTTGTTTAAAAAGCTTTTAGTTAAACTGATTAGGTCTAACTGAACTTTGCTCTCTTTTAAACAGTTTAAAATTGACGGCCATTTTATCAAACGTCCCGCTTATGTCAAAACTTATTAATAAAATTATTTTACGATTTTCATTCGCATTATTTCTGAATGCTTCAATTATATCCATATAAGTCCTAATGGCCTGTTCAGTAGATTTTTTCCATATGTATCCAAATTGGTAATTGTGTAGACATTCTTTTTTTTCTTTAATCTCTTTCTCAATTTTGTATCTTATTATTTTTTCATACACTTTTCCAAAATTAGGTAATACGGTTATAGGTTTGTAAGAATTTTGATCTCAGAGGTTTTTATCAAGTTTGTTTATTAATTTGATTTTTCTTATTTTCCAGAAATGTAGAAATCCTTTTAGTTTCAAATATTTATTATAAATTGTATTTAATAAATCAGGATGATCTTTATCCACTATTTTGATCGTTTTATTAAATGTTTCGTCATATCCATTTGCCTCCTTATTATTTAATTTGTTAATTATAGAATTTACGTGTACTTCATAGCTGTCAATTTCACTATTGGTATTGATACGGATTCGGTATTTGCAGCGCTATGTTTTGACGATGTCCGAGTTATAAAAATACTCCCCGAAATATCATTAATTCACGATCTGACGGACATCGTTCTTTTTAGCCGTCGCTTTGCCTTGTCAAGTATGCTTACTCGGCCAAAACGGAAAATCCCGTGCCTGTTCGTTCGATCAGCTGCACCGGGATTATACTACACTAGTGTCTGTGTAGTGGTAGTGGTCGAGGACTTAGGTAGTGACATGTGCTTGCGGCGAAAGCGCGCATCCGTACTATGTGTCGAATGACCTTGAGCCAAAGCAGAGATTTCAGATGTATTCCGCCAAAAGTCAGGCAGGGTACTTAGTGGAGGGATCTACGCAGAAGTTTCTGTAAGAACACTTTTGCATAGCTTTTGGTTACAGTTTTAGTCTTCGTCGATCGTTCGGTGTTCGTTACATATCTGGTCGCTGTCGCACGTGTATCGAAATGAATACGCGCCATGCCGCATAAGTTATTGTATTTTTTGTTAATTTTTTGGTAAAAAGTTAAATTTTCTGTTATTTTTTATCGTGGCCGAGTACATGTATCAGGATCGCCGTCCTGTCAGTTTTTTTTGTGAACTTTTCCGTCAAATATAAGTTTATTTCTTGGTAAAAGTTTTGGTTATTGAACACGTGGTATCGACTTCGTGATATCTCTAGCGGAGAGAACACCGCCGCTTCGGGGCGGGATCGAAAACGAATTGTTGTTTATATTTTTTATCTTACTTCTATTTTCTTTTAAATTATTTTCGATAAATTAAAAAATTTGAATAAAAGCCTAACGCTCGTATAAAAAGAAAGAAAAATGCTCGTATGAAAAGAAACTATAAAAAGCAATCACGATAAACTATTTCATTAACGGGAAAATAATAAAAAATCATTTCATCAACATAAACCGTATCAAGTGAACCGTAACAGGGACACGAAGTAGCAATTTGTATCAAATGGCGTCCGGAACAGGAACAAAAAATTAACTTGAAAATCACGTTATTCGTATCAAATAGCGCCCGTAAAAGGGACCCAGAACACGTTAATTCGTATCAATGGCCCCCTAAACAAAGGACTCAAAGAAAAAGAATCTGTATCGGTATTATCCCCTATGTAACCGTTAATTGGATCGTTTGTATTTGGAAATGAAATAACTTATAGCATATTATATTTTTCTTTTTCATTTGTTACTTTTTCGTCTCTTTAATTTATTAAGGGAAGGAAATTCAATTTTTGGTTGCTTTCCATAATACGCGCGTCGAATTATTCAATGAGAGTTTCAACGCGCGTTATTGCTCTGTGACTCATGCTACTTGATCATTATTAGTAATGCTGCAACGTTCGTTATAAGGTGCGTTAAATTAACGCTCATGTGTTCTTAGCCTAAAACTTAAAAATTTAAATAGCCTAGGTGACAAAGTATACGACCAAATTGAGTTTAAACCTAATTTCACATATTAATCGATTAATGAATACAAGTATTTGTTCATACGCCAAAATCAACAATGTCATAAATATGATTCTCAAAAACAAAATTTGATCATAATCTACAATTTCGTATTCTTACGTACTTAGTTCCAAGGACAAAGCAGCATTCTGCGATTTTAGTTCGGATAATTCTCGAAGATACTTCTTCTTTTGCTCTTCGAATGTATTTTTTTCCTTGTCGCGAATATTTTTTTCCTTATTTTTACTTTCTTCCAATTTTGTTTTATCTAAATAAAATAAAATTTATTCTGAAATTTCTTAAAAACGCACCTTTTGTTTGTAAATTATACGTTCGATTAAAAATAAGAAGTTTATTACAGAAAATTAGCGTTAAATAAATAAAAAGCGTATACAATTTCAACAACATATCAGGAAAACGTACATATAAAATACAGCATTAAATATTTTAAATGGAATTCAAAATGGTTTGTTTTTAAGTCAAAATAATAATAATAATATTATAAAAAAAAGAGTTGCCTCAAGAAATAATTTGCAATTTAAAGATTTTTTTTGTTCCGATGGAGGAAAAAAATTAAGAGAAGAAAATAGAAAAAAGGAAAATTTGCGTTAAAAAAGGCACAATTTCAAAAATGAAATAATTGCTGTAATTTAACTGTTTCAGTTATGCAGTAAAGTGGAGAGTAAAAACAGTAAAAAAACAGTCACGTAATGAGAAATGGATACTATTGTTTGAAATTTATATTTTAAAATAGATACGACAGAACTTAAAACGACACGAGAAAATGAAAAGGCTCGGAAACATTTAACAGTTGTACAACTTAACATACACAATGTTAGAGAATTAAACTGTACACTAAACAGAAAACAAATTTATAAATACACTATATTAATAAAAAAAAGAATTAATATAACCAGCGAACAATTGGAAAGATCGCAAAGGAAAAGCAAAAGAAAATGAAAAAAGAAGAAAAAAAACGAAAAAGAGGAAAAAAGGCACGAATAGTTCTTGAAACAGTTTAAAAAAGAACACATCGGCAAAGAATCATTCTGGAGCATAAGCAATAGTACTGACTAGACTAAAGCCTGGTGCACACTGAATGCACCCCACGTATGAGCAAACTGTGCAAACAACACCGTTTTCGAGGGTCACGCGAGTAAGTTTAAACCTTTTACTTGTTTTAAATTTTCATTTTTTTAACTTAATAAATGAAAAACAAATAAATAAAATAATCGTATGAATTAAATAAAGTCGGTTACTTTTTCGTTAGCAGCAAAATTCTTATAAAATATATAGTCCACATACTAAAGAGAAAAATTTATAAGTATACAAAACAGAGACTAAAAAGTCATCGAACACTGATTAAACACAGTGCGTATAATAAGTTTTGGGACTCTCTTTCTAAAATTAACACTACTTGCGCCATTTTCATGAAATTTTGGGAACTAGTTCATACAACCCTCTTCTCTCCCCAACCGAAGTTTCGGAACAATCGGATTATTTGTAGCAGCGCAGTAACAATTCGCGCAAGCGTCTTTTGGTACATGCGGTCATAATTGTCACGGCTGTTTGAATCTCTTCAATCGAAGCAAAATGGTTCCCTTGGAGCACTGATCTGGCGAGTACGGGGGCTGGTTGAGCACCGGAACCTTTTTTCTTGCCAAAAATTGGGTGTTAATTGCAGCGGCGTGCTCCGGCGCGTTGTCGTGCAACAAAAAAAAAACAACTGATCCTCCCACAATCGTTCTTAATAATTCGTTAAACGATACTTTTTGGAGTACCGGTTAGCTCTTCTGCCAACCTGCAGCCTACACTTTGATGTTCTTTCAAAACGGCTGTGACGCGAGCGATGTTTTCATCCGTTTTTGCTGCGCAAGATCCCCCGCTTCTCTGTTTGTCTTCAATCGACTCTATACCCGACGAAAATCGGTTATACCAACGAAACAAGCTGGTACGAGACATTACGGACTCCGAATAACCCACCTTCAACATTTCGAATATTTCGGTGGCATTTTTAACCGCTTTGAAACAAAACAAAATGTTGTTCCAAATTTTTTTCCATATTAAAATTATGACCGCGTGTACCAAGAGACGCTTGCACGAACTGGGACTGCGCTGCTCTACAAACAATCCGATTGTTCCGAAACTTACGATGGGGACAGAAGAGGGTTGTACGAACTAGATCCCAAAATTTCATGAAGATAGCGTAAGTAGTATTGATTTTAGAAAGATAGTCCCAAAACTTATGGATGCACTGTGTATACTACATAAAAATATTCGAATAAAGGTTAGAAATTTTTCGTTTTTGAAAAATTGTCGAATGTTGCATACCATACTTACAATGTCAGATAATTTAATGCAGGATAAAAAATTTTACTGCTCTACCGATACTTTGTGAAGATAAAAATACCAAAATACCAAGTAGATTCCAAGAAAAGGAAAAAATTACAGTAAAATCTTGTACATCCTATGTTACTTACTTACTTATATCCATTAGCGTGCTGTGTACTTTAACATTGGCCAAAGGTGCAGATGAATATAATTTAGATGCTGTTTAAGATATTAGATAGTCTCAGAAATCTGAGGAGCAGCTGAACTTTTTGTTCGTTGTCCGCAAGGATTTCAGGAAGGGAACTGGGTAGGCGTAGTTGGGATCGGAATATGTTAAACTTTGGACAATCTACCAGAAGATGGTGAATGGATAAAAGAAGAGAACATCTGTCACAGATAGGAGGGATTGCGTAAATGATTTTCGAAAAATATTCTTTTTCTGTAACATTAAAAAAGAAAAATTGTTTTTTTTACGTTTTTTTTAGTGTTAAACTTATGTTAAATTAATTTTTACATAACCAGAGGATTTTTAAAAAACTTAAATTATCCGTGTTTTCCGGCTTTACGTAAATAATTATGTTTTTCTGCTTTTTTTTTTTTTTTTTTTTTACTATTTAATAAATGTAGTAGAAGTAATTTTATTCTCTGATTCTACTTTAAATCGAGAAAAACCTTTTTTAATGATCATCACAAAATTAATTAGAAATTTGTTGTAATTCATACGTTTTACGTACAAAATTGTGGGCGTCGACTATGCAGAGTTCAATATGCGGTATTTACGAAAAACTCGGGTGTAAGCTATGTGTAGACCAGGTTTAATATACAGCAGGTCGACACTGCATAACGAATTATTATGAAATAAAAAAAGTTAAACATATTCAACATCAGACTGAGTCAAAAATTGTTCAATACACAGTTTAGTCAGCCCTATTATACGAAAATGCATAATATCGTATCTACGCTGGAATATTTGTAACATCTTATCCTAAATTTACAGAAAAATGACATCAGCACAAACCAAAATCTAAAATCTGTGGTTGATTCTTCAGAGATGACTATACTATGGGTGAATATAAACAAAAAGTCCATTGCTGTAAGTAAACCGGTTATTATTATAGTGAGTGGCGGGGTAAAAAGAAATATCTAACGATACATACGATTATTTTATGAAATTTTAAAAAGAGGAAACAAAAATAATAAAATTAAGGTATGCAAAAGACGTGAAATATAAAAGAAAAAGTAATCAGATATTACGCATAATTATATAATCGGGTAGTAATACAGCTTATATATCAAGAAAGCAAACATAGAAATATCGTAATATAATAATAAAAATCGCAACAAAAAATCTTTCGAGTACAAACTTGTTTCGAGAATTCTTTTTTCGCTTATAATTCGTTCTCTGTCCTTTTCTAATCGAGATACTTTATCCTTATACTCTGTCATCTGTTTTTCCATTTTTTTAACTGTTTCTTCCAAGTTTGATATTAGTAACTTTTGCTCCGAATTATTTTGAAATTTATCAAGTTCATTTTTATAATTAGCACTGCACTTTTCAAAAGCCAAAATAATTTCCTCTAAATAATAAAACATACTCAAATTAATGTTTTTGCAAAGCATTAAAAATTCAAATTTATTCTCGCGTCCGCACATACACGCGTATATATATACATGATTTCATCGAAACAATCTCTAAAAATATAACTTAAACAATATGTTTAAGATTTTCAATAATTATAATTTTATAAAAAACAGAATAAAGATTACATTGTTTAGCTTTTAACAAAACAAAACAAAAAAAAAAGAAAAAAGAAAAGGTTATTAATTTTTGACTTTAATTAATTTTAATTATTTTGTGTACATATGTATTTCAGTTAATTAACAGGTCAAATATTCAATATTTTGTATTAATTGAATAACGTTAAGTAAATAATTGACAAAATTCTTCTATATATTTGTAAACAACATTAGTAGACAGTTTTTTTTTCTGTATTTTTGTTCGGCTTGTTAATTTTTAGTTTAATCCATCTACAATTTCCCAATATTACAATCACTAAATTAAATTTCAAACACGTAACTAAAATAAATAATTTACCACGTTCGTTTTGTAACTGTTCAACCATTCTTTTTAACACTGGTTTTTCCATTTCATTTGTTGGTTTCAGCGGCTTCCAATTTTTTAACAAAGATGTGAGAAATTCTTCAACATTACCTTCTTTTATTAATTTTATATTTTTAGTCAATCTTGCATTTTCGCTTTCAAGCTAAAAATAATATTTACAAAAGTAAGCTTCCATACTAATGATTTCTAGAATTATTAAAAAAACGTTCCCGCCTAGTTTCCCGAATTTTTTTTTCAACGTCATTTTTCCGAAGATTTTATTCCCGAAAGAAATTCTATTCACTAAGAATTATATTAAATTTCTTCTGAATAATTACGGTTATATTTTATAGATTTACATTGTAATCTAGAGTTCTTAAATAATCTAATAGACGATTGTCCATTTTGTGCTCATTGTATACCGTTGTGATGATCATCTGTAATTCCAGCTACTTCATTTTTAGTGATACTTCAACTCCTTAACCCAAATTAAGTTTCGTAACTCTCGTCTCGGAATCTACTTGTTTTTTCTGCATTTCCTTTAAGAATGAGTCTGCGAAGTTTTTTTCTCACGGCTTTCTGCAGCACATCTTGCTTCGACAACTGACTTGGTATGGCTGATAGTGTTCCATGTAATTCAGTTGTTATTATTTTGGGTGGCGATTCCTCCGGATACTCCCCGGCTTTTCTTTTCAGACGTTGTATCAGTAATTCAGCGGCGCATTCTTCTCGATTTGGCGAATGCCTGTGTAGTGTTCTCGGTAGTCTTTTCAAGAGAATATATTTCCTTCACGTAAAAAGATGCTCATTTTCGCTCGCGCAGAACATTTTTTACCACTTACCTTATGATAGTCACAGTAAATCATGCCTCTTTGCTTTTATGACCAGGAATAAATGTACCCTTCTATAATTTTCTCTGTGCCATTATAAGGCTATTTTGAACAGTTGTGAACGATCATAGTTTCAATGAAGTATTTGATCATTCTTTAAATTCCATAAAAGAACTTCAATAACTGTTATTGACAAACTGGTAAATATAGTAATGGGCTAATTAACAAAAAACAAATTAAATTTCAATGGCATTTGGAAGTTTAGACAAATCAACAAATACATATAAATAAATTACTGTTCCTAATTTTCGGAAGAATGAGTTCGGAAATAAGTATTCGAATAAAATAATTCGGCAAAGTGTCCGGGAATTATTAAAATCACTGTTAAACAAATTACACAAATTAGTTGGATATTTTCCTATTTTTAACTTTAAAAAGAAATGTATATACTTTTTTTCCCCCCATACCACGGTTAGAATATTTATGTGCTGAAATATAATCCAATATTTATGTGGCCAATTTATCATAAAATATCTCAAATTTATTAATTATTTTTATTTTATTTTTAATACGCAATATTGATCGCGACTAATATTTATTAGAAGTATACAATTTTTGACTTCAAACTAAATCTCAATCCAGTTTCGAAAATAGTAAATGAGTTACAAATAAAAGATTAAAATAGCGTTATATTGAAAGCAACTTCAGTTTTTTCCTTCTCGCATTAAAAATCTTACAAAAATATACACACAAAAAGAGATTGTTTTTTAACTGTTTACAATTTTGTTTTATATTTTTAATATTTAGTTCTTAAATTTTTCAAATTCTTGAATTTTTAGAAAATGTTTTAAAAGTTGCTTTTTTTTTTTTGATGTTCTATAATATTTAAGTGGCTAAAATAATTTTAGTAATATTTCAAATCAATTAATCCATTATCTGTAAGGATACTACAGTAAAACAACTTTAACATTACAAAACACAGTTTTGTTTTATTTAGGTGAATTTTTTTCTATTCATCATTTGTCACAACGAATTATTAATTTTAAATATTTAACAACTTCTTTCTTACAGCAAGTTTTTGGGAACTCTTTAATTTAACCGAACTAATAATCAGTATATAAATGTACTTGAAACTACACATAATATCATCGTTTGCTTGTATTTCGGATGCACTTACCTCCGAACATTTTCTTTTTAATTCATTCAATTCTTCCAATTTTCTATTCGATTCACTACTTCCCTGAAAACAAGGAATTAATAACACGCACACACCCGTACATAAGTGTATATTGTAAAAGAATAAAATGTTACACTAAGGTAATATAATGTATAAAAATTGTATTTTTCGTCACATTAATTAAATATCCATTAGTGGTGGCTTGCGAATAATTTTACTGAAGGAACCGGATTTAGAAATACGTTCACGCTGTTTAAACTTTTATTAACTATGTTGAAAAATATATAATTCAAAAGAATAGAAAACTAATTTTTAAAATAAATTTAAATTGTAATGTTAAAAATTATAAATTTAAAATGATTGTTGCTTTGCGAAATGTCCGGGGCTTGCTTTACTTTAATGTAAAAACAAAAATATTCGGTTTTATAATTTAACTATAAATGAAATCTATTTGGAGCAGAGAATTACAAGAATATCAGACTAGTCTTTATCGAATTTTAATTTGACACTATCTTTAAACTGTTAAGAACAGGTTCCGTACTTACATATCATTTCCGCGATTTCATTTAGATAGTCACAGTAAATAAAACAATTTATATTATAACAGTTATCATCCGTTCATTAGAATTGCAATGATGCAATTTTTATCGGTGATGCATAAGAAACCGTTTCTCGCATGTATTTTTCTCCAAAAGATCAAAAAGGAGGTTCGAATTAAACAGCTGAGTTTTATTCAACACCACTCATGTTGTTGTTATAATTAATATAATTTTCCAATCGATTAGTTATCAGAGATAGCATTTCAGATCCAAATTTTATTTACGTAAGAGTCCTATATTAACCAGTGAATATTTGTTAGGAGTGCGTTAAAAAATTATATTATATTCTATGAACATTCACATAGCCGACTTCGCAAGAGATCAACTCTCATTTATTTTACAAAACTAGTTACATACATAATGTGTTGAAAAATGAGATATGCTCCAAGTTGCTTTAATTCTGCACAGTATGTAATTGCTGATATCCACATATTTTTTTATTATTTAGTTTGGAAGGATAATACTAAAATTTCTTTAAAGTATAAAATGCATTTTTTACGTTCAAAATTTATAGTACGTCAAACTAATGTTCCTAATGATTGGCCATTTCTGATAGTATTAATATTCCTAAAAATTAATTATAATTTTTTATCCATGAAACAGACTAAGAAATGAATAAGGAAAGATACATGAATATAAAAAAAGAAACAGGATAAAGAAAATTTTACAAAATAAGAATCATCGTGTTAAATAAAAATCAATTTAATGGAAACTTAATTATAAAAAAGTCAAAAGAGATCGACAACTGCGGAAAATCGTGTCAAAAATTAAATGATTTTAAAATATTTTAAAAATTCGATTAAGCTTTTTTAAATATTTTTAAAACCCAAAAACTTTAAATCGCATAATAATCGAAATGAACACGCTTTTAAAATCAGTATATGTCGGAATGTTCTAGTGACTTTATCAATTAATGTTGTCACATATTATCACACATTTTACATTTCTTATTAGCGTTATAATATATTCTACAATTATTAAAATTATATTTCCATCGTGACGTCCCGTAAAGGATTTTAGTTAAATTGTAAAATGACCTCAATACGACATAAGACTAAACAAGTTAAACGCAGACTGTATGAAATTTAAATTTACTTAAAAAGGGAACGTGGTCACTTCTACAAGTTTAGATAATGCTTACACGAATTTAAAATGTTTACTAGAACAATTACGTGCAAATTTTCTTACATTTCTGTATGATGAATTTTCTTTACCAAAAACCACGGTTAACAAGTTAAATAATTTAAAACCTAAATTACTTCATTAAAGTCCTTCAAGATGTGTTTGCGCAAATAGAACTAAGCAGCTTGTTTAATACGATCCGTTTTCATTCCTTATTTTTTAAATAATTCACATTGTAACATTTTTTTTCAGCGAAAAAAAATGAAATAACTTTTATTTGAAATAAAGAAGTGATTAATTATAAAATTAATTTAATTAAAATTACCGTTAGAAAAAGACAAATGTACACACCGCTACCGATTCATATGCAGATCGATTATGAACGCACATGAAACAATACAAGTACCCACGTGTGCGTACATAATGGTCTAAGAGCCGACTACATGGGTTTCAATATGTCTCGGTACATGAAATATTTTACGTGGAAAAGGTTGAATGTCTGCCAGCAAAACGAAAGCCCGACAGTCAGAAGGCGCACCGGAAGCTAAGTGAACGGGCGAACGATCAAACGTGTAAATTTTCCGACTAAAAAAATTGTCGAGGTGAACGGCTGAAAATTGATATCAAGGATCGTGAGAAAAGCAGTAAAAAAAATGTCAGAAAGGTAAGTGGAAGCTAAAGGGTTGTCAGAAGCGGCCAAAAAATATCGGAAAATTTACATTTAAAGAAAACTTCTGGCAATTTAAATTTACACTGTTTTCGTGTAGACAGTAAAGTATGTGTAAAGTGTCAGAAGTTAAAGTGGAAGAGATTATGAGGAAACCGGGTGCGAAGTGCAAGAGCGTGCACCGATCGTTTTTCTTTTGATTTTTACACCGTACATATTTTAAAGCATTCCTGACAATTTACCTGACTAATCAAGGGGGACTTGAGAAACTATTATTAAAATGTCAGAAGTTAATTAATGAGAATTCATAAATTTAATTAATAATTGATTGTAACGTTTGCAATATTCTGCATGAATTTTATGTTTAAACAAAGCATGATACCGCTAATATTGAACGAGAGAAAGAATTAACGCAATCAACATCTGTCTGTTGACCTTGAAGAGGATAGAGCAAATGGTACACATGTGCGATAGAAGCGAGTGACGACAGTGAAACGAATGGCGTAGGATTAGATATGTGCAGATTTCATGCATTTACCGGTTGCGATTATAATCCTGCATTTTTTAAGAAAGGTAAACAGCGCTCATTTCAAATACTCGCAAAAAATAAGGAGTTTCAGCAAGCACACACTAGTTTAGGAGATACATACTTTTGAAAAAATAGAGGAATTCGTTTACAGTATGTACGGATATGAGACACAAAAAAAAAATCAATAATGTTAGATATCGAATGTTCATCCGAAATTATAAAGTTAAAAATACTGATGAAGACTTTTTAAAAGCAAATTTGAAAAACTTTGGCGCTTCCTGCTTGCCACCTTGCTGCACTGAGCGCTTCTACAGCAAATGATAAGGGTACACCATATTGCACACTTGTCGAATAAGGCAACATTATTGGATCTAATTGAATTTGAGCCTGAAACATCAGGCTCGACCTTAACCGATGGCAAATATGACTTTCTGTGGTTTGAAGGCCCATAGTTGCCTCCATTAGTAAAAGATGTCATTCTGGATAATCAGGATTCGGAAGGTAATTTTCGATTTGTGACTCTTAATGGCATATATGATTTATTTAGTTTATTTAAATATTTATTATTTTCAGCTGATGACGAGGAGTCTCACTATGATAGCGATGAAGATTCATAAATTAAAGAAAATGTGCAACATAAAGAATATGAAACTGACTGATTATTTCATAATTTGCTACGAATAAAATTTATTTACTTTTTTTATAAAAATTAATATCTTTTGAGTTCTGACTTCTGACTTTTCGGTAACAGTTTCCCAAATCCCCCTTCATCAATCAGATAAAAATTGTCAGAAATGCTCTAAAATATATATGGTGTAAAAATCAAAAGAAAAACGATCGGTGCACGCTCTTGCACTTCGCACCCGGTTTCCTCATAATCTCTTCCACTTTAACTTCTGACACTTTACACATACTTTACTGTCTACACGAAAACAGTGTAAATTTAAATTGCCAGAAGTTTTCTTTAAATGTAAATTTTCCGATATTTTTTGGCCGCTTCTGACAACCCTTTAGCTTCCACTTACCTTTCTGACATTTTTTTTACTGCTTTTCTCACGATCCTTGATATCAATTTTCAGCCGTTCACCTCGACAATTTTTTTAGTCGGAAAATTTACACGTTTGATCGTTCGCCCGCGCACTTAGCTTCCAGTGTGCCTTCTGACGGTCAGGTTTTCGCTTTGCTGGCAGAAATTGAACCTTTTTCACGTAAAATATTTCATGCACCGAGACAAGTTGAACCGATGTAGCCCTTCGTCGATAACTTTTTCACATTGAGAGTTCTTCGTGTTTATTTTCTATAACTATTTATTTATTAAATATCGAATTTTATCGCTAAATATTTAGAGACATCAATTTTGAATTGGTAAAGGATTGAGTATTGTCGCATTACTAAACTCTCGTAAAGACATTTGAAATATAAACAACCAAACTAGAATTTACCTTAACGTAAAAAATATTGATGATGAGAAGATATTTATCAGATATTGGTTTACCAAGTTTTGATTCCTAGAGAATCTTGTTGAATATATTTTTGCAACAGAATTAAGCGTTATTATCCGTTATTATAAACATCAAAAATGTTATCGTACATTAAAAATGTAATACCTTCCGCACTGCTTCCAACTCATTTTGTATTTTCGATAGTTTAGTCTTTAGTCCTGCAACTTCATCAGATTGCTTAGTAACTTTTTTCGCGCCTTTCGTTATTATTAATTGTTTATTTTCATTTTGCAATTTTTCATTTTCTGCCTCCAAATCACAATTTTGACTTCTTAAAACGCTCACTTCCTGCTCTATCAGTTTAAGCTGCTGTTGCAAATCGACTGTATGCTGATCGTAATCTAGCGACCTGTGTCAATAAAAATCTGCAAGACATTCATTGTCATTCTATACATTTAATTTAATCAATACGCGTTAATATTTTAGCGAGGAAATAATCTGCAAAGGATATTTATTACGAAACTTAATTGGAAGTCAACAGCTTTTTCTGAGTTTATTTACAATTTTACAAGTACCGAAATTTTTTTTAAAAACTATTGTTCACAAACATCTATAATAATATATTTTAAATTCTTTTAAAATTTCACTATTCTAAAATTCGTTTATATAAATCAAACTTTCGAATCAGAAAACGAAAGGTAGATTTATAGGTCAGCTTTAATATTATTCATTGCAACGATTACAACATGAGAAAATGTAAAACATACGAAAATAATACAGATATTATTTTAAAAAATTGTACGCAGTCCGTTTAGAAACAAACGGGAGTTCGACTAGATAAACGTATCTCGAAACTAATAAAAGCATTGAAGGTAAGAATAAGTGGAAAAAAATATAAAAGATGTTAAATGTATTACATTCTATAATTTTAATTTATTCAAGATTAATTTTTGACGCAACAAATGTTCAGAAGATTCTGATTTCTATAGGACCTAGCAAGAAGTAAGAGCAAATTATACTTTAAATCGTAATTGTGACGCACTTCCCCATGAAAATTTAACTCGCACTAAATTAATATTTGAAGAGTTGCCTAATGGCAGTTTCCTAGAATGTTGCGAAGAAATCTGTATACCTAAAATAATAATGCAAATTTAATTAAACAATATAAAATTTTTCTAAGGAAATATGTGAACGTGTAAAACGATAGTATCATGTTCGAATCGATCTTTTGTTCGTCTGTTTAATTTTATCTTTCATCGTGTTTAGTAACATAAAGATTCATGGTGACCGCTCAAATATAATTTTTAAATTTCCAGCTTATTCTCGGTTTTTTTCTGGTCCAAATCCTTCCAATTTCCTGATTACTAGAGCTGTACAATAAGAAGAATGTAATTTTTTTGTTACTATTGGTATTATTTGACTGCCGTAACATATTTTTTATTTTATATGAATAAAACAGAACTTTGCAATTTATTTTAAGTGAAGTACATTAAAAAATACGTTAATTTTTAAATGATTTTTTCTTATTAAAAATATCATTTTTGGGGATATTTTTACTTTTTCCCGATTTTACAACAAAATTCCTGGCTAATTCCGGTTTTCTTCGTTGGGTGGTCACTCTGAGAATTATTCGGAGAACTCTTTCCTTTTATATTCACGTTCCAGTTCCTCTTTCGGACTTGAAGATATCCAGTAAATCCGTCGCATATAAATCCTTCCAACAACACTGCAATCAGATCCCAGACACAAACAAACTAAAAACCATAAAGAAAACCATAGATGTTTGGCAAACTTCATATCAAAAACCCAGAAAAAAAGAAGTCGTATTATTCAGACTAAGAGCAGGTCACTCAGCTCTCACTCACGGTTATATATTAAACAAACAGCCTCGACTTATATGTGAACCCTGCACAGTTCCCATCTCCATTAAACACATACTAATCGATTCAGACAATGATACCAAAACATACAAACTCTTCTCCTTCTTGCAAGCTACCAGTCTTAAATCCAAACAGTTCTTACGCCTCTAGCCATAAGGCTGTACATGGCTTAAAAAAAAAAAAAACAAATTACTGAATATGTTCGTCGCGTATGTTTTTTTTGTTTTTTTTTTTAATGATATTCATATGGACCGATTTTACTGATTCTTTTTTCATTAGAAAGAGTACTATTCAACTTAGATACCTTGTGAGTATTGATAAAAACCGGTGAATATAAATTGAGCATTTGTCAAAAAACTTAAAAAAATGTGGCCTCTTTAGATAAATTTTTTTCTTCATATTTTTTATTAATATAAAAGAGGCGATTGATGTTTTTCCGTGGAAAATCAGTTTAAACTAAAGAGATCGTTTTTTTTTGTTTTGTTTTTTTTAAAATATAAAATATAGAGAATAACGTGACAAAAAAGTTGATTTTTAGCAAGAAAAATTTTCAAACATCACGCTAAAAATTGTAAAATAAAATTTTTTTTAAAAAAAAAATACCGACTTCCAGATTTATTAGAAAAATTTAATAAAAATGCACTAAAAAGTAAAAAATGACTATTCGATGAAAACTATATTTCAGAGTGATATAACTTGAGTGATTTGAGTGATATTATCAAAAAAAATATGTGCGGCCTCCTCCCCGAGCTCCGCTAAACCCCTTAAACCACCGTCTAACTTATCTCTAAGTATGGACGCTGATAGCGTTTCGAAACGAAAATCGGCAGACCTCCTTTCGCCCATTTCTTCTATTCAGCTGAAAGAAATTAGACTCTCCCAGGCTGATCTTATGGCATCTCCTGATTCCTCAAGCACTGATTGTACAGTTACGATACTAATAATGCTGAGAATGACAATAGGAACAATTCTAATGATAATACCAATAACAATAATAATAATAATAAAGAGAATTTAATGTTTTCTATTGATCATCCGGGGCCTTTCACCGTCTACGTTGAAAATTGCTCTAAGGAAAGAAATCTAGGTAATTTACATCCCTTGGCCCTTGCCAAGCTAATCAGCTCCGTTTCCGCGTCACATTTATGTATTGTCCCTCAAAGCAGCGGTTGTGTCGCAATCAAATTTCCATCCGTTGATTCCGCTAACGCCTTTCTTGCACATCCTAGTTTTTTCGCGCAACATAACATCAGAGCGTATATCCCTAATAGTGTATTATTCAGAATGGACGTCATTTCCGGCGTGCATCCGTTGTTTTCTGAATATGAAATATTGGAAGGAATTGAATCGTTAATCCCCATCGCTTCTATTCGCCGTATATGCCGTTCTTCAGACGGCGTTAAAATCCCTACTTGTTCAGTCGAACTTCCCTTCCGGAATTCGTTTTGATTTTTAAGATGCGATTTCCCGTTTCCCCTAGTATCCGATCGCCTACACAGTGTTCCAAATGTTTTCTTTTTGGACATATCGCGAAGCACTGTCGTAGTTTTTCTAGCATCTGTTCACACTGTTCTTCTAAGCACTCAGTCTCTGAATGCAGCAACCTACAGGTACCGCCCATCTGTCGCAATTGCAAAGCACCCACTCTGCCATTGACCGATCCTGCCCTGAATGGATCAGGCAGAAGGATATAAAACGTATTATGGCGTTTGACAATATTTCATTCCAGGAGGCCTCTCACTTGAAAAACAACAATTTAACTTCTCGTGTCTTTTCATATGCCGACAGAACCTCAATATCCAGCTCTTCTTCTAATAATTCCAAGTCTCCTTCATCACCTCCCTCCCCCCTCTCTAATTCTTTCCCACGTCCTAAATCTCCTACCTTTCATAAAATCCGTAACTCCAAAGCGCTTTATAAACCCTCTCCGCAGTTTCCCTATCTTCCATCTAACCGTATCCCATTCCCTTCTAATGAATGGGCTTTCAACAAATCTACTCCTACTCCGTCTAATATTCTCTCAAATCCTGCTAAGGACAATCCTGCCTCGTTGGTCTCTCCTAACTCCTCTCATCCAATTTCTTCTCCTTTAATTGAAAATATTTCTTTAGCCATCTTGGAAATATAGTCTTTTCTAATAACATTGCCTCTTCTTCCTTTGTCGACTCTTTATCTCGTTTCCTTGTCAGTAAAGTTCAGATAAATTAATTCCTCTTGCTATGATTAAGAAAATAGGAAGGAAAGTAAGAAGATTTGGGGCCGAATTTTCTTCTTTTTGTTCTCTTCTGTTTCTTTTCTTATGCCCTAAATTCTCTTTACTTCTTTCTTATCTAATCTTTCTGCTAACGCACAAAATAAAATATTTAAATCAGTTGTATAACTGTTTAATTGTGTTATTCAATACCTCCTCTTCCTTATTTGTAAATCGTGCAGTCGCTGAAGTGTTCAAAAGCACTGTCGGGCTTCAGTACATTTCTTACATCTTTTTCTCTTTCGAATGCACTGATGTCAAGATAACTTGCTCAGTACTTGAACTCGGTTGCATTCGAATTATTTCTGTTTTCTCTCACATTTGCTGTTCCACTAGTGGAGCGGTGAGATTGACTCAAGCATACAGCAAGAGCTATGTAACAAGAAGCTTTGCGTAGTATAATCTAACCCTAACGGGTATTATTGCATCTATGCAAAGGTTTCAAAACCTGTTTGCTCTTAGCAGAAATTTTTTGTTTGGCTCGTACGTTTTCCTACACGAATGTACTCTTTCTTCCTTCGTTTCATTACTTTTAGAATTCCCTTCTAATCTATTAGCCCCGACTTACTTTCTCCGGATTTCTAATCGTTCTAATTTACTTTCCTCCGTCTCTCATCCAACCTATTTCAATCCCATTAATATGAATGCCTTTACTTTTCTTTTTACTTTATATCAACTACTGTGCCTTCTTATTGTTTTTGTCTTCCCGTTTTTCAATCCTTATGCTTCTAATACGTTCCCTGTTTCACCATGATGGCTGCGTTCAATATACTTCAGTGGAATTGTCGTAGTCTCAGAGCCAATAAAAATTCATTAGAGGGTCTATTGGATATTCATAAGGTTAGTGTTGCTCTCATCTCAGAAACGTGGCTTCGGTCGGGCACGAACTTTAATATTAAAGGGTATAAAATAATTAGATGTGATCGACATGACGGGTATGATGGTACCGCTATCCTCGTTAAAAATGCCATTCCTTTCAGCTCTCATAATGTTTCTCTGAACCTCCCTCTTATTCCTAACCAACTCAACATAATCCACATCTCTCTCCGTACCACCCTTCCGCATCCCATTTGTCTTCATCTATGTTCCTCCTAATTATGATCTTCGTCAGTTCCCTCTTTCCACTTTTTTCAAATCTGTCCCGCAACCATTTATTATCGGGGGTGACTGGAATGCCCATTCGCCCTTGTGGGGTTGCACATCCTACAATTCCAACGGTTTCATCCTTGAGAATGGTACTTTTTCCGATAATTTAATTTTTCTTAATGATCACTCCCCAGCCTATTTCAGATATCCATCTATTTCCAGTTCTCTTGATCTAACCTTTGTTTCTTCTACTATTGGTCTTAATTATAACTGCAGAACTCTTATGGGTTCTTACGGTAGTGACTATGTTCCTATCCTAATAACTCCTGTAAACTTTTCTTCTCCAACTTGCTTCAGGCCTCTACATTCTCCTCGGTGGAACCTCTCCAAAGCAAATTGGACTATGTTTCGTTCATGTGTCGATCACTTCCTAGTACTCAACTCGACTCCGATCCCATACTTCTCTATAATTCCTTTTTAAATTCCGTCGAGTCTGCTCTCTCCCTATCTTCACCGACCCATCATCATACATCTAACAACTACAATAAAGCCTCATCTTTTTGGTGGAATGAGGAATGCAACCGCGCATTCCACCATAGTCGTGTCACCTTTAGAATTTTTCGATTAGACCCTACAACTGAAAACTTTCTTGCTCATAAGCGAACGAACGCAAGAGCTAGGTATATACTTAAAGTCTTAAAAAGGTACTTTTGGAAAAATTTCTGTTCTTCATTCTCTAGGAATACCCCTATTTCTCATATCTAGAAAATGGCTAGAGCTTTCAAATCCGTATCCTCTGAACGTTCTTCTAATCTCAATTTTTCTAAAGTTAGCTTAGAATCCTTTATTGACTCCGTTGCTCTTGCTTATGTTCCTAACGTTGACGAACTGTATCTAATCCCACCTCCGCATAATTCCCCGACACATTTCCTAACTTCTGCTTTCAATATTTATGAATTAAAATCTGTCCTTTCCAAATATTCTAGCCCCACTCCAGGTCTTGACAGTATACCTTTTCCGGTCCTTAAAAACCTGTCTGAACAGTCCCTTACGTTTCTCCTTCACCTTTTTAATTGTTTCCTCTCCAGAGGTATAACTCCCCCCTCTTGGAATTCTTTTATAATCATTCCTATTCCTAAAAAAAGTTCTTCCTTACGTTCTATTTCTTTGGCATCCTGTACCAGAAAACTGTTTGAAGGTATGTTAAACAAGCTCCTTGTTTGGTGGCTAGAGCATAATATTGTATTTCCTAGCAATATGTTTGGCTTTCGGCCTGGTATTGGTCCTTCTGATTGTATTAGTCTTTTCGTCTCCCATATATACCAATCCTTTATCTAAAAAAATTATACTTTGGCTTCCTTCATCAATATATCCTGTGCCTTTGATAATATCCATCTACTTACTCTAAAAGATAAGATGATAGCAATTAACGTTCCATTGCACTTGACTTCCCTTATTATCGATCTCATGCAGAATTGTTCTATCCGCCTCTCTGCTCCATCTTTTGAAACCTCATGAATGATTTTTCGAGGTCTTTCCCAACGTTCCTCCCTCAGTCCTACTCATTTTAACATATACACTATTAGTGTGGTTTCTCTTCCTCTAAATTCTTCGTCTTTATTTTTTGCTGATGACATCCTACTTTATGCCTCATCTCATGATATTATATCAGCCAGTGAGACACTTAATTCGTCTCTTTCTGTGTTGGATCATTCCCTTTCCTCAATTAAGCTTTTTATTTCTCCTACTACATCTTGTTATACCATATTTACTCTGCGACCTCCTGCTTCTGTCTATCTATCCCTAGCAAATACACTCCTTTCTCGTGTTAATTGTTTCTGTTATCTTGGTATCTTCCTTGATAGTCGATTATCCTTCTCCGAACACATCAAGTATCTTTCCCCTTCAACAACCAAAAGGCTAAACTTGCTGAAGGCCTTACTCCAACCAAATGGGGTGGTGATCCTTATATCATTATTTCTCTATATAAATCTATTATCCGTTCCAAATTTGATTATCGTTCTTTTATTTATGGTAGTGCGTCTAAGACCCGTCTTTCCAAACTAGATGTAATACAAAATTCTTGCCTTCGTTTCTGTCTTGGTGTTCTTAAATCCTCTTCAGTTCCAGCAGTCCTTACCGAATCTAATACACCACCCCTTTCTATTTGCAGATCTTATTTTGGCTGTCCTTTTCTTACTAAGCGTCTCCCACTCACGTCCTCTACTCTTATCCATTTCTAGGAACTGGCGTTTCGTACCTAGGAAAACTCCTATTCTATCTCTCATTTCTCTTCGGCTCAGTTCGTTTTGTCCTTACGTAATGTCCTTTGTCAATCTCCCTTATTTCACTTTTAATTTCGCCGATCTCTGCCATCCTCCAAATATGTTTACTGTACCTACGCTCTTTAAGTTTCTTCCGCAAGCCCTAATCGGACAGGAATTCCACAGTTTTATCAATTCTGATTTTCCTTCGCATGCAACCGTGTTTACAGATGGCTCGAAGAAGTCGGATGGTGTCGGTGCCTCTTTTATCCGCCCATATTTTGGCTTTTCAGAATCTTTTCGCTTGCCTCCTTTCTGTTCCATATTCACAGTCGAATTGATGGCTATCCTACGTTCCATTATTTTCATTTCCTCTAATCACATTTCCTTCAAATTCTTGATTATATCGGACTCCATGACCGCCCTTCAGGCCATTTGCTCTCCCCTTCCTGATCATTCCTGTGATTTTATCATACTCCGCATACGCTCACTTATCCACGTTCTTTCTTCCCTTCATTCTATTCAAATTGATTTGCTGTGGGTTCCTAGTCATTCGGGCATCTACGATAATGAAGCGGCGGACTCCTTGGCTCGGGTTGCTGCCTATTCTCACTTCTTCTTTAAAAAATCCCATCGTCCAATCTCCTTCAGCTGCGCAAAGGGTTTCATCTCAAGGTTTGGTCGAATATGTACGTTTCCTCTTTCTCTAACAATGGTTCTTTCTATCTGTCTGTCCAACTAGTCTTCCTCCCAATCCGTGGTTTTCTTTGTTTCCTTCACTTTATCATTCTGTTGTTGTCTCCGTTATTCGCTTGCGCTTTAACCATTCTCTGTTGCCTTCTTCCCGTTTTCGTTTTTCGTTCGTTGCCTCTCCATATTGTGCTCTCCACTCAAACGGAAAGCATGTTGATGCGTACCATGTGTTCTTTGAGTGTTCATCTCTGTCTGCTGAGTGCTCTGCTTTCTACTTCAGTTTGCTGAGACTTGGTCTTCCTACTCCATATTGCGCCTCTTATGTTTTATCTCTTCCCTCTTCACAGGTGGTTCCTATTATTTGTTCCTTTCTACTAACAATATCTGACCGTATCAAGATATAAGTGATTCCTTCCTATTCTAATTGTTTCTGGGTAAAGGTCCCCGGTTGACAAGCCCCCTCCCCAAAAAAAGTGATATTATCGTAATTCTTATACATTAGGTTTCTATTTAATAAAAATTATATTTCAGAGATTACGGTAATTCGTATACAACATTAACTTTTTGGAGTCGATATCAAATTTATATTACAGTATCTAGAAACAATTTAATGAATATTTAATGCAGTTTTTAATTATTATTTTAATATAAATTTGATGCCGACTCCAAATAGTTAATGTTGTATAAAAATTACCATAATATCACCTTAAGGTATATCACTTTGAAATATAATTTTCATCGAATAATTATTTTTTCCTTTTATTGCATTTTTATTAAATTTTTATAATGAATCTGGAAGTCGGTATATTCTTTTTTTTAAACATTTTATTTATTTCAAGCAGCTTTCGTAATGTTTTTGATATTTATATGTAAAGTTGTTTTTATTTCGAACAGTAATTCGATTTATTTATTTTCTCTTTTTATTCATTTCAAATTTCTATTTATTCATTTATTATTCATTTTTTTCTGCTTTTTCAATCACAATTTTGTTAGATGAGTGTCTAAAGGGGCCACTTTGCGGCCTCCTTTTCCATCAGAAACGAATAAGTCGTCCAATTTACCTTTTAATATGGAGTAGGTCCGAATTTAAACGCAAATATGCAGACTTCCTTTCTCTATTTCCAATACTTAGATAATAATATAACAACAATATCAATAACATTAATGCTAACGATATTCAACACTTACGATAATTATAATAAAGCCAATGTTGAGCGTAAAATAATAATAATAATAATACTATGGCACATTTGTCAGGGGCACTGGTGGCGATAATTGGAAGTACCTGAATAGTCGAGCAATAGCGGACTACTGGCGGAGTGTATGTTCAGATCAGACGAAACATAATCATGATGCTAAATGGAGACAGGATATAGAGAAAGAGCGCAATGTCAAAAATAAAAATCACTAAGAGATACGTTGAAAAAGTGATAAAAAACACTTTAGGAAATCACCTGGTGTACACGGCATACGTAATTTCTGGTATAAAGAATTTCCGAGCATACATGAAAAACTAGCATAGCTGTTTAACGAGTGTATAAAAAATCCATCGAAATTACCAGAATTTTGTACGACAAGTGTGACATACTTAATTTCAAAAGATAAAAAAACAAAAGACCCGTCTAAATATAGACCTATCACAGTCTCCCTACTATTTAAAAATTATTTATTTCTATACTAACTGAAAAAAACAGGTTTTTTACGTATGTGAACATGAGTAACGCGAGTGTTGAGACGGAGCACCGTTACACGATCAAGTATTATGTTCGGCGTGATTTGCCCGACACGGAAACTCTTCGAGAACTTAAGGAAGTGTTTAAAGATAATGTTTTAGGCCAGAGTACAATTTTGAGGTGGCATAAGCACTTCCTCGCGTCCTTAGATCAACGCCCGAAGAAGAATTCAGAAAAACGATAACTATGGAGTGGCAGGATCGAATGCGTCAATGTATCAAAAACGAAGGACGTTATTTCGAACGTGGTTTAGGTTTAGGCGATGGTAATAGCGATAGCGATTGATTTTTTTCCGATTCTGTGTGATTTTGTACTTCGTGCAATAAAAGGTGAAAAAAAATCAAGTTTTCATCTTCATTTCACTCCAGTAAAATCGTCATAACTCATTCAATTTTCGACCTACAGACTTCACCAAGCGCCCATTTTGTAGCCAATTAAATTCTCAGTAGAATTTAAAAATGTCAAAAAAATTCACGCGCGTAAAATAATCGCGCGCGTGTATTCAAAAAACCTGTATGGTCAGAGCGAAGTAGGTCGCGTAAAATGTCCATAATTTAGACAATTTTTAAGTTACAGATTTCAAATTGGTCTCATTTTGTAGCCAAAAGATTGATCTAGATGCCAATATATTCGCCAAGTCAATGCAGTGCACGACGGCGCGACGCCAGCGTTGGTCTCTGTTTTTATGTGACAACCATTATACATGACTTACACAGTAGACTATGCTCATTCAAGATATCCTATAATCAATACCGGTATAAAGAAAGCGTATTAAAAAAGGATGAGAATACTTAAACAGCACTATAAAGTTACTTCTACAATATTATTATCAAAATATTAAAATATTTAAAAATTTTGTCATTAAATTCTGGCTTATAATAAGCAAACATTTTAAGAAATTTTATACAAATAATTTTAAAGGATTACAAGCAAAAAATCAGTGGATATTTTGATGTGTTTTATACGTATTTTTTATTTCGTGGCTTACTAAAAAGAGCTTTTTTGTAAAAAAAAAAAAAAAAAGAAATACTATAGGGTCACCCTAAAAGTTTCGACGATTTCAAAAATTTATAGAAATATTCGGTTAATAGGTAGAGCGACCACGACGCGCTCTATGTGCGGTAGAAAACGTTAATTTTATTCCTAGTGTACGTCAATAACCACGTCGCATTGGCCCAAGCAGCAACGCGCGTTTGCAATCGAATGTTATTTTCAAACCGGTGAATTGGTGATACGTGTGCAGCAGGAATTCCGAAAACATTTTAATATTGATCCGCGAAAAGCGATACCAAATCGTAACACAATCTTAAACTGGATTATAGGCTCCATCAGGTGATAATCCGCACATTATTCATGAAAAACCAATGCACAATCCGTATGTGACAGTGTAGGCCGGTGTTGCAGCGTGGGGGATAGTCGGGCTTTTCTTCTTCAACGGTAACACCAACACGGAGCAATATATGAACATGATTGAAACCTTCTGAGTGCCCTCTCTACGTACCAAACGTAAACTACGCTCAACATGGTTCCAGCAGGATGGTAGTGTTCGGCACACGGTAACGCGAACGATGGAATTGCTGTGTCGAACATTCGGTGCATGCATCATCTCTAAAGACTCCCCTCTCGTATGGCCACCTCGCTCCTCTGACTTCTTCCTATGAGGATATTTAAAGGCTATAGTCTGCACTACCAAACCGCGCAACTTGGACGAATTAAAGGACCGAATTCAAGCCGGAATGTCACAAATTCCAAAATCGATATTGGAGCATGTGTATAATAATTGGGTGTTTAGATTGAGATCGTGTTTTCGCTGCAAACGAAAAGCATTTGATTGGTGTAAGTTTTTAATAAAAAATTGAAGAATTAAACTTTATTTTCATGTGCAGTTTTTTTTTTCTTTTGATTTTTTAAACCAAATTTATACAGGTTTGAAATCGTTGAAACTTTTTGGATGGCTCTATACATAAGAAATGAGAAACTTTATTCCCAATACTTTTTAAAAAGAAGACTAAAATTTGTTGTTACGAAAAAAACGAAAACGCACCTCAGATGTTATGAGATTTTATGAATAACGATTAGCAAAGCGATTCAAATGAAAATGTCAACTGATTATAACTTTTTACTTTAAATTGCTTACGAAATAACTGTTTTTCATTACACCGCATCATTTTTATATTTTTACTCACTATTTATCTTAAAATTAAATTGTGAAATTATTTTTGACCTATCCTGTATTATATGTGTTAAAACATCGTCAGCTATAATGAATAATTTATAATAAAAAATTATATATAGATTAATCAAAAGTACGTTTAATAATTTCGTGAAACATTTCACATTTTCGATTAATTCAATAAAGGTAACGAAAACTATTAATAATTAGAAACAAACATACTACGAACATTTAAATTTAATATGTTCGTTATTTTATTATCATGTTAATTTTAAAATTTATCGATAATCATTATAGTACCCGTTTAATATACGGATTTATCATTTTACTAATTTCGAAATAGTTTACAGATAATTATTACATCGGTACATAAAATTGTCACTAAACTGAGTAGATAAAATTTACCTGCTTTTCTGTAAAGTTTTTGATTTCTTCTTATTACAGGCTAGTTCCGAGCTTAATTCAGTACATTCTTGTTCCTTAGTTTGTAATTTATTGCGCAATTCAAATACTTCACTTTCTAATTTCTAAAAAAAAAGAAAAAAAACGGGAACTTAAATATAAAATAACCTGAGTACACTTCAACCACCATATTGTACAAACATGTTTAAAAAATGAAATTTAAAAGTAAAATACCTTTATTACGTCATCACTATTAGTATTCCGGTGACCGATTGACGATTTTTGTACTTTTTGGGCAACTAATTTTTCTTGAAAATCATTCGCTTTTCTTTTTAAGGAATCGCAAGTTTGTTCCAATTCTTCAATTTTTTTGCGCAAAACCATACTTTCCTGAAATTATTACATTATATTTCAATATTTCTTTGAATACGTTAATTCTCGACATCACTAAATCAATTAACTCACATTTGTCTTAAAAATAAATTTTGAATTAATTTTAATTGAAACAAAAGAGATATATAAGAACAATGCGATCTGTAATTTTATTGTTCAGTTAACAGTCGGGACAATGTCCGGATACGTTTCCTGCTTCGAAGAAACATATAAAAGGTAAACGAATTAAACTGTACTGAAAAATAGGAGCCTACTATTTTAACATTTAAAATACTAAGTCTACATCAAACTCGTATCTGAGTAGCTATGGTTCGTACAATCTTAGCGAAGGATCCAAAAAAGATGGACGATCCCAATTTAAAATCAACAAAGAAATTCATAAAATTTCGGCCCTGAATCAACCATTTCAGCTTGTTTGGTGAACAACTCTTTCCGTTTCTTTAAACTCTGTGCTCTATTTTGTCAGTTAAAAGAATGATTATTTCAATAATACATTCAGGTGATCTAAAGAAGTATACATGTATAACATACATATAGAAGTGCAAATAAAAATCACATCGAAATCCTAAAATAATTCAGACTAAACTGTCACATGGTGGCCGCTGAAATATAATTTTTAAATTCCCAGTTTGTTCCCAGTTTTCCCGGTCCAACTCTTCCCAATTTCCTGATTATGAGAATTGTACAAAAAGAAGAATGACATTTTTTTGTTACTATTGATCGTCGCAGCATATTTCATATAAATAAAACAGAACTTTATAATTTATTTTAAGTTAAGTGCATTAAAAAATGCATTCATTTTTCGCTTCAAATGATTTCTTCTTATTAAAAATATCGTTTTTGGCTATTTTTACTTTTTTTTCCTGGTTTTACGACAAAATTCCCGATTTGTAAAATTCTCGGTTGGATGGCCACCTTATATCACTGAACAGAACAGAATTTTTACACTATACCCAAAAAACAATTGATAACTGCAAAAAAAAAAAGATTCAAAAATTAGTTTAATATTATCAGAACAAATTGGAGGAGCATCTTAAATCTTTAACGATTAGCTCTTCAAATATGCAAACCAAAAAAGATCTTAATTTATCTTATTTTAACACATGTTAAACTAACAAAAGACCAATGGTAATGCAATTACTTACCAATCCGGTGGTTTCATTGTAACTCTTCGAAAAGAAAAGAAAAGTTAAAAAGAAGAAATCTAATATTAAAGAAGTTGCTTTATTAGACAGGTTATCTATAATAATGATAAATGCGAAGTGTTTTAACGCCCCCCCCTCAAAAAAAAATCAAATTATAATCTAATCACCATGCTCTAATTTTCCCTATAACTCTATATCTTGATAATTAACCTACACTATCACAAACAACAAATTTAGAATACATCGGATTTTTCAGTAGAAAAAAGTCAATAACGTTATAAATCGGATCGGTACATTCATTTGCTATCATTCTCGTCCTGGGTAACTTTTTTTAATGTATTTCACGAGAAATTTGCTGCAAGAAGTCGTAGAAACAATGTGGGGATATTTCTGTTCCACACTCGCCTTGAATAAGACAAAATTATACAATTTAAAGCTCGATGACAGAAAATCGAAAAACTTTTTTTAAACGATTTAAACATTAAACAGTTAAATTGTTCGACCACCAGTTTAGTTTACCTGTTCATTCAATTCTAACAGAATCTTTAATTCTGCAGGATCTTCTTCATCAGAAATTCCCTCATCTTTTTCAATAGCTGATTCCGGAGATAGATGGCTATGCGTAGGGCTCGACCTTCTACCTGTTTATTCAAGTTAAATTTTAAATTAAAATTTTTACGAATGCAAAAACAAAAATTTCTTGTTATTTATGAAGCGAACAGTGAATGTTATTTTTCTATAACAACTACAAAGCGAACACTCTGTGTCGTTCTTGTTAATAATACTCAATTGAAGAATGCAAATTCTCTCACCTGCATTTATTTGAAAATTATAGTTTACATATGTTTTTTTGGATCGCCATAAAGATTTTTATCGAACGATTATTTTTAACATTTTCTTAATAAATCAGTAAAGTAGGCAGTTAGTTAACTAAACCAGAAGTTGTCATAGGTTTTCCAGATTTGTCTCGTTTCGCACTCAAGTCAGCTGTTCCAGTGGTATACACACCTAATAATAGAATACGGTTATACCAGGAAAACGTGGAAGCTCGGAATTAAGAGAGCAGAAGATTTAATCAGAATAGCAAGAAACCGGAACGTATTACATCAGATATTCCAATCCATGCAAGGTGATTAAACAATACTCGAATCGGGTGGCACGAGAAGAAAAAAAATGGCAACTAAAAGAAAAACTAGTCTCCTAGTCTCTTCAGATCCATTACGCTTAGTACGCTGTTAACCTTAACTTTACAATCGCACTTTATCAAAGGCTCACTACACTTTTTTTACACTGACCTACTTGTAAGACGATAAAAGCACAAATGGCTTCAATTCTAAATTTAAAATTTATCATTAATCTCCTACACTTCCTTAAAAATTTTAATCAATCTTACGTTCCCGTTAGTATTCTTTTTTTTTTTTTTTTGGCCCGTCAACTAGAGACCTTTACCTAGAAACAATAGAAAAGGAAGGAGTCAATTATATCTTGATACGGTCAGATATTGTTAGGAAGAAGGAACAAGTAGCAGGAACGATTAATTCTTCAATACCTTACATGATCAAATTTCCGTAAACAAAATCGTTCAAATTGGATACATAAAAAAGTGCGTTTGAACAAACAATCATATTGTTGGACTCTTATCTAAAAAGATCAGTTAATTGATGATTGAGAATAAAATACGGTTATAATTTGAAATTGTCCTGAATAAGGCAACCCGGTTATTTATTTCAAAACATAACAACCAATAAAATGCATTGTATCCCAGTTGAATATATTTGCAAAGTGATATGTATGACTAAGCGGTAAATAATATTTATAAAACAGACCCCAAATATCTCAAAATAGATTTTTAATGTTTTTTTTTTTTTTTGTGATGGAAACTGACTAGATTGAAAATAAATCAAATACTATAATAAATTATATATATATATATTATTGAAAACGCCGGTGCCGATACTTACATACGCATGCAATAATATGGCTAGATGGTCTACATAAGAGAAAACTTTCATATAAAAATAATTCAATTTTAGAGTAGTCGATTGAAGCGCGAGTATTAATAACAGCGTGAATTTATGCAAATAATGTTAAAAAGTGAATAACATTTAAAAGCGTAGAAAGGAGATAAGAAAAATATCATATTTGCCATACTTCTGGCTTTTGTAGCCATTTTCTTCAATTGCATTAACAACGATTCGTTATCGTCTTCAACTCGGGCAACTTTTTTACGCAAATTCTGAGCCTAAAAGAATAACAGATATTGTACTGGCGTTTAATCGGATATGATAAATTGCATTACCTAAAAAGAAATAATTCTTGCGAAAACATCTGGATGGCTGTAGCAGATGTCCTAAAGTAAGCAGAGTGCGAAATAGTGAAAGTTCACTATACAAAGCTAATTCATCGGCGAAAAGAAGATTACTTTCCTGAACGTTGCCTCTGCTTTTATTACGTTCTTGAAGAAAATTCGTGTAATATATTTCACGAGCATTATTCTTTATACTAACAATGGTATTTACGGATTCCTGTAATAATGTGTGCGCTCTGCTTTATTTGTTAATAATAAAATAATAAAGTTAAAAATTAAAAGTTATTCATGTCGCTGGTTCACATTACACGATTCTGAATATACATATATATATATATATATATATATATATATATATTTATATGTATACATATTATTTCATTTAAATATAAATTCATTAGTTTTAAAATAAAACAATTGAGAAGTAATAAAATACCTCTTCTTCTGCATTTCGCAACTGTTCTTTAAGGTCAGCTTCTCGTTCCATCGAATCTTGTAAATCTCTCTGTAACTGAACAGGATCTTCTTGCGAACCACCGCGTGTCAGAGACGCACGTGATACTTTCTAGGGAAAAAAAAAATGAAATGATACATTTATTTCCAAAATAATATCGAACGCATATTAATAAATGTTTTTCTTTCGGTGTTTCAACACGCCTATGTGTACATTATCACTGTACAATATTTTGCTTTAATATAATTATAACCATTAAGATTATACAAAAAATGAAAAGTGTACATTTTTTGACAATTTTCTTTCAAAAAAATGCAATTTACACATGTCACATTGTATTTAAAACTAATGGATGTTGATTAGTATGGCGAAAGAAGTGTGAGCTTCTAATTATTCGGACGGATTTTATTTACTTTTTCAGATTTATACAACTAACCAAGTTGTTACTTTTTTTTTTTTTGTTTTATTTTTTATCTCATCGCGTGAATATTTTTAATTTTCCGGTTTGATATCTTTTATTTATTTTATTACGCAACAAAAATATCGGTTCTCATTTCATCCGTAAATAAACTCACTTTCATTATAATTGCGCAAATTCTGGCACTAATAAAGCATGATCAATTAAATATATCTACAGTGAGTGTAATTTAGGTGCTAGAAATTTAAAACAGTATGAACGCTTAATAAATACACGTTAACCTCACAATGCGTAACTGTAGTTGCTGCAACTAAATTCGCTAGTATCTAAAATCACTCGGGACTTATAAAATTATATAAGGATGTTAGAATACTGTATTATAAATAGGCGTAATACAATCAGGTAAATAAATATTCAAGATATTTCGTATTATATTTGTAATCAGTTAAAAAAACAAATACAACGCATTAAGATGAAAATTTTATTATGAAAATGAAAAATCTACAATAAATGTACGCTCGAGAAGACAATATAACAACAAAATTTCATAGAATGATATAAATATTGAATTTATATAAATTTTCTGACAATTACTGCTGAAACGAAAAATTAGAACATACTGAGCACGTGTTCAGTGAAAATATAGTGAACTAATCGTTATAAGCTGTATTAGACAGAGGAATTAGGTAATAATAGAAAAAATAAAAAAATGAAAGTTAATTTTGCATAAGTTTACTTCGCAGGAAGGCAATTTTGGAATGCTTCCAAGCATGGCTGGTTTCTTTTTGCTTTCAAGCAAGCTACTCTGAAATGCTGCTTTCTGATTAGCTTCATCTAATTCTTTTTGTAGCTGCTGAATATTCTAAAAAATAAATAAACACATGTATTTCAAATAATTTTTTAATAGATTACATTACCGTATTTAATTCAAATATTTAAAATAAGGCAAACAAAATAAATTGATGGTAAAATTTGTATGAGCAACATCAATTATTACATAAATATACGTGAAATAGATACAAATTTGAAAATTTTATTATTTTTCAGGCTACGCTGTTCAAGATTCAAACGTCTGTTGACATGGTTGCCTGATTATAGTTAATAGAATTATATATTTAAAAAACACCGTTCTTCATATTTACCCACTACTACACGTATTAACTGATTGTTGTTTATATGATAATCTAAATACATTAGTTTTTTGGTTATTTTAAGAAATGAACAACTGCATTAATAAACCAGAACGACTAACTTGTTCTAATGAATAGAAAACAAAATTGAAAGCACACATAGGAGTTACACAAACGAAAAATAAAAAACAAATAAAAAACAGTGATAAATATAAAAATTACTAACGGAGGTAACCCGATAAAACCTGCCTTATTTTAATCGATCCCTAACTTTTCTAAATTTAGGCTTCTTTTCAAATTTAATTAATTTACTATTAAGCGTATACTTATATATACATATGTGTGACTTGGAGTGGGGAAAGGGGCCTAACGGCCAAAAATTTTTATTTTTTTTATGATTGATTCTGACTTGAGAATGTATGCTTTATCGAGTGAGACTGGTTCAAACTCATACAATCGAAATCTCCTGGGATATCGAAGTTTAAATTTGAAGATACATGAGTGCTCCACATCAAAGATCTGCTCAAAATTTAGAAGTGCGAAATTGGAATTTCTACAGCAGCACGTTCTCAAACGGTATTCATTCGGATATTGTTCTTCAGGCCTACAGGAATAACGTTGCATTTTCATAAAAGATGCCTAATAATTACAAAACATGAACACGAAGAAAAATGGCACTAGTAAATAGAAAGTTCGTAAAGTTTTAAGACGTTCTTTCTGCCTTTTTTGCTGGCTTCTTTTACGAATCGGTAGCGTATTTTTTATTCCCATCTTTTCTTTTTTGGGCTCTGAGTCACCGTCGGTCTTTCTTTTCTATTTGATTTGTTCTGCGGGCTTCGGGGGATCGGTAGCTTGTTTCTTCTTTCCCTTTTTTCTTTTTCGGGCTCTACCAAAGCCTCTATGAAAAAATTTGTTATAACAGAGAAGTTTAATTTATGCTATAAACGATTTGTATGACTTTTACCTATGGATTTATTAGTAACTAATATTTAATACTATTTTCTAGTAAAACTATTAATGTTCCTTTTTTATTCTATTTTAAACACAACTGTCGTCGATCTTTTGCCATTTTTATTTATTTTTAATTTTAATTTTGTAATGTACATGAAAATAGTTCAATGAGAAATATATATATATATAAACTTGCTTAGGAACAAAGAGAATTAGGATCGGATTACATACAAAAATAAAAAAGAAGTAAAGTGTCTAATAAAAATACTATCTTTCTTACTATTTCTAAACTACCATTTTAGCTAGAATTTTATAATTTAGTTTTATTATTCACCTAAAAATAAAACTAAATTTAAATTAAATTGTAATAATTATGTATTTTTAAAACGTGTTTAAATTTCTGTAAAGGTTGCTATTTGATTTCTTCATGAAACAAGGGCTATTTCTCAAATCTATTGCCTATCATGGAAGATTTTACGTAATTATATAATCCCTTCTCCAAATATCCTTCTGGATTCGCCCGTGATATATATACATATATATATATATATGTATACATTTTTTTCTGTTTTGAAACACATACATAATAAAAGTTACTTTAAAACATTATTTTATCAAATAAAAAGATAATTTTAATGCTGGAATTAATTATGCATAATAATTTAACTTTCAAGTGTTTCACCTCCCAGCAATTTTTTCACTTAACATTTTTAGAAAATTTCAAATTCGGTTTTTAGTTCTTTCGAATTCCGACGAAATTTCGGCTTTGACCAAAAAATTTTCTAAAATTTGGTAACTTTTAAGTTCTTAGATAGTTTTAATATGTTTTTTAATCTTGTCTTTTTAATAAATTACACAATATTTGTTTTAGTAAAGAACTTAAGTAATTCCAGTTATACTACTAAGTTGGGAAATTTGTAGTCGGCATTTATAAATTTTACATCCCCGCCTCCCAACAAAACCTTCTCAGAACGCTTCTGAGTGTAACATATGTATCCATTAGTTATACTATCGGTTCCAAACCTTTCTAAACTTCTGTTCATCTTTTTCATCAGTTTTTGGTATTGTAAATTACATTTTATTGTTCTAAATCCAAGTTATAAAATAGAAGGAAATACAAAAGTGAAAAGGTAAATACGAATAAACAAAATATTGAGGTATTTTGAATTACATTTAATATGATCACCAGTAAACTTGTTCTAAATTACAGAACTTTTTAAAATTATTTATTTATTTAATAATAGTGACACCGGCTGTTCTAACGAACTGTGTGCGGCCGAAGTCTGAAATGGATACTAAATTAAATTAGGGAGATTAAGGAAATGAAGAAATTGGAGGATATTCTGGATATGGCCGGAAAAATTGGATAAGTTATGATAAAGGCGGAGGAAGGCCGTGCTGGGCTTTAATTTGTATAGGTTAGTAAGTAACCAAATTGTGTTCTTTGACAAAAGGAATTGAGAGGAGGGTCGATGCGTTCTAGGAGATAGGAATGGGTAAGGTTTGAGCGAGAAATTCTAAGTCTAGCGAGTACAATATTTTTTTGTCTTCGTCGCATTGGAAGGGAAATCTGAGATAGATTAGGTTTAATAGGCAAAAAATAATTTTGATTGTATACCTCCATATTTGTTTCCGGGATTTTATTATAAGGGATTTTAGGAAAGTTTTTATATCGTCGGTCGAAAAGAAGTGAAAAAATATAAATGGAAGCATTTTTTAAAATTAGATTTAATTGACGAAAGATGTAATCTTAAATTTGAACTAGCATTTAGTTTATGCCTATATTTATTTTTAATAAGTTTTTGTGTGAGTAAATTAATTTGATTGCCTTATCAGAAAGACAAATTTAAATTTTCCAAAATGAATTAGATATAGTTTTTTATAATTCAGTTTTTAAAGTAGGATCATTTGAAAGTTTAATTAATCGTTCTTTTTTGCTGATTAATAAATGCGATGTACGAAGTATTCGTCTTAAAAAATATTAAAAGTCCGGTAATTTTTCACACTGGGTTTTGGAAAATACTTTTTAAAATCAGATTTTAAAATTTCTAAATGTAATTCCTAAAACGGATCACTCCACATGATTCGACGACTATAGAATGATAAATTTAATGTCACAGAAAACCTTTCTCCGTATAATATAATCGTATATACGTATTTTCCGCAAACGGATGAAGTACAATTTGATTTTCGCAATGATCTTAGAACCTGCGAATCAATCTTTAAACTAAACGTGCCAACCTAACGCTACCACGATATGAATTGCAATGTTCGTGTCTGCTTCACTGACTTCCGAAATGCGTCTGACGGTACTAACCACGGCAAACTAATTGACGTCCTTAAGCATTGAGTAGCAAACCTAAATTGCAACTAGATAGCAATGGTGAAAACTGATTGCCAGTTATCAAAAAATATCCGAACTATAAGGGGAGTACGACAGGACTGCATGCTCTTCTCTTTACTGTTCAATATTTACTCCGAGATTCTTGGAGAAGAGAAAACTGCAAAAGGTTGAAGTAGCCAAAAACACAACTCAAGACATGCAGACGATACGCTTCTTTTCGCTAGTAGTAAACTGGAGCTACAAAGATTGGTAGATGCACAGTGGTTATGACTGACGAATCCTTACTGCTAAATGCGATCGGTTTCCCAAAAAAACACACATCGACTACTTGCACGACTGGATTCAAAATAATTGAACAAATATTAGTTTTTAAGCATGTGGGAACCTTAGTAGATGAAAAAATTATTGACCGAAGACAGAAGTGCGGTCAAGAATTGAATAAACTCGAGCAGTCTTTATGGGAATGAGGACATTTTTCACGGCGAGTCTCGATTTACGCCTTCACATGTTATAACACGTTATGTTATACCTATTTTTATGCACGGTTGTAAGGCTTACGCTCTCAACAAAGTATTGAAGGCTAAATTAGACTCCTTTTAAATGTTCCTGTACAGGAAAAATTTCAGGATATCTTGGACGCAAAAAGTAACCAACGCAAGACTGCTGAAATTGGTCTTTGAGAGAAAAATCAGCAGAAAGCGGTCACCAAATGGAAGGCTTCGGAAATCTAAGAAGACAATTATTTTATCAGTTATTTCCTAAGCGAAATAAAGTTTATATTTCGATAAAAAGTTATACAATGTCCAAACGTTCTGAATTAACCGTTTCCAGTGCAAATTTAATTTTTTAATTGTCAATTAAATCTGAAACGTTAATTAACTTATTTATTTATTAAAAGATATTTGACAAATATGCAAGGGACTGAGAAGCCACGTTACACTGTAAATTTAGCCAGAACGAAAAAAAAAACAGTTTAAAAAACATCCAAATTTTTTTTCTAAATTATTAATCTGGTAAGGACTTTACCGCAAGAAGACCATCTTACTTCAGTATGTAAAAATGTTTACATTCATAATTTACGAACAAGTAACATTTCAATATGTACACTTATATAATAATTTGACCATATTAAAAATCTGAAATGAATATATCTTAAAACAGACGAAATCAGACGATCGTTATAAAAAATTTTAAATATAATTTTACCTATATTTTGTGAATAATGAATAACAGATTTAATTTAATTTTTAAATTTTCAGTGTAATCAAATTATAACATTAAGTAACTGCAAAAGACAGTTTTTATTTATTTATTATATTTTATATTTCTCTTATTTTTATAATCGGCCTATTTTAGAAATGTTTGAGAGCACTCACACGCGAACAACATATTGGGGTTCCGGATAATTCTTATTTTCTATGAATATAAACTAATATTTTATGTATTCATCGCATTCTCTTCTTTTCACTTTTTCCTGGAAACCCGACATTTGTAACTATTCAATATATTACACCTTATTCAATAGTTTGCTACAAACTTTTAATTTACCGTAAAAAATTCGAAAAAAATGTATACGCTTCATATTTTTAACATTTGCATATAAACCATCAATAAAATCAAATCACGCTTAATTTTTGAAATTAGTTTACACTTACATTCAGGGAACTGTAAAATTTTCTTATCTTTCACCATTAAATTATTTTACAGTTAGTAAAAATAATTTAGTAGATTTTTCCAAAATAGTTCTAGACATTTTTTTATTTTAAAAATTTAATAAAGTAAGAACTCTATGTATGCAGCGAATTAATAAAAAAACATTATTCGTATGAGCGGAATCTTAACGTGGTAAAAGACAATAAAGGGGAAAAAAGTTCAATTAAAATTTAGAAAATAAAATTCTGAATTATTTATTCAAAAGTAAGTTGCAATATACTCTTCATAAAATTTACGTAATTATTACGACGAATGTAAAAGCGCACGATTGCGGACTAACCTAACGAGCAACTTAAAACAGCTCAAATTAGCAGAATAATTGATGAATAAATTTAAAACAAGATAAAACCTGTCCACATTGACACTTTGAGGCAAACGTATTCATATTAAAAAAAATTAGATATTCTCAAAGTAATGCTATCAATTAAGAAGTGTAAAATATATTGCAGTTACAAAAAAAAGTTGCGTAAAAAACTTATATTATTTGTTTAATTGAAAATAAAAATTTTTATTTTTTTTCCTTACAACAGATTGCCAACACAAATGTGCAGAAAAATTGATCGTAGTTGAAAACGAAAAAAATATCAAACACGAAATTAGGTTTAACGAAATAAAAAAAAAAAAAAAGAACAATTAGAATAGAACCTGAAATAATGAAATTTAAAATTTCTGTAGAAAGAACAGCCATAAAATTGATTTGAATTGGAAGCTGGTAACTGGGCGGGTACAAAGGGGTTTATAACAATTGATCAGAGCTTCGATCTCAAATATTTCGGATTGGTACTGTTTTGAACTTATTTAGACATCTGACTTTGTGATCGTCTTTCACATTCTAGTCGGGGAGCTGAGCGACAAAAAAAATCCAACAGTTTTAAAAAGGGTGGTTTTTTGATACAATGTAGTATTTAGTGTGTGTAAGAATAGTCTGCCAGTCAGTCAGCTAGTTTCGTTAGCGTTTGGCATGGGGGTGGCTTCAAAGTTGTAAAAATACCTAGTATGTCGCAACTGTTTCAGAAAATCTGAAATTTGGTCTACTAATAGGTAGCAATATAAAAAATCAAAAAAACATAGTCAGCCAGAATTTTTATTTAACAAACGCCGTCAGCTGCTAATATAAGAGCGAACGCCGCGCGTCTCATTTATACAGAGCGTTTAATCGCTAAATGATGTATAAGCGTCGGTCGAGACCAGTGCAACTAGATCGTGGGAAAAACGTACCCCCAGTTACAGTACCTTTAAGTGCTATGCTAAAGTGACCTAGTTGAATCACAGCGTCGGTTGAGATCAGTTTATACTTATTACAGTGTTCGTGTAAAAATGGACGAAAGTTCACGTCCTATTTGCATTATTTGTTTTAAAAAAGAATTGTTTGAGGAGCAGACTCTTGTTATTTATAAAAATATTTTAAAAATTCGTAGAGAATTCAATCTCAAAGATGTACAATTATAGTAGCGACAGCGAGTGAACATGTCTTGTTTTGTAACATTAATAAAAAGAATATTTTTTTCTATATTATAAAGATATTCTTATAATAAATATTTATTTTATTATTTAATATAATATAATAAATCCGCGCCATCGAGCGCGTTGTAGTATAAATGAGGCGCACAGCGCTCGTTCTTATATCAGCAGCTAACGGTGTTTGTTAAATAAAAATTCGGGCTGATTATGTTTTTTTGATTTTTTTATATTGTTACCTATTAGTAGACCAAATTTCAGATTTTCTAAAACAGTTGCGACATATTAGGTATTTTTTTATGAGTTTGACGCGCTGCTGACGGGACCCGTTACATTATTTTTAAGGCTGACTATATCCATATTGTTTTTTACTTATTTTACTACCAATAAACCAAATTTCAGATTTTCTAAAACAGTTGCGACATACTAGATATTTTTACAACTTTGAAGCCACCCCCGCGCCAAACTCTAACGAGACTGCCTGACTGACGGGCAGGCTATTCTTTCACACCCTAAATACTACATTGTATCAAAAAACCAGCCTTTCTAAATCTGTTGGATTTTTTTGTCGTTCAGCTCCCCGACTATTCCGTTGATGGAAACAAAGCTTTTAGAAACGTCAACCGGAAAAATTGCGAGTATTTTCAGTTAAAATTAATGATTTTCTACACGCTACTTCTGTTTTTTTTTGTCCTTTTCAATCTTTTTTATCATTTATTTCTGTCCTAAATATGCAAAATTAACTGGCATTAAATTTATTTTCAACTTCCGCTACTTTTTTTTTAACATTGAAAAAATAAAAACGAATAATAAATACAGAAAACATTCTCAATATATGGTTTACTTAGATCTACATATCTCTTTTTAGCGACTTTTTAAAATTACATCAAGATTTTTACTTCTTAAATTACTTCACAATTATTATTATTGTTATTAATATTATTATTATTATATTTTTATGTCAACGCAAAACCTTTACAGCAAAAAATGTTATTCACATTAATAATATTATAAAAGAGGAAAAGACCAAAATAACAGGCAGCGAAAAAAATAAGAACAAGAAATACGATAAGGAGTAAAAAGTGAAATTTCTAATAAATGAGCAAGATGAAATGTCCAGGAAGAAAGTAAGAACACGCAAAATTGTTGATAAATTGATTATTAAAACGGCAAAAGCAAAATGTAAATAGAATTAAAACATTCAATTTAATTTTAACATCCAATACTTTTAACACTGAAAAAAATCAGACAAAAATCGAATATTTTTAAATTCAAATGTTTATTATGTATCTTTTTAATATGTATTTGGTATCACCATAGTCTAGTAATTAAGGTGCTTAGCTATGTTCAATTATATAAGTAGCGAGTTCGAGACTTGTCTCATTTCGATTTCAAGCCACTCTCGAGTTTATCCATCTGAAACTAATTACATAAGAGTCACTCAAGTATAATTTTTAAATTCCCGGTTCATTCCCAGTTTTCTCGGTTCAAATCCTCCCGATTTCCTGATTACTAGAACTGTACAAGATTTTACACGAACGCTTTTTCCCGCTGGCATAATAACAAAGTCAACAAATTGGAGCGAAGGCAAATAAAATATCAGTAGAAACATAAAAATTGCAAATTAAATTTTTTAGTTTTTTTGAAGTTTTTACAAAAGGATCACCTATCTGGATGTCGTCGCCATTGACTATTAGCATAACTTGCTCAAATTCAATAGTCGCACCCATTGAAACATCCATATTTTCAAGGCGAACGACCTGACCTTCGCTCACCCGTTTTTTTTTTTTTACCCCCCTTGGGTTTGCTACCAAAGAGCATTAGCCCAGCAAAAAGGAATAGATACATGGAATAGAATAAAAATTATATTTTTATTCTGTCAACAATGGAATCAAGGAACACCCCTAGGACAGGAACAACAGAGAGAATAGGTAGAGAAAGAACATAAGAGGCGTTGAAAGGAGCAGGAAGACCAAGCTTTAAAAGATGATAATAAAGTAACTCACGCTCGCGAGATAAACCGGAGCGCTCGAAGAGCACGTGATTCGCATCACAAACATACTGGGAACCTTCAGGATCCAATGGACAAAAAGGAGATGTAGCCAAAGAAAAGCGATTTAGTGAAGGAGACTATGCGAGAAACGGAGGCGAGATAATTTAGTAATTATGGACCGACGCAAACTGGGAAACTCATAGAACCAAGGACGAGGAGGAAGATCAGGATTAATCAAGAGATAAAAGGAATTAGGATTAGCGAAAATAGATACATAAACAGAATGCCAAAGTCTAAGATGGCAGGATTTAGTTGGAAGAAGAATATTGTGTGCTGGAACCCTACTAATAAAATTCCCATTGGAAACAGCAGCTTTAGCAAGGAGGTCGACGGCTACATTTCCATCAATGCCTGAATGTCCCGGAATCCAAAGAAAGTCAATCTGGATAGACGTCGATAAGGATAGATCATGAAGAAGAGAACGAATAGAAAGGATAATAGCATCAGTGGAAGGAGAAAGGGAATGTGGAGATAGCGCTAGAAGAACACTTAAAGAATCAGAAACAATAAGGAATTTGGAAGGACTTGCAGAAGAGGAAATATAAATAATGGCTTGTAGAATGGCAACAGATTCTGCAGTAAAGACAGAGCAAAAGGACGGAAGTCTAAAAGACCGAGAATGAAAGAACTGAGGGCACAAGAATGCCGCCCCAACTCCGATCGGGCTCTTCGATTCGTCAATAAAAATTAAAGAGTGATCAGTTTACCACTATTTTGGAAAATCACATTTTAAATATTTTACCGTTATATAATAATCACTAGCCAACTCAAGCAATATACGCTTACTTTATTATTACAAAAGTTAATAATAAAGTTTTTTTTTTTTTTTTTTTTTTTTATGGCCTGGCGGCTAAGTAGCTTACCATTTGACCACTTCCATATCAAAATAAGTTTAAATTATTCCACTTCTCTTCTCTTCTCCTCTTCTTTTTCTCTCTTTTTTTTTTCTCTTTTTTTTTATATGAATAAAGAAAAACGTATTGGAAAAATGAGCAAATGAAAATCTAATGACAAGGACAATTCACCAGCCATCTATCCGGACCAACTGAGCAAGATAAATATATTTTTTTTGAATTTCCGGACAACTATGGCCGTAAATGAATTAACATTACCCACAGCCTGTCTGCCTGGAATCATTTATATAATAACCTGACTGTTCTGGTCAGTACCCGGGAACTTGAAATTCCAGACTCAACTGAACAGCCATAATATTTTGCTCGTTAGATTAAGATGGTACAAATTGCACCATATCTTCGTGGTCGGCGATGATCATATCTTGTGGTTGAATTCAATTAATATAGGACGCACTTGACAGAACTATTATTATAAATACCTGTGAATAGTAAGGATAAACAAACTCCGGGAGCGAAGGAAAAAAATAAATAAATAAAAGAATAAAAAAAAATAAAAAATAAAATAGTCCTCCATACAAATAAGTTAAATAACAATCTTGTTTTGAAAAATAAACTTAAAAATCAAAAATTGAGCCTTCTCTCCGCATCCTAGCAAATGATGCAGGGAATACGGTGGATACCTTCCGAGGGATATCAATTTATTAAAAAAAATATGTCTACTGTCTTCAAATTTCTCGCAATTAAACAAAAGATGATTTATGTCCTCCAAAAAGTTAACAGACGAATGGTTATTGCATTGTCGCTGGTTATCAGCATGTATAAAATTATGTGACACACGAGAATGCCCCATACGCAGTCTACACAATATAGTAACATATCTGCGGAGGAGATGAGGAGGCATTGAAATTGACACGTGGAGATACCATGGGTGTGTCGGAATTAAAGGTTGAACGATATTAAAGTATGAACCCTTCCTGGCCAATCGCCAATGCTTATTCCAGGACGTATAATGATTGCGGTTAATTACAAAATTTAAATCACCAGCTGGAATAAAAGGAAATTCAATGCCCATTGAAGGCGCATCCTTGGCGGCCCTATCGGCCACCTCATTTAGTTCTATCCCCGCATGACTTGGAACCCAACAAAACTCCACAACACCGCCCTGTAAAATGATAATCGAACATTTCTCCCTTATCTCCCAAACAGTGGGATGATAGTTGGGTTTAAAGAGGCAATTTTGTAGCGCTAAAAGGGAGCTAAGGCTGTCGCTGCATATAACATATGTGCCCCTGCTACCAAGTACATTAAGTATATAGTCGCAGGCCTTGGCAATTGCCAACAGCTCGGCTGAGAAGATAGATGCCAAAGGTGGGAGTTTAAATTTTTGTACAGTAACTTCGTCAACAACAAAGGCAGCACCAACAGGATCGGAATTCCGACCGGATTTGGAGCCATCAGTGAAGATTTTGGAATATCCAGAAAATGCTGTCTCTAATGCGGTAGTAAGATCTGCTTCCCGACCGAGAAGAGTATTCTGATTATGTCTAATATTGTCAAATAATGTTGTATTAATGTTTAAGTTAATAAGGTTAATTTCGTATGGAATTCTGAAATATTTAGATGGATATTTAGGAATTAGGGCCGGACAATATTTATAGTATTGAGGAATTCTGGCTGATAATAACGGTAGTTTAGAGGAAAGAAATCTCCAGTTATTACTAATACTATAAGTAATATTAAGCAGATGCGGATAACTATAATTACAGTACTTTAATAAAAATCTATCCGCCAACATATTTCTTCTTAACTGTAGTGGGGCAATCTTCGTCTCCGCTTCAAGACCCGCTACTGGAGCGGATCGAACATTTCCTGTTATAAGTCTAAGTCCGATATTCTGTAGAGTATCTAGTTTCCTAAGGTTCGATTTGGAGGCTGAGCCATAAAATATCGAGCCGTAATCAATTCTGGAAAGTATCAGTGATTTATATAACAAGGCTATAATTACAGGGTCGGATCCCCATGAAGCGTTTCCAATAGCCTTCAGGGGGTTCAATGTTTTCAAGATTTGACTTTGAAGTATTTGGATGTGACGAGTCCAAGTAAGCCTTGAATCCAAATACAATCCCAAGTACTTCACATAAGATTTATGCGCGATATTAATCCCATTTATTTTTATCTTAATACATTCTGCGTTGTAGGGTCTTAATGTGAATATCACAACAGTAGACTTAGCAGGGGAAATTTCCAGTCTAATTTCCTGAAAGAATTTGCCACATAAGTAGACTGACTGATTGCTCTCTACTGTACATTCCTTTATCTCTTTATTTCTATTCAGTATGATAAAATCATCAGCATAGGAGAAAATTTGTGAGTTATGTGGCAACCGTATGCTGAAGACTGAATGTACATAGATATTAAACAAAACCGGGCTTAAAATTGATCCCTGTGCCAAACCCGTGTAAGCAACTCTACCAACCATTTCCTTGGTGACCGGGTTCAAAAATTTAAGTTTTCTGTTGAGAAACAAGTTGCTGATGTACTTAGCCAAGACTGTTGGAACTCCTATACTTACTAGCTGCCGATGTAATGTCAGAATACTAACATTATCAAATGCCCCCTTGATATCCAGAAAAATGGCCGAAAGGAATTCCTTTCTCAAAAAAGAAGCATAGATTTCGTTCACTAAATGAGCAGTGCAATCTAACGTTCCAAGGCCCGGTCTAAATCCGAACATTCCGGCTGGGAAGATTTTTTTATTCTCTATCCACCAAACAAGCCTATTATTAATGACTATTTCGAATGTTTTTCTAACACAAGAAGCCAGTGAGATCGGTCTGTAAGACGTAGCTTCTAACGGAAATTTACCGGATTTTAAAATAGGAATTATTATGAATTGTGTCCATTCAAGTGGAGTGATTGAGTTGAATAACAATTCATTAAATATGTGTACCAGAACGCTTTTCGCCTTGTTTCCTAAATTTTTCAGAATCGAATAAGTAATACCGTCTATCCCCGGCGAAGAATCTTTACCTTTATTCTTTAATGCCAATCCTAGTTCCTCGACTGATATGGGATTGGACAGAATATGAGATTGTTGATAATTGTTTTCAAGCTCGATTCCATATACTTCCGAGATGCAAGGAACATAACACGGGGCTACAGAGCAAGTAAACTGGTCGAACCAACAATCACTTTTTAGAGATGTGGAGTGGAAATTCTTATTCTTGAATCGTTTAGCTAAAGACCAGATAACTTTGAGCGGAGTGTTTCGATTAAACGATGAGCAAAATCTCCTCCAAGAGGCTTTTTTGGTGCTTTTGAGAAGTCTACGCGCCTCCGCATTAATCCTTTTATATTCAAGGTAAGCTTGTATCGTACCACTTCTTCGAAAAACGTTTAGTGCCTGATTCCGTTCTTTAATCTTTTCCCCGCATTCCCTGTTCCACCAGGGAGAAGCCGGTTTGTTACCTAGATATGGAGATGGTTTCGGAAAAGATTGATCCAAGGCAGAGCTTAACATTTTTAGAAAAAGATTATACTGTCCCAATGGGGTAGTTTCCATCTGGATTTTACCTACCTCCTGTTCCATAATATTTCTAAATTTTCCCCAATCACCATCTAAGAGTTTCCAGCGCTTCCTTTGGTCGACTTCCTTGATTTCAGGGAATGATGACGGATTTCTGTGTGTGTTATTGATTTCAAATAATATGGGAAGATGGTCGCTACCAAGAGAATCGGGAAATACTGACCATGAACAATCGAGATAAATATCGGGCGACACCATCGTCAAATCAACCGGATTCGTAGACCGAGATGGATGAGGAATTTTAGTCGGTGTACCGTCATTTAGAAGGCACAGATTAGATTCAGAGAGAATTTCTATGACTGCTGCTCCCTTACTATCATTGCAATTGCAGCCCCACATCCTATTCAAAGCATTAAAATCTCCACTGAAAATTATAGGCCACGAACTTAAACTGGCAAGAGTAGCTGAAACAGATGTTGGATTGATAAGATGTCCCGGGGGAGAATAATATGATATAAAATAAAATGAAGAATTACAAACATTTACCCTGATGGAAACTGCATTAGATTCCGAATTGTTACTAAATGATTTTAAATTAGTTTGAATCAGATCATGATCAATGTCATTTCTCACTAGTATGGCGACGCCGCCGTACCCGTCGGCTCTGTCATCACGATAACAGCTGTAATTTCTTAAGTGGAACTGTTTATCGGGGGGTAACCAAGTTTCACATAATAATATTATATCAAAGTTATTATTAAATACAAAAACCTCAAACTCGCACAAATTACACAGGATGCTACGGGCATTCCATTGAACTACCCTAAGCAATGTGGAATAAAGAAGAATAAAAATAAAAAAGGATTAAAAAAAGGTTGGGTTCGAGGCTGATTAGTGTATACAATTAGCATAAGTAGCTATTTTACTAAACTTAAATGAATATCCCAGTTATTTTATCTTGTAGGAAAAAATCTATTTAAATAATACTAAATAATTATGGTATAATACTGTGAATGAACGGAATTTAATATTATTATAATTTAAAATTAGTTGTATTTTCACGATAATTATGAATGTTTATTATATAACTAATGGAAAAATAGAATAAAATAAAATAAAATTCCCATTATACAATATTAACGGTATATAATACTTACTTTTTATTAGAGATCATAGGATTTTTCCGAATACTCTGTTTATTACCCTTAGGGTCTACGATATTGCTTTTAATCGAACTAGTTTTAGATCCAGACGGACCTGGTTTGATCCTTTTATCTAGATCAGATTTCTCCATTATTTTAACAGTTTGGCTTTTCGGAATTGTTACCCTTGCCGTATTCTTTCTTTTCGTTGCTTTCCCGTCTTCATCAGAAGAGAAGAATGAAACAGACCGTTTTAAATTTGAGTCTACTAATTGATTGGAATCGCGAAATCCTGTGCGTTTAGAAATCGGTTTTGGCTTAAAGACAGGGACGCCTGCTGGATGATCCTGTGTAGGCGGATCATGAACAAGAGCGGGGAAGCTGTCATCATGCGGGAGCAATGAAAATCTATTATAACTTAATTTATTAGAATAAAGATGTTGCTGTTTATACGTTTGGGGTATTTCAATAGCTGCTTCATGATAACCTAGATTGTGATTGGCCATTAATTCGTTAATTAAAGATTGTCGCTTTTTTTCGGGACAATTATTTCCGACGATTTGTGACTACTTCTGCAATGAACGCATGATACAAATTCATTTTTGCATGTATCTGCCGTATGATCATTCTCACCGCATTTATCACATCTGGCACTTCCTTTACATTGATTTGCCACGTGACCATATCGTAGACAACGGAAACATTGCCGAATTCTTCTGACGAAAGGGTCACACTGAAATCTAACGTGCCAAAGAAACACATAAGAAGGAAGGTTTTGTCCTTCGAAGGAAACAAGTACAGAGGTACTGGGGACATAACTTATCTCACCTTTAGAGAAGCATTTTCTATTTAAACGTTTGATATTATTAACAATGAACGGATCGCAATTTATCATTTCGATCAGCTGGTCTTCAGAATAATCTAAATCTACACCCTTAATAACGCCCACCCGTGAGATGAGATACGAGGGGATATATGCCTTGTATCCATTATTTATAAAGAGAGAGCTATTCACCATTTCATTAGCTGTGATATAAGAAGAGAGTTGTACTATTACTCTATTACGGCTTACTTTTTTTATTTCGATTATGTTTTTATAAAAAGGCTGTTTTCTTATTAATTCAGCTATTTTTAATGCACTAATCGATGTTCTGACATTACTATCCGAATTTATTTTTTCTATAAAAACTTTATAATTGTCATTACTGAAATTGCTCGGGGAATAATTATTTTTATTTTCTGAGAAAACTGCTGCTCTTGTTTCAGCGTTAGAATTATCATTAACGTTATTTTTGTCTTTATCGGGATTGCTAGAGTTAGAACTATCACAACTGTTAGAATTGTTACCTGTTTCGAAAATTGAATTAGCAATAGAAACATCTTTGTTTGTTATATCAGGCTTATCAGTATAATTACGATTACTCGAGATAACAGAGAAACTTGAATTATCATCTATGACCATTATATCATCCGGCGGCCGGTCTGTACCGGCCCCCTCCTCAGACATCATTAAGATAAAATAAACAATATATCGGTGTTATACCAGGCACCGGGATTAAATTTGAAAGTTGAGTGTGTGTGTATGCGTGTGAAGATGCGTGTAAATGTAAATGTAGTTCCGTATGTGTAGGCTTAAGTTAAATACTTCAGGAATTATTCGAAGACGACGAACAACGCACTAAACGAACGCGACCAAACACCTCCGAATTCAACCGCAGAATATGCTCTAATAATAAAGTTTATAACAGATTGATTTACGCCTTCTACACTTAAATAGTTCTAATTTTTAGAATTTATTTGACGTCTAATATTTACATTTGTAATCATACGACTTTAAGGGGTTTACGGAGCTCAAATTCCTCCAGACGTTTTATTGAGCCAATACAACCCCCCTTCCCCATTATTAAACTGAAATGCGCAATAAAAATTTTTTTTATGCGCTTCGTTAAAATTTTAACTAACATGTACTGGAAATAAATATAATCATTATTCGCCATGAAAATAGACCTGCCGTTATAGAAATTTTAATTGGAAAAACTAAAGGCAAATTGTAAAAGAAGAATAGATTTTTTTTTGCTACTGTTGATAATGTTTAACCGCCGCAGCATATTTTATATAAATAAAAAAAACTTCGAAATTTACTATTAAGTAAAGTACATTAAAAAGTGTATTCATTTTTCGCTTTAATTGACTTTTTTAAAATCAAAATTATCATTTGGCCATTGTTGATTTTTTCCTCGGTTTTACAACAAAATTCAAGACTTATTCCCAGTTTTCCCGGTCGGGTGGCCACCCTAGATTAGATAGCAGAGAAATCTGGGAAAGTAAAGTCAACCGAGAGAAAGAATTAGTCCGCTACTCTTATCAGTGCCGTTAAGTTTAGTATACTGTGAACCTCAACTTCACAGTCCATCATACTTTACCAAGGACGGATAGAGTTCAGTTTAGGTGTCGGTAAGCCAGAAATAATTATTTTGTTTTAATATTTATTATTTTTCTCCGATGTTTAATATTCCAAAATTACCACCGTCACTCGTTTTACTCGTGACGGCGGGATTGGAGGCCTAGGTGAAACAAGTCTCAAGGACCAAGCCCCTACATATATAAATACTTAAATCGTACCACTCGATACCGAACATCATGACTACCTATTTGAACATTCTAGTTATATATAGGTTTAATATTCACGGCAACTGTTGTATACAACGCGAATGTACACGCAAGACTGGAAACTGATAGTAATCGTTTGTTATCACGATACAAACGCATACCTAAATGTGTCTAACTATATATTAACTAGCTTAACTAGCGCGCATGCGATGTTATACGCGGCGATTGCCGTTGCACATAATTATTAACGATTATTTAATTATTTGTAATAATTTCTGTCGTTGCCCAAGACCGATCTCAGGACCTTCGTGACGGACCAAGTGCTCTAGCAATTAGGCCATCGCAACGACCACTATATAAAAATATCAAAACCAAATATTTCTTACTTCATTTAACTGACGTTCTAATTCAATTTTATCCGTTTCCAGTTGTTCGCATTTACGCTCGGATTTTTTAAGTTTGAACGAAAGTATGCGACAATTTTTACTAGTTTGTTCTAGTTCCTTTTTTATTGTAGTATATTCATCAGCTTCATTTTCTCTAAAATAATGAAAAAAATATATATGAATTTATGAAACTCAATTAATGTAATAGGTAATTCAACGACATTTTTTAAATAGTTTTCAGAAATAATTATAAAAAATTAAAGTAATTTACACAGCAAAAAAGAGTCCAATGAACAGGATAAAAAAAATTCACCTAAAGTTATCTTGCATTTCTTCGATTTCATCCTCCATATCGCGTAATTCTTTCTTAACTTCTTCGTTTTCATCCATAAGTTCTTCACATAATGATTCTGCTGCTTGCAATTTCGATTTAAGTTGTTCTATTTCCTTCTCCAATTCATTCGTGTTTCGGTTTTCTAAGTTACTAACTTTTTGTAATAATGACTTTTTTTCTTCTTGTAAACTGTCACAGGTATTTTTATAATCGTTACATTTTTTCTGCAGTTTAAAAAGCTTAAAACAGAAATGGTATTAATTAAAAATAAATAATATATTTTAAGCGATACCGCCAAAATAGAAAAAATCGCAAATTGATATCTGAAGTACATAAATAAATAATTACTTCGGTAGTAGTAGTTTTTGTAGATATGGAATTATCTAGAAATGCAACTCTGCGTAATAACATGTCATTTTTCTCTTTTTCCGCGCGTTCGCAGCGTGATTTCATGTCAGATAATTGCTGTTTCAAATTCTCTACTTGTATCTGTCAATTGAATATAAAAATTGATAAATAAATTATAGAAGAGCAAACTTATATATACATATAAATTAATATTCGATAAATTTTTTTTTCAAGCTTATTCAAATAATCTGTTTACAATCAAAGTAAAGTGCACTTAATACACAACTAATTTTATACGAGAAATGAACATAGTAATCAGAGATTGTTCAAAAATACAGTTTTGCTTATTAATAACAACTGCATTACTTCATCGGTGTAAACATTTATATTTAATATAAAAAGTTAAGGAAAATAACCTTCAAAAAAGAAGTGTACATTTCAAAAAAGAAGTTATTTACGAATTATATAAAATGGCGGAAATGAAGAAACCATCAATAATATCACAACGTGGAAATTAATAGTTTTATACGAATATACAAAAAATAGAGTATTTCAAATAAAAAAATTTCACAGGGAAACGTTAATAGTAATAAAATTTAGAAAATTATTAATTTGTTTGAGGTACCATAAAGTTATATTAATGGAATGATTATTGCTATTTTTTCCCCAATTTCAGTATTTAAGCTTAGATTTTGGTATTTGGTTTTCCGCTATGCCTGAAAGTATCGCGTTTATGCGTTTCCCGATAGCGCTATAAACTCGTCACTAAGTTTTAATAGGCTAATAATAACTTATTATTTGAAACTATAAGAAAAACCGAAAAAGAAATATACTTTCCTGTAAGAAAAGTAAAACATTAATTAACATAATTTCAACAAAATTAAAGAAGTTGTTACTGATACACAGACACAAATATAAAAAACAATTATAAAATCATCTCACTCGTAAATTACGTCAACACAAATAATGAATCAAAAGAACGAAGAAGATATATACAAAGAAACCTTAATCATAAACTCCACAATTATGGAAGAAACATTGCAGAATAGAAAATAAAAAGTAAACCCTAGCAAGCACGGAATTACTTTAATTCGATCACCGATTAAAACTAAACATAATATCATTATACACTTAAAAGATCAAGAAAGTGGTTAATATATCACCGGTAATAAGAATTTTCGGAATACGTGGCATAGAGAAAGAAGAGTTGACACAGGCAATTAAAAGTATAACCGAAAATGATCGTGAGTTGATTACGATTAATAATAACGCAAATGAATATAAAAGAATTGCATATGTTCGCCTAATAAAGAAAGTCTATAATACGGTGTTAAGGAAGTCGCTAGATAGAATTTTATTTAATTACAGCTCTTTGCGTTATGAGAAATTTATCACAGTTCGTAAATGTAAAAAATGTCATCAGCTGGGTCATACAGACGCCTTTTGTAAATCAACAGATAGTATTTTAAATCTCACTAAGAAATGTCAAGAGAAAAAAGTTTGTTCAACATGTGCAGTGAGTCCCTACCAGATTATGATTAAGGACAGTCACAACACAACAGAATCGGAAGTAACAATACTCAATAAGATAAAACGTAACAGCTTCGCTGCCGTCTGTCCCACCTACAGAAGATTAAAAACAATGATGGAGAAGAGAGATACGATTTTTAAATTAATTTTAAACTCCTTTCATTTTTTTTTTTTTTAATAATTTAAACTGTTTTAGAAGTAATCTCCTTTTTAGCATGTCATTCTTAGTTTCGAATAATTTTAAATACCTGAAGGTAGACAGAAATAGGGCACAGCAATTTGAAATTTTACAAGAAAACGATAAGGATGTAATAATTATAGCTGAACCAAATTACCGTAATTTAAAATTATTAGTTTTACAAACAAATTTATATTCCACGTTGACAGAGGAAAATATAGCTGTTATCTACAAAAATAAACTAAATGCACATTCACTTGAAAGTACAAATTCAATGATCGTAGTAAGAATAGAAGAAATTGTTATTATAGCCTGCTACTGGTCGCCAAACCAAGAAATAGAAAACAAAATACAAGAGATTTAAATGCTTTTTAATAACAATATACTTAATCAAAAAAAATTACTAATTGGCGATTCTAACTCCAAATTAGGTTTATATGAAAATATGTCTCACATTAATTATAGTAAAAACAAAAGATGAAATTTATTTGAAGAATCCCTCCTATTTAATAATCTAATTGTTAAAAACCCATATAATGTCAAAACTTTTATAAATAAAAACGGTTCTAGTGTTATTGATCTTATAATTACTAATTTTTATCTCACAAATAAAATCCAAAATATTAAAATTAAGAATAGTACCTTGAATTGTCATAATTCAATCAATTTTGAGATTACAAATTTAAAAATCAAAATTACAAATTTATTGCAAACTAGCGTAAAGTTCGATTATAACCAATTTAAAAGCTTAATAAGAGAAAACGATTTCTTTATTCTTCTCCAAGCAGTAAAATCTGCAATTTTTAAATAAAATAATTTTAAATTTATTAACGATATACAAAATGTATGAAAAGAGTGTACTTCCATTGTAGAAATGAAAAATAATTCCCGGTGTAGCGATAAATTAAACAGCCATAAATGATAAAATTAACAATTAAAATAATATAAATCTAGAAAGGAATTAGTTAAAACCACGATAACCTCAGAAATTCATAAATCAATAAAAGCACTGTATAGAAAAAAAGTTTTTAAAAATAAAAATGAAACGTAGAGAAAATTAGTGGAAAATTCAGAAATTTGGGGGAAACTGTATAAGACAGTAATGGAAAAGAATAAAAAATTTGGTTTTCCATCAATTACAATAAATAACAAAACAATCACTGATGAAACAGAAAAATGTAAAACAATCTTAGGCTGCCTGTTTCCACAAACTAATGACATACCCTTCCATTATATACGTAAACACTCAGTTATATTAGGTTAGATAAGTATCTTGTTACTAATACGGTTAAAAATCTTAATAAGAGAAAAGCTAATGGATACGATAAAATCTCTAATAAAATTATTAAAATTATTCACACAATAAATCCTAATTTATTCACAAACATTTTCGAAAAATATCTTAATTTTAATAACTCTCTTTCAATATGGAAAATAGGTAAAATTAAATTACTAAATAAACCAGAAAAAAAGCCCATCTGATATATCTGCATATAGACCAATAACTCTACTTCCTTCATTAGATAAAATTTATGAAGAAATCATTAAAACTATTTCGAATTAGAAATACAAAAAAATTTGGTACTAAGCGAAAATTAATTTTGCTTTAGGAAAGGTAAATCTACCGAACCGTCACTTAAAAAGACGATCGATGAAATTAAAATTTATAGTAAAAAATATTAATATATGATCTTAATTAGTTTTGATGTCACTAGTGCTTTTGACAAAATTAAATGGTTCAGCATACTGAAAATTCTTGAGGGTAATCAAATTAATATTGTTCTTAGTAAAATGATTTTTAGAAAAAAGAACTGTAGAGCTATTTGATAATGAAAATAAAAAAATATTAGAATACGTCTTAACATCTGGGGTGTTCCTCAAGGTTCTGCCTTCTTTCCTAGGCTTTTTAATATTGCCACGTTATCTAAACATAAAAGTATCTAATCGAACAATTCTTCCCTTACAAGTTATACTGATGATTTGGTATTTATAATTGGAATTAACAAAAAAACAAATATTGTAGATATAAATTATACATGGATAAAAAAAAAAGATTTTAATAGAGTAACCCTCTACCAGTGTGAAATATAATGAATGTCGCTAAACTTCAAAAATGGTGTTTTTATGCTTAATATTTTTTTTAATGAAGTACTCCTAATACATAATCAGTATTCTGATCTTTTGTTTCTTTTTACTAACTTTGATGTGTGAAAAATTGCGAACATCAGTTGACTTTATACTCTTGCATTGCTATCAAGGGATGAAAACAATATTACACTTGAAATTGGAACACTCTACCAAGTCGTTTTGCAAATATAATCAACTTCTTACTTTTTAAATTACAATACTAATTCTATAAAATTAAATTTTCAATTTTTATAATAATTTTCTCATAACTGTTTTTCTATAAATATCGGTTTATTGTTTTCATCGCTTATTATTTTTTTACATATATAAAAAAAATGATTTTGTGATATAAAAGCGAAGTTTTACCACAGTTAGCGTGCACTTAAATGCAAGATACCAGTAACGGAATGAATGCGAAAAAAAATTATTGAAATTGATTACATTAAGGCATCTACTTATTAACTCATACCTGTAGCTGACTTTCGTGTACAAGTGTTGTATCTGTATCTTCGGTGTTGGTAGTGCTCGCCGTATCACTTGCATTTTCCGGATCATCTTTGTCTAAATAAGTCTGTTTATTTTCTGCTTTGCCATTTTTGACCTGTCAATAAATATGCATACATTAGATGTATAACTACAACACTGTTCATTTTAAAACGAGAATGCGACGTATTTGAAATATGAAATACCTGTAAAAGGAAGTTGACATCGCAATTTTTATCATTCTGATCATTACTGGAAGTGTTACTGGTCGTAACTCTGGAATTAACTGGGGTAACGCGCCGTCTTATCGTGAATTGAGTACGACGATAATCGTCTAGATGAAAAAATTATAATTAATAGTTCATTTTTTTATTATTCCGCAATTTAAACATTTCTTAGAAATTGAAAAAAATTATTATTAGCAATAATGGAGAAAACGGTAAAATATTTACACGCTGCAATAAATTTTGTTTACTGAGGTAAAGTGTTTGATTTTAAAATTAGCTATATCTTTTATCAACAATTACTATGAAGGAGTAAACTTATCTTGGTACGATTAATAATAATGGTTGGGCACCTGTATTATCTTCAGGTAATTCCGAGACGGGTTTTTTTCGCGGTAACGTTAAACTGTATGTAGTTTCTATGTCGGCTTTTGTGTTTCCTGGTAATGATCCTAAATCTGGTGTAGATGTCCATGAAGAAGTACCTTTACTACAATAAAAAGTCAACAATCAATCAAATAAATCGTAAAATTATAACTTAGAATTATTAAAAACGATTACAGTAACATGAAATTGAAAAACACACATTTTTTTATTTGTGACAAATAAATATAATTTAAATACTCTTGCGGAGTTAAGTAGATAATTAATCTTCTTACAGATGCTCGTAGTTTTTTTTTTAGAAATACACAGTACGAAGTTTTGACGAGGAAATATATTATATAGCTATGACTTAATAACAGTAAAAATATCGTGATTTATTAAACAAATCGAAAAAAATTTTAAAAATTTTAATATAAATTTTAGATATAATTAAACTATAACAAGTACAATTACTAAATGAACAGTAAATTGACCGGCATTATTTTTAGCGGTAAACGAAATTTATAAATTTTATCATAATTTATTAGCATTGTGCATTAGTCAGCTGTGTTTTCGTAATTGATCATAATGTAAATAATGTAAACATAAACATTCGTATAATTTTAATTAAATTTACTAGGTGCTAATAATAGACTGGATAGTCGTTTCATATAATTAAATTAACATGATCGATCAGTGATAACCGAAACATCTGTCTTACAACGGTGGTGTACAAGGCCGTGTCCACTGAGTGGTGGGGGTTAACCCCTCCATAAGAACTGAAATAATTATTACAAATACACAAAAATCTGAAAAAAATCAAAAATTTAAAATAAATATTGATTAATTTTTAGTGTGTTCTTACCTTTAAAAGAAAAAATGTGCTCTATATGTTTAGGTACTTCATTAATATTTTATTCAAAAATTTTTATTACGAGTATAATCAATAACAAATGTAATTTTTATTAATGTGTTTATATGGTAATTTATTTATGTAAATTATTAATATATAAATAAAAATTATAGAAATTATTAATAGTATGAATATTAGTGAAAAATGTATTATTATTTATAAAATAAATATGCAAAGAAAATTTTCGCCCCTCCCCCCCTTTCAAATTTCTGGGCACGGGCCTGGTGGTGTACGCCAATATTGTTATTGGAAACCGTTACACGATTACTTCCTATTATTGACAACTACAATTGTAAATATCGAAATTATAGATTTAGCGGAATTAATAAACAAAGCAATGGAACTTTTTTACATTTCTCAGCAAGCGAGACGATTTTGATCTGTGGCATTTATGAGCAATAAATCAGAATTATATTGCAACAATTTTTAACCAAAACATATGACCTTATAGTCTGCAGGTTACTGTGTTAATAAAAGATTTCGATAAAATATTTATAGTAAGCATAAAAAGTCTAAAAAATACAAATTTGTAAAAAATAAAATTTATATACTTAATGTAATACTTTGTATCGATCAATGTGTACATGATAGTTTACCGGAAGTAATAAATTAAGCTGTTCATGGGTTCTTTTGAAAATGATAGAAAAATTAAAATAATGCAGAACTACTTTGGGTAGATTTTTTAAACGGCAGGTTCATATAAGGAATCTTTCAATTTAATTTAAACAAATCTTTTCAACACTGCGTAAAATACAACGAATCCTATCCTATGAAATATCGCGGTTGTATTAGAAGCATTAATATTGACGGCAGTAACGATACGTTGTTAACGAACCGAGCTTCCTCCTTATTGGCGGACGCGTCGACAAATGGTTGCATGGAATTTTTTTAAATTTATCCGAACCGGTATGAAACAATTTGATTTTTAGACCACCTTAAAAAACAAGTTTATCAATTTTTTCTTCTGTTTTTGCTAGATTTCTCTCAAGCAGCGATAAGTTACTTTTTATTGCTTCATATTCGGTACTAATGTAAAAAAATTTTGCGCACAGCTTTTTATTTCATTTTTTTTTTTTATTTACCTTATTATTTTTTACATAACGTGAAAATATCGTTTCATTTTGTATTTATAATGGAAGTGATATTTTTTGGAAAACATGAAGCTGCTTAGTTATTTTACTTTATTTACTTTTTATAAGTTCTTTAAAAACGCCAGCACTTCTAAAAACGGAACGTTAGAAACTTCAATATACGAATACCATTATTACTTATACCGATTTTTATCAAAAAAATAGAACTTGCTACAAGTGAAAGTTCCTATTTTATGGTTCAGCGACATGTTTCACGTCATTTTTTTAAACAGAAAACAGTTTAAAAGTAAGAAAATTAGACATAATATGTGTTAAGAAGTATAAACAAAAAACCACTTACGGCAGAATAAAAATCCGACACAGAAATCATCTTGTAATTTCGGTGTCGCCGTCAAGTATTTACTATGTATAAAACTTCTAGCAAACAGAATGAAATAAAAGAATATAACAGATTAGAGAAACTATTAAGGAGCGTCAAAATTGCCGGAGTATGACGGAAAAAGGGATGAGACAGCCTAAAATGTACTTTTTGAGCCAGAAGCAATTTTACAATAATCGAAGCGACGATTAGAAGAAATAAAGATAACAACATAAAGGATTAACAGTAAAGTGCAACTTCAGAAATAAACAGCTACTAATAAGATAAAATCACTCGAGTAAAATGTTCACTAATAACCGTTTAGAAAGCAATGGAAACCACCACACAATACTATCATATACATATGGATATCGACGTTTTTTCGAATTTGTATCGTGATAAGCTTTTACAATCAATTTCAAATGAAGTATTCTATATAACCCCTTTGCGCATAGAATACGGCTATGAGTGTGCTATCTATAACTGCACAACAGAACCACATGGATAAATAGCACTTACTAACCATTCTTGGTTGGAGAGATAAAAAGGGCCCAGCCGTTTATATCATTAACAAGAGAATTTTGCTCTAACCTTTTCATTAGTGCCAAGTCCATCAAATAATGAAAATATTAAAATTAATAAGCACTGATAAGATTATATTGGAATCTAAGTACAGAAGTTAATCGCACAATGTCTGAAAACGTGAGTGTTAAGAAAGCAGTAATGCAAATGTGTGTTTTAGCTGTCCTTTGCTTTTACATGCATGCAGAATCGTAGTATTTCAAGGAACATTAAATGAAAATGGCGGTAAAATCAAGGCTAACGGCGATTAACAATGTAAGATATGACAGTTGAATTACAGTCAGAAAGTAGAAAACGAACTAAAATACTGATGAACAAACTTGTCAAATACAGTGAAAAATTTGGACCGAATGTCAACGTTTCTAAAATAAAAGTTACAATTTGCACAAAAACATTGTAAAAAACAAAAGAAAGGAATTGGAACAAGTTAAATCAATCGTTTACATGAGCATCATCTTGAAAAATAATTGTATTTCGAAAAAGAAATTCTGTACAACCACTGATACGAAACCGGAGTAGTTCCCATGAAATAGAAAAACCCCTTCAATTGAAATCAACTGAATTTAAGATTATGACTTTAGTTTTTAAAATAGCATATATTCTCTGTAATGTTATTAAGAAAGGTAAACATTGAAGGTTCTTTTGAAAACTTCCGAAGTATACATGTATGTACCGGCATATACTAAAAACCTGACGGACCCAAAAAGTTAAAGAAGTTATAACCAAAAAATATAGAAAATCTTAAAATCGATAAATTCCATTGAAACCAGAAATTTTTCAAATTTTGGTTATATCATGAAAGGTTCAAAGTACTGAAATTCTTAGGCTGATTGAAAGAGGGAAGCTAGGCGGGAAAAGTGTTAGTGTGTCAACTTTAGAATTTGTGAACAACAAATTTTTAAGGATGGTTTACAGTGCTTAAATTTATATGACTGTTTGGTCTGCGTTCATGGACGTACCTAGAACGGGCCAAGGGTGGGCACTGCCATCCCTAGAAAACTCGTTGCTCCCTCTAGAAGAATCGGCTAAAAACACAGTGGCGCGTCGAAGAGAGCTGCGATAAAAGCTAAGAGTAAAGCGACGAAATTAAAAGCATGGCTTATTACAGAAGTGAATATAGTGGCGCGTCAAAGATGATCGCGACAGATCTGTCATCAACGAGCAAAGCGAATTTCGCCGCTATTTTCATTGCCTTCCGTTTTTTCCCCACATACCGCAACCGGACTATCAGTTTAAGCATACTGCGACACGCTGTCGCGTTCGCCGAGTGGACAAAATTCTCATAACATCCATCTTTAATTGATATCAACTGGCCGAATATACTAGTGCGTTGTCTGAAACGTTTCATCGTTCTTCGCTCTGCTCGACGCGTCACTATGTGTTGATTCTCTCATCGACGCTATACTCCTTGTCACTTTACTTGTTCGCTAGCATCGCAGCTTTCTTCGACGCGCCACTATGTTTTCAGCCATAAATGTCACACGGAGAAAAATTTGAAAAGTGTAAAAGTAAATGTACTTCGAAATTGATACCGTGATTATCACAATAATTTCTTATGCACATGCAAGCTACCTGACGACGCTTAGCACATTATTCTATTACAGCAGCGGTAGACTAAGTAGACATCAGTATCGGCTTTCGATTATTTAAAAGCTCCTTCAGTGACTACTCTCAGACTGTACTCACATAACGTTGGAGTAAGTTGCACCGTCTGAACATAGTCACTAAGAGAAGAGAACTTTTAAATAATTTAAAGCCAGCACTGTTAGATATCCTGTATGAATATATATGTAAGTACATGCGTCGACCGGCACTACAGCAACCGATCAGCTGACTTAATCGCACATCTTACGCAGTTCGAGATAGGAAAATGCAGGAAGGCAGGAGGGTAGGTCAGTGGCGTGCCAAACGGGAGAAGGAAACAGGGGCAGTCGCCCTAGAGGAAAAAAAATAGAAAATTGAAACTTATATAAGAAATTTGTAAATTAGTGAAGTATACTATAATAAAATGTATCTCATTTTTCAGTATTTTGATTCTTTAATACGGATTTACATAGTATTTAAAAATTAAGTGATCTTGTAAATAAATAAGCTGTTATTTATTTTGTTTATATATTTATTTAAGTTATTAATTTTATACCAACTTTTTAATATAACACGATTATATGTGCACACACACATATACATACAAGTATATATATATATATACATGGGCGTCGCCAGCGGAAGGCAGAGGGGGCAGCTGCCCCCTCTGGAGCCTTGAAACTTTTTAATCAACTGGTCATGATGAGTATTCATAGCCGCTTAATCATGGACAATTTGCCAGAAACCCACGGAAATTATGTTATAATTAAGATTTTATTCTCGTTTAATAAAATATTAAGCCTTTACAACTTATAAATTTTATTTTTCCTATAACTCATATCCTCTTTCTATCATCTCCCCCCCCCCGCCGCGGCTCATCGGCTGTCGACGCCCTTGTATATATATATATATATATATATATTCAGCTGGTCAGCTGCCTCCCTGGGAAACATTCCTAGCTACACCCATATCTGTATTATTGCAAATAAATTCGGTGTCGTGACTACTGTCCTTTGTAATGAAGGCGACGATTAAAGAAGAAGAATGTAAGAGCAATGTTTGGTCAAAGTCAAGTTTTTTTTATATTTTTGATTTAAATCACTAAACTAAACACTTTCAAAAACTATTTTACTTTTATAGGTAAATTTATGAATTGTTAAAATTATGTTATCTTTATTTTAATTGTATTATATTATTAATAAATGAATAATTTTACTTTTATAATATAAATCAAGCGGAAATTAATTCATTTAAGAAACCTATTGTATATATTTAATATATATATATATATATATATATATATATATGGCGACTCAGCATTAAACAAAAAAAAATTAAATGAATAATTCAACAACGCATGGCGAGAAGCAAATTGATGACAATGACACAACAATTATTGGAAATTTGGTTACCAAAAGGAAAAAACATTTTTTATACATTAACGGTTCTCAAATCGTTCTGCTAGAATTTTCTGTTTCAGATTATTCTCTTCAAATTAATATAAATAAAGGTAGGATAATTTTAGTTTAATTTTGTTTTGCGCTGGTACACGGCCGAGCGACATCAAATTAACAAAGCAGTAGATCTTTAGTTTGTATGTGTTCACAATTAAAAAAGTTTTTTTTGTGTTTTTGATATTCGTTTCTTTTTAATGAGTTTATTTTGTAGTAAACTGTGTGTGTTAATTTAAGCAACTCATAAATTGTTGACTTCTATGAGTGAACAAATGCACTTTGAGTGTCACCGTGAGTGCAAAATTTCTTTGATAGTGTACAAGATGACAAAGGAGACGACGGGATCTACACCATCAACCGTTATGAAGATTCCACCTCGGTTTACCCTGATCGAGAGAAACTTTTCACTGTCTAAAATTACGCCGGAGGATACACAATTCGACTACGTTGCAAGCGCACTGGATTTTAAATATGCTGCAAAGGTAAAACACATTTTCATTGGTCCGCCTAAAAAAAATCTATATACAACGATCAAAAACAAGCTTATCAAGCGCCTGCCAGCTTCGGAAGAAGAGAAAACCAACCGGCTCCTCCAACATGAGCAACTCTGTGATAGGAAACTGTCACAATTCTTGTGATACTTAAAAGGGGTTAGGAGATAGCACAGTAAATGACACCATATTATGCACTATTTGGATTGGGCATCTACCAAAAAATATGCAAGTGGTTCTCGCAACACAGGAAGACATGAAATTAAGTCAATTAGCTGACCTTGCTGATGCTATGGCCGACACTATGCGATCCTCTTCAAGCATCTTCAAGGCCACCGCTCTTAACACATCAAGCAGCATATCCAGGAGCTTTGAGGCAATGCTTGAAGAAAAATTAACTCAACTTATGGTAGTGTAAAGAGATAGCTACTGTTTCCACAGCTCGCTACCCATAAAGACGAGCATTCTCCCGCGGCAGAAAATTCCGCACTCACTCGAATTCAAGAGATTCACCCAATGAGAATAGTCATAGATGGTACCATGTAAATTATGGCACAAATGGTTGAAAATGCTGTAAACCTTGTACCTTCTCATCAAAAAATGTCGAGACCAGTCACCAGATTTGGCTAAAGGCAACATTGTCCCAATTTCGAGCCGACTCTTCGTTACTAATCTGCAATCAAAACTGCAATTTCTAGTTGATACCAGAGCCGATTTATGTATATTTCCCAGAATTTGTATTAACCGATGACTTACACATTTTTCATACAAACTTTGCACCACAAACGGATTAAGCATCATAATGTACGGTATAATAAACTTGATGCTTAATCTAGGACTCCCCGGGAACTTCCGCTGGCATTTCGTTATTACTGACGTGTTGAAGCTGATTATCAGAGTAGACTTCCTCGCTCATTACAGACTTTTAATTGACCTCTGAGAAAAGCGTCTCTGGAACATAATTGCCAGCCAATCTACATACAGCTTACCAGTTCAGAATTGTACAGTACTTCAAGTTAAAGCCATGATCACTAGAGTCACAGTTTCTTCACCTTTTATGCAATTTTCCCAACCTTACACAAGCCAACGGAGTGTCCAGCAACGTTAAGCCTAGCACAGTACATCATATTAAAAAAAAACCTAGACAGCCTACCGCATGTAAGCCACAGTGTCTAGCACCCAATAAACGCAAAATTGCCAAAAAAGAGTTCAAGACAATGGTTAAGATAGATATCACACGTCCATCTTTGAGCAGCTGGTCATTACCTTTACATTTAGTGCCAAAGTTGGGTGACGAATGGCGTTTTTGTGACGATTATAGAGCTCTAAATGCACAAACTATACTGGACCGTTTCCCCGCCAGCCGCATATTGAAGACTTTTGCCAAAGTCTTGTGGGCAAGAAAAAGACCTCAAAAATAGATCTGGTACAGGTATACCACCAAATTCCTGTGGTGGAGAAGGACATTCAAAAAACAGTTATTACAACTCCATTCAGACTTTTTGATTTTCCCTTTATGAGTTTCAGGCTATATAATGTGATACAAACTTTCCAACAGTTCATAGACAAGATCCTGAGAGAATTCAAATTGCACATACAACTATATCGATGACATCATGGTTGCATTAGAGAATGAGGAGCAGCACGAGAAAGATTTCTCGGAAGTTTTTAAACTACTTGACAACTATGACTTCGTTATCAACGCTTCCAAGTGCGTTTTTGGACACAGACAGTATAGTACCTTGGCTATGAAGTGTCAGCAGATGGAATCAATCCCTTCCAGCAAAGGTCCAAGCGATCCTCGATTTCCAGGAGCTTATGGCGATCAGAGAACTATACAGATTTCTCGGAATGATTCATCTTTACCAAAAATTCATTCCCAAAGCAGCCAAAATTCAGGCACCGCTCCACGACTTCCTCAAAGAACCGGATACCTGAGGAAAAAAACCTGTGCAGTGGACTCATGAAATTAAACAAGCACTTGCTAATGCCACGCTTCTTGCTCACTCAGATCCATCGCTACCGTTGACACTGTTTACCGACGCCTTTAATTTTACAATCGGTGGAGTTCTGCAGCTAAAGAATGAACAGGGTTGACAACACTTGGAACTTTTTACTCGGAAATTCAACTTTACTCAGCTTGCTATTTACCAAGGTATTCAACATTTTCGACACCTACTTGAAGGCTGAAATTTCACGATTTTCACAGATCAGAAACTTTTAACATTGGCTTTCTGGTAGAAACCTGAGAAATGCACATCTCGTCAATTTTGATATCTGGATTTCATCGGTCAATTCTCTACTGACATCGGGCACGTTTCTGCGACAATGTCGTCACAGACGCATTGTCACACATAGAGGCTATCTTTGGCAGCATCAACTTCAATCAACTTGCACACTCACAAGAAAACGATGAGGAACTCCAAAATGCACTTTTGATTCTCATCAGATCGTATCACTTCCATATAACAGCCAGACACCAGGAAGCAAATAGTATCATAGAACGATTATATAGATAATTGAAAGCTGTAATAATGTGCACCAAACCGAAGATTGGGTGGAGTGCCCGCAAACAGTATTCATGGACATGCGAGCGGTATGGAAAGACGATTTAGTAGAAATTTCGGCAGAGTTAGTTTTTGGAGAGTCGATGTGATTGCCTGGAGAATTCGTAGTTCCGAGATCCAAAGGCAAACTTGATGATCCAGCACTTTATGTTACACACCTGAAACAACATTTTGTCGAACTACAGCCCACACCAGCATCAAGACATATGAGACAGACGATCTTTGTATACGGGGACCTCAAAGACTGTTCTCATGTCTTCATAGAACAAAATGTGCCAAAAGAACTGCTACAGGGATCTTATAGAGAACCCTTCCCTATCGTGCCCCAGCACACATGACATTATATTGTACAGGTCCGCAACAGAAACATACCAACATCACTAGAACACCTCAAGCCAGCGTACGTTTCTGTGGAACGCTCTTCACGATTGTGATCCTCCTCGTACATGTGATGCTAATCACATTTTCTTTGAGTGTCCTGCCCTTCGTAACGAACGTTCCCTTTTATACAGTCAGCTCCTGTCATTAGGTCTTCCTACTCCCTATAACTCTTCCATTATCCTCTCCTTTCCTTCATCTTCTGTGGTGTCCGCACTGCTGTCCTTTGTTGCGTCCATTTCGGACCGCTTAGTTATTTCATTTCTTAGCTTAGTTTTCTTGTCGTTGGGTCAATGCCGCTGGCGCGCCAACAAAAAGAAAAAAAAAAAAGAGAAGAAACGAGGCAATATGGTGAGACGACCAGTTCAAGACAATAAACCAAAAGTCGATGACAATATCACACGTTTTAGTAGAAAAGTATGTTTTCCTGATCGTTTTCAAGTAGGATTATTGTGACTAAGTCACTGAAGGGGGGTGATGTGGCTGCTCAGCACTAAACAAAAACAAAGTAAGTGAATAATTTAACAACGGATGGCGAGAAGCGAATTGAAGAAAATGACACAACAATTACCGGAAATTTGATTACCAAAAGAAAAAAACATTTTTTATATATTGACGGTTCTCGAATCGTTTTGCTAGAATTTTCTTATTATTCTCTTCAAATTAATATAAATAAAAGTATCCTTAGCTTAGTTCAGTTTTGCGCTGGTACATGGTCGAATGACATCAAATTAACGCAGACGCAAAAACGCTGAGTCATTGGTAAATCTTTAGTTTGTACATATCCATAATTACGAACGTTTTTTTTGTGTTTTTGTTATTCGTTTCTTTTTAATGAATTTATTTCGTAGTAAACCGTGTGTGTTGAAGCAACTCACATATATATATATATAAAACTCGGTCATTTTGGCCTCGCAAGGGGCTGCGCCCCTTGACCCTTCTTGCTTTCACTTCTGTCTCTTTCTCTTCTATACTTGGTATAAAATGATCAAAATTTACAACGTAATTTTTACTGGCATTAACACAAAAAAAAAATAACATAATCACAAAAATCCTGTCCTAACATTTAACTTTCATTATATAAAATTAAGACATTTTTTCGTTATATATTTCGTTACATAAAATTGGGACATTTTTTCTAATGATGGGTAGCCTAAGAATTACGTTGTAATTAATATATGTATATATATATGTATATATTGTATATAGATGCTTCCACTGTTTTTATCAATTTATATATAATACATATGTATATTTTGGAGAGTTTTTCATGGATTTTGCACGATTTTGAGTTAATAAATAACTTTAACACTTCTCAAATACACCTAATTGTAAATTGTCGGATGTATGTAACAAATAGACTGCTCAGAGACTTTTACCCTTTTCAAAATCTTCTAGTTGTGTAGAGAATTTCGTTACACCTTTGAAGCCTCTACACGCACAAGATTCACAAATTTGAAGACCTGTGCAGTACACAGACGACAGTTTTGTATCTGATAAACAATATTCCCAGTTTCTTCAAATATATAATGGTGAAATAGGTTAAATGTCGGTTAATTCCAATTTTGTTAAGCAATACAAAAAGTTTTTTCCTGACAAAATACGAGGGTGGTTCAAATATAAACCGGAATTTTTAAATAAACGCGCGAAAAATTTATTGTGGAAAAAGTGGTTGCACTGGCAGTTAGACCGGTTTGTTATGAAGCGTGTAGAGCAATTAGAACCGCGTAACCTCACTTTTTAGTGTAGTTAGAGCCATGAGTGAAAAAGAAGTAGCAGTGTCTGTTGTGCAACGCATCATTATTCGTTTTTTAGTCAAAGACGACGTAAAATCCGTGGAAATTTACCGAAAATTACGCCAACAGTTCGGCGATGAGTGTCTCTCCAAAACTCAAGTGTACGAGTGGTGTTCTGCGTTTCGAAAAGGACGTGAAGTGGTGTCAAACATACCACATGCGCGGCGCTCCAAAAAACCAGCATTACAGATGAACACGTCAAAGCCATCGAACAACTCATTTTGGCTGACCGACCCGTCCGTGTACGCGATATGACCGACGAACTGGGCATCAGCATAGGTAGTATTGAGACAATAATTCATGATCGGCTAGGTTATCACAAAATTTCAGCCAGATGGGTGCCAAGACTTCTGAATTTTGAACAGAAATTCACTCGTTGGGAAGTTTGTACGCGTCTCCTGCAGCGGTATGAAGAGGAAGGAGAGAATTTATTGCGGCGAATATTCATCACGGACGAAACTTGGGTACACTACTATACGCCGGAGAGTAAACGCTCGTCTATGGAGTGGCGGAAGAAAAAAGAGGGAGCGCCAGTCAAAGCGAAGGTTACACAGTCAGCTGGGAAGGTGTTGTGTACCGTGTTTTGGGACATGAAGGGAGTGATCGCAGTCGATTTCCTAACTGAACAACGTACTGTGACGGCGCAGTATTACAGTAACCTCCTAAAAAACACAGTCAAACCGGCCTATCGAACAAAAAGGCGCGAAATTCCGATCCGTAGTGCAATACTGCTTCAAGACAACGTCAGGCCACATACCGCTCGGCTCACGATGGAGACATTGGCCGAATTGGGCTGGGAAACACTTGAACATCCTCCTTACAGTCCAGATTTGTCGCCTTGTGATTATTATTCGTTTGGCCCGTTGAAAGAAGCACTTGGTGGACAACGTTTCGACAGCAACGATGAGGTGGAATCGTTCGTGCGCAAATGGCTATGTGACAAGCCGCGAGATTTTTACGAAAAAGGAATAAAAAAATTGCCGGAGAGGTGGAAAAAGTGCGTAGCGTGCGAGGGGGGTTATCTCGAAAAATTGTAAAAAATATGAGCACTGTAAGTATAAAATAAAAATTTTTATGACGAAATTCCGGTTTATATTTGAACCACCCTCGTACTACAACGGTTGCACTATAATGTAATTTCACCCAATGAGCGTATAAAATAGGCTAAATATTTCAAGGAATTTTTTGAGGGGTAAAAAAAAATAAAATCTACATTCGGGTAAGATAAATACTTTAAATTTACTAACCTGCAAGTATCGGGGTAATTGTTTTTAACCGGGCTAGACGAGGTGCTATCTGTATTTAAATTATTCGTACTGGTCCATGAACGGCAACTAAATGATGACGATGTTTTATCATCAGATCTACAATATAAGAATAATTAATGAACTGACGTAAACATTGAAAAATTCGGGTCTTAGGTATAAGAAAATGGTTATCTCTTTTTCTTCTTTTTGAGGCAATTTTAATTTTGCTAATTTTTTATACCGTTTTCTTTTAATGGTTTTGTGTATAATGCTGATGCATGGGAGTAAAGGGGATACCGTACGTCAAGAAATAACGAAAAACTTAAAAAAATGTGCTAAAAACAAATAACGATTCCCCGTTAATTTCGTTGGTTAATATATTTATACTTTATAGCGATAACTCATTAAGCAAAAGAAGAAAACAAATCCGTTAGTATCGGATTGCCAAAGTCTACTTTTTCTCCCTCTAAAATTAGTTCTAACAAATGTATGTATGTGTGGGTGTGCGTGTGCGTGAAAGCGAGCACGCGGCTGTATACAGATACATATTTAAACTACCTGCGCAAGTACCGTCTAGTCACTCTACTATCGTTGATGTATCTTAGTGGTTAATGATGAATAAATATCACCATGCCAAAGTAAGAAAGAAAATGAAATTTTTATTTCAATAATTTCATTTCTAATTAATTTAAAATGTTATATTATGTTGCCGTATAACTTGGAATACGAATAAAAGCGGCTGAATACAAAAATTTGCAGAAATTTTTCTAATACGATCGAAATTCCGTTTATCACATTTCACATTAGTATTTAGTTTAATATATGACTAACGATCTTCATCGTAAAGGGTTCCAAACATCTGAATATTTCGTATTTCTGTTTTTATTTGAAATAATGTGCCGTAGCAATTTGAAAAAAAAAAATTCACATGTGCTACAAAAAATATCTTTAAATTTATTTTTATTTTATATATATATATATATATATGTGTGTGTGTGTGTGTGTGTGTGTGTGTGTGTGTGTGTGTGTGTGTGTGTGTGTGTGTGTGTGTGTGTATATATATATATATATATATATATTGTGTTGCAGAGTAGCTAAAAAAGATGAATGAAATTAAGATTTCATGCACTTCTGTAAGGTATGACAAATAAAAATTGGCGGCTATCGATGTTACAATATTTTGGCAAAATTACAAACAACAGAAATTTATTTCGCTATACTTCACTTCTGCTGTAATTTTCAAGCACGTGAAGACTTTACTGAATGATATAAAAATTGATAATTTATATTATAAAATAATTACATTCATCAACTTTTTTTTTTTTTTACCTTGTACCGGTATGCATTCATACCAAAAACAGCGACGTTTGTAACATAGAAAACCATTTTAGACAACCGGAGTACAGCCCAATCTATCCATTGAAAGACTTGGACATGTAATGATTAATTTCTCTCTTCTTATTATGTTTAATGAAAACGAAGTTAAGTAATTGGAATCGCAACTCGGCACCATTTTCTTTTTAGCCTCCTGGCTGGATTTCCCGGTAGAGTACTTCTATACATTTTTCTGATGTTTGGATTACAGTGATGTGATAGTTTGTTCAAGAATTTTTCATACTGTTCTTTATGGGTTTCTTCAACGAATGGCATCTTTAGAATTTACCAACTTTTATCCACACATTTGAACAGCATTTTTCAGGGTAGTTAATATCTTTAAAATTAATGTTTTTTCGTGAAAGATGTCAGTTCATCATTTTGTTACGGTTTTCAGGATTATTAAATGCCTCTAGAATCAGTTATCAAGGAAGCTCTCTCTTTCTTTTATCGGGATAACCTTTTCTTTCACATAGACTTTCAGTATACATATGTGCTCGTAAGTGCACGACTACTTTTTAAAGACGCCTCTTCTTGATTTCAATGTCTAACTATCAGAAAAAGACGATCTTTTGAAAATATTTTTAAAACATCTTTAAATGATGTTCTTTTTTCGTGGCTTTAAATTAGTCTAAGCGTCTGCTGATCAGAAAGAAACGTCTTAAAGACGACGGCCAACATGTAGGAATAATTTATTGCTACTTGGGAATGTTTCAAAGTAATATATGTTTTATCTTCAGATGTTTATGTCTTGATAACATGTTTGCTTATGCAACAGTTTTTTGAAGAAACGGATGCACACTAGATGTAAATTTATAAAAGAACTTGACCAAATGTTTGCGAATAGTACTCGTCATAAAAGCAAAATTTTGATTTTTACTAATTTTAAAAAATTTAAAAAAACCAAAACACAGGTAAAAAATCGACTTTTTTCCCCCAAACAGTCGCCGTTTTACAAGAATTTATTTTTTTTTCTTCTCTGAGGTAGGGGCTATAACGACATCCGTATTGATTAGGAATATTTTTTTTTTTGTTTCGGATGACTAGAAGGGTTGGAATCGTGTCAACCAGAACACGCCCTTTTTTTACCCCTTTACTTCATCTCAGCCTGTAACTTTGAGAATTTTGAATATTTTTTTTTAGATAATTTTTTTGTCCATTCTTAAAACATGAATTAATAAACGGTAAAAAAGTGGATAGTAAAAATATTTATTGTTTTTTTTTTTTTATTGAGCTTGAAAAAACCTCCTAAATTCGTGCCTCTAGACTAGAATACTACCCCCTTAAGATCGTTCCTGAACTAATCTAATTTTATTATAAGTATGAAAATACGGTTACTATTTGCCGTCTTCTGGTGTTCAGTTTTATTGGAATTTTAATTTACCATTTGTTTAAAAAGCGTCCAATTTTGTCATAGCTATTTATTATAATCTATTTTTAATACTACGAGAAAAATATTGCGGTGTCATCAGCATACAGAGCCATCATAGTATTTTTTGTCTCGGAACGCCCGAATTTATACCGTTTTGGTCGTAGATTTTGTGGAATTTATCATAACACTGAAAGAACCCTAACATGTAAGTAATCGAGCTGATTTAAATAAATTAATGTGGAAAATTAGAGTGAGAATTAATCTGTAAACTATACCTAAATGCCATATGATGTCGAAAGCCTTCTCAATGTCGAGGAGCAGCAGTAGGCCCGTATGTTTATTCATATTGAAATTATCGGTGATGCACTATCTGCAATTCTGCTAATCTGTAGAACTGCCGCAACTTGCTAACAAAACCAAATCGGAGAGGGGTGAAAATTTAATTAGCTGTACAAAACTCATTCAGTCTATATAATATTAGTCTTTCAGCAACTTTATAAAGACTGCTCTAGCAAAAAAAGAAAAATTGGCCCATAATTACTATTATTTTTGCATTAGTTTTACTTGGTTTAGGAATGATAACCGAAGATTCCTTCTAACCCGGTGGAAAAGTGACCATGTAATGAAACAATGAATGATATGATGGCTTTCATTAAAAGATTCTTAATCATTTCAATATAAATTTTATTTAAGCAAACGGAATGATTACTTTTCATATTTAAAATAGGTTTTTTGCTATAACTGGTGTAAATAATTTGAAATTTTGATTTATAATCTGTTCGGGCTGCGCAATTCATTGATTTTATATTTTGAAGGTTTTTCAAAGATTTTTTAACCAACTTAGACTGTAAACTCAATTGGCTAAAATAGATCTCTAAAAAGATGTCGCAAAAAACAGATTATTTGCCGTTATTTCCAGTACCATCTGAATGCTTTTAGTATTAGATCCATGAATTTCTCCGCATGCAGTTCTACATTAAGCTCACTACGTAAAGGGTCTTTGAAGGGAGTTTAAATGTATTCTCATTGAATTTAGACCAGTTAGCGTTCTGGTCGATTGAAAAGTAAATGCGAAGAAAGTGACTAGATTTGCTAATCTTGAACTAGATAGGATTGCGATAGCGAAGAGAGGAAATAGATATCGTAACCGTGGTAGTATTTTTAACAAGAATTATAATACTAGAACGTAACGTTCTGTTAGTAGGATAGTGCGCAGAATATTGAAGAGCGAGTATGTTAAGGTTTAATTATTCGGAAGTATCAAAATTAAAATGTAAAAATGCTTGATTATTATTGAAACAATTCGGTGCGCCTGTATTTTGCATTTAAGTCACCTGCAATAACTAAAGCATGAACTAGATCGCGAACTTTCGCGCCAAACTGATCTTAATAAACGTATTGTTATTGAGATGTTCGGTATTTCCCCTTAATCAAAGTGCTGGCTGCCAATGTATCCCGTTTTTATCAAGGTTGGAGAAGTGGCGATAAGCATATAATACGAACTTAAAGATTTGGTTCTCAAAATCTTACAATGATTCGATAACACGATGAACGCGTACCTCTTTACTTTTGTATGTAATAGTGGTTGTAGGTAATTTTGCCCGGAACGGCGTTTAAAGGCCGCTGTCAATTTTGCAAAGTCCAGTTCGTCCTCTCTAGATAATACTTGAAGAACGACAGTAGCCGGTGACTGTAATTTGAGGTAATTAATTCGTTTGCTTTCTGTATATCGTTTCGCTTATTATTTTGTGCAATAATATCGAACCGATTATAGTATAAATCGTGTAGGATATTTTACCATCGAATGCCAGCGGTTCTAAGTGTCGTTAGAATCTTTGATCGTTCTTTCACTATAAGCCTTTGTTTTCAACGATGTATTTTTTTTTTTCTATTTTTTTCAGTTTTGTTTGATATCGCTGTGTAACCGATTCCGCGACAGTTACTATACTTAAGAACTAGTAGTACTCTAAAATTATACGATAGTATAAATTGTTCCTTATCATGCCTCACATATTAAAGACATAATTGTGGCATCATCGGTCTGCCGTGGAAGTAACGAAGCTTTCACTCTGAACGGTTGAGAATATACTTAAAATTGCTGTAGCTAGCAAAACCTCGTCCACACGGAGAATTTGGCAGTTAGAAATGTCCACGTTGTCGTTATTCCCTAACACTCGTAATTCTTAATAATTGTAGCTTGCGAATTTACAACGAAAATGATTATCGCCTAGTAAGTTACTATATGCATTACGTTTCTAGTTCATTTGTTCTATTTTATTTTAGTCGCTATAGCACTTTTAAACATAATAAAGCGCTCAGAATGTTCTCTGGCAACATAAATTGCAGTCTGATGACGTCAGAAAAATAACCTCTCTATGTGAGGTATGATAAGAGCCAACTTATACTATCGTACAATTTGACATACTGCTAATTCTTAAGCAGTAATTGCTGTGGAGTCAAATTTTCATTGTGTTGATTATCGGAAATTCAGTTGTATGACGTAATACGTCAAGAAGTCGGATTACTGACCCTCTTAGATGATATTGAAACTCTGAGCAACAAAAATACATCATAAGTATATTATTGCTGGAAAAGTAACAGATTTTAAAAGTTAAAATAAAAACAAAATACGAGGGCCGTTCATAAAGTAAGGTTCCCTTTATTTTTGAAACTAATAAAGCTAAAAAAAAACAAACGCCAGTATTGAATTCAGCATACTTTTACTTATTTTTCCACATATTCACCTTTTTAATTTAAGTATCTGTCGAGTAGAGAAATTAACTTATAAATACTTTCCTCGTAGAATTTGCCGTCAAATTTTGTAACCAGTTAAGAACGAAAAGAACAAAATTTTTCAACTCCTTATCGGTTTCGAATTTTTTTGCATGGTACCACCTGGTGACACACTCGGAAACTGGTCAAGAAGATCGGAAATGGTTTGGCGGTGATCGGATCACAGAGTTTCTTCGATTTTCCGCACACCAATAGTTCGTCTGGGATTACAGATGTTCTGTCGCTTCGTTGCTCATCCTCTACATTCGTTCTACCTTCTCGGAATTCACGGCACCATTTACTAACATATTAAACACTCATCACAGGGCACTGTGAACTTTCACTGTTTATTGATCGATGGATTTCAATTGGTGCAATTTTTTTATGGTTTAAAAAACGAAAATAACCGAGCGCACTTCGTAGTCGGCGGAAACTTTCAGAATTTCACTCATGATTAATTCACATAACTCGAAAACGAAAAAACACGCAGCATTGCGGTTTAAACTAGTTTAAACTTTAGTGTTTCAGCTACAAAATGAAGCCGGACTTACTCGCGTAAGTTTACTTTAACCGGTTTTACAGCGGTGGGAACGTTACTTTGTGAATGTGCCGCGCACAATAAAAACAATGTATCAAAACATAAATATAAAAAGTAATGTATCGTTACATGTGAAAAAACAACTTGAAATATTAAGATAATTTCAAAAAACAACATTTCTTTTTTCGTTTCGCTGATCAGTTCTAATACAGTATATGACCACATCTAAAGATATTCTGAGGAAACTAATTTTTCTTTTAGCCTCCTTTTCCTTCTTGTTCGCCGTTTTATGATCTCTTTTCATCTTCGCTAAGCTATTTTGACACCGTTGTTTTAATCATTCTTTCCTATCTTCGCTATTTCTATTGTACCCTCACCGCCGTTAATAATTGTTATTGCATTTTCAATCAGTCAAGGACTTTTACCCGAAAACAATTAGAAAAGAAACGTGTCAGTGTTATAGATGCTAATAAAGACATAATACCGAAAATATAGTGTGAGAAGAAGGAAAAGTCAGGATAAAAGGAGCGAAATAAGGAGTAGATTAGATTTAAGCAAATTCGAATATAGGGTAGAACACTCTTTCTTACACTATGAATGATACCCCTTAATTCTACACTCCTTGAGCTCAATATATTTCTACATCTTACAGTATCTCACTTTTATATTTTTCAGTTCCCTAATAATTATAAAAACTTGCTTCTTTTATCTACTCAATATTTAGTAGAATTAAAATTTGAACAGGATCCACATGTCATTAGCCGAGTCTCAAGAAACAAAAATTTTTTTTCTTTAGATTTTAAAAAGGAAAAAAATTAAAAAGAAATTTCGCGACATTTTACGGTTATCTCATTCTTTTCGCATTTGAAAAGTTCCCAGGTTAATTTTGACGTTAGACCGATCATCGTTAACCAGAAAATAAACCTAATTTCTTTGTACGTTCTCCGTACGATCGATTACAACATAAAATACATTTTCGTTTTTTCCCCCTTTTTTTATACATATATAAAATTAAACCTAATATAGAAAATAAATTTTATAAACGGGTAATAATTTAAGTAAGTCGCAGTACGGTAAAGTTTTGGATCACTGATTTAAGATTTTTAAGCGAAACGGTTGAGATTGCAACTAATTTTTTAGTGCATTCAAATTTTATTTTTTTTGAAAAACAGCTACTCATTAAATCTGGGATTACAATTTATTTCATTCGTGACTAAATAAATAATTACAATAGTTAAAGTTTATTCGCCTAATCGAGAAGGAATGGTAGAAGAAATATTTCCGCTTGTTTGAGGCGTGGTGAATATGATCACAGCTACCAGATTCAGCGTTTTAGTTGTTCTTGTTAGGCACATCTGTCAAGGTCCATTCTCTACATCTTGTCCCCACTATTGTAAAATCCAAAAAATTTTCACTGTTCGAATATTCTGAAAACAAAGCTAGATAATAATCAACCTTTAACAATAAATATGTTACTGAATATAAAGAAATAAACGCCAAAAACAAAAATGAATTAATTCACAGAGCACACAAAAAACAACCGCCATGTTTCAGAGTTACATACTTTTTAATTGCGGTTGTCGTAATTAACAACTATCATTATATAAAACAACCATAATTATGGAGTATATAATTCTAAACACGTCGGCTGATTTTTTTTTTTTCTATCTTTGTTTTACCTACAAACATGTTTCTGCTTTTAGCGGTTATCTATTTATATTTAATGAAACTAAAATTGTCGCTAAATACTCATTAGCTTTATCTCGATCAGAAAACATCCATTCTCAGCCTATTACCATCCGGTGCCGGATTGACGTATATTTCCATGGAAGGAGCAAAGTAGATTTTAAATTCCCCCGAAAAAAAAATTTGTGTTCTCAAAAATTTTTTTTTTTTTTTTTTTGAGAAAATCTTTTAAAATGCGAATTCTAATGTATTTTTAATTTTTCGAACATACCGTAATAATTGTCGTATTTGCTGTGAGATATTAAAATAATTAAATAATTATATTGCTACTGACTTTAAAAACGAGGAGGTTATAATTTTTTCCTCTTTTTTTATTAAATGTTTGTCTGCGCATAACTACTTGTGCCTATGTTAACCGGTTTTAATGATTTCTTCATTCAAAACGGTGGTACTACGTAAGTGTCAATGAAAATCGGTGAACCAGGCTGAGTGGTGAGCAAAAAAACTGAAAAAATACGGTCTCTTTAGACAAGTTTTTAATAACCGTCAATTTAAAATGTAATTTGGAAAAAGTTAATTTTTAGCAAGATGAAAAAGTAAAAATACTATCAACGTTAGGTTACATTAGAAATCTAGATTCGAAAACAGAAAAAAGCTTTTTTTTTTTTTTTATTATTATTTTACCGCACCATATACCTTTAGCTAGAAGTGCGGAAAGTTGGATTTTTTTTAAAAATCAGTCGAGACTCTTTAAGAAAGGATAGAAGGGATATGATAGTAGCGGGATCATCTTGTAGTTGAGATTTAAGGTTAGGATTTATGCTTGAGCCGCAGATTTTGGAGTAATGGATGGAGGACGAGAAAATGGGTAATGGAGATAGGGACGTTGCATGAGGAGCATAGTGAAACGGAAAGTTCAGACAACCATGTGAATATCTTGTGTGCCCGATATGAAGCCGACCCAGAGCGGGCTGGTCCTCACGAAGCGAGGGAAAGTGATTCCATGGATGATAGACATTTTCTTTGATGAAGAGAAGGCGTGTCGGTCTAGAGTATTAGTCCACTTGTCTTGCCACAGAATCCAGAAAAGTTTTTTGATGAAATATTTAACGTCTGATAGTGGGCTCCTTATATTCGGAGCAGGTCGCATCAGTGCTGTTTCCTTTGCTGCTCTGTCTATAATTTTGTTTCCCAAAATGCCTGAATGTTCCACTAACCATATAAGCGTAACGGGATGAGAGATCGATTTTTTGCAAAGACCTCTCAGAGGAACGCTATTATATGGTTGCGATTTTTTCGTCATCTATATTTTTCATAGCGAGCATGGAATCAAAATTACAATAGTTATGTTTGATGCATATCTGACGCGTACGTCAAAGCTAAGAATATACCGTAAAATTCTGAAGACAATGCCGAAAGGATGATGATAAAGGAAACCTAGATATGATTATATTTTGGCAGAAACCAAACAGACAACAGAACGGAACATTCGAAAAGGATGCGATCAGAATTACACTCTTGATTATCACCGAGAGCATGAAAATGGTAATCAGGTGGGTCTGTAAAACGATAACGAGATAAGGCATATTATACCAAGTGTAACTAACGTAGTAACAATTTTACCGATATTCTACGATTGATTAGATGAAATGTGCTTTATTTTTTCTTTCATAAACTTTTTTTTTGTCTATTTATGCAATAAGTAGTATCGCTTATATTACACGTTGCTATTTTATAGCTGATACAAATAACTAAATCGACACTACTTCTCAGATGATGTCGTTTGAAATGTTTTTTATCATTTAGGTTCAGTCTTTCGTTGTTAATTCGATAAAATCTTTTTTCTCCCGTATTTTTGTTGTTTTTAAATTTTTGGTCGTTATTATATTATTCTAATTGATTTTAGCCTAAAAATAATAAAGGTAGAAAAGCAAACTTTCGAATGATATGGAATAATTTGAAAGAATTGTGTACTATTGAAAGCATACGAGCAAAAATGATCACAGAAAATAATTGTTATTGTTAAAAAAGTATTCGATACAATGATATTTCATCAAATGGAAGAAAAACGATAATTCCACTTATTATTTCAAGCAGTTGTCAATGTCAACGTTTAAAAGATTGTTTAAAATTATTACTTAAAAAATTTTCTGTGTGCAACTACCTGAATTATTACAGAACTTGCGAAATTTATAGCAGACGATTTAGTCCATTATATATTGTAAAATTTAAGACCGCTGAGACAAAATTTCGTTGATTTGACAACAGCTGGTTTTGGTGGGAGACGGCTTACAGAGCTGGCAAAACATTGATACCGTTTTAGCAGATGCTCTACATTTGGTGAACCTACGGGCCCACAAAGTGAACAGGAGGATGGAGGAGGGCCGTAGTTGTGAGACAATGCTGTATATTCCAGTCGCAACCTCGATAGAATTGGGAATTACCTGCGTGAGATTGGAAACGGTGGCTACCACGCGGGTTCATAGATCTGAGTCAGCTTGTTTGATCCGACCACAGTTTACTTCATTCTTCGGAAAAGCGAATTTGGAAAACTATTGATCCCAATTAAAGGAGCGGAGCATTTAAAGGCAACGGGCTGGATAAGATTGCTCCAGCAGCCAGGTCCACCAGTTCGTTGTCTGCGACCCCTTTTATTACCGACCATAATACCTTTTATATACGAAAAAAAAAGATGAAATAAGAAAGAAAAAAAAAACGCGGCAACAAAAGGTGCGAATTATTTTATCCCCTCTCTTATTTTTCGGTAACTTTTTACTTTGGTCATAATAGCTTTACGTCAGTGAATCTTCTTCCTTTTATCTTTCTATCGACGAATTCGCAATTTGTTCCGATCGCCTAAATTTTTCTTCACAATGTTATATAGTCTCGAAACATACTGTTTTACCTTTTCGTTGTTTTCAGTTGCGATTTCCTTTAAAACGTTCCTTATTTATTTTCCAGTTTTCCTCGCAATAGAAGATTTTATTCTTGTATGATTCTATAGCTTCGTTCTACGAACACAAATTACCGTCTTAATTTTAATATTTTTTATTTTTCTGCCGTTTTAAGCACTGCTTTCATTTGTTATCATGATTATTTCTTGTTTACTACGCTTGTTATCATTTTGCCTTCCATAATTCGCCGTATTCAAATGAAATGTACGAAGAGTTTCGATAATTTTCAAATCTGCAGCCGTCGCCAGCAACCGTGGTGTTTAAATTAAGTCGTTATTGTTGCGTGTTTAATTTGTTTTTTCATTCTTTTTCGTTGTTTTTTCTTATTCTCTTCGCCTAATTTCTATTTTATTCGTTTATAACATTTTTGTTCAACACTTTATTTCGATTCCTTTTATTTTCTTTAAATTTCATATTAATTTGTACTTCGATTCGTTAGAGAAACAACCCTCTTTTCACGGGAAGACTCCTGCAACAAGTTATTTATTAACAAATTTATTTGTCCTCGGGATATTTTTTATTTCGGTATCAGTTTTCGTTTATTCGCTCTTCCTTTGTTTTTTCGGAAAAAAAACACTTTTTCATTGTATTCTTTAGTAAACAATTTGCAGTTTTTTCTTTTTTTGTTTTTTTTACTTGTTATTTTCCGGATGATACGATGAACTGAATAATTTATGTTCTATTTCTATCGGTAAGTTAATCACGTTTCTTCGAACTGAAACGAACATTGCCCGTTAACGATAATTTACGTAATGTCTATTTCACGCGATAGTCTTCAAAATTTTTGATCGAATCATTAGTCTTTTTGTATTCGTAAAATTTAGTGTGATGACGCTAATAAATACGATGCGATATTATTATGATTTGATCGCGTACAGAATTTATGAGTTTTGAACTTTAATGAAATTATATTAAAAACGTTGACTTTTATTGGCAAACGATAAAGACGTAGAACAATATCGAAAATCTATGTTTAAGTAATTTGGCATATTCGCGGTTTACCTAGTTAAATTTACATTTGGAACAGTCTCTTAATGATTATTTTAAATAATAAATGATATCTGATGATTTGGACAATAACCAAATTTTATTCATCTCTACTGATTAACTGATGCACTCTGTACTCTGCCAAACCGATGTGAAACACTAAAACTATTCCGTTATGCAATATTTATTTTATCGTGCGGAGCAGTTTAAATTCAAATAACCGGAAAATATTCCGAATTTATTATGTTATTGTTGAAAAATTTGAGTTAAAATTTTTCCTTCATTTTAACATGGAAAATGAAACGAAAAAAGGTAACAAAAATGATTGAAATTTCACTGTAAAATAAATATACCGTAATGTGTTTTATATTGCATAAAATGAAATTTTCATCATCGATATCCGTATGTGTTTTTTCGTTTGTTTGTTGTTTTTTTTTTTTGTTTTTTTTTTTTGCATTCTTACTACTTATGATCATCGCGAATAATATTTTAATTCGAATGCGACTTTATACCCTGTAACGAGGTTCGGCAATATATCTTAATGTATTAGACTGTATGATATTGTAAAGGCATTTTGCACATATTTAAAGTTGTTTGGAGAAATTACGAATTATTCGTTTCCCAGTGGAATATAGCAACAATAGTATGTACATAAACAGCATTTTATCTGAGGAAAAAGCAGAAAAAATGTGAATTATCATTTTTCTTTTCTTACCAGTGCGTATTTTTCAATGGCTTCTTATCATTCAGAGATTGCACAATTATTCATTTCCGCTCTGTGGAAATTAAATGTTTAAAAGTCTCGTTAAATAAAAACTAAGGCCAGAATTACACAGTGTGCTATACAAATCAGCCGAATTCTATCTAGACTCGATTATTATTTCCTTTGTTTATGGTAGCACCTTTTAAAAATTACTTCCCTAACGTTGATGTCGGAAAGTTTTCACTTATACCAGTTATTATTATTAGCAGAATCTAATACTTATCCTCTCCCCATTCGTAAATCTCTTTTGAATGAACGTTTTCCAAAACCGAATTTCTTTTCTAACGTTTAATTTCATAAATAGACGGCCTTTTATTCCGTAAAAATTCCTATCGGTCCTTTTTTTCCTTTTATATTTTTAGTAAAACTCCTTATTTAAATTCTAACTATTGTAAAAGCTTTTCTGTCTTTCCACTTTAGTTTTCTTTGTTGTCCTATGTTAAATTTCTCTCCGATTCCTTCTTATTAGCAAACTTAGCCGTGTAGTATACTTTTATTTTTCACGTTAAAATTTATACGGACGGATTGAAAAATCTCGAAATTTATTCTCACCCCGGATTATTGAAAGTCCTATAATTTCCGCTTCTTTTCATCTATCTTCGCTGCCAAATCTTCATTGCGTGCCGCCACATTATTTTAATCTTCTGCACCGGTAATATTCATAAGTTTCTTTTATCCTTGATTATTTCTAAATTCTCTCTCACTTTTCATTCACGTTTCTATCCCTGAAAAAAAATATCTACGGTGCACCAGAGCTTTATCCAGTTTTCTTTCTTTTTACTCGACATTCACTTACTCCCCCTTCTGATTTTATTTTCTTTTCTGATTACCATCTTTCCGTTATTTTCAGTTTAGCCCGTCTTAGATTTAACTGTAGTTTGGTTCTAGCTTCCCCTCAATTTCATCCCCGTTTTTCCTCTTTATCTTATCGAATTTCATATGCGACGTTAGGATTGTGCTCTTTTTTTAAATTTTCCGATTACTCAAAATTATATAACTTATATTAGACTACAGTTACTTACTAATACAAAACTTAGAAAGGAAAATATTATATGCATTATTAAAAAAATTAAAAATATACCTGAGAACTTAATCAATATTGTAGCTGGTAAGAGAGCATTTTGGTCGAAACCGAAATTTCGTTAGAGATCGCGAACTTTTTTGTTACTTTTAAGAGTAATCATCGGGCTACTACTCGATATCAGTATGACGTTACTTAGATACTATGGATATTAGCTTTGACTAAAAAAGTCAGTGAGAACTTTCAAATTGAATGCACCAAGGCCATTTGTATTCAGTTGTTTTGTCCGAGTTGTCTGTATTTCCGACAATTTAGAACAATACGGCGAACAGATAGCGGCGCACAACAAACGTTACACACCGGTCACTGAGCACAGGTATGAATAATTTAGGTATGCCCGGGGTATATCCTATTTACAGAGGTACATTTAATACGCCAATTGAACTCTGATAGTGCGGTCTGAAAGAAAATTTTTCGGTAAATCGAACTAGCTAACCTTTTTATGCCCATTTTTATGAATAACTATATAATTTTATACCTGCGAGCATTCCGTATGGTTTCTGCATATCAAAAAATGTTGATGATAAATATTAGTTATTTTGGAATGTGTTCAGTATTTCCTGTTGTAAATTGTAATATATGACAGTATTTCTTTGGAATACAGCCTAGCTTTCAGGAATGAGACCGTGTTTGTCCAAATGGGCCACAAACTGTTCCAATTGTTTGCATGCAGCACACATAAGCGAGACAAGTCTATTTAACGACGGATTTGTTCACTCTTTGCCCAGTTTCAATATGAGGATAACAATTGCGTTTCTTAACAGACAGAAGAAGCAATTCTCTATACAAATGTTGTTAAAGATATTCAATTTAATCACAGCAACTAGATATTTAAGATATATAGGAGAGAATATTTTTCTGGCCCTAGTGCAGTGTTTTTAATTACTTTATTGATGCTAAATTCCGTTAAACAGCATATTAAATTCTTCTCGATTATCAAACTTTATTAATAGTGTTTTTTGATTTTCTTTAGTTTTATACAATAGGAATAGTAGTATGAAATCTCAACATTATTTTTTTCCCCGTTGTTTTGGTGTTTTCTCCTGGGCTCGAACGATTACCCATCACGACACGTGTAAATAGTAGCAATTAGGAGTCACAAGGAATGGAATCTGCTAAGAACCGTATACATTAAATTTACGAAAGATATTTGTTACTTCCGTTGGATCTTGGATGAAAGCTGACGAATCTTGCAGTAGAACAATAGGGGCAGATTTGTTAGCTCCGCTTAATTTACTAGTTTTCCACCGCACTTCCGAAGGGTTGCGGTTGAGTTTCGGGAATCAATAAACCCCAGTGTTTTCGTTTATTTAGTCTAATGATTTTTTGAGCTAATGGAGTACAGAGGCAAACATTAAGTCACATTCATATCTGACTGTCTGAGCTGTTCTATTGAGATATTAGTCTTTCGAGATACGGTTATGCTGATTCCACCAGTACTTCTTCTTTTTCATTTTTCGGGCAATTATTATTCGAATGATTTCGAGTTTGCACCACCGATCATCCTTTTAAAAAAAAATTCTAAATATTTCATTCTCGCAGCTGATAACTGATGATTCCATAATAATATCAGCACTATCGTTAGAAGGTTGGGTGTATACTCGTCGTCTGAACTTCTAATACGTTTAAATTCGTTATCAATCAAGGCTTTTATAAAGCAGATTGGTGAGATTCGTTTCAAATTAGCGTAAATAATGCTTTACGGATAATGGCGCGAGGAATATGAGGGGAAACATTAGAGAGTATAAGATGTCGGAAGGGTTAATTCATTTTAATGAACGGTGGATAAACATAAAAGAATTAAACATTCGTTTCTCGCGCCCTAGTTAACCAAACAATATTATTTTCTAAATATACATTCAACTACTTTTATTTCTTCAGCTGTCACTTATCTTTTCAGATGGTCAATTATTATTTGTACGTACAAATCCAATCTTAATTTATACATAAACGTTTAGATTAAAGCTAGCAAGGTTTATTTGTGCTTTTCCCTGTATTCTCATGCTTACGTATACGTATATTTCTTACTATTATGTAAATATAATAATATTCTTTCAATATACTTTTTATTCATTCATTCATTCATTCATTCATTCAAGTTATTTTAATTTAATAAAGTAAATTATATTATACTTACTTTTCTTTGTTATTGAGGTATTTATTTATTTTATATTTATAAAAGTAGAAGAGGACAGAAGGGAAAGTTCAACCTTGGAACTATCCATTTTTTTCCCTTTTCTTTGCTTTAGGAAGGGAGACGAATTAATATGTATGTTATTGGAAAGAAAACAAAACAAGGAATTTCAATTAAGGAAGAAAAAATGCAGCAAGAAGGGTTAGGAATAACCAGAGGGACAAGATTGAGATAAATTAGAGGGAAGATAATTTATCTGAAATACGGTTAACCGGAGGAGGGACGGATTTGTTGGGAACACATTCATTATTAATTTTTCAGGAGTTTTATGATGAGTTTCCGGGTTAAACAGTTCAAGACCGTCATTTTAATAAACCCCATTTAATCGTACATGGGCTATCTTTTTAAATTTCCTACACCGATAATCGGTTTTTAAATAAATACCTATATATTTTATATGTTTATAAGGCGGAAAATGGAACAAAATGTTCTAGATAAACAACACCAATATAATTAGATGGCGCTCATTAAAACTTGTTCAATATAGGAAACTTACCGAGAACTCCAGCTATCAAGAGTAGGAGAGGATGCGGTAGCGCTGTTCCTTTGTAATTTTTGTTCTGTTTCCTTGTTTCGATACCCATGCTCTTTGTAGTCTCTGGAATTTTTAAAGAGAATAAATAATCGTAAGCATTTTAACAAACATGTAATGTATTCACTCAATCAATAATATGGACATACAAACATACAATATATCATGATAAATGAAAAAATCAAATATAAAAATTTTCATTTATCATAATGTATTGTATGTTTTTATATCTATATTATCGGTTGAGAATAAATAATTTTTTTCGAATAAGCACGATTTTTTTCAAATTAAACGAATTACAATGCAATCATATATATGTGACAGAACTAATTGTTTTTCAGTTACCAGCCGGTCAATTCCAGCGAATTCTCCTTAATCCATTCGCGATATTAGTTTATTTTTAATAATTTTTCGAACTTTAATCGATTCCGACGAATATGTTGTAGATAGGTGTGTTTTTTTCGGTTATTATGTTTTCGGATTTTTTTTTTTTTTTTTTTTTTGATATCGGGTAAAGGTGTAATTTTCAAACCATTCTACTGCAAAGTATAAATGTCGGCTTATTTAAAAAGAGAAAATTTGTGAAATTTAAAAAAGAACAAAACAAAAAACGGTATTTATAATCTCACGTAAAATAAGCAGTAATACCGTAGCAAAGAAAACTAAATATAACTTTATATTTTAGTACATTCAGAACGATATTCACTGATTCTATGAGTGTTCCTTCAAGCTATGTGTTCTCCTCTTTTTTATCATACCTGTGACTTTATTTTGTTCTTTATATATGCTTTCTTTCCGCATTCAGTCTACTGGTACTTGTTGTAGGTTTTAATCATGTAAATCTACAGGGAAATAAAGTGTCGGATTCTCTGTTAGATGCTCGAACCTTCTACTTCCTTGTACAAGTTTCCATTCTATACTCCGGTTCGACTTCTCTCCACTCTACTGATCCTCCCTTTATATGCGACCCCAACCATATCCTTTTTGAATGCCCTGCTCTTTTTCCTGAGTGCTCTCATCTATACGCCGAACTTTTGGCGTTGGATCTTCCTACCGTTTTCAATGCTTCCTTTATCCTTTTCTTCCCATCTCTAGTAGTTGTTATTCCCCTCCTTCTTTCCTTTATACTCTCTATCTCCGATCGCCTCAGAATCTGAGTAGGTGATCTAAGTCCATGTAGTTGGGTCAGTGTTGACACTGAGCCCATTAAAAAAAAAAGAAAAGAAAACAAAATGATAAAAATTGCACGTAAACTAACAAATGTTTAATACACAGAGTTTTAATTTTACAGAATGTTATGCATACAGTCATTTAAAACAAGAAGCAGTGACGTCATTATGAAATTATACTGTGCGCCGCGTATTAAGCGATATATAATCATTTACCGTCAACTAGATTTACAGATTAAAGGAATGTCTGTTGAATAAAAGATTCACTGGGTACCTTTACAGAGTTTCCAACCTCAAATATCAAACAGCAACATTTACATATTCTATTTTCGCATAGGCAACTTGTCAATAACTTTAAGATTAAAACCATTACGTGTTGTCCAATAATACCCGGGGTCTACTGCCACAACGACCGTTAGTTACCTGACCTTTTATTAGTGCAGGCGTCAATTTTAGGATGCACTAGTGTTACGTGAATGTCGTCGCGATTGCCTAGTTGCTAGAGCGCTTGACTTCCGTTACGGCGGTCACGGGTTCGATCCCGAGCGACGACGAACTTATTACAAGAATTAAATAAATAAATAAATAAATAAATAAATAATCACTAATAATCACGTAATAGGCAATGGAAAACCAGCACGTATACCATCATATGCGCGCTAGTTCAGTACACACAGCAGACACAGGCGGGACTGTACTTGTATATCGATAAATCAAACAATTAACAATTAGTTCCGGGTGTGGTCTTGCGTGCAAACACTCGCGTTGCGTATAGCAATTGCCATGAACGCTGCCTATTCTGTACTGTTAGTGTACAAATAAGCAGTCACGATGCTCGAAATCGAGCGATACGACTCAGATGAGTGTTATGTGAAATTCGGAAACTTATATTGAGAACTTTTTGTTTGCTTCACTATAGTACATTTTCAGATAGTCCAAGACTTAACAGTCGATTCCTTTCTAGCGGTACTCTGGTTTTTTTTATTCTTGCAGAGGTTTAGCAAGGAGGATCTACCCTGATAATAACATGAATCTAAAGGAGCCAGCAATGGTATTTCGAACAATACAATCATCGAATACGTCATAAATAATCTGTTGAATGGAACTTGATTTCACCTAGAAGTTCTCATCTTAAAGAATTGTGAGAAGCGGTAATAAAGCCCGGGAAGTCGCTATTAAAGATTGTTATTAGTGTACAAACTTTCATGCTACAGTTTTTACAAAAGGTAGAATCTGTATTGATTTTACACCCTCTCCGGCTTTTGGAATGGGGCTGAATACTTATCTGTTTTCTAATTGATACAACCTTACACATCATGCTGGATGATCACAAAATAATAGGTTTGATAAGTGTCACTATTAATTACTTTGTTATATAATTTGTTTCTTTTGGAAAAGTTTCGTTAATCCCTACCTTACTCAGATCCATGTTTATTATAAGTGACAGTTTTCATGGCGAAACGTGAAAATTGGTGATAGCATTCTCTCTCGTGTCATAGCCGTTTATCCGAACAAGAGCAGAGTTCCATCTGCAGGGTCAACGGACATAATTTGTCTAGAGTTTTCCCTATTGATCTGGCACAAAGCAGGTGCGTTTACTTACCGAGCAATAGCTCCTCAAGGCTGGTAGTGCAAAGCTAATGAAATGTATGGCGTTGCTGATAGGCGACTAATAACGATTACGTCCTTACTATGATCTTATTATTCTTACCTCTCTAAAATTGCTTTAGTCAGGTAATAAAGATTATTTTTCGGTAAATAGACAAAAATGTATTTTTAGTTAAAACTTTAAATAAAGTATTCGTTAATTACTTGCGTTTATTGCGTTAACTGTTTGGTGATTATTAAAAGTACCGCGAATTTTCTTCTTTTTTTTTTAACGGTTTTGTCAACACAGAAATTGGCTTAAGAACAGAGGAAAGGAGACGAAGGATACTCAGATCTTTACATGATCCGAGATAGCTGACAAAAAATAATCAAGAGCTTGGATAACACAGTGAGAAGGAAGAAAAATAATGAATGGAGCGTTGCATGCAATGGGAATACCGTTTGATAAAAGAAAGGAGTAAAACAAGCGGTTGTTGGAGGAGTGCAATGAACAATAAGGAAACGGTACGAGAGAAAAACGGAAAAGCGAAGAAAGGAACAAACTGTGACGAAAACGCAGACGGCAAATTTCAGAAAGATTAGAGCAACGCATAGAAGGGGAAAGTCAGGAAACCAGAGGAAGCGAGGAAGGGAAGGTTGAATGAACAAAAAAAGGAATCCGGGTTGGAGGAAACGTAAGAGTTAAAGCAAAATTCGGAATGAGCAGCTGTAGAGACAGAAGGATAATATTGGAGAATGAGAAAATGGTAAGAAACCTACCAGAAGAAGGAGGTAATTGAGCGAATCAGACTGATTCATTTCCCTCAATTATGACCAAGAATCCAAAAGAGATCAGTTTGAATTGAGCGAGAAAGAAAGGAGATCACGAATCAAGGAGTGAATAAGAAGGATAACGTAGTCAGGAACGTCGAAGAAAAAGAGGAGGAATGTGAGATTCAATATGCAAAGCCGGGGTTGGGCTTCAAGGCAGAGGCAGAGACATGTATTTTGGACCCGATTGAGATTGTACAGAAGGCATCTAAAAAAATTTCCATAAATGTAGTAACAGTAATCGAGAATAGAACGGACAAAAGACTCGTAAAACGTAAGAAATTAAGCAAAAACTTTAAGTATAATATTTTAGGCGTATTTTTTTTTTTTTTAACTTTAACGTAAAGTACGACGCGAAAAAGAAAATTAACATTTTAAATAAATATAACCCTATTTCTTCGACGAATCAGAATAATAACAATAAACCAAATTCAGCAACTTCAAATATTTCGTACCTGAAACATCTTTTACATCTAGTTGGCCATCGGACTTGCGGATGAAAACCGAGCGGACATAACGGATCTCCTTTTCCCAGAGGTCTAATACGTTGCATAATACAATATTAAACCATTTCCTGAAAAATTCACCATCAATTTTAACAAAATAAATTCTTACATGTTTTTTTTTCCATTTTTTTCCTGTAAAGGAGAAACAATTTTTTCTTAACTATCTGAAAATTCATATAGATTGATATTAGACAATTATTGCTTTCGTGCATATTTTTACTGTATAATTTAAAGAAATTTTTGCAAAACCAAAGAAAATAAACGCTCTCATTGAAGCTAGTAGTATTATAGTTTTAACCCGAACCGGCATTTTTCCATTTTTCCCTGCGGCGCGCAACCAAAGAAAGAAATCAGATTTTTCACGCCGCTTAGTAATATATCTAGTGTGCACCCCGATTCTTTTTACATTGAAATCAGTAGAAATATTTGAACATTCTTATTTTAGAAAAACAGTCGTTAACATCATAAATAAAGCACTGTTTTGAAAAACACATTAACAATGGAATGTAAATCTAATAAGTGTCGAATAATACATGAAACTGACTATACTAGAACTCCACTGCAGATGTTGCACATGCGAGTATGAGCTCTTTATATGAATTTATTCATAAAAGACTACATATTCAGAACGTGTCAGTATAATCTTTATCAATATGTGGTACATTGAAATGATTGAACTTTTTCGCTCCAAAAGAAGAACAAAGATCGTCTTTACGCAACGCAGGCAGAAAATTATCGTTCGCAATACTGCAATTGTTAATATAATTCCAGTATCAACTCGATAAGTTCCGGTATCAAATTTAATATATGCAAATTTTTTTTTTCAGTAATAATGAGTCATGAAGTGAATTTTCATTTACAACATTGTTCATCATTTAACATATCTCAGTGTATTGATACATTAGATTCAAAAAGGGCCACTACTTCCCGGGCCACAAGGTAACAAACAACCGTTCACACTAGGAAGGGTAATAATTTATCAGTAAAAATTGAAACCGAAATTAAATCTGTCGACCCACTATCGCTGTTAACTATCGAAAAAAATTAGTTTACCCCGCAGGTGAATATTTATAAAATGCTTGCTGACTTCCAGCGCCGACAATATACCAATAATAATTCTTCCACTAATTCATTATTACGATTTTTAATTGGTGCAGCGTGTGCAACCAGTTGTAAAATAGAATAAAATAAACGTATCAGATTTTCATAAAAAAAAATTTCTCTTCGAATTTGGCAGTCTTTCCGCTACTTCAGAGGACAATTTTTAAACGGTAATATTCCAATTATAAGCTACGTCTAATATTTGCCGTTACACATAGTGCAGTGCTATCGAGTTTGCATTTCTTATAATGAAACAGATATTATCTCCCGAACTTCCGTTTTATCGTCGTACACGAATCAAGCGCTATTATTATACAGTGACGTTATACTCGCAATCCGGTTACACTGAATGAAAATTCGTACGATTTAGTCGAATATGTACGAATTCACCAGACGCGAAAAAAATATACACACGATTAGATTGTTTTACAACTTTTTCGTACCTACGAATATATATACGTACAACTGATTTCTAAACAACTTTTTAGACTGGTGTCAAGAAAGGGGAGATTAGGGGAGAAATACTTCTGTGTGTCGAAAGTCGAACAAATCTGTCAACACAAAGATTCGCACCGTTGCATAAACCGAAAATACTTGGCAGTTAAAGACATCGTTTAGGAGGTGAAAAAATTATGCGACGGAGAAAAAATCGAAATAGAAACAGTTCATATAAAAAACGGCACTATGATGGAAAATTGATAAAATAAAAGGAGGAATCGATAAAAATGATTAAAAGATTTAGAAAAATTCAAAAAGAAAATGAAAATAGTTCAGTACGCCCATTAGTCCACCGTATACGAAAAATATAAAAATATGTCTGATAATATCTGGTAAATTTTAATAAAATCGGAACTTTTTGGACCAATTCAACACCTCGCTTAAACTTGATAAGAAAAATCATGCAGCCTTCCTTGAGCTCGCTGAAAGAACCGTGCGTCATAAATTTTTATTAAATCAATCATAACTGCCGACACTCGAATTCAACCGTTATCCTAATACAGTTCCGTTGTTTGAGCAGCGTGGTTCTTTAACTTAGTTGATTTAGCTTTTAAGGATCATTTAATTAAACATAGACTTAATAAATTTATTCGAATATAATTTAACAACTCGTGTTGCTACTTAAATAATTATTATATAAAAATCTAAACTTACATAATCTAATGTAATTTGCGTGTTTATCTTAAGTTCGTTTTTATTATTCTCACTTGTTATTTATCTGAAACTCGTTGATTGTTTATTTTCGAATGGTATCTTTTGTATGTAATTATTTTTCTTGTTAATTTAAATTGTTATTTCAGACTAATCCACACACGTATACATCTTGGCGGATGACGAGACTACGTTCACATCCTGTTTCCTACCAATAATCAAAGTTCACACCTATAGGAAGCCAGAACACACACGAATATTTTTAATTTATTTGAACGGTTTTTAGTTACACACTGCATTTACTCACTCTTTATTCCTTAAGCACACTTGCATTCTTATGCGCACATCTCAATAAATATATTTGTTCCGACCGCTATGCCGGCAATGCGGCTGTTTAAAAAAAAAAAAAAATCTCCACTGCTAGAGAAATATTAACAGATTTCTTTGCTTTTCAATTCGCTTTGCTATTTTGTGTTTGACTAGAAGTACCGGAGAATTCACCATTGGCTCTCAACAAAAGAACTAAGTAAACTCGGCGCAATGTATAAAAGCAAACAATAAACGTGGATAATTTTCTTCACTTCTGCCTGTTTCGGTAGCAAAAATAATTAAAAGCGGCCCGAACCGATGCAATATTAAAAAAAAAAAAAAAAGATAAAACATAAAAATTATTTTTTTTTTTATATATATATATATATATATATATATATATATATATATATATATATATATAATTTAATATTCATAAGAGTTACGCGCGGCAAGCGTTGATCAAATTGAAACGATGATGATTAATATTTTCTAATATGCCAAATAATGTACAATATTTTCCGGAAGCTTAGCTTTGAAATTGATCTATAGTTTTCCGACTGCACTTTTTTTTGGCCTTTCACTGTAATGATTGCTATAATAACTGCCCATTTGATCAACATATTTTAAAAATGATTGCTAGCGTCACATGAAAAAAAAAAGTTTTAATAAGAAGTTCGTTACGTACTCACTTCCAATTTGTGTTGAATATTACAAAATTCTTCATTTAAATTGAGTAGTTGTTAAATTACAAACGCTTCCGCCAATAAGATTATTGTAGATTTTATTTGTAAAATTGTAATGGAATAAAATTTTTGGCGTGTGCATTCATTTCTCTTATTTCACATCATTTCCGTTGTCACATGGTGCTTTTCTATTTGTTCTCGGTATTTAGACCGTGCTCTTAATTCTTAATAATATATGCGAAAGCTATTAGCCTAAGTTTAGCTTTTCTTTTGTTTCCCATCATTTCGCCGCGTTATAATTTTACGTTTAAAAAGTACGCCCACATCCTCGAAAGAGGTCAACTTCATAATAGAAGTAAAACATTTCGGAATTTATTTCGGCCCGCTTTTTTAAAATCCTTCATTTTGACGGTGTTTGAAATTATAGGGCACATTAATTGTTATCGTTTACAGAATTTTAACTAATCAAGCTACGCTAGACATTACTAGGTTTGCTTTCGATCACGTTTTATATACATGAAACTATGAGGAGACACGAAGTGTTTGCGTTATGTAAACAATAGTATAACAAGTACGTACATTCTAATATCGTATTTTCAAAAAAGGCAATGAAGTTGTCCGAAGTACGTATTTTATATTATTCAGTTACCTTTTTCAAAGGTCAGTATTCTATATTAACGAGTAGTACCTATCATTAGTTTGATTTATTTACCCGAAGTAGGTTAAATAAATATATATATTTTTTTTTTTTTGGGGGGGGGCTTTACCAAAACAGTCTTATAGCGTACAAACAATAAAAATCGTTGTAAATATTTCCCTGCTGCGGAGTGTAGTGCATAAGAACATATGTTACCGGTGCTGAACGTGCTGTTTAACGCATTGGCAAACATTCAAAAGTTCGTAAAATAGTAATAACGGTGATGACGACGCTAGCCGAATTTTAATGCTTGTAGTAATTATTTAAATGTACGCGCATGCAGGAGGTGGACGGAGGATATGCTAAAACGAAATGATAAAAATTCAGGGCCGGGGCTCTTTTGCACTGGTTTTTACTAGATTAGAGAATTTATAACTTTGTTTTCCAGATCGTAAAATCTGCTATTACATCATTAACGTTTACAAAATTCACGTTGTTTATGGAAAATACATTTTATTACGTATATGTGCAACTAGGGAGATATTTTCCGGTTTCTTTTGCTCCGAATAGCAAACGAAGTCCAAGGTTAATAACAAAAATCAGCCACTGCCATGATTTTTCCCGGTCTAGCTGTTTTTCACTCCGCTGCATCCATAAATGTTTTTGGAATTTCTTCAAATCGTTTTAATTAATTAATTAATTAATTTGTTTATTTTTTTTTGGGCACGTCAACTATGAACATTATAATCCAGTCTAAGTGAAATTTTTAAAAGTTTCAAAGTGCGGCAGTGGAATACCCGAACGAAATACAATTAACTAATCTGTAGTCTAGTGGTTAAGGTGCTTGGCTACTAAATTAGAGGACACCGGCTCGAGACTTGTCTCGTTCTAGATCCTAATCACTCGCAGGTCTATACCTAATCTGAACTAATCGAGTACTAGAGAAATCTGGAAAAGTAAACCCGGCCAAGATAAACGAACTGCCCCTCTTCTGCTCTCATTAGTGCCGTTGGACTCAATACATTATGAAAAGTTGGTGATCCATATATTCTACTTATGCTTCATAGATCCATTATTCTTTCTAAATTTGACTATTGTTCTTTTCATTATGCCAGTGCTTTCCGTTCTGGTCAAACTTGATCGCATCCAAAACTCTTGTCTGCCCTGAATTCTTCTAGAATTCATGCTCTTCTTACCGAAACTGGTTTCGTATTCGAAGACTTAAACTTGGTGAAAGGTTCATGATTAGACGTCTGCAAATCTTTCCTTTCAAACTCATGAATTCTTATCAATATATCCGGGTCAGCTGGCGTTTTTCTCCTCATAAGATACCAATTCGTTCTCTCATCTCTTCTCGACTCGTTCCACTTTCTTACTTTTTTCTCTCTCTCAGAACAAATCTTCATACTTTACCGATAACTTCTCTGAACTGTCTCATTCCCCTAAGCTATTCTCTTTACCTTTTAATATTAAGTCTCTTCCACATCCTGCTATTCACGAAGAATTTAACCACACACTTTCCTCACTATTTCTCCTACTCATATCACGATTTTTACGGACAGCTCGAAATATTTTATTCTCCTGCCCTCAACTTTTCCGAGTTATTTCAACTTCCCTCTTTTTCTTCTGTCTTCCTAGCCCCGAATCCATGGCTATTTTACGCGCGATCCTTTTTATATCTTCAACTTCCAATTTAGTGAATTTCCTTCTACGCTCCGACTCGAAAAGCTTTTTATTAGCTATCGCGTCTCCTTTCCCTTCTTTATATTCGCTCCTTGATTTACAATTTATTAGCTTCCCCTTTTATCCAAATTGACCTGCTTTGGATCCCTGGCCATTGTACAATCGCCGATAACGATCTTGCTGACTCATTAGCATGCTCAGCCGCCGTAAATGGTCGTTTCATAGGCAGAGTTCCTTCCCAAAGTCTTTACTCTCTCTCTCTCTTTTCATTCTCACCGTGACTTTTGGACTGATCTCTACCCGTCCTCCTTTTTCTCCAACCCTGACTCCTTTTACCTTGCTTTACAGCCTTTTCCATCCGTTTCTCCTTGGTTTAACAATTTTCCCAGTATCAGCCGTTCTGTTACTTCTTCCACAGTAGTTCGCCTTCGTTTTAATCATAGTCTGCTCTCGGCTTCTCGTTTTCACTTTGCTCTTGTTCAGTTTCCTTTGTGTTCCTGTCATCCTTCTACCTTAAATGTCACCTATGAAGCAAACCACGTTCTATTCAAATGATCCTTTATTTCCTCAGACTGCGCGCGATCTTTTATTTCAATTTGCTTAGCCTTGGCCTCCCTACTCTTTACAGTGCCGTAAATTCTACATTACGCATGCAGTCTAGCCTATGACGTCACAGGCTCGCCAGAGTCGCTATTTTCTCACGCTCTTACTAGGCCTAATCAGTGCCGGCGGCATCCTTTTTCCTCGGACGAAGATATTCCACCTACTATGTTGTTGCGTATTTGCGTTAGTGAGCAACTCTGTAAATACTGAAAACTAGGTGCTCGATCGGTTTGCTCTATTATTTTTATCTTTCTGCTTTGTTTTTTTCTTTTTCTGTCAAATGATGTAATTTATCTAAACGCGGTCTTTTTTTTTTTCTAAATCTTTTTGCGATCTTTATAATAATGCAATAATTTTAAAATACTTGTTATTAATTAAATAATAATCAGTTTTAAATAATATATCTTGTTATTTTTTTATGTTCAATAAAGATTTTAACCGATGTAAATAATTTGTTTGTTCCTATGATTGTTTCCTAATTCAATTTATTCTAATTTTTTTTTCTTCCTTCGTTGATTACGTTTTTTTTTTTTTTTTTTTTTGTTTTTTTTTTTGATATGTTAAATAATTCGTAACTGTTGGTATTTTACTTCTCAAATCTAAATTTCTTGTTTTCATTATTTATTTGCGCGGTCTACATATCGGCTATTTTTAATTTTTTGGTATTGTTACGTTCTTTTATTTAATTTTAATTGTGTCCATTTTTTTTATTTTATTCTCCGTTTTGTTCCTATTTCGCTACTTTACATGCTTCCATTTTTTTTTTTTTTAATATGTGTTGCGAATTCTATTTTTGGAAGGGGATATTGTAAACCTTTAAGTACTTTTTTTTTCTATTGCTCATTAATGGTCGTAGATTTAATTCTAGAGCTATTTCGATACTGCCCGACTGTAAAATTGTGTTTTGATTTAAAATCATATATTTCAATCTTTTTTTATTATCCGATCGCAGTTTGCGATCTTTTTTGTAGCAGATTTCCTTCTTTTTTTTTTTTTTTTTTTTTTTTTTAATTGGGCTCGTCAACCGAGGACCTTCACCCAGAAACAATTAAGGGAAAACGAAAGTTATATAGTGAGGCGATCAGCTATCGCTAATAAGAAGGAAATAATGGAGGGGATAATAAGTGTAGAAAGAAAAGACAGGATATAACGAGCATAAAAGGGAGCAGGAAGCCCCAGCCCAAGCAAGTGGGAATATAGAGCCGAGCACTCAAAGAACACGTGATCAGCGTCACAAACAACCGCATCATTTGAATGGGGGAAGAGATCAACGAGAGGCGAAAGCGTGAGGAAGGTAGCAAGGAATGGTTAAAGCGCAAACGCACAATGGAGACAACAACAGAACGAGGAAGTGAAGGAAACAGAAGGAACCAAGGATTTGAAGGAAGATTAGGCTGAATGGACAGATAAAAAGAGCGACAATTAGAAAAGGAGGAAGGGTACATATTCGACTAAAATCTGAGATGGAAATATTTACACAAAGGCAAGAGATTAGAGGATGGGATTTTTTTGAAGAAGAATGTAGAAGAAGCAGCAACCCGAGCCAAAGAATCAACCATCTCATTACCTGAGATGCCAGAATGACCAGGAACCCATAGCAAGTCAATATGGATCCCATGGAGAGAAGAGAGAGTCCGAATGAAAGAACGTATGCGGAGAATAGTAAAATCATAGGAATGATTAGGAAGAGGAGAAGAGATGGCTTGAAGAGCACTCATGGAGTCGGATATGATCAGAAACTGGGAAGAAAGACGATTGGAGGAGATAAAAATAATGGAGCGTACAATAGCCATTAGCTCGACTGTAAATATGGAACAGGAAGACAGAAGGATTCAGAGAAGTTGTAGTCTGGAAGAATAAAAGAAGCACCAACCCCATCAGGCCCCTTAAAACCATCAGTGAAAATGGTAACATGAGAAGGGAAGAGAGATGTGACAATACTGTGGAATTCCTGTTTAATTACAGCTGGAGGGAGAGATTTTGCAAGTGTAGGCGAAATAAATACTCTGGGAGGATGGCAGAGATCGCTGAAGTTAAAGGAGAAATAAGGCAGACTATTAAAGGAAATTGTATACGGCCAAAATGAACTAAGACGGAGAGAAATAAGGGACAGGATAGGAATTTTCCTAGACACAAAACGCCAATTCCGAGAAATTTCCTTAAATCAGCTTGATATTTACCTTCTAGGTGTATTAATTCAAGTGCTCCTAAATAATTGATTGGGAGCTGTGTTTTTTTCTTTTTCCCGAGGATTCTTAAAGGCATATTTTTAATTATTCATTGATTTTATTGATTTGCCATCTTCGGAACTTGTAAACTTTGTCTATTACTTTTTAAATGTAATTAAAAGTGTTGTCTCCATGGTTGTTAGTTGTTATTCATTATTTTTTATTATTGTTCTAATTATTTCACCGGTATGAGTAAATTGATTGCATTTTCAAATTTTTTATTACTTTTGGATTTTTTTTTTTATTTAATTGTATAATCATCACACTCACTGGTTCTGCTGTTAGACCCGATGTTCCTAGATTCTATTTTTTCTAGTGGGCAGTTTTCGTATTATGGCTCGCTAGTTTTGTAGTTGATTTCATTAAGTGCGTTAATATTAATTTTTTTTTTATTCTATCGTATATTTTGCGTTTGTATTTAATTTATCATAGACTTTTCAGTGAAACTAAATAATCTGAATTTTTAACCCTGTATTTTACCTTCATTCTTGTTTGTTCATGTAAAAATATATTATTATTGACTCAGAGAATTTAGAATGTTCGCTCGAAGTAATCTATAATATTTTCCATTACCTCATTTATTTTTTTTTATTTTTTTTTTGGGCGTCGAAAATTCAACCCATCGACAATGTAATATAATTAATTAACTAATTAACGCTACACATTAATATTACATTGTACTATATAATTATATAATAACATGTATACTGCAGCACTCCCGGTGGCCAGGAGAGAATTGACACTACATGGCAGAGGGATCTGGAAATTTATTATTGAGTTATACAAAATAATTCTTTGCGCCGTGTGAAAATTGCATTCGAGCTCATTTACAGATTTAAAAGTTATCATCCGCTTGTTGTTAGACATTAAACGCTCGCACCAGAATACATGAATAGTTCGTCAACATCGGAATGCCTACAACAGTTTGATTTCTTAATTTTAATCTGCACTAAACAAGTTTATATTGCCCGGGGTCACATCAAATCTGTTATGTGTGGTAATTTTAGGTGTAGATATATTGCTTTATTGCATTAGAAAGTTTACACAAGCATATACATGGCCACACAGGCTCACATGTCGACATCATCAGCATTGTTACATCACATGCATACCATTGTGCTATAACACACATGTATACTGTATCAAACATGCATAAAGCATACCAACTGCGCACATGTTAGTGTGATGGTAAGCTCTGACTTTCCATGCACTGAAAATTTCATAGAGCCGTGCATAATTAAATGGTAGACCCAACAAATGTCAAAAGGCAACTCTACTAAATATCAAACACAGCCTTTGCAACCATTAAAATAATTGTATAGTAACATAAGTTAGGGATTATCGATCATCCACTCTGATTGCTCACATGCAAGTGTCGTCACACTAAAAACATATAGGTCAGAACAGGAATAATCCTTGTCGGGGATAGTAGTGCGGTTATTTTGCTTGGATATATATGAATACCTACTAAAATCGGTAACCAGAGACATATCATAAACTTTGACATCACAATTATTTTGGTTAGATATACATTATCGCATCTTTTAAATTATATAAACACCGCAGATGCTACAATACATCAAATTATATACACACAAACAAGCATTGCTAGCAAAGATTAGCCTAATTTCAATTAACCAACACATCAAACCATTTTCAATGGAATATTCTCGTTGGAACAAGCATGGGAGGTATGGTAATATTGGGTTAGCAAGTTATATTAGCATTGGCTGGCTACAGGTATAATAAAGCTCATTCCCAAAGTATGCACACACAAAAACTGCAGATTTGGTAGGAGTTAGAAAAATTTAATGGTGGCCAGTCAACAGTAAAACATATTCTCAAAGCATGCACACACGAAACAACAGATTTGATAGGGGTTAGAAAAGTTTTTTATGTGGCTGGTCAACATGAAAATATAATCCCAGTGTATACACAAACATAAACAACTAGTACTGACTAGCAAATTATGACATTGCTTAGGCGATCATAAATGTATCAACACACATGTAAACACATGCAAAACAGCAGATTTGGTATAGGGTTAGAAAATTGTTAAAGGTGGCTAGTCAACAATAAAACATATTCTTAAAGCATGCACAAACATAAACATCTAGTATCGGCTAGCACAAATTATTACATTGGTCTGACAACGGTAAATGCATCATCAACACACAAACATACAAAGAAACTTAGTACGGATTAGAAAAATTATAAGTAGCTGGTTACAGCCGTTTCCCTAATCTATGTTTTGGTTGAGCATTGTTGCCGAGCAATGGGTATTCCTGTAGTGTTGTTTGCAGAGAAAGCGGGCAGTTGTCTTGAGGCGTGTTGGATGTTGAGATATATGGATTTGGTTTGTAATGGTGAAGATGCAGCGAGCAGAAAGATGTAGTTAGAAAAGGATATGCTAGCATGATGGTAAGCACTTACTTGAGAAGCCAAGATAAAACGAGTGTGTTCATTTGATTAAGTATTGTCTCTTGATTAGTTAAGTAAAAGGGGGCATGGCCATGTGACTAAATACTCACTCCTGATTGACTATTTTTCTAGAACGCAGGTTTTTTATCTACTAATTTTACATACATCGACGTATATAAGGGGATGGTTTTGGGGGTTAGCTCACCCAAAAGTCTGACTATTAGCCAAATACGCTAACGCAGTGTATGACTGCACTATTGCCACCTTGGATTGGATTTAAAACAGTTTGAATATATTTTATGTCTTTCTTCTCCTTCTCTTCGAATTTGGCCATGAACCGCGTGAAAATACCAAACTTTTCCTTTTTCGTTCTTCGCAGTATTTCTTCATTATTTCACTATGCTTTTCCTTCCCATCGTCTGTTCATTTTGTTCTGTTACTTTTGATTTTTTTAAAGTCATCGAATTCATTTTCTTCCTAAATTCTGTTCTGTTTCCAATAGTTGATACGTGTATCTTCATTAAGATCTTTTTTCGTGTTCGAGAACCAGCTCGGCCTGGACTTCAGTCTATCAAAATGTTGAAAGATTCTTTCAGTTAACCCGGTATTATTCATTCCCTGGATATTCGCATAAAATGCCAACCTTCTTTTCCTCATCAGGTCGGATAGTTTTTCTATTTTCTTATATATTTCCTCATTTGACCTGTTCCTGAATGTTTCCTCCATTTTTTGAAGGCCAAGCATTTTTTTTATGATCTTTCTTTCTTTTTTTTCCAATATTTCAATTTTTCCATTTAGCTCTAAGCACTCAGCTGCATATAGGCACTCCGGTTTAATGACTGTGTTGTAATGTCTTATCTTGGTATTTATCGACATTGATTTTTTGTTGTATATATTTCGTGTTAATTGGAAAGCCGTTTCCATTTTTCTTACCTTTATTTTCAGTGTTTTCCCATCCAATCCGCTTTGCTGAATAAACCCACCTAAGTATCTGAAATTTTTAACTTTTTTAATTTTTCCATATTTTATACACATATATCGGGGTGAGGTTCTAATGTTTGTCATATATTCTGTTTTCTCGAAGAAAATCTGTAAACCAATTTTTTCTGTTACTTCTTTTAAAAGGTTAATCTGCTTTACCACTGAGGATACATCCTGTGAGAAAATTGCCAAGTCAGCTGCAAAAGCTAAACAATTAATGGCTAGATTTTCCTTCTTGTATCCCGGGCGTATCTGTTTACTTATATTTTGTTTCCAGTAATTTTCCCCACTCTCTTATAATCATTTCTAAGACACAACTGAACAGGATTGGAGAAAGTCCAGCTTCTTGCCGTACACCCGTTTTTATTTCAAAAGCTTCGGAGATTTGTTCCATAAATTTTGTCTTAGCTTCAGTGCCTAATAGTGTTTGTTGTATTAATTTTGTTGACCTATTATCTATACCAAATTCTTTTAATATTTCCATTAAACTTTCTTGATCGACAGAGTCATACGCTTTTTTAAAGTCTACAAATACAATAACATATGGTTTGTTTCTTATCATCATATCCCTCATTATTAATACTTAACTTAAAGTATTTGTTCTGCGCATGATCGAGTTTTTCTGAAGCCTGCTTGGTATTCTCCTAGTTCCATTTCTATTTTACTTTCTATTCGATTTGAATAACACCCTTGCAAGGATTTTATATACTACCGATAATAGAGATATTCCTCTATAATTGTTAACCTCTGACTTATCATGTTTCTTATGAATCAGGTGTATTAATATGCACATTTCCATTCCTGTGGTATCTTCTCTGCTTTCCAGACTTCCACTAGGAGTTTTGTCAATTTTATTTCCATTGGTTCCCCCAGCTGTTTTTATTAATTCCGCTACAACTGAGTCTTCTCCCGGAGATTTATTGTTTCTTAGCTTAGATATTATCTGTTTAATTTCTTCTCTGCTCGGGGGGTTTGCGTCTGTCTGTTTTTCCTGTGGTATGTCCACTGCTAGTCGTTCTTTAGGTTTATCACAATTTAGTAGTTTATCAAAATATCCTGCTAGTATTTTGCAGTTGTCTTTATTTATTGAGAGCTAGGGTTCCATCTGACTTTTTAAAACACAGACTCGGAGCTTGATCTTATTCTGGACTTGAATACTTTGTAAAAATTACTGGTTTTATTTTTTTGGAAATCATTTTCTACTTCTTCTAATTGTTGTTTTTTAAATTTTCTTTTTGAGTTCCTAATAATTTTTACTGTTAATTTTCTTTGATTTATGAATTTTTCATATGTAATATCTGTTTTAGCCGAATTCCATTTTTTCAAATATTTTAATCTTTTCTCGAGGGCAGCTTCACGTTGCTCATTCCACTATTTGTGCTTTTTCTTAATATTCAACGGAATTATTTGTTTTGCTGCTTCTTGTATTCCTTTACATATGACATGCCATTCTTCTGATTTTATTTCGTTAATCTTCTCACGATATTGCTGTACTCTATGATTATTCTTTTCATTTAACTTATCTATATCGTACTTAATTATTCCTTGTTTAAGAAATTTCTTTTTATTTTGTGGAATAAATCTCATTTTTATCGTTGTAGGAAAATGATCTGAATCAACGTTACCCGCTTTCTTAACTTTAACATTCATAATTTCCTTTTGATTCTTACTTGGGATAGCAACATGATCAATTTGGAATTCTACTAAGTTTTTATTCGGGGACTTCTGTGTTCTTTGTTTTTTTGGGAGCTTTTTAAAGTTTGTAAATATTAATTTAAGGTTAAACATCCGGCATAAGTCAATTAGCCGTTCACCATTTGTATTCGTTCTTTTGTGTGCTCGGTATTCTCCTACTACGAAGGCGGTTCAAATATAAACCGGAATTTCGTCATAAAAATTTTTATTTTATACTTACAGTGCTCATATTTTTTACAATTTTTCGAGATAACCTCCCTCGCACGCTACGCACTTTTTCCACCTCTCCGGCAATTTTTTTATTCCTTTTTCGTAAAAATCTCGCGGCTGGTCACATAGCCATTTGCGCACGAACGATTCCACCTCATCGTTGCTGTCGAAACGTTGTCCACCAAGTGCTTCTTTCAACGGGCCAAACAAATAATAATCACAAGGCGACAAATCTGGACTGTAAGGAGGATGTTCAAGTGTTTCCCAGCCCAATTCGGCCAATGTCTCCATCGTGAGCCGAGCGGTATGTACCCTGGCGTTGTCTTGAAGCAGTATCGCACTACGGATCGGAATTTCGCGCCTTTTTGTTCGATAGGCCGGTTTGACTGTGTTTTTTAGGAGATTACTGTAATACTGCGCCGTCACAGTACGCTGTTCAGTTAGGAAATCGACTGCGATCACTCCCTTCATGTCCCAAAACACGGTACACAACACCTTCCCAGCTGACTGTGTAACCTTCGCTTTGACTGGCGCTCCCTCTTTTTTCTTCCGCCACTCCATAGACGAGCGTTTACTCTCCGGCGTATAGTAGTGTATCCAAATTTCGTCCGTGGTGAATATTCGCCGCAATAAATTCTCTCCTTCCTCTTCATACCGCTGCAGGAGACGCGTACAAACTTCCCAACGAGTGAATTTCTGTTCAAAATTCAGAAGTCTTGTCACCCATCTGGCTGCAATTTTGCGATAACCTAGCCGATCATGAATTATTGTCTCAATACTACCTATGCTGATGCCTAATTCGTCGGTCATATCGCGTACATGGACGCGTCGGTCAGCCAAAATGAGTTGTTCGATGGCTTTGACGTGTTCATCTGTAATGCTGGTTTTTGGGCGCCGCGCATGTGCTATGTTTGACACCACTTCACGTCCTTTTCGAAACGCGGAACACCACTCGTACACTTGAGTTTTGGAGAGACACTCATCGCCGAACTGTTCGCGTAATTTTCGGTAAATTTCCACGGATTTTACGTCGTCTTTGACTAAAAAACGAATAATGATGCGTTGCGCAACAGACACTGCTACTTATTTTTCACTCATGGCTCTAACTACACTAAAAAGTGAGGTTACGCGGTTCTAATTGCTCTACATAACAAACCGGTCTAACTGCCAGTGCAACCACTTTTTCCACAATAAATTTTTCGCGCGTTTATTTAAAAATTCCGGTTTATATTTGAACCACCCTAGTATTTGCCTAAACTTCTTTTCCTTTCCGACTTGATCATTAACATCGCCCATCACTATTTTGATATGCTTCTCTGGTATTTTATCCATTTCTTTTTCTAACATTCCTCAAAACTGTTCGACTTTTTCCAGATTCCTTTTGTTATCTTCATTAATCGGGGCGTATATGTTCGCTATTATATACATTTTGTTAGCACATTTTAATGTCAAAACGGACATTCTCTCCGACGGAGATTTGAAGTGAACGACCGAATCTAGAATCTTTCGGTGGACACTGAATGCTGTTCCTAAATGTGGCATTATTCCCTTCATTATTTGCTTTCCTGATTTTCCCTTAAATATTCTATAGTTTTCCACGTCTATTACATGTTCATCCGTAAACCTCGTTTCCTGTAGTGCTAAAAGCGGTATGTTCTGTTCATTCATTTTACTAGTTCTTTCAACTTCCCAACTTTTAAAAATGAGTTCATGTGTTTAGTGTTCCAAACATGTATTTTGTCTTCACTTTTAACTTCAGCTGCTTTTTACATGGCGGTTCAAGCTTTCCGGAAATGATATGCTTAAATGCACTTTTTAGATTACCACCTGGAGTATTAGTTCCCGTTGACTGACTTTCCATCATGTTTTACAAATCAAAGTTTGCTGTTAATATATTTTTTTGGAGGGGAAGCGGTTAACACCGGTTCCAGGATTAAAACTCGAATTTGGTATTATTTATTTTATTTCATCAGTTTCTTTGTTTATTATCCTATCTTTTATGTATAAGTCATTTTATATTTTATGTATTTAATGTATTGCTGACTGCTGTATTTAGGTTACGTGCGTAGGAAAGAATGTCTAAGCTTGTTTGTTAAAAGGTATATTTTATATTGATTGTATACCATACGTCAGCAACCGAAGAGATGCCTTTTGCTGCAAGACTGGCGTCGAACGTGTTGATAAGTACGATGGGTGTCAGTTATGAAGTGACATGCTCCACGGTTAAGAAGTGGATTGGCAACCCTTGCCAACCGCTATTATAAATCGTACTCTCCAACTCAACAGTTGCCATGTGCTTTAGCTCACCTGCTTACTTCACACTCTTCTTTCTTCCGATGCCGACGACTGAGTACACTTCTTTTGATTGCTCCCAATTTAACGAATAGTACTTAATAAAGTATTTGTGTAATTCATTTAAACAAACAATTCCAATTTGTGACTTCGTGTTACGCAGCCGTGTCAAATAAGTTTACGCTCATGTGAATAATCATAAATTAAGTAAAAGCCGGTTTTAAAAGCGGTGAAACGGTTAAGTTGGCATCTTTTTTGAAATGTTTTTCTTACGATATTGGCAGATTTGTCTCTAGCCATCCGAATAATGATGAGGAAAAGTTGAAAGTTTTAAAAGAGCCTTGGGCTCCACCGGATACTTGCAACTTTCCAGTTACTAACACGAGGAATCTTTCTTTTCAACGTCGTTAGACTGTGAAGATGACTTGTGCATTCAAACGTCATGTAGGGAGCACTTTGCAAACTACGAGGGTGGTTCAAATATAAACCGGAATTTTTAAATATCGTGCGAAAAATTTATTGTGGAAAAAGTGGTTGCACTGGCAGTTAGACCGGTTTGTTATGTAGAGCAATTAGAACCGCGTCACCTCACTTTTTAGTGTAGTTAGAGCCATGAGTGAAAAAGAAGTAGCAGTGTCTGTTGCGCAACGCATCATTATTCGTTTTTTAGTCAAAGACGACGTAAAATCCTTTACCGAAAATTACGCGAACAGTTCGGCGATAAGTGTCTCTCCAAAACTCAAGTGTACGAGTGGTGTTCCGCGTTTCGAAAAGGACGTGAAGTGGTGTCAAACATAGCACGTGCGCGGCGCCCAAAAACCAGCATTACAGATGAACACGTCAAAGCCATCGAACAACTCATTTTGGCTGACCGACGCGTCCGTGTACGCGATATGACCGACGAATTGGACATCAGCATAAGTAGTATTGAGACAATAATTCATGATCGGCTAGGTTATCGCAAAATTGCAGCCAGATGGGTGCCAAGACTTCTGAATTTTGAACAGAAATTCACCGCTCGGCTCACGATGGAGACATTGGCCGAATTGGGCTGGGAAACACTTGAACATCCTCCTTACAGTCCAGATTTGTCGCCTTGTGATTATTATTTGTTTGGCCCGTTGAAAGAAGCACTTGGTGGACAACGTTTCGACAGCAACGATGAGGTGGAATCGTTCGTGCGCAAATGGCTATGTGACCAGCCGCGAGATTTTTACGAAAAAGGAATAAAAAAATTGCCGGAGAGGTGGAAAAAGTGCGTAGCGTGCGAGGGGGGTTATCTCGAAAAATTGTAAAAAATATGAGCACTGTAAGTATAAAATAAAAATTTTTATGACGAAATTCCGGTTTATATTTGAACCACTCTAGTATATGTTCTACTTGGAAAAACGCAAGGCGGACGTAGTTATCAAGATCTTAGAGCCTTTGTTGACAAGCTATTTACTAACTGGAAAAACTCTTTAGAGAGCTTTGATCGCCACGCAAAAGTTCTTTTGTACGGAAGACAGGAAATGGCTTTAAGAGGAAGTCATGATTATGGAGAAATTACAGTAAACGAACCTAACTACAATGGCGGCAATTTTCGAGCACTTCTCCGGTTTTGTGCTCGATCTGGTAATGAAACGCCTAAGATCTTACACAAAGTGTGTCCAGTAGAGCCGTGTATACTTCATCAGGAATTCCGAATGAAGTGATTGAACTATTATGCGGTAATGCTATTCAAGCGAAAGTACTTAAAGGAGTCAAAGAGGCAGCTTTTTTCACTGTATTGGCAGATAAAACTCAGCGTCCCGGCAAGAACAACTAGCATTATTCTTACGATACGTAAACTGTTCATCTGAAAAATCTGTTATCTGAGAGGATTCTCTTGAATTTATCTATGTAGAAGATGTTTCAACTCAAGCATTGGTAATGACGATTATAACACATCTCTTTTCCGACAACTTGAATATACATAGATAAATTCGTTGAGCAAGTCTTTGATGGCGCTACAGTGCTGAGCGGCCGATTACAAGACGTGAGAACAATAATCGCAGGAAAATAACTGAGAGCACAATTCGTGCACTGTATGGCTCACGTTCTCAACTTAGTGCCAGCGCATTCATGTGAGCTATATTTATGATTCGCAACTGCATAGGGACCATAAAAAGTGGAATAAACTCGTTTTGATAATGTTCACTTCGAAACAGCCTTTTGAAGAAATTTGCTGATCGGATTAACATTCAACGCTTATTTCTCTTTGTGAGACGCGCTGGTGGGCCAAAAAGCATGCGGCTGTAGAACGGTTTGCACAAATGCTTTCTGTAATACGCGCAATACTTGAGGCCAATAAGTTGCTGGTAGGGATGTCACCACTCAAGCATACCGACACAGCAAACCGCTTTAGAAAATAGTCAATTTGTTGCGTCGCTAATTATATCGAGAAAAGTTTTCTCATATACAACAAACCTAAACAAAGCAATGAAAAAAGTCAATATTGATTTGACCAACATTTCCACTTACGCAAAAACAATAAAAACGACTTTACAAAATATTCGGAATGAAAGTCAATTCTCAAGGTTTTTTAGAGCGAGTAAAGCGGATGAGTTCAAACGACATGGTTGTTACAAGAACGAACAGAAAACAAACCCAGCGTGGTAATGTACCAGAAGAAACTGCCGAAATATATTACCGTTGAAATATATTTTACCCTTTTGTTAACCTTGTTATTGCAGAACTCGATGATGTTCGTTTTAAACCACACGAGGAAACAACGATCGAAGGGATTCAAATGCTTCTGCCCGAGAAAACGAGTAATGACTCTAGCACACAAGCGAGAAAAACTAAAAAAGACAGTGCACTAGTATTTCGCAGTGAAAATGAAGGCGCGATATTTCTGAGTGAATGTAAGATACGGCACAATCACTGAAAATATGCAATGCAAATATGACATTGTCATTGTTATTTTTGTTGTTTACGTGTTTATTAATAAAAATACAACAACCCGCTAGTACTAATAATATACCACTACTTTTACCAATTGTATCTAATGAACAGTCACATGTCGCTGATGCAGGTTCCTGGACACATTGGAGTGCCTGGTAATGAGAACGTTCTTAAAGGCGTGCGAAAATCAGTGGCAAACTGAATGGTGCTACAACATTCTTAAGAATCATTAAGCCCATAGTTGAATATCGTGGTGGCCACCGAAAGGAACATCCCAATACGACTTTAAGATCCTCAGCCGGCTACGAATCGGCCACACCGCTATTTCCCGTAATCGACAAAACGCCGCCTCCGGCGACGTACCCTTTGTGCGGCCAGACAAGCGTACCGACAGTTTCTCACATACTGCTTATCTGCCAAAATTTTACGGTATTAAGAAAACAATTTGGCCTATTGCAAAACATAGAACACATCCTCTCAAATGAGGCAATTCTCATCACCAGGGTTATTGCCTTCGTTAGAATGAGCGGCTTAACTCAGCATATTTAATTGATCTCTCCCCCTGCGTTTGCTGTAATGATCACAGCACATACAATTTAAAGGGGAGAAAAAAAAACTACGGTCATGCTTACGCCGAGGGTAGTAAAAAATTCTGTGTAACGAAATTTCTAACGGTTTGCATCAGTATCATCCTTACGTTAGAGGTAGTATAAAAAAATGCTCTAATATATAACACGGGCAACTGACGACTCTTCTGTAAGAATTGTACAAATATCTTCCATTAAGAGTACACTTAAAAATTGTCAGACAGATTTTTCTCCTAATTTTGATTTAAACATTTCCTATATTTTCCTGTGTAGCCTATATTTTGTACGCTTCATATTTATTAGCGGTCTTAAAATAAAGATAAAAAAAAAAAAAAAAAAAAAAACAAACAAAAAAAGCCGGCAAATCGGTTAAAACTAATTTTTTTGCGATACGAGCAGAGACGGTTCTGTAGATAAATATGGAGTTGGTAACAAATTTCTCATTGTTCGATTCATTTCTAAAAATCAAATATTAACAGCAGCGTCGCTAGGAGAAAGTAATAATCAGCGGTGCAAAATTTCGACTGAATCTTTTTTACTCCAAGATTTAGGCTTTAAAGATCTGGAAAAAGAAAAATTAATTGATGGTGAACTGTCCGCGGATTCGCACGAAAGAATATCTGCAGCAATTTTTTGTTATATGTCTACTACTTAGCTCGCCAAACAAATTTAATTGGCCTTAAAAATGTAAAAACTTGGAAAATTAATATAAAGACTATCGTTCTCTCCGATTTGAAGAACTTGAAAAAATTGATGATGTAAAAATAATATTTCGGTTGTTTTCCGATCGCATTATTCGATTTATAGAGAGCTAAAGATTACGTAAGGTGATTAAAATTTTATGCGAAATTATCGAAAATATAGAGGCGGCAAAAATAGAAGAAAAAAAATTCTGCGGCTTTGGGAAGTTGTCGTCGACAGCAAAAGATGTTATTTATTGTGGATCTTTTGAGGCACCTTGAGAAACAGTCTGAAAAGCATGTCAGAAAACAACGGTAATAACACTCGGTGGTGATTTAAAGCTCTCAAAAAGAACGGTAATAAACCGTTTTGCTTTCGCAGAAAGTAGTATGCTGTGAATTTGAAGAAAAAGGTGAAATTCCTAGTTCAGAAGATCCTGAAAAAATGCCGGTTCGTTAAGAACTCTCGTTGGCACTAAAACTGGTTGGTCTACAATACGAAAGAAAACAATATTGCGCTGCAATGAATTAAAGTTCCACGAAGATGAAAAGATTTTTTTTTTTAATTCCCTGAGGAAATTTAGCGATGGAAAAAGGTACAGAAATGACTGAAAACGTGCACGTTCATGTTGAAAATTTATTTGGAAAAAATACATAGCGTCTTTTTTCGCAAACACTGTTGCGAGTTTATTAGAAATTTTCTCAAATTAAAAAACGAAATAATTTACTTCAGTTTCTAAACTAATGCTATGTTAATTTTTTTCTTTTTTTTTGGTACCTCACAGTGCCGGTTCGGGAAAAATATTATTACACATTATATCGAAAAATGAACGGGCAATGTCAAATTATTCGCGAAATGCTCCAAGCTCCCGAATGTTGCTCTTAACGGCGTAGAGACAGGGTGTTATAATTTCGGGGCTAGTTGTAGCGAAATTTAAAAAGAAATTTAAAAAAAAACGAAAACTTCCAATGAAAATTTAGAAACATGTAATACGATTTTTTTCTCAAAAAAATAGTGAATAGTGACGTCTAATTATAAGCGAAACGATCGCATTATAAATAATTAATACTTTTACATCGGTTTTTTTTTTTAAATATACATCTAATATTTTCGTATTCGTGAGTATTTATAAAAATGATATCTGAGTACGGAATTTTTTCAGATGGGAAATTGCAATTAATTTTTAATTCGATACGAGTGAAAAAAACCAAAACTCACTGTAAATAGTAATGTCACTTAGAAAAAAATTGTTTAAAATAGAGGCACCGGTTTGTTTTAATGAAAATTCACAAGTCTATTTTTCAACCTATTGCTGCATCTGCCCGGTGGCCATTTTTTCCTAAAATTCCTGCTTCTAATCACCCTCATGTAAAAAAGTTTCATGCCAGACTTCGGTCGCATCTCCATTATTTTTCAACCCTTTGCCCTTCCATCTGTCCGTTCAACCTTCCATTTTATGCCCCTGGTGACTTTCCGTTGCTTTGCCGCTTTGCGCTGTCCCCTCCATTATTCGTTCGCGATTCAACCATGTATTCCATTATCATCCTTTCCTTTTTAACACCTTCTCCAAATTATCCTCTTCATTCAATTCCGATCATGTATTTTTTTGAGTGCCCATCTTTATAATATACCGAACGCTCTATTCCGCATTCCTACTTGCTATCGCTCGGACTTTCCGCTTCATATATATATATATACATATATCCTATATTATTCCAGCTTACAGCGTATTTATACTATCAATCTCTGACAGAATTTCTAACTGACTTTTTTCCTTCCATTATTATGTTTCTTCGTGATGGCCTCCTTAGCTAACGTGCCCCCCCCCCCCAAAAAAAACAACAAAAATATTACCGATGGTCTGGGTAAATACCGGGTTTCATTTAAAATCTAAAATACGTCAACGAGTTTATTTACTTATTTTTGAAAATACCGAACCATTTTATACCAGAAAAAAGTAAAATGTATAACCTTGAAAATCGTTCGCCTATTGGAAATTTTCCACCGGTAGCGCATTGCTCCGTGCAGCCCAGCTCTGATGACGTCAGCATTATTTTTTTTTACCTTTTCCGTCACAATAGTTTTTTTTTTTTTTTTTTTTTTTGATGTTTATTCGTTTTCATTTCATTCGTAATTAGTTAAATTTTCGACTAAAAACCGCGTATAACGAAGTAAAAACACACGATCTTTTCGATATATGCAGGATACGTACAAGCTCTTTGAAGCAACGGTGACTGTAACGCTGATCAAATCCTTGAATGTCCATCCCCCTTCTCATTGGCGCTGCCAGGAGGGCAGGGGGAGCTGTTGCCCCCTGGAGCCACGAAATTTTCCAATCAACTGGCCACGATGAGTACTCGGAAGACTTTTATAATGATTTTAATGAAGATTTTATTCTTGTTTAATAAAATATTAAACCTTTACAAATTATACATTTTATTTTTCCTATAACTCATATCCTTTTTCTATCCATCTTGCCCCCCTGGCTCATCGACTGGCGACGCCCTTGCCCCTTCTTGTTGAAAGTTATCTTCTTGCTGCCCTCCTTCTTTATATTCGTCTTTCTTTTCCCTATCTCTTCACACTACTAATATTGACGACTCCTCTTCTGTACTGAGACACCGAATTACGATACTTTCGCCGCTTGACACTGCTGGTAAGACAGCGTTCGTCTCTTTCGGATTATTATTCTCGTACGGATTCAAAAATCCCCGTTCTAATAATACCCAATTCGACGTGGTATAAACGATTACAAAAATGATCAAAAAGAAGAAAAAAGGAAAACGACCTACCTTCGTTAACAATCGGTTGCGGAATATCGAACAACCACAATTTAATTTTAATTTTGAAAGAATGGAAAAAATTCAAATTTCAACCGAACAAGACGTTCACTTTAACGAGCTTAACCGAATTTACGTTCAATAACAAACAGTCGGCCATCTTTAACATAACGTACAAATGATCGAGAGCACAGTAGTTTAGGAAAATTTCGCCTTTAAAAAATGCCAGTAACGAAGTTAAAGCAAAATGCGGACACTGAAATTTTGAAGCGCAGTAGTAGCGGGAAAAATTCCGAAACGAGCAGAAACACTGACGCGCAACTGCGATATAAATCTGTTCGAGCAGAATTTTCTTGTACATAGGTAATGCGGTTGATACAAAAATAGCATCGAAAGGAGTTCTCACGCATGCTCATGCTAACCGTTTCGGAGGAGTCGCGCGTTTTGCGTAGCCATTCGAGCGACAGCGCCCTCTGTTGCCGACAGTGCGACTTAACGTAGACCCGGAAACGAAATACTTCTCAGTTTGCTGTCGGAAAAAGGCGGGAAACATGCCGAATAAGCCTGTATAATTACTTCCAGCCGCTGATTTAAATTATTAATAACCGCGGCTAATCTGCGATGCGTAAAGTAAAATATAATTTTCAGAGGAAATTCTCTTTGTTTCCTTTTTTTTTTTTTTTTTAAAGAAAACAATTGATCGTTCAGAATAGCTCGTTATTGCAAAATATCGAATGACGGTAATATTTGAATTAATCCTGGATAAAATTAATATTAGTAACTCGGAATTCTCGTTTAAATTTTTTTAATAATTAATTTTTGGAGTGAAACTTCTTATCGCGCGGTAAGGAAAAATTTTCGTTACGCGTTACGCGTTAAACGTAAGGTAGGTATGTATTTGTGTGTATGTGTAAGTATGTATAAGTGTCTGTCTGGGTCTAGTAGTATACCAAAATGAGTAAATGTATACCAAAATGAGTAAATGTATAGTTAAGTATTTATACTACGGGACTTCGTATAGTATATAGTTTATGAGCATTCTCATATATATATATATATATATATCAGTGGTGGATCCACGGGGGGGGAATAGGGGACATCCCCCCCCCCCCCCCCAAAGATCCAAAGTGACTATGAAAAAATTTGTTATAACTGAGAAACTTCATTTATATAAAAGATTTGTATAAATGTTACCTATGGATTTAATTATAACTAATATTTAATACTCGATCTTTTGCCTTTCTTATTTATTTTTAATTTTTATTTTATAATGTAAATGAAAATAGATCAAAGATAAATATATATATTTTTTGTACTTGCTCACAAAGAAACAATTCACATTGGATTACTAACAAAAATAAAAAAGAAGTAAAGTTTAGTAAAAATGCTATCTTTCCTACAATTCAAATTCTAAACTACCATTTTAGCTAGAATTTTATAATTTTTTATTTTTCACCTAAAAATAAAATAAAATTTAATTTAAATTGTAATAATTATGTATTTTTAAAACATTTTTTAATTTCTAAAGAGGTCGTTATTTGATTTTCTTTATGAAACAACGTATTTCTCAAATCTACTGCCTACCACAGAAGATATTACATAATTATATAACTTCCCCCCCCCCTCCCCAAATTTGCTCTGAAAATGTCAAACCATAGGGCTTAAGCTACAAATTAACGTGTCTGAAATCAAACAAACCAAACAATATTCCACTTTTCACAAAAAGTAATGGCGATAAAATCACCAATGTAACAGAGAATCTAAACTACTCGCTGTCCTTTTTTTTTCTGTTAGACAGTACTGACAAAGACAGCAACAAACAACGAACTCCTCTTGATACTTCCGCATGAAATAGCATTATAAAAACTTTAAAAAACAACAAAGCTGCTGGACCTGACAATATTACAAATAAGACACTAAAATTAATCCAAAAGATCTATCCAAAACTCCTTCCACTCCTATATTAAAAAAAAACCATTTCCTTAAACTATTTCCCTAAAACCTGACACGAAGCAAATGTTCCTACTTTATAAATCAAATAAAGATGCAAATCTCTTAATCTTCTATCGCCCAATATCTCTTTTAAATACTGTAAGCAAAATTTACGAAAATCTATTAAAAAAATAGGATATCTTGCCATCTGAACTCAACAAAGTTTATAGATAAAAGACTATTTGGATTCAGACAAGGTCTGTCCACAGAACATGCTGTGAATTATGCAATCAGCAAGATAGCAGCAGCCTTAACAAAAAATCGAGCGTTCTTGTCATAGGAGTGGATATCAAAGGAGCCTTTGATAACTGCTGGCATCCTACTTTGTTTGACATTTTAAAATATATTCTGATCAAAAACATACCATTGGTAAGTACAATATACTGCTACCTTAAAAACAGACGTGTAACTCTTCAAATAGGTAATCATAGTGCAAACACTGAAACCAATAAAGGCTGCCCACAGGGTAGCGTTTAAGGTTCACTTTTCTGGAATATATTATTCAACTAAGCTCTACCATACGACAAGAACGTTGACCTATGCGCCTATGTCAATAACTTACTATTCATAATAATGGACGATACAAAAGTCAATCTCGAAAGAACAGCTAACAAAAGCTTGAGTTACTCGGAGCCCGTCTAGATGAAGTGAAGCTTAATCTTTCAGTTGAAAAACGCTTTGTGTCCCTTTTCACAAACGCCCTGGAACTAAACAGGAAAAATATTAAAGTGCTTTACAGGGGGATCACTTTAAAAGTAGTCGAACATTTTAAATACCTAGGAGTTGTATTAGACAATAAACTCTCCTTTAAACAACACATAGACTCCACTACATCTAAGTTGGACGCTAAATAATATCAATTACTAAAAGTGTGTTGAAATACATGGGGCTTTGATTACAAATATAGACTTGTGTTTTTCCAACACTTAAAAAAGAAAACCCTAAAGCAAAAAATCTACTCTACACAACGTAAATACTTAATAAACGCTTGCAGGATTTATAGAACAATTTCTCATAGCACCCCTGTTGCTCTTACGGGAGTCTTTTCACTAGACCTAAGAATAAATTATAGATCAATCATTTTTACTATAAAAAAACATAAAAATTTTGAATATATTAACGATCATGTCTATCAAATAATGAATTTTTTGCTTTCAATAAATCCTCTTCAGAATAATTCCTTCATGCTAATCCACCATGACTTACATATAAAAATGTCGCTGAAACAACTTAAAGGACACATTAAAAATTATTTCATATCCATACGGCAAACTCCTGGGAAAGAGATACAGCAGGTCGGTATACTCACAGGCTAATCCCACAGACTTACAGTTAACATCGGACTTTTACACTACCCAAATCCTCACTGACCACAGACACTTCGGAGCTTACTTAAAAAAATTAATACAAAATTACTGAAGATAACAAATGTGGATGTGGGGAAATTGAAAACGCCAATCATGTAATCTTTCACTGTAGTAAGTATGACGACATCAGACACTTCAATATAGGAAACCTCAATTTGAGCAATTTAACTTTGCCAGCTAAATTTCAAAAATTCGCTTTCTTAGTTTTAAAACCAAAATTTACTGACAAAAATAACATCCTACAGTGATTTACATTACTCAATTGAATAAAAAACATTACACTTAAAATCTGCCGATTAACACATATATAATTTTCAATATTAATACCCGGACAAGACAATCTGGCCTAAATGGTAGATCAAACTGAAATCAGTCACACGCGTCTTTCAGATAAAAAAAAAAAATATAAATATTATTGTGTTTTAAATAAGTACACGATACATAACCCACCAGATCATGTAGCATTAAGTTTCTCAAGCTGGCTATCGTTTCCATAATCAGACTAAGACTTGGTCATTCTCTCCTTCCCTCTTCTCGTTTTTCCTTTTCTTTTTCACCCTCTCCCTTTTGTTCTCTCCATTCTACTGATCCTCCCTTTATATGCGACCCCAACCATATCCTTTTTGAATGTCTTGCTCTTTTTCCCGAGTGCTCTCATCTATACGCCGAACACTTGGCGTTGGATCTTCCTACTCCTTTCAATGCTTCCTTTATCCTTTCCTTCCCATCTCTAGCCGTTATTCCCCTCCTACTCTCCTTTATACTCGCTACCGCCGATCGCCTCAGAATCTGAGTTGGTGATCTAAGCTCATGTAGTTGAGTCAATGCTGGCACCGAACCCATTTTAAAAAAAACAACAAAAAAACCCGATATAAAAAAAAATTAAAGTTTATTACTTAAGTTTTATTTTAAAAAGGTTCTAGGTCAAGATTAAGCCTAACGGCGGTGCTTGGCTTGGCGCCTTTGTACGCAAATTCGTATTGTAAAAAAAAAGCGCTATTGAAATACAGTTCTTAATCAAAAAAAAAATCCCCCCCCCCAAAATGTCTCTCTGGATCCGCCCCTGTATATATATATTATATATATATATATGTAATAAGTACGTGTACACACCACGCTATAGAAAGATATTCACGGTACGATACATTATACATTTAGTCTGTTAGTGAGTTTTTGAAGTGAAACTTTTTACGGCAAGGGGAAAAATTTTGGTTACACGTTACGCGTTACGCGTTAAACGTAAGGTAGGTATGTAATAAGCATAACTGAAATAAACCAATGATAATGATACTTTTTTATAAATCTATATAGATTTAGTATTTATTGAAAATGAAAATTTTGTTTATACTGATACCTTTTCCATCCTAATAATTTTTTTAAGCACAGTTTAAAATAATAATGATAATAATAAATATGTTACTTATGTATAAAATTAATTTAAAATAAAACTTTATTATAGAATTTAACACATATAAGCCAAAGAAGTTTCACTTCCTCCGCGTGTATACACGCATCATGATTGCTTTTTTTTTAACCGTTATTTTCCGCTTTAAGTTGACCAACGTATTTCGATAAAATAATCAACCGTGCACACATCATCGTTTCAATTAATATTCGATAACTCTGTCACGTTTTTATTTAGTTCATTGCAAAATGAACTGCAAGCGTAAATACGCTATATTATATCGTAAGCTGGTTTTACATTTTTAATAAGTAACAAGTAAAAGTGAGTTTCCCTTTAGCAGGGCGTCGGGAACTGCGAAGTTAAGCTTTTCTTCATATTGTACTTAAGGACCTAATCGATCTGACGAGAATATTAGGGCCAGTTCCTTTCTAACTTTTCCAGATTTCTTTGGTACACAATTCAATTTCAGATTCGGTATAAACGTGGGAGCGATTCGGATCTGGAACGAGACAAGTCTCGAATCCGTGTTCTCTGGTTTATTAGCTAAGCGCCTGAACAATTAGGCTAGCGCATTTTTAATAAAATCTTTCAAATTTAAAAATATTTTATGCGGATTTCTCAGCTCGTTTCGCTATTACGTTATAAAATGACGGCAAACCGGTAAAGAATATTTAAAACTAAATGAATACAGGCTTCTCGATTTTGTCATATCTGATGGATGTATCACCAGCGATTTATTTATACATTTTTTCTTCAGTTATTGCTAATACTTTTTTTTTGTTTTCAAAAGTTTTACTACAATATGAAAAACTGAAACAAAACCTATATAGATTTCGATAATGCAAAAGCATATTATGTAAGTCTCATTTTACTATTTACTTAATGATCTTGGAGTTTTGATAGGATGATCATTTTTAATAAAACGCTGCCTTCTCCATAAAAATTCTCAAAAAGAGACTCTTTACTTATGCTTCTCGATTTTTCTCCACCGAAATTCCTAAATAAAATTAATTTCGTAAGTCGGTTTTTTTTTTATTTTCACACACTTCCGCTTCGATATTTATTATATATTATCAAGCACACTCTTTGCCTTGATGATGTCCTCCTTAATGACGCACATGACTCGAGCGGAGGTGTATATCATCCGCTGGCGGAACCTACTCTACAAAAAAAAGAAACAAAAAAAAAAAAACGCTTCAACATGTATATCATGGTTTTCGTATTGCCTACGTTGAAAAGAGTCCCATTTAGACTAGTAGAGACCGTCACGTTAATAACTTGGCCGACAATCGCTCAAACCTTGGGAGTATGTAAAATGTTCGTTCCCCCTTCCGTTATATACGAAGCTGTTCATTTTTAAGCCGTGCTTCAACATGCGCTTATCCATGTATGAGGTACCTCAGTAATATCGGCATTGACCAGTCATGTTAGATCTCTGTCAAACCACAAACAATTTCACAGCCACTGCATTCCGATCGGAATTCGAATTTTTAATTAGAATCTTTTAATTTAGCGGTTCATTTATCTACATTTTCTAACAATACAATCAGTAATATAGTACGGAATTAATAATTTCGAGACAAGGAACTTCAAAATGGCACGTGCGCTACATAAAATTTTTTTAGCTGGCAAATAGTTTACGGCGAGCAATATAATTTTGCACGCTAAATTTAATTTCCTGTCGCGTTAAGACAGAAACAAAATTTAGCTTTATTGGCCAAAAAATGCGACTATTTTTCGAGGCGATTAACTTGAGAAACGATCACATTCTCCGACTTTTTTGGTGATAAATTTAACGCTCATTCGTTGAGGGTTTAAATTTTTAACTTTCCATTTTAATGGAAATAGAAAACTCAGTGAAAAATACACGTTCGGTTAAACTCTCTAAATAAATTACTTCTAGCTAATCACTCTGTTTAATATAGAATTGAACAGGTGTATATTAAATTACTAAATTTCAATCGTGACGTTACTTTCAACTAATTTTTATGAAAAGAGGCTGTTCTTGTAGAACGAAAAATATTTTCTTATTTAATTTCCCTAGTTTTCGATTGATCTATCTTTTTCGAGATTCCTTCACAATTCGGAAAATTCTAAAAAAATCCGTATCTATTTCAAGCTCAGGCAAAACCATATAATATATATATATATATATATATATATGTATATGACCAACTCAACTCTTTGAACTGCGTTATGGGAGCACTACCTAAAGGCCCAGATAAAAGTTCTTCTAAAATACTATGGAAGTTCCCAGATCTTTGGGTACATTTTCGGCTCATTATATTAGTTTTTTCGTTTATTGACTCATTTCAGACTATGGCCCAATTTCTATTCTTTATTTTCTAATTTTGTTTCCTTTTACCTTTTTATTCGACCATTTCTTCCTCCACATCCGTTCTAGACATTTTTCTTCTCTTAAACGCTTCACAATCTCGGCTGTTTATTGCCTTCGTTTTAATCACAGGCTCCTTCCTACATCATTTAGTCGGTTTTTATCTACGTCTACACCGATTTATCTTGTTCACTCCTCTTCCGTGTACTTTCCTTTTGACACTGATATCATGTCTTATTCAGAGATTCGGTATTTTCTGCTGAATAATCGTCCTTTTCTCTTCCCGACTACTAAAACTTAGACTCCCCTTATCGGTTCTTCTTAAATTCGCTCATTTCCTTCTTGCCCTCGAATTATTTATATCTTCTACCCTTAAACGTGTAAGAATTCAACTTTATTTTCTCCTTCTTTCCATTCCTTGGGCTAATATCCTCGTTTAAGAATCAATAAAAAAAAGAAAAAAAAAAAAGAAGCTACTTAAGTAACTTAAAACTGGCTACGTCATTCTTAAAAATAAAATTAGTTTACCGTATACACAGAAATTTTTATTACAACTTCAATTACAATTTCACAACGGTTTTAACGTGAACATGTTTTTGGGCTGGGGTCAAGAATTTTTTTTTACGTCATTACTTGACGTGACGATTGCGCATCACGTTTTTCGCAACACGGTCCAGAATTTGGAGTAAATCTTGAAGTCTCTTTTATAAATTACTACATAAAACGTAATCTCAGTTAAAAGCGAATGCGTTCTATAAGAATTATGGAACTTTGCTCAATTCGTGTCAATTGAATTAGTAATTTATTTACTCGATATGTGCCAAATGCTGAAAGGTCGTCAACTCTACGAGGTAATCGGTTATCGCGATTCAAGCGTAACACCGCTCGCATCGGAGGAGTTGGATTTTACGGAAAAGAAGAAAACGGTTCGCTTTCACCTGACACAATCTTCTGAAATTCAATCAAGAATCCGTACAAGTGAAAAGGATCGCTACCGCTCACGACGAAATTGAGACCTTCTGCACTACCGAAACGCGAATCAACGAAGGATTCCAACTCTAGTCGTTTCTGTGTACACTGAGAACATCGGTTAAGGATTTACGACAATTCATCGTCTTAAATTTAATGATGTACAAAACTCGTTGGCTCGTTGGAATTTTAGAGTAGTTAAACGAACTTCAGTTCAGTCCTATATATCTGCCACTCTTGTTGGCGACTTTAACGTAGATCCTATTTTTGTCGAAGGGACAAGAATTTTCCATTATAGTCCTAGGACTACAATTGATTCTTTCCCAGTCAATACTGACGTATGACCTCGTTACGTTTTAGTTCATTTCCCGTTAATCGATGGACGAATAAAATTATCGTTAAACTTTTAATTTATATTTTACATAAAATTAAATAAAGACAAAAAATAATCGTAAGCGACCACATCGGTTCCCGCAGTTTATTTTTGCTCTTATTCATGGCATGTGAACTAATGAAAATAAAAGCAAAAATAAACAAACTAAAATGTCGGCCAAAAATTAAGTTGCACAAAAAAAACCAAATTAAAAAATAAGGAACGTACTTAAAATGGCAGCAATGTGAAGAAAAAATTGCAAAAATAACGTTAAACAAGATAAATAAAGAGTATAGTCACGTTCTACGAACACGGCGTTTTGAAGAAATACTCGTATAGTAAATTTACTACCGGTAATTGTTTTACTACACAATCCCAACTCGGGCTAAGTAAATGTTGACGAAGATTACAAATGTGTATATCCTAACATTATCACAAAGTAAATAAGGCGGCAGCAAAAACAAAATTGGACAATAGTAAAAATTGAAATAAACCAAAATTATTAAATGAATAATAATATTTAGAAATATAGCGCATTTTATTAATATTAATACGTTTAAATTAAGTGTAAAGCATTACTTTTAAACTACTGAAAATAAGATTTGTCGGATAATTCAAAAACAAGAAAATGAAAAAAAGAAACTGTTCCCTTTGACAGTAATTACTCGAATAGTAATGGCAGGAAAAAATCGAAAAAAACGGTAAAAGGTTACTAAAAAACCATTCCATAAAAGTAAAAGTTAAAATATTTACATGACCAGGTAATTTACAACCATTATACAAAACTTATGGTCTTAAACGATTGAAGACACCGGTATTTAGCAAAGAAAATTTACCGAAAACAAAATAATTTCCATCTAAACGATATTTTTTTTTATTTTTATTATTATTAAAAAAACCCACTTAAGTGTCTTTTTTTATTACAAAACAATATGAAACGAATATGCAGATCTGAACAAATTTGAATAAAAACACAAAAAATAATTCAGGAAAGCAACGGGATGAGATTTTTTAAAAATTTAGACTAATTAAGAAAAAAACAAAAAAACTAGTATAAATGTACATTTTAATAAAAAATAGTGACTGATATTAAACATCTCTTTCGCGATTCTGTTTATGTTTTGCAAAAAAATTCGCTTGTATCGCCGGCTAAATTCTGTTTAGTTTAAAAACTTCTCAGACAAATTTCGCTTCTAGCAGGCAGATGAAAAACAAAAAAAAAAAAACAGTTTAATTTTCCAGTCGTTAATAAGAATACGTATACGTTGTCCTTGTTCAGAATAACACTACATTGTCTGCAATGTTCTTTTTGTTGTTTTTTTTTCTTTTTTGGGGCTCGACAACTGAGGGCATTAACTCAGCACCAAAGTTCAACAAACAGAAGGAAGAAAACAAATTAGATTTTAACGCGACCACAAATTGAAGGAAAGAAGGAGATGATAATAGAGACTATGGGAGGTGAAAGAAGCACAAAAAGGAAGGCAGCGTTATAGGGTGTAAGAAGATACAAGCACAGGAGCTAGAGATAGAAGCGCAAACGTTCGGCAGAACATTCAAAGAAAATGTAGTTGGCGTCGCAAATTATATTACTGTCGTTAGGATGGAAAACAAAAAAGAGATGAAGGGAGCAAGCCATGTCCAGAACGAAGACGACAAATGGGAGGAATGAAAGAACGACTGAAATGAGGATAATCATAATACCATGGTCGAGAAGGAGAGGAATAGTGAGGTGAAAAGATTAAAGTTTAGAGAAAAGAAAAGAAAAAATATATCGCCAGAACTTACAGTGAACTTTACTAGAGAGAAAATTAATATTAGAAGCAGGAAATTTGATAATAAATCAACTAGTATGTATAAAAGATTGAACAGCCTGCTCATTGCCCTCAATCTCCCCGCATTATCTGATAGAAACTCAATATCGATAGAGAGACAGAACGACAATTCTTTGAAGATTAAAGATTGAATAAAAAGGATAATTGGATCTACTGACGGCGGAGGTAAAGCAAATAAATTTAAACATAAGCCGAAATAAAACAAAAATCCTAGTAGCGGTAAAAGATGAAAAGATTAAATAATAAAACTTTAGACCAAGTAGAATATTCAAATATTCAAGAAGTATAATAACGAATATAGGAAAAAGCGACACGGAAGTAAAAACAAGAATATGAAAAGAAGAGATTTATTCGATAGAAAAAATGAGAATAGAAATAAGGAAATAATTATTGAAATTATACATATGGAATATATTACTATATGACTCGGAAACGTGGTTATTAATGAAAAACGTTCGGAGGCCTTCGAAATGTGGCGGTGGTGTCGCATTATGAATATATCAATGGACGCAGGGGAAGAGGAATTCAAATGTGTTGTAAATGGTAAATGAAAAAAGAAAACCGACGAAGGCTTCTAGGACACACATTGTATCACAACGCCTTTATGAAGGTCTCAATCGAGGGAAAATTGGAATGAAGAAGAAAAAGGGGAAGACCTAGGATAACATGGATGGATCAAGTAAAAATAAGAACGCAAATGACGCGTAAAGAGATCAAGAACAAAGCGGGCAACAAGAAAGAATGGAAGAGGATGATTGGCTAGCTACAACGACAAGAGCAAGGTTCTTAAGTACATGGATGGATGGATTGCATTAATAATAATAATACAGAAAGTGGAGTCCGTATAGTAAATCCGTTTTTTTCATTTTGCCGGATATATATAGTTTTTTTTTATAAGCACGATATCGGCGATTCCATTCTATTCTGCGCGATATACTAATAGTTTAATGTTTGCTTTCGGCTCGATTAGATATTTTCATATTATTAACTTCAATGAGTGCTACGAGAAAGTTCACATTGCAAAAGTCAAAAAGTATAAAATCGCTGCCATCGATTAAAAAAAAGAGAATTAATAAGTGCCGCTTTTGATATATTTTAACATGTTATTTTATAAATCTAGGAATTCTTAAAAGGTCTGTAGGGCAAAATAAAAGCGCTGATTATAATTAATCTGCTGGCGACAATCAAGGAGAGCAAGATGAGCTATCTAGGACATGTCATGAGAGGCGGCAGGTACACGGACTACTGAAATTAGTCCTTGAGGGAAAAATTTGTGGAAAGCGGTTTCCAGGTAGGAGAAGAAAGTCATGGATGGGAGATCTGTGTCGTTGGCTGCAACGTTCCTCTGAGGAGATTTTCAGAGCAGCGGTATCTAAATCCTACATCACGTGGATCGTCAATCTTCGTTCGGAGACGGCGTAAGAAGAAGAAGAAGAAAATTAGTTTCAGCTGTGACCAAAAACAACACGTATGATCCTTTTATAGATTTTATTAGAGAGCGATGATATCACGCCAGTGTAAACACCACTCTCCCTCGGACTATTACCTTTTCCGCTTTTTTTCGCAAATAATTCCGCAGTAAATTGTTTCTATGATTTTTGTTGTTAATCAGTTCATCGTTAATCTTTCAAGTAGACATCGAATTAAATCCGCTGCCTTGCTGTCGCCTCTATTATTCACTTGCGATTCAACCATATCCTATTATCTTCTGCTCGTTCTTAACTTCTTCTTCATCCGCCGTCTCCGTCTCGAAGGTTGGCGATCCACAATTGGAATTTATTTCTATCAACAGCTGTTCGGAAAAGTTCTAATGCGGAACAGTTGAACCAGTTGTTAAGATTATCCATCCATGAAATTTGACGTCTACCTCTCGATCTCTTCCCGGCAATTTTACCCTCAAGTAGTATTTTTAGAGTGGTATGCCTAGATCCTCTTAAGATATGTCCCAAGTATTGTAGTTTCCGTTTTTTGATGGTTCGTAGTCTTTCCCAGCCTATTAAGTACACCCTGTCAAGAAAGTATCGGGAATTGTCAATTTAAATCTCCCGGGTAATAGCTAGGCAGATAATTTTTTTTTTCCAGGTTGGTACAACTGTTTTGTATTATGATGCCTATTTTTAGCGCGATCTGTCAACCAGTGTGTTTACAGCAGCTGTTAAAATCAGTCGACCTTGAAGTGTTTTGTCGAAGTTTTACAATGAGTGAAAATATTGAACAACGTACTTGTGTTAAATTCTGTGTTTCGAACGAAATTTCTTGTGCCGATACACTGAAAATGTTACAGAAGGCTTTTGGTGAATCTGCTTTATCAAAAACGCGGGTTTACGAGTGGTACAGAGCGTTCAAGGATGGTCGGGAGACGGTCGAAGACATGCCTCGCTCTGGACGGCCTTCAACGAGTGTGACCGATGATAACGTCGATAAAATCAAGGAAATCGTTGCTGAAAATTGTCATGTGAGCTTGAGAGAGATGGCTCATGGATTGGGCATGTCACACGAGAGCGTACGTACGATTGTGCACGAAAAATTGGGTATGCAACGCGTTGCGGCTCGGCTTGTTCCGAAAGACCTGAATTTCTTTCAAAAAAAGTACCGAGAACAGGTAGCTGCAGACATGCTGGATCGAGCCAATTTGGATCCTACCTTCTTGGAAAAGATAATTACTGGTGACGAGACATGGGTGTACGAGTACGACACGCTTACGAACCAGCAATCGTCCGAATGGCGGCCAATTGGCGCGCCAAAGCCGAAAAAACCTCGCCAAAGCCGATCGAAAGTGAAGATCATGTTGATTGTTTTCTTCGATATTCGAGGCGTGGTACACTATGAATATGTGCCAGCCGGACAGACAGTCACCAAAGAGTTTTACTTAAGTGTTTTGAGACGTTTGAGAGAGGCTATCCGTCGTAAACGTAACGATTTGTGGGTCGACAATTCTTGGGTTCTCCATCACGATAATGCGCCGTCTCACAAAGCCATAATTGTGAATGAGTTTTTGGCCAAACACTCGGTAAATATCATCGAACAACCGCCGTATTCACCAGATTTAGCACCCTGCGACTTCTTCCTATTCTCAAAACTCAAATTTCCGCTACGGGGAATGCGCTTCGAATCGATTGATGACATCAAGACGAATGCGACGCGAGAGCTAAAGGCCATCCCGGAAACCGCCTATCAGAAGTGCTTTGCCGAGTGGAAAAAGCGTTGGCATATGTGCATCGCTTCGAATGGATGTTATTTTGAAGGTGACAAAATAAATTTGGATGAAAATTAAAAATTGTTCGTTTTATTTAACAATTCCCGATACTTTCTTGACAGGGTGTATTTCAATATTCTTTACTTTTCGCGTCCATGGTACTTTCAGGACACGTCGGTAGCAGTACATCTCAAAAGCGTTGATTTTTTTTTCTAAAGTTGAGTCTAGTGTCCAGCACTCACAACCATACAGTAGGATGGAGAAAACGTAGCATCTCAGGAGTCTGATTCTGAGTTCCGGTTTCAGTTCTTGACGCGTGAATAGGTTCTTCATTCTTATTAGCGCTCCTCTCGCCTGCTCAATCCTGCTACGTATCTCAGGTTTGGAAGTGCAATTTTCTTCAAGTATACTTCCCAGATATTTGATGCGTGGAACCTGTTCAATTTTTTCACCGTTTATTTTGATTGAGCATTTAATTGGCTTCTTCGAGAATACTATTGCTTTTGTCTTAGATGTGTTTATTTTTAAACCGTATGCAGCACTTTTTTCCACGATCTTATCTAAAATGCCCTGGAGTTCCTTATTACTGTCTGCCAATATTAAGCTGTCATCAAACACCTTCTCCAAATTATCCACTTCATCAGCCTTCTGTGGTTCGGATGATATATTTTTTGCGTGTCCATCTTAATATACTAAACACTCGATACTATACTTCTAATTGCTATCCGTCCAGCCTTTCCGTTTCGTATTGCGCTTCATACATCTTATTTTTGCCTACTCCCTACATCATTCCAGCTCAGAGCGTATTTGTACTATCAATCTTTGACAGAATTTCTATCTAAATGACTTTTCCCTTCCGTTATGCTTGTTCGCGATGATGGTCTTTTTTGTTGACGTGCCCAAAGAAACAAAAAAAAGCGCGCATGAAAAATATCGTTGTGAATCAACACGAGGTAAATCCGTAAAAGTTCACAGTAGGCTAAACGCAGAACCGGTAAAAAGAATGAATTGAAAAACAAAGAGAACTACTACGTGCAAACAGTATCATTATCACCGTCGGTGATTTTAAGAAATGTCGTCTTCGAATTCGAGAGAATGTACTAAAGAAACGTGGACGAAGCGAGGGACGAAGGACCGTTCGTAATGCGAATAAAATTTAACGAAGAACGCCACGCAACACTCTCAATATTCGCCGCACACAACAACCGGCATTTGTTGTGGACGAAGAAGATTGGCCAGGCGACAAAACAGTGGCCGACAAGACAAGACGACTTTACGCGTCGAATCATCGGTTTTCGGGGCACACTGTTTGGCGGCGAGCGGCCGAGGTGCGAAGAAAATTATAGGCGTTTTCGATTCGCGAAAATGAAGTGATAAAATAAAGGACGTCGTCGGACGAGCAGGAAAGACAGAAGGGAGAGAAGAGGGAACAGAAAAAAACGGAAAAGATTTTTATTAAAATCGATTGTCCATAAAAAGTTGGCGGTGGCGCGTGGTCGCGGCGGCCAACGTCGCGGACGCGACAAACGCGCGCGATTCCAATGACGCGTTTTGATCGTTAAAGTCTTGCCCCAAGTATAGCCGAAATATCGGAACAACAATTGTAGAAGACAAACGGTGGCCCTGGGCCAATTTATGGTCGTGTGCGCGCTGCTTCCGACCGATCTCCTTCGCGCCGCGATTACATTAATAGGGCAACTTATTTATAGCAAAAGATCTACGGGCGAGGTTAAAATATAAACTTTATAATAATATTCAGCAGCTCAGCGACTCCCGGAGCTGCCCCAACATATCTGATTTTCATTTACGCGTACGTCAGGCCCAGCGCGCTCACAAGCACGTAGGAAAAAAGGAACAAGCATCTACGTGAAAACAGACGATTTCGCAGCCACTGATGAGAAACCGCCGTCTGTATTGAATACGCCGCTTAGAAAAATCAGAAACAGTTAAATATATTCGTAGTCGTTACGTAGGCAATTGTGTTGCCGTTTCGACGCAAAAAGCGTCTTGTAGCGCGAGCTCCCTTACATACTTGTCGTCCAGATGACTTCTGCTTTCGTTTCGTTTGGCGCGAAAAATGTCGACAGTGCATCGAAGGTAAATGAACTAGCCGCATCGGTAACTCGTAAATCGGAGGGGCAAAATTGTTAAATCGTAATTTCTCACAATTACCAAGTGGTGCCCTGATCGCATGTGACACGGGAAAAATGGCCAATCTTTACCCTCCGTTAACGACCCCAGGTCCTAGAATAATCTCAGCAGGTTGCACGGAGTCCGCGACATAGTTTACAGTTGCAAGCTCAGTTCTCATCCGGTTTCAGTTTGCAACGGTTATCGAAATTTTCCGTTTGTTAGTGTCGAAAATCACGATTAACAACCAGTTGAACGTTGTTAGACGTTTAAAATATCGACCTAAAGTATCGCAGGATGCTGGTTGAAAAATTTCCCAGACTCGTTTATTTCACGTCTTTAAGACGCGTCGATTTATGTGTACGGAGTAATTTCGTTTCGAAAGAGAAGTCGGATTATAGTAAGAATTTTTCGCAGACGTGATTTTAGAACAAACGTTCCGGGGCAATCGAATTTGAAGGTGATCGTTTCGAAAATGTGAAAATTTGGGAAAACTATGTTCTTTTCGACCCACGCTGAGTTTGCTTAAATAAAAAGAAAATGCGTTTTTTTTTTTTTCAAACCAGAGATATGACATTCAAAGGTGTTTTATATAATTCGAAAATAAATCACATATATACACTATACTCTGTACAACATCTTGTTTGCTAATTGGTTAATAAAATAATGAATAGTTATAAACATAACATCTTAAGAATATTAAATAAAATTTTTCAGCATTACGTATCTGTTTTTAGCACTAGATAAAAGAAATATTGGTAAAAATTAGTGCATATAGTTTAAATCGTGATTCAGAGATCTATAACTCAGTATATTGCTGCATTTCTAATTTCTAAGTTTGCTGCGATTAAAGTCTCCATCGGATTCAAGCCATATTATTTTCGATAATGTTTTTTTTTCTTTCTTTTTTAAACTAAAATAGACACAATGTGAAAAGCCTTTTTTTGGGTCTGTGCTTGTGCTCATGCGGGCCTACATGTCTCGGATAAAGTAATTGGAAAAAAATATAGCACGAGCGCGCGTGCTTCTACCGTGGCGTAGTTGGTTATGGGTAGTGGCGTTTCGTTCGGGTAGGATCCGATTCGAATCGCGCTGCCGCCGACAATTCAAAATAATATTACTTACGCTGGGTTCATGTCCACAGTTAACGTGGCCTCCATAAAAAAAAAAAAAGAAGAGTACACGCTTGTGTAAAAGAACGATCACAGACAAAATTATTTGCATGTACAACCAGTGTCTTCAATGCGAATGTTCAATTTTTCGTGATAGGGTAAATGTTTTGAAGAACAATCTTCAGTATCATCTTCGATGTACTGTTTTTAAGTGAAAAATGTAAATTTTGGGAAAGAAGTATCGCCATTTATTATCATCAAAAACTAACAGTCAATGGCAAGGCCGTGCCCATCGGGGACCCCCCTCCACCCATGTTAGAACTAAAATAGTTATTATAGATACACAAAAATCTGAAAAAAATCAAAAATTTAAAATAAATATTGATGATTTTTTAGGGCGTTCTTACCTTTAAAAGAAAAAAGAAAAAATATGCTCCATATTTTAGGTACTTCATTAATATTCTATGCAAATTCTAGAAGGTAAAAATGAATGATCCAAAAATGAAATAGTAGTAAAGAGAAATGATCACAATGGTCGGAACTGTGCCGGCTTAAATATTATTATTGATACACATCTTGATTCTATGCTTTTCGCCTTCAGATATTTTCACACTCTCCCATACAACATATGCTTCATATGATCTAGTTTTTGTAACATATTTTCTCACAAATAGTTCGGTACTTTTGGATTTTTTCTTATTTGTTTTTAAATTCATAATCTTTCAAACATTTTGGCGGTTTTCTTTCGCCATTCAGTCTATGATTACCTTGTTGTACTTTATCTTCACTAATCCGAATACTATCCGTCTGTTTATTTACATTTTCCATATTTTCTAACAAAATTATCTATTCATTTTGTTGATTGATTGTATTATAACTGCGAGATCAACAGGCGACCGCTTGATAAGCCTGCAACGGCAAATACTAACAGACTCCCATCGCCACCAGTACACACGTACGCGGTCTTTTTCGGTTTGGAAAAAGCTTTCGATCGCGTGTGGTGTCATGGACTATTACAAAGGCTCAAAACGGCTGAAATAAATGGCCGAATGGGCAGATATATAACTAATTTTTTAAGCAACCGAACCGTCCGGGTAAAGACTGGTTCATTAATAACAGCACCCATTACAACTGAGAATGGTGTGTGCTACAAGGCTCTACCCTTAGTGCAACATTATTTATGATTTATATCAACGACGTAGCAAATTTCATCTCGCCGCCCATTTCCGCTCGGCTGTTTATCGATGATCTAAACACCTCCTTATCGTCTTATCGTCCTTCTAATGCTCAGTCAATTCTCCAGAAAACTATAAACAAAATTCAGAGCTGATCTGAAAATAACGGACTAGCCACCTCAGCAAGTAAAATGGTGTACATCCATTTTTACAGGGAGCGCCGTGCATCTCCGAATTTATTCCTAAGATTATTCCTCTTCTCCAAAAAAACAACGGTGAAATTCCTTGGGTTATCTTTCAACTTCGGGCTTACACAGAAGCCTCATATTTCTGAGTTAAAACACTAAGATGCACCAAAGCTATCCCTATTCTGAAATATCTGGTAAGTTCCAGATGCAACATCAATCCTAAATTCCCCCGTAACATGTATAGATCGCTCATCCTATCAAAAATCAACAACAGGTGCCAGGTGTACTCCTCAGCAAGTAAATTATTATTGAGATTACTCGATCCCGTGCACCATGCCGCTCTGAGAACTATGCTGCGGGCGCATTGAACCTCTCCGGCAGCCAGTATGGCATTCTAGCCGGCGCCCCCTCCACTCGCTTGCTAATTTCATACTGTGAAACATGTACCGCTACCTCAGCTATACACAAAACTTCCCTTTTCACTTGGATAAGTGTCCTCTAAAGCCAAGTTTTTTAGGCTACCTCCTGCCGGAGGTAATGGCTGCTTTGCAAGGACACGGCATCACGTACCTAGAAAGACCAATACCTAGCCCAATGAATCTGATCCCGCCCCCCTAGAGTTCCATACAAATGAACATCGACATATCGCTGAAATCGAACCTAGGGACAATAAATTTCCTGTGTACAGCAGAAATGGTAGCCAAAGCAATTAGAAAATATGTGGACCACCTAGTATATTACACTGATGGAGCTAAGGCAAAGGGCGAAGCAAGGCCACTACCGGCATCCTACGCCTTCGAGGGATAGGGCATCCTACATCAAGCCAGACTTATTCTGACTGTCCCCATCACCTAGTCACGGATCAGAACAAAGAAATAAAAATTCTCATAGTCACAGATTCCCGACAGGCGCTATGCATGCTGGAAAACCAGAAATGCAGCAACCCGCTAATATTGAAGATACACTACTAATTAAGTCAGCTAAACCAAACGAACAGTCGTGTGACAATCATTTGGGTCCCTGGACACATCGGGGTGCCTGGTAATGAGAGAGTCGATGTGGAAGTGCGCTCGGCGTTGTCCTCGCCAATGCTAGAAGACGCGGACCTACCAGCCTCGATGATGCATATTTTTCTAAGGAAGTGCGGGAACCAGTGGAAAACAGAATAGACGGCTACTACAACGTTCTTAAAAAACATTAAGCTCACAGTCAAACCATGATGGCCACCGGAGGAAATATCTCAGCACGATTTCAAGATTCTTAGCCGGCTGCGAATCAGTCACATCACTGTCTCGCACAGTCATATAATCAATAAATCTTCGCCCCCAACTATGTGCTTCTTCTGCGATCCGGCTGGTATACCGACAGTTCCACATATACTTCTCACATGCCCAAAGTTTTCCACGTTCCGGACACAACATAGCCTACTCAGTAACATACAGGATTGTCTGACAAATACTACAACTAACGGCACAATAGCCTTCGTTAGAACGAGTGGTTTGACCCAACCATGTGCTGTAATGACCTTAATAGTTACAAATGGCGTGTATAAAAAAAAAAAAAAAAAAAAGTTTAAAATATCAATGTAGAAGGACTACTGTGGCTAATTATTCGCAGTAATCGACAAATGTCAGGCACGGGCAGGCAAAGTATTCGATTCCACAAATGAAAAATTATAATATCGGGGACTGGCCTTTACTTTTTCTTTTTTTCTATTTATTTATTTTTAGGTTCGTTGATACGGACATTAGCCCCTAAAACTGGGGAAGGAAACAGAAGTGTAACTAAATCTTTATAGCAGACAGAAAGAATACAAGAGTTGGTATAACAGGAGAAGGAAAAGAGAGGATAAAAGACGCGCTATAAAGAATAGGCAGATCCGTTAGTAAAAGTTTTATTTATTTATTTCTTTTATTACAACATTGTTTAAAATAATAATCAGTATTACGTACTATAAATTATTGCTGGGATCACAGATAATGACGTTCCTAAAGAGTTACATTCCTATATGTATATGGTACTACGCATTAATTCTAAAAGTAGTTCTCCGAAGCAGGTCTTTGTAGACGTTTTAACCGTCGTTGTGTAGTGTTATTTGTCATCAAAGAGACAGCAAGAGGGTTGATGTGTCCAGTTAAGCGATCATAATATCGACTACTACGGAAAAGTATATTCTCTCAATCGCTGTGGGTGTTCGTAGATCGTTTTGGATGATGCTGTTTTGCACGGACCATGGTGGCGTTGCATAAACGTCGAAGAGATTTTTCATGAAACACCTGAAGAACTTTCTTAAGGTTATGACTGTCAATTATCTCCGAGGAAGGCATTTATATTAGCAGTTCGTTTTCAAGTCGGAGTTTACCTTTTGGGCGAAGTAGCCAATCCCCAATTTCTTTATTTTGTAGCGACAATTGCGTAAAGTAATTTGAATATGTTGTTGCCAATTAAGAAGTCGCTTATCCAAGAGTACATGCCGAGGTGACGAACTTGACCAACTTGGGGAATGATTGTGTCGTCGTAGCTGATATCTGTACACGTATCTCTTCTCAGTGTAAATGGGCAGAAAAAAGATTTTTGCGCATTTATATTCCACACCTTTTGGTCCGAAGGACGAATCGATTAAGATAGTTTTGTGCTTTACCTACAGCCTCTACTAGGTTGAGTTAAAGTGGCCAGCAGAAAGAGGACCTCTTTCGGATTTTTTAATTAGCGTAGATAAGTGAGAATGCAAAAACTTACGGATATAAATTTCTCTTTTTATTATTCTTTCCTGTTATCTTCTTAATGCAGTGTCAAGCATTTTGTCAATACACGTTAACACAATATGTAATGGTTCCACGTAGCGGTTAAACAGCGGTATCGCTTCCATTCTGTACATGGTGGCCATTCAAATATAATTTTTAAATTCCCGGTTTTCCTGGTCCAAATCCTCCCGATTTTCTGATTATGAGAATTGTACAAAAACAAAAGAATGGGATTTTTTCGTTACTACTGATACTATTTGATCGCTTTAGTATATTCTATATGAATAAAACAGAACTTCGTAATTTATTCTCGAGTGTGAAGTACATTAAAAAATGCATTCACTTTTTAACATTTCAAATGATTTTTTCTAGATGAAAAATACCGTTTTTGGCTGTTTTTACTTTTTGCTCCGATTTTATAACAAAATTTCCGGCTTATTCCTGATTTCCCGATTGGGTGACCACCCTGTTTTAATTTACAATATATTACCGAACACAAAGAAATTAAATTTACAATTTGCAACAAGTCGTTTATTATCATTATTCGACATCCGTGTATTTAAACAACAGAAAAACCAACTGAAGAAATTCTAGAAGATTACAAATTATATAAAATACGCTTTCAAGTTGGAAAAATTCATTTAATATTAAGCGCTTTTTCCGTATGCATAAAACGTTTATTTTTCTAACAATTAGTAATGAAAAAAAAAGTTCAGTTAAGCGAAGGAGCCACAGTATAAACGCAGTAACGCCGTAATTTTTACATTAACATGCAGGAGGAAATTTAATTTATCATTCCTAGATCGATCGTTTTCCAGAGCGGATCACTCACTACTTTTAAACACAATTTCAAACATAAACAGTGCAGTTTATTCCCACGTTTCCACAAACTAGACATTTGTAAACCGTGTAATTGTTTCGACAAGAAATTTTACAATATAAATTTCTCTATTGTATAAAATAGTTTTTTGCAATAAAATACTCATAATTGTATATATTTTTTTTTACTTAGACAACGCTAATGTAATTCATAATATTGCATTTGAAGAAGTTTTACAATAAACACTGTCTCATTTAAATTTCTTATTACAATCCGAAAATTGACGCGCCAAGAGTAGTAGTTTAAAAAATATATAAAAATATAACCACGTTTTTACTTTTTTTTATTATTTTCTTTTACATCCCAAACTTAGTAATATAACAGTGCCATATTTAAACTTAAATTAACATATTGAAGAGAATACAAACAAATTTTAAAGGACTATCGCAAATAGCATTGGAACTGTTGAGCGTTTACATGGAGTCCCTATGATAGTGTGTATTTGCGAATAAAAAAGGCACGGGGGGGGGGGGGAGAAAAGTCATTTTTAAAATTCGGAATTTTATTTTCATTAAAATTTCACCAAGAAACAAAAAATTGTTTTTTCCATATACATCTACCATTTTTATCGGTCTATTTTATTCAATTTTTAAAAACAATCGATCGAGGTTCCACCGTTTATTCACGAGCTTCGAAAAGTGAACTGCATAAATCAATAACCGATTATTAAAAACTAATTCGCATTAATATAACCGATAGAATTTATATTTACATTCACGAGTTACGCATAAACAATATATGAGATCATACGCATTATGTGACTTAATTTAATATGTGCGTATACACCTTTAAGAATTGTACAATCGTTCGCATGCATCGTCGACGTACTAGAACACACTAAATTTAAGCAGTTTATCATTTTAACTCAATTTCCGAAGACAAAAAAAACTTACAATACAATAAATTCTATTCAATTCTTAATTAATACCTGTACACTGATTTTTTTTTTATTATTTATTTTTTTTTATTTAGGTATTTTTCAAATCGAGATAGGTATTACATTTATGGGAAATTACGCGGCTAAAGTCATACCAAGATCAATTCGTAATAATAGTAGTAGTTCGAAACGACGAACATTATAATTTCAATTATCAAAATCGACTGCAAATCAGTATACCATCTTGCTACTAAAAATTAAACTGTTCATCAGCTTTCACCTCAAAATTTATGCGTTGCAGCCTATCGAGAACGGAAAAATTATCCAACATTACAGATGAATAATTTTGGATTACGTTATGGTTAATCTTTTTTCTAACCTTTCTTCATAAACAATCGACATAATATCTTAAAAGATTAACAAAAAGAAAAAATAATAATAATGTTTTACTCACATAATGATATTTGCACTTCAAAAAAACGGGGCTAATTTTTAATTACAAAAGGAAAAAGGATGAAAAAGGGTCCGAATTTACTGAATTAAATTAAACAGCAACAAAATCTCTATAGTTCATCGTAACATTATTAAAATCCGTGAAAAATATTGTTTTTTTCTTTTAAAGCAATAAAAACGAGCACATATTTAAAAGCGAAAAAAAAGGACAAAAACAATTTTAAAATTAAAAAAATATACATACAAAGAAAATTCCCCTTTCTTAAAAATTATAACTTTATTTCGCTTGTCGCAAGGGTGATATTATAATAAAGTAACATTAAACAGCATTTCCAATTCGCCAGTACTTAGCTGGCAGCAAAGCCACTCCGATAAAAGCTTAGAAAATATTAGAAAAGAAAATAATTTAATCTAGCGAAAGACTGAAAAATTTTATCGTACTTATTTTAGGACTCGGAATGTTGAAAACGACTAGAGTCAGCGCGAGTACAATAAAAATTGGACTCCTGCAGCTACCCGAAAAACATTAAACCTCAAGGGTACTTGCTAGATATTAAACATTGAGCTTGTTGTTTTTTTACTCCTGCAGAATGTTGATTTTTAAGAAAATACTTTTGTAAGAAAATATTACATCAGATTTTCAGCGTATACGCTGTTAAAAATTAAAATTTACGTTACTATTTATCTTAATTGCGCAGTTCGTTATACTGTCTCATAGGCGCATTTATAAGATCGAAACATTTTCCTTTTCATTACAATTTCGTTCCGACATTACGGTTGCAAAATAATCTTAAAAACGTAAAACCTATTTCAGATTTCGTTATTTAAAACAAAAAAAAAGATTATAAATATTATATAATAATTTAAGTAGCGAGTTAGAAGTTTTAAAAGATAATTGTTACACTTTTAAAACTACTCTCTATTTAATTTACTATAATACTATTTATAGTTTATACATTGAAAAATTACGGTTCTCGTTTCAACGATCAAAATTCTGCTCGATGAACGACGCGTAACAATTCTGATATGTGTTTTTATGTAGTGATTCTTTCAGGCGATCGAACAAAAAACGAACCTGACATGTTGAAGTGAAAAAACAACGATAATAAAAATTATAAAGAACGATACCGCGATAACAAATTCGACTTTTTTTTTTCTTTTTTTTTTTAGTTTTTACCGCACTTTTGTCGAGCTGTTTTTCTTCAAGTAGCAATTCACGAATTTACCGCAATTTTCGGCGGAGAGCGCTCTTCCAACTTTTGATTCTGTTTTTCGCCCTAACGAGTCGCATATAAATTTAGCCGCTTGCAGAACGGACGTCAGATTAACGCCAGTATATATTCCCATACCTTCCAGCATATAAATTAAGTCTTCGGTGGCAACATTGCCTGACGCACCACGAGCATATGGACAGCCACCTAGTCCGGCAACGGATGAATCAAAAACCGATACGCCCGCCTTTGAAAAATAACCAATAATACGAAAATGTGTTATTTCGGGAACAACTTTGTTCAGCAATATAAATATAAATGCACTATACATTCTAATAGTCTGTCAGCTCACCTTTCGATGTATCTTACTGTAGTTGTTAGTAATCCGACTTGAACTGGTAGTACAAGCGAACCGACTCTATAGAATATTTGGTTGAACGTAAACAAATTGTATATTGTCAATAGTGAACTGCAGTTCAAGGACTTCACTTGCCCCTGAACTGATTTTCCGACACTGAAGAACTGCAGCAGCACACAATCATCAATAAACAATCAGAAAAACACGATATACACCGCTCTCAGCACACAGAATCGGTACTTATACTTTAAGTAACAATGTAACTACATGTTGTCGGTATTGTGAGATTACATAGACAATGGAATAAAGAAAACAGAAAAAATCCGAAACGTGCGGATGATTCATTAACGCAGTTTGTTCATCATAGTGCTGAGATACTCATGCGGAAGAGTTCAAATTCAAAAATATTTTCCTATTATAATCAAAATGTATATATATATATATATATATATATATATATATATATATATATACATATAACTCGACCATTTTGGCCTCGCAAGGGGCTATGCCCCTTGACCCCTTTTGCTTACATTTCTGTTTCTTTCTCTTCTATACTTTGTATAAAATGATCAAAATTTACAACGTAATTCTTACTGGCATCAACACAAAAAAAAATAACATAATCATAAAAATCCTATCCTAACATTTAACTTTCATTATATAAAATTAAGACATTTTTTCGTTAAATATTTCGTTACATAAAATTGTGACATTTTTTAAATAACAATAACAAAAATCCTATAAAATCTAACAAACGTTACACAAAATTGGGACATTTTTTCTAATGGGGGGGTAGCCTAAGAATTACGTTGTAATTAATATAGTAATTCTTAGGCTACCCCCCATTAGAAAAAATGTCCCAATTTTATGTAACGCAAATGTTCAAAAAAATGTCCCAATTTTGTGTAACGTTTGTTAGATTTTATAGGATTTTTGTTATTGTTATTTAAAAAATGTCACAATTTTATGTAACGAAATATGTAACGAAACAATGTCTTAATTTTATATAATGAAAGTTAAATGTTAGGGTAGGATTTTTGTGATTATGTTATTTTTTTTTATAGTGTTGATGCCAGTAAGAATTACGTTATAAATTTTGATCATTTTATACAAAGTATAGAAGAGAAAGAGACAGAAATGAAAGCAAGAGGGGTCAAGGGGCACAGTCCCTTGCGAGGCCAAAATTGCCAAGTTATATATATATATATATCTATGTATATTACGAGGATTGTCCCAAAAGTAAGTTTTTCTATGTTATTATAAATCGAAAAATAATTCAAAAATTTAAAAAAAATCGATATTTACTTCACGATGGTACTTTTTATTTCTCACTATAACTGTCTACATGCTAGAGATACCTATCGTATCGCGGAATCAGTTTTTGTAAACCTTTGTGGTACAGTGATGCGTCTTTTATTTTTTGAAGAAAAGTGCGCATGAATTTGATAACTTCTTCGTTCGAATTGAATTGTTTATCAACTAAATTTTTCTTCAGAAGAAGGAACAAAAAGGAATCCGATAGTGCAAGGTCTGGTAATTAAGCAGAATATGAAATAATTTTTTATTTTAAGGTTGATCCTGTACGAGGAGGTTGCGAACACCTACAATCGAGTCATCGTTTAACGAGTTCCTCGGTCTCTTACCTCGCGCTTCATCATAAATATTCTCATCCTCCTCTTCAAACTGTTTTCTCCAGCGACAAATCGTCTGGCCCGATTACATTTAGCACCGTACACTTTACATATTAGCTGATAGATCTCGCATATTTCACAATCGAGCGCATTTCCACAGTCACAACTTCACTATGACTATTGCTTAAATCGTCACTAAAAAAATTCAGTGTCAAAAGGTCAAAAAATTTTCCTTTATATCCCTTGCAAATTTTGCCACTCAATGTTCATAAAAAGTGGGAAAACTTGGGACAAACCTAATATATTACTATACCTATGCATATACATATACGCATACACACACACGCACACAGACACACATACATACATTTATTATTTTTTATATATATATATATATATATATGTATGTATGTGTGTGTGTTTGTACACATTTTTTATAAATTACCAGAGTTATAAAGTGCAGAAGTAAAAATTTCTATAAACTGGAAATGCGCTAAATTGAAAAACCAATATGCAGATATACTATTTATTGCCTATCCTCAAGTAATACCCGTCGCCTTTCAACTTTCCATCCTCCGATAACATTTTTAATCAAATTGCTCAGACCGATGACAGCAATTACTCGTTATTCGTTTCAGCGTAACCGCTGCTGTAATTCAAGGATCATCTTAAAGGTACCAAAATTACATCTATGTTGACTCCTTTCAAGAGCTGAAGCTTTTCATACACACTGAAAATGGGAGAATATATAACTTCCAATTCATTTACTGAACTATAGCTAATCCAATTTGGCAAAAACTTAAAAATTGGCAGTCTTTTTTAATAGCATTATCTACCAGAATCAATTCTGACTCTGAGTAATTTTCTATAAACTGTATTCAAACCAAAATTTGTTTTAGTTACGCACTTTTCACAGCTCGAGCTTACAACGACTGCAAACGAAATCAGGACTGTAAGTATGTTCAGTTTAACTAGCAGTTATTTTTAAACATAATAAAAAACAAATTCAAGAAACTTTCCAAGAAAAAAAAAAAGAAAAAAAAAACATTTTTCATAACTTGCTGTCTAACGAGTTTTTCCTAAGTTTATTATAATTCCTTTACATTTGTTATATATACTGTTTTAGTCAGCAGTTGGGTGTTATTTATCAAAAAGGAAAATATACATATGTTATTGTTATTTCTTTTGTATTTCATGAATCTTTATATTTCAATTTCAAAATTCAATTAAGAACAATTATTAATTCTCGTCAAACTAGTAGTGATGGTGTGAACATTTTGTAAATTATTTTAAAATGAAAAATTAAAGTAAAATCATACCATTTAAATACCAATTATTGAATAGATTACAATCATCGGTACAACAACTATAAATTGTTACACAAAATTATCGTAAAATGAATTAATTTACTATTTTCATTTAATTTTCTTACGCGACGGATAATTTGTTCTGAATAGTACGTTATTTTTATATACGGTATTTTGTAATAAATAAAACTTTTCTTTTTTTTCTAAATTTTAACTTGGTTACATTACTTGAACAGTAAAATGAATATTTCCCGTATTGTTTTAAAGTGAACAATTTAAATAAAAAATGTCAATTCGAGTTATCATGAAACAGACATCGGCAAAATAATTACTGATTATTGCGCAAACCTTCCTACATGTATTTTATAACAAAATCGAGTACCTTCACTGGCTACGAATAAATAACAGACACTTTTAAACATACCTGCGCGTGCATTTATTCTATTTATTCTACTTATACTATAGGAAAAATTACTAGTTACATGTATATGCTTACTTCGAGTGCTGTAAGTATATTCGCCAGTGCCTGTCCGTACGTATCGTGACAGTGAAGAGCTATTTTCTCAACCGGAATTATAGTGAGGACGTGCTCTAAAACAGCTCTTATTGTTTTCGGCGTGCCAACGCCAATTGTATCTCCGAGGGAAATTTCGTAACAACCCATATCATATAATGCTCCAGCAACCTATTACAGGAATGTATAAACTTCAAGACGTTAAAAAATTTGAAGCCGAAAAAATGCCAAAAATTTAACGCAAACAGTAATTTGCAAACGTGAACTGCTGTCATTAAAAAACAGTTTTATTTCTAATATGTTGCGTTGTTAATAGACTTTGTTTATAATTTTACGTCGATGCAAATTAATTATTTGTTCAATAAGAATCGAAGCTGAATAAATTTTATGCGCCGTTGAACATTTAGAATATTGATTTCTTTAATAGCGTAAACTACTTATGTGACAATATAAGACGAATTCGTAATAACACCGATGTATTCATTTTATTGTAGAAAAAAATCAAAAACAAAACGATCATACTTCGGTGCTAAAACTCGGCTTAATTGTACTTAATGATATCATTTTAAAAATGTAGAATAAATTAATAATCTACTGCAAGTAGTAATAATAATATTAATCGAAACGCAATTATCTTAAAAAAATATATTGATAATGTAGCCTTTTAAATTTTTCTTAGGTATATTTTATAAATAAATTTAAGAAGGTGGCTAATTTATTACCTACCACATATAATACAATTCACTACTCGATATTTTATAATAACAAATACACGGTGTGTCGTGCCATACGTTTTAAGATTGAGACTATAAAATTGGTACTACCAGCACCACCTTCATGAGATTTTAGGAATTAATTACTACAGCCTTTCTCTCCGCCCCATACGAAGGTTCAAGTTCATCGGATCATATGCAGCTGTGTTCAGTAGCAGTTTGCGTGCTAGTATCGAAATGGTCGTTGCGGAGTCATGAATAAAAATAACGAAAAACGTGTTGCGATTAAATTTGCTTCAAAGCCGGTAAAAGTGCGAAGGAAACGTTTGAAATGTTAAAAGTGGCTTATAGTGGATCTGTTATGTGCTAGTGCGTTTCGGCGTAACCCTTTTGCGGAGGGTAGAAAGTCGGTTGAAGACGACGAAAGGAGCGGACGGCCGTGCGCCACAAAAAGAGTAACGAAAACATCGCTAAAGTCGCACCTGTGTTAAAGGACCACCGTAATGCGAGCTGTAGGTTGATTGGCGAACTAACCGGAATACCGAAAAAGGCATTATTATTAGGGACGATTTGAAAAAAAAGGAAGCTGTACGCACATTTCGTTCCACATGCGTTAACCACCGAACAGTGATAGCAACGAGTTTCTCACACACATTACTTGCTGAAAATGATTGAAATACAGCCGACTATTCTTGAATTAATTAATACACGGAAGACGAAAGTTGGTGTTTCGCATACGATCTAGAAACGAATCGCCAATGTACTAAGTGGGTGGGTGAAAATTCGCCGCGACTAAAAATATGCGTTTTCAAAAATTAAAAATTAAGACAATATCGGTCATTTTCTTTCACTCCAAAGGCATCATCCAAAAATAATTTGTTCGTCAAAGTACTACTGTGAATGCTTCATTCCAACAACAAGTGCTGGACTGCCCTTACAAAAGAATTGCGCGTGTTACACCCCAGTTGTGGAGAGATCGTTCTTGTTTTCTTCACTCAATTTTTAGCCAAAATAATGGTTCCTGCGCTCAATTGACGTTATTGGTGAATTTATTTCATATCTAAAATTTGAATCAACACTCAGGCTTCATTAATTTTGTTGTTAATAATACCGGAAAATATTTCTAAAATTAAGTCCTCATTTACGATAATTGTTTTTTTTTTATTATTTGTTAAAGGATATTTACTAACTTCTTTCTCATTGTTCATATCGGAAGCAAAAATATTATGCGGTATATATAACAATTTAACATTCAACAATGGGTTATTCCGTATGCAATGACTCAAAGAGATAGCTAAATTATTATAAGTGGGAAAATATTAAACACTGTGAAGTAAGAATACTAGCATATTCACAATAACCTGTGGAGAATAATAACTCGTCGACTAACGTATAAATTGCATTAGTGTTATTCTACACTCGAAACATGCAGAAGGAACTGAGCAGCAAGACTACAGAATAGATAAGGGGAGAGTGCCTAATCAAAGACATAACGAAAATTTTTAGGAATGGTCAATTGCGTTACACGGTCAGTGAAATCGACCAACTACATCGCGACCAAATGACGTGACTCCCATTGTTCGCTAAACATAATGATGCGGCTGCCATCTACAAAATTCCAGTTTCAGCTATGTTATTAATCTCCTTACTAAGATGTGAAAGTAAATATAGTTCTGATTCAGCTGATCATTTATTAATTCAAGCTAATGTCAGCCAATAACTTAAAAATTTAAATTATCAGTCAAGAGACATTTTATAAAATATGTAAGTTGCGCATTTTTCCCGGTTTTATACTGTCACATTAGGACTTGCACATTTTCGTACATAATAAAAAGACGAACAACAATGAATATAACCGTAATTCGTACACACGTTGGATATGTGCAATGTGATTAAGACCTTATGATTTTAAGAACGAGTGAAGTTTAACTAACCGATCGATTTATTTTTCAGTTTTTGAACGAGAAAATACACACTAGTAGACTAAAGCGCAAAGCAGGCAACAATTTAAAATCAAACGCGATTATTAACTTGCATCTTTTGAAATTAGAATCAATAAATTTTTAATTGACAAATCAAGGAAATCATCCTCGTCAAGGATATAACGTTCTATATTAACTTGAAGGGCTCTTCCACATTGTGCAAATTAGGCCAACAAAATAACAGTAACAATCAAATTTAGTCGCATTTTCAATATAATAAAATAGATTATCTCTTAAGTTAAAAACAAAAATAAAATAAAAAACAATTTGTCTGACATTCATTAATTATATCCTACATATTAATAAGATAAAAAAAGAATTAAATGTCAATAAGACGATAACCTGTTCCTTAATATTTATGAGAATGTACACTAAATAAATTGCTTAATAAGAAATGCAAACTTTTGTTTCTTATTAAAGAATTTATTTATTATATATTTACAAAAAAAAAAAAAAATCATTCCTGCTACGATGATTTCCGAAGTGATTCATTAATTGCAGGTAATATACTAAAAAATTGAACTGTACGATATAAGGGAAAAACATTTTAGACCACCAGTAACCGATGAAATTCGTACGTGAACAATTAAATTTCAAGCCCAAAGAATTCCAAACCGGTTTATGTTTATAAGAGTAAAATCTGAAAACAATATAAAACGGAAGCGTGAAAATATAATTATGAAAATTCCAGGTGAAGTATAAACAAGTTTTACAGTTTGAAAATTACGACCTTCATAAATGAACCAAGTTTCTTTGACAAGTTAGTGCAGTTAATAATTTCTCTAACGAAAACGGTAACTGAAGAAAAAAATTAAATTATCTTTCTCTCGTGTTCTTGCGTATTTTTAAATCGATGCCGTAAAATGAAAAAAACTTAGTCTTCCCGAACAAAAATTTTAAGGCGCAGATTTTTTATCACTGGCTTCCTCTCTTTACTCGTAGCTAATTACGATCTAACCTCAGATTGAAGAATGAAGAAAAAAAGGACAAAACAGATATCACAGATAAGCTTAATTCGACAGATATTTTACCATTAGATTTTTTAATAACGTCGTTCATTTGATCATAACTAACGGAATTCGAATTTTATTATGTGTCTAGTACATTTATAGTACTTTTGATACTTTAACTGCCCCTAACGCTATGTTCACCGGTGATTTACCGCCATAACTGATTTTTACATTTCTCGTTGTATGAAAATGACTGCAAAATGTATACACAATTATATACAAGGACATCTTTTCGTAGTCGACAAATAAGAATAAACTTTTTTTCCTTCATGCAGGCTATATAGGTCTGAAAGTTTCTGTTAGTCAACGATCTTATCACGTAAAGTTTACGAAATCCTTATTATATTATTATCGTATATAAATTGTGAGACGAAAAATTAGGGTAGTACTTTTTTTTCTTAAACTTTAATTGTGTATTTCATTTTTAAGATAAAAGGAGTGAGTACCAACATGGGATAGCTCATAAACCGCGGTAAGCAAATAAAAAAAAAACCGGAACCATTACGGGAAAAAATCAAAGGTTATATGTTACTAAATAAAGAGAGTGGGTACCAATATTTACTAATACTTAAATTGTCATAATCGTAATGGGTGACTCGCAGTCCTTTTATTAGGTACGAACATGTGTAAGTCCTAATGTGACAGTATAAGACCGGGAAAAATGCGCAACTTACATTTTATAAAATGTCTCTTGACTGATAATTTAAACTTTTAAGTTATTGGCTGACATTAGCTTGAATAAATAAATGATCAGCTGAGTCAGAACTATATTTACTTTCACATCTCAGTAAGGAGATTACTAACACAGCTGAAACTGGAATTTTGTAGATGGCAGCCACATCATTATGTTTAGCGAACAATGGGAGTCACATAATTTGGTCGTGATGGAGTTGGTCGATTTCACTGACCGTGTAACGCAATTGACCATTCCTAAAAATTTTCGTTATGTCTTTGATTAGGCACTCTCCCCTTATCTATTCTGTAGTCTTGCTGCTCAGTTCCTTCTGCGTGTTTCGAATGTAGAATAACACTAATGCAATTTATACATTGTTATTATTCTCCACAGGTTATTGTGAATATGCTAGTATTCTTACTTCGCAGTGTTTAATATTTTCCCACTTATAATAATTTAGCTATCTCTTTGAGTCATTGCATGCGGAATAACCCATTGTTGAATATTAAATTGTTATATATACCGTAGAGTTGTTAACTTATATTGTTTGCTTCCGATACAAACCATGAGAAAGAAGTTAGTAAATATCCTTTAACAAATGGAAAAAAAAACAAAAATTAACCTAAATGAAGACTTAATTATAGAAATATTTTCCGGTATTATTAACAACAAAATTAATGAAGACTGAGTATAGATTCAAATTTTAAATATGAAATAAATTCACCAATAACGGCAATATGTTTAATTTTATATTAAACGCGTATAAAAAAAAACTACTATATCTAGACACTAATGAAGAGGACGTATAAAAGAAGAACAGTACAAAAAATCTGAAAGAAATGTTAAAATTCTTCAATCAACGACGACTTTGGGGAGGGAAAAGTTCAAATCTTAATATGAGACTCAAAACTGATAATAAAAGATTTTCTGAAAGGAAGGTGAGAATCAAGACGGCTTTAACGATCCAAGAGTTCTACGTACAATTTGACGTGCTCAACAGAAAGGAAGAAGCATTCGAAAAAAAGTATAACTGGAATTGCACTCAGAAGTAGGTGAAGAAGTCTTTAGCTTTTTTCATTTATTAAAATACAAGTTTCACAAGTTAACTGAAGCGTAAAGATTAAATGAATTAAAAGATGATTTATTCTTAAAAATTGTTACTACCATTTAGTTTCAATGGATGACTTATATACTAATTCGTGCACGCGTATATTTGCACATACATCGGTGTTTTTTTGTACTTGTTTAAAATTAAAGTTTTTAACAATATTAGGGTTATCAGCTAACTTCTGGGAAAACTTATAAACATTTGCAATTATTATTTTACTTTGCTTATTAAAATCTTTTATATTTGTTCTTGATCCCAAATGTAACAGAATAACCAATTCTTCATCTTTACAGCTGGTTTTTTTTTTTTTTTTTTTTTGTTAAATGTTAAAGAAGTAGGATGGAATCTATTTCAGGTACAAACAAAAGTCCTGAAGTCTAGAAGAATGAAGCAGAAATTTCCAGTAAAAGAAAAAAAAAAAGGGTAAAGTAAATTAAGATAAAAATGGAAAAATAAAAAAATAAAGAAATCAGAACTAGTGAAAATACTTTGAAAAAATTAGACTTACGAACGAATAAATGAATTGAAATTACAAAAATAAACATTTTGAAAATAAAAAAAAAAAAACAAAAAAAAACGGGAATTATTATTCAAGCATTACAAGTGTACTCACCCTTTTAATAATTGAAATTTATTAAAATATTGTACTTATTAACTAAGCATAATTCGGTTAGGAATAATATATTTTAGAAAAATGAAATTAACAATACACAAGTTCTGTGAGAATTTATAATGTCGTGATGTATTTATTCTTCATGTTTTAATTTATTTTACTATTTCTATCATTTATAATTAATTTGAATTTTATTATTGTTATTTATAATAACTTTAAGCAAAAACTAATCAAATTAAAATAAACATTAAAGTCGCAATTTAATCTTAATTTATTCTGTTATTAAAAATTATATTAATTAAATGAACTAAAACTACAAAAAATAAACTTCCTACGATTTAAATGAACATTTAATTTTGACTTAAAACCATAATTACTATTTCTCAGCATTTTTAGTTGATGGGGGGTAAGTGGATAATAAATATCGATTTATATTGATTGTTTTCTATCAACACATTTTCGTTGAACGGACTATAGTTATTCTTCAATATTTGATTAATAGAAAATCTGAAGAATTTCCTCTATATTTCATTTGTTTAAAAATAAAACTAATGGCAATAATAAATAATTTTTTTTCTATCGATTACATATTTAAAATTCGTATTATTACATTTTAAACCCAGAATTATTTGTGTAATATATGTGCCATGAAAAGGGCTCTTAAGATTTGACGAAAGGTTGGTTATTTAAGAAAAAGTAGTGCTCAGTGGTTTAATAATGAATAAATTGCGCCATTTTAAAAATAAAAGAACAAAATAGCCTAATTCAGTAATTTTTTTTATCCTAAAGGATCGCTGTGAAAAGTTTACGCCTAAAAGAGATTAGTTATGATTCACTTGGAAATTTTTCACAATATCGGATAAACGAAGGAGATAATTAGGAAAAAATATTGTATAGACTGCAATTTTGTTCTACTTTTTTTTTTTTCTTCCGTTTTCCTAAAGTTCCCAAAATATTACGATTGCTTGAAAATATTTTATTGTTCTTTATTATTTGTCTTCAATCATCAACTTTTTACAGTATTTCTATGATTTTTAGCGTTCTCCCTTGTGTTTTTAATTTAAACACCACACTGTTTGAAAACTGGGACACCAGTGGTTACGGTTTTCTTCGTACAATAAACTCTACGCCTTTAAGTATTCATATCTCAGGATTTCCAGAAATGTTTCTTTTTTTTTCCAATTATCATTTTCTAAATGTACGTTTTCAGATGCGTTCCCTTTTAAAAAAAGTAAAATTTACACCTAAACAAAAATCAGTTATACCAATAACAACAATCATCCCCTTCGTTAACGAAAATGAAAAAAGAAAAATTATTATTTACAAAAGTTGCATTCGTTTAAAAAGTAGTTTTACACGAAGTAAACTTCTACCATATCTACTTGTAACATATTCAAGCCATGTTATTCAAGAAAAAAAAAAAGAAAAAAAAATCGCACTAGATTTTATTTAATTATTTAAATGTACTATACGTAGATGGTGTCTTTAACCTTTCGTTGGTCGCGCACCTGTTCTCAAACATCGTTGGCCGCTCGGTGAGGGAATCCCCGCAATGTAAAATTTACTGCGACGTTGCCACGTCAAGTTTAAAGTTTACACGCGGAATTTTGAAACAGTTATAACTTTTTAAAAGTTAGTTGGATAACAACATAATAAATCGAAAATCAGTTATGTTATTAAATTAAAATTTCTTTATTTAATGAGATTTTATATTATCTATTTTTAAAATTATTAATTAATAAATATTAAAAAATACTTATCATTCTAACTATTTTTCTACATATTTGGCAACGTTGGGAATTAAATTTTACCTCTACGACTGTGGTCGCACAGTGAGGTAATCCCCGCGATTTCACGGTCTGCTCACAATAAAAAATTATTATAAAAAAAACTAAACTAGTTACAACTATATAAATATTTTAGATCGACTTATGATATTTCAATACACGGATAGCTAAACTATTTTATGTAAATTATAAGTAGTTTGTTAAATATTTACATAAAAAAAAAAAAAAAAAAAAAAAAGCGGGGATTCTTTCATAGCGCGACCAACGAAAGGTTAATATAGAATTAAATGAAATTATTAAAAACAATCAATTGTCGTAACGACAGTTTTACCTTGGTAACTTGTTGCGGTGATACGGGCCCGTCGTAAGGGCAGCCACAAATGCAAGAAACATAGCCGCGAACTTTTAATCCGGCATCTAAAGCGGAATCGATCACTTTACGATAATTCGTTAAACTTTCATTAACAGTACAATTGATATTATATTTACTGAAGGACTCTGAAGCGGATGCGAAAACGGCTATCTCTTTTACTCCTGCTGATAACTGTAAAAGACAGATAAAGCAATTAAGATTTTTAAATTCCAACAAGATAAAGAACTACCAAATTCTAAACAAAAATGTTTGTTCCTAAAAGATTAACTACTTTTCTTGTAATTAAGTAATCATTCTTTCGGAAATAAATTTGTTTTTATTCGGTCGCTGAGAAAAATGAAAAAGAAAAAGAAACCTCTCGATCGAAGAATAGAACTACAATTTTAAACTGAAACAACTCGAATAGACGTTATTATAATGTATTCAATAAGTACTATGTAAATAAGCTAGACAGAATAATTAAAAGTTTAACAATGTATCACGTGTACAGTAGAACACGGTTAATTTAAGCACTCTAAAACGCGGCTAATTTCTATTCCATTGATAAAATATTTTAATAACGCATGCGTACACACACACACACATACGACATTATGCAAAAAATGGCATGAAGTAGTAAACGGTTAATGGGTATAACGAAATTGAAGCGAGTCAGAATGACCAAAAGCAAACACATCTTTGCCTGAAACATGAACTTATTTTGATTTCTATATACGCTAGACTTATCGTTCAATACCGCTTTTTAAATTTTCATAAACATAAATTGTTTTTAACATATCTGCAATAATATTTGAATTCGTTTAAAATTTATCCACTTTTTCAATTCTAAGTTTCAAATTTAAACTTAAAACTAAAATCAGATAACCTTAGAGAATTTTTGATATTTTTCGAATAACCGTACAAATTTTATACGTTGTTAGTCTTTCACTAACGTCGAAGCAAGGGCCACACCACGCTTTTAAGAACCGTACAATTGTTTAATAGCTAAACTTACTCAGCGGACAAATAATCTGCAATAAACCACAAATATAACTCTTTTTTTTTTCATTTTTCTTTTCTTAGTTTTTGGAATAAAAAATTACTATTTATTATTATAGAATAGACAAAATGCCTTAATTACTTACAGCTTCACGGAGACCTTTCATATTTGGTACTAAAACAGGATAAGATATACCTTCGCACTCTTTGATGTTCTGACAAACATCTCGATTATCAGCCATCTGAGGAACCCATTTTGGTGACACAAAACTGTAAAAAAAAATAAAAATAAAAATAAAAATACGGAAACCGTAATAATCTATAGGATATATTCCATTACACGTGTTAAAAAACGTATATATATATACTAGCCGCTACTTGCGGCTACGCCCGCGCATTTACCTTTTTTTTGAATACATTTTCTTTGATCTTTTAATTTGCTCTTTAGCATTCCGTCAGTCTTATACTATTCATTTAGTCAGTAAACTATACAACTACTTACACTTTCGCTTGCCAACATTTTGCAATTACACATACATTCATTAGTAAAATACCGGAATGAAATATTTAACACATGGCGTAATTAGTAATTTTAAATACATTAAATAAAATTCTTTACAAAGCACGATATTGAACGTAACATTTTTATACGATTCTAAAACTAAACACCACATTTATATTAAAATATTCTAATGATTATGGAATAACCTAAACATTATTCGCAGATCACTAACAAACCAACGAAGGAACGAATAAAGTTAATTGGAAAATTTTGATTTTATGTTCTTGTCCCCTCCTAAGCACAGAACCATTGGGGGGTTTTTGATTAAAACGATGTCGTAAATGAATCCTAGTGTTCAATATACTTGTATTTTCATATCTAACACGAACAATTTGAAAATTCCAAATTCTCATCTATTACAGCCCATGTGGGGCACATTCACCAGAACTACACCAATTTATAAACCATTTTCGTACCTAACTATCATATTTAGAAAATATGAGCCACTTGGTTCAGTAGTTTGGCCACAATGTCCTTTTTTTTTTTTGACTCGGAAAAAAACCCTCTAAAATTGTTTATATCAAGATATTTTTTTTTCTTCTAAAATCTTTTTATGCATAAAAACATTAATTTTTCCTGCATTAGCGCAAAATATTTAGTAACCTGGAGTTAACTTTTTAGCCGGATTTTTAATTTACTTTCCTTCTCGGGCGGTAATTATAATGCTTAGGTAAAACTGAACCTTCTGGTATTTACACTAAACAGTTTTTCTTCTCGTACATGGTGGTCCATGCACATTAGACTGAATGTTTATTTTTACATAAGTACGTGTAAGTATATAGTGTTTTAAATAATGTTTTTTTTTTTTTATTTCTTTAAATTATTTTATTATTTTGTTTTCTTTGTCAAGTTTTGTGAATTTTCCACTAACTTCATGTATTGCTTAGAAGCTTCCGCGGTTGAATTATAATGCATTATATTTATAATATCGTATTATTTAATAATAAATTATATTTCTCGTATAAATTCTTTGTACAATATACACGTGTGTCCAACGCCTATTTCACTGAAACATGTTTCTCACCATATGGTACGCACATACTGATACTGTCGTTGCTTCAAATAATCTACTAATATTGAGTATATAAATAAGTGTCCCACTAATCGAAGGACTCTGTATTCAGTTAAAAAAAAAAAAAAAAAACGAACTTTAATTAGTAAGTGAGTAAAAACATCGAGTTTACTTTGTTTACTATAGACAAAAAAAAAGGTAAAGCTATATCATTTTCATTATATTTTCTAGATTATTCACACGTTTAGCATAACTCAATCGACGTTGATAAGACTATCACGTAAGCGATAATAAAATGAATAATTACAAATTATAGTAAAATTTACTATCAATATGTCCTTCAATATTCAATAAAGTAATCTAGAACAAAACGCATAAATAATCAGAAACTGTTAACGCCCTACGATGCATGATATCTAAAATTAATTTATCACTAGTCAACAGAAAAAAAAAAAAAAACAAAAATAAACAAGTAATTAAGAGTTAGATTTCAAATAAAAACAAAAACAAAAAAAAAAAAACGTATTAAAGAATTTTGAATCGCATAAATATCTCTTATATCTAATATGTATGACGTAAAAGCTGACGTCAAAACAAATAAAAAAATGCTTATCAAGATATCTGATAAAATAATTATACAGCTTATTATTGTTATAAAAATACACTTCTTTCAGTTTATTAACCATCTTTATACACTGGCTGGCGGATGATAAATATAAGCAGCATTTTCATTTATGAATTTGTTCGGTTAGTATGTTCATTATATTAACTAGATCAGAAAATTTACTAAACAAATCTGACCCATTACTTGATAGTTTTCTTTCTAAAATCAGATTTATTGATTAATCTGCTTATCGTTAAAACGGGCAATGTCTTATTGCTAAATATTTTTTAAAGTTATTATTGCGGAAGCCGATTTTAATAAGCGGTACACTAAAACATTTTTTATTCTCATCACTATAATGTATATTCCGCAACTTTCTTTTAAAACAAAACAAAACATGCCTATTTAAAACTGATTAAAACTTATTCAACTTTAACATTTGCTATTTCTTTAGAAATAGCATTCATTTTTTAAAACATAAACTTCGGCTTACGATTATTCCAAGAGGTGTTTAAATATAAATCACAATTTAAGATCAAATTAAGGAATTTCAATTTAAATTACGGAATATTACTGAAATTTTAAGAATAAAAAACTAAAAGGAAAACTATAGATACTTCTATTTAAAAACTACAAATGTTTCGTAATCGTAATCTATTTATTATTTCTAAATTATCTTCCCTATAAGAAATATGTATGTATTACTTTCCTTGCTTTAACCGTTTTTATTTTTTCACCCTAAACAAAGAAGTGAAAAAAGAAAAAAAAAGGTACATTACGACGATAAAAGGAATAAAATACATCAGCCGGAAAAAGTAAAATAAAACTAGATTAATCTAACAATACGTAATTGTTGGGTTTTTTTTTACGGTTTGTATTACTAAAATTCAAATTGTAATTTTCGATAGAAACTATGTATCACTATTAAAAATAGTATTTAATATTTTGAACGCATATACACAGTCCACCATCAGTAGTATACGCGTTTAAAACGTATCTATTCCTACGTCGACTATGCTGGCAGAAACTAACATCCCTCCCCTGTTTATCCGTCGATCTTATTTCGGTTACCACTTCCTCATCAAACACTTCCCTGTTTCTTCTTCCAGACTCAATCTCTCCTACCTCTTTATATTTCAAAACTAGAGGTTCTCTCAAAGTAAGACACCCCCGTTCTCTCTCTCATTCCACATCCTTTCACCGTGTCTCACAACGAACTTTCTTACTGAGTTTTTGATTACCGTGAGTTTTTCACCCTCCCAAACTTTTCCTTGGTCATCCAAAACCTGTTGTCCTGTAATTATTAGACAAGAATTCCGCCATACCATCAATTCGTCCTTTCCTTCTTACTCGCTGATATTTACTGATGGTTCGCAGAGTAGGAGATCTATGCCGCTTTTACTTTCCTGACTATTTAGACTCGCCAACTTCTGCTCGATATATACTACCGAATTATTTACCATCTTCCGAACTGTGACACATGCGTTTCCTCCGCTCGTCACTTTAACAAATACCTAATTATTGCTGACTCCATAAATGCACTCTAGGCTGTCTCTTCGTCCTTCCTTTCATACTCTCATGATTTTATCGCCCATCGTATTCACCCTCTTATTTATAATCTCCTTTTTGGGCACTCCGTGACTGTCGAGCTCTTGTGCATCTCCAGCCACGTAGGAATTGAGCTAAATGAGGCGGCAGACTCGTCAGCGTGTTCTCCGATGTATGCTACGCACTTCATTGGAAAGATACTCGCAAGTAACATTCTGGCTCTATCTAAGGAATATCATTTAAAACTCCGTTCCGACATCACTGTGACACCCTTTTCAAGTTCTTGCTTTCGTTAGCCGGCAGTTCAGTCTGATTTAATCTTCCCTCTTCTCCGTCACTCCTCAATTTCAGCAATATGTTTTGTCTGCGCTTTGACCACACTTTGCTTTAATTTTTCCGGTGTCGTTTTTCACTTTCCCCAAGTCCGCACTGCCTGCTGCATTCTCCTGATTCTTCCTGTTCAGGTGACTACAACCATATTTTGTTTGAGTGTTCTTCCCTACTCACTGAAGGGAACTCTTCGTATGCACACCTGTTGGGACAGGAATTCCTATTCCATACTGCGCTTCCTATGTGCTGAAATTTCCTTTTGTACACCTTTATTATATCAGTATCCAATCGAATTAAATTCTAATTCCTCCAACTAACCTACAGTTCTGTGTCTAAGTAGTCGCTCTTGTTGGTTGTAGCCATAATATACATATATTAAAAAAAAAAAAAATTAATCTTCGTTTAACCTACTTTACCACCCAGTGGGATGTTTACCTTAACTAATACTACGTGCTTATATTAAGAAATTAAATGTTGGCTTAAAATGTAAATTATGAAAAAGTCCTAATTATAATTATGTGGAAAGCTTGAAAGTGCAAGAATAGCTTGGACATCAAATAATTTACCTACTTCGGAAATTTCAGTCGGTTAGAATGTAACCGTAAGGCCTTCACTTTAATCATTGCATTCAATCCGTTCACACCACAAACTACTCAAGTATCGGTGTAGATAGAATCGTATAGATTGTACAAACCTTAAAGTGAATTAATATGTAGCTGAGCAAAATTCAGATCTCATCTTCGTTGCGGAAAACTTTCTCGAAATATTCAGTTATCATAAAATATTTCATTACAGATGCATATTTAAAATACAAAATATATAACAATTATTAAAAGATTTATTATTATTATTATTATTAATCGAAAATTTTTAAATTACATTTCACGTATCTTTTACTAAAGATTTATTAATATTATTTTTTAAATTGAATGTACAACTATTATTATTATTGTTACTTTATTATTGGCAAAATTATTAGTAAAATTATCATAAAAATAAATCATTATTATTATTATTATTATTTGATTAGTTTGAATCTCATCATTTGATCAGTTTATTTATTATTGATTTATTGCACTATACAGATATATATATATACATGCACGGCAGTGCATGCAGCCAAGTTAGTGAAACTGGCTGCTGGCACAGCTGTATATATTTACAGAAATCACCGAAACGCTCAAAAATGGACTCTTTAAGTCCCTGTAACTTTTTCCCTAATCTATATAAAAATATGATTTTTAAAATTTGTCGTAGAATTTAATATTTCTACAAAAATTGCAAATATTTCAGCATTCTACACAGTTAACCATAGCCGAGATTGAAACACCTTGTTTTAAGCAAAAAAATGGAGTGGAACTAGAAAGCTGAAATTTGTCATTTAGACAATTTACCACGCGCAATAAATAGGAAAATTATAAAATCGAAAAATTTCCAACTATGAACTTCCAAAATGGGCTAAAAAAAATCGATTTTTGAAATAACTACTTAAAATAAAAATTTACAGTCGTGCCTTTATGAAACGTAAAAAGTTCAAATTCGCTATTCACACCACTCTTGGCATGTAAATAATGACAAAATTGAAAAAATTTCAAATTTATGAATACAGAGCCTTAAATGAGACCAAGACCCCAAATTGTGAAATATTTCTATAAAAATTTAAATATCTAGAAAAATCTACAAAAAGCGGAAAGCTGAAATTTGGTATGTTCAAAACTTACAAACTTGTAAATAACAGAAAAATTACGAAACCTAAAAAATTTTATAAAGAAAGCCTTGAATGGGCCCAAAATTTGGAAACTTTAACGCTTTTTCGCAAAAATCAAAATTCCCAGCAAAATCAACAAGACGTAGGAAGCGAAAATTTTGGTGTAAGTAAATGACAGAAAAATTATGAAACCTGATAAATTCTGTACACAAAACCCTAAAAGGGCCCACATAAGGTTCAATTTTTTAAGTATTATCTCAAAAATGTAATTTCACAGCGTAGCCCGTACTAAACATAAAAGTTTATACAAAAAATAGTGATATCTCAACAAAAACAAAATATTGTAAAAATACAGCCAACATTGTTAGCTTTAAATTCTATTTGTATAAAAATATTATGCAATTAGCCATTTTATCAGCAAAAAAAATTTACGGTTTGAAAAATTAAGTGCCAAGTTTTTAATGAATTATATGTTCATCATCAACTTGTATTTCCATTTTAATTATATATTTCTTAGGTTCCTATTAATTTTTCCACATTATAAAAATCAATAACTAAATATAATTAGTTAATACATTAAAATACTGAAACAAATTTATTTAGATATTATTTTGTTTCATTAATATTGGCGATGTTAACACACCGCATAGAAATAATAATGATTGAATTAACACCGCCAAGATTAACGCAACAAAATAATATCTAAATAAATTTGTTTCAGTATTAATGTATTAACTAAATATATTTAGTTATTGATTTTTATAATGTGGAAAAAGTAATAGGAATCTAAGAAATATATAATTAAAATGGAAATACAAGTTGATGATGAACATATATAATTCATAAAAAACTTGGCATTTAATTTCGCATATCACAAATTTTTTTCCCGATAAAAAAGCTAATTACATAATATTTTTGAACAAATAGAATTTAAAACTGACAATGTTGTCTGTATTTTTACAATATATATTTTGTTTTTTTTTTTTGTTGAGATTTACTATAATAATTTTCTGCAGTTCGCAGTTAGAACACGAATAATCATTAATCACTACAATAGAATTAATTGAAGACGTACAACTGCTTTCACAATAGTCAAATAATTTTTCACAATTCCGTAAATCATGATTGTTTGTTGTCAGCAAATTTTCGCCATAAAAACGTGGTTGGAAAACAAGATAATTCGCGATGAAATAAAAGAGAAATGATAATGATAAAAAGCAAAAATCGAAAAATATAATTAGCAAAATAAAATAGTGTGTATGTGTGTGTGCATGCATGCGCACGCGCACGTGAAGACGGCGGGGTAAAACAAGCGTAAATAACTATCCTAATCACTCTCTTAGAATGAGAAATGATGATTCAACTGAACTCTATGAATTTTTTTCCTAACGGTCAATAGTAAATTCAAAATACCTGTATATGATATAGGCTGATTTTTTAATTTTGGTAATTTTTATATTCAAATTTTTAGACTTTATGCACGTTATTACCAGTTCCCATTCTACGTTTTATAAAACTGTTTTTTTAACTTAAGTTTGTACTTTCAACGATTCGGTTTGATTTTTTCTATATAGTTTCATAGAAATTTGGTCAGAGTATCTACTATTCCGTTATAATAAAAGTAGATAAAAATATCCTCCTAGACGAATTTAGACGTAAGCATTTTGATAGGCTGTGTGTGAACTTCCTTACGTGTGATTCTGAATTGTTAATTCTATCCTCGATTTACAATCTTATAGTTCAACGCGAACTCGTAGTTAATTAGAACAGGTAAATTAGACTTTCTTAATATCTAAAATTATTTCTGTTGCGTAAATTTTTATGTAATAATAAGATGAGATTATATATTGCATAACTAACTAAAAAAATCCTCGACACCTGTTTATCTCCATAATAAAACAGTAAACCATTAACTGCATATGTACAAATTAATGATCATAAAAATTACCGAAATACAAAATGATCACATTTATATCCCCCGGTATTATAGAATTTTTCTCGGAGAAAATTATAGATTAGATGTATTTAAGTATAATGTTTCTGGTAGTCATTTCTGCTAGTAGAGGAATGTGGTTCCCACTAATTCTTAGTCCTACAGATTTGTTCGTAAACGATATGTAATTATTTGTAATTTCGGTGAAATTATTACGCTGTTGCGTATTTTTCGCGAGAGAAAAAAAAATAATGATACTTTTCCTGTTTTGTTGTTAAATAATTTCGATTGAAAAAAAAAAAAAAAAAACGTTAGTAAGAAATTTAGCGAATCAAATGAAAAACAAATTAAACGAAGAACGAATAATAAAGAGAACGAAATCGGTATACTGATGGAAAAAGTTAATATTTTTCAACGATCATCTCCTTAAAATATTATTACAACAAGATTACATAAATGACGGCAGTTCACTCGTTTCCATGTTCTAATTTATTACTGGTATACAAAAAGTAACACTCGTAATTGCAATTAAAACAGTTAATAATACCCCCGGTTATATTTACCTGGTAACTTCGATGGTTTGTAAACCAGTTTTTGACAGCATATTTATGAAATCGATTTTCACCTGTGTGGGAACAATGTGAGGTTCATTTTGAAGACCATCTCGTGGTCCAACTTCTACAATCTTCACACTTTCCGGATACTTGAACGATTTTGCATCGTCAACCTTAAACATTCAAAGAATTATAATTTAACACCAATGAATCTTGCAAAATGAAGAAGTACTTTTTTATATTTTTTTGTTTAGACCAAAATAAATTAATAAATATAAAATAAAATAATCGAATTTTTTTATAGTACAAAATGGAATCAAATTTAATTGTACAAAAAATTATAACTAATAATACCCCACACTATTCGCGATTATATGTGTGTCAATAGGCCAGTAAAATAGCTGCCAGATGAATCATTAACGCTATTAATTTAGGAATAATTTAAAGAATTTCATTAACGCACTGGTAGTTAACAAAGCCCTAGGTATATGAAAACTGCCTTTTACAAGAGTATCAAAGGAAACTAAAAGATTCTCGAAAATTAATGGGAAAAAATACATCAGAGGATCCGACGTCCTGTTAATTTATTGCAAAACAATTTGATTATTTATAGTACCGCATGAGCTAAGTTTAAAGAAAAAAAACAAAAACAATAGTATTCAAAAATCAAAAAAAAAAAGACCAACTATTCTAACATACAAGTTCCTCAAGTAAAAAAGTAGTAACTACTTTGACTTTTTACTTTATTTTTCATATATTGACGTGTCTGTTTGCATCGATATTATTATTTTTTTTTTTTTAAATTAATTACAGATTTCCTACTGTTCAATTTGTAATAAACAGTTGTTTTTTTGTTTAATATTTTTTATTAATTCAGTCTTGTTTTTTTGTGCGGGAAATATCATCTTATGCTTATTAACGGCGGACGTAAGAGTTTCACTATGTACGTTAACCATTGCAATTATAATGCCATTCTACTTTGAAATTAATATATAACACTTCACATCGATTTTAAACGAAAGTTAGTGTATGCATATATAAATATATATATATATATATATATATAAATAAACGTATTTAAAATGTTCACTAAAATTGTGATTTGTTCAACATAAATTTGGTACATTAAGGAAAAGTTAACCATAATTTACATTTACACAATGCTACATTAAAAACAAATATGTGTACGTGAACCTAACTAGGTCTCACTTTGTCGATATCGAATTAAGCTCAGTACGGTATACTAGACAAAATTTCTGATCGATTGAGACCTCACGGAGCCTTCTAAGTACAAAACTCGCTGAGATATTTGCGTTTGAAGTTAAAATTTGAAAAAACGTACTTTCGAGAAAAACGAGTTTAAAGTTTTGCATAGCAACCAAGCGATAGGCGAGGCGCATTCAGGTTTTTGGCCATAGAATACGAACGCGAGGTCGGATCACATTGCGAGTTACGGCATTGGAAAGAGCACTATTCACTCTATCAAAAACGCTAAAAATTCCAAAATCAACATTTTTGATCTAACATCTGAAAAATAAATAATTTCGGCAAAGTGGGACCTTGTTAGATTCACGTACACATATATCTAATTTAAAATTTTTAATATCGTGTACATTATTTTTTACTCGGCATTACTGTAAATGTGAATATTTTTAAGTGCTTAAAAATGTTTATTTTTACACTGTCCTTTTTTTAAACTCTTTTAAAACCTAAGAAGTTTCATTAGGGAATCGAAATATGGTTTCACAATGTGCAAATCGAATTATTTTGTTAAATTATAATAAAAAAATGAAATAATTCGTATTCTGGCTTCTTCTAGAAATAAAATTTAAAAGAGTATACATACAAACAACGAATGCGATCATATACATAAAATCAAAACCGCAGATAATAAAAGAAACAGCAAAAATGTTACCAAATAAGCACGAAAAATTTGTATTAGAAGCAAATTCAGTACATTTACGTTAAATTTTAAATAACAGAGAACTATGAGTTCGTAACTTGTTAAATAAACACCTCCGACACAATATGTTAATTAAAAAAAAAAAAACACACACACACACACGATAATGCATTTGATCGACAATTAAATCATCTTCATCCATTTCTTACTAGCGGAACTAATATACTTCAAAAAAGTTTGTTTATTTATATTTTACATCGAAATCGTTATTTCAAAGGAATATTGGGCAATAATATAGAACAGGTGTCTCTGTTTTATTTACAACAGCGGAATACGCCTTCTAGTGCTTTCCGGTGTCTTCTCGAATCACCTAAAGCTCTTTCCGTTTAAGCAGGTAAAAAGTATACAAACAGCTAATCGACTCAATCTACATTAACAACTATGCTTGAATGTAGCACCCCTCTTAAGCAGAGCCGATAGCTTACGATTATCATTTCATTTCCGAATGATTTAAATTGTCCTTCCTCTTCCACAGAAAATACCACCTTTTTAGATTTAATGTATATCTAATTTTCCATATAAATTTGTTCTTTTCAGAAATAAGGGTATAAATAATATCAGAAATCCGAAATACTCTTCATGAAAAACGTAAAAATAACCATTTAAAAAAATAAAATTATTTTACACCAATGGAATAAATTTCTAATTGCCTTACTTTTTTTTTTTTTTGATTTATAAATTGTAATAAGCAAAATTTTGAAATGAAAGACGCAATAAACGTGAATTAATCATTACTGAAACGTAGATACCTAAATTTGAGATCACTGTTGTTTATAGTAATATTAGCAGTACAATAAAATAAAGAAAAAAGAAAAAGAAAAAAAACGCAGATATCAAAAAATAAAAATGATTAAGATTTCTCTCGCTTAGTAAGCAATAAATACTCAACGCAGAACAACAAGAAGAGAATATCACGCGCCGGCAGACTAATTTTATTTCTTAAAAGAACATATATGTTTAATTTAACAAAAATTCTATACTATTATAAGTAGTCTCATATCCACTAGTAGACAATATCGCTTTTACTTATTTATACACTAGTATTGATACATGCTAATTATGACCAGGTTTTACTGGTGTGGACAAAAAAAAAAAAAATGAAAATACGTCATTTAGCTGGAAGTTTTAGTTTTTGCAATACTTTAATCCAAATTTTGCTTTTTAATCGACGTTTTTATATCCCAGTCGTGGGCACCACAACACTCTTCCATTTTTAAATTGAACAAGTTGGGCGCCACCCTTCTTATACGTATTTAATAAAACACTGTATTAGAAATAGTATTTACCTTTTTTTCGGCCATCCTTAACGATATTACCGTATTCATTATAGTATGAAATACTGGAGAAAAAAATTTTAAAACTTGGTCGACTCCGCAAAGAACAATTCGCTAAACAACTAACAGACACGAGCGGATTCACGACTGAGGATAAATTGCTTGAGACGAATGTAAAAAAAGGTTCGTTTATTTATTTTTAAAACTTCTTCAAATGAATCATCAAACTAAAATCGGGTTTCGTTTGCCTTTAAGAGCCACGCCGCTTTTGTTGTTGTTTCCGGTGACATTGACATGCCAATATGATAATCGTTTCTGTTTGCTATTTTATTTCTAAAGGCTGTTTATCGGTATTGTTGTCCCGTCGATTTTTAGTTTTATATACCTGAGAGGGTTGTTTTTACCATCTTTTGCAAGCGCGAACCTTTCGGCAAACTAGGAATTGCTGAAACGGGACGCAGTCGCTTTTGCAGCCTCTTAATTATTATCAGATACCTTAAACTAAGCATGGTCATCATCGAAAAACAACGCTCTTTTTTTGTAAAAAAAGAAAAATCTTTCTCGCAATAATATAGATGAATAGTTCGTTATCTTATTATTTAAAGTTACTTAAGCTTTAAGTTGCCGCCTTACTTTAGTTTTAGCTTCTAAAAAAAAAAAAAACCACGTCCTTGTTAGCCCGTGTTTTATATTTATGCGTCAAATTAAATATGAATAATTAAGAAAAAAGTTTTAGAACCAAAAATTATCTCACGAAAATTTTATATTGAAAGAAAATCCAAAACTTGAAAGGTTATTAAATATTAAAAAATTAAGATAAAAATATTTATTTTTGATATGTTTTTATATAATTTACAATTAGCTTATTCTTAAAAATATGTATAGGTAAAAACTCAACGCTAAAAACTTTTTGGGTCATTCCGTATTCAAATAAATTGTATAATTTTCAATATATATATATAGTTTTATTAATTACAATCACAAAATATACAATTAATTAATTAATATATGAAAAACTTTGTTACCATTACGGTTTTCTGTTAACCGGGAAACTTCTAGACAAGTTTTACATATATATATTTTTTAATTAATTAATTATATGTGTTTTCTGATTTTAATTAATAAAACTAAATATATTGAAAACTTTCTTTTTGTGGTAATCATACAAATATAAAATTTTTTTCCAAATTTTTAGGTTTTCGGCGACGCGAAGACCCCATCATATTTTGAACTTGAAATTTCAAACTACAGAAACATCAGCGAATGGAGTATATTTAAAAGTTGGTTTGAAATTCTTAACTGTACAGCTCAAACCACAACGGGGGAAGATGACATTTTGCGGGTTTTATAAATTCTGCATTAAGTTGGAAAGTTTCGTTATTGAAATGAAATCATGGATTCGTTAGCTCCAAATAACAAACTTTCCGTCGATGTATCTCACAGCTGAAACAGCCTCCCCCACCAGTTTTGGTAGCTTTTAAGAAGGCCCAATTATGAAATCGTTTAATTATAACACTGAATCCGCAAAGATGGGGGAGACTCGTCATTTTTCGCGCTAATTTGAACTTTTCGCTAACTTCAAACGTTTTATTAAGGAAATAAAGTAGGATTTCGTCCGCTCCCAATAGAAAGCTTTTTATCAGTGTACCATCACACTACCTGCGGGGAGGGAAAATATTTTTTTCCAAATTTCGGAGTTTTCGCCTCACTGAGGGTCAAATACAAAATTGTAATATGGGCTACATTTTTCCTCTAAAGCGTCTTTTATGTTCATTTTGGATTTTTCAATGTTTTTTCCTGTACTGCTACTTACAAGAACATTCTTTTTTCTTTTAGTTGCAGTTTTTTACTCCATAGACGGTATGTCATTAATTTTTTTTTTGTTATCAAAGAGTTCGTTGATTTTGCTGCATATTTTTAACTTGAAAGAGTTACCTGGTAGCTCTGATTATGAATTTTTAAGTGACTTTTTTAGGTTGTTTTAAATTCTGTTCTTGACGGGTTTTTCCGATTTTTGGTTCCTAGGATAATCAGTTGTTCTACAGTTGCGCAATGCAAGGTGCAAAATTCGAAGTTTACAAGTCACGCTGCGCCTGAGTTATTGGAATTTATTTGATATTTCTGTCGTTTCTAAACCATCTGAAGGTTCTATGCATTAATTATATACATGTATACGATGAAATTATACAAACATTTATGAAATAAGGATATCGGATTACATATATATATATATATATGTAAAATAAAAATATCCAAGTATTTTTGTGATAAAAATAATTATAATAATATTAAAAATATACGCAAAAATAACAATTATTACTTATTGATTCTAAACCTATATTGCTGTACTATAGAGAAGGGGTGTCCCTTAATAGTTTTAATCCTATGAGAAATTAGTTATCCAGTGTGTTTAATCGATGTTTATTTATTTATTTATTTATTTACTTATTTCAAACTGATTCCGTAAGAATTTTGTGTTACATAAAATCAACTGAACTGTCTTCTAAAAAAATTTAAATTAAAAATTGTAAATAACCGTTTTAAATAAAATAATATCAAACACGATTTTTCACATGAAACTATTCGAATAAACAATCCATATTTACAAGTGAAAGTAAAATCGTTAGACCTTTCATTTTCTAAAGTTCCATTTACGTAAATTAATACGTAATTTACTGTTTATAAAATTTTTATCTACGTGTTATTGTTCGTTTTTCGCGGGAGAAAATTTTAAAATAAATTATAACTAAATTTGGATAAATTCAGAAGAGATGTTAATAGTTAATTCTTCTATTTCAATTTTTACTGATGTGACTGAAATATAGGAGAGGAGTTCAATGTTTTTCAAGAAAAATCGAAATATGTACTTCCATTACGAACATGAAAAATGGTATACAGAAGTTCCTCTGAAAGTAATTCAATATACACATTATAGATGTCGGACTAAAAAAGAATAAAAAAACAAAATTAACCAATTCAAACAATAATTAAACGCGTCTAAACGATAACTTTTATCGAGACAAAACTATAAAAGGAGACCCTGTTAATTTACAGTAATTGCTATTTACTGGCGTATAAAACATTCTTCATTATTTTAAAAGATATTTAGAAGTGAAAAAGGAAGTTTCAAATAATTGTTATGCAAGCAGTGTCGCCAAAATCATTTCGTATCTAATATAAATGCAACAAAACTCTTCTACAGATAACACAATGTTTTCTATAATTAGCCATATATTCAGTTGCTTCATTAAGATTCGTGACAAGATGTACATTCCCATTTTACCTTACAGTTTTTTCTAACGTGATTATTTAATTTTATTTATCTGACAAATATATATATATATATATACTCGTATATATAACTCTTTTATTTTACGGCTAGGGAACATCGACCCAATTTGCCACTATCTATTCCATACATAAAAATCTACTTTAAAAATAATATAGAGCAATAACATTTATGTTAGCCACTGAACCAAAAAGAGAAGCACAGAAAAACCTGCTTAGGAAATCAAAAGTAAAGGTGAAAAATTAAATAAATGCAATCATTTACTTCTGAATAATATGAATACTAATGCTCTGTATTTTTTAAGAAGGCGAATTTGCAACCAAAAGGCTAAACCTGCTGAAGGCATTATCTCCCACCAAATAGGGTGGTGATCCTTATGTCATTAATCTGTCTGTTCAATCTAGTCTTCCTGTTAACCTATGGTTCTTTTTGTTTCCTTCACGTCGTCGTTCTGTTGTCTCCGTTATTTGTCTGTATTCTTAAACCATAGTCTATTATCTTCCTACCATTTTCGTTTTTCGTTGGTTGCCTCTCCATATTGTCTTCTCAACTCAAACGAAGAGCATGTTTGCGATGCGGACTATGTGTTCTTTGAGTGTTCATCTCTTTCTGCTGAGTGCTCTGCTGCTTTCTACTTCAATTTGCTGCAACCTGGCCTTCCTACTACTTATTGCGCCTCTTATGTCCTATCTTTTCCCTCTCCACAGATTGTTCCTATTATTCGTTCTTTTCTCCTAACAATATTTGACCGTATCAAGATATAATTAACTCCTTCCTATTATAATTGTTTCTAGGTAAAGGTCCCCGGTTGACGAGACCAAATTTTTTTTGTTTTTATAAAAAAAAAAAAAACAAGACAATCAACGGTTACCACAGCACAACACAGTCACTAACGTCATAAGGCGGAAAAATACCTGCAGACATAAATCTATTATGCATTTTCTCTGCGCTTCATGTTTTCCACAATTAAATAAAATATGATTAACGTTATCGCCGATAGTTCACAGAAATGTAACAATCATTGGTATATTCTCCTCAAAATTTAGCTTAATTTGTTTACGTCCTACCCACAATCTGCAGATCGTGGTGACGAACCTGCGGATCATACATTCCCACCGGTATATTGTAAAACCAGGGCCTAATGTTAACAGCTGATTTGCTCTCTAAAAATCCCCCGTGTGCGGCAGTAAGAGATTAAGCCGATCGTTATCTGCGTTCTCTTTAGTCTTACATGACAAATCTGTTGAAGGTATAAACGGTAATGGTATAATCTAATTAATTTTATCGGATTATAACTTGGAGAATGAAGCTCGGAGACTAAACTAGATACGTAGGACATGTTGATCTGGAAACCCATGCTAAGAATCCCTTGGACGTGCATAAAATGAACGACATTTTTTCATTTCTGCCGTCTGCGGTTCAATCATACTTTGCTCCCATCCTCATGGTAACGTTCTGCTCTTTCCCCGTCCCCTTATTGTTCTTTGCACTCTAGTGACTGTACTTTCTTTTGTGATCCTAATCACGTGCTGTTTGAATGTTCCAATCTTTCCTCCGAACATAATATCCTGTACGCTCAGCTATTAAAGCTGAATCTTCCTACTTCCCATAATGCTTCATCTTAGCTTTGCCGTCTTCAAACGTGGTTCCTATTCTTGCCTCTTTTCTTTCATCGATCTCTGACCGGATTAAAATTTAATCTCTAATATAGTCTAATTGTTATGGATAGCTGCCCTCGGTTGGCCGAGACCCATCCCCCCCCCCAAAAAAAACATTTCAATTTAGCAGGAGCTAGAAATACAAATTGCCTTGAGTGTAACATCTGTTAAAAAAAGAAATTAATACAATATATATATATATGTACAGAGTGGGACAAATTAAACGGATATATTTTAAAAATCATAGCGCGCGGGGGAAAAAATACAAAAACGAATCCAACGTTATCGAAGAACGTGTTCCAATTTTTTACCAGCAAAATTAATTGTTTTCGGACCACGCATTCGGGATCGAGTCCTATTTTAACGAGTCGCTGGTTGAGGCAGTTCACGAGTTGAAAAGTTAAAATACCGAATAAAAAAAATCGCTGTCTTCGCAAAATCCGATTTACAGCTGGGTAGAAAATCTCCTCTAGATCCGAAATGGCGATCCAAACCAAAGGAAACATTGAAAACCCCAAAATTTTGCTTATCAAGAGTCCAGATCGTTCAACGGGAAGATATTTAACCGCCCTAAAAATTCCGGTTCACACACTACGGAGAATTATGCGTGAACACTCGAATTTTCATCCGTAGCAAATTTTGAAAACCTGGGAATTTTATATGACTGAATTCTACGCCAGAAAATTATTCGCCACAGTAAGGTTACAGAAACTGAGTAACGCCAAAATTCAACTCGAAACTTTAATCATTTACAATCGAGCGCACTTTCATAGTAAAGTGTAAAGAACAAAAAAAAACGTATTCTTGCAATTATTCGTGACGAGTCATTGAATTCTGTCAAAATGGCAGTTTGGACAGGCGCATTTAGTAACATTGGTCTTTATTGTTTTGAAGGCGCGATGAAATAAGCGCCCAATTGGTCGAAAATCAGTAGCAAAACTGTGAAAGTTTGAAAGAACAGTGAAGAAACATGAAGCAACTGGTGATATGGTTTCTATGTATGAAGACAAATTCTTATCTACAAAAACTTAGCTAGAAATTTGAAAAAAATAAAAAACATGTAAACAGGTAGATATAGAAATAAGAAGAAACGGAAAATATAATAATATTGACGAAGCTATAATGCTGATTTTAGACACGCCTAAATGATGGACTACTAGTAATCATTTAGCCAGTTCAAAGCCTCTTAAGCGTGGTAGGAACCAGATATTATCATCCAGCTTAAAAATTACAAAAAATTCACCTTCCCTACAAAATCCGGAGGTCTAAAATTTTGAAGTACATATGTCCGGAGGAATATTATTTCCTCGTGTGCGCTTTCTTCGGGACACCGTTAAAAACTCCGTAAGGTCGAAAGAATAGTAATTCAATAAATCTATGTATCATATTTAAATAAGCCACCACCTTAATCTAAATATCGTCAGACATCAGAGAAGACCGTAGGGAGTCCGAAACCGATGTCACATTTTTCAATTGGTTCTTATAAATATAATCCCACCGGCAATTATTTAACGTTGAATAATTTCGTATACGAAGATAAAGTTATTAATGAAGTAGCTCGCGTACATGTAGAAAGGCTGCTGGATGAATATTCCAAAATGGACTTCAGATAATCTTTTGAGAAAGCCCCATGGGAATTCGACGACTAAAAAGAACAAACCTGATGTCGTAAAATAACTTACGTTACATCCTTATTTGATTTTTGGACTCGTCAACTACGGACATTAACCCCTATCACGAAAGAAATACTGTAGACTCGCGGTGGAAAAAAAAGGAAAAACCAAAGCGCTTTTATAAAATCCACAGCTATTATATACGGTACATATCTGAATATTTGTTTGTATTCGCTACAAATGAAGATGCTGTCTGTGGCCATAATGCACTGTGACTCATAGTGATTGTAATGTGAGGACTGTGTCAAGTTGCTTTAAAATCAGTGTTGATATGCTTGATGTTATCACTTGGGTTTATCTGAGGGATGGGAAGAGATTAGTTCTATAACACTAGTGCGGTCGTGGAAAATATTATTAGATCACAAAGTCACTGTGATAAATAGGATGAAATTGACAAACAATGTGATTTGGACAGTTCAAAAGACAAAGAAGGAGCTTGTTTTTCTAATAAAAAATATTCCAGTATGTGAAACGGGTGGTAGTAATACGGATGACGTTACAGAATGGATGGGCAGCGACGAGATCAAAGAAACAGCAGATGAGGATAATTGCGGTCATGGTACTCAACGAGGATCCAGTTGAAGAAAATATGGATAACGAACTATTTCAAAGTGTTATATCACACGATGAAGGACTAAAAGCGATCGAAGTAGCACCGGAGTAACTTAACAGGAAGAAGCGTCACCGGGGCTGATATCTTTACGCAAGTGGCGAGATATCGATCGGCAAGGAAGAGCATGCGAAAGACAGACAGACCTTAATCGCAGACTCCGTCAAAAACTAGTTAATATCTAGCCTAAGTTAATTTTCATGTTTACTTTTTTATTATGGGATAAGTTAATTTTCATTTTTTTCATTGAATTTGTTGCAGTATTTAATCTTGAACTCCGGCATAGCCGGATTTTTTGCTATCCGGACCGGCTGACCATCCAATTAATCCGGATAACCGCGAGTCGACTGGAGATCTACATTTTCAATGCGCAGCAGCAGGATTCGAAACAGGTTCTACTACCTGATTGAAACATCACTGCTAACCGCGACTATAGCTGACTCAAATACGAGCTCATCATCAAGTTTTACTATTTACATGGTTCATGCTTATCTGGCAAGAGACAGACTAATAAGTAATACTTGATAATGCAATAGATACTGAATAAAGGATGCTTTTAAAAACGAACGTATTTCGCACTGCCTTACGCAAAAAACAAAAAGAAAAAAATAATCGAGTTTGCCGCAAAGACATAACATTTTGTGCAAACTATATAAAACGCCTAATTCGCTACCCGCTTGATAACGAAATTTTGGTACAATTACTGCGGTATAATAAAAATTCGTATTGATAACTTGAAAAGCATCCGCTGTTTAAAAAATAACTGAGGCGTCGGTTTTTTACAATTATTATGCGACCGTGTATGTACCAGAAAATATTATTATCGTGAGATGATCGATTAAATATTTTACGGTATCAGTGGAAAATAGGTCGTGCCAATAATAATAAAATCACGCAGTAGGGAATTTCAAAAATTACACCGAACGTATATAATCCGCCATAAATTTCGATCGCGGTTTTAGCATCATTATTCACTTTATTTCATCCCGATCTTCCGAAAATCTGGTATAATTTCGAAATATGCGGGTTATCAACGAAACGAATTAAAATAAATTTGCGTGAATAAAAATTAATCCTCGGATTTTAATATTATTACGCGCGATAGGTGTCCGATATAATTTATGTTATCAACATGCCCGATGTGCATGCAGCCCAGTTATAAAAATTGACTGACACTGCCGACTATATTTGCAGATTCTATCGAAAAACACCCAAAAATGAACTTCTGAAAGCGTTGTAACCATTGTCCGTGTGCAGATAAAACCATAATTTTCAAAAATTCTCACACTCTACCTTAAAGATCTTCAAACTATTAAAATTTCATTAACTATGCTCGAGAGATCAGACACCACATTTTAAGCGAAAAAAAAAAAAAAAAAAAAAAAAATTAATTGCACAGCACTGGTTCCGCAGATAATGAATAGAAAGATTACAAAATCGACAAATTTTTAAACTAATACATCAGTGGCGAATGCTGTGTTTTGCTCGCAATTTACTAAAACAGAAAAATGTTTAAATGGAATTTTAACTCGCCATATAATCGCACGCACTACTACATAAACAAAACCAAATTAAGAATCCGTTTTCTTTACACTTCGAAAAATAAAAAAATTCACGTAAAAGAACATTTCGATAAAGGAAATAACATATATGAGCAACAGAAAGGAATAATGCAAAATGAGTTCAAAAAATAAATAAGTAAATAGATAAAAAAGGATCATATGGGGTGCAACTAAGAAAACGGAAATAAAAATAAAATAAGCAAAATACAGAAAAGATGTTTGAATCTTATATTCCTCCACTGTAAGCAAAACAATTCTGGATCAACTTGCTGGAAAGAAAACAACCAAATGTCCCAACCTGATATGTACTATTTCTATTATAGATTACTAGAATTTAATGTCAATAACATAAAATTACCATCTAGGCGAATTAACAAGAAACCAAAATAATATATATTACATCTATCCCCGGGGCGTAAATTTACTAATTGATAATACTGATGATTCAGTTCTAATCAAATTAATACCTACAATCCCTAATCATATAGTAAAGGGGAAAAAACTTGGTTATGTGAAAAAATGAAGTAGGGAAATGGCTAAAAGAATGGTGTAAAGAGTAAAACCCAAAATACATTTCGAATCATTCGATTTTATAATTTTTCCTTTTATTGTTCTCTTTTTATTTAGTTGTTTTCGTCCTTCATTGTGTTATTTTCTTTTTTTCTTTCTTTTCTTTGTATTTGAATATATTAAGCTGCCCTCGTGTATATGCAGATGAGTATTTACGGTGTGTATACGTATCTGCATGTATAGTATGTTATAATTCATATAATCCTAACTAAGTTGATTAATATTATGATGTATAGGATAAGTAAGAATAGTTGTAATTTTGTTTTCTGAATAAACATTAATAAGAGTGTCGGGCACTCACATAACGGGCATCATTGTGAGACCCACAACTTATTTTAAATTTAAAAAAATGAAATATGTTATTTAAAAGCGAATGGTAACCAAATTAAGAAATCTATTTGAAAACGTGTCTACTCAAATTAACAAACTCTTCTATAAATTACCGATTTGATAATTCTGTTGCATCACCTTTCCGTAACGTTTTTAGTTTGCTAAAGCTGACAGATTTTCGCTAGGCGTATTTATAATTTAGGCGCGTGAACGTCATTTTGCTTTGATAAAAAAGCGGTAGCGTATAGGGTCACAGTTTCGCAATGCAATCGTGTACTGCACAAAGCGCTGGTCGTTCTGCCGAAGTAGAGAAATCCTACTTGGGAAATTATAAGAATGAACTCCAAATTTTCAAATTTCTAAAGTATGACTCAAAAATTAAAATGCACAGTGGAACTCCTATTTAACATAAAAAACTGAAATCTGGTAGAATCAACACTCCTAGCTTGTAAATAACAGGAACAATAATGAAGCCTTAAAAAATGTTACTCGCGAATCGTTAAATGGACCATAATTTAAAATTTGGAAGTATTTTTATAAAACTTAAAATACCCAGCAATAAACACAAAACGTAGAAAGCTAAAAGTTAGTACGCGCGAGAAAAAAGAAAAAAAAAAAACGTAAAACCTGAAAATTTTTTAATACGAAACCTTAAATAGGACCAAATTTTTAAATTTGTTTAGGTATTTTTATGAAAATTAAAATACACACGATAATAACTATCAGAAGCGTAAAGCCGAAATTTGATATGTATATATATATATATATAACAACACTTGTAATTGGCATAACAGGAAAATTATATAACACCTAAAATGCTTAATTACAAATTTTTACGTGACCTGAAATTTTTCAATTTTTAAATATTTTTACTTTTATTAATAGAAGCAGATAACTGAAGTTTGTAATTTAGAATATTTTTTGACTTGCAAGAAACAGCAGGAAAATCATGAAACTTAAAACATTTTATATACAAAACACCAAATGGCCTGAAATTTCTAAATCTTGAAGTACTTATTTTATAATCAAAATAAACTTAACGAAAACACTAAAGTAGAAAGCTGAAATATGGTACATACGAAACTCTTAACTTCTGAATGATAGGAAAATTATAAAGCTTAAAAACTTTAACTGTAAAATCGGAAATGAGCTCAATTTCCGGTAATTTTTAACGTATTTTTTTTTTTTTTTTTTTTTTTTTTTTAAATTTCAAACATTCAATTATATATCTACAACTTCTTGAAAACCTAGATCTGTATAGTACAACTCTCCTAATTAGTAGATAGCAAGAAAATGCTACGAGTTAAAAGTTCATGATGTCCACTCAAACATAATTTTTAAATTCCCGGTTTTCTGATTACTAGAACTGTACAAAAAGACTGGATTTCGTTTGTTACCACTGATAACATTTGACCGGCGCAGTATATTTTATATCAATGAAACAGAACTTCGAAATTAATTATTAAATAACGTACATTAAAAAGTGCATTCATTTTTCACTTCAGAGGATTTTTTTTGTATCAAAAATATCGTTTGACTATATTTAATTTTTTCCCGGTTTTACAACAAAATTCCCGGCTTATTCCCGGTTAAGTGGCCACCCAGGAAGTTTATAATACAAAGACCCGAATGGGTTCAACATTTTCAAATTTTGAAGAAATCCTTTAATAATTATAATACGCAAACGCATTATCTATTTAACTAAAAAGCTAAATTTGATAGTATAATAAAACTCTTGATTTAAAGCTGTAGGAAATTTTAAAACCGTAACTTATGAAGTTAAAGCCCAACTGAGTCCAAATTTCAAATTTTTAAGTTGTCTCATGTAAATTAAAATACACAGCAATGCGAGGTATGGAAAACTGAAATGATATTCTAAAATTTTCAAATGTAAACTACTTTTTTTTTATTCAAAATAATTGGTAACATTTAAAGGACGCTGAAATTTGAAATCCCTGCGCGTTCATGAATGAAGTCTGGGGGGTACGAGAGTGAGCCTGTGAATTATCATGAAGTCTCTGACTGCCGCAGTTGTTACCAGTGAGACGTCATAGTTCACAGGCACCGTGTATTTGTTTACAATATTTTTTTTTTCGTTCGTTGAATTTTATTATCGTTGAAAATGACGGAGAGACGTAACCATCGAATCTGCATTAAGTTCTACTTTAAACTCGAAAAGAGTTGTGCGGAAACTATTGAAATGATAAGGAAAGCGTTTGCGGACCAGTATATGGACGAAACACAGATAAAAGAGTAATGCAAGCGGTTTAAAGATCTGTTTGACAATGACCCGAGCTATGTCCAACAAATTTCCGACACAATAAAACCGGAAAATATCGAACGTGTGCGATTAAAGAAGATCGTCGTTTGACTGTGTGCGAACTAGAAAGTGATATTGAGATTCCAAAAACTTAGAAGAGTATTTTAATCAGGAATTTTGGAATGACTGAAGTGTGTGCAAAATTAATTTCAAAATTGCTCACGTTAGAGCGGAAAAAGCTTCGCTTCGGACAACTTAGAAACTGTCGCTAATGATGAGTATGTGCTTCAGAAAATCATTACCGGTGACGAAACACGGGTTGACGGTCATGACAAAAAAAAAAAAACAAGTCTTCACAGTGGAAGCTTATATCCCAGCCACGGCCGAAGGAAGCACGCCAAAGTAAGCACGCCAGTAGCAACAATAGTCCATATTCATTGTTTTTTTCGATTATAATGATGTTGTACATCGTGAATATGGTCCCAGAAGTCGAGCGATTAACAAAGAATTTTACTTTGAAGTTTTGAAAAGATCCTGTGATGCACTGGGAAGAAAACGGCCGCAATTTCTTGAGCGAGCAACGACTGGTTTATTCATCATGATAATGCGCCAGCACGTTCATCGAGACTTATACAAGTTTTTGGAAAAAACAAATATTACACAAATTAGCCAGCCTCCGTGCAGTCCCGACATAGCTTTCTACGGCTTTTGACTGTTTCCAAGATTGAAAATTCAGCTCAAAGAGCACCAGTTCGTCGACACAGAGACAAACAAACGCGACGAGCGCACTGAAGGTCATTCCGAAAGCCAGACTACCAGAACTGTTTCAGGACGTGAAAACACCAATAGGAGCATGTTGATTAGTTGAATGGGAATTACTTTGAAGGATAGCATGAGCTGGATGACGAAGAATAATGCTAGCGCGGTGTATAAATGCCTAATTGTAGGCTGCGATCAAGGTGTGAAAATCACCTCATCAGTTTCATGATAAAATGAAAATGGGTATTCGGTAATAAAAAAAATCGCGAAAAAACCGCAAAAATTTGTGTACACTAAGAGATATTTTTATTAATTTAAGGAAGTCAAAATATTAAAGTATAATTTGTTACATATAAATTATTTCCAATTGGTAATATACAGAAAAAATATTAAATCTGCACATATTTAAGTAGAAAACCTATGGACATACAATGAAATTATGAGATTATTATCGGTTTTGGAACTAACATATACATGTAAAAATTTTGAATTTGATGAATTAAATTTTTTTAATAATATTAACGAAATTACATTATAAATAAAATTAACTTTTGAAAGTATAAAGGGATTTTTAATATCGGCGGTTTAAAAATTGTATCCTATTTATTTCAATAGTAATTTTATTAATTAGTGAAAAGCGGTATTTATAAATACTCTTAAACTGTATTGAGGCGAAAAAGGTCTTAATATTTTAAATAAATTTAATCTTAAAAATAGTAAAAATATTGTACTCTAATTAATTGAAAATGTTACAAAATCAGATTTTTGTAAGTCCACAAAAATCAGTGACATTCACACTGTTCCTATTAATTTCGAAATTTCATTTATTCATTTCTTTAAATAGGTAGGGTAGCAGCCTAGCAGTTAAGATGCCTGGCTACCAAACCAGAGGTCATTCGAGACTTGTCTCGTTCCGCATCCAAGTCACTTACCCAGGTATATACCTAATCTAAAATTGAATTTGGTACCAAAGAAATCGTGGGAATGTAAAGGCAGGCGGGAGAAAAGAACTAGCCACAATATTCCCTTCAGCTTCATTAGGCTTAGTACCATCACGGAAAGCTTAACTTCACAATCCCCAACGCCCTGCCAAGGATGAGACTTACTTTACATTACATTTTTTTTAAACGCATCTTACATCTTCACTTCTTTATATACACTCAGTTAACAATGAAGTTAAAGAATATGATAAAAATGCGGAGAAGTAAACCTTCACCTTGTTACTCGATTATAATTTGGTGATAGATCTTTATTATTACCATTACTTATAACTTTACAAAACTTTTAAAATAAAAAACAAAAAAAATTGAAATCATCATCTCCAATTTATAATTGAGCAACAAATTGTAGATTTACTTATCCATGCTTTTACCATATTCTTTAATTTATATATTTATATATATATATATATATATATATATATAAATAAATAAAATTTAAAAAAAAAAAATACATTACAATTGGAAATTACGATGAATATATTAAGTTACATATATATTAGATATTTTTGTGGTCTACTTAACTTGTCTGTACTGTTTACAAGTTTCTTTTCATGTGCGGATATAAATAACAGATATATTTATTTAAGGTGAATATACCGATCGCTGTTTTTAATGGTTTATTATATCATTTTAAAGAAACTGATTGTGCGAATATGTTAGTGACACCGTAATTTAAGGTTCGTTAATACGTGATTTAATATTCTCCCAAGCGATAAGAGTAATATAACTCTCAGCATGGATGTTCCGACAACCGGTATCAAAAATAAATATTTCGAATACTTATATAGGCTGGAAAAAAAAAAAAAAAAAAAGAAATAAAACAAAGCGTACATAGTCAAAGAAAACTATTTAGCAAGGATTTGAGGTTATATTTTTCGAAATGGCAATAAAAAGCTTTGTTGCGTAAGCTCAAAATATTTACTTCTGTAACCGAGAAGATTAATTACTGCATGAAATAAAAGAAATCGAATAATGTATCTTATCAATTATCAAGAGCATACCTACCAATAAATAACTGATACCATTTAAAAGATTATAAAACTTTTACGAAAAATCAATAATAATTTTCTTTCTTTCTCCTTCCCTAAAATTGCATCATTCATTATCAGAAAACAAAAAGTAATGGAGGATTATTGCAACTTGTTGCGAGAATATTTGAACTCTCAAAAACAAAAAAAGGGACTCAGACACCTTATGTGATAAATTTCTAACATCCGAAACCCAGAAATGGAATAAGCAAAATGAAGTTAAAAGGATAAAAAAGAATTGTTAAGGTGTGTATTTTCATTATTATTTTATTATTAGACTCGTCAACCAGGGAGCTTCAGGCAAAAACAACACAGTCAAATTTAAATTCGGTCAGATATTAATAATAAATTATACGAAGGTGGATAAAGAAGAAAACAACAGGATATCAGGATATAAGAGACACGACAAAGAATAAGAAGCCTATGTAAGAACGAATGAGAATACCGAAAATTCAGCAAAAAAGGAAAGATAATTTTAAAAAAACACCATAGACAACCGAATCGCTCGGATGGAGAAGGCAGCATAGGAAGAAAGCTAGGGGAAAGCAAAAATAAAAAAAAACAGTAGAATACGATGAAAACTTAGACGAATAACGAAGATAATACCAGTATGGCGAGGTACAGAAAACTCAAAAATAGGGTAATAAAGCCGGAAACATTATGTTTGACAAAATTGTAAACTTAACGTACATCGTTAAACATCAAACATGAAGTTTCACTTATATGCAATCGTACGATCCAGAACAACTCATATCTTAGAACTGTCAATAACATACAGTGGCATAAACAAGAATAGATAAAATCAAAAATATTAAATATACATATTAGAATTACAATTTAAAATTCTGGCCCGTTTCGGAAAACTCGATTCATAACGATGGATTACTGTCGATATTTCTAATTATAATTTTAATGCGCATGTGTAATATCTGTGATTTTATTTATTTACGTGACTATATTATAATTTATACACTAGTCTTTAATACAGTTCATCATGAAATACCGAACTGAATGATGTACACTAAAAGTAAATCTATTTTTATACGCTTCAGCTTCAAAAATAGACGTACAAATAAAAGAAACGATTATTCGGAAAGGAGAGAGGTATAAATATCCCATCAAAATCTAAAATGTTACCTCCACAGCGATGGAAGATTGAAGCGTGGATTTTTTTGTTACCAAAAGCGCCGAGAAATAGCAACCCGAGCCAAGCAATTGGCATTGCTTTATAACATTCGAGGCCCTTGCAACCGATGGCAAATCAATATGAACAGAAAAAGCATGATTGCGACAGAGCGTATACGAAAAATGATAAATCGCAAGAGTGATCAGAGAAAAAAGAAAACTTACGGAGTCAGAAATAATCAACAATAATTGAGTAAAAAAGGAGATTTGAAGGAATTACAATAACGAATCTTAAGCCATTAAATCTCGAAAAGAGAGAGAGAAAAAAAAAAAAAGAAGTAAAACCTGAAAATTTAAAGTGTGAAAGAATAAAAGAAACTCCAGCACACCAGGCCCCTTAGCTCTGTCGAATCTAAAAGCATAATTAAAATTTAGTACCGAAAGAATTCGCCGAAAAAATAATACAACTTATATTTGTATAAGACTTGTTTATAAAGTGTCGTACAATTTAGTTTCGATTTTGGCTGAAAACTGAAATTCAACTGCGCAACATTTAAACAATTCAAATAAATTCATTCCCCTTATTGTTCACTGTAAAAACCGGACAAAAGCACCTCTCCCCGAAAGTAATTCAAAACGCTTCAAACGAACCTTTGTCTCAAAAAATACGTTTACAAGTAGATTTACATTCGGTTCATCAGTAAGTTCCGTTTTTATTTGCAACAACTCTGAAGTCAACCAGATACATTCTTCTAAATTTGCATTCGATATTTCCTCTCCGACATTATCGGTAACTCTTATTCTGTTCCTCCTGTCAGACTGCAAAATTTGATCTCAAACGTTCCCATATCCATATCTCTCAATAACAATGAAATTTGCTTATTTACGCTATTCGTCTACCTAAAAATTACGAACCTCTTTGATGTAAATTCATTCTTCTCCGTACTTCTAGCCTTAAAGCAGTACATGGCGCATAACTGAAGATAAGTAAATAAGTAGCAAAGAAGAAAAACTAATTTTTGCCCAAAATAAAAACCTTACTTATATGTTTAACTGTTTAAAATGATAAAAATCTAATCATTTTTTTTTCAACTACAAAAAAAATGGTTTTATTTTTAAACAAAATAATAATAATACGTATAAATATCGAGTTATTTCTTTATTTTTAGTATTTGAAAGACTGGTATTTAAATATATTTCGAAAAATGTTTTAATACTGAAGTATGTTTGCATAAAACTCTTCTTCTTGCCCTTAAATTTTAATGATTAAAAAGAAATACTTTACTAGACAAGGTTCATATTATCGAGTTTAATAACGACACGGTTAACAAACATCGACCATATTCTGACTGCCATATTTTGATGTATAGGCATGATTCTTTCCCAACTAGTGCATTTGTTACAGTTTAAGTACCTCAGGTCGAGAGACCGGCAATGAATAATACAAAAAAAACGAATGGCTGAATTTTGCTCGCAGTTATTGTGAATTAACTTTAATAAAAAGAAATCTCACAAAATTCACTGGTCCATTTCAACGGCGTAATATATAACAGTTCGCTAGACGTTGGATACATATACGGTTCTTTTCACCGCTGAATTAATGAATTTGGAAATGGTAAAATAATTTGTTTCCGAGTCAAAAAAGCAAAAAAAAAAAAAAAAGTTTTATTGCAAGTAATTTTCCAAAACATGAACGCTACAAATTATTAAACGTAAATAAACAATTTAATATTCCGTCAACGTCAGTTGAATTTTACGTACACTTGTCAATGCAGTACTATGTTGTTACTAATTGTGTTGTACTGCAGTACGAAGGCCGCTATCGTCATAAAATGTCATGCAGTTATATTTCCAATTTACAAAAATTCATAACAAAAACATAAAATAAATTAAAATCCAAACGGTAACGGTCTCAATTCTATTCATAAAACAAAAATCTAAATAAAAGTTGCAAAAATTATAAATAACGTCAATGTTCTACTACTTTTTTATTTATTCTTCTTTAACATTGAAAAAAAACAACACTACATCTTTAAATAGTATCAGTAAATCTTCTTCTCCTACTAAATTACCTTTTATCGGTCTTGCATATTCCTAAACATTTTCAAAAATACTTAAAACTTATTCTTCTAATCGAAACAACTGAAGAAAATTTAAAAGACCTATCAAACAAATTTATCAACTCCATTAAGCTACAGTTCGTCTTTTAAAATTTACAATGTTGTATATATCATATACATCATATATATCATAAATATGTCATATATGTATATGTATGTATATATATACTATTAATAGCTGTACCATTCCTATACTAGAGGTAGTAATAAAATCCTGCTACGTTTTTGTACTCCTTAGAAATCCTGTTACGAAATTTACGAATGCGAGACAGTAGTAACAATTAATTAAAGTTTTTGTACTAATTGTATATGAAATTTAAAAATGATATAGTTAGTTAAAACCAACTTTTCTATAAAGATTATAAAAGATTACCATTTGGGGGTTAAGGGATGTCTACATAAAGAGATCCGAAAGATCAAGTTTATATATTTTACAGTATATATATATATATATATATATATATATATATGTATATGTATATGTACGTTTATAAAATATATAAACTTAATTGTCAAATGTAACATTTATTTGTTTATGATTAAACTCTGAAGGATGTCACCACGGCTTCCAAATATTGTAAACGTATAATTCTATTTGTTTACACAATTGTTTATTGCTTTATATATTATTATTATTAAGTTAATTAAATAAAAAATTTTAAATTTTATTATTTGTATCAACTGAAAATAGTACAGAAATATTTCAATACAAGTCGACCTGAAAAAGATAATGCCTGTAAACATATATTGTAATATTGACCTCTGTACGCCCTCAGAGATGCTAACCACGATTCTTTCGATGATCGTGAATTTTATTTATTTATTTATTTTATTATTATTGTTATTATTATTATTGTTATTATTGTGACTCATTGAAGACATACTCCATCTATTTATACGAACTTGGCATATTTTATAAATTCTATTCAATCTGCAAATCGACCTTTTAAATTTACGCTGCATAATCCCCAGTCATCTTAAGACTAAATTCATAACATTTTAATACTATCCTTTTAAGATACACCTAAAAGGATATTCATCTTATATCTTTACAGCCACTTTTTTACACCAACGTTACTAATTTACTTATTACCTATATTTTCTTTATTTTTTTTTTATTTATCTATCTTTTAAATTTTTAATTATTTTAGTACATAACTTATGTTATCTTCACCGAAATGCACTTGGGAGCAGATTATATTATTATATGTACATACAAATGGAATAAGTGTGGTAAATTTGAATTCAGTATATATGTGGATATATCTGTTTTCTGTGTGAGTGTAAAATTGTGTATATTACTGAGGGAGTAGATGTATTTGGTGCAGCTAATGTGTTTGTTGTACACATCATTGTATGTGTTATACAGGATATTTAAGCTGACTTGTGAGTATGGTTGTTACAAAACTGGGTGTAGATGAAAGGGTAGATGTTAGCATTTGAGACTATTTAATGTACATAATTATTTTAAGTATTGGTTTGTACTATTAGCATCGATTTTCAAAATCACTTATAAAGTAAAATGTTAATTACTGAAATTGTCATTATCAGGGCGTAGTACTCGTATGTATTCATACTGCACAACACATTTACCTCATCTTGTTTTGATTTTGTTTTCCTATTACAGTTTGTTGTAAATGATATAATATCTTTATTTTTATTTCATTTTTGTTTTTTTATTCTGTTTTTTATATTATTATTTTGTTTTATTTTATTTTATTTCATTTTATTTTATGTTATTTTTTTTTAAAAACCTTTTTCTGTTATTTTTCTTGTTAAATTTTGCTATTACTTTATACCTACAACCACAATAATGCATCCGTTACCTTTTGTTATCGTAAAGACTTAATTTTTGTTTTGACCACTACTCGCGTAATATTGCGCATAAGTGGCTTTTCTCTGTAATAATAATAATAATAAAGTGTTATTTGATTTGATTTGATTTGATTATTATTATTTACGATTAATATTATTATCATTAAATGGGCATTCAATTTTTTTAAGATATATGGAAAATTACCGATACCAATTTTTTTTTATCCATCGACCGTTAAAAAGACACATTTAGAATAATGTATATATAAAATTTACAGCGATTAGAGTGATCAATAAATTATACATATCGCTGTTGTCGACTATGATTCGATACTTTTTTATTTACCCAATTTTTATACAAAATAGCCGACGTAATTATTGTACTACTTATTCTTAAATTATTAAACTAGTATGCGAAAAAACAGAATAAAATAATTAAATAAATAAATAAACAAAATTTTTCTGCCTCGTGCAAGAATTCATTAAAATTAATCGTTTTCTGTCCCATCAAATCATAGTTTACAAAATAAATAAATAAATAACTTGCAAGAGATTTAATCAGCATTCTGTTTAAAATTCATATCGTCATATCTTGTTATCACAATAAGCGATAAAAATTAAGTTTGAAAACGTCAATATTAAAAATTGTTTATCATTTTAAAACAAAACTATTCATTTGTAGTATTCAGAATAAAATATTCAACGTTAATCATAAATCGTTACCGAAGTTGTTTTCGAAGATCTGTTTTATTATATTTGAAGTCGTGAAGTTGAACAATAACTGCCAGAATACAAAAATTTAAACAACGGAATTTGTATGAGCCGAATTCTTAATATTTCGAAATGAAATTAACGAAAGCCAAGTTATTTGCGTACGTGAAAAGCATCAACAAAAACAGAAAAACAGAACACGATAATCGGATACTATATATCTTTATGGCAATTACTATTTATAAACGACATCTATAAATAACTAAAGCCAGTGGTTCGTAACTTTTTAAATTTTTATATCGCATCACGTGGTACCAAAATTACAAAATGCAGTTTTTTTTTTTTAATTTTTTAGGCTCGTCAATCGGGGACCTTTACCCAGAAGCAATTAGAAAAGGAAGGAGTCAATTATATCTTGATACGGTCAGATATTGTTAGGAGAAAAGAACAAATAATAGACACACAGTTCTTCAATAAGAAAAATCGAGTTACCAATGGTAACAACTATCTCTTACGCGTTACAGTGGCAATTAGAAAAAAAAAAAAGGAATTTCGTTAGTTTAACACAAGTAAAAAATAAAAAAGAGTTCTTGAAACTGAGAAAACTGAAATAGAGAATTTAACACTGTAATCAACTAATCACAAATTTCTCGACCGTCTTTATTCACCAATTTCTACATCGCGCCGAAATACGGATTGAGAAAATGAAGTTACAATATAGAATCTTTAGTATTAGTGATATACACACACGCGCTACACTTTTTTTTGTCCATTAGAAAAATTTATATCGTACCTATATATTATGAAGAATTTAATCCTGGAAATTGAAATTTCGAACCAAGTTACCAGCCTACAGCTGGTTTACCCTTCGCATACGACTGCGAATAAGAAAAATAAAGCCTACAATAATTTCATTTATTTGCGTTCTATTTTTTTGAGGAGAATGAGGATTATTAATTGCCTTTCTGTAATTCATAGAGCTAGCTTGTCGGACAATGCAGTATAATTTTTTATTTAGTTTACCAACGTATTTTAATATGAGATATCCGGTCCGTCAAAAGGAACCAAAACGATTTAAGTACATAAACATATTGAATTTTTAATTTTGCAATTCACTTTAAAATTCTAATTTCATAATAGTTTACAATGGTAAACCGATTATTTTTAATAGTACCCGAATCTTTACACATTTCTTCGTTGTTCATTATCTCTTCCCCTCCCTTATACAAATAGGAGCTCAAAATAACGACATTGGAAAATTAATAACGTACCAGAGTACACTGATGATTATTCGAAGAACTTTTTTATTATGACACTTTTAAATTGTAGTGAAAATTAGTAGAATTAAAATATGACTATTTGGACCGACAGCTGTCGGGAATTGTGGATAGGCACGAATAAATTCTTCGAGTATGTTGTGTGAAAACTCTCGATTAAGAAAAAACGTTCACTTTTTGAACCACGCAAAAAAAAAAAAAAAACTTTTCCACAAAACAAAAAAGATCACCGTTATAACGACTTCTACGAAAAATGAGAAACACCACAATCGAAGAAATCTGTCAAAAACTTTTGAAAAACTTCTTGATCAGTCCGAAAAATCGTATTCTATAAAACTATAAATATTTCAATTTTTAAACTGAATGTTGCAGATTACCTGAAAATGAGAACATCGGGGAAAAAATGACCCAAATTTACATTCTTCAGAAAGACTTACATATTCGATGGAGCTTTAAGCTACCAAAATAGAAAATTTCAAGTTCTCAGAATAGCGACGATCTTTTTTTTCATAATTACGTTATTAACAGAATTGACAGGCGAACTCTATTGCATCTGGTTACATTCTACCGTCATTCCAGTACATTCTCTTTTTTACTGCCGGCAGTGAAGCACGTGCCGCAAATAGGTTGCTTAAACAGGATCTTTCGAATGGGGCTCCCCGTTTGTAACGATGATGTTCACTTCTGTCGAAGCAACAAATTAATGACATCATATAGACGAGCTACTCGTGCGATCGACGCAATGAAGCTGGTTCGTGAAAGTAATATCGTAGGAGAGCAGGCAAAAGAATAATTACAATACACGCTGTGTCACAAAATTGAAATAAACTTCTTTAGAATTTCTCGTTGAAATTAAAATTAATAATTAACCTTCAGAAGTAAAAGTATTTTTTTTTATTTTTCTATTATCAGCACAGAGTCATAACCATTCGATTAGTTTAATTCCCATAAACTAGTTAGTTTTCACTGCGCTGGCCGTAATAAATTCAAATGGTACTTCTATAGTCCAAAACGTCTAACGTTGACCAGTGCAAAAATAAAGAAACAAAAAATAATAGACTGTTTGAATCACGCAAATAGATAATACGATATTTGTTAAGCACCATTTTCTAATCGATTCTAACCCATTATTTTCATATTTAGCGTAACTCTACAAACATTCTACATTTTGCGATTTGCACATAAACAATTGCTATTATTAAACAAGTTCTTTTTAAATTGGAAGATAAAAATATACGACCCGACTAGATCCTACGCACACTGTAGCGGTAGACATCTCAGCTGCTCTACATCGGCTTTGTTCTTCGAACAAGCCGGTTATTCCAGTTTTTGTTCAGTTGCCGATAATAATATTCTTCTGAACTTTTGAAAGATTTGCTCTCAATATCCGCGCTTTAGTCTACTCAAAATACGGTTAAATCATAAGTTTACATTCAACAGAGTGGCTGTTCTCTAAAAATTTTCAATGCAATTTATCCAAGTTCAAGTTCGTTCCTCCGGAAATCTACGAGTAATTTTCGCAAAGAATGTAAGCATTTTAAGGATAGTAGTAATATTGTTAAGTACAATATCAATTTCATTAAACTTGTTCAGTGAAGTAAACGATGAAAGTATAAAACATTCTGTGTTCCTTAATTCTTGATTTTCCACTGCTGGTTATTCATGTTTTTTTCTCTTTAGAACCTTCTAATAGCAATGCTACTCTGTGGAGCAGTGTCTAATACTCACGCATTGAATTTTAAAACCAAAAAAATAGATGACCACCGATTCAAAGGACAAAAACAAATAAATAAATTGGTAAATCATGAAAGTTAGTGCGGAAAAAAAAGCTTTTGATGTAGACACTTTAGGATTCGTATAATATCCGATGATAAAACAAAAATTCCCAACTCCTACGAAAAACTTAACGTTTAACAACATCTTATTTTATATATGAAAAATCAAGAGCCATTCGCGCGACAAGCTTGTCGATCAAGGCAATAAATTATGTCAAAAAACCAATTATCTCTAATTTATCCTTTTTTCCCGTAGAAAACAAAGATACACTTTTACGTTAGAATTATCCAAATTAATTAAAACACAAAAAAAAAACTAACGAGTTTACGCTCCACATAGAAATAATAAAGTATCGTATCTGTTCGTAATTTTGTATTTTAAAAATATATTGTTGCTGAACTCCTCATACACCCTCTTTTTTTTTTTTTTTGCCATATTAATAGTTTAGTAATATCAGAAAAAATAAATAGTAAATAAAGAGGAATACCCCAAACAATAAATTTTATTGTAAGTTTACTAATAAAATATTCGTAATTTCTTTTTACTTTTTTGGGAACTTAATTCATATTTTTGTTCTAAGACGCTACAATTTTTTTTTATTTTAATGCGAAATATTCCATATAAAGTGAAATACGATATAAAATAAAAATATTCGTTTTTTTCCCAATACGTTCGTCATTCTTCTCGTGTTTAATCACAATACACCGATGGCAACGTGCACATTTAGACTAACAAAATATCAATTAGCTCGAAGGAATTTAAAAGCAGACAAGTTATTCTAGTTGTTTTGACGACGTTAAAACAAGTTTCCAAGATTAACACAAGTTACACACCCGTATACACCACTTCCAACTCCAGTTGTAATAAATGAAGTATTTCAAATTAAACATATATAACTCGATTCTTTGAACCTCGCTATGGAAACAGCCCCCAAACTCTCGCATAGTAGTATTCTATAATATTTATAGAAGAGTGTCAGTTTAATTAACTATATCATTTTTAAACGTTAGAGAATCGAAACAAAATCGTTGCACGACTATGTGTTACCATATATGTATATATATATATATATATATCAAGAAAGAAATGACCAGCGGGAACGGGTTATCTATTAAAAACTGAATATAATTTGAGAATACATACATACCTGTTTCAATATCATGTTAGACTTTTCCAGCAATACTGCCTTTAATTTAAATATTTCTTCCAGTAAAAACACCATATTTAATATTCACTAAATATCTGTGTTTTACTAATCTATCGAACTTTTTATCAGAATTTTGTAAGTTCGCACGAAGTTAATCTAACCACATGATACCACGCCAACCATCAGCTCGGATAGATAATAGTTTCCTAGTAGAAAATAACACCGACAGACCTTGAATCGAACAACGCAGATACTGTAAACAGACGCTATTCACAAGGGCCATTTCTCAATAATAAACAGCCGACTGATCCTAATAGTGAGACCGAGGCGTTAAAAGTAGAACGCGAAATACACTACCGCTCAACTGAACCAGACTAGATAACAACGGAGTCCGTAAAAAATGATTAAACACCGCAAACGCTAAACCGCAACTTTAACGTCAATCTGAAATCCCCCACTCACCCAATGACGTCACCGAAAATATTACAAATTCGCCGTACACTTCCCGAACTGGATTTATGACTTTTTCCGTATTCTGTAAAAATCGTTTTTTTTTTTTTTTTTATTTAATGCGATCGCGATAATTGAAATAAAAAAAAAAAAAGCTTCGTAAATTTTTAAGCAAATAAACAAAACAATTTTTATAAAAACACGGTGCTGCGTGATGTTTTTTTTTTTTTTTTTTATTAAATAAACCTCGTGGACCGCTTCAAAAAAATCAACTTATCTCACATCGCGCCGTTTTAATACACCAGCATAATTCAAAGTAGAAACGAAAAAGCCTTTCTATGAAATTCGTATCGTACACGCATAACACTCGGAAAAGTTTTTAGGTACACAGTTTTTAGAGTTTTAATATTAATGCGGTTTATCGAATCTAAAACATTTTAGCAACGTTATTTGGCAAAACTTTTTAGTCGAAAAAAAAAAAATAAATCTTTAAAAATGAAAATATGCTACATAAAATGAGAAAAAATAAAACTATCCAACAAAAGTAATTTCTGAACATTTTATATGATGTAAAAAAAAATAATAAAAATAAAAACTGAGTCGTCTACTCTTTACAGAGCTTCGGGGGGTTTTGAAGTGAAAATTCATAAGCTTAAAGACGTTGTGACGCGGAGTGGGGGATTTTTTTTGCCTTAGCTAAAAGTAGAGAGACTTCTTCATCAGATTATTTTTCGGGTATCGAATTTTTTCAAGTCATGTAGATCTGAAAGTAACCGCAAAGTCTGCAACAAAACGGACTCAAACTCGTGACCTCCGCCGGGGTTTGGTAGCCGACTACCCCAACCATTAGAAATAGACATTTTATTAAATAATTTAGCGTTTATCATTCGAATTACGCATAACTAAAAAAACCTGCATTCGAGTAAATGTTTCGAAAATATTTTAATAAAATAACTGAATATTTAACTCGTTACAAACAATCATAACAATAATAATTACCGCTTTAGAATTAATCAAAAATTGGTTTCCATTTTCTTTTTTTTTTTTAAACGAACGGTATAAAATTTGTTTTAAATAATATATTTTTTAAATAGCAAACAAATGACAACCAAAAGTATATACCTTATCATAGAAACGTTTTTTCAAGCCGAGTACTTCCTCAACTGGAAAAACCAAACATAGGTCCGAATAAGTAGCGAATAAAAAATACAACTTTAAAATATAACCATAGAACAAAATTATATTGAAAAGCGAAACATTTTAAAAAAACGCGTAAACTTTAATTTTACAGTTAAATATAATTTTAATTTTCGTTCGCAGCATATATTTCCGTTCTAGATTAATTTTGTTCGCCACATATACGTTTGGTTCTATATCTGAGTTTTTCCAGCTGAAGAATTTGCCTGACAACGTTTCTACAATAACTGATTTAGTTATGATTTGTTCGTTATTTAAAAAATACAGTAAAAATCGATAAATTTAACAAAAAAATAAAAATAAAAAAAAATAAAAAAAACAGTTTGTTGATCTTTTTTTTTTTTTTTGTAAAAGAATAAAATTTGTACAGAACAGAACTAATGTACTGTTATTCTTTATGCTGTTTTTGTTGTTAACACGTTAAATACTTCTTGTAAACTTAACAGAAATGATGAAAACCACTGATGATAGAAGTGTCACCGCGAAGAACATTCGAACAAGGTTTCACTACGCACTTTGTTATAATTAAAAATCGAAAATTACGGATTTATTCGAAAGGAAGGAAAACCTGAGCTAACGAAGAATGATAATTTTTTTCTATTTTTCATACTTGTTTTATACTAACATCTGGATTCTATTTTTTCCCGTGATTGTACACTTTCCCATTTATATAATAAAAAAAAAATTTGGTACTTACGCTTTAAAATTTATTAAAAAACATATACAGCTCTGATTATGAATAATCGATTATTTATTTAATCAGTGAAAAAAGTTATTTCGGAAAATATTTTATGAAAGTTTTATGACGGAGCGACACACTTCAGCAATAGAGTAGTAAATCCTACACATTAAAGAAACAAATCAAAGTACGTTATTTGATATCAGGGATATTACGACGATGCAGTTATAACGACCAGATTATTCATATAAGCGATGTTCACTGTATATTATTTTTTAAAAAAAGACCGTCTCTATCAAACAGGTATGAATATAAAAAGCCTACTTTGAATTATATAATTTTTAAATAAATTACGAATTCTTTCAATCCAAAGGAACCCATTTTGTATTTGAGTCATTTTAAAGAACGCAAAATTTTCTTTAATTTTACATTTCATTCATTTTAAAAATCACTATTCTGTCGAAAGGCCCCATCAAAATATTTATCTCTCTCACCTAACCCCGCACTACCGGCATTATTGGTTTTTCTTAAATCATTGGCGAAAGACGCGTATTTTTTCGAGTCATTTAGAAATATTAATAAACAATTACTTCATATGAATCGTTTAGTTACTCGCCAGTTTGTATTCAGCATTTTGTCTTATATCTCTCGTTTCTAATTATAGTACGAGCTTTCTCTTCGCGAACTAATGAATTGTCACTGGTGTCACAACTCATCCTATTTTGTGTGCGCTCTATCGCCGATATAATTTCTCATTTACCGATTCCGCTATCGTATGAAAATTTCACAGCATGAATTTCCTTTAAATTTGTACCGTAATACACAGTTAATTTTACTTTCCTAACCTGAAAAAAAATTCAAAATGTCGTAAAACCGATTTGCACAGGTTTTCTATTTCATAACTTCATCCGCGATAAAATCATAAAAAAGGTGTAAGAATCTAGAATACATTTACATCTTCAATTATCTTTTGAATTTCAATTCGACTGGGTTGTTTATCGTCAAAAATCGAAAGTACAGAGAAAGTAAGCTAACCGCCGCAGCTTAATATTTCTTTCGGACAGGACCTAGTTCGAATCCCGATTTTGTAAATTAAAAGTATAGAAAATTTTCCCTCGCGTTGTTTTTTTTTTTCTAACCTCTTGGGTTCGTCAACCGAGAACCTTCACCCACAAACAAATAGAAAGGAAAGAAGTTGGTTATATTTTAATCCGATCAGAAATCTTTGATAAAAAGGAACAAAAGCAGGAATAACTAGTGGGGAAGGAAAAGACAGGATATAAAAAGCACAATAAGGAGTAGGAAGCCCAATAGAAATACAAAACAGAACCTCCACAGAAAAAGATGAACACTGGAAGAACACATGATCGGCGTTGCAAATAACTAAGGTTAAAATGAACATAATTGTCGAACCCGAAAAATAAAAAGAATAAAAATGTGGAAAAATATGTTTATAAAATGGAAAAATAAAATAAAAAAAAAACATTACTGGTAACAGGCAGGAGAGAAAAATATTAAGGAAACAAATAAGGTAATCGCATTTGTGTTCTTCATTCGATTGCCTATAACAGACACATTTAAAAATGGACCGATTTAGAATTACGTTGTAAATTTTGATCATTTTATACAAAGTATAGAAGAGAAAGAGACAGAAATGTAAACAAAAGCGGTCAAAGGGCACAGCCCCTTGCGAAGTCAAAATGGCCGAGTTTATATATATATATATATAATATTCTTTAATTCAATAACTGGACTCGCTTATTAAACATATTGTGGTACTAAGTATAAATCATTTTAAATTCAAATCAGACATAAATAACCATCACAATTAAACGACACATTAGCATTTCAATGCAAATAGAAAAAAACATTTTTAAATTATATTTGTCAGAAATGGAAATAATAATCGTTCACTACAGACACAAAGAAACATCATCGAGTAATCTATAAAGCCACGGAAACTCATCTATAAAACCATAAAAAGCCATTAGACCTGTTTTTGAGATTTAGAGTAATTCATTCAGTCGCCCCGAACACTGTAATAGAAAGGAACTAAAACGAATAAATGCAAACTTTAAAATCTCGTAATATTAAATTTAAGGGGGATATCCGAAATCTTACTTATCATTTCATTGTTACTTCATAAAATAAATCCGAATCATTAGCTACCCTTGCGGAAGCTTATGAACCCATTCGGCCCAAATAATCTCCTCCTACGATGAACAAACAGAATGAAACGCAGCTAATTTACAAATGTTACTTTGCGTTATTGTTACACAACTCAGCACAGTTTACCTCGAACAATTCTCTATATGTCCATCAGATAAAAAAAAATTAATAGTAGGGATTACTGACTGAACTCTGAATTTGTTAAAAAAAAAAAAAAATGGAAAAATACATATGAAATATTATAGTTATTTTTCAATAATCACGAATGCAAAAAAAATTAATAGTGGGAGAATTCACAGTAAAAAAAAACTGGTCGAGTCTTAGCCAAGGGTCAATCAGTAGCGGAGTGCAAACAGCAAATAGGCGCAGTAATTAAAAATAACCAAAATCTAAAAGACAAAAGCTGAATAATTTAAATAACATAAATTTTTCGTGCACGAAAATTCAACAACTAATATGCCAAACACTGTCGAAACGAATTTATTTTCTCATTTGGAAAAATTTTATGGAAATAGCCAATAAAAACATCGCATCACATTTCGAAAATGTACTTTTTAAGCGAAGTTACATTTGTAAGAGATCTCCATAATTAAGCGTCAATTTAGTAATTGAAAAAAGAACGAAATACTACCGTAAAACCCACTAAATTATATCTTATAATTTATTAGGATATTAATTTGATCACAGCACACGGAAAATATTAGAAATGGAACAGTTATCATCGGTAACACACTTCATTGCTAAACTGGTTAATTGGTTACGAAAAAAAACAACAAAAAAACATATAATTCTTTTAGCTACACATAAAAAGCTAAATATAACGAAAAAAATTAGTTTTATCATCTTACCTATAAGTAGCCTACCATATATTACACCGTTACACATGAATTATTACTTAAATTAATGATATCAGAATTGTTAAATTAAATAAAAATAATAAAGCTGATTAGTTACAATTCTAATTTAAAAACTAACCATAATAAATGATCATTACTTGCGCTCCGAGCCAGATTAGTAGGTTAGTTCCCCGATATTTTCCATTGTTCTACAGAATTTAGTTAAGTTAGCAAATAACAATGATATTATATAATACTTAAAAAATTAATCGATTATTCAATTATTTCAATTACCGTTTACCGAAAATCGCTTTTTCACATTGTCGCTTTCATCACAAAAATTCCTTAATCATTTCGTAAATAATCTCTTGGAGTTCTAAAAGACGCGAAGCGCACTGATTTGTTTTCGTAGCCATTTACAGTAATTGAAATCAAACTTAAGATTACTAACTAATGTAAACAACTTTCAACTAATGCAAAATGTAAGAATGTTATTTTAATCGTTTTTCACTCGGTAAAAACATTTCATGGATTTTTTAATGCAGTGGTTCTTAGCCCTAAAGTAGATGATCTTCCGACGAAAAACTTGTTCATTCTTATAATATGGTTTCAGTTATTAATGAATACATCTGATAGTGTCAAGCGTAACGTATATTTTCTTATTCATTCAACCGGTCTTCAATACAAGGCGCCGCCCGATATTAAATTAAATTATGAAAATATTCGACGAGCAAAAATACATTATTATCGAAAATTATATATTATTATAAAAATTTAATATTTGCAGTGTCCCACTATTAAGTGGTTTAATTAGGAATTGTAGTGAACAAGAAAAAAAATTAAAATTAAAAGGTGGAGCATAAAATATTTGTATTAAAATCAGTTAAAACTAAAAAATAAATAGAATAATAATAATAATAATAATAACTATGTACAACAAAAGGGAAGCAATACTGAGAACTATAATAATAAGCACATAAACTTAAAAACGTTGCAGTTTAAATACAGCGAGTTTAAATGTGTTACATTAAAGTGTAATTAAATCCAACTAAACAATATCATAATGAATTCTACAATACACTGTGGAATGCACTCATTATTATCGATAAAGGCTAACATCTGAAAGCTTGTATTCAATCTATAGATGAACAGCCTAAATAGCATACGTTCAGCAGGAAATACAGCCCTGACAGACGTAATCAAAAAACGTCACAACAGGTTTAAATCAATGTCCTACTGAAAGAACAACAGAACGCAAAATTTTGTAAATTTATCATACTAACTTCAGGGATTTTCAGTCAACTAATTTTTCAATCATCGCCGATAAAGATTTAATTAAGATCGATAGATTAATTTTAATTTTATCATTAAAAAAAGGAATTCGAATTCATCAACTACAAAATTAGTGTGAGAAAATCCGTGGACAAAACTACTTGCATAAATATTACAGTCCACGTAATGCGGGATATAGTTCATTTGCTATTCGATACAGAAATTTAATTTACAGAAATATTAATTTTGTCCGTGGATTGTTCAAAAATATTTTTGTTAATTAATTATACCGAATTTAGCTTTATTTAACTCAGATGTCAAAAACAAAGATTTATATTAAAATTGATAATACAAAAGTATGAAATAATAGTGAGATTCACAGAAATTCGATTTTTAAGCGTACTAGGGAAATATTTTTTGTCTGCGTATTACACAGATCTCCAGTAATGTATGAATTCTGTAAACAATTCAAAAATTCCGAATAAAATTAAACATTTGATTTGACGGAGCAAAGCTATGCAAATGTTACAAATAAAACCATTAATTGTCCTACGTCACTATTAACATCGTGAATATTAAACAAAAAAAAAAACATCACTATTTTCAATAAAAAACTTAAAATTTAATTTTTAATTGTTATAATTTTACACGAATTAAATTTTCAACACAATATTATTTTTGCTGCGATGAAAATACTTTAAATGCAATACTTAAAACAAATTTAATCTATTCTAAAATCAAGTTCTTCGTATTTTTTTCGTTTTCTGATATATTTAATTATTAACGATTAAAAATAATAAAGTTACGCAACAAAATTAAAACTTTTATTCAACAGAATTAATGTAATACACGGAAAAGGTTATCAATAAGTAAGATCATGTCATTTCAATTTTTGTGAACAATATAATTAATGACACGAAAATCAGTAGTTCTGTTTATAACAGGAAGAATTGTCTTTTAAGTTCCCGGGGCAACTATCCTCTCTCTAAAAATAATAATAAAAAAAAAAAAAAAAAAACTGTTTACGTTTGCTTTGAAAATAATAAAAATATATACACTGTAATATCGGAATGCATTACATTGATATAAATTTCGTAAGAATTTTAAAAAATGTGTCTGCCTCGCACGTGTGCTACAATAACTAGTGGCACGTATGATTGACTGATAAATAATTAAAACCTTTTTTTTTTTTTTTTTTTTTTAATGAATAAATCGATTTTCTAAAAGTGTTCACCTCTTTTTTTCTTTTTTTAGTCGGATATAATTACTGTTTTTTTGCTGGAAAGTGGGATGGAGATAATTTATGGGTTTGCCCAAGATATCAATTAGCATGACATTATTTCAACGAACCAATTTGTTACTAGTGCCTTTTTTTTCTTCTCTCTTTCGCTGTACAGGCTTTAAGAAACCACAAATTTTCAATATTGCAGTAGCTTACCAGAGAATATAAAACAGGGCAATCCCTTCAATGAGAAATTTGAGTTCAAGATAAAAATTTTGCGGTGAGGAAGTAACAGAAAACATATACAATTAGAACCCATACACCGTAACGACAAATGCGATTTGGCATTGCCTATATGGGTCTAGTTAGAGAATGCATTAATTTTTAAAAATGATAATTGATAACATTTAAAGTTGAACAGTGATTAATAGCGGATCGATCAGAATTCACCAATTTGTAGATGTCATGTTTCCGCCTACTATCGGAGAATGAAATAACAAAAAGAAGACGAAGAAGGTTTTAATGTAATTGAACTATTTTAAGTTATTTTTAAGAATTTTATTTTCTTTATATTATTTTTAACTGAGTTGCTAATTTAGAATACAGAATGAAATAGGTTTGCAGAATGACTAAATATATATATATATATATTTAAATAGGTAGTAATTTCACAAATGTATATACATGTACATAAAATATGTTGCAAATTACTGAAACAGTAATATTAAAAACAATATTAAAATCCATAAAAAAAACAACTAACTTTTTTAACAATAATGTATTTCATCTGTTCCCTGACAACTGCATTAAAATAATAGAGGAAAAAAAGTTTATTTATTACTGTGGCTTTATAAATCGACAGTAACCTACTTCGTAATAAAATGGTAACGTCAAATTGTCTGAAAAAAACATTTCGCCTCAAAATATTGTAATCAAAACGTTTTTTCTATCTGAATAATATGAATGTACTATATTAAGACTACGCTTTTGTATCTATTACAGCTTTCAACGGAAGAAGTATGTAAATATTTGTTAAAATTTAAATATAACAGAAAAAAATTTGCCCAATTCTTCTCAAAAACTATTAGCTACACGATAAATACTAGTTACAAAAAGTTTTTATCGCATTAAAAGCCGCAAGGAACACGTTAGAACAATTTGATAAAATGATGATAAAATTCATTTCCTTCTTCTTTTTTTTTTTTTTTATTATTGAAAATTACTAAAACAATTTTCAAACCAAAATCTCAACTGCATCTGTTTTACTTTGTGAACATTTCCAAGCAGATAGATAATGAAGATACTTTCTATTTTGAGGTTCTAACATTTTAAACTCTAAAGTTACGAATAAAAGATTCTAGTGAAATAATTAACACTTCAAAAATTTACTTATGATATGTATTTTAAAATCCTATACAAAAACCCTTGTTTTTGACATCAAATTCCGAATTCAATTAGCTAAAACTGCTTTACCGTATCGTGTAAATATAGATTTTCGTATATGTTTTTCTTCTTTTTATCTACAATAGCGCAATAAGTAGACGTGATGTATAAACAGTACACACAAAGTAAATTATAAATTAATAGGAACGTGTCTACTGACTGCGCTTTGTAGGTTGCTAACAACACAATATCAAATGCAAATTATCTCGCAGCCATCAGTACTTTGATCTACAATTTGATGAATGATGATTTACAACCGCCGTATTTTAAATTAATTTATTTTCATTTTTGTTAAAAACCGCTGTCATTGGTAGAATTCGGACGACTTGCCCGAGTGCTTCATTTGATACAAACCGGGTATAGCATTCACCATTTTTCGTATCATCTACCTGCCTACATACATAACTTGATTATATATATATTTTTTTTTTTATACAAAACTTCCAGCTTTTTTTATTTCTCTTTAACTTTTAGCTTATATTTTAGACAGCCTCAAATTATTCAATCGAAGTAGGAGTCCCGGGCAACCACTTAACAAAGTTCTTTGTTATATACCAAATAAAAACTACGTTACAGCGGTGGAAAAATATAAAATCGAAAGTATCTAAATTAAAAGTTATACAATCTTCTTGACCTATACATGGTTTTTATTAAAAGTACTGCAGAAAGAACAAATATTGTTAGTGTTTACACTTTTTAACAATTACTCAAATTTTACTAAACATCTCTGTTTCGTGACTACATCTTGAAATATGCGAAAATCTTTTAGGGAAGTTTGTCGGTTTTTAAAATTTTATATCTTCTCTAAAAACACTTGGTTACTTTTATTCCTCATAACTTAGGGTTTATCGATACGAAATAACCACAATCTTGCACATAACCTACAGAAAACTTAACAGATGAATAGAATTATGGGAACAGAATTTATGCACAAGAATTTTTTATATACTGAATGGCCCAAAAACGTTTAACATAGTTGTTGGTTATTTTAATTATAGTCTCATATTTTACGATAATACCATAGTAGATGTTTATGAATATTGTTCGGAAAAGGAAGTTCTTCTAGTCTGTCACGTCAAAAGAATACTTGCTAAAAACTATACACCGATGGCTCCTTCAACTTTCTGCTTGCTGTTCGGGTTAAATCTACTTTTCCCTAACCTTATAATTACTAATTTTTGTTAAAAGTTGCTAATTTGTAATCTCTCTTTGTCTGTTCAGCCACTAAATGGTAAATACCATTGTGACTTTTAAGACAATATATCTGATGTATAAGCGATATATCTTCTAATACCATTATCACCAAGGTATTTTTTCTTATTTTTTTTTTGACTTTGATTTGATACTTTTTATACTTTCAATATTTTTAAAATATTTTTCTTGTACCCATTGTGTTATTAATTAATAAAATAAAAACAGTAATCGATATAGCGTAGTGTAAGCAATGATATTATAATTGTTGAAAAGAAAATTTCGTAATATCGAACGTAACTAACCAAACACGTCGCTATTATGAAGTACAGTAGACGCTCGGTTATCCGACACAATTGGGGAATTGAATGTGTCGGATAACTGAAAAAGTCGAATAATACAGAGTTTTTTCAATTTTGTTTTTGTTTTTTAATTTTATTACATATTTATAAAGAACAATTACAGTTAAGAAAAAAATTTCAGCATAAAAATTATTTTTTTAAAAAGGTATTCATCGACAATTGTTTCACCTTACTTATTCGTTGTTGGGCTGCATAATCTCGCCATTTTCGGAAAATTAACGCTGTCAACGCTGCGAAATAGATTTCAGTCGACAGTTTTAAGTGGACCAGAAAGTAAATGGCTAATCGTGGGAAATTTTTATATCTCTCGTAGTGTGTTGTAGTCATGTTACATTATCATTAGAATGCATAGTTGATGCTAAAAAAATCGAGGGAAAATCAAAACTATCACATATTAAATGTGTGTTGTGCATGATTATTCGCTTCCCTGAGAGATTTTTTAGTGTCGGATAATACGGAGTGTCGGATAACCGAGTGTCTACTGTAATTGCACTGATCCGCGCAAATTTTCTAAACCCGATGTATTTTAAAAGGGATTTTTCTAATCGTTGAAAGAAAATTGTTAGCATATGTAAATAAAAAAAAAAAAGGCCAACAACATCATGAGGACAATTTATATATAATTTTTAAACTCCCGGATATCCTGATCCAAACCCTCCTGATTTTCCCCGATCCAAATCCTCCCGATTTCCTGATTGCTAGAATTGTACAAAAAGAAGAATGTAATTTTTTTGATACTATTAGTAATATTTGATCGTCGCAGCATATCTTAAATGAATAAATTCATAATTTATTTTGAGTAAAATACATAAAAAAATGCATTTATTTTTCGTTTCAAATGGTTTTTTCTTATCATAAAAATATCGTTTTTGGCTGTTTGTACTTTTTTCCCAGTTTTGCGGCAAAATTCGTGATTTAATTCCGGTTGAATGGGGCCACCCTGAACATTTACTTCTTTCTTCCACGGACATGTCAGACTTAAACTTTACGGCAAATGTTATTCACGTAGTTAATTAAATTTCTCTCGAAAATTCCATTAATCTCAACACTGATCATCGGTAAGAAGTTAATTACTTATAAACAAAAAAAAAGCGTACGCCATCATCATTAAGGCAAATGTAGCAAGCTAATTTTTTTTTTTTTAATAATAAATTTCTTTGAGCGCGCCGCCGTTGATATAGGCATTGATCCATTCCAAAATAACAACTTATTCTAATTTAATTAAAATCGAATACGACTAGATACCGAGGACAAAAAGAAGGCAATTATTGGAACAACTGAAGGGCGAGGGAATGCAAGAAGGAAAGAAGTACTGTAGGGAGGCGGAATGTTAAATCTAAGAAGATTTGAGCATAAGAAAGATCGTTCGTAATATAGGGAAGAACACTCAAAAAATACATGATTAGCATCGCAGTAACAGTTGGAATTTGGTGGGGTGAAGATACTGAGCTAATTGCAGTCTATGATCAAAATAGAACAAATCAATGAGGTTTAAAATTATACTTACATCAACTTTCCGTTAAAATATTAATCATATTAGAATTTGTCTTCACCTCTCCTAATGTTTAATAAATTTAATATTTTATAAAACAATTTTACTTCAGAAATAACGAGTAATCATAAAATTATGAAAAATATAAAAAATTGATTGACGTTTTTCGTAATTTTGTGATTATTTATAACTTAATTATTTCTCAATAGAGCGGTTTTTTTTTTTTAAATATTAAAACCTTTCTTAAATTTTTTTACAAATTTAATAACTAAGTTTTTCTTTATCTGATCTTTTCGCGTATAACTGACATTCACAAACTGTTCTTTTTCGTCAGTATTTACTATATGTAGGCAAGAACCACTGCTTTAACTGCATTTATAATAGGAAAAAAAGGCAACTGCTATAATTTATGATTCATTTTACTTCAAAAAAAAAGAAAATAATTTCAATTTGTGCAACATTATAAATCAACTGTCTACTTGTTCATTTAGTCTATTTATAATTTATTTTTAATACTGTTGCATATCATATGTAAAGATTTATAAAGTCTTTTAATCAGTTTTTTTCCTTTTTTAATATTACAAATAAAGCTAAAACATGCTAGTTTGTTAAATTGCAAGTAAATTTTCGAGCACACTATAAAAGGTATAACGTTAGACGTAGCAATAAATGATTTCGTTAAGTTGAATACAAAAATACGCAAAACCATCATAACCCAAAACACATAAAAAAGTCCTGTAAATAAATTTAATTACTACTTTCACAGACAATATAACAATTATTAAAGAATTATGCCTTCTTGAAAATTTCTGACATACCTTTTTATAATCAAAAAACATGCGAAATGTTAAAACATGAACTTCGTTAAAAAGTTAGTCTATTAGTAGTACTATAGCATAGTAGAAAACACTTACAAACGATCGAAAAACTGATTTACATTGCGTGATGTAAAATTTAAATTTATAACGATTAAATATAATCAAATTCATTTTTTTAAGATAATTGTTAATAATTTACTTACGAACTTAAAACATAAGTAGCACTTCTCAGCTTATCATTTCCCCAACATTTTTAATGTAAACAACTATAAAATAAAACGAAGTGATAAGATAAAAGTCGTTTTTTGCTTCCATTGTTTAGATTTACGAAATGTATATCGATTAATTTTCGACTTTTTTCATAATCAAAACACGCTATTCGCAACTAAAAAAATATTTTAACATTTAAATAGTTTACTACGTTCAATATTTTCGGCTTAAAGTATTTAATGGTAAAAAATTGTCAAAATATTTTTAATCGTAGTTTGTTAAAATCAATTTAGCATGCGATAGAAACGTATACACATACATACAGGATATATTCAACGGTATAAAATATTGCGAACTATAACGAAAAAATTTACAATTTTATAACATCGATTTATAAATATGAACCTTTTTAATGTATATTACATATACATTCAAAAAAAGTAGAAAAAAAGTACAATTAACCCATGCGATAAATATTACCAGGCCTTTGAAACGTGCACTTTACAGCGAGAAAAAGACATAAACGTTTTCAATTATTTTAGAATGCCAATCAGGGTCAAATGTAGGGTCTGTAGGCCCCTAGGCTGAACCTATGGTGTGGGCTCTATCGGTGGGTATGAAATACTCCTTAGTAAAATGGCGGGCCCGAGGGCCCTCCCCTGGAAATATTTTGAAAATTTATCTGCAAAAATCGTATTTTAGAGCTATTATCTATCTAAAAAGCTAAAAAAAAAAACATTTAAAGTTGATTGTAGAAAATTTTATTACACAGTATTTAGAATTTAATGAATTGATGAGATAACAATGAAAAGAATTGAAAATCATTAAGGTATTCAACACGATTTATTAACATTGCTATGACCAATTATATTAGAAAAAGAACATAAAGTTAAGATTAATGTCGATGTCTTTCTATGTTGCCAAATATGCAAAAAAAATATTTCAATTTTAAAAATAACATATTGTAATTTGAAGTAAACATGTTAGGCAAATACAAAATGTATAAAAATGGAATGCAACAAATAGCAAATTTTACTTATGTTTAATTCAAATATAATAATTTCCTAAACAATCAGCCTTAAAAGGAAAGTGAAATGTAAAATAATTTGAAATAAAATGTATAGAAATGCATTGATAAAAAATTTGGTACAGTAGACTTATTATTTCAAACCTCATTTACCAAATTTTTCTTAAAACAGCTGTGTGTACATTTACTGCTAAATACTACATATAACTTGGAAATAGCTCAGTAACTAATTGGTTTGCCAAACTAACGAAGCTACTTATAAGATCTTCATAACTTAGTTGTCTTAAAATATTACTTTCAATGCTGAGCAAAGCCAAAACGTTGAGCCTGTCTTCTGACATGGAGGTTCGAAGCCTGTTTTTGATCAGCTTCAATTTTGAAAATGTTCTTTCTCCACTACTATTTGTGACCATAAGCGACAAGTACATTCTTTGAGCGACCCCGATATTAGGAAAACAATCTTTGACATTATTTTCTAGGAGGAGTTTATACATCCACCTTTCCTGATTAATTTTTTTTCCATTTTTCTCATCATCTTCTTGAAACTTCTGGTAAAAAATCTTGAACTGAATCAGTTAATTTCCCAATTAATCGTCTAAGTCATTGTTATATGTTTCTACTAAATTTTAAGCTGCTGCAATTACCTCTTCATTGGTACGCGTATCCAACTTGTTGAGAAACCCAAAACGGGTATCAACTAGTTTGTATGCTTCAAACCTTTGCCACAATGAAGATTGAAATTGATCTATTACAGGAAGGAAATTGTGGGTTCGAAATTTTTCTGATAGGGTGAGCTCAACTTCTGGAGCTTGGACACAGTCAAGAGGTACCAAACGCACGTTTATTTTGCGCTTGCACTGCGTTTCACTCTCAAACGCAGTGCAATCAGCTAATTCAGAAACTTTGACTTCACATTCTTTAAAGCTATCTCGTTTTGTTCCTATGAAGATTGTTAGCGATGTCAGTGCTGAGGCGGCTGTGTTCACATCTAATCTAGGGTTCTGCAGAGTTTCACTAGTTTTGTTTACTTGTCCCAAAATATCATCCCGAAATACTGTGTAGAGCCTCATTTCCATCATTGACATTTTGTTATTCAAACCTAGAGCAGTAACACGTGATTTTTCTGAATCTTCTTTGTCCTCTGAAATTTCAAAATGTGCATTTTTTATTTCCTTATAGCCTCGCAAGAGGGCGTCAATAGCATCTGCTCCAACGTGTTGTTGTTGTCCTTTTTGGTACGAGAATGCGTTTGTCAGTTTCTGCTTTTTTCAAGCAATCGGTTAGAACTTTATATCTATTAGTTGAGGCTGTAAAATATACATAAAGTTCTTCCAAAAAGTCAATTTATCTTACAGCACTGAGACAGCACTCGGCAGCAGCCTGCGCTACAAGACTGAGTGAGTGCCCAGCGCAAGGTACCCAATTGGTAAATTATTTTCTTCCAGTACCAGCGCTTGAAGGTCATTGTACTTCCTGCTCATTGCAGAAGCGTTATCATAAGACTGACCACGGCAGTTCTTAATGTTTACGTCATTCTCTTTCAAAAACTTGTCCAAACCTTGAAACATATCTTTAGCTTTGTGCCCCTGGTTTGGCATGAATGTTACAAATCTTTCAACAGGGATGTGTTCCTCTAAATATCTGAATATAACAGTAAGCTGATCAACATGACCTTCATCCGGTGTTAAGTCTGTTGATATTGAATAGTACTTTGACTTCTTGATTCGGGAGATAACTTCATTGAAATCTTGTTTGACATTAGTTGCACAACTTTGTCGCAAATTATCGATGATAGGTAGTTGGTGTGACCATTTCCACGATTTCCATAGTTCTTTATGTGACTGCTTAAAAAGTCGCCATATTGTGCCATAAGCTCCAGTAGTCCTAGGTAGTTATCATTTCTTGGTGACCCAAGTGTCTGATTTTCTCCTCCGAATGCTAGACCCCTTTCGCTGTGAAAAACTATCACACTTATCAATTTCCTGAGAACTTCTCGCCAGTATTTTGCTACATCTTCTACTTGCCATGTCAGTTCTTCGTCAATACGCCCCACTTCTTTAGAATGCCCTGAAAAATCAATGACTGCGTTCAGGTGATTTTTAGATGGTTCGTGTTCAATCAGATGTATAACAGCATTTTTCCAATCACAATAACTACCATGTGTAAACTATGAGCGTGTTTGGGAGAAAAGTTTGCACACACAACAATAGACATGTCCATTGCTAGGTGAAAAATAGAGCCATGAACGTCCCATTTTTAGGCAGCGTTCGACTCATCAGAGCCTCCCGCCCTCGCACACCATTACCATTTGTCACGCTCCTAGCGATCAAGATTCTTGAATGCTGACTCAACTCATATCAGCTGTCCATTGAAGAGTTCAGCCGAAATAGCCCACACAAAATATAACTGAGGCGACGTATTTTATGATTACAAGAGGGCCCTTGCCACAGTATGAAAAGAAAGATATTTCTATTTTAATCTATTCAAAATTAAAATATTTGAATTTTTTTTATATTTTGTGGTGCGGGCCCATAGGCTGCAGCTTATATAGCCTATGCGCAAATGCGGCCCTGATGCCAATTGGATCGTATAATGAACTTGTTTTAAATCAATAACAACTATGACAAAATATACATCGTTTTGATTTAAGGGTTAACTTTTCCCCCCGAAGAAATTATAATAACTCTAAAATGGAATACTTATATTTAAAACATATAATTTCACTTATTAATAGGAAAATTGTTACTTGAGTTTTTCTTCATACAGGGTGCGGCAGCATAACTTCCTTTTTTAAAATGCGCCACTTTTTTTCTACTAAATTTTTTAAAGAAATAATAACAAAAAATCGAAATTAAACTGCAAGGGAAGAAGCATACATATTGCCAATGGGATCTAGAGTATGTTATTTCGATTTTCTGTTATTATTTTTTTTAAAAATTTAGTAGAAAAAAAGTGGCGTATTTTAAAAAAGGAAGTTATGCTGCCGCACCCTGTATATGTAATTAATTTTTGAAAGCAGATTCAAATTACACATTTTGTTCACTTTAATATATATCGGAATCACAATAATATTGACACTCCCAAATATTGATATATAGAAATTGTAAATGAAAAAAAAATTTCATAATATAATAGTTGAACAGAAAGGAAAAATTCATACTTCACTTATAAAAAGGCTTTTTTTTTTTTTTTTTTTTGAAATATATATATTTATTTTTAATTAGAATGGTTTCTTTTGTCACGCTACATCGCTTATCAATAAATTATCTTATATTTAAGCATTATAGGATTATAACTTAATACATATCTTCATCTAACTACCTATATCTTAATCTATTTCTGTACTTATCGATACCTATAATCTATTTTCTTGTTTGGTAATCAATATTTTCTTTACCTACTGTTGCGCATTCTCTTATTTAATGTTTATTATTTTTTAAATTTTTCTTCTTCCTGAAGCTATTTCTTTATTTTCCTTTTCTATTACTTCTTAGGTATTTTATTTAACATCTAAGTTGTGACATATTTGTCCGTTTGCTCCCCCATCTTTGTTCTTGCTAACGGCAGTTGGTATGTAAATTTTTTCCTCCAATTCAGTTTTCTTTCCTTTTGTTAGATATACCATATCTTCAGTAATAAGTATACTCCGTTTATGCTCATTACGTCTTATTTTTTAATTATTTAATTTTCAGTATCTCCTCTATTAATTTCAAGCATTTTATTTGTAGTCTATTTATTTCCCCCGGGTATACATTCCTAACCATTCACCACACCCTGAATTCCATAGCTGATCCTCAAATTTATTAGCGCATAATAAATCATTTTTAATGTTCTATATGTTGTATACTTCCTCAGTGTATATAAAGCTGGTAATATTTCCCTAATTTTCTTTGAAATATGTTCCGTATATACGTCTCATCTTAAATATTGATCCATCATTACTTCCAAATATTTATACTGAGTTACTATTTCTAACTTCTGGTAGTTTTTCATTTCACACTCGTTTCTTTCTCTCATTGAGTGTACACATTCATATGAGTGCATTATTATATTTGGACAATACGAACTTCCATTGTCCTTTTTTTCCCATAATACCATTGCTTCAGTCTTTTTTACATTAACTCTTAGATTTTTATCATGTGTCCATTTATTTATTGTTATTAAATCTTTTTGTAACCTTATTTCTGTCTCTTTAATATCTCTAAGTGATGTAACTACTGCTATATCATCCGTGAACGAGACTATATCACTATAATTTAATTCCCTATACAGACCATTCGTATATATCATGAACAGTATTGGCGCCAAGTTGCTACCTTGCGATACTCCTACATTCATCGCATCCTATACACTTTCCACATTTAATAGATTTGCGCTTGTTTTCCGTTATTTAAATAATTTTGAAACCATTTTTTTAAACTATTCGTTATTCCTATTTCCTCTAATGTGTTTATGAGTATTTTATGATCAACTGTTTCAAAAGCTCTAGTAAGATCTAAGTCATCAAAACCTTCTGTGGTTTTTCAAAACTGCCTCATATTTTTTCTGTAAGTCCATCGAGTGTTTTCGATGTGGATTTTCCCTTCTAAAAATCGTATAGTATTTTGTCAATTACCATATTTCCTTGTAAATAGTTCGTTAAATTATTTGCTAAATATGTTTCTAATATTGTTGCAATCACGTTACTTACAGCAACTAATCTATAATTCTCATATTCACTGTTTACCTTTTTTATATATTGGTATCGTTTTCGATATTTTTAATCCATTGATATTTTTCCTTCCTTTAATGTCTGATTGATTAGTTTTGCAATTTCCTTTATTATATATATCTTTTACTCTTATTCTATCGATTCCTGTGGCCTTTGTTTTCCTCAGACCCTCAATTATTTTCCCCGCCTATTCTGTTTGCTTTGGGTATGTACATATTATATACATTTTTACGTTTAATTCATTCCCTCTTTTTTCTGATAGCACTTTATTACATTCGTGTTATATATATATATATATATATATATATATATATATATATATATATATATATTGCATAATTGTTTTCGAAGTCTTTTTTATCAAACTTCTTTATCTCTATGTATTCCTTTGCCTTTCCTGACGGTAACCTACATACCGCTCACAGGAATAGTTTTTCCTTATGCCATGTTATTTCGATTATTATATTTAAGACAATTTTCATACTTCTGTTTTTTATTTGAGTTTGTATTTTTTTGTCCTGCTTTATATATATATCACAATCCCATGTTTTATCCCTTCTACATCTAAATTGTAACATTTCTCATAACCTTTTAAATTATATAAATTTATTTAATTTTCTTTTATATTTCTCTCCTAAGATTAATATGTCATATTCTTATCTTGCCTTTAGTATCTTTACTTCGTCCCATTTTTTCCTTATTGATCTAATGTTCATGTGTGCTATGTTTAATTTTTTATAATTAACTTCCTTATATTATTATCTAACGACTTATTTTTTCTAATCTTGGCTCTTTATTACTCGTATGGATTTTTTTCCCTTTGTCTGTTCTTAATTTGCTAACGAAAACGAGAAATTAACGGCAATTTTAAATGACAAATTACATTATGATATAAATAATAACTTAACCTAACTTAGAGACCTGCAAGCGGCGAGGTAAACATATGTCTAGTCGATCTAGCTGTTTCACCTGCCGCCACTGTCTTGTTTCTTTTTTTGAATCCTATCCATCTGCTTTGTTTAATTTGTAAATAAAAAATTCAAATTATAAACTGATTATTGTTATTTTGGTCAAAAACTATTGAACGATAATGTACTATACATTTTTTTAAAAATCTGTCTGTAACTTAATTGATAACTACAGAAAAAGATAAAAAAAAAAAAAAATACACACACACATTGAGCTAAACATCTTGTACAAATAATGTAACTCTTCAAATTGAGGCTCTCCTTTAATCTCCTTTTATGTCCAATCGAAACGCATTTTTACGATGTCCTCAATTCCACCGCTTAAGATTGTTCTTTGATTTCTTGTGTATTACGCGATCTTTTTTACCTTTTCAGTTTTTCACCAGAAGGTTCTAAGAGATTTATATTTAGGAGGTGCAAAATTTATCAATGTTGATTACAAATATTATATTTTTTTTTTTGATTTTCTATAATTTGTATTAAATTGTTTTTATGTTTTGGCCGAACCATAATCGAAATTTTATATTTTTAATCTTTTAACCGAAAATTAAATTTCGACGGAATTACAGAATTAAAACCCAAATTGATCCAAAAATTTGATTAAAATTTAAATTGGTATTTCAAAATTTCCAAAAATGTCGCCCGGGGGGGTATCCAACTGTTCATACGCGTCTGCTCTTCTTCCTCATCAAACTCTACAAACCTATTTCTTCTCCTTATTCATTCAGATTTAGATTTTTTATCTTAGCTTTTCTTTCTAACCATCCGGCTTTGGTTTCCTGCATTTGTATTCTATTGTATTTTTCTATATTCTTTGTTCGTGGCATATGCGAGTAACTATTGCTCGGCTGCTTAACTAATAAGAAAAGGAAAAGAATTGACTTTTTCTTTTGTTTTCCTAATTAAATTACGTCTTGAACTGTGCTTAACGATAATCAACACTACGAAATGTTTTTTTTTTTTGTGTAATTATTAATGTTGAATTCATAGGCCCCGCCAAACTTATACCTTTTCCGCACGATTTGAGAAACACTGAGAAAAATTAACTAGGTGACCGAAATATCAGCATATATAAATACTGTTTTAACTACTGTAAAATTAATAACCTGTTCTTTAAACTTGAAGTAAACACTAAGAACAATGTAATTGAATATAGCAAACGATACAGAAATGTATATAATACTAGGGGATTCTTTCTTTCGGACTTTAAACTGTATTACTTTGTAAATTTTCATAAAGTCTGCAGCGTTTACATATACTAATTTTTTTTTTGAAAGAAGAAGTACACCAATTCGTCAATTAAAAAAGTGTGATTTAGACTAAAATATCAAAAAAAATGAAACCGCTAGCAGTGTAACATATGTGAGAGGAATATATTACATTTAATTCTTTTTGGAAACTTTAGCATGCGGGTTAAAAAGAAAATCAATACGGTAAGCGAAAGTTGAAATATATCGATAGGTTATCTGAAATTCGATATTCTAATTACAATTTAAAGCACTTTCGTTGTCAGTCGACCGCTAGAGAACAACATAATAATAATAATAATAATATACAAAGTTTTGTGGATAGTATAAAGGAAATATTTAAAACAATACGTATTACTGTTATCAGCTGGAGTGCGATGATGGTTGACTTGGTATCAGTTCACTGCGTTTCTGATTCTCGAGATAAATTTCAAATCATTCGACAAAATAATTAATATAGCCTACTTGTGTATAATTTCGGTGAAATATAATGACGAAATTAGCCATGCAGTATTGAGAAAAAAGAATTTCTTCGCAGATAGCCAGATATTTTTTCACAAATTCATAAACTGTATATGTTGTTGAATTTCTTTTTATTTTTCTCACACGACTGTAATACTTCGGGTGCATTAGATATAAAGAAAATGTTTGTAGTTCCATTCTATAGCAGCTGGAGATATATATTTTTTTTTTTGAATTGACGTATTTTCGCCTTTATAATGTAGAAATAAATAAATGGGCAAAAATTTTAAAACTTAAAGAATCAAATTTTATAAATTCGGATTGTGACTTGAACAAAATTATTAATCTCTTCATTAGTTACGGACGAATTTTTTACTCTTAAAGCAATATGAGCATAAGACGTCTTTTTTGGAATTCGATTACATATAAAATATAAACCATTTCTCCTAAAATTTCACCTGACTTTCAAACTTATAATAAATCATTTAATTTTAATTGGAATATCCTACAATATAAATCTGGACAATAGATATGATATTGCTTTTCATTCAAATTTTATTTTATTTTTATCCAATCAGGATTACACGTCATCGTAATAAAAAACATTGATTTACATAATCTGGCAACAACTGTCATACCATCCGGATATTTTAATTGCATATAACGCGGACCATGTGTACATGAGTTTGGAAGGTAAATTTTTCCTGGTTTTGGACCTCCTTCAGCTGCGATGCATTCGTCTATTTCACTTCGAGTAGCCATTCATAGGATTTTTATTTGATTAAATTTAATAAACCGTAATTTGTCTTCTTCCACCTTACACCACATGTCAACAAAGTATTCTTGCCCTAATTTATCTAAACGCATAAATCGCGATTCTGATAATAACAAATATCTGTAATATTTCGTCTGAGATATTTTTTTATTTTTATTATCTACCATATATATTGACCAACCAGCTGAACCATGTATTAAACAATGGATATTGCAAACTTTCGTAAGCAGAATCTAATTCACTTTGTAATAAGTTTTCTCGGATCGGCATTTGGAAAAGTATAGAGCACTCCCGAAATTTTAGCACAAGTTGGTCGATCACCAAGTACATGACGATGAGTTTTTCGAATAGTTTTTTCAAATGCCAGATGTGATCGATTTCCCTTTCCTTCTCATTAATTTTATTCTCTTCGTTAAATTTTCCCTCTAAATTTACAATTTTTTCCTCTGTTAGTCCCTCCATCTTCTCTTCCAAGCCGGCTACCTTATTTTAGTCCGTTTTATGGAGCATTGTTTTAAAATTTTCGATGTTTAGATTTATATTATTATTTATTTTTTCTTCCTTTGGTTCTTCGAATTTTTTATTTAGAAATTCCATCAAATTGTTCATGTCCATTTAACATTTAAATTTGGGGGTTCCATATTTTCCATACATTCTAGCGATTCTATTACATTATATAAAAAAGGAAATGACCCTCTAGCTACCATGGAAAGGGCTGTGGACTTTTTTTTTTAGTTTCCAGTCTTACCGCTTTCAGCGTGTATCTTCCCAAATTTTGGTCCCCAAATATCAAAATATTTCGAATTTTTTATTTTCCCTGTATTCTTGAGACCTTAGTATGCAGGTTAAAAAGAAAACCAAAACTGTAACTCAAATAGAACTGGCTGTGGAATTTTTTGAAAATGTTTTGCTTAAAACTTGATTTTTCACATTTTACAAAATTTGGGCCCTTTAATTTTAAAATTTTGGGGATCTCATATTTTTCTATGTTGAGTAATTGATACGCATCATTTTAAAAAAAGAGGAACTCTCCAGCTACCACGGTAAGAGTTGTGGACTTTTTATACCAATTTAGGCGCATAATTTCCAAAATTTTGGTTCCTCAATATCAACATTTATCGAATTTTATATTTTCCCTCTATTCCAGAGACCTTAGTGCACAGTCTAAAAAGAAAAACAATACCGTAACTTATATAAAACCGGCCGTAGATTTTTTTTTATTTTTCTTAATGACGAAATAAGTATCATTAAAGCCAATAAATGGAGATGGTGCGGTCATGTGGTCAGAGCCGAGCACCGATGGATCAATCTATTGACATTCTGGAAACCTGATGGGAAACGAGCTTTGGGACGACCGAAGGGACGCTGGATGGATGAAATACGAAAATTTAGGTCGAACTGGCGGGAAGAGGCAAAGGATCGCGACGGCTGGAAGGAATTAGGGGAGGCCTTCGTCCAGCAGTGGACTGATAATGGCTAAAGAAGAAGAAGAAATTTGATTTTCACATTTTTCAAAATTTGGGCCCCCCAATTTTAAAATTTTTGAGGTTTCGTATTTTTCCTATATTCTAGCGCTTGAAATACATGATTAAAAAAAAAAGAATGACCATGTAGCTACCATGGAAAGAGCTGTGGACTTTTTTTTAGTTTCCAGTATTTCCGCTAAAAATTATTTGTTCGCCAATGCTGAAAAATTTCATTATATTCTGTTTCAAAATTTAATTAAAAGTATGTCTGAAATTTTAAAATCCGTTATAAAAAATAGAAATATTTAAATTGCATGCAACCAATTTCTGAAAAACATCCGATTTATATGCGATGAAAACAAAAAGTAATATTTGTTAAAAAACAAATTACTTCATACGCACTCTCGATATTAAAATTACGAATTAAAAAAAATAATTTAGCTGTCAAAAAGGAGGAGTAAATTGTAATATGTGAAAATTTTAATTTTTAAAATAAAATCATTTATAATTTTTCCCAAAAAATTATGTAACATTGATTTATTTTGAAAACACACCATTTAGTTGAATGAAAAAATACGTTTTTCATTCTTTTAAAAATGATATTCAAAATTTTATGCGCGTAAGGAAAGGTGATTTTTCAAATTAAATTTGTACTTATTCAAAAGTGCACATTAATGGGGGCTTTTTTTTTTTTTTTTTTATATTAAAAGTTGTACCATCATGCCTGGTAGGAACACGAATTTTTATGCACTTCCGAATATGTGAAAATTTGATTTGAAAAATCACCTTTTTTAACGCAAATAAAATTTTTAGAAGAGTCAAAAACATGTTTTTTCAGTTAATTAAATGCTGTATTTTCAAAAAATTCCAAAATGTTATATAATCTTTTTTGTAAAAAGTTATAAATGATAAAAAAATCGGTCGTTTATGTTGATTTTTTGACGATAACCTTTTTACAAATTAATTGATCATCATGAATTTCTTTTGTTTATTTTTTTTTTTAAAATAACACAAGCCTATATTATTGTTTAAAATTTTACACCACCAAAATATTTTTCTACATGCAAAAAACCGTTATTCGACTATTTAGCAGCCATTTTTAACAACTTCTTCACCAAATCAGCTGTTTCAGAGTTAATTGAATTCCATGAAAAATATCCTATAAAAATACGTTTTTACTTTTTAGATAGAATTTTAATCTTATAAATATTTAATCTGATTGGACTATTCTACACTAAGTGGCAATTAAAAAATGAAAACGACGAAAAAATTTCGTTCTTGACGATTAGTTCTTCACATTGTAAAATATGGTTTTTGTTCTATTATAATTCGGAAACAAACAATGGACCAGTTGAATAACAAATACGATATCGCATTAGTAAAAGATTAAATTTGCTTCATGTACAGTTCCGTAGTCAGAACTGCAAGAATAACGTTTTTATGAAATATAAATTTTATAAGTAAAATTATAAATATATCTGATTTCTTAGTCGCCTCGTCCGCAATCATCAGAATTTCGGTAAGGATCATCTACATCACTATCCGAACATCCTTGATATGTATTTTATAAATTCAAATTTCTATATATTAATATATTTACAGGAATTATTTTTTTAGTCGATCATTACCGAAATATTTATAGTTCGTTTTCTTTAATATAAAATTATTGACAAATAATAAGTAATTTAAATTAAAAAAAAATAAAAAACTAAATTACGTGCACGGCAAATTAAGTACTGTGCAGAGATCATCGGACAAGTAATATATTATATATAACTTTTCAAAGTTACAGTTGGAATATAGTTTCAAAAGATCAAAGCAGATATAAATAAACTAAAACCAGTCCTATTATTGTCTGAAATTGTAATGTATTATTCCATTTAAATTCACTGAAATAGTAATTTATACATTTCGACTTAGTTTTAACTTAAAATATCTATATTTGGTAATTTTACCTCAGCGTTTAAATTAAATTAAATTGTATCATATAAAAAACTATACAGTTAAGTAAAAGAAATCGTGATTTTTTGTACCTCCCGGTACAAACATTTTATTTTTCTTGAAATCAAAACATATGCAAATTATATACAAAATTGTTAAAAAATTGAATATAAAGATTCATGAAGAATAACAGTGATATATTTTATCTTGTATTAATCCCTTAATGTGAGGAATGCAGATCGTTATTAACAACAATTACTAACAATATTCATGTCGTTTGTAGAAAATGGAAAAGGGAAGGAGAGGGCAAATGATAACTATCAATGTCATTATCAGCAAGATAATTTGCTGCATGTATGGTATCTTCAAATTCATATTGAAACGTTACACTGATTAATATGAATCCTATTAAAAGAATACAGTGCTGGAGTAATAGTTCTAGGGAATCTGCTCATCCTCGCAAATGGAGATTACAGGCCGCTACAGTTACCCCGTAACTGATTGGATTATATTTCATTACATGCTTGCAATTAGTTTTAAAGTTAGCTACAGATAATTGATATTTTTTGGTTTCTTCTTCAGGGTTGCATTTATTTCTACTATTAATCAGTGTGCCTGATATCTTCGGTTGAATTTACCGTGTAATTAGGGGCGGAAAAACATTTTTCAGTTCAAGAATTACTCTCGTCGGTAGCTATACAACAAAATTCAAGTTCTAAATTTTCATCCATTTTTTTCGATAACGAGCTTTTCTTTACATTATTTTCTTCCTCTGACAACTGCTGGTACTTACAATAAGCACCATTACAGCTAGTATAGCAGGAACAAATGTCTACATCTGTTCGTATGATATATTTAACATACTTTCTTTGGTTGGTAACCGTGACTACAGGTTCTCTATCGTGTGTAGTAAAAATGTATTCCAAGTTATTTTTATTTTTTAAACTGGATGATTTATTTAAGGAAGAAATAATCTTACTTTCATAAAAATGGTGATACTTATGTGCATTGTAATCCAAAAATTCAGATGGTGTACACGCTTTTACTTTGTTTAAAATGTTTTCCTTCAGCAACCTCATGCTCAGCTCAATATTATTGATATCTTCATTCGTAAAACAGTGTTCCTCTGGTACAACACAAAACTATTTTTAGATGCTGAACAAATCGACTATTATTACGGTGCGTACTGGTTAAATCAGTATAAAAGTAATGCAATTTTTCTATCAATTGCACGCATACCATCTTTTCAAATTTCTGGTAAATATATTTCTGTTGAATTACTGATATTCCATTTTCACTTCTTCATAACCATTTGTGAAATAACTGCAATACATGGAATACACACAAGAAGTGATTTGCATTAGGAAATACTTTTTCAATCGCACCTACTTTGGCGTCGTAATCGATTATGATGTTGGGTTGCCAAAATTTTCCGCGTCCACCGAAAGCATCTTTCGTACACAACTCCAAAAATTGATATAGCGCCTTTTCAATGATATCTTGCCTTTCATTTGTACTTATGAATACTCCTACGGGAAAACCGCCTACGCTTGTTTTGGTCATCATGATGAAAACACGGATCCCGAATCGGCCTACGGAATCGGTACTATTCATAAATATCACCTCCTTCGCAATTTGCATCGCTAATACGCAGGATATAAACTGTGTACTGATTATTACTACAAAGTTATTGTCTGTATCACTTTCGAAATATGTACAGACACGGTTATTAAATTCTGCATTTATTTTAATTCTTTTATTACTTCCCTACTGTTCAAGGAGCCATATATTTTTTTCATGACTTTTCATATATAAATATCGTACCCAATCGTAATCTGGTATTTTTGATCTATCCGAGCTAATTTTCAAATATTCAATATCGCTCTTCGCCTTTAGTTTCATGTGATTTTTGTAAGTATTTAAGGCATCTGTTGGTCCTAAGCCATTACTGAACAAAGTAATAAAAATCTGTTCCACCTCTGCTGTAGGTTTTAAAAATCCTAGGACAGCTGCTGAATCTAGCGGATGGTTATGACGTATATAACATATTTTAACTTCCACCAAACCTCTATATAAATAAAACTTTCATAATAAATATCATTTGGAACAAAAATAAAAAAACATAAGCACACCAAAATACAAAATGAAAATAGTTAAAAAGATTACCGTTGCAGGGAAAAGTATATTGCCGATTTGCATCCTGTTCCTTTAATTCTCTGTTTCATCTTCGTTTCTCTATTTTGGTCTTTATAATGTTCGCATCGGTAGAACAACTATCAAAAAAGAACATTTAATGCTCATTCAGTAATTTCATCGTTTTATCAAAATTAAAATATAAAAGAGGGTGATACTGATGGAATGAGAAATAAACACAAGAACATACCAAAAAGCAAAATTTGTAGAAACTCTAGTACACTAGGAACAGTTGTTTTATACAATGTTTTTATCCCAGTGTTTATATTTACAAAAAAATGTATAGTACATTTTAAAAATATTATACTTACATAAATTAATCCATGTTTCTTAGTGCGAGTTCCGCAACAAATAAATTTCATTTTATTTTCCTTCATATATATGTTCAGCCATGATAGAACATCATTTTTACTCTGTACATCATACACATACATAGAAATTGAGGAGTTACTAAAATTTCCGTTGAAAACTTTGCAATTTCCATATTTCCATTGAGCTGGAAGAATAATCTATGAAAAATTTTTAAGGTATAAATGATTACACGACTTCTTCAAAATTAATTCCTCCCATTTAACTGTTTTACCATAATTTAAAAAAGAAAATTTACGTATGAGTTATTATAGGATCTGTACTTATAATTAGCAACGAACAAATAAAATTGCTAGTTTAGAAGGTAAACTGATAAAGTTTATTTTTACTAAATACACATTTCTTTCATATTGTTTTCCATTATTTATTTTTCTGTTTTAACAAAATTCATTAACAGCTTGTGTCTGACTTCAAACAATTTCATTATATTTATTACTGTAAACTATACCTTAAACATTTGCGTTCCTAAATTTGTAAACAGAAAAATAGTGAACCGTTTTAACATTCGCAAAGTGTAAATGTATATGCTTGAAACAGTAAAATCTGCATTGAAATTTAGCGTATTTTTTTTCAGATTATAAAAAAAATAACCCTAAGTCAAAAATTCTATATTTACATTTTATTGTTATAACAGCGGTATAAAAAAATGCATCTATTATTCCAAAATAATATATTTTATTTCTATACTACAAATCAAATTCCTTTGATATTCTGTCACAAAATGAGCACCATTAATGTTTCAAAAATTTACAGGTGCTTAAGACCACTTATTCTCCGTTTATTGTAGTCAACCAAGATTTTCAATCCATATTGTAGTAAAACTTTTTACATCACTTTCATTTATTTCCTGTGCAATTGCTGACTTACCATTTTTTTTTAAAATATTCCCTTTTAGTATCTTTTTTCTCTTTAATACTTTCAGGATTTGTCTTTTTGTAATTTAATTTATACCTCTTTTTTGAATTTAATCCATTGATATAATTTTTTGCACTCCCTTCTAAACCCGTAATTTATATCGGAAGTATATACCATTTCTTTTCTTGATCAAAACTTGGCAGGTCCCTAATAAATATAAAAAATTAAAACATCACTTCTAAATATATATAATTTTATTACTTTACCCCAAGTTTTTCTGTTGATAGTGAATTACATGTAGAAATACAATGTTTTTTTCGAGTAATGTGTCTATATAAAATTGTTTTACTTTTAAATCGTCCCAAACAAACTGCACAGTTAAAACAATTTTCCATTTTTTTTAATTTTCACAAACACAAACAATAATATACTCTCATTTTTAACCGGTAAATTACCCTAACTGTACGGACTAAACTCGGGTTTGTTTATTAATTATAGGCCACCTCTATAGGAGACAAGACTTTCGGGATACAAACGGGGAGAACATTTTTTCGAGTACAGAAATACTCAAAAAGCATCGAAAAGTTTTTAAAAAGAATCGATATTTATTTGGTAGTATCCATAATCCATATCCATTACTGTAAATTTAAAATTTATTGAAAAATTAACAATTATTTTATATTTTTTAATAGAAAATACGCAATAATTTTTTTTCTTTACTATTAATAATAATAAATCATTTTTTTCCTGTTTATTTACATATGCATTAAAATTTTTAGTTTGTTTGAAATCAAAGTACATGTAATTTTTTATCCTAGACTTTTAATTTAGGTAAATAAAAAAAGAAAAGTTTTTAACAATTTTATTAATGACACTTTTTTATTAGTATATCATACTGAACAGATTTTAGACTTCTCTACAAATTTAACTTTCCATTAAAATGTAGGAAATTTATAAACCTCAATTTTGAAAATAAAGTAACAAAAATAAATTCATTTGATAAAATTGTAAAACATAGTAAATAAAAGTTCATAACTGCATATAGTATCGTATATATTTTTGATTGTAGCAATATTAAGAAAATATAAAATAAAGTTCACTTATATTAACCAGATTGAGATACGTATAGACGCAGTTTGATTTCTTTGTAGTAAAATAAATACTGCTTGAAAAATTTGTTTTTAAAAAGGTACCCAGTTTGAATAAAAAAATTTGATCAAACAGCTATGCCTATAATTTTGTTGATTATTCTTCTACTCGGTGTTTATAAAAAATACTGTCTTTATTTTCCCTGGAATTGAAGGCGTTTATGGTACCATTTTTGTTAATAAACAAGTCATGTTATATGGTGTGGCAAATTAATTATTAGAAGTTATACAATTACCATTGATATTTCATTTTAAACTCCATCTCAATATTTCTAATCCTTACGATGATATTTCATCCTTCCTTACATTTCTTAGTTCTTGTATAATTCATATTCTTGTTTCTTTTATATATTTAGTATCTAATAGAATTAAAATCTGACTTACCGCAAAATAATTAAAGTAATATTACTTATAGTAAGTGCTCTGTACTAGTCGAACTCAATTAAACCGAAAAAAAAATAGATTAATTACAACTTCTACAATTTAAAATAAATATCGAATATTTGTAATATTTATTCATATAGCAAAGAAATAATTGTTTAATGATTCACTAACTATGAAATATAAAATTTAATCGCTTTTTCAATTTTCAGGTTTCTTCTTTCTTTCTTTATAGTGCCATACTCAACTTCTGAGCGTCGACGACTACCTATTCGTACATCTCAGCTGTACAGATATAGGTAGTGTACTAGGCAATTATCATATGCAACGCAAGTGTACACATGCAAGAAGACTACATTCGGAACTGATAGTAGCCGCTTGTTATCGCGCTACAAGTGCAGTCCCGTGTGGGTCTGCTGTGTACTGACCTAGCGCGCATATGTTGTACGAGGTGGTTTTCCATTGCCTTCCACGTGATTATTTATTTTATTTAATTCTTGTAATAAGTTCGTTGTCGCTCGGGATCGAACCCGTGACCATATTGGAAGTCAAGCGCTCTAGCAACTAGGCCACCGCGACGACTTTAGCTTTTTTAGGGACGTTTATTTTCTTGGCAAAATTTAGTTGTTTAACATGTGTATCTTTTATACTTTTAACTGGAAAAACCAATAATACTTTTTATACATTACTCAATTTTTCGAAATAACTGTAAATGGAACAAAATAATGAATTGCACTTCTAAAACTACAGTATAAAAACTGTCACTCATTACAAAAATGTGTTCTATGAAAACGAAACCAAAGATTAAAAATATTTACCACTTAATAAAGCGAATTATACAGTGCAGTACATACACTTAAATTTACATAAACGGATAATACGCAAAAAGGTAACGAATAGGGGTTAAGTGTAAACACGGATTATCACTTACTTATACGAATAAATAAATAGACTCGGTGTCAGATCCGATTAATGCAAATGAATAAAAAAAAATCAACAAAGATGGAAATTAAAGCAGAATGATTTTGCGAAGCCAGTAATTTACAAGTTATAAGGAGGCAGGTTATTTAACGATCGAAAATTGTGAACACAACAAACATCTATCGGAAAGAAAATTAACAGACGAGGGCCGTTTTAAAATAAGGTTCACCTCCTTCCAAATTTTTATGGAGACAGAAACTTCGAGTAAAAAAAAAAAAATTCCTGCAAGTTCAATATTTTTTAACACAATCACCCATTACTTTCGGGCATTTATTTTAACGTTTAACCTACTTTTGAATTCCAGCATTATACCACGCAGCATCCCTTTTTACGATAGCACCGCGAAGCTCTTTGTCGCCTGAATATGAGGTTGTCCCAAAAGTTCTTCGACAAAATCGTGTCGCATACTTTTAAATTAAAATTTGAAGATGAAATAAAAGTATTTTATGCAAATGTTTACCATGGTTTTAAAGCATTTTTTTTTGTAGAATATTATACTTTTTAACAAGTTGCACCAACTTTAATTATATATTGTAAACGAATGAAGAAAAATAGCGATTCAGGCTCTTTTTCAACAATACTGGAAAAAAGGTTTAAGCGTAAATGCTACAGCCAAACAAATTTTGTGATGTTGAAGGCCCTAATATAGTGCATCGTTAAACTGTATCAATAAGGTTCAAATGTTTTAATGACGATGACATCAGCTTGATGGATAAACATCGCTCTGGCCGCCCATCTGACGTAGATGATGAGTCATTGCAAGCCGCTCCGAATGAACAACCACATGCAAATTGCTAGCAATTATTGGAACACCAAAATAATCCATTCATCGGCGCCTAAAATGCTTTAATTTTCGTTGGCAAGATAAGATCAGCACGAATTAATAAACGTGCAAGTAGAAAAGCGTGTTGAAATTTGCATTCAATTGCTGCAAAATCTAACTGATGACTGTTTTTGGAAAAGAATTGTTACATGCGACGAAAAGTGCATGTTTTTTCGTATTCGCGACAAAAAATGACAATGGGTTAAGCAAGGAAATCAACCAAATCCGGAGGTTAAGACAGATTTGGAAAAAAAGTCATGTTAAGTGTTTGATGGAATTTTAAAGGTGTACTTGCTTTTGAATTAATTCCAAATGGCAAGCTCTACAGTAGCCAATTGGAACGCGTATATGAAGTTTTACGCGCTCATTATCCTGCATTGGTCAACAGAAAGCAAGTATTGTACTAGCACGACAACGCTCCTGCACGCTGATCTCGATTAACCCGTAAAAAGTTGTAAGAACTCGACGGAATAGAAGTGTTGCCGCATTCAGCGCATAACCCGGACGTCGCGTCATTAGATTACGGTTTATTTCGGTCAATGGCAAATTTTTTGAAAGGTCGACAGTTCAATGACCTTAATGAGGCGGAAAACGGACGTCGAGATTTTTTGCTTCTAAAATAAATGAATAATACCATCGATAAATTTCATTACTAGTAGAGCGCTGGATAACGGTTATGGAAAATAATGATTTCTATTTCGAAGAGTAGAATGCTCATATTAGTTAATAATTTTTTGTTAATAAAATATTGTATTTTTGTTGAAGAACTTTTGAAACAACATACGTTTCAAACCCGGGAAGAGGTGAAAGTCTGAGGGCGCTAAATCGGAGGAATGTAGGGGCGAGTACCTCATCGCTGAATCACGAAACAGTCTTGAACGTTTCTTGTCGTATATATTTGTTCGGCCTTTGTTAAAACGTTTTATCCATTTATACATATGCTTTAGCAACACAACACATTATTTTCACGAATTCAACAACTTTACCACTACACGAACTCCACAATCGGATGACACACTAATAAATTCCATCTTTAAGTCTGCATAAAAAAAAAACGTAATTCTCGACAAAATTGATTTTATAAATATCGAATGCGTTCACATAAATCTTTTGAATACTCCCTTCGAGTTTCATTACTCCATTGCTGCCAACTTTCAAAAACAAAATATAATCTTTCCCGATTTTTTTTCTTTTCCGGTTGTCCGTATTGCTAGTTAACTTTTTTTGCTTACGAAAAGTCGAAACAAACATAACCTTTCCGATTTATAATTTTTAGACAGGCAGATAAAAATATTTTCAAATCGTTTAAAGTAATACTTTTTGTTTTTGTTTAAAATACGCGCTACTTTAACTAGTGCCCATAAATACTGAACAGACCAAATATAAGAAACCGATTCGAGAAGAAAACATACTGCTGTATCATTGAAAAAAGGCAAGTAAGGTAGAGACAAATGAAGACAGTGCTGTTTCACTTTCTGTAAACGGATTGACAGAGGTATTGTTACCTCTCTTTAGTAGTTTACTATTTGATTTTTTTGTGATATAAATGTGAAATAAAGCTTGGAACGGTCCCGGCAATATAAGCTATAGGCTACGTACATTTTATTATCATTAATATAATAATTTTTGAGTTAAATCAGAGCAATTATACCAAAATTTTAAAGAAGATTTTCTATTTAAGTGAAATGAAAATAGCCTAATGCAGTAATTATAACGTAAATATCTGCAAATTACAGAGAGGCACTACTGTTTTGCATATTAGTATATATTATTCATTACAACGTAAATATAGTTATTTAAAGTCTTCAAGTTATTGGCTGTTTGAGGATAAACATTTACATATTACAAAATCAATTGATATAAAATTTTTTCGAACTATTAACAGTTCAATTATTTATTATTATTTCTTAAAATCTTTGTTTTATTTATAAGTTATTTTAGTAAAATAATTTTTATGTTACAAATGACCTATATATATATTCTAGTGGATATACGAGGGTGGTTCAAATATAAACCGGAATTTTTAAATAAACGCGCGAAAAATTTATTGTAGAAAAAGTGGTTGCACTGGCAGTTAGACCGGTTTGTTATGTAGAGCAATTAGAACGGCGTAAGCTCACTTTTTAGTGTAGTTAGAGCCATGAGTGAAAAAGAAGTACCAGTGTCTGTTGCGCAACGCATCATTATTCGTTTTTTAGTCAAAGACGACGTAAAATCCGTGGAAATTTACCGAAAATTACGCGAACAGTTCGGCGATGAGTGTCTCTCCAAAACTCAAGTGTACGAGTGGTGTTCCGCGTTTCGAAAAGGACGTGAAGTGGTGTCAAACATACCACATGCGCGGCGCCCAAAAACCAACATTACAGATGAACACGTCAAAGCCATCGAACAACTCATTTTGGCTGACCGACGCGTCCGTGTACGCGATATGACCGACGAATTTGGCATCAGCATAGGTAGTATTGAGACAATAATTCATGATCGGCTAGGTTATCGCAAAATTGCAGCCAGATGGGTGCCAAGACTTCTGAATTTTGAACAGAAATTCACCGCTCGGCTCACGATGGAGACATTGGCCGAATTGGGCTGGGAAACACTTAAACATCCTCCTTACAGTCCAGATTTGTCGCCTTGTGATTATTATTTGTTTGGCCCGTTGAAAGAAGCACTTGGTGGACAACGTTTCGACAGCAACGATGAGGTGGAATCGTTCGTGCGCAAATGGCTATGTGACAAGCCGCGAGATTTTTAAGAAAAAGGAATAAAAAAATTGCCGGAGAGGTGGAAAAAGTACGTAGCGTGCGAGGGGGGTTATCTCGAAAAATTGTAAAAAATATGAGCACTGTAAGTATAAAATAAAAATTTTTATGACGAAATTCCGGTTTATATTTGAACCACCCTAGTAAAACAGTGCTATTTAAGAATAAAATTAAATTGAAAAAAAACATTCAAATAATTATATAAAAACGATATGTAAAGAAGTTTTTTATGTTTATTATTCGATAGATCAGACATTTCCACATATATACATATTAATTACAACGTAATTCTTAGGCTACCCCCCATTCGAAAAAATGTCCCAATTTTATGTAATGAAATATGTAACGAAAAAATGTCTTAATTTTATATAACGAAAGTTAAATGTTAGAATAGGATTTTTGTGGTTATGTTATTTTTTGTGTGTGTTGATGCCAGTAAGAATTACGTTGTAAATTTTGATAATTTTATACAAAGTATAGAAGAGAAAGAGACAGAAATGAAAGCAAGAGGGGTCAAGGGGCATAGCCCCTTGCGAGGCCAAAATGGCCGAGTTTATATATATATATATATATTACGTATACTCCGATCAATATTTTTCATCTCTTACAGCTGATTTAAAATGGTTAAATAAAAGCAAGAATATTGCTTCTTTACAGAACAAATATTTCACTTTAACCACTAAATTGACATTTTTTAAGAAACATTTTAAATTTAAAATATTTTCGGAGTATTTAATAAATTATTATTACAAAATATAAAGATATAAAACGGATGGAAGAGTTATAATATATATATAAATATGGATCATAATAAATATAATTCTAATTAAAAAAGGTCCAATACATATATGTCATATTCTACGTACTTTGAAATATATACCCCTCCTTACTTTAAACTTTCACAAAAATCGATCAATAATACATGCAATGGAACTGATACGCTGATATGTACCAGAAATAGAAAGGAATCGAAAATATGGCCTAACCGATAATTATCTAAAAAATACTTCAAAAAATGATAATCCTTTCAAAGATGACTTTTAATCATAATTTTAAATATAAAAATGATATAAAAAAAAAATATTAAAAAATTACAATGAATAAAAGTTTATAAATAAGCATTATATAACGCTGAAAGATTCAGAATTATAACGGATTTTTATTTTTTTTAAATAATTTATACTTCTTTAAATTTAATCCAAATAATAAGAGTTTATTTATTTTTGAACACTACTTTCTATAGGAATAATGATATATATCATATTTAACACTGCTCCTTTTTAAAGATAACAGAAATGTGATGTTTACTAACATAGGATATTTAAAATTCCTACTGAACACTCCAAAAACTTTCCTTTGTTTTTATTCTTTCTTACCATTACTGAATAAAAAAAGTAAATCTTATATTCTGAAAATTTAATTAGATAAAAAATATAATTAACATTTTAAAATAGTTCCTTATTTCTTCTTTGAAACACCAACGGTGCGTCCTCTACGACCGGTTGTTTTGGTGTGTTGCCCGCGGACACGTAATCTAAACAATAATACATTATATATCGCATAAATATTAAACTTGAAAATAAAAATAAATTTATATAAAAAATAGTTCAAATAAATTGATACATACCCCCACCAATGTCGTAATCCACGATGAACACGAATCTTTTTTAATCGTTCTAAATCTTCGCGAAGTTTACTGTCAAGGGAACTTGAAGTGAGCTGTTACAGTGATATAAAATGTTATTAAAGATAAATATATATTTCTTTTGTCACGAACTACATTGAACTAAAAGAGAAATTTAAAGTAAAGGAATAAAATGTATACCTGGGAGTATTTGCCGTCAACTATATCTTTTTGCCTGTTTAGAAACCAATCCGGAATTTTATAATCTCGCGGATGTGACATGACGGTAACAATTTTTTCAACCTAATTTATAGAACCAAATTAGTAACGCATGGCACTATACTAAACTAATAATTTTCAGATTAAATAGCAATGTCCTTTAAATTAATTACTGAATTATCATACAAATGATAAACAGAGTATATTTTATAAAAAAAAAAAATTAATATAGCACAAACTACCAATCATAATTATTAAATAAAGTAATTTGACCGTTGATTGTGCATTATGAACATGTAGTTCACAAATACATTATATATATATATACACACAGGGTGTTTCATTTATTTTGCAACCCCCCCCAAAAAAAGAAAAAAAATGAACACCACTACTTCTAACTTATTACATATGTTGTAAATGTCCACCACATTCTTCTTCGTACCGATCTACACGTTTCACAAGGTAGGGGAATACATTTTTCATCATCTCTGGTGGGATGGCGTTGATTGCCTCAGTTACATGTTGTTTCAATTCTGTGATCGATGCCACCGGTTCACGGAATACTTCCTTTTTCAAGTAACTCCACAAAAATAAATCAACGAGGCCAAAATCCGACAGAAATTATTCAATCCTCGAAAAAATTCGCGCAACATTTCTAGCGTAGCCGTAGCAGCATGGGCTGGGGCACCATCTTGCTAGAACCAACAGTACATCTCCTCTTCCTCCAGTAAAGCAATAAATTACAATATGATATCGTGGTACGTCTCGTGTTAACTGTCTTCTCGAAGAATATTGGTTCCATTACACTCATGCGTGAAAATGGCACATCAAACGCCGATTTCTCTGGGTGAAGACTACTCTTTTCATACCTGTGTGGGTTCTCACTCGACCAATAGCGAAAATTTCGCGCGTTGATATACTCTCTGCGGTGAAACCACGCTTCATCGCTGAAGAACATGGTATTTAGACTGCCAACACCACGCCTACGAACAAATGATGCTAACCATTTGCAAAACTGGGCACGGTTTGGAAGGTCTGGCGGTTTCAATTCTTTAACGAGTATGGCGCGATATGCCTTCAGTTTTAGCGCTTTTAGACCGCGAAAGGCACTGGAGCGGTGAATGACAGTTTGCAGAGCTAACACTTTTGCACTGATGTTGATGGTTTCTCAGTTATTCTCTTCGAAATTTCAGAGAGTTTTGCTTGTGTAAGCACAGAACTCGGCCACTCTCTTCTTTTTCGTCTTTACTGAGAATTCTGAGTGAAAATGATCGATCAGCCGCTTAATTGTGCTTTTATTAGGCACAGGTGAATCGTGAAATGCACTTCTAAACCGTTCTTGAACGATCGTGTACGAAGCAGAACGAAAGTGATGTTCGACATAAACGTCCGTTATTTTGCACACAGCACCATACTAACATTGACTCATAATTTCGTATGCTACCGACACAAAACCGTCTGGCTCGTTCTGCAATCGACATCGCTGTGTTTAGCATACTCGTACTGATGCACGTGCACGCACTAGACATCCTCGTTTCACCTTGTTCCCGTGTACGTACAGCATTTACGTCGGGTTGCAAAATAAATGAGACACCCTGTACATATATATATATATATATATATATATATATATATATATATATATATATATATATATATATATATATATATATATATATATTTATTTATACACACACACACAGAAACACGCGCGCGTGAAATTGTAAGAGTAAGTATGTTTCGTAACGTTTCAGATCTTACTGCAAATATAAATAATAAACATTTTTGTTCTACGAAATTATCGAAAATAAACCTAATTTATAGAACCAAATTAGTAACTCATGACAGTATACTGAACTAATAATTTTCAGATTAAATAGCAATGTCTTTTAAATAAATTACTGAATTACCATACAAATGATAAACAGAGTATATTTTATCAAAAAATAAATCAATATAGCACAAACTACCAATCATAATTATTAAATAAAGTAATTTGACCGTTGATTGTGCATTATGAACTGTAGTTTACGGATACATTATATATATATACACACAGACACACGCGCGCGTGAAATTGTAAGAGTAAGTATGTTTTGTAACGTTTCAGATCTTACTGCAATTATAAATAGATGTATCCAGCAATACTGTTGAGTTAGTTTTTGTTTTGAATAGATTATGTTTTTTGCTTTTGTAATTTAAAAGAATACGCACTGAAATATTTCAAGTGTTTATTTTGTTGTGTCTATTAACTTAAGTATAGAACAAAGATACCTTTTGCCTTTAGGAAAAATTGCTTTGTTTCTAATTAAGAAATAAGTTATTCAAATATAGTGTATTGTGTGCATCACAACGAACCGTACATACCAATAAATAAAATTTGTAATAAAATAACATATTAATGAAGAATCTTTTTTCATACTGTTTGTTAAATATATAAGTATAATAAGTTAATAATAACAAATATAATAAACAATTATAACAAACAAATAAAATAAATTTTCTTACTTAGTAACGCTTTCGGGCATAATCCATCATCAGCTAAAACAATATGTGAACAGAGTGTGATTTAGAATTTGTCTCTGTTCACATATTGTTTTAGCTGATGATGGGTTATGCCCGAAAACGTTACTAAGTAGGAAAATTTATCTTATTTGTTTGTTATATTTGTTATTATTAACTTATTATACTTAAATACCATATTAGATAAATATAAGTTTAATTCTATATTTACACGTTCAGCTGTTTCATCGAAGTCTGTAAATTTTCAATAAACAAAATGAATTTTAATTTGTTTTCCATTGAAATGTAACATGCTCAATTTTAATAAGTTTGTGTTATGATACGGTCTGTGAGTTAATTCGTGTTTCTCATAACCTTAGATGCAGACCTTGTGCTATAAATTTTATGAAGTGCGATTTCACTTTTACTCATTTTTCATATATAAAGACTTTAATAATAAATATCCATAATTAAATAATCACACAATATGGCAAATACAATTGTTCTTTACGTTACAAAATTCGATGATTCAAAAAATTAATGATACAATCATGAAATAATGTAAATATTATTTACATATTAAAACATAATTTTGAAATAAAATTACGATGTAAAACTACTTAAATGGAACATATGAATAAAACACAGCTACATGTAGATTAATAAACAACAATTCATCAAAAATGAATTAAAAGATGTTGACGTAATTTTATACAACATTCGGGTCTTAAGAAATTTCGTAATATAAAATTTTTAAAAATAATTATATATTGCTTAATTTCGAAGAGTAAAACCCTATCATTAAATTTTTTATGAATTAAAACGAATCAAAAAGGTTAGTACAAGAACATTTAAAACATGTTAATACGCTTAAAAAAATATATATACAACCAGAACACGATCTAGACAAATAAAAATTATCAAAACACGAAGTTTACGTTTTAGTATTTAATAACCGTGTCAGATTCATTATGGTAATTCATAATTTCAAATAAAATTTGAACAAAGGAAAGCAGTTTACAGGGCCGGGTACTTTTAATAAATTTAGGTTAACCGAGTACCGAATTTCTAACGTCGAAAATGTTCTAAAAACACAATTATGGCGGTCGCTCAAATATAATTTTTAAACTCTTGGTTTATTCTCGGTCCAAATCCTCCAGATTTCTTGATTATGAGAATTGTATAAAAAGAATGTTTTTTTTTTTTTTACTATCGATAATATTTGACTGCTGCAGCATATTTTATATGAATAAAACAGAACTTCATAGCTTATTTTGAGTAAAATACATTAAAAAATGCATTCATTTCTCGCTTCAAATAACTTTTTCTTATTAAAAATATCGTTTTTGGCTATTTTTACTTTTTCCCCCGGGTTCACGACAAATTTCCGGTTGATGGCCACCTTGACAATGTTGTTTCTTGTCTCTTCAGTTTGCTTTATTTATAATTTGGGTGATCAAGAATTCACGCCTTGTTACTTATAACTTACTGTACTGAAAAAAACCACAAGCGACAAAAAAAAAATAAAAAAAAAATGTGATTCCAAAAGTCAATCTAATAAAGAATATAAGGAAAAAGTAACTCTATTTCGAGGACAAACGTAATAAATATTTATTAATCATGCATGTCTAATATTTTTAAAAGGAATAAGATAATATCTGGTTTTCTTTTCTTTTTGTCCTAAATAAAATTAATTTGTTTTCACTGTAACTATACTTCCGGAAGTGCTTTATTTTATGTTTTTTGAATATATTTTTTTCGCGCTTAATAAATGAATTCGACGTTTGTACTTAGACGCAATTTTCATAACACGATTGTAACCACATGTTTTGTTTACTTTATTAATAGAAAAGTTAATAATAAAGTTTGTAATGAGCTGAATTTACTCCAACATTTAAATAGTTATGACACAGAATTTATTTGACGTGTAATATTTATATTTGTAACCATAAGTGCTGACTGCAGGGGGTTACGCTGCTCAAGCCCCTCCAAAATTTTTACTGACGGAGTGCAATCCTCCCAATAAACTGAAACATCGTGATCACTCAAATATAACTTTTAAATTCTCGGTTTTCGTGGTCCAAATCCTCCCGATTTTCTGATTACTATAATTGTACAAAAAGAAAAATGTTTTTTTTTTGTTACTATTGATAATATTTGACCGCCGCAGCATATTTTATGTGAATAAAACGGAACTTGGTAATTTATTTTGAATAAAGTACATTAAAAAATGCATTCATTTTTCACTTCAAATGATTTTTCTTATTAAAAATTTCGTTTCACTATCTTTACTTTTTTCCTCGGTTTTACAACAAAGTACTGGGCTTATTCCCGGTTTTCCCCGTTGAGTGGTCACCTTGTGAAACGCGGAATTTTTTTTCTTATGCATTTCGTTAAAATCTAAAATAAAATAAAATTAATGCAACATTAAATGAATCGGGGGTGTTCTAAAAGATTTTTGTCAAGTTTGAGGACTGGATGAGCGGATAAGAATAAAATTCATAGACGACTCTTAAAAATATTATTTCAAATTTGTCGGCTCAGTACTATAACTTTTATTACTTAAGTTTTCTTCAGTACAAAGCTTAAAAACAAAAATAAAAGATATTTATTATATACTTTAGCAAAAGGACAAAATTGGAAATAAGATTAAAACTATAAGAAAATTCGGTTAAAGTAAATTAATTATTTTGTTAATATTTTCTAAAGAATAAAAGATTAGTATCTCAGACAGTTTTAAATTCTTTTTAGTAAAAAGTAAAATAACTATTTCAATTACAGGTTTACAATTTTCATTACATTTTTTGGAAACACGGTGCGTCCTAAAATATAGAGATATAAGCATATAAAGAAAAGAAATATTAACAAATTTTTAAAAATAAACTTAAAACATTTAAAATAACTTGTATTATCAAATTTATTAATTAAACTAGAAAAAAAGATTCACATTATGAATTATGTATTTTAAATAAAAGTTTATTCGTGTAAAAATTAAAACAAATAAACTTTTATTTCAAATACATGATTCATAATATTAATCTTTTTTACTGATACTTTAATTGCCGGCTCCTTAAAAAGCAGGATAAAATGTTTTTTTTGTATTATTTCGGCGTTGAACTATCCTCCTTTCTGAATATTTTGGATTGGTCAAATTTCAAAAAATTGTTTTAGATCAGAATAATATTTTACATGTTTCGCTTTGGCAATTTCATAAAACCGAATGCGGTAAAAAAAAAAAATAAATGGCAGTTGATTATATTTTTTTTTGTTTTATATCAACTACACTGACTTCGCGTCTATCAAGTTTAAACGAAATAAGATGTTAATAATCAAAATGAAAGAATTCGTTATTTGTGTCGATTTTTTTTACATAATATTCAGCCAACTGTCGTACGCAACTCAACGACTAGACATGTGTAGTGACCATTATAGTCGTACGTATCAAGCTGCCACCATAGAATTGCTTCAGCCGCGCTATAGGAAATAGTTACAATCGTTTCGAGTTACGTCATAAAAAGTAAATCTTAACATAAGTACCAAATAATTGTATGCTACTGCAAAGAATATTCTTTTTAAGAACAAAAATATCTACGGTAGCAATTTTATGTAGCACAATATTTGATATTATCAATATAAAAAGCCATTGATAACCGTCCATTGTGCAAGGTAATGCTATAACATAATTACCTCTTCTTCGGTACATTCACCAGCTCTTTTATCTAAATCGATATCTGCATTTTTTAAAACAACATTAGAAAATCGTCTTCCGATACCCTTAACGGCAGTCATAGCAAACATTATTTTTCTTTTTCCGTCTATATTTGTACCTGAGATACGCAGGATATGTTGAAACTTCTCCGGCATTACCAACGACTAGACAATAAATATACATATTTAAGTTGTAAATTGTAATGTCCATTTTCTGTTACTTTATTAAAAATATTATAAACCACGTACTACAGAAAATTATATTTTACAATATTAAAGCCATGATTATGGAGTACGTAACTCTGAAACATATCTGCTGTTTTTTAACATTTTAAAATATAATTTTCTGTAATACGTGGATTATAATATTTTTAATAAAATAAATATACATTTTTAATTTTTTAATAGAATTGTTAAACATGTATGTTTCAATGAAAAAAAAATCTTACTTCTACACATTTTAAACCTTTCTGTTATTTCCCTTTTTTAGACCACATCAGGAAAGTAATATATGAACTTAAAGTATATAAACCGCAAGAAAACGGGTTTTCATTATTTGTGTAATAATAAATGATGCAATGGATTGAATATAATATAAGAATTTATTTCACAGAATACTACTGAACCTTTTTAAGTTTATTAAAAATTACAATTACTAGGCAAATATCTAGTAAATTTACTACTTAAAAATTATATGTAATCATAGTAATTATATCTTACAATAATGAATAATTACGACTGCAGTCAAACAAACATTAAATATTAAATTAAGTAATATTAAGTACTAACCATTTTGTAAATTTACGACTCTCCTTAAAATCAAAAACTAACTACTGATCCCATGCGTTCGGAAATTGAATCTAAAAATGCCACAATGACTAAAAATATTTTAGCCAGCACTTGCACATTTTAAAAATTTAAATATCGATGATAACTGTAGCGTAAATATTTTGAAATAATAAATTTATAATTAATTCAATAAAATAATTCGAACAAAAACATTGCATTCATAAAAATAATAAAGATTATCTGTCTTTTTTTTTTTGTCACGAGGTTAACTGTAAAATTTTTATACAGTAGAGGAAATATTTAATAGAACATAAACTTATTTGGATCAATTTATGAATTATGAACTACATGAGATTAATAAACATTTTTATCCTACGATAATTTAATTATAGTTATTATATTTTTGCTTTTAAATTTCTTTTAGTTTCTTGTTTTTCTTTTATGATATATTCGCTATTATTTGTTAAAAACTGTTTACACTGTGCAAGCTACAACTAAATTCGCAGGAATCATAATATAAACATTTCAAGCAGGGCTTGAAAGCCAGCCGCATCATTTTTAGATGTCATAAGCTTAATCCAAAAGCCATATTTAAATCTCCATAAGCTAAAAGCCTAAAGCTTAGGCTATATTCAAAATTAAAACAGCCGAGAGATGAAAGTTTAAGGTGTGTTTTTTAAAAAGCTAAATTAAGCTTTATATTCGGCTTAAGCTTTCTTTTTAAATTTTTTAATTTTGCATTTTTGACCAGGGCTTGAAAGCTGAATAATAATACGGCTTATGTCCTTAAAAAATACAGCTTAAGCTTTCAGCTTTCGGCTTACGAAATGAATTTCAATAGTAGTTATTTAAAATCATTTACTAATTACTATGCATCAAAGTATTTAGCATTACTATTGAAACTTCAACTTTTTTCTTTACGCACAAAAATAAAAGTTTTTAAAAGAATTATGTCATAAATGCAAAATCAAGAAATTGAAAAAAAAAACTTAAGCCGAATATAAAGCTTAATTCAGCTTCTTTAGAAATACGGCTTAATCTTTCAACTTTCGACTGTTTAAATTTTGAATATAGCTTAAGCTTTAGGCTTTTAGCTTATGGAAATTTAAATATGGTTTTCGGATTAAGCTTATGACATCTAAAAATGATTGACTTTCAACTTTTAGCTTTTGGCTTTCGGCTGGCTTTCAGGCCCTGTTTTTGACATAGTTATTCGCATAAGAAATTGTTTTTAAAAATTTTTATTTTTGTGCATAAAGAAAAAAGTAGAAGTTTCAATAATAATGCTTAATAGTTTGATGCATAGTAATTAGTAAATGAATTTAATTAACTTCTATTGAAATTCATTTCATAAGCCGAAAGCTGAAAGCTTAAGTCGTATTTTAAATTTAAACATCCAAATGAATTCTGGCCTTCCTTCAGATACAGCCGTGATGGCATTATTTGAAAAATTTAGATATTACTATATAATGAATTCATCAGTACTGAAACAAAAGGTTAAAAAATTTATTATATTAATATTGTTTAGGATAATTCAATTTTTAAAAATACATATAAATTATATTTAAATCGGTCTCCATACTTCTTTTGTGATGCCCTGTCATTAACTTCTACATAACATTTGTGTTACAAAACAACTGATAAGTCATATTTCTACTGTAGTAAATTTGTTTTTTTGGACATTAATATATGAGTATATATACAGTGAGCCACCATATTATCCGGGCATCCATGTACCCATTGAATATACGCTAAAAACGAAGGGAAAAAATGCTTTACTGTTGGAATAAGTAACGAAAATAGAAAAATAGGTATCTCTTTAATGTATTCTAAAAAAAAAAAAAACAAAAACATTAAAAAAACACAGCTTACGATATAAAAAACAAAAATTAGGCCACATTAATATCCAGGTAAACGAAAAAATAAAATAAAGAACCTCTCTAAATAACTGAATATCTATTTCCTGGAAAAATGAATACTTCGTATGACGACTTTTGACATCCACGACCACTTTCAACCTGCGCGGCATTGAACAAACTAATTTTTGTAGATAATCAAGGGGAATTTTCTGCCATTCCTCTTTTAGACGACTTTTTAATTCATTACAGTTGGAAATCGGCTTTTCACGAATCCTCTTATTGAGTTTGTCCCGTAGGTTCTCTATGGGATTGCAATCCGGAGACTGTGGTGGTGTGGCAAGGATGTGGGGGCAATTATAGAGAATCCACTCTCGAGTTTTGTATGCTGTATGTTTTGGATCATTATCTTGATACAAGTAAAATGACTCCAAGATGCCAAATTTTTCAGCGCTTTGGCATAAATTGTGTCGTAAAATGTCGACATATATGTAGATCACTATTCATAGTACCATCAATGGTGACTAAAGATCCCACACCACTCGCGAAACACCCCTACACCTGTACATTTTCTCCGCCGTATTTAATTGATGCAGTCAGAGTTTTTAATTCATATGCAGTATTCGGTTTAGGCCATACTTTCTGTTTTCCATCACTCCCAAAGACGTTCAACTTGAACTCATCAACAAAAATGCCGTTCTTTCAGAACTCCTTCGAATTAAATATTGTTCTGTGAACGCGAGCCATTTTCTTATACTTGCAGAACTAATATAGGGTTTTCTGCGGGCAGTGCGGAAAAAGTACCCCATTTCTTTTATGGTCCGACGTACTGTTTCGGCTGAAATTTCTATCATTTCTCTCTCTCTCTCAGTGCCGTAGTTAGTTTCGGCGCAGTTACTTTAGGATTTCTTTCTATTTCTCGCCGGATAAAACGCATATCGTATTCTGTTAGCTTTTTTGGTTTCCCTTTTTGAGATTTCGAGTCGATGCGATTTTCCCTTTTGAAGTGATGAAGAACGTCATGCACCGTACTTTTCGGAATATTCAGTAGCTGTGCAGTCTTCCGTTCCGATTAAATCTTCTTCATTCTTCCAAATTACTAATTGACGCATTTCCCAAGACACGTATTTTTACTCGTTCGCGACATTTCACTGCACTAACACGCACTTTTTTAACAATTACCGTAACAGACGTACTGTTTAATTATAATTTACATTTTCGTGTAACGACTCGCCATACTGTGATGACTCATATCAGTACCGCGTCTTAGTTGATGCACTTGGGAAAAACCCACGAGTGTTTTACTGCACTTAGTTCTATGTGCCCGGATATTAATGTGGCGCTTAAAATTCGTAATTTTTGTGTTTTTTGTATCGTAAGCCGTGTTTTTTTAATGTTTTTGCTTTTTCTTTTTTTGAGAATATATATATTAAAGAGATACCTGTTTTTCTATTTTGGTTACTTGTTTCAACAGTTAAGCATTTTTTTTCTTTGTTTTTAGCATATATTCATTGGGTACATCGGTGCCCGGATATTATTGTGGCTTACTGTATATATATCGCAGTCAAGAGCTATCTAGTTAGTTTTATTGCGCATTATTTGTATTCGTTACCAGAGTTACTACATTATATGGGTTTGTTTGTTTTCTTTTTGATTTCAATTTACACGAAGTAATGAATTGTGTGTATGGGGTATTAGTTTTTTGCAGAGCTCTGTATTTCGTTTTCGATTTTTTTTTTTTTCTTTCCTTCACTTTTAGAACTAACTGTATAGTCATTTACTAGATTTTAATGTTAGTAAGATGGTGAATTTCAAGATCTGACTGACAGCACGGTCTCAAATTTATTTATTGAAAGGTCAATAACGTTCCTTTTCTTCTTTTCAACCTGTTGTAACTTGCTGGTTGTTGCAGTAAATTCGTCGCAAGAGCGTTTTCATGTCTTATTAACCTCAATAGACGATTTTTAATTGTCAGTTTTATTTCTTCTGTAACATATTTCACTTTTAAATATTGATGTAGTCTTGGATTGGATATATACCATGGTGCTCCCACCAATGATCGCAGCGCCTTACTTTGGTAGCGTTGTATTCTGTTACATTACTTTTCGATGCGCATCCCTATAATTCAGCTGCGTACAACCGTACTGGTTAGTAACATGTAATGTAGCAATATTTTATTTGCAATATGTAATTGAGAACGCGGTCCAAACAACCAATGAAGTTGTTTTGTTTTTAGGTTAAGTTCCGTTATTTTTGTCTTGATATGATGAAGCTACGTAAATGTTTCATCTAGGTGTACTCCAAGATATTTTACGGATGAATATGTTTGTATTTGCTTGTTATTTACATATATGTGACATTTGTTACATACAGTTTTTCTCTTTGTAAAAATAATGTGAGGTTACTTTTATTTTCATTTTTTATTATTTTCCATTTATTCAGCAAATTAATGATTTTATTTAACACACCTTGTAAATTTTCTGTGGACTTTTCTGGATTCTTGTGTGTTACCATGATTGTCATGTCGTCAACGAAAATTGCTAGTAGTGCATCATCTGCTTCTGGCATATCAGAAGTAAACAATAAATACAAGAGAGGACCAAGTACACTTCCGTGAGGTACACTTTCCTCCATTTTATGTGTGGATGAATCTGTTCCATTTACTACAACTTGGAAATATTCGTTTCGTAAGTGTAAGATTTCAAAATATTGTAATACTAAATTGGTAGTATTTTTTTTCACTTGTACAGTATTCCCGGATGCCATACTTTAAAAAGGCCTGTTGTACGTGAAGGAAGCCAACCGAAGTAACTTTTTTTTTTCAAACGTTTCTTCAATTTTTTAAACTAACCCGTGCACATGTTGTACTGTTGAGTGCCTAGTTCAGAGGCTAAATTGATTATTTAGTATTATTTCTTTCTTTTCTATAAGCTTTTGTATTCTCTTTTTCAGGAATTTTTTCAAAAACTTTGGTTAGAATTGAAAGGAGTGAAATTGACCGATAACAGGTGGCACTTTGAGGACGTTTACCTACTTGGTTTTAAAATCATCATATACATTAGCAATTTCCACAATATAGAAACATATTAAAGTCGTAAAATAGCATTGTAAATATAGGTTAACATTACTAACGTTTCCCCCGACAGTTCTTTCAAAATGCGTCTCGTGATAATTGTGAATTTATTCGTAAATTGCATTCATATACATTGTGTGTTGTAATTATTAATATATCTATCTTTATAGCAAAAAATATTTGTTGCTCGTTCCAGTCAAACCATGTAAAACTTCAGTGTGCAATTTTTGTGGGTTTTGATCGAACCGCTATAATGTGTACCTTTAATACATTTCTCCTCGGTATTCAATCAATTTTTTTCTTTTTTTTTTTTTTTTTTTTCGGCGTCGAAAATTCAACCCATCGACAGATTTTATTGCTTATTTTAATACACATTCGAGAGTAATCGAAATGAAAATTGTAATCTGCGTCTTAATAAAAACTGAAGGTAGATTTTTTATAATGAAATTCAGAAATGTACAAATTAATATATTGGCGAGCAATCAATTATTATATTGAAACCATTATTCAAACTTTTATACGGTTCCCTATCTCTTGCAGCAGATAATCTAGAATGGCAGTACATATTTTTGCCATATACATAGGTATTGCCTAATGCTTGAAGAAATTTTTGAACTGTTTTGATATCGTACTTTTAAAATGGCAGTATATCGCAGAAACGGTTACGTTCTTATTTATACATGGAGTATTTACATTATTCTCTCATAAGAAGTTCAGTTAAAATTTTTTGGTTTCATTATCTTTTATATTATTTTTAATTATTATTTTGCATTTATCGCAAACAATTTAATTTGGATCTAATTGATATATAAATATATATATATATACTGGAAACTTTAATGTTAATTTGCATTTATGTTCCTTATATGTGATTATGAGAAATTAAAAGTTTTCCTGATTTAAAAATAATTGCATTTCTGTTTTACGATCGGAAACTCCGTTGGTATCCCAGGCAACGGTTTTTAAGAAGCTTATATTTTATTAATTAGAGAAGATAATGTTTAGATAAGTACATTCATAATTTTTGATTATAAATATATTTTTTATTTTTTTAACGACTTTATTTAATATACCCTCTTTGAATTATTATTAAAACTATGATTGCAATTATCATTAGTCTGACGTTTGCATAAAACATGGAGTTAACGTATTATTTTTATTGACGAGGGAGAACAGTCGCTGCATCAGTATTATTCATTTGATACCTCTTTAACATTCCGAAGTTTGCGCAAAGCTTAATATTATGCAACAGTAAGGATATAAAAATATAGGCTTTTCTTCACACGCACAAAATGGAATTAGTTTTATTTTTCTTAATTGTTTTTACTTTTTTTATATCTTATTATGGATATTTTTAAATGTAGGAATTTTGACCTTTATTGAGAAATAATGATATCGTCACATGTTTTTTTACACCGAGGTCGCCTGATTTAGAATCCATTGGTTTGTAACTGAATAAGAACTCAATTCTTTTTAAAATAACAGAAACCTTCTCCTGAGGAATATCAGATTAACCTGGAAACCTTATAAACAAAATTAAATTCTAAATACCTTCAATCATTTCATTTAAATCCTTTTAAACCTTAAATTTAAGATCCATTCGAATTTCTCTTCTCTTAAATTTATGTAAAGCATTGGTCCTCAGTAAAATCAGTTACAGATGTCAGACGTACTCTTCCGTGAGTAATTCTTTACTAAAACTACTTGATCCAATCCACAGCGCTGATCTTCATATTACTCTTGACATCCATCGCACACTCTCACCCCGAAGTCGGCTAGTATTTCACTACTGTCATATAACAGAAGCTTCTTCACCTATCACAATATAGTTTCATGGTATATGGAGAATTATGATGATATAATTATAGAGTTTGAATTCTCCAAAGATCCCCTATTAGAAATTAATATCATGTTCTTCCGGCATAATATAAGGCTCAATCCATGCCTCAAAATTATCTATTTACACCTTCCTTCATCTTGGGCTTCTTTTTAGATAAATGTCATTACAACTTCTACAAGCAACTGTTGTTTATCATAGTACTACTTGGACAGAGGATATTAGACTTCATTAATATCCAAGGTATATAATTCCAAGTTTGCGCCGGCTGTGTGTTCCTTAGAGACAGGTGAAAATGCGAGAGGCATAGGCTTAAACAAGGTCCCGTCCTTCCTGGGTGCCAAGCACATACAGTTCTGTTTTATCTGTAGGCTTATTTAAAATCAAAATCCCAGCCCCACATCACTTTACATGCAACTGTTTTCTTGCATTCCATTCATGCATTGCAAACTGATCGCTCCAAAACACAAATGGTTGTAGAAATATTTTTTATTTTATACAAATTTCATGAGAAAAAACGTCAAGTTGTACTTCTCTAGGTCCTGAGCTATGCAGGTGTTCTGAGAACTTATCGGATGCAGTTTTTGCAAAATGAAATCACGATTAACTTCTTTAAACTACATTTCTCTGAAGGGTAAAGTCTACAATAAAACCGTGGTGATCCCAGAGGAAACAGAGCGCATTGATTTTTTGGTAAAAGCTCATATTAGAACAGGAAATATCTTCACGCCCACGTTATGCTCTTTAGCCAAGCTCTCCAACTGGATATTTTCTCTTTCTATTCCGACGCATAATATTTATGGATCTCTTGTATCCTCCTGGAATGCACATGTTTAGATGGTTCACGTTATGGACAGATAAGATTACTGACCAATAACTTTCTAAATACTTTGTCCGCTGTGACTGGATTCCTGGTTTTCATTAAGTTTACCAGGTTAAAGAAACCAATTTAATGAATTTGGGTTCATGCACCACGATAATTTAAATAGTTATAAGCGGTATATGGTGTAACCCCATCGATATACACAAACATATATATATATATATATATATGTGTGTGTGTGTGTCATCGCGATAGCCTAATTGCTAGAGTATTTGGTTTCCTTTACAGAAGTTTTGAGTTTGCGCCTAGGCGGCGACAGAAATTATTATGAAAATTAAATTAAATAACCGCTACAGTCATGTTGCAGGCAATGACAAACCACCACATATACTATCATATGCGTGCTAGTTAGTATACAGCAGACACATATGAGACTGCATTTGTAACGTGATAAATCAAACATTTACAATCAGTTACAAATGTAGTCTTGCGTGTACATTCACATTGCAAGTAGCAATTTCCATGAACACTACCTTCATCTGTACAGCTGGAGTGTACAAATAGGTAGTCATGATACCCCACTGAAGTGACCGACACAGAAGAATATATATATATATACATGGGCGTCGCCAGCGGGGGCAGCGAGGGGCAGCTGCCCCCCCCGGAGCTTTGAAACTTTTTAATCAACTGGCCATGATGAGTATTCATAGGCGCGTAATCATGGACAATTTGGAAAACTTATGTTTTAATTAAGATTCTATTCTTGTTTAATAAAATATCAAGCCTTCACAACTTATAAATTTTATTTTTCCTATAACTCATATCCTCTGTCTATCATCTCCCCCCCCCGGCGGCTGAAAACTCATCTTGCCCCTCCCTGGCTCATCGGCTAGCGACGTCCTTGTATATATATACTAGCTTTTACTCGCAACTTTATACGCAAGGAATTAGTATTTCAAGTAATCTGTTTCGACGTGAAAACAAATCTAAATGAAAGAGGTTTTATTATTAAATCATAACTGTAAGTTTTTATTTTTTTTATTAAGTATTTACTTCTATATATTTTTTTTATTATTTACTTTTATGTAATTATTTTTGTTTCTTTACATTTACAGTAGTAATATTTTAATTCAACACATTTTTTTCAAGTACGCTGTTTCGACGTGAAAACAAATCTAAATGAAAGAGGTTTTATTATTAAATTAAATCATAACTATAGGTTTTTTTTTTATTTTTTTATTATTATTAATTTTTTTTATTAAGTATTTACTTCTATATATTTTTTTTATTATTTACTTTTATGTAATTATTTTTGTTTATTTACATTTACAGTAATAAAATTTTAATTCAACACATTTTTGTAAACAACGTTTTTCAGACGTTGTCCTGCCAGTGTATATTCATTTATTATTCAATATATATATCTCAAATGGATGCTCTGTATATTACAATGAATAATCGATAAAGCTTTATCGTAAAATGCGTAAAAGTGAAAGATTACTCATATTTATAATAATTTATTATTATTATTACAGATTTACGATAAATTATATAATTTTTTCTATTAATAATTCACGCGAATGAACAATATATTTTACTATTCTATTCGCCGTATAACCGAACTAATTTTAAATGTCTCAAATTAATACTAACATCTAGCGTAACACAAATGGATAAACAATTGGTGTATAGATGTACCGATTTTTTGGAATTCATAGTCTAGACCAAGTAATATATAGTTGACCATACGAAAAACATGGATCTTCTAAATTCAATTCAGCAACTGCAATCGTTTGAATGTGAAGGGCAAATCAGTGGGAGCCGCTACCGCTGCGCCGCCGGTACGTCCCGCCCTCCGTCGCACAAATTCATTTTAGTAGCGTAAACGGCGCATGACTGGCCCCGTGCCAGGCATTTTTTTCTATATCTCAAATGTCTCAACTTTCGCATTTATAATATATCTTTTTATCGTTTTATTTTATTTTATCTTTTTATCTTTTTACTTTTTAATTTTTATCTTTTTAAAAAAATCCGCCGGAAAATGAAATATATCACTTATGACGACTTTACAAAAATGCCGAAACTAAAATTTCAAATAATAAAAACGCCCAAAAATATAACATCCCATATGAACTCTGCCACCCTATTATTCCGCCTTAGGGGTGGAAATTAATAAACTGGCTATTCAGGTGTCTAAAATAGCTTACCTACATATCAATTTTCATACTTCTAAGTTCAGTAATGTCATACTTTCATACAAACTTTCACCCCACTTTTCACCCTTGTATGGGGTGATTTCCAGAATAAAAACTACCCTATATCCTTCTCTGGACCTCAAACTATCTCCATACTAAATTTCATCTAAATCGGTTCAGCGGTATAAGCGTGAAAAGGTAACAGACAGACAGATAGACAGACAGACAGAATTACTTTCGAATTTATAATATTAGTAAGAATGTATATATACATACATATATATGTATTAATTACAACGTAATTCTTAGGCTACCCCGTATTAGAAAAAATGTCCCAAAAATGTCCCATTTTTATGTAACGTTTGTTATATTTTGTAGGATTTTTGTTATTGTTATTTAAAAAATGTCACAAGAAATAAAAGCACGAGGGGTCAAGGGGCACATCCCTTTGCGAGGCCAAAATGGCCGAGTTTATATATATATACATACACATATATATATACATACATATATATCTCCCCCTGGCAAAAGTGGCGTTCATGAGAAAAAGGCAGGTAATTACACAGAATACACTCTCTATTGAATTGAGGAAACGTATAGTTAAGTCATATGTATGGGCAGTGGTACTGTACGCTGCAGAAACATGGACGCTAAATAAGAAAGATATGCAGAAAATTGAAGCTTTTGAAACTTGGTGCTGGCGACGCATGTTGAAAATCTCATGGGTCGATAAAATATCGAATGCGGAAGTTTTTAGTCGAGCACAAGAAAATAGGTCACTCTTGAATACGATCAGGAAAACAAGGCTGAAATGGATAGGTCACGTATTAAGACATAATAGCCTACTGAAAGACATCATAGAAGGAAAAATACCAATGCGCAGACCAAAAGGAAGACCAAGGCAGACGCTGATAGATACAATCAAGAAGGAAACAAACATTAAGACATACGCAGAATTGAAAAGGCGAACAGCGGATAGGAATAGGTGGAGGACTTGGACGATAGGGGCGAACCAGTCAAACGACTGAAATACCAATTTGATTGATATCTCCCCCTTAGGGGGCACTTTTGTGCAACCGAGGAACCTGAGTTCAGGGTATGGGGTGCGTCCATAGGTGGCGGATGATGGAACAGCCTTCAGATGTGGAGGTTAACTGTAAATAAATCTATGACAAATAGGCAGTCGCGGACCAAGAATGGCAGTATTATCAGGGTGTAGGGGGGAAACCTTGAGAAAAGTTTCCTTAAAAAATCCTACACAAACCCGATGACAACACTGTTAAGGCGAGAAGTCCTAAATTAAATATCATTACTTGTTATAGGCTATTGAAGAATGACTTTTCTGAAGGCTAAGTCCAAGGCATACATGGACGGCAATCAAATTATGATTTAACCGGTTGTGTAACTGCACCATGGAAAGAAGCGGGACCCTTTGTCCCAAGCAAACCAATCATGCAGAACAATATAACATGCAAAAGTATACCTAGCAATCCGATTGACAATCGACGCCGCATCACCAGGACTGCGAGTGTGAAATGGGCTACTAACTGTGGAGTGACAGGTGACCAGGTCTTACACAGAAAATACACGACTGGAACTAAATCAAACTCTAAAAACCTCAGGATATGTACCTGGAACGTTCACGGTTTGAATAAAAGGGGAAAGCTACAAATACTAGAAAATGCAGTTGGTAATATTGCAATAACAAGTATATATCCGAAACCCACTGGAGAAATAATAGACATTTTATTTCTGCTAACAACAATTTGATCATTTCCTCCAGCAATGAACAACAGTCACCTAATGGAGTAACACTAATAATCAACAGGACTATCAAGGATGCTGTAGTAGGTTATGAAACTATAAGTGATAGAATAGTCTCCGTTAAATTAGAAGCTCAGCCAGTTAGCCCAAACATAATACTAGCATAGGCTCCAACCTCAACAGCCATTAATGAAGAAATAGAAAATTTCTATGGAAAACTGACCAAGACCATTAAAAATGTCCGAACAGAGAAATGTTTCTAATAATAGGAGATTTCAATGCCAAAGGCGGTAAGACTAACGATGATGACCAGCTGAGTAACATTGTGAGTAAGTAAAGTTTAGGCACCAGAAATGAACGAGGGGAGATGCTCCCTGGATCCTGTATAGAAAATAACCTATGCATAGCAAATACATATTTCCAGAATCATCCACAACGACTTTATATATGGCGATTTCTAGATGGCCATACAATTTTACGGCCTATATTATATTCATATGATTAAAAATACACAATCGTAAACCTAATTTCAACTTTATTACGCTGTAACTACTTTTACAAGTCATTTTTACATCGAGGTTAATATGAAATATCACGTAATGTTTTTGAATTGATTTGGATGTAGCATTTTTGTGTAAGAAAGTTTTATTGTTTCATAAAAGCTATTATGAAATCCACGAGCTTCGGTATAAAGGCTCGTCAACAGTCGATAACTTGAAATTGTTATGCGAACTATGAATTACAAAATTAGTCAATTAAAACCAATTCTTTCGTAAGAATCATAGAAAACTATCATCTGAAGATTTTCAGGGGTTGTCTGAAGTTTATAAAATTGAGAAAAAAAAAATATATATATAATGAAAAAGATCGAACGACCTCTAACTTTACGAGAATAAACCAATTTATTTATTTTACATATTTAAATTTATTTTAATTATTTAGTTTCGCGATCGATAATTAATTGTAGGTTAATTACGCGATCATATGCGAGACTAGAGATAACTGTACGCCGATCTGACTGTACGGAGAAATGGGGCGGAGCATGATGAGTGTGTGTTGATCTTACAAGTACAATCACTGAGGGAGTGGTCCTATTTCAACATTTTTAAAATCAATTTTATTATCTTTACTGTACAAAAAGTTTAGTAATACAGACGAAGACAGATTCGTACGGTTTATTTAATGTTTATTTATCATTTTTTTTTATTTATTTTTTTAAATTTTCCTCCTCACCTTTTTTGTATGCGCCGTTTGTAACTATTAAGGTTATTACAGCACATATATGGAGGTAACTTATATGTGTTCGGTCAAACCACTCGTTCTAACGAAGGCTATAACGCTTATGACGTTAGTTGTAGTATTTGCCAGACAGTTCTGTATGTTGTTGGGTAGACTATGTTGCGTCCTGAACGTGGCAAACTTTGAGCACGTGAGAAGAATGTGTGGAACTGTCGGTATACCAGCCTGGCCGCAGGAGAAGCACATAGTGGGGGGCGAAGATTTTCTAATTACATGACCGTGCGACATAGTGACGTGGCCGATTCGCAGCCGGCTAAGACTTTTAAAATCATGCCGGGATATTCCCTCCGGTGGCCACCATGGTTCGACTGTGGGCTTAATGTTTTTTAAGAACGTTGCCGTAGCTGCCCATTCTGTTTTCCATTATTTATCATAACTTTATCGTAAATTTATTAAAACTTTGAATGCTTTCGTTAAATAGGAAATGCTAATGTTATTGGTCTTACAATTTTATCTACGTGTAAAATATTCCTTATTTTTGTTTATTGTTTTACAAATAAAACTTATTGTATTTATTTTGGATCCCTTCCAAAATTACTTTTTATATACGCTACTGTTCAATATATCATATTTCAGTTAATAAATAAAAAAACCAATAATGAGTAATGCAAATTTAAGCCGATCAACATATTAAAACTGGATACTTAGATATGTGTAATTTTAGTTTTAACAAAATGCTTTGTATGTTTTTATTTGCATTTTTAAATTTTAAAACCGGATGCAGTTATCTTAAATGAATAATTATGAAATATGCGACAGTATTATATAAAAAAGTTCGACTGAATTCCTCAATAATTATTCGGTAACCCGTATTTGTTGGGGAATGCCATTTTAATGAAATTTAGGGAAAAGTAAATTCAAGTTAATTTATAGACGAGTTACATGTCGAATATTTCCTGTTAATAATTTAAGTTTGAGAAAATTAAAAAAGAAATAATACACGGAAACATGATATCAGCTATCTAATTGGTTGAAAACCATTTTTATATTTAAAACCTATATAGCAGAACAAAATTAAACACGCAATGCAAACGGTGCTGCTAATAAATCCTTTGTATACGGGTGCGTATAGAAGATTCCAATTTTTCTGATACATGGTACGCAATGACTCTTGAGCCACCGTCATTGGTAATAAAGGACTAATTGCTTTTAGCATAGGATGCATTCCTTCTATCGGCCACAACATACCTTCAAACAGAAACAATGTACAGTATACCAGTCACGATTTATTAAGCAAATTATGAATATATTTACAGTTGCGTGATCATAGTGGGTGCGGGAATAATGTTCCCCAATTAAAAATATATCCCGAGAGCATATTTAATGTTTCTTCTTTAATTCCATTTTTTTTGCTAATTAATTGATTATTATTTAATTATTTTATAACATAACTGATTAAACGAAAGTATAAAATGAATCTATCAGTGCTTACTTGCAGAATCTATTTTAAACACGGATTAAAAAGAAATTGATGTAAAAACTCTTCTAAAAGTTACGTCCAGCTACGGCATATTTGACAATACTTTATATTTTAATTATACGGATAAAATAATAAGCGTATACAATAAGATGAAATATGTAGACACATTCAGGTGTGTTCAAATGGTTTCCCACAATATGTTGTTTTTTTTTAAACCTCCCTTTGGGCACGCCAGCTAAGGACCTACACCCAAAAACAGCAAGAAATAAATGAGTCGTCAGTAAAATTTTGATTCGGTCGGATATGAACAATATAAAGGAACCAATGGATGAAATAATGGATGGTGATGGGAAGGACAAAATATAAGATGCACAATAACGAGTAGGTTGAGTTTCAGCAGACAAGAATATAAAATAAAACGTTCGACAGAAAGGAATGTACATTGAAAAAAGATGTGATTGGCGTCGCAAACCACCACTTCGTTGAGGTGAAGAGGATAATTTAGAGAGGAGACAAGGGAATGTAGCGAAAACGAGAGCAAGGGAGAGCAGAATGAATGCAAGTGAATCATAGAAATGACAACAGAACAGGGAAGTGAAGGAAGCTCAAAGAACACCCCATGTATTAGAAGGAAGACTAGGCTGTACAGACAGATAAAAGGACTATTCGTTACGAAAGGTGGTTTCCCGCGGTAAAAAATATTTAAAAAAAAATAAGTTTAAAAATATCACTATTTTTTTTATTGTTAGATAATCCGACATCCGATGAATGATTTAAAAAATTTTCTATTCCTTGTTCTGTTCATTTATATTTTATAATAACAAAAAGCTACAAATCCACCGTGTCAGTTGTTGTTTTAACAAAATAAATAATGCGATAGTGAATCTTCGCATTTCTCATACCGGTTTGTTATTAATTCATTTGTTTTGGTTTATTTTGTAAAATATTTTTGGGAAGTTTTAGAAGGCGTTTAAATTTTCAAATCTCGGCCGCGGTTACTGGCTTGCACGTATTTCAAATGCATTGGAAAAAACGGATTTTTAGATTTTTCATTTTGATTTAGCGTATTATTTAATCAACTTGAATATTTTGGATTTTGTAAATTGCTCTACCTAACATTGAGTTACTGTTTTCACATGTTTTTAAAACATATATAAGGCAAAATAACGTATTATTTTACAGTGAATTCGTGTAATAAAGGAATGTCGAATTATGAAGCGAGACAAGGAACTATTTTAATACGATTTTTAATATACACAAAAATTAAATTTATAGATATGTGGTAGGAATTCCAAGTTGCACGTGTATGGCGTGATGATACTGCATCGCTTGTCGAACATTCTAATAGAGAAATTGGAGAAAATTTTCTACAAGAAGACCTGAATGATGCGTGCAAATGGACACACGAAAAGAAATAATTAATTAATGCCAAAAAAAAAAAAAAAAAAAACAAAAACAAAAAGAAAACAAAACAATAAAAAAATAAAAGTAATGAATATAAGAACGTCAAGTCGATTTAGAGCAGTCGTTCTTAAAATCGTTTTACATAAAATGTTACGTCTAGGTGAGGAACATGTATATTGTTGTGATTACTCAGAAACGTTAACAAATTTAAATGCACTTCGGGGATTTGATCAATCATTAAACATGGAGTCACCATATTGGTAATATTACAATAAAAATCAAGCAATCTATTCTGACTTCATACCAATTACAAGTCAGGACTTAAAAAATTCTAAGACTGTATTTTATCTGATTGATAATGTGACTAGAATTAAATACGGAATTTGGCGAGAAACAGAAATAATGGAAATATAGAAAATTAGCAAGTTGCAAAAAAGCTGCCCAAAAAATATTATTACCTAACCGGATCCAGTCGCACATATTCACGAATATCACACTTGATGAAATAAGAATGACGAAATGTCATCAAAAAGCATTTATTACTGCGACTAAATTAATGAAGTATAAAAAGAAAAGATACAAAGTTACCAACAAGAGAAAGGATATACAGGAGTAGGAATTATGATAAAATTTACTATATACGATCAAATTGTCGGTGATAAAATTAATGGAAAGTATACTGAAGGAAATTTGAGAAGAAGCAAAATTCGAGCAGATGAAAGAACAAAATATAGAAATGGTTGGTAGCGTGTATAAAAAATAAAAACAACGTTATTAACAATGAGAATAAACCGTCGGTTCTTTATTTCATGTTTTTATCTGATTTCATGCTTTTTTTGTTTTTTTCATGTGCCTCTATATTGACTGCATTTCCATAATATACTAGTTTAATATGAGATTTAGAATGTTGGTGGGAGAGCCACTGTAATAGTACTGAACGAAATGTAAGTAATTTATTATAATTTAGGCTCGTAAATTATAATTCGAAAAAATATCGAATTACAGATAATTAAGATTAAGATGATGTAAATACTACGAATGAATAAACGATATAATCATGTTGTAAACCCACAGACGGGCTTTTGTTCGCGGAACCCGTGAATTATTAAGAAAAAAATGACTCTTTCTGTGTTTTTCTTAGCAACTTTTCCGATGATAATTTGGATTAATGTCAACGACAAACTAAAATAACTTTTCTTGATAGTACATGGCTGAGATTAATTGGTCAGTTTAAGTTTTGAAAAATCTCGTTCTCTTGAGCGTATAGTGAAAGAGTAAAATTAATTTCAAAGGCTATATACAAGAACTTGAAAAGTTTTTAATTAAAGAAGAGAATGTTTTTTTTTATTTATTTTTTTTTATATTTTTATTTTATTTTTATTTTATTTTTATTTTATTTTTGGGCGTGTCAACTACGAACACATTAACCCAGTGCAAGCGAAATTTTTGCAAGTGTCAATGTGCGGCAGCGGGATTTGAGCCCGGTTCTACCCGAACAAATTAACTAATTAGCTATGCCACGGTAGCTGTTAGGGAGAATGTTAAATACTTCAATGTTTGGACTTTAACAGGTTCAATACAAAAAGATTAATAATTCTTAGTGAAGTTCAAAGGTGGCATTTTTTGTGTAAGTACGATTTGTTGAACTTTTCATAAATTTCACGTTTAATATCGCACATAAACGTTATTAAAGTTTTCCCTAAAAGAAAAAGCTATAAACATAGAATGTGTAAAAGTTAATTTCTTTTCAGTTGAATCATATAGATTAAGATGAGATTTGTTTATCAGTTTTGTAGTAAGCGGGATGCTTTTACTTCTTTGCATCATAGTTGTGGCTCTTTGTTAAAGATCGGATCTATTACTAAAGACACGGATACTTGCCTACCAGGTATAGAAAGAACCAATTCGCTTGCCCTGATTTTTTCAAAATAAGTTACGGTCGATAAGTTTTACAGCAGGTTAATATAACCGTTCTTTTTGTAGGACTTTACCGATTATGCCAATTTTAAACCAAATGGAATGCCACAAAAAAAAGCAACAGGGAAATTTAAAATGTTTGATTTTTTCTTTCTTTTTTTTTTTTTTTTTTTTTTTTGTGACTAAATTTATTGTAGAATTTTGTTTTATAGTTTTGAAACCAGTGAAAAGATTCCAAATAAAGTGCGGAGGAGTGAATAATCTCAGATTATTCTTTTATTCCTGGTATAATTTTATCTTTAATAATTCGAATGCGCAACACAATCTTTTCGTTATCTTTCACGTTGGTCTTACTCAAAGTTTTAGATTAACGTCTAAATTTTACCGTTATTCGTAAGAATGGATAATACTAGGGGTGTGCGAGACCCCGAAATTTTGGAACGGGACGACGGAAAGGTTAAATCGGGACGGGATGATTCGGAATTCTCGATTATCGGGATTTGCCGAATTTTCAAGATTTCCCGAGTTTTACGGGAATTCAGTGATTTATTCAGGATTCTCGATTCTTTCGGGATTTCTCAATTTTTTTTTTCTATAAATTTTTTAAAACTAAATTAAATGTATAGAAAAACCGACGCCTATATAACTGTACTGTTTTTTTGTTGTATGCCATTTGTATAAACCATTTTATATATAAATGAAAATAGATAACAAATATGTAACTTTATAAATCAAAATAACATGATTATATTTGGTAACATTATAGAGGCATTGCAGGGAGATCCTCATACGCCAGACAAATCAATGAACATAAGGAAAGAAGCGTACGGCCAAGTAAGGAAGTGGCGGAGATATAAGTTGTGGGGAAAGTGGAGGTAGGCGTGTGGTGAGCCCAGAAATGAAGAAGGTGTAGGGCCACAGCGCGCGATACCCCGAAGAAGATAGACTTCATGGCTCATCATACGCTTAGCTCCACTCTACTTTTCTTCGAGCTGATATCACGCTCCACCTGTCGTATCTTCTTCGGGGTATCGCGCGCTGTGGCCCTACACCTTCTTCATTTCTGGGCTCACCACACGCCTACCTCCACTTTCCCCACAACTTATATCTCCGCCACTTCCTTACTTGGCCGTACGCTTCTTTCCTTATGTTCATTGATTTGTCTGGCGTATGAGGATCTCCCTGCAACTATTTATTTATTTTTTTTTTTTTTTATTTTTTTTTTATTTATTTTATTTTATTTTATTTATTTTCTTTTTTTTAATAATAATAATCAAATCAAATATGTTCATAATAATACAAGTTCCACCTATGTGCAAAAACTGTTTTCGAGTGATGGAGCATTGAAAATATAATAAAAAGCACTGAAGAGAATAAAAGAAAACTTAGCGAATGAAAAAATAAATAGATGAAACTCCTTTATAGTGAACACGCCTTTTCTACGTGATGATGCGCTGCCAATTAAGGGAAAACGGGACGGAAAAGATAAAGAAAAAAACGAGAAATGACTAAGAAGACAAAAAATAAACAAACAACAAAAAACTACAAATATGCCTCGAATAACTTTCGGTTTCTAAAACTTCGGTGAGCATTAGGCTTTTTTATTGAGATGGAAATATATACGAAAACGAAGAGATAAATTGTAATACATTATTTGAAAGGGAACGCGATCACTAACTTGCTTTTAATTCGGACAGCCCTTCTCTTACGCTCCATCTCTACCCCGCTTAACAGTTACAGGTAACAAAGCACTCTTATCGCATCTGATCTACCTGAGCCGGCCTTTTATCTATTATCACTGTTTGACATAATATGACATAGTTCGATATTCGGCACATGTGGCAGTCTGCGCACACCTGTGGACGCCACCGGCCCGTACACAAAGATACTACCAGAGCCGTTAATCGACGACGTTCTCGAAAATCAAAGTAATACTAAAAACAGAACTAATCATTTATTATTTTGTCGTCGAAAGATCGCGCCACCAACTCTAATTTGTATCAATATTAACAATTTTAAAACAATAATGTAACAATTTTACATAAGTGTTATATATATATAACGAACCTTTGAGTAAACAAAAATAATGCTATAACAGCAACAAAAATTATTTACCTGGTATTTTTAAATAGAAAGTATCCAAGAGAAAAAATATGCATTGCAATCTAAAACAAACATACAAATTTCTGTACAACTGCATTCACTCAAAACACAACAACAATATTTTATACATCTCATACTTTATTCTACAAACAAATGACCTTTTCGTAGTCTATCTATAAAAAAAGATAACCTAATCTCGTCATCCTCAACCGCAAAGCAAAAAAATACTCAGCTTCATTTTGAGAAAATTAACGTGTAAAAATGAGAAAATTATAACAAAGATATAGGTCAAGTAGTATTACATTACTTTTGAGTAGTTTCAAGTTGCAATCACAGATTTTTTTCAAAAATAATTTATTGATTTAGTAACTTCTAGTAAAAATTATGGGACACAAGTTGACAGAATCGAGTAAGCTCGAAAAAAATCGGGAAATACCGTGAAATATAGAAAATATCGAAAAATCCCGAAAATCGAAAGTCCCGACTCGTTCCGTCCCGGCATTAACTTTCCCGGCGCACACCCCTAGATAATACATAACTATTTAAACCTGCATCTTTCAACCTGTTGTTTTTAGTACTTCTTAAAGAAATTATGCTATCGCTTTTATCAGACTTTACTATAACGGTACTACGTGAATTCTTTTTTCAATGATATTTTTAACCGTTCTGATAGGTTGCTGTAGTCCTTATTATTCGTTAAATAGCGTTAAAAACAATCATAGGGTGATTGAAGCAGCTAATAATATAAATCGTAAAAATATGTATATTTCAATGACCGATACTTCCTATAATTCTGTGATTTACCTGTCTCTCTGTTCGATCGATTAATGAGATAGTGTGATACCAGTTGTATTGTTTACCTTTTCACTTTTAACCCCCTATTTTCATTATTTGCGTTGAAATTCTTAAACGGCAGTAGTTTTATGTTATAATGTTTTTCGTCAAATAGTCGTCTTCGTTTTCTGTTTTTTCTTTAAGCCCGTTAATTAATATTTATATATTAGATAAAACGTTTTTTAAAAAAATTATTTCAAAGGAAAACATACATATATAACAAGACTGTGGCCAGAATTTTGAAAAGAGGGGAGTTTTGAAAATTTTCTTGGCATATTTATTTTATAAATAACAATACATTTTTCACTAATATTCATGCCATTAATAATTTTTTCCATCATTTTGATTTATGTATTAATAATTTACATAAATGAATTATCGTACAAACATTAACAAAAATTACATAAGTTATTGATTATACTCGTAATAATAAAATTTGCATAAAATATTAATGAAGTATCTAAAAATATGGGGCATATTTTTTCTTTTTTCTTTTAGAGGTAACAACATTCCAAAGAATCATCGATATTTATTTTAAATATTTGATTTTTTTCAGATTTTTGTGTATTTATAATAACTATTTCAGTTCTCATGGGGTGGGGGAAGAGTTTAATCTCCCCCGTGGACACGGCCTTTATACATAACATATGTATATGTACCTACTAATCGAGCTTTATCTTTATTCTGAACATGCAGATCAAAGTATTCATTGCAAACATTTAAGAAACAACAGCGTGAATTTTATCAAAATTCTTAGAGCCATATTTCCAATTTCGTTATAGAGGAATTACTCATTTAATAAGGTACGTATAAACCGAACCTTACTCGGATCGGAACTTGCAAATTAATCAATGGATTAATAAATTTCACAACCAGTCAAGCATTTTAGCAGTAATATGTACACGACAGCTACATTTTTGTATACATTGAGAGTATTCTCAAGTTACAGAAAAGGAAAAAAACCCGAAATATTATTACAAATTGTACAAATTGACATCTGTTATAACGTTATCTGTATATTTCGGAATTAGCATAATATTTAAATCCGTTGTATAGAGCATAAATATAAATTTATTTCAACACCAAACAAACGTATTATGCTTTTATTTATTTTTAATTAACAGTGTAAATAAATGTATTTTTTTTTACCATGGTATAAATAGACGAATTACTTAATTTTTAATAAACTCTAAAAATACGCTGATCACTCAAGCATTGCTCGTTTCATAGAGCCTTATTGACGGAAACACTTCGACTAATCGATTTGTAGAAACCCCTTAAATACTCCTAATTCGTGAATTTCATCAAAACCGTTAGAGGAGAACCCTGTTAGATATATAAATTTATGTGAACTTTTCACTTCACATATATATATCAGTGGCGGATTCACGGGGGGAAAATAGGGAATATCCCCCCACGAAGAATCTATGAAAAAATTTGTTATAACAGAGAAACTTTTATACTATAAAAGATTTGTATAAATGTTATCTGCGGATTTAATTATAACTAATATTTAATACTATTTTCTAGTAAAACTATTAATGTTCCTTTTTTATTCTATTTTAAACACAACTGTCGTCGATCTATTGCCATTTTTATTTATTTTTAATTTTTATTTTGTAATGTAAATGAAAATAGTTCAATGAGAAATATATATATATAAACTTGCTTAGGAACAAAGAGAATTCGGATCGGATTACTAACAAAAATAAAAAAAGAAGTAAAGTCTAATAAAAATACTATCTTACTATTTCTAAACTACCATTTTAGCAAGGATTTTATAATTTCGTTTTATTTTTCACCTAAAAATAAAACTTAATTTAAATTAAATTGTAATAATTATGTATTTTTAAAATATTTTCAAATTTCTATAAAGGTTGCTATTTGATTTTCTTTGTGAAACAAAGAGTATTTCTCAAATCCATTGCCTACCGTAGAAGATTTTACGTAATTATATAATCCCTCCCCCAATGGCCTTCTGGATCCGCCCCTGTATATACATATATATATATATATATATATATATATATATATATAAAATATATATACTGATTTTTTATTTTTATCGTGAAAGCAATCAGTATAAAAAATTTGCAAACGTGTAGCATCCCAACACCGAAACAACCGCTTAGCTGAGTACTAGACCCATTCGGTGCATATTTATTTCTTAAAAATTCGTTGGTTTCCACCTACCACTTATAGCAAACTGAGGAACTACAGATCCGACTCCAATGAACGTTATTGTATATTGCGAATCGCAGAAAAATCCGACTGTAAATCCTGAAATATGAAAAAGAAACGTATTAAAATAATTTTAAGAGACGGTTAATCATTGCAAAAGAAATAGACAAAATTTTAATTTATAACCATAATGAACATTGAGAAGAGTAATGATTGAACCTACCAAAAAACATGCCGCAAAGTCCTATCATGTACAAAAGCAGGAACGGTAAAAACATATTGGAATGAAGATTGTACTGCAAAACATAATTTTTTAAGAGCATTACGCTTAATAACTGCACCATTAATAACAACATCTGGATGATTAAATGTGATAAAAATACTTCAAATTCGTTCACACCTATTTAAGTAAATCGAGAAAGGTTAATTATTATGCGCTATTAAATAAACATGGCCAAAAACATTATTAAAAATCAAGAAATGTAAACTTAAAATATGTCAGCGGTATGTTTAAGCTCTTCATATTCATTTATACGGAATATGTCAGTGCCATATGTGTTTTTAAATGTATGTTTAAGCGCGTATTTTATAACCAAATTTCAATCGTATCGGCGTTAATTCGCTCTTCATTACGTTGGCAGAAGTAGAATAAAAAATACCTTATTATTGAGCCATTATTATTATTATTATTATAAGCCGATTAGTTATGGATATCATGTTCGTCGTGAAGTCCAACAACGGATAACAATTTCAGGTTCACTTATAGGAACGTTCGAAGTGTTCTTTTTCTTTCCTCGCTTATACTCTGTTACCTTTTTTGTAATTGTTTACAAACTTGAAATTAGGGGCGTACACTATCAACTTAAACAATTACGGTATTTCATAAAGTTCAATCTTCTGATTTATCTAAAATTTAGACGATATTGAATAGAGAATAGTTTATTATCGTATAAAATTTTCTGATTCAATGTAAATGAATACATGACCTGTTTGTTAAAATTTATAAATAGAATAAAAATAAATTTTTTAATAAGAAACAAAAATAAGTACAAAATAATTTATTTTGACATTAAATCATCCAAATCAACATAAATATGAATATTTTATAGTCGCAATAAATAGATTATTAACTACTCTAATAACTGTAAATAAAAAACAAATAGAAATTAAAATATTAAAAATTTTGACAAGTATTAATGGTTATGGTGAACAGATAATAGATAAATTAATTTACAAAATAAAATCTAAATCAAAATATATACAAAAATCAAATAATAATAATAATAGTAAAGGTTGGCCTGTTTCCCTAGTCTGTAATTAGTCTTTGGGTGAGGCACTTTTCTCTTTATTTTTTCCGGTCTCCCTTGACCAACTCTTGTATTTTTCTGACTCTGATGCTATTAGTTCTCTAAAAATCCTTAAGCCAAGTTATAACGCTACCCGTGACGATGGCTGCATGGCACCTAAGGAAACAGAGGAGTCGCTAACGGAGCCTCTGATAAGATCATCATGGCATGGAGCTCTACCATGGCAATTTTCGTGGGAATTAGGATAAATACCAATAATTATAATAATAACTTTGTAAGAAATACTAGAAGTCGCCTTAATTTTAAAATATTCAAGATAATCGAAATACACAAAATCTAAATCAATCTGTTGAAGATGCTTTGCTCACAAATCAGTCAGCAACCACTAAAACCGGAAAACCACGGCAACGAATGGCACGGACGAAGGAGATGAATAATCACATCATACGGTGTTACTACACCATCACTAAACTTCAATCAATACCATTAAATAAATCACAGTTTCTAAAGATAGTCCTGGAAAAATACTCAGAATATAAAAATATATCGGAATAACGATTATCAGACCAGAAAAGATTTATAGTAAATAGTAACGGATTAACAACCCTTGAAAAAAAAGAAATAAAAAAAAGTGTAGCACAGACTTCATATGAAAATTAGTTTGGAGGTTTTCAAACAGTGCAAAGCCCTATAACGAAACAAAAAAATAAAGATCAGACGAATCAAGCTATTCAGAGTACTGAAAAAGACAACTTAGAACCAACAAGCGTACAAAAAATAAACACACAACAAAGTAATGATAAAACAAGATACGATAAAGACGATGAAATACAAGAAATATTGCAATCTTATATGATAAAATAGGGAGGAACAAACCCAACATAGAGAGATATTTTACCTAAATTGTACGAAAATAAAAATATATATGAAAAAATCAATGTAATAAATGAAACCTTGTCTAAATATGAAAATAAACTGGATAGTCTGGAAGAATCACAAACTCTAATATATTGTGCCGCATCAGCAATTATTGAACTTAATAACCAAGTACAAATTAAAAACAAAAAAGAAAAAAGATATCAGAAACCTAAATGGCAAATAAGAATAGAAAATAATATAGAAACCCCGAGGAGAAACATAGGTAAGCTAACACAACACATCTTGGATAATCAATCAAAAAAACTAATTAAAAATATCGAAGTTTTAAAAATGCCTAATGAAAAATACCAAGAAACGTTGGATAGATTAAAACAGAAGCTAGTAGTTCAAGTAGCACGTTTAAAGCGTTATAAAGAGTCACACAAAAGGAAAATACAACACCGCTTGTTTCAGAATAACCAAAAAAGATTTTATCAGTCAACTGATGAACAGGAAAAAATAAATATACAACCGCCAACAGAAATAACAAAATACTGGTAGAACATATGTTGGAAACCGATACAGAATAAAGAAAATAGTCTGTGGTTCACGAAAGAAAAATAGAGATGTTTTCGAACACACCAATGTAAACCGATTACACTATAAGAAAAGAATAATTAGTTTAAAAAAAAACCCACAGCTGGAAATTCCCCGGTACAGGTAATATACATAATTGCTGGTATAAGAAATTCACAGCATTACATGACGTTCTCGTGCACCAGATATATTCACTTATAAGTTAATCCCAAACAGTGAAGCTACAGGTCCTTACAGGATACCTGAAAATGTCTTTGGTAAGGAGAATATCAAGAAAATGAAATGTACACGTCCGGAGAAATTCCATCTAAATGCAGCGAAGTCGTCATTTATGCTCCCATACCGAAAAGGCAATATTTTAAAGAATCTGGCGATTGTCGTATAGTTAGTCTTATAAGTTATCTTTTGAAACTCTCCTTGAGCATTATTCATCATAGAATCCAAGCTAAATGTGAATACGTTTTGAATGATACTCAATTTGGTTTCCGTACAGGTTTTGAAACAACAGAAACCCTACCGGCATTGAACGTACTACTTGAAAAATATGAACAAAGATGCATTTATTTGTTTTGCTTGACTATGAGAAAGCTTTTTATAACGTTCGGCGCCCTAAATTAACAGCATTCTTCGACCTACTGGATTTGATGAATATCATTTAAGGATAACTAAGAACCTATATTGAAATCAAACATCAAACAGCTGAGCGCTCATTCTGGGAAATGGAGAAAGCATTGATTTTGCAGTGCAACGTAAAGTACGATAAAGAAGATGCACCCTTTCACCCCTTATATTTAATCTGTATGCTGAGAAGATTTTCAAATTAGCTTTACCCCCATAGGCGTTTGGATCAATGGATAAATTATTAATAATGCTGCTATTTTTGCAAATAATGTGAGAGAGATCTTCAACATCTCCTTAATAAACTCAATACAGTTGGAAAGTCATCCAACTGAAACATAAACGTGAAGAAAACAAAATGGCTGGTAATGAGCGAGGAAAATAACTTCAACCAAGTCTTCGTCGTGGTCAACAACTAAGAGACGAGTTGGAAAATTCGAATACTCGGGCTGCTATATTACTGAGAAGCTGAATCAAGATACAGCAATAAAAATGAGATGCAGTCATGACCGGAGTGTCCTTATTAGTATGAGAAATCTACTCTGTGATAGATCCTTGCGTTTGAATGTACGTCAAAACATTGTGAAATGTGATGTACATATACAATCTTACAAAAGCCGCAATATACCTTTTCAATATGAGCGCAAACCTGAAAATTCCGAAATACATTATTGACTGTAGACTTTCCGATATCGCTGAAAACTTTTATATAAATAAATACAAAGATCACGCACACCCGCCGTTGTAAATCCATCATTTAACAACAGGTAATATAAAAATAATTTTCTTTTTGCATTTATTAGTAAATATTTACGTTTATTATGTATTTGTGTTTCATATTTTTATTTTTTCACTTCGTCTATATTTTTCAAAAAATGTAAAAGCTTTTACTTTGTTTTTTAGTTTTCAGGCCTTTTCAGATACGTGTATGTTATTAATCATTAATATCGGTAGTTAGCTATACCATGTTTTTGTCTAATGTTACGATCGAACTTGAAAAATAGCAATACTTTTAAAATATCACAAATATCATAATCATGGGATTAGTTTATTGTAAATAATAGTGGAAAAGGAGGGAGCAAAGAACAAACATTTATTGACCATTCATTAACATTTGATGCCAACAGTTTTGTTTGTCTGAATTGTGAAGCGTGATCACTTCTGAAATTTTGCTACGTTCAAGAGGAATAAATCGGAGGCTTCCTTTTTTTTCCCTCATATTTACAACTTAATTTTTGTTTGGCCAATAAATGAATTTTGAAAAACAAATTTTAGGCGTTTTTTTTTTTTTTTAAACTAATTTACGCGGAATTGCAGTATTTTTCTATATTTAAAGTCACCGGTAGCGCTGTATTGAATTTCACCGAATTTCATCTGCCCATCAAATTTGCTACGCAGTATCGGATTTGATAATTAAAATTAATTTTAAGGAGAGAATAATTACCGGCAATTAAACTTCTTTCGATCAAGCCCTGCGTTTTTTCCATCACAATGGAGGCCGATGTGAATACAAATGGTATATAAAATGTAAACCTGCAAAAGAAATAAATAAATTAATAGGAAAGTTTCGGCGTTTGTCTGTCTTTCGCTGGATTTATTTACATATTATATAAATGACATCGAGATGAGACCCACACTAGAAATAGTGAATCTTCTAAAAGTTATTATGCGGACGAAAGTTTTTTTGTGGGTTGTGTGGTTATGTGTGTGTTTTTAATAATTTCTGTAACAACTAGCCATATTTAACGCGTCTACGTAAATGGTGTTTCGCTGTTTCGCACGAATAAATTTAAAAAAAATACGTACGGTACAAAAACAGAATAAAGTTTAAAGGAAAATTAGTACCGACAAGAATAAATGTATTAAAAATTACAATTTTGAAGGATACGTACATAACTAATATGCCAGGCATGGAGAACTGCGTATAATCGAATTCGTGTGTTCCGTACAACGGCGGCTGAAACTGAAATCCGAATATTGAAAGTTAACGTTTGTTTTTATTTTAAAAGTTCGTTTTTTTAAAAGTAATCATAATTTATAGCGGTTAGTTTTTTGTTGTTTTTTTTTTCTGCTATTTTCAAACATAAATTCGTTACAATTAACATTATTCCATATGAAACAAAGTTTTTAGTTTTCTATTTATCTGAAAATAAATTTCATTTTTTTTACTTCAATAAAGTTTCCTTCATATTTATCCAACAAAACTACCGTTTAATTTATATGCGCCAAGGTTCAAATTTTCTCGATTGTGCAAAAATCAGAATATTCGCGACAGTAACGTGCTAAAGTTTTAGAAGTGGGGGGGGGGGGGGGGGGTAATTAATTGTGGGAAATTTATTTTTCTACTTGTTTGAGCAAGAGGATGCATAAAAGTAGGCCAGGGTGTGCATATTGAATAATTCGTCACTAAAAGATTACGCTACTCGTATTAATTGTTTTGTTTTTTTTTTTTAAACGACCGAATGCGTTTATAACAATTAAAAGTGCGAATTATTTAAAGCAGTCGGTTAAGGACGTGACTTCTTTACAGCTTCTTAATGCCAATGAAAAGTTTTATGTTTCTAGTTCTGAAATGCGCTAACGATAGTGTGGGAATAATTGTAAAGAGGCCAATGGTTACAGTTTCCTCTAAGGAAAGAAATGGATATCCCCAGCATCGGAGTCAGAAAACATTCCGCGCGAAAAAGTATTAGGAGGGTTACACCACCTTGAGATTTTCAAAAAATCGACTTTTTTTTCTAGGCTTAAGTGTAAGGCAGCTTCTTTCGCTGCGAGATCCATTAGTCTAATTCCCATAATGCCCTTATGTCCTGGAATACACGCAAAGGTAATACGATTGGAAACGGTGGATATGACTGAAATTATATTTTTAGCGATAGGTTATTTTGAATTTATGATAGACAAGAAAGTGCGGAGAGAGAGAGTCCGTGCATATAAGAGAGTCTATTGTAAGATCGACTGCAAGTTTCATGGCTTATAGTTCTGCGGATACGATTTGGAACCGTCTGTAAATATATTTAAACGGTCGACGTAGTTTGATAGAAATCTTTGGAATATGCCTTTAATTAGGGTCGCCCTCTTTCGGGGGTAAATTTTTCGGGCGTGGATTGTTCGGGTGGTAGCGAACGAGGGTTTTTACTCTTCATTTGTAATATCGTATATATTTCTAATCCAGCATTAACATAAATGTGTTTAAAAAGTTTTTGTGCTTTTATTTGTCTTTTTCGATATTTTTTTGAAACCTAGGTAACTTCGTCGAGGAATTAAAAAATATATCATTAAAATTAAAGATAAAAGAAGAATCTTCAATAACCGTATCTCCAAATAAACCTGCTAGATACGAATGAAAAAGAAAGATAATATAACGAATATATATTAGAAGCAAATTCAATCCAGTTATGTTACATTTTAAATGACGTAGAGTTGATGGTTTGTAATTTTTTAAATATGGCAGACTATATATTAAAAAAAATTAAAAGAACCGATATTGCATTTCATCGATTATTAATATTAATCGTTATTACTAATGCTAACGGAACTCATAAATTTACATCGCTGAAGTCGGTTTATTTGTATTTTACACCGAAGTCGTTATTTCAAAAAAATAAAAAACAATTTAAAAAAATGAATAACCCAATAAAATTATGTAAAATATGTGTTTTGTGATTATATATATGTATATATGTATGTATATATATATATATATATGTATGTATATATATATATATATGTATATGTATATATGTATGTATATATAACATGCTATAAACGTTGAAAAACTAAATCGTTAACGAAGAGCGGTATTTCTTGTGTGAAATTTCTGATAGCAGTGAATGGATAATGTAGAAATAAATTTGGTAACTCGTGTTTCCCATTAACACAAATAATAACGTTTAACGGATGATACCTGAAAATCACCACAGGTAGTCCGTAAAAAGGTCTGGGTTCGCTTTGCTCGAAAGATTCACGCCTGAAAGATCGCGCCTAAACGATGGCGCACGAAAAAGCTGGCCTCCTTTAATCACATCAGGCGTTGTGAGTTTTCCAATCTGAAAGAGAGATAAATCAATATGGGTCGAAAAACATGACCATGGCGGAAGAATGGTAGGTGTTGCATAGTAAAGCTTCGGAAGGTTGTTGATTGATATGGAACTTAATGACTTCACGGCATATGGCAACATGTGAACTTTTCTTGACGAAGTCGGCATACGAATGATAGTTCTGTTGATGAACGGTAATCGAATATGTAATAACGGCCGTAATTTAAAAATTTGTCTAGAACAATGCCAACAATTTAGCCACTGTCAATGTTTCTCTGAATAATCTTCCTATTTTCTTAGTCAACTGTTTCTGCTATCTTGGAGTGTTTCTAAATAACCGCTTGTTCTTCTTTCAGCACATTAATTCCCTTAATATTTCTTGCCGCAAACGACTCAATCTGTTCAAGGCCCTTTTACATACGAGATGGGGCGGTGATCTTCAAATCCTAATCCTGCTGTACAAGTCAATCATATTATTTAAACTACATTATTGTTCTTTCATATATAGCAATGCCTCCGAATCTCTCCTTTTCAAATTGGGTTCAACACAGAATTTGGTTCTTCGTTTTTGTTTAAGGGCGCGAGTTCAGGGGGACTAGCTGCTTCCTTTTTCTCCCCAGCCAGTAATTTCGCTCAATCCTTCAGGGTGCCGGCTTTTTACTTCATTTTCTCCGCGCAACTTCATGCTATTCTTCGAGCAGTTATATTTATTTCCTCAACTCGATCCTCTGATAGACACCTGATCATTTCAGACTTCAAAAGTGCTCTTCAAGCTATATCCTCTCCCTTTCCCTCATATTTTCTCGACTTTATTGTTTTCCGTATACGTTCTCTCATCTATAGTCTTTCTTTTTCCCATTCTATTTCCATCGATCTTCTTTGGGTTCCAAATCATGCGGTAATTGATGGTAATCCTTAGCACAGCGTTACACTCCCCACATTTTTTAAAACGATTCCTGGTCACAGCATTCTTCTCCTCTTCAAAAGAACGCATGTCAGACTTTGGTCGGATGTGTATCCTTGCTCCTTCTACAATCCTAACTCATTTTACCTTTCTATTCAGCCTAGACCCTCTTCCTGTTCTTGGTTCTATTATTTTTCTACTCTTAAACGTTTTTCATTATTGCTATCTGCCGTCTGCGGTTCAATCGGCATTGTTTTACTCTTTCCCCGTTCCCTTATTGTCCTTTGCACTCTGGCGACTGTCCCTTCGTTTGTGATCCTGACCACGTGCTGTTTGAATGTTCCAGTCTTTCCTCCGAACGTAATATCCTGTACGTTTAATTATTAAAGCTGAATTTTCCTAGTCCATATAGAGCTTTCTATATCTTAGCTTTGCCGTCTTCAAAATTGGTTCCTATTCTTGCCTCTTTTCTTTCATCGGTCTCTGACCGAATTAAAATTTAATCTCTAATATAGTCCGATTGTCCTAGGTAGCTGATTTTGGTTGGCTAAACCCCTCAAAAAATAAAAAATACCATTATTATAAATTTGTTTTTATCAAATCGTTGTTTTCAATTTTTTTTTTACATTTTTCAGAAGTAGCGTTATCTCAGAATTTAGGGCTCTTCGTTCTCCCCCTCCACCTGACTTGACTATTATTTATCCTAGGTGAATTGCACGCTCGCTTTTATTCTGTAAAAAATAACGATTAAAAATACGATTTTAGGTATTAGTTAATAAAAGCTTACTAGAATCGGTATTCTGCCGAGCCGATCGGAAACGTTTAATTTTGTCAAAACATCAGCCAGGAATTCTTCTTGACTTTTGCGAATGACTTTATTAAGGAACCAAAACACCACGATATCTGAAAAATGTACACAATACAGCAAAATTAATGAATAAAATAGAATTATTTCAAAAATCGTTTTTTCTATCACCTGGTTTTACTTCGGTTATAAAATTTTTCCGCTATAATCCTTATCAGATTTTTTTTTTTTTTTTTGAATGTTCGTAATAAAGAACCAATGGCATGCACGTCTTTCATGATTTTCAAAGCAGTACGCGAATTTCCTTAAAATCTTCTTTTAAGCGATACATATAAATTAACCAAGTGTTGTCTCAGAGCGTGAAGTGTTTTTGCAAAAGTTCTGAGACAACTGCAATGTGAAAAAAAAAAAGTGAAAAACAACCATACTAACGAGAAAGGCAGATTTGTTGTTAAAAAGACTTGCGGACAATATAATTTTACAGTACTCTCGAAAATCAGGCAGATACATTCCTGGACGAGAAAAGAATAAATTTTTCTAGAAGTGATCTTTTCAAGAGTGTGTAATTTACAATTTTCATTAAAGTAAGCTTCACAGACTTGGCAGGATGTCATGAATTGTAAAGTTAAATGTACTTCGGGACTAATGAATCTGAGCAGAATATTGGGGCAAGCGTTTTTCTCACTGTGATCTGCCTTTATTTTCCCAAGTTTGTACTCAATTATTTTAGGCTCGGTAAACCTGAGAACACCTTGAGTCCTGAACAAGACAAGTCTCAGACCCATGGTCTTCGGTTTTGTAGCCGAGACCATTTTAACAATTAGGCTATCGCGTTAACCAGTTAGTGCTTATTGAAATTGATTTACTTGGGATTTTTAATAAAATTTAGTACATACTCTATAAATATGAATATATACATATATAAAAGTATATGTGAGCGCGTGTATATATATTGATGCGAATCAGGGTTGGTGGCGCGATCTTTCATCGACGGTGATCGATTACTTCATAAGTCGTTCTGTTATTTATATTAATTTTGGATTCGCGATCATTCATCGGCGATAATCTCTGGTCGGTGTCGCTGTGTACAGGCTGGCGACATTGCGTGTGCGCGCTGTCTGCGACACGTGCTGTTGTGCTGTACCGTTTCGTACGATGAAGAGATAAAGCCGGTTCAGGTAAATCTAAACTGATAAGGCTTCGGCTTTGTTATCTTCATCGATGGACGGCTTTTGTCTATGTGCGAGTTTGTACAACGGTCGGTGAGATGCTAGCTAGTAATCGCGTTTCTCAATAACAATGTTTTTTTCTAATCGTTTAGTTTCGTATTTTTATCTCTATATAAAATGATATAAAGCCTAATGCCACCGATGTTTCAAAGAATCCTATCCGCGGTACAATTCCAATTGTAGTTCTTTTTGTATTTATTTATTTTTTTATTTTCCCTTTTCTGTCATATTTTGTATTCTTCTGCTGGTCGTCTCTCCCTTACATACATACGAGAAATCGGCGAGAATTCCGTAAAATTAAGAATTCATAAAAGTGAGAATTCGTAACAATATAAACCTCTGCCCTTCGGACCTTGATACCAATTTTTTCTTCTAAAATACCTTTAGGAAAATCGTTTTTAATTGTCCTACGTCATTGTTCCTCGTCTTTTATTTAAAAAAAAATCTTAGCAATTGTATGGTACACCATTCAACCTTTGTTATCTTGTATGAAGTAACGGGACATAATTATGGGACAAAAAATTGAGTGCACGTCGGGCTAAGAATGACGTAGTATTAATATACATATACATACATATATATAATTAAAGTGCTCGACTAAAACCAGAGTTCACGGGTTCGAGGTTTCTTTTTTCCCGAAAGCTGGTCTCAATATTATCTTCAGAACCATTAAACTTGATACATTATGAAATGTTTGATTCCTACGTCCTGTCAAATGAACGGGGTACCTTTATATATCAGCATATATATCAAATCAAAATCAAAACGCCCATATCAACCCACTGCTCCGTGTAGGCAATCCCTAGCGGGATAAGTTAGCCTAATCTTCCGTGCTGGCCAGCCCCAACTTGGGAGATGCATTTTATACCTGCTGCCAGGTTTTTCATTCGCTAATGAAGCGTGCTGCCAACAACGTGAGAAAGGTACCAATGGCGAGGCGAAGCCAAGACGACTCTGGCCCTTACTCACGTTGATGCGATTGTTCGCCGGCTGAATATGTCTATGCGACGCTAATACACACGACTACAATTAGAACTGATTATAGTCGCTTGATTTATCGATATACAAATGTAGTTCCCTAAGTGTGTCTAAACTGCTGTGTACTAAACTAGCGCCGCGTAATTTTTGTCGTCGCCCGGTATCGACCCCGAGACCTCCGGATCGGAAGTCAAGCGCTCTAGCCACTAGGCCAAACGTGATGACATACATATATATGTATATATATATATATATATATATATATATATATATATATATAAGTGTAATTTTTTATTATTTAAAATGAAATAGATTTCACCGACGAACAAAAGAAGTAAAAAGTAAAAATTCTGGAATAATTGAAGAGAAAACATATCTTATTTCCGTAGAAATTATATATTGTCACATCGCTGCATAAAAATGATCGTTTGCGCAAGTGTTCAGTAATAAATCGTTTTCCTTTGCTAAAAAGAGCTCGCTAAAATCGCCTTATTCTTATGATACCTCTCGAATAGCTTTTTTATTGCACTGTTGAAAACGATCTTTGTATAAACTGGTTAGTTGTTTTCGAAATATTATTATTATCATAACGTATTCAGTCGGTTTACTGGCTGTCCAAAAATTTAACGGTTTCCCCATCAGCATCCTAACTGAACTTGACAGTTCCAAAAACTCGAAATAATTTACATTTACATAGAAGTTTAACATCGCGTATTCACCGCAGTACTAATCATTTTTTGTTATTTCCCGTTTTGTCGAGTTGCGCCATGTTCTGAATGTGCCAGTGTACAATATATTCTGTTTAATGTTTTCCACAGAGTGTAGTTCAGATGGATAATTTTGTTAATTTTAAGCAGCTAATAATTTTACTTCAATTAGTATCCACTTGGCGCGAGAAAATCTAGTGCGGCACATAAATTCTTCTACGGGGTAGTAGAGTGAAATAGGTGATGTGTCCTTTTTCATCTGCAGTTATCTAACTTAATTTTCGCTTTTATGTTTTTTGGTGTCAAGAATGACGCTTGCATACTCAGAGTTATCGGTGAGCTTTAGTTTAATTCCATTCCATTCAAATTGTAATCGGCGATTTCCTTCCCAAATGTTCTGAAATGGAAGATGGCCGTCTCTATCCGAGCTAGTTTTGGTTTCAGCTGAGTAACCAGGTAATATAAGTTCGCGCTATTGATCACTTTATTTAACCTGTTGCTAACTTCTTTAGAGGTCTCATGTTAGCTGCTGCTGCTGTATGGTCATCGGCATAATACGATGCTTGGTATCAGTTGTCCTTGGCTGCTCATCAGCATATTAAGTGTCGGTGCGGCATCGGAATGAGATTCCAACTTCCCAATAGTTCGAACCATTCAATATGAGAATTACTTTACCCGTTTCGAATTTTACCCGAGAAATACATGCGAAACACACTATGAAGTAATAAGATAAAAATATAAAATTCCGTTCGCGTTTTTCAATTCCTACAGCATAGTAAAGACAGAATTCGAAAAATCAAAACCAGAATTTTATTTATGTTACACCATAGTACATGACAAGCTTCAACGGGCTGTTGGGATCTCGAGCACAAGTGATCACGGTGAATATTTTACTATTTCGATTAATAAGCGAGAAACTGAAATATGTAATATCGAAATACGTTTATTTTATTTTCACGCCGTGAAATGCTGTACAAGAAGCGATAATCTCAGCTGTTTGTCTTATTTCTAGCGTAAGTTAAAGTGAAATAGTGAACAGCTTTTTTTTAATTCAAAGCAAGCGATTTGATATATTTAGTTCTGGTGCTTTTCAATTGTTATCAAGTTCTTATATTGTACACTGTACCCATAACGTGTACTATAGTGATTAGAATATTTCGAAATGCGATAAGAAAATCATCTATCTGGACGAGCCAAGGTAAAAATTAATAGATTCCGGGATTGAATTTGGTAAATCATAAGAGAACTTACTCGCCTGATCCATCGTGACAAATAGATTGGAATGTTCTTCTGAATACGGATCAGTGTTCATACCTAATTCGATTCGTTTCAACAGGCTACTGGAATAGTTTTTCGAAAATTCTACGGAACCCCATATTCGATGTTTCTTTACCGCTTCATTTGATTCATCTATATTTTTATACGATATCTACACATAATTGAAACAAAAAACAATACTCTTGTATAATTACGTGTGGTACAATTTACTCATACGAAAAACGTTGACTGCATTTGAAATAAAATCAGATAGCAAGCGACGATTTCGTAAATTAGAGAGGACAGGGAGAGAATGATGAACAGTTTAACATTTTAAAAGATCCTCTGAGCGATCAGTGGTAACAAAAAATTCAGTGGAAGGATTTGCTACGAAGTTTTTCGCAAATTGCAAAAAAAAAAAGAAAAAAACAAAACAAAATTATATATAAAAAAAAAAAAAAATTAGCTTCAACATTAAAAAATTCGTCTATTTTCTATTCGATTAGGAAGGAAAGTATTTTTCTAAAAAAACAACAAAACCCCAGCTAAGATAATTTTTTGCTGGTACAAAAGGGAAGAATGTTGATAGCTGAATGCATCTTCGAATAAAAAATGGCAAATTAAACTGCATTAAGATCATCACATGCAGGCTAAAACACAATTCATACACAAAATGAGCCCAGTTTAGCCTACTGAACAAATTATTTGCCGGAATTTTCTTGAAACGAGTAATCTACTTTAAGTCTGGGGACTTGTCTTAACTAAAAATCCGAAAAAAAATCACACACGAAGAGGAGCTCCACCGCGTAACGTACGCGATCGGAAATTAGGTTAGGGCGTGTTCAATTAGCCATCGTTATCTTGGTTTCTTAAAAAAGAAGTATGCTCCTAGAATAAGCATTTGAATAAAAATATACGAAAAACTGCTCGTAGAACGAGAGCCGGTTAATCTAGAGGAAACATATAGAAACCGTATGGAATTGTTGGATAAATGCATTGGAGGGGACATTGAGTAATTTTTCATCTTTATTTCGGAGCATGATCGTTCTAGCAGGCTTTTTAGCCGGTAAAGAAAATCAGCATCTCCAGCGGGTTACCGATTTTCTACAACTATAGTTGTCATAAAACTTTGTGTTAGATCGACATTTGCAACGAGAACAAGCTCTAACACAGAATTTGAAATTACCAGTTAAACGATTACACTAGAGTTCGAATTAAAACAGAACCCGGATGGTATTTAAGCTCGGAAGAACAATATTACATATATCGAAAATTCAGTGAAGTGATTACAGTTGAGGAAGCTGAAATAATAGTGAGGTCGTAAAAAATGTGAAAGAGGTTTGGTAGATGTGCAAAAGCCATAGATTACCGGCGAGACGATGAAAAGATAAAAGAGGAACTTGACCGGTAAACGGATACGAGCTAGAGAGGAATTAACGCCGTTCGGGAACAACGTCGCATGGATTAAAACGCGGTCGAAACATGTGAAACGATGGGAAATTAAGAAAATTAAAGTGACCATTAAAAATTTCGACCCACGTTTTAGAAACATTCGCATGAATATGGAACGATTTTAGCGGGTAGTTGCAGGTAGATATAAAAAAAAAAACATTGATAGGTAAATTAGATAGGCCTTCGGTAATAATACGCCGATAGTTCAATAAATAAAGAATCAGAACAAGCAGGACTTTTTGAAGAAATGATAAGTGCAACAAAAATTTTAAACCGACCTAAGCTTGTTGGATCGGATACAGAGCATTATCGCAAACATTTTTATTGAAGAAACAGAATCTGTCGAAAGGTTGAACTGTCTTTATATAGCGTTTTATAAGAACAAATTTCGATGCCCAAAAAAAAACAAAAAAAAACAAAAAAAAAAAAACAAACGGGAAGACTGCGCTCACTACAGAGCGTATTAATATAAAATTCTAAACAGGTTGTATAATTTATGCCAGAAAGAGGCGTTAGAGAGCAGATTCATGAATGTACGTCAAAGGTGTGAGTTTAATGTGTTTTATTGGATTTTTAATTAGGAGATTTTGATTAGTACGCTGGGATGTGAGGTGGTATGTAAAATTTGGAGCCTCAATACATCTCGTATTAAAGTCTCTATGTGATTATATATCAGTTCAAATGAAAAATCGACGGTGAGAAGATTAAAAAAAAAAATAAAAAGGATTCAACTGGATGTGTTAAACCAAGCTTTCCAGCAAATGAATATTAACTTAATCGACTATTTAAGCTGGTTCGGCAGAGGTCGGATAATTTAAAGATTTCAAATTCGATCGGCGATACGTCGTTTAAGAAGTGGCAATGCCGAGTTGTAATTATTAAGCGGTCGCGGGAAATGGAAAATGCAAGAATAGAGAGATTATATGCAGAAAAAGAGGGTATAATTCTTGTTTATTTCACTATCTCAGAGGCATCTAGTTCCGGTTTGGAAATCAATAGCCTTGAGTTACTTAAAATGCTTTTAATTATAAATAGCCGTATCATTATTTTAGAATGGGCAGGTATATACTCTTAAATTAAGCGCAGAATAGATGATAATTGAAGATTTAAATTAAAGGTACCGGAAATGACCGAATAAGAATAAAACATATGAAAACAATAGAGAAAGGAAATGGATGAAACTACGAATTACGGGATGAATAAGTCACACCTTAAATACCAGAAGGCCCTAAACTATCAAAAAACGAAAAGAAAAACATAGCGAATACGACAATTACAGACCAATTGCAATAAGTAACGTGTTACTGCAGAGATAGCAAAGAAATATATGTAGCAGTTAACAAAGTCCATAAAGAGGAGAACTGATTGACAAAACGTGGAAAAATCAACAACGAAAACATTTGGGAAAATTACACAGGAAATACGAGTTTTGTAGGTAATGAAAAGTTCTAATAAGGTGGTTTATACATCTTACTTTGAAACAGTTGACCGTAAAATACTTTTAAATAAACCGGAGAAATATAAATAGTGCGCAGTTCAAAGAAGAGCTCCGAAATTACTTAGAGCACCACCGGAATACTACTGTGAGTATATTAAATGTACAGGTGAGATAAATGTGCTCCGCGCAGGGTGGATAACCTAGCGCCAGTTCTGGTTTATCATATATGTAAACGGTCCATGTAAGAAATTAAAATATAGCAAACTATTCTGCTTCGGTATAGTTATATTAAAAATAAAAACACACGCATAAATATTTATAGTAAATATACGGATCAACCAGCATATGTAGTAACATTCGGTCAGTAATAATTTAAATTTAAGATTATAATAATCACTCTCAAAAGTTTGGTAAGCCGCATGTTAATAATATGCGATTCCCTAAAAAGATTACAGATCTTTAAACAGAAAATTATTATATAATATCGTATATATTAAGTCATAAGAAAATTACAGGTACTAGAACCGATCATATTTCCCCTACACAACACTGTTAGATTATTACCATCTGAACAAAAATGAATGATGTCGCATCTTTTTAACACCTCCCCTCAACTATTGGGTACGTGTACCGGATTGTTGCGAGTATCATTATAAACGTTTTACGATCGAATCCGGTAAGAACCGCCCCCGATGTTAATAAGTCTTACAGATCAATTACCAAGATGGTGAAGAGTATGATAAAATTTGGAAACAGAATGGTTTTTTAAATAATAAAGAGAAATATCCAAAAAGGCCCAATATGGATTTCATAAAGGGTACAGCGAAAAGACGCACTAACTAATTTTGCTAATGATAATATATTGTGTATGTGTTGTCATATGAACCCGAGTAAAAATTGGTGCCCTGTCGTCATCTTTACTGGAATAACCGTTGACAACGTCGCTTTGAAAATCTTTAGATCGTGAATTAGATTATTTTGCGAGGGGTTTCTCACGGCGATAAGTCGATGGATATATAATTATTATAATTTCCGAAAATTAACAATATTTTTTTAATGGAAAAATATTTTCGATTAAGCAGTTTCCGAGAAAAGGGTTCTCTAAAGAAGTTTACTTAGCTCTTTTCTATATCTAATGTAGACACAACGAGTTCGACACTACCGGAACAAATAAATATCCCGTTACAGCAGATCAATCAACGTAAACATTGTTAGTGATGTGTCTGCAAAGCTGCTGTTGAAATTTGGATGTATCCAGTAACGAATACTTAATTAGCTTTTTAGAAATAATAGTGCTGTTTTTAATAACATATCGAACGGATAAACTTTTTAAATTTGCAAATAATTTATAAGGGTGGTTCGATCGATAAAAAGCAAAAGTTCATAGCTGTATTTTATTAGGCCGAAGTTTATCAATTTATGTCGGTGGCAATGGAATGTATGCAATGGCAATGCAGTTTATCAAATGTTGCGAAAAAGAAAAAACAAAAAAAAAGAAGAAAATTCCCTCTCCGGGTAAACGGTTCCGTGGGATCGCTGATGCGCTTAAATGTAAAAAAGTAACATCGAGTTTTTAGGAGAATAGCAGTCAAAGCGAAAAGTGATTTTCAACAAAGTTCAAATGGGTGCCATCAAACAGCGGGGTATCGAGGGTAATGAAGTAACTAATGCTTTAACGAGATCAGAAAATGTTAGACTATCTACCAAGCTTGCTCCAAGGATAATCACAGCTAAAAAAAACAAAAGAAAATTCGAATGGAATGAAGAATGTAAAATTTTAAATAGAACAACGGATCGGATATGCATTAGGGTATCGCTCATTTAAAAAAAAATCATAACACTATCTGTAGAGATTTTATAATAAAAATGAGATTTGAATAGGGATGTATTTGCGTTTTTCCGAGTTTTCAGAACAGCAGCGAAAAATATGAAAAATGTAATCTGGAATACCTGGAATTGTGTAAAATGTTTAAAAGGGAAAGACCGGTTTCTACAGATATGTTTGAATATGCAAATTGTTGCAGAGTACCGGGTTATATGAATTTATCATTAACATCGAAATAAACGTATAAAAATTCAAAAATAAATTCAGCGGAAACTGGCTAAAGGTGAAAGCTATAGAGTTGTCAGTATTAAAAAGATAAAAAAAAAAAAAAAAATGAATCGCCTTTCCACGCGTATTAGTTCGCTACTCCGTCTGCGCAAAAATATTATAGTAGGCACTTCGTAAGATGACGAAGAAGAAGCTGGACTGACATGTTGAAGCGTTACCTACATAAGATCGCTCTGAATGCTTTGTAGATAACAGCGGTGTTTTAAACGGATCCGTGAACACAGTCGACGAGCAATTAAGTGTACGGCAAAGCGAGTTCCATACCCATTATTTGTAACGTAAGCTTTTATTTGAGAAGAAGGATTCTCCTTGAAGCAAAATCGGCTGATTTTCAAATTTTTCAATAGCGAATCAATTCATGCGAACTATAATATTCTCTGACCTATTGCGTAAAAACTTTTCAATTAAACAGACATATAACATAGACGTCTCAACATCAACTCGTATTCTCTTATATCGAAAATTCATTTCCCCTTATGAATCTACCAAATATTTTAATCGTAATTTCCGAACAGTTTCAGCTGATCACCATCCTGCAGTTACTGTAATAATTTAACGCATATATAGCATTCATTTTGTTTTTCCAAAATTTACGTTTTTGCTAAAGAATCATTAACCGAATGTTTACGTATTGTGTAAATGGGCTTATATACTAAATAGTTCTGTAATAAATAAAGAAAAGACTGACTTTCATGAAATATTAAAAATGAAATAAACAACAGAATAAAAATCTACAGTAGTAATATCCGAAATACAATAAATCTTATAATATCATACTTTACGATATTATAGTTTCTTTTCTTACTTATATTTTGGTATGATAATGTTTGCTGATAAATCATATTTTGTGGCTTAGAAAAATAAAGGAGCACGGAGAAAAATATGGGAAATAAAAGTAAAAGATTTTTTTTTTTTTTTTTTTTTTGGGCGCGCCAGCGGCATTGGCCCAACAACAACAGAAATTAAGGAAGGGGTTAAATAAAGAGACGATTAGAAATAGAGCTTAGGAAAGATTGGAGTACAGGGATTATATCTGGAGATGGAAAGGAAAGGACAAAGGAAGAATTATACGGAGCAGGAAGACCCAATGCCAAGATTTTCGAGTACAAAACAAAGCGCTCGGAATCAAGGGCAGGGCATTCAAAGAAGATGTGGTTTGCATCACATATGAGAGGAGAGATGGAATTATGAAGGGGACAATCGGGAGAAGGGGACAGGGAAAAACGAAAACGTGAAGAGGGTAGAAGTGAGTGATTAATACGCAGTCTGATTAAGGAAATGATCGCGGAGCGTTGATAAGAATAGGATTGAAACCACGGCTGGCAAGAGGGAACCGGTTGAATTTGAAGATAATGAGAGGCGGGATTAGAAAATAGAGAAGGATAGATGTCCGACCATAGTCGGGAATGATTAGCTGAGGAAAGAAGGAGGATGTCCGAGGTAGGAATTTTGCAGAATAAAGGACCATCGCGGGCGGCCGAACGGGCTAAAAAGTCCGCTAACTCGTTGCCCTCGATGCCAGAGTGACTAGGAACCCACAGAAGGTCAATAGTAATGGAACGGGATGAAAATAATTTGGATATAAGAAAACGAATTAAAAGAATGATAGAATTGGAGGAATGAGAAGGAGGAGAAGAGATGGCTTGAAGAACACTTTTGGAATCGGAGACAATCAGACATTTACTGATCTCTCTTATGGATGGAGTGAACGAGACTGCGCGTAAAATGGAGATAGACTCCGCTGTGAAGATAAAACAGAAGGAAGGGAGCTTGAAGGACTCAGAGTGATTAAGTGAGAGGGAGGTAAATGCGCCGCCCACCCCATTTTCGTTTTTAGAACCGTCAATGAAGAATGTCAGATGAGAAGGGAAAGATGTGTCCAGCATGTGGAGGAATTCGGCTTGGATTGAAGAATGTGCGGTGGAGCTGGTTTGGAGAGGGAGAGAGAAGAGATTAATAGTCTGCCAAATGCTGGAAAAGTCATGGGAAAAGTAAGAAAGCTTGGAATAAGAAAAGACAGAAGGCGAAAAATTGGAGACTCGAGCTGCTACGAGAGAAAGGATTGGGATTTTGTGAGGAGCAAAACGCCATTGGTTTTTAATACTAAGATAGGAAGAGATAAGATTAGATGAGGACACAGAAAGCCGTTTAATTAGAAAATTATAACCAAGCTGCGATCTGCGGATAAACAGTGGTTGCATAGCAGATTCAGAGAGGATAGCAGGAATGGGAGAAGATTTTAGCGCTCCAATGCACAACCGAAGGCAGCAGTTTTGAACTTTGTCCAGTTTGGTGAGGAGAGATTTAGAGGAGTTTCCATAGATGAAGGAGCAGTAATCGATTCTGGAACGATTTATAGCTTTGTAAAGGATTAGGAGAATGGAAGGGTCACCACCCCATTTGGATGGCGATAGGGCTTTCAGGAGATTGAGTCTTTTGAGGGAAGAATTGTAGAGATAGTTGATGTGTTCATAGAAAGTGAGTCGGCTGTTGAGAATAACACCAAGATAGCAGAAGGAACTGACGAGCGGAATCGGAATGTTAGATGAAATAATATTTACCAAAGCTTGATTGTAGGGACGGAGGGAGAACACCATAGAAGAGGACTTAGAAGGAGAGAAAGAGAGGTGAATTGAGGCGGGGGAGATACTAAGGATAGATAAAGAGTTATTGATCTCTTCGTTGGCGGCGGCCACATCATTACAACTGGAGTAGATGAGGATATCGTCTGCGAAAAGGAGAGAGGAGGAAATCGTAGGGAGGGAAGCAATGTTAAGGAGATAGATATTGAAAAGAGTGGGGCTAAGACATGATCCCTGAGGAAGTCCCCGGTGGATGCATCTGGAAATGACACGGGAGGGAGTAGAGAGGAAGAGGGATCTATTTTGGAACAAGTTTAGGATCAGAAAGATGAAATTAGATGGAACGTTAAGCCCAAGAAGCTTGGCGCATAGAGTAGGAAGGTGGACATTATCAAACGCAGAGGAGACGTCAACAAATGTAGCAACAGTGAATTTTCTTTCTATGAAAGCTTTGTAGATGTCTGATAGGAAAAGACTGATGCAGTCGGCCGGGCCCAACCCCGGGCGAAAGCCAAACATATTGGAAGGAATTAGATCATTGTGTTCCAGCCACCAGACGAGTCGATTGTTCACCATATCTTCAAACAGTTTACGAAGACAGGAGGCTAAAGAAATAGGACGGAACGTGGATTGATTTTTTTTAGGTATAGGGATGATAACAAAGTCATTCCAGGATTTAGGTGTAGATCCAGAGAGTAGGAAGGAGTTAAAGATATTCAGAAGAAAATGCAAAGAAAGCGTGGAGAGGTTTTTAAGTATAAGGAACGATATACCATCTAAACCTGGTGAGGAGTTGGAGGATTTATTAAGGATAGATAGTAGCTCATCATAACGGAAAGGAAGAGATAAGAAGTGCGACTCTGAGTTGGGTGTAAGAACAGGAAGCGAGATTTCCTCAAGAGAAGGAGCGTAGGCGGGCGCGATAGAATCTAGGAAGGAAAAGAGATGTTGCAGTGCGGAAGAGGGATGTACCGGGCGCTTGGAAAGGGGAGAAGTAAAAGCCTTAGCCATCTTCCAAATCTGCGAAAAGGGCGTGTCTTTAGAAAAAGCGGAACAAAATTGTTTCCAAGAATTTCTCTTAGCCGCTTTAAGAACAACGCGAGCCCTCGCATTGGCTTCTTTATGAGCTAGAAAGTTGGACATTGAGGACCGCGAACGAAAAGTAAAAGATGATTCTAAAGATGTTGCTCACAGGATGGACAAAAAAAAGGTAAAAAACACTCAGTCACTGATATAAGATGAATTTTTTCAGTATTTAAACGTGAAAGTGAACAGTCGTGCGCTCTTGTGTTCTAAATACAGTTTTTTTTCTCTTTTTCTTATCGTATCTCTTTATTTTTTTCTGATATGTGTTAAATTTATCTCTTTTTTTGTACTCTACCTTTTTTTGTTTGGTGATAATTTCGACGTAAACAAGAAGATCCAGTATCGCTAACCGCCTGTATGGCGGAAAAACCCACCAGTTCCAACACGTCTACAAATACTCCATTATCGCTAACTGCCATCGGTTCAAACATGCCTACAAACGGTAAATCAGCTTTATCATATGCTTCTATCGCTCAATTCGATAAACCTCCTTCACGTGACCAAGCAATCGTCATCCACGTTAACAAAGATGATAAACTAAAAGACTGTATACAATGTATCGGCACCCTGATACCTCCGAAAGACATATTATTTGCATCTCGTATATCGAATAACCGTATATGCGTGTACTTAGCTTCAATCAAAATAGCAGACGACCTAATTCAATCCCGCTCACAAATCACTGTAAACTCGCGTATCCTAAAACTACGTAAACTGATCAATCCCGCTAAACGCCTAATAATTTCTAACGCCTCCCCCCACATACCCCACTCCGTCATAGAACGCAAATTGGTGGATATCAATCTAAAACTAACAGCGCCAGTTAGCTACTTGAAAGCTGGTATTACCGAAGACCAATACCGACATATATACAGCTTTAGAAGACAAACTTATATAATTAATGACCCGGAAGAACCTATTCTAATACCTGCATTCATCCACATCGAGTACGAAGACGAGAAATTCACTGTATACCTCTCGGACAACGACACCTACTGCAGTCTTTGCAAAACCAATGAACACTCTACCGCAAGGTGTACTATCAAAGATCAAGAGAACAAAATTAGGACGACCACTCGCGATCAAACACCAATCAGCCACGTATCTGCGCCAACGACATCATCAACCAGCCTGCTTGTAGATCCGTTACTCAATGTGAATCTCTCACCAACTCCGTTGTACTTCCCTCCCGCGGCCAAACAGGCCGTTAAAAAAGAAATTATGGATAATGCGACTACGACTACAGATGAAAATGAAGAAAAAGTCTCTATCGATCAACCCTCGATAAACACACAACAACTGAAAAATACATCGCCAGCAACATCAACTTCAACGAAGAGAGTATTATCCGCCAGCTCCTCTCCTGAAAGCACAGACACTAACTTGAGCTCCTTGAAACAGAAAGTTAAGAAAATAAAACCGATCGACACTGATCGCTTTACTCTCAGCATTGGATGCCATCGAAAGCCAATATAAGACACTCCCAAACGCCCTCAGCTTCGATCAACTACTACAACTAATCCTAACGAACAAACCAAACCTTCCAGCACAAGAAATCGTCAAAACAATCACCACCGAAGAAGTTAACATAGAAACTGTATCAATCCAGCTCCATACGGCTCACTCCATCGTGGCAGATAGAGGATTGAAAATCCGTATCACCAAACTAATCACGAAATTGAAAACGACCCCGAATGAAGACGTCAATAACACAATGGAATATTAACGGATTCTACAACAACCATGAAGAACTCCGCCAACTACTCTCGCTCAAACAACCTACAATCATTTGCCTCCAAGAAACCCACCTCTTACCAAAACACAAACCGACGATAAGAGGCTACCAAATCTACCGCCAAGACTGCAGCAGAGGTCTCAAAGCATCTGGAGGCGTAGCTACCCTCATCCGAGACTCTGTTATCGTTAACCACTGCGCACAAACTCAATCAAACATCCAAAATGTGACCATTCGAGTCACAATCTGCTGCCGTCCTCAACTTGCGAACTTGACAATCTGCAATATATATATACCCCCTGATGAAGACCCAACTTACAACGACCTCTTCCACCTCATTCACCAACTGCCTCAGCCGTTCATCATTCTAGGAGATATGAACGCTCATCACACCGTTTGGGGAGCTACTAGAAATAACAACAAAGGATACATAATCAATAGAATCCTCCAGGACGACTGTCAACTAATCCTGTTAAACAACGGCCAACAAACCAGATTCAACAGCTCTAATGGAACCTTCTCTGCGATCGACTTGTCAATTGCCTCCTCCGACATTGCTCACCGATTCAATTGGAAAACGCATTCCGACCTGTGTAATAGTGACCATTTTCCTATACTTATTCACATCTCCACCACCTCGATGAACCAACAACTTCCTACAACCCAAAGATGGCTTCTAAAAAAGGCGGATTGGAATAAATTCAAATCAATTTGCGCCCTCCCACTCCCCAAACCATCAGCAGACATCGACTCCTGTATCCTAAACTTCAACCAACACATCCTACACGCAGCTGAAAGCTCGATACCAAAATCCTCCGGCAGAATATCCACAAAAAATGTTCCTTGGTGGAATGAAGACCTCAAACTAGCCATCAAAAATCGCAATAAGGCCCTTGCTAAGTTCCGAAGAACCAGACTCACAAGCGATCTCACCAACTTCCGCCGTTACCGAGCAGTAGCCCGTAGACTATCCAGGCAACTGAAGAAACAGAGCTGGAACTCCTTTATAACCTCTATAGACGAGCACTCTGACCAAACCGAACTCTGGCGGAAAATAAGGATCCTAAACGGTGCTAAACAGCCCTTGAATGCAATCACCCTAAAAAAAGGAGATACTTACACGCAAGACTCTGACGAAACCGCTAACCTACTTGGCTCAAGTTTTACACAGACCTCATCTGATGCAAACTACACCCCGACGTTCCTGAATTTCAAAAAAGCAGAAGAAATAAATTCCTACGATCTAAACAGTGACGATTCAGAAGAATTCAACACTCCCATCACCATCAAGCGCCTGAAGCCTAACACGTCACCTGGTCCAGATAATATTCCGTCTGCCTTCATCAAAAATCTACCCGATACCCTTAGAACAGAACTGCTGAGTATATTTAACTCAATATGGAAAGAAGGCACATTCCCCAAGATCTGGAGTAAGGCCATCACTATACCTATCTTGAAACCAGGAAAGGACCGCTTCCTACCAACATCATATCGACCCATTTCTCTTACCTGTGTCATGTGCAAACTACTGGAAAAAATAGTCGCCATCAGACTGACCTGGTATCTCGATAAGCAAAAAATTCTATCAAAAAACCAATGTGGATTCAGAAAGCAACGAAGCACTACCGACCACCTACTGGGACTGCAAAACGAAATCCTGCAGTCGTTTAAACACAATGAGTACCTAGTAGCCATCTTCTTCGATATAGAAAAGGAGTACGACACCACCTGGCGATTCGGAATCCTGAAAGAACTCACGAGTTTTGGAATCAGAGGGCGTCTGGCAAAATTTATCAATAACTTCTTAAATAATCGCACGTTTACGGTCAGAGTAGGAAATACTCTTTCAAATGAATACCAACAGGAAAACGGAGTCCCTCAAGGCAGTGTCCTTAGTATCTACTGCTTCCTAATCCTGATAAACACTATTTCCGCAATCATTCCACTTCCTATTAACCACAGACTTTTCGCTGACGACTTAAACATAACTGTTAAAACTACAAACCTACAGTTCGCAGAGAGCCTTCTCCAAGCATGCTTGGACAATCTAGCGAACTGGAGTGAACGCACGGGACTCAAATTCTCTGTCGAAAAAACGAAAGGCGTCATCTTCGCGAGAAAACGCAGACACCGACCCGTAAGTCTAACACTCAACGATCAACAACTAAAGTTTTCGGAAGAAGCTCGTTTTCTCGGATTAATCTTTGACAAAAAACTTCGATGGAGAAACCACATCCTATCCTTGAAAAACCGAAGCCTTTCTGCACTGAACATACTGAAGATGCTGAACAACAGGAAATTCGAACCCAGCTGTTCCACATTACTAAAAGTATTGATACGGATTCGGTACTTGCAGCGCTATCTTTTAACGATGTCCGAGTTAGAAAATATTCTTTGAAATATCATTAATTCACGATCTCTCGGACATCGTTCTTTTTAGCCGTCGCTTTGCCTTGTCAAGTATGCTTACTCGGCCAAAACCGAAAATCCCGTGCCTGTTCGTTCGATCAGTTGCACCGGGATGATACTGCACTAGTGTCTGTGTAGTGGTTGTGGTCGAGGGCTAAGGCAGTGACATGTGCTTGCGGCGAAAGCGCGCATCCGAACAGTGTGGCGAATGACATTGAGCGAGCGGAGATTTTTAATGTATCCCGCCAAAAGGCAGGCAGGGCAGTAAGTGCGGTGATCGACGCAGAAGTATTCTTCTGGAAACTTCTGCGTAGCCTTTATCGCCGTAGCACGGAACACATTGTTCGTTCGCTTATTTTTCTGGTCGCCGTAGTCGTAATTGATAGTTACCACGTTTTTTTTGTTCGTTCATCTAGTCGATCGATACCGTTTTTTCGCGCGTTACGAAGAGCGCCATGCGGTGAAGTTAACCTTTTTTTTCGGATATCATTTATGTGCCGCGTAAAGAATTACATGTGTTTTAAAAGCCTAATGCTCGTTTTTTTTTATCTTCATCTCCGTGTGACTGGCTTACAGAAGAGAAAGACATCGAAGGGAAAAGTCAGGAATTGTGACTCTAGCTGCCCGGAAGCAGGGACTTAGAAAAGTTAAAAATTTTGTTACACTGGCGAGCCCGAACTGCTAAAGAAAAGTCAATTTGTAACACGGGCACCCGAAATCAGGGACGCAATAGTCAATTTGTAATACTGGCGCCCGAACAGGGACTCGAAGTGGACCCAGAAAAGAAAAATATTCAATTTCGATAGAAGAAACACAGCGAAGGAAACAGCCAAGCTGCAACAACAGATAAGCTTTTAAAGTTTTTATTGTCTCCCCGCGGCCTACTTCTTTAGGGTGTATTATACCTATTTTGTTTACGTATTTACGTTAAATTTTTTATGAAATGTTATTATCTGACATATAAATCGTTTTTTGTTTTTTTTTGGTTCGTAGTGATTATCGTATTATTAATATTATTTGTCTGTAGATAAGCCCAATTACGTAATTTTATCTCGTGCATATACCCTGCCTGAGAAAATGGACGATGGGGATCTATCTAGAGTGGTGACAACTAGGGGAGATTATAGAAACCCCAAACCTGTCCTCGCCGATACGAGCGACGAAGAGAAGGGAGAGATAGAAGACCCGGACGGTTCAATAGCAGAAAGCTATGACCCACCCAGTCCGCAGGAAAGAGGATTTACTGATCCAGGTCCATCTTTCCTAGTAAAAAAAAAAACAACTGATACGGAAGAGAGTATACCCGACATGAGGGATATTTTAAAAATGATCGAACATCAAAATATAAAAATGTTCGAACATCTGGATAAAAAATCCGACGAAAATAAAAAAATGTTCGAACATCTGGATAAAAAATCCGACGAAAATAAAAAAATGTTCGAACATCTGGATAAAAAATCCGACGAAAATAAAAAAATGTTCGAACATCTGGATAAAAAATCCGACGAAAATAAAAAAATGTTCGAACATCTGGATAAGAAATCAGACGAATTAAGAGATGGGATGCAGAGGAGCATTCGAGAATTTAAAGAGGACTTAACGAGAGAGATTAATAAAATTGAAAAAAAATATGAAGTAGTAAGTAATAAAGTGGAACAAGTAGAGGAAAAAAACAGAAATTTAACCTCTTATGTCAAGGAGTTGGCTGTAAAGGTGAAGAGAGTAGAGGATGTGGAAAGCAGTTCAAATGAAAAAATAGGGGGTTTGTCGTCCGCCGTGGTACGAATAGAAAAAAATTTAGAGGAAGAGAAAGAACGTTTGTCAGAGCTTGGCGAGAACGTGGAGAATCTCGAAAATAAAATGAAATCGGTAGAACAAAATGAGCTAAATTTCGTGGGATATCGATTAACTACATCGGGAGTGTCTATGCAGTCGGAAAAGATAGCGAAAATAAAAAATTTTCCTCCTCCAAACAATCGAGATCAGGTCATGTCATTCCTCGGCATGTGCAATTTTTACCGTAAATTTATAAAGTCATATGCAGAGATTATCCGACCTATATCAGTATTAGTTAGTAATAAGGTCCCGTTGGAACATGATCGAGCGTTTCAGCAATTCAAAGATGCGTTCGCTGAACACATTAAATTACAAACTCCTGATTATAAGAAAGAATTCATTGTATGTTCTGACGCGTCCGACCGAGCGGTTGGTGGCTCGCTATCGCAATTAGACGAGCAAGGTGATCCGCGGCCGATCATGTTCGTGAGTCGGCTGCTAACAGGTGCAGAGAGAAACTACTTTACAACTGAAAAAGAGTTGTTGGCCACTATTTTCTGTTTAAAAAAGTTTCGCATAATCATTGAGGGATATCCGATAATAATAATGACTGACCATAAAAGTTTAAAGTTTTTAAAAGAATCTCGGTGGCAAAATGCACGCCTAACAAGGTGGACTCTTTATCTACAAAACTTCGATTTGAGACTGGAGTATGTTCCCGGGAAAGAAAACGTTGTCGCGGATATGCTAACACGAAATCTAGGTAATATTCCCGAGATAAACAGTGATGTTGCGTTAATTGCCTTTTTCAACAAGTCTACTCAAAGTATAATTAAGGAATTGTTCCGTAATCTTGCAGAGGACCAGCGAGCAGATAAATCTTGGGGATGTGTTATAAAAAATATTGAATGTATAGAGAAATTGCGCAGATTTTATCGCATACATAAGGATTTATTATTTTTCCGCAGTAGAGTAAGTGAATTGTGGCGGATATGTATACCTAGTGCACATGTCGAGGAGCTGATCTGGTTTACACATACTAAATACGCGCACCCTGGACAGCTCCGTACTTATTTGCTGATCTCCCGTACATGTCATTTTTTAAAGATGCGAAATACGATCAATAAAGTAATTAAACGTTGTGAATTATGCAAAAAAACAAAACCATATACGGCGAAATCCATCGGTCCTTTAACAAGCTACTCCCCGCAAGGTCCACTTGACATCGTTGCGGTTGATGTTTTTGGCCCGTTGCCCATTGTAAAAGGGATGAACCAAATATTTGTACTATATGACACTTTTTCAAAATACGTTAAGTTCTACCCAATGAAGAGGCTAACGAGTGTAAATTTAATATCGAAGGTGAATCATTTTATCAGTACAGTAGGAAAAATGAACACTATCGTTTCGGACAACGCCACAGTATTTACTAGTCAGCGCTGGTACGCCTTTTTCGAGAGTAGGGACATCGAAGTGCGGCATATAGCCGCCTATTGCCCGAAAAACAATCCGGCCGAAAGGGTCAACTTTGAATTAGGTAAGTCAATCAGGTGTTTGTGTCATAAACGTCACACCAACTGGCTGACACATCTCGCGGGAATCGAGGCATGTTTCAATAACATCCCGAGTACTATTACCGGATATATTCCGAGTGAGGTGATTTATAGAGAGAATCATTGTCATCTCATTAGCGAAGTAATTGCGTTTCCGGAGGTGGAGGATAGACAAACTCATGAGAGTATCATAGAAACAATAAAAGCTCGATTAGAACGCCTCAATAATGCGCGCCGAAAAAAGCAGGTAGAAAAGAATAACATAAGGGAATATAACGTAGGAGATCATGTATATATAAAGAACCATGTCCTATCTAATAAGGCGAAAAAACGCATGAGAAAATTGGAGTTATTGTACATAGGGCCTTTTGAAATCATAGACCGTATGCATAACAACGCATATTACCTAAAAGATCTTACTCGCGAAAACAATTACGTAATACGCAATATCATCGATTTAAGACCCGCATAAAAAAAAAAAAAAAGAAAATATATATATATAAAAGTGAAAATACTTCCCTCGTAAATAAATTTTCTAAACGAATTTTTTATTTTTTTAGAATTTTCTTCCGTATAATTTTTGTTGTTTGCCTTGTCCTGTTTGAATACCAATTAAGGGAGCTCGCGGTTTCGCGGAGCTATTTACGTATATCGCTATCGGGAACAATCGGCGTGCTCGTCAAATATAAAGTCCTGTTAGAAAGGCGATCCTATTCATCTATAACATCTGGCGGCGCAGAACTAGGAAGTCATGATGTAAGGGTCTGGAGTTGGTTCGTTGGCATCCTTGCATTTATTTTATTTTTCTTTAGCGCGGCTGCGTAGGATTTGTAAATCCTTTAAAGGTAGTCCATGTCTTCTATAACATCTGGCGGCGTACTTGGAGGCGGCCACGGCGTATGTTTCCACGGAACCTATTATAGAGGTGCTCCATTTTGTAATAACATCTGGCCGCGACCGTGGTGCGTCTGGGTACGTGTGAATCAGTGCGACTCGGAAAGTCAAGTTTTTCCACGTTTTCACAGAGTTTTTTCTTAACATCCCTTTGTTGTGCTCTGGCGTCATAAAGTCGGTTTATTGTTCCGGGTGATAGTCGGTGTACGGGGGGTAGTTTCCGGGGTCGCGAGATCCTAGCATGATTGGTATCTGTTGAGATCGTTTACAGGACAGATTTGGCAAACAGGGAAGTCATTATTTATATATTCGCTAGTATTATATTCACGCATTAATGCATGTACAAGTTTGCACGGGAAGTTTTGTTTACTTGTTCCAGTTTATTTTCACTCTGTAAGTCTCGATTCTTCACGTTCAATTTAAGTTCTGCTCGTGAACATTTTACAGAATAAAATTGTATTCACATCCATGTATGAGCAAAATTGATGCCGTTAATCATGGAGTTTGTTTATTTACATCGACTTAATCGAGGCAATGCGCATCCGATTGGTGAATGTGTACTCGACTTGTCGAATTTTCGCCCGTTAGACATTTATTAATCTTGAGAAATAATAAAAATAACAATTAAGAGAAGAGGTATGTATCATCTGGGCATTTTGCTTCGGATAGCGGTCTTGCAGTTTTTTTCCGGAAAAAAAAAAAAAAAAAAAAAAAAAAACTTGCTTTTCTTCCGTCATTATTGTCTAAACATCTTTGAGTCAAAGTTACTCACGGGTCACCACTCTGGATCCTATTTCCCGAGTATAAGTGAGGTGTGGGTGAGAATTAATGGAATGTCGCCATATTATTTTTAACACCTCGGCACCGTAAATCGTTCACTATATGCGGCGTAGGGAATTGTAAATTTTCGTTACGTTACGGTAAACATTCATAGTTAGTTTGTTTATATTTATTTTGGTGATTGCGGTCAATATTATGTATAGGTGAATTGTTTTGTTGAACCTCCGATGTCGCAGGCAGATCGGCGGGTAGCGGAACGTGTTAATGACGTCTTAATATAATGTATAATTTTTCAGGAATTTTCTTGTTGTGTTATTGTGCGAGTGTGAGTGCCCACGACTAGAAATGCAATTTTGCTAATTATTCAGACATTTTTTTTTGTTTTGTTTGTCTTGTTTTGTTGGTTTTTAATTTAATTACCGGTGGCATGCGCCGTGGGAAGGCATGCTAGGTAATGGTAGGAAGTTGGTTTTCATCTGATATGTAGGGGTGTCTGTCTGGGATAAGCCAATTGGGGGGTCCCATGTGTCGGACGTGGCCGCGCACCACCTCTACAATTATATACAGGGTGGCTCGGTTACACGTTCGTGCATGTTTGGTCAGGGGTGTCGAAAGGGGGGCTCTCATTTTCTCTTGTGGTAGGCCAATGGGGGTGTCTCCGCACTTCGCATGGTATCCGAGTGCACCATTTTGGGCCGTGGTGGCATAGTATTTTTTTAGGAATTGATTTTCGGTGGCTCGGGTACATGCAAGGCTTGTGATCTTTCTGTTGTCTTAATGATGGTTATTTTGAAATTTCACCGTACACTTCAGTTTATTGAATATGGTCTTAGTACTTCGTTTTGATAATATGACTTGAGGTCATTATTAGCCCTATTCAAGTATCGTTTGTTATTAATAGATTTTGTTGGAGTTTCGTCCACCGTTGTAGTCATGGGTGATAATAATCTTTTTGATATTTTCTGAATTAATGTTGTTAGTAGATATTCGTTTGGTCCCTGTGAGGACATGCATAGCTCTAGTCGTGTGGAGATTCTGATTTTTTCCGCAATTTTATTTATTTATTTGTTTGTATTTGTTTAGTCGTTCCAATGCCGTTGTGCGGTATGCGTGTGGTATGTTTGAGGAATGGGTGAATCTGAACGGTAGCGTTATGGTTAGAGCTCTGTGGTTCAACACTGGATGCTCCGAATCCGTAAATTCTTTCACACCTTGGTCCTCATCCAAAAAACTTCCGTTTTGGATGGTAATTGGGGTAGGGCAGTGATACGGATTCGGTACTTGCAGCGCTATCTTTTAACGATGTCCGAGTTAGAAAATATTCTTTGAAATATCATTAATTCACGATCTCTCGGACATCGTTCTTTTTAGCCGTCGCTTTGCCTTGTCAAGTATGCTTACTCGGCCAAAACCGAAAATCCCGTGCCTGTTCGTTCGATCAGTTGCACCGGGATGATACTGCACTAGTGTCTGTGTAGTGGTTGTGGTCGAGGGCTAAGGCAGTGACATGTGCTTGCGGCGAAAGCGCGCATCCGAACAGTGAGGCGAATGACATTGAGCGAGCGGAGATTTTTAATGTATCCCGCCAAAAGTCAGGCAGGGCAGTAAGTGCGGTGATCGACGCAGAAGTATTCTTCTAGAAACTTCTGCGTAGCCTTTATCGCCGTAGCACGGAACACATTGTTCGTTCGCTTATTTTTCTGGTCGCCGTAGTCGTAATTGATAGTTACCACGTTTTTTTTGTTCGTTCATCTAGTCGATCGATACCGTTTTTTCGCGCGTTACGAAGAGCGCCATGCGGTGAAGTTAACCTTTTTTTTCGGATATCATTTATGTGCCGCGTAAAGAATTACATGTGTTTTAAAAGCCTAATGCTCGTTTTTTTTTATCTTCATCTCCGTGTGACTGGCTTACGGAAGAGAAAGACATCGAAGGGAAAAGTCAGGATTTGTGACTCTAGCTGCCCGGAAGCAGGGACTTAGAAAAGTTAAAAATTTTGTTACACTGGCGAGCCCGAACTGCTAAAGAAAAGTCAATTTGTAACACGGGCACCCGAAATCAGGGACGCAACTGTTAAAACTACAAACCTACAGTTCGCAGAGAGCCTTCTCCAAGCATGCTTGGACAATCTAGCGAACTGGAGTGAACGCACGGGACTCAAATTCTCTGTCGAAAAAACGAAAGGCGTCATCTTCGCGAGAAAACGCAGACACCGACCCGTAAGTCTAACACTCAACGATCAACAACTAAAGTTTTCGGAAGAAGCTCGTTTTCTCGGATTAATCTTTGACAAAAACTTCGATGGAGAAACCACATCCTATCCTTGAAAAACCGAAGCCTTTCTGCACTGAACATACTGAAGATGCTGAACAACAGGAAATTCGAACCCAGCTGTTCCACATTACTAAAAGTATACAAAAGTTTAATCCGACCAAAACTCGACTACGGCTGCATCGTCTACTCATTCGCCTCCAAAGGCCTGCTCCAAAGTCTTGACACGATCCAAAATTCGGGCCTCCGTATAGCTCTACGAGCTTTCCGAACTACGCCTGCCTCCAGTATGCACGTGCCCTGAAATACCGCCGGCAAACATTATCGGTCGATTACGCCCTATCAATCTTAAGTTACTTGAACCGTCCAAACCACAGCATTTACAGTCCATCAAACCCATTATACAGAGACGGTACCCTCGCTGCCCAAGGCTACTTCAAATGTCATGACGAATTTACGCTGGACATTCCGAATTATCTACTTAAGCGCATGCCTTCCGCCGATCCACCGTGGAGTCCAAACCACCATGAAGGCACTATTTACATCATGATCTTTGATCTCCTTCCCACGCTATCGACCAACGCCGCCGTACCAGTGTTACACCCAAGCGAACTGAAGAAATACGCAAAATACAAAATAATGTCTGATTGGGAGGTTGAGTGGAACAGCAGCTATTTGAACAAACTACTGGCAATTAAACGGACGATTACTAGCTGGACTTACGTTATAGGCAAAGCTGCATCGAACCGGGATATTGAATCAATCTTGAACAGAATCTATCTAGGCCTTACTTTAACCACCCATGCATACCTGCTGGACCATCAGGAGCCTCCAGCCTGTACTCAATGCAATTGCCAGATCACAGTCAAACACATCATCACTGAATACCCCATCTACAGTGCCGAACGCCAACAATCCACACTTACAGACGATCATTCCGCGAATTTAAACATAAATAACCTATACAGACTTATTAAATTTATAAATATTACAAATCTTAAAATAATGTAAATAACCTCACCCGAGGTGATAGCCCCCTCCCTGGCAATATGTACCTCGTAAATAATAAAATAAATAAATAAATAAATAAATTTGAAAAAAGTAGTTTTTAAATCTTTCAATAATAGAGGTACGTTTTTAGTCAGCTGGCAGACTTATCAATCGTAAATAACACATATCAGCATAGAAAGTTATGATCACCGTTTTCGAATTTGTTAAGCTTAAAATTATGATGGCAACGAAAGTCCCCTATTTTACAAGTGAAGATATTGTACTTATGTATATTTCTTACGGAAATATTGTTGAAGAGACGGCTTAAATCTGCACCTTAAACTGATGATTGCATTATCAATAATAAAAAAAAAAAACGAGTACTTATCGGAACGAAAAAATGCATCAATTTCACATATTTTTTCTGTCGCTTTATGTAGACACGAGAAAAAGTTAATCGCTTAACGAAGATATAGTTGTCTATCTTATTGTTAGTCGTATCAGCCTACAAAAACTGGACATAGTTCATTTACACAGTGTATTTTATTCTTTTTTTTTTTTTTTTTGGGCGCGCCAGCGGCATTGACCCAACAACAACAAAAAAAGCTAAGCTAATAAATTAAATAACTAAGCGGTCCGAAATGGACGCAACAAAGAACAGCAGTGCGGACACCACAGAAGATGAAGGAAAGGAGAGGATAAAGGAAGAGTTATAGGGAGTAGGGAGACCTAATGACAGGAGCTGACTGTATAAAAGGTAGCGATTATTAAGAAAAGCAGGACACTCAAAGAAAATGTGATTAGCATCACATGTACGAGGAGGATCACAATCGTGGAGAGAACAATCAGGAGAAGGCGATAGAGCAAATCGAAAGCGAGAGGAAGGGAGGAGAGAATGATTGATCCGGAGACGAATTAGGGAGACAATAGAAGACCGACGACTGAGAGGAATAGAACGAAACCAAGACAGGGAACGAGGAATTGGCTGAATGAAACGGTAATGAGAATGACGATTAGAAAATAGGGAGGGATAAATATCCTGCCAAAGTGTGGCGTGATTGGAGGTGGATAAGGAAAGGATATCTGAAGAAGGGAAATGGTTGAGGAATGAATCAAGGCGACCAGCAGAACGAGCCAAAGAATCGGCTGCATCGTTGCCATCAATTCCGGAATGACTGGGGACCCACAAAAAATCAATGAGAATAGAACGGGATGACTGCAAAGTGGAGGTAAGAGAACGAATTGAGAGAATAATATTATCAGAGGAATGTGAAGGAGGAGAGGATATGGCTTGAAGGACGCCCTTAGAGTCCGAAATAATGAGGAATTGGGAAAGATCGCTTAAAGAGGAAATATAAGAGATAGCCTGAAGGATGGCGATCGACTCGGCAGAAAAAATAGAGCAGAAGGAAGGAAGCCGGAAGGATTCAGAATGTCGAAGCGACGGAGCAGTAAACGCACCACCCACGCTGTCCTCGCTCTTGGAACCATCAGTAAAGATCAATACATGAGCGGGAAAAGAGGAATTCAACAAATGAAGAAATTCATTGTTGACTGCACCGTGAGAGGAGGAATTGGTTCGAAGTGGGAGAGAGAAAAATTTGATAGGCTGCCATAGGCTATTGAAGTCATGAAAGAAGTACGGGAGAGTGTTGTAGGAGAGGACAACAGGAGAAAAATTAGAAAGACGGGCAGCAATGAGCGACAGGATTGAGATTTTATGTGGAGAAAAATGCCAACGGTTTTTAATATACAGATAGGGAGAAATAAGTTTAGACGAGGAGATGGGAAGCCGTTTAATTAGGAAGCGATACCCAAGCTGAGAACGGCGAATAAACAGTGGTTAGGCAACCGACTCTGATAGAACTGCGGGAATTGGGGGGGGGGGGGGATTTCAAGGCTCCAATGCACAAACGGAGGCGAGAGTTCTGGATCGCGTCAAGTTTAGTGAGGAGAGACTTGGAGGAATTACCGTAGATAAAGGAACAATAGTCGAGCTTGGACCGGATGATGGCTTTGAAAAGAATTAGAAGGATAAACGGATCGCCTCCCCATCTGAGGGGAGAGAGAGATTTAAGGAAATTAAGTCTTTTAAGATAGGATTTATAGAGAAAATTAATGTGCTCATGGAATGTGAGGCGGCTATTTAAAAAAAGGCCAAGATAGCATAGTATTTCATTCTTTGTCACAGTGTATTGTTTCGGTTGACAGTTGGCTACATTCTGTAAGATGACTTTTTCTCCATTAATAGATGTAAAAAAAAAGCGTGAATAAGAGGGGGGGGGGGGTCAGGTAAGGCTGCAGCTTATTTCATACACTGTTCAGTACGTAGAACACAGGTGGTAAAAGAATGAAAATAAAAATATAATAACGGAATTTCAGTAGACGGTACGAAAATAAGTATGTTTAGGTTTACAGATGCAATCGAAACAATAGCAAAAAGTGAACAATGTAACCACTCTCCGTACGGAGTATGGACGTTATCTAGCGGTCAGAAAACGAGTGAAACATAAAATTCATTCTCTTTTTCTAACAGAACGAGCGCCATTATAGCAAGATAGAGATGTTTGAACGAAGGGTAGTTAGAATTGACTATGATATAATTGCGCGCTTATCAGTTGATAATCAAAACCGAACAAACATAATTCTTTATCTTGTTCGAGGGAAATTATCGCCGATGGACATCGTTTGAGAAATCTTAACTACAGTACGAAACAAGGTCACAATATTGCGATGGCATAAAGCGTTTACCAATGAAACAGCTGTATTGATCCCTTTTTCGAAAAGTAGCCCGAAAGGATGCGCAAGTGTATTGCGAAGAACGATACTTCGAGAAGGAGCCTGAAGACGACGAATCAGACAATAGACAATTTTTCGTACGAAATATCTTAGTCTGTAAGGGAAACTTTAACTACATTTCGTTTACACAGCTGTATGTTCGTATTGCTATAATGGCGCTCGTTATTTGTTCTGCTATCGGAAACATAATGGACTGCATGTTTCATTGGTATTTTCACCGCTAGATGACGTCCGTACTCTGTACGGAGAGTAGTTGCAGTTGTTTCGACCCACCCTTTGTATAAATCAAAATCAAAATACCTTTATTGAGAAAATTATACATAATCATTACAAAGAAAAAATAATTATTTATAGATAAAATTTCCTCGACCCGTGCAGAGCAAAGATATTAACCATTAATTGCTACTTTTTCAAAATGACTGTTATTTAAATATTGGTTTATTTCATCTTTCCATCTACCCTTTTTGGTGACCTCGTTTCCGTCTGTAATGTGAAAGGTACCAGAAAGTGGACTTATATGTCCAACGGTCATCTGTTAATCTTTTAACAAGGCCAGCCCATTCCCATTTTCTCCTTCTAACATAGTGTACCACGTCAATATTATATCTTAGAAACTTTTTCATTTTATTTATTTTTATTCGATCTCTTATCTTTATATTAGGCGTATTGATTTTTCCAGTGTGTTTTGTGTTGTCCTTAGTCTATTTATAATTTTTGTGTTCAGCATCCAAATTTGGCAACCGCCAGTTTAGACGGGTAATATACACATGTTAAAAATTTGACTTTTATGGTAATTACTGAAAGGTCCTTTAAATATTCTTTTTAGTGACCAGTACTTACTCCATATGTTTTAGTAATTCTCACGTTTACTTCCGAATGCTCGCGCATATTCTCCCCTTTGTATAAGGTCCTCCCTAAATCAGATGAACCAAAAATATTGAAAACATATAATATGAGAATAAATAAAAAGAAAACAACAATAATGAAATGAAAGGAAGATAGTATAAGAATAGACGAGGAAAAAATGAAACAGGTGAAATAGCAAAAATATCTGGAGAGCGTAAATACAGAGGATGGAAGAAGTGATTTTAAGATATAAAGGAGAGAATAGCAATGACAAAGTTAGCACTCAATAAAAAAATAAGTCCGCTAACATCTAATATTATTCAGAGAGAAATAAGAAAAAACCATATTATTAAAGTATTCGTTATATCCTCTACTCTACGATTCAGAATTTGGACAAATGGGATTGCGTTGCTAATAAACGCCAGATAGGAATATAAAAAACTCTTTTGTCTAAAACCGAACGAAGAAAAAGCAAAGCGAAAAAGGAAAAAAAAAACATAATGCGCATTTATCTACGAACCGAATAGTACCGAACTAGCCGGGGAAAAAACAGAAAAACAGATTGCCATCTTAGACAACAATAATACGACGGTTAAATACATAGAAGAAAATGACCAGCCAGAATACCTGTTAATTCATTTTATTTTTAATTGACTTTTTTCGTAACTGACGAATTACATTTTTGTACTAGACACGCCGGGACACCTGCAAGCGAGTCTATTCGTTCATTTCTTTAAAAACTGAGATCGTTAGTAAAAGTATACAACACCGAGTTATTTTGTAAATTCGTAATTTTAAATGATTTCGGTAACGTTATCTACAATAAAGACCAGACCTTACCAGTTTAATGTTGTATTTTCTTAAATGTTCCAAATACCGACAGCTTAAAACTGCATCTGGACACTGGGAAACGATGTCAGCATAGTTAGACGGCACTTCGTTATTAATAACACCTAATGATACATTTTCTGGAGAATGGCCAATTGCTAGGCAATAAATCCACAAAACGACTACTGGTAAGGTTAAAATAAACAGGAGAGTACTGTAAAAATAAACGTATAATAGTGTAAACGTTTTTAAATATTTTTAATAAATTTCGGCTAAGCGCGGAGTAGTGCTCTGCAAGCTCGCTCGACACATAAGTATTGTGTTAAACTATAGCGATACATTTGAAAAAGAATCAGTTCACACGATAGATGGCGAAAAATCTAAAAGGAAATGAAAGTAAAAGTTTTTGTTAAAGTTTTACAAAATTATTTATACTAATTTACGAAAAAGGGGACAAAGAAGAAATCGAAAACTACCGACCGATTTTAGTCTATTAATACATAAAATATATACAAAAGTTGTATACAAAACGACTCCTGGATGGAGCGCGGTCAAGAGGACAGAGTTCAGCCGCGAATTTAGTACAATCGTGTACGCACGCAATTGGGGAAGTGATCAGTCCTAACAAAGAATATTAACAGCCACACTAGCTTCAACTTTTATAAATTAGGAAAAAATCTTTTTATTCCGTATACAAAAACGTTCGAAAAGCGGGGGAAAGATGAACTACGCTTAGACATATTAATGAATATTTATAAAATAAAAGCAGTAAGAGTGCAAGAAATAACGTCAGATTTTAGAATAAACCAATGAATGAGACAAGGCAACGGATTATCGCTGCAATTATTCACGGCTACATTACATAAAGTCCTCCAAAAATTAAACTGTGATAACACAAGTTGACATCGAGTACTGGAATCATTTAAGATTTGCTAATGACGTAATTTCGATAGCGAATAATACGGAACAACTATGAAATAAATCAATTAAATGAACCGGCAAAACGGCAGACTCATCATGCTAGAACTAAAATAATGTTTAAATGAATTCATGTCGAAAAATTATATTAAATTGGAAGACGAAATTTTGCAAACAGCTGATAAATATATATGTATACATTTTTTATGTACGTATGTAATATCCTGAGTGAAAAATGGGTATTATAGGGAAACCAGGAAATAAACGGAAGAATCAAACTTGGACAGGTAGTCCTTAGTAGAAATTCAATTAACTCGGGTATTAAATAATAGATACAAGCATGGATCACTAGTAGTTCAATGAAAGCAATGTCGATACAAGAAAGAAAACAGGTATGCCAGATAATTCGTGCGCTAAAATGGCGATGGACTGGGCATATAGCGGGGATAAAAAGAACATTTTAGAAATTTAAATAATCGGTTAAGCACGGCTCTTCATCGCGCAACAAATCCTTTTAATTGGATGGTATTCTTCATTGCTCCGATAGTGTTCATAAACCGGACATTTAATCAGTAGGTGTTCGAAGGTTAATTGTCAGTTACACGTCGGGCATTTATTCACTAAATATGAGTGTATAAAACGAGTGTGTCCACAGTCTCTATATAACGTTACCCTTTCCCGATGTGTGAGGGAAGTCACGGTTTCGTAGACGATGTTACGGAGCGTAATTTATTTTCTGTAGGTAAAGTTTGCCACCAGTCGTTGCTTCTGAGATGTTGAAATGGCATTTAAGCTGATGTTTAAAGTCGGTGAACGGTACATATGAAGTTGAGCCACGTTTACTGGCCGTTTTAACCGGGATTTCCGAATTTCCGAAGTTCTGTATGCCGCTCTGGGCTCGGTCATACCAAGGTGGTATAGCAGACATCGGGTCCCAGACGACCGGTACCGGGTAATTTGGATGTTTAGTTGTTATAGAGTGAACATAACGTGAGATCGGTTGCTGTTTCGTCCTGATTCTGGATGGTATCGTCTGAAGAGTTTTAGACTTTGTGCTCCTTATGATGCTGAAAGTCCAGTTAGATAGTTTCGCCGCAAATCTAATGTTATTACTCCGATGCATCGCGCATAGTACACTCGGTACGGGGGAGGTTCGGTAAACTTCAATTGCCAACCTCCAAGCGGTATAATGGATGGCACCTAAACATTTCAGGGTCGATATGCTAGCGGAAGCATAATCTGGTGCACCATAATCGATTTTTGATCTACAATGGCGCAGTGCAGCATTAATAGACTATGTCTGCTTGCGCCGTAGATTGTATACGATAGCTTCAGCAGTCAGTAGGTTTAGTTTTTTTTTTTGCCACAGATAGTTTTCAATGCGTTGACGTGTGCTTTCCAAGTGAGTTTGTTGTCGAATGTCATTTCCAAATATTTTAACTTTATTTAGCTATACGGTTGTTATTAAGAGTTAGGCTTACTATACGATCGCAGTTTTTCCGCCTACAGAAATGGGTTACTGTAGTTGTTTTTGAAAAACAATTACCTTCGGGGACCACTGTTGCAGTCTATTAATTGTGCTTTGCAGAACGCGTTTTCTCCTAAGTTGATATCGGTGCGTGGAAGAAATATGCATAAATCGTCTGCGAAAAGGAGTGGTTTTACCGGTTTTTTAATTTAGTTTACCATTTTTAGCTAATATTAGTTTATTAACAATGAAATCGATTGTTGTCCAAAAAGGTCTCATTTCTGTTTGAATATTTGTGTCCCGAACATACCTCTTATATTTTAATCGTCAAAAACCATAGAGCGTACTATAAACTTTTTTCAAATTTTTTATCTCGCACCTTTAATATATTAAGCTCCCCTCTCCTCGATTTCAACGTTTTGGTGGTTCTGCAGTTTTCCTGTATTATAAAGACGAGAAAAGGCGTCGATTAAAAAAAAAAACAACAACAACTCTCTAGCTTTATAGAATGAAATTATAGATTTTTTTCCTGTTTTTCACTTCATACTTTATATACCTAATAATCGCAAGTACTCCGTTGGTGACTCTCAAAAGAACATAGGCAAAGTTATATTACTTATTTTAAAAAATCATGTTAATTTACATATCAATAAGTGTACTTTTTTACAATTCGAATTGGATTACTTTCATGCAAATGATAAAAAAAAAAAAAAAAAAATACATTACTTCTATACGTACCGTGTTGAAAAATAAAATGTTACATCACATTATCACTACACAATTAGATATAGAATTGATCATTTTTAAACCATATTTGATTATATGAAAAATGTACTCATCTTGTTGCTAAAATTATAAATGATTAAAATAGGTACCATTTTATAAGTGCAGAAAAACAACTAGAAATTGTATGTTTTTTCTTCTTTTATTTCCCTCCTTCTGATTATTCGCTCGTTTTCCGAGTATAACTGCCCGGGTCATTACAGCATGACAAGCAAAGGAATTATTATAGAATGTCTAAAAGAGGATATACGGAAAGAATAGGATTAATTTTATTAAACATTTTGAAATATCTAAGGATTTGTTGCATTTGTGTTTGAGGTCTAAAATGTGAGGAGACTGCGCTGGGCTCGAGTCAAAAATAAGGCGTAAGAATTTAACCGAGGATGTAACTGAAAGTGAAGATTCATTTAAGGTAAGGGAAATATTTAATGATTTGGATTTAATCGGCGACTTTTCTGGAATTTCAAAAAGAAAGTTTTAGTTGGAGAGAAAGTAATGCCTTATTTTCCATCCATAAATATAACCTATTTATTGCGGATTGTAGTATGGATTTAACGTTGGAAGGTTTAATGCGGGAGATGTATAAAGACTTGTCCTTAGTAACGTGTTTGTACCCAACCCATCCTCAGCTAAGAATAAAAGGATCGTAATAGTAGCAGTAGCACAATTTATGTTTTATAAAATGATACTACCACTATGTTTTCATCTGATTATGGAGTGGACCAGAAAACATTACTAAGAACCTTTCTCGTTGTTTGTGGTATCTGTAATTATACTTATTTTAATGGTTAATTTTTTTTATATCCGTTTCGGAAATACTTACTGAAAAGTAATTATTTTTAATTTAATATAATATACAAATTAAGTGTACGAGTGTTTATGATATTTATTTCATTTATACTATGATAAAATTATCCTATTCGCACTAACCTAATATTTTTTTTCATCCAGTAACACTGTTTCAACAGTTGCCCCATAACACGAGTAATATTACATATTTCATCTTTTTCAAAAGTAACTTTTCTATTTTCATGTTTCTGCGTCGCAAACGAAAGATTCTAAAATGGTTAAGAAAAGTTTATTATTAACATATTTCCCTTATGAAAAAATTATAAATAGGTGTTTTCTTGTTTGTTTGTTTTTTAGCCCAATTTGTTTGGCCAACAAGCTAACGTTATAATTAAATTTTGTAATGAAAATAATAACCAGTGGAAATATAGAGAAATAACGAGTGGAATGCAAACAGAGGAAATCCCATTCTACAGTATGGCCACAACTACAGAGCAGTACTCACAATGCCCGATGAAACTCAATAAACAAAAATAAAATTTCTTTTAAATAAGTCCAATCTAGCAATATGCCTACAGTTGCATGGCAGCACAATGCCTGATGGGAAAAAGCAAATAGCCACAACGAACAAAGACTACAATGCAATATGAGAAAATAATAAATAAATGGATGAAGAAAGGAATAAAATAAAATAAACCGCCTACATTAGCAATATAATAAATTCCAATGTATGAGTGAAAAGAAATTAAAAATAAGACACGAATTAAATAAAAATCTCGTTTCCTTCAATGAATTTTAAGTTGCAAAAATAGAATGAGTTTTTAATTATAGAAAAAATGAATATAGGTGTAACAGTTTCCTCTATTAGAAGCAATATTCGTTTATAACTAAAAATGAAACCTACATAACTTCTTATTACTACATAGCAAAGAGATATTCAACAAAAATATGATACGAATAATAAACTCAGCTCTACATATCACTGCACATTTAAAAGTACAGTGTAATAAAGAGTTTACGTTAAACAAATATTACGCGGTTTAAGCGATCATTTGTTTTTTTTTTTGTTTTTTTTTTTTTTCGTATTTTTTGCTTATAAAATTTTTTAGCGTATTTAATAGTTTTTTTTCTCTTCCTTTCTTTTTTTTTTTGGAATCGTCAATCGGGGACCTTTACCCAGAAACAATTAGAATAGGAAGGAGTCAATTATATCTTGATACGGTCAGACACTGTTAGGAGACAGGAACAAATAATAGGAACAATCTGCGGAGAGGGAAAAGATAGGACGTAAGAAGCGCAATGTGGAGTAGGAAGACCGAGTATCCAATAAAATGGAATGGAAAGCAGAGCACTCAGCAGAAAGAGATGAACACTTAAAGAACACATGGTCCGCATCGCAAACATGCTCTTCGTTTGAGTAGAGAAGACAATATGGAGAGGCAACCAAAGAAAAACGAAAACGGGAGAAAGATAATAAAGTATGGCTTAAGAGCGCAGACGAATGTCTAATGAGCTACGTTCTAAAAATATTTCTGCGTGTAATTCATCGGCGCATAATTAAAATATGTGAAGAAAACATAAATTGGAATCAGTCGGTTTCTGTAACGGAATGCGTACAAGAGAAGCGTTTCAATCCAAAGACGAACTGGAGTTCGGAAAATCAGTATACATTTGTTTTATAGACTATTACAAAGCTTTCGACAAAGTACGGCGCGCGGAATTAATTGAAATATTAAAAGATATAGGTGTCTCTACCAGTAGTCGGATATTAAGATTATACAAACGCTTTATGAAAAACAACATGCAAGAATATTAATAGATGAGCAATTAACAGATCAAATACCGACAAGACGAGGGGTTAGACAAGGACGCTTATTGTCGCCGGTACTATTCAATATGTATTCTGAGGCAATTTTTGTCCAAGCTTTAGATGGACGTAGTGAAGGGATAAAAATTGCAGGCGAAAGAATTTCAGTAATTCGTTTTGCTGATGGTACTGCACTACTGGCGGAAAATGTAACAGACCTACAAAGACTACTAGGCATGGTTGCAGTAAAAAGCGAGAAAAAAGGAGTCAGTATAAATACCAAAAAATCAAAATTCATGCTAGTTGCAAGGTAGCCTAATTTAAATGAAAAATTATTTTTGGATAGCGAAGAAATTGGACGAACGGAAACGTATAAATATTTAGGTAGCTGGATAACACAAAGTAATGATTCTGATATGGAAATACGTACTTGTATAGAGATGGCCAGAAATACATTTATGAAATTAAAAAAACACCCTTTGCGATAAGAAGTTAAGCTTCCTAAGGATCAAGAATAAGATATTACAATGTTACGTGTGGTCAGTGTTACTGTATGGAAGCGAGAAATAGACCATAAAGGAAAATATGAGGAAGCGTATATCATCATTCGGGATGTGGTGCTTCAGAAGAATGTGGAAAATACCGTGGATGAAGAATTTGAAAAATGAAAAAGTATTGGAATTAATGGGAACTGACCGAATAATTAATGGCAATAGTAAAAAGACGGACGATAAAATATTTCGGACACTTCACGAGAGGTAAAAAATATAAGTTACTGCAGGCAATAATAATGGGCATAACAGAAGGAAGAAGAAAGACCTCTTGTATAGATAATATAAAAAAATGGGCCGGAATTAAGAGAACAGAAGATTTAGTCAGAATAGCAAAAGACCGTAATCAATCTCAGCAGATAATCCAATCTATGCATGATGATTAAGCAATACCCGAATCGGGTGACACAAGAAGAAGAAGATGTGGGAGACAAAAAGATTGATACAGTCGGAAGGACCAATACCAGGCCAAAAGCCAAACATGTTGCTAGGAAATACATTATTATGCTCTGGCCACCAAACAAGCCGCTTGTTTAACATACCTTCAAACAGTTTTCTGATACAGGATGTCAATAATAGTGTTTCTTTCGAGTAAAACTTAATTTCAATCCCGCTATAGAAGAGTAAAAATAATTATTACTGCGTGCTGAGTTAATTGATGAGACCGAGTAAATTGGAAAAAAAGAAATTGAAACGAATGATGTGAAAAAAAGTCTATAAAGTTGGAGAATAAAAATGTACAGCGGAGAAATATTTGGAAAAAACCTAAAGGAAAAAAGAGGCTCGTTTTTAAAAGCGGTTACTTGGCTATAACTGTTGAAAGCATGTCTATATTCATGCGGGGAATTTGATAGGAAAATTAAACCAGAACCCTTTTGAACAGAAGTACACTGTGACATGGTATATCTTTCGGATGATGTGTGAAACGACTATAAACATAACTCCAAACTGTTGAGCACAAATTGAATAAAATGTTTACTATAGCGTAAATATAAATAAGCGTAACACTTCTGCGTTACGAATTTCGCGAATTAATCCGGAGTCGTAAGTGTCATATTTGGGTCAAAGACGATGAAGAAATTTAAATACACTCCGAACTTGACATAGCCCTTAAGCTAGCACGTTGTCAAACGAAATTGTTGGAGTGTAATATGTTATATTTCTATATTATTTAATAACATTTCACAACATCGCCGCATAATACGTGTAGACGTACGATATTGTTATAGTTGTGTGGTTGAGACACTAATTTTCATCTCACATTAGTCGTTATTAATTTTTAAATATGCAGATACTTAATTAGTATCGAGATATTAAAATAAATACTAGTCACTCAAATCGAATAAACCGGAAAAAATTAACTTTATAACCTGAAAAGAAACTGATAATGCCATGTGAAAACCAGTGCCTTAATCCCCCGTAACTATAATAATATCGTAAATCTATGCTTGTTTCGTGGAAACATTATGAACTATTATTAAACAATACGTAAATACAGCATTTTATTGCAACACAGGTACAAGCGGGAGAAATTATATCATTTGAGAATCTGTCAAAAGGCAAAAAAAAAAGAAAAACAAAAAACAATCAACCAATAGAAAACAAAAAAACGAACAATCGTTTGATAATGTTCCAAATTTAACTTAATTTGAAAGCACTTTTATCCTACCTGGTAGTTTGTAGTTGGCCCGGATTTTCGTTGCACTAAACATAAGTGCAAAAATGCGTTTTCCAAATTTGTGCTATTAGTCAGTGTTAATATATGCTCCGGTGAGTCTTCAGCCAATAGTACACCGTCTCTCATGAATCCTACCTGATTGTAAACAATTTGCGCCTCAGTTTTATTCATTGTTACAAACAAAATAATTATTACGTAATAGCAGATAAAATAATAAGTTTTACGACAGCAATTGAAATTTTTACCTTTTTTTTTTCAGTGCGATTCCGTAATCGTATAATTTTAATAATCGCATCTAATGAGCGCAGATACTATCCAATTTCTCTATGCAACGGGTTTGTTTCGCTTTATTTAGCGATCCCACCGTGATATTGTCTTAATAGCCCCCGTAGCTGTGTACACGGCATTCAAAAAAAAAAAAAAAAAGAAAAAAAAAAGAAATCATCTATCCTCTGGCATTTTTTCATTATGTTTATAACCGATAAAAATATATTGTGATCTGCTTGAAAATGTGCAATGACATTTGAAGACTTGAAATCCGCCCGTGAAAATAGACATTAGTGTTCATATTATTCGATTAATACATGTATTATTTTAACTGTCAAAGCAAGAGATATAAATTCTCGACACAACACGACCCTGGTATATTTCAGTTAGTTTCCAATGACAGACAGAATTTGCATAGTGCTGTACGTATGCAACATTACCAACTAAAATTCCTAGAGAATTTTGGCTTTTTCTGCAAACCGTACACCGAACTTTAACAAAAACATGTATTATCGACGCCGTAAATTATTTGCTCGTTTCAGCCGATATTACTGAAATTTGCAACATTTTTTTTTCTTTTTCGTAGGTTATTACTGCATTTCGATTATATTGAAATGGCCTTTTGATTACTTTACTATTCTTAGGCCATTTCCGATACCAAAATTTTCCGGCTTTATCCAAATTTTTTTATTTATCAATGATTTCATTACGGTGTTTATTGTCGTTTTAAAGTGCAACTGCTTAATTTCATTTTCGCTGGATCTGTTAATACTACCATATGAGTAAATCAGAGTCAGGTAAGTTATCGAATAGAACATAAGGGTTCATCAGTCCTACCCAGTTAAATTTTCACTATAAATTTGCGTGCAGGTGGCAATTCTAATGTTGAACCTAACCCCGTGTTTTCTATTGTTTTCACTAACAGATAAGTTTAGGAATATTAATATAGGTAAACTTGAATTTTTTTTTTTGTTTTGGGCTTTAAAAGAAAATTCCACCCATTATTGTCTGCCATTTTCAATTATTAAGCTCAATTATATCCTATACTATAACTAAACCAATATCCTACTTCTTCTTACAAAATCATAGATTGCGTGATATGTAATCGGTAGTGGAAGGATAATTATATGGACACGGGATATTCAATAATAATAACGCCTGATGGAGATCATCAGAAGTGCACGAAGTAAAATAAGAGCATTCGAAGAACATGTGATCCGCATCAGCTACTTTTTGTCTACGTTCCTTGGATGAGTACAGAATAGGGAATCAATCCATCGGATTTCATAGAGACAAGCAGGCAGCATGCTAGTCCCAGTGCCTAACCTACAGATTACCACATAGAAGTTTCTTGAATAGAGATGTTCGAGTATGACTGCCCGGAATACCATGGAACATTATTAGTTTTACTTGAAAACAATATTAAATATTAGTTATAATTAAATCCATAGGTATAATATTTATACAAATCTTTTATAGCATAGATTACGTTTCTCTATTGTAATAAATTGTTTTAACCAATTTTTTGTGGATCTTGGGGGGAGGGTGTCCCCTAATTCCCTCCCCGTAGATACACACATAAATTTGCTAATGATATTGGATTACTAACTTACATTCGAAGGTGTTATATTAGCTGGCGAAATGAAAAGTCAAAATAGAATAACGATCTAACTATATATTATTGAATAGGTCCCGCTCGAGATAATTTTTAAATTTTACAACGCTGATACTGTAGATTTATTTTTTGTAATGTCATCTGTATAACTTATCTGTAATTCTAATTACTTATGTTTTCATATTTTCTTTTTCCCGTTGTAGCGCATATAAGTATATAATCTCTTTAAAACTATTTAAATGTTCCACATCATATCATTATTGTAATGCGGTTAAATCTACAGTTGGTTCATATTTTATAACTTTGTGCATATAATTAATTTTTCTGAATATGCGTTCTGTAATTCGTTTTTAAATATTTCAAACATCATTTTGTTAAGCGGATCAAAAAATATCAGATATTTATGGTGTAAGAATAGTTTTTTTGCTTTTTTTTTTTTTTTTTTTTTTTTTGTTACTAATGGAAACAAAAAAAAAGAAACTGAAATAATTTTGAAATTCACACATTCCTAGCCGAAACCACGTGACTGTTTAAAACATTAGCGTTCTGACACGACTAGACTGAATTTTAATTTTATTAATATTAACCGCGAATTAGATAAATTAACATAATTTATTTTATTTTTTTTCGGCACTATTATTCCGTTGTTCATTAGTATAAGTGAGCAACTGACTTTTTTTCCATTTCAAAACTTGTCCTCGTTCACGTTTCATTTGAATTTTATTAAGAAGTTTTTAAATTAATTAATTTCGAACGAAATAGCACATTAACGAAAGTAAGGTCATATTTCTAAAAATATCAAATTCGGATTTCCTTTAAAATTACTGGCTTTTAAAAATATAGAGCCATTACTTACGCAATGAGCTTGTTTTGCTTCTTCTATGTAATGCGTAGTAATAACGACAGTTTTTCCTTCCCGGGAATATTTTACTAAATAAGTCCATATGCTGTAAAAAATAAAATAAGAATTTTATTAATAAATCAACGATTTTAAACGCTGAAAGAAAAAAAATGTTGCTTTCCATTAAAAAATTAAGTTTGAAAAGTGGACTAAAATCCTCTTTAAACAGAAATTATCTTAATCTGCTTTACCATGATGTTATTTAAGCACCTACATAAAGATTCGTTGATTCCTTGGCTCGGGTTGCTGCTGCTTCCTCTCGTCTTTTTTTTAAAAAAATTCCATCGGATAACCTCCTATCGATATGTAAACGCTTCCATATCAGATCATGGCATCGGATATTTACGCTTCCTCCTTTTCTAATAATTATTCATTTCATCAATCTGTTCAGCCTACTCTTCTTGTATATTCATGGTTTCTTTTGCATTCCTCCCTTCGGCGTTCTGATGTTGTTTCCACTGTTCGTATGCGTTTTGGCCATTCTTCGCTGCGCCTTCCTCCAGATTTCGTTTTTCCTTGGTTTCTTCTCTACACTGTCCTTTCCATCCGGATGATGCAGTTATTTGCGACGCCGATCATGTGTTCTTCCATAGTGTTTATCTTTTTCGGTGGAGCGTTCTGCCTTGTATATTCTTCTTATTTGCTGAAGCTTGGACTTCCTGCTCCGTATTGTGCTTCCCATATCCTGTCCTTTCCTTCCCCACTAATTATTCCTGCTATTTGTTCCTTTTTAGATAAAATTTCTGATCGGATCAAAATATAACCGACTTCTTTCCTTACCTTTTGTTTCTCGGTAAAGGTTCTTCTTGGTTGACGAGCCCAGAAAAAAAAAAAAAAAAAAAAAAAAAATAGGTTCGGCTACTGTTGCATGTCGTCTTCTTGTGAGGAATAGCGGCTGGTCGAATATTACCCTTTCCACAGATGACTTTTCAGTTTAAAGACCGCTTCTGATTCGATCAGCGCGCTCACTGATTATTTATAAAAATAATTCACGCAAAAACTTAAGTCATTTCCGGGATTGCCAATTTTTTACGTGCGGGCACTGTTAATAGTCAATGAAAGTAATTTTAAAATTCATTTAACAACAGAACGGTAAACGATTATTTATTATTGCCAATCACGGACCTACATTCGGAAATAAGAAGACAGTAGAAGGCAGTAGTTAAATTTCATTTATTTATTTATTTTTTTTTATTTACGGAGGGCTACTAATCCACACACTGCATGTAACTACCTAGGCTATCGTAGTGAGTGGACCAGCCACATTTTAAATCAGACTCCTTAGCTCGTTAGACTGAACAAAAGTCATGAGATTGTTCAAAGCGGTAGGGCTATTTGAGAGGATGTCCGCAAGTGATGTAATCTAGCCGCGCTGGAACCCATTGAGACGTGTGCATTTATTATGTTCTATCCTGGATGAGTAATTGTGGATAAAGCGTTAACTTTTTTATAAAACATATTAGCTAAAGCATAGCGTCAAGCTGAGCTACGTTTTTATTTCCTAAATTCTTGACTAAAACCACAATTTGTCCTTCAACTCGGAAATAGTGGTGCGGTATTGGTTTTAAAAGTATTATTAGAGTTAATGGAAATATCCACGTTGAAATTTTATTAATATTCTACACCGAGACGTTATTGTCTTTCGAGGTAAATAAATTGGACGAGGACGGAGAAGGTAATTAGTCGTTTTAACCTATGCAATAGGGTTAGTGACGCTTTGAGCAAGAGAAACTTCCCTCCTTCGGTCAAACAAATCCGGCATTAATTTAAATTAGTGATGAAATTTAAAAATTAAATAACGAAAAATGGAACCGATAAGAAGGAACGAAATAAAATAAAACGAAAAAAATATAAATAAAAATAGACGATGGGAATAAATAAATTAAACGATCACGCCGATCTTTTCAACGCACAACTGAACGCAACGCAAGTTAACTTTATCACACGAAAACAATGTACATGTATTATATAATTTTCTTTTTGGTGACTTAAAAGTCTTTCTTTAATGAGCCCCCTCCTGTCGCCTTAAATAAAAAAAAGTGATAGTAAAAATGAGAAAATCTGAATTTTACAACTTATAATTAACTCGATAGATTTGATAAATTTCGAAAACATTATACTTACCTATCTCTTAATATAGGATCTACACCTACTGTTGGTTCGTCTAAAATCAGCAGCTGGGAATCGTGTAATAAAACCAACACAAACGATACGCGGCGCTGTTGACCACCGCTGAAATTTTTTATAAAAATAACATTAAAATATACAGCTAAATTTTCTGCAACATAATCGCGTATTGTACCGTGGCCAATTTAAAAGTCTAAATAATAGTAATATTAACATGCTCATAAATGATGTTGCGTTGTGTTAGATTTTTAAACGGTTAATTACGGAAAGTTGTTGCCGCTGCCGTTAGATTAGCTTTATTTTCGATGAGTTATAATGACTTCTAGCATTCTGATAATGCTAAAAATAAGTTCTTGCCTCTTTCTTATTTTTTTCAGAAAATTTCGCTTTGAAATACCGCATTACAGCGAACAAATTATTATCATCAATGATTTCTAGGTATTGGGGAAAGCCATGGTTTGAATTTTATTTTTTACCATTTTCTTCGGTGTTTTTCTTTTAATCTTGCCACGTGAGTTATACTATACCCTTTGCCGCGTCAAGAACATCGAAATCTCAAACTTTTATCTTAACAAATTTGTTTGTCATAAAATTGTAAGTTCTGTAATTTATCTAGTCCGCGGAGTTAAAATACACCGGATGGAGGTCACGCGCATATGCTTTTTTATTGTGACGTCACTGGAGCCTTCTGGAGCGCTGTGACTACTGCGTTAGTTTTGCTGAAACTCTCTTTACTAAAAAAAGTAATTATTCTAGTTTCAGCGCTATTCCATTTTCTCTGTTTTAGCGAAATTTTTATTTTACAAAATCACGGTCTTATGTATATGAAAATAAATAACGTTATTTACTTTTGTTTTCGTACGGTAAAAATAATCTCATTAATAGTTATGATATTTTTTAATTTTATATTATGCGAATATTATATTTTACATTAAAATTCAGGAGCGGTTCTTCCTAGGGGGCTCGCTCAATGGCGCAAGCCTCCCCGTGTGAATTTTCAAAAAATAATAAAAAAAAGATCAGTGTTACAAAATAGAAAAACAATTTTTTTTTTTTTTTATAACAGAGCATTTTAAAAATAATTGATGCATTTTGTGTGATTTGTTAAATGAACGGCTAAAACATCTGCTAACAATTATCGGGTTTATGCTTACTGCGCTGGAACCGCACAATCTACACCTACTGTAGTGTACTGTCAATAGCTGATTTTTCGGTCACATGATAATAGCAATCAATAACATATAGTACATGGACTCTTCATATCTGAGCCTTCAAACCGTATATAAAATACACGCGAATAACGAATAAAACCGAAGTTTCCCCCCGGGAGCGTAACTTAAAGGCGTCTGGGGGGGGGGCTCTCGATAAGTGAGCCTCGTCTATTTTACACGTAATTATTATAACCGATTTTAACAATACATCCGCTTCGCGCGTCGTTCGTTTACTTCTTAAAGCACACTGTTTTAATTTGCTGTTCTTTCTTTGTTCTATTTTTATCCTTGCTTCTCTTCTTTAAATACTACATTTTGCAATATAGATTTTGTTACTTTTGAATGCAAGAAGAACTGCTCTTTGCCGATGACACTTGTTTTACACGGTGATTTTTCAACGTTCAATATTTCTTAATTAATCTAATTAAACGTTTAAATTTAATTATTATTAACGTTAATTTTTAAAAATTATTAATATTTTAAAAGGAAATTTTAAAATGCTTCCATCATCAGAAAAAGTTAGAATTAAGAAACTAGGGAAGCCTTGTTAAATTTAAACCAACAAGATAAAGTAGACACACGTACTTTTACAAGACATTTTCTAAAAGCAATTTATTATAACGAAAATTCAAATGGATATGCGGATGTGAGGTAATTGATCGCTTGTTCTGTTTTCCTTGTGTACTTTTCTATAAAGATGGAACCGACATGACATGGGCACGATTAGGTTTTAATGATCTAAAACATTTAAATCGAAGAACAAAAAAGCACGAACTAACAGCTCGTCACATGAATTGTATGGAACCAGTTTCAATGGGTTCCGTAAATATTGCTCTTAAATGGGATTCTGCTTGTAGGTTAAACGTTATGAAACATAACGAAGAAGTCGCTAAAAATAGGTGTATATTAAAAAGAATAATTATAAAGTTTTGTGGTAAGCAAGAGAACTGACTCTAAGAGAATATGATGAATCAGAAGATTCTTAAAATCGTGGAATTTTTAGGGAATTCATTGACTTTTCATCAGAACTAGATATCGTTTTAAAATAACGCTTAAATACTGTTACCCATTTTTAAACTAATTGCTCAAACTTACGATGGAACTAACGTAATGAGCGGTTCTACGAATGACGTGTACCGGGAAAGATAAAACAAAAATATAAATACGATTATTTTATTCATTGTTACGCGCACCAGTTGAATTTTGATTATGCAAAAAGCAACTAGCCAGGATTGCAAAATTAGAATCTTTTTTCCAAATTTGTTCGCTATAGCGGCCTTTTTTTTTCCCTCCAAATTCTACTCATAGATGTGATGTACATATACACTGCAAGAAATTGGAAATCGGAAATTACCTAGAACTGTTACTACACGTTGGAATTATAATATGCGTACATTGAATATTGTTTTCGAAAATTGTGAAAAATTAATAGAATGTTTCGAAGAGCGGGATATAAATCTAATAAAAATATTATTACATGCAAGGAAGCGTATACTTTACGAAGAACATTAGAAGACCCGGATTTTATATTTTGGCTTGCCTTATTCCATAAAATTATGCCACAGGTAGATAAATTATTTAATAAATTTCAATCTAAAAATGGAGACAGCACCCGGCAGCTTTTGAGAAATAAAGAAGACTTCGAAAAAATTATATCCATTATTCGACATTTAAATATAACGAAATTAAACGACGAAAAGTGGACCCAAAGAAAATAAAAGTTTGGCTGTTGCTAAAGAAGTGTGTGTCACCGTAGTTTTTCAAGAAAAAGATAGACTGTCCTATAGGGGGGGCTATTTAGAATTTTTAGTATCCACTGATAATAATTCCAAACAGTTTTCTACATCACTTTTTGAATCCGTTATTCAATTTTATCCCACGTTGGAAAAAAAGAAGTTAAAGATTGAACTCGAAGTCATTTATTCAAGATGAGATTTTCATTGGCTGTTTAAATGTGATGTCTTGTATGTTTTAAAATGAATCACGTGAAATATTCAGTGAAACAGTAAAACTGATTAAAATTATTCTAGTTACTTTTATGTCAACTGTTGAGGCAGAGCGATGTTTTCCGATTCTTAAAATAATAGAAACGGTTTTGAGGAATTCAATGAGCGAAGATCGTCTTAATGGCTTAGCAATGATATCTATAAATTAAATTTTTTTTGTACACAATATACCAAAATTTGATAAGAAAATCATTGAAAATTTTGTTTCAAAAAAAGATAGGAGATATAACTTTTTATATGAAAAATAATTTTTTTAACAATTGATTTTAGTTATCACATTTTTCACTTGTTTTTTTTTTTGTTTTTTTTGTAATGTTTGTTATTTATTGAATTCGTGTATATTTTCTGGGACTAGATATTCGTTGTCGTCTCTTTAGTTTCCTCGACTTGCGTAATATACACTTCGTATTTTGGACTATTACTTAATTCTTTACGAGAAGTCATAATATTCGACTTCCTTCTTTTCCAAAATGATTTTCTATTATCGTTTTTATTCATCGTCACAAGCAATCCTTCTTTAACTGAAAACATATTTTTCTGTTTGGAATATTTTCTTTCTACAGAGCCTACATCACAGAAAGCCCTGCTCGTATCTGATTCATCCGCAGCTTTATTGACAATTTCTAATCCCCTCAAAAAACATCCTATAGCAATTCGAACCCAGCAGGTATTATATGAACTTATTAAGAGACAGTGGTCCGTATCCTTTCTGTGGGCGCCCAGCCATGCAGGGATTCCTGGAAATGAACGCGTCGATACATCCGCCCGAGCAGAAATATATTGCCCCTCGCCTAGTAACAGCCCACCTCCACCTTATCTCTCGAACATAATCTTCAATAATCTCACGTCCTTATGGAAAACCCATTGGTTTTCGTGTCAGACTTTCTCGAGGTTAATTAAACCCTCAACGGAACCATGGTGGCCAGAAAAAAGCATTTCCCGCAGAGATTTCTGTGCACTTAGCCGCTTGCGCACAGGCCATACGGCCATGTCGCATAATTTTATTTTGCAAAGAACCCCCTCTCCTATGAATTGTCCTTTCTGTGGCCAAGATGTTGCTCCCTCAACTCCTCACATACTATGCGACTGTCCAGCATTATCACCTCACCGGCCCCCTTCAATTAATAACAAAACAGTCACCAACATTCTTGAGAATTTCCCCGATGCAATTTTATCTGTAACAAAATTTATCAGAACTAGCGGAATAAGCAGATATCTGTAAAAAAAAACTGCGCATCTTCGTACTGTAATAGCCACAGCAGTTAAACACGGTACAGGATGTTGCTTTCACAAGAAAAAAAAAAAAAAAAAAATCCTTCTTTAATTTTGCGCTATAAATATTATTCCTTACTTGACACCAAGATTATCCGTTGTTTTTTCCTACATTTTGTAGAACTTCATTAGTACAAAGTGCACTCAACAAATTATCACCAGGGTAGGAAAAAAAAAAAAAAAAATGACCACCTCTTTTTAAATTAAATCAGAATTTGAACTCATTAAACCAGTTTTATTTATTTTAAAAACATGAACAAAAAAGCAAGGTAAGTTTACGTCATTACATTTTATAAATCGTTACAATTAATTTACTTGTCACACGTTAAATTTAAAACATTTAAAAGCAGAGTACAAAACGCCGACACCGAGTACTTATTATGTATCACTAAATCGTGTTTTTCGTTTTTGGATTAAGTCAAGGGGCGGAGCTTACTATTGTGCACAGTGATTGTGACTTCTGCCATGTGTTGCAGTTACCATGAAATAGTTCGTGCAACTAATTTACGCGATAACACGATTATTCCATATATGCAACTTTTCTTGAGTTTATATTTCAGTTTATCTCTCTATGATATGGAATAATTTTTCACAATAAAATACTTTCTTTCATAATTGTATATAATTGCATCTAGATGGAGCTATAATTAATTTATAAATTAATTCATAACCTTGTATTTGAAAAAGTTTTGCATTTAAATTTCTAATTACAATCCGTGGGTTGGCGTGCGAATCGTGCAGGGAACTAAAGCCCTTTAATGTATGCACTCGTAAGAAAATACGCCGATTGAAAAAAAAAAAAAAAAACTCTCTAGTTAATATAGAACGGTCTGTACGATTTTTTTTCTTTTAGCTTTTTATATAATAATCTATTATATAAAGCTGAAAGAAAAGAAAAAAATCGTACAGACCGTTCTATATTAACAAGAGAGTTTTTTTTTTTTTTTCAATCGACATATTCTCTTCGTCAGATCGTATGAAAATTATAAGATCCTTAAAATTTTAAAATTAAAGGCCCCAAATTTCGAAAAAATGTAAAAATCAAGTTTTAAGAAAATTTTTTTTTTTAAAATTCCACAGCCGGTTCTATATGACTAATGGTATTGATTTTCTTTTTTGGACCCGCATACTAAGGACTCAAGAATACGCGGAAAATACAAAATATAAAAAATTTTGATTTTTAGCGACCAATATTTGGAAAAATACACGCTCAAGACGGAAAGACTGGAAACTAAAAAGAAGTCCACTGTTCTTTCGATGATAGCTAGAGGGTCACATTTTTATAAATGATGTATTTAAATCGCTGGAATATAGGAAAAATATGGGACTTTGAAAAATTTTAAAATTATAGGGCCCAAATTTCGAAGAATAATTTAAGCATACAAATTCTGAAATGATTGAAGTGATGGTCAACAGTGACTTAATATATATTATTGCATTTAAAAAAATAAATATTGTTTATGTCTTATTTTAAAAACGAATTAAAATCGACATATTCGTCTCACATATATTACCCTGTTAGCGGTTTCAGATATTTAAATTAAAAATTCACTTTTTGATTGACGTATTTTTAATACATGTGAACGCAGCGGTCTTTATGAAAATTTACAAAGTAAAATAATTTAAAATGCGAAGGAATGGACCGCGAATCGGCCAGCGATACCAATCCCCTAGTATAATATAATTTAAAGGGGCCTCTTTTGGGTTGTTGATATTATCTTATTCATTTTTCCGTTATTATTTAATTCTTGTGTCTAAATATCTGCATCTTTTAATTTGTCCGATGATCTCTTCACTCGAAATTTTTACATTCTCTTTGTCTAGGACCTTATCAGTCTTACTTTAGTTATATTCATATAAATTTCATATGAATCTTACATTACTGTTCCGGTTCTTCAGTATTATTCGTACCTGTGCAGACATTTTCTTCTATCGGAGTAATATGGGAGTCATCCACATAGCATATTATTTGCTAAGGGCCACAAAACTAGAGGCTAAACCAAACACAATGTTGCGAGTTTCATCATTACTTTATGACAGACGAAAAAGAAATATTTCCTTTGTATAGAGAAAATTGCAAAAACATTAAACACATATAAATTCTTAATTTCAAGTTTGCGATCGAGTGAAGGTTTTCTTCAGACGTTAAACGTGTGATGTACAATTCTGCCGTGTTACAATCCTCGCATGTATAAATGTATACTGTGCTCAGCGGTAAAACAAAGCCAAATACCAGGTATTGGAAAGCGGGGACACCCGAATTGCGCACCGACCCGAAATAGCCCGCCTGCTGAGAACTCGAATTGTTTAAAAAAAACAACTCCGGATTTTATAAAATCGACGAAGGAATTTAAAAATCAGTAAAACTTTCAGTGACTTTCAAAATGTCTTATATCGATGGGGGGGGCGTTTGCTATTTGGAATAACCGCATTTCGGTTGCTTAGAAAAAACCTCCTTAAAGGTTTGCGAAAAGTAGGCTATTTTTTAAGTATACGATGATGCGTAAAAATGTTGAAATTGAACATTCAAATGTTATAAAGCGGCCATCAGTTTCAGTTTTGGAGTCCAACAAATATCACGGTCCCCCGGTGCCGTTTTCGTTCGTTTTTTTTATATTTTATACCGGCAAACTTCCGGTGCGCAATTCGAGTGTCGCCGTTGAAAGCAAAATTATTTGACCATCACCGATCTATTTTTTTAACACCTATTTAATTCGTAAAGTTTAGCAATAATAATTACCTAAGATCGCCGATTTGTGAATTCAAAGAAGGCAGATTGAACAAACATTTTAGGTATTGAATTTTTTGTTCCAATGAGCTCATCGATAACTTATACAGTTTTCCGAAATAAACGACTGATTCCCATATAGTGAATTCTTTGTATAACGATATTTCCTGGTGTAGATTTAAAATATTAATATAGCGCGATTATCTAAATAAATCGAATAAATTAAACAACAAAAAAAAAACCGTCTAATAGTAAAATAAAAGGCTCCTACTTTTAAGGCATCGATCCATGTTCCACAAAAATTACAGCAGGTCATTCTAATTTGTATACACAATCAGCAATGAAAGCAATGAAGGAACCAAGAGATGAAATAACAGAGAGCGATAGAAATGAAAGAACGAATGAAGCACTGTAAGATTAAATTTAAGAAGTTGGGAATAGAGAAATGATTCAAAAAGGATCTAGTCAAAGGTGTATTTATGAGATTATTACAGGCAAGATGAAAAAGACAATAAAGAGAGTAAAAATGATAATGAGATGAGAGAAAGATAAAAATCATGAAAAGTTGTACACATTAAACGCTGAAAAAAGTAAATGTTTTCCTCTTTTTTTATATTTTTGGAGAGAATGCTCTTTCACCCTAGCGATGGTAATTTACAATGATGCTTCTCATTTATGAATTCGGCATTCGGTTTTATTTTTGTAACATGAAAATAGTTCAATGCAGAAAAATAGCGTAACGTATGCAAATGTAACTTTCATGTGACAAGCTATTTTTAAATGTCGGTGAAACTCATTAATACTTTGACTGATTTGAAAGTTTAAATAAAATTGTATTTATCTTATGAAGAATAATTAAATTTATAGATTCCATATCAAATATAAACGTATAGTTAGTCGTATTTTTTTGTGTATTTATTGTATTCTTCTTACGCGTGTTAATTGTTCAGTCCGATAGTATGCGATTTAAAATATGATCGTATTCAATCCCAGGGGAGGCCAGATGTCCGATTCGCCGACTGCTTATCTGCCAACTGCAACACTGATAACAACGGCGCTACCATCTCCGATAACGATAATAGTAATTATTCTACTGATAGCTGCAGCAAACCGGCGAATGATGCGATGAATGTTGCTTTGTTCGATCCGTCGCTTCATTCTGGCCCGTATTCCGTTATTATTCAATCTGACTCGCACAAATTAGCTAATTACAATCCGCTCGGAGTGTGCAAAATCCTATCGGCGTACGATGATATTAAATACTTTCGACGGAATGGTGTTAACAAAATTAAAGCCATATTTGACTCCGGCTTATCCGCTAAACAATTCATTTTAAGAATTCGCAGTGACTCTAAAGTCAAGCACTTAAAAATCTGTATTCTTAATGCCTTTTTTTTTTTTTTTTTTTTTTTTGTTATCGCTATGGGGTTATTCATAGATTCGTCAATATCTTAAGAAGAACTCTGTTTCACACCATGCAAAGCGATATCCGATTTAACAAGATCAGTAATAATTTAATTCAACAACGGCAGTGCAGGTCCAGTTTGTGGTCACTCACTTCCTCGTTTGTATAGCCGTACAAACTAGGTTTTTTAGTTAAGCCGAGCGTAAGACCCCCTAGACAATGCCGCAATTGCCTACGATTTTTTCATATTGCTCAGCGATGCAGGTCTAAACCTCGTTGTCTTCACTGCGACCAAGACCACTTGTTTTCGAATTGTGCAGAGGAGACTATGGTAGTCCCGGATCAGGTTACACGATTGAATTATACCGGAAATCATCTAACTACTGACAGAAGCTGTCCTGTTTATCTGGAGCAATTCATAAAATAAAAGAATACGATAACCTCTCAACATCAGAAGCAATCAATAAGATCAGAAGCTCTTAAGTTTCCAATGCATATTCTCGTACGCCGATGTCGCCAGCATATCTCGCTCGGTATACTCCGTAGCAAAATCAATCAACAAAAGTAGATATATATCTTCGTCCCATAATCGGCCTGCTTCGCATATTTCGCGCTATCCTAATATTAGTGCGACACTCATTTTCCCCTTAAGAAAACCTTCTTCGTTTTTTTAAGAATACTCCTAATTCTACAACAATTCCTCCTCTTAGGGATATGCCGGATGCACAGAGTGTTCCTCCTTCTAAAATTATCACTATTCCTCGATCTAATCCAGGTTCTTCATAGTTCACAAACACCTACCTCAACGACAACAATCTAAGGCTCGAGGTCGTAACGAATTGTCTCTTAAAAGCCCGCTAAGCTTTAAATCTTCATCCTCAATAGAGTTTTGCAGAACACGATGGCTGCAGCGACAAGGCATTGTCTTTAGCGAGTAAAAGAAAAAAACCCATTTCGGTTAAGTGAAAATGCTCTCAAATTTATTAAGATGATTCGCCAAATCAAAGCTGTAACGCCAGAACTATCCCGAAGTCCCGTCAATTGTGTTAAAGCGCGTCGGTCGGATTCTCTGCAATGTTTTCGGCAACGATGCTGTATAATCGAAAATTAATTTACAACGCAGTTTTCTCAAGGAGGACGGCTTATCATATTGACAACCGAAATTAATTGTCAATCAATGCGACTTACAAAAAGATTCAAGAAAATTTTTTATCTCTCTTTTATTTTTTTTTTTTTGCTGCGGATAAGGAAACCTGGAAAGATGATATTTCCGTCCAGTTCATATTTTTCCTGTTGTTGCTATAACTGAATTCAGCACTAGCAGACTACTATTACGACCGCCTAAACACCTGCGCACAGGAATTATTTAGCTCAGTGCCGAATAGTTAAATTCGGCGAGAATGTTGATTTACCTGCGGCATGTAGCCGATATCGTGTTTTCTAGAGACGTGTAATTTAATTTCTCCAGCGTCCAGCGAACTTCGACCCATTAAACAGTTTAATAACGTTGTTTTTCCGCATCCGCTCGGACCAAGTAGACCATATCTGGAAAAATATAAAACGTTACACACTAAACCAGCGAGTATTTTCGAAATTTGATCTTCAATCTAATAGTTAATGAAATATTTAAAAAATTGTATTTAAACGAATTAAAAACTTTATAAATTCCCTTTTCGTATTTGCAGGGAGATTAAACAAGAGCAGCTTAAAGGCGCCAATAAAAAATTAAAATACTTGGCATATAATAAATCCGAAAAAAAAAAAAAAAATGTTTCAATCTGAAAGTTTCGCAAAAAGTAGAAATAAAAAAAAATATATTTTAGAATCTATTGTTTTTTTGTGTTTTTTTTTTTTTTCGAAAAATAAAGAAATTGTATCATGGATTCCCATACTGAATGATGCCCGGGCATGATGTTATCAAAGAAAGTCTGTCCCGGATGACATGTTTCCACGCATTACACCCACGCATTTTGGCGGCAGAATAAATCGAGTTCTTTATGCAACTTGAACCTCGAAATGGCTGAAAAAAAAAAAAAGAAAAAAAGAGATTGATCTATTTAACAGGATCGTGTACAAAAAGGGCGTTTTAGAATCCCTCCTTTACTGAAATACAGAGCATCAAGCGATTTCATTTAATAATGATTTTTATTGATTTCATTTTTTACTTTTTTTTTATAGAATAAATTTAGTAAAATCGCGTAATTCTCATTTGAGAATTTATTCCCCTACTCCTAGATTGTATGAGAGCAAGGAAATAAAAATAGGACGTGTAGTTTCCTTCATTGTTTGTACCTTTTCCTTCGTTGCAGTCTATTCGGCTATTTACTGAATTCGAGAGTCGAGAGTGGGTTAAGAAAAAGAAAACACACACATACCGGATGCAGTTATTACAGACGATCACTAACACGATAGTAACTTATTAATATATTTACTGCTGAATCTGCTGCCATACTTCATGCAATTCTTTTTATCCCCTCGGATAAATTTCTTTTAATAGCTGACTCTGAAAGTGTCTTGCAGACGATTCCTTCTGCCTCTTATCGTTGCCCTCTTTTGAGAAAACTTTCCTTCTTCTTCTTTACAATATCTAATTTACGAATTATTCCTGTTCCGTCCTATCCAAATAGGTCTATTCTGATTTTCTAGCCATGATGGAATTGCGGGTAATAAGTTGGCTGATTCTTTCGCTCGCTCAGCAGCTTCCAATGGGGATGTTCTCTTTATAAATTTCCTGCTCACAATATTAATCATATATCCAAACGGTTGTTCCAAATTACATTATGGAATGATGTTTATTTTTCCTTTTTCTCCAATCCGAATTCCTTTTATCTTTCCGTCCAGCCTTTACCTTCTCTAACCATTTGACAAATTTCCTTTTCTTTCTGTCGTCCCCTGTGATCACTGGCCTCTTCGTTTCGGTCATATCTTTCTTCCTTCGTCACTTTTTCGTTTTTCCCTCGTCTCTTCACCGCGGTGTCCTCTTCAGCTAGAAGATTCCTTTTTTTCTGCGTGATGTCAATCGTGTTTTCTTCGAATGTTCCTCGCTTTCTTCAGAACGTTTTCTCTTCTATACTCAGCATTTTTGGTCTTCCTACTCTATACAATGTGACTCTTATGTTCTCTCTTTTCCTTCTTTGTCAGTTGTTCTTATTCTAACTTCTTTCATTCATTCAATCTCGCACCCGATTAAAATATAATATGTTATGCTGGAGCTATTACTTAGATTTCTTGGTTGGCTCTTCATTAGCGTACCCAAAAAATGAAAAAAAACAATAATAATGATTTATTTAGAGATTACTCGAAACTATTGCCGTCAAAAGTTTCAAGAAATGGCGACGACGGGAAAATAGTAAAAGTACACGCGGTATGAGGTTAAATTAAAGTAACGACTGGAGAGGATTAATTGCAAAGACTCAAATTTCTCCTAGGCATATACTTTTAATCTGTAATTGTGCATTGCATGTAACCAGTAAAAAGTCATTAGCTGAAAACAAAGGAAGTCTTAAGGAGACAAAAATTTCCGTCCAATATTCCCTTCGGATACAGCTTGGAGCGTTACGAAAATCTTAATTCCATAATCCACTTAACATGGGGGTATGGGAATAATTTCTTTACTTTATTTGCTGTTATCGTTGTAGGAAACTTACAATATGCATGTTTCGTACTGTTCGATAGGGCGTGTGTGTGTGTGTCGGCGAGGTATAGGAGCGCCTGGACGCACACAGATGCCTGTGCACGATTCCGGCAGAGTAAAAATTTACACCAGGATATGATCTGTTTTTCCACACATACAAAGATGCTGATGCATTCTTGACGACGGCAACATCTTTCCCCGACCGAAGATTCGAGTTGACTAAAAACGAGAGAAAAATTAATTTCAAATACTGCGGTGGTGATGGCGTTGGAAAGTATCATTTTAATAAGGAAATAGTAAATAATATGAAAAATTTTCAAAAAAAACGAAAGACAACTGCTAAAAGAATAATTGGAATTTGCAATTTTGAACAATTTCACCGCAATTTTATTCCAATGCCGTGTATGCGTGTCGGTGTTAAGTTTTAATAGAAAGACGCGTATTTTAATGGTTTTATGTTTTCAATATATTATGTGGTTCTCCGTTATTACCGATGTATCATTTCTTCGTCCTGACCGAATGCTGTATGTAGTTTACATGTACTATTTTCCAGAACCGGGGAAAATCGTGTTTTCCGACTTTTTAATAAATCTTATCTGCGAGTTTCAAACCGACACCTACTCAGTGTCTTAGAATCTGGATATGCGCAACAAATAATAAAGCCTACGTAAGTCGCGGCCTATAATTGAAATAATTAAAATTATCCTTATTTTTCTTCCGACAGGGGCCGGGCTAAGCCGGGAAAAATTTATTATGTATTACAACGTGGAATTGTTACGATTGAAGCGACCCATCCAATCAAGTTTATGGTGTCAAATCAATCACACTTTACAGGGAGTTTGCTAGATTTAGGTAAGTTGCTTACGAGAACTGATTTCTACAACAATAAATTCATTAAAGGGATCCCCTCGTATTTACCTTCAGTGGAAAACTACTGATGAGTTAAGGTGCGATAAATCGAACCTGAAAAATGTTAATTTTTGGCGCAGAATTTTAAATCTATGTAGGGTGGTCTTCAAAAATTTTGCGATCGATGGTAAACTTTAGAAAAGCGTATAGCACGTGTTGTTCATTCTATTTAATATGCTGTGAAAAATTACGGTAATGACACCCCATGGTGTATTGCAACAATTGACAAAAGCAATAATACGTAAAATATAGTCGATAATTTTTTTTATTTCGAACTTTTAATGTATGGTCAATATCGCATGATACCTAGAAATATTGTCCTCCTATTAGAGGATCGTTTTTTTACGAAAGACACCATTAATTTTACTCACTCTGGATAAATGGGCAGTCTGAGTTGAGTAAAAATTCGCAAAGTAGAAAAATGATTAATTTGCTGGACCCGTATGATGATAGTGGATCATTAAATAAAAAAAAAACAGAACACCCTGAGAGACGTGCATAATTGTATGAGAGCTGAGTATATCTCGCACGCAATCGGTTCGCTGCTGGGAATTCCCTACATGAACGGTGAATTGGCGACTGCTAAGGTGTCTAATTTCATATGCCTAAACCGAGTAATTTGAATTACCCGTAATCGAACCCGTTTTTTCGTGTTCGCTGACAAAATGAAATCTTTGATGTTTGTTGAAGAAGGTGTATACGTATTATTGGGCTGGAGAATTGATAGTACCGCACTAGCTGTCAAATTTACCCTTATGTTACTAGGCATGCCGGCGTGAATTCGAAAAAAAAACATAAGAAAATTACTAGGCGTTCAAAAATAGTTTTTTTTTTTATAATGATTTTCATTTTCGTTAAGTACCTCTTTGGCGAAAGGAAATATATTAGGGCTTGGAGAAAGCACAACGGATCGTCACCTGAAGAACTTTCTGCGATGGGGACAAGACTGTGAAATGTTTCCTTTTTCGAAATAAATTGTACGTTTCTATCTCCTCCGATGACCACTAGTCATGAAGTTTCACTGTGTTTATTGAACCAGATGAGCTTTAAATACACAGAAAGTCAGGGAGGAATCATTATGCGGCTTAGCGCCTTAACTTAATTTAAAAAAGATAGCTGTGATTCATTCATCTTCTTGGATACTTTTTGCGCGATCAATTGTCCAGCACGGATCAATTGGGATAATGCCAAATTCTAACTGATTGCATCATCATCCTAGAGCGCCATGGTGGGAAAATTTTTCACTTTGAAATTAAATTTTAAATCTCCACCTTCTCGCGGTAAAATCGGGATGATACACATTAGGATTAGAGTCGTCCGGATGTGCATAAGCGAAATATAAATGGCAATTGATGATTTTCCAAGAACCATATTGAATTGTATTACGTATAATACTGAATTAGTATATATATATATATATATATATGTATGTATATGTATATGTATATATATATATATACTTAAGTGTGACAATGATATAGGATACCTGCTAGTGTATACATGTTCAATGATAGGGATATTTTATGCAGCCAAAAGGATTAAGAGATGCATGATGAACGAAATCGAGTATTTTAAGGAGTTTTTTCTTCGCTAAAAATGTACGCTTGACAATGATAAGAACGCTTTATTAATATTAAAGTTTTACATAACGTTATCAGAAGTTTTAGATCGATTATTAAATATTTAAAACTTTCACGGTAATCGTAACTCGTCTTAAAAATTTTTCGGACACAATTGTGCATAAAATGTATATTTATTTTCGACGTTTCTGGCGATAAATTACACAAATTATCACCAAAAAATAACTAAACTATTGAAATGGTAGACACGAAGGTAGGAGACATAGGAAATTACAATTAAGAAAAATAAACAAAAAGCCAAAAATACGAAAAAAGGTGAATAAAAAGTCAAAAAATACAACGAAAGACCTGAATAAAAGGCCAGAATAAAATACGCGATAGAAATAAAATACCGATAACATTAGAATAAACAATCATTAATGATGCAATTTTTCTTAATCTAATTGCTGGTTTCTAAACTGCATAATACGAAGACCATTTTTTAAATTCAAATTTAGCCATTTCATTTTTTAGTTTTGATAGTTCTCTTAATTTGTAAAAAAAAAAAAAAAATAGTCTCTTGCCAATATTTGATTTAGCCAAACCTGTACTGTTCTAAAACAGAATTCCGTGATTCGTTCTAACCGCAGCTAATGCGATGTTTATGTGCCCAATTAACTACGTGTTGCTTCACTCGGGTTTGCATGACCCGACTATGCAACATAATAATTTAGTCCGTAGGAATACGGTTCTCTATAAGCACTGGCAGTAATTATTCCAGCAGTCTGGAAACTCCAGTAATTTGTTTAACAACGGCATCGATAGTTGTTTACTGTAATGCGCTGTCGGTATATTATTTCTATGGGATATTTTATTCCAGCTATTCCTTAAGGTCTTTCGTTTGCATTTTTTTTTTAATTTTTTATTTTCCGGGATTTTGTTTATTTCTTCCATTCGTAATTTCGATTTCGTATGCTTATTTCCTTTATATAGGGCTATGTGTTCACATTATTGAACTAAGACCATCTCTAGGATTTTCCCCAAAGCATAAAAAAGAAGTGACGTATTTTTGAGATGAGGAAGAACTTTAATTTTTAGCTCTCAGAAAATTGGACGCAAATGATTTTTGGAAAGAAAATAGTTGTCATTGGTTTCGGGCAATTGATGTGAATTATTAACCCGTAAGAGGTCGCGCTCGGTCTGAAAGACCGGGTTTTTATTTTATTTTTTGTGTTATTTTAACTGTGCTGTTGTTACTCCAGCGAAAATAACTCAGCTATTCCTAGAATAACAGATAAGCATGAGGACTAATCAATTTTAACTAGAATAAAAACCATTGTACTCAACCAGGATAGAATATCAGTTTACACATACGATCTATTCGACCGGTGCAACCGATATCGTTTTGATTTATTTCAGTATGATTCTCTTTTGTCTTGTGTTCATAAGAGATATAGAGTAGTTCTCTTTTATCATTACTCCATGAAAATTGCCGAAGAATCAGGTGTACTTAATAAACCCAGAGATGCTAACATTTTGTAACTAGATGAGTTGCAAAATACATACTTCGTGTCTCAAGGAAAAGCTATCCGGGGAACTCAAAGTTCGGATTACGAATCTTTTTACACGAAAGGCAGAATAAAGAATAGCTAAATATTAATGTTGAAGAAAACAATTTACAAAAAATTAATGAAATATTCCTGGGCAATGTCACTTTTGTGACTGGCGCCAAAAATACAAAAAAAACTAAAACACAGTGTGTAATAGCTGCAAGTGTTTGTATGCAAAGAGCACGCCAGTTCCGACATGTTTTAAATGCGCAAATGAAAACATAGAAAAGACTAGTAGTGAGTGTTAACAACTTGATTACACGTACCTTATTTTATTATTATCTGTACTTCTTTCTAGAATTTTTTTGTATATGTTGAGAATTGAACTATTTTTTATAAAATGTTACAAACTTATATATTTTTTTGAATTAAAATCCTGTTTATTCACGCTAAAATAATAAAACAAAAACAAAACAGCATAAAAAGGAATAAAAATAGAATAAAAGAACTAATGAATACGAAATATTTCTTTCAAAAACGTAAAAAAGTAGTTTTTAAAAACGTTTTTATAAAACCCGGTCAAAAAGACCGGCGCGATCTCTTGCGTTATAAAATATGGCGCGACCTCTTGCGGGTTAATCGGCATCTGGAAGATAGATGGCATATATGGGACATTTGAAAAAAAAAAAAGAAGAAGAAACTTTAGGATCATCAAAAAACTGCCGAGTTTTGATTAGTGATCAAACGTATTGAACCGCGTCATTAATGTATAGATAAGCAATACGCTGCTCAGTGCTGAGCTGTATTAGGAAAAAGAGAAAACTAACCTACCTGTATAAGCAAAGTAGAGCTTCATGCCTTTGATGGAATATTGGGAATTGTAAAGTTTTTTTTTTTTTTTTTTTTTTTTTAATTGTAAAGTTAACGGGTACACAATGGATGAGAGTGGAGCGGGCTAGTTCTTTTTTCTAGCCACCCCTTATTTTTCCAGACTTCTCCGGTGACCGACTGTTTCACGCTAAGTAAACCTGGAGCGACTGGTTTAATTAGATTTACGCGCAAGTTAATGAAACACCTTTTAATAAAATACATTTATTAGCCGCCTTTTTTTTTACATTATTTTCATAGATGTTTCTTTAATTCGAATCCTCTGATTGTGTTGTAGTTATAAGCCGCAATGCCCATTTTTTTGCATTTGTTGCGTTAATCATGCGAATCAAACTGTTCTCTGTCTTTCACGCACATTGGTTCATTTTGCATTTAACGACACCGTGCTCGGTTAATGGTTCGGTGTTTAACAAAAAATCTCTTTTCATTATGAATCACATCCTCTTTCCACTCGATAGATATTACTTCTATACATATGCAAGCCCAGAAAATTTTTTTGTCTCCGAAAAACTCTTTGTTTATTCGGATATATTGTACAGAAAATACACACAAGATGACTCTCGGATATACATAGGACAGAGTACACATAGCATGTTGACGAACAGAAGGTTAACAACTGGATATGGTGATGTTTCGGAGTTTTTCGTGAGCAATACTTGATGGTAGAGTAGGAAGCTTCCAGCTTTACTTTCTACTTTTTTGTCCTCAAGAGTGAAATATCTTTTCAAAGAAACAGATTGTATGCTACTTTTTCGACGTAATACAATTTTGATTACTTTGTGTAGAGTATTTGATCCAGTTCGGCGTAAAAGAAGAAAATGTAAGCGAGTTAATTCTTGATTTGTGTACCAACTGTTGAGGTGATTAGTCGTGTTTCGTCTAATATCGGAGTTTTATTTGTTCTAAGTTTTTAATTCTGCAAATATTCTCCAACATCTACGCAAGGGCTGGTATTTCTGTTGAAAAAGTTACACTCGATATCATAGACAATTTGCAACATATGCGCAAAGTTATCAGCTGGATAAAAATACTTGGGAGATATTACTCCAACAGTGTGATCAATGTAATTTTTAAAAAAAATGCATTCCGGATTAAAAGTAAATTTACCAGCGTATATTATCTGTTCAAGAGAACAAAGCTTTTTCTAGAAAGGTTCGGTATGTGCCATTTAAATCCCTGCTAGTCTTTCAGGGTGAGGTAACATTGGCACATGGTATAAGAGTGTCGATGATATAAGTTCATGTATTCCGATGCTTTCTAGTCCTTGAAGTCGCTTTTGTGTTAAACAGAATTTTATCTACTCTTTGTTGTGTTTTTATTTTTTTTCTTTCTTTTTTAATCTAATTTAGTATATATGTTGTCAAAGTATGCGAACTTATCAACGAGGCTATTAATCTTCTCTCAAGCCTCCTTGGGCCATTTCCTAATCATTTTGCATGTGTAGTTGAGCACTAGTAGGGTTTGTTTAAATGGCATATCATGAATCCTTCTAGGTAGCTTTTGCCTGCTTAAATACACAACGATAAATTTACTTTTAATCCAATATGCGTATTCCTTCTTTAATTACAATGATCACTGTTGAAATCTCGTAAGTATTTTGCACTATCCCACTGACAACTTCACAATACGATATATATTGCAAACTGTCTACGGTATGGAGTGGTAGAGGTTAACGAAGAAACGGAAAAGAAGTTAAAAGCGAGAAAACGGCATAACATCAGATGCAATTTGGGAGCCTGTGTGATTGGTCACATAAAAAAGAGTCGGAGGAAAAATTCAACCTATGACAAATCCGTCGCCTGACTGAAATTTTTTCGATCACTCGCATCATATATTCTGAATGTATTTTAATATTTTAAATTTTAGCGCCCGCTATAATTTGGTTATAACGACAGACGGAACGCATTGTCATCCGAAACGTTAACCTATGCAAGTATGATGTAGTTTTAACTGAAAATCTGAATGCATTAAACGAAACAATTCTAACGCTACAGTTGCCATCTACGTCGATTTAACCATGGAATATCAGCGAAGCGCACACATTTTGAAAACTCCAATTATATCGATTACAGAAAAATATGGCTTCGATCTGCTTGTAAATATGTGCACGTATCAATTATACTACAATGTGTTAGTGACGGAATCCCCCAAGACATTCTTAAAGTGCGTTCGGTAATTTAATTAACGCGCGATTCTATTTGTTAAATAATCGCTTATTAAGTTTCGATTAACTTTATGCATTTTTGCTAGTTCAATTATTCTAGAATAATCATCAAAGGCAACTTTTACATCAAAGGCAATAATTACATCGCTATGTAAATTTTGAGCCGTTTCAATTGCATATGGTAAAGCAGTTATAGTGTACCTGAAAAAAAAGAAAAAAGAAGAAGAAGAAGCTAATAGCCTCATTTAACGCGAACGTGTAAGACAAATGATGATTGTTTTTATTTTCTTTTTGAAATTGATTAAATCGACCTTTTCGAAGACTTTTCCGATACGACTTAATTTACACTGCACTATCTAACAGTTTAATGTCGAAAATTTTCGAGATTTTTCGAATATTAAGCAATTTATTAATAATTCGATAAAAAGTTCGCTAGAGTCACGCCGCTATTACAACGGGGTCATATTAACGTTTGGTGTATGATTTACGTCTTACAAAACTAATTTATACACTTAAAGAAGTATTCAAGGAGCATCACAACATTTGCGCTGTTCCGATTACACTTTTATAATTGTAAAACAAATAGTTCATAAATACTGCCGTAATAAGGAGAAATAGAAAGATTGACACGTAATAATAACGTAGTGGATTCAGTGATCGAAGAAATGCTTTGATATCGAAACGGTCGATGTAAAATCATTTGTCCCTGTTCCGGAAGCTACTGAAACCGAAGTGACTACTAGTTTCAGAACTTTTCTCTTCTAAGCGTTCGGCTCTTCACAAAAAAAAAAAAAAAAAAAAAAAAAAAAAAGAAAGAAAGAAAACTTCAATGGCTGCGCGACCTACAAAATTATTGAATGAAAAAGTCTGTACGCGGTACACGTGAAAAAAAGAATACTGAAATAAAGAAAATCACTTCGGCAACAAAATAAAAATAAAAGAAATCGAAATATATCAACATGCGTATGTTTTCTTCTCCCGACCGAACGGACTTCTCTTTAACCTTTATCAAATACACTTACTAACTAGAAAATATGTGTATTTAAAAAAAAACAAAAAAAAAAAAAAATAAACGATTTACTCGGTTGGCATGAAGCGATTCTAAGCCGAAAACGAGAAACACTGACTAGCTTAATATCCGCGGTAGATCAACGTACAGCGGACGACAAAAAGCGATCAGAAAATAATAGACTGTTGTCTTAAACTTACTCCGCACTCGTTACTCGCCTTGTTTTTAGCGGGATTTACAAAATTTCCCCTCGATACCCACCGGTAAATTTTATTCGTAGGAGCGCTCACGACCCGGACTTATGTAGAGTTACCTCTGCTACCAGCCACTACCAGTCACTGACGCAGTTTTTACCACGGCACATTCGTCCGTCCGAATATGCGCTGGAATTTTGGTTTTAGCCGGGAGTGAGTATCCTTGAAACGTACCGCCTGCGGCGACGACGAATTAGACCAATGTTCGAGAGATCGTAAATTATCCCGGATAATGTTTTTTAGTTCGAACACCGGCAAAATATATGCAGCTCCCATAAACACCGAATCTATATCAATTCTTTTTAGAAGAAAATCACGATATTTTTCATGTACCCGCAAAATTATTACTCGAAAAAATACATACATATATATACATACATACATATATATGTATATATATATATATATACATATAGGCTTCTTGTAGATATCACAATTGTTTCAATCACCGGATTTTGGTTTCATTCCAATTTATTTTACCCGACACTACAGTAAACTGTAGGCGTTCCAAAAATGAACGAACTCGAATTTTAAAAAAACGAATTTTAACGAACGAAAATTAGGCAAAACTGCTTACATAGATCCTTTTCGAACGGACATGTTGAATCCATTTAATATGAATGACCGGTTTGCGAGGTTTTTGTAAGCATTCCGTACACTGATCGCTAACTGATCTGACTCGGTAACGCTGCATTGTGGTAAATTCGTTTCCATTCTAGAATATACGCAACGAACAATTTTAATTTCTTACATGATAAAGCTGATCTATTTTTAGGATTCTGCGCTCATTCAATGTACGCAATCTTCATCAAATCAACGAAAATATCGAAACGAAATATATACCGGACCTGTAGTAATAGTCGCATTTGTAAATTCGCAACTTTGCATATAATTCGGAATTAAAATACTTCTTTAAAATAACGTATATAAAACATTAGCGTAACTAATTTTCCCGAGGGTCAAAAAATGCGTCGAGAATGTGTAACATGGAATTAAAAGCCAGCTCTAAAACAACACAATTAAAAAAGTCATAACTCACCTCCGGTAGTTTCGAGAATTTGAATAGTAAATTACCAGACAGAATAGAATGATGTATTTTTATTAGGTTGTATTTCTTTTTTATTTTTGTTAATAACCCGATCCGAATTTTTTATCCGTGAGCAAGTAAAAAAAATTCACATATTTTTATTTAAAATGTACTTTTTTCTACATTTGAAAAAATTGCTACTTTCATTGACGTCAATTAAAACTGGTTTTGGAAGAATGGATGACCCTCGTACAATGTAAATATATGTAAATCAGAGACAGATACTACAGTTTTATATACTATTAGCGTAGGTGAAGTAATGTTTTAGTTTTCTTTTGTTACTAAAAACTTTACTTACATCTTTAATATCTAAGTTGTACAAAAAGTTTTTTTTTTTTTTTTTTTTTTAATGGGTACGCTAACGAAGAGCAATAGCTCCAGCATAATATATTAGATTTTAATAGATTGAATGAATGAAAGAAGTTAGAATAGGAACAACTGACAAAGAAGGAAAAGAGAGAACATAAGAGTCACATTGTATAGAGTAGGAAGACCAAAAATGCTGAGTATAGAAGAGAAAACGTTCTGAAGAAAGCGAGGAACATTCGAAGAAAACACGATTGACATCACGCAGAAAAAAAGGAATCTTCTAGCTGAAGAGGACACCGCGGTGAAGAGACGAGGGAAAAACGAAAAAGTGACGAAGGAAGAAAGATATGACCGAAACGAAGAGGCCAGTGATCACAGGGGACGACAGAAAGAAAAGGAAATTTGTCAAATGGTTAGAGAAGGTAAAGGCTGGACGGAAAGATAAAAGGAATTCGGATTGGAGAAAAAGGAAAAATAAACATCATTCCATAATGTAATTTGGAACAACCGTTTGGATATATGATTAATATTGTGAGCAGGAAATTTATAAAGAGAGCATCCTCATTGGAAGCTGCTGAGCGAGCGAAAGAATCAGCCAACTTATTACCCGCAATTCCATCATGGCTAGAAAATCAGAATAGACCTATTTGGATAGGACGGAACAGGAATAATTCGTAAATTAGATATTGTAAAGAAGAAGAAGGAAAGTTTTCTCAAAAGAGGGCAACGATAAGAGGCAGAAGAAATTGTCTGCAAGACACTTTCAGAGTCAGCTAGCACGAAGTATGACAGCAGATTCAGTAGTACTACACATAGAACAGCAGGAAAGAAGTTTAAAGGATTCAGAGTAGTTATGAGAAGGAAAAACAAAGGCGGCACCAACCTCACCAGCCATCTTAGACCCATCAGTAAAAATAACGGAGTGATTGAAAGTTGTATAAATTAGAATATCCTTTCCATTACAATGAACAGTGTAAACACATACGTGTTTGCGGTCTGATTGTTTTTTTTTTTGTTATTACATACAATTAAGATTTTTCACATACCAATACGATAAAATTAACAATTGTTTTAGAACTGGCGTAATACAACCAATAAACACAGCCGTTAGTGGCATGATCAAGTACAAATAAACAGTATATATTTATGTCAGGGACGGATCCAGAAGGAAATTTTTGGGCGCTGGTGGGCGGATTATATAATTACTTAAAATCTTCTACGGTGGGTAGTAGAATTAAGAAATACCTTGTTTCATAACGAAAATCAAATAGAGCGACCTTTTTAGAAATTTAAAAATCATTTTAAAAATACATAATTATTACAATTTTTAATTTAACTTTTGTCTTATATTTAGTTATGAAAAAAATAAAAAGGAAATTATAAAATTCTAGATAAAATGACAATTTAGAAGTAGTAAGAAAGATAGTATTTTTATTATTAGACTTTAATTCTTTTTTACTTTTATTAGTTTTGTCCGTGAGCAAGTTTAAATATACATATTTCTCAATGAACTCTATTTTTTAATTAAAATTACAAAATTAAAATTAAAAATACATAAAAAAGACACAAAAGATCGACGGCATTTAAAACAGAATAAAAACGTAACATTAATAGTTTTACTAGAAAAAAGTATTAAATATTAATTATTAAATCCACGGGTAACATTTATACAAATCTTTTATAGCATATAAATTACGTTTCTCTATTGTAATAAATTTTTTTAACCATTATTTTTTTTGGGGGGGGGGGGGGGATTTCCTCCCCGTGGATGCGACACTGTTAAAAAAAAAAGTATCTCAGTAATGCGGTTAATAACTTTATCATTCCCTGTTTTTGGCTCTACGAAAGAAAACATAAAAAATATTCCGGAAATATTAGTTACCACTGAAACATAAATTTCTAGAACTAAGTGTAGTTAACATATCATTTTTTAAATAGCGTTCAATTTAAAATATTTCTCGCGCACATATCACATTTCACTAATTGTTTTTTTAATCCAAACTTTTTTTTTTTCTTTTTTAATCGATATATTCGTATGATTTTTTATTTTTCTTTTTTTTAAATGCCGTACCCTTTCAATTTAATAAAAATTCAGGAATTAAATCAATTTAAAATCGGAAGGATTGCGCGCGAACCGACCAGCCAGCCCCCCAGTCAGTCCCATAGTATGTGTGTCTGCACATGTATATACGTAGATGTAGACACATGTACGTGTGAAATTTAAATTAAAAATTCGAGCTAATAACAGATAAAAGTTAATAAAGTTATAAATAAAATTAATGTGAGAACCTCTGAAAGTCGTTTGATAGTGCATTAAATTCGGTGTTTTTTTTTTCAATTTTTCACACTTCTTTTCAACCGATATTAATCGCTAAAAAGTTTTTCAGTTTTGCTTCTATCCTAGAGCTTGCAATCAGTGTTACGCACACTAATCTACAGTGTAAATTTGTAAAAAAAAAAAAAAACTAAAACGTAAACGATAAATCTTTAATTACAATATATCCCCATTCGCAAAGAACTGAGGCAAACCGTTTAAAATCATTTATGTTTTATATTTTGATATCGCATCGTTACACTTTAAAATAATGATTCGATATTATCATTTTAAAATGTTCTTCGAAACGTAAAAAGGAAGGTGGTACGCGTTGAAAAAATGAAATTTAATCAGTAGCGAAATAATTAATTTTCGTAATTTCCGTCGCCAACGGTAAAACTATTTTCAGTACATTACCTTTAGGAGCGCGTTTAGTTCGGTGAAGAGCCAAACAAAAATTTCCAAATCGTTTCTAAGGTAATTCAGTATTTTGCATGTGCAAAATGTCGACCGTATACGCAATGCTAAAATATTTACACAGTTCACCCCAGCCGGTGCGGGTTTGCAATAGTACATTTAATTAATGTAAAATAAACTCAACGATTTTCGATAGAAAAAATTCCAGTACTCTTTTAAATAAGAAAAAAACGAAAATGCAATAGTAAAGAACATTTTGAGAGAATAAGAACTAAATACGCACCTGTTACTAACGGAGCTGTTGTTAAAAAAAAAAAAAAAAAACAAAAAAAAAAACCAGTATCGATTAATTAAAACTTTCGCAATAAGGACAGTGAAGTCTGACCGCTGAAAGGGAATTTCAAAATTCAAACAGTTTTGAACTTGACTCGCGAATTAGCAGAGAAGCAGAGCATAATTGCTCGTCTCTCTGTTATAAGCTAGTTCACCGGTACTGTAAACAACTAATAATTTCTAACCTCTGGGACCGGTAGCTGCATGTTCGGTCTGTGATGAAATATTATTACTTCACGCTTATATTCGGTCAGTCTGTTTTCTGAACAGTACTTCCGTGACGCAGGTATTTCCTATTTTTCGTAGGGAAAAAAATCAGCAAATTCGAATGAAGATTTTTGAACAAAGGAGAAATCCGTTTTCCCGTCGTCGATACGGGTTTCTGATATTTTCGATACTCGTCGATTCGGCCGATGTGTTCTCGATTTTCGTCTCTGGGTTTTTTTCGAGCACAGTGTTTGTTATGTTGGGGGATTACTGCCGATTTCGTCTTGGCCCCGATTTAACATATTATCCGGCTGAACAATGCTGCGTAAATAGAAAATAAAACGACCGTAAGTGGGATTTATTTCCTCTGGCCCGGGGATATAATTTTTCACCTTCACCTTGTGGCCGCTTAAGTTGAAGATACTTTTATTATTAAAATAAGAAAAACAAAACGTAATGGAAGTGGCCGTATAAACGTGTAAAAGCGAATTATTCGAATGATTTAGGACTTGTTACCGACTAAACATCGATTCGAATTAAAAATAACAAACACGAACAGATGCAGCGAAAGAGAATAATAAATTGGCGATGCGATGAACGCATCAATTCGTTATTCTCCTAAATATTATTTCGCTATAGGCGACTTCGACTTTAAATAGACGGACAGGGCCGCGTCAATTGCATTTTTAATTTTTACTCGATTTACAGATTACCAGTAGTGTATATATGTACATACAGCATCGGGAAATAATCGCTAGTGCCAACACAAAAAAAAAAAAAAAAAAAAAAAAAAAAAAAAAAAAAAATTGATGCAGTCATAATAACAACTGCCGACAGAAGTGAAAATTTAATCATTTTGCAAAAAATAACAAAGCACGTATTTTATTTTTTTGACAATTTAAACCGATAAATAACAATTTCGTAAAATTAAATTTTACAATAAAGTAAACCATTTTCTAAAACGAAAATTGGAACCTTTTTCATCATTTTTTAAACCGAAAAATTCAATAATATAAGGAGGTAATAAACCATAATTTTGCATTAGTAACCGTGTATTTTCAAAAAATTCAACACGTAAATCTAAAATTATTATAAAATTTTATCGAATTTTTAATTTTAAAATCTGCGACGAAAATATTATCGAACAACTAGAATCCATTTTGAAATGACTCATTGCATGATGCATTGTAGAGGGAAAATATTAAAATAAATAAAAAAAATAATAAAAAACAAATAATATCAAATTTTTAAACGCAAATATTGTTGCGAATATTGGAAATATTTCAAAATAAATGCTTCGTTTTTATTATTCGTTTTTCTATACGAAAATATTGACATATTTAATAGTCGCTGTTGTACTCTGCACAGTGTGATCCTACAATTAAACAATTAAAACAATTAAAACAATTAAAATAATAAATACTTTCACTGCTGCGCAACCACTTTAATAATTACAAACAACAATGTCGACAAAAAAACAGAGACGACAATGTCAATACAAGATTTTTATTATTTTGTAGAATTAGTGTAATATAGTAGTTATCGAATTTTTACAATATACTTCATTATTAAATAATGTTCACGATAAAATTTCTTGGCATCATAAACTTTTATTATTTTTCCCCATATATTAATAATATAATTAATTAAATTTTTATATACCGTTAACATCAGCAGGACCACGTGACGCGCGTAACGCGAAACCACAAATTTTTTCCCTAACAAAAATCGCTAAACGCACCTAAAGAAGTTTTCACTACAAAAAAAAAGCAAAACACATCAACGAATATACATATTTCAATGTTAAGTTTTATCACGTTCTGTTTTTGCTACAGGTAATTGGTAAATTAATTAATTTTAATAACCGTTACAAAATTTAATAGTAGACAAATACACACATAGCTTAGGAACATTTTCGTAAATATCTCAATGTGTTTTTAAGTCAAGCATTTCAAATCCCACTAAATCAAATATTTTACTATTATTATCATTATGATTATTATTATAATCATTATTATTATTAATTTTCACGTGCACGCAATATTGCACGAGCATGAGGCAAACAATAATCTATACACACACACACATATATGTATATATATAAAAGCGAAAATCTGGAAACATTTAAAAGGCACAGCAATTATTAATATATCGTTGCAACTACCAGGTCTGTGAAGCTGAAAATTGGCACCTAATACAATGATACTATGTACTGACGCCATCTAAAAATGGATTAAAAAATTCAAATTTTTTAGGGGGTGAAAAAGGGGATAAAAGTCAGAAAATCGCTTTTGAAAAAACTAATAATCACGCTACAGTCAAAACCATTTAAACCACATAATTGAAATTTTACATGAACATTACTTATGTACTGAAGATGTTAAATAAGAACGCTTTTTTGAAAATTCGAACTTCAAGGGGTGAAATTAAGTTAGAAACTGCTTTCTAAAAAATACAAAAATCGTCATATTTTTGGTACTAATGGGTTTACCGAATTATAATTTCGCACAAAAATACCTCATATGGTCTACTAAAAGTGTGCAAAATTTTTGTTCAAGTCCTCAAAATTTTAAGGGGGAAAAGGGCAAAACCCCGTTTTTGAGAAAACAAAAAATTACGTTACAGTCCAAACGAATTCGAGAATTATCACGTGTATGACTCAGAAAAACATCAAATACAATCCCGATCTCCTCCTGTTCTCAAAAGAACCACCATGGGAATACCCCCCCCCCCATTGATGGTAGACTTATCACTCTTCATCCACTGTACATCTAACGAGGACCAATATACAGCTCGCCAGAAAAGTATCAAAAAAATACGAACTTACACACATGATACACACGTTTATACAGACGGAGCTAAAGCAAATGTCCACTCCCACAGCATGTGCCTACCTAATCTCAGGTGAAGTCGAAGCAGCGAGGCTACATGATGACAGCTCTGCATTAGAAGCCGAGCTATACGGAATTCTCTTTAGATTGGAACCATGTGCGTAGTGTAAATCTGAGAACAAACAATACATAATTATCACAGATTCACTGGCCTGCCTTCAAACTATTCAGTCACTCACTATAACCAGTCCATTAGTCTATAAAATAAGATCTACAGCACATCGCCTTACCCAAGCTGTAAATACATTCAAAATGCTGTGCGCAGCAGAGTGGTATTTTCAAACGTTTTGGAGCGCTCAAAGGCATCTCGGAAAATAAGCTAAAAAAATTGTTTATCAGATGAATTTCCAAGTACCGATTTAAACGGGGATTAATACACGGGCGAAGCCATGGGAAACAGCTAGTAATATCGTATAATAGTTCAATTTCGGACGTAGATACTAGATATATAATGTTTCTTTCGGGACAGAATTTAATATGCGGGTTGCATAATCATTTTGTTGGATTTTTTTGCAGGCGCAATTTTTAAGGAAATACAAAATGAAATAACTAAAACAGAAAAATATTAACACGACCACACTCCCCCTTTTCTCCTAAGCTCTCAAGTAAGAGTCTACCATCATGCTGACATATTCTACACCAGCTACTTCCTTCTGTTTGATGCATCTTCAGTGATATAAACCAAAAATCAAATATTTCAACCCCCGTCACGCCTTAATGTAACAGCATGCTTTCTCTGCAGACACTTAGGAGAATGGCTTTAACCGGCCACCTTTAAATTTTTCTAACCCCTACCAAATTTTCTGTTTTTGTGTATGTATGCTTTGAGGATGTGCTTTATTATACCTATAACCAGCCAATGCTGATATAACTTGTTAATCTGTACTAAATTGCTTTGTATGCTCGTGTGTTTGCATGTGTGATGATGATACATTTATGACTGCCCATCCAATGTAATAATTTGCCACCCTATACCAAGTTGTTTGATGTCCATGTGTGTTCGCATGTCGGATGATGATACATCTACCAATGCTTAACTGTTGTAATAATTTGCTAACCAGTACCAACTGTTAATATTTGAACATGCTTTGAGAATATGTTCTACTGTTGACTAGCCCCCAACCAAATCCGCTGTTTTTGTGTGTGTATGCTTTAGGAATCAGCATTATTATATCTGTAATAGCCAGTGCTTGCTAACCCAACATTAGCACGCCTCCCATGTTTGTTCCGACGAATATGTCATTAAAAATGATTTGATGTGTTGATTAATTGAAATTAGGCTAATCTTTGCTAGCAATGCTTGTTTGCGCATATAATTTCACGCATATTTCATATATGTTTGAAGCATCTGTTGTGTTCATGTGATTTTAAAGTTGCATTGATGCATATCTAACTGAAATAATTGTAACGACAATGTATATGAGGAGATATGTTTCAGCTTACAGATTTTGATAGGTATTCACATACATCCAACCAAAATAACCACAGTACTTGCCATTCTTGGTGGTTTGTTCTTGTTCAATCCTACATGTTTCTAGTGTGTTGCTTTGCATATGAGCAATCGGAGTGGATGATTGATAAGACTTATAATATAGCTCACTAACCTCTATGACTATTCAACTGTCTCAATTGCTGCAAAGGCTATGTTTGATATCTAGCAGAGTTGTGCTTTTTGACATGTGCTGACAGAAGAAAGTAGTTGGCGTAGAATATGTCAGCATGATGGTGGGAGGGAAAAGGAGAGTGTAGTCACGTTAGTATTATTCTATTTTATTTATTTAATTTTGTATTTTCTTAAAAATTGCACTTGTAGAAAAATCCAACAAAATGGTATGTAACCCGCACATTAAATTCTGTCCCAGAAGGAACAGCTTCGTACATAATTCATATCATGTCTGGGCAAGTTTGATCCCATTTCGCCGAAATTTAGGATTTTGTTCATTTGACAGATAAAAAAAGAAAAAAAAAATTAGGTAAGCTTATGATCAACAACGCTTGTAAATGTCGAAATTCAAACTGAAGTCTAAAAGGTGATTCTGTATCGAGTACAACGATCATTTAAGCAAGTTGTTGTGCTAATTCTGCTAGTAATTGTTTTTTTTTTTTCTTTTGAGGAAAACAACAGCATTTAATAGCGGAAGAATATATATAAAAAAAAAAAAAAACGAAAGTGAAAAAATACTGTTAAAAACCTTTAATGAACACGATAAAATCTCTATGATTATTAATAAATTGATAATTCGCACGAACGATAAATGTTAAATGTTTACAAGATTGTGATAAAATGCGAAAACACAAATAAAGTTACTTTTAGTTAAAAAATAAAGACTACAATATAATGAATACAACATGAAATAGCGTCCAAATTGCTGTATATTAAATTGCACTAATTTTACATTTATTTCTATTTAAATTTAATTTTTCATTTATTTTTTTAATATTTACAATGCTGCCGTTTAGATTTGATACACGGTCTTCTTGATGAATCTGTTTCGACATTAAAAACTAATTGCGTTCATTTAATTTTTTTTCATAAATGATACATCCATTATATATCCTACTGAAGTGATTCAGAATTTATGTTATGCCAGCAGGGTCGTATCTGAAGGGTGGTTTTCAGGATTCAAACTTCCCCCGAAATATCTGCGAAATAATAACTGCTTGAATTAATTGGACCGAAATTCAGAAGAATAAATTTATTTCTTTTCAATTTTTGACAAAAAAAAAAAAAAAAATCGAATTTTAATGAAATCTATGGAAACGACTATTTTTTGTTTTTATTGTAGTGTTCAAATATTGCATATACAATAATTGACTTACACGGCTTTAGTGTACTATTTATAAATAAATATATTCCATGATAATATACACACACACATATATTAATGGCTATGCCATTTTTACACCAGGGTCATCAGGAAAAGTGTCCTGTCACGGAATTTGTCCCAGTCACAATTTTGTGTAAAGAAATATGTAACGAAAAAATGTAACGAAAAAACGTCTTACTTTTAGAAAGTTAAAAACGGCGTAGCTAATGAAAAAGTTTACTCTTCTATAAGAATTACAGAAAAACTAGACCTGGGGCGTGAAGCTTGCCCCCTTTCTGTTACCAAAGGGCCGAGTTTTATATATATATATATATATAAAAATATTTTTGTAACCTTTCCCGAAATTTTGGTCTGGATACGGCCCTGTATGCAAGTGACATTGTGCCAAGAACATTCACGATTGAAGAACAGTTTTTTTTTTTTTTTTTTTTTTTTTTTGTGGGCGCGCCAGCGGCATTGACCCAACAACAAGAAAACTAAGCTAAGAAATTAAATAACTAAGCGGTCCGAAATGGACGCAACAAACAACAGCAGTGCGGACACCACAGAAGATGAAGGAAAGGACAGGATAAAGGAAGAGTTATAGGGAGTAGGGAGACCTAATGACAGAAGCTGACTGTATAAAAGGTAGCGATTATTAAGAAAAGCAGGACACTCAAAGAAAATGTGATTAACAGTTTCCTTCTGTGTGATGAATGAAAATAAATAAAAAGTTTATTAAATAAATTTAAACACAGCATAGGTTTACCGACATAACACCCTCTGCAACGTGCAACGGGATCTTTATCTACGTTTTGTTTATAAATAAATTACTTTAGGTTACAAGATTAGAAAAAAAAACCGAAAAAAAGAAATCTAGTTTCGGGAGAAAAAGACAAAAAAAAAATAAAATATATAATGTATCAATATCTACATAAAGCATCACACAAAAAGGAATATTAGGGTTATTAAAATATACTGAATTATCACATTGATACATCCGGAGAAACTGGTGAGCAGTTAGACTAGCATATGTTTAATGCGTTTGTGTTTGTCTTTTTTTTTTTCTTATGACCTCCGATTTCATTGCAATCACCTAATAGTTATCGAAGAATTTTTTAGCTTGCGTGTGTAAATTACATTTTCGACAAAGAGAAAGTGCAAGGCAGCATACATATTATTTGCGCTATAGTATAGCCCGGAGTGCTTGGAATAATTCTACACCATTGAATTTTCTGAATGGCAGATCTCGAGACACTGGTCCACAACACCTGGAGACGCATAAAGAAGGACAGATCGAATAATACGTTTGCATTAAGAGTAATTTTCTGTTGTTAGTTTGCCTTTTTTTATTGAAAATGTGAGCTCTAATGATAATACAATGTGCTTATTAAAAAGTTATTAGTCCGGTACGACACTTAAATATTTAACGTTCACTTTTAACCAGAGCAGACTCAATTTTCCAGCTTTAATTCCGGGATACGTACATCGGCTTTCTTTTAGTGAATAGGGTAGCTTGCGTTTTCGTATTATTTCGATTTTGTCATTTAATCGGTTATCTTTTTTGATTCTCACGAAGTTTTCCCTTAATCTACACGTTCGATGTTTTGTCAATCTTGAAAGAAAATAGCTGCGGCATCTGCGAACGGTGTTAATTCAACCCGTTGAAGTTTAGGGAAATAATCGTTCAAGTATAAATAAGAAAGGGTGTCGAGTATATTCGCTTACGGCAACTCCAGTCGCCTTCGAGATTTTTGGTGAAGAGCTAGTGTCGCTGTCTTTCACTAAGTAAGAATCTCCTTCCTGCCAGATAATTATTTTCGATGACGATAATCAATTTTGGGAATTGATATTTTATGTAGACAAGAGACCTCTACCTTTTTTTACCTTTTTTGTAGTACACTGCTGTAGACTGATGCACAGATGTAATGTGATTTACACAGTTACCTTTGAAATCGGCGATGGAGTTATTTTTTACTAATCTTTTTTTTCGCCATCAAGCGATGAAAAATTACAGCGTCACGCGTCCAAAAATCGCATTTTTCCTCTTTTTAACTGCGCCGCTTGTTAATCGTTTTGTTTCTCGAACCGTTTTTTCCTTCATTTTTTCTTTCTTATTCTCAGCCGAGTCAAATTTTTCCAATTATTTATTATTGTTATTTTTTTTTTTTTTGTGCCGTTTCAGAGGGGAATTCAATCTTCGTTTAGAAATGTGAACGAACTATAATATCAATCGTAAAAAAGTGCATTGCACTCTTTTTGAGGAAAACGGGTATATAAAGGAAAATTTCCAACTCTATTTTTGTCGCCGCAACTGGTTGAACACTTTTGGAAGCGGGTTTATTTTACAGTGAAAATTCTGAAAATATTAAAGATATTGCGAACATTTGAAAGTTCTTCAATTGTAAATGCGATTAATATAATCAGTATACAACACACAATTGACCATAAGTTAGAGCGGATAAAAGAGTCGGAAAGAAAAAGTTAAAGTTATAGAAGTTACCATTATGAATGCGCGCGATGAATTCCGAGCTGCCAGTTGTGATTCCGAGTAAGGTAAAATTTTGATACGAGTTTAAATTCCGGGTGAGAGATTTTATACCGAATAAAAATAATATATTATTAACAGTTAGGCGAAACATTGCCCAGCACACGGTATATTTTAATATAATGCGCACCGCCCCTCGTTAGGCCGGTAGATGTAGAACGTGCCTTTCCGCTTACGACTGGTGTATAAACAGAATGTTGTAGTAGTGTACTCTTAAGAGAATAATGAAGATTGTGGTAAATATTTTTCTTTTTTTTTTTTTTTTTCTTTTGTATTTCTTATTAATTAAAATAGTTTTAGAAAATTCGCTTTATTTTAGGCCATTTCTTAAACTTTTTGCACCACAATTGCGCACGTTATTGAATCTCTGTACCATTGCGTAGAAGGTAATTTCTAGTTATAAAAAAATGTCGTATAACGCTTAAAGCAACGAGCAGTAAACAGGAGTTGCCGACATGTCGATGCGTAACGTGTTCCAATTCATAAGTCATTTGTTGAACCGGTTCAAGCAAACTGGTTATTAAAATCTTTTGTAATTTTTCTATTTTTAAATCTTAACCAGTTGTATCATAAATATAAAATTGAAACTTGGCGAGGTAACGAAAACCAGCGGTTATATTATTTTCGCAACATTTTTCACCCCGTCATCTGCGCCTCTGCTTTCCGTTTAATATTTATTTCGCATCGAGACTTTTTGAAAGGAATAAAATATCCGTTTGCGCGCACCGTACGAACAGATCATCTGACGATCAGTTAAAAAAAGCGGAAACTTCGCACGTTCTGAAAAATCAAGCTACCCCATCTTGTTTCGATGAACAAATCGCATTTGATAGTATCACAATAGCCAGAGAGGGAGAATTGAAGTTTTTACGCATCGGAATTGATTCCCGAAAGAAATGCCGATAAAAAGGTCGGTTCTTAAGGAAAGACTCAATATTCTTCACTCTGACCGCGAATATTTTCTCATCTTCCTATCAAGATGGCTCTATAGAAAATTAATTTTTTCACCGAAACTGGAACCAAATAGAAGCAGTTTTGCTAGTAGTTTAAAAGGGAGATGTAAATAGCGAAAACGATGATTTTCCGGGTAAAAATATAGTCGGAAAAGCCGTACATTGTCATTATTATAATTATTTCGAAAAGCTGGAAAAAAAAAAAAGGATTAATACTAGAACTTTTTCAGAAGCATTCGAAACTACGAAAGACTAACGCTGGTGATGGTTATAGTTCGGGCAACGTCCGTTCTTCGGGAACGGCGTAAGAATCGTTCGCGAAATGTTTTTTTTTTGTTTTTTTTTTTTATTTTTGTATGATGGGGGAAGTGCGTCAACTGTAGAGACATTAATCTAGCGCAAGTGGAACTTTTATAAGTTTCAATGTACGGTAGTGGGATCCGAATCAACTCGCACCCGAACGAAACATCACTATCCTACCAACGAGGCTGCGGTATTTGGCCTCGAAAACAGTTCTCGTTAAAAATATCACACCGTTCTTGACCGTTCTTCGACCTCAATGTATATACTTATTTTAGAAGAATTAAGAACAAATCAGAGTGAGTTGAGTTATAAAAGAACTAACTAAAACGGAGTGGGCAACTAAAAAAATTGTTTTATAAAATTTAAACGTACTTTTTTACTTATTACGCTAATTGTCAAACAATAGATTTTAGAAGTATGCCGAATTTACGATATATAGCGCGCTGATACGATTATTTCACATATTTCGATACGAATAATCGAGTATATTTGACTATTATTTACCTTACTGCAAGAATCACTCTATTTGAAGATGAAAAAGCCTAGAACGATAAGGATATTTAAATTTTTTCCGCGAGACTAGTAGTTGAGAATGAGAACGTTTCGAACCGAGAACATTTCAAGAACCGTTCTTCGAAATGGAAAAAAAATGTTGGAACTAATTTTTTTCCAAAAGAGAACGTTTTTTTACCACCGCTACCGATAAATCACCGCTACTAGTGAACCGGAACAAATGCTTACTCGTTCTCCCTGGGAGAAAATTTGTCTGCACCAAGTCTACCTTTAACGTCATGATCGTATCTTTTGCTTGCCTGTGGTAAGCATTAGCAAAATAAATGAAAACGAAAAAAAAAATCATCTGTTCTGAAGTTAGCAGCGGTAATAATCATCTGTTTTTAACAAACACTAATTATAATTTATAAATATACCTACGTAAAGGAATGTACGGCGATTTACCTCAACAAATGTAAAATAAGAGTACCGTGATTCCGGAATTTCTTTAAAGACGCCCAGTTGTGTAATACATATTGTATTTTTTTAAACGTCCAAAATACGTGCCGATTTTAATGTTTTGTATTTGCCAATTTTCCTATTTTCAGTATAAATTACGTCACAATTATGCGCAGCTTTCCGAAGAGAGTGTAAATACTCTTTAATGGTATTTTGGCGTTTGCTTATATGTATAACCAACTTTACGAACATGTAGTTAGTTAGGCGAAGACTTGAATAGTTCGAGGAGAAAAAAATTCAAAGTGGAAATCGATACATCACTATGAGGAGTAGGAATATTCGAGTTAGATGTCCGCGGTAGTCTATTGTGGTTAAAGTTATGTCGAACAGTGCTGCGAAATGAAAAAGCACGAAGCAGATCTTGAACTCAGACGAGTAAAAAGTTTCCAAGTGCCCGATGGAATCAAATTTAACGATTCCCTAAATTATTAGCCGGAATCGAAAACGTTTAATTAGAGAAACGATGGAAATTGAAAGATTTTTAAATATCAATCGAGAAGATAGTCTTAGAATTAATCCTGGTTTAAATGGCTAATCTGAAACCCGGAAATAATGATCTATTATATTTCGACATATTTCGTACCCAAAGTTTTCAGTTCCCGTGCGCTTTTTGCTGCGATGGTGAATTTAGTTCTTTATTACGGTAGCTGCTAATGACCGCATTGTTCCAATTTTCTTTTTTTATTAACTACATCTCTGTCTTTTGTTCACTGTATCCGAATAATTCCTATTATGTTTGCGATGCAGGCCATACATTTTTCGCGAATGCTCTTGTCCATCTCTCACGTGATTGATCCTATTCGCAACATTTAAAATTATTAACGTTTGACTAAATCCCAACTTCATTAAAATTTATATTGAAACGCAATACTATTAGAAATTAAAAAATATTAAAAAATATATAGACATACATATATAGAGCACAGACGTACCCAAGCCAGTTTTTCGGTCAATGTAAAAAAAAAACACTTGAAACAAAAAGGATTTTACTTAGTAATTTTATATTTTATTAATAATCTCTTGTACAATAGTTCTGAATGCGTAAGGATTAGGATTATAGTTCTGTTCGTTTTCATTTTGATTATAATTTACACTGATACATAATTAGTTGCATTGTCAGAATGTCTGGTACCAAGATATCTTACGACCGTAAAGCAACAATGGGGATGGGGGTTAAATCCTCAAATCCCCCGTACGCCTATGATGTACAGCGTGAGCTAAAAGAAGCTACAAACCTTTTTTCAAACAGGGAATACCTGAGAACAATGATACGAAAATTAAAGTGTTAACTACAGAAATTACTTTGGTGGTTCAAAAGTGATTTTAGGTAACAGCCTGAAGTTCCTAGCACACGCATTATTAATAGGTTTGTTTAAGCGGAAAGCGTGTATAAACGACTCAAAAGTTGAATCGAAGTTGTGAAAAGAGTTGTTGTTCCTTTTTTTGTCCTTGAAGAGGGGAAACACCGGTTCAAACATCACACTAACCATATTAATGAACATTCTAAATAAGTGAAAATTATAGCTTTTAACGAATTCAATGATATCGAACATATCGATTTTACGTCTGATAGAAGTGCTACAAAAATCAGAATCAATAAAGCGAAATTTCTTCAAGTCGTGTGTTTCTAAATTCCAAGTTTTTTTCCCGCTACACGTGGATGTATCGTTTTTGCTAAAAAACTGGTGCTTTTTTTTCTTTTTAGCACAAGTAAATGCGACATTTATTTTTCATAATTTCTAAGTTTTTTTTTACTAATTTTCGTGAGTTTTTATCCGATTTTAATCACTTTTTTGTCTAAATTTTCAGGGTCTCTTTTTTGCTAAACGCAATCGTATCGTGTTTTTTTTCTAAATTTCCAAGTATTTTTGTTAATTTCGTGACCAAATGTTCGGTTTTCTGCCTAGAGACAGATAAATACCTGAAATGTTTAATAGAACGAAAAACAACGCAATGAATTAACATTTATAAATGTTAAAACCTCAACATGCTTCGTAATGGCAAGCTAACATGTTGGTGTTAGAATATTTTTAAAATTATTAAATAACAATTTATGTTAATTGCATCGTTTTTCGTTTTATTATACATAAATATAGAAATAGTTGGTATAATTAAAAATCACAATCCGTTTACTTTACAAATTACCAGCCGCAGCTCGTAACAAGTAAATTTGGGAAGCCCTAATGAAAAATTGTAACGATTTATAAAATGTAATGACGTAAACTTACCTTGACTTTTTTGTCCATGTTTTTAAACTAAATAAAACTGGTTTAATGAGATCAAGTTCTGATTTAATTTTAAAAAAGTTGATAATTTGTTGAGTGCACTTTGTAACTAATGAAGTTCTACAAAATGTGGAAAAAAACAACGGATAATCATGGTGTCAAGGAAGGAATAATATTTATAGCGCAAAATTAAAGAAGGATTGCTTGTGACGATGAATAAAAACGATAATAGAAAATCATTTTGGAAAAGAAGGAAGTCGAATATTATGACTTCTCGTAAAGAATTAAGTAATAGTCCAAAATACGAAGTGTATATTACGCAAGTCGAGGAAACTAAAGAGACGACAACGAATATCTAGTCCCAGAAAATATACACGAATTCAATAAATAACAAACATTACAAAAAAAACAAAAAAAAAAACAAGTGAAAAATGTGATAAAAAAAAACAAGTGAAAAATGTGATGAAAAAAAGTTATTTAATGTTTCGGGTTATTGTTCATTGTTCGCGTTCAATTGCTCTTGACAGTATTTACATTCTAATCGCGTATAATTATCGTAAGTACGGTACAGTGATCGGCTTGCTTATCAGCAAGCCGGTATTTGTTATCTCTGCTTTCTGCGTAAACTACCGTTATGGTCATGCGCTCGCCTATTCTAAACCGTAAATCGGATAACAACCGACAAATCGAAGATGTTGCTGCTTCATCGCATCATTACACACATAATGCTTCCGAAAATCCTGACACAGAAAATGACGGCTCAATGCAAACCGGCGGTGAGTTCGTTCCTTTACCTCCGTTCGCATGCACTAACGGTGATGTGACGAAAAATAATAATACTAACAATTCTAACAATAAAATAAATACAAATACAAAAAAAAACCGATCGTTAGATAAACCGAAATCTGTTTATACCAATGTATTATCTCCTATCCCAACAGAGGAAAATTATTCGCTGCAAGCCTCCATGCAAACTGACAATATTCAAGTAAAAGACCACAGCTGGCAAGAGATCGTAAATAAGAGGAAAAGGCAAAGAGAATACGTTAGAAGTGTTTCCTCGGAGCAAGTAGAGAAAAAGATACTTAAGCAAAATAAAAACAGGTTTGCTTGCTTGGCATCTGATGATTCTAGCGAGAACGAAGATATAGAACCTACACAGCACAAAAAGGAACTAAAACCTCCTGCTATAACAATTTATGGAGTAGTAGATTATACCAAAATGTTGTCAGATATTGCCAGCGTCATCCCAACTGGTGACATACGTTGCAGATCCCTAACAGACAAAAGAGTCGAAATTAAATCAAACAGTATAGACAGTTATCGTACACTAGTTAAATATCTACGTCAGGAAGAAATAGAACATCACACATATCAAATTAAATCTGAAAGAAGCTTTCGGGTAGTAATCCGACACCTACATCACTCGGTAGAAATAAATGATATCAAGACTGCCCTAGAAGAAAATGGGCACCAAATTAGGCATATAACTAATATCAAGCATAGGGTAACTAAGCAACCCTTACCATTATTCTTTGTAGACCTCGAACCGCACGAAAACAATTCTGATATATACAAAATTGAAACATTACTTCATATGAAAGTTAAGATAGAATCTCCGCATAAAAAGAATATTATCCCTCAGTGTTTTCGCTGCCAAAGGTATGGCCACACTAAAACCTATTGTAACAGGGCGTATGCATGTATCAAATGTGGTAATAACCATGCATCCACCAATTGTAATAAAAAACGGGACGAAACACCAAAATGTGCCAATTGTCATGGAGATCATCCATCAAATTATAAAGGATGTGCCGTCTATAAAAAGCTGCAAAATATCAGAAATCACCAGCAACATGCAGTAAAAAGTAGAAACAATACATTAGACAAATACGCAAACTCCAGACATTTGCCCCCTTCCGGTCTCCAAGAACATACAGAGACAAATCAAACTGAAGGTCTTAATTCAACACAGCGCTTGACTTATGCGCAAATCGCAGGACAGCGGCATAAACGAGAAATAAATAGAACTTCTGAAGTCAATGACAGTAATAATAATGACATTGCAACAATGCTACATACATTCTTAACTGAAATAAAAACCCTTTTTCTTGAAATGATGCAACAGCAAAATCAGGTGCTTAACAATGTTATACAGACTATTACAACTGCTTTACTTAATAAAAAATGAAGAATTTAAAAATAGTTACCTGGAACACTAACGGTGTTCTTAATCATATCGATGAAATACAAATGTACATTTTGCAAAACAATATTGATGCGCTTCTAATATCTGAAACACATCTCACTAACACAAGACATATTACATTCCCGGGATACAATTCATATTATACAAATCATCCAGATAATACAGCACACGGTGGCACTGGTGTTATAATAAAAAGTAATATAAAACACTATGAACTGAACAAATATAAATTCAATTACCTACAAGCGACCAGTGTAGTAATCACTGAAGGTCCAAATAAAAATATTACTCTCTCAGCAGTATACTGCCCTCCGAGGCATATTATAAAAAAAAAACATTTTACCGACTTCTTCAGAACTTTAGGTAACAGATACATTGTAGGAGGAGATTTCAATGCGAAAAATATTCACTTTGGGTCAAGACTGACAGTGCCCAGAGGGAAAGAATTAAAATCATCCATGGACGAAACATACAGCATGGTCTATTCATCGGGAACACCTACTTATTGGCCAACCGACCTTAATAAAACACCGGATCTCTTGGACTTCTTCATAATAAAAGGAATTTCATCCCCATTTATTGATGTTAGGACTGACGAAATATTGTCATCAGATCATTCATCGGTTACACTAACAATTAGTCAGCATATAGTTAGAAAAATGCGGAAACCAAAACTCCATAATAAATTCACAGATTGGGATGCATTTCGAGAGCAGCTTGAACGTACAATGAACGTTAAAATACCGCTGAAAACTGCAAAACAAATAGATGAAGCGGTAGAATACTTCATTAAAGTCATACAACGAGCTGCGTGGAAATCCACACCAAAGGAAAGAGGTTATGAGCCTGTTATCTATTATCCAGATAAAATTAAAAAAGCGGTCCAGTTAAAACGGAAACTGAGAAAACAATGGCAATTATCGAGAAACCCTACCCATAAAACAGCATTAAATAAGCAGACGAAGTTTTTAAAGAAATTATTGCAAGATTTAAAAAACAAATCCTTAAAACAAAGGTTAACAAATCTATCGCCCCTGCCGCAACATGACTACTCGTTGTGGAAAATAACAAAAAATCTTAAAAGACCTGTACATGCGGTGCATCCGTTAAGAAAATCAAGTCGAACTTGGGCTAAAACGGACTCAGAAAAAGCAGAAGTCTTTGCAAAACATTTCGCAAACATATTTCAGCCATATCCTGGAAATTCAACGCTGACCCCTGATGCTTACTGTTATGATGTTTCTAAACCAATAAAACTCACATCTCCGGGGGAAATTAATAACTTAGTAAAAACTTTAAATCCGCATAAATCTCCGGGTTATGACTTAATTACGGCACGGATTTTAAAGGAATTGTCCAGAAAAGGTTTTATATTTCTGACATATGTCTTCAATGCGATGCTCCGGCTACGGTATTTTCCGATACAGCTAAAACTGTCACAAATTATCGTCATTAAGAAACCGCTTAAACCACCGACAGAACCGGACTCGTATCGGCCCATCTCCTTGCTGTCCGTAGTCTCTAAGCTTTATGAAAAGCTGTTGCTGAAGCGGTTAATGCCAATTATTAACGACAAAGAGTTAATACCGGAACATCAGTTCGGTTTCAGAGCTAAGCACGGTACAACAGAACAAGTGCACCGCATAGTTAACACTATAGAGGCATCCCTCGAAGGGAAAAAGTACTGTGACGCAGTGTTTTTAGATATAAGCCAGGCTTTTGACAAAGTCTGGCACGACGGTCTGTTACACAAAATAAAACGTCACTTTCCCCATGAAATATATCAATTACTTTGGTCATACTTACACGAAAGATACTTCTTTGTGAAGTATGGAGATGACTCATCAGATATATATCCGATAAAAGCAGGCGTTCCGCAGGGAAGTGTGCTGGGGCCACTACTCTATCTCATATACACGTCAGATATTCCTACGCCCTCCAACGTGCAGGTAGCAACATTTGCTGATGATACCGCGATCTTATGCTCGGATGTATGCCCGGTTAAAGCGCGTAACACCATTCAAGAAGCTGTTACTGAACTCTCATCGTGGTTTAGCCAATGGAAGATTAAAACTAATGAAAGCAAATCAAGGCGAGTAATCTTTACTAACAGAAGAATTGTGCCAACGGAAGATATAATCCTGAATGATGTTCCAGTTCCACAACACACAGATGTAAAATATCTTGGTATGTATCTCGACCAAAGATTAACATGGAAGAAACACATAACAGCAAAACGGATCGAACTAAATGCAAAACTGAAGCAAATGTACTGGCTATTAAACAGAAAATCAGAAATATCTCCTGAAAATAAACTATTAATATACGCTCAAATCCTAAAGCCAATTTGGCGGTACGGTTGCCCCTTATGGGGCTGCTCGAAAAAGAGCAATATAGCGATCATCCAACGGATACAGAATAAAATCCTTCGAATGATAGTCAATGCTCCGTGGTATATCACCAACTTAACACTACATGAAGATCTAAAAATCAAGACCGTGCTAGAAGTAATAACTAATGATGCAAAAAAGTATGCTAGCAGACTGGAGATACATCCAAATTACTTAGCGATCGTATTGTTGGATAATTCGATGGAAGTTCGGCGGCTTGACAGAGTCAAGCCGATGGACTTAGCCTAACAAAAAGGAAAAGTAATCTTCTGCACCTATCGCTGGATAGAGTGCTACTCAATGTTACGCTCTAATACTAAAATTGCCAGATAGCTGTTATCAGCTAGGAGCAATTTGGCACAAAAAAAAAAAAAAAAAAAAAAAAAAAAATGTGATAACTAAAATCAATTGTTAAAAAAATTATTTTTCATATAAAAAGTTATATCTTCTATCTTTTTTTGAAACAAAATTTTCAATGATTTTCTTATCAAATTTTGGTATATTGTGTACAAAAAAAATTTAATTTATAGATATCATTGCTAAGCCATTAAGACGATCTTCGCTCATTGAATTCCTCAAAACCGTTTCTATTATTTTAAGAATCGGAAAACATCGCTCTGCCTCAACAGTTGACATAAAAGTAACTAGAATAATTTTAATCAGTTTTACTGTTTCACTGAATATTTCACGTGATTCATTTTAAAACATACAAGACATCACATTTAAACAGCCAATGAAAATCTCATCTTGAATAAATGACTTCGAGTTCAATCTTTAACTTCTTTTTTTCCAACGTGGGATAAAATTGAATAACGGATTCAAAAAGTGATGTAGAAAACTGTTTGGAATTATTATCAGTGGATACTAAAAATTCTAAATAGCCCCCCCTATAGGACAGTCTATCTTTTTCTTGAAAAACTACGGTGACACACACTTCTTTAGCAACAGCCAAACTTTTATTTTCTTTGGGTCCACTTTTCGTCGTTTAATTTCGTTATATTTAAATGTCGAATAATGGATATAATTTTTTCGAAGTCTTCTTTATTTCTCAAAAGCTGCCGGGTGCTGTCTCCATTTTTAGATTGAAATTTATTAAATAATTTATCTACCTGTGGCATAATTTTATGGAATAAGGCAAGCCAAAATATAAAATCCGGGTCTTCTAATGTTCTTCGTAAAGTATACGCTTCCTTGCATGTAATAATATTTTTATTAGATTTATATCCCGCTCTTCGAAACATTCTATTAATTTTTCACAATTTTCGAAAACAATATTCAATGTACGCATATTATAATTCCAACGTGTAGTAACAGTTCTAGGTAATTTCCGATTTCCAATTTCTTGCAGTGTATATGTACATCACATCTATGAGTAGAATTTGGAGGGAAAAAAAAAGGCCGCTATAGCGAACAAATTTGGAAAAAAGATTCTAATTTTGCAATCCTGGCTAGTTGCTTTTTGCATAATCAAAATTCAACTGGTGCGCGTAACAATGAATAAAATAATCGTATTTATATTTTTGTTTTATCTTTCCCGGTACACGTCATTCGTAGAACCGCTCATTACGTTAGTTCCATCGTAAGTTTGAGCAATTAGTTTAAAAATGGGTAACAGTATTTAAGCGTTATTTTAAAACGATATCTAGTTCTGATGAAAAGTCAATGAATTCCCTAAAAATTCCACGATTTTAAGAATCTTCTGATTCATCATATTCTCTTAGAGTCAGTTCTCTTGCTTACCACAAAACTTTATAATTATTCTTTTTAATATACACCTATTTTTAGCGACTTCTTCGCTATGTTTCATAACGTTTAACCTACAAGCAGAATCCCATTTAAGAGCAATATTTACGGAACCCATTGAAACTGGTTCCATACAATTCATGTGACGAGCTGTTAGTTCGTGCTTTTTTGTTCTTCGATTTAAATGTTTTAGATCATTAAAACCTAATCGTGCCCATGTCATGTCGGTTCCATCTTTATAGAAAAGTACACAAGGAAAACAGAACAAGCGATCAATTACCTCACATCCGCATATCCATTTGAATTTTCGTTATAATAAATTGCTTTTAGAAAATGTCTTGTAAAAGTACGTGTGTCTACTTTATCTTGTTGGTTTAAATTTAACAAGGCCTCCCTAGTTTCTTAATTCTAACTTTTTCTGATGATGGAAGCATTTTAAAATTTCCTTTTAAAATATTAATAATTTTTAAAAATTAACGTTAATAATAATTAAATTTAAACGTTTAATTAGATTAATAAAAAAAAATTTTGAACGTTGAAAAATCACCGTGTAAAACAAGTGTCATCGGCAAAGAGCAGTTCTTCTTGCATTCAAAAGTAACAAAATCTATATTACAAAATGTAGTATTTAAAGAAGAGAAGCAAGGATAAAAATAGAACAAAGAAAGAACAGCAAATTAAAACAGTGTGCTTTAAGAAGTAAACGAACGACGCGCGAAGCGGATGTATTGTTAAAATCGGTTATAATAATTACGTGTAAAATAGACGAGGCTCACTTATCGAGAGCCCCCCCAGACGCCTTTAAGTTACGCTCCCGGGGGGAAACTTCGGTTTTATTCGTTATTCGCGTGTATTTTATATACGGTTTGAAGGCTCAGATATGAAAAGCCCATGTACTATATGTTATTGATTGCTATTATCACGTGACCGAAAAATCAGCTATTGGCAGTACACTACAGTAGGTGTAGATTGTGCGGTTCCAACGCAGTAAACATAAACCCGATAATTATTAGCAGATGTTTTAGCTGTTCATTTAATAGATCACACAAAATGCATCAATTATTTTTAAAATGCACTGTTTTAAATAGTATTGTTTTTAAATGAAGAACTTTATTCTGTAACACTGATTTTTTGTTTTGGAAATCATTAAATAATATGCATTTTTTTGAAAACTCACACAGGGAGGCTCACGCCCTTGAGCCCCCTACAAGGAGCCACCCCTGCTGCAAATTATATATATTTTTTGAGAATTACCATTTAAAAAAGTGATATGTATAATTAATTGTGGATCAGATTGTTTTGGCCCAATTGTATATGTATATTTACGGAAATATGTTTATTAAGTACGAAAGACTTCTTATTTTTTTACTTTGAGATCTCCTCCATCATGTAAAAAAAAAAAAAAAAAAAAAGAAAATATACTAACCCTCTCGCCACGCTAATCATCTGTAAGATAAAAATATTTTCGTTACGTTAATGGCCAATTGAAATCAATGAAAATATGATTATTTCAATAACTTACATTTAATTATTTATTTAATAAAAATCACAAACTATTTATTATTGTTAACTGATTAATTTTATTTTAATGCTACAATTATTGCTCTATGTAACCGAAACTAGTCCTTAAATTTATAATTTATTAACTGCGTTTATGATTTTTATTAAACAAATAATTGCAATTTCGCAGAATTGGTTTTAAATATGGAGCATTCCATCTATCGTGACATAGGCAGTAGAGTTTCATTCGGGTAGAACCTGTTTCAAATCCCCCTGCCACACACTGAAAATGCATAAAAATTTCGCTTGTGCTGACTTAGTGTCCATAATTGTCGAACCAAAAAAAAAAAAAAAAAAATTAGAAACAATGCGAAATGAAAAACTGTCAAAAGTTAGACATAGTAATGCAGTATAAATATTTGGGAGTAATGATGGATCAACACTTAAGATGGGACATACATATGGAATACATTGCAAAGAAAATAAGAGCAGTTTTACCAGTTTTATATACATTAAAGAAATATGCAACAAATGAAACATTAAAAGTAGTTTATTAAGTAGAGTCGAGGATAAGATATGGAATTCAGGCGTAGGGAATGGCGAGAAAAGCATACTTGGGGAAAATAAATAAACTGCAAATTAAATGCTTGAAATTAATAGGAAATCCTTAAAGGGAGAAACCGATAGTGAAATAATTAAAAAAGAAAACGTAATGAGCATAAGAGGAATGTACTTATTACTGAAGATATGGGAGTACATATCAGCAGGAAAGAAAATTGAATTGGAGGAAAGAATAAACACAGAATACGAGTTGAGGGAAAAACTTTCGTACCAATTGCCGTTAGCAAGAACAAAGATGGGGGAGCAAACGGATAAATATATTATAACTCAGATGTTGAATAAAATACCCAAAGAAATAATAGAGAAGGAAAAAATAGGGGAAAGAAAAAGGAAAATAAAGGAATGGCTTCAGGAAGAAGAAAATATAAAAAAAATAATAAACATAAAATAAAAGGACAAAGCGCAACAAAAAAGCTAGGAAAAAAAAAACAAAAAAAAACTGAATATAGAAAATAGAAATAGATTATTAATTATTGATAAGTAAAATAGATAGATTAAGTAAATATTACACGATCATGTATATGTATAAGTTAATTTAAGATGGTAAAATGTCAAATAGGATAATTCGTCGACAAGCGTTTTAGCTTGACGAAAATTTTTCTATGTAAAAAATTATAAATACATATTTTTCAAAAAAAACAAAAAAACAACAGATAAAGTTAAATTTAAATAATACGAGTACTTCAGTTTGTATCGATTACAAAATATAAATCTGCAAGAACAAAGTTATAATGTTTAACTGTAACACTAACACATGTTTCGAATTATTTTCTGACCATAGTGCCTTAATTCTTACAATAAGTACAGGCTTAATAATTAGAAGAAAAACCTCCTTCTTTATATAATAAACGAACGGATTGGGACAACTTTCGAGAAGGAGTGGATAAAATGCTGAATTTAAACATTCCTCTAAAAAATAAACGAGTCATAGACATAGCAGTTCAGTACCTAACTGAAACCATCCAAACCATGTCGGAAATCTTCCCCTCTTACTAAGTCTCCAGTTACAATATCTAATCTACCAAGGCACGTCTTAAATTTAGTAAGGAAAAAAAGAAAAATTCGCAAAAAGTGGCATATAACAAGAAATCCCGCTTATGAAACATTACTAAATAAGAAATCTAAACAGTTAAACGTACTAATTCGAAACGTTAAAAATGAAACCCTACAACGTTACTTGCAGGATTTGTCTCCAAACCAGTCTATTGTTTACAGCCTGCGGAAAGCAGTTAAAAGTCGAAATAGACCGGTACAATATTTTTCTTCCATAAAAAAATCGGACGGTACATGGGCCAAGGCTGATGATGAGAAAGCCGAGGTATTTGCTAAATACTTTGGCGAAGTCTTTAAACCTAACCCAAAGGTTATATAAACTCGGACGATATAACGAAGTTTTTAAATTCCCCGCTGCAGCTTAGTGTCCCCATTACGTCAACATCCCCAAAGGAAATTCACTATATGATTCAAAAACTAAAAGTCCTGGTTACGATCTGATCACCAAAGAAGTGTTGTTAGAACTGCTACGCAAAGCTATTTCGTTTATTACTAATGTATTTAATGCAGTCCTCTGCCAGCAATACTTTTCGCTGTCTCGGAAGCTGGCACAAATAGTGGTAATTCCTAAACCTGGAAAGTCACCAGAGGATGTAACTTCCCACAGATCAATATCCTTATTACCTATCCTATCCAAAGTCCTGGAAAAACTTAACTAATCTTAAAAAGACTACATCCTCTTATTATGGAGGGGAATATTATACCTGACCACCAGTTCGGGTTTCGATAAAAACACTCGACCATTGAACAGGTACACCGAATCCAACGTATTACCCAAGATAGCTTTGGAGCTAAGGAAATATGTGTAGGTGTATTCCTGGATATAAAACAAGCCTTTGATTAGGCATCGTGGTCTGTTATATAAAATTAAGAAAAACCTTCCTCATCCTTATTATCTTCTTCTAAAGTCTTCCCTTGATGACTGAACACATTTAAATTAAATTCCGGAATGAACTACCTAACATCGATTCTGTATCCGCTGGTGTACCTCGAGGTAGTGTATTGAGTCCGGTGCTCTACCAAATGTACACTGCAGACTTCCCTGACAGCGAGGGCGTAATTATTGCTACATTTGCAGACGATATTGCCCTTATTGCGGCAGATACAGATGCTTGAATGTGACAAATAAATTACGACTGGCGCTAGCAAAATCTGAAACGTGGTTAGATCGATGGCGCATTTAATGCGAAAAAGTGTACGCAGGTTACATTTACACTACGATTAACGGCGAAACAATTCCGATTAGGAATGAAGTAAAATACCACCTTGGGGATTGCACTTGGACAGTAAATTAAGGTGGAATAAGCACGTCTCACAAAAAAGAAACCATCTGGATATAAAGCAGAGGAAACTCTACTGGCTTCTTAGTAAGCATTCCAAGTTGTCGGATCGAAAACAAATTATTAACATATAAAATAATATTAAAACCAGTATGTACATCCGGCCTGACTTTATGGAGTTGTGCTAAAAATACACATATCAATTGTTGAGCGTCCCTACGCTCAGGTTATTCGAGACTCAATCTGGAGTTGACAAATTGCTGCTAGAGCAATTCGGTCCAGATGACCAAACTAATGCCCGGAGGACCACGTCAAATAAATGACGAATTAAAAGTAAAAGAATTATATTTTAAATATGTACAATGCGGATACCGAACGAATCAACTGTTCTGTGACGACGACTGAAGTACGAACGACGAATCTGCAGCGATGATGTTGCCCAACAGGAACCGGAAACCAACGACTGAGTGAAGAATCAGCTCGTAAAATAGCGGCAATGATCAGGTTGTTGAAGATAACGCTGATCACCACGAACGCGGGTGCGCACCTTGGTGGCGCGTAGCTCTGAGAAGAGCTGTTGATCTGCAGCACTGTTGTGCTGCCCAAACTGGAACTGGAGCGCTGAATGACCGCCGACCGGTGTCGCTCTGGAAACGCGACTGAAGCGTGCAAAATTAAAATCGCCAATAATTCGAGGGATGAAAATGCGGGTGTATATATATCAGCCGCTAGGGCGCTCTGCTGCGTGATTGGTTATTGGCTGCGACCGAAGCAGCCAATAGGAAACCGGTTTCGTTTTTGTCATCTCGCATCGCGTTCGGAATAAAAATAAATTAGAACTAAATAAAAATATTTATACTGGATATCGATATTGTCGACCGGCGCGTTAATCGATACCAGATAGCGTTCAAGTCGCGGGTAAAAAACTCTCCGCTGAGATATTTTTAAAATAGTAACATGTGGCCATGCGCGCGTATCGATATTACATTCGAGGGTGATGGTTTCTTGTATAATAAAATTATACACCAATAAGATACAACATTTTCAAAATAAAGTCATTAGACTTATTGTGTCACCTCCTTGGTACGTCTCCATGGACACACTCCATTGGGACTTTAACATATCTTACGTAAAGGAAGAAATAAAACTTGCCATCCAGCGGTATCGCTTAGAAACCCATCCGAACCCGTTAGCTATTAACCTGTTTGACAGCAGCCAAGAAATTCGACGGCTGAAACGCTCTAGAGTCTTTGACTTTATTCAAAACTTGAATAGAGATGTTCCTGGGGAACCCTGATAGTGGTGGCCCCTTACGTGTTAATTTGCATTCCAGTACAATTGCTAGATGGTCTATGGAGACCAGTTGTAATTAATATAAAGATTTAAAAAAAAACAAAAAAAGAACAAAGTTATAAAAAAACATGTCTATCCGCCGCGAGCTGCCTATGGATCCAGGAGCTAATCAGAAATGCAATTCGCTACTAGAATTCACGCTTTTGATTTATGCGTACCGCTATTAGTTTTCGTCAACATTAACACATATTTCTTCTTCCCTTTCTTTTACCTATCTTACATTATAAGTTGTTATTTTTTTGTGTAACTGAATAACCTCTTTCGGATGCAAAATATTTAACGCATACTGTTCATATTCCGTTTTAGAGCTGATTCCGTATGCTAGAACATTCGAAATTATAATGTGCTTCCTCATACACTATACCAACAGTTGCAGTGGTGAAAAAATATTACCACGATCCATCACCCCGCGAGCGTGAAAAATAAAATGTTACACCCCCAAAGTCTTACGAAAATAAATAAATTATTTCTGACCTCGCGTCGGTACGGGCGCAAAATAGCATACAGCGGGCCGTGGCTTGTCTAATTCATATCCAAAAATAGGTAAAAATTTCCAAGCATTTTTAATTCGAATAGGTTTTTGGTTTATGAGCATGTATGTACATTTTTTTTTTTTTTTTTCTAGAGATGGGGGGACTCATTAACCAGGAATTTTTACACATAAACGATTAGAAATCAACAATTTGAATATAAAAACGAGAATATTCTTCGCTCCTTTTCCATTACACATCGTTTGAACTATTCGAAAAATTTATTTCCTACTCTTCAAATCATTATTTCATTACGTAATTAAAAATCGACGAAAACCTGAACGATGTGTGTTTTAGAATTATTAAAATAGTTTATTTTCAGTGCATTCCATTTAAAAACTGTTTTATATTACATTATTCGGGAAATTAGGAATTCATTTCTAACAAAATAATGAATTACTAATTCTGAAAACCAGCAATTTTTAATATTTCTTTCGTTCATACGTCACTTAAAAAATGATGTCCTCTTATATAAACAACTAGAATTCTAATTATACAATCAAATAAGTGCGTTACTTAAGTAAAAATTTATCGAAAATATTGGTCGATTTAGGTGACAATTTCTCATCGCGACGGGTTTGAAACAAAAATGTAATTATATTTCAAAAACACATCTGAGGGAACCCAAATCCATCCGGATGATTCCAGATTTCATTAAATCAGAAAGTTTTACTCGTCATTATTATGAATAAAAAGTTTTCCTTCCATCTTCTATCTATTTTAAACATATGTAAAGGAGGAAATAATTTTTATCAGGTAATGATTAGTTGCGCATAAGGTGGAAAATTCAAGGGGAACTCAACTGTTAATTTCAAATAGTATCCCCCCTAGGTCGCCCACTAAAAGCATTAATTAAGCACAACATCGGAAAAAAATATGATTTAAAAAATTTTTTAGCACTCCCAAACTTTCAAATTGTGATTTATGCGCACAATTTTACGTTTAAATATGTTCATAGTTTTTCTCTTGAAGAAAGCGTTAAAGAAATCGAAACAGTTGCTCCATTATTAACCATAAAAAACAAGGAAAATTATGCGATAGTAATTCTCTAACTTCCTTGTAGAATTTTACAAAAATGTTTAAATGTTTTAAAAATATTTGTTTTTGTTTTTAAAGTAAAAAATAGATGTAATGATAAGGAAAATTCATCAATGAACAGATGAGTTTCGTGATATCACGAACTATGCTGAAACGGAATAATAACAATTGCGGAATAAATAATCATATTATTATATAAATTTTTTATGAATGTTGTCGGAAAGCAGGAATTAGTTAACAAGATAAATCAGGTTCTTCCCTGAACAAGTAATTGTGGATAAACCGCTAACTTTTTAATAAAACATTTTAGCCTAAGATGTCACATGAAGTAAACCTATATTTTTATTTTCTACATTCTCGCCTTAAATCGTAATTTGTCCTTCAAAGTGATCCGGAATACAGTATTAGAAAGGAAATATCCGTGCCGATAGTCTTATTAACATTCTTTACCCAGACAATGTTATCAGGATTCCGTACACATATAATGTACGGAATCTTAATATGATGGTCTAGAAACGACAAAAGTGTCAAATAAACATCGATAACTTACGAACGGTTCGACTTATAAGCTGGAACATAATTTACAATTGAAATTCTCTTTAAAACGATCTCCATTAGAATAGCTTTATTTAGTCTCGGGTATGTGACATGTTGATTGAACTATTTGCTTAGAACGAAACCGTATTTAATTTTCTTAATGAAATTTTCGAGATGAATTTCAAAAAATCGCAAACAATTACGTTCCTTTTTTCCTCTTTGTAGCGGGAAAAATCAAATTCCTTTTTTTGAATTTAGTATTATGTAAATGTAAAATTTATCGAGTTATCGTTAACTTAATATATACGGAATCCTCAGCGCATGGAACATCATGCTTGACTAAACTTGTTTTTAGAATAAGATAAATTGAACGAAACAGTTTTATTAGCTTTAACCTGCACGGCGCGGTTAGTAATGCTTTTGTTAACGATGCGGAAAGATTAGGGAAATCAAACACATCTACTTAGAATTGGACATACGAAACTCACCCATAATTACCTCTTCCAAAAGGTCGATAAACCCCCTTGTCAGTTCTGCAACTCCACCCCCATCACAGTCAAACACCTTCTTTACGAATGCCCTAACATTAATCAAATGCGTCTAGAACTAAAAATCCCCATAAATAATACAACCATCCCTGACAACCAAGACGAAATTAAAAAAATTCTTACCCCGATTAGAAAACTAAACTTAACAACCAGCATTTAAAATACCTACCTGAAACTGGGTGTAATAATCATAGCAATTAAAAACAACCAGTATAAAAATAATAATAAATAAAAAAAAAAAACAACATAGGAAAGTAGATAATAAAGATAAATTAAACGATCTCACTGATTTTTTCAACGGACAATTTTTTTTTTTTTTTTTTTTTTTGTGTGTGTAATCTACTCGTTGGCCATGTATAACTGCCAGGGTCATTACGGCACAACGAGTATCGGATTTATTACAATTTGTTTATTAAATTATTTCGGTTAAGGAAGATTAGCATTGTCTGAACCTGTTCTGGACGGTTATCTAAAAGAAGGTGTAGTGGTTCGTCCTTGATTATTGTTAAGTTTTGACATTGTTTCAGGATGTGTTCCACCGAAGATAGCACTGCTGCATTACAGAATGGGAAGGAAATCGGTGGAGGGGCTCCCTGGAGGAAATGGTTGTGAGATATCGATGTGTGTCCCAGTCTCAATCTATTAAGGGCAGAGAATCCTTTTTTGGACATTTGGATCGGTGGCCACCAAGGATCAACATTTGGTTTAATATTCCTTAGGAAAGTTGCATGTTGGGACCAGGATGAGATCCAATGTTCTTTCATATTTTTGTGGAAGAAGGGAGTGATTTCTGGTGGTGGGACATTGGGTGGCATAGGGACAGACAACATTGACTTGGCGGCCCGGTCTACACATTCGTTTCCGGGTATTCCAACATGTGCCGGCACCCACAAGAAGCCTACTTGTATCCCCTCTTGGGTAAGGCGATGTGCTGTAGATCTTATTTTATAGACTAATGAACTGGTTATAGTAAGTGACTGAATAGTTTGAAGGGAGGCCAGTGAATCTGTGATAATTATGTATTGTTTGTTCTCAGATTTACAACACGCACATGCTTCCAATCCAAAGAGAATTCCGTATAGCTCGGCTTCTAATGCGGAGCTGTCATCATGTAGCCTCACTGCTTCGGCTTCACCTGAGATTAGGTAGGCACATGCTGTGGGAGTGGACAGTGTGCCAGCGACATTTGCTTTAGCTCCATCTGTATAAACGTGTGTATCATGTGTGTAAGTTTGTATTTTTTCGATACTTTTTTGGCGAGCTGTATATTGGTCCTCGTTAGATGTACGGTGGATAAAGAGTGATAAGTCTACCATCAATGGGGGGTATTCCCATGGTGGTTCTTTTGGGAACAGGAGGAGATCTGGATTGTATTTGATGTTTTTCTCAGTCAAAAAATTTAGAATATTAGGTATTGGATCATTTTGAAAGGCTGGAGGAGGAATGACAGTGCTCCTCGAAGAGAAGTGATATTGTTGGTACCAGTATAGATGATCACGGGAGGTGTAGAAGTCAAATATATAGGATAATGGCGGAATTCCTGATAGCACACAGTCACCCTGCGTGGGAGATGTTCGATGCGCCCCAAGGATGGACCTTAAAGCAGCGTGATAGATTGATTCAAGTGATTTTATGAGCTGCTTACTAGCCGAATAGAACACCTGGCAGCCGTAGGTTAATCTGCTTAGAATAAGTGATCTGTATACAGATAGAAGTAGTTTTGGATTATTGTTATATTTATGATGTGATAAACATTTTAAAATAGCTATGATTTTATTACATTTGCGTTTGAGTTCTTTAATATGAGGAGACCATGTCAGATGGGAGTCAAATGTTAGACCCAAGAATTTAGCTGAGGATGTGACTGGAAGAGGAAGTCCATTTAGGGTAAGGGAAAAATCATGGTTTGGGTTTACTCGACGACTTTTCTGGAATTTTACACAAGAAGTTTTATTTAAGGAGAAAGTAAGGCCGTTACTTTCGGTCTACGAATATAACCTATTGATTGTGGATTGTAGTATAGATTTGGCGTTGGAAGGAAAGTTTGATGCTAAGGATATATTGAGGTCGTCTATAAACAATCGGGATGTTACCGGCGGCTGTATGCAGTCCGCCACATCATTTATGTATAGGATAAAGAGTGTTACACTTAGAGGAGAGCCTTGAGGAATACCATTCTCTATTAGGACAGGAGAGGATACAGTTGAGCCAATTTTTACTTGAATGTGTCTGTTTGACAAATAATTCATTATATAGTTGCCCATATTGCCTTTTATATTGGCGTTCTTCAGCTTTGTAAGCACTTTATATCGCCATATCCGGTCGAATGCTTTCTCTATGTCAAAAAAGACAGTATAGAGAGCTTGTGACCTCTTTTGGGCTTCAAGTATTTGTCTTTTTAGGCTCAGGAGATGTAACATTGGGGATTTTGATTTGCGACCTCCAATTTGTATTGGGGAGAGAACGTTTGAAGATTCTAGGAAAGAGGATAGTCGTCTGTTCACCATTTTTTCAATGATTTTGGAGAGTGAAGATAGTAAGGAGATAGGTCTGTAATTTTGAGGAATGAAGGTTTCTTTATTAGGTTTGAGGATAGGAATAATTAAAGCTGCTTTCCAGGATTTTGGGATGGAGGAAGTTGTCCAAATTTTGTTGTATACGTCAAGGAGTAGTTGTTTAGCTAGATTAGGTAGGTATCTGATCATGAATGGATGAATGGAGTCGGCTCCAGGTGCACTGTTTTTTAGCTTTTTATCGAGCTGGTAATTTAGTTCAGACATTGAAAAAGGATCATTGTATTTTTCTTTTTGATCTGGAGGAAAGGATATTTTTTGCTCCTCTAGTCTCGTTTTGTGTTCTAGGAAGGAATCGGTGTAGGATGCTGAGGAAGATACTTTAGCAAAATGTTGCGCAAAGGCATCTGCCACTTCTTTGGTGTCTGTGAGCAGGACATTGTTAATGAGTAAGGAAGGGGTAGTTGGAGGACGATAGTTACCACACAACGACTTGATTCTTCTCCAAACCACCGTCGCAGGCATATCTTTTGAGATAGATGATACAAATGCTGTCCAGCACTCCTGTTTTCTCATTTTGATAAGTAGCCTAGCTCGAGCTCTAAATCTTCTGAATTCAATCAGGTCTGTAAGTGACTTCGTTGTTTTATACTTCCTCAATGCTCGTTTCCGTTGTGCGATCGCCATTTTGATTTCGGGGCACCACCATGGTACTCGCTTTTTCCGAGGAGCTGTTGTTGTTTTCGGTATTGTTGCTGTCGCTGCTTCATTCATCGCGTTGATGAGAATTTTCAGATTTTCCTCTACCGATTCCGTTTGAATTTTAGGGATAGTAACCTTTGTTTTGTAACCCTTCCAATCTGCTTTATGGAATGCAAATTTTTTTGTTACCTGGGCTGAGTGCAATTTTTGCAACTGGTGGGGAAAGTGTATGAAAATAGGGAAATGGTCACTTGAACACAGATCACCATGTACATCTATGTTCAAGTAAGGAAATAGTGAAACGGATGCAAATGCTAAATCTATTATTGAAAAAGTGTTATGAGTTGTGTTGAAATGTGTATGTGATGGAGGAGGGAGGAGTACCAGGTCACTATTACGGATGCTATTTGAAATCATATTTCCTCGTCTATTTGGCTGTGTTGAACCCCACTCAGAAGAGTGGGCATTGAAATCTCCCAGTAATAACACTGGGTCCCGCAGTTGAAATAGTAATGTATCAAAGTCTATTTTGGTTATGTTTGTAGCGGGTGGGAAGTAGCAATTACAGATTGTAATGGATGAGAGCGGAAGGGACGGGATTTTCACCTTCACCGCTACCGCTTGAAACATGGTACTTAAGCTTATTTCATGTGATGGAATCGCTTCATGCACTAGTATCGAGACTCCTCCACATGCTGCTTGTCCCTGTGTGTAGTCAGAGCGAAATATTCTGTAGCCTTTAATAAGTGGTGAATGGGAAGAGTTTAAGTGCGTTTCTTGTAAACAAATGATTATTGGATTGTAGTTATTAATGAGTAATCTCAGTTCGTCTATACGTTTATAAAACCCTCTGCAATTCCATTGCAGAATACTGAGATTTGCAGCCATTTTCTCTAATTATTGTTGACAGTGTTACTTAAGATGACTAGTTTTATATCTTAGTTTCAGGGTCATCCTTGCTAAGGAGAGGTTTTAATTTATTAATTATGCGAGTACATCTGTTCTTAAGTCCTACGCTGCCTAATAATGGTCTTACTTGAGAAAGCATGTGTAAAAGGTTATCTCTATCTTCTGTGAAAGTCAGTGCGTAATTAACAAAATCCTGACTTGTGGCCACCTGTCTTATGAATTCTTGAAATTCTTGATAGTCTAAGAAGAACGGAGTCTGGCCGCTAGTAAATAGATGTAATGTTCCTTCTGTTAATAGGTTAATATCAACTTCTTTGTTTGCTTCTTTAGAGGCTGGTTTGGCCGCATTGTCCATGACGTTAATTTCTACATTGTGCGCCGTAGAATTTTGATTTTCTAGGTTTATTCGCTTAGTAGCAGTTTTATCTGGAAATGGCGGTTGAGTTGAATTGTATGTTTCATCGGGACTAATGGGGTGTGGTCGTTTTTGAAGGGGGTTGTTATTATCAATGTTCATTACAGTAGAGGTATTGTCGGTAGAAGGGGCAATATTTAATTGTAATTGATTGCGTGTTTCTTCTATGTTTTGATGCTGCTCCTGTCGGACAGTTTGCTCAGTTACCATTGTCTTAGTTTGTTTGGTGTATGTTGCATCTTGTTTGTCGCTATTGGTTGTTGGTTGATATCGCTGTTGATTATTATCAGCACAGGCATTTTCGACCGGCGCAGGAAATGTCGTTATGGTTTCGGAAAAAACTTCTTGATTAACTGTTCCTTCTTTCTTCTTGCAATTTTCACATGAATGGTCATTGAGCTGCGTGTAGATCCTGTATTCGTAGTCGTTGTGCCTCAATGTGAAGGAATCAGGGATATTTTTGCAATTAAACTGTTCGACGTAAAGCTGCCGCCTGAAACTTACTACGTGAGCAAATTCATCATCCACCGGATTCACACGTAAAATGGAAATTTGCGAAAGGATTTTTATTGGATAAACTTCTTGCAAATGTCGAACTAATATTTCGTTCGGGATGGTTGGACAGACATTTGATAGAATGAGTTTATTCGCCGGTTGTTTAAGTCTCCGCGCAGTAATTGTTCTATTATTTATGGTGATCCGGCCACCTTTTGCTAGAAATTCGTCTGTTATTTGTCTGGATTTTAAAAATATTAGAATTCTATCACCGCTAATACGGGAGCCTGCTACAATATTTAAGCTGCCTGCTACATGGTTTTTAAGCGCGACAAAATAATCACGTATAACGTAGGGTGCGATATAATCAAAAATAATTCCGCATTCACGGGAAGGGTAGTTGAAATTAATTAATGGGGCGATCTTTTTATTCGATTTGATTTTATCTGCGAAGGTATGTTTTGAATTTCTATTTTGTTGGTTTAAATTATTTGGAATTTCGTTATTTATCAGTGCGGGAAACTGATAATTGTAATCAGTCGTATTACAAGAAGCGGTAGTTAATTCGGAGATAGATTTTATCGCATCGCTGTGTACGACCGCGGTATCATCGGACAATTGAATACAACGCAAGTAAACTTTATTGCACGAGACAAGAATTTTTTCGTTCATATTTCGACTTTTTCAACTTTTTTGCTAGGCTGTTATTTACATAAAAAATCTTTTTTATCGGTAGTTTTTTCGTTTGTGAAAGTTTTTCTGCTTTCTATTTTATATTTTGAATTTCACTTTTAAATGATTTGCTGGTGATGAATTATGAATTTCTTTTGTTTCTTTTATCATTTACGGCACCGTGTACAGCATCTTTGACTAGACGCGCGGAAAGTTGGCATTATATTTTTTTAATTGGTCCGGACTCGTTAAGAAAAGATATATGGTAGTGTTGCAGAATCGTCTTGCAGTTGAGACTTCAGGTTAGGAGGTAATTTATGTTCGAGCCGCTGGCTTTGGAGTAATGGATATAGGACGAGAAAATGGTAACAGATATAGGGACGTTGCGTGAAGAGCATAGTGGAGCGGAGAGTCCAGACAAAATGTGACCGTGTGAATATTTTATGTGCTCGATGCGAAGCCGACACAGAGCGGGCTGGTCGTTACGAAGCGAGGGAAAGTGATTCCATGGATAGACGTTATCTTTGATGAGGCGAAAGTGTGACGATCCGGAGTTATTCAAATTTGTCTTGCCACAGGATCCAGAAAAGTTTTTTGATTAAATATTTGACTTCCGATAGTGGGGTCCTTATATTCGGAGCAGATCGCATTAGTGTTGCTTCCTTTACTGCTCTGTGTCAGCAATTGTGTTTCACAAAATGCCTGAGTGTCCCGGCATCCACATAAGCAACGGGATGAAAGATCGATTTTTTGCAAGGACCTCATAGATGGACGTCACTATGTGGTTGCGTTTTCTGCCTTCTATATTTTTCATAGCGAGCATCGAGTCAGTTACAATGGTTATGTTTGTCTGATGGATATTATTTAACTCATACGTCAAAGTTAAGAATGCACCGTACAATTCTGAAGACAATGGCGAGAAGAAGGACGGTAAAGGAAACCCAGATATGATTGTATTTTTGCACATCAAAGCACATCCAGCTGAACTTTTTGAACTGGATGCATCAGTGTAGTAAACTGTGTTTCCTTCTCAAATGATAATAGCTTAAGGAAGAATTGAAAAAACTGGATCCTTTTTGATGTCGCAGTGAACAATCAAACGAAGCTGTGCTGTTCGTCTAAGGAGATAAATCATCCTCCGAGGAGTTGCAGATTGGGCCGCTGAAAATTTGCCGAAACAACGAAAAACGAAAACACGAGGAAGGTAGCAGAGAATGGCTTAAAAGAATGTAGGTAAAAAATGGAGAGACAATAATAGAACGACGGAGTGAAAAAAACAGAAGTAACCATGGATTAGCAGGGAGACTAGGTTGAACGGACAAATAAAAGGAGTAATTATTGAAAAAAGAGCAAACAAATATGCTTGACCGAAATCTGAGGTGCAAACTTTTACACGGTGGAAGCAGATTGGAGGATGGGATTTTTCTTACGAAAGGAAGCGGGAAAAGACAGTAAACCGAGTACTAAAAAATTCATCGCTTCATTACCAAAGATGCCGGAATGGCTAGGAACCCACAGAAAATCAGTTTAAATGAAATGGGTGGAAGAAGATGGAAAATTAAACATACACGGAGAATAATAAAATTACCGGAATGATCAGGTAAGTGACAAGAAATTGAAGGGCGCGCGTGGAGTTAGATATATTAAAAAAAAATTGGAAAGAAGGCGACCAGAGGAAATGAAAATAATGGAACGTAGTATAGTCATTAATTAGTTTATGCATACAGAACAGAAAGAAGGAAGGTGAAAAGATTCAAATAAGTTAAAATCTGAAAAATACCAAACCCCCTCAAACTGTTAGTGAAAATGATTACGCAAGAAGGAAATGATAAATTGATAGTACTGTAGTACGACATGGAGGCGGGATTTAGAAAATAAGGATAATACTTTAGAAGGATGATGGATATTGGCGTAATTGAAGGAAATGGAGGGAAGATATTATATAAGACCAAAATGAACTAAGACGAAGAGAAATAATAGAATACGGGGATTTTCTTAGGTGTAAAACGTCAACTCTTAGAAACGGAAAGAAAGAAACGGATGAGTGTAGAGAACGTGATTGGAAGACATTTAGCAATAAACCATTAACCCAAATAAGGTCTGTGAATATAAAAGGGTGGCATATTGGATTCAGCAAGAACTGTTGGAATTCGAAGAATTTAAGAGCACCAAGACATAATCAAAAGCAAGAATTTTCTGATTGTATCTGATCTAGAGAGACGAGACTTTCAAGCAGAACCGTAAAGAAATGAACAGTAATCTAGCAGAAATATGCATACAAGGATCACCATCCTATCCTATTTGGTTGGAAATAGGGTTTTCAGTAAGTTTAACCTTTCGATTAACGAAGAGGAAAGGTATTTGATGTGTTCAGAGAAGTATAAACAACTGTCAAGGAGTATACCAATTAACACGGGAAAATTATGTCTTGTTTAGAAGTGGATTAACAGAAACAGGATTATAAGGTCGGAGGCTAAAATACGACACGAAACAAGATTTGATAGAAGAAATAGGAAGGTTAATCGAGGAAAGAAAATGTTCTAGAACAATAGGAGACTAATTAAATGCTTCACCGGCTGATATAATGTAATAATGAGATGAGAAAAAGAGTAGGATTTCATCAGCAAAGAATAAAGAAGAAAAATTTAAAAGAAGAAAAGGCACACCGATAAATGTATACATTGAAAAAAGTAGGATGAAGGAGGAACCTTGAGGAAGAAAAACCGGCTCTTTAAGCACGAAAAGATGGGAAAACCATGAGATTTATAATAGCAGCATTAAGTTGAGCTGGAATGTTAATTGCTGTCATTTTATCTTTTAGAATGCAATTGGTAAATGAACATTACCAAAAACACAGGATACACCGATGAAGGAAACAAAGGTGTTAACGTTCCGGGATAAAGGATTTTAGGAATGGAAATGATGATAAAAGAATTCCAAGTGGGAGGAGTTACACGCTTCGAAAAGAAACAGTTAAAAATATCAAGGAGAAAGCTAAGAGACTTGGTATATGTTTTTGAGGGCAAGAAAAGGTACACCGTCAAGACCTGTAGTGGTGCTAGAAGATTTGGAAGGAACATCAATTTATTAATATTGAAAGTGAAAGTTAGCGGAAGTGGAGTTGGATGCAATTCATCAACGTTAGGAACATAAGCAAGAGTAACATAGTCAATAAAGGAGGTTTTCAGAAATGTTGAAATTGAAAAGACGTTCAGAGAAGATGGGAATTTAAAAATTGTAGCCATTTCCCAAATATGTGAAAGAGGGGGGTATTCCTAGAGCAAAAAGAACAGAAGTTTTTCCAGTAAGACCTCTTCGATGCTTTAAGTATATATGAAGCCTTTTGCGTTAGCTCGCTTATAAGCAAGAAAGTTTTCTGTGTTGTAGAATCTATGTGAAAGGTTCTAAAGGTGGCACGACTACGATCAAATGCGAGGTTACATTTCTGATTAAATCAAATTGATCCAGATAAACGGGAAGTTGCAATTAATTCACGTTTCCTACGGTTCTAATAAGCAAGTGCTTTGTGTTAATTGTCAAGAAAAAAAAAAAAAAAAAGTTGATAAAGAGATAAAACAAAATTACTATTTAAATGAAATACAAAATTGTTTACAATCTTTAATTAAAGTAGGATGAGCTGCACTGTGCGGCAACGAATCAGATATATCACATATCTGTGATGTTTGAAACACGGCAAACACTTTCGAACATTTTAATTTTTTTTCAATGATTCAGGTAATTTATCGTAAAAATCATGAATTTTATCAGGACATTCGGAAACTGAATGTTTCCGCAGTAACGTTTGATGTATAGTATACTTTATCACAGATAAAATAGGTCTAACATTCGCATCGTACCATTTCATCATTACATAAATGCGTTTTCTAATGAGCTAACGTTAATTCGCCCGTCAGTGTGTGCATTACATTTTATAGCACTTGATATGGCGCTATACTTATTATTTAAATTTCTCAAATTTGGCATACCGTAACGTGTTTCTAAATTAATTACCTTATAATCTGTAAGCGATATTTCTATAATTTTTTCCCATATATGTAATTTCAATTTTGGCACCTCCTTTAACATAAAACTTTTGAAGGTTGTAAACTAATTAAAACATCTTCGAAATCGATAGATATATTTCTGTAATCGGAATAGATTGATAATTTCGTGTAACCCATAAATTTGTATGTCTTTTACTATTAGATAATATATTCCAATCGAACAGGGTGGTTCATAAACACATGATGAAATTGAATTTCACCGTCTAAAGTTAATATCGCGAATCGTTATCATTATTTTTAAAATACTGAAAATCAATTATAACATTGCGAATAAGAAAAATCGAATGAAATAAAAACTTCATTAATTAAAAATAAATACAATTGTGTAAAACAAAATTTAACATAAACTTTAGAGAACATTACATAAACACATTCAACATAATACTAAAAGCCAAAAAAAAATATCATGCATACATTCTTTTATAATTTTTCCATATTTTACAATTCCAACACATTATAACTGTTTTTTGTTTTTTTTTTTTATCGTCTATTATAAACGCGTAGCATGAAGTGTTTGAAAGTACGTTATTACGTGTCTGAAAATCTACTCTAATCTGTAGCAGACTACCGTCATTTAAGAGTATTTTCTTTTTCTTTCCGTTTCTTTAAATTTTATCTCAGCATTGTGGGCATTGCTTTGCAGTCGCGGCCATATTGCAGGATGAAGTTTCCTCCTTTATACTTACTATCTAGTAGTATAAGTAGTGTTTATACACAGTTGGACAAAAAGAAGAAAATGTTTTCTTACTATTTTTTACTTTATTTTGTTTTCGTGCATTCAGTCTGATTTGAAAACATTAGCCTGCTGGCCAAATGAACTATATTATATTGTTCAGGCCAAAAAAGAAAAAAGAGTTAATTTTAAAAATTACACGGTATAATAAAAAGTGGATATTTACTGAGAAAATAATCTACACTAACTGCGGGGTGCGGCAGATCCTTTCCATAATAGATTGTTTGAAAATTCACATATAACAAGTATGGGTTACCGAATGTTTTCCGTTCAAAATCTAAATTCATCACTTGGGTAAGGCAGTAAAGTAGCGTGAATTTCAGAATAGCGGAAACGCCACAATCAAATTTTTTTTTTACATAAAAATAAACACGTGTAAAATTCGGTTAAATACAGAACGAACGGAGATAGCTTTCCATAACTATCGAAATAATCAATTCGTTAACCACATTTTCAGTAGGCAGTCCAATGAGTCACGGACCTTTTTGCGAATGCATATTAACAATTTTGTACATTCATTTTTCTTAGGTTTGGTAGGCAGTCCATCATGATCGTAAACTCCTTAGTTTTTGTGTAAAATAAAATATCGAAATTTGTTAACGCTCTATTGCTAGGTATAGAATTAACTTCGAAAAAACTACGTCTCGCATTACCACTATATGGAGCTAAATATAGACCAAGACCACTTCTGCATGGTCGTAAATAAAGTCCGTTTCCGATCTTTTTATCAATTACCATACCCCTTCCCGATTTAAAACTTTTTCTAGCTTCATTTACATTTTTCACCGCTTTTGCTACTGATGATACTAACGATGAAATTCCACCCAATGTATCAATACCGGCTAATAGGGGGAAAAACTCCTCCAGTTTTGGTCATCGGAATAATTCGAACATTTTCATTATCAGCTACTATAGGATTTTATTTTTTAACGACTGTAATCGCTTTTTTCATACGTCCTTTAAGAGTTTTTTTCTTTACGAATAGCTTTCCGCGTCACATTTAATACATTTCTGAAATATAAATTTTTTCCTTTCAAGGATTTTCGTTTTTCGCTTCCCTGCTTGTTTTTTTTTTTAATGATATTTACCGCCCAATTTACGTTTTATTTTCGTAGCGTTTGTTGATATCCAAGCAGCTGCTTTATCACCGAAACTACTGTCCAATGCTTTAACACGTTCCCAAGCTTTATTTTCTAGTATCCTATCCGCTTCAGCACGATTTTTATTATTCGAATATTTGCTATATCGTGTTCTTTAGCAGCATCATCCAGTGGATTTATACCAGTTATACCGCGACTTGAGTGTTGATGATCTAACTTTGTACCCCCCGGGTCCTAAGTTGGACGGCGGTAAACATGTTTCCCAGAAAGAAAAAGAATTTTTATACAAACACATTAATTAAAAAGCCGAAAAAATTAAGTAAATAAAGATTGTTCACATTTAAAAAAGAAATGAACAGTTCATAGAATAAGCGAATAGTACGGAGGAAATGGAATGTTCAACAGCAATCGATGACAGTAAAGTGATTTTCAGAAATGAAGCTTAACTCTAATAAGTATTTTAGAAAATCGCAGAAACATATAAGTTCGATTTTTAACCGACTTCAAAAAAGGAGGAGGTATTCAATTCGACTGTATTTTTTTTTTTTTTTTTTTATCTACATAGCGAATGTCAAGAAATTATACACACAACACGCAATACTACAAATTATATGGACACCTAGCAATTATTTAACTTCAATGTGTTTGTATGAAGTAATGGGTGAAAATCATATGCGAATATTACGCGCGCATCGTTTATTATTATTATTTGCTATTTTCTTATTATTTAAGTTAACTCGTATTCAATGTAAATTGCTCGTTAACGATAAGGTGGAAACACCATCAAAGTAATCCTAAATATAGGTTATAACCCTAATCGTGAGTTTCGAACAACAACTTAATAAGTGCACATGTTCCATCGGCTTTTTCTAAACTAGGGACCGAAAAAAGAATAATAATAATAATAATAGTGAATTATAATCCGGATAATAATAATATCAATGTTAATGGTAACAATAATTGATTAGATAATAATGTGATAATGACGCAGTGATGATAAGAAAGTAATAATAATTATACCGGTATTACCTCCTGTGATATTTATGATGTATTATTTCCCGGTAAACATTTAGGGAATTTTATTGTTCGTATTGAAAGTTATTTCAAGGACCAAATAATCGGCTACTTTCACCCTTAGACCCACGCTGGACTAACAAACTGCGTTTTTTTCCTTCGCTATAAACATTGCCTCGCAGGATATATTGCAGTCAAATTTCGTTCCGCCTTTAATTTAAAATATGTTTTTTTCTTAGCGAATAACATTAAAGCTTACCCCTGATTAATAGATATCTTTGTAGAATGGACGTCCTCTTTGGGGTTTAATCGCAGTATCATATTTTGGAGAGGATTAAATTCCCCTGTCAAATCGATCGCATTTCAGAACGTGTTAAAGTGCCCACCTCGTTTCGTAAATTTCTTTGAGCTTCTTTACCGAATTTGTGTCAATAATCGATCTTCGATTTTGGTTTTGCCTAGCGTTTGCAAAAAGTTCCCTCTTTGATCACATCACGAAACGTTGTTACAATCCATTTTTCCATTTATTTGTATCAGCCCCTTAGGCATCTTACATTTCAATGAAGTAACCTTCAGGAGCTTTCTTGCGTTGCGCTTACAAAGGCCCCTCACAGTGCTATTGATATCTTTCTTGCCCCGAGTAGGTGAGGTAAGAAAAAACATTAAACGTTCATGAAAATATTTATTTTCAAAATACTTTGAATTTAATACGCCTTTTCATATAAAGCTTCGCGATCCCTACTCCTTAATTGTACTTTCTCTAAAATATTATTTTTTTCATATCACATTTTAATTTCCCATTTCGACTGAAGTTTCTCGCCTTCTGTAAACCTCTAAATTCTAAAAATATCTCAAAATCCGTTGCTTTAATTTCCTCATCTTCCATCCAACTATCTTCCATCATATCATTTTCCATCTCCATTTAATGGATCGACTCTATCTCCTTCACAAAAAATTTTATTTCTGGTGTTCCTAGCTTGGTTATTTTTGATTTCACATTTTTTCAGTCACGGAATTATTTAGATAATATTGCTTCTCTCTTACTTTGCAGGCTTTCTCTCTTACGTCCTTTCTTCCAAATCATCGTCTAAAATGATTACGAAGGGTATGAAAGAAATAAGTTTTGGTACTGAAACACTCACTCTTCTATCATTTTTTTTTTTTGCTTTCTTACATACCGCTCGCTACTAATTCACTTCATCTTTCCTTTATCCTTACTATTATAAAATCTTACGATAGCTGCCCAGTTGGTTGATTTAAACAGTTTTGATCCCTCTTTTTATCTTTTTTCACAACCGTTTTTGGCCTCTTTTGTTGTTCTCGAATACACTCACATCGAGATGCTTTGCGGTATTTTAACATAGTATTGTTTACGTTTCTATCTTTCCAACCTTCCATCTTAACACAATTTTCATCTATATCTAATCTTTGTCTTTTTTTTCTCTCCTTTTTTTTTTTTTTAATTCTACCCTACAACCTTCTATCATCCAGAACGATTAGAGCGCTCGCTTTCCAGTACGGGGATATTCAATTCTAATGCCATTGTTCCGGAAAATTTTATCCTGTCACTTATTTCAAAAGTCCATAAATCTCCAACTCTCTCGACTTAAATTTTTCTTCTTCTACCATTGGTCTTAATTGTCGTTAAAGATTTTTATAGGTCTTTTGGGAGTGATTTCGTATTCCCCCGTTTTATTTACTACTCTCAACTTATTTCCTTTTGTCTGTTTTAAACATTTTCATTTTCCTCTGCCGAATGTATCCAAAAAAGGCAGCTTTCGTTCTTTTATCAATTCTCCTTTTGCTAATATATTTCATCTAATTCAGATCCGCTATAACTTTTCATAATTATTTTATGTATTCTCTTGTTTTCGTTCTTTCTGTACCCCCTCTCTATAGGTCTATCAATCGTGACGGTAAAGTTTTGTCTCTTAGACACAATGTGAAATGCAAAGTTGGTTTTGATCGTAGCCGCTCCAATTTGAAACCCTTTCTTCTCAATCTTCAACCGATAATGTTCTCATTCGCGAACGAGGTAATGCAAAAACCAAATTTATATTTAAATACTCAAAGTTAAATGAACTTGGAAGAATTCTGTTTATCTCTTTTTACCACTAATGTTTTTCACATAGAAAATTACCGAAGTCTTCTGACTCCTATTTTCTGAGCAAACATGTTACTTAAATATTTCAATTACAGTTTGCAAACTCAATTGATTTTGCTTTTATTCCAAGTCGTCACGGATTCCATTCCAGGCCTGGCTAACATGCGGCCCGCCGGGTGAATTTTATATTTCTATTGAAATTTCTGTTTCTAATTGTACGTATACAAAAAAATATATGAAATCCGCAGTTCTATATTTGATATCCAATGCCTTAGCAAATGATGTTTTCTTCGTCATTACAACAACCATCTACCATCGTCAAAGCAAGTTATTCTGTTGCCACATTGATTGCGAAGAAAATTAAACAATTTTCGGGTTGTAGGATTGTTGTGGAGCAGTTATAAAAGAGTTTTTGCTCGATAAAAGCAAATTATTTCAAAACGTCATTCACGTCAAATGTATATCGTAGCATTGATGATATTTTAGCTGAAATAGTAGTAACTTTGCGAGATAAAATTAACAAATTCAAAGCATATTCTTTGGCATTTGATGAAAGTGCGGATATCTCAAGCGCATCTCAATTTATGATATTTATTCGCGGTGTGAAAAGTCCATTTGAAGTAACAGAAGAAATGTTAAATCTTTTAAATTTAAAACATACAACCAGGAAAAAGAAGATGTTCTCTTCGGGCGATTTGTCAATCGTTTAGTCGAAAATAACACTTAAATTTTGAGGTTCGCTCTGGGTTAATAGCGAATGGGGCAGCACCTGCTTCGGTAGGTAAAAATAGGGGAGCTGTAAAATTACTTACGGATAGGCCAAATCTCAGAGGCATTCAAATTAGTGATATTTTTACATCAAAAAAGTTTAAGCGCTCGCGTATTACCCATCGTTATGAACGTAGTTATAAAGATAGTAAATAACATTCGTTCACACGGCATTCAGCATCGGTAGTTCGAAAAATTCCTCATCGAATTATCTTCTGAATATAGTATATACTTTACCAATGTTAGATAAGTCGTGGAAAATGTTTACAAAGATTTTGTAATTTACGGGAAGAAATAAATATATTTTTGAACGAGAAACAGGAATCTGAATTAAGTGATGCGATTGGCTGTAGAGATGATCCATGCTTTCAGTGGATATTACAGAAAAATTGAATTAGTTAAATAAGAACTTGCAGGGCCAGGATAATTTAACAATCGACGATTATAATTCCATCAAAGCTTTTAATAAAAAAGACTGTTGTTATTTGAACAATGCTTAACATTTTCCACTGTCAAATAACATCACAAAAAGCAAAAAGAATTTCTCGAAATATACTTAAAAATGAAGTAAAGAAAGTCGTAACTGCATTTGATAGTCGTTTTTCAGAATCCGAAATGTACGATAAAATGTTTCAAATATTTTCACGACCATTTCATGTCGACGTGAACAGCGTTGCTGAAAATCTGTAAATGGAGTTAATTGAATTACAGTGCAACAATGAAATGAAACAAATTTTTGCGTCCACATCGAAAATTTATTTTTACAATACTTACATTACATGCGAGAGGAGATGTTCTAACTTACAGATATTTTACACGACAAGTTGTAAGTGCTATTGGATCCCATATGATTAACTGATGATAATTTAGAAAACCAGGTAAAATGTACAACGTCGAACGTAAAGACAGATATTCTGTACAATATTTAAGTGAAAGAAAAGATACACAAATATTACACTTTAATTAAGACGCTCGAGAATTAATTACGTCGAATCATAGTGTGACAATAAAGTTTTATTCATCGAAATTGCCCGCCCATTAAACCATTCGGGCTGGCCAGGGGCCTGCCCTATTCTTTTTTCTCTCAGATACTTTCCTCATCTTCTTATTTCTACTGTTAATATTAACAAACCAGCTTCTGTCCTGATAAATTCTGCTAGCTCCACTTTGCTGTATCTTATCCTGCTTTTAAAAATACGTTCCCGCAAGCTCTTAAAATTTCTTTTTAATTTTCTTCTGTCTATAATTCCTTCTTAATAGAATTATTTTATTGTTATCCCTCTATTTCTAAAAAAGAAAAATCTCCATTACGTCTTGTTTCTCGGGCTTGGAAAAATTTTGCTCAACATGCGACTAATTCGACGGATGCAACACAACAAATTAATTAAAATGTTAAGTTTTCGGCCAAGCGTGGGCTGACTGTATTAGTTCTTTTATCCTCGACCTTTGTACATCGTTTCATTCTGAAACAATATATTCTGGCTTTTCGTACTGATATTTCTTGTACCTTTGATAATGAACTCATATTGCTAGTTTTAGAGACAAGCCCCCCCCCCCCAGCTATTAACACGTCGATCCAGTTTCTTTAAATTCATTTCTGGCCTTTCCTTTGCTTCGTATTAGAAAAAATCTGCGCTGTGGCCTCCCTATCTGAATCCTTTCTATTATTCTTACACCATCGATGTCGGGTCAAGGTTGTTTAAATTAAACGCTAGAATAAAACCGACTTCCATTTGTTACATCAACCTCCTTGATTAATGCAGAAGCATTGATTTATTTCGACCGCAATTAAATTACTGAGATGTGTTTTCTGATGACTAAGATCACTCCGACTTTAAACTGATCTAAGGGAAACATAATACGCGCGTATACGTGACTATTACAGTAATTTTATTCAAATTTAAGCAACTGTTCTTGTGACATCAAGAAACTTTGCATCTCCGTATTTTCATTTTTTATGGGCGACATAATTGAACGGTAAAAATAAATTTATTGATACGAAAACGCGCTTAATGACGTAATCTTTCGGTTTATTTGGCCAATAAAATTATACATTTCGACCGATAGAGTTATTTGGAACTATTATTTATTCTTCCATTTTTAACCGGTACGAGGAGACGTTCGCAATTAAATTTAAGGAGGTACGACGTTATAAATTAGTTGCTGCTCATTCGTTGCTGATCGTGTACATAAATACTTACGAGTAATACACATGTATTTTATATTTGACATTGGGTACACTAAATCGTCGCTAACTTAAATATTATTGCTATTTATTTATTTATTCATAATAGTGAATCGTAATACAGAAGAAAAGTCATGTAACGATTACCTGTGTTTGTTTATGAAAAAAAGGGGCTGTTAGTTTATTACAACCTAAAACAAACAACTGTTTCCTATCCGTATCTCAATATTGCGATTTATGTAATTGCTGAACACGTTTTAATTCTAAAACAATAAAAGAAAATGAATGCGAAGTTATCAAAACCTTTAATATTACATGCGTGCTCATTTAAATGGTTATAATTTTTGTACTTATTCAGAATAAAGTGGAATGAACATGTATTTGATACTACACATACGAGTTTTTATGCTTTTAAACTACGTTATTAACGGCTGAATCACGACTTTTGAGTTGCACTATTTTCGCTGTTCGGGTTTAGTCGCGATTACCTTTGTCGATTCGCACGATATTTGGCCTGGAATTGTCCAAAAGCGAAATTCCCTCGGCGTAACTCGAATTGGAGTTGTTCGGTTGTTTAATCGAGAATGCAATAGTGTAAATATTTGCATAGGCGACGTTGGAGGCTGTATAATTGGGAATTTTCCAGACGTATTTCAGTTCTGTCCGCATACAAGCACTGAGCGATTAATCGAAGGACGAGAATATAGTATCATTTTTGTGAGGTTCCTACGGATAAAACGGGCTGCATTTTCAACCTGTTCTTTTCATTCTATCCTGCATCGACCATTAACGTATACTGTATGCAAGGCTTGGCCGTGCAGTGACGTTTCATTCGCGTAAAATTCATTTGACCACTGATGCTCATTTATTCAAAAATCAAAGAAATATAAGAGAACTTAAAAGGACGTTGCTTCCATGTTGGACAAAAAGTGAAAATAGATTATTTATCTTAATTCGTATATGACCAGCATCGTGGACAATAAAAGGATCGAAAGGAGGAGGAACTACAAAAACGTATGGAGCCCTACAAGGAGTAGTAATATTGAGTTTAAGGAATTACGAGTAATGAAGAAAACGCTCAGGCGACAGAGCAAAACGTCCGGAAGTGATATGATCAGAATTACATTGCTTATCATCAGTGAACGGATGCAGGGAGCAATAAGGAGAGTTAGTGAAGAATGATATCGCGGTTAGCGAAGGAGGCTACGATGAAAACGCAATCGATGTAAAGAAAAAGTACAATGCAGCGCAGTAAGGGAGAGAAGTTACAAAACCAAGAATAAAATAGAGGAAATGATTGAATAAAAAAGTAAAAAAAAGTTCGATTAGAAAAGGAGGAAAGATATGAGAGTCTGACTAGAACTTAAAATGGAAATCTTTAGTCATTAGAAGTATGTTATCGTTAGTGTATTTGTCATCTGATGAGGGAGAAAAAAATGTAAAGAAAAAAATAAAACCGATAACGGACAAAGTAGACGAATCATTTTAGATCTGTTTCCCGTTCTCCACCGTGAACTATAATTTTTTTTTATTTTTTATTCTTGCGGGCGCGCCAGCGGCATTGACCCAACAACAGGAAAAACTAAGCTAAAGAAGTAAATAGCGAGGCGGTTCGAAATGGACGTAATAAAAGACAGCAGTGCAGACACCACAGAAGATGAAGGAAAGGAGAAGATAAAGGAAGAGTTATATGGAGTAGGGAGACCTAATGACAAGAGCTGATTGTATAAATGGGAGCGTTCATTACGAAGAGCAGGGCACTCGAAGAAAATGTGATCAGCATCACATATACGAGAAGGGTCACAATCATGAAAAGAACAATAAGGAGACGGCGACGGAGAAAATCGAAAGCGAGAAAAGGAGAGGAGAGAATGATTGATCCGGAGACAAATTAGGGAGACAATAGAGGAGCGACGAGGAATCGGCTGAATAAAGCGGTAATGCGAATGACGACTAGAAAATAGGGAGATATAAATGTCCCTCCAAAGTCTGGCGTGATCGGAGTTGGATAAGGAAAGGATGTCTGAAGAAGGGAAATAGTTGAGAAATGAATCAAGGCGAGCAGCAGAGTAAACTAAAGAATCAGCTGCGACATCGCCGTCAATTCCGGAATCATTGGGAATCCATAAAAATTCAATAAGAATAGAGAACGGGATGACTGCAAAGTGGAGATAAGAGAACGAATTGAGAGAATAATACTATCCGAGGAATGTGATAGTGAACATGGCTTGAAGGACGCCTTTAGAGTCCGAAATTATGAGAAATTGGGAAAACCCGCTTAAAGAGGAAATAAAAGAGCTGGCCTGAAGAATAGCGATCGACTAGACAGAAACGATAGTGCAGAAGGAAGGAAGCTGGAAGGGTTCAGAATGCCGAAGTGACCGGGCAGTAAACGCACCACCCACGCCATCCTCGCGCCTGGAACTATCGGTAAAGATCAACACATAAGCAGGAAAAGAGGAATTCAATATATGAAGAAATTCATCGTTGACTAGACCGTGACAGGAGGAATGAGCTTGAAGTGGGAGTGAAGAGAATTTGATAGGCTGCCATAATTGAAGTCATGAATGAAGTAAGGAAGAGTGATATAGGAAAATACAACGGGAGAGAAATTAGAAAAAAAAGACCAAGATAGCGTATGGAATTGACAACGGGAATAGGAATACCAGATACAATGATGCGAGTTAGAGTGCGGTTAAAGGGACGGAGCGAAAAAATGATACAAGACTACTACCAGGTAGGAGAAAGAGAGAGGCGAAGACAAGAAAGGGAATTGTTAAGAATAGACAGTGTGAATTATTCAACTCATCGATAACGGCGGACAGATTGTCAGAAGTTGAATAGACCAGGAGAAGAGGAGAGGGAGGAAGGAATAGGAAGAGAAGCGATATCAAAAGAGTAGATATTAAAAAGTGTAACACTAAGACAGGAGCCCTGTGGCAGTCCACGATAAATCCACCTGGAGGTGGGAAGAGAGGGAGAGGAAAGAAAGAGAGTTCTGTTCTGGAAGAGGCTCGGTATGAGAATGACAACGACGGGAGGGAGGTTAAGAGAAAATAGTTTGGAACTCAGAGAGGGGAAAATGCACATTATCAAATGCAGAAGAGACTTCCATAAAGTAGGAAATAGTGATTTTCTTAGTTAGGAAAGACTTACAGACATCCGAAAGAAAATAACTAATGCAGTCAAACGGGCCAAGCCTAGGGCGAAAACCGAACATATTAGGAGGGACTAGATTATTGTGCTCCAGCCACCACACGAGACGATTGTTAATCGATCCTTCAAAAAGTTTACGAAGACAGGAAGGCACGGAAATGGGACGGAAAGAACACTGATTTCTTTTAGGAATACGAGTGGTAATAAAGTCATTCCCGGATTTTGGAGTAGAACCAGAAAGGAGAAAAGAATTAAAAATACGGAGAAGGGAAAGCAGCGCGGCAGAAGAGAGATTTTTAAGAAGAATTGATGCAAGCTCGTCGTAACAGAAAGAAGAAGACAGGAAGTAAGGCTCAGAGTCAGCGGAAAGAGAAGGAAGAACAGTATCTTCAAAAGAGGGGACATAGGCGGGAGCAACGAAATTCAGGAAGGGCTGCCAGGTGGGGTTTGGAAGGGCGGGAGTTGCGGGGGCGTTCAGAAAAGGGCGATCTGAACGCCTTAGCCATTTTCTAGATCTGCGAGAAGGGGGGGCATCTCTAGAACAAGGAGGAACAGAAAGACTTTTAAGAATTCTTCTTGACGGACTTAAGGATGAAACGAGCTTTTGCGTTGGCTTCTTTGTCGACTAGGAAGTTGGACATAGAGAAATGAGAGTGGAAGGCTTTGAAGGTAGCAGAGCTTCTTTAGAACGTTGCTTTACACTATTCGTTTCACCAGAGTCAGGAGGCATATGAAGTAGTAGAGCGATCGTGCGTGCTGGAAACACGAGGAGAAGATGCAGAAAGAGTAGAATCTAGCGTTTGAGTGAAAAAATCGTACCAGAAGAAGAGGTCAGGAACATCGGAAATGGAAGGGAGAGAGGAATCCAGCAAGGAACGAAATTTAGCCCAATCAGTTTTAGAAAGGAGCCAACGGGGAGATTGAAGGGACTTGAAAGACTTGGGAGGGGGAGCACGTCATTAAGAATGAGCAGATCGGCGACATGATCGCTGTCAAAATTGCCGTCGAGAGTCGATGTATAAATTTAACAAAGACAATTCAAATTTTACTCGTTGATTCCATTGTCGATAAAATAAATATATAGTTTCTATTGCATCTCTTCCATTATTTCTGGTAGCAAACCCCAGGCGGGGTAAGGAAAAAAAAAGTATTATTATTTTCCTTCACCTTTTTTTTTTTTTTTTTTTGGACTGTGGGTTGGAATAATTGCGCAAAAGGAATAAAATTTCAATGAAAACCAAATAGCGTTAATACAGTTAAAATTAAAATTGTTGTTTCAAAATGTCGGAGATTGTTTATAACGAAATGTGTTCTCCAAAATTTAAAGAAAGGCGGTAAATGACGGAGTGTCTGTTTTAATAAAATTAATCGTATTCTCTTTACTTCGCTTTGGATTATAATGTATTCGATAGCCTTTGAATTTCTGTAATGATTTCCGCACGGCAGCAGCGTGTATTTTCGTTACCGGTAAAAGCTAAGCTTGAAAAATTAAAGAAAATCTTTTTCATAATAATAACTCGGTGGTAGGCTTTTCTTAAGATTATACATTTACCGAATTGTACAACCTCAGACTGCACCATTCTTCTCAACCATATTTCCTGTCAGCAGGAAAACTGAAAAGTTCTCCCAAGTCGGTAGAGAAAAGTTTGAACAATTATTTACCATGCGAAGTAGTTTACGCTACTAATTGAAAGAATCTTAGTAAATAAATTAAGTAAATTAATTGCATAAAATAATTACATCAAATATTCCGCACTTATTAAAACGGGTAAAAGAAAATTCATTCGGTAGTTTAATTGAAAAAAAATATTTATTTGAAAAATAAAATTATACAGCTATACACATATGTAAATAAATTTTCAGTTATCATTAGCGTTCGTCTTCTTAAGGTGTGTATAGTTTCGGCTTCAGAACGTGTGAAGTTGACGATGAAACAATATTACCTAGGAAAAACATCAGTCACTTTATCGGTTTAAATCCTTTCCGATATTTAAGACCTAACGAGGAAAGCACAACGAAGCATACGATCCAGATAGACGTGCATATAAAGCCTTTGTAAACAGATGGATATAGAATGCTCCAATTCTTCAAAAACATTGCGCGAAGCGATTCTACAGGTATGGTCAGGGGCAGCATAAGGCTAACTGCTTTCAGCAACGGATGCATTCCTTCTATCGGCCACAGCATACCTTTAATTGAAACAAAAACATGTAAAATATTATCGTCACAAAAGCGTAAACGCGTATTATCATTAACTCTAGAGACATCGCCGATAAAGGCACAATACGAAAAGTGAAACGAGGTTTAAGTATCGGGCAAACGCGATTGTGGCTCGACTAATATACATATGTTGTTCTGTGACGACGAGGTGAGCTTAGAGAGAACTTGGTTCTTTTACCTTTGAGCTAGCCAACGACGAAACCAGTCAAAATCAGTGTAGACTGTTTACGCGTTTTATTCAGGTAGACAGTGTCGGTATAGTTTTTCAAGTTTTCATTTCCTCGTGCAAAATGTCAGCTGTTGCGAACATTAAATTCTGCCTGAAATCGAAGAAAAACGTATAGTGAATGTCCCAGAGTCTGATGAAAAAAGTTTATACGACGAATCATTTAAGTGATGTGCCATCCATTTTCGGGTCCCGGAGAATTCGGCGATAGTTTACAAATCCATCGAAGATGAGCGGAAGCCGGTCGACCAGTTTTGGTTATTCAGAGCAAATTTCTCGCGTTTGATTTTCGATGCGTTCAGTTAGAAGTTTGACAATTTGAGAGACAAGTTCTCTCAATCCTCAAGGGATCGTGCAAAACATTTTATCGAAGAATTTGGAAACGTAGGCGGAACGGTGACTGTTAATGGAAATGTAAAAGCACGATCGAATGGAAATTTCTCAAGAATTGCTCAAAAATTCCGGAAATACCCATTTTTTCTTAATAATATTGATATAATGGGGAGACAAAACCTAAGTGTATGATTCGGAGATTTTTATACTGCGCCGAAAAATTCGCTAAAACCAAAAAGCAAAAAGCAAAAATGGAACGATCGAGAGCGAAAACCGCGATGGTGTTATTTTTTGACTTTGAAGGTTCATTGCCAGTTTCAGTCCCCGGGGTGTTGCGGCGTTTGTGCGAAGAAATTGTCGTTTGAAAAGAAAAACGGTTGACTGTTGCATTACGATAATGCGATAATGCGATAAGCATTTCTTCCGATTAGACACAGTGTACTTGGCTAAAAATAAGATTACCGTAGTTCCCTGCCCGGTACTCACCTGATTTATCACCATGCTGTTTCTCGTTCTTTCCAAGCTTGAAATCTACACTGAGATCCCCGGTAGCGTGCAGATGATTCAAGAAGAGACCAAACAACAGATACGCAACATCATACGGCGGAGTTCGTTTATATAAAAGTTTACTATTAATAATAATCGGATATCGAAAAAGGTTACAGTAATTCTCAGAGGAAGGTACGTTCTTTCTGCCGGGCAAGGACGAATTTAGGAGCTACAGCAATTATTGCGACCGTTTTAGGATGATGTACGAGATGTAAATTTTTGATTAGAAATGTATGGTGTTTAATTTTTAAAATTAATTTTTACCTTAAAAATGGTCGTAGAGTAAAGCGGTACGCTCACAAAAATCACTTCATTAACTACGTTAAACCCCTTAAATACGCGTATTATAGCGTACAGCATGCGTGCAAAATACTGACCCTTTAGCTGCTTTAATGGTATCCCCGTATGATTCAAATGCGTTCATGAAGTGGATAATATTAGTATTTTTCATACTGTACACTACGCTATTTGAAGGGTTAAGAAGTCTGATCGTTCAATTTTATAAACGAACATTGTCTTTTAGAAATATCAAATAGATAAATTCCTTACTAACAAACAGTAATTAAGTATAAATTTCTGTAATTTAATTAAATGTCTTCGGACATAACCCATCATCAGTTAGTAATCCAGAGTATACTCAAAACTATTTTTACGCAGTGTGTTTTTAGCTTTAATTGAGTATATACTCTGCATTGTTAGCTGATGATGGACGTTCCCTTAAACTGAGCTATTTTAATTTTTCCATCCATTAAAGTCAATTTATACTTATTTTTGTCCGTTATTAAGGAATTTATTTAATTTATATTTTTATAAATTTTAACAAACGAGCTATAGACTTATCTAGAATGTTTTTTAATATCTGAAGTTAAAGTTCATGTATGTTAACTAGTGTCTTTGCGTGTTGCGCGTTGTATGCGTGTGTGTGCGCGCGCGTCATGTATATGCGAAGGGAAGATGCATCTTACACTGAAATTAATATTGCTTTTTTCTATTCGATCTTTAGAGAAACCATAAAAATAGCCAATAATTCGCTTCCGTAATGTAACCAATGTTTTGTTGTTTTTTTTTCGTGTACGTTTCTTTTTTTGCATTTCCAAAATCTACCGTCATAAAAAAGATTAATGCGTGCAATTTTACTGGTTAACATTTTACTACTTAGAACTTACACGACGAACAGGATATAAAATATTGTCTGCTAAAAAAAAAAAGTCGAAGCTGATATGAATCGGGAAAAAAATAATATAGCACAGTGGAGGTGTGTAGGCAAACACACGCGTCATTTAAATTTTATAACTAGAAATTCTTGGAATTAATTATTTCACCTTAGGATAGTATATAAAAAAGCAATATAATTCAAAGTGCTTCAATAGCGACTTAATCTGGTAATTGCGCTGTTGTACCTCGAAGAAAAAGGTAATTATGAGAATCTAATAGGTAGAGTCTTCGCTAGACGGACATCCAATTAATCGGAACCAATCGAAAAACAAAAAAAATCTCAGGCGTCTAGGATGCACAGCAGATGTAAATTAAAACAATACATAGTACATACACATATTGTTTTTATGCAAATACATTTCTTAAGTGCATAGGTATACTTTAAAATGAAGAAGCGTTGATTTTTAATCATTAAGATTTTTTCTTTTACCTATAAAACTTGTTTCTGACACGTCTTAAAGTTGATTCTGTTTAATCCGGACAGGTCCGGATTAGCGAGATTCTACTGTAATTATAGTGAAGTAATCATAGTAAACCAGGTAAAAATAGCAGTAAATTGGAACACAGCCAGAAGAAAAAGCGTGATCAGAGTGGTAATCGGAAAACAGTTAAGAGATGACAATTTGATACAGTTTATCGCACTTGTTTTTTAAAAAACACGGAGAATTTTTTACTGTAATTTAAATAAATAATCATTATAAAAAGTAGACATTTTTCTAAGAAGTTATACAGATGAAAGATCTGAGGGATGTACTTCACAGATTTCTTTCACATTTTGTAATATGTTATTTATTATTATTGTTATTATTTGGTAAGCTTCTCCATAACTGAAGGTCGCTACATCACGCATGCATTGAGTTATTTGTAACAGCTGTTATATATCTAAACCACCTAATACGGTTAGCCACTTTCTTCCCGGTGGTGCTTTGCCTAATATTTTTTTCCATTGACGACCAAGCAAAAGATGGGGTCGACCTGCATTCTTTGCGTTATGTATGTTTCCTTATTTTCCTCCAAGGCAGGTAATAAAATCGGTTTAGTTAATCCGGTGCGACGCAGTACCCCCACGTTTTTTATTTTTTCCGTCCATTTTATTTTGTGCATCCGTCTGTACGTCCACATTTCAAACGCTTGTAGCTTTTTCTCTGTGTTTTTTGAGAATACACGTGTTTCCATCGCGTAACGTACAACAGACCATACGTAACATAAAAGTAATTTTAGCCGCAGTTGGACCTTCATTCCTCTGTCCCGAAATATCCGTTCTAAATTATTAAACGCTCTCCGCGCCATACCGATTCTTATCCTGATTTCCCCGTCATCTCTTCCATCTTCTGTTATCGATACCCTCAGATATTTGAATTTTGAGACCTGTTCCAGAGGTACTCCATCTATTTTTATCACTACTGGTGTTTCGTTCTGGGTTTTTTGTTTGGCGAATTTCATCACTTTTGATTTGTGAAGGTTTACCTTCATTCCATATTTGGCGCATTCCCGAGTAAATCTTGTGACTAAGCTCTGTAGTTTACCTGGAGTATCTAAAATAAAGACTTTATCATCAGCATAGCTGATGTGATTGATATTGCAACGATTTATCTTGATTCCGTCTTTTTGAAATATTTGATGCTTTGTTACTTCCACGAAATACATATTAAAAAGGCGAGGGGATAGTGGGCATCTAAATAGCAACATAAAAAAAGAAAATGAAAAGTTAAATAGCAAATTAAAAGACATAAAAGAAGAAAAAGAAAAGTTAAATAGCGACATAAAAGAAGAAAATGAAAAGTTAAATAGCAACATAAAAGAAGGAAATGAGAAGTTAAACGACAAATTGGATCACAACATAAAATACCTTCATGATAAACTTGAGGAAACGAACGAGGTGATAAATAAAAATAACACAATATTAAATAAAAAAATCGATCTGTTCGGAAATGGATTAGACGCGGAACTAGGATATAAAATAGAAATCAAAGACGACCTTAAAATAAATAACGTAAAGGATGAAATTGAGGTCTCCGTTGGGCCGACGCAAGATAGGAAGGTAGAGAATGAGGAGTTAGTAGAGCTCATCTCTATGTCTGCGGAGAATGATGACGAGCAAAAGGAAAACACAGAGGAAGAAGGGCATAACAATGATAATGTAAATAATGATTGTATAAATATTGATAATAATAATAATCACAACGATCTTAACATTAACAATACAAATAATAATGTTAGGAATAGTCAAGATAATGATTTTAATAATAATAATGATGACGATAGTAATACGAATAAAGATGATTCTATACATATAACTAAGACGAAAAACGGTAAAAAGGTGAAAAATAAACTTAGGGCACGTCGCAGGAAGAAATTAAAAGACAAGCTAAACAAACATCGAGTAAAATTAAACAAAACATCAAGATCAATTAGGTCCAAACGTCCGATTACGAATAAGAAGAAAAGAAGAACTAAGCCGAAAAGTATAAAACCTAAAAATAAAACTAACCCGATAAAAGAAACTGGAACTAAATTTAATAATTTAATGCCCGTAAAGGTAAAGCATATTGAAGTAAAGACCAATCTTCGCCGGTTGTGGCGCTGCTCCCGTCGTGGCTCCTGGAGGTGGAAGTACCGGCGAAAATAATTAATAAATAAAAAGCTAGCCGATTTTCCCGGAGTGCGACGTCACAAGATCAAGTAAAAACTAATACACTTTTAATTTACATAATTGGCTCCGGAAACTATTTGATCCTGCTCCAGTTCCTCTTCTTTATCGAATTTTTGTTCTCCTTCACCACTGGAGTCGGTAAGTCTGGATCTCGACTTGCGTGTCGCGGCACGGGGTGTGAACCTCTCTGCTCCTGTCATCTCAAATCCATTGTTCCTCCGATCGACACCATTCCTTCTGTCTCTATCCATATTCGAATAAACTTTTTTGTTGGTCCCTCTTTTAATATTGTATTTCCTTTCATGACGGGTAAGCTTCCGGTCAAACCGCTAGCTTTGTGGGCACTGCGAAGGCAGACGCGGCCATATGGTGAAGCGGAGAGAGAAGGATGCCTGGTGCTTCAGCGAAATATTTCATGCGGTTTTTGTTGTTTTATTATATTTTTAGTTTACCCGTGGTCCGAGCAATTGGTGTTGTGGGCAGCATCTAATGCGAGCGGCCATAGCGTCCGATGGAAGACTTGGGTGCACCACGGTGAAACAACAGCTTAAATCGGTCGGATGTATAATGACCACCGATCATTGGAGGCGAGTGGGTCTATAAATATACGACTCCAGCATCGACCAAAGTACTCGACCGAAAAAACTACATTAAGCATAAAGGAGCCGGTTACATTTTATCTTTTTATTTTTTATTCCTTTACGCGGAGTACCGGGGAAATATAAAAGAAAAAAAAAATATGGTGGAGCAACGACCGGAGCTCAGTCCCGTGTCCGTTTTTTTAGTATTTCATTATATACGTATATTTTTTTTTGTCTTCTTCTCTACATCTTATTTTTTTTTGTTGACCTTATGGTGATTCGGTAAATTTACGCATTTCGTTGTTCTTCTTTCCGTTTATGAGCTAGTTTTTCCTTTCCGCCCCAGAAACGGTATATATTTGCCTCCATCTTTATGGGGTATGGCAATTAGGTGAATACGCTGGGATCCGTTCTCACAGTGGTGGAACAATATTTCTCTTTCGATTCTTTTTTCCTCCTATCCACGTATCGGCATTTTTCTCTCATTGCCCTTTTCCTTTTAATATCTTTCTTTTGGATACGGAGTCAGGCACGCGATGGAGCCCCGCGACCTATTAAAATTTTTTTGCTGTTATTTTGCACTGAAATGGAGTCATTTTTTATTTTTTTGTGTACTCCACTTTCTAGATAACATTAGATTTCTTTCGATGTATCTTATTTCTAGAACTTTCGGTCACTTTACGGGCATCTTAAACCTTTTGCCCAGTCCGATAGTTATATTTTGTAATGGCTACTCTTTCGATGATGAACATGAAGATAGAATATGTAGATGTTCGTACCGCCGCGGGGACATTTTGACGCCCCATGAAATAAGATGGTGAGCGTTCTCAGGGGGTGTCTATGGGAGGTCCTAGTCATGTCCACTATCAGGTTGGGTAGGCCAGGTGGGGGGATGCGGGCCGCGTGTCTTTCCAGCGCCGATGCGAGAGGGTGTCGTTTGGGGGGTTTACATGTCCACTCTTTTTAAGCCAATGGGGGGTTCCGCGTGTAATACGTGGCTGAGCGTCTCCGACCGGGCAATAGGCCAAAGTAAGCGGGGCGACTCAGTTGCACGTATTCTACGTATTGTTGTCAGGGGGTGTCTCGGAATAACTTTTTTTATTTTTTTTACTTGTCCAAAAGAGGTACCAGTCGTGTCTGCTGGGCCTCTCTCTTTGTTAGCAAAATATTTTTGGCTAATGTTGACCTTACGAGATTCTTTTACACGTTATTGAATTTTTTTTTTTGAACCAACATGGAAGCCGATATTACGATATTTTTCTGATACGTTGTAGTTTGAGTATTGCTTTTAGGCGGGTTGTATCCCGTATTGTTCTTCTTGACGGGTTGCGTCCCGTATTGTCCGTAATGGATGCTAGTGGTCTCTTATGTTTATGTTGGTTCCGTATTGTTTTTCAGTTGCTCTTAAAGTTTCAGTTAAATTTTGATTTGACCTGCTAGTCCCAGTGGTGTGTGTTTGTGGATTATATGTATAAGTCTAGGGCGCGATGTGTGGCGTACGTGAGCGGGATAGGACGGCGGAGATTTGTTCAGGACTCCGAAGCTCCGCAACGGCTGGTCCGAATCCTCTCGTGTTTTGACACCTGAATTTTGATCCAAAACTTCTGTTTTGGACGAAAATAAGGGTGGGGTAGTGAGACGGATTCGGCAGCTACGGCAATAATTATGTCGTATACGCTTTCCGATGATATTGCTCGAGGTAGAAATTATTTTGTTTTATTGTTTATTGTTCTGGTTTCTCGGGCAACAACGGTACATGGCGATCGGCTAGCCTGGCCGAGATCGCGAAGATAAGGCATGTGTCGAGGGAAAGCGTATGTGTGCGTGTAGTACAGCTACGAGAGTCGCGGCTGAATATATAAAATCCCGTAAAGGCAGGGTAGTGGCCGCTTTAAAAGTAGATAGTAATAAGTTGTTACTTCAGAAGAATCGACGTTTATGTCGACTAGCCGATATCGCGGTAAACGCCCGCCGTGGGATTGTCGACTGTGTTCTGTTGCATTTTTGAATGCTAGTATAGCTAGTTGATCAGTGAAGTTTACGGGGGAGCGGAAGAAGAAGACGTCGATTGAACCGCGTTTCGTTGTTGTGAAACTTGCCACGCAGTGCGAGTAATCTTCGTCAAAAATGTTTTAATCTAGTCGATTTTCAGACATATTTTTCTTATATATATATATATATATTTTTTGTTTTTGTTTGTTATTTCATTTGGAAGGCCTAAGCTCTGCTAGGCAGAGCTATTCCAGTAGCGGTGAACCGAGATTTTACAGCTGGCGCCTGTAGAGATTTTTTTTATTTGTTTTCGCGATTTTTTTATATTTTTTTCTCGAAGGATTTTTTTCTGATCATTAAGCGAGGAAATCGTGATTCTTTACACTGGCGCCCGAACAGGGACCCGAACCCTGGACCCTTCGCGTTTAATTCGACATTGTTCCTCCGCTCTCTTTGTGCCCGCTGTAACGATTGCAGTTTGTTGCCAATATAAATTGTGTATTATCTGTATATCTTCTTTATCAGTATTGTATCTACTCAGCAGTTTTATTATTTGAGTATGTTGTCCTCTGTCGAACGTCTTTTCGAGGTCTATGAAGCAAGCGTATACTTTCCTATTGACTAAAATATAACGTTGTACTATCACCTTTATTAGCACGATAGCATCCCTAGTACCTCTATTTGCACGGAAACTGTACTGCATATCAGTCATGTAGTACATATCGTTTGATTCCGGAATGACCAGGAATCCACAAGAAATCAATCTAGAGATGTACGTTTGACTCCTTGTGCGCTGACATTACGCGTCTCCTCCATTAAACACATTTCTAATTTTAAAAAACACAAGATAGCACGAGAAAATCACTTCATTTTATTGCTAATCGAGTTTATTAGCGATACGACAGATTACAATGGAAAATAGTAGTTTCAGTGTGTGACTCATCAGACTTATAATCCTAAAATCTGTGCATCTTTTTGAGACAGCTTTCTTTGGTATGGGTATGCACGTGGATATTCTCCATTCGCTAGGTATGCAGTCGGTTCTGTACATGTTGTTAAGAATTTTGAGTAATACTTTTTTACTATTCGATGATAAATGTTTTAAGATATCTACGGGAATTCCATCGATTCCCACTGCTTTTCCTTGTTTTGATTTAGCTATTGCAGTCTCTAATTCTTCCAAGCTTATATCTGATGCTTCCTGTTTGTTCCAGGTATTGTTACAATATCTGGTCTGTTATTGTCTTCGTATAGCTAGGAAAAAGCTTAACGATACTTGTTAGGAGGAGCACCTTCGGTAAGTGAACCTCCCTCCGTTTTCCTATCAGTGACGTTTCGTGAGTTCCAATTTAGCTTTCCTGATCCGTGCTAAGCACGCCAAAAAGGAAATTACCACTCTGCACGACGTGGATGTATGGAACTCACGTGGCTGTTGTTTCGTTTCTCCACCGGCGAGACTAGCACCATGTGGCGGTCAAGTGACTACTTACTAGAGGAGGGAACTCTAGTTACAACAACCTATGCCTTTTAAAGTGCTAACCAGCCCATTTAAAGGGCGAAAATCGCCATCAAAGTTTACCACCCGAAACATTATTTTTTAATTTCACAAAAAAATATTTAGAATTTTGAAACGAAATAAACGTCAAATTATTTCTTTTAAAAACGCGTTTATGTAGGCATAACTTTTATTGTGAGGGGTTGGTTTGTAATCCCTATTTTGTAGAGATAAATGAGTTGTTTTTTGTTTTTTTTCATACACAATTTAATAAATCAGCTGGACTGGTGGAACTCCTTTATTGTTATTCCTATTCCAAAAAAGAATCCTAATTCTTTCCGTCCTATTTCCTTGGCTTCGTGTTTTAGAAAATTGTTTGAACAAATGATTAATAAACGCCTAGTCTGGTGGCTGGAATTTAACAATATTCTTCCCAGTAACATGTTCGGTTTCCGTACGGGACTGTGAACGGCGGACTGTTTATCGTTGTTTTTATCTGACGTGTACAAATCTCTTATTCGCAAAGAATACACTGTTTCTGCTTTCCTTGATGTTACCTCCGTATTCGATCATGTTCACTTACCTTCTCTTCTACATAAAATGTGTTCCATTAATGTTCCTTTACAGGTCGCTTCCTTAATTCTCAAGCTTTTCTACAATAGATCAATTCAGCTCTCCACTCCCTTCTTCTCAGAGTCTAGAGTGGTCTTTCGGGGTCTTCCGCAAGGCTCATGTCTTAGCCCTACTCTCTTTAACATCTATTTCCATAGCCTAGCTACTCTTCAGATATCATCTACTTCCTTATTCTTTGCCGATGATATACTCATCTACTCTTCCTCAGTTAATCTTTCTTCCGCCGTCATGGAGCTTAACAACTCTCTTTTCTCTCTGGATAATGCGTTATCCGATCTTCACCTTTTTACTTCTCCTGAGAAATCAGCAGCTATGGTTTTCACTTATCGTCCTTATAGTCGTTCCTCAGTCAATCTATCCGTGTGCCATCTTCCTATTCCTTTAGTTAGTTCTGTCTCCTACCTTGGCATTGTTCTTAGCAGTAACTTGTCCTTTCACCATCACATAAATTATCTCTATACGTCGGCTCTCAAGAGGATTAATTGGTTGAAGGCTCTCTCCTCCCGTAATTGGGGTGGGGATCCTTATATCCTTCTGATGCTATACAGGGCCACTATCCTTTCTAAATTCGATTATTGCTCGTTCCTTTACGCCAGTGCTCCTAAATGTCTTCTCCTTAAACTTGATAAAATCCATAATATGTGTCTCCGTCTTTGTATCGGTGCCTTGAACTCCTCTCCTATTGCAGCCATTTTGGCAGAAACTGGTTCCTGTCCTTTATTCATCCGAAGACTTCATCTAGGTGAACGATTTCTGATTAAACGTCTTCATATTTCCAATTCCTACTTGCTTAATTCCTACTGGTTTATATTCAACAACTGGCGTTTCTCTCCTCGTAAAACCCCAATCCTTTCCTTGATTTCTTCACGACTCAGGGCCTTCTCTCCTTTTGTTCTATCTTACAACAAATGCCCTTATTTTACCTATAATTTCCTAGATTTTATTTACTCACCCAGTTTACTTTTTCTTCCTTCGTATGTCAAGTCTCTTCTCGTTTGTGATGCGAACCACATTTTACTTGAATGTCCTTCCATTTCTTCAGAACGCGCGATACTGTATTCCGGCCTTTTGAGTCTTGGCCTCCCTACGCCCTACAGCGCTCACAGCATCCTTTCTTTTCCGTCTCCCTTGGTTATTCCCTTGTTAGCTTCTTTCGTATGTTCCATTTGTAATATTTTTCCTTTATAAGTATTAATACTATCATACCGTTGAAGTGAGTAACGTCCTTAGCTGACATGCTCAAAAAAGAAAAAAAAAAAAAAAAATGCAGCCATATACTCATGTAATATCTTTGATTATTTCATATATTCCGAGTTTAATTATTATTTCATACTTTTGCAGATATTTGAAAGTAATGTGATATTGGTCTGTAAGCCTTTGGTGAGGTTGAGCCTTTGTTGGGTTTATTGATTAGAATGATTCTGCCTACTTTCCAGATGTCAGGGGAAAAGCTGAGAGGTTTTTAAGTAAGCATTTAATATAGTATACATATATGTATCAAAGTATTGTAATATTTGCTTATGATTTTAATCATTTTATTTGAGATTCGGTCAGTAACATTTACTTTTTTATTACTTAATCTTTTAGTCATCTGGATTATTGGAAATTCGTCCGTACATTTTTTTCTTTCTGTTGTGATAGAGATTACTAGTTTATTGAAATCATCATCAACAAATTTCAGGGAAAAGAGTACTCTACCAATTAATTCGTATTTTGAGTGTTCTTCCGTGATAATTTCAAGATTTTCATTTTTTAGTGTAGTTAAATTAAATTTATTACATTTATCCATAATGATCTTGGAAGGTTTGCCGGAAACTGCTGACTTGTTTATTAGTCTTTCCACAATTCTGTTTCGCTCTCGTCTATATCATTTCCATATATTGCTTAATAATTATTTTAACTATTTCGCGCAATATTGTACGTTGGTTCATTTCATTGTTATTTTTATAAATATATTTTAGTTTGGATAAATTTTTTATTATTTCTTCACATCTATCCAGCTTTTCATTCCATCAAAATTTATGTCCTCAATTTCTTCAGATCTATTTATTGCAGATTTAATTTTATTTGTAATTAGTTTCTAGAGTTAGGATTTAGGGGGTTACAAATTTATATATAACAGCTATAAAAAACAATTTGCATGTAAATACAAATAGAACAATTTACCGCTAGTCTAATAATGATTAAGGGTTTTAAGGTAATCGTACTACATACGGGTGCTAATAGATTCGTTTTTAATTTATTTTTTAAATGAATTCCAAAAGTTATTTGATGAATAACGGTTCTATATCATAATTGAATAGTAAAATAACTTTTGGGGGGTAACACATATCTTCAGAAAAGTTTTTTATTTGTAAATCCCGAAACACATCAACTTTATTGTTTAATTTTCTTCGTAACAGTGCAATTTACAAACCAGTCCAGTTGATCTATTAAATTGTGTCTGAAAAAAAAAAAAAAAAAAAAAAGGCACCATTACCCTTAAAAAATGGTAGCGGTGGCAGCCATTTGCCATAAAATTTGTACTCACATAAACTCCTTTTTATCAGAAATGATTTGACATTTATTTCGTTTCAAAATTCTAAATATTGTGTTCTGGCATTAAAAAAGAATGTTAAGGGGGTGAATTTTGCGGGTGATTTTCACCCTTTAAATCAACGAGTTGCAGTTAAAAAAAAAAATAAATATATATATATATATAATATTTTTTTAAGTGCTACAACACATAACAAAATGAAAGAAATCTGTGAGATATACCTCGCGGGTACCTTCCTTGTAAGTAAGTCAACTTTCCCTTAAACCACTTTCGAAGATACTGTTATAAAAGCAATAAACGTGGTTGGAAGTTTATCAGGAAATAAAAAACACATTAGCCGGTTGGTAAGGGAAAACGTGAGAAGTTAGCATCAATATACGGAAGTGGAATGTTTCAACTTATAAATAACGAAATTCTCTTTGAAACAACATTGTCGAAAAGAAGAGCAAAAGGAGTTTGCTATCCAATACCATGGCCACATCCGCAATTACAGAGCCCACAGTACCAACGGATAACAATCAGCCTACAATTAAGGAAGAAGAAGAGACACGGGATGTTTGAAAAGCAATTAGAACCATCAAGCGACAAAGCTATATAGAATACAGCGCCTAGCGCGCTGCAAAAAATTATCCGAAAAAGTTTAATGACTCTCTCCACTACTATAAAACAAAGTTTATAATTCTTTAATTATGAAGAATAGTTATGGCGACGATTTTGAAAATAGCGCATGCTGTCAAGAAGAAACGAATAGAATTTGCGACCAACAGTATGGCCATACTGCAACAGCAGCGCCCATGGTGCCGGCTGATAAGGAGTTCACTATCTAACATTGCGGCCGCAAATGCGACAGCAAGCGTGCAATATTAACTGTAAACTGTGTGTATGTTTTTAATTGTAACTGCAACATGCTCTTCTTTTAGAGAGGAGTTCATCAGGAATAGCTGGACACGATAAGACAGGAATTCCAAACAGATACACTAGTCTCGCAAGTAGATTTTAGGCTTTTTTAACCTAGATAACAGCTAATTTTTTTATTATCAATCCTTCGAAACTGTGCCTATTCATCATTTAGTGAAATTTTTAGTTTGTACAAAATATTCGACAGTACGAAGCCTTTTAATATAAATTTATAATTAATAATTAGCATACGATGTTGAGGAGTATTGGAGACAACTAAAGAACGCAATCTTACAACCAAGTAAAGAAATCCTCGATGCTAATAACAAGAAGGCGATGAAACAAAATGAATGAATAACAGATGAGATCCTGGTACTGATCCAGCAAAGAAGAAAACAGAAAAATAAGGATGAAGCGAAATATGCTGACATAAACCGAAAGATTTGAAGAAAAATCAGGGGAGCCAAAGCGAAACACCTTGAGAAAGCCTGCGAAGAAATTGAAACCCTCCAGCGTGAACACGATAACTTTAATCCCCACAAACTGATTAAAACAGCAAGCGGTATTTTTCCCGAAAAACGAGGGCATCAGCTTCTACGGGATAAGAATGGAAGACTCCTATTAGAAAAGCTTTTGAGATGTGGTGTTTACGAAGAATGTTAAAAATTCCATATACTGCGCACATTACCAACGAGACGTTACTACAAGAGTTTCAAAAAGAACAGGAAATATTGAAAACAATCAAGCAACAAAAATTAGAATATTTCAGACATATACTGAGAGGACCAAAGTACAGAATGGTGCAAACGATTATTCAGGGTAAAATTGAAGGGAAACGCCGCATCGCCCGTAAAAGATTATCGTGGCTGTGCAATGACCGACAGGAGTGTTGAGGAACTTTTTCGACTCGTCGGTATAGAAATGTCATCCAGATGATCGCCTAAGTTCGACAAGGAACATGTCACCAGAAGAAGAAGAAGAATTAGCATCACTGAAAAGTGCATATTATCTTTATTTCATTGTTGGTTGACTGTTTATTTCGGTGTATAAAACTGATCGATTTTGGTTTACTCCGTGTTTTATCTCCTAAAATGCAAATTATATTTCACCCCTTCGATATTCAATTTTTTTTCTTTTTTTTTTTATTGTATGGTCAAAAGATAAGCTATAAATCTAAATAGTTAGGCGGTCAGAAATGGACGCAGCAAAGAACAGCCGCGCAGGCACCACAGAAGATGAAGGAAAGGAAAGGATAAAGGAAGCGCTATAGGGAGTAGGGAGACCTAATGTCAAGAGCTGACCGTATAAAAGGGAGCGTTTATTAAGAAGAGCAGTACACTCGAAGTGTAATCAGCATCACATATACGAGAAGGATCACAATCATGAAAAGAACAATATGGAGACGGCGACAAAGGAAGTCGAAAGCGGGAAGAGGGGAGGAGAGAATGATTGATCTGGAGACGAATTAGGGAGACAATAGAGGGGCGACGACCGAAAGGAATGGAATGGAACCAAGACGGGGAACGAGGAATCGACTGAATAAAGCGGTAATGCGAATGACGATTAGAAAATAGGGAGGTATAAAAAGAATAGAGAGCGGGATGACTGCAAAGTGGAGGTAAAAGAACGAATTGAGAGAATAATACTATCCGAGGAATGTGAGAGAGAATATGGCTTGAAGGACGCCTTTAGAGTCCGAAATTATGAGAAATTGGGAAAACCCGCTTAAAGAGGATATAAAAGAGCTGGCCTGAAGAATAGCGATCGACTAGGCAGAAAAGATAGTGCAGAAAGAAGGAAGCCGGAAGGGCTGAACGGGGCAGTAAACACACTACCCACGCCATCCTCGCTCCTGGAACTATCGGTAAAGATCAACACATAAGCAGGAAAAGAGGAATCCAATATATGAAGAAATTCATTGTTGACTGCGCCGTGAGAGAAGGAATGGGCTCGAAGTGGGAGAGAAGAGAATTTGATAGGCTGCCATAATTGAAGTCATGAGAGAATTAAGGAAGAGTGGTATAGGAAAATACAACGGGAAAGAAATTAGAAAAACGGGCAGCTATGAGCGACAGGATTGGGGTTTTTTGATATGAACGGAGAATAAATAGTGGTTCGGTAACCGACTCTGATAGAACTACGGGAATGGGTAGGATTTCAAGGGTCCAATGCACAAACGGAGGCAAGAGTTCTGGATCGCGTCAAGTTTAGAGAGGATAGACTTAGAGGAATTACCGTAGATAAAGGAACAATAGTCGAGCTTGGACCGAATAATGGCTTTGAAAAGAATTAGAAGAATAAACGGATCGCCTCCTTATCTGAGGAGAGAGAGAGATTTAAGGAGATTAAGTCTTTTAAGACAGCATTTATAGAGAAAATTAATATGCTTCGGGAATGTGAGGCTGCTATTCAAAAAACGACCAAGATAACATATGGATTTGACAACGGGAATAATGGGGGCGGAGAGAAATTAAAATTTTAAGAAGCCAAAATCCGTTCACTGAGAAACTACTGCAATGTTCGCTTTATTCGTGGCAATGCCTTTTTTTCTCTAGCGGAAGGTAGTTGTTAATTATAACGGTACTCTCGCTATTAAAAGATTTATTTACAGGAGTAAAATAATAAGTGGACATGAGGAAATGGTCAAACACACACGCAGACAAACGGACAAAATTTTAAAAATGAAATTAATTATTCTCTAATATGCGTCAAGATTTACATCCAGAATTTAACCGGTAAATTAAAAAAAAAACAACAAATTTATAAGTATAGCTTTTTTCGTATACGTAGAGTCGTTTCAAAGTTTAAATTCACAATTTTTTCTACTCTAAATATTATAAAAAATCGAACAACAAAGTTTTTCTATTATTTTTTTGGTCCATCTCTCGCTTCGGTTAGTCTACCGAGATCTAAAGAGTTGCCTGTTCAATTTAAGTCCTGCAATTTTATTATTCTCCGTATACGTTCACTTATCCACGTTCTTGTTTTATTTTTTTTTAGTGGAGTAGATAAGGATATCATCCGCAAAAAGGAGAAAAGAAGAAGGAATGCGAAGAGTGGCGATATCAAGGAGATAAATATTAAAAAGAGTAGGACTAAGACATGAGGCAGGCCGCGATAACAACGTCTGATTGTTGAAAACGAAGGAACAGAAAGAAAAAGTGACCTATTTTGTAACAGATTAAGGATAATGGTAACGAGAATAGGAGGGATATTGAGGGAAAGGAGCTTAGAAGCCAGTGAAGGAAGGTGAACATTATCAAACGCAGATGCGACATCGACGAAAGTAGTAAACTTTCTATCTAGGAATGATTTGTAGATGTCCGAGAGAAAGGTGCTAATGCAGTTGATTGGGCCAAGACCAGGGCGAAAACCAAATATATTGGGATGGAGGAGATTATTATGCTCCAGCCACCAGACTAAACGATTGCTGATCAAGCCTTCGAAAAGTTTTCGAAGACAAAGATATACACGTGTTTCTTTTTCTCATCTATTTATTTTTGAATGGCTCAATCTCATTCGTTTTGCTGTATTTGTTCATGGTCCGAGTTATTCAGATATATGCATTCATATTTTCTTTTTGATTTGTTTATTATATTCACGGTTTTCGATCATACAAAACCACATCTTTTGTAAACCTATTATAAATTACCTAGTTACGAAATCGTTGTGATATAATTTCTGTCTCTTAAGTTTTTTTTATACATTATTTGTATTACTCAATTCTGACGTCGAGTCTATTCGTTTATTCTTATAAGCGTACCGCCCGTTCGTGTAATTGGGAGTGTATATAGTGTATTGCGTTTAATTCGTTGTTTAAAGTGTTCGGTATTTTCGATACTTTTGTTTGCGTTTTCATATTCACCTTTTTGCAGTGAATGACATTTTTATATTTCAGCTATAAAAATATCATGGTTTATTATTTTGTTCTATCTATAGTATATACACCGATAGCCAAGAGCATAGTTAAAATCCTACAGAACACACTAAGCGCCCAGATCAATTTCACATGGATACCGAGTCATTCTGGAATAATCGGAAATCAAGTAGCAGACCAGGCAGCGAAAGAGGCGGCGAAGATGATGCCATATTCAACAATACCAGTACCGCAAAAGGATTTTACGAAACACGTCAAGGCAACCCTCGACAAGCAGTGGCAGCAACAATGGTGGAACACTTTGGTCACGGTGATGAAACCATGGACAGTCCAACCTCGCCAACGTAGACATCAAATCATTATTTGTAGACTGTGCATAGGCCACACTATCCTGACACACGGTCACCGCTTTCGAAATATTCCTCCACCAATATGTAGCACCTGTCATACTCAAACAACACTTAATCATTTTCTCACTGAATGTCCTTTGTACGCTCACCATAGAATCATAAGAAATTTACCAACAACTCTGCTCTCCATTCTTCAAGATGATCCCATATCACTAAACCGACTCTTTCACTTCCTTCCCATCACTAACCTCATAAATAATATTTAAACCCATATCCTTCACAGTGTCCTTGGTCTATGCAGCAGTAAATGAAACGAAAAAAAAAAAGAGAAGTGGTGTCTAGAGGGGGGACACCCGGTAGGAACGAAGTTCCTTTCACTTTTTGGTAGATATACAAGTGTAAATTTATTCATAAAGTATACGATAAAAAATAATACAATGTATAAATCCCGTATGAATTAATTAAAACAAAACAAAAAATAAATCGCGTATGAATTAATTAAAACAAAAACAATAAATAAAACACCAGACTCGTTGAAATGCGCTAACGCCGCACAAAAAAAAAACGCGCCAATTTTCAAATTCAGTAAAATGTATATACGTGTTTAGAATTGGGCTTATACAGCTGACCGCGTACGATGCTCGTTGCTCGAATCTCGATACTCGCTCGCATGCACACACACACCCGTATATAATAGAAAGGGACAGAGTGAAAGTCGCCTGCCGAACGAAATATAACGCGATTTTCGTTACCTCGCCTTTTCTGCCAGTTTACTCCTACCGACAATGTGCGTATAAGAACTTCGTTCCAAAAAAAAAGCGTTTCAACGAAAAGTCACCCACTTTGATAGGCCAACAGTTCGTTCAGCTAGAGTCATTTTTTTCAAAAGTTAGGAAACAATATAGACGTATAAAATGGTTTACTAGTTTTCCACAAGTGTCGCATACCGCCATAAGTCAAAAATTCATTAGGCTAGAGTCATTTTTTGAAAACTTGTTACGCTGACCCCTGTTATGAATAAAAAACATTTTCTTTAGTAAAATTTAGTGTAAATACTATTTTAACTACTAAGCACTAAACACGGAAGTCTTAATTGAAAATTACAAAATTCAAAAAATATCCCGACATGCTTCGTAGAAACAACGTTCATATTCTTGGGAACAGTATTATTGAATAATTTTTGAATTTTGTGGTTTTTTAATAAAGACTTCTGCGTTTAATGTTTACTAATTTTTAAAAAGGTATTTAAATAATTACCAGAAGATGTATTATAATTGTGTTGAAAAACAAAAAAAAATGTATTAAAATTAATTTTTATCGGATTCATTATCAATAAAGCAGGTTTTTCGTAAGTAGCGAGACCATCACTATTAACATATAGTTTCATTCGTCCGATTTATTTCTCGAGTATTGTTTTTCAGAATTCAGCTTTTCAGTGTATGGTTGAAAAAATCGTGCACTTTATTCACAACTTCTCGATTGGACAAAAGATGGCACGCGCGTAATTCTTTTTTCAGATTTGGGAAAAGCCAATAATGCATGAATGCTCCATCGCTCCATGCGGCAACCAAATTAACAACATGAGAGCGACCGTCCGAAAAACAACGGTCGAGTAATGGGTTGAAGAAATGCATCTGTGTGTTAATTGTGAAGCCCGCTACTTAAGAAAAATCGGCTTTATTGATAATGAATCCGATAAAAATTAATTTTAATACATTTTTTTTTTTTTTCAACACAATTATAATACATCTTCTGGTAATTATTTAAATACCTTTTTAAAAATTAGTAAACATTAAACGCAGAAGTCTTTATTAAAAAACCACAAAATTCAAAAATTATTCAATAATACTGTTCCCAAGAATGTGAACGTTGTTTCTACGAAGCATGTCGGGATATTTTTTGAATTTTGTAATTTTCAATTAAGACTTCCGTGTTTAGTGTTTAGTAGTTAAAATAGTATTTACACTAAATTTTACTAAAGAAAATGTTTTTTATTTATGGCAGGGGTCAGCGTAACAAGTTTTCAAAAAGTGACTCCAGCTGAATGAATTTTTGACTTACGGCGGTATGCGACATCTTATGGAAAACTAGTAAATCATTTTATACGCCTATATTGTTTCCTAGCCAATAGGTGGTGCTTTGACTGCGGGCAGTAGTTTTCGGACAACCTATGTGTACCTAAAAGAGCCAACAAATGAATGAAATTGTATGTTGCATGAATTATGCAACATATGAAATGAACGAAAACCATTATATGCATTTCATGAACTGTTGGAGAAAATTAATTTATGTCATAAAAGTTTCTGAATTCAAATATTTCTTTTACATAGAAAATACAAGTATAATACTATACATAATGCGTGAAATGAAAGAAGCCCATTTTATGCACATTTCGTAAATTTTATAAAATATTGCACATTGCACAAATCGTACAATTATATTATATAATTTATAAAATGTGCATTTTTTGTTCATTTCGTGGATTAATTTCATTATCTGTGTGTAACATGCGTATATGTATACATATATATTCTTCTTCTTCAAGCAGCCTTCTGACGCCAATATTTGACGTAGGTCTCTACCGAATTCTTCCACCATTGTCTGTCTTGAGCCTCGCGTATCCATGTATGGCCGGCTTGTTTTATTATATTATCTTGTGCATGGTCGCCAATTTAGTACTTTCCTTGCGATATTTTCTGCCCATTTAGTTTTCTCTTTAAAATTTCGTCGATCTTACACTATTTATTTCTTCAATAAACTCTAATTATTTAACCATTCGCTTCTTTGGTCTTGAAATATAAATGATTATTATTTTTCTGTTTTTAATTAAAACTGATATGTAAAAAAAAATACATGCATCATCCCGATTCATGTATTTTACATAATGAGTAACTATTGCATCGTTAATATATGTACATATTACAATAAAAGTTCTTTTAAACGTCGCTCTTCTTTTATCCGTCACTGTAAAAATTGCTAATTTGTGATTTTTTAAGGAAATTATTGATTTTTTTTAAAGATGTAAACAGTTTGACGTAGAGACATTTGACCTAGGTATGTATTGCACTATATTGTACTATGTCATACTAAATTTGTAAATAAAAACACCGTACTCTAATTGTTATCCGATTAAATTTTTTTTTTTTCATTTCTTTCTCAAATTATTTAAAATCCAGTACATTACTATACAGGTTGTTTTAAAAAACTAATTCAGGTAATTTGTTTTACACTATAAAGCTCGTCAAAATGAATAAAAATGTCCCGAGGGAATAATCATTTGGGCGAACAATTAATTAGTTACACAGTTAATTTAATTAATTCATTGTGGTAAAAAATATATATTTTTTTATGATTCAATTTGTTTTGAAATAAAAATAAAATAAATATTGAAAAGAAGTAAAATATGTATTATGTGTAGTTGTAAGTGTATAGTCAACTAAGTAAAAATTGAACCCAATTCGTCGCCTTTTTTCAAATCAGCGGTATATGTATTTTACCACAACCTAGCCTCAATGTTCATTTGTCTTTCTTTGCTGTTTTGTAAACACAAGAAACAAAATACAATCATAGTTTTCAAAGTTAGCTGTAGCATATTTTTTCATCAGTGCTATTGTAATCACCATGGCAAACCGTCACGAACGTGGTCGTTTTACGATTGAGGAATACATGCAAAATCTCGAGTTCCTTCAAAACGATTTATCTGCTTTGTTAGAGGGCATTCCTCTGCAAACTAGACTAGATACGCTGTTTCAACAGGATGCAGCATCGGAACACTACAAAAGAGTTGCAAGAAAGCATTTGGATGAAATTGTCCTGGGAACAGGTGGATAGGGCGTCCAGGACCGATTGAATGGCCACAAGATTTCCCGATATAACTCCTTTGGATTTTTTCTTGTGGGGTTGTATTAAGGAAAAAGGTGTATCGTACATCAACCAACACACGAGACGATTGCATATAACGGATCGTTGCAGCGTTTGACGACATCCGACGAACACTAGAACTTAACAGACCGTAAACAATGTTACGTGAAGAGCTAAGTTGGTGGTACAGCAAAATGGTCAACATATTGAGCACTTGCTCTAGGCCATTGATAAATCATTGTTGACTATATATTTACAACTGTATTTAATACGTACTTTATTTCCTTTCAATATTTATTTTACAAAATATTGATTTATAAAAAAATATATTCTTTTTCATTTTAATTAAATAATTAAATTATAACTAATTAATTGTTCGCTCAAATGATTTTTCCCTCAGGACTTTTTTGTTCATTTTGACGAGCTCTGTAGCGTAACACAAATTGCTCGAATTAGTTTCAGAATATCCTGTACATGTAACTGTGCACGTTTTGTAATGAGATTTCTGTTATCCGTCTACTCAATTATCTGTCATAGGCCCGGTCCCGAGGGAGACGGATAAAAGAACTTCTACTGTAATTCCAAATTCATAATTAAAATGAATAAATATATATAAATCAATTTCTAGAAAGAAAAAAAACTAAATTAAACACACAAAAGCGAAAATTAAAGTAAATAACAATTATTAAATAAACAGTTACGACATATAAAAATATAACACATAAATTTAATAAGTAATATATTTCCATTAGACATAAATCATTACCTGAATCGCTGGAAATAATACATGTCGAATAATTTAAAAACAAAAAAGAGAAAAGGAAACTATTGCCTTTGCCGGTAATTACACAAACTGTAGCGACAGCAGAAATAAATGAAAACTAGCAAAAAGTTATAGTAAGCCAGTTTTGCATAGCCAGGTAATTTACAGCAATTATATAAAACAAATGGTTTTAAACAATTAAAAACAACAAATTTAACAAAACTCACGAAAACAAAATAATTTTCATGTAAGCGATAAGAAAAGAATACGCACATCGAAACGAATTTGAAACAAACGCGGAAAATGCAGAAAAGAATTGAAAATTATGCTTTTTAAGAATTCTCTACTGATTAAGAAAAGAAAAATATAATAAATGTGCATTTCGGTTAAAAAAAATATTGATTGATATTATATGTCTCTTTCCTAATTCCATTTATGTTTTCCGAAAAAATCGATTTTCTTTTAGCTTAAAAACTGTATATATAGCCTTTCCGCTTCAAGACAGGCAAATAAAAATGATTAACCTTATATATAGTAAAAACAGTTTAATTTTCCTGTTGCTAGATATGCTGTTCCTGTTCAGAATAAACACCATATTATCTAGGCTGTTGTTAAATACTGAACAAACCAAAGAAAAGAAACTAAGTCGGATGATAGAGAGCATTTTGTTGAATCGCTGAAGTTACGCCTTGTACTTTAATATATAAGAACTGACGTTTTACGCCTAAGAAAATCCCTGTTTTAGCTTTCATTTCCCTTCGCCTTAGCTCCTTTTGGCCTTACACAATCTTAGGTAATAATCTTCCTGCTTTTTCTTTTAGCTTTGCCGATCTTTACCATTCTCCCAATGCTTCTTTTGTACCTTCGCTTTCCAAATCACTTCCTTAAGCAATAATTCAACAGGAATTCAACAGCGTTATCAATTACCAATTTCCATCGCATATAACCATCTTCACAGATGGCTCCAGGGGATCTCATGGTGTTGGAGCTTCTTTTATCCTTCCGGATTTAAATTTATCTGAATCATTTCGTCTTCCTTCTTTCTGTTCTACCTTTATAAACGAATTAATGACTAGCCTATGCTTTATTATCTTTATTTCTTCCAGTCGTCGGTTTTCTAATTATTTGGTTATTTCAGACTCCATGAGTATTCTTCAGGCGATCAGCTCCCCTTTTCCTGATTGCTGTCTTATCCGTATTGTTTCTTCTCGCTACTCCATCTGTGCTGATTTACTGTGGGTTCCCAGCCATATGGGCATTAAAGGTAATGAGACGGCGGATTGCTTGGCTCGACTCGCTGCTTCCTCTCGTTCCTTTTTTAAAAAGTTCCATTCTCTAACTTGAATTCCCTATATACTAAGTTCCATCTCAAAATTCGGTCAGCTATTTACCCCTCCTCTTTTCGTAACGATCAATCCTTTTATCTATCTGTACAACCTAATATTCCTTTGAATATCTGGTATTCTTGGAGTTTCCTTCACTTTCCCGTTCTGTTGTCATTTCTATGATTCGCTTGCGTTTTGGCCATTCTGCCCCCCCCCCTTCCTCTCATCTTCGCTATTTCCCCGTCTCTTCTCCAAATTGTTCTCACCGCCCCAATGAAGCGGTAGTTTGCGACGCCAATCACATCTTTTTTGAATGTCCATTTCTTTCTGTCGAACGTTGTATTCTATATTCTTGTCTGTTGAAACTCAAGCTCCTTGCTCCTTATTGTGCATCTTACATGTTGTCCTTCTTCTCGTCATCAATTATTTCATCCGTATTGTCCATATCTAACCGAATTAAAATTTAACGGGCGGCTCTTTTCTTTCTTGCTGTTTCTGGCTGTAGGTCCTTAGCTGGCGTGCCCAAAGGGGAAATAAAAAAAAAAAAAAAATCGCTCAAGAGAAAAAAAAAATCGTAATTAAATAAAAACAGCATTTTCTATTTTTTAAATAAACAAATAATCACAATACGGCTTAACACTCTGACAAATGTATAAGTTTTCCTACTTTTTTGAGATGCGATATAAACTATTTAACAGAAATATTATGTCTCCTTCTGATAATTGGTTATTTGAATTTTAAATACTTTAATGCGAAACCAAGCTACATGTGCAACATTCATATACTACCTTTCGTTATAAGCATCCTTCTTTCTGGCTGTTGCGTGATATTAAGTTTTCCAAAAAATACATTATAATCCTCAAAGGCGCACTCAGGATTTTTTTTTGGTCGGGGCTAGAATTTAGAAGATGGGTTAGGGAGTGGTAACTTGATAACTCGACTAATTGGAAGTACCTATATCTATTTCCGTGGTTTGTAAATTAAAATAAAAAAATAAATAAAACAGCAAAACCAACGAATTTTATCAAAAAAAAAAATAAATAAATAAAAAAATACAAAATTAACGAATTTTTTTTTTTAAAAAATTATAAAACTAACGAATTTTATTTAAAAAAAAAAAAATAATAACAGAAACGTTACATTATGTTTGTAATAAGCACAAATTAGATAAGTATAGAATTTAATTTAAAAAAAATTAGGTAAAGGTATATAACATTAAGTAAAAAGTAAATATGTATATTTTTTTTAAAAAATTAAGTAAAACAAAACATTACAAAACGAAATTATGTTTTCGAAGATTTTTTATAAAGATATCTAATACCTCATCGGCAATTATACTTATTTCACGGTATATATTCAAGAGCGCAAACTAGTGTTAATGTTGAGTGTAAAATGCCAGATCTATTTGGGTCCGCTGGGGATACGTATTTGGGATGCAGTTCCGGAACCTGTGATTCAGTTCCGGATCCGTATCCGAAGAAATAACGAACTTCCCGTCACTACTACATACAACTCAACGAAGCAACGTAAAACAAAATTACTTTACATTTCTATATCGAATTCATTTCTTTTTTCTGTACTATCCCGCTTTAAACTACAAAATTAATTTCGGAAAAAATGTTGGCGATTTCTTGGGTGGAGCAATGGCCCCGTGGCACCCCCCTTGAGTGCGCCAATGATAATCCTTTTCCATCCTTAAAATTTCGAAGATTTTAAAAAAAAAATTAAACAATTTTCATGACAATTATACGATAAATCTACTTATTATAAAAATATAACACTTTAATTATTCTTTGGAAACAGTTTCTAACCACTTTTCCCCTCATAAAATTTTTCAAAACATCTTTCTCATTTGCTATTTTCGGTATATGGTATGTTCATATGGATTTTCAGAGATAACTGAAACAAATATGGTTTCAGCTGTAACATGATCATATAAACGGTGTTAAATCTTTTGATACAATTAAACTTTAGGGGATTTAAAATAAATCGTGTACACTTTTAGCATACCATATAAGAAATACTAATGCAAAGCCATAATTTGACAATTCATTTCTACTGAAAATATAATAGTTTATGTATTTTTTAGAAAACCGTTTTTTATCCCTTTCCACGCCTTCAAGTTCGTATTTTCACAAAAATGATCTTATTTGATATCTTTCGTATATACATTTTATTCTCATGAAGTTACACAAGATAATAATCATGATTCATTTTGGCTTCAGCGTAATTTTTAATTTTCCCCAAAACAGAGTTTTGCCTTTTTTTCCCCTTAAAATTTTGAGGATTTAAAAACAATTTTGCACATTTTTAGTGAGGTACCTTCACGCAAAATTACAACTTGGTAAACCCACTTATACTAAAAGTATAACATTTTATGTATTTTTTGGAAAACGGTCTTCAACGCCTTTTCACCTCTTAAAGTTTGAATTTTCAAAAAAACATTCTTATTTGATGTCTTCAGTATATGCATTAATTCGCATGAAGTTACATATAATAATCATGATTTGGTTTGGCTGTAGCGTGATTTTTGGTTTTCTCAAAAACGGGGTTTTGCTCTCTTATCCCCTCAAAATTTTGAGGGTTTGAAAAAAAAATTCCGCATTTTTAGCATACCATATAGGGCACCTTCATGCGGAGTTACAATTCGGTAAACTCATTCGTACCAGGAATATAACACTTTACATATTTTTTGGAAAACGATTTTTAATCCCTTTTCATCCTTTAAAGTTTCAAAAAAAAACGTTCTTATTTGACATCTTCAGTACATAAGAATGTTCATGTAAAATTTCAATTATCTGGTGTAAAATGAGTTTTTTAAAACAGCGATTTTCTGACTTATACCCTCTTTTCCATCTGCAACAAATTTGTATTTTTTAACGTAATTTTTACATGATGTCAGTAGTATTATGTGTCAATTTTCAGCTTCATAAACCTAATAGTTTCAGCGGAATGTTAATAATTGTTGTAACATTAACATATTTTCAGATTTTCTCTTATATATATATATATGTATATATATATATATATATATATATATGTATATATAGATATATATACACATCATCATCTATATTAATAACTTGTTTTTGTCATTGTAGCTTACGCCACTATCCTTTTCCATTTTTTCCATTTGTTTATATGTAATTTGCGTTTTCATTTTTATCTGATCTATCCATGAAATCCGAGGCCTTCCCCGTTTCCTCTTCCCTTCTAATTTTCCCTCAATTATTGTAGTCATAAAGGTGTTGTGACGTAGTATATGCCCCAAAAATTGCTTTTTTTTGTTGTATTATTTTTATCAGCTTCATCTCTTCATCAACCATTTCTAGTTTATCTGAATTTCTTTTTTTCTGTGTCCAAGAGATGTTCATCATGCGGCGCTATCCCTACATTCCAAAGGCCTCCAATCGATCAGTAAGATTCTTTGTTATCATCTATGTTTCCGAGCCGTATAATAAAATGTCTTCATTAGTCTTTTCCTTATGCTTAAAATGTTTTGTTGAATAATTCTCTTTTTTTTATAAAAGCTTGTTTGGCTATTGCTATTCTTGTTTTTACTTCAATAGCGCTTCTTTCTTTATGTGTTATTATACCTCCTGAATATTTAAATTGTTCTACCTGTTCTAAAATTTTATCATCTAATTTTATCTGTATTTTCTTTTCATTGTTTGCAGCTCCTAGTATTTTTGATTTGCTTATATTTATTTGCATACTTATGTTTACATAAAAAATGGTTGCAAAATATCTACTTACCACTTATAAAAAATTGAGGTACTATAGTTCCAATTCCGACAAAGGTTATGGCTATTTGTGATTCACACAAAAATCCAGCTGAGAATCCTGAAATGTCGAATAGTATACGTATTAGCGTCAGAATGTATTTTTGACTTTTAATTGAACTATTTATATTTTTTCAAAATACACAAAATCTGTTTTTTATATATTTTTTTAATTTTCAGAAATCTTATTGAGATAGCTTTTGAAAATGGTAAACCTAGTGTTTCAATCAAGAGATTTATTTGTTAGCAAATAACTAATATTTCAACGACGAAATTACGAATACTATTCCGTTACTACATATATTTCGTATGATCATTAACGACTTCAAAAAAGGAGGTTACATGTTCGTCGCGTGTGTTTCATTTTTTAAGCTTATTCGAGTATAACTTGTATCTATGCGAACCGATTTTAACAATTCCTTACTTATACAGAAATGTACCATTCAGTACTGGTACCATGTAAGGACCGATGAAAATCGACGAACATAAACTGAGTAGTCATTAAAATACTATTTTTTTTATTAATAGGTTCGTAAACGAGAACATTAGCACAAGAAATAAGAAGAAGAAAATAAAGTCGCATTCTTAAATGTTTAAGGATAGAGGATAAAAATAATTCGAGAACAGGAGTAAATGAGAAAACGTAACAAATACTATAAGGGGATACTAAGTATCAATAGGGAAGAGTAAAAGGGCAATTACCCAGCGCAAAAGGTCGAACATTCAAATAAAATATGATCAAAATCACAAAGAACGTCATGGGGGTAGTTGTAAATGGAAGTCAAGAAAATGATGCAGGAAGGAGACTACGATTAAAACGAAGGCGATAAATAATCAAGATTACAGAGCATTTAAGAGAGAGGAAGTCTAACAACCATCGACGAGAAAGGAGAGATGGTTGAATAGAGAAGTAAAAGGAACTAGATTAGAAAATGAAGAAAAATAGAAGTTGAGTTAAAGGCCTGGAATGAGTTATCTACAAATATTATGAGCTGAAAATGTGTTAAAAAATCTGAGGAAATGGCTAGAAATCCACGCAAGATCAACCTCGATCGAGTGAAAGAGGAAAATGTGACTGATGAAGAGCGCATATGAAAAGTATTAAATAATCGAAAGAGAAAGCAGAAAGAAGAGATCTGATACCTTGCAGAACCTAAGATTATAAGCAATTTATAGAAAACCAGTGATGAGAAAACAAAGAGAATAACGCGTAGAACAGCAATAGATTTCGTATAGGGAATTGAACAAAAGTAGGGAAGTTTAAAAGATTCAGAATAATTCAAGGTTCCTGGGCAGAACCAACTCCATTTGATCCTTTGGAACTGTCTGTAAAAATAATGACATGTGTAGGAAAGAGAGAGATTACAGCATTGGAAAATTCAATTCTAGCGACATGTTGATAAACAGATCTAGAACAGATCGGTAAAAAGAGACATTTAATGGAATGACGGAAACTAGAAAAACTGAAAGAGAAATAAGGAAGTTAATCGTAATTATAAACATATATGGTGAAAATTAAAAAAGGTGAATAGAAATAAGAGATAAAATTGTAATTCTGTTAGAAGCAAATCGTCATTTACAAAGGATAAAGGAGTAAGAAAAAAGTAAGTGAAGAGGAATAAATAGGCAGACGCTTAATCAAAAAACGATAACCCAAGTAGGATCTACGAATAAGAAGAGAGGAGGAATACGGGATTCAGCAAGGATAGCCGGAACCGGGGTAGATCTCAGGATATCAAGGCAGAGATGACGACAAGTATGAATCGATGGTCTACTTTATCAAAATTGGTTCTTTGTTGCTTAATTCTTCTTCTCTCCTTTTTTGCAAACGGCATTTGATCGCAATTTCTCGCTGGCGAACTCTCAAATTCAAAACTCCTTAATTTCATTGGAAAACGCTTCACCTAACATCTAAGTTATAAAAAATTCCTTAATTCAGACTACTTAACACAAACATACATTCTAAAATGAAATTTGCACCCGCACGTATAAATGGAAGTGTTGGGACTCAAGCTGCAGAAAATATTTCAAAAGGATAATGCAAAGCAACTGAGCGTTTTTATGTTCCTAAGCATACCGAAAATTTAAATCCTGCTGACGTACTTTGTATTAGTAAAGTTAAAACGTAATTGGAGAAAGAGTGTACTCCTAATTGGACCAGTGAGCTATTTACTTATAGCGAATTCTTCCTACGAGTACACGTTAACAGATAAAATCTTTGTCACCACGTTCTGCTTACACATTTTTTATTTTGGGAGCAAGGAAAAATGATGTTTCATTGCAGTTAAGTATTCGATGGCTGTCTTGGAAAGTCTCCCGAATTTTCGTCTTGGATATAATTTTGTACTTGCTGGAACCATACTTCCAGTTTTCCCCCTAGTAATTTCAGCCTAGGCTCAAATCAAAGTTTAACTAGTTCTGACAGTGAGAATCGGATGGCGTGCCATAAACAATGACACCCATTTATAACCGGGCTTGTTATCTTTAAAATTCATTTGAACCTTGTTTTTTCCCCCCCCAAATTAACTCCTGTACAACATTAATTAATTGTATCCTACTTACGAAAAAGCCGACGCGATTGCATACTTGAATCCATGTACACAGACTAGTCTCATAAATTTCAGGTAAATTTCTCTCCGGTCCTCTGATGTTATTTTTATATTTACCATTGGTATTCGTCTCGTAATGTACTTCGAGGAATAGAATATGTAATGTAGTGATACATGAAGAGTTAAAGAACCATGAATACAAGTCAGTGTTGCCAGTTATAACCTTAGTGCTTAAAAATTCACACTATCGGTTTAATTATTGGCAAATTACCTTATATGAGTTATTTTCTTACGAACTTAATTAAGTAATTTACATAAAATGCGAACGGCTCGTACCAAAAAATGTTCCGCAAAGTCCTTCCATGAGTAAGAGAACAAATGGCAACAGGAGATTGTTGTTGGTCCTATACTGAAATACGTAAAACTGTATGATCATTATAATTGATAATTGCAGTATTAACAGCGACGTTTGAATGACCATATGCGATATGAATACTTCGAACTCGGTTACACCTATTTCGAAAAATAATACACACAACGCTATTGCATATTTATTACTATCAAAAATGTACTCATAAATTAATTCGCCGTATTTTGATTAGATGAGAAATTCTAGTTAACGAGGATTCGATTTTCGAAAATTAAGCCAATAACTGTAATATTTTTATTAATAGGAAAAACTAAATACTTATATTAGTGAATAATTTTACCGACGGTGTATTTAGTTGAAATATTTCAGCTGATATTTAAGACAATTAAGGGGTAAAGTTTTACCATTTAGTTTACTGCAAACAATTATAAATGAAAAATATCCCCATGTCGATATATGCTTAGAAACTTGAAATACTTGGATTGCACTTAAAAGATCTAACTTTCGTGCAGATATATGCAATTAAAAAAATAAAATAATAATAATAATAATAACATAATTATATATATATATATATATATATATATATATATATATATATATATGAACATACACAAATTAAACATTTTTCACGTGCATAGTTTACATTAAATAATAAATTAAAATTTTTTATTTCATGAAACAATTTTTTTCAGATTAACAATATATTTTACCGATGTTATGTCTGTAGGGACCTAGATTATTCGCGGGAGCGTTCGCGACATGTCATACAGAACACGAAAAAAATCCATGTTTACGGTAGGTACCATTTTTCAAAATTAGGTTAGTGTTTTATTGTTTAGACTGTTTAGGTAGTTGAGTTCCTTATTAGTAAACGTTCTTTTCGATTTCGTTATTGAAAATTAAAACGCACAATATCTGCATTTTCCATTGACATGCAATAATGCAATTTTAGTAAATAATCGAACTGCAGCGACTTGACGAAAATGAATTTCGTGTCATATAAATAATTCTTAACAACAATTAATACGCAATTATGACAGAACGTGTTAAACCCTATTTGTCCGATTTAAAAGTAATAATAATAGTGTAATTTGATCCTATTTAAACTCCCTAAACTCGTAATGTACAGGTTAAAGTTTTAAAATTATAATTCCTAATTAAAATGAGCAAACATAACAAATAAATAGAGAAGGTATTAAAACAGTAAAAAAAGCTATATTTAAAAATACATCCATTATAAAAACTAGTAATTTTTTTAAATTAAACAATAGTTGACACATTAAAGTAACCACGACCTGATAATAAAAATGAATAATACAACGCATTTAACAATTTTTGTGTATTATTCACTTAAACAAATTTGCGCTGTATATTTAAATAAAAAACAAAAATTCAAAACATGCAAAAAAAAAAAAACTTAAAGTCGCGTACCGGATGTAGATATTTATTTTCTAATAAAAGTTTTCAAGAGTATTACACATTCGCCTTACTTCTAACACTTCTTATTAAATATTTGAAGTTTTACAGAGTGAACTTAAAACAGTTATTTTAACATATCGCATTTCGTTTCAATTTTTTCATATTTTAAAAATACTGAAAAAGGAATTTCTGCGGTTAAAATATTGTAGGGTTTTAATCAAAAAAGAAATTATTTTTAAATATTTGGTATACACTATGTTCAGTTTTAAAAGAAATAAAATTTTATTTCTAAATTAAAAAAATGTCTCTTTTTTATTTTAAAATTGCATATTCTGGATTACATGTAACATTCCCGAAATATTTGATCAAAATGTAGTGTTATATATATATGTAAAATAAACGATGAAAAAACATTACTAAATTGTTAACTAATAGTGCTGAAACTACAATCGGGGTGAAGTATTGTTTTTTTGTTTTTTTTTTGCAGTTCTGTAGTATGTTAAAAATGCTTTGTATTAATTTAAGAAATGCTATTAAGAAATGGTGAAATTAAAATATTCTTACAGGTGAAATTCGAACCAACACTTATACACATCTAGCAAAGCCATATCCGATGGAGGGTTTTCAGGGTTCACCCCCCCCCGAAATGTCTACGAAATAATAAATGCTCGAATTAAATGACCCGAAATTCAGAATAAATTTATTTGTTTTTAATTTTTGACAAAAGAAAATAAGCAAAATCGTTCGACATGGCAACATTTTTTCTAACGTTCGGTTTTTTGAACACTTCCGATTCGAAAGCTTTCATTTTATAATCACAGTGAAAAATAAAAAAAAAAATGTTTGGACAGTTTTAATTTTAATTACAAAACAGACACGCATCCAAACAAAAGTTTAGGATGTCGGATTTTTGTATTATTACAAAGTCGAAACAAACGTAAAATAGAAATGATTAATTTGTACTACAACACATCAACAAATAAATTTACTAGTAACTCTATTCAAACGTCGTATTGTTGAATAATTATTAAATAAAAATACGTTGGATTAATTATAATCGAATAGACAATTTTATTAAATGGAGTGGTTTACTTCAATTGCAGTTTGGATAAATGTGTATTTTTCTTTGTTTTAACTGGAATAAAATTTATGCAAATCTACGACTAAATTTTCTGCATAGCGGCTACTATTTTAATTATTAAATAATATATGGAATCTGTTATGATTACCTGCGGTCAAACTTCTTTCCATTAGACCTTGTGTTTTTTCCATTACGACCGAAGCAGATGTAAACACGAACGGTAGGTAAAATAATAACCTGCAAGGTAAGAGTTCTACTGTTAACGTTAAAAGAAATCTGTAACCTTAGGCTACTTATGCTTAGGCGAAAAAGTGTATTTTTTAAAAGAAATCATTTCGCTACATATTCTCGTATAGCTTGTTAATTCATTAGGAATCTAGCGGTAGTGTTTTAATCAACGCGGTTATTTTGATACAAAAGTATTATGAATATTATATTTTTGTTACGTATAATATCTAGTAGTAGATATACGGGGGGGTACGGGACACCCCCAAAGAATCAAAGCCTGCATGAAAAAAATTGTTATAACAGAGAAACTTAATTTATGCTATAAAAGATTTGTGTGAATTTCGCTTATGTATTTAATTATAACTAATATTTAATACTATTTTCTAGTAAAACTATTAATGTTCCTTTTTTATTCTATTTTAAACACAACTGTCGTCGATCTTTTGCCATTTTTATTTATTTTTAATTTGTAATTTTAATTAGAAATAGAGTTCAATGAGAAATATATATATACATATATATTTAAACTTTCTCACGAACAAAGAGAATTCGGATCGGATTACTAACAAAAATAAAAAAGAAGTAAATTCTAATAAAAATACTATCTTTCTTACTATTTCTAAACTACCATTTTGCTAGAATTTTATAATTTCGTTTTATTTTTTACCCCTAAAAGTTAAATTAAAAATTGTAATAATTATGTATTTCTAAAACATTTTTATGAATTTCTATAAAGGTCACTATTTGATTTTCTTTATGAAACAAAGGGTATTTCTCAAATCTACTATTTCAAATGTTCTTCTGGATCCGCCCCTGATATATCTACATATATTTATGTATGTAAGTATATATATATATATATATATATACATATATATATATATATATATACATATATATATATATATATATATACATATATATATATATATATATATATATACACATCGTTATTGTTTGATATCACTTGTCAATTAATTATTTTACATATGTTTTGGACCCAATCTCGTTGTGGCAATGTAACTAACAAAAATGTGCGAAATCGTTCAATTTGAGTAAATATTCGAAATTAGTCCCTCTGGACACAAAGACAACATTTGATACAACTTGCCTAAATGGAAAACATTTTTGAATTATGAATAATATGCGGCTTACTTATTGTTTCTCATTGAATCATATTTAGTTAAAAAAAAATTTAAGTCCGGGATGAAGTTACTTTTGCAATCGCTTAAGGTAGCGTTCTCGGAGCATACTTAATCATCTTATATAACAAGTTCGGTAAAGCATAATGTTTCATGCGCTGAGGATTCTGTACGTAATACTATAGTTTACAATTAAATAATACTAAATTCAAAACAAAGAAATCTAATTTTTCGCGCTTTTTTGAACTTTCTGTAAACTTCGAAAGTTTCATCAAGAAAATGAAATACGGGTTCGTTCCCGACAAGTAACGTGATGTTTCCATCGATTTATCACATGCCGAAAAAAAAAAATAAAAAATATTTCTTTCGAAACTTTCGAGTTTTCCACATCTTGAGAGCCTAAATATAAAGTTGTAAGCTTGACTATAGTTTTCCTATAAAACGGTTCTTTATGCATATATATTCGAGATACGTTTTGGTTCCTTCAACTTTTTCACCCGGGCTATTACTTACGTGAACATCTTCCTTTTTTTGCTCTTTTTGGCCCCGAAGCGAAGTGGGAGTCTATATAATTTTTTTAATCGTAATTTTTTGATTTTATGAAGCATTTTGTATTTCACTTTTAAAAGGTTATCTGGTAAAATGAGTTATGAATTTTTAAGTGATTTCTAAGGTCGTTTTAAATTCCATATTATTGTCAGAAGAGTAATAAACGTCAGTAATAATAAATTTTCAATTAAATTTCTAAAATTGGTCTAAAAAGTCCTTTTTAGATGAAGTTTAAAAAAAAGTATATATATTTTTTATGGTTCAGTTAATCTAATAGGTGATGGACCTTTCGAAATACAAAAACATGATCTTATTAACATAAACCAAAAATACAAAATCATGAAGCGACAATACTCACTCTTTTTATTAATAATTTTAGAACTATTTTTTCATTTATATTATTTTGACGAGTAATAGATAAAAAAGACAGTTACAAATAGTTTCAGAAATAGATTTTTGTTTTTTTTCATTTAAACATATTTTGTGAAATATGCTGTTACTTACATTTAAAATTTTTTTAATTATACTTATTCTGTTTATGTTTAAGAATTGTACAGATTTTCTCAACCGATTTCCCGTTTAGCGGTAACCTAGTGGTTAAGATGTTTGGCTGTCAAGTCAGAGGTTTCATGGATTTTCGAGACTTGTCTCGTTCCGGATCCAAGTCACCCTCAAGTCTATACCTAATCTGAAATTGAATTGGGTACCAGAGATATCTGGGAAAGTAAAGGTGGCCGAGAGAAAGGAACTGGCTCGAGTATTTTCTTTAGATCTATTAGGCTTAATACACTGTGAACCTTAACTTCATAATCCATGATAGCGCATCAAGAGGATATATGGGACTTGCTTTACTTACTTACTTAAAAGTTATCTATAAATTGATAATCAATTATAGAGCTGAGTAAACCGGCAGAAAAGTCGACATCGAGACGAGTGTACCAATTGCGGTGTATCTGGTAATTCTTGTGTATTCCCAATTCTCAATTAAGCGGAACACTCGATACAGTTCAAGAAAATTAATCTAGTGAATTAAAGAACGCTACGATTATTTAGTATAACGTAATATATTTATCGCGGCATTAAATATCTTCGTTCAGAGAAAACAGTGACGTGAAATTAATTAGAAAATAATTAAGTCTGCGTTACGCATACCATCGGACATCAAAAAACGAATGGCCCCGCGCTCGTGCATACTACAGTATCAAAATGCAAAAGTTGGCGAAAAAGTTTCAGCTAGAAAGAAGTTCTTGTTAAAGATTCGAATTCGTGTATTGTAACTATCATTATATACATGGAAAGCGGAAACTTTTTCTCCCGGTGATGCTGTAATCAAAACGTTTTCCAACACTGTACTGTACGATTCGAGGTGCCGTCAAAATTAACCTCAAACCGGGAGTCGCAATCCACATTCACTAAAAGACTGAGATTGCTAAAAAAGGGCGAGTTCTCGATGAATTCCCAACCAAGTCGGGTGACGACGAGATTGAAAAAAGTGAAATGTGAACAAAAGAAAAATGTAAAAAGAAGAAAAGAAACGAAAAAAAAGAAACAGTGAAATTACCTTACGAAAAGGGTAAGAAATTGAAAATCAAAAGACGGATTACTGTCGTTGGATGAGCGAAAGGAGAAAAAGAATACTGAGCGAGCTGACAAACATCAATTCAACCAAAAAAATCTAAGTCGAAGAAAGCACGCGCGAAGCCGAGAATTAACCAATATGAAAATGACCATCCAACAACAAAAACGGGTTTCGTAAACAAAATAACTATCGTCTCTTCTAGCAAATCCAGGATCAATCGATAGAAGCGATTTTGGTTACATACATCAAGCTGATATTTTTACAATTTGTGCGTGGAATTATACGAACATTTTGGTATACGAATTATATTAATGTCTCTGCAATCAGTCACTTTTATCTCTCTTGTTGACCGTACGTTTCCTAAGATGTTGATGCTGTCTCAGCTGTTTTCTATCAGTATCGCTGTCTTTAGTATGACGAACGCAGGCTATAGAACTTCCATTCGTTGCTTTTTGGTAGTCTTCCATCTATTTTTCTTTGTATAATCTGACACGTTCCATATCATTTTCTCCTGAATGATACGCTCAAAGTACATTAATATTTGCACCACGATCAGGCACTCTCGGCTTTATTCGCATTCTGTTCAGTATTGATGTATTGCCCATCATGATATTCAATAATATTCTTCAAATTTTATGTTGAAATGTATCCAATAAAGAAAAATAGTTACAAATAATATGGTCACTTTGTAAGTGACGTTCCAAAACTGATCGTCTACACTGAGTTTTCTGAGAAATTCACCTTTACCTGTTTCCCCGTCTATGAAAGATCTGAAAATTTCAGTGATCAATCGCGATATTCACTTTTACATCGCGACATATGTGTCCCCGTTTAATGTTTACTATGGGACAGGTGACTTAACTTGTAGTGCATATCGACTTCGCAGGTATAAGTGGACTTGTTTAAACTTGAGCTGAATGTTGTGCCAGCATACTTTATCCTAAGGTGGACATTTAGTTTTCTGTTAATTATTACAAATTCTTTTTTAGAACTGTAATGTAAGCAATTGGTGATGAGTCGGAAATTTTACATTCTACTTGGTATTAACATTTAACACAAAAACACGGATTACAGTATGTTATTAACAGAGAAAACCAACGAATAGATAGAAAATCACCATAGCGAAATTACAAAAAACAAATTCGGCGTAAAAACTCCTAGGAATGTGTCAGATAAGGAAATAAACAGTAGCTGCTATAAACAATAGCGCCAGTTAAATAAATGATAGAAGCAGATAATGTAAGCTGAAAAAGTAAAGCATATTGACAACTTCGTTTACATCATAATAAAATATCGTATCTTGTGACAAAGAATAAACGGATTCGTTTAAAGTCAAGCCATCGCCTTTTATTAGAATTCAGAATTGACTATTAAACCGGTTCATTTTTAAACGTTCGTCTGATTACTAACGCATTCTTTTAACTCACAGTTGATTTGTCCTTGAGCAAGCTGAGCCTGAAAACTCTCAAGTGCGGCCACAACTCGAAATCGACTTTGAATTCACAGTCGTTCGTTTTTCACACGTCGGATTGCGCGCGTTACATTTTTAATTTGTTAAAGGCGGTAAAGCTTTTCTGCGATAGCTTCGTTTTTTTTTCCAAAAAAAAAAAGGGAAAAAAACACCGTTTTTTTAAATTTTTTCCACAGAAATTCTTTTTAAAATAATAATAAAAAAACAAGATAATACGTTCTCCCGTCATCATTCGTATAAATAAATAATCCGCAACCGGTTTACTTACATTATTAATAAAGCTGGCATTGCGTAATGCCCAAAATCAAACTGAAATGAACCATAAACCGGCTTTTGAAACTGCAATTCAAATAAATTAAAGATAAATCTTTGTGTATTAATTTCATTTTCATTTTTCATCGTTCTGTATACTTTTTATACTATTAAAAATACGCGCCCGTTGATTACTTATTTTATTTCATTTATCTTTTCCGTTTTTTATTACCGTGTACATTTTAGCTAAAATCGTGAGCGCAAGCGGAAATAAACAAAATGATGTAAACACTGAAAATCCTGAGGCCTAATAAATTCTTCAAATTAATTTGCCTCTCCTGTTCATCCTGTCCTATTATCATGGCGGAATATTATTTATCCTTCTTTCTACACCACCTTCCCTGTAAATTTTTCTAACATAATAACTTCCAATATAATAACATGCGGATGATCCATCTGAATGAATAGTCTGCGAAAGAATTGTTCTTTACTTTAAAAAATTATAAGGCGCACGTTTATCGTCTCGTCCTCAGTTCAGTTTGAATTACGAAATAACAATTGAAAACAGAAATGTTGATTGGTCGTTTAAAGTTCATTGTTTTAGATATATCTACTTTAAAAAAAAAAAAAAAAAACACTATTTATCTTTACACGGAATGTAACATTCTGCTTATTACAACTTCGGTAGCAGGAAAACATTATATATTTCATAATTGTTTTTAATAATGGTTTTTCATGTTTTTTTTTTTTTCATTTTACTCTCGACGTGACGTCATTAATATATACACTAATACTCACACGTTTATGCGAGAAGTATAGTCCATCTTATTTGATTTAACGGGAAAGTGACAAAGTCCCTTTTCTATAAGCAGGCAGAAGTGATGTATATAATTAGATATTAAAAATTAAATAGGAACAAGTTAATCGACTACGCCCTTTGTGCTAGTCGTATAGAACAGAACCTAAATCTGCTGTGCAATTCAAGTTATCTCACGGCCATCAGACCATACGCAGAGGGTTTACACATCCGCCATGTTTGAAATTAATTCGTGAAAAGAATGTTTTATGTATCGTGACTTGATAATTTCTATTATTAGAGTTATCTTTTCCGAGTGTGTTTCAATCGTTTCATATCAACGTGTATTATTCGTAATTTCTCATATTATTTTCGTTTTTGTAAATTACGTTTCATATGATTTTTCTTTGTAGGCAAAGCTCATTTCAAAAATAAAAATATAAAAAAAACATATGTGCATATTTACAAAAAAGTATACGAAAACTTACCGAAATTGGTATTTTAACTAGTTTATCGCTAACGTTTAATTTTCCTAGAGCATCAGTTGCAAATTCTTCATAACTTCTGTAAATACTGTTATACATTAACCAATTCATTATGAAGCCTAAAAATGGTAGTATAAAATAAAAGCATTTACACGAAATGAAAGATAAATAAAAGAGAACCTATAAAGTTTAAAGTAAAGTAAATCAAAATAAGACAACGGTAACATTTGAACGGAAAAAAAGAATAAAAAGAAATGTAATTATTTCTATAAATCTTGTAATTAGAAAGAACACGCGATTACAGAAAGTTGCGTACTCAAGATTCAACTTGGAATACGGTATAACGTTGTTATATATAGTTAAAGTTGCTATAACATTTTTTTTAGCGAACAATCAAAAACGGAAGTAGTGCAAGTTAAAAGATTGGTTTTTATACCCGTGTTCCGAAAACGGTTTCTTTAAACGGGGACGCAGTATGTTTTTAAAATTGTTCGTTGGTACTTTGACAAATCTAAGGAATTCAATTATTACGGTTAATTTATTTTTTAACTATTGTTCAAGTAACTACGCAATTTGCACAGTTTATTTTATTAAACGAATTTTCTCATTTATTAGGAGTGAAATAAAATTTAACATCTTAAATGGCGAGTACCTTTTTCTTGGTTTTACTTATTCTTTTCTGCTTAACATTTAAGTATTACTTATATCAGGTGACTTTCAATTGAACACTTTTCCTCCTTTCATCACGTTTTCACTCTACCCCCATCCGTTCGCATTTAATTGTGTTTTTAATCATGTTCCCTTTGGAATGCTTTGATTTTTCAGCTGAGTTCCACTCCCCCCTCACCAATTTATCAACAGTTTCTAGCTCGGTCCTACTACTTATCCTATCTTTCCCATTCCTATCAGTAACTTCCTTATTAGATTTTTTTAATCTCCCCCACCATCGATCGAGTAGTGTACTACAAGCAATATGATGCAGTTTCCTTTATTGCTGCGTTAGTAGCTTTCATTAGCGAACCAGAAAGAAGAAAAAATATATGACGAGGACTATTAATTAAAAATAAAAGTACATTTTCCGTAGCTTTTTTAACAAAGGTTAAAACGGGAATTCAAAATTTTTGACGCAGAAATATCAAGTTATAAAAAATTTTTTTTTAAATTGAAAATTTTTATGAGCTTTATAAGAATAATGTTTAATAATAAGCGTATAAGTTGTTACAAAGTTGTAAACATTGTTGTATACTTTATGAGGAAGAGCATGCTTTTCATTTCTTTTATTTTTTATTTTATTTGTTATTAATTTTAAAATTAAGATATTCCAGTTATATTAAATAAACGTATACGACCATATAACGGTCACTGTAAATGAAAGAATTTTTTTCTTTTTTTCTTTTTAATGTTAATCCCCATAGCTATGCGCATATGTGGTGTAAATTGTATTATATTTTATGAAAATTGTAGATATTTCTTAAGTAAGTAAGTAAGTAAGTATAAATAACAAACATTGCTATTAATATAATTCTGTTCCATACTGTTGTGGTATGTTATAAATCTTATTGAAAAGTAAATAAATACACTTTAAACCACAAATTGTTATTTAATTATCTAGAATAAAAATAAAACACCGACTAGTTTCGGATAGTATTATCCATCTTCATGGTGTATATATATATATATATATATATATGTATGTATAAACAACTAAAATTACAAACAACAAATGTAACTGTCAACATTAATAAAATCACCATTAACTAATAAAAAATTCGAATCAATGTAAAAAATCACAGCAAGTAATTATTATTTAGTTAAAATATAAAAAATGATAAAATGTAAATTTTAATAAATTTGAAATGTAAAATAAGTTAAAAGATGGAAATAAATCAATTAAATAAATAATTTAAAATAAATTAACACGATGAATATTAAAAGGTTAAATAAATGATGGATTATTGTTAGGTAAATTGTTATTAATGACATTATTTTTGTGTTTCTGAATATAATAATTTTCCAGTAAAATCTAAGTATTTAATGTTTTTACAAATAATTTTTAAAAATAGTTCGGCTATGTTATTATTTATCACATGTTTTTCTAAGATTAAATGTTTGGCAAATGTGGATTTTTCAATATAGCCATATTTTAAAGCATCACATGTGTTCCTTGTTCCTTATATCTGATTGCGAAAGATCTTTTTGTTTGTCAACAGATGTATGCTTTAAAATATGGCTATATTGAAAAATCCACATTTTCCAAACATTTAATCTTAGAAAAACATGTGATAAATAATAACATAGCCGAACTATTTTTAAAAATTATTTGTAAAAACATTAAATACTTAGATTTTACCGGAAAATTATTATATTCAGAAACACAAAAATAATGTCATTAATAACAACTTACCTAACAATAATCCATCATTTATTTAACCTTTTAATATTCATCGTGTTAATTTATTTTAAATTATTTATTTAATTGATTTATTTCCATCTTTTAACTTATTTTACATTTCAAATTTATTAAAATTTACATTTTATCATTTTTTATATTTTAACTAAATAATAATTACTTGCTGTGATTTTTTACATTGATTCGAATTTTTTATTAGTTAATGGTGATTTTATTAATGTCGACAGTTACATTTGTTGTTTGTAATTTTAGTTGTTTACACATATATATATATATATATATATATATATATATACACCATGAAGATGGATAATACTATCCGAAACTAGTCGGTGTTTTATTTTTATTCTAGATAATTAAATAACAATTTGTGGTTTAAAGTGTATTTATTTACTTTTCAATAAGATTTATAACAAACATAGCAATGAGTCAGCTGACTCTTTAGCTCGCTCAGCCGCCCATAATGGTCCTTTCCTCGACTCTTTCCCTTCTTCAGGCATTCTTTCTCTATCACGCTTTAATCATTCCAAACTTTGGTTGGACATGTATCCATCTTTATTCTCAAATCATTATTCATACTACCGTCTTATTCAACCGGTTTTTCCTGCCTTGGTTTCATTCTGTTCCTGTCTGTCGTCGTTCCACGGTTGTTTCCTTAATTAGACTCAGAATCAATCATTCTCTCCTCCCTTCTACTCGCTTTCGATTCGCTTTGTCCCCCGTTTATATTATAGTTACTTTCCTGTGCTGGCATAATGAACACTCGATGCTGCTGAACGAATTTGATGAGAGAGACTACAGGGAAAAAAATGTTGATAAATGTTTAACAATATAAAAACATTTATAATTTTTAATTAGCGGTATTTTTTGAAAGGACTCGCCAACTACGAACGTTAATTCAGAGCAAGAGGAAGTTTTCTATATTCTTACAGAGTGGAGATTCAAAGCAGGTCCTATGTAAACGAAACACCGCTGCCTAGTCAAGCACGCTATTCTATATTGTCTTATATCGGTTATTATTAATTTTCATTTTTATAATTGTTACCGTAATGTATCGAGTATGTTTTTCATAATTAAGATCATTTTTCATAATTAAGAAAAGCCTAAATCATATTTTTTATTAAATGAAAATAGATTTTTTCAAAAATTTCACTTTGATTGTTTCGTTGAGAAAAAAATTCGGAATATTTTAAAAACTTACTGGACGAGTCCATAGTGATTAGTACGTTTGAGTTTTCTTCGGTGAGCAAATCGATACCTTTGCCTAAATTAATTCGCTGTAATAAGCTACTTGAATAATTCTGTGAAAATTCTATCAGTCCCCATACGTAATTTTTCTTTACCGCCTTAATTGCTTCATCTGCATCGCCAAACGGAACCTGTAAAGTGTACGAAATACCGGTTACTCCATCTTACTTTATTCAACTTTATTTTATTTGTAAAACTAACCCCCCCCCCCGTTAGTTTTTATGAATTAGCGCGGGAGAAAAACGCAAAGTTAATTCACATACATGTAGAAAGTTTGTGAGTTGAAAGAAATATATATACATATATATGTATATGCGCTACCGATATATAGTGTCACTGGCCGATATTGAAGATGCCAATTACATTTTAGAAATCAATAATATTTTACCTCCGGGGATGGCAGTGTGGGGATAAGAGAGGAAAATTTCACGAGTTTCTCGTTTTTTGTAGAATTTTGTACTCCTCGTATTGTTCGCGAAATTCCAGCTTTGCCCAACGACCGAATTTTTAGCTGACAGAGAAAATAAATATACATAGTTCGCTTTTCATAGTTTTCACTTTGTGTTTTTCCAATAGTTTCTAGAAAAATATTCAACGTTTTTGAAAAAATATCTAAAAATCAAAACCGAAAATATTACACCTCGGCTTCCTTTGATAATATTCATTCGGCAACTTTAAGAGGCCTAATCGGCCTAGTCGGCCTTCGTTAACATCACCGGTCCAATTTAATCAATAATCACATGATGAATTATTCTGTGCAGCCGGTGGCGGATTTAGACCTAGGCCCATAGGGCCTGGGCCTAGGGTGGTAACATTTGAGGGGCGTCAAAATTTAAAAATTTGCTAAAATTTAAAAGGCGCCTAAACCGAAAAACATTTTTTTGTTCCGGTGGCTTAAAGGTCGAAATTGCCGAAGTTTTCCGTCAACTGTGAGATTGAATTTTTCTATTCTAGTGTGTTGATAATATCTTGTGATTTTTTTCAATGCTCTGGTTTAGTGAAATTCCAGTCGTCTATCCTCGTACATTTTTTTTTTTGTAATCCTATTGAGTGTTCCTGTTCTATTCTTCATATTCCTGTCCTGTTCGGTGGTGACAAGCGCCATAGAAGGTTTGTAAGACTGCTCCGAAGCCTACGGAATCCGAAGACCGGTGTGATGCCCGTTAGTTGGCTCCCGAATCAAGAGGGATGTTCGTCGCGAGCTTAGATGTGCGGAGGGGAGGTCCCACTGTTTTTTTTTTTTTTTTGGAGGGTCCCTCTAGGTAAGCCAAGTCCATGTCCCTCGCGTGGTCCGATTGATGGTGACGATGAGAGTAAATGGTTCGCAAATATGTTGGATGTTCGCGCCGCCGAGGGGACATGCATAGCGTCCCATGAAATGAGATGGTAATCGCTCTCGGGGGGTGTCTATTAACGGGGGTCCCAGCCTAGTCCGCCATTAGGTTCGGTAGACCAGGTAGGAGGGAAAGTGTCCGTGTGGGGCGTCGCTGTGGTACACTGCCGGAAAGATGCCGGGTGGCCCAGTTTGCACGTTCTCGCGCCATGTTGTAATCAGCGGGTGTCGTTGGGACAAATAAAGGGTGATTCCTCTGTGTAGGCTACAACGGGGGTTCCGCGTATAGTACGTGGCTGGGCGTCTCCGTCCCGATTCAAAATAAGTGTGGCGACTCAGTTGCGCGTACTCCACGCGCTGTGTGTCATCGGGTGTCTGGGAATTTTTAATTAGTCCAACGGGAGACCGGCCTAGTCTGCCGAGTCTTTCTCTCTATTAGGTAAATAAATTTTAATTGTTTTCATTTTTCCTCTTCCATATATCATTCAGTGTTCCCGTGTCTCTTCGTGCCGAGGGCATTTGGATTCGCGGGAAACTACATAATAATAATAATAATAATGAATTTCCCCGCTAAAAATAATCCACTATCATCATTTCATCTCTTCAATCATTTTTATAACCAGAATCCTTTTTGCGATAAATACCGTATTTATGGCTATACCTTCATCAATCAGGAACACGAAAAAACCAGTGCGTGATACATTAAGACATCACAAGCTAGCTCTATGATGGGGCGGTTTCCTCCGTATTATCCGAGTTAATCACCACCTACCGAATCAAAAAAGGTAATCTTAATCTGTCAATCTTTACGATGTCCACCGAATCTTATTCCGTTAATTTTCTTAATTTCTTTAACATTGACGATAGATGATTGCAATAATTTTAAAATATTTGAATCACCTATCGGTCAATCGTTCACTCCTGGTGGTGCATTCCGTTAACTCCCTAAGTTTCAGCTTTGTAGCCATTCGTGTTTTCCTTATACCGCCCTGTCACCGGTCATTTAAATTCAGAATGTACCTGGTGTACGCGCTTCCCAACCCCTCATAATTAATCAAAACTTCAATCGCTTGCTTTAATTGTTTAATCATTCATAATCATTTTTTTATTTTATCATTTTAATTCAATCATTCAACGTATATCGCAGATAATTCATCCTGCAACATTTTAACATTCTTCTTCATTATCGCTTGGTTCGCCAAGATCATTTGCGGAGAGGTCGTTATCCTCTACATTTTCATTTACAATCAGTATTTTCATAATTATTATCATTATTTTTCTTTGTCCCGCTACTCACCGTCATAACGCTTCGACTCCCTCAATTTCGTGGAGTTCGAACATAACGCATGGTGGGCAAGCATTCTTTATCTTTTATTATCATGTCAGTCACCGTCAAAACGCTTAGGCTTCGTCAATTTCGAGAAGTTCGAAAAAAACGCACGGTGCGCAACTTTATCATTCATCATACTCATATATTATTTAAATTCAATTCTACTAGTACTTGGTAAGGACCGTTTGGGCCTTATATATTTTTTCCCCCTCAACCCTTACATTAATTTTTTCAACCCTTTTATATTTTTTTATTTATTTTTGTTGTTACCTTGTCTTACCTTGACTGAGTGTGGTCCCAGTAGTATAACCGTGATATTATAATGTGTAACGTGCGGCGTGTATGAGCGGATTCGATGGTGGAGATCTGTTCAGGAGACTCCGTAGCTTGGCAACGGATGGTCCGAATTTCCTCGCTCTTGGGTCACCTAAGTTCTCATCCAAAACTTCTGTTTTGGATGGAAATAAGAGTGGGGCAGTGTGACACTTTCGATATTTCTCACGCTGCACCGAATTAAAAAATGATAATGATTATTTTCTCCAATTTCTAAATTCCATATTTCTCAGGCTTATCTGCTCCGATTTTTATTTCTCCGGCTTCCTCGGGCAGCGTGCAAACTGAGCATTCTCCGACCATAATGCTAGATCGACAAATTTTGTGGGAATTGCCAATGTGCACAACGCCAATTTGGCGATCCGTGCATATGTGTGTGTTAATTATATGAGGGTGGTTTGTCCGATGTTTGACCGGTCTGTCGTTGTGTGCGTCAGAGATGCGAGTCGAGCTACGTCGAGGCATGAAAAGTTTTTTCTAAGAACCCGAAAAAACCGACGCAGGGTACCCGCCGCTCTACCAATTTTGAAATGTTCTAGAAAAATCGGCAGCGTGTTGTGATTTTTTATGTATATATTTTTATTATTAGGCAAAATGACCGTTTTTCGTTCTAATCGTCGTCGAATTCACTGTGTTCTCAACTGCAACGCGCCGGGAGGCATTTTCTGTAATTCATTGTTATACGCCGTTTTTAGGCAATTTTAATGCGACTCTTTAAGTTTTTATTCATTACTTTCAAACTTTTTAAAATTTCATTGTATTTGTTTTTCGAATAAACTGTTTCTCTCGATTAAAAATTTTTTTGTTTCGTTATTTGGACACGCTTTTTTCGTGATATCTCTGCCGCGGAGACCTTTCCATTTTCGTTGCCCTTAAAAGGGCCTAAAGCTCTGGTCGACTGAGCTACCGGTAGCGATACACCGTAACGTATCGTTGGCGTCCGATAAATATCTTATAAAATAAATTCCGAAAATTTATTATTTTATTTTTTTATATTCGACCTTTTTTTATCGCGAAAGTCAGTCCTTTACAAATGACTTCCGGAACAGGGACTTGTGAAGAATATCAGTTCTTCATAATATATATGTACACATATATAAATATATTATAAATCATTACAAGAAAGACGACATCTCTATACGGGCTTAGGGCGCCATCACCATCAAATCCGTCATTACCTAAGAAGGTTCTCCGTGACTTCTTTCTTGGTTCCACTGTTTTGAGTTTTGACTGTCTGCATTATTTTAGTTTGCATCCCTTCCTTTGAACTTCGTCTTTATTGCTCTTTTTATCCCTTCCCGCGATATTACGGTGAATCATTATGTGCAGCTAAATAAGGTTTTCGGTGAATTTTTTCTTGGTTTCACTGTCTGCATTATTTATTGTTGCACCTCTTCCTTTGAACCCCGTCTCTACTCTTTACCGTTACTTTTTTTATCTCTTCCCACAATATTTTAGCACAGTCTTAATTCGTCTCTCGTTGCGTTCTTTTAATGTTCACCCCTTTTTATCGTTTCTTCCGAGCTGTCTGATTTTTACGTTTTTATGAGCCAGTCTTGATTTAAATTTCCCGCATTAATTTTACCTCACAGTGTATTTTGCTAAACAGTTTGACTTTTTCCGAACATATATAAAATATCTTCTCATAGTAAGAGACTAAATTCACTGACCTCTACTGACTGTAGAACCCTACACGTATACTTATTGTGTTTTTGTATAAAGTTCGTCATCTCAAACTTGTGACTTCTATATTTCATTTTCCGGCAGTGCTTCTAAATCGGATATGATTCAACATTCTTTGTATTCCGCTCTGCCCCTTTGAACTGTTAAATGTCAATTGCAATGAATAAAATAATAACTGACATGTTTTGAAGGACCGACAATAGTTTTAACTATAATCGCTACGCAGTCGATCTCTGAAATACGTTGGTCATTACTTTTTTTTTCGTTTTAATTAAATTTTATACATTGTATTTCGGCAATTGAATATATCCGTGTTGTATCCGGTAATATGATATTGAATCACCAAAAATCCAAAGCAATTCTTACCTGTCTTTATTCGTACATTTATGTACTGAGAAGTATGTATATATTTGGTAAATTCAAATTTTTTATATCACTTTCTTAAATTCCGTTTTTTAATCACTGCAATTATCTTTTTTAATCATCACTTAAAATGGTATATTTATTATACAATTCCGGCGCGTTTTGAACCTTAAGTCGAGGTCACGGAATAAATTTTGCAATATTCGTGGATTTTAAGTTTCGAAAAGCGTCCGAATTGGAAATATTTTAATAAGCGCGTGTTTCGGTATTATTGATAATATCGTAAATGTCAGTAAAAATATTAATCATATTTTTAATTTTTCCTTCGGTATTCTGTTTGCTCGTAATATTTACTTATTCGATAGAATTACGAGTATTCAGAATTTTCCAATATTATTTTTGTATAAATATACTCGGTATTTTTATTCGAAATAATACGGTATCTTTCTCGAAACAATTCTATCGGTAAGGTATAATGAAAACTCAGAATTAAAATAATTTAAAAAAGGGAATATCAAGTAAACAGAATTATCGTAATGATAGCGGTCTGATGAAACAATTTCTCCGAAATCATTGTAGAAATAAATTAGAAGTAACAAAAAATTGTGAAATATTCGGTAATCTCTACACGCTACCGAATTAGTCAAAAGGACGCTTATTTAAATTTATCCACGCTTGAAGAATAATGAAATTTATATAAAGTATATTGCAAAAATTAGTTATCAATTTTATGTAAGTAGTCGTATAAATTAATGAAAATAATGTAAAATGAGATTACTTTTTTTATGGAAAACCAAAAATTCAATTAGGGCGGGTTCGTTGAAACTACATTAAATTAAAATGATGGTTTGGGAATAGAATAAGAGGAAAAAACACTTTTCCGCAGTTCTTCTTGATGTTAAAGAGTGTCCCTTGTATATTAAAGTTTATACAAAATTAACGTTTTTATAGAGGTTCGAAATTTATTCACGAATTCATAGTAGATGAACGTTTTTCTCCTAAAAAATTAAGTTACTTATTATTTTTGGTAAATTATTAAAAATGATTTAAATCAGGAATCCCCTCCCTAGGTCAGACCGAAATTAGTTCCGAAACATATTTTCCAGTAGTCCGTTGGTTTCATATGTCAGGAACCGGTGGTAATTAAGTATTCAACATAGACGAGAAAGCGTGTACATTGAGAGAATAAAGTTTCAGAACATATACGAATATAGCGAGTAGGAGAAAAATATTGCACAAACTTACCAGACTAACGTTATACTTTTTCAAATATTCCAAATACTGACAACTGAACAGCGTTTCCGGGCAATCCGATGTGTTGCCTCGGTACTGAGACAGCGCGTCGCGGTTGATGACAGCCATCGATACATTTTTTGGCGGATGGCCAATCGAAAAATCAAAAGCTAATAAAACGAGTACCGGTAAAAGTATGGCAAAAAGAACACCACTGAAAAAGAAAACCCAGACTGAAACTAAATTCTATTGTTTTACATCAAAAAAAAAAAAAAAAAAAAAAGGAAAAAAACGTTTTTTCTTCGCATAGGCAATTACCAACTAACCTAATATTCCTTTTCATCCAATAGTATTGTTTCAGTAGTTGCGCCTTCGTACGAGAAGCACTCCATATTTCACTTTCTTCGAACACAACGGCAGAACTTTTTGTATTCGGATGCGACCGAAACGAATTCTAAAAATATTTTAAACAAGTTGCCCGGTTGAGTTGATAAAATATTACACACGCGTTGAAATAAATCACACGCTGAAGATGGAACGGAGAGAACATTAGGAATGAGAGTAGAAAGGAGAATAAAGGAATTTGATATTTCTTGTGCAATATACGATTACGAAATTACAACTAGAAGAAATTGGTAGTGTAAACGAGATATAAAAGCGAAACAAAAATAATAAAATTAATCGTCTGGAATAGCGAACAATAATCATAAAATAATAGCCAGTTAGTTGGCATTAGCAAAAAGTTTTAGCAAATTGATTATTCTGGATGTTTTTATAATTTAATTAAAGATTAAAAATTACGAAGCTGTTGCGGCGGACGGATTTGAAGAAGAAAAACCAGAATAAACTTCAGACAGAATTAGATTTCAGTCAGCTAAAGAAGACGTTAAGCATACTTTTATTAAACTATACGATACACTGATAGCTGTAAATTTTAGTGGATCTCTCTGTTATTGCTTGGTGTTTAAAAGATCAAGGGACCATGCGACTCAAAGACGGTAGCTCTAGTGTGCAGCATCTTATTCGGTCTGTCTATGCGCTTGCATCTTAGTCGAGTTGTGTTATCAATTCTCTCTGTTCTCGCCCTACAGGCAGACATAATAGACAATACCTGTATATCATAAATTTTAGAAAAAGACTATTACGTGATGTTTCTGTGCATTTCAGATCATCGTGGAATGGAAGCGCTTGATTGATTATGATCATCCTGTGACACGAAGTCTACCATAGCTGGAGGAACACTAGGGCTCTGGCTTTCAAAGCCAGCAACAAAACTGCTTCCAAATAAAACGGAATGCCGTGAATATTCAGTCGTTTCAGAATTAAATGTGCTGCCTGTAGAAAAATTTTAAACGATTTTGCGATAAAATGATTATCGATATCACGTTTTCTTTCGGTCTGAAGAAGACTTTGTGATAATTTAACCTTAAAATTGTATAATGATAAAAACCTATTAATAAACATTAACCACCAAAGTTCATTGAAACTAACGCGATTATTTTCAATAAACGTCTTCGTGTTAAATGTTTTAAGATGCCAGACAATAATATTTGAAAAAGAATAATAATAAAATAAAAATACATTTTCTATTTAAAATGTTCGAATAGTAGCGTGCTTTTAAGGCGCCGGAAATTATAAATCGAAACGGAAAAAAAAGGGGGGTTTTATTTTCAGTTAGCCCTACAATCAACACCAGAAAAAACGAATTCAGCAATACATTCGCAACTAGTAGTACCCGCAATGCTACATCTTTTTCAATTTGCGTAATTTAATTAACTCGGCGCAAGTGAAATTTTCAAAAATTACGATAGGCGACAGCGGGATTTTCCATCCGGACGAAACACAATTAACTAACCAACTATGCCATTAAATAAGTTAGTGCGATTATAAGACCACCGGACACTTAATTGCCCCCTAATAACGGAAATAACAGGTACATAAAAATAACCGGAACAGACCATTCGCTACTTTCAACGTATTTAATTTAGAAAAAAATGTCGCTTAATTTTTTTCTGCTGCTAATTTTAAACGAATATTCGTTAATTTTGAATGTCTTTTAAATAGCATATTAAGGAAAATTATCGACGTCATAAAAATTAACTTTAATAATAGCAACTGAACAGAAAACTATAAAAGAAAAAAATATACATACTTACATATATATGCAATACACTTTGGTCAAAGAAGAAAACGTAAATGTAATCATAGAAAAATTAATAAAAAAAGCGCCTTGAAAATGGAGAAGAGTTGTTCCGGAAACAAATTAATTTCGTGTTTTTAATAAACATATTTATTTAAAGGCGTTTGTGATTTTAATTATATAATAACGGATATAAAGTTAACTGAATCTTTAGACTATGCATATTTTCGCGATTTCGCCATTTCGCGACGCACAAATATATTCCAATATTAAAAATACGTTTCACGTAACGGTTTTTTTTGGGGGATTTTTTTTTTGCCTTTTTTTTTTATGATATTACGTATGTTATGTATAGAATTTTACGTCAGTTCTTACTTCGGTATTTCTGTTGATACTGTCTTCTTGCTGCTTTACGCTTAATATTAAAAATGCATCTTCTAAAGTAGGCGAATTATTTTGCCGCATCAAATCATTCGGTGAACTTTCCGCTAGTAATACTCCATCTCTCATTAAACCTATCTAATCATAAAAATTCCTTTATTGATGTAAACTTCAAAAAATAACGCGTTACATTATAACATATAAAATAGAATTCTCTGACAAACAAAGCTATTTATATGTATATATCCGATCCGAAAAAATGTTGAAGTTTTTTCTAAATAAATGTCTTAAAGTAAAGTAACGTAAAGTGAGTTACACACCCTTGAGAGGGCGTTGCGATTGTGAAGTTAAGCTTTCCATAATGGTACTAAGCCCAACGGCACTAATGAGAGTAGGGGGGCCAGTTCCTTTCTACTTGGGATCCGCCTTTACCTTCCCAGATTTCTCTGATACCCAATTCAATTTCAGATTAGGTATAGACCTGGGAGCGACTTGGATCCGGGACGAGACAAGTTTCGATAACCTATGACACTTCTGATTTAGTAGCCAAGCACCTTAACCACTAGACTATCACGTTGCCTAAATGTCTTAACTCAACCCGTTTTCTTTTTTTTCTCATTAGCTGCTTGCATGGAAGAAAATTCAGTTTATGAAGCATCAATAGGTGCGCAGTGCATCGAATTAATCGAAGAATCCTGAGCCGTTCCTTCCGAGAAAATGTAGCCAAGCTATGTGAGTAAAGGTAGATTAGAGCAAGTGTGACCGCGGTAATAAAAAAAGAAGAATCAATAATAATATCATTAATAATAATAATAATAATAATAATAATAATAAAATCAAACCCCTCTGGGGGGGGGGGGGATCGCCAGAAATGAAATCACTTTATTAATATTAATATAACTGCACAATGTCCATCTATGCGCATATCTGCGTGAGTGATGGAATGTTATATAAACAATAACAATTTCTTAATAACAAGATGAAAAAATAAAAAAGATAACAAACGTAAAAATGTAAGGGAACTTCAATATTTAAACATGAAAATGGAGAAAAAAACGATAAAGAATGGAATACATAATAAAAAGAAAGAAAAAAATATATATACACATATACATATATATACATACATATATATATATATATATATATACATATACATATACACATAATAATCGGGCTTGACGATATTTGCAAGTTAATATAGCTTATATTAATCCAGAAGCGGATAAATTGATTACTTGTGTATGGAATCGTGCAAATAAGTTGTTAGATGTTTTCGTAGTAGCAAGGGGAAATACGGAAAAGATTTTAAACGAGGAGACAACAAGTTGAATTTAATCGGAGCCTGGTAAATAATCTGCATTCTCACGTGATGTTTTTTATATTTTGGAACGCTTGCATACACAAATTATTAGATATTCTAGTTACTCCTCCCTTGAACGAAATGTAAAATCTATTTTTATATTTATGAACAAATATAAGAATTAGAAGATCATAAATTGTTTTACAATCTAGTACACACTTTTCCGACCCAAACCTACCTTTAGAAACTAATAGATTTTATTACCAATTTTTATAGTTTTATTTTATTAACGTGATAGTGTGCAGCTCCCCCCCCCCCCAGAAAATTATATCATGTCAATATTGGCTGATAAAACGCTAAATAAATCCGAACTAAATATGTTGATGGAAAATATAATAATAATAATAATAATAATAATAATAATAATAATAATAATAATAATAATAATAATAATAGGAACAATAACATCGATGTCGAAATAATATTTAAATTCATCTGGCGATACCAATGTACAAGAGTGTAGGCAACGGCCTGGAGACGGAGGAAGATTACAGAATGCATTAGGGATTAAAACCTTTCGACCACAGAGAGAAAACCGTACATATTTTTGGAGAGGATATTATTGTTTCCCAACCACCAAACCAGCCGCCTGTTCAATATGGATTCAAAAAGTTTCCTTAGGCAACTTGCGAGAGAAATGCAACAGAAGGAAGAGGAATTTCTATTCTTGCTAATAGAAGCGATGATAAAATGACGGAGGAACAGAACCAAGATGGAGAATAGAATTGAATAGTTCCAAAAGTATTCCGTGATAATATTTAGGAAGGTTCTTGAGAATAGTTTAAGATAACCTATCCGTCTACGGAGGAAAATTAGGATTTTTCGGAAATTATGATAAAAGTTCATTAAAAGTGTGTGAACGGGCATTAAAAAGTGCTCAGAACAGTTTGAGAAAGTTCAAGTTCATTAACATTAGGAGGACGTAGGACGGAGCGACACAATCGACAAAAGCAGCTGGCTAGAACACAGGAAGTTAGATTTGAGAAGATTTTCGGTTTTCGGAAATCCTTAGCTAGCTTCCAGATCTATCTAGAAAGGGAAGAGCAGAAAGCGCAGCCCAAGGCGCTTTCTTATTTAATCGATCACTGCAAAGGAAAACATTGGTTAAATGAACAAAAAAACCAAGGAAAAAAGTAAAATAATTAAAATATTACCGCACTGCAAGGTACCAATATCTAATTCATGAAAAAAAAAACGAAAATGGAAAGAAGAAAAAGTTCTTTTACCTTCATTAGGGTAGCTGAAGATTTAAAGAATTTCAAACTTCCGAGACAGAGCGAAACGGGTTAACGTGTTCTTATATTTACACATCCGTAGGGGAACGTAATTGCACCGACCAATTTCATATTACACAAAAAACGAAAAAAATAATTAAGGTCTTTATTATCCATATGCGACACTGCTGGAAGTCGACCGGTAGGAAAAATTTCGTCACGATGACGAAATACGGAAGTTTTCGACATTTATTATTATACATTTACGTTGCGAGAAAAAATACGAATAAAATAAATATGTACGCGTGTTAAAGAAATATTGTATTAAAATGTACAGTATAAAACGACTTCCCTCGTGGTAAATAATTCAGATGATGGAGATGTCTTAGAAGGACGTAATTAACCTACACAACTAATGTATTCATCAAGGAGAAGGGAATAAAAATAACTATTTTATATTTAACGTACGCAGTATTTATTGCACATTAGTGATATTTGACAAAAGTTTCTGATTTGAAAAATTACGATATATAGAATTCTTAGTTTCCAGATGATCAACGTGACGTGAGAAAACAGCGTCAATGCATGTGTTATTTCTGGTTGTCAAGATTGAATGTTTCACATATGAACTCGATGAACCGAGATCCTTCGCTGCTTTGTAAATTTATGTGTATATCTCCACCAAGAACGACGGGTACCGAATGATACTCCTTCTCCCTAACAAGCCTAAATACACACGCCTTTGGACTGCATGCCAATAAATTCAACTCAAAGAAATCTTCAATTGAAGTCACTCCCGTTACATTTTTTGGTGGCGCAAATTCTGATCGATGGCGTTACTCCCGTCCCGTTACACTTTTTGGTGGCGCGAATTCTAGAACGACGCTCCATAACTAAGACATATTCATGTCAAAATATTAAAAATAATATATAACTTTAAAAAAACAGATCTCAATTTTCTTTGATAATTTTTTTTTCACTTTAAAAACATACTCGTATGTGTTGGTTCGGCTTACTGTGTTTATTTTCGCTTATGCACGAATGAACTTTCAATAAAGTTTCGATTTTTCCCTCTGGGCGAATAACTATGCCCGCCTACGTACACGCACGTATTTCAAATTCACAATTTAACGCACTTTCTTTACTTCATTTTTGTAACTTGTAAAATTTTACTCGACGCGTAATTTGTAACAAAATTGTCTTCGTGCTGTATTTTATATCTATTAAGAGCGACTAGTTCATAAACGAATATAAAATAATAATTCAAGCATTAGTCGGTTTCAGTATTGTTTTTTAGCTAACAATCGTCTTCCACCGGCTACTTGTATCAGGAAAGAGATAAACAATTTCGACGAAAAATAAAACTGTCGCGAACTGCGAAAGAAAGTGTCTATGACACAAACAGAGTTCGTTTTTAATTTTCTTACAAAAAATTAATAGCGGTACCTTTTTTTACGCCGCTTGTACTCTATACATGGGAAGACTATCCGGCCTTAATATTAATTTTTATATATTTTCAATATTTAGCAGTCACACTCGAACCTAATTGAAATTATCCATTCCTAATGACGTTTAAATTAAATTCGATCATAATACCATTAAAAAATTTGCATAAACTCTAAATATTGGCTAAAAAACAATATTATTAAAAATCACTGATTACGCTTGAATTGTTATCTTATATTCGTTTGTATATCGATATAAAATAGAGTTTGAGAAAAATTCTATCAGAAATTAATATTATCCAGTGGCGGCGCGTTGAGCGAAATTTTACAGGGAGTTTTACCTTTCTCGACCACTTTGAATAAAGTAGATAAAAAGGGTTAAATTAAGAATTTAACATAGGTGCGTGTACGTTTACGGGCCGAGTTCTGAAGGGAAAAATATTAAATTTTATAGAATTGTAAAATCTTGACACCGCGAAAAAATTTGTACCGATGCATCAAAACACAATATAACTTACGTAGCTGTACGTTTCAATGTAATACAGTATACTGTTCTATTCGCTAATATCCATCTGCCTTATTACCATTCACAATAACTGATATATTCCGATTCACTAATATCTAGCAAATATTCTGCGATACTAAATATCTTCACATCCTGTTATTATTGTAATTTTAAACATTTCTCACCAACATCGAGAATTACAAACTATTTTCATGTGAACGCTCCAGGTCACGCAAAGGATATTTTCTGAATGAACATGCGTTGAGAGCAACGAAAGAAGTGACTTTATCCGACCCTCTCTAGTATTGTCCATTCCCGAATCCAAAATTTCCACTTGTTTCAGATCAATCAATAACACAAACATAGAACATTGCTGAAATTAAGAATTTATATTTCAAAATATTTTCATAGTACCCGAACTCAAATCTGTACAGAACTTCTATGCCCAATTCAAACGGGAAATATAGCGCTCACTTCGGTATTGGTCACACCAATTTATATCATAGTTTACGAGCTAAAAAAAAACTGATTCCCCACAACGACGTTACTTATTCAAAGTCTATTCCTCGTTTAAAATTCAGTCAATCTTGTCTGATAAATCATTGTAATAAATCGTTAAAAGAATAATGGTTCAGAAGTTATCAATTTCTCAAGAAAAAATATCGCTCAACGTATCTAATAATAATTATCTTTTAGGGTGCTTCCAGCTACTGTAGCAGTATATGGCGCCTAAAAAGGATTCCACAGAAAGAGCAACAATTATTCCAACGGGCGCCACGATTTTAAAAGTCTAAAAAACACTGATCTTCAATGTAAATGTAACAATTTAACTTATCTTTTAATACTTACACAATGAGCTTGTTTGGCTTCTTCTATGTAGTGAGTGGTTATCACAATAGTTTTACCCTTCTGCGATAGTTCTAACAAGTAGGCCCATATACTACGGAGAAAAAAACAAAAACAAATGAGAAGCAAAATTAAAGTGAATTACTCTTATTTCGCCAATTATGGTCACAAATATCGGAAAGTGCATACATAAATTAGATATAACATGGTATCTTTAATGTTTCTACTCCAGCATAGAAGAGACGTTCGGAAAATAAGCTAGCCTCTGTGTAGTAACTGAAATGATTTCAATCGAAATATGGTAGGCGTATAGTTGTAGACCCGCTTCGATCGATGTCGGACCGTTTTCTATGTGAGATAAATGGGAATAACAGTGTTGCGTATTAATCCCGCCACTCCAAGTACGAATAACAATCGAAAATCATTGATAAATTAAGGTGAATATATGGCCACGCAGCGCTGTGACATGTTAGGGTGCGGAAATAGGTAGAATATTCAATAAAGGTCGAGCTCCTTAAGAATGAAGAAATTTAAGACGGTGTTTTCTAAAAAAAAAAAGGAAATAAAAAAGGTTCTCGCATAATCCGTCTCTTAGGAGTGGCGTGATTTTCGTCGAATTCTTTGCGGTGAAACTGTTATCACTTGTCGCTGATTTTTTTGCTTGACGTTTAAGTCCTGAATCATCTGACTTACCTGATATCAAATAATTTTCATCTTTTCAAGCACTTGAAGTGTTTTCTCGGTGTTCAGACGCGCACGTCATTAACGCATGTATGGATTGATTCGAATCGCAAGGGGTAGACTTTGACTACGTCGAAATTTAAAAATTAATTTTCAGAAGGGGAAAAGTGTTTAAATGAAGAAGCGATCATACGGAGAAATTAAAAAATTCACATATTTCATCGACGATTTCATTTCGAATTTAATTTTTTGACCAGATTTATCTGGAGCTCCTCATTAATCCGGGCGCTTTTTGTACCTAAACTGTTCGCGGATCATTTGAAACAATTCGTAATCAACGCCGCAACCAAAAGATTTATTCCTTAAAATTCATGTCATGTTCATTGCTTTTTTTTTTTTGTAAAAAATTGATAAGAATTACGAATTTTTACCTCGCGCTTAGGATCGGATCTACTCCCACAGTTGGTTCATCTAAAATCATTAACTGCGGATCGTGCAGTAAAACTACCGCAAATGATACTCGTCTTTGTTGTCCTCCACTAAAATATAAAACCAAATAATTAAAAAAAAATATATATATATATATATTCGTATACCTTGTTTTAGTTTTTTTTACTTACAGATGAAACATATTTCTTTACATACATATAGATTGACAAGTGTTATATTCCTAAAATCAGAAATATTGATGTACATCTACATGCAGAATGCATTAATTATCTCGACATTTAGAAAATAAGTAAAGCAGTGCGATTTCTAAGAATACTGGAAAGAGCTCAATTTGAAGAAAATGAAAATAAAAGCTCTTCACTAGACATCGGTAAAAGCTTATTGACTGGCTTGGTTTAGCTCTAGATAGAAAACTTACATTTACAAAACGTGTTGCGGATTAATAAAGCAACTCTTTTGTCGTATTCCTACATTTAACGGATAATCCAAAGTGTCAGTTAATAATGAACTTAATAGGCAAGAGTCGTTTTGTCAAAATTACGTTATGCTGCTTCGGTCCTTCACTTGTAGAAGCGATATTCGAAAAATGCGCCGAAAGGTGCAGAGAATCATTATTGAAGAATAATTCCAAAGACAGCGCGCGTTGCATTGTCACGTGACCTTCGTGCATAAAATGTTAAAACTTCACCGGTACGTTGGGAAAACAGTTTAAAGAAGTAACGCGTTTTAAAATTCCTTCGCTGTTTATCTGATATAAAATTAACTAATAGTCTAGAAGACAACGGTCCTTAATGGTAGATACAAAAAATATAAACACAAGCCTATATCATATTAGATGCTTTGTACCTAAATGATTTGGTTTCAGTAATATTTACATATGGTTGCTAGAGCGTTTGACTTCCGTCACGGAGGTCTTGAGTTCGATGGCAGGCAACGACAGAAATTATTATAAGAAATTGTTACAAAAAATAATAATTTTAAGCAAACTTATTTCGCTAGTATTTCTACATACAGCAGTGGGTCGACATAGGTGTAAAAAGTATACATATGTACACACACACACACACACACACACACATATATATATATATAACATTTATACAATTATAACTTATTTTGTATTAATTTTCATTTGTTTCTGTTTACATATGCAATTTTATTTTTTCCGTGTAAATCAATACTGTGTTATTTACGGTAAATTAAAAATTGCTTTAATTTACTATTGTGTTTAATATTCCGTAAACAAACAAGGGTTTTTCAATGTATTCAATCGTTTTTTTTTGTTTGTTTTTTTTTATATTTTGTACAATTTATAAGGTGTACGTTTCACGTTCATTCATAAACGTAATATTATTAATGAAAAACGTACCTGAGATTGCCAAACTGTGAATCGAGGGCTGGCAAATTTAATAAACATTTCAGATTTTCACTCTTCCGCTGTAACGAATGTATCGGTATTTTATACAGTTTTCCAAAGTAAACGAACGTTTCCCAGATGCTGAATTCTTTATACAAACATAACTCCTGTTTTTAGAATAAAAAAAAATGTCTTCATCAGACGATGATTAATAATAATTGCGAATGTTCTAAATTAATAAGTTTTCTTTGTGGCACGAAGGAAGGGTGTTTAGAATAAGTGATACTGTCCGCGATGGAGATGTTTTAAAAATAAACCGGAAATCAACTTAATCTGTCAGAAACGAAAGAAGCGAAGTTAAAACAGGTCAAAGCACAATCAATTAACGTAAAAGGGGCCGGTTTTTATTGTCGAAAAATCAGTTGGTACGAAAAGTTGGTCCCAATATTTTCGTACCGCCAAGAATCTTTAAAGTCATGCGAAATAAATACGGATAATTTTTTAGGAGAAATTCTGTACACACCTGTTTTTTTGTTTTTTTTTGAAATGAACTTCGATTGACAGCAAGCCAACTTTGTGTTCTAACTATCATGTAACTTTACAGAATACTCTCTTTTTTTTTCTTGTTTGTGTTTTTCCCTGGGCTTGTCAGCAATGGACGGTTACCCATCAACACATGTACATAGCAGCAATTAGGAGTAACAAGGAATGGACTTCGACAACGAACGCTATAAAAAGGATGAAGAAACAATGACAATCAGCGTCGAAAAATGCCATACATGTACATTCTGAAAAGAAAAGGAATGACATTGCCGAAGGTAAGTGCAAAAAAAGTTATCTGTGCCATACCATGACCACATCTGCAATTATAGAGCCCGCAGTACAAACTGACAAAGGAATCAGCCTACAAATAATTAACGAAAAAGAAACACGGGAAAGAAGCAGAAATTTTCTCGTGGCTTTCTAGAGAAGCCTTGTAAATATTTTAAAAGGCAAATATCTTTTGCGGTCACATTAATTTTAATAAGGGAGGGGGGTTTGAGCCACGCAAAAGAATATTATAATATAGAAACTGGTTATGTTACCTGCGGCATATAACCGATATCGCGTTTCTTCGAGACGAGCAACTTGATTTCCCCGGCATCGAGTGTATCGCGACCTACCATGCAATTAAGTAATGTCGTTTTTCCGCATCCGCTCGGCCCGAGTAAGCCGTATCTGCGAACGAATTGGAAAATTCGAATCAGTTAATCTTGAGGTTGACACCCACAACTTATTTAAATACAAAAAAAAAAAAAAAATTGACACGATGGAAATTTATTATTTGCTTTTGCTTTTATCTCATAGGAGGGTGTTTTGTTAAATTGAATTTTATATTTCATAATTATGGAAGTAGTTCAGAATTTATGTGTAATTAAGTAATTTTCGATAAGTCATTATTTCTAATTGTAAAAAAACGCGCGATTGTTCTTTGTAATTTAATTTAGTATAATTACAATTGCATTACAAACAACGGGAGAAATACATTATTTTCTAAAAAATGAAAATATTCTTAAATAACGAACTAATTCTTGTCGACGGACAATGGCGAATTTAGGCTTAGGCCCGCGAGGCCCGGGCCTAGCGTGGTAACATTTGAGGGGCGCCAAAATTTAAAAAACGCATGAACCTAAATGTTTTTTTTTTTGGTTTGCTTAAAAGTCGAAATTGATGAAGTTTTCTGTCAACGATAACATTTTTTTATCAAAGAATAATATACTTTTATCGTAATTGAAGTAAGTTTATTATGCGCATATGTAAGAACTATTGATTTTGACCTTAAAAATTGTTATTGAAACCCGTCGATGTATATATACCTATATACCTATATAAATATATACCTATATGTTTTGTTTTTTTTCATTACAAGAAAGGCGGCATATCTGCACGGGCCTAGGGCACCATCATCATTAACATCCATCACTGCTGACGAAAAAATAGGCTTAAAATATTGTAAACGTGATAATACATTTTTATTATGAGCGCTTTTCCATCATTTGATACTGGAATAATGTAGTGCAATAAAAAATAAAATTAATCGTTCCATTTTAAATATGTTTAATTAATTTTGGACGTGTGACTCTTCTGATATAATGCTGAAGTATAAATTACTTAGAAAACTTACATTATTTAAATCTTGACATGTGGTACTAACAAAAAAAGTCTACACCTTTCAAAAAAAAAAAGGAAGCATCGTAATTATAAAGGTCATCACGGGATTGATGAAGAAAAATAGACGTTAGCATCGAAATTATATCAGAAAATTCTGAAACTAATAAATCGGAACCAATGCGCAATGCATTTTTACATCTGAAAATTAACAGCTAGAGAAACAAATCAAAGTAATATTTCTAGAATGATGGAAGAATTTTTAAAAGTTAATATATTTGAAGTTGAAATGTATTAAATATGAATAGTTTACATTTATGTAACAATCAAAAAGGCAGACATATTTTTTATACAGCTAGTAGGTCAACAACAAAAGTATTAAAAACTAATATCGCGGAGAACGACCTTTTTGACAAACTTACAGTGATGCAATCGGTTACATTTTTACTGGCAAATACTTTCTTCCTTAATCGAACTCCTTTTTTTTTCTTTTTCCAAAGTTTTCGGGGTTCTTATTTTGCCTTTTCAAACGCTGCGCATTCTATAAGCAGCGGAATTGGTATAAAATGATTTATGTTCATTCTGACGCACAGTAGTTCCGACATATATAGGCTTAAAGATAGGCTGGCAGGTGTGTTTTGGCACTATCTGCAGAAATGCATTTTATTTTTCGCAGGTTAATAGGACGATTCAACACATCAGGCAATCCTAAATGAAAATTCAACTTTAGATCCGATCTTTTGTATTTCCGGCTGTGAAGAAGTATCTAGAATGAACACTTCAAAAGTACACCAGGGTCGAACGGTATATCTGTAGATGTTTGGAATCTATCAAAATTAATTTTCTAACGACGTACTTCAATACATTTATGCAACTACGTGTGATCGGAGAAGAAATGTTAAGAAGAAGAAAAAGAACCGGTAGGAAATAAGTCGGTCCGTTATGATTTTTTTAAGGAATTTTCGAAGGATGTTTTGGACGTTTGAAAGATGATTAGACGATAGAGAAATATTTAGGTCATTAGTATAAGGGCGAAATATAATTGGCGGCGCAAGATACCCAGTTTTAATGTAGAATATATAAATAACGTTACACTGAGTACAGAAGCTTGTCTCTCAATTAGAATGGTTCAGATATTAAGCAACCAGTTATAACTCTCCGGTTGTTCTGTTGTCTAAGGAACAGCATGTATATTTATCCATTCGAAAGACTATTTCTGCGGTTCACAGCTTCAGTAGTACACTATGCTGCACAACAGAGATGTTTTAACCTATACGGTGGAAAGTCAAGACCGAGTGCGTTGGCTGACTTGAAAATTTAATTCGGAGATGGTAAAATCACGATCGCGTATGATGCATTGTTCAGCACGGTATTTTTCACGGAGAAAAGTTCAAGTGTTGAGAATGAAGGTACTAGTGCGCTAACCTATTGGCAACTTCAGATTCGTTAGTCACAGGACTTCTGTTTATTTATAGAAACATTCGTTTTGAAGCATTGTTATTTCTGTTTAAAAAAAATTAATTTTATTTTACATAGTCTGAGCTTAAACATTGGTGAGATAAACTCTCCACAACATTCTTTGTTAATGCTGACAAGGAAACGAGCATCGGCGCGGACAATTCGAAGGTTATAAATGGAAATAACGGGGACCAGACGATTTATATTTTCTGAGCGCTCGAGCGATTTGCTTTTGAATTTTCGATCTCCATGTACTACTGTGGAACTCTCTTAGGACACGGGTATTACGAGAAGTAAGTATCGACGCATGAGCGGCGTCAAGAGTAGCATTAAGAAATACGTTTAGGTTATTAGTCAAGAACTCGATAGGTACTTCAATTTTGGCCGCATATACCTTCTGGTCTGCGCTCAGTAACATACATAGCAGGGATTCCTCAGTATTGATTGAGACGAAGCGATGTAAAAATTCAGATGAATTCGTTAAAATAAGTGTGTATCTATATTTCCATCTTTCTATACATCCTGTTTGCTAATTAGTTAATGAAAATAATGAAAAATTTTAAATGTAGCTGAAGATGGGATATACGTTTTGAGGTCGTTTATATTTTCATTACCTCTATTAAAAAAAATTAATGTTTTCTCCGCGCTCCTCTGGTTAAATTTTTAATTTCACTTGGTCGGATATTATTGGACGAAAAGAATTTTTATTTCGATGTGTGCAAAATGTTACCGATTTAGCTGTATCGTAGTGTCTTTCGTATCGACAAGTAGTGCACTATATTGTCACAACCTCGTTTGTTTTTCATCAGTGCGCGTATATATATATATATATATATATATATATATGTCGTCGAGATAGCCTAGTTACTAGAGCGCTTGACATCCGTTACGGAGGTCACGGGTTCGAACCCAAGTGACGACAGAACTTATTACAAGAATTAAATAAGTAATCGCTAATAATCACGTGGAAGGCAATGGCAAACCACCACGTACAACATCATATGCGTACTAGGTCAGTACACAGCAGACACATACGGGACTGCACTTGTAGCGCGATAACAAGCGGCTACTGTCAGTTCCGAGTGTAGTCTTGCATGTGTACGCCTGCGTTGCATATAACAATTGCCTAGTATACTACCTATATCTGTACAGCTGAGATGTACGAATAGGTAGTCGCCGACGCTCAGAAGCTGAGTATGGCACTATGAAGAAGAAGAATATATGAATATATAACTCGGCTATTTTGGCCTCGCAAGGGGCTGTGCCCCTTGATCCCTCTTGCTTTCATTTCTGCCACTTTCTCTTCTATACTTTAGCGCAAATTAAATCAAACGAATAATATAAAAAGTAATAAAAATAAAATAAAACACAAAGTTCATATAGCTACTCTGAATGTAAGGTCACTTAAAAGCCCAAAAAGCCTAATTGAATTAGAAGAGGCATTTCAGAAATCTAATATTAAAATTTTGGGATTGTCCGAAGTAAGAAGACCCGGAGAGAAAATTATACGCACACAAAATGTGAACCTATTTTATTATATAGGTAATAACTCAGGACAAAAAGGAGTCGGTTTTATTATTAAAAATGAATATATAAATAATGTAGTAGAGACAAAGGGGATTAACGACAGAATAGCAATCTTAAAAATAAAAATTAATAAAGTTATACTAATGTGTATTCAGGTTTATGCTCCGACTACAGCTGCAGAAGATTGAGAAATAGAAAATTTCTACGAAAATTTAAGAAACATTTTAAATTCAATTAGAATAAAGAACAACAACTTAATAATTATGGGAGGCTGGAATAGCCAGATAGGGCAAAGAGAGAAAAGAGAAAAACAAACAATGGGTTTGTACGGTTATGGGAAACGTAACGAATGGGGTTGGATGCTCATAAGATTTTGTCAAGAATTCAATCTAAAAATAGTAAATATTCTGTTTAAAAAAAGAATAGGAAATAGATGGTCATGGATATCTCCAAATCAACAGTATAAATCACTAATAGACTATGTACTAGTACCTAGCATGAATCAATCAATTATAAATTTCGAAATAAAAGGTTTAAATAAATTCAGCTTCTACAAATTGCAATTGATAAAGAAAAATACTATAGGAGAGTCATAAAAAATTTGCATACAGGATTAGACTATGAAAAGTACTAAAACATAATTAGTGAAGAGTTAGGGAAGATAAACTTAAGTAGAGATCAAGAGATTGACAAACTATATAAGGCCATATCTCAAACAATAACGTCAACATTCACAAACACATCCAAGAAAAAAAGTGGAAATATCCCACAGATAGGCGAAGTAGACGACATTTACCAATTACGTAAAAGAAGAATGGAAATTGTAAAAATCGTTAAAAGGTCTCCAAAAGAAAATATTGAATTAAATTTAGTGTCAAGAGCTATAAGAAATAAAATAAGAGAAAGGGACGAGCTCAAAAAAAATGAAATTATTAATAATATTTTAGAAGGAAGTAAAAATATAAAACTGCTAAAAAAGAAACTCAGTATAGGTACACAATGGGCAACTCACTTTATGAACTTGAAAGGGGAGAAAATAAGCGATAGAAAAGAAATAAATAACTTCATAACTGAATATTATAAAAATTTGTATAATGACATAGATAACGATCACGGTATAAGCCATTCTGTTGAAACTAGTTTTCCAGTAGAATCAGAATTTCCGAATGAAGAAGTAGAGGAGATAGTAAAACGATTGAGACGCAACAAAAGCCCAGGCAGTGACAAAATAATGAACGAACACATAAAATTGGGAGGTTTACAATTAATAAAAATCTTAACGATCCTATTTAATAGAATTTTAAAAACCGGCATTATTCCCTGTAAATGGAAGTACTCTGACATAATATTGTTGTTTAAAAAGGGGGATCGACACAAAATTGAAAACTATCGCCCAATATCTTTAAGTTTGACTATTTCAAAAAATTTTTCAAAGTTGTTAGAAAATAGAATACAGCCTATTATAAAAGTCGAACAACCTGTAGAACAAGCTGGTTTCAGAAGGTCATTCGCTACAATAGATGATCTACATGTCATGAACCAAGTCATTGAGAAATGTATAGAATATCAAATCGAAATATATATATGACTCTAATTGACTATAATAAAGCTTTCGACTCTTTAAAACATCAATACTTATTTGCATCACTTAAAAGTCAAGGAGTTCCAGATAATTACATAATATTAATAAAAAATATGTATAATGACCTTAGAGCCAGAATATTAACAGATGTAGAGGGTCGGTACTTTAATATTAAGAAAGGGGTTAAACAAGGAGGTTCATTATCACCGGTTTTGTTTAACTTTGGAAGATATTTTTAGGAATTTGCACTGGGATAACAAAGGTTTAAACATAAATGGAAAAAGAATTTCCAATTTAAGATTTGCAGATGACGTGGTTCTCTTGTTAAATTCTTTGGAAGAACTAAAAACTATGATAACAGAATTAGACGATATGGGAAAAAAAGCCGGTCTTTCCATAAATATCGGAAAAACGAAAATATTTACAGAAAACCGAAACGCTAAAATAGTACAAGTAAACGGAATGGTTATAGAAATAGTAAATCAAGTAACGTACCCAGGTCAGCAAATTATCTTTTGAAAATCGTACCGAAACGGAGGTAAATACTAGAATAACGAAAGCTTGGAATAAATATTGGGCACTAAAATATATTTTTAAAGGCCCTTTTAACAATTACCACAAGAGTATAATTTTTAATGCAACTCTATTATACCCAGTTTAACATACGGCAGTCAAACCTGATGTCTGACATCAAAAATTATTAATAAAATAAAGGTAACACAAAATAAAATTGAACGGTCTGTTTTAAATATTAAGAAAAAAGATAAAGTACCACTCAAACTAACAAAACAAAAATTAAAAAATTATACAGATGCAATCAGATATGTTAGAAGACAGAAATGGGCTTGGGCTGGTCATGTAGCGAGAATGAAGGATGACAGATGGACATATAGAGCCACTTTCTGGTTTCTTGCACATTATAAAAGAAGAAGGGGGCATCAGTTGACAAGGTGAAGGGACGATTTTAGTAATTTTTATTGAACAAAAATTTTCAAAGAGTAGCCATAGATAGGATTGAATGGGAGAGATTACAGGAAACCTTTGCTCATTATGGGCCGAGGAAATTTAATATTTAGTTTTTTCTATATCAAATTTATACTATTCATGTTTGTTATATAGTTTAAGAATTCCTTCATTAAAGATTTATTATTATTATTATTACATATATATATATGTATATATATACAATAAATGTGAATATTACAATTGCATTAAACTAATTGTTTCGAATTGTCGTCGCGGTAGCCTGGGAGCTAGAACATTCAACTTGCGTTACATAAGTCTCGAGTTCAACCCCAGGCGAAGACAGAAATGACGAAAAAATAATTAAATTAAACGGCGCAATGGCAAACCACGTCACATTAGCAGCATATACGCGCTAACTGATGTGTAGCAGCAGGCAGACATAAATAGGACTGCATTTGTACATCGACAAGTCAAACAATCATACAATATCATCAGCTTCAAGTGTAGTCTTTTGCGCGGGGATGCTCACATTGCATATAACAATTGACTAGTACACTATGCTTATTATACAGCTAGAATGTACAAATAGGTAGTCGTCCACGCTCAGAAACTGAGTATGGCACTATGATGATGATGATGAATTGTTTCGAATGGAAATGATTTATTTGAGGAAATAAAAATCTAATCAAGCGTGGTAAAAGCGTTAAGATACGCCGTTAAATACATTACGATCTTACGTACCGAACACTTACAATTAGTGCAATATTATATGAAGTTAAAAGTAGCAATATCATATATATTTATTGTAATGGTTTTTACTCACCGTAAACTGAAAATACATTACAAATAAATATGTAATAGTCTAACGTTGCGCTTATTCAATGTCATATTTACGTTATACGAATTTACATTCCCTATTCATACATATGTGTATATATATATATATAACACTGATTATTTTGTAATTAGAAACATAAATTGACTTTACTAAAACTTTTGTTATAATTATAAAACGTAGACATTTTAAAAAACAATTTAAAATATTTAGAAAAAAAATTATAAATATTTCAAAAAACAATTAAAATTATTTAAAAACATTTAAAAATCCGTTGTCCGACCAGTTTTGTCTGGATTGTATATAACAAAAGTTCTAATAAACTGAATTGGTGTTTCTAATTACAAAATAATCAGTGTTACATACATATATCAGGGGTGGATCCAGAAGGACTTTTTTTTTGGGGGTGGGGGATTATATAATTACGTAAAATCTTCTGCGGTAGGTAGCAGATTTGAGAAATACCCCTTGTTTCATGAAGAAAATCAAGTAGCAACCTTTATAGAAATCTAAAAATGTTTTAAAAATACGTAATTATTAAAATTTAATTTAAATTTAGTTTTATTTTTATGGGTGAAAAATAAAACGAAATTATAAAATTCTCACTAAAATGGTAGTTTAGAAATAGTAAGAAAGATAGTAGTTTTATTAGACACTTTACTTCTTTTTTATTTTTCTTAGTAATCTGAACCGAATTCTTTGTTCGTGAGCAAGTTTAAACATACATATATTTCTCATTAAACTCTATTTTTAATTAAAATTACAAAATCAAAATAAATAAAAATGGCAAAAGATCGACGACAGTTGTGTTTAAAATAAAATAAAAACGTGTAACATTAATAGTTTTACTAGAAAATAGCATTAAATATTAGTTATAATTAAATCAGGTATAACATTTATACAAATATTTCATAGTATAAATTAAGTTTCTCTGTTATAACAGATTTTTTCATAAAGGGTTTGGTTCTTTGGGGGGGTGCCCCCTCCGGATCCGTCACTGCATATGTACATATATGTATGAATAGTGAATGTAAATTCGTATAACGTAAATATAACATCGAGAAACTGCAACGTTGAACTATTATTTATTTATTTGTACTATATATATATATATATATATATTTAGAACAAAAGTAGGCTAGAAATAACTGCTTTATAAAACAGAAAAAATTCCGACTTTACCGATTACATATATTACTCGATATATGTTAAATCATGATCGAGTTTCTTTTTATTTTTCTTCCTTTGCTCGTGTACATTTACCTACATTCAAAACATTCGACTAATCGGACGGCTTAATGTATAAAACTTAAATAATAACATTAGTAATAAAGTTAAATACATAAAAAGGAATATAAGAACGCTGAAACACAAAAAAATAATGCCGTGGTTATTTCTGTTTCGTCTGAAATTAATATTTCTCCACCTGCGGGAATATTTTTTATAAAGAAACATAGCCCTCATTTCGTTACGACACTTAGATCTGTTTTATGTTCATTAATACAGGGTTTTTAATTGCAAATATATGTAATTAAGCAGAGTTTTAAAGTACAGTCAATAATTCCTAAAGAAAGAATATAAAAAAAACAGAATTAACCGACTAGCTTCGGACGTTATGTCCATGTTCACAGTGCATACTGAATGAACATGAATGGCCTAAATATATTAAGCGCTAGGTAATATGCGTTCGGTAAAAACAGCAGCAGCCTGGTGAAGAATAATTACAAATACTAAACTCGTAAATTTAACGTTATTATTTAAATTTACATTCCACGCCGTGGTCATAAAAACAACATTCGAAGCTAGTCAGTGAACTTTGTGTTTTTTTTTCTTTTGTATTTTTTATTTATAATGTACCGATTGCGTTTCCGCTTATTATTTAATTAACTTTCTATGTATTAAATGTATGATAGCACGCTCTCGTAATTTTAAACAATTAAAACGTATCTTCTCTGAATTGTACCGATTCGGCAAAGTAGTAATGCGGTATCATCGAATACTTTTGTAGTATACTTAATGTTTTTTTAAAAATTAAACGAGTTTTAATTTTATTATTTTTTATTTATTGGTTTATTTATGGTCGCTTTATAACAACTAGGTTTTTAGCGACCACTATATACATATTAATATATATATATATATATATATATAGGTTTCACAGAATTCAGAATTAGTTAATTATACATTAATTAAACAAGAGAAGACATTTAGTTAAATGAAGCTAATTGTATTTATGGATTTAATGCATTTTAAAGTCTTGAGGCAATTTTCTGTGCTTCTAAGTGTGTCGTAGATAGATTCCGGGATGTTGAACTGTTCTCTAGTTGTCCTGAGGGGGCGACATTCTATTAAAATGTGACATACATCAAGGTTTTGATCACAGTATGGGCATTTTTGTAGCTCCTCTTTAGTTATATGATAGATGTGCGACGCTCTGATGCGGCCAGTTCTAAGTCCAGTAATTATACATTGGTCTGATCGATTAGTTGGAATCATTGGTCTTGGTGGGTGTATACCTTGTCTCACCGAATGGAGCTTAGTGCTGATAGCTTGCCCCCTCTGGTGCCAGTAGTTTTTCACAGTTTCGTGGATACTTTTTTTTTGCTTCATGGAGTTGAACTATTACTACTAGGGGTTTAGGCATGCTTGTAGCCTTTTTGGCTACGGTATCGGCTCTTTCAGCGCGCGGGATCCCTTGGTGTGCCGGTATCGATTGTAGCATAAGGCTTGTTTCTCGAATTTGAAAATCATTGATTAAGACTTGTACTGATTGAACTAATGGATTTTTAGTACTATAGTTTTTTAGTGCTGTTAGACTAGACAGTGAATCAGAGCATATGACGTATTTGGTGTCCGCGGGGCCACATTTGATTCATTCTAAGGCTTGGCATATAGCATATAACTCACAGCTGCTACAGATTGAGAATTGACTAGGGAGCCTGGTCGATATGAAGTCCTCGGTCTCTGTGGTATGTGCGTATCCTGCTTGGCCTTCTTTGATTGATCCGTCTGTGTATAGGAATGTGTGGTACTCTTGTTTGCTTTTGCTTTCCAGGAATAATTTTTTGGTATGTGTGGCTGTTGGTAACCGATCTATAGTTATGTGCTAGTTCTATATTCACAGGGATCTTTTGAGTTAACCAAGGTGGTAAGGGATGTTGAGCCCCTTGATAAGTTGGTATCAGCTCAGTTTTTAATGTGTTTAGGTGTTCATGCAGTCTGCTTTTTAATGATTTTGGTAAACGTTGTTTACTTTTATTATTTTTCATTGTATATGTATAAATTGCATATTAAAAAAAAAAAAAAAAATATATAACTTCTTTCTCATTTTAAGAAGTTTAATATTAGAATTCTTCATAAATTTTTACACTTCTCCGATTCATTTCAAAATTAAATAAATATAAGATGCGCAACTATTATTATATACGTATACATAATATATATATATATATATATACATGGTGTTCTGAAACTAATTCAGGAAATATGTTTTACGCTTTAAAGCTCGTCTAAATGAACAAAATATCCTGAAAGAAAAATCATTTGGGCGAGAAGGGCCACAAGATCTCCCGATATAACTCCTCTGGATTTTTTCTTGCAGGGTTGTATTAAGAAAAAAGTGTATCGTACACCAACCAACACACGAGACGACTACTTACAGTTGATCGTCGCAGCGTTTGACGACATCCAACGCACACCAGAACTTCTACAACGAGCAGCGTTACGCGAAGAGCTGAATTGGTGGTAAAGCAAAATAGTCAACATATTGAGCACTTTCTCTAGGCCATTGACAAATTATCGTTGAATATACATTTTTTTTTTTTTTTTTTAATGGGTTCGTCAACATGGAAATTGCCTCAAGAACAGCGGAATAGAGGGGAAAGAGGGACTCAGATCCTTACACGATCAGAGATAGCCGACAGAAAGGAATCAAGAGCTAGAATAACCGAAGGAGAAGGAAGGAAGAGAATGAATGAAGCACAGTATGGAGCGGGAATACCGGTTTTGGAAGGAATAAAAAGAAGCTTGTTCAGTTGAAAACGACGAACAACTGAACATTATATGATCGGGATCACAAATACATTGATTGCTGGAAGGGAGAAGGCACGAGAGAATAACAGAACAATGAGGAAGGAAGCAAACTGTGCCAAAAACGCAGGCGGAAAATCGCAGAGAGGTTAGAACGGAGCCGTAGAAGGAAAGTTAATAAACCAAAGGAATCGTGGAAGGGAAGATTGAATAGACAAGAAAAAGGAGTTCGGGTTGGAGAATACATTTACGAGTACATTTAATACATATTTTACTTCTTTTTAATATTTATTTTATTTTTAGTTTACAAAATATTGATTTATAAAAAAAAGTAATATTTTTTCATTTAGATTAAATAATTAAATTAATTGTAACTAATTAATTGTTCGCCCAAATGATTTTTCCCTCAGGACTTTTTTGTTCATTTTGGCAAGCTTCATAGCGTAAAACAAATTCCCTGAATTAGTTTCAGAACACCCTATATATACATATATATATGTATATATTATAAGAGCACACTAACTATATACATATATATATAATGTAAATAGATAGGGCCAGAGATATTTCAGCTAAATATTTCTGAAAAACGTATGATTTTACAATAACAACTATTATTTATTATCACTAATTTTGTAACGGGTTTATTTCAATGAAAAAAATTGTCTTACATTGATCCTTTTTCAACGGACATGTTAAATCCTTTTAGCACGAATGAATCCTTGGTGAATCGCTTGTAAGCATTCCGCACTTCTACCGCCAGTCGATCCGGCTGAGCTGCGGTATACTCATCAGATAAACCGATATCCATTCTAAGAAAAAAAAAAACAAAACGGTCAGTTCGTAATAATGTATGCCTTTTATATAAAAGTTTATTAATATATTCGGTATTTCAGTAGAAAATTAAACCATCTAGACAGATCGTTTTCAAGTACTCCTGTGTATACTCGGTAATTAGAGTGCTTCCTTTTCTCACTTTGTTATTGAAATTTTTAAATTAAAAGTTATACCATTCACCGGAAATTAACTAATTAGACCGTCTTCTGGAGTAACACGACAACCGATTGAGTTTTTTTACTGTCGCTGTGACGAAGCACACGGGAAAAGTAAATTCGGATGCCATAGGAAGTGTGTAAGTTAGAAATAACAGCGCAAGCGAATTATTCAGTTACGGTAATAGGAAGTCATCTAAAATATTGCGCTGCAATCATGACTGTAAGGTACCCTTTGATTTAATTATCTGCTTTTAGAACTTTGTCCTCCTATTCTTCCATTTAGAATTTTCTCACTCATAAAAATAGCACTGAAATCAGATTGGTTTCTGAAATAGCGAAACGAAAAAACCATAGAACTATCTCTCATATTTGGAAAATAACTAAGACCTTTAAATCTTCTTAACAATTTTCCTCCCGGGGAGGGGAAACTAATTCTGTTTATCAGCTTTCTTAGCTTTAAATTTCAGGCTCCCAAAAACCCCTTCTTTTCTCCTTTTAACCCTATTCATTTTCATAACTCCCCCTTTACTTTAGCGTAATTCCGTTCTTCACTTAAAACCAGTTCCTCAAATTCTTCTCCGGATATAGATGGAATATATATTTTTTTTTGCGATATAAAAATGTCTCTGATTTTTTCTTTTAGATTCTTTTGAAAATTTCCAAGACTGCTCCTTGCTTCACTTCTATCCGCTCTTCTAGGAGAAACACTTATGCTCCCACGCAAAACCGAATTCTTTTATGTTTTTCCCTCAATCTTTTTTACTGAAAGTCTTAGCTTATCGAAAATTTATGCTGCCGAGGAACATGTTCGATATTTTTTTGCTACGTGGCATCCTTTGGATGTCTCTATTAAATTTTTACATATATGCCATTGACTAATAAGAAATTCTTAATCACTACTTTCGTTGACATAATAATTGCCTTTTTGATTATCCTCCAATACGATCTTAGACATAATGCTCTCTTCTAATAATCCTGCCGGTTTTATCTTATTATTAGTCTCTTACGATGCATAAATCTTCCCTCTTCCTTAATTTTTTTCGAGGACTATCTTAAAGTTTCTGCTATAGAGCTACCCAAAATTGTCTATCTTCCTCATAACTTCATTTCTTTCTTTATCCACAATATTCCCATCTGCTCCTCCGAACGCAGTACCGTCTAGTTAATTCTCATTTTCAAAATTCGTTAATATACCATCAGAAAATTTCTTTTTAATCTCCGCTTTTTCCCATTCTCTGTTAACAATGGTAAAATGCCTTTGATTTAAAAGAATTTTTTTTGTGTGAAAAAGTATTTTTTGGGGCACAAAATAAACGGTGAACAAAAATTTGGGCCCTAGGGCTCTCACCAAAAAAAGTTATTTAATATTTAAAATACGATTACTGTTGGTTGGAATGGTCAGTATTGTTATATTTTCTCGTATAACCGGAAAAAATGCATCAGAAATGTATTTTTTTCAGATTTTTTCTAGTGGTGGGCCATGTCGAAAAATACAAAAATTCATTAACTCGTCTATTTTCAATGTCAAAGCATCGCCTTTCAAGTAATTATTTTTTTCTAGCGCTCTAGTTGCTCATAATTTTTAATAAAAATTCACATATACATTTGACTACATTTGACTTTTCAAATCATTTTTTTCATTTTAAATCATTTAAGAAAAATACCGCACATGTAAATATAAGACAATTTGGATATATTATAATGGTGCAAAATAATTTTTTACAAAATGTTTCCTTCAAATATAAACTACCTAAATATTAAAAATCATTCCTTAAAATAATTAATTATTAAGTAACGATACTTTCTATTCACCTAGCAATTATACAACTCGTAAGATATTTTTATAATTTTATGTTTTCTCACGTATTTAGAATATGTGTCAGTCTGGTTATTATTGTCTCTTGAAAACACTTATTTACTACCTAATTAATTATATAAAAATATCTTACGAGTTGTATAATTGCTAGGTGAATAGAGAAAGTATCGTTACTTAATGATTAATTATTTTAAGTCATATAGCAATTGTTATATGCAGCGCAAGTGTACACATGCAAGACTACACTTCGAAATGATATAGTTAATGTTTGATTTTTATCGATATACAAATGCAGTCCCCCGTGTGTGTCTGCTGTGTACTAACCAGCGCGCATATGATGGTGTACATGTTTGCCATTGCCTTCGATATGATTCTATTAGCGAGTATTTTAATTTAATTTTTGGTAACAATTTCTATCGTCGCCCGGGATCAAACCCGAGACTTCCGTAACGGAAGCCAAGTGCTCTGACAACTAGACTATCGCGACGATTGGAGAATAGATTTATCGTTGAATGAACTATCGAAATATCTTGGGCGGCTGTATTCCGTAATATCTTTTATACAAAAATGATAAATGGTGTAACATTTAGAGAAGAACCTTAAAGAATATTATTTGGTATACGATAAGGAGGGGATAAGGAGATGAGCCAATTTTTACTAGAATCGTCTGTTTGATAAACAGTTTGTTATTCATACTTTTGTAAGCACTTCGTATTGCACTCTCATTATTACATCCCCGTTTGTAAGATTGGATTATTAATGATTAAACCACACATAAGTATCGCGAGTGAACGGAAGATATAAAGAAATAAATATACGGAAAATGAAAAATAGACAAATATCCGGAACATTCTCTGTGACGTTCTAGCTTTTTGGGCGAAAACCTGACTTTTACCCGGTAACCGCCTTTTCATCGTCTCATACTCTCTGCAAGCTTACAGATGGCGAATTCTAACTCCAAAAAGAATATATTTAAATGGGCTGTGCCTCTTGACCCCTCTTGCTTACATTTCTATCTCTTTCTCTTCTATACTTTGTATAAGATGATCAAAATTTACAACGTAATTCTAAATCGGTCCATATGAATATAACAACACAATCACAGAAATCCTATAAAATATAACAAACGTTACATAAAATTGGGACATTTTTATGTAACGTTTGTTATATTTTATAGGATTTTTGTTATTGTTATTTTAAAAATGTCACAATTTTATGTAACGAAATATATAACGAAAAATTTAACGAAAAAATGTCTTAATTTTATATAATGAAGGTTAAATGTTAGGATAGGATTTTTGTGATTACGTTATATTTTTTGTGTTAATGCCAGTAAGAACTACGTTGTAAATTTTGATCATTTTATACAAAGTATAGAAGAGAAAGAGACAAAAATGAAAGCAAGAGGGATCAAGGGGCACAGCCCCTTGTGAGGCCAAAACGGCTGAGTTATATATATATATATAGATAGATAGATAAATAGATATGTATGATGATGTTAGTACTAGATCGATTCCGAGAATCCTTTTTACTCGATTAATTTTACTTTTTAAATAATGACGCCTTTTGTTATTTAGGTATCTTTCTTGACAGTAGCTTTTTATTACATGAGCACGTTACCACCTGTTCAATTAATCTCCTTCAAAAATGTTAGCCTATTAAAATTCTCCTCAAATATATTAACCGACAAGATGACAAGATAATGCATCCGATTTTCATCTAATAAAACTTCATTTCATCTCAATTATTATTGTTCGTCTTTTTCAATTTTCAGCGTACGTTTTCACTAGCAATAAATTTGTTTTTTCCTTCGGGGGTTTCAATTTTCTTCATTCTCCGATTCATCCTAAACCTTGTTCTTACCATACGAACTTAATTTTCTCACGCTTTAAACCCTTTTCCCAACACACATCACTACCTTTCTTGACTACTCAAGGGGTCAAATGAAATTGGTTCTGCCTTTTTACATCCTACTTTGAATCTCTACACCTTGAGTAATCCTTCAACTTTTCCTTCTTCTGCTCATTTTCATGTGCGCCGAATCTATTCGTCTTACGTGTCGCTTTTTTTCTGTTTTTGCCTCTCCTGTTTCGTAACTTCCTTATAATCTCAGCTTCTAAAAATTGTTCTGCAACCAATCCCATCCCCTCTTCTTTTCCCTTTTCTGATTTTTTAACAATTCTTCACCTTTTTTCTCTTTCGCGCATTTAAAATCGATCTCTGATAGATTTTTGGTCATTCAGGAATTCGCAACAACGAGTTTGTGGATTAATTAGCTTATTTCTCAACTTCCAATAATAGATTTTTAGACACCTGTTTTCCGTGTACAATACTGCTCTTCCTTCTTCAATAGCTCATTTTAAAGTATATAGTTCAATTCCTACTCCTCTTCATTTTCCAATTCTTTTTATTCGTCCAAGGGTTTTCTTAAAATTTTCTTTTCTGCTGCCAAAATTCCAGAACTGTTTGTTATCTTCGTTATAACTATTTCCTTTTTCCTACGTCATTCTTTTGTTTTTCTCGTTCCTCACATCTACACTCTACATTACTCTCTTTTGGTGATATTTAATTTTAACGCTCTTTCTTTTCTACTGAACAATCACTTTTTTATGCTTCTGATTGAATCTTTTTGAATTTCCACCCCTATACAGTACTTCTTATAGTCTTTCATTTCCATTCCTGCTATTCTCGCGTTCTTAAATCATTTTTATTCTCTATCCTTAAACAGCTTAATTTTTGTCTTTCTCTTTTCGATTTTTACGACTGCATTGATAAACATGTTAAAAAAAATAGTAAATAAAAAAAAAACAAACCACGGGACAAATGGTATTGTTAAATTAATAGAATGTGTGTAAATAGGAGAGTGTGCGATTAATTCAGTCTAAAAAATGAGATAACAAGGTGGTGTTGCGCGCTGGTTTTATACAGTAATTACGTACAACGGATGAGATCAAAAATTACATAAATGAAACATTAAACTCCGTGGTACTTTACAGGTTCTCATCGGCGAAAATAGCACGAACTGAAAAGAAAATAAAATTGTATATTTGTAAATTTGACAAGCCCTGTACTGAGAATATTTGATTAGAAGTCTGTAACCGAGATGTGATCGGACGAAAGATACAAGAGGAACATGGATTAAGATTGCCGTAATAGGAGCAGTTGCTAGACTCCGACTTCAATGCAAAAAAACTTGGAAATATTGCCACGAAACAAGGACGTTATACTAAAATTTAGAGAACAAATGGTATAAAAAAATAAATTGCAGTAAATTCTTCAAAATTTTTACAAAATCGATTTTTCTTTTTTTTTTGCGCATATTTAGCGCATTCTTCGTCTTGTAAATGTTCACTTCCAAATGTCATAGCATTTGACAACCGGCAATCACTGTTATTACTCAGTTTGGTCCGTGCATATATATTGTATATATATGTATAAGTCTCTCCCAATTTTTTCCAAACGCTGCGATCTTGTGCTTCTTTCTGCCAGTTTGGTCTGAATTTTCAAATTTCATCTGTTCATCGTATTCTTGGTCGTCCTAAAGGTCGTTTGCCATCAGGTTTCTATGATGTTGCCTAACTTATCCAGCGGTATTTGTCTCTAGCCACATATCTGCACCAGCCCCATTTACTATTTTTAATGATATATAGTGCACTCTCTCTTTCGTTGTTTCTTGGATGCGCCTCTTCGACCACTTGTCCTTCAGAGTAATCCCCAACATATAGACCTTTCTATTTTTCGTTGATTAATTCTTATTTGTTGTTACACTTTTTTTTTGTTACATCCATGTTTCGCTAGTATATGTTAAAACTGGCAGAACACACTCGTCAAACACTCTTTTTTTCACACTCAGGAGCGTTGCAGTGTCTTTAAGTATATTCTTAAGTTTTGAGAACGCCATTCTTGTTAATTGTATTCTTTTGGATATTTCATCTTCTAAATCGTTTGTTCCTTTAATCAATTGCCCTAAATAAATAAATTTATCTACCATGTATGTTTATATGTATGTCACTGTATTTATCCATTACAAATTCATTGCACATATATTTAGTTTTATTTATATTTATTTTAAGCTTTATTTCTGCGCATTTACCACTGACTGCATCATTCCTTGTAATTCTTTCAATCTATTTGCAAATATTACAATTTCGTTCGCGTATAAGAGGTGTGTTAACTTTTACACACTATATAAAATATTACAACGTATATATATATATATATATATATATATATATATATATATATATATAAATATGTATATCGGTTTATACTCTCTCAACTATGACCAGAGCTATTAAAGTACGATTCGGTAAAAGATGATAAAGAAAATTCAGGTAAACTAAAATTACTTCTCGTTCTCGCTTATCAGTTTGGTATGAAATTCCAAAAAAGTTATTATATAACGAGGAAAACGAAAAGAAAAGAAAAGGAACAGATATAATTTGCGAAAAGTAAATGTTGTTTATAAAGTCGAGATGGTAGATTTTTTTTAACTTCAAGGTGAGTATTATATACTTTTAGTTCCCGTGAAAAGCTAAAGTTACAGCCGTCGCTAATTATTTAATGTTTGGAATTATGTCGTTACAAGTACGAAAAAAAAAGACAAAGAAAAACGATTAGCGATGCGGATTTTTAACGAGTTCAGAAAAAAAATGGCTCGCACGAAATTTGTAGCCTCTGTCCTCAAATATTGTTGTATCACAGTTTTCGACTAAACAACATAATCATTAAAAACATGTTTTCTTTTATGCTAACGAGCATTATTGAAACCGGCAGTAAATAAACATGTTCTTGAAGCGTAATACATATATCATCTTAGACTCTTTACAAGGCAAATGCAAGATTTTAATGGATAACACAAAAGAAATTTCTGTAGTGCAACCAACTAAATAACATCGTATGCCAAGCGAATAATTTTTAAATTCCGTTTATTTGTTAGTTAATAATGGAGGCAACGAAAAAGGCCACGTATAAAATATACTAGGAAACTCTTTTCGGCTGATGATTACATTTTTTTAGACACAAGTTACTGGTTTACTGCTTTTTCCACGTGGTTTTCTTCTTCTAACCACTAGTTTATTATCGGTTTTCCCGTTTTTCCCGGTTTTTCTTCTTCTTCACATTCTTACTGTTAACCATCATTACTCGTCTTTACTATTTTCTTTTTATAAGTAGCTAAAGATAATTAAATCTCTTTCAGATATTCTGATAATTTAACTTTGTAATACGCTTTTATTTTCTCTCTCTCTCTCTTCCAGTTTAAAAATAGAGATAAATGTTTATTTGACGCTTCTTAAAATTTCTCTATCATTTTTAATAATGACTACTACCCTGCCCCCGTTATCGTTTTTCTCTATCACCTACCCCCTTTTGCCCGCTTCACCGCCCAAACGACAACTTTTACTGTGATGCTAACCATGTTTTTTTCGAGAGCTCTTCCTTATACCACGAATGATATATATCTTATACACAAATCTGCTTAGAATTAATATTCCACCCCCCTGCAGTGCTTCCTTTTTACTAACATTTCCTCATCCTTCGGTTATTCCAATAATTGCCTCTTTCTTGTCCGCACTATCTAACCGTATTCGATTCTAACTTAAATAGATTAATTTATTATTTTGAAATAGGTTAATGCCTATATTAAGGGCGAGCCCCCCCAAAAAACAAAAAAAAAAACACAAAAAAAACGCTGCTACTGTTTTCAAGGGAAAAAAAAACGGCTCGCTATCGTAACGTAGTTGATAACATAGTAGTGTTTTGTTCGAGACCTGTTCGAATTCAGCGGCAACATATTGAAAATATGGATAAATTCCTCGTGGGTGGGTTAAAAGATACGTTTATTAAAAATACATATGTCAACATGTTTTGAAGCAACTACTTCATTTCGAAATGGCTGCGTTATTGTTTATAATTTTAGATATATATATTTACCTCGTTAAAATATAGACAGACATAAATATTATACACGATAGCGTCTATATTTACCTGGAAGACAAAGCAATTGCTCTGGAATATACAGCACCGATGTGTCTGTTTTTTAATAAAAATACCTGTATATTTATGTAATTTAATAATTTATAATATTACAGCATTTGGTTTACAATAGCGTAATCGCTAAACGTAAAGTTATGTTCGTGAATAAATTCTCAATCCGAGAGTGCAAACTTGCAATAATCGAAAACAAAAAAAAAGAAAAAAAGGTGTGATTTGTGGGTTAACACGCAACCACTTTACCGATAAGGACAAAAGTCAAATATAATCAGATTTACTCGTTAACTACGTACTAATTGTACTTGAATTCGTTGAATCTATAATATTTTAGCTTGCCGATTATATCGGCTTCTGTCAAATTGGATTTAGTTTTTTCTTTTTTTTTTTTTCTATCATTCCGATAATTATATATCTATTTTAGGTAAAATAATCACTAAATAAGTTGTAAATTTTTACGATTTTATCAATTCCCAAAAAATACATGTACATACAGTAGCAAAAATGATCAAAAGATTAATGAAAAAATACTTAAAAAAAAGTTAAACACGTATATTTAAAAATCGCGAGATACCGAATATAAAATTTGTATTGTGCAATTAAAGTAACAAAAACCATTCGAATATTGTTGAAACAAAATTAAATTAAAAATCCGTATCAAGATATAATTGACTCCTTCCTATTCTAATTGTTTCTGGGTAAAGCCCCCCCCCCCCATAGTTTCGCCATCTTACAGCAGAGTCGTATATTAGTCAAATATCTGCGAAACTGATGAAATTAATATCAGCCCCGTAGTCAGAAGTAACCATTTGGGAGAAGTCAGTACCTTGCTGGCAATGATTATGGATCTTCACATAGTTGTCCGTGATAAAAAAGTTTAAGAAGATGACAGATCTTCCACTATTCTTACAATTCCTTTCTTAAACGACTGTAACTTCCCAACCGTTTATTCCCTCGAAAATGGGGAGGTTATCCTGCGATTCTCCTAATCCTTTAGAAATCCATGATTTGTACTAAACTTGATTACTGTTCCGTCATTTACCGTAATTCCTTTGCAAAACGCTCCTATACAAACTTGACGAAATCCACTATGCCTGCCTTCGCCTTCGCAAATTGGTACATTAAAATCTTCCCCTATTCCAAGCAGTTCTATCCGAAACAAATATTTATCCTTTTTATATTTCTCGATCTCTTCTCGGATATCGTTTCCTAATCAAACATTTTCCTATCTTCTCTTCCAATCTCCATTCCCACCTATATTCATATTAAGAACCGCCGGCATTTTGTTCCTGACAGAATTTCGAACCTTCCTCACGCAGCTGCATGGATTTCGGAATTTTCTCCATTTGCTTTTTCCTACAACAAGCTTCCCTATTTCTCCTAGAATTTCATCAGCACATGGTGGCCAATCAATTTCTCTCTTATTTTCCTTTCCGCGCTAACTTCACTTCTCGCGAGGTAATTTAGATCTGAATTTGTCCATACGCTAGAGTCCTCATTTCCTTCTCATCTATCACTTTTTACCGATGGTTCTAAAATACAGGAGGGTGTAAGCGGTGCGCTTACCTTCCCCTCTTTTCATCATTTCGAATCCTTCATGCTTCCTTCCTTCTACTCTCTCTCTCTCTCTCTCTCTCTTTACAACTGAATCAGTCACCAATATCTTTTATTGTTACAACTAACGGAATCTTCAAATTCCTCATTATTTCCGATTCGAAAAATGTCCTCCAAACAATTTTTTCTCCTCCTTCTCACTTCTCTAACAGTATTATTCCATCAATTCGTTCCCTTATCTTCAACTTACTATCATCCCGTTCTATCCTTACAGACGTTTTATGGGTTCTCAATCATTCTAACATTGAGGACAATAACACAGCAGATTATTCAGTCATTCCAGACTCCGGTCGGATTGATGCCGTTCCTTATTCTCTAATCGCGCTTCGCACTATCTTTTCATATAGCGTGTCTCCTTGATCAGATTAGTCATTCTCTTCTCCCAACTTCTTATTTTCATTTTTCCTTACCTTTTTCTCTTTACTGTTCCCTCCGCAAATGCTAGTTCTTCTTTTGAAAGTGACGCAATCCATGTTTTGTTCAAATGTTCGGCTCTTATTAATTATTTTTTATTCGAAAATCTTGACTGTTTGATCTTCCGCTTCCTCACAGTGCTTCTTTTTTCCTTTTCTTCTCATCTCTAACAATAATTCCCTTTCTTCAATCGTTTTTGTTCTTTCCATCTCTTATCGCTGCCGAATCGAAATTTTTAACATAACTCATTCAAATGGTTGAAGTAGCGATGTCTAACACTTTTCGCGGTTTGCATTTTGAAAAGTAATTACAAAAGTGATGCCTTCAAAAGAAAAAAGTGAAATCATCGGATTTGTTCAACAAAAATTTTTAAAAAGATCAGCTAATCTACTAACAATAATTGCCCGCCAGTATTATTTTAATAAAGAAATATGTACTTCTTTGCTTGTAGCAAATTTTTGCTATTATTAGTAATCGTAATTTTGCTAAACAAAATGCAATAAATTTAATAAAAAAAAAATAATGAAACAAAATCAAACAAATGCTTGCTTCAAAAAAGTTTTAAAGTGGAAAATTTTGTTTGCACCTTAAAATCATTCAGCTTCTGTTTGTTATGAAGTGTCTTTTATCGCGCGTTCGGAATCGGCTATGTAGTCTTTAATTATCTCGTTATAATGCAATGAAAGCTGACAGCAAGTTCATTATTCGCACAGACAGTAAACCTGCACCAGCTGATAGCGGGAAAGATAAAAACATTTTTTCTCTATTGATTACAAGTAAGATCGTTGCGATAAATATACATAAAACTAAACAAATGAAAGAGACTAATTTTCAAATAGAACAATATATCGAAATAGTCAAATACAAATGATAATCTATATTTCTTCCTCAGAGATAAATTGACCGCTGTAAAAAAAAGTTTATTTAGTAACAGATTTTTTAATTTCAGTCTGAAGGTCTTATGCTACCATACGCTGCAAAAAAAATTGCAGAATCTAGAATTCACAACGACCAGGTACTTATTTTCCTAAAGTAAAAAAGTGTGACACAAAACCTCTTGTATAGTGTGTTGTGTCGTACTAGCAACATTGTTAACTGTGTTAAGTGTATAAAAAATATATTACTGGCCACTCAGATTCCCTGGTATCTTTAAAACTCCTACTGAACAAGCGAGTTAAGTATCCCTTAGCTATAACCGTTAAGAATCTCCTCTTTCAACTGGCTAAGGATGGACCCAGGGCACACGGAAATACCAAGAAATGAACAAGTCTTCCGGCTCCAAAATGACAACTACCTGCCCTTTCGTTCTTAACAAATTTCTTTCCTACTATCAGCTAAAACGAAACCAGAGTAAAGTTACGTGTTTCTTTTCTTAGCGCTAAATCAAGCCACCACTGAATCATTGTAACCTCTTAAGTTACTTTTATAAATCATCTTACAAATTCGAATCTCTTTTACTCGCTCATAAAAACTTTTTTACTAACTCTTTTCTTCCCAGCAACTGTCCACTTTGCAACGAGTCCTCTATCCTCTCAGTTCTCAAACCCTAATGAACTGCCCTCACTTTTGCATAGTCCGAGGAGGTCTTATTCGGGACGCATTATTTCAAATACACCTTTCAATGTGTATACACGGTTTGCCATTCCATAAAAGCACAAACCTGATTTCTTAAATCTAAAAATTATCCCCCGTTCTTTACGCCGTAATGAGGCAACATTTACGCGCGGCATAAAGAGGTGTTGATTATAAAAACGATTTACCTTGAAAATAGTAAATATATGACGATGCAACTTTATAATATTCTAAACCGAATAAAACTTCTCATCGAAATCTAGAACTCGGATTAATTTTCATTTACTACTGTTCGCCCATTGGTCGAAATTCAACCATAATTATTATATGAAATTTGAGGAAAACATAATGTACGAATTTGCATATTTCCAACATTTTTTTTTTTCTACTCTTATACATTCGTTGTATATCTATATCAGAGAACATAGATTTTTATATTTACTTACAATAAAAGACACTTCAATACCATTATAATTGAATAAAATATACAATAAAATAACAGTAAATCACAATTTAAAGAAGCCATTAATTTATTAATATTAAATGACACCCCTTAAGATTTGGTACACTGTAAAAAAACCAATAATGATGATTATGAGGAACAATTAAGAAATTTGAATAAGAACAAATTAACTGGTTGTAGCGATTTCATTTTTCATTTTTTGTATTCCCTCTTTTATTTAAATAAGATAAAAAAACTGCTCCCAAAATTTTTGGACTGATAACACTAAAAATCATCAATGGTTACTAAACAAAAAAAAGAGAAGAAAATCGGTTAATAAACAGCGGAGAAAAAAGTACTGATTTGTCTTTGCCTATTTCTATAGAGATACCGCTAATTTAATTTCATAGGCTAGTAAAATTTTTCATTTCATTTTTTAAGAATGTATTATTACATCGAATCCATTCTCTCCCTGCTCCCACTATCGTAGTTCTCACCTGAAAAAAAAAAAAAAAAGTATTTAAAGGGGAAGAACTTTAATATAGTCGAAAACTCACCATTTGGCCACTAAATAATTATTAAATTAATCCTTCAGTTTGTTTTAAACCAGTCTCTATACATTTGTCGTCGCTGGGAACTGAACCCATGACTACTAGCTTAATAATTAAGCGTTCACGCTGCTAGGCTATCGTGACGACTGTATTCGTTATTTTCAAATCGATTTATGAAAATATATTTAGCTTTTCAATGTGGCAATATGGTGGTCACTTTTGACAGAAAAAAAAAGAAAAATATAAAAAAAACTTTTGCTTTTGTTAATTTGACAGCGACCTTTCAAAAAATAATAATAAAAAAAAAAAAAAAAAAAAAGATCAAAAAAGTATTACGAATATTAAAACATCTTCTTAGTTATCAAATTCTTTGTTTATCGGTATCACGAACGCTTTTGAATGGTTTTTCGGTTTTTTAAAAAAAAAGTTGCGTCCCGCCGTGGCGCACTTGTGTCTATTAAAAAAAGCGCGTTCTCATATTTCTCGCATCCGTTTAAAATAACTCTTGATCGGCTAAAATTATCGTAAATAATTTTATTACATAAAAATTAACTGTTTCAATTTCATCACCGATATAAATAGCATCGAGGATTAAGTCCCTTGTAAAACAAGGGAATACGGTAAATTTTATTGTTTTTTTTTTTTTTTTAAAATACATTTCTCATATCCGGAAATTATTGCCTTAATCGGCTAAAGCATTTTGTTTTTATTTTTATAGATTCGAAAAATCGGAAAGCTTTTACAATTACTTTGAAAGCAATGCGTGCATAAAAAGTGCTGGAAACCTTTAATCCGTAAGTAGTTAATTCATTTTTTGCAAGGAGTTGCCAATTACGCGGAGTTCCTCGATGCGATAATTATTTTACTTTAAATAAATAATAATTAAAGGATCCGAAAAGAATTGGTTGAAAACTCGCGGACAGTGAACTGAGAAAAAAACTAAAATGTGACACTAGGCCAAAGCGGTCAAGGTCAAAACAATCAGGTTGAAATCGGGTAAGAAAGGCCGAATCAAGCCGGAACGAAGTGGTCTCCACTCAAAAGTGCAGTACTGCAACTTTTCCAGCTTTTATCATTAAACTCTTACAGTCGTTTGTATTGTGACTCGTGAAAATTTATTCCCATATTATATGCTTCTGTATGGGAGTATTCCGCTGAACTTTTCAATTTTAAATGCTCCCATTAATTGTTCATTCTGAATATTTAAGTTGACTAAGCTTATATATATATATATATATATATATAAAAAAAACAAAAAAAACAAAAGATAAAATCAGTATTGTGCGGAGTAAAAATTGAAAGTTAAGGATCTGGGGGATGAGCAGAAATGTTCAAAAGTCAAGGCAAACCACTAACAGATTATATAGATAAAAAACAAAGAAGATATTAATAGAAGAGAAGAGATTGTTAGAAATTACCCTAAATTTTTTATGTAAATCTTTAATCAGCAGAACCAGGTTATCAGTAGGGACAGATACGAACAATAATTCGATTCTTTCAATCTCAATATGGCTAGAGGTCCGGAGGAAGTCAATCTGAGTATCGCGGAGAAGGAAAATTTCGGAACAAATAAAATGAATACGAAGAACTCGTAAGAAAATTGATGAAAGAGAACTAAAAATTGAACACTTTCGGGAAATCATAAATAATTAGAAATTCGTTGCAACCCCCTATAAAGGGTATAAAAGGAATAAATACTTGCAGCTTCTCAATAAACAACCCATTTGCTTCATCTTAACGTACTCAAACTAATCGAATGTGTCTGTGTTTGAGGACATGACAATTTGTATGAAAACTTCTCGAATGAATACGAAAATTATTTAGAAAAACAGCTCCATCTCCTAACGCACAAAGAAAACTTGTTGAAACCAGACAGGATAACAGGTCAGTTGAAAATGTTGTTAAAAGAGAGGCCGCCGAACAAGAACGCTTAGAGCGGACAAATTAATGAAAATCGCAAGGAATGTTTCTTTAAGAAATGTAACGTGGCTCTAGAACACTGTTGCTTAGCTCCAATTTTCAGTCCATTTGAAAAATAAAATAAATTCACCGCACCTTGATCTGTCTGAATCGTTAGCAGTAATTTTTTTTTATAAATTATTGAGGAAGTACACAGGTCTGAGGATGTGTTCTCTTATTAATCCATAAACTTTTTGGCAGCACGGCGCGGATGGTATTCCGATGAAACGCCTTAAGCAGTATTTATGCTTGACCGTTAAACGTGTAATTTCGGTGTAACTATGTTCCCTACTGTTTTGAAATAAATCCATCTCTGCCGCACTTGTAGAATTCCCTCGTTGGGATATCTTTAGACCACCGGCGTAATTCGTGATGTCTGCCAGCTCAACGGCGTGCACGTCTTAATCAAACGGTCGATTCACACATAACACGCATTTCCCTTGTTAATGGGCTATTATTATTTATTATCACTTTTATCATTACTATTATTATTATTATTATTATTACTACTACTACTACTATCATTATTATTATTATTATTATTAATACTTTAATTCTAATTATTATTATTATCACTGAATCTTTATTTACAGCAAAAATAGTAGATTAATAATGACAGCGATAATATATCGCTGATAGGTTTGGGTCGAAAAACAAACTAATCTTTTAGCTACGTACATTTCGAACACGGTGGTCATCATTAAAGAGATGAATAATGAATTTCTGCTAAAAAATACGAATGAAATTCTTTCCGATGGCTATGTATAACATATTCTTCCTTGAGATAATGCATTTTGCTTTATCATACAAAAAAAATAAATCGCAAAACACAAAACGAAACATTGGAAATATTATTCGCGGAAGTATATATATATATATATATATATATATATATATATATATATATATATATATATGTATTTATATGTATATGTATTTATATGTATGTGTATTTATATGTATATGTATTTATATGTATATGTATTTATATGTATGTGTATTTATATGTATATGTATTAAAAATAATTATATACGGTTAACATGACATCTTCGAAAGAAAAAGTATTCATTTATTTTTTGTTGTTTTTGTTTTCTGAAAATTAAGCGTTATTATGTAATAACTTTTAGTTTCAATAATTATGCACCGGTACATGAATACAAAGCGAAAGAACCTTTTGAAGAGAATGTTCGTAATTCGGAGTATGGAACATAAAAAAAGGAACAAAAACAAACAACATTTATTATCTGATTTCCTAACAGCCTTACTTTAATAGCAACCAAAACACATCGGGATAAGTTCAACAGACTACGAAGTACACGTGCGACAGGGCACGTTTTGTAGCGTGTTTGAATTATCTTGGTTCCTGTCATTCATTTTGTAATAACGTTAATAATATAAAAATTATCAGTAATAAGAAAAGTACAATTTTATTAAACATTAATCATCATCGACAAGTTTTGAAGTTACAACCTTCACAGTAATTCTCAAAAAGTAAATTGACTTTCACTGTATTTTCAGAAGTAATAAAACAATAGAACCAATATCATTGAAACTAGACAACCAGCCCTTGACACACATAGATACAACAAAAATACTCGGTATGACATTTGACTCCAAATATACATGGAAAAACCACATTGAAGATCTGGTAATAAAATGTAAAAAAAGATTGAATATCATCAAAGTCCTAGCTTTAATCAACTGGGGAGCACACCGAGAAAGCCTAATAAGAGTCTATGAAGGTTTAATTCGTTCCAAAATTGACTGTTCCATCTTTTATGGCGCCGCGAACCCAAACCTACTAAAGAAACTGGATACGGTTCAAAATACAGCCCTCAGACTCAGTCCCGGAGCATTCCGAACTACTCCAACCACTAGCATCCCCGTAAAAGCCCAAGAAAAGCCTCTTGAATATCGAACAATGGGGCTAACTATTATATATGCTACTCAAATCACAGCATTGCCTCTCAACCTTATGCACGTCTTTCTGACACAAAATGCATCAAACAACGTGTACCAAAGCCATTCCAGACTACCAAAACCACTAAAATGCAGACTACATGAACACCTAAACACATTAAAAACCGAGCTGATACCAACTTATCAAAGGGCTCAACATCTGTTACCACCTTGGTTAACTCAAAAGATCCTTATGAATATAGAACTAGCACATAACTATAGATCGGTTACCAACAGCCACACATACCAAAAAATTATTCCTGGAAAGCAAAAGCAAATATGAGGACCACACATTCCTATACACAGACGGATCAATCAAAGAAGGCCAAGCAGGATGCGCACGTACCACGGAGACCGAGGACTTTATATCGACCTGGCTCCCTAGTCAATTCTCAATCTGTAGCTGTGAGTTATATGCTGTATGCCAAACCTTAGAACGAATCAAATGTGGCCCCGCGGACACCAAATACGTCATATGCTCTGATTCACTGTCTAGTCTAACAGCACTAAAAATCCATTAGTCCAATCAGTACAAGTCTTAATCAATGATTTTCAAATTCGAGGAACAAGCCTTATGCCACAATCGATACCGGCACACCAAGGGATCCCGCGCGCTAAAAGGGCCGATACCTTAATCCAAAAGGCTACAACCATGCCTAAACCCCAAGAAGTAATACCAGTTCAACTCCATGAAGCAAAAAAAAGGTATCCACGAAACTATGAAAACCAACTGGCACAAGAGAGAACTATCAGCACTAAGCTCCATTCGGTGAGACAAGGTATGCACTCACCAAGAACAATGATTCCAACTAATCGATCAGACCAATGTATAATTACTGGACTTAGAACTGGCCGCATCAGAGCGTCGCACATCTATCATATAACTAAAGAGGAGCTACAAAAATGCCCATACTGTTATCAAAACCTTGATGTATGTCACATTTTAATAGAATGTCGCCCCCTCAGGACAACTAGAGAACGGTTCAACATCCCGGAATCTATCTACGACACACTTAGAAGCACAGAAAATTGCCTCAAGACTTTAAAATGCATTAAATCCATAAACACAATTAGTTTCATTTAACTAAATGTCTTCTCTTGTTTAATTAATGTATAATTAACTAATTCTGAATTCTGTAAAACTTATATATATGTATATATATAAACTCGGTCATTTTGGCCTCGCAAAGGGCTGCGCCCTTTGACCCCTCTTGCTTTAATTTCTGTCACTTTCTCTTCTATACTTTGTATAAAATGATCAAAATTTACAACGTAATTCTTACTGGCATCAACACACACAAAAAATAACATAACCACAAAAATCTTATTCTAACATTTAACTTCTGTTATGTGAAATTAAGACATTTTTTCGTTACATTTTTCGTTAGATATTTCATTACATAAAATTGTGACATTTTTTAAATAACAATAACAAAAATCCTACAAAATATAACAAACGTTACATAAAATTTGGACATTTTTCTGGGACTTTTTTTTGGGACATTTTTCTGGGACATTTTTTTGGGACATTTTTTCGAATAGGGGGTAGCCTAAGAATTACGTTGTAATTAATATATTATATTATTAATTACAACGTAATTCTTAGGCTACCCCCCATTCGAAAAAATGTCCCAAAAAAATGTCCCAGAAAAATGTCCCAATTTTATGTAACGTTTGTTATATTTTGTAGGATTTTTGTTATTGTTATTTAAAAAATGTCACAATTTTATGTAATGAAATATGTAACGAAAAATGTAACGAAAAAATGTCTCAATTTTATATAACGGAAGGTAAATGTTAGAATAGGATTTTTGTGGTTATGTTATTTTTTGTGTGTATTGATGCTAGTAAGAATTACGTTGTAAATTTTGATCATTTTATACAAAGTATAGAAGAGAAAGAGACAGAAATGAAAGCAGGAGGGGTCAAGGGGCACAGTCCCTTGCGTGGCCAAAATGGCTGAGTTTTATATATATATATATATATATGTATATAGTGGTCGCTAAAAACTCAGCTGTTATAAAGCGACCTTAAATAAACTAATAAATAAATAAATAAATAACCTTCACAGACATTTAAAAAAAACTTTAAATGAAACTTTATCAGAAAAATATATTAAAATTATTTATATAATCGCAAACATGTTTCGAGAACACAGTCCCATAATCATGATTTTTTTTTTTTTTTAATTTGTAGTACAACATGATTATATTATGGGATTGTGTTCTGGAAACATGTCGGCAGTTATATAAATAAGTTTCATATATCTTTCTGATAAAGTTTCATTTAAATTTTTTTTAAATTCGAATCTTCTGGAAAAGTTATGGATAATCAAGTGTCTCCTCAATAGTCGTTTTAAGTGTATGAAAATACATGCATAATTTCGTGTTTGCAACTGAAAAGAATATCTCCACAAAAACTCAAAAGAAATCAAATGAAAAGTTCAAAATCTACAAGCAAAAAACGAACAACCGGCCAGAGCATTTCGATAATTGCGGGTAATTCTCAGATTCCATAGTTTCTAATAAAGGATGATTCCTGGAGAAGGACGGTTAATTGAACTTTAGCGTCCAGACCGTCAACAATTATTGGCGGAGGCTTTTTTTCTAATCTTCAACTGGCATTCACGAATTCCTTAATCTGATCTAGAAATAATACAGCGTGAACACGCATTGTTACGTGATTGTAATCTGTCTCGGAGTTTGTGGGTGTTTTAGATATTCAAAGGAAAAAGCGATTAAGCACCGGCCTGACGTATTAGAGTTAGTGGAAATATTGAGTTGTTAATTTTAAAAAGATGAACGGACTTGGAATAAAAGTTTTTCAAAAGTTAACTGTTACGCTGTCAAAGTTTCATTATTGTAGCATTCTTTTCGTTCGGCGTTCCCGTTAATTTTTTCGTTTTCTTTCTTTTTTTTTTTTTTTTTTTTTTTTTTTTTTTTTTTTGGAAACTTGTTAACCAAGATGATCTATACCCGATAAATTTGTAGTTCTTAATTCGATCGGAGATTGCTAACATGCAGGAACCCGAAACCCGAAGGCAGGAAAAACAGACAGAAAATTTTAAATATACAGAGAGAAGAGCATTAAAAGAAAACGTAATTTGATATATTATTTAGATTAAGAGGATAATAGGAAGAGGAAACACTGAGGGGAGAGACAATAGTGAGAAAATTACAATAAACTATGATTAAAGTGTAGCTATATACTTAAAAGTTGAAACAAAAATTGGGAGATATCGCATGAAATTTTTAGTTTTTTTAATAATTTTGTTTATTAAAATTAAAATTATTTTTTTTTCTTCGTTAATAATTTTACTGTGTTTATAATTTTTTTTTTATTATTGTGGTTTAAAACTTTTGCGCCATGAAATTGGAGTTCTGCGCCGTGAAATTAGGTGGTTTGCGCCATTATAAAAACAATAACGATACTGACAAAAAGAAGGAAACTCTTAAAAACATTACAAATTTAATATATTGAGTTTTTGAAAGTGATATTAATATTTCATTGCGACCAAACGGATAATGCTATTTACTTTTGGATCATGTCATTCTAATATATATATATATATAGAATTTAGGCCAGTAAAATATTGTGTAAATTGAAAAATACGGGAAAAAATAGAATTACCTTATTTTATAAAAACTAATCACAACATGAAGTTGAGTACAGCTGGTAATCGACAATAGCCAAATTCTAGAAAAGAAAAACAATACGTTTTTCTTTAAAAAAAAAAAAAATCAAAAAGTTATTAAAATTTTTTTAGGTGTCTATGCCCTTGGTATGAATAGAATTTTTCGCAATAAATGTGTATAAATCGAGAAGTAATTAGCGTGACCTTTACCGGTCAATGACCAACTTGTTAATCTTGCGATCATTTACAAATTACAATAAATAACCATATACTTTATTAATAAAATTTTAATTACACGCGAAATAATTATTATTTTAAAAACAATATTCGAGAATGTTTTCGGCAAATCATCAAAAAAAAAAAAAGCTTTTGCGTTATTGATCAGTTTCACTTACGAAAGCAGATGATTTCACATTTTAGTGAACAAAACAATTTATCGAAATTTCTACACATAGCGGTGTATTTGAGATAATCCTTAATTTCAGAATTCTTGTATAATAATCTAATTCCATTTGTTAAAATTTTAAAATAAATATGAAAATAGAATTAAAATTTTTTAAATTAAAACTAACGAACGAATAATGTACCAAAAATTCAGAATGCAGATTTGATTTATTTATTTCAAACACTCCGCCGGTTATTTAATTTTCGTAGTAATTATTACAGCCGCCGGCGTTTTAATTCCGTGTTTTTTACGAATGTAAAACTGTAAGACGATGCAGTTTTGAATTTTGCTGAAAGAAAATTCAAATAGAAAACTAAACGTTTCACAGTGCCTAAACTAGCTTAGCTCAAATGGCTGAAATAAGGCTCTCAATGGTCGCACCACTCGTGGCAGTTTCGCAGTATGCCAAAAAGTTCCCACGCCTAAATCGAACGAAAACAATTATATCAACTCCAAACAAAGCTCAATTGATTAAAAGTTGCAGCATCACTAAAACGGTTATTTCCAACGGAATGAGCCTAGCAGTTAACTTCGTTTCACCTTCGACCTCCGATTGGCATTAAAATTTCAACAGGTTACCAGAAAAAATAATACGACGATCACACATCTGCTTTTTTCATGATATTATCCTATTACCGTATCTCATTTTCTATTAGAATCTTGTACACTACAGCTCCAGATCCACTCTTACTTTTTGTTTCCATCCTTACTTAATTGTTAATAAGACCGCATTAATTTATACACCGTTATTATTATTGGTTTTATAAGTCAGGTTTCTAGTTCGGTTAATATAAAATTATGGCCGTTTTCGTAGTTAATTTAATTTCTTTTTGTTTGTATATTTTACTTTTTTGACTATTATACTTTTTTGCCTTTCTCAGCGGGTAAACGGAACCAATCAAACAGTATATATATATGTCTCGTCGCGATAGACTTCCGATACAGAGGTCACGAGTACGATCTTGAGTGACGACAGAATTTATTACAAGAATTAAATAAATAATCGCTAATAACCACGTGGAAGGTAATGGCAAACCACCACGTACAACATCATATCCGAGCTAGGTCAGTACACAGCAGACAACACGTGACTGCACTTGTAGCGTGATTACAAGCGATTACAATCAGTTCCGAACGAAGTCTTGCGCGTGTATACATTCGTACTGCATATAAACAATTGCCTAGTACACTATGTCTGTGTCTGTACAGTTGAGATGTACGAATAGGTTGTCCACCAACCGCTAAGGTTGAGGAGAAAAAGAAGAAGATATATATATGTAGGGTCCTAACGCGGCATGTAGTGGGTTACCGAAATAGATAGACAACCTATTCGTACGCGGATATGGCGCTAGAAGCGGTGGTACTCACCATTTGCGTTGCCGAACCCGCGTCCACAGCTTTCTCGTAGCGGATCTGTTAAGTCAAGCAACATTGTTAGGCGACAATAGTTCGTATCATGCAAATTAAATCTGTTTCTCCTGCTCAGTTGACTAACGCCCACCTCAATCGTCTCACTTAGGTGTGCCATTGAATCAGGTGACGTTTTTCTAGCAGACGTAGGTGAAGCAGTGCAACTATTCTTCCGGTAAGCACACGCACTGCAAAATGCACATCTAAAAAAGGTGACGGAAGCAGGCTTGGTTGGCGGGAAGCTTTTAGCTAGAGCTTTGCACGCAGGCGGCGCGTAACTTTAGTCGCTCGTTGATAAAAGTGGCGGATTTAGCGTTCGACAGCATTATGTGTCACGAAGTAGCCTTTATTCGAATGTCACCACTGCGGAAAACGGTGTACTGCTAAAATTGGACTAATCAGTCATCTACGAACACATCGCTAAACAAATATATGTGCATCCGGGCTACTCGGATTCGAGTTGCAGCTATGATGTTATATATATATATATATATATATGTGTAATTTAACTTCGATCGTCCTTACGAGGACTATGCTCTAATAGTAAAAAAATCATAAAAAAACGACGGTAAATTTAAATTTGAAAAAGCGACTGTTCCAAAAATTAATGAACGGTAATCCAGTTTGTGGGTGAAGAGGTGTACGAAATCCGTTTTCATTCAGACGCAATATATTTTGCACGGGTCAGAGTGGAAACCGCAGAGCTGCGGCTGTAGGCTCGAGTGTGCATTATAATTACAAGTCACAACGAACTGGAATTTCCGAGCTGTTTTATTTCTTTTTCCGCAATGTAATTACCGAGCACGACTGAAAATAATAAAATTGCGCCATTTCCGGAATTTTATTGGCTCGTAGAAGAATATTTAAAAAAAAAACGCAAAAGAATAACATGCTCGACGGACACATCGGGGAGACAAGAACAAAAGTGCTCTCAAGAAAACAAGCTTTAATCGAACAGAAACTTCCTGTTCCGTGTAGCTAGGTGGCTGCCGCTCGTTTACGACGATCGTCGTTGATAACGCTGACCACGCTATACATCAATCCGCCATCTCATTCGACCGTTGATAAGTCGTAATTGCCATTTGTGGATGCCATGACCGAGAGATCTCCGGCTCGACTGGTTTACATTTAACCTAGAGAGAGAGAGAGAACTAATAGCGGTCACCGGGACGACCGCAAAGTTATCGGATCCGACTGAACTCGTCTGAATTTCCTCCGATGTGGTATAAAGCCGATAATACCGAATACAGTATCCGCCTTCTTCTATTACTCATGGGTTTTTCTATGTTTTTAGGGGGGGGGGGGATTTTTTTTTGGAAATTTCCCGAATATTTCGAAAATTAAAAAAGCTTGTTCCTTTAACAAAACACACTTGCAGCGAAAGGCTCACGCTGCCTTGTAAGATATTTCATGTTGTCTGCTACTACTACTCGAAAAGGACATCCGCAATGAAAATTCTTAGAACGCGCATCTTTGACAATATCGAAATAAACAAAAAACGCTTTTTAAAAACACATTTATTTCAGTTAAATAAAAAAATTTAAAAAAAAAAGTAATATCTTTTAAACGCGCTAGATAAAAATAAGAAATAATTTTTCTCAAATGATGATTTGTAAAAAAAAAAGTTAATACAAACGTGTTGTCAGTTTAGCGATTCCTTTTTAAATTGAAAAAAAAGAATTTATTTTTTTAAATATTTCGTTTAATTTCGGTTTATTGTTTAATCGAATACGATTGCGATTTTATTTCATAACGAGGAAAATCCCGAACTGCTGAAAACTCTAAAGAAAGCGAATATTTCGGAAAGCGATAATATCGTATTATTGTTCAAATTCGGCACGTCCGGGTTAAATTCTAACGAATTATTCGCCAAGAGCAGCCAAGATTTTTCTGTCAGGCGAGGAGACTTTCGAAAATCTTCTGAACTCCATTCAACGGTGTTTCCACGCATGTGGGAACTGGTTTTCGAACCGCTACTTATCTGCGTTGCCCTCGTAATTTTATGCATGACCTCGATAAAGGATACTGCTAGGTTCGATTTTCTCTCAATTTCGTTAAATTCAACTAAGGTGGAACGGAAGAGGAGATAATCGAAGAATACAGATTTATAAGAATACACGTTTATTCATTCGAAGACATTAAACGAAAGAACACGCTTAAATTAATAAGGGACAGATGAATTATATGAGAGAATTTTTTTTTTTTTATTGTTTTGGCCTGAACAATATATAGTTCATTTGGTCAGCAGGCTAACGTTCAAATCAGACTGAATGCACGAAAACAAAACAAAGTAAAAAAAAAATAAGAAAATATTTTCTTGTTTTTTATCCAACTGTGTTTAAATACTAATTATACTACTAGATAGTACGTATAAAGGAGGAAACTTCATCCTGCAATATGGCCGCAACCGCAGAGCAGCGCCCACAATGCTCGATGAAGCAAACTCGACAATCAATAATAACGCCATGTGAAAGGAAATAATTAATCCACTCGGAGTAGACAAATAAAAGAAAAAAAATTTTCATTAATCCGGACATTGATTGGATTTTTTAAATTACAATTCCATTTCTTTTGATAAATGAAAAACGAATAAACAACGTATGATCACTAGAAACAAGTAGTTGAAAAACGCAGAATGGAAGATATAAACAACAGGACATCAGCTGTTCATAAAGGTGGACTCTATCCGTGGATAGGGCTTCGCAACTGAATAACAAGATCCTCGCGATAGGCTGTGCTTATATGATCGCTACAATTTGAATGAAAATGGTCTCCATCGAAAAAATTAGGCCGCACTCTAGTGTGACTTGAACGAAGTCTGCAGATAGTAGTAACAAAACGCCGAATTAAGTTAGCCGGAATAGAAGTAATATTATTATACCAAGCCATACTTGGTAGAGACGATTGGACAATTCAATTACGTGTAACAACGAAATACGATAGTCACAGAACGAAAAAAATTTAACGTCATTTTCTAGACTATTCGCAGAAACATTAAATCGTAGATTTGTTTACTTTTTTCTGTTTAGAATACTATACCGGCTGTAATTATTCTAAAATGTACAGATGAAAAAAAGAAGAAGACAAACTTTATCGTTTTACGTTTAAAAAAAAATACAAAATAAAATAAAAATTCTTTAGTAGTTTTTTTTTTTTTTTTTTTTTTTTTGGCGCAATAGCGAAGATCCTTTGCCCAGTAGCCATATAGAGCGGAAAGAATCAACCATTAAATAGCAATTCGGTCAGAAATGGATAATAGAAAAGAACCAAGTATAAAAATGACAAGATATAGGAAGCACAGTAAAGAGCAGAAGCATAAAGTGCTAGGAGTTAAGTGTAAAAAATTGATCGTTTATTTGAAAGGGACGGGTACTCAAAAATAATATGATAAAAATTGCAGAAAGCCTCATCGTTCGGGTGAGGGGGGGGGAGAACATGTTAAGGAAAAACGAAAACGAGAAGAAGGTAACAATGAATGGCCAAGACGCAAGTAAATACTGGAAACGAAGGTAGAACGTCGAAGGTACATCAAAGAACCACGGGTTAGAAGGAAGCATAGGTTGAACAATTAGATAGTGAGATAGATTATTAGAAAAAGTCAGAGCATAAATGTCAAATTAGTATTTGGATTGAAGTTTTTTGAAAACATATAGGGGAGATTTGAACCTGGAATTTTGGGGAAGAAGGTGGGCGAGGAAGCAGCAACTCGAGCCGGAAAATCCGCCGCCGATTCATTGCCTTCTATGACTGCATGACCAGGTAACAAATCAACACGGATTGAATGGAGATAAAAAAAAAAAGGATTATGAATGAAAGAACGTATTCGAAGAATAATAAAATTACACGAGTATGTGACAGAAGCAGAATATATAGCCTGAAGGGCACCCATAGAATCAGAGGTAATCAAATAGTTTGTGAAATAGCGATGGAAGAAAACATAAATAACAGAACATAAGGTCAACATGAGCTCGACTGTAAATATAGAGCAAAAGGAACGGAGTCTAAAGGATTCAGAGTGATTAATTTTCGACAGGCTCCAACTCCGTCAGGACCTTCCCAGCCATCAGTAAAAAGATATTCATGTGTCGAGGAAATAAAGAATTAATCTTCTTCTTTAGGTGCTATACGCTACATAGCGCGTTGGCGCAACCTATTCGTACACTTTTTTAGCCGTACCGATATAGGTTGTGCACCAGGCAATTATTATATATGCAACGCAGGTGTGTACACCCGCAATTAGTAATCGTTTGATTTATCACGCTACAAGTGCAGTCTCGTGTGTGTCTGTTGTGTACTGACCTAGCGCGCATATGAGATGTGTTGTACATGGTGGTTTGTCATTGCCTTCCACGTAATTATTAGTGAATATTTTAATTTTAATTCTTTGTAATAAGTTCTGTCGTCGCCCGGGATCGAACCCGTGACCTCCGTAACGGAAGTTAAGCGCTCTAGCAACTAAGCTATCGCGACGACTAAAGAATTCATAGTGTTATGGAATTCCTGCATAGCGACGGTTCGAGATAAAAATTAGGAGAATGCATGAGATTAACAAAGTCGAAAGAGAAGTATGGAAGGTTAGAGGAAGAGATTACATAAGGAGAGTAAGAACTAAGTCATAAAGTGATATAAGCAAGGATAGGAATTTTCTTTGGAGTAAACGACGGTTCTTTATAAAATGAATATAGGAAGAAAGAAGTTTAAAAGACGTCAGCGGTAAGCGTTTTGCGAGGAAATAATAATCTAAATAGGATCTATGGATGAACAGGGAAGACGTATTTGATTCAGCAAGAATTACTGAAGTCGGCGAAGACTTAAGAGCACCAAGACAGAGACGAAGACAAGAATTTTGCATTGTACTTAATTTAGAGAGAAGGGGGATTTTGAATCATTACCATATAGATAAAGGAACAGTAATCAAATTTAAAGCGAATTACAGATTTTCACAGAGAAATAAGTACGTAAGGACCCCCCCCCGTTTAGTAGGTGACAGGGCTTTCAACCGGTTTAGTTTTTTAAAAGCACTAAATAATTTAAAGAAATATTGATGACATTGTCGTAACACATTTTTCGCCTGTAATATTTTTTTGTACAATGCAAGATCACATATTCATGTTAATTTAAGGCTAATTTTTATCACTGGAAACGAAATTTTACATTGACGGCTTAGAGTGACCATTTGAAGCGTACTGCACAAAAAAAACCCAGCTTGCTGGACATAATAGCTTTCCAAATACCTAAAGTTTATTTCACAGTGTTAGTGAAAACATTCCCATTTAGCAGTCGCTGGTATAACGCTGTAAACATCTTTATACCTGTGCATTGATGGGCGTTGAGCTTCTCAAAATTGCATCCGTAGGTTTGTACAGAGCGTCTATTATCAGGTTGTGTGCCCCGCCGATTACCATCATCACTACATTCATGTCATCTGGCACTGACTGATATCTGCCAATTACGTTAAAGTTCCTAGAAGAGGGTTTCAAACAGGTAGTTAAAGCGGGATATCTGAACGAAACATCATTGCCTAAGTACGGTTCAGCTACGTCTTTTGTTGTGGCGTCACATGTAACAGACGTTAGCAGCGGGAAATTACGCCATGACTAGGTTCTACGAAGAGTGTTACATAAAGAGCAAAACAAAATGAATGCTATTTAATTTGTACGTTTTATTACTAATGAAAGTGAATGTATTTCATTTTTTGGCAGTATCATTTGATGAGATGTTCACGACTTCCATTTAATTTTGTGTGACACTGTATCTATGATATTGTTAATCTATTGATGATCTTCGTGTATATTGTTCAATTCATTTAAAATATCGATGTCGGCATTAATCCCATCAAAAATTATTAAGGTAACATCGACATTTATATAGGGTGGTCCGCCAAAATAGATGCAAGCAAATGAAAATTAAAAATACAAAACCGTTCACGATACAACCAAATTTATTATTTTATTTTCAACTTTAATCTATGACATTTATTTCACCGTGAAGATTTTTACAGACGTCAAACGATGATCGAAATTTTCGATGACAAAATTTTGGCCATCGTACTCTCTAAAATGAGTCACCCGAATCTTATGGCCCTGCGGGGACGTATATACATCGACTTATCGAATTTCAAAAAAATTTAAAAATCCGCAATTCACACATGGTTCAAAATATTAAAATTACTTTTCTTTCTGCGCATCCGATCTCTAATCTCCAGCCTTTGCAGATTGTACTTATTAATCATCAACTTTCTTTGGATCCCTGGTCATGCCGGGATTGCGGGCAACGAAAAAGCGGATTATCTTGCTCGTTTGGCTATTTCTTCTGGACACCGAGTCGGACGATTTCCTTCTCACCAATTAATAAATATTGCAAAAAATATCCAAAATGCCAATTAGAAATCTGTTTATAGATCACCCTTCTCCAATTCTAATTCACAATATTTTTCCATTCATCCCAATCCACCTGCTTAACCACGGTACTTTAATTTTCGGCACTTTCCCCGTTCCATCATGTCTGCTATTTGTCGTCTTCGATCGGGTCACAATCGACTTTCTGCTTCATTGTATCATTTCCCCATAGTGCCCTCTCCTATTTGTCTGCTGTGTATCGATAACACAGTCGTATGTGACTCTGATCATGTCTTCTTTGAGTGCTCTTCTCTATCATTTGAAAGAGCAGCTCTATATGTGGGACTGCTCTCACATGCTGTTCCAACTCCATATTGTGTGCCCTTTATTCTCTCTCTACAGTCAGCGTTGATCATCCCAATTGTAGAAAAATTCCTATCTTCTGTACTTCATCATATTAAGATCTAATCCCTTCAGTAGTTCTCTTTCACTTTGGCATTCCTATCTTATCGTGTCCAGTTACTTCTAATGAACTCCCCTCTAAACGAAGAGCACATACTAATGTTACAGGTATATACAAATATGCACAGCTCGTAAATAATATTGCGGGCCCGCTGTCGTGTCTGCAGCCGTAATGTTAGATAGTGAACTCCTTGATAGCTGGCACCGTGGGCGATGCTGTTGCAATGTGGCCACAGTGTTGGGAGAAAATTCCTATTCGTTCCTTCTTGATAGCATGCGCTGTTTTTGCAGTGGGCGCTGTAATTATTTTTTATAATTAAAGAATTATAAACTTTGCTTTATAGTGGTGGAGAAAATCACTAAACTTTCGGATCACTCTTTACGACACGCTAAGCGCTGTGTTTTCTATATAGCTTTGGTGCTCGATGGCCCTAACTGCTTTTCAAACATCCCGTGTTTCTTCTTCTTCCTTAATTGCAGGTTGATTCTCCTTTGTCGGTCGGTACTGTAGGCTCTTGTAAATGTGGCCATGGTATGGGACAACTAACTCCTTTTGCTCTTGCTTTCGGCAATATCATTCCATCTTTTTTCAGTATGCATATGTTTAACATTTATCGACATTGACTGTCATTGTTTTTTTATCCTTAGTATAAGGTTTTTAGTCAGATTCCATTCCTTGTGACTCCTAATTGCTATTATTTACACGTGTTGATGGATATTCGTCCGCTGCTGACAAGTCCTAGGAAAAAACCAAAACAAGAAGAAAAAAACTTTTGCTGATTTAACAGCAAAAAAAAAAAAAATCACGAAAAGTCTTAGAACTTATTTCTGAAATATTTTGAATGTCAACCGTAATACTAAATTGTGATCCCAAAACTTGCGCGCGCCTGTCGTCATACTTTAGATATTTAAAAAAAAACCTCTGCCCAAAGAAAAACTTGTAAAGAGATCATGCACGGCTTGGGCTTGCATTATAAAATGATCCACATTTTCAACAAATTAATCCGTTATTTAAACGTAGACGCAAATCAATAATGCCACTGAGAGAATCAATTTTATCCACGGAATGAAATTTTACCTTTTTTGTTTGGATTGGAAATAAATCGAATTTTTTTCTAACGCGTAATAGTTTTTTTTCGGTTTTACATCATACATTTAAAAAGTTCTGCTCTTTTTATTTTATTTTTTTGGGGCTCGCTGACAAAGAACACTGATCCATGTTCGACAAGAAAGAAAAGTAACGCTGAATTAATTATTTAGATTCGTATGCGATCCGCTATAGCATCAATGAAGGATACAAGGAGATGCAGCACTATAGAGAGCAGGAATATTAAGTCTCAGAAATTGAGAGTAGAGAACGAAACGTTCAGACGACAGAGTGGAACATTCGAAAAGGATGTGGTTAAAATTACATTCGTGGATATCATTGGGAGAAGCTCCGCTCTTGTACAATACCATTTATTGCAAAGATAGAAATCATTTATTACTGATAGCGGATCTTACTAATTTAATAATAATAATAATAATAATAATAATAATAATAATAATAGTAATAATAATAATAATAATAGTAATAATAATAATAATAATAATAATAATAATAATAATAATAATAATAATAATAATAATAAAAAGAAATAAAGCAAATAAAACATTTTTAGTATAATATTCACTGACTACATGTTTAATATTTTTTTTCTGTTTCAGTTGTACTCCGAAAGTTATATACTTTTTATCGTGACCAGCAGATGAATGTGTATCCCTAACCAGATGAAGATTTTTTTTTCTTCAGGCGCGTCGACACAGGACATTTACCCAACACAAAGGACTAACAAATGATGAAACGCAGGGATTTGGAAGTTATATCAGGAAGCGATTAGAAACAGAAGAAATGAAGGTATCCAATACAAGAACAACAGAAGGAACCAGACGAAGATTCATTCTCTTGTTTATCATCCACTTTTTTTTTTTTTTTTTTTTTACCCCCTTGGGTTTGCTACCAAAGAGCATTAGCCCAGCAAAAAGGAATAGATACATGGAATAGAATAGAAATTATATTTTTATTCTGTCGACAATGGAATCAAGGAACACCCCTAGGACAGGAACAACAGAGAGAATAGGTAGAGTAAGAACATAAGAGGCGTTGAAAGGAGCAGGAAGACCAAGCTTTAAAAGATGATAATAAAGTAACTCAGGCTCGCGAGATAAACCGGAGCACTCGAAGAGCACGTGATTCGCATCACAAACATACTAGGAACCTTCAGGATCCAATGGATAATTACGAGATGCAGTCAAAGAAAAGCGATTGGTGAAGAAGGAAGGAGACTATGCGAGAAACGGAGGCGAGATAATTTAGTAATTATGTACCGATAAGGATGTTTTGCGAGCGAAAAGGTCTCGCGTCAAGATTCGCATTGAGCAGCCGGTTATCCTCATTTCCAACAGTAACCATGCAAGTTTTTACTGTAGGTAAAAGGGATGAGTATTTTGTGGAACTGAGTTTTTTTTTGTTAAATATAATCTTTTTTTTCTCTCTCTTCTAATTTTAACATTAATAACAATAATAACAATTATTTCAAGGGAACAGTACGTCTCGATTTTTATTAAATATTCACTGATTTTCATGAATAGTATCTGTTAAAATCTGAATCTGGGCAAATAATTGAGGAACTTTAATTATCTCGTTTTAGACGCAATCGCTTAAAGATCGTATTATTTCATATATTTCATAACATCAGTCTATTACATTTAGAAGAGATTTCACTGATTAACAATTAAAGATGGTTATTTGCTAAAGAAATTCTACGCACAAATCCTCTCAGACTCTAGGAATTTTCACTAAAATACTTACAAACCTCACTCCTTTCATCAGTTTCGGACCAAGTATCTGTGGATGTTTTAAGCTCTTTTAATTCACCTATCAAAACCATCATTTATCCTTACCAATAATTTCAATGTACGTAGCCAGTTATTTCTAATTAATTAGATAAAATTAACGAAAACATTTATTAAAAACTTGTATTAAGTAAAAATGTTTTTACATATAACATTGTTCATTAAGGAACACCAAATTAAATTAATTTATCGAAAAAATAATTTATTTTGCTGAATTCCTCGGACATCTCCTCAGCGTTGGATATTTCTTTAAAATCATTTAGTGCAATGGGAGGTGACAACGGATTTTCACAAATGCGACCGCTTCTCGCAGATCAAGAAAATTAACGACGCCTACAATAAATCTCATCTCCCTTAAAAGGACTCTCTCTGGGAACATTAAAAAAAAAAAAAATTGACTGCGGTCATAGGACCCCAGTCAGGAGTTCCTTACGCTTTTTCTTGTTTTATTATCACTATTAAACATTAACATTATGATCATTATTTTAGTTAATTATCTAGGATTTACAATTGCTGTTTAAGATTAAGTTTTTAAGTGATACTTATTGAATAGAGATACGAATCAAATCAACGAGTGTGTATTATCGCACATGGAAAATGAGCATTTAACAACATGTTGCAAAATGTATGTTTTAAGCCTTTTACGCTATTTTCGTCAATTTTTGCTATTTCCCAACATTTTCTTGTGTTTTTAGCACATTTCACACGATTTTCTTCAATTTTTCACCATCTTTGTCAGTTTTGTACTAATTCGGCCTTCTCAACCAGTATGGAGACGTCAGAGGATGGCTTGGTTATATTATATTAAAAATTACGCCTGCAACAAATGAGTATACAACCTGCACACTGGGCTGAAACGAATCGTTTCTACCTACACTTTCGGGTATGATGCAGCCGAACTATGGGAGTTTTTGTCAATGAAGTGTGGAAATTTCAAAGGTAAAATACACTTGACAAAATAAAAAAAAAATTTAATATAGGTGAATACATGCCCGTTTGTTATAAACTGTATATTATAAAAACCAACTTTAATAACAAACAAATATAAGGGTAAAAAAAAATGATTTAAATAAAATTCACAAAAATATTCATTATACTATAGAAAAAGAAGACAATAACAAAATAAATTTTTTAGATATAACCATAGTAAAATCAAACGATAGATTAACATATAATATATATATATGGAAAACAAACCACCACCGATAATATAATTCATAAAACATCAAACCACCCAAACCAACATAAATATGCTTATTTCATGACTGCAATAAATAGATTATTAACTTCATACCTACGAATATAAATTTAAAAAAAAAAAATAGAAATTAATATATTAAAGACTTCGGCAAGAAATAATGGTTATGACGAACAAATAATGGATAAATTAATTCATAAAATAAAATCTAAATCAAAATACATACGAAAATTAAAAATCAATAATGCTACTAACAATAAAGAATGGATAACATTTACATTTATAAACAATAATATGTATTAACCAGTTTAATTAAAAAACAAGGTTTAAATGTAGCATTCAAAACTAAAAATAATCTAAGAAATAAAATGAACACTTTAAATTTAAAAAATAATAATATTTATGAATATAGAGAGCGGTATGTATACAAAATAAATTGCACTGATTGTGAAAAATCGGTCAAATAGGGCGAAAAATTAAATGTAGATATAAAGAACATATAAAATCATTTAATAAAAATGAAATAGAAAAACCGACTTATGCCGAAAAATTTGATTAAAAATAAACATAAACCTAATTCATTAGAAAATACTGTAACCGTTTTGGCCACTTATAGCAAAGGAAATGTTATGAATATCGCAGAAAATTATAACATAAATAAATATAGAAATAATATTTTAAACGATCAATTACCGAATAATAATAACCCACTTTGTAATATAAAAGTTTAATTTTTAGGTTGTTCTATTTTATTTTATATTTTGTATCGAGTATATTGGTAATTTCACACTACTGATTTTTATACCTTCTATGTTTGTTCCTCCTTAGATTTTACTATATATGTATACGCTTGTATTTCTTATACTTTTTTCCAGTGTGTTTTGTGTTTTGATTAAGTTTTAGTTTTAGCTGATGACGGGTTATACCCGAAAACGTTACTAATTAAGGTATTTATTTAATTTATTGTTATCAATTATTTTTTACCCTTATATTTGCTTGTTATTAAAGTTGGTTTTTATTATAAAAAAAAAAATTTTGAATAAAATGACAACTACGATAATTTAGAATTTTAATCAATTGTTTTCTATTATTTTTTACGGAGAAATAAATAATCCAGCGGTACGTGACGTGACGTTACGTGGTGATTTCGAGCCCGCATTAAAGAACTTTGTTCTAAAAAACAAAAAAAGGAGCAAAAGGGTCAGCATTCAAAATACAATACACAGCTACCAAAAACTTTACTTTAATTCACTATTTCGAAATTAAAAATATTCGCACCGATATTCACTACGTGATATACGCGGTGCAATAATGCGTTTTATTAATATAACATCTGAAATGTCTGTTTTATTAATCAACGTGTTAACGCGTTATTGAAATAAAATAATTGCCGCCATGTTGTGGAACTGCGATAGGTTTGTAAATTAAATGTGTGCAGTCTTCGAATCGGAACGCAAAAAACTCTGAAATAACGCCCAGCCGTAGAAAAAAAGTTTATATAAATCACTAGAAACAGGGGCCGGTGTAATGCACAAGGTGTTTACACATAATAAGTATTAGAACAAGAGCGTTTTCGCAGTTACCGATTCTTTTTTATCTCGCGTAACGCTTTTTTTCCCGTTACTTTGAAAAGCGGACGTAAAACATATTCGCGTAAAAAAATTTAAATCAAAGTTAATTCCACTCAACCTGCTCGAAAAATTTTAACAGGTAAACGAAAGAGATTAATCGGACTTAAGACGCCAGTCATAAAATAAATTCGCGTTAAAAAAAAGAAGAAGAAGAAGAAGAAGAAGAAGAAAAGACCGAATTAAATAACGACATTGAACGGGTGAATAATCTGGCCGCTATAACAACCGGTTCGTCGTTACATTAAATGAAGTAGTATCACTTTTTAATGTTCAACATTTAACAGTTACCAATAACACTTCCGTGAAACATTTTGCCGAATAACTTTTCATCGATTAAACAAATAATCATCTCATTTAAACTACACAAACATCAACATTTTTTTTTCAAAAAAAAAGAGGAAAAAATTACTAATGGCGGTAGTTCAATTTTTTCGAACTTAAGAAGTATTTGTGATTTCCGACAATTTCGATTATAGCGAAATGAGCATTCGCCAATTTTGTTAAATTTACAATAAACGTTTTGTACATTAACATAAAGACAACGGAGAATCAGCGTCAATGTTCTACATTTACATACAAAAACTTTATTCAAAATCTTTTTTCTTTTCCTTTTTTTTTTTTTTCATTTATGAAAACTATTGAAGGTAAATTTTGTGTCATCAAGCTATCAGTATAATATTTTGACCCCCTCCCCCCGGAAAAAAAACACAAGAAATATAGAAAATGATAAATAAAACCAAAAAAAGACAAAGGTGATTTCTTAGACCGGATATTCTGTTCATTCTCAAATAACTAGAATTACACCTTAAGCACATTCTTCCTTAATTTTTCTTTTATTTTTTCTACCGTGCTATCGATCATCTTTTTAGTTGGTTCGTCCGCGTTATCAAATTTTTTTCGTTTGAATTTCATTCAATACGCTTCACATTTTTTTTTAATCGGTACTTCTTCTTCCTCGCTATTTTTTTTTTCTTCCTATTGTTAACACGCCACTGGATCATCGTACATGGCAAATTGTATCGTAATCTCTAATCCGGTCATTCCTTAACCGTGAAAGGAACGCATTCTCAGAGCAGTGCAAGTTGCAATTTTCCAGAACTTTTACAAAAACTGGAAAAATCACTAGAATCAGTATGCAACTACGACAGATGAGTATTTTGAAGGGAATCATAATGATATACCTTAGTTTTTAAATATAGGTGCTTTTGCAATCAGTCTAATTACTTATATATCTTCAGAAAAATGAGATGATCCGTCTCAAACATTAAAATATAAGAAATATGACAAAATAAAAAATACCTACATATTTTTTTTTTTCAAGTGAAACTTTTTTTACTCCATTTTTCATTCTGTTAGGCATGTCGAGTGTTACGTCTAATCGACGGGGAAAAACGTTCATTTTTACATCGGCCAGTAATTATTTATCATTTGCAGACGGATGAAAAATCGTAATCTACAATTGATATACACAAAGTTTCGCCAGGCTTGCCCCAAGGAAGTGTTTCAGCTCCAACGCTATTCACTATTTATACCAATGACCGGACAATTTGAGAAGGACATCGAGCACTTTACATATACATCGATGATCAGCAGTCTCAACATGAAATTTTTGAAAAATCTACGAAAACAGATTTAAACAAACCAATATCACGAGCATGAACTTGGACTTCCGCGTCAATCAGCTGAAGTCAAACCCAGCCATAAGACGGGATCAGAGCCACCTTCCATCTTTGAAATCGAAAAATACAAATCACCAATCACAACTTGAACTAAGGCGCACTCTTAAGTATCCGGGAGTTATACTTGACACAGGTCTTTCACTTTTAGACACGAGCCCACAAAAATAGAAATTACGACAAGAACGAACATTATCCGGAAAATAATAAACCGCTGTTACTTTGTAGGAGAATACCCGGTCTGGAGTCGATCTGACAAAAGTAGATATATCGCTGAATGTAGCATGTAGAATAATCATCGGCTGGTTAGACCGTACGAACGCAGTGGCCCTGATGCTCAAAATAGCAGCAAAAAAGGAAAAATGGAATTCCTTTTATGATAGTCGTCATCCACTCCATATACGGATACAAAGAGCTAGCAGAAAGCCGTCTAAAATGCCGCCGTAGCTTTCTGCGAGCAATGGAGGGGCTTAAAAACGAAGATCACTTTGAAAGGCTTCGAATTTCTCCCGAAAGGTGGCTCATCTGAACTATACTTTACGTAGAGAACATTAAAGAGAAAACACGAAGTGACGTACAGCTGGAACAAGACTCGAATAAAAAATGAGGCGTTACTTCACAGAAACAACTACAGGATGACGAGCGTATATTGCGGTGTAAATTATTTGGAGCACTTGAAAGAACCAAGGTAAATCAGGACATTGACGAGGATACTATCGAATTTTTGGAACTTTGAATAGTCAAAAGCATTTAGGATTACCGGATACGCTATAAAATTAAAAAAAAAAAAAAAAACCGGGCACAATCGACGGTGTTACGTAAATTTTCATTTAGCTCAATTTTTGTGTCTCCGCAGTCATTCGCAATTGACTATTTCCGGCGATTTTAAGATTCCGCCGAATTGAATTATTTAAATGAAGTATCTTACGACAGCTATACACGAGATGATCAATGTGATCTTTACATCGAAACAACCGATCAACACGTAAACCCTTATTAATACCTGTCATCATCTCTCGCAGACTGCACAACTGAAAGTGAAGATGAATTTAATAATGAAATTTATAACGCTGTGTACTATAATAATATCACGTAATTTTTATGGCGGTTTTTTGTATTATCATTACGATTATTAAAATTTTAAATAATTAAAAAAAAAAAAAAAACAAAACCAACGAATATAAAATTATACACTTTCGAAAATGTCGAGATAAGATCGTTCGGGATTATAGCGAAAATATGTTTCACCGTACATGGTAAAACCGAACATGCTTTTTTCTCTTTTGCTATACGTTTAATTCGGATTTTTTTTTTTTTTTTTTAGCCATTCGAGGTGAACGCGGGAAAAAATATGCAACGCTTTTTATACAACTTTTGTGTTTTTCTCAAAGAAAATCCTAAATTCGTGGTACGTTACGTATCGATCTAAGGCACTACAATAATCATCTATGCACTGTTATTTATTTAATAAAATATAAAACACATAAACATAATTAGACATATTTTATAATATGCCTACTATTGTCTCGATAGAGAAACATGATCGTGGCGCTTAAATTAAAATTTAACAGTTTTTACAATTGCTTTTTCCGGGAAACTTACTGGGCTGCGTTGAACCGCGAATACCGAGAATATCTACGAGTTAAAACGAATGTTCGTATTCTTACCATATCTCGTCTAAAGTCGAGAATTTAAAGGTAATCCGGGGGAATGTTTCTTTTTCAAAAAATATTTACACGTTAGCTATAGAGAGATAACATAAAAGTAAAGTATTATATCTCGTTTGCGTTAATAAAAACTGACAATGAAGTATAGTGGTCGGCGTATGATAAAAGAATATGTTTTGGTGTGTGTGTGTGTACACGGCAGCTATAGCAGATAAATCTGGTCTACTTGCGCGTAGTTAAGCTCATTTTGTAAGTATTAAGCGGCTATACTAGTGTATTATTCGTGGTATATTCGAAACTAATGGAAAATTCGGGCAGTTTAGAGATAATTTTGAACAGATGGAAGCGAAAATTAATTTCGGTGGATCGAGTTGTATCTCGGGCGGTCCTACCTGGCCGATTACAAGTATCGGTGCGTGTTTTTTGTTAAAAATTTATAAAAACAATCGGATATCCTAATACGTATACAACGGTTACGTGCGTAATAGCAATTAAAAGCTACTTTTTTTTCCCCTTTTAATAACGAAGTCGTAACTGAAGTACCGCGAACCATAAAAAATCGCGGATCGACATAACAGAGAGAGAGAGAGAAATAAAATTGTGCGACCAGAGAAAAAACATTTTTCGGCTGTAACATGAACACACGATTGCAAGTCGAGTTGAAGCGCGCACAAACTAGATTCCCCGAAGGCGAATTATAAATACGCTTTGTGCATTTAGCTATTTTGTACAAACCGTTTAATTACTGAAGCGATCGTCGGGTTAAAAGAAGAAGCGAGTGAACAGAACATGCAGAACCGCATTTAACGATATTTAAATGAAGGAAGGGCGAACCGGAAATTAACTGATTAGTCATCGACGGGACAACGTTAAAAATATCAGATCCCACTGAATCGTTCTTCGGCAGTTATTCAAAAAATGTAAAATATTTTGCCAGAAAGTACATTCAGAACGTTCTTCGATAAATGTCAAGTTCATCCGGGTGAACTTCGGGCTTGGCGCGAATAATTGCGGACATCATTAATTCCCGTGAATATTATTCAGAAATATGTATATATTTACCTATACAGTGAAAATCGGTAATAACAGAGTTCATCGGTTATATCGGCGTATTATAGTGAAGAAACGTTGTTAGAACCGGTAGAATTACCTAAAACACAGTGTATATGCTATTATTCCCTAGTTCTACAGGGGCAATGGTTATAACGACAAATCCGGGTTATTAAAATAACAAAATGTTTATGGGCAGATGAATAGTTATCGTTCCGAACGATACGGTGGCAAATGAAATTTTAATTTTTTTCGCCCTTTTTTATTGTTAAATTGATCGAGATTTTATTTCTTCGTGTATAAAGGAAAAATTCGGCGTTTGTGCTTTTGAATTTATCAAGAAATACATATGTGTAGATCTATGAATATAAATAAAGGAGATCATTTGTTTAATCGGTGAAAAGTTATTACTCGAGGAAATTTTATAACGAAAAGTGGTTGTAACAGTTAACTACGGTCATTAAAAGATTATATTTTTCCGGTATAGAAGCGAACCGAGATTGCTGTAACGACCATTCAGCAGCCCCTTTAATTTCGTTATAATCGATTTTCACTGTACGTATATATTAAAATTAATAAAAAAAAAATAACTAAATGATTTTCATTAGCTCGAGCTTAATTTCAAAATTATGTTTTAACTTATTTAATGTACAAAGTCGCTCTCTTGCGGGTGTATAGAGACGAAATAAAATTCACGACAATCTGACATACAGTAAAACCGTTGATTAGCTCTATTCGCACCGTTTTTGTTTTCTTTTTGTACTTTTTTTCGCTTAGCTATTGCGTGATATCGGTAAATTTCGACTATTCCTTGTTTAGGTTCTTATTTTTTCTTTCTTCGATAATAGCCTTTAAACTATAAAAATTTAATTATTAATTGCATTAAAATTATAAAGGGATCGACGCAAAACGGAAATTCTATTTATCGTGTATAAAATTACACTGCGAAGATGGTCGAAATTTCGTAATACGAAAAGAGTGCATGATTCAGTTAAAATGGTTCAGTTACAAAATTCCCCCTTTTTTCCCCTCTGCAAACCCATAATTCATAGATAGGTCATATATGTAAATAACTCACTTTAAATTAATGCGGTACACCATGGTTGATTCAGTTAGGTTTTAGATTCCAATCTCCTTCCACATTGTTTCAATATTTACGTTAATATATCACTTATTATTCTTGATTTGAATTAATATTAGAGTTTTCCGATACCCTTTTGATACATAAAATTAGTTGTCCGATGTTAATGTTCTCTATCCGTTAGATATTTCTCCTAGTAAGCTCTTGCCACTTTACAGTGGTTTTTGTTAAATCGTAGATTTCATAGCATGGTTAAACACTGTCTTTTCATCTACTTTGTTTACAATTTTTCATAGTCTACTTTTTACACCATTTTTTTCAATTATTGTGTCCATAAATATGATTCGACTGTGCTTCAGTACTTACGTTGCGTTCTTCTGTTATTTTAAATGGTTGCCGTTGCTATTTCATATTTATTAATGGTTTTAATCAATTTCACGGCGTTTTTTTAGCTTTCTATTTTTAACAGCAGCTAGGATTCCCCGTGCGTCGAAAATTTACACATAAAAAAAAAAAAAAAAAAACCATTGGAAAGATGTACAGAACAGTTTTTAGAGACGAAGCGCAGCTCGAGTTTCGGAAGAACATTGGAGAGCGGATGATCAATGTGAACAGAAACGTTTATATATATTTCGTAGATTATGTCAATTTGACAGGGTTTCTTGGAATAAGCTTTTTCCCGTCTTAGGACAAACAGGATGCTCGCAGAACATATTAAGACTAATATACAACCTACACAGATAGCAGAATTATTAGAGTAGATGCGGGGATACGTCAGAACCAACAAGAACATATAAGGGAGTACACCAAGGCTGCCCTTTGTCGCCATATCTGTTTAACATATATACGGAAACTGTCCTATAAGGGAGATACTAGATACGGAGTATCTAAAAAAGGAAAAAGACTACAAGCTATAAAGTTCGCAGACGATCAAACCATAGTGGTGTGGCAGCTTCTCCTGAGCTACTGGAGAAAATGATCCGGAATATAAGTGATAAAGGAAAAGAATTCGGCTTAAAAATGAATTTAGAAAAAACAAAACTGATGCTGATCAGCAAAAAAACACATAGGAGGTTCCACTTGAAAATAAACGGAGAACAAATTAAACAAGTAAAGAGTTTCAAATATCTCGGTCAGATAATAACTGAAAAGATCTTTGTCGCGATACGGAAGTGAACATAAGTATCAGGTTAGGCAAATCAGCACGGAAAGGAAGACAAAGAGCTTACTACGACAAAAGACGATGTCAAAGAATCTCCGTGAACGCATTGTGAAAAGTTATGCTTTTTTTTTTGGCCGGTAGCATAGTATTGTGCGGAAACGTGGATCCTGAACAAAAGAAATATACAAAAACTACGAACTTTTCAGATATGGTGTGCTAGAGGAAAATGGAGCAAATAAGCTCTGGACCGAAAAAGTCACAAATGAAGAAGTACTCATCAGAGTTCAGGAAGAATGGTCGTTACTCAGTCAAGCAAAGAAACGGCGGCTAGCCTGGATGGGGCATGCCCCTTTCGACACGGCGGATTACTACGAGATGTAATAAAAATTCAGTGGAAAAGAGGAAGACCGAAAAGAACATTTCTAGTCATGTATTAATAAAGAATGTTTACCTAACACATATTTTATAATAGTATATCATATATGTGGAGAAATGTTAAAAACTAAAAAATTTCAAAAGATGTTAAAAAGCTTTCAAAGGCTTAAGAGCTATAAAAATGATTAAATCATATAGAACAATCAGTGTTATTTGTCGGCCATAGTTATAGCTGGTATTAAACCAATGGAATATGAAATAGAAAAACATATAAGCTTGGTCGCAATTAAAAATAATATTAATATAGAGCATCCGTTTAATAACGTAATACATATATAAGACACCATTTTTTAAATATGAGAATAAACTAATTAAAGTAAAACAAATGAATAAATTTATGGATAAATTTTTTTATAAATAAATTATAATGGAATAACGTATCAATTTTTCCCAAGTATAATAGATAGATTTAAAAATAATCAATACATAACAAATTTCTTTAATGTTCAATTTATAACAGAGCACGGTCTACTTAAGGTATATTTATATAAAATTAAGATACCTGATTCTGACAACTGTGTAATATGTAATTTTGGAGATAATGTTTTTCATATACTGCAAAGTTGCAATTATAATAATAATAATAATAGACACTCCGTAATTATAATATAAAACAACTTGTACAAAATTATTTTAATGAATTTAACAAATTTACAATAGAAGAAATAAAATTCCGGAAAAATAATATACATTTATATTAAGTAAATAGTAAAAATATATGTAGATATTGTAAAAAAAAAACTGTAAAATGGTAATTAATATAATATCAAATACTTAATTGGATATGGGTTATATTAATTCCGTTATTATAATGAATCAATATTTTTATTAAATAAATGTATCCCACCCGAAGTTTCGGAAATAGGGGGAAAAAAAAAAGAATAAAAAAAAAACAAAAGAATGCACAGCTAAGTAGATACTCGGAAATGAAAAAACTGACGAGAATAATCGATTGGACTGGAAGGCACTTATCATGGAACAAAACCAGTTCTAGAACTGTAACAATGATGATGATGAATTTTTTGTTCTAGTGGAATAATGTTTTTGAGTTATGTTCACTTTGGTTTTTGTTTTTTTTTTCGTTCTAATGGAATAATGTTTTTTTCAGTTATGTGTTCACTTTGGTTTTTTCTTTTTTTTTGTTTTGTTTTGTATTTTACTTCTTTTACTGATTTCTCTATTATCCAATTCTTATTCATTAATTTTTTTTTCGTTTTTATTTTTTCTTAATATTCTGATTTGTTTCGATCGTTGTGTACATTTTACTTTAGTGTTTGCTGTAGTGATTTGTATGGCGTGATTTTATTTCATAATTTTCCGACTTGTATTTTTAAGTAAAATTCATTTTCCCGTTTGATTGCCTTTTTCAAATTTGTTTCACGTTTCCATATTAATCTCTATTTTCGCTATCCACCGAATTATTTAAACTTGATAGCGGGTATAGTTGATTGGATTCACTCTCCTTACTGTCATCCAGTGTATTCTGCCGATGTTGTCGAGTAAAATCTTTTACATAATTCATTATGATCCGTTGACGTCTTTTTTTCGTCACTTTTTATTTCTTCATTTACCGAAATATGCTTATGTTAACTGTTGCTTCCGCTTTTTATTCGATTTGTTGGTAGCTCTTCTGAAATAATAAAAGTACGAAATTTTTCATTTCCAAAACTGATAACAGTGATTCTGGTTAACTTTACTAATTATCATTCGATAAGTGCATCACCTGTTTTCCGGTAGCTGAAAATATGCTGATACTTATCTTCTCCTATTATCTCAGTTTGATACGGATACAGTTCATTTTTACGCCATTTCTAGTACGTTTTCAATATTGTAAAAAGCGATACACAAAATCAGTATCCCCCGCTTCAAGCATCCAATAGTTCAAATTCCTCCTCTCAAGAATGAACAAGGGCAGTGGATCCGGGACGACAAGACTGAACCATTCGCTTCTCATTCAGCTTCAGTCTTTACAAACACGTAATATAAATTCCCAGATCGATATAACAACAAATTACCAACATTTCCAGCGAATAAAACCAGTAGCTCCTCTTGAAGTCGCACAAGAATTAGATGATAATATGAATCCCAAAAAGGCTCCCGGAATCGATGAAATTTCACCCGGAGCGCTTAGAGAATTATCACGTAAAGGAATTATCACGCTGACGTATCTCTTTAATGCCTGATACGTACCAAAATGTTTCATAATCGTTCAAATCATCATATTAAACCTGGGAAACCAATAGAAGTGATAACTTCATATCGACTCTCTTTGTTACCTTCCATATCAAAATTATTTGAGAACTACTCTTTTTTATTAAAGATACCAAATCATCAGTTTGGCTTCCGCAATCGCCACTCTACGATTGACCAAGTGCATAATTGAAACAGCCTTTGAAGAAAGAAAAAAAAGTACTGTCCGGCGGTTTTTCTAGACATATCGCAAGCTTTTGACCGAGTCTGGCATGAAGGGCTGATCTATAAAATGAGCAACCTGCTATCGGAAAATATGTACCAACTTCTTGAATTCTGATAGATCCTTTTCAGAGTTTCTTGTGAAGAAGCGAAATTCAAATTTCATCTGTTCTATAATTTACTCGTCTATATATGTAACCTATTGGTATGTTCATATACTTGGTGTGCGTTCGTGTGGGTACATATATGCGGATATGATTAATTATATACCTATATAATATTAAGAGTTATATAATTGTACATAGTTTCTACTCTGCTCATGTTACAAATTAGTTAGATTAAGTTGTAACGCCGTTTCAAGAGTAGTGCTAATTTATTTACTGTAATACGATTCTGTACTGAAATATACGTGTAAAAAAACAAAAAAAAAAAACAAAAAAAAAAGCACATCACGTACAGACCAGTAAATAACTCTATAAATCCATTGTGGCTTTTCTCACCGGCTGAATCGGCAAAAAAAAAAAGGCAATTTATTATAAATCTGAATCCAAAGAGAATTTTACATAAAGCTCTTGCTAAGTATTAAGATAAAATCAATCGAAATTAAATTTAAGAAAAAACAAAGACATACCTATATAATTATCAATTTAAATTTAGCCTCTGAATTTACAACGTGAAATCCGGGGAAGCTATATCGATGGGGAACTTCTTTAATAGAACTTTAATCTATTCTGCATTTTATTAAACAATATAAAACCTTTATTTAACAGAAATTATTTTTTAAATTAAAAATTAAAATATGCCGACATGTTTCGGAGTCACTTACTCCATATTCATGGCGTAAAGTGAACTTATGTATCTTTTCTTTTTTTTTTTTTTTTTTTGCGGACGAATAAACATCTCTATGTTCCCAAAAATTATTAACAACTCCATTTTCGGGCAGTAATAAGATCACAAGCACTGAACACCGATGTGAATGAGATCGGAAGGAGGATAACCAACTGCAGTAACCGGAGCAATTTGTTTATTCCCTTCTATACCGTATTTTTAGGCGCGCGATGGATTACCAAACAATATCGGTTTTCAACAACCAAATTCATGTCTAAATTTACCATTGTTAACCGATGGCGGCGATTACGACAAATTTCATAATCGCTTTTCGTAAATGACCCTCCTAAATATTTTATTTTTTGATCGTCTTCTCACTATCAAGTTTGTGGCAATTCTTACATCTCCATTTTTGTGGTAGTGGAAGACATCTGATACACTTCGAAGTGCATTAGTCTGATTGACATTTTGTAAGATACGTGCACAATCTCTGCGGTGTAGCGGCTCTGTTGACACAGCATAGTGATGTTTAAGGGGGAAAATAATTTTATTATTAATTAATCGGAATTAAAATGTTTAAATTATTATTACCTAGTAACCTTACAGGACCTTTCATGCGCTCCATTTTAAAAACGAACAATTATTATACATTAATCGTTTTTTGTTTTTTTTTTAATTTTTCCGGATTTGTTAGTCACTCATGAATGATTTTATATTTTTATCATCATTTTTGCCGACTCAGATCTACGTTTCATGACCACTTTGAAATTGGCGGGAGAATAAATGTTTTCATCATATCCCTTATGATTGATAGATTCGACTACTTTCTTCTAGTATTTTTTAAGCAACATTAAAAAAAAAAAAAAAAAAAGCTTTCTATCCAGAAAGAAAAAAAAAAGAAAAAAAAATATTAATAAATTACCGGCTCATTATTGAAAAATTCTACAAGCACTGCTGCGGCGTAATTAGTTACAGTTCAAAGAGATTACAAATACGGAAAAGTATTACTCTCGTCGGATTAACACTGTTGACGAACAGAAAAAAAGCAAAAAAAAAAAAAAATTTATGTTTCAATTTTTATACGCTAATCCGTAATATGGAATTAATAAAAATGTGCAAAATTTCACAAAACGCGGTTAATTATAAATAAATTTTACGCCACGATTACCATGTTTCCGAAACTAGTCGGCAATATTTTATTTATAACTAATTACCTTTTGTGAATTTGTATTTTCTGTATTTTCTTAATTTATTGTAAAACATTTAATTAACGTACTTATTACCAATTGCTAAATTTTTACCGAAAGGAGTACACAGGTGTGAACGTTTCCGATTCATAGAGCCGTTTAAAAAATTACAAAAACTGCGTTTTACTTAAAGTATTTTTAATTTTCCTTTTTTGTAATAATCAACAAGGGGATTTTCCTAATAAAGAATTCGGATAAAGTTTGTGGAACACAGAAAGCTTAAAATCGAATCGCCATTATTCGACAAATTGATGGAGAAAATTCAGCGCAAACTATGTTGATGGGAAAATAACATCTTCAGGAATGTACCCGTTTTAACGGTAGAATCCCTCGATTTCTGGCAGTTATGAGCCCTGCGATAAAAACTGCGAGTCATCATTTCTGACTTGCGATCAATCGAAACAGAAGCCGAAGAATTGTTAGACTTTTGCCAACTTTGTCCTAAATGAAAACGATAGCCGACTCTACTTTTTATTATTTGGTAAAATTTTATAATTTGCTAGGTGATATAAATCCAAGTTTTCTAGTACTTTCTGTCTCTATAAAAAACTTCTAGATTCCGATCCGATATTAACACTTCCTCTTTCATGAATAATAATAATAATAATAATAATTGTTCCTTCTATCGTTTCATCCAATCTAATCTGTTAATCTTTGATTCCCTCAGAACGTCTGTCATGGCCCGTGTCATTCGCCTACGCTTTAATCATACGTTGCCGCCGCCGTCTCGCTATCATCTTTCCACTTGCGTCCTTTTTCTTCCTACTCTCCAGCCTAATTTTTTCAATTATCTGCGATCCTAATATCATTCGAATGCTCTTCTAAACGTTCCATTATTATCTCTGCATTTACATTAAAGCTTCGTCTTCCCACTTCTTATTGTGCATTTGTTTTTTATCTTGCGTCCTTTCCTTTAGTTCCGGTCATTGATAGTTCCCGATCGACTAAGGTGTAATTATACCTCCCGTCCTATGCATAAAAAAAAAATAAAATAATAAAAACAAATAAATCGGCAATAAATAAGCCATAAATACACCACAAATAGGCCCTAAATAGGCGCCTTTTAATTCTAAATACTTGTAACCGCAAGACCGAATATACCCGTTAGCAGTTAAATTAACAACATTAGTAGTGAGTCGTAAAAACAAATTTTCACTTAATGCGATGGAGCTGTAGAAAGTTTCTAAAAGATGTTCCGAAAGTCCGGCTATGTAAATTTTAGTATATGTTAACGGCAAAAACGTAATGTCCCGATCACTTTAGAAAAAAAAGCGTTTCAGAGAAAAAAAAACTTTAGAAAATAATGTAAATTAACTTACCCAAAAATGACTTTTCGTGTGCCGTTTAAAAATTAATCAACCGGACCAATACGCAAATAAGGCAGTAACAGTCTATGCATATTACTTCATACGCCGATGGATAATAGAATTGCCGGTAATTAAGAAAACCATTATTAATTAATTAAATATCAGCCTTATATACTCTTATTTAGAATAAAGGCAAATATAATTTAAAAAATTAAAAGCAACTTTTTTTCTTTTAAAAAGACAAAAAAAAACACGTTTAGTCACTGCAAAAGTTCGTTAAAATTAAGAATTGCTCTGGAGTACTAGATCGATTAATCTAAAAAACTGAACTGCGCCAATCTATCCGGATAGAAACAGGATTTTTCGGATTCGCAGCAGCTCATTAGAGAAGTCACAGTGTGTACTGCATGCAAAAACCGAACAGTGCAATGAAAACGGGGAAACTGGTCGATTGGAAGTGCAAAATTTTATACACTACCGATCAGCGATGCTCTGCCGTTCCACTCGGCTATATAGTAATGATAATTACAATCTGAATAAATCTCGACGTCCACTTCAAACTTTTACATGGTCCGGTTTAAGCAACATTTCTTGTCGCTTGCGCGTGTTTCTGTGTGAGTCACCGGACCGCTAATAAAAAATCACCCCCCCCCAATTAAACTAGATTACACGCGCTAGTGACACAAGTGGCTTTGCAGATGAGAACATGAGGGCCATCGTTTCCGATGCAAAAACCACTTTAATCTGGAACTGCTCGTTCCACAAACTGTACGCGCCAACAGCGCGTAAATTTTTATTTTTTATTTTTTCATTCGTTGCATAGTAATGACACGTGCGAGTTATTCCCGTCCTTTTGATTTGCTTTTTTTTAGGCGTGTCTAGAAAACACATTTTAGGTTAATCGAAATCTAAACTTTATCAGCTATTGAGCGGAATGCAATTATTTGAACTTCAAGAGGTTTTAGAAATGGAATTATAGATGAAATATTGAAAGGATTGTTGGCATAATTTAAAATACAGTGCGAATTGTTTATAGAATAAAGCAACATTCGAAAAAAAGAAAAAAAAAAAAATGGTTAGTGTTGCAATCGTAATTTTGTTTTTTCCATCTTTCTTTTTTAACCTGTGTTAATTAAAGTTTTCGTTCGGAATCTACTGAGCGCGTTCCGTCTATATATATATATATATATATATATATATATATATATATATATATATATATATATATATATATCATTTTTTTTTATTGGTTTGTCAGCGAGGACATTAGTCCAAGAAATGCGAAAAAGCGTTCAAGGAGAGAGTATAAGAATAATTCAAAGGCAGGAAGAAGGAGAAGGAAACGAGAGAATGCAAATGGACCGATAAGGGAAGTAGGAATATTGAGTTTCAATAGAAAAGAGTACAAGGACGATTGTCCATTAGGAAAGACCGGACACTTAAATAAAATATGATGATCAAAAGGAAAGTAATTAGAAGGGCGATGAAAAGGACACAATGGCGTAGAAGTAGATGAAAACCGTGAAATGATATGGGAAGAAAACTGTGATCAAAGCGAAGGAGGCAATATTAATGAATTTATGCTAAACCTTTTCCGAAAGGCGCTAAAAAAGGTTCATATCGGATCAGTAGCCATCCTATTAAGTATGTTTCGACGTGAAAAAAGGTTTTAATTAAACACGCAGATAAATTAAACATTAAGTTGCCGTTTTTAAATATATACTTGGCGTAAGTAGAACCAGTTGTTCTCGACTGGGGAAAAAAAAAACGGAACTAAATAAAATTACATAAGTAAAATTTGTTCAAATTGGGCGCCTATCACTAACAACTCCACCATCTTACAATCAGAATGTACAAGTAGGTCAACTTAGGTTAGTAATATGTCAAAGCTGAAAACTTTTTTTGACCGTTTTTTATTTTTTACTATCTCTGTATATTATTAATAATTTTTTGTAACGTTCCCTTTTAGGTTTTTGTTTTTTAAACATAAACAACCATATATTTGTATACTTTTTTTTTTTTTTTGTTTTGAGCTTGTCAACCAAGGACCTCACCCAGTATTTGTACACTTCTATATAGTAATATAATACATTTGGATTTTGTTTTATCCGTACCGAAAACGAGTGTTTCGTACCGGATAGGAGCATGCCTGTTATAAATTTTCTTATTATTAGTCGTACATAAGCTCATGTGAAAAAAAAAAAAGAGAAGAACTCGGATTGAGATATAAAAAGATGTACTGGTTATTGGGAAGAAATTCTCAGCTATCATCATACAATAAAACGCTAATATACAAACAGATACTTAAACCTGTATGGACTTACGGATTACAGTTATGGGGGTGCACTAAGCCAACCAACATTGCAATAATACAGAGATTCCAAAATAAAGTGCTCAGAAATATTGTTGGAGCACCGTGGTATATTAGAAATAATGATCTCCATAGAGACCTGAAAATTGAAACCGTGACTAGTGAAATAAAGAAGTCCGCAAAGAAGCATGAAGAAAAGCTTCGTTATCATACCAACGAAGAAGCCAAGCAGCTACTACAAAATAATGATTTAGTGAGAAGACTCAAAAGGGTAAAACCTTTTGAGCTCATATGAATGTGTCTGTGATTACACGGGTGTATCGGTATGTATATTTGTGTGTATGTATGCGTGCATATGAGTGTCTGTGAAGTAAATTCGTTATATACATAAGGTATTATGCCTATGCATAAGTGCGTGCCTATGTAATTATTGTATCTATTATATATGTATGTACGTTAAAAATAACTAAGACATACAAATGTGTAGAAGAGTCTTAGTATGTGTAATATATTTAATAAGTTAAGTCAGTAATACACTGCTCATTAGTCCGTTTAGACTAGATTGTAGTTTTTAAATAATAAAGAAATTTATTATAAAAAAAAAAAAAAAAAAAAAAAAAATTAGTCGTACATAACTAAAGTTAGTTTGCGGGAAAAACAATTAAAAAAAACCTGCATACATGCGCAAATAACTTTTCCAGAAAATAAAGGAATATTTATACTAATTTTATCTATAACGAATATTACGTACACGTCGAGAAATCGAAATCCGCAACTTGCTTAACATTAATACGAAATACAAAAGGTATAACTTTTACGCAATCTGCGGACACAAAAGTTTCATAGAATTATTCATTTAAGTGTCAATAGTATGTGCTTTATCCTTCTATGTTTATATTTTTTGTATCTAAGCTTTAGGCTTTGATAATCATAGGAACAACCTGTATTATTTATTAATATTATGTCCGATGCACTGCACGATTCAAAAAAATTTCCGCGTATTCTCTGTAATTACTATTTCCTGAATGTACGGGGTATTTTTACATATTCACACATATAGTATTGATGTTAGTATTTTAGTGCCTGTCGTAGAAGTGAGTTTGAATTCCTTAAAGTTCCTGAAAAATAATTTAACTAGTAGACGACGAAATTATTACTACACATAATATTTTGAGAAAGATGATTTGTTTATAGATAATAAGTTTGTTTTCAGGTGTTAAATGCGATTTTCTATTAAAGTATGAGTATAGACAACAAATCCCTTTCTGACCTTTTATTACTTTATTTTTGATAAGTTTCGTGAAAGTTAATCTTTTTTATCGAGTGTTTTCGACCTAGGTACCGGATTTCTTCCATTATTCCACCTGCCTGTCTTGGATATTTACTTCTTTTCCTATACGCATGGTCGTCTTCTAGTAAATAATATGGCCCCCGTTTTATTGCTGTTTATTTCAACCTACCACTTTTTAAAATATGTTATTAACGTGTGTCTGTCTGTTCCATAGGATGATGCTACTATTGTAGTATAATCTGCATATGTGGGTATATTACAGACTCTCTGATTTTAGTAATGTCGTTTAAATATACGCTATGAATAAATACGGTCCGAAAATGCTCCCTTGCGGTACACCCGCAGTTATGTGTTCTATGGGGGTGACTCGTAATTATTCAGTCTGTGATCAAATTTTCTGTTTAAAACATATTAAAGAATAAGGATACTTAAGATGAATTAGTTTAAATATTGTACCTTCTATCCATGTGGTGTCAAAAGCTTTTTCGATATATCTATCAGTAATACACTCCTGTATGTTTGTTTAGATTGAAATTGTCGGTAATTTTATCACAGATTTTAGTTAGTTGTATGGTTGTAAGGTTGGAAACCAAATTTATTATCGTATATTATATTAGTTTAGGTTTTAATCATTGATGAGCATAGTAAAGGAGACAGATCTTTTTTTTTAGGAGCTATAAACTGTACGAGGAGCCATTTTATACGAAAGAATAAAACAATATTTGTTCTACACTGGCGGGACGCAGATTGCACGAAGCCGGTGTAAATAGAAGCCGTAAGTAATAGATAAAATAAAGAAGAAGCAGAGAAAAAGAAAAACTTTTGGTGGAAAAAACTTACAGATTTATAGGTAAATATTAATTCGCCGACATTTAAAACCGCGGATGTCGTACTGTACGTGTAAGGCAAATCAACTAGACTCTATTAACAAAAAAAGGAAGTAAAGCGACTTTGATAAAGTATTATGAACTGCGAAGTTCAAGTTCAAAATCTATTAATTAAATAAATAAATGAATGTCCAAAAGTTGTAGTTATTAACTGTTACAATTATGTTAAGAACGAATTTTATTCACTACATTCATATATGTATTAATTATTTATAAATAAACATAAATTAATTTCTGATAAAATAGACGAAACCGGTCGGAGGAGAAGATTTAAATGAGTTTTAGGTAATTTTAAATGTTCACGAAGTTTTTTTCTTAGTGAAATTAATTTATGTTTATTTATAAATAATTAATGTTTATAATTAATTAATGTTATAGATATGTGAATGTACCGAATACAATTTGTTTTTAACATAATGATAACAGTTAGTAACTGCAACTTTTGGACATTCATTTATTTATTTAATTATTATTCGAAAAATCAGATCGTAATTGTAATTTGATTTAATATCTCCTTGTTTAATAATTTCAAACTTAGATTTTTATGAAAGAATTGTATAAAATTCAACGTTTTTTTTTCGGGATCGCCAGTCGAGTGTTAAAATTCAACGTTAAAGCTCCCTTCTTTTTAATTTAGGCTGTTTTTTGTTATTCGCCCGGATCTGATTATTTTGAAATATATGATTTTTTTTTGATAGTAGTATTTTTTAACTAAGCACACTAGTTTTAAATGTTTAAAAGTAGCAACTTACCATGTAGCTGCACGACGATTAAGTGTTTTTTGTCAATTAAAACCCTTTTCAAAATGTGGAAATTTGATTAATGGATCGCAGTATGACAACGCATCGGAAAAAACGCATTTACTGAGCAATATTTAAAGAAAAAAATTTAATGATAAGTCTTGACTGACTGTAGTATATTTTAGAGGCAAACTGCAGGTCGAAAATAAATTGGCTTCCGAATTTTCATCTTTCAAGGATTACGATCTGCAATTTATACATCCTGCCTGACCAAATTTTGCAACAACAAGAAATATTCTCGCTGATCGTGCAATTGCCGCAAACATTCATCATACTTGGTGATTTTAATGCTCATAACCCCCTATGGGGTTCACTGCAGCCAAACGCAAGAGGTAATCAAATTGAGAACTTGATGATCCTCAACTATCTTGAAATCGACATCTTAAATTTAAAAAATGAGCCTACCCATTTTAATACCAGAGGACACTTTTTCATCATTGATTTGACGCTTGCGACTAATGTGATCTTTCAGACAAACTGAGCTGGAGTCGTCTTTGGGATCTGTACGACAGCGACCACTTTCCAATAATCGTATCTCTCGAAGATTCATCTTCCTACCACGGTACTCGATTTCCTAGATGGAAAATAGAAAATGCCGATTGGGCCGAGTTAAAAACCAGAACACCGATATCACTCGAGCACCTACTGAATTTGTCACGAGATGTAAAAATGTTCATCCGACATATAATTAATAGCGCAGAGATGACAATCCCTAAATCATTGGGTATTGCTCCAACCAGAAGACGTGTTTCCTGGTGGAACAATAATATATCAACAGCCATCAAAAGCCGCAGACAAACACTCAATTTATCCAAAAGACACACTTCTCAATGGATAACTTGATCGAATATCAAAAACGCCGCGCGTATGCCCGTACACTCATAAGAGGCGCTATAAAGAAAAGCCAGTTCAACCCTTCGATCAATCAAAACTCGTCGATTGCCTCGATATGGAAAAAAATTCACCATCTCAATGCGAAAAATAAAGCTTGTCAAATTCCTCTGCTTACCAATAACAAATCTACCGTTTCTCATCCTCAAGAAATAGCTGACGTATTAGCCGAATACTTTTCATCTGTTTCCTCAGATATGAATTGCACTGAAGACTTTCGTCGGCAAAAAAGAATTACTGAAGCGATTCCAATAAAATTCGACTCTCCTAATCCCACAAATTACAATAGCCCGACAACTATGCTGTAACTAGATTATTGCATCATGAACAACATTCCCAACTCATCTTCTGATCCAGACAACATTCATCCAGTGATGCTCAAACATTTGCACGAGTCGGCGAAACAGTACTTACTCCAAATTTTCAACACCGCTTGGAGTAATGATGAATTACCTTCAAGTTGGAAGATGACCACGATCATTCCCATTCTGAAAAAGGGCAAGGACAAATCTGACCCCTCCAGCTACCGACCAATCGCCTTAACAAGCATCCTGAGTAAATTGTTGAAAAAAATTGTCCAGAAACGCCTCATTTGGGAACTAGAATCAACAAACTTCTTCATAGATCAACAATATGGATTTAGAAAATGGTGATCCTCCACACAAGCGATTCTCGATCTTCAGTTGCATATCCAAAAGACATTTGCTAACCGAACTCACCTATATACTGTATTTTTTGATCTTCAAAAGCCATACGATACAGTCTCTTCAAAATTTACACAAAGCAGGTATATGCGGTCGTCTAGGTCGGTTCATTCAGAATTTTTTAACCGACAGGCGAATCGTCGTCCGCATTGGTAACTACTTCTCTCAAAGTTACCCAGTAGACAACGGCGTCCTCCAAGGATGCGGTCTAAGTGTAACCAAGAAGTTCAGTATTGACGCCTTAAGATTGCTAAAGAAGATCAACAACCACAATAAAGGAGGAGATCGTAAAATTTTACTGCTTCTGTACAAATCGATAATTAGATCTAAACTTGACTATGGCTGTCAGGCCTATGGGTCAGCCAGCCGGAGTCTGCGCTATCCTCTCTTAATACCATCCAAAACTCTGCTATCCGCATCGCCACGGGCGCCTCTTATTCTAGTCCTACTGTCAGCCTAAATAGAGAATCTGGTCTCCTTCCTTTCCACTATAGAAAACTAGTCTTATCATCCAACTGTCTTGCCTCTACTCTATGTATTCCTAATCCTCCGCTTTTCAGTATCCAATTCCAAAACAATCCCTCTGTTTCACAAAACCTTTCCAAATACACGAATCATCTCAAAACCAATCTTGAATTTTTGTTTCCTCAATTTCCTCAAATTCTCCTCACTCCTCTATTAATGACACTCTTTACTAATCCCCCCATATCTTCTATTCCCTGCAGATAAAAATTTCAATTTACTTAATTCTTCCAAAATCGTCTATCCTCCCCACAACATTCGCCAAAATTAAATTTCAAAATATCCTAACCTTATCTGTTGTTTCACTGACGGTTCAAAATCTGATGATCGTGTAGGATGTGCTTTCTCAGTTCTCAACTCCATACTAAAATTTTGTCTTCCCAAATACTGTTCTATATTTACCGCTGAACTCTTCGCCATCCTAAAATGTCTCGAATTTTTAACTTCTTCCAATCCTCACTCCAGATATCTCATAAATTCTGACTCACTCAGTAGTTTCCTAGCATTACAGATTCCACATTTTTCCTATCCTATTGTACAATGCATTTTCCTTCTACTCAACTCCCTCAGACTTGCTAATGTCCTGATCAATTTCATATGGATCCCTTGTAAGAATCTCTGGTAATGAAATCATCGATCAAGCAGCCAGAGGCGCTTCCTACCTTCCTGAAATGATCTCTCTGTTTACTTATTTCGATATCAGATCCTATATGAAGTACCTGATTTCCCATTCCTGGCAACAATCTTGGTCATCTCAACTATCTAATCAACTCTTAACGATTAAACCTAATGCCTTAGTCCCTGCTTCCAGTTCATTCCGAACCAAAAAGAAGAACATATCGTTCTTACCCCACTTAGAATCTCCCATACCGCCCTCATTCATTCTCACTTAATTCAACGTCTTGATCCTCCCATCTGTCCCTTCTGTCAAAACCACCTTCTTAACATATCTGGCACATCTTATTATCGTGTCCTTCACTTCAACCTCAAAGATTTACTCTTAGTTTTCCGCACTCAACTCCCGAAATTCTTTCTGAAGATTCTACTCACATTGACAACCTCTGTCCCTTTTTGAAAACCCTTAAACACCTATACTTCGTAGTCTCCGGTTGCATGTGTCCCGATAAGTAGCGGAAAGCGCCTTTTTTTTTTTTTTTTTTTTTTTTGTAATAAAACGATAATAATAATAATAATAATAATAATAATAACAGAAACATTTAATAAAAATGCACCGAAAAGTAAAAAATATACTTCAGAGTGATATATCTTAAGATAATGTTATGGTAATTCTTATGCAACATTAACTTTTTTGAGTCGGCATCAAATTCATATTAAAATAATAATTAAAAAGAGAAGTGGTGTCTAGAGGGGGACACCCGGTAGGAACGAAGTTCCTTTCACTTTTTGGTAGATATACATAGTCATTCATAATGTATACGATAAAAAATGACACAATATAAATTCCGTATGAATTAAAACAAAAAAAAAACAAAAAACGCGCCAATTTTCAAATTTAATAAAATTTACACGTGTTTAGAATTGAGCTTATACACTTGACCGCGCACAATGCTTACTGCTCGAATCGAGATATTCGCATGCACGCACACACACAGATGTATAGAATAGAAAGAGACAGAGTGAAAGAGAAAGAAAGTGAAGATCGCCTGGAGGACACATCACGCTTTTTCGTTCCCTGACAATTTCTGCCAGTTTACTCCTACCGCCAAGCCGTGTAAAAAAACTTCGTTCTAAAAACTGCATTAAATATTCATTAAATTGTTTCTAGATATTGTAATATGAATTTTGATGCCGACTCCAAAAAGTTTATTTATCTACTTATTTATTTTACAGCTTGCCAGTGCAACAGCTTACTTCAATTACTGCACAGCACAATATGCGAAAAAAGAAAATAAAATAAATCGTAAGATTAACAATACATAGCTAAAAGGAATAAATAAACTCACATACACGCGCGTAAAGAATTAATATAAAGCACTAGTTAAATATGTTTACGTGAAAAATGCTAATCAGCGCCAAAATATATCCACACACTATCATATGCTCACGCATGGACACACCCACACGCACACACAAAGGCAAACAAGCACACAGATTAAATTCAATCACACATACAGATATTCTCAACAAAAGCAAATAGGATAATTCAATCTTATGTTGTCTAACTCTTGACTATTTTTAAAAATTCTCCCGAACGACTATCAAATATATGTCTAGTTCATGATGTTCCTTCTCTAATTTGTTGTATAGTATAAATAAGAAGCGTAGAGGGAAAAGCATGCATACTACCGAGTCCTTGCAAACAGTACTGCCAATATATGAGTTGGTCGGACACCTGAAGTGGGTACTTGGATCAATATTTTCTCTAGGAGATTAGGAAAAATTTATTTTACCATGCAACGGATTATGTAAAAAGCGAAGACATTGTCTAAGTGTTTTTCTGCATAAGAATTACCCTTTAGGTATATCACTCTGAAATATACTTTTTATCGAATAAAAGTTAATATTGTTAAAAAATAATTACGATAATATCACTCTGAAGTGTATTTTTTATCGAATATTATTTAGTTTTATTATTTTAAAGTGTATTTTATTTTATTATTTCAAATTTGTTTTCTTTATAAAATATTTACCACATGACTCACTCACCTGTGCCATATTAAAGGTCTATTAGAAACAAGTACTATTCCAACTGTACTGTAAGTAAACAGTTCTTGAAAGAGTCTTCGTGCAGTATTTTATATGCTGTATTTATATTTTCGTAATACATACAGCCAAACATGTAAACGAAATATAAAGTAAAGTAAAAAGAAAAAATAACAGGTATTAATGGTATGAGAGAGAATTCGAGTGTGCCTGAGAAATCCTGTTGTCGGTCAGGGGTGAATAGCCCAGCTAGAACCATGACGAAGCACGTATCTTCGTAAGGGTTGAAAGAAAGAAAAGACACGATAGTGATTTTTTCGTAGAGTCAGTTGGTTTTTTCCCAAGTCAAATCTTCACTCATTGAGCGGGTACGAAGAGTCTGCAACGCGACATAGTCAAATTACCCGTCAGAAAGAACTTTTAATTTCGTTCGTTGAATTACGCGACCAAAAATAGTCGAAAAAAGTAAAAATTCAGTCCGGAAATATAATCCGCGCCTACATAATAACGACCATCGAGATATACAGGAAACCATCAAGTCAACGAGCACCGGATTAGCACCGACAACAGATATACGTACGATTTTGCTGTCTGTTTATTATTGTTGTCTTTTAGCGGCCGGCTCCGATCTAGGGAAAACAATATAACTATATGTCGCAATATAAAATTTAAAATATTGTCGCCTACTTAAATACAAACTTAATAATAATTTTCAATAATTTTCAATAATTTAAATTAGCCAGCTATCGCGTCGTAATTGATTAGTAATTAGTGTTCCGTTTGGGTAGAATATATTGCTGCTGCATATTGTCAGTTCCAGAAATTTCACTTGCGCTGGGTTAATGTTGATGCGCACAAAGGAAAAAAAAGTTGAAATATTAAAAGATATCGTCGTTGTCATCTCTGAAAGCTATCTATTTGTTCGTTAGCTCGATTACGAGCGTCGAGACTACCTATCTGTACAATCTAGCTGTACAGAACAGGTAGCGTTCTTGACAATTGTTATATGCAACGCAGGTGTACACGCGCAAGATTACACTCGAAACTGATTGTAGCCGCTTGTTATCGCGCTACAAATGCAGCCCGTGTGTGTCTGCTGTGTACTGACCCTAGCGCGCATATGATGGTGTACGTGGTGGGATGCCACTGCCTTCCACGTGATTATTAGCGATTATTTATTTATTTAATTCTTGTAATAAGTTCGTCGTCGCTTGGGATCGAACCCGTGACCTGCAGTCGGAAGTCAAGCGCTCTAGCAACTGAGCATAAAAATAAAAATAAAACGTTACATTCGGCATTCCTGGTCCACATCAAAATGAAACGGTAACGTTACATGTCAAAACGATTGCGTTCTATTTTCCTATTTTCCACATAATTATTATACGTAATTTCTCGTTTTTGCCGGAGCAACTTGTCGAGTAATGTCAATTGCTGTAGAAACAACTTGCCAGTGTTATGATCACTTTTACCTGAGTAGTTGACACGTTTTGTAAACATTTATGCTTCTTGTTTTTAATCTCAAAATAAATCGTTTCGTTTTCTTTTGTTTCTTGTTCTGCTGTTTGTATTTGTGAAAGTTTTTTAAAAGTTTCTTTATATTTTAAATTTATTATAATTTATTTATTTTTAACTCCACTATTCGCGCAGTTTTGCATACTGCGGGTTTCGTATTTCTTCTTCAACAAAGGCCAGAGGCACGGAAAGTTAGGATTCTATAAAATTAGGATAGGAGGTTAGTGGAGTTGAGATAAGCGAATAATTTCTTTATATTTATTTCATTGTTACTCTTAGGGAGTTCTTTCAAGGTAGACGGAAGAAAAAACGTGGCGCGAATGTGATTATATTTGCGGTAGTCTAATAGAATGTGTTGGACGGAGAGAAGGGAAGAACAGATTTCACATATAGGTAGTAAGGATTTGTTTAAAAGAAGTTGGTGAGTAATCCGTACGTGGCCAATGCGCAGTCGACGCAGTGCTACTTTCTCCTTTCTGCTTGGCCGGAACGACGATTGCCACAAGTTAGTGTCCTCTTTGATAGAACGAAGCTTATTCGACGTTGGAGTGTTGAGCCACGAGTAGAACCATTCCATTGATAGGCTGCTGGTTATTTCCTGAACAGCGTCGTTGGCAGATATTCGGTTGTTCGCTACATGTAGTATTTCATGCAGGAAGTATGGCGTGGATTGACACATAGATGTTTGGTAAATTCGTGATATCTGACATTAGTGACTTCATCGCATAGGACACTGTTTTAGGATTTTTATTGGAAAGCAAAAGAAAAGCTTGAGTATTTGCAGAGGATAAAATACGTATTCGTACTAGTAATAAATAATAAAGCAATTTGAGTTTGAAGAGCAAAACAATGTGATTAATCTTAAATGATTTTTTTTTCTTCAGATTTTTTCAAATTATAAAATATCGGAAAAGTCAAGAGAAACTCTGCACTAAAGTCAGCAATCTTATTTTATTGTAAGTAAAAATATCTCTAAAAATTACTATTCCGATGTTACTTTACGAATTTATGGAAACGCAATAGTTCTTACCAAAGATAATCGATTCAGTTGATCGTTTTCATCACAATAAAATATTTTCTATAAGATAAATTTACGATTGACGGTTTATGTTCGCACTTTTTTCCTTTTTCGAGGTTTAATTTTTTTCCATAGTATAATGCTCAGATGATTATAAGTGATATCTAAGATGACTGAAGAAATTTTAAATTAAAAGTAGCAGTGCCGGATACCGTCTGTAATATACTTACTCGGTGAATGATTTATTAGCGATAAGCGTTGATAGTTGTTTTTTTGGGGGGATAATTGCAGTACTTTATTCGGTATCGACCAGACATATACGATAGAGAAGTGAACAACTATTTTTTCTAAAACGGAAGTGTCTGATCGAAGAACCAGATGGAGTAATAATATTTCGGAGTGGATCTACCGCTGTACACATTGTAATACCATCGAAATACTATTAGAAATCGGCTAATGGGTTGTTTTTTTTGCAAAAAATACAACTTCTCGATGTAATAACCTGAAAGAATTGTGACTAAAGTAGAATTCTCAAAAATGACGAATTTTCGTTACCGTTAAACGCGGTTACTGAAATTTCGTACTAGCTGTAATATTATTTTCGATTCGATTTATTAAAAGTAAAGTGAGTTCCATACCCTTGACAGGGCGTCGGGATTGTGAAGTCAAGGTTCACAATGTACTAAGCCCAACGGCACTAATGAGAGTAGGGGGGCCAGTTCCTTTCTACTTGAGATCCGCCTTTACTTTCCCACATTTCTCTGGTACCCAATTATTTCAGGCTGGGTAAGCTTGGGAGCGACTTGGATCCGGGACGAGACAAGTCTCGAACCGTATGTGAATTAAAATTGCAGCCAGCAAAAATAACTTGACATATTTTCCGGAAGCAATAATAACAGCAATGACAGGTGATCCGAAATTATTTCGTTTTCATCGAATACGATATTTTTTCTTCGTAAAATTTTAAATAGTTTCGTTCTAGTTTCATTTTGAAAACCTAGCGCCGAACAGATTGATTACACGTAATCATGCAAAAGAAATCTTGATCAATTTGCTCCGGTTTGATGATCGGTTGTTATACGTATGACGTTCCATTCGTAGATGACAAGTCTGAGTAAGAAGCCTGCCTAGATGAAAAATTATAAGCACATACGCATGTATGTTATTGAAGACGGGTTTAACACTTTCAGGTGCAATTTTAGCATAGTCTTTTATTTTTAGTACTTCGAGGAAACCGTCAAATATTTAAAATTCCGTCTAGATCTTTCTTTCTTCTCGTTTCATCACGCTCCTTAATAACAAGAATTCTCGGTATCATAATGTTTTCGTTTCAATCGAGAGCAGTCTAGGTGCATGCGGGAAATTAAAGGATTCGTGTTGAGTAAAGGCTAAAGCGATACAAAATACTATATAAGCGTGCGTTGACGGTAATTCAGGCTGCTTCAAAAGGCAGATGCCTTAAAGTTTTCTGATGGAGGAAGAAATACGGAGCTGAAATGTTGAATTATACCGATAAACCTCGAATTAGCTGCGTTACGCTATGGATTGATGGAAAAATATTTTTACAATTAAGTGATTTATACCTAACGATTTCTGACTGCAGTTTAAAACAGACCGTTTACAATTGATTCTTTAAAAATAGGTTGATTAGACGATCGAGGATATTGTTTTTTTTTCTTTTTCTTTTTTGTAAGCGCAACACCCTGTACCGTGCTTAACTGCTGTGGCTATTACGAGGATGCGCGGTTTGTTCTCATAGATAACTGCTTATTCTACTAATTCTGATAAACTGTGTCACAGATGAAATTGCATTGGGTGAATTCTCAAGTATGTTAGTGACTGTTTTGATATTTATAAACGGGGGCCGATGGGGTGAGAGTGCTGGGCAGTCACAACACCTTGGTAACAGAAAGAACAATTCATAGGAGGTGGGATTCTTTGTAAAATAAAGTTATGCGACAAGGCTGTGTGGCCTGTGCGTAAGCGGCTAAAGGCACAGAAATCTCTACGGGAAATGCTTTTTTCTAGTCATCATGGTTCAATTGAGGGCTTGATTAGCCTTAAGAAAGCCTGACATGAGGAGGTCCAATGGGCTTTCCACGAGGACGTGATGTTATTAAAGATTATATTTGCTAGATAAGGTGGGGGAGGGCTGTTATTAAACAAGAGGCGGTTGTTTGTTTGTTAAAATCAGAAAAATGTTATTTCAATAACCTTTTTATGACGCCCCATGGTATCTTTCGTGAAACTATCGAGCTATATGAAATCGTAAATCATGTTCAATGTTTTGTTTCGTACGAGGGAATAATGCAGTTTAACCCTTTCAGTCAAAATGGTAATATTTGAAGTCTGAAATTTGTTAGCCCCAATTTATCTTTTTTTTTTTTTTTTTGGCCTGGGGCGACTAACCACTTGGCCACTATCACGTTAATATAAGTCTAAATTAAAACCAGATTGACTTTTTCTTATTTTCTTACTCCCCTCGCTGCTATTTATTTTTCCTTTCTCTCTTTTTTTTTTTTAAAGTGAATCGTACAGGAAAGGAGAACAAATGAATATGCAATAGCAAAGACAATTCGCCAACCATCTGTCGAAGCTATTTGAGCAAGATAACCAAAATATAAATTATCAGACAACCATGGCCGCAAATGTTTTGAACACTACCCGCGCCTGTCTGCGTGGAGTCATTCCGGCCAGACCGCTTCCCCGGGAAAGTATATTCCGGAACTTGTCTAGGCAGCAGAAATATGGAGTGACAATTGATATAATGCTCGTTACATTAAGGCAGCATAACTTGTTTTTAGCCCGTTCGGCCACCCGCGATGGTCCTTTATTCTGCAAAATTCCTACCTCGGACATCCTCCTTCTTTCCTCAGCTAATCATTCCCGACTATGGTCGGACATCTATCCTTCTCCATTTTCTAATCCCGCCTCTCATTATCTTCAAATTCAACCGGTTCCCTCCTCCCAGCCGTGGTTTCAATCCTATTCTTATCAACGCTCCGCGATCATTTCCTTAATCAGACTGCGTATTAATCACTCACTTCTACCCTCTTCACGTTTTCGTTTTTCCCTGTCCCCTTCTCCCGATTGTCCTCTTCATAATTCCATCTCTCCTCTCATATGTGATGCAAACCACGTCTTCTTTGAATGCCCTGCCCTTGATTCCGAGCGCTTTGTTTTGTACTCGAAAATCTTGGCACTGGGTCTTCCTGCTCCGTATAATTCTTCCTTTGTCCTTTCCTTTCCATCTCCAGATATAATCCCTGTACTCCAATCTTTCCTAAGCTCTATTTCTAATCGTCTCTTTATTTAACCCCTTCCTTAATTTCTGTTGTTGTTGGGTCAATGCCGCTGGCGCGCCCAAAAAACAAACAAAAAAAAAAAAAAACTTGTAAAACTTGGCTTCGTGGTCGGAATTAATCACATCGCCTAGTTGATCTCTATCAAACATAGAACTAAGTTGTCGTAATTAATGTTAGTGGCAAACAATAAGTATATGAGAATAGCAAGGCTATACGGAATTACAAAGAACCCGGTTAAAAGGATTGAACTGCCTTAAGGAAAAATAAATGAAGAGACACTAGATTTATCCTAAATTTTATACATTTCAGCGAAGAGAAAAAAAAGAAGTCCACTGGAAAAAAGAAAGAGAGAAAAAAAAACAAAAAAATAATAAAACATATAAACAAATAAAATAAAGTAAATAAATGAGAATCGAAATATATCAAATCAAAATAATCCTCCGTACGAGCAAGTTACTTATATAAAAATATTATTTTGTAAAAGTAAACTTAAAAATCAAAAATTCGACTTTTTCTCCGTATCCTAGCAGGCTATCGAGGGATATCAGTTTATTAAAAAGACTATATCTACTGACTTTGAATTTTTTACAATTAAACAAAAGATGATTCGTGTCCTCTAAGAAATTAACTGACGTGTGGGGTTATTACATTGTCCCTGGGGTTACCAGCATATTTAAATTCAAGGATACACGGGAGTGCCCCATACTCAGTCTACACACTATAGTGATATGTCTGAGGAGAAGATGGAGAGGCATTGAAATTGACATGTGGGGAACCATGGGTAGGTCGGAATAAATAGCTGGACGATATTAAAGTATGTGCCTTTCTTGGCCAACCGCCATTTGTCTTCACACATATAGCAAACATTTGGAACACAGCGGTGTATCTTTTAAAACCAGTTTAATAAAGTTATTTTCATTAATTGCCAGATAAGTAGTTGTTTTGCTTCCAGAAGCTACGTTTTTTTTTTTTTTTGTTTTATTCAGCTTCTCGTATAATACGAGGGTGCTCCGACAGTAAAAAAAAAAATTGTCCCTATTCTGTGTTTATAAGTGTTTGGTATCATCATCAGTCATCCACCGTCTCTTCCCGCTTTTCCGTGTGTATATTTCCCTGTACCGTCAATCTGAAAAAAAGGTGATAATTTTCCAATTTATACATCAGATCTTTCTTCCTTACACAATTCTCTTAAGAAAAGCCTAGTTTTGTCATATTTAAAAAATTATGAACTGATAACTTAAATCGTTCATAATCATCCTTTTTCTTGAACAATTCCAAAATGTACAAATTTAAATTTAAAAAAAAAAAAAAAAAAAAATCTGATTAAATTTCCGGTTTCATTTTTTAACTATAAGACTCCTGTTTGGTCTTACTTAAACAATTTCGATAATCTATAAATTTATCTTAAAAACGTGTTTCGATTACTGCTTGAGGAAAATGTAAAACAATAGCAAAAGAGCCGCTCGAAGGAACAACATATCGGTTTTTTGGCCTTTTGTTCAGGCGAATAGGATATAAAATAAACGTTGTTTTGGAAGAAAATCGAAGAGAAAATCGTGTTTTGTTTAAAAAATAAAAATTGAAACAAACCGCTTTTCAATAATTTCCGGTATCGGAAGATTGAGATTGTTTTTCTAATATATTTACTGAATTTTAACGACGAGTAAACCAAGATAAATATATAATCGGAAACACTTGTGCGAACGTTGAAATAATTTAATTGAAAAAATTCTAAAAAAAAGTGTACATCTAAATGTGCGTAACCGTCGACGAATATGTCTAAATAAACAGACAAAACCGGTCGGACTGCAGTATTATTTTACGTTTCCGTTTTCCATTTTTTATATATATATATTATATTATTATGTGATTTTTACAGTTCAACTTAATTAATAAGATGCGAACTTTTATTTATAATTAATGTAACGGAAATATAACATTACGTAAGCGCGTACACGGTGATTTAATTTACTTTGCCGTTATTAAATGTTAAAATATGCTAATAATATGTATATTTTTTTCCCCTAACCCGGGGGGAATATCGTTCGTTCTTAATTAAAAAACAAGAAAAATATTATTTAAAGACAAATGTATAGACCATATATATATATATATATATATATTACCTAAATCGTTTTCGAACTAATATTATAAGATGTAGGTGAATACATGTCTGTTTGTTATAAACTCTATAATAAAAACCAACTTTAATAGCAAACAAATATAAGGGTAAAAAATAATTTGTAAATAAATTAGATAAATACCAACCCATCATCAGCTAAAACTAACTTAATCAAAACACAAGAGTGTGTTTTGTGTTTTGATTAAGTTAGTTCTGATGATGGGTTATATCCGAAAACGTTACTAATTAAGGTATTTATCTAATTTATTTATAAATTATTTTTTACCCTTATATTTGTTTGCTATTAAAGTTGGTTTTTATTATATAATATTATAAGAGGAGTCCGCTTCTATATATATATATATATATATATATATATATATATATATATATATATATATGCATATATATTAATTATAACATAATTCTTAGGCTACCCCCCATTAGAAAAATGTTCCAATTTTATGTAACGTTTGTTATATTTTATAGGATTTCTGCGATTATGTTATTATATTCATATGGATCGATTTAGAATTACGTTGAAATTTTGATCATTTTATACAAAGTATAGGAGAGAAAGAGATATATATGTAAGCAAGATAGGTCAGGGGGCAGCACATCCCCTTGCGAGGCCAAAATGGCGAGTTATCTTCTTCTTCTCGTGCCACCCGATTCGGGTATTGCTTAATCATCATGTATGGATTGGATTATCTGCTGGAATTGATTTCGATCTTTTGCTATTCTGACTAGATCTTCTGTTTTCTTAATTCCGGTCCATTTTTTAATATTATCTATCCAAGCGGTCTTTCTTCTTCCCGGATTTCTTCTGGCCGAGTTATATATATATATATATATATATATATATATATATATATATATATATATATATATATATATTGATACGACTCAGACTATTGGTCCCTGTTCTGGAGCCATTTGATATGACTCAATATAGTCCGTTCTTTCGGAGCCGGAATCCTCTTTTCCAATATGAATTAAACTTTACGAAGAAAAATAAAGAAATAAAAATGAAAGATGTACCGGGCGCCAGTGGCAAGTAACGGCTACCACTGCCGGAAAACTATATTAACAGCAGGACATTAGGTTTTTAACAACAAAGAAAGAACGCGGGGAAAAAATAATTTTTTTTTTCTGTCGCTTAAAAATTTTTTTATCGCGACACCCGCTGTCCGAAGGCGGTAGTTTCTCCCAAGTGGAGACGTAACGGGCCCTACCACGTGTCCAATAAGAAAATTTCGATGTAACAAATCGCGTATATTACAAAACAAAAATACAAGATTTTACGAATGTGACGTGTACAACAATTTGGCAGACAAACAACAAATAAAAAAATTACATACACAAATGACTACTAAAAATTTACTCCACGTGTATTGTAGCAAAGGTTCACTGCGACGACTAGCATAGAACAGATGCACGCGACGGCGTGATCTCTCGACAAAATTAAAAGGACGACTATCATCGACTGAACAACGAATTAATCTTGAATTATCCAATTATAGTGCAAGATGCACGAACGAAGATTTCGGTACACGATGGGCTTTTAGCGTCAGTCGAATCGCTTACCCGGTACCTTATCAATTAATAATATGAACGCCACCGATTTTTCTAGAACATTTCTATATTATGTATCTTAAGGCGGCTACTACCCTGTCTTTCCGGGATTTTATAAGTTCTCTCGCGACTCTCGTAGTTATACGCTCCATACTTATACGCTTCGACGGTAAACGCTATATCTCTGCTTTTTTCGACCGCGCTTCATCCCGCGAAACCAGTTCGCTCCCGAAACACAGCCGACAGAACGGTTGCGTTCGGGATAACCAGGCTTCTCGGTCGAAATAGTGTCTCCGATCGCAATTCACCGTCATTTCTGCTGCCCGAGAAATAACCCGAAATATAAATGATTTAAAACGAAATAATAATTTCTATGTCGGACAGCGTTATCCGAAAGCGTATAAAACGTAATAAAAATGCTACAACTGCCGAATCCGTCTCAATATACATATATATATATATATATTTATATGTATATATATATTTATATGTATTTAGAATCCTCTAATTGATCCAGTTTTTGTTGGTAAAAGTGACAAGTGATTATTTAGTTCTTCTCGTTCAACTGTTTTGTCTTTTAGTAATGTAAAGTGTAGAGCGCAGTATGTTTTACTGAAGGTATTGAAAAAAGAAAATATTTCGCAATATATGTTCAGCGGCCACATAATAAGCGTTCGGTTTTTTAGTGTATTCTTGTTATAATGTTTTTTTGTCGTTTTATTTTTGGAAGATAATCCAAACCCAACGGAGCTGCGCTAATAATGTCTTTTTCAATTACAGAGAAGACGTTTTACCAGCGCGCAGCAAATTAATTTTCACTATGAAACTGATTTTCGAGATCAGAAGCGGTCGTCAGAGTGATGTAGAATATATAACAGTAAATTATTATACTCTAGATAAACTGAACGTTTGTGAACAATCATTAAATGAAACTTCGGCGCCGTTCGATTCGCGCAAACGGCGCGGTGAAATTATTCGTATAATAGTGATCGCTTACTGAAAAGAAAAAAAAGCAAGTCGCAGGAGGCTATTAAAAAAGAACAACTTTGATCACAATGCTAACCGGAAGTATTTTACAATTCGTTAAATTCGAGCAGGCCTCTGTTTGAAATAGCAAAACCGTTATTTCTGCTCGTAAAACCTTTTTAGGAAATTTACGAGTATCGAATTCAGTCACATCGTAGTCTTGAAGAAACCGGTGAAACTAGTTTTCTTCCCCCCCAATATCGGCAGTTTGCATTAAAAAACAAAAAAATTTGAATAAAACATCGATAGTATAAAAAAAGACACGCTCTTTAGGGAAAAATGTTCTTGTATATAACTGTCCACCAGAAAATTGTAAAACCGTATAATAATTCGTATGCTAGTTATCGCACGAATGCAGTTCCGTATTCGTATTAATATTGGTAACATAAGAAAATGTTATCGATTGACGAATACATTCAGCGGTCGAGAAATGTAAGGATACGTGCGACCGGGGTGACCGATAACTGATTAGTGAAAAAAAAAACTGGCGGTCGTTGTTAAGTGTAGCTCGGGGCTGACTTCTCTCTTTTCCGCTTAATCTGTGACTAAAATTAGCCGTAATTGAGCTAGAAGAGACCAGGATTTAGTAGCCAGCGTCCTTGGTTAAGAGCGACTTTAAAAATTCTGCGTTACCGCTTTATTTAATCGTGTAAAAGCCGCTGGACGATCCATTCAAATCCACAAATAATTTTTCACGGTCCAACATTGCAAGGGGAGGCTCGTTCGTCTTCTAATCTTCCGCCAATGCTTCATATTATCATTTTTATCATTACGGTTTAACACTTTTTTTCGGGTTACGTGTAGCCCCAGTCCGGAAACTTGCAGTTAGGGGATCGAACATTTAGGGAAGTTTTGTTTTTTCCACGCTTATACAACTAATACCCCTTGTGTCGTCATCCGAAATAGTTCATGCAGCCGATGGTGTCCATTGCAGACAGATATTGCAGCATTGTCGCTATGTTCTGGAAAATGGTTTGAAAAAAAAAAAAGAAATGTAAGACGAATTTTAACAGTTAGGATCAAGTTCCGGTGTGCTTATCACGATTAAGATTTTGTAACAGTTTCACCATGTGCTCGGCGAAATACGTTTTTTTAATAACCTACTTAGCCACCTTGCCCAAATTACTGATCGTACCGATGCGAGTACATCGTTGTGTATATAAGATAGGAGGGGGTAGAGTTACTTTGCGATGTTCCATTACCGCCGCAAAAACAGGGACACTTTTAATTGCGGGTGACCGCAGTAGAGAGATATCTTAACGGTTGAATTTCGAGTCAAAATCAACGGATTTTAATTTCTACGTTTTATAACGCCCCTTGTTTTATTTTCTCGGCAGATGTTAAAACCTCGGCTGGAAATATGTAGAACCAGAAAATCGTTATATCCAGTCGATCGAAGAAAAAAAACAATCTGTAACGGTTAAATGAGATTGAGACTACACGACCAGTCCTGAAAATGACAATGCGCTAAAAATTTGATTTTATTGAAGTCTGAATACTATCACCATGTTTGTATGGTAGAAAGCACTCAACTGGAAACAGTTGAATATTTTACAAATTGACTTCGTTGAAGAGAGTTTTTGGAATATGATTAATTTTTTCGATTTACCAAATAACAATAAATTATCGAAATCTTTTTTTTCTTTTACTTTCTTTCTCTTTTTTTTCCCCCCAAACGCGATGTTTTGGATTAACAACGACGTTTAAGTTCTTAATGCTAACGCATTTTCCGGATCATTTCAGGCGGAACCGGTCACCAGTCTAAAATCGTGAGAAATAAAATTAAAACGAGAAATATTTCTAAAGTCTATATGGCTAAATGCGGATATTGCGGTGGAATGGAAAATAGTTTTGATGAATAATTGCAGAATTTAAACATCATTTACATTATCTGGCAGGAGATCGAAAGCACTATTTTTCGACAATGTCGGTGAAGCGGGGAATACGAAAATTTTCGTTTATAGCCAAGGTAAACGTAGTTTTTAATGCTGAATTACCGGTTCTTTCATGGAAAATTCATTCGCCGGTATAAAGCGTTAAGGAAGTGTGGACGGTACTAGGTGTGATCCATAAACAAAATAAAAAATATATATGTTGCTAGAAATGCTTTGGATGTTAATGTGTAAAGGGGTTGAAAAAAAAGTAAACTGCGATTCATCAGGCATTATTATTAATGCTATTCTAAAACTTAGTTTATTGTGTTGCATACAATTCCAAAATCTGGGGACTGAGTTTTGCTTGGTTTATTTTTATTCTTGTTTTGAGGGAGGTAGCTATGAAACAAAAATGTAACTTTTTTTGATTTTAATCGACAAATCGAAATGTTGTGAAAGTTGAATATCATCGCTCATTTCTACTATAACGTAATTAATACCAAATGCAGTATATTACAAACGCGAAAATATATTTTAATAAATAAAATTATACACTTTTCGTAGCAAAAAAAACAAAAAAAAAAACAAAACACGATAATACTACTTTTATAAAATAATAGTATTACCTGGGAATTTTTTTTTTTTTTTGCTACGAAACATATTGGCAGTTTATCATTTTATTTATTAAAATATTATATTTTCGTGTTTGTAATATACGGCATTTGGTATTAATTACGTTATAACAGAAACGGATTTCATTCAAATATATTTCCGCGTTTAACATTACTGCATTTAAGTATATATCAAAATGTTTGTTTTTCCAAGTAAAATAAGTATTCCACTGAGAAGTATTTTAAAATTATTCCTCTTAAATCAATTTTATGAGAATTAATGCCGATTGTGAAATTATTTCGTACGTAGCGTACCTATAATATATGTATTAAAGATACACAAATTTTCGAGGTCCAGCTAATCCAAGTGTCGGACAATTGTGCACACTAGTTTCACATTGAAGTACAAAAGACAGAGATACGTTTATAGATACACATAAGCTTCGAAATTACCAAAATCATTAAGCAACTTTAATAAATATTTCCGTCTCACCGCAGATAGCCGGTACTGGCTTCGCAGTTACCGGATAATCAACCGGCTAGTAAGTAGCCGGTAAACCAGCAATATAATCTAATTTTCATTTATAACACTTTTCCAGGAACGGAGCAGTTCTCCAGCTTGCTTCGGATACGCCAGCGGTCGAAGATCGCAGCAACACCTGCGTAATCGGGGACATTTTAAAAGGCACACCTGATAACCGGAAGCTAATCATAGTACGGCTCCGGGTAAAAGCGGTAATTTAGTATTTTTCGATTAATTTGGAAAAATAATTTTAACACTCGTTCAACTTGATTTTTTAGGTGTTATTTTCGAATTTCACCCAAAACGTTTAAAATTACTCCCGCTACGGGAACATTAGCGACGGCAGTTACGAAGAACCGAATTCCCGTGAAACTTAACCAACTCAACTAAGTAGATAGTTAATTCCGAATATTTTTACCGAAAAAGAAAAGAAGAATTTACGCGCACAGTTCTTTTTGATGTTTTGATTCGCGCCCTCATTTAATTTCCTTTTATCGACGTATTTCCATTGCAACGGTTGCATGCATTTGGAATGCGGGCCAGCAGACTTCGAGGATAGTACGAGTTTAACAGTTTCGAAGACCTGTTCGAAGAACCTGCGCGATCCTTCTTCCGGAAATCATCACGAATGCCAACGGATGCAAAGCCATCGTCAAGAATAATCCTGCAGCAAAAAAAATGTTTTTTTTTTTTTTTTCGTAGTGACCTTAAGCAAACGCGCAACGAACAATGCGAGGTATCGCTAAAGAAAAAAATAAGCCGGTCAGACGAAAAACAGATTAGTGACAGATGCAAGAACAGCACGAAGCTCGACTGAAGAATGGTCGCAGATACGAACAAGGTGAACCGCGGCGTCGGAACAGTGTAGGCAGAGTACGTCGCAAAACCGCTAACGAGATGGTCAGAATTATGCGCAGGTTAGACCACTTTTGCCTGCCGGCATCTACACACATAAAAACGGTACACATATTCCCCATTTATGCTGGAAAACATCATCGACACGCTTTCGGATTTCGTGAATCATTGTAAAGCTGATAAGGGGTTTGGATTGTCTTTCGGAGATAACAAAGTTATTTCAAAGCGACGCGTATCGCCACCTTCGTGAAGGTTAACTCGACTTTTTCGAAATTATCGCAGATAAATTGGTCTGAAATTCCTAGAATTCCCGCAACGTCGAGTAGGTCAGTTTCAAAAAATTTCTTAAAGGTGTTCGCAAATAATCTGCTCTTAGTTCAGTCTCTGTAACCAAAACTAAAGTATTCACCGTTATTAATATTAATCGCCCGACAAGAATGTGTCGGGCGATTTGGAAAAAATGTTAACGCACCGGCAGGTACTAAAGAAAAACGACTTGTTTCGGCTTTAAAAATCTCGCAAATGATAGCCAAAATTTGCAGGAATCATTTTCGGTTTTTCAGACGACGATTTTTTCGAATTGCACATTTTATTTTATAAAAACTACTTGAGCCAATCAGACCGTATAAAATTTACGCGCAGTTGTGTAAAGCTTGTAATATTATTTCCCTCGGCGAGTGAGCTTGTGGCTTTCTGTGGATTTCAATTTTCTTTATTCGAATCTATACATTCATGCGAAGTAATTAATATTAGTAACACGTCAAGAGTTAGCCACGTACATCGCTCCTTTGATTTCAAAATTTTAAGGGCCATGCCTATATTCTAATGCCGAAAAAAACGTTGATTAAAAAAAAAACGATTCTCTAGCTGTTACAAAATGTAAATTTTTTGAAAAATTCTTAGCTAATTTTTGTCTGGCTGTATTAAAATTTCCTCTAGTCTACGATAGCCGTGATAATATTTTAAGCAAGGCACGTATTTTTTTTTTTTTTTTTTTTTTTCATTTCTCTAAAGGGATCGATCACCAGTTTTTACGGTATTATCTGGTAACTACCGAGTATCTGTATGTATTCATTGATACCCAACAAAGTACTCCTTTTGGGGGCCGTATCGTTTCGGCCTAGGTCATTTCGACCTCATTACATTTCGGCCTCTTGTTTTTTCCAAGTAGGTTTAGTTTTTAGTGTTAGTGGATTTTTAATTCTTTTTTTATTTACTCGTAAATATTATATTTAAGGTGTAAAATAATCATTGAATTAAAAAAAACACAATCCGGAAAATTATTAGTTAATTTGATTAAAAAAATCAGTGGTTTTCAATAAAAAAAAATTATTTCCTCGTTGAGAATATAACAATTTATTATAAGGTGCGTAATTTTTTTTTTTTTTTTTTTTTTTTTTTTTGTAAATAAAAAATCTGTTATAGTGGGAAATTGTTGCCGAGATTGATTCATTTTTTCCAAAAATTTTTATTGAAATAACCCACTAAATGAATAATATAATCAGCATCTGAAGTCTTTATAAGAGGAAACGATTTTTCAAGCGATATATGAACGAAAGAAAAAAAGTGAATTCATCGGAAACCACCGATTTATTTTCTAAGCAATTTAATTACTGATTTCCCGGGTTGGGTTTTTTTAATTCAATGATTATTTTACATTTTAAATATATTAATTAAAGAAAATAAAATCAAAAGCTCACATTAATGCTAAAGTAGATCTACTTAGGCCGAAACAATAGAAACCCCTCCTCCTTTTGTACCACTATAGACCAGTATACTTCCGAATAAGCAATGAATCATTAAACTCGGTCCTCCGAATGGTAAAAAGTTATTCGTTAACGGTTGTCTTAAAAAAACCATAGACGACCAACATAAAACCTCTTTTTTCTGAATCTGGGGTAAAAGTATACACCGTGATGCTTAATTATTCTTAAATGAAGCAACAGTAACAACTAAAAACTAAGAACAAGTAATATAAAATTTATTACACTTACACGATCAAAAAGAAAAAAAAAAAAAAACAAAAATCAAAAAAAGGAACGGAATGTAATTTATATTTCATGAGTATTAATTGGTAAACAAACAAAAATACGAGAAGCGTCTAACACACCCCTGAAACATATGAAATCTTCAGCCGCTGGATCAGACGACATCCATATAGATATGGTCGAAAAATTAAATTACGCATCTCTTCAGACAATCAGCAAGTTCCTCAACCTTATTTGGAAATCTAAAAAAATACCAGACAGTTGGAAAAACGTTCACATAATCCCGTTATTAAAATCAGAAAAAGACTCCCTTTCCGCTTTTAGCTACCGTCCAATTTCGCTTACAAACATGTTATGTAAAGTCATGGAAAAAATAATAAACACCAGATTAAAATGGACCCTTGAACAAAAGAAACTATTAGATCCAATGCAATATGGTTTCCGCTCTCGAAGAAGCACCATAGATCATCTAGCAAAGTTACAGCAGCGTATTTGTGACGGTTTTGTAACAAATCAATTCACCATGCTCATAAGTTTTGTCCTTAAAAAGCCTTCGATAGAATATGGAAGCATAAAGTCATTAAAACGCTCATGGAATAGAATATAAACGGAAATATGCTTGAATACATAAAAGACTTTCTGTCAAATAGAACTTTCCAGGTTCGCATTCAAGATGTCTTATCCCTTCCAAAAATACAAGAAAATGGCACACCACAGGGCTCTATAATTAGCCCAACTTTGTTCATAATTGGTATATCAGACATATCTAAAATCATAGATCCTCCAGTCAAATACGAACTGTTTGCTGACGACTTTTAGTCATTTATATGACTTCCTCAAACTTAGATAATCTAAATAGCACTTTACAATCTACAACGAACAAAGTGCTTGATTGGGCTTCATCAAATGGACTGTCCTTCTCAATGAATAAAACAAAAGCAATCACATTCAGTAAAAAACGAATTAAACATCCAGATTGTAACGTTCACCTAAATAATACGCTAATTCAAAGTTTCGATAACATAAAACTTCAAGGGATAGAAATAGATCGAAAATTATCTTTTGGAAAACACATAGAAGACTTAAAAACAAACTGTCATAAATCTCTTAGTGTGATAAAAAAATGGTTTCTCATACCAAATGGGGTGCAGATAGAAAATCTCTAAAAAACCTTTACTCGGCGCTGACTCTTTCCAAATTGGACTACGGCTCCGTGATTTACAGTAGTGCCAAAGAAAATGTACGGAAAAAACTGGACACCGTTCAAAATTCAGCTCTAAGACTCATTACAGGAGCGCATTTTACACCAGCCCAATTGCTAGCCTTCACGTAAAATCAAACATCTTTCCATTACAACATATAAGAATCTTCTCATACCTGAAATACTGTACAAAAATGACTCAAATACAACTTACTTACAAAAAAACTATTTCGCCAAACTTTATTCAACTATATGAGAAATACCAATGTAAATATGTATAATATTATCTAGATAAGTGAACTGTTAAGATGTAATATATTCGTCACAAATGGCTGCATTGTCAAGCGACAATAAATAAATATATTGAAAAAAAAACAAAACAATTAACGATACTGAAAAATTTTTCTTTTAAGCATATCTTTTTGTTAACGGGGAAACATGGTCGCACCAATTACTACTAATATGTTTTCACATTCGAAAGAAGATTATACTGATGTAATCAAACTTTATATTGTGACCTTATATACATGTACAGTGGAAATTAATTTTAACGACTTTGAAAATAATCCGCCGGTCGTTATAAACGGTTTATATCCGATGCCAAATAAAGTACTCTGAATTTTAATGTCTAAGATTTACCGTTACCGAAGAGTTACATTCCGCTATAAACCTTTTATAGAATATTTTACAGAGTAACTGTTTTCACTGATTAAACAAATAATCATTTATTTTTTACCGACTCTCAAAAAAAAGGAGGTTATTGTACGTTCCACGCGTATGTTTTTTTTTGTTCGTTCACACATAACACATATTTATATAGTCACCGATTTAAACCGATTCTCATTGTCCATTCGAGAGAGTACCATTCAACTTAGGTACACCATGTGAGTACTGATAAAAATCGGTAAACATAAATTGAGTATTGGTCAGAAAACGTGGAAAAGTGCGGTGGTCCCTTTGGATAATTTCTTTTTTCTTATTACTTTTTATTAGTATAACAAAGGCGATTAATTTAAAATATTATAAATTTTCCAAATTACCATAGAAATGTAATTTTTGATGTTTTTCCGTGGAAGAGCAGTTTAAACTAAGGAAATCGATTCGTTTTTTATGAGCATAAAATTTGGGGAAAATAACCTGAGACAAAAGAGTTGATTTTTAGCAAGGAAAAAATTCAGTTATAATTATGCTAAAAATTGTAAAATAAAATGTTTCTTAAAAAGAAAACACCGATACTTGAAGATTTATTATAAAAATTGAATAAAAATGCACACTAAAAAGTAAAAAATAATTATTCCCGATAAAAACTATACATTTCAGAGTGATATCGTAATTCTTATAGTTACAACAATAATACTTGTTATTCCCGATAAGAAAATATATATTTCCGAGTGATATGCCCTTAAAGGTGATGGTAATTCTTATACGTCATTAATTCTTATTAAAGTCGCCATTAAAATTCATATTACACGATTTAGAAACAATTTAATGAATATTTAATATAGTTTTTAATTATTATTTTAATGTGTAATATGAAAGTCCTACTCTAATTAAGGTATTAATGTTGTATAAGAATTACCATAAAATTTATTTACGCTATATCACCCTAAAATATGTTTTTTCATCGGGAGTAATTATATTTTACTTTTTAGTGCATTTTCATTAAATTTTTATAATAAATCTTCAAGTATCGGTATATATTTTTTTTTAAAAAAACATTTTATAATCATAGTACAATGTATTTTTTAATAAACTCTTAAGCGCGAATACTAAATTTTATCTTCATATCAAAAAGTATAATAATGAAAAATAAAACCTAAAACAATATAAAACAAGTATAAAAATGAAAAAAAAGTAATTTCCGCGTATTTTTAGTTTAATTTTTCTTCATTTTTGAAGATTTTGTAATTTCAATTTTTCATATAACGAGATGAGTGTTATAAGCCTTTTCCTAATATTTTTTGGAATGACCTGTATCATGGATTTTCATCGGTTTCGTTAAGTTTGTAATGAGCATTTTAATAAGAACAACATAAAAAAAGTTGTGGTTCTCTTTCGTGCAAAATTTTGTTTGTCACGGAAAAAAACTAAGGGACTGTTCTTTTTTATATACATATATATATTTATATATATATTTATATATATATATGTATATATATATATATATATATATGTATATTTTTATATATATATATATATATATATATATATATATATATATATATATATATATTAAATGCATCTGAAAAAAATCTTTTAAAGTTAAATTTTGTGTTGTCGGTGATAGTTATTTACCTGAGTAGCAAAAAATTTGGTCGCAATAACCGGTGTGTCAACCGATTTTCACTATATACACCACACATTATGTATCATATGATATGAGCGAAAATTTTAAATACGTACATATATTCATAACTGGCTTCTCAAAAACGGTTCTGATGATTTTGACGAAATTCTCGAATTGGGGTCTTTAGGTGTTTTACATAAATCGATCGGTTAAGGGTTTCATTGTCGAGAAAATTTTACGAAACGAGCAATTTTTGAAAGGAAAACGACCAATGCTTAAGTAATCAGCGTATTTTTAGTAAATAATTCGCTTGTTTACACCACGGTGTAAAAAATAATATATTTATTTACGTTGTTAATTAAAAGTGGATAATAATAACCGTGTAATATCTTTAAACTTACGCTTCTTCATACAGCGATAGATCGTCATTACTACATATGCGGATGATGTAACGGTGTTTATGCGACACATGTAACTTTCGCATCGTGCACATTAGTCATTAGGTATACTATCAAATTAGCAATTCTTACGCGTTCAAGTGCGATTATTTTTTAGAAAAAGGTAATAGTAAAAAATAAACGATTCGTACTGTATCAATATTTCTGGCTTGTGAGAATTTATTTTTATTCATCGTTAATTACACACGACTTTTACAGTTCTTTTTTTATTCCTGTCCGCAAAATTACACAATTTTTTAATTTCCTCATTTTGTTTATTAATTCCTCAAAATATTGAAATAATTACCGCTTACAAATGGATTAAAGAGCGATGTTTTTTTTTGATTTCGTTCTACCTTGCGTGTTTCATACGTTCTAATTACACTGATATGAGGCTTTTGAATTTCACGCATGTTATTTTTAAATGTTTTTGAAACTCATTAATAACTTAACTGATTTCAAAATTCAGAATAAATCCCAGCAAAACGCCATATATACACGAAAAATGCGTGCGTGGTGAAATTTTTAAGTAATGTTTGCATGTTTCTTCGTCAAATGTAAGTGCAATAAGTGTAAGCTTTCGACCGGATTAAGATTTTTTTTTAATTGATAATTAGCGGTTAAATTAATAATGGTTTAGAAAGTTCCCGGGTTAATTTGTTTGTTATTGGTTCTTTACCTGCCGATTACTAAATTAATGTAACAGAATATTTCGAATGGCATTACACCTAGCTAGTAATTTATTGACACGCAACGTGCAATTAAATTATTACGTTGCCTCCACCGCATGCTTATCGTCCTTGATAAACGCACGTTTAATAGCCTCTGCGCTGGATTATTTTTTACGTTGTTTTGATGTTTTCCTGAATGGTCGTTCTTGTTTCCATGTTTATATTAATTATCTGCATATACTCCCACGCAAGAAATTAAAATCAGTTCAAGTTGGTGCAAGAGTTCTACCAGATGATTCATTCGGGGAATTACGTTACGCGGCGGTGCGTTGAAACCTGCTCCGTTGGTCCACCTTAGGATCAGCACCTGAGTAAGAGCTGTTTTTTTCTTTGTTTTTTTTGGTAAAATCGATTTCTAAACATATTTACTCCAAACTGTTACCGTTAAACGAATGCAATATTCTCACTTCTAGAAAATATTAGCAATATTTTTCGTATATGGTACCAGACTGCCGTCCTCCCCTTATATTACTAAACTTCCGGTCTTTTATTATATTTTCACGGTAAAACTATTTTTCATGCCATTTTTGCATCTTCATTCAAAATCACCGGAAAATATCTATCAAATCAATTTCAGTCGTTCTCCTCTTCTCTGATCCTTTATCTATGTTATTTTCTTTCTAACTGCGTTCGTCTCGTACTTCATTCAAAGAGAGAGATTTTCCATAAGACTTCGATCGAATGATTTTTCCGTCTGTTCCGCAGACAAAGTGATCGATTCTTCAGAAACTAAACTCGCCTTTCGATTGTTCTAGACTACGACCGATGTCTATCCTAAACTTATATGTTGTTAGCTCGATCTCGAGCGACGAGACTACAATCAAGCGCTGTACAGCATTCTTGAAATTTCTTATATGTGACGCCGATGTAAACGCAAAACTATACTCAGATCTGATATTGCGACTGTTTGATTATCGATATACAAATGCAGTCCGTGTGTGTCCGTAATAATTAGTGCGCATATGATGATGGTGTATGTGTGGTGTGTTGCCACTACCCGCTACGTGTCTATCCTAAAACCGATTCTCTAATACTTACCCCTTATTCATCTTTCTATCAGCTACCCCATTTTCCAGGTCTTTTTCGAGGTTTATTGCTGACTAATCTATCATCATCATCATTATATCCTCAACCATTCGGTTGGTGGACAACCTATTCTCACATTTTAGATGTACAGATATAGGTTGTACACTAAGCAATTATTATATATGCAACGCAGGTGTACACACACGCAAGAAGACTACACATTCGGAACTGATAGTGATCGTTTGATTTATCGATATACCAGTGCAGTCCCGTGTGTGTCTGCTGTGTACTGGCCTAGCGCGCATATGATGTTGAACGTGGTGGTTTGCTATTGCCTTCCACGTGATTACTAGCGATTATTTATTTTTATTTATTTAATTCTTGTAATAAGTTCGTCGTCGCTCAGGATCGAACCCGTAACCTCCGTATCGGAAGTCAAGCGCTCTAGCAACTAGGCTATCGCGACGACGACTAATCTATAGTCCTCCTTAATTTGTTATCTCTCTGTTTCAGCGGCAACTTTATTTTCCCTTAGTTTTCATTTAAATCTACAACGTTCTCCGGCTGTTCTAAATGAACTTTCTTTTTTATCCACACCTAATTTTACATTCCGCAAGAATCTTCTTTTATCCCAAAATAGTACTACTACCGTTTCCATTATTTCGTATCGATCGCATTGCGATCTTGCTATAGTGGTCTATTTTTGTCGGTTCTGAGGACTCGACGTCACAACCGCAGTGCGGTGTTCACGTTTCAGTCCTGTCATCCATTTTCACTAAAAATCGAAAACTAATTCCTAACCTACAAATGCATATTCAGAATGTAGCCTTAATGTACCATTTCAGTACCAAAATTAACCAGACTCTGCTTCCCCTCTGCTGTTGTATTAATTCCAGAATTCCATACACTTAATTCAATTTTTCGGATTTATTTTATTCCTTTATCTGCATCGTTAGCGTTTATTATTATTATTATTATTATTATTATTATTATTATTATTTTAAAAATCTAATTATACACTAAAACTTACCCATTCTGCCGGTTTCATGTACGAAAATTATTACTTCGGGCTTAAAAGAATAATTAAATGTTTGCGGAAATAAAAAGCAAGTACAGTCGGACGAGATAATTAGCCTGCTTGATCACTCACTGGAAAATTCTAAGTAGATGAATAATATTATGCTACGAAAAGTCATCACTATACGGTTGGTATCGAATAAAAATCAGATCATTGAGAAAGAATAGATTATAGTTTAGAGGGAAAAAAAAAATCGGGCGTGTCTGTATCGAAACACACGGCCATTAGAGTAAAACCCCTTTGTAGCAACTTTTTTTTTTTTTTTTTGATGTTATATATTACAACTTTGGTTAGAGGCAGCACCGAGGCTATTGTAATTAAATGAACGGATACATATTTGTCGTTCTCAGAAACTGGATAATCATTTTCAGTTCCTCTAGGTTAATTTGTGTATTGAAGTGTTGCGAATGGGATGGTATTTCCAGAGTGGTATGCACTTTGTTGGTATGTGTTCAACCGTTAAAGGCTCCTGCCCAAATTTTCAATGTATTGAATGAAAATGAAAACGAAACATTGATCGCGCACTAAATTTTATTTTGATATAAAACGGAAACTGCACGGTACATGACATCCATTTTAATCAGTGTTAGATGAAACTTTTTTTAATATTGGCCTTACAGATCTTGTTGGCGCTGATAATAAAGAATACGGTGAATTTGCTAAGCTAGAACATCATCACAAAGAGTGTTTTTTTTTGCGATCAGCTCAATATACTGAATGGAGTTCGGTACTGAATTCTAGAAGGCGCTTTTTCGATGCAATCAGGTCCTCAAACATCTTGCGAGTGATCCACTGGACTGCTTTACTCAACTACATTTCGGCAACCTGAATACGATGCACCTTCATCGCTGTGTAAAGAACACGATTCGGAGTTGCAACATGCCGATCGGTGCATCAAATTTCACTGGTTGACGTAATGTGTGGAGTAACTCGCGCGCTGAGGTTGAACAAGCGAAGCGTAGAGTACATTTGAGGGAAGGATAGTTGCTCAGCGCAAACAGTTAAGTAAAGAAAAATTTTGCCTTGACACTGCATTCAAGCATTGTTCTTCATTCCGCAGCATCGTATATTACTCAGCTAAAAGTATCTGAGGAAATCTGATCGATGGATTCAATGTGATATCTGAGCACGATACTGTTGTCCTTGGTGTTTTTGAACAAACTCCAGTCAATCTCTAGGTTGTAATACTGAACTCGCCGCGTCAGCTTTGCAATGCGCCCGAAATAAACGAACTTTGCGGTATCTTGGTCCATAACCTCCTCTTTCAAATCGTAATTGAAGTCTATATTTTCTCATGGCTTTTACACAAGCTGAGACCGACGTGTTGAATTTTTTAAGTTTTGTACACATTTACTTTTAGTTTTTATGTAGAATATTTTAACGCAGAAATACGGTTAAGGTTTTATTATTTCGATATTCAAGCGAAACGATAACGTTCTTGTACGTTCAAAATTTATGAAATTGTGTTTAATTTTAAAGACTCTTCACGTGAAAACCGGTAACTGACTAGATTGTGAGCAGCTAAAATACGAAATAAATCCGATTTTTCAATTCCAAAATACGTTATTGACAAGTTGTTTTCAAGACGTCTATTCTCGTTTATCACATTATACTATTATGGGAAATCTTACAAATAGAAAATAATAAAAAAGAAAAAAAAAAGGTCGTGAAATTTGCATTATTTTTTAGCGATGATTAAAATATCATTTTTTTTCTCTATTTAATGTGTCAATCTATGGGTTTAATACAATTATAGAGATACGAGTATGATGCGTAAAGTTTCGTATTTTACACTAGCATACATTTAACCGCCGAACTATTCATAGCGAGAAAGAGATGGATAATTTGGGCATGATTGAACACAGTTTAATTAAACCAAGATTAAAGATATTCATAACATTAAAATGTAAAGAAAAACAACAATAATGCATCGATCGGAAACTACAAATTATATGCTGATGTGTGCAACGCGACTGATAAAATATGTTTATTTTAGAAAAAAAAAAATTAAAATAATAATTAATTGGAGGTTTTAAATTTTAAATCAATTGGATATTTACATAAGGTATACAAGAGAATAGAATGTATACGAGCGTCTTATTCCAGTACCGATGTACACGCGAACTGTTGGAATGCTTCACAATCTTGCAAACAGGAGTTGATACGGTAAAAATTATTTAAAATAGGTAAAAAACGAAAGATGGTGCCGAGTTAACTTTTGGCACCGAAATAATATACATAAGCTAATATTGAAAACATACTGTAGATAGTGTAATTAGATTAATTTGGAGTTGGAAAACTTACAACCGGTTATGTATGTCGTGTGTAAGAACGCACTGTGCACGTTTGCATCATTCTGCGTGCTTCGTCAGACTCTGAAAAATGATACATAATCTAAAAAAATGATATTACAAATGGTGGGTAGAGGGATAATTTTTGACTCTGACATAATTATAACATTAAAATGTCGGCGATATGTAGCAGGAAGGAAAAGGTTAAGAGCTGCGGTATGTTTAAAAGCTTTCGAAAGAACTTGAAATAGTGATAGTACAAAAAAAATTATAAATAATTAGTAAAGATGGTATAACGGATTGGGTAATTTCTAGTACGAAGAAAGTCTAGACTAATTTTGAAAACATACCGCAAGATTTTTTCAAAAACGTACACAATGGGAGGGTTAAATGGATAATTATTAATTTTTGGTAACCAGTTAGTAGGCTTAGACTAATTTGGAAATTGATAACTTGTTATCAGACACGTATGATGTGCGTAATTGGGGGGCATATTGTATGCGCTTTCGTTGATGTAGTGGTTCCGTCTGTTGTGGCATGTATAGATTTAAAAAAATAAATAAATAAACAAAATAAAATCAAAAATAATTCGAATAATAGTACAATTAATTTCCATCGTATTAAATAATGGCTTAATTTCTCTTGTTCGCTCCTTTCGTTATTTAGTTGTCTTTCTGGACAGTCGTCTTTCATTCCATTATTAGTCAGTCGTTTATACTTGTCCTCTTTCAAAAGGCTCAATCTGATTAAGTTCTTCTCCTACACTAATTAGGAAGATGGCCCACGCAACTTGTTCATGTTTTTCAAGTCCTTTATCGGTTCTATTGTCGATGACTGTTGTTTTATTTGTGGGAATTCTTCCAGATCCCTTTTAACCCAACTGTATCCAAAATACCGATCTCCGCCTCTGCCCGAAACCCCAAAAAAGTATACCAATCTCTGCTCTGCATGCGGAATGCCACACATTCCTCCTTCTTTCATTCGAATGTCTTTGTCTAATCTATTTCCTCGTCCACTTCTGTTTCTTTTTTCTTCTCTATTCACCATAAATGTCGCTTTTCTGACAATAAAAGTCGAGCATTATCTCTCATCTCTGTCCTCCTTCTTTCAACTTTCACCATATACTTTCTCTCCTGATAAGTCTTCTTACTTCTCCTCAATTGTTTTTTTACGACTGTCTCATCAAAACTTTCTCCTCAGTATGTTGGTTAAATCGGAATTCTTCAATTTTCCGAAACTGCTTTACGATCTTCACTGACGTTTCAGCCTTCTCATGTCCTTCGCTAAACTATTCTGAATATCTTTTAAAATCTCTTTCTTCTGTTCAGTTTTCTACGCCAAGTTTACTATTTTAAGGATCATTATTTGATTTTCAAATCGCACAATGTTACATTTCTCTCTGCAACTACTCATTCTAAATTACTTCATTTTCAAAAGCCGAGTAAAGGGGAGATGTAAATTTATCTCGAAACAGATCCTATTCTACCATTCAGAGAAAACAAAACACGATCACCACATTTTCTGTCAGACACGAATGAGAAAAGAATGCCCAAAACTTACCGACTACTTCGCTAAGATATGGACTATCTAGTCATTTGGCTAACATTAACGTGAGAAGTAATTCAGAGGAATCTAGTATCCGTGTTTCCGTTGCAGAGTCTGAAAGTTAAAATTTTGAGATCATACTACTCGCCCCCCCTCCCCTCCCGTTTCTTACTGTATCTTTCTCGGGATGCTAACGGGTTTCAACAGCTGTCACAAGGTTAATTTGCCTATTTAATTCGCGATGAGATTCGACAAAAACCGACATTTCTCGATCGCGCCGACGTTGCGAAGATGCAGAATACATCTGAAAATAGTTGTTTTTTTTTTCTTTCCTTCACATCTAGAAGTGACTATATATAGTAATTTACTAGATTTTAATATTGATAAGATCGCGAATTTCAAAATCTACCCGTATTTACTAAATAGTCGCGCCAGGTCAATAACGTTCCTTCTTTCAACCTGTTGCAACTTGCTGGTTGTTGTAGTAAATTTGTTGCAAGAGCGTGTTTTCATTTTAACCTCGACAAGTGACGCCAGCTTTATTTCTTCCGTAATATATTTCACTTGTCAATCTTGATGTAGTGTTTAGTTGGATACATACTATGGTGCTCCCGCCAATGATCGTAACAACTTATTTTGATAGCGTTGTATTCTGTTCAGATTAATTTTGGATGCGTATCCCTATAATTCAGCTGCGTACACAACCGTATTGGTTAGTACCATGTAATGTAGAAATATTTTATTTGCAATATGTAATTGAATATACGGTCCAGGCACCAATGGAGTTGTCTTGTTTTTAGGTTAAGTTCCGTTATTTTTGTCTTGATATGATGAAGCTACGTAAGTGTTTCATCTAGGTATACTCTAAGATATTTTACCGATGAGAATATGTTTATATTTGCTTGTATTTACAGATATATGATACTTGTTACGTGCGATTTTTCTCTTTGTAAAAATAGTACGGTTACTTTTATTACTATTTTCCATTTATTCAGATAATCAATGACTTTATTTAGCACAGCTAGTAAAATTTCTGTGGACTTTTCTGGGTTCTCGTGCGTTTCCATGATTGCCATGTTGTCAACGAAAGTTGCTAGTAGTGCATCATCTGTTTCTGGTATATCATAAGTAAACATTAAATACAAGAGAGGACTGAGTACACTTCTCTGAGGTCAAACTGCCTCAATTTTATGTTTTGATGATTCTGTTCCATTTACTGTAACTAGGAAATATCTGTCTTGTAAGTAAGATTTTACAATATTGCAACACTGAATTGGTAGTATTTTTTTACACTGGTAAAGTTTTCCCGGATGCCATACTTTATCGAATGCCTGTTGTACATCAAGGAAAACAGCCGAAGTAACTCTTTTTCTTTTTCAAACGTTTCTTTAATTTTGTTAATACTGTTGAGTGCCTAGTTCGGAAACCAAATTGATGATTTGATATTGTTTCTTTCTTGTCTATAAGCGTTTGTATTCTCTTTTTGTCAGGAGTTTTTCAAAAACATTGGCCAGAATTGATAGGAGTCAAATTGGTCGATAAGAGGAGGCACTTTGAGGAGATTTACCTGGTTTTAAAATCATCGTAACATTAGCGAATTTCCAGAATATAGGAAAACATATTGAAGTCATAAAATACCATAAATATCGGTTAACATTACTAACGATTTCCTCGACAGTTGTTTCAAAATGCGTCCAGTTGGGTACCCGGACATGCGGTCATCCAGGGAAATGAGATGGCCGATTTATTTACTAGATCAGGCATTGGTAGAACGCGACACATTAAATTGAACACCGGGAAGAGCATATTATAGATATACAAAAAATAATATTTATGAAAGGCGGGAGGTGGAATATAGAGAAATAAGTAAGCAAAAAGGGAGAAGAAACTATATGGTAAACAACGCTATTCAACGACGAGCGTGGTTCTTTGACGATCGGGTACAGAGAGATTACGTAACATATACAAGTAGATTAAGGGTGGGTCATTTCCGGATAAACTATGCCAATTAGATATATTACATAACGAGAATTGTAATAATTACGGGGAAATTGAAAGTCTGGAGAATTTAGTATGGCAGTGTACAGAATATGAGCGGGACAAAGTTCATTAAACTTATATTACCGAAACTCTATAAACCCTGCCTTGGACAGTTCTGGAAATTTTACGTCAGCCGAATTCGTACAAATGTAAATGCTTATACAATTTCATTAAGATTGTGAAAATAGAAATTTAAAATCAATTAGAGAGAAATGACCAAATAACGGGAGCTGGACCTGAACAAAAAAAAAAAAAGAAGAGAAAAAAGAGCGTAAAATAAATTTTATAATTGCATGAGACATTTTTCCGTCACGAATTATTTATTATATTTTTTTGATAAACCACATAAAATGCACGAATGCGGAAAAAACAATTAAGTAATAATTAATTAAAATTCCGAAATCAAAACGGCTCTGTATTTACGATACTTTTTTTTTTCCCCCTAAATATTTACGATAGTTGAAACAGTTTCGATTCAGAAACGTATCGGCGCGTTTTTATTAATTATTTTTCCACGTTTTAGCGTATTTTATGTGTTTCATCAAACATAAGCAATTAAAATGGATTTATATCTATTATCGTGTTTTCCGATTTTCATTTAAAAATAGATCAAAAATAAGAAAGGGTCAATTTACAATGACTATTTTTTAAGGAAATATTATTAAGTGATAATGTTCCGCGATTGACTTACACATTGCGCAAAATTAATTTCGCCGCATTTTCAGAAGTTAACGAAGAAAAAGCTTCCTGCTGATATCGGCGAAACCGCTTGCATATAAATAAATAAAAAACCGGTTTGTAAAGAAAAGAAAAATTCCAATTGTTCATATGCTACAAACAGGTTAATACGATTTTTAATCGACTCTTTTTAAAAAAAAAAAAAATCGACTCTAAAATTACTTTTTCTTAAAGTTAAAGCCTAACGAATTTCCACATCTAATCGCGTCGGCTACGGTAATTATTAATTAACCCAGCGCGAGAGAATTTTTTTTTTTTTTTATTCTCCTTTATGCATGCCAGAAACGCATCTTCGCTCAGAAATGACACGAAGGAAAAGAATCAGTTAGATGTAAATTCGGTTAGCTATTGATAGAATAAAAGAACTGAGGATCGGAACAAAGGAGATCGGCGGAAATGATAAGATATACGAAGCGCAATAAGGATTAGGGAGTTTAAGTGATAACAGATCGGAGTAAAAAGAAATACGTTCGTTCACGAGGGATGAACATTCAAAGAAGATATGGTCAGGATCGGATACGGGTTCGTCGTCTGCATGAAGAAAGCAACTAGAGCATAGTGCGAGATGAAAACGAAAACGTGAGGAAGGAAGAGGAGTATGATTGAGATGTAAACGGATAATAGGGAAAATAACGGAACGGCGAAGCGAAGGAATAAAACCAAGGCCGAGTGGGAAGATTAGGTTGAATGGAAAAATAAAAGGAAGGTTGATTGGAAAAGGAGAAAATGTAAAAAGCTGACCAAAATCAAACATGAAACATTTTATACGGTGGGAGTAAATTAGAAGCATTTTTGAAGGTGGCAATGTGCGGTAGCGCGAATCGAACCCGGTTCTCTCCAAACGAAACACCACTGTGCCTAACCAACTACGTCACGATAGCTGGCTAACTCACGGATCGATTAGTCAAACGTATAATATTATACACGGCTTTTATGCGAAAAAGCCATTACCATGTTGTTTGTAACTTTTTAAAATTTCCACCAGCAACACAAATAAGTAGAGCCTACGTGTACCCTATTTTGGTTTTTCCAAAAAAATACATTATAAAAGCTTTGGACATTGGACAAAATAAGCTTATGCGAAGTTGGGCTTTGATGATCTGAGTTGATTGTGATGCTGTAATGAGTTTGTACGAATTCGTCGACGAGTTGTGTGAACTTTTAAGATAAATTACAATTCTCCGCTTAGTTTTTTGGAAGCGTCTACAATATTTTTCTTCTTTAACGAGATGATCTTTCAAAGCGTATAGGTATTGGATAGATCTGTATTCTTCAACATGATTAAAAATTAGATTTATCCTTGGGATGAATAAAGCCTGTTAGTAGTTTTATTTTGTTTTTTGTTCTCTCTGCGTAGCGATTGATCGACGATTTATTGATTGCATTTTTTCCATCTGAACAATTGGCATCTTCTGTTACTCTATTGTTGCTGCTATTAGCGGTGGATGGTTTGATTAATATGAGAGCGAAAAATCTACCTCCATTGTTTGACGACATCACCGCCGTAACCGAATATTATTTTATCGGTAATGTATAGATGAAAGATAAAAAATACCCACACTATAAGCAGGTTGTAACAGGAACAAATGGCCGTCTTTGAAGCTGACAAAATGATTTCGTCCGACATCTCACCAATTATACCAATCGAAATATTAGAGGATATATTACAAAATAAATTAGGAATACAGCTAGTATCTAAAATTTCATTTAACTTAGAATGAATCTGATGTAATGTATATGCGCTTTAAATTTTTTATAACCACGCTCTGTTACCATTTTATGTATTTATAACGCATCATCATGGTGCCATGTCCGTTATCGAACGTTGGCTAACATTTGAGCAACCTTTCGTCTGTCTAGTACTTCCTGGAACAGTTCAATGGCAGTCACCTCATACCATTGAGTCAAGTTTTGTATCCACGTTATTCTTCTTCTTCCCGGTGGTCTTTTTCCAGCGATCTTGCCTTGCATCAGAAGTTGAAGTGTACTATATCGCCTTGGATGGCGCATTATGTGTCCGAAGTATTTTAGTTTTCTGTGCTTAATTTCTTTTATTATTTCTTTAGACTTATTTAATCGATTTAACACTTCTGAGTTTCGTATTTTGTCTGCCCATTTTATTTTAAGTATCCTTCGGTATATCCACATTTCGAAGGCCTCAAGTTTTCGTTCTGTTGCCTTCGTTAATGTCCAGCTTTCAGCACCATATAGTAACACCGAAAATATATAACATTTTACCAGCCTAATTTTTAAATCTGCACTTATATTCTTGCTACACAGTATTGCTTTTACTTTAAAAAATGCAGTTCTAGCTCTTCCAATTCGTATTTTTATTTCTTCACTCATGTCCCACTTATCGTTTAAATTACTGCCTAAATATTCGGTGTTTTTGATTTTTTCTATTCTTTCTCCGTAAACTGTAAGCGGTGCTGTTATTAGATTTCCATTTTTCCTGCTTATCACCATGTACTTTGTTTTGGCGATGTTCAGGTGTAATCCGTAGTTGTCGCATATTTCAGCGAGGACATTTATAAATCCTTACATTTCCTTTAGATTATTTGCTATTAAAATTGTGTCGTCCGCATATCTAAAATTATTTACTATTTTTCCATTTATTTTAATGCCGCTATTAAATTTCTTATGGACTTCTTCAAAGATTTTTTCAGAATATATATTAAATAGCAGCGGGGACAAGATGCAACCTTGTCTTACCCCTTTGCATATTGCTATTTCCTCTGTGTTCTATTGTTCAATCCAGATATTTGCTGTTTGACACCAATATAAGTTTTTTATCACCCGTATATCCTTGCCATTAATGCCTATTCTCTTCGGAATATCTATTAGTTTATTATGCTTTACATTGTCAAACGCTTTTTGAAAATCGACAAAACATATAACGACTGTACGTGCAACATCTCTGCACCGCTGGATTAGCATCCTAACGCTGAATAGGGCGTCTCTGGTACCTAACTTTTTCCTAAGTCCAAACTGTGTATCACCTAGTTGCTCTTCCATTTTCTTGTATATTCTCGAATATATAATTCGAAGAAAAACTTTTAGTGAGTGACTCATCAAACTGATGCTTCGGTAATCCTCGCATTTTTTAGCATTTCGCTTTTTCGGCAGCATTATGAATGTTGACTTGGTCCAATCGTTCGGAATCTTTCCCACATCATATATATTGTTGAACAACTGCGGTAAAGAATCTTTAGCTTTTTTCCCTAAGATTTTTAGAATTTCAACTGATATTTGATCCGGCCCCGCTGCCTTTCTGTTTTTTGCCATTTTCAAGGCTTGTTCTACCTCTTCGATTAGGATTGGTTGTCCTGTCATTCCCTGGTAATCTTTTGTAACCGGCCTTACGTCATAGAATAGATTTTCAATATATTGTTTCCATACTTTTAATCTCTCTTCTTTATTAATTACTACCCTTATCCTGTTTTTCTGTCAATTTATTTGATTCATTCTTAGATGGCCCAACCATTTCCTTTATCGCTTTATACATATGGAATGTATCATTTTTTTTTGTTTAACTTTTCAATTTCCGAGTATTTCTCTTGGTACCAGATTCTCTTTGCCTTCGGTATTTTTCTGCGTATTCCTTGGTTAATGTTCTTATACTTCTCCCCGTATTCCGATTTTTGAAATTCCATCTCTCTTCCGTCATTGCGATTATTTCGTTTGTCATCGATTTTTGTTTTTTGTTCGCGTTATATGGGATTTTCGACGATGTTTCATGCATTATAGTTTTGATTTTCTTCCAATGATCGTCTATGTTATCCTGCGTCACTGCGTCAAATTTTCCTTCTATTTGTTTTGTAATAATCTGTTGGTTATCCACGAGATACTGATTATCTATTTTCCAGTTACATCTTTTTGGTTCTAATCGTTTTAGTTTCACTTTTACAATTCCTATTAGCAGGCACATCTGCTCCTGGTAGAGTTTTTACAATTTTGGCCGAATTTCTATACCTTTGATTGATAGCAATATAATCAATTTGATTCCTTACAATGTGATCGGGTCTATCCGTTGGTGCTTTTCACGTATACAGACGTCTAGGTGGTAATTTGAAGAAAGTATTCATTATACATAACTTCTTTTCTTTACAGAAATCAACAAATAATGTGCCTCTTTGATTCCTTTCCCCGAGCCCAAATCCACCTACTGTGCTTCCATCTATGCCTTTGCCAACCTTAGTGTTTAGATCTCCTATTATTATAGTTATATCTTTGCTTTTCAGCTGTTTGATTGCATTATTTATTTCTTCATAAAATTGTTCTATTTCTTCGTCCGTGCTATCTGTTGTAGGTGCGTATACTTATAACGCATGCATGTATATAGGGAGAGCATATTAAATTTTATTTTGTGCATATTGTTTTTATAGCATATATAAAAAAAATACAATAAACAAAATTAAAATACCATAAAAAAAAAAAAAAAAAAACTTGCGACAAAACTCCCCATGTATTGTAATGTTACCATTATTTTAAAAGGATTCCAAAATGTACGTGTAATTTTTTAATTCTAACATTGTTGACACAAAAAAATGATTTTAAATTTTTTTAAAATAAATCTGATAATATAATTTTATTTACAATAGTTTTAATATAGTTTAGATTCAAGTCTATTAATATTCAAACCATATCTAGTTTATATGCTAGACGCTTTAGTTGTTTTTAAATTGATCAATAAACACAAATAGAAACAAAGAATTTATAGTTCATCCTGTTAGTTCCCTTTATGCGAGTATTTTCAGTTTCATATGATTTAATGTAAGTTGTCATACGAATTAATAAAAAAAAATTAAATCCAAATAAGTAACTGATGTTACGAAACATTCTTCAATAAATAATTTTAAAAAAATTTACATTTCGAATTAAAGTATAAGCCCACCCCGGACGAACTAGTGTAAAGAACTAGACGGAGGAAAATGAACTAACGTAATCTTGATCGGAATATATATGTAGTTTTACATCTATGATTTATAATGCTAGATCTATTTAATAGTTGAGTTTACGCTAAAATCTATAAAAATAAAATGCCGTTTAACATTGATGTTCTTTTTGTTAACAATGTATATTTTACATTTTCAAATTTCGAAATAATTCCAATATCATATCAATAATACTTATAATCAATTTCGGTATTTAAATTTTGAAACATTCGATTAATATAGTAAAATTATAAACACTATTTATAACGAATTAAATTTGTTTAGGAGTTATCGTTTATGTAACATATAATATAATTTCATTTTACAATGTGAAATGAAAATTACGTCTAAAACGAAAGACTTTTATAAAATAGATTGATCGAATATTTTATAAATATCAAAACTTAGTAAAAACAACAAAAAAAAAAAAAAAAACGTTTTTAAATATTTGTTATTGTTGCATTAATAACAATTAACGCCAGAAAACGTAACAACATAGGCGTTTTAAATTGTTAGGTGTAACACATTACACCATATTATGATCAAATCTTTTTTATACAAGTCATCGTGTAATTAATAACCAAAAACCGAATATATACAAATTAATTTAAAAAAATTAAATGCACTGCATCCAGTCGCGCAGGCCCGTGCCTAGAATTTTTTTTTTTTGGGGGGGGGGGGGGTGAAATTTTTCTTTGTATATTTATTTTATAAATAACAATACATTTTTCACTAATATTATTAATAATTTCCATCATTTTGATTAATATATTAATAATTCACATAAATCAATTACCCCGTATATGAACATTAATAAAAATTACATATGTTATTAATTATACTCGTAATAAAAAATTTTGCATAAGATATTAATGAAGTACCTAAACATATGGAGCATATTTTTTCTTTTTTCTTTTAAAAGTAAGTAAGAACACCCTAAAAAAAAACTCATCAATATTTATTTTAAATTTGTGATTTTTTTCAGATTTTTGTGTATTTATAATAACTATTTCAGTTCTCATGGGGTGCCCCCCCTCCCCTCTGTGGACACGGCCTTGCAGTCATCGATAATTAAAAGTTTTGTAAAATGTTAATTTAAAAAAAAATAAAATTATCCAATCGAATTGTATTTACATCGTTAACCATTTAAACATGTTAACATTTAAATAAAATTTATATATTTATATTTTTTCGTATATATGTTCGTGGATGTTTAATGAAATAAAACGATCGTAACCACGCTCTGCTACCAATTTATGTAATGTATGTATATGCGCTTTAAATTTTTTATAACCACGCTCTGCTACCATTTTATGTATTTATAACGCATATACATTACATAATTTGACATCCGGCACACATCCGTTGCCGAATTATTAATTAAAACAATATTTCTACACTAACATAACAGTGAATAAATAAAAGAAATATAAAAAAATAACCGAAAATATATTCTTCTAATTTATAAAATTTATGATTACCTTATTATATTAATATATTGTGCTTTGCCCTTCACGCCATTAATTGAATTTTAAATTCCTTCGAAACATCCTCGGTTCATCCAACCACACTTTATGTGTTTTAGTTACACATAATTTTCATTACTTTTACAAAAAACAAAATATTATAAAATTCAGCACAATTCATTATCAACAACTTCGTTCTTCAATAAACGTTTTTCAAAATTCCATTATCTTCTACTTCTAAAACCACATTTTCGATCATCATTGTCTCAGAGGAAACAATGATGATCATGTGATTGGCATAGACTAATTATTTAATATATATATATATATATTTTTTTTTATTTATTATTATTTTTTTTTTAAATATATATATGTATATATTATCAAATTTTTATTTTCATTATAAAAAATTATTAAAAATTTTTATTACTCATGTGGCGAGTATCTGTCCCGCTACACTGATAGATGAACTTTTTTCACGCATAATAAACTGGAGACGTCAACTTTATCCGAAGAGACAGCTATTAACCGGCTGCCGATACCAGGTTCCTTCGTATTGACCCAAAATGGCAAAACGTACCGCATACTTATCACACGCGATGATTTACCTGCTTTAAAGATGGACCGCAACAACATAAACCTGGTGATTGTGAATTGGACGTACTCGAAAACATCCAACTGAAATCAATCGAGATAATAGTGAGTATATATTTATAAATTTTCAGAGCTTGGTACTAATGAAGCAGCTCACCATCTAATTACTAATGTACTTATAACAAATCAATACTCCTAATCTGGACAATAAAAACACTCCAAGTGTGTCATCCGCCATCGATAAGAAATCAAATCCATCGAATACTATCCTTCCAGACTTTAAACAACACACTGGAACGGAAACAGCAAAGCGTTCGCTTACTAACACATCAACGTCAAGTTCTTTTTGTTCCGATAAAAATAGTAAATAATTATCGATCGAAAATAAAAAACCGAAGAGGAAAAAGACGAAGGGATTTCAGAATTGAAACTAATGGAAGATACATTTCCTCCGCTTAATAAAACACAGGGTACTCAAGATTTAAATCACCGGAAAATTTCTTCATAAATAACGAACATGACTCTACCCATTATCACTAACAAATCTTATGCTCTTTACTGACATGTACAATAGAAGTGAATCAGTAGTAGAAAATACTGAAGAATTTACTGACAATTTGGCAGGCCTATTAATGAAAGAGTCATATCCGCTTCTAAAACACAAAGGTAACCGTTTTACAAGAATGATGCGCATTCTATAACAAGATGTAAATAACATTATCTAAATGAAGATACAACTTCATCAATTGCTGTAGATCATATAAACCACTATTTCGCTATACCATCAGTTATAATACTTCAGTGGAGAACATTAACGGGTTATCACTACACTATGCAGAATTAAAACAACTTGTTTTGCTTTGAAGCAAGCAAAAATTACCACCTTATAGGAGACGCATTGAAAAAAGCTTCAGTTTACCAGAATCCCAAACATTTCGTTTAGACGACTCTAAACGCTTGGTTGCAGCGGATGGAGTTTCAACTTTAATTCACAATTTCATCTCTTTCTGTCAGAAAATTTATATTAATACGGAATTGCAAGTTATAGCTGTAACAGTGAAACTTTCACCTACTAAAATACACGCGTCTAGAATCACTATATGCAACATTTACGAGTATTTCCCCCAGATATATTTTATTAAACAGAAACCACTTACGCGAACAATCGACAATCAACTGCCAAAATGATATATAATCGTAGGCGACTTCAATGTCCGTAACAAAACATGGGATTCAATATACAATTCTAGCAAAGGACACTTAATTGAAAACTTCTTTCTATTCGATGAACACATCTTCTCTTATCAAATCCAAAAGAATGTCCAACTCACTGCAATACGGCATCGAAAACTACGTCTACATTAGATCTAATCTTCGCTACAGCATCTCTGGGCAGAATAATAAAAGATCATCACGATCTATGCGACAGTGATCACTTCCAAATGATCAGCTCATCACTTAGCAATTTTCCTAGACATTTCTAAACTTTCCTACCAAAATGGAGTATAGAACATGTTAATTGGGAAAAATCAGAAAACGACACTTAGATCACATCTGAAAAAAAACGAACTGATAGATTTCCACGCGTTTTATATTATATTAGCTGCAGCGAAGTCAATTCCAAGAACAAGTGGAAAAATACGTCTGAAACTTTTTTGGGCTGTTGCGCGAACGTTTACCTTGCTGGATTGAATTTTGCGCAATTTTTCCGGTTAATTTGAAATTCAGGTAGCTGCTGAGAGAGTATCGGTTTCTTTGTAAGGACGTATATAAATATTATATTACAATAATGGCTTATTTTAAATTTTACAGTTATATAATGTTATATTAGATATACTTAGATTTAAGAGTATGTAAACTTTTATGAATAAACGGTATAATTATGTTGGGAACTCACAGACGGGCTCTGGCCTTGTAGGACCCAAAAATTATTTAAAAATTTAAAAAAAAAAAGAAAAAAAAAGTTCTTTGATGGTCTAACGAATCACATTTAATTATACAGACACGTAGAAAAGTATTTCGTCAATTACAGAGAACAAAGTTAGAAGAAGATTCGAAAAGCAAAAAAGCTGAAACACGACAAGCAATTCGAGAAGGCAAAATGGAAAGTTGGAATAAATTTATTTCTACGATAAACTTTAAAAGTTCGTCAAAATCAATACGGACAAACGTACAAAAACTACAAGGGCGTAAATAATTATCCCCAAAATAACTTCAATATAGACTTTAACGGCACGACAGTAGAAGAACCTATTCAAACTTTCGCCGACTCCATGTGATTTGATCTCGCAGTTACTCCTAATAGTTCTTGAACATTAAAAATACTGCAAAATTAATTCTGATTTCATTAAACGATAATAATAAAGAACCGGACAATGAACAATTGACATGGTAAGAACTAGAGCGTCATGCACTAGTAATTACATTCATAATTCAGCTCCAAAACTGGAAATGGTAAAAAAGCATTTACACGTCACAACACTAGAATATATTTTAACCATATAGCTTTTTAAAAAAAAACGATATTTTCAACTGGCTGAAAACTTCCATCGTAATCCCTATCTCAAAATCGAATAATAACCCTTCCATCAATAAGTGGAGACTAATAGCGCTTACAAGCGTACTGTGCAAAATATTAGAACGAAAAACAAACAAAAGACTTTCACGGGCACACTCGAAGCCAAACAATGCACTATCTATTCATCGATTTAAATTTAGACAGCAACGGTCACACAGTGTTAGCGGTGAATAATCCTGTCATAGTCGTATGTGACCCTGATCATGTCTTCTTTGGGTGCTCCTCTTTATCATCTGAAAGGGCAACTCTATACGTAGAGCTGCTCTCACATAATGTTCCAACTCCATATTGTGTGTCCTTCATTCTTTCTCTACAGTCAACGTTGATCATCTCAATTGTAGCAAAATTCCTATCTTCTATTCTTCATCATATTAAAATCTAATCCCTTCAGTAGTTCTCTTTCAATTTGGCATTCCTATCTTATCGTGTCCAGTTACTTCTAATGAACTCCTCTCTAAACGAAGATCATGCACCGATGTTACAGTTACAGTTACAAACAGGCACAGCTCGCAGTTAATATTGCGGGTGCGCTGTCGTATTTGCAACCCTAACGTTAGATAGCGAACTCCTTGTCAGCCGGCACCGCGAGTGCTGCTGTTGCAGTGTGGCCATAGTGTTAGGTGTAAATTTTATTCATTTCCTTTTTACAGGATAGTAGGCGATATTTTTGCAGTCATCGCCATAATTATTTTTCAATCAAACTTTATTTTATAGCAATGGAGAAAGTCATTGAACTTTCGGATAACTGTTCACAGCACGCTAGGCGCTGTGGTCTATATAGCTTTGGTGCTGAATGGCTCTAACTGCTTTTTAAACATCTCGTGTTTCTTCTTCCTTAATTATTTGTAGTCTGATCCCTTTGTCCGTTGGTACTGTAGGCTCTGTAATTGCAGATGTGGCCATGGTATAGGACAGCTAACTCCTTTTGTTCTTACCTTCGGCAATGTCATTTCTTCTCTCTTCAAGATGCATATGTTTGGCATTTATCGTCGTTAATTGCCATTGTTTCTCCATCCTTGGTATAGCGTTCTTTGTCGAATTCCATTCCTTGTAACTCCTAATTGCTGCTATTTACACACGTTAGATGGGTAAACGTCGGTTGCTGACAAGCCCAGGGAAAAACCCAAAACAAGAAAAAAAAGAAAAAATGATCCTGTCATGAACATCAAAAAGTCATTCATAAATTCGAACTCCACAATTGCGGTGTTCTTTGATCTTTCAGAGGTTTAAGCCCGTGTATGGTTTATCTAAGCCTTAAACAGTTACATCACAAGTCGAAATACATGCTACGAGTATTTAAACTTCCTTCCTCACGTTTTCGTTTTCATCTCGCTCTTTCCCCTTATTGCTCTTTCCACTCTGACGACGAAGCCGTCTGTGATCCTGACCATATCCTCTTTGAATGTCCATCCTTCGTGAACGAACACACTTCTTTGTATTCCAATCTGCTGTCACTCAAACTCCCTACTCCTTATCGTTTCCGTCGATCTCATTTGTTCCTATCCTCAGTTCCTTTATCTTATCAATAGCTGACCGAATCTACATTTAACTGATCCTTCTCCTTCGTTTCGTTTCTGGGCGAAGATCCTTTGTTGACGTGCCCAAAGGGGGGTTAAAAAAAAACTACCATAATCCAAGATTTCCTTACCAACAGGCAGATTCGTGTTAGACTAGGCAACATTCTATCAAATGAAGGAACAACTTCAAATATGAAGTACTTCAAGGATCACCTCTGAGTACTACTTTATTCCTATTCGTATTAAATGATATTATTTCTGCTATCGAGAAACTAATCTCCGTCAGAATGTTTACAGATGATGATAGTGTATCTTTCCAGGTGTCGTCTGTCGAAGGCGCTAAACAAATTGTACAACTAACGAAACTCAACATAAGCGCCCGGAGTGCATGGTTTTCTAATGTCCACTGGAAAAAAAAAAATGATATCATTTTTTCTAAAAACAAAAATAAGCAACAAAATATAGAATTAATATTTTGTGTTAAACCAGTTCCAATTGTACAGACCGTCAAATTCATAATCCTAATTATCATGGAAAGGACATATAACGTATGAACGCTCTAAATACATCCATTCTCTGGTAATACTCAAGCTGCTCAGGCACTCTGATCTAGGATGCAGCAGAAAAATATTACCACAATTATATCGCTTATCTGAACAAAATTAGACAATGGTACTCAACTTCATAATTCAGCAAGCCATTATAACTTAAGGAAACCAGGTGACGTCCGGCACCGAGCTATCCGATTAGTGAGGTGCGTTCGGAACTACGTCAACGACAAGTCTATTTGTAGAAGCCAACGAACCTCCTCTCAGATATCAACGAATGGTTCAAACTGCAAATCTTCTAGTTTCAGCTATATCACACTTATAGAAAACGTTTTATTTGTCAACTATTATAGAGATTAGTACAAATCTACCTAGAAGAACGATCGACATATTGCGTTCAAATTTGAGGACGACATTTGGATCTCCTATACTTTGAAAACATACCGTTCGCTTTCTCATTTCTTTGTACGTTCTGCATCACCATGGTTAATACCACCGATTATAAATTATCGACAAGTTTTGAAGTTAATGAATAACTCTTCGAGCACTTTGGATATTCCGGCAGGCAGACATCAATTCGGTCCAAAAGGTTCTTTTGCGTTAATTCGTGTGGCGCTCATACATCGAGCTTCTTCTTGAGACCAGCCTTATGCAAATGGTTCCAAACGCCTTTCTAGTTAATCTTTAGTTCCTGGGCAATAGAATAAGTGCTCACATGCCGGCCCGACTCGACGATTTCCATGATTTTATCGACATTTTCGATGATTGACCCTCCAACGCGTGCCTTATCTTCGACGTCCATGTTACCAGAACGGAATCGTTGGAACCACTACTTTGCTGTTGCATTCGATACCATAAACAGCACACATTTTTTTGGCCGCCTGCTCCGCCTTCTCACCTTGGTCGTAGTGGTACTGAAGAATGTATCGAATTTCCTATTTTTTTTACCTCTATTTTGGAACAACGCTGTAATACACAACTAGCTTCACCAGAAACACACACTCGAAACTTTTTATATAACCTAATTTTACTACTTCTCAAGCGTTTGAAAACTTTTCAAGTTTTCATTAGTCAAAAGTACTGAAATTAACGATTCGAATTCATTGAAAAAGGCAATTTTGAGCTCTTGCTGGTAGTTTTTAATGGAAATAATGAGCTCGCTATGCAACCTTACATGCAGAAGTTCACTACGGCAATGACGAGAGTACGTGACGTAAACATTAAACAGTTCTCACTACCAATTTTCACCATCTAACGGAAATTCTAATTGCTATTGAAATAAACTTTAACACTCATCGATCGACTTCAAATTAGTAATACTTCGCTCTTCCGCCCTACTTGTGGAAAAAAAGTTAACATTTTTTTGAAAACAGATCCTACGGATAGTAAATGGAAAAATGTAGCATCACACAGAAATTGATTGTAAACAAAGTGATGGAAGGATGTAATGAAGCCAATGTTATAGATTAACTCAATCTCTCCCCTTGCGGTCCTCTCCATAACACTGATTCCTATTTTCAGTGCGACGCAAACCATGTTTTATTCGAATGTTCGGCTCTTGTTAGCGAACGTTCTTTTTTGAATTCGAAAAATCTCAGCTCTCTAGATCTTTCAATACTTCCTTTTTTCCTTTCTTCGCCATCTCCAGCAATAATCATTCCTTTGTTCTTTCTATCTTCTATCGCCTCAGAATCTAAATTTCTAACATAGTACATTTAAGTGATTGGGTAAAAGTCAAGAAGTCCAACAAAAAACAAATCTCAATCTCGATCTAGCTTTACTTGGTTTTGAGAATTACTCTCTTAAATTTAAAAAACAAAATCTACGAAACTTTATCAAACAGCGCGTACGGCAATGTATTACACGATAAAAAAGAAATAAACAAAAAAAAAACGAACGAATCAGAGAATTACAGGCGCTGTATGCGGAATGTATTTGCGCGCGACACCTTTTCGGTGGGTAATGAGGAAACGCGGTTTAATAAATAACATCTTTGAACAAAAACGAACAACATACATTTGGTGACGATTCTTGTAAGCGCTGGAAACAAATACGAAAAAAAAAAAAAAAACAAAAAAAAAAACAAAAAAAAAACGGCTATTGACCAGAAGACAAAAGGTGAACAAAAGACCTCAATAAAACGGCATGGTCCGACTAGGCAGATAATAATAAAAAAACACAACACGCTCTTTGGACTAGTGAATAACGTGTACTTAAATATCGACCGGCGATTATAACAGATACCAGCGATGAAAAATACGCCCAAATATGTATTAAACATTAATTCCCGCAAATTAATCGAATAAGTCGATGGCCAGTTTCGTGGGAAATCATAAAATTCCTCACTGAGTGGCACTCGGAAAAATACCGAACCATTACGTGTACATAAGCTCACACATTCGCCTACTCTGCACACTAGTAGAGAACCCCACACCTATACACGGATAAACTTCGTCCTGAGACCATACATCCAGTGTCTTACATAATTTCCCGATATCCGAATCGACGAGTGATGACTACATCGAAACAAAGCATACACGCGATATTCACGAGATAAATCTAAAAAATATGTTCTCTCAAGGTGGAAATAATTACGAGAACATTAACTTATACAAGACCTGAAACGTACCGCTCTAGGATCGAGATATGCGTAAATAGTGGTTTTACTCTATGATTAGACGTGATATATCACCGAAATTCTTCATTTAGAGAAACAAACAAATTAAACGTAATAATCTAGAATTTAAATAGTTCGTATTAAAGGCATGATATGGCGTTGTTTTTTACTTTTTTTTAACGACTATTATATTTTTCCTTTTATTAATGACGGTTTTTTTATTTGGAAGTAGGAGGGGGTATATTTTCCTCGTTGTCTTCGATACATCATAATGCACTGATAAATTTTTTGTTAAAGAAAAGAGGTCGTTTTAAGTTCGATACCGCTGAAAAAATGTCTCCTCCCCTCCCTATTAGTGCACTCATGAGCACTATTTACATGTGCTAAACAGGCATGGTCCTTGGTAAATCCATACAATGAAGATAGCAATATGCATAACGGGGAAATCGGGGCGCCGCTGATCCTCCCATTTTCATTTCCAGAAAGCTTAGAAACGCCAGTGCTACGCTCTAATATAGTACCTGTTGGGGAGATATAAGAAACTAATTTTGTATATTCAACCATAATTATTATTAAAAATTTGAGGAAAACATTTATGAATTTACATGTTTCTAAAAAATGTTTTTTCTGCTCTTGTACATTTGTTCATTGTGTATCTGGGAACAAACACTTTTATAAGTGCTTACACGTCATAGTTGAATAAAAAATAAATTCAATAAAATAACGGTAAATCACAATTTTTAAAAAATCCTCATTTATTGATATTAATACCTTAAGATTTAGTACACTGCAAAAAATACCCAATAAGGATGACTATTTAGAAAAATTAAAACGTTTTAACTACAACTAACGTCACAAGGGTTATAGCCTTCGTTAGAACGAGTGGTTTGACCGAACACGTATAAGTTACCTCCATATATGTGCTGTAATGACCTTAGTAGTTACAAACGGCGCGTATAAAAAAGGCGAGGAGAACAATTAAAAAAAAATAAAAAAAAATAATAATAACCGATTTACTGGCTATAGCGATTTCTTTTTTCATTTTTTGCATTCATTTTTTATTTAAATAAGAAAAAAAAAGTAACTGTTTTCAAAATATTTTTTACCGATAAAGATCGCCCCAATAGCCTACCAAACAAAAAAAAAAAAGAGAAAGTCGATTAATAAATAGAGGAGAAAAAAGTACTGAATTTGCTTCTTTGCCTATTTATATATAGATAAGACATTTAATTATGTATGGCTATATTTTGAAGTGGTATTAAATAAATTAACAGCTCATTGCCAAAATAATGCATATATTTTTAACAAACGTGTAAGAACTATAACCGCATCCTTCAACTACCAACAAACCCCCTTTCAGCAACCCATTTTTTTCTGAGTTACGCGTGTAAATTCACACACTTAATCAATAACATACATGTTAAGGGGAGGTTCTCATCAGAACCGACCAAAAAATCGATTTTTTTTTTTTTTTTTTTCATTTTTTTGTAGTAAATTATATGTAGAATATATTCCCAAAACCGTTTGCTCGAATATATGTTTTTTTTTTTAATTTATGGAACAAAAACGAGACCCACTCAAAAATTGAAATCGAGCGGTAGTTCAAGCGGAGTGTATCTTACATCAATATTTTTGAATAACGCGTGCATATATCTATACTACGGTAAGTAGAGTTACCAAAAGTACCACCAGATGTTGCATGTATGCTATGACACCGAAAAAATTTGAAGGTACGACTCTTGGTTTTGCCACGGTTATCGGAAAAAATACCAGTAAGGTTCCTAATGTTTGCGTGAAATATTCTTTCTGTCAAGTTAGTACCAATAAAAAAAGGAAAGAAGGAACCGTCAGATTTAGTTTATGAAAAGAAAGTCATGAAGAGACATGCAAGGCAAACCATCACGGTAGTTCCGGAAAAATGGAAATGGACGCAATCACAGAAATGTTCCCTCGTTCTCAAGAATTACTCGGTATAAGGTATGACTCATACATTGGTGATGGCGATAAGAAAACCTTTAAGCCCATATTAGATCTGTAAATCTTTACGACGACCTCGTAGTAAGAAAAAAAGAATGCGTGGGCCATGTCCAGAAACGAATGGGAACTCGTCTCAGGGCTTTAAAAAAGAAAACAAAGAATCTCGGAGGTAAAGGTACAGGTAAATTAACTGTTAAAGTAATTTGTAACTTAACAACATATTATGGATTGACGATTCGACGGGATGCTAAGTGGGCTGTCTTTTACCATAATATATCAACCGATAGAAATCCGCAGCACCAATATTGTCCGGCTGGAAAGGATAGCTGGTGTAAATGGCGCGTAGCAGAAGCCAACGGTACTCTTAAGTTATTTGAGCGCAAACCACCTCTTGCAGACAACGTTCAAAATGCAATCAAGCCTATATTTGAGTCTTTGTTATTGGATGATTTGATGGAGCGTTACACTGGAGGAAACACACAAAACTTGAACAAGTCAGTGAACTCTTGCGTCTGGAAGCTCGCTCCGAAACACCTTCACTACGGTGCAAAGACTGTAGAAATTGCCGCTTACATCGTTACTAGTTTATTTAATGAAGGATATACAGCACTGTTAAAAATTATGGACATCTTAGGAATTACAGTTGGGCTCGAAGACAATAATTTGCCCACTTAGCTAATACGAAACGCGTTACTGCGGCTGAGAGCAGTTTGTTGGAGGGAGTAAGGGCAGCTGCACTTTCGAAAAAGTCTGACCGACGGATCCTTCAGGAGCATTATGAACTTGAGGAAGGACTGCTGTATGGCCCTAGAATCGCTGATTAGCCACAAGGTATATTTTATTTTATGTTAACACAGAAAAATTGTTGATAAAATCTTTAATCGTGTTTCCTGAAAAATCGTGTTTTTCAAACTGTTGGCCAAGATTTCTCAAAAACTACTTGACGGATCGCCTTTTTTCTTTTTTCATTTTAAAGTAGATTTGAGTCATTGGAGCCCCTACTACAATCAAGATGATATATGCTTAATTTTTTTTTTACAGTACTTTAAAGAGCAAAAAATCGTGAAAAACTGTACGTAAAAATTCAAACGTCCGCCATTTTGGTAAATTTTGACTTTCATGGATGATTCTAGTAGGGGCTCCAACTACACTCATATAGTTTATAAAAAAATTTCGATTATTGATTTTTGATCATTTTTGCAGGTGCTAGAGTAGCCAACAGTAAAGTACCTTTTTTTAAGACGGTCGCGTTACAAGGCATGTCAAAAATTATTATCGCAATATTTTTTAATAAAAAATTATTTTTTTTGTAGTTTATAACACACTAAGCAAGTGACAAAAAGTTTGAGTGTCTAATTTATTTCCCTATATTAGAAAAAAATTCGAGAAAATTACGTCGTTTTGTGGCCTCCGGATGAGAACCTCCCCTTAATACAGATCAATGGACACCCTTTTAACATAAACATAATTCATGTCTACGCGCCAACAGCGGAAAAGAGTGAAGAAGATTCTCTACAATTTTATAAGGAATTTTCTAACCTTATCCAAAGCACTAAAATGAAATATGTTAATATTATCACAGGCGATTTTAACTCGAAAATAGGGAAAGGTCGTGTAGGAAATGTTGTCGGTGAGTATGGGCTAGAAAATCGAAACTATAGAGGAGATCAATTGCTAGAGTTTTGTCAAAGGGGTGGCCCTCTTTCGGGCGCAGATCCTTTCGGGCGTGGATGGTTTGGGAGCGGTAGCGAGCGAGGGTTTTTACTCTTAATTTGTAATACCGTATATATTTCTCGTCCACAATTAACATAAATGTATTTATTTATGTGTTTAAAAATTGTTGTGCCTTTATTTGTATTTTTCGATATTTTTTTGAAACGTAGATTCGTCAAGGAATTAAATATATAATTAAAATTAAAAATAACAGAAGAAACTTCAATAAATTTATCCTCAAATAAACTTGATAGATACGAATGAAAAAGAAAATATAACGAATATATATATTAGAACCAAATTCGATCCAGTTATGTTTCACTTTAAATGACGTAGAGTTGATGTTTTTTTTAAATATGGCTGACTATACATAAAAAATAAAAATGAAAAGAACCGATGTTGCATTTGACCGATTGTTAATATTAATTATCTTCATCCGTTTTGTATTACTAATGCTAACGGAACTCTTAAATTTACATCGCAAAAGTTTTCTTGTTCGTATTTCACACCTTTCTTTCTTTATAGTGCCATACTTAATTCCTGAGCGTCGGCGACTACCTATTCGTACATCTCAGCTGTACAGACACAGGCGTAGTGTACTAGGCAATTGTTATATGCAACGCGAGTGTACACGCGCAGACTACATTCGGAACTGATAGTAATCGTTTGATTTATATCGGCATATACAAGTGCGGTCCTATTTATGTCTGCTGTGTACTGACCTAGCGCGCATATGATGTTGTACGTAGTGGTTTGCCATTGCCTTCCACGTGATTATTAGCGAATATTTATTTAATTTTTGCAATAAGTTCTGTCGTCGCTCGGGATTGAACCCGTGACCTCCGTAACGGAAGTCAAGCGCTCTAGCAACTGGGCTATCGCGAATTTCACACCGAAGTTGTTATTTCAAAAAAATAAAAAACATTTTCGAAAATTATGTTTTAATTAAGATTTTATTCTTGTTTAATAAAATATTAAGCCTTTACAACTTATAAGTTTTATTTTTCCTACAACTCATATCCTTTTTCTATCGTCTTGCTCCCCCTGGCCCATCGGCTGGCAACGCCCTTGTAAGTGATTATGGGAAAATATAAACAAACAGAGATATGGGGGGGGGTCTTACATTACACAGTTATACAGCGACATTCGAGCTGAAAAAAAAGGGAAAACAGAAATAAAGCTATAAATTCTTAAGATACTAAAATCTGAATTAAAAAAACCAATAGAACAATCGAAAAATACTAAACCTGAGGGATTAGACGAATCAGTGCAGAATTGATTAAACTTACTGATCTGGATAGAAATATTGTTAAAATTGGTTAGTCAAATATATTTTTTTTTTCTTTTGTGGGCGCGCCAGCGGCATTGACCCAACAACAGGAAAAACTAAGCTAAAAAACTAAATAACTAGGCGGTCCGAAATGGACATAACAAAGGACAGCAGTGCGGGCACCACAGAAGATGAAGGAAAGGAGAGGATAAAGGAAGAGTTATAGGAAGTAGGGAAACCTTATATAACACTGCGCAAATTCTAAAGGATTGGCTGTCATCAACTTTCATTCAAGGGTTCCAGCACACAATATTCTTCTTCCAACTAAATCCTGCTATCTTAGACTTTGGCATTATGTTTATGTATCTCTTTTCGCTAATCCTAATTCCTTTTATCTCTTGATTAATCCTGTTCCTCCTCCGCGTCCTTGGTTCTATGAGTTTCCCAGTTTGCGTCGGTCCATAATTACTAAATTATCTCGCCTCCGTTTCTCGCATAGTCTCCTTCCTTCTTCACTAAATCGCTTTTCTTTGACTGCATCTCGTAATTATCCATTGGATCCTGAAGGTTCCCCCAGTGTATGTTTGTGATGCGAATCACGTGCTCTTCGAGTGCTCCGGTTTATCTCGCGAGCGTGAGTTACTTTATTATCATCTTTTAAAACTTGATCTTCCTACTCCTTTCAACGCCTCTTATGTTCTTTCTCTACTTATTATCTCTGTTGTTCCTGTCCTAGGGGTGTTCCTTGATTCCACTGTCGACAGAATAAAAATATAATTTCTATTCTATTCCATGTATCTATTCCTTTTTGCTGGGCTAATGCTCTTTGGTAGCAAACCCGGGGGGTAAAAAAAACAAAAAAAAAACTTTTTTATTCAATTGCTGAAGAAACCAGCTTCTAAGAAATGTAGCCATCTTAGATTCATAAGCTTAATGAGTGATATGCTGAAGACATTTTTTAAAATTATACATGCTCGTATATGGTCTAAAATAAGCAAAATGTTATGTACTATCAGTTTTGCTTTATGGTGTAGAGAGCTGGACGTTCAAAGCTACATCAGTCAAAAAAATAGAGGTTTTCGAAATGTAGCTATACCGTCCGATCATAAAAATGTCTTAGGTAGATAGGGTTTCGAATAAATCTATTCTGAAACGAATGAATAAAACCCGCGAAGTTATGGCGGAAATAAGAAAACCGGAAGCAGCATACTTCGAACGCATTATTTGGAACAATAAATATGCAACGTTGCAAACCATAATAGAAGGTAAAATTGAAGGGAACACAGGTCGAGAAATTTTAAAGATTGATTAGATATGACTAATACAGCTACATTTGTCCATGTAGCACGAGATAAAGAAAAATGTTGTCAGATGGTTACCAATCATCTCCGATAGGAGACGGACTTAAAGAAGAAGAGTCGATAATAACGGTACTTGTCCATTTCAGGCTGCTATAACTAACCGCTAAATTATACTCAGTCATTTTTGTATGTGCTTTGAGACACGTTTAGTTGTATATAAACAATTTCGAAAATTTCTTCTTATCCATACTAAAACATTTATTTGTGCATATAAATACTTTCGAAGACAGGCTTTGTATAAGTAACACTTCTAATAACATATTAATCCTTTATTCACTGTTCTCTTTGGGTTTTTTTTTTTTCATATTTGTTTCGGTGATAATATTTCTAAGAATAATTCTGATGTGCATTTAATCCAAATTAGTTATTCTGTTTAACTATATGGTAGTTTAATACAAATCCCATTTCTATTTGAGACACTTATTCATCACTGTATCGTTTAAAAAATGCGCTAATGTACATCTAATCGAAATAACCACTTTACTAACCTCGGTAAATGAAGTTGTGCAACATTGAAAATATTTTCCTACATACTTTAGTATCCAAATGTTTCATTTTACAGAATTAGTATACCTCCGCAACATTGGTGTGCCATTACCGCTTTTCAATGCCTTCTAGCAGTAAAAGTGGTGGAATTGTGTCGCATTTTTTCCATTTTACACGCTACATAAGACGCTATTTTACTAGACGTATTTCCTCTGTTTATTTACAATTGTTTTCGGTAGCTAAGTAAATCGGTAAAATATTTCATTTCCGGCGAATTATACACGATTACTAATCGCAAAATCATAGTTGACAAGTCTACCGAAGAAGTCTAAGGCGCCGAAAATTGTGCTGATTGTAGTAAGAATTTTCTTGAAAGTAATTCATAAATGGACCTACGATTCACGCGGAAGAAACTTGTGCGAGCGGCAATTCGGCTTTAGAAACGGATTTGGTACTCGCGAGCTATTATGCATTTTAAATTTTCTAGCATAAAGAAAAAGTGATCTTGACTGCAGATTGTATGCATACGTTTTATATCGATTAGACGAAGGCTTTTGGCTACGTTAATCATGAAAAACTGATACAGATTTTACAAAAAAACGATTGCACCTTATGAAACGCAGATATAAAATTAATATACAGTTTATATTGGCGTTAAACAGATGTGATAATTCTATCGCAGAAGAGATCCAGATCAAGAACAGGGTATATGCGTGTTATTTTATGTAACGAGCCTCTAATATATGTATAACCCCTTAAAGGGTTACAGAATGTGTTCACGCGAGTCCAAGATGTGAGCACAATCTAGAAATAAATGCTTTTCGAAAACAGAACGGCTAATAGTTGGTTCATAAATGTAAGAGAGATAGTAGTGCAAGAAAATTATATTTTGGGCAAGAAAAAGTAACTGAGAAATGTCTTTATTTGCTTACCCATGAAGAAGAATCTGATCAAAACGTTGAAATTGAAACGAACATAAAAAAAGCCAAATAAATCCCATTAAAATAATTGCTTACAAGGCAATCTGTCAGCTTGTAATTACGCATGCGGCTGATTCGATGTTGTTTGTATTTACGTGGTGCGGAAAGTTGGAAACTGAAAATGGAAAAACGAATTCAGCCTTCCGAGATGTTCCTATACGGCCGTACAAGTGCCGTGCACATACGAGTTACTGTAATATAGAATTATTAAAAAAAGATGTCAAAGGGAAACATGCTGACTTTGCTATTTTCAAAATATTGTACTAAAAAATATAAGGCATTCTAACTAGTACTTGGTGGAAAGAGATAAGCCGTTAAAAATTATAGTGTTAGGAGAAGAAAACTGCAATACGAACGATGAATGCTCCAGAACTGAATTCTTCAGTGCTGAAATAGCTTCATTAGAAGAATCGCATACTAACGACTGAAGTCTAAGACTTCTGCCTCGTCCTATTTCCAAGCAGATTTAATTTAGTGTTGGATAATTTTTTAAGCGATATGCGATCAAGATAATTATTAAAAACCGCTGATTTATAAAGTAAGAAAATTAATTACTGATTTCGCAGATGTTTTTTTGATTCACTGGTTATTTTACTCTTTCAATTAAGATATTAATTAAGGGGGAAAAAATTGAAAGTAAATCGAAGTTCGGGCCAAAACATTACGAGGCGTAAACGCAACGAGGCAAAATTGCCGAATCGTTTAAATTGTACGTTGCCAACTGCAGTGATAGCGTTTGCACCATAATAACTAAAATAGTTGGTGCAAATTATGGAAAATAAAGATTAATGAAGGTAAATCATCTCGAGTAGTTTCCACTAATCGAAGAGTTGATTCATCCGGAAATATAATGATGAATAGAGTGGAGATCCCTCAGAAAGAAGATGTAAAGTATCTTGGTATTCACCTCGACAAACGCTTGACTTGGAGGAAGCATATTATAGCGAAATGAGTTGAACATCAAGCTGCGGCAACTGTACTGGCAGTTGTTGGGTAAGAGACCAATAGTATCTCTTGAAAACAAGTTGCTTCTTTATAAGAAAATTCTTAAACCCGTCTGGCAATACGGCTGCCAGTTATTATGGGGCTGTGCCAAAAACAGCAACAGTTTCTCAATTATGCAAAGAGTGCAGAATAAGATACTACGCATGATCATCTCTGCTCCATGGTACATAACCAACATCACGATCCATGAAGATCTTGGAGTTCAATTTGTAAAAAATGAAATAGAAACTGCTGCCCGACGACGATATGCTGCCAGATTGAAAGAACATCCTAATAGTACAGCAAAAGAACTGCTGAGTAACCCAAGCGAGGGACGTAGGCTGAATAGAAAACGACCTCAAGATCTCTTATAAACTAAAAATGTATAAATAATATGTGTGTGTGCGTGTGTGAGGGTATGTATGTGTCCGTGAGAATGCAAAAATATGTGTGTATGCATTTTGTATACACATATATAAGTTAATTTTAGCACCCTTCACTGGTTGGGTTGCTTATTCATGTTATTTTAACTTATTCCATAGATTACCAAATAGTTGATAAGACTGGGTGTAAAATAGCAAGATATATATATAAAAAAAAAAAAAAAGAAAAAAAGGAGGACCTGAATAAGGTCTCCAGATGGGTACATGACAAAAAATTATTAATAAACCCCAAAAAATCAAAAATGATGTATGTAAGAACACACCAAAAGTAGGTTTAGAAAATTCGTTCCTAAAATCTTCTTCTTCTTCATTCCGCCGTCTCCATCTGAAGTTGAGCGATCATCATGGCCATTGTTGATTTTGATTGTACGGCCTCTTGTAGTTCGGCTGTGGTACGTCCATACCACCCCCTCATATCTGCTAGCCAGGACATTTTTCTTCTACCTGGTCTTTTCTTTCCTTCAATTTCACCCTCTCGTACTAACTGCAGAAGATGGTATTTTTCCGGATGCCTAGAGATATAAACTAAAATATTCGAGTTTTCGGGCTTGTCTAATTTTTAGCAGTTCCGCTTCTTTGGCCATTCGATTGAGAACTTCCGAGTTTGTGACATGATCTCTGTATGAGATTTTGAGCATCCATCGGTATACGTACATTTCAAAGGCGATTAATTTCTTCTCTAGGACTTTAATGAGGATCCAACTTTCCAAGCCATAGAGCAGTACTGGCCAGACATGGCATTTTATTAGTCTTACACGTAATTGAAGATTTAACTCTTTTCTGATCATCAAATTTTTTTTATTTAGGAATGCTTGTCTTGCTTGTTCGATTCTGGAGCGTATTTCAACAGTCTGATCTCTGCCTTCATGAAACCAAGCCCCCAGGTACTTGAATTTGTGGACGCGTTGAATAATTTGATTCTTTACTCGCAGTTTTAGCTTTGTGACGTTACTTTCTTCTGAGCTTCTGTGACCAGCAACCCATTTTGTCTTATTTCCCATTAATTTCGAGACCGTAGGAACTGCTGCTTGCCGCTACTCCGTTCAGCATATTTTGTAACTTTCGGATACTGTCTGCAATTAACACTGTGTCCTCTGCATACCTTATATTTGAGATGCATTCGTTGTTTATTCATCAGATGTTTCCCCTTCACTGCGAATGACTGCTAATTGGCCCCAGTAAAGTGATCCTATTACACGCTTTATTTTGTAGTCGATTCCTATCTTTTCTAAGATTTCCATCAGATTTTCATGTTTTACACAATCAAATGCTTTGTAGTAGTCAATGAAGCAGCATTATAATTTATGATTTAAATCTCGGCATCTTTGAGCCAGTATGTTAACAGAACACATTGCCTCGTTTATGCCGTATCCGTTTCTAAAACCAAACTGGTTAGTACCAAAATTATTTTCACATTTGTCGTATATATATACGGAAATGAATGATTTTCAGAAAAATTTTTAAAATATGAAACATGAGGCTGATAGTACAATAGTCGTTGCAGTCTGTTGCGCTACCTTTCTTCGGTAATGTAATGAATACTGATTTCAACCAATCTTGTAGTATATGACCTGAGGTCAGAATTGAATTGAAAAATAAAAATTTGGTTGAAAGCTTGGTGCAAAGAATGAGAAATGAGTAGACGAAGGAAAGGAACAGTGATAAGACGGGGAACTGATAGGGAAAGTAAATAGTTATAAATTATGTAAAAAAAAAAAGGCTTTTTTTGGTTCTTAGATTCTAATGAATGGTGGCTCCTTCTTTTAGCTGCTTTTCTTTTGGCTTACGTGTAAATGTTGTTTTTGAGGATGGGTGGTGGGGTATAAATGTGTTAGTCTAAAAATTAAAAGTAGTTTAGTGAAAATAGGAGTTAAGTGTAATTATGTAATATAAATATATATTTGTATATAAGACGAATATGATGTATTAGCTTTAAGATATATATTTATGCATAAACAATATAATTATGTTGGGAACTCACAGACGGGCAATTGCCTTGTGAAATCCGCAAATTATTTTTAAAAAAAGACATAAGTACACACCTGTTAAACATAATACTTATAATAACTGTACACACCGTTGTACGTACAATTTCTTATTGAATTATAAGAACCATATTAGCAGACTTTAATAATCATTTACATTTTGCTTTGGCAAGTAGCGAACAAGTTTAGTCATGTGATTATAAATGGTTTTAATACATCGCGCGGAAGAAAGATACACGGGTAAATTAGAGACGACTAAACTTGTTCGTTACTCGGTAAGGAAAAATAAAAGTAATCATTGTAAACATTTTATTATTACGCAGCCTAATGGAAAAGATAACAGTTTTTGTATCTCATAGTAAACAGTACACAGCTCTTCTTCGATCGCGTGATTCTAATACATACCTTTATAGAAACAATATGGAATTACTTGCTTCGCAACATTGTCAAGTGCATTTCAAAATGTTCCATCTGACCTTGTCGCGCCGAAATAATAAAATCACAAAAATAGCTAAAACCTGTCCATACAACATCAGACGAGGAATACCATACGGCACGCAAATGCTGAATAGTGAAAAATTTTAAAACATACGAATTCTATGGGCGGCCATCGTACTATCCTAAGTGAATTTTCTACCGCGAACAACTGAGCAACATAGTAAATGGTATTGTAAAATTAGGCTACTCTGCAGAATTACGAAAGTGTCAAATCGGAGTACCGTTTCTAAATGCGGTAAAGACTTTAGGGTAATTAATATCGTTAGAGGTTGACCTTATTAAAGGGGTATTCTGGCTGGAGTTGTGAAAAAATTAACTCTTGTTTTTTTGCATATTCTTTAAGAATTTAGACCTTTAAGAATGTACCATCGAGAGAAAATTTTTAAAAATTCCAATAATTTACGGAATTATAGCTATTTTAGTGTAAGCCCGTCATACCGGAGCTGACCATTTCTGGCATGATGACATTCTATAAATGTATATGAAAACACTCGAAAATAATCGATTAATCGAAGATCGTCAAATCAAAATCAAAATACCTTTATTGAGAAAATTATGCATGATTAAGATATTACATAAAATTAGTTATTTATAAGTAAAATTTCCTCGGCCCATGAAGAGCAAAAGTATCCCTTAACCGTTCCCATTCTGATCTATTAACTGCTATTTTTTCAAAGTTATTATTATTTAAAAATTGGTTTATTTCGTCTTTGCATCTACCTTTTTGATGACCTCGTTTTCGTCTGTAATGTGAAAAATACCAAAAAGTGGACTTATATGTCCAACGGTCGTCTCTTAATCTTATTACATGGCCAGCCCATTCCCATTTTCTCCTTCTAACATAGTTCGCCACGTCAATATTATTACCTAAACGCCGTTTTATTTCTTTTATTCTTATTCGATCTCTTATTTTTATATTAAGCATTGATCTTTCTAGTGTGTTTTGCGTTACCCTTAGTTTATTTATAATTTTTGTGTTCAATGTCCACATTTGGCACCCATAAGTTAAAACAGGTAGTATGCACATGTTAAAAATTTGACTTTTATGATGATTACTGAAAGGTCCTTTGAATATTCTTTTTAGCGACCAATACTTATTCCATGTCTTAGTAATTCTCGTGTTTATTTCTTTTTCCATCTTATTCTTAAATGATAATTGTTGACCTAAGTATGTCGATTCGCTCACTATTTCGATTAAATTATTATTTATCTGTATTCCTCTCTGGGTTGTAGTCTTAGTTAATATTTTAGTTTTTAGGGTGTTAATAGATAGTCCGACTTTTGATCCTTTCATGTCTAGCTCCAATAGCATTTCCTTCAGTTCTTCTAAGGAAGAGGAAAGAAGAACAATGTCATCTGCAAATCTTAAATTTGATAATTTCTTGCCATTTATATTTATTCCCTTATTTTCCCAGTTCATTTCTCTAAAAACTTCTTCTAATGTACAATTAAATAAGATTGGAGAGAGTGGGTCTCCTTGCCTAAGCCCTTTATTAATTGAAAAGTATTCCCCTTTAATGTCCGTTATTATTCGCGTTTTGAGTCCTTTGTACATTTCCTGAATTAACCTAATGAAATTTCCTGGGACCCCTTGTTTGTGCATTGCTTTAAGTATATATTCATGTTTTAAGGAGTCGAACGCTTTTTGGTAATCAATTAAGGCTAAATATAAATTTATCTGGTATTCATTACTTTTTTCTATTATTTGGTTTATTGTATGAAGGTGGTCAGTTGTTGAAAATGTCTTCCGGAAGCCGGCTTGTTCCGTTGGTTGCTGGGCTTCTGAAAAATGTTTTAATCTTATTTCTAGTAGTTTTGAGAACAACTTCGAAATACTTAAGCTTAAAGTAATAGGGCGGTAATTTTCGATTTCATGACGATCGCCTTTCTTAGATAGTATTATTATATCTGAATATCTCCATTCTTCGGGTATATTACTTGTTCTTAAGATACTGTTGAAAAGTGTTGTAAGAAATTTAATTAGATAGTCCCCTCCTGCTTTAATATGTTCGTTAACTATACCATCATGGCCTGGGCTTCTGTTAGACTTTAATTTTCCTGCTATTATTTTTATTTCGTTAACTAAGAACTCAGGTTCTGGTTCGAAGTTTACCATTATGTCCTCATAATTATTTTCGCCTTTATATAATTCCCGATAATAGTTAGTTATTAATTTATTTATCTCTTTTCTATCATATATTTTATGACCTATAGAATTTACGAATTATAAATTCCACGGGGTACCTACACTTAGTTGCTTGTTCAGTTTCTTGATATTTTTACCTCCCTCTAATGTTTCTTTTATTATTTCATTTTTCCTAAGTTCGTTCTTTTTTCTTATCTCGTTCCTTATCAGTTTGGAAATTTATTTATTTATTTTTTTTTTTTTGTGCGCACCAGCGGCATTGACCCAACAACAAGAAAACTAAGATAATAAATTAAATAACTAAGCGGTCCGAAATGGACGCAACAAAGGACAGCAGTGCGGACACCACAGTAGATGAAAGAAAGGAGAGGATAAAGGAAGAGTTATAGGGAGTAGGGAGACCTAATGACAGGAGCTGACTGTATAAAAGGTAGCGATTATTAAGAAAAGCAGGACACTCAAAGAAAATGTGATTAGCATCACATGTACGAGGAGGATCACAATCGTGGAGAGAACAATCAGGAGAAGGCGATAGAGCAAATCGAAAGCGAGAGGAAGGGAGGAGAGAATGATTGATCCGGAGACGAATTAGGAAGACAATAGAAGAGCGACGACTGAGAGGAATAGAATGGAACCAAGACAGGGAACGAGGAATTGGCTGAATGAAACGGTAATGAGAATGACGATTAGAAAATAGGGAGGGATAAATATCCTGCCAAAGTCTGGCGTGATTGGAGGTGGATAAGGAAAGAATATCTGAAGAAGGGAAATGGTTGAGGAATGAATCAAGACGACCAGCAGAACGAGTCAAAGAATCGGCTGCATCGTTGCCATCAATTCCGGAATGACTGGGGACCCATAAAAAATCAATGAGAATAGAACGGGATGACTGCAAAGTGGAGGTAAGAGAACGAATTGAGAGAATAATATTATCAGAGGAATGTGAAGGAGGAGAGGATATGGCTTGAAGGACGTCCTCAGAATCCGAAATAATGAGGAATTGGGAAAGATCGCTTAAAGAGGAAATATAAGAGATAGCCTGAAGGATGGCGATCGACTCGGCAGAAAAAATAGAGCAGAAGGAAGGAAGCCGGAAGGACTCAGAATGTCGAAACGACGGAGCAGTAAACGCACCACCCACGCTGTCCTCGCTCTTGGAACCATCAGTAAAGATCAATACATGAGCAGGAAAAGAGGAATTCAACAAATGAAGAAATTCATTGTTGACTGCACCGTGAGAGGAGGAATTGGCTCGAAGTGGGAGAGAGGAAAATTTGATAGGCTGCCATAGGCTATTGAAGTCATGAAAGAAGTACGGGAGAGTGTTGTAGGAAAGGACAACAGGAGAAAAATTAGAAAGACGGGTAGCAATGAGCGACAGGATTGGGATTTTATGAGGAGAAAAACGCCAGCAGTTTTTGATATATAGATAGGAGGAAATAAGTTTGGACGAGGAGATGGGAAGCCGTTTAATTAAGAAGCGATACCCAAGCTGAGAACGGCGAATAAACAGTGGTTGGGCAACCGACTCTGATAGAACTGCGGGAATGGGGGGGAGGATTTCAAGGCTCCAATGCACAAACGGAGGCAAAAGTTCTGGATCGCGTCAAGTTTAGTAAGGAGAGACTTGGAGGAATTACCGTAGATAAAGGAACAATAGTCGAGCTTGGACCGGACGATGGCTTTGAAAAGAATTAGAAGGATAAACGGATCGCCTCCCCATCTGAGGGGAGAGAGAGATTTAAGGTGATTAAGTCTTTTAAGACAGGATTTATAGAGAAAATTAATGTGCTCATGGAATGTGAGGCAGCTATTTAAAAAAAGGCCAAGATAGCATATGGAATTGACAACGGGGATAGGAATACCAGATACAGTGATGCGAGTTAGAGCTCGGTTAAAGGGTCGGAGAGAAAAAATGATACAAGGCGACTTAGTAGGAGAAAGAGAGAGGTGAAGACGAGAAAGAAAATTATTAAGAATAGACAGGGAATTATTCAACTCATCAATAGCGACGGACTGATTGGTACAGGTGGAATAGACCAAAATGTCGTCAGCGAAGAGGAGGGAGGAAGAATAAATAGGAAGAGAAGCGATATCAAAAGAGTAGATATTAAAAAGTGTAGGACTCAGACAGGAACCCTGTGGGAGCCCACGATAAACGCATCTGGAGGAGGAAAGGGAGGGAGAAGAAATAAAGAGAGTTCTGTTTTGGAAGAGGTTGAGTATGAGAATGACGACGACGGGAGGGAGGTTAAGAGAAAAAAGTTTGGAACCCAAAGCAGGAAGATGCACATTATCAAAGGCAGAAGAGACGTCCACAAAGGAGGTAATGGTGAATTTTTTTATTAGGAAAGACTTATAGACATCTGAAAGGAAATAACTAATGCAGTCAACCGGCCTAAGCCCAGGGCGAAAACCAAACATATTAGGAGGAAATAGATTATTGTGCTCCAGTCACCACACGAGGCGATTGTTGATCAAACCTTCAAAGAGTTTACGCAGGCAGGAAGCCAGGGAAATGGGACGGAAAAAACACTGATTTCTTTTAGGAATAGAAACGACAATAAAGTCGTTCCAGGATTTTGGAGTAGAGCCAGAAAGGAGAAAATAATTAAATATATGGAGAAGGAAAAGCAGCGCAGCAGGAGAGAGATTTTTAAGAATAAGAAACGAGAAACCGTCCCGGCCAGGAGCAGACAAGGTGGATTTATTAAGAATGGATGCAAGCTCCTCGTAACGGAAAGGAGAAGACAGGGGCTCAGAGTTTACAGGAAGAGAAGGAAGAACAGTTTCTTCAAAAGAAGGGACATAGGCGGGAGCAATAGAATCCAAGAAGGACTCCAGCTGGTATTTGGAAGGGTGGGAGTGGCGAGGGCGCTCAGAAAAGGGTGATCTAAACGCCTTAGCCATTTTCCAGATCTGGGAGAAGGGCGTATCTCTGTAGAAGGAGGAACAGAAAGACTTCCAAGAATTCTTTTTGGCTAACTTAAGGATAAAACGAGCTTTTGCGTTAGCTTCTTTGTGGGCTAGGAAGTTGGACATAGAGGAATGAGAGCGGAAGGCTTTAAAGGTGGCAGAACTTTTTTCGAACGCTGCTTTACACTCTTCGTTCCACCAGAGTGAGGAGGCATACGAAGAAGAGCGACTGCGCGTGCTGGTAATAGGAGGAGAAGATGCGGAAAGAGCAGAATTTAGCGTTTGAGTGAAAAAATCGTAACGGAAGAATGGATTAGGAACATCAGAAAAAGAAGGGAGAGAGGAATCCACCAAGGAACGAAATTTAGCCCAATCAGTTTTAGAAAGAAGCCAACGGGGAGATTGAAGGGGCTTGAATGACTTGGGAGGGAGCACGACGTCATTAAGAGTGAGCAGAATGGGGACGCCTTCGAGAGTCCTCCGGGAGCATAAGAGACCAAGATTAGGAGAGGAAAAGGAGAGATCAACTGAACTAGTGGAAGAAGGTTGCTTGATGAGGGTAGGAGACCGATCATTAAGTAGAAAAAGATCATGATCCAAGATAAGATTTTCAACAATCGAACCATTAGGATTATTCCCAGCGCAGCTCCAAAGAGGAGAGTGAGCATTCCAGTCGCCTCCAATGATGAATGAACCAGACAACGATGAAAGAAATGAGATAAGAGGAAGATTAGAGAGGCTGGAGTTAGGAGGGTTATAAACGCAAGTAATATGTACAGGATGCGGAAGAAGATTCAAAAGAGAAATGTTTAAACAATGTTAGGAAGATTGGGATAGGGAGGAGGAAGACAAGGGATATCGTGTGATAGATAGGATAGATCGTATCTAATGAGAATGGCGACGCCACCGTAACCATCCACACGATCTGACCGAACTAAAGAATAGCCTTTGAAATGTAGAGACGAGGAGGATTTGATCCAAGTTTCGTATCTGGTGAAAGAATTACCATACAACATCTGGTACTATGCTGCTCCAAGTTCACCGCCAACCAGCCAACTGCCACGGACCTCAACGCTTTTTTGGACATCAAGAACCTCAATAACATAATCAAATTTCTTAAACGTACAATGCTGCACTTAGTTTTATAAAACTATGTACCGTACTGTAACTAGACTAAGCAGATTATAGCCTATGTAGGCAGTAACAAACAAAATAAATAAAAAAATAAATAAAAAATAAATTAAGAAAAAAAAATTAATAAGGCGAGAAAATTTAAACGTAGAAAATATATTAAAAGATTAAAGGAAGTTTAAAGTATCGGTTTGATAATAACTATTTATAATACGAGGCGTGTTTTTTAAGTAAGTACCATTTTGAAATAGGAAAAAAGGCAAGTTCACTTTTCTTAACAATTTTATTTTTACACGAAAACATGTACCTTAATCTACTTTTCTACATAATTTCCACCAATATTAAGACACTTATCGTATCGTACAATCATCTTTTGAATCCCCTCCTCATAGAAGTCTGCCGCCTGACTTGATAACCACTCTAACACGGCCGTTTTGACTTCATCATCTTCGTCGTGGCGCTGACCACCCAGATCTTCAAATGGGAAAACACGTGATAGTCAGACGGCGCTACATCGGGACTGTAGGGAGGGTTTTGATTTTTAACCTTGTTCATAATTTTCCACTATGATACTCGAGTCGTCAAGAACGGAACACATGTCAACTTCCGCGCTTCTTTGAACTTTTCGTCAACTTTAAACGTTTCGTTACGGAAATAACTTAGGGGGGGGGGGGTCGTTTCGTCAAATAGCGATCTTTCCCACAATGTATCATATGCCTGGGGGGGAAAAAAAGCTATTTTTTTCAAAATTTTCTAGCTTTCGGCGCCGCGAGGGTCTGAATATAAAGTTGTAAGCTTGATATTTTTCCTATGAAACGGTTGTCCTTTATGCATATGTTTGAAATACGTTTTGGTTTCACCAACGTTTTTACTAAAGTTATTACTTACATGAACTTCCTTTTTTTTTTTTTTTGCTGTTTTTGGACCAAAAAAGAAAAGGGCGTTTAAATAATTTTTTAACCGTAATTTTTTGGTTTTATGAAACTTCTTCCGCATTTTATTTTAAATTTTGAATTTCACCTTTAAAGGTTTATCTGGTAATGAGTTATGAACTTTTTAAGGGTGATTTTGAGGTTGTTTTAAATACCATATTATATATTCTTGGCGATTTTTTACCGCCCAGGGTAATCGATTATCTTACAAGTTATAGATATGGTTTTAAAGAGAATTTTAGTTGTAATTTATGTTCCAGATTTCGAAATTAAGCATATCTAGTCGCTTGGAGAAGTGAAAAAACAAATAATCACAGCGTACTCTGCTGATCAGTTAACTTCAGAGTTTTCGTTCTAATTAAACTTTAAAAATTAGCAAATAAAATTCACGAAAAATAACTAAAAAAACGATCAATTCTGAGAGAGAGAGAGTTACATGATTGATAGAAGCAGGAGCGAGAACGAACAATCTACCGGTGGTTAATGTAAAAACGGTTAATGTGTTGATATGGTAATCAGATTTCATCTTCGAATAAGGTCAACTACATTACGCTGAAGATTAAATATATCTATATACATATGTACATGTGTGTGTATAGCCAATAGACGAGCAATTAGGTAGTAGCAAACCATTGATTATATGTTTTATATTGTACGACTCGGATTGGATCGTACTTATCTGCGTAGTTTTAGCGAAAATTCTATTCCCAAACTACACCATTAAGACGCATACTTGCCTATAAAGAAAAGGTTTTTTTTTTTCTTTTTTCCCCCCGATTTAAACAGTTATATTTCATCGGGTCTTGCCTAAACACCGCAAAAATCGTTCGCTCTATAATTAAAATTTTAAAAAGAACGAAATAAATAGTGTTCTAATCAGCAAAAAATAATTTTGACTTCTTTTTTCTTTTTTTTTTTTTTTTTTTTTTTTTTTTTTAACAATATCCGGTTCTTCCTTCAAGTGTGTGTATGTTAAAGCGTTAATGCCGCATATAAAAATATATTGTAACCAACATTTCTATTTTAATAACAATCAACCCGTTCCTCAATCGTTGCAGCGACAAACATTCAATCTCAGAATGCCCTTCGACTAATTCCGCTCCCGTATGCCGAAATTGCAGAGGGGATCATCGTTCTTCGGATCGACGCTGCCCTGAATGGCTTCGACAAAAGGAGATAAAACGTATTATGGCCTATGAGAACATTCCGTTCCAAGAAGCTTGCGACATGAAAAGTAAATCTTTCGCATCATCAGCCTTTTCTTACGCTGACAGAGACGCAGCTCAACCCAGGGATCCCCAGTCCCTTCATTAACAAATCCTTCATCTGAAAAAATGTTTCCTCAAATAAGAGAACCAAGGTCAATAAAAGGCCAGTACTTTTATCGTCAATCTAATAAAAAAACAGCAAACTAAAACTTCCCCTCAATTTCCGTCTTTACCGTCCAACCGCATACCTTCTCCATCTTACGGTTGGGCTTTGAAATCTAATGCCATTAATATGAATAACTCTGCTGATCATGTTACTTCCGATGATTCTTTTAATGATACTCCCTCGCAAATTTCCTCCCCAGTTGAGTCTTTCTCCTCTGCATTCATACAGCTCTTAGCTAGACATAACATTGCAGCTTCATCCGAAAAATCTCTTCAATTTTTGCTCCAGATCTTTATGCCTCATGCCTTGTAATATATTAACATATAAAATATTTCAAATTTTATTATATTTTGAACTCTATTTATTTGTTTTTTTTTTCTTTTCTCTTTCTCCTCTTTTACACTTTTTCATCGTTAATAAAACGTTCATTTTTCCTTTCCAAGTGTTCCATTCTTTTACTTCTCTTTTTTTATTATTCGTCTCTATCTTGAGTACAAACTGCTGATAATGATCAAATTTACAGTTTATATTTTCCTTTTCTTACTTCTGTACCCTTTATTTATTCTTTCTCCTCTTAACCGATATTATTCCTGCTACGTTTACTTTACTGATCTGTGCAGTGGCGTTGTAATACAGGTTCTTTATCCTTTAATATTAACCGGTAACGATGGCTTTAACTCCCTTTAGAGGATGATTAATATTTGGCGATGGCCTTCAATAAACGTATATTCATATGAAGGCAACAACTGTTTCAATAATGATGGCTATTTCAGCCTACCTTTTAATTATCATAATAAAAGTATTTTTTATCCTATATTTTCTAATTGCTGCTTTTTCTACTCGCTACTTTTAAATAAGTTGGTCGGTTGTAGTGAAGGACAGTCTTCTTTTCTTTTAATATTGGTACTTCTCCTGTTTACAAAAGTTTTGAGTATGACGGTTGATAATTGACGCCGTTCTTCACTAAATGTATATTCACATTGTTCCTTTGTTTCCATATCGTCTATTTCTTTTTTTTTTACTTTTGTTTTGCCTTGCTGCTTCCTCGTTTGTTCTTTCTTTCCTTGTTGCTGTCTCTTCTGCACACCACTTTTTTCTAAGGTGGTTGATTGTAGTAAAGGACAGCTTTTTCTTTCCTTAAATTCAGCTAGCCTTTGTCGCTCAATCCCTTTAAATAGGTTGGTCGATAATTGGCGACGAGTCTTTTTATTATACACTTATGTGAACGTAACTTTAATGGCATTGTTACTGCAGTTGGTATGCTCTGTTCCTTTTTTTTTTTTTTTTTTTTTTTTTTTTATCCCTTTTCTCTTACTACCCTGTCATATTACTTTTATATTAGCCTATTATACTTTGTTACCTACCCCCGCTCTCATCATCATGTCTTCGCCTATCTTAATTTACTCTTGATCTATATTCATAATGGCTTACAAACTTAATATTCTACAATGGAATTTTCGCAGTCTTAGCGCCAACAAGAATGCTTTGGAGGACTTGCTAGACCTTCACAAAATCGAAGTGGTTTTGATTTCTGAAATAATTCTTCTGACATCAACTTTAGAGGTTTCACCTTAGTCAGTTCCTGTCGAAATGACGGCTACGGAGGAGTTGCTGTTTTGATTAGAAATTATGTTCTTTTCTATTCTCACAATATTTGCTTATTCAATTCATCCACCTCCTTACTTCCTAATTTAGTTTATATTTCCAACCCTAACAACTCTGCTTGTCCTTTTAACTTTATCTCTGTCTACATTCCTCCGTATTTTGATCTTCGGAACTTTCCTTTTTCTGGTTTTTTAGATTCGCTTCCTTCCCCTCTTATTATAGGAGGAGACTGGAACGCTCGTTCCCCTCTTTGAGGTTACTCCAATTATAATAGTAACAGTGTTATTCTTGAAGACATTTTTCTCCGTAATAATCTTTTTCTGCTGAATGATAATTCTCCTACATTTTATAGAAATCCAACTACGTTTAGTTCAATTGACTTAGCCTTTACATCTCCTAACCTCGATTTTAACTGTTCGTGGAAAACCTTAAATGGCACGTTTGGAAGCGACCACCATGTTCCCATAATCATATCCCTTAACAACTTTTCTCCTCCTGTGCAGCCTGAACTCCATTCATACTCCTCAATGGTACCTTCCTAAAACCGATTCGTCCATGTTTCGCCGTATTGTCGATTCATCTCTTCCTTTTATCAAAGTTGACAGGAATCCTATATCCCAATATCAGTTATTCACTCAATCTATTTCCTCTGCTCTTTCCTTATCTGCTCCTCCGTACCATTCTTCATTAAAAAATAGATCTATATATGCTTCATCCTTGTGGTGGAATAATGATTGCAAGTCTGCGTTCGATCTCTGTACTTCCACTTTTAGATCTTTTCGCTCCTGTCCTTCTTTTCCCAACTTCCTTGCACATAAAAGAGCTAATGCTAAGGCTAGGTTCGTTCTTAAACGCTCAAAAAGAGCCGCTTAAAGTTCTATTCTTCTTTCTCCCGCTCTACTACAATGGCACATATCTAGAAAATGGCTAAAACGTTTAGAACTCCTTTATCGGAACTACCTTCGAATCTGAATATCCCGAAAGATAGCCTCATTTCATTCATAGACTCCGTATCTCTTTCTTATGTCCCCAGCCTCGAAGAGCTTTAATCTCCTCCTCCTTCTATTAATTCTACTTCTCACTTCTTATCCTCTAGCTTTAGTCTTAATGAACTTCGTGCTTCTTTAAGTAATTTCTCCTCCAAAACCTCTCCTGGTATTTATGGTATATCTTTTCTCATCATAAAAAACTTCTCTATTCAATCTCTTGAGACTCTTCTTAGTATATATAATTATTTTCTTCTTTCTTGTTCCATTCCTCAAAATGAAACATAGGAAAGTCATTAATTCCTTTATGAATATAGAACAAAAAAATTACAGACAAAAAGATTTTGAAAAGTTAAAATCTGGAGGGACAAAAGAAGCATTGACACCACCCGGTCTCTTTGAACCATCAGTGTGTTACATGGGATGAAAATTGAGCATAGATAGTGCTGTGGGATTCCTGTCTAATTAGGGCTTGTAGAAGAAATTTTGAGAGGGTAAATATAGTAACCATTTTAGGAGGCTGGCAGAATTCGGTGAAATTAAAAGAAAAATAGGGGAAAGATTGTTAAATGAAATAGTGTAAGAGCAAAAGAAACACTAAGTCGAAGAGTGATAGAGGATAAAATAGCCGCTTCAGTTTCTAGAAATCAAAAGGTCCTCTCCAACCCCTGCTATTCTTGCTGAATCTAATTCGTCACCCTTGTCCAATCGTATAGATCCTATTTAGGCTATCGTTTCCTTGTTAAACGTCTTCCTCTCGCATCCTCAACCCTTGTTCAGTCTTACCTTTCGATTTATAACAGCTGGCGCTTTACTCCCAGCAAAACCCCTATTCTGGTTTTTATTTCACATCGTCTCAGTTCATTTTGGCCGTATATTATTTCTTTCAATAATCTCCCTTATTTTTCCTTCGACTTCGCTGATATTTGTCATCCTCCTAAGGTATTTATCGTTCCCTCATTTGCAAAAAATCTCCCCCAAGCCGTAATTAAACAGTTATTCTACAGCACTATTAATTCCCTATTTCCCTCTCATGTTACCATTTAAACGGATGGTTCGAGGGGGCCTGGTGGTGTTGGTGCTTCCTTCATCTTTCCTGATTTTAACTTCTCAAAATCTTTTCGCCTTCCTTTTTTCTGTTCTATATTCATAAACGAATTATTGACCATCCTACGTTCTATTATTTTCATTTCCTCGAATCATTTTTCTTCTAAATTTTTAATTATCTCTGACTCTTTGAACGCCCTTCGGGCCATATCCTCTCCCCTTCCTGATCATTCGTGTGACTTCGTTATCCTTCGTATACGTTCACTCATTCACAATCTTTCCTATCTCCATTCAATCAATATTGATTTGCTAGCCACTCGGGCATATTTGGTAATAAAGCTGCTGCTTCCTCTCGTCTTTTTTTTTTTTAAAATTCCATTCGATAATCTCATATCAATTTGTAAAAGCTTTCATATTCGATTTTGGTCGGACACCTATGTTTCCTCTTTTTCTTATAAAATTATTAATTTCATCTGTCACTTCAACCTAGTCTTCCTGCTAATCCGTGGTTCCTTTTGTTTCCCTCACTTCGTCCTTCTGTTGTCTGCATTATTCGGCTACATTCTTAAGCCCTGCTATATTACTTCCTCTCCGTATTCTCCACTCAAACGAAGCGCGTTTTTGCGATGCTGATCATGTGTTTATTAAATGTTCATCTTTTTCTTTTAAACGATCTACTTTCTATTCCATTTTATTAATACTCGGTCTTCCTACTCCGCATTACGCCTCTTATATATTGCCTTTCGCCTTTTCCACGCGTTATTCCCACTATTTATTCTTTCCTACTAACAATATCTGATCGGATTAAGAATTGATTCCTTCCTTTTCTAATTATTTCCGGGTGAAGGTGGTTGAGAAGTCAAAAAAAATAAAATAAAATAAATAAAGACGCAATCCTGGTACACTGGCGCAGAACTAACGTTTTCATTTTTATAAGTCCCAATGCGAGATTATGTAAGGCGTCACGATTGTTAACACCTATGTTTAGCAAAGCGTGATCGAGCATGGAAAGATTCAAGGATTTTTATAATTTTCATTGCTAAAGAATCTGTAAAGTGCAAATCTTATATTATACGACATAGCGCTAAAATAAAATTAAAAAAGCCTCATTCATAAGACATCAACATAGAAATGGTGCAAAAAGTTTTCTAGCAGTGGGTGTTTGATCTTTCAACTTCAATTCCTGAAGCTTCTCCCTCCATTCGATGAATATAATTTAATGCTGAATGACGCTCACAGCTGGCGATTCAAAAATAAAAAAAAAGAATATTTTCACCGGCAAAGATTTTGCTGCAACATTGGTCGTAGCCGTATTGAAAATTCAAATCAAATTTATCCAAAGTCACCAGAAAATAAAATTATTTGACAAGCATGTTTTCCTGTACATCGTGCTTTCCAAAAAAGGTTTATTTCCTCAGCAGTTAAAGAACAGACGGGAGGACAAAAATAAATGTACAGAGTCTCATTTTTTGACACTTGCCGAAGAGACACTTCAAAAACAAGAGAAATCGAAAAAACAGCGTGAAGAACTAACGCCTGTTAATGTGAAATTTTGAGGTAAAACCAATAAAAAAAAGATAGAGGCAGTTTTCCTGGCAGTTACGATGACACACTATCAATGAAGTTGTAAATTTAAAACGATCATCCGAATCATTCGGTGTATTTCCTGAAAACGGCGAACGCACATTAAAATATAATTTACATTTCGACGTCGGGACAACGCTGAATTCAATTAGTTTAAAACCGGTTCGAACACGTTTGAACACGTTTCAGGTCTAATTTTATGTACGATTTTCTCGTTTATTTGAATGCGCGTGTGTAGTTAATCTTTCGTATTCATATTATTGTAATAAAATAAAATACTACTTTTATTATTGTACAAGCTCATGCGAGTGCTTTTGTTCACATATACGCGTACACATAATTGTACGAAATTTAAAAGAAATTATTACTTTTTTTATCTCTTAAGTTTATAAACAAGCTATCGCCAGGTAAAGAAACCCATTAAATAGTTCTTTACACGTAAGTACCTTCGCGGTACTTTCATTTATTTGAAACAACTTACTGGACACAACATTTATAACACAATTTATCCTGACGCTGAAGAACATTGTTACGTGTGTTACACTTATTTTTCCCAAAACATAACAAACATTTCGGAATAAAATACTGCTAAAGAAACTTATGTAGAAAAAAAATGTATGCCAACTGCAGCAATCTACTCTATTTTTTTCTTTTATACCATGGAATAGAATGTCATAAAATTACCGATAATAAATTTTTAATTTACCCGTTAGTCATTAATAATTTTGCACGTATTCTAAAAATATTATCTGGACTTGTATTACCTATAAATTTAGAAACTGGTCTAAATTAACGGCGCTATTATTTTTTTCACAAGAAGATTCGACTAATTTCTTATTATCGCTACGAGAAGAACACGACTTTGTACATCGAAGAAAGATGAAACGTGTGCATTTTCAATTTCAGTACGTGGTCTTTTTCTGCGACCGAACTAGAGATAAAAAAAAAAAGGAAGAAAAACAACACTGACTTCTATAAGGACGAGTTATTCGATATAAGTAAAGACTGTCTCTCTCTCTTTTGAAACTGATCGAGATATAGAGAAAAGGATAGAAAACGATTCCAGTTCCGATTGAGTTTCAGAAGTAGAAGGGCACTCAATCGAGCAAATGTTTACTAACTTTATTGAAATAAAGGTATTTTTACCGTTACGTAGCAAAAATCTTCAACAATATGCCCGGTAGAAATTTAAAATTTCACTAATATCGCTTTGTCTTCTTTCTTTTCCTTCGGAATAATGGTAGTTTTTTCTTATCAGGTTTTTTTTCGCACTTTATAAGATCGCAGTGGTTAAAATTTGCGATCCGAATAATTCTAATTTGTATAGCGATTTTCCAGGCAATATATGTACTATCATCAGTGGTGCGAGAATGATGATATTTCTGCAGGAAAATAGGTCAGTTTGAGTATCTGTTATGATGTTTGTTGATTGCTGAATAACAAATAGGGGGGACCTTAATCTATTGTTGAGAGATAAACGCGTAATGAAAATAGTAACTTACAACGGTATAATTAAACCGAACATTATAGTGCATTTTTTTCGATAAACGTCAGTTAAATTGAAAGTTAAAAACTGCTCTCTGTTCTAGTATATGAAAGAAAATAGTGATTAAGATAATACAGCGTAGCGCAGCCTAGTTGTTAAATATTTTATTCGACCGATGTAAGTTCGAATCTCGTCGCAGCAGGTACGATGGTTAAAAATTAATTACATATTAAACATTGGACTATTAAAACGTGTGTAATCACTGATGGCACTATTTCTGCTAATTCGAACACATGTAGCTAATTCTACCGTAATCAGTTAAAACAAACCACCGGTTTATTATTATTATTATTATTATTGTAATCAGCCGGAAAATCTGAACTGAGAATTATATGATATATTTGTGTTTTCAAGTATGGAGAATATAAAAAAAAAAAAAAAATGAATGTCCTTTTGATATATATATATATATATATATAAACTGTAGATGGAAATATATAACACAACTGAGCTTAAATATTTACCAACATATGCGGCAAAATTTATGAGGTTTCGAGTAATTACAGAAAATTTGAAAAAAGCAATTTAGTTATTTGGCGCGTTCTTACGTAGATTGTATCTGAGCTAATTATGAAAAAATAAAAAAAAAAACAAAACAGGGCATTTTCGTTGAAAATTTTTCGAAAAATTGTCTATAGACTATTTGTGCATGTTTATGAAATGTATTGCCAATAATGCGAAAGAACACGGTATTTATGATGTCCGCTCGGGGATTCAGAGCTTTTTGGAAGGACTAAATGTAAAAAATCTGAAATTAAAACGAAATACGTAAGAAGAACGTAAACACATAGGTGCTACGAAAAGAAATATGAAAACAAATGTTCAGATCCGAATGAAAATGCGCCAGAAGCCAAGCCATTAATTTCGAAAACAGATATTTTCGTAAACCACCGTACGCTTAATTTCTTTTTACCATACTCGAAGCGGGAACCATGATTAACGTAGTGAGACTCTTTGAGACTCCTGAATGATATTATATTTGAAGATGGGGTATTTGAGAGCGCAATAAGAACAAATGGAAAAGTAGTTACGACACTGCCTCACACGTGAACCAATAAGAAACTTTTATAGGTAAACGAACATTAAGGGAAACGGGAAAATGAAACTTGGATGTTAACACGAATTTAGGCAGAGTAATTTTAAAGAGAAACCTGGCCTTAGTTCCTACTGAAGTGCAACAGTTTCAACGACGTGAAACTAACTGATGATTCAATCGTCTTCAAAGTATCGTCATCAAGAAAGTAAACGTTTCAGATGATGCCAGGTCTAGTAAAAGCTCTATTAGACATGTAAGTTCTGACCATTTTCGCTAAGACAAAAAAAAAAAAAAAGAAAAAGAAAAGGAAAGAAAGACCAGCGCAGTAGAGAAGGAACGAAATTTTTGACGGCAATGCGGCCTATTTTACGAGGTAATGGAAAACTGAGTTAATAGCAAAAGCTGAAAGGTGCGGAAGTTGTCTACATTTTTTCTCCCTAAACATGTTTCGAACCTTGGGTGGTGTCACTAGGAAATAAAATATTAGCGATGCACGGGATTTTTGGAACTGTTTTTTTTTTTTTTTTTTCTGAACGAATGACAACACTGAGTGAATTGGTAGATTTGTAGCGGCGATTTCAATTCCGACTTGATCAGTACTCTAATAAATACTTTATGCACGTACTTGAATATCAAATCAAACCTTTATTATTATTATTATTATTATTATTATTATTATTATTATTATTATTATTGTTATTATTATTATTATTATTATTACTACTATTACCTGGAGCAAAATGGAGAGAAGAAAAATAAAGACACAGGGGAGTAATAATGAAAGTAAACGCACGGTGTATCCTGACGCGAGAAATTAATCGTATGGTAAGAAAAGACACAAAAAACAAATTCGTAGCGGATACATGCACTGAAATATAAGGTCATGCTCAAAGTAATAAAACGAAGGATCTCTTCGAGAAAGTAACATGCTTAAGCAGAGATTTTCAAAGAAGACATGTGGCTATAAGTGATCAAAGTGGAAAGCCCATCGTAGATAAATGCTTAATTATTAAAAGATGGCACGAATACTGTCGAAAATTAATGGCGGATCAAAACTTGACACATACACAAAGGCAACTACTATTCCCAGATATCATTCAAGAACCGCCTATCCTCCGCGCAGAAGTCGAAAATACAGTAAACAAACTAAAGAATAATAAGTCGGCAGAATGTGATGTAATAGTAGCGGAGAAATGTTCAAATCAAGTGAAGAAAAACATACGCAACAAAATTTGGGCAAGTAAGAAATGGCCAAAAGACTGAACAGAATCAGTATACATGTCCCAATATAGAAAAAAGGAAACAAACAAGACTGCAGCAATTATAGATTAATCGCTCTAATCAGAGTCATGCGAGTAAAGATTTACTGTATGTAATAATCAGACGGTTGGAGACATATTTGTTACCGCAAATACCAGAAGAACAAACAGGCTTTATGTCGGGGAAAGAAACGCGTGAGCAACTTCTTAGTATCAGACAGATAATATCGGAAAAGCCTATGAATACAACGTTCCGACAATATTCTGTTTTCTAGATTACGCCGAAGCTTTCGACAAAGTGCACTGGAACACAGTATGGGTAGTCCTTAACGAAATGGGCGTTCTAGAACATTTAATCATACTAATCAAAAACTTATATGCAAATAATGACTTCTGCGTTAAGGTAGAGAATGGATTGTCTTAAAAAACGGAAGCAGGGGTTAGGCAGGAATGCATCCTATCCCGCGTGTTATTCAATATATACAGTGAACAGATTATGCGCCAGGTAACCGAAAAGTGGGAAGGAAGAGTCAACATGGGCGGTAGAAAAATAAATAACTTACGCTATTACGCTGATGACATAATCGCTGCCGATAAAAAAGAATTGGCAACTTCACTAGACCGGATTGAACATTTTAGCCGGAAAGCGTCAAAATGCACAATAATGATGGTTGACAGAGCGCGCAAATTACCAGGCAAACTTACCTCAGTAACCGGCATTGATACAAAAACTGAAACAACATACCTTGGCGCTCATATGATGGAAACCGTGGGACAAAAATATCATGGCATAAAAACGCTTTATGGAAGGACCATCAAATAACATGCCAAATGAAGCAAAGATTGATGCAACCGTCGGTACACTCAATATTTCGTTACGGTTCAGAGTCTTGGAGTATAACAGCGACATCATACCGGAAAATCGAATCTTTTGAGATGACTTGCTACAGGCGCATACTAAGAATGTATTGGTCCTTTACCAATCTATGTCTTAAAGTAACTGCGTATAGAGCCGATGAATGATTCTTTTTCTTCTTCTTCTCAATGCTGTACGTGGTTACACATATGGCACAATTCAAATGAGCCGATTTTTTTAGGCAAAAATTAGTCCGCCCATAGCGGTTATTCCAGTCTAATCTCGGATGTTCTGCGTCCACGAGAGTCTTCTGCGTCCTACTCCTCTTTTTCCTTCAATTTTCCCTTGAAGAAGAAGTTTTATTTTCTCATTGCTTTCTCCTCCGATGATGTGGCCGAAGTATTTGAGATTTTTCTATCCTTGATTGTTTGGCGAATCATTCTTTCTGCTTTAATTTTTCTTAATACTGTTTCATTTCTCATGTATGCTGTCCGAGGAATCTTGAGCATACGTCGGTAAACCCACATTTCACATGATATTCAAAATAGTTAAGAGATTTGACAGACTATATGTTGCAGCTTCGATACCATATAACATGTGGGCCAGATACGACATTTCAACAATATTTTCCGAATCTCTAAAGATAACAATTTATCTGTTAGAAGCTTCTTCATTCTCCCAAAGACGGCGCGTGCATATTCGCATCTTCTTTTCGCTTCAGTGTCGGAATTCCGATTTTCTGTTATGTAGCAACCAAGAGATATTTAAATTCCGTAACTTGTCCTATCTTTCGGTTATTCACATTTAGATGAAATTTAATATTATGAGTTTTGCTTACTGATCGTACATTTCGTTTTGGAGACATTAAGCTGAAGGCCGTATTTTTGGCTGCTATTAATTACTCGGTTAAGGATATTCTGCGGGCCATAGGCTGAATCTGAAATCAATACTACGAATGTTGTTAATATACCGACCATTAACAGTGGTGTAGTTTGCCTTAGACGTGCCCGGTATCAAAATTTGTTGGGGGGCCATAATAAAGTGTAAAGATTTTTCACAAAAGAAACAAAAACGCCCGCATTAAATTAAAATAATTATTTATTGATTATAAGTTATTTCCAAGGAGCTAAAATTCAATCCAAACAATTCCACTTCAATCAAATGTACACTTTTCTCGACATTTTTTCCGCAAACTTATTTATTAAATCGTCCATAGATGAAAAAGGATTTCAGCTTTTCTAGATTTCCTGCCTCTTTGGATAATAAAAAGAAGTCTGAAAGCCATTCCTGCCCCATTAAAGTTTTAAGATAATTTTTTATCAGTTTTAGTTTCGAGAAACTTCTTTCAGCTGTGGCAGTTGTAACCGGAAGGGTCAAAAATAAACAGCATGCTGTTATTACCTCCGGAAAACGGGATGTAAAGCTATTGAATTTTATCAATGTGATAATTCCGTGAGTTCTTTAACGGAGTGAATTTTCTTAATTTCAGATTTTAAGCATGTTTTCAAAGCAATTAATTGTGAACTTAGGCATTTTCATGAATTTCACCCCTAAAGGGGGTAAAGCACCCCTTACAAGGAACATCAATAAATACATTTATCAAGTAATCCAATTTCGTAAAAAATCGGTATGTAACGGTTTTTGAGGTCGCTGATTACGAATCCGTCATCAGATTTTGTTAATTAAAAATTGCATATTCAATATGGCGGACAAAAAAGTCGAAAAAGTTTTAATTTTAATGATCAGTTGTATATGAGGATTTTTGAGGTCGCTGATTACGAATCCGTCATCAGATTTTATTAATTAAAAATTGCACATTCAATATGGCGGACAAAAAAGTCGAAAAAGTTTTAATTTTAATGATAAGTTGTATATGAGGATTTTTGAGGTCGCTGATTACGAATCTGTTACCAATTTTTGAAAATTCAAATTATCCTGTGCTTTATAACCATACAGCCCCAAACCTCTGAAACCCAGACAGCATTCAGCCTATGTTTTTTTAAACCAATAAACCCAAACTTCTAAACCTCAGACAGACCAGAGGCCTGTGCGTTACGACCGTACAACTTCAAACCTCTAAACATCAAACAGACCGATTGCTTATGACTAAAACCGCACAACTTCTAAACTGCAAGCAGACGAAAGGCTTATTCATTGTAACATACTGGAAAACCGTTCTTATAATTTGCTTATTTAAAAAATTATTGATACCCTTCAAATTATGTATTTATTTACTTCTTTATCTATTCATTATTGGGAATCTTCTTGGGAAAATAATAACAAAAATAAATTAAGAAGTAGCCAAAGTTAATTAGTAATATAATAATTTTTTTTTTCTAGAATGAACCCTTATACATTAGGAGAATTACATTCAATGAGTAAATCAAAATATTTATTACTAATTCTCACAATCAGTGAACAGTAAACATTATATTAATACTATTACAGATATAGTTCGTACTGCTATCATGCTCAATAAATCTGCGAGAATCTGAAATATAATAATCAACATTTTTAAAAATAAACATCTTTAACTTTTAACATTGGCTCGTTCAGGAAGATGGTGTTAATTTTGCTCGTTATAACTTTAGTCAAAACAATCTGTCTGGGGTTTGGGAGTTTATGGTTTATCAGTTTAAAAACATGGGGCTTCGGCCTGACTGGGGTTTAGAAGTTTACGTTTTGTTAATTTAAAAAAACACAGGCTGAACGCCTGTCTGGGTTTTAGGGGTTTGGGACTGTATGGTTATAAAGCGCAGGATAATTTGAATTTTCAAAAACTGATAACAGATTCGTAATCAGCGACCTTAAAAATCCTCATATACAATTTTTCATTAAAATTAAAACTTTTTTGACTTTTTTTTCCGCCATATTGAATCTGTAATTTTGAATTAACAAAATCTAACGACGGATTCGTAATTAGCGACCCCAAAAACCCTTCAATACAAATTTTTTACGAAATTGAATTACTCGATACATGTATTTATTAATGTTTCTTGTAAAGGGTGCTTTACCCCCTTTAAGGGTGAAATACATGAAAATGCCGGAACACGTCAACTGTATTTTTTAATTGTGTGTGTTAAAAAATGTTTTTCTTATTTTTTTAAATGTTATTTTATAATTTTTTATTCCATAATTATGACCAAAAAAATGTGTTTCACCCCCTAGAAAATAAGGGATGCAACTCCACTGCATAAAGCATTGTGGATTACTTGTCCTTTGCACGAGAAATAATTTCCATTTTGTTTCCTAAAAAAAATGTGGAGTTGAAGACGAGGTATTTAGGAAAAACGATTTTTTGGGGGGTGAACTTTAGGAGTGGTTTTCACCCCTTGAAGCTGCATATGGACCGATAAAAAAAAAATCGGTCTAATATTTTTTTATACTCTACAATACATCAAAATCGGTGTCTGACAACTCGTGTACTTTCCTTGCAAGTAAAATACTAGCTTTCTGAAAATCATACTACATTTTTACTAATTTTTGCTCACGGCCCCTATATCATTGATACGGCTGATACGGCGGTAGCTACGGCCCTGACTTTTAACTTTAATACCAAGATACGTATTATTTAACGCTTCATTAAATATTCTATCGGAATAAATATTGAATAACGACCGGGATAATGTACATCCCTGTAATGTGTCCATTACATGGGACCAATAAAAGGCGGAGAAAATAAAATATAAATAAAATAATACGAAAATAAACATAATTTAGAATAAATGGTGCGAGTGCGAATGTGCGCGTGCCTGAAACTATTGTCGGTTGGGTAGCCAGTCACCGATCATCAAGGAAGAACGGATCTACCTGATTCAGTCGGCTCCAGGGGTCACGAGCGGAAAGACGGGGGGAAATGAGAAACAACGAAGGAAAGATCTTTAGGAGAAAAACAGTTTGCGTTTTACCTTTGAATCAGTCCGCGTTTTACCTTGGAGTGAAGTTGCGTTTTTACCTTTGATGAGTTTGCGTTATACCTTTGAACAGTAGCGTTTTACCTCTTGTCAAATAAAGAAAAGTCTTCTTAAAGAACCGAAATTTAACCATCGTTCGACAAAATGTTCGGTCTTGTTTGTAACAGTGACCTGAAATCGTCAATTATCAAAATTGTTAAGTTTGGTAAAATTTAACGAATCGTAGAACCCCAATATAAAGGCCCGATTATTCAAACTCACCAACCCCGATCAACAAACCGCCAATTCACGGATCACGGATTAACCCCGCTAACGGTGTTACCTAGAATTTAAACTTTCATTTTAGAATTTGTACATAATTTTTTGTTGTCGTAGTATTCGTAAATTAATATTGTGTTTTTTCAGCGGTCGACCAGTAACGAAAGATAGGTGTCAGGTTTATGTAATATATTGTTTTTAAAATTCAAAAAGTTAAATTATTCTAATCATCGTCATTCGTAAATAATAAAATAAAATAACCCTTAATTAAATCAAATCCACGAGACTAAAACCTCTCGATTGACATCCCTGTGGGCATAAGTAACTAACTATACCGTTTCACCCCTGTCGAACTCCTCTTTTAATTTGTATAACTTCAGATAACTGAACCTCTATAAAGTGACTTTTTCCGTCAGCTGGCAGTGCAAGTTCTTTACTATTTTCAGATGACAGCTATTAATTTGTGCGTTTTGTTAAACGCTTTCTGATAGTCGAGAAGTAAACGTTTTTCTGCTGGACTAAGCTCTTTTGCATCAGTAAGTTAATTGCTAGTAGTGCTTCTCCGGTACCAAGACTGGGTCTGAAACCAAACTGACATTCATCAGATTTTTTTCAATTTTGTCTCGTATTCTTCTATGGATAATTCTTAGAAAAGTTTTTAAAAGATGACTCATGATGCTGATCTTAATCATCAAATTTATTTGTTGATGGTTTTTGGCAGCGTTACTAAGATTGATGTGAATCACGTGGAGCGGAAAATGTTGGAACGATATATGCTATTGAAAATTCCGTTTAACCTGACCATATTTTCCTCATCAAGTAGCTGTATAATTTCGATACGGACTCCATTCGGACCTGTTTCTTTCCTCGGTTTCCCAAGTTTTTTCGCTTATTCCATCTCGCTTCTGAGTATTTGGTAATCTTTCTGATCGAGTTCACTTGCGGTGTTGTCAGTTCTGATATCGTTAAACATTTCTCTAATGTATTTCAACCGCGTCTTTAGTTTTTCTGTTACCCCAATCGCCAGCATCCCATTGTCCGATATCAAGGTCGCAGGAATTATCCTTCTAAAGGTACCACAGTTATGTACATCACTTCTTTATATAGATTATAGGAGCCATGGTTTTTTTTTGAAGATCTTCCAATATTTCGCATTTCCGTTTCATCCATTCATTTTTAATGTTTCTTATTTCTCGACTAATTAATTTGTTCAATCTTTTATATTCGTCTCTATTATTCTTATTTTCTTGTCGCCACTTCATCAGATCTAATATATTTTCTCTGTCATTCAACTTTTTTTTTTTCTCAGATATAATTTCCTTTTTTCTTATTATGACTTTATTACATTCCGTTTTAACTTTATTTATAATCTTATCTATCCTTTCTTGAATGATTTCATTTTGCGTTTTATTATAACCCGATCTTTGAATGTTTGATTAACTATAAGTTTCGTTGAATGAAATTTTTTGTTAAGTTGTCTTCAAATCTATTCAGTCTTCATTTTATTTTTCGCATTTTTATTCTTTGGAACTTAACTAAAAATTTTTCTACAGGGGGTTATGATACGACCCAATATCTGCATCCGGATATATAACTACTCTCTTAACAGCATTGCTATATCTTTTATTTATCGTGATGTGTGTAATCTATCTGATTTCTGATAATTCTTCCAGCACTCTTATTAGATGATGTCCAAGTATTTCTTTTTGGAATTTAAAACCATGTATTCATTACCACATAATTATTTTGTTGACAAAACTGAAATATCCTTTCTCGTCTCTCATTTGCTTCACCAAGTCCCAGAGGGACAGCTAAATTTTCTCTTCTTCCACACGACGATTATATTACCCACGATAATAAGACAGAGCTTAAAGTTCTTCGAACATGGCACGAGGCGGGATGGATTAAAACGAATTCTCATACGAGGAAAAATCAATGGAAAAAGGAGTCGAGGGCGGCCACCGATGAGGCTCATAGATGTCATGTTAAATATGTCACAAAATTGTCGTTATCGAAATTAATGAAAATTATTAACCACAGAGAAAAATGGCGTCAGGTGATCGCTCGATCCACTGGTTCATGATGGTTGATCACGACGTCCGCAAACAGGCAACACGACTGAAGAGATTATAAGACCCACAAATGCGCTCTACATACCACAAATAGTGGAAGTAAAAATTATAATAAATCCAAAATATAAAGAAAATGCAAAACAGAAAAAGGTAAAAAAAATTATGTAGATTCATTAAATTGAAATGAAAAGTAGTATAGCTATGTGGAAAAACGAGAAAACAAAATAAAACTGCACCTGAGGGAGATATATGAATGGTATGAATTAAAAATAAAAATAAATCAAAACAAAATGAAACGGAATCTAGCGAAAATATAAAATATTGATTAAATTTAAAAGTTATATAAGTAACCTTTCACGAACCCAACTCACACAAATTGTTATAAAGTTTCAACTTACGTATGTATTACAGTTGTAGTAACCATGCCCTTGAATTATTTTCCTCCTCTGACCTTAAACGCATATGAATATACATTTTTTTTTTTTTTTGGGCCTGTCAACCGGGAGCCTTTACCCAGTTACAATTAGAATAGGAAGGAATCAACTATATCTTCATACCATATCAAATGTTGTCAGGAGAAAGGAACAAATAATAGGAACAATCTGTGGAGAGGGAAAAGATAGGACATATAAGGCGCAATGTGGAATAGAAAGACCGAGTATCAATAAAATGGAATAGAAAGCAGAACTTATTTTATTTTGTAACACATTAAATATATATATATACATTACTTTCATACTTTTGATGATCCGTTTTAAACGAACTTACGCCGTTATTACTACATAACAAATGTACACTTAAGAAACGTAAAAACTGAAAAAAAAAAAACAAAAAAAAAGGCAATATATTAGATTTTTCCGTTAATTTCAAGCATGATTCGTGGCGTAACCGATTAATAATAAATTTTGTTTTCACATTTTTATTTAAGTGTGTTACTATATACCGGCGTGTGTGAAATTTTAAAAAAAACATTATGTATGTCTATTACTAATTGTAAGTACAGAGATCATGATAAATTAAAACGAGTTCGAAATGTACTTTAAAAGGTCACACGTACACGCACATCTATAACTTACTGATTGTATGCGTAATATATTACTGCGCGCACCGGAAATAATAGTACATCGTACATCTGTGCGGACACCTACACACACTGCGAACAATTTTTTAACAGTTTTCCAAGAAAACGCGCCGCTCCTTTTCACTTTTTTCATAATTGGGCCATGTAAATGTCACGTTAAGCCACGTTTATTGGTGCGGCATATTTAATTCTGTGCCAAAATTAGTTTTTACGAAATAATCAAATTTAATTTTTTTGGATTTTCCTAAAGTACTCAAAACCCGCTAAACCAAATTTTCCCAAACTCTAACGGTCTCGATTCGACCCTTTGATACGTTTCAAGAAGAGATAGGAATAACGCACAGTGTTAAAAAGTGGTTCCAAAACTACTTAAACCAAAGAAAAACGAATGTAAATGTATTGAATGCATAAAATGAAAAAGAGGAATTCAATGTGGAAGTTCCGCAAGTAGTAACTTAGCGCCAATACTGTTTATTATATATATATATATATATATATACTCGTATATTATAAAAGGAATTGATATATACTTGTTCGTGGATGATATAACAATAGTTATAACACATAAAGATATAATAAAGGAGGCAGAAATAAGAATGCAAAAAAATCTAATCACAATAAACAGGTGGGCACGTAACAAAAATCTAAGAATTAATGTATCGAAAATTAACGCAATACTACGAATGAAAAAGTAATAGGTGTAATGTATACTGTCCAAATTTAATAGTGCACTCAAACGAATGTGTACATGAGTGAGACAAATGAATGTGAAAAGATTAACTGCCGGAAGATAGAAATAGTTACCCAGTATACAAATATTTGGGAGTTAATGGTGGACCAGCACTTAAGGTGAGACGTATATACAGAATCCATTGCAAAGAAAATTAGGGCAACATTATCAGCATTATACACTTTAAAGAAATGTGTCGTCGCGATAGTCTAGTTGCTAAAGCGCTTGACTTCCGATATGGCGGTCACGGGTTCGATCCCGAGCGACGACGAACTTATTACAAGAATTAAAACTAAAATAATCGCTAATAATCACGTGGAAGGCAATGGCAAACCACCACGTTCAACATCATATGCGCGCTAGGTCAGTACACAGCAGACCCACACCGGACTGCATTCGTATATCGATAAATCAAACGATTACCAATCAGTTCCGAATGTAGTCTTGCGTGTTGTGTACACTTGCGTTGCATATAATAATTGCCTGGTACACAACCTATATCGGTACAGCTAAAAATGTACGAATAGGTTTCGCCAACGCGCGCTATGTAGCGTACGGCACCTTAAGAAGAAGAAGCAGCAAATAAAACGTTAAAAATGGTGTGCATCACGCGCTACTGGAATCGAGAATCAGATATATGGAATTCATGCATGGGGAATTATTGCGAGGAAAACATACGTGGGGGAAATAGGTAAAAAAATGCTTGAAATTAATAGCAGGTCATAAATACGAGACCGAAAGTGAAATAATTCAAAAAGAAGACCTACTGAGCGTCAGAGGAATGTATTTATTTATAAATATATGAGAATACATAATGTGACAGAGAAGGAAATAGAATTGGAAGAAAGAATAAAAATTGAATACTACGGGCTGAGGGAAAACTATTTGTACAAACTGCCATTGGCTAAAACAAAGTTGAGGGAGCAAATAGACAAATACATTATAACTTAGTTGTTAAATAAAATTCAATTCAATTATGTACAATCTTAAATATTAGAGTAACTAAAATATGTTTACCATAAATGCGCATTGTTGCGCGAGCAGTGGTGAATATTATTATGTAACTATTTATTACAAAAACCAACTTGGTTATTGATTATTGGCTGTTGTTTACAAAATTTCATCTCATTAAATATTAAGTATTGTGTACAGATTTAAGTAACAGTATAAAATATGTAAAGCACAATTACCAATACGTTATAGTAAAGTATTTTTCACTTACGTACCACATCTACACACCCAAATATACACCCAATTATACACCCAGTTATACACGCTTACAATCCATACATTCTATAAACAGTCGTACAGACAAGCTTTTCAAAATGGTTAAAAAGATAATAATAGAAGAGGAAAAAGTTGAGGTGAAAAAAAGGAAAATAAAGGTGAATGGTTGCAGAAAGAGGGAAATATATGAATAATAATAATAAGCATTAAATAAGAGACAAGGGTACGGAAATAGCGACAAACAAAAGTGAAAACAAAGGGGAAGGAAAAGGGACGAAAAAAAAATAAAATAAAATAAATAATAGGTATTAGTTATAGATTAGTTAGAAATAAACAAAAATAGGATTAATTTACGTAATAAAATATTTGCGCGGTGATAAGTATGTATGTAATATAAGTAGTATAGTGTAGACATATTTAGATGTAAGAAAACTCGTCGACAAGCGTATTGATGAGGAAATGTGTGAATAGTAATAAATATTCCAAAAAAAAAAAAAAATGACGTGACACTGGAAGTAAATAGCGCATCATTTGTCGCACTTATGTCGTAAAATTATTATTTTTTCTATTAACATTTTTTTATATTCGCTACTATCCGGCTTTTGTTTGTTTTTTTTTTTATATATTAAAATTCGTCGTAATAAAAGGAAATATCGCTCGCAGCGTGTAGAACGCTTTAATCATATTTATAAGAAATTCAACACGATATTTAAATATGTTCCAGTATTCCCACTTCGCTACATTCGCAAAAATTATTCCTTATTATTTTCATATAAAATAATTTTTCCGAGATTCTTTTAAATCCAGTTCTGATTCGAATTACTTTACATATTCATCGTATACTTTATAAATCGTTTTTTTTTTTTTTTCTGTTCTTCGTACTTGTAATATTTCGTTTTTCATGTCGGACTTCTGTATTTTATTCTGCTGTTTCTTCTATTATATGGTTAATGAAATTCAGCCAAGCTGATTATTTACTGTGTTTTTTCAATTTCCAATATTATGACGACCAGATATTGGCACTATTACATTATTTTTTCCCTATCTTTTTAATCGTAAAGCATGTTACGTATTATGCTATTATTTTGTGTCATCTTTATTAAACAGTCTGTAAACTGTTCCTTTAATGAATTTGCTTATATTAAGGAGATTCCTACATTGTTTCTACTTCTGAGGCTCTGTATAGTTAACTCCGCTGCTGTTGAGATATATTTTTTTCAGAGCAGCTTATACGTTTTTTTTTTATATTTTTTTGTTTTTTATTGCACATATATTTTCATTATATTTATCAGCATATACATAATCATTGTATTTTGTTTCTATATTTTCGATTAATGCTGGTTATTTTGGGTGTTACTGAATTTTTAATTGGTCTACGTCCATATAAATTGCAATAATCAAAATGCTTTATATGCAGTGTACTTTATTTCGATATTTTAATATTTTGAACTACATTAATATTATTTATCGTTCGATAACTTTTCATTAGAACTGGTATTTTTTTAATTTTCTCCATACTATAGTTATTAGATGATATTTGATACGTTTGTAATGAATTTGTTTGCAGAGTGCTATATATTTATGTTTTACATTATAATAGGAATAATACATTTTTATATATGTATACATAATTTAATGGACATTTTTGTAGTTTTTATTTGATTAATGTGATTTTATGAAATCTTTTGTACTACCCGGTGATAATTTTTAAGCGTTTTATTTTGTATTATACTTACTCGATTCAACTGCCGTTTAGTCATTGTGTATAATTCAATTGTTATTCGGAGATTATTGATGTATATATTGAAATATCCGTTAAAGAGTGACTGTCCCATTTATAGCGGAATCGATTGCCCTCGAAATATTAATTTCATTGTAACCTTTTTTTTTTCCAGTTTTTTTTTTTTCAAATCTTACGCACCAACTTATAATTAAAGCTGGTTTCCGAAAATACTTATAGAGTACTCTAATGTATTTTTTGAGAGATTTTCTGCCGTGATTACCCGGAGAAAAATACAGTGGTAGTCTCGCTCTTGGTTTTCGTCGCATTTTATGTCAGGGTGAACTCCCTAAGCCGAACGGGCACGGTTTTAAAGCGACGGATACTCGCCTACTCGCTCTGAACTGATACTGGTCAATCCGACTGGAGCACGTCGTTCCCGGATAATAATTCAAGGAAATATAAAAGGTCCGAGCGGACCTGGAAGAAAGAAAACAACGTGGCTTCCAAATACAAAGCAATGGACGGAACTGGAAGCTATTGGAAAGCTGACGACGAGTACGGAAACTAGAGATGTCAATGTTGCGATGTCAACAGGCAATAATGCATACGATACATGAAGAATAAGAAGAGAATGTACTTTACGTGACAGATTTATGTTCATTTCATGTCTGTTAAATACGGATCTCCATTGATAACATTAATTTTAATTTCTCTCCAAAACGTGTACTAATCAATAGCATACGTTTTATATTAATCGATGTAGCCTTAAAATATAAAAAAAAAAAACGCAGAAAGGACATTTTGGGGTGGGAAATTATATAATTACGTAAAATCTTCTACGGTAGACAGTAAATCTGAGAAATACCCCCCTGTTTCATAAAGAAAATCACAAATAGAGTGACCTTTATAGAAATTCATAAAAATGTGTTTTAAAAATACATAATTACTATTACAATTTTTAATTTAACTTTTGTCTTATATTTAGGGGTGAAAAATAAAGCGAAATTATAAAATTCTACCTTAAATATGGTAATTTAGAAATAGTAAGAAAGATAGTATTTTCATTAGACAGTTTATTTAATTTTTATTTTTGTTAGTAATGCGATCCGAATTCTCTTTGTTCGTGAGCAAGTTTAAATATGTATATATTTCTCATTGGATTCTATTTTTAATTAAAATTACAAAATAAAAATTAAAAATAAATAAGAAAGACAAAAGAGATCGATGACGGTTGGGTTTAAAATAAAATAAAAACGTGTAACATTAGTAGTTTTACCAGAAAACAGTAGTAAATATTAGTTTTAATTAAATCCACACGGAAAAGCATTTACACAAATATTTCATAGTGTAAATTAAGTTTCTCTGTTATAACAAATTTTTTCATAAAGACTTTGGTTCTTGAGGGGGGTGGAGGGCGTGTATCTGCTACTGAATACGTCGTCTGCAGATTGTAATTCATTTAAATTTTATCTATATACAGACAATAGTAAGCTACTCTGTTGTTATTCGTTCATTACGTATTAACTGTTATTACATACTTTTCCACTGCATTTCACGGTTTTAATTTTCTGTCGTTGATGTAATTGAATTTCCCTGTGTACATATCGTGTCCGGTTATCTCGCGCAATATTTTATACAGAATGCTTAAATTTATAATATTATAAACTCCTTACATATCAACAAACACCACACGATCGTATACTGATCATCAGACATATTTATTCGGAAATCGGTACTGAAAATATTTTTTAACTTCAGCAGAATAGCTTTATTCGCAAATAATCCGTATTGACACTTTGGAACCTTATTAAATAGCCAACATTCTATCTCATTTTTAATTTATCTTAGAGACCTTCATTTAGAAAAGTGTTTTTTTTTTTTTCTCTTCGGTTTCTCTCCTACTTGGAAACATAATTTTCAATTTCGAATGTAATACTTTTCGCGTTTTCGGGCCGTTGAGAACAATTGAAAAAAATTATACGTCAATTGTGAATATTATAAGATTACAGTGAACAACAAATTACGTTGAAAATGATGAAAAAGGCAATTAAAAAGAAGAATTGGATACGATTTTAAGTTAGTCGTTTAATAATGATTCCATTCACAAAAGTATTCGTATACTTTCGTTTAATAATGATTCCATACACAAAAGTATTCGTATACTTTCATTTAATAATGATTCCATTCACAAAAATATTCGTATACTTTCGTTTAATAATGATTCCATTCACAAAAGTATTTGTATACTTTCGTTTAATAATGATTCCATTCACAAAAGTATTCCTATACTTTCGTTTAATAATGATTCCATACACAAAAGTATTCGTATACTTTCGTTTAATAATGATTCCATTCACAAAAGTATTTGTATACTTTCGTTTAATAATGATTCCATTCACAAAAGTATTCGTATACTTTCGTTTAATAATGATTCCATTCACAAAAGTATTTGTATACTTTCGTTTAATAATGATTCCATTCACAAAAGTATTCGTATACTTTCGTTTAATAATGATTCCATTCACAAAAATATTCGTATACTTTCGTTTAATAATGATTCCATACACAAAAGTATTCGTATACTTTCGTTTAATAATGATTCCATTCACAAAAGTATTCGTATACTTTCGTTTAATAATGATTCCATTCACAAAAGTATTTGTATACTTTCGTTTAATAATGATTCCATACACAAAAGTATTCGTATACTTTCGTTTAATAATGATTCCATTCACAAAAGTATTCCTATACTTTCGTTTAATAATGATTCCATTCACAAAAGTATTCGTATACTTTCATTTAATAATGATTCCATTCACAAAAGTATTTGTATACTTTCGTTTAATAATGATTCCATTCACAAAAGTATTCGTATACTTTCGTTTAATAATGATTCCATTCACAAAAGTATTCCTATACTTTCGTTTAATAATGATTCCATTCACAAAAGTATTTGTATACTTTCGTTTAATAATGATTCCATACACAAAAGTATTCGTATACTTTCGTTTAATAATGATTCCATTCACAAAAGTATTCCTATACTTTCGTTTAATAATGATTCCATTCACAAAAGTATTCGTATACTTTCATTTAATAATGATTCCATTCACAAAAGTATTTGTATACTTTCGTTTAATAATGATTCCATTCACAAAAGTATTCGTATACTTTCGTTTAATAATGATTCCATACACAAAAGTATTCGTATACTTTCGTTTAATAATGATTCCATTCACAAAAGTATTCGTATACTTTCGTTTAATAATGATTCCATTCACAAAAGTATTTGTATACTTTCGTTTAATAATGATTCCATTCACAAAAGTATTCGTATACTTTCGTTTAATAATGATTCCATTCACAAAAGTATTTGTATACTTTCGTTTAATAATGATTCCATTCACAAAAGTATTCGTATACTTTCGTTTAATAATGATTCCATTCACAAAAATATTCGTATACTTTCGTTTAATAATGATTCCATACACAAAAGTATTCGTATACTTTCGTTTAATAATGATTCCATTCACAAAAGTATTCGTATACTTTCGTTTAATAATGATTCCATTCACAAAAGTATTTGTATACTTTCGTTTAATAATGATTCCATACACAAAAGTATTCGTATACTTTCGTTTAATAATGATTCCATTCACAAAAGTATTCCTATACTTTCGTTTAATAATGATTCCATACACAAAAGTATTCGTATACTTTCATTTAATAATGATTCCATTCACAAAAGTATTTGTATACTTTCGTTTAATAATGATTCCATTCACAAAAGTATTCGTATACTTTCGTTTAATAATGATTCCATTCACAAAAGTATTCGTATACTTTCGTTTAATAATGATTCCATTCACAAAAGTATTTGTATACTTTCGTTTAATAATGATTCCATTCACAAAAGTATTCGTATACTTTCGTTTAATAGTACCGAAATTCTTCTTCAATGTGGCATTGAAACATCAACTGACTTTACGCTAAGAAAAATACTTTGCAATTTGACGTCACGATTTACGATTATGGTTAAAACCGGATATGAAAATTTATTTAAGCTGCTCGAAATGTGGAAAAACGCTTAAAATCGTTTTCTGCTAGACAGGCAATTTGTCAGTCCACTTAATCGCGCACTCGCTGAACCGAGAAACGTAGTAGGAAACAACTTTGTGTAAACTTCCATAAATTATTTTCCGGTAATTAGGAAATCGTTCTCTTAAAACGTGGCTAAAAGTTCTTATATTTAAACAAAAAAATCCTAGAACACTGTTTCTAGGCAACGTTTTCTGTTGATTACCTAATCATCATCTGATTGAACATCGAAATACACGCACTTTTCTTCGGGTCTTTAATATTAACCATATTTAATCCTTCGCTCGTTGAATGAGAAAACGAGAGAGAAAAAAAGGGGAAGAACCGAGAAAAAAAAACACATCCGTAAAATGTGACCTTAAACTTATCGCCACATCCATCGAGCGAGGCGGCATATTAATTAGACGCTGTGATGCAACGAGGGAAAAATCCTGTTGAGAACTCTAAACAGAAAGAAAAATTAAACGCGATGTATAACATTTGATGTTGAAATGAATATTTTTAATGCCTATCGCGAATTTTCCTTCCTATAGTTCGTTTAATTTATCGCTAAATTTTTTTTCAGAGGCGCAATTAAAATATTTCTCTTTTGACGTGGTAATAAAAAAAAATTATATTTTTCGTAATAAAATTTATCGCTAAAATCCGCTCTGCACCGTCATTTTTCGTGTGCTTAGCGAAAAGCACGACGCTTGGTATTTCTAAAACAAAAAAAAAAAAAAAGAAGAAAAAAACAGCAAACAAAAAATTTCTATAATTCCGTTTTATATCTTTCGCGAGGTATCGTTTTTATTTAGCGTATTGTAAGAGAAAAACTTTTTTCGCAGATAAATATCTAAAAAAGTAAATAGATTATTATTATTGTTATTTTTAATATGACACTTATAAACCCTAAAAATGAGAATAGCTAGTAGAATTACCGTGCAAATTAACGCATATCGAAGAATATCGCATTATTTAGAAGGAGAGAAAAAACGTGTAAAAAGTGCAGAAACAAATAATTACATAGTTCAGATTTTATATAACGTCCTCGGCACTTGTTTGGAGGAAAATGTAAAATAACTGAATCTCTGTTGGTTCTAAGCAAAAACGAGAGTAGCATTTGTATGCGCGTTGGGTCATTTGATAGGATAGAGTTAAAAGTGGAACACCGGCAAAAGCGGATCGGGCGAACACTGCACATTGTTGTAACAGAGGTTCCACCGACGGATAAGAAGAGCCAGAACAGGAAGAGCTCGTGGGTGGAGGAACGGTACCTTTAAGTATATAATTGTGTGAGACCGCGCCGTATGCCCAATCCGGAACTTGTTTAACACAGCATATTCCCGACGCGTAAACAGAAGGAAATCATGGCTGTAAATTTTATGTTTTGCATAAAGGATGGTTCCCTTTTTGCCACTGGCTGGTCCACTCAACCATCATAAGTTCATGGAAATAAACCTTCATTTTTCAGATTGACGGCATTAGTGCAAGCAGAGTTGACTTGGACGCCAACTCGCTCATTACTTTGAATTCCTATATGACTCGGCACCGACAAGAGCGTTACCTGATTTCTTGTTTGATGGGGCAACTTCGACGTATAATTGACTTTCAGAGCCAAGATAACCACCATGTTGTTCTGCGAGGAAATCGATTTTAGAGAGGCTAAACAGTCAGTTGAATCTCTGTTATTCTTTGGATCATTATTTTGCTTTGTTTTTTTTTTCGAAAAATTCCGCACTCCAACCTTGCACCTCTTTATAAAAGATTTTAATCTCGGGGAATTTTTTTTCTTTTTTTAAATATATTTATTTGAAGTCATTCGGCAGCTGGGGCCACATTCGCGACGCTGAGAAGTTTACAACTTATTTAGATTATAAAACAGAGAGAAAAAAAAAGAAAAAAACAGCTAGTACACAATACTACGGTGACCTTCAAAAATTTAAAGATGTTGTTACAGGTCGTTTCACTGTCCGCTGGAATTTCGGATAAACCAACATCCTCCTCGAAACACGCGGATTTCTCCTCTTGAAGTTTTCGGCAGGAGGTGAGGAGATGCTTCACCGTTACTGATGCTCCACATACGTCACTAATGGGTTTTGGTTGTTTTTTTGGAAAACTATGTGTGAAGATGCAGTGGCCTGCGCGAAGGCACGCTAGTATTGTTTCCTCTTATCGGTTACGTCAATGAACTCCATCGTTTTTCTTAATTTCGAATAGTTTTTCAGTTGATAAGAACAGATACTACACACTTAATAACTTGAAATTTTACAATCACTTTAATAGTAATATAAATAAGTTAACTAAAATTTTGTTTATCTTTAATAAACTTTATAATAATAACAGCGAAGTAAATTATACTAAAGGGATTATTTTATATAAGACAGTCATGTTACCAAACCTACTATATATGTACTAGCATAATTTACGCAGATATGATTTTAAGCTTAAAAGATTTCAAAAAAAATGTTAACAAGTTATCAAAGAGAGCACTAGAGTCATTAAATTAATTAAATCATATGAAACGGTAAGTTATTTAGCGTCAGTGGTTACAGTTGGAATTATACCACTGCAATTTGAAACTAGTAAACACATAAATTTATTTTGCATTAATAAAAAAAATACTACTACTGCTACCTGCTCGCTTAACTTCAATAATGCCTATTACGAAACTGGTAAATTTACTTATGAGAATAAAAGCCGCTAACGTAAAGCAGTTTAAAAGATTATTACAAGACTATTACCTAACGCAATATCAGACCATGTGGAATAATTGTAATAACAGTGTTATTGTAATTTACACTTTTTTCCCTAACATACTCGTATTAAATAGAATGAACAATATAAATTACATACCAAATTGTTTTAACGTACAATTCACTTCGGAAATTCAAAAATTTTCTCTTTCCCATGTTTTTCGAAAAAGAGCGTGCTGTGTTCGACATTATTGAAGCAGAAAACTTGGTGAATTTGTCTACTTTTTAGATACTCTACAATCAATGGAATCGCATACAGCTCCATCATCATAAACAAGAAGCCGGCATATGGAATCCTATACTCCTAGAGAAACTTGTATATTACTATAGCATCTAAATAACGATTTCCAAACATTTTTTCGGATTGCGTGTTACTAATTTGATTATTTATTTTATGAATATTATTATTTTTAGTCTCTATTAAGACCATCCTTCGAATGTAAATAATCTATAGAAAATTTTACACTTGAAATAACATATATAGATTGGATAATTTTTGTAAACTAAAGTACAAATCTTTTTAATTTTTCCAACAGCTATTACGAATAATTCTGTTTAAATAAGGTAGTCGTCTATTAATCATTCGATGTCTTCGTTCCTTAAGCTTAACATAATATTTATTCGATACATATTAAAAACGTAAGGGCGGAGGAGGGGATTTATACCTTTACCAAAATGTAATAAGAAAGGAAAAAAGTCGTAAACCGTATTCTTAGAACTTTATTTTGAATCATCTGAAACTTCTTAATTTTATCCTGATTAAAGTTCGTAAATAGAGCAATACAGTCTTTGTATGTGATTTTATTAATTCGTCGTATAGCACGATCAGAGACTACGGATGCACTCCCTACTTATTCCCTGATATTGTACGAATTAAACTAAACTCCTTTTCATATTATTAATTTCGACTAAATTACTTGAAGTGCCTCTTCTGTTTTCATTATATTACAGGGTGTGCTATACAAACATGAATACCCTGTCATGTTTTATATCCTTATGCCACAAAATTTACATTACATCGTTTTGTTGATTTGATTTTTTCTAATCCGCCGATGCGTAAAAGCCGTAATTTTTTTATCGAATTGTTAAATATATGATTACAGCTGATCCCATATACCTTCAGATAGAATCTGTTGCTTCATCTATTCCTACCAAAATATAACTTTCTCCGATCTCTTGTTAAATTTTTGAATAATTTTTGTGTAGGAATTGTGTAATTCTTGCATAATGTAGACTCATCATCCGGTAAAATATGTTTAATGTACTTTTTTAGAAAATATTTAAAAGTTCGGATCATTAAATTTTTGAAATAGTATATATTATTTTCTAAAATTGTATTACACAAATTTTTACTGAATTTGTTAGATATCGAACACGATAATTTAATTATTTCATGTATTTTACTTTAAGTTTGTTATTTAAAATAACGTATTTTTTATATTTTAGTGTATTTCGCCAAACTTTACGCATATGCTGATGATATTGCTCTGGTAATTGAACGCCAAGACGTAGAAATAGTAGAAAGGCTGCTTCAGGAGAACCTGAATATACATAGTTTGCAGATGGATACACGATAAAAAATTATTAATAAATGCGAAAAAATCAAAAGTGATGTATATAAGAACACCACCGAGTAGATTTAGGAAGTTCGTGCCTAAAATAGTGTTGCACAATGTAGATTGCCTTCATGGATCGGAAGTATGCCGTTGTGAGCCGTTAGAAACGGCTGATAATTACAAATAGCTGGGAATAACATTCGATAAGACATTAATTTGGAGAGTTCACATAGATAACATTGCTAGGAAAATTAGATAATGCCGGCGGGAACAATAATAAGAAATGTCTCTAAAAATGTTTTTTTATTGCAGTAAATTTTTAAGGTATAAAACAGAAAAAATAAGATTATCGACAAAGGAAAAGGTGTATGGGACTAGGGACAATTTGTGTTTCATAAGACCTAAAGGAATTAATAATAAAACTGATAATGTTGAAGAGGAACTGTTATTAGTCATTTACACTAGGTAACTTACCAAAGGAATTAAGAGACGAATGCAATTTGAATATATAGAAAGACAGAATAAAAATATGGTTGATTGCGTGGTGCAAAGAATGAGAAATGGTTAGTCGTAGGAAAGGAACGGCAATAAGAAGACGGGTAATTGATTGAAAAAGTAAATAATTATAAATGATGTAATAATAAAAAAAAAAACCTAATGTTTGGCGCTCATATTTTAGCTGCATTACTTATGGCTTATGTGAAAATATTGTGATATGATGTGCGATGGGTATAAATGTATTGATTTAAAAATTAGAGGTAGAATAGTAAACAATAGAAGTTAAGTTGACTTAAGTAATATATATAAGACGAATATGATGTATTAGATTTAAGATGTAGATGATGAATAAACGATATAATTATGTTGGGAACTCACAGACGGGCAATTGCCTTGTGAAACCCGCAAATTATTTTTAAAAAGAGACATAAGTACACACCTGTTAAACATAACACTTATAAAAACTGTACACACCGTTGTACGTACAATTTCTTATTGCTCTATTTGAATTTTTTTTTCCCCTTTTTAACTTTTACTAAACTTTGATACTTCATTTTCAGTAAAGAATATGTTTTTTTTAAGGCTCAGAATTAAATTCATTTATAAGAGCTTATAATTTTACACTCGCTTTTTTCTTTAGTGGGGGCATTTTGAAATTTGCAATAAAACCGCTTTAAATAATTAAACAGTGAACAATACTGAAATATTAGGAAACATCAAATTTAATAAAATAATTTGGAAAAATAAAAGAAATTTCGGCTTCAAAATTTAATCTAAAAATTTAATAAAAATGCACTGCAAAGTAAAAAATAATTTATTTCAGAGCAATACACATAAGGATATTGCAATAATTCTTAAACAACATGAAGCGAGCACCAAACTCGAACTACAATAACATTTAGAAACAATTATAAATTTCTAATTCACATCTGATTAAAAGCAATGAAGTTTAAAAATTTTAAAATCTTTCTCTTAAATATCCGTAGCTTACGTAGACACTTCAATGACATGCACACTTATAACTTCAATTATTATCTATTAATATTTACCGAGACTTGGGCCTTATGATGGCAAAGTTAATAGACTTTACATCAGATCTGTTTTAGTGGTAAAATATTACTTCGCCATGTAGAAATAATATTCGAGTTCTGTTTCCCGGATGATGACATACGCAGAAATGTACAAATTTTATACCAGTTATTGCCGCACCATGTTTTATTGTGGGTTAGATTTGGGTGTATTTCGGGGCCCAAAATTCGATTTAAAACATTTTATTTACGAGTTATATATGCAGCGCCATCTTTTGAATTCGAGGTTAACTATTTTCATTATTCCACATGGACGACTTTGACTCCATCTTTTAATCGGCCCCCGAGCAGAGCCAATATAGACATCTCGCTTATTTTACAGCGTATACTTATAGATCGCATGCGCATAAAAGCTATCTTTGTTTCATCGAACTATACAGTCTGAAAACAAAATTTATATACCCGTTCATGTATACAGAAATAATACGCTAATTACTCACGCCTATGAACTTCAAAGACGATCCCATTTACCGTGGCTGACCGATAAGAAAATATTGTAGTTTCTCATGAAACTAGCCATCTCTTTCCATTTCGGTAATTTCGTGGAAATTAATTTGTTCAAAATTCTAGTCACTGTGTTACCGAAGTTCAGTTGTGGTATTCATTCTTCTTCGTCGAGAATATTAGCACATGTAGCCGTTGAATCGTCATTTTTCTAACGCGCGATGATTTCTTTATCGCCGTTATGTTTATAATTTTGTTAAATGATATTTACTCTTTTTTTTTTCTCGTAAAATCCACGTAAGCCGGATCTTTTCAATTTCCGGAATTGATTTTAATATCTGACGTATGAAATTCATCTCGTAAGAGACTGTTCAAAAACGAGTAGAACAGTCGCGAGTTACGTGCACGCTCTAATTCTCACGATTGTATCAAAACTCAGCTTTTTTTACGGACTATTCCAAATTTAGGAAATTTGATAAATTTGTGGTTGCTGGTATTGCCTTCCAAATTTGTTCTAACAGTACCAGAAAATGTACTTCGTACAATTTCAAAGAACTTGAAAATTTCTCACCTTTTCTCTATCGAAAAAGGGCGTTGCCGAACGACATAATCTATTGACTACTTTCCATTTTCTCGCAATAATATTTTTACAATAATGAAATATTCTTCGAAATATAGCTGTTATTACTTATATGTTTTTTTTTTTTTTTTACTTGAAAGATTATATATATTTGCGTATTTATTTAAGAACAATAGACGTGTAACTGGAAAAACGAAATTTCTAATAAAAATTATTTTCTATACACGTATAATGATGAAACAGCCGAAAACTATAGATGTAAAACAATAATATATTTTTATCTAAAATCCGCTCATCACTATTAATAATGAATGAGTTAAATATACAAATCATTAGTAAATGGACATGCACTTTCACACTCACTCTGTTATTATCATCCGGAAGTAGAAGAATTAATTCGAGCACTGCATCCCGCACTTCATGCTCTTATCGGAGTCATTAACACGGCCAAGTTTGTGTCATTAAAGAATACGCAACCTACGAAATGCGATAGCAGATTACTAACACACTAGCTAAACAGATCTTTTTGAGGATTTTATCACTATCGTTGGTTACATTAAATAAACTAGTTCTTTTTCAAGTACTGCAACAAAAGTTGCAGTATAAACATCATAATCGGAATAATAATAAATAATAAACGACGATTTTCTAATTAAATACATTTAACGTAAAGAACTGCTTTCGATAAAAATCATAATTCAGCAAAATAGCTCTAATCAGCAGGTCTCCTAGGCCCTCAGGTACACTAGTCTTTTATAAAATTCTCTTAGAAAGGCTTGTTTCGATATCCTTCAAAAAATGAAATAAGTACGTATCTTATAAGCGAAACGGGAATATGTTATATTTTCTGCGTTGCAGAATTTCCTCATTAGCCTCAGGGGTAAGAATGGTGTAGTGATTAATATGGGTTTATGCAGCGATAAGACCAAAAGGAGGTTTTAGAATTTTAATGTATAATATGAAAATTTAGAAACTGCTTATGAAAATGTGAAATAAAAAATAAATAAATAAATAAATAATTAATTTTTTACTATACTATGTTTATTTTATTATCATTGTTTTACTTCATTTTTTCTATTAATAACGAAGTAATTTCAATGGGTATCACTGAACGTGCTGATAATGAAATTTTAGGGGTACCAATCTTCTCTCTTTTGTGTAAACTATATTGATACCGAGGAGAATATTTAAAGCGAATAAAAGTAAAATGCATAAATATTCGTTCACACTTACAAACGGCAGCGAATATATTGTTAACTTACTTTTTTTACATCTTCCGGATTTGTGGACCGTGCACTGCCTCTTAGATCAGAAGTGGATGTAATTTTCGGATTTAAATTCGAAAAATGGATTACTTTAATTCTTTTCGGACTGTCAGAAAAAATTTCGGATAATGATGCCGATGTAATTACTCTGTTGACATTCTACGAATTTAAAAGAGGAAATGGCAGTCTGTAAATAAGTGTCAAATCATGAAACAGATATGGCAAATAAGATAGATTTTTTTCTTTTTTTAGAAGGTATTAGGCAAAGGTTTTTTTCTTTCTATCGTTCAAAACCGAAGTATTCCATGGTTAAAATTCCGAATCGAGTGCAGTTTATTATGATTGTTGAAATTTAAATTGCTATACGATTTTTCGATTTTTTTTTTTCAAGTCCAAAATTGGTATTTTAATATTGTGTTGCAGGTCATTCTTCTGTTTTTAAATTGTTTTAGTGTAATGGTCCCGACATTTTTTTAATGAAATACGCAACATTAATATAATACAAAAAAAAAAAAAAACTAAATAAAAATAGATAATTTTTAATTTAGATTTACACAATTTGCGTATATCGAATTCGTTAATTTTCATTGTCGCCTACGCATAGCTTCTAATTATTTAAAAATACGATAAGCGAGTGTACAAATTATAATATAATACCTTGGCGACCGAGCTTTGCTCGGTATTTTATTTGTAAAATCATGTTTTTTTCAGAAAATATACTTAGATACGAATCACATACTTCTTAACTTTATTTTAATCTTATACATATTCACAAAACATGAAATATTTTAAAACTAATTTATGAGTTCACATTTATGTCTTTCCATACAGCTTGGATTTTCAATACTGAACGCAAACAAAAATGTAGAGGTCCTTCGAATTCGCTTTCTCCGGATTGTTGGAAAATGTATTCAATGACTCTGCACATACGTTGATTTTTAGGAATATATTTCTATGCGTTTTTTATTAAAAAAAATTAAATTTTAGGTATATAGGGTCGCGTCAGCTTTATCTCTATCGGGGTTTATTCGTTATAAAAACAAATAAAAAACGTTTTGTAATATTACCTGTGATCAGCTGTTTTCCAACCAATTTGAAAAAATTTCCTACTAAGTCACTGCAAAATGTAATAAGGGTATTGTTATATTTTTATATTTTATATTGAATAAATCAAGTGTGTTAGTGTGGTGTGGGCTTTTCTTTTGTTTTGCTTTTTTTAGGAAAATGCGACAAGACAACAAAATATAGGATGGGAATGGTTTTAATATTATGTATTAACTTCCGTGTATTTTTTTAGTTTATTGAATTTATATTGTGAATTGGTTCAATTACGAACTAGTGTGAAATGTAATAAATATCGTTTATTCTTCTGCATCTTTCTTTCGGATTCGCGCTAATTAGCGTCATACAGATACAACAGTGGCGACGAGGATGGGATGCCGGTGACTAAGTTACTTGGAGAATTAAAATTTTGATAATACTCCGGTAAGTCGTATACTTACAATTTTACTAAGCAATTTTCGGATTACTATTTACAATGAGCGTATCTGTTGAACAGTTGGTTTCGGCTCTTACTACTGCAATACAAAGCATGACTACACAACCGACATCAATTGTACAATCTGTTGTTATTGAAAATTACAATGAAAGTATCGAAACATTTTCGAATTATTTACAACGCTTAGAAAATTACTTTTCCTTAAAGGGAATAGATGACACAAAAGATAATTTACGTGTACAGTTATTTATTAATTATCTTGGTGCTAAATACTATAAACTTCTTTCTGATTTAACATTACCTGATTTACCGAATACAAAAACCTACAACGAATTAAAGAACCTTTTAATTTCATATTTAGACAAACCGCCCAATGAAATAATTGAACAAAATAGGTTCAGTTTACGTACACAACATGAAAATGAAAATATTTGTCAATTTATGGCTGACTTAAAAAATTTAAGTACATATTGCAATTTCAAATGTCAACACTGTAATAAAAATACAGCGGATATGCATTTACGATCACAATTTATTCGTGGGGTTAAAGATACTGAAATTCGTGAGAAACTGTTACAACAAGGTTCAGATTTAACATTTACTAAAGCTGTTGAGTTAGCTGTATCTATTGAAACGGCTAAGGCCGGAAGTAAACTACTGGAAGACTCAGGTCTTACACATCAGGTGAATTATATCAAAAATGAAATTAAGTTTAAAACAAAGAAATCATCTGATTTCTCATACGATGCTAAATCACAACCTAGATTGTACAATTGCTGTTTCCGATGTGGCGAGAAATCACACAAAGCGAATACTTGCAAACACATACATACTGTATGTAATTTTTGCAAAATTAAAGGACATTTGTTTTCTGTTTGTACCAAACGTTATAATACTAATTTTCAGAAGATGGATGACAAAAATGAGCGTAATATAAATCGTAGTAAATTAAAACAACCTTATTTTAAAAATAAACCAGATGATTCTAATTCAAATAATGCTGTATCTCAGAATCAAATTAATGCAGATGAGTACACCAATATAAACGATCTTGAATTATATCCTGTAAATAACTTACAACTTAGTACTATAAATCCTATTAAGATAAATGTACTACTTAACGATGCGCCTTTTTTGATGGAATTAGACACTGGAGCAGCAGTATCCACTATGGATTATAAAATGTATTCACAAAAATGTAATATTAAATATGAAGCTACAACTGTCAAATTAAAAACATATACCAATGAAATAATTAAACCTGTGGGCATGGTACTTGTCCCAGTTACTTACAATAATATAACAAAAAAATTGCGTTTATTTTTACTTGATGGACATTACAGCCCCATTTTTGGGCGAGAATGGATATCAGCATTTAATATAACTATACAAAATGTAGTATCTATGCCGGTCAACACTACAAATATTTGCGAAAATGATTACAAACTAATTATTGAAAATTTACTTTATGAATTTAAAGATTTGTTTTCAGATAAAATTGGCAAAATTCCAAATTACAACGCCAACTTGAAATTAAAGGAAGGAACCAGTCCTATATATTGTAAGCCCAGACAAGTACCATTTGCAATAAGAGCCCAAGTAGAAAATGAATTGGAACGATTAGAGAAATTAGATATTATCGAGAGAACAAACTACACTACTTGGGGAACACCCATAGTACCTGTCATAGGCAAAAAAGGAAATGTCCGTTTATGTGCTGATTATAAGATAACAATTAATAAATTCCTAGAAGATGATAAATACCCAATTCCTCGTATTGATGAAATTTTTACTAAATTAGCCGGAGGAAAATATTTTTGTTCTTTGGACATTAACAAAGCGTACTTGAATATGTGTGTGGATGAAGAAAGTACAAAATTACAAAGCATAAGCACACATAAAGGAGTTTTTCTAGTTAAACGTCTCATGTTTGGAGTCAAAACAGCACCAAGCTTATGGCAGCGTTTTATGGATTCAATACTTAATGGATTAGATGGAGTTACATGTTTTTTTGACGATATTACTATTCAAGCAAAAACTATACCTGAGTTAATTGATCGCTTACGCACTGTATTCACTAAATTAAAAACACATAACTTATATATAAACAGGACCAAGTCCCATTTCTTTAAAAGTTCAATCAACTATTTAGGATTTACAATTGATGCAAATGGAATACATAAATCTATGGATAAAATCGAAACAATTTTAAAAGCAAATCCACCAGAAAACATCTCACAATTACGTAGTTTCCTAGGTTTTATCAATTATTACAATATGTTTTTACCAAATTTATCCACATCAGTTCAACCACTAAATAAATTATTATGTAAAGGGCAATCATTTAAATGGTCAAAGGAATGCCAACAAGCATTTGACACTTTAAAATCTGAAGTAGCTAGTGAACGAGTTTTAATGCCCTATGATCCAAATTTACCTTTGGTTCTTGCTACAGATGCTTCACCTTATGGATTGGGAGCTTGCCTCTCTCACAAACTAAAGACAGGTGAAGAACGCCCTATTGCATTTGCATCCAGATCTCTTACAAAAACTGAAAAAGGATATAGTCAGATTGACAAAGAAGCTACAGCTATTTACTGGGCTGTAAAAAGATTTTTCATTTATTTATATGGCAGGAAGTTTATGTTACATTGCGATCATAAACCACTTACTTCAATATTCAATCCTAATAAAGAGTTACCCTCAATGGTAGCATCAAGGTTGTTGCGTTATGCACAATTTCTTAGTGGTTTTGATTACACAATCCATTACAAAAATACTGTGGAACATGGAAATGCTGACTTTCCTTCTAGGTTCCCAGTAAAAAGTAATAATCATATTATTGATAATGATGATTTAGACATTTTTCAATTACAACAGTTAGAGGTACTGCCAGTTACACATAAAGAAATAATTAAAGAAACTATAAAAGATCCAGAATTACGAATTATTTACAATGCTTTACAAACAAATAGAGGATTACAGGGCACAGTATTCCAAGGAAGAGATACAGAATTCAGTATTATAAATAACTGTATTTACTATGGTATAAGAGTAGTAATTCCAAAATTACTGAGGCCAGCAATCCTACAAGAGTTACATCGTGCTCACCTTGGAATTACAAAGATGAAAAGTTTAGCACGATCATATTGCTACTGGAGAGAGATAGATCGAGACATTGAAGATATAGCTAAAGCATGCATGGCTTGTACACAGAATCGTAACAACCCTCCAGCTTTCACAAATCACCCATGGAGCTATCCACAGACACCATGGCACAGATTACACCTGGATTTTGCTGGGAAATTCTTGGATAGCTACTTTCTGCTATTAGTTGACGCACACAGCAAGTGGCTAGAAGTAGTACCAATACCAAATATCACATCTCAAACAACAATCAAGGTCCTGCGGAACATATTTGCTCGGTTTGGACTTCCAGTTACATTAGTAACTGATAATGGAGTGCAGTTAACAAGTAAGGAGTTTGAAGATTTTTTGAGATCCAATGGTATCCAACACAAAGTTTCTGCAGTATACCATCCATCCACTAATGGACAAGTTGAGCGCTATGTTCAAGAAGTAAAAAAAAAATTAAGAGCAATGGAACAAGAACCTGGATCACTAGATTTCAAACTAGCTACCTTTTTGATGCAGCATAGAAAAACTAAGCATACAACAACAGGGCTAAGTCCGGCAGAAATACTACTAAAGGCTAGTTATCGTACACGATTAGACCTTTTAAAATATGATTATGTTGCAAAAACACAAAGTAAATCAGAAAACAAGAAACAGTTGATTCCTCGGGTATTCCAAGCAGGAGATAGCATTTTATACAGAGGCTACTCTGGACCCGATAAGTGGATTAAAGGTACTATAGCGGAACCACTTGGTCCATTACATTACCAAATACAAACCAATGAGGGAAATCAAGTAAAAAGGCATGTAGATCAAATCATTAGGTCATCTACTGGAATTGGGTCAGGAAAAGATGATGTAGTTTTACCAGTCATAGATCCTACGATCCATACTACACCAGGACCCATTCAAGGAGAACCAATACTCAACAGTGACAACCTGGATTCGCCTCCCACATTGGTTTCACCAGTGCTGCGAAGATCAGAAAGAATCAGGAGACCGCCAAATCGTTTGGATTTGTAGTTTAAAAATAAGTGTGGGAGACTGTTATATTTTTATATTTTATATTGAATAAATCAAGTGTGTTAGTGTGGTGTGGGCTTTTCTTTTGTTTTGCTTTTTTTAGGAAAATGCGACAAGACAACAAAATATAGGATGGGAATGGTTTTAATATTATGTATTAACTTCCGTGTATTTTTTTAGTTTATTGAATTTATATTGTGAATTGGTTCAATTACGAACTAGTGTGAAATGTAATAAATATCGTTTATTCTTCTGCATCTTTCTTTCGGATTCGCGCTAATTAGCGTCATACAGATACAACAGGTATACTGCGGATAAGGGGGGTTTTTAAAATGTGCACAACATATTCTCACTAATTCACTTTCACAAACAAATATATAAATACGCAAAACATTTAACATCGGCATATAAATAGGCAAAGTCCTTCTTTGTTCATTAACCAATTTTCTTTTTCTTTTTTTGTTTGGTAGCTATTGAAAATCAGTTTTTTTTTTCTCATTTAAATATAAAAGTAATACAAAAAATATAAAAAAAATGAACTGTTTGTTACGATATTTTCGATTCGTTTATGTTCTTTTTTTGTTATATATAAATGTTTACTGCATTGGTAGCGCGTGATTTTTAAACCGCCATTATGTTATCGCCCGCTGATCGACTGAAAACAAAGACCGATGCCTCTTTTTTTTTCCCCTATTCGGTCCTCGTCGTTTCCAGGTATCTGGAATTACGCGACAAAATGTTTTATTGCTTTGCACTACCAGTATTTGTTATTCGCTTTACACTACCAGAGCTGATAATCGACGACGTTCGAAAATCAAAAAATAATACATTTTCTATTAGATCGTCGTCGAAAGATCGCGCCACCAATCCTGATTAGTAGCATACTGAAAACATTAAAATTCATTTAAAACTCGCGAAAAACCGAATTCTGCCATGGATTGACAGATCGATTTATTGACTCAAAATACACCTAGTGTGCAAATTTCATTCAAATCGTTGGAGCCGTTTCCGAGATACGCGAAATAAATTTATATATGTATATATATATACATATATATAATTATTACTCGTTTAAAGATATTGGATTGATATAATAAAATACTTTTTTTTTTTTTTTTGTATACTTATCTTGATAAAAATTTAAAACTAGAATTTAGTGTTCTTCTTTTTAATATTCTGACGCATGATGTGAAGTTTATTTAGCGCGGCTGGTGCTATTTAGAATATTATCAAGTCAAAAAAAACACTGTACTATCGGAATAATCGTTTTACCGCAAAGTAAAAATTTAATTTCAACGTCTTAGAATAATTAATATACGTATAATAGGTAAAACTTTGCTTAAATTTTTGTTTTCTTCGAGCAGATTTTTGTTCGATTGTCATAATTAATCATTATTATGTCATCTACCTACCGATTACTAACAGTAATATACCAGGCCCGTGCCCAGAATTTTGGAAAGGGGGGGTTTTGAAAATTTTCTTCGCATATTTATTTTATAAATAAAAATACATTTTTCACTAATATTCATGCTATTAATAATTTCCATCATCTTGATTTATATATTAATAATTTAAATAAACGAATTACTGTATAAACATTAATAAAAATTAAATGTTATTGATTATACTCGTAACAAAAAATTTTGCATAAAATATTGTGCGGATTCGGCCACCATGACTTTCGATATTTATCACGCTGTACCGAATTAAAAAATGATAATGATTACTCCTTTTCCAAATTCTAAATTCCACATTTCTCCGCGTTTTGACAGTTTCTCAGGCTTATTTCTCCGATTTCTATTTCTCTGGTTTCTACGGGCAGCGTGCAAACTGAGCATTCTCCGACCGTAATGCTAGATAGACAAATTTCGTGGGAATTGCCAATGTGCACGGCGCCAATTTGGCGATCCGTGCATAAGTGTGTGTTAATTATATGAGGGTGGTTCGTCCGATGTTTGTCCGATCTGGCGTTGTGTGGGTCGGAGATGCGAGTCGAGCTACGTCGAGGCGTGAGAAGTTTTTTCGTAGAACCTGAAAGAACCGACGCAGGGTACCCGCCATTCCACCAATTTTGAAAATGTTCTAGAAAAATCGGTGGCGTGTTCGTTTTTTTTATATATATATTTTTTATTATTAAGCAAAATGGCCGTTCAATAAGATCGTGGTCGGATTCACTGTGAATTCGGCCGATCAGTCTTCGCTTCCTCGTGGTCGCGGTTAGATCTCGACTGCTTTGGCCAGGAGGCATTTTTTCATTCTTTCTCACAACTACACGCCGTTCGAGGCAAAATTTATATTTTTTCACTGCTTTGGCCGCTTGAGGCAAATTGTACCCTTTTGAATATTCGTTTTTTTTTTATGATCGGTCTATATACGTTTTTCTTTTAAATATAATTGGATTTACTCCTCTTACAAAAAATTTCTCTTTTATTTCGATATTTGGACACGTTTTCGTGATATCTCCGCCGCGGAGACCTTTCTTTTTTTCGTAGACCTTAGGAAGGCCTAAAGCTCTGCCCGAGCGAGCTAACGGTTACGTTACACCGGAAGAAAAGTAACGTTGGCGCCCGGAAAGTTTTTTTTAATTTTATTTTTATATTTTTTTTTTTTTGTTCATCGCGGAAGCTGGTCTTTTACAAATGTCGCCTAAGAACAGGGACTTGCGAAGAAAGTGGTCAGTTACAATATTAATGAAGTACCTAAGCTATTTCAGTTCTCATGGGGGGGGGGGTTATCCCCCAAAACCCATCCCGTGGACACGGCCTTCTAATATACACATTAGACGGAACGAAATTAGAATCAACGAGAATAATCTCGCGTACGCGGTCACCGGAAAGAACTAAATGGAAAACTGTACAGTATTACAGTATTATAAAAAAATTTCAGTTCTTCCAGCGCGTTATTTTTACCTTGGTACTTATTAGTTATACTAATTTATTTTTGTCTTCCTTTTTCTACGCAAATGGGTCATCCGTACAAAATATGGTTCATATCGAAATATCCGATAAAACTGCGCTGAAATCGAAGAAAAAATTTAAATTTTTTGGCAACCATGTGCGTTTTCTTTATTGTTTATATAAAAAATGAAAAACTCACAAATTATTCCTTTTCCAAGTACTTAATCTCATCCCCATCTGAACAGTTAAAGTCGCTGCATACATTGTGTTTAGCGTGTATGTATTCTTTGAAACCGCTTAAAAACGACATATATATTCAATTGCACTTTAATTCATATTTCAAAATAAAATCGTTCTGTTTTAATGGTACCTATGGAAAAAGTTGTAAAAAACATTGGAGCAAAATCGCGTAAAAAATTAACACTTTGAAGAAAAATCTCGTGTACGATCCCTAGAATTTATCCGGTGTGTCGTATTTGAGGAAAAAATATGCAGAATAAGTATACAGCCTTATTAGAAATGAAATTCCACCTTAGTATTCGCACTAGTATGATGCTTTCTGTTAGTTATTCGTATACATTATTGGGTTTAATTTTGGATATTTTTTTTTGCTTTTTTCGTGGATTTCTTTTTTTTTTCATTCTTTTATTTTTATCTGCTCTTAATTGGCCCCTTAAAACTACATTTCACTATTTCGAAATTGTCGCGTATAAACAGATTTTTTTGCTTAGAAATACTTTTCACCCTTTTTCTTTTTGCTTCTGCGAATGAAATCCGGGGGATGATTTTTTCTAAGAGTTGCTTGCTGCTAATCCTCTTTTTGATAATTTCGCAACTTTTTCTCGTCTGATTTCTTCGTCAGCAAAGCTCTGCGCAGACATTAAAAAAGTATGAAAAAAAAAAAAAAACAATCAAAGAAAAATAGAGACGGTATAAATAGGCAGTAGCAACGCGATAGCCTAGCAGTTAAGGTGCTTGGCTACCAAACCAGAGGTATCATAGGTTATCGAGTCTTGTCTCGTTCCAGATCCAAGTCGTTTCCAGGTTTATACCTAATCTGAAATTGAATATTGGTTATACCAGAAAATTATCTATGGAAAGTAAACGCGGATAAAGGGTCTGGCCGCAGTATTCTCATCCGTAAGTACATTATGAACTTTAACTTCACAATCGATCATACTCTGTCAAGGATATATGGAACTTGCTTTACTTTATAAATGGACGAGTACGTACATATTGATAAGAAAAACAACGGGACAAGCGACTTGTAGGTGCGTGAATATTAACCTAAAAAATCTGTATTTAAACATGTTCATAATGTAGATGATACCTTTCAATATTGTTCCGCTTAAGAAGCATTGCCATTCAATCTACGTAGATATCATAAAATCGATTACAGCGCCATCTTTCAATTACGTTTAAAACCATTAGTTTTCCTTCAAATCGCGCCAAGTCGCTTTAACAGTAATTCATCATTTTTAAAATTTCTCATCATTCGGAATTATTACTACTACATATTGCCGGTCCAACAAGTGGACGGTACAGATGCTATCACTGCCGTACCAGACCGGAAAAATTTATTTTCGACTTATAGCTTTATTAGAAAAATTTCACATGCCTATAACGCTCGTTTCTAGATAGTACAATAATACAATTTTCTATTGGCGATAAAAACTAATTGTAAGTTTGTTTCTGGTTTTTTTCCAAAAATTGAAGGGCAACGCGTTCCGACACTTCCCATCATATGAAATGTGAAAAAAGGCTCAGTTCCGCACGTTTTTGATTAAATTGAAAAATAACGAGATTTACCGGTAACCAATACGATTAACAGCAAATATTTCTAAAGAAAGGGGAATCAGTAAGATGTACGAAGTGGAAACTCCAGCTCGTTCATTTAACGATTAGTGCATCAAGAATTAACGGTTTATTCGTGTAAAAATTCGGAATTTTAGCACTTCGTCAGAATAAGGAAATATGTTGTTGTTTAATCAATACAATGAATTTTATAACGGCAGCGTAAAATTAGAACATAATTATCTTACGATGATGCAAACTTCTTATTATCGTACACACTAAAATAAATTATTAGCGTGCAACTAGATGAAGCGAGATTAGTATAAACTTCGTAAAATTATATACGACGCATGAGAATACAGAGGTGCGTATCGACGAATCAAGTTCCACAAAAGTTTACTCTAGTAATAAAGTTGCCGATCATTTGGCGAATATTTATTACAAATGCGTAAAAAAGGGCGTACAACTGAGCGGCGAAATTTGAAAAACTTGTACATGATCGGCGGAATCAGATGATACTAGCCGTAAATAATAACTGGAATAAAAGTATGAAAAACAGGAATGAAAAATATGATCATACAGAGGATTTTTAATATCATCTCAATTCCTATTGAAAATATAAAAAATCGATTTTAATAAAATTACAGAAATTTAGTATCAATAAGAATTTAATAAATATCAAATTGAATCAGTGTCAAAAATAAATCCACAGAATTATATGGAAAGTATTGAAAAATAGAGCTTACACAAAAAGGTTCTTTACGTATAGCTTTGCTATTCGATATCTCTGATTGATTTGACTATATTAAAGCAGAATTATTGTTAAATTTATTAGAACTATTAGAGATCTCGATATTAAGAATATTAAATGTCAGAAAAACATATACATTACACAGTAAGAAATTGAAAATATAAAAAAAAAAAATATTAACGAACGGTTCATTGCAAGGTTCTGCATATTATCAGCACATTTATGGAACATGATAATTTCACAAATATACAAAATAATAATTTCACAAATATACAAAATAATAATTGCACAAATATGCAAAATAATAATTTCACAAATATACAAAATAATAATTTCACAAATATACAAAATAATAATTTCACAAATATACAAAATAATAATTGCACAAATATACAAAATAATAATTGCACAAATATGCAAAATAATAATTTCACAAATATACAAAATAATAATTTCACAAATATACAAAATAATATTTCGCGAAAATATTAAAATTTTTGCAAATGTTGATGATATGATCCCACTAATTACAAGTCATTCAAATTTACAACTAAAAGGCAAATTATATAATACGTATAGGTGTATAAACATTAAAAGTTTTCTAAGAGAGGAACAAAAGTTAGCATAATAAATGTAGAAATTTAAATTTACTGAGTTATTGCTTAGAGTTACAAATAGTAAAATGAATTACTTAGAAGTATCGATAGATGTAAATTTTTAATTTGACAGTCATATTAAGTATATGACGCAAAAAGTATCTATAAAGTCCTAATTATTTATAATAAATGATGAAAAGCATTAATATTACACATAAAAGTACTATCTTATGAAACGTATCGTCAAAAAGATATATTAAGGGAAGATCGGGGCCCTTCGTACGCGGGGCACATTCGTACAGTAGTTATAAAACAAAAACGACCAGTGGTGTGAACGTGCTTTTGCATGTGCACGTAAGTTGAGTGAAGTGACAGGTGACATCGCATTTTCGCGCTTGGTAAGTAATTTTTTCATCAGTGTTTTTGGTTTTTATTTATACTAGTTGTGTTAAGTTTTTCTACGTGGTATTTTTTCAGTAACTAGTGAAGATCCTTAAGAAATGTTTTTAATAATCAATTTATCCAGTTTACATGCTAGTATGAAAAAAAAGGTTATATTCAATGTTATTAGGTTAATGGGGTACATTCGGACAGAACCAGAGGGGGGAGGCATTCGTACGCTTATGAAGGTGCTCCAACAGGCACAATAGACAAGCGATGTGTTTGTATTCTCTATAATATTCAACATTGGTTTAATTGTCGATAATCTCTGTCAGCTCTCATCATCTGCAACACGGGATTCTTGCAGGTTCCACAAAAATCTATATTCCAAACGTGTAACTCACCGACAACGACTGATATCTGTGAACTACAAAAGTCTAACACAAATAAATGTGAACTAGTAGCCTTAGATAACCTACCAATCCACCAAACTGTACCACCTAAAACTCTTTTAATACCAGAGATGCAATTTGATCCTATCCAACTGTTGTAAAAAATAAAAATAAGAAAAAAAAAAGGAAGACAGCCACGAAAATCATGTATTTATACCGATAGGCCCGAAAAAGAAAAAAATTCAAGAAAAATACAAAGAAAAGCAGTTGAAAAAGCTAGAACAAGAAACAAAAGCTAGAGCTAAACAAATGAAACGTGTTTTAAAGGATTTAAATTCAAAGATAGAGAATAAAAAAGCTAAATATATAGAAAGTGATAACTTAAAATATGAAGAATCGGATATACGCTTTTCAATGGAGTTCAATTTCTATCCTAGATGAAGATGAAACTAATTGTGGCAATTTTGAAATGGACTCAAGTATCAGTGATACCAGACAACATTAAAGACGGTTCTTTTATTTTGGTTAAATTTCCGAAGAAAAAATCTGTAATTTATTACGTAGGAAAAGTAATAAGTCCAACTGTTCTCGTACCAAATTCAAAATTTCTTAGCTCAAAAAGAAGCCAGGATCATCGTGGACATTCGTTTTCCCAAATATTGAAGATATGAATACCGCATATATTACTGACATTGAAATGATTCTACTTGACCCTAAACGACCATCATTTTGTACTTCTAGAACTGTTAAAACTATTCACTTTCTCCATCAACTTATCTAATTTTAATGTTCAATAATGTCTATATTACCACCTTGTTGTTAAACGGCAATCTATTTCTAGTGCTAGTCTGCGGCAAAGATTGCAAAAATATGATTGATCTCTTAATTTTTGGTACTTTCGTATTAAATAGTAAACACAAATCGTTTATTTTTCTCAAAGAAGTTTTAATTTTTTGTTGACTAAAAAAGAAGTCTTTTAATTTTTGTTAATTTTGTGTGCTCATTTTTATTGCTAAATAAAAGATTTTTTTGATTCTATTTCAGTTTTAATTGCTTGTATGAAACTACCTCACTGCGTCTGAAGGTGCCCCTTATACTGTATGAAAGTGCCCCACATGTGAGGAAGATTCGTACGAATTCCAAATTGAACTTAAGTTACTAATATGCAATAAATACAAGATATAATCATCTGACAATTTTTCATATTAATCTCAGATAAATATACTGTTGCTAGATATAATCAGTTAAATTTTCAATGAATTAGTCGAAACAAAAAAAAATAAAATGTAAATAGCGTACGAAGGGTCTTCCCCTACATATTAAAAAATTTAATAATTTATTAAGAGAATTTCAAAAAATTATAGCCGTCAAAATGGTTAACTCATATAAAATGGTTAATTATTTATCATTAGTATTAGCGGGAATAATACACTATGTAAAATAAACATATAATATTATTTTGAATTAACTGTAAAGAGAATGGTGAAAAATACAAGGAAAACCCTACAGAGGGAGAAGAAGACTGGAAATGGTAACATCGAATCTGATTAGCAAAACATTTCAGAAAACAGTGACGGATGCCAGAAATAGGATCATATGAGTTGCACGCGATCTCTTGTTCCAAGAGCTGCGACGACGACGACGACGACGAAAGAGCATGGTTCATTCACATATTATCAGTAAAATTTCTCAATAACAATTACAACGTACCATCACAACGAATCAAATTAAAAACACTTTACAATTATATTAATCAGATTAATGATAATTGCGAAAATTATGTAACGAGATTTTAAAGTTTTTTTCCTAATACTTGTGACATTAGAAAATATAAATATTTTACTCCAAATTTTTACTTACGTCCATTTTTAACTGGTCATGATTTATTTAAAGATTTTTTGTATAAAAAAAAAATTGCGTTTTAAGGACTTGCGTGTCTCACGTTTAGAATTAATTATTAAGGATCGATTTTATTAATTTACCGAATAAATAAAATAAAAAATGTGTACTTCAATTATTGGGGGGAGGGAGGATTAAGGGGGCCTTCAACAGTTATTTGGCCCGGGGGTATTTTTTTCCTTAATTCGGCCCTGATTTTAATTTTTAAAGTTGCATTAAGCTGAACAAATTCACTATCGAGGAATATTCCACAAGTCCACTATTTATATACGAAATTTAACCTTGTGAGTTCATTATGTATTTGATTAAAATGTACGCTGTGTATTAATTAGCGGACAATAAATAAAAACAATTTTAAACTAACCGGTCCCAAAGACGATTTTATGTAATTAACGAATTAATACTTCTTCTTGCATTGCAGGTACTGTATCGCCGAACGTGATCAAAAGTTCCGATAAAAATTTTGAAAGACCGAACGGAATTCTTTAAGAAGAGCAATTGGTTGAAGGTAGATTTTACTAATTTGAACGCGTAACAAGATTTGCTTGAAATATCTGTAACAAGCATGAGTTGACAATGAACTGTATGACTGAAATCAGTAAAAGCAGAAACGCAGAAACAAAATTATTTCTTGGGTGGAAATCATTCGATTAGTATAGTTGCAGAATGTCCGAAGCATTTTAAAGTGTAAAGGTCCGATGAAAAATCTTCCGTCGAGTTTATTGTACTCTTATGTTCATCAGTGGAGCGATCCGTGAGTTCTAAATCTTTAGCGTTCAAAAAATTTAAATCATTAGCTTTAAAAACTGAAGAGTGCGTATCGGTTGGCAGGCTACAACAAAGCAACAAAGAAACCGGGTGACCACCCGCTCGACTTTATTTTTCATCACAACTTCCATCAAAATTACATTAGACATTTATCGCACCATGAAATTGGCTTCCCTGCATCATCTGCATAAAAGGAAACACTGAAACAAATCAATGCTACACGGCTTGCTTGATACCGCAATCGATGTTGTAACGCCGATCACGTCCCTTTTTAGATTGTTCCGGTATCCGATCAACAAACATTTAAAACATCACGGAATTAGCTTCTCTACGGAGAAATCTAGTGCCGAATACTTGTTTGAAATTTCTTCGTCTTGATCAACCGAAAACCATTTCAGATGTGAAAATAACAATTTTATCAGTGTTACCGTCTAGGTGCAATTCTTGCTCCTCGTGCCCAGTCCAACCTTAATATCTCTCGCATAAATGTATGCAGTTTACAACCGAGAAATCGTACATTCCGTCAGATAGTAAAAAAGTTGCGAATTCGCTTTTTTCGTAAAACACTCACCCATGACTATTATTCTGTCTCCGCGGAAATATTTTTTATCGAAAATGATGCGTGGTCGGATTTTTTAAATTGTCCATTATTGAAATATAAAAACGGTACGAAAATTTTCTCCAGCTCTAAGTTCAACTAATTTAAAATGCTCGAATCATTCAATTACAGGTGAAATTCGAATGGACCACTCAGTGTCGTTATTTAAGATGAAAATTTTGCCTGGTAGTACGTGTATCGGTCGCCTACGAAAAAATAATATTATTTTTGTTCTATTGAGGTTTATTCAGATTTTCCAGTTGTTGAAATGTCCGAGTAGTTCTTTTAAATTATGGCTGTGATCCGAATGGCGGTATATAGGGGGCATTGTCACCAACGCGCATCGGACAAATGTTAATGATAGGGGCAGAGTTTTGGGATTTCATAGAGAAACAAAGAAAACAGATCAGAATCAATTACGCTCTGCTGTACACGACTCCTACTGAAAATCTGCGAATAATCTACTTTTTAAATACTAGGTTATTATTTTTATTAAGAACGTTGTGAACTTGGTTTCAATCATTTCGAAAATAATTCCATTCTTGTCAGGTGGCACACTGCTTTTGCAACATGCAATAATAGTATTCCGGCATGTTTGTTCCAGTTAAGGTTGTTAGTGATGTATTTACCGATTCTAGTTAGTTGATGAATAGTTAAGTACTGAGGCCTGAAATGTTCACGAGTACTGTTTTTTTATCGTTAGAATATACAGATGTAGTCGGAGAAATATCGTTTTTTCAGTGACTTTTTAAGTTAGTAGGTTAAATATTATTTATGAACAGTCTCAGCTTGGTTTAAAAAGTTAAAAATATTTTACTGTTGCGGAAAGCTGAGAGAATTGACCAAGCATGTAAGTTTGATGGTAGCTTTTGGCGGTAGTTTTTTTCTGGTTCTAATAACCCGTTAGAATTTTTTACCTTTTATCTTTTTCACGAATTTTACATGGTGTGACAAGTTTAAAATTACACATACAGCAGAGAATTATTGTCCAACCGTCAATTTTACCTTATTAATATTATTTCTTATAAAAAGATTTGCAAGTGCTCCCTGGATGGACACGATAACAATAATAATAATAATAAATCAAATCATTTATTTATTAATTTCATTAAAAAAAAAAGAAATACAATTTATAGCATAATAATAGAAGATAAATAAATAACCATAATAATAAAACCTAAATAAATAAATTAGAAGAATAAAACAAAAAAAAAAAGTAAATAGGACAATCCTGCTTATATGCAAATTGCACGTGTAGCAGGGTACAAATAACGATACACAGGCCAACACAAACAAAAACCAGTAAAGAAAATTTTGAATTTTAGTATGAACCTTGGAAAAAGAAAAGTCAAATTTTGATCTGCTAAATCAGCCTGTATTTACAATAGAATTTCGATTTTACAACTATAAAAAAATAAACAAGAAATCTTATATATTTAAATGATATGCACAACTGTGTAATTCTTGCCCATACTTGAACGGTGATAATGAACAACTCACATAATAATAATAATAATAATAATAATACAATAACAACAAATAAGAATAATAACCATAATACTACTAATAATAAACTGAATAAATAACAGTAATATTAATAATAATACGATGAAACTAAATGAAGTAATCTATTAATATTAAAATGACAATTACGATACTTAACTGAATGAAAATGTACTCTGTCTAAATTATACTAAGGAGTAATAATACATCCAATAATAAATTTAGATAAAATTATGAATATTTTCTTTTTTCTTTTTTTTCTCCCTTTTCTCTTTTCTCTTTCTTTAAATATTTGTATCACGAGATATAATATAATTTATCAAATTTTTACGCATTTTTTTGTAGTTTATTAAATTTTCCTCTAAAGAAATTGGTAAAGAATTAAATAATAAAGACCCAATACATACATATTATATATAGTATGAATTCGCGTGTGATATTTTTTGAAACGAGAGAGTTTGGCTTTCTCAGTATTAAAACTTCGTGTACTACCCTTAACATATGCTATGATAAACAAATTTTTATTTTTAATTACGTACTGCAAAAAATTTAACTTGGTATAATTACGATACATTTAACAGCTCATAATTATCAGAAATAGGTGTCTTTTTACATATAAGGGGAAAAACTGAATTTTGCAGCTGAATTAAAGGTTTTAAATTGTAATTTGCTATTTTTTTTCCCCAGTGCATTATGCATTATGCCATAGGATAGAACTGGTTGATAAATGGATAGATATAAACGGATTAAATGAGCTTTTTTAAAAAAAATGTTTAAAATAGTAAAAGACATAATTCAATTTCCGCAATTTTTTCTCCAGGTGTAATGTTTACAATAATAATAATAATAATAATAATAATAATAATAATAATAATAATAATATGCGAGTAGTTTATACGTCACAGTATAGATGTTTGTTTGCGCGTCAACAAGCAAGGATAAATATTGCGCTATTATAGATACTTACTTTCTAAAGACACTTTTAATGCTCACCTTTGAAATTTTTATTTTTAACTTTAGGGAGTGTAAGCCTATGAATAAAATGAGTCTGATTAATATTTTCAATGAAAATTAATCTCCTCCATCATTATATGTCGATTCTTAAGTAACCATTCTACAAGAAAATAAAAACAAACCTTTTGCCTTTCTGAAATAACTAAAAAAAAAAAAAAAAAAGAATGCAATCGCGGTTTTTTCTTACTTGAAATTTGTGTAAAAATTATTTAAGTGGAAATTTTTTACAACTATATTAGTTGTTTTCAAAAATTCAAAAAAATTGCATTTACCGATTGTTTGCATTTTAGTAAATAAAATTAAATGAATTTAATGTAAAACAGCCGAGCCAAAAAGACTTCGCTAATTATACGAAAACTGACAAATCTATTTTCATAACAGTCTCGTGTTTTGTTTCGCTATACGTTATACGTGAGTAAAAACTAATTAGTAAGATTAATAGTGTAAATAGCAAAACCTCTAATGGGAAGCTGGTAATTTCCCGCTATATGTAAAAATGACTCTGGGACAAGGCTGTGTCCACGGAGATGAGTGGAGGGTTAAACTCTTCCCCCCGCACCATAAGAACTGAAATAGTTATTATAAATACACAAAAATCTGAAAAAAATCAAAAATTTAAAATAAATATCGATGATTTTTTGGAATGTTGTTAGCTTTAAAAGAAAAAAGAAAAAAGATGCTGCATATTTTTAGGTACTTCATTAATATTTTATGCAAAATTTTTTATTACGAGTCAATAACATGTGTAATTTTTATTAATGTTCATATACGGGTTAATTCATTTATGTAAATTATTAATATATAAATCAAAATTATAGAAATTATTAATGTATGAATATTAGTCAAAAACATGTATTGTTATTTATTAAGAATAAATATGCGAAAAAAATTTTCAAACCCCCCTTTTAAAATTCTGGGTACGGGCCTGCTCTGGGAGGGCGGTTTTTACATCACAACTCTCGCGTCATAAATTAAATTTAAATTAAATACAAAACAAAAAAAAAAAAGGGGAAAGAAGAAAACTTTTATAATCGTATAATCAATATAATTTTTCTTTTTTTAAATTACATCGAAGGTGCAAAAATAAGATTAATTACCTAGTGCATCTCCAGAAAAAAAAGGGGGGTAAACCACCTACGACTAAATAATTCGCCATTACTTGCGATATGCCGAACAATAATAACTAACAATAGCGGCAGCAGTAATGTCGATTATGAAACTGATCCGTTTAAACGTCGGCTTTTAAAGTGTAATTTTTCTCTCATAATTTACCGGAACAAAAAACAGAAAAAAGAGCGGAGAGTCAAATCTGTATTTAAGGCTCAGGACGATCCGCTGGAAAACGAACGGAATTCATCTCATGAAGCATGACAGAAGAAAAATGTGATTCGATTCCAAAATCAAATAATTAGCACACATAGTAAACGGGACGCCAGTACACACACACACACACACATAGTCACCGCATCTCGCCTGCAGACAGCCAGCATAATGAGAGAGACAGAGAACGCCAAAGTTTAAACCAGCTGAATTTACGTCTACAAACAGCGCAGACAACAGGTCGACACGTCGGACGGGAACAAGTTCAATCGGGTACACGATGGACGACGACGACCGATCGTTTAAGTGCCTAAGGTAGCTTCCCTTCTTGGCCCCATCATCTCATTAGTAAAATAAAACCAACGTGCTCGCTTTGCTCCATGGTGCTCAGTCTGGTGATGCTGTCGGCGATCGAACACGGTAGTGGAACCGAGTCGGCACACAGGTATTACTGCAGGTACAACATTTGGTATTAATTTCGTAGAAGAACGCGTTCCCCGCGTCTAGATCTCTCCCGTTTAAATTTCTAAATAATAGCGCATCCGATGTGGTTCTCTGCGTCGTGAAGTTTTTCCTGTAATGTTTGCCGTTCGCTTTGTTTCTCGCATTATTTCGAAATAATTAAAACATCGCGAAATAAACAAATATCGATATTAAATATTATTCGTATCGTATCAAGCGCAAACAGAAGCGACATTGCGGCGACTCCAGATTTCAAAGAACGCGCTATTTTCGTCGGGGAAACCGAGACAAAACGCAGACAGGTTCGTTGAAATTATTCTAATTGTTTACCGATGGAACAATGATTGTTTTTAATTCTTCGATATAATCGGAACGGGCTAATGTTATTGCTAAAAAAAATTTCTGAAAATTTTTATTTAATCAATTAAATTAACATCGTACTATAATCAACATCGGATTTTTCACATTATGCACACGAAGATCAGTTCAACCGGTACATTTATTTGCTCACTTAAATGGTCAGCCCCCTCGTCTTCTTAACAGTTTTATGCATATGCGCGCCTCTCGCTCTCACGCTGTTTGTCAATCACTCCGTCTCGAACATGATCAGATTATTTTAACCGAAAAGATTCAAATCTCTCTCCGTTATAGCATCGTCTACTTTTTAGACCGGCGAATAAATAAAATCAACAGTTTTCACCGGAGAAAAACAATTTTAATTTCTAATTGTCGTAAGTACTAAAACGAAAACAACATAAATGCTCGATTTTTGAAACATTTTTTCCAGAATTTGAGCTCACATTGGTTCCTTTTCTGCTCTTTCCCGTTTGCATAATAAATAATAGGCCAAGTCCTGATATCGCGATTAACATTTATGCCTGAAACCCGGATTTTTTACGTGAAAAATAAAAATTTTTCGTTATACACTTATATTTTCTATTATGAAAATATTTAACGCAAAGCACAGCGGAAAAATTAGTAAAATTATTAACAAATTCGCTTCGTTTAATCTGCTTATTGAAAATACACTTGTAACGGAAAATTTTCCAACAAAACGTTAAATCTATAACTAGGAGTACATAAGAAAAATGAAAGGAAAATTACTACTTTTTGAAATTTCCCGTTCGAAAAAATATCATTTTCATTCGAAGCAATACCCCGGCGGCACATACATAAAATCTGCAGAGCGGGGTTTTTCCTCTCGCGATATAATTCTTCCACAAATTTTTTTTCGTTCCCTTTTTCGGGGTTCTTTTTAAGAATAGAAGGTGATGAAAATGCTTCTCCTTTTTGCGCGGATTCCGGAAACATTCGTATTCTTAACGACAACTGTTTCGAAATTAAGAAAATCAATTAGAGACACTCTTCGGTACTGTTGATGCTGAAGACGATGAAGTTGCCGTGAATTTCCTTTTTTTTTTTTGTAATTGTTAAGCCCTACGTAACGCCACCATTTTGATGTTCGGCATATAGACGCACACTTCGAGTAGTGCCCCTTATTCTCACTATAAACCCGGATTAAGTTGTTACTTTCTTTTTTTATCTACCGCAGAACAGCGTGTATCCAACAACTGGCTGCACTAGCCAGCAGTTAGATAAAATGATAACGACCGGGAATATTTGCATATAAACCTGCTCCCCTGGTCTCGTTACTTTCGCAGCGAGAGTCAAAAGATCTCCGTTGCTCCATTTTCATTTCATCGACGTGTTCTAAAACAGCCGAACCTACTAACTTTTCTAACTGTACCTAGCTTTTTTTCTGATAATTTTAAAGACGCAAAATAATTATCTACGAATACAATCACCGTTAGGTTTTTTCTCTTTTTTTTTTTTCTTTTTCTTGCGATGCACCTTCAATGTAATACGATGCTTCTTACCGCATACTCTTGTTATTAGATTTTTCCTCGGTACTTTGATAAATGCCAAAATAGAACCTAAACGGAAATTGCGCCATTACCGAAATGAATGGGTTTCCTTCGAATGCACACTGCTGCAGACTGCATTTTCAGAAGTCCCATGGTATCGTTCGTCTACACTAGATGGGGTTTTTTCCTACACGGTAAATTCACGCAAAGCTTTAAATGATCCGCCTGAAGTTGTACTATTTTCCGAAGTCAATTAAAATTAGTATTATTACTGAAATGCGTAATTTCAGCAAAACGATTTCGCCGAACATAACACCGAAATCGCAGGTGTCGTTACATCCCACAATACACTCATCTCCGCTGTAACCTTTACATAGCCGCTAATGATACAAATAGCTGAAAATGCTTCGAGATTTTCTAATGCATTTTCTACACTAATTGCGTAACACTGTACTTTATAATCGTCATTGGAGGGGGGGGGGGGGAAAGGACTGAGAACTTTCAAATGGACTAAACGGTTTTTGAATATAATTACGTAAATAAAACAATTCCGCTTCTCTAGATCATTTGTTACGTAATTATGTAGAAGATCTATTCCATTTTAATACAAATTTCAGAACTTTCTTTCTCATATTCTTTCGTTTCAAGGGTTCTCTTAATTTAGGCAAATTCTTATTTCCCCCTCCGAATTTATGTTGAAAATTGACAAAGTCGTACTCTATATCTTCCTTCTCTTCTACCGACATGAATTACCATCGTTAATACATCAATACAGCTGTGCCGATTTAGATTACTAACGTTTCCTTCCACATCATCTATAGCAGAATCTTTATATCAGTCTCTAAATTAACTTGCGGAGAGCAGCATAATATATATATATATATATATATATACATATATACGTATATTGATTTCTCCAACTTTACCAAATTACATTTTTACTTTCCTCTTTTTCTAATTTTTAGACATCGTAAGAGCAGTATGGAGCACTTAAAATCAAACAAGGACCTAAATGTAGATCGTCGGGTAAAAGACGCGGCAATGCTATTTATCAATAAATATAAAACGAATATCGTTATAATTATAATAAAATTATCGATCACGGTACCGACTTTTTTATCGACATGGTCGAGCAAATTGATACAGACTGAAACAGGGTTAACGAATAAACGTAAAACACTGGCCGATGAAATTTCCGGACAAAAAATAATGACGAGATCACAAATAACATTTTGGAGTGCAACAAGAAACAGAAAAATATGTAATTATTTAATCGTTACAAAAAATCAGCTATCTTGTATCGCGCGAGAAGTCAACGCTGTTGCAATTATAAAATTTAAAATGTGAAATTATTTATTTTTTTATTCGAGCGCGTCAACACTTCATTATCCCAGCAACGCGTGTAATGATTGTTCACGTTTCCGATGCATAGGGCAGCGCGATTCGATCGAAGGAGGAAATGTCGTTGCCTGATCAATTATGTGAAATCGATCGGAACAGATGATGCAAAAAAAAAAATTCGAGAAGTACGTAAACAGCCGATTATTTGAGGTAGAATGTGGTTGGCGGAGGTTTAGTTTAGAACCGCGAAAAAAGGTGACAATTAAATCAAAAAAAAGAAAAGTTAATCAACTTTATAAATTGAAAATACAATTGGTAATCACGCAAGTGCGTGTCCGCGTTTCCAGTTGTTTCAAAAACTTGTCCGAGCTTACCTTAACCTTATTCGGAACTGACTTCGGTTTTAGTTTAAGAAAAAAAGTCAACGTCTTCTTCGTGTTTTTATTTAAAAAATGTTTACATTTCATTAATCTGTTTTTTGGTTTGATAATTTTATAAGAGAATGAAAATGTACACAGGAAGATCGCGATAGAATAAGCCAGGATGCCCGAGAGATAGTAACCTAAAAATAAGTCACTCCGGATGAAACAGTGGCAGCATACATGAAACAAAAGCGGAGGCGGATGAATGAAAAAGAGATGATGTATTCTTGCAGAGGGAACGGTAAATATGTGTACGAGGTGGTGCAACAGAAATAATGAAAATTTAAATAAATGTTGGAAGGATCTCAGAAAAAGATAGCGGAGAGGATAGCGCAACAGACTCGGCCCGAAAAGTCAGATGTCTGGGAAGATATTTCTGGAAGTCGGAATAATCTTTATGAAAGGTTAGCGGAGCGGGGGGAATGGGAATTTACTATTTTTCAAGCTTCACTTTCGATTCATCCAGTTATGCCATTCTTCCTACTGCGCAAATTTTCCCGGCGTTAGGTATGCAGCACATAATGTTAAATATCGCGCTCGGGAAATTTATCGACTATGTCATGAAAAAAAAAAAAAAAAGAGCCGAGAAAAATAAATTCCAGAATATTTCGAGAGATAGAAAACAAGACAAAGGCTAAGGCTTTTCCACATTGTAATCTGTCTTTTTGCATTTTACGAATGCCATCATCATCATTATCTCCTTAACCATTCGGTTGGTGTCAACCTATCCGTATACTTTTAGCTGTACCGATATAGGTTGTGTACCAGGCAATTATTATACGCAACGCAGGTGTACACACGCAACAAGACTACATTCGGAACTGATAGTGATCGTTTGATTTACATCGTTTGCAGTCCCCTGTGTGTCTGCTGTGTACTGACCTAGCGCGCATATAATGATATGCATGTCTGCCATTGCCTTCCACGTGATTATTAGCGAATATTTCAATTTTAATAATTCTTTGCAATACAGTTCTGTCGTCGCCCGGGATCGAACCCGTTACCTCCGTAACGGGGGTCAACAAGCACTCTAGCAACTAGGCTAAATGCCAAATATGAAAAATAAAATCTCGAAACGCAATTTGCCCCAAAATCCGTATGCTGTAAGCTGACTGAATTATGGGTCGAGCATTTAATTCGTCGCAAACCGTAAATAACATTGCTAACTATTGAACAACTTCTTAAAACCTTAAAGAAAAACTTTTTAAAAAGAGGAATAACAAAAGCTTAAAAACACTCGGAAAATCGCCAAAACAACTGTACAGTAACAGGAGAAAGTACGTTTTCGTTACGACGATTGTCTCTTTTGCGTATTTATCAATAAAGACTGCTGAAAAGCCTACGCATTTTCACGTATATCGGTCGCAATGACGATAACAAAGTACTATTTTTGAACTTTAGACAAGGTACAAAGAGAAAACATTTAAATCTCTCTTTTCTTTAGATACATATTTAATTATTTTCCACTATTTATACGGGACGAACTAGTTCGGTTCGATGCGATTATAATTATATTGAAAAAAAAAAAAGAATTTGCATCGTGCCCCAAATTCGAATCTTACGATGACCGAAATTCAACTGGAGCGAGAGTGACATTAAAACTGAAAAGAGCGCATCTCTATGCTCGATTAATGCTAGCATGCCGTACCATTTGACACTTGCGATAAGTCGATAATATCGTTCGCGTATTAATTACATAGAAAAGATGTTTTCCTCTGAATAATTACGTGAGATAGAATTCACAGTGAACCGGTTGCCGATGAAATTGAATAATCGATTGAAAGTTTGTCGACTTAAACTTTATCGAATGTTATATCTAGGTAAGCCGGCATTTGTTAATAATGAAATAATTAAATGTACGTAAAAACAATTTCGATAGAAATGAATGTGTGTGCTAGAAAAAAACATGTTTAAAAGCCGCATGTAGCTACAATAAATTTTTATAGGAGAATTTTGTTTTCGCCATCACCCGCTGCTTAAAAGGAATTAAGTTTAAACAACCATCACAGGTTGTACGATTACTGGAAGAGATTTAAAATGGAATCGTTAAGCGAAATTTTTTAATTTACCGAGAATTTATCGATGCCACGCGTCATTTTACTCGACACATTATTGTGTACGCAAGAGAAAATCTTTTTCGCGACATTATCCAAGTCGATCGAAAAAGGACAAGAAATTTTGAATTTTTCTTTTTATTTGCTATACACATTAGCGCATATTATATTTTTCGGCCTTCAACCGTTATAGCATTACTTCCAGTACAAGTGTACGTAATGTGAACCGGTCGATGGGGTTTCTGCTGTCCAGCAATATTCCCCATCTTCAACTAGAAGAGAATTAGTAAAAATTAATGTCAGAAATTATTCCGATTTAGGGGTCCTATCAGATTTAGACCACCGTATGTGTTCTTTTCTTTTCTACTTTTAACTCCGATGGCGAGGACCAGACTTGACACAACATCTGCTGTGTTCGCTAATTTCTCATTATATTTTAATATTATTTAATTCTAGCAAAAACAGATTACCCGAAAATTAATTCCCCATTATAATTATGCCCATATTTACTTATAAAGTTCTATTCGTAAATTCAAACTAAATAAAACTGATAATTAATAATTCCTACTTTAATAAAACGCGCACTAAATAAACAGCGACAAGTAAAGATTAACCTAAACTAAAATACAAGCGAAAGAATAAATAATAAATTAAAAATAAAAAATAATCAGATTCACAAATTCCCCATCTTAGAGTTTTAGAATTGTCTTTATCCTTCACAAATTTCGTTATTTTTGTACTATTGTTTCGATTCTTCTCGTGCATTTTCTAATTCAGAATGACATCAAAGGTCCTATATCTGCTGGGTTGTTTAGCTTTTGCAACGATCGGGGAAATTTCTTGGCGTTTTTTTTTTTTTTTTTTTTTTTGAATACATCGCACTTCCCTCTGCAGCTGATCGTTCTAAATACATTTCACAATAGGTTTCCCTCTACTTTTACCTATTGATTGGCTAAATCTAAAAACCATTCCGGTGGATAAGCATTATACTCATACATATACCATTTCTTCGTAAATACATTTAAAATTTCACAATTATAGCAGATAGGTTAATAACATTCGGTACAATTTCCGCTAATCACCTCCTCTATTAAGTTACAAATATTATTTTTCTATTTACAAAAGTTAATGTTTTTTTTCTTTGTTTTTCCTTATTCCACCTTTTTACCTCTTTATATTTTTCCTCTTTCTGATCATGCAGGGTAATGCGAGACGAATTTCCTACAATTTTACCGATTAATTATTTCACATCTTATCGCTTTCTTATTATGTAAACATTAAAATCTGTTGAAACGACTATACCACAATATACTTAAGCAAGCGTAATTGTTAACTAAAAGACATCCCCCGTTCTTTCACCAATTATTAATTAATAATCGCAGCGTGTGTGTAAATGCTACTTAATGAAAATTCTCTGTTACGGTACCGGGTAAACAATACTGATGTGGCGCAAATGACGAATATGAAAATTATAGAAAATTACCGAAAATACGGAAAATTATCGCCGTCATTTTGGCGTAACCTACGATGAACTAAACGAGAATACACCTTTATAGAGGTGTGTTTCTCAGATTTTTATCATAACGACAACTAAACATTCAATTAACGCGCCTAATTGCTCCTTATTGAAAATGAAGGTCACACTGAAAAAACAGTACTCTTGGAAGCCGCAAATATTTCCTATTGTATTCCGCAGTACCGGTTTTATGTTTACGAAGTTGACACGATTCAATGTTAGGGATTTTTTAGCAGACTCCGTTACGTAATTATTTCCAACGTGTACTATTCCGAATATTAAATGAAATACGGTCACAACGTGTATTACGGAATATAGGTGAATCGGTATCCGCTCGACCGAGGTCGATAATAATACAGAGCATATCGGCTCTCAATCAGAGCCCTGTCTGCTAGAGACTAATCTGAGAGAACGACTTACCAGGCGACACTCTGATTCACAGCGGAAACCGACACTCATAATGACCGCTAGATTGTAAAATAATGTACGTGTGTCTATCAATGCGTAACACGAAAGTTTGGAAATTGACATACTAACTTCGTAAGTTAAAAAATGGGTCCTTCTATCATGATTAAAGTGATCAATCGCGTACCATTCGTACATTCTCTACACGAATATTTAGTAAAGAAAAAATTTTATACGGGCGAGGCGGTAATTATCATCGTCGATAAAGTTGAGCGACGCTGTTATTAAAAATACAAAAATTAAAGGAATATACACGCCATTTGGTAGCCTAGTGGTTAAGGCGCTCGGCTGCCAAATCAGAGGTATCACGGATTTTCGGGATTTGTCTCGTTCCGAATCGAAGTCACGTTTATGACCTAATCTGAAATTGAATTCGGTACCAGAGAAATCTGGAAAAGTAAAAGCGGATAATCCAAAAGTAGAAAGAAACTGACCCCACAGTATTCTCATCAGATCTATTAGACACCCTTAAGTACATTGTGAAAAGCTTAATTCCTCAATCCGTGATACCTTATCAAGGATATATGGGACTCTTAGTCTACTTTTACACGTGTCATTTTATAAGGTTAAAAAAAGGCCTTTTAATACCGGAGCAGCACATGAGCTTGAGGGGAACTTTTACAGGCACGGCGATCAAAACGCCTACCTATTTGATTATGAAAATTCTGCGAAGTTACTATAACTATTTCCACATTTAAAAACTTAAAGAAGGACCTCTCTTTCTACAACAGAATCTTAGACGTATATATACTTAATTATCTGTCTCATGCGATCCATCCCCAACTCGCGATACCGATCGCAATCAATAGTCAACGATTTAATAAATCTGCAAAGTTCTATATATCTACCGGAGGAAACATTCTAAATTATCGTGTAATGCGCTCTTTTCGGAAGAGCTGGATGGACTAGATACATGGGTGCCATTATTTATTAGGTCGAAGATTGCCTCACACTACACTCGTATTTGCGTAGCACTTTATATTTCACGAATGTAAAAATAACTTAAAGATTTCCATCATTTATTTTATAATATAATTATCACGAACAGTTTATCGACCTTTTGCTTCAACTTCTAATGTTATATATTACGATCCGCGATACATATTTTTTATATTTCCGTATAAAATATTTTCTCTCTTCAAAAAAAAGAGAACAATTAAATAGTAACATAATTAAAAATGCATGTTATATTAGCATATAAATAGGAAAACCGAATTTACGAGAACAATGTGACGCGTAGGACAATGGTATTCGAAAGAAGAATTCTCAAAATTATGTAATTGCCCGCAGTTGAATATATACGAAAAAGTTGTCCTAGAATTATTAAAATAAGGCAATTTTTTCAATCGAAATTTAGTAAAACGTTAAAACTTACAAATTAATACGTGGTGGTCCAAATTTTAATTCGGCAAATAGGTTCCCATGCCGCCTATTATTACGGAGTCACCCAGTTTATAGTGTGCAGGCTTATCGGTAAAAATTATCTTCAACCTCAGTTCTCGTGTGTCCCCCCATCTTTTACGAATTGTAATCTGTCCGAGTATCTTATGAAGTTTCTATTCTCTGTAATCTTCCAATCCAAATATTACCAATCGATATCCTACAGTGCGTGTGTGCGTGTGTAAAGCACTGTTGACAGCCAGAAACGGTGTCAGAGTCAATGGAAGATCACTCGCGCCACTACCTAAGAAATCTGTTTCGTACTTGTACATCGTTTTCGATATTTCGCAACTTGATGACGAACACTTAACCATTTTGCTATTGTCTTCAACGGCTGATTATTTCTTCTTAATCGGACAATCTGCTCACATTGCTCATGTGCAATTTATCTCGTCCGCATATTATAAGGAACTTTCCGACTGCACCGTGTTGCTCTTTCATTGCCTCGGTTATCATATTTAATCACTGACAAGTGCGATTTTCCTATTTATAAACGGTCGCAATACGAGGACAAATACATTTTATTTACGTACATGTTCTACAAAACTAATGCGCTACACAATACATATCCCGGGCATCGTGTACTTTTGCGTCTATTTACGATTTTACCGTTATCGCATGTACAAAATTAAAACGAAAGAGTAACGAAAAAAATAAAAATTAAAAATTGTTTAACGGAGCGACATGGACAAGTTTGAGTAGCTCTCGCTTTACCCTGAATAATGATATATCTTAGAATTCGCACTGTCTGATTTTATACTGATTCCGATTATATATATATATATATATATATATATATATATATATATATATATCTGTGGGGGGAGGGGGCATCGCCGCTGACGGTAATTGTACCTCTGGACTTGATGGTTGCGTGTAGTCCTGAACTCCACTAGTAACTGCAGCGTGATGCGCTGCTAAGGCCTATACGTAGCCCTTGGAAAGTCGCAGCATCCATGTGACCCGGTGTGGTGAGTGGTAATGTCTCCCCGGGCCATCCGTACGTTTATGTGGTCCGATCGGTGACCAAAACCGACGATCACTGCGACAATTACAGCTGAGGTCACATCATCTTCCTTAGGTTTTAACCGGCTGAATTTAAAAGTATTCAGAGGTGAAAGATTTCCAACGATGACGTTGCAGCTTTGATCACAACTTAGCTGCTACGTCGGCACTGTTCTCAATGTTATGTTACACCGTGACGGTGCTCATCGTAAAACTGAAGACGGTGTGCAGGCTTCTCTTTTGTAGATGATTTTGTCCCAACCTGGTGTATGTTCCTGCGCGTTGGGATATTGAATCCTTGTGAGACTCTAACCGGTATGTGCAGGATGATGGGAATTTAAGACCAGCAACTTCCAACCGTTTACATTTCTTGGACTAACTTGTTCCGCAGAGCGATTTAACATATGAAATCCAACAAGAAGATGTAACCGGAAATGGTCGACTATATTAATACATATCAAGGCGACTTCCTATTGTGCATCTGCTTTGGTAACAAGTAAGCGTGAAGATTCGCAAAAGCTGGCAATTATTTAGTAGAAATTCTAAAAAAAAAAAAAAAAAAAAACACTGTAAAATTACACGAGATTAATTTCATTGGTAAAATATTAAAAATGAATTCTGCAAAAGGAACGTTGTGTACAACCGATGGAGATCCGGAAAAAATACGAGCAACATTTGAGAGTTCGCTGAATGTAAAAATTTAACAGAAATTAATCGTTACTTTGTAACATTTTTTTTGTGTGAAATTTTTTAAAAAACACCCGGTACATTATCGTATCGTTAACGGAAAGCTTTATTGCGCAAAAGTGTTCCATTTAAATTCAATAAATCGTGTAGAATTTCATAAAAATTTAAATCCGTCTAATGGCATATCCATTTACAAGGAAATTCTCAACAGACGCTGATAATCAAGTCGAGATTGATTTTATCGTCTAAATGTTCCCCGATAACAGTTTTCCAAGTATTATCTAGGACGGAGAGGGTATACAGACAGCGGCGTTATCCGGGGTATTTTTTCAGTTTTTAGCAGACAATTTATATTGGTAACAAGTGTCGGAAGTCACTAAATTAGAATTTCCCCTCGAAGTTTTATAAAACCACCAAAATAAAATCGCAGCATTGCTGCTCTTTACTTTATTGCACTCGTAAGGACATCAGCCAGGGGACTTGTGTCGTTGGGTGGTTTAAAATGGACGAAGATGCCCTTCATAAATAAATTACGACGACACAGCTGTATTAGAAAGAAATTATATATGCTTAACGTTTCGGACAGCTTACACTGACCATCATCGGAAGAAGAGTTATGATTTAACAAATTTATGAATGGACAAAGATATTGGAAAAATAAAAAAACATAGAAAGTAATATATCTACTACAAACAGCTGAAATGACCGTATTATGCATGTAGCACTGGAATAGTTCACTTCGATTACGGAAAAAAAATGTATATATATATATCTATACGTATATATTTTGATCTAATGATACCCATAATACGATAAATAAAAGTATAGAAAAATTAATCGAAATGGCAACAAAATCAGTCAGTCCTAATACGTAATACACACACCTGCATATGATGAATTTTTTTCAGTGTTATCTCTCGTATGCGATAATGGAACACGGTTTATATGAGCAAAATTTAACAAACTGCTGGAAATTAAATAAAACTAAACAGAGCACGTCATGCCCGCATCTAATAAACGTGCTTAACGTTTACAAACTTTTCAAAAACCTTCGAACGCAGCTATTATTATCTCTGTGGCAAATTTTTTGCCATTTTTAGGACGCCGTGTGTGGTGGTCAACACAGGTTAAACGCCGTCGAGTCAATCGACAAATTCCGTCGAGATTTTAATTAGACGCGGATTAGGTGCGTCAGTCGACTGTCGGTAGTTTGCAAGTTAGCTTGCTTCTGAAGAAATCTAAATGAATACAAGCGCGGATCGGGGGAGAAAACTGGTCGAGCCCCCACATTATATAGTTGACGATCACGTATAAAGGTCAATTTTTCGAACGAAAATTACAATACCCGACCGAGCCGGGAGACTATTTGAACGTTCGCATTCTTATTACCGTTTGTGCGCAATTCCGAGTCGCTGTGTAACTCTATCGTTGCACGTAAATACAGACACAGCTGCGCCTAACATTCTATTCTAATTGCACTTTTACCTTTAACGCTCCCCCAACGATAGTCTGGAACCAGATCGCCGCCTAAGAAACTACCTAACGAAGTCATTAAACTTACATCAGTCTTTTCCTCAAAGTGTCTCAGGTGGAGGATTTATACTATATGCTTAGGTAATTAATCGACAGCGTGTTCATTTTCCGGTAAGGATTAAATTCCTAAAATTACTTTCAAGCGCACATAGAAGTCCCTAACTTTTGATTGCCTGCACCGAATTTGATGTCGACACTAAGACAGCTGAAATGACGCACCTTTGACTTTTTTCCCTCCTAATGATGCTTTAGTCCATCACATTATACACAACCTTTGAGTCTTATTCCGGGACAACAATTGTACCTCGGCGTCATGTACCGACAGATATTAATGCGTTCCCTTTAAACAAACAACTCAAACAATACCACAGACACACGTATATGACACGAAAGAATGCCCACGCGGCTACACCAGTGCTTTCGAAATAACTGTCGGAGTTGTAAATATCGGAAATTAACACGACAGCAGATGCTACAAATCGGAAAGCTTGTCCCAGAATTACATTTCTCACACGTGACGGGCACTTGCTTAATTGTTACTCGCCTCCCCAAAATTATTCTTAAAACATTACTTCTAGTTGGAAAAAATTAGGCCGGGTTTAGACCACGATGAATTTTAACGATTTTTCCGTGAAAATAAAAAACAAATCTGTCGGCGATCCTTAAGAAGAAGAAAAAAAAAAAGAAAACTATTTTATTGTTTCATAATAAAAAATTTAGCTTAGAACGAAGCATTCCTTCCACGCGCAACCACGTTAAATGGAACATAATCGAACGAGGGATCTAATTCATTATGAACTTGTAAGAGATTGTTTCACGATTTTTCAGCGCACCACAATTCGACTGTTCCAGTCACTTTCGCTATTATAAAGAACCTGTGCTCTAGCACTATCGCGGTTAAAGCGCATCCTGAGACCAAATGGCTTTTTCTTCTAAACGCTGTTCAACCACGCCAATTCAGGAAACCCATTAGCAAGATACAAAAAAAGCACTCAGACAACAATCTTGGTCTTTTAGTCTTTTGCGAGGAACTAACCGCAGACAGACGGTGCAAAGCCAAAAAATAGGCTATTTTCAATTCGATTTTGGCCATCTAAACGGCTTATGTTTACATCATCGGGACTTCAAACGGAAATTTAAAATATTACTCAGTTTCCTATGCATTATTTACGTCGTCACGGTTGATAAGGCGTGAATGTGGTACGCGTTCGTTATACAAGCGGCTCTTTCTTTTGGTGCTGCTTCCTGCTTTCTTGCCATTTTCAGATTCAATTACAATTTAACAATAAACAATAGCGTGTTTTTCTTCTTTCTTTTTCCCTCTCTCTTTTTTTTAACACATTATAAGCAACAATGACTCGTCTTTCTCTCAACTTCTCTTAATTTCCGTAATACGCGCGCGACGTGATCGCTCGCGCTTAAATTCAGAAGCCGGCCTACACTCCATTTATCTGGTTCTATGGCAACGTAATGTAATTCGATCCAACTTAAAAAATAATAATAATAATAATAATAATGAAACAAAATAAAAGGTAATTACCGGAAATTCTGAAAACTTATTTCTATTTGGAGCAATTAACGCGCGCTAGTCTCGATATACATTTTAGCAAAACACTATTCACATTCTCTTCGCCGACAGTTTAACCATTCCACAATAGATCGCTACACAAACTTCTCCAAAAAGGACTGCTTACATCGGGACTATTTTCTTTTTCCAATGACTGTAGTTGGCCATTCGGTCATCTTTATTAATCAGGCGGCTTCTTCTTCAGCTTCTTCCTTCTGCTTCAATAAAATCCCATTCTTTAATATCCTTTCGCTAAATTAATATTTCAGATTCTGGTAGCATATTCCTCTCGGTTTTTAATAATTATCCATTATTAATAAAATGTTACGAAGGCAAATGCGGGAAAATCTTTATTGTGTAGGTTTTTTTAAATTCGTTTTAATGTACCGGTTCGTATACTAATTTTATTTTTTCCCGGTCAGGAATGATTGAATTTTTACCGATTCAAACTGAAAATCACCAGCTCAAAATCTTCAAGTGTCCTCGACGACGGGTTAGCATAAAAATTATTATTCGGCTACGAGTTAATATCTTTGAAATTTAGTTACGAGCTGGCCAACTGACAAGTGCCAACAGGAGCTTCTCTTTTCATGACGGAGCGTGACTAAGAAAAATATCCGTCTAGCGGTTTTGTTGACCAGATTTTAATGTAAAATAAACCAAAAAATCGAATAATATTTCTCATCTACCGACTCGCTAGAATGACTACCTACGGTGGGAAAGCCAAGACCGAAATTAGCATTTTATCATTGAAAAAGAGAATCCTAAATAGTAGTACTATTAGACCCGGACAAGATAAACAAACAGCATGCCTTACGAAAATATGCGAATGTTTTTTGCACATTTTCACTATATCTAACCGCGACACACTTCAAACCGGTACAACATTCGGCTCTATTAATGAATCCGTTCCCACTCATTTCAATAAAGCGCGTCTTTGTCCGATAGGAAAACTGCCGCGCTATCCATGATCAACGCTAAAAGTCATTTATTAAAATTAAAATAAACCGAATTTAGCGCCATCAGAAAACACAACATTTTGAAGAGTTAAAAAAAAAGAAAAAAAAAGAATCCTACGCAATCATCGCACACCTACACACCAGTTCCAGCAGAGCTTACGATTGGTGGAAAATCGACAATAAAAGCTGTTCGTGTAGGCACGCGTTCTCACTTTCAAAGATGAGACTGTTGAAGAAATATCTCACACGAATGACAGTCGCAATTCAGACTAATTATCGGAAAAAAATGTTGATTACATATATGCGAGGAGTGTGTAAATTAAACGAATTTACGAGCTCAAACGGAACTTCAGGTTCATTGTTATTTAATTCCTCGTGAAATTTTTTATCTTCATTTATTGGCGACCACGTCAACTATACGACAGTCCACCTGACGATGACATTACGTGGTGTCATTACGTAATTAACCTTAATCGGAATTTCGCAGACGGAGTGTGCAATTTCACGTGAGACAGTCGCTCCACATGTGCCGACGATTTCCTTATTGCATCGATCGGCGTTTTCCTCGATCGGGGACACGGGTACTCCGGTATTAGTCGTAGAACTATTACGATTAGTTCGCCAACAATTATCGCCTGAGACCGGCACATCGCCGATATCTCAGAAGATCCTCCATCTTCATTAAATACTCTTAATTATATAAAAAGACTTCGCTGCTGGAATTTACCGAGTCGTATTATTCAACATTTCGACGCGATCGCATTTTTGTCAATGAAGTACACTCTGCCGAACCGTACTTGCTCTAACGGAACGAGCGAACCGATTTTAAGCGCGACTAATCAAACGAGACACATTCCTCATGCGTTGAAAACAATCGAGCCGTTTAGCCTCTCTAGAGCGCGATACAACAAGTCGCGCACGCATACACACCCGACTTCAAGTGTTTCCCAGCTAAACGGCTATTTAAAAGCAGTCACACCGAGATTTCAAATAGCACTCGCTATAGCCGAGTGTTTTAACTATTACGAATCGCTCTTTTTTTTTTTGTATATCATTTTCCCTTTTTTCCTAATCGTAATATAGTAAAAATGATGTACACCACGTAATATAAACTATTTTACTTCATCGTTGATCGAAAAGACTCTGCGGTTTTATCATATTTTCGTGACACATTAACCACAATGTCGTAACGTGAAACAAGTTAAAACGCAACGCCGACACAATTTTAATCGCGAGCATTGTTAATACCCCCTAGCGACTTGTTTTAAAATATTCGATAAAGCTGTAATACAAACGCGTGCAATATATCGATAAATATACTTAAAAATGGCAGCGTGATAGTCTAGCGGTTAAGGTGCTTGGCTACCAAAACCATTACCAAACCAGAGGTATCACGGGTTTTCGGGAGTTGTCTCGTCCCGGATCAAAGTCGCTCCCAAGTTTACCCAGCCTGAAATAACTGGGTACCAAAGAAATCTGGGAAAGTGGATAATTCAAAAGTAGAAAGAAACTGGCTCCACAGTATTCTCATCAGATCCATTAGAACCTTAAGTACATAGTGAAAAACATAATTTCACAACACCGGCGCCCTGTCATGGGGTCTAACCTCGAAAATTTCTCGTAAGTATATGTGAGACAATTTCATTAGCGCCGCTAGGCTCAGTTGCGAAAAACTTAATCGCGCAGTCCATGTTGTCGAGGAAAAAAATGAATCTTACTTTAACCGTTTTTAACTAGTCAATTACAGTTTCCAACAGTGTGTGTCTAGTGTGTCGACTCAGTACTTATGCACCGCTTGATCGTCACCATTTCGCTGTACACCGTTCACTTCTAATTATCAGTTTGCACTGGTGTGCGCTTTTTCCGACACAGAAGAATATTAATAGTATGCGGTCTACAAAGAACATTAGAACCGTTCCGGATTTTCCGCTAATCGATGATGTCCTATTAAATCAGTCAGTGTGCTGGAAAAATTCCTGTTCTCTTCCTCAGGTTAATTCTCAAACAAATGCTTTCATAATCCCTTCCGTAAAATCTCAGTTCGCATCGTCGTAAAGAAGCAGTTTTATCGAATACTCTGCGATTATATAATGAATAAAACAAATTAGTAATACAGAATGAACAATGCCGGTATCGTTGCTTCGCAATTATATGACAAGACGGTAGGAATATTGGAAGGAAAAAATATTTCAGAATAGAAAAAAAATTGTGCACAGAGAAAACACGGTCTACAAACGAAATGAGAGAACGTTTGCACGCCGCACTATGGGGTATTTGAACCAAAAAGCTGGCTAAAATTATTTTTTAGTATAAAAAGGATATTTTCGTGAATTCTATCGATATTTATTGAAAATTAAACAAAATTTTGTTAAATTTTAATACAATTTTTCATAAAAATTAACAGAATATTATTATAAATTACTCCTCCTCACTACTTTCGTCGACAGGTTCGAGTTCTTCCAAACTTTCGCTTTCACCAGGTAAGAGAGCAATTCGATTGTTTCCTTGCAAAAACAACGCATCTTACTCTTATATTTTTGTCTCATGCCCGTAACTAAAGGGTTAGAAGTGAAAAGCAACCCCTATTTATAATATCCAAATTACATGCTTCTCGAGAACATGTTCTTGCATAATTTAGTCTGTACGACCGAAAATGTTTATTATTTGCTTCTGCAGTCTCTTCAGACAGCTGCCCTATACGCACAAGGAAGCTATCAATAATTTGCGGACCATGTCTTAAAATTTTATGCAGGTCGGGGACATCGGATACCATAGGTATAATCGAACATACTTTTGTATGTTCTTCAAATGTTTTTGTGTCCACTTGATAGAACTTCTAAAATAATTTTTAATCTATATATTAAATTTGGATCAACTCCATTTATCTTAGACGACAACTCATGGTTGTTAAAAAAGCGCCTGCTTCTATTCCCATCATTTGTATATATTTTCGAATCCAGCTTTCGGAACATTAACTATATGACCCATCTCATTTCTAAATTTATCATGTGTTTCTTGTTTTCCTTTTTTTTGACTGTATCTTTGTGAGCTTGTGACCTTGCCTGCCATTCTGTTATTGGTAATTAATATGATAAATGAAGAATACCTTCATAAAATCTATTTTTGTTTTACTTAGAAACTACACAAACCTGTATGAAATGGTAATGAAACTGTTCCGTTAAGCCATTCACTGTTGGTTTTTTTCAAACACATCTTTCTTTCTTTGTGCTGCCTTCCATTTTGATTGTAAACTTATGCTTTATTAAAGATAATTTGTACTTGAACTGCTTTTGATGATGTGTACTTTTACAATACTTCTGTACAATATATTTAGCCATAAATTCGACTTTTTTCTCAAAATTGACGCCTCTGATTCTTTAATTATAGTGTACGAATCTTTTCGCGATATACATTTAATCCCCGAGGATCGTACAAGTGAAAAACTAAAATAATACCATTTTCCATATATTAAAATAATATTGTATACAGGAAAAAAATCATAAAACAAAAATGATTTTGATAGAATGCTCTCTACGATAAATGTACTGTATTTCAAGATATATTACAACTGTTAGAAAAGCTTAGAAATAAATCAAAACTATTATGCCTGAAATAGCAAAATTTTATCACCTCAATTATGTAATCAATATTACATAAATAAAATATCATTTTTATTAAAAGTATCATGCAAATTGATAAACATACATGGTTCTGAAGAATCCATGTCACAAAGAGTTCGTGAACTTATGCATAAAACTAAACGACAGCACTTTTAATGAGAACGATTCTATAGTACATCAACAAATCACACGACCACTGTTAGCAAACGGTAACTTTGAAATGACCTAGCGACAATAATGCAGAGCTTTGGTAAAACCCAACTGTACCATTTGTTTCGTCGACCCTTTACGTACCCTCGCTAATTGTTCTTTCTGAAAGATTATCTTTTTTCCGAATTGGAATTTTGGCCAGCTTTTAGGGTCGAATATCCCATAGTGCGTCATATATGCTAAAAAATAAGCAATATATGTATAAACCCGTGGTATTATAATATCGAGCAATTTACATCATGCATTAGCTCAATTGAGCATATTATTTCGCAGTGTGAAATATACAATAGTAATAGAGAGATCGGACTTTTACTGATAAAATATTGTCATTAGAACCACGATTGTGCACCGAGTGTATTCTTTATCAATATGTAAAACATTGTAGTATAATTATAACAGGCAATTACAAAAAGAAAAATCAATTAAATGATCAGATGATGAGAGCTAAAGAAAAAAATGGACTACAGACCAGCGCGTAACGCGAAAGCGAAGATATTTATGGATCTAAGGGATTAAATGAAATCACTTCCGATCACGGCTGTACACCCGAAGTTGTTGAGAACAACAAAGTAAGTAGACATAAAACTGGTCCCGTTTCGCCTTCAGGTATTTTCTGCATGTTTTCCACAAGTAACGATTTTAGTCCTGTGTCCTCGTGTCTTCGCTCCACCAGTCTAAACTGTTCAACAACCAAAATTCAGATAATTTTTATTTCGTTGTGCATTTTTAAGGGAAAATATTATAAGGTTTTTTTGTTATTTTTGTTTCTCGGCGATTTGGGTCGTTAACGAGCAAGAAATTCGCCTGGTCGACCATGAAAATGTTTAAACTTCTGTCCAGAGGAGTCTATGTAGTGGAACCATGAGAGTGGTTAGCGGAAGATATTCTTTTTTTTTTTAGCTAAAAACACAAGACTATCCCGATAGAACGGCTTGAATAAAGTATTTAAAACAAAAACATCCCTCATGCTAATCGCTGTCTTAGAAACACATTCTTTTGCAGTGCGCATATTTAGAAGATGGATCGATATTTCGTTTTCTACTACGCTGAAACAAAAATTGACGGCATTCTTCCGTTGAACCGAAAAATATATAGTATACATTTATGTACGGTTTTCTTGTAGCCAAACATTAAAAACCATGTAGCCTTTATTTGACGGGGACACCGTGAATATGCGTATTCGCAAAAACGGATTGAATCGGTTTTCGGTTAGTCGGGGACTGATTCTAATGTCATAAAGTGCTTGAAATTAAACCAGTGATATAGATTTTTACATTTTGACATGGTCTGTCGACCAAATGCCGCGACTACTTTAGTAACAGCGTAAGCTTATACTGTTAAATAAAATGTTTAACACGGCGGAAATTTTTAAATGTAAAAAGTTAAGTAAAATTTCTTAGTAAAAACATGAACACGATAGCGCATCATCAGGGTAAAAGTTTTCCCTTACGTACACATGTTGGCGTAGGTATTTTTGCGTGACGCGCGCATGAAACGACTCCAGCCAAAAAATAAAAATTTTTTAAAAATGTTTTACGATCCCATTTTAATTAAGCGGCATAAATAAAACGAAATGTTGTACAGTTTTCGATTCGAAATTGTTGTAGATTAATTTTTGATATTTTTCTGTTGCCATGTAAGCGCAGACTTCTTTTATACTTCTTCGCGAAGATTTGATTTTTCTCTTTTTATTATACGATATTATATTATTGCTCAGTCGGTTTGGGGGAGGATTTTTTCCTTCAATTTCTAACGTCGGATATGTTACTAACTTTTACAATTAATTATTTTTACCTATTTTTCATAATTGTTTATAATTTATCCGCAGATGTAGTACAAATACTTTCAACTAATGCGTTAAGTTTCCTTATTAGTTCGAACCGCGAAATACTATGTTCGCATATCGAACTTTTTATCTGCCATATTTCAGTTCAATAAAACCGATATTATAATGGTAACGGAAAACAAATTTCTCGAACTATTCAACGATCGGCGAATCGGATAAAGTTTCGAAATGTACCAAACATGGAAAATCATTCAAGTGGTACAAAACGAATTCCTTTTCGGGAGAGATAACCGACGCTTGACAAAATATACATCGAATTAAAAATTTTTAAATAGGTTGACATAGAAAAACCCCGTACTTTCTGTGGAGCCGAAGGCGCTGAAACATTAGCTTAATCCAGTTTTAACGTCAAACGACTTAGCTGCACCGTAAATAATGATTACACATATTACAGTCATATAAATATTACTTATTTGGTAATATCCGTACAAAGTTCCTCCTTAAGAGGCTGTTTGAAAAATAATAATAATAACAACAACAACAACAACAACAACAACAACAATAATAATAATAATAACAAATTTAAAAATAAAAAAGCGTGCAATAAACGGAGAAAATGTTTACGGTTTATAATCCGAAATAAGAAAAAAACAATTACGAAAAAAAGAATTATTCAGCCTTCATATAATAATCTATTGTTTATAATTCGCTCTTCTAGAGAGTTTATATACATATATATATATATATATATATATATATGTATAATATGTATATAATTTTTTTTTCCTTATGGCGAAATTAGATGAAAACTCTGTGAGACTAATAATAGAGCGTAATTAATCAGCCAAGTGTATCTTGGGACAGGTAAAAAGAATAAAACGGAACAAAGAACCGAATAAACAGTTAATTAAAGAGAATTAGTAGAATCTCATTATAATAATAATCCGTACCGAGAGGAAAGGGAAAGAATTATTTGCGGTTATGTTATTAGTGTGCCAGCGACGTGCGTTCATTAACGCTGAACGATAACGGTCGCTGGCCGCAACTCGGCCTCCTACTATCGAAAAAGCGGTTACAAAATTCGCATCCAGATCTCGGCCGAGACACGACTCTTAAATGATCCGAAGGACCGATTGAGCACATCAAGCGCTACTCAGCGCGATAATGATATTCCGATTTTTATCGCTATTACCGCTGCAACGACGAACGATAATAATATTCCAGCAGCATGACACGGCGACCGCGAGATACTTAATTCACTCGGCACTCTCGAAACCGCTTGAATTAATTCCTCGTAAAGAGTAGCGTCCCGTTCGGCATTTATTGGCATGCTGCGTCAGATGGAGGCATCACGCAACCGCAGAAGAAGATGCAGCACCGTTTATCAACCTCGCGTTACATGTAACGAAAACATTAAGCGTGACTCGCCGACTACGCTGTTAGGTAATATAATACGATGGCTACTCTCTGGGTTCGATGATGTCGCTCAGCAGGCTTGTTATAATTATTAATTTGCCGACTACACGCACTCGAAGCTACTAATTTGAGTACCGAGGAAGTTCCCGTCGAATCGATCTGTCTCCTTCCCGACGTATCGTTTGTAAGCCCCCATCAGACCCCCCTCCCTCTCGTTATAACAGTAAACATCCGTCCCCCACACACTACGTTCCGGTTATCGAAATTGTCTCTCATTTAGTTTTTATTAGTAGTTCTAATAAAAGTTCTCTTTAGCGCGCTCAAAAATAGAGAAATGTCGACAATTTTGCACTTTGAAGGATAAAAAATAAAAATTACCCGTTACAGTAAAAATCATTATCTACGTGAAGTTTCTCGATTATATCATTGACGAAAGTTATCTTCTCTCGAGAACCAAAACAGAAATTCGACATTTCGCAAGTAACGTTGAACTCAAATCAAATAGATCGCGATAAAGCTGTAATCTACTTTCAGAAATTAATATCGCAGAGGACGTATTAATAATGTTGTGCAACAGTTTAGAATGCACTTATTTCGATTTGGCGGTAACTCTATATATGAAATCAATGAATAAAAAAAGCAGGACAGTTTCTTATAGTATTTATATTTGAAATGTTTCAGAACAGACTAGTGATTTTTATTGCAAAAAATATTTAATTTTAATAATCTTCTGAGGCACAGGCGTAAAGCAGCTGTATTGTATAAAGTTCTTGCGCGGTAATTTCCCTGTCGCCTTTATTAGAAAGAACGCGGATAAAACTATTATCTCAAATCAGATTTGGTTTATAAAAAAAAAAAAGCAAACAAAAAAAGGAAAAAAGAAAATTAAAACGATATGCTTTTTTTTTTGTTTTTCAATCGAATCGATACGAATACTATTGCGAATGTATCTGATGTTTTGGACTGCAAAAATTCGAAGATTTTAGACACCATTTTTACGGTTAGACTACCGATCATTTTAGTTTCTTGTAAAGTGCGAATATGATGGAAATATTAATTTAGATTTATATTCATTTACGCATATTACTTTTAATAAAATTAACCTAAGAAAAAAGTATACATTACCGTTTTGCTCCACTGTTTCCACTAACTCCGATCTTCGCTTTACACATTCCATCAACGATTTCCCCGCCGCGCTTTACGTAATCCATCTATCCATGCTTTTCACAAAGGCCCTTTCCGTCTACTCTAACCTCTACTATTAATCGTTCTACGGCATATTTCTACACAACGTGTATTCCAGCTGTTACTCCATAACCTCCGCTTAATTAATATTGAGCATATCTGCCCGACAGTAATGTATTTCAATTTTTGAAAGTTATTCTTGAATATATATACGCTTTTTTTCTGTAGAATTTAAGCAGTCCGTACAATTTTAAGCAGCACACATCGCATTGTGAAGAAATAAGTAAATAAATGTTTAAAACGAATAACGTTAAAAAAAAAGAAATTTTTCACTGCTGTCCCCGTTTTCTTGAATAGGTACATAATCCATGTTGCACGCTTTCAGGATACGAAACGCCACCGACAGAAGAACAATCTCGTCTTCTTCGTTGGGTTCGAAAAATACGTCGAAAAAAAAAATTGTTTTAAGTCCTTTCGAACAATTTAAATATATCACGGTTTTTTTTTAAATATATTTAGTAAGATCATAGTGATCCCTGCTTCGGACAAAGGAGATAGGAATAAAATCAAAACGAATAAAATTACTAATGTCTGCTTTTTTTCTCTGTTTACACGGTTCCGAGTTTACATTTGGGTCGGTCGTATTTGCACCGGTTGGATATTGACTGAGGTTGGTAAGTGACGCAAATATCGACAATACGGCCGAATTCGCATTAAAAATACTGCGAAAAGTACAAGACTGATTTCGAATTGAACTTCTAGCAAAGTGTTCGATAATTTTAATGGCGACCAAAATATATCACCGCTACAATTTTTCCGATTTTCGGACGGATAGATGAATAAAATTTGCTGCCGAATACGACAGAAAACCCCGAATAAAGTCAGATCGGTGGCATCGATTTCAACAACGATTCACTATTAACAGCTTGGCGGTATTCCATCAAATATGGAGCCGATCATTGTTACGCCACAACAAAAGTCGATCATTAATTAGCGTGCATGTGTGTGTTTACGACTGTCGATCTCCTCTACGCTGTCTGTGAAATCGTGCACGAATATCGCGACTGCTGCGCGATATTCCCTTTGTCACGTAACACGCATCTAAAAACGTGAGTATATCATATATCTATCTATATACACGATATACACGATATATATGATATGATATATATAGTACCTGTAATAATGCAAACGACCGTTTCAATGAGTTTCGCTTGCAAGCGAGCAAATGGATAGAACAGCAGTTGCGTTTGTATGGAAGCTGCACCGAAACGAACATTTTTAGAACTATTTTACATTTAGTAACAGCGAATAGGCGGTATTGTTAGAGCACAGCTGGAAACTTTGGTGGAATATTTCTTCCGCCATACAGAAATGCTTTATTCTCTTTAATTACATTCATAACCATGACCTTGCTGCTAATGCTGCAAGTAAACGTAACGCCCATACAGATTTCTGATATTATTTTCAGTACTTGGCTTATAAAAAACGAATGTTATTGTATTGTTATGTACTTTTACCGTCCTTTTTTTTTTTTTTTTTTTTAATTGCTGCGGGTTGAATATTACAAACAATATTAATCACATTAACGACGCTAATAGAAAACTGTAAAGAATACAACATACCGCTATACTTCGGAGTAGTCGATTTGGAAAAGGCTATTGACTCGGTGCAATTCCGGGGAATATTTTAAAAGCACTAGAAAATAGCGGGATAAATAAATTGTACATGGAATTGATACAACATATGTACGAATCAACCACGTCACAGATTACATGACGTAACAGAGAAATTTCAGATAAAAAAGGGAGTGAGAAAAGGTGACACTTTTTCGCCGAAATTATTTAATGCTACCCTTGAATACGCCCTAACAAGTCTACAATGGGAAACCAACGAGATAAATATAAATGGAAAATACACATAAACCACCTTCGTTTTACGGACGATATCATACTAATAGCAAAAAGTCAAGAACAACTTCCAAAAATGGTGCTGGAACTGAAAAAAAACGCTAAAAGAAATTGGTTTGAGATTAAATCAGGAAAAAACGATGGTTGTGCAATATGAAGAAGATGAAGAAAATGGCATAAATATTAATTTAGAACAAGGTCCCGTGGAAAAACACCTTCGTATATTTAGGGAAGAAATTTACAACGGGGAAAAACAGCTATACAGAGGAAGTCGTCAAAAGAAGAATACAACTCGGATAGATGGCGTTTGGTAGAATGAAAAAGATTCTAGAAAACAAAATTAGTCCAGCGAACTGAGCTAAACTGTTTAATCAGTGCATTATACCAGTGATGAACTACGGAGCGGAAACATAGTCTTTAACAAAAGAATTGATGGGTAAAATTGGGAAGGCAGAAAGACAAATGGAACGTGTGCTGCTGGGAATAAGGTTAAAGGACAAAATCAGGAACTCTGATATATACGGAAAAATACAGGATTCGAAGACATCGTAGCCAGGATAGCAATAAACAAATGGAACTGAGCAGGGCATGTAGCACGAATGACAGACGGCAGATGGATGAAGGAAGGATTGAACTGGCGACCAAACACTGGAAGGCGAAAACAAGGAAGAGCCCCAAGAAGATGCACAGATGACATAATAAGACAGGCAGGTCATACATGGATACGCGAGGTTCAGGATAGGCAACGGTAGAAAAATCTGGGAGAGGCCTATGCAAAATACTGGCGTCAGAATGCTTAAAGAAGAAAAAGAAGAAGATTAATCTTGTTTAAGACCAAAATATTCATAATGCCCAATTTACATATAGATTACTCTGAATTATCTTTTATCAAACTTTTTACTGTTTAGCGGTTGTTTCTTTTTTTTTTTTGTGATAATTTCCTATAAAATAACACGTAATCTTTTCGCGTTAAATAAAATATGCATCAGTTGAAAACTAACGGCGTTAGAAGCGAAACTTTTTATGTAATGCAATAAATTTATTTATTTATTTATTTTTTTGAACGGGGAAACGAAAAAAAATACATCGAAGTAAAGAAAAATCTACTTAAAACTATAACAAAAATGATATTTGTTAGATCAATAACAATGTGCAGATAATCAAACATCACAGAAGTCTTGTATCTACTAATTATATACGTATATGTAACAATATATGTAACAATAAATTTCGTAAATGCAAGACTTCTGTGGTGTCTAATTCGAGATTATCCAAATATTGTTACTAATTTAACAAATATAGCACTTCTATTATAGTTTTAAGTAAATTTTTCTTTACTTCAATGTATTTTTTTTTCGGTCTCCGCGTTTAAAAAAGTTTGTTGCATTCTGTAAAAAGTTTCACTTCTAATGCCGTTAATTTTCGACTGAGGCATATTTTTTTTTGCGGCTTCATTGACAATTACTAAAAATAAATACTACAAATTTCATTTTTATCTTCACCGTAATTTTTATTTGAAGATAGAAATAATTGGCTTATGATGACTATAATAAGGTACAAATACTTCAAATGAATTTAAGTATCTTGAAAAAAGCAACATGCCAGCAAGTTCCCCATATCGCGTTGTTTTTATCTAGAATTGATATTTACCGCAATAAACGTTTTATTCAAATTCTCTTATATCTATGATAAAACTAATGCACTTTTTTTTACCCATGCCAGTAAACACTTGATATTTTTCAGCTATATCACTATTGTAACATCAACCTACTGCATTATTCGTATACTGGGCGAACATACTACAGAGAAATTATTTCTTCGTCACTTGAGACATGCGCTGCACAAATCGATTCAACGATTGTTACTGGCGGTAAAAAAAAAAAAACAGACTATGCTAAATTTCCAATAACAGCTTCCTTAAAACGATAATGTGATTATTAAAATAGCACTGAAATGTAGCCAGTAGTTCTACTTATGTGTGAAACGTGTTTTATTACAACTGCAAATATCCGAGATGCTCTATAACATTTTCTGCATATAAAAATAAATTCCCAGAAAAAAATTTAAGAACTCCGTTACCGTTTAGATAGATAAAAACATTTTCTCGTTCATACATGACAACTTTAAATTCAGATGCTGATATGATGTAAAATCACCTTTAGTTTTGTACTTGCGATCTACTTTTTAACAGAAATGATACATAATTAGCGAAGGTAGTGGCAGACATACGATAACTTTGCCGAAAAAGGTCACCGTCACTGGAGTTATCGTGAATTGGCCTTATTTCGTGTATTTTTGTGTTTTTAGATGAAGGGAAGTATATAAATGAAGAAACGAGAGAAGTGAGAAAGGCAGAAAGCTAAAAGAGTTTTATTAAATAATTAAAGACCGGAGCGGAACAAATCTGTCGCTCTAAGTATAGGACACGGCTACATGAATTATGTTTAAGTTCTAAGGGAAAAATAATTTCCTGTAACTTACGCACTTCTCCTGATGTGTTCATTTTATTTTTTATTTATAGTATTATTATTATTATTAATATTATTGTTACTATTATTATTATCATTATTATTATTTTTATTGTTGTTGTTCTTGTTGATATTATTATAAATAAATTTAAATACAATAAACTATAACATTATTAAGCTAATTTTACAAAGCTTAACTGATATTTTTCATTTCCAATTTTTAAAGCTAAAATATTGTTCGTCTCATATTTTATTATTGTATTTTTTTTTTTGCTTTTTTTGGGAACGTCAGCAAAGGATCTTCACCCAGTAGCAACAGGAAAAGAGGCAATTAATTAAATACTGATTCGGTCAGAAATAGCCAGAATGAAAAAACCGAGTACTAGGATAATGGACTGAGAGAGAAATGACAGGATATGGTAGGCGTAATAAGGACCAGGAAATCCAAGGATAACAAATTGGAGTAAAGAAAAGCACACTCAGACGAGAGGGAATACATTCGAAAAAGATATGGTTGGGAGCACAGACAGTTTCCTTATTCGGATGAAGCTGACAGTTGGGAGAGAGAGTTAAATGAAAACGAAAACGCGAGGAAGGTAACCAAGTATGACTACGGCGCAAACGAATAATGAAGACAGCAGCAAATATATATATATATATATATATATATATGTAAAAACTATTTAATAATATTTTTTCCCTTTTACATACGTATATATATTTCTAATGAATTAACAAAAATAACTGATAAGATAAAAGAGGCATCGTCACTGCATTGCCTCTTCAAGTAAAGACAATTCGTAAGAAGAAAAGAAAAAATTGATAACGCTGTGAAATTTCTGTCCAATTAGAGCTTGTGGAACAAATTTTAAAAAAGAAAGTAGAATAAATACATTTTGGGTGGACACAAAGTTTGCTGCAACAAAAACAAAGGAGATTACTAAAAGAAATTGTGTAAGAGCAAAAAAAATATTAGACGAAGAAAATTGAAGGAAAAGGTATAGAGGGTTTCTAGAAATAGAAAGGTAGGAATTAATAAAAGCAGAGAACGTGACTAGAAGATATTTAACGACTTCCATTGCACGATCAATTTCACTGCAGTGCGAAAAAAAGAAAACAAAAAACATCAAAGCTTTTTAAAACGGTATTTTCATAATGAAAGATTCACACGTAAAAACTAGGAAATATTTTCAAATAGCTATATAAAAATCTGCGTTTAGTAACAAACTACATACTGATAGTATTTATAAAAGCAATTTAAAATGAAACATTAGTATAAAAGTCGTTAGTCATAAAAGAATAGAATGATAAAAATCGATATTTAAAACAAAATAGTAAATAACTTGTATTTATAATTTATAATTTTAATTTTAATAGCGAGTTTTTTTGTTGCCTAATGTAATCGTTAATATTATTATTTTCATGTTTACTGATATAATACATTTCCATGTGATTTAATATTTTAAAATTGAGGACTTACTGAGATAAAACTATAATACTCTGTCGCCCTGCACCAAGTATAGAAGAAAACTTGTCTATTTTCACGCATACGATCAATAATGCAGCCCGAGCAACGGTTCCGTCAACATCTAATTACCATCGCCGATGCGTTCCATGGTGGTGTCCAGAAATTACGTCTGCAATACGCCAACGGAAAAGAGCACGTAGAAAGTTCAAGGCAACGAGGTCGCAGCAAGACTTAATTGATTTTAAAAAATACAGAGCTAAAGCCCGCCTGCTTATACAGATAAAAGAGCGAGAATCTTGGATAGCTTTTGTTTCCTCGATCTCAAAGGACGCACCAAGTGCTATATAATGTGGAAGAAGATAAAGGCGCTGAACATTAATCTGACCACCTCCGTACTTATAAATGGGAAGCTGGTGATAGATGAATCCGAAGTGGCGGGTGCTTTTGCGCTCCACATCACAAATGTTTCCTCGTCTGGCTCGTACTACGCACCTTCTGAGCCTTCAAAGGCAAAATAGAAAGCAGTACTTATATTCAGTCCATTTTGACCTAGAAAAAGTTTTTGGACCGCCTATGGCGATATGGTGTGCTTACTAAGCTGAAAAACGCCGAAATTAGCGGAAACATGGCCAATTTTATCCTCAACTTTCTTTCTGATAGGACGATCCGAGTAAGGATTAGCTCTAAGACATCTTCCTCCTTCCTCGACGAAATTGGAATACCGCAAGGCTCAGTGCTGAGCGTAACATTGTTTATACTATATATATAAATGACACGGCAGATTGTATACGGTCACCAGTTACATATTGATGATCTTAACATATCCCTTCCTTCTAATCTTCCGTTTAATGCAAGATCAATTTCTAATTAACAAGCAATAACTTGGAAATATGGGCTGATAATAATGGCCTGGAATTCTCTCCGACAAAATCCGTATGTGTGAAATTACACAAGAAACGCCTGTGTCATCCCGATTCCGACATAACTCTTTTCCTGAAGAATTTGCCACTCCCGTTTCTCCACACAATTAAATTCTTGGATCTTGTGTTTGATGAAAAACTGTCCTGGTTACACTGCATTCACCATCTTAAGAATAAGTACATAAAATCCTTACTAAAATGTCTGTCAAATCCGAAATACAACATAGATCCTAAGCTCCTGCTAACTGTATGCAAATCTCTTACCTTAAGTAAATTTACCTATGGATGCCAAGTTTGTTTCTCAGCAAACAAAGCACTCTTTAAATCGAGCTTGACACAATCCATCATACTGCTATATGTATTATCTTGAGAGCGCGTAGGACATCGCCATCGTTGGAAATCTGTTCATTAGTGGGTATCCCACCGTTAACGGTTATCCGAAACTACTATGAATTCAGAGATCTATTTCACTGGTACCAACGCTACAACGCAGTGATAATGTAGTAGTAATCGCACTACGTCCATTCCAAACGATCCACTCCCCAGTGTACTTTCCCTCCTTAAGGAAAACGAAATCAACTGGAATCTGACCTTACACATCAGTATGTTGAACTCCCCTGGGAGGATACTCCGATTGTTGCGGACTTATTCCTGCTGAGCAATCGCTCGGACCCGGATGTCACACTGCCGTCCCAGTACATGGCGAAAAAATGCAACTTTTTCCCAGCTGCAGTCAGCTGTACACAGACGGTGGCAAAGCAAACCCCCTCAAGAGGTCCTCGTCGGTGGCTTGTGCCTACGGGACGGAGGGAGGTTCAGCTCCACACAACTTCTGTTCAGTGTTGGAGGGAAAGTTATAAGCGTCTGAAAAATTAATACCGTCTCCGACTGAATGAGTTTTGTACGGCTAATCAAATTCTTACGCTTTAAAATCTATCAACAGTTTTACAAAAAGTTAGCGCAAACGCGATACAGCATTAGATATAGTTTACGAATTAATTCACTTTAACTTTCCGCATTATTATCTAATAAAACTGTTGATGACTAATAGAAGACAGGACTTTCAGCGTTAAACCCCATACAAACTCAGGTGTTCATCTTGGACCTGTTTATCCAGCGTTTGGCCCCGTACGTCTAAATTTAACACCAAAAAATTACAAATTGTTTTTTTTTTTTTTTTTTTTTTATAAGAAAATTACAAAACTCAGTAGAATTTATTTGCAAGTGTACAATTGGCAATCATCAGTTTGTGCAAAACATCGAAGATTACGCACGAACTTGACTCCAAATGAAACGTAAAAAAAAATATAAAGAGAGAAGAATCAAACGTATTTTATTATGAACATAGTAGGGCCCGTTCCGGCCTGCCTCACAATATGTCAAAATGCGGTGTTGAGCAACTATTCGTTTATGTGTTCATTTTTTTTCACCTTACTCTACTTTTCTTTCCCGGTATTCCACTTTTCTATGTAGTTATATATTCGTTTTTGTTTTTGATCGCTTGTTGGTAAAGGCCCATCCAGCTCTCGGTGATACCTTGCACAGGTACGTTCTTATTCTTATTACTTTATTAAATCTACAAAACTGTCGAATAAAAGTCACGTGTTCGCGAACAATCAGCAGCGTCGTCCGGTGTACGTGATTTACGTGTTTTTAAATTTCATAATTACCGAAAATCGGCAGTGAAAATTCTGAATACAATCAATGCGGGTTTCTTTTTCGTTCTTTTATTATTCTCGGCGACTTGACCGATGATATCGTTAATACCTGCATCGTTCCAAACAAAACGGAAACGTTCGGTGCCGTCATTATATCAGGCGTGATCACGATTGATCAGGTTTTTCAGGGAGATCATTTTATTTCTTTGCTTTCTATCACGTTAAAAATCCGTGCGCACTTACTCTCACTGGTACTAACCGTTCAGTGGCTCTTCTTTCGTATTTTGTAATTTAATTAACGTTTTCTTAGACCGCAACGGCTCACAAACCACTATCGAACGATGTTTGATAAGAATTTATGCCCCCCCCCCCATTCGCGAAACGTCGAGAAGGGTACATTTATTTACTGAAATATTGATTTATTATAATAATGAAATTAATATAACCCATCCAATTAAGTATTTGGTATTATATTAATTTCCCAGTTCACAGTTTTTTACAATATATATATATATATACTATGTTTTTTTACACTATTTACTTAATGTAAATGTATATTATTTTTTCGAAATTTTATTTCTTTAATTGCAAATTTGTTAAATTCATTAAAATAATTTTGTACAAGTTGTTTCATATCATAATTATAGAGTGTCTATTATTGTTCTTATTATAATTACATCCTTGCAGTATATGAAAAACATCACCTCTAAAATTACATATTACACAGTTTTCAGAAATCCTAAAATTTATATAAATCTACCTTTAAGATACACCGTGCTCTGTTATAAATTAAACATTAAAAAAATTTGGCGTGTATTGATTATTTTTAAATCTATTTATTATACTTGGGAAAAATTGATACGTTATTCCGTTATAATCACTCCATATTTCTTGAAATTTATTTATATAAAATTTATCCGTAAGTTTTTTCATTTGTTTTACTTTAAGTAGTTTTTATCTTCATATTCGAAAAATGGCGTCTTATATTATTGATATATTAATATTATTTTTAATTGCGACCAAGCTTATATGTTTTTGTATTTCATATTCAATTGGCTTAATACCAGCTATAACGATGGAATTAACTGATTGTTCTATATGATTTAATCATTTTTATAGCTATAAGCCTTTGAAAGCTTTTCAACATCTTTTGAAATTTTTTTAGTTTTTAACATCTCTACAAATATATTACTGTATATTATAAAGTGTAATGTTAGGTAAAATTACACTTTTATACAACCGTAACCCCTTTTTTTATAATTTATACAGTTTTGATTATTATTATACAACTTATTAAATATTATTATGAATTTGTTTATTTTGGTTTTAATGTAATTAAAATGCTCATAAAATTTTAACTTACTGCTTATCATTACGCCCAAGTATTTTATTTGTTTTACACAGTTGATCTGTAAGTATTCGTACCTTGTAATTAAAGTTATCTTCATTCATTTTTTACGTTTTGATAACTGTATTAATAAACCGAAAATTACACGTTTAAACGCAAAATATACTCGCAATTAAAATTATAATTATATAAATTATAAAAATAGCCGACTATTTTCGGATATCGCAGATTTTACTTCCAAGTTATTAGATGTTAATAAAGCCCACGATTAATATTCGAAACTAGTCGGCTATTTTTATAATTTTTATAATTATAATTTTAATTGTGAATATATTTCGTGTTTAAATAATTTAATAAAACGAGATCGCGATAGCATCGCTGAGGGATTAACTAAACGACATAATATAATACGGTTTCGGTACAGGGTGACACATGGCAGTCAGGCACGTTTTAAATAAATAGTACCCGGCCAAATACTCTAATCAAAGTTTTCAACACACGAAAACAGAAAGGTGGGCGCCATTTCGGTTAAGCTTAATCAGGCCAAAAGCGATATATAAAAGTCGGAGTAGATTTTTAAGTAGACCATTTTCGGCAAAATCGAGACAAGCAATTTAGATTAGTCGCTGTGTTCCATTGCGAAAAATAACGTCGGCAACTTTTATCACGCGAAATGCAAATTTCAATATTCTCCGCTTGAAATATCGCATCAGCTGACTATCACGTTTTGACCGATCGTAGTTGAGTGATGGAAAATTCGAATTCGTTTAAATTACCGGCTTTATATAAGTCTAGAGAGGTCACGGAACATCAGCGAAGCGTGAAATAAGGCGTCCAAGGAACACAAGTATCGATTGGAATAAAACATATTTCGTGTGGGAGGAGGGCATTTTCGCAATTCCGGTTTAAAAGACAATTCTGAAAAGCATCGAGTGGGTTAATAGTGACTGTGATGCAACTTTTCCCCCAACAATAAATGCGTCGGTACAACTAACCGGACATCGTATTTGCGACGCGATTAAAATGCAGGCCCACTGCGGTGCTCGTCGTACAGATTCTCAAATTACGTTTATTTACTTGATTCTTCGTCGTTCATTAGTAGGGTTCGGATTTTGCATATAATGCATACCTTTTTTTTTGCTTGCTGCTAACGTTTTGATATTTCGTATCTAGACGCTTCAAAGGTTGTAGATTCGAAACAAAACTAATTTAATGGGGCATATGAATGCATATTTTGGGCGTTCCGTGCGCATGTTTAAGGATTTTTACCTATTTTTCATAATTACATCACATATGAACGCGCACACATACACACGCTATTATATATATACGAAACAATAAAAACCCTCGGGGAAATAGTGAAAATTTTAGATGCAGTGTCAGACAGAAACGAAATTTCTTACATTCCATCTGAAGTGGCCACATCTAAATGTGTACCAGTTGTCTCCTGTGATGTGGAGAGGTCGTTTTTTGCACTGAAAGCTACATTAACAGACAAAAGACATAATTTTCGTGATAAAAATTTACAAAAAAATTCTTATTGTCAAATGTGATCATTTTTAAATTTAGATTTATAATTTAATGCTTTTTTTCATATATAAATTAATTTTGATAGAAGGAAATGCAGTATGTTAATGAAAATTTGAGGCAATAAAACGAAAGATTTTATTTCATTTTTTTAATATACACTATATCTATTGTGGAATTTTTAATGCAAATTTTCGTGCATATTTTTAGTGCATATAAATCCGAACTTTGCTCATTGGTAACGGTGCCGTTTCTTACTTAATCCAAATATCGAAATCTAAACGGTTTTTATAATTTCTCTGTTGCAATTGTTGAATAATTTGCATCTGATACAAATGTATTTCCTGGTGTGTTCCCTTTTCCAGATTATTTTGAATTTCATCGGCATTTTATACGAATAAAATAAAATCAAATAAGTCCATAGCCTCGATAAGGTATCGTGGACTATAACGTTAAGGTTCACAGTGTACTAAGCCTAATGGATCTGATGAGAATACTGCGGCCAGTTCCCTTCTCTCGGTCGCCTTTACTTTCCCAGACTTCCCTTTGGTACCCAAAACTATTTTAGTCTAAATGAACCTGCGAGTGACTTGGATCCGGAACGTGACAAGTCTCGAACTTGTGACTTCTGATTTGGAAGCCAAGTTGACCACTAGGCTAGCACGCTACCATTTTTATACCATTTTTATACGAATAGAAAACCTTAATTTCTAATAGTCTAGACTTTTAATTTATTTGCGCGGATGCACACCTTCTAATCATTGCTTCGCTCGCCGATTAATTATTTTCCGGGGTTTTATGTCTAGTAACTGTTTGTTGATCTGAAATTTATAACCCAATTTAATATTCAGTTTTGATTCGGCCTCTTGAACCAATGTTGAATTGTAATTATTCATACCGTTCCGAACGAAATTATCAAATAATAACCGATGTTTATTACTAAAGAGCAGAGGCAAATAACATCACCTTTCCTGCATCAATGATAACATTTAGGCATATAGAAATTAAGCGGCACACGCGTTCCAATATTATTCGCGACGTCTGTGCACGCTACGACAACGCAACGAATATGAGCCGTTCAAAGATACGCCCGAGTTCTACGCATTAATCTGCTTAAACGGCCATCTCTTAAAGGACCCGCGCCAGTATGATGTTATGCGGAGTGTTTTAGCGCCTAACGATTTTTTCAGTCGACAATTTTAGAAAATTTTAAAATACAGTTTTAAATTAAAGTTTGAGACGAGTTTTAATTATTTGTTAATTTCCAACAAAATTTTAGTTTCGATCAAAAAATTGACATAACAACTGGGAATTCCGAGTTCCCAGATAGTTTCGATTTTTAAATTGGTCCATTTTAAAAATATTTTTCTCTTTTTAAATTTTTCGTTGTGGTACACTAAGTAATAAATGTTAAAATATTAAGTCTCGACAAATTAAAAAACGTCAATATCTTCAATCCAAATTTTACATGCCGGCTGCCCAAAACATAATGAAAACAAGAAATGCTCGCAGACTTTATTAGCATTTGTTAATACTTACATTTCGTGAGAGAATTTTTGCGCTACACAATGGCAATAATATTTCGACTAGCTTCGATAATTTTCGCTAATATTTCGATCACGGAAGAATTGGAAAAATGTGCACTTTGGCAACATAACGCGGGGAAGAAATATAAAAATTGATACATATACGTATAGACGCACTCGAAATGTGGTGCTGGAGGCGTATGCTGCGTGTCCCATGGACAGCCAGGAGAACAAATGTCTCCATAATAAATGAGATTGGTAACCCGAAGAGGTTATCATCTGTGGCGCTTTGCAGGATACTGCGGTATTTTGGTCATGTGATCAGAGCGAACAATTTGGAAACGGTGCTCGTCCAAGGAAAGGTCAACGGAAAAAGGAGTCGAGGTCGTGCGCCGCCTAGATGGACGGACGCGGTGTGCACAGCTGCTGGTCTTACCTTTCAGGATTATGTACACATCGCAAGGGATCGGAATTGTTGGCGCAGTCTGATCAACAGGGTGACAAATCATGGTCACGATACCCCTACATGGGGTGAAACGATTCGATAGATAGATATATATATATATATTGTAATGTAACATATGCAAATAACTTAAATTCGTAATAAGAAAAAAAAACAAATTCACAGTTTAACTGCTCCAAAAAGAAAAAAATTCAATCAATTATTTAAACATACACGTCTATTCATCGCAAATCAAATGGTAGTAACGCACTGCTAAAGAGATTTATCCCACCGTCGTTTCAATCAGAAAGTGTTCGAAAATTTTGAAAAGAGAAAAATGATAAATGAAAATTAAAAAAAAAAAAAACAATTGGAAACTTTACGAATCGGCTAAATTAATAAGAAGAATTCGTCATTTACGCGTCTGTAGTAAACCGAAATATTCAATAATCTAGCCGCTACAGATTTAGAGTCGTGACAATCTATTTAGTGAATTTAATTCATTCGCAAAAATGACGTAAAAACAATAAAATAATAGAATAAAATTGTACACTATAAGAATTGGTATTTATAATAGTCGTACGAATTAACGAAAACATTGCGAAATATTGTAGAAAACCAGACGGAAGCTTCCTACATTGAACATTATTGTAAAGTAAACGATCTTATCTAATGTTTTAGAACCGTAGGAACCAACAAAAATAAAAAAGTAACAAATTAGGCATGCAACGAAAAACATTATAATACGGTATTAGGGGGAAAAAATCAAATTTTAAAAAAATACGAAAAGATGACTTACCGTAGCAGACATGTATATACTGATACAAGATATAAAATGCTGTCTATCGAACAGAATGATTAGCGTTAGATGGCAGGAATACATGTAGTCCCAATTATATGAGCGAGTCAAAAAGTTTGTCTTCGCACGATATATCCGCAATCAAAATGAATCGATGATTTCAGCGAAAATGGTAGAATTTAGATTGATCAACGATTAATGTTTTAACAGAGACATAAATCAAATAATCCGTGTAATTAAGATTTCAGTTAATTTGGCGAACTTTTTAAAAACTTTTTCCAACGTAAATATAGTTTTATTAAAATTCACGGCTTTCCCACGATTTTTCCAGGCCACAGCTCGATCTGCTCTATTAGCATAATAACGACAAGCCTATACACATTCGATATTGATTCAAATCTCAGTAAAATATAAATTCGGATTTTTATTTTTTTCATCATTATATGTATATAATATAATATATATATATATATATGCGATGAATGGATAAAAAACTAGGGTTCCCAGTGCGCCACCTGGTTAACAAAATTTGAAACAAAAATAAGCAAATTAAACGGTGTGTAGTAGTTTTAAATGACAACGTAGAACGACCAAACGGAAAATGAAGCTTTTAGAATTTGCGGTAGATTGAACGATGCTTCGATGTAGTAGTAATAGCTATCGACACGTGTAAGGTTGTTTCAATTAAGATCCTGTCGCTAATTATTCGAAGTAGCCATTCACGGATATCGTAAGAATAAAACAGGACATTTCTTAAAAAACATTATTTTAAAATTGTAATATTTAACAACAGTTTTTAGCACGCATAGCAACTTTCGCTGGTAATTACTAAAAACAATAAATTGCAGCCGACCAATCTTTCATTCGGGCATCTTTTAGAATTGATTATAGAAAAATTTTAAGCTGCTGGTGAACAGCGAAGGGGGGGAGAAGGCAGCTTGGATAGTGGTTGTTTCTCAAGTGCTTGACGTCTGTGGAGTGCAAGAAGATTTTACAGTGAAAAAAAAAAGAAAAAAGAAAGAGAAGTGATGTTTAGAGGGGGACACCCGGTAAGAACCAAGTTCCTTTCACTTTTTGGTAGATCTACAAGTATGAAGTCATTCATAAAGTATACGATAAAAAATGACACAATACATAAATCCCGTATGAATTAAAAAACAAAAACAATAAATAAATCATCAGACTCGTTGAAGTGTGTGCTAACGTCGCACAAAAAAACCGCGCAAATTTTCGAATTCCATAAAATGTACACACGTGTTTAGAATTCAGCTTATACAGCTGACCGCGTATGATGCTTGCTGCTCGAATCTCGATACTCGCACGAACGCACACACATACACCCGTATATAATAGAAAGACAAAGAGAGAAAGAGAACGAGAGTGAGCCTGCCGGACGGCGTGTAACGCAATTTTCGTTATCTCGCCTTTTTTTTTTTTTTTTTTTTTTTTTTTTAATTGGCCTGAACAAATACAGTCCATTTAGCCAGCAAGCGACACTATGAATAGATATGGAAAATTAATATTAACAGAAAAAGAAATAAAAATCAGAGAAGGAAATTTCATTCTATTCTACATTATGGCCGCAACTACAGAGTAGTGCCCACAATGATCAATGAAATTAACCAAAAAGAAAAAATAAATAAAATAAGAAATCAAAATAGGTTATCATTCTACAGTATGGCCGCAACTGCAGAGCAGTGCCCACAATGCGCAATGAAATTAACCAAGGAAAAACAAAGAAGAAATTAAAATGGGTTATCATTCTACATTATGGCCACAACTGCAGAGCAGTGCCCACAATGCGCAATGAAATTAACCAAGGAAAAACAAAGAAGAAATTAAAATAGGTTATCATTCTACATTATGGCCGCAACTGCAGAGCAGTGCCCACAATGCCTGATGGAACTTAACAAACAGAGATCAGATTTTTCTTTCAGAGGAGAAAACAAAAAACAAAAAAGACAAAATGAGAAATACAAATTGAAAAATCGAAAAATTCCCATCTTACAATATGACCACAGTTGCCTGGCAATGTTCACAATGCCTGATGGGAAAAGGAAGTTGTAAGAAAAATAAATAATTGAATAAAGAATGTAACAAATAGATTGATAAAGAATAAAATGAAATAAAACTAACTGACTTCTTTTCTGCCAGTTTACTCCTATCGACAAGCTTCGTAAAAGAACTTCATTCCGAAAAAAAAAATGGTTTATTCTAATCCGAGAGGGGAATACCGCTGATATCAAAACGGTTTAAAAAAATTTCAGTTTTTAAGTAATCTGTAAAACAAAAGTTGCAAACCGCTAACTTTCTCTAGAATTGCGATCTCGAAGTAGTCCCATCATCGTAAAAAAATTGGAAAAGTCATATTCCTCCTGCACTATCCCTAATACGTGTTTCATCATTGTCTAAAAAAAATACTTATTCAAAAATTTCCTCTTTAAACATCTAAATATAATGAACATGTTTTATAGCTTCGCTCTTTAATTAAGAAATCTCGCAGTCACGTCCACGAACGATTAAAATTATTGCGAAATCGTTGACGAAAACGTTTTTATTCAATATTCGATAGCTTCATGATAACAGTTCGACAAAGTCTGCTTTGAGATGCGCAGTTTTGCTAAATATTTCGAATATAATAAAATAATTTGTACACGCCCCAGAAAAAGAAAAAAAAAAAAGAGTAAAAGGAAAAAAAAGTTTTTAAGAAGTATCGGGAAAAATAAAAAAAAACTTACCTTCGCAGTTATAAATTTTTTTTTTTTGGCTTGATCGGGATGACGCACACTTTTGCCTAAAAAATCTTTAAGCGGTTCCGAAATGTGTTCGTATTTTGAAAATAATTCCGCAACATTGACGCGCGCTGCTCGGAAAATTATTTTAAAACTCGGTCTCTTCTCTTAAATTGAAAGTAAAGTACTTTAATAGTTCCATTAACTTTTGTATCATCTCAATTTTGTTTCCGATAGGGAATTATCGTTCCGTCGAATTTTTATTCTATACCCGCTAAAACGCATAAAATACACGAAAAAACTTAATTAACAGTTGAAATTACCAGAAACAGGCATTTTAAAGTCAAAAAAAAAGCTCTCTATATAAAATGGATGATTAATTTTTGTTGAAAAAGCTTTCATAACGCCAACGAAGTTATCGTTCTCACCTTTCATTACTTCAATTTGTATAATGTTAAAACATTTGTTAAATTCGGGTGTCCAGCGGGCTTATTTTAGTTCATTCGCATTAAATCCAAGTATAAATCGAAAAAAAGAATCTTCGGTAATATGGCTGATACGATTTTCATCGATGCTTAATCTCGGAAAATGAGCTCTGAAAACGTTAACTATAGCGAAAAGCGATTTCCCTCACGACATTCGCCACATTGCCGAAATAGGGCTCAGTTAAGGTGTCTGTTTCAAAAAGATTTAAACCTCTTTTAGCTGATGTAAATAATTTACGGACAACGGCATTTAGAAAAAGAAATATATTTATTTCAGAAATACGCAATGCTTAACGTTTCGGTCAGCTTAGTACCCATCATCAGATTGAGTTCGCTTCTTATTTACATCATGGTTAATCACCGCGAAAGTTTTAAACGTTTCTTTTAGCCGCTTTAATGGGAATATAAAAGTAGAAAACTCGATGCCAGTTTTCTTTACGTAATCTAGATGTTCCATCTAAAAACGTATAACATAATAAATAATTCCGTATAGAGATTATTGCACAAATTTCATTAAACAATGCTGCAATTTTTCGATTTCCGAAAACCTCGTCAAAAGAACACCGCATCAACGGAGTTTCAGTGATGTCCTCTACCGAAGTTGTATTTTTCATCCCAAAGCTATGGCGCGCAATAATAGTCCACCACAGAGATTCGGGAAAGTTTAACTGGATATAAATACGATAGAAGCTAGAAAGATTTCCCACCGTACAACGAGCGCCGCCTTTACACGGCTTCAGATCCACTAAACACGCTGATAGTCAACTGTCCAAAGACTGAGTATAACACGGCGCAGTGTGTGAATGCTGCCATCGCAACAGACAGCCTTAGGCTGGTCAATTTTTAACTGCAGTTCGGGGCTCTCTGCTACCCTGTTGATTAACAAAGATAACCCTGACAGCAGTCGCCTTTAGCCAAACCATCGAAGTGCTTAATTCTATAATTTTTTTTTTTTAACTTGGTACATAAGCTAATACTGTTTAATACCAGTGCGAATTTCTGCGCTTTACTGTAATATCAGTCGGTAAACAAACTAGGATATTCCTTTTTTATAAAATCGCATTCTGTTTTTACTCGCTGACCTATTTTTAAATAATAACGTTCCTTTTTATCTCGCATACCGAGGGCATTCACAGTTCGGTATGTCATCAGTAGGGAAAGAAACTACATTTTAATACAATTACAAATTACCTATAGAAGACGCAGGCAGCGAAAGAATGAAAGAACCGCTACAGGTGTCGGAAGGGAAAGAATTAAGAGCTAAAGAGCTCCGGACACAAAGAGACAGTCGAAAAAAGTATGATTCACAAATCAAACTGCAATTATCTAGACCAGGGTTTCAAAACTTCTTTTTCGTCGAGCCTCCCCGAATTATAAATAACATTTTTATGACACTCTTAATTTTTTCATTAAAAAAAAAAAACGCGCACTTTTTTAATGACATTTATTTTTTTGATTCAAAGTTGTGGAAAATGAACTTTAACCAAATTTAAAACGTTTTTTATCGAAATAATTTATTATAATTGAAGTACTAATGAGATACTTGAGCTTGCATGCTCTGCACCAGTTGGTTGATTCTAGGTTCGGTTTTTGCCAGAGCTATCGTCAGATCGCTATCAATAGCAAGACGATTTCGCTGCTTAGTTTTAATTAAAACCAAAGCTGAAAATCATTAGTAAGTCGAAGAAAAAGGAACAAGTATTCTCAAAGCGAGAGAGGCAACTTTCGAATTAACAAGGAATCGTTTGATCCAAAATTTCTCCAATGTCAAAAGATGGAAGTCATTTTTCGTTGTCGAATTAACCTTCATTTCTCGAAAATTCTTTCTGAACTTCTTTTGGTCATTTTTAAACCATCAATAACAAATGGGTTTCTGATCGCATATTGGTGACTGAATTAATGTCTCGATAGTATCGATGAAATTCGTCTTCCACAAATGAGGTTGTATTTCAACTTCTAAATCTTCATCCAGTTTTTTACTTTTAATTGCTTCGAATAGTCGAGAAAAAGATATTATTACATTTTCAGCGGATACCTTTTAATTCCAAAGTTGAAACTTTGATATAAACCGTTGAATATGATCATAGTTACTTATTGCAGTGTCGCTTCTGTCTTTCAAGTTTAGTTGATTCAAGGCATCAAATATATCAGTTAAATAGGTCAACCTCCATTAAAATTGTTCGTTGTTGACTTTTTTTTCCCCCTTTGAAATCAAGTTGGAGGATGATCTCTTCTTTCAATTCATAAAGGCGAGCCCACATGTTTCCCTTAGACAACCAGCATACTTCTTTGTGGAATAGAAGGACTCTGTTGATCAGAATCGAGATCCTCGCAAAGTAAACGAAATAATCGACTGTTTAAAGCGCTGCTCTTGATGTAGTTTACCATCTTTATAGCTAAGTCTAAAGTATGGCGTAATTTCTATGGCAATGTTTTGGAAGCCAAAGCTTGTCAATGAATAAAACAATTAGTACACTATCGCGGGATTCTTTTCCTTAAGCTTTTGACCTAAGCCTATCGCACACCTATATCATTGCAGATCTGTGCAAAGTCCAATGAAGTTATTCCAATCCAAATAATTTTTTCCGATAAAATCAGCGTAACGAACATAAACTATTAACTGTGCCAAATTAACGATGTCGGCAGATTCATCGCAAGTAATTGGTTATTTATGAAAATTTTCAAATGCTTGAAAGGTAATTTTCAAAGGCATGTTACATTATTTATTGAACGTCCCTCGTCCGATGTTTAATTTACGAGGTTAAATTAATTTTTCTTTCGCGCCTCTCTTGACATCTCTCTATGCCTCCCTGGTTCGGAACACCTGATCTAGACGAAAAGGACAAAATGGAAAGAAAGTAAGAGAAAAGTGAAGACGAGAGAGTGACAGTTACGATTAAAGCGAAGACGACAACAGATGACAAAAATGAAAAAAATGTTTCACGATATTCAGTTATTGCCTCGCTTAATTATTGTTTTACCTGTTTAAAATGTTTCGGTATAGAGCTCAAAGATCGTCGATAAGTTTAATCCGGGAAAAAATATTCATTCTTCATCGAGCAAGCGGAAAGTTTTTAAATTTCCTTTTCTAAATTTCTGATAAGAAACGCTTTTCAAATATTTCATTTCGTCTCCGTGTACTATTACTATTGTGCTTCGTTTATTTAACGGTTCCTCTACTATTTGTTGCTTAGTCGAGGAAATCCAGGCATATAGCGGAGTTCCCCCCTACCCCCCTAGAGAACTGGTTAACTGAAATCTGTATCGATTTGGGGAGTATGGCAGGGGTGAAAGCAGCGATGTGATGTTAATTTACTTATAATTTCTAACTAATAATACAGCACATATCGTTTGAGTGTGGCGTGTTATTTTGGTTTTCTTTTTCGGGCACGTCAATCAGCGTCTCAAAATAAAAAAAAACTGTCAATTAAATTTCGATTCGACCGGATGTTACCAATATAATAATGGGAAACCAGAACAATCGTTAAATTAGAAAAATTAATTCCTAAGCATATCCGTATTTTTCATCCGTGCCCGTATTTTAATTTGTGCACTGTTCCCCCTCTAGTACTTCTAGTTGTGTTTTCTTAAACTCTCAAAAGTAATTTTAGAATTGAAGTGTATAGGGACAATGAAAGAAAAGGGAAAAAAAAACGAAAATAACGAAACTGTAATAAAATAGACTAATTTAAACGAATTTTACGCACTCGCACTGAATATGAAAATGATAGAAAAAAAAAAAAAAAAGAAAAAAAATAGGACTAAAATTGAAACTAGCAATAATTGAGAATTAAAATCGTCGACTACTATTTATGGAACGATTGTGATTTCGTAAAAAAGAACAGCTTAAGGATTTGTGTTTCGTATCGCTTAACGATCTGATACGATGGCGAAGCACTCAGAGCCAGAGGACATCGAGGACACTATTAAGCGGTGAAATATCATTCAACTGCCTGCAATATTTTTAACTAATAAAGTGTAATTAATTTTCTTTCCGCGTACGAAACGGAATTTACATCAGCCGTATAGCGGAAATATCATTCACCTTTTTTTGAAATATCGTAAAAATTGTTACTGTGCTCTACTGCCTCTGGACACGACGTCGATGTCATCGTCACGTCTTCCGCAGAACCGGAAACGATAACAACGAAATAACAACGAACGACGGATTTCTCCTCCATTGTACACGGGCCGATAGAGATGGATGATCGGAATAGAAAATCGAATCTAGCAGGACCAGTTGAATCGGTCGGTAATCAGGCGCGTTAACCGTAACGCAATATCTCGTAGCGTGTAATTCACGCACAGCAACATATGACAAGGTTCGAAATTGGAGAAATTTTTAACAACGGTCGTCCGACTCGTCAACGTTCGATGCGATCATCTATCTGCCGTGAAAAAGACAAAAAAAGACCCGGCAAAAACAGGAAACATAACAATAACCCGCGCGCGCGCCTAAGATGAAATTAAAAACACGGAAACAGCGTATTGTGCACGAAGCTAATAACAGTGCTAGGCATTTTTCAAATTAGCTTCAACGCCCGGTAGTTATTTGTAATATACTAGAGTTTCATTCTTTTTCCTCTCTTCACAGACTGAAAAATTCGCTATTTAATAATTAACTGTCGATACGTAACATAGAGATAATTAGAGCGGAATTGTATTATTCAAACAGGAATCTGCAAGCATTTTGCCTGATAGCTGGTAGTACACCCCGCCATTTTTCAAAAATTCCGTAGTAGTAAAAAGATACTTTGACTAAAAAATAATACACGATAACACCGAAACTGAATAATCGTTTTTTTTTTTTTTTTTTTGACATATATATGTCTTTAGGCTGGGGGTCAACTTAAAATCGTGTAACGCAACGCAAAACGCAACGAAACGCAACGTTCTCTTTCTAATTTCGTAAAACATTTTAACATTCCGCAGATAATTTCGTATAACTTTTTTCTTGTCGTCTGAAGGTTTTGCGCGACAATCCTCGAAATTTAGAATTAAAAACCCAGCACTTGGAATAGTATGTGGCGATTGAATTTTTGCTAGGTAATTCGATACGTAATTTTCACGTAATTGCTTGTTCACTCGATTTAATTTATATGTAAATTATATTCAACTTTATGACTCGTAAAAAATAAAAAAAAAAATAATAGAAAACCAAAATCAATGGCCGATTCGACGCAGGAATCACGTGAACGCAAGAGGGACGAGGAATTTCAGAACAGCCATGAATTCCTTCAGTTCATGAAGGAAACACCTTTCGGTTCCAATACTACCGAAAATGAGAAGTTTGAAGCGTTTCTTTCGATTCATCGATTTGAATAAACCGGCTTCGAAGAGCGGTGCCGAACGAAGCCGTGAGTGGCGACAACGGCAAATGAATAAAAAACAAAAAGTTTGCAATGTAGAACCAAAATCAATGGCCGATTCGCCGCAGGAATCACATAAACGCAAGATCGTTCACCTTCAAATTGGTATACCGTATATGATCAGAGCGAATATTGACGTGCTAGATGGCCTAGTCAACGGCGCAATCGGCACTTTACGCTACATCGAACGCAACATCGAAACAATTGCCATAAAGCGATTCTGGCTGTCTTTCGACCATTCAAAAATCGGCCGTTTACTGCGCTCAAAAGCCCAGGGACACGTACTTGTAAATCCGAACATCGATCATTCGTGGATATCGATAACTCAACGTACTTGCATCGTGCAAACAAACAGTAAAATCGTTACTTGTAAAAGTCCCCCCTTGTTGCAGCCTGTGCAATTACTATACACAAATCACAAGGCGCTACACTCGATCATTTACAAGTACAGTAAGTGTCCTGGACAGCAGCTCGTTTATGTAGCCCTTTCTCGCGTCTCTTCGCTGGACTGTTCCTAACGAATCACGATGGTGTGTGATCACACATTTTATCACCATCGCGGAGAGCTGAATCGATATCCCTAAAGGGAAGAGTTTACTCGTCTCGAACGGCATCACTTACAAACGGTAGGTGATCAGTGCCGGAATTTTCTGAATCGTTCTAGGCAGACGGATTCCACGTCGTTCTCGTTGTGTACATTCAACACTCAATCGCTAACCGCACACTTGCTCGATTTAACTAGCGATTAATCCGCGATGTAAATTTCTTGCCTTGTCTGAAACGTGGATTGAAAACGATTGTTCTATTGAAATACTAGGATTTCGCACTCAATTTAAAAGGAATGCGATTCGTTCTGGTGGTGTCGCCATTTGCAAAAATATAACTGTTTCCGAATAAATTGCAGTCTAACAATATCAAAAACGATTTGCGGAAGTTTGATCAATATAATATGAGCGTGGATCAACTCGCGACATGTCATGCCGGTGTTGGCGACTTTTGCTCGGTCAAGACAACAATCAATGCTAAAAAAAACTATACTCGCATCAGTTTATATTTCACCGAATACATCGTTTGAGAAAATTCAGCAAATTCATCGTCTTAAATCTTATAGCGTACAGTCCTAAATTAAAGGTACCTGAAAAACATAATTATCACGATATACCGATGCTCGTTAGTGGAGACTTTAATTTGGATTTAAGAGGACCGCGCAGACCGGAATTTATCGGATTTATGCACACCGAGTTAGGATTACAACTAAACAACGATCTCGCCATATCTACTTCACGAAGCAGAAAAATAATTGATTCTATAATCGATCATCTCGAAACACGTGAATATATAGCATACTGCAGAAGCCATCGTCCATTATAATCTATAACTTGCAATTCTGTTAATTCGAATGAGGTAAATGATGATAGATAATACAAAATAAAATTTAAAAATTAACGGTACGTTTTGAGATTTATTCTTTTTTACTTACAAAAACAATTCTACACGGTAGCTATTTTTTTGAATATATTAAATCTCAAAGACATATATATGTACTGAGATACTTCTGCGAGTAACGTGGAAATTTGAAGGTTTTTTGTATAACACTAGGCAGTGTAGAAAGGTTCCACGAAATGGCTATCTCGGAAAACTGCAATCCGCAGAAACGAAATACGTCGATTTCATTGAGCATCAAAAACGGTAAATAACAACGAATTATCGAAATTCGAGAGCCGATCTGAATTTAAAACATTTGGAAAATTGAAGTTTACAAAGAAACGAAATGTACCGCGATAACAAATAAATATATAAGAAATACATCAATTTAGAAATGGTTTTAAGAAAACCTTCTTGTCTATCTTTAAAGTGTTTATTTAATTTTTTTTTAATTGTTTTTGATTTTAAAGCTTCAAATGAAAATAAGAACATAGATCAAAATCAAAATCATATCAAAAACAAAAAAGTATATTTGAAAAAAAAAAAAAAATGAAATACCAGAAACAACCTTTAAAATCAAAAACAATTTAAAAAAAATTAAATAAACACTTTAAAGATAGACAAGAAGGTTTTTTTATGAAAATACAGGTGTAGTAGTACCGTGAACAAATCGTTTAATAATAATAATAAATCCGGAAAATGCGTATACGCTGAAAAATATTTAATAAAATGTAAACATAGAAAATTAGCCGAAAATTATTATAATAAGAATAATCTTTTGAACGGTGTCAATAACCTCCTTTTCAACTCTTAAGTTTAACAGTATAATGAGGAAATAAATTTATTATTTCTCATTCTGTCTATTTCACCATTTCGTTTTAAAGGAATATCCAACGATAATTACAAATTAAAAAATTTAACGCGTAATAAGGGGGATAAATTTACTACTTTATCGTGTGTCTATTGTACTTTCCCACTGTTAACTCTAATTTACAACCTTTTTCTTTTTTTCTTTGCGTGTGTGTGTGTGTGTGTGTGTGTGTGTGTGTGTATGTGTGCGTGCAATAGTTTTCACCTGTTTTCTATAAATTCGAAAATTTCTTATATAAATACGTCGTAGTCCTTTTTACTTTCAGCGTGATTTCAAGTTTCATTTCGGTACAATTTGGTTCTGAGTATTTTTTTTTTTCTTTTTCTTTTTTCATTTTCAACTAAAAACGGGGGGACCTCGCCCGAAAACGTTATTAAATTAAGGATATGCTGCAGTTGTTACGTATAACTCTTTACCGGCAGATGTAAAAACTTTACTAAATAATCGTAAATAAATAAATTAATTAAAATTAAAATAAATAAATTAATTAAAATTAAAATAAATTAATTAATTAAAATTAAAATAAATAAATTAATTAAAATTAAAATAAATTAATTAAAATTAAAATAAATAAATTAATTAAAATTAAAATAAATTAATTTATAAATACACACAAAAAAAGTATAAAAATGGAAAAATTATCTGTTCTTATAAACTTACTTTGCTAGTTACAATGTGGATTTGTGAATTTGTGTGTGTAATTTAGAATACTTCCATGACTTTTAGTATATCATATTACTGTGGTTGAATGTATGTATGAAATGTAAAATGTGAAAGTTCAATGAATGATACGTCGCTGTTTATACTTATTTTCAGTTATCTTCAAAGTTATTTTCATTTGTTTATGTACAATTTGTTTCCTTTTTTTTTTTTTTTTTTCGATGAGTTAAGTACGTAATTTAAAAAATGTACAAGAAGATATTATAATTTTAAATTGAGAAGTTTATGTAAAATGTTCGTCTCGTACACATCTATTGTACTCCACCGCTCGCGCTATTTTGCGCACGTATGGAATTTTATAAAAAATATATTGATTTGATTTGATTTGAGGTGTTTATTTATCGTTTGTTATATGATATAATTCTAGCAAAAATGGGTATGATTAGAAGTACATATATTCAGAAGTGAAGATATTAAATATCCGAAACGACGGTACACGAATTGAGCGAGGAAACTTGAAGAACAACGATACGCGGCGATACGGGCAACAGCAGTTCCGAGATCATTTAAGGAATGTGTCTTATGGGAAATAATGCGGTACCGGCAGACTAAGAATCGGCATATCAGAAATGCGAATCGATCGCGAGGATGGTAAAATAAATTTGAAAGAGCTGAACTATGCGTAGGCACGATGATATAAGCATCTAGTTAATTCGTCGTCGGTGCAAGTCTGTTGTTCCGAGGTTACTGCTATATAATTCCGACTTTAAAAAGTGACAAAGCAAAAAGCTCGAATTATAATAAATCAACAGTTTCACTTAATGAAACCGATCGAATGTAAGAAAACTAAGGCAAAATCAAACAAAAAAAAATGACGCTTTGACCTTTTCACATGCTGTATCGCTCTCGAAATAATCTTGTGTCATTTACGGCGACGTGAAAAGGCAAGAAAGATAGCAAAGGAATAATAATAAACCTATCCTAAAAAGTAGGTCAGATCAGAAAAAATTCACGAAAGTAATAAAAAAATTATCTCATTAAATACCGTACCACCATTGAAGATCATGATACCTAAATTAATAATACCTAACGAAAGATAAAACTGAATGTAGGTAGAAGTCCAGCAGCGTGAAATATTAGCAAACAGCAGACTACGAGTAGATATCTTCTTTATCAATCACTCGATTCGAGCATTGTGAATACTATGAACCTATCTGCAAGACTGCCCGACGCTATTCATCCCTATCCGCCGCCAAACGTATCCATTGATGTAACGGTATCCCGATCAATTGTTTTATTTGGTCAATATATCTCGATGGGAGTCTTCCACATTTTCATACGCTTTCCATTTTACCTTGTATAAAATTAGCTTTTCTAGGCCATCATTTCTTAAAATATGTCCGACATCGAGCGATCCTCTGTTGAACTATATCCTTCAATCGTATCGCTATGTTCAACTCTTGAAGTATCGAGATATTGGTTCTCATGGTCGTCCATGGAATCCTGAACATTCTTCTCCAGCAGTACATTTCGAAAGCGTTTATATTTTTAATGACATTTTTCTTCAGTGTCCAGCATTCGGATGCACAGAGAAATATTGGACATACTCATGTATTAACTAGATGAACTTTTGTACGGATACTTATATCATGACTCTTCCAGATTCGGCTAAGCCTTGACATTGCTGTCTTTGCAATTGCCGTACGCCTTCTAATTTCTTCGCTGCATCTTCCTAAATTTTTAATATCCTTCGTTATTCTCGTTCGTTTGTCAGCATTGTCAATGATGGTGGTCACGTTTGACGAATTTAGCAAAACAAAAAGAAAAATTGTATCTCAAACTTCTTAAAAACCTTAACAACCCTAACACATATCGACACTAAATACTTCTATTTAACATAGCGATCTGTTCGTGAATTTACACTGACTGGAACCGAACGATAATGATCGGGATTTTGAACCGCTGCAGTGAAAAAATTAGAAATCGATGCTAATGGACAAAAATGAAGTGGTGAAATAGCTGCTTTAATATTGAGATAGTATAGAATGATTCAGTAGCGATTGAAGGGCTGTTATCCAATAAGGAGAACATCAGATGTGTGCATCATCGATTTGGTCAAAGCTTTTCTATATGGTAGTGTTCGATAAAAACGAAAACGAATTTCACCGCTTTTTTTGCATTAGCCGGTGAAACTCGAAAAAAACGTGTTAAAACAGCTTGATCAAAAGGTAACGAGAATTTTTAATATTTTCAAAAATTATTTACCTGATCTTCAATATTCAGTCCATGGTCCTTTCAAAGTAGTCCCCCTTTGATATTATGCACTTATGCCACACACCGTAGTTTCGAGGAACACTGTTGGAACAACGTCTTTTTAGGTCTAGTCTCGAGCACGCTCTGCGATTACGCCTATATCTCTTACCTATTGTTAACAAACGCTGTCCTCCCTTAAGTGTCTTCTTCAATTCGGGAAATATGAAAAAGTCGCAGAGTGGCCATGTTTGGAGAACAGGGTGATTGTGGCATTACAGTGATGTTATGTGTCGTCATGAACTGATGGGTAAGCAAAGCGATATACGCCGACGCGTTGTCGTGATATCCGTGAGTTCTCTCCAAAGTTTCGACACGCGGCAATAAAAAAAGAAATCAAAAGTAAATAAATTAAAAAAATTTTTCTCATATAAATTTTTCAAATTTTTTAATAGCTACTATTAACGATAAATGTTAATATTTAAAATAACATCAAATTATATAATAAATAAAAATAAATTATTATACAGGTAAAAAGAAAACGGAAAAAAAAAAAAAAAAAAACAAAACAAGAAAACAAGTTGACGAAACGAAAAAAGTAACGAGAATTACGAAATTACATTCGCTTTGACTGGATTGGAATCGTTCATTACGAATTTTTACCGACTGCTTTCGTATAGTCAATAAGGAGCTCTACTACAAGTTTTACGCAATTTTATTCACTTTATTCGAATCTGTGACAATCTTCCGTACTTTTATTCTTATCTCATTTGTGGTCTTATTAAGATATCTTAAATACTCCGTCATTCGAGTGTCAAAGATATGAACGAAAGTACAAAAAAGCTAGGTCGAGTATTATACATATACACGCATATAGTATATGTATATTACACCGTGGCATGCGCACCATTAGGAGAAAGGCCATATAGCGAAGTCACCGTTAGAAGTCGGTTTTACTGAAAGGTTAACGTACACACACGGTCGACGATCGTGTCCCATTGTATTTGTCTGTTCGGATGCGACTACTAATCAAAAGAACGAAGGAGAGAACAAATCACACATGCAATTGCCCACAGCTGATACTATATATACCAGTTTTGTAGCAAAAAACCGACCAAACTAGATGGAACAAGAAGACTCCCGCATAGAGAGTGTGCGTAATATCCCGATCGGTTTAAACTTGGCTAAAAAATTACTGCTCGCTTCCATATTTGGTATCAAACGTAGTATTCACTACGCGGGGAAAATATATCGTTGTGATAAAATAGGCGGAGGAAATAATAATAATAATAATAATAATAATAATAATAATAATAATAGTAATAGAAAAAAGAAAAAAAAAAAATAGAAAAAGTAAACAAAAAAAAAACAAAGAGTGATCTTCCAAAGAGAAAAACCTGTAATTTTAGGTTAGAAAGTGACGTGATTTTTCCACTACAGATGCCGGCAGATTACTCGGGCGGATGCCATATGTTTACTAATTTCGGTATCATTTTACGAATTATTATCCATGCTGGGTCATCCGCCAGTACTATCTGGGCACTCTTCCCATGCATGCTTCTTTCCGTTAATGATCCGCCGGCAACAATCGAACAAACCATATACAATCGAAAACCCCAAATTTATTTCGATCAACGCGATTAATTCAACTCATCCTTTTTTTTCGAGGGGGGGAGCATTAATTCATAGAAAAATGAGTCAGTATAATTTCAAGTAAATAGAGGATTTATATAAAAATGGTAAAACTATTTTTTCAAATAATCAAAACAGTTAAAGAACAAAATAATTAAGCAATTTAATTTTAATTCTTTACTAGAAGAGAAAAAAAATATTTTTTCCAAATTATTTTCAGTAATGTTGCAAAAAAGAAAAAAACAAAATTTAAAGAAAATTAAACAAAAATTGAACCGCTGCGCTTTTAGTAGAATCTAAAAAATTAAAAATTTTACATGAAAAATGTATTATTAATGATTATGAATTAGTTATAATTAAATTCATTGATAATGTTCATACAAATCGGTTTCGATATACAAATTAAGGCGCACTGTTGCAAGAAAAAAATGTTTAATAAAGAAAGGACATTTGGGGCCACGACCCCTCATCACTCCCTCCTAGAACCGAATGACTATGGTTTATACTCTTATACTAATATAAGCGTAGTAGTAATTCATTAAAAATCTGATCAAGATGATCTAATAGATTAAAAACATGATACACACTGCTATATAAAGCGAGATAGTTCCTTTTGAAATTACAATCAACATATAAGAATCGCGATCGAAATTTTATCGGCAAATTGGTATATCTTAAAGAATTATCTAAATTAAGTTTAGATTTTAATTTTTTTTCCGGGCCTATATTTTTATCTATTAATAATCTAAATTTAAAAAACTGGCTTACCTTTCGATGATACTTTTAGGTACTCTATAATATAAACTGGTATTTTACTCATCTGAATAAAAGAAAAACTACTTATTTATTTAGATTTTTACTGCCTACATAGGCTATAATCTACTTAGTCTAGTTACAGTACAGTACATAGTTTTATAAAACTAATTGTAAGTGTAGCAAAAAACTATAATTGTGCTAAATGTGAACAAAAGCATCTTTCTGATACTAAATCAATCCGAAAGGTTTTGTCGTGATATATTAGGATATATACCGAATTATATTAACACTTCATCGAGGAGGCGCCTTCTTATGATGGATGAAAAATTTGTAACCGGTTACTAGATTGATAAAGAACGCATCAAGAATATATTACCGTAAAATTCTATGTACGCCAGGTATATCACCTGCACTGACTTCATCAAAATGTTAAAAAACAACTATTCACTTCTTTTTTCACAACTAAACAATGCCAATCAGTTGATACTGCACATCAGAATCGGTTTTTAAGAAAAATATCTAAAAAAGTTTATTTCACGCTTTTATCAAATTACCCAACAGCTTCCATCTCTCCAATCAAATTTACTTAAAATCGAATAGTTGCCCAATGTCACTTCGATGCGTCATCATTTGTTTAAGCGCAACGTCCATAAAATCCGGTAGTCACGCATACACACAGAACACATACAAGTGTACGTTTGTGTTACAAGCTGATACGGAGTCACGCAATAATTCATGAGAAAGCATATCTGTAAGGGGCAACTTCCTTTTTTTAACGGTTATTTAAATGACTACTCGATCAGTGCTACATCATCAGTAAGACCGGTAAACTTTCAAAACAACAAAGGATATCATTGGAGTCAGTCCAGATGGTCGAAAGTTTTATACGTAGTAATGACAAGAGACGCGTAATATCTCCGTCAGTGATCAGCTCGTAAATGGCACTCTACACGACGCTTTCAAATTCACTTTCTTTAACTGAATTTACATTTAACTGCAGTAATTATCGTCAGTAATATTTTAATTTTATTAAAAATTAGTTTTTTTTCCAACTGACACTTCCGTCGCACACTGATAACATTAGAAGTTAATTTATCCATTTTTACATTATTTGATGAATAGTGATATAGGGGTCTCTACTGCCAACCGGTACACTTTCGAATGAACAAAGGATCTTTAAAATCGGTCTACATGACAAAAGTGTAATGCGTGAACAAACAAAAAATAGCAACATATGGGACGAATATTTAATCTGTTTTTTTTGAAGTTGGTAAAAAAATTACCACTGTTTACCTAGCGATTTCTATAAAATTTCATTTACATATTTCATAACCCTTGTTTTTTTTTTTCATATTACTCCCAGCGCAAATGTTGTCATTTTGGGTAAGTTTTATTAGCGCTAATTTTGTGGAACCAAAAAATTTTAACATAAGTCGCACAATAACTTTTCTCATGATAACCTTTTTTTCACTTTTTATTTAGGTGTATGACTGATACATCTCTGTGTAGATCGCGGAATTCCACGCTGATTTATTGATAACAAATACTGCCGTCTTAATTCTGATAAAAAGTGGGCGCTAGCTACATAAGAGCAACGGATTAAATGAAAAAATTGGTTTCGTTTACTCATGCAAACACACCTACTGTGATTATCAGGAAATATTAAACCGCATCTTATGGTAATGTCAAGGATTCCAAGAAGAACGAGTAAAAGTTACATACAACTGTTACTAATTACCACACGTTACCGGTAGTAATATTAATATTTTACTTTCAGGTCCATTAGGAGGGATGTTTATAACTATTACATATTTATTACACAATGCGGGATAGTTAAAATAATTTGTATTATAAGACTGGCCTGTCGAGAAAAAAAAAAAAACGAAAAAAGTAATAAAAGGTTTAGAATTTCACACCTGCCTCTCTATTCGACACTATATTATTTTTTTTCTAGGTGCTATATACTATTACGAGGAGCATGCAAACTCTAAAGGAATAAATATTGTCCGCGATGTCATATTCTTCTTTTTATCATACCACCCGATTCGGGTTAATCATTCCGTATGGATTGGACTATCTGATGAAATAAGTCCCGATCTCTTGCTATTCCGAATATAAATCCTCTGCTCTCTGAATTCCGGTCCAGTTTTTTGTGATATTATCCAGGCACGACGTCTTTCTTCTTCCCCCCGGGTTTCTCCTTCCTTCTATCGTGCCCACTATTATTGTTGGTTATAGTTTGTATTAAGTTAAAAAGATACGGGTCTGGATGTCGGGAAGCTCATAAAAACGGCAACAGGCAAAAGAGTATGACGGAAAATAGCGAAGGATTATTAAGAGTTCCGGTGTCCGGAATCGAACGGTCAAAGAAGAGACAGATATCGGATACGACATTAATTTGAGCAATCGGAGCACTGATTTAATTATTTTGAGATTATTCGCTTTTAATGATCTATCATGGGGCATGGGGAAGTTCGTAATTGGATGAACTTTACGGTGGAGAAATAAAATATGACGGAGAGTCTAATAAGTGTTTTGATTAGGACATTGTGGAGGACCTGCAGAGAACCTGTAGAGAACCAGCTTTTTTACATAGGATGAGTTAAGTTGGCATGGCTAATGAAAACTATAATAACCTATTTCTTTCTAAACGAAGCACACAGGATAAGTGGGTATGAGTTTGCATACTACGAACAAGGTGTAAAGTAGGGAATTTGGTTCCAGTGTTGTTGTTCATGCGCTGCTGATTGATTTAAGGAGACGACGATGGACAGTATAGAATAAGCTTGAAATATGCGCGCGAGTTTGTTTAGAAAAAATTCCACATGGCTCAGTTTACACACAAGAAAATAATTTTTAATTGCGAATGTTGGCGTAAAACGTTTAAAATTCTTACAGCAATAAGTGCACGAATGAAGATATTTTTTACAGGTGAGAGTGGATCAGAACATATTTATTACGGTCAGTGGGAACGTCGAAAGACAAGTGATGTGGGAATTTCATCGAAGCTATTTAATTAATACATTGTTTCTACATAATACATCTAGAATATACAAAAAAATAGAGAATTAAATGATATTCAGATTTTTAAAAAATCCAACTACCAGCGACTTTTTGTTCCAATCCGACGCGCGTCCGGCCTTCACATGCTTTGTTGATTTACTAAAAACTTTAAAACATTACTATAGTAAGCCGACGAATAATCTAGAAAAAGAACGTGACAGAGGTAGACGTATTACAAAAACCTTATATGTGTATATTGATACCAGGCAGCGAATACTAAAATCAAACAATATAACACGGCGGAAGTGGCAATATGCGGCGAGGCAAGGTTGCATTTTGTCTCCATTGCTGTTTAATATATAGGTATACATATTCTGAAATAAAGTTTGAAGAAGAACTGAATAGATTTAAAGAGGGGTTATTAAAACAAAAATAGAGAAAAACCCAGTAATATTAGGTATACGGATAACACAATTCTAATAGCAAATAGAACTAGAACGATACATAAATGTCTTCAGTGCGCGGCGATTACAGATTACAAGTGAACATCTACGCGATGATTAGAAAAAAACGATGTAAATTTAACGGTAAACGCACTCGTAGCTTAAGGAAAAGTTAAATTTAGAAATACCGAATATCTAGCCTATAGTACAAATAGGCAATAGATAACGAAGAAAGAAATAAACATACGAATTCAGAAAGTTCGAAATACATTTTTAAAATTAAAAACATATAAAATTAGAACTGATAAAACGCTACACAAATTCGCGGTACTGTTATAGGACTCTGAAAGATTAAAAAGAACGTATTAAAGAAATGAAATTCTCTACCAGTAACAGTAAGTGAAATTGTTTCAAGTCCCTGCTTCTATGCAAGTGGTGGTCGACCGTATAAATATATCAGGGACAATCAATATTCAAATATAGTGCATAATCGACAATAATATTAAAAGATAGAAACTGGCTAAGGAACCAGAGCCGGGCCCAAAAAAGAAAAAAGAAAAAGCTAGACATCAACGAAAACTAAATGCCTTTGAGAACCCTCTAAAAATAAAAGGGACGAACACAATACGCAACTCTAAGTTACTAAGCCGCCGAGACAAATATAAAGGAGTAACAAAGAAAACTAAACATGGTAAATTTACGTCTCCCGGAATAATACGATATTCTGCATCTTCTGTTACAATGCAAGATTGTTGAAAAAAGACCACCGGGAAAAGGAAGAACAACATTAAAATCTGTCGGAATAATGTTCTGTTCCGAAAGGTAGACGAATGATGGTCAAAATGTTTAGTCCAAATTGGACAACGAACATGGGGCACCATGATGATGAACATTTGTACGTGTAGAAATTTTCCGAAATGTCTGAAATGTTTATTTATTAATACAATAACCGCTACTACCTCCGCAGCAATCACTTTTTACAATCATATTCCATATATTTCCGATTTTCTTTTATAGGTTTAAAAAAAGAAAAAAAGCGAAAAATCGATTATGAAAATGTAAACAAGTCAATAGTGCTGACAGAGAATAAATAAGTACAACAACAGCTCTCAATTCCGATAATTATATCTTAATTAAACACACAATCCATCCAATTTATGAAGAAACAATATAATTCGAAGAAAAATTTAAACAAGTGTAATATTCGTTTTAGTTCTTTATACGCATATGCGCAAACATTTTCTCGGCACAAAAGAGGTGGCTGATACATATATCGGTCAAAAGTTAATTTTCTCGGTAACCCTGAACAGGAGGAACGCCTTTGCATGCACTGATCCGGTTAGGTATTCGACGATTATTAAACGAAATTTTTTAATGTGCGAGAAAAAGAGACCTTTAAACATTTAAATACACTAAGCACATTCCCTCTGCTTTATCGGTCTCGAATTTCTGTACGTTTTCTTTACAGCTTGAAAGTTAAACTTGTCAGAAAAACATCGAGCAATTTTGTTGCACTCCGGATAAGCTGCTGACACGCAAGAAAGCAGCATAAAAAATTCTACAAGTAGTAAAAATTTCGACAGAAACATATAATTGTACTTAATTTATTAAATTAATATTCTTTTTCTCTTTTTCTTCTTCTTTTTTCAGAACGATAATAAGAGAAAACATTAAAAACTGCTAAAATCGTTCAGCAACTCCTGGATGACCGATTACGAACGAATTAAACGTACATGTCAAAAACGCGGCGAACTTTGGGAGGATCCAGATTTTCCAGCTACCCAGTCATCTGTCTTTTATCACCAAAAACCTCCATTCCAGTTTGTTTGGAAAAGGCCTAAGGTAATATAATCGATATGTAAAAGCTTTCGTATCAAATCATGGTCTCGAATAATTACGCTTCCTTCTTTTCTAATAATTATTCATTTCATCTGTATCTGTTCAGCCCCTACTCTTCCCCCCCTATTCGTGATTTCTTTTGCATCCGTCTCTTCGACGTTTCGATGTTGTTTTCGTTGTTCGTGTGCGTTTTGGCCGTTCTCTGCTGCCTTTCTCCATATTTCGCTTTTCCTTAATTTCCTCCTCACACTGTCCTCTCCATCCTGATGATGCAGTTATTTGCAACGCCGATCATGTGTTCTTCCAGTGTTAATTTTTTTCTGCGGAGCGTTCCGCTTTGTATTCTTATTTGTTGAAGCTTGGGCTTCCTACTCTTTATTGTGCTTCTTATATCCTTTTCCTTCCCCAATAGTTATATTCCTGCTAATTGTGCCTTTTTATGAAAGATTTCTGCTCGGATTAAAATATAACCGACTTCTTTCCTTTCTATTTGCTTCTAGATGAAGGTCCTTAGCTGACGGATCCAAGAGGTTAAAAAATAAAAAAATAAAAAACGTTCTTCTTTTTCCCGATTCGGGTTAATAACTCTGCATGAATTGGGCCATCATCTGATCAGTCTCTTGCTATTTCGAATAAATCCTCTGCTCTCTGAATTCCGTTGTCCCTTTTTTTCTTTTTGACATTATCCAGCCAAGAGGTCTTTCTTCTTCCTTCTTTCATACCCATTATTATTGTGTCTGTAATAGTTTGATATTTTACACACCTCTCATAAGGCGTCGAAAAAAATTCTCTTCCGTTTTTTTTTTTTTTTTTTTTTGATTAATTTATCCATTAATAGCCGGTCTATTTGCACTAGTTTTAGAACTTCTTCGCAGTTTTCACTAAGCTCATCCACGGTATTTTCCACACTCTTCCGTAACACCACATTCCGAACGATGAGATACGCTTTTTTACATTTTCTTCACTCTTCCCGTATCCATATAGAACGTAACATCGCAGCATCTTCTTTTTGATCTCCAGCCTCAACTTCCAGTCACAAAGGATATTTTTAAGTTTCATCAACATACCTCGATACCAGTTCGTATTTCGATGTGTCCGAATCAATTATCTTTTGTTATCCAGCCGCCTATATATTTATGTATATTTTTTTACTCTTTCGATTTCTCTGCTATATAGAAAAAAGTACGTTTTCATTTATATCAGAGGTCGTCTTGAGGCTATCGTGAATTTTATTTTTTTAATATTTATACCGATTGCAATCGATATTTTACGACCTTGAACAGTATATTCTAATAATCATCGCGAATCTATATTTTCAACACGATTATAGTGTGTGCGTGTAAGGCTTTTCTGCCGTACTTATCGAACCAACATTATTATGATGCTGCTGCTACGAAAAAAAAAAAAAAAAAAAGAGAGAACAAATTAGCGACGATGCAAAAATCGAAAATATAAAAAGTTATAAACGAATAAATACGAGTATTATTAAAAGTTAATCCGCGTTTCCGTGAATAATCGGAAGTTATTTCTCGTGTATTAACGCGTAACTAAAAAATACTTGTTTTAGGACGTTTGCGCAAGACCAGTATTCGCTCATGATACTCCGTCACAGTTTGATATAATCCCGGGCAAAATGGGTAAGTTGTATTAACATGAGTTTTTTTATCATAAAGTAACGCTAAAAATCTAGTGAAGATGGCTCAGCTGCATAGAAATGTATGCACACACATACTGCACCAGCTGTTTGAAACCAGACTGAACTTGGGAGAACATACATATGTATAAAAAACAATTGTACTACAGGTAGAAACTTTAAAAATTCGTACTTGCCAACGCGAAAACTTTACCTGAGGAATAAAAACACTATAAAATATCAATTTGTTACAAGGGAAATACTTCGTCCAGAACGGAAATTTAGGCCACTGAAAATCTAACTTTACATGCCTCGAAACAACAACTACAGACTATAAGAGGTAATAGTGGGATTCGGTCGAAAGTGAAAATATGTATTATATTCGACAACCCATCATTCTTGGTTTCAAATTTTATTCTCTTAACTTCCCTTCGGCCGTTGTCACTCTTATGCTCAACCTTTTCCGAAATATAACTCTTCTCCTTCTCTTTCTACCTTCGGATGCGTTCATCGCGAACTTTCTCAGGGTTCCTGTCTCAGACCTACTCTTTTTAGTATATTTACTCCCTTGATATTCCCTCTTTCACTCTCCTTTTCGCTGATGACATTCTTCTAGTTTATTCCGTCTTAGATGATCTATCTTCCACCAACGATGAGTTATTAAATAATTCATTGTCCCTTCTTAGAGTATTTCCCTCTTTTGTCATCGCCTCACCATTTCCTCTTCCAAGTCTTTTGATATCATTTTTTTTTTTTCCTCTCCGCCCTTTTAGCCGTGCTCTAATAAGCATCGGTGTATCTATCATGTTGGTATTATTTATTCCCATTGACAATATACTATCTCGGTCTTTTCCTAAATAGCCGCATTACGTTTCATGAGCACATTAATTATAATTCCTCTCTCTTAAATGACTTGACCTCCTCAAATCTCTATCTCCTCTCAGATGTGGTGGCGATCCTTTTATTCTTTTAATTCTTTACAAATCGCAATTGTTCGATTCACACTCGACTACTCTGTTTCATCGTTTGTAGTAATTCTTCCAAATCTCTTCTTTCCAAACTTAACTCAATTCAAAACCCCCGCCTACGTCTGTGCATTGGCGCTTTAAAATCTCCCATTCCTGCAATTTTATCCGAATCCATTACCTAACCTCTAATCATTTGTCCCGTTCATTGGTCGCTAATCGTTCCCATCATTTTCTCAAAAGTTACTAGCGCTTTACACTTCATAAAATCCCGATTTTGTCGCATTTAGCTGCTCGTGTTTCTAAATTTTCTCCATACGTTTTCCCTCAAAACAAACTTTCATATTTTTCTTCCCATGACTTTAACAACATATGGCAGAGCTTATCAAATTTTCCTCTCTCGCGCTTCACTCTAATTCTTCCTCTCGCAGTGTAGTCAACTGTGGATTACTTCATCTGCTAGATTCCTCTTTTCATTCCCCCCACGTTTTACTCTTTACGCATGGTTTCATTAGTGTTTGGTGACGTGGCTGGTGCATTTACGTTTCCTTCGTCTTTTTGAAATGTTTTGCTCTCCTCGACGAACGCTTCCTTTTATACGAACAACTTTTTGAGTCTTGCTACTCCTTATAACGCAACCTATATCTTTTCTTTCACATTGTCTTCTGCTATTCCCCTTGCTACTGTGTTCTTTGTGTCTTCCGTCTCGGACAGTTTGTCTATTTAGTTTTCTAATTTAATTTATCATTTTATTGAGTCAAGGCCGCTAGCGCGTCCAGGAAGAAAAAAAAAAGACGACTCATTATTAATACATATCAATAAAGCGTCAGATAGAATTCAACATCGATATTTCAATGATTTAAAAAACTCGCTAGCTGTGTTTGCCAAATTCATTGCATGAAGACTTGATTATATCGGACTCCATGACCGCCCTTCAGGCCATTTGCTCTCCCTGCGATTTTATTATACTCCGCATACGCTCACTTATCCACGTTCTTTCTTCCCTTCATTCCATTCAAATTGATTTGCTGTGGGTTCCTAGCCATTCGAGCATCTGCGGTAATGAAGCGGCGGACTCTTTGGCTCGGGTTGCTGCCTATTCTCACTTCTTCTTTTAAAAAGTCCCTTCGTCCAATCTCCTTCCGCTGTGCAAAGGTTTTCATCTGAGAATTTGGTATCGGATGTAAAAGTTTCCTCTTTCGCTAACAATAGTTCTTTTTATCTGTCTGTTCAACCTAGTCTTCCTGTCAATCCGTGGTTCTATTTGTTTCCTTTACTTCGTCGTTCTGTTGTTGTCTCCATTATTCGTCTGCGTTCGTAAGCCATAGTCTACTAGCTTCCTCCCGTTTTCGTTTTTCGTCGGTTGTCTCTCCGTATTGTCCACTCAAACGAAGAGCATGTTTGCGATGCGGACCATGTGTTTATTAAGTGTTCATCTCTTTCTGCTGAGTGCTCTGCTTTCTACTTCAGTTTGCCGAGGACTTGGTCTTCCTACTCCATATTGCGCCTCTTATGTTCTATCTCTTCCCTCTCCACAGATTGTTCCTATTATTTGTTCCTTTCTCCTAACAATATCCGACAGTATCAAGATATAAGTGATTCCTTCCTATTCTAATTGTTTCTGGGTAAAGGTTCCAAACTATTTTCTCTTAACCTCCCTCCCGTTGTCGTCATTCTCATACTCAACCTTTTCCAGAACAGAACTCTCTTTCTTTCTTCTCCCTTCCTTTGTTTATCGTGGGCTCCCACAGAGTTCCTGTCTTAGTCCTACACTTTTTAATTTTTGATTTCGCTTCTCTTCCTATTCCTTCTTTCTCCCTTCTCTTTGCTCACGACATTTTGGTCTTTTCCACCTCTGACAATCTATCCACCGCTATTGATGAGTTGAATAATTCACTGTCTATTCTTAACAATTCCCTTTCTCGTCTTCACCTCTCCTTTTCTCCTACTAAATCGTCTTGTATCATTATTTCTCTACGTTCCTTTAACCGCGCTCTAACTCCCATCATTGTATCTGGTATTCCTATTCCCGTTGTCAATTCCATATGCTATCTTGTCCTTTTTTTTGAATAGCCGCTCTACATTCCATGAGCACATTAATTTTCTCTATAAATGCTGTCTTAAAAAACTTAATCTCCTTAAATCTCTCTCTCCCCTCAGATGAGGAGGCGATCCGTTTATTCTTCTAATTCTTTTCAAAACCATTATTCGGCCCAAGCTCGACTATTGTTCCTCTATCTACGGTAATTCCTCTAAGTCTCTCCTCTCTAAACTTGACGCGATCCAGAACTCTTGCCTCCGTTTGAACATTGGAACCGTCAAATCCTCCCCATTCCCACAGTTCTATCAGAGTCGGTTACCGAACCACTGTTTATTCGCCGTTCTCAGCTTGGGTATCGCTTCTTAATTAAACGGCTTCCCATCTGCTCGTCCAAACTTATTTATTCTTATCTATATATTAAAAACCACTGGCGGTTTTTGCCTCATAAAATCCCAATCCTGTCGCTCATTTCTGCGAGCCTCTTTCTAGTTTCTCTCCCGTTGTATTTTCCTATATCATTCTTCCTTACTTTTCTCATGATTTCAATAGCCTATGGCAGCCTATCAAATTCTCTTCTCCCCCACTTCGGGCTCATTCCTTCTCTCACGGCGCAGTCAACAATGAATTTCTTCATATATTGAATTCCTCTCTTCCTGTTCATGTATTGATCTTTACCGATAGTTCCAGGAGCGAGGATGGCGTGGGTAGTGCGTTTACTGCCCTGTCGCTTCAGCATTCTAAGTCCTACCGGCTTCCTTCCTTCTGCACTATTTTTTCTGCCGACTCGATCGCTATCCTTCAGGCTTTCTCTTTTATTTCCTCTTTAAGCGTTCTTTCCCAATTCTTCATTATTTCGGACTCTAAAGGCGCCCTTCAAGTCCTATCCTCTCCTCCTTCACATTCCTCTGATAGTATTATTCTCTCAATTCGTTCTCTTACCTCCACTCTGCAGTCATCCCGCTCTATTCTTAGTGGTTTTTTATAGGCCTCCAGTCATTCCGGAATTGATGGCAATGACGCAGCCGATTCTTTAGGTCGTTCTGCTGGTCGCCTTGATTTATTCCTCTCAAGCATTTCCCTTCTTCAGATTCTATTTTCTAATTGTCATTCGCATTACCGTTTTATTCAGTCGATTCCTCATACTCAAAATTATCTTGCGCCGCAATAAAAATTTACAGTCATAGGCACATATTAGGCTACCTCCCATTAGAAAAAATGTCCCAATTTTATGTAACGTTTATTATATTTTATAGGATTTCTGTGATTGTTATTTTAAAAAGGTCACAATTTTATGTAATGAAAAAATGTTTTAATTTTATATAATGAAAGTTAAATGCTAGCATGGGATTTTTGTGATTATTTTATTTTTTTGGTGTTGATACCAGCAAGAATTACGTTGTAAATTTTGATCATTTTATACAAAGTATAGAAGAGAAAGAGACATGAATGAAAACAAAAGGGGTCAAGGGGCATTGCGAGGCCAAAATGGCCGAGTTTATATATATATATTAATTATTATGTAATTCTTAGGCCGACCCCTGTTAGATTTTGTACCGAAAAATGTCACAATTTTATGTAATAAAAGTTAAATGTTAGAATAGGATTTTTGTGATTATGTTATTTCTTTTTGTGTCGATGCAGGTAAGAATTACGTTGTAACTTTTGATCATTTTATATAAAGTATAGAAGAGAAAGAGACAGAAATGTAAACAGGAAGGCCAAAATATCCAAGTTTATATATATATACATATATGTATATATATATTTTTTTTAATTACGTCACCTATCTGATCAACTGTATTAGAAAATATTAAGCCGAAATCGTGAGAACCCCACTAAAATATTAGCAAAGTTCATTTATTAGCAACCTCTCATTATTTTCCAGAAGCGACTGTAATGCAAAAATTAATTACAAAGGGGTAACATGTGTAAGAAAAAAGAAAAATGAATTAGTTTATTAAATATGTAATTAGTAACGCCTATAGCTCTACAAAACAAACGACAGAACAGAACTTTTTAAACCATCAGGGGCACGAAAAACAAAAAAAAAAGTAATTCATCACTTTACAATTATGGCAACGATCTCTGATGCAGATTTAAAGAAAAAAATGGAACCCTGAATTGCTAGTACTTGAGACGCTTAGTAACTACAGAAATGTCAATAAACGCAGTGAAACACCATTAATTCAAGAATTCGAAGAAAATAAAACTTAAAGAAAAAATTAAGAAAAACAAAAATTTGAGATAAAATTCATTAATTATTTCAGCTGGCCTTTATTCTTCCTAATTGGTCTCTCTCCAAGAAGATACTATATCTTCTATCTGCTGACAATAAATAAATTTCTCTCCACGCGGTTTATTTCTCCCTAACGATCGTTGAACGCATTCTGAGATTTGACAGTTACTTCTCGAGTACCATATGTTCACCCGTATCCGGTCATTCCTTGCACTACCCCTCCTTGAATTATTATTTGAATTTCGTTTTTTCTCATTATTACACAGCCGAAGTATCTCTTCGACAGACTGATTCTATTTTTCAGAGTATGAACTGATATTATTTTACTGTCTAAAGGGTTTTCGAATAGGTCTCCACTAAAACACACTTGTCGATGAATTTTTGTTCTTCCCGTTTGCTTGTAATTAACATATATCATCTATATATGAACATAAACATACACGCATATATATATATATATATATATATATATATATATATATATATATATATATATATATATATGTGTGTGTGTGTGTGTGTGTGTGTGTGTGTGTGTGTGCGTGTAAAATTTTTATATCTTTCCTATTTAGAGTGATAGCTACAAAATCGCAATTAGCACGATTTCAACGCGATAAATGAATACGTATTCGGAAAGTTTAGAAGAAATGTGTGTCGGAAAAAACGTCAAAACTCATTAAAATCGCTTTCTACACTAATCCGTTGTATTCGATTCTATGTCTCAGAATCGTATCATATAAATTTAAATTTTATACGGGATATTTGTGCATTGATGTATTGGCAGTACAGTTTTCTGTATGTAAAGTTGTTTAGAGAATGTCTTCCTAGTTAATCGCTGAAATTTAATATATATTCATGTTTTGAATTGAGGACATTATAATTACTATACTATTCTAGGTACTCGAAATATTAAATTAAAAAATATATTTTTAAAAATCAAAAATCGGCAATGACGCACATTCTTTATGGCATTGGCAGTAATAAACAGTTGGCATCATCTCTACTATACACCGATGAATTGTCTTTTTCTTTTACTCTTCGCAATTCACATTTACAGAAACAAATGCAGCACACGCGTAAAAGGTTATTTCCTGCGGTGTATAAAAACTCGAATTAAAGTATACCTACCGATATTGCGCGGCGTGAAATGAGCTACGCGGACTTAACCAATAACAATGCCGTTTATTGTGTAAAATCTGCCGTGTTTTTCTACATTTCTCATGTAATAAATTAAATGTCAAAATGTTTTTTAAAGATTAATTGGTGCAGGATGAAGGCCTTTAAAAAAGGAAAAATTTATTAACGCCCCAGGAATGTCTTAATTTTAAAAATATCAGTCATCCGAACAACATGCAGTGGATAAGGAAATATATAATTTAGCGGCTGCGAAATATATAATGCATTTTACACTGTTTTCCTTGTATTCTATTCAGTGCAGAAACTTTATGGATTTAAGTTTTTAAATATTTGAAAAATTTAAAAAACAAAGTATGAAACCATTCTCACTTTTCTCGTACGAGTAATTCATGGAATTTAGCAACAATCTCAATAAGATCTTAGATATCACACACAGTATATACGGAAAATTTTAAAAACTTTTTATCAAAAGAAAAATGCAGCTCCAAAAGTAGGTATATATATATATATATATAGGTGTATATATATAAAATACATTAAATTAACTATTGTGTACTGTTTTTGTAGATCTTTTGAATTTGATAGAATAGAACATACAACGTACCTTAAGAGATGGTACATGCGCAATGTTAAATTTTTAAAGAAATAAAATTGCCTCATTGTTGGGGCTTAAAGAGAACAGCCATCCGTCACTGTTACATTTTACGTACTTTATTAAACATTTAATCTAGTTTCATTTATTATTCTGCGGTGCCTGAAAAATGTGTTTTTTGTTTATTTCATTAATAAAGCAATAAAAATTAAAATCTAGATAGATTACTAATGGTATATTGCGTTAAAACATTTACTTTTATCAGAGCTGTGTCCTTTAACTTGTTAAGTAACCGGTGATCTGTGTTTATTTTTGGATTTTTCCTCTTCACATTTCAACGATGTAAAGTGTCATGGTGTTGGCGCGCAAATAACCACATTTCCCCGACGGCGTGGTAGGGTTAAAATCATCGTCTATAAACGTTCGAGTAAAATAATATATATTTACAACATTTGATTGTCTGCAAGCCTGCGAATGTAATATTCAATTACTACAACAAAGCTAATTATATGTAGTTAAAAAATTTAAAAGCGACAATTTTGCTTATTCTTTTTTTTTTGCCTTTTATACGTTCTTTGGTGGTTGCAAAAGCGAAAATCAAAAACTGCATCAGATAATCGGGTATCATGCAATATTCGTACGCTCCTGTAAGTACATAAAAAGGTGGTAGGGTCAAAGTGCACAAAATTCAAAACAACGACTTTCGATGACGTAAGTAATACTTCATTTCACATTTGAACGGTTGGAACCGTATTTGATGACAAGTAGGGTATACGGTAGACAAATAGAAATAGCGGCAAAAGTATTTTTAAACTTTTTTTTTTTTTTTTTTTTTTTTTGAAGGGGTTCATCAATTAAGCACAATTGTCCAAAAACCATTAGAAAAAAAAAAGAGTCAACTATATTTTACTGCAATCAGATATTGTTAATAAAAAGTAAGGAAAAAAGACAGGATATAAGAGGGCGCAATAAAGAGAGAAAGATCAAATCTCAACAAATTAAAATACAGTATTAGAACGCTCAAGAGAAAGAGGTGAACATTCAAAGAATCCGATCAGTGAATCAAACTGCATCATTCGGACGGAGAGAATCACTACTGCGGAGGCAACTAATGAAAAACAAAAAATAGAAGAAAGTAGTAGGAGTTCAGCTCAAGAATGTAGGTGAATAATGGGGAAAACAAAAAGAACCGCGAATTAGCAGGCTGGGTTGAACGTTAATAACTATTAGAAAGAGAGAATCTGAGATGAAAACCTTTACACAGTGGAAAGAGATTAGAAGATAGAGGGAACTTTTCTTAAGAAAATAAACGGAAAGAAGCGTAACCCGAGTGCCAAAGAATCAGCCGCTTCATTGCATACGAGAACGGTTCAGAACTCATGATAAATTAATTTGAATCAAATGGTGATAAGAAAGAATATGAGAATAAGAGAACGTATACAGAAAACAATAGAATCGCGGGAATGATCAGGTAGGAGAGGTGGCCTGAAGAGCGATCATAAAGTCGGAAATAATTACAAATCTGGAGAAAAGGTAATCAGAGAAAATGAAAATAATAAAACCTAGCATAGTCTTTAATTCGTTTATGAATTAAAATCTGAAAGGATAAAAGAGGCACCTATAGCTCACGCGGCCTTTTTAAACCATCAGTAAACAGGATTTCGTGAGAGGGAAATAGAGATAATGCTGTAGGCTTTTGGAACAAATTTTGGACAGGTAGACAGAATTTCGACGAAAAAGGCGATTGTGTAAGGGAAAACGAACTAAGGCGAAGAGAAATAAAAGATAGGATAGGGATTTTTCTAGGTGCAAAATGTCAGTTTACAGACATGGAAAAGTAGAAATCGATAAGAGCAGAAGAAATGGTTTAGCAAGGAAACGATAGTTCAAATAAGACTTGAGGAGGTGGCGTATTAAATTCGGTAAGAATCGTTGGAATTCGGAAGTATTTAAAAGCACAGCAGACATGGTCGAAGGCAAAAATTTTGGATGATACGAGTAATTTAAAGAAACAAAACTTGAGGCGCAACCAAAGGAGAATCGGTAATTAAAAATATCGCGCGAATTAAATGAACTAGGACGCGTCGGCGATCATTAATAGACCTTCGACAGAATTTACCGGAATAGCCTAAGAAATACGAACAGAAAACGCTATATAATTCGCTAAGTTCTGTAACGCAATTAAGAAACGGAAATTCGTTAATTCGGGGTTTTCTTATTTTTATATTCCAAAGTTTTTCGGATGATGAAAAATTCGGAACTTAAGTGAATAACAGATACGCAGAGAGTTATTCGAATGCGAATGACGCACAATTCGCTAATAAATAACATAAAAAACACGAATGCTGTTTTAAGCGGAATCAACGATTGAAATTAGCTTCGGCAGAGCGGTGTCAACGTAAGTGGATGAAATAAACCGTTTTCAAAGTTTAAAGATGACCGAAAGTTGCTTATTCCTGGGATTAAAAATTCCCTCTTCCATATAATAGTTTTTGCTTGATAGTCTAACAAAAAAAAAAAAAATCGCCGAAAAGGAATTTCCAGCCGATTCCCATCGATAAAGTTGAGAAATTTTTAGCGTAATTCGCGATTAAATTGCAAAATTTTTCATCCGTATCAACAGTTTGCGCAGTCGAAGCGGTACAGCGACTCGGCGTGTAATCATCGCGCATCAATTAAAGATCATCAGCGGTACAATTTAGCGGCAGGAAACGGTAATGAAATATAAATATCGTTAGAGCGCGTCTCTACGGGGACCTAGCGTAGAAATTCTAAGTAACCGTATCACTGTTAAATTACTTTCACTATTCTCAGCCAGTTCGGTAATAGGTACGGTCAGTTGCCTGTGTCCATCTTTGTCCATCGAGCAGACCGGTTGATGAACGGCGTTCTGTAAAATGAGCACTTTCTACGCTTCACCTTTAATTACATCCATCCTGAGCGTAAGCGGCAAACTAATTCCGCTGATAACTGGTTATTTGGAATAATCGCGACACGACCGCAGATATTAGAAAACAATGTAGTAAACATTTAACGCCACCATCGGAACCGGAATTACGATTCTTATAGCGCGACATTCCGCAGATCGAGTTATTAATTAGTATTGAAAAGATGAGTAAAGAATCAGAGTCGCTAAAATCGGTGTTTTGTCGAGAAACTGATTTAAGACGAATGTATCTGCGTAATTCTCAAAAAAAAAAAAAGCACAAATTCAATAAATATTTTCAATTTTTTTTTTATTTACATTTCTATAAACGATATAAACATGTTCTATATACGCAACGAATTCATTAAGAAATGTAAATAAAAAAAAATTGAAAATATTTATTGTATTCATATATACTTTTTTATTTTATTGGCCTGGCTTTCGCCTTATTATATTTATATAGTTACGTATAAAGAATTAAAATAATTAGATAATAAGAATTAATAATTAAAAATACAAAATCGAAAAAATTTTACGTTACATTGCGGGAATTCGAACCGGTGCGCAGCACCCTTTTTTTCAAGTTGTACAAATAGACCGAATTTTCGCCACTATGATACACCACAAAAAAAGTTTGTCATAGCTTGTGTTTTTGTATACTATATGAATGTAAATAATTAACGTGTTTAAATTTTTATTAAATAAAAAATCGATTTTTTTAAAATTATTTTATATTGCTTTTCAATAATTTTTTTGTTTAATATACTTCATTTTATTAGAATAATAAGTCTTCCGAATCGTTTGCATAAAATAAATATAAACATGACTGGAATTTTTTGCATACTTTTTGTCTAAACGCCTACATATATTATAACCGTTAAATGCGGCTGCTAAAAATTTTAATTTCTTTCGCCTAAATCAAAAAGTTGCATTCTAATATTTTACACAGTTCATATACTCGTCATGGTGGTCCTCTATCGATCTGCAAAATTTCATCAAAATCGGTGACCCGCAGGTCGCGACCTCTCCTTGTTAGACATCTCAACTATCACGTTTTGTTTTTTGTGACTGAAGTTGTGATAATTTAACGTAAAAATATCGCGAAAAATGTCGAAAATTCGCTTATTAAAATACGTAAATTTTATATAGAACTGTTTTCATTTGGTTTTTTGTTTTTTTCTCTAGATTTGTATTACCGAGAAATTTGTAAATTACACAGTGCGCTTCATAATGAGAACTTTGATTTCTGATAATAAAGATTTAAAAATGCAACCCGCTTTCTTTTCCCTTTTTTTTTCCCTTGCTATTTTCAGTTAACATGTCTAATTCTAACGGTTGCCTATACTTTTATCCGAGCGAGACTAAAAAGAATTCGAGATGCTTGTTCATCGCTCGGGCGATAAACTTTACTCGCATTGTGTTAACTTATCTTCAATGGAAAGATCGGTGAGATCGTTTAATTTATTTTTATTGTCTGCTCTTTTATTTTTCTCGCTCAGTAGTTATTTAATTTTAATTGTTCATTTAAATTTAATTTAAATATTAATGCTGGACCACTCGTGTAAACCTTCCTTTAATCCCCCGGCAACGTCAGTAAAAGCATTACTAACCTCGTCGTACAGGTTAAAACTAAAAAAAAAAAAAAAAACAACTAATAGAACTGTTTCATCCAATCCATCTATCTCTGAAGATAGCATTATTTTGGTAGAGAATGTTAATAAAATTATCGATATGGATATTTAACTCTAACAATATTTCTCAAGGACCAATATACTGTATTCCGAATCACTTTAAAGGACAAATTGTGATTTAAGGCGAGAGTTTGGAAAATGAAAACATAGTTCAGCTTCACGCGATATTCTTAACTATTACTCAACTTCGGTTTTTCTTCATTTTCTAATTCTTCCTCCTTTTACCTCTCTATTTACCCATCTCTTCTCGGCTATTTATCATCTTCGCTTTAGTTATAATCTCCTTCCCGCATTATTTTCTCGGTTTTCATCTGCTTCTACTCCATTTTGACCATTTTATACTTGTCCACGTACATTACTCGTGATTTTGATTATATTCTGATTGAATGTCCGGCCTTTCCTAATGAACAATCGTCCTTCCACTTTTCTCTACTGAAACTCGGTATCCCTACTCCTTATAGTGCTTATATTTTCTCATTTCCTTCTACTTCCGCTATTTCTCCCTCGAATTATTTTTATTCTCTATCCTTAAACGTTTAAGAATACAACTTTTTTTTCTCCTTCTTCCCATTTCTTGGACACTACTGTCCTCGTTATCAAACTCGCTAAAAAAAATTTAATTTTGCTACCTCTTCATCATTCGATGTACAGATTTTCATAAAAGAAATAATTTTCAACTGCAAGAGCATTCCGGCTGAATTAAAGGTGTAATAGAAGTAACCACAATCTACGCATCTAACGATTACAAGAATATTAATACCGTCATGGACAGCGCAGTTAAACGTGTTCTATGCAGAATTTTTGAATTCTATTCGTGGATACAACTTTAAAATTTTTCACTTCTGCCAAATAATTTTAGCAACAGAAGAGAATAATTTTTTTTTTCAATTATCTAATTATTTTATTATCCTACGAGCCTATATTATATTCGATGTAAATGACACCTGTTTTTCGATATCTCTTTTGAAAGTCATTAATTTCCTTACGTCACGCGTCATTAGTCTTCTCAAAAAAAGGAAAGAGGACCCATTTATTTCTAAGAGATCACCAAGTCCAACCGAGCTTTCGGCTAGCACCGTCATCACGGATAAAGGTGGTCAAGTCTTCCGTCAATGTTAAATAAACACATAACCAATATATACGATTTCCGACGTCGTTCATATACATTACCTTATCTGATTTTAATATTGAAGATTCTTCTACTCGTAATCAAATAGGCAAATCAACATCTTTAGAAACTCCACTTCAAATATACTTCACCATTTAACACAAGCAAAATCCACACTTCGCTCTACACTTCAGCAGCTCGCATGGTCCAAGAGCTCATATAACCTAACAAAATTGTTTACACGGGAGAACATCACACAGACGTTAGGTCAAACTAATTTAAAGATTTCAATTTAGAGTTATGGTTGAAAATCATCATTTTCTCTTCGTTTCGAATTTTACGATTTAACGCAACTCCGCCGTCCCAAGCGTCGTCGTTCAATTATTTACCAATACGACACACCGTCGATTCAAAACGTCTGAAAAATTACTCCGCTCATGCGTAGCTTGATTTTGCACAATGGAGCGGTAGGCAGGTTCTTCATTAGTCCAGAAGCTAATTACACTCATCTTTGATGGCCCACTTTTAAACCTTTTCTGCACGTGTCCTGTCTGGGTTACGTCTGATACGGAATGTGACCGCGGGCTTCATTGGTTATTCCAAGAAATTAGTAGTACCGCTTTTAATTAGAAACACGATATTTCATTAGCGTTTTTCTAATACTCTGTAGGCCCCTCTGGTCTAAACCGGAAAACTGGATTAAAGTAAAACCGCATTCTTCACGAACATCAATACACTGCGCCGTTAATAAAACATAAAACACGACACGTTAACGTTATTATTAATCGACGGCAACTGGACCCATGTAAACTCTGCAACTAAATAATTATCGCAACCTTATACGAAAATTCTGCGCGTCATCAGAAATTTCTCTCTAGATTTATTATCTCTTCTCAAAGGAACCAGCAACTCTAAATCACACTCTTTTTTTCCTTCTCTTTCGTATAGTAAACGAAACAGCTTAAGAAATTTAAACTCTTTTCTCACTTCATGCTATCTGTAATAATATGCTCTCGGTCCCCAGTCATATGGGGATAGAAAGTAACGAAATGGCAGATTTCTTAGCTGCGTTTATTTCGCTAAAATTCCTGCTTATAATTTGCTCTCACCGTGTAAAAAGTTTCCTGCTAGATTTTAGTCAGATTTTTACGTCTCCTCCTTTTTCATCAACCTTCATTTTATTTTTCCATCCAACCTAATCTTCCTACCCGGCCGCCTTGGTTTTACAATTTTCCCTCGCTTCGCCGTTCCGTTATTGTCTCTATTATCCACGTTTACATCTTAATCATACTCTTCTTCCTTCCTCACGTTTTCGTTTTCGCCTCGCACTATCCTCTAATTATCCTCTTCATCCTGACAACGAAGCCGTCTGCGATCCTGACCATATCTTCTTTGAATGTCCGTCCTTTGTTAATTCCGATCTGTTATCACTTTAAACTTTATTGCATTTCATATATCTTATCGTTTCTGTCAATCTCCATTGTTCAGATCCTCGGTTCTTCTATTCTATCAATATCTGTCCAAATCTACATCTAGGTGATTCTTTTCCCTCGTGTTGTTTCTGAGCGAAGAGATGCCCAAAAAAAAGAAAAAAAAACAACATCAATGGAGTTATTCAAGTTAACCTTTTGCTATTTCGTTTATTGTAACTTCACGCTTCGGTCCTTGTTAAAAAGTACGCTGTGATCTTTGAGGCGATCAAGCATATCGGTTCTACAAGAATAAATGCTACTATCGAATATCGTCTGTAGTTGCGCTTTGGAACCTCACTGCTTCACCCGAAACACACAGATTATAGTTTAATCAGAGTCATCATATTATTGTTGACGCTATTGTAAAAATCGAACAATATTTCTGGGCGTATATCAGATCTTTATTTATTACATAAACTGAAAATATCACATACGAAAAAGTTAAAAATTTCAGATAAGTCGTAAGTTTGGCGTTTAAGGCCGCTATGGCCTTTACGTCCGACAGTAAACTTAATCCTATACTATACTTAATATAGTACAAATGCATTATATATGTGACGTTACCGAGAAATTGTGAGAAGACTAGATTTTTGTAAAGTTTGCGCGAAGTAATACTACCATAATGTACTACTGTACCGCGCATTGCCAATTCAATAGAGCATCATTGCTAAATTTTGGCCCTGTTAAATTAGAATCTTGGTCGTTCAAACGTTGATTGCTACGATGATTTTAAAATTGTTAATCGATCCAGCCATAAAAAATTCAATGTTACTGCTAATGCAAGTAAAATCGAATGATAAACGTGGGACACAAAATTTCAAGATTTCTATCAACAATTATCGCAGATGCATTGTTGTGATTCCGTATTTTCATCTTTCAAATTTTAATTTTATCACATTATTAATTCGGCATTGTTTTCATAATAGGGATATCACAAAATACCGCCATCTCCATTTTAAGAAAAACGAAATCATCTGCACAAAAATATTTGTCGACTCAGAAGAGGAAAAATTTTACCTACAAGCACAGCAAAATGTACCACAAGCAAACAATTTACCCTCATTTGATCGCGTCTAGTTTTTGTTTTTTTTTAATCCCCTAAACTACAGCTTACCGTACAACCTGCCCGCAGTCAGCTGATTACACTGAAGTCTTTGCGGGAACAATTCAGTGGGGGCCGCTACGGCTCGGTCGTTGATTTTACTTGGGACAGAAAAGTCTGACCACGGAGTCCATTGTTCCTTTCATTCTTGTTTGCTTTTCGCTCAAAATAATTGTGCCATGGATGAAGGTGAATGTCTGTTCTGTGGAGCTCGTAGTGCTGACTGTGACATTACGTTCGCTTGTTCATTCCCTAGTATTCCTGCGTGACCGGGAACCCACATAAACGTCACCTGGCTTTCAAACTTCTACTAGTGGTCTATTATTAGAAAGGAAGTGTGCTACCTATACAATAATATTATTTCTTTATGTACCGATCCAAAAAAAAAAAAAGGATCCCGTAACTCCCAAATCTGACCAACCTAAGTAGAAAAAAAAATTGAATCAGTGAATGTAACAGTAGTAGGAATCTGCAGAAAAGTTGACACAGGAGAGAAAGAAAAAAACTGAAACTATCATCAAAAAAAAAAGTGAAAAAAGCCGAAACTCAAACGAAGAAAAATTTTGAAAAATAAAAAAATCCGGTGCTCAAAAAATACTGAAGCAAATGAAAAATCATTAAAAAATGCAAAAAGAAAATTAACAACTAGGGAACAAATAGTTTGCAGTTTTTTTTTTAATTTTTAACGTTTTTCCACTTTTTTCCAATTTTCTTCAGTGAGTTTTGTACGTTTTAAAACATTAAATATAAACGTATGCGAGAAAACTATATACTGCATCTTATTCTACACACTTTCACGTATCGGAATTCGTGTTTAACTCAAAACCCATATTTTCGCACCACTGGTGATCCCTTTTCTCGGTGAACTTCACATTTATTAATGACAACGTCATTTTTAGCCCGAAAATCTTTTTCTGTCACAAAAACTGTCATAAAATTTGTCCCAAAACGTGACATGCTGTATATATAAGAAGACAAAGTACCGACAAATGTACGAAATATAGAAATGATAGAGCAGAGGGTCCGGGGTTGTCCCCAGGCGGACACGAAGAGCCGAGTTTACATGTATATATATATATATATATATTATAATGTGTACTTTACATAAAAATATAATTTACAAAATTAGAACGTGTTGGAAGCGTGAATGTGTGAATATATGAGAACCGATTGAGGGCTAGGGGATGCCGGACTGACATTTATCTTCTCCTTCAAGGGATCCGCGCAACGGTCAGCGAATGAAGCGACTGGCACATCAGTTGTTGAGGAAAAGACGTAGTAAGTAAGAAAAAACATAGTAAAAAAAATCGTCAGGCGCGGGACACAATTTGTCAAGACACGGAGAAGAGTCACCAATTTCAAACGGTATCTGGGATATTTGAAGGAAATCGATGATCGAGTTACATCAAAATAAACCAGATTGCGTAGAATGTCAATTTTGTTATTTATGATGTCCGCGTAATTAAAATTACATAAATTCGAGTGACGTATCCCCCTCGCTTTCACTGCGAATGCAGTCTGAAATGCCAACACGTTCATCCACCTGCCAACAAGAAATTCGGACAACCCAGCAGCCGCAGCACAGTGATACGTGTTATATAATATATATATATATATATATATAATTTTTATTTCCTGTATATTTTTTATATATGCGCTTGTTTATAGCAATTGTCTTTTTTATGGTCGACTTGTAGAGAAAAATTTCCGCACCATTTTTCATTCATATAAATTATAAAACTCAACTCGTTTAAATTAATTAATAATAATAATAATAATTGAATTAAGTAAATAATAAAAAATAAAACTGAACAATAAAACGTCCATGGTAAATTGAAAACTGTAGTGGCGTTCCTGAGGGCTTAATAGTAAACGGTACACCGTTCATTTAACATCCCTGATGAACGTCTAAACCAACGGGAACTATTACAATATTAATGATCATGCCGGTACACTATATCTTTTGCCCATTGATTATGCCCCGTTTTTTTTAAAATTATTATTGATTTTCAAACGGCGACACTAGCCCAGGAATTGGAAAGAAAGGAAAAATAAATTTATATTCTAAAACGTTTAAGGAAAGAGGATAAAGATAACTCGAGGGCAGGAATAACAGAAATAGAAGGAAATGGGAGAATATAATACCAATAAGGTCAGTAGGGATGCCGAGTTTTAGTAGCAAAAAGTAGAAAAACGATTGTTCAATAGAGAAGGTCAAACGTTCAAATAAAACACGATATCAGGAACAGAATGAAAGTAATGAGAAGGGGGATAAAAAGACAAAATGAAGTGTAGATGAAAAGCGAGAAAACTATGATTAAAACGAAGGCGACAAATAGCCGAGACTGTGAAGCGTTGAAGAGAGGGCAAGTATCTAGAAAATCATGACGAGAAAATATAGATGACTGAATAGAAAGGTAAAAGCAGGCAGGATTAAAGAATAAGAGTTGGGCCATAGTTTAGAATGAGCGACTGAGGAAAGGAAAACAATATTATAAGCTGAAAACGAGCCAGAAAATCTTTCATTGGAAACGCAAGAACCGGCTAATGAATATCCGCTAATTTATTGTGCTCAATTCCCAAATCACCAGGAATCCACAAAAGAACGGTCTCGATCGAGTGAAAAAGGAAAAGATCATGGAAGAGGGGGAGCGTATGAAAATTATTACATAATCGGAAGAGGGAGCATGACCCGCTACATTAGATAAGATAACAAAAGTTGAAGGCTGTCTTGTACAATTGTTAAGATTTTTTATAATAAAAGATGGAGAAGAATGTCGTCCTTAATTGAAAACGATTTTTCAAAAGGAATTTTAGACGAAAAAAGATTGGAGGGTAAGAGGGCTTGTCCCCTTCCGAAACACGAAGAGCAGAGTTTATATGTATATATATATATATATATATATTATATATATATTATATTGCAAACATTCTTACTGCGTTCTATTCAACAATTTTAACATATGCAAATGATACTAGTCATCTATCGCCCAAATGTATTTGCACAAGTCTGTCATCAAAAGTATCTCGACTTCCATGAAAACTTCGCAAAACACGGGCTGGCAGAATTCATTGATTATTGTTGCCAGGTAGTGCAACTGAAAAACCGCAACGCAAGGTTCATCGCAATGTTCTCGATAGTTCCATTCGGTGAATTAATTTCTAAATTAAGCGGCAGCCCAGTGGAGCAATTGCTAAATAAGAAATTTTAAAATAATCGAATGATCTCATGTGTCAATTATTTTACCGCATAAAAGGCATTATATGTATATACAGTAGACTTTAAAATTCTCGAAATGCATAATTCTGAATATTTCATGTTTGGTTCATTTGAAATTCAACGCGCTACAAAAAATCTCACTGAACAAATAATTACTTGCAATTCTCAAAATGTAGTAACGAAACACTTAATCAACATCTTAAGTAACGGTAGCTTAAAAAAATGACACAGTCTGTTGCATTTTCTAAGACCCATGGCTGAGATCATTATTTACCGTTATGCCTACTTTTAGTTAATATTTTAAGAAAACTCGCTGTAATTTAATATCCTCTTGATATTTTATAAAAACTAATTGTAAGCAGTTTTTCTTAAATTGATTAGAAAGAAAAAAGGGTTTTTTTCACTATCGAAGTCTTTATGTAGTAAAGCAGGTTTAACATTTGCGCAGAAGTTTTATAAAGTATCCCTCGTGAATTTTAAACGTTTAGTCAACTCTAAATCATTCGTTTGACTAAACGTTAGGAAATAAATATACATTTACATCTAATCCGATTACCAAGTTCTTAATTTTGCTTGAAATTTAATTTTATCCGGTATGAAACCAGATTCACAGAGGGGATCAGGATAGGATGCTTCGACACTTTCAATCTCTTTCGCTAAATGCAACACTGTATGTTAACTGCATTATTGCCGATGACGTCCATAACTACCCACATTCGCAATATTCAATTACATTCATTACAGAATTGTATTTAAATCGATTTGATAGCCGTAACATCATGTTTTTCTTTCGCAGGAGATAAATGGCTGGTATCCTGCCTGGGCGTGCTGTATTTGACGAAAGGGTTATTTTATCGAGTGGTGCCAGCAGATCAGACATTTACCGGCGTCGAATATGTCGGTGTATTCCGATTTCGATTATGGTGGTGCGGCGAGTGGGTGGAAGTACTAGTCGATGACAGGTTACCGACAATTACCGGCAAGTTAGCGTTTCTTCAGTCGCAACACTCGGATCAATTTTGGCCCGGTTTGCTGGAAAAAGCGTATGCTAAGTAAGTATCTACTTCGTAAATAAAATTAGAATTTCCAAAAAAAAAAAAAAAAAAAAAAACTTTCAACCAAATCTAAACAGCGTGATAATTATGCAGCGGGAGATAAATTTTCGACAGAGAAAACGTTTATGTTCAATCCGAACTTTAATTTAGAAGCGCAGACATTTACATTTTGATTAATGCAATAAAACAAACGATATTGTCCAAAAAATTCAGCTTGAGATCTTCAGAAGTAAAGCGAATAAAAGAGCGGGAATTGTGCTGTTGAGTGTGACATCTTTAGCAGCTCTATCCGTAGTATCATGTCCGGGGCATGTGTCGAGATCCGAATGAATTTTGTTAAAATAGATATCAAATATATTATATTTAAGATCACGTAATGCGCTCAGCAATTGGGTTTGATGAAAATGGATCCTGCAGTAGTTGAAGTGACTTTAAGGAATCAGATGGGATTATTTTATTATTGAAGGTGAAGTAGAGAATATTGAAGACATAAGAAGATGGCTGTCAGTTCTCAGATGAAATTGACAATTACTTAAGCGACGTGAGAATACTTTTGTGTTAATAAAGTATACACAACCTACTCTTTGGCGGGTTTTAGATCCATCGGGTTAACACTGAATATACGGTTAGCACACTCTTAGAGGATAGGTTATAATTTTACAAAGATTATATTTCTATCGACTGGTTTAAGAATTTCGTTGAAATACCCACGGCAGAGGTTCGGAAAATGTGGTTGTGGGAGGATGGGTACCTTTGTTAGGCCAATTTTAGCTACTTGGGGTCATCATAAAGTTTGAAAAATCGTTTTGTATTATTAAAAAGGTAGATTAGAGATTTCAGGTTTTTCTTTTGTAATAAAACAGCAATTATATCAAAGAATTATAATGATTTCATTCCAAAAATCACCATATTTTATCCTAAAATAAAATTTTTTTTTTTTTTTTTAAAGCTGCATAGCTTCAAAAACTAAGCACATGATCCTGAGCCTTCTCACCTCTGGGGGAAACCAGAACTTCTGCTCGCTTACTATTACAACTAAATCACTTTACTCCAGAAAAAGAAACAAAAAAGAGGGACAACAAAAACCGCATTTTACAGTACGGTTTACATTTTTCTCTCTCTTTTTGTAGTTAACGAAAAAATTTAAATTACATACACTACTTAACGATCTTTTTTATATGATCAGCGTATGTTTGAAACAATTCGATAACTTAATTTTGTATAATGACTGTATTTTTCATTTATAACTTGTTTTAATATATATTTTTTTCTTGATGCCATTCTTCAAGGGAGGATTGAGTTACCCCGATTAAAATTTTTTAAAACGTGACAGTATAATTTTTAATATTTTTCCAATAGAATTTCAATATAAAATATATAATTTATATAATCATAGGGGACTAATACCGCTTGCACTATGTTCTTATTATTCCAAATACACATCGGAATCCTACTTCTCATACAACTAACTAACCCAATTTTTCAATCGGTTCTTAATTTTTCATCCTCAATAGAAGGTAGAACTATCAGTTTGTTCCCTCTTCTCCATCTCGCAAGTGATAATAATAATCAATCAGCGGTGTTTTCTCCTAAAATGTCACATTTTATATCTGTAGCCTTACAGCATAATTTTCGATATTCCTTTTTGTTTTTTGTTTTTTTATAAGTACGCTAACGAAGAGCAACAGCCCAATCAGCCAAGGAATCGTAAGTAATGGCTCAAAAGGAGCATAACCAAGAGCGTCGCCAGCCGATGAGTCGCGGGGGAAAAAATGATAGAAAGAGGATGCGAGTTATAGGAAAAATAAAATGTATAGGTTGTAAAGGCTTAATATTTTATTAAACAAGAATAAAATCTTAATTAAAACATAATTTTCGTGGGTTTCTGGGAAATTGTTCTACTACTTTATTATAAAAGTCTTCCAAATTGTCCATGATTACACGCCTATGAATATTCATCATGGCCAGTTGATTGAAAAATTTCAAGATTCCAGGGGGGAGAAACTGCCCCCTTTCCCCCGCTGGCGACGCCCATGAGCGTAACATATTAGAGTTCAATCTGGTGCGAGATTTAATCAATAAAAGAAGCTAGAATAGGAACAACCGACAAAGAAGGAAAAGAGAGAACATAAGAGTCGCATTGTATAGAATAGGAAGACCAAAAATGCTGAGAATAGAAGAGAAAACGTTCTGAAGAAAGCGAAGAACATTCGAAGACGTGATTGACATCACACAGAAAAAAGGAATCTTCTGGGTGAAGAGGACACCGCGGAGAAGACATGAGGGAAAAACGAAAAAGTGACGAAGGAAGAAAGGTATGACCAAAACGAAGACGACATATGGCCAATGATCAGTGGACGACAAAAAGAAAAGGAAACTTGTCAAACGGTTAGAGAAGGTAAAGGCTGCACGGAAAGATAAAAGGAATTCGAATGGGAGAAAAAGGAAAAATAAACATCATTCCGTAACGTAATTTGGAACAACAGTCTGGATATATGATTAATATTGTGAGCAGGAAATTTATGAAGAGGATGTCCCCATTGGAAGCTGCTGAGCGAACCAAAGAATCAACCAACTCATTACCCGCAATTCCAGCATGACTAGGAAATCAGAATAGATCTATTTGGATAGAACGGAACAGGAATAATTCGTAAATTAGATATTGTAAAGAAGAAGAACGAAAGGTTGTTCAAAAGAGGACAACGGTAAGGGAGAAGAAATCGCCTGCAAGACACTTTCAGAGTCAGCTATTAAAAGAAATTATTCGAGAGGATAGACGAGGAAGAGATAAAAAGAATTGCGTGAAATCTGGTAGCAGATTCAGCGGTAAATATAGAACAGCAGAAAGGAAATTAAGAGGATTCAGAGTGGGTTATAAAAAGGAAAAACAAAGGCGGCACCAACCCCACCAGCCATCTTAGAGCACCATCAGTAAAAATACCGGAATGATTGAGATATAAAGAACTTAAAAAACCACGTGAAATTCAGGTCTAACTATAGAGTGAGGCATCTTCATTGATAAGCGGATTTATTTTATACTCGGCAGTCTCCGGTTTTTTCACTTTTTGTCTTCGGCCAATCAATTGAATTCGTTATAAGTATTTTAAGGTTTATTTGATTAATTTAGTTAAAAAAGATTTCTGTATTTATTCCAATCCCTAAAAATCAAAAAAAAAAAAAAATCAAAATTAAGGTACACATTAGACGAAATTTAATAAGACATTTTATCGGTAATCTTGTAAATCGAAATAAAACATTTTTCTAAACGCCCGCACACTTAATTTCCTATCAAATTTTATACACATCATTTTAAAGATTAACGATAAAATTAACTGTGACAAAATGTCGGGTGTGAAAAATTTTCGCAATATCTGAGGAGCTACTGAAAATAGTCTTTTTATTTTTTTTTTTTCGCCGAAAAACCTAATTAGAATATTTAAACGATTTATCGTTCAGTATTACAAATGATAACGTTCGGAAAGATATCAATACTAGATTAGTCAAATTAAAACAACTTTCTTTTCCAAAGAAAAACGTCTCGTTTACGAATATCGAAGCGGGAAAAATCATTTTAATAATGCGCAAATAAAAAACGCGCACTTTAAATTCACATCAGCCAAGGTAAAAGTTTAATGTCATTCTCCCAGTTTACCGGTCAGGTATGTGTAAGCCTTTCCCTAAATAGCAAAAGCAGAAAATTACAGAAAATGTTACCGAGCGACAACCTGTCAGACTTCCAACCGATTCGGCATCGAAGCGAGAAATTAGTTGCCAAAAACGCAGTTGTATTTATGGTGCTATGAATATACGGAAAAACGAATCCAGATGAGTCACGACGTGAATGAAATATGAAAGTTTCATGAAAACTGGTTCAAGTTCAACATCATTACTGAAATATACACACGCACACGCACATATATGTATATATGCTGTATATATGGGCAAAGTGAGATGACTTGACATAATCAGCCCTACCGCACTATATTTTCTACTAGCTGAATTCCGGACAACATAACAAAGTTCCGTCGCTATTGCTTTTTAGCTATCATCCATCAATTACTTACACATTAACTTTCTCTCTAAGATATGTGCACACGCCTCTGTATACGTGTAGAAGTAGAAATACAAAAAAAACTTTACTCTTGACTACATACTGAGATTCATTATACCGCATTACCATCAACGTTATGTCGGCTGTATTTACCAAGTGCGGCTAATTGTTCCTTGACCCTATTGCCGGAACTAGCAAAATATAATAGTAAGTGTGCCTAAATCACGTTGATAATCTTTTTCTTTTCCATTCAATAAATGGGCTATGGAAAAAAAAATATACGATTATACTATTCAAATACATGGTTTACATTCCCGGCGGATTTTAATTTTCACCGATTCTCTAAATGCGGGCGCTCCAACTTGCTTTATGATGACACACTCCAAAAAAAAAAAAAAAAAAAAAAAAAAAAATCTGAAAAATATATAAACTGCTACGTGGTAGCTATTTACACCTCAATGTGCATTTGCGTTGCATATGGCCTCTGTACGCCAAGCGATATGTTTTACATCATGCACCATCATAACATAGTACACCAAGTCTGGATATGTACACGAGTTTATATTTTTAAGAAAAGAAAAAAGAATTACACTAATATAATTATTATTATTCTTATTGCTACTATTAAACGTAAATTACCAAAATGCTAATTACCCAAAAATTATAATAATCAATAAAATTAATACTAAAAGAATTAATCAACGAGATTTCTTTTTCTGTTCACTTAGTTTTTTTTTTTTAAATCTACCTCAATATTTGTCAATGCACGTCAAAGTTTATTTTGAGCGTGTTCATTTAATGCGTAATTTGTTTTTTGCTAAATTCCATTTGGAAAACAACAATTCGCATACAGATTCAAAATACCCCAAACTCTTTATTGTTATCGCTTATTAATCTTAACCTCTTAAAAATTTATATTGAAACACGGCGATATTTTTTTTATGCGCAAACATTCAAAATTAAAACTATTCATCGAATCAACGTCAGGGGATTCGCAAAATGATGCTGAATAGGCCGTGAGTTGTTGGAACTCTTAAGGGATCAATGAGATGGCGGACATTATTTTCCTAATAGCAGCGGCAGTATGCAAACCATGAACAAAAAAGATTGAGCCAACATTTTCTCGAAATGTAGGTATAATTTTTGGGCCATGTTTCGTTCGGATAGAATATCCCGCTGCCGCACATTGAAAGTATACAAAGAATTTCACTTACGCCGGGTTAATGTCCGTAGTTGACGTGCCCGAGAAAAATAATAAAAAAAAAAAAGGTATTTAGGCCGAAAAGCAAAAATTTTTTTAGCCGTCTAATTGAAAAAAAAAAAAAAAATTGTCCAGCTATAAGACTATGATAAAATATAGGACCCACAGTAATAAATAATTTTTTGTTTTATTTTTACGCCATAAATCAAATCGTGTATAGTTTTTTGTTCTCTTCTTCCAAATGTTACAAAACGTTCAGATATTTTAAAAAATTTAAACGTTATCGTTAAATTTTACGTATGCTAAAATTCTCCTATTGAAAAGTATCACATATTTTGTGTAGCTTTATTAATTTTTAGCTGATCATCTATGCCCGAAACCATTTCGAAGTAGTAGGGGGAAGTCCGCTAGTGGCGGACACCTAAGGTTTTCAAAAAATAAAATAAAAGCCACTTTGAGAATGTTAAACATCAAAATAAATAAACAAAAATGCAACTTCTACATAAACATAATTGCAAACCTAAATTAAACTTTGGTAAAGAAAAATGTAATCACTGCAAGCGGCACCTATAGTACTGGACAGATTTAACTTCGACTCCAGGGACATCTTCAAAACATGCTGCATAGATCGCACATGTAGGCGTCTCTGCACGTTCAGCAATTTCCCCGGACGTACTTCATGAGCTCACCCACTGCAGTTGAAACACTACTATATTCAGTTTTCGTCTTGCTCTTCTAAACACACTAGTCATGTAGTTCTTCCTATGTAAGGTATTTGAATTATGGTTTAGTTTTTCTTAGCTTTATCTTCCTTTTCTTTTGTCCTTTACGCCTTTGATTTGTTCCTTCTTCTCTTCTATCGCTGTTTTTAGTTTAGCTCTCATTCTCTTTTCTTTTTCTTCTTAGTCTTTTTGAACAGCAGTTCTGTACAGTGATGTTAGAATTTCACTTCTTTCACATTTTCTCTTCCAAGCCGCTGATCGTTTTTCGGCAGTAGCGGCAACAATTTTTTGGCTGTAGCGTCACTTCTCAACGGTGCCATTGTCGTATCATGTAGAGTGCTTTCGGGATGTTACAGTGCAGCTTCTCTCAAAGTCATTTCTTTGGACAAAACCTCATTTATCGCAGTTTATAGCCTTTATTGGTCCCATTTTCTTTTCTTTTTTGCCTCTTCCATTTCGATTTATCCTCATTCTTCTATCCTATGAGACAACGTACAACAATTAGCATATATATAAATACTTACGAGAAAAAATAACTTGTTCGCTGTCCGGTGTTAAGCTTCATGTCCGGTACTACAGAGAATCGCCAAAATTATGTGCTTCACAAAAACTGTTTTGGAAATCAACAAAAACTTTCAAAGGTAACGAATAATATTAGAACACCGTCTTTATTAATCATTATCACAAACAGTTAAAAAAAAAACTTAGCAGTAACACTCGCTTGGAAATGTGATACAGCGTTTTTCCGTTAAAAAGGGAGCAATCGACCGCTCCGATCGTGGTCTTTGGAGTTACCGGCAACCCGTGTGCCGCGACTCTGTATCGCTACGCTCCCCCGAGACTATTTTTGAATCGTTTTGGAATCGAATCATGACTTGTTGAGATAGTACGTGTGTCCTAGGTGCCGTCCGGCTTTACGGCACTTCCCCCTATATATCGTTTATACATTTAAATTCGTTTGTTATATTTGTATTTAAGTCAAATGATTCTAAAATTTAAAAAATAAAAAAAATGATTACCGAGAATATGTAAGATTTTTTTGTTCAATTCTGATCTATAGTTCGCACAGCTAGAGCAGTTAAGTAAACCGAGAAACGAATCAATATTCCATCGGTTAAGATTAAAACAACAGTTTAGAGTTTCCACACGAATGCTTATATTTTCTTAGAAGTCGACGCGGATGAATTAAATTTCGCATTGCTCCTATTCGGAAAGGCTAAAATTAAGTTCCCACTTAAAGTTTTACTCACAACATCCCATTTCGACATCAACATGAGGACTGTTCATAAATCGATCTTGTACGCGTCAGTTAAAGTTCGAACTAAGTCGCTAAAGCTCGAAATTCACAGTACGGTTTCGTTATTTCTCAGTGTAACTCAGTTTACATTATTTTTCGTTCAAGGTTGCACGGTTCCTACGAAGCTTTGAAATACGGAACGCTACTGGATGGATTAGCCGACTTAACGGGCGGAATCACGGAAAGTATAAACATTCGACAAGATCCTACCGCGTGCGGCCGCCTACTCAATAAACTTCTAGATATGACCTCTATCATAACCTGCACCGTTCAAAACAGCATCGGCTCAACGCAGGTACCTTAAAGATTATTATACATTGTAAAAAAAAAGGTAAAATCATTTTCAATCTTTTCCGCAGAACGCTAGCAATTTAAAAAAAAACAACAACTTTTATTACAGTAGAAAATACACTCTCACTCACATTTCGTCAAAAATTCATCGGATTATAACATTAGCGATGGACATTAGGAGTATGCACAAAAATCTCTCGAATTCCTTTCAAGGAAAAACCGATAACAACCAATCTCACTTTTCGGCTGCCAGGACAATTACACCGTGGTTTCCTTTTATTCAAAACAAGAAAAACAAAATCATTACGCTACTTTCATCCATGCATTAAGATAATACCGTTTATGTAGAAACTGGTGATAACAAGAAACTATAAATCATTACTTGCTGCAATTTTAAAATCGGTAATCCACCAAAAGGAAGACCAAAAATTAGGTTTATGGAAAACACATATTGAAGAAACGAAGCTATGCTAAGCTGAAAAAATTGGCCCGTGTCAGGTAGTCAAGAGTCATGTGGGGCTCTTAGCCTAAATCGTTCAGGAGATTAATGATAATAATAATTAAAATGCGCGTAAATAATATTAATTAAATAAATGTGGGTAAAAATACAAATTGATGGTTAACGGTTATATTTTATTACTTGCTAAATATATATATATATATATTCCTTTGGTATCGCATTGTAATATATATATATATATATATTTAGCAAGTAATAAAATATAATCGTTAACCATCAATTTGTATTTTTACCCACCTTCCGTAGAAATACATATATATAGATGGGGAAAAATTTGAACAAGTAACCAAGTACATATACCTGGGGAGTTTAATTACAGAAAATGGGAAAGACGATGATGAAATAAGAAGAAGAATAGGCTGTGGCCGAACTGCATTTAATAATTTAGAACGAGTGCTTAAAGATAGAAAACTGAAAATACAATTAAAAATGAGAATCCTTCACTGCTTCGTATGGTCAACAATGCGATACGCTTCGGAAACCTGAACGATATCGGAGGCCAACAAAAAGAAAATCAATGCTTTCGAGCTGTGGTGCTACAAAAGAATACACAGAATATCATGGCAGGAAAAAATAACAAATGCGGTAGCACTGAATAAATGTAAAATTGGTAAACCAAACCTAATTAATATCATCGAAGAAGCAAAAAAGAAATACTTTGGACATAAAATAAGAGAAGAAGACCTTTTCACGACTATCATACAAGGGAAAATTCAGGGAAAAAGACCACGAGGAAGGAGACGGATGGATTACATACATGGAATAGCTGGAATAAATTCACTCTTAGAAGGAATACAAATGGCCAGGCAGGGACAACTGTAGTAAAACGAGGGACTGCACCAACCTCCTGAATAGGAGATGGAAATGATAATGATGATATATATATATATATCCGAAATGAACGACTTTTATGTATACAAAACAAGTTAGAAATAATTTTAGAAAGTGATTTTATCAAGATATTTTTTTGGGGACTAATTAAACCATAGACTGATGGTAGATTAACGATTGCTCAATTTCCGTGAGAATTTAAGGGCTGATCGCGAACCGTACTTAACGGTACAAATCGGCCTCAACGACTTTCAAAAAAAAAGGCGAAAACAAATTATAACGAACAATTTATTTCAACAAACGGAAATAAATCAGCTAGAAAATCATATGAAGAATGTCGAAAGTGTCGATACCTATGCAGACCACCTGTGGAACCCGTAAATGTTGAAGTTAAAATACTATTTCTTGTCCTTTGCGTATCCGTTCAAAAGCCTTTTTATATTCTTCATCGTTTTACTTTCTTATCGCTAATGATCATATAATATTAATTAAAAAATATCGTATATCACATTTTTTCCCCAAGACCGACTAAATCATTGAAAAAAAACTCGAATACGCTTTTAATTTTTGAATACAATGAAATTATCAAAAATTAAAGTTACGATATAAATAAATCAGTATTTAAAAAGCATTCTCACAATCTACAGTAATAAATATTTCATAAGTAAAACCAAATTAGGTTACGCTTGTAGACCACGCGCCTAAACCGGCCCAATTGAAAATTACGCACCTAACGATTAAATATTTATAAGTACTCGCTATAGTTTTGGATTTTTAAATGTCAATATTGTTTTTTTTGTATTCGATGTTTACTTTATTTTTTAGAAAATATTGTATTTCATTTTATTCCATACATTACCCCTAATTATAACAATGGAATTTAGAACTTAGTTTTTCTTTTCGCATAGTGATTAATCTTTTTTCTAATCTAAAATAAACTTAAAAATAATTTAATACATTAAAAAATATAGTTGCCACATTTAAGCCTTTGTAATGTGTAAGTATAAATTCCGAATTAAATAGTACAGGCCGCAATTAATTAAGTCCCGCAAAGATTTCCCTAGTTGTCCGGTGAGTTTTGTCCGACATTTTAGATAAAATGCAACTTTGTAGCCGTTCACTTTTTTGAGGTTTCAACTTTATAATATATTTAATTGCTCCTCTTCTATTAGCTAATGATAGTCACAAGATCTCTTTTTTTTTTTTTTTGATAAAATATTTAAACGTAACTCAACTAAAAATAAACCAACATTATCAATAATCCAAGGTATCTGTAAAATAATTAAATTCTTGTATCCTTTCTATCTGCTATCTTTAACCACATAAAGATTTAATTACTCTTGTCTTTCCTTCCCCAGTTTTTGGGCAATACCCATGTTAATGAACCCAATCAATCAATCAGTCATTGAACCGTTTGTTTCGTTTTCTCCATTCGATCCTATTCCTTGCTGTTGCTTTTAATTTGTTGTTATATGTTGTACACTTCATATCTTTAATTATTTGCGACTCTATTTCTCGGCCTTCCTCTGTATCTGGTTCTCTTGGTTTTTCCTTCTATAATTTTGGTTAATATTTCATAATTTCTCAGTATATTATGGCTCTACGTTTCTTGATAGTGTTCAATGAACTGCGAGTTTTCGCCACTCTGTTAAGAACATATTCATTTTTAACCTTTAAAGGCCATTTTAATTTCAGCACTTTCCTCCGAAACCACATTTCTGCACCTCCAGCTGTTTTTTTTTTTTTTTTTTTAGTTTCATTTATCACCCAGGTTTCGCATCCGTACAACATTCATACATACAATTTGATTAGTATTCTCTTTAGGTTCATATCCACATCGCGTATTTTTGCATCAGATTGATCCTTCGCTTTATTTCCTCTGCGCTTTTTCCATTCTCTGAGAATTTTTGTTCGATGAACCCAACAAATATATATAAAAAAAAGCATGTACAAAAAAAGTATAGAAAAAGTAATAATTTTAGTCCAATTATAGTAAAATTAAAACCAGAGCTAGGGTTCAAACCTTCCCCGAAATGTCTGCGAAATAATAACTGCTTGAATTAAATGGACCGAAATTCAGAATAAATTTATTTCTTTTCAATTTTTAACAAAAGGAGGAAAATAAAATTGAAATTTTTATGAATTCTATGGAAACGACTATTTTTTATTTTTGTTTTTATTGTAGTGTTCAAATATTGCATGTATAATAATTGACTACAAGACTTTAGTGTACTATTTATAAATAAATATAATTCATGATAATATACACGCACACACACACGCACACACACACGCACACACACACACACACACACACACACACATATATATATATATATATATATATATATTTATAAAAATATTTTCGTAACCCCTCCCGAAATTTTGGTCTAGATACAGCCCTGCACAACATAATGCCTGCTTATTGTATACATACATATATTTTCAGATTAGATCGCAGATGGAAAAATTAGTCAACGGAATACAAACCGGAATAAACTACAGACTATACTCTATTGAAAGGGTAATATTTTTCGTTTATACATAATTCAAAATATTCCGAAAATTTAAATAATATTTGACTTAATTGTTAACAGAACGCAAAATATACTATACGTTTTGTAATATTCGTCTCAAAGTAATGTATTGTATAATTTTATACAGAAATCAAGTAAAAAATTAAAAAATCTACAAGGAGAAAAAATAATCATCTGTACATTATCTCCGTTCATAGATATCTCGTGGATTCACCCACTTTGTATCGTTCTGACTGTTGATAATCGTTGTTTAGTTAGCTGTTTAAAAATGCAGACAAAGCTAACAATTAACGTAGTTCACGTTTATGGGTTTAATTAAATATTTAATCAAATACACACATCATTCAACTCAAAAAAACTTTACATATCATTTTATTGACCACACAAAAAATATTTCACAAAACAAATTAAAAAGACGAAAATGAAAAGTAAAAGCAACAACCGTGTAAGTAAGTAAACACAATCAAAACAAAACAGTATAACCACACACTGTTCTTGAAAATACATACTTATAATTTTAACACTTGCACTGAAATCCACAAAACATTCCTTTAATTCACTGTTTTTTTTTTTTTTGTAAACGTAAGAAATGTTCAAGCCCTTAATGTTTGATGTGTCAAATAACTCGTGATAATGTATAGATGTTTTTTTTTTTTTTTGGTTCGTAAAAGAATAAGTACTATTTAAAAATTAACAATTTTTTATTATAAATCAGTGCACAGGAACGACCTGTGTCATTGTTTACAGATTAAGTTACACCACTGGTAATACTCAGAAAGGGTTTACATTACAAAAAGTATAAAACACAATTTCCCAACATAACAAGTAAATACAATGTCAACAAGCGTACATATATTAACATAATTAAAAAGGCAACAATACTATTTTTAATATCTTAATCAGATTCCAGTGTAACATATGACTTATACAAATACAGACATCAAAATCATCTGTATACCAAGATGTTCTTTTAATTTCATAAACATATTGTATAAGTACCACTACATAAGGTTCTTCATATTTTATCATTAAGACTAAATCCTCCGCCCGCTTACTGATTCTGAGTATGCAGATTCCACTGATTTTCCCAAAATTTTTCTCTGCTTTGGAATAAGTTTACACTTACTACTTTCTAATAAATATTTTACGGTAGCTTTCATCATTAGGGATAACGTCTTTTTTGTTTAATTTTTTAATAGTTTATACTAATAAACAAATAATGAAAGTTGAAGGAAAACAGGTTTTTCATTCAGAAGTGAAAGAATGCTAAATTACGGATTTATATTAACCTAATCGCAATAACGATACTAATCTAAGAAACATTAAGGGTAAACTTTTTAAAAAATTTCTGCAAGAATATTCTTTAGTCCGGATCTAGTAAAACTATTACAAAGAAAGAACAGAAAGTTTCTAACCTAAGTGTGCAGAAACGTTGAATTTTGGAATGTCTTTTTAGGATTATAATTTTTTATAATTATACTACTACACTTTATTTTCTGTACCAACTAAATTCGCAGTCGATTATTTCTAGTAGGAGATAATGCTAAATTGTCATTTAATTCTAAACAAAATGATTCTTTCATAAATTCGACAAATTCCAACACCACTGTACAATTTAAAATCAATAATGAAATCATTATGAAATACTATTATAGGGGAAATTATAAGTTGTAGTTCATTTAAATCTTTAAAAATTCCAAAAAATTTAGTATTTTATATGTCGATTAAATTTATAGTAAAAAATTTTCGTAAATTTTTCAAACATATACCCGGTGCAATGAAAACCGAAACTATCAATGCGCTCTTTTATCATTATAGTTTATAATAGCGCACAGGCCCGTGCCCAGAATTTTGAAAGGGGAGGTGTTTTAAAAATTTTCTTCACATATTTATTTTATAAATAGCAATACGTTTTTCGCTGATATTCATACTATTAATAATTTCCATCATATTGATTTATATATTAATAATTTACATAAATGAATTACCGTGTAAATATTAATAAAAATAACATATGTTATTGATTATACTCGTAATAAAAAATTTTGCATAAAATATTAATGAAGTATCTAAAAATATGGAGCATATTTTTTCTTTTTTCTTTTAAAGGTAAGAACACCCTAAAAAATCATTAATATTTATTTTAAATTTTTGATTTTTTTCAGATTTTTGTGTATATATAATAACTATTTCAGTTCTCATGGGAGGGAGGTTAACCCTCAAAACCCACCCCGTGGGCACGGCCTTGGTAACGCAAATATCACAAACTCCACCCTTCACTGTTGCAATGCGTTTAAACGTAATTTGAAGATTTCTTTGATCAAATGTAAATAGTTCGTGTACATTAGAAGAAAATTGAGCGTTTTCTTTTTGAAATATTTCAACGCCACCGGCTCTAGCATTAATTCTTTTAAAACGTGATGTAGTATTATAACCTGACATTTGACGAGGCTCATCATTATTTATTCATACTTCACATCGTACCATTATTTTCAATTTGACAGCACGAAACTAAAATTAAATCGAACGAATCAGCACCAGTGGATTGAACACCATATGTTGTACAAAGCAAAAACATATATCTATATTAAAAAATAAATAAAAACGAAACATTTTACAATCGAACAATTCTAATGACATTTAACGCTTAATGAACAGCATTCGAAGTACAGAATAATTACCGCTTTACCCAACCTAAAATTCGTCAAAATAAAAACCACACTTCCATTTTCCAAATTTAAAATCTAAAATGTATCCACGAACGATAATACAGTTTATATAATTTTGCGTTTTATTTTCCGCTGTACACGCCGGTGGTTTCAACGATTTCGAAAATTTTTTGTAATTTTTGATAATTGATAAACAGTTAAATTTTATGTTATTTTCTTTAGTTATAAAAATGCTTAGCGAATCTGTAACAATTAAATTCAGTGCATGCTCATTTCAACCTATACTTACAACACGATAAGTACTTAAGTTAAAATAACAGAATTACAGACAATATGGTTACGCCTTTAAAAAGCAAAAGCATTTTCTTAAACCTAGTTCAACCTTCTTTTTTTTTTTTCTTTTTTTTAAGAAACATTCAACAATTACGAATAATATTAATTTAGGCGGATATAATTTATATAGATAGAAACTTTTAACGGAGAACCAGTAGAAATAGTACGATTAAGAAATCCAATTGCGTCAAGTGAAGAATACATTGGATCATGGAGTAAAGATTCACCTGAATGGAACGATATACCAGCGCACGAAAAAGAAAGACTTGGTATTAAACATCTTGCTGAAGGAGAATTTTGGTAAATTTTTTTAAATACATTCTCCCAGTGTTTTTAATGTAACAAAAATTGTATCGAACTATAAATGTTTACATTGAAATGCATAATTTAAAAACATTTAAAAGTTTTTTTTTTTCATTCAAAATTTTAATTTTCAACATATATGAAAAAAAAAAAAACAGAAAACTGCACAAATCTACAGGATTAATTTTGTATCACATTTTACCGTTATTAATGTAACAGGATATCATATTTGGATTTTATGAAAACATTTACACACCTAGAAGTGATTCATTTGGATAATGAAACAAGTCGCGATGAACCATCTCTGCATCATAAGCATACATGGCAAATGAGGATATACCAAGGATCCTGGCAACGTGGAGTTACTGCTGGCGGCTGCCGCAATAATCCTGGTACACTTTTTCATTCTGAACGATTCTACCGTTAAATTAAAAAATCCGGTTGCTCTTTGGCTAAGTTATTTCAAATAAAAACTATCCAATCAGTTAAAATAAAATATATCGGGTGATATCAATTACTAAAATTTTTAATGCCGCTATTAATAATAAAATTGATTACAGAAACATTCCATATAAACCCACAACTTCACCTGATATTATGCGAAATTGAAGAAATCGTTATATCACTAAATCAACACAGTATAATGGAGCCAAAAGTACGTACAATTTTGCATATCTAACAAAGTGAAACAACTTCCTACCGTAACTAATACGGATTTATAAGCTCAGAAAATAAAAAGCGCATTTATTGTTGTATTTTTATTTTTATTTTTTAGGTAATTGGATTCACCGTTTATACATTACCAAAAAACATAAACGAATCTGCGAATAAACAGTTTTTTAAAAAAAATAAGTCCCTTATTAATTCGCAGTATACGAACAGTAGACAGGTAAGATGTTTCAATTTTAATACAACTAATTTTTTACACTTTTTGACAACAAAGGATGAGCTAAGCAGTAACAATATCGGCACGATATTGATGCCCAATCAATAGAATAAGATTTATATAGAATTTCAAAATGCACATAATTCCATACGTTTCTAATGGCATTAAAACAATTGTACTCGTATAACTAAATATACAGTAACACGACAAACGACAGCCGTAAAATTGTGTGCCATATTTATCACTTTATTTCAAATTAACAGAGGCCAACTGGAACCGATAGTATCAGTATTAGTTTCACAATATTGCAAAATTTTCTTTAAAATTAAAATTTTCCCTTCGACATTATTAAATTAATAATTAGATACAGGAATAAAAAAACACAAAAAATTATGGAAAATAATATTATACTTACTGCTATAAAAATAACAAATACACTTCCTTATCATTCCATTAATTCTATAACCATTTTATAATTTCGATTCTTTAAATTATACCCTATTCAGCATTAATTTTATAATTAATATATATCCTACCAAATACTGTTTTATGTCACTACTAAAATACTGTACATTCTTCCAAAATGTAAGACATTTTTAAATAATTAAAATCAATAAATTATGTTTAGTATAATTAACGGGTGACCATACGTGCCGTTTTGAACAGGACCGTCCCTTTTTTTGGTTCTCCGCCTCGGTGTCCCCGAAAAAAACTTCGGAACGCAAAATTGTCCCGTTTTCCCAAATCGCGTAAAAGTTAGCGGGGCGTTCGGGCGCGATTCGCCGCCCGCAGACGCTGATTGCAGTGACATATAATGTCATGATCATGGACATCGCCAGCGGTGGGCAGAGGGGGCAGCTGCCCTCTAGAGCTTTGAAACTTTTTAATCAACTGGCCATGATAAGTATTCATGGGCGCGTAATCATGGACAATTTGCCAGAAACCCACGAAAATTATGTTTTAATTAAGATTTTATTCTTGTTTAATAAAATATTAAGCCTTTACAACTTATAAATTTTATTTTTCCTATAACTCATATCCTCTTTCTATCATCTTGCCCCCTCCCGCCCCATGGCGGCTGGCGACGCCGTTGGTCTAGATTGCATCATTTCATTTATTCATTAGCTGACAGCCAGGCGCACTTGCCGCGATTGGTTATTGTCTTCAATTGTTTGATACTCGCGTAATATTTTTAGCGGTAATTGATTTGAATTTTTTTGTTTTGAAATTTTATCTAACTATGCCGAAATGGAAGTGTACATTCAATATTATTTTACAAGAAAAATATCCGTTTATTAAGCAAACAAATATTCGCTCGGATGTCAAGTGCGAAAAATGTCGCACAAAATTTAGTGTTTCTCATAGCGGTGCCGGTAATATTGAACAGCATTTAAAGTCCGGAAAACATTAAAGTTGTATTGTAAAAATATATTCATTTTTTTGATATTTACACCGTTCGAGTTGAAGCTCTAAAGGGGTCTTGTGCCGAACCGGAAACAGAATATTACAAAATGCTGGGCTATAGCAAAACCAGGTGACTTGCACTTATGCCTGCCACAGAAAGGATTTTAAAAATGTACTAGCCATTAAAGAACTACTCTTTGAGCATTGAAAAATGTCCTTCAATATTAAAAAACTTTTTTGAATACCCCACGTCAGAATTGTGGCTTTATTTTTTACACGCTCAGTCAACAAGTTTTCATCGAGCTGTATTGAAAATTGAAGGTCAATCATTATCGGCAATTGAAGCTGCAAAAGAAATTAGACAATTTGCCTCAGAAACAGACTAATCAGTTTCTTCCATTTTCAGTCCGTAGTTTAATGTTTAAATTGAAATATAGTTGCACCGCGATGTTCATCAAGAATTTGTGAAAAGTACGGCTAACAAAATTTTATAAAACAAGCCTTGAATACTTGGAACAGTAGACTCTTGGTTTTTTACTAAAAAATTGGAGGTATTTTATTGGGCAGATCTGAAAAAAGTACCTGCATGGGAAGACGTTCAAAAAGCGTTGGATGTATTGATTGAAAGGGGATCTATATTGATTGTAATAAAAATACAGAAGTTTTTAACGAATTTTCATTAATTTCCAACTACATCACGACGGAAAAAGTAGCCGAGTGGAACAATCTAAACGTTTCGACGGAAACTCGCGTTGGGTTGAAGTATTTAAACACTTCCACACCAACAATCTTAAACATGAAAACTTTTGTATTTTAATTGAATATATTTTGTCTGCCTGGCACAAATGCACCGGTAGAAAAAGTATTTTCTTTAATGAACAAATTTTGGACGTCTGAAAGTTACCGGTTCCGGTTCTTATGTGTTTTTTCCATTGAGAACTTACTAATTGACATAAAAAAAACCGGGGTCCCGCTTTGAGTCAAAAAATAAATGGTCACGTTAAGTATAACTATATTTATTCCAAAAGGTAATATTTCTAAAAGCAAATTTATCGTTGGAAAATAATTAAAATAGATTTCTCAGCCACAAAATTATATACGATACAATATTAATTAATTAAACTGAAAAATTAATTTATACTTACATGTATATATATATATATATATATATATATATTATATACATATTGTTGTGATTCAGATAAATAATTCTGTAGGAGAACAAACGTGATTTGATCAGAATAAGCAACACCCAATGCGATAATTAGAACAAGTATTTTATTAATTACTATGTAATAGACATACGTAATATTTTAATATTATTCAAATCACAATCGCGACAATGCAGAGCTTTCGAAAAACAAATAGATAATAAACACGCACACGAAAAATGATGGCACATACACAAAAACATGCGAACAATGATAATACCATACAAGTTACTTGTTCATCTTTACTCGTCCCAGCTGCTTACTACTTCCGACTGAAATCGACCTCCGTCTGTTTGATCCAACGGGCAAGAAATTAAAATACACAGGTCGTCATTGCGAAGTTATACGGATGATAATTTTTAATAATATTTCTGGTTTCAATATTTAGTTTTACTGTGTAACGGAAGAATACTTCAATATAAAAAAGTAACGTAATGTACACCTCAGGTGAAACCTAATTTCTAATATCTTTTAAAATCGTTTAACCCTGAATAACAAAAAATAGTAAATAAATAACACTCTTGATCGATAGCAGAGTCAAAATTTTTTAAAGATCCGAATCAGATGTAACCCCATCTATTTCATATGAAAAATTATTACTACGTGGAACAAAAAAACAATTTAAATTTCACAAAATCAAAATAGCAATTAATTGATTATCTAGGAAATTGAAAAAAAAAACCTGTCAGGCTGGCCTTTGTATCTTTTCCTTTCTACCATATATACATTGTTACCGCTATTTTTTAAAGTTACATCGTTTGTTGTGTTTTTAATAACTGTTCGATGATTATTAATGATGTATATTCCATAACTACATTTATAAACATGTAAAAAGTACTATTAATTCTATATCGGATCATTTGAGAGCCGGCATGACATTACGTAATATCTAACCTACAAATATATGTAAACAAATCATAGCATATATACCAAATTGAATCAGTGTGACCATAACATCGTTGAATTTAATTTCTCAACATCCTAATTAAATACTTTTAAAATAACGAATTACATATATTATTGTATAAACTAAAATATATGATATTTAGAATAAACAATATCTTCAAATACATAACATTATTTAAATCGCTTGTTTAAAGGTCAGTTACAGATGTCAGTTAGAACGAGGCGGTTACCTAGTGGTACCCACAACTTTCGAACCGGGTCAAGAATCGGGCTTCACCTTAAGAGTATTTTCTAATAAACCATTAAAACTTAAGTAAGTTAACAGTACGCTATTTTTAAAAATCTCGGTAAGAATGCAAAATGTTTATAAGCGTAAGTTCGAACAACCTATCTGAAGGGTAGCCAACTTTTGTTAAAAGTAATGCTAAACCAAAAAAAGAATAAAAATTGAAATTAAAAATGAATAAAAATAATCGACGATGAAAAAGTGTTAATCTTTCATTGAAATTAAAGTTTTAAACATACAATTATAGGAAAAAAGCGTAATGTAAAAGAATCGAGACAACAAACTCAGGAAGCGAGACAGCCATCCCCCTTTTGTTTCCCGGGAGGATACGTCCACGGTACTTATCGTAATAAATTATAAAATACAGTCAACATTTATGATGTTCTGAAAATGTTCATCGCCGAAAATTGCCACTAATACGGATATTATCGTATCGCATATTATAAAAAACGAAAAAATAAATAAATAAGAAAACTATCATAGTAAATCAGTTCATCGCGTACTTGTATTAAACAATTAATTAATGGTAATTTTTCAATTTAGGTTACTGGATACGACGCCGCTATTAGTTAAGTCAGCAATAATTAAGGTATAGTATATGTTTTTCACTTAATTGTAATCTGATTTCAATAAAAAATAAACATGAAATATTTTAATAATAACTGATTATCGCAAAAATTACTGAATTACTTCCAGACTGAGAATACAAATGGAAAGATAATGGGAAAAACTTTTTTCTTGTACATATTTATGAAACGATGTTCACTTTATTCGTTAATTATTATTTCGAATTAGCCACTAACAGACTACGTGGTCAACTGGTCCTGCCATTCTTTTTCCTCTCTTTCCATACTACTTTCATTCTTTCACTGTGTTTTTTTTTCCTTTCTTCGGTCCACAAAATGACAGTTCTTGCTTTCTGTTTCTCCGCGAATGCTTTACCGTCAAATAATTTCTTCTTTAATATTAATCGCTGCTCTATATCTTCATGCCTAATCTTCAGTTCCTCCATGCCATCGGTTCATTTTTAGTTTTCGCGTGTAATTAAACAATCTTCCAGTAAGCCTGCTAGGCTTCATCCTTTGCATATGGCTATAGAATCGAATTCGTCTTTTCCGGATCTCGGTAGTGATGCTTTCGACATGTTGCTATATTTCCTGGTTACTCCTTTTTATATATTTTCCACCTTGTTTCACTGCCCAGTATTCTTCTTACGATCTTTCTTTCTGCGATTTCAAGTTGCTCATTTAATCCTTTTCTGTTCATTGTTAGGCCTTCCGCTGCATATAATGCTTCTGGTCTAATCACAGTTGTGTAGTGCCTCAGTTTGGCATTTCTTGATAGATATTTCTTATTATTTATTTCTTTCGTTAAATAAAATGATCCTGTATTTGATTGCTTCTTTTTCTGACGCACCCTGCTCGATTAATTCTCCCAGATACTCGAATTTATTAACTCTTTTCACTTGACCCGCATCCGTTTTTATTTTATTGGGAACAGCTTTAATATTTGTCACAAATTTGGTTTTCTCAAAGGAAATTTGTAACCCAGCCTTATCCGCTTGTTCTTTTAATAGTTCCATCTGCCGCTTTGCTGTATTATTGCCAGATCGTCTGCAAAAGCTAAGCAATCTATTAATAAATTATCTTTCTTGTATCCTAGTTTAATTTTCTGAGTAATGTTTTCTTCACTCATAGCTTTTCTCCGTTCTCTTATAACTTTGTCAAGTATGCAGTGAAAAAGTACAAGTGACAGGCCATCAGGGCCTAACTGCTATTTTTATTTCAAATTGTTTAGATATTTCGCCTCTACATTTCACTTTAGCATATGTGTTTGTTAACGTTTTTCTTATTAAGATTTTATTTTTTTATCCAGGCCAAATTCTTCGGGGACACTAAACAACACTGTTCTATCTACGGAATCGTACGCTTTCTTAGTCTACTCATTTTTTGGATCTTTTCTTCGCATGCAGCATTAATGACTCGAGGGTAAAAACCTATTCCACACGTGATTTATGTTTCCTGAATCCACACTGATATTCGCCAATTTGTGAATCCAGCCGTTCTTCTGCTCTAGCTTAAATTGCCTTAGAGAGTATTTTATGGGTAACTGGTAACAGGCCTTCGAATTGTTCACGTCTGTCTGTATTCCTTTCTTATGTAATGAATGTATCAGAGCTGTCGTCCATTTCTTGAGAATTGTTTTTGCTTCCCAAATATTTTTGATTATTTCAACCAATTTGTTTTGGCATTTATCATTAGAGATTTTCCATAACTCTGTTATTATTGTATCCTCCTCTGGGGCCTTATTGTTCTTCAATGGTTTAATTATATTTGCACGTTCTCCTTTATCCGGAGGCGCAGAATCGTGATTCTTATGCCCTTCTTCGCAAGTGTGAAGGTTAATGTTGGTCTTTCGCAGATCAGTAACGTTTCAAAATACTCTGCCAAAATTTCATAATTTTCTTTGTTACTGTATGCCACCTTTTGATTTTTGTCTCGGAACAAATGGCACGGGTATACAAGTTTATTTACACTTTGTTTGAAAGTTTTATAAAAATCTTTTGCGTTATTCTTCTGGAAATCTTGCTCAATTGTACTTAGCTGATCACTATGATATTTTCTTTTAACCTTTCTAATGATCTTTTCCGACTCTTTCCTCGTTTCTATAAAATATGTTTTATTTTTTACGTTTTTATCTGCATTCCACTTTTTCCACGCATGTTGTCTTTTTGCAACGGCCTCCTTTTCATATTTATAGTTCCACCACGAATATTTTCTTACTTTTGTTAAGCTAAGTGTTTCTTTAGCCGTTTGCACCAATTTCTCTTTTAGTTGTTCCTAATTCTCCGGATTTTTAGTCTCTAATTTATCCTTAAATTCAGTTCCTTTTTTTAATTTCATTGTATCATATTTGTTCATTTTTATTTTTATTTGTTTCCTTGTATTTCTTAGTTAAAACTTAACCTTAATTTCCGAAAGATAAAGGTCTATTGTTTAGCGTTTCTTATTACCTTTTGATTTTGTATCTACTTTGTGGATACTTTTGACACCGCCACATGGTCTATCTGAAATTCGCTTAATTTTGAATTTAGGGGGACGTCCATGTTTTCTGTTTCCTCGGCAGATGTTTGAACACTGTGGATTTCATAATTAGGTTCGCTGCTTTACACAGATCTATTAGCCTTTCTCCATTCTTGTTAGTTCTTAAATGTGCTGGATATCTTCCAACAACATCTCTGTATTTCTTTCTTTTGCCTAGCTGTGCGTTAAGATCTCCCAGTAATACCGTAGCGTGTTCCTTGGAGATGTTTATAAGAACTTCTTTCCATTCTTCACAAAATACATCTGTTTCTTTTTTATTTGTCCCATTTTTTTGATTTATTGGAGCACGCGCATTGACTAACGTGTACGTTTTATTTATGCATAAAATGCTAAGTAAAAAAATTCTACTGTTAAAAGACTGAAAATTTCCTACATAAGCAACGTTGTTTGTTTCTACTCTTCCTACTTTTCCTTTAAATATTCGATATCCCTCAGATTAAAAAGCATTTTCATCTGCATACCTTATCTCCTGTATTGCAGCGATACATATATATAACATGCTCCCTTAGGGCACCTATCAAATAATTCAGCTTCCCTACTTTTTGTAATGAATGAATATTGACTGTTACAAAGAAGTTTGCTCAGTTTAAATCTAATCTTTCTAAAATGTTTACCATCCTTCGAGCATGTTGGTGCAAGTTCTCGAGAAAATGATAGCTTGCTTACATTGCACTCAGCAACGGTGGATCTGAAGTAGTTAAATGATTTGTATTTTCCACCATGCTTTCCAGTTGAAAAAAAGTTATTTTGGTCAGCCATATTCTAACTAAAAACCAATATACTGCCGAGATTGTTATTCTTGAAAGGCAGCAGCCCTGCTAACCAGAGCTGTGGAACGCCGCCATCGACTATTTATTACAGTTATTGTGCCGCCGTCCTAGGGTAATAGACTTACCTCATCTACACCGAGTCTACGAAGACCGTTCTACAGTCTCCGTATAATTACCCTTCGTAGATCCCCCTTACACTCGTTTGTCCGTCAGTCTGGACTTTCACCGGGGTTGGTTACCTGGTTTCCATTCAGCACTGACTTAACAGGGGCACCTCAAGAAGATGAGTGTGAGGCAGAAGAGGAGAGGCTAAAGAAAACTTCTTAAGCGTTTGTATATTGCGCATCATACTTCCTGGCAAAGGCGCACTCAGGATGTTTTTTTGGTCGGGGCCAGAATTTAGAAGATGAGTTAGGGGGTTGTAACTCGGTACCTCGACTAAGTACCTATCTATTTCCGTGGTTTGTAAATTAAAATAAAAAAAAAAACACAAAATTAACGAATATATTTTTTTTAAAAATTACGAAACTGACGAATTTTATTTAAAGAAAAATAATAATAATAGAAACGTAACATTATGTTTGTAATAAGCACAAAATAGATAAGTTAACGAATTTTATTTTGAAAAAAATTAGCTAAAAGTATATAACATTATACTTGTAATATAAGTAAAAAGTAAATATGTATGTTTTTTCAAAAAAATAATTAAGTAAAACAAAACAGTACAAAACGAAGTTAAGATTTCGAAGATTTTTTGGGGAGAGCAATGGCCCCGTGGCACCCCCCTTGAGTGCGCCAATGCTTCCTGGGGTTGCCCCTTTTATTCATTAATACATATTAATTAAAGCATGAATTACAGATGTATATGTTATACCTATATATAAAAATATGTATGTATGTACTATGTGTAAGGAAAATTACATTTTTAAACTAAGCGAACTAAAAATTGCGAGAACAATAAGTAATTTTAGTAATATTTTTGAATTACCAACCACCGCTCTAGCTGGAATTTGCATAAATCAATATTTTACCATAATATATTTACTTAATTTAGTTTTAGTTTTAATTATAAGTAAAATAAACGGATATAGATGTGTAACAAATTAGAGAATTTATTATTCATAATGATGGTGGTAGGCACCCAATACAGCAATAGATGGGAAAAATTTCAGCCAATATGAAGCCGTATTTTTACAACTAGCAGATGAACACAGAACAGTGAATTCATTCGAATTACAAGAATTATTAGATGCGTGCTTGCCAAACGGTAATCATTTCTTTTATATATAATATTAATAATATTAAATAAACTTTTAAACGCTTAATTAGATATGTGTATGATTAACGGAAACCCTCAAACATAACTTTTACAAAATATATTTTAAAAAGATTATTAGTATTAATAAAATATCATTAAAAGTGATTCTCACTTTTATGCTTGGCTTTTCTAAAAAATTTTATAGGAAAGTGTAATTTTTCTTTCTTTATGGGACGTTAATTTGCACGATAAAGTTGAATTATCCAACAATAAAACACAGATAGCGATTTCGTTAAAGAAATTTTATAGAAAAAGACAATTTTTTTGTTTTTTTCTTGCCATACGTTTATTCAACATATAACGGGGAAAAAAATCGTAGCTAAATAAAATAATATACGCATGTTAAAAATATTTGATATCTGTGCACTATTCTTTAAATATTCTTTGCATGGTTATAAATTTTTTAAACATTAAGTTAAAGCGAAAATAAAACAATATGTTCATGTTAGAATTGGAAAGCGTTAATAATGTATAAATACATGTTTTTTATGTTTCTTTTAACATTTTTTGGATGTCAGAAGAATATGTAAAATTTTATAAATTCCTAGTGGAATAAATTTACGGACAACTACGTAGAAAATTAAATATATTAAATTTTCTACGCAGTTGTCCGTAAATTTATTTCATTATGATTAATCACTGCGAAAGTTTTAAACGTTTCTTTATAAATTCCTGTTAATCATTTTCATTTAACTCGTCAATAGAACTATTATTGTTTTGTTTTTTTTTTTTTACCCCGGCCAGTTTTAATAACTTATTATTTATATTTTTTCATAAATATTCGAATTTAATAGTTAAAATTAACGTATTTAAAACGTTTTTTACATTTTTTTTTCAGATTACATCAAAAGTTGTGCGTGTATGGAAGTGTGTAGGCAAATTGTTATTACGCTAGATGTATCCTTTATAATTTTTAAATATTATGTTTCTGTTTAAGGCGATATTGAACATTTTCGTAAAATTCAGAAATGACAGTTGTGCTTATTTACTTTATTACCTTAAAAATAATTTATTGCAGACAGTAGCGGTTTTGGAAGGAAAAATCAAAGGAAGTTAACAGTTTTCAAAAAAGTATAAAGAATTTTCATAATTTTTCATTACAATTTTCTGATTAAAATGCAAGCAAATCACTGTAAAACAAAATTTCCGATGAAAACTTCAATCAAATTTGAAAATTGATAAGGTCCGACTGGAGGTAAGAAGTAACGATAATGCTAACAGAAGATACGAAAAGCTATTTTCTAAATTTCAAATTAATAACACGAACTTTTAAGCTGGCATATATATCAATAGTGTCAACTATAAATATTTATATTAGCCAAAGCAGCGTAATTTACTTTGTCCAATGGTGTTTCTCGTTTTAAAAAGTCGGGTTTCTAATAGAGCAAACCAAGGCCAAGCAAGGGATACAATTTAAATATACCAACACGCATAAAATAACAAAGGCATATAAACGATTAACCGTATAGCAAGTTACAAAAGTGAAATTTTAAATTCATTTCATCAAAACATATGATAAACACATGTATGTTCCTCTAATTCCGTTGTATTACTGAGTTGACGCAGTCAACGATCAGTTTCGGAATCTCTAACGGCATGAAACAGTGAATTACTTATACCATTGCACATACATACCGACTGTTTCAGCATGCGATTGTATTTTCCATGGCAATCCTTATTGTGTAGCGATCAGCTCTGTTCAAACAGTTCGCATTTTTGAACTTTAAAGATCTAAACTATTCGTGTTTTTGGAACATAGAGAAAAATGTAGAAGCAATTAGAATTTTTTGAAGCAAAAATAAATTTAATTTCGTCTCCGGAATTGTTTCTAAGGAAAAATTATGATATTAAAAAAAGTGAGATTTGAAAAAATTTTAGGGAAAGTCTGACTTTCCTAACTTTCCATCCAAAATCGCCATTGATCGTAAATAAATAAATTGAGGCTTTGGATGATGAAAAGATCCGCTCCGAGTAGCAAACATAAAAAAGTTATTTTTGGATTCTAATTATTTTAAAGCTCTAATTACGCTATTCCGTTGCATCTACAGTTCACCCTTTCTGTAAATTCAACAATACAATACAGCAATCTAGATCCATTTTTCACCCACTTCCCGACGTCCGAATGATTTGAAATTTTTATGCGGCAGCTTGGAGAAAAAGACTAGCTACAGACGCTTTCGTTGAGCCACCACATTATGGCGGAAAGCATAACGAGACCGGCTGCGGTATTTTTCTCTAAACCGCCGCATCATGGCGTGAAACATAATGAGACCGGCTGAAGAGGATTCGTTGCTTCCGTAAAGTCGCCGTGTTTTTGCGGGAAATAAAAATTATTCCGTTTATAAATATTTACATTTTTTTAATTTATTTGTGGGTGTAGGTACTTTTTTTCTGCATAATATTGCATTGTCATCGGGTTGTGATAATTAATAAAAATATCAAATCATTCGGACATCGAGAAGTGGGTGAAAAATTGATTCCAAAATTCCATTACAAACATACAAAGTTAGCAGTGAAGCTAATATAAAGCATATAAAAACCGAAGCAACCAGCTACCGGCCTATCGCGCTAATAAGTACTCTGTGCAAATTATTAGAAAAAATCGTTCAAAAAAGATTAATTTGGACCCTCGAAATTAACAACGTATTTACTCCACATCAATATGGATTAAGCAAATACCGCTCAGCAATTTAAGCCATTGTAAATCTCCAACTCAGGGCTCAGAAGGCATTTACTAACCGCCGCACTTATATGCTGTCTTCTTTGACCTGCAAAAGGTGTATGACACGTTACGGATATATCAGGCTCTTACTAGCCTGCACAAAGCAGGAATCCGTGGTCACATGGCCAGTCTTATCCTAAGCTTCCTAACGAACAGGCAAATCAAAGTTCAGTTAGAGGACACCTTTTCGCAGCTGTTTCGCATGGAAAATGAGGTGCCCCAAAGATGTGTCCTTAACGTAACACTTTTCCTACTAGTTATTAATGATATCCAACTAGCCGTCTGACAGTTCAGTCTGTTTGCGGATGATTTGACGATTACATTTGAATCCTCTTCGCCCACCAGAGCAAGCAAAGTCATGCAACGATGATACATCAACGATCTCTCTGAATGGGCGTCTGCGCGAGGATTCAACTTCTCTGCAGAAAAGACAACATATGCAGATTATCTTCGGACCCCAAAATAATGCCAACGGCCTCGAATTTTCCTCATCAATTTTTCATTTCCAGTTCGGCGGCTCGGGGTCTATTGTCATCCTTAGACACTATCCATCATTCAGTTATCCGAATAACAACTGGAACCTTTTGCACCAGTCTCACAGCCAGTCTTAATTGTGAATCCGGACAGCTGCCCTTATATTTCAGAAGGGAGATCCTACCAGCTAACTTTCTTACTTTCACCATCGTAAATCGAAACCTTCCGATCAATGAGCTCCTTTTCAACTCCCATACCAGAGCCAGACTGCTCTACATGTCCAACTTTGCAACTAACATCAAAAATAAGTTTGAATCTCTTTTTCCTCAAATTAGAAAATTTATTCTCAGTCCTCCGCTTTCTCCAGTGTATACTAACCCTCCTCTTCGGCTCTTCTTAGCTCCGGATATCAATCTTAACTTAATCCATCTATCCAAATCCCTACATCCAGTATACGTCCTCCATCAGCACATCGCTCTCGAAACTGCCAAATCTGCTGACTACATCTGCTGCTTTACGGATAGCTCACAATCTAATGGCCACATTGGGTCAGCCTTTTTTGTCCCTTCTACCGATACAGCTTAAATAAAAATTAAAATTAAAATTAAAAATTACTTATTTTTATGTAATTATTACCTATCAACGAGATTTTGAACGCTTCCTTAATAGTAAGTTTAGAGTATAGGCAATGGAAGATTGAAGTTTAATGATTTCAAAGATCTAATGTGCAGCTTGAAATATTGGCAAACCGCTTTTAAAAATCATACCAAAGAAAAAACCGGTATCTTAAAAGCTGAAAGATTAAAAGATGCTTTATTAGAAGTCGGTAAGTTATAAATTTTGAAATAACATTTATGCTAACGGAAAACCTGTAAATATTTTCCGTGTTACCTCGTTTTTGTTTATTATCGTAACCTCGGTTTTTACGATTGTATTACATCGAAAGTTATCGATAATTCTATTTCCATAACCTATTTTTATTTATCTCTGCTTTCTATTTTCGTAACATTATTCTACAGCATTGGTTAAGATTCTCTTATTAAATAAATCAATAGACGTATACACTTTTATAAAATAATAATATATTTAAAATTAAATACTGACGCGTTTTGAAGCTAATAACTTCATTGATTATGAACGTTGCAAAGATCGCTATTTGTCGATAAGGAACCCACATTTCATTTCCTTAACGAAACTTTCAAAGTTGATGAAGAGTTTTAAAAAACGCAGAAAATGACGTACCCCCTTAGAGCCGCCAGTATTACAGATAAAAATTTTGATCAAAGTTAAAAATATGCGCATTCCCGTGTATTTCTCTAATTTGGAACATCTGAGTTTCCAACTTTAAAATTAGGCCCTCGGAACGTCGAAAACTCGAAGATTTCGGAAGAAACCGTATTTCATTTCCTTAACGAAACTTTCAGAGTTGGCGAAAAGTTCAAAAAAGCCTGAAAAATAACGTACCTCTCCCTCTTTGTAGCACGAAAAATCGGATTTTTTTGTTTTGAATTTAGTATTATGTAAATGTAAATTATAGTTATGTTTAACTTAAAATACGGAATCCACAACCCGTGAAATATCATGCTTGACTGAACTTGTTTTTGATTTAAAATTACTAACATATTCGAAATAAATTTTTCTTATTTCACAATAGTCCATCCTTCCCTTTGTTTAACCTTTACGGAGGTCATCCCCTAATAATTTCAACACATAGGACTGCTCGACTACTGCATTACATTAGAAATATTTTTCAACCTTTCCGTCCAATTTTGTATTATTGCTGATAAATCCTTCGAGCAACATAAAATAACTATCATTTCGTCATAGCGCTGAAATTACCTTTCTGAATTCCGAAAAATTGTGTATTTTGAAAGATATTTGTAAAAAAGTATTATTACCTTGTATCCAGTTATGTTTATAAAATATTTTTAGGTTTCCAGTTAAGCGCCGAGGTTTTATCGATACTCGTATTAAGATACATGCGAAAGGATGGCACGCTAAGATTTGGAGATTTCGTTTCTGCAATACTGCATTTGAGTGTATCATTTAGTAAGGAAAATTATGATTACGTTACATTTGATTATAAAATAAATAAAATTTGCCTATCAAAACTTTTGTCGTTATGTCTGAACAATATAAAAAAATCTTTCACCGAAAGTAAATTTTAAAAATTAGTTAAAACTCGACTTTGTTTAATTATATATAATTACTTCGCACACGCCACCCTATATTTATAAAATATAAATTTATAGATAAACAATAAAACCGTAACTTTCGAATATTTCATTCATTTAACATAAATTAAAAAAAAAAAAAAAAATCACTTAAAAATATCGTGTAAAATTTGTTTACAGACGTATTTATATCTTTAAATTTCCAATTGATACGATAATGATAACGTTTTTACAGGTACTTTTGAAGCGAAAGATCCTTTACAGAATGGTACCATAAAATTAACTCTCTCAGAGGTAAATTTTCTATATTACAATTTAATGAAACCGTAATTTTTTTTTTGTTTTTGTTTTGTTTTTGTGTGGGGGGGGGGGTCGTCAACCAGGGATCTCCTCACCCAGAAACAATAGGAAAAAGAGTTAACTAATTAAAACTTAATTCAATCGGAAATAGCTGAAATAAAGGAACCAATGGCAAGAACAACAGGTACCGAGAAGGAAAGGTCAGGATATAGGAAGCACAATAAGGAGCAAGAAGCCTTAATTTTAAGAGGAGCAAATAAAGGGAAGAGAGTTTCGTAGAAAGAGCAGAACACTCAAAGAAAATGTGATTAGTATCACAGATAAGTTCCTCATTCGGATATAGAAAACAATAAGGGGAGAACACCAAAAAGAGACGATAGTGGGAAGAGGGAAATAAAGTGTGATTGAAACGTAAGCGAACAATAAGGACAATAACAGAATGTGGAAGAGAAGGGAATTCTGAGAACCAAGGATTAACAGGAAGGTTAGGTTGAATTGAGAGGTAGAAGGAGTGTTAAAGGAAGAAGGGTACATATCCGACCAAAATTTAAAGTGAAATTTCTTACTTAAGGACAATAGATTAGAACTAGGGATGATATTTTTAAAGTAAAAGCGGGGGTAAGCAGCAACCTGAGCCAAAGCATCCGCCATTCCATTACCCTCGATGCCTCAATGATACCAGGAACCCACAGCAAATTAGCGCGGGTAGAGTGATAAAAGGAAAGATTGTGAATGAAAGATCGTATACAAAGAATGATGAAGTCCGAAGAGGTAGGGGGAAGAGGTGAACTGATAGCCTGAAGGGCACTCATGGAGTCGGATATTATCAAATAGTGGGAAAAATTACGATTGGAGGAAATATAAATAATCGCACGTAGGATAGTCATTAATTCATTTGTGATAATAGAATAGAAAAGCGGAAGACGAAAGGATTCGGAAAAATTGAAATCGGGAAGAATAAAGGAAGCCCCGACACCAATAGGTCCCCTAGAGCGCCATCAGTAAAGGTGAGTACATGAAAAGGAAAGAGGGAACTGATAATGCTGTGAAATTCCTGTTTAATAACCGCCTGGGGCATAAATCTGGAAGAATCAGAAACAAAATATACTCTGGGAGGGTGTGGGAAATCAAAATAATAAAGGGAAAATTAAGAGAGATTATTACCTGAAATTATATGGAACGGAACATAACTAAGACGACGAGATACAAGGGATAAGATGAGAATTTTATTAGGAACAAAACGCCAGTTTTTGGCGAATGGAACGTAATCTTATACTATTTTCGCTTGCGAAGAAATTTTAAATTGGAATAATTTTCGATGCTAGAAAAATTAAAAAAAAAAATGCGGGCTTTTTGATACAACATTCATGAAGATGCGAAACATGTGAGCTATTAGTTCGATGTGAAAAAATTGTAGACCCCCAATGTTTAGAAATAAATATGAACGTTTTTGGCGTATTGCTTGTTAAATTAATTAATAATAACATAATAACCTATTAAATATCTAAAATGAGCGTGTGTGTGTGGAATACTTCGTGACCCGGTAACATTTTCAAGATTATCTTATCACTCAGAGCGTATGAATTCGACGGAGGCTTGAAACGAACTATAAAAACTTTTCGCGAGACTGTAGTTATTTAGAAAAGGTAATTAAAAACATAACGGATCAAAGAGAATAGAAAGCAAAAGAGATTATATTGAGTAAGAAAAAGAGATGTAATTTATAAACCAAACATATCTGACACAATGAAAGCAATAAAAAACAGGTGAGAAGTTAAAATAGGGTTGACTTTTTACTACAATATGAATAATGTTTCAAAATTTTATTTTTTAAAATAGGTTACTACTGTCAGATTAATCATTTATTAATTTGGTTTTATATGTAATTTTACAGCAGCATAAGTATAAATTATATATAAAAAAATTTCTGATTTCAGTGGTTAAAATCTTCATTTATGTGCTAAAGTTTTGTTCCTGCGATGATGGTAATTGCTCAATTTTCTTCTTGTCATATTTCAGTTCTCGTCTGAAACCGTATATTAAGTAATTTTACGTGTTAAATATACTACTTTGTATAACTGATATGGTTAACCAGATATATTTTATATGCGCTTTTATATTACTTTTTTTATATTATCATATCGCGAATCTCTGTTTTTAAGTTTTTATTAGCGAATTAAATTCTAGTAAAAACGGTATTCAATTTCCTTTTATTCTAAATGTTAAACTGCATTTATCATTTTAATCACATTTTCATACACTCTATATTTTTTACGCTTCGCGCGTTTAATGTCTCCAGCAATGCAGAACTTATTAATCATATCTGACATGTTTACCTTAAAAATTGTACATTTAATGTAAACCAAATACGTAACAGAAAAAAATAATCAGAATAATTTTACTGAAATTTCGAATTATAATTTGCAGGCATGTTATTAAAAGAATCATTATTATGCTCTTACTGCAGTTTGTTCTATTCGGCGCATAATGTATTTTATCCCCATCCCCACTCACAAACCCCCCTCCCGGAGTGGCACAATTAGTGAAAAACACTTATTGATTATTCTGTTGTATATGAGCCACCCTCTTTTAGACATAGGATCATTTTGGAGGAAACTTTTTTGGGCGTGGATCGTTTAAGCGGTAGTGAGCAAGGGTTTTTACTGAAACCTTTTTACGAATTACCTGCGGTGATTTTCAGGTATCATCCGCTAATCATTTGTATTAGTGAGAAACGTGGGTTAGCAAATTTATTTCTATGTCACTATAAAACATCCATCTACTGGTTCAGAACTCTTAAATATATGTCACAAAGGTCTATTTATTTGTCTTTCACACCAAACTTGTTATTTCAAAAAAATTTTAAATATTTAAAAAAAATGCTAATGAAATGATATAAAATATGAGGTCCATTTCAACAGTCCCCCATTTTAAAATTCTTTTTATACATCATTTGTGCAGAATTGCGCACAAAGTTTCATTGTTTGTGCACATTCCTATTCCACAATATTGGAAAAAAATAGTTAGGGGTTTATTAAAATTTTATCTAATAAAATTAATAAAAAGTGGCTAAATGAAGTTGCTGACATATTAGTTCATTGCTAAATAATCGTTTAATACAAAAATTGAAATAGATATCATTTAGAAAGCTATTGATTATTTAAATTTTTTAAATATAATGTTTTGATTTTGTAAAATTTCAATAAAACGTAATATTAATTTTAAATTAAAATTTACAAAGTAAAAAATTTAAACCCTAAAGTTGGTAGTTTCATTTTGTTATGGAATTCATTTAGTTGGAATTATTTCAGTTTTTGAAAACAGTATAAACGCCGCCTCCGGCTATGGGCCCCTTGTGTGGCCAGACAAGTGTATCGACAGTTTCTCACATACTTACTGGTGTTATGAAAACCAAGTTAGGCTACTGAGAAACATAGAGGAGATCCTCTCAAGTGAGGCAATTTTTGTCACTGGGGTTATTGCTATTGTCAGAATAAGCGGCTTAACATATTTACCCCCCCCCCCCCCCCACACACACGTGCTGTAATGACCATAGTAGTTACACACAGCACATACAATTTAAGGGGGGGGAGATCGAGCTTTTTTTTTCCTTTTTTAGCAACCCGAAAGAAAATTCACTTGCACCGTTTGTATTTTAAGGAGACAAATAAGGTCTATTACAAAAATAAAAACGAATTAGACAACATAACTGGTAACCCATTTTTTTGCTAAACTGCTTTTCCTGTGGAACGGGTAAATTTTTACGACGAGCAATAAATACTGTTTGTTACTAATACATGGGTAATAAAAGAGATCTAATTTAGTTACGCTTGACTCATTCCGTCAACAGTGCGTAAATTGTACATGTAACGTGGTTGCATTAATAGGATCGCCAGAAACCGTTTTTAATTCAGCTCTATAAAAAATGTTGTGAACATTTCGTTTTTTTTTTTTTTTTTATTTCTTTACCAGGTGTTTCTCAAAATTAGTCAAAAAGAAAAGCTACCACTGGCTATTGCTTTACTGTTTAATATAATGGGTTTTTGCTCTATCAGCAAAATAGCGGTCTCGTAATGTCCACTGGGTATTCCAAAAAATCTTAACCACTTGTGTGTAGTATTCCAATTAAAAGCAGCTCACTTTTAGTTTAAATTTTTAGAATCTTCTATACAAAACTGGCGTCTACTCGTGAGAAATTTAGTTGATTCTGTTTGTTTCCTGAGTGTCAGTGGATTAAATATTCTTCATAACAAATAGTGAATAAACTGAAATATTTGTATCTCACTATAATATTTTGTACTATTCTGTGTATTATGTTTGAAAAAATTATTATTTTTAATTATATACTTTTTGAATAAATTTTCTTGTGATTTCTCAGATATTTATGTTCCATTTACATTAATAGCATCAAAAAAATTAAAAGTGAAATTTATTAATTTGAATGTATCTGGCTTTTCATTAACTTCGTTGAAAATTGTCTGTTTTTGTTATGTTTTATAAGAGAATGTACATTAATACTTCTGAGTATTCCCTTTTTCTTCTTCACAGTATATTGAAAATTGTTTGTTGTTCCACTTTTATTTTTACTTCAGTAAATTTATTTCCACAGAATCAAAAGTATTTTTAATAAACCGATACATATTAACACTTATTTTATTCGTGGATTTTAACAATCGTTTTTTTATATTTTTCATCATTAAGTAGATTTAATATTAAAATTTAGTGTTTTCACAAAATATCTGAGTGATTTTATAATTTCTAAAACTGCTAATGAAATTTTTTTTTTTTTACATAAATTATTACTTTGTAATTTTAAAATAAACTTCCTTTTCGAAAAATTTGCAACCATTAATTTCTTTATATAAAATTTGTTTTTTATTTTCATGTTTACTATTAAATATTATCAACATGAGGAAACAGAAAGAATGGATGCATTATCTTTAATTTTCAGGGGCAGTCTTATTTCGGCACACAGTCTCGTTTTCTACACAAAAAAGTACTAAAAAGTTAATGCTTTTCAGCCTAATTCGGAGGAGCAAAGCAGCAAATATGCCAATAGAATCCATGCAAACAATACTTTATTTGTTTTTTTGTTTTTTTTTTTTGCTAAACTGGACAAAAAATGTCATTTATTTCTCCATTTCTTTTATCGATTTACTTTTGATTTTTATATTTCTAATTTCTGTAGTTTGTTGTTATTGGTACTATTAACGCATGTCTTAGTTTGGCTTATACAAGAGCGCTTTTGAAAATGATTTTTCGGAAGTGAAGAAGAAGAAAGAATCGTATATATTTACGTATTAAGATAATAGATATGTACAAACAATATGAAAGTATTATTGACTAACATCCGTACCGAAAACTACATTATCTTACCGGATATACGCATTTACTAATATTTTATAGCGATAATAATGTGTGTAAGATACACTTATGAATATATGTTTAACGGGAAAAAATGAAAAAAAAAAAAAACCCTTGGAGTTAAATATACTTATGACTGCTACTATAGCTTTTTCGTGGATGTTTTTAATCATTTATTATGGCTAATTTGATCATGGCCTGTTGAATTTTTATTTTTTAAAGTTGTAATACACTTGACTAGTTCACCTGGGCTGATCAATTCATCTTTGGAAAGTCGGATTTCATTTTGTGTGGTGTATTGCTGTATACGACTTTCTTGATACATCGACTATGGCGATGCGTGGTTAACCCTTCATTTTGTTTTTGTACTCCGCTGAAATATTCTGCCGAAATTTCAGCTGCTCTTTCTGTCGAGTACGCTACTTTATTGCTACTGTTCGGTACATGAATTGGCGGAAGGTCATCAGCTTGATCCGGACAGAAATATTTATTAATTTTCCATAAACCGGTTATTCTTTGGTGTTGTTAGCGTGTTTAGGAAATTGTTCCATTTTACATTTCTCTTTAATTTTAGTTTATTCTTTACGATATTGTTTAATTTATTTTATAATTTTTTATAAATAATCTTGTTAGGATGATGCTTGTGCTAGTTTTCTGTAATCATTTTTAAATTTAATTAGAATTTTTGTGCCGTTGCATATGTGGTCTTGATTGTTATTAATGTTTTCCTTCGGTATAGATTCTGACGCTACTATTAGTATCAGCTCATTTAAATAATAATTGAGATATTTATCGATATCTATCAGAGTGGTCAATGTCGCCGGGGGCACTTTGATTTAGTTTGGAAGTATTTTTTTTTTTTTTTTGTATTTGGTCCAATTAGCTTTAGAATACCGGAAGTATTCTATGAGGGTCCGGGTTTCTATTATATAAAACATTATTGGATTATGATCATCGGATAACTGACTGACCGAGACTGGAGTACTAAATTGTATCAATTTCTTTTTGTTATAATTAGATCTAAGGCAATCGGTTTAGAATAATGATTTCTATGAAAAATTGTAGGTTCAAATGGAGCAATTATTTGTAAGTTTAGATCTCTAGCTAGATGCAATAATATAGTTCAAGCACAATTTCCACTATAGCAATTCCATATTATGCTTTTGCATTCTCATCCCCTAGTATCATTACTCGCAAGTGTCTGTATTGATTAAGTACTTTATGTCCGATTCCAGATGCTTTGGTTTAACTGGTGGTCTATGTGCAAAGTATATTATGGAAATCTTTTGTGTACTTATTTTAAAATATGCACTCCGATTGACTGTAACTGTTTAGTGTTAGGTTTCGGGAAAGGTACGCATACCCCTCCACTGGTTGTGTTATTATCATTTCGGTAAATCTGATAATTTTTACCTTTAGAGTGCAGGTTGTGTCAATTTTTGTCTCGCAGATTCCCGCAATTAGAATATCATTAATTACCAACGAAGTGTTCTAATTCCATCATCTTATTTTTAACGGAGTTAGCGTTCCACGCTACTACATTTATTTTAGTGATGTTTCCCGGCATCATTACGCGAACACATCTATTACACTCTCTAATATAATAGTAATTATCGTGTAAATAAATCAAATATTTTCAACAATCTTAATTTATTTAAAATAATTTTTATACATTCCGTTATCTTTGTTATATTTAGGTTCTTACATAATTGAATTGAAAAATAGTTGGTTTGAGTCATTTGTATTTTTATTATTACTCATTTTTATCGTTAGATTTAACTCTTACCATAGTATAAAGGGGGTTCTACTACTCGAGGTATTATTTTTTTTGTTATTATTGCTAACATCGTTATACTGATTTTGTTTTAGGAAATTTACATTTTGTCTTAAATTATTAATATTTGGATCCTGCGTATTATACGATTATTTATTAATCGATTGTACGATTTATACACTATGAAGTTTTTAGAATTAGCGGTTTGGTTTTCATTAAAGTTCGCGGCGCATTTTAAAATATTCAAGTTTGTACACTATCTTGAATAATGCTATCCACTGCATTTTAGACATTTCGGTTGTTTATAGCAGTTGTAGGATACATTACCGTACGACTGACATTCGAAACGTTGGATAATTGTTTGTTTATAATGGAATTTTTCCCATCTTACTAGACACAGTAATATATTTCTTTTATTTTCAGTGGCGTAGCGTGAATTTCGGAACGGAGTTAGCGCACGATTAAATATTTTTTTTACATAAAAATAAACATGTGTAAAATTCGGTTAAATACAGAACAGGAATACAAATTAATTAAACAGAGCGAAATTATTCATTTTTTTTGTTAATTAATTCAATTTTCCGGTTCTCGTCCGGGGGAAGTGTCTATTACATCATCATGAGAAGATGGTCGTTTCCCTTAAAGTGTTTGATAATAATTCTTTTTCAGTCCTAAATAGAGGAGCTAATGAAGATAATCGCTCCCGACCATGCAAATTTCTTAAAAACGTTGTTATTCGTTTCACTGCTGAGAACGATCTTTTTGCAGACAAAGTAGTTGCCGGGGTCAAAGGCGCACTCAGGATTTTTTTTTGGTCGGAGCTAGAATTTAGAAGATGAGTTGTAGTAACTCGACTATTTGTAAAAAATGTTGAAGATTTTTTAGGAAGAGCAATAGCCCCGTAGCACCCCCTTGAGTGCGCCAATGGCTGGGGTTATTAAATGAGGAAGCTTGTACATACTTCTGGAAAAACATCTGTTAGATCTGAAGCGATCAAGTATAAGATGTACCGCAGTGTCTTTATGTATGTTAGAATCTTGAAAGTATACTTTTCAAACTTGCAAGATCGAAAAAGTTTCTGTAATTCTGTTTTAAATTTAAAAAGTCTTCTTCCAGAAAATTTTATTGAAAATTTAAAAAATTATTTGGATTTAAGTGATTTAAAAAATTCAATTTTGTTACTTCATTAAACCTATATTAGAGGCATACTTGTTTGCGCAACATCGATAATTTTTAAAAATATCCGTTTTCATAATAGCTTTTTGTCTTTTCCAAACACCGAATCAAGACGAAGCCATTTGCTTTCCATACATTTTTTTTCTTGCTTAAATAAAAGGCAAGCCCAACCGAACAATTTTTCATCTTCTCACAATAATCATTGGGCATTGTTGCACATAAATTTGTTTGAAAATGGCGGCTGAATATTTTACATACTTAGAGAAGTTTAATAAATTATGGAAGAGAATATTTTAAATACCTTTTGATTTCGTAATCGAATTTTCTAAACTAGGCGTTGGTTTACCATTTTGAATAATATTAATTTTTTCTTGAAAACTGGACGAACTAAAACTAATCAGTGGAAGTTTTTCAATAATACAATTGTATGTAGCCCAAATATCGAAAGTGTTTGCATTTTAACAGACTCATTCGGGAGGGAGTCAAAGAACTCGTAGCCCAACAAACAGCATGATCATTATAATCCCTCAAATAGTTTTCTGCGATAAAAAAAAAAAAAAAAAAACCGAATAACATAACAAATCAAATTATTGTTAAATGATCGAACCGTTTACTATTGAAAAGAATTACACTTCCATTCTAAAAAAAATTACAAATCCACCATGTCTTTTGCTCTTACAGAATAAATACGTGGAAGTGGATCTTTAAATTTATCGTAACATGCTGTCATTAATTCTATATATTTTTATTTTTGTTTTATAAAATATTTTTAAAAATTTCGGCAGCGTTTAAACCCCGTAACTTACCCCTTCCCCGTAGGCTTCCTAGTCACTAATATAAACTGTAAGAGTTCGCTGGAACTAATTAAATGAGGAGCATTGCAAAAGCGGGCATTTGCGATTGGATCAATTTAAGTACTGAAAGAAGAAATCACTCGGCTATCTTTGAATTAACTAATAAACGTAATAAATTCGTTTTCACGCTTTAACTGAGTAAACCAAATAATTATAGTCCAGTTGTTAATGTGAACACTTTTTTGAATTTAAATATAACCCCATTTTTTCTAAGTGCTCTTTAGCAAGTTGACAATGAGAAATCTGCAAGATTCCAGTTCAATCAATTACTTATGGAACTGTCTGTAGAAAAAGGAAAAGTCTTCAAAACGGTGTATTTCTCAATTTTTAAGTAAACTGAAGAAATACATTTTAAACGATTCGTAGTTTACATATTAACCTTAAAAATGTACATAATTTAACGAACATTTAATCTTATACCTCGCGCCACAATGTTAAAATGTATTGATAGTAAGTGTAGAGTCGGCCTCAAAAGTCTACGAGTATAACGTCCAGAACTGGTTTAATACATAACCGCAACTAAAGCAAACCACCAAACGGAGCAGCATATCCCGGAGGATACTGTTAAAAGTTACCATTGTAGAAAAGTAATTAAATCGTCCAAGTCTTAAAAATGTACTTCTACTTTTTCCTCTCTACCATCAAGAAGGTTTTAAGTAGCAAAATTTTCGGTCCGGAGAATTTGATACGCCAATTCGTTATATGACGCATCAGACAGATTTTTGGAGTTATTTTGCAGCACTTGGATGAATGTTTATTTTAAAGTCTTTAGAACCATAACACACGAAAACCAAGCGACACGAGGAAAAAATTCCGGTCAGCCGTAATGCCCATTTGCATCTACTAACGGCTAAGAAAAGGTTTAAAGCAAAATCGATGGATACCAATTACGATTTTATACCATAAAATAATAAATTAATTCTCTAATCAAATAGATGCTTTTGAAATAGCTGGCGCCGCGTGCTAAGAATTCTGCGAACTGCAAAAAGATCAAATTCTTCGATGATAAAAAAAATTTGGAGTGGGGATAGACTGAAAATCGAAGGAACAAGACTGCGAAGAAGTGCACTAAAACGCAGGGCAAACCCGGTAGAAGTTCTAATGCGGAAATCGTCAATAAACAAATGTGCTCGATAGACGGAGGACATGGTTGAATGGCGAAAAAAAATAAATTTGATACAATTGTCACGATGTTCAGACCCGCGCGATGAATGTACGTTGTTTTCGCGTGAAATATGTTACATTTTAAATTAATAAGAATTACATAAATTCCGTGCATAGTTCAATATATTAAATATACCGCACGTACAAAAACGAGGTATTTATACAACATCTAAAATCATGTTAAAAAGTGTTATCTGCTATATGTATTTAATATTCGGTCGCGCTTGTATTGTATAATGCAGAATTACTTATCATCGTTAAAAACCCGTAGAGATACATAGTCCGCTTTAGAATTCGTACAATGAATAAAACAACTTTTAAATAAATTTATCGCCAAACATAAAAACAACCGATATTAAATTATAAATATAACAATTGTCTTAAATATCTACATTTTTAAGTCAATGTTCGAATCAATCTTTTTTTTTCTTTTTTTTTCTTTGCAACGAACGAACCGTATAAAAAAATGAATACCAAAGAAAACGAATTTTTTTATTAACCTATTGGAAAGCGATTAGACTTAATTTAAAGAATAATGTATAAAAAATAATAAAATTAATCTTCCACTTGGTGCGTAAACAAACAACAAGGGAAAATTTCTTTTGAATAGCTTTAGTGACAGCAGCACCAATAATTGCAGCCATCATTCATTAAAAGATTAAGGCGAACATCTTTAATCCTTTCTGAAACCATTTCGACATCTGTGCAAAAATAAATATATACAATACAATAAATTTTTCAAACCAAAAAAAGAACGATAATTATATACATAAGTCAACAGCCCTTGATAATTTCTTACTTTTGTACAACACAGAATAAGTCGAAAAGTTACACTGAAGCTGATGTACACTTAACGACCCCCCCCCCCCTACACATTTTACATATGCTTGAAAAGGTAAAAAATGAAATCGTGATATTTCCTAGAAATTAATTTAAAAATGAAATATTCGTACTTCGGGTAAATTTTTAAACACTAAAAGTATCTTAATTAAATTCCCTTCAAAATATATATAGTAATATTTAAAAAAAAAATTAAAGAGCGGATTTGTTTATTAATGCAATAAAAATAAGGAGAATAATTTTTGCGGGTACATCAAATTGAGATATTTTAAAAGAATAAAATGAAAGCATTGATTGATACTAATACGAAATATTTAATTAGACCAACACTTTTATTTCATCCTTTTAAAATATCACAATTTGATGTACCTGCAATAATGATTTTCCTTGTTCTTATTACATTAATAAATAAAAGTCTATTTTTAAAATTTTTTCATATCATTTTATTTTACAATTATTAATTATATTTGTGGACGAATAGAGGCGTAAGAGAGAAACAGAAAACTTGCTAAAAATTCTGACTTGATTACAACCTTGGCGAATGCCAGCAGGTTTTAATAATCATCAGATTAATTTACGGAAGAAAGATTTAAAATAAAACGAACCGATAACTCGAAGTTTCGTTTAATTATGTAATACATATGATAGAAATTAGTGATGTGTAAGGTAACGAGGAACGTAACTAGAAACTAGTCCTAATTCTATAATAGTTCGTTCCATTTCAATCGATAATTTATTTACGTTACTTCGTTACTCTTGTCACTTTTGTGTCCCAGAAATAAGAACTAATCATTGTAACTAAAAGAACTTACTGTAACTGTGCAACTAGTGTCTTGGAACCGAATGAACGAAAGAAACGATTAACTACGCAATAACATCAGACGACGGTGATCAGGGGGAATTGAAGTACAGATGACACACCTTTTTTATCTGTATATCATTGGTACAGTTCGTATGTATTTCTCACACTGCTTGCTCTGTTATTGGTCACAACTCACTAGCTCATTTTTACGGCGATACATACATAGTACACGATCAGATGATGAATAAAACAACGCTATTCTGCTATAACTGGCTGGGAACGAAGTTCTTCTGTAGTTACAAATTTAGTTACAACTAAATAACCTATAATGTGTTTCTATCCATACTGGCTAAACTGTCGTTGTGTGTGTGTGTGCCTTATTATCAGATGGAAGCAACGTTATTTATGCTCCAATTAAATCTGTATATTTTAATAAACAGAGCACACTACGTTTTCTATACCATAAAACGTATATTATGATGATGACCGGCGCTGCGGTGATTAGCAACTCTGGAATTTTACACTATCATCAAAAATTTTAATAATGGTTTTGATCAAAACAGTACTGTTTTGTTTACTTTTTTTAATGTGGTTATAAATTACAGATCTACTTAATTTTATTTGGATGTCTATTTGTCACATTTTGCTGTTTTTCAAGGTATTAAGATGAAACTGTCATCTACTGACTCCAAGTTGTCGTAGCTTTGAAACATTATTATTTTATTACCCTCTAATTTGTTTGTTTTTTTTTTTGTTTTTTTTTTTTTTATAATTACGTTTTATAATATATTTTAATTTATTTCCATTTTGATGACATAAGTTACTCTTTTTGTAACTTTGTAACTAAGTTCCTGTTACATTTCTGATCATTAAAAACTCATAACGTGACATTCCAAAATTTTAGGAACTTTACCCATCGCTAATAGAAATGTATTTTTATTCTATTTCGTGTCTGAAATGATATACCGAAAATAATAATTATAATTTGAAATTAACTGAATTTTTCCATCGCGTATATTTAAATGTAAAAAATTTAACCCCTATAGAGTTGAATGTAAAAATTAAACGCCAAATTTAATTTACAAACTACTAATTAATAATTATAAAAATAAGTCAACTTCTATAAATTAAGAATAGTTTCGTACTTTTAAAATTTTAATACAATCAATGTTTTTCGATAAAACTACTTAATTTGTAAATATAAACTTTCATTTTTCCTTGATCGCAATTTTTTATCATTTTTTATTTTATAGAAATGAGTTTTACTGAAACGATTTTGGAAGTTTTAACACGTAATACTTATATTTTAAAAGTCATCTTTAACGATCAATTATGATTCATTTTTTACAAATTTAAATAAATTAAACTGTTAAGTAACAGCGTTCAAATGAAAATTTAGACTGCACAGTTAAACATAAAATCGGGGGCGACACATTTAATTTCCAAATTTTACTTGAAATTCGTAACAATAATTATAAAAGATGAAATCAATTTTTATAATCATTCTTTCTTCACCTGTATATTAAAAGGTTGACATATTTTCAACTTTTATTTAGACCATTAAACTATAAACATTATAATGTGAACTGAATTTTTAAAACTAAAGTTTTATAGATTATTATAATTTACGCTGTGTATGTATATGATTTGTGCGTACATTTTCGATAAAACAATTCAGGCCTACTAATGAGCTCTATCAAAAAAAAAAAAAGAAAAAAAGGTAACTTTAATTAACAATTTAAAAAAAAAAAGTAACCATTAAAACGACGTATTAAAATTTTTTAACTTACCTGTATATAATGGATAGGTGAAATCGGAGCTGCTGCCGAACTTTTTTTACATCGAGGACGGTAAACTATATTTCGGGTTACATAAATTAAACTTAACCAACCGTATGACTTCCTTTAGTAAAAAATCCGGAAACACAATTTTAGATTTCGAATTACGTTCTTCGTTGGCGAAATACATCGCTACAAATGAAATTAGCTTTTTCTTATCTTGTGAAAGTTTCGTGTTCGGAATTGTGAGTAATTCAATTAAATAATCAGAGATCCTCGATTCTAATGATGGTAATAATGGATCATTGTTATTGCATACAACGGTCAAATTGTTTTGAATAATCATTTCTAAACAATGATCTATGGTGGTCTTGTCTTTTGATTCCACTAAATCTGGTGGGGTTAATTTCTGCTGAACGTCTTTCGATGCTTCTTCTCTCTGAGGTATCTGTAAGACATTGTTCCACATTAGGAGGTACAACAAATAAATTCATAAATTTATCGGGCAGTTTTATTTTACGCAAAATATATCTTTCCGAAACAAATCGATTACTTCTTTAAACGTTGTATTACTACTCTTAAATGTGCATATGTAACAATGCAGTCGCGTTTCCGAAAATGCAAATTAACCAGCATTAAGACCAATTTCCCAAAAAAACCGGTGATTTACGGATAAACATTGTAACAGAGACTCACAGTATGTGTAGTTAGATAAAATTACTTTCGACATGATTAATCAACTATTGAACAAATACTTACAAGAATAAAGTCAAAAAAGATAATAGCTATTTAAAAAATTTATCTCCGAACAAAAAACACAGACTTTTCTTCATAAACTAATCGCAACTTCAATCGCTGCCACCAAAAACCAATACAAACTGGTCAAGGAATGGATGATGAGAAAGTAGAGGTATTCATTTTGATCTTGGCTGATATGTTCACATCTAATAGTATTAATACCAACATCAAAGCATGATTAAGTCTGAAAACTCAAAATACTTCAATCACTTTACGTTAAATTTATTGGCAGATGGTCTAATAAAACAAATTATAATAAGTTATAAAACAAAATGAAAAAAAAGTTGCACAGGGTTTTCTGAGGCCTTTGGTTTTCTTCCTCCTAAATAAGTTACATAATCCTTTCTCAATTTTGCTTAATTTAAAGTTCTCGAATAAAAATTATTTTTGCTGCGAAAATAAGTTTCTTTTAATAAGGTTTTTTCCCCCGAATACTGTATCGTAATATACAACCGCAACATACAATTTTTAATTCTTCAGAAAAATTATCACTCAAGATTTTATCGAAAAATTCTTTTTCATAGAATACGTACAATAAAATCAAGAGTGAAACAGTTTGTTTTCCATTAGTTTTAGAATTACTTCCTAACACAAACCGTCTGTAGACAGTGGTTCATTTCCAAAGAAAAGTTGCTTATACTCTCATTAGTTAACGATAATTTCGTACAAACATCACTAAACTATTACTTTTTTAATCTGTTTACTTCTTAGTTGTTTTATAAAGACATATATAAATCTTTCTTCACTTTCTGAAATCATGTAAGACTTACTTCACAATACCTTTAGAAAAACTTCATAATCAGAGAGGAGACAGAATATTGCTTGGAATCAAATCAAATGAAATAAAGAAAATGTCATTTGATTTATACTCACTTATTCCTTAATTTGAGCTAAATTTAATATCACATAAGTTTTATTCTAATAAATTCCGCAATTTCCAATTAAATTCCTTTACATTTTCTCATGATCACCGAAATTCCTTCCAGTTTAGCGATTAATCCCCCCCCCCGCTCCCGCCAAAGAAACACAATTTCAAAAAGTATTAAGCGCCATCAAATTTTTTATGACAAAGAAAAAAGAAGCAATTATAAGAACGAAAAACTCAAATTTAAGAAATAAGTAGGTCAACAACGTAGTATTATACGTATTATATTATTATCGACCTTTATTTTTATTTTTTAATAACAACACTGCGTTCTAAATTCGTATTTACCTTTATAGATTTCAACATATTTCCAATGACAGTGGAAGCCACATTTATTACCGATTCGGGTAAAATCGGTATAGACTTGTCAATAAATTCATTCAAATTTTCTGGATTACTTTCATCGGCCAACGATTTCGTATCGTTCATCGGATTCGGCGAACAATGCGAAGATGTTGCGTTTTCCGTTGAACCAAAACAGTTTTCTACATCTGTCCAGATATTGTCAGTTGTTTTCAGTTCATTTCCATTTGTTTCTTGTTCATTTACATCAACTAAACCGTTAGACTCTACATCATCGGATGATTTTTCAACTAAATTTATACTCGGATTTTCTTCTACCGTTTCGTTTTTTTTGACAAATACCGGAAGCATTTCTGAAACAGAAAAATAAAAAGTATACGTTCACCATTAAAAGATAAATTGTATTTCATACAATAAATTTAATAAAAAAAAAAATTTCTAGACAACTTACATAAATTAAAAATTTAGTTTAATATATAGTATAACTTCCTTAAATATACACGATCATGACATAAAATGAAGAACGCGTTAAAGAACTAAAAAACCGCCAGATAAATAATTTACTCAACAAACAATCCCCTTACTATAGAAAAATAGATAAAATAAAAATTTACCCTCGTGCGAATATTTATGAGCACTGAAGCAACGGGGCAATTGAAGTAATTCAACAGAATTTACATCGCCAAGATCGAACGAATCATTCAGTATACTATCCGATGACCAAGATTCCAAGTCAGAATAATATTCTGCATCTCCTCTTTCTTTCTTGCCATCATTATTGACTGCTTCATTTAATTTATCATCATCATCAACTAATGCGATTAATTTTTTGTCATCAAAAGTAAGTTTGTTTAGGTCATCCATAGTTACTTTGATTACGTCCTTATGGACTGAAGGGTCCAAATCTAATTGCAAAACAATAATAATTCTATACATAATCTATTAAGATTGTACAATTAAACATTTTGAACATAAAATCGCCATTTTTTTCTACTCGATATTTTTCTTATTTAGAGGAAAACCGATGCGTTAGTAACGCAGTGTGATAAAAAGCTTTCCTTTTATTATTGATATAAATTATATATTTTATCGGTCTTTGAGAATCTAAAACATGTACTTAAAAAATACTTACGCCAAAAGGAAAATTTTACCAAAAAAAAAAATGTAAAGTGTTTAATAACATTTATAGATTTTTATTCAACTCAAGCAATGCTGTTTGATTATAACGAAAAAATACGTAAATAACAATTTAAAAACCGTATTGGGAACCGAGATATATTTTTTTTGGTGAGAAGAGACGGTTTATAACCATTGACGTTTAACAATGATATTCATCTAATACCATTTCATAATACTTACACGGACACATTAGCGAATAGAAAAAGTACGCTTTAATATTTCGTATCTTGGCTTTTCAAGAGTTGTAGCTTCGAAATACACTAATTCAATAGTGTGTATAAATGCATATTTTGGACATATCGTATATATTGTGTATGTTTCGAATTTGTACGTATTTTTCTAATTACATATAAAAAAAACACACGCATATATACGCGCATACACACACAATTTTATATTCAAAACTGTCAGAAAGGTCAAGGCAAATGTATAATATATCTTTTCGAAAAAATACATCTGGAAAAGGTTATCATTTTTTAATTTTTTGCGCAAGTCTACTGTTCGACGATAACCTCCTTTGCTGTGTGTTTATTAAATGAAAAGAAAAAAAAAACAGATTACTTCTTGTCAGTTGTGTGACCACCACTGCTGTAGCTCTTTACAGACAGGATACCTTTTTGTAAAGAAAAAAAGTCATAGCGCAATTACCGAAAATATGAAATATAGAGGTGTCAAAACAAGGAAAGCTACAATGAGATTGACGGAGAATTAGGTTTTTGCACTTTTTAGATACACCTCAGAAACATGAGTGATCAATAAGTCGGATTTACGACATTAACGATTTCGAAATCTAGTGGTGACGTCATATGATGTGGTATACCACAGACAGCTATGAGGTCCAATGATTCCATAATTAACTTGGTACAACAACCTAAACGAAAGTTCTCCATAAATGATTATCGAAGAATATTAAAATCTTCTGACCATATTACAAGAAGTAAAGTCAGGCTAGAGAAGCTAATGGTACAAGAGAAAACAAAAGGTATCACGAAAAAACAAAAGACATTACATACTATATTGGAAGAAGGCTGAAAAATAACTGACAAAAAAAAACCTCCCGAATAAGAATAAAACATCTATAATTTATCACAATAAAAAAACAATTTATCGATTAACAGTTATTTTCACCGCAAATAAGTCTAATCCGTAACACACATTGAATATTTATTTATTCAATTAAAAAATTAAATATCAGTTGATAAAGTAATACATTATAATTTAAGTTTCATTTTTTATCTAACAATATCGCAATCAATACAGGGTTAAAACATCGGTTCGAAAGTGATTATGATAAAAAAAAAAAATTAAAGCGCAAATATTTTATATACTGCTGATATTATCTTTTACATTTAGAGTACAAAAATTGTCTTACTTTCTTTTGCGATAACACACACAAAAATAAATAAATTAATAGTTTAAGATACATACATTTAAAACAAAATTTATAAAAATTCGTTCAGTACATTTCGTATTAACCATTAACAAAGATTTACTCTTACAACTATATATATATATACACACACATATACATATCAACTCGGCTATTTTGGCCACGCAAGGGGCTCTGCCCCTTGACCCCTCTTGCTTACATTTCTATCTCTTTCTCTTCTATACTTTGTAAAAAAGTTATCAAAATTTACAACGTAATTCTAAATCGGTCCATATGAATATAATAACATAATCACAAAAATCCTATAAAATATAACAAACGTTACATAAAATTGTGACATTTTTTCTAATGGAGGGCAGCCTAAGAATTACGTTGTAATTAATATATATATATATATATATATATATATATATATATATATATATATATATATATATATATATATACCCTTATCTTAATTATAATGAAAAATACATCACATATATATGTATATAATACACACACAAGGTGCACATACAGGTGATCTCCAAATCAGTAATTCTAACAAGAAATTTCATACAAAACAAAAAAGTTCCTATCCCATTGGTTCTGCAAATAATTTGATGCAGGGCTAGGATCAAAAAACATGAATAAATATCGATTTTTAACAATGACTATTTGCGTAAAAAAAATTTTAAACGAACATCGTAGCATATTAAATATTGCGTGTTGATTGATTAATACCATGCGGGATGATGATGTAGATATCAATCAGAAAAGAAGGGAAACAAAATCATTATAAGAAAGTCGATAGTTAACCGGTGCATTTATTTATAAAGATTTCATACACGTCTGCATTTGTAATAAATTTAATTAACAACATATCAGGGAAAAAAATTAAATATGATTCTCTTTTTTAATGAATTAACAGTATCATGGTAAGCAATAAAAGTAAACTTTTTTATTTGTGAAGAAAAATAAAGGCCGCCGTATATTGTGAACCACTATAGATTCAAGGGCAGCTGCAACAAAGAATACAAAGTGCCTGTATTCGGTTACAACAATGGAAACAATCAGTTCTTCAGACAGTTGCATCGGTCAGTGTAAAAGTGCTCTTTGCCTGGCGAAGGAGGCAAATAGTTCAAATTTTTTTTTAAACGTGTTTTAATTACTGTTATTATTTTTTTGTAAAGAGGGTTAATTTATTTAGATTATTTACGATGATGTTTTTATTAGGAAAGAGAGAATTTGATGGTACAAATGCAGTTGTTAATGCAAACATTTACGAAATCTCTTCTTTGTGACTAAACGTATTAGCCAACTCTCGACTATCTTCTTATTAATTTTGTTTCTTTTCTTTTTTTAAGTGATACCTACATGAGTATCCCAGTTGGTATTAATCCATTAACACCTAGCATTTAATAATCTATAATGTTGATTTACAATAATCTTAATGCAATATCAATTGTTAGTGTACTATTCCGAAAAAAGTTTTACAAAACGTTTTTTATGTTTTTTGACCATAGCTCCATACCGAAGCATTTACTGATCCACGTTTATAGGAATTTTTTTGTTCAGCGTAAAATTTTCTGTTAAAACTTCCAGTTGCGATACCCCCCCCCCTCCCCACTATATATACACATATGCACACACATCATAATTAGGGGAATAAATGTGAAAATTTCAATTGGGATTTAATGGTCCACTACAATTTTAACATAGAGCATTCACTACACCATGATCACCGTTCAAATATTTTGATATTTTATATTTAAAATAAAATAAATGACACATTATGTTTTCCCAATAGAAAGGACTTTGAATTTTCTTTAAAAATTACCTATATCACATTCAAACATTTTTCCAATCAGTTTTATGGTTGAAGCACCCGAACAACGAAAACAGAATTTCAAATAAGTTAAAAAATCTGTGCTGAAACTAATAAAATTATTTTCTACTATGGAAAAAATGTATCTGCGATACTACTTCTATTATCTTGTAAAAATTTACGAAAATTAACTCTATTTACAATGTTGAATCAGTCTTAGCGGATAGAAAAGTTTTTGCGAAATAGTTTTTATTCATTTAACAAATTAACAGAAATTGAATTTATTTAATTTACTTACTGCGATTTAAAACGCAAATCTTATGTCGAATGCTACGTCTCAAACTTTTTGTAGAAGAGCCGATAAATATATCAACCTGCTGGTAATAAGAGCCCAGTTCATCTACAAATACAATAATTAAACAAATAATATTCTTTATCATTTTCTATATAGATTATCTGTATTAATATAAAATAAAATAAAATGTCATTATAAATAAATATAATCATTCCTAGTAAATTCGTCATATAAATAAAACGATTAGTTTTGTACAAAAATATCTATTATACAAAAGAGTATGAAACTATACTGTCATTATTGTTTTTAAGTATGATTTTAAAAATTTAAAAATGAATGTGAAAGGGATATTACGATCCAGCAGTTAACAATGAATATAATCAACGCTAACTGATTTACAAGACCTATAATGTCATTTCATGACGTCCTAGTTAGAAGATAAACATCCGAAATATAATTTATTCAGTACAGTTGTAGGATTACATAATTTTAAATGCACTTTTTAAAACAATTTCATTATAGTATAATGTGTGTAAAATTGATAATCGAGATATTAACAAGATGCTGCTAAACAATTAAATCACTTTAAGAAGTTTATTCCTTTATAAATTAAATTTAGAATTATTGTAACTAATTGAAATTTTTTTAAATTATAGTCGATACTATATTTAATTTTTCAAATAGTATTATTATGTAGACTTTTGAAATGAACACTTCTAAAATTATCTGATTTAACGTACAAATTATCGAAAAAATGTTATGGCAACACTGTCTCATTTAGTTCTAATTTCACAAAAGATTGTTAAAAATGATTTTATTTTTGAAAAAGTACTTTGATATTTAAATATTTACCGGAGTAAAATAAATTTAAAACTTTCCTGTACCACTGTATTTAAAACGTTTATATTTGACAAAAGTTGATGTTGTTTCAGAAAGATGATTTTTTTCTCTATTGAAATAATAATATTACATACTAATAATTTAGTTTTACTGTACATATTAAATTACACAAAAATCATTAAAAATAATTGTAAAATAAATCAAAAACAATAATGACTAAAGCATAACCGGATTAATTGTAAAAGTTAAAAGAAATTGCCGAAGACTTCTCCTGCAAAAATCAAAGTAACTATAATTATTTTAAAACTATTACTGAAGAATACGCTAGAAGGATCTTTATATATATATATATATCTGTTTTCGTCCTAGTCGCAATAATTGTTATAATCAACGGCTATAAAAACGTTTGCAAATAATTTATATACGATATTCTGAAGAAAATAAATTTAGCTTTCCGTTTTCAAACGTTTTTATTTAACTCCGCTGTGTATTTCTGTCTAAATTAATCAAATAGTGCAACTGAAATTTGAGCCATTTCCCGATGAGATAAAATGATTTTTTTTTTTTTTTTTTATGTATTATCTATGATGAAAATAATAAAATACATGGTTAATTTTTTTAATTTTCAATAAAAAAATATTGTTTTTTTGAAAGTTGTAACTTGGCTGTACGTGTCCATCGGTAATCAATAAAATCTTGCGATTGGAAGTTAAAACACATCCCAGTAAGATAGGGAAGGGTATATCCTCCGTTTTTTTTAAACGATTTGCTTTCTGTGACAATATAAAAACGTGCAATTGGTTTTTCAATAAATAAATATATTACAATAAATTTCCTTGTAAATTGTGTAGCTAAGGAGAGCGCCAAGGAATCTGGAAACTTCTCCCATCGATCGGGAAATATATTTTTAATGTAGCGAAATGGTTTGAATAAAATTATAGTTTTAACGTGAAAATATTTATTTACTGTGAAATACAATTATGCGCTGTTAGAGGGTTTGTTTTTTATATTTATAATGTTTAGTAGCTCACGCTTTTTTTTTAAATTATTCAAAAAAAAAAACATTTTTTCATATTTTACCGAGTTTAAAAATGAGATTTCCTAAAAGTATTTGTTGGTTTAGTTATAGTTTTGTTATTACAAATTATGCTTCTTTTTTCTTTTTTTTTTTTTTTAAATTAAATAAACAATGTAATATTATATAAAATCACCTCTTTAAAAAAAAATTATTTTTATTTACTCCATTTTAAATTAAAGTACATATTGATTTCTTTTTAGAGTACTTTTACAATAATATGTATATACGCGCATTATTTCTTATGGATATCAAAAATACGTTATGTAAATTTAATAATACGGGGGTCGCCGGAAAGTAAGGTTCCCGCCCGTGACATTGGCATAATAAACGAAAATTAAATGTGAAACCTGCATTTTATTCCTAGAACATTCTACATTTTTTTCTATAAGAACCGTTTACATTTAAACATTTGTCACATCTTATAATTAACTTTTCAATACCGTCCCTATAAAATTTTCCGTCCAGTTCTTTGAAGACTTTAACGACTCAACTTTTAAGCGATTAGTCATCCTCGTGTTTTTTGTCGACTAAATGTTTTGTAACACATCTCCGAAAATTCCACTTGGAATGTCTGCTCCGGTTTCGTTATACGTGACACGTCGGTCAGAAACATGCTTTTTCTAGTATTCATCTCTTAATTTCTCCCCCTAAATCTTCAACTGTTGTCTTTACTCTTCGTCTTTTTGATTCTTCTTTGATTAGTCTCACCCTAAATAGCGGTGCAATCCCTCTCGTAAATTCCTTTCGTTATTTAGGAATATTTCTTCACAGCCGTCTCTCCTTTCACAGTCACATTAATCATCTGTACGTATCCTCTCTTTAGAAACTCAATGCTATTCATGTTTTATGCATCCTTTATCAGCTCTGTCGTGAGTGCCTTATTTATAGCAATTCTTCCGGGTCTCTTCTTTCAAAATTAGATTGCATTCAAAGTGCCTGTCTTCGTCTCCGTCTTTTGTGCCCTGAGATCCACTCCAGTTTCGACTATCTTTGCCGAATTCCATATTCCCCCTTTTTTTATTCGCAGATCCTATTTAGGTCATCGCTTTTTGATTAAATGCTGCCTATTTATTGCTCTTCACTTCTTTCTTCTTACTCCTATATATGGCGATTTTCCTCGAATAAAACTCCAATTTTATCCCTGAGTTCTGTTCTCCTTCTTTAATTTCCAGCTTCTTCATTCTATTAAATGTCTTTCTTCCCTCAATATGTCGCCAAAGTTGAATTCTCCGATGCTTTAAGTTTTCTATTTTCTACGCACACGACTACCTATACTGACAATTCTAAAGGACCAAGCGAAGTTGGTTCTGCCTTTTTTTGTCCCGCCTTGAGTTATTCTGAATCCTTTAGCTTCCCTCATTTTGCTCAATTTTCTATGCGGAATTTGTTGCTATTCTACGCATGGTGGATTAAAGACGCAATTTTAGCATTACCATAGTAATTATAATACTTGCTTTCAACAGCTTGCAGCTGATAAAAAATGATAACTATTAAATCGGATTAACTAAAGTTCTCTATATTTGTAGTAGTTTTTGTTTCAATGATAACTAAAAGAATTCTTTTCATGATTAGGTTTCGCATTATTGTATATTCTAGTATAATTTTTTTCAAAAACAAAATTATGAATTTTGGTGAATTAAAATTTAATGTGTAGTTTTATGCTTCTTTCAATGAATATGTTACACATGTGTGTATTCAAAAAATTAACCTACTTCCAATAATTAGTGCGCATGTCCTTCTCAGTTTAAATTTTTTTCAAATTTTCGGAACCGACCGTTTATGCTTGTAATTGTGCATAAATGTAGCTATTTTTTTTTTTTTTTTTTTTTTTTAATATAACATATATGAGTAAAACAACAAATAAAACAAAAGTTTATTGCAAAAATATGTTTGTATTGAAATGTCCAGTTCACTAGTTAATCAATTTATATGTATAAAAATAATGCGACCTTTTGTTTTAATAGGAAAAATATTTTTCAAGAATTCTAAACTTAATAACGTTAAAGCTAAAGGTTGTATGCGGTGCGCATAAAACCCCGTTTCAGAAAAAAAAAAAACCAGCGAATAACGAATACAAAAAATTAAAAAATAAATTCTTCTTCTTTAACAAATGTATAAAAGATTATACATAATGCATACTGTATACATACTCCATTGTAACGCACTTATCACAATTTTGAATTCCCGTTTTCGTTAAAAATTGCAACGCAAAAGGAAGAACGATATAATAATAAATAAAGTTTCCAAGGAAAGTTTATTCAAATTTTTTAATGCGGACGTATTTTATTGTAAAACATTTAATTTGTTTGCTTTTTTTCTTCTTGTTTCCCAAAGGATAATGTTAATTTTAAGTTTTCCCAACGGCGAGGAACAAAATTTCAACAAATTCATTTGACAGAAATGTGACTGCCTAACATAACCGTGTCTTAATCTGTTTTTCATCCACTTCTGTTATCGATATTTTAACCGACCGTATAGTTTCTCTTTGTATAAATTAATGTATTTCAGTTAAACCTTCTCAATCCTTGATCATTTTCGAATGATTTAATTTTGTTAAGCCATTTATATACATTTGACCACTGCAGAAACTACATATTGATATGTATTGGAAAATGGAGTCACTAATTTCGGACGCCAGTTGATCGAGCGAAATAATAACAACAAAAAAAAAATACCAAAAAAAATATGTATGTCCGAAAACTATTTAGTGGGCGCCAATAGCAAAAATATACCGGCTTGCTATTACCGGAAGCTCGGCCTGGCAGAGCTTTAGGCTTTTAATAAAAAAATGTATAAAAATAGAAAAAAACCGACTCGCGAAATCCGCCGTTCGATGGCGGTATCTCTCCCGGTGGAGATATCACGGGGTAACCACGTGTCCAATAACGAAACCTATTTCCATGAAACGCGTGTATTTGAATATAAAAAAAAAACACAAATGCGACAAATTTTTTGAATATAACAAATTACACAAAAAAAATACTGGTCAAAATGACGGAGCGGACATTAATTATGACTAGGGTTCAAAAAGATACACGTGACGGCGTGCTCTTCCGACAACGATTAATATAAACGACCACGAATCATTACCGACTCGTGTCAACCGACTCGCGTGTACTACCGAATTGATCTCGTTAACAACTCAATTGAAACACACTAATTATCGATTTACCGTTTCTAGCACGAACGAAGATTTTTCGGTACACGATGGGCTATTCCAAACGATATAGTCGATCGCTGAAAATTACCCCGTACCTTATCAATTAACACGCACGCCGATTTTTCTAGAACGTTCTTATATTAATATGTATTTCAAATCGGCTGCTACCCTGTCTTTCCGGGATTTCACCAATTCTCTCGCGACTCTCGTAGCTACACGCTCCGTACTTATACGTTTCGACGGTAAACGCGACCGCGATTTCCCCCGCGAAGCCAGTTCACCCCCGCAACACAGCCGACAGAACGGCTGCGTCCGGAATAACCAGGCTTCTCGGTCGAAATATCATCTCCGATCGCAATTCACCGTCATTTATGCTGCCCGAGAAAACCCGAAATGTAAAATGAATTAAATCGAAATTATAATTTCTACCTCGGACAGCATTATCAGAAACCGTATAAAACGTAATTAAAATGCTACAGCTGCCGAATCCGTCTCACTGCCCCACCCTTATTTTCATCCAAAACAGAAGTTTTGGATCATAATTCAGGTGCCAAAATACGAGAGGATTCGGACTAGCCGTTGCTGAGCTACGGAGTCCTGAACAAATCTCCGCCGTTCTATCCCGCACAAGTACGCCACACACCGTGCCTTAAAATTACACAAACGTACACCACATTCCAACACACCACTGGGACCACACCAGGTCATAAACAGAATTAAAACTTCAAGAGCTCAAGGCTCTGAACATTCACAAAAAATTTAAAAAAATTCTAACAGCTGAAAGGCAATAACTCAAGTTCAACTTAAATTCCAACAACGTTGTTACCCATTCCGAACGACGCGGGACGCACCCCGTCAAAACCAATACGGGACGCACCCGACAGAGACGACAACTAAACAAACTATCGGAATGGGCAAACTTAACATCGGCTTAATGCCGGAACAGGGACTAGAAAAAACAACAAAACAGTACATCAAATTAGAAAAAAAAACATCATTACGTAAATAAAAAAATATTAAAAAAATTATTAAATGCTGCTCTCGCGAGTCCGTTGTACTGAGATATAGATATTGGAACACTTAAGGATCAAAAAAAAATTTGTTTTCCTAACAGAGAGAGAGGCCCGGCAGACAAAACCGGTACCCCTTTGGAACAACTCTAAAAAAAAAATAAAAAAACATTTCGACAACCCCTGACACATAGCGCGAGCACATGCACTGGGCCACTCGACACCGACAAAACCATAAAACGCGGCCGCGCACCACAGTCATGTCCCACGCGAGCACTTCCCTCCTACCTGGCTTATCCTAACTAATGGCGAATACGACTGGGGCCCTCTTATAGACAACCCCTGAGTGCGACCACCATCTTATTTCATGGGGCGCAAAACCTGTCCCCGCGACGGTACGAACCACCAAAAACCAACAAATTCATAAACACAATAACAAACGATCGTACCGCGCGCGAGACCTCAACTTGGCCTACCTAGTGGCACCTCCAAATATAAAAAAAAAATAAAAAAACGGTGGGGCCCCCTACCATCTAAACTGACCGACCATCCTTTCAATCTTCTCCGTAGAGGAATCCATCGTGGTCAACTGGACATCTTGCCAGTCCTCGGCCTTCCGTAGGCGCCGTAGCTACCTTGTGTGCCTTCCCAGGGCGCACACCACCCACCCGGGTGGAAAAAGAAGAAAAAGAAACAGGAACACTAATAAATTTAATTGGGAAGAAACACATCAAGATATGACGCCAGCACCTCGAAACTCGCGAAAAGGTAAAAAAATCAATTTAAATTACTGATAATATTCTGGACCTGGTGTACACAAAAAAAAAAATCAGATGCACCCCGACCTCCGGATACCGCAAACGATATATACAATTGCACCCGGGGTCGCGCAATCACACTCACACATTGTCCCAATGCTAACGAGACAACAACGAAAATCTCGAAATCGACCACAACAATAAACGAAATTTAGAAAATGTAGAATTATGCAATAAATCGACAATATTTCGAACTACAAAATGCACTAATAAAACAATACCCTGCACAAAACACAAAATTCATCCAAAGGATGCCGGGTAACATTGAAATCACGCACGAATTTCCATAATAAAAAAACATATAACATATAAAGGAGAAAATCTAAACAAGTAGCGGGACTATGTCACTGGGCTCGGGGGACGCCTTTGCGCTTCCGGATTAAAATTTAGGAGAAAACGAAGAATATAGTAATGGAATGGAAAAATATAAAGTTTAGAGGAAGAAGGTACAGGACTCTACCACTGAGAGAACGGAGATCCGTGTCCGTCCGCTGCTACAGCCTTTTTCTAACATCACGGGTTCCAGAGAAATGAGGGAAAGAAGGCTCGAGAAAAAAAAAAATATATCGCGATTACGAAAAAACAAACATATCAACCGCACTGCGGGAAATTAAAATTCGCCATCACATCGCGATTACGGATAGAGATCTCAGTCACGTATCTCCACCACTTTTTTTTCTTTCAGGTACTCCGCGTTGACAAGCACGGACGGCTTAATGGCAATCATATGCCTTTAGGTCGAGTTCAACGGTCTGTGCCGGAGTCGGGTTCACATCACCCCGTGGCTCACCCAAGACTTCCATCGGATGCTATGGCCGTATGCATTATCTGCTACCCACAACACCAACTGCTCGGACCATGAGATAAAAGAAAAATAAAATTCCGGAGTACCAAGTATGCCCTTCTTTCTTACACACCCTATGGCCGCGTCTGCTTTCACAGCGCCCACAGAGTCACCGTGTCGACCGAAGACCCCTACCGCTCCGCCGAATGGACGATCAAAGAATAGGATGGAATATTAAGGATACTAGTGAATAAAAAAAAAAAGAAGAGGAAAAGTGTTCTCGGGAATGTAGGATGGGATTTTAGGAAAAGAGAGAATTCATTGGAATACGACAGCAGAAAATTCGAAGGTTTACACCCGGCACTGAAAACGCAAGCAAACGAGCCAGAAGATCCGACTTCAGTGATAGAAGCAAATAGAGAGAAAGAGGAATACAAAAAGAACAAGAAAAAATTAATACATTCTATCCGGAGCCGCAAGTCCGCAAAAGCCCGCGAAATACCCCAAATATCTCAAAAAAACATAAAAAAAATAGTTGCCACACGACATCATAGCTGGCCTTCAAAAAAAACAAATTCTAACTCGAGCCAACGACATCAAAACAAATTCAATGATATGAGCTAGCGCCCACTTGAGTCTATACGGCTATATAACCCGAATTCAAATTTACACATAAATAAAATATAACTATATACATTTATATGCGGCCAAATTTATTTGCCGTCACGTAGCAAATGGCTATTATCGTATCGGTAACCGCGACCAGCTGCAACAAACTACATTGCAACGATTATATATATATATTACGCCGGTTATTCGTTCTATTTACAATTTTATATTTAATCCTATACTCACCCACACCTCACGTAAACGCGAGAGCTGGGGACTAGAGTGACAAGAACAAGGGTTGGAAAAGTCTCAAAGATGTTCAAGCGAGGAAAAAAACAAGTTTATTTTTCTTTTCGGAAAAAAACCGCAAAAACGAACTCCGAAGCACGCATGCCCAGAGAAAAAAAAAATAAAAAAAACCATTCTCAATTTCGAATTTTAATAAAAAAAAATAAAAAAATAAATTTTGAAGCGAGGGGGGTAAATGAGCATGCCCATCAGGTCGAAATCAGAACAGATCGAGCTCACTTCTCGCGAATCGGATGCCTCCTGCCTAAAATATTCCAAAGGTAAACATAAACAAATCATCTCGGGTACTCGGCAGCAACCTCGCTAACACACGACACAAATCTCAATACACGCGCTCACCGCGCTCTATACCAGGTCGGCAACAACAAAACAAGAGAAAAAGTTTTAAAATAAATATACAATCAAATAAAGTCTCAAAGATCTTAATTCCACCGCGAAAACCAACACAAACTCGTCCAAAACTACCTATATAAACGACGAAATGACTAGAAAAATGACAATACATTCGCAAACTGCGGGAAGTCAATAAAAAATGGCCTGACTAGAACTAATTTGGGGCCTACATTCATCGGATGACTAGATAACTAACCGAAAAATACATAAACATCTGAATAAAATATGACGAAATAAGACGCAGTACACCTATCATACCGTTCACTTCCACAACGGCTACTCACGCTCGTCCTTAGGCTATTTTTATATTAGGTTTATTTTTTTTTTTTTTTTTTTACACAATCAATTAATTTTACATGACTAGAAAGTAGTTTTAAATTTTATTTGTCGTGCTAACGAGTTTATGACTAGACTTTGTTTTTGTTTTGAACTTCCACGGTGTTGCGTCGAATCCGGGTACACGGCTGCTTCCTTGATTTCGGGATTACTTCCGACGATACTTCCAGGACCGGAAACCGCAACGGGAGCCGTGTCCCTTCCGACGAGGATTATCTACGTTCATATAGCTCACCTTAACGGGTATCAAGTTCTTTAATCTGGTCTTAATTTCTGACTTGGTTTTAGACTTCTTAAATTTTTTACTTGTAGGTTTAATGTTATTTTTTCTTCTGTTTGTTTTAGCACATTTTTTCCTTATACATTTTAATTTTATTTTACTTTTTCCACCCTGTTTGCCTGTTTTGTTTTTTCGATGCCTCTTGCGACGTGTTTTAGTTTTGTACGTTAATTCTTGTACGTTTTCTATATCAATTTGGTTTATAAGATCTTCGGTATTCTTGATATTCTTACTTCTATTATCATTGGTATCATTGTTATTATTAAAATTATTACTACTATCATCAATTTTATCGTCATAATCATTATTTTTTACATTATCGTTACAATTAAAATTAGTATTTTCATTATTTTTTAACTCGTCATGTTTATTATTAAAATTCTTGTTATGCCCCTCTTCCTCGCAGCTCACCACAAGGTTCTCGTCCCTATCCTTGTACTCCACGTTGAGCTCGACTGGTTCCTCATTCGCCTCCTTCTCGGCCAGCGCCGGCTCAAACGAGGTTCCAGGACCATCCTCCACGTCGTTTAATCTAGGGTATCCTAATTCTTCGTTTAATTTGCTGTTCATTAAATCTATTTTTTGATTCAACGTTGCGTAGTTGTTTTTAAGATCTTCGTCTATGTGGTTTAATTTGGTGTTCTGCTCTTCCAACCGAGTATTAATATTTGCGTTGTTTTCCTCTAACTTGTTGTGTATATATTTAATGTTGTAGTCTAGTTTTTCATTTATGTTGTTCATATTTTCTTCCATTTTTTTATTATTATGATTTAGTTCTTCCTTTAGGCTTTTGTTATCTTCTTTTAGGCTTTTTTTATTTTCGTCTAATTTATTATTTAGTTCTTGTTTTAGACTTTTGTTGTTTTCTTCTAGGTTTTTGTTAGTTTCATCTAGTTTATTATTGAATTTGTCGTTACTTTGTTGCGCCAGGCTAATCATAAGTTTTTTTAACTCGTCAAACGACGCCTGCGCGAAAGATGGTCCGGGGTCTTCAAAAGCTCGACGCGTGGGGCTAGGCAGGGTATATCCCTCCGGTCCTGTCTCCGAGAGACGGTCCTGGATCTCATCCAGCTCATCCTCCTCGCTTAAATTATCGGGAATGGGTTCCACCTCCCGATAATTCCCTCTCGTCGTTCTCACTCTATTTAAGTCCCCGCTCTCCATTTTATAAACAGGGCCGCAGTTCGAAATTTAAATTATTTGGCCTATCTACCGAGAAGAAAAAAAAAATATATAATAATAATAAAATATGCCGCGAAAATTTTAACCGACTTTAATGTCGTACAAAATATGCAAAATGATAAAAAATATAAAATATAAAGCAGGCCGAGGGGAGATGTTAAAAATAAACGCTTATCTGTTTGCTTGGCAGTTTCCCCTTCGTCCTCTGCTCCTTCCAGGTAACGTCCTTCTGACTATTCGGTGTCCCTGTTCGTTCGGGCCGCCAGTTGATATGTATTGGAAAATGGAGTCACTAATTTCGGACGCCAGTTGATCGAGCGAAATAATAACAACAAAAAAAAAATACCAAAAAAAATATGTATGTCCGAAAACTATTTAGTGGGCGCCAATAGCAAAAATATACCGGCTTGCTATTACCGGAAGCTCGGCCTGGCAGAGCTTTAGGCTTTTAATAAAAAAATGTATAAAAATAGAAAAAAACCGACTCGCGAAATCCGCCGTTCGATGGCGGTATCTCTCCCGGTGGAGATATCACGGGGTAACCACGTGTCCAATAACGAAACCTATTTCCATGAAACGCGTGTATTTGAATATAAAAAAAAAACACAAATGCGACAAATTTTTTGAATATAACAAATTACACAAAAAAAATACTGGTCAAAATGACGGAGCGGACATTAATTATGACTAGGGTTCAAAAAGATACACGTGACGGCGTGCTCTTCCGACAACGATTAATATAAACGACCACGAATCATTACCGACTCGTGTCAACCGACTCGCGTGTACTACCGAATTGATCTCGTTAACAACTCAATTGAAACACACTAATTATCGATTTACCGTTTCTAGCACGAACGAAGATTTTTCGGTACACGATGGGCTATTCCAAACGATATAGTCGATCGCTGAAAATTACCCCGTACCTTATCAATTAACACGCACGCCGATTTTTCTAGAACGTTCTTATATTAATATGTATTTCAAATCGGCTGCTACCCTGTCTTTCCGGGATTTCACCAATTCTCTCGCGACTCTCGTAGCTACACGCTCCGTACTTATACGTTTCGACGGTAAACGCGACCGCGATTTCCCCCGCGAAGCCAGTTCACCCCCGCAACACAGCCGACAGAACGGCTGCGTCCGGAATAACCAGGCTTCTCGGTCGAAATATCATCTCCGATCGCAATTCACCGTCATTTATGCTGCCCGAGAAAACCCGAAATGTAAAATGAATTAAATCGAAATTATAATTTCTACCTCGGACAGCATTATCAGAAACCGTATAAAACGTAATTAAAATGCTACAGCTGCCGAATCCGTCTCAATATGCACGGGTGGATTCTATGTTTTCTCTTCAATTTATTCCAATTCTTCCCCAAATGTAAAGTTCATTCTCTGCTCAATGCAGTTCATAATTAATACGTTTTACAATTTAACCTGAACACTTCTTTCACTAATTTCCATTAAATCAAAAATATTCATTTTTTTTTTCTGTTATATATTGCGCAAATATTAGTTAAAACTTATAACTAAAAGAACTTCTAGTGGAAGATGAAAGTATATTACTTACCGTCTGCTGAGCACTCTAAAGTATATATTATAAATCGATATCCCCTTATGTTCTTTACGCAGTTAGACTTTAGTATAACTGATAAATTCGTTTTCGAATTACGTGTGCTAACGCACGGCTATAATTCAAAGGAATAAAAAAAAAAAAAATTAAAAATCATGAAATTAACAAAATATTTTACAAAACAGCGTGATCAACATAATAAATTAAAACACAAGATACAATTTTGTCTACAAAAAATAAAATAAAAAATGTACAAGTTTTTTTTTTTCATATTTTTTCAATTCGAGGAAATCCTAACAACGAATATTATAACGTTATACTGTTGCAAATTTTATACATGTAAATCAGATTTTAATAGGCCACTTAAATCTGCAAGTACAAATTAGTTATCTATATAGATTTCAAAACATTAGTAGTACATAATGAATTACTTTTTAAATTCTTATTTAATTGAGCTTGTCTAACCTACAAACCGATCATAAACACACTGTTGTTCATATTATACGTTAAATAAATTTAAATTAAAATACAAGTAAACATTCAACGTATTAAACTGCGATCATGAACGAATGTGCTTGAAAATGGTCGGTGTTATCTTTCCAAATTAAAATTTTTCATTATTTAAATTATAATAAATGAAATGTTTACTTGTATTTTAAGTTATTTTATAATTAGTCGAATATGTAAAGTAACAAAGACAAAAGATGCGCAAAAAAAAAAAAAAATGAATAAAGAAAATCGAGAATTAGTATAAACATGTTAAGGAGAGAAAATAACTTGAGCAATTGAATTATTAATCAGATATTTTTTTAGGTTATAGAATTTTACTGTACTTTACAAAAATTTTTGTTTTTATGTAGACATTATACTAAAAAATCAAAACAGATTAACGATGAAATTACATCTGAAAGTATTTAGCAAATGCCAAGAGTTCAACTAAAGTATTGGTTGAATACTTTTTTATTCATTAATTAATGACAATAAACATGTAAAAAATTGTTTTTAAAATATTACCATAATTTGACTGTCAAACAATTTGTCGCATTCGAAAATAAAAGCAAAATTGATGGAAACTGAACTATCCTCGTAAACAAAATTGTTATATGGACTATTACTAACGTAATAGAAACCTCCAAAATCACGTATAGCTTCTTGCGGAGAGGTATTTGTTAATACGAAAAATGATTCTCGAAAAAAATCGTACAATTCCTCGCGAAATTCACTGAAAAGAAAATTCAGCAATTTGTTTAATATCCTAAAAGCATCTTATTAAAGTAAGTAGAGTACTGAATGTAAATTATATAATTGAAAAAAAAAAAACACACAAAAAACACTTGTGTACCTCATCGTGTTAATGATGATTGAAAATCTTTGACATTAACAACGTTACACCGAAGTTGTAAGACTAAAATTGTTTACATATATACTCGTATTTTTATATTATATTGACATTTATTGTTTCCTGTAAATGTCAATTATTAGTTAATATTGATATTTACAGTTATTCAATTGAACTGTGTAAAATTGAAGTACATTTCCTATCTTTCCCAAGACAAATTTTTCGAATCAGAACCAACTGCAAATGGAACAAGTACGTCCAAACACATTTTCAAAGGAAAGTTTCACAAATTCAACGTCAGCGTAAATTCACTAAGGACAATTTTTTTTTAGTATTGTTAGTTAAAACTCTTTTGTTTAGACAAATTTTCTTTGCTTTTATAATGCCCTTCCTTAAATTCTTTTCATCTTCTTTCATCGCCTTCTTTAAATGTAAAAATACTTTGTATTTTCGATCGTCAGTAGTGTTCAACAGAAATGGACGGTTCACTAGGAAAACCTCGAAATCGTTCCTTCTAGTTGAAAAAGTCCAAATTCTCTGCACTCCCATTACTTTTAAACTGATGTTCGAGGACTCCAGCATGACTAGTTCAACCATAGAACAAAACGATGCATCTCTTTTGTTAGAACTAATCCGCCTTTTTACTTTATTTTCATCTTTTTTAAATGTAGAAGTACTTTGTAATTTTGGTCATCCGTAGTGATCAAAGTAAATGGAACGTTCGCTAAAGAGCCTTGAAATATTTTCGTTCTTGTTCAAAATGCTTAATCTATATTTACCATTCGAGCAGTGGATTTCATATCTTACAAAAATTCAATACGCAAATGAATATTAACCAAAAAATTAGATCAGAAAGAAACAAAAGACGCGGTTAATCGGAAAAATTTTAAATAGAAATAATACAGATATCAAAGGAAGAAATAATTGGCTCCGAAGCAAAAGAAATATACAAATTATAGATACCAATAACGATTCTTCAACCAATGAAAGAAAGCAGAAAAAATAAGTTAAAAATATATATATATTTTTTTTTAAAGTACCGATTTAAATGTAAACGTTGAGTTTTTTTAATAAATTTCGACATAGCCTTAAATTAAACTCATATCAAACAAAATTCATATTATACCTGCATGCTTTTAGTTTCGTTGATTTATTATTTTCTGTAAGTTTTTCCGAAGTACCGATTGTACTTTTTACTTTTTCTAGTACTTCATTCATAAAGTTCCCTTTGAACTAAGGAAAATATATAAATTCAGATAAATACTTTTGCTTTATTTATAATTATTTTTATAAATTTATTTCATGATGAAATAAGTAGGTATTAATATATGTACTGAGGGGTAAATATGTTTTATTTATATATAATGCAATAGAAAAAACCGTAATATTCGTATTATTTAATATAGTTATATACAAAACAAATTTCATCAATCAACAAAAAAAAAAAAAAACATCCTTTTCACTGCAACAAACAGTTAATGAATATAATAAATAAGTATTTAAAAAAGTAAAACGATATTTACTTGATTCAAATAAGATTTTAACCAATCCGGTACTTCACATTCAGTAGATGAAGATTTCGTCAATTTATTAGATGTCAGCGAATTATCTATTTTTTCACTAGGCATTGCATCCTTTACCGGTTTTTCCTTCTTATCCATTTTCATAATTTTAGAAAATAAATCATTTTTTTCATTCGAAGCTGCTTTTACTTCAAACGAAACAAAAATCTGAACTAGTAAGTTTTTCTTTGTAATCGCGAACACACACTACAGAATAAAATTATACCCCAAAAAAATAAATAAATAATAATTTATAAAAAAAAATGTTATAATATATAGTTAACATTCACATCTCTGTGTACTAGTTACTAACATTCCTTTTACTTCTATGTAAAATGCACCCTCTGAGTAATCGTCACCAAAAATAAAGTGCAATACGAAAAGCTATCGTCGGATTATTGTTATACAATTTATACAGCTAACGGATATTATTACATTCAAAGAAAATTTTTTAAAATTATACATTTGCTCCAACAATTTCTTCATCGTTGAAAGTGTTAAATTTTTGTAACAAGTGAAATATCAACAGTGACGTACGCAAATATTTTTAACAGTAAATGACAGAAATATGAAAATCAGATATAGAAAAAGGATAATTACGGACTAGAAAAAAATATTATTTTGTCACGTTGTAATAATTAATATTTTTGGCATACAAAATTAAAATTTTTTCCATCTCGAACTCTCATGAAACCGTTAAGAAACATACTAATAACATTGTTGTCCAGAAAAAACTTGTCTATACTTGTTTTGTTCGACTACATAAATGAACACGGATAAAATAATCTCAATTTTTGAAATTTATCACATATATTCACATCAAACTTATTCTAAAATCACCTGTTACTTTATGTTTCTATTATACAAGCAAGTTGTATATATAAATGAATTAAAATGGTAATATCTATTCAGTTGTTAATACTTTCTTTTTTTACTAAATCTCCCGTAATTTAAACAGTTCAACTCAGGTCTTTTCCTGTACGTTTGTTTTATTTACGTATTATCCTCTATTTCCTAGCTTTTTATATGATGTTTTTTAATTAACCTTTGATATCTCCTATACATTTTTTTCAACGCTATAATCCAGGTCAATTTTTCAATAATATTGTAAATGGAACACATTTTCGTGGGTCTTTTGCTTTTCTACATATTGTTTTTATTGTTTATGAAAAAAAGTAGCATTCTTTCTCATTTCAAAATAAAACTTGAAAGTTTCACATTATTTTCCACTTGCCTGAAAAATATGTACCTAACACTCTTAATATAATTCTCGTTATAAGCAACTTTCAATTATTTGCTAATAAATTTCTATTTTTCTGGATCTCGCTTTTTGATTTTCCGTTTTATTAATCTCCTTTTTTTTTTTATTATTTTAGCATAAATATGTCTTAAGACTAGAAGTCGTTTCGTAAAATTCGTACATCGCGCAAAAATTTTACCTATATTTGTATTTTATTCAATTTGTGCAAGTTTTTACCAAAACAAAATAAGTAATCGTATCACATTTTACGCGCCATCTAAAAAACATATCCATTTTGCAATGTAATTCTATGCAAAAGGTTCAGACGTACTGACTTTTTTTTATCCTTTTTCAACTCTAAATTTTTATTTTTTCGGTTAATTCGATTTCACTCGTAAAAATAACTTTCTCTTTTAACTTTTATAACGTTATTTACTACCCGATTATATTTCACCCTTGCTCCTTCCTTTTAACAATTGTTAAAACCTATACATTCACTTTTTTATCTCTACACTTCTTTTATTAAATGTTCTGAAATATCTGATTGTCTTTACGCTTTTTAAAACTGTTCTTAAAAGCACATTTATTCTCATAAATTTATAGTCTATAAAAATAAATCCTGAGGAAACATAAATCTCGCAATACCGATACATATCGTCGCTTAAATTTTAACATACCCTTGCAACCTCTTTCACATTTACTGTTGCATTAATCACGTTATTATTAGATATTCATAATTCAGATGCGATATTAAAGAGAAAACCATTTCTCGTGCATAAAAATACTTTTTCGCTTCGTTGTAGCCTAAAGTTTAAATATATATATATTTGTATAATTACCGATTTGAAGGATTCAAATTCGCCATGAGCTGCACCCAAATCAATCTAAAATACAAATGATATCAATTGACAAAATTAAATAATTAATTCAAAAATTATACGACTAACCCACATTCTGTAATGATCCCTCTTTTGTAGTTCTCTCATTACATTACTTACGCCGCTTTTTATAGTTTATATACGCAAATTTGTATCAACAAAAAACATTAAATTTAAAGTTTCACGTATTACTTTTAGTTAATAGTGTATAGTCCTTTTTGAGTTGTATTATAAATGTATTGTAATATGAACTTTAAACTTGGATCACCTTCAAATTTTTAAAATTCTACAATAATATTTTATGTATGTTTTTGAAATTTTAAATGCTGCATGCTTAAAGAATGGGAATGCTCAATATGTGAAAATTACCAAAAATATTAAAAAGCAATACATATACGTTATTAAAAAACTTGTCAACTCTTCTATTTGTATATACCAGCCATACATATAACCGATATGTGTAAGAAACGCAATGAATATGTTGAAATTATTCAATTACTTTATAACACTATTATATACAACACAAAACATCGTATGTAATATTTATTTAATGTAATTTTATTACAAATTATATACACTTACCAATTCATCTTCTTGATCTAAATACTGAACTCTAAGGAAGCGGCCCTTTTGTTTTTCCATATTCTAAAAAATTTTAATTCATTAGTAAAAATAAAATGAAATAATAAGATTAAGTTATAGTAAAAAAATAAAAAAACTTACATTCAACCAGTCTTCATAACCATGCTCAGTTCGAAATTTATGATTAATCTAAAATCAACAACGTATATGACAGCATTAATATAACATTTTTATTATTAATTTAAATATATTAAATTTCTAACTGCTAATTTCAATACATAAAGTGCAGAACTAACCAATCGAGTGAAAAATAAATAAGGAGTTAGTTCATGAATTCCGCTTATAGGAAAAGTATATGAATCCATATTACTTGACCATATAACTCTAAAATTCGCCATATTATAAAATATTATTCAAACTGATTTTTAAAAAAATTAAAACACCAACACAACAAAACTGAATAAACAACAGATACCAACTACCAAAACAAACGCAATCTGCTGTCAACTAACTGCGCAGTAAGGTCATCCCATGAAAGTTAATAATATGAAACAATTCTCTAATAATTTGTTTTCATGCCTACCGTCATGTTTAATAGAAAAAGTTTTAACAATTTATGTAATACAATTTTGAAATTTGAGATTGTTTTATTTTAAGAATGTGATAATATTTCATTCGCTAAAATTTAAAAATAATCTAATTTTATTAAATTTTTTGTTAATAAATATCGTTCTTGCTTTGTTCAATTTATCTAAAAACCTATGAATTATGTATCGCTCGCCACTGGCAACATTGTTAAGTATGTAATACTCCTCCGCACTTAATATAAATTTCAAAAATAATAATATAGAATTAAATCATAGAATAACATATGTATATAAAATATTAACACAAATGATCTTTTCGTCAAACAGGTAAACAATGTATGCGGTTTGATTAATGTAAATTTTGCAGTGGTTCGTCTATTCCTACTTCTTTGGCCCTAAATAATGATAAAGAAGGGTTTTCTTAGGGTTCGATCCATTAAAATAACTCCGCCACCGTTTTACCGTTATTATGTGGGAGTAACCATCATTTCATCAAAGTGTCGAAAAATTGCAGACGTACATTACTTGCTTCTTCTTGCAAAATTTTTAATTTTTGCTTCAGTTTTCATACTGCTTTTTTAGCCATTCTATTGCTGCCGGAATGATAAGATGCTATGAATGTCGGTTGAAAGAACTCCATTTCTTGTAAAAGAAAGTACGCGGCATTATCGGATAATATTTTTATCGGTAAACTAAATTTCGCGAATGGTTGTCTTAAAAATTCAATAATGGTATTGCCGTTAGATCGAGACTGTGCTCGAAAAATTTCCTGACACTTTAAATATATGTGAGACATAACGCCGATATCCATTTTTTCGAGTCAGCGTACTCAATGTATAAATGACTCATACTGCGACTTCTTATTCTGTTATAAAGTGAGATACATGCTGAAGTTACTTTCAAATGCTAATACATCTTACGTGAGTTGGCTACTACCTTAGTTTCTTTATCCAGTATTTGCCCAGTACATATTATGACATACTAGATTTTAACGTGAATATTAAGGTAGTTACGTTAATATTTTATAATGTAATATGGGTAGAATATGTACTCAATGGCCTCGGAATTTTATACCCTTAGCTAATGAAAATTCGATGCTTTGCTTTTCATCGTGATACAAATTGTCCACATTTTTAAGATTTGTGTGCACTTCATTGTTTATCAAATGTAATACTAATAATATTGAGATTATTTTTTGCACTCGATCAACACGCTTTGTGTTAGAAACGCCAACTAATGCTTTAAGAGGTAATAAGCATTGTGTGATATTCTGCTTTACAGTGTTTTATACTGAAGTTAAACTAAGTAAACCGCACACTGCTACGGCTTTGCACAATGTTAAAACCGATGGTTCATTATCAGTTACTAACGTTAATTCGTGACTCAAAAAAAAAAAAGAAAAAAAAAATCGTGACTCATCGCCGTAGGACATTAACCGAATAAACGAAGAAAGTATTTTCGATAATACGACGGATGCGCTAGGCACCGTTTATACAAACAACAACAGAAAACTTGTTAGAATTACAATTGCTGCTCCCCTGATAACGAGCAGTAGCGTACTATTATGCAATGTTAAGTACAATACCTTAACATTCTCCCGTTGACTGAATGGTGGACATCAGGAGGTTGAATCAACAAGTACAACGATTTTCGTAATATTACGTAAAAATTCACCGTTCATAGTTTTTACCAAGACGTTACACATTAAATTTTCTTGATTGGCTTTCATTTCAGTTATTTTTCCCATCGGCCAATGCTAGATCCTTACGTTGTCTTCCTTTCATAACACTATGTCTCTGACTTGAACGTTAGGTTTTTGCTCGCGCCATTTGTTGCCAATTTGCAGAATACTTAAATAGGACTTTCTCCACTTGTTCCAAAATGAGTTTATAATCGGTCGCTGATATTGCAATCGTTTATTAATATCGATTGAATAATCCTCTTGGCTAGCCGGAATAGACAAGAAATGATCATTAATCAAAAAGTGGACGGGAGTTAACATTTCGGCGTCCGGATCGGCCTGACGAGCGCAAAGAGGTCGAGAATTCAATATCGTTTCCACTTGATAAGTTATTGTACCTGGTTCCTCAATAGTTAGAATGAGGATTTTGATTGCCTCCTTCATTAATGATTTCCCGTATTTCACAGCGGCTTCCCATTGTCCTCCTTGATGTGGTGAACGGGGTGCAATGAATTCCCATTTAATTCCTTCGTGAGAGTAGCCCATTCCGCTACTTTGGATTTTTTAGTTAATATATTAGTTGCACCAAGGAAATTTTTCCAGTTATCACTATAAATACGGCTAGGTAAATCTCGACGAGAGGTGAACCGACGTAACGTGTCTCAAAACTTCTCTGTTGTCATGTCTGAGGCTACTTTGATATGAACGGCTTTTGTCGCAAAACATACGAAGAAAGCGCAGTAAACTTTATTGTATTTTATACTTTGATGTTCCAAACACTTCACGGTAAACTGTCCTGTGTAATTGATGCCGACGTGCGAGAAGCTGATAGTTGTCTCATTAATTGATTCCTCGAAACCGCCTTATAACGAATACAAAAAACGTAGGAATGGATATTTTTTTTTTGCGGTTTCGTTAAAGCCACCAACGATCTAGTACGAATTGGATAGATGGATTCTAATTATTTTCTTACTACAATGATATAAAAATTTTCAAGTATTTAGTAAATAAATAAAATTACATTTAGCACTTAAAATAATCGGATGATGTTTGTTGAAAGACAATTTTGTGTTGCGAATTCTCTCTCCAATTCTAAATTATCCGAGAGTCAATAAATCGATCTAAAGAATATATCGACTTTTAAGCATTATTTCCCTTTAAAATACGTTCAATATTACCACGAAAATACCTGTATTGCAATATCCTTAATTACATTAGAACTTAAGCGCAATTCCTCACTAGATAATTGGATTTGAATCCTCCATTATTTTATAACACCGTTTTTAATTAATTTCCTGTCCTTGGGCCCTCTGCAATTATCTATAAATCGATACATGTAAGCGATTACATTGACGAGCTTAATGAACGTGGAAAATCGATACAAAATTCAATCATTTAACGTAATATTGGAAACCTGAGTTGAACGTCCGGCAGTTCATCAATAGTTGCTACCAAGGCCGTGTCTGGGGGGGGGGGTCAAGAGTTAATCCCCCCCCATGAAAACTGAAATAGTTATTATAAATACACAAAAATCTTTAAAAAAAATAAAATTTAAAATAAATATTGATGGTTTTTTAGGGTGTTCTTATCTACCATTAAAAGAAAAAAGAAAAAATATGCTCCATTTTTTTAGGTACTTCATGAATATTTTATGCAAAATTTTTTATTACCAGTATAATTTTTTTTTTTTTTTTTTGTTTAAATAATTTGCGGGTTCTACAAGGCACTAGCCCGTCTGTGGGTTCCCAGCATAATTATATTATTTATTTGTTTAATATAACATCAACTTAAGTGCTACTTTATGTTACAATATAGAAATTGTTAGCTTATATCTTACTATATTACAAAATAATTCACACTCTCATTATTTATCATATTATATGTTACAATTATACCACCATCTGAATTGTTACTTCTTATTATAATAATGTCTTAATATATTAACTTATATATACAATGATACAATATAATTTTTATAAAACTAACACACTCTCATTAGCAGCTTAAAGCTGGAGATCGTAGCGAGTCTCATATCAATGTTATCAATATATATGTGGTTATTACTATTATTACGATACCATTTTTTTTTTTTTTTTTTTTTATATATTTATTTATTATTATTATTATTACTTTTATATTTCTATTGCTCTTTACAGCATGCCATCAACCATATTCTAACCTTGTTTTTCCATCTCTCTAGATTTTTTTCATTTCGAATTTCTTTTGGTATGTTCCCCATTAATTTAATTAATACCTCTTCCTCTACATTGTCTATTTTACTATTAATCTCCCTAGTTCGTATATAACAAGGTTTATCGCAAATTTCTAGTCCTGTACGTTCTTGTTCTCGTTGGTAACTGCCTAGTTTAACACTGAGTAATTTACTGTAATAATATAACATTTTTGCTGACATTTCGTTATTTTTGTTCCACCAAGTGATGTTATCTAATGCGTCCGTCTTGTTCTCGTTGTGTAAGACCAGCTTTAGACATTTTTTTTGTAATTTGTTTATTTTCCTCATTTCTGTAATTTTCGCCTCACCCCAAATTCCAATAACATATGCAATTTTTATTAATGTTTATACAGTAATTCATTTATGTAAATTATTAATATATAAATCAAAATCGTGGAAATTATTAATAGTACGAATATTAGTGAAAAATGTTTTGTTATTTATAAAATAAATATATAAAGAAAATCCCCCCCCCCCCCCCTTCCAAAATTTTGAGCACGGGCCTGGTTACTATTAAGGACATATTCGGCTTAAAATTGTCCATCAGCCATTCGGGCCCCTTTCAGCCACATACGACTTCCTAAGAAACGTTTCGCGGATAGGCCACGCGTAGCTAAATCAGCAGGATTCTGACCGCTAAACATAACTCCAGCACAATTTAAGTTCACTAAAGCTAAAATCCGCGCAATACAATTGGCGACGAACTACTTTAGTCGTTCAGCTGGTATCTGCAATCAACTTAACACGACAATAGAATTTGTAAAGGTAAAAATGTTAGTTTCGTAAGTTTTCGGGCAACACGACTAATGAGCTCGCTAAGTAACAAAGCTCCTAGTAGTTCCAACCGAGGTATTTGAATGCCCTTTAAAGTAGCGACTCTCACCTTTGTGTATAGGAAATAGCGCTATAGGCCCAAGATGACGCATCGCAAAATCTTATCAACTGACTAATCCGGATGTTTGATGATGTTGCGAGCGAGTACGGCCTAGGAATAGTGTAATCGACTAACCGTTTTAATTCTAACCGATATTTGATGCACAACGCACTGGTTTCGTCTTCGATTTTTTCGTCTCACGTTTTAATTTCAGGTTGGCGCGAATAGTTACCGGCGTTGAAATGCCAAGAATGTCAAAAATTCGTGGTATGTCCGATAATATGATGCGTTTGGTTATAATCTCTGGGATCAGTATAACGTTGAAGACGATACGAAACATATCGCTGTTGCTATACCATTTAAGTTCGAGCAGATAGGTACAAGATTCTGTCTCGGGTAATCGGGAATTCGAATTTTCGATTAAAGATTGCTCGATACCATTAAAGAATTCTAGCCGATTACTTTGATATATCCTTAATGGAAATCCAGCGTTCAGTGAATGATTATGCACAACACATTGCAGATCGACAGACTCGTCCACCGTATGTGCTCCGGTCATCAGCCATATAGAAGTCACGAGCAATACTGTCCGTCGCATTTAGATGAGTCGAATGTGTCTCCTTCGACAGAATTTCCAGTCACTTCGTCGCCAAATAGGATGCATAATCGGTGCCGGAGGTTACCAGATTGAGTCGATATTGTGATACTAAACTACGCGAGTGTGACCGCCGTAATATACGTTGGTATTTTCGATCATTTGGATGTATGAGTATTTACCGGTACACCGTTTCTATGTCGGCGGTAAAGGTGGTATGATGTCGACGAAAACGAACGACAATGTCGAATAATTCTGATTGTAACGGCGGACCTACGGAAGCCTGGCGAGCAGGAAGGACAGTTTTTGTGCTAAAACCCGGACGTAGTCCTAGTCTTCCATCTTCGTACAGACCGATTGTCTTGTTAAGCGCTTTAGCCAAGGTGTTTGAATATGTTTTGTTGAATCGTATACTGCCGGTTTTACCTCACGATGATCGGCAATTTGGATTTACTAAGTCCCGTTCCACGGCAACGCTTTTTGGCGAATTATCTAAGCAGATTGAGCGTGCGTTAAGTAAAAAGACTGCGATCGGCCTGCTGACGTTGGATATTAAAGGCGCCTTTGATAACTGTTCGTGGCCAGTCTTATTCCACAAAATTAGAGCACTCAGGCTCGATTATAGAATAATCTCAATTTTAAGACAATACTTAGATTCCAGAACTATTCAATTTATTTACGAACATCAAACATATTTTCGAAATGTTACTCGCGGATGACCGCAAGGATCGATTTTGGGCCCGATTTTTTGGAATTTGTATATTTCAGACTTATCGTTGATGGAGTTCCCGTCGGCAGTAACCAGATATTTCTATGCAGATGATCTAGCATTCGCGGTCACTTCTAACCATCGTCCCTCCATTTGTAAATACTTCAAGATTACAATCAACAATATTTTAACCTATATGGAAAAACATCTTCTACAGTTGGACGAAAACAAGACTAATTTATTAATCATGCACAGGAAACGAAAAAGGGACTACTACAATTCGCTACATCTCTCTCTATACCGAACTTTAAAATGAATATCGTCGAATCACTGAAATATCTTGGTATTACATTAGACTGTCGCTACAGTTTTAATCAACATTTCAAAAATTTGTCCAGTAAAGCTACAACGGTTCTAAATAAATTGCACTCCGTGTCTGGACGCACGTATGGGATGAGCACTAAACACCGTTTAATAATTTATAATATGCTAGTTGTTCCATTATTCACGTACTGCGTATTTATGTTTGAAGAGGCTATAAAGCGTAAAAGCATTCAGGAAGTACTAGTTAAATCCCAAAGGAAATTTCTTTTGTTTATTCTCCGCGCGCATAGAACTACTTCCGGTGATGCGTTGCGAACAATAGCAGAACAATTGCCACTGCATTCCGTATTGCAGTATAAAATTTTGTATTTCAAAGGGTTAAATAATCTCAATTTGGAGTTGGATCTAAACAATAGATTTATTGAAATGCAAAATAGCTGGAACAATAGCTCAACTGGAAGATTAACATTTAGTTTTGTCCCCGAGGTTAAAACCAATACAATCAAAATTAATAATATTAATACGTATGTGACGCAATTTCTCACTGGACATGGTAGATTTCAAAGTTATCTGCACCGTTTCCATCTAGCAGACACCGATTTGTGTTCCTGTGGAGATGCTCCTGAAACTGTCACCCATATCGTTAATGAGTGCGCCAAATGGAAATTCTTGTTTAAAGACGTAAATTGTTTTCCATTAAACAACGATAATTTATCAAAATTCCTGCACGCGGCGAATTTTATCATGGCTTCCAAATATTCGGATCTTGAAGATTTTTCATTTAATGTATAATTTTATTTTAATTTTTATATCGGTTAATTTTTGTCTTTTTCATTTTCTTTTTATTGTTTCCAATCCATGAGGTGTTCATTCAACTGAGATACTCATGGCTGTTTCAATTAAAAAAAAAACAACGGCGGACCTACTAATAGATGATCGTTAATGCATGTCCCGGATCGATCAGTCGCGGACGCATTAAATACTAGTCGAAATTTCATTTTAGGTTTGCGAATAATGTGATGCGGAATGTAATAACCGGCCTCACGTGTGTCTTCATTATTTAGTTTCCGCATGTGCCCTGGCGACTCATAATCGCGCACAAAGTCGACATGTGCGGCTCGAGTTTCGTCGTTATGCCTTCTCTTCGATCGCGTTACAGTCGCTAGAGCAATCGCAAATGAGCGGTTTAAGACGCTGATAGTTTTTAGCGTTACAATGAAACGACCTTCTTTCGAACCATTATAATTCTTGTGGAAACACTCCTCGACTATTTCGTATTCGACCTTTTCCTTTGTCCGGGTTCGATTATTTTGATTCGTTTCCTTGCCCCCCCCCCCAAATTTCTTCAACTTCCCCTCGATATCAGGTAAGGACAGCCCATCGGCCTGACTAGTGATACAACACGCTGATTTGTGTAAAATCCGAACCTGGTATTACGATAAACTACTCCCCAGGTTGAAATATCTTTCATTCTCAATCAAAAATTCGTGATATGTCGCTCTGGTTAATATGTCAACGTCATTATGTGGAGGATACATTCTCAGAAATTTAAATCAGGACGCGACGTCATCATTTCGCTAACTTTATTATTGAAACGATATGGTAGTTTTTCAAATATTTTCGCTAAGGTGGGAATTTCGTAATCCGAAAATCGAGATTTCAAAGTAATATTCGCCGGTATATCAAGAACCGAAACACCCTCCGTAACATCATGTAACAAAGTCGATTCGACAGATCGCTCAGTTACGAGTTTAGATCGATTCGCAAATGAACGTAATACGAGAGAGATTTCGGCGGTATCGTCGAGTCGAGCTGGTACTGCTTTGTTGTTAATTAAAACATTAGCCACCAGCGCTTTTAAAATTACAATTCTGTTTTTACTATCGACGCTCGGCATGCACGTCGTCTTCGACGAAATTACATCGTTATTCCAATTCGGGCAGTTTGTGTTAAATTTTGATGATGAGTTAGTGTTTACGTTAGCGGAGGTAGCTAAGTCTTTAAATGGTATTTCTCGATGTAGCATAAAATCAGCGGCATATTTAGGGGGTGGTAAAATTTCACAATACATAATAATTATATCTTGTAAAAATTTGAACCATTTCATTTTATATTTTTGTCGCACCTACAATTTGGACCGATTAAAATGAAAACGGAACTTTTTATTATTTATTCTGTGACGGAACCGGGGAATCCTCTTTTTTTTTTTTTTTAAATGAATGTAACCATTTTGTTCGTTGCAGTGACTGGCAACAAAACCGTCTGTACTGACTTGTTGTGATTCCACCTGTTTTATTTTGTGCTCGGATTGTTTACGACTAATATTCAGCGAGAATGACTTCTTTCATATAAAGAATAGTTTTCAATATTATATATATAATAACACCTGCAAATTAGATTACAGTACGAGTAAGTCCCTTCAAGGAAGTCTGTGAGTGATGCTTTAACAAATCAAAGAAAGTTTTATTTATTGATCGATCATCAGTTGTCCAATTTACATTGACTTAATCGTATATATGTATACGCCTTTTAACCTATGATTTCGGTGCTCATAAGTACGTGTTGTGATCGGGAGCGTATCAAACAGGGAATGAGTGGGTTACCCCCCCCCAAACAACCAAAAAGGCAATTTGAAATGGAAATGAATTTTGGTTTATTTAAGTTGATTCAGTTCGACGGCAAGCTGCAATATCGGCGAATAAAAATTTGTTTTGTAAAACCAATAATTCGAAATATGGAATTCATATGCACTGATCTGGAAAAAAAGAGACCAATTCATTTATCTACGTTGGCTATATAGAACAGTATAGAATAGTCAGCAAAAAGGTGATGCTTGGCAGCTCTTTTTTTTTTTTACGTTAAAATGAACACAAAGAAAATATCATCTTCTTTTGAAGTGTCTGTTTTTGATGTTTCGTTTTTGTTCTATGACAAATTAAAATTAGAAATCTGTGAAATATCCGTATGCAATATGTGTAAAAATCGTATTCATGACTTTTTTAAAGAAACGAGAAAAAATAATACGAGTAGCTGTTTTTTTGTCGGTAATTTACCGCTTTAAACGCCAAATATCACAATAGTCGGTTAAATGTTTACCTTCGTGTTTTTGAGTTTTTCCGTTTGCTCCTTTTTTTTTTTATTCTTCTTCTTAAGTGAAAGCAATACGCTCCTCTGTTTTGGGTTCGTCAATAGCTTCCGCGTTTATTTCGAATAGTTTTTTTTCACTTCAAAGTTAATTATTTTAAAACAGTTTTTAACACAATCAACGTGAATTACCGATTATCCGTATTTGGTACGTTTCGTTTTTTCATATATCACTAAATTGCCTTTACTCATTTCATATTTATTTAAAAACACTACAATTTATATCATCTATTAATAGCTCGCAAGCTAGGAGTAGATAAAGAAAAGGGGAAAATAAATATTAGGTGAATTTTCACGGATAGCTATGGAGCCCACAGATTGAGTTAGGCCCGGAAGAATTCCTCAAAATGAATTCCTCGTTTCATTTATATAACAACTTCATAGTGTCGAAGATACTAAATTTCTAATTTAATAATTATCGAGTTAACCGTACTGAAGGATTAGTGGATTTGTCACAAAATAGATTTACAGCAGTATTTTATCATTTCGACCGAAACGTATCCAGAATTTTCTGTTTAACATATGCTAGGTCTTCATTCACAGTGAAAATGTTTATCATATTAAAATGCCTGAAATTTAGAAAAATAGTACTAATGTTAACTGATTCTATCGCAGCATTGTCTAAACTAGTTTAGGTAGATAGCAAGAAAATGACAAATATAGAATATCCGATAAGAAGACAAATGTTCAAAATACAGTCAGCTGAAATTTAAATAGCTCTAAAATGGGTGTATCATCAAACTGCGGAATTGCAGGAAACGAGAAAACAGATAAGACTGTAAGAGTCGGAATAAGTAGAACAATTAACCCGAAAGAAAATTAAAGAGATTTCGTTTCCTTTGTTACAGACTAAGTTCTTACGAAATGAAAATAATTTCAAGACGGCAGTTGTTGTTATAAAGAGAAAAATCATAGCGAAATAAAAAAGTTGTCCCCAAGGTTCTGTAGTTTAAGGGAATCATTAACAGCGAAAGAGACTATACAGTGATTCTAATTAAGCTAAAAATGGGATATAACAGGCCTTCAGTTCCCCGTGATAGATCAGTGTTTTAAGAAAAGCTGCTGCAGTAATTGTGCATTCGTGCCAAGTTTAAATCGTTTGAACAGTAGCCCCCTTCCCTTGCGGCGCAAAAAATTGGATTTCTTTGTTTTAAATTTAGTATTATATAAATGTAAATTATAGTTATCTTTAAGTTAACACATATGGAATCCTCAGTGCATGAAATATCGTGCTTGACTGAACTTGTCAATGTTAACATCATTCTAGTGTTTGCCTTTTCTGTTCAAAACTACATTTCCCGGTTGTATCTTTCATCTTCAGAAATTATTAATCCCAAATATTTATTTCCTTTTATTTATTTCGAAGTTTTGATTTCTATTATTTAATTTTACCGTTCTTTCCTCATTATATCCCGTTTTACTACATTTCGTAATTGTTGTTTTTTTTCTCGATTATTATAATGTTATATCGTTGTAAAATTGAATGTAATTGAAACAATATTGATATGAATCCTTCTTTTTTTTTGTGTCCCCGTTTAGGGAGCCACTCGATGCGGATCCGTTTTCGCGATCCTTATTCAGGAAGTCTCTTTTGATATAAACCCCTGCTTTACGCTGATAAAAAACTAAATGCAAACGGCGCCAGTGGTAAATTACGGCTTACCACGACCGAATCAGCTCCGCCGCGCAGAGCTATCAGGCTTTTCGAAAATAAAATAAATAAAATGTACATATCGGGAGAAGAACCTTGCCGATTAAAAAAAAAAACCTATATATAAAAAAAAAAACGAATTCCGCCGCTCGTTAGCGGTAACGTCTCCGTAGGAAGATGTCACGGGCCTTACCACGTGTCCAATTAAGTAGTTCTGATGATCTAAATCGCTTATATTTCATAAAAGAAACTACAAAGAAAATTTATATGCGTAATGCGTTCCAATGTATGTAGACTGACAAAATTTACATTAAATTGACTAAATTGAATAAATTTTCACTACGTGCAGCATGACAAAAAAAAAAATTAACGCGATGACTAGATAGATAATCGATTCACACGACGACGTGTCAGCAGCGAACATTACAATACGACAATTATTAACGAGAAAATTAGAAATTATTATCTATTACGCGCGAGAATTAACACAGATAATTTATCCCGCGCTTTCTACCCTGCCTGCCTTTGCGGCTTTTTATTTATAATATTCTCGCCGCTCGACACATATAATTTGGCGCTTCTTGCCGCACACGCATATCATTGTTTTAGCTGCTGACCACTACCACCCCAGACACTATTACGTCTCTACCCCAGCTGTACTCGACGATCACGCCACCGATCTCGAGGATTTTTGGTATCGGCCATATAAGCAACCAAGACACGACAAAGCGGCGGTGTAAAATAAATCGACGTTCGAAAAATCGAGAATTAATGAATAAACCGAAGAATAATTTCTAGCGCGAACGTCGAATAAAAGATAGTGCCACAAGTACCGAATATTCCATTTTCAAATTTTGAGATAGGCGGTTAATTCGAAGAAAATAGAACTAATGCGGCACTGAGACACGGGGCGTGCAAACATTTCGGGAGATCATCTGTTTGAATAGAAAACACGATAAAATAATGTTTGTGAAATTTTTATTTTATTACAAATTTTTTACCTTTAGGCATGATTTTATGCATGGACACCAGCAAAGGAAAGCCAGTTTCCGGCCGTTGTTCCTCATTAAAAATTTGAAACAGAAAAATAACTAAAGTAAAAATTGATGAAAAACAAGACTGGTTTCATCTACTAATGAAATCTGCGTCTTTATAAAATAAAAAAACATAAGTGTTGATTTTTAGTGAAAATGATATTATTCGCAACTAATTTCAAGGATTAATAGTGATTTTTAATATTTTTATTACAAATATCGCGCTGAAAATTCTTTAAAAATTAACCTAAATTTAATAAAAAAAAAACAACTAATTTCCTGGTTTTAATGGAACAAAGAAGAGTTTTTTATAGCTAAAATATCTTTTTGAATTTTGTCTCCTTGCGAAAAAAGTCTACGGTGCCCATGATTTCATCACACTTCTCCCACTGGAAACGTCAATAATACATTTAATGCTTTTTTTTCATTTTCCACTAGAATAGCTCTATATCTTCGGAACGTCTTCCTTTTTTAATATTTAAATGCTCACTCTTTTTCCTTCTCTACATAAAAGGCGTATTCGCAAACCTTTGCGAGTTTTAATTTTTTTTTTCTTGCATGTGGCATAAAACTTTCAAACTACGAACAAAAGAAAGTTGAACTTTTTACAAACATTTCGTATTAAATGCAAATTAATAAATGCGGGATAAAGTTCTCGCTCACTTAGAAAACCCGTGAGAATTGAAGTAAATCAGGATCATAGCTTTTTAAAAACATCTAATTTTTATCAGTTTTAGTTCTATGATTTCTACGGTTAACTGAAGCCATAATATCCAATAGTATTTGTCCAACAAAAACAAATAGAATTTTAGATCAAATATCTGCCACGTTATAAAAATGTTTTTTCGCGTTTTTAAATTATAATATTTCTAACGAAATTCAAACCTGAGTGGCAACAACGTACATTTAATTCGACGTTGAAAAATGACACGGTTTTATTATAAGCTTGTTGTATGTAACTCCCCCGTAACATTCTCGACCCGAAAAAAAACAAAAAAACAGCACAATTACTTTAAATATATAATAAAATTAGAACATTAAAAGTAATAAAAATTGTACGTATAATTTAGCTTTCGCTACTGGTCGACGTATGGCGCGTCGGTACTTTGTTGATTTTTTCTGATTACCTTTGATGTTCCAAATACATCACTAATACTTCTGGTTGATGTTTCGTATAAACTTGTCCATATCGTGAAAAGATTCAGTTGTAAGTTTCTTTCATTGACTTAACAGAACTTAACGAAAACCGATTTAGACGTTCAATATTCTTTTGAGGGAAGATTCAACGGAATAAATGATCAAAAAACAATACCGACCCTATTTTTTTTTCTGAGGTCTCGTTTGCTGATTTTTTTTATTTTTTTCTGCCCTCTTCTTTCGCCGTCAATCACTACTTGACAACATCTCCAATCTTATATCCAGCAGCAGGTTATCATATACTCTTACATTCACCCTATCACCATCTCAATTATGTATTTAAATTCAGCAGTGTTTACATGGAATTTTCATTTCGTTTAATTGTACAGCGAATATATTTTTGTTTTCTTAAATATAATTTAAAAATAATAATTTATTGCATTTTATAATTCGAGAATTTTCCTAATTGATGTACAAGTGTAGTTGTTCTAATTTGTTTTGCGATCGAATTCACTTCTAATTCGAAACTTTTTTATATGATCTCATGAATTCCCTAACGTGTAATCTCATCTAAACCGATATTTTTTTAACACTACCGTATCTGTTAAAATATTTCGCTCATTACACATGTACGAACGTAAATTATAAGAGGAGGAAAAAACTGTTAAGATTTTATTAAACGATCTGAATCAAATTCACTAAATGGGAGCATTTTTTTAAAGATCGCCTTTGTTTATGCGAGCGGATAACATATCTGTTAAGAGATGACACTTATGCGCATTTTATTCCTTTTTATTTGTGTTCTATCGGTTTATATTTATGTGCTTGCCTTTTTATAGATTTCAAATGAAAATTCACGTAACGTTCATAAATGACTTTTTTTTCCCCTTTTACCCGTACAACTAGCAGCGGTATAATGTCGTAAAACGCAAATACAGTATACGAAACATAAATTTTTGAAGAATAATTTTTCATAAAGTGAATAGCGCGGTAACGAAAAATTCCCAAATAGCAAAAAGTTTTAAAATTCCAAAAAAATACTTAGTCCGCCTAATATTCAGGAATAACAAAACAAAATTATAAAAGGAAATCCGAAAACGAGCATTTTTATTTTGTTCCGAATTTAAAAAATACAAAACTAAACATTTATAACTGAAGCTACGGTTTTAATGTGATTTTGTCAATATTTTATTAAAACGCATATAAACGGAATAAATAAAACAGCTTTAATTAAAATCGATTTTTATTTCTTTATCAGATAAAAACTTATTGAAATTACAAAAATGCAGCGTACTAAAATTTTTTTTCTACTTTATATCAGAGACAAATTCAAAGCAATTTCGTAAAATCTATCAAAGAACATTACAACAGAGAGCTCCTAAAAAATGTAATTAATGGACGATAAAAATTTCAAAAGTTGTTTCTCCCATTATCGTCATAAGGAATTTTTTTTTTTTTTTTTTTTTTTGGCTAATTACATAACTAGTTTCTCAAAATAATTGTCGGTAACTAAAAATGTAACGTAAAAAAAGAAAATCTATTGAAATTTCCGATGGCTGATATTTATTATTTCACGATCTAAACCGTTTACTATCTCTGTTTATTGACGGAAACGCCGTATCCTTTAATATCCATAATGTTGGAACCGTTGAAATTAATTTGTATGGAATTGGTCCTTATCTTCTGCAACAACTCCATTTTTTCTTCAAAGTTCTTTAGGCGTAACGCTATTTTGTTGTCGGCGACCTTGTCATTATTGTGTTGCTTCATTTCCGTGTATTGCTCTTGACTACGTTGCGCTATCATCAGTTGAACATTATGCCTTTCGTACTGATCGAAAATTATTCTCACACTACTTGAAGATTCGTTATTACTATTTTCGCAGTTACAAGCCGAAACATTTTTTGATTCTACATCATCGCATTCGGCATCTGCGACATTCTCGGGATCACCGCTCCTCCTGTCATTTTGTTCGCCATTAAGCAGAGTATCCGAAGTTTTTAACTTTTTGCCGCTGCAAAGGGAATCGTCTTTCGTCGTTCCTTTCCGTTTACTAACTGATACGGTGTACGTTTCATTAGGTTCGTTTGACTGTTCGCAAATCTCTGCATTGTCGCTGATGAAACTAACATTGGCGTCATTAATTTTGTCGCTATTTTTATATTTTCTTTTACGCGTTTTTTTGTCAAGCACAATATTGTCCGAATTCCCATTAACTGCTCTCATTGTACCACTATCGTCGATGGTTGCTCTAACGTTTCTAATTTGATTGAGCTCTTCTTTCTCGGTTCTATGCTTTTTTTGATCGCTTACAATAATATGGTGATCGTCCTCAAATTGAGAATGGCTGCCTTTATCATCAATCAACTGATTTTCGTCGCAGGTCTCCTTTACTTTATCATCCGTTTCGTCGTCGATAATTCCATCGTCACAAACGCCATCGATCGGTGTGTCTGCATTGCTGGAAGTCGATTCGATGTTGACAGCAGACTTCTTTTTTTTAAGACGCTTACTGCTGCTGTCGAATTCGTCGGCGAGATTTTCTTTATTATTAATATTATCGTCGTGATAAATCGGTTTTTCGTCATTCGCAGAATCCATAGAATCAACCAATTTCGTTCGGTCGATTGCACGATTCTTTTTTGGCTTGCTATTATTCTGGTCGAAATTAGTCAGCTGAAATTGCTCTAGCATTACTCCGTTCGTAAACGTTACATTACTGTCTGGTTCATCGTTCAATTTACACTTTTTACCACTTTTTCTTTTCGTTTTGGCACCATCAATTGGCGAATGGCAACTGTTCAAATTATCGTTACTTTTACATAAATTATTCGTGTCCAAAATCAGATTTTTCGAACATTCCTCATAATTATGTACTAGTTCGGCGGTTTCGATTGCTTCTAATTCGGTATTTTTGTGTTTCTTAGATTTTTTCGTTCCGGAATCGCAAACCGGCAATTCAGTTTCGGTATCCGATAAAACAGTTTTTGCATTCCGTTTCTTTTTCTTACCGACGGATTTAATTTTACTTTCGCTCGCAGTAAGTACGGGTTTATCGGCAGTTTCGACGTTGTAATCGTCTTCGATAAGCTGCGTCATTGTCTTACTCGGAAGTTTTAAATCGTTTTCTTCAACGTCCAATTCGTCACTTACTGAAAATCCAAGAATCTCAGATAAGGATTTCTTATCGTACTGCGATAAATCTTTTCCTCGAGTATATCGGTGATAACTGGAAACAAAAACGGCTTATTACTATCGAAAAAATATAAATAATGAAGTTTTTCGCCTCATTCTACCATCGAGTTTTTGTTAAACGCAATAGCCTAATAATTAATAGACGCGTATTTTCTTTCTTCGTTTTTTATTTATTTATTTTTTTGGGGGCGCATTAATTATAGTCATTAACCCAGAGCGAAAGCGAAATTTTTAGAAGTTTCAATTTGTGGCAGCGGGATTCAAACCCGGTTCTACCTCAAAGAAACACCACTGCTTAACCAACTACACCACGGCAGCCGGCTAATAGATACGTCAAGACATATTATGCAACGGTCGAATATCAACCGAGTAATCGTTTAACCGAAAATTATTCGAAAGGATATAGCGACAAGAATCGTGAAAAGTTTCAAAATTCATTAAAAAAATTATATATAGGCGTTTCACGTAACAGCGGTACTATATGAAAATACTGGCACATTAAGCAAAAGTCTCCTTCGAATCGTTTGTTCCCAAGGCATCTTCAAATTTTTTTGGTTGTTACGTCATGTTTTCAGTCGGGTTTCTTCTATCATCGAGTCGCGACTTGCATCATTCGGTCGCCTAAAAAAAACTTGCCCGATGGCGAATGTATTGGGGCCGAGAAAAGGTTCTAAATTTTGCGCAACAGTAGTGTAAAACTTGATTTCAATATGAATGAAAATAATTTGCCAAAACGTTTCGAGTATATTACAGATTGAGTCTAATAATCGCTAATAAAAGTCATACGATTAACCTGAAGTATCATCATCGAAAGTGTAGCCGTAATCAAACTACTATTAATTGCTAATGTGATGTAAATGAAGTAGTTGACAATCACAATTTTTGGAACAAAGTTCTTTTACGCAGCTTGTCGGTAGGAGTAAACTGGCAGAAAAGGCGAGATAACGAAAATCGCGTTATGCGTCGTCCGGCAGGCGAGCTTCACTCTCGTTCTCTATCTCTCTGTCTCTTTCTATTATATACGGGTGTGTGTGTGTGCGTTCGTGCGAGTATCGAGATTCGAGCAGCAAGCATCGTACGCGGTCAGCTGTATAAGCTGAATTCTAAACACGTGTAAATTTTATGGAATTTGAAAATTGGCGCGGTTTTTTTGCGCGACATTAGCACACTTCAACGAGTCTGATGATTTATTTATTGTTTTTGTTTTAATTAATCATACGGGATTTATTTTTTGTTTTTGTTTTAATTCATACGGGATTTATATATGGCGTGTCATTTTTTATCGTATACTTTATGAATGACTTTATACTTGTATATCTACCAAAAAGTGAAAGGAACTTCGTTCCTACCGGGTGTCCCCCTCTAGACACCACTTCTCTTGTTTTTTTTTTATTTTTTTAGGGATTACGATTGACGCAATACAGTTAAATGGGATTATTGATTTATCAAAAAGATTACGCAGAACTATCCCACTATCTTACGATTTCAGACGATTCGATAATTTCGACAGATCTAATAGTTTGTGTCAAGCCCCCATCTAAATTACGCTGTTTTAGCCTGTGATTATAATAAGTACGAAGAGTTTCAAATGGTGTATTTTATTTCTTTATAACAAAATTTACTCCGAAAAAACTTATAATATTCCATCTTCTGCAACGAATTATAATTTACGTTATATAAAAAAAAATAAAATGGTTAAATAGGAAATATTTATCAAAGAAAAAAACGAAATATCATCTATTATAAAATAAATTAAAATAAACTCGGCCACTTACTGAATAACTAAATATTAGCGCCTCAGTTCTAAACAAGCAGCCTAACTGTTTAAGAAAGTATATCCGTGTTATACAAACAGCAATAAAATTAAAATATCTCCTTTAACAGCCCCTATAATTAACAGTTAGGAACCGCCTTACATAAATACCAAACACTGACTAAATAAAATAAAATTATTTTTCGGTATATTAATAATGTAGCATGTACTTCTCTCCTCTTAGATTAAATTAAAATTTTTTTTCGAAAGTTCAAAATATTATATAATACTTCTTCTTTCTCTTCTCAACTTAATGGTTGGTGGGGTATTACCTATTCGTACATGTTAGCTGTACAGATATTCGTAGTGTAGTAGGCAATTATTATATGCAACGCAGGGGTACACACGCAAGACTACATTCGGAACTGATAGTAATCGTTTGATTTATCGATATACAAGTGCAGTCCCGTGTGGGTCTGCTGCGTACTGACCTAGCGCGCATATGATGTTGTACGTGGTGGTTTTCCATTGCCTTCCACGTGATTATTAGCGATTATTTATTTATTTAATTCTTGTAATAAGTTCGTCGTCGCTCGGGACCGAACCCGTGACCTCCATATCAGAAGTCAAGCGCTCTGGCAACTAGGCTATCTCGATGACTATATAATACTAGGAGGCTTAAATTTCTGCATTGTTAATCTATCAAAAATGCTTTACGAGCGTTCACATTTTAATTATTTCTGACTAATTTTAATATTGAAACATTTTACAATTTCTACGGTGTAAAATAAAATCAGAAAAAGAACAACAAGGTACCGTACAATGAAGAAACTTTTTTCATCTATACAGAAATACAGGAAGTTATACGTAATTATTACTGATGTTGCAATTTTTTATATTTAAAGAAGATGAAAACGCACAACGTTTTCTAAGAGGCTACTTTGTCGGTAATAAAGAATGTAATTTTATATTAAAAAGAAAAAATAATGTTTTTTTAAATAACTATAGCGCAAACAGAAATTTTATTTCGCAATTTACAAAATTTTGCAGAGATTGCAATGTGACATACATTTTTCGAGAGAATATGAATTTGTAAAATTACGACAAAGTACGGAAATAGTTGTGGAAAAGGATGAAACTTTCTGAAAAAATAAGCGAATAATATTTTACAGTCGATTTTTGATGAGTAAAAAATTATCAACGAACAGAAAATACCACTTACTGTAAACGTGATTTTAATTTTTCCGACCTTCGCTCTAAAGAAATGGGCGAACCAGCGTTTGTTTCACCATTAATATCGTTATCCGCGCTTTTCAGTTTATTAAGCAAATCTGTAAAACTGTTTCCAATTTGGAGCAATTCGTCATCTTTTTGCTTAAATCCAAGTCCTGTAATGAAAGTTTTAATTTAGCTGCGTGAAAGTTATTACTACGTTATTTAAATTTAAAACTTTTAGATTTTAAAAGACGTGTAGGACCTAATTTAGTATTTATTGCGAGCTTACTATTTCTCATCACACGATTCGGATCTTACAGCGCGATAGGCAGGTTTACTTTTTTTATTTGAACAAAATACGGGAGAATCGCGAAGAGTTATTTTGGATTCGTTTTCTTTTCTGTGCTCATTTTATTTTATAACGCTTAAAAATATTACTATATCATTATGGACAATGAAATATAATTTTAAAAATTCCCCGTTTATTCCCGGTTTTCCTGGTCCAAATTCTTCCAATTTCCTGATTACTAGAATTGTACAAAAAGAAGAATGTTTTTTTTTTTTTTTTTTTCGCTACTATTGATAATATTCGACCATCGCAGCATATTTTATTATACAAATAAAACAGAACTTCGTAATTTATTCTTGAGTGTAAAGTACATTAAAAATTGCATTTATTTTTTGCTTCAAATGATTTTTTCCTTATTAAAAATATCGCTTTTGACTATTTTTACTTCTTTTCCCGGTTTTACGACTATTCCCTCCGGTTAGGTTAGGTAGCCACTTTCTATGTGTCTCTATGCTGTTGATAAAAATCCCACTCGATGAATTATTTTGATTTTTTTTCTTTTTACATAATTTAAATTGTAAGAATCGGCAACGGATTTCATGAAAATATGCGATTATTGAAAAACGAGTTAAAGACCGCCAATAACAGTAACCGGTAAAAAACCAAAAAGTCATTAATTAATAAATTATTCTCAATGTGATAACTATAAAATTGATTAAAATTAACAACAAGCGTAAAGCATTGAAATAATGAGATTTAGAATGAATCGTTAAAACAGCTCGAAGATACTGTTACAGTTAACCTTTTTTTTTTTTAATTTTGTCACGTAATGACCTGATTTTCAGCCGCCTAAATATTATCTTCCTATCGATTCTCGGTCATTTTAGAAAAATTAGAACAAGTATAGGTAATTAATAGACGAAACACTTATTCAAGAAGGGCAAAGATCTTTCATGTAAATAGTTTTTATTTTTGTTTTTTCAGATTTCAGATTTCCCAAAACGTACCAAAAAATGGAAGAAAATATAAATATAAAATTTCAATCTTCGTAACTAAGCTGATTAAGTCCGAATAAAGAAAAGGAAAAAAAGTTTTTCACTGCTTTTATAAACACCATTAGTTCAGATTAGTTTAGTATCGCGTATTTACATTATAAATTAAAAATATATACAAACGAAATATATTATAATATAAACAAAGATTAAAAGAAACAACAACAAACAATATATACCTTTAGTATTCAATTTTACGCGTAATTTCACATTTTCTGAAATACCTTGGTGCTTTAAACCCAATCCTTGGCCTTTCTTCCAACCCATTTTTTCAAGCATTCGTTGACCAAATTTACTATCATCTAATATTAATAATGCCACGCAAAGATTATTAAGGAAAATACATATTAAATGAAGTTAACTAAAAACACTCGTAATGAATAATAATTTTTAAAAATAAATTTATACGTAAAAAAATTCCGTTTTCCATTTACAATTAAAATGGTACTTAAAAAAGGAAATACACAAATGCAATCATGACCCTTTCTATAAGGCGTGAACAAATACACAACAACTTCAATAATGCTAACTTTTTGAAATTTCGCAATTTTGAATGCGCCATCGCTAAAATGATTTATTAAGTATCACATAATTATTTATACGCACGAGTTACATAAAGTGTTTTCCAAATATTTCTTTTACAAAAAATGCTAATAGTTTTGAAAAAGCAAAACTAGTTAATTTCAGAATAAATGGTAAACATAGCTAACCAAAAATTACATTTTAGAAGAATAATCTGATTGAGTAAATAGGTCTGTTAACTTTAGAACAGCTGCTCTGGAAACTAACTCACGGCATTATTTGATGCTTTCAAATTAATGTAAACGTTAATTTTTTACGATCATCTTCAATGATTTTCGGAACTCGCTAATAATTCGAGAGCCGTCTGAAGTTGTGTGATCATAATTATATACGTAATCTGTATCGTGTAGAGCGAAGAATAATTTCCAAGTATTGCGGAAAAAAAATTAAAGATTCCGATTACGTTGTTTACAGTTTTATCAGTATAAAGTGATCTTGTCCTTTCTAATATTTATAATTAATCATTTTTTTATCAACCCGTTCTGATAAAAAATGTAAATGGACGACGCACGAAGAGGTATTATATGACAGATTTATTCGGTCATTAAGTTTTCTCTAAGTCGAAATTCTCCAGTGTAAAGCTTACAAGGTAAGCACCCTCCTGGACTCTTTTGAAGAAACCCAACGTGTATACATTACCTACAAACGAGAAAAAACCATTTATTCGGAAAATTCCGTAGTCCAGAAATATTTTCGAGTATCTGATTTACGTAAAAAAAAAAAATTTATCCAGAGTTTCCGAGTGGATTCTAATATTTCTAATCCTAATTTAATTAAAGGAATGCAATTATTTTATCGACAATATTATTCTTCCATACAGTTCTAATACATTTGAAAACATGCCCCTAGTATCATAACACAAGACACACCTACTTAAAAAAATCATCGTAAAAAAACCTAATTTCTCATTATCTTTCAAAAACAAATCCTCACTCTAAGTTCAAAGGTGATTATTTCATATAAAATAATAAACCACTTTCCAAATTAATTCAAAATACCTTCTAATAAATTTGTTCAACTATTTTCCGAAGGAAAATATAATCCCGCCTGGTTGAAATTCATTTATTCCTCTTCCGATTTTAAAAAATCTCATCCTATCGGCCTATTATTTCTTTGATCTCTGTGTAACTCTCGAAAGAATTATTACGTACAGGTTTAACAGGCAGCTGCCGTATAAAAACATACTTCCACTGAACATGTTTTTGGATTTAGAAGTAATTTTGGCAGCCTCTACTGTACTGCTTCCCCTGTTTCTGAAATATGCAGAGTACGCCAAAAATAAACTTTTGATCCTTTTTGTATTTTTCTATAAAATAGCGCAGTCAACAACCACTTTCAGCAGAGAAAAAGGAAGATTAGAAACAGTACAAATTTTGTTTACTTATGCGTGATATATTAAGTACTAAAAATGATATGTTAATATTAATTAAGCGTCAACCATTTTTTTCGCAAATTTATGCATCATTTGTTTGCAGTGAGATTTATGTGCCTTTAAAATTCGCTGCGAATATTTTCCTTTAATTCTGCCCGAGTTTGTCACTTATTGCTTTAAAAAATAGCCTCATAAAAAAAAAATCGCAATTAGCAAGACTAGCGGGCGATTGAGATTCCGAGCGAAATTAAATTCTAAAGACATAACGCGTTTCCCGAATGAAACATCGTTTTTGCCTTGCTTCTAGCATATTTTAGCTTCATCATAATCAAACTATTTACTAATAAATTACTATTTTTTTCTTAGTTCCGGTAAAAAAAATATATTATTAACGTATCAACATACTAACTTTGATTTACTGTTACAATTATTCCATCTTCTGCAGACTTACCCTTAGTTATTAGTAGATTTTTCGCTGCTCAGTATCGACCTATTTTGTTTGTTTACTAATCCATTTAAGTGAAAATGTGCCTCACCTATCATATTAGATTTTTTTTTTTTTTTTTTCTAGTAAAATTTCACCCGCTTCAAGTTTAGCTAATAGAACTTTATAAAACTGTTTGTGTCTCTTGTAATTAGTTTGCGCTGTAGTTACTATGTAAAAATAATTTTAAACGGATGCATATTTAAATGTTCGAGGAAAATTTGTCTCGCGATAAATGTAACACACTGGAATGATTAACGATGTTCATTAAAAAAGAATACTTGGCGGCCTGTTTTCTAGGACCTTTCGATAACACCCGCCTATCGTCATTATTTAATATTCTTACTCATTTAGCAGTTCCTTTACAATTCACTAGGGCATCTGTAATCTGCTTAAAAATATAAATTGGTATTTTCACAACTAATACAGGGACAAACCACCAGATCATTTATATTTCGAACTTCACCAAAGATCTATCTTGACTCCTATTCTATTTAATATTTACATCATGAACATTACGCAATGACCATTAATCAGCAATTACCATATACTTTCTTATGCGGACAACCTCGTTCTTCTCTCATGTCATAAAATCTATGCTATTAAATATAATTAAATAGCGACCTACACGCAGTTTTAAAATTCCTGACTACCCGGCATTATCTCTCGCACCACGAAAATACGATACAATAGTTTCCACTAATTGTCCTATTATTTATATCCACCCCAGTAAACGGAGTCCTTGCCCGGTTTTCCATTTCACACAAACATCTTGAAGTTGTTTTAAATTTCCGGCTCACTTGGAAAAAAAAATTGAATAAACGTATTTTCCCCCTTAACGTAATAATCTAAGTTAATTTAACGATCAGATGTCTATATCTTACATCAGGACTATGGCCGTTCCTTATAATCCTATATTAGGGACGTAAAATACTGCTCCAACATAATTATTCCTCTAAAATTCGATTGTAAATATAAAATTAAAATTCGGTCAATGTAAAGAGTATATAAATTACGAGTATATGGATATTTGTTGTATTATATTGAGACGAAGAAAGGTTCCAATAAATGTATGTAGTTCGATATACGAAAAACGCTCAATAAATGCTGTGAAATTTTTCAAATAGATAATCTCCATTAGGTTTCGATATTTAAGAATTTAACGAGTAAATTATTGGAGCATCAGAAATGTGAAAAAGAATTTGAAAAGAAAGGATCCTAGTTTCGATTCCCGAAAACGAGATATAAAGATACCAATTATTAGTCTAAAACGGGGTTTTGACATTAATGCTTATATTGATTGGTGTTAAAACGGTTTTCAAATAAGGAACAGCCATATTCCTGATGTAAGATATAGACATCTGATTATTAAATTAACTTAGATTATTACGTTAAGGGGGAAAATACGTTTATTCATTTTTTTTCCCAAGTGAGTCGGAAATTTAAAACAACTTCAAGATGTTTGTGTAAACTGGAAAACCGGACAAGGACTCCGTTTACTCGAGTGGATATAAATAATAGGACAATTAGTGGAAACTATTGTGCCGTATTTTTGTGGTGCGAGAGATAATGCCGGGTAGTCAGGAATTTTAAAACTGCGTGTAGGCCGCTATTTAATTATATTTAATAGCATAGATTTTATGACATGAGAGAAGAACGAGGTTGTCCGCATAAGAAAGTATATGGTAATTGCTGATTAATGGTCATTGCGTAATGTTCATAATGTAAATATTAAATAGAATAGGAGTCAAGATAGATCTTTGGTGAAGTTTGAACTTCCTCTTTCTGGTGTAGTTTGAAATATGTGACCATTACTAAGCCCTTTCTTTTATTTAAAAAAAATAAGTCATTCGAGTAATATTTTAATTTCTCTTTCAGCCTTAAAAAATTACTTTAATTATAAATCTCACCTCCTTAATAAAATTAGAAATTTATTGTACACTTTGAGTGACTTAAATTTTAAAATTTTGGGATGCTTATTGGGCAAAACCATGCACTGCAAAATATCATCTTCTTTGAGTATAACTTTTTTCCTTTACAGAGACAAACTATGAGCAAGACTCTTATTTAAAATTCCCGATCCCCTGCAATTTCAAAAGCCTGTTAGCTTCTACTAAAATTTAGCTACATTACATTATCTTTAATTTTGTTATCTACACAAATATTAATGTATAATTAACGTAGATCACTTCTTTCAAGAGGGTAAATCTTCGCAATCCAAAAAAAAAGTTAACAGTAATTGTAATCAAACTGCTAATAAGTAAACAATAAATTGTATGCCTTAAGTTTGAATTCCATCTTACATATAAAAATTCATTCTACATTATGGAATGTTAATGAAACGGAAAAAATAATAGTGAACATTTTTATCTGCATTCTTATTTGTAGAACGTATTTTTGAATTTATTCGCATCAGGATAAATTTCAAGTACCACTATTTTAGTAAATATTACGAATTAAACTTATCCTTAAACATGAATAGTTAGTCTCTAATTTATTCTAAATTAAATAACCACTCCAGGTCTAAAGTTATATTAACAATTTATTTCACACATTTTAAATGTATATTTTCTTTATTTTAAATAAATCAAATTTTTTAAACAAACATTTATGTATTACTCATACTAGTCAGTAGATACTAACGCGAAATGCAAAAAACAAATTAAATGAGACATAATAAACAGTAATTAGCAATCTAGTTTTGGATTAATTTCATACAGTAACGCTGGAAAATTAAAATAATGTCTTTCGAGTATGTTAATATACAACAAATGCGTACAAGTTAAAATTAAGTTCATGTTAATCCATAATATTAAGCAGTGTAAACTCAACCAAACAGGGCAGCGAAAAAATAACTTATTCGGTTAATCAGAAAATGGCATTCATCGTGAAAGACCAAACAAGAATTTTAAATGAAACAGACAAATCACAAATAAGTGAATTCTTGCTTATACGTTGTAAGGTTGTGTATACCAGTTCTACTTATATTATTCGAGCTAATCTGACGATATTTTTATTAATATTGTTTTACATTATAAATAAAAAATAAATAAAATAAAATAAGCAAAAAATAGAAAAAGCCGGGTAGTAAATACTTCAATTGTCAACTTCCATTATATTATACGTTAATAAAAGCAAATTATACTTTTAATTTACCTTTTGACCAATCATTAGATGCTCTAACATTTAAATGATACGTTTTACTTTTCATTTTACAATACAAATCACTAATTGTAAAAAGTTTTTTATTAACTTTGAAAAATTTTATTGAATTTGTATCTATGACGGGTAATAAACTGTTAAAAGCATAGAGGTAATATGGTTAAGAGAACGATATGGAATATAATTTTAATCCAACGGCTAACTAAATGTAAATAAAAAATTTAATTAACAATGATATTAATTTGTAGATCGATTTCTGACTTTATATAAATAATAAACTCTACATTTCGTCGCTATCATATAGTTTTTTATGTTTAAATAAGTAAATAAGATAATAATGTAACACCTAAATATATATATAAATAAAATTTAATAATATTTCAATAGATTAATTTATTATATTTATTAACTTATAAATATGTCTTTAATTTTAAAAACTGCTCTTTTCAGATTACATAATAATAAAATGCAATTACAAAATATTCGCAAAATATTGTTGCGATAAAAAAAAAAAAAATCAAAAATTAACAAAATAAATTAAACTTGCAATTACGAATTATCGAGAGCCGCCAAAATTAGATATAATGCTTTTAACATCAAATGATCAATTATCACGGTTGTTAATGTTGTTATTAATTATCAATTATCATTTTGTTTCGGGCTGCCTGCATTGTCGAACAAATCATATATTTTCGAAATGTTAATATAAGATATATTATATAAATACTATTTATTATTACAAAATTGTAATTATGTCGGATAAAAGGTTAACAAACAGTTTTAGAAGTTATGTTGATTATGATCAGGTAAAAATTTGAATTTCTATTTTAAAATTACTTAACGCGAAAGAATTTTGTAGTGTCTTATTTTAACAATTTTTTTATAATATAATTGTCATTCACATTAAAATACGTGATCAGATATTTTTGATGTTAACATGTTGATGCATCTTATCTTAGGTTTTTGACAGTAGTGCCGAAGATTCCTTTTTAGAGCAGTTAGCTTTAAAATTATTACCAGGTATTTTTCAAATAGATTATCATTATTATTATGGCAAATTTAATTATTAAGCACGTAATCAAAATAGCGCTAACATAATGTAGGACTGTTAGCGAAGATAATTTTTTATTGTTTTCTTTTTACTTTTTTAATTTGCATATTACGATGTATTTTGAAATTGTATTGATTATTTGAATTAGGTGAAACAGTTATTGCAGAAGCACAGAGGGTACTAATGTTTACACCTGTCACAGGTCAAAAAACAGGAAAATTAGGCACTTTAACGGTTACTAATTTTCGACTGTCTTTTACGTCTTCTGAAGAAAAAGAGGATGTAAGTGAATTATTATATTCATTATGAAACTTAACAATTTCTATAAATAGTTTTTTATTTGCTATTTAGGCGTTAAATATGTATTTAGCAGCTGATAGTTTATACATTTTAATGAAAAAAAAAAAATATTGCGTTGTTATGATTTTTGAGTTATTTTTTAATGTATATTTTTAAATTTTAAATATTAGAATATTAGAAAAATATCAAATATGAAAAATATATAATATCTTTATAACAAATTAGTTCATAAATAAACGCGGTTAACAAAATAGAGGAAAAAATGTATATTTTATATGTAGGAGGTGTACTGGAAAAACTTTTTAAAATTCTACTCATTTCTTTTTTAGTTGGAGGGGGAATCCATAACAATGTATGTATACACACGCATACACACATATACACTGTACATATATTTATATACGGTTTTTTAATGAATCTCAATAAATTATGAATTTTAGGTAGTTCGATAGTTTATTATTCAAAAATATTGAATAAATTTAACGCAAAAGAAAAATAAAGAAAGCATAAATCAAATGAGTTACACAACTTGTCCATAGCTCAGATCGTGTTAAATAGCGTTACCTAATGTAAATGTTTACATAAAATAATTAAATCGAACAAAAAATTAGATGGAATAAATTTTATATTAAATTTCGATTTCATCAAATTGATTAATATTTATTGAAGCAGTTTTTGTTGTTTTTTTTTTTTTGTTTTTGTTTAACCTATTAAGGGCATCGAATTTTACTAAGCTGGAATTTGTTTTCAAAATTGAATAAATAGATAGTAGGAATATTTTGGCAAATTTTTATAAATAAATATAGAATACAACAAGTTATTGTAGTCGGGAAAATTTAGACATAAAATAATGGTAAGCAAAAATTTAACCATACTGAATATTTTTGTTTATTATTTTCTCTCCCTTTAAGTTCCGAACTGTTTTTTAATGTAACTTATTTGAGTTTTTTGGATAGATTTTATTCAGATATACCTATAATTATTACGCCAAATTGTTTTTAAAAAATTCGGTAGGATTTTGATCCAATAACTCCAACTGTAGATACAGCCTTGTGTGCATGTATATTTCCTTAGTCGTACTACTTGATTTCGAGTGTTGTGACTACTTATTCGTACAAATATAAGTAGTGCTTATGGTAATTCTTGGTGAAACGCGATTGTACGCATAAATACTCCCGAAAATCATTGCAATATTTTATTGTTGCAATGTAAACACAGTCTGAAGTATGTGTGTGTCTGTTTGTTATTATCTTTTCCTCCTGACTATTAATAATTATTAATTTTTACTTGTCGCTACCAATTCTCGAACTGAAAACTCATTTCGTCGTACCGTCATTGTAGTGTTTCAGTTATCGTGAACATGAAACTTCGTTTTACGGTTATAAGCGGTTAATTTAATTTCGCCAAAATTTTGGGTATATATATATATATATATAGTGTGTAACCAAAATCGTATGCGTGTATATCAGAGTCGGAAAAGACATATATTTAAAATACAAATAAAAATTTTTGCATAATCTGTAATAAACTTAAATATATAGATGAATTTTCAGTTGCGACTGTTGAGGAAATTAGTTACGTTGATTGAAGCTATAATAGGTCAAATTTATGAATGGATAGTTTAAAATTACTTACTGCTAAAACAAGTAAAGGTTTAAACTTTCATTTAAAAATTTAATATGAATTATAGCTGCGAATAGATAGTAATTTAATTACGACATATGGCAGCCTGTCAAGTCAAGTTTAAGCCGAGAAAAAGGAACTAGCGACGACGCAGCAGCCGTGTGTATATATTCACGAACCATTTGAAGCTACTTTTAACCCCTTAATAACTCAAAATCTATTTAACATAAACACATGAAATTTGGTTTATTTATTAAACCCCCTTAGATTAACTAGAACCCCAAATTTCATAAATACAACTCAATCGGTTATTGAGATACTAACTTCTAAAAATCGTAATTTTTGTCACTGACTGATATATAAATCAAAAACCTAACCCACTTCCAGGTGACCTAGAAAGTTGAAATTTGGTGTCCAGCTGGGTAATTATGGCTGTGCAAAGGAAAAAATCTCAGAACTCAGTGAAATTTTCATATTTTTTACGTAATTTCGTCCGTTTATTTTAATTTAGTTTATATCACAGTTAGATTGCTAGATGTAAAGTTATGCAAATTAAGGAAACGCCGGAAATTGACAAGTTTAGCTCTGTTATGAAAATAATTGGCTCGCTGATCTTTTAACCGTCAACATGTTGTTGTTGTTTAACTTTCGCTTCGAAAAACGCTCTTTTGCCTCTCGTCATTTTGTATGTTTGTCAGTCTTTGCATCGCAGTTTATTTCGTAATTTACCCCTTTTAATCGTTTCGGAAACAGTCGACTTTTAAGACTTTTAATCAATATCGAGTATTTCATAATATTTCGCTAATAAACAATTTATTAATTGACCGGTGGTACATCGTTTTAAACGTGGTTCGAAAACATTTTGGTCCTTCGGAACATTAAACGAATAGTATGACGGTAGTTTTAAAGTTAGGTGATAGACGAACTCGATAACTTGACTTTCAAAAAGTGCTCACTTTGTAAGCCTATCTTTTGAAGAATAAACGATTTGAATTTGAATTTGAATTTGAATTTGAATGAATAATAATAATTTCTTTTTGCAGAAAGTAATGATATCCTATCAAAAACATAAATGTAAAAATGGGAGCCAAGTTCAATATTAAGAATATTCGTCGTTATCGACTTTGCCGACAAAAGAATTGAGATCTAAATGGGTGCCAAGTTCTGTAGATGATAATGAAATTTATTTAAAAGAACATACAACATTCTAAAATAAATTTTTAAAAACACAATTTCTTATTTTTTTCATAGACAACAATGTTTGCTATTTAAAAATATATGTAACTTCTTAAATTTGAACAGTCGAATTATTTACACAAAGCAGATATTTAGGATAAATTCTAACGATTTGACTTGGCTAGTTTTTACCAGCAAACCAAATTTTTAGAAAAGTAAGATATGTTAACCTTGCAATATAAAAACAACTTCAACAGTTTCCCCTTCACTATGATTTTATGTAGACATTCGTCGACTATGCTGAAGAATTTGTGATCACTATTGGTTGTTATAATTATTGTATATGATGATTGTGATTCCTGTTCCATTAATTTTCTGATCAGTCAAGTACAGGTACTCTATGTATATTGGGCTTAGTCCGGCCAATTTTTCTTTCCTAAAGATTTTACTTAGCCATCCGTGGGTAATGTTGAACATTTACGGGCTATGGTTGTCTGTAACCTTTTTCCTAATTAATTATTATGTATCTTTCATTAGTTGACATTATTCCTGTATCAACTGGTTAGTGGCTAAATGGCTTGATAGTTAACTGAAGCCGGACCAAAAAAAAAAAAAAAAAAAAAAAAAAAATTGTGTATAACATAAAAAAGATAAGTTGATTAGCCAAATATAAGATAACGTGTATGTGAAAACTAGCCAAATCGAATCGCGAGCTTTAATTTATCCTAAATACCTGCTTTGTGTAAATAATTCGACTATTCAAATTTAAGAAGTTACATATATTTTTAAATAGCAAACATTGTTGTCTATGAAAAAAAGTAAGAAATTGTGTTTTTAAAAATTTATTTTAGAATGTTGTATGTTCTTTTAAATAAATTTCCGGATCATCTACATAACTTGGCACCCATTTAGATCTCAATTCTTTTGTCGGCCAAGTCGATAACCATGCATATTCTTAATATTGAACTTGGATCCCATTTTTACATGTTTTTGATAGGATATCAATTACGCTGGAAAAGAGTTAGATCGTTATACTTTTTTTTTTTTTAACAATTTAAATATTCTAATTCACATAAAAGGAGAAACCAATTATTTTAATTTAAATTGATAATATCCGAATATTCTAGATTCATTTTTAACAATATTGAAAAGTATTCTTTTCGCGGATTATGAAATATATCAATTGATTTTTTGTTTTTGAAGTTTAATATTCGTTATTTCCGAACGATGTTAAATAAATTCTTTTAAAATTGAAATTGCCTTAAATCTTAATAATGTAAACTATTGTTTTTAATTATTTCTGTCAATATTTTTATTATAATGAAATTCGAATAAACAATTCATCGTGTACAAATTTTTCGGATTCCTGTTTTAAAACAGGATTTATATTACCAAGGAAATTTGTTGTTGGGAGAAAATGATGTTTGTTTATCTAATGTGGACTCATTATATTTATTTACTGGAGAAAAAAAGCGAAGATTAATTCCGGGTCATAGAGTTCCTGATAAAGTTAAAGCTTTGTTTATAATGTGTAAGGTATTTACGATTTATTATTTTTTTTAATTATAAACGCGTTAACATATATTCGGTAAAAAAAAAAAAAAAAAAAAGTAACTCTTACGGTAATGTTTAATTTTTATTACTTAAAAAAGAGAGAAAGCAAATAAAGTACAAAAAATCTACAAAAAAAAAAATGTTAAGTGAAACAAATGATGTTGATGTATTAATTACAGTAAGGTTAAATTAAAAAAAAAAAATACATATGATTTTTATTTGTTTTTCACTTTAATTTAATCATTTGTGTGTTCACTTTCGATATAAAGCTGTTTTTCGATAACGTTTCGAATAATGTAAGAAATAAAAATTACAAAATAAATTTTGAAGACTAAAAACAACTATTTTAAGAAATTTTATTTCAACTTTTACATTTGTACTTGTCTATTTTATTTTAAATCGTCAAAATTTAATTTCGTAGAATATGAGGGTGTTAACGTTCAGCTTTAAGCTTTCTCCTGTCGGACACGCTAAAACTCTTACCAACGTATTGCTTCATCATGCATTTCCACGAAGACATCAGTTACTCTTTGCTTACGATTACAAAGAAGAATATTTCAATTATAATAAAGAAACGCCAACGTTTAGAACATATAATGAATGGAATAAAGAGTTAGCAAGAATTAGTGGTAAAGGATGGCGATTAACGTCAGTCAATAAAGATTTCAAGCTATCAACAAAGTACTATTTTTTTATATGATTTTGTTATTTTATTTTAAATTCTGACAACTATCCCAAAAAATATGTACAAACTTCATCTTCTTTCATACTACTTTTCTTTTTTTTTTTCTTTTTTTTCTTTTGTATCCGTTCAAAGTTTATTAAATACTGTAAAATTTTGAGAAGTTGAAAAAAAGCGTTCTTTCTCTTCATTTGCAAACTGTCTGGAAAAAAATCGAAACTTAATCGGAATTAAGTATAGATGTTGAAATGTGAAAAAAAATACAAGCATTTCAAAAATTTCTCACTGACACGACGTTTATCATAGAATAGTAGAAGTTTCATATCTTTATGCTGTGCGTGCAGATCATAATAAAGTTAAATACGCCATAATCTCAACATTCTTTGTCTATTAAAATTTCAATGTGAAATTTGTGTTTGAAAAATTCAAGGCAAAAATATGATTTTTTGAATGAATGGAAATTTAAAAATGCAAAATTAACTTTGCTTTCTCGTTCATGTGATGATGGTAAAATTTCTCAAATTTCTTTTCATAGTTTGAAACATTTTAACGGTAAAAGCCTACTCTGAATCTAAAAACAATTACAAAAAATTAGGGAAACTGGCGATGGCGTTGAGACCAGAACTTGCCACTACCTTCATTTGTGCCGTTAAGCACATCGCATTGTTATTTTTCACGATGACTGTCGCGATCGGTTGTTTACTATTGCACTCATTACCTATTATGTACGTACGAAGTTTTTGGCGTAGTTTTCCAAAGTGTAGTGAACTTGTTTTTGTTAATATTTATCTTAGTCGATAATATTCATTTAATATAATGTTAATTTATCATTTAAATATCAATTTTTTAAATATTTCGTTTAATACAGATACCTTTTCTGTGTAGTATGCCGCAGTGGTTTGTTGTCGGTAAAGATGTTCATGATTGTCAGCTTACGTTAGCTGCGCAACATTTTCGTTATAAGAGACTTCCGGTATGGTGTTTTAGTACGCCGTTCGGCGCCGCCCTCGCCAGAATGGCTGATTTACGACCAACAATAACGGACAGGTAATTCTTCAACGGAAAAAAGTGTTGAATTTAAATGTAGTTTATGCCAACATAATAAACAGCTAGCATATAAATCGCGAAATTTAGTCGTTTAAATTAATTGTTCGATTGTATGAAATATATATTTCCAGAGATCAGGAAAACATCATGTTGGAAACAATTAGAAAATCACACCCACGTCATGTACCTCCCGTTATATTAGATTTAAATAAAGAGTTGCCTTCTCCTAAAGAACTGGAAGTCAGTTATAACAAATTAAGAGAACTTTGCGCTCCAGGTTTGAATCAGTTTTAATGTCTTAAAAAAAACAAAACAAAAAAAAACGCATTTCAATTTTATACATAGTTTGTTATGATTAATTGATTAATAATTTGTGTTACAGGTAGCTCGAGACAATTTTGGGCACAAGATAGTCATTATTATTCGTTATTAGATAATTCAAAATGGTTATTACACGTTTCGAATTGCTTATACAAAGCTTCAGAAGCCGCCGATACTCTTCATAAGGAAATTTCCGTAGTTATTCAAGGTTATATTATACCCTAAATATTTAATATTATTAAAATTTAATCTCTAAATAACCGCAGAAACGCTTGTGCGTTTTCTTAAACGTTCGGATAAATGAATTTTTCGTACACTTCTACGTAAACATCTACGAGAGTTGATTTTTTCGGAGATTATAAGAGTAAGATGTTAAAAATTTGAAAATATTTCTGAATTTAATAAAAATCGGAAGAATAGAAAAGTTACAGAACGAAATTTCGTTAAAGTTTTCTAAAACCGAGTAAAAAATATGATACGCAAATTACTGCTAGCGCATTGAGTATTTTCTTTTGTATTACACGAAAAAATACTTAAGAAATAAAATAAATCAGGTCAATAGTAATTACTACGTGTAACCTTAGAGTATCGTCAATGAATCCAGGCCAATATTTCTTAAATCGTGGAAATAAAAAAAATGGCATATTTACTCTGCGTTCTAAATTCTGCTCCTCAAAAATGTTGAATATAGATTTAAGTGTGTATATTTTTTGTTATTTCATACTAAAATGAAATATGCGTAAACAATTTTAGACAATGTACTAATTTCGGAAAATTATATATACAGGGTGCGGCAGCATAACTTCCTTTTTTAAAATGATGGGCATTGCATTTCATTCCAGCTGGTGATTTAAATTCCGTAATTAACCGCAATCATTATACGTCCTGGAATAAGCATTGGCGATTGGCCAGGAAGGGTTCATACTTTAATATCGTCCAACCTTTAATTCCGACACACCCATGGTATCTCCACGTGTCAATTTCAATGCCTCCTCATCTCCTCCGCAGATATGTTACTATATTGTGTAGACTGCGTATGGGGCATTCTCATGTGTCACATAATTTTATGCATGCTGATAACCAGGGACAATGCAATAACCATTCGTCTGTTAACTTTTTGGAGGACATAAATCATGTTTAATTGCGAGAAATTTGAAGACAGTAGACATACTTTTTTTTAATAAATTGATATCCCTCGGTCCACCGTATTCCCTGCATCATTTGCTAGGATGCGGAGAGAAGGCTCAATTTTTGATTTTTAAGTTTATTTTTCAAGATTGTTATTTAACTTATTTGTATGTAGGACTATTTTATTTTTTTTTTTTTATTTTTTTTTTCCCCTTCGCTCCCGGAGTTTGTTTATCCTTACTATTCACAGGTATTTATTGTCTTCCGTTAATAATAGTTCTGTCAAGTGCGTCCTATATTGATTGAATTCAACCAGAAGATATGATCATCGCCGACCACGAAGATATGGTGCAATTTGTACCATCTTAATCTAACGAGCAAAATATTATGGCTGTTCAGTTGAGTCTGGAATTTCAAGTTCCCGGGTACTGACCAGAATAGTCAGGTTATTGTCCAAATGATTCCAGGCAGACAGGCTGTGGGTAATGTTAATTCATTTACGGCCATAGTTGTCCGGAAATTCAAAAAAAAATATATTTATCTTGCTTAGTTGGTCCGGATAGATGGCTGGTGAATTGTCCTCGTCATTAGATTTTCATTTGCTCATTTTTCCAATACGTTTTTCTTTATTCATATAAAAAAAAGAAAAGAAAAGAAAAAGAGAGAAAAAGAAGAGGAGAAGAGAAGAGAAGTTGGAATAATTTAGACTTATTTTGATATGGAAGTGGCCAAATGGTAAGCTACTTAGCCGCCAGGCCATAAAAAAAAAAAAAAAAAAAAAAAAGCGCCACTTTTTTTCTACTAAATTTAAAGAAATAATAACAGAAAATCGAAATAAAACTGCAAGAGAAGAAGCATACATATTGCCAATGGGATCTAGAGTATGCATTTCGATTTTCTGTTATTATTTCTTTAAAAAAATTAGTAGAAAAAAGTGGCGCATTTTAAAAAAGGAAGTTATGCTGCCGCACCTTGTACAAGTGTATTTCAATATTTAAAATTATTCTAACTTTTAAATATAAGACGTTTACTGTAACCATTATATTTATAGGTATTTTAATTAGTTATACTAGCCGGCTCGTGTTGTCCAGCTGAAAAATAATGCACTATATAACTGCATTAATTAAATCAAAAATAACGTTTATTATTATTATTATTACCGTAATAGACCATCTATGCGCATATTTGCGCGAGCGATGGGCCTTTAAAAGAAAAAATAAAAACAATAAAAATTTTCTTCACAATGAAAACCCTTAAAAAAAGAAATGAACAAATAAAAATAAAAATATAAAAGTAAATACAGTAATCCAAACATTTTTCAAGTTCGATTAGAAAAGTAATAAAGATAATAAATCCGGCTTTATAATGATCTATAATTAATATATAATTAATTATAATTACACGCATCTATACTCTAAAATCTAAGGGACAAATTAAAATTAATTGAAGGAAGAAAAGTGGATCCGCCATACGTCATACATTTGGTTAAACGTGACTTCAAAAGTAATATAATAAAAATTTACGTCTTTTTTTATAATTTTTGAGGCTTTTAAGATTATCTAACACACATTCTGGTAATAAGTTGTAAAGTGACGGGACCATGTCCTGGAATGGTACTTATTAAATTTGGGTACAATTGTTAATGTTTTACCGGAACTCCTGGTTACCCCATCCTTGACAAAGAAACCGAATTAATTTTTATATTTCAATAAGAATAGCATTAGTTGAGTTTTATAAAGTGTATTAATGTGATAAAAATTATAATCAGTATCAGGGTAAATATTTTTAATAATTAATTTAAATATCCTATTATGCAAGCAATTTATCTGTTTTAAGTTGTACCGCATTTCTCCAGTGTAGTAACCCATATGTCTAAACGAGTAAATAAAGCGACTGGTATAACTGGTATAAAAGATTACCACTAAAAAAAGTCATTTAAATAATAGAAAATATAATTTAATTTTCTTAATTTTTGTTGTAGTTAATTAGTATGTTTATTCCACATTAATGGACAGTCCAAATGGACCCCTAAATACTTAATATTGTAAACTCTATAGCTATCTTTTCATTTAAATTAACCATTACTCCATTCCACTTGTTTTGCTGTAAATTACTGTAAACTATAATTTTTTTTTTTTTTTTTTTAATTTACTATTAGTTTATTTCTATTAAACCACTTTAATATTGCATTAATCCCATTTTAGAATCTCACTCTAGCGTGAGCTCACAACTAAAACAGTATCATCGGCATAACTGCATATTTGTCCAGATATTTTGAGATCACACAATTCATTTATGTATATTAGAAATAGGATGGGTCCCAAAATACTTCCTTGTGGTATCCCACGGAATTACGTAATATAATCACTGTGTACATTATTCATCTTGGTTTTATATTTTCTTTGGACTAAATAGGATGTGAACCCCAGTCGTAAATGATCCCTTGGAAACCATACGAATATAATTTTGCGAGGAGAATTTTATGGTCAATAATATTAAAGGCTTTTCGCAAATCGAAATAAACTGCTAGACAAGATTTACTACACTCTAAGTTATTGGTTATGTATGAGATATGTTTAAATATCGCTAAGTCAGTACTTTTCCCTTCTACAAACCCATATTGATTTTCACTGAAAAAATGTATACTATGTAAAAAATTTACCATCCGGATTTTAATACATTTTTCGAAAATTTTTTAAATAGTGGATAAAATACCTATCGGTCTGTAGTTTATCAACTCGCTTTTATATACCGGAGTGATTAAGCCTAATTTTAGAATATCCGGAAATTTTCCTGCCTTAACTGATTCATGGTTTGATAAAAAAAAACCCAATTTTCTTTGATCAACAGTATGGACAAACAATCAGCACCGAAAGACGTTTTATTAGGAAGCGACATCATTGCATATTTTACTTCGCTTTCTATTAAGTCTATAAAACCGAAAGTACCAGAAATCGAAGTATGAACTATGAAAGACTGATTGCTAAAATTCTCATCCTTAACCAGCTCATTTACAGAACTAAAAAAATAATTGTTAGACAAGCGATCTCCTTTTCATGTTCAACTACCGGTCATTTTGCATTACCTATTTTTATTTGTGTGTCCATATTATTCTTATTTGAAGGGTAAATTAACGATAATGATTATGTTTACAGAAACGGATGGACGTGATATGTGCTGTGTGATATCCAGTCTAGCCATGTTGCTGTTGGACTCGTACTTCAGAACACTATACGGTTTTCAATCTTTGATACAAAAAGAGTGGGTAGCTATGGGACATCAATTTGGTACACGACTTGGTCACGTATATAATGTAGAAATGCAACAGGTGCTTTTCTTTATTGCTTAATATTTTTGAATAGACTTATTGATCGAAAAACCGAAAAAATTGCCGAATGAATTACTATTCGAGATTTAACAAAAATAATATATAACTTCAACGATTATTTTATTGTTTTTGTAAAGTAATGACAAAATATAAACGAACAGTTTGAGATGTCTTAATAATGATTAAGAAGACTTCTTTCTAAATTTTCACTTTAACCACTTACCGCATTCCATCGGGAAATTTCAGAATTTTTTAAATTTAAAATATATTTCGTTGCGCTAATGTTGAAGATCTAATAACGAAGGGAAAAAATTTGGTACTTTTTAACAGAAAATACTGATAACAATAACCGTTAACAGTGGTTAATAAAACTTTCGCTGTTGTTAAAAATTTTAAAAATACAAGCTGAATTTATTTTTTCATTATCTTTCGTTCAACTGAAAAATATATGTGTGCGCGCCCGTATTGTATGTTTTATTTTTTGTAAAATTCTGAGATACGCCGTTCTTTTTAAGAACCACTGATGTGTGGTATCCGTAGAGATTTTCTAAAACGATATCTATTTAGATTTGTTGAGTAGGATTTTTGTCTCCCCAAAAATAATTCTTATATTTTAAGGTTTTGTTTTTATTTCATTTTTCATAATATGCTTTTCAACAACATTTCGGTATTTTAATTAAAATTTAAACTATCATTTATCTTGGACTGTTAATTTTGCAGCTTTTAAATTTGAGAAACTTGTTTTTCCGTATAATACTGCGACGATAATCCAGATCATTAATACATGTAGCATATGAAGGTATAAAATAATAAAGGAATATGTATTATATGTTGCAGTCGCCGGTGTTTCTATTGTTTCTCGATTGTGTCTGGCAACTTGTGCAACAGTTTCCTACTTGTTTCGAATTTACGCAAACTTATTTAACGACTTTATGGGATTCAGCGCACGTGTCTATATTCGATACATTTCTTTTCGATTGTGACAGAGATAGACTTCTCGCTGCAGAGGTTAGTATCTATTGATTAATCCCGCGTACTTACATATATTAATTAGTTCCTTTTTTTATATGTATACATATATGTATTAAAAATACGCATTATTTTATTAATAGGAACCGAATAATCCTTTGACATTAAGAAGCGTTTGGGATTGGGGAGAAATGTTTTCGGATCGCGATATTACGTTATTTTTTAACCCTCTTTATAATCGTAGTTCCTGTTCGTATTCTCCGTTAAATGCACATTGCGGCATCTCTGATCTTCAAATTTGGTCTCAATGTTATTTTAGATTTTTACCGCTGCTGGAGCTAGTTGGAGGAGGAGAAGCCCAGGTAATTCATAGCGAATGAGTATATTTTAATTAATCTTCCGAAATTGAAATATTTATTTAGAAATGAGGAGAAAAAGGAAAAGAGAAAAAAAGGTATTGCTAAATCATTTGGTTTATTAATATTTTTAAAAAATGTACCAAAAAATCTTGTCAGTATACTGCTTTCTAACATACCTGCGAAATATAGTTTAAAATTCATATAACTATCAAAAAACACATAGCAAACTAAACAATTGCTGTAATAGCTGTTTTTGAAATTATTTTAGTTTAAAAATACGTCAATTTTTTCGTGGTTTTTTATATTCACTGTACGCCTATTTTCGGTTAAAATCGCAGCATGATTGTTATCCGTTAATGTTGCAAATAGCAATGATATAATCTGTCCATCCTTAAAACTAAAATTTTAATTTTTTCTTAAGACTAGCATTAAGCGCCGCCATTATACACTGGTTCATAATGATTATATTTGTAGTTTTATTTCACAAAACTTTCATAAATCGGGTCTAAAATGAACAGTCACAGCGCGTATCTATTTTTTACTCTATTTAAACACTGCCGATATTGTACTTGAAAATTTAAAATCAACTTATTTTTTTGTTGTTTTTTATTGATTTTTATGTAATGAGTAGTTTAAAATTTTTATGTTAGCCATTTTCCGTGGTTTTCGTTCATTCGGTTATTGCTATTAATTATAGTTCAGATTTATATTATATTCGAATTTGAACTGTAATTAAGGTGAATTGACGGCAACTAATGGCAGTCTTATCAATTTATTTTTAATTTTAACAGCGGACAGAATATCATCACTGTTCGAACGTCAATAAACAATAATTGTAGCTTTAACCAGGTAAACTCTTAATTTGTAACCTCGTTTTTTTTTTGTTTTTTTTTTTTTTTTGTATATATATATATATACTAAGTAAATTTATGTAGCTGTTTAGGTTTTGTTTATTTCTTACTGTATTTTGTTAAATATACGTATAAAACACTATGTTGAAATAATTAAAGTAATGTTTCAGAACGTAACTATTCATAAAGCTCAATAGATCTGTAAAAATACGGATACTAATTCAAAAGTCAATCCTTCCCATTATAAATATAACCACACTAGTCATATACGGCAGTCACCGTATAATCGAGAAATAAAATTCTAAAATCAAATCATTACGTATTTTTACGTGCAAAAACGGCGTCACAAACAATTTCGTGTACCGTACTTTTACGTATGCTATTCTTTTGGTTTGTTATTCTCTTGCGCGTTTCTTCCAAATAAATGCACTACTGCGTTATGCTTCTGTTTTGTACTTTTATGTAGAGATTGTTTTTTTTTTCTTCCAATTTATATTTTCTGTAGATATTTTAAATAAATAAATAAGTGTAAATCGAATTAAAAAATTTCACGCTACCCCTGTTTTTAAAATAATGTTAATAAAAAAAAAACGAGGTAACCGCCATACAGCTGGGCAGTAACATTATTCTTTTCTTCACAAATATTAAGGATCTACTATACTTAATTTGTTTATTATTTTCAATTTAACTGTAAATTAATTTTTTTATAGATTAATTGTTACGATAGAGTAACGTTTCTTATTAAAAGCGTGTTTATAAAATATGTAGATTCTAAGTTTGATCATTTAGAAAAACATTAGGTTGTACAAGTTTGTCACTTATTGTCTGAACTGAACGAATCAAATATATCAGGTTAACTACGAGTTTTGAAAACGGTCATTTAAAAACATCAAAAACCTAGCTATTGTCTCTGAATAGGCTCACGAAAAATATAATCGTAACACAAATAATAATTATATGTCCTTACTGATTGTATAATAAATTTAAAAAATTACTGTTTCTTTTATTTAAAAGATAACAAGAAGTAATTATAGTTGAAAGTAATTTTTTTTTTTTAAGTAGTTGTAAATGTATGTTGAAATGAAGTAATTATAGTTTCAATAATTTCTTTATACAAAATGAATTTACTTTGTTGTTAATATCACGGGTATTAGGTAAGAATATTTCATTTCTTTATATTTTACGTTATTTAAAATGGTATCTTTAAAAAATTTAATAGTTAAACGGACTGTTGAGCAGTTTGCTAATGTTAAGTTTCTTTTTAATGTTGACAGAATAGAGTTACACGATCTTTACAATTAATTCAAGATGTTTTATTAAGAAATTACTAACTGAAATCATTGGTAAAACGTTAACATTATAACATTAACACAAACTGTCGGGCATTTCATTGAAACTGAAAGCTTTTACTGCGTTAAATACGTAGGGCATTTCAAAAATACAAAAAAAAAAAAAATGTATTTGGCAAAGTCATATAAATATTATAATCTTTCAATATAACCACCTTCCTCCTCAATGATACATTCCCAGCATCGGGGATGGTTCTGGACGGCATGTCCAGGAGACCTTGGAAATTTAGTTTACGAATCCGTCGGGTCACAGCACTATTTAAGGTCTCTAAATCCGGAAAAGGATTCCTCTCGCATCGGCTTTTGAGTTTACAGAACAGGTCACAATTATAAGGGGCCATATCCGACGAACAGGGTGGATGTAGTAACAATTCCCAGCCGTATTCCGCAAAAATTGTTCGAATTTTATCATTGTCACGAGGGCGTGCATTATCATGCAGAATGAGAACACCGCGATCAAGTAGTGATGGACGCAATTTTCGGTGCTGGTGGTTGACAGGTTTTTCATACCAGCTGCATGACGTATCTCTTCGCTTACTATACAACGATCTTCATCGATCAGTATTGCCACTATAGCGATGTTTGTGTTGTCACACGAAGTTCTTAGACGACCAGTACGTGGCGCATCCTCAACGGACAAACAGCCTTCTTTAAATTTTTTGCCCAGCGAGAAATACTGATACAGTCCATGGTGTTACTCCCACATACTTCTTCAAATGCAGAATGAATTTCTGTAAAAAGTTTCGATTTTCACATACGATTGCTGGTCCAGATTTGTAACGCGACCCGAGCGGTGTTCCATCATTATAAAAACACGTTTGCTTGCACGCACAACTCTCACTCGAAACCAATCACAGTGCACACTGCCGTGTTAACAAAACTTCATAGTATACATCCCTTCTGTTTTTCCCCTCCTAGGTGCATACGGACTGCGTAAGAACGTCGTGTGCATTAGTTTTGAAATGCCCTACGTACATATTACAAGCTCTGATTATTAAGCATTAACTTTTTCTAAAGAATATGTTTGTAATTTGATTATATTTACCAATCGATTGATCTGTATTGGCTACGTAAAGATAATTAATTGTTACATTTGTTTCTTAATTTAATAACTCATGTCTTCTAAATTACCAAGAATATTTAAATTTTAACACATTTTTCGAACAATACTTTACAACGAAAGATCTACAATACGTAAATTATTTTAACAGTTTTCTTCTTACATATTTTTTTTAACACATTCAAAAATTATCGTCTCATAATCATTCTACGGAGAATTTTTTATGTTTTTTAAAGGTAAAAATATCGTATAATAAAATTAAGCAAATTATTTTAATGCTGACATTAATTATTTTAAAATATTCAGAATACAAAAGCAACAGATTCGGAAGAATAAAAGTAGAAGGTTCATAAAATAAATTATTGCATTATATTCAATTTTTTTGTTTTAACGATTAATTTTTAAAGGTTACACACTTGATAAATTATATTATAAAACGCATAAATTACATAAATATTTAATAAAAATGATTCTACAAATATCTTAAAACAAACTGAAACAAATTATTCCTGCTTTTCATTATATAGCATTAACAAAATTACACTAATTTGTCTGATTGTGCGTCGATTACCTCGTGATTTTATTAAGCATTTTCATTCGAAGTATAATTTAAACTTTCTAATAAAATTCTTTATAAATATATTTTAATTTGAAAAATATACTTATTTTTGTATTGCTACACATTTATAGTTTCTTGTTCAAGAGGCATTTAAAAAGTATTTCATTCGATCCTGCTTATAAAAATATTTCTTTTGTGCATATACAAAGCGTTTTACTTCGCACTGCCTATACACCCACCATTCTGGTACATGTAAATTTATTAAACCATACCAGTAGACTAAATGAATGTCAGAATTTCGGTCGTAGTAGGCGAAAAGTAATATAAAATTAACGCAATAAAATAATTATAACGCAACAAAGATAATTTAATTTGATTCGTAAAAAAAATAAATTATCATAATTAAAATTCAGTTTTATTGATAATAGTGACAGTAGCGATAATGTTTTTTCAATGTGAACAATAATAACGCCAGTAGTGATGCAAAAAAAAACTAGTAATTCTATTTATAACAAGAAGAACACGTTTGATCCAAATCACTTTTTTAAAAATTAAAAATAAATTAAAATGGCAACTTTTTAAAAAACCGGGGAAAGTCGGAGAATTACATTAATCAGAGAAAATTTAAAGGAAAAAACAAAAGATTAAGGTGGTATTCGTCTTTTTTTTTAACGAAAATTAAAAATTGAAGTGATTTGAGATTTTAATCGTTGGGGTTAAACTGTATTGGGCTTTGATAAAAAACGATACAAAACATTTGGAAATTAAGTAGTTTTTTCTGTACTGCTATTTTCTGAAACGATCTGAAAAACACGAAAAAGTCAAGGAAATTGATTTAAAAAAAAAAATACTTTTTAGATGAATCAGGTAAAACAGCGCAAAGTACACGACAATTAAAAGGACAGATCGAACCGCAATAATAAAAAAATAGATATGTAAATGAACACAGTTTAAATAATAATCGGAAAACTTATTATGTAACTGAAGTTAAAAGGAAGGGTTAAGACATCACACGGTAATGTATAACTTTTGGACGATAAATTTTAATATGAAAAAAAAAAAAAAAAAAAAAGTATAAATTTGTTAATATTAAGTTTTTTGTACAATTTTTGAATGTTTGCATTTTCGTTTCGTATTATTTAGAAAACAATTTTAGTCGCGATTGCTATATATTTTATTTTGTGAAAATAATTTATCGAAGTTAGTTTCGATGGTTCCATAAGTAACGCATAGAAGTTTAGGCACGTGAAATTTTTGAAAGAATGTATACAGATTTACGGAAATTTTGATTTTAGAACAAACCGTTTTAATACGGCATCAAACTCGTACCTTTTTCGTGTTTTCTATTAAATTTAAACGGTATATATATTATTTTTGTAATCCTTTTCGTTTATATTTTTTGAACAGATTGATTTAGCAGCTCGATCGTTAGTATCACAGATTACTGGAAATGCTACATTTAACAGCGCTTCTAAGTTAGGCTCATTTTTTCCGTTTACTCGATGGAGGTCAACTACGAAAGTTCCGTCATCCGCTTTACTTATGAGTACTTTGACATTGAACAACAGCGATATATTAGATTGTCAGTCAGTACTTACCGTCACTGATCACCTTTAGAAGAACGTACGCGACTGTCATCCCCTCCTTCTTTCCCCGGGCGAATGCATTTTATTTTTTGGTACATTTTTTTTAGTCTTCCGTTATTTCTTAAATAATGCATTTTTGCGTTTTGTTATTGCTTCGTTAAATGTATTTTTATTCTGTGTTATGTGTTAGTCTTAATTATATAATTAAAACACTTTTCCCACCGTTGTGATATTTTATATGAAAAAATTTATTTTAGTCCGTTATTATCCATTTTTTTATTTGGTTTTCTCGTGAATTGCGAAAAATGGACCTCGAATGATAATTTTGAAAATTAAACTAGTCTGTAATAATGAAATATTAACTGATGTGCTGAAGTTCCCGTTATGCGGCTTCTATTCTATTTGTTCGTTAGCTCGATTACGAGCGTCGAGACTACCTATCTGTACAATCTAGCTGTACAGAACAGGTAGCGTTCTTGGCAATTATTATATGTAACGCAGGTGTACATGCGCAAGATTACACTCGGAACTGATTGTAGCCGCTTGTTATCGCGCTACAAATGCAGCCCGTGTGTGTCTGCTGTGTACTGACCTAGCGCGCATATGATGGTGGTTATGCGGCTTACAGCTTTTAAATTCAAAATGTTAATATATTTGTAAATTTGATGAAATGAAAGCTAACAAAAGTCTATATATGTGAATATATTTTTGTACGCGCTAAAAGGGATTGATTACTTTATTTTTTTCATAATATCATTTTTAATTGCAACCGCTATTACAGTACTGAAAGTCTAAGAGGTTGTGTAATATTTATTAAATTGATTACCCTGATATAATTCTGTGGTAGTAGAGAAAAATTATCGTAATAGCTTCCGACAATAACCATCGTTGACAGTATATGCGAGAAGTACGAGGAAAAGGTAATTATGATTTGGAAAATCTTTAATTAGTTCATCATCGATTGCTGTGGTTTTAAGGGGAAAAAATCGAATTATACTCCGTATAGAATGAGGAAAATTGACGTCATTCTTTCCGACTGCCCAACAAAAAAAATAAATTCTTACCGGTGCAATCTATTTTGTCGGTGCTTTGTCTTCTTATATATGTACAATACGTTACATTTCGATAAAAAAATTTTGTGGCAGAAAAGTAGTGTAGGTGAGACTAAGAATTACGTCATTAATATATATACCTATATATGTATTTTAAAAAAAATTCGGCCCTTCCTGGAGACATCCTCCGGACTTCAGCTCTATCACTTCTGTACTTCGTATAGAACGCGGAAAACTGACATCATCATTCCTTCCGAATGCGCGAAAAATAAAAATAAAAAAATAAAAAAAAAAAAAAAAACCTATTTAATGTCGCATTTTGGGACAAACGTTTGTAACATATTTTGTCGGGCTAAGAATGACATTGTCATTAATATATATATTCTTTTTAATTTTACAGATTAATTCACTTTTCCTTCAAATTATTTTCCTAGATCTTTCTATTTATTAACACTTTCTTTTCATTATTCGCTTCCAATACAAACTTTCTCGTTTTTTAATAGTAAAAGCATTAATTCCTATTCGTCCGTGTAAAATAGATTATTATCAGCTCACATATTCTGCTCGAACAGTATTTAAGTCTGTACACCCGCAATATTCATACAGTATTTAAAACAGCAAAAAAACGTCTCGTGTTAATGTACAAAATAATTAAATATATTTATTTATAAATAAAACAATAAAAAATAAAAAAGGTAATTTTATAAAAATTTAAATTTCTTATTTTTATGTATCTTACGGGTACTTGTTAATGTGCACGTCTGGAAGGCCCCACGGATCTTTATTTTCATTCAGTAAGCAGACTGAAGACTCGCAAATTTTCTTGAATATTTCTGATAAATCTTGTTTAGAATATACCTAAAAAATAAATATTAGCTGTATTATTTATGACAATAAATTCTAAATAAACAAAGTATGTACAAGGTAAGAGAGAAAACGAAATCACTTGGGGTTTACGGATTAAAAAAGAAAAAAACAAAATTTAAGAGAATAAACTGTAAGAAGCTTATAATGTTTTTTTTTTTTTTTTAAATTGAAGAGCTGGAAGATTAAATGGTAAATCGTATCATAAACTAGAAATCACGTTGAACATAAAAGTATGCTCTGATCATAGCCGTAGGTGGGGGGGGGGGGTGTTTAGGGGGCTCGCCCCTTGAAATGTTTCGAATTTTATTTTTTTCTTTTATTTTCATTATAAGTAACAGAAAATACAGAGGAGAGCGTTTTACCAATCGGTTTTTCTGTACTTTTCTTAACTTTCTGTTTCAATTAATTTTCTCATTTATTAATTCTTTTTACGCAAAGATAGGAAGAGGCTTTTCTGCTTCGTTTTTGTATTAATATAGTTTATAGTATTTCGAGTATTGTTTCCGTCTTTGAAGCAGTTTTCAAATGCATTGCTTGTCTTGAATTTACTTCGTACTTCTTTAAATGCTAAACATTCTAAAAAAGTATGGTCCGGCGTATCTATTTTAATTTTACATATTTTGCAGTTATCATTGTTTGTTACTTTGAATTTTTTAAGGTACGTCTGAAAATCCCCATGACCCGTTATGAATTATGTTAGAAAATATTTTATATCTTATTATTATATTTATAGAAATAATTAAATAAAAAATATAAAAAATGTAATATCATGTTATTTAATGTTACGTATTGCGTATTGTTCGGAATCCCCCCTCCCCCACACATGAATTCCTGGCTACGGTCCTGGCTCGGATTATTAGTTTAATGAAATGGAATACAAATCGCAGGAAACTTTAATAATTAAAAACGCAGACTGGTTTCAAATATAACAATTCACAATCATGGTGTATAATCAACGAACAAAAAATAATAAAATTGAAACGAAATAAACCAATTAAACTTGATTGTTGAATTAAGTTAATTATTGAATTAATATATAAAAGTAAAACAATCAATAAAATTTTATAAACATTAATTTTTTTTTTTTTTTTAACAATTATTCAAAGATAGAATGAATATTATTTACAACTTTACCTTTATACTTACTAATGAAATAATTTTCAGCAACATTTATATTGTTGTAATTCTTCATTATTTTTAAATCATATCATTATTAATATAATAAATTTAATATTTTTCTAGTATATGTTTAGAAATCTGGATTTCTCTATATAACCATATTTTAAAGTGTAAGTGTACTTCTTAAATCGCACAACGAACGATCCCCTTGTTTTGTAACGTTAGTCTCGCGTTACATATAAGACACGAGTAAAATAGCAAATGTATTTCGATATACCTGTTTATTTTATAAAAGTCATTTATCATTAATCGTAAGGTCGCGGATTAAAGACACATTTTTAAACAAAATAATCACCGGTGTTTCTATTTTTTCTTTATTAAAAACACCATCAAAACAAAAACATAAATAATAATCTCTACATCAAAATTCTCGATCAATACGTCTCAGAGATCAGCACATTAAACATCGTACAATACTTCGCTCCCGGCATAATGATATTTAACCCTAATTTTAAAAGTAAAAATATAACAAACTACCAGAATAATAATGAAAATAGAACTTCAAAGAAATAATAAAAGTAAAAATAAAATATGAAACACAAAGGTAAACATTTCAACTATGTAAAACATTGTTTGCGTCGCTATAAAATCGGCAATATTTAACAAATAACGGTTATTAAAGTAAAGATGAATTTTGAGTCGTGCAAGAGATGACCGAGCTAAAATATATAAAATTACAATGTACATATATTGTGCATTACAATACGATTCCTTCGTAATCTACAGATTTATGAGGCAATTTTTTCATATATACGTGAATAAGTCTATATTTACATCTCTTCCTACCCAGCTTCTGCGGCGTAGTTGGTTAGGCAGTGGGGTTTCGTTCGGGTAAGACCTATTTGAATTTCGCTGCCACACATGAAAACTTTTAAAATTCAATAGTTGACGCGTTCAAAAAAAAAAAAAAAAAAAAATACATCTCCCACCTTTCTCTCGCTATATATATACACCCTTGGCCAAAAGTATTAGGCACCCCCAAAAATTACGTGAAACTGATAAGATATTTAAACCGAAGGCAAATTGCTTTAACAATATTGTAGGAAGCATTATTAGAAACGAAGTTGAACAATAGACAACCTTATCTACACGTAGATAAGCGCATAGATAAGCGCGTTGTGATAATGCATGTATTTTGAGAAAACAGTGTCAGTGCGTTATCAGAATATTCCTACGTCTCTTAGTGTCAAGAACCTTCCGTGCGTATCTTATTTACTAAAAGTAAGTTAGAAATGCCTAAATCGAGTGAGCTTGATGTCGAAAAACGGGTTAAAATTCAAACGCTACACAAACAAGGCAAGTCCCAAGTGGAGATAGCCAAATTAGTAAATTGCTCTCGGTGTGCAGTCCAAAACGCTATTAAACGGTTTGTGGAGACTGGCTCCCATGCAAACAAAGTGAGAACAGGCCGAAAACGCAAAACTACTCCGCGACAGGACAGAAAACTTGTCCGCGACTCTCTCAAAAATCGGATGAAAACATCATCAGAGCTCGCTACTCCTTGGTCAGAAGAGATTGGGATTCCGATTAGCGCTCGAACAGTAAGAAGAAGACTGGGACAAGCTGGATTACGAGGCTGTAAAGCTAGGAAGAAGCCCTGGCTCTCCGAGACCAACAGGAAGAAGCGCTTACAGTGGGCTCGGGAACACCAACATTTCAGCGAACAGGATTGGTCTAATGTTCTATGGTCTGATGAATCCAATTTTGAGGTTAGTTTTTATATGATTTATTTTAACAAATGGCAACAGCAACTCCCGATTTAATTCACTGCAGTTGAAATAATAACTAATTTTGTAAGTATTTATTTTTTCAATTTTTGCAGTTGTTTGGAACCCCAGGTACACCTTTCGTGAGACGACGTGTGGGCGAGGAATATAGCTCAAATTGCGTGGTACCTACTGTAAAATACGGAGGCGGTAGCATTATGGTCTGGGGTTGTATGGCTGCTAATGGCTTGGGCGAAATGTTTGTTTGTGAAGGCCGTATGAACAGCCGAAAGTACATAAATGTACTGGAAACTACACTGTTGCCTTCGATAACGCGAATTTTTGGTGATAATAATTTAGGCGACGTCAAATTCCAACAAGATAATGCACCCTGCCAGTCTCCACAAACCGTTTAATAGCGTTTTGGACTGCACACCGAGAGCAATTTACTAATTTGGCTATCTCCACTTGGGACTTGCCTTGTTTGTGTAGCGTTTGAATTTTAACCCGTTTTTCGACATCAAGCTCACTCGATTTAGGCATTTCTAACTTACTTTTAGTAAATAAGATACGCACGGAAGGTTCTTGACACTAAGAGACGTAGGAATATTCTGATAACGCACTGACACTGTTTTCTCAAAATACATGCATTATCACAACGCGCTTATCTATGCGCTTATCCACGTGTAGATAAGGTTGTCTATTGTTCAACTTCGTTTCTAATAATGCTTCCTACAATATTGTTAAAGCAATTTGCCTTCGGTTTAAATATCTTATCAGTTTCACGTAATTTTTGGGGGTGCCTAATACTTTTGGCCAAGGCTGTATATTAAAAAAAATCAGCTTCCATATTCATGATAATAGCAAGAAAATCTTCAAAATTAACTTTTAATGTCACATTGAAACTAAATTTAACTGCATATATATATATATATATATATATATATATATAAATATATAAAATTATTGGTAGAGGAAAAAACGGAATAGCGAAGAAAAACAAGAGGAATAACAAAAAATACATATAGTAGAGGAAAAAGAAAAAAAAATCTAAAGCAATTTATCATAGAGACTGTATATTGAAGATAATTTCCGAAAGGTTGAATGTAAAGTACGTTTAAGTAAAACCATAAAGAATAGTATCGACTTTCACAAAATTTCAGTTCAGAGCATGTTGAAAATCAATCAGACAGTGAAAGGGTTAAAAAAAGTGGAAAAAAAAACAACTCCTACGGATGATAAAAGTAAAAAAAAGTTGGAAAGAAACGTAATATTACGCTTAAGATTATAATAGGATTGCAACGGTACAGAGGCAAAAGAGATGTCAATGTTTAAAGATGACAGACTATGTGAAAAATATGCTACAATTAAAGAAAAGGGAAATTGTCAAGATAGAAAAATATTTGAAAAAGGAACTTGATGCTAGAGGTACCATCGATGATGGATATAATAATGGATATAGAGGACACAGATTCGAGACTTGTCTCGTTCCAGATCTGAATCGCACCCAGGTTTACCCAGCCTGAAATAATTGGGTACCACAGAAATCTGGGAAAGTAAAGGCGGAACCCAAGTAGAAAGGAACTGGCCCCAGTATTCTCCTTAGATCCATTAGGCTTAGTACCATTATGAACAGCTTAATTTCACAATCCCCGACGCCCCATGAAGGGTATGGGACTTACTTTTATATATAAATATATTACATTTTTCAGTTTCTGTACATATCGCTTCGAATGGTCTCAATGACGAAATTGAAATTGATTAATCCGTAAGAGAAGCAAAGCATTTTAAATGTTTTAAGCGTACTTTTTGCAAAGATCTAGGTTATCGCATGAATGTGAAAATTTACGCTAAAATTATTGTGAGTAAAATTACTTTTTCCGAATTGTATTGACTTCAACTATATGCAAAGGAAAAATTTTACTGCCTTTTTGTAGAAGCAGTGTTCCGGCGAATGAAAAGGATCATCATTTTTATTTTCGGCCAGTTTAAAATTATGTTGGGCAGTATAGAGCAGTGCATAAAGTGTTTGGTTATTTTACTTTTTTCGATAGTCATCACGTTACGTCGATATTATAACAAATTTCTAAAGTATTACAAAATTTGAATTCTTATCTTGTTTCACGATGTGACGACTTGATATTTAAGAAACAAATCAATTAACTTAACGAGCTATGCGCGCTGTATATTTGAAACATGTGAAAACGAGTCAAAATAGAAACTGAAAAATAACTTGATTCAAACGAAAAAGGTTTGTAACAATCGTCTCTTCAAGCGCAGTAGCATATTAAATTGTACATTTTATTATATTTATTTCGAATTTATGTTATTATGTTTAGTATTATTCAAATTTATAAAATTTTACATTCATTGTCGAAATTATTGCACCACATAATAACTCATTATTCATTGATGTTACGTTATACGTAATTTTTATTTATAGAACCCCTTGAAGTAATTAAATATCATTTAAAAATGCGAGATTATTTTATGACTTATTTATATTAAGCAGTTCCGTCAAATGATACGAGTCCTACAAAGTTGTTCTCTTTAATGTTTATTTCACAAGGGAGCTAAGCTCGTTGCTTATATTAACAAGATGGACAGTAGCATGTAATATTTCAAGCGACTTATATTAAAAATCATTATTGAATATCTGAATCTTATATATATAACGAAAATACATGATAACACATCCTAAACTGATTATAAACATTACGACTAACGCCCATGCAATAGGACACGTAATGATTTCTTATTGATATTCCTATATCACTATATATGACTATTTTTCTATTTAATTTCTTCTTTTATCATCGCCGAAGTTTACACTAATATGTTGGCAGTCATGCGTTCGACACTTGGCCATCGCAATATTTTTTTTTCTTTTAAGTACAAAAAATTAAAAAAAAAAAAAATACATTTAAAGATAAAACAGTAAAACTTTTTTAACCTCATATAGTTTGTGATCTTCGGAAACAATTACATCTGCCAACTTGATACATTCATCGTGCTTTTCAACGCTGCTCAACACGTTATGGAGGAGCAAAACGATCTTTAAAAAATTAAGGAAAATAATTATTACCATACCAAAGAAAACATTACACCAATAATAGCGACAAAAACAGGAACGTTTTTAAATAAAAATAAAGTTACGCAAATGATCATGATAAGATCGTATTATATATATTATAAATATATATACACAGCACACACATTTATACATATAAACAGTATTGGACATGTACACTGGTTATTTTATAAGAAAAATTTTACTATATCGGTCTAAGACTGCATAAAGATGTGTTCAAAATAATAATAAAAAAAAAAAACAGTTGCACGGTTATAATTAGCTTTTCTGAAATTGAATAATAATTAACATTTTTTGCGTTTAAAATTTATTTCACTATACAAGGTGAGGAAGTAGAAAGAGTAACGCACTTCAAATACCTAGGAGCCTGGCTGAATGAGGAAGTAGATGCGGACGAAGAAATTAAAACCCGAACTGAAATAGCACGAAGCGCGTTGATGAAAATTCAAAAAACGCTATGCAATCATCACCTAAACAAATCACTGAGATCGAGGATACTCCGCTGTTACGTATGGTCGGTACTGATCTATAGCTGTGAAGCCTGGACGCTCAAAGTCAAAATTATGAACCGTATAGAGGCCTTTGAGATGTGCTGTTTACGAAGAATGTTAAAAATTCCATATACTGCGTACATTACTAACGAGACAGTACTGCAAGAGTTCCAAAAAGAACGGGAAATCTTGAAAACAATCAAGCAACGAAAATTAGAATATTTCGGACATATATTGAGAGGACGAAAGTACAGAATGGCGTAAACGATCATACAGGGTAAAATTGAAGGGAAACGCGGCCGTAAAAGATTATCGTCGCTGTGCAATATACGACAGTGGACCGACAGGAGCGTTAAAGAACTTTTCCGACTAGCCCACGACAGGGAGGCCTACAGAAATGTCATCCAGATGATTGCCTAAGTTCGACAACGAACATGGCACCAGAAGAAGAAGACCCTATTAATGCATTTAGTAGTGAAATAGGGCGTAAAGACTAGTGCTAGATGAGGAAACAAAACATTTCTATAATGTGCATAACACAAACAGATAAAAAATAAATGAAATGAAACTTTAAAAACTAAACACTTAAATAAATTGTAAAAAAAATGAAAATAACGAATGGCAATTGCTGGAAATTTTAAAATTATTTTCATCATTTAATCTTTAAGTAATATCGAAAAGAAAAACAAGTTTTGTTTTTCAATAATCAAAGTGCAATTCAAAATTTAACAACGCAGAAAGCCTGTCTTTAAAATATGTTTCTCCGTGCTGGCAAAGATCGAAAAATAATTCAAAATTTATAAAATTGAATTTACACATTAGTTCGCACCAGTAACGTAACTAGCCTTTTATGCGCCCGGTGCGAGCTTCAATAACTGCGGCCTTGAAAACTTTTCTAATCTTTTAGATAGTATAAGTATTTCGATTCTAATGAAGTCACGAAAGCAGGCCTTTTTACAAAAACTGGATGCATTATAATACTATAAGGGTCTACAAAAATTGATTTCGCGGCTTGATTCCTCAGCGTCTATTATAGCGAGAACCAGTGCCGTAACTAGGGCGGTGCCAGCGGTGCCCAAGCACAGGGTGCAGAAATGACCAGACCAGGACCACAAACTTAAACAATAGCTATTATTTATAGCATAATACTGTTGCTGATAGTGTGCAGATAGAACCAGTCACTTGTCTGGCAATAAATTTTCTTGCTCCCACTTTTTAAGTATACAAAAATCATATTATCGTCTTCATTCCGCGATCAAACTTACTTCGAAGAGGAGTTTTTGTAGCGGCAACCGTATTACAACTATACAAGCTCGTATTGATACAACAAAAAAAAATAATGTTCCAGAAACCCTTTAAATTTCTTCTTGCAATATTTCGAAAATAGAAAAATAAAGGAAGTTATTTTTAAGAAGCCCGTAATAATGAAATGTTGATCATGTCGGAAAACTAGAAACATCGCGATTTGTCTTATCATTACAATGGTTATGAAGTTAATAAATATTAACTTAAACTTTAAAAGATCTGTTCATTTTTTTTACTACGAACCGTAATAATACCAGAGTCGTTTTTAAACTTGCTCACAATGTGATTTCGTTTAGAATCCAGTACATAAATGAAATTCGTTAACATATTTATTTCTTTTTTTTTTTCCATAAATTGCGAAGGTAAAATACAAGAACCGAATAGAGTTGCTTCGAAAGGTTTAAAAATAACATACGAAAAAATTACATAGATTTAAATTAAGAGAAGTAAATGTTTCACGTGGCAGGAATGTTCATCGTTTCAATTATAAAATTTAATTCAAATTATCGGCAATTACGATTGGCGTCAATAAGAAGCAAATATAATAAACAATTTACTATACGTAATATCACTGAATTTACCAATGATAGTTTCTTAACGTAACACAACTGGGTAAAGAGGTAATCAAAATTCATTTACGACGATAAAAATAAAGTAAATCAATATATAACACTATTCGCGCTGTACGATTCAGAAGTTCCATAAAAACACTAAACCGCGTTACAGTATGTCAATGAAAGGGATAAAATGCAGCGTAGTCTGTTGACTAATTGAAAGTTCCACATCAGTTAATGTAATGTACGAATGTTATTTATGCTTTTTACAATGAATGAAAAGAAGGGTACCTGCCGTAATAAAACGCGCGAAATGATTAAAAATAGTTCGAAACAAGGATTAGTGAGCAGAACGAAAATTTAAGAATAGCACGGTCTCTTTAAAAATAAGAGATCGCGACTGATCAAGCGGGGAGATGTTCAACTTCTACCGCGACAAAAGCAATCGAGAAAATACAAGAAATTATATGTCGAGACGGTTGTCGAACTATTCAATATATTTTCGATCAGCTGAGAGTCGGATATAGCACATGTGTCCAAATTTTTTTAAATAGAAACAAAGTTGGTTCCGGAAATATCATCACAGAAGATTGAAAGTAACGACAGGTCAATGTTTGCATTGAAACAACTAGCTTTTAACGATGAAAATTTCTTATCCAAAGTGATTACGAAAGTCAGGATTCATGACTGCGATTCATAGACAAAACAACAGTTTAGCCTAGAGAAGAGTTCGTATTCGCCGAGACCAAAGAAAGTCAAATAAGCAAGAGCATGTTCACTGTATTTTTTTGATACGAATTGGCCATTATGCGTCGGAAATTCATCCCCATTGGTGAAACAGTAAATATCCATTACTGCAGCGATGTACTAAGATGACTAAGTGAGAATATCAAAAGGCCCAAATTTTAACAAGCAAATGATAAGATATTGTTTAACGACAATGTGTCATTCCGCAGTGATTTTTAACGAAAAATTAAATCGCTGTCGTTTAAAAACCACTTTATTTTCTTGATTTAGCTTCCTGCGACTTTAGGCGTTTTACCAAAATGGTGATTTAAGTAAAGGGCCAAATTTTTGAAACGGGGAGAAGGGTTCAAGTTAAATCGCAACATCAGAGCGTGCTTGATAATTTAAGGCACCAAATTTCTGGAAGATAGACCAAAAATGTAAAGAAGTTCGAATCTTGAATTAAGAAATAGAAAAAAGACGATATTAACAGTTTAAAAATAATAAATATTAATAATAGACTAAATACGAAATATAATTAAAAGCTTACGTGTCAATGCTATTTGAATAATTATAAAAACGGTTATTTATTTGAATCTTCTGCGTTTAATGTGCAAGCCTTAAACTAGAAGATGTAAGTAACTCAAAATACTCTCTTCAAATGGAATAATTTTATATCAAAAATCTTTAACTATGATCCACCAAATATTTTCTTAATGGTTCTTAAACATTTTTTAAAAAGCGTAATACATTTGGAGTTGGGGGAATCTTCTTGAAGCTACAATAAAATAATTTTTGTAATTAACTACGCCAAATATATTTCGATGAATTATTTCTGAAAATTATTTTAATTTATTATTGTGGAAATTTCCAACTTTTAATTCAAAATAATATAAAAACGCCAGATAAAGAAAATACAAAAATATAAATGACCGAAATTTCACCAGGAAATATCTCATAAAAAATTGTTATTACACACACGCACAATTACAAATGTATGTGATTATATATAAAATATTACTTCTCACTCCCATCTGAAGTTATTATTCATCAATAGAGAAGCACTATCATAGATTTCGTGCAAATTGTGTTCTCAATATTTAATAGTTTTCTCCAATAATGAAGACGACATATACAGAAAGATACTAAATACTTATGAAATTTTTTAAAACATGTATAAAAAAATATATGAAAATATGAAAAAAGGTTGTGCTCGGAAGCAAAAAAAGGAAAATGTTTACGAGGGTGAAAATAAAATCAACTGCTACGAAATTCTGCGAACTGTATACACAGTTAGGTAAGTGCATCAAAAAATTCATCGACAAACAATTAAACAGACTTGAAGGATAAAATGAATTATAAAAATTGAATCTCGATTATCAACTCCGAAAATTTTGAAGCTAGAAGGAAAACAATCCATCAGGAGTGGATATTTTTTCGACATAAGAAAATTAATGTAAAAATAATGTAATTTATTCTATTATCACAAACCGAAATTACTTCTACTTTTAATTCGTTTAGAAATCTGGTAAATTATTTGTTCCAAGGTAATATACCACAAGTTTATTAGATATTAAATAAATTTCACGAGAACGAAAAGCCAGTAAACATATTTTACAAGCAAAACATTTTAAATCTTTCTATATATATATATGTATGTATATGTATTTTTACCTTAGGAATACAAAGGTGCCGCAAATGTAACAATTCGTCTGATCTAGATTTATCCTCATGATATTTATCTATCAACCATCCACCATCAGGAAACAAAAGCACATTGTATAAGCGGAACTGCACCAACTACGCAGAAAGCATTTTAGTAAAATTTAAGCATTAGAATATTTTTATTCATAATTAATATTAAAATGGTAATTATGGAAGCGTACTAATTAATAAAATAATTTAATTATCGTAATAACAATCGCATAAATACTACCTTTATTTATTTTATAATTTTAGCTGTATTTATATATTTTTATTCATGTCTTATTCTTGTTTTCAATTTAAAATACTGATCAGACACTATTAACACTCATTGTGTTTAGGGTGAATATGATCCCCTGTTTCATACGGTACGGCGCGCCTGTAAGACGAGATAATTGCAATATCCAAAATGCGCAAATGACCTAATTTGAATTACATCAAATTTTGCTAGCAGATACATATCATTTTAAAAAGCTACTTATTACTGTCAGTTATAAACCTTTTACTGTAGGTAGTACAAAGAAATATAAAATTTAAAAACAAGAAAAAAATTAAAAACTTTATTTTATTATTATTGTTTTGTGTAATTAAATTTTTCACAAAGTAAACAAACTAAATTTAAATCTTCTTCTATATTCTTTTTATGGTGTTCTTATAGGGGGGCAGTTCTTTCGGGCGCGATCGTTTAGGCACGATTTTTCAGGCGTGGATCGTTCGGGCGGTAGTGAACGAGAGGTTTTACTCAAGGCTACCTACCGTGATTTTCAGGTATCATCCGTTAAACGTTATCATTTGTGTTAGTAGGAAATTACCAAATTTATTTCTACATTACCCATTCACTGCTATCAGAAATTTCAGACAAAAAATATCGCTCTTCGTTAACGATTTAGTTTTTCCACGTGTATAGTATGTTATATATACATACATTCACAAAACATATTTTACATAATTTTATTGGGTTATTCATTTGTTTAAAATGTTTTTTATTTTTTTGAAGACTTCGGTGTGAAATACAAATAAACATACTTTTGTGATGTAAATTTAAGAGTTCCGTTAGCATTAGTAATACGAAACAGATGAGGATGATTAATATTAATAATCCGTCAAGTGCAATATCGGTTCTTTTATTTATTTATTTTTTTTAATGTATAGTCAGCCATATTTAAAAAATTACAAACCATAACTCTACGTCACTTAAAATGTAACATAACTAGATTGAATTTGCTTCTAATATAAATTCGTTATATTATCTTTCTTTTTCATTCGTATCTAGCAAGTTTATTTGGGGATACATTTATTGAAGTTTCTTCTGTTATCTTTAATTTTAATTATATATTTAATTCCTTGACAAAGCTACTCAGATTTCAAAAAAATATTGAAAAAAAAACAAACAAATAAAGGCACAAAAATTTTTAAATACATAAATAAACACATTTATGTTATTGCTGGGCGAGAAATATATACGATATTACAAATTAAGAGTAAAAACTCTTGTTCGCTTCCGCCCGAAAAATTTACGCCCGAAAGAGGGTGAGCCTCCTATAGCACTATGTTAAAACAGACATTGCTGTACGAAACAATTTTATACAATATAATACGTGCCATTCCTATCTTCAGCTCCGATAGCGCGTTTACTTTTTTATGCAGCTATAACAAATCTTCCAAAAGCAAACAACACTGGGATCTGATAATCGGCTGGAAAATTCTTGACAGATGATGCAGCGTGAGCCGGTGCATTGTCATAATGAACAATTGATGACTTGCTCTTTCACAATTCGGGTCGTTTTTTTCTTATTTTTTCACGAAGTTGAAAAAGAACCTCAAAGTAGTTGATTAATGGTCTAGCCTTTAGAAACCCAATGGAAGTACACCGATCGAAAGAAAAGGCTTCTCGTTACGCAGCTATCAGTCATACGAATTTGAAGCACGCATAGTTTTTTTTGTAGAAGCATCACTCTCGTTATTTTATATACGCACCTCGTATATTCACTTACAGTGGTACCTCCAAAGGGACTAAAATAATCAAAACTTGCACGGTAAAATACCCAAAAACAGTATGTGTGAATGCGCAGAAAGTTGTCAATCCGTTGTGGGTAAATGGGAATTGTAAAAGAAAATGCGGTTATTCTGTTGCTCGGCGAATTCGGAGTAATGCCCGCAAGTGAATAGCCAATATTAGATATGAACAGATGTACCGCTTGATCGCAGGAAAAAATTCCCAGCAAAATAACTCGCTGTTAAAAAACTAGATATGTCACGGAATTATACCTTTCGATTCTGCATCTTAGTCTTCACATTTTTACTTCTACCTACAATGATCTACATACTAAATGTAGTTTTCTTTCTTTTTACCTTTTTCTTATATTTTTATAATTATACATTTCGTTCGTGTTACGAAAAATAAAATTTATTTTTGTTTACTTTAACTTTATTAATGTATAGTTTTTGAATAAATTTGTAAGCAAGTATATTTGTACTCAATTTCGCAGAGTACATTTGTATTTAAGTACATTGTACTCGACAAAAATTAACACATGTACTCAATTACTGTTTGCATTCAGTATTTATGTACTTTTTACTTAAAAGTACTGTTGTAATCAATTACTGTCTAACTCTGCTTCCAAGTTTACCTAGCCTGAAATTAAATAGAGTATCAGAAAAATTTAAAGACCGCTGAGAAAAACGATGGTCGCCAATATTCTCTTCAGATCATTGAGTTTAGTATATTGTGAGCCTTAACTTTAAATTCTTCAACGTTCTGTCAAGGGTATGGAACTTACGGATTTAATGAGAAACGATTTATCGGGAACATTCTAAGGCCAATTTTTTTTGATGAAAATTATTTTTATTTGAACTCGGCTTAGATCCAGTAGACATTGAATGCAAACTAGACTGGAACATTAGACGCAGCAAATCATTAGTATACAAAGGAAAATCTTAATGCTACTCATTTTCACATAACACTGGTACGATAAGAATGAAATTTTATCGGTAAAAGTCAGAAAGGATTTCAAAGATTGTAATATAGTAAGACCCGGAAAAGGAGTGCTCTAAATTTAACTTATCGTAAAATTTCCGGAATTAGATAAGTTGGAAATTTGGAAGAAATCGACTATTCGCCGACTGAGAAACGATTTTAAAAACTTCCCCATATTGAATTCAAAAAACGAGTTTTATATCACGAAATGTTAAGAAATGCTGAGTCAATAAATATGAAGAAACTTAGCGGGTAATTATCTATTAGAATGCTCATTCCATAAAGAAAGGGTCCCCTAATTTCTTTATAATGTGTTTGAAAAAAGTTTTAAAAAACTGAGTTGACACGACATTTCCAAAATCGCTGGTCCGATAATAATAAAATGTAACAGGTATTTAATAGAACGTAGATGTTTATTAATAATCGACAACAAAAAATTTCCAGTAATTGGTCAAATTAAAAATTTTTATATAAAGGTTGAATACTATTCACTCACTCAACATGAAACATCCAGATTTGACAAATAGATAAAAACCAATTTAGTCGATTAGTTATCTTTTATGATGCAGGTAACTGAAAGGATTTGTTTTCATTTTAGACAGTTCACCCTAGCAGAGCATTCGCAATTTTATTATATTTAATAAGAATTTTATTTCAATTTTTAATATTTTTATATTTCGTTTATCCTTCTATTTCTTTATTTCATGATTGCTAAAAAAATATTTAAGAACATTTACAAATAAAAAAAATGCTATTTCAAGTTTATCTTTCTTGGCTTAAAAATATTTTTTTTCCAGTCTTACCACTTACAATTATTTATCAAGATTTTACTATAAAGCCAATTTAAGAACTGATTTTTAGTCTTTTAAATGTAAAAAATCTAGAATCATTTCAGACAGTAGTCAGTCTTTGAGTCATTTACAAACAGCTTCCGAAGCAACGGAAAACCCACAAGTACACTTTGAACCTAGTTATAACATGAACAACTCACGTCGAAACCACTTACCCTTATGATAGGGTGCCAGGGATTGTGAGTTAAAATTCACAATTCAATAGACTGACAGAAATAAGGAAACTAGTTTTTTCTTAGCTGCCTTCATATATACGTAAATCGTAGAGAACTTAATAAGTCAATTAACTGTACATATCGATTAATCTGAACCATAAATAGTACTTAAACTACTGTTTGGAATTTAGTACCAGAATAAAAAAAAAAAAAAAAAGAAAAAAAATACCAAATATTTTCATTTTATCAATAACTATTATTCCTTCATTTTTTTTGATGACCGGCTTTATAAACATTGATCGGAGCACAATAAATCAGAATGTTTTTTGGAACTTTAATAAGAAACAATAGTCCAAATTTTATACCGAAGTTCGATGTGAAACGGATGTTTTCCATTCTTCTAGCTGAACTTCGTAATGAGATAAACTGTGTTCGTAAGCAATTTTTTCTTTAAATTGAATATTGTCGCCAGGATGTTCCGGCTTTGTTGGTTTATCTTTATGAAAACAGTGAAACCATTCTGCAAATCCTTCTTCCGCATCCTACATGAAAAAATAAAATTAATTTACTCCAAATGGGTAATAAATAAATTATAAATTTTGAAATTCCAAAAAAATAAAAACTCAATATTACCAAGTAACTTTTGTAACTGAGATATTCCTTAATTGCTGCTTGTATTTTTAACGGAATTGTAGATGATTCGTTATATATTGATTCTTTAGTTACGTTATACTGATCCAAAATCATCGAAATCGTATCTTCAGGAATCTACAATAAACCATCATTAAATTAATCGTTAAAAACTTAAATATGAAAGCGAAATAAAATCCGTTTATTTAACGTAAAGTTTAGAACACTAGAGCCGAAACGTTATATGCAGTCACAAAATAGTCTGGAACACTACTTTTTCAATGACTACCATCCAACGAATATAATAGACCGGCTCGTTTACGACCATACCTAATTCCCATGTTACACTTTGACATTTTAATGAATTCTGGAACATGATTTTTCACCACTGAGTAGTACTTCATAAGGCTGTAAAGATTAAAAGATCGTAACGCTATACATACACTCACTGCTACGCTTTATTCCTTAACCCATAATCATTATATTCTACGTTGAGAAAGCTGTTCAACACGTGCTTCAGTTGTTTCCTTTTTAACTTCGGGTTTTAATATAATTAAATGAATAGCTTCTAATGTAGAAATGCGTGAAAAAGTAAATACAATTTGCTAAAATTTGTTTGTAAATTTAATTGTTTAAACGTATTTAAATAATATCGCATTAACAGTTGAATAGAAAAACTATATAATACACGCAGATATTTTTAAGTCATACAAATTCAATATTATAAGGTGGGTCCTTATTAACACTGACACAGCAAACAATAAAAGAATTACAATCAGTGCAAACCTTATCGAACGCCAATCGAGCAGCTTGTAATTTATTATATTTCAGAAACTGTCGAATGAGCGCATTTACTTGGCACAATGCTTCCGCTCGCTGTTGTGGAAAATAAATTATCCAATCCAAAGAAGACACTTTTTGTTTATCTTCCAACGTTAGTTCAGAAGCAGTTGACTTCGGTTCAGTCTTTTCTCTAGCGAGTTACAAAAATATATCATTAGAAAATTCAATACGTACACGACCAGAAAATAATTACATTTAACCGGAATAAAGAGGAAAAAAAAGTATAATTATCTATTTCAAATCAAATAACACAAAAAAGTATTTTAAAATTAAGAGAAAAATGAACATCTATATTGTAGAATTTTACCAAGACTCGTTTAATTAAGGGGCCTTAAATTTTTGCAATTTCGATAAATTCACCAAATTGATTAATCAAAAATACCGTCTATTAAATTGCAAAAGACAAACAATAAATGCTTCCAGAAAAAATCTTACCTAATATTCTTCACTACAAGTTGAGTTATCTGTTCAATATCTATACTACATGACTGAGCGTACTCCAAACATTTTATGCGGATATCCGGATCTTCAACGGTTTCCAAATATTTGCTGTATGTGGAAATCTGTTCCGCTTTTGGTAGAAAAGATGTATAATAGGCAACAAGTTGAGGTTCGTTGTAACTAATTAAGTACTATAGAGTTTAAAAATCATAAATTAAAGTTTCATAAAATTTTTTAATATACACGTAACATATATTTAAAAACAGTAACAACAGGATAGAAAAATATTGACTTCTTATTTCTTTTTAATATGTGTACAAAAAAAACAAAAAAAAAAAAACCAAAAAAAAAACAAAAAAAAAACAAAAAAAAACAAAAAAAAAACAAAAAAAATTAATCTTTCCCAAGTTCCGCAATATTATGATGTGATTAGACTGGGAAATACCAAAAATCTTAACGACGATTAAGTATTTTTGAAAAAAACACCTACAAAGAGGGAAAAAAAGTATAACAGAATTTAAAAGTTAATTGTAACAGTAAATGAGAAGCATCCTATGTTATTTGTCTTCAATTTAAAAAATCAATTTAAGGTATTACTGTAATCGACTTATTAAGGATAAATAGGTAAAATCCTAGATGATATCCGTGTACATTCACTTTTTGCGTATATCATATTCAGTTTATAAACTGATTATTTTGTAATTTTATATTTATTTAGTTAAAGCAGAGTTTTACTTGCTTACACTGAATTCCTGTTTTTTGCATTACGTAAGTTTTTATTTGTTTATTTCACTAACTACCCACTTTTGTAGTATCAGTAGTCTGAGACAGAGCTAAATGAGTGTTGTTTGTAACGTAACAAAAAATAAAGAAACACATCAATACGCTTGTAGAATCTTTTTTAACTAAAGGTAAAAGCCATTTATTTAAAAACACTGCATCGGCGCAGCGAATATTTAATGTAAACAAAATTAGAGTATTATGTTTAACAAGCCACTAGTTTAAAATAAACTTGGTTGCAACATAACAAAGCTGTTTTATGGTTTCATTTCACCGCTTGAACGTAAAAAAATCTTTATTACCACAATAATTAATATTAACAGCCACTTTTGTACATGTTATACAATAAATAGATAAACTGAATGCAAACAGAAATACATTATTTAATTTAAAAAATGATGTTCCAACATGTTTCATAGCAAGAGCGACATATTCAAAGGACACCATTTTAATTAAATAATATATGAGTATATCTTGTTGTGTTCAGTTTGTCTATATTATACCTCTGTAATTAAATTAAAAATTTTCTCGATTGAAATTTTTCCTGTTTTAATCTAACTGCTGAATATTCAGTTACTTCTAATCTCTAAATTCAATTATAAAGAAAATGAGTCATTATTTTCACTATACAATTATCGATTCAACAAGAAAGCGCAAAAGCTGGGGATCCCCACAATTTACACCATTCTAACTAATCTATCAGCGGATAATTAAATTTCTAAAAAACATGGTTTGTAATAAATCTTATTCAAAAAGTAATTTGTGGAAAAATCCTCTTTCTTACCGTTTTTTTTTGTCCTATACCTCTATAGCATGCGGCTTAAAATAAAACGGCATTTACAGAATTCAAATAAATATAATTACATAAATAGAAAATAAACAGAAACGGTATGTAATAATATACTTATTCAAAGGCAAGTTTTCAGTTCTAGTGGAAATCTACTGTGATGTATATTAAAAAAAAAACAAGTCGAACATGTATAATAAAAACAGATTCGGATATATGGGAATTCCTAACATATGATAATAAATGTAATTTACAGGAAAAAGACGGTTTTAAAAGCGAATTTACCTATCATTAATCTCGTTTTTATTTTTTATTAGTTTTTATTAATCATTTATTTATTTAACACCATTTTTTAATTTTTTCGCTTGTATTTTAGTTTTATTACTTCAGATATTTATTTCTATCCTTTTATCGTCTATTTAAAAACCAGATTTTCCATAATTATAATAAAAACGATATTTATATTCACGAGGAAAGAAGAATCCCGTTAAAAACTTGGCAAAATAAATATTTCAACATTCCCTTAAAAAAAAAAAAAAAAAATCGATTCGTACGTTAAAATAAAAATTACTGACATTTATAGAAATATTTCCTTTTTGAATTTCCTAACATTACTCTATAAGGAACGAACTAATTTCGATAAACCAAGTGGTTATTATATTAAATGAAAAAAAATAGCCAATTTTATCCCTGCGGTTATCATTATTTTTTTGGTAACATTATGGAAAACTAATATTCTATACGACATAAGTACAATGTGCAGTTGTTTTCTACATGAAGTATTATAAACGTAGTTGCAACATAACCAAACGCCTAAAAACAAAGCTGGCCGCTTAATTTTCAGGGGTTTATTTTCTCGATGAGTGCTACGATGAATAAATAAATTTGTACAAAAATAATTTTAAAAAACACGAATAATGCGAAACATTAAAACTGGCAATAGTCCTCAAAATAATATTATGTAACATCGGCGTATAATACAAACAAATTAACTAGGAAACCGATAATAGGTTGTCTTATTTTTTTTATCCGCCTTTGCGCAGTATTTTAAAGAGTATACTCAAACGCCATTACTCTCATTCGTGTACTTTCAACCATGTAGTCCGAAAATTACTTTTATAACAATATAAAGTATGATTGTAAGAATTATTTATATTTTATTTATATGTATATATATGTATATGTATTAATTACAACGTAATTCTTAGGCTACCCCCCAAAAAATGTCCCAAAAAAATGTCCCAGAAAAATGTCCCAATTTTATGTAACGTTTGTTATATTTTGTAGGATTTTTGTTATTGTTATTTAAAAAATGTCACAATTTTATGTAATGAAATATGTAATGAAAAATGTAACGAAAAAATGTCTTAATTTTATATAACGGAAGGTAAATGTTAGAATAGGATTTTTGTGGTTATGTTATTTTTTGTGTGTGTTGATGCCAGTAAGAATTACGTTGTAAATTTGGATCATTTTATACAAAGTATAGAAGAGAAAGAGACAGGAATGAAAGCAGGAGGGGTCAAGAGGCACAGCCCCTTGCGAGGCCAAAGTGGCCGAGTTTATATATATATATATATATAAGATATGCAAGTAGAAAGTCGGATTTTTTTGGTACAATTCAACTTTACTGAAAACAGCCTTATTACAAAAATGAATACTAGAAATATTCGCCATTACTATCTATGGTGTTTTGCCATTCATGGGGTAGATGATGAATGCCTTTGCGATAGAAACTTGATGGCTTCGAAGGGAAATAATTATCGAGCCATTTTCGCACATCTTCAACTTTTGTGAACTTCTGGTCTTTCAGATATGATGACATCGATTTAAATAAGTGGTAATCCGAAGAAGCTAAATCTGGAGCATACGCCGCATGATAGACTTCTCAGCTTAATTTCCAGATTGGTTTTGCTGTATGTGGATGAGCGTTGTCATGAAGCAATATCACTTTTCGCATTCCCTGGCCCGTAAATGGTCTTTTTTCCTCAGGAGCATCACTTAATTTAATCAACTGGGCCTGGTAACGTTCAGCTGTAACAGTCTGATCAGGTTCCAGAAGCTCGTAGTAAATCACTCATTTCCAATCCCACCAGACGCACAGCACGATTTTCTTGGAATGAATATTCGGTTTTGCAGCTGAAGTTGATGGCTGGCCTGGATCAATCCATGCTTTTCTGTGTTTAGGATTGTCGTACAAAACTCACGTTTCACCACCCTTATTGATTTTGTGCAAAAAATTATTTTACTTATACCGAGAAAGCAAATTCATGCAGATGTCAATTCTTCGGTTTTTGTGTTATTCTATCAGTTTATAAGGAACCCATTTTTCTTCCTTCTGTATCTCTCTTATTGTATGCACTCGAAGTGATATTGCTTGGCGAGTAACTTCTAATTCGTTTGCAAGCTCTTCTTGAGTTTGGCGGATATTTTCATCCGGTAAAACATGAAGTTCTTCGTCTTCAAATTTTTTTACTGCACCTGGACGTGGATTGTCCTCCAGACTAAAATTTCCCCTACGAAATCTTGCAAACCACTTTTTTACTGTGGAATTACTGACGGAATGTTCACTCAAAGTCGAATTAATCAAGTTCATAGCTTCAACAGAATTTTTTTTCATTTTAAAACAGAACAGAATGCAATAGTGTAAATGTTGCTTATCGACATCCATCTTCTATAATATAGGCACACGGAATCACAAGTTAGAAATGAGTGAAACTTGTATCACATAAAAACAGCAAATGACTAAGCTACATATATCCAAAACAGTGGGTGAATTGAATGCGTTCAAGTGCGTTTTTTAATACAACCAACTTCAAAGCTGAGTTTCTACTTGCACACCTAATATATATATATATATATATATATATATATATGTATAAACAAACTTCTGAACATTAAATTACATTAACTTATAAAAATTACAAATTAGATCCAGAAGATCAGTTAATTAATTTCAGAAAAACTTAGAATGAAAGTCACGAATTAAAAAAAAATGGTACGTAGAAAACCGACAAAATTAATAGTGAATGCGATGAATCTAAGAAAATTAATATAAACACATACGTCAATATAAGTCCGTATTATACTGTTGGCCTCATTTTCATTATGGTTATATCCAATTAATCGAATACATAAAACAATGTGGGCGGAAAATCTTAACATATGTTTATCGCTGGTTGATTTGTTACATAAATCTGATAATATCGTAATCAACTCGGATATATTATTTAAAATGATACTTTTCTGGATTAAACGTATCGGTTTAGAGGCTTCTGAACGAATTGAATTATCCGGATTACTGGCCAGTTCCATAAATATTTCGTCCAATGTTAATCTATGTATACACGCACATATCAAAAAAAGAAAAATCAATCAGTTAAACGGAAAATTAACTTCTGCCGATACACCAGAAGAAAAAACACGTATTTAAATAATTCATTTGCGCAAAGTGAAAACCTGAAATGTATGTTAAATAGGTGTATTTTTAAAAATATCGTTTTCCTCCGGCTAAATCTAATTATTATATTTTAAAATATAAAATAAATAAATTCCTTAATAACCAACAATAAATAGATATAAATTAATTTACTTTAATAAATTAAAATATCTTATTTTAAAAACGTTTTCGGGCATAGCCCATCATCAGCTAACAATATAGAGTACCTCAATTAAAAGTAAAAACATATTACAGAAAAATATATTGCGACTATATGTGTATATATAGGGAAATGATAAGCGGACGGTGGTAGAACTATAATCAAAGGCGGAAATAATAACGAATTGACCAAAACTGGTTCAAAATCTTCTTTGAGAACATACTAACATGGATTTATTTATTCACATAAAAACACGCACACATTCAAACGTATTTTTACTTTCCCAAGACTTTTAAATTTGTTCAAATATTGGACAACTCAACCTATTCCACTAATTGATACATCAACACTGATTTGCTTATTTTTCACTAACCAGCAGTTTCATTATTAGTATTGCATTCCCTTGAGTGGCGTTATATATTTTTTTTATTTACTTTTCCACGACACCATTGCTGCACACGACGGAGAATATTTGGATGTTTATGAGACACGTTTTTTGATCTATAAAAGGTTATATTGGATGAAATATTCTATCAAACACTATTTTTATTTGTTTATGTTTTATTTTCACTAAACTAGTATGCTTTATCATAACCTTTTATTATTTTCTCTTCAAATTCTTTACTACATATTAAGGAGCACTTAAATATACGAATATAAGTAACGGTTGCTAGCATTAAATCTTTTTTCTTCATTGGCTTATTACTGTTTGTTTCAGTAAATATTGATTACCTATTACATTTTAATAATCATTAATGGTTGCTGCAGTTAAGTGTAAAATGAAATTAAATAAACTAGCTATGCCTGTAAAAACTTTTCGCACATTGTAAAGTGAAAAATTCGATTCTTTTTCAATCTCTTTTTACAACGGACGAAACGCGTTCTCTTTCTAAGTTTTCAACACTTCCGCACTACATACTCCATTAGTCTTCTCTTGCGAAATAGTATTCTTTTTAATTTTTCAACTATTCACTAGCGGGATTCTTTATCATCTCTGCTGCTCCTCTTATTTACTTAGGCTTTCGAACTTTCGCTTTGTACTCTTTAAATTTTTTCTTCCGGTCTTTCTTTTTCAATTTCCTGCGTTTATCTTCTGTCTTCCTGCGTCCTTTGCTTGTCGCATGTGTCAACAATTATTAATCTAATTTTATAATCAATAAAAGCAGTAAAAAATGATGTTCCTACAAAACGTTTTGCACATGTTGTCCTTAAAAAGCAAAACATATTAGTTTTTAAATAGAAAATAAAGTACGGTGCAAGAATATATACTAATGAATAACTCATTTAAATACGGACCATCGTTGGTTTAAGCTCTGCGAAAAAGTATTTAAATATGAATTACTGGTTGTGTAAACACACATCGGCATCAACATTTTTATGCTCTGATAAAAAATTCTCAATTTCATCTCGTATAGTTTTACAAGGGACAGTATTTACATCTGTTCTATTAAATCGAGGCAAACGATCATTTGTATAAAAACTACACTCTAAGCATTTAATATAAATTTTTAATAAGCGTCATACATGATAATCGAATATAAATTTTACTTACTTGAAATTCCAATACTCATCGGGAAGATCCACATAAGACTTAGTGTGAATATTTCGAAGTTCCTGTTCTACACGAATATCCACTAGTACCTTCAAATAGGCCCAAAGGACATCTTCCCAATTTTTACAAGCCGGCATTATAGCTGGTAAATTTCCGCAAAATACTGCAACGATCGCTTTCCATAGCTGTGCGCTTTCGGACTGAGTTAAACTCCAGGCACACAGTTTCCATATGTCTCTAAATACATCATTTTCAGTATGAACATATATATTTTAAACATTTCAGTTTGGCATTAAATTGTCCAGAGTTTACCGATACAAAATCTAACGTATAAACAGAAAACAAAAATATTACCGGTTAGGATTTCCTTCAACGGATAAATGCTCGGTAACAGTAGAGTCAAAATTTGGATCGTTATACAACATCCATCCTTGTAAAACAGCGGCGCGCCAATGCTGACCATACAGCTGACACGCTTGTACCGCTTTATGTATTCGACCACAACGTATTTCGGTAAATATCTCGTTCAGTAACTTATTTTCATCCACCTATCAAATTAATTAGATAATTTAAAGATTAAGCAAATATTTTTAACAATAATCACGATTTTATTTTTAATCGTATGGATAGAATAATTTAAAATGCTCTTAAAGAAACGATTTTTCATCACTGTAAATAAAAAATATAACCGCTTTTATAGCGCAGAAGTTTACTCATTTATAAAATTAAATATTTTTTGGAAATAAAATAAAACGCAACCCAAAAAAATGAGTCAGGAAAACTGTTGTATAATGGAAGGATCCGTAGGTTGTAATTTTCCTTTTTACCGACTTCAATAAAGATGTTTTGTCACGTTTTTTTTATTTTTTTTATTCATACATATAGCTATGTTGCTCGCCGGTTTTAATGATTCTTTGTTCATCCGAAAGCGTACATTTAGCTCCGGTACCATAAGAGCACGGATGAAAACCGTTGAATACATAAAATGCTTTTACAAAAAATAAATACCGACTTCGAGGTTTATCATAAAAATTTAAAAATGCACTAAAAAGTAAAAAATAATTGCTCCCGATAAAAAATATATTTTGCGGCTGAGCACGCATATTTGTAGTTAATTTCAACGTCTTTACGTATCGCCACAAAGTAAAACATTTCAGGAAAGCATTTATTTCGTCCGCTGGTGTCGATCAAGAAGTTACAGATAATGTTTGCCTAAAATCTCCTACAAGTAATATTGATGCGTTCCTGAATGGCCTGGTGTTTCCACGTAATGATCGATCAAGACCCTTGAGCGATTTTTTGTTTGTCATTGTGCATTTTTCGTTGTTCGACTTTAATTTTCATTTTAACGAACAAACAATAATAAATTCACAGTCGATTTCGAATTCTCTTAAAAATAATTTGTAAGAAACGTTTTACCTTCCTGTTTTAATACTATTTCACCTACATACGATCATGACACTCGGGAAATCATCCACGAACTCGCATTTAAAAGAACCCATACATGGAGGAAATTCTTTAAAAAAAAGAAAGGTCATAAAAAAATAATTAAACTTTTGATTTCAAAATTAATCTTTTGAAAGTAAATAAGATGTTCGAGACTTCGTTAAACATTAATCCATTTCTGGGGCATATTTTCGACTAAAGGGCTAAAAATAATTGATTTTGACATTGGAAATGACCTGATTTTTGAAATTTTAAAAAAAAAAGACAATTAGCTTTTAAATTTTATTTAGTTTAAGAATATCAGTGAAATATACAAGCTAGACACGGCTGTACAAATATCATAATTTTAACGAGAAAAATAAACGTTCGTAATTTATAAAATTTCATTAAGAAAAAATGAAATAAAACGTTTACCTTATCTAAATCATCTATGTGTTTATTTTGCCGAAGTGGAGCATCTGGATCCATAGCATCCACTAACGGTCGTTGGCCATTCAATTGAGTATTATTCTGTAACATAATAAAAAGGATTTAACAGAAATATTTTTTTTACTGTGCGTTACTTTTAAAATAGTATTTGTTTAAATTATAAAACGGCAATCACGATTATCAAACATGGTGGCCACATATATATAATTTTTACATTCCCTGTTTATTGCGGACCAAATCCTCCCGATTTCCTAAACACTAGAATTGCACAAAAGCTTACACAAACATTCTTCCGCTTGTATAATAACAAACGCAATAAACTGAAGAGAAGACAAATAAAATATCAGTAGAAGCAAAAAAATTGCAATTTTTTAGTTTTTTGAAATTGTTTTATTCACATTTTAAATATTTTACCGCTATAATGACCATTAACTAACTCAAGCAATATATGCTTATTTTATTATTACAAAAACTAATAATGAAGTTTATAACAGGCTGATTTACTTCTTCCTCATTTAAATAGTTCTGATTTATAAAATTTACTTGACATATAATATTTACATTCGTATGTGCTGACTTCAAAGGGTTTACGGAGCTCAAGCCCCTCCAAAAGTTTTATTGAGAAGGTTCAACCCTCCAAATAAACGGTAATGCATTATAAAATATTTTTTTATGCGTTTCGTTGAAATTTTAACTAAAATAGATTGTCTTTTAATCGAGAAATTAGAACCAAACTGCAAAGAAGAGTGGAATTTTTTTTATCACGTTTTATAATGTTTGACCGCCGCTGCATATTTTATATAAATAAAAAAGAATTTCGTAATTTATTATTGAGTGAAATACATACAAAAATACATTTATTTTTGGCTTCAAATTAAAACTATCGTTTGGCTATTTTTACTTTTTCCTCCGTTTTACAAGAAAATTCCCGGCTTATTCCCGACATGTAAAATTCCCGGTTAGGCGGCCACCCTTGATTATAAAATGTTCAATTTTAAGCATTGTACTAATTTAATTTTTCAGTACAAAGCTCCAAGATGCAAGTCCTAATCTTACTGACAAGTCAAGAACTAATTAACAAAAGGTTGCGAACAATCATACTGTAAAAGATTACGTAAAAAACAGTAACGATAAAGGGAATTTACAAAAAAAGAGTGCATCACTTATCGCGAAAAATTTTTAAGCAAAATATTTAGAACATAAAAATTGTATGCAATGATATAATAGGAACGTAAAATAAGCTAACTAGCAAATTTTTTCAATAGCAAAAGGAATTGGGATAACACATTAAAATTATTTTCTATAATGTAGTAAGAATTTTGGAAACATTTGATTTTTTTCCTTGTATTTAAAAAAGTAAAAATTATCTTCTTTTATCTTCAAAACAGGAACAAGAATAAAATGAAAATAATTTATCTATAGCGATTTAAAAAATTGAATTATTCATAAATAATAAATCTGATTTAATATTAAAAATAAACTTTATACTCGTAACATAAATTTAGACAACTAAACAATTAATTTACCTGTAAATGAAATAATGTATTTTCCCACGCAACAGTTTTATCTACGTAATTAGTTGGATACGACATCCTTTTCGCAGCATTTTCTTCCAACCAGTCGATAACAAGTTGATACTAAAACATAAAATCACAAAAGACCAAACACATATATCAAATCTAGTAAATCTCTATTAAAATTGTACTGCTTATGTTCATTAAGGAAATAATAAACAGAAAAACAATAAATCAACCTTCACTTAATAAATTTATAGAACTCCAAATGAAATGTATTTTATATTCGATAATTAAGCAAACATTTAAATAAAATATCTATTTATAACAATTTACAACTTTAAGCTGAGCAACTACCCTGGGCGGCAAGAAAGAATATATAATATGGAATTTAGAACGACCTCAAAAGTAACCATTGAAAAATTCATAACTCATCACCAGATAAACCTTTAAAAGCGAAATATAATATGTAGAACAAAACACAGAAGCCCTTTCATAACATCCAAAAATTACGGTTAAAAAATTATTTAAACTCCCCTTTTAGGCCAAAAACAGCAAAAAAAAAAAAGAATTTTCTTTATAAATTTTGTTTTAAATTGCGTATTCTGCTATTCGGGGTGGAGACAAATCGAACAAATCAAAGATCATGAAAATCAGATCAGCCGTTCTTGAGTTATAAGTGGTGTAACTGACCCGACTTTGTTTTATACATAGATTATCATTATCAGTCTACAGAATCCTGAAATAACTGTATATGTATATTCCACGGATGCAGAAAAATGGCATGAAATTAGAATGGTACTAGTAATTTGTTTGAATTGCGGTAATGAAATCGCATGTTTTAAAATAGTGTAATAACTTTGAATAAATTATTACCGACGTATACAGTATATTGCAAGTCATTTTTTAGAACTTGTAGAATTCTGTTATACGGTTCTAGGATATAAAATATATCTTTTCCGCTATTTCGCTGATCGTTATGTAATAAATTAGTTCCTACACTAGGATAGTTTATCTATTATATCGATATGTTCCTAATGTTACTCGTAATTCGTATTGGTACAAAAAACTTTAAAACTTGTTCGCAACTAGTCATATTATGAGATTGTAATGTTTGTGGTCTGCATTATGTTTAGCTTTTCTTAACGATATCTGATAGTGTGGAAATAATTTCATTTTTCTGCACAGGTTTGCAAAATCGAGCTTCTTATCCAAAGCCTGCACATTAAACTACTATGTTATTTAAATATGTTTATGAACGTGCAAATTTGCCATTGAATAGGATTATACTTAACATTCTTCTATCGGAGGGTTCTTCAATATGTTTTTTGATAATTTAAATTTCTAAAATATTCTAATAAAATTTATTTTTCAACTAAATATTACTAATACACGATGTAATTACTAAAAATTGCTTAGCCAAATGTTACAAAAAAAATGTAATAAATAGCTGAGTTAAAATTTCGAAGTATTTTGGTGAGATCTGTGTTTTTAGTGACTTTTGTGTAAAACAATTTAAAATTATTTTACAGCAAAAAATTCATTAAAGACCTAATCAAAATTTTAACTTAGTCGTACTTGCAAGTAATTTTAAATTTTAAAAAATTTAAAATTAAATTGTTCTAATATACTGCTTGAACTAGAAACAAATGAATTAAAATGGCGACGTTTAGTCATAGGTTTCCGTGCAAATTGAGACACGATTTTTAAATCAGATATTTTTTAAAACTTTCTGTAAAATATTTCCAGTTAATTCTGAGATTAACTTAATCAATTTATTTTCTGATAAGGCTCGTTTCCTTTCAATTCATCGCTTATGTCTGCATCCACTGGTTACTTGTAACTTTCTAGACTTTATCGAACTTTGATTAAAAGTCTCAATCGATTTATTTATTTTACCGATTTCTATGTAAGGCAACTTTTAAATTTTGATAAACTTAGCGATAACAATAGTATTACTAATATCGTAATTACCGACTTCGTTCACAGCGGCTTTTTATTTTCAAAGGCCAACCCAGCTTAAATTAATTGGACATCACAGAGAACTCTAGGAAATTAAAAACGGCTGAGAAAACGGATTGATTTAATATTTTCTTTAGATCCATTAAGTTTAGCTCTATAAAAAGTTTAACTCCACAATTTATGAACTCTTATCGCGGGACTCATTTTACTTTTTCCTTTTTTATAATAATCTATAGTTAAATTGGCTTTTCCATCAATTTCTATATAACCTATGGCATTTAATGATGCGATCAGTTAAAGTTTCATCTCCATAAGTTTCTAAAATGACTTCATCTTTTTCATAATTTTTTCAAACATGTTTTAATTCTCAGCATAGTATCTCAGTTTTTTAATTAACTTTCAGCAACTTCTAATGCAATCGTTACATTTGTAATACAAATACACTAAATAACATTTCATAATATCTCAGAACAATTTAAACACGAAACCGGGCAACTTAAAACACTGAACATTTAGGTAATTAAAGAACTCTAATATACATTACATAATAAAAAAATTCAGTATACTATATAAAATGATCGAATTACGGAAGTTGAAAGCAAATAGAATAAAAACTAAATTTTAATAAAAAATTACTCGCACGGTGTTACATTTACCGCCATAATACTTACTTCATTAATTAAACTATCAGTTTGAAATAAATTTTCAATTATTTTACTTTCACTAATAATATCTGGCGATAAATCGGTTCGAAAATTAGTTAATCTGTTTCTATAGATCGCATACATCAAACGCCATGTATTTCTTTCGTTTTCTATCCACATTATTTCCTGAATAAAAATGTGCATAGAAATAAATATCTTTCACTATTAAATTTATTTTACACTAAGTTAAACAAAGCAATGTATGTACCTAGACAGTCTTGATAATAGTTGTTTCTACTTGACAGTTTGTAAATTTCACGGAATGTTACGAAAGATTTTTTTTGCTAAGTCTCATTTAGATACATTGAAATTGAAGCTTTAATTATATTAATCATATACGAAAAAATCTATTGTTAAAAATTAAGAATTGTAATATTCTTCTAGGTTTAGTTTCTCAAAAATATAACATAATCATTCAAAATATGTTTCAGAAATAGCATTTTAAAAAAGTTTTAATAAACAGAATAAATATGTATCCATAAATAAAACATAAGTTGGATTATATGCCTGTTCAGAATAAACTTGTTTGCAAGTACTTACGAAACTTTAAACCGAGAAATTAATGTAGATAAAATTTTTTGTTCGTTGTACAAAGTAGCCGTATTGAAATATTTATCTACTGTGCGGAGTAAAGAAGAAGCAACTTTCCGTGCTGACAAAAGCAAGATGTAAGTTCTACATGAAAGACCTATATAAGTTCTGGTCAAGTGCGATAATTTTTCAATTTAAATTTAGCGTTTTTAATGTAAATTTTTTTAATGGAAGAAAATGTAAGAGTTTCAATATAGCAAGCAAAAACATTGATTTTATTTTTGCTTTTGAATACGTATTATCTTTCATAAAATTTTTAGTGCATATTTCGAATTTTAATGGCTACTTCCTGTGCACGTTTGGTTAAATTTTTAGTCCTTGAGCAGAATCATTGTATATACCAGTCAGAAAGAAATCTAATCATTTTCAATCTTCCTAAATTAAAATGAAGAAAACTAGTATGACAAAAAATTTAGTTATATTATCCGAAAGTAAATTTTTTACCTCTGGTTTTTACTATCTGCTAAACTTTTCAATCAAAAACAACATCACAACTCGTTTCCTATTTCTAATAGACCATTCAGAAACTTTACAAACAGTTTACATAGTTTTTTACAAAATTGTTTTGACCTTAATATATTATTAAAGTATAGTAATAACACGACAATTTTGGTTCAAAATTAAGCGGTAAATCAAAAATTCAAAACAGTTTTGATTTATAAATCGTTTTTTTTTTTCAAAATAAACTTCGTTCGGCAAACAATGAAATAGAGGTAGATGATATCGAGAATTCGAGAAATTTCTCTGTAGACTGTAGAATTAGATGCTAACATTCAACCGTCATTTTTAAATGAAAGCAGTTAAAAAAGCCGCAGTGCTCAATAGCTGGCCTTTTATCACACGTTTATCATAATTTTTTTAATCTTGATAGTTTTATTTTCTTTTTAATTAATAAACGGCTTATCTTATTTTTCAAAAATTTCGCACAAAACAAAAATTCTATGCATATAATATATTCATGACTAATTTTAAAAATTCTAAAAAACAAGTTTTATTACATTAAATGGAAAAAGTAAACAATAAATTATTATTCTAGTCAAAGCTTGTTTCAACATGACAATAATATGAAATGGATCATCAGGAAAAGCATATATTAAAATTTGATAAAGAAATATATCTTCACCTGCGCAGTAGCTTCACCCTGTATTACATCTATTCTGTCGACACAATTTTGTACGAAACCATCCAATAAGTTGAACATTTCTTCTAGCATATTAAAAGCTTGATGAGTATCAGCAAATAAATAGCATAATGAATCCAGATCTAACCCAACAGCCAATAATACAAACTTTTATATACACATTTAAATATATCTTCATAAGTTTTATTTTAATATATTCATTAACACAATATCAATATTAAAATTTCCGGATACTTATATTTAATTTTTAATTTAATTTTCATATGACTATCATCCTAAATTAATATGTAAATAGTATCATTACTATTAAGAACTTAAATATCGGAAACTACAATTTTTTCTTTTCTTTTAAATAATTCATATACATCTTCTTCTTTCCTAACGATTTCCCGGTGCGGGGCCCGTTTGGTAGCACTGTCTATCCTTATTTTCCGAAAAGTAGTGTGCCATTTTAAAAGATACGACTATTTATTTATTTATTTATTTCCAGCCGATGCGTCGCTTCACCTGTCGCTGGGATTTTCTGTCAGGGTTTACTCCCTTAGCCGAAATGATCCGGTTTTAAGGTGCCGGGTACTCGCTTACTCGCTCTAAATTGATATAGATCAATCCGACTGAGACACATTGTCACGAGCTGGCTGCCGATAGTCTGCTGTTGTTAATGCAGTAAAGAGCTTAACGGTATTTATTAGAAGGAACACCTTCGGCAAGTGGACCCTCCTCCGTTTTCCTATCGACAATTGTGAGTTCCGATTTAGCTGTCTTGATCAGTGCTAAGCCTGCCGAAAAAGAAATTACCACCCTGCACGACGTGGACGTACGGAACTCACGTGGTTATTGTTTCGTTTCTCCGCCGGTGGGACTAGCACCATGTGACGGTCTAGTGACTACTTACTAGAGGAGATGACGCTAGTTACAACAACCTGTGCCCCTATATACATGTTTTTATTATTAAATATCATGACATAAAAGTACTAAGCTACAAATATTTTATATATAGCCTTCTGCTTACATAAGAACACGTAAGTATAAAAAAAAACAACAAACTAAACAACTATTTTGTCAGCCACAACAAGATATTTAAGATATAAGTAAATAAATTGTGTATTTTTAAAATTTCTGTAAAATAGTAAGTACAAGGGGTGTTTAATAAAGACTAACACTAGCGCTTCCATCGGTCACGAAAGTGTGCTATACAAATGAATCACCCAGCTATCAACTCACGGTTCTCTACTGATTTATTTAGTGCAAAAACGAAGTCGCTACGTTGATTTGGTCCGTTTTTATGTTCAATTGAGTAGAGAGTAGTTAGATTTCGCCTCTAAAGCTTTTACGGCAACAAAAGTAGTAGGAAAACGACGGCCGTGGGATAAAGATAAAAGTCGTTCGGAGTCAAATCCGGGCTGTAAGGAGGTGCAGCACTGTTTTGACCTTTTTTTGAGCCAAGAATTCGAGCGCTGCATTTGCGATATGCGACCTCACGTTATCTTGATGCAGCTTCCAAAGGCCAACGAGATCTGGGCGCGTCTTAGGGATGTGATCTTTCATCAGTTGTTTTAAAACTGAAATGTAATAGACTGCAGTAAACGTCTGGCTATAAGGAGCCGTATGAGTGTACACCATACCCCGATAATCGAAGAAAGTAACCACCAACGCTATAGTGGCAGATTTTTGGACTCGCGTTTTTCAGTGAAGGACCAGCTTTTTCCATCCATTCCGAATTTTTCCGCTTAGTTTCGGGATCGTAGCAATATACCCAGCTTTCGTTCACAGTAATTATGTTTTTCCACCAGGAATCACCTTGTTTTGCGATGCAATCGAGCCAATATTCGCAAGTCAATAAACGGGGAATCCATCGTGCACAGACACGAGATATGTGCAGGTGTTCCTTTAATAGTGCGTGTGTGTGCTTCCAATTAATATATGGGGGTATGAAGAAAGTTCCCTGATTGTAAGGCGAGGGTCAGTGCGGATCATTACTGCTCCAGTGTTAATATTCTCTTCGATGAGTGAGGTGACGGGAGCGCCGTCTCCGCCTTGCAGTTTGGCTTTTTCGATACGAGCGATGCCACCGCAAACACGTTCTCCGGGCCATAGTTTTATCACCGAATGCTTTATTCCACATTTCGTAGGTTTCACCCGGCGTTTTCTTTAAGCGAACACAAAGTTGTATGGCGTAACGCTGCTCATGATAATCAGTCATGCTTACTTTAGAGGCGAAATCTAACTATCCTCCACTCAATTGAACATAAAAACTGACCAAATCAACGTAGCCACTTCGTTTTTGCACTAAATAAATCAGTAAAGAACTGTGAATCGATAGCCGGGTGATTTGTTTGCACAGCACACTTTCGTGACCGTTAGGAGCGCTAGTGTCAGTCTTTATTGAACAACCCTTCTATATCAAAATAGTTCTACCACTTAATAAAATGTATTAATTCTTATTAAAGTATGAAACTCTTGCATAAACCGTCAATTAATGCCATTTTTTATTTAATTTAAAAGACAAAAATTTTAATATTTTCTTATAATTTACTACGTAACAAATATACGTAGTATTTTGAAAATTAATCTATCAAAATCACTTCAAAACATTAAATTTTAAATAACTTAAGTTCTATTTATCTTAATGGTAAAAAAAAAAAAACAAAAAAACAAAAGAAAAGCATACCTTCGCGAGTATTTCTGTTTTTATTTGTTGAAAATTCGTAAGGTGTAAAAGAAGAATTACTCTTAAACGTGGATTCTTGTCTCAATACATATTTTGATAATTTAGACGTTTCACTTATGGCTAAAATAAAGAAAAGGAACGTATTTCCATTAATTTATTTACACGCAAAATACATTTAAAAATTACACAAACATTACATTATAATATATAAACTATATTACTCTTGATCTTAACATGCACTGAGCCATGTTATATAACAGTATTCTAGATATGTTTACTCTTCAATAACACTTTATACGATCCTTAGAAGTTTAATTTCATTGTTTTTTTAGGTCTACACGATTATTTCTTTATTTAGATTTAGAGAAGAAACCCAACTGATCACGTTTTCCTCCTAAATTAAATCAAATGAATTTTTTAATTAACTCCATTAAATTTTTTAATTTCTAGCATTTAACTGTTTTTCTCGATGTAAAAATATTCGGCGACTTTCTCTCTTAAATATAGTAATTATGGCTTTACTTTGTACATCACATTAGATTTAACATAAAATATAATGATTCTTTGTATGAAATTGCAATTGTACTGTGATGCTTTGAAATCTTTAAATTCTTGCATCAACGCATAGATTCAAAAACATATTCAGCGTTTGAGTAATAAATAACGACATATATTTAAAATGCAATTAATAATGGAAACTTTATTCCCGTTGGTATACAAGTCTACGTAATCTTCTTCTATATTATATATAGATCTGTCAAAAACAAAGAATTTTTAAAAACCCTGCACATTTAATCTGAATTAATCATAAATGTATTGTATCCGCGTCTGTGATATAAGAATATTTTCACTGAATTGCTACATTAGACTACTTTCTATACTTGAGCGGAAAACACAATTTTTCAAATATTTGCTCCCCTATCTCTCAGCAGTTCCCTTTTAACTCAAAACCTATTTGTTGAAAAAATTTACACAATCTAAAGCTTATATTATTCACATTCATCTAAATTTTATTTTACCTTAGTATCGCAAATGGCATTGACCTTATTACGGTATACAGATTGCAACTCTTTAAAAATAAAGAGTATAATCCTGTAAGGAGAATAAGAATCATATGATGCTAACGATGAAAATAGTGATTCATAATATAATATTTAAATATAATACGTACTTTGATAATGTGATAAAGTATTTGTAAAAAAAGCGGACTTATTTATACTATCTGTTTGTTCTAATTGAGGATCAAATAACAGATCGTCGTCAGTGCTAATATCCATATCTATTGCTTCTTCTTCTTGTTATAAACTGAAATCGTAATTCAAAATTAAGAATTACGCGTTTCACAATGTGATTATTTAAATTAAAAAATATATTTTATAAGATTTTTTTGCCTTTTTAAATATCACATTATCATTTTAAGTTAGTGATCTCAGTGATCCATTTGCTCTTAAAATTAATTTCAATTATTTCTGCCGCATTTTATATAGTCAAATGTTTTTACAAACAATTTTAAACGTTAATTTCATAATTATTTATTTACTTAAATAAATCTATTTCTATCAAAGTTGAAGATTACTGTCAATAATTTTATTAAAACTAAAATGGCAGATTAATAACATTAGTAATTATAATTACCACTGCTGCGTTTCTTTATAATATATAAATCGTAAATAACGCACAAAACAGAAATTATATTTCATAAACGTTAAATAGTAAAATATTAAAACACCAACATGCTTGGCAGTAAGAAACTGGTATATCAATATATATTATAGATTAATAACAATTGAACAACCGACTGATGTAACTAAAATCAGTATATTTCCAATTTATTCCGTTAACAAATTAAATGAATAACTTTGATATAAAAAGCAATATAATTTTCAAAGTTTACAACAACACAGACGAATACAAAGTGTTCCCTTGGAAAAAATTCAATTTGTTTTTTAGGTTGATGCTTTGATTTAAAAGTAAAATTGATTAAATGTGGAATAGTCCTTAGCTAACGATATTTAAATGTTGATTTTTGGTCTGCCATCATTTTAAACCATATTTAAAATTGTAACCATTAAAGCAGTACAAACTAGTGAACATTTATTACAATACTATTATTCAAAAATTATTTCTATACTGTGTATATTTTATTACATTTAAGTAAACGATATACTTCAAATTTAATATTTTTCCCGCTAAAACTCGGTAACTTTTTAATTTAAAACACCGTTTAATCTACGCTAACTTATTAAATTATTTAATACACATTATTACATAACTATTACCTCGATTGAACGGAATGATTTTTTGACTAACTGAACGCTACAAATTCACAGAAACCAAATATTTTGATTAACAATATTCTTCGGTTCGAGCAGAAACCGGTACGAGAAATATCAACAAATTTAAAAGGTATGATCGATCAATCTTACCAAATAACCAACGTTTAAAGATTGGAATTATTTTAAAGAAATTATTTAAGAATTCGTACGTTTGTAATATTTTATTTTATGAATTCATCTTGAATTTTTTGGAAAAGAAACTGCAATAAATTTTAAAACTAAAGCGAAATTCTAAAAATGTTTGTTCTTAAAATGACAAATAATTAAGTTTTAATGTTTAAGTAAAATAATTAATTAATATATTCTTTTAATTTAATTCTTAAAGATATAGTAACATAAAATGACATAAAATCGTTGAATTTTAAGTCGTGTAGTCATATTTTATATATAATTTAGTATTTTGCAGTAAACCGTACATCACCTTCGTTAGCTGATCATTTACACATCTGAAGATAATATACCCCCTAATTTAATTATATATAATATAGATCAGTTTGTTTTAATTTTTTATGAACTATCTTAAATGCCCGGAATCGTCCATTATCGGTTTCTATGTAATCACATTTTTTCTAGCAGTTAGGCTTGAAAGCAAAATAATAAAACTTATGTTTCTCGGTATCAGCTTTTTTAATGTTTTTCAGATCTTATTTAATTAAAAATAATTCGTTAAAAACTGTGCAGGTGTATTTAGAAATCTAGCTATATAGAGATAAATGATACTTCTGAGTAAATTAATTATAATAAATTGTCATTTTTTTCAAAAAACATAAACTTTTTATTGTTTTGTTTTTTTTTTCAGTAAAAATTTTAATTGTACACAACTTTTTACGCATTTTTTATTGTGTTTTTTTTCTTTTTATCTTCTACTACTTATTATTATTATTGCATTATTCTTTTTCGAATTTTATTTTTCATGCATTTTAAATTCGATAATATTGATATATATTTGATAACTTAATTGTTGCCGCCTTGTTTGAGAGATGAATGTGTAAATGTTATCAGTTGTTTTATTCCGTAAATATAAGAATATTAAATATGTTATGAAATTGGCGCATATATTATGCATTTGTCTTAAATAATGTTCTTATAGTGGTTCTAACTGAGTAATGTATAGATTTTAGTTCAAATTTAAACCGAAGAAATGGATATTGTAACAGCCGTTAAAAAATATGTTATGAAAATGACTGATGAAAGTGGACCAGGAATGAAAGTTATATTAATGGATAAGGATACAGTTAAGTAAAATGCCTTTTTAGGCATTAGAATTATTTTTAATTCTCGGAAGGTTAAATTTATTGTTTTAAAATTCTGCAAAATGTATACATTAACTTTGTCTTTTAAAAATATTGTGGAAGTAATTGATAAATTCCTAATGTTAGCCTGTTTAGATTACTTGGTTTATTCAAATTTTTTAAAGTACATATAAACTTAGAAGAAGATGCTGTACGCCTTAACTTTTTTAATATACCGATGGGTGGTATAAAAGTTTTGGAATTAGGATTTAAGAGATCTTTATTTTTTTATTAAGAAATTATTTAAACCATTTTCAAATATTTCCTTCTAAAAAATAAAAGTCAATCATTTTCAACATGCGTGCGGATATAATTTTCTCGATATTTACAATTAAATACAAACAGTTGTTATTCAAAAAATTATAAATTCGCCGCTTATCAGTATCGATTTCAAAAATATTTTTAATTTCTTGAAATTAACTATTTGGTCTGTAAAAGTAATATTAACATACATTTTTTTTTTTTGAAAAGAAATAGATAATGCGGATGTCTTATTTAAAAGATTTATCATATTTGTTTCCGAATTCCTAATAAACTCCTCTGTTCTATTATACATCTTTATTTTCGTATTGTAGTGTATGGTTATTTCTCTATATTATTTAACGGGAGAAAAGTAGAAAAAAATAAAAAAAATGTTCCTGTTAGCAAACAAAATATTTTTTTTTATAAATAATTATCATAATTTTCTGGTTTTCTGTTATCTAAACAATTTCCGGCAATTTAATTTTACTTAGAAACCCATTCTGTTTTATGCAATGCTTGTATTGCAATGATTTCTTTCGTCTCTATCCACTCGCTATTATTGATCTTTCTTTTGCTATTATACTCCTTAAACTTATTTAAACTATAATACTATATTCCTTCTGTCTTAACTATACCGTCTTCTTTCAATGTGTACATCTTATATACATTAATTTTCTCCATTTTACACGTGCAGTATTTTCCATCTTCTCGATCTTACTAACATTTCTGAGTTCTCAAAACTTTATCTGCTCACATTATTTTCTCCATTCATCCTCGCTCTCATATCTTGTATAATATCTTTTTTTTCCTTCTAAAATCTTGCTGTTTTTCTTTGCCTTCTTTATTCTATTTTTCTATTAATTTTGTTCTAAAATATTTGTTCTAAATTTTTGACCAGTATATGAGTAAAAGTTATTTTTTTTCTAGTCAAACTTTCTGTTTATTTTTTTTTCTTTTGCATTTTTCTACTGAAAGAGACTTACCTACATTTAACTGGGAAGTTTTTATGAATATTTTTCACAAAAGACTGTTCCAATAATTGCAAAAAAATTATTATGGATCACTCATTTTCTTATTCCACTTTTGACCAAATTGCATATAAGTGTGCATTTTTCATGTTAATATCTTGTTTCGACCAAAAAATATCATTGGAATCGCTAAATTCAACGACAAAAGGAAGAAATGAGTTAAGAATTACTATTCGTTTGATTACGTTCTCATATTATAAATACAGTTAATCGATGGCAAAACAAAAAGTTAGAGAGTACTGGGCAAACGGAATATATCCTAGGCACAGAATTTATGAGACTAGAGCGGTCATGAAAAGTTTGAAAACTTGGTATATGCAGGAAAAAGCCAAAACATAATGCCATAATGGTCGTCAACGCGCATGCGTGCTTATAATACACACGCACAAAAAAAAAAAAAATAAATTAAAATACGTATAGTAGTAAACATTTTTTTTTCTCAATTTTTTTTCACAATACGTTTAGGTAACGAAAGTTGAGCGATCTGTTAACCAAACTTATTTATCGCGTTTAGTACGGATTCGCTATATCAGAAGAGTTTTTTATTTAATCAAATCACGTTAATGGGTCGTTGATAAACCTGACGATTTAATTAAAAGTTATATCGTTTAGTTGAACATCGATGTTAATTTGGTAGAAACTCTAAATATTAGCCAGACATGTTATCATCTTTATTCTGGTTATAATTTTCCTCATGACATATTGGTGTGCAGATGTTATAAACGAAATGTGTAAAGAAATATAGTGTTGACTAACTCCAATATTACTAGTGTAATGTCATGATTTTTTTTTTTTCATTTGTCACGTTGTTTATGGGGAGAGACTTTTTAAGCTAAGCTAGATAATCGGAATTACTTAATTATATATCGAAGCTTTTGGACAGCGTCGAAAGCTTTAATGTTATCTATAAAATATATGTTAGTCGAACTATAAAAAACGAATCCTTTTTTGTTTATTTGTTGTGAATTATATCTGTTTTTTTGTCGCTTAAGAGGAATCTAAGGATCAAGAAATGGTTTTATTTTGATGTGATAAAAAAGCAAAATCTTACGATATTGTGATATTGACCTTATGATTGTGTAGTTTTAATTTTTGGAAGAGGAATTTATAGCTCAAAAATTACATTTTTCTCTTCTAAAAAGTTTCCTAAAGTAGTATAATAACTATTTCGATTTCTGCATAGATTATATCAGATTCGTTATATGGAAAATACTGTTGTCAATTCGGAGACTGTTAACGTGCAAACTAGCTGCAGTAATCCATCCGTATGTCAGAAATTCGACTTCACTTTTCTTTACGTTGATATCTTGTACTATCCACCATCTTGGTTTATGAGCTTTTATGGCCTTGTTTACTTTTGGGGATAACTTTCGTTATTGTGATATTTATTTTAGTTCTAACATGAATACGATGGAGTTGTTCTTAAAACGTCTACGACTCTTAAATTTTAGGTCAAGATTTTTTATTTGTTTGGATTGTTAATAAGTTTAGTTTTTTTTTTTTTTTTACTAACAGCGAGCTACTGAGAGTTATTTTTGATTGCTGCGTCAAGATGCCACTATTCCACCATATGCGTTTCAGGACTGATTCTCGTAGATATTTTTGTAAAAACATTAGATTTTTAATTTTTTTTTTTTTTTTCAGTATACCTAATTTTAATTTTAATTTATAATCCGAACCATAATATGCGGTCATTCTATGTATCTTCTTCGTTTTAGTCGCCAACCATAAGTTTCGGTTAAGTGGTAGCATGTAATTATATTATTGTCTATTAAAGTAGCCTCAAAAAATCACCAAATATTGTAGAAATTTCACAAATGCAATTTTTTATTTTAAACTTATAAATAAGGTAAAATTTTTTCGCTTACCATAACAGTATAAATTTTACAATCAATATCTATTTTAATGGTAGCGTAATAGCCTAGTGGTTAAGGTGCTTGGCTACTAAATCAGGAGACACGAGTTCGAGACTTGTCTCGTTCCAGATCCGAATCGCTCCCGGGTTTAGCCAGCCTGAAATAATTGGATACCGGAGAAATCTGGAAAAATAAAGGCGGCCTAGAGAAAGAAACTGGCCCTAATATTCTCATCAGATCCATTAGGCTTTAGTACATTGTGAACCTTAACTTCACAATTCACCCGCCGCCCTATCAACGGTGTGGCACTCACTTTACTTATCTATTTCAATAGTTATAATTCTGTTTATCGATTAAATTATAAACGAGTTTAGGATAATTTGGTTTATTCGGAGTAATGAAAGCCATACCAAAATAGTGCATATTTAGCGTTCATTACTTTTTGCGTGTCGACTGCTTCTTCGCTGTATTCGATTGCGCTTTGCTAAAGTAGTTTCAATTTCAGTTTCGCATTAGCCAACTTTTCATTCGTTTCTCGATTACATACAACCATATATTCGGTTAGTAATCCCACATTCACTGCAGCATCGTGTGTCCGTCAAATCATATTTATCCTAAAATGGCGCTTTCATTAATTTTTATTGGGAGGAGGTTAATATTTACGACAGTGATACAATATTAAAACCGTAAATTCCAAGTCTCAGTGACGTTCTACATCTTTGTCTTAGAATATTATTCGAATTCTATTTGCTACCTTTTGGCAATAGATATTTGTTAAGTTAATATTAATATTATGCGTCCTTTGTGTCATTTTATATACTTGAATAACATAAACAACACCAGTATTTAACACAAATATGTTAAAGTAATATTCAAAATATTAAAATTCATGATATGGATTTTTGCTCCGAAACATGTCGGTGTGGTTTCAATATTTTGAATATTACTTTAATATATTTGCGTTAAACACTGGTGTTTTTTTTATGTCGTTCAAGTATATTTATCAACTTCTCGGTATAAATATTCGCCGCCATATTTTATTTCCCGGTATTCATTATCGCGTAAAAGTGGTCTTGAAGGTTCAATCACTTGTAAATTGATATAATATCCTGAAACGAGTGAAAACCAACAATTAAAAAGAATCGCTTTTCCATTCTTGACACCTATTTTTACAATTATTATTCGTTAATTTTAGTTCCTGTTATTTTAATTGAATTCAGTTCGTTGGAAATAAAAAATAATTGAACCGAATTAAAATGTAGTTGATTAACTTTGCTTTTTTATCGTCAATCCTCCAAATTTTTATTTGATTAATGTAGTATGGTTTTTGAAGTAATATATATATTTTTTTTTTCTGTCCCTAATACAGACGAGTTTTATCAGTATGGTTCACAGCCATTCTGAGATGCTTCATCGTGAAGTTTATCTTTTTGAACGACTCGACATGAACGGCAGTAAAGAAGCAATGAAACATCTGAAGTGCATCGTATTTTTAAGGCCTACCAAAGAAAATATCAGTTTACTTTCTAAAGAATTAAGAAATCCTCGATACGGGGCCTATTACGTTTGTAAGTATTTTTTTGACGATTTCGATACAATTTCTTTATGTTTGAAGAGTTAATAAAATCGGTAAAATTCTAATAACAAATAATATTTTTGATTCCATTTCTGATTGCAGATATGAGCAATATTGTGCCCAAGTCTGATATTAAAATATTAGCCGAAAATGATGAACAAGAAGTGGTTCGCGAATTAGAGGAAGTTTTTATAGATTATTTAGCTATTACGCAAAATTTTTTTTCATTAAACATGCCAGTTTGTTCCCAAGGTATGAACTTGCAAATTATTTTTACGTAATTTTCAAACTTTATCATTCTAATTAATCTTAGCGAATACCTTCAAAAATACTATTAACTATACTGAGGTTGTAACATTTTATAATAGCTTGTTTATTTGTATTTTTAAATTTTCAAACTCTCACGTCGGCTACTTTGTTGATTGAAATTTATGTAAGTTTTACACGATCTATTCAAAATGAGTGTACTATTTCTTCGTTTCGCGGTATCTCTTTATTACCTGCGTATTTGTTGTAAAGTAAATTAGTTACGCATGCAAGACATTTTTTAATAACGATATCTTTTTTCGAGGTTTTTAAATCTTGTGTTACACTTTTTATCGGCCTTCAAACCGCAGGTAGTAAAAACAAGGTGGGTATAAAGCATTTTAATAATTTTGTCGATTGCGCGAATTTGGACAGCTACATGTTATATGTGTACAATATCCTTTTTTCAAACGCTTGAAATTTATATTACGTATTTTTGCTTGAGATTATGTTAATGTTATACAATATAATAGTAACAAAAACTTCTACATGATAAAATATGATAGAAGAAAGGTCGAAAAGTCACAATATTGTACTACTATAGATATAAGTTATTCGGTTTTAAGTTGTTTAAAAATGTAAGAGTTTTATGCTTGTATTTATCTGTGTAGGTGATAGTTGGGATCCGATAAAGTTGCAACGTAGTATGCAGGGTATCTGTGCAGTTCTTTTATCATTGAAAAAGCGCCCAGTAATTCGTTATAGGGGCATTTCAAACATGGCCAAAAGATTAGCAGAAAAAGTCGATGTAAGTTTAATTACGTTTATAAATATAAAATAAAGTCGGGTTAGGTACACCATTTATAACTCAAGAACGGCTGGACAGATTTTTATGATCTTTAATTAGTTGGATTTGTCTCCGCCCGATTAGCAGATACAAAATTTAAAAAAAAAAAAATGAGGAAAATTCATTTTTTTTTTTTGCTGTTTTTGGCTCAAAAGGGTGTTTAAATAATTTTTTAACCGTAATTTTTGGATGCTATGAAAGGGCTTCTCTGTTTTGTTTTACATATTGTATTTTGCTTTTAAAGGTTTATCTGGTGATGAGTTATGAATTTTTCAAGAGTTACTTTTGAGGTCGTTCTAAATTCCACATTATATATTCTTTCTTGCCGCCCAGGGTAGTTGCTCAGCTTAACCCTTAAACGTCCCATGTGCATTATAAGGAACATCAACTTTGAAGTCATTTTTAAATACTTCTGTGTTAAATTGATACGAAAAAATTATAGTGATGTATAATACCGTATTTTGTTTTAAATATATCCAAATTTGGGGTTTCTGTGCGTTTTCAAAAGCTTCCTATATAATGATGAATACTTGACATTTTCATAAATTTCAGTTTACTAAAATTATAATATTTCTCCGTTGTAAAATATGGCTTGAAAGAATGTTACTTCAGTAATTTTTTTTGTTAGTACACAAAATAAAGTGTAAAAATTCAAATGATGTTATTATTTAAAATAATAAGTGTATTTTTTTCGCTGTGTAAGCATTTAAAAATCATGTTCCTTATAATGCACACCGGCCGTGATGTAGAAATTTGATGTTAGTAAAGAATGTTCTCTGTAATGCACACCGGCCGTGATGTAGAAATTTGGCATTAGTAAAGAATGTTCTCGGTAATGCACAACGGTCGTGATATGGAAACTTCGCTTTATTTAAAGGAAATATTGTACAGTTCAGATGTCAGCCATGGAATGAAGGAATCATCACTTTTTTCCTATGCGGTGGTGTTTGTAGTAAATATACGCGCATTTACAACTGCAAAGAAATTTATTTTCCAAGCGTTTTTATTTATTTGCGTATAGGACTCCCGTCGTCAGAAAATGAACACTGCCTGAAATATATATATATATATATATATATATATATATATATATATATATACATGAGCATATATAAATACATACACACACATATACATATATTTATATGTCCGTAACAAACAAAACCAATGCGGGATGATAATTATTGTCGAAGAATGGACAAACTGAAAAACAGACTGAAGCGCAGTAAAATTCTTCGATTTGTTTTGTGAATATTAGTTGGTTTTTGTGTCGTGCTATAATTTTTTCAAAATGTCGCGATATCAGTCAAGAACAGAAAAAATTATGAATGCTGTTCTTCCGCCTGCTGAGTCAGATATAGAAGGCGATGACTGTATATTCTGAGGATGAAATTCTGAATAAAAATTCAGACTGTGAATCGGAAGCACCGTCTTTTGATTCCGGAATGAGAGAACTAGTTGAAATAATAGACATGTCAGGTGAATAAAAATGAATCACTTTAAGTTGTATCATACGAATGAGCACGATGTTTAATTGAAATTACAATGAACTAAAAACATTATCGACATAATTGCTTTTAATTTTTTTTACCTTTTGTATTCAAACTCTCAATTATGTTTGCATAAGAATTAAGCACGTAGGTATGGGGTGGTTCAACGGATCCTTACATGTAATATATACAAAATTTGTACTAAATACTCTGTAGTTTTTTTAAAAAATTAAAAATCAAATAAGTATTAAAAAATTATAAATTTGAAAATTTAAAGTTAAATTAAATATTCTATTCAGCGGTGAGTAGATGGTAGGAAAATTACTGAAGAAAAGCTTATAAACGTGGGGCCCCTATGAAAAATGTATACCTAGGTGCCTGATAAGAATATTGACTGTATGAAATCAATAAAAATAGAATGACTAGTAAATTTATGTTTTTACTTATCTGATGTATTTTTACCGGAATTTTATTCAAATTAGACAATGAAGATGAAGAATCAGTGGTTGAAGTGACATCAATAAAAAAAATCGCTTACAGAGAATATTACAATTCCAAATAAAATTTCCTCATTTGCTCAACGCTTACAGAAGTAGATTTTCAGGAGCCTAAAGTAAATGTGGCATCTTTAGACAATATTAAAAACACTGGAATAGAAACAAATAGACGTTCTTGCAGAGTACTGAAAAGAAAAGCAATACAAATTGCTACTCTACCGGGTGATATTGCTGTGGAAATAAAGAAAAGAAAGTTAATTAAAAAAGTTAAAATGGATTTTAACTGGAAAAAAAGTTATTTCAGGTTTGGCGCTAATATTACTGACAGAGAACTTACTTATAATGCAGAAGAACTTACTCCATACGATTACTTTTCGATGTTTATGAATGAAGAATGTTATCAATTAATAAGTAATGAAACTAATTTGTATAGCGTCCAAAATACGTCTAAATCAGTCGACACAAATTTTCATGAAATTCAAAACTTTATTGCGGTGCTACTTATAATGGGAATAATAAATCTACCATCAGTTAGAGATTATTGGTCTCAAAACTTCCGTATTGAGAGCATAGCAAATGTAATGTCACGGAAACGTTTTGAAATAATAAAACGAAATTTACATTTTGTAAATAATGAAAATATTGACCAATACGAAAATGATCGGTACTTCAAAATAAGACCTATTTTGGAGCATGTTAGGAGAACTTGTCTCAAAGTGAACCATGAAACCCGCTTTTCAATAGATGAAATGATGATACCTTATAAAGGTACAAAAGCTAATAACAGAAAATAGCACATAAAAAATAAACCTAAAAAATGGGGCTTTAAACTATTTGTAAGAGCAGTTGCTAGTGGAATCATTTATGACTTTTTACCATATGGTGGTGAAACAACATTTATGGGTTACACGTTTACTAGTGAAGAAGAGAAATACTTCGGTTTAGGACAAAAAGCGGTATTGGCGCTTTGTAAATCAATTCCAAAGATGCAACAACCCTATGTTGTTTATTTTGATAACTGGTTTACCTCTTTAGAATTAGTCTATTTTTTAAGAGAATATGGAATTTTTTCATCTGGTACAGTACTAAATAATCGACTAAGAAATTGTAAATTAAAGGAAGATAAACAGTTAAAGAAATTAGGTCGCGGTAGTTTTGATTACAATACAGATAACGAGAAAAAAATTAATGTTATAAAATGGTATGATAATAGATGTGTATCTTTAGTTAGTTCGTATGTCGGTGCAGAACCTTTAGAAGAAGTAAAAATGTATAGTAAAGAGAACAGCACAAAAGTTTCAGTGCCGTGCCCGAAAATTGTAAAAGATTATAACCGATATATGGGTGGTGTGGATAAAGCCGATATGCTTGTCGCATTATACAGAACTGCAATGAAATCTCATCGATGGTATTTATCATTATTTTCACAAGTTATCGATGTCTGTGTAAATAATGCTTGGTTATTATATAAGCGTGACTTAGAACATCAACAAGTAAAAACATGTTTACCTCTGAAGGAATTTAGGTATACTATTGGCAATATTCTAAATACTAAGAATAAACTTAGAATTGGAAGGCCGTTAAATGTAGCCGAGCACTATTCCGCTACGAAAAAGAAGTGTCTGAAAATAACAAACAACCTCTTCCACCAAGTGATTCAAGATTGGACAACTTAGATCATTTTCCCATTTTCACAACTATCGGACGATGTAGATCATGTACAGAGAATAAAACCACAATACTGTGTTCAAAGTGTAACATAAGATTATGTATTTTAAAAAACCGTAATTGTTTCTTTAAATATCACAAAGAAAAATAAATAACATACACAGATGCGCACACAATACAAATGCACTTCAATATTACATATACACAGCATAATTTCTTTTTTGTTTCGCACCTTTAAAAGTAAACGTAATAAATTTGTTATTCACTGAATTCTGTGAAATTATTTATTTTAGTAAGGTGTAATGTTGTGCAAAGTAATATATGCAATTGAAGCAGGTGAGAATAATCAATATTTCTGTTAATTTGTTGTGATTTACATTTTATTAGTGGTTTCATGTTTTTCTCAGTGTACATTATTATCTATCAGTACTTCTCTATGTAACACTCATAGCCAATTATTTTGGGGGTGAGGATCACTCAATTTTCCGCATGACCGAATGAAATATAAATAAATAAAAAAAGAAAATTATTCGTAGGCTAAAATAACCAAAAGATACTTCCAATTTTGCCGAATTAACCGAATATTTTCTGATTTTGACGAATAATTCACAATTTAAAATTATTAAGTGGTGTCACACCCCCATATCCACCCTCCCCATAGTTTTGTCCTTAATTATAATGCATATAGCTAAATGTTGGTTGTTTTCAATAAAGCGCTCAGTGTGCACTATAAAGAACATTTCTAAACATCAATGGTTTTCCGTAAAGCGCTCAGTGTGCATTATAAAGAACATGACGTAATTTAGTTTCTATGGGATCGCGGAACTGAAATATTAAGTTTTATTGTTAAATGTATCCAAAATAGCAAAATAAAGTATACAAAATAATTTTCACTTTGATTTTTCTATGTGGGGGCATTTAAGGGAGTTGCAAATTGTCATAGATAGAAGTTTAATTGTAATTTATGATCCAATTCTGATAAGTCAAACCGTTTCCGAACTATTTTATAATTGAATATTTTTGTCGTTTCTGAACCATCTTATTGGGATTCCGTACATTATATGTGTAAGAAATACTAAAAATCGGTACAAAATTTACTTTAAGAAATTAAATTACTTCAGAAATACGTTTTTTCGTGTATAGCTCATCATCAGCTAACAGCGCAGAGTACGCACTACTCTATTAAAATGTACATAAATTGAGTGTGTATTCTGTGTTGTTAGCTGATGATATAGCCCAAAAAAACATGTAAATAAAGTAATTTACTTTATTTTTTTAAAGTAAATTTATACTGATTTTTGTTATTAAGGGGAATAGTGTCTTGCTGCTACGTGAATTTCATTTATTTCAGCGTAGTTAAAATACTTTTCATTTTGATTTTTGTACATTTATTGAACTTAATTCATTTTGAGTATTAATTTGATCTTAATAGAAAACTGAATTTAATTCAGCTAGTAAGTTAACACAACATTTATTGATTCTGAGGCGGTATGAAGTTCGCCAGGTCAGCTAGTATATTAATAAAACTTCTCAATAATTGATGCGGAAAAAATTTTGTTTAATGAAGCGTATTTTTTCCTATTATATACGTACAATAGAATTTATTTATTTATGAGCTACAGTAGTAAATGTATCTTTAACAGTTAGTAAAAATGACGATAAAAATAAACTAAAACAGTATATATGACGTTCGTTTGCTTGTATATTCTTCGTTAATGGAAATAAAAATTATACGACCATTGTATAAGTCAGTTTTTATATCCATCAGACATTTAACAGGCTTGTCCTTTTTCATACAAAATATCTTTAAATGTAAGTTACATGTATGAGAATTTGCTACAGTTGTTTTGTTTGTTTTGTTTCGGCCAGACAACATTCAGTTAAAATGCAGTATGATCTGTCTTGGGTATCTACATTGGCATTTTGCTATTTGATTAAGCTTGATTTCCGCATTAGGTAATCACACTTCTCGTTTTTTATGTTAATTCTATTAGGCATTTTCTCTATTTTTTAGGTATAGACATTCTTAGTAAGTCTTCCCTGTAGTCGTCAATTTTTCACGTAGTTTCCAAGCAGAAGTATTAATTCGTTCAAGTGTAGTAAACGACATAAATTGGCAGTGTAATTCGTAATTTACACTATTTACATTCTTATATATATATATATATATATATACGTATGTTTGTCGCGATGGCCTAGTTGCTAGAGCGCTTGGCTTTCGTTCGGGTCTTGAGTTCGAATCCCGGGCGATCACAGAATATGTACGCTGGTTAGTATACAGCAGCAGACACACTTAGGGAACATGATTTTATGCGCGATAACAAGCGACTATAATCAGTTCCAAATGTAGTTGTGCGTGTGCACTAGCGTCGCATAAATATTCAGCCGGCGAAAAATCGCATCGACATTCGCTTTGCTATTGGATATCTTTTCTCACGTTGGTCGGCAAACTACGAAAGCTAGCTTGTGTTCCGGTTTACATGCTCTTCATTTACGCTGCTATTCTCTAGTTCTATGAGTTGAAGATGATCTGATACTCGTGATCGAGTGAAAATAGAAGGGATATGTGTATGTGTGTGTGTGTATACGAGTATATATATAAAAGAATGTAAATAGTGTAAATAACGAATTATGGCAAAAAAATTAAAATTATAATTTTACAAAATTGTTACTTTTTAAAAAAGATATTATAATGAAGTACCTTATTTTCAAGGTCACCTGTGTTACGTAACTATTTATTTAATGATGGTAATATTTTTATTATCCAACTACTATAATATTTTGAATTGAGACCAAAAACGTTTCATTTGCATGAAAGGTATCGTGCTCAGTTTATTCAGTGGCTTTTTATGCACATGTATGTTAAAAGTAAAAGTTTTCAATTTATTGTTATATTCGTACAAAAAACAACATAAGAAACATAACACGAAAAAGGTAATTGAAATTGTTTTTCATTATTATTTATTAACTAGCGTTTGAAATATTTTAAAGTTCTTTGAATACTTCTAAAGTAAATGCAAAAATCGTCTATTTCGAAAAATTCTTCTGTTTAATCGTGTTACAGATTGGTTGATGTGATCTGTTTGATGTTGAAAAAACAAGAAGTATGTTCAGTTGTTTTTAGTGTAGCTGTTTGAAAAATTTTGCATTCCGATTTCTTGTGTAAACTTAAAAGAGCGTGTACATTATACCCATGTTTCCGTTATTAAATTTTGCACCAGCAAAAATCAATTTTTTGTCTTTTGATACAACAGAGGGGTAGGCACTTTTTATTTTAAAGATCAGCGCATTGCTGTAAAAAAAAATCTTAGTAAGCAGCATTTCAAAAATATTTACTTATAATTATCGCATGATTGAAATACTTACGTTCGATATTCCTGTGTTTCAAAAAAAAAAAACCATCACTCTCAAAGAATATTGAAACATATAAACATATGCATTCAAATTACATCCGACCATGGAATTTAACAAAAAACATTCAAAACTCCTTTCGTGCTGTAAAATTTAACAACAAATGATTAAAACGTTTAATGTTTTTGAAAAATGGTTATATCTCCTCTGGTCCTGCTAAAAGATACCATTTAAAATATCCTCGGTGATTACTTAGAGTATTTGATATACTTTTTTTTTCTTTTCTTTGGGAAGGATACTAACTAAAGATTTGTATCCTTCGGGTCAGTTTTTAATATTATAATGTGTCCAAAAATAAGGTATGCGGAAGAAGCAAAGAACATTATTATAGACACGGAAAGAGAAAAGAAAGAACGAGTAATGATGATAAATAATCCAAGAAGAAGAAAGGGTATCGGGAATACGAAAAAAAGAATAAAAGCAGCACTTTAAAGAAAGAGAATTCTGAGTTTTCACATAAGAAAATACTTAAAATTTCAACTTGCCTTGCTTTCTCCGTAACATCAGCTGCAGATAGGGTAACTGATAAGATTATAGTTATTGATAACGTTAGAAGTATAAATCTTAATCTTCACTTTCATCAGAAGTTCTCCTGAACATTATGGTCACCGCAGTTGCACGAAGTGCGACAAAATCTAAAAACTTAATCAACGAAAATCAAATGAACAACAAAATTGAACATAAAGCGCAACTGCATCAAAATTCTTCAGACAAATTTGAAAAGTAGTTTTTTTTTTTTTTTTTGTTTCCAACTACAAAAAACGCTAGTGCTTTGGAAATTTCAGCTGAGTAAAATTTATCGCATTATATTTTAAATCTTTTTTTAAACTAAGATTACTTGGTTTATAAATGATGCTTGTTTATTAAAAATGTATAAATATATCTTTATGATTTTGCGTTTCTTTACTCATTTTAAGTTGTATGATATATTAAATCGATAACAGTTTTAACTACTTCATAAACAAATAAAAATTGCATATTGACTTCAGAAGAGGTATAAAGAAAAATCTTATCTCGTTCCGGATCCACATCGCTCCTAGATTTACTCAGCTGGAAATAATTGGATAACAGAGAAATCTGAGAAAGTAAAGACGGCCGAGAGAAAATAACTGGCCCTAATGTTCTCATCAGATCCATTAGGCTTAGTACGTTGTGAACCTTAGCTTCACAATACCCGACGCCCTGTTAAGGGTATGGGATTTACTTTATTTTGCTATAAAGAAACATAGCTAATTATTGAATTATAAACGGCAAAACAAATATAGCTATAGATCAGCAAATGAAAAATAACCGATAGTCGTAAAATAAAAGCCAACTATTACAACAAGATGGAGCTTCGTTATCGAAGGGAAAAAATAATTTAGAAAATTTAATTGTTGTTTTTTTTTTCTTCTTTTAAGCGTACTGTAATGACAAGAAATTAATTAAATTTCTGTAAATTTCATTCATATCATTAAAGACTGATTTTGCAGTTAAATTTATTAGATCAGAATGATGGATATATAAGAGAAAGTTATATTCCGAGATCGTTTTAAGTTAAACTTATTGTCAGCAACTTGAATTTATTTTATTTAATTTTCATAATAAATGTATATGATAAGATAAAATAATGAATTATTATAAAGATAAATAGTAAGCATTAAATAATATTAACAGATGTGCTAGTAACGTTTTCAGGAAAATTTCCATCACCAGCTAGAAAATAAAAAGAATATTAGTAAAGATGAACATAATATATACGGTCTAAATCTGAAGGAGGTCCAGATCATCTACTTCTAACAGATTCAAACCACACATACTATGTTGGTCTTTATCAATATGTCTTTCTTTTCTAGCTGAAGATGAAACATTCCCGAAAACGTTACAACGTATCTTTTTATGTTTACTTAATGTTTGTTATTTATGTTTATAATAATTCGTCGCTTTATCTTATTAACTACTTAAAAAATAGGATGCATAGGTATGCCGTATTTAAATGTTTATAATTACCATTATAATTTTAATATTTGTTAATTAATTTTTATTCAGGACTTAATGATTAAAGAAGATCGTTTATTTGATTTCCGGAGTGATAGTCAGCCTTTACTGTTAGTTTTGGATAGAAGGGAAGATCCGATTACTCCACTTTTAACACAGGTTAATTATTGTTTTAAAAAAAGACGTTTTCATTCATTTTCAAATAATACACGGCGACAAATTTATTGACTTGTTAAAATTTCTATATGTTGCATGTGTGCGGTTGTGCGTTTCACACAGGGAAACTGAACTTTCGGGAACAATATGACATATATGGTAAAAAACTCGTAAACACTGGCAGGTATGCTACATCCGAGAGATATTGTAGTTCGCCGTTGTATAAAAATAAAATGTATTTGCCCGTTACATGTTTTGCAGCTATAAAGTGAGCGCGTAAACAGAGAAATGCAACTTACTTAACGAGTGAGTAGTAAAGCATTATATTATAATACCATCGGAAAAAGTATATATGCAATAAAGATATTATTGTTGAAAAGGGAGTAAATATTACACTCGACCAACATGACGATGAGCTAGCATGAATCGATGTAGTCCGGCCCCTATTTGCCAAATTAGTGGAAATATGCATCGTCTTCAATATGTGACTATGTTAGGGCCTCATTTGCTTCCGAACGTGCAGACAATCCCCTTGATGACTAGCTTTTTCTGTTTAACAATAATCCAAACCACATCTGGAAGACAGCATGGCCTTTTCCGGAACAGTGTCGGTGTTCTGTCCTGGAAGCGCGGTTTCTCGATCCCAGTACAGTTGAGATACTTCGGAATATGATGACAAGTTCCTCCGACAATAAGATCAATCGATCTCGATGAACTTCGTCCATTTATTAAAGAAAAACAGAGAATATTTGTGCCAACTTACGAGTATGTAACTGACTAATTGAATCATTGCACAAAGATGGATCAATGTGATATTAATTTGTAAGTGGGTTTCTTACTTCTTTTCATTTTCTTGTTTTTTATCAGCTTTGTTCGCATAAATTTAGTGTCCACTGTATGCATGTCTGTATATATACATATGTGTGTGCGTACGTCTGTATGTATGTATGTATTATCCCAAAACTACTTTCAGTAATGCTTAAAAGTTGAAGTAAAGTTGGCGTGTAAGTTCACCGCATTCACTGAAAAAGGCGATTCAAAGGTATTTTATTACATACACGCTGAGCTGAAGTCGTTTGAAAAAATCGCCTGACATCCTCCAGATTTTAAAGAGTTTATTTTTCGCTTTGTTCTGCAACTTCAATGTCATTATCACTCTTTGCAACTTATGCCATTTTTTGAGTACCGATCTTCATTCCTGATGCACAGATTCATCCTCTTATTTCATTTTTTCCAGTGTAGTCTTTCGAAATTCGGCTTCAGAAATGAGTTTGAAAATTATCTAAATGGCAGCGCAAACCTCGTTATTTGAATCGAATTTCTGACCGCGCACACTTTTTAAGACCATACTACGATTTTGTTCCATTCCAAAAAGTTCGTCATATATGTGCGGCTGCGCATTGTTATTGTGAAGCATCCATGGGCGTTTTTTGGTGATATATTGACGCAAAGTTTGCGGTACATTACAGTAATACTTGTTAATCGGCGTTTTTGGAGGTGCAAAGCCCTGGTAGATAAGACCGCGGTAGTCGAAAAAAAAACAAACATGAACATGACTTTACCATCGCAAGTTGGCTAACGAATTTTTTGCTTTTTCGCCGAACTTGTTGTTTTCCAAGTCCCTCTTTCCGGCTTGAAAGTTTGGTTAAAATAGTGGACTCAACTACAGACGCAGGTGACGACTGTACTTAGGAAGTCCGAACTTTCTCAGTCGCGTGGAGCCATTCGCGACAAATTTCAACGCGCTCATTCATCTGCTCTATTATAAGAAAATGCGGCACTTACACCGAACATTCGCAACACTTTACAAATTGTCGGTCAGAATGCGATGGAAAGAGATTTTCGGGGTGTGAATAATTTTTTCAAGAGCCTAAAGTGATAAATGTCGATTGTTTTCCTTAGCGATAACGGTAAACAATCGACCGCCAAGTTAAATTAACATTGTCGACCCGTGACCCTTTGAAAAAGCCTTGTATCTTTGCAATATCGTTCGATCTGTTAAATATTCCTCTTTATAAGCGTCTTTCACAATCGCTGTCGCAGTTAAGCCACGTCGAATACAGTTTCGAATTGCACTCCAAAGTTCCGTTTTCAAGTTTGTATTTAAAGAAATCTGGAGACGGCTCTCTTTCTACTACTTTATCTGGTATTGCTATTTGTTTTACAGTGGACATATCAAGCTATGGTTCACGAACTGCTTACGATTAATAATAATAGAGTTGATTTACGTCATGTAGAAGATATTCCTAAAGAACTCGAAGAAATTGTGCTATCTCCGTTACAGGATGAATTTTACGCGCAGGTAAAATAACCAGAAAAATTTAATGATTTTCATTACGATTTATTTATTATTTGTTAATAAGTTATTCTTTTATTTATTTGGTTTTCCTTTGATTTTCATTTTTGTTGTTTTATTTGTTTCCTCTTTGTTTTTTAAATAATATTTACTTTTATTCGGTTTTTTATGTACTTATAATGTACTTTATAATCTTTTTTTATTGCGATTTGCAATAATTAGAACCTAGTGTATAAGAAAACGTTATAAACAAATAGTAAATATAATTTTAAGATGTTTTGATGCGTTTAAAAATAAAATATTTAATTTGCGATCGTAAGTACATATGGATTAATTAAGAAGGTTCTTTTATTCTGCTTCTGGACTTACCGAATATTAGCTTTTTTCGCGCTCTTCTCTAACAACACTTGTAATAATTCATTTGAGGTTGTCTCATAATATGTTCTAGATATTCTATTTTTAGCCCTAGTCCATTACCGTGCTGGTTTTTATCTCGTAAGTCCCAAGTCAATTGTATCTGATAAAAACCTACCGAGCATTTTTTTTTGCTTTTCCCGATTACTATTATTTTTGTTTTGTTTACATTCATTTTAAAATCGCATTTGTTACAGGCACTATTAATTTTAACCATTACTTTTTGCAGTTCACGCTCAATATTAGCTATTAATGCAATATCGTCCGCATATCTAAGGCTGTTTATTCGTGTCCTTTAGTGTTAACTCCATTAGAACAGTTTTAAATGCCTCTCTAAAGATTTCTTCAGTAAGTTTAAATGATTTGTTTGTGCTTTCATATGTCTTGATATTAGATAGCGTTAACGAAAAAATAGAATGTTATACATACAATGATTTGCGTAAGGAAGTAATTGAAAGGAACAAAGTAGATAGCTGATGATAGAGTATTTTAAAGTTTCCTTTGATAAAAATAATTCAAAAAATTAACCAGTGATAAATGTATTCATATTATTGATAAAATATCCTAGAAAAAAGGTGTGATATTTGAAATAGTTGTCCAAATTTTTCTATTTAAACAGCTCTGAGATGAATTAAAATATCGGGATATCGATAGGTAAATAATAAAATCATTTATGATTATCATTATTATACAGTTTTCAAACAGAAATAGAGTGAATGAGCTGAAAGTGTAGAATATATTATTACTGTAACAATTTTTTATATTTCAGAATTAAGCGCTATAAAATATTTAAAAAAAAAAAAAAAAAACGAAAAAAGCCAGTAATAGTTATAAAATGACAAAATGGCTACTAAACCGGGGAAAAGGAAGCAATTTTGTCGTAAAATCAGGAAAAAGTAAAAATAACCAAAAAATATTTTCGATGAGAGAAAATCTTCAAATGGAAAAATAAAAACGTTTTTTAATATTACATTATATATCATTTACACTTTTTGAAAATGTTTAAATAACTTTTATAATTTATTTCGTTTTTGTAATTTAAAAAAACAAAAGACGTGAGTTTTATTTATCACTGTAAATAGTGGTAATATCTTTTAAAATCATACATTACAAACACGAGGCCAACTTATGAGAAATATTAAGGTTAAAGGTCCATCTTGAAACTTAGAATTATGTTCTACGTTATTATTATTTTTATTAAAATTAAAGTTTTAAAATAATCAAAATAACTAATTATTCGTTTTTAACAACCATTACTTGTCTCTTACAGCTATGAAAACACAAACTGGAATGAAATTCGATTCGGATATTTCAAATGCATAATAGTTAAAATTTTGACGTAATGCATAAATAATTTTTGTATTCTATATTTCATTTTATTTAGAAAGCGGAGCTCTCTTATTTAACTTTTTTTGGCCTTCTAAACTTCATGAAATCGATGCCTATAATTAATTACAAATGTAAATGTTAAATTTCAAATAAGTTTTATAATTCACAACTATTTTAATGGTGAAGTAAAATATTTAAGTGTGAATAAAATAACTTCAGACAAATAAAAAATTTAATTTATAATTTTTTTCTTTCTGCTAATATCTTATTTGTCTTCTCTTTGATCTGTTCAGTTTTTTATTATTATTACATGAATGGAGCAAATTTTTGTACAGTACTACCGACCGGAAAATTAGTAACTTGCAGACTGAGAAAACCAGGATAATTTTGTTTGGGTGACCGCCTTGGATAAAAAAACAACAATTAAATAATCAGAGTATGTAATTAAGGTCGTAAATGGCATTATAAATTACAAAAAAAAAAAAAAAATGAGAGGGGCGGGGGGGGGGTACGAAAGAAAAAGACTGTGCTCGTTAATAAAATTTTATAAAAAGTGAGTAAACATTTTATAAAAAGCAGATAAGACAAAGTAAATATTATTTTATTTAATAAAACTTATTTAAGGCTGCACCAGACAAAGATTAAATAGCCTATGTAGGCAGTAAAAATCTAAATAAATAAATAAAAAAAAAAAAAAAAAGATTAAGAAAATGTAGTGATGAGTAAGTCCGGAAGGATAATTATCTGCGGATCCATATCCTATAGCGGAGATGATGATATAATTCTAACTATAGTTCCAGATACGTATCCGAAACTTCAACCCAACGATGATAAGACGCAGTGAAATATTGACCTTAAACAAAGCATCAAATTCTATATAATTTTTCCTACCTTTTCCACGCTTATAATTTTGATTTAAAAAAAGGAAAATGAGTTATTTCCAACAATTTGGTTTACATCTTTTTGGTACTCGTTATATTTATTATTTATTAGATACTTGTATTATAATATAGGTAGTCGATTTGGTTTAATCGATTTAAAAAAATAACGAAAGATTATGTTTTTTGATTTCAGAATATACTCGTACATAATTATATCTTGTTTGCATTTTATTTACTTTCTTTCATTTATGTTTAACATAGATTAGGTTGACTTAAGTTCCTTTATGGAACATTAAAAAAAAAAAAAAGAAAAAGAAAAAAAACATTTTTCTTTCAAGAAATAGCGATAATAAAATATTTGATTAATTGATTTAATGCAAAATGATTAGTATTATAGTTTATGCCCGTTTGCTATAAATTATTAAATAAAAATGTAGATGATTAACCAATATCAAACTAAATAAATGTAAAATATGTTATACTTATCTCAGTAATGGTTTCGGGCAAAGCCCATCTTCAACTGAACAAAGGGGGGGGGGGACACAACCGAATAATTATAACAGAAAAATTTATAAAAATTTCAACGCGAATATTAAATCGTATTGTGCACATTAGCAGAAACAGAATTTGTTTCTTTTTCTTTTTCTTTTTCCAGCTGAAGCTGGTCTTTGCTCGAAAACGTTACTAAGATAAGTACAATATATTTTATATTTATTTGGTCCGCTATTGGTTAATAATATACGTTTTTATTTAATAATGCAAAAAAAATAAAAAAATAAAAAAAACTAAGCACTTGACTAGCAACAAACGCAAGTATCAATAGTAATTGACTACAACTTAAGCAATCTGTGTGACTCCTCTGACTTGTTTAAATAAATGACATGGCGTAATCTAGTCTAACATCAGTAAAAGTATGCTGCGACCAAAACCAGTCAAACAAGTGTCAGTGTTGAGTGGACCGTATGCGTAAGCATTGGATCCATGTGGATCCGATGGATGTGTTTCCGGAATGCAGTTCCCGAACCTCTGACTCAGTTCGGGATCTACATTTGAAAAAAATAACGAACTTACCCATCACTAGCTGATATTATTGTTAAATCATACTTATAACAATTATTATTTTCCTCTTAAAATGAGTAGTTTCCTATATAATTTCAATACCATGTTTATGAATGAACCGTTTGTATATGCGAAGAATTATTACATCATTTAATTGCATTTCTGAATTTTCGCTAGAAAAAAAGGGGGTGAGGAACTTGCAGAATTGTTCATTAATCTTTTAAATTTATGGTTTAAAAATTTGTAAAAGTTTATCTTACACGTGTTAGATATTAATTATTTATTTTGTTTTTAATCTATTTTATTAGTTTAAAATTAATTTTACTAAAAATAATTTTAGAATATGTTAAATAATTACGGGGAAATTGGACAAACTATTAAAAGTTTAATGAGCGAGTATCAACGAAAATTCAAAGCGAATCAAAAATTAGATAGTATCGCGGATATGAAAAATTTTGTGGAAAACTATCCCCAGTTTAAGGTAACAATACTTTTTTTTATTTATTTATTTTTATAAAAGAATAATAAAAATTGTAAGTATACTTTTAATACTGTTGACATCATTTTTTTTTTTTAATAATTGAACATAAAAATTGATTCGTTGAGTACAAATCAAATAATCTGATTTACTCCAAATTTTATAATATGTACTCGTCTGATATTACTGTTGGCATATTCGATACATTCCAAGCGTTGCTGAATATCATTTAATATTCTTATTGTATATTAAAAAATGTAAATTATTATTTCGCAATATTATTGTAAATTGTTTGCGTAACATAATGTTAACAATGCGAATTTAAGATTAAAAAAATTACCATTTTTTAACTCGGAGGTAAAACTGATAGTAGCCAGTATAAGCAGCGTGAGGGGGGATTACTCTATCTGATGATATATATAAAGTTGAAGAATTGTTTCTGAATCGGCTTAAAACTTTGTCAAAGTAGAAAAACATTTAAAATTCCATTTGTTTCTTTCAGTTTCTTAAAAAGTGATGTTATTATTTAATAACTTCTCTCTTTGTAGCAGTTATGCGAATAATTCGTAAGCAAATAGTTTTGTATCCTAAATTACGTGTTTTTTTTTATTAAAGTAAATTAGTAGATATTATGATCCTGAATATTCTCATGAATTTTCTATAAATTTGGTCATGAAACATTTTATTCCTTATTTCTGTTATCTTTTTCATTATAAATATATCATACTGCTTTAGGGGATTATAAGTAATATTTGTAAATTTAGTATATATTATGGATATTGTTAATATGGAAAGTATTATATATAATGGCTATCAGTAGATATGAAAAACGTAAGATCTTATTCGTCAGCTGTTGTTATAAGTATGCATCTTTTTCACAGTTGCAGAAATTTGTACTAAGCAACAATTTTGAATTAATATTTTGAGCAACTTCTTTTTTCCTTAATTGTTAAAATCGGAAACAAACATATTTCAGGGTATTTAAAAGAAAAGCTAAACTAAATGTTACTATTCTTAAACTTGTCCAAATTAAAATAGTTCAAGTTTTTTTTAAAATTTTTAAGACATCGATAACAGTCATATTTTTCATAACGTTGCGCAGAAAATGTCGGGAACAGTTTCGAAACACATAACAGTTGTCGGAGAATTATCAAGGATTGTAGCACAACGTAAATTATTAGAAGTTTCGGAATTAGAGCAAGAAATCGTAAGTCAAGATCAACATACTCAACAATTACAGGTAAATTAATTTTTAAATGATTTCTATTACATATTTAATAAAAAAATTTATTCAATATTTGTTAAAAGCATGACTTTGATGACTTAATAATTTATATTTCCCGTAAAAGTATTTTTTTTTTTAGTGTAAACCAGCAGGCTATATTGTCATATACGGGGGGGGGAAAATTATTGTCATCTGCAGTCGTATGGTGCAATATGTCGGCATGTTAGCATTTTATCGATTTATTTCCGTATGCTCTGTTATAAATAAATTAAATAGTGACTTTTTTCTTTTTCCAACAAATTATCGTTACATGTATATGTCGTAATAATTTAATTTTTGTTTCCCTCGGCTATTGACTTTCGGCAATATTAATCTGTATAAATAATAAACATTTTCTTTATCGTTTATATAATATCTTTAAAAATGTTATTACAAAACGTTTATATCTTTCAGAAAATAAAGAAAATCTTATCTAATGGAATGATAAGATATGATGATGCTAGTCGACTAGTAATGTTGTACGCTCTGAAATACGGTTCGCATCCGAATAATCATATTACTGGCTTAATTAATTTATTGTCAAAAAATAATGTGCCCCAGCATTGGATACAAGTAAAGTATAATTGCATAATTTCCTATACATAACAAACTGAAAAATATTAAAATTTATTCGTTTGTATCAATTTACGATAATGTGTTTTTTAAAATAATTATAACTTTGTACGTTGTTTAAAATATATGAAATAAATACTAGTCAATTTTGGCGAAAGATAACTTTTTAAAATAAGTATCACGTGTTTTAACTAAAGTTCTAATCACTGTCTTTTAGCTAACGGAAACTTAACGATACATTATATATGTGATATGTATATATGTGTTTTATGTATATGTATTTGTATATACTAATGGTAAAATTGGCGTTGTCGGCGTAACAAATAACACATGTATTAACAAAATAAATATACATTGGTTTTTGAAATATTTCCCCCTCAATCGAATCCACCGGGGCGGCTCCCTCAAAATTTTTAGTTTACTTCTTCAAAATCTGTTATGGTTCTGCGATTTTCTTAGATGAGTCGAAAATACGCTTTTATAAATATTACGCAAATTAGGAAAAATACTTGGAGAATTTTATTTTAGAAAACTGGTTTTTATTAATAAACCATTAATAAAACAGAAAAAAGCTACTTATAAAAATAAATAAATTAACATTACAAAAAATCGATTAAGAATAAAATAATAACTTCAAAACCTATAAATAAACCGGTACAAAAAAATCGATTTTTGTAAAGAATATTTTATAAATTTTTTTGGAGAAATCCCAACAAAATTTAGAAGATTAATGAATAAAGTAATTTTTATATACAATCCTCTATTAGACATGATACGATAAATGAAATGAAAGGTCAAATGGAATACTTATGAAATAGGTAAATTATTAATCGAAATTTATAAAGTACGGGAGGGTGAAAAAAAAATGATTTAACTGATAAATTTAATCAATTGCGGTCTTTATAGTAGGATATGTTGATAATTTTCACGGTGTCAGTGAATTTTTTTATACCTAGTAGAAAGACAAAAAGTACTAAACGGAAAAGTTATTCAGTATTTTTTCGTCTCTTTTATATCAATAACAATTTTGTACATTTTTATAATGTATAATATTTACTGAAATTCTGTCGGAGAACAGAGGTGACTCCTGAAAAATTCCATTGACTGCCGTCCCTGGTAATCGTAGTTCTTTATCAATTAATACGCAGATCGGAATAAACTAAAAATATAATACAAAAAATTTTAATTTATCATATGATAATTACTTAACGTTGTAAAAACGCAGGTTTGAAATATTTTGAGCCAACAACTGTCAAATCTTGAAAATAGCGATCGGTTGTTTAAATACTCGGTTTAGATTATTATTATTCGCGTGTCCGGTCGACGAAACTTGTCCAATATTTTTTAAATTTTATTAAATCGTTATCAACGTCACCGTATAAGCTTTTAAGTTCATATTTGCCGCTAAGGAGACATGTATATAGATGATTATAGTCTTGAACTTCACATAGATCACTATCGGATATTTCCCCCACTTATAAAGATTATATTTTGTGCGCGTAATTCCACTTTTTAGTCTATTCAAGGTTTTCCAAAGACTGTAGCTTAAGTGATTCCCGTATACGTGAATGTATATTTAATATCACTAAAATCTATTATAAATAATTATAAATAATACAGCAGAGTGGCTATTTTCTGGAAGACATAACAAAGGCTGAGGAAAATATCAAATGGTTTTATTAGGAATCAGCGAATTGATTAGAGATAAATATATAAATATCGAATGTTGTTAAGGTTCACAATGTAAACAGGTGTAAATAAAACAAATTATTATATCACATACTATTTTTAATTTTGGACTACTTGTGTATAAATGCGCGCGCGTGTACTTATTGAGCAACTTTAATCACTTTTAGTAATCTTTTATTTTCTTATTAAAATTATTGTTCAAATTATTTAGTTTTAAAATAATCATGTGATTGTTTAGCTGATAAATAAAGTAAATAGATACGGTCAAAAGGAATCGCATTTAGATGATTTTGGTCCACAGGATGCTGTAATTCAAATAACTAAACGTTTTTTCAAGGTTTGTATAAAGGTTTTTAAAATTATTTACATAGGAAATCTTTAAGGGCCTATTTTTCACCTTATCCTACAGTTCGAAAAGTGTTTTATATTTTTTTAATTTGGGCTAACGTTTTAAAGTGAATTATAAAAATAAATATAATTATACATACGAGTATAACAACAAAATTCGCAGGAAAATGATGGATGAAGAGAGAAAACTGATAAAAATAATATAACAAAGAAAGAGATAAACTTGTGGGGCATATACTGTGTCACAACATCTTATAAATACAAGAATTGAGAGTAAATTAAAAGGAAAAACGAAGCGAGGAAGATCTCGGATTACATGGATAGATCAAATAAAAATGGAAACAAAAATGGCGTATAAAAAAATCCAAGAAAATGGTGCAAGAAGGGAAAAAATGGGAAGGGTTGGTTAGCTAAGGTACAACGTTAAGAGCAGTACAGATGATGGAGATGAGGTTAATGGAATAATAAAATAAATTGTTAAAACTTTTTAAATAAATTTGTTATAATATAAAAAGGTAAAAAAAAATACTTGTAAGTACATAAAAGAACATTAAAACAATTATATTAACACATTTCAGGCGCCGTTTAAACTATATGTTGCGGGTTGAGAATTTTAAAGTAGCGATAATTTTTTTCAAAAACATACTGTCCAATGTACCTTTAGGAATCCAAGAGAAATTATTGATTATTTAGTTTTAGATTTCATTTTAATAAAAGTCTTTGAGAGAGTCCCCGTTCTCTTATGAGTTATGTTCTCTCTATTGTATCCATTATGTATTTTATTGTTTAATACGTTAACCGAGCTGATTCCTTTCGGATTCATTATTGTAAATTGTTCGATTTTTAATTATTTTTTGATTTTAAACCGGATGGCTTAATTTATGATTTCCGTTCTGCTAAGGAAAGGAAAAAAAGTATTTAGCTAAATTTTAGGCGGAATAATTTCTAATTATTAAGGTCGAAAAACATTAAAAATTTTATGTCGGTAAAATTCTTAATGTTTTTGAACTATTAATATTTTGTAAATGTTTGTATTGTTGAAGAAATAAAATCGCTGAATCCTTTAACTTGAAATAATTTTTAATAATGTGTTTTTGTATGAACATAGGAGATGATTAAAAATTCATTATTTAAATGAGCTTTTTTTCATTATCATGAATTTAAAACTTTCCAGTAAGTTTTAATATTTACATTTTAAATGTTTATATTTTTTGTATGTAGGATTTACAGGAAGTGGAAAATGTGTACACTCAGCATACTCCTATTTTGAAAAAGACGTTAGATGATCTGATTAAGGGAAAACTAAAAGAATCCAATTTTCCATATTTACCCAATCATCCTAATATTAGGTAATTCATTTTATTATAAAATAACTTATTTTTTGTATTCACAAATTTTAATGATTCTTCTTCTTCGGGTGCCATACGCTACATAGCGCGTTGGCGCAACCTATTCGTATACTTTTATCTGTATCGATATAGGTTGTGTACCAGGCATTTATTATATGCAACGCTGGTGTACTTGCGCAAGACTTCATTCGGAACTTATTAGTAATCGTTTGATTTATCGATATACAAGAGCAGTCTTCGTGTATGTCTATTGTGCACTAACTCAGCGCGCCTGAGATATTGTACGTGGTGGTTTACCATTGCCTTCCGCGTGATTATTAGCGAATATTTTAATTTTAATTCTTTGTAATAAGTTCTATCGTCGTCCGGGATCGAAACCGTGACTTCCGTAACGGAAGTCAAGCGCTCTAGCAACTAGGCTACCGCGACGACGTATTCACAAATATTGCGCGTATAATTACGTATTTATTTGAGAAAGCCTTGATTTACTAACATTTTTAATAGAAATGATGCACTTATTATTAAGTTGATTCCTTGGAGATCGGCAGAAAGAAGAATTTTTATACAGACTTAATATAAATTTGAAATTTTCGTTTGTACATTCGCAAATCACCTTCACGAAAGTGCGTACTCAATCAAAAGTTTAAAGTTTCTTACACTTTAGTAGCTTTTTGTCCTTTCAGTGGTACCTCCCTTAAAAAATATTACTCACAGTCAACTTATTTATTTATTTTTTTTTTTTCGCTTTGATGAAATCGTAAAAATATTTGAAATTCGTGTCGTGTTCCTATATATCATTACTGGAAACAACAGTTCAGAGCAATTAAAGCGGCGGGGGAAAAAAAACAAGAAACGGAGATGCAGTCTCGATGATATTGCACAATGACCATAAAATCAATCACATATTCAGATCAGCGACTTGACGTTCTACGAGGAATAGTAATTTGTCACTAGCATGCTCTCCGTAGAATTAGCGAATATAGAGAGATGTGTAATGAAATTCTGTGTTCAGCACCGTTTAGCTAATTGTAATAAATAATCGAAGGAGATATGATGGATTCGGCGAGAATGAAATAGGAGAGGATTTAAGAGCTCCAAGGCAAAGGCGGGAATAGGAATTTTGTATAATATCAATTTAGAGAGAAGAGATTTCGATACATATCCTTATTTTAAGTAACGAGAATCTAGATCGGATAGTCCTTTAAAAGTAGTTTTTTATCGACCATTTCAATCACCGTTGATTTTCATCTATCGCACGCCGTGTCGTTAGCAATATATTAGTGTTGGATAAGTTCGTTATTTTTCGGATACGTATCCGAAACAAAATCGCAGATTGGAGAACTGCATACCGGATATGTATCCATTGGACCTAAATGGATTCGACATTTATGCGCACGGTACACACTCACACTGCCACTAGTTTGCACTGGTTGTCGACGCAGCCTATAGCAGTGTTAGGTTAGAAATTATATGTGTTAGAAAGAGAGAAAGAAATTGCAAAAAAACTAGTGTAGGAGTATAATCATAAAAAAGGGTTTGTAACTATAGAAAAGACGACAGAGAACGTTTCTTTCTAATTCCAATGCTATCGTTTTCCACTTTTCTAGCTGATTTGGCACGTTTCTGCTCAATTATTCATTCCAAATGAAACGTAGAAAAGGGCAGACGGTCTATTCTTCTGTTGTCTAGGTCTATGTTTTAGCTTCTATTTCATCGATTCAGTTTGTATTTACTGCGTTGGAGTTGTGAACACGTGTCCGAAACTACTGTAGTCGGAGTTGCATAATCAACTCTGCTGTGGGGACCTACTCATCACTACAGTGTATAATGATTTACGTTTTTTAGTCACAATAAGATAAATTTTCTAGTCGGTGTGTCAGTATATTTTTAATGATTTTCAGTCTAGATTTGTTTTTCTTTCGTCATAATAAAATTTAATAATTTAAACAAAAAAAAAATGTTATTCGTCCGTTCCATACTCGATTTGTTCTAGTTGTGTGTGTGTGTGTGCGTTTATCTATATATATAGATATACATATATAGATATACACAATCCGATTAAAATTACAATCAAAAAGGTAACTATCAGAATTCTTTTACTGTCGTTTTCAAGTCTATCGATCTTGTTGAACAAAACGTATATTTGTAGAAATATTTATAAAATATTTTATCATTAGTTATATCGTTTATTTGTGACTTATAAAAATAAAATTAAGCGGTTTGGAATATTTATATCAATTAATCGATGTATATGTGTTTTTCGAAGAATGGTACTACAATATTAGTCGACTATGATTTTGTTACAGAACCGTAGAAATAATAGTTTTTATAGTCGGCGGAGCTACGTACGAAGAGTATTTAGCTGTACATCAGTTACGCGCGACGTATCCGAACTTTCGAATCATTCTAGGTGGTACCACCATACATAATTCAACTAGTTTCTTGAAAGAAGTTGAATCTTCAGTGAGTAATTCCCATCATTCGTACACAACTTCTGTGGCTGAATATTAAATTTACCTGCATTTATATTTTTCTTTTTCATTTTAAATCCTTATTATCCTCGCGTTAAACTTTTTATTCTATTTATCTGATTAGTACAATTTCATTTATTTCTTAGTATCTGTGAAAGTGTATTTTCGTTGTGAATAAGTCAACTGATAACAGTGTAACATAACAGCTATTATTCGATGATCATAGAGACGTGATTCATATCTGAAAAGATAACTGACTGCCAATAAAATTGGATTCCCTTAATGAATGGAGCTTTTTTTCTAAATTTATTAAATCTAGTTATTTTCATTTTTTATATATTTTTTTTTTTTTTACTTAATATATGTATTACCTTAAACTGTTGGTTCGATTTATAGCAGTGATGTGTTTCTTTATGTGATACCAAAGCTGGTTTGTACTAACAAGCTGGTATCGCCTATGAGGAACTTTTAAGTATATTGCTGCATAATTTACACTTAACATAAAGTGTTCGTGTAAAATAATCCATGATTTACTTTCCGAGTAGTTGTTTTGTCAGTTAATAATTTCAATAGAAAACTTTTAGGTAGTTCAATCCCGATGTTTACGGGGACTCAAATTGCTTTTGTTCTTTTAATTGCTACATTACTTACTTAAAGCACTGATTTTTCTTTTCTTCCTGGTATCTTTTTACTAATGTAGACAAGATGACTAAAGTTAGCCTAGAATTGTTAAAAGAAAAAAAAAAGTCATTTATCACGGTGGCCATCCAACCGGGAATTTTCTTGTAAAACCGGGGGAAAAAAGTGAAAATAGCCAAAAATGATACTTTTAATAAGAAAAAATCATTCGAAGCGTTAAGAAATGAATGCATTTTTTAATGTATTTTACTTGAAATGAATTAGGAAGTTCTGCTTGATTCATATAACAAGTATGTTGTGGCGGTCAAATATTACACCAAAATAGTAACAAAAATATTCCATTCTTCTTTTTATACAGTTCTAGTAATCAGGAAATCGGAAGGATTTGGACTGGGAATTTAAAAATACTAGCCACCATGATTGTTCGATTTTTAGAAAAACTATTATTTATATTAAATATTGTACATTAATTTTTTAATATATTGCCTAAATATCTTTGTAAGCAATATACAGATATTAATTTACAGTATCTAATATAGATAGTAGCGAAACAAACAGTGAACATTGATTAAGTTAAACTTTGTTGTTTTAGTATGTGTAAACAGATATTTTATTTCTTTTAATAGCCTTAGGTTAATTTTAGCTGTCTGTGCTCATAACCTATGCCAGTGAGAAAAGGATGCCAAAAAAAAAGAAGAAAATCCCTATATTTTGAGTAAATAATGGAGTAATTAAAAGAGCAATTTGAGTAATTTTACTGGATTATTACAAATTATTAGTAGACCTAAGTATTTAATCTTTCAATTGTTACCTAATCTCAACTGCTCTAATTATTTGAAATATTATGCAATATTATAATTGAAAATATATACTATTATTATATTACAATTTGAGTTAATGAAAAGACGTTGTGATTTTTATTTTTTATGTATTACTTTTTATAAATTTCGAATAGCATTTGTTTTGCTACGCTTCTTTTTTAAATAATTCGCTATTTATCGAGTCATTATAATAATTCATTGTATGTTTTCTTCAACGGTATTCAATTATTTTCAGCTATTAACAAAAGTTTACATTATTTATGTATCTCGATTATAATTTAAATATGTAAATATAATTATTTATAATAAATTTTTTATAAATCTCATTGTGCTAAATTAAAAATTAATTAAGTCCGTTAGTATGTTTATTATAATTACTTTGAGTATTTATATATTATATGCGTGCGTGTGTGTGTATATATCCTTTAGCGAGTAGTTAGTGGATGCGGATCTGTGCATGAATGTTTTCGTCGCATTACATTCCGCGTTAAAATGATAGATTAATATCAGTTTCCCTTTTTGTTATCACGAACCGACAAGAACTTAATAATTTTTTTGTCAGGGACTGCAATATTTACAAATAAGAAAGAAAAAAAAAGAACAGTTAGTAAGAAAGAAAATGCTACTTATGATGTGTCATGTACAAATTTTTTTCTTTTCTACTTTAAAACTCAGATATCGTTGACGCTTTTTCCAAATAATAGTATTATATTTTTTGTAGTTTAAATTCTTTCTGACAAAACTTGTAAGATCGGCAAAAAAGTCTATCAACATTAAGGCTAATTTTAATATGGCACAATATGATACACTAGATTTCTGTAAAAGAATATTTTGTTTAAATTAGTTTATACTTGCTATTTTTCGTTCATTATTATTAAATGTAGATTCTTATTTTTAGTGCCTTCCAAATCGTAATTTCGTCAACAGGATCCCAATAAAGTATAGTTGTATCATTCTTTATTATTTAATAAATTACAATGATTTAAAATTTGTATATATTGATATGAACTCGATCTTCCCGTGTGGTCCCTGTTCCGGGAGCCAATTGATATGAATCGGGACTCTCCGATTACGCCATTCCGTTTTATTTGTCGAGAAGCTTGACCTTTCTGAAAATTACCGATCGTAGAAAAATCGCGGATGCTCGATTTAGAAAGAAAAAAAAATAAATAAATAAAAAAAAAGTATTTTATTAATAAAAAACGGGCGCTAGCGACACTTAAAGTGTCACGCCACAGGTAGCTCCATGCGGCAGAGCGTTAGGCTTTTGATTCGGTCCAATATGAAAGCTTCGTTTTCTCCACGATTAAAACAGCAAAAATAAATATAATCGCACGAACCCACCTTTAATATAACGGTAGCCTCCTCGTACAGGAGATATCACGAAGCCCTGCACCAAGTGTCCAATTAAAGAAAATTTTACTCAAAAACGCGTATATTTATCAGAATAATACAAATTCATCTATAAAACAACAACGTAATCGCGTATCGATATGATATTCATTGTGACTAGGATAGAAAACGAAAAAAAAAAAAGATAAAACGAATTTTAATCAATAACGATCTAACTCCTCTTCCATACGGCATGGTTTCAACAAAAATTAGCGTTTAAAACGGTGAAAACGGCGACCAGATCAACGTTACAACTAGCGACGATTATCGAAAAGAACAATTAATAAAAATAATAACGGTACATCGACGTTTCTAGAACATCTCCGAATAATCTTTTCAAATGATACTGCATTAGCTACCCTACCTGATTCTTACGAGATTTATAAAACTCCCTTCGACTCGATGCTGCCCGGCACAACTTTTAAGCGACGCACACACTCGCTCCGCACTCATGTAGTTATCTCCGCTATCGGCCGATACCAACAAGATACGCACAGTCCTAACGCTAACACATCCGTCCTTCCGACCGCGCGCGGGAATTCTGGTTCCAGCCGATAAGCATCTTCGATACCTACAGCCAGCGACTACGCCAAATGAAACGGTGTTCGATAGATCACGAATTATGACCTTGCCAAAAAATAGTTTTATAACTCGAACACGGCCAAAAGATCGCACTACAGGTACCGAATTCGTCTCAATATATATATATATATATACAGTGGGTCAAAAAAGTATTTGCACACCACGAAAATTGGCTACAGGGTTACAGGGGAACGGCATAGGACCCGGAAACATTTATTAGACATAAACAGACAAAAAATAAAGTAAAAGAAAATATACATTTATTTCGAGAAAAACGAATCACAGCCTGGAATTTAAAAAAAGGAAAAAAGTAACCTCAAAAAAGTATTTGCACACATACAAAATATACAGGAAAACATGAAAACAAAACCTGACCATTTAAAAAAAAAAGGATATTAATATTTGGTGTGCATTCCTTTTGCATCTATAACAGCTTGAAGACGCCGCGGCATTGATTCGACTAAATTTCCCAAGCAGCTTGGAGGGCCGCATTTAGATCTCCGCTGTTTGATATTCTCCTCTTACGTACTTCCACTTCTAGGCAATTCCATAAGTTTTCGATTACATTCAAATCCGGAGATTGTGGTGGGGTAGACAGCCGGCGGGGCGCGTTATAGAGCAACCATTCACGGGTTTTTAGCGCAGTATGCTTCGGATCATTATCCTGTTGAAAAATGAACGACTCCCCCAAGCCTACTTTGTGAGCGCTGCTCTTTAAATTATCGCGCAATATGTTGATATACATATTGGCTGTCATTTTTCCTTGAATGAAAACTAGATTCCCCACACCACTGGCCGCCATGCACCCCCATACAAGCACCTTACCTCCCCCATATTTGACGGTAGCCAGTAAATTCTTGGTTTGCAGCTCGGTGTTTGCTTTCCGCCATACATATCCACGTCCATCCGATCCGAATAAGTTGTATTTACTTTCATCGGAAAATAAAACTGATCGCCAAAAGGTTGCGGGTTTGTTTATGTACGTTTTTGCGAATTCCAAACGTTTGATGCGATTTGCTTCTGAAATGAACGGTTTTTTACGAGGACATCTGCCATGGAAGCCGGCCGAATAAAGCACGTTCCTAACAGTTTGAGGGTGAACTTTTACTCCTGATGTTAACGCGAGGTCATCGGCCAGTGCTGGAGCGCTCAAAAATGGATTTTTTCGCGATTTTTGTATAACGGATCTTTCATCTCTCGGTTTTAATTTTTTCGATCGACCTTTACGAGCGTCATTTTCGATTGTTTTTCCGACTTGAAACCGTTTTATTACATACCGTACTGCGGAAAATGTAAAGCCAACTTTTTTTGCTATTTCTCGGTAACTTTCACCTTTTTCATATAGGGTAACAATGCGCGAACGTACAGGTGCTGGTATTTCAGAAACTTTCGGCGACATCACACTTAAATTTCTTACAATAATTAAACTATTTTATGCTAACACGTGCACCTTTTGTCACTCACGTACTACTGCATTCGCTGCAGCACTCGTACATACACGATATGATCATTTCAACGGTTTTTCCAAGGTCAAACTTGCATGCGTGAGTCATTCGTTTGTACGTGTGCAAATACTTTTTTGGCGCTGCTTTCCCCCCTTTTCCACCATAGCGGTGTTGCTTTTTATTTGTCGGCCATCGTATGCGGCAGTTAAACATTTTAGGTGATTATCTACATCAAACGTTATTTTCTTTTATCCGGAACCCTGTTGCTGCCCTTTTTTCGTATTTTTTTATGGTGTGCAAATACTTTTTTGACCTACTGTATATATATATATATATATATACAGTGAGCCACAATGATATCCGGGCACTGATGTACCCAATGAATATACGCTAAAAACAAAGGAAAAAAATGCTTTACTGTTGAAACAAGTAACGGAAATAAAAAAATAGGTATCTCCTTAATATATTTTCAAAAAAAAAAAAATCAAAAACATTTAAAAAACACAGCTTAAGATATAAAAAACACAAAAATTACGAATTTTAAACGCCACATTAATATCCGGGCAAACGAAAAAATAAAATAAAGGAGCTCTCTAAATAACTGGATATCTACTTTCTGGAAAAATTAATACTTCGTATGACGACCTTTGGCATCCACGACCGCTTTCAACCTGCGCGGCATTGAACAAACTAATTTTTGTAGATAATCAAGGGGAATTTTCTGCCATTCCTCTTTTAGACGACTTTTTAATTCATTACAGTTGGAAATTGGCCTTTTACGAATCCTTTTATTGAGGTAGTCCCATAGATTCTCTATGGGATTGCAATCCGGAGACTGTGGAGGTGTGGCAAGGATGTGGGGGCAATTATAGAGAATCCACTCTCGAGTTCTGTACGCTGTATGTTTTGGATCATTATCTTGATATAAGTAAAATGACTCCAAGATGCCCAATTTTTCAGCGCTTTGGCATAAATTGTATCATAAAATGTCGACATATAGATCGCTATTCATAGTACCATCAATGGTGACTAAAGATCCCACACCATTCGCCGCGAAACACCCCCACACCTGTACATTTCCTCCGCCATGTTTAATTGATGCAGTCAAGAGTTTTTAATTCATACGCAGTATTCGGTTTACGCCATACTTTCTGTTTTCCATCACTCCCAAAGACGTTAAACTTGGACTCATCAACAAAAATGACGTTCTTCCAGAACTCCTCCGAATAAAATTGGTATTGTTCTGCGAACGCGAGCCGTTTTTTTATATTTGCAGAACTAATATAGGGTTTTCTGCGAGTAGTGCGGGAAAAGTACCCCATATCTTTTATGGCTCGACGTACTGTTTCGGCTGAAATTTCTATCATTTTGTTCTCTCTTAGTGCCATAGTTAGTTTCGAAGCACTTACTTTAGGATTTCTTTCTATTTCCCGCCGGATAAAACGCATATCGTATTTTGTTAGCTTTTTTGGTTTCCCTTTTTTAGATTTCGAGTCGATGCGATTTTCCCTTTTGAAGCGATGAAGAACGTCATGCACCGTACTTTTCGGAATATTTAGTAGCTGTGCAATCTTCCGTTCTGAAAAACCTTCTTCATTCTTCCAAATTACTAATTGACGCATTTCCGAAGACGTATTTTTACTCGTTCGCGACATTTCACTGCACTAACACGCACTTTTTTAACAATTACTGTAACAAACGTACTGTTTAATTATAATTTGCGTTTTCGCGTAACGAATCGCATTACAGTGATGACTCATATCAGTAGCGCGTCTTAGTTGATACACTTGGGAAAAACCCACGAGTATTTTACTGCACTTAGTTCCATGTGCCCGGATATTAATGTGGCGCTTAAAATTCGTAATTTTTGCGTTTTTTGTATCGTAAGCCGTGTTTTTTTAATGTTTTTGATTTATTTTTTTTTGAGAATATATTAAGGAGATATTTATTTTTCTATTTTCGTTACTTGTTTCAACAATAAAGCATTTTTTTCCTTTGTTTTTAGCGTATATTCATTGGGTACATTAGTGCCCGGATATTATTGTGGCTCACTGTATATATATTGAACTTATACAACCAATAAATATCACATAAATCTTAAAACATAATTTATACATAAAACCCATAATAATTTATATAATAGTCATCAGTTCATGCAGTAAGTAGAAACCGGTTCTTCAACTCTAAAAATGGAAGACAGTGTCATCAGCAAGGAAAGTTATCCCATATAAGACGCGCCTAAAGAAGTTTCACTTCAGAACTAAACTGAGTTGGTGCACTTTCTTCTGTAAAATATATAAACTGTTAAATTTCAATTTTGATTATGTATATATTTATGAACTTTAATTATTTTCTGTAGTGAAATTTACGTATACGCATAAACGCGGTTTGTTGAAATAACATTTGATAAAAATATTATTTTACGGTAAACGATTTTAGGATAGTTTACTTTGACCTGAGCAAAAACGTCTTTACATAATAAATTCGGAACAATCGACACATATAGCTCATGCAGGTAGACGAAATAATAATCTTGGTTTAATGTTAGTTACGTCGAGTCTTGCTTATTCGGTAGAATATGAAGTTGGAAGTGACCATTTTCCTATAATTGCTAAATTTAAATCGATTTATTCGTATAAGGGGTGTTGTGATAGTCGTAGGGGCTGCCGGGTCCTGAATGTTCAAAATATAAATTGGAACAAAGATGACGACTTAATTTCTAATAAAATTAAAAATTTGCAAACAGACACTTTCTCTGCCACATCTCCAGAATAAAAATATAATTGCTTTTTTTTTCAAAGATAAAAAATACAGTACAACAGTGTTCTGGTAATCGAAGCATAAATAAACATGTCACAAGAAAATTCGGCCACTAAAATTAGTGATCTCAAGAATGTAATCAGCTAGTAGCAAACTACATAAAGTTCAAAAAACAACAAGCCGAAACAAAAGACCAATAAAGAACATTAAAAAGACCGAATGGCAAAAATACTCGAGCAGTAATAACGGAGATGCGGCGTAGAATCAAATGGTTTAAAACCCCTAGGAACGTTACTAAATATAATACAAATCCCGACTGAATTAAAGAATTTACCAAACAGTTTGAAGGGCCGACGTACAGCCTTGTTTTCGCAACTAGTGCTAGTAGTAATAACAAAAATATTTTAGATAATACTGTAACTATACAAAAACTAAACGATGGTCTCAGTCATAGTAAGAACACTAGTGTGGAAATGGATGGTATTCCTTGTGGGGCAATGAGACATCTTCCACCGAAGAGTAAACACTATTACAATTCTAAATTACTCATTAGAAAATGCATTCGTTCCTCGTTAATGGAAAGAACGTCTAGTGTGTCCGATCTTCAAACTAGGCAAAGATTCGAATAATTATCAGTCCCATAGGCCTATATGTTCGTGTGTCGGAAAAGCGTTGAAGATCATCATCAAAGAGAGAATTCTGTGGTGAGTTCTTAAAAACAATAGATTCTATTAAGTACAATACGGATATCGGGAATAGTCAAGAACCAGGGAGGCGTTAACCAAATTTACATTAGATTTACAAACTATTTTAATTAGCACACGACCGCGTTTTTATTGATATTAAGTCAGCATATGATAATGTCGATTTAACAGTATTGGTGAGTAGCCATCACGGATAAAATTACTAGATGGATTCGTAATCATTACCATTACAGAAAAATCATAGGCTACTAAATACAACCATGTACCACTCTGTGTACTCTGGTAAAGGCTTACCGCAAGAAAAATGTACCAAGTCCAATACCGTTTACATTATATATATATGAGCTATGTCAATGATTTGGGGTCTGCAGCAAACTTAAACGTCATTATAGATAAGAGTTCAAAAAATTTTAAAACAATGAATCGAGTAAATGCAAGAGTCGCTAAACACTAGATGTAGCTAAAGCCGGCGAAGTTGGAGATGTATCAGCTTTGGCTCGAAAATCAAGACCCCTAAAACTAATACTTTTAAGTTCATGCAGGCGTAGACGTTTGAATTCGTCACGTTCACGTAGTTCTCTACTTTCTCCACCGCGAAGATAGTGAAACATACAGTCTTTGTCTTTATTAGTTATAAATAATTCATCTAATGATGTAGCTTTACTTAGCGCAACATACGCTAATTATTACTCTTGTGTGAACAAAAGGAAACTCCAGAGTAGAAGAAAATAATAGTTTAGCCATGTCGTAAGATTGCAAGACTTAACATAAGGTGAATTCTAAATTAGGGATATACTGCGAGCCGAAAAAAGCGTCGAAGTAGGAACATTCGAGGAAAAAAATGCAGATGGGTTTCTTAGTAAAAACAGGAACTCGAACTGTTGTTCACACGATCGTGGCCTTATCACGGTAATACTTTTGCGTGAGATATGTAAATAACGAAATAAAATAAAGTAAATACTTTTAGTTTCAGTAAAAATTCCTAGGTAATTTAAAGCGATATTGTTATAATGCCGTCGTAACACATTATTTGCTAGTTTTTTTCGTACAATGCAAAAAAACATGTGAAAGTATTAGAAAGAACAAATTCTGTAGGAACTTACATGTAACGATGACGGCGAATAAGACCTTGACTAGACTAAGGGGAACGCTATCTATTTAACACGGTAACTTTAATTGCTTTATTCCCATTAGGCAGCGTTCAGGTCACGCAAGAAGGAAATCTGCGCTACCAGCATTCGAAATTACCGACTGATGGCTCATGCTGAATTACTTTCTTCGTTTATCTTTATCAAGAACAGCGGATTAAATATAAAATATCAATTCAGTCACACTTATCTTTACTAAAAGGACTACTAAAAAAATAATCCTCGCCATTTTAGGAAATATTTTTGAGAATAGATCCGAACTTGTTGATCATTTATTATTTGTATGAAGTAGCGGTTTAGTTAACAAGTGTACGGTTATGAGAAAAGCTGTATCAATGGAAGTAACCATTTTTTGTAATACTTTACTAGGACATTATAAATTTTATTTTAAAACTTCTGCTTATATATATTCTTTAGCGAAAATTATACACTATTAGCCTAACCTATAAAATAAACTTTTATTTAATATAGGAATGATGACAATTTTAAAATGACACGTATATCAGCGCAATATTATTCACCGTTGTATGTGACAATGAATAGTCTACATTTTTTCAGAAACTCGGTTGGTAAACTATACAAAAAGACCATTAACTTAAAATGATTAATTCTTAAATTGTTGATTATTTAACTAATAGGAACGTAAAAATATTATCCGATAAATTTACAATACAAAGAAAAATTTCCTGTGGAGGGTTTCATCCTTAGGACCTTCTCTATGGAACATTTTATATTCAGATATTCATAAACATCTAGAAAAAGATATAACACAGAACTTCTTATTAGCTTCGCTGATGATGTGTGCGTTGTCATAAATCTTAACAGCACTTGTCAAATTTATAACATCGGAAAAGTGTATGTAAAAAACTTCAATTTACATTCGATCATCTTGTTTTTGAATTTTCGCTGGAAAAATCAGTTATGATGATAATTAGTAAAAGAACTATTTCAAAATTTCACAGCCAATTAAAGACAACTAAACTAATTTACAATCAACCTCTATCAATAAGTAAAGCCGTTTAAATATCTTCGGAATTATCCTAGACCATCAATTAACGTTTAGTAAACACGTTAATTAATAAAGCAGATAAGAAATTTTACATGCTTCTCAAAACTCAACATCGGCAGAATCTGGCGCCCAATTCAATTTCAAATTAGGTATATACCTGGGAGCGACACCTGGATCCGAATCGAGACAGTCTCAAACCCGTGACCTCTGATTTGACAGTCGAGTACCTTAACCACTAGGCTACCGCGCTACCTTAAATTATTAATTTTTCAATTTCATATCAGTTTTCGCCTCTATTGTGGCGATTATTTCTTCAGAACAACACCAGGATCAAAGTCCTAGTCTAACGCGCGCTACACTAACCCGAAATTCTACATAAAGTCAATTCGTGATTAGCACACGCATGAATACACCGTGCAATGACGTCACAGATAAACCACTTTTTGCCCAATAAATACGTACAAACATTATTTATCGGTTGTGCGTTCGATCACTGGCCACGAATTATTATTATTATTATTATTATTATTATTTAAACTGTAACTATAATTACTGTCGTACGGTTTAGACCTGTCAAGCTTGTGTTTATCGATAGATTTCTTATTTTATATCTATTTTACAATTTGTACGTTATATGAGTGTATTGAAATTAAGCACATCATGCATTCATCCACAAATTCCCTTGATTATGTGTTAATCTGAGGGAACTGAACTGGGGATATGAAGAATGTAAAAGTCAAGGTTACATATGCTGCTGGTTAGAGCTGGTGTCTTTTGCAGTAGGTAGCTATGCGTGAGTATGTCCCAGCCGGAGTCTAGTAACAATTACATCATCACTCCGCCGGTTCAGGTGAGTCTTCAATAGTCGGGCATGCTGCTTAATTTGGCGGTATTCTTAAAATATTTACTAATCGGATTAACGAAAGAAAATTATTTTTCTTGCGATAATGTGACCGCGTTGTACTTTTGTAGGTTTTCAACACTTATGTATATTATTATTCTATTCTTTAATCATACGTCGATTTTTTTATTTTGCTAAAAAAGTTAATTTCGCCTGAAAGAAAATTAAACACCACGTGTTTTTTAAATGTTATTTTGTCATCGGTGCCTATATAATTGATAAAAGCAGTAAAGCGTCGGAGTTATTTGATTTTTTTTGTAGACGCAACATCCTGCACAGTGTTTAACTACCGTGGCTATTACAGTACGAGGATGTACGGTTTGTTCTTATAGATAACTGCCTATTCCACTAATTCTGATAAAAACTGTGTTACAGATGAAATTCACTGGGGGAATTCTCAAGAATTAAAAGGGGACCGATGAAGTGAAAGTGCTTGACAGTCACACAGTATGTGGTCAGTTGAAGGGGCAATAGTCCGGCAACAAAAAGGATAATTCATAGCGGTTGAGATTCTCCGAAAAATAAAATTATAGCTCACATAAGGATGTGTGACCTGTGCGCAGACGGCTAATGGAACAGAAATCTCAGCGGAAAATTCTTTTTTCTGGCCACCATGGTTCAATTGAGGGTTTGATCAGCTTTAAGAAAATCTGGCACGAGGACCAATGCGCTTTCCACGATGACGTGAGATTATTGAAAATGGTGTTTGATAAATAAGGAATTATTAGGCAAGGGACGGTATAATGCTACTCAGGCGGATGTATCGACGTGTTTATTTCCAGGAATTCCAGTATGATTGAGCGTCCATAAAATGGAAATGAAGCACTCCCTCTAAACAAGTTCATACAATACCTGCTGGGTTCGGATTGCTGAAGGGTGTTTAATGAGAGTATTAGAAATTGTTAACAGGGTTTTCAGTGATGTAGGCTCTGCATAAAGAAAATATTCCAAACAAAAAATACTCTGTATATTTCAACATCCGATACTGAACAATCCATTACGCTTGCTGCATTCAACACATATACAATGGAAAAAAAAATTATTAGAGGGTTTATTATATTCCCACAATTTGGTCAGCATTTCCCTAATCTCAGAACGAGCTAAAATAAGTACAGTTTTAATTTACATAAGCGAAAATTAAATAATTACGTGAAAACGAATATATCGGAGAACAGAATAATATGTTTATAAAATAAAATGAATTATTATATAAAGTGAATCGATCTCATCAAGGTGCCTGATACAACTAACAGCAACCAGTTACAGATAACGCGGGGAAACAACTTATTGCAAACAATGAACAATGCAAATACTTTTAATATGTATCACTATAAATTGCCTCCATATTACATAAAAGGGGCGAAGCTTGAATTTCACATAATAATCGTGTCCTCTACCGTGTATTCTAATTCTTCTTTATAGTGCGCCATACTTAATTCCTGAGCGTCGGCGACTACCTATTCGTACATCTCAGCAGTACAGACACAGGCATAGTGTACTAGGCAATTGTTATATGCAACGCAGGTGTACACACGCAAGACTACATTCGGAACTGATAGTTATCGTTTGATTTATCGATATACAAGTGCAGTCCGTCCGGTGTGGGTCTGCTGTGTACTGACCTAACGCGCATATGATGTTGAACGTGGTGGTTTGCCATTGCCTTCCACGTGACTATTAGCGATTATTTTATTTATTTATTTAATTCTTGTAATAAAGTTCGTCGTCGCTCGGGATCGAACCCGTAACCTCCATAACGTAAGTCAAGCGTTCTAGCAACTAGGCTATCGCGACGTATTCTAATTACTGTGTTTATAATTTATTGTGCAAAACGCATCAGTACATTTCTTTATTATATAATATTTTTTTAGTGCAATTTTTGAAAAATACATACATATATATTTCATTATTTTAACATTATTAATTTAGAAAGTACAAACATTAAATGACGTTGGTGTAGCTCAACCAAGGGGATAAACAACATTGTTCCATTTACTTGAACTATCCCGAAAAACCAACGAAAAATACCGGGTAAGTGGTCTCTGTAGTGTTCAAATTTTCCATATCTCGGCCGCTAATCGTACTATTTGTATCATTAGCCGAATGGTATATTGTAATGATTTCGGCCATAGAGTCGTCTTCCCAGTATTCTTCACTTTTGCTGATTCTCGCAGTACTAGTATTCGTAATACTAAAATTTTGGGGTGACTGACCATTTATATTAATTTGAATTCCATTTGTTCCTAATTTTTAACAAACAAAAAACGTTAATATATATATATATAAAATTATGAATCGGGGTATGTAGCGCTATCTTTTCTATTAAATAAGCGACGGGCTTGCAGAGCCCTTAAAGGGAAGTGAGCATTTCAGTCACCTGCAATGACTTAAACCACCTTAATTATGGTTCGGGGGTTTAAAAAAAAAAATGGTTCGTTTACTTGCATTCAAATCCTTGGTCTTCCAGTTTTATTGGCCTGTCATTTACTTCCTTTAATCTTAGTCTAACATGTTTTTGATCAACTCTATTCGGCATCTTTGGAAGCGATTATATTCTTATCATCACTTCTGTTAATAATTTTTCCTTCTTCTGCTTCTTATAAACTTTTCGCTCTTCCAAATGGATCCTCTTTAAAGTAGACTGGGCCATCTCCTATCCAGTCACTGACTTCTCATTCTCTTCAATTACTTCAAACTCTGAATCATCTTCCCACTATAACTACTTTGTTGAATCTATCTTCTCCGCCTTAATTCATTATTTTCTTCCTATCCAACCAACTCCTTACAAAAATCCCAAAACATCCATAAGGACTTTAAAATGATCTTTAATTTAAGTATGTGCCACATAGAACTTTTCACTCCTGTCATTCCCTTTCCAACTTTCTGACTTATAAAAATTAATTATCTTTATTTATCCTCTCAAAAAACTCGGTCTATTCTCTCATACTAATTAAAGAGGCGATCTTCGTATCCTACTCGTGCTCTATAAATCCTTCATTCGCTCTATCTTAGATTACTATTACTTTATATTTAAGTTGTAAACAGTAATGTCCATTTTCTGTTATTATTTTATTAAAAATATTATAAAACACGTAATACAGAAAATTATATTTTAAAATTTTAAAATATAGTTTTCTGTAGTACGTGTTTTATAATATTTTTAATACTATTACTTTATTTATGGACATTTTTCCAGGCCTTACTTTCAAAATTAGATTGCGTTCAAAATACCTGTCTCCGTCTCTGTCCTACGATCTACTCCGATTCATTCCTTGCTCAATCCCGTATTCCTCCTCTCTTCATTCGCAGCTCCGACTTGGGTTATCACTTTTTCATTATGCCCCTACCTGTTTATTCTTCTTTACTTGTTTCTTTTTACTCCTCTATCCATCAGAAATGGCGATTTATTTCTAATAAAACTCCAATTTTATCCCTTATCTCTGCCCTTAAATTTTCACATATATTTATTGTCATTATGATCTTCCACATTTTTCTTTCAGTTCTAGTTACTTTTATCCTATTAATTGTCTTTCTTTACCGATTTTTCTAAATCTGTTCCTCAACATGTCGCCAGAATTGAAGTAAGTTCCCAATGCCTTAAGTTCTTTCTTCCTACACGTTACTGACGGTTCTAAAGAGACAAATAGGAGTTGATCCTACCTTTTTTTTGCCTTTCCTCGAATTATTCTGAATCTTTTAAACTTCCCTCGTTCTGCTTAATTCCCTATATAAAATCTACTTCTATTCTACGTGCTGTTCTCTTTATTTTCTCATCACTAATTTCCCGCGAAGTGCTCATAATCTCCAATTCTAAAAGTGTTTTGCAAGTCACCACATTTCTTCATTTTCCTCTCCGGTTATTTAATACTTTTCTGGCCTTTTCCTTCTGCCAGTTATGCAATACTTCTCTGGCCTTTTTCTTCTTCCAGTTATACAATACTTCTTTGGCTTTTTCCTTCTTCACTCGGTCAAGCTCGATTTTCTGTGGATTCCTGGACATTTAGACATTGAGAAAAATGTAATATTGAATTCATTAGCCCGTGCTTCCATTTCCAGTGACAGATTTGTGGACACATTTTCAGCTCATAATATTACTTTTCTTTTCTCAATAATTTATTATTGTGGCTCAATTCCTATTCTTCTTCGTTTTCTAATTCCAACTATATTTAATCTACCAAATCTTTCTTCTCGCTCGTGATTTTTAGACTTAGCACGCTCCATAATCTTGGCTATTTGTCGTCTTCGTTTTAATCATAGTCCTCTTCCCGCATTATTTTCTCAGTTTTCATCTGCATTTACTCCATTTTGATCTTTTTATACTTTTTTCACATACGTTCCTTTGATACGCTAATATTTTATTTGACTGTTCGACCTTTTCTGCAGAAAATTTTTCAGTAGTCAATAAAAGCGGGGACTGGCCGTTCCGCTAATCCGAACCCCAATTCCTGCCCCGGAGGCGAAAAGTCACCCCAGACCGGTAATCCGAACACTAAATTCACCCCAATTCATGTCCAGGTGGTCAAAATTCACCCAGTTTCCCCCGATTCCTCCGACATTCCCCCGAACGGTTCCCGTGCATATCCGCTAATCCGAACGTCCAAACAGTGTCCCGAGGTCAATAAACTGTCCAAAGTGTTATTCGGGGGCGCAAGTAACCCCAATTAGTGTCCAGGTGTTGAAAGTTCCCCCAAGTTCCCCAAATTTCTCCGAAATTCCCCTGTACGCGTCCCGTTCGTTTTCCGATAAACCGAACCGATTATTAATTAACATAAGTATATTAATTAATGTCCGAAAGTAACCCAAGTTCCTCGCTCGCCCCACCCGCCCACTGCTACGGTACTGCAATTTTTTTGTCAAAATTCACGACCTAAGTAAGAAAATTCCAAAATTTAACCCCAATATATTGTTTAAAGCTAAAATCTAACCTATAACTCCAGTTCACACCTCTCACACGCATATTTCGTTCTCGCGCACGCTCCATCCGCCGCCGCGAAAGCGCACGCGCCGATTCCACGCATATTCCGATCTCCGCCGCGATATCACACCCACACACACGCGCTCCGTTCCCGATACCGCGATTATTTCTTTAATATTTCAAAGTCTAAGTATACGTAATATATGTATTATTATACATACGGTACATATATTTTTTTTAAGGATCTTTCATATTTTTACAAGTATAGACGCACCCGCGACGAAAAATGCTCCAATCATATTCTTGCATGCAAACACCACCGCGTTATAGTATTTTTTTAAATAAATAAATAAAGACGTATTTTTCTTATTCGTGTATATATTTACATTATTCCATACAAATTATATCACATATATACATTTATTATTTCATAAACTAAAAGTCAATTTAATATATATTTTTAATTTTACTATCGTTGATAATATATTCCCAATTCAAGCTTGTATTGATGCCTCTTGATCATTCTGTTGATTACTCGAATCAATATCGTGTAACCGTTCAGGCATATTATCAGTTTTTGCAGCTACTGGAACCGTATCTACACCACGTTGTACTTTTACTTTTCTAATTTCACCACGAACTTTTGCAATCACCTCCTTAAAATATTTTTCTATTTCTTCACGTTGTTTATCAATTATTTCCTTAGTAATCTGTTTATCTGTCACTACGCTCACTTTTGCACTTAACTCGTTTATTAAGCCCCCGAATATTTCAATTGTGGCTTTCACATCATTTTCATGTTTTGAAACGCGTGTAGGTAATGCTGAAAGATCCTTCGAAACCGTATTTAGTTTATCCGTTAGTTTTTTAATTTGATCTTCGTAGGTTGAAAACTTCAATTTCGTATCATCTTTAAATTTTCCAGCATCTTCACTCAACATATCAATATTACCCTTATGAATCTCGATTTTCATAATACTATCGCTAATTTTTTTATCTAAATCTTTATGCAAAAACATAATTTGAGCGTGTAATGCAGCATTTTTCTCCGTAACAAGCGAATTCAATTGCTCTACTTTTTCACGTACATCACGTATTTCCACAGCTGTGAGAGTTTTCATCTGTTTGTAAGATACAACCTCAGACTCTGATGGTTCTCGTTGTAACATACTAACGTTTAATAACCGTTTTCCTTTAAAATTATAATTTCCGTTCGAATCTAAAACAATACTTGCACTTTCTGAACATGCACCATCAGGCATATATTTTCCGCTCTTATGAAGTGGCATGATTAAATATTTACTAAAACGCTATTATCGATCCAGGAATTTTCCGAACTCGGGAATCCTAACCACTTAACTAACGATTTTCCGCCCTGACGTGTAATAACACGTTCAATTAAATACACGTCGGGGTAAGATGTTTTTTGTAATTCTTCAGCATAAAAAGTACCAACTAACGGTTTACCGGTTCTATCTTTTAACGTATACGTCATAGGAAAAGTGGAATTCACTGTATTTATAGTAAATAATTCACCAGTCCAGTTAGGAGTATAGCCTTTCTCTAATAATGTTTTAACTTTACTAATACGAACTATGTCACCAACTTTAAAAATTTTTGATTTGCTCGGGGGAGAGAATCGATCTACATCTTTACTACATTCTCTTGCAAATATTTTCTGCAACTTGTTTTTCAACGTTCTTATTTACATCAGCAGGGGAAAATTTTATTGTGCGGTGTATTTTCGTATTATATTTTCGGGTAAGTTCAGGTAAAACTTGTAACCAACGTTTATTACGATTAACAGTAAATTCTTTCCATATCCAATTCTTTATTGTACGATTAAAACGTTCTACAATACTCGCTTTAAGCGGTGAATGGGTGCTATACAAATTAATATTATTACGATTTAAAATAGCTCGTACTTGTGGATTATAAAATTCCGTACCCTGATCTGTTTGCAAATGATTAGGAGCTTCAACACCTCTTTCAGCTAAAATTTTTTCTAACGCTTTAGCAATTATCGACCCACTCTTTTTCTTTATGGGAATGGTCCACGCATATTTAGAAAATGCATTTATTACGGTTAATATAAATTTATGTCCTCGATTAAATCTTGCATATTGCGCCATATCAATCAAATCAGCTTGCCATAAATCGTTTATGCCTAAAAGTTGCACACATCGCGTAGGATATCGTTTTCGCGAAGGTTTATGAAGTTCGTCAGCTATACCACGTTGTAAGGATTTTGATGTAGATGATTTTTTCGTAGGCATATTTTTTTCTAATACTAATAATCAATAAGGTAACTTAATATATCCTCCTTCAGCCAACTCTTCCTCGATCGCTAAAATTTCATTATCTACACCTGTATTACCACTTTGTTTAGACGCGTGTAACAGTTGTAATCGTTCAACTAATTCATTAGGATCGTTCCAATACTCGAATCGCGGTCTTTTAAGACTTATCCCAGCGCTGACATCATTATATATACGATTCTGCTTCTTTTTCTTATGCTTCGTACTCGATAAATTTTCGTTATAACCTTTTCCACTGTGCTCTGCAGTTCGAAACAACAGGCGAATTATATTCTTATATTTCACATTGCCAAGACCTTTCATCATACCATTACCACGCAAATGAGCTCCAGTAAATTGCAATAATTGTTTATATATCTCCAAATCATCGTCATCATAGTTGTTTTTATCTACCTTAGTCTCCAAAAGTAAATGCAGTACACCCTCCGTGAAAGGAAATTTCATGCGATTGTTTCCTTTTCCTAAATATATTTCTCCGCGATCTTTATTCCATGAAATTGTTGTTGTACCCAGCATATACTCATCGAGAATAGGATTATACTTTATTCCGTAAATTTGATCTCTAGGTTCAACTTCATCTCCATCAATACGAAAGGGACCTATTTCACTTAGATTAAACGTGTCCTTTTCCAATTCTTCATCGAAATCTTTCCTGGGAGTACCATGTACTAGTTTTCGTTTTGCAACTGGAGAATTAATTATTGTAACATCAGACTTTTTCATTCCTTTTGGTTTTTGTATTGCTTCTCGAATCTCTGTCAATGGTTTCGTAATAGGTTCAAGCATTGCGGCTGAAGTATTTGTAATAGATTTAGTCGCATACTTTAACGCATTATATTTATTCATTATATCAGTACGTATCTTTTCCAATTCAGTTTTAAGTTGTAATTCATCTTCTATATTTCTTTTAACGCTATTCATAGCCATCTTTTATGTCTTCAATCACTATAAACTCATCGAAACCACGACGAAACCGCCCTTTATATACTTCGCATTCTTTATCAATCACTAGAAATCCGTGCTTATTCTTCCAGCATACATTAAAAAGCTTCTTAAAAGTCTTAATCGAACAAGCACTATTAACGTGTTCATCGTATATATGACGTATATTTATATCATCTTGCGCAAAGACAAGTATGAAATTAGCGTTATCACGTATCATATGTTTAGGGATCTTTACATATGTTTGGCACAAGTAAAAACAATCCACATTTTTAAGCCGCCCCATCGAAAATTACTGTTGTAGAACAGGGTGAGAAGTATTTGCAGGTACATCGTCAAATATAAATATAGAATTCCGATTAATCGCATCAGGCTTTATTACATCATCCTCCTTGTCAAATGTTTGATAACCAATCTCGGGCGTAGACTTGTATATCGTATCTAACAATTTATATTTCGGTTGATATAAAGAAATACTATATATGTAGACATTTTCGTAACGCAACCCATTCTTTGCTAGACGCTGACGGAGTATCACTTTCATTCGGGGAATTGGAAGGTGCACTTGATGAAAACCAAGAACCAGAGCCTGCCATATGCGAAGTGCTGAAATTGGAGCATTTGACGAAGGCATTTTCTTTTTTCCAACAAGGAATAAACATCCTACTTCAGAATGATCCTGACACAGCTCGCAGCGCTAATATGTCTCGAGAAATTAACTCAGTCATTACTTGTTACAACAAGCTGAAAAAAGAAGCCGAAAATAAGGCAAGGCAGACAACGTTGGACCAATTCTTTAAACTATATCATTCTAGAAGAGCGGAAAGTGATAATAACAGCATATTGCAGTTTACCGATTTTTCACGTACACCTCTAACACCAGATTAGAAGTTTACGTATATCTTTAGTTTTCAGTTTTAATAATTTTATATGATACGAATTTATTTTAGATAATAAATTTCATATAATTTTTAATTGTTTTGACGTTCTGCTATTTTACGTTATACACGTATGATTGTTATATAACACAAAAAAGCCTTTTAAATAAAAAATTCTATCATTTTATAAGAGATTGAAACGGATCCTATTCAGTTTGTATGAATTTGTATTAAAACATTTGATTCGCTCTCTAGGCCGTAAAGCGAGGTATGAGTGTGATCATATATACGTATTTTTAAAACAATTTTTAAATTTCTATATTGATTTCCTTTATGAAATAAGGAATATTTCTCAGATTTACTGCCTACCGTAGAAGATTTTACGTAATTATATAATCCCCCCCCCCATGTCCTTCTGGATCCGCCCCTGCTATATATATATATAATGTATATATATATATTTGTTTATCTACATCAGCTTGAAATTCCAAAAACAATTTAAAAATTCATAAATTTCTGAATACCTATTTTAACACTAGGATAATATCCATTAGGCTTAGTACACTGTGAACCTTAAAACTTACAATCCCCGACGCCCTGTCAAGGGCATAGGACTTACTTTACTTTTTTATAAATCATATCGCGAAACAAATAGGAAAACGTATAATATAACTTGTGAAATCGAAGGAAAGAAAAATTAGAAAAACGAAAATTGCTTACCACCGCGATAAATTTTAAGTTTTTTTTTAACATTTATTGATAAACTAAGATAACATCTGAAATCTCATTAAAATTGTTGAGTTACGAAATATTTTGTCGGAACAATTTTACATTATGGTTAAATTTTTCATACTTTTATAATGGTCATTTTTTAAAGAAATTTTTCAATTTCCTTAAAAATAAAGTTGTTTTAAATTCAAAGTTCTTAAATTCCTTCTTTTTTTTTTTTTTTCTTTTTCGAGTATTATTGTAATGATAATAAATATTTTATTTCATTTCAAATTCTCTACAATACGAGAATTATAAGAGGTAAAAACACTATTTTCTCCGCTGATCATTAATGATTATGAACCCGAAGATTCAGGATGGATAGTATTTTAAGTTTCCTACTATCTTCAATTAATCCTTTACAGTTGACAAATCGTTCGCACTACATTCCTTTTTTTACCCGCGTTTTTTCTGTCATCTTTATTCTTTCATTCCCGCACAATTCCCTCATTGTACCGATATTTCTGATCAAGTCTAAACAAATTATTTTCTACAGTGATGTCTTAGGCATTCTCTGCCTCACTTTTAGCGCATCTACAAGTTATTTTGAATCGTGTTTTTTTTATCGGTCTGACATTTGAACCGTTCCTGGTCGGTCTTTAGAAATCTTCTGGAATTGTCTGCCTTCTTTTATCTTTCTAGCACTTTGAGTGTCGAATTTTATCGATTAATTCTCTACATTCCCGGAGTCTCTACTTTCTTTATAATTCGTGTCTCTGATCCCATAAAATAATTTAAACATAACATTTCGAAAGTTTCTATTTTACTGTTTAATCAATGAAAGTTCTTTTTCTACTTTAACTTCATTATTCTTGCTGACCTCGTACTTAAGTATCCACGTATTTATTCATCTACGCGATGATCTCCGAAGAAGAAAAAAATAAAAATATATCATTACTCACTCTATTGCTTCTACTTGCTTCCCGTTGCCTGATGTTACAATCTTTATATATCTCCCGTTGCACTCCCTTATTACTTTTCAAGTATTAAACACGTTCTTTTATTCAAACTATATCATTAGCAAAGCTAGTAGTACAATCAGTTAATTTTTTACACATTATGCATGCTTTATCCGTTCCTAATCTTACTTAAAAAGCCAAATAGTTACATATGTGTATAAATAACAAGTTGTATTTTTAAATTTTTTACCGAACTATTTTTTAAAGTTATTTTAAAAACTTACTCACTCGATTTTGGTATTCGTTGCAACAAAGCGATAATACAATAAAGGACGTAAAATGAACAAAAAGTTGACGCCATGTTTTAATTTAAAAAAAAAAAAAAAACAAACAAAAACAAAAACGAAAATTTATCGACTTAAAGAATAAAATTGATACTATATGAAAGAACGAAACAACTATTGATGAAATAATTCGAAAACAATATGATTATGCAATATTACTAATCGTTTAATAGAGATTACGTTATAGTTCTTGAGTATTTCGATAAAAAGTGAGGAACGGTTGGAGGGTTGAGGAAGTAAACCATTAATAATTTTAAAAAAAATGAAACAAAAAATATAACTGTAATTAATATATGAATTATTTTCAATCACTTTAAGATTTCATAATATAGTTTATAGTTAACAACACGCATTATTGTAATAAATAGCAATTTAAAACAATAACGTATTGACCATTACTGTGTTAAAAACGCGCCGTGACTAATAGTTTAATCAGAAAAATTAATAATTCTTAAAATTATCCATGTAAATAATATATTTTCGTTGAAAACATTTATACTTCCTTCTTTTATCACTTTCGATCATTTTATAACACATATAGTTTATATAATATTTCTTAATTGACTTATGTGGCTGTAATAAACCCCTCATTCAACCATTACTCAAACAAAATAATTCTACAACTTATACTTCAAAGATGCACTTTTGAATGTTATTAGCTTAAAAATATTAGCAATTACAATTCCAGGCAACTCTGTAGCTTAATTCTCTAAGCATAAGCGTCTAAAGCACAGTCTTTTATAATATTTGCTTATATCGAAGAATATACATTTAATTGTATTAGTTTATTGAAATTTGTCACAGAAGTTTAAATTAATTATTATTCCGGTAACGAAAAATTTCTGGATTTTTTCTTATTTTTCCGACTTCAATTTTTTTTTGTTTTTCCTTATGTTTGTTCGCGGATCATTTATACCCATCATGTCAACCAATTTTGATGATACTTGATTGATTCGAAAATGAACCGGCCAACGGTAGTGTCATGTGAGTAAGAAGGTTGTGATCGTGTGAATTGATGGCCCTCTGTTCGTGCGTTCAGATGGTTTTTTTGTATTGAGTATTCGATCTCGATTTACTTTTACGATTTCGGTTTATCTACGTTCTGAAGCTTACAGTTGTGTGTGTATTCGTTGTACCCTGCCGCGCTACACATGTGAACGACGGCTTCACCACCGTTCTACCCACCCCCGTGAGTACGCGACCAGGTCGCAGATATGAAACCATCCAAACCCCCGCCAACACCAAAACTGCAATCATGCAAGGACGTGCCATCTGTTATCAGTAAAAATAATACGCATGTTCCTTTCTTATCAACAGCGCGGTCAGCTGAAGACTTTTATTAAGTTAAAACGACTCAAAGCTGAACTAGCTAATCGAATCAAAATTAATTTATTTAGCAAATAAAATTCACATGAAATACATTTTTTATATAATAATATTTAATTATTATTCTGCAATTCAACTCTTTTTCTTTCAAATTTACCGCACTTCCGTACCAAGTTAATGCTATTAAGTGTCACTTAAATTACAATTAAATAAATATCAATTTTACGCAAGTATTGTTCTCGTGTCGTCACCATATGTTCTAATTTTAATAATACAAATGATAGTTTTCTCATTGGTAGTTTTACTATGGTGTGTTTTAGGATTTTTTTTTTTAAACACATTAAATGGTAAGAACGACCTTTAGTTTCTCTTTATTTTTTATATTCTTGATTATATCTGTATCGCAGAATTCTTCTATTTATGTAGTTTAAAAATATTCACCATAATTAAATTTCACTGAAATTTTACTAAAGATTTGGTTAGTTTTTTTGTTAATTCATTACCATAGAAACCGTCATGTGCCCAAGGATCTTTTTTAATAATACACTTAAAAATTTTTGTTATTTCAAAACAGTAGTTCTCTAATTATATATGCCCTACATTTCTTACATCTTTAAAGTTTACTATGTCAATTTATTTTACACATTTTCGTTTTAATTTTAGAGTATATCTTTCTAATTATTTTTTCGCTAATTTTACAGTTGTTCATTATTTTAATTCTTCAACTAAATTTTCAGCGTTACACTGATCCAATTATTTCAAAATGACTTTAAATACTACTCATTAATAAGATCAAATTTTTGCAATTTAATATTGTGGTATTCCGTATGTATGTAGAAATGAAAATACACACTTTCTGAATCGGAAGTTCGATCGGTAACTTACGGTAGCTGGCCAAGCTAGGCGAAGACAGGATTAGAATATGTCGCTGTTTCATAGTGTTATTAAGCCATATCGGCTATTGTTTATTGATAGTGCTGCAATATTCAATTTTTATTTAGATCTCGCGTAAAAATATAACACATCGGATCATACGTCCTATGAGATACACTTAATGTATTTTCGTTTAAAAAAATGAAAGTTACAACAACACGAGGATCTATATACTACACACGAACTTAAATTTACAATTTTGATTAAATTAGATAAACAGAATAAATGATTTTAAGCAGAAGATCACCCACACAAATCTAGTCAACTTTGAGACCATCAAAAACGACGGAAGAGAATCAACAGAAGAAGTCTGAACAGAATAGATCCTATAGATGTGGTAACAAGTATCAACCTAATTCAATACATTAATGTGTGTAGTATACATGTATTGAATTTATAACTATATGTGTGTGATTCCTGAATAAAATTGAGGAAATCGTATTCGATTTTTTTTATATATCAATATATATATAAAAGAAAGTCGTGTTAGTTACACCACTTATAACTCAAGAACGACCGGACCGATTTTCACGATCTTTGATTTGTTGTATTTTTCTCTACCTCGAATAGCAGAATACGTAATTTAAAATAAAAATTTCGATATTTTTTTTTTTTTTCTATATAAAAAAACCAAAATCTGTGTTACACCATTTATAACTCAAGAAAGGCTGGACCGATTTTTTTGATCTTTGATTTGTTGGATTTGTCTCTACCCCGAATAGCAGAATGAGAAATTTAAAACTAACTTTATTAAGAAATTTCATTTTTTTTTTTGCTTCTTTTGGTCCCAAAGGGGTTCACACAATTATTTAACCTTAATTTTTGGATTTTATGTAAGGGCTTCTGTGTTTTGTGTTACATTTCGAATTTCCTTTTTTGAAAGGGTTATCTGGTGATGAGTTATGAATTTTTTAAAGGTGATTTTTCAGGTCGTTCTAAATTCCATATTATGTATTCTAGGCAGCTACTTGCCATCCAGGGTAATCGCTCAGCTTAAAGTTGTAAATTGTCATATGTAGAAATTTAATTGTAATTTTTGATACATTCTGATAAGTCGAACTGTTTCCGAGCTATTGTATAATTGAATAATTTTGTCTTTTGTGAACCATCTTATTCGGTTATACTGATCTTTGTTACGTTGCTGCCACGTGAATTACATTCATTTTAATATAATTGAAATACTTTTCATTTTGATTTTTGTACATTTATTGAACTTAATTAATTTTGAGTATTAATTTTATCTTAATAAAAAAATAAATTTAATTCAGCTAATAAGTTATCGCAACATTTACTTTTTATGGCGGTACGAAGTTCGCCGGGTCAGCTAGTATATATATATATATGTGTGTGTGTGTGTAATATTTATGTTTTTAGCTAACCAGTTAAATGTAAAAAAAGATCCTAGGTTATTAAGTTTAACAGAAAATTTTTTACGTTGTTCGTATTTTTTTGAGCTACAGATAAAATTAAATAGGTGTTAAAATTCGGAAAATTAAAGTAGTTCAGAGTTAAAAGATTTAAAAAAAATCCGAATCATGACCAGATTTAACAAAAAAAAAAAAAGGAAAAAAAAGAAATTATAAAAAATAAAAAGAATATACGTAAGATAAAATAAATAGGTAAAACATCTTGAGCATACTACAATATTCACGGTGAAAAAATGATAATTCATGCATTCTCATTTTTATTTATTATTCCTTTTTTTATTAAAAATTCAAGATACTAGAAAAAGAAATAACTGATAAAGGAAAATGCAGTAAAGCCCGCATTGAAAAAAAAAAAAATGCAGGAATTAAAAAAAGGAATTTGAAGACAGCAGTTTTTCAAGTGTTAAATCTTTTTGTTTTATGAAAACGTTCCAAACTCTCTATTATTCTGAAGTTTTTTTACTATTATTTTTTAAAATTAGCCATAAATTCGCTAAATTATCTACAATTCATCAATTCGCGCAATTTGTTTTGAACCGGTACTGAATGTGTGTGTGTGTGTGTGTGTGTGTGAACTGAATAAAATGTTACCTTTTGGTGATATAATTTCTTTCGAATGAAAAACATAATAGAAAAGACATATTATACGGTATATGTATGTATATATATGTATATATGTTCAAATAAAAATTAAATTTAAAAAAAAAAATACCCTGCTATGTAACAACATAAAATAGTTAATCATTCGGATACAACGTGAATGAATATACTATATTTACGTGAAATTTAATGTTTCAGCTGGTTTATTGCTCCAAGAGCATAGTGCCTGTTTTACGTTAGTCCATCGTGATTGATAGTCGACGATAGATTGTTTAATCTGATTGTATGACATACAGCTGTACCGATTATCGTTGACCAAACTCCGAAAATAACTTAAAAACATTTTTTTCGAAATTATCGGAAAATTTTTCTTCTCATTTTTCTTTGTACAGCCTAGTTTTTTACCTCTGACGTACACTTCATGATAACTTCTGTAAACATAAACAAGTTTTCAGTTATTTCCAAAAATAATTTAAACTTCCCCGCACAAAAATATACAATACTGAATTTCGTAGTAATCGTTAATAAAGAGCCAAAAAAAGGAAATGCAGAAAAATATTTTCCAGAATAATTATTAACATTAATTTACGTATTGAAAGAGAGATTGGAATTTGCGGTGTAATCTCCGACCTCTATTTCAAGCGAAATATATACGTATCTGATGGCTGGTCTCCATTATATCCTCGAGCTAGACAATTCTGAAGATTGGCAGTTTTAAGATGCAGCTGTATAATATTTTGCTTCTGCGCGTGCGGATTCCCTACAAGCTCCATTATCCATTTAAAATGTTTTAGTGGCGAGTAACAAAGCTAGCGTGCAAATAATATTTTCTATACCAAGTTAACCCATAATCAATTTTTGTTCATCGCCGCTTTTTCTATGCGAATCATCCATTTAAAGAGATATTCCGATGCAAAAAAATTTTAAACTGTTTTTTTCCCGGAACATATAAATAAATGTGGCAATAATTTCTTCAGGTCAGCTTCAATAAACTTGTTTTGAAAGTCGCAATGATGCGTTACTACATAAACAAAATGGAAATCGTGAATATTAACTTAAAAATAGAAAAAAGAATGTTTTTCGTCATTATTTAACGCCGTTACTTCAATAGGAAAAGATAATGTCAAAAGACATTATCGTTATCGCCGTAAAAATCTGCTTTTTGTTAAGCTTATACTTATGTGCAAAAAAAAAAGAAATTTGAAAATAACAATGAAAAATTTGATGACCGACTTGAAAATCACGCAGAAAATTCAATGCAAATGATTACGGTTGCACGAACAAGATGAAATTTGACACATAGTTACCGAGATGTTTCGTAGATTATATTGTGACAAGTAATATACATTTAAAAACCCTAAGAGTCATTTTTTTTTACAACAGTATTGTGTACGACTTTCTTCTGCATCGCGCATCCTTTTTAATATTTTGTGGCACGCTACCAGCGACACGGGAAATCGTTTTAAAATCGTTTCTAAGCAAATTATACATCAAATCGTAATACTGAAAAACAGTTGAATTTATGTTCAACTAGGAAAAAACATCAGATCACATGCAAAGCATCTTACGGCTTAATTGTTCCCAAAAAATTGAAATCCAATAAACAATTCATTGATAAAATGAAAAAGATATAAATTTTTCGACCAAAAAAAAAGAAGGTAATTCTGAAGAATTATGCTTTATTTTACAATTATTATATAAAAATGATACCAGATGCTGACACATCAGTTATTTCAAGCAAACATTTGTGGTATGAAATATAACTGATATAATTTTATTTACGTTCGTAGTCAACGTGATGTGTAAGATAATATCGATACACGTTTTATTGCTAGTCGCAAAGATTGATAGATTAGCTCCAAACTGAAGATTTTTGAATAAAGGTTACAAATGACCGACCATGATCGCTATTCAAACTAATGTTCATATCGCCGTTAATTATAATAGGTACAGAATCGTAATCGTCAATTTTTATTGCGCTAATATTTTGCGTCACGCTCTTTTTTACAATAACATTTTGCATCATCATCGGAAGTCGACCTAAAAATCGTTTTTAAACGAATTATACATACATCACAAATCTGATTGAATATCCAAGAATTCGCAGCTGGATTGAAGCTTGCCTGTTTCTTCGTAGCAACCTAAGTTCTTTCACATCTTTTGGTTTTTAACTTGATATATAATTTTCTTAGAAATGAATTTAAAACGATTTTTTAAGAAAGTTTTTTAAATATTTCACTTAACTAAATGTTTATTTGTATCCAGCGTCAATAGATATGTTTGAATGATCCAAGGTTTTCGTTAGCAGAACAAAAATTCAACATTTTTTTTTTGGCATGTAGTATGAATTAATAAAAATTAACAAAGTATATTTCTTCAGTAATTTTGAATGATTTACTGATAAAAAATTAAGTAAACAAATATAAAATTATTTTAAAATAGTAATTTGATTTTAACGATTAACATGTTTAAATTGAAAAAGGATTTCACATTTTTCATTCTTATATTACACTTTACTTTAATACTTTTTCAAACAAATCTAAAACTATAATATTTCTAATCTATACCTACGTCTATATCTACCTATCTATTCATCTATCTTTATAATATCATATATATATATAAACTCGTCCACTTTGGCCTCACAAGGGGCTGTGCCCCTTGACCCCTCTTATTTTCATTTCTGTCTCTTTCTCTTCTATACTTTGTATAAAATGATCAAAATTTACAACGTAATTCTTACTGGCATCAACACACACAAAAAATAACATAACCACAAAAATCCTATTCTAACATTTACCTTCCGTTATATAAAATTAAGACATTTTTTCGTTACATTTTTCGTTACATATTTCATTACATAAAATTGTGACATTTTTTAAATAACAATAACAAAAATCCTACAAAATATAACAAACGTTACATAAAATTGGGACATTTTTTTGGAACATTTAGCGTTACATAAAATTGGGACATTTTTTCGAATGGGGGGTAGCCTAAGAATTACGTTGTAATTAATTTCTTAGGCTACCCCCATTCGAAAAAATGTCCCAATTTTATGTAACGCTAAATGTCCCAATTTTATATAACGGAAGTTAAATGTTAGAATAAGATTTTTGTGGTTATGTTATTTTTTGTGTGTGTTGATGCCAGTAAGAATTAAGTTGTAAATTTTGATAATTTTATACGAAGTATAGAAGAGAAAGAGATAGAAATGAAAGCAAGAGGGGTCAAGGGGCACAGCCCCTTGCGAGGCCAAAATGACCGAGTTTATATATATATATATATATATTGTAACGGATTCGGTACCGGCAGTGCTATCTTTTAGCGGTGTTCGAATTATAAATATATTTTCTCTTTGGTAAAATCATTTATTATTTCTTGATTTATCGAACGCTGCATGCTATTCGACGTACTCGCGGATCGTAGTAGATATCGGAGATGCTTATCGGCTAAAACCGAAATTCCCAGGCACGGTGGAATGGACGGTTGAGTTTTAGTTTTAGATACACATTGTGCGAGTATTCATCGTCGTACAATAATTATTGTTCAGCCGAGTTTTAGTCGTATCAGAATCTTCGAGCCAGTCGTCACCGTCGCGTGCAGCAATTATTTAGTCGTCGTTTGCCATCAGGCTGCACGTTTTATAAATTCGTTTCGATAGTCTTTTCATGTAAACTTATTTTTTTTCTAGTCCAAAAATTTTCACGGCAAGTTTGGATGAGAATGGTCCTTTTGTAATCGTTTCATTATTAATACATGCAATATTTTTTTTTTACTGAGATTGCTTATTGCACACGTGGTGGGGCCCGTGACATCACTGTTTCAGAGACGTAACCGCCTACGAATGGCGGGATTCGGTTTTTTTATATTTTTTTTTTATCAAAATTTTTTTGAAAGCCTGAAGCTCTGCTGGGCAGAGCTGATCCGATTGTGGTAAGCCGTGATTTTTCACTGCCGCCCGTTTATTTTTTTTTATCGTAATTTTTTTTCTCTTGATCATAAATACGAAATTAATAGAAGAAAAAGAATAAAGCGAGTCTTTAACAATTGGCTCACGGAACAGGGACGCCGAAAGCATTGAACTTTAACAATATATTAATTACAACGTAATTCTTAGTCTACGCCCCATTAGAAAAAATGTCACAATTTTATGTAACGTTTGTTATATTTTATAGGATTTTTGTGATTGTTATTTAAAAAATGTCACAATTTCATGTAATAGCCCGAGAACTGATCAGCATTTTTGGATAGGTATTTGAGGCACTTTGAAAACTTGTTCAATACGTCCCTTAGTAATATCTAAATGCGAAAAGATAGACCTGGCTGAAGGGTTAAGGGGGCTTAAGCGACCAATAAATTTTTAAAGAAGGAAAAATTGTTTTGCAAAAAATATACTTGAGGCATTTTGATTAAATAGCTGACCTTTTACTAACGCAAATGCACAAAGCGTTTAAGACCATATAGGCAAAACATGTAACGTTCAGTAAGAAGAACTGTTTAAGAAATGGCATTATTACCTATCATGGTTTATAGATGAAGGAGTAAAAAGTAAGCTCGGGTTAAGGTTTCATCGTACTCCTGCATATCTAGATATAGAAGTTTAAATAGCGACATAGAGAATGCGGATTTGAGAGCTCAACGGATAATTTAGTGCAGCAGAGTAACGGAATTTGACAATCAGAAAACGAAATTTTTAAAAAATTTATTAAAAAGTTTCTAAATACTCTTCCGGTTGTAGTTAATCATTCAGTAAATTACCTTTTTAACTCTTCAAATACTAAATTTTGAACATGTTAAAATTGCAAAGTGCCTCAAGTACATATTTTCGATTTTTTAAAACATAATTTTGCAAGCACCTGCAACACTTTTGCCCCGGGTAAATTATCTGTCTTTTTGATTTTTTAACTCTTCAAATCCTAAATTTTAACATGTTAAAATTCCAAAATGCCTCAAGTACATTTTTTGCAAAAAAATTTTCCCTTCTTTAAAAATTTAAGAATCGTTTAAACCCCCCTAATCCTTTAGCCAGGTCTGTCTTTTCGCATTTAGGTATTACTAAAGGACGTATTGAACAAGTTTTCAAAGTGCCTCAAATACCTACTCAAAAATGCTGATCAGCTCTCGGACTATAACGAAATATGTAACGAAAAATGTAATGAAAAAATGTCTTAATTTTATATAGTGAAAGTTAAATGTTAGGATATAGGATTTTTGTGATTATGTTATTTTTTTTGTGTTGATGTTAGTAAGAATTACGTTGTAAATGTTGATCATTTTATACAAAGTATAGAAGAGAAAGAGACAGAAATGAAAGTAAGCGGGATCAAGGGGCACAACCCTTTGCGAGGCCAAAATGGCCGAGTATATATATATATATATATATATATATATATATATATATATATATATATATATATATATAAATAAATGGCACGTAATTCTCGCGCTAGGACTAATATGAAAAAAACGTTATGATAAACCGTTGATATATGTGATTAACGTTGTAATACAAATTTCTCCGTAAACAGTATATATTTTGTTTTTTAAGGATAACATAGTCAATTGAAATTTACTGTCTTGTAGGTATTATAGAAGAACTATCCCTTTGCTTCAAGGAGTGTCTTTATGGTGGAGTCCGAAGAATCAAATTTCTGTACATATATATTACATATCGAAAACAAATCTTATTTTCAAAGTATAGCATTTATGGGCAACCAATTTACCAAGTACAAAAGTTACACTGCAATCGTAAATTATACATATTATAACATACGTAACTGTTTTATCAATAGCATAATCACAGAGATAATTTATCTGGAAAAAGGATTATCAATCACTTTAATCAGTTATTACAAGTAGCGCGCTATTAATTAATAATTACATATTAACTGTGATTCTTACCCGTCTGGAATGATGCACCAGACAATACTTGTAAACGACGCTGATTTATTATGGCTGCGAGAAAACAAAAACTTTTCATTGCTGTGCAGAAGTACGGGTTTGACAGAATACGGTACGTTTTTAATTCGGTCAATTACCGCACGACGTAAAGCATTTTCAGAGTATTCATGTCGATCACCGGCAACAATTATACTAGCTAAATATACCGGCTCTTCTATAAACACAAGCAACAGACAACCCTATACAATTATAATATAAAATGTTAATTTCAACGATAATCGAAATATAAAATAAATTGTTTTTTTTTTCTTATAAAAATTTCATGTCATGATCTGCTTGAAATTTCAAAAGATTTATATACTTTTTAAAAAAGTTCGCTTTATTTTTACACTTTTAACGTATTTTTCATGTTTCTTGTAGTGTAAGAAAAACAGAAAAATGAAAAGACGAAAAAAATAATGACAAGAAAAGAGGGATGCAACAACTTCGTAAGAATATCACCATTCCACGAAATGCAAAACCAGTTCACAATTACAGTGAAAACAATCAACGTGAAATTTGTATAACGTATGGCAAAGAGCATAGCTTATCGCTATATTTCATAGCTTGGTTGCAATACGTTTCTTCCTATCGTTCCGCTTGTCGTTATCTCTGTTTTCTCAGCATTGTACGCTGAGGACATAGACGATAATGTCGAAATGTGCAAATGTTTTTATTTCAATAACTTCTACTTTAATTTAAAAACACGTTATTATCGACTAAACGTTTTAGTTTTAATTGTTATATTACCGTAATGAAAAAAAAAAATACCTGTAAACCGAGACAATTCCATTTAGCAATTTTATCGCTACAGGTCATGGACAACGTAGGGTCACCACGACCCGGCTTTGTTCGAGTAACTCCAACAACATGGTAATCCAATCCCGGTAATTTCTGGTCCTTAAATTGACTATCCGGCAAACATTTTCCGCCCGTTCTATTTACATCGCCGGTAATTATTCTATTTCCGTCAGTATCGTCGCTGCACTTTATTAACTTTACTTCCATATCACCGACAACATCAGTATCGTGTTCGAGCATTTTTCTTTTTCTACCGGACGATGATTCTTCGGGAAAAAATTCCCTATTATTATCCGCTTCATCAAAATGTTCTTTAACAACTTTTTCAACGTTACTGACCTTCGGAAAAATCGTTGCATCGCCACAAGGCACATGGGTTGTAAATAAATGAAAAGTAATATTTTCCTGTACGGAACATTTTCCATCTTTATTAATCGATCGGAGTACGGTAGAACCTTTTCCGGATTTCACTAGTTCAATATGGCGGTACAAATAACGAATGAAAGCTCTCCTTGCCAGTACCTGTAATTATTTATAGTGTAAAAAACAAATTATCCGCGCTTTCCCATAACCAATTCTCTATAGTTTATTCATGAATGCCTCGCACATATAACTATTTTTGTCACTTGTTAGATTTAAAATAATAAAAGTAATTATTAATAAATGTTAATAGATGCAACTAATGCAACAAAAAACACTTTTTTTCTTCTTTTTTTTTTTCTTTCCTTCTGCAACTGAAATTAAAAGGTATATATAATACAAGTGTTACAAAAACACAAATTTTCGGTTAAATTTTATCAGGAAAATTACACTAAAGAAACTGCAAAAAATTAACCAAGCTAAAAAAAATAAGTTAATAAGTTTCCTTTAATTTCGATTAAATTATTTCATATTTTTAAAGAAACACAAATCCGCTGTTTTTTTGTTTTTAACCGACTTAAAAAAAGGAGGAGGTATTCAATTCGACTGTATTTTTTTTTTTTTTTTTTTTTTTTTATGTGTGTTACCACAGAACTTTCTTCTAGATGAACCGATTTTGATGATTCTTCTTTTATTTGAAAGGTGGCGTTTGTCATGTGGTCCCATTTAAATTTGATCAAGGTCCGACCGATAGTTTTTGAGTTATCCTTAATAATGCGGGAGATTGAAGCTTTTTGGATGCTTTTCATTCATGATTGTTTTCACCGTCGGATTAGATTTTTGACTTAAAATACTATAAATTTGCCAAATTACCATGGAAATGTAGCTTTTGGTGTTTTTACCGTGGAAATAAATGTTTTAATTTAATTGAATAAAAATGCACTAAAAAGTAAAAAATAAAATGCTTTTTTACAAAAAATAAATACCGACTTCAAGGTTTATTATAAAAATTTAAAAATGCACTAAAAAGTAAAAAATAATTACTCCCGATAAAATATATATATCAGAGTGATATAACTTAAGGTGATATCGTAATTCTTATACAACATTAATTTTTTGGAGTTGGCATCAAATTCATATTAAAAGAATAATTAAAAACTGCATTAAATGTATTATTTTATTAACTATTTAACAAACAGAATATATAAATACACTATGTATAAGTTAGAGTATTCTTTTTTTTTCTCTTTTTTTTTTTTTAATGTCCAAAATATAATACGAAACATTGATCACATTCATTACTTGATTCATCTAAATGTTATCAAATTAAGTATGCCGCGACATATTTATAGCAAATTATAGTTATTCTGTTTATCGTATTTCATCTTTAACGTTTTCTCCTCTTTTAATTATTGTTTCTCTGTTCTTTTTTTATCTTTTTTATCAAAATATTTTTCGAAATATCGGATATAACATTTTGTTCAACATTTACGCAATTAGAACTTGAAAGAACACATTCTACATAAACATAAAAGAGCTGATTTCTGAACTATACACAATATCATTGTCAAAAATATGTGCAGTATAAGGAACATCTGTAGTACAACATATATAGATAGTTGTTACTCTGTTACTTCTTATGTCCTAGAAAAGTGTTTTAATCTGTTTTTTACGTATTACACGCCTTTGGAAAGTAGTGCACACATACCTAGTTATTATTAAGTACAATTACCTCTGCGTGGCAATCATTGAGAACATCCCCGTCCAGACTCATTTCGGATCTTCCGATACATTTCGAACCGGTTGCCAACGATATAATTTCCAGCCCATCAGTGAAGTGGTATTTAACAATACCAGCTAACGAAGTCCAGTTCTTACCGGCAACTGGTTTACCGGTTTTAGGTAAGTCGTTAAATTTTTCATAATACATTTTCGCTACTTTATCAGCGAACTCCGAATTAAATGCGCTACTCATATGCGCGTGTTTTTTTATTTTTTTTTGATTAATATAATTTAAAAATAAAAAACAACAAAAGAAAAGTTAATTTAAAAACGAAAATACACCCTCGAGTATTATACATATATTAAAACGGGAAAAAAACGTAACAAACTTCTTAAAAAAAAAAAACAATTTTTTTGACTTCAAAATACGGAATCCGGATTCCAAGCGTATTTTCTTTCAACGTTAATTTCGTTTATAATTTTCATATCATCCTGATCGAGTGGTTCATCCAAATTGATGTTTTCGATTATTCTGCTTGATGTTTGAGACTTTGGAACAATTGCTGTAAATGTTATACAGGAATACAAAATAGGAAAATCTTTTAATAAAATGAAATAAAAATACTTTAGAAATATAGTGAAACATTACCACTACTCTAGAAATTTAAATTTTAAAATGAAACACTTATTTCCTTTCTCGCGTAACTAACGAAGTAACAATTCACAGACGGGCCTTCATTATTTTAAAAATACCTTCTCCATTTATAATCTCGCTTTGGTACATTCCAAATCCGAACTAACTTTCTATAGTTACCTTAGTATCGTTTAAAACTGAAAATAATAGGTGGGGTTATCCGATCTACTTGATTTTTCGGTAGCTAAATTAATAGATATTTTCGAGTTACAATATTTTCTTTCTTATTATCTTTAACGAGGTCGGAAAAAATAATATACACATGTCGTTATCATCAGCATATACTAGTCATTCGGCTGGTTCGTCCCTACCAGTGTTGGTTTTCAGAGTTTCGGTCTACGTCTGGAAATTTTTCTCTTCATTACGTTTGCAAGCGACCTATCATGCCCTCTAATGTGCAGAAGGGTAGTTGTGGAACTCCCTCGAAGCAGAAAAGTTAAATCATTTAAGTGCGTTACATATTGACATTTTGGATCTAGGGTCTTCTCTTATGAATACATTTACATCGAAAATTCATCAGATTTATATATGTCGAGTGTCGCACAATTTTATGTATTGTTTGACATGCGTTAAATTTAGATCTCATGTCAAAATTGTCTATAAGTTTTTAAATGAATTTTCAATCGCTATTTGATATGTTTGCGTGTTATATTATTATGTTATTTACGAGGTAAGACCATTTTCGAAATTCAGGACATATTAAACATTGCTTTTTGAATCGAGTTTTTACTGATTCTTGCGCGGACTATATTTGTTGAAGGGGGGAATGCTACTAGACAGTATGAGGAACCTTAATTTGCTTCTTTGATTGCGCACCTTACAAAAAAAAAAAAAAAACGCTGACCTCACACATGTAAGTTTCCCATAAACCTCAATTGTACATCTGTCTCCTAACTTTTGTTTAAAAAAAAGACTCCAGCTGAGCCATTTTATTGTTTTCTACATTTAGAGTACCCAAACTTCGATTATTTCATTTCTTAAATCAGATTACCCTATGGCTTGTAATACAGTTATAAAAAAAAAATTGGTTTTGTCTTTAAAAAGTAATCGCGAAACCTAATGCATTTTTATGTACCAGAATGGTTATAAACATAAATGCCATCACGCGACAAAAAAGGTATTGATTTCTTCAAGTCATCTAAATAATTCCACCTTACTCTATATAAATAGTCCCAGAAATAACTAGTAGCATTAACTATAGCGCAATTATTATAATTTGAAAAAACTTATAAGCATTTTTATTCTCGATAAATATTTCATTAATGAAAATTTTTACAGTCCAATTGATCCTTTATCCACGCCGTTTCTGATCGACATTTTCTATAATTATTAACACGATTAACATTCTGCAGTGAATTATTTTATGTTATTTTTACATTTTCAAGCTGGCACGTATTTCAGTTCTCTCTTTTTAATATTTCAAAACGAAAGAATATTTAAAAATTACCGTATCCTTTTTGCAAGACCCAACGTAGTATAACTTGTGCTGGAGAAATTCTATGTTTTTGCGCAATTTTTTTAATACTCAATTCTTCTAAAATATTATAATTTCCTGTTCCTCCCAAGGGGCTGTATGCTTGTAAAAGTATCCTATTTTTCTTACAAATTTCTTCTAGTATTGGCGGATTCTTCCAATGAGGATGATATTCTACCTATAATATTGCATAATAAATACAAAATTATAATATAACAAAACATTTACAGAATATACGAACCTTTCGTCGTATTTATATATTTAAAATGTTAATACTTTTTACGCTGATTATATGTAATACGAAATTTTATTTTACTTCCGATCGAAAATGATCACTACATTCTAAATAATTAGATATATATAACTGCAATGTTATAGTTGGAAGAAAAACGGTATAAAAGATTTCATCATTTTTTTCTCCTATTTTACGTGACCTAGTTAAAATAGATTCTATTTCTATGCTGTCACTAATAATTTAAAAATAACTAACCTGATTAACCGATGGTGGAAATCCGGTATCATCCAACAACTGTTGTAAATGTTTCGCAGTGTAATTTGATACACCGATTGCTTTTAAAGGCCCTTTTCCGCTATCATGTAATTTAATTAATGATTTCCACGTTTCCGTACGAGCATTATAATTATTCTCATTTTCGCTCGTTATGCCACTAGTTCCGGGCCAGTGTACTAAATATAAATCGATATAGCCAAGTTGCAATTTTTCTAATGACCTTTTTACCGCTACATTCACAACACTTTCATTACCAAGATTACCTGGCGCTAAAATTAATATTTTACATTTTTTAGACTTTTGAAACGCAATTAAAATAGCGCAAAAATAATATATTTTTCGCGATACGATTAAATAAAGCAGAAATAATGCTATATACTGGTTACATTTAAATGCGAAAAGTTTACTTGTGTCCAAATCGTATTTGAGCTTACCTAATTTCGTTGTGATAAAAATGTCTTCACGATTGAGATTGTATTTCGGCAAAAGACGCTTTAACGCTCTTCCAATTTGTTCCTCATTTCCATATACTGCAGCAGAATCTAATTTTATATTTTTATAAATTACTTCATTAGCCTGATTTAATTTGCGATATTATTTTTTATTTTAGCTAATACGGTTAACATTTGCAGTCCGAGCAACATTCACATTAACGTTCTATCAAAATTTACTACATTATACACCATTTTAAAAAATATGTTTATTAAAAGTTACCAAATCCACGGTAGCCAGCTCGTAATGCAACGTCTAGTACAGTATCTATATTACCTTGACCGACTATGCGAAAAGTGCCGACTAGAAAACAAAAACAATTATTGACATAGCTTTTCTTCCGCTTATAAAATAATATTATTTCGAGAAAATCAAATTAACGAACTTACAGTTAATTAACGGGAAACTATAACCACTGTTTAGTGTAACGCGGCAATTTTTTACAGGTACAGTATCATCTAAATTGAACATTTTTTTACAACAGCAAACACACTAAGTTCACTATTTTGTATAAAAAGGAAATTTTATTCTAAACAAACAGGTTTGAAAATGTAGCTTAGCACTTCCGAACTAAATTTAGTACTGCTCAGTTTGCGGGGTTAACTGGTAACATTGGAATTTAGAATGTTATCCTTGAAACATAAAACGAGTTTTGTACTAGGTAATGATTAAAATGAATTCCAAAGTTACGATTTAATTTAGTATAGTAATTCGTTAACATTTTAGTACAAAACGTTGACTTTTATCGTAAAAAAATCATTAAAGATAAACTTACATTTACCCGCTACTAGTTAATAAGTATGAAATAACTTAATCTTTTCACTACGATAAAATAAAATTTCTGATATATGAATACAAGGAATATTCATCAAATGTTGTTTATTGTTCCGCGCTGGATTCTGCTAATTTTGATACGCGTAATTTTAACGATACAAAGATTACAAGATGTGAAATACTTAGGCATTATCAACTATGATAAGAGTTGCGTTGGTTGCAAAATGATTTTGTGCAAAAAGTAACTTTTCATTTCTAACTTTACTTAGAGCAATTCTGATTTATTTTTCGATATATTTTTTTTCTTTTATGAGTGAAAGCGTTTAGGAAAGTGGATGAAATTTCATAGCAACAAAGGAATAATTTCGGAAACGAGTCTAAAACTACATTTTTAAGATAAGATTGCTATGCTGTTATTTAACAAGCAGAACTGTAAATAATAAATCAGTTATAAATTTTTAAATAAAGAATGGACTTAGATTTCGCGGCCATGCTTCCCATCATTCCTTAATTATATTAAGTACTTTTTCTCAAATTCGATGTCAATTTCCACTTTTTAATAAGTTTTAATTTTTACATCGATACTTCTACTTCCCAAGCAGTGAGACCGCCTCTGTCGTATATCCTGTATAACACTCCTCAATTTCACATAAACTATTTTAAAAATAACTACTTTAGAGCGTTTTTCTTTTCTTTTTTTTTTTTTTTTTTTTTTTTTATTGATGAATAAATTCGACTTACACATCAGTTCGTAGTTTTCACATTTGTGCTTTGCAATGCCCTAATGATCATTTTCATATAATTTCGTTTAAATACAACCAAATCTTCGTTATACATCTTTTAAATGTATCAGTATATTTCATAGTTGTTTTGAACGATAGTAATTAACAACATCCACAGTTTCAGATTTTTCAGATCTGACGCTAAACCAAAAAATTTATTTTATTAAGGAGATCAAATGTTTTTTACTAAAAAAAATGTAGCCTTAAGACTATTTATATGCTGATAAATTCACTACACCGATACCCATCGTATAAGATATTTCATAATCAGATAAATAACAAACTAAAAAATGAAATTAAGAAATTTAAAAATGACACTTTTAAGCAATACACAGAATCACTAAACATCCAGGACAATTCAGGCTGGACAGCAACAAAGAAATTGCTTAGAGATAAAAAAAAACACAGTGTAATATCAGACTGCAAGATAACGACTAGGCAAAATCAGATATGGAAAAAGCGGAAGCGTTTGGAGAGCACTTAGAAAAGATATTTAGTCCGCATTCTATTATCAACAACAAATTTGCGGAAAGAGCGCAAGAATCACTGGAAGTCTCTCTTCAACTAGAACTTCCGTTAAGGCCCTTTTCACCCAAAGAAGTGTTTCAATGCTTCAGAAAAGCTCCACGCAGGAGGGCACTAGGCATAGATAGAATAACAGGAGAAATCTTATCTCACCTTCAAAAGAAAGCTTTCACATTCATCTGGTACGTGTTCAATGTTATCATTAGATTGGGCCACTTTCCGGACCGATGCAAAAAAATCGATAATAATAATGGTACAAAAATGCAGCTTGCATGTCATCCTATAGCCCAATTAGTCTACTAAACAGCTTGTCAAAATCTTTGGAAATCTTAATTTTAGATAGAACCGCGCCTATTCTTGCTCAACGGAATATCATAATCACCAGTTTGGATTTCGTTCACGCCACTCGATAATACACCAATGTCATAGAATTGTGGACGCAATATCGACGGCACTGAAGAAGAAAGGAGTGTGCTCGACTGTTTTGCTAAACAAGTCTGGATTTAGAGGAGGGCTAGGGGGGCTGCAGCCCCGGGCCTCGTTTTATAAAGGGGCCCCCAAGAGGCTCCCACCTCCGACATGGATGGTTAAACGTGCAAATAACAGATGTTTTTCCAAACATTTATATTCCATGTAGAATATTTGTAACTACACCGATTACAAATTGTGAGGCGGAAAGATCTTTTTCGATATTAAGAAGAATAAAATATACGTACAGATCAACCATGCTGGATGATAGATTTTCGGCATTATCAAGATTAACGATTGAAACAGATTTTCTCCGTTCAGTATATTCTAACGATATTATACAAGAATCTGTAGAAAAAAAAAAAAACAAGAAAAAAATTCATTGTTTAAAATTATATATATATATATATATTTTTTTTTTTGGCATCGAAAATTCTACCCATTGTCTATATGATATTTAGTTTTGTTTACATTAATAATTATATGTTAATTCGTGCATTCAAAATAATATAATTAAATTAAATTAAAGAAAATTTAGTTATTCTATAAAACTGATAATTCTGTCACTTCCGAATAGGGTCCCTAATATTTCCATAGTCCAGGGCCTATCATACACGTAATCCGAGCCTGTTGCTGGACATCTCTTAAGCTTTCGATCGAGTTTGGCACACAGCACTGCTGTACAAAGTTAAACAAGTACTTCCGCCTGATCTTTTTTTATTTTTATCATCCGATCTAAATGATCGTACACTTGTAGTTAAAGTGAATGACATTGTCTCGGAAGTTTAAAAAATAAAAGCATCCGTTCCACAGGACAGTCTCCTCGGCCCCGCACTTTTCTCGTTTTTCACGGCAATTTCAAATCAAACTATTTTGGCTACATATGGTGATGATATAGCAATACTGTCAGCAAAAACGCCAGTGCAGATTTTGCGAAAAATTCGGTCCAACAACATGTAGACTGGATCCAGGATTGGGCAAACAATTGGAGAATCTGCATCAATGAATAGAAATGCCAACACGTCATCTTCACAAATACATTATTAGCGTGCCGTAATATAAAAATCAGCAACATAGAAATTCAGAAATCTGTATCAGTCAAATATCTGGGTATTATTCTAGATAAGCGTCTTACTTGGAGATTTCACATTGCACAAGTTCGAACGAAGATGCAAGTACGTGCCAGATCACTCTACCCGTTACTGGACCGGAAGTCCTCATTAACCCAAAATCTGAAAAGGCTTCTTTACTTGACGGTCATCGCCCCAATCTGGAAATACGGAATCGAAATATACGATAGCGTCAGCAAGTCAAATACTCGAATAATTCAGCGCCAACAGTCCAAGATATTACGCATGATAACATTGGCACCAAAAAAGTATCTAATGAGACGTTACATCAAGATCTCAGCATCCCATCTATCGATAAATTTCATGTGGCACAATATCAGAAATTTTTTAATCAACTACAATCCCACGATAACGCCAACATTAGGAAACTGTATACACGGACTCTGCTCGGAAACCCTGCGAGACGATTAAAAAGAAGATGGTGTCGGGATGACCTACAAACGCAGACGGAAGTACCGTTTTAATATTAATATTATACAGCTAGTTTAAGCCTTTCATATTCGAACTAAAGTAACGGTTTAAGTTATGTTTTGTATATCCTCATCGCTGGTTATGGTATAATATACTGGTACAGTGTGTAAAAAAAAATCAATTTATTAGGTTTACTTAATGTTTTAAACATCTATTTAGCTGTTGTATTTAGTTTTTTTTCATTTTTGTTTTCAATGATCTATCTTCAGTTTCCTCATTTTTTTGGTTAATAAAATATTCTACTTACACAAATCTGTTTAAATAGTAAGATATAAAACATTGAAACGTAGTAAAATTCAATGTATTCGTTAAATCTCATATTAGAAAAAAAAAACTATTACTTTCACTTAATAATCATGATGATACCTCACAGATAATGAATATACACGTTTTATCATTTCAAAATTGTTATCGCAATACCGTGATAAACTTACTTGGATTACTATTGAAAACATTAGTTGTGACCACTATTTTCGAATGTTGATCGTAAATGAGTTAATTATGAATTGAATATAATTTCTAGGTTTTTTTCGCTTATTAAATATATGGATTCTTACTGTTAATATAGTATATTTACTAAAACTATTTTCCATCCAATGAATGTATACAAACATAAGTCTTTTTTAAAGATTTCATTTTTATTTCGGGAAGTTACATTTAAAGCCTTAAACGAGCATCTTTACATAATGTGTACAGAAGTACATTGTGATATGGATTTGTTTTTCTGCCTGTGCACATTTACGAAACGGTCCCTAGTCATAAAACATATCCATGTCAATTGTATACAGATACTGGTTGCAGTTGACTGCTATAGTTACCGATAATACTGTATGAAGCAATTGAAGTCCTACTCTCATTAATGCTTGTGAGATTCGCGCATTAATTCGACCTTACTTGTTGGAAACGTCACTATTTATACAATGATAGAAGAAACGTTGATAAGGCACTGCGAATCATCTTGGTGAACATAATTATTAGGCATGATTTAAATTTAGGATTTACAGAGATAATACAGAAATTTACGATAAAGCTTTTTAGTGACATTTTTTATGACAATTTTGTGAACCAACCTCTAGCTCTGTAAAAACAATTAAAAGGGCAAACATAAAACTAGGTAAGTTAAGCAAGACTAATTAGAACAAAACCATTTTGCTAAGAAACATATTCAGATAATGACGTCTAAAACACGAAATTACATAAAAATAAAATCGCTTTTCTGTATGACAAATTTTTCCTTCTATATAACTAAATATTTAGAAAGAAATTATTTGATTAACCAATTCTCTTTTCGCGAATGTTAAGTAACCGTATCGTTAGAATACCGATAATTTTTTTCCTATCACTTATTAATTTTTATTTTAAAAAAATGCTAACTGGTGAAGACAATAAGAATTCATACCCATAGTAGGCGAGATAAATGTATATATATATATGTCAGATATTTTCTGTCATCGTTTTTGCTGATTTTGTAAGTTGTGTGCTAAGTTCACTGCTATTTTGTAATTTTAATTTTCATCAGGACCAATTTGACAGCTGATTTTTAAGTTTTCGACTAACAGACTAAATGAACCATTTGGACCGATCAGAGCGTCAAAAAACTGATGTTTCAATTTTGAATTAAAATTACAGGATAAAAGAAATTATGTTCTTTTACATTTTTTCATTTAATTGAGCATATTTAAGGCATAAAACTCATTTAACTTAGGGAATTTAAGCGGAAACTTAGATAAACATCGTAATTTTTTAGGGGAGTTCGTCAACTGCGGAAACCCAGCGTGAGGAACTTTTTTTCTATATTTTTAATATGCAACTTGAACCAGGTTCTACCCAAACGAAACCACCACTGCTTAATCGATTTTTCTATGACAGCGACGTAGCCAAACAAGTAATTAGAATCACGACTTAATATTTCTATATTTTTATTCGTGAAATAAAATGAAATTTAGAAATTGAACAGAATTGTGGTATTCACCGTCTTGGTCTATTTATTGATTTGTTTTTGTTGAATAATCGAGGAACGAAAAGAATGTGCTGATGGAGAAATTCTGTGTCATACGAAAACACAAATTTCAACAATCAGCCCCTCCCATAAAAAAAAAAAAAAATCGGCTATGCCATTGACTTGTTTATTTATTATATAGATTACTTTTTAATCGACAGAAGGAGGATTGGTCGTTAAGCCACTCTGAATTATTATTTTTTAAATCACTGTTGAATAACTGTTGATTTAATTAAACAATTTAATACAGATAGGTTGTCTACGATATTGAATAAATGGATTTAACAAAACTAACCTAATAAAATTATTTACCTAAGATCTCTTTTTCGCTGGTTTGTATGATACTTATTTTAATTTATATAGAGATTACATTATAACTAACGTTAATGTGTCAAGGTTCCTTTGAAAATTGCAAATACGTTGTTTGATGTTTTCACGTTCTGACCAAGTTTATAGAAAAAGAATTAAATTGCAAATTTTTATTTGATTTATTTATTAGAAATTTAATTTTCTTAAACACCAGCGAAGTTATTAATATTCCTATTTAGTTTTGCGTGAAATATTGATAAGTTCGTAATACATGGACATCGATATTAGTAGCTTTGATTTCCTCCTAGAGCAGGAAATTTCGTAATAGTAAAATTTCGAGTTTCGTAAAAACGTACCAGAAATTTGTTTTAAGGTATAACGAGTCGGAATCTACGTTTTTAGGAAATGTCTGTATGAATGCGTGTGCGTCGATACTCGCGCAACACGCACACACACTATCCTTTTATGCAAATCTTTTGTTAAAATTTGCTGAAAAATTCATTGTTTAAAATTACATATATATTTTTTTTTTGGCATCGAAAATTCTACCTATTGTCTATATGATATTAGTTTTGTTTACATTAATAATTATATGTTAATTCGTGAATTCAAAATAATATAATTAAATTAAATTAAAGAAAATTTAGTTATTCTATAAAACTGATAATTTTGTCACTTCCGAAAAGGGCCCCTAATATTTCCGTAGCCCCGGGCCCAAGGGCGTCGCCAGCCGATGAGCCAATTGGAGGGGGGGGAGATGATAGAAAGAGGATATGAGTTATAGGAAAAATAAAATTTATAAGTTGTAAAGGCTTAATATTTTATTAAACAAGAATAAAATCTTAATTAAAACATAATTTTCGTGGGTTTCTGGCAAATTGTCTATGATAACGCGCCTATGAATACTCATCATGGCCAGTTGATCAAAAAATTTCACGGCTCCAGGGGAGGTAGCTGCCCCCCCCATTCCCGGACCTATCATACGCTTAATCCGGGCCTGCTATTAATTTGCAACAATTCGTTTTTATTATTTCTTGACGTCAGTATCATAACATTTAACCGAAATGTACGCTATAAAAAACTGAAAAAACCAATCCTCAATTGGTATTCTTTTTCGTCATAGCAATATTAGCAAAAAAAAAAAAAAAAACAAAAAACAAAAAACAAAAGAAACTTAAAATTAGATTTTTGTATTTTATTCAGCACCCATCGTTCTTCATTTTTTCACCGTCAATATTATTTATTATATGCTGCAATAGTTGAGGAATTTTAGTTGGAGGGGGTGTATTCTTTTTTCTTTCGGAATTTGTACATTCCTCTAACAGCTTGACTGAAGTTGAAGAGGTAAGTGGTCAACGTTTACTCTTCTAATCTCAGACCTCATGGAATACAAAATTAAGACTAATTACTGCAACAATTATAAGTGTGTATTTAGAGAGTTTAAAAGATGTACATACACGTTACTAGCGGAAACCTAGCAATTTTACTATATGATTTTCCTAAAGTTCCAATTTTCACTCTTTTGTCTGTCTGAAAATAATGATTGTCGTTTATTCAAAATATTCTGGTTTACAAAAAACAAGTTTATAAAAATTATATTTTATATTATAAATTTTTACCATAAAAGTAATTTATAATAGTAGGTCCATAATAAAATGTAGAAAAACTTTTAACATTATGTATAAACACTATCGTATAAAATATTACGAATAAAGCATTATAAGTTCAGTTAGGCGCACCGTTTTATTATCACCACATAGAGCCCCCGTTATACTTGTCTACGTTTTTTTTTTTTTTTTTTTGTTCTTATTTTAACCTATGATTATCAACCACAGATAGATAAATTATGGTCTTAAATAAGTTAAAATTATTAACATTTCGGTTATTTAACTGAGTAATATATATCCCACAAAAAAGAAAAAAATTATAAATTAACTGGTTCCGTTAGGTTTTACTTTTGTTTATTATTTCATAAAATAAAGTACCTATTAGGATTTTTAAGCTGGAATTTTACTTCTAAATAAAAGATTTACCTTTTTATTCGGCTCACTTATACAGAGTACTGAATTATTTTAAAAACGGATGTAGTTTAGAATTCCGTTAAAAAAAAAAGAAGATTCAGATGCAATCATTTTTTTTAATACAAACATATATTATAACTTTCAAATAATAATGTTATATTAGTTGAAGAATAACTTGGTTCTTTGAATAATTTTGAAAAAATAATTTTTGACGACTTTTTGAATGATTACACAAATCTTTAAACTGAAATAAAAATTTTATTTCAAAATTTAATGTTACATACAAACGACGACGTAAAATTTCAATTAAAAGATATCGCTATTCTTAAAATAATGTTCTTATCGATTTATTTACATTTGAAAAACGAATATATATATATACACTAGAAAATTACGTAACTAAATACAAAAGAAACGAATAAAGGTAAAAGCGAAATACAACAATTTCCCGTAGTTTTAAAAAAAAATTAATTTACAGGTACAAGTTTCATTCTCCGATACTATGTAAACGACAATAATAATTAGAAAGAAACAGGAGGCTAGATAATATAAATTTTACAACAAGGTAACCGACATTATCATACGCTAACCGCTCGATGATCATTAAGTAACAAGGTTTTCTTTTTTACGTTTTAATCAATTTCGTAGTAGTTTGAAAAATTATAATTAACTTAAAAATTAAAACTAAATTTCTATACATTTTATTTTTAAAAAACACATATTTACAAACTTAAAACAATATAGTTCTCTAGTCATTCCGCGTGCAACAAATTACCGTATAACCTAACAACCGAACCAGCTAAAATAATATTTTTTTTCTAGAATGTAAAATTACTCGGTCAAATAAACAAAGTGTTAAATATGTATTCTAACAATAATTTTAACTTATTCAAGTCTATACTGTATAATTATTATGCATAGTTGTTAAACTGATTGTTGGATTGAAAAAAAAAAAACAAAAACGCTAGCAAGTGTGCTATTTCCGAGCGTTTTATAAAACTGCGCTTTTTTGTGCCAACAGGCTGTATGTGCTGATAATTAATAAAATGATGCACCTTTAATAATTAAATTTGTAATCCTTTTTATTCGTGATACTGTGAGTATTGTGGACTCGTGGGCGAATATTGCGGACTTGAAGGTGAATACTGCGGACTCGTAGGGGAATATTGCGGACTCGAAGGGGAATATTGCGGGCTTGTAGGCGAGTATTGCGGACTAGTCGGCGAATACTGTGGACTGGTTGGCGAATATTGTGGACTGGTTGGCGAGTACTGAGGGCTCGTCGGTGAATAGCGAGGAGACGCTGGTGAATATGTCGGAGAAGTGGGGGAATATTTCGGCGACGTTGGTGAATAGCGCGTAGAAGCTTTATGTTGCGGTGACGTAGGAGAATACGTCGGAGATGTCGGCGAATACGAAGGACTCGTAGGAGAGTACTGAGGTGATGTAGGAGTATATGTTGGACTGGCAACAAAACTCGGCGATGTCGGAGAATACGATGGCGATGTAGGAGAGTACTTGGGAGATGTCGGGGAGTAGGACGGGCTAGCAGGAGAGTACTGAGGCGACGAGGGAGAATAAGATGGAGAAGTCGGAGAATACGAAGGAGAGGTCGGAGTATAATTGGGAGAACAGGGAGAGTAAGTTGGACTGGTAGGAGAATAGGTTGGAGGATTAGGAGAATAAGCGGGACTTGTAGGAGAATAGGATGGTGACGTAGGCGAGTATGATGGAGACGCGGGAGAGTATGATGGAGATGTTGGAGAATATGAGGGCGACGTAGGAGAATAAGACGGACTAGTTGGTGAATAGGACGGTGACGTCGGAGAATAAGAGGGACTTGTCGGTGAATAAGACGGAGAGGTAGGCGAGTAGGATGGACTAGTAGGCGAGTAGGAAGGTGAAGTTGGACTATATGATGGGGAAGTTGGACTATAAGAAGGAGATGTCGGGCTATATGAGGGAGAGGCAGGTGAATAACTGGGAGAGGTAGGGGAGTAATGTGGCGATGTAGGCGAATAATTTGGCGACGCGGGAGAATATCCACTTCGTCCAGCTGGAGAATAACTCGGTGAGGTTGGCGAATAGTTTGGTGATGACGGAGAATATCCTGGACTAGTAGGTGCTAAACTTCCCGGTGACGTTGGTGCATATGCAGTACTCGGTGAATAGCTGGGTGACAGTGCGCTCATCGGACTGGACATGTAAGGACTCACTGGACCAGGCGAACCCGGACTACTTGGTGTTGGGCTCCATGGACTATAACCAGGTGATAAACCACTGGCTTCACTGGATCCTGAAGGTGAAAAACTCGGCCCGCCAGGCGTCATACCAACAGCTATTTAAAATCAAATATACGCACACATGAAAAGTATGAAAACAGTTAATAATCAATAAAGACGTTTTTATGTAATACACATTTTTCCCTGTCACTTAATAAAAGTAAAATAATTATTTAAACCATTTTAATAACAGTGTTTTACGTACTTGGTGTTAATACTTGATATTTTTACGGATGTATTTTATTATTGTACTTTTGTTAGCTAAATTTTATGTAGTAAAAAAAGTATCTCATAGCGGATTACCGGATTTCGGAATGGACGCGTAACAAAATTTTTGGTTAGTTATTGGAATTCAGCATTTTTCAGCATTTAGAATATACGAGGAATATGGTATTTATAAGATTGCCAGAGGAAAGCACTGAATGGCTAGAATCGAGTAAATAATAATTGTAATAATAATTTTTCTGTCCATCACGAAAATAAGATAACTAGTAATAATAAAATTAAGCCGTAACATTAAATAAAAATATTGGTTATATTCTAATGCCGTTTCTTAAAGTCGATACACATGAAAAACACTAATTGTTAATGAATATTTCTTTTTTGGCGTTGATTCGCTGTGATTTACATAGTCAAGAATATTTTTGCAACTATGATTCACTTTCTTTTCCGTTTCGAGAAAAATTTAAGGTTCCTCCATCATAATTATTCTCTTTTCATTTATTTTTAGTACCTTTTTAGTTGAAATTTATTCTAATTTCGTTCATTTACATCTATACATACAAATAGCACACTAGTTTATCACGATTAATTTCATATACTCCATTAAAATGTTTATTTCATCGGTTCTTGACAGTCAATTTTTTTCGCACGCGCGCGTACGCACACACATGCGAATAAATTAATAAAGAGGATTAAAAAAAAAAAACAAAAAAAAAGAACTAATATATAAAAATTTTTAGCTTAGAAAGTTTTTAGGAATGTTTCATTACCGACTACAGAACTTACGAATGTCACAAAGGTTTGAACTCTTTTTCCGAATGTTTCTAAACTCTATTGGATTCATAAGTTCTTTAGTTGACGATGGAACATTTATAAACTAAATATTTTATACAGCGCGGTTGTTATTAAGTTTTATAGTACTTATTAATTTAATTATTAACCGATGAAATTCACAAAAAGTCAATAAACATAATTTTTGCAAATAAAATATAAATAATTTATTATAAAATCGATTTCTGTATTTTGGTACATGCAGCGGGCATTCGTATTTTAATCTTAACTTTATTTGTACGAAGTATAACAGTGACTCCGGTACATGTCGGTTTTAATTTTTATTTCGTGAATTAATATATTTCCGTTTTTGCACATATTTCGTGATTATCGTCAACAGAGCAGAAGTAGAGACCGTACTTTTACTGATATTTAAAAGTCGTACTGTTAGATGCGTACAGTTGGCACATTTATAATTTGTGACCAAAATAACGACACACATTGCAAGATAATAATTTTACTTAAAATAATTAATATTTGCATCGTACCTGGTGACCAAGCACTGTATCCTGGAGTAGATAAATGTGACCATGGACTTCTTTGCGGACTTGATGATGGTGAAATATCACCTAAATACATGCCACCGCCATCTGTTGCGCCAATCGGAATTTCAATCCCCTCTTTACATTTATCCGCATCCAGCAATAAATCAAAACAACCTATTTTTATAAAAAAAATTAAACGGATCATTTAAAATTCATAATTTAATTTCGATTTTGTGAAATTTTTAAAGATTTATTTTAATTTGAAGATTATTAAGGTAAAAAATTAAAATTAATTTAAACGTGTTTTTACTTAATTCGATTAACATGTCCAAGTTTGTTTTAGTTTTCGTTTTAATCAAGAGGAAAATATTTTTATTTCAATAACTGACAACTTCGTTTAATATTAAAATTTTGCCAGAATTTAATAAAAGTTTTATGCCATTTTTTTTTAAAAACTGATTACCATTTAATAATCAACTACAACCATCATATTCAATTCCCGTTCTTTTATTAACGTCAAATTTCGACATAAAACTTGTTCAAATAAAAAAAAAATAAATGTTTTCAACAACATTAATTTAAAAAAGAAAGTAAATTATGCAATTTGTTTATTACACTTAAGGAAGAATTATGAAACCATACATAGATGTAGAGTTTATAATTTTACGAAGTTACTTAATATATATATTCAATGTGTTTATATTTAATCTTCTTTGCAGCGATATTTGAAACTAAAAAATATATATTAAACATTTAAAACAAACAGAAAAAAAGTATTTCAAACATCATGTGCAAATGATTTTACTGAACTGGTTTATTAGCGAAAAACACTCATTTAAAAAATATTTATACCTGTCCCCATACGTGGCAATTGACCCATAATTATATTTTCCGAAACACCTCTCATTGGGTCCACTTCGGCGTGCGATGCCGCATCTAACAGGACATCAACAGTTTCTTCGAAAGAACACCTAATACAAACAGATTCGAAAATATTTATGCATAACTGAACTGATTATCGAGCATTTGACTGACTTAAAATTATGATTGCTTTTTATTAAATATTCAGCGTTTTTTTTTCTTTCTTATGATTATAGATATTTCAGTACGTCTCTTATAAAACTTTTCTATCAACTTGTTTTATTGGGTCTGTCTTAGAAGAATTTAAAATAAAGGAAAAATTGCAGAAATATAATTGGCAGTTATTGAAGATTTTTGACAATTATACGAAAACAATATATTATACAGCAAAGTATTCATCTTTATCTTCAGCTATTTTCAATCCACTACTGGATGTAGTTCTCTTGAAATTCCTGCCATTTTTTCTTGTCTGCCACTTTGCTCGTCTAGTCCTTTTGAAGCTTATTTATGTTGTTCATCCAACGTGTTAACGGTCTGCCTCTTCCACGTGATCCGTTTGGCACCCACATTGTCATTGTATTTGCAAGGCGTTCTGGATGTCTTGCGAGATGACCAGCCCATCTCCATTTTGATTCTTTTATCGTTTGTACTCAATCTTTTATCCCTGTAGTTTCCCCGATCCATTTGTTTTCTTTTTTATCCTTTAAAATCTATTTCGTTTTTTGTGGTCCAATTTGGACTGCGCCAGGTCCATCCAGTTTTCTCTGGTTTTTTAAAATAAGTATTCGCGATATAAAGTTCTTTTGCAAATCTTAACAATCTGTCTCCTCGTTCATTCCTGGTTCCCATTCCATTATTTCCTATACTCATTATTTGGTTTACCTATTTTCGTATTTCAATCTTCCATAACCACGACATATTGCTAATTTGAACGTTCCACTGTATTTTGTAGGTATTTGTAAAAATCGTCTACCACATCTTCTGAATGTTTTGTTGGAGCATATATCTGCACGATTTTGAATTTTTCTTTCTTGTTAATCTGTACCATTAGTTCCGCAATTCTGTCACTGACAACTCTGCACTGAATTATTTGGTTAGCTATATCCTTGTTTATTAGGAATCCAACTCCGTTTTTATTTCCACTTTCCTCGAAATTATAAAGACTATGACCCAGTTAAAGACTGAAAAATGGACATAGGAAAGAAATTAGATGTAATATGGTGCGCATAAATCGTCTCGTAAGTTTTTATGCAGACAATCATTAGAAAACAGAATCGACAAAGAATGTGCTAATTATAATCGAAATATTATTATGAAAGATGAAAATGAAAGAAAATGAATAATTTAGAAATTTCTCATGGCAAAAGATAATTTTAATAATTCCGCATGTTTTCTTTTTTGTTTTATCCTTTTTAAGTCTTAAATTAATATAATTAAGTTTAATTTCGCTTCCACTTTATAATTTTTATCTGGTGATTATGTTATGGAACCATACAATCAAGTCGATAATTCTTATATTTTTCCACATGGTTATTCAGGAAGTAGAATTCTGTTAAATGAAAATTTCTGATAAACAGACATAAGAAAACGGTTATGTATTTAAAAACTGAGAAGTTTTAATTTTAACGAATTCGTTTGCATTGATTCTAAAAAGAAAGCAGCAAACGAGTAACAGTTGAAATAAATGAAAAATGTGAAGTAATAACAATAAAAAAATCAGAAGCAAAAAATGGTTTGAATATATTTTATAAATTGCGTTGAAATAGTCCCAGAAATTATGGAAAGAGAAACAGAAAAACTCTGCTGCTCTTCGGGCCTTGCAAAGGGGCAAGCCCACTTGATCACTAATCTTTTTTCTCCTAAAATTCTTTTAGAAAAATCATTTTCAGTTGATTACGTCATTCTTCTCCACATTTTATTAAAATAAAATCGCAGAAATTGGTAAAACACAGCATTCAAATTCTGTTATTTTATATAAAGTAACAGGACATAATCGCGGGACAAAAATGTGTAGCGTACCTCGGGTTAAGAATGATGTAGTCATTAAAAACACGGATAAAATGCACAGATATGCTCAAAGGAAGGTAGTATAGAGAATGAAATTGTTGACTTTATAGTGAAAAATTTAGAATTAAATCTCCTGCCAATTTAATAGTTAAAAGAAGATGAAACTATTAATCGGTATGTAAAAATAGACAAACTGAAAAGTTAAGGACGCAAATCATTAAAAAACAAAAACAAAACAGAAATATACATATCTATTTATTCGCAACAAGCCGAATTAAACCATTATAAAAACAGCAAACCTCATCAACGCTCCGGTATCTTGCCTATTTATACCGTGACGAGTAATTGCCATAAGATGACCTTTAGCGGTCATTACATCGCACAATAAGGCCAAATGTCGGTAATTTACGTATAAACCGTAAAACTGCAATACAGCATTCATTTCTTTTTCAACTGATTTACGTACAGCTTCTATACCGAGTACCTGAAAAATTAATTAAGAAAGAAAATTATAGTTTAAATTAATACGATATATCGCTATTTTTTCTGAGTATTATATCTATAAATATTAAAATTTAATAGTTTATAATGAATACTGTTCAAATACATCAGAGTAGATGCATTCGAAAATATATTAAAATAAATTTAAAAAGAATAAAAAATAAACATAAAAAACTAATAATAATGTAATAAAAAATATATATATATATATATATATGTATATATATATATATATATATATGTATATATATATATATATGTATATATATATATATATATGGTTAATATAGAAGTGAAAGTATTATTTTTCAGAAGTAATAATTATTTTAAAATAATAAAATATACTTCAGTAATGACTGTATTGAAGCACAGTATCTAAATACTGTAAAACCATAAGCTACTTTTGACGTGAAATGTCTTGAAAATAGCTCGTGAAATGAAATCGTGCAACGCAACGACTATTATTCTCCACCGCATATATTTTATATATACAGGGTGGGACAAAAGTTACTGTATAATTTTCGAAGAGTGTGTAATAAACTAGTGCGTCTATGAAAAAATGTAGTATACGAGTATATGCGTTATACTGATAAGTAACAGTACGAACGCATGTAAACTATGGAGTGGTATGGTAAGAGCATCTTAAGCACGAGGTTTCAAAATCGTGTTGGAATATTCGTAACTATGACAACCATTATTTTGTGACGTGCAGTGACTTTTGGACCACCCTGTATTTATATATTATATATTATATATTATATATTATATATATATATATATATATAAATATAAATACTGAAACCGATATAGGCGTTTCACGTTAAATCAACGGCTTTGTGACTCAGCACAGCCGCACCCAAATTTTTAAATAGATCTTAATTAATGTGTCGAAAATGAAATCTCTCGCTATATACATAAAATTATTTCATACGACTTCTGATTTGTATTAACTATGGTTACTCCATGCTTAGTGAAAATTTTGGTATTTTTCTCTTTAATCTGATTGGTATATGACAATTCATGTAGTGTAAATTCCATGGCAACTTTTTGAGATTTTTATCTTTTTATATTCAGTTCGTTCTTATCTTCATCTGTTTTCTTTTTTGCCTTGTAATTTTCCTTCTATCAGGATTTTTATCTATTTGGAGTGTCTAATCTGATGTGCATCATACGAGTTTCTTCTCTTCTTTATCATTTTCATAATGTTTCTTTCCTCTTCACCCACTTGTAAGATTCTACTCTTATTTATTTTTTCCACGCTATTCGTATAATCCCGCGTCAACACCTCGGCTGCGTTTACTAAAAATGATAGAATATACGTTATTTTTTAGTTTTGTTTTTGTTTTTAAAATTGTCATTTTGTTTGTTGATCCCAATTGAGCAAATAGCCATTTACTCGACCATGTTAACTAAAATGTAAATACGCTATGCAATAATGTTTTTATTAATATAAAAATTGTATTTTTTTTATTTCGCCATAGTCTTTCTTTTAACAGTTGCAATAGGGTACACATCATTATCTAGCAGAAATTATTTTGAATAAATCTGTCACAAAATTCATCGTTAACGTTTTTTTTAGCATAAAGCGTAAAGAATTATATACATATAGTGGGTATTTAAGTATTTGTGTATTGTGAAGTTTTTTTATACTTTCATGATGTCTTATGTTACCACAGATCTTAGACAAGGAGAAAAAAAGTTAAAATATAACTGACCGAGTTAAAACAATAAATGAACTTATTGTAGAAGCTGGTCTAAAAAAACAAATAAAAATTTTGCCGAGAAGGTTTATAGAAATTTCTAATCTGAATAGTTTAGTCAGTTGTGAAATGAGAATCATATACTTTTGAAAACGATAATGTTCTAAGAACCACAACTGATAAAGTAAATGAAACCGATTAATTTCTGACGTTTTTATTTTAGGTAAATGTAAAAAAAAAAACAAATTTTTTTAAAAAGACAAATATTTAAATCTAAGTAAAAAGAACGATTCCTACTTGTTCACGCGAATTATTAGGCAAATATTCACTAGTCTTAACAAAATAAACGACTGAATGGAACAAGACACATAAAACTGATTAATGAGGTAGTAACAGTTTTGAACGACTGTAAAGAAAATGAGGTCAATGATGAAGTGACGACGGAAGAAGAAAATAGGACAAAATGAATCACAGCAGACGGCGACGAATTGACATTATAACAGTATTTTGATTTTTCCATTTGGCTTCGCTCATAAGCACAAAGAAATCGAGTCAGTATTACGGTCTATTTTTGTTTTTTCAACTTTTTATGCAACCCCTTTAAAAATAAAAGGATACTTTTATTTACATAGTTATTTATCTACGATAAAATTTTATTTCTTACTCGTTCAATTTAACATCGTTTTGTATAACTCCGCATAATTTCAGTGTGTATTAAATCACATTTATGGGCTTCCCCTGAATTTGATTAAAAATTACTTCTCGCAGAAAATTAAAAATTATACTTGTAATAACAATTTGTTACAATTACCGAAAATATTTCACAAATATCATTCGAAAATGTTCTGACTGGATCCACATCACGTTCGCTTAATACTTTCATTAAACTTGTACCGTCAGTTTCCAGTAACCAGTCTGGAATAGCTTTAAATTCTCCGGTTTCGGTAATTATAATTCTCTTTTTGGCATCAGTTTGTGGCAAATGCATGTATACTTTGCTGATCGCTTCTATGCCCTGAATTAAAATGAAAACAACTTTATTATTAGAATAATTACGAATAAACGAGAGGAAATAAATGATGTTGTTGTAAAGATCCAGCATAAGTCCGGAAAATACGGGGAAAAAACAAAAAATCGTGTTATGATCACTATTTGTACTCAGCTGAAATAGATTTATGAAAATAAAGAAAAAATAATCGTTTATATATTCAATTGTAAAACGTAAATCGAAAATATTAGTAACTCGCCAAAATAAAAATAACTTAAACTAGAGAATCATAATAAATTATGAAAATAGAAAATCGAAAAGTCAGAGTACCTCTCGAAGATAAGAATGAAATAATGGTGAAAAAATAATAAGTAAAAAAAAAAAAAACCTTTTTAGTTATCTAAAGTCAGGTAACAGATAGAGTGAGGAAGACTGACTGGGGAATATCTATTATCAAAAAATTGTTATAATAATCATAATCCGTGTTATTTTGTAACATCTGATGCTTAGAGAATCGTCAAAAACTGCTAACCTGTAACGTCATATCGGACAGCATATTTGCTTCTATACATCGCAAAAACATATCATCTTCCATTCTATCCATGTTTTCTTCACCTTCCATCATTTTGCTATCATCTCCGGCCATTATTCGAATTCGCAGAATTAGCTTTTCTGCATTGTCATCATTAAAAATGCAATTCAAATCGTCTCCAAAACCTGAATTTATTTTCTCCGATATGGATTCCATCGTTAATTTTTTATCTGTAAACAAAACTTTTTACTAATATACCGGAAATGAGACAACGAAAATATAAATTAGCACAGACTTTACATTTATGACAAAATCCGTGCTCTAACATATATATGTATTTAAATTTAGCTTAGTAAACCTTGCTGTTTTTATTAAATAATGTAGTTGTTATCGGTTAGTTTATTTTTAATAAAAGTAATTTCTACAGTTCGGTATTACTGTTTTTCAAAAATGCGTATTTTTCGTCTCATTGTAATCAGCTGAAATCCATATAAGTTTTATAAACTGAAGAAATTTATTGTTCAATTGCTCCTTTTATCGAATGACAATTATACGTTCAAAATAAAAGCAAAATAATAGATTATCACTTTAAATATAGAGTTTTTAGTAACTCTTTTATCATTGATTTAACGTTTTTCAAAAGTGGTATTTTTGACATTTATCATAGTGATGTGTTAAATTAACATAACTTTTCCGTTTTTACGCGAATATTTCGAGGAGACGGTAAAAATTGCGTCAATTACACTAAAGCGCGAGAAAAAATTGAAAGCTTAACTCCGTTACAAACCGAAAAATATTTTACATCCTCTCTGCACAACCCGAATCTTAATTTTTCTTTTTTCTCCCATGATTGAAAGAATAGCTAAATGAACATTATTTCAATACTGACAAAGAAATTAGAAGCGGTTTTGAATTAAAGTCAGAATATATTTCTCTAATATATTTTCAGACAATGGGTTTATGATTTATAAAAATATACCGACCTGCGCAGGGACCATGTTATGAAAACTATAGCAGTTAAAAACTGTTAAATATACTCTTTTCTTTCGGTTTGCAAGTAGTCAGGATTATTTTTATTGAATAAAATTAATGTTAGAAAATAGAAAACATAATTTTCTCAAAAATCTTCGTTTATTAATAAGAATTAAAAGTGGCAGATATTTTTTTTTTTAAAAAAAAGGCAATAATCTCAAAAAAAAAATCCCTCATAATTAACATTAAAAACTGCTTGCAAATTTCGTTTCTTTCAAAGAAATTTATTTGACACCATCGATAGTACATAGCTCTAACGTTGTATTTAATATTGTTTAAACATATAAAAGTTTTAGTTCAAAAGTCGCCATATTGCTATAAATTAATTCAATTCGTTAGAAATAACTTAAAAATATCAAAAATTTTTTCAATTTGAAAATTTTTCCATAACAATTACAGTTAATTTTGCGTTATCTCTCGTAATATTAATACTCTACAAATCAATTATGACTAATTATTCGAAAAAGAAGAAAAAAAGTTTTTTCGTAATACTCCGCAAAGTACGCGCATGTTATGAATTAAAACTTCAGTTCAAACACATACCAGTCATACGCTTCCGATCTAATTCTATTCGTAATAACCAAGCAGATATACGGGTTGGGTCGAAGTCAGGCATTTCATAGTAAACATTAACGAAATCTTGATCTTCTCTTATGACTGTATTTTGTGGATCCGGATCATAATAAATTGCCGTATTAGCGGTTACCTAAAATTGATCACAAACGAGTTAAACACGTTCTAGGTAAAACGTAATTAATTAATAAAGCATAATGTTTTGTTTTTTTTTTTACCTTTCTTAGTGTTGTGTGTTCCAAACGACATAGTACGTTTTTCGCTTTCTCCGCATCTCTAGCTGCTGCTCCAACTAAGAAAACTGTTAACGAAGGTGCTTTTGGTCGCTTACTAATATTAATTATTTCCTGAAATATTTGGGTATACGAATATTAAAATCATTACAATGTATTTAAATGCAAACGACATTTTTCCCGAACGTCTACTTTCAATTTAACCATGTCACAATATTGGATTTTAAAGTTTTTCCGATATCTATAGAATTTTTATATAAATCACAATAATGTTCTTTACGAAATTTCCGACATAGTCCACAGCGAAAATAGACGTGCGAGTATAATGCAGATGTGATTGTCAAAAATTTTACAATTTTACAATTTTACCTTCAGTCGTGGTACTCCCAATGTTACATTTTTTGAAGAGACACCAGCAAAATGGAAAGTATTTAAGGTCATTTGAGTTGCCGGTTCTCCCAAACTCTGAGCAGCCAATGCACCTACCATTTCACCCGGCTGAACCTGAAAAAAAACAAAAAAACACGAAATAGAATTACCTCGAGAAAAACAAAAACGAAATCCAGAAAAAATAAAAGTAAAAATACTTAATTTTTGTTCCGATAAGAATTATTTGTTAAGAGGTGTATGGTACCTGCGCTTGATGGAACCTGTTTTCAATTTCACCAACTAACCATTCAAATGCTTCTGACGTTAGTCTAAACTTTTCCGAAACCAGTTTAGTACACAATGTAGATCTTACGAGGCACTGGAATAATAGTGTTGCGTTACGGTTTGCCTGCTTGCTTAAAGCGTCTTCTCCGGCCACTATTACACACTTTTCCAGTAATTCTTTAACCCCTACGTATGAAAAAAAATCAACGCGTTAGAATTTACAGTTATTCGCATTTTTTAAAAGATTTATAACCGTTTATTAGTATTACTGCTGTTTTTTATGCTGACCTTTACTACAATATTAAATAAATAAAATGCTCTTAGATCAAAATTAATATAACAAAAAAAAGACGCATAAAAAATGTTGGTAAGACTAGTTTCGAAATTGACATTGAAAACGCAAGCACATAAAAGAACACAATAGTGATGCAAGTTTACTCTCTTACCTTGTATAACTTTTATTGGACTGAGATCAGTTGTAGCCCTTTTATTGATGTGGAAGATTTTCTGAACGTTCCAAATCATTCTTTTTAAATTGCATGGTAATACAACTTTATTTTCTCCGGATGGAAATATTTCTCGTAAAGATTCCCTATCCACCGTCAGTTGTTCCCATTCTTTCTCTAATTCAGAAATAGCTTCACCACTTCCCATTAATTCTTTTAAGACATCTTCATTGAATATTTTTCTCAAATGTCTACAGAAAATAAATCGATAAATTAATAGATACATAAAAAGAATATTTGAAAGTAGAATTTTCCAAATAGGCGTACGATATTTTCGACGTCGGATTAGCTAAAAACATAACCGTGATTAAGAAACGGAAAAATTAGTTATCGAAACCGGAATAACTAGATTTTAAAATAAATCGCGAAAAAAATAACGGAAATGTACGTAAACGGTTTGTTTGAAAATTTTTCTTAACAATTACTTTCCAGTTACATGAAGTAAAACTGAGTGAAAAAATTTCGACAAATTCGTTTTTAATAATAACGTAAAGGTAAACAATAAAACGAATGAAATAATGAACAGAATCCAAGAATGGCAAAGTTTTTCATATTTGGACTGAAGTTAAATTATCGATTTTATTGATTTTGTATGAGGTGATAAACGCACCTTTCGTTAGAAGCATCGAATCGATATTTTTCTTCGAATTTACCATGCGACAGTTTTATAGTGGGAAGAACTTGAAATTCGACATTTTCACCGCATAATCCGTCTTCTCCGTATCGTAACTGAATCAACTGACCGACCGAATTACGTACAGTACCATCGTAATGTACCATAACAGACTCCATAGCTTTTATCAGTCGACGTTGAATGTAGCCTGAAATTAGTATATTGAATTTAATTAACATCGGTATTTTTTAAAAGCATCTTATTTAATAACACGTTTGTTATTTTATATAAAGAACTCTTTATGCATTAAATATTAAAAAATACTTACCAGTTTCGGCAGTTTTTACAGCAGTATCGATTAGACCTTCTCGACCTCCCATAGCGTGAAAAAAGAACTCGGACGGTGTCAAACCGGCCAGATAAGAATTTTCGACGAAACCTCTAGATTCCGGACCATAATCGTCTTTAATAAAATGTGGTAGTGTTCTTTTACGAAATCCGAATGGTATACGTTTACCTTCAACGTTTTGTTGACCGACGCAGGCGATAACCTGTTACGAAAAAAAAGTGAATAAATTTTACTTAAAATTAGTAAGATCGTTTTAATTAGTCAATCTTTAACGTTTAGTTTTATACGTAATTATTCACCCAAAAAACGTTCACAGCGTTGAAAATTAACTCAAATGATAGTAACAAACGAATTCTAAGTGATAGTAGTGTTCAAGCAGCCATAAGGAAAAGAAAAAAAAACATAAACAGCCAGACGATACGTACATTGAAACTTAATTGAAGGAAAAGTATTTGTGGGGGGGGGGGCTTTATGCAAATTTCGATATATTCGCACAAAGATACGAGACGAAAAATTTGACGAGCTTCATTTCCGAGAAATTTAAACATATAAATAATATAGCGGTCTTAGTTTGATTTACATACCCGCGAAGAAACAAACTGTGAAAAACAGAACGTATAAATCTCGTACAAATAACTCTTTTGTAAAAATAAAAAGTAACCTCTCCTAGTGATTAATTCGCCAATGTCAGATCATTAATAAATATATCGTGCTTTTGAAAAGAAAGAACTAAAACGCGTCATGTCCGAAGGAATAACTTTATTTGTAAAATTTTATTAAATACTAAAATAAGCAAATTTAACTGGAATAAGTTAAAAGAAATCAACGAGAGAAGTTTATTGACATGATACATAATAACCTCATCGTAATTCATGCTGATTCAGCGATCTAAAAGTTCGTAACAGAAAAAAGGGGATGGGGCACTAATAAAAAAATGGATAAATTACCATATACACTAAAACTAATAACACACCGAGACGCATATTACAGGAAATGAAAAGGTCAAAAAACCAAAACAAAACAATTACAGATATATAAAAAATACACAAAATACAGAAATTATGTAAAAAAAAGAAATTAACTTAGCAAACAACAATTAGTATAATGTTTAAAAAGCAAATGATCGGAAAAATACGAAAAAAAATTGGATGGTGGTTAATAGCACAACTAAAAATAATAATAAGTGCAGTTCAGTTCATGAAACCATAGTACATACTCATAATTTTAGAATATCTCCTAGACGAATGAAAAATTTTTAAACTAGTTTATTACAGCGAACGTACAAAATAAACATAAATATAGCAAAAAATTGTTGGACAAGGATAAGAAAATATTTAATCGAATCTCTTATTATATTCCATGCGTTTTGAAGGAGACTGGCAAAGTAAAAAGGTTAATAAAAGACAATAAGGCCCTCAGTGACGACGAGATTAAAATCAGTAATTTAAAGCCTAATTATATGTGCCTAGGTCCAACAGTTACAAATTTAATGAACCTTCCGATATGAAAATGTAAAGTTCTTAACAAAAACTTAAACTAGAAGAAGTGTGACTAATATATGAAAAAGATGATCATAGTATATGCTCCAATTATAGACCAAAAACAATTATACACCGGTTATTGCTAAAATAATGGAGCACTATGTTACGCAACATTTACGAGACTATTTGGAAAATAATATTATAATAAGTAAGTATCAGTTTCGGTTTAGAAAGTGCAGATCAACTTCGGGTTTTTGCTGAAAAGGTTTGTGGATGAGAGCTGTATAGAGGGTTAGAGATAGGGTATCAGTTTTTAGTGACTTTCACTGACTTAAATAAAACATCCGATAAGATGAAGTATGAACAACTAAAGAACGAATCGTTCAAAAGCCATTTACCAAATAGCAAATAAGAGTAAAAATTAATAAAACTTACAATAGGGAAGAAAGGTTACTTAAGGTTAATCAGGTTATTATTTTGACATCGTCACTTTTCTTAATTTATACAAATACGGTAAATAAGCTGATGAAATACTTAAAGAGTTATGCTTTTGTGGACAACTTCGCTACAGTAAAAAAAAACAAAAGTTATGATGCAATACGATTTAAATTCGGTTGTGTATTGGACGCATGATAAAGGCTTTACGATAAATGCCAGTAAAAGTAAATTTACATAAATAAGGAATCCGTTGATACAGGAAATATACACTTCAAATTTATATGAAATTTGTAAGCTGTGCACATAGACTAAATAATGTCTTTTGTAATAGTGAATGTAATGTGTAGAAAACGCGAAAACGTTCAAATATATTAAGGTAATAATAGATAACAGCTTAACTTCGAAATCGCATCGGAAAGTATTATAACAAGATAAGACAATCAACATCAACGGTATTTAGACTAAAACCCATACTCTCATTTAATTAAAACTATTTTTCCGACCAATGATTTTATCTAATATAGAATATGCAATACTGGCTAAGGTGAAAATAATTCAGCATATAATAAAATAAATACTATACATAAAAAAAAGAATAAAATCAATATCAAAGAATTACGATTATAACCTAAGGAATACCAAAACAGATCGGTGGAAGAAAATGAATGAACTTCGTGCAAGCCTAACTATTATTCAGAGATTTTGAAAAAGAACAAATTAAATCCAACAGAACTACCGATGTAAACGAAAAACAAAAATGTCAGTTTACGCATTCATTCAATTCAATCGATTATGTCATTTTTAAATTACATGCTACACACACAAACACACTTCGAGTAAAAACAAAAGTTCGGTTTTTATAATCATATTTTTACCATTAAATTCTTACAGTTCATTTCATTACTTCAATTTAAACAAAGCAGCAATTTCGCTCTAACTATTTCCATGTTTATAAAACACAAAGGAGGGGTTGTCCTACATATGTCGCTACATTAATTTTACTCAAATATCACATAACGTCGTTTTACTTTTTTCTTCACAATAGAGTTAATTTAAAAGAAAATATTAAAACACATAATAAGTATTAGTTACGAAATTAAGCAAACTGAACCTGCGAGATATTAATATTTGATCCTTTTGATCCAGCTACCACCATAGCTTTTAAATTATTATATTCGGTAAGTGATTTTTTGGCTGATCCTCCGGTTTTATCACGAGCATCGTTCAATATACGGTTCACCTAAATATGTGCAAAAATAGATTATAATTTCGGTAAATTAAAAGTTAAAAAAACTGAAAAAGCAAAAAATAATAACTGTCATAAAATGCAATTTAAATTAAAAAATTGTTTTAAAGTACTATTATAATTTCACGTATATTATAACACAATGATGGTGTGTTCAATATCAAACGAAGACAAAAGTAAATGGCGATCAAATTGAAAAAATAATTTAAAAGAATTCATTAATTTTTAGTCAAAACGGTTTACCGTTAAACGCGAAAACATATACTTTTTTTTTTCTTTTTCTTTCATACACCATTTTTAACCCGCTTTAAAGCTTTGGAGGTATAGTACAAGTGAATTAGTTGTATTTTTCATTTGAATATTCCATTTTAGAGATAGTTGTATTAAAATTAAATCTAAACAACTGAGAAGAAACTATATTTTCAACGTTGGATTACCGCATAAAGAAAAAGTTGGTTGCAATTAAACAATAATCAATACTTTTTTAAAAATTAGATCCGTAAATAATGTACCTGATTTTCAAACGTTTGCCTTAGTGTATTTCCTGGTGTTGGCTCAAGGTCCATGTTGTGAGCCTTTTGAATAACTTCAATGACATCTTCTTTGGCCTTTTTAATTGCTTTTTGGATTTCCATATAAGTCTGAGGATCGGCAATGGTATCTCCAATACCAATTGAATGTCCTAAGTAAAAGAGAGAGAAAAAATGATTTCTGTTTTTGTAAATTTTTCATTTGTTCAATGAATGATTTTTGCCGATAATTATTTTTATTCTTAAATTTAAACTTGTAACAGAGAATTTTATTATTTAAACATTTACACATGACATATATTTACCTTCCAACAGTAGCCAGTTATTAACAACTGTCTGAATATTACCATAAAAACGTCCACAGACTTCATGTCCTAATTCTAACATACATATATGCAACAACGATCCGGCTGATGCTCCTAAAGTTCTCTTACACAAAATCCCCATTACCAATTCACCGTGTTCGACCATAACCTAAATATTAACAACAATTCGGCAGCAATTACAAACCTGTTGAAGGCGTGTAAAATTTTCACAACCATAATGTAATTTATAGTTTACCGAATCGTCTCGATTTTATGCAGTAAAATTAAAAATACCTCCTAGTTTTATAAATATTAAAAATACATATATTTTTGTATAACGGAGTTTCGCTTTTACATTTATTAAGTTTATTAATATTTCCGATAGAAATTATAAATGTTTTATTGCGAAACTAATTCGGAGTAACGTAAATTAATCAAACTTTGAAATTTAAAATACGAACTGATCAACAGTGTGTAAAATACAAAATAATGGTTAAATTTTTTATTTAAAATCATTTAAAATCACCTCTATGGGGAACTTCGATATTAATTAGATCGTAAATATTTCAATACATTATTTTATAAAAAGTGTATGTTTATATTTAATCTAAAAATTAATTAGATGAAACTAATTCGATTTTAAATATCGGATCAATTTTAAGAAGTGCTCTAACACTTTTGTATAATTAAAATTTAATACTTCTGTGGAAATTAAAGTTTAATTTTAACGCAAGCTAATTCTAATGAAAATAAAATTTACCGACAAAAACAATAAAGTTATCAACTTCGCAAAGCGCAATGGTACGTTTTAAACTGATAACCAATTTATGACACGAAACAAAAATTACCTTTGTATCACCGACGGAAATCCATTTATTTGGACTATGATCTTCTTCATCCGGATGAGTTGAATGAGTCCGAATCATATTTACGTTTCCAGGTATTATTAACGAAAATAACTGTTTTCCTAAATACGCACAGACATTTAATCATTTCATGTTGTATAAAACTGGTTTTAAATAAAATTACGAATAAAAAGAAGAAAAAAAAAAAGAAAAGAAACAGAAACCAAAAAAAGAGATAGAAAAAGAAATGTATGCAAGATCATGCTATACCTGACCAAAGTGGCTTTGGTTTTAGGATACATGGAATCGGCATTTTTCCATCCCATATCGGTAGATGCATCAACAAGTTCATAACTTGCTCCTATAAAAAAAAAGAAGAAAGAAATGTATATTTATTTTCTAAGCGTACTTAATGTATTACATACGCGACAAATAAATTTATCTTTCACTTTGTCTGCTCAAGGAAAAGAAAACAAATATTAAATCAGATTTAAAAAGAGAGACTATTCTCAATATTGTTATACAGTGCTGAAAGTTCGGCTTTAACTAATGCAATAGAATAGAAGCTGAACGTCTTTGATATCGCAGAATACTTCGCATAAGCTGAACATAAAAAATTGGATTGCGGCGTAAGTAGAAAAGATCAAAAAATCAAAAAGCCGACAAAAGTTCGTAAACTAAAATTTTGCACAAGTAATACGTTATCCAACATAATATAACTGTCCGCTGCTGATTTTACAGAGGAGAAAAAAATGGAAAAAAATCACCGAAATGCAAATAAAAAAGTTAACAGAACAGTTTAGTACGAGTGCTATTGACTCATACTAAAAAGTTATCATCAGTCGTAATGTTGCCAGCATGTTGAACAAGGCGCAAGATGATGACGCTAAAATACATTCTAAATTTTATTTAAAAAAACCGATAAATATGAGTTATCACCTAAAATATAGGTACGAATTTTCGTCTCTCTGATACGATGCCCTTAAAACTGTACGCATAATATATATATATATATATATATATATTAAATAAGACCATAAATTAAAAACGACGGATGCTGTTTTACCTTTTCGAGAAAAACGTCACGTTTTGTCATTTTTCGAACAGCTGTTAACGTATCCTGCACAATACCCATTACAGGACGATTTGCTTGTGGTGTTATAATCTGCCTGGGAGTTATATGAATGTTTTCGATTTCGGCCCTCGTTTCCATTGATTGAGGAACGTGTAAATTCATTTCATCACCATCAAAATCAGCATTATACGGTGATGTACAACTAAAAATGAACCAACATTTCAATTCATTTGTATAATTCATCAATAAAAAGTTTCGTATCTTCCCGGATTTCTAACCTCATTCTTTTGTATAATAGTATATTTTAGCAGATTTTTATTTAATAAAAATTACAAGGAAACTTTTACATTTCTCGAAATTGTAATACAAAATAAGCCGTAAAAAGAGGCGAACGCCACAAAAAATTTTTTTCTCTCTTTTAAAATTAAAGAACAATTTCAGCAAATGCCACGAAATTTGTACTAAAGAGGTGACTGCTAAAACAACGTAAGAAGAAAAGATATAAGAAACAAAATCAACTGCCACGTAAAATATCTAAAACAATTTCATTCATTAAGTATCGAACTGGATTAAAACCGAACTTCAAAAATTCATGGAAGAAATATTGTTAATAGTGACTATAAACATTGCCTATAGTATACAAGATTATAATAAAACAAATTGAAAACATGAAAAATGTAATTCATTTTTAAATTTATAAATGTATAAATTAGAAAAAAATAAATAAAAATAAAACATGCAGTTAATTTAAATGTGTTGTAGGAGTTACATTTTGTTTAAAAGAAAAGATACACAGAAAATAAGGGAAGACAACACGCTAGTATTAAAAACATGAATAACATTTATCCGCGTTAATGAAAAAATAATGAGAAATATCGTAGTAAAAACAAGCTCTACCTTAAGTTCATACGGAATGTAGACCAAGGTAACACTTTCACTCTGTGCCCCATCATAGACATTTTATGCAGCGTTGGTTGTCGGTTAAATACTACTAAATCTCCGTCCCGAATATGTCTTTCAACTTTATATCCACATTGCAAATGCAAATCAGCTGGCTTTGGATGAAATCGTAAATCAATCCTTTCGCCATTATCACGAATAATATACTTCGCTGATGGATAATGAGCGTGTCCTCTTTTAACTAATTCTAACATACTATTAAAATAGAAATAATTATTAGAACAATTTACACTTAATCATAAAACAATCGAACACAAATCAACAGTATAGTAGTGCATTTGTGATGATAATTAAATTAGGAAATCGGCCAGTTTAACTAAAGTAAAATTGTGTTAAACAGATTATTAGTTTTTTTTTTTTTTAAAAAACCTTATTACATATGTAAATAATTACAATTACTTATTTCTAACAAATATGCAAAATGTATAGTAAATTAAGAATGACGAAGTACGTACACAACAACAGTATGAAACAAAAAGGGATTAATTAATATGTCATAATTTAATGTATAAAAGTACTCTTTTTTAAAAATTTGAAATATTTGTTATTAATAAATTCAGAACACTAGGCCTTTTTATGCGGAGAAAAGTCTGTAGGTAAACTAGCATATACTATGAACCTAAGACTGCGCGAAATAAATACTCAAAAAAGAATCAAAATTTCTTATGGATAAAATTTTTGAGTTTCAAAATTTTCAGAAAGAAATGTATATATTTTCTTCTTTACTCCGCTAACTAACCGAGCTAAAAATTTTAAAGTCATAAATGTTTATGAATCAAAAAATATAGGCGTTCCGAAAGATGAAAGAGCGGACAGCCATTACCCAAAGCATAAAATCGGTTATCTTCCACTTAAATAATAGTGTGATTAAATGAAAAAATAATTAAAAAAATATCAACATTTGAAGGTAATTTTTTTTTTACATGCACTAAATAAAAAGCCGAAATGAAAATGATAATGTTTAAATATATCAAACACTAATCTCCCTCTTCCACTTACATAAGAAAAAAAAAAAGGCTGATAGTGGACGAAATAAACATAAAATTCAATTAACAGTATTTTATTCTCCTTGTCCGTACTAAAATGTTTTATGTGTAAGCGCTGAAGAGTATTAACCAACTCTATTTCGGAATGAAAAAAAAAACATTTCAGTCTAATATGTGATTGCTGATCTCACTTACGTGCGCAGTTCTGTTTTCCACCACCTAGTTATGTGTTAGAATTTTTACACGTAAAGCTATTTTATTATTAAATTATATAGCAGTGAGAGGTTTAATACAAATTTTAGAGTTCTGTAAAGTTTATGATTTTTTATTAGATTTTACATGTTTTTATTTTTTTCAGTCACATGTCGCATAGATGGGGGAAATCGAAAAAAAAAAGTTTTTAACACATTATACAATATACTCTACTTTAATAAAGAATAAATAAAAACGATATACATAAAAAAAAAATGTTTCTAAGTACCCGAATAGTTTGCATTGTATCTAGAACTACAAATGTTAAATCGTATTTAAAAAGGGCTATTTTTTTTTCTGAAGCCAAATTTTCTGATGGTTCATTTCAAAAAAAAAAAAAAAAAAAAAAACTGGTATTTTTTTTGATAATAACGACATTCTGCTGTAAACATACTTATAACTAATTTTTACTACGTCTGATTGATACCTTAAAAGTCTACTGTTTAATAGAAAAACATTTAATGTTTTACTTATTACTTAACGTTGCTGAATACAATTTATTATTACCCCTTTCAGTATAAGATATTTTTATTCGTGAAATATAAAACTGAATGATTATTAAAGCAGTTATTAAGAAATTAAAATACATCGATTTTTTTTTAAATCGTCACAATTACGAACTGATTGGTTATCAAAAATCACAAACCATTCTTTCCTCCTTTTTTGAACAATAATAGTATAGCTTTATTTTTCAAATTAAAAGCAATAATATGATGTATATTTAACATGTCTTTGACGAAACACGAGTAAATGACTAGCCTAACTTTTAATGCATATTCACAACGTTCAATTAAAATTTTTCAAATATAAAATCTATTAAATTTATAAGAAAATAAAAGTAAATAAGATTAAAATAAATGTAATACTGTGAAAAAATACTTACTTATCAATATTAAATGGGGTAACGATTTCCGGAAAGGTCATGTTTTGTGCAACTGACCGTGGTACACCAACTTGATCAATACGCAAATTTGGATCTGGAGTAATGACCGTTCTGGCAGAAAAATCCACTCGTTTACCCATCAAATTTCCACGAATTCTGCCTTCTTTTCCTTTTAATCGGGCTTTTATTGATTTTAGCGGTTTACCAGATTTCTGCATTGCTCTTAAAATAAATAAATAAATAAATAAATTACACACACATATACAAATGCATACGCAGCCACTCTCACTAACTCATTTTTAAATGCAGCTAAGAAATGTTATTTAATTTAAAAATGCACTCGGTAATAAAAAAATAATAATGACATGTAAAAGTCGCACTACCTCGGCAATCCAGGCATATCATTATCGACTAGTGTCGCACAATGGAATTGTAGCATTTTCGTGTTTTCAGCTATTATATGAGCTGCAGCACCACCTTGTTCGTTTCTTAGCAGTTCGTTGTTACATTTAATTATATCTGATAGTTTATGCGTCAAGTCATCCTACGACGAAAAGAAAAAAAATTCTTGCAAAAATTCTATTAAAAATTACATACATATTTATTTACTCGTAAACGCAAATAAAAGTAGTTTAACATTGCATTTTCTTTTATAATGTAACATTTTTAATTTTAAAGCACTTTATTTACGATAGTTGAAGATTTTTATTAAATATTATTTTTTTCAACTAGTAATTTTACTTAAAACATGATAAAAGCGTTTTAATTAAATTGATTAAACGTACAAGCCACGACAATCAAACGAAACTTACTTGACAGTGTGATAGGCAGGAGACAAAAACGGGAGATAATTAAGTATTTTTACGAAAATAACATAAAATGAGTACGTATGAGCTCAGCGCCTGTTTGAACTTATTCCCTTTATTCACCTGAGAAAATGAGTAAATTTTATTAGTTTTTTTTTTGTTTTCTTTTATAACTGAAAATGTCTTTAAATTATCAAATTGATGGACTTAGACAATCCAAAAGGTCCTAAATTTTAAACTACTAATGACTTATAGATTGTGTTTTCTGATTTTGTTCAATTTAGAAATTCAGCAAAATTGAAAAATATTATTTTGTAGATTCATTGTCGGTAAATAGTAATTAAAAACTAGACTACCAATATATGTTGATAAATAAACACAATGTTTTTAGGAAATGTAATTAAATTTTAAATAAATTGCGACATGTTTCAGCAAACAAAGTGCCATAATTACGTAATACAATGTCGATTAACTAAAAGAAAACAAAATGCGATTCTTATTATTACAAAATCGATATAAAAATAATATAAAATAAATCGATAAACCACATAATTTTAATAATTTTAAATTGTTTAAAAATATTTCTTAAATATGTGTTAAAATAAATTACAAATTGCATTTAAAAAATGCATTATTTATATTAGGAATTTTATTTAATTAATGGTCCTTAAATTTCTGAATATAATATATTTCTGCATCATTTAATGTATTATTAATAATTACTTTTACGATGTTTAAATCTATATTAATATTATATGTTAATTTATGATCGTTATCTATATTGCAGTCGGCTAATGCAGATTTATTCAAATATTTATACTGTATTGCATGTATGCGCTCGCTATAACGTATTTTGAACGTTCTTTTTGTCTGACCTATATAAAACTTTTTACATGTATCACATGTTATTTTATATATTCCTGATCTATCGTGTTTATTATTGGAACTGGAAAGTGCTTTAGTATTTAATAGTTTAGAAAATAATGTATTGTTAGTTTGATATGCTATTTTAAATTTATTATTAAAGATATTAGTGACAGTATAAATGGATGGATTTGTAAATGTAAATTTTGTCCAACGACGGGTGATATTGTTATTACTTAATTGGTTTTATTTATAATTATTTATATTTCTAATATTATTTTTTATGTGTGTTTTATTAATGTGATCAATTAAAATCGGATTATAATTATTATTTTTCGCTATTAATTTTATTATGTTTAAATTTTGGTTTTTTATCTATATTATTAAGTGGTGTATTATGCATTCTGTATAAATAAGTATGGAATGTTTATAGTTTGTGTGATTTTGGATGATTTGACAATGAATTAATAGTTAAGTCTGTAGTGGTTTTTTACCTGAATATATCGCATTTAATTTCATTATTTATTATTGTTATCGTAATATCTAGATAGTTTAAAGACTATCAATAATCAATTATCTTTAACAAATCGGTTAATTAAGATCACCATGTAAAGACTTTTAGTATAAATAATTGGTTTAGTTTATTTTATACCTGATTTCTTGCAGAACCAAACATAACAACAGCTGGTCGGACGCATAAAGGAGGTACAGGTAATACTGACAAAATCATCCAATCTGGGCGTGCGAATTGAGGATCCATTCCCAATATGACACATTCTTCGTCAACTATTTGTTTAAAAATTTCTAATACTCTTTCAGCGCTTAAAAGAAATTTCTTTTCTTGAGAGTCTTCATTAACATGTTTCCATTCAGCCATAACATCTAAACCGGTACGTCTATATTTTGGTTGATACCGACCACAACCGCCATGACCTTGTTTCTTAGCCTAACAGAAAGGTTAAGATTAAAATAATAATACATTTTAAGTAATATTTTTCTCAAAAAAAGAAAATAAAAAAAACAAAAACATACCAATATTTTTTGCACGCTTTTTATGTATAAATTATCGTAATAATAATTTTCTAGAAACCACGTATTACATGATACACATACTCAGCTATAAATACTGTCAGTACTTTAAACGACAGTAACTCGCAAATGAAAAATCAAAAAAAGGAATGTAAATATATTTTTTAAATATGTGCTTTAAATTTTTTAATCTTTTTAGTTTCGTGGTATTTAAAGCGAGTAGTACATTGTTTGTATGCAATTGTATTTTTAAAAAAAAAAAAACATTAAGAAAATAGTAGGAAAAAAATGAAAATTTACAGTACAATTAACCGGAAAAAAAATGACGTGATTGTTGGCACTTATACTAGAACTCCTTTTTTCTACCTAATAATGTGATAGCGTCAGCCAAAGACAGTAGCCCAGCTTCCATATAGCAATGCTGTGACAGGTAGATAACCTCTTTTGATGGGAACGTTACTACTTATTAATGATTAAAACTAGAAGTCGTCAACCATGTATAAGGCGTATTAAAATTTTTTAGAAGTACAGACGACTTCGGCTTGAATTATTCAGAAATTTCTTCTGCTGCCTTGCGAGAATCCTTTCCATAACTCAGTTTGCCCAAACTTGCTTTTGTTATTAAGCTTTTTAGACTAACTTGCCAGATTCTCATTTTATCCCTCTCATAATATAAATATTAATGCTTTCCAATTACATGTGTTTTATATACTTCTAATTCATTTTCCAGAAATTTATTAAAATTTAATAGTTGCTGACTTTGATTTTTTATGACTTTTTCGACAACTGTTTTTTTTTTAAGAATGTGGAAAAGTGACGACTTTCTCTATGGCTAAGCCAGTAAAACGCATCAAAATGCAGTAAAAAGGTTTAATAAATGAAAGTATTTTTGTTAAAATTGGTTTCAGTAATTGCAGACAGAATATTTCATAAAAGCGATACAAATATCCATATAAATTTTATACAAAAGCAAGATAAACGTCTAAAATACACATCCATAGTGACAGACATGATATTAAATGGAGAATCTATGGTTTTAATTTTAAAATCATATGAACACACTTCAAAAAACTGCCGAGAAAACAAATGGCTTGGAAATGGCTGAACCAAAATCTAGGGAAGTATCAGACAGATCATGTAGTAATACCTTACAACAATTAAAAGAAAATAATGAATGTCTGTAGAAAAGTAGCGAACACAGAAACAGACCACTACCTAACCACAATTAAAATAAAATTCAATACTAGAGAAATGGGAATAGAAGAAGAGGAAATCATGGACCAAAGTATGTTCCAAAGAAAGATACAACAGTTTCAGATTTACAAAGAAAAGGACAATAAGATCGGAGCAACCTGGACAAATGAAAGAAAAATTAAACATCGAGAATCAATGAAGAAATGCTGGAAGGAGCGAAGGAAGAAATGATGGGGTCATTTTTTCGGTACATAAAATTGAAACATTTTTTGTCACATAAAATTGGGACTTTTTTGGGACACTGATACCTTTTTACCATTACTAATACTTAATTGCAAGCCTCGACATACACAGTGACTCAATTTACACTCGCTTTTATTACTAACACAAGCACACACACACACAGTGACTCAATTTACACTCGCTTTTATTACTAACACAAGCACACACACACCGGTTTACGTCGTAATGAGTTCGCCAGATGGCTCGGAATTTCTCTAATGCAACCCGATTACGTCGCAACAAAAATTCCACATTCCCGAATTCGGTACATTTGTACATCGCTAACGTAACTTAATATACACATGTAAACTATTCACAATTCTTTATTTTCCTATTATTATTTTTACAACTTTTCTGTATATATTTAAATTAAAAGAACCAGCCTATTTGGTTCGTTACAAAATGTATATGTTTTATTATTTGTATGCATGTTTTTAAGCAGTCGAATAACTTCTTTAATTCTATAAATACTATACACACTGATAATCTGTGTTCTTGTTTTTTCACTTTGGCTTGCATCAAGTTTTTCAGTTAACCTAATCATAATTATTTTTGTTAATAGCTTATAAATATTCGAAAAGAGGTTACTTGGGCGATAGTTTTATATTTCTTCTTTATCACCTTTTTATGTATTAATATAATTTCTGGATTGTTCCATTTCTCTAAGATTCTTGCCTTCATTTAAGCATTTGTTAAATAACGTGACTAGACATTTATTTATTCTCCCCCCCCCCGTAATTTAATGATTTATATTAATACTTCATCGCCTCCTGAAACCTTGTTGTTCTTTTGTACTTTTACTGTTTTTTCTACTGATCTATGTATACAATAAAAAGTATCCAGTTGTTAATATAAGATCAAATATTTCTATTATGATTATTAAACGGTTAGCCATATCAAAATTTTTAATTCTGAAATAAATACTTAATATTCTTTGATAATGATAATTACGCTTTTTATTTCTCATAAATGGCAGAGATTGATTATATTTAAATGAATTTCTGTGTAACCGCCTTAATATCGTACTGTACAGCAATCTTTAGGTCAGGTCCTTAATTAGTTGAACGCATGTACAGCTCAAGTAACCATGAATAGTGTCTGAGGTGGCGAAGGTTAATTTCGTATTGACTACGATTATATTGGCTATTAAGAAATAATAAAACAGACTAAAGTTAGATCTTCGGTTCTTTTTCATACAACCCAGAAATTACGCAAGTTATGTGCACCTTGTCACGCAACATATGTAAACTCATTACTGGCTTGATTTTATTTAAAATCATCTTTTATTTATTTATTTTTTTTTCTAATAATAAAAATATAATCTTTTAGATACAACCATTCAACCCTTTTTTTTTCTAGTTGTTTTTTATGTTAGTTTTTTACATTACCAATACAAACTCCATCAACCCAGAAGATATACTTTTGTTTTGCAATTCATTTCGCATAGCTGTGCGGTAAACGCCAGACGGTTTACGAGTTTAGAGGTTTTCGAATCTGGCGACCGTTATTTATAAGTTATAAAAACTAGTACAAAAAACCATGTAAGTTTAAAATTAATATCTACCATTGGTGTCATTCCGTTATCCATTTCTTTTTTTCCAGCGTCCATTTCATCACCGCCTTCACAAATATTTTTGCCTTTACAAAGATCATAAATACAGGACAAGCGTTTTCGTGGTTGACCTTTTGATTTTAAAACAATTTCTCGTACTTTAGGATGGGTCTGAAACATTAAATTAAGACGAACAGGTACATTGATGAATACAGTTATGAAATCAATAAACTTTCCACAACGTTCATGGAAATTACTTTAACTATAATACAACTACTACTAATAATTTTCGTAAAAAAATCGAACATTAAAATCCAAATTCGGATCTTGAACAAGAAAAATTACATTATAATTTTAAGTTTTCGTAAAAAATATAAATTTATAATTGTATTTTAAAATTTCGTTTAAATATCGTACAACAAAAAAAAAAAAACACCGAAAGATCAATTATTTAACATTAAACTTCTCTAGAAATAAGCGTAATCAAGAGTATTCAAAGAGCACTTATTTTCGACATTACTTTATGATTAAGGTATGTTGTATTATAAAATAACAAAAATAATTGTAATAAATCATATGCCGGAAAAAATTAAGAACTGGTCTATTTTTTAGACTTCTTAAAAATACAAAATAAATGTATGATTGTGAATTCTGCATTAAATATTAAACAGTATTTTAATGATTTCAATGAAAAACATTCAAAATTAAAAATAATTCATAAATACGATGTTAAACATAACATTTCTTGAAAATAAATTTACAAATAGAAATCGGCATCTAGCATTTATTCACGTATTAATTCTTTTGTTTTTCTGGAATAGATTCATCACGGTTACTTTAAATTTACATGTCATTAGTCACGTTAATTCAACTGAAATAAATACGGTATAGTAAGTTGTTTTTTTTTGCAATTTTACAACTAGCCCTGGGCTATCTAGCAATTTTATTAACACAGTATGGATGATTTGTGGAGCTCCTTATCCAGCGACAAGGATTTCCGCTACCTGTATTTTAATACCTTTTAATTATCACTGTTCATTTATAATAAATCTGTCGGCTTTGTTCGTTTTAAACGTCTGATTTCTGTCGAATTGTCTAGTAAACCAATGACTAAGATATTTTTGTGATCTAGTTTAATGCTATATTCCCGAGCTATTTCTTGTATTTGTTCTTTGACAGCTTTAACCGCCAAATCCGTGTACAGTGTAAGATTGCTTACATATCATGGGGCGTCTGCAATAGTTCTTAGTGCTCTACTTTGGAAACACTGTATTATCGCTTTATTACTCTGTTTAGCACAACCCCATAGTGGACTTCCGTACACCCATATAGGTTTTAGAATTTGATTATACAATAGTAATTTATTCTCCAGCATAGCTCGTATTTTCTTTCTATAAGCCATAACATATTCATATACTTTAATTCAATTCGTTCCGTTTTTTAACTATATGGCTTTTCCATGTTAGTTGTTTGTTTAAATAGATTTTGAGATATTTTGCTGATTCCTTAACCAGAATTATCTGATTGTTAATATGAATATTTTTAATATTGCAAATTTTTTTATTTGTAAATGTTACATGGACAGATTTTTTCTCGTTGATTACTATTCGCCACCACTTGAACCATATCGAGAGTGTATTAACAGCTGATTGTAGGTTTATTGCGACATTTTTTAACGACGAATCTGAACAAATCACTGATGTATCGTCCGCGAAAGTGGCTATTTCCGCGTTATTCGGCATAGGTATATCCGCTGTATAAATTAAGTAAAGAACCGGTTCCAGTATGCTACCTTGAGGTACACCAGCTTTTATCGGGTGCAATCGAGATTCTTCATCTCCATACTTAACCACGAAATATCGTTCACTAAGGTAAGATTTAAATAATTCGAAAAACTGATATGGGAGATGGCAGCTGATCTTATAGAGTAGCCCTTCGTGCCATACTCTATCAAACGCCTGTTTAACATCAAGGAAAACCGCGTCGCATATTTTTTTAACCTCCAAGGACTGTTCAATAATATTGACTATGCTGTGTACCTACTCTACAGTTTCATGATCAGCTCGAAATCCAAACTAATGTTCCGGTATTAAATTTCCACCTTCCAGAAATTGTTTCATTCTTTCGAATATTATCTTTTCGTATACTTTAGAAAGCACCGGAAGAAGAGAGATTGGTCGATATGATGTTAGTTCCTCTGCAGGTTTTTGCGGTTTCTTTGCTATTATAATTTGTGAAAACTTCAGCTGGAATCGTAATCGAAGTATAGCATTGAATATATAAGTTAGTAGGACAAGACCTTTGCGAGGTAATTCCTTTAATACCCTGGAAGTAATTAGATCGTATCTGGGTGATTTATTCGGCTTCATGGTTTGAATTATTGACTTAATTTCTCCAAGAGACGTATATTGAACGGTATTCCTCTGATCTATATCGTTTAACGGTGTTGGTAGAGAATTTGTTCCAGGATTTGTCCGGAAGACATCAGCAAAATGATTTCCAAATTCTTCGGCCTTCTCAAGATCACTTCGAGCCCATTTTCCATTTAACTTTCTAATTGGATGTAGTTTTTCTATCGGTCTTTTTAATCGTTTGGTTGCTTTCCAAATGGAATAGTCGTATTGAGGAGTGGGTGACAAGTTATATAAGTATTCACTGAATGTTTTATTTTTGTGATTCTGTAGCAGTTGCTTTACTCGTTTTGTTTGGTTATTTAATCTAGTTTTGTCTATTGGATTTCTATTATTTTGCCATATCTTCCGCAGTTTTCTCTTTAAAGCAACTTCTCTACGTATTTCTGCCGGGTAATATTTGATTGTTTCGTATTTCCTGTTACGTGGTGTAGCCGCCCAAGCTGATTCCTGGACAGTTTTTATGAAGTCCTCAACAGCTGTTTCTACGTCTCTTCTAGTTTTTAGTGAAATTTTTAAGTTAATTTTATTACTCAGCATTTCTCGAAATGTATCCCAGTCAGTTTGCCCACTACACAGTTTTGGTGCGCATCATTTCCATATAATTTTTCCACTAATAATAATTACTATTGGTGTATGATCAGATGAAAGAGTATTATCAGAGTGAACATCAATAAAGTTTGTTGATAAGCCTTTGATTACAAAGATGTCCAGTACGTCTGGAATCTTTAACGGATCTGTAGGCCAGTAAGTTGGGGTTCCAGACGAGTGTTTTAAAATTTGTTCTTTTACACATCTGTTTTATTTATTAACATTTATTTAAAATGAGAATTACATTTATCCTCGATGTTTCTATTGTATTGCAATTACTTTTTCGATACTGTTAATATTAATCGAGTCGTCGCGATAGCCTAGTTGCTAGAGCGCTTGACTTCCGATATGGCGGTCACGGGTTCGATCCCGAGCGACGACGAACTTATTACAAGAATTAAATAAAAATAAGTAATCGCTAATAGTCACGTGGAAGGCAATGGCAAACCACCACGTACAACATCATATGCGCGCTAGGTCAGTACACAGCAGACCCACACCGGACGGACTGCACTTGTAGCGCGATAACAAGCGGCTTCAATCAGTCCCGAATGTAGTCTTGCGTGTGTACACCTGCGTTGCATATTACAATTGCCTGGTACACAACCTATATCGGTACAGCTAAATGTACGAATAGGTTGCGCCAACGCGCTATGTAGCATACGGCAACGACAAGAGCAAGGCTCTTTAAATATATAAGATAAAATATTAATCGGTAACCCAATTAGCAGCTAATTAAGAAATGATTTGACTAATTTCAAAATTCCGCCCGCGAGTTTAACGGCGCAGTTTTTTATTTTTTTTAATAGCCTTTTTCATAATCAATAAACGAAAGTTTTAGTGTTATTTTTAAAGTGATGGGAAGTTTTCGTAACGAAAATAAATTTCATTAAAAATTCATCTAGGATCATAAGATTAATTTTTTAAATACAATAATTAATCACACATTTATTTATATTTACTCACCGGACTAACTAATAGCTTTGAACAGAAGAAACAAACACATCTTAAAATTTTTATAGTCTTTGTTATAAAACCAACATGGTACACTGGCTTTGATAATTCTATATGTGCAAAATGGCCGGGACATTCGGTCATATTACCTATAAAATACATAAGTTTCATAAATATAATATTCAAAACATCTTAATGTACACTGATTTAACGTAATTCAGTTATAAAAATTAATGCATTACATACTGGTTTATAGGATTTCAACACATCTTAACATAACAAATTCTATGAACATAACTGTTTTAAGATCACACAACTCAACAAAATATTTAGTATATAAAAAAATCTAAAAAAAAAGAAGAGAATAAGTATTCACAAATTTATCTTTGTAAAGCCAACGTGTACTGACACATCAACAAAACGCGAAAATATAAAATTGTAACAAATAACATACCCGCGCATGTCATGCATCTTGAAGTTTTATCGATTACGCCTTGCTTTGGGTCCATTAAACCACCGGACTTTGGCTGACCACCTTCCATAGTTTCCGGATATTTTATATTACTAACCGACATACGTCGCTAAATAAATAAATAATTAATTAGAACTACAAATAGACTGAACAAATTTTGAAGGAAATTATTTATAAGTACATAGTTAATATAAGTCATGAGTATATAAGTTTTAACAGAATAGATGCAATAAACATCAAAATAAACAAAACTGTTACATTTAGGTGACAAAAAATTATTATGAAAATTTAGTTTAGAAAAAGGGTAATTTAGTAATGATACATAGTGAAAAATTAGAAAATTATGAAACAAAGATTTTTTCCTGAATAATTTCCAGATGGAATTTTTTTTTTTGTGCTTATGGGTGAATAGGGATTGATTATAAACCAGTTGACTTAATTTCCCATAAACAGATATCATTTGTTAAACTACGAAGCAAATTATTGGTACTTATAAATTAATTTGGTGTTGTGTTGTCTCTATTTTATAAATACTTCAATATTTTTAATGATCAAGAATTCAGACAGCAATATAATTAAATAATACTGAAACTCAAATAGCAGTTTAAAATATCACTTCATAAACATGTTATCTTAATATACCAAAAATAATTGAAGAGATTAACATTAAATAAAGAAGTTTCATGTTTCACTTTATCGAATCAAAAGTAACTAACTATGCTAATACTGAATTTATAGAACATTTTAAAATTAACTATAAAGCTGCATATAAAATACCAGATATAAGAAAACCCCACCATGAAATTTAACATATTTTGACGAAAAAATTTCATATTTTTATAATAAAGCTTGATTAGCTCTTGTATTTCTAAATTAATACGTAGTAAAATAATATCTATTACGTAACCACTAATTTGTAATTTAACAACTTTAGAAAAATAAAGGGTTATGTTTTTTTTTTTGCAAAAGTTGTAAAAATTATATAGAAGCAAAATTCGAAATTACTTTATTCAACTAAAATTCGCTAGTTTTTCACCTTAAGTTTTGTTAAAGTGCACAAGCCCCAAACGAAAATTTAATCATAATTGGCGGGTTACTTTAGTAGGTGAAACGTTAAATTACTGAAATATTATTATTCGTTTCCCATCAAGGATGCCAAATGTTATTTTTTTATTTAAGTGTTAAATTAAATGCCCTCGAGGATGTCACCGCGGTCTCGTATTTACTGGGGAACGAAAATTTATATATTATTAACTTATTATTTTCATTAAAGACATAGTAGATTAGATTTTCAGTTCCATATTAATCAATTACTTAAACCAATTTTTCTCTACCGCCCAACCGTTAAAAAACACAATTAATACATACAAAATAATAAATTATATAACAACTAATAAAAAATAAATTAAAATTGAATGCATGATTATTGTCAACGAATCAACCGTGGTGTAATGAACACTGAGTGGCCTTTACCGATGGCTTTAATTAATGATCTACACCAAAGATAACTGTTAACTTGACTAAAGGAGAAATTCAACCAACTTGCTGACTAATATTCCTTAGCTGCACTCTTTCTCCTCGATCTTTTCTTTCTCCTGTTCTCGCTGCCGAAATCAACCATCTTTAAATGATGTGCATTTCTCTCAAAGTCGATGCATGATGGTCCATTTATCCTAGGACACACACATATTCTCTTTCTCATCATATCCAAATTCTCATTTTATTATATTTTTAATTTTTTATTTTATTCGTGTAATGAACACCTTACATAATTTAAGCGAGTTTCCTGCCGATTTGAAAATGTCTAATTTTTAATAAATTATTTCATAACAATTTTTCACGAACGCCAAACGCATGATTACAACAATTGATTTAATAAATATAGCTATAAAACAGTGTGACTGTAAACTAAATGAAAGTAAAATTTCAAATCAAACATAATAATTAATAAAAAGACAGTAACTGTAAAAAATGAAGTAAAAAACATCAAGCAATAAAACTTAACAACTAGCTTCAACATTAATAGAAATAAAATAAGACTGGAATCAAAAAAGTGAAATTGTAATAGGAAAAACAATATCAAAACCAAAAACAAAAAAATTATTAGTCCAAATTCATAGTAACTAATCTACTTTGATTTTTACAGCCACAAATAAAAAGTAAATGTATGAAATTAAGAATTAGAAGACTATTAAAAATCATAATGAACATTTTTAAATAAAATTTTGAAAATAAGGTATATTCCAACTGAATGAAAATATCACATAAACTAGTATTCTTCAAAATAGACGATCCATACAAGATAACGAATTATCAGGCCATTTGAAATATTTTCAAAATATAAATAAAATTCAAATTAAGCTTCCAACAACTTTTCGGATAGGTAAAAAAACGAAGATATAAAAATGAATGTTAAGCGGACAGTTATCTTTTTTGAACAGTAGAAAAAAGTAAGTTCAAAGAAAAAGAAATATATATATACGAAGAAAGGATTTTTAATTTGAGGTTTGCAGATGATATAATATCTAACATGCTAAGAAAAAGTATAAAACCAAAAGAACTGTAAATAAAAGAAAAATATATCACCTGGATAACGTAATTAAATTTACAACCAAAAAATATGAAAAAACTATTTTAAAGAACATTTCTATTTTAATGACGAAATAATTAAATGTTAGTTAATTATATTTATTTTGAAACTATAGAAGAAAATGATGAAACTGTTGACTGAAATATGCGAAAAATGAAAAAAATAGGCACATTGCAACAATAAATATTAATATTTATTTGAACTTTTTAATGATGTACATAATAAGCGTCTCGGAAGTCTAATCATATATGCGAAGAAAAATTAATATTTGCATATTTTTATGTTTAAAACCGATGCACACACCAAAACAAAAGTGTAAATTTCAGCTTACAATAATTTATTACTAAATATTTTTATTTATCTTTTAACGTTCCTTATAGTGTTCAATATATTCAAATTCAGTATAATTCCATACTACGAATACAATATGATAAGACCTAAAATAAATTTTTAATAAAGCAAATTTAATGCAGTTGATAAGTTTGAATATTTCAGTTTTTGTAATTTTACCCACTGCAGCATTTAACTAAATTATATTTGAGCAAATGCAATGATGTTGGTAAATAAAATTTTCATATAATTTTACAAAGGTATTTTACACATACTATTTCATCTGGAGATATAATTCCAAATTGAACGCGTTTAACGGTTCGCAGAGGCGCTTTGGATTCCGACATCATTTCGTTTATAATTGATTCGCGATAAAAAAAATATCACTAGTTTTTTTAGCTATTTTATTTTAACACGAAATTAAGAAAAATAAACATAATGAAAAACAAAACCTAAACATTACTCCCTAAAACATCGCAACAGTCGAACTGAGACCAAAGTAATGAAAACCGAACACGTTAAAACTTCGCTTTATTATAAAGAAGAAACCTATGGACCGCTAATTTTAATACAGGGGTATCGATACGGACGCTTCATTCCTGGAAGGAATTTTGATTCGATTACGTCACAATTGGATAATTTTCCAAATTCTTTACATTAACTGATGGTTTTGTTTATTTTTTGTTCAAAACTTTAATACAGTTAAGTTTAATTTAAATTTATACACATAAAAAGTCGATGTTAAACATGAAAAAACTTTTGAATGTGATTAGCGTAGTATTAAGCTTTAGAAAAAATATAACTCGTTATTTAAATAATAATCATTGTCAAGTTAATAAAATGAAACAGGTAAAATGCATTAAAATCTTAAGAAAACAAGATATTTTTTAAACGTGTGTCAAATTTACATAACGTAATAAAAATTTAAAAAATTGTCATTACAAAATATGAGTAATAAATTCAATGTAAAAGTATTATACGAAAATGCTGATATAAATTTATAATTCGCATACAAATATGTGAAATAAAAATGAGATTTGAAGATTGCATTTTGTCTGTGACGTAATATAATCAAAATTCCTTAAACGTATAACGAACAACTACAACCTCGTAAATTTAATTCCCTCATTGATGCGTCACAAAACTTTATTTCAGTAGTGTTAATGACATCATATTTCTTCTATGAAACACAAATTTACATTTTAATATTTTACGTGTTGAAATGATTATTTAAATAAAGATACTAGATAATAATGAATATAACACAAAATTAAAATTTTTATCAAGTATATTAAGTTTAAATGTATATTATGTGTACACATCAATTATATACATTTTTAATATTTTAATTATATTTATGTCAATAATTATTATTTAAAAAATAATAATAAATACATATGCATTAAAAATTCTAACGAACATCGAGCTTCAGCGAGCTAATTCCGCGATTATGGTGAAAGGACGATGCTTATTCCTGGACGTTTGTTCATATATGACGTCATATTGTGAAATTATGATTGGCAGTTCTTGATCAGTAAATGAACGGCGTCTATAATAATGGCCATGATTGTGCACGTCAAGTGATTAATTTTCAGAATTATCAAATATTTACCTTTTATTCGCTTTTCTTCATTCGAATCGTAATTTTTTGCCAATTTCAATATAATATAAGGATACTGCACAATTATGTATAACATTCGTAGCTTTTTATTGCTCGTCACTATTATTTGTGGTTGTAGAAAATAAGTTGGTTTGTGATAATTTTTTTACATAATTTTGAGGTTCATTTTTTGTTCTTTTATATCTGCCTGGTGTCGAATAAAATAATGTTTTATTTTCTTTTGATTTTTCTTAACAATGATAGAGAAAAAATAATAGAGTTAATGTGTAATTTTAATATTAATTTTTTTTTTTTTTGAAAAATATGTATTTGCTATTTTTCACATAAATATCTTTTGTCAAGCTAAAACGCTTGTCAACGAATTATCCTATACTTAAACATTTAACCATCTTAACTTAACTTATACATATATATAATTTCATGTAATATTTACTGAAATATATCTTTTTACTTATTGGGGATAAGTAACCTATTTTCCATCTTTTATACTCGATATATTTTTTCTTTACTTTTTTCGTTGCACCTTGCCATTTTATTTTGTGTTTATTACTTTTTTTTTACATTTTCCTTTATTTTCCTTTTCCTTCTCTATTATTTCTTTGGGTATTTTATTCAACATCTGAGTTATAATATATTTGTCCGTTTGCTCCCCTATCTTTATTCGTGCGAACGGCAGTTGGTATGTAAGTTTTTTCCTCAACTCGTATTCTGTTTTTATTTTTTCCTCCAATTCGATTTTCTTTTCTGTTGATATGTATTCCTATATCTTTAGTAAAAAATAAATTTCTTTTATGTTCATCGCGTCTTTTTTTTAATTATTTCACCATCAGTTTCTTCTTCATGATTTCCTATTAATTTTGAGCTTTTAATTTTGCAGTTTATTTATGTTTCTCAAGTATACTTTTCTCGCTATTCTTCATGCCTGAATTGCACGTCTCATCTTCGAATCAACTAGTGCACAATAAACTACTTTTAATGTTTCATGACTCATGTGTTGCATATTTCTTTAACGTATATACAGCTGGTAAAACTGCTCTTATTTTCTTTGCAATGTATTCCATATGTTCGTCCAATCTTAATTGTTAGTTTATCATTACTCTCAAATTTTATATTGACTTTTCCGTGTATATACTTTTAAGATTTGTATTGAATCATATTTTTTAGTTACAATGGTGGTGCGGCTGCACTGGTTGGCGCTGAATAACACAGCTGCTCTTTTCGTACCGCGAAGGGAACTATTCAGTTAAAATTGTATTTGGGTATTGCTATGTCGACAACAAGTTAGGAGAATAACAGGTTCCTACAATAGCTGTTATTTTTGATTACTATCATTTTTGTTTTTTTTTAACATTCGTTCTATTATTTTAAATCTCACAACTTGACCGATCTATAAATTTTAGTTTCGCTATTTAGTATTCTTCATTGTTTGTTGTTATTGTTGTAAAGTTGTTTTTTCTGTCTTTAAATAAAATGTTTAAGAATGAAGAAATTTTTCAAATCTTAAACAACTTTATTAAAAATATAAATTCGTATTTATCCTTTATTGAAGGAGAACGTAATTTTCAAATTTTTAATAACTTCTTATAATCAAAAGGTTTTACATTTTTTATTAGGACTTCACAGAAAAATAAAAGTATGTTGTATTCTAGAAATAGTATTTTGGAAATGAAATTTTATTAACAATTTCTGTAAATTTAAATATATAGGCGATTCTTATATTTGGAGTCATTTATAAATCTTACCACATCATTAATGCAATGTACTCATGGGCCACACTATAATAAGAGAAAATCACAAGAAACCTCTGAATTAGTATATTTTTAATTTTTAAATTATAAACAAACATTAGTTAAATAATAAAATATAGGTTTGTTACTTATATTTTAAAACATTTTGCAGAATGATCATTCAGTAAGGAAAAAAAGATTTTGGATACAGCCTACAAAAAAAGTTAGTTGTAAAGCTGAAATGATAATTACGAAAATTAAATGTTTTCCTGATTACAGTGTCCAGAATGTTTCAAAAAGTATTCATGATAGGAAAATTGAGACATGCACAATTATTTTGTTTGCTTTGATAATTTTTTAATATACCATACATAAATTATTATCATTGGCGGACCCAGGATTTATCCCTTACAGGAGGGGGGGGGGATAAAAGAGTAGCATATAGGAAAATGTAAGGGCGGAGGTCAAACATGTTTGGTATATTTATATATCCCTCTCTTCCCTCATTTATACAGTTATTTTTATGTAAAATGTATTATTTAAAAATACTATATTTTTATCAAATATTAATTTTTACTGTAACAAATTTGGCCATTATTAACAGTGTCCGTTTAATGAAAATATAACAGCTAGGAATTAATTTAGAATTGGGAATGAATTCTTCATGATTAATCATATAAACTTTATCTCAGATAGATGTTGAAGTATTGTTTTTTCTAGATTTTACTCGGATTGACAAAAGCAATACATCGCATACAATTCTAAATTGGGACTTAGCGAAAGGGATTAACAGTTTATTTTAAACGAAGTGAAATTTCACATTACGATAAAATTACCATAAAATCCGTACATTTTTCAAAACAATATTTTCAGTTTCTAACCCGAATCTTTAAAATGAGGAAATCAATTACAAATAAATTCTTTAGATATTATTTTTTTAAATTTAAGTAATTATAATTAGACAATATAAAAATTTTATTAATATATTTCAGAGATATAAAAGAAACATAATTTGTAATAATATCTTATATAATATCAATAATTGTAATTCAGTTATAATTATTTTCCTTTAGCGATACGCGGTTGCTCTATATTTTGTTTTTAAATATATTCTGCTACTAGATCAAAAATATCAGATATCGTAGGAACCTGCTATTCTCCGATCTTGTTGTCAATATAGCAATACCCGTCAGTTAAAATCGTATTTCTGTTCCCTCGTCCTGTTACTGATTACGCATTAGAGTTTAACAATGTTAACAATGGTACTGCGAACATTTTCCTGATATCGAACCCTGGTACATACTGTTATTATTACCTTTTATTCTGCTGTAATATGTAGATGATAACCACTATTAATAATCTCGCTGTAGCTATCGTATGTTTCACTGTTGTCTCTGATCTGCTGGGAGAAGAGATAATATTCTTAAATTTCTGTTTTTCTTTTTAGTATAGGGTTAGCAGTGCCAATAGTAGTCATCTTCGACTGGTGTGGCAAAAAAAAAAAAAATAAAGAATGGAGTTAGAATGTAATACTTCCTTTTTTTCTCTCTTTAATTAAATACATATCTTATAAATTGTAAAACACAATCAATTTAATGTAAAGTGATATATTTAAACAACTCTGACTTCCGAAACCAGACGGAGTTTTTTAAATATATTATTTTACTTTGTATGGATTATTTTAAAATTTATTTATCAAGTTGTAATTCATATGTAAGTTTATAATTTTAGTTCACCATGCAACATCAAAGTAGTACTGAATATAATCAGCCTAATTATGACTTTTTCTTTGTGTACTCTAATGTTCTTTGCAAAGATAATCCTAGAGTAATTTTATACAGTTAGTTAAAATCAAGTGCATTGGTAACAGAGATTTTTTTTTTTTTACATTTATTACACGGGTCAAAAGTGACCACGATTGGCATTGCTAAACCTGACTCAAATCAAGAATCACAATAAAACCACGAACTACTTATTACGTATTGTTAGTGGTTTTGTTACTGGTTATTTTATAGTTACCGGTTAATTGAATCTGGTTATTTTTGAATAACCGTTATTTTAACTGGGTACTGGTTTTTACTAATATCTGATTTCGAATCAATTTGAACTATTAGATTAACTGAATAAATTAGTTCCTGATAGTGCAATTTAGGTAACAGATAACGGTAAGTGACACCAGTAGAAATGTAATAAGGGAGATTCAAATTTATTTAGTTTTTTTTTTTTTTTTACATTTGAAGGAAACACTTACAGTAAATGGGATTTAATATTTATATTTAAACTAGCTGACCTGGCGAACTTCGTACCGTCTCAGAATCAATAAATATTGTGTTAACTTATTAGCTGAATTAAATTCAGTTTTTTACTAAGATAAAATTAATACTCAAAATTAATTAAGTTTGATAAATGTACAATATTTGGGAATATAGTTTTAAAACGTTTTTTAGAGATGCAGATAAAAATAATTCCTTTATACAGCAACTTTTTTAATATTTCACTAGTTATTATATCCTCTCCTGGAGCTTTTCTTACTGACAGATTTTTAATAATAGCCTGCACCTCTCTAGGCAATATTTGTTTTGTTGTTAACTGAGTAGGTGAACATAGGTAGTCATTAACTATTTTACTGTGATTACTATTACCTATATTTGGATGCGGTTGGAAAGTATTATATAAATATACTCTGAACTCGTTGACCTTCTCTTCATCCGATTTTACCCGTTCGCCATTAAATTTTCTTAGTGGGTGAAGCTTTTTTAGTTGATCAGGTATGATTTAGTTGTTGTCTATAGCAATCTGTCTTCTGAGTTTAATGAAGAAAAAAATTTGATATACCTATCGCTTTTGTATCCATCCTGTACAGTTGGTTATATTCACACTTATAAAATGGTGTCCCATTCCATTGCCACCTAACATGAGCAGACTTAGTCGTTTGTATTCAATTTCTTATCTTCAGGGGTATAGGAGATACATAATCTGCAGATTGCCCGGTCTGAATTACAATAGCTGTTTTACAAGCTTTCTGAATATCTTGCATAATAGCCTGAACCACTGTATCAATGTCATCAGGAGTTTTTAAGCTTATGTTTAAATGTACTGTTTGGTTTACCTTTTCAGAGAATATTTCTCAGCTGGTTTTTGTATTTATTAGTCTTTAATATCTTTAATATTCCTAAATAAAATGAGAGGGGTCATTTTTTGTTTGGACGCCGAGTTCTCAACATTTTGGTTATTCAAAATCGATTTATTAGTGACACAATTTGCACTGGTGGTATTATTATTGTTGTTGCTGTTGTTACTGCTATTAGTGTATTTATTCTCATCAAAGACTTTAATGCTGCTATCTACCTACATTTTAGTATTCTCCTCTTCTCCATTTTCATCTTCCACTGGTAAGAAATCAAAAATGTTCTGTTAACAAATGTTGGGAAAGAATAGGAAGAGTCAGAAGTATATTTTCTTCTCTTTTTACCTTTTACTATGTTCCATTTATTATTGTCAGAAAATGCTAAATGGATCAGATTAATTTTACTTTCATTACACAGATGTCTTTGTTCTGGACTGTTGACACAGCACAGGTCAGTGCTATCGAACCGATTAGGTTGGCTGCCATATCACTATTAGTAGTGATAGTGATGATTACATTTTGTTTAACGGCATTGTTGCGAGTAACGCCTTGATGATGAACTGGAGATGGTAATGGCATTTAAATAGTCCTGAAAAAGTTTAACTATTGTGTGCACAAGCTATACAATGCACTATGGATAACCGTAATGCCAGAGGCTGGAATAAATATTTATCTTCGCTAAGAAATAAGTAAAGCAAGGCTGTGTCCACGGGTGGGGGGTTAACTTCCCTCCCATGAGAACTGAAATAGTCATTATAAATGCAAAAAAATCACAAATTTAAAATAAATATTGATGATTTTTTAGGGTGTTCTTACCTACTTTTAAAAGAAAAAAGAAAAAATATGCTCCATATTTTTAGGTACTTCATTAATATTTTATGCAAAAATTTTTTTATTGCGAGTATAATTAATAACATATGTAATTTTTATTAATGTTCATATACAAGGTAATTCATTTATGTAAATTATTAATATATAAATCAAAATTATGGAAATTATTAATAGTACGAATATTAGTGAAAAATGTATTATAAAATAAATATGCAAAGAAAATTTTCACCCCCCCCCCACTTCCAAAATTCTGGGCACGGGCCTGAAGTAAAGTGATAATACAATTATAAATTAGATGATGTGAATATAAAATATGGAAAGATCTTAACCGAGATCAGTAATCTGAACACAAGAAACACACATCATACAATTTTTAACACAAACCAATACTGAACAATAATGATTTAACTAGAATTTTAAAATGCTTTTGATTCATTTCATTATTATTTATTGACAGTACTGTGGATTATCATTACACATTATTTTTTCTTTAAAATGATGTTATTACATTATTCCATATGTTCGCCTTTTATCTCTTTTTTTTTTTTTTATGTTCTTTTTGTCATAAACTTGTTTTAAGGCTGAGGTTCACTCCAAATTTTTTAAGGTTAGAATAAACAACTAAGAAAGTTTTTTAATTCTCCTGAACTTTTTAAAATAAGTTTTTATAGAGAGTATATTATATTGTTCGAAAATATTTCACAAACTTAAGTTTGGAAATTTCTCATTTATCTCGATTTAACCATTTTAGATATCACAGAAAGATGAAATACTTGAATATTAAATTTGTGGTTCATGAACAACAGGAAAACATAGAACACAAACATTTTGAACAGGAACGAAAAAATGTTTATTAAAAATTATGGAAATTGCTCATGTTGCAACATATTTTTTGTCATTCTTCCAAAATATTATTAGTATCCATTTTAAAATAAAGAAAGAAAGGAACTAAAGCAGGACATAAAAACTGTAGAACATAAAATAGGTCCTCTATTGAATATTTTAATCGAGATGACATCACTAGTATATTTGAATAACGCGAGTACAATGGAATCAAAGAAATAATTAAAATTTCATCTGAAATGTTTGAATATGACGTCACTAGTGATGTCTTGTAAATCTTGGATTCCTGTGTAGACTACTGTGTATAAAATCTCGCACCCATGCGTACTTCCAGGACAATAGTCTTATGATAGGCTATGTTTTCAGGTGTATTATATGGCCATTATCTATTTGTCTTTTTTTTTTTTTATATTAATTTTTTCACCATGAATAACATTTTCCTAAATTAGTCAGTAAGTCATGTGTTTTTAACTTGCATATATACACAAGACGTTAGATTTCCAAATTGCGGGAAGAGGTTAAGCCTAATGAGGAAGAAGCAGAATAGCGAAAAGAACAGGTATATAACATTAACAGTTATTAAAGTAACAGGGAATAACAGTATTTCTTTATATTACCTAATTTAGTTAAAGAACGAAATACTGGTAATAAAATAGCAAAAACTAAATTTTATGCTAAAAATGCAGTGAAATTTCTTGGTTATGTGGTTATAAAAATTTATCAAAATTCTTTTGTTGACATTGTTTACTATAATGAAATTTTTCTTAAGAAAACCCTACGAAAAAAGTTTAGAAAAATTATTGAAATAGTTAGAAGTAATTATGTACATCAAAAGATAATAGATATAATTACTTTTTCACCACTTTAAATATTATTATTTTGTAATAAAATTAATGTAAAAATACAATAGATGAAGTTCTAGGGAATTATTGCATTTATTTGCAAACAAATAATGGGCAATTACAAATTTATTTAAAAAATCGTATTGTTCTTAGTGGAGAATCTGCAACAATTTCGAACTATATAATTGAAGTTTGCATTGAACATCTAATACAAATAAATAAAACCAAGTTTTAAAGACAAAATTTGTTGCTATTATTGTTGATGAAGATGTTTTTAAAAAATCACAGATTTCTATAACTTTTCGTCATGTTAATAGTGCAAGTGGCGAGGATAATTAAACGACTGATCAAATTACAAAATGTATTCTTGCCAATTTAGATGAATTTTATTGCAGTAATAAGTTTATAGTAGCCAATTGTGTCATGAATAGTCATGATGCATCTGTTAAAGTAGGGAAAAGCAATGGAATTACTGTTAAAGTCCGGGAGTTTATAGGCATTATTTGCAGCGTGTTATGCATAATTAAATTAAAACTAGGTAAAAAATATTAAACAGTGTAAAGTATTTTTAATAACGCTGTTCGTTGTTGTTTAACTTATCAAAAAAATTGTACATTCTTGATGAAATTATGAAAAATTGCTACCCTTTGGTAGCACTTACCAGATGGTTGTATAATATAATTGTTTTGATAAAATAATTTATATTCCCAGGAAAAGAATAATTGTTATTTGATTTTATTTTCAAAAAGTAATACAACATTCAGCACTGAAATATGTTATTTTGCAAAAGGTTTCCATAACAACTTTTTTGATTTTAAATTGAATTTTATTTTATGAACTAATTAATTAATTACGTCCTGGAGAGTTATTTATTTTAAAAATTCATTACTATTAAAAATATCTGTAGTATGGTGATCGGAATATACAGCAAGATAAGAGTATATGAATTTCAGTTCGAAATAAATAATAATAACAACAATAATAATGTAAGTATATGTTAAATTTAATATTTATTAGTAATTGTAGATATATAAATGCTTTTGTTTATGCTTTTATAAATTTTATGAATAATGTAGGTATGCCATCTGTGTTTAAAGAATTTTAGTAATAAAATGAATTTAAATTGATATATTACTTCAGTTCATAAGAAACTGAAACAATCGTATTATTCTGTAAGTATAAATGGAATTATAAATGTTAATTTTTTAAACAAATAATAAAAAATTATGTATGTGTGGTGCACATTAAAAACAAAAAGGCGAATAAAAGTTTGTTATGAAAAGAATAAATTTTGTTAATATTTTATTACACTAGAATAACGTTATAAATGCGGCGAATAATTCCATACCAACCAGAAATAAGAAAAGTCATAAGCCATGGATAACGCAAGAAATATTAAATCTAATGGATGATAGAAGGAAAATTACAATAGTCTGAACAGAAGTATAGTGAAGAAATGCACAGAAGCGAAAAGAAAATGGTATGATAAAAAATGCAAAGAAATTGAAGAATTGGAAGCACTACACAGTGATAGAGAGCTACATACCAAAATCAGACAGATGATGGATATCCACAAGAAGAAGAGAAATGGTTTAGCATATATACGAGACAAGAATGGAAAATACTGTGTGAGCAATAAAGAAACGCAGGAGGCATGGATAAAATACATACAAGAACTGTACGGCGACGACTCGCGCCCACTTCAAATGGATAATATTACGCAAGAAGCAGCACCAAAGATAGAAATGTGGGAATTAAGAAACGCTATCAAAAAAGCCAGAAAACATAAAGCCATGGGCGAAGATTCCATTCCCGCTGATTTAATCAAACATCTTACACCAAGTTATGAAAAAGAGCTACTGAAAATCATCAACAATATTTACAATGAGGGTGTGATACCTGAAGACTTTAAAGCTGTGAATTTTATACCAATACCGAAGAAAAATAACTCGCAAACATGCTCAGAATACAGAATCATTGCATTGATGAGTCACACGTTAAAACTATTATTAGCGATAATAAACTCTAGAATCGAACGGAAGCTGGAAAAGAATCTGAGTGAGACTCAGTATGGCTTCGTTGTCAAAAAGGGAACCAGAGATGCGATTGCTCTTCTAAAAGTGGTAATACAGAGGGCCCTAAATGCAAATAGAGAAATCTTTGCATGCTTCATCGATTACGAAAAGGCGTTTGATCGCGTTAACCACAAAAAGCTGATGGGAATTCTACAGAAGCACAACATCGATGATAAAGACCTACGACTGATTAGAAATCTATACTGGAACCAGTGCGCAAGTATAAAGATCGGCACCAACTACTCCGAAGATAAATGTAAAATAAGGAAGGGAGTGAGACAAGGATGTCCTCTTTCACCTAGGCTATTCAATATATATGCAGAAGAAATGATGAAAGAAGCAAAAATTGAGAAAATGGGATTGAAAATAAACGGCCGAAAGATAAACGAAATAAGTTATGCAGACGACAAAGTGATAATAGCCGAATCTAAAATTCAAATGCAAAATATGTTAGATAAAATAAACAACGCAGGATTGAAATATGGCATGAAGATTAATATGGAAAAGACAAAACTAATGAAAATCTCTAGAAATGATGTTAACGAAGTAAATATAAAAATCGAAAATCAAAAAATAGAAAACGTGGCAGAATTTAGATATCTAGGCGCATTAATAAACAATGACGGAAGAGACCAGAAAGAAATAAGAACAAGAATCGGTATGGCGAAGAAGGCATTTAACAACATCAGCAGAGTGCTTGGAAATCGAAATATGAGTTTAAGCCTTCGGAAAAGAATAATGCGCTGCTATGTATGGACCGTCCTAAAATATTCCTGTGAAACATGGACCATGAATGCAAACTGCGAAAAAAGATTAGCAGCTTTCGAGATGTGGTGCTATCGGAGGCTATTGAAAATATCATGGACCGAACACATAAAAAATACGGCAGTGTTAGCAAAAGTAGAGGAAAAACAGAAGCTAGTCGAAGATATCAAAAATCGAAAAATGAAATATCTGGCTCACAAATTTAGAGAAAACGACTTGTTCATGCTGGTGGTACAAGGGAAGATACAAGGAAAACCGATAAAAGGACGAAGGAGATTAGAATTAATGACAACGAACCTTCCGGCAAACTCAACATGTAAAAGTCTACGAGAGACGATTACTCGGGCCAGAGATAGATTAATTTAATAATGCATGCAATCTCTTGTCTCAAGAGACGCAACCATGATGATGATGATTACAGTGTATTAGATGTAGTAGAAGTTTTGCTAGCAAATAGAATTTGACAAGACATTATAAAAATAATGAATGTGGACATAACAAAAATGATAATGTAACTTTCTGATGCGAAGAAAGGTGTATTTCGTGAATTCCACAGTTTGTGAATTGTTTTGAAGGTGGTTATCAAAAAAATGTTACATTAGAACCTTATTTATTATTTTGCTTTTATTTTATGATGTAAATATATAAAAATATATATATAAACACATGTATCTTAATAACACCCAGCTAGTTTTCCTAGTACACTACCTATATCTGTACAACTGAGATGTACAAATAGGTAGTCGCCGATGGTCAGAAGCTGAGTATGGCACTATATAGAAAGAAGTTTTCATCTAAGAACCTAAAAAACACAAAATTTAAATTAAATTATAATAATTATGTATTTTAAAAATATGTTTAAATTTCTAAAGAGATTGTTATTTGATTTTCTTTATGAAACAAGGTATTCCTCAAATCTATTGTCTACCACATAAGACGTGTAGTTATAACCCTCCTTTCGCCCCTACCTATGAAAAACTCTAGAATCACCCGCATGCGAATATGATATAGTTATACTTTTATAACTTTTACTTACAAATATATTATCATTTTTGTTATGTCCACATTCATTATTTCTGTTATGTCTTGTCAGATTCCATTTGCTAGCAAAACTTCTACTACATCTAGTACACTATAATAGTAAAATATTAATGAAATTTATTCATTTCATAACAAATTTTTATTTACCTATTTTTTAACACGCACCCATATATAATTTTTTATTATTTGTTAAAAAAATGAGCATGTATAATTCCATTTATACTTACAGAATAACACGATTGTTTCAGTTTCTTATGAACTGAAGTAATATATCAATTTAAATTCATTTTATTACTAAAATTCTTTAAACAATTATTCATAAAATTTATAAAAGCATAAACAAAAGCATTTATATATCTACAATTACTAATAAATATTAAATTTACCGTATAATCGCATTATTATTGCTGTTATTATTATTCATTTCGAATTTAAATCCATATACTCTTATCTGGGAACAAAAAATAAAAAATAGAAATACGTACAAAATATAAATTCATACATTCTTATTAGTATCCATTGGATCCAGAAAAAAACGCAAGAAATCGCTCTGTTATATTAATCACTGTTATTATGATAATACGTTCTTTTCGCTATTCTGCTTCTTCCTCATTAGGCTTAACCTCTTCCCGCGATTTGGAAATCTAACGTCCTGTCATATATACTGTGAGTTGGTGGTTCTTTTGTCATTATTGTTGAATAAAGGAATGTTTAATCCGTCGATGTAAAATATAATTATATGAAATGAATTGTAATAGGAGAACTGCAGTCTAAATAAAAATGTTAAGGAGAATGCAACTGTTGCAATAAATTGTTTAAAAATATTTGTACTCTAAATTTTACATTTATTTGTTATATGCTGCTTTGTTAATCGAGAGTCGAATATTCATCGGGTTACTGTTAAACTTTTAATGAATTACAGAAATTGAACAACACATTAAAACATTAATTGTACCCGAACGTTTTTTTCTGGATTGTTACCGGAGGTACGAATAATTTTTCAGTTCATCAATAATCTTTTAGTGAACTAAAGCTTTGTGAAATCTGGGCCTTGTGTTAAAATAGTAATTGAGCCGAAAGGTTCCAGAAATAGATCGGTTAAAATGTAAAACGATGTTCGATTATTTAAAAATTTATAACTTTCGCAAGTAAGGCCCATTGCCCGGAGTGCGAAATGTGAAATGTGTAATGTGTTTTCTAAAAATCGATTACTGTATACAGAATCGGCCTTAACGATCCAGTCGCCCCGAACGAGTCATTCATTTGACGCCCTTTATTAATTTATATTATAATTTTAAAAAACTTGTTTTGAATTTGGTACCATATTTTTTATTGAATTTAATATAATACAAAACAACAAAAATTTATTTATTATTATTATTAATATTTTTTACCAATTACTTCTCTATGCAATGTACCTATATTGTTTCTAAGTTAGTCATCAAACATTTAATGAATTAAACAAACAACTAAAACGTAATTTTTCTAGCTTTTTTGTCAGCAAACTTTCCAATAAGACTGGCAAAATCTAAGTTATCTGAAACTTGATTTTCAATGGACAGCAAGGCCAAACTGGTCAATCTTGTTTGAGACACTGTTGATCGCAAGCACGTTTTTATCAATTTTAGTATCGAAAAATTGTGTTCTACACTTGCAACAGTCACTGCTGTTGTTAACAGAATACACAACGTTATGCAGATGGTGGGATATAACTCATGAAGGTTGTGCTTTTTAAATTTGAACGAAGCGGATGATGATAGTGAGGAGAAAAAGAACAAAGAATATTGCTTACCAAAAACTGATTCAGCAATGAATGCGAAATAACCAGCGAAACACTACTCTTAGCAGACACCAATTATTGAAAAAAAAAAAAAAGTTTCTACCTTATGAATTTTCTGCTTCTGGTTGAAAAATACATTTAACAATGGATCACATTCGTCTAATTTCTTACACTAGTCAATGAGAAATGTAACAAACGACAAAATGACAACTCGTGTTAGATGTGCTGAATATTCAAACTTACTCTCACAAGATTAATTCATAAAAGTTTTTTTCAAAACGCATTTCAAGTGTTTCATATACACATAGGTAATAGTTGTTTTTTGTATAACATTTCTTTGCCATTTTTAATTATATATTTTTTGTTTGTAATTTATATAAATATTTGTCTCTTTTTTTATTTAATTTCTATATAATTGGAAAACTAATTGAAATGGTTAGGAAGTATGAATTTGTATACAATACAGAACACAGGGATTTAAAAAATATAAATACGAAAGATGATATTTGGGCTGTAATTACACAAAAACTTGAAATAAAAGATGGTAAATTATTTTTCGTCTGTATTTAAACTTTACATGCAGTTTTAAAATCTGTTGTTTTGAATTTTATTATCATATAGAAAAATTAAAATATCACTTAGAAAATTTTTATTAATTTTATAATTTATTTTTGTGAAGAAAATATTGAATTTCAGAAAAATGTCCATTAAAATTTAATAATGTAAAGTGATTAAATTAAAAGCAATAATTATATTGTAGTGTTTTAATTAGGATATTAAGCTAAAAACTAAAAATTATTATACTTTAGTAAAATATTAATTATTTAATTTTGATCCTACATAAATATATAAATGTACTATTAGGTTTTATATAAAATGATACAAAAGTTTGGAACAAGTTCAGCGTTATTTATAAGTCTAATATGCATAAATTTTTAATGTTTCAATATCTGTAACATATATACAGAGTTTGATTTTGTTAATACTCGTGAGTATTTAATTTGTTGTCGATTAAATAAGTAACACTTTATTAGGTATATAATAAACTTTGTTAACACAGAAACCTATTTTAAAATGAAAACAAACGATTAAAGATAAAAGTAAAAGACTGAATAAAAATTCAATAATTTAATCGTAAACTATTATTTCCTCGCTCAGCAAACTTGGTGCAATGAGAAATCGAAAAAAATGCAGAGCAACGGGCCTAATTCTTTATTCGATAAAAAAAGTGTTGCAAATAATACCACCGACGATTAAAAAATAATTTTTCGTTTTAATTTAAAATTGTAGAGTATATAAATATTCATTATTCTGTTTGACACGTAAATCTTAAATAAAATTTTATTTCTGTACGGTGGAAGTTTCTTGAAAACGGGCTTTTGAGCTGTTGCTATCGATTTTTCTTTCATAATTACAGGCTTTACTGTACAATAGTACCTGTAGCAAATAAAATATAAAGCTTAAATGAAAATATCTAAAATTAATTTTTAGAAGTTCAAAAACAATACGATTTAAAACGAAGTTAACTGATACTGATTTGAAATTACGATGGAAAATCGGTTGCTATGGAGATGATTAAATCAACTAAAAATATTTTGATAGTTTGAGTTTAGTAATGCCCACATTAGCAGCTTAATGTGCATCGACGATTAGTTAATTTGTTGAAATGGGGCTTGTTTTGTCCAAGTCAAAAGAATTTAAAGAACCACGAACCATTCAGAAGAGATACTCATGGTATGTGCGTTTTTTTGTTTATCATCCGTAGCAAAAAGTGCTGTTTTTTTTTTATTTTATTTTCTGTAAAATTATTTATTTACTGATATACTAGGGAACAGAGAAATTCGTTATCAATCGGAAATTATATAATACAAAAATTAAATAACACCGAAGAATACAAATACCCGGGAACTGTGAATGGCGAACAGCTAGTAATTCAATTTTGTAGTAATAGTTCAATATATATCCTAGATTGGTCAAGCAGCATTACGATCGATGACTGCGAAAACTGTAAAATTATTATGGGACCAGTAAAAGGAAGGTATAATTCTTCCATTTATAATTAAATATATATATATATATATAATGTAAAACACTTTATGCATTTAAGCATTGCTTGTCATTTCACTGTGTACATTAAACAGTATTTTCATGCTGTGCGTCGTAGAATAAAAGCCGGCACAATTGTCGAATGGCTAGAACATTTGGTTATTAATATAACCGTTATGAGTTCCATCCGTAGCACTAAAAATCGAAAATTAAATACAAAGTTTAATAGTTGCGTAAAGGGTGATAACAAACCACCATGCAGAACATTATAAGCGTGTGAACGGTGTATAGACAAACAAACCTGGATTACCCTTGTATGGCAATGTGACTAACGAGCGAGATTACAGTTTAGTCTAAAGCAGGGCCATGCCCAGAATTTTGACGGGGGGGGGGGGGGGCTGAAAATGCATTTTTTATTAATATTTATATTATTAATAATTTCCGTCATTTTGATTTATATATTAATAATTTACATAAATAAATTACTGTATAAACATTAATAAAAATTACATATTATTGATTATACTCGTAATAAAAAATTTTGCATAAAATATTAATGAAGTACCTAAAAATATGGAGCTTTTTTTTAATGTAAAAACACCCTAAAAAATAATTAATATTTATTTTAAATTTTTGATTTTTTTCAGTTTTTTGTGCATTTATAATAACTATTTCAGTTCTAATGTTCCCCCATGGACACGGCGTTGGTTTAAAGATGATATGAATATTATGAATATTGTATATGAAATTAGTTTTCCAATACTACCTATATATATATAAATAAAAAACAAATAGTAATACCGATACTTAGAATCGAATTATGCGACAAAATGAATGATTAGTAAATTAAATGGCTCCATACAGTGGTGAAAATATAACTAATATTAAATTCGATTTTATTAAAAGTCGAATAATTCTCGTTTTAAAAAATCGGAATGAAATTTTAACTTAAATCGATTTTTACAAATTAAATGAAATTTTAGACGAATTAATTAAAAAAATTACACAAATGTTTTTGATTGAAATTCGTCACAGACTTGTATAGAAACATATCGGAAATGTTGAAACTAACGCTGTATTAAAATAATTATAAAAATAATTTTAACTAATGTATATGTTATTATATTATACCGAATTATCATATTGCAAATAACAATTACGTGAAGAAGAATATCTTTATAAATATATTTATATATATAAAATAGGCAAAGACAAACCAGTTCAGTACCTTTTTCACTCCTGTTTATTAACCGATTTTTTTTTTTTTTTTTTGTTTAGTAGCTATTGACGATCTTTAGTGTTATCAGTAAAAAAATTTTGGAAACAGTTATTTTTTTTTTTAATTTAAATAAAATATGAATACAAAAAATTAAAAAAGAAATCGCTATAGCCAGTAAATTTGTTCTTATTAAAATGTTTTAATTTTTTTTAACAATTATCATTATTGGTTTTTTTTTTGCAGTACACTAAATCTTAAGGTGTCATTTAACATCAATTAATGAGGGTTTTTAAATTGTGATTTACTGTTATATTATTGATTTATTTTTTATTTAATTATAATGGTACTAAATTGTTTTGTATTTTAAATGCATATAAACGTGTCGGTACCGTGCCCAGAATTTTGAAAGGGGGGGGTGAAAATTTTCTTCGCATATTTATTTTATAAATAACAATACATTTTTCACTAATATTAATACTATTAATAATTTCTATCATAAAATAGCATATTTTTTCTTTTGTTTTTGAACGTAAGAACATCCTAAAAAATCATCAATATTTACTTTAAATGTTTGATTTTTTTGTATTTATAATAACTATTTCAGTTCTAATGGGGTGATTAACGCCCTCGTGGACACGGCTCTGAAACATGTATGTTTACAGATACCTATACAATCAACAAATGTATAAGAGTAGAAAAAAAAAATTATGGAAATATGCAAATTCATATATGTTTTCCTCAAATTTTTAATAATAATTATGGTCGAATACTAGTGTATATATATATATATACATATACATATATATACATATACATACATATACATACATATATATATATACTTGGCCATTTTGGCTCGCAATGGGCTGTACCCCTTGACCCTTCTTGATTAACTTTGTATAAAATGATCCAAATTTACAACGTAATTCTTAGGCCGGCCCCCGTGAGATGTTGTAACGAAAAAATATCCCAATTTTATATAATAAAAAAAAAAATATATAACCAATTATTTATACCATAAATTTTATTAAACTATTGAAATAACTTAACATACTACAACATATATAAATAATACTTTTTTTGCATTTCCATGGCATTATTAAATTAGCAATATAGTTTTTACGCGCTTCTCACTATGATAGGACCTCTTATTCATCAACTTGCACAGTAATAATTAGTGTATTCATTATGTTTCCAAAAACGAAAACCGCCACCGAACGTAAACGTGAATTGCGGAAACAAAATCGAGATGACAAACTGTGTGCAATCGAAATGAACTTGTCACATTTATACGTGATACGCTTTTTGGTTCGAAAACGACATATGTAAAAAAGTTCGAAGCGTTTGATAGCATTTTAAGCCAACTGCCTATGTTATACTAATAAAAAATAATAATAAAAAAAGAGAAACAAACAAAACGGCCTCACTGACTGCTGGTAGGATAAATATTTGCAATATGAAACGGTTATAAATACTGCTGAACAGTTTTATTACCCGATGAACTAGGTGAGTATACGATCTGTCTTATCTGCCAATTGTGCAAAAAAACACGAACGCGGTGAAAAACAATTTGACACGACAGTTACATACACACGAACTGTATAATTAAATGGTTTACCTAATTCAAATAATATTATATTGTAAATATCAATAATGTAAAAATAATTATCCTTTTTGGTATCATAGATAATGGCAAGTACGTTTTACACAATTCAGTATGTTAAGACCAGCTTGTTTTCAGGGAAACTAAAGTGGATTAAAAATTTGTCCAAAAGCAAGCTTTTAAACTTATAATTTGCGTCGGAAGTTGAATTTTAAAATATGTTAGCCCTTTCCAAAAAACATACTACTAGTGGTCCGTTAAGTATTTATTATTATTTCTTTTTGGGGGAAGGGTTCGTCAATTATGAATATTAAACCAGCACGAAAGGATTTTATCTGTATTTTCAAGGTAGAGTAACGAAATTTAAACAAGATCCTGCCTTAACGAAATAGCATTGCCTAATCAACTACGCCACAGTAAGGAAATGTTTACTATTATTTTAATAAGTATAAATAATACATAATTTGTATTACACAGTTTAAAAATATTTTTAAAAAAAGTATGTTTTAATTTTAAATCTCGTATAGTTTCTATATGATATGCTAATGGAATTTGTTGTTTTCCCTAAAACAGCATTTGAATTAAATGTAATTCCCAATTTACCCAGCTAGCACTGGAGATTAGTTCAATTTATCTCATCAGGAAATTGCCTGCATCCAACAGTGGATTTAAATGGGCATATCGTGATATCGTGAATAACAAAATGTTATATTACTGAAAAGTGTTAGAAGTCTATAACAGAAGACATGAATTAAGTGATTGGTTTATGGAAATAATTTTTATGAAGAGCTGTTTTGATCACTACCTTAAACATAATGCATATGTGAAAAACTTTTCTATTTCTTCTGTTTTTTATTTATTAATAATAATTAACATCGCTTAATTTTTTTTGTTTACTCAACTGGAAAAAAACGAACATCATCTATTCTAAACATCAATAACAAACAATGGAGAGATCGGAAAAAGGAAATATGGAAAATATAATTAGTAGAGTGCCATAAAGGGGGTCGCGATAGCCTAGTTGCTAGAGCGCTTGACTTCCGATATGGCGGTCACGGGTTCGATCCCGAGCGACGACGAACTTCTTATTACAAGAATTAAATAAAAATAAATAATCGCTAATAGAATCATATGGAAGGCAATGGCAAACCACCAAGTACAACATCATATGCGCGCTAGGTCAGTACAGAGCAGACCCACACCGGACGGACTGCACTTGTAGCGCGATAAATCAAACGATTACTGTCAGTCCCGAATGTAGTCTTGCGTGTGTACACCTGCGTTGCATATTACAATTGCCTGGTACACAACCTATATCGGTACAGCTAAATGTACGAATAGGTTGCGCCAACGCGCTATGCAGCGTACGGCAACGACAAGAGCAAGGCTCTTTAAATATATAAGATAAGATAAGAGTGCCATAAAGGAAAAAATACTATTTAAAGGCTTGGAAATAAAAAAAATAATAATAAAATAATTGCTCGAAGAAAGAACATGTACATAAGCTGTAATCAAAAGTAAACAATAATGTACTTGAATGAAAACTAAACAAAAAACATTACTAAATTGTCAACTGATGACGTTGTAGACTGTGATGGAACATTATTTCTAGCAACACTATATTTACTTTGCACATTTTTCTTCATGTGCAATATCAAACAGATAAAAGCATTAAATTCTTTTGATAATGTTTACAGGAGGTATTTTAAACTCGTTCTTTTTCAGTATTATGCGTTTCTTCAATTTAGATTTTTTTTTTTTTAATATTTTAGCAGAAAAAAAATTTGTTGAATATTAATAGTTTTGAAAAGAAAAAATAAATAGATATGTAATTAATTTTGTTTTGTGGTTAATGGTCAGCGCTAAGTATTAGTTTGATGGTTTGTGCAAAATGTTTTTGAACAACTAAAACATTATACTCATTCCACATAAAAATGAAGCATTTTATAATGTTATTGAGTTAATTTAATTTTTTTAAAAATGAACACAGTTATACAGTAAATAATTGGAATAAGAAATTCATACAACATAACAAAAGTAAACATTTTTAATTTTATTTTAATTATATCTTTACTTAATTTTTCTAATAATAAACTGTCAGAAAATTTTTTTATTGTTATTAAAAAAATGTACTAAAAGTAATTAAAATTAAATACACAAATTTATCTTTGCATAAACAGTGCTAATCATTATTTTCTTATCTCAGTAGTAATTATTAATAATTTGTGTATTATATAAATAGATTATTTACTAAAATTATTTATTTTATATAGCGATGGAGATGAAAAAGAAGTTAAATATTAATAATTTAAAAATGGGCTTGTATAAATTTTGGATAAACACAATTAATCAAAAGTACATAATTTTGTAGACGTGTGTTAAAATCAATTCTTCTGTGATACTAATATTATAATGTGTATTAAAATCTAATTTATATTCTATTTTGCTTATATGAAATAATTATATCTGTGCTTTCATATTTTACTCTCTTATTTTTACTTTGATATAATAATAAATGAGTTCGATTTTAACAAAAAAAATAAAAATAAAAAATATGTATATTAGTGAGTTTTTTTTTAATAATTTAAATTAAACGACTGCTACAACATGAATCAAATATTTAAGTCACTTTTACATTTTATTGTGTTAAAAACTTTCTGTTTCAATTTTTTTCAAAATGATAAATGAATAAATATTGTTTTTAAAACATTGGGCTGAAAGGTTTATTTTTGAAAATTTCTTATTTATATTGGATTAGAAATTTGAATTTATTTAGTTGTTCTTTACAAAGATTACGAATATATTCTGTAACATAAATAGTTTTTTTATTAATAATTCAATTTTAGATTTATTTTCAATTCAAGATGAATTTTAGCATTACCTAAGATAAAATAATTTTTACTTTTCCTTACAGAAGTAGTGCGTAGTATTTTTTATATTGTTTTAATGCATTGTTATACCCTTTTTCCTTAAAAAATAGAAAAACAAAATTAACTTCAAGGTACATATTACAAATATTAAACAGTAAAATAACTCAATTTTTGTTTAATGTTTGTGACAACATTATTTTTGTTACAGTATTTTTGTGAGAGATTGTATCGATTGTGTAATTATCGGAGCCTGCGAACAATTTCGTGCTCGAGATTGCGACACGATTACAATTTCTTTATATTGTTCAACTCAGCCGGTAATTGAATCTTCAATTAACATAAATTTTACTTGTTATCAGCTACATTACTGCGGTCTAGAAGGTATTGAATAGTTATAAATTTAATAGTAGAATAACAAAAAAAATTATCAAATTTGAAAGTATTATATTTATTATTATTATTATTATTATTATTATTATTATTAAGACGGTTTGTTAGGTTTTTAAAATATAAAACTAATTTGGTTGACTTTTTGACTACTCCATAGGTTGATCTGTGGAATCTTCTGAACCTGTTAATTCAGCTGTCTTTCAATTTGTGACTAATAAGTAGATTGTTAATATTCGATTACATAAAATCTTGATAAGAACCTTTTAAATTTTTTAACAAATTTCTGTAATTACTAATCATATTGAAAACCATAAAAATGTTTATTTATGGAATGTTACAGTGTATTAAAAATGGTACAAAAATTCTACAAAATAACTTATCTGTGGTTCATATACAGTGAGCCACAATAATATCCGGGCACCGATGTACCCAATGAATATACGCTAAAAACAAAGAGAAAAAAATGCTTTACTGTTGAAGCAAGTAACGAAAATAGAAAAATAGGTATCTCCTTAATATATTCTAAAAAAAAAAAAAAAAAACATTAAAAAAGCATAGCTTACGATATAAAAAACACAAAAATTACAAATTTTAAACGTCACATTAATATCCGGGCAAACGAAAAAATAAAATAAAGGAGCTCTCCAAATAACTGAATATCTACTTCCTGGAAAAATTCATCCACGACCGCTTTCAACCTGCGCGGCATTGAACAAACTAATTTTTGTAGATAATCAAGGGGAATTTTCTGTCATTCATCTTTTAGACGACTTTTTAATTCATTACATTTGGAAATCGGCTTTTCACGAATCCTCTTATTGAGTTAGTCTTGTAGGTTCTCTATGGGATTGCAATCTGGAGACTGTGGTGGTGTGGCAAGGATGTGGGGGCAATTATAGAGAATCCACTCTCGAGTTTTGTACGCTGTATGTTTTGGATCATTATCTTGATATAAGTAAAATGACTCCAAGATGCCCAATTTTTCAGCGCTTTGGCATAAATTGTGCCGTAAAATGTCGACATATAGATCGCTATTCATAGTACCATCAATGGTGACTAAAGATCTCACACCACTCGCCGCGAAACACCCCTACATCTGTACATTTCCTCCGCCGTGTTTAATTGATGCAGTCAGAGTTTTTAATTCACATGCAGTATTCGGTTTACGCCATACTTTTTGTTTTCCATCACTCCCAAAGACGTTAAACTTGGACTCATCAACAAAAATGCCGTTCTTCCAGAACTCCTCCGAATAAAATTGGTATTGTTCTGCGAACGCGAGCTGTTTTTTTATATTGGCAGAACTAATGTAGGGTTTTCTGCGAGTAGTGCGGGAAAAGTACCCCATTTCTTTTATGGCCCGACGTACTATTTCGGCTGAAATTTCTATCATTTTACTCTCTCTCAGTGCCGTAGTTGGTTTCGGTGCACTTACTTTAGGGTTTCTTTCTATTTCTCGCCGAATAAAACGCATATCGTATTTTGTTAGCATTTTCAGTTTCCCTTTTTGAGATTTCGAGTCGATGCAATTTTCCCTTTCGAAGCGACGAAGAACTTCATGCGCCGTATTTTTTGGAATATTCAGTAGCTATTGATACGGATTCGGTATTTACGGCGCTATCTAGCGATGATGTCGAGCTAGAAATTATTCTCCGTTTAAAATCATTAATTTTCGATCTCTCGGCATCATCGTATTGTTCGTTGTCGGCGGAGAATACAGCCGGGATATTTACACGACCGAATTTGTTATTTCCGATTCTCGTCGAATTTCGGGTAGTGTTAGGGGTTGTGTAAGTGTCCTGGTATGTGTGGTCCGCGACAACAGGATAGTGCCTGTCGGCCGCGTGAGCCGTGTGTGAAGATCAGCGCTGTAGCGGCTATGCCATCTTAAGTGATAAGGATTTCGGCAATGTACCGTTAGTTTTGTTTAATTATTATCGAGCGAATTTGTACCGTTAGTTACCGTTTGATTGATCACGAAACGAGTCGTCATAACAATAGTCAAAAGTTCGTTAATCTAGTCGTTCGTCATATATGTTAAATCTATTTGCGCGGTTGAGTTACCTTTTCGATAAATATTAAAAATCTAGTCGAAGTCAGCGCCGCGAATGCAACGTTCATTTTTCTAGTCCTCACCGAATGAGTTTTTTCTTTTTGTTACGCGGTGGTATTATTTTTTTTTGTTGTTATGTTATATTTGTGACGATATACACGTATGTTCAAAAAAAAGAACGGTCTTATTATTTTTATCTTTGTCGGCAAATTTCTTTCGCAAAAGCCTGACGCTCTGCTTGGCAGAGTTAATTCGGTCGTGGTAGTCCGTAATTTACCACTGGCGCCCGTAAACCATAAATATCATCGAATCATAACAACCTGGGCTTTCCGTAGAAGAGACCCGAAAATCCTCAAGTCGTAACACTATGCAATCCTCCGTTCTGAAAAACCTTTTTCATTCTTCCAAATTACTAATTGACGCATTTCCGAAGACGTATTTTTACTCGTTCGCGACATTTCACTGCACTAATACGCACTTTTTTAACAATTACCGTAACAGACGTACTGTTTAATTATAATTTACATTTTCGAGTAACGACTCGCATTACTGCGATGACTCATATCAGTACCGCGTCTTAGTTGATGCACCTGGGAAAAACTCATGAGTGTTTTACTGCACTTAGTTCTATTTGCCCGGATATTAATGTGGCGCTTAAAATTCGTAATTTTTGTGTTTTTTGTATCGTAAGCCGTGTTTTTTTTAATGTTTTTGCTTTTTTTTTTTTTGAGAATATATTAAAGAGATACTTATTTTTCTATTTTCGTTACTTTTTTCAACAGTAAAACATTTTTTTCCATTGTTTTTGGCGTATATTCATTGGGTACGTCGGTGCCCGGATATTATTGTGGCTCACTGTATATATATATATATTTTTTTTTTTTTTGCACGCTATGTACAACAACTAGGCTAAAAGCCGCATCTATAATTAAAACTTAAATTATTAACGGAACAAAACAAATAGTTCTGAGGAAAGATATCACAGAAGAAATTGTAATTAGATTATCTTGAAGGATAATAGAGTTACTTTGATGAATATTTAATTTTTGTTTAAGGAAGGAATATAAAATACATTGCACTAAAATATGGTTTACAGTCATTTTTATGTTATATACAAGACATTGCACATGAAAAAATTTATCAAGTATGTGGCTGTGCGTCAGGCTAGTGTTTCCTATTTGAAGGTGACACAGAACGACCTGCTCTCTGCGACCATCCAGTTGATAATTCCACGCTCTTACACGTTTTTTAACAGTATAAAGATGGTCAGGTTCTTGTAGTTGATTCATCCAGTTTTATTGCCATAGTTCCAGCAAAATATCTTTTATCCAGCTTTTCACATCTTCAAAGAGAGTTTTTGTATACAATGCAGGAGTTAATCAAGAGACCCAATGATAGCAAGCCTGGGTTGAAGACGCAACTTATATATTGCTGAAGATGGATGTACAGTTGAATGCGGCAATACTTGGGATAAGGAATTTAATACACAAGTTTTCTAAGTGAGAAGCTGTGAATTTAAAAAGGAATGAATTTAGGAAGTCTGTAAGACCTGTTTTGTAGCAGTTAAATTTGGAGAGGAAATTGTATGTAGAAGGAAGACAAAAGTGTGGTCATTTTGTCACAGATATGGAGGTAGTTCAGAAGCCTCACAGCGTAGGCTTGAGATTGAAGTAGTCCGAAAAGCCTTAATCGTCATACAGATAGTTGAACGTTGAACACTTTCTAGGGATGAAAGAAGTGCTTTTGTTGCCGATAAATATAATGGAGTTCCACAATCGTACTTTGATGGAATCTGAGCTTAATAAACTTGGTACAGTGATGAATGATGGGGTCTGTACTTCATATGTGATAATGTGATAACTTCTTAATAAGGTTCTGCTTTTTTGCAAATGATTTTTTAAAGTAAAATGTATGGATTCCTCCACAACAACTTATTATCTAAAATGAATCCTAAATATTCTGTTCATTCAGTTACTGTTACTAATGAATTGTTTCGGCAAAGTTTTACAGAACGGTTACAAAGTTAAATTTTAAAGAAGTCTTTCCAAAATCTTATGTCTTGAAATATGATCAAACGTTTTATTTAGGTCAAAAAATGTAGTTATTAAATGAAGTCTTTTAGAAAACATTTCTTGTATAAATTCTGTTATGTATAAGACTTAGTCTATTTTATGGGTCATGCCTTTTGGAAATCACCTTAATAAGAGAAATGAGGTTTTTAGTTTTCAGCTTCCACTTTAGTCTACTGTTAATGATCCTATCTGGTACTTTACATAATATTGATGATAGGGATATCAGACGATAGCTATCTATATAATGAGAATTTTCATTGTCCTTTATTATAGGTACGATTAATGCTAGTTTTAAATTTACAATTGTTTTTTCAGCTGATCACATCCCGTTAAACATTGTAAGTATTTGACCTGTAACTGATTCTGGAGCTTTCTGTAACATGTAGATGTGTATGCCATCATGGCCTGTTTGATGAATAGCTTTCACTTCTTTAGAAAATAGTTGATTGTATGATTCTGAACTATCTGAATTGAAATCCAAATCTTAATGGATTAGTAAAGCTTTATATTTGTGACACTTTTTATGAAAATTAGTATATTTAGAAGCCAGAGAAAAATGTTTAATAAATTTATTTAGTACCAAAAGTTGATTTGTAATTATTTTATTGTTTATGTTCAGTGTTGATGGTATGAAATGAGTATTTGATCCTTCTATAGCTTTGATTTTTTTTTGCAGATAAATCTTGCCAGAGTGTTATAGTGGTTACAAAATGGTTTCACAGGCTTCTTTTGGCATATTTTAACGTCCATCTGGCTTTAGTTCTTCAGCGTTTAAATTCTATTAAATTTTCTAACGATGTATCTTTTTTGATATAATAAAACAAACTTTAATAACAAACAATATAGAACAATAAATTGAATAAATACCTATTTAGAAACGTTTTCGGGCATAACCCATCATCAGCTAACACTAACTTAAAGGAAACTTAAAACATACTGAAGTGAATATAGGGAATACATGTGTATATATAGTAGATGTAAAGAGGAATAAACATAGCAGGTATAAAAATCAATAGGTTGAAAATGCTAATAATTAATATAAAATATAAAATAAAACAAGAAGACAAAAAGTTAAATTTTTATATTAAACAGTGGATTATTATTATTAGGTGTTTGGTCATTTAAAATATTATTTTTATATTTATGTATATAATAATTTTCTGCAATGTTCATATTATTACCTTTGTGATAAGTGGCCAGGATGGTTACAGTATTTTCTATTGAATTTGGTTTATGTTTATTTTTAATTAGATGTTCTGCATAGGTTGATTTTTCTATTTCATTATTATTAAATGCTTTTATATGTTCTTTTATTTAAATCATTTAGAATGTCATTTTCAGTATTACTACTATTTTCATCAAAAATTAGTAGTGTATCATCTACATATCTAATAGTAGTAATACTGAAAATGACATTCTAAATGATTTAAATAAAATTCACAAAAATATTCATTATACTATGGAAAAAGAAGAAAATAACAAAATAAATTTCTTAGATATAACAATAATAAAATCAAAGGATAAGTTAACATATAATATTTATAGAAAACAAACCACCACTGATAATATAATTCATAAAACATCAAATCACCCAAACCAACATAAATATGCTTACTTCATGACTGCAATAAATAGATTATTAACTACACCCATGAATATAAATAAAAAACAAATAGAAATTAATATATTAAAGACTTTGGCAAGAAATAATGGTTATGACGAACAAATAATAGATAAACTAATTCACAAAATAAAATCAAAATCAAAATATATACAAAAATTAAGAGTCAATAATGCTACTAACAATAAAGGATGGATAACATTCACATTTATAAACAATAACATATACAAATTAACCAATTTATTCAAAAAACAAGGTTTAAATGTAGCATTCAAAACTAAAAATAATTTAAGATATAAAATAAACACCTTAAATTTAAAAAATAATAATATTTACGAAAATAGCGGTATATATAAAATAAATTGTACTGATTGTGAGAAATCATACATTGGTCAAACAGGGCGAAAAATTAATTGCAGATATGAAGAACATATAAAAGCATTTAATAATAATGAAATAGAAAAATCAACCTATGCAGAACATCTAATTAAAAATAAACATAAACCAAATTCAATAGAAAATACTGTAACCATCCTGGCCACTTATCACAAAGGTAATAATATGAACATTACAGAAAATTATTATATAAATAAATATAAAAATAATATTTTAAATGACCAAACACCTAATAATAATAATCCACTGTTTAATATAAAAATTTAACTTTTTGTCTTCTTGTTTTATTTTATATTTTATATTAATTATTAGCATTTTCAACCTATTGATTTTTATACCTGCTATGTTTATTCCTCTTTACATCTACTATATATACACATGTATTCCCTATATTCACTTCAGTATGTTTTAAGTTTCCTTTAAGTTAGTGTTAGCTGATGATGGGTTATGCCCGAAAACGTTTCTAAATAGGTATTTATCCAATTTATTGTTCTATATTGTTTGTTATTAAAGTTTGTTTTATTATACTATTTTAACAAACAGGATGTATTCACCTACATTTATCTTTTTTGAGTTTGTCTAGAGCCTTCCTTCTAATTTTTATTGCTTCCGGGGTAGTCTTTTGACCACCATGGAATTTTCTTATGACATTTTACAGATGGAGTAGTATATGTCTAAATTTGTATATCCTGCTGCAATTTTGTCTGCTCATTATGACGAGTTCGATTTTTTGTTGCTAGAGCTTCTGTATATTTTAGCCAATCTGTTTATGTTGGATTCCACTTAGGTAGATAATTATGCTGTAGAATATTTGAAGATCGATTACAATTGATGATAATTCATACATAGTCGTTTCCGGCTAGGTCAGCATGATGGAATATGAATAAGAAGTTTAACAATTTTGGAGATATAAAACATAAGTCAATTAGTGATCAACCAACATAAGACAAATTGAAATTAGTTAGTTTTCCAGTAGCTAAGATCGCTAAGTTTTGATCAATTAACATTTTCTATAGTATGAGCTCATTAGAATTATATTTGAGAGCTCCCCATAGAGGGTAGTGAGCATTGAAATTACCTTTAAATATGAACGGTGATGGTAAGACACAAAGCAATTTTTGTATGTCTCTTAATTTAATTGCTGATTTGAACGGAGATATATGGTACGGACTAAAAGTGCAGTTGGCGTAGAGTTTCATCTGCTGCTGATTGAATGTCTGACGGTAAAATTATCTGCTGATAGTTAATGTTTACACGAACTAGGACTCCCCCAATGTGCGCAACCACCAAGCACCGGTCTAGATTCGAGAACTTTATAATTTTTTAGTTTTAGATATTGATTTGGTTTTAAGTGGGTCTCTTGGATACACAGGAAAAGTAGGTTGTAAGTTATAATTAGTTTTGCTAAGTCTTTATAGTGAGTATATATTCCACTATAATTCCAGAATAATATTAGGCGTTTTGTGTTTTTTTTTCTTTTTAAATAATCATTGCAATTATTAGCTTGAGTGTCTTTATTATTTTTGTAATTTTGATTTGATGATGTTTAACATAAGCATGGCAATATTTCAACTGTTGGATTAAGCTGAAAGTGTCATTTGTGAATTTGGGAATTCTATTTGATATGCATTTTATACTTTTTCACACATACCTATGTATGGGACTAGCTAAAAGCACAACTTTGTAACGGCTCTTTTTTAAATGGTTTAAGACAAAGAAGTCTTCAACTTTTGGAGTTCGCTAGACAGCGGTAGTCGTTTTTTAAGCTAAAGCGAATTAATCAGATTAGTAACGAGTAAGACTGCATTAATGTTCGCGTGGCTTTAGGTGCAACATATTATTGTATGTACTTATTTCGGTTTCCATTGTACAAAAATTAGTAATTTCATTGATTCTAATATATTAAGGGAATTAAAGGAATTTGGTATGAATGATTGATCAGCCATATTTTTTGTTTCTGTTATTTAAGCTGTATCAAGAGAATATTACTTTGGTGTTTTGTTTAAATTTATATTTGTGTAAAAAAGATTCTACAAGAATGCGGCAAGTGAGAAGTTTGGTAGTGTTCTTAAAATAGAGTTGATCTCAAGTTGAAGCAGAGTAATAGCAAATTGCGGTTTGGGATTTTATTCAGATCTTACAATTGGAGAAAATATATTGATTATCTAGAACAACTAATGATGAGGGAATATCGATTGCTAGTAGGTTTTTTTTTATACATTTATTATTATTTTTTTTTAAATAATTCACCCCTTAAGGGAGTGGTCTGAGCTATTGGAATCCTAAGCTTTTACTTAAATAATCAATATTTATAAACTATTATTATATGGCATATTGTGGAATTAGTCCAGTGACAAGTTCCCATTAATATTTAACAAAAATATTACTATTAATTAAGATAATATTTTACAAATAGTTATATAACCAAATCGAGAGGATATGCGCGCTTGAGGGGCCTAATGTCATTTTTGGTGTTAAGAAGTTGAATGGTTTCTATATTTAGACATGCAGCCGTCTTTCGTGTTGGATGGCAATGTTACAAATAACATTGTCAACCAGTTTCATATCAAGATCATGGTGGATATCTACGTTACGCTGAAATAAACAAGCGTTTGTTATCGCGCGAAGAATAAGATTTTATCAACGTTGAACGATGTCTCTGTTCGATCGAGAAGTACATCCCCATAACTGGACTCTGTAATTGGACGCAGGATCGTTTGATACAGACGGTGTTCATTACGTAGACTAAGAAGTGCTGACTTTCTGTCAATTAGCTAGTACATCTGGCTAAGCTTACGCTTCAGTTGTAGACTTTTGCGCTCGATATGAGTCTTCCGTGTGAATCGCAAATCAAGATTCAATTCAAAATACTTTGCCAACCTAGACTGAGGTATTTGGATGCCGTCAATACAAATTTGGTGCTATAAGTCGATTAGGTGAAATGTTTTCTGCTCATTGAGCTTCTTCCAATCTTGTATCCACCGCAAAACTCGGTCTAGATGATGTTGGAGAACCATTGTCGCTTCGACTTGTGTTTGTCCTGTTGCCGTGATGGCAGTATCTTTAGTGTTGGTGGCTGTAAATATATCGTTTAAAAGAGGATAAGATTGAAATGCGGACTTTGCATCTGCATACACAACGTGGTATGTGCGGTTTTTTAGATATGACTGAAGAAGTCGACAGAAGTTCTCAGGTAAAATTATGCTTAACTTGTAGATTAAGCCTTTGTGCCAGACTCGATCGAATGCCTGCACAACATCTAAGAATACAGCGACACATTACAGCTTCTTTTCGAATGCTTGCATAGTGTATCTTGTTACCCAATATACCTAATCAGTCGTTGAATGGTAATTAAGGAATCTAAATTGATGATCAGGAAACTTATCCTATACATGTGGTTTAAGTCGCTCTAAGAGCAGCTTTTCATATAATTCGTACAGAGAAATTGATGATTTTCGAGAGCAAGTATTTTTTTTGGTAGAATAATAGAAAACAACCTACCAGTGCACTCAGGTAACCAACGGAAGAGAATGGGTGTGTCGAAAGAATAGAACGGAAGATTACAAGCGGTTATAATCGATGGTGTTGTCGTCATTTTTTTTGAATTCCCATTTTGTTCCGACTTAGCTATCTCTTTCCGCTTTTCGCTTTTACTTCCTTGTAGCTGTTATTTTACTCTTTTAAATACCTTTTCTTCTTTTTTATTTTTCCCCCGTATTTTATTTTTAATTTTGCGTAACGAGGCCCGTTTATATTTAATAAGTATTTCTATTTTATTTTGCCGCAATGTTTATATTTTATCTTTTTCTTTGTTAATTGCATGCTAGCGCCTAGAGTTAAAAGGTCGCCATTTTTTTAAGGATAGCGTCGGTATTTTTTGTAAGGACCGCATGGCTGTCGCGGTCGGCCTCAGGCAGTGTCTTTAGTGTGAGAAACGTGTGTGTAGCGAAGTGGCGTGGGCCAGTGTGTGTTTTGTTTCGCGGGAAAACGTGTCTTTTTTTTTAAGTGTACGAAACCGAAAAGCGTGTGTATCGTTTTCATATATTTTCGTCGTTCGTAAAGCCCGTGTTTGTGCAAAATTAATAAAGAGTAGAATTTAGTAGATTTGTTTGTTCTTTTTATTTTCTTCGACCATCTGTTGTGTTTTTTTTGTGTAAATAATAAATTGGTTAGTTTAAAATTTCGGCCGACAACAGATGGAATTTAATACAAATTTTGTAATGAAAGAATAATGCGACTTCCACACTTGATTTTTAAAAAGATTTGTAAATATTGAAGAAGTGTTGAACGTATATTATACCTAAATAACTGAAGTAGATTCAGATACTTGGTTTTAAGTTCGGCTATGTGAGTGGTTCAGAAAGTCTTTTGTCAAATAAGAAAACTGACTGAAGTTCGAAGAGGAATTTAAGTATCATTTGGGTTTAGAGACATGATGAGAGATGTATTTTAGTAGCTTTTATGTAAATCAATTCACATTATTTTAGTATCAGAAAGGCCGGCGCATTATTATTGGACCAGTGTTGTATACTTAATAATAATTTTTGAAGTATATTTTGAACTTTTTATGGATTATTGATTATTATACAAACTGTTAATGATATTACTAGCGACAGGGTACAATCAATTATAATGTGAATTTTCTGTAAGAAAATCATTTCTGAAGAAACTGTTAAAAATTTAAATTTTATTTGATTTTTTTTTTTTGTGTTATGCATAAACGTTTTTATATAAATGATTAAGAGAAAAGAATAGTTGATTAACTATAAATTTTTTAATGTAAAATTTTACTTAGTAAGTATAATTTAAGTAAATAATAACTACCGCGTTTTGAATATGTTACAGATCATTTTTTCAAGTCGAAATTAAATGTTTGGAACAATACATGGTATAATATTTACGATTATACACCATCCGTTAGTAATACAGCCAACTGGGGTTATGAATCAAACAGTATTTATTCTATGATGCTTTCAGCCAATTCTAATAGGCAAGTTTATTAATGTCGAAATTTTTAGTATTTTAAGTAATGCGTCCGAGAAAAAGATTTAATTTTAAAAAAATCCAATTTCTTGTGCACATTTAAATTTTGAAATGATATTTAAAATATAATTTCAAAATTTATACTCGCATTGTATAATCTATAAAAAAAGAAATATGCCCAGATCTTTAATAATTAAGGAATCAAATTAATATTTGAAAAATAGGCAGTCACTGTGCGCTCTAGAATGGAATATTGTAAAATAAATTATAAAAATTTCAAATTTGCAAATGGTGTACGAAAGTGTAAGCATTTTTTAATCTAAATTTAAGTTTTATCTATGAAATCAGCAGTCTTTAATTTATAATTTTAAATAATTTAAAACAGTTAAATAAAAATCAGTTATAATTTAGGTTTTTACAGCAGTCAATATCATTTGCTTTAGTATATATATGTATATATATATACATTTTATATTATTGTGTCAGTAGTGTTCGTGAAGGCATAAAGTGTTCTCTTGACGAGTGATATATTAGTTTGCAATGATATTTTTTCCGTTCCTGTATATTAAAAATTTACTGAACAATTTTTAGAAAAGTATTTTAACAGACTTTTGTCAAGCACAAAGAAATCATTTAACGATATTAACAAAATTGATTACGCACATGCATCATTGCACCGAAAGAGGCGATCTGTACTTCGAAAAGAGAAGTCGAACGCAACTTCTAGTGATTTGACAAAAATTAATTTTTTAATAATTTTTTCTTATTGAAAAATATAAATTTTTTCGTAGTAGGCAGATAAAATACTTTTATAGAAGTTGTTATATTTTGGTAAATTTTAACATATAGGGACGAAAGATATATCATTGGAAAACTAATAAATCACATTACATGTTTGTTATGCTCGATGCCGATAGATAACTTTGACGCGCGAGCGCTGCTGATAGTAATTTTAGGATATGCTATCTCATCCTATAACTTTTTCTCTCTTTCTCCTTCTCTATATGTGTGCGCACACGTACACACACTCATATCCTAAAAATTGATATAATTGTCTACACACAACTGTATTTGGTTGAGCTACTATTTGTTGTGTTGTTAAAGGTAAAGTTTTTAGGTCTGTTAGGATTGTTTTCAAGAAAGTTTTCCTTCTTTATTCATATTTGTAGTACTGCCAAACTATGTGCTCTAGCGGTTCTTCCAAACCACAAAAATCACAAGCATTGCTATCTATTATTCCTAAACGTGCAAGATGAGACGGAGTAAGATAATATCTGAATCTAATTCTGCATATTGTTCTTATATAGTCTCCATCTACGTTATACCTGAACCATGAATGCCCATCAGTTGATTTATTGAGATTACCATATGACTTGCCTTTATACTGAATAGACTCTCTGTATGATGCCTCCCACTGTTCTAATAAATGTTTTTTTATAACTGCCAAATGTTCTTCTTAGTTTAACTTTATTTGACTCTTTTTAAAGTCAAGGCTTCCTGCTCCCTACTGATCCTATCCATTCCATCTCAGTCTGTTGTTCCTGCTATTGGTTCCTTTATTTCTGCCATTTTCAATCGAATTAAGTTTTAATTAGTTAACTCTTCTTCCTATTGTTTCTGGGTGAGATCCCTGGTTGATAAGTCAAAAAAAAAAAGAAAAAAAAATCGATTTATTTTACTATGTAGTTCTCAGACCTTGTCAAGGAATTAACTATTTTGTTTCCGTGGATTCCAACGTGTTCCGGGATCCGCTTAAATACAACAAAGGTTCTTTGCTCCTTCAATCTATGTACCATTTTCCTGATTTCAGATTCTACATTAGTCATTTTTGGGCGGAATACCTGTTTTAATTTTTTTAATGCTTCCATGGAATCCGTTAATATCAAATTTTTTTTTTACAAATAAAAAATGTATTTTAATACCATATTTATAGCGTATAACTCTACCATGTAAGAAGATTCGGCATATGTTATTCGATATACGTTTTGAAAACTCTTTATTGGGGTAATAGAAGGTAGACGCGAATCGTCCCGCAGTTTTATCAATAGAGCCATCGGTAAAAATTAATTCATATTCGTTGTAGTATGTGGTAATTATTTTGTTGAACTGATGATTATTTAAATCTTTGTTTATTATTTGATCTATTCTCAAAGGGTTCCAAATTTCTTTCCATTCTAAGCTGATTATTTGTAATTTGGGATTTGAGATAATATTTATGTTTGAAAAGTTTTGAAAACTTCTAATGACTGTTATTGTAGCTTTCCTCCTCCAAAATCTATTTCGCTTAAGTTTATTTAAATTGAGGGTTTGTTTATTAATTATACGATATCTTTGCTCTTTAATTTTAATATAATATTTGTCCGCTATATATTGTATACATAAATACACTGGAGGTTTTCTTAATTCTGTACTAATGCATTGTGTGGGTGTGCTCATCATGGCTCTTAGAACTATTTTTAATCCCCTGTTTTGAATTGTTCGTAATTTTTTCAAGTTAGTTTTATTGAAATTTATAAATGGGCTTACATAATCCATGTGCGGTTTTACTAAAGCCCTATATATGGCCACATCTGAAAAAGGGTGTGTACCCTATTTGCAAAACTGGATATGGCACGAAGCACGTTTAAACCTTTTTCAAATTTTGAAATCAGATATTTAATCTTTTCTGTCCAACTCAATTTTGTATAAAAAATTACGCCCAGATACTTGCATGAGGAACTAAAATGTATAGGTTTGTTGTTAATTTTAATTAGTAGCGAAATTAAATTTCATTTCCTTGTGATAATTAATCCCGCTGTCTTCACGACATTTACTTCTAGTTTCGGTTTATTTAGATTCGTTTGTACCTGTTTCAAAATTTTTCGAGTTCTATCTATAACGATATTTAAGTTTGTTGCAGAGGTATATACCACCAAATCATCGGCATATTGCACAATTCGTGTATACTTATTTTGAAAATTATTCCGTTCATATCAAGGGCGTCGCCAGCCGATGAGCCATGGGGGGGGCAAGATGATAGAAAGAGAATATGAGTTATAGGAAAAATAAAATTTATAAATTATAAAGGCTTAATATTTTATTAAACAAGAATAAAATCTTAATTAAAACATAATTTTCATGGGTTTCTGACAAATTGTTCTACTACTTTATTATAAAAGTTTTCCAAAATGTCCATGATTACGCGCCCATGAATACTCATTATGGCCAGTTGATTAAAAAGTTTCAAGACTCCAGGGAAGGCAGCTGCTCTCCTGCTCCCCGCTGGCAACGCCCATGGTTCATATGTATATAATATAAACAGTATTGGACTTGTATGCTTCCTTGCGAAAGCTTTTACCGGGGTATTATGGTAATAATTATAAATCCATCTAATAATCTTATCCGTGATCTTTACTTTTTGTAACTGTTGTACTAATATTGTTAAATCGACATTATTTTTTCTGATTTAATATCAATAAAAATCGCGATCGTGTACCAATTTCTAGTTAACATAGTTTTTGTAAATCTAATATAAATTTGGTTAACGCTTCCCTAGTTCCTGATTGTTTTCGATGTCCATAACCACAGAATTCTGTCTTTGATAATGACCTGTAACGTTTTTCTGACACACTATAGTGAAGAAATAGGCCTGTAGGATTGATAATTATTAGGATCTTTGCTTGATTTAAGAATTGAATATACCAGATATTCTTTCCATTTACTAGGAACGAATGCATTTTCTAATGAGTAATTAGAAAATTGTAATAAATAGTCTCTCTCTCTACTTTTCGGTGAAAGGCGTCTCATCGCCCCATAAGGAATACCATTGCCACATTAGTGTTCTTATCGTGGCTGAGACTGCTGTTTAGTTCTCGTATAGTTATAATGTTGTCTAAAATATTTTCGTCATTATTATTGTAAGTACTAGTTTGCGAAGACAAGGGCATCCATCGGCCGCTCAAATTGTTCGACGAATTCTTTAATCCAGTCAGGATTTGTCTTATATTTAGTAACGCTCTTAGAGTTTTTAAACCATTTGATTCTACGCCACATCTCCTTTATGTTTAGATTCGGCCCAATACTACGAAGGTATTTTTGACATTCGGCTTTTTTAATGTTCTATATTGTTTTTTTTTGTTTCGGATTGTTGTTTTTTGAATTCATGTAGTTTTGCATTGGAGGTTCCTTATTAAATATATGTAAGGCATTCCTTCTTAATGCTACTAGCTGATTGCATTCTTCGGACCACCACGTTTGGTGACAAAATTTTCTTGTGACTTGTTTATTTATGCTTTGATTAATAGAACATTCTTGAGGTACATTTTTTATCTTTGAATCTAAGGAATTGTATTCTTCCTCTGGAGATGTGGCGGAGAAAGTATCTATTTGTAAATTTTTAATTTTATCAGAAATTAAGGAGTCATATTTGTTCCGGTCTATATTATGAACATTTAGGACCCGACAGCCCCTCCGACTACCGCAACTGCTTTTATACACATAAATCGATTTAAATTTAGGGATTATAGGGAAATGGTAATTTCCTACTGGATCCGATAATACCTCATGTTCCACCGAATAAGCAAGACTCGACGTAACTAACATTAAATCAAGATTATTATTTTGCTACCTGCAGAAGCTATATGGGTCAATTGTTCCGAATATTTTATGTAAAGCCGTTTTTTATTTACGAATTACTCTTAAGTTTTTTCCTTCTATATTAGCAATGTTACATCCCCACGTTGTATGCAAGGAATTTAAATCCCCATTATTAGAAGAGGGTTTTGAATTCCATGAGTTATTTTTTCCCAGTCCGTAGTAGTTGTTTTATGTCCCGGTGGAAATATATGTATTAATAGTATATTTTCATTCGGTTAAGATGTAATGAAACTATCATATATTGAACTTTATTTTTTGTTTGAAAAACACGAATTATATTTAAACTATAACTGATTAACGAATGAGTGATTAAAAGTATGCCTCCTCCTCTACCTACTTCTCTATGTATGGAATGCAAATGGCTTTGACTTGATTCAGTTTTTGGGGAAGACAGAAAGCTATGATGGAAAAGAATATTTTTAAAAATTATCGATGTTATGCAAACAAATATGTCTAATAATAGGGGTTTAATGATGTGGCAAAATTTAAATTTTTAAATCCCTTAAATACAAAAAATGTTTTAAATTCTCAATAAAATTTTCTAGAAAAAGACTTTTTAAATTTAAAACAGAATTACGGAAACTTTTTTGATCTTGCAAGTTTAAGAAGTGTACATTCAAGATTCTAATATATATATATAAAGGCACTGCGGTTCATCTTATACTTGACCGCTTCAGATCTAACAGATGTTTTTCCAGACGTATGACAAGCTTTCTCATTTAGTAACCACAATTCTGGCAATCACTTCATCTGCAGAAGATCGTTCTCAGCAGATCTTTATTAGCCTCTTTTTCAGTATTGAAAAAGAATTATTATCAAACATTAGGAAATTACCATCTTTTCGTGATGATGTAATAGACCCTTTCATAAACAAGAACTGGAAAATTAAATTAATTTACAAAAAAATGAGACATTTCGTTCCTCTTAATGAATTTTCATTTTTGTCCTGTATTTAACTGAATTTTACACATGTTTATTTTTATGTAAAAAAAATATTTGATTGTGGCGCTTCCTCAGTTCTGAAATTCACGCTACGCCACTGGTTAGCACTGTTCAGTTGCTCTTGTAAATATGTCTTTTTGCACCGGTTTTGATAATTCTGTACTCGATATCCAACTTAACATATAGGATTGTTGTAAATCTGCGTTGCTTTAATTTCGTTTGAAATTTCTGGGAATTCTTCGTAATTCTGTAAGATGTTAAACCTATTTATGGGTCTGACTGGATAATATTTAAGCTGTGCAGATAATTTAAGCTGAGTTAAGTAAAGTATGTCTTTGTTGGTTGATGGAATTTCCATAGCAGTTTCTGCGTAACACATATTCCTATAAGCCATCAGATGTTTATGTTACTTTGCCTTTGTCTTTCAAGACAAGCGATAGAAGTAGGTTGATGTTTTTCTTTACAATTTATACAAAATGATTGTTCCTTACATTTTGTTTTTATATTTCCGGTCGATGAACAATTGCCATATGATTTATAATTAGCTATGCAATATTTCATACTGTGGGAATACCTGAAACATGAAAAACACGGCCGAACCGAGTATACATAAGGTTCGCATGTAAATCTAACTTTGTTGATATATATATATATATATATATGAGCGGGAATTTTACGTCCTAGAAAGAATAATTGTACTGATTTTGTTGAAATAAATTCTAATTTACTGTTATTTATTGTTTTTTTTTTGAAACAATCGAGATATCTTTCTTATAGTAAATGGTCTGCATTCTAATCTTTCACTATATCTGTTTCAGACATATCTTCGTTTACAGCTCGGATAACTACTGCTCTCACTGAGAAATATAGAGGAATATATGCATCCACTCCGTGTTGTTTAATCCTATCGTCCTTAACAAGATTATTTGTATTTGTTATAACTTAATATATTCTGTATTTAACAAGGAAGATAGTAAAAGATTCTTTATTACTTAACGAGATTGTTTGCTGATGTCATATCTATTGTTTTCATTAAGAATTTATTTCGTCCAATTTTAATGACTTCTTTTGTGATATTTACCCTCACATAAATAAGGTTGTTGCTCTAGTTTATTCACTGTGTTATCTTTGTTATGTGTATCGTTTTTGTTTAATTTATTGTTGTCACTGACAAAGTCTGACGTAATATTATCTTCATTGCAACTGCAATTATTGTTAGTATTATTCCGAGATGAACTTAATTCCTCTTTTCATTATTACAACTACTTAAATCTACCATCATATTATCGTCATTTATCGTATTGTATATAGCATTATTATTATTATTAACTATATCGCCGTAATCATTAGGATGGGGCGGCGGCCATATTATAACAACGTTTAGCGGTACACCACTTCCGCTGTAAAAGTGTATAAGAACGTGTGCAAATGAAAAGTATAACATACATATATCTGTGAACAGAACGAGTAGAAGAATGAAATTCGTAAGCGCACTTTCGACGAACAATCACTAACAGTTCCGTATTTTCCGCGTTGTGAACGTTATCGACAACTAGAAACTTAACGCAGAAACACACGACCACTTTATTTTCAACGTAACACGTCGCTGAAAATTATGACATTTTCATTATGATGATGGTTTCCATTACACTTCAGATGGCTATGGCTTTTGAGATAATATATTCGATTTTGTATAACAAATTTTTACCAGTGAAGGAAGACACAACCGCTACTCCACCAGACACATTGAATATGTTAATATTTTTTGAAAATTAATTTAGTCGATTATGTTTAACAAAATATTAGGAGTACAAATAAGTTTTGAGGGATTTCCAAAGGATAACACAACTATTATTAAATCGCATCGTGCAATCTTGTGACTACATTCATGTTAAAGCGTCATTATTTCTCTCTAAAAATCAGTATGTGTCGTTTTGCTGAAGTGTAAACAACATTTTTTTTTATGTTCTAACCATGTCAGCCTTTGTGCCGACAAAACACAATTTGCGGGAAGCGCTGCGCTTTTGTTTTAATTTGAAGAAAAGTGCAGCTGGTGGACATCGATTATTGTGTGAAGCATATGAGGAGCATGCTCCATCAATAAAAACATTACTGGTTCTGGCGGTTTAAAAGTGGCGATTTTGACACTAGTGACAAAGAACGCGAAGGGAGACCAGTTGAATTTGAAGACGCTGAATTGGAGGTGTTATTGGACCAAGATTCATGCCAAACTCAAGAGGAGCTCGCTGAAACTTTGGGAGTTACTCAACAAGCAATTTCGAACCGTCTCGAGGCCATGAGTATGGTGCAAAAACAAGGAAATCGGGTTCCGTATGAACTTAAGCCAAGGGACGTCGAACGCCATTTTTTCACGTGCGAAAAACTGCTTTAAAGGCAAAATCGGAAAGGTTTTTTGCATCGAATCGTGGTGGGGGACGAAAAGTGGATCCGTTACGACAATCCAAAGCGCAGAAAATCGTGGAGTAAGCCAGGTCATGCAACTTCAACGGCCAAACTAAATATTCATGGCAAGAAGCTAATGCTGTGCATTTGGTTGGATCAGTTCGGAGTGATCTACTATGAGCTACTCTAGCCTAACGAACCCATCACTAGAGAATGTTACCGACAACAATTGATGCAGTTAAGCCGAGTATTAAAGCTCAAACGCCCACAGTATGCCAAAAGACATGACAACGTGATCTTTCAGCACGACAACGCTCGGCCAGATGTTGTAAAAGTCATCAAAGAAACTTTGAAGGCACTTCAGTGGGATGTCCTACCTCACCCGTTGTATTCACCAGACATTGCTCCTTCCGACTACCATTTGTTCCGATTGATTACTCATGACCTGGCCGAGCAGTACTTCATTTCTTTTGAAGAAGTCAAAAATCGGGTTGATTCTTGAATCACCTCAAAAGACGAGGAATTATTTTAACGCGGAATCTGTATGCTGCCTGAAAGATGGGGAAAACTCATAGCTAACGACGGACGATACTATAAATAAAATACATTGTACCAATTTCTCTGAATAGAGCTTCGAAGTTACAAAAAAGACCCTCAAAACTTATTTGTACTCCCAATACAATGGATGTGAAATGAGGGATACATAACACCGAAATTTTTACATAATATATACTTATACTATGAATAAAATATGTAATATATTAAAATATGCTGCTTCATTTCTGTTTGTGAACTAAGGTATACATGGTAATAGTGATTTAAGGTTTTCTGATAAAATTTCTGTCAACTACATTGAGTAGCAATATAGATCAGCGTTTTTTAATTTTAAGTCGCATTGCGTCCTAGTTGTTTATTTTATAATTTATAATATAAAATAAAAAAGGTATCATATTAGTAGGACATTGTATTTACGCGAATCAACTTGATGCGCTTATAATTATCAGAAACTTATGAGTTAAAAATTAAGTTAAATAAATATTTTTAATTTCAAATTTTAACTACTTTTGTTAATTGCCTAAAAAGGGTTTGTTTTAAAAGTAAGACATTATTTCTGTGCTAAAGACAACCAAAAGCTATTAGAATAAATTATTTAGAATTATACTTAAAATGTGTATAAGAATTTGATTTATCTTTATTTAAAATAGATTTAAATTATCAACTTGGAATACGGTTTTTAATAGTTTTGTTACTGTTGCTTATTTTCAATTAATTTATCAATTATTATTTCAATAGAATTAGTTAAAGCTAATTTGATTGTTAAACTAACATCAAGTCGGTTTCTAGACTTATTTTTCGTAACAATCATTATTGGAAATCCATTTTTAGCTCAATAAGTTGTTTAAATGAAAGTAACAATTTTATAACCTTTTCAATCAAGGTGGGATGCTTATACTGACTTTATAACCAAAATGTAGGCAAATTATTCATGCTTTCTTTAAAATTTATTTCTGAACTTTTATCCATCGATAATTCGATTAATTTTTCTTCTTCTCATGCATTTAGATTATGCGAATAGTCCTGTTAAAAAGAATTTGTAATTTATATATTTTCCGATCTAATATCTTGTTTATTGACGGGGAGTATTGAATAAATTTTTCTTTTTAATAAATGATTCTGTATAATTTGATTTATATTTGTAATTTTATCATGAGTTATCATTTTATCCCCAACCATTCATAAAAATGATGGGAACATATTATAACGATTTTTAACTTTATTAAACTAGTGTTTAAGCTTTTCAATGAAAGTTTCTATTTTATTATAACAAAATCATTTATCTAGTACCCTTGTATTGAAAAATTTAAATCGTTTATTAACGAAAATGTGTCAGATAAATAGGTAACCTTCGAAATCACACATTTCTTTTAAAATATTCACTTAATGTCTTTTGATCACTTACAATCTTTAAATGTCGTCCTAAGTTCGAATAATTGAAAGAATATAACAATATGGGCTGAATCTATTTCGTTATACATTCATTGAAATATGCGCGTATTTAGTGCACTCTTTTGAATTTAGTTAACTTTTTCTACACACTAATTTAAAATGGCATGTAAATCTGTACCCACCTCTTATTTATATATTTAATATAATAACAGAAATTGATAATTTTACATAATTTAAAAATGTTAAGTCCATACTTTTATAGATTAAATGGAGATAAGAATGAGATTTCTTTGAACTCCGCAACTCATTAAAAATTTAACGTTTGAAAAATGCTGGTTAGAAATTACCACACAGCAGTTAACGGAGATGCCTGTCTACTATGAACTTGGGCAATACAAAGATACTTGGACTCTTTTATATTTTTCTTATATACTGCATTATAACAGTTTTTTTTTTTTAAGGATTAGTATTACATATGAAATTGTTGATAATAATCAGAAAAAAAAAAGGATAGGCTTATCAGAGATTAAGTCTACAGTTTGTTAGTTTTGTTTTTATTGACGTTCATTTTCGATTTTGAGGTTCTCTGCCATTATTAAAAAAAAAAAAAAAAACAAAAAGATGTCAAATAAGTAAAGTTTATCTGAACTTTTCGCGGATCGAAATTACAGTTCTTTCGATGGTAACCACATTTAAATTGTTGGCTGTTGACATTTTAAATAAATCTACACTGTTTATTACCGGAATGCATTAAAAGAAAGGTACTTAAAAGCACTTACGTAATTGTGGAGGAAAATCAAAATCAATTGGTAAATACTAGAATCTAATTAATTTAAAATGCCTCCTCATTTATTTATTTTTATATTTTAACTGGCTTAATATCAGTCTACAAATCTCATTTGATTTATAACTGTCATTTCTGTTAAAGTTTTCGTGTCTTTCGATTTCCATCGTTTTTCTCATATTTTGTCAGCTTTTCCTAATATTGCGGTATTTTCAAATTTCATTTTGCGCTTTGGGCTATATGGCTCTTTATGTCTGACCGATATAATTCAGTTCGCCTTAACATGGAATCTAACCGTCTGGAACGTAAAGACGAAATAAATTGTTCGTATCATTTCCTGAAAAGTTCTTTACTTCATCAACACGAAATACTGTTTTATTTTATCAGTAGCGGATTCACGCGGGAGGGGGTGATAATGGACACCCCCTCCAAAAAGAGCTAAAACCTCGTTGAAAAAATTTGTTACAACAGAGAAACTTAATTTACACTACAAAAGATTTGTATAAATGTTATCTATGGATTTAATTATAATTTAATACTGTTTTCTAGTAAAACTTTTAATGCTACGTTTTTATTCTGTTTTAAATGAAACTATCGTCGATCTTCTGTTTTTTCTATTTATTTTTAATTTTTATTTTGTAACGTAAATAAAAATAGTTTAATGAGAAATATATATATATATATATATATATATATATATATATATATATATATACTTATTTAACTTCCTTGTGGACAAAGAATTCAGATCGAATTACTAACAAAAATAAAAAAGAAGTTAAGTCTAATAGACATGGTATCGTTCTATTCTTTCGAATAATTTAGTATTCAAATTCTAAACTACCATTTTAACTACAATTCTGAAACTTTTTTATTTTTTTCATCTAAAAATAAAACAAAATTTAAATTAAATTGTAATAATTATGTATTTTTAAAACATTTTTAAATTTCTAAAGAGGTCGCTAATTGATTTTCTTTATAAAACAAGGTACTTCTAAAATCTACTGTCTACCGTATAAGATACTATGTGATTATATAATTTTCCTTTCCTAAATATCTCCTTGGATCCGCCCCTGGTTTTATTTCTCTGCAATTCCTTTAGTTGCATTCTGATGATGGACATTGTAGATTTGTTTGAAACATTAAAGGCAATAATTTTGACTTAGTTTCTATTGAAAAAAGTGGCATACATAAATTTTATTAACAGAAGTAAATTTTTCGTTTAATGTACGATAATTATCAGAGCTATACTTTACTAGCGATTACTTTCTTCCAGCGTGGGAACGTAGAATGGTTGGATCTTTTTACAATTTATACGATATCGATGCGTTGCTAGGGATTGAAACGTTATGGTTTAGTATTTGTGCCCTCAGGGATACCGGCCACGGTATCTTTCGATTATCGTGGATTTATTTATTGTTATTATTATGATTTTCTATTATTATTATTGTGCAAACTTTTTCCTTTAAGTCGTTTACTGTTGCTTTTTCTTTTAATTTTATTTTATTCTGTACTTATTTTACACGCTTAACTCTAACGTACACATTACAAGATATTGTATAGTATTTAACGGGTAGTTTAGCTATTAAATAATACAACTTGATTGACTAATATTATTATTATTTGATTATGATAAATAATTATAATAATAACAATGACCAGTGGCGTAGCGTGAATTTCAGGACTGAGGAAGCGCCACAATCGAATATTTTTTTTACATAAAAGTATACGTGCGTAAAATTCGATTAAATACAGAGCAGAATTAAAAGTTAATTAAGAGAAACAAAATGTCTCATTTTTTTTATAAATTAATTCAATTTTTCGGTTTTTGTTTGCTAAAATCACGAAAAGATGCTCGTTTCCTAATGTTTGATAATAATTCTTTTTCAATCCTAAAAAAAGCTAATGAAGATAGTCACTTCCAGCCTTGCGTATTTCTTAAATACGTTTTTATTCGTTTTATTGCTGAGAACGATCAACTTTTGCAGATGAAGTGGTTGCTGGGATTGTGGTTATTAAATGAGAAAGCTTGTACACACTTCTGGAAAAACATTTGTTAGATCTAAAGCGGTCAAGTATAAGACGCACCGCAGTGTCTTTATATATGTTAGAATCTTGAAAGTACACTTTTCAAACTTGCAAGATCGAAAAAGTTTCCGTAATTCTGTTTTAAAAAAAAGTCTTCTTCCAGAAAATTTTAATTTCGTTACATCATTAAACCTCTATTATGAGACATATTCGTTTGCGTAACATCGATAATTTTTAAAAATATCCTTTTTCATGATAGCTTTCTGTCTTCCTCAACAACTGATTCAAGTCAAAGCTATTTGCATTCCATACATTTTTTTTCTCGCTTAAATAAAAGGTAAGCCCAACCCCAACAGAACAATTTTGTATCTTCTCACAGCCGCATAACCATAGTATTGTTGCGCATAAATTTGTTTGAAAATGGCGGTTAAATACTTTACATACATAGAGAAGTTTGATAAATTATGAAAGAGAATATTTTACATGCCTTTTGATTTTATATTCGAATTTTCTAAACTAGGCGTTAGTTTATCATTTTGAATACTACTCATTTTTTCTTGAAAACCTAATGGACTAAAACTAATCAGTAGATGTTTTTCAATAATACAATTGCATGTAACCTCAATTTCGAAAGTGTTTCCATTTTAACAGACTTGTACAATTGTAGTTGCGGAAATGAGATAAACAAGCCTGTATAGCTTCTATCATAGTGATATACGGACTGAAAAACAAACGACGGCACATAAAAATCGATCCAAAAAAAATGTACTGCAAATTTCCGTACACACGCTGACATGCATAAAAATTGCGCTGTTGATCGGTTATGTGACCCCTAAGAAATTTAACTCAGCGCTTTCAGACTGAACATGCGCGCGCATTATTTTTTCACTCTCGATACACATCACTCTGGAATCGCACGGATCAAAATTCGCGCAAATGATGTGATCTTAAAGCGACACAACTAGGCGCTTCCAAATTGAATATGTGTGCGCAACCTTTTTCTATCATCGGTACGCAGCAAATCGTTCAGAGACAACTCTAGGCAGGAGTAACGTGAAATGCTCGTAGTAAGCTTGTGGGGATTTCTGTCACTTGCTTCTGCAGGTGCTCTTTCATTTAGCGCTTATTTTTTTCTAGTAATTTTAAATTTTGGCACTTAAATTCAACAAATTACTTTCGCAAATAATAAAAAATAATTTCGTACTAATTTGTTAGGAGAAGCAGCGCTTCCATCGCTTCCACTGACGCTACGCCACTGATAATGGCCATGGGCGTCGCCAGCTGCCCCCCCCCCTGGAGCCTTGAAACTTTTTAATCAACTGGCCATAATGAGTATTCATAGGCGCGTAATCATGATAATTTGCCAGAAACCCACGAAAATTATGTTTTAATTAAGATTTTATTCTTGTTTAATAAAATATTAAGCCTTTACAACTTATAAATTTTATTTTTTCTATAACTCCCCCCCCCCGGCTCATCGGCTGGTGACGCCCTTGATAATGATTGATTGCGGACCCAACTGTTTTGTAAACCAGTATATGTGAATATTTCTTTGAAATTCCATGCAGTCAATTATTTTGCTAAATTCTATGTTTTAAATGATAGACTTAGCTTATTTTATAGTCAAGTTCGGCACATTTAAGAGAGTAAAGTGAAAAATTATTAATGTTGTATACTACGAGTGCAATAAAATAATTAGTAGGGTGTAGTTATCTTAATTTTCTCTATTACCAATAATAAAGATTTTATAATTTTTAAAAATTAAATTGGGCCTCCAGTTTTTAATCTGAAACAGACCTAATTTTTTATTATACTATTCGTTTTTTTTTTCTTCAATGAAACATGTTATTTTTTTTAGTGATCGAATAGTAAAATATGAGAAAATTAAAAGTGTGGTTCCGTTTACTAATGGTCAACTTACAAAAATCGATAATTCGGATTTCAATTGTTTAGTAGCGTTTAACGACGGTGTTACCGCCAAAAATTTTGTGAATGCTTTAGAAAATACCGAGGTAAGTTTTTTGTTATTAGTGAATTACGTATTATTATTATTGTGCAAACCCCAAAAAGGCATCAATCACTACACTTTTTAATAATATCTTAACAAAATGTTGTATAATGTGTAATATGAGATTCTGGTTTCATTTATTCAGAAACTGTAAGTTGTATTTGATTATATACTTTTGTTTTTGATGTAATTCTATATATGTGTATTATACCATGTTATTCTTACGTTCCGGGTAATGAGAAATTTTGTCGTGTTTTTGCGTTACTTAAAAATTATGAAACGATTTTGCATCTTTTGGAAGTCATGTTATATTTTTACATTATAAAGCTGCGTTATGAAAGTTGTTACAGAAATATCTATACAAATTGTAAATTAAATTTATCGATCGTGAACAATTTTTTGATTGTCATAAAAAAAAAATCTTATTTTCCAAGAATGACATATTCAATTGAAACCCACTCTTGTACAAGAATTATAGAAAATTATTATCTGGGATGTAATGTATTGTATCAAAACGATTATGCGAATAATATACATCGTCACTATACTTTTATTTTATTATTTTATATTTCCATAATTGCGTATATATTTATAAGCAACATCTACATATATATTTGTATATTTCTGTATTCAGTATAGCAAACATCATAATGATAACAACATTAATTTACAGGTAGCCACATATTATACATACATCACAGTCTTAATTAATTAACAAATGAAATAAAACGAATTAAAAAGAAAAAGAAAAAAAGTGCAATGAAATTTACTAGTGCTTTATAATTAGTCTGTTTACTGGTTTCACCACGCGACTACTCCGCGTTGTAATCACTGATTTTCTTTCTCATTTGTTTTATCCAATATTGCATTTCTATTAGCTATAACATTATAATCGTTTTCAGCTAATTGATCTTTTATTATAGCTGGTTTATTAGTTGCTACATTAACTATTTTTATACTCTTTATTTTTGAAATATATGGCAATATTGGTAGCGCTTTTATAGATAAAAAAACAAAACAAATTCTATTGCTAATTTTTATATATGTACTTTATTTTTTTACATCATTATAAGAATAAATCGATCTAAAAACAAGACGAAAATTAGTTTTTAAATATTTCTTCTTGTATTCTTAATATTTTAAATATTGTCATGCACTTTTCAATCATTTAAGCTAAAAATAAAAAAAATAAAAAATCGGAACATGCGAATAAAATATTCGAAATACGAGTAATTTATTCTTTGATTTAGTTCTGTTGATCTTATTTATTATGTTGTCGCATCAGTATTTTGTAAGACATTAAAATAAAAAATCCGGCCAAAAATATAGTAGGAAATTAAAACTTTTTCACTCCATATTCCTTGTGTCCAGAATACAGGAAAGCATTTATAATGTTTTTTGCATAAACACGGGACCAAACAGCTTTTTCCAACAGCCCTTAGAAGCTAAATACGACACAAAATATACAAAAAAAACGGGGTTTTCAGTTTATAAGGGGTGTTTACAATTTTTAGAAATCTAAATAAATTCAAGGAGGTAGTTTTTCGTAAAATACTTTGTTTCTAATATATTGTAGGATATTTATATGTCATTTTAGTTGAAAATATCAAGACGAATATGAATCAGTTCATTATTTTATGAGCCATAAAAGTGAAAAACCAGCAGAAAAATGAGATTTAAATGTTTTGTTCCATATTCTTTGTTAAAGAATATTTTATCATCCCGTTTGTTAGTAACTATAGTATAAAAAATAAATGCTAAAATAACAAACTAATACGTAAGTAACAAAATTAATATAAGAATATCAAACTTGTTATCTTAGGAACGTTTTCGGGCATAACCCATCTTCAGCTAAAATATAATCGAACTAAATTAAAAAACATCTTTTAATTTAGTTCGATTATATTTTAGCTGAAGATGGGTTATGCCCGAAAACGTTCCTAAGATAACAAGTTTGATATTCTTATATTAATTTTGTTACTTACGTATTAGTTTGTTATTTTAGCATTTATTTTTTATACCATATTCTTTGTGTCCAAAATATTGGAAAGTACTTATTATGTCATTTTGTATAAAATTGAGGCCAAAAATTTTTCTTTTATGAGCTTATTTAAACTAAATATGATCAAAAATGCAAAAAAAAAAAACCGTTTATTTTTTAAGGGTGTTTATAACTTATAAACATCTAAATGAATTCAAGTGGGTAGTTTTTCGTGAAATACTTTGTTCCTAATATATTGAAGGATATTTATAAGTCATTTTAATTGAAAATCAAAATGAATATGAATTGTTTCAGTATTTTGTAAGCCATAAAAATGAAAAATCGACCAATAAACTAGCAGAAAAATGAGATTTAAATGTTTCATTTTATATTCTTTGTGTCCAAAATATTGGAAAGTTTTTACCATGTTATTTTGTATAAAACTTAGGCCAAAATTTTTCCCCCCAGCTCATAGGAGCTAAATATCAAAAATAAACAGTTTTTACTTTATTTAAGATGTGTTCACGCTTTTAAAAAACGGAAAAAATTCAAGAGGGTAGTTTTGCATAAAATACACGATATATAATTTTTCCAGGGAAGTGTTTGTTTCAGATCTATTTTTATGGCAATTTGAAGTTTTCAAATGGATCTTTGAAAATACCTTTTAATTTTACGGGTTTGAAATACCTTTAATTTGAGTTTAACCTGAAGAAAATTGGCTGATTGGTTCTCGAGATATCGTCAAAAAACTTTATTTTACATTTTTGCCCCTAGAGGGCGGCCCTTGCAGGCTAGAGGGCCGAAACTTTCAGGAAGATAGTATTTTCGGATGCCTGACACGATGGTATGGTTTTTATAACGATTGGTTTAGTAAAACAATCGTTGGCATTCTGTCTCAGGATTTTTATCATTTTAAGGCTTTCCAATTCGTCGCCTTTTAGAAGTAGTTGAAGTAGATGCTGTGTTGAAACTGGCTACAGATTATTTCAAATTCATTTTTCTTTTTATTATTGTTATTATTATTATTTTGGGCGCGTCAACCAAGGACTTTTATCCAGAAACAAGGAGAAGGAAAAAAGTCGTCAATTAAACTTATTCGATCAGATGTATACAATATAAAGGAACTAGTAGCTGGGATAATGGAGGTGAAGAAAAGGACAGGCGTAATAAGGAGTAGGTCTAGCTTCAGCAGATGAAAATATGGAACATAACTTTCAGAAGAAAAGGATGGACATTCAAAGAGAACGTGACCAGCGTCGCAAACCGCTGATTCGTTTGGATGAAAAAGGCAATATGGAGAAGAAACTAAGGAGAAACGGAAACGGGAAGAAGAGAATGATTAAAACGTAGATGAATAATAGAAACAAGAACAGAACGGGGGAGTGAAGGAAACTCGAATTACCATGAAACGGAGGAAAGATTAGGTTGTACAGACAGGTAGAAGGAATGATCGTTACGGAAAGAAGAAGTGTAAATATCTGATTAAAAACTGAGATGGAATTTTCGACATAGTAACAGGAGATTAGAGAATTGGATCTTGTTGTAAAAGGAGGAGAAGGAGGCAGTAACTCATGCCAGGGAATCCGTCGCCTCATTACCCTTTATACCTACAGAAAGAACATGGATGAGAGATAGTATATGTGGAATGATAAAATCGCAAGAAGGAGCCGGAATGGGGAAGCGGATTGTCTGAAGGATATTCATGGAGTCAGGAGTAATTAAATAGTTGGAAAAGAAGCGATTAGACCAAACGAAAAGAATGGAGCGGAGAATAGCCATTAATTCGGTTGCAAAGATGGAACAGAAGGAGGGAAGGCGAAATGATTCTGAAAGGTTAAAATCTGGAAGGATAAAAGAAACACCAAAACCATTTGAAAATCGTTACGTGTGAGCGAAAGAGTGAATTTATTGTGTTATAGAATTCCTGTTTAAATACATTTTGGAATATGTTAAAAAAAGTTTTAAATTCCTGTACATCTTTAGAAGCTAACTGAAAAATATTCCTTTTTGAACGATATCGAAAGTTGCGTAGCGTGTGCAAGTATTTTGTTGGAAATTTTAAGTAAAAAATTGAATTGAAAATCTTGAAGATTACGAAGGAAACTTCGAGTACACGTTCTGTTTCGCGGTCCCGAGTTTCAGATCTATCATATTATTGAAAATAGGGTATACATTTGCTATTTTTTATACAAAGGGTGGACCAAAACTCTCCGTACAGAGTATGGATGCCATCTAGCGGGCAAAAAACCAGTGAAACATGAAGTTCATTCTTTTCTTGACAGAACAAATAACGAGCGCCATTATAGCAATACGAACTGAGATGATACAGATGTTTGAACGAAGTGTAGTTAGAATTCGCATACAGACTACAATGTACGTGTATGACGCGCTCACATGGATATCAAAACTGAACAAACATAATTCGTTATTGTGTTCGAAGGAAATTATCGCTGATAGACACCGTTCGAGAAATCTTAACTGCATACGGAAAGTTTAAACAAAATCATAATATTGTGATTGTATAAAGCATTTACCAATAGTCGTGAAACACCCGTACGGATCCTTTTTTGACAATGGCTCGAAGGGATGCTCAAGTGTGTAACGGCCAATACTTTGAGAAGGAGCCTGCAGACACTGACAACGAATCAGACAATAGACAATTTTTTATACGAAATTTCTTAGTCTGTATGCGAATTTTAACTATACTTCGTTTACACAGCTGTATGTTAGTATTGCTATAACGGCGCTCGTTCTGCACTTATTCTGCTTTCGGGGAAAAAATGAACTTTGTATTTCACTCGTTTTTTGTCCGCTAGATGGCATCCATACTCTGTACGGAGAGTAGTTGCAGTTGTTTTGTCCTACCCTTTGTATACATATATTTTTTCTTTTCTCGAGGCGGAACGGCGTGTTTATTCATCTCACTTTCGAGTTCGTACGAAGGAAACTTTTCAAGCTTAAGCTCTTGGCGAGCAAAAATTCTTCTTTGAAACGACCACGTCATTAGCTAGTGCTTCAAGTTCTCTGCGGACTTTCACCTACAAATATCAAGATAGTTTAATTATGCAGAAACAGCGGGAATTGGCTCTCCTAAGAGAGATCAAAGAATCACTTTAGACTGCTTGAGTGAACTCACTCTTCCTGATCACACTGGTGCCACTGGGAATCTAGTGTCTGTGAAAGCGTGATTAGTGCATTATGAATTTCAAACAACCGAGTTTGTATATACGTTTCTGAGAAAAAGTTGTTGAATTGAAACATTGAAAATCACGAGCGTCAAAAAAATTGAATCAATCTTTTAATAACTAGGCATAGAGAGTAATTTTTTCAAATGCCCCTATCAATTTGTCCAATAGTGCCTTGAAAAATGTTCTGCCGACCTGAAGGTTAAAAAGTGTTCAAACATCACTACTTTTAAAACGACGATTGGAAAGCCAGAATATAGCCTATTTCATGAGAGAGGAATTAAAATTAATTCCAGAACTTTTCAACTTAAACTACTTCATTTTCGTTAGATCTGACGTGCTTAAAAGTTTCCTTGTAAACACGTTTAGAATGGTACTTAGCAAAAAAACCTGCGTCAACACTCAAAATAGTGACCTTCAAATTTGATTATCACAACCTGAAGTAGCTTCCGAGAATTTACTTCCTGAAACTTTCGACAATCCAAAAAACTACTCCAACAAAAATCATAAAATTAACGAAACTATTCAAGATTCTCGGGTACTTTAATTACTCTTAAGAAATTCGCGGAAAATAAAAAAACTATGTTGCAGTCATGTGGTCTGCCAACAGAAGTGAAAACTTAAAACTATTAAGTAGCAGTGTTTTTTTTTTTGGAATTTCCAGATTAATTGTAGTATCAAAAATTAAAATTTCATAATTTCTAACTTCAAAATTATTAACATTAGTTTGGTTTTCACATTTTACTCCGAGGTGCAACAATTATATAAACTTTTATATGGTTTGTTTATTAGTCAAAATATATGATGGGCTGCGCAAGCCCAGTACAAAATATAAATACAACTTAATTGAAATAATAATTTTTATACACTTATATTGTATATACGTAGTATTTATATTTACCTAAATTTAAATGAACTTAATTTTCACCATTATTTTGATTGTCATCATTATCATCATTAATTTCAAAAAAATATTAAAATAATAAATACTTTCATTGCTGAGTAAGCACTTTAATAATAACAAACAACAATATCGACAAAAACAGAGACGACAATGTCAACCGTATTTATTTTATGGAATTAGAATATTGCATATACTATATTTGACTACAAGGCTTTAGTGTACCATTTATAAATAAATATATTTCATGATAACACACACACACACACATATATGTATATATATATTTTTTCGTAACCCCTCCCGAAATTTTGGTCTAGATACGGCCCTGTTTAGTACTATTGAAAGAAGTTCGAAAATTTGTGAATATAACAAATACCAAAAAACACGACCGATACGACACAAAACGAATTAACCGAAATGCTCGCTGAAGAAATCGTTAGGAATAGCTCTGTATTTATTTATTAGTCTTATTTACTTTTTCGCGTCTAAAACGTATTATAAGAGTTCTTATACACTGGCCAAACAAAAGAAAAAAAATATTCACATATACGTATAATCGGAACTAACCCCATGGAGGTCTATTAAAGTTACGGAAAAAAAAAAGTGGTAAATCTCTAAAACATTTGCATAATACGTGAACGGGCGCAGAAACATGTGTGCAGTAACGCTTTACAGTGAGCGGTGCAGTATCACGGTATCAATTACATCTACATCGGAGTAGTGTTACGCTGTTATTCCATTGTATTTCTTCTTCTTCTTTTCGTATCGGTCAGTTATGTATTCCCGTCTTTTCCCGATATTCAACAATTTGAATGCCCGGTCATTCGTAGACATATTTGGTGATTAGCCTGCGTCAATTTACATGAAGCAAAGCAACCATAATACTCATATTTTTTTTTTTCTTTTTGGGCTCGTCAACCAAAGACCTTTACCCAGAAATAAAAGGTAAGGAAAGAAGTTGGTTAAATTTTGATCCGATCAGAAATTTTATCTAAAAAGGAACAAATAGCAGAAATAATTAATGGGGAAGGGAAGGACAGGATATAGGAAGCATAATAAGGAGTAGGAAGTTCAAGCTTCAACAAATAAGAATACAAGGTAGAATGCTCCACGGAGAGAGATGAGCACTGGAAAAACACATGATCGGCGAGGCAAATAACTGCATCATCTGGATGGCGAGGGCAGTGTGGAGAAGAAATCAAGGAAAAACGAAATCTGAAGGAAGGCAGCAAATAATGGCCAAAGCGCATACGAACAATGGAAACAACATCAGAACGCCGAAGGGAGGGATGCAAAAGATACCATGAATATGCAGGAAGAGTAGGCTGAACTGACAGATGAAATGAATAATTATTAGAAAAGGAGGAAACATAGGTTTTCGACCAAAATCGGATATAAAAGTTGATAGGAGGTTATCGGATGGAATTTTTTTAAAAAAAATACGAGAGGAAGCAGCAGCTGCTCGAACCAAGGAATCAGCCGCTTTATTACCAAATATGCCCGAGTGGCTAGGTACCTACAGCAAATCAATATTGATTGAATGGAGATAGGAAAGATTGTGAATGAGTGAACGTATACGGAGGATAACAAAGTCACACGAATGATCAGGAAGGGGAGAGGATATGGCCTGAAGAGCGTTCAAAGAGTCAGAGATAATTAAAAATTTATAGGAAAAATGATTTGAGGAAATGAAAATAATAGAACGTAGGATGGTCAATAATTCGTTTATGAATATAGAACAGAAATAAGGAAGGCAAAAAGATTTTGAGAGGTTAAAATCAGGAAGGATAAAGGAAACACCAACACCACCAGGCCCCCTCAAACCATCCGTGTAAATGGTAATATGAGAGGGAAATAGGGAATTGGTAGTGTTGTAGAATACCTGTTTAATTACGGCTTGGGGGAGATTTTTTGCAAATGAGGGGAGGATAAATACCTTAGGAGGATGACAGATATCAGCGAAATCGAAGGAAAAATAAAGGAGATTATTGAGAGAGATAATATACGGCCAAAATGAACTGAGACGATGTGAAATAAAAGCCAGAATAGGGGTTTTGCTGGCAGTGAAGCGCCAGCTGTTATAAATCGAAAGGTAAGACTGAACAAGAGTGGTGGATGCGAGAGCAAGACGTTTAACAAGGAAACGATAGCCTAAATAAGATCTACGAATGGATAGGGGTGACGAATTGGATTCAGCAAGAATATCAGGGGTTGGAGAGGATTTAAGATCGCCAAGACAGAGACGAAGGCAAGAATTTTGAATTACATCTAGTTTGGAAAGACGGGTCTTGGACGCACTACCACAAATAAAAGAACAATAATCAAATTTGGAACGGATAATAGATTTGTAAAGAGAAATAAGAATATAGGGAACGCCACCCCATTTAGTTGGCGACAAGGCTTTCAGCAAGTTTAACCTTTTAATAGTGGAAGCAGAAAGATATTTGATGTGTTCAGAGAAGGACAAACGACTATCAAGAAAAACACCGAGATAATAAAAGCGATTAACACGAGAAAGAGATACATTCTTTAAGGATAGGTTGACCAAAGCAGGGTTGTAGGGACGGAGGGTAAAAATAGTATAAGAAGACTTAGAGGGAGAAATTGAAAGATTAATTAAGGAGAGAGAATGTTCCAGTACAATGAGCGACGAACTGAGTGCTTCATAGGCTGCTAAAACATCCTCAGACGAGGAAAAATGGAGGATGTCGTCCGCAAAGAATAAAGAATAGGAATTTAAACGAAGAGAAGCTATACTGATAGTATAGATATTAAAAAGACTAGGACTGAGGGAAGAATCCTGAGGAAGACCTCGGAAAACCTTTCTTGGATCGTTAAGGGATGGAGAGGTCAAGTGGATAGAACGATTTGACATGAGATTGATAATAAGGTAAGTGCATTTGATTAGGAGCATAAGCTGGAGCGACGGAATCAATAAAAGGAAAAAGGCTATTACTGAAGTTGGAAGGGCGAGGAGAGGATGGGAATTTGAAGGCTTTGGCCATTTTTCAAATCTGCGAAAGAGGAGTAGTTCTAGAGAACTTAGCACAGAAATTTGTCCAAGAGGACTTCTTTGTGGATTTCAATATAAACCTAGCTCTCGCATTTGCCCGTTTGTGAGCGAGAACATTTTCAGTCGTAGGGTTAGAACGAACGGTTCTAAAGGTTGCGCGACTGATATTAAAGGCAGTGTCGCATTTCTTGTTCCACCAAAGTGAAGAAGCCTTACTGCGATGTACAGAAGATGACGTATGGCGGGACGGAGAAGATAAAGAAAGAGCAGAAGTTAAGGAATATAAAAAGGAATTATAGAAAGGTACTGGATCGTGATCCGGTTAAAGGAGAGGAAGAGACGAGTCAACCAGGGAGCGGAATAGAGGCCAGCTAGTTTTGGAAAGATTCCATCCGGGAGAATTGGTATAATTGGAATCAGATGGAGGAGGAAAACTGACAGGAGTTATTAGGGTAGGAACATGGTCACTGCTGTAAGAGCCCATAAGGGTCTTCCAATTATAATTAAGACCAATAGATGAAGAGTAGATCGAGGGAACTAAAAATGGAAGCATTCCTGTAGTATGTGGGGGAGAGATCGTTGAGGAGTACTAGATTATTAGAGGGGATGGCATTCTTAAGGATGGAACCATTGGGATTGTAGGATGCACAGCCCCATAAAGGAGAATGCGCATTCCAGTCACCACCGATGATAAAAGGATGCGGAGTAGAATTAAAAAACGATGCTGAGGGGCGGAAGGCGAAGATCGAAACTAGGAGGAACATAGATAGAAACAATGCTAATAGGACGTACAGAGGGAGGCTGAATGGAGATGTGAACAATGTTAGGTAAATTGGGACAAGAAGGAAGATTAAGGGAGACATCATAAGAGTAGAATGGAATGTCATTTCTAATCAGGATTGCAGAACTACCATAACCATCATCGCGATCACATCTAACTACTTTGAAACCTCTAATATTGAAATTTATGCCCGACCGAAGCCACGTTTCCGGGAGAAGAGCAACATTGACATTATGGAGATCCAATAATCCCTCTAATGAGTTTTTATTGGCTCTTAGACTGCGACAATTCCACTGTAGAATATTTAGCGCAGCCATCTTAATAAAACAGTAAAAGAATAAGGCATAAATGAAGTGGGGAGAAGCAGGGAAAAAGACCATAAGAGCAGACAATGAAATACATTTGTATAGAAGGAAGTGGGAAACGGAGAAAAGAAAAATAAAGAACAGCAGTTACAAAACAGGAGGAAGTAAGTCGAGGCTGTTAAGTCGAAAGGAAAAACAATGAGCATAGTGCAGAAGGAGATATAGAATAATTTTAGGATAAAAGGAAAAAGAGTAAACAATATTCGTGCAGAATCGAAGCAGCCAGTGAAATTCAAGTTGTACTTCATATATAGGCGTGGTACATAGTCAGCGCTATACAACTCCGACAAATTCATTTCAGTACAGTTAAAACAGCAAAGGTGTGTACGGAGAGTGTTAGGAATGAAACTCAGTTCAGAGATTGAGTGTATCAACTCAACATGAGCCCATTCCAGAAAAAAAAGTGTATAAAATATACACCAATACCTGTTAGAGGTTGAAACCACTTCTACATAAGCATAAATGAAGATAATTACTACGATAAAATTAGGATCGTGCTTCACACGAGCTGGTCTCAGCAGTTACCCGGGTATTGCGCAAGATAAAACAGATGCACAAAATCACCGAAAAATCGTTTAACTGTCATTCGCAATTGTCTTAACTATAACAGTCATCATCATAATTACCGGAATGTTATTTCGATTATTTAGGATACTTCTAAACGACGATGTATCAGTTTAAATATGTTTTTTTTTTTTTTCAATGCACCGTATTCAATTTTTAATTCGTGGTAAACGTATTATGCGCGAATAATATGCGCTTCAGATTATTCTCATAAACAATATGTTTTTTATTTTCAGTTAGGTGTTTGTTTAGTGAGAACTAGGCAGCTGATGTTAGTTCCACGATTAGCAGAACTGTTGTTTTTAACCGCGAAATTTATAAAGGCTGTACAAAATGAACTTATTATTGGATTACATGTTCTTGGCCGCGAAGATGTGCTGTCCGTTTGCAAGCGAGTAAATCAATAATCATTTTTTTTTTCTCATATTGTTCGATTATTCAGTAGCGTAGTTAGGGAAGTTAGTGCAAGTAAACATTCTTCTCTCATACAATCAAACTTAAAAAACATTATTTACTTGAAAAAGTAGCTCTGATATTGTAGGGGAAAAACAAATCTGGCTACATTCTGGCACATTCAGAAACATACAATAAAGTATGTTTTACCAATTTTTAAAACGTCGATATTTAACACACGTCTATCTTTAAATGTCGTTGCTCGTATAAATTACTATAATATATGCCACGTAAACCGTTACGAAATTCCGAGAAGCACTGAATAATTTAATCATTATAATCTGAATAAACTAAGAACATGAACAAAAAGAAAATTAAAATAAAGCTGAAATACAATAACAAACAGGCAATGAACCTCTCTAGACGGCGTGGAGATCTAAGAGATTCTCATCTTGTTAGCTGAAAACCATTGTAACCTCTAACGTAGAAAGTGAAAATTATCTATATCTTATTCAGGATAGTAGTGTGGTTAAAAAACACTTTTCATAAAAAGATTAGTTTATTCACATTGCAAAATACATCAGTGCCAAGGAAGAAAAACACCTATCTAATGGTATGTATGAATAAGAACGATCGGAAACATCGATAATTAAATGAAAAACTGAAATGTTCGAAATGTAATGCTGATGCACAATAATACACATACCATGGACCGCCAGAATGAATAGTAATAAAATTTCACAGGAACCTGGGAAAAAAGAAACATTATGAGAACAATGCGGGAGAGAAGAGCTATTCTGAATAGATGATAGACTAGAACAACTTAAAATTTGGAGGAAACCAATTGTTTTACTAGCTAAGGTGTAACCATAGACGGTTACGGTTGAGAAGGATAAATAAGGCATGGTTTTAAAATTGAAATAACGTCTCTAAATTTAGTAATTTATTTTTGATTAAAAATTTTTATCATTTTACAAAATAATGTCAAAAATTGAGATACAGTATTGAAACCTTCAGTTCAGAGCAGTATTTGTAAATATTTCATTTGTACCATTTTGAGATAAGTTTACGTCTCGTAAATTGTAAAATATTTCACAAAACACCCGCTAAAAAAGACAAAAAAAAAAACAAAAACTTTACTATAAAAGTACCCTCTAAATTTTTAGTGCAAAACAGGTAACGTTTTAAGAGAAAGATATCTGAAAGAAAAATTACAAAAATGTTACGAAAATATTTCTTTTATAAGTTAAACTGCTATATATCCTTACTAATCGTTTTGTTATAGCTAAAGGTAATGATCAATTATTTTCAACATTATGACAACTAAAAATCTAACTCAAAAAATTTTACAAATAAGGCTTGATTGAATGAAATAGTGTCCACACCTTATGGGTTTTATTTTTTTTTTGTTCTACTTTATTTTGCAGCATAGAAATTATAAAATATTTCAATGTTAATCGAGTGATACGATTGCAGTTAAAAACACGCAACATAGGAGTTTTTTATTATCAAAATAATCATTTTATTACATTCCGATATTTTTGGACAATGATCAGTATTCATAATAAATAATAATATATAAAATATAGTTTTGTTTTGTTTTTTTTTTTAAATGCATATATTTATCACTATTTACACATTTTCTCGTCAAGCTGTACGCTTGTCGACGAGTTTTCTTACATCTAATGATTTCTACACCATACTACTTATATTCCTGTTGTTGGGTCAATGCTACTGGCCGCGTCCACAAAAAAAAAAAAAATACTAATACTTATCGCCGCACAAATATTTTGTTACAAACTTATCCTATTTTTTACTTATTTCTAACTTATCTATAACTAATCTATTATTTATTTTATTTTTTCCCCGTCCCTTTTCATTCCCTCTTGCTTACACTTTTGTTTGTCACTATTTGCATACCCTTTTCTCTACCTGTCATTATGTATTCCTATATCTTTACAAATAAGTACATTCTTCTAATGCTCAGTACGTCTTCTTTATAAATTACTTCACTTTCGGTCTCGTATTTATTATCTGATATTCAAGCATTTTATTTGCAGTTTACTTATTTTTCCCCCTATGTTTTCCTAGCCATTCCCCACGACTGTATTCCGTATCTGATTCTCGATTCCACTAGCGCATGATGCACCATTTTTAACATTTTATTTGTTTGCATATAATGCTGGTATTGTTGCTCTAATTTCCTTTGCAATGTATTCTGTATGTACGTCTCACCTTAAGTGTTGGTCCATCATTACCCCCCAAATATTTATGTATTGAGTAACTACTTTTATCTTCCGGCAGTTTATTTTTTCACATTGATTCCTACGTACACATTCGTTTGAGTGCATTATTAAATTTGGACAGTATACATCACACCTATCCCTTTTCATTCGTGATACCATTTGCTTTCGTTTTTGATACATTAATTCTTAGATTTTTGTCATATGCTCACCAGCTTACTGTGATTAGATCTTTTTGCATTTTCATTTCTGCCTCCTTAATATCTTTATATGCTATAACTATTGCTATATCATAAACGAACTTTATTTGATATAATACTATTTCTCTTGGAGGGTTGGGATAAAAATTAATGCGATTATTTTAATAATACAAAGTTCTGACAATAATATTATTTACAATTATTCACTAGAAGATTTCTGTTTATTATTATTATTATTATTGTATGGATTGCTTTTAACATTTATGGTTATTACGATCCGATTATGGTTAATATTTAAAGTATGTAACCCAGATTATTTTCCTTTGAGAAGTCTAGAGTGGACCTTATCCTCCCACGTGAGTTCGATAGAGCAGTATTTAAACTAGAAGTATTTCATGTTTATGTCGAAAGTAGCCTGTAGCTTATTGTATTCAAGGAAGAGGTGTTGAGCCCAAGAATATGCATGAGTTCTACACAAATTGTAAGCTCAGCCGTAGACGATTTACCGAACAATAGAGTCAGATCGTTTCAACTCTAATGCAGGCCACCATGGATTGGTTAATTGTTGGACCATGTGCTGAGCAGAAGGTGTAGAGAAGGAGTCCTGATACCGCTGTTATTTAATGGAGAACAATAAAACACTCGACACTTGTGGTGGACTTGATCGAAAAGATGGGCTACGACACAGTATAGCTGAGTGGGCTGCAGAGTCAACCCTTTTATTGCCTGCAGTGCGCGAATGACACTGGGTATCTACGAAAATTAAGTAGTGCGGGCAGTTGATTGAATATACAATATGCAAGAAAAGATTTGGCCTAATATTAGTATCTTGATAGTTCTCTATAGCATTTGCGACTGCTGATGAATCTTTGGTATATGTTTTCAAAAAACAAAAAAAAAAAAAAGGTTTATCTATCCGTTAGTTTCGAATGCAAACGCTGTTAGTGAAGCGTGTTTAGCTCTCTTAGTTATTGTTTTTGCTCCATCCGTGTAACAGTGTGCATAATTTTGGTATTTTGCGATTACTTCTGAAGTGTATTTGGGTAAGTGATGTGACGTACTGTGTGCCCAGCAATAATAGAAAACTGAAAGATTTATTAATACAGGTTGCAATTCGCTGAATTTCGAAACGTTCTTTGTTCCAAGTTTTACTATTTCAGGAAATCGTACGTTAGCAGTTACAAGCAGATTGTAGACCTTAGGAAGGTGATCGTTGTGGACAGAAAGATTAGACGGGATAATTTTGAAAGTTGTCAGAGTTTATCCGAGAAGATATTATGGCTTGGAAGCTACGCACAGATCGATACCATTTTAATGGAAATACACCAGTTAGGGCACAGATACTGTCGCGTGATGTTGTATAATGAACGCCCAAGGTTTTTTTCGTAAAGTAGGCTAGTGAATTGCGTTTAGTTTTTGTATGATATAATGGAAAGTGCAGAGTATACCTCGTAGTCGTAATTAATTTTATTAAGGATCAAGAACCAATAATTTTGGGTTAATATTAAGTCTAGGGTTAAAAAGGTGTAGGAAGCAACTTAAGACAAGTGACTTTTAGGACCGATACATGTTGGTTCCAAGTTTTAATGTTCTGTCAAAACACACGTCACCGTAGTTACCAGGTGGAGGCAACTATGGAAAAAATGGTCTTCAGTAAATGGGCAACTATTTATAAATCTTGCAGCAATCAGATGGGATTCAACCTCAACAAAAAAGTGCGGTGCAATTACAATCAAGTCAGAACCAACCGCGGCCCCTGTGAATAATGAGCAAATGGAACCTCTCGGAGTCGGAACTGTGTAATTGTGGCAAGCCCAAACGATGTGCCGCACTTTGTTAATTTGTGTACAATAAACAGTTTTAGCAAAGACCCGGTAGACCACATTCCCTTGAAGAAGGTGCAACAGATTAGCTAACAAGTGTTAAATAATATATTAGTTGATCTTTTATTTTCGTATTTTTATTCTAAATTTTATTTTTTGTTTCTATTTTAGTTTTTGATATATTTAGTATTATAAGCGCACGGTTGATACGATAGTAATAATAAATAATTTACAGAATATACATTTAAATTACACGGAGAAAACGATAATACTGTAATTAATCATGGTTCGAGAGGCATTAATTATAATCTACTGTTTTTCGAAATTTTAAGAGAAGGATATTACGATGTTTTGACTATGCTAACCGCAGCAAATCGAGTAAAACGTAAACGTAAAGCCGCTCTGATAGATTTAAAATAAATTTCTATTATTTGTGACAGTTATCTACCTTTTTTGATTTATAAATTTTAATATAATTTTTTTAAATGTCTTTTTTTTATAAATGTACATATTGTAATTAGAACATCAAATTTCAGATAACGTATCGATATATTTCAACTTTCGCTTACCGTATTGATTTTCTTTTTAACCCGCATACTAAAGTCTCCAAAAAGAATTAAATGTAATATATTCCTCTCACATATATTACACTGTTAGTGGTTTCAGTTTTTCTGATATTTTAATCTAAATCGCACTTTTTTAATTAACGTATTAGTGTACTTCTTTTTTCAAAAAAAAATTAGTATATGTGAACGCTGCAGACTTTATGAAAATTTACAAAGTAATACAGTTTAAAGTCCGAAAGAACGGGCCAATTCCCTAGTATATCAAGAAAAAAAATCGTACTGGTCTGTTCTATAATAACTAGAGAGTTTATTTTTTTTTCAATTGCTGTATTTTCATCGGCAGATCACAAGGAAATTACAAGATCCTCAAAATATTAAAATTAAAGGCCACAAATTTCAAAAAATGTAAAAATAATGTTTTAAGAAAAACATTTTTAAAGAATTCCACAGCCGGATCCATATGAGTTATGGTATTCATTTTCTTTCTAACCTGCACACTAAGGTCTCCAGAATACAGGAAAAATAAAAATTCGAAAAATTTTGATATTTAGGGATCAAAATTTGCCAAAATACACGCTTAAAGCGTTAAGACTCGAAACTAAAAAAAGTCCACAGCCATTTCCGTGGTAGCTGGAGAGTCCGTCTATTTTTTAAATGATGTATTTCAACCGCTGGAATATAGGAAAAATACGAAACCTCAGAAATTTTAAAATTAAAGGGCTCAAACTTTGAAAAATGTAAAAATCAAATTTTAAGAAAAAAAATTTCAAAAAAGTACACAGCTGGTTCTATGTGAGTTACAGTTTTGATTTTCTTTTTAACGTGCATATTAAGGTTTCGAGAATACAGGAAAAATATGAAATTTGAAAAATGTTGATATTTAGGGACCAAAATTTGGAAAAATACATGAATAAAGCGTTAAAAAATAGTCCACAGGCCTTTACACGATAGCTAGAAGGTCACTCTTTTTAAAAAATGATGTGCATCAATCACTCAACATGAGAAAAACACGAGATCCTCAAAATTTTATAATTAAAGGGCCCAAATTTTGAAAAAGGTGAAAATTAAGTTTTGAGCAAAAAATTAAAAAAAAACTCCACAGCCGGTTCTATATAAGTTGCGCTATTGCTTTTTTTTTAAACCTGCATACAAAGGTCTGTAGAATACAGGAAAATAATAAAATTCGAAAAATTTTGATATTAAGGAATCGTAATTTTGGAAAATACGCGCTTAAAACGGAAATACTGGAAACTAAAAAAAAGTCCACAGCTCTTTCTATGGTAGCTGGACAACCATTCTTTTTTCTAAATCATGTATTTCAATCGCTAGAATAGAAGAAAAATGCGAAACCTCAAAAATTTTAAAATTGGAGAGCCCAAATTTTGAAAAATGTGATAATCAAATTTTAAGAAAAATTAAAAAAAAAAAATCTACAGCCGGCTCTATATAACTTACGGTATTGATTTTTTTTTTTAACCTGCACACTAAGGTCTCTGGAATAGAGGAAAAATATAAAATTCGAAAAATGTTGATATTAAGGAACCAACATTTTCGAAAATACGCGCATAAAACGGTAAAAAAAGTCCACAGCTCTTATCATGGTAGCTGGAGGGTCACTTTTTTTTTTAAATGGTGTATTTCACACTATAAAATATAGGAAAAATACGTGATACCCAAAATTTTAAAATCAAGGAGCCCAAATTTTGAAAAATGCGAAAATCAAGTTTTAAGCAAAAAATGTTTAAAAAACTACTTAGCCGGATCTATATGTGTTACAGTATTGATTTTTTTTTTAACCTGCGCACTAAGGTCTCAAAAATACAGGAAAGATAAAAAATTCGAAATATTTTGATATTTAGGGACCAAAATTTGGAAAGATACACGCTGAAAGCGGTAAGACTAGAAACTAAAAAAAAATCCACAGCCCCTTCCATGGTAGCTGGAGGGTCATTCCCTTTTTTAAATAATGTAATGGAATCGCTAGAATATATGGAAAATATGTGAGGCCCAAAATTGAAAAGTTAATTGGACATGAACAGTTTGATGGAATTTCTAAATAAAAAAATCGAAGAACCAGAGAAAGAAAAAATAAATAATAATATAAATCTAAACATCGATAATTTTAAAACCATGCTCCATTAAACGGTCCAAAATAAGGTAGCCGACTTGGCAGAGAAGATGGTGTGGACTAACAGAGGAAAAATTGTAAATTGGAGAGAAAGTTTGGCGTAGAGAATAAAATTAATAAGAAGAAAAGGGGAATCGATCACATTTGGCATTTGAATAAACTATTCGAAACACTGATCGTCATATGTCCGAAACCAGGAAAAATTTGCCTTCCAAGCTCATGTACACACGGTCCGTGTTATATGCAATTAAAATATCAGGATGGTATGACAGTTGTTGCCAGATTAAGTAAACTAAGGTTTTTTTTATTAAGATGACGTGTAATCCTAATTGAATAGAAATAAAATAAAATTTAATTGAAAAGCAATATCATATCGATTGTCTAGGTTTATAATGAAAGATATTCTAATTAAAATTAAATGATTTATTAAAAGTTTGAAATTCGGGTGAAATTTTCAGAGAAATGGTTTATACGTAATCGAATTCCAAATAATACGTCTTCCTCATGCTCATATTGCTTTAAGAGTAAAAAATTTGCCCGTAATTAATGAAGAAATTAATAATTTTGTTCAAGCCACAATCCGAATTTTTAAAATTTGATTCTTTAAGTTTTAAAATTTTTGCCCATTTATTTATTTCCACATTATAAAGGCAAAAATACGTCAATTCAAAAAAAAAAAATATCTCCGGCTGCTATAGAATGGAATTAGGGACATTTTCTCTATTTTTTGCTTTATATCTAACGCGCCCGAAGTATAACAGTCGTGGGAGAAAAATAAGAAAAAAAGTTAACAGCCCTCAAATAGCTACAGCTTTTTTTTTTTTTTAATCAACGTCGTTTTATTAAAACATAAGAAAAACATGAAATATCCAAAATTTAAAAAAAAATGTAATAAAAATGATCAATGTTAGTTACAATGGAAACGTAGTAGTTTCTGAAATTTAAATATTTAAACTATGATTACGGAACATTGTGTTTTAGACGTTTCTGTGTGAACAGAGTTAATATAATAATATATTATTTCTGATAACATTTATTTATTTATGTATACTGAATCAGTGTGCTGAATATAAAAAATTCATTATTGAAATTTATGAACATATACAGTTTATAAATTTATGAAAAAGTACCTGGCTATTGCGAAGAAATTAATGAGACATCAGTTTCTTTTTCGTTAATACTGCATGGCTAATTTCGTCGTTATATTTTACTGAAATTATACATAAGTAGGCTATATTAATTATTTCGTCGTTTGATTTGAAATTGATCCTGAGAATCAGAAACGTAGTGAACTGATACCAAGTTAACCATCATCGCACTCCAGCCGATAACAGTGATACGTGTTGTTTTAAATATTTCCTTTATACTATCCACAAAACTTTGTATATTGTTATTATTGTGTTGTTCTTTAGCGGTCGACTGACAAGAAAGTTCTTTAAATTGTAATTAGAATATAATATTTCAGATAACGTATAGATATATTTCATTCTTTTTAATCTGCATACTAAAGTCTCCAAAAAGAATTAAATGTAATATATTCCTCTCGCATATATTAGACTGCTAGCGGTTTCAGTTTTTCTGATATTTTAATCTAAATCCTATTTTTTTAATTAACGTATTGGTGCACATCTTTTTTCAAAAAAAAAATAGTATATGTGAACGCTGCAGATTTTATGACTATTTACAAAAAAATACAGTTTAAAGTCCGAAGGAACGGGCCGCGAAATCAATCCCCTAGTATATATATATATTTGCAACATTGATAATACAACTTTATTTTTTTCAAAATAAAAAGAAAAATCCTCACATAGATTTCAAGTTTTTGATGTAAGTAAAAATCAGCGAATCCTTTTTTTTTGAAAATTATTACTCCTTCCAGTTTTGACAGTTTCCAACTAATATTTTACTGGGCGCCTATGTAGTATAGTATATAATCTGTATAATAAATAAGTACAATACATAAATATTGTTATTTGTATCTATTTTTATAATGGAACAACGCAGCATAAATACTAAAGACATGTTTTATCATTATAACTGGTCTTGGCTGCGCACTGCTACCTTTACATTCGACATAACGAGAAAAATGTGTAAATGTCGCCACAAGGAACTTTATTTTATTTTTTTCTTTCCGCTCTATTAATTTTACGGATAATTTTAAATTTTCAATGGTAATTAACTTTTAGCAATATTTTGCGTACGTTTTAGGTAGCAGAACAAACGGCGATAGATAAATTATACTACGTCAGCCCTACAGCTAACATTGCGAGTCATCAAGTGAATACATTTTTTGAATTCCCCGATGAATGAAGTGAGCATAAATGATTACACATAAAGCTATTAGGTAAATTATGTTGAAGTCGTAAAAATGTTATTTTAAGTACTGAAATGAAATTCTTAGACCTAAATCTGATTCCGTTCAATCATATAACGAAAATTTCTTTGAAAAATATATTAATTTTTTAATGTCTTTATATATATATCGAACTTAATATTTAACTATGTACATATTAAGCAATCAAGGTCGTGCCCATAATTTTGAAGGAGGGGGGTGGAAATTTCCTTTGCATATTTATTTTATAAATAACAATACATTTTTCACTCTTATTCACACTATTAATAATTTCTATCATTTTGATTTATATATTAATAATTTACATAAATAAATTACCGTATAAACATTAATAAAAATTTCATATGTTATTGATTATACTCGTAATAAAAAATTTTACATAAAATATTAATGAAGTACCTAAAAATATGGAGCATATTTTTTTCTTTTTTTTTTTTTTTTTTTAATGTAAGAATACCCTAAAAAATCATCAATGTTTATTTTAAATTTTTGATTTTTTCAGATTTTTGTGTATTTATATTAACTATTTCAGTTCTAATGCCCCCCCCCCCCCGGGCACGGCCTTGTAAGTAATACGTGATATGTAAATCATGCACTTAAAGCGAATCAGTAATTTAAAATTGTTATATAAAACCTTTATGTTAATTACTAAATAGCTCTTTGTTTTGAAAATTGAGCATATGTTACGAAAAATACGGAATTTTTGAAATCCGCGGCAGGAAAACGGGAATTTAACAACCTATTTAAGGATCTACTAGGGGTCTTCCGTTTTGGCATATTTGTTTGGATGTCGCTCAGTTTGACGTCTCGTTTGGATAGCCTTTCAGTAACTTGGTAATTTTTCTACTTTTTCCCCCTCATTTAAACCTATTTAAAGTAAAATAATCACCGTGTAAAAAAAATTAAAATTATTTGCCAATTTTCTTGTAAAATAATACGTTAGTGATTCACAGATCAGTCACTTTCAAAATTTTTCTTTCCGTACAATGCTTGAAAAATAATCAATCGCTCCGATATATTAAAGAATTAAAAAAAAAAAAAAAAAAAAAAAAAAAATTAAAATTTAACCATGATATGATTACAATGGTGTGCTATTGTGCAAGTCATAACTGTCTTATTTGTGCAAATGACGCCACGCGTGAAGCAGATTAAATTGATTTCAAAAGAAATTAATTATTTTGCTTTAAAAGATAATTTTATTGACGATTTTAGAGCATTGGAAATTTACTTTTTTTATTTAAAAATTTCAAATCAACCAATTTTTTAAAATTAGCATTCAAAATTAATGTATATTTGTGAACTGGCGATGTTAATGTTACTTTTAATTATTTGATAAATTTCTACGTGTTTATTACATTAATATTAATGATTCATAAGATCCAGAAACGGTAATTATTAATTCAACTATTATATATACATGAATAAAATCTGGATTATATAATATATAGATATTGTAATTTGTGTCCGAAAACAGTTTTATTAGTTGATGTGATATAAAAAATTAAATAATATATTTTTCAGTCAGTAATAAAGAATTCTCACTGACTTCTTTACTTAAACAATTACGTAACAAATTTGAAAACATAAATAAAACTAACTTTTAATTTTTATAATTTGTAAATTTTGGGTACTTTTTTTTGTAGTTTTCTGCGATTGTTTTCACAACTGATTGATCTATATAAATCTCACAATCGAAAATAAATTCTAGTTCTACCGAAACGTGAAGTTACTTCGATTGCCACGTAAATTGTCTCAGCCATTATAATCTTATTTTTCCAGCTAATGTTTGAAAATTTTTTTCCTTCTTGAATTATTGCGTAGTTTATAAAATTCCGATTCTAGTTTGCAAGCCATTTCCTACAGTAGCTTACCTCTAAATCAACCGCATTTTTCGATGTTCTTAATGATTACATTCTTTCGATCATAAATAACACACGTTTTTGGGACAATACTGAAGAAATCTGATTCATTGGTATTTCAAAACACTTTCAAAATGATTTAAACATACCCACTCTGAAACAATTCATTTAGTTTATTGTACATTACATCTGTCATATAATTACCTAATTTACGAATGCTTATACATAAAAATATATAACATTTACTATTTTTTACATTTATTTTTTCTTAGTGTTGACATACATTTACCCACTGTTTGGTTATATTTTAATTTTTTGGAAAATGTATTTTGTGTTACCTGTAATGCGATTATATAATTATTATAACTAAACCCAGCACACCGTCGAGTATTTTTAAGATTAGCTGGAATGTTAATTTTTATTAACATAAGAAAGTACACTTTCCATCCGATCTTACTACTTCGCCACATAGGAATAATGTTTGAGTTGTTTCGCGGATGATTTCACGCACGGTAATGTACGCCTTTTGTACTAATTATTGTCATGCTGCGTTTAATATATCGTGAATCTTACATTTTATTTCGATGTGAATTTTAGAAATCTACTCGATTTAATTAATAATTTCCGGTTATAAGACGACCCGATTCAAATAAACGAGAAACTTTTATCCGTTCATATATCTAATAAATTTTTACGCCCATAACAAGTTATAGTTTTACCCATGTAAAAGGAAAAAATGAACATTTTGGATTGCTTCACTCCCTGTCAAAGGTATGGGGCTTACTTTATCATTCTACTCGTGTCGTTGGAAACTAAAAAAAAAAAAAAAAAAATAGAGTATAAATTTTTGGAATGAAATAAAAAATTTTCCTTAGCAATGCATTTGAAATCAACTGGATATTATGAAATATTAATATTTTATTGTTGAAAATAAACTCATTACCGGAATTCATAATTGTTTCATGATTGTTCTATATTGAAAACTTCCTTTTCTTATTTTTCTTTTTTTCTAACGTTATACATTCACAGGTATTATTAATGAACTAATTTTGCAGAAATATCTGTTTAACTAATTTTATTCTTTACTAAACTACTGTATTAAACCTCTTTGTTACATTAATTAATGAATAAAAACATGTAGTACGAATGAATGGCTTCTGACGATGCAAGTGTACAAAAAAGTTGATTAATTTTAATTGTCATCACTGTAACTATTAACTTCGTTAAATTAAATGACCTGTATTTTCTTCGATATGAAAAATTTTCATTTTATAAATTAATTAAGGTATAGTTGTATATTTGTCGAGCACAAATTGTTTTATGAATATTCTATTACTTTTCGGAACTGATATAAGTGAATCTCTAGAACATTTAATTGTAAGAGTATTACTGAAGGTCGGATTTATGTTCAAATATACGTTCTGCTGTTTTTTTTTCCTGTTGAATTTGTAATAAGCGGTCTCATATGAGAATACTGTTGATTATGGCTAGTCATTAAGTGACGTGAAAAAAAAGGGGGGGGACCCTCTACAGAAATGTTTATTAATACAACAAACAAGATTAACGTAAAATAATATTGTTGTTACTTACCACGGAAATAAAAATTGGAAAGAAAATTAATTTTTAATATAGCCAAAGAATAAAATTAAAACATTATCAGCGTTAATTACTATGAAAATTAGATTTAAATAAAGAAAATGAATTTGAAAATAATACTGTTTACGAGCACATTGCAGTTTTAGATTACTGAGTATGACCAGATGGAATAATTATTTTTGTTCATTAGAAATTGTACCGGTTAACGGTGGTCCCGTAAGACTATCGATCAGTATCGGTGGGGGCTGCTTGAGTAGTCATTAAATATTTACTTAATAAATTAGTAAAAATTTTCATTGGAAATATAAGGGAAATATGAACCTTAAAAAATTTTAAAATTAAATGAACGCGAGTGACTTGAATTATTATTAACGTCAATTTCTTGTAGAAATGTAGATTCGACAAAGATAATGAATTCGAAACCCCCCAAAAGCACGAATTAAAAGCTCATCACTGACGAAAATGTTACGTTTGAACATTACTTTTGAACCCCAATATTTAGTTTTATAGAGTACAGCTGTAGGAGCATTCTTGGTTAGTCTATCTGTACTATCACTTAAAAATATTTAAACTAAAAATTGTGAATTAAAATTGTTTTTATTAAAAAAAAAAATACCGATTTCAAGATTCGTCGTTAAAAGTTTAATAAAAATACACTAAAAAGTGAAAAATAATTACTCGATAAAAGTTAATACATTTTAAATAGTGAAATATACCTTAAAAGAGGGATATTGAGATTATTCTTAAACGAAATCAATACTTATTAGAGCCTCGTTACATCAAATTCAAATTGCAACAATAATTAAAGCCGCATTAAATATATCTGATGTTTTCAATACTTGGCTTAAAAAAAATGAGTGTATCTTTGTTTATTATGGTTTTTTAATTGTTGCAATTTGGATTTGGTGCCGACTTTAGTAATTATTAACATTGTTTAAGAATAATAATAATTTCCTAAAATATATCACACTCTGAAATATATTATTTTTTATCAAATAATTATTTTGTTATTAAATAGCTATTTTTTTTTAAATATTTAAAGCTTTCACAGTGATTACTCATAATAAATAATTTTCGGAAACAACTGTGTTCTTCTAAAAGATATTTATTCGCTTAACGTTTCGACCAGCTTACACTGGCCATCATCAGAAGTCGCTCCGTTCTTCAGTTTACTTCTGATGATGGCCAGTGTAAGCTGGTCGAAACGTTAAGCGAATAAATATCTTTTAGAAGAACACAGTTGTTTCCGAAAACTATTTTTTTATTCAATTTTTGAAGTTTTTTAAGCACATTTTTAAAAATATTTCTCATAATCGCTATATTATCTACTTGATTGACGGAACATTATAGTTCTTAGTCCTCCTGTTTGTATTCCAAAATTATACTTTTCGTTTACATCTTGCATAATTTTTCCATACATATATTAAAAAGACCTGCTGATAGATTGTGCATCTGTTTCTTATTCTTTTTTTCTTATGCTATTTCAACTTTGTTTTCCCCTAGTTTTATTATGCATTTTGACAATTCATATAATAATAGCTGTTGCTTGCAGTTTCGCTTGCATATTAGCATTTGTTTAAATCGTTAATCTTTTTTTGTTTTTTGCAATTTAACGAGTGAATGTAAACTTTCTAGTCAATTCCTACATTGCTCGTTTATTCTTGATGCTTGTTTTACCCTTTCTTTTTTTACTTTAGAGCTAAATCGAGCGATCAATTTTCATTGTAGAGGAACTGTTGAATTAGTAAAATAACAAATAAATCAAGAACAATTACCTCATTGAAATATTATTCTAAATCGTTACTTGATGAACATTATTAAACGTTAATTATCAGCATAATAATTATTAACTACTAAGCGCAAACTGCAAATAAACATAGTTCATCCGAAAATAAATATTTACTTTTTAATAAACTCAAATTATTTTATTTTACATCACAGTGCTCGCTAAAATGAGCACAATTTATCTCCCTTTTATCATAGTGCGATGAATCAAGAATTAAAATCTGCTCCAAAATAACTAATTTATTGTGAAAATTATAAAACTCCTAACGATATATTAGTGTTTTTATACATATCAATTTTTATTATTCTTTTTTTATCTTTATAATCAATAGATATATAAAAGATTTTATCCATTCTACGAGAAACAACCGGTTTCGTATTAATGATAATGTATGTTGGTTTATTGCTATTTTTGGTCTTTTTCCTAATATTTTCCAAATTTATAATATCGTTTCTCTAGTTCCTCGTTCTTTTCGAAACCCATGTTGGTATTTTCTAAATTTTTTTCTATTAGTTTTATTAATCCTATACAGTACAATTTTCGTTAGTATTTTTGATATATATCCAAATAAACTTGTCGTAATTAAATAATTGCCCCGCTTCTCAATTTCAATTCGGTACAAGTAAAGTATAGTACAATGTGTGATATATAATACAAAATCTGCTGTCTATCTATATATCACATACCTGGGGGAAAAAATTTTTTTTTCAAATATTTCGAGCTTTCGCCTATAGTTTTCCTATAAAGCTTGGCCCTTTATGCGTATGATTAGATACGTTCTGGTTTCCTCAACTTTTTTTACTCGGGCTATTATGTACATAACCATACCTTTTTTTCTTTGTTGTTTTTCCCAAAAGGCGCGATTTGAATAATCTTTTAACCGTAATTTTTTGATTTTATGGAAGAGCTTTTTCGTTTTGTTTTATTTTTTGAATTTCACTTTTAAACGGTTATCTGGTAATGAATTATAAATTTTTTAAGGGTGATTTTTGAGGTCGTTTTTAATTCCATATTATATATATTCTTGACGATTTTTTATGCGTATGGAATCCTAAAAACATAATGGTATAAGAATATTGTTAAACTATTAATAATAATGCACGTTTATTTATTTTATAATAATATCTTTTCTTTTGTATCTTAATCATAATTGAACTTTTTGAAATGCTTTCGTATTTGTCTTTTTTCATAAATTTCCTCCATTAATTTACGTAAACAGTTTTTAAATTTATTATTAATTCGCTGAGTATATATTGTCATAATCCGGTATTTTTTTACTCCCTAATTGTCTAAGGGCATATTGAAATTTTTCTCGCCTATAAATTCCAGTATTAAGCCGTTCAGGGTTCTTCCCTTGTGCCATAATTTAGAAATGGCAGTCACCACTATTTGTTATCAGGTTCTTGTGCAGCTTTTTCTAACCTGTAGTACGGATGATGATTAAAAACCGTTTCTATTTGAAGTACAGGCGTTTCTGAATTTTGTATTTGAGACACATTTCATTCGGATTCTCCTATTAAGACCTATCCCGCGTGGATGATCCTTCTGACAGTTATACTATCAGAGGTGCAGCTCGTAATTCGGTAGAAACGTGTAGGCCTCTTCACCACGACAAGGTAGTATTTCTTAAAGGGACAGAATAAATTATTAATTAAACATATAATAAACGGTTATAATCTTTTCTTCTGTTTGAATCGATTTGTTTTATAAGTCTGATAAATTTTTCAAAAATTCATATTAAAATAAAGAGTTAAATCTTCATATAAATGTATTTTCAAGCTTACAAAAGAAATAGGCAAAGATTTTAATCATTTTTTAAGCGTTGTACGGAAAATAAAAAGAAGCCAACTGCTCTGATTCGTGAACTATCAATTCATTGTTTTATGATGAAATTAATGGCTAATTTTTTACCGGTTTACTTTATTTTAAGCAGGTGTAAATGAAAGAAAAAGAAAGAAAAAAGAGCGAGTAGAAATATAATGAGAAACGTGATATCGAACGGAAACGATTATCACGTGTGTCAAAAAGGTATAGGTCTACTTTACGTAACTAATTTCTTTACCGATTCGTTTGTTCCCGAACATTTTGAGTCTTTAGTGAAATACAAAAGCAGCTTCTTAAACAGCGTTTCTAAGAATTTAACCATTTTTAGCCATTCTCTGCTGCCTTCCTCCAGATTTCGCTTTTCCCTGATTTCCTCCCCACACTGTCCTTTATCCTGATGATGCAGTTATTTGTGACGTCGATCATGTGTTCTTCCAGTGTTCATCTCTTTTTGTGAAGCGTTCTGCTTTGTATTCCTTTTTGTTAAGGCTTGGGCTTCCTACTCCTTATTGTGCTTCCTATATATTGTTTTTTTCTCCCTCCCTCACTAGTTATTCCTGCTGTTTGTTCCTTTTAACAACCAAAGATTTCTGATCGGATTAAAATAGAACCAATTTATTTCCTTACTATTTGTTCCTGGGTGAAGGGTCCTTGATTGACGAGCCCAAAATAAAAAGAAAAAAGAATTTAACCATGATCTGAGCTATCGATACGTTACAACATTTGTCAAACATTTAAGCATTATGGACCGGGTATTTTTCATAATATTTTTGAGCAGTACGCAAGATTTACATCTAGCAATAGTAAAAATATTTTTTTAAACTAAACTTCACTTTTGATTTTTACGATAACTTTATTTCTTTAATTTAAGCGAATAAAAAATGAATATTTGAATAATTAAATATTAAATAATATTTGCAAAATCGATAATATTGCGTATTGAAATGTAAATTTGAAATTATTTACTATCAAATTTTAAATATCTCGATAGAAAAAAGATAGTTTTTTTTATGTTCGATGTAAAATTTACCGTTTTTAATATTTTCGGAGGATTGTTTGTGTTTACTACAGGCTAATATTGATCCGTGGATGACAGTTTCGAAAACGCTAACATCACTTTCTTGTATAATAGTGGATTTGAAGTAATTTTATTTTACCTAAAACTTTCGCAGTTTTCTTATATTTATTTCATAAAGATGAAATAGACCGGTTAATTTTTATATTTTAGCTAATATCAAAAAAAAAAAAAAAAAAAAAGTATTTTCTTTATTTTTTAGTGTAAAAATTTAAATTTTTTGGTCTTGCGAAATAATTTAAAACTTGTATTTTAATTTTCTTTCAAGATTAAAAATTATTATCTTTGGTACTCGAGTAAACATTTGATTTTAAATGTTTTTTTTTTTACCGTATAAATCGGTTATTCGAATCACAGGGCTAATTTTAAAGTACATAACTTAATAGAATGCATAATTTTAAAGATGTATAAATTTTAATTTTTTTCCTTTTATGCAGTTACAAATTTTTAAATGTCTACGAACTGCTTTGTTCTGAAAACAGTACTTTTATCTGCACCCGTTTACTAGAAATAACTTTTTTACACTAATATATTTCCTAAATAGCAAACAAGCAACAAATGATAAATAAAAATATACTTATGGCAGAAACGTTTTCAGGCCCACCATCAGCTATGAAAATAAAAATTAAAACACGAACATATGGAATCCGACGTATGTTACAAACAAATAGTATACTTTTATTTATCGTTTGTTGTCTGTTCGCTATTTAGGAAATATATTATTTTGAAAACAGTGATTTGTTCTAATTAATAGTGTTTGTCAATGCATTTATTTATTATGCGATTCTTAATCGAAAGCAATTTTAAAATTGTTTTCATCTATATATATTTTTTTCAAAATGTGTTTTAACTTTTACATATAAAACCAAATTTTAATATTGATATAATACCGAATTGCTTTCATGGCAATTTTTAAATTGCATCCTTTTCATGATTAAAATATTAACTGGTCAACGAGTTCGAAGGCTAATAATTGCCACGCTATGAAATAATTAATAAGTACGTAATTATAGAAATTATAGATTTTTTTTTTTTTAAATACACTTTTGAAGTCCACCAGTGAAGGCCACTGACCGATGGACAGCAGCGCATTCACTGTTCCAAGGTGGGCGGCTCATCATTCAAAACAAAGTGACCACATCGCGTAACAACCACTGCCTGTTCAACTAAGCCAATTGGATGGATAATTATTAAAATAATACTAACGTACGTGTTCCCACTTCGTTGGCACTGCGTTGTAACGTAAAGTTTATATTATAAGCAATTTTTGTAAGTTTATATTTTTATTTATTACTTCTTTAAAAAACACGTTTTTTTTTTGTAAAAATTTTGATTAAAAATAATATGTACATATAGTGTATATAGTACATATTTACATACATATATATATATATATAAGTAGAATTCCAATGGATAAGGTATTTATCTTTAAATTCGTTTAGAAGTAAAAGATTGGGTATTTCTGTTGTGGACTTTTATTCATGCAGATTTCGCCCTTACATTGCGAAAATTGCTTGAATAGGTACACATTGTAAAGCTGTAGAAATAAAAGAAATGGGGAGGAACCGATTATAACGTAATTAGTTAATAAATATAAAACAAATAAAATTCAGCGAAACAATTATTACCTGCGTCATCTGAAATCAATTTATTGTCCACCCTAATATCATCCACATTACACATATTTTTGTTTATTAGCTTGTAACATTCTATGTCGTAATGAAAAAGTAAACATATTTTCAAGTAGTGCAAAACGTTTTATATGATTTTTTATAAAACATTGATTATTAAAAAAACAACATACTCGTATATGTATATGTATTGAAAACGTTTTACATAATTTTTTTATAAAATAAGATGCGGAGAACCGACAAGGCAGCCGCCGCCCGTCTGTTGGTTCTCAATACGGCTATAGCATTTATTTGTAATAAAGCTTACAATATTTTATCATATGTATACAATTAATTGATTTAAAAATATAAATTGTATCTATAGTTCTTATACACAATATAATTGTAATACGAATCTTCCATGAAAAGAACAAAAGAAAAATGCCACTTAAACTAATACTACTAATTTCCAGAATTTTCCTACACAAAAACAAAATAGCAATTCAATTCTTTTTTATTTATTTTTTTTTTTTTTTTTTTTTTTTGCTACACTAGCCAAACTTGACCAATACTGGCCTAAAAAAAAATAAAATAAAAGCGGTATTGCCTCCTTTCCTAGTGGATATGAGGCAACTGATAATAATATACACTATATTAAATCACACGTATACGAGTATGTGCTCTAGCTATCTAAAAAAAATCAATGTAATTACTTAAGCCCGCCGCATATTGAATCTAACCCACGTACAGCCCCTATCTGAAAGTAAATGACTAACGGTTTAAACATATAGAATTAATTTAAATTTATATAAATATTTTAATAAATGGCATACAAAAGGCTAAAATTTCGATCTCGTCGACGAATATTTTTATCTAATAATTTAAACAGAACTGCCCATCGCCACTTCTGATCGGCAAAAATGTTATAATAATTTTATCAGTTTTTCGTTCTTAATTAATTATATCCATTTTTACATATAATGTGTTTATGTATATATATTTATATGTATATATATATATATATATATGTGCGTATTGGGAGGGGGGGGGTGTTAGCGCGCACGCGCTGTCCAAAATATAAAAAAGATTTATTTTAATCGACTATGAGTTGCTCATTTTAAAACATTGTGGAATTTTGAATTAATCGCCGGTGACGTAATCATGACCAGTAATCAGTAAATTTAACTTCTACTTTTTGTTCCGCGTGCCAATTTTCGTTTACTCTTGCATATATATAGCCTTTTTCACAAGTATTATTAACGTAAGAAAATTATATATTATTTTTATTTTTTTAAATTTTAGTGTGTACTATTCATTTTTATTAAGTTATTTTTATAAATTAGAATACAATGTATATTATAATGTCTACTCTTTTTAGTGGAATAATTAAAAGTAAACCGTTTTTCATGACTGATTAGTGCATTCGTCAGCCTCCTTACAGAATTTCTGAACGATATTTAACCGAAAAAATTTATGATGATAATTAAAAAACTTGTGTCGTACCATAACATGGACTATTAGTAAAAATCGAGCTGCGGTAACGATAACGAGATTGGGAATAGGACACAACAAAACTCCCGTTTACTTGGCAAAAATTAATATTATCAATGACAGTATATGCAGTAGTTGTAGAACAGAGGGTACAATAGATCATTTTATTTGGGCAATATAAAGTTTGCGAGCAGGGTATAGACAAACTTAGAACAGAAATCCTATCAGAGCTGCATACCTTTCCAGTTTCATTAACACAGATAGTGGCAGATCCAACGTCGAATTTAGCTGCATTAGTGTATAAAATTTATAAAGCACCACAAGATCGAAATATAGAAATAATAAATAAGAAAGTTTTATAAAATACCCTATAAACGGGTTAAGTAAAAGAAAAAACTGGCAAAATGACAAAGACTAAGCCAAAAATGAAAAAAAAAACTGCGGGGCTAATTTAACGATAGCGCGGAAAATTTGAAAATTTTTAAAAAGCGATTGTATTTGCAGATTAGCAGTAGTTTTGTGCCGCACCATAATGAACATTTTTTCAAAAGGTTGTGTTATTTGACGTAAGCTTCAATAAAATTTCAAAATTTTTGAAAACCCTTTAAATCCGAAATGAATTGTTTTGTCGATAACATATGTATATTTTATTTATGAAACGTTTGAGACTTTTGCAATGATTAACCATTATAAATAATTTGTGGAAAATTGCGTCTAGAAAATGTAATATATTTGTTTCCCAAAATATATTACATTTTCTAAACGCAGTTGTCGGCAATTTATTTATAATATATTTTACTTATCTATCCTTCCCGAATTTTCAAAAAATTCAAGACCATCACAATTTATTTCAAGATAAATTTTTGTGAAATAATAATGGGTAGATTGCTAATAATAAACAGCCACCTTATCTTAGAGGAAAAATATGATTATTAAAAGTTAGATATACTGTATGAGATTTTTCAGTGTAAATTTAAAGGTTTATTATCGTTTGCATTTCCTTTTTTTTATTTTTTCCTATGCAAATAATTGAACGTTCAACAGAGTTGAAAACCCTCTACGAATATCCAACATGTATATATCGTTTACTAAATGTACAATATTCCCATAAAACTGCGTATACAAATTTTAATAACTAATATCGTATAAAAAGGTATTTGACATCATTTCTTTACTTCATTTGTTTTAATTAAACATATTTTACTTATACTAACATATTTATACTTTCTTCGGCCGTAAACTAAAAAGTAACCAGTAATAATAATTAAGGATAGTAAAAGGATAAAAGGAAAAAGAAATCGTTGAAAAAAAAACATACTTGGAAGACACTTCTGTTTTTTTTTTTACTTTTTTTTTAAACCGATTGGAATCACCGTGTCATGCTTTTAATGTAACTTGTTTCTTCGTTTGTGCGCCGTTCTATGCTACTAACCATTTTTTCATTTAATTCTTCCAAATAGTCCAATTTGTTTCGTTTTGGATTTCAGTCATCCGTACCTTTTCTCGTGTAATATTATTAGTTCTGTTTCGTTTACTTCACTCACCTTTAAGCCCAACGTAACAGATTTTGTTTATTGGTAATTTTACATGTTCTGTTTTAAATCGCAACAGTCGATTGTAGTAGAATAGAATTTTAGGTGACATTTCGTTATTTTTATTTTACCGCCTGTTATTTTCGGTATTATTCATACCAGTCCAGTTTGGTAGTATCATTTTTAAGTATTTTTTATGCAACTTTCTTCATTTTTCTTATTTCGGTTATTTTCGTCTCACATAATTTCAATTCCACATTTGATTTTAGGTGTTATCAACGCTTTGAAGTGTAGTCTTAAACTCGCCACATATTAAGAGCAGTTTACGCACAGTCCATGCCTAAGTTTTTGTCATATACAACAATAAATATAAATAATATTTAATCAGTTTTAAAGTGACGTAAAAGATCAAGTTCTTTGCGATTTGGAGTCAGAGTCGGAGAATGAAAAAAATTACTTTTATTTTATTCGGTAAATTATAAGAAAAAAGAAAGGTATTTATGTCGAAGGGAAAGTCATCGAGAGTTCATGTCGTTCGTCGAATTTCGAAACAATGCTTTTAAAGAATTTTTTAGACTAATACAGTTTGATGGAGCCTATGAATTTATAAAACCAAAAAAAAAAAAAAATTGGAAACAACGTAAAGCGAAAATTGCAAATTCTATAACGATTAAAACGATATTGAAAGACTAAAATATCAAATAATGATAAATGAAAATGATCATAGTATCATTTAAATCCACGCTCTTTTCCTGATTTAAATAAATTAAGTACGAGTCTTCAGAGCAATAACCTTCTTTCGATTACTAGTAAACTGTTTGGCTTGTAAGTTTCTATTACAACTAAGACAGTAGTACATACTTTTTCTAATATAAAGACATATGGCCATGTCTTTCAGTCGGTAACTGTTCTTCGATTATTCACAGAGCTTTTTCCAGTTACGCATTGGCGTCGTAATTACTGATATCACATTGTAATATAAAAAAATATATATATATATATATATATATATTGAATACTAATAAGCAGTTCTATTCCAAAGTAAATGTTTGATTATGTGTTAGATTATAAATCATTGAGGCTGACATACCAATTCCAAAAGCTAATGATATTTTCTTAAAATTATTATACGTTGCTACGCACTATTTTATTCAGTATTCGGCGAGCTTTAGAACTTTTTTTTTTTTGTTTCGTAGCTTATTTTAAGTTTTAATTTATACATATACGGCTGGTGTAGTTTGTTTGATTTTTGGTACAACAGTAAGAATATGGCGCTGTCATCTGTTATTTCCAGATATTTAAATTATTGCATACGCATGCTGTAAGTCATACTGTAGTTAATTTTTATTCTTAAACTGAAACTGATTGTCATCTATTAAATTATTTTCTTCCAGATAGCTTTTTAGATGTTTAGTTACCTGATACCCAGCACGTGCTTTGGTATGATCGTGATCAGTTTAGAAAACAATGATTAAATAACCGAAGTGAATTGTACAAACAGTAAATTAAATTAAAAAAAAAGACTATATATTTACGCTCTAGCTAGAGGCTTATCAAAATGACATTGTTAAACAATACAAACTAACTATCAAATTTTTGTATTAAAATAGTGAAAATTAAGAAGAAATTGCAATTTAATTTGATTCAATTGATTAAGGCAACTAAACTTCCTTTCTTAATTAAAGTTAAACATCGGAAATAAAGTATGGCACGGTTTTATATAAATTTCAGCGATATCGTCGGGTGCATAGAAAAAATTAGACTCTTCTAATGAAATAATATTAGATAATACAGTTATTAGACATTTAAAACTTTTCTGATGATTGGAAGTGTAAACTTTCCGAAACGTTCAGTTTTTAAGATTCAATTTTAAGTGTGATGATTAGTTTTTTAAACATTGTGTCTGCTGTAAATTGTTTTCCTAATAATACAATTATTTTAAAATATATTTTTGATTTATATGTTGGTAAAAAAAAAGATGTGTAAATTACAGAACTTTTACATAAATTCTGGTTGCAATCGGTTGGAATAAATTAACGATTTTTTCCCACTTTTAACTATGTTAATACAAAAATTTAATTATAAATTTAAATTATTTAACGTGAATGCCATTTTGAGAAGACTCTAGGTAGAATGTAGATGTAAAATCATATAAACACCTTTTGTTTACTTTCCTATTTTATTTACTGTTTGGGAAATTCACTGTCATTTATTTAATCATCGTTATGTTTTTGATATAGTAGGAAAGTAAAAATATATTTACAAATATGAAATCATTTCAAAATATTTCTTAATAATATATGTCATAATTCTATTATTTGCCAAAACTAACTCGTATTTAATTTTCTAATATTTCAATGGTAACCTATTAACTTTGAAAACATTTTTAAAGCTGATTCGATGAATAAAACATAATTTATCTGAATACGAACAAGTTGAAAATCGAAAGGATCAAATTAAATGAGGGAAACGGTTTTTGTATTTGGAAAAGAATTCAGAATGATTATATACTGATATGGACCGAATATGCATAAGAGCACTAGTCACAGTATTAAGAAACAAAAATTAAAAACAAAAACAATTGCAAAAGTTAAGTATACAAATTCATTTATTATGTTATACTTTTATGGTAATAGACTTTATTATTTTCTGTGATACATCCGTGAGGTTGATTCATATATATTTTTGATTTCTTGTCAACATTTAAAAATGCTGTTTAAACATTCATTTGTCCCAAAGTCCATCTGTGACAGATAACAATAGAAAGTAACGTCTTTAAAATAGACATTTTTATTGCTGGTGAATATATGTTCTCTTCAAAGTCACGAGGTTGTTGGAATCCCTTTGCGACTGGCCTCGTACATCCCATTTAGTTTTATAGTGTAGATTCATTTTGAATTTTTGCATTCTTTGGCCATTTAACTAATTTCCAAGTATCATTTCATATCGAATAAATTCAACATCCATTACTTCTTTCCGATGTAATTGACAACTTCTTCATATATCTTAAATTTTATTATGCTACGCATATTAGAATAAATAGTGTAATCCTCGAATTTAATTGGTATTTTTCTAGTTTTTGGTTTTAGTTTATCTCCACATATTTCATTTTCATTTTATATTTAGTCACCTGAACATACCTCCTCACTTGATATCTATTTTTTTTCTATTTACATTATCATCTGACTCATTTAATTTTATACATCTTATTTTATCGCGTCGATTATTAATAATTTTTCCATTTAATAGAATTCTATATCGAACATCTACATACCCTACAAGATTTTTTTTTTTTTTTTACTTTTTGGTTTAAATTTTGACTTTTTTACTACTTCAGAAATTCACACAAAAACTGCTGATCCATATAAATGTAAGTTTGAAACATTTGTTGTTTTTTTTTTTTTAAATAATTCATATGGTGTTTATTGAATTTTAGTATTTGCTAACAACCAATTTCCAAGATAGGCTGCAATACAAACACATTCTGGCTCATAGCGTTCATTCATGTTTGCTTCGGTCAATAAACATCGAACTTTGTCCAACACTGTTCTGTTTAATCGCTCAGCTACTCCATTCAGTTAATGTGTGTTATGAAAGGCTTACTGTTAAACGAATTCCTCTCTCTTTAATTATTGCATAAAAAGTTTATTTAAATACTCGCCTCCATTATTATATCAGATTTCTTTACTTTTCTTTCCAGTTTGTGATAGGAAGAACGTCACCACGCTGTTTTCTCCTTTTTAGCCCTCTTCTTGGATTATCCGGGAAAGTATTTTTTGCATTCTATTTATTTCGGATTTTTAGTTCATTTTAATTTTTGAAGAAACCTCCGTTAGACTACTTTGGCAAATGGAGTATCTAAATCTTGATGTAACGTTAAATTAGAAACATACTATGCTGTTGACGTGATCGTATGAAACGTAATTAACTGTTATCTTTGGATTTGCCGAGATTGCTCTTACTAGTGTTTCCATGCAGTTCAAGACCATACCTTCATATCGAGGTTATTAAATCTAGGGTAGATTTCTTTTCTGTTAGAGAATGTAGTAGTTTAGCATGTGCGAAGATTTTCTTTTGGATTTATGCAACATGAAAACGCCACGTAAGCCGACGATCCAAATACGTACCCGATACTTGATTGCTTAATCTCAGTGTTGTTTATTTTTAGTGTGGGACAAGTGACAAATTTATTTGTAAAGGTCACTTCTTGAGACACTTTTAATCGCTAAAATTTAATCCCACAGTTATTGGACCGAATTTGTATTTTATTGATATGGTTTTGAACGGCTGCATATATTGGATTAATGTTAGAAACCAATATAGCTGTATCATCTGCGTAGGTTATCATAATGGTTTGATTTGATATCGGCAGATCAGACGTGTAAACAGAATATACAACTGGCCCCAGCAGACTACAGGACAAAGGCTATAATTTTTTCCCCCTCTGATACTGTACCATTGATTTATACAACAAAGGTCCTATTTTGCAAATAAAATGAAAAAAAAAGAAGTATACGTCCGTCAAAAGAATTTTTCGCAGTTTATATAAGAGCCGCTCGGCCGAACGCTTGAGTCACATCTAGGAATACAGCAAAGTACACTTCTTTCTTCTCCAAAATTGATCATGTCGCATCAACCAGTCTATGGCAGTGTATTTTTTTTTTATTTTTTTGAAATATATATATTTATTTTTAATTACAATGATTTCTTTCATCAAGCTAAACCGCTTGTCGACGAATTATCTTTAAGCATTATAACATTATAATTTAACTTATACCTATCTACCTACATCTTAATCTAATTTTGAACATATCGATGTGACTGTAATTCATTTTCTTTTGTTTGGTAATCTATATATTTCTTTACTTATTGTTGCGCATTTTCTTATTTTAATTATTTTTTTAACATTTCCTTCTTCCTGAAGCCATTCCTTTATTTTCCTTTTTTTTCCCCCTATTTTTCCGTCTCTATTATTTCTTTGGGTATTTTATTTAACATCTGAGTTGTGACGTATTTGTCCGTTTGCTCTACTATCTTTGTTCTCGCTAACGGTAGCGCTGGTACGTAATTTTTTTCCTCAGCCCATATTCTATCCTTCTTCTTTCCTCCAGTTCTATTTCCTTACCTATCATTATGTATTCTCATATCTTTACATACACGTACATTCCGCTTATGCTCATTACGTCTTCCTTTTTTAATTATTTCCTTTTCAGTTTCTCCTTTATGATTTGTTATTAATTTCAAGCATTTTATTTGTAGTTTATTTATTTTCCCCAGGTATACTTTTCTCACCATTCCCTATGCCTGAATTCTACATCAGATCCTCGAATCCACTAGCGCATAATAAACCATTTGTAATGTTCTATATGTTGTATATTTCCTCAATGTATATAAATCTTTTCTTCCACAACTTTGGAAAATAACCTATTCGTAGAACAGCGTTGAATATGTTGCAAAGAAGAATAGCATAGCAGCTTTTTTCGGTAAATGAGACAAGATTTCCTCAATTAGTTTGTCTAATCCGAGTGTCTTCCGCATAGGAATTTCCTTATTATTATTATTTATTTATTTGGTGAATAATAACATAAATACATAGTAATTGAAACATAGCCATGAGTATTTCAGTTGAATGAACACCTCATGAATTGGAAACAATAAAAAGAAAATGAAAGAGACAAAAATTAACCAATATAAAAATTAAAATAAAATTATTCATTAAATGAAAAATCTTCAGCATCCGAATATTTGGAAGCCATGATAAAATTCGCCGCGTGCAGGAATTTTGATAAATTATCGTTTTTTAATGGAAAACAATTTACGTCTTTAAACAAGAATTTCCACTTGGCGCACTCATTAACGATATTATGGGTGACAGTTTCAGGAGCATCTCCACAGGAACACAAATCGGTGTCTGCTAGATGGAAACAGTGCAGATAACTTTGGGATCTACCATGTCCAGTAAGAAAGTGCGTTACATACGTATTAATATTATTAATTTTGATTGAATTGGTTTTAACCTCGGGGACGAAACTAAATGTTAATCTTCCAGTTGAGCTATTGTTCCAGCTATTTTGCATTTCAATAAATCTATTGTTTAGATCGAACTCCAAATTGAGATTATTTAACCCTTTGAAATACAACATTTTATGCTGCAGTACGGAATACAGTGGCAATTTTCCTGCTATTGTTCGCAACGCATCACTGGAAGTAGTTCTATGCGCACGGAGAATAAACAAAAGAAATTTCCTTTGGTATTTAACTAGTACTTCCTGAATGCTTTTACAATTTAAAGCCTCTTCAAACATAAATACACAGTACGTGAATAATGGAACAACTAGCATATTATAAATTATTAAACGGTGTTTAGTGTTCATCCCATACGTGCGCGTCCAGACATGGAGTGCAATTTATTTAGAACCGTTGTAGCTTTACTGGACAAATTTTTGAAATGTTGATTAAAACTGTAGCGACAGTCTAATGTAATACCAAGATATTTCAATGATTCGACGATATTAATTTTAAAGTTCGGTATAGAGAGATGTAGCGAATTGTAGTAGTCCCTTTTTCGTTTCCTGTGCATGATTAATAAATTAGTCTTGTTTTCGTCCAACTGTGGAAGATGTTTTTCCATATAGGTTAAAATATTGTTGATTGTAATCTTGAAGTATTTACAAATGGAGGGACGATGGTTAGAAGTGACCGCGAATGCTAGATCATCTGCATAGAAATATCTGGTTACAGCCAAAGGAAACTCTATCAACGATAAGTCTGAAATATACAAATTCCAAAAAATCGGGCCCAAAATCGATCCTTGCGGGCATCCGCGAGTAACATTTCGAAAATATGTTTGATGTTCGTAAATAAATTTAATAGTTCTGGAACCTAAGTATTGTCTTAAAATTGAGATTATTCTATAATCGAACCTGAGTACTCTAATTTTGTGGAATAAAACTGGCCACGAACAGTTATCAAAGGCGCCTTTAATATCCAACGTCAGCAGGCCGATCGCAGTCTTTTTACTTAACGCACGTTCAATCTGCTTAGATAATTCGCCAAAAAGCGTTGCTGTGGAACGGGACTTAGTAAATCCAAATTGCCGATCATCGTGAGGTAAAACCGGCAGTATACGATTCAACAAAACATATTCAAACACCTTGGCTAAAGCGCTTAACAAGACAATCGGTCTGTACGAAGATGGAAGACTAGTCCTACGTCCGGGTTTTAGCACAAAAACTGTCCTTCCTGCTCGCCAGGCTTCCGGGAAGACTTCGAACCTCAACAGAGCGATGAATAAGCTCTGAAGTAAATTAGGATAGTGGAAATTTAAGATCTTCAAACATTTATTCGTCAGCTGGTCTAAGCCAGGAGCTTTATTTTTAGTCCGGCGAAGAATGTCCTTAATTTCCGCTTTGGAAATAAATAGTTCGCTGTTAAAACTAAAGCCGCTATGGTTAAATCTCTGAAATTCTTGCAACTTGTATGAGAAGGTTTTGTCCCCATTTGTGTTTGAGTTTACTTGATAAAAATGATCAAGAAGGGCCTTTATCTTTGAATCCTTATCGAAAAATTTTTGATTATTCTGGTCTAAAAAATACGGAGGAATCTGTAACTGGCGTTTATTTTTGAAAATAATCTTGTAAGGAAGGCCCCATAGTTTCGAATCGGAACAAAATTTTTTCCAATTTTTGGTTTTCGCGTTTCGCATTTCTTTATTAAAAATTTTTCGTACCAAATTCATAACCAGGCGCGCATTGTGATCGTTAGCTCCCCGCTTGTGTGAGCGTTGAACCCGTTTGCACAATTTCCTTAGAATTATTCGTAAAATCTCCAAATTAATATTCCACCACGAATTCCTATTTAATTGAACCGTTTCAGTGCTGCTACTAATAATATCATGAAGTGTGTTATGGAAATTTTCTAACATTATTTTCAGTTGGTGGGAATCATTAGCAGTCTTAAAATCGTAGTTTAAGTGCGAATGTTTTACAACGATTTTATTAAATTTCTTATAATTTATAATGTGATGCGTTAAGCTATTAATAATATTCATTTTTACTGATAATTTAAACTGAATCGGACTGTGGTCTGAATAAATTGCTTTATTATCTACCTTCCAGTCACTGATTACGTTAGGTCGACCGTGGATCAAAGTTAAGTCAATAACGCTGAAACCATTGGCGTTAGAAAAAGTAATTTCATCTCGTACATTAGCGACAAAAAGATTATTACTAAGAATAAATTATTCAAAAATGTTAGATCTCCTCGAGTGAAAAGCCCGACTGTCCCAGATCTTATTTCGGACATTAAAGTCACCGCATAAGATAATCGATTTCTTCTGGTGGAAAGTAATAAATTGCGATAACAAATCTAAGAAGTTAGTTAGATCTTGTGAAGGCGGAAAGTAACAGGAGATAATAAAAATTTCTTCCAATTGAACTGCCACGATATATTCGCAACGTTCGAAGAATTCTACCTCATTAAATGGTAATGCCGAGTTAACTAAAATTGACACGAACTGCTTTGTAGTTTGAGTATAAGCATTGGTAATATCTGGAATTACCTTTTGAATAAGATACGGTTCTGAGATACACACAATATCTTTATTATCCTTCAATAAATCGAACTGTAGCAAATTATTACTAGAACGTGAATGATGTAGGTTTAATTGCATTACAGAGAGGAAATCGAAATTATTATTCTCCATAACAAGTGTTGTTATCTAAAATTGAATGAATTCTTTTCGCAGTTTCGCATTTGTAAAGCTGGTAATACTTATGGTCCAGACTGAAGTTCGTTTTTCTTTCTACATTTGAAAAGTGACAGTTTGGACAGTGTCCACGATCAATGATTTCCTTAATTTTACCTCTTTCTTCATTATCCAGTTTGCAATGCCGAGCTCTATGCCCGAAGCCTCCACATGAATAACATTGGGTAATATCAATATGTTTGTAGACCAGACATAAGCGCCATTCTACAGGAACAAATCCATCTTTAATTAGATAATTGTATACATCCGGTGATACCTGAACAATCGCTTCCAAGTAAGTATTTTCTTTCCTTTGCTTCTGGATAATTTTGACGTAAGCGTTCTGATCGATTGTGAGGTTTGTATACTGGGTGAATCGAAGTAAGAATTTCGTACTTGGTCAGAATCATAAGAACGAAAGGAAAAAGGTAACCCTGTTATTTTAATGTAAGGCATTCTTTTTGCCGGTTCTGAAAAGGTAAATGTATCTTTATCAGCAAAATTATTCAAGCGGTTTATAATTGTTTCCTTGTCTTCGTTAGTGGTTTTTATCATCAAACTATCCTTTTTACGTGTGAAAATAGGCATGTCTTTAAGATCCTTAGGCTTGATAGCTTGTTTAAATACCTTTTCTACTAATTCAGAAGAGGTTTTACTACCCGGAGCGATATTATTCAGTTTATCTAATTTCTTAGAATCATCGGAAATGGAGATTTTAATAGTTTTGTCCAGTTTAGATTTCTGAATTGAAGTAGTATTTTTTTTTGGTATCATTTTTAGTTATTTGCGAATAACTCGGTTTATTTTTTGTTTCGAATCTTTTTAAAACGGTATAAATTGTTTCATGAATTACTTTAGTAATTTCATTCATGTCTATGCTCGAACTAACTTGGTTGACGTCTTCAGCTAACGCTGTGTTAATTTCTGACACAAGGTCCGTAATCGTTTTCTTAATTCCATCGTATTTTGTGCCTTTAGCTCCAAGTTTAGGTTTTAAGTCTACCAAAAAAGGTAAAATAGTGGAACCTAATAACTGTCGGATAGCCATTGAAACCCGTATCCTAGCCAGTTACGATAGAAGTTCGATAATTTAACATTTCCTAACTGGTAACACCGTTAAATACAACAGCTAAGAATTCGATTCTATTTGGAGGTGATTAGTGTAACGAAAATCGAAGATAAATAAATAAGGCAGACTAACCAGAGACAATTGTAATCGGATTCTTATCAGCGAGCGAGTGATAACGCGTGATCCTTTATACTTCACCTGGAGAGAATAGTTTAGTAGGAAGATGGAGTTGTAACGGTTGCTCCGAGGAGTTTTGTATAAAATCTGTGTGTGAAGGATTGCTGTCATCATGCAGCATGAAAATAGCTTGCGGGTAAGCAACAAAGGTGTCTGCTTTTTCTTTATCTGTTTTAGTCCAGCTGCCGTTTTTTAAATCTTACGTTGTGTGTCTCTTGGGATTGATGTACCATTTTTTTCTGTTGATTCACCATTCTGAGTGTCCAATGAATTTAAGATAGAAAAATGTAAGAATATTTACTAAGGCGCCATTTCGAAAATATTCCAATAAAGCATCGCGATATAGGAAAAATGAGTAGCTTGTTATATACCAGTCAGTATTCTGTCGGAAACAAAATCCGGAAAAATCATGTGGCATACGAACTATCTTACTAAGAATTAATAGCCAACGTAAAAGTGATTTTTTAACAAAACTAATTTACCCAAATGTCTCTATTTTTAAAAAAAATACTTTCCGTATTTACATTTATTTTTTTTGTTTCATATTGAATTTTTCTTGTTTTATTTAAAATTTTTAAATGAAATTCGTTTTTTAAACTTTTCAGATAAACACATCCTCCCATTTATTATTATATTTATTCGACAATGCGTCAAGATCCTTTTGGTCGGACGGGAGATAAATTCAACCCTCTAGTGTAAAACTAACAATGTTTATAAAATAAATGCGAATACGGAGAATATGGTAGAGATTGCTTAAAGTAGCGTGAATTTAAAGTGATCCTGAAATAAGTAAGAGGTGGCCATTTAAAACAAAACCAATTTGGATCTGATTTTAAATCACGATGTAATTAATAATAAAGACCGTTAATATAGTTTATTCGGTGAAGGTGTGCAAAACGTGCTCTAGCACATTAAATGACAAATCATAGTAATTATCCACCTGATACGTAATTGCACCAAATTGTTTATTATTAGCATAATTCGACTCAAAATTACTGCTCTCTGCGGATACAATAGTTTTTAAAAACCTTCAGTGCTTTTTTTTGGGAGGGGGTTTATTTTCAAGTTAGCACCACTACTTAATTTTTGTTACTATTCCATGTTATGGTGTAGCACGAAATGTTTAATTATCGGTATAATTCGACAAGCAAAATTTGTTTAGTTTCATTTAATTTTGAAATTCCATTACAGGGAAGGGGACTGGCTTGACGCTTCTCATAGATAGATATGTTTTTCTTTACATTAGAAATCTAGGAGAGCCTTCTTAGTTTAGTAAAATTCATAAAAATTAACTAAACTGTTTATTATGGACTGGTTATAAGATTTTTTTTTTGACCTAGGGTTTGGCAAATAAACTTATATATTTTTTAGATTTAACATTTACACCTACGAGTAAATAGGGGAGAAGGTTGAGTAAGATGGGAGATACCTACAACTTAATTCCTTGTGCACAGTTCTGGCACTACTTTGGTATTCTAGTAAAAACGTTATATGTATATGCGCAGTGTCTTTTATTAATTAAATTAGTTTTAATGCAATGATTTTTTAGAAATATTTGTGATTACTGTTTTTTCGTTTTTAAATCTGGGTTGTCTGATTATTCAATCTGAAATTGATTGCTTTTTTTTTTTTCCGTTTGGAAGATTAGAACTTTGATTTTATATGGAGATGATGTTAATATTATGGATTTCCCATGGTTGGAAGTTTTCCTAAGGCCTTCTTAGTTCGGGCGTGGACGATTTATCAACTGGTAAAACTAAAAAGGCTAATTAGTAGGGTGATATAATTAATTGATTTTGGAAGCCAAGTCCTGCTGTCAGTTTTTTAACTTCCCGTAAATCTCTAATCAAAAGTTAAACAAGTTCAGTTAAGCACAATGTTTCATGCGCTGGGGATTTCGTATGTTAAGTTAACGATAACTGTAATTTATATTTACATAATACTAAATTCAAAAAAAAAGGAATTTTATTTTTCCGCTGCAAAGAGGAAGAGGAACGTAATTTTTTGCGATTTTTTGAAATTATCGCAATCTCGAAAATTTCGTTAAGGAAATGAAATACGGTTTCGTCCCCGACAAATAGCGCTATTTCCAACAATATATCACATGCCCGGGAAAAAAATGTTTTTTTCAAAATTTTTGAGCTTTCGGCACCCCAAGGGTTTTTTGAATATAAAGTTGTAAGCTTGGCTATATTTTTCTATGAAGTGATCCTTTATGCATGTGTTTGAAATACGTTTTGGTTTCGCCAACGTTTCTATTCGGGCTAATCTTTACGTGAACTTCGTTTTTTCTTGCTGTTTTTGGCCCAAAAGGAGGAGTATAAATAATTTTTTTACCATAATTTTTTAATTTCATGAAAGGATTCCTGTATTTTATTTTATATTTTGAATTTCACCTTTAAGGGTTTATCCGGTGATGAGTTATGATTTTTTAAGTGATTTTTGATGTCGTTTTAAATACCATATTATGTATTCTTGACGATTTTTGGGGTTTTTTATTCCGCCCAGGGTAATCGGTCATTTTGAAGTTATAGATCGTTTTAAAGAGAATTTTAATTGTAATCAATGTTCCAGATTTCGAAATTAGTAAGTTAAGCTGTTCGTGAGTTATTGATGTTTATTTGATATTTTTGTTGTTTCTAAACTATCTTACTAGCATTCCCCGTACATAATATGTGTACCAGAATTCTAAAAACAGAAGTAAAAAAAATATCTTATACAAAAGTATTAAATTATTTTAATTCCATAAATGCACCTATTTTCATTTTTCAAAATTCAGTTCCAAAGTATGTACTCATAATTAAGTGAGCGCTAAAATGAATTTCTCATTTAATATTTGTTTGTTATGTAAATTTTTTTTATACTAGTTCAGTTTTCTTAATAAAAATTCAAAGCAAAGTAGTGGCAATGAACAATAAAATTTAAACTTACTATAGTAATCATTTCATTTAGAATCAGTAACCTGTTCGCTGTATGGATGTCTTTTGGTGCTAAAAACTCATTACAAAATTACGTGATATTTTTTCTTGATGGGAAAAATTTTATATCCAGTCCAGCTATAAGATACATATCCATGTAAAAAACTATGACAGAAATATTCTAACGTTAGATGTAAAAATTAATAAATTGGTTTTACGTAACGGAGTATACTATTTTTCCGATTTTTTAGTATCCTATTTTATCAAATTGCATATTGTGAATAAAAATTACGTGCAGTCGCTGTACTGAGTAAGTCAAAAATAATTTAAACGCATAATTATACACACAAAATCGTATACTATTTCCACTATTAGTGACAAATGAAATCAAATTTCTGGATAGTCACTGATAGAATGTAGAACGTAGATTATCCCGTTTTATCCCTTATTCGTTTTATCAAATTTAATCCCACTATTTATTAAACAGTCTTTTTTTTTTTATTTTGACTAAATTTTGTTATTTTAGAAATAATATTTGTTTCCATTACACACGAAATACTTTTAATACCTTTTTCAGGGAGCATTACTGCTGTTTCTAATAAATGAATGAACCGCAGACTAGTGTATTACACGATTTTATTAAAAATGCTCCATAATTGATTGTTATAAACAAAAACTAGATGAAAATTTATTTTAATATTAGCTAATATTACATTCATGTTCAATTGAAATTGTTATATATCTCTATTATATATATAAAGCTGCAAAAAAAAAAATCATACAGAGCGTTCTGTAGTAGCTAGAGAGTTAATTTTTCTTTCAATCGACGTATTATCTTCGTCAGATCATGAAAAAATTATAAAATCCTCAAAATTTTAAAATTAAAGGCCCCAAATTTCAAAAAATGTAAAAATCAAGTTTTAAGAAAAAAATTTAAAAAAAATTCCGTAGACGGTCCTATGTGAGTTATAGTATTAATTTTGTTTTTAATCTGCACCCTACGGTCTTTAAAATATGGGAAAAATAAAAAACTCGAAAAATTTTGGTATTTAGGGACCAAAATTTGTGAATATACACACTTAAAGCGGTAAGACCGGAAACAAAAAAAAAAGTCCACAGCTCTTTCTATGGTGGCTGGAAGGTTACTCTTTTTTTAAAATGATGCATTTCAATCGCTAGAATATAGGAAAAATACGAAAGACCCAAAATTTTGAAATTAAAGGATCCAAATTTTGAAAAATGTAAAAATCAAATTTTAAGAAAAATTAAAAAAAAATTCTACAGCCAGTTTTATATAAGATACGGTATTTATTTTCTTTTTAACCTGCATATTAAGGTCTTCAGAATACAGGAAAATTATAAAATTTAGAAAATTGTGATATTTAGAAAATTTGGGAAAATACATTCTTAAAGCGGTAAAAAAAAGTCCACAGCCCTTTCCATTGTAGCTGGAGGGTCATTATTTTTTCAAAATGTTTATCAATCACTCAATATAAGAAAAATACGAGACCCCCAGGAATTTTAAATTAGAAGGCCCAAATTTTGAAAAATTAAAAAAAAAAACCGGTCTGTTCTGTATGAATTATGGCATTGATTTTCTTTTTAACCTACACACTAAAATCTCTGGAACACGGGAAAAATATAAAATTCGAAAAACTTTGATATTTAGAGACTAAAATTTGGGAAAATACACTCATAAAGCGGTATGACTGGAAACTAAAAAAAAGGTCTACTGCTGTTTCCATGGTAGCTGGAGGGTCATTCTTTTTTGTAAATAATGTATATCAATCACTATAATATAGGAAAAATACATGACCCTTACAATTTTAAAATCAAAGAGCCCAAATGTTAAAAAATGTAAAAATCAAGTTTTAATCAAAAAAATTTTAAAAATTTCTACAGCTGGTTCTATGTGAGTTACGGTATTGATATTCTTTTTAACCTGTACGCTAAGCTCTCCAAAAAGAATTAAATGTATCACAATCCTCGACGCCCTGCCAAGGGTATGGGACTTGCTTTACTTTTACTTACTTTATATTCCTCTCACATATATTACCCTGCTAGCAGTTTCAGTCTTTCAGATATTTTAATTTAAATTTCACTTTTTAATTGACGTATTGGTGTACTTTTATTTTAAAAAATGAGAAATAATTATATGTGAACGCTGCAGTCTATGAAAATTTACGAAGTACTACAATTTAAAGTCCGAAGGAACGGACCGCGAAGCGGCCGGCGAGACCAATGCTCTAGTAGATATATATATATATATATATATATATCATAAGCGTACCCAGGCAAGATTTTCGGGGGGGGGGGGGGGTCGATCCATTTTTAAAAAAACACTTGGCAGATAAAAGGATTTTACTTAGTAATTATATTTTATTAATAATCTCTTGTATAATAGTTCTAAATGCGTAAGACTTCTGTTCGTTTTCATATTGAGAATAATTTACACTAATACATAGTTAGTTGTACTGTCAGAATGCCTGGTACCAAGACATCTTACGACCCTGAAGCGATAATACAGTAACGTAAAAATCCATTTCGGGAGGGGTTTGAACCCCCCCCCCCCCCGGGCACGCCTATGATATATATATATATATATATATATATGTATATATACAAATAGAAAAAGAAATACGGAAGTAAAAATTCAACATTTATGCTCCGGTATAAAAACCTTAACTTCTCTCAAGGATACTTATTAAGTCATTAGTTTACGATAATTCATAAAATAGTCGAAGTAACAAAAATTTTTCTAAAAAGTTTATAGTCCTCTGCGATAAGTAGTAATTGATGAATTGCAGTAATGAGTGTTAATGTTAGTTTTAATGTTCACTTTATTCCGTTTAATGACGGTAATTGGAGAGTTTATTAGCTTGTAATGATAATAATAAAGATATATTGTTACAGCGTAAATAGAGAGTTATGTGGTACTTTTTTTTTATGACAAAACGTTTCAGCGTAACTACGTTTTTACCCCTTTCGGTTGAGAATAAAAGCGGATCATCTTAATATCGAAATGTTTTTTGAATGGATTTCTGGAGTGATTAAAAATGTTTCATTAAGAGATAATTGGTACATATTGAGAAACTGCAATCGTTATAATCGTTCAGCTTACGGAAAAGTTCTGTAGTTATATTTTGTGGAACGACTATTTTTAGATTTCCAGGTGTTACATGGCACTTTTTTATTTCCCGAAATTTATGTAAAAATCGTTAGCACGTCAACAGTTCAAGATTCAAAATAAGTAAATTATGGTTGAATATGTTATTTTGAGAAACTTAAGGGGAACTATAATCTACATAACTTAAGTAAAGCAAAATTATTGTCCGGTTTTTTTTGTGCAAATAGTACAAAAATTTATTTGCAATTCAGAAGTATTTCACTTAAATCTCTACTACTTTTGTGTTGTACCAGGACGTGTTATTACGAGCGCTGAATTCTTTTTCCGGGGGGGGGGGGGGATTAATTATCCGAATGTTCTGCAGTATATTAGATTTTTAATTTTGCAAAGGGAGAATGGGTTAAATTTATTCTCCGGTATAACGGTCAAATATTGAAATGTGATTAAAATTTCAGGGAAAAAAATAGAAAATAAAAACGAATTTGTTATCATTAGAGAGAAATTATAACTGAAAAATTACTGATTTGGTCGGAATCTTGAAATGTTTCAAAAGAAAGGGAATATGATTATATAACATTGTGTATCATCATTATGACGTTGTAACGGATTACAATGAATAAGTGTTTTTTTTTAACGGGTTTGTCAACGAGGACATTAGCTCAAGAAATAAGAAGAAGGAGAAAATTACGTTGTATTCTTAAACGTTTGGGGATAGAGGATACAAATAATTAAAGGACAGTGAATAGTATTCTTAAAATATCACATATTATAAGAATTTATACAGTGGTCTAGGTTTCCCCGGAGTATTTTTATTTAGATTGTTCCATCTTGATGTGTGAGCCATAAAACCTAAAAAATTTTTACATTACAAGCGCAAAAACAGATATTAACCGGACGGATTTCCCAGTGTTTTCATTTTTCTTATCTTTTAAGTTTTTCTAGTGGTCTTGACCACTTTTTTTTCAACTTTGTGTTTTTGTGAGTTGAGTTTTGAGTTATAAGCGATTAAGCATGGGGTTTAGGTGTTTTTTTTTTTTTTATTTTTACATGGAACGATCGATTAGTGAATCATAAAATTCAAAAATTTTGTATATTAAGGACGCAAAATTCAAATTAGTCGGACAAAATTCGCGTTTTTCTCGTTTTTTAAAAAAATATATGATACCTCTAAAAATAAAAAAAAAAATAAAAGTTTCGTTGGTATCTTCTTTCAAGAAGCATTAAATTTGGAACAAATTTTTCGGCTCATTTATGTCTGGTTTTATTGAGAAGAAATGTGAGAGATGTTCAAAAAGTAAGTTAACGAGTTCCCTGGCGCGCATACAAATCGCGCATTCGACCGAACAACTATGAAATCTAGTTGCTAGGACGGTTGTCATCAGGTTTCAAGGTTAGTTTCTGTATCCGAATGTTGTTGTGTGGAATGGCTGAAGTTAACAAAGTAGTGCGAGGCACGATTACCGCCATGAGGTCAGCCTCTTTTCGGTGGGATTGTTTTGGGATGAGCGATTCGCAGCGTGAATCTTTTCGACAGAGACTTTTTTCGGCATGGATCGTTTCGGTGGAAGTCAGTCAGGGTTTTTATTCAGACTTTTTTACAAATTACCTGCGGCGTTTTTCAGTTATCACCCGTTAAACATTATCATTTGTGTCAGTGAGAAACATGGGTTGCCTGATTTATTTGTCACCATAAAACATCCATTATTTTCACATAAAAATACTGTTCTTTGTTGAGAATTTAGATTTTCTGCGTATTTAGTATATATATATAAATATATTATATAATATATATATATATATATATATATAAATATATTATATAATATATATATATATATATATATATATATATATATATATAAAAGTATATGAGATTTTATTAAATTAATCGTTTTTTTAAATTTTTTCAACCTATTTTCACTTTTTCTTTCAAATTCATCTGGGAAATGGAGACCAAGGGATAATTTTCGATCTTTAAAGCAACACTACTTAATCAACTACAATAGCGCAGCTGATTAATTTGAAGCTTCCGGCGCCCCGAAAGTCTAAATATGAATTTGTAAGTTTAGCTATTTTTTCCTCTAAAACATACTTTTTTATGTACACGTTTGAAATATACTTTGGCTTCAACTTTTTCACTCGGACTATTATTTATATAAACATGCTTTTTTTGTTGTTTTTTTATTTTGTTTTTTTTGCCCAAAATGCGGGGTTTGAATAATAATTTTTTTATGTTAGAGGGCTTCCGCGTTTTGTTTTATCTTTTGAATTTCATTTTTAAAGGGTTATCTGGTGATGAATTGATTTTTAAGGTCTTTTTAAATTCTATATTACGTATTCTTGACGGGGTTTTCCGTCTTCTCCCGCTTAATGTAATCCATTACCTTATAGAGTTATAGATACGGTTTTAAAGAGAATTTTAAGTGTAATTTCTGATCCAATTTTGAAGTTAAAAAGTCGAACCCCGTTCGTGAGTTATTGCGTATTTTAATTGAATATTGTTGTCGTTTGTGAACCATCTTATCTGGATTTTGTACATTATATGTGCACGCGAAAAAACGAAAAAAATATATAATATATACGTATAATATATGCTATATAAGCGCGGGAAAGCTAGATCGTTAACAAGGAGCGACATTTTTTGCACGAAATTATTGATAACTTTAATGGATGATGCGAAAATAAATTTTTGCCAAGCCGTGCTTCTTCAAACGATTAAGTTTAGCGATTAAAATTCGAAAAACACCGCATGTATAAAACGGTCTGCACAAAAAAGGGCTGGCTTGCTCAACCGGCGAAACGATCTCACCGCAAAAAAAGTCGGCCAAATGTGAACAGCGAAGTGTTACCGGTTTTTTTCGTCCTCGAGGGTACGAGCCAATATCGATCGTGAATTAAAATGAATTTATGGTGAAGCGCTGTTGTTTCTCGTGTCATGTAAACTTTTCGATAAAGGTCGAATAACTCAATTGCATGACAGACCGCGCCAAATCGGTTGTAATAAAAGCATACTTACGAGAATCGATTCGGTAACAACCACGTTGAGAAGTAGTATGTATGTATGTACATACATATGTGTAGACATCTAGTTGAAGATATTTCGATGGAATAATTGTTTTTTTCGAAGCGTTGCATTATTTTTATAAGCCTGATTACCCACCCTCGTATATTTCTAAGGAAACTCCGCGGTTTTTAAAAGGTTTATTTTAACGACTACTCAGTAGAGTTATATATGTACGTCAGTACCGGTACAATTTTTAACAAACGGCTAATCATTAAAATTGGTCGAATAATCAGAAGTTATGGACAAACATAAAAAAAAAAAAAAAAAGTAAAAAATACGCGACAAATGCATTTTTGGAGGCTGTAAAAACGACATTTATCCCTTTCAGATCGGAAAAAGAATAATAAATATCGTAAAATGAGTTTTGAAAATTTACGCGTGATAATAAAAAGTATGCTTTATTTTTCTGTATTTTTACGCTTTGATCATTTCCTAATGTCGTCGTCATTTTAAAATACGATCGCTATCATCGCAATAAACGAAAATGAAAACAACGTCTTTGTTCCGCCTCGTCAGTACCTCGATAGTACCTCGATAGTACCCCGATAGTACCTCGATAATACCTCGATAGTACCTCGATAGTACCTCGATAGTACCTCGATAGTACCTCGATAGTACCTCGATAGTACGTAGAGTGCTGATTCGAATCTCTCAGCTGCGTAGTGTACAGTATACAAAAATGTTTGCTTTCGAGCTGAACACATTAGCCCCCTCTCCTCCAAAAAAAGTCTACAACTCGTCATCGATATTATTCGCTTGTCCCCTGGTCGCGTTCGCCGACTCTTTCGAAGATTTATGCGAGCGTGCGAAGCCGTTTATAAATATTCGCTCGCGTTTCGTAAGAAGCCAACTGTTATGTTGTCGGTCTTTAAAAAATAGAATGAGCGATAATAAAAACCAAAGCAATACGCACGTACGTCGGCTAACCGTGTTTCATAACTTTTTTTTGCGTCGTTTTGTCATTGAAACATTGCCAAAAAATTGAAGTATTATCTCGCCGCGTTGCAGTTGCATTACGTCCAAAAAACGAAATTTACGAGTTGTGTCTACTACGATGTTTTCGGGCGACCGCGACCGAACAAACGAAAAAACGAAAAAACCATCGACAATAATGATAGTAGTAATGAGTAATAGGCAATAATAATAGTGATAGTGATGGTAATAATGGTGACGATGTCCGATGTGCGCAGTTAGAAATTAGAAGGAAAAAAAACGCAACTATCAGAAAGGACATCGACGTATCTGTCGGTCGGAATATCAGAACCGCGTGGCCGCGTCGAAAATTCAGCTCCGGTCGCGCTCAAGTCGGCTCCCGCCCCGCGCAGGCACGCTACATGGCCGCTTCATCAAGGTTGGTCGACAAATTGAAGTAAAATTCTGTTCTCCGCTGCTAGTCGGCCGTCATATCTTTCACCTTAACCTTGCTGTGCCGGTTAGCGTTCGCGAATTTCATCAATTTAGTCAAACGGCATTCGTGTTCACGGTCGCTTTGCCGCTTTCATGGCTGTATTTCTCGCGTTTAGTCGCGATCATGGTCGCTTTTCTAGCAGCGCCGTCTCCGTTGACGATCGCCACGGCGAACTGCTGCTGCGCGGGGTTATACCGCGCTACGACGACGTACCTTGGTAATGCGCGCTCGCTAGAGGTTCAGCGACGACGTTGCCCGGTCTCGACGCTGTTGTCTAAAAATCGTGTCCGATCCGGCAGTCGCGGGGTACTACTACTATATCGAGGGCTCGTTAGCGAAAAGCGATTATTAATTAATCACACACTTACCGCGAGCGACCTTCGATGTTTTTTTTTCGATGTTACACATAAAGGGGCTTAGCACATGCGTGGCAGGTTTCTGTTCTCGCCGAACGTACACTAATAATCGTAATTATCATCACAGCTGCTCGAGAAAAAAAAAAACGTGCATGGCAGGGCAGCGCGTCGAACGAAAAGCAGCTATGTGTGTTCTATCGGTCGCTGACTAGGTACCGAAGTGTGCGCGCCTCGTTAATTGCTCCCGTGTATACGGTGATTACCTCTATTGTTTTATCTGCGTGTTCGCTCTATTCCGGTGTTAGTGGTTCAGAAAAAAAAAACGAATTTACCGTGTGTCTAGAGGAATTTTCAGTTTGCCATTGTGGCGCGTCTCCGTTCGATATGTGTCGAAAGAACAAATCAACCAACAACGAATGCCATACCGTTGATAGTGCATAAAAACCTTCTCTCACCTCCGACTGATTGGCCGCTTAATATTTCCTCGTTCACGCGGTCAGCACCCCCGTCCAACAACAACTGTTTTTAATACAATTCGATCGAACTTGAGTTAATTTTTTTCTCGCTCTAGCAATGGAAAGGAGGAGGGATATAAAAAGAAATCGCTTCCGCCGGTAGACCTTTAGCGGACATCGGCGATTTCAAATAGCGGCCGGTTTTTAAAGATCCCCGAGTATCTTTACCGCAGTATAAAATGGAAGTGCAAAGTTTTTCAAATTGCATCGAAAATAACGCCAAAGTAATTATTCTAAGGGCCTACTATTTGATCGACGTCAACGGTGGTATAAAAAGGCGACTTCTCGTTGCGTGTTCCCTCTTAAAAAATATGATTAAAATAAAACATATATGTATATATTTTTTTTAGTTTAAACGACACTTTGTATAATTTTAAATATTCTCTCTATTTAATGAAAAGTATTCTCTCGTAACATAATCCCTGTTTCTACTTAGTTTCTTCTTACCGCGACCTTCAATTGAAGTTACGCGTTCCAAAATGAGGTGATGCTTCAAAGAGATTTTTTTTCGATATACGAAATTAGTTACACCGGTTAAAACAGTACACAGGATCATCGACACACAGTAGGATTACTACTAGTGCGTTGCTATCATCTTGGTCTTTTCTTTTTCCGCGATGATATTAATCTCCATCCGTTTTTCGTGGCATGTAATGCATAAAACCTAGGGGTCGTGGATAACTAATATCTATGTTGCGCCGTCGTAATTCCGTAGAAGAGGAGGTATCGAGAATTTTACCGATTGCCATGAGATCGACAAAGAACGCTGAGCGCTTTGTGTTTAACAAATGATGGTAGCCGTTTGCAATACGTAATAAATAAAATTCGATAGTCGACCTTTATAAATGGTTTTTGACTTTGTGTCTTCCCTGAACAAGAGTGATGATTGGAACAGTGTGTTGTGGGGTTTGTCGGATATGTTTTCAAGCGATTCTATTGTAATAGATTGCGCAGACACTAAAACTTAAACCTATGAAGGAGACCGCAAATTGATAACGGAGAAGTTGAAAGACCCACAAATAATTACACGAAATACGGCTTAGATTGTTTTTATTCGATTTTTGCTGACTGTAATACAAGAAATATCAAATGAACTAAAAAGAAATACGAGACGCAGAGATGTACGACAATTCAAAAGAAACAATGGTGACGCGCGAAACAATTGCAAATGAGAAATGACCATAAAAAAAAAAGGAAAAGTAGAGTAGAACTGCTCTGCTACCCAGATTCTGGCCCAAGTGAGCCTACGCGAAAATTATTACAAATATAATTGTTACCTACAACAAATCTAAATGATACCGCGATTTTGAAAGAAACCCTCGCCTTCAAAAGTCACATGTCTATTTATGAAAATTTCTGCAGTTGGGCAACTGCCTCAAATTTCCTATCAAAACGCTCGACTGATGTCCGATATTAATCGTTTAGTATTGCCAACACGGCCATATCTGAGGGGGGTTTTCCGGGTTCAACCCCCCCACCCCGAAATATCTGCGAAATAATAACTGCTTGAATTAAACGGACCGAAATTCAGGATAATTTCTTTTAAAATTTTGGAATTAAAAATTTTATGAATTCTATGGAAACGACTGTTTTTTATTTGTTTTTATTGTAAAGTTCAAATATTGTATATACAATAATTGAATACAACGCTTTAATATACCATTTATAAATAAATATATCTCATGATAACATACACACACACACATATATATATATACATATATGTACTAGGGGACAGGTCTCGCTTGCCGCTTCGCGGCCCATTCCTTCGGACTTTAAATTATTTTACTTTGTAAATTTTCATAAAGACTGCAGCGTTCACATATATTTTGAATACGTCAATCAAAAAAGTAAAGTTTAGATTTAAATATCTGAAACTGCTAACAGGTTAATATATATGTCAGAGGAATATGTTACTTTTGATTTTTTTAAAAATAAGACATTAGCAATATTTATTTTTTTAAATGCAATGATGAAATATGTTTTTTTTTTTTTTTTTTGTTATAATCTAAGCAATAATATATTAAGTCACTGTAAACCATCACTCCAATCATTTCAGAATTTATAAGTTTAAATTATTTTTCAAAATTCGGGCCTTTTAATTTTAAAATTTTAGGCGTCTCGTATTTTTCCTATATTCTAGCGATTAAAATACATCATTTAAATAAAAGTGATCCTCTAGCTATCATAGAAAAAGCAACGGACTTCTTTTTAGTTTCCAGTCTTTCCGTCTTAAGAGCGTATTTTTCCAAATTTTGGTCCTTCAATACCGAAATTTTTCGAATTTTGTATTTTCGGCGTATTCTTGAGACCTTAGTATGCGGGTTAAAAAGAAAATCGATACCGTAACTCATATAGAACTGGCCGTGGAATTTTTTAAAATTTTTTTTCTTAAAACTTGATTTTTACATTTTTCAAATTTTAGGCCTTTAATTCTAAAATTTTAGGGGTCTCATATTTTTCCTATATTCCAACGATTGAAATACATCATTTAAAGAAAAGAGGGACTCTCCAGCTACCATGCGAATAGCTGTGGACTTTTCTGTAGTTTCCAATATTCCCGCTTTAAGCGTGTATTTGTCCAAATTTTGGTCCTTAAATATCAGAATTTTTCGAGTTTTGTATTTTTTCTGTATTCTGGAAACTTTAGTGTGCATGCTAAGAAGAAAATCAATATCGCAACTCATTGAGATTCGGCTAAGGTATTTTTTAAAATTTCTTTTTTGAAACTTGATTTTCACATTTTTCAGAGTTTGGACCCTTTAATTTTAAAATTTTGAGAGTCTCGTATTTTTCCTATATTCTAGCGATTGAAATACATTATTTAAAAAAAAGAGTAACCCTCCAGCTACCATGATAAGAGCTGTGGACTATTTTTTAGGTTCCAGTCTCATCGCTTTAAATGTGTATTTTTGCAAAAATTTTGGTCCATAAATATGAAAATTTTTCGAAATTTATATTTTTCGTGTATTCTGGAGACTTTTTTGTGTAGGTTAAAAAAGGAAATCAATACCGTAATTTACAATTACCGTTTTATACAGCCGATTCCTCGTTCCCTGTCTTGGTTCCATTCTATTCCTTTCGGTCGTCGCTCTTCTATTGTCTCCCTAATTCGTCTCCGGATCAATCATTCTCTCCTCCCCTCCTCTCGCTTTCGATTTGCTCTGTCGCCCTTCTCCTTATTGTTCACTTCACGATTGTGATCCTCCTCGTATATATGATGCTGAATTTCTTCGAGTGTCCTGTTCTTCGTAACGAATGATCCCTTTTATACAGTCAACCCTTGTCATTAGGTCTCCCTACTCCCTATAACTCTTCCTTTATCCTCTCCTTTCCTTCATCTTCTGTGGTGTCCGCACTGCTGTTCTTTGTTGCGTCCATTTCGGACCGTCTAGTTATTTAGTTTTTTAGCTTATTTTTTCCTGTTGTTGGGTCAGTGCAGCTGACGTGCCCACAAAAAAAAAAAAAAAACTTACATGCAACCGGCTGTGAAATTTGATAAATATTTTTCCCCAAAACTTAGTTTTCCAACTTTTCAAAATTTGGGCCCTTTTAATTTAAAATTTTTGCGGTTTCGTATTTTTTTCTATATTCCAGGCATTGAAATAGATCATTTAAAGAAAATAGTGACTTTCCAGCTGCCATGGGAAGAGCTGTGGACTTTTGTTTAGTTTCCAGTCTTACCCCTTTGAGCATATATCTTCCTAAATTTTGGTCCCTAAATATCAGAATTTTTCGAATTTTATATTTTCCTCCTGTTCTAGATGCCTTAGTGTGCAGGTTAAAAAGAAAATCAATATCATAACTCATATAGAACCGGCTATGGAATTTTTTAAAATATTTTTTCTTAAAACATGATTTTCATATTTTTCAAAATTTGGGCACTTTAATTTTGAAATTTTGTGAGTCCCGTACTTTTCCTATATTTGAGCGATTGAAATACATTATTTAATAAAAAGGTAACCTTCTAGCTACCATGGGAAGAGCTGTGGACTTTTTTTACAGCTTTAGTCGCGTATTTTCCAAAATTTTGGTTCCCTAATATCAAAATTTATAAAATTTTATATTTTCCCCCTACTCTAAAAACCTTAGTGTGCAGCTTAAAAAGAAAATAAATACCGTAACTTATATAAAACCGGCTGTAGAATTTTTTTTAAAAATTTTTCTTAAAATTTGGTTTTCACATTTTTCAAAATTTGGATCCTTTAATTTCAAAATTTTGTGGCTTTCGTATTTTTCCTATATTCTACCGATTGAGATACATCATTTTAAAAGAAGAGTGACCTTTCAGCCACCATAGAAAGAGCTGTGGGCTTTTTTTAGTTTCTAGTATTTCCGCTTTAAGCGTGTATTTTCATAAATTTTGGTCCCTAAATATCAAAATTTTTCGAATTTCTTTTCCCCCGTATTCTGGAGACCTCGGTGTGCAGGTTAAAAAAAAATTAAAACCATAACTCATATAGAGCCGGCTGTAGAATTTTTTAAAATTTTTTTTCCTACATCTTGATTTTTACATTTTTTGAAATTTGGGGTTAATAATTTCAAAATTTTGAGGGTCTTATAATTTTTTATAATATGACGAAGAAAATACGTCGACTGAAAAAAAAAATTAACTCTGGTTACTGCAGACCAGTCAGTACGATTTTTTTTCTTGCAGCTTTATATAACAGATATCTCTATAATAAAGCGCCAAGGAAATAAATAGACTAAAAATCGGAAAAAAATAAACGAAAAATCAAAAAAAAGTCCTGAGACCGTTCTATGGCACTTAGAAAGCTAATTTTTTTTTTTTTAATCGACAGCTCCAGGTCAGTGGCTTTTAGGAATATTATAGAATGTCCAAAATTTTTATACCTTGGGGCTCAAAACGAGCGATGTATCAAATTTTTCTACCAAAATAGAAGAAAATAAGACAAAGACCAAAAATTACAAAAAAGTCCTGAGGCCGTTCTATGGCATTTAGGAAGTTAATTTTTTTTTTAATCGACAGTTCCAGGTCGGTAGCATTTAGGAAAAATATGAAGTGCTCAAAATTTTAATACCTTAGGGCTCAAAACGAGCAATAAATCAAAAAATAGACAAAAAGTCAAAAAAAAAAGTTCTGAGACCGTTCTATGGCACTTGGAAAGCTATTTTTTTTGTAAATCGACAGCTCTACATCAGCAGCATGTAAAAAAAATATAAAACGCTCAAAATTTTCATACGTTAGGGCTCAAAACGAGCAATAAATCAAAGCAATAAATCACATTTTTTTGCCGTTTTTCAATTTTTTAATCGTTTATCAAAAACTAATTATTCTACTGAACTGCTCTAGGTCTCATTTTAAAGAGAATTGAATTTAGAGTATTTCCCTCGCTTACACCTACCCTTCTAGCGATTGAACTTTTTGAGCTTTTTTATTTCAAACTTTTAACAAAATAATTTCAATTTTCGTATTATTAGATGAAAAATCAAAAAAAAGTCCTGAGACCGTTCTATGGCACTCAGAAAGCTAATTTTTTTTTTTTAATCGACAGCTCCAGGTCAGTGGCTTTTAAGAAAATTATAAGATGTCCAAAATTGTCATACCTTGGGGCTCAAAACAAAAAGGGAATAGATCAGCGCTAATTTAATAAGATCAATCGCATGAAAACGCGGTACTGCTGTATTTACCTACGGAGTACCGCGCTTCCACCCACCCAACAACCGTTACTGGCTTTTCGTTCATCGTGTATTAGTCATAGTGGACAAAGACGAAACATCTTTCGTTAACGATTCTTCTTTTGTTTCCTCTATGGTGTATTATTGGTGTATTTTTAAATCTGAAAAACGACGTTGTAATTTTGAAGTTGTGATCGGCACAAACTGAAGAAATGAGCAAACTAACGTATTTGCAATTCTACGAACAGTATCGTGATAGTGGAAAGAGAAATATAGAGACTGGTCGCAATCGTTTTATAAAAAGGGTTCGAGGAGTATGTGTTTTTCGAAAGTGGTCCGAGTTACTCGAAATTTTTATTAGAAATTGGTGAAGGAAAAATGCCAGAGACTTTGTATGGCGAAGAAAATGGAATCCTATTAAATTTCCCCGATTTAAAAATGTTTACTTCACTTGATGAAATGATTGATCACATTTATCTCGATGATGTTCTATCAAATTTTTCTAAAATGTCCAAAAGATGTATTTTATCATCAACGAATAAAAACATAAATCAAATAAACAGATTGATAATAGGGGAAAGTGAATAGATATGAAAAATTAATAGTAATAGACAAAAGGAATAAAAAGCAGAGAAGGAAATTTCATTCTACAGTGAAAATCTAATATTCTGTTACACATATACCAATAACACTTAAATTATATATATATATATATATATATATCTATTATATAAAGCTGCAAGAAAAAAATCGTACAGACCGTTCTATAGTAGCTAGAGAGTTAATTTTTTTTTCAATCGAAGTATTTTCTTCGTCACATCATAAGAAAATAATAAGACCCTCAAAATTTTAAAATTGGAGCGCCCAAATTTCGAAAAATGTGTAAATCAAGTTTTAAGAAACAAATTTTTAAAAAATTCCGCAGCCGGTTCTGTATGAGTTATGGTAACAATTTTCTTTTTAATCTGCATACTAAGGTCTCCAGAATACAGGAAAAATAAAAGATTCGAAAAATTTTGATATTTAGAGACCAAAATTTGTGATAATGCATGCTTAAAGTGGTAACCCCGGAAACTAAAAAAAAGTCCACAGCTCTTTCCGTGGTAGCTGGAAGGTCACTCTTTTTTTTAAATGATGTATTTTAATCGTAAGAACATAGGCAAAATACGAAACCGCCAAAATTTTGAAATTAAAGGGCCCAAATTTTGAAAAATGTGGAAACTAAATTTCAAAAACGAAATTTTAAAAAATTCTGAAGCCGGATCTATATAAGTTACGACATTGATTCTTATTTTAACTTACATACTATAATCTTCAAAATACAGCAAAAATGTAAAATTCGAAAAATTTTTATATTTAAGGATCAAAATTTGCCAAAATACACGCTTCCACAGCTATTTCCGTTATAGCTGGAGAGTCCCTCTATTTTTTAAATGATGTATTTCAACCGCTGGAATATCGGAAAAATACGAAACCTCAGAAATTTTAAAATTAAAGGGCTCAAACTTTGAAAAATGTAAAAATCAAGTTTTAAGAAAAAAAATTTCAAAAAATTACACAGCTGGTTCTATGTGAGTTACAGTTTTGATTTTCTTTTTTACGTGCATATCAAGGTTTCCAGAATACAGGAAAAATATGAAATTTGAAAAATGTTGATATTTAAGGACCAGAATTTGGAAAAATACATGAATAAAGCGGTAAAAAATAGTCCACAGGCCTTTACACAATAGCTAGAAGGTCACTCTTTTTAAAAAATGATGTGCATCAATCACTCAATATAAGAAAAATACGAGATCCCCAAAATTTTAAAATTAAAGGGCCCAAATTTTGAAAAAGGTGAAAATTAAGTTTTGAGCAAAAAATTAAAAAAAAATCCTACAGCCGGTTCTCTATAAGTTACGATATTACTTTTCTTTTTAACCTGCATACAAAAGTCTCTAGAATACAAGAAAATAATAAAATTCGAAAAATTTTGATATTTAGGGAACAAAATTTGTGAAAATACACTCTTAAAGCGATAACCCTGGAAACTAAAAAAAAGACCACAGAGGGTCATTCATTTTTTTAAATGATGTATTTCAATCGCTAGAATATAGGAAAAATACGAAACCTCACATTTTAAAATTAAAGGGCTCAAATTTTGAAAAATGTGGAAATCATGTTTTAAAAAAAAAAATTTAAAAAAATTCTATAGCCGATTCTATATAAGTTGCGATATTGATTTTCTTTTTAACCTGTACACTAAGGTCTCCAGAATAGGGAGAAAATATAAAATTCGAAAAATTTTGATATTAAGGAACCATAATTTTGGAAAATACACGCTTAACGCAGTAATTCCGGAAACTAAAAACAAGTCCACAACCCTTTCCATGGTAGCAGGGAGCTCATTTTTTTTTTTAATGATGTATTTCAATCGCTAAAATATAGAAAAAATACGATACTCCCGAAATTTTAAAATTAAAGTGCCCAAAATTTGGAAAAATTTGAAGATCAAGCTTCAAGAAAATTTTTTTTTTTAAATTCCGCAGCCGGATCTATATGTGTTACGGTATAGTTTTTCTTCCTAACCTACACACACTAAGGTCTCTAAAATACAGGAAAAATAAGATTCGAAATATTTTGATACTTAGGGACCAAAATTTAGGAAGATACACGCTGAAGCGGTAAGATTGGAAACTAAAAAAAGTACACAGCCTTTTCCATGGTAGCTTACCTTTTTTAAATAATGTAATAGAATTCCTGGAATATATGGAAAATACGGGAGCCCTAAAATTTAAAAGTTAAATACACATGAACGGTTTGATGGAATTTCTAGATAATAAATTCGAAGAACCGACGGAAGAAAAAATAAATAATATAAATCTAAACCAATATATATGGTAGATAATAAAAATAAAAAAATATCTCAGACAAAATATTACAAATATTTGTTATTATCAGTAAGATAGATTAGGGTAAGAATACTTTGTTGATATATGGTGTAAGGTGGAAGAAGAAAAATTACGGTATTTATTAGATTTAATCAAATAAAAATCCTAAGAATGGCTACTGGAAGTGAAATAGACGAATGTATCGCAGCTGAAGGAGGTCCAAACCAGGAAAAATTTACCTTCCAGGCTCGTGTACACATGGTCCGCGATATATGTAATTAACATATCAGGATGGTATGGCAGTTGTTGCCAGATTAGGTAAACTAATGTTTTTTATTACGATGACGTATAATCCTAATTGGATAGAAGTAACATTAAATTTAAATGAAAAGCAATATCATATCGATTGTGCAGATTTATATTGTAGGATATTCCAATTAAAGTTAAATAATTTATTAAAAGTTTGAAAGTCAGGTGAAATTTTGGAGAAATGGTTTATATTTTATACGTAATCGAATTCCAAAAAATACATCTTCCTCATGCTCATATTGCTTCAAGAGTAAAAAATTCGTCCGTAACTAATGAAGAGATTAATAATTTTGTTCAAGCCACAATCCGAATTTTTAAAATTTGATTCTTTAAGTTCTAAAATTTTTGCCCATTTATTTATTTCTACATTATAAAGGCGAAAAGACGTCAATTCAAAAAAAAAAAAACATATCTCCAGCTGCTATAGAATGGAACTAGGGACATTTTCTTTATTTTTTGCTTTGTATCTAATGCTCCCAAAGTATTACGGTCGTGGGAGAAAAATAATAAAGAAGTCAACAGCCTTCATAAGAGCTACAGCTTTTTTCTTTTTTTTAATCAACGTTGTTTCATTAAAACATAAGAAAAACATGAAATATCCAAAATTTTAAAATTCAGGATTCTAAAATTTAAAAAAAATATTACAAAAATTATCAATGTTAATTACAGTGGAAGTGTAGCAGGTCCTGAAATTTAAATATTTAAACTATGATATTGTGTCCTAGACGTTTCTGTGTGAACAGAGTTAATATAATAATATATTATTTCTGACAACATTTATTTATTTATGTATACTGAATTAGCCTGCTAAACATAAAAAATTCATTATTGAAATCTATGAACATATATAGTTTATGAATTTATGAAAAAATATCTGGCTATTGCGAAGAAATTCCTTTTCTCAATACTGCATGGCTAATTTCGTCGTTATATTTCACCGAAATTATACGTAAGTGGGCTGTATTAATTATTTAGTCGAGTGATTATTGATCTCGAGAATCAGAAACGCAGTGAACTGATACCAAAGTCAACCATCATCGCATTCCAGCCGATAACAGTGATACGTATTGTTTTAAATATTTCCTTTGTACTATCCACAAAACTCTTTGTATATTATTATTATTGTGTTGTTCTCTAGCGGTCGACTGACAAGGAAAGTGCTTTAAATTGTAATTAGAATATCAAATTTCAGATAACCTATCGATATATTTCAACTTTCGCTTACCGTATTGATTTTCTATTTAGCCCGCATACTTGAGTTTCCAAAAAGAATTATAATATATTCCTTTCACATATATTACACTGCTAGTGGTTTCAGTTTTTTTGAGATTTTAATCTAAATTTCACTTTTTTAATTGACGTATTGGTGTACTTCTTCTTTTAAAAAAAAATTAATATATAATATGTGAACGCTGCAGACTTTATGAAAATTTACAAAGTAAAATAATTTAAAGTCGGAAGCCGCGAAGCGTCCAGCGAAACTAATCGTCTAGTATACATATAATATTAACTATTTAAATTTTTCTTCCGTTTTTGAATTAATTCATTTTTTTTTTAATATAATATTTAAATTAAAAAGAATAGACCGGTTAGTGTGTTATTATTATCTATTTAAATTATTCGAATGTGTAAAAGCCAGCTCTGAAATTTTACGGTTTTGCTTTAGAGTGGGGCATGGGACTTCTTTTTTTTTTTTTTTTTTTTTTTTTTGTAGTCAGTTATGTTATTTTTTCCTAGAGTTTTGGCAATAAATGTAAGTTTTTGAGAAAATGTTCTTTTTCCACGCTAGATTTTCCGAAATATTTTTTAAAAATGTTATTTTCTGTGATATACTTTAATTTTTGATACATATCTTAAACGTGTATGATCGGGAGTATCTTCTGATTCTTTTTAGATTCTCTGCCGAGACTGTTGTCAGTAATTTTAAATCTTTTTTCAGGTAAGCTGCAAAATTGCTATGCCCATTTAGTAAGCATAATACGATAGTTGCCTCTTGATTTCTCCGTTTTTTTTTTATTTTTTTTAAATCTGATTTCAATATTCGGTATTAACGCCTCTGGACGTCTGCCTGCAATATCTCTTTTATTTGATTGTTTTTTCTTTCACTTCTTTATTAGCAGTTACTGCCATATCGAGCAAAGCCAACTCTACAAAACTTCCTTCTCTATGCCCATATTGATGTTTGTGTAAGATATTGTTTTTTGTGATTTGAAGAATTTGAAGATTTAACATCTGATTATTCTTTAATGTACATATACTTTTCCTAATCACGATAGCGGAGTTACTAGGTTTATGTGACGTGCTCCTAGTTTATATGTTAGTGTTTTATCCTTCTAACCTTTTTCAAATATCAGCAAAAACGAATTGAAACTTAAATATTTTTCGAATTTTTTTTCTCCTTAATTAGCACCATGTACAGCCCAGCGGCTATAAGTACAGCTTGAAGGGCTTAGATTATATATGTTGGTCAAATTTATAGATTTCAGAAACTGAACGACTCTGCTAACTTGGGAAGAATTTGTTTGCCAAAATTGAAGAAAGGGATATGTTAGGAAAGAGTAATGATCTCTGAGCACTGAACTTGGAACATTCGGTTAATATGTGTTTGATTGTGAGTGAGTGTCGCAGGAATTACAGACTAGAGGTGGACTTTTGTTGAAACAAAAAAAAAAAAATTATAAGTGAGCAGGGAATGACTTGTTAGTGTGCGCGTAAAAACAACTTTGTATTTTCGGGATAAACCTGTAGTAACTATGTAAAAGTTTGGAAAAATTTTAAACTTTCAGCTTACTGGTATAGGGAACATGATTCCAGAATTGTCGGGACTTCATTTGGGATAGACAATTTAAGTGTGCTGTTAGATCTATAAGAGGATTAGGGATGTTGGGAATAGGGGAAACATTTAAAGATTGTCTAGCAGACAGGTCGGCTATTTCATTCCCAGGAACACCACAGTGAGAGGGAATCCAGCAGATGGTTCTTAATATTTCTGAATTATTTTCGCGCATTATATTAATGATTTTGTTCGAAGTATCATTACTTCTGTTCGCCTTTCTATTATTCAATTCCTTTATTATTATTTTCGTAATTATTGTCCTCTCAATCTAAATATTATTTTTTAAGTCTGCGTGTATTTTTTAGTGAATAACTTCATTTCTTCCTATTTCTCTACTTTATTCGAGATTATGGTATCAGCTGATAACTTTAGGAGAGGAAAATCGCAAACTTCTTATATTTGTCCATTAGCATTCTGTACGGTTTCCCCTATATCGATGAATTTTATTAGATACTAAATGCTGTCAGATGATTTCACATTTATAATCAAATGTGAATTATACCAGACTCTTCTTGCTCTTCTACGCTGTTTGATTAGTTCCCTTACTTCGCGCCGGTAGCAATTTTCTTAACTGATAGTGGTGTTTACTTCTGGGGTTGTAGTTTTGCAGCTTCTTGAATTATATCAATAATAAGTTGCGCCTCATATGCCAGTTCTTCTTTTGCTTTTAGTATTAATGTTTATTTTTTGATCTAGGAGTTCTCTGAAAATCTCCCAGTCAGTGAATTTATTAGTAAGATGTTGCTTCTTTTATTTCTGTATTATTGTACCACTTACTGTAAGTTGCACAAGTACATGATCAGAAGACATTTTACTTCAACATAGTTTGCAAAGATACCTTTGCAAACGAATAAGTCGATTAGATCTAGCATTTTTTCACTATCAGTAGGCCAGTATGTGTTTGTCTTCTTGATGAGTGGATTTCATATAAATTAGCGTTTAGTGCTTTAATAAGTTCCCTACCTTTAGGAGTGATTAAGCGAGATACCCACATAGTATGTTTAGCATTAAAGTCTCCTTCACATATAAAATGGTTGCCTAGTTGCTGAAAAATTTCTTCAAAATTTTCCTTTTTGATAGCATGTCTTGGTGGACAGTAAGCTGCACAGATATTGAGTTCATTATTGTTATAACTTACAGTTATTACATTACCTTGAAAGTATTCTTTTTTCAATACCTTGATTTAGATAATGTTTAATGCTATCCTTAACTAGTAAAGCAGAGCCAGAGTGGGCTTTGCCACTTGGATAATACACATTATATGTTGAATAACCATTAATCCTAATATAGCTGTGATTTGTAAAATGAGTTTCTGATATTAGTACAATATCAACATTTTTATGTTTAATAAGGGTTTCTAATTCATCTCGTCGAGAAGCTAAGCCATTGGCATTCCAAGTAATAATAATTAAAACCGGGTCAGTCATTTCATATTCTTGCACTTAGTAATCATCGATTGTTGGTTGTTTTCCAATCGACCAATTCTTTCATTCATTGTTTTTAAGAGGCCAATTACATCAGCAATTGTAGCTTCCTTGTTTTGAAGCTTGTTTGGCAGCTGGCTATGGGCACTCATTTAGTACCTATCGTAGCGGCTGCAAATGTTTCGGCGGCTTTAAAAGTTTTTTTCTGAAGATGTGTTTTTATTTACATTTTTTTTTTTTTTTTTTTTGTTTCGTACGAATTCTTAACTATTAAATTGTTCATGACAAGAAACTTCTCAAACATTTTGTGCCTGTCTTCCCATTATCGGTCTTGCTCCAGACTGTCTACACTATATTTCTCTGATTCTTCTTTTCTTGGCGAACCATATTTTATTTGAGCGCGCTTCCTTCTGAACGAAATATTTTTTCTCATCTCACTTGTTGAAACGTGGACTTTCTACCCTCCATAATGTTTCCTACATTTTAACCTTTTCTTTTTCTAGTTATCCCAAATCTTCTTTACGTCACTGTATTCGATCGAATTAAAATTTAAAACCTCCAACTAACTTTAGCTCTGAGTCTGTGTAGTCTCCCTTGTTGGTTGTAGACATTAGGGAAAGAAAAAAAAAAATATTGTTGTGGTCCACGCTAACCAAGAAGGTAATATATCGTCGGAACGCTGTATTTGTTGTCCTTCAATACGTCTCTCATACAAAAGAATTATAGCTTCATCGATTCATTAAGCAGTATTCTTTGTCAATTATTACGTTCTCTCGTTTATAGGCGACGTCTTGTCTGAAGCTATGCACAGAGTGGCGCGTCGAAGAGAGCTGCGATATAAATAAACTAACATAGCTAACAGGAGTGTATGTGAGAGCGTCGTCAGCATATAATAGTGAAGTCTGAAGAAAAAAATGTACAATGTTTCATACAATGTATTATGTTCGCAGCAGATATAAACTAAAGGTGGATGTTTATTCCTTCGAAAATTGCGCATTAAAATTATATATTTTATAAAAAAATTTCAATATAAATGTAATGAAATAAATAAAAGTAGACATTCCGTTCTATTTACATAAAGAATTAAGTGTGATATTTTTGCAAAACTCTTTCGAAAATTCTTTAATCCAATTTAGAATGCTTTACAATTAAATTGCTCCATGTATAGAATATGTATACTCGGAAAATATTTACGCAACTGTTCAAATAAAATGTTAGAACACGTACTCATTCATTTCATTTTGTTAGTTACTTCATCTATAAAAGCTTAATGATTGTGATGATCACTGTTGATGCGAAAGTAGTTTTTTTGGGTAATAAAAACACCGCTGATTTTTCATTCATTTTCGTGCAATGTTACCGAGGAACGTTATAATATTTGAAAATAATGTAAGATCACGGCTTATAAAGAATAAAAAATATTCCGAATTTTTATGCAGTTACTGAGAAGTACATATATTTGATAAGGAAATTGCCCTTAAAAATATGTAAGAAGGGCCCCGGTTTCCTAAGAAATTATTTATCTCATAAAGAAGAATCAGATAAAAATTGCCACGATAAACACGTTTTTTCTTGGGGAAATTATTTATCGTATGTTTGAGATTGTTTTTTGATCATTCATGGAATGCTTCAGTGTGTCGTGGTACGCTGCAATGGTACGCTGCAACTAACAATCTGAAAGCAGTTTACGGAGAACGAAAGGGAATGAAAGTGATATAGCTGCGAAGTCAAATCAACATGAATTCTTTACTTTGATCGTCGATGACAGAGATTTGTTACGACTCCATACGCACTTTCGTAATAAGTCTTTCTCTTAAATTCGTAGCTTTACTCTTAGCTTTTTTATCTTTCACGTCTTCTTGCTATGCTTTCTAAACCGTTCTAGCTTTATTCCGATTCTATTATTTGGCATTTTCTTCGAGTATGAAATATTTCAACAGTCGAGAAAATTGTAATCGGGCAGAAAAATAGCTAAGTCAGCTGCTAACTCGAATCAAACTTTAATAGTCGAGAAATGTTTTCTCGATTATTATAAATGCGCGTGCATCCCATCAACTCTTACGGATCCGATTATAAACTGTGCATCTTGATGTTAACGAGAAGAGTGTGTCAGTAATGATGCTGAAATATTTACGCAAACATACTCGATCATAAATCACTGCTGGATATTACGCGTGTATGTCCGTCTACTATGTAAATACAGTTGTGCATGAAAGATAAATATCAGAGGGGGGGGGGGGGTGTAATTCAGTCGGGATTTAAATATTTGAATCCGGCCTTTTTGATTAGTAAATATTTCATTCGGCCTTTAGTAAAGTAAAAAAATTCAATGAAGTTCACAGTGTACTAAGCCCACAATGGCACTGATGAAGGTAGGGGGCCAGTTCCTTTCTCGGCTACCTTGTTTAAATCATCTTTTAGCGGCTACCGAGTTGTCCAAGGTGTTAATATATATGAAAAATCTAAAAGTTTTTAAAATAAGTCGGAATCGAAGTTATACGTTGTTGTTGTTCGAATCATCTCATAGATTCGGATTCAAATGACCGAATCACGAAATTAATTTATTTATCTAGCTGTTGCCTGCGGGGCTGTCCGGTAGCATCTGTTTAAATCTTTCAAGTGAACTCAATATAAAGATTTATTTTCTCTCTTCAGTTTTGCTTTCGATTAGAGTGATATAATAATTAACAGAAACTTTAAGTGCACTCGACAACAAAAGGGCTGGCGCGGGGACTTCAGATTTAAAAGTAAATAATATTTCCAGTGTTTACAAAATATTCATACTCCGGTTACCGTGACTCTTTAATAATTTCTCTGTAATTTAAATTTGTAAAATATTTCGATGAAATCAACTTTTTTTTTTATGGAATATTAAATAGTTCAATTGAATTATTTATAGAGCATTCTAATGAATTATTTTTTAATGTAACGTAATTAATACTTGCTATTATGCGGTAATTCACTACTACGTCTACGCTATAACTTCCCGCGAGTTTACCCTTTTTGTTGAAATACTTGGAGTCAACTGAGCTTCGGAAGATCATTACGTTACTTTTATAATTAAAATCACATTTGTTTTTTACTTCTTCTCGACTATTCGAATTTTCTCTTTTTTTTTTTTAGTTTTGATAATTGATCTGTTTTTGTAAAAATGTCTTCTCTCCCTCTCTAAACCGTCTTCACTTTAATTTGCGTCCGTCGTGATTTAACAACAAGTTTCGTTCAAATATAAGGCACGTGCAACCGTCATTTTAAAAATATGCGAATTCAACAACTGACACGTACTTTCCGCTTCTTTTACGCGCGTAGAATTCTAAATTGATTGCGAGTTGATCGTACGGTAATCTCCTATAGAGTTTTGTACTTGGAACATCTTCTCTAGACATATTTTTGTTCTGGTTCTCGCGGCCTCTTTGTCGAGCATTGCACAAAAATGAATTTACTAATTAAAAAAAGGGGTTATCGGTATTTAATAAATTGATCATCAAACTAGTAAAGAACACGTACTTTTTTTTAACTTGCCCCAGGAATCGGTATACTCACCAATCATTTTATTTAAATGTTTTCCCTTGTATTTATATTTAACGTAGTCAACATTTTATTTGGTTATTTTACGTCATCTAGTGTACTCTTTACCTTTCGCGTTTAGTCCCTCACTTCATTGATATTGATGTGGATATTACTCTGAGTCCCTGATTTCGGACGCCATTTGATGTGAACCAGTTTATGTAAATCGACTTACTTCGCAAGTACGAGAAAAATAAATAAAAATATAATAAAAAACTATTGCACGGGCGCCAGTAGCAAAATACGGCTTGCTACTACCGGAAAACTCTGCCGAGCAGAGCTTTAGGCTTTTGATAAAAAAATATATACATATATAAAAAATACAAAATAAAACTCGCGAAATCCGCCGTTCGATGGTGGTATTTTCTCCCGGTGGAGATATCACGGGATAACCACGTGTCCAATAACGAAGCTTTCTATGAAAACACGTTTATTTAAACAAAATTTAGACCAGAAAATGAGCAAAACAGGGAAAACAAATTCCAAAAGTGACAATAAACAAACAAAAAAAAACGAAATTTCGGTCCGAATTACGATAAATACACGCGGAAATGAACGATGACTAGGGTAATACAGATGATGCACGCGACGGCGTGATCTTACGAAAACAATTACAAACGAAAGTTTATTATAGACTCGCGAAATGAACCGACTCGCGTGAACAATTAATTTAATTCGACTAACGATTTATCGTGCAAGCACGAACGAAGATTTTTCAGTACACGATGGGCTATTCCAAACGATATAGTCGAATCGCTGAAAGTTACCCCGTACCTTATCAATTAATTCTAACGCCGTCGAATTTTCTAGAATATCTTATATTGTACTATATTTTTAAAACGGCTGCTACCCTGTCTTTCCAGGGATTTTGTAAATTCTCTTCCGACTCTCGTAGCTACACGCTCTGTACTTATACGTTTCGACGGTAAACGCGACCGCGATTTCCCCCGCGCAACTAGTTCACCCCCGCAACACAGCCGACAGAACGGCTGCGTTCGGGATAACCAGGTTTCTCGGTCGAAATATCTTCTCCGATCGCAATTCACCGTCATCTCTGCTGCCCGAGAAAACCCCGAAATATAAAAGGAATTAAAATCGAAATAATAATTTCTACCTCGGACAACATTATCAGAAACCGTATAAAACGTAATTAAAACGCTACAGTTGCCGAATCCGTCTCAATATGTATCGTCATAGGTAAGCTAAATGACGCGAGAAACTTATAAATTACGCCCGAAACCTTCCACAGTAATATCACAGTGCCGAAAACTGGAACAGCGAGATTAGCGCACGACGGACGGGGGGATACATTTTCTGACTTGGTTTTTCGTTTTGGCTCGCTCTGAAGGATCGCATCTTGCGACTTTGCCTAGTTTTTAAACTTCTATTCGGAAATATCGAAATTTTTTTCGGCTTTCGCTTGATCTAAAAATCGATAGAAAACGAACGTGCAATAATGTGCAAAACGAAATTAGTCGCGATATCAGCTGACAAAAATGTCGCGACAATTATCATGAAATACATTGAAAATTACGGAATCGATTTTTGAATAAGAAAACCCGCGAAATTAATAATACTTTTTAATTAAAAGCGATGGGGCTAAATGAGTTGTGTTTTTGAAATATCGCGATATTGTCGGCTACTTAAAACTGAAAGTAACACAAATACCGCTAATGTTCACGGAAAACTTGACTGATCATCCTTAATAAATCCCGATGTAAACTAGAGAATTTGCGACATCTAAAAAAAAGTAGGAAATATTACATGTAATACTGCGTTGAACCCGGGGTAGCGTATGTTGCCCACATCATCTATACGCAACTGTCTGTAATCAATAGGGACGCGGTTAAATCAGTGGCCCCTACGATAGCAGTTAATGGCTGCTGAACTGGCCATTTCTACGTGATGGATGATGATGAAACGGAGTACTTATTACGAATTTAAAAAGTCGATCATAACCGTACGATACTAGTTAAAGTAAACAAAATGGGCTGTAAAATTTATCATTTCGCTACAGTGTGAACACATCGACAATGTTTAATATATTTAATAATCGACTAAAAATAATAGTGCACAGTTGGTTTCGATGAAAAACAAAAAAAAAAAAAAAGAAAAAAAATCATCATCAAATTTTGTAATTTTGAAGAAACGAAAATCGTTACGTAATACGGTACGGTGCAGTGGTAAAATTATATTGCATAGTATTACAGATTGTAATAATCGCAGAAGGAGCGATTTCCCGCAACGGTAAAATCTGTGCCGCGGCGCGATTGTACAATTTCATATTTTCCCTTATAGTTACTATTGAAATATTGTAGGCAAATAGTGAACAGTATACCATTTTTCTATATTACAAATCAAAAAAAAAAAAAAAAAAAAAAAAAAATTAAATTTCATTTATCGCCTCTCAGTAGTAAATACGACTTTTGCAGCGGGAATATTATATTTTATTTCGAAATTTTAATTGAAACGCGACCGATCAAAAGATGCATACACAGTAGAGAGTACCCCGTGTATAAAATTTCTTTATCGTACGATACACAATTGCGTGTTCGGTGAGTAGCGACCTTTAACGTAGTGACATTTTGACATCCGTTGTAAATATACATATTTTCTTGAAAATTTGATCTGGTGTTAATGTGATAGATTGCTTCGTGAATCAATTATCGTTTTAATTAATGCCTCAAAGTGAGCGAAAAAATAGGACAAACTAACAAAAAGCCGTCCCCCCATACCGCTGTAATGAATTATACATTGTCGCTGTGAACTGCTTGAAAGTCGTCATCCATAACTGCTGTTGAATTATCGACGTAATGAGTACGTTTGACATTGCGGTCGATTTCGTTTAAGGCAATTAAAAAAATTATCCGAGAATTAATTTAGCCGCACGTATTAATTTATAGCGTATATATGTATATTCAAAATCCTACGACTCTCTTCTCGTAGACATGTCGCGATGTCCACTCTTGTACGAAAGTTACGTTATTCGGAATTTAATAGAGTTCCTCAAAATAATCTGTATTTTGCATTCGTGTTTATACTTGTAACTCTGCCCCGCGTCTTTCTATATTTTAAACCGTTGTTAATTTCTGTAATTTTCCGCGTTTTAGGTGTGCAACAGGAGGACACACTTCTTGCAATTATGGAAGAGGCTATTACGAGGTCTGAAAAAGATTTGCTGTCTTCAAATGTTTTTGTCGACGTCAAGTTATTAAACGAGTTCGGCATTATTTTGGACCATTGAAATTTCAGTCTCGGTATTTTAATTATCCGCAGAAGCTAATAAAAGTTCCTAAGGTAAGGCAGAGTTTATTTTACACGGGGAGAATTTTCGAATAATGTGTAAAACGATCTATGATGCATTCTACACGAAGAAGAAGAACGCATTTATATCATTGTAACAAATGAAGAAAATAATTAGAAAATAGGAAGCTCTAGAGATGTACAAATCAACTCTACTGCAGCGGTTGGACATGTATACGTGTGTCCTTTCAAACTTTGGATACGTATCGCCACTTATCAGTTCCGACTCTGATGAAGTTTTCTCATACTTTGTTTATACACGGAATAAAAACAAGTAAATCTCGAGATCTGTGTACTACTTTTTGGTATATTTTACAAATGACGCCTCGTACATCTGTCCTTAGATTGTACAAAAAAACTAATCGGTATTTCTCATTCGCGTATACATGCTGTAAAAAAAAAAAAATGATTAGCTTTTTGCACTTAAATATAATAGCGTATAATAGCTTTGGTTCGCGCCGTGTTACACATTAAGAAAAGCATCGAACTGATGCATCACATTACTCATCCAGATCTGATCATATTGCCACCATTGCATCTATTATAGCTGCGTTGTCCATAAATATGCGGACGCGATTTCTCTGCAAAAACAGAGAATAATTCAAGCCAAACTCATGATAGTTGCGTATTTCCCCGGAGTTTAGATTAAATCACATCGTGTCGGAGGTATATTCGACGGTGGCTCTGTATTCCTGCGTATATTATTTCCTTTTTGGCTACCTGTGTAATTCCTTACAGTGGTTACTTGATAATTTACCATTCTCCGATTGCACGGGCAGTACGTGATGAGTGAACCGGTGTGTATAGTAGCGTGGCCCCATGTTTCTGTCTAATAACGCCGCTAGAAGCTGAGTTACGTGATTCGTGGGTCTCCTCGATTTTCGTTCTGACGGTTGTGAACGTCAAGGTTGTTACGCTTAACGAGCATAGAAAAAGAAAAAGAAAAGAACGGAAAAGTGACTAATTCGGGAAAAAGACGTTGGAAAGTGGAAATAGTTGTCTTATAAAAATTACACCAATTATAATTGTAAATATTCTTCTACTTGGCTGTGTTTTAACCTTTGCAGAGCTCTGTTAAATTATTAAATTAATAATAATCGTTCTCTTTTAATGTGGTATGTGAGAGGTTTTTTTTTTCTTCTTGATAATGCAAATATTTTTACGCATATTAAAGTATATTGTTCGGTTACTTTGCCTCTCCCCACCTTTCTTCAGAAATAAAATGTAATACGTGCTTGATAAGATAAATCGATTTTTGTCGTGTTTATATCAAGAAGTAATTGACAATTGTCAGGGCTCTTCTCGCATACGCGGTTGATAAAAATTATCGCGGACGTGTAATTACCGAACGATTAATTTTACGTTCGATAATAATTCTAAATAATAACTTGACAACAATGTCAGACCATTTGGCGGTAGCGAGCTTCTGGCCAGTAAGCTGTGCAACGTATTTTCGAGTACCGGATGAATTCAAAAAGTTGTTTTCCAAAACGCAACCGTTCTCCTTCGATAAAATATAAAAATAATCATTAAGTGTCCCGTCAGCAATTGTTGTCTACACAATAGCAATCATAATCATGTGAACTCGAAACGTAAATTATTGTTTTTACACCGATACACAGCAATACTGAATTATTCCTTTTTTTTTTTTTTTTTTTTTCGAAAAGTACCAAATAATCTGTACAGATTAACAGGTTTTTTAATAATGATTAATAAAAAATGGAAGAAAAAAATCCGAAATCTGAACTTTTTAATTACTGCGAGGGATAATTTTTGGGTAATTTATGGCGGAAAATATTTAATTGTGTCGGGGGAAACCTTCGTTTTAGCAAGAGACTTGCTGAATAGCTCGAATAAACCGAAAGTCAAAAGCGACGGAAAAAACTTTTAGCTATACGAGAGGTAAAATATAGTGTCATGGCGTTGACGACATTAACTCGAAAAATCTTTTTTCAATATTATCATTAATCCTTGGTATAGCGTTCTTTGTCAGATTCCATTCCTTGTTACTCATAATTACTGCTATGTACACGTGTTGATGGGTAATCGTCCATTGCTGACAAGCTCAGGGAAAACCCAAACAAGAAAAAAAAATAAAATAAATCATTGCGTACTTTATAAAGTAGCACCTAACATTTTCGCCGCTCTCGACATTCAACATGGTTTTGTTTCCTTTCGATGAGTCAACTGATGCAACAAATAATCTGAACCGGTGGCAATAATCACGTCATTATCGATAGAGTCTTATTTGAAATATTAAAAACTTACACGTATACTATTTTGTAGCAGTGTATTGGATGTTTTTTTTTTTCCTTCATAATTTAGAGAATTTTATTAAATAAACATATGAAAACACGTATAACGGAAAATTAGTTATTTAAAAAATAAACAATCGATATGTTTCGGAGTTACTTAAATCATGGCAATAATAAAATAAAACCACAATTTTATTTGTTTAGTTTCATCGAAACGGTCTAAAGCCTGTATAATGTACTTTATCATCGATATGTTTTAAATATAGTATACTTTTTTTCTACATATATTATTATAAATTATTATTCGATCACTATCTGGCGCAGAAAGAAAATAGAATTTCGAATAAAGAAGTTCGTAAATGTTCTTTTACATTTAATCGAGCTCGAAATATAATTTCTTTAATATTAAATACGGTTATTTTTTATAACGAACCGCTATATTTTCGTTATTTTAAATTACTTTTTTTTCATGTATTATTTCTTCCTGTAATCGCTTGTCTCAATAATATGATAATTTATAAATATTATATTTTAAAACCATTAAATTAAGTTACAAATGTTATATATTTTTATATATTGCACGGACACAGAGTACCTTTCAATTCATTAAAACATATAACTTTATTTATATTAAATTATTAATTAAATTAAAATACAAGTTTAAAAAATATAATTAATTCACAAAATATATATAAAAAATTCGTCCTACCGGTTTCGTCTACTTGACATATTCTCTATAACATTTGTAACGTAATTTAAGGGTTTTAAAATATAATAATTATACTTTTTTTTTGATTACAAATTACATCTCCGATTTTATTTAGTTTATCGAAATTAGCGAAGAAAATTTAACTGTCAATTTTACTCGTGAAGATTAAAATTTCCTGTAAAAACACGATTAATATTTTCATTATATGCGATAGCGTTTATTTTCAATCAGAATAAAAAATATTATATTTTAATATATATATATATATATATTTTCCACATATAAGCTGATGCCGATTACTATAAAATTTTTACAAAATGTCACTTGTAGCGTGTTAATCAATGCCTTTTTCTTTTTTTGCAAACATCATATACAGTAGTGCCCCGTATCCGCGGTTAATGGTTCCGAGTCATACCGCGAATCAGTAGGTAACATTGAGCTTAATGTGTTATAACATACATTCTATACATAGAGACATTTACAGTATCGTATATATATCCACTAAATTGCAGAAGTACACCGTATAATATATATCGTTGAAAATTATTACAGTTAATGATACATATTTACATTATTATGATTTTATGTGCTCATCATTACGTCCTGTAACTTTATTCTTCTTGTTCATACTGTCCAACCTGATACAAAATTACGATGATTAACGACAATCGATGACAGTATTTTTATGATTTTTTTAAAAGTTATTTAATTTAATTTAAAGTTGTTTAATTTTTCCTATGTACGTATACTGCATAACACGCTACAGTTTACACTTCAGAAAATGAACTATTACGTGTGGTACGAAAAGTGTGAAGTTAGAACAAGAAGATTTTAGTCAGAAACATCTTCGTCTGAAAGTGGAATAGGCGCAGTGTTTGGAAAAAAGTCGGTCTATTACGCTGGATGATGCAGAAAACGTTAATGGGACAGGATCTTCGATGGTTGACAATTTTTGTTTTATTTGAAAAAACATTATAATAGGTTTTTTTTTGGAACGAGAACTTTTACGCGGCTTGTCGGTAGGAGAAACTGGCAGAAATGGTTAGGTGACGAAAAATCGTTATGCGTCCTCCGGGCGACCTTCACTTTCTTTCTCTTTCACTCTGTCTCTTTCTATTATATATATACGTGTGTGAAGTTTGCGCGTGTGTGCGTGTGAGTATCGAGATTCGAGCAGCAAACACTGTGCGTGGTCAGCTGTATAAGCTCAATTCTAAACACGTGTGTACGTTCTATTGAATTTGAAAATTGGCGTGGTTTTTTTGTGCGACGTTACCACACTTGAACGAGTATCAGACTGGTTTATTTTTTGTTGTTGTTTGAATTAATTCATAAACGAGATTCATATTATGTCATTATTGCAATTTTATAGTGGAAAGTCGAGAAATTTGCAGCGAGTATAAATGATGCAAACTTAGAAAAGTTAATACATGTATTTACTGTTTACATACATTTAATATACATGTGATTATTCGAGTGTTCCCTATTTATTATTTACTATTTATATGCATTTTAGAGAGATAATAGTGAAATCATATGCTCAACGTCAAAAAGAGTATCGAAAGAGAAAAAAAAACTTCGTTCCTGACGGGACGACTGCCCTATCTTTTTTTTTTTTTGCCGCGCCGTGACAAGCCGCAGATGAATGAAACCGTGGATACCGGATCCGTACGGGAGCACCAGTGTGTATTATAAATGTTTAAAAACATACGAGCGCACGGAAATATATTTTAACAAATGGAATTATAAATTACCTAATTAAATTTTATTTATTAAAATACTATATTTCTTTGTTTGGCGAATACATTTAAATTAATTAATTCCTTAAACGGAAATTGATGATGATGTTAACTTTCGTAGCTTTGAAATTTTCATAGACTAATATAAGCGTATATTTTTAACAGCACTTTTTAAAATAGGCAGCATTGCGATAAGCTTCAATTATAGCAACTCCAAAATAATTTTTTCCTGCTTCACGGTAAAATCTTTAAAATACACTTTACCAAAGTGGAGTTTTGCAATTGTGATATTACATATATCCTTTTCCAGGTATAGATAAAAAAAAAAATTATTTTCCAACGCTTCGGATATGTGGACTTTATACAAAATCGTGCTTTGGTACTGGCCTGCAAACTGTTAATATTTGCGATGCTCGTAAAAGAAGGCAGCCCCGTTTGAGAAAATCTTTGCTTAGGATACCGCGGAATAAAAGTACGCCCACTGTAAGTAACCTCGGAACACGTTATTTTCAGCGGTTGCTAAAATCATCTGGTGGATAAGGACAGACCACAATCCTTAACGATTCAGAAGACAACAACAAAACTAACCGTAGACATGAACGGGGCAAATACGGTGCCAGGACTGTTACTTCGAAGAAATATCTGGAAGATGAAGACAAAGGAGAAACGGGATAACAATAACGATTGGCTGTGAGTCGTATTATCCTTAAAAACGAGTTTCTTAGCAATCGACCGGACCTGCGAAAAGCCGTAAGCAACAATAGCGGAAAAATCAGCTAACAAAGGGGTCAGCTGTTTTAGAAAAGCATAAAGAGATACTTTTACCGATTCCGGTCAGCATTCGAAATTGTTTTTTCACCTTCTTCACCATTATATCAAACTAGCCGTGTAACTATTTCGTTAATAACAACTTTGGCCGTAGTAATTGCGATTAAAAAAAAAAAGGTCAAGAATTAAAATCGATAAATGTAAAATTTAGTAAACAAACAACAATTAATAAAGTAATAACGAATCTTTTATCATCCTGTTTGTTAATTATAGAATATATTAAGAACAGATACAAATATAACAAATTTAAGTATAAAATGATTTCAACGTTTCTAAGTAAGCAATCATTTTATATTTAAATTTGTTTGTTATATTTGTATTTGTTAAAACAACAATTAAGTTATAATAAATAGAGCTAGTTTAGGGATTTTCTTTGAGAAATGTTAGTTAAAGGCTCCAGACTTTCGTTGCATTCGCATGTCTTTAATTTAGAAGTTTGATAGACGTTTCGTAATTAAACTTTAAAACACTTTATTAGTAATCATTTAAACACACACCGCGAGTAAAGTTCTAATCTTTTTCTGTATACATTTTTGTGTCGTATAATACATTAACTGAATTGCCAACTATCGCCACGATTATATGGATTTTTAAAATCCGGGACTAGCCGACAGTTTTAATTCGTTAATAATATTAAACATTTCGCGTATTAAGAAAGAAATTTCTCTATTGGCGTTAATAACACCATGTCGGTATCTGATGCAAATTCCGTTGTTGCCGGCTGGGCTACCTTAGAGAAGTATAACCGCTTCTTTTGTATTATTTATTTTGTATCATGCCGTATAGATGATTTTCCGAAATCGAATAAAGTAGAATTAATATATTATTTACGCTGCTCCGTTAATACTGTCATCTATTCATCCAACAACAGGTGGAAAATAAAAAAAAAATGCGGATTATAATTTTATTCGATATCGTATTCACGTGTGTTCTTTGGTACACTTCATCAAATTGAAATTATAGAAGCGCAGACTGATCTTCGGTAAATATTTTGGAACAAAAAAATATGACACTTTTTCAATAATAATATATAACAATGCTAGTAGTACACCTGCGGAAATGCTTTCCGGTTCTATCGTCAACTATGTAATCAAATTAAGTGAAAATATAGAATATCTATCGCGTTCGGATAATATATCCTCATAATAATCAGTCTTCGTCTATTTAAATTATTTCGTTTAATTTTCTTTTTTTTCTTGCGAATTATGTGGCCTACTTCGTCTTAAAACCAAAATCACACTGCAGATTAGATTATACGCATTTTTTAGATATGATATAAGAGTATGCTTCTTCTTCTTCTTCTTCTTCTTCTTCTTCATTAGCCATTATCAGTCCACTGCTGGACGAAGGCCTCCCCCAATTTTTTCCAAACGCTGCGATCTTGTGCTTCTTTTCACCAGTTCGCTCTGAATTTTTGAACTTCATCTGCCCATCGTATTCTCGTTCGTCCTAAGGGTCATTTGTTATCAGGTTTCCATGATGTTGCCACACTTATCCAGCGGTCTTCGACTCCAGTCACATGTCCGCACACCATCACCATTTGCTATTTTTGATAATATGTATTGCATCTGTCGCTTTCGTTGTTTCTCGGATACGCCTCTTCGTCCGTTTGTCTTTCAGAGTATGCTTACATTCCTGAAAACTTACCCATTTACCATATTTTAGGCTCGTTTTCGCTATTAAACTTTATACCATTCGTTAATTAATCAGTTATTAACAAAAACGTTCAAAACGATTCGTTTGATAGAAAATGTCTCTCTGGACAGTAATTTCGAGGCCACAGCACCTTCTTGCGTAATTTTACGATGAACGCTCGTCTGTGTTGCTCAAAAAAATTTCAACGTTCATCGTAATTTTTGAACATTTATTTTTAAAAAGTCGTTCGAATGTTTCAATTAGTACGACGATCGTGCCTGTTATCTGTCGCTTTTGTTTGTTTATTATGGTAGATTATCAGTAATAAACGGCGTTACCTCTTCCCTAACGTAAATAATCGTAATCGAGAAAAATATTACGAAAAATCAAATGAAAAAAAAAGAAAAAAAGAAGCAGAACCGCCGAATGTTGAATATAGTAATTATGCTTGACCTAAAAAAAACAATCAGCGGTGGTACCGCGTTAATATCGTAAAGGAAGCCAAATAATACCGGCCAGGTGAACGAACTTTGCTGTTACTAATACCAACAAAAGCACAGCTACTCGTACACTAGCAACCACGCCGTTATAGTTGAACACCATTTTCGATTTTTAACCGAGCTACACACAGTCCTTAGGTGTTGTATATTCTCCGTTTTTTTTTCTTTTTCTTTTTTTTGTTTATTCGCGTGTTTACACTGTACTATTGCACATTAATTTTCAACTTTTCAAATTATTGTCTAATATGAAAACTAAATATAGACAAAGGACCTATTTATAATTAGATAATAATTTGAAAAGTTGAAAATTAATGTGCAATAGTACAATGTAAGCAGCATATAAAAAATAAAAAAAGAAAGAAAAAAAGAAAAAGAAAAAAACAGGAGAATATGTGTAGCTCGGTTAAAAATCGAAAAAGGTGTTCAACTATAACAGCGCGGTGCTAGAAAAAGTAGATAAACAAATACCTCTTAATAACAAACAAAAATAAGTACAAGTTCATTTTTATTTCAATAAATTAAAATAAATACTTCAATTTTAAGAAACGTTTGCAGCCATGATGGCTCATCACATTAGCTCTAACAATACTACACAATCAAAACTAAAAACAAGTATACTTATGAAAAGTATTTTTACGCAGATATATTTTTTATGCCGTATTATTCTAATCGGAAGTAAGAAACACCACGTTCAGAATTCTGCATACAAAATTAACAGGTAAATTAAATGTGTATGTGTATATAAAACTTGATCCCACCTCTCCTCCTCATGCGTCCTAGACTCCCAGAAGAGGCGGTTTCAATTGACTGCACTACTTTTCGCAAAATTAAACAGATGTTTTACAAGTACGATTAAAAGTTGTCTCCGCAACCTTGTCTCGGGCGTCTCTATGCTAAAATGCACTACATTTAACGGCTTCGCTTTTTAATTTAAAAACCGCATGCATTCGTTATTAGAGCATTGTTCAGGTATAATACGGTTGAAAGAATATTCCTAATTTTCTGTGCTTAAAAGGACATCCTTCTATTATTACCGCTTTGCTTTTTATTTTTTTTTCTCGTAAATTAATAATTCAAGAAACGGGGAAAAAATCAATGACTGAGAATAAGCAGGTAGGAAAATAAATAAAAAGCAAACTTCACGAAAATTATTGTTTTGTACGAGTAATTTTCTCTACGACAAAAGAAACTATTCTCGATGATGACCAGTTGAAATATTCTTCCAAACACACACTAAGACGTAAATCATGAAGTATAGAGTTCTCAACAGAAGAGGAGCAACGCTCGAAAGGTCAGTCTGTACTAAGTCTGGTAACATCTCCGTTAATATCTAGATAAATTTCGCGCGTCCGGGAAATTGTCGCGCACTCTGAATCCAAATTTCAGACAGTGAACCTAAAAACACTTTAAATCCCCTCCGACCCGGCAGCGTCGACCAATTTAGACAGGTTCACTAATCTCGGAGGTTTGTTTGACCGTTACTGCAAAACGTACGAAAAAAAGCGATTTCAGATTTTTATAAAAAATACAGTGGTCACGATCGGAGTAGAATTAATGTTGAACAGACGTACAATCGGCGCAGCTAAACTGAACCATCTTATCACATACACGGGAGCAGTTGGCGAATAGATCGGCTTTTATGCTAACGTGAGAGTTCGAAGCGAATGAAGAGTGGAATTCGACCGGGAAATAATGAACGTATAATAACACATCAACATAATGTTATATGTATATAAACCGAAATTTGCAGATTAGTCGTCTTTTTGTTAGCATTTGAGAAGATGCATATCGATGTGATCGAACATAATGGAATTTTATTGTAGTTAATGGAAAAAATAATATCGTATAATATATATTACGCAATCCAATGTAGATATACTATTAATTTCAGAGACACGCTTAATAAGCTCTAGATTTGCTAATTTCCTGGGATATGACTCATATTTCACTAACCACCCTGATGGCACTGCACACGGTGGCACAGGAGTTATAATAAAAAAAAGTATCAAACATCATGTACTAAGGAAATATGAACATAATTACCTACAAGCCACAACTGTAGTCATAGACAGAAATGAAAAAAGTAATATCACCCCATCTCAGCGATTTATTGTCCTCCAAGACACATTATTACTAAAGCGCAGTTTAATGAATTCTTAAAGACGCTAGGTGACACGTATATAATTGGAGGAGACTTTAATGCAAAAAACATTTATTTTGGATCAAGATTAACTGTCCCCCGAGGTAAACAGTTAAAACTGGCTTTTGATGAAAACAGGTGCACGGTATACTCCACGGGGTCTCTAACATACCGGCCTACCGATCCGTGTAAGGTTCCGCACTTACTAGATTTTTTTGTGGTTAAAAGACTGTCAACAAACTACATTGATACGTGTAATGATAGTAGCCTATCATCCGACCACACACCAGTGGTACTCACCATATGCGAAAAAATTATAAAGAAAACATGCAGACCGAAATTATACAATAAACAAACAGATTGTGGTCAATTTCGTGAAATATTAGAAAATGGGATAAATTTAAAAATCCCTCTGAAGACCACGGATCATATATAGAACTAGCAGTGGAATACTTCACAAAAATAGTACAAGAAGCAGCTTGGACAGCCTCGCCAAATAATAGTATACATCAACCAGTTATACTCTATCCTGCAGAAATTAAGAAAGAAGTAGCTTTAAAACGAAAACTAAGGAAAATATGGCAAACACATCGCAACCCAATACACAAAACCAGGCTAAATAATCAAACAAAACGTGTTAAGCACTTATTATAGAATTTAAAAAATAAATCATTTAAAGATTATTTGATACATTTGTCACCTCTTCAACAAAACAATTACTCTCTCTGGAAAGCAGCAAAAGGATTAAAAAGACCAACAGAAATATCACATTCGATAAGAAACTAAAATGAAAAATGGGCTCGATGTGATCAAGAAACGGCAGAAGAATTTGGTGACTACTTAGCTAATGTATTTCAACTTCACTCTGGAACAGATTGTTTACCGTCACTCCTGCGTAACACAAATCAAAGCAACAATATTAAAATTACATCTCCTGGCGAAATCAAATCAATAATCAAAACTATGAACCCAAATAAGGCTCCTGGGTATGACTTAATAACCTCAAAAATACTAAAAAAGTTACCACGGAAAGGATTAATTCTGTTGACCTACATTTTTAATGCTATAATTCGCATAAGATATTTTCCTCTTCAGCTTAAATTTTCACAAGTTGTTATGATCAAAAAACCTCAGAAACTTGCTGATGAACTTGCATCGTATCGTCCAATAAGCACTACTTCCTGTTCTCTCAAAATTATATGACAAACTATTACTAAAAAGAATGAAGCCATTCTTAAACGACAGAAATTTGATACCAGAGCACCAGTTTGGATTTCGAACGGAACATGGTACTATAGAGCAAGTACATCGCATAGTCAACATAATAGAAGAATCCTTAGAAATCAAAAAAGTATGTGATGCTGTATTCCTTGATATTAAACAAGCGTTCGACAAAGTATGGCATGAGGGATTACTGCATAAAATACACTGCAACCTTCCACATCAACTCTTTGAACTATTAAAGTCCTACTTAAGTGAAAGGTATTTTTCTGTTAAATACGCGGAAGCAAATCCGGAGCTCCACCAGATCCAAGCAGGTGTGCTGCAGGACAGTATACTGGGACCAGTACTATACTTAATATACACTTCCGATATTCCTATTCCAGATGAAACAGAAATAGCCGCTTTTGCAAATGACACTGCAATTTTATGTACAGGCACCTCAGTAGAAACTATCAATAAAATAATCTTCAATTAGCTGTCAATAGTTTGTCAACATGGTTCAAACGATGGCGTATAGTGATCAATGAGGATAAATCTGCGCATATAACGTTTACAAATAAGAAGAACTGTAATATATCGGATATTTATATTAACAGAAAGGTTATACCCAATAAAGAAACAGTAAAATATCTCGGAATTCACTTAGATAAAAAATTAACTCGGAAGACACACCCAGGAAAGAAAAGGAATAAAATGAACTTGAAATATAGAAACCTACTGTGGTTTTTGCGAAGAAAATCAGAACTGTCCCTGGAAAACAGAGTACTACTATATAAACAAATGTTGAAACCAATTTGGACATACAGATGTCAACTCTGGGGATGTGCTAAGCCGAGTAACATTGCGCAGATACAACGTTTCCAAAATAAAATCCTGAGAGAAATTACAGATGCTCCGTCGTGGTACATCGCCAATCATACATTACATACTGATCTGCGCATATAAGTACAATCAGTGAAGAAATCAAAAAAGTTGCAAAACAGCAGTACGGTCGAAAGCCTGGCCGTTGCATTACTAGATAATTCCAATGAAATCAGACGCTTAAAGCGGATAAAGCCAACCGACTTGCTGTAGGGTTCAAATATATTAAGCCGGATACCAGATGAAACTCATATCGCTGGATAGGAGTTTCCACAAATTATTATCACTCACACGCCAAGTGCTAGACAGCCCACAAGGCTAGTCGCACACTCGCGGAAGAAAAAGAAAAAAAAAACGATAAAACAGACTACTAAAAGTTAGCTGATTGAAAGTTACTGCGAGAAGACTGTTTGCAGAGCGTCTCCTCGGTTGATGAAGGTGCGTTTATCCCCCGATAAATTCAATCTGTGGATACGTTTTATGGTATCTGTGCGCAACGATTTTATTCGATTTAATAACATTTTAAACGAACGAAGGTATTTTACGGGATAATAAAACGCCGGAACAGTTGATGTAATGATACGTTTATAGTAAGCAACATTGGCAGTCGAGGAAAACCGGTTGATTGGCTAAAAACACGAGCGACGTCGTCGCAATAAAATCGCAAACAATTTTTTAAACTTCGATTTGTTCTTCTCAAAATCATTTGTCGGGCATTGCCATCTAGACTTTCGATTGAACGAGGCGTCAGAGTTTTTTTTATAACTGTTTACGAATTTTGTGAAGAAAATTTTTCCTACAAGCAAAGAGCGCGATCAGGATGCGTCAGTCACGATTCTAACGATACTACAGTTCTTTTTTAAATTTCCACACTCTTCCATTAAGCGGAATACGTTCGTTGTTTCAACTTTTAATGAATTTTTCGGGTAATAACACAACTTTCAAACGCCAGCTCAATACATTACTTTTCACGTAGTTCCAATAGTTTCGATCAGGTTCCGGTAAGTGCTGACTTACACATAATCTCTTCGAATGAGCTTTAGGGATAATTTCAAATCGGCTACTAAACTATTGACCGAGCTCCTGCATAATAAAAAGTTGTGCAATTATTGTTGGGTACTTATCGTTTTGACACCGAGCACCAAGTTAACAAGTTCGATATTATGCATTAATTATAATTAACCTCTTTTTAATTAACCTATTTTTAATAAGTATATTTATACGATTAAGACTTTGCCAGCAGAATCGTTAACTTTAAATGAGTTTTTAATCCTCTTAAAATCGAAAAGAATTTCTCAGTCGTGATTCTTGACACGATAATTGTCTACAAAAGGTACAAATTTTATAAATTAAGGAAGTTTTTCCTTCTTGAAGACCGCGATTTCATTTTGTAGCGAACAGGATGCAAACGGTGCGTAACAAATTTTCCAATTAGTTTTCAAAAAAAACAAACATACATTCGTTGAAGATTTTCATTAAGTTAACTTTGTACCGGTTTAAAGATATCTGCATTTAACGAGAATTTTTAACGAAGTTAATTTTACTTCATTTACTCAATTAGAGAGGTCTTAAGACTTGAACAGTGAGGCAGTAACAAAAAAATTTTCCAGCATATTCTGAATGGATCAAAATATTGGCTTCTATATAAGTTAACCAATAAAATGAATATATAGGCATCCATAATAATTTGAAATTTCTAGTTTTATATCATACAATTCTAAAAATATTTCCACTATTACACACGGAAGCGTTTTAAGTGGGTCCTTTGACAGGATTTAAAATTTATAAATTCCGATTAAAAATATTGTTCTTTTTTTTTTATTATCGAGTAATCATTTGTATTATTACTTAAATTCTTTTTATGTTTTTCCATAAAAATTATAACCGAAATTTTATATTTTTAATCTTTTCGTCGAAACCGAAATTTCAGTGGAAATTAAAAGAACTAAAAACCCGAACTAATACAAAACTTTGATCACGAACTAAATTCATATTCCGAAATTTTCTAAAAATGTCAATTAAAACAAATACTACCCTCTGATTATTTGATCGGCCGTTGTAAATCTTACACAAATAGGTCTAGAGTTCCGTGTCTTCAACGACTTTCTGGTTTTCTTCGAATGTTTTGCTAATTTTAAGTACGCCTTTTCGTTTTCTCCTTACGAAAATCTTAATTTTACAAACGTTAAAAGTAATACAAATATTTTATAAATATAATTATTAATTCGCTTACATAAAAAACAAATCCGCGTGTGTTTCTGTGTTTTTTTTCCTAAACACTCGGTGTCAATCAATAAAAAGTATTCATATTTTACTCCCTGATCTGTTTTCATTAAATTTTCTATATTTTCGTTAAAAATTTTGAGAAGAGCTCAGTCTTAATTTCACTTTGAAGGGTCTGAAAGACTAGAATGCCAGACAGTTAGTGCTTATGACACGGTAGTATAAAAACGTGCAGTGTAAGTAATTTTATTATTTTTATTTTAACAATTTTACTTCGCGCTGATACCAGACAATCGTAATAGCCTATAATGCGTAAATAACGCTATTCGAATCACATAATACATCGCTATCTGGTATGGTAAGATAACATATTCATTCTAAAAAGTTACGTATCACCATCAGTTATGTTATAAAATGATTATTGCTGTTATAAACAAATATAAAATCTAAAAACAACAAAAAAAAAAGGCGTTAAATAGTATATTCTATTATTATTATTATTTTTTAACATAATTAAATTTTTAACGAAGTATATAAATTAAGATCAAATTAACCTAAACTCGTATTATCATTTGGCGGTGCCCCTTCTGTTAACTTCTATGTTTTTCAATTCGATTACAAATATTCGCATTACAGAATGATATTATAAGCGGACGTTTGATGCGTAAACATTTTCGCTAGAACCTACATCACAATCACTTCATTTTCAGCAGTTTTACATCACAAAATACTGTGACGTACCCTATTAAAAGTTTCAAAAGAATGATTGTATTAGTAGTAGTAATTTTTTTTTAGTTACTGGGTAAACGGTGACCGAGAGCATTGTTTATATATTTGGTATTTCACTTTTATTTAGTTTGTATTTTTGAAGAAATTGTATTGTAATTTTTGTTATAAAATTTATAAAAACGACAATACTTTATACAAACACATCGTGTAGAACATAATTATCTTATTAAGCTGTCACAAATATTTACTTGTCTAAAATTAAATTAAAATATCATTTAAAAACCCTTTTTTCCTCCTCTATTATTTCTTTAGGCATTTTATTTAACAACTGAGTTACAATGTATTTGTTTGCTTGATGCCCCTTTTTGTTTTAGCTAACGTACAAATATTTTTCCCTCAGTCCATATTCTATCTTTCTTCTTTCCTCCAGTTCTATTTCCTTATCTGTTATTATGTATTTCCGTATCTTTATAAATAAGTACATTTCTCTAACGCTCAGTACGTCTTCTCTTTTTGTATTATTTCACTTTCGGTCTCGTATTTATTGATATTCAAGCATTTTATTTGTAGTTTACTTATTTTCCCCACATATCTTTTCCTAGCCATTCCCCGTGCCTGAATTCCACATCTGATTCTCGATTCCACCAGCGCTTGATACACCATTTTTAATGTTGTATTTGTTGCATATTTCTTTAATGTGCATAATGCTGGTAATGTTGCCCTAATTTTTTCTGCGATGTATTCTGTATGTATGTCTCACCTTAAGTGTTGCTCCATCATTACCCCCCAAATATTTATGTATTGGATAACTACTTCTATCTTCCGGCAGTTTTTCTTTTCATATTCATTTCTTTCGTCCCACTCATGTAAAAAATTCGTTTAAGTGCATTATTAAATATGGAGACATCACACCGCATTAATTCCTAAATTTTTATCATGTACCCACCTGTTTATTGTGATCAGATCTTGTCACGTTTTCATTTCTGCCTCCTTAATATCTTTATGTGTTGTAACTATTACCATATCATCCGCGAAAGAGTACATACCGCTGTATTTTTTAATTCCTTGTATAAACCGTTTGTATATATATATATATATATATATATATATATATATATATATATATATATATATAATAAACAGTATTGGCGTTAAGTTACTACCCTGCGGAATTCCCACATTCAACTCCTCTTCTTCACTTTGTGCATTCAATACATTTATACATGCTTTCTTTTGGTTTAAGTAGTTTTGGAAAAACACTGTGCGTTATTCCTCTAATTTGTTTATAAGTAGTTTATGATCAATCGTTTCGAATGCTCTAGTTAGATCTATGATTGTTATCAGTACCTTCTCCACTTCTTCAAAATTTACCCTTATTTTTTCTGTAATTTTACCGAGCGCTTTCGATGTTGATTTGCCCTTTGAAACCCGTATTGTGTTCTGTTAATTATCTGATTCTCTTGTAAATATTTCGTTAAATTATTTGCTACATACTCCCCCCCCGCGCTGTGTACAGTAGCCTAGGAGCGCGGCCTGCAAATTTATTATATTTTATAAAATAGGTTTAGTGATTTGAAAAGATCGAGAAGGGATGCGACGGATGGCGAATCCTGGGATAGGAGTGACAAAGGGGAATATTGCGGAGCGAAGCTAGAGCATAGGTTAAGGATTTTTGGACATTCGGTTAGAAGGTGGGGGATGGTGATAGGAACTTCACATCTGCCACATATTGGTGGAGCAAACTTCTGAAATATATATGCATGTGTGAGGATGGAATGGCCGATACGTAGGCGGCATATCACCACTTGATCCTTTCGACCTTCTGGCTGAAATTTCCAATCGCGAACTGATGGTTTGACTGCGTGTAGGTGTGATGGATTTTGTTGTTCCGCCCATGTTTTCTGCCATAATTTCAAAAAACGGTTTTTACTCGCTTCCTTGACATCACCGGGTGGAATCTGAATTCGTGGTACCGGAAGCATTTTTGATGCCTCTTTGGCGCATGATCGGCCATCAGGTTTCCTGGTATCTTTGCGCAATCAGGAACCCACAGAAAGGTTATCCTCGATAGTGAATTATGAAGGATTATAACTTTTCTAAGATTGTTGCAATTACATTACTTACGGCAACTAGTCTATAATTTTCATATTCATTGCGTTTACCTTTTTTATATATTTCCCTAGTTTTCGATATGATTGTGACGCACGGCCCAAGTTAGAACGTGTACACTGAATGTCTCGTCTACCGTAATAGCTATATCACGCGAGGTAATAATGACAGTGTAGCCAGAAATATGGCTATGGCTGCTGTATTTTTCTTAAACCGCCGAGCAAGTAACTAAATCAAAGACGCTGGTTACTTATTCATAAATGGATGTCGAAGTGGTTGTTTTTGTTTTATACATTCATAAAAAAAGTTTTTACGAAGAAAGAAAAAAGACGTAGGCGCTCCCTCTAATTCCTGATTAGCTCAAAGGTGGTGCTTTTTATATTAATTGTGTAGATAAGGAGAAAATATTCCTTAGAATTTTTAATAGACGACATATATTGGTACTGTTATTTGATGGACTATTAATTTTATGTGAACGTGAACTAGAAAAGAAGGATATAGTTTTGAACAGTAGAGCTAAATATTCATATAACAGTACCCTGCAAGTAGTAGGGTTACACTGTGATTTAAAAAGGGGGAGATGATCAACTCTCTTAATAAGAGACAATTTTGTAGATTATTGTGTAAATAAAGACGGCAAAACCAACATATATATTAAAGTTACTAATTTTTAAATATTATTTTTTTGACATATATTTAGGATAATTTATGACATTTTATTTATATCAATATATATATATATATATATATATATATACATATATATATATATACATATATATATATATATACATATATATATACACATATATATATATATATATATATATATATATATAAAACTTGGCTCTTTGAGCCTCGGACACCCCCGGACTCACAGCTCTCTCATTTCCGTATTTGTTCTAGAATGAAGATAATTAACAACGTCATTCTTAGCCCACCCGCTACTACTTTTTTTGTCACAATTTCGTCTTCTTGTATGTACAATATATGTAATTTTTTGGGACATAAAATGTGATAGGGGTCTGCCTAATAATGATGTTGTCATTAATATATATGTACATAAATTAAATGCAATTTCCTATTATTACTTCTGATAAGCAAGGCTTGTCGATAGAAAATTATTGTATTATTTACTATAATTTTATTTTGCTAAATTAAAATTTATGTCCTTTTAGCCCTTTCTTTTATTTTACTTTATCTTAATTATGAAATGAATTCCTGTCAGGTGTGGATTGGAATGGTGCTTCAGGGTAATTACTATCAGGGGAGGACGTGTGTTCAAGCAAGCTCTAGAAAGTCACAATACTAACTACTTATCAATAAGAGATTCAACGTATTCGCCAACTGATAATCGTAAAATACCAGACCTTTTGGATTTTTTTATTACAAAAGACATTTGCCTGTTATTATGCAGAAATAAATTCTTCTTTCGATCTTTTCTCAGACCATTCTTCAATTGTTTTAAACCCTTGGTGATTCAGTAGTATGCAGGGAAAAGCCGATATATTTGTATAATCATAAAACAAACTGGGATTCCTTCGAGGAATATTTAGACTCAATATTAGATCTAAAAATCCCATTAAAAATCCAAACTGACATCGAGAATGCCGTGCGGTACCTAACTAGGGAGATTCAAGCAGTAGTAACTTTGAACACTCCTTCTATTGATATAAACCAAAAAAAGAAAAGATGATCCTATTTTAGTTCGCTAGCTTGTTTTAGAAAAGAGAAGGTTTAGGCGAAAATGGTTTTAAACAGGGAATCCATCAAACAAAAAACAACTTAATAATAAAACCAAAAAAATCAAAAAATTATTAGCAGAAATTAAAAATAAAACTTTTAATAATTACTTACTTAAACTCTCGCCATCAGCGGTGGATGATTATTCTTTGTGGAAATGTACAAAAAACATTAAACAACCAAAAAATTGCATTCCTTCGATAAAGCATGACAACGGGTCTTGGGCGAAAGATCCAAAGCAAGAGGCGAATTTATTCACCAACTACTTGGCAACAGTTTTTAAGCCGAACCTCTAACGGCTGCTATAGATATAGAAGTCGATGAATTTTTAAAAAGTCCTGGCTAGTTATCTTCTCCTATCAAGTCAGTGTCACCTCAAGAGGTGAAAAGCATACTTAAAACGCTGAAAAGGAGAAAGAGTCCCGGTTTTGATTTAATAAGCGCGGAACTATTGAATAGACTTCCGCGGAAGGCTGTAATGTTGCTGACATTTATATGTAACGCAACACTTTGCCTACATTATTTTCCGGTGCAATGGAAGTTCGTGGAAATTATTATGATTACGAAACTGGGCAAAAATCCGCATGCTGTTACGTCTTATCGTCCCATTTCCTTGTGCCTGTTATGTCGAAGGTAATGGAGAAATTAATATTAAATAGATTGCAGCCATACCTATATAATTCCAGAACATTAGTTCGGCTTTTTCAAACAGCATTCCACGGCGGATCAGCTGCACAGAGTGGTAAATGAAATAGAAAAAAATTTGGAGATAAAAAATGTGTGTACAGCGGCATTTCTCGATGTCCAACAGGCTTTTGATAAAGTTTGGCATAATGATCTATTATATAAATTAAAAATTCTGTTACCAACTAGGTTGTATCTTTTGTTGAGTTCATATCTTCATATTTCCAGGTGCGCTACGAACACACGTTTTCAGAACTATATCCAGTTCTAGCAGGAGTGTCCCAGGAATCGGTTCTGGGACCCACGCTGTATTTGATATATATAGCAGACTTTCCTGTAACGGAAAATGTACAGGTAGTTACATTTGCTGACGACACAGCATTATTTGCGTCACATTCAGATCCCAAGATAGCAAGCGACAATCTTCAGAAGGCCTTTATCGAGGCAGAAAGGTGGTTTAAAAAATGTAAAGTTCAGATCAACGAAAGTAAACCGGTAAACGATCATTTCACGAATAGAAAAGTTATAACGCCAACTGTCAGGATGATAAATAGAATGGAGTTACCTGTGAAAACAACAATCAAGTACTTGGGATTACACCTAGATAGTCGTTTAACATGGAATCAGCACATCTAGGCAAAGAAAAGAGAAATAGATATTCATGTTAAAAAAATGTACTGGTTTATGGGAAAAAATAGCGTTTTAAGTATTGATAATAAACGTTTGATATACACAAGTTTCTTGAAGCCTATTTGAACCTACAGAGTACAGCTTTGTGGTTGTGCTAAACCCGCAAATCTGAAGGTAATACAGACCATGCAGAATAAAATCCTTAGGCTCGTAACCAAGACGCCATGGTATGTATTAAATTTAACCTTGCATCAGGATTTAGGGATAGAGTATGTGACAGATGTTATTAAAACGCATGCCCGACGACACGCAGAAAGACTTGAAAGCCATCCGAACAAACTTGCTGCAGAACTGCTACATTAGGAGGCGTCTGAAGCGTAAGAAACCTCATGATCAAAAATATTGCTAAATGGCCTAGATGGCCAGTTTGTAATACAATAAATCGTGGGGAAAAAAATATTTCATTGATGTTTTTTCTTTGTTGTAGACATTCAACTATTGTTTTAATTGTCCTATTTTTTCCTCTTCTTTATTTCTTCTACAATTTTGTTTAGTAATTTTACTAAAATATATTTATTAGTCAGTTGTCCTAATTTTTTTTTTTTTTTCTGATATAATTAAGATTTTGTTGAAGAGAACCCTTAGTTTTAATTTTCTGTTCCAACTTTTTTATAGCTTGTTCTCTGCTTATCATTGGAATGCACATACTTGCTATTTGTCCCATTCCCTTTTCCTTTATATATATATATATATATATATATATATATATATATATGTTGTTTGTATCTAATTTTTATAGTAAACCTTTTTGTTTCGAGAGTTTATTAATTGTAGATACAATAAATAAATATTACTACATACCATAAATTAACTGTTGTAAAGAACTGATTCAGCGCCTGTAATATCATTTTCACTATCATATTTATTGATATGAATACAAAATATATGACCAACTCCTAATTTTAAATATAATTTAAATAACAAAATTATATGAGTGTAAAATGAAATGATTAAGGAATATTTTCAAATATAAACAAGATTCTAATTATTATTCATATTATTAAAACATTGAAGATATTTTAAATATAAAGAAATATCAGTTCAAAAATGTACGGTTTTGTAGCAAGTAATGTTTATTGTTATTTAATCATTTGTATGGATCCATTAAATAATTAATATCTTCACTATACTAGAAATCTTCTTTAAAATTTAATATTCCAACATTTTCAATTGCATCAACAAAATTTTGTACTGCATCATTTAAAGTCATTTTAATTTTAACCGACTTTTTTGAATTCTCCAAAACTTTTTTTTAATGCACTTAATAAAGATAATTTGTATTGTATCCAGGCCAAATGTCATATTTTACACAGATGATTACATATAACTTATAATTAAGTACTTTCATACTTTCTCAGGCCAATACTTGCGAGCGCTGTAGTGTTATGATCTGCATATCCACAAAATCTGTTACATTAAATTAGAGACTAACAAGTTTATAATTCACTAAGTGGCTCGTTGACTGAATTTCACTGCAATCATAAGTTGAATCCTTCGTCTTCGACCACTTAGACATATTCTACTTTGTTTTTTCGCATTCAGCGCGTATTTTTCAATCTTGATTAATTCTTGGTGCAGATTTTTCTTGTGGTTCTCTTATTGGGCAAGGCGTCTGTTCCTTTCAGTATATCTTTTACTTCTTTTTTGCAAAGCTATTATCTAAAATCATTGTAGTTGTATTTAGCCGATCTTTATTTTGTTCTAATTATTTTCATTCTTTTTTATTACAGATTCACTAAATACATTTACAGTTTCACCTTCATTGGAAGAAGGGATACTTACACTAATCTGTACCAGGAGTATTTCAAATTAGTGCCTATTTTCACCTTTCATAATAAACCTATCAGTATTAAAAGAATTCATTTTTGTACACTAGCGTTGCATATAACAATTACCTAATACACTAGCTATATCTATATAGCTGAAATGTACAAATAGGTAATCGCCGATGCTCAGTATTTAAGTATGGCACTCTATTATATATATATGATATACTAAATTATTCTTTTCTTCATTTGTAAACAAAAACATCTGTGATGTAGTTAACTATCGAATGTATATGTGTGGTAATGTAGTCAAAATGGAAGCACGCTACTACATCTGATACCTATCATATAATTTCTACAGTTATGTTTGGCTTCACTATCGGCTACATTATCAAGATAATTGCCAAGATATGGACCTGAGAATATACGGTTCCCACTTTTTTTCTGTGAAATAAATTATTTCCAACTTTTTTTTAGTATTTCAGGTTTTTTTTTTTTAAATTTTTCTCGACGTAAAATATAGTACCATTACGCATATAAAACTATATCGAGTTTCCAAATGTTTTGTTATATGTTTACTGTGTATTAATCAAAAAATAAAAATACAATTATTATTTACTTGTAGGAAAAAAAAAATATCTAAACAAATTATACTCAAACAGATTCTATAGTTTATCTTGAAAACTATTCATAAGTTATTTCTAACTTAAGAAACAATTGTTTCACTAACCAGTACATTTCAAGGAAAATTATAAAAATTTAGCATTGACGTCATATTAACAGGTCTAACATCTATTTTATAAAACTTTAAATGACGTCACTATTAATTATAGCTTGTCACGATTGCCTTCTAAATTACGAGACTCATTTTAAATTAGTCGAGACAAGCTAAATCTGACTAATTGTATTAAAACGATTAAAATGACGTATATAAATACATAAATTTACGCATATGGCTTTTCATATTGAATTAGTCAAGTCAATATAGTTGATAAATACGTATGTTGTAATACAGTTCTAATGGAATTGGTCTGACTTGACTTTTTTATTTTGGGGTAACAAATGCATAAAATTTAACGTTATTTAAAAATCTTATATATTAATTTAGATCATTTGTCTTTACAAATAAAGCATATTGGGTATTAACAATTTTTGTATAATATTTATATCGTTATTCTAAAAAACAAAACAATTCGAGTTTTTTGATTTTCATTTTAAAAGGTTTATAATGTAAAACTAATTATTTCATTGTTATTTTATTTGAAGATTTTTTCAATTTTAATAAAATATATTAATTTTTTTTTTTTTTTGCATATGGATGATTTTGATTTTGACTTTACTTCGAGGACGAAAATTATTACCTACATGGTCAATCTATTTAGACGCAAAAACAAAACACTTGTCGGTCGTTTGAGCAGAGTATTCGAATCAGAAGGTTTATTTTAGTGGTTTGTTTAGTATAGTGGGCGAGAGTTTTGTAGTGATTGTGTTTTGTATGTGCGTTTTACTTTATATTTATTCTTTAACGCGTAATTTTGCTGTTTTTGAAATGAATGTGGAACATGGTTACCTTTTTTATAAGTCCACTATAATTAATTAATTGCAGTAAGTTCTTCTTTGTTAATAACTTTAAATTAATATATACTGTTATCAATTAATTAAATGAGTTTGTTTATTTTTTTTTTCGTTTTATCAAAATATTCAGTTTTTATATTTTAAAATAGGGTAAATGCATCGTTTAGTAAGTGCGGATTTTTTTTTTTTTGCACCTACCAATTACGAATTTATTTTCAAAAAGTTTTATATCAGACTTTTAATTATAAAAAATAATTATACATATTTACATTTTGTCGAAAGTTGTTGGTATTGAACATTAAAAAGTAAACTTCCTTATTGTTAAATTTTATACATTAAGGTTTTTGAATATTTAGCAGTCGTTTAAATTTTGTAGTAAAATTTTGGATCAATATTTGTGTAAAAGCAGACGATTCCTTAAAATTATCTTGCATTTATAAATTATTTTCTATTTTTTTTTTTTTATCTTATTTTTCTACTAATGACTAATGTCAAATTTTTAACCTGTTAGTTTTTGGTAATACATTAATAATATTCGTGTTTTAGCAGTTGGTGTTCTGTTTAATTTAATATTTAATTTTTAACATGTATTAGAAATTCAAGAACTTTCTTCACTAGATATTAGCTCAAAGTCGTTTTATCTAACTGTTTTTAGCGCTCTAGCTATCCATGTAGTTATTGCTTATTTATATTTTATTAAAAATATTCTCCGAATTTAATATAGAATGTGTGCGCCTTTGTTAATTGTAATATAATTATGCCTGAAATAAATTCTTCAGCGTATTATTTATATTCAGATATTATATTATGCTCTACGAAGTTCGACAGCAACTGGTTACGGTATATTTAAGGCACGGTTAATAAATAAGGCTGAAGTTACATGTATACGTTATGCTTCCAAAACGTATTTAAATTATGCGAGTATCTTTGTTTTAATTAAAATGATGTTTAGTTTTAATTATTTACTTTGGTGTTCCAAGTTTTTGTAATTATTAAAATTAAAAATGAATTTCTAGTTATTTTTCTATTTTAGATACTTGTAATATATAATATACATATTTTAAGAGTTTAATTCATTTACTGCGCCATTCTTTCGAGTTCTGATATGATCATATGACACGATTTTCCGTTGGAGATCTCTTATCTCTGGAACTTCGTAATATTAAATTGAGATTCAATCAGTACACAGTAGAGTATTGTTTATTAATCTGTATTTATACATTTTTAAGTAATAATTTTAAAATATTATTTTTAATAAATTAAAAAAATAAATTTCTTAATTAAGCAAACAATCGTCGACCAGACTGGTTTTTCTTTATTCCCTTTTTTTTTTTGTTTTTAAATTCTTTTTGTTTTATTGAGTGTACATTTTGTTTATAACATAAAATTTTCATTCCACCAATTAACGTTTTTTTCCCTTTCATATTTGAAATTTAATTTTTTTAGATCTTAAAGTAGAACAACAGGATTAATTTTTATATCGTCTTTTATTGTAGCTAATTAGTTATTGAATATGTAAAGAAGATTTAATTATAATTAGTCTTGCATATAAATATATTTAATTTTAACCATCGTAATGTGTTGAAAAAAAAATTATAGGTCTGTAGCCAGTACTGGTTATAAACGATCAGTGGAATTTATTTTTTGATCAGCTTATTTAAACTACGGGAAAATACTCGTAGTTTTTTAATAGTTCAGTTTTGAAGTTTTCACGAACTACTATAATAAAATACGCATTTTAAAATGAATTTGTCTAATCGTGCTTATTAATAGTTCTGTAAAGAATTTTGAGTATAATTTTATTTTCCTTATTTCTTTTACTTTTTATTTACTTTAAGGTAAATGTCTCGCGTTTTTGAGCGCTGTGTTTTATTGTCTCCTGGAATTTAAGATGCAAAATATTCTGTTAAAACAAGCAAATGTCTATAGGTTTCAATTGGTTATGTGGCCAGTAGTATATGGCAATTATGATGGGAATGTAGCGGTTAAACAAACTTTTTGCTAGAGAACAAATGAAGTGTATATATTGGAAAAAACGAGTTTAAAATTTAATAAATTGAGAAACATTCAGCTCTGCATATTTAACAATGATTATTCGAGAAGTATCTAATGGAAACGCTAAAGATTTTTAAATAAGTATGCTCCAGTGATAATTCCGTTCGAATCTTGCGTAAGTAATTCGAATGAGTCAGATGTACAAATTTCAAAATTATAAAAAATGCAAAGGGAAATATAATTTTTTTCAGAGAAATACACGAATAAACTTGATTTCACGAAATCAGAATGGCGTTTGTTTATATGAAATGCTTTTTTCTTTTTAATCGCCGATTTTCATGTTTTTTTAAAACTATTTCGTTTAGTATAAGACGTAAATGGTTAAAAATAAATTGACTTCATTTCTATATAATTGAAGCAATTATATACATAGAGATGGTTAAAAAAAAGATTACGACAATTTTATTTGTAAACTATCAATTTCAAAAATATTTAATCAAATTATGCTTTTCTTCTTCTTATTTTTCATTTTGGTGTAAAATTATTTGGTCAAAACTAATTTCCTAGTAATAGAAGTCTAGCAGATGTATATTGATTTTCAGTAGTTGCCAACCTCCGCATAATCTTTGTTCCATAAAAAAAAAAAAAAAATCTCGATAAAAGCAATAAAAGGCAATTAATTTTCAATAAAAATAAATTATATTTTCGACTTCCACACGTGTCTTATGATAAAAATAAATACGTAATTAATGAAAGTATAATACCTATTATTAATAGATGGTACCATTTGTATGTAACATAAAACTAGAGTTGTCGTTTCAATGCATCGTTTAAGAGAACGTAATTCTGTCCTACTGTTTTTATAGATCGAATCTAGCATAGAGTTCGAAATATAGGTGTTTTGTTAAGCTGTAGAATAAGTTCTTATAGGCCGCTAGTTTAACATACATTAATTAAATAGTTTTTTTTTTTTTTTTTTTTCACGTTTTGATACTATCTACGATAAAAATTTTAAAAAATCATACAAAGAAATATTTCACTTCTATCGTAACTTGCTCATCATATCTTCGCTGTAACCAATAGTCGTCTGTTTCACATCTAAAGAGAACATTTTATTAACCGTCCGATGCTTAAAATATGTTACCAGCAGTATATAAGATGATGTTAATAACTCTTGCGTAACTTAGTAAAACTGTCGATATTTAAATGCGTAGTTTAAAAAATTCTTAAAATGTACATTTAGATATCCACAGAACTGAACGGATTTTATCGGTCCACAATTTTTTGGGTTAAATAAACAGATTAATAATATTATCGGTAACCAATCCTATATATCGACACGGACTTAAATTATTGAGTCGTAATGTAAAACATCAGCTCCTACTATGTTATTAACATGTTGACAATCGGCTAATTCGCAAAATTTTCGATATTCATATACTTTCTTCTTCTTAAGTAGTGATTTGGTTTTAATTTTCACATAAAATTTACAATTCTGTGTTGTCAGTTGTAATTGGAGAAAATAATGGAAGTCTAAAATTCGCTATTTGTTCGTTCGACCTTTAAAATATTGGTGTGCACATGAGGAGGGGGGTTACATTTTGAATATTTTTCTTATGAATCGAGTTTCCGCGAAAAAAGTGAAATCTACCGATTCTATAATAATCAGAAAAGACGATTATTACGCTAAAGTTTGTATATTTTCAATGATCTCATATTTAATGGAGAAAGTAGACATGAAAATAATAATTATGAGAACATGAAAGACGTGTGCATTGCATTTCGGACATTTAACGTGTTGTTTGGCAGTTCACTGATTAATTTTCAAACCAATCGTTTTTGAATTTCTTTTTTTTTTTCTCCTTTTAATTACGAACATTTATTATTATTATTATCGTTGTTTGGTCGGTAGGTACTATACGATCAATGACCATGATTTTTATCTGAAGACTGTTTTGATAAACGTAAAAGCGATAAATATTTACCGTTAAAAAATGCGTTTTTTTAATACTGTTCCCGTTATTTTTTTAAATTTCATCGGTAGCATTTTGAAAAGTTTTCTTTGATATTATTTTCATAACGAACTGGAAAATACAGTTGGTAGAAGAAATAAGAGTAGTGCTAGTATTGATATGGTGATTGTTATATGTATAACAAAAATTTCGTATCGGAAGAATATCAACGGAGCGAGTTTTTTAACCCGATACATTTTAAATAAACGCGTAGGTTGATAGAAGCGATTATATCGTTAGAAATGCATTTTATGGGCGATGAAACAGAATGAGAATTTTTTTATGTGCGTAAAATAAACTGAAGGCAAAATCAGAAATGTAAAAAAATCGAATCGAAACATTTTAAAGTGTAGCTGAGACGAGAAAAAGTAGTATCAGAACATTAAATGAAATGTCTACAATTTTAAAGGATACCAGGAGAAGTTGATTAACCTTGGAATGCTACCCATATTTTCTACTACAAAAATAATAGTACCCAGGGGGGGGGGGTACAGTTGTACCCCAAAAGAAAATGATGCTCGTTTTTCAAAAAATCGGTATGTATTTCAAATGAACGCAGGAAACTCAAAGTACAATGCTTTACAAATGAAAGTAACAATTGATTCAAAAATAAACTTATTTGCCCACATGTGGGACATATTTTCTTTTGGTGCTTCAAGCAAATAAATTTCTGACACATATGATGCACTTAACTCTAGATTTTCTATCCTTGGATCTAGTACAGAAGGCACATTTTTCTGTCAAGCGTTCCGGCCTACTAGGTTTTTGAATTTCATTATTTATTTTCAGAATGTATTCGTGAAAGTGGCGAGGCAAAGTCGGAATATTCAGTCGGCTCATCATTTGCGGTCTCACTAAGGCCATGGCGAGATTCTTCAAGAATGAACGTCTGTTTTTGATAATTTCCTTGTCTGATGCAGTTGAACCTGTTAAGAGAATCATACAATTGATTCCTATAATATTGAGCGCACGTTGTAAAAGAAGCATAATGGCCAACGTCTAGTTTCGGCTATGTCCTCTTCTTTCGTCAGATCGAAAATCTTTTTAGAACTTATTTCTCCTTCTGTATGTATAGGAAACTAGAGAATTATGAGAACAATTTAGTGTTGTACATATAAGAAAACTGAATAGTTCCATTTCATTCGGAACATAATTATAATATGCTAGAAGTTACTTTAGAATAGTGGTAACAGCCAAACGATTCAGCTACCCTTCTGGGGTTCAGCTGTACCCCAAACAGTCTGCACGTGGAACATGAACACACAAATCTGGGCAAACAAGGTCACATTAAGACTTGGCTACCAATGATATGAAACTACTCTGACGGTTAAACCTGTGGCGCTACCTAGCGAGGAGAGGCCGAACCTTATCTCTCTTCTGTGGTACAGGTGTACCCCAGGTAGCATTCCAGAGTTAAAAGGAGTGAAATAATAGAAAATGGTGGGCAGTATTGAAAGCAGATAGGAAACTATTTTCGCAACAGATTTTTTATTTGTGCAACATACGAATTTTAATGAAAAATTCTTCATCAACTTTCTGCATTTCCGAATTAAAAATCATATCGGTCACATGATGCATCTTCGTAATTAATTGATTACATGTATAGAGGTTTATGAGAAGACGGTATTTACTTTCTCGCGGTAAATTTGTCAATCACAGTGTGGCGTTTATTTAAAATTTTGTTTTCTGTTACAAAATCAAAAATTGCGTGAATTTATCATTCTATTTCTAATTTTAATTTTGCAGATTTTTAAATGACAGAGTACAGTATTGTCAATTTGAATTTGGCGAACTTCCGGGGAATAATTGTCTTTGAAATAAAAGTTATTTCGAATTGAGTTCTGAAAATTACAAAATAATCAGCGTCTTTAGTGTGATCGTGTAGGACCACAGGAAGGTACTCTCCGGCTTAATCCGAAATTATTCGAGACGTCTACAATGAAAACAATCGAAAAAATGCCGGTTGGGGATATAAAATTATTTTCACGTTTCATCTGACGTACTCGAGTTGTTAAAATTTAAGTGTAATCATTTTTTACTAAAAGCGGGTAAAGTTAAGAAATTAGTTTTCTTGATTATTTTTCATTCTGAATTAGTACACGTGCACTGATATATTTGAATTCCATCAATCTTTATATACAGTTGTGTATTGTGTTCTTTACATCTATCGTCTATTAGCGGATTAATTGCATCGAGACCTTTACATTGTGTGAGAAAGGGGTAATTGAATTTTTCGTAACTTAGTAATGATGTGAATTGCATACGTGTTTGGTGTTTTAGTAGTGTAAAGATTTAAGTAGAAAATTGTTAGCTATTTTTTAATTTTATCCTAGTATAAAAATACGTTTTCAGTTTTGTAAAATTAGTGTGTGTGTATATATATATATATATATATATATATATATATATATATATATATATTGTTCATCGATCTAGCAACGTAGTTTCCCCCAATATGTATTATTTTTCTTGTAGATTACTAGAATTTAATGTCAATAATATAAAATTACCATCCGGGCAAAAAATTCGATTAACAAGAAACCAAAGTAATACTTATTTACATCTTTTGCATTCGTATGTATACTTATACTTAAACATAACGCTAGGTTTACTAATATTATGATTTATGTTAATAAACGTTAATAAGAGTGTCGGGCACTCACACAACGGTCATATTTGCCCTATGATACCCGCAACTTATATAAAAAAAGAAAAAAAATTAAATTATATTTATTATTTTTACTAATAATAACCGTTATTAGAAAATTTGAATTCAAAATTCGGCAATAAAGATTATTACGGAATCAAATATATATTTATGTAAATATATGTATATTTTTTTGTATGTACACAGATGGCTGTGAAGTAATATTTGTCTGAAGGAAGGAATAGTAATGTGGAGGTGGCATTGCATCGGATATTGTCATGAATTCACGGAGCCAGACGTTTGATTTAAAGGTCGACGGGAGGCAGGTTGATGAAGCGGTTGCCTGTTTATTTCATACGGTGTTATTTTATCGAACACTGGGAAAGTTCACCTATGAAGCGAACGGGAGCGTAAGCGTCGGAACAATAGGATATCGGGATGTGGACTGCGACTTCATCGATATAACGTACGTGTGCTGTTCGTCAACTGAAATAGATGAAATTTTAAAGAGGGAAATTTCCCGATTTTCCGATACGCTACGGAAGGATAATCAGAACTCGGGACAGATTTCGCTGGAATTTTTTCAAAAGAAGAAAACGTTCTGGCCCATGCAGCCGGAGTGTATACCGTGGGAAATATGGACGGTTCGTTTGGAACTTTTGAAGCTGTACAACGAACACGAACGGCAGCTTTCGAAGGAATCGTTAGGCGAAGAATTGGGTGAGAAGATCCTGCATATAACCGAAATTATAAGTCGAGACGAGTTCCTTCCAACCCCTACAACAGAAGCCGACGTTGAGCTCATATACGACACCTCGTTTCCCAATGTGCAGCCGTATTTGTTCAAGTTAGCCTACGTCACCTCCGAAATACCAACTCCGTCCGTCAGCAACACATTTAGGAGACTTATTAAAGAAACGCTGCAACTGTGACGGTCGCCGTGCAAGAACCTTCGCCATAAGCGGACGACCCTAATTCTTTGTTCGCGCCCACACTCTACACTAACAGATGTCTGACGGGGGAACTTTCCATTTAAAATTATCTCGACTTAATTATTTCTTATTAACGTGTAAAAGCACGCAAAGGTAACTTTACTTTAGCTATGCACACGTGTACTTCTCGCGGACAATAATATAAAGAATACGCGCTTCTTTTCCTTTTCTTCGTGTAAAAAGTTAAGCCTTGATTTGTCTATAATTTTTACATAACTATGTGTAGAATTATGTTTTGTTTATTTATAAATTAGTAACTTCACAGTACGCATACACACACACACACACACACACACACACACATAAGGTATATGTAACTATTTTAGTTTTAACCCCTTTCGACACGAATAGGTTTCCTTTTTGAAAACAGTCCAACCTCCGGGGATATTTTTTTAAAAATTGTAGATTTTTATTTAGCAGCTCTGATACGGAATGTCTGCAAATTGTGCAGCAGAGCAGTGATATTTTCCCTAAACTGATATTAAATAATACAGAATAATTATATTTAATAAACAGGAACATTTAATTTTTTCTAATATATACAATTTAAAACGATTATGTTGTTGAATATAGTATAAATTTGGGAATGAAATTATTTTTTGTAAAATTACGGTATTTTTTTTTTCTTACTACGACAAAAGTTGAACGCTTCTATTTGCAAGTTCTTATTAAATTTACAACCTATTCGGTATTAGCTTTTAATCTATTTAGACTAGTTTCATTTTGAAGTTCAAAATCCTTGGCTTAATTGCGCCTGTACAAATTCCAAGATATGCTCCGGGTTGTTTTAAAAAGGCCTATAGAAAAAGAGGGGACCGAATTCTCTTTTATATTGTGTACTTTAACTACTTCTGTACGATCGATACGAATATTTGCCCTACCAATAAATATCGTTTCGAGTACTCTCGTCTGCAGCTGTTACAATAACTGATTTTCGGTACGATTCATTGCTATGTCCAATCAAATATATTAGTGTTAATATCATTCAAAGTGTGTTGTTTTTTTTTGTTTTTTTTTTTCAATTTTAACTGGAAGATAATAAAGGATTTCGGTTAATCGTGTTTGTACACGTTACTTAAAATTTGTTTCGGAAAAATTCTTTAATTAATAAAGGAAACGTGAAATAATTGTCGCAAAAGGCAATAGAAATTTTGTTCCGTTGTGGTGGCAGATAACTTAAGAACAACAACTATTGCAAAACTGAGATTTTTTTTGTATCTGCTTAAATTTAATTTCTGCGTTTTTCTTACACTGAAAAATAATCTTCATGAGAAAGAAAAATTATTTAAAGCTACAAAGTGCATTCAAAAGACGCTATTCTTTTGCCAACGCAAAGTTGAGCTTCCTTTTTAAATGCTAAACAATTCATTCCTTAAAGACATATCAACCTAATGTGTTAAAACTTCTCTGTATCGATTTTGTTTTTGTTTTTTTTGAATGTTACAAATATATTAAAAAAGGTAAAATGTAAACCACAAATAATTTTAACGCGAAAGAAATTTTTCATTATTAACAAATACCATTTGTAACACAGTTTAAAAGTTCTCTTCTTTTCCTTTACTATTTTTTTTTAGCGCAGGCATTGAAACATCATCAATTACTTCCTCAGTTTATATTCTTCGAAGATTTAAAAATACATGCGCAGTGAAAATTTCAATAAATCAATTGCTATTTCTACAAAGAACAAAATAAAAATCTTTTAAGATTCTTTTTTATATATTCACTGTAGGTTTTTGTATCAAAAAAAAAAAAAAAGTATTAATGAGATAAACTCAAATGTTTATTTTGATTCGAGGATCATAATTATTCATCATCATCTCTAAAACAAATTTAACATGTTTAATATTTTTGATTGTTTCTTGAAATGAAATTACTGATAAAATTTATCAACTTTTTATAGTAATTAAAAACTAATATTGAAAATTCACGACCGCAAAGTCCGCAGTTGTTGAAAATTCCATGTATATATTTTTAAAATTATTGCGATCTATACATATCTTATTTTCGTTTTTTAAACTGTTAAAATTATAAACTAAAAATTATTAAAAAATAAGTAAAAATTGAGAATATCTGTAAAACGCAGCCTTCACAAAAGTAGTATGTATTAAAGACATTTTTTTTACGTATTTTTACATCTTTATTCGTCTAAAGCTAAAGAAGTAAACCGGCCGGAGGAGCTAGGAAATGGAATAGTTAATAATTTTTTTCATATATGAGGACGTCGTGTCGAAAAGGATAAGTAAAATATAGTTGAAAATATATGTTCCTAATGTTGTAATACCGATAATGTAAAAAGTGGTGTTATTCGAAAAGATAGTTCCGACGTTCGTGTATTATATAAATAATAAAATTCAGCGCAGGTTGTTTATAGTATTAGCTAGAAGCATTTTGATATGTACAATTTATGTTTTTTTTTTTTTTTTTTTTGTTTTGTTTTTTAGTTTTTACTTAACCTACCACTAAGCGCGTCTAACACTTTTCGGGACGTTTTAATGTTAACGAATTTTAACTAACATTTACACGTAAAAAATATAGATTTTTTTTTGTTTTTTTTTATACATACATATATATGTTTAACCAAACACCAAGAAATATTATTTAAGATAAAAAAATTTCAAAAAAAAAATCGCGTTTTTATAATTACTATTTTATAATGTAAAATGAATATAGTCGTCATTGATTTCTATTATTATTTTATAAGAATGTTTATCTCAACAGCATTCTCATTTTTTACCTAGTATATATATGTATAGTTTTCTACTCTGCAGTCGTTATGTGTAATACGTAATTTTTTGTAATTATTTTAAAATAATATTTAACTTGAAAATATATTTTTGTTTGCTTAATCTATGAATTCTTTTTTATATGGTTTTTTGTGGAAACACTCGATATCAAAAATAATATGGGATATTATTATTATTATTATTATTATTATTATTACATATCGTTCAAAAAATGATCTATTTCATTTTTAATTCTTTAAACTTAATTTTTTGAAGAACAATTTTATCTCGAGCTACTTACGTGTAATTTAAGAATGTAAAGGAATGGCTCTTTTATCTAGGCGATTGTAATCAGAGCAGTTCTTCAATAACGGAACTGTACAATTTGTAATGTAATTTTTTTAATGCCTTACGATTCTTTTGTATCAAAATTCTGAAGAAAGTTTCAAATAATTAAAACTTTCATAAATTAACGTGTTTTGTTCAAGTGGAACTCGGGGTTCGGACGCACATTAAAAATATCGAAAATTATCGTAACTTGCGGAGGAGTAGGTTAATGCCTATAGCAAATGAGCCCGAATAAAAATGAACAGAAATAATAAACCCGGTAGTATGATACAATTTTTGAAGAGTCGAAAACTTAAATCAGCTTCCATTTGTACGACACACTGAATGACGACAATAATGACGCTAAAGGGGAAACGAAATATAGTGATTGCAAATACATATAAATAGTAACATATTCGTTTGACATTTAATCGGAATTAAACGCCGATAAAGTTACGCGTTTATGTTTCGTCGTAACGTATGCACGATAATGTTGAAATTTTTTTTTTTTTTTTTTTTTTCTTTTCAGTTCCCCGTAAAATTCTAAAAATCGGTAACGTAACTTTTACTTGGTCTTTACTGTATTCTGACTACTGATGAATGAAATCGCCTCTATGAACTTTAGTTGGAGCGTATTCATTATGAAAAATTTCATCTTCAAAAGTAGTAACAGCGCTGCTGTTATAAATGCAAACTTTATGAAAATTATTCTATTCGTTTTCCTTGAAAAATTTCATGAAAAAACGAGAATTTCTTTAAATGTAATCTGGTTCATGAGCTTCATGATTGATCTTAAGAGTAAATTGTCCGGTCATTTGCGTACAATTTTCACATTCTTTTCAATTTTTTTTTTTTAAAGTAACTGCCGCTTTTGCTACTTTGCATATCCAACCAATCATAAAATCAAGGATACAATTTAAAAAAGTTAAACTGCTTTTTTGAAGTGAAACTTTTTACGGAACTATAATTGGCAAAATTTGATTTTACTTTCAATACGGTTACTTTTTTGAATTTTATGATTAATTAGGTTGTAAATAGAATATATATATTTGTATATATATTAATTGCAACGTAATTCTTTGGCTACCCCCCATTAGAAAAAATGTCCCAATTTGATGTAACGTTTGTTATATTTTATAGGATTTTTGTGATTATGTTATTATATTCATATGGACCGATTTAGAATTACGCTGTAAATTTTGATCATTTTATGCAGAGTAAAGAAAAGAAAGAGACAGAAATGTAAGCAGGAGAGGTCAAGGAGCACAATCCCTTGCGAAGTCAAAATGGCCGAGTTTTATATATATATATATATATATACTGCACTATTTAAGCGACATTATTGTAGTTTCGATAGTAGTTTTTAGGTTAAAGAAAACAATATGGTAATTGCAGTTTTTCGGAACTTTGAAGGATTTGACAAGTTTGGTACTTTTCATATCCTTTCATTTAATATTGAACGTTGCAAGAAAAATAAAATATATATGTATGTGTGTATATCGATATTATTCATTTATGGGACTTGAAGCTTCTAAGCTTTTAAAATTTTTTAATAATTCATTTTTTCTATCACTAGTGTTATTAATGTTACAGTTTCAAATCGGTTGTGCTCTCTAAGAGTAAAGTCAAAATTTTTTCAACCTTGCCAAAAGTATAGTATGTATAAACGTCACGTGTTAATTGGTTTATTGTTTACTTATCGTCTGCATTAGTAATAATCTACACACGATGCTGTATACTTTTTTAGCAACAATTTTCTTCTAATAGTATTTATTATAGCTGTTTTTATTAAAATTTTCCTAACGTCCTTGATTTCTACATTTCCTATTGAAAGATTTACTTGCAAGGCGATCACGCGCTTTATTAAAATATCTCCGAGTGATTAAATCCTAGCTATTCATCGAGTTTTATTACAATCTCTGGCTGGTTTCGTCTCGTAAAATAAGATTAATGCTCAAAAATGAACCAAAGTTAGCGTACTTTATATAGTATGAATACATTTTTAAAGGAAAAGGGCACTATCATTTATAAAAACGAAAATCGTTGCACCCTGTTTTCACAAATATGTACGTGAACAGAATTGATAAGCAGGTTTTGTTTTGTTTTGTTTATTTTTGCGATTTTTCGGGGGGGTCTGTTGCATTTTTTGACAGTGATGCTGTGGGCATGCACTTTGTTAACCGCGTGCAATATGTGATTTACTTGCGTCATACATTTAGTCTATACAATGAATCTTACACTTGAAATTATAATCAGGGACCTCTCTACTGGTAACGAAGGACGATTGAAAATGAAAACCGGGAACGTTGTTTTGTTTTTGCAGTCATGTTCAACTGTTTGCTTACTATTTTTTCGCTTATTTCGATAAAATCATCGCTGTCGTTATTTTATCGATTTATTCGTGTTTCACGAATTTTTCACCACCTCTGCGCTTATATTTGTGTAACATTTGTTTCTTGACCACTAATGCGTGATGAACGGCCAATGCAGGTTTTTTTGATTAATAATGCCACACGTAAATATCTTTATTCAAATTAGAAGACGATAGTACTCTCATAATGCGTACGTGTCAACAAATTTTCGTTAAACATGTGCTTTTGTATTTGTCGGAGCAGTATGCCTGGAAAAATTTTGTTGCGAATCAGTGCGTGCAGAATGCGAGTTAATAAGCAACCTTCAGTTAACGTAATTCGTATTAATTTTGCTTTCTTTCCAGTTGTCCGTTTGTTAATTTTTCATTTTCGCTATAATTAATGATCTGGCTTACGTGTGTTGGAATGTAACTTGGATTTCTTATCTTTCCTTACTTTTCATCTTCCACTTGTCTACTTGAAAGTTGGTTTCTTTTTAAAATTTCCACTCTCTTTACTTATTATTATATTCCACTCAAATTTTTCTGTTCTTCTGGTCGTGTTTTAGTTGACGTTTGTTACTATCCGATTTCTCGCATCTACGTGCCTAGTGTAGCAAATTTTACATCAATCCACTTGGAATCTGCTTACCACCGGGGTTACTAGTATAGCTACATAACTTACTCTATGCAATGTGCTTTTTTTTTTTTTTTTTTTCTGTTCATCTTTAAGGCGAGAGGGGTAATGTGCTGATTTTCTGTTGCCTCGCGCGCAAGGAGGAAACGAAAATTAAGAAATTCAAAGAAACCTTGAAATATAATATATACAGGGAGAAAGAGAGAGAGAGAGAGAGAGACGTTAGTTCAGAAGCACCGGAAGGAAATAAAAAAAAAAAGGACACGAAACGAAAACCAGTTATAGATTAAAGCAGGATAGGGACTACAGTTATGATGTGTACAATAGACTCGTGGATTGTAAGCCCGTTGATATTATCATTAACACTGACATGTTTTAAGAGATTATCACGGATTTTTTAACACTGAAAAAGCGTTAAATTTCGGTAACGAAGATGTTTACCTTTTTTTCTTCTTCCGGTGCTTTTTTAAATAAGTTTTTTATAAAGCTGGCTACGAATTATTTCACGAACTTCAATTTAAAAGAATCCATAATAATTTTTTCTAATACATACGTCGGTTTGTCTTATTAAAAAAGTATTTCACTACTTGAAAAAATCGCCATTTATCGCAATAAAATGATAGATGGGATTATCGGGACATTAGAAATTCGCAACTTAAAAACAACGAGAAGCACCGAACATAGACGTTTTGAACGGGATCGAGTCATCAGCATTTCCCGTCTCCATCAACCATTCTCTTAGAGTTATAATTTAAACATATTGAAAAGTAACGGCATTGTTTAAACACAATGATATTGCGACGATGTGATGAATTTAACTTTCTTTCCCTATTAAAAAAGTAGGACAGCTGGGCTAGTCGAGACATTGTAACATTTTCGCTTACGCATATAGTGCTGGCATCTATTGATCAAAACGATAAACTGTACGTACCTAATATACGAGTATAATTTTACATTCGCCGCTAGACCGGTTTCTTGGCCGTACTATAATTGTAACCTGACTGTTTTCATGCCAAAGTTTTTCATGCTTTATTTTTAACTAGCTGTTACCCGCCGTTTCGCTCGTGCATTAATACCCGTTTAAATCTGTACTCGGAAATTAATGAAAAAATTGTTGTTTCCTCTGGAATTTGTATACATATACGTATATATGTACTCGTATATACATATATAGGTGAACATATTTTAAATCTTTAATTTATTTTATCCGACTTTTTTAAATTTGTACATCCTACGCGAAATATTCATTACAGTCATCTCAATGACATTGCTGGAGGTCATATAGCTTTCATCATTTCGCAGCTTGACCGACGGATTAATATAAGTCTTTAATTTAAATTAATTTAATTTTTTTTTTATGCGGAGAATTCTGTATTTCTATTAAAAATTGATTTCTTCTTTTGTGAATATTAACTAATGCAATAATTACACCTTAAGTACATTCTACACATAACAGCAAACCACGGTAATCGCAATGGTTTAAGATCTAAAAATAAATATCTTCGCTACAGAAAAAATTAAAACCCCGTTACAGGATTTTTTATTAATTTCTCTTTTATTTTTAATACACATATATTTTTTTTGTAATACATTGCATAGTTGCTAAATTGTAAAACGAAATATTTGAAAAAAAATTAAATGATATTTTTATAAAAAATTATTTGTAATATAACGTTTTTACGTAATTAATATTTGTAATTAGGCAGTAATTCAATAATATGTTCTACGTTACAAAGATGTTTCCTGCACCTTTTTTGCGGAAAAACTTTAATAGAGTCAATTCAGTTTCGTGTCTGAAAATCATATTGCTTTTATCGTTACAATCATTTGGTTTTTACTTCTTCTTGACCACTCTGTTCTGCTTATACCCGCTGATCCTTGAATTTTATATGTGAAAAACGTTTATTTTCTATTTTTTGGTTTTTAATTAGTATGTTTACGTAAGATTCTTTCTTTCTCCTTGGGAAACATGTTTATTACCGTTCAACAAAAAATGATTTTCAAGCTTCATGTTCAGCCGCAGATTATATCGGTCTTTCCATAACTTGTCTGTTGTGATCTAACAAAAAGTTTCGTTCAAATAAACAGCACAATCAGCCATCATTTTAAATGAGCTGAGTTGGTGATCTCCCGTAATTACACATTTAAGAGAACATCATTCATATGTTCTGACCCCAACGTCCCGAGAATTTTATTAAAATTAATTTACCACAACATCAACTACGGTAGTTGAGTAAGGCAAGTTTGAAGTATAAATATCATTCTCGGTGGTAAATATTAAAAATTCCGTTGCGGGATTTTTTATTTCTCTGTAAAAGTAATAGTAGAAAACAGTACTTTTTTTTTTTTTTTAAATTCCCGCAGTAAGTTTAGCAGCTAGAACACGACTTGTATGTTTAGATCATGTCATGGGGGTTTTATGATTTCAGCAACGCAGAAAGTGAAGTAACCGAACGTGGTGTGTATTTACTCACGCCAGAAATTAATAAAATGTTATCTAGAGTTTATTATTTACCATAGTTACCATTTTATTTAAACTAGGTTCGCGCCCCTCAGTCGACATTCGACAGCAGCCTATTTCGACAGACGTTGCCTTTTAAAAATACGTGAAGCTAGAGCATTTTATTTTCGATAAATAAATGAAATGCTATATATTTACTACGCAATAGTTAATACATAATTTTTATTAGGTACATTCAAAGTCCTCAATTTGTGGATAATATTTATAGTAGTTCATACTGACAGCGTAAAAAGACATTTCATCAGATTGAAAAATACCCCCCCCCCCCCCTTCAACAGTTTTAGTATTATAGCAATCGAAAATATTCAAAAATTGAATCTTGTGAACAACGTCCTGAAGAAATATTTTGATCACTTTCTATTATCAATTCTATGTAATGTGCAATAAAATAATGAAATGATGAACGATAAGACTATATTGAATTTCCTTAAAACGCTTTCAATTTGTAAGTTTTCATAATTTCAAGATGTTTTTAAAAAATCATATTAATTATAAAATTTCAAATTCGTTAAAATCCATCAGTGGTTTCAAAAATAATTTAAACATTTGCCGTAGTAAATGTTTTATCCGAATTTTTTTTCTTTACCGTTTCATTTTTGAACCGATAGTGTGCTCTACCATTTAATCACATGACATGCAGCGGCGTGAATAAAGTCGATTTAACCTATGAAAATGAATACATACGAGTTTTAAACATAGATTTGTCCATTTCTCTGGTATTTAGAAAGAGAATAAAAAATAATTAGCTACTTTCGTTAATTCGAACAGACGCTATAGGTATGTAACCGAAATGTTTAGCGTATTTATATATATATAGATTTTTACGTTTAATTTATATATTTAACTATGGTAATTATTTTATTTGAAATTTTATAAAAATTATTATTTTTTTTTATTCGTATTGAAATACTGGACAATTCTGAAAAAGTATTCTCATTCGATAAAAAAAAATTCGAGAAATTCTACGGGACTCGCATCATAGCCATCTTATTTTCTATCATCGCGCGGTTTAAAACCATGAAAAATATCTAGCGAAGAAAGAAATGTCAAGCAAGTCGGTAACTAGAAAGGTAACATTATAGCTTATTGTATTCCGGAGCGGAGAAAATTCAAAAATCACGTGCTAAATGCGGTGCCATTTCTTGACCACCTCTCGTCGATTAGGTTTATCAGTTTTATCCAATCACCGTGAATGAAGAAATCTTCTCTCAGCCATCCGGAACAAAACTGTCGCTGTAATTCTACAAAATAATCAAGACGACAGCAGTATAGGAATGACGCTTAACTTGTGCACTATTATTATACCATACCTCTCTGCATTGTAGTCGTAAAGGGGGGAATTTCCGAGGGAGATTATAAAAGTTGCACTTAAGCCAGTTTGTCGTTAATGGGACTAAAGTTTTTAATTCGTAGATGCTGGCGGAAAAATGAATTTTAAGCAAATATTTAGCTATCGAACCGTGTTGTCTAGTATTTAAAAGTTCATCGGGGTTAATCCAATTAGTAATGAGCACTTAGCGACTGATCACGATGAACAGAAACATAGTTTCTCTGCGAATAATTTTCGAATAATTAGCTGTTTTCTTTTCCACTGAATTAGGATTGACAAAGTATACCATCATTTTCCTATTCGCAGTTGTGAACTGAAATATTCTCACTGATGACTGGGGTTCGGATTTTTTTGCGTATAATGCATATTTCTTTTGCTTGTAGCTAACGCTTTGATATTTCGTATAGTCGTTTCAAGGGTTATAGATTCAAAATACGCTAATTTAATAGTGCATATAAATGCATATTTTGGACGTTTCGTGCATATTTTGGATTTTTACTTATTTTTCTTAATTACATATAAAGAAAACACACGCATAAATGTACACAGGCGCACATAATTACATATTCGAAACGATAAAAAGATTGGAGCAAATGCATGGGGCTTCCTTGCTTTATTTATTCGAAGACTTCATCTTGGTGAAAGGTTTATGCATTCCTATCAATATATTCTGGACAATTGACGTTTGTCTCCACGAAAAATTCCAATTCTTTCTCGTATCTCGACTTATCCTATTTTCTCACTTCATCCTCTCCTATAACAATTCCCCATACTTCTCTTACAATTTCTTAGAATTGTCGTATTCTCCTAAGCTATTCTTTCTCCCTTCTAACATTAAATCTCTTCCACTTCCTTTAATACATAACGAATTTTCCAGCTGATAGCACGATTTTTACGGATGGCTCAAAATCTGTTTCAGGTGTCGCAGCTGCTTTTATTCTTCTTTATCTCAACTATTCTGAGTCGTTTCAACTCCTTTCCTTTTCTTCTATCCTTTTAGCCGAATACATGGCTATTTTACGTGTTATCCTTTTATATCCTCAACATCCAATTTATCGAAATTCCTCCTATGCTCTGATTCGAAAAACGTTTTATATGAGCCATCTCGTTACCTTTCCCTAAACCCTCGTCGGATCCTATTATTCTTTATATTCGTTCCTTAATTTATAATTTATTAACATCCCGTTCTATCCTCCGGGTCACTACGGCATCGTCGATAACGATCTTGCCGACTCTTCGGCATGTCTCACCTATCGCTGAATAGGATGCTGCTCAATGTCATTCATATCCATCACTAAAATTGCCAAATAGCTATTACTAGCTAGTTGCAATTTAGCAATTAAATTTATATTAAAAAGAAATATCTAGCTGCAGTAAATGTTCGTTTCATAGACAGATTCCCCGTCCAAGGTCTTTGCCCTCTCCCGTATCGTTTTCACCGTGCCTTTTAGACTGATCTCTATCCGCCACTTTTCTCCAACTCCAACTCTTTTTACCTTGCTCTACAATCCCCTCCACTTCCTTCTTCCTGGTTTAATAATTTCCCCTGCATCAGCCGTTCTGTTATTTCTTTCATAGTTCGTCATCGTTTTAATCGTAGTCTGCTTCCTATCTCTCTCTTTCATTTTGATATTGTTCAGTCTCTTTTGTGTCCCTTTCATTCTCCTATCATAAATTTGACCTGTGATGCAAATCACGTTCTATTCGAATGTTCTTGTATTTCCTCTGAACGCGCAGTCCTTTATTCCAATTTACTTAGCATTGGTCCCGACTCCTTACTGTGCCCACTACATTTTTGGTCTTCCATCTCCTTCCGTTGTTCCTGTGTTGGCTACCATGATTTATTCTATTTCTAATCGTTTCCTGGTGTAATCTATCAATTCTTACTTTTCATCATTCTGCTAGTCCTTTGTGTTAGGTAAATGTTCTGTGTTGACGCGCTCAAAAAAAAAAAAAAAAAATTAATTAAATTTTCAACTTTACTAAAAAAACAAGGTTATCTGGCCCGGTACAAATATCTGGGATACTGGATAAGTGAGAAAGCAGACCCGAATAAATAAATAAAGATACGGATAGCGGCAGCAAGAGATGCTTTTAGTGATTGGAAGAAAGTACTAACATCTAAAGACCTCAAGATATCGCTGAAATTGAGAGTTCTCAAATGCTACATATAGCCACGGCTATTATACGGATGCGAAACATGGGGACTGAAAACGGCAATGATAAAAAAACTAGAAGCCTTCGAAATGTGGTGCTATCGAAGAATGCTTAAGATCTTCAGAAGTACTGCTGTGCATGGACAAAAATCGGGAACTGGTGAATACAATAAAAAAGAGGAAACTATAATACGTAGGAAATGTAATACGTGGCCCTAAATATCAGTTATTGAAGACAATTTTACAGGCGGATTGGTAGGAAGAATACGACATGGTTTGAAAACATAAAAAATTGGACAAACCATTCAACAGAAAAAATAATTCATACAGCGAGGAATCGGGAAAAGTGGAAAAAAATCATCTTCATGTTAACAGCCTGAAGTCCAATGAGGATGTGGCACCTTAAATAAGAAGAAGATGTCTCCTTTAAATCCTCTCTCTCCCAACGCTCTTCCAATCATAATTTTCCTCCTGAAAAACTAAAACCGTTTTTATTGATTCTATAGCTCCTAGTTATGTTTTTAGCTTCCAGAAATCCTGCTCTTTCTCGTCTGCTCTTAGTTCACCATATTTTCCTACCTCTCTGGTTTACTTTATTAGAACTTCGTTCATCTTTAAGCAATTTATCTAATTCTTCTTTGAGCTTAGATGAGATCACTTTGTTTGTTTTAAAAAATCTTTCTGACTTTTCCCACCAAATACTTTTAAATATTTTCAACTCCTTTTTTCGATTCCGGTTTTACTCCTTCCTGGAACGTTTTTATTATTGTTCCTATTCCAAAACCTTATTCTTCTTCGATTCATCCTGTTTCTCTTGCTTCATATTTGAGCAAGCTTTTCGAAAGTTTAATTAATAGACGTCTCATTTGGTGGTTCGAAACAATATGTTCAGTTTTCGTCCTGAACGTAGTCCACCAGATTGTATAAGCATGTTTCTGTCGGACGTTTATATGTGTCATTTATCAATAAAAAATTCTTAATCGTTGCTTTCGTTGACATATTAATTTCTATTCGTAACGTTCACCTTCCTACACTTTTTAACATAGTGCCCTTAATCAAAGATTCCTGTCCATTTTGCTATTCTTACTATTGCCTTCTTTCAATGCAGAACTATAATTCTTTATTCTCCTTTCTACTCTACCACCAAGTTAATCTGTCGAGAATTACCTCAGGGCCCCTGTATTAGTCCTACGCTCTTTAATATTTATTTGATCAAAACCACTTCTATATCTCTTTACTTTACTTCGCTTTTCTTTGATGGCGATGTGTTCATCTAATATCTCGTTAATTAACTCTCATCTTCAAAGTTCTTTAATGCTACTAGAAAATGCCCTTTCTAATGTTCATCTCGTATTTCTCCTCCTGAATCTTCGTCTGTTGTTTTTGCTCTTCGCCCTTTTGATCCTTCTTCGATTAGTCTTACCTTAAATGGCGGCCCTATTATTTTTATTAACTCCTTTCGCTATTTCGGAATCTTTCTTGACGCTCGTCTCTCCTTCCACAGTCACATTAATCACCAGTATTTATCCCCTCTCAAAAAATTCAATGTGTTAAAATATTTTTCTCATATTAATTGGAGAAGCGATCCCTGTATCCTACTTCTTCTTCTTCAGGTGCCGTACGCTACATAGCGCGTTGGTGCAACCTATTCGTACATTCAGCTGTACCGATATAGGTTGTGTACCAGGCAATTGTAATATGCAACGCAGGTGTACACACGCAAGACTACATTCGGGACTGATAGTAATCGTTTGATTTATCGCGCTACAAGTGCAGTCCGTCCGGTGTGGGTCTGCTCTGTACTGACCTAGCGCGCATATGATGTACGTGGTGGTTTGCCATTGCCTTCCACGTGACTATTAGCGATTATTTATTTATTTAATTCTTGTAATAAGTTCGTCGTCGCTCGGGATCGAACCCGCGACCGCCATATCGGAAGTCAAGCGCTCTAGCAACTAGGCTATCTACTTATTTTTTATAAATTCTTCATCCGCTCTAGCCTGGATTACTGTTGCTTTATTTATGGCAATTCTTCCAGATCTTTTCTTTCAAAATTTGATTGCATCCAAAATATCTGTCTTCGTCTTTACCTTGGTGTCCTAAGATCAACCGCAGTGGCGGCTATCCTTGCTTAATCCCATATTCCTCCCGTCTTCATTTATAGATCCTACTTGAGGTATCGTTTCTTAATTAAGCGTCGTCCTATTTGTTTCTCTTCATTTGCTTCTTCTTACTCCTCTTATTCTTCACAAAAGGTGATTTACTACCGCTAATAAAACTCCAATTTTATCCCCTACTTTTGTTCGTCTTCTTCAATTTTCGTCATTTATTAATAGTCACGAAAAGCTTCCTTATTTCTCTTTCAGTTTTTCCAGTTCCCTTCATTGTATTAATTGTCTTTCTTTACCGTTCTGTTCTAAATATGTCGCTCAACATGTCACCAGAATGAATTTTCTAAAGCTTTAACTTCCCCTTTTCCTAAACACACCACTATCTATGTTCCAAAGGGTCAAATGGGGTTGGTTCTGCTTTTTTTTCCTGCCTTAAATTATTCTGAATCTTTTAAACTTTCTTCCTTTTACTCAATTTGCTATACCGAATCTGTTACTATTCTACGGGCTGTCTTCTTTGTTTTCTCGTTAATTAATTTCCCATACATAATCTCGGATTCTAAAAGTGTTCTGCAAGCTATCATATCTCTTTCTGCTCGCTCTTCCGATTGTGTAATACTTTTCGTACGTTCCCTCATTCGTGATTTTTTCCTTTTTCATTCGATCGAGATCGATCTTTCGCGGATTCCTGGTCATTTAAGCATTGAGAGTGACGAAGCGGCGATGGATTCTTTAGTTCGTTCTTCCATTTCCAATGGCGGATTTTTAGGCATCTTTTCTGCTCACAATATTGTTCTTCTTTCCTCAGCCGCTCATTCCAAACTATGGCGCAACTCTTATTTTTTTTCATTATCTAATCTTGTTTTCTTTTACCTCTCTATTCAGCCATCTTTTCCTCCTCAGTCATGGTTCCGAGACTTCCCCTCTCTTAAGCGCTCCACAATCTTGGCTATTTGTCGCCTTCCTTTTAATCACAGTCTCTTTCCTGCATCGTTTTCACGGTTTTCATCTACTTCTACTCCATTTTGTCCTTTTTATCCCTCTTCTACATACATTCGTTGTTATTTTGATCATGTTTTATTTGAATGTGCGATCTTCTCTAATGGACAATCGTTCTTTTACTCTTCCCTACTAAAACTCAGTATTCCTACTTCTTGTAATGCTTCTTACATTCTCTCATTTCCTTCTGCTGCTGTTACTCTTGCCCTTGAATTATTTTTATCCTCTATCCTTAAATGTTTAAGAATATAACGTTCCTTCTTTCCATTTCTTGGGCTAATGCCATTGTTGACAAACCCATAAAAAACAACAACAAAAAAACAAACAGTTCCAAAATGAGAGTCGCATAGGTAACAATAGCAGTATCAATTATAGCAATTACAACAACAAAAGAATAATCCTTGCTTACACTGCCTCTAAGGTGTAATTAAAATGTTAAATATAATTATGGAAATAGCGCGGAACAAATAGAAACGGTCTGTAAATATAAAGACGAACATTTCCCAGTCTAGTCTACCATCCGCTAAAAATTAGAATCTATTGAATTAACTATACGTATATATATATATATATATATACAAGTTGATTGTAGTAAAGGAAGATTTGGAAACGTGGAAATTCCTAAATGAATTAAACTATTAATAAATCGTATTAAAATAATTCAGGGTAAAGAATAGCTGCTTTGGGAGGAACGTCATAAGCTAAAGACTTACATCCAGAAACGGAAAAAGGAGAAAGAGCAAAATTTCGGCTCGGACAAATATATAAAGAAACCGATAGCTGGAATGATGAATGGAAATGTGAGAGACGGAACATAAAAGAGCTGTAATGAGCTAGAGTTTCAGCAGATAAGAATACAGAGGAAACAAAGCTCGGTAGAAAGCGATGCGTATTCAAGGAAGATGTGATCGGTATTGCAGATACCATTGCTTCATTCGGATGGGAAATTTAGAGAGGAAATGAGGGGAGTAAGATAGTATGATTAAAATAGTGTGGGAGAATAATACAAATAAAAATAGAAAGGGTAAGCGAAGGAAATTCAAAAGGGAACCAGGGGAGAATTAGAAAGATTAGCTTGAACAGATTGATGACAAGAACGACCGCTACGAAAATATGAAGGGTACCAGAATCTCAAACAGAACTTTTTACTCAGAAACGTGAGACTTGAATAGGAAAGAAACGAGAGGAAGTAATAATCTAAGCCAAATAATCCGCCATTTTATTACCCTCAAGCTCGTGTGGCTCGGAACCCGCAGCAAATCATTATAGATGAAGTAGCGAGCAGAAGGAAAATGGAGATAACTTTCTTAAATAATATAACTGAAATACCAGCGCCAAAATAAAAAAATAATTAGTAAATAAAAAATAGAACAATTAGATCCACCACACGTGTTTAACTTTGTTGTCTTAATAATTAATTGTCTTCGTCCTTAAAATTCTGCTTATTACCATATGTTTGTATTTCTCACGTACCCAAATCCGTTTTGACTATATATATATATATATATCTTTATAGTCAATTTGTTTCTTTCATTATACACCTCAATAGGTATTGGCTTCCAGCTGATGATGAGCTAGACTCAAGGGAGTTCTCGCCGATAGGTATATTACTATGTACCGTTCCTGTTCATAGACAGCTAAGTCGACGTTACGTGCAACTTTTTAGCGTAATTATTTTAGTTGAGATTGTATATTAAAAAATGATACACTGTATGGTAAATGATTTTTATAAACTTAAAATCTGCTAATTGAAAGTGTCGCATTTTGCGATATTCGAACGGAAAATTACTTAAAAGCGGCAAAACTGTCGCGCCTAGAACAACATCCGTATTGTTAAATGGTTTGAAAAATGAACATTACGAAGCAGTGTATGATGCAGTCAAACTATCAAGATCACGTAAAAAGTCGTATGATAATATTGTTTGGATTTTAGGATAAAACTTTTTGCCGGTAAAATATTTTCATTCTTAGAACGCGGGACCGGATTAACTTCCAATGTCGGGGAACGGTAATAAAATTTAAAGTTTTTTTTGCTATTATATATTAATGTCGGCAATATTTGCACTCTTTCTAGTTGAGTGTTGCTTGAAGTAATGGTGAAAAAGGGAATAACCATAGAGCTAACTTCCGAGCTGCGACGAGGACAAAAATATTTTAAGTATAAAACTTTTCTCTAATAGTTTAAAATTTAAGTGCTAACTAGATAGATGTAGAGAAAGTTCGACAGGACTCATGTCTGAACTTTTAAAACGGTACTCGATGAAAACAAATCTTCTTGGGAGGATGGACATCCTGCAAATCCACCATTAACAGATAACTGTCATTTTCTATGTTGACTTGTACATAAAACGAATTCGAATCTTTTCAGAATTTCCCTGATAAATTAAAAAAAAAAAAAAAAACCAAAAGAGCGATATCGGTAAATTCCGAGTTTGCCAAGTTGTAAAAAACGTTCATCGATGTCAATTAACCAATTAGATGTGGTCGATTAAAAGATGTCGGATTAAAAAGATAGCACATCATATAATTGAGGTGACCGGAATTTCGATGAAGCAATTGAATCGGTGTAATTACGAAAATAGTGAAAGACGATTAAAACGGCCAGCCATTCGCTCCATTATAACAATTAATGTTTGCAAAACAGATACCAAAATGATCACAACTGTCATCATTCTCTAATAATAATAATAATAATAATAATAATAATAGTAGTAGTACTGTATTACATTGCAATTATAAATTAGATTTGAAATCATTAATGACAGAATGTACGTTAAATACACAGAGGAAACCATTTTAAATCTCTTCTACTGCGCTGAAATGCAACGAGTGCAATTGAACTGGCTGTAGAAAAGTACGAAGCATAAACGTAATGAATATTACCAAAAATAATTCAAATGTGTCAATAGCAAGCTTGAAGTTTCTTCGGTATATCAAAATAGTTGGCTTAATTGTATAAATGATAAACATTATGAATTTTTACCTGTAAAATAATATTCAAAAACGAGAACGATAATGTATGTCAGGAAGCACTTTTAATGAATTAATTTCGATAACAACTTCCTTTAATATGTTTACAGATGTATATACAGCTATTTCATCACATAGTATATGAACGAATAAAAAATTATAGAGAAACTTAAATATCTCGCTGTTGTGTCAAAGCTACTGGCGTACCGAAAAAAAAAAAAAAAAAGAAGAAGTTTAAAAATATGCCTAGCCAATAAGCAAAACGCCGACAATATATAATAGATAGAGAGAACGGGTAAAGACTCAAAACTGAATATGTTAATCTTTGCGATGTTTCTAATATCTAACAGAAGGCATATAATAGGTAATCTCGTTACGTCGTGCTCTCTCGCTCTCTTTCTCTCTCTCTCTTGTGTTAATTGTTTCTGTTATCTTGGTATCTTCCTTGACAGTCACTTATCCTTCTTCCAACATATCAAATATCTTTCCTCTTCTGCAATCAAAAGGCTGAACTGGTTAAAGGCTCTATTTCCAACTAAATGTGGTGATGATCCTTACATCCTTATTTCTCTTTATGAATCTATTATCCGTTCCAAATTTGATTACTGTTCATTTCTCTACGGTTGTGTCTCTAAGTCCTGACTATCTAAATTAGACACAATCCGAAATTCCTACCTTCGTCTATACCTTGGTGCTCTTAAATCCTCTCCAATTCCAGTAGTTCTTGCTGAATCTAATACACCACCTCTTTCTATCCGCGGATCCTATTTGAGCTATCATTTTTTTGCTAAGCGTCTTCCACTCACGGCCTCTACTATCCCATCCTCTAATCTCCTTCCGCTGTGTAAAAGTTTTCATCTTAGGTTTTAGTCGGATATGTACGTTTTCCCTTTTTCTAACAATTGTTCTTTCTATCTGTCTGTTCAACCTAGTCTTCCTGCCAATCCGTGGTTCATTCTGTTTCCTTCACTTCGTCGTTTTATAGTTGTCTCCATTATCCGTCTACGCTTTAACCATACTCTATTATCTTCGGCTCCATATTGTCTTCTCCGCCCAAACGAAGAGCACGTTTACGATGCTGATCTTGTGTTCTTTGAGTGTTCATCTATTTCAATTGAGCGTTTTGCTTTCTATTATTCCGTATTGCGCCTCCTATATCCTGTCTTTTCTTTCTTCACATATCGTTCCCATTGTTTGTCCCTTCCTAATAATAATATCTGACCGGATCAAAATTAAACGAATTACTTTCTCTTTCTAATTATTTCTGGGTGAAGATCCCTGGTTGATGAGTCAAAAAAAATTATACGCAAATTGTTTAAAAACAAAATTTTGGCCATCTTGCCGTATATCATATGTAAAGTATCGGACTGTGCCGTATTCATTGCTTGAATGGTAAACGAAGAATTACAGATTCTTGAACCAAATGGTATTATCGAAGTGCATTGACTACAGAGCTATTATGGATATAATAAACTTCAGGAAATTCAAATAGTTTGACTTATTAGGTAAGTTGTGAGGACAGGGGAGGGCCGTTTCCCCCCTGAAGCTTCGGAACTTTTTAATCAACTGTCCATGATGAGTATTCATAGGCGCGGAATCACGGACAATCTGGAAAACTATTATAAAATAAAGTAGTAGAACAATTTGCCAGAAACTCATGAAAGTTATGTTTTAATTAAGATTTTATTCTTGTTTAATAAAATATTAAGCCCCTTTACAAATTATAAATTTTATTCTTTTTCCTATAACTCATATCCCCTGTCTACCCCCCACCCCGCTCATCGGCTAGCGACGCCTTTGTTAGTATCTTAATTGCACTGAAAATTCGTTACACATGAAAGAACTTTCATCTATAAGAGATTAGCTGAAGGTATTAAAATTGTGGCGAGTGAGCTCGGGCTCATCGTAAATTAATTATCAGCAAATCTGCACGATAGTACCGTTATTGTAATTTGATGACTCGATGGTAAATTGTTGAATAATGTAAAAAACGTTTACCGTTACACTTTTAGATGCATTAAAGTCATCTGAATTTCACCTGAGCCTGAGGAAATTTAAGTTTTCACGTATGAAATTGAAAATTTCATGGTGGTAAATTGGCTGAAGACAGACTCGTTGAAATAGGCGTAAAACGTCAGGTCAGAAAACACTACCGAGCAACGTGCCTGGACTATATTAAAATATTCCGGTTTTTTTCTAAGGCAAGCGCATGGACTGCATCATTCAAGTGACTCATGTAAAACAGCTGCGAATTTATGGTTAAAAAATTTAAATTCTTAAAACTGAAAATGAAAGCTCTAATTCACACTCCGTTTAAGCCGCAGTATGAAATTGCGCAAGACCGTCCAGTAACTTTTTATTTCATCAATGTTACGAAACTGAATTTTTAATGAAATCCTTTCCATTTTCCATTTAGCCATGCGGTACGCAAATAGTAAAAAAAAAATTAAGGTTTCTCATTTTATTCAACAGCAAGTAATGAAGTTCATGAAAAATTGATAAAAACTCGAGTAGTCGAAGGGAAAATGTTGCTTAATAAGAATTTGGGAAGTGGTCCTAGTGTTTGTAATAACGAATGACGATTAATTTTACAAACATGTCAACAATCTCGACATGTGAACCTAAATCGAATAAGTATAAAACGATATATCAAACTGACGATCATATCGGAACTTTATTTGCAAACGCTGACGTCTAATAATTCTTCATGATACAAATGAGATCTAAATAATTTTAATATAACTTATGAATATACGTAGTAACCTTATAGATGATCCAATCTATCCGCTTCAACGGAAGATGAAGGATACATGTCTTCATCTTAATGCAGTTTGAAAAGTAGTGTTCACTTGTGCATGTTGATAATGTTAAAATAGTGTGTATCAGCTTGGTAAATTTCGGTTTTAAATTTAATATATGCAATTTTTTCTATAAGAATAATATTAGTCACTTCCATTCCACGCTATTTTTCATAGTTTCGTGTAACGTATCTTTGCATAATTTGAGGCCGGACGTTCTAGTACTCATCAGTGCCACAGAACAGTTAACTATACATTTCCGCAAGTCGCACGAACTACAAAGCCGTTTTCTTTGAGACAGAGATGTTTGATAGAGAACGAGACTACGGTCTGCTATATAAACTAAAACTCAGCATGCCGAACGATGTCTACAGATTATTGCGGTCATATTAAATCATTTATTCCAAGTCGAGTCAATACAACACTATCTGAAATCTATAGTATTCAGGGGTCTGCCCAAAAGGGAAACATATAAACAGCCGTTATTTCAACATCAAACTCTACTGTTTTGGCCTTTTTTGCAGACGATACGAATATATTTAACTGATGCCGTGGATAAATAAATGGAAAATAAAAACTACTCGTTAAAAGAATAGTCAGCAAGTTAACACCAAATATATAGAAAATCATGCTGCTATTAATATTGTCAGTTTTTCTATCTCACAAAATAACGGTGTAAAATAGCTTGTTCTAACTTTTGACTGTAGGATAACTTGAAAATCTCACGGTTTTTCACATATACCACCAAAATATGAACACGAAGATTAAATCGATAATTGGTAGTGAAATTTATAAAAGGCTTATATATATACACCTATTTATATACACAATTAACCATACTGTCTCCAATACGGAAGTATGAGATTGAAACATATAAATCATCTGCAAAGAGTGATTTCGGATATATTCAATAACTGTATTTAAAAATCCTTCGAAGAACTGCCATAGTTTCTGATTACGTTTTGAATATTCTGCCATAATGTCAACGTTCCATACATCACGAATTATTATTAACAACAGTATAAAACGTTTTTCTCCAAGTTGGCAACAAATCAAATAACTAAGTAGTAGCCAGGTGCTCTACTGTTGCTTACCTGGGAATCATCAAAGAATGCTACTTCCAAAATAGCCCAAAGATGTTTTAAGATATGAATGACTGTCATGAACATATGCAAGCTACTGTGATTGAAACTAGACGAGTGCATGTTCAATGGATAAATTATTGACCGTTATTTGTAGAAGTGTAGTATGTCAAACTGTTAGGTAAAATTAATTTTCTCTTATCGTGTGAGAGTATTTTTAAAATAGTTAATAATTACGCAAAATTTATAGTTACAAATATTATAATGTTTTTTTTCTTTCTTTTCTTGGGCGATTGATGGGGGGAGGGGAGTCGTTGACAAAGGCATTAGCTCAAGAACTGGAGAAGGAAAAGAAAGTGTAATTAGATCTTTACACTATCAAAGATCGCAGATAGAAAGGATACACAACAGAAGGAGAAGGAAAAGTAAGAATGAAAGACACGTTATAAGGAGTAAGGAGAACTATTAGTAGCTGACTAGAAAGAAGTTTAGCAGCGATGGAAGAGCTTTCGAAAAAAATGTGATTAACGTGCCATATATAAAATAAGAAGTAGAAGGGTGGAGAAAACAAAATGAAAAAGATATATGCAAGAAAAGGAAAAACGATGGGGGAAGTAAAGTGCGTCCAAATCGTAAACGACAAATTGCAGCGAGAAGCAAAAACGCTGCTGAGAAGAAAAGTTGAAAAACGAAAGATATGAGTGGGAAGCTATAGAGAGAAACGAGATGTTGTTAGATTCAAAAATACCGAGAAATCTTCCAATAGAAGAAACCAATTGAACGCTAGCCGATCAGCTGAGTCACCGCCTTCGATTCCTGAGTGCTAAGGTATCCGAAGTTATTAATTTAGATAGAGTGACGAAGAATACGTTTCCTCCTTTTCTAATCATTCTTCCTTTTATTTTTCCATCCAACCTAATCTTCCCACGCGGCCTTGGTTTTACGATTTTCCTTCGCTTCACCGCTCCGTTATTGTTCCTATTATCCGTTTACGTCTGAATCATACTCTTCTTCCTTCCTCACGCTTTCGTTTTCATCTCGCTCTTTCCCCTTATTGCCCTCTTCATCCTGACGACGTAGCCGTCTGTGATCCTGACCATATCCTCTTTGAATGTCCATCCCTCGTGAACGAACGTACCTCTTTGTATTCCAATCTGCTGTCACTCAAACTCCCTACTCCTTATTGTGCCTCGTATATCTTATCGTTTCCGTCGATCTCAGTTGTTCCTATCCTCAGTTCCTTTATCTTATCAATAGCTGGCCGAATCTACATTTAACTGATCCTTCTCCTTCCTTTCGTTTCTGGGCGAAGATCCTTTGTTGATATGCCCAAAGGGGGGTTAAAAAAAAAAAAAAAAAAAAAAAACGATCATGAAATAGATATTAGAATTATACAGTCAGTGCAGCGAGAGGAAAGAGGAGATGAGATGGTGCTAACTCATTATCAGTATAACTTTAACCTTCATAATTCCTGATCAGATTTACAGTTCAAAACTTTTATTATCTTGAACGTGGGGAATCTGATCGAATTCATATTCTGTCAGAAACTAACTTTAATAAATAATAGATCATAGCTACATCAAATTAATTATAGCAAGCATAACTATGTCAGTAGGCTACACCGCCGTATCAGCCGTATCAATGATACGGGACCCCCGGGGTATGTACAAGGGCCCCGAACGTGTGTGAGTAAAAATTCGTAAAAATGTAGTATGACATTCAGAAAGCTAGTATTTTACTAAGTAATTTTTTAAATACATTGAAGGAAATAAGAAATGAAAATTCGTTCCATGCCTTACTAAACGAGTCCACAAATTTAGCAAAAGAGTGGTATAGGTAGCTAATGTTTTGAAAAATAAAAGACGGAAGATAACGAAGCGCTTTTTTTTATGAGCTAGCAGATGAGAGAATTTCAGACCCGGAATCGTACTTCAAAGTCAATGTGTACCTACTATTGCTTTTTAGATATATTAATTTCTCCGAGAACTAAACAAAGATTTCGGAGCCTCTGTGACCTGAGTAATATGTTCGAAGTGTTACAACCGGAGAAACTCTTATTCAAACGAAATGATAAAAAAGTATGTCGAAAAACTGTCTGCTAAATACAGTAAAGACATGCCAGTTGATCTGTATGAACAATTAATTGCTTTGAAAACATGCTTAAAATCTGAAATTCAGAAAATTCACTCCGCTAAAGAACTCGCGGAATTATTACTGATAAAATTCAATAGCCTCGTATCCAGTTTTCCGGAGGTAATAATAGCATGCCGTCTATTTTTGACCCTTCCGGTTACAACTGCCACAGCTGAAAGAAGTTTCTCAGAATTAAAACTGATTAAAAATTATCTTATAGGACTTCAATGGGGCAGGAACGGCTTTCGGACTTGTCTTTATTATCCATAAAGGCAGGAAATCTAGCGAAGCTGAAATCGCCTTCATCTACGGATGATTTAATAAATAAGTTTGCCGAAAAAAAGGCGAGAAAAGTGTATATTTGATTGAAGTGGAATTGTTTAGATTGAATTGTGTAACTTAGCTCCCAGGAGCATTTATTGTAAGTAATAATTTATAATCAGTAAATAATTGTTTTAATTTAATACGAGCGTTTTTTTGTTTTTTTTTTGTTTTTTATTGTGAAAAATCTTTACACTTTATTAGGGCCCCCAATAAATTTTGATACAGGACCCGCCTAAGGCAAGCTACGCCACTCTATATCAGTTAATAAAGATTATGTCCGGCAAGAATGATTAAATTGCAGTGGTGTATACAGTTTCAATATTAGGTTTATTTTAAGTAGAACATCGTATAATTATATTAACTGATAAAAATTATTTCCCTTAAAAGATGACGATGGACATTACATAACACAGCTATAAATGGCAGGTTTATTTCAGGTAAGATTAGCTTAATGTAATGATTATTACATACCTTTAAGTAAGTAAAATAAGTTATTATTAATGACTGATAACTATTAATCACTAGTGTTATGTAATCTTTTTATCAGTATTTTAGTTAACGTGTTTAACGATAATATTTAAAATATTTTATCGTCGGACATATCAGTTATCGAAAAGCTGTAATTGAACAGCTATAATTAATTACATTAACTATATCGTAACCGTCAAGTCCAAAAACTAGCAATATGACTGATGAAAAATAAATTAGTTTAATCAAACCTCACCGCTGAAGTCTATCTTAAGAAACTTGAAGGCCTTGTGTGCTAAATCGACTCAGCCATTGTCGCTGCATTTTTTTTCTACACCCGGGTAAATGAAAGATACCTTTAAGTCGGGGCCGGATCTAAAGGGGGCTATATCTCCGGGCCTCAGTCCTCCTGGAAGCCCCGCGCTCTTGAACAGAAAAAAAATTAATTTTCCACGTGCAAAATTTAAGTTTCTTTTCCCAAAATACTCAATACTGTAAAGATGCAAAATTTTAAATTTGTCTTGTTTATCCTAAAAAGAATTCAGTTAATTTTTATGTATAAAAAAAGGAATATATGAGTTCATTAATAAAATTATATACTTTTTCTCTACAAAACTTTCTCTTTTTTTCTCAATAAACTAAAAATGCTACATAAAATGAATATTTATAGAAATTTTCTACAAGTAAATGAGTACTTTAACGTACGTATTGAATAATAAATAAACATTCGACAAATCGGTTAATAACAATTTTTCATTTAAATATTGATACCCATACACAATCGTTGTAAATTTTTTTATGTAAAAACTTTTTACGACCTGAAATATTCTTAATTTTGACAATATTTTATTTTTTATCTTTATTGAAAGTTAATATGTTTTATTTAGAACTATGTATATAGGGGAAAGTTGTATAAAACCGGGTAGGCGGGTCAAACCGGATACCTCAAAATTTCCTTAACTACAGGCGACATCAACGGATTTTATAGTGAATTACGTAGCTCCTAACGCAGTGATAGTCTGTAACAAGTTTACTGCGCGCTTCGTGTGTTTTTGTGTCTTGGAATGATATTTATTGAAAATTAGTGAAATATTATCGATTTTTGTATTGATTTTAAGTACAGTGAATCACATTTGACTTTACACAACATATATAGTGGTGAGTATTTCATTGATTATGCATAGTATAAAGAACATTTCTAAGGTTTATTCAATTGTTTATGTTGAGTCATCGCTGAGTAACACCATTTTGTTTGATTATGGTCTGCTCGGAGTAAAATCGGGTACCAAGATGTGGGGCAGTACCAAGTAGTACCCGGTTTTACCCCTTATTATTTTTTAAAGTTATAATATTAATCAAACGAAAAATTATACATATTGAGACGGATTCGGCCACCATGACGTTATATTTCTCACACTGTCTGAATTAAAAAATGATAATGATGATTTTCTAAATTCCATTTTTCCGTTTTTTTGCCAATTTCTCGGGCTTCCTCAGGCAGCGTGGAACGTCGCATTCTCCGGCAAGAACGCTAAATCGACAAATTCGTGAGAAATTCGGCTGTGTACGGCGCCAAACGGGCGATTTAGTTCGTGGCGTGCATTACTGATAAGAGTGGATAGTTCGATTTGGGGTTGTGTTTGTCATTGGTGCGGACTGAGCTAGTCGACGTTTTTTATAAGAACCCGAGAATTCGGACGCAAGGTACCCATCGACCTACGTAAATTTAAGAACATTTTGACAAAAAATGGTGGCATGATGTATTTTTTATAACATTTTTTGTTAGGGGCCGTCTTCGTTGTCAACCGTCGTAAAATTATTATGTGTAAAAATCGCGACGATCACTCTGCTTCTCAACGCTGTCTTTTCCATACATAAAGTTATGACATATTATGCAGATGCTTTATACCTGCAATCGAAGATTTCTATTGGTAAATTGATTTAAGTTTTGTTTTTGCAGTTGACAAAATGAGGAATTATAAAAGGAAGACCAACGGGCAATCTTGTTCAGAGGAGAGCATGACGGGAGCCATTAATGAAGTGCTGTCCAATAATATGGGATACAAGAGAGCAGCTTCGGCGTATAATGTACCTCAAAGTACTCTTGAGGATAGAGTCAAAAAAGCTCGACTGCAAAATCTTTCACCTTCAGCAGCTGCAACAAAAAGATTAGGTCGTTACCAGACCGTTTTTTCTGAGGCGCAGGAAAAAGAACTTTTGAATCATATATTACATCTAGAAGAGAGACTTTTTGGTTTTACCATGAAAGATTTTCGTGAATTTGTTTACGAGTTAGCTCAACGCAACAACATCCCCAACAATGTTTAACATGACAAAAAAACGGCTGGTAAAGATTGGATGTATGGATTTCTTCACAGGCACAAGAACATTTCGTTGGGAAATCCGGAAAAGCTACACTTGCACGAGCAAAAGGATTCAACCACCATGTTGTACAACAATTTTTTGACTTATTGGAATCTATTTTGACTGCACATCAAGTACCTGCTACAGATATTTATAACGTTGATGAAACTGGCATTACAACAGTGCCCACAAAACCATCAAAAGTTTTGGCGTTAATAGGAAAAAAACAAGTAGGAGCATTATCGTCAGCTAAAAGAGGAACTCTTGTGACGGTTGAAACATGCATGAGCGCTGCGGGAAATTTTATGGCACTGATGTTTATCATTCCCAGAAAACGAGGAAACCCTCTTTTGATGGACGACGCCCCTCCCGGCTCATTTGCCATTTACCATGACAGTGGCTGGATTCAAAAAGAGTCATTTCTTACATGGTTCAAGAAGTTTATTGAGTTTTCTAACCCAAAGCCGGATAAACCAGTAGTTTTATTACTTGACGGCCATGCTTCACATACCAAAAGCCTTGAACTTGTTAAGCTGGCAAGAGAAGCCAATGCGATTTTACTCTGTTTCCCCGCGCATTGTACACATGAGATGCAGCCGCTGGATGTGTCGTTGATGGCACCTCTATCGACATATTATGAACAAGAAGTTCGTAAGTGGCTAATCAATCATCCCGGGTGATCTGTTACGATATTCCAAATTGCCAAATTATTTGGAACGGCATTTCAACGAGCAGCGGTAATGCAAACGGCTATTCGACATTTCGAGAAAACAGGAATTTGCCCTTTCAATCGATATACATATATATATTCCCAGATCACAAATATGCTCCTTCAGAAACCACTGAGAGACGACTTGAGGATGTAGATGTACAGAGGGATGCCACTCCATCACCATCAATTCTGTTAGACTTAGAATTTCAAGGACCATCCCCCGTGTCACATATTGGGACCCACCCAGGCTTGTCGGTAGAAGTTGCAGCTCAACAGTCTACAACTACAGGCGATGGAATCCTACCAAACTCCTCAAGAGACGATGTAGTCCAACAATCTACACCTACAGATGATGGACTTCAACCAAGCTCTACGAAAGAGGATGTAATACAACAATTTGCACCCACAGATGAAGGAATACAAATAAGCTCATCGAGGAAAACTGTCCAACGATCTGCAATCACAGTCGAGAAACTCCGATTACCCCTATCTACCGAAAATAGAGCCCAACCGTCCATATTTGTAATTGATGGAGCTGTACCTTCTACTTCATTTCCCGTTCCTCCGAAAGAAATAAAACCCGTTCCAAAAGAACTGTTTAGAGAAAAAGAAACAAAAAGTATGAACAGAAGAGGAAAGACTGCGATATTGACTTCCTCGCCTTACAAACTAGAATTGGAGATGGCCCAGACTTCAAAGAATCAAGGCAAAAAGAAACTTTCCTTGTCTCCAAATAAGAGAGCTCCAAGAAAACGTAAGGGAAATGAAGTTTCCCAAACTAAATCAAAGCAGAAAAGGTAGAAAAAGTCTAGAAATCAGCGGGTCGCAGATCCGGTCAGTGATTCTTCGTCAGAAGAAGATCACGAGCACGACGAAGCTTGCATTTTTTGTAACGAGCTATATTCTCGCTCCAAAAACGAAGGCTGGATAAGGTGTGTCAACTGCTTATGTTGGGCACACGAGGCTTGCAGTAATGCTAATGATAAAGATGACACTTTTGTGTGTGATTTTTGTCAATAATTGATTCGGTTTTTATATATTTTTTGTTGTTTTATTTATGTTTGGAATAAATGGGACAAAATCGGGTATCACTAAAAAGCATACCCGGTTGTGCCTCACCTAGTGGGGCAAAACCGGGAAAACGTAATTTTTTTGGTAAACGTTCTCTCTGCACATCTAGTAGAGTTTGCCTAAGTAAGTGATTCTATTTCAGTTTAGGTACAAATATATTAACCCACAAAGTAATTTCTATCGAATTCTACATAGCAGGAGCTTTTCTAAACACGATAATAGCTTAGGGTACCGATTTTGCCCCACTTTCCCCTAAAAGTTATTTAAAATAAAAGCGAGTTTTAACTGATTGCTAATTTCATAAATGTATTTGTATTTCGAAAAATTTAATAAATCATACTGTGTTTCATTCATTTTTTTCTGATCACATAAACAATTATGGAATTTTAAACATGCATGTTTAATTTATATAAAAAAAAGAACACGATATAAATATTTTTTGCGAAAAAAGGAAACAGAATGTTGTTAATAAAAAATTACAAATATTAACACACATATATATAATTCCTTATTTTCCGTTCAATTTATGTAGTATTCAGTTAGTTAGAGTAAGAAAGCTGATTTGGTAAAGAGAGCATAATTTTAATTTTAGTAGTCATTAGGGTTTTTTTTTTTACTTATTTGTTTGCACATAAATAATACTGACTTTTTTCATAAAATAAGCTTTAATGCTTTATAACTATATAGAAGAATAAAGAAAGAAAACATTTATTTGTACATCTTCGATATACACCTATAACACAATACAGAAATTTTTATAGAAATAATTATCCGTATCGGAAAAAAAATGGTTTTTTAACGAATGAGGGCATGTCAGTTAATAATTTACTTAATACTAATTAACTTAGGAAGATTTAATCTACAGGGAAAATGGCAAAATAAAAAACCTGCACGCCCTATACATATATGATTCGCATCGTTTTATGTACGCACAGCATAGATGATCACCATACAATCTTACACGTAAGTTTTGTTTTAATTTGAGTGCAGGCCCACCGTAAGCGGGCTTGCAAGGCGTGCGCCGCACACGGGCGTCATGTCTAGAGGGCGGCAAATTGACCGATTGAAATATACGATAAAAATATATTTTATTTAATGATAAAAAAAAACATTCAAAGTTAAAAGTTATAAAAAACTACTTAAGATCAACAATGCACCAGCAAAGCTATAGTTTCGATTGAACATGAAATTTTAGACAGCTTGGATATCAAAAAATTGATAGCAGATTTTGCAAACATAAAGACAAGAAGAGTTCAATTTATGTAGAATATTCTTTATATAGGATATATTTTGTATTATTTAAATGTGTAAAAATCGTGTAAATGTAAGACAAAATCACTAAATACCTACTTATTATAAATATAAATATAGCTTTTCTTTGTGTAAAGTATTTCTATTCATTTTTGCATGCTCTTAAAAGGCAACATTAAATAGCCTTTCTGCATTCTTATTCAAAACGGCTCGAATTTGATTTGATACTCGGATTCGGAGAAGTAGTCGAACGAATCGAACGTTATCGAACCTGTTCCGGAACGTTCCACTGATTCGCCGATTCCAAGCTCAGCGCAGAGTTGTACATTGGGCGGCAAATTTGGTATTGCACGCGGGCGTACAAATAGCTAGCGGCGGGCCTGTTCGAGTGAATATTTATTAATGAAATCTGACATGTTTTTTTAATATATTATAAAACACGAAAATTTGTGTTCGTATGGTGGTAAACTATTGGTAGTATAGGTTTATTTCAGGTATAAAGGAATTTAAACAGCAAGAAAAAACAAGAAGATTCGAAGTAGAATGGATGCAATTTTGAAATGGTTTATTTGTTTTTAAATGTGACTGTAGTTTTAAGGGATTAAAAAAATTTTAAAATTTCAATTATTATTGTTGGCCGACGTATAATTAAATATGTTTGAAAAAAAACTGCTTCAAGAAAACAAACGAACCGAAGATAATAGTAACTATTAGTTTAAACACTGAAATTCTTGATAAATGAATTCATTAATAATATCCGAGTTATCTATTACTGGTTTAATACATTTTATGCTAAATATAAATTGTGACCTTTCTTCAGCAGAAATCAAAAGTAAACCAAACCATAAGATACAAGAGATTTTACGAAATGTATTATACCGGCTGCCAGAATTGATTAAATGCTACATAGATGCATCCAAAACAGCATCACATGTAGGTGGAATTTGTTCCATTCAAAACAACACCCAGTCCTTCAATCTTCCGACCATACTGTCAGTCCTTTCGGCTAAGCTAGCGGCTATTCTTCAGTGACTACTCCAGATCGCTGATCTTCCAGAGGCTTTAAACTCCAAAGTAGCAGTTGCTGACCACATAGTGTTTTCTATACTGTAGTTATATAAACATAATACGAAAATTACCTTTGTTTGAATTCCAAGCTATCGAAATATTTCTTTCCATAATGTTGTTCATCATGCGGCTTGATGGCTATTGCAGACTTGCCTACCGATAACTATAGGAATGGATTATGTACAGAACTCTATCCAGATCATTTTAAGCTCATGGAGTCGATCATTCCATGCGCGACCAAGTATTTTGGGAAACATCAAAAAATACCACTCAGCGTGGCCCAAACTCATTGGCAAAGCTTGCTTACTAGAGTTTAATCTAGACATATTCTAACCACGCACTTGTACTTGTTCGATAATCAACCATCAACAGTATGCGACGTATGTCAAGCTCCCTTAACTGTCCACCATATTGTCACAGCCTGTCAAAAATACGCTTAACATTGTTCCAAGGAGACAAATGCAGCTATCCCAGATATTTACAACTGAAAAGCCTTATAGACTTTCTTATTAAAATTAAGATTATTAATAGTATTTAGTAATTAGCATTTAATCCCTTCTTGTTAAAATTAACATCATTAACAATATCCAGTAATCAGTGTTTAATTAAGCATTGAGAAATAGTCACGAGGCATTAAATACCTGTTAAAAAAAATAATAATTAAACATTATTAGTTGTGTAAATAAACAATGAAATACAACAGTAGTATTCAAATGTAAACTAATCTGTTTCGAAATTGTAGTTTTCTTTGAAACATTTACATAACTCTTTATTACTTAATAGTTTTCATTAGAATAATTAAACAATTAATACTCTTTATCCACATAAAATTTATTCATTTTATGAAGAATTTACAATTAAATAAAGTATATTATTAATTTAAAAAAAAAATTAAATAATACACACACGCAAACACACACACACAACATATATATATATATATTCTTAATAAAGTGAATAATTTTTTATTGTAAGTATACTTGGAATTTGGACTCAATCAATAATAATAATAAAATACAGATAAATTTTAAACAAAATTTTCAAAATAATAATTATTTTTTTATTTAACATAAACAATTGAGTGTAATTCTGTGTTTTTTTTACAATTTTTTCTACGTTTTTCTGTTTTTTAATAAATAAAATATATGATAATTATGTGCAAATTTATACCCTTAATATTGTTCCTCCATGGAATTCTTTGCATTCTTTAATACTGTTCTGTTTGACAAGATAGTGATTAATTTATTTTTTTAATTGAACTAGATAATTTTTAATATTAAATATAGAAAGTTTAAATATAAACAGTTTGGAATATACTCAAAAACCGAAACGTATGTAAGTAATTGATTTATTAAAACTATGTGTAAAGCAATATATGCGTTTGTCTTTTATTTTTGTTTATATAATTTTCGGGTTATTTTAAAAGTATCGCACTAATTCTTTTTAACTGTCAGTAAACTTTGAGTGAGATTTGTTATTATTTGCCCTTTAGTAATATATATAATTCGTATTTACGGATAATGGTACAGCCTCTTAAAAATGTAATTATTTTTTGTTATGTGGTTTATTTTTAGAATTTCAATAATTTTAATTTAGTAATTAGGAACATTCGATTTCTTCGCGGCGCATGCTTTTATAAATTATAAGAATAGTCAAACTAAATCGGAAATTGTGTCGATTTAAAGTAATTTAAAACTAGCCATTTTGTTTTCCTACTTTATAACACAAACTGCTATAAATTTTCAATTACATTTTTATAGTTCCTATTTTTGTTACTTTCCTGTTTCATCAGTAATTATGTAAATGTTCCGAATTCACTTGTAAATATATGCTTGTTTTGCATTGTTTCAATGTATTTCGTTTAATGTTTAAATTTTTTATTTTACATTCATTAAGCTGTTGCAGAACAAATTGTTTTGAATTTCACTTTTGCAACCATTTGTGTAATCTATTAAATAATATTTTATTAGAGGGGTTGTCCGCTTTTCATTTTGTTAAGTTTGAATATGTTATTGCAAACTTAAAAGGTTTTGATGAATTTTTTTTCAGTGTTTTGAAGATTTATCAGTATTTTAAAAATTATAATAGTAATTAACATTTGAACGCACCAGCATAACTAGAAAAGGTCAACTGGAATGTAGCGTTGTCAGCTGTGATTAGACTATCAGTTTTAATTTAGATCCTGTAATTACCTCATTTTCTTTTTTTTTGTTGTATTTAAAAGAAATATTATTTGATCATTTTATGGTTTTGTAGAATTTTCGGTTATCATCCAAGTAATATTAAAATGTTTTGTAGGCCTGACCGATATGTAGCTGTAGATTTTTTATTTGTTCCGAATAAGTCGATAAAATTTTAATAAAACAAACTAGGGAAGTAAATTTAATAAGAGGTGCGTATTATTTTTTTATTTTTTGGAAATCTGGTTTTAAAATTGTTCCTGGAATTTTGTATTCTCTGTAAATGTATTTGATAAGAATGGCACGCACATTCACTTCCCTGGTTTATTTTTTTGTAAAAATTTGACTGATTTATTCGGAACAAATAGAAAATTTACAGCTATATATTAGTCAGGTAGTCAAGGAATTTTAATTATATTACTTAGATATATCTCTACATAACCGAACATTCTGCTGAATTATAATCTTACCTTTTTGTGGTACCGTTTCTTTTTTTGGCTTGTTATGCTCGTTGAGTTTTTTACATTGTTCTTATATTAAAATTAAGTTATACAAGGATGACCACCCAGTCGGGAATTTCGGATATGGAGAAAACCGGGAATTTCATAGTAAAATCGAGAAAAAAATAGAAAAAGTCGAAAGGTATTTTCGGTAAAAGGAAATTGTTTAAAGTAAAAAAACAAAAGCGTTTTTTATTATGTTTCGCGTTATTTATGTTTTTTGCAATATTTAGACCATAATGAAGTTGTTTAATTTTGTATGCATGAGTACTTGGAAATAAACAACATTAGTTGATGTAAGTTCTTTTAGAATGTGAAGAATTTTTGGATCAAAAAAACCGGTTATTTTAAAATTATGTTTGTTTGAGCATCCTTTTATAGTTTTTCATTTTTACTCTTGTTTGTTCTTGGTTTTTAAAGTTATTTTTTTCTTAAAATGTGATATATAAAAAAAAAATTATAGTAGTGAATTTTTTTGAACTGTTATAAACTATATGTGTGGCTTATGAATTTATATTAAGTAGTGGTACTGCATTTTAGTTTTTAGTACTTTTGTCTGATTTAAAAAAAGTAAATATGTTACGCACGAATAATGAAATCGCACAATTTTTGTAAGAAGCAAACAGTATCACATTTCATGAATTGTATAACACCGTTGTTCAGTTTGTGAAATATGCTATTTTAAATAATTCATGAAATGTGTATAATTGTTTTTGATAATTTCTGAGTATGGCATTATTACTGATTTTGCTATGTGAAAAAAATGTTTCAATCTGGAAATTTTTTTTATTTTTTTGAAAGTTCATGAAATGTGCATAATGGTTTTTTGTTTATTTTACGTATTGTACAGTTCAAGGAAATTATAATTTTGTTTACTTATTCGTTTATTAATTCTACTTGTTATTGTTATTTAGCACTAATTATGCTGTGTAATGTTGAATTAAGTACGAAGTAATTTATTTTACACTTGTATTTCTTTAATTCTATGAACTACACGGTACATGAAACAAGCAAAAGCCACTATGATCATATCATGAATTGTTTAAAACCATACATGTGTCACAGATTGTACAATGGTATTATGCCACACACATATGTGTATATATATATATATACACATATATAATCCTCGTGTTATAAAATATCTTTTTCTTTAAAACAGATACAAAATATAATGTAGTAACTACAATATTTGTAGTTATAAAATATTATACAATAGCAAGCTCCATTTGGAAATGCCCGTATACTGTTTATCTAATAGATAAGAGTTGAATTGTTTAAAATTATTTTACTTTGAAAATTGATTTATGAATTCAATAAAAGCAAAAGAAAAAGAGAGGATCTATTTTTTTCCATACAAACTAAATTTGATGATGTTATAATTATTACTTTAAGCAATTGTCAACTATTATTGCAGTCATTATATGAATAAAGTTTTCTTGTAATTCAGTATCTTGATATATTGAAAAAGATTGTGAAGTGTTTATTTTACCATAAATGGTAAAATTTCCGATGTTTATATATTTTAATTTATTTGATTATAATGCGAAATATAACTGTAGGGGTATTAGGGCAAATTTCTGTGATTTTAATTTCAGATTTTAAATTGTTAATCTATTTAAAATGACACTAATCATTATCTGCATACGGAAATATATTGCAGTTTAAAAACATGCCTTATAATCATGGGTCAGTATTCGTTATTACCCAGTTATATTATGTTTCATTTTCCACAAAAAATTTGCTTAATCATTTTTTCTGCATATACATTTTTTTTTAAATATATTATAAAACCTATTGGAAATCCTATTTAATATATTATTGGTGTTACGAGGGATTCGAGTTTAGAGATGGCAGAGAGTAATTTTTCTAAAATATTTTGTTTGCTACTGGTTAGTTTTTTGTTTTTTTAAGGGTAGCATAAATATTTTTAACAATGGTTCTCCATATTTCTTTTGTATCAGAAAAAGTGTTTTTGTGATACATAGTAGAGAACACGTAGTAATGCGTTTGTTTAACGGTTGGCAAAGTTTAGGTAAAGGCGTATACTGTATGAAGCTTACCGTATACAACGGTATTGTATTAAACTATAAGTTCGCAGATGTAAATTAAATAGTTTTAGGAAATACTTAAGAAAGATTCCCAGTAAAAATTGTAGATAACTTCGAAATAAAATGCTTCGAATTAGAAAATTGGATTAATACTGCTGTGTTGTAAAGTTCTGCTAAAACAATAAAGCTTTCAGTATAACGATAACATTGCCATTGTTTCTTATAGCGCTGCGTAAGTTATCGACGTTTATTTCGGATCTTTTATCGGATTTAAAGTTGGATAGAAAATGACGTAAACCTTCAGCAATATTCGGTTGCGTATTAAAAAATTAATATCTTAGAACCAACGGATTATTAAATAAAGGGGGATGGGGTGTTCCTGAAGCAACTTCAAATTCAAACTGTTTCGGTACAGGTTGCTATTTTAATTTTAATTTTATCGTTAAATGCGATTGAAATAAATGTGGAAGGTAATGATAAAGCGAAAAACAATTTTCCGTTATGTGCAGTATACATGGTTTTTATGGCGCCCAAATAAAATTAGAATTCTAAATTGTAGTATCGCATAGAGCATGGATTAGAGTTATCAAGAAGGAATCCCTGTGAGAAAAGTGTGTATCTCGTACTCTGTCTTTAAGCTGAAAATAAAATTATATCCTTTTCGTAGATAATTCAAGATTTATAATCCATTATTTCATCAATCGACCGTCGTGGTTTGTATGGAGCGTTACTTTCAATTTCGAGTATAAATTCAAAACTAAAAAAGGGAAAAAATTTAGCTGATTGGTAATTGGTAGATTGTTAATTTTTGGTCATCGTCGCAGCTCTTGAAACAAGAGATAGCGTGCAACTCATATGATCCTATTTCTGGCATCCGTCGCTGTTTTCTGAAATGTTTTGCTAATCAGATTCGATGTTACCATTTCCAGTCTTCTTCTCCCTCTGTAGGGTTTTCCTTGTATTTTTCCCTGTGCTGCCAACATGTAGATTCCGTTTTTTCGTATCTCATGAGCCATGTATTTCGCTTTCCTTTTCTGGATACTGTCGACTATTACAGGTTTTCCTTCTTCTACTTTGGTTAAAACAATTTTATTACTGACGAAGTCTGTCCGGGGAATTTTTAACAGTCTGCGATAACACCACATTTCAAAAGAATTTATTCTTTTTTTACTATATGCACTCATCATAATCCATGTTTCGCATGCATACTGTAGTATTGACCATACGTAACAGCGCATTATTCTTTTTTTGAGTTTCAAACTTAATCTGGAATCCTTTAGTGCGCGACTCAGGTTGTTGAATGCCTGTTTCGCCATTCCAATTCTTGATTTGATTTCTTTGTCATCTCTGCCATCATTAGTGATGAGGTTACCTAGATATCTAAATTCAGTTAAGTTTTCTATCTTCTCTCCGTCTATATAAATATGTATATCCCTGCTTTTAGTTCTGGTAAATTTAATGATTTTTATTTTTTTTTGTATTAATCTTCATTCCATATCTTAAACCGATTTTATTTATTTTGTTCACCATTTTTTGTAGTTGTTCTTCTGTGTTTGCCAGTAAAACTTTATCATCCGCATAACTAATTTCGTTTATACGTTGTCCATTTATTTTCACTCCCATTATCCCTATATTCGCAGCTTGCTTAATCTCTTCTGCATATATATATTAAATAATCTGGGTGAGAGTGGACATCCTTGTCGTACACCTCTTTTAATATTGCTTTTCTTATCCGAGAATTCTGCATTTATCTTGATTTTTGCACTTTGTTTTAATAAGCTGGAGGTCTGAATTATCGATATTATATTTTTGCAGTATTGTTATAAGCTGTTCATGATCAACTCGGTCAAACGCTTTTTCATAGTCTACAAAGCATGCATAAACTTCCCTGTTTGCGTTCAAGGTTCTTTGTATTATTATCTTAAGTAGGGCTATTGCATCTCTGGTTCCTTTACTTGGGACAAAACCAAACTGCGTATCGCCTAAATTGTCATCTAGTTTCCGCTCTATTCTGCTATTTATAATTGATAGAAGCAGCTTCAGTGAATGACTCATTAGTGCTATTGTTCTATATTCGGAACACGTTTGCGAGCTACTCTTTTTTGGAATCGATATAAAATTTATGCTTTTAAAATCCTCTGGCAGTGCGCCTTCTTTGTAAATTTTATTAAATATCTGTAAAAGTTGTTTCTTCTCATGCTGCGATTGTTAATTTTTGAGTTTAAAATTACTAGGCAATAAACGTAAGAATATACTTAAAGACTCTACAACACCCCTAAGTCTGAAAAAAAGTTTTTGACTGGTGTGTTCTGCCAGTTTTAACATATGCTAGCGAAACATGGGTATTAACCAAAAAAGTGGAACAAAAAATTATAATTAATCAACGAAAAACGGAAAGGTTTATGTTGGGGATTACTTTGAAGGACAGTGACAGATGCAATATACACCATTAAAAATAGCAAATGGAGATGGTGCGAACATGCGGTTAGAGACGAAGACCACCGGATAAGTGTGGCAGCATCATTGAAACCTGATGGCAACGACCCTTAGGGCTACCGAGAATGCGATGAACAGATGAAATTCAAAAATTCACAGCAAACTGGCGGGAAGAAGCACAAGATCGCAGTGTTTGGAAAAAATTGGGGGAGGCCTTCGTTCAGCAGTGGACTGATAATGGCTAACGAAGAGGGAGAAGAAAGCAATCAACGAGTAGGTATTGATAATTTCGCTGAAGACATGTATTACAAGCATAAAATGCAATACCATTACTACATATATCTTAGTCGAAACATAACGGGTTTTCAAGATATCACTTTTTTGATCCTTTGGGAAACTTGTGGGGTAAGGTTTTAGAAATTGAATAAAAGAAACAAAAAAACAAATCCTATTAAGTTTTCTTGGAATCTTTTTTGTAGTAATCATATTATGAAGAAAGATTATTAAAAGATACATAGTAAATGAAAATGTCAAATACCGAATGATATTTTTACAGTAATATAAAAAATATTCCCATCTTGTAATAGTATAGATATTTTTTCGTTAATCTTTATAACAACAATTATTCGATTTTCGTTATATTTTTTCCCCTAATTTTTCTTTTTCTTTCTGAATAATATGGGTTCTAATTTATAAACAGTATTAGTCGTATATGAAATCCTTTTAGGATTGAAAGCATGCGAGTGGTGTAAGTTCGGTAATAAGATATATATATATATATATATATATATATAAGTAAAGTAAAGCAAGTCCCATACCCTTGACAGGTCGTCGGGGGTTGTGAAGTTAAGGTTCACAATGTACTAAGCCCAACGGCACTAATGAGAGTAGGAGGGCCAGTTATTTTCTCTCGGCCACCTTTACTTTCCCAGATTTCTCCAGTACCCAATTACTTCAGGCTGGGTAAACCTGGGAGCGACTTGGATCCGGAACGAGACAAGTCTTGAACCCGTGACCTCTGATTTGGTAGTCAAGCACTTTAACCACTAGGCTATCGCGCTGCCTATATATATATATATATATATATATATATATATATATATATATACATACATATACATATACATATACACATATATAATTATTACAAATTATTTGGCTTTCCTACAAGCTAACAGGTCATGTACCGTAACCGTTCCGTTGGTATATAAAATAAGAACACGGAGCAACGGATCTCTCAAGAAGGGATGCAGGTAGAGTTCCTTTGGGTGTTGGCACATGTCAGGGGCCCGGAAATGAATGTGCAGATCGAGTCGCCAAGTCAACGTTTTCTGCCCCTATACCATTTGATACCTCACCGCTAAAAATAGTTTCCTTCCTACATAGGAGTATGAAAGAACATTGGATTTCATCCTAGTCCCAAAAAGAAGAAACTCTTACAAGGACCATCAAATCGAACATTGAACCTTGGTGGCCACCGATCCAAATGTCAGAAAAAGAATTCTTTGTCCTCATCAGATTGGGACACATATCCGTATCATACAATCATGTCTTTCAGGGAAGTCTCTCCTCTTACTTACACATTCCGCAATGCAGTAGTGGCATCTTCTGTTGATCACATCCTAAAAAAATGCAATCGTTTTAGTTGAATTAAGGACGAACCTCTGCACACATCCAGAATAGGTTCAGACGGTTCTAATTTTCCTTAATACTATTAACCTTTTAGACATTCTGCATAATAATGCCGCAATGAGTCAGACAGTTATATGCGACAAACGTGCAGATAATCAGAAGGAAAAAAAAGGCAACAGTTGCTTTTCTAGAGACTATTAGTTAACGCATCGTTTACCTTCGTATGAGGTACATAGATTAATACATTTTTTATTATTAAGATGGTCTTTTTGAGTTGTAGGGGAAATTTTTGTTGATACGGTCGATTTGTTGTTGAATTCGTAATTCATTTTCTATTTTAACGTGTTAGAGTTTTACTACTGTTCGTTAATTTTTTGGATCGTCAAAATTTTTCGAATTTGATGGTGAGATATTATTCTGAACAACCGATATTATATTATGTTAGTTCAAAGAAAAAAATTAAAATGTTTACTAGCTTAAGTTTTAAAAGAAACTGTTGGTTTAATAGTAAATAAACAATTAAAAAAAAAATTAAACAAAAGTGTTCTTTTTTTAAAGATCGACATTTAGTTTAAAAATTTAATACAAAGGCACTAGAAAGTAAAAAAATATAATTACTCGATAAAAAACAATATATTTCGCAGTAATATAGTGTTTATTAAAAACAACACTAATACTTATTAAGCCAAATTTGAATTAGAACAATAGTTGGAAACAATATAATGAGTATAACAACACAATCACTCGTTTTCTATAAGCCAAGTATTTCATCAGAAATATTTAATCTGGTTTTTTAATTATCATTGCAATTTAAATTTGGCGTCAACTCTAGTGATTATTAGAGTTTAAGAGTAATCGTAATATCCTTACGTATATTTTACTGTAAAATATATTTTCTTTTATTACTTTTTACTTTTTAGTGCATTTTTATTGAAATTTTAGAATAATTTTAATAATCATATAATTAAATTTTCTAAAATTTTCTAAAAATTTAATTTAGTCTTATCAGTTTTTAAAAATAATAAAATATTCATAAATTGGTTATGCTGGAAAAAAGTTTACTATATAGTAGTTTGACAGAGAATAGATGGATACTCTTGCAACAAGTCCAATGTTAATTTTTGAACTTTTTGTTTAGCTATATTAAAAATGTCCTTTCCAGTTTGTTTTCATGTAATAGTATAACACTCTGATAATAATTTTAAGTCAATCATGCTTTGTTATATTAATAATAAATTTCTCTAAAGCGAAAGAGTCTTATCATTCTGATGTATCATCGGGTAGGTACTATTGGGTACTTCTCCCTTCATACTCAATATTTCCCTGTTAAGAATATTGCTAAATGGCCTAGATGGCCAGTTTGTAATACAATAACAATTTAAAAAAAAAAAAAAAAAAAATTCCGATGTTACTCGTATGGAACCACATTACTGGCCAGTGCACTTTCGAATAAATAAAGAATCATTAAAAGCAGACCGCATGATTAAAAGTTACGTGTGATGAAATGCATAAAAAAACAAAAATTAAGAGAAAACATACGCCCGGAGGAATAATTTCTCCATTTTGAAGTCCGTTAAAAATGTTTCCTAATAATAAATAAAAATTTCAGATAAAAAAAATATTCGGAGCATAACACGTTTTAGTTTCTCGATGTAGTGAAAAATCGAAAAAAAAAAAATCTCCAATTATTTTATTTATATTTTAAGTGGCCATAAGAATTCACCTGTGGTGTATACGTTATTATCGAATAAATAAATTTAAATATTTGAAGCTTTTCGTATAAGCGAATTTGATATACAGTTGAGAAAGTTTCAATTTTTATTTTTAAACACATCTTACGATCACGTATAATCAAATGCGGTGGCCTTTTTAACATGAAAGTTTATGATTTTAGTACCAAAAGTAATTTTACTTATTTAAGACTAAAGTGTATTTAAGTTTTAAATTTTAGTCAAATGGATTACCCGATTTCAGAAAAAGAGGTATAGAAATTTGATTTTTTGCGGATTGTCAAAAAAAAAAAAAAATAAATAAATAAAATAAAGCCAACGACGATGTAATATTTGTGCCGAATGATCTACATGTAAGTGTTGAACTGTGATATAAGTATTGCAATTTTAAACAGGATGAGCTTGTTCTTTTGATCAGCTATGAGTTAATTTAGTGCAACCTAGGCGGTGAAGTCTTACGACTACTATATTCTTACTTTTCTATTGTTCACAGCCACTACTAATAGATTTCCGAATTGAGGAAAGCAACAGTTGATTTAAGATGCTTAAAAAGACAAATTAACGATTCAAGATAGTTTACTAAAAATATTTCGAAAAGCGAAAAAAGCCAGTTAATATCAGACTTTAATAAGCATATCGTATATTTGAACATTACGATTAAAAGTTTTGAAGTTCGACTTTAATTTTTGAATTTTCAAATATCTTAAAAATTATGAAAGCTCTGCCACAATAGTGTAGGCGAGGGAAGTGCGAAAATTGCATAATTTGCAAAATCGATAAAATTTGATTCTGTCTGTGTGTTCGTGTTTAGTGCGTGTCGCAACTTTCTGCAGCTTTGTTTCGATGTGGCGAATGTGACGTCGAATTGGTTTAAATTGACGTCATTTTTATTTTTCACTCTAAATTTTCTTTGCAGGCGATAAAAAATTATACGCGAAAAACTCGTAGGCATGACTGTTATATATAAACTGAGGGACTCGAAATGATGTTTTCAGCATCCGCGATTGAAGAAAGCTTAATACAGTTTTTAATTTTTCGAAAGAATTTGTGTTTCAGAAAAATAAAAACGACAAACTCGCTGAATTTACAGGCAAATACATTTAACGTTATTCGATATTTGGTTGAATTAACTGTGCTTATCGGATTTATAATTCACCTGGAACTGAAACTTCCATTGGTCTGAAGAGCTCTATTTGAAAATTATTGCTACAGGAGAAAAGTGTTGAGAAATGGTGCGTGCTAGGAATGAAACTGTCTAACCAAGCTTTTTCACTATAGCTGCTTACATCTACCAATATACATTTTTCCGCGTGCAAAGTGCGCAAAAGGGGTTTGATATATGTCGGTACGCGTCTTCTAAATTCCGAACCGGAGTGTGTGCTGATACGATGGATGGGTGGGTGTAGAGATAGTGTTAAAATGTTTTTAAAAAATTGCGTTTTTTAATAATTTCGAAAGCTTTATATATAGTATCTTTGATTTTAAATGAAACTTGAAAAAGTACACGCAAACTGACGACTACGTCAGGAACAATGATGTGTTTATGTAGTGTTTTTGTTTTCGTACGTTTCGCACCGACTGTGGATGCAGAAAATTTTTTAAAATTAAGAGCAAATGATCTGGGAAACGTAATTGCGCTGTAGCAACTTTCAGTTCTTCTTTTTAATTTTGTATGTGCTAGGCTGGGGACACACGAGCGTTAATTTAGCGTGCGTTATGACGAACGTTGTAGCATTACTTATAAAGAACAAGTAGCATGAAGCATGAATCACACAAAGCAACCCGTGGTTAGAGTAATACGAATAGAATGCTTAAACTAAACGCGCGTTGTAGCATAATACGCGCGTCGGATTATTCAACGTGCATTAATCGAAGCGACGCAGTTGCTTTGTTGTGATTCACGCAGTTTGACCTTTATTAGTAATGCTGCAACGTCCGTCATAACGCTCGTAAGTCCCCAGCCTTAATGTTGCTAATATCATCGAATAGCCGTAAACAGTTAGGAACAACAAGTAGTTTAGTCTAGAAAATTGCGAAATTTCGGAGGGTGAAAGCTTTTCGGTTACTGGCTATAGGTGATACTGCCACGGATTCTGAAGCTTCAACAACCCATGATGCAGTTAATCTTAACAAAGCCGGATAAATTTCCAGTAGCAGTTTCAACTTTTACAGCATGTTTTACAAATGTGTCTTTAAAATAAGTCACTGTTCTCGTACTGGTTTTAAATCAAACCGGAGGAGGAGAAAGTATTATGCTAATATTTTCGTCTTGAATGCTTCAATCGAAAATCAATATCAATCAAGTTGGCGAGAGAAGGAAAACAACAGAATAAGGAAGGCTAGAGAGAATTCGAACGAAAACAGAAAATGCCGAATTGCCAAAGTACTTAAAAAAAATAAATAAATAAATAAAACGTACACCTAAGGAAACGGGAGAAAAAACTAATGATTTAAACAATGAGCAAAAAAAAGGTTTTCTACACTGTGATGATTTTTAGATCGTCATTGAGTTCAGCATCGCCTTAGTTCAATCGTTTTGGGATTTAAAAATACCTTTACACACACTAATTATCGTCACTCTTTGAAAACCGCTGGGATGAGGCAATACGAAGCCAGTAAAAGAGTATGGCCACACTTATTCTACAAGATGGCTACTTTCTGAAGAACTGGGAAAAGACACAAGGACTATCTCCAATTCTGGTAAAAAAGGAATAAAATTTGAAGAGGATACAGAAATACCTGCATGTTATATGGAAGATGAATGTATTAAAAATAATTGCAAAACTCGACTATTTGTGTATATTTACTTTATACAGTTAATGAAATGTTTCATTTTATTTTGCTAATAATCAAAACGATGGAACGGGAGATTACGGTGGAAACGAATTTTGTGCATGTATTGACAACAAGTATAAATTTAAATTGATCCGAGGTGTCTTTTTTGTTCTACTATAGTTAATAATTTTCGTCTGCCTGACATATGTTTAAACGGTTTTTAAGTAAATCGGCGATTGAAGCGACTTTTTCTCAAAAACAATCAGAAAAAAGATGTGTAATATCAATTAGTATTTTTTACTAAATTAAAATGCACATTTATAACATTTTGTTCTTTTCTTAATTAGTAACAACTTTTTAAATAACCACATTTTCATTCCTTTTCTAAATTTTTTTGCGCTCGTGTACAAAGTAGTTTAGATCTAAATATTTTTTATATCGTTTAGATAGAAATTATTTTGTTTCCAGTGAGTTTTTTTTTTTTTTTTTCGGTCTAAAACCATATGTATTACATAATTGTTGTAAATTGCTTAGTCACGTAAAACTGTTGTACTTTAATTTCCGCGTTTATTAAAAACTTTTTATTACATTTTAAACTTTTTTTTAAAAATCAATTTTTATTTATCCATACGATCCGTGTAATTATGCTAAAGGCAATAGTTTTTTTTTTTTTTGAATTATCCAACATATTTTATTTCCGGTAATTAAGGCGATCATTAATTTAAATGTATTGATTAATAAATTAATGTGCTATATTCTTCGTTTAATAATTTTTATTCAGTTAATTTTCACTTCTTTCAGCTTAATTCTGATTTTTTTTTTTTTTTTTTTTTTTTTTTGTTGGAAATATATTTATATACATATTTTTTACGTTAATTATGAATTTAAAATCAATATTTATTAATGTACAATATCAGTTCTGCATTATGTAAAATACGTCGATGAGGGTGGGTTTGTTTTCGTCACTATCTTATTTGTTTTATAATCACGAATTATTAGGAGTAGAAATGCCAAAAAGTATTGTAACAATATGTTTGCAGAAACTGGAAAAAAAATTTAATACATACGGCTTAATGGGAAACAATATAAAAATAAAGAACTTAACAGATTTTCCAAATATTTGGACTTTTGGCGTGCTATATATATTTCAATTAATTTTTAAGTGTATTTAATTTAAATATTAATGTAAGAATGAAAAAATAAAAATAAATCAAAGCTTACACATAAAAATAAAACTTTTGCAAGAAAAAAAACTTTGTCAACACATATGTGCTTATGTATAAATTTGAATTAAAAACAGAAAAATAATAATCATTTTTATTTCAAGCCCAATGTAGTGAATGGATAAATAGAACTTATTGAATAAATAAATAGTATATGAATGACGGAATGCTAACGAGCAAATTAAAAGATGATACCAGCGGCCAAAGAAAGTGTATCCAAAAAGACGATAAATGCGCTTGTGAAACCGCGGATAACGGCCAGTATATATAATTGTTTTAATTCGCGAATTTTTAAAATAAAAGAGCGCTACAGTCCCCGTGTAGTGTATACTTTTTAAAAATAGTGATACGAATGCATCGATTAAAAACAATTAAAATATCTAAAACTGCCGGCAGAGAGAGAAATATTTTAAATTTAATGCTTTTTAAAATTAAATATTAACTATACTTATTTCTTCATATTTACATTTCACTGGCAATTAGCGTTGATTATACTTTTTCAATTTCTTTCCACAGAATAAAACGAATAATAAACTTTTTTTTTTTATTATTACCGCTGTCTGCTTCGAGCACTGAGTTGATTATAGGAAGAATTGTAGGCTAATAATTTTAATGAAAATTTACAATAAGCTACATTATATATTTTCCAATTTTTGGTTTTGTAGTTTGATATTCATCTTTTAGGTCTTTGATGTTCCACAGTTTTTCTATTTTGTAGTAACGAACATACGTCGATAAAAAAAAAACAACAAATTAAATAAAATGAAACTAATGAACGTGGTATTATTATTATAAGCTATTATGTTAATCTATATTTTTATTCCCTAACCACGAGATTCTGTTGGCGTAAGTGCAAACTTTTTAGCGCCATTAATAAAAATTAATTTAATATGTAATAGCTTTAAAAACTTGATCGTTAAACGCGTGCTTTTATATTTTTTATCGCTTAAAATAACCTTTAAGCTCTCTTGCTCCATTTTCCAAAGTCCTATCATTTCCGTTTTTATTTGATGCCCCCCCCCCCTTTTTTTTTATAGTTCCTAAACCATATTTAAAGTTTGTTTTTCTCGCATATTCGTTGTTTATTTTCATTTATTATTTTAGGAAGAAGTTTTTTTTTTTTCTTCGTTTTTGAACGACTACAGTATTCTTGAAGAAGAGTTATTCCTTAATTTTGTCTTTTTTGTTTCCCTTAAAAAAATGTATTAGTTGTTATTTTCTCATTCATAACAGCATCTTGAAAGCTCTTCTATTTTCTTTGACTTTTTTCCGCATTTCTGTTTCGTACAACAAGACAATTTATACTATTTTTAATTACAATTTTTTGAAAATCTATTTTCACGTTACTAGAGCGTAAGTCCTTGCTTTTTCACTACCATATCCTTTATTCTCTTGTTGTTAGCCGTTTTAGTTTTTTCAGTCTCCTCTTTTTTTTTTCGCTCACAATTAGCATTTCATCAGACAAATGACTAAGGTTCGCATTTTGCAAATAATATATCGTGTTTTCTTCGAATGTTTCTTACTTTCTTCGGAACGTTCTCTCTTCTATTCTCAGCTTTTGCATCTTTGTCTCCCTACTCCATACAATGACTTTTATGTTCTCTTATTTCCTTCGTTGTCAGTTGTTCGTATTCTGGTTTCTTTCATTCATTCTATCTCGCACCAAATTAAAATCTGATATATTGTACTCCTTTGGAGCTATTATTTAGATTCCTTGGTTAATTGGGCTGTTGCTCTTCGGTGCCCCCCCCCCTCGTAAAAATGCTCCTTACATTTTTTTAAACGACCTTTGGAAATTTTTATTAAATTTGACACGAACAATTTTGAAAAAATTTACCATTTGTAGCATTTTTGATCTTTGTAATTTTCTGTTAAAACAAAAAAAAAAAAAACAGAAACAAAAAACGTTGAAGATCGGTAAAAGTGTAGCTGAGATAATTTAAAAAATCACATAAGTGCCTGTTCAGCAGCTCACTGTGGGGTTAAAACTCGAGGAAAGATTTCTTTCCTCATACTCCCGAAAGGTTTAGTTGAAGGATTGCTTCGAAGTCCCGTTTATCATTTTCTTATTCGATTAGGCCTTTTAAGTCGGTCATGTTAACTTTGATATCTAGCAGATTATTTACAGTTTTACATACGGATTAGTTCAATCCGGATCGCTTTAAGAAGTCAGCGAAAGGCTGTGCGTGATCGTAATATACGAAATGAACTTTATAGTAAGTAGTAGTAAAAATTTTAGATGAAATATCCGGATGAACATAAAATCTTACGAACTGCAAAAACATATAAATGTGTTTATAATTAAAAATAAAGTTCGGATAAATCATAGTTTTAGTAACGTCAGATATAGCTTTCCTTACTACAATTATGTAAAGTGCTAAAAGAAAAACAATTTAAAAAAATTTTGAATACTGCATTAATAAATATCAAGAGATACGGAATAACTATAACGGGCTTGCTAAACACTTCTTTTCCAACACTTCATAGATAGAATGAATAATAAGCTAATTTTTTTAACGTGCAGTTCATATCCTGGACATGGTAATTTTAGAATTTATTTATATAAGTTTAAAATTGTAGATAATGAAAACTGTAAAAGATGTAATTTCATAGATAGTGTAGGGCATATACTAGATGGTTGTAGTCACGCTAATAAGATATTTAATAATTTATACGTAACGGATTTAGTTACAAATCTTTTTAAAGAATTTAATAAATTCACTGTCGAAGAAATGACACACTGTAAGCATTAGTATTAAGTATTTTTAATAAGAACTAAGTAGTACGCGATTGTAAAATGGGATCACAGGCAACTAAAAACTTAGTTGAATGGGGCCTGTTGTGAATATTATTGTAATAAGAAAAATTGTAATATTATATTAAAAATAAACGGCCTCGCCCAAAGTTTCGGGAATGAGAAAAAAAAAAAAACATAAAATTTTTCATACTTCATCTGGCTAGTGGAATCGAAAATCAGATATGGAATTCAGGCATAGGGAATGGCTAGGAAAACATACGTGGGGAAAATAAGTAAACTGCAAATAAAACACTTGAAATTAATATCAGATCACAGATACGAGACCGAAAGTGAAATAATACGAAAAGAAGACATACTGAGCGTTAGAGGAATGTATTTATTCATAAAGATATGGGAATATATAATGACAGATAGGGAAATAGAATTGGAGGAAAGAAGAAAAATAGAATACCGGCTGAGGGAAAACTATTTGTATAAACTGCCGTTAGCTAAAACAAAGATAAGGGGAAGAACAAAATAATACGTTATAACGCCGTTGTTAAATAAAATGCCTAAAGGAGAAATAATAGAGGAGGAAAAAATTGGGGTGAAAAAAAAGAAAATAAAGGGAATGTTAAAAGAAAAGAGGGAAATATAGGAACAATAATAAGCATTAAATAAGAGAAGAGGATACGGAAATAGTGATAAACAAAAGTGAAAAAAAGGAAAAGGAAAAGGGACGGAATAAGTTAGAAATAAGGAAAAATAGAATAAGTTTGTAATAAAATGATTTGCGCGGCGATAAGATTGTATGGTTTATAAGTAGTATAGTGTAGACATATTTAGATGTAAGAAAACTCGTCGACAAGCGTCTGGCTTGACGAGAACACCTGTAAATATTAATACATATAGATATATTTTCAAAAAAAAAAACAACCGCATCGAAATATTTACCGGTTTTGTCTTGTGCAGATTTTCTATACTGAAAGCTACTTTAACAGACACGATACATAATTTTTGTGTTAAAAATTTGGAAAAATTTTCATTTTTGAGTATTATCATTTTTAAATTTAAATCTATAATTAATGTGCCTTTAGTATGATTTTGAGGCGGAAAATATAGAATTTTATTATATTTTTTTGATATGTATTATCTGTTGTGAGATTTTCAGTGCATACGTTTATCGTCATATTTCCGCACCATTTATCAGCTTACTTTTTCTTATGTTGTACATATCTGCAACGCTAATTTTATAGCGAAAAGGGGTTTCCTTTTTTCTCATTAAAGATTTTCTAAGTTAGTTCTGACTTAACAAAGGAAATTTGATTCGCTATTTTCGCAGTTTGAAGTTTAATAATGCAAACTAGAGGAATAAGGTTTAGAATATTACCTTTTAATTATGCTGTTTGGTCATTTAAATGACATATCGCTCGCTAGATAAAAATATACAGTACTGTTGTTTTTTTGTTTTTTTGTTTTTTTTTTGAGTTCCTTATTATTACAGTTTAGTGTAGCGACTAGGCTCTTTCGGTGTGTGGGTAGATATTTATTTTCAGGAATATTAAGTACGTTGTTACAATTAATGTTAATTGTGTTTGTCGATTTCTCGGCTTAATGTAAGTGGCGGGTTTCCGCCAAAATAATCATTATTAATGAAAGGAGTGTGAAAGAATTTATACTGAAAGTGGTTCGGTGACAGAAGTAAAACTCGGCGCCGAATAATAACCGGTCACGTTAGTTTGATATTGGAATTATTGAATTTAGCTCGTGTTTATAGCTGTATTTCCGATAAAAGGCGCGCATTGTTCGATTTATAAAGTGAATTCGAAATGTACTGAAATGTACTTCCGTCATTTAGGTGTAGCTCAGTGAATAGGTCGAGAAATTTTTTTCAGTTGTGCAATTTTTATCTTCTTCTCCCTTAACATCGCCACTTGTAGTTAAAACAAATCCCACTTACGATGTCGGTAGTTCCTTCCAACATTCAGTTTTCTTGAAATAGTGCTTGGTGATATTTAGCTGCTGGTTCCTACACTTCTTCTTCTACTACCTTCTGATTTTCGTTCCAGAACTCGAGTTGCTGTCCGGTGGCATATATTTAATCTGAAATCAAATATTGCTCACATTAGACAGATCTGGGTAAAAATGAAGGTGTATCTAGAGGGGAAACCAACAAGTTGCCAATATTTTTTTTCAGATCCACATTAGATCCTTAAGTACATGATGAAAAATTTAATTCCACGATCCATACTTAGTAGGGATACGCAGGGTTCCCTTTACTTTTTTATTCCATCATTATGCTTTTCAGTATGTATAAAAGACTTGTGTGTATATATATGCGTGTATGTGTGTGTGTGTATCTTTGATGGACGTGAAATATTAGAAACATTAACATATTCGCTAGATTTATTCTGGTAACTACTTTTGTAATTGTTCTGTTACTGTATTTTTGATGACTCTCCTGTGGTAGTCGGGTCTTATCGTCGTGCTTTCTGCTACATTAGAGTGAATATAAAATCGTTTACTGTTTTATAATTAGCGATCATAATGTTTTGATATAGTTTTACGGTTTTTGTTATGATCGGTTGACGTGGTCACTTTTGACTCGAAGTTTATTTTAAGCGATGAACAGGTTCTTCCAGATAGTATCAAAACGATATGTATCAATTTCATGACTGAAATATTCATTCGCGGACCATCGGTTCACAACATATCTTATCACAGCAGGTTTTTCACTGTAGATATTGTACGCTATTGAAAACAGAACGTTTCCGTAGCTAACAAATTTTCTCGTTCACAGAGAAACATGTTTTTCTGCAGCGAAATATTGTCCTATCCGAAAGATGCGCATCCGTTGCGATTAATAAATCAGATATTTTAAGTTACGTTCGAAAGCTAAAATAGTTTTTTAAAATTTTAAATGAATACATTTGTTTAACCCCTGTTCACTATCGGACTACTTCAAAAATACGATACAGTCTCGTGTCAGTGATTAAAAGAACCGTCATTGCATATAAGTAAATTGAACGTTTTAATTAAAGTTCAATATTCTCTTTGACGTTTATAGGAACTGAGGAGTTGACAGTAAAATTAGCCAGGAAAATAAGAGAAAATGCTTTATAGTATTAAAAAGTGATGTATGAAGCGGCGGTAGGGAAAAAATAATTTGGAAAGGGCGATGTGTAAAATTGCACGTAAAGTAAAAATGTGCTATCATACCGGGAAGACACAATATATTATGCGTTGGAATGAGACTTTTTTTTTTTTTTTTTTTTTTTTTTGAAAGCGAAATGGCAGTTTTGGAAAACAGTGAATGAGCTTAGAAGGCGGATCAAAGTTATTAAAAGAAAAAAATAATTGATGTAAGTTTTGCGAATAAACGGGAAAAAACGTTTGAAATGCAGCAAGGATAGTTGAAACGGAGGAGCATGAGTCAAAGACCGAATTTTTACACACAATTTGCAAAGAGAACATTGCCGCAGATAGAGAATTTCAGTAATCACGTTCGGAGTAAACAATGTGGATTTGTACGGAAGAACAGGGAGTTACATGCGCTTCAATTGTTAGCTGGAGGCACGGCTTTCGGCGAAATTGAATCTTCCAAGAGTGAAAACAAGACGATAATCAGTACAGTGTAGTTTAAAGATAAATGAAACATAAGAAGGTAAACGAAGAAATGGTATACGAGAATTTGAGTGATTATTGTAAAATTTATACAGTTTGCGCAACAGGTTATAAAAGTGTCATAGAAATTTGACTGTTTTGTTGTTTTTTGCAAAATCGTTTGGCTTTTCCTCGGTCCGTATGGTGGGGCGGTTTATTTTCCTAAAATCGAATTATAATATTTTCCTACTCTTATAATTATCAAAGCACTTTGTTTTTTCCGGTAACTTATTTTGTCCCGTGTTTATCACTAAAACGTTAAAATGTGCGTATATTTTCGTGTACATTACCTAAAGTCGCTTTTACTTTGTTTACGTGTTACCCTTTGTGTTTCGGTATTTGTAATATACCTATTGGTTAAATTACGATGTAGATATTACGCGTGGACTGTTAGTCTGGCGTTATCGTTTCTTTGTAATATTGAGGTCAACAGGTAGTGAAATGAATGCGTCCTAATTATTTTATTTCATTTTTCTCTCTTTTTGTTTCATGCTTATTTATTGTTAGTTGGCAAATACTTAAAAATAACGAAACGACTTTATGGCGATGTTTTAGTTTTTCTTCTAACAAGAATATACAATTAATGTGTTATATATATATATATGTATGTGTGTGTGTGTGTGTACGTGTATATATATGCATATATAACATGTGCGCGTATACGTTTTATATGTGCGTGTAGTGAGAGTTATTGATTTCTTTTGTAAACTGTATTCTGCAATAGCTCGATGAAGGACGCCCCACTTGTCGGGATTAATAAAAAGACGAGTATAACAGAAGGCTGAGATATATTTATCAGTTTTTTATAATTACGCGTACATTTTCATTGCGTCTTACAAAATGACTCATTTAATTTTTGTTCTACTATTCGAAAATTCGGAACATCTGACAATTTCGTAGCTCGACGACTGCGCAAAACATTTGATGTAGAGAAGTCTTCTCAAATGTTGTTTGATATCTATTTTATCAGTAACCTCAATACGGGACAAAATTTATTCCGAGATTTCAAATTTTAAGAATTCTTCCCATTTTTTCCAAACCTCATCCTATGTTCTAAGTTTCGAAATGCTGTTAATTGTTCTATTTGGACTTACCGATCTTTTATAATTTGGGTTCCTACTTTCCGTATAAATTTTTGACAATCAGTATAATTTTTCAGAAAGCTCGCGTGATCTATTACCATCCGTTGTCTAGCTTTTGCAAATTTAATGTTGGTGTATCTCTTTAATTCTATTAGTGTGTGCGGCTGCAATAAAAAAAAAAAATGAAATTAAATGAAATTTTACATTTATCTGGCGAGAAAATTTAATAACTTCCGTTGTTATAAAAAAAAAGTATGTAGTTTTTTCACGGATGCATTACTTCTGAAGGAGCAGTAATTGGTTGGACTTATTTCCATCGGGGTAGAGAGTTAGCAGGATGGTACGTTCTGGAAAACGGGAAAAAGTCAGTGAATTTAGCGAAGGTTCGGAAATATAGAATTTGAAAGTATTAAAAATGATTGCTAAACTGTAGTATATGCACCGTCGTTGCGATAGCCTAGTAGCTATAGAGCACTTGGCTTTGGTTAAAGTCTTGAGTTCGATCCCGCAGGCGATCATTACAAAAATTAGATTAAAATAATCGCTGATAGAATCATAAGGACAATGGCAAGCATGCATACCATCATATGTGCGCTAGTCAGTATACAGACAGACATACTTAGGACCACTCTGCATTTGTATACTGATAAATCAAACGATTACAATATCAGTTCCAAGTTTTGCGTCTACACTAGCGTTGTATAATTTCCAGACGCTACACCTCTATATCTGTAAAGCTAGAACGTACGAATAGAGCTAGTCGCCGACACTCAGAACTGACTATGGCGCTACAAAAACAAAAAAATATATGCGCATTTTTTCTATATATGGTTAATACAAAATTTTATTGGATTATTTCACTAGTGTGATCAAAATGATGAAGAGATTACATGCATGTATAGACGCGAGAAGGAGGGATTAGATTTAGCGATTTGAGACTTTATATTATCGGAATTCGTATCGGGGCGTGGTAAAAAACATATTGCAAAATATTTGAAATTATATGTGCGGTTTTCTGGATGATTCTGAAGTTTTTCTGGTCGGAGAAAAGGCTGAAAAAAACCGGAAAACCGGTAAAAGTTTCGGAAATTTATTTTGAAAGAAAAAAAAAAAAAATAGTTACCCTGGTCGAGTGAGAATTTTCTAAACGAATACCGTGGAATGTTGTATATGTGTAGAAGGTGTTTAAGGTTCAAAAAAAAAATTTTACGTTGTGAAAAGTAATTTTTATAAACATAGAGTCGTAAAGAGCTGAAAGAAACGAATAAAGAGAACGTTATGATGTTTCCTTGTGATCGTGTTAAGGTGTTGAACGTTCCGGATTAGTAAACACCACGTTGATCAAGTTGAATGTAGGATCTGGTTTAAAAATGATAATTATAAAAAAAAAATTACACCTTGGTATTTAAGAAAAAATACCAAGGCCAAACAGTATATCGTGTAATATCGGTTTTTTTTTTTGGTCTGTGAGTAAAGGGATTTTTCATTTTTAACGGGAACAGTTATTTTAATCATCCTGGAAACTGAAACCGAAAATTTCACGATATATTTATGTTTCCTAGTGTGCGTAATTATTATATTTAAACAAATATTTATATCTTTTTCTCTGCGGTCGACGGGGATGTTATGTAACACGTATGCGCTTGAATAAATGTGGAGCTATTCACTTTCGCATTATCAGATTTCGAGAAAATTTGGTTCGGAGTTTTTTAATTTAAGAAAATATGACAATTTAGTAGTGTCACGATATCGAGTTAAATGTGTGGGTCAGTATCGATGCTTCTTGGTAAATGTAAGCTCGGGTTTTTGGTTTTGACGAGAAAATAAAAAGGAAAGGAAATTGTGTTCATACATTGTGAGCGGGGCTGAATTTGTAACGATAAATGCGCGTATATAATCAAAAATTTAGGGCCTTTATCGGTCGTAATGCATCTCAGTTTGTTTCTTCTATTTTCTTTATTTGTTTGTTATTTTTAAGTTCTATCGGTTTTACTCTTACTTCGTTTTTTAATGCAAAAAAATCAGTGTTGCTTGAAACTATCCGTTGTATTGTCTTTTTTAATGCGTAACAGATCTTTCGGACGGAGTAGAATTACAGCATGCTTATAAAAACAAAATTAAATCAGTACCTCCGTAGAGTACCTTTTATACGGAAGTACATTATAAAATGGATATTTTTTTTTTCTTTTGAGATGGTACGAAAAATGCAGTACAACTCTGCGTGTTTCGATTTAGTAAAAGCGAGAAATTAAACTGTTAATAACAAAGCCTAATGAAAGAACATTGCGTTAGTTCTTTTTTCTTTTTTTCGGTAACCTTTACAGATGATAATTTGTAATAATATTTCTAATGAATTTTGAATTTGTTTTTACTTCAACACAGATAATGCAACCTATATAAAAATACGTAACTTATGTTGAATAGTTAAAATTTCGCGATGAAATAAATGTTTTCATAATATTTGCATGGCGATACTTTATGCAAACTAAAATACACTTTTAATATTGAAAATAATAGAGTTACGCAATTGTAACTTTCGTGTTATGTGCGTATTACCGTTATGTTTTTAAATGTTTGTGAAACTCATGAATATATATAATAGATGTGTGTGTGTGTATATATATATATATATATATATATATATATATATATATATATATATATATGTATATGTATATTTGTTATATATGCTTTGACTGATCAGCAAGTTCGAAATAAATCCGAGAAAGGCTCCGTGACCCCAGGTACTTGCGATATTAAACGATAAACTATTTAAGTTGTATAGCGAATGTAAACTTTCGAAAGAAAAACTTCTTTTGAGGAAGTTTAAACGGTTTCGTTTAGTTGGCGAACGGCGGAAAAAGGGAAATACGCGATTTCTAAATCTCGTGTTTAGCCGTTATTTTTAGAAACAGTTTTTTTTTCTTTTTTTTTTTTTTTTTGTTTTTCAATAGGGGACCTTTATTCAGAATGAGTTAGAAAAGAATAATAAAATCACAGGAATGATCAGGTAGGGAAGAAGAAATTGAAGAGCGCTCATGATAATCTAAAATATGTAGAAAACCGATTCAAAATTAATCTTACGGCGTACGGTCTCTGTTATGTCAGTAAAAATGAGTTTTTGACACCGTATTCATAATTCTTGTTTCTGAATGTGAGTGTAAATTTGAAGACTGAAAGCGGAAAAACTTTTAAGACTAATTCTAAATAATGAAGAAAGTACCTGTACTAACGTTGTTTTTGATTCGTCACCTGAGCGGTATTTGTGTACTCGAAATTATCCATTTTTATTTACCATAATAGACAACTATTACAATAAGTAAATCTTCTCTATATTCGATAAGTAATTTTGTATTTTGACAAAAACCATTGAATTTAGTTGACTAGTTTAATTCATAGGAAATAAATCGTACTTCTTTTGCTGATGTATTTTTTAATTGTTTAGAGGTAGTAATTTTCATGACCAGTAGGTAGAAAATAATTAATTAAGCGATTTTGTCTCAGGTCCTTCGGAAAGAGTTTATTTAAAAAAAAAAAAAAAAATGCAAACAAACGTTTTTCTCCTTTTTTTTTTTTTTAATTTTTTAATTAATTCGCAATTCAAACTGTCAATTGTACTATTTATCGAAAACATAATTGGTCTTCTATTAAGTGTTTTAGTCGGATTTTACGATATGTTGAATACACAAAAAATGCTTGAAGATGACTGAGAGTTTTAGGCGCGTTCCTCTCACGATGACAGTTGTTCCTTGACAAAGTTATTAAATAAGAATAGTACGAGCTGTTTTTTGACAGCATGCTACTCACACAATATAATTTACAATTGCGAATAAATATTTTTATTGTCGGTACCAAATTCAAATAGTATATGAAAAGCAATTAGGTACTTTTTTCTTAAAAAAGAAAAAAATGCATACTTTAAAACAAACTTGTCGAGAAGAGATTTGAATAAAACATGTTAGAAACGTTTTCGGTAACACCTCATCTTCAGCATTAGAAAAGAGGAAAGAAAAGCGGGGTATTAGTTAAAGACGAAAGTGTATTGTACATAATCATCTGAATATCGGAAGGAGACCGGTCTAATTTTGGTATCTTTAAGATTCACCTATCATGGCACTTTCATCATTACTACTTATTAGTATGTTTTTTTCCATAATTCGGCGATAATTCGGGTCTTCTTTTCAGATGATATTCGGATAAAATATAAATACTCTGCAGTATTGCCCTTAACTAATGTTTTTTTGTTGCTTTTTTTTTAAATTTTCCTAGTACTAAAGATGTGTGATATTCCCCCGAAAAAATATTGTCAATGTGTTTTATTTAATATTCAATCTTAAGACGTTTGGTTACGTTTACTGAGATTATTCATTATTTTTATTACCTAACTTACGAGAACAGGATGCGTATAGACTACTACATTAAACCAGAAAGTATTTTCATCGATTTCGCTCTTTGTCATTTATATTTAGACGCACTGTATTCAAATCAAATCAATCAAATCAATTTTTATTTATATAAAATCAGTTAAATTTAAATATAACTTAATATAACTGCGAATGCGCAAAATTTGTGCGAACTGCAGAGTAGATACCAGAATTACGTAGGTCAAACCTGCACTTAGTAATTACTCAAAATTTAGGCTACAAAAAGAAACAATATTAAAGTGCCACACGTTTGACCGACGTTCACATATATCTGTTCCGAGTGTTTAACTTTAACAAAAATGTAGCATTACAACAAAAATAAAAATAAAAGTCCTGCCTTAATCTAAAATATAAACATACATTAATATTTATCCTAAACTTCTTTTAACACAGTCAATCACAGCCATTCATTTTCATTTGCAGCCACAACATCTATCCAATTATACAATAAACTAATAATAAAGCGGAAACGGCTGCATTTAGCCAAAACCAATGATAGTTAAATAATACATCATAATTATATGAATAATAGTAATATAATAGCCTAAATATTCATAATACAAATGGTACAAATGTTTTGTCAGTAAAATTCAAACGCGTGAAAAAAAAGAAATTTTGAGTGTAGAGAAATGGTAACACTGCCTAAATGTAGTGTATACGATTAGTATTCAGTAACTACAGCAAAGGGTCGGCAGTCTGCTTGTATGAAGCGAGTGAGTACGTCACACTAGGGCATTTATGAAAAAAGCGTTGTGATAATCGCATTATTTCAGTGTGGCGTGCAGCCAACGAAGATTCATACAACCTTGAAATTGCTTGGTATCAATGAAAGGTTTGTGTTTCGTACAATTGCAAGATGGAAAGAAATTAACACACTCGACGATCGGGTCAGGTCAAGCCGTCCACGTCCTGTACGAACGAAACAAGCGATGAATGCTGTTCGTATAAGGATAATGCGCAATCCTGTGCGGAAGCAAACAATCCTATTTCGAGAGATGAATCTCGTTCCTCACACTGTATCGTGCATTTTGAACGAAGATTTAGATTTTTGCGCATATAAATGCTACGCTCGGCACCTATTGACGGTGAAATTAAAAGAAATTAGGCACGTTCGAACTCGGAATTTGTTGCGCTTGTACGGTAGCGACACTTATCGCGATATCTTGTTCACAGATGAAAAAATATTTACTGTAGCCGTTTAATAAACAAAATGACCCCGTATATATGCTAAGTCTTCTATCGAAGCACTGGATGAAGTACTTTACGTTCAACGCGGGCATCATCCGGCTCAAGTCATAGTATGGTTGGGTGTCAATTAAAAGAAAGCAAGGCTGGCGTCAAAACTTCCGCGCTTGTGCACCAAAAAATGTTGAACGCGGTGGTTAAACCTTTGAATAAGAAGATGTTTGAGGCATGCCGCTGGATTTTTCAGCAAGGTACAAAGCGAAGATGACCCAAACCTGGCTTCAGTGCAATCTTCCTGATTTTATCAAAGCAAAATGCTGGCCAAGTGGTAGCCCCGGCTTAAATCCGTTAGATTACTCTCTCTGGCAAAAGATAGAAGCGGTAGCATGCGCGAAAAGTCGTCGAAATGTCGACGCACTGGAGAAATCTATCAGGAAAACTAAAGAATTTTCCATTATGCACGATTATTCGTAATTCCATAGACGACGAATGGCCACGACGTCTTCGTAAATGTGTCGCTCCTGAAGGCAGAAATTTCGAATAATTTGTATGTAGCTATAAGCTTTTTTCATCTACTTTTCGGAAATATAGTTTTTATTGAGTCTCCGTTGCTCTGTTATGTCGTAATTCGTGTTTAAAGTACTGACAGGCCATGCTATGTAAATAAACACTTACCTGTGATACTGATATTGAAACAAAGCTTAACCAAAGTAACAGTAAATTTAATTATTATTATGTAGCTAAAATTAACAAAAGTCCTATATATATGAGCCAGTGTAATGCTATTTAAAACGAATTTAATTCAAGTTTTTTTTCTCTTTCCCCTCCTTTTTTTTTTTTTTTTTTTTTTTTTTTTTTTTTATTTATAAATTTAGGACTAACATTGACCCATGTTCACAGAGAATACATGCTCTACAAAACTTAAGTTAAAACACATATACATCCTCAATTCCCAGTAATAAATGATCTCGACTCCAACAACAATAATCATAATAGCAATAATAACTATAACTATAATTATAATATCTAAAAAAAAAAAAAAAAAAAAAAAATGTGATGTTTTACAGTTATAGCATTATGGTAAGTGGAATCCAACAGGAAATAATTTATATTTAAATTTTCTGGGATAGAGTTTAAATATTTTAAGATTTCATTTTTGCACGAGGAACTTCTTTTTTCTCCCGGTAATTATCGCTTTCAGGCAATTAATGAAGAGAGGAGAAGACCTTCGACATTCGGATCACACTGATTTCTATCAAATGTTCTAATTAAACGTTTGCTGTTTATGTTAATAATTACATTTTTTAATCTTATTAGCTACCAGTTAACAAATACGATACGTGTAACTAGTGTATTATGTTCAATTTCTTTAAAATAAATTATCGTACTTTTTTTATAGCTTTAAATATTTGATTCGAACGCAGATTTTTCGACAATTGCGATCGCCTTTTAATTATATTTGCTTCGTATTTGATACGTTGTTAACGCTGTTTTCATTCCGTTACATATTTAGGCACAAGCTGTGCGCGGCCAACGCATGGAGATCGTTAGTTTCGCCGAGGAAAATACACGTTAATTGTACGGAATAATAGAGTTATTCACGCGAACGAATCGAGAAAATATCGAAAATGAGCTATAAATCGAGCCATTATTCCGCTTATTCGATTAAAAGTCCGCAGACACGAGGTAATACTAGTAATAAAACTGCTTATTATTTTTCTCCGTAATCGGTTTAATGCGATATTATAGACTAATACGTGTTTCGATATTTCTTAATCGATAAATTGTTTATAAGCCGTCTCGCTCCCCCCCCTTTTTTTTCTTCTATAAAGGTAGACAACTCCATTAATATCCGTGCGTTTCGGACTATGGATTATGCGATGTGTATAATTATTTTAACTCATCGATGAGAGGTATATTTAAAATTAAATGTTTGCGTTGAATTACTATGTTTACTTTATCAATTGTTTCTTTTTCGTACCATTTTTATTTTTTTACGCGTGTTAAAAGCAGTACGTGTCTCTCCCCGTAATTTGTTACTAAATTCAACCACCGTTAGATGCGGTATTGAACTAATAACGGTTAATCATCGACCCGAACTCTTATGCTCATTTTCCAAGTTTTCTGCGTAACAGAGACTAATTATTCGGGTTTTTGTTCTCTTCCCTTTCGATCTGAACTGGGCGTCATCACCACCGCTATTTTTGCAAAATTTCTAGCTATATTTTAATCGAGCAAGATACATATATATCGCATATTGTGCTTAAACTTATCAATCCATAAGTAATACTCGTAGAATTAATTCATTGTGAGGATTTGGAATTTGTTTGAAAGAATAGCGCGATTGGAGATTTACATGTTTACATCGCATAGTCAGTTTCTTCTAGTAAATTAAACGGAAGGTAAAAAATCTTATATATTTACCACTGGATTCCGGTATATTATATATTAGTATCAAAACGGTTTAAAACAAATGTGAAATCAACTCAAACATATCCTGGTGCGGACATGGGATCTGATCATAATCCGATTGTCGTGACAATAAAGATTCGATTCCGTAAAGTATTCAGACCTAAATCGGCACGGTATATTGACATCCGTAGAATACGGCGAGTAGGAACAAGTATAGAGAAACAAGAAATGGAAAAAAGAATTTTCACACTTAAAGAAACTGATACTGAGCACCTCTGGAAAAAATGGTAGACAGAACAGAGAAAAATTCATGCTAATATCGTCGGAGAGACGCGATATGTAAAACGGAAAGCTTGGATGACTGAAAACATACTACAACTAATGGAACGAATGGAGTTTAGAAGACTAAATGCTCAAATTCGAAAGGAAAAACGGGGAGGGCGAAGGAATAATTGTGGCTGCAAGAAAAGTGCCAAGAAATTGAAAAATTACAAGAAAAACACGACTACGTCAACGTACATGGAAAGGTAAAGAAATTTACTGGGATTATAAGGAAGGAAAATTTTGCTGTGTTATTAAAAAAAATAATAACGGAACAATACTGAGACGAATCTTCGAGATAGATTCGAAAAATGTGCAAACTATGCGCAGGAATTGTTTTATAATGCCAGAGCTGATTAAACTAGCATAAAAACACACGAATATACAATGAACATAAATAAAATGCAAGAATCGGAAGTAATTAAATTTAAAAATAGGGAAGGCAGTAGGGCCAGATGGCAACCATGGAAAAATATTAAAATTATTCAACACAGATGGTCAATCCACGATGAAATTCCTAATAAAGTTTTTTAACAACATGTACAAATCGGGTAAGCTGGTGTAAGAGATCGGTTAAAGTTTGTGTTTATATCTATACCAAAAAAGCCCAAGGCAACAGATTGGCAAAGCTATCGCGCAGTAAGCCTTATGTCCCATGTCTTAAAGATATTTCTCAAGATTATTCAACGGAGGATCTCAGATGAATGCGAGAAGAACTCTGGAGAATTGCAGTTTGGATTCAAAAACCGGTTTGGTACACACGAAGCATTAAAATATTTTAGCTCAGAGATGCAGACATCTCAATTATTATCCTTTATACCTGTACTTTATGGATTGCAGGAAAGTTTTCAACTGCGTTAATCATGACATTATTAATACGAACTCTTGAAAGAAATCAGTTTAAATGAAGTAGATATAAAAATAATACAAAACCTATACCGGAATCAGACGAGAAAACACCTTTATAGATGAAATTAAAATCAAAACAGGAGTAAGACAGGGCTGCGTATTATCACCTACATTGTTTAATGTGTACTTAGAGGTAATTTTTAAGTAAGCTATCACATCGAGGAATGGAATTATAGTCGGCGGAAAAAGAATATCTAATATCAGATACGCTATTGATTCGCGGTTTACGAATACGCCTGCAGGAAATATACATATCGTTTTGGAAGAGATTAAAAGGGCGATGAAATTTCAGTACCCGGGCAGCACCTGGTTCTGCGAAGAAACCGATAAAAATATTGAGATTAGAACCAGAATAGAGAAAGCTAGGATAGCCTTTATTTCAGTGAAGAAATTGCTTACAAGAAAAGATATTAATCTACCGTTACGCATGAGGTTGGTTAGATGTTACATATTCACAGTATCTTGTTATATGGAGTTGAAAGTTGGTCCCGACAGTATTGGAGAAACAAATTCAGGCCTTTGGGATGTTTATATGTCGACGTATGTTAAAAATTCCATGAACAGACCGCATTACAAACGAGAGGAAGCCTTTTAAGTAGAATGTCAAACGAAAGAATTATTGCTGACTATGCAAGAATGTAAGCTAAACTACTACGGTCTTATTCATCGTAATGAACATTTTTTATTTGACAATTCATTTATATTCGAATTTCTAATAAACTCGATTAATGCGGTGTAATGTTTTTAGTATCAACGTTCTTGTGCAATGGCTTTCGAAATATAAGTATCTTAATTTTTAAGAGAATTAGCCTTATTTCAAAATGAAATTTACAAAAAAAGAGAAAAATTATTTATTTAAAAATATTCAGGCTAATTATAATTTTCGAAAACGACTTGGTTTTTGTAAACGATGAATTCAACCGCGTAAAATCGATATTTACGTTGTTTTATTAGAACGGAAGAATACTTTTATATAGAGAAAAGAGTAAAGCAAGAGACCCTTTATCACCATTATTATTTATATGTGCTCTCGAAGAGGTATTCAGAAAACTAAATTATGAACAATAGGGCATTTAACGGGGAATTTCTGAATAATCTATGGTTTGCAGATAATGTAATACTTATGGGGGAAAATCTATTTCAGTTAAATGATAATTAAGTTGAATGAAGTTGGTAAAATGTGGATAAAATAAAAATGATTACGATCATAAATGAGAAAATAAAAATTGAAATAGGTGGACAAAGGATGGAATACGTAGATGAAATAATCTACTTAGGCCAAAAAATAGAACTTAGAAATATAACTAAAAGCGAAGTACATAGGCGGATAGCAATAGTTTAGAAAAAGTATTGGTCTCTAAAAAATGTATTTAAGGCTCTGTTTGGGGTTAAAGCTAAAATTTACATATTTAATAGCTGTGTTGATCCAATATTGACATGTGGTCTCAAACATGGTCTACAACAAAAAAGAGAGAAAAAAATTGAGAATTCTCAAAACGGAATGTTTAGGTCTATTTTAAATATTAGGCGTAGAGATAGGATTAGAAACACACTTCTTAAAGGGAAATTAAAAATTATCAATAAATTTAGTTAACGAATGCAGAAGGAAAAAGTGGGATTGGACTGGACATGTTGCGAGGTTAACGGATAATAGGTGGACATATGTAGGGTAAAAAGCTGGTATATGGAGAATAAAAAAAGGAGCTATACAATTTTTGAGGCGGGAAGACGATATAAGGAAGTTCTTACATAATAGACAGTATGAGAGGGTTGCCCAGGATGGTGAATTCCCATTTCGCCTAATTCCCAATTCGCCTAATTCCCATTTCGCCTAAAATTAGGGTCGGGTTACTCAGGTAATAAAAAAAAGGTCAGACAAACATACGAATGATTTCGTGTTGGCAACAGCGCGCCATCATTATCGAATTTTAAGCAGACTAAACGTATCATTTTTTTTTTCTATTTGATTCCACTGTTAAGGTTTTTTTTTCTTTCCGAAATACAACAAAAAGGTTTATATGAAAATCAGAAGTGAAAAAATACCGCTAAAAATGTTTGATGTAAATATACGCGAAACGACCATTCCGATTAATATTTGCGAATTATTCCATTCGAAGTCCAGTGCTGTATAAATCCCACCCGCCTTATCAGTCAGCATATAAAAGCCTTATTGATATTTAGTGTGACATGAACATGAAGGTTCGGAGTTGCAGAAAAAATAATAAAAAAGCTAAATTATAATTAGGTGTAGTTTCGAAGTGGTCGCGTTTATGTAAGAAAAAAGGAATAAGAATCGAATAGAATTAACAATAATGACATGACGTCGAATGATTATTACAGCGGTAATTTTATTATTGATTATTAAAATTACAATTATAAGTACATACAAAAAGTAAATGTTAAAATTAGGAAAACAGTGTTTCTCTTTTTTTTAACAAAAGTTCCTGAACCTAATTTCATTTTTCTTTAATTCAAAAAAAGTGAATTTGCAAATCGAAAGAATTTAAAAATTAAATACTGCTTCGGATTTGAATAAATAATCAACAGTAACGTATACGATTACAAGAGATTTTTCAAAATTTGGATATTAGGACGAGAAAAATTACTAGATGTACTATTAAACTCTGTGTACACCAGAAAAAGAAGAGTAAGCAAGGAATAAACAAGGTGAAGTCCCTGTTATATGGGGTCAGTTCATGGCTTTTATGGGATTAATAAATGAGCATAGATTTAAAAGCACCATATCAAAAAAATGTATATTTTAAATATTCTTATATCTATCCCTCGAGTATATTTGTTATATTTGATAATCCTTAACAATAGATTTTTAATTGTAGAAAGCAGTGAAAATAAGGACAATCGATTAAAAAATGGCGAAAGATTGGTAGTAATAAGGGGTTATTACATTTTTAGATGTGTCGCACGGTATAAAAAAAAATTTAGAAGATACAGTCATGATTTTTTTCCCCATTCTACAAGATGAAACGGTAAAACTTGGCGTATGTTGTTAAAAATACTTCTAAAATTGAATTTTAAGGTATAAATAACTTCTCCAGAAGCCTAAATGGTTGCTGTTGGACTTTGAAAAATTCCTCTTCAAATTAGTCACGTTTATTATAATGACGATGTTTTTCAAGTAATTTCAATAATTGGAATGAAAAAATTAAATAAAACGCAAAAAATGTTGTTATTAGAGTTTCTGACAAAGTAAAAAAAATTTTTTTTTTTTTTCAATTTTTTGGGCACGTCAACAGTAGAACTTACCCAACGCAGAGAACTGTACATTATATAAGGAAAAGATTAAAAATTGAGGAGATAAAGAAAGCTAACAAAGGAACTATATTGAGAGAGGAGAAAGCAAGAATGGCTTTGGCACTGTAAGGAGTGGGGAGGCCAAAGCGCAGAAGATTGGAATAAAGGGGCACTGTCCTCCTTACTCTTGTTTCTTCTATTTCCCCAGTGTCCAATCGAATTAGATTATAATATTTTTCTTCTTTCTTTTATAATCTGTTAAGTCTGCCAGATTTTTTAGCAAATCCAAAAAAAGTCAAAGAAAAAAAACCTTCTATCTTACTATTTAAAATGCTTCATTCAATAAATTGCCAAAAGATTACGATTTAACATTACAAAAAGGAAAAAGAAAGAGAATATAAAAAGACGCTATTCAATTAACCAAATATTTTATCATACACTTTTGACGTACAAAATAAAAATTTATAGCAATTAAGCGAAAATAATTTTTTAATGGATGATAATTTTTTTTATTCTTTGTTGTCAAAATCTAATTGAATACCATTTCATTTAAAGCGTAATTTGCAATAAATATTTCAATATACAAATATTAGATATATATATATATATATATATATATATATTATTTACCTGCTCGATTTGTTTTTATAAATGATATACCCATTGCTATATTAGCCTGACTCTAAATTTTTGGTTTATTCACAAGCGAAAATTTAAATATTCAAGATAGAAGAATAGTTTCCTTCAGAACGTTGATACACATAACACTCAACCCAGAACAAATTGTGACCTCATAGCGTAAAACAGTCAGTATGCGGTGATTTTCCGCATATTCAGATGGATTTGGCATTTCTTACGACCTTTGAAAATATTAAAATTTTGGTAATAATCATTCAATTTCTCGGAAGGTCTCGCGGCATTGTTTGTCAAAGACGCATTCTCGGTTAAAAAATCGAAGGATCTGACCGCTACGCAGGGGTAGCGAACTAGTTTCGTTGTGCGTGGCCGAGAAACGGAAATAGAGCACTTCCTGACAGTATAGGCGTTTGAAATGCGTACCGAGCTACGTTGAGCCGGAAGAAGTTATTTTGATAAAAAGCCTAGAAAAGGCAAAAAGGCAAGGTGAACTAAATGGAGCTTTATTTATGTTTTCCTAATTTTAACATTTACTTTTTGTATGTACTTATAATTGTAATTTTAATAATCAATAATAAAATTACCGCTGTAATAATCATTCGACGTCATGTCATTATTGTTAATTCTATTCGATTCTTATTCCTTTTTTCTTACATAAACGCGACCACTTCGAAACTACACCTAATTATAATTTAGCTTTTTTATTATTTTTTCTGCAACTCCGAACCTTAATGTTCTTGTCACACTAAATATCAATAAGGCTTTTATATACTGACTGATAAGACGGGTGGGATTTATACAGCACTGGACATCCAATAAAATAACTCGCAAATATTAATCGGAGTGGTCGTTTCGCGTATATTTACATCAAACATTTTTAGCGGTATTTTTTCACTTCTGATTTTCATATAAACCTTTTTGTTGTATTTCGGAAAGAAAAAAAAACCTTAACAGTGGAATCAAATAGAAAAAAAAAATGATACGTTTAGTCTGCTTAAAATTCGATAATGATGGCGCGCTGTTGCCAACACGAAATCATTCGTATGTTTGTCTGACCTTTTTTTTATTACCTGAGTAATCCGACCCTAATTTTAGACGGAATGGGAATTAGGCGAAATGGTACCAGACCCCCAGGATCGCAGAGAACGGACAAGGTTGCGAAAGGCCTTTGTCCAGGAAATGGGCTTTTAGTTTTTTTTTGTTTAGTTTTAGTTAATCAATTGTTTAAAAGTAATTTTTTTAAGGTAGTGTATGTTGTTATACTCGGCGGATATGCACGATAGTGTAGATGAGTAATCGTTAAGTACTGGTAACTTAAATTTGATATAAAGGCTAATAATAATAATAATTTCTTATGAAAAAGTAATGTAAAATCGTAAATGATTTTGCTTAACTTTCTTATTTTCTATTTGTTTTTTGGCACTTCTATAGTTTATAAATATATATCGTTAAATAAGTAGATAGATAGATTTGAAGTATAGAAATAGAGCAGTTCGTTAAAAATTACCAATTAATCAATGTTCTAAAAGTGGAAACGTGTACGGATTATTAATATACTTTTATTATTAACCGGAACAGATTTTCGATATCGTGGGTTGATTTATCTGTCTCTCCTAACTATTTGCTTCTTAAAGTTGGTACTAGTACACAATTCTGTATCGTATCAAGAGTGGCAGCATATGATAACATTTTATCGTGATCCGTTTCAGGTGCTTCTATCAAACTAACGTGAAAGTAGTAAAAACTAAGGTACAAAGTGGTTTCTTTTGTCCCGTATTGTATTCAGCTATGTGCTGAAAAAAAGTTTTTTTGGACTGTATTTAACGATTTTTCGTAACGGTACGGTTGCGTAAAATATTATTCGTGTTTCGGAAATCGAGTTTCAGGCAATTTCAGTGATGTGTTATAATATTTGTTGATTATTGTGTACTCAAGGACGTATAAATGTATGACGACAACTTTTCTTCCCACACGCGTCGTTATTTGTAATAATGATTATTGTTGTTTTCGTTATTTTGTACACTTTTATCGAAACGTTAAATATTAACCGGTGTAAAAAATACAAATAAAAGTTGGTAAATTGCGCGCAACATATCTGGATGTAAAACGAGGTGGTAATTGCAGCAGCGAGATTATTGCTATGTTTTAGCAAAAATTTTGTTCCGCTGAAAGATGTTAGGATATTTAATCGCGCTTCTTCAATAATTTCACATTTTACTGTTTCTATTGCTATTAACAAATCCCATAAAAATGCTTAAATTCCTGTTGTGCCATTTGAAGAGAAATTGTTAATTAAAATTTATGATAAAGTCCGATTCGTGTGCGCCTCTTAATTGATTCTCTTTTTCTGCAGTCGTCACCTCAAATGGAGTATCGCGATTAATAATACTTGATCCGTCAAATTCTGACCAGTTTTTAAACCGTTCGTTTCAGTTCTTTGACCATGAATACATTGCGAAAATGAAATTCCTTTCGAAAACTACATGATAACTATGGATTCAAAAATGACCTAGAAAGCAAATAAAACTTATCGTTGTATAATTTGGAGAATTTGTAACGTCAGTTAATTGTAATCTGTAATTTGTATTAATTAACATCTCTGAAAGTAAACAAATTACAAATACGATACCAAACAATTAACCGAATTTTTACTCAATAGGCGTATGGGAAATTGAGATTTAGTTTCCTTTTATATATATATATATATATATATATATATATATATATATATATATATATATATGGGTTCGTCAACATGGACATTAGCTCAAGAACAATGGAGCCGAGGGGAAAGAGATCCCCTTACACGATCAGAGGTAGCCGACAGAAAGGAATCAAGAGCTAGTATAACAGAAGGAGAAGGAAGGGAGAGAATGAATGAAGCACAGAATGGAGTGGGAATATCGATTTGTAAAAGGAAGAAATAAAAAGAAGCTTGTTCAGTTGAAAGTGGCGAATAACCGAATATTATATGATCGGGATCACAAATAAATTGATTTTCTGGAGGAGTGTAATGGACAATAAGGAGAAGGCACAAGAGAATAACGGAACGCGAGGAAGGGAGCACGCTGTGCCAAAAACGCAGGCGCGAATTGCGGAGAGGTTGGAACGGCGTATAGACAGAAAGTTAAAAAACCATGGGAGCGTGAAAGGGAAGATTGAATAGACAAGAAAAAGAAGTCCGGGTTGGTGAATGAGGAGACGTAGGAGTTAAACCATAGTCTGGAATGAGCAGCTGCAGACAAAGCTGAGAAAACAGGAAGAAACCTACCAGAAGAGGAAGATAATCGAACGAATGAGTCCACCAACTCATTTTCCTCGATTCCGTCATGGCCAGAAATCCAAAGGAAATCCGTTTGGATTAAGTGGGAAAGTAAGAAATCATGTAGCAAGGAACGAATAAGAAGAATGACGTAGTCGGTTGGGTGAGAAGGGAGAGCAGATGTGATGGTCTTCAGCACGCTTTAAGTATCCGACAGGATAAGGAGATTGTGAGAGGCCGGTGAAGATCTGATAAAAAGAAGGGTACGCAGAATAGCAGAAGACTCAGTATAAAAGATTAAACAAAAGGAAGGAAGTTTAAAGGACTCGAAGTAATTGAGAGAAGGACAGAAGAAAGCTGCACCAACACCATTCAGTTCCTTGGAGCCATCCGTGAAGATAAAAAAATGGATGGGGAAGTCAAAATTCTGATCTAACAACGTGATGAAGAAAAGGTTTGGGGCAGTTAATAGGATGAAGAAAAGAGAGGAAAAATCGAAGTAGAAATAAGGGAGGTTGTCGTGAGTGTAGATATACGGAGAAAACCTGATAAGACGGCCAGTGATAAGAGGTAGAATAGGAGAGAAACGCTAGTTACGCAAGATGAAGGAATAAGAAGGAATAAGAGAGCAAGAGGAAATAGGCAACCGTCTGATGAGAAACGATAACCCGAGAAAAGGAACGTCGAAAGAAAAGAGGAGGAATGTAAGATTCAGCGTGCAGAGCTGGGATAGGAGTAGACTTTCGGGCTCCAAGGTAGAGATGGAGACATGTATTTTGGACCCGATCGAGTTTAGACAGAAGGGATCTAGAAGAATTACCATAAATATAGGAACAGTAATCAAGAACAGAGCGAATAAAAGATTTGTAAAACATAAGTAGGATCACAGGATCACCTCCCCAATCAGTGTGGGAAAGGAATTTAATGAGGTTGAGCCTTTGGAAGGAGACACGTATAGACAGTTGATATGGACATGGAAGGAAAGTTGGCTATCCAGAAAAACACTCAAATAACGAAAGGAGGAAGTAAGAGGAATTGGGCCATTATTTAAGACGAGGACGATTGAGGAAGGAATAAAAGGGCGCAATGTAAAGATGATAGTAGAAGACTTAGAAGAGGAGATGAAAATATGGGTGTTGGAGCAGGCGTTTTCTAATGAAATTTAAGTTTTAAAATTGGGAGTTAGCCTGCGAGATGTTGGGATGAGAGGAATAAATGAGGATATCGTCTGCAAGGAAAAGAGAAGTGGAATTCAAAGACAAGCAAACAATTTTGATAAAATAGATATTGAATAAAGTTGGGCTAAGGCAGGAACCCTGTGGTAATCCACGAAAGATTAGTCTAGTGGCATCCTGAAGGGGAAGGGAAGAAGTGACCGTTCGGCAGAAGAAAAATAACAAGGGTAGAAAAATGAGCCGGAATGTCTAAGGAAAGCATCAAATCAAAAAGTGCCGGGAGATGGACATTGTCGAAGGTTGTCGAGATATCAAGAAAGGGTGCAGCAATAAGACATTTTTTGTTGATGAATAACACGTTTGTTGATTAAGTTTTCGAAAAGCTTCCTGACACATAGTTCTTTTTGAATGAATTTAGAGAGCCATTGTTGAACTTACTAACTTGATAAATGCTAGGCTTAGATTTGGATATTTCCCTAACAGTTGGAAAATTGCAGAAATCATTACTCTCCCTAAGCCCGGGAAAGACACTTCGCAAACGTCAAATATTCGCCCTATTAGCCTACTAAATAATCTCAGTAAGATAGCAGAAAAGTCTATATTATCTCGACTTAAAATGCATTCCAACAGACATCACTTGATTCCTAACGTTCAGTTCGGTTTTCGTCCTGGTTACTCAACCACTCATCAGGTGGCGAGAATTACGGAATATATTTCGCATAATTACAACTGCAATAAACACACAGGTATGGTCCTATTAGATGTTGCAAAAGCATTTGATAGAACATGGCACAAGGGGATTATTTACAAAATGATTCTTTACAAATTCCCTCCTCATATTATTAATCTCCTTCATAGTTACTTGAGTAACAGATTATTCTATGTAATTGTTAATGGAGCTAGGTCGTCCACTAAAACGTGTGTAGCTGGGGTTCCGCAAGGAAGTATCTTAGGTCCCTTTTTATTTACGTTATTTCTATCTGATTTTCCTGAGCTGAGGGAGGTGCAGGCCGCGCTGTACGCCGATGATACGGCACTTTACTGCAGTTCTTATATACCAAATGCAATTACAAACAAGCTGCAAGCGGGACTTAATTGCGTTTTGCGTTATTTTAAAAAATGGCAAATAGACATAAACCCGAGTAAAACTGAAGCCGTATTTTTCACTCGCAGGCGGGTTGCCCGCGGAAATAAAAATTAATTCCAAAATAATTAGCTGGTCGAATCACGTGCGCTATCTTGGAGTTATACTAGACAAAAGGTTGAACTACTCGGAGCATATAAATCAAGTGTTCATAAAAGCTAATAAAAGAATTTGTACCATATATCATCCATTATTCAATCGAAAGTCGTTTCTTAGCATTAATAACAAACTAATTCTATACAAAACCTTAATTCGTCCTATAGTTTGCTATTCATGTCCAGTGTGGAGTTCAGTTTCTAATGCTAGTTATAGTAAGCTGCAGTTATTGCAAAACAGATGTTTAAGATGTGTATTAAATGTCCCTAGATACTCTAAAATTGTAAATATGCATCTGACCTTAGGACTACCTTTTATTAGAGATTACGTATTAGATTTAACACGTAAATTCTGCGAGAAGTGTTTACAGCATGAAAATGAGTTAATCTCTGCAATTGGTAATTATGATTCTACGCAACTCGAGTTCATGTACACCAGATACAAGCACAGAAGGCTTAAACACAATATACACTGTAGTATTAGTTATATTGTTATAGCGTTTAAGTTTCTTTACTTATCACAATTGTATATTTTATTTTGACATGTATTATTTTTATTTATTTATTTATTCATTTATTTATTTTTATATTCTTTTCTTTTCTCGTCCGTGATGCACAGGTTCTTTTAATTGCTTTTTTACCTGTTGTTACAATTTAAGCTGTAATTTATCATGTCTATGCATTGCTTTTTCATTTCAACTTCAAGTCGTGCGGTAAGCTATAGTTGGCGGTACGCAATTATAAGTTCTAATATTATTTTTTTTTTTTCATGTTGTTCCTCGATTGTTTTTTGCAATAAACTTCTTTCTTTCTTTCTTTCTTTCTAGAGCGAAAGGAGCGCTAATATTTTCTGATTTACTTGATTTAAGAACGTTACGCCTTGGCAGCTGCATAGTGATCTTTGTAAATTTATGTTTGTATGTCTGTGTAAAATATAAATGTTGTTGTGTCTATATTGATCAGTTTTTTGCTTAAGCCGTTGTCTCCTCGGATGTACGATTGAAAACGTAAAGTTTTTTTTTTTTTTTTTTTTTTTTAAACCCATGCCAGTAGAAAGATAATAAAAATATCGAATAGAAAGCAGTTTATTTAAAATGGATTTAAACAAGAATTCCGATCATCATAAAATACGTGGATACGAATGTGCGTTCTCTATTTTACAGCATCAAGATGGCGACTTTCTAAAAACTTGGAGGTTAATCAAAGAATGTCAAAAATGAAGGAAATTTCGCTGAAAGACGAGAAATAAGAAATTTAAAAAATTTCTAATAGAGAGGGTTGGAATATGCGGTATCATAAACGTGGTCGAAAAACTAAAATTAATCACGTTTGTGATAGACTGCGTCATTTTCACTTTATCTAATTTTTCCATCTTCCGCTTTGTGACCAATCGGACGGTTCTGCGGAATTTCAACTATTAGTTGCGATACAAAATAGGAAATTAAACTAGGTATGTCTCGATGTATGTAAATTTAAAAATAGCCTTTTATTTATGCACTAAAAAGTACAAAATAACTTTATTAGTGTGCGACTACCGGATACGAATCTTAACATTAAAATCTGAAACTACAAAATATTCTGAAAAATAAAATTGGGGCCGCAGATTAATAATTAAATATTAATATAATATTAATATTTAATTATTAATCTGCGGTCCCAATTTTATTTTTCAGAATATTTTGTAGTTTCAGATTTTAATGTTAAGATTCGTATCCGGTAGTCGCACACTAATAAAGTTATTTTGTACTTTTTAGTGCATAAATAAAAGGATATTTTTAAAAAGTTTTTTTTTATTCTTTTTAATTTTCAGTCTGGACTTTTTACTATGTATTTCAATAAAAAATAATAAATTTAGAATTGTATTTTATTTTGCTTTATTTTATTCAATATGTTGATTATAGGATATTTAGAGAAATTTGTGTTACATTTTATTATTAAATGATGGATCGCATTCTTTCAATTATATTGTCTTTTGTTTTTCACACAATACATAGGGAATCCTCAGCACACGAAACACAATGTTTGACTTATAGCGATCTTTCCACGAGCGGGGGCTACACGTCCTTTTTTGTGCTTTTTAAACTTTTGGTAAACTTCAATGTTTCGTTAAAAAAATGAAATACTAGTTTGTTTCCGACAAATAGAGCGCTCTTTCCAATAATATATCATATGCCCGGGAAAAAAAATATTTTTTTTCAAAAGTTCCATCTCTTGAAGTCCCGAGGGGCTAATTTTAAAGTTGGAAACCTACATGTTCCAAGCCAAAGAAATTTACGTGCATGTGCATATTTTCAACCTTGTTCAAAATTTTTAGCTATAAGACTCGCGCCGCAGAGAGGGAGCTACATATTATAGATCTTGCGCTTTTTTTGGAACTTTTCGTAAACTTAGAAAGTTTCACTAGAGAAATAAAATATAGTTTTGCTCTCGACAAATAGCGGTCTTTCCAACAATATCACATGCCCGAAAAAAAAAAATATTTTTTCCCAACATTTTCAGTATTCGGCGTCCCGAGGGTCTAATTTTAAAGTTGGAAGTCCAGATGTTGTATAATAGTGTATTGTCATCTGTAACAAGCATTTCTGAAAAAGGACACTTTTTTAATTCATCGGTAAGTAGGTGAAAAATCGTTTGTAAGATTCCCCGCAGGCAGACAGAGAAGAATGACAGACAGACTGACAAAGCGAGTTAAATAAAAGGCTATAAAAACTCGAATGAGCTGAGAATTCTGTTTTCTTTTTTATTAGGTTTTATTTTCGCAATTTACAGCTGTTCGCAGCCTTTATTTGGGTTGTCTTCATTTATTTACGTCGTTCACAATCTTTTCTTTTTATTACTTTAATTTTTTCTTTTACGAATTTTTTTTATGGCTTTTTTTAAAATACTTTTTTTGAAGTGAACTTTTTTATAGGACACCGCGAGTTTTGTGATAGGGAGTAAACTCGTCGAACTAACAAAATCTGTTAAACTATACTTGTTCTTTTCTAATACCCGTTCACTTTAGCGTGGAGTGAGAGTAACAAAAAACAAAATGTTAACGAAAATCAACACAATGAGAAAACAGCGAGAATAGTCGCCGCATTCTGTTTTTGTTTCTGTTTTGTTTTTTTTTTTCTTTTCTTTTTTTTACAACACATAATAAAATAATGCGCACAGTGACAACGTTTAACAAAATCTGTTAAACTACTTGTCCCTCTCTAATTCCCGCTACTCGAACATAGAGCCTGAGAGACAGACGAAGTATATGAAGATCCGCACAAAGAGAAGATGCCGAGAATAGTTGTCCAGTTTCTGTTTCTGTTTCTGCTTTTTTCTTCTTATAGAACAAGCATCGGGGCACGCCTTTTATATGACTAAATTCGGAAACAGTGAATTGCGGTCTGATTGTAAGTACGATGTTTTACAGATCGGTGGTTAAATCTGAATTTAATCCTTCTTAGTACTTTAGGTGTAAATAAGCATGTTTACACGTCTTATTGTACTTATTTTCGGTTACAAAAAAAAAAATAATAATAATGATCTATATGAATAAAAATTAAATGCTGTTAAGCGCGTTACTTGAGAACGGCTGGACTGATTTTACCGATTTTTTTAAAAAAAAATGTTCGCAATAGTTTGAATAAAGTTTTTAGAGAAAGAAAAATCGGAAAAGTTGTCAGGGAAATTGTAAAATATGGAAAAAAACTGCGCGTCGGTCGAAAACTAACGGCGTTAGAAGTGAAACTTTTTATGGAATGCAAGAACTGTCAAAGAGGAATCAACTAAGTACGTTGAAGTAAAAAGAAGTATATTTAAAACTAGCACAAAAATCATTTGAAATACAAAATTAATAACAACGTGCAGATAATCTCGAATTAAACACTACACAAGTTTCACTTGCATGTACATATTTAAACCAACTTTAGAATTAGACCCTCGGAGCGCTGAAAGCTCGAAACTTTTGAAAAAAAATATTTTTTTACCGACCATGCGATATATCGCTGAAATATAATTTGTCGAGAACAAATCCGTATTTCATTTTCTTAATGAAATTTTCGAAGTTGGCGAAAATTTCAGAAAAGCGCAAAACATTGCGGCGCTAGTGTTACAATTAAAAATTTTGAACAAAGTTAAAAATATGCATATCTCCGTATATTTCTTTAGTTTGGAACATTCGGGTTTCTAATCTTATAATTAGACCGCCCGAGTTGTTGAAAGCTCAAAATTTTTTAATTTTTTTCCCCTTGCATGTGATATATCGGTGGAAAGATAACTATTTGTCAGGAACGAAATCGAATTTCATTTCTTTAACGAAACTTTTAAAGTTGCTGGAAAGTTCAGAAAAGCGCAAAAAATTTCGTGTTTAGCGCTGTCAGTATTATAGTTGAAAATTTTAAACAAGATTAAAGATGTGCACATCCTCCCCGAATATATTTCTCTAGTCTGTAGTATCCGCATCCGGGGTTTAAATTTTAAATTTGGACCCTCACCAAAAGCTCGAAATTTTTGAAAAAAATATTTTTTTTTCGGACATGTGTTATGATAGGTGGAAAGATTGCTTTTTGTCGGGAACAAAATTGTATTTCATTTCCTTAATAAAACTTTCAGAGTTTGCAAAAAGTTCAAAAAAGCATGAAAAATGACTTGTCCCTTCCTCTTTGTCGCACGAAAAATCTGATTTATTTGTTTTGACTTTAGTGTTGTGTAAATGTAAATTATGGTTGTGTTTAACTTAACATACGGAATCCTTAGCGCATGAAACATCATGCTTGACTGGACTTGTTATTCGTATCTAGTTTGGTTATTCTTGTTATCTTGGTTTGAGACATTGAAGACACTCATGTTTTTTAATTTTTACTATTTTCTAATTATGTTTTAAATAAAGGTGTTATATTACGATATTTTACATAATACGATTGGTTAGTTTCAAAATATTGAATGTAATGTTAATATAATATTTTTTGTAAAATTAATTTTCGTACGAGGTAACACGGTAGCCTAGTAGTTAAGTAAGAGTGCTTGGCTACCAGACCAGAGCTGTTATGGTTGTCGAGACTTGTCTCGTTCCAGATCCTATTCGTTTTTCAGGTTCACTTAGCTTGAAATGACTGGGTATCAGAAAAATGTGGGAAAGGCGATCAAGAGAACTAGCCCCAGTATTCCCTTCAGATCTATTAGGCCCTTCAGACCATTATGAATCTTAACTTCACAATTTATGTGATACCTTATTAAGGACTAGGACTTAGTTTACTTTATTTTACTTTAAATGTTATTAAGTTGATTTTATTAAAATTATTCTTGAAACGGGAGGTTTAACTGCGATGAATGTTTTGGAAGTGAAAACCCCGTAATACTGTCGTAATAAGATTTCTAAAAATATAGATGTTAAAATTATCAAATATAACATTTAATTATTTTTACTGTTTTACATCGGCGTGTTCGTCAAACAAATTTTACCGTTTCGAAATACTGCAGTAACTAAAACCATTGTCTTAGGTAGTGATTTTCAGTGGGAACTGCATGGCAAAATTTAAAAAAAAAAAAGAAGGGGTCACGAAAAATATATTACCAAAAAACAACATAAAAAAAAAGAAATACAGTTCATTTGATATGTGCAGCACATAAAAATTTTAGGATTTCTTTTTTTTTTCTTTATTGCGCGATGTTCTTAAGATGGAAGGATAGATTTGATGAATTGAAATGATTTTGACTCACTATGAATGAGAGTGAAGAAAAATCTCTTACGTCTTATGATGAAAAATTGTATTCGGCTGAGTCTGAACAAACAATTAATTACCTATATTTGCTTGAAGTGAAAATGTAAAAAAAAAAAAAAAAATCAAAAAAAATCATATAATAAAATGAAAAACTTTTTTTTGCTATATCTTGAAAATAAATATTTCAGACTTAGTAATAGATCCACATTTGCAGTAGATGTATCCAATGTTATTGTTGTACTTCAATTTTTTAAACAGTGTAGTAAACTGATGGTAAAGAAATGGAATAAGTGTGATATAGATTTTTAATGAAAAATTAAACTGTCTTTTTATTTATTTTTATTTTTTTTATATTTTTAAAAGTAAATTTGATTCACACATTATTACTGTTCGTTATATAACGTTTAATTTCAGTTGTTTGTTAAAAGAAGTGGTGACCAATTTTTCGAAAGTTAATTTAATTGAAGAATTTTTACTAATTAACGGGCACAATTTAAAATTCATTAATGGAACTGTTTGCTAATTATGTTATAATTTTTACAGTTAATTGAGGAAAAGATTTCCAATTACATAAACTCGTAATTCTGTGATACACAATATTTTATACTAACAGGAAAAAACGTTTAATTTTTTCCTAGTTTCAGTTTCGGTTGTTAGCGTTAAATATGTAAAAACTTCTTAACGGATAATTGTTTTATTTTGCAAATACTCTTTAAATATCTTCCGGTGTGTTGCTTACTTTGTATTTTGTTTAATTAGGTTTCCAAAATAATCATAAATTAAGTGGCAGTGAAACTGATATTTCTAGTTCAACTGAAAATTTGTCGAATGACGACCGGTATGTGATATGCAACACGTTGAGGCAAGAACCACGAGGTCAAGAAAATAATCGAAGCAGCACCGATTCCTCATATAATACGCTTATTATTCACGGAGCTAGTGACGACCACAGGTATTCGGTTTTTATTTTTTTGTTAAAATTCGAACTGGTTTTATTATCATTTTAAATATAATTAGTTTCAGGTTAAAGTTTAATCCGTTTTAGTCGATATAATCTCAGAATTCGCATTTAAAAAATTAATTTCCGAGAAGGGTAAAAGGTAAACAAAATTTTTGAATTACGTTGTATTGGAAGATAATAACGTACGATGCGGTTTTGAAAAGTTACAGTCCAGTGATCCTAATTTTATTTAAGAATTTTGATCTTTTGTTTAATTTGTCTGATGAAAAACGATCTTTGTGGTGTAAAGAAAAGTTGTTTTTTTGTTTAACTTATTTCTATTTGACATTAGCATCTTCTAGTGAATCTTGCAACTACATACATATTTGTTGCATACCGTGCTTTAGCGATCATTATACTAGGACTGTTGCTCACTTAAAATTGGAAAAAAATAATGCTTCATATTCATTTTAACTAGAAAATTTACGATTAATACGAAATATGGTCTGTATAGTTTGGCGAAATAAAATCGTTGCGTATATATCTATAAACAAAATAACGTGCACTGGTTGTGATATTCAACGTTGGTTCGAGTAAAAACTGTTATTAAGTAAGTTATCATTTCTGAATGTTCCAGACCAGTATAAAAATTATCGCACCAGTGCCTACTAAGGGGTGATGATTTAAATAATTATTCATAGATTCTTAACTGAAGTAAAGATCACCTTACACGTAATTACGTTGAAGTAACTAACTTTTTTTCATTTACTTCAAATTCTGTTTTGAGTAGTTCCATTTAAACATTTTTAAAAAAGCCAGTTCTGAAATTTATGTTAACAGTATTCAGTGATGCGTTTCGTAGATAAAACTGTTTAAAAATTGAGTCATTGTCTTTTTTTATTCATTCTCTGCAAAAACAACATGCAAATGAATGGAAAAATTAATGTATTGGAACCATTTGAATTTATGATGTCGCGAGTCAATTCAGAATGAAAAAATGAATACATAATCTAATAATTATACGGTTTTAAAATTAGCCTTAACTCTAATTTTAAGTGTAAGTTTGTAAGCAAAACTGCAATGCATATATCTTGGCGTCTAAAATAGATGCGACATCATTTAACCGTATGACCTGTGCACTTCTGTCTGTCTCGAACAAACATGCAGCTGGTGCAGACTTGGATTTATAAGCCTTGGATCCATCAGTGTATGCTTTCGGATATATAGTATTCGTCAATGATATCTAAGTGCTCTCTGTTCAATCGGTGCCGATGGACGACAATTGCCTATAAGTATTGTAACATTATTTATCCGAAAAGAAACCAACGGCGGAGGAAGATGCGAATAGTTCACTTTGGGGCCAAAGCTGGAACTTAAATTATGCTGAAAGAATAAACATTAATTTTTGATGCAGAGGGTCTTTAGGAACTTCCAGCATTGCGATTATGTCATCATGGGTTCCTGCAGACCATGGAACTACATCGCGGTAGGTGAAAAATTTTCTGCTATGTGATAATGGAACAATACCTATCAAAGAACATAGACTTCTTGCTGGGGATGTACAATGGGCACTAAGAATCATACGAAGAACATTCCTTTATTTTCCAAGACCATTTTTCATTTAAAGAGATAATAGAAACGGATTTGAAAACCATAGAAGTATCTTATTGATTATTATTATTGTGACAGGGTTACTTGTATTGTCTGCGACGTTTTGCATTTTTGAAAATTTCATTATCTCTTTTACTATACGGGTGCATCTTTTCTTGTGTTGAGCACATTTAAGAATAGTTTAACGATCGATACCATATGAGTAAACTAGTGCTCAGTGTAATCATTTGCATAGTTTATGAAATCAGGGTCCAAGCATCTTTATAAATATCTTGAAATTTTCACGACTTACTGCAACAGGTTAGTTTTTGTTGTTGAAAAGGTCTTGTTGGGCCGTTATTGCTTCTGGCTCTACTATACTCATTTTTTCATTTCTTGTACTTTTACAATCTGCTTGAACGTGGTTTTCAAGATGAGTAAATATGCTTTGTCCGTGACCGTTATATTCGAGCAAGAACGATTCGCGGATATTAAAACAGTCGACACTCTCAATATAGAGACTTGTCGTCTCTTCAGCCGATTATTATTATATGCCCGAATTTCGGATCTGACGGATTAATCCGCAATATGGCTATTGGTGAACATTGTTTAATTGTCACGGTGAACGATACGTATTGCACTATTGTTTCGTTTGGTATCGTTGCTGAAACGTTGAACAGCACAAACTTGTTAGCTGGATTTCAAGCTCGGCGTGTGTGAACTGTTCTGTCATTTAATGTTATTTTTCTGCCATTTCTGAAGAACGAGCCGTTAGCTAGACTGATTTCCGTTAGATTATTAATCTAACGCAGCTAATTCGTTATTCGGCCGTAATGTTAAGAGCGCCCTCGACCTGGTCTTTTAGCGTTATGAAATAATCACGAATTTTTAGAGCGGACTTTATGAAAATATCGTCTTTTGTTTCAGATTTAGTTAAAAGGCTAATTCTTTTCGTTGTTTTAATTTTTATTGCGAAAGTTCGTTTAGATTGTGTATTTTTGCCAGCGAATGTGTTTATAGTTAGCGGTAAAACCCGAAAGCTTTAATACTGATACTCTTTAATTCAAAAACTTGTAATCATAATATTAGATGTAACGGTGAGAACAGCGTAACCCTTCCGACGTCTGAAATTATTACCATTTAGGCTCAATTTAATCGAGTAGTAATATTGGAAATTTCATTATTAATTAACAACAATTACCACTGAGAATTTTAATAAGAAATAAACTTCGTATGTAGATAGACGTGGGTGCATAATGATCTGTCTGAAGCCATAAGGCCCGATGCACACAAGCGGTTTTTAAGGCGTGATGCCGCTCCGGCACCGCAAATGCGGCCTAGTAATGATACACACCTACTTTGCGGCACCCCGTGACGTCGCACAACGGCGCAAACGCAACTGCAGCTCCGTAGTATGTAAACCAGTCGGTGCACACTCGCGGTGCTTTGCCGGATATCGAATAGATTAGATTTCGAAGCAGAGATGAAGTTATTTTTTTGAGAACTGCCAGTTTGCACTGATTTTTTTCATGCGTTACCATCGAGCGATATGTATGTTCTCTTATAACCACGGGGTCAGTCGATACGTTTGTTTATTTGCACGTGTTAAAAATGAATTTCGAAATGGATACCGAATTGAGTATTGGGGAAATAAAAACATATCCGGAAATTTGGTATATCGCAGCAGAAGAATACCACAACCGAATAAAAAAGAGAGGGGCTTTGTGAGAAATTTGAGGAAAAGGATGGTAAAGAAAAAAATGAAATATCCGTTTCGAAATAATATCTGGTAATTATTTTCAACAAATTTATTTAAGATATTTTAAAAGTTTGCAGACCTTTAACTTTAAATCTTTCCCCATATACATTCATTTCGATGGCGACTGAAAAGTGTACTGTTCTGTTTGCGTGCATTTTTATTAACGCTACCATCAAGCAGTAGCATGCGTTCGTCTTTGAATTGCGGCACGGCGCGTTTAAAAATCGCATGTGTGCATCGGGCCTAAGGAATACAACACGAATAATTCCATTATTATACCGTAATAGCAAATTCGTAATAATTATTTTGAAATATAAAATTGTTTGGCTAAACGTTTGAGTCTGACGTAAGTTTATTCTTTTAATAATGAATTTTAAAGACCTTTAAAACGTAAATATAAAAATGTTCTACCGGTAAAGTAAAAACCTATTTGTAGCAGTGAATGTTCGTAGTATTATTTACAAAAAAAGAAAACTCGTTAAACTTTTATTCATTTATTATCAAGTAGAAAAAAGGTCATTATTGATTTGCATTGCGAAAATTTCGTAAGTGTCTTAATAAAAATATACGAGTTTTTTTAAATAAGTACGGAATACTATTTACATTTTTAAAAGATAAGTATAACAAGTTGAAAAATTGGAAACCGGTTTACCTTCAGTACGATTCCTTTTAACGTAATCAGGAAGACTAAGTTGAAGCTTTATAGTGTAGTCAGAGTATTTTATATGAGCAGTTTAATTTAGCGTTTTACTGTCTGTAAAATAGCCGTGTAAAGAAAAAGAACGCTTATGTAAAATTAGACAATTCAATTTTTATGCGTAGAAATTTAAATGTATTTTTATTATTTCGTCACATTAACTCGTGTGTTAAGTCTCATTGTAATTCTGCGCAATATCAAATTAAATTGACGCGTGGGGCTGAATATAGAATGGTATATCTCACATGAATTTTGAATAAGGAAGAATTAAAGTACAAACTTCATAAGCAACGAAGTAAACGTGACTTACTGCTCAAAAGTTTAACAGACATTGTTTGCTGTTCAAATATGTTAAGTAGAACAACATTGGGAAGCCATAATCGACTGCATTAAATACAACGTAGGAGTCAATAAGTTATCTCAGTTCGCTTACTGGCACAGCTGTTAATGTAATTTCGTTTCTATCCATTGTGGAAAGCGATTGGACACTACATTTTTAAGATCTCTAAACAAATTACGAAGCAAAACAATCGTTTTGAACCTGATAAGCCGTACTTCGCAATGGTTACCTTTATTGTATGATTTATTAAATTTATAAGATTTAAATTTGCTCATCTATTGTATTATTATTTTATATATTTTGGGAAATTTTTACGGTTGTATATTTTATTTATTATTAAATCTTTAAAAAATTTCAATTTTCCAGCTTTATAGTAACTTTTCGATTACTCTTTAGGTAAGAAAGTCATTAATAGTTTTCCATTTTGTACTAGATGTAAAATTAATTTTTTCTTTAATGTTTCCTTCCTTTGTTTGTACTTTTTATAGCGTTTATTTAGATTATTCTTCTAAATAACTGTCTTTCAGATTTTAAATATATAGATAGTGCAGAGAATGTACTTTCAATAATTTTAAATTATTATGCGTCATCGTAATTTTTCCGTATTACTTTTATGTATATTTCAAAAAGAAGTATGGTGAATTTTCCGATGTCTAACAAAAGTTGCATTATTCTGTACGCAGATGATACATGCGCAGACATTTATTTAAAATTTTTTTTTGGTGGTGGGATCTTTATATTTGAAAACATACATGTATTAGAAAAATTTTAATTTCGATTTTCTAAGTGATTATAATATATCTTTGGGAAGTTAAAAATATTAATATTGCAAACCAAATGAATGAAACGTGTAAACGAATTTAAATTGTAACACGAAGCAAAACAATTTCACGTTATCATAAATATACTTGATTTTTCATAGTATTCCTTAAGTTTAAACACGAATAAAATAATTTTAATTATTATATATATTATTGTTTTAAAAACAAAATGCAGCTTTAACTTTTTCCAAAAACAATTTTTACTTTTGATAAATTTACTTTTGATATAACAGTTTTCATTTTTAAGCATAAATTTATTTATATTTATGTAAGGGTTTATTGTTTATATGAATATATAAAAATATAAACTTTTGATAAACTATATTGCGTACCTGATAAATAGTTTTTAAGCGCACATATTTCATTTTATAAATACCAGAAGACTAAGCCATATTCTGTGATACCGGTTTTAAGGTGTAATTATAAATTTAGCCGCTATTAAATATAACTAAGAATAAATCATAGTCGATGGATTAACATTAGTAGTTAAAAGATCACTTGTTTTTTAAAGAAAACTTTTTTTATAATTTTTTCTTATTGGCTTATTGAGTTCAAACATACATACAACAAATATAGAGATTTATATTGTATCAAGCAAACTTTATGAATACTTGATGAATTATAATGATTTGATTTATTAAAAATTTGTTTCATCTCGATATGAGGATCAAGCGTCAAAGTGTACTAACTTCAAACTATGAAGGTTGTGAAATCTATAAGAAACTACAAGAAATTAGACATAAACAAGAAACTGGAATGAAGAATATTAAAAACGATACTAGCTATCAGTTATCCACGTATTGGCTTCCTCTAATTACCAATCATCAATTGAAAATAAATCAAAGTACAAATCCATAGTCAATAAATAGCTATGCGCGAACGTTAGCTACATGACAGGCTCAAGGAAAACCTCAGTGACGCAAGCGGTAATAAACTGAAATCAAAATGTTCTTTCTTAACATAATGGAAGAGCAAAACCAACTACTTAATACTATCATAACTATGTTAAATGGGAAACTTGGAAATTGTAATGTGGAACGTAAATGGTATTTTAAACCATATAACAGAAGTACAACTTTACAGAAAATGACATCGATATTCTCTTGTTACTGGAGATGCACCTTACAAACACCAGATTCGCTAATTACGCGGGATACAACTCGTATTTTACTAACCACCCGGATTATACGTCACATACTGGTATCATAATAAAAAAAAACCAATATAAAACATTACAAACTGGAAAAATATAAATTTAATTATCTACAAGCAACTAGCGCATGATAATTAATGAAGCCCAAATAAAAATATTATTGTTTCGGCGGTTTACTTTTCTCCGCGGCACAATATAGAAAAGAAACACCGCCGATTTTTAAAAAAATTTACGGTGGAGATACATTGTGGGAGGTTACTAAAATACGAAAAACGTAAACTTCGGGTCAAGACTGACAGTACCTAGAGGCAGAGAATTAAAATCGATTATTGATGAAACATGCAGCGTCATTTGCTCATCGCTAGGAACGCCAGTAAGGCTAGTTGAGCACAATAAAATTCCAGACTTATTTGGTTTGTACATAATAAAAGGAATTATTTATTCGAATAAATTTTAAAAAAAGGACAGTCCAGTTAAAAAGTAAATTAAGAAAACAATGGCAAACATCAAGAAATTCCACTCATAAGACAACATTAAACAAACGGACGAAGATTTAAAAAAAATGACCGTAAGATATGAAAAGTAAATTATTAAAAGGAAGGGTAATAAATCTGTCGCCTTTGGCACAGCATGACTACTCGTTGCGGAAGGCAGCAAAAAACCTGAAAAGGCCAATACAATAAATCCGGTAAGAAAATCGAACTGAACTTTAGCTAGGACGCACCTAGAAAAAGCGAACGTATTTAGAAAATATTTCGCGAAGATATTCAAACCACAGCCAGAAAACGCAAAACCGCAATACTTCTTGTTATGATGTTTGCACAGCAGTAAAACTTAAATCCCCAAGGGGGAAATTAATAATTTAGTAAAAACTTTAAATCCAAATAAATCGCCGGGCTAGGATTTATTTACCGCTCTGATCTTATTGGAATTACCGATAAAAGATTTCATATTGCGGACATACATTTTAAATGCAATGGTCTGGCTGTGGTATTTTTCTTTGCAGCTAAAACTGTCACCCTACCGGGAGTAAGCCGGGAATTTTGTTGTAAAAATAGCCAAAAACGATATTTTTAGCGATAAAAAATCATTTAAAGCGAAAAATGAACGCATTTTTTAATGTACTTCACTCAAAATAAATTACGGTAAAGTATGCTGCGGCGGTCAAATATTACCAATAGTTACAAAAAAATTCCACTCTTTTTTTTGTACAGCAATCAGAAAATCGGCAGAATTTGGACCACGAAAACTGGGAATAAACCGAAAATTTAAAAATTATATTTGAGCGGTCACCGTGACTGTCGCAGATTGTTGTTATCATAAAACCAAAAAATTCTCCAACGCTTCGTATCTGATCATCTCAATGCTGCTTGTAATTTCTAAATTTTATGAAAAGCTACTGCTAAAGCGAATGATGCCAGTCATCAACGATAAAGGACTAATACCAGAACATCAGTTTGAATTCCGAGCCAAGCATGGTACAATAGAACAAGCGTACCGTATAGTTATCACCATTGAAACATCTCTCTCTCTCTCTCTCTCGAAAAAGTACTGGGGTGCTGTATTTCTGGATATAAGCCAAGCTTTCGATAAAGTCTAGCATGACGGCTTTGTACAGAAAATTAAACAGCATTTTCGTTATAAATTATATCAGTTGCTTCAGTCATATATAACTGAAAGGTATTTTTATGTGAAGTACGGAAACGACTTATCGCATATGTATCCAATAAAAACCGGCCGTCGAGAGGAAGGTGTCCTGGGACCACTACTCTACCTCATTTTCACATCAGATATTCCTACATCTTCTAATGTGTTGCTGATAACAACCCGATTTTGTGCTCAAACGCTTGTGCCGTTAAAGTGCGGAGTATAATCCAAGCAGCAGTTTAAAAAATTGCGTCACAGTTCAGCTTATGAAAAATCAAAACTAACGAAAGTCGATCAGCGCAATTAGTACTAACAGAAAAATTAAACCGACGGAAGAAATAATCTTGAACAGTGTTGCGGTTTCACATAAAACAGATGTAAACTATCTCGGTATTTGATTAACGCCTAACATGGAAGAAACATAGGACCGAATTGAATATAATGTAATTGGTTACTGAACAGAAAGTCGGAAATATCTGTTGAAAATACGAAGTTTAACAAGTAATGAAACTGAGTCTATAAAAACCGTTTATTTAAAAATTATTCAACTGCAACAAGTAACTCCCTTGGGCACCAACACGGCGATTCCGGTGATTTTTCCATGCATTGTAGCAGTTCTGGAACGCTTCAAGTGGGATTTCTGACAGTACCCTCGTCACGGCCTTTTGGATGACGGTAGCGGATTCAAAATGCATACTTTTTACCACTTGCTTGATTTTAGGGAATAGAAAGAAGTCACATGGTGACAGGCCGGGCGAATACGGGGGCTGTGGCAACACTGCAATTCCTTTAGAGGTTAAAAACTCAGTAACACTGAACGCGCTATGGCAAGGCGCATTGTCATGATGAAGAATCCACATTCTCGCGATGTCTGAACGCACTCTGTTAACCCTTTTTTGAAGTCTTTCTAGTATATTACACTAGCAAACATGATTAACAGTCTGTCCAGTCGAAGCGGACCCCTTATGGACCACCTCGCGAGTGTCAAAGAAGCAGGTGAGTATGATCTTCACTTTCAACTTGCTCATGTGAGCTTTTTTCGGTCTCGGGACGCCTGTAGACAGCCATTGTTGATTTTGGCGCTCCGTCTCGAAGTCGTTCTGAAAAAAAAACAGCTTTCGTCACCCGTAATAACACGGTCAAGCAGGGTAGAATCATTTTCTATCGGTTTTAAACAATCTTGCGCGATTGACATTTGATGGTGGTTTTGCTTCTCAGAAAGATTCTTTGGTACCATCTTTGCGCACAGCTTTTTCATCGCAAAATCATGGGTAGCGAAACACTTTCACACGACCCATAGGTCACTACCCATACACTTTTAGCAATTTGCCGTACGTTTCGATCGCCGAATCGCCTATTATCACAAAATTGAATGGCGACGCGTAGAACTAATGATCGCGCGAGGGTCGCACTCTGAAATAGCTCGTTTTAAAGTTACCAATTCGGTGTTATAAGCTTAGTTGAATGTAAAAAGCATGTAACTTATTACTTGTAACATTCTTATTTAAAAGAACCAAAAAAAGTTACCCACAAAAATTATAGTGTGTTAATTTTTTGTTTATTTTTTTACCGAAATTAACCAGCCAAAATTAATTAAATTTAGAATAACAAGATTTTTTTCATGCGTCTGTATAAAATTTCTAGTATTATATGATTTGTTAAATAATAAATTGTCGATAAAAAATTATAAAACGTCAAAAAATCAATATATTTAATTATAATACCGTGTTGGAAGTAAATGAGACAGTTATCGGAAATACGATTTATTGACCACGGTGGTTAATATATAAATAAAAAGGCCTACAAGCTGTTGCGGTGAAAGGAAAAGAAGGAATGTTTTAAAAAATGAACAAGATGGCAAAATGGAATGGTCAGAATAGATCATATTAAATATGCGGTTTTTTCTGTCTTACCTAAATGCGTAGTTTATAAAATATGTTTTTGGTTAATCGATCATAAATATTCTAAGTTTTAAAGTTTGAAAAACCTGAAGTCAATTTGGCATATATATGATTATTTAAGAAAATCTCGTACATTGTTGTTGATAATATAAAGTGTATATTTGTCTTCGGTGCGAAGCACTGCTGGTCGTCGCTTTTTGTTGGTGAATCTTCTATAATAAAAAAAAAAAAAGATTACTGAGAAAGGAAGAGGATCCCTTAATACATTCAGGAAGTTACATTTTAAAAAACATGAATACCACCATTGTTATCGTATGGCACCACTCTGTGTTGGGGTGAAAATCGATTTCTAGATGTTTTTTTTTAAATTTATAATTTAACTATTTTTGTTGCCGTCTATTGTGTATAAGTTTGACATTTTTCAAAATCTGATTTGATTTTAATCACATAACCGGTTAGGAAAAAGTACTTTGTTATTTTTTTAACTTAACGGATTATAATTTTTTAAGCGTAAAGTATGTAAAAACAATTTAGATGTACTGCTCGCTTTTTTGTTTTTTTTTTTTTACATATATATTTTATTTTTATTATTTTTTTATATAGGTTGTCCACCGGTAGTAATTCGTACATGTTTAGCAATGGTAAACATAACTCTAATAACGGGAGCAAAGATTTTTCTAGTCGTAGAAGTTTTGATCCAAGTATGTCTGAAATTACAAATATACCAGATGATTATTTAAGTCAGTCGCAGGTAAATATATAAAGTTGATGTTTTTTTTGAAATAGCGCTTCATAATTGATTTTAATTAAGCTATCGCGCATTTTAACCAGGCAATGAAGTATAACTTTAGAAATTTAGTTTAATATGAAACGAAATTCTACTATTTGCGTATTTTATATTTTGATTGTGTGTTATAGAATATACAACGTCCTTCTAGTAGAATTGATGTTTTTACGGAACGGTTAGTGTTTCTTTTCAGCCGTTTTGCATTTAATTATCTGAGCCGCCAAATTCTTATCGCACATTATTATGTAATAATAAAATTTATATCGAACTAATTTAAGACAATTTACTTTTTTTCTTTTTCTTTTTAAATCAACACTAAAGGCGCAGAAAATTGCAAAATAAACGACGACGCAACGCGTTCAAAATTTATAATTATTACGTATTCGTTTAAATTATTTTTCGCCTTCACAAAATTAATTTTTAAATCGCGGGCTTTCTGTCTGTTTGCCCTCCTCTCGTTCATTTGCTCTTTCTCTTTTTTTGTCCGTCTGTTTACATATCTATTTAGATATATATATATAAAAACGCGTTTTTATGTGGACGTACGTGCAATTTTTATCAGTTTAGTAATCTTCTCATATTTTAAAAGTTACATGTTTTGACTTCTTAATAACCTCTTGTAGCTTATCATACGAGATATCTAACTGGTTCGGTATTAACTTTTTCGCTATTTAGACGCTTGACGTAATTTTCATAAACATGTGATTTTAAACTTTTTTTTATACGAATTTTTATCATTCTTGACATTTTTTTTCTTTTTCCTTTTTATATTTCATTTTTTTTAAACCTAATTAGAGCAGGAAGGAGTCAATTATATCTTCAAACGTCAGATATTGTTAGGAGAAAGGAACAAATAATAGGAACAATCTGTGGAGAGGGAAAAGATAGTACATAAGAGGCGCTATATGGAGTAGGAAGACCAAGTCGCAGCAAACTGAAGTAGAAAGCAGAAAGAGATGAACACTCAAAGAACATATGATCCGCATCGCAAGCATGCTCTTCGTTTGAGTGGAGAGGAGTGCTGGTTGTGATATGTTATTTCAGAAGTTTATTGTTGATGCAGTAGATGTGGTTTAGCAGTTTTGTGAGTGGTCTAATATTAAAACTTCCATAATTAAATTGGTTCTGTGCAGTTGAAATTACCAGCACCGAATGATCGATTCGCCGTGATTTAAATATAAAAATCTACATAATAATTTTGTATTCGAATTGATTTCTGTTAGTTCGTATGTGCATTTCTTGTTTTTTTTAAAAAAAGGTATATCTTAAACAATTTTACTTCGTTACTAAATGTTATATTGTTAAATGAAATGTTACTTGCGAACGCAGAAGTTAGTTGTTTTTTTTTTTTTTTGAATTCAGTAATTGTAATTGTATTGCACCTGACCGCGTGCACGTTATCAGAATTTGTAAATTAATCAGAAGTGGTTCTCATAGATGCTTAATTCAGCACACTTGATAAATTTAATAAAAGTAGATACTTTAAATCACAGTTGGCACTCTAAGTGTTATAAAAAATAATAATCCAATGAAATTTTTTAAAAAAGTAATTGTTTTAGAAGATAACAAATGTAAAAAATTAGGCATAAAAGATTTTGTTTCTAATAATGTCCTGCTAAGATTTAAAATTATTTTAAAAATTTGTTTTGGATTCTTTAAATTACTATTTCGTTAATAACCTAAATAAAAATTTATAAAAATTAAAAAATGCTTTCATATCGGAGTCTTCAAAATTTTTATTTTCAATAAATTCAATTTATTTTATCGATTGAACACGCTTGATATATTTCAAAGCAATTAAAAATTAAATTGATACAAACAGAACGAGTATTGGTGTAGCAGCTCACTTTCGATACTTGTTTGGTAGATTGGTTAGCTTTGTTTGATTTTTATAAATTTAAATATTTTTATTTATATATATATATTTTTTTTTGTTTCAAATAAATTAATCTAGATTATAAAATTGAATATTTTTAAAGTTTTTTTTTATTTTTTTAATTATGTACTTAAAAATTAATAAAATTAATGATTACGATTGAAAAATACAGCATTTTCCCAAAAGTAAGCCATTTCCATTTAATTAAAGCGGATGCTCGACTTCGATAATTGAAACTGGCATATAACACGACGAATTCGTTGTTAATTATTAAATGGTGTTATGCAATGGACAGTTTGTAGTGTGATTTGACAATACCGCAACATTTGTCTGCGGGGTATCCAAATTATTTGGTTTAGCATCACTATAAAGAATTCATATCAGGAATGCGTGAAAATCCATCTCTAATTAATTTATTAATTCGTTTATTTAGAAGTGAAATTCCAGTTTGTAATTCAGCATCTAGAAATAACGACACAAAGAAATCGTTAAAAAATGAGAGACTTCTCTTAGAATGAGTTAAAATATTAATTTATTAACTTCTAGAAAGTGAAAGTTATATTAAGCTTCCTAAAAATTGAAAATTTTATTATGAGAATCTAAAAAAAAATTGTTTTTAAACAGATGTTCTTTTTGTGTGTGCGTGGCTATATGTTAGCCGCAGACAGAATTGTGTAACGTAATTGCACAATGATATTTATTTTCGGTTCATAGCATTCGATGTATATTAATGTGTAGTCAGGACTATTAACGTTTAAAAAAAATTGATCTTAAAGATTGAGAGTAGTTTAAATAGAATGGAAAAAAAAGTATTTACTTATTTCATAGGAACTACCTCTGTCTTCATGCAAATTATACTTAGCAGGATTATGAAAAAAAGCATATTTTTTCTTCTTTTTTTTTAAAAAAAAAATAGTTCATAGGTTGTGGGTGGCTGTGCAATGTATGGTGCAATCCTAAATATGCGGTTTTTTTGTAGTAGATACACAATAGGAAAGTTTTCTTTTAGTATGGTTTTTACTGATTACAGTACTTCACCAACTTGTTTTACAATCTATTATGACGGTGGACAGGTATTTGTTAATGCAGTTATCTAATTCAAACGCAGAATGCACTTTCCATTTTTGATAGCTTGAATGTACAATGCTCTCATGCTAGAGGTATAAAAAATCATTGAAAACGGAATTTCATTTACACGAAAGTTAATCGCTGTTGATTTTTTCTCTTGAATAATATGCCGTTAAAATATTTTGAGGAGTTATATAATTTGGCGAAGCTAATGTCACAGGAAACATATCTCATTGTAAATGGAGAAAAACATTTTATTCGCTGAAAATCTATGAAAGATTTATATGGTTGTTATTACATACATATTAATGAATTAAGAATAAAACATTGCTTTGAAAAAGGGGCTCCATTTTTTCACCGCATGCAATATGCTGTGCTTGTTTTGAGAATACACATTTGCAATGGAAATGCTTATACACGAACATGAGAAATAGCACAGTGTTTTCTATTTTCTTTATGATAACAAGAGTCTCAAGCTTAACTGCGTTTTATATTGCAATGCGTGTTGAAAATAGCGCTCGTGTAATGGTTCGCCTTGCTTGCGTCAGTTTCCCCGGAACAATTCCGTCCATAGCTAAAAACGTTCGTGTGACTTTTACTTAAAGTGATTGTTTCAAAGTGCAAACGAAATGATATTACCGTCATTTTTTCAGTGAACTTTTTGTTCATGAACACTAACCACGTACAGATCGGCAAGTCTATAGAACCACCTTATTGCTTATCGCGGAAATTAGTTTTTTTTATCAGCATGTTGCAACATTGTGTAATACAAATTGTCCACTTTTTTGTTAATTGCAAAATCTAAAAGATTACGGTCACCGTCGTATTTTGTATAAGAAAGTTTTGAATACATTGTATTTTTATTTGCTTCCTGGCGGAGAGAAATTTTGAATATTATCCGTAAAATGCTGCTTAAGATAAAAAAATCACCGGAAAAAATATTGCAGTTGGAAAAATACAACCACGTTGCTTTTCTATACTTTAATATCTATAAAAATTAATGTTCGCATATAATAAAAATTTAAATTATGCTAAATTTTAAGTAGTCAAAATAAAAGTAATCGCAGGTAACTTTGGGTGGAGCAAAAAAATTAATAATTAGAAACAAAGTTATAGTATGGTAAAAAAGATGAAAACATGAAGTTGGTTTAATTTGTATGTTCGTGACGTATTTTTGTGTTTCTATCTTATGTTTACGATTAATTAGATTGAATCTTAGTTTTCGCAGAAGTTATTGTAACACGCGTATTTTTTTCTGATGGTTCGGTCTAGTTGACTTAAGTGTTTCCGATATTCTTTTTCTCGAGTATGTACCTCTTAGACTCTTTCGATAAACAATCACGATTTATTTCCAAGATTGGCTTTTCAAGATCATGCTCATATGTAATAATTTAAAATTAAAAGAACTGTGAAATGTAATTAGATTATTATTTTTTTTTTTTGGAAAAATCGATAATCGGAAGTCAACATCATATAATAATAAAAATAACATCGGAATAATTTTTAAGGGAGAAAATGCAATTAGGCGGCGAAAAAAAAACTCATTGTTCAACATTTTTTTTTTAGAAAGAAGTTTTTATTCAATCATAACGTTGTACGTTTATTAATACACGCTTGAAATATACAAAACTTTTTTTTCGAACAAAATAAAGGCTATACGTTAGCGCAAAGAGAACCCTGCAAATTGAGCACCGTAGTTTTGATCTGAGACAGTCTAAGGTATGTTAATTACATTTTCAGTTTGTAGTTTAACTCCTAAAAAGTGGAGAGAAATAAATTTCGATAATTGGCAGAGTTTTTAAAAAAAATCGTTAATTTTTCGAAATTTTTCGTTCATTTTTTCAATAAATATCAAGTTTTTATTAACAAAATTCAAAATTGTTAAAGTTTAGTTAAAAGCTAATATCACCAAGGGAAACTCCTTTAAGTTTTAGCTAAATCGGCTGATCAGGTTTTTTTGCTATCACTCCCGCCAATTTAAAAAAACATTGTTTCGAGAAAAACGCCTTAAAGTTTTCACTACCGATAAATGATACTTACTAGGCGTCTTCGAAAAATGATAATAATCAATAGAAGGAGCTTGACTTTCAAAATGAAACTTTTGGGAGTGTATTCTGCGAGAACTTTTTTATCTTTTGGGGGGGGGGGTTCGATTTTTTGAATTGTCTTTGGTCGTATTTCCCCCGTTAAAGCAGAAATATATAAAAAGTATAAATTTTGACAAATAGCAGTTATAAATTAGTATTACATAAATAATGGAAATATTATTATGTTATTTTTAAATTTATATTATACATTTAATAGTTTATAGTAATTAATATATTTACAAATGTTATCTAAATCGTTAGTGAAGATTCAAGCTTATTCTGGTTTTTGCAATTTAGACTATGTATGCATTAAAAAAATTAATATAAATATTGAATTAGATATTTGCAGCTATTGTCTCTGTTATTCTATTTAGAATATGAAGTGTTCGGATTTGTTAGTTTCAAGACTTGAATGCATCGGAATATATTTTTCGACTAATAATCTTATGTAATTTTTAAAAAGTAACATTTTTTTTTTTGAATTCTAAAAATCCATTTATTGTTAAGTTTACATGTTGTTTTCTTTTAAAGCTCTTCTGTAACGTGAATGGTTTTCTGTTAATTTGTTCGTAATCTATTATGAGATGATAATATTTTGCAAATTTCTGAAATAATGATGTAGCTTTTGAAGGAAGGGTAAACGTATTATTTTCTCTGTTACTTTTGCAAGGGTATTGATTAAGTGCATATACGCTTATAAATAGTTCTAGAAGTAGGAATAAAGAAAATTCGTTATGTAAAATATAATGATTATTTTTATCTTACGGTGGAGTTAACATTGAAAATTCAGTTAAAACAAAATATAGGTATTTTTGTGCATAAATAAACGTTATAAAAACAATATTCTAGAGAAATATATAATGTTTTGATTACATTTGTTCTCATCTACAACCCAGTAAATTTCTGGAAAATTTATGTGCAGCAATTTGCGAAGTACATATGTGACAGAGTTGCATTATCTGGTACTGATGAAATATTAAAAGAATTATTTTATTTAAAGAAATTAAAACTAATTTCAGGTGCTAAAACATCTAGCGAAAGAAGTTAAAGTGCCATATCATTTCGACGGAACGAATGAGGATTCTGTGATATATGCGAAACGCGGAGAAAACCCTCTAAATCAGTCTTTCCGATCGAAATCTAAGTCCCAGCCAGATCTATCTCAAAATCATAAAGTCAACAAACCAGCGGATACAGTCGTTATGCGTCATACAATCAGCAATACTAGGTAAATTATCGAAAATATTTTTCTAAATGTCACTAAAGTTAAATAATATCGATAACGTCATCTTTGCTTTTTACGGGTTAAAGAGGTGTATGTAGTGAATACTTCAAATGAGTAATTAAAGTTTTTTCTACTATTTCCGCAAACTAATCAAAGTGCCCGTGAAGTTCATGTTGAAGTTGAAAAAATGGTACCAATATAAGGCATAACAATCAGTACGAAAAAGATGAGAGCTGATAAACGTAATAGGGCAAAAAAAAAAAATGTGCAAAGTCAATGAATATCAATCAAAGAGTATTGAACGTAAAGGAGCACATGACTTAGGATAAGTTAGAGTGAGGATAACTGTGCCAAAAGAAATATTTACAAAAAAAAACAAAATAAAAAAAACGAAAGAGAAGTTTATTATTGGTTCTCGTACATAAAATTGAAAAAAAATGGTAAAATGCTTTATTTGAGATATTTTGTTTTGCATAGCTCAGAAATGAAAAAGATAGCGAATTTTGAAGATTAATGAAAGGGCGAAATTAATAGAGAAAAAAGAAAACGAGAAGAAAAAAGAAGAGAATTACAGTTGGTCATGTATTGAATAATAGTCCGTCGAAATTAATTTTGGAAAAGATCGCAGAAAAAAATAGAGGATGAAGATAATAGCTACCGTTGGGAAAAATAAAGTTGGAGAATCAATAATAAATCAGAGTTAAGGTTAATTTTGTGATACTATGGTACTCTGTAAATAGCGGAAATAAAGTAAGTTGTAAGAGAAGGAGCTTCCGCAGACTTGCTTTTGAATGGAACGCAAATGATAATAATAATGTGGATTAAAATGATATGTTAGAACGACATATTTTAATGAGATTTCATAAATTCAAGTTTCTCGGTATTTAGAGGATGGCAGAGACTTCATCCTGTTAAATCTTACTGAATCCATTCTTAGCTCAGAAAATTAATTACAAAAGAAAAAAATTTATTTGGAAATATGTAGTTGTGAAAAGTTAGAAAATGTGAATGAATTTAAATATCTTGGGATAACATTAGATAAAGGTTTAACATGGGGAAACCATATTGACAATATTGCGGGGAAAGTTAAACAAAAATTATGATGGTTTGTGTATTACCGTAAATCTGGGAACTTATTAAAAAAAAAAAAAATAAACACTGCTTACTACATTTTTGTTAAATTAGAACAAACAACATTAATAATTAAAATGCGCATGAACTTAGTTTCCAGTTTAGTAATATTTCTATTTAATGCAAATTATTCAGTTTTTTAACAAACAAGATGGTACATTTTTGGCAGTCAATTAATATATTATTTCTTTTGCATTAATTTGTTGTAATGCTCTTAATGTTAATTTTAGCGCCGCTGGTTTATACGAAGTAAAAACATGGTTTCGTTAAACCATTGGCGTATTCAATTTAAAGTCATTAATAAAAAATTGAACATATTCTTTTTAGTACCTTACGAAAAATTGAGTTTAATGATATCGGTGATACAGAGTGTAATAAGCAGTTTAAAAAAAAGGCCGTCTCGTATTTCGGAACTCAACAATATTTTCATAAAATTTTCCTTCGACGGTGGACCACGTTTGTAGTACAACGCAAAGCATTTGTGAAAATTAATATTGGGCGCAATAGAATGTACGAACGTTATAAACAGTTGGGTCAATTAATCACTTAGTGTGGCAGTGCAGAATCTGATATCATGAAATTTCACAAAAAGTTTTTTTTCTTAACTTAGCTGATACTTTTTGCTTGGTCACTCGACTAATTAGTTATTCAGATAGTGAACTATACTTAAAACTATAGTAATAATGCATTTTATTTAATTAACTTTCGGTTAAATTAAATCAACTAATTAAAGTTTAAAAGCCGAGCCAAAATAGTAGAGATTATTTTTTTTTACAGATTAAATCTTAGCAGTCAAAATAATTTATGTAAACACTTAATTTGTAATTACAGATATTTTCTGGAAATTAACCTATTTCATAATATAAACGTTATAAATCATTTAAATTCAATTGACTTAGAAAATAAATAGTTAATTATTAATTATTAACATAAAAACCGACATCTTTCGAAGATATCATAGCTCCACGTTTACAAGAGACTCAATCACAAAACAGATCCATTTCCTTTCAATAAGATAGTGACGATGTGAAATATATTTAATTATTATTTAAATTCACATTGAAATTTATTACGCTTGAAAATTTTTTCATATTGAATTGTACGTAATATTCTTTTCAATTCAAAATTTTTAATTTAAATTTGTTTTTATAATACATGCAGTTTTATAGTTAGATAAATAAATAAGTACATTTATTTAAAAACGCCTGCCATCTTGGCTTTTAACGTTTGCAGATTACATACATATAACAATGAATATTATTAGCAGTTAATGAGGAAAATAACAGACAGATTTAAGAATAATGAGGAAAAATAATAATGAATTAATAAATTTACAAAATAAATTCATAAAAGACGCCTAAGTAAGACAATACAATCTGGTAACTTTAAGAAATGGGAAGAGTTTTTCATACATCGTTTCGTTGTTTTTTCTGATGCTTGCATACTTGAAGTTAGGTTCTAATGATTCGTTTTTATGCCCTCATATTTCAATTTTAGATGATTTTTTTTAATTATCGGATTTTGATAATGCAATAACACGAACTTTGTCTTAAGATTGTTTATGAAAAACAAAGAAATGAAATAATATGCTATAAAAAAATGTAGAACTAATTGTAATGAAAAAGCATAAACACGCGTGAAAAAAATAAAGGTTTATTTGATAGACCATTGATGTCACTGGCCGTTGGGAGGAATGGATCCGTTTGTGATTTTGTCACTGCGTCCTATTTATGGTAAGTATAAATATGGAGCTATGATTTCCAAAAAATAATTAACTATTTATTTTCTTTTACAAGTAAATTTAAGCGCTTTATAACGCTTATATTGTGAAATATATATTACGTAAATATGATATGACGTTTAAGTTTTTGAGAAAGAAAGAAAGTTTATGACGGAAATAGTAGTGCATAGCATAATGCATTTTATTTAAAAGTTACTTTCTACTAATCCGATCTGAGTATGAACAATCAAATTGCCTAACTGTTAATGTTTATTTAGTGTTTTAAATCTTTTAAAATCACTTTTATTCGATAAGTGCACAACTTGAAATCAATTAAATATTATTTATAAAAAGTGTTTTTTTTTTGTTTTATTATTATTTTGCTGATTGTACACTAATAATGTTACATTGTTTTTTTTTTTTAAAGGAAAGAACAACGATGCATGCAGATGGTTGATCATCTGATTCAGGAAAATAATAATTTAAAATTAGAATTAGAGGCGTGTTATAAAAAAGTAGCGAAATCACAAAAGGTATGAGATTTTATATTTTTATTAATCTTACTTATCGATTATGTGATTTATTCTAATTGTTTTTTTGTCACTGTTAAATACATATATCTATAAATTTTCTGGCTTAATATAATTGTAATTTCTATTTCGTGGTATGTAAGCATTAACCTCTTATACTGGTAGTCTTAATTTTTACGTTGTTAGCATATTTTAATTTTTTTTTATTCTGTCTCAAACAATACAAACTCTTTTTTTTCTTCTTCTTCTTCTTCCTCTTATTGCTTTGGGTATAATAGATGGTATTACCGTATTATTAAATTTAAAACTATAGTAAAACATCTTTGGGTAGCTATTGAAAATGTTTCATGTAAAAATTATTTTGACGTTGATTAACAGATTGCTTTACAAATGGACAAAATGAAATCATAATTATGAGATACGAAAATAATATATCAGGAATGATTACCAGGCGTGTTGGTGAATACGTTTTCCCGAAGGACGATTTTACAATTAAAAAATGAATCAAAATCCCCCCCCCCCGAAATTCCACGTTCCCCAACTCCTCAATTTCCATAACGATTACAATAAGCGATGCATATACCAATTGGCCATCACTTTCCGCCACATTCAGGGCGGCAAAAATTGTCGATAGAAAGTTATACGTCGACAGACACATTTACGTGTAGTTTCGCGCGTCAAAGGGTCGCATTTGCCGGGACTGTGCGAAAGTAAGTGCTAAAGAATGTATTGCCCGAGCTGTAACAAACGATGCAGCAGATGGAGAAGATATTTTTCCCATTGAACGATTAAAAAAGAATCCGAGTATGCCCATCTCCTCAACTAGAGGAGTGTGCCACAGGAGAAATTGCAGTTAGGATTAAGCGGAAAGCGACGGCTTATCAGGAGTAGCCTCCTTTGCAACTGCTGTACGCGGAGTTACAGGGTGTAACAGATGAAGTCCTGGGCTAATTGCCTGAACAGGAGGCCCTTACGAAACCATAGGGTGAGTGCACCGTCGAAATTTTCCAGCCAACCGAAGAAATCTATCCGACTCTTGCGAGTTACCCGGCCACTACCGCAATACGCTGAACAATTTCTGTTATATGACTTAGGGCCACTGGAACTACTTTGCAAATGACAAAGAGGATAAAAATGACAAAATCGGAGACCGAGTTCTAGTATTTGCAACTCATAACAACATCGAAATGTTGCGTATCAGTGTTCAGCCTAATTGTTCGATGAGACATTCGAGGTACCTCCGACAATATTTATGCAAATGTTTACTACAATAATACTACGCGTGCGGAATATACTTGGTAACCAGATGTTTTTGTTGTTGCTGGTTTACGCTCTTTTATTGAGAAATAAGACAGCCTTGTAGTACTGCTGCCAGTAAACTTCGCAGTTAACCATATAGGATCGATCCTTGCGTTCCTAAGAAAGTTACTTCGAATTAAACGCTTTTGTAGATGTCTTCCCGGTAGTGCCGCTTTCGTGTTCTTTCTTCTATTTAAGACAAATAATATACTTTAGGTTGTCATCTGAAGGCTTACAAGAAAAATATAACAATCTTGCGAAACTAAAGTATAAAAACATTCACGCGCATGATCCTCACGCTGGTATTTGCCCTGGAGGCTGATATTCGCTGTACGTTCAGCATTCTGCGCGCAGCATGCTCACAACAGCTAGTACTAATGGATTTCTTTAACGTAATGTATATCAGCGGTCGTCTGTCTGTTGCGCCGCGGCACATTCCGAGCTTATAGGAACTAATAACAAGTGGCACTGCAGAAGTCACATGAAACGAAACTACGTTGCAGAACTTTTCTTGGTATACGTATCAAAGCAGCACCCGGGAGAGATGGATCGATTTCCAAAAAACGGATAGAAATAATTACATTGCAGGACAATGTAAATAATTCAATGGATTACCTACAAACTTTGGCACACAATGTAAATACAGAATAAAAGCGAAAAAGAAAGTAAATTTAAAAATTTTTCAGAATTAATAACATTCGGGAGATTGGAATTCGGGAAAATGTCTATAACCACTAGGAATAGTCGAGTAACTAAATATTTAACTAGTCAGAATAACTAAAAGTGTATTTCGTTAATTTCGGCTGTATTAATATAACAATGATTTTAAAAAAGGAGGTTTTAAGTTATGAATACGCTAATTTAAAGGCAAAGATACGGTAGTAAAAAAAACGGAATGAAAGCGAACCTATTTGAAGAGAAAAGTGAAAGTGTGAAAAGAGAATTCTTAAGAATAGTAAGAAAATAAAACGTAAGTACACATAAAAAATTCTACGCTACGACAAGAACCAAAAATCTTAAAGTATGAAGGAGAAGAGATTATGAGATATCTACAGGATAATACAGCTGTATGAACATTCAAAATCTTCGGGGGTTATCGTAAAAGAAATTGATCAGATTTATAAAATATATGCAAAATAGAAGAGTAACTTTAAGATTGATTTTGCATCCATGTTAAAAAGCGATCTATTGCAACAGATTGACATTAGGATTAATCTAGTCACATTTTTAATAAAATTTATAAATAAGAAACAAACAATCAAAAAATTTCGGTAGTGCCAGATTCAAAGAATTTAATAAGGTTAGCTGCGGTGGAGTGGAATAATGGTGCAATAGTCATTAGACGCAAAATATCCGGTTTGTCTCTGGCAGATAACACAGTAGTACTTGCATCGGTAAAATAAAGCGAGTGGCATGCCCTTTACATAAGTAGTTGGATGGTTGTAAAGTTAAAGACATAAATAAAATGAATATACTGCCTTAAAAAGTGGAACGAGTTAGCTACTAATTAAGTCAACAAGGACATAACAAAGATAACGGTAGTGGACGCAAAGGAAACATTGATCACAACAGGAAAAAATTGCCGGGGGAAGAAACCATTGAAAGATTTTTATATTTAAGTTCATTGAGTTAAAATAAGAGATGGTGGAGACGAACGTGAAAGGGTTCTGTGTAGTTTGGGTGTACTTTTATGATCAAATAAAACGAAATATGAAAGCAGAAAGTGAATATTTTTTTAAACCGCTAATCAATTTAAACGCGAACAAGATAAAATCGGAAAATTGAGACAAGTGAATTCTCTCTAGTTTTTTTAAATTTCCTTTTTTATTTTTCGGGAAATTATTTTAATAATAATATAAAAATAAAAAAATATTTTTAATAATAAATTTTCATTTTTATAAAACTTTTCGTAATTATAGGAAAAGAAAACTAAACACCATTAAATGGGGGAGAAGATATTCATTCTTATTTTAATACATTGCATTTATTCTGATATGAATGGTACTGTTTCTTCGATATGCGTCCAAATTAAATAACTATCAAATTTAAACTATATATCTTCGCCTTTTTTTTATTAATGTAGTTAGAACAAGAAGTTTCAAAAGTGCATAAGGCGCACGAAGATTTAGTAGAATCGTGTGAAAGAAGGGAAAGATTAGAAAGAGCGGCTCGTTCAAAATTACAGAATGAAGTTAGACGACTTCAAGATACTAATCGAAGTTTAAGGGAACAAATGGATATACTATCGAATCAGTTTATAGCTGCCCGAGTATCACATAGCGGACTAATCGACGCTCCTGAATTATCGAAAAGAGATGCTCTCATCGCTCAGTTAGTTTCACAAAGTATGAAATTTATTATACATTTTAATTTTATAAATTTATTAATGTAGACGTTGTAAAAAAAATGTACTTTGAATTAAATATATGTTGCACTGTAAACTACTGTTTTTTTTGTTTGTTTTTTTTCTATATCATAATTTTTTCTACTTTTGTGGTGTAAATGGATGGAAAAATCTTTAAAGATAAGTAGAAAAATACTGCCAAAAGATTTAAAAACGGGAATATCTGGACGGTAAATCATTTTTGAACGAAATTATTCTAAAAATGTTTATTTTCAATATTATTAGTACAGGGTGACCAAACTTAGATGCCCATATTTAAAAAATGTATAATTCAAAAACGAAAGGAGCTACAATGATGAAACAAAATTTATTTGAAAATACAGTTTGTACAAATTACTTATGAAAAATTACATCGGTCAAATGACGTCCCTCAACGCTCACGCAGTCATTTAAACGTGTAACAAAATTTTCGAAAACTTTCTTCAACATTTCTGGCGAAATCGCGGCTATTTCTTGACGAATTCTCGTCTTTAAATCTTCCAAATCACGGGGACGGGTGGTATACACACGCGCCTTTAAGTATCCCCACAAAAAAAAATCTGGAGCTGACATATCGGGTGATCAAGGCGGCCATGCGAAATCTGTCGACCGCGAGAGCAAACGAGTTCCAAATGCTTTTCTCAACAAAGTTAGCGTTTCTCTTGCAGTGTGGCAGGTCGCACCGTCTTGTTGGAATATTGTTCGTCCGAGACGACGTCTGCGACGCAGTTCGGGTAGGAAAAACTGGTTTATCATGTTTCGGTACCGCTGGCCGTTCACTGTGCCATCAAAAAAATAAGGACCGACCACGCCCCACTGCGCTACGGCACACCACACAGTTACACGTTGAGTGTGTAGCGACTTTTGTTGAATCCAGGACGGGTTCTCGCTTGCCCAATATCGGCAGTTCTGTTTATTTACACATCCAGAGAGTTCAAAATGAGCTTCGTCACTCATTAACAAATTGCTTAGCAAAATTTCACGATCTTCCAATTTTTGAAGCATTGTCTGAGCAAAGATTAAACGCTGTCGGTAGTCAGTTTCTTTCAATTCTTGGGTTATGACGAGCCTATACGGATGGAAATTTAAATCATTAATCAATATTTTACGTACCGATTCCCTTTTTAGGCGTAAACCAGCTGCGTGTCGTCGTGCAGATCGCGTCGGACTGATCTGAATTGCCTCACGAACTCTCTGGATGTTTTCGGGCGTTCGAGCCCACCTCTTTGGACCTGGACGCTTCCGATCGCTCGCTTTACCCGTCTCGCGAAAATTCTGAACCCATCTGTTGACAGATTTCCATGATGGCACCGATTTGTGACGAGGAACTTTAAAATCTCTGCGAAACTGGCGAATAACTGTCGTATAGGACGAAGTGCGAAAATATGCCTCAACACAAAACGCGCGTTCCTTATCTGTATAACGATCCATGACGACTGATGAAATATCCTAACAACTTTGTCTGACCTGCACTCTCTCTTGCGCGCGCATTCGTCACTATAGCAGTGTTACCACCGGAGTAATAAAAAGATGTAGTATGGGCATCTAAGTTTGGTCACCCTATATAATAAAGTATGGAAAAAAGAGAAAAATAAATAATACATTATCAATTTAAAAATTTAGAATTAAGTAAGTTGTATATTTTTTTTTTTTTTGATGATAGTACAGTTAATTTTTGTTTTACTTAAAAAATAACCATTTATTTTTTATTATTAACGATTTAAATTTATTAAAAATAAATAAAAAAATATACTAAAGTTTTTCCTAGTTGCAAAAAAAGAAAGAAGAAAAAAAAAGAAAACGGTCTCAAGATAATGAATTGTGAAGTGCTGTTCACATTAATGTGGGTTACTAGGTCAATTTGAAGCGTAAAAGGTGGGTCGTGATTAAGCTTTGGAAATGGCGTATTTTTGTGTTTCTCATATTCGTGAATTCATTACTTAATGTAGACACTTAAAGATTTCAGTTACATCTGTTCATATATTATTTTTGGAAGTAAAAATTAAAGTTCATGGATATTTTAACATCCAGGCCCATAGCCAAGAAGGGATGAAGGAGAGGCTGAGTCCCTTTTTCGAAATTGTGTCTAATTTAAAAATAAGGTTTAAAAGGAAATCTAAATATAAGTAAAATAAGGATAATTTTAGTGTAGATTTATATTACACAAATACAGTTGAGGACAATTATTGTAATTAGGAACACCAGAAGGGAATGTGTGGAGGAGAAAAAGAGATTTAAAAATTTAAGTGGTTCCGATGCCTCCACAAAATATTTCTGTTGCGGGCCTGGTAACATCGCTGTTATTTCGGCGTTTTTCTTAATAGTAGACTGTCCTTTTCTTATCTTTCCTGTTCTGTCATTAAATGATTAAATTTGTTAAAATTCTTATCACCGATCAAATGAGAAGTGTCCTTGTACACACATTTTCTTATGTCGAATCATTTTTCGCTCCAAATTTAACTACTGTTCAATTGTGCCTCCAAATCCCTTCGTCCAAAGGCGAGTTGGGACGTTTCCAAACCATGCTTTGTTTTTCCAATTCTGATTTATAATAATGCACCCACGTCTCAGCCGTGGTTAAATTTTCTCTAAAAATTACTTACTTCATCTATTTTTTTTTATTTATTTTTTTTGTGAACTCTGATCAGAGTTTTAAACGTATTTCGTTTTGAACAGGTGACAACATTTTGGGAACCCATCTAGCGCAAGTTTTTCGAAAATTTAGGATCTCGTGAATGATTTTACGTGCTGTACTGACATTGGCACCCAATTCAGATGGTATTGCTTCAATTGAAATCCGTCTGCTTTCCAAAATCAGCTATTCGCGTTTTTTTTGTTTTTTTTTTATCACCGTTGGCGTCGAAACTTCAACTGATCGTCCGCTATGTTGTTTAGTCTCTGCACTTTGGTGCCTCTTTTTGAACTGTTTGATCTATGAATAGAAACTTGTGGAATTCATGCATGAATTACCATATTTAGCATTCTCCAGTATATTTCACAAATGTTTTTTTAAAGTAAAAGACTTATCACAGCGCGCTGCTGTGTGTGTGTGAAATTGAACAGTAGTGGTTCCGCAGATTTCAGATCGCTGAAACGCAATCGACGAGCCATATCTGGATATAACCGATCATATATGTAGCCAGAACACATATTAACAATACCACTGTCGCCATGATTGCCGGTTTTGTTCCCCATCACTGTTTTTGTTTACTTATTGAAAACCCTCGTATTTCTCTCTGGTGTGTCCATTTTTAATCATAGTTCTAGGGATGCTGGTGATAGCAGTTCTTCCTTTATGCTTTCCGACTAATTTTTTCGAGTCTTTGTCTTCATTCTTTCTCTCCTATTTTTACAACCGAACTGATGGCCGTCTTACATGCGATTATTTATATTTTCTTTATTTGTAACTTTTTTGATTATCTGATAATTTCCGACTCCATGAGTGTCCTTCAGGCTATCTATTCGCGCCTTTTTCTTCTTTCCGACTTTATCATTCTTCGCGTACAATCTCTCGTTAATAATCGTTCTGTTCATTACTCTGTAAACATTAATTTGCTGTAGGTTCCTGATCATCGAATCATTGAGGATAATGAAATGATGGATGTTTTGATTTAGCATGCTTCTTGTCCCCGTATTTATTTTAAGAAAATTCCGGGTTCAATCTGTGCTATCGTTACGTGAAAAATATCATCATAGATTTTAGCCGCATAGGTATGTTCTTCCTTTACGAATAGTCGTTCCTTCTATCTTTTGATTTAACCTGATCTTCGTAGGGTTCCTTTTTCTTCGTCATTCCATTGTTGTTTTTATTATTCGTCTACGCTTTAATCATACATCCTTGCCTTTTTCTCGCTATCGTCTTTCCTAGGTTTCCTTTCCCTACTGTCTTGTTCATCCAAATGATGCAGTTGTCTGTAACCTTAGTGGCGGTAAAGAATTTAGTCTACCAGCTATAATATTAAACCGGCAAATTTTTAAAACAAGTTCAGTCAAGTATGACATTTCATGCACTGAGGATCCCGTATATAAGTTAACGATGATTGTAATTATTTAATATGTAAGAAAATTTGTTTGAATAAACTTCCATTTTTATTTTATTATTTTAATTTAATATCTTAATAAATTTCAGAGATCTTTTCTAATAATAATTTAAAACAGTAAAGTAAAATACTAATTTGAATATTGATAATTGGTATTCGTAATTTTACCTTCGCTCCCTCCATACATAACGCTTCTGTTTAAAGTTACTTCAGTTTTTTATAATTAGTCATTGGAAAAATAAGGACCGTAGAGAAATCATTCAATAAAAAATCCAACCACAATTCAACAAATTTCTGTGTTACATTGAGGATCAGTGTACGATACTACAAGAAGAATAATTAAAGCCACAAAATATATTGTCAAATTTGTAAATAATTACGTAAAAGAGTCATTTTTTTTAATCAATGAATTTTTAAAAAAAAACAAATTTAACCAGATTGTTTTTTGAAGAGGGGATGTTTATCTGAAGAGGGAGAAATGAGTCCGTTAAAGCGAAATGATACAATTTTGAAACATACACGGCATCAGTTCCCATTCCAGGTTTTTCATTGTTTTCGACTTTTTTTCTACTCTTGCGAATTAGCATTTTTTGAATTCTGGAACTTCAATGCAGTTTTTAAGACCGAAATCATCTGTTACAATTCAGCAGAAATGTGTTTTAATGTTGCTGGTTGGATTCACGATTTCCATAATCATTACAATTAAAGTTATACAGACAAGATTCACTGTGATACTGCTGAATTAACTGTACGTACTAGTTTCAGATAATTTAAGAGACAGTGTTTCTTGCCTTCTGTGACATCATTAAAATGAATTGTCAAAAACAAAATACAAGCAAGCTTAAAGCGCGAATGATATTTATGCCTTCTCATATGCCTGGTGCAGGTAAAAGATCAAACATGATTTGATTATTTCATACGCCTAACGGATAGAGGCGTGATGATCGCAAGTCATATGCTCAGCCTGCTCACTCACGGTTGTTGTGTTTACTCAAGCCGTGTTTATTGCTAACCTCAAGTCACGCCTGGTTTCTAACGTTTTTCTACGCTAATAATGTAAACACAAGGCATTATAAAAAAAGTAAACTAATGAAGTGCATAATTACAATTATTTTGAGGATTGTTGTATTTATAAATTGAATAAAATGTAAATTATTTTTAAAAGAGTATAATATCAAGTCGCTCTTAGATTTTTATTACATTCCTTGTCTACTATGGTATTACGTTGTGTGTTTAAAAAGAGGACTGCAGCTTGCCAGTTTTCTAGACCTTTTTTTTTTTTTTTTTTTTTTTGCGAACATAACACATTACTCTTTGCCGATCGGAATATTCGATTGTATCTAAAGGTAAAATGTTTTTGTTTGTATTCCGATGAAGGCAGTTTTTTAATTAGCATTCAAATTTAATACGCTGGAATGCGGTGAAAAACGAATTAGATATTATTTTAGTTATTCTAATTATTTGTATCTTTTGGCGATTACTAAAGTAAAACCTGGTTTATTATATAATTTCAGATAAAGAATTGATGGCAACAAAAGATAGGCAAGATATTGAATTATCAGCTCAGCGAGTCACTTTAGAAGAACAACGTACTCATATTGGAATATTAGATACAGCGCTTACAAACGCTCAGGCAAATGTAGTCAAATTAGAAGAAGAGGTACACAATAAATCTGTTAGCATAATATTAGATACTAGCAATAATATCCTGACAACTTTTTTAGTTATTGCGTAATTTATTATATTTCATTTTTTTTTTTTTTTTTTAAATAAAAATAAATTGCATTCTGCATTTAAAAAAATATATATTAACGAATTTTTGAAAATCGTTATTTAAAAGTTAAAATGAAATTCAGTAAAATACTTAATTATATATGTTAAATTAATACATTCTAGTGTCGAAGGAAACAGATGCATGTGGATCGTGTAGCTCAGTTACAAAGAGCGCTATCTTCATTGCAATTAGCTAGTGATAAGCGCGAACAAACCGAAAGAAAATTGCGACTGCAATTAGAAAACGAATTACGCATAGAAAGATCGCGTAATAACAGAACTAAGTCTTCTGAACGATCACCCGGTATGTAATAATATACAATGATTTCTTTTACCGGTACTATAAAAATGATCGACTGTGAAGTATAAATTTAAATAACTGATAAGACTGAATAATCAACAAAAGAACCGTATCTTGTTATCTGCTTTCCTCTAATGGAAGGGTTATTCGAAGCGTAAATAATAAGTGAACAGCGAACTGTGAATTACATATTAAAGTTCGTCTACATCCTTTAGTCTTATTACCCGTTTAATTGTGCAAACTAGTTTGTGGAAACGAGTTAGCGTTTATAAACAAAAGAAATGAATGGTTCATTTTAATGAATAGTAATCTTCATTTCTAGTATTAGTGTAAATTTTAAGTGGTATCATTTAGAAAAAGAAGATAATTATGGGTATCCTGCTGATGAAATGAACTATTACAGTTTTTTTTTTTTTTTTTTTTTTTTTTTTGGCCCGAACAGAACAGTTCATTTGGCCAGCAAACTACGACACGACTAGATATTAAAAAATACTAATAATAGAAAATTCAGGAAGAGAAATTTCATTCATTCTACATTATGGCCGCAACTGCTGGCAGTGCCCACAATGCTCAATGAAACAAAACAGAAACAAACAAGATTTTTCCATTCTGGAAAAAGGAGCAAAAGAAAAAATAGATAAGTAGATAAATATTTCTATCTCACATTATGACCACAGTTGCCTGGCAATGCTCACAATGCATTATGAGAAAAAGGAGGTAGTCACAGCCACACTGGACAAAGACTACAATAATGTAAGAAAAAAAATAAGTAAAATAATGGAGAGAAAAGAAAAAAAAGAAAAAAAAAAAAATCAAACAACAATCCTGTTTCTTTCAATAAACCTAAAAAGGACAAATAAAATTTTATCACTGGAACAGAGAAGATGAAAAACACACAATGGAGAATAAACACCACAGGACATGAGGTCCTTAGAAAACGCAAGTCTCGCGTCATCGAACTGGGTGCAATTAAATAACAAGTGATTAATGTCTTCTCTAAAATTTTGTCGACAATAGATATTACAACCGGTGCAGTGCCCAGTGTTTGAAAAATTTAAACCCAATCGGCAATGGCCGGAGCGGAGCCTACACACAACGGTCACAAACCTACGGGTCAAACTAACTGGGACACTAATGCGGTAAAACCAAGGTATGGACGGCAAAGATGGTTGGACCATATGAAAATATTTACCAGGTCCTTGCTCTCTACAAATAAGACTTATCCAATCCGCATGGTTATTTCTTTTGGCTTTATCTAGAAGATCGAAGGATGGGATAAATGGAAACTTAATACCTGATCTAACACCTTCTTTTGCGATTAAATCAACACGGTCACCAAGTGGTACCCCACAGTGACCCGGAACCCAACAGAATTTAATGACTCCTCCAAGTTCGGAAATATTAAAATACTTTTCCTTAATTTCATAAATAATTGGATGGCAATTACATTCAAAGTTACTTCTCTGAAGCGACAAGAGAGAGCTAAGGCTGTCCGAAAATACTACAAACTCCCCCTTGGACTGCAACACGTTTTTCACAAACTCTAACGCTTTTTCAATTGCAAGAAGCTCGGCCGTGAAAATCGAAGCTTCTGGAGGTAATTTAAATTTCTGCTCAGTGATACCTTCTATAAGAAACCCGGCCCCTACGCCTTCATTAAATCCACGGAATTTGGCACCATCGGTAAAGATCAACCGATAACCGGGGTATAATTCTTTCGCGATACCTAGAAAAACGGAGTTCACAATGTTACCAGGTAACAGATGCAAATTCTGGCTTTTAAAGGTGTTAATATTGATGTCCAGTGTGATAAGATTAAGGTCGTATCTGAAATTAAAATAATTGGAGGGAGAAGATGGCACAAGAGCTGGACTATAATTATAATACATCCTAGTTCTTTTGAGCAAGAGCGGCATTTTCTGGGGAACAAATCTCCAATCACTACTTACCTGCATTATCTTACTTATAAACTGCGGATATTTGTAATTACAATACTTAAGTACAAATTTATCTGTTAAATAATTTCTTCTAATGTTCAGAGGAGCAATTTTGGTCTCCATTTGTAGACCGATGGTAGGGGACGACCTGACATTTCCCGTGATTAATCTTAAGCCAAGATTCTGTAATGAATCTAACTTTCTAAGCTGGAACTTTGAGGCCGATCCATAGAAAATCGCTCCATAATCCAATTTCGATCTAATAAAGCTTTTGTATAGCTGGCTTAATATGACCGGATCACTTCCCCACCATGAATTGCTTATAGCCTTTAAGGGGCTATACGATTTAATTACAAGTTCAACTAGTTTTTGAATGTGAAAAGTCCATGTTAGTTTAGGATCTAAAAACAATCCTAAATACCTAACATGCCTAGTGAATTTAATGAATTGGTTTTGAATTAGAACACGTATTTGTTCGTAGTCAAATGGTCTAAGTGAAAATACGGATACCGAGGATTTGGCAAGGGATATTTCAAAATGAATCTTCTCAAAGGAATTAAAGCAAATATCCATAGATGTTTGACTTGCCTGAAGACATTTAATAAGGCAGTTATGTTTAGAATATATTAAGAAGTCGTCCGCGTATGACAAAATTCGGGAGAAATTTGGTATTTGAATATTAAAGAGAGGTAATATATACAAATTAAAGAGAAGCGGACTCAGAACGGCACCTTGGGCAAGACCTTTATAAGTTGTGCGAACTTCAACCTGTTTGGATACGGGGTTAAGAATATGGAGGGATCTACATAAAAATAAACTACACAAAAGTTTAGCCATGGGAAAAGGAATATTAACTGCTATTAATTGATTGAAAAGAACGGGGATGGAAACATTATCGAATGCCCCCTGAATATCAAGGAATGTTGCCACCAAGAAGCCTTTTTCTTGGAAAGTAGAATAAACATCCCCCAAGAATGATGCTACACAATCTTGGGTACCCAAATGTGGGCGGAATCCAAACATTCCCTCCGGAAGTATCTTCTGTCTCTCAATCCACCACATCAGTCTGTTCTTAATTACAACCTCGAAAACTTTCCTAAAGCAGGAGGCCAAGGAAATCGGTCGAAATGATGACGCCTGGTTGAGAGATTTACCAGGTTTGGGAATCGGAATGACTAGAAAACGCGACCAGTCAGAAGGTATTAAACCAGACACTAATAAATTGTTATATATTTCTAATAGTATATTTTTGGCGTAATTACTTAAATTCTGTATAACTGAGTAAGTAATACCATCCAAACCCGGGGAAGAATCTCGTTTCTTGTTTAAAGGAATAAAATCCTCTTCATACGTAATTGGACGGAGCAGAATATGAGATATCATAGGTGCAGTATTTCCTTCCCCGGCCAGCTCCTCTCTCATTGGAACATAAGGGGGAGAAACTGCGTTTGAAAAGTCAGTAAACCAACTGTCATTTTGAATCACTCGACCGTGAGAATGTGAATTTTTAAAACGCTTAGTTAGATTCCAAACTTCTTTTAAAGGAGTGTTTCTGTTAAACTTCCTACAAAAATCCCTCCAAGAGTTCCTTTTGGTTTTTTTGAGGAGTTTTCGCGTCTCCCCTGCAATTTTCCTATATGTAAGATAAGCTCCCATTGTGCCAACTGCCCTAAAAGTGCGCAAAGCATCGTTTCGTTCTTTAACTTTAGTCTCGCATTCTCCATTCCACCAAGGAACAGCAGGTTTATTCCCTTTATACAAGGATGCCTTAGGCATGGAGCACTGTAGCGCTGAAAGAACAGCATCATAAAATGTATAGTATTTGTCTAAGGAGTTACTCACAGAATTAATTATTACCAGATTTTGATCAACTAACTCGCGAAATTTATTCCAGTTCTCTTCCATAAATTTCCAACGCAGTATATTATTTTCAGATTGATATGGCTGCCGATAAGATGATATTGGGTTGTTCGTATTTATAGTGATCATAATTGGAAAGTGATCACTCCCTAAAGACGTTAGTAGAACTTCCCATGTACAATCGAGCGCCATTGAGGATGATGCTAGGGTTAAATCAACAGGGTTATTCACATGAAGGGGATTTCCAAGTTTGGTTTTGGAACCATCATTCAATAAGCACAGATCTGAATTAATGATGAGGTCAAGTACAGCTGCCCCTTTCGCATTATTACGGTCACAACCCCAGCACACACTCAGAGCGTTGAAATCTCCACCCACCAAAATGGGGATATTATTATAACCCTCCAACGCATCCAAGAATGTTGAGGAGTCTATAGAATGATTTGGGGGAGAGTAGTACGAAATAAATATTCCGGAAAATTGACCAATAGTAACAAGAACGCTGACTGCATTTGATTTGGTACTATTGTTACTAGTTGATAAATCGAGATTAATCACCTGGTACTTGATTCCGAACTTAATTAAAATGGCCGTACCCCCGTAGCCATCCTCTCTGTCGTCTCGAAAACAGTGATAATTGGGAATGTTAAAAGATCTGTCCTTGGATAGCCAAGTTTCTGAAAGTAGAACAATATCAATATCCTCCTGAGACAGAAAGATTTCTAGGTCACCTTTATTAGAAAAAATGCTGCGTGCATTCCACTGCAACACCCGGATCATGTCGAAAAGAGTGAGTTTAAAATGATCGCGAATTACCCTGTTTATATATCTATATTGCTACATATACATAAATATGTAACCGCTAAATGTATACAATAAGTTAGTATATACTAAAAGAAATATATAATTAAATATAATATAAAATCGGAAAATTAATTGTTGGCTGAAGTAGCCTTACCAGTTTTTTTGTTATTGGGAAGAGACTTTAACCCTTTAGAATTCACCACATTGGAGATTTTGGGATCCAAACCCTTTTTGCTTATGTTATTTGTATTACTTCTCAATATTGGTTGAATTGGTTTCGGCTCGTTGTTAGTTAAAGTTGTGCTGTTGGTTAGTTTGGACGAACTAGGTTGTCTATCTAACTTTTTTTGGACTGGAATAATTTGTTTTTTTCCCTTCGTCAGAAGCCGCAAACGATACGGTACGTTTGAGACGGAAATCTGAGATAGGAATTAATTGCTTTGAATCAATGTATCCAGTCTTTCTTATCGGTTTGGGTTTAAATGAAGCGATAATATGAGATTCATTTTCGTGATTACTCTGCGAAATAGGCGGAAAATTATTTTCTTCAGATAAGAGAGAAAAACGGTTTCTTCTAACAGTATTGGAATAGAGATTTTCTTGTCGATATAGAGAAGGTATTTCTAATGAGGCCTCTTGAAAGCTGAGGTTATGTGACGCCATAAGTTCATTTATTTGAGTTTGCCTTCTTCTTTCTGGACACGAAGTATCGGTGGTTCTATGCTGATTTTTGCAAAACACACAAATTGGAGATGCACTAGTACAAGCTTCTTCCGAATGTTCTTTTCCTCCGCAGCGCAGACACCTGGAATTGCTCTTGCACTGTCTGGCTAGGTGACCATATCGGAGACATCGGTAACACTGACGCGTACGTCGAACAAATGGTTCACAAGGGAACCTGACGTTCCATAAAAAAACATGTGATGGTAAGGACTGGCCTTCAAACGAGATCAGTACAGAAGAACTTGGGAAATATTTAATTTCGCCCTCGATATTAGCTCGTCTATTTAATCGCTTAATGTTATTAACTACAAACGGGTAGGAGTCAATCATTTCCATGATTTGATCAACGGAATACTCGATATCCACTCCCTTAAGAACACCAAATCGTGAGACCAGATGTGCCGGAATAAAAGCTCTATACCCGCTCGTAAGAAAGCAAGAACAAGAAACTAAAATAGTTCTGACATTCAAAAAAGAAAATGGTCAATAGCGGGAAAAAAAATGTATATATATGTACTTTAAAATTAATAAGTGTTATCAAGAGGTAATTATAAAAACGAAATACTTTTAAAGAAAAAAGTAAGTGAATGTACACTGCGACTTTACATTATTAATATTTTTTGCTATAAAAGTATTCCATTTATCTGTAATATTTTGTGCTCGAAAAATATTAATGAATTAGTTCATTTAAAAGTGAACTGGATTATTCAAACAAACTATTGATAGTGGCGTACAATTTCCAAATTCTGACACCCCTTATTACAAACTTCCCCCGTGGGAAGACATCTCCGCAAGGATAGACACATCTCTCTTGGAGGCAATAATTCGCGGATCGGGTATGGACATAACTCACCGCGTTGCCAAAAAAATCAATAGTTATCCCAACTCTTTGCACATATATACTGATGCTTCCAAAGCAGACCCGCAAATTTCCCCATCTCCAACCACGTGCGCATATGAAATCGGTGGTGAAATCACTTCGTTGCGATTAAATGATTATTGCTCGGTACAGGAAGCAGAATTGTACGCCGTATACAGTAGCCTCGTAACTTGTTTGGAGTCGGGATGTATAGATAGAAGCATACTTTTAATGACTGACTCTTCGGCTTCTCTAAAATCGATTTCCTCACAGAACAGCATGGATATCTTAGCCCTGAAAGTCAATTATACGTTGAAGCTGCTACATCAAGCAAGAAATCAGGTAACGCTCTTGTGGGTGCCGAGTCATGTAGGAATTCAAGGCAACGAGCGAGTTGACATGGCGTCCAAATCAGCTCTGCGCGCACCAATGCCGTTTGCAGCGCCACCAATCTGCAAAGTGAAGACTTATTTTCATGAACGTATGGTGGCTGAGTGGATCAGCCAGTGGCAAAGGGATCGATCTTTTATGAAGAGCATAAAGTTTACGGCTGATTCATGGTTCCCTCCTATTTACCTTACGCGTCGAGAATATGCTGTGTTAAATCGGTTGCGAGTTGGGCATACGGCGGTCTCACACAATTATATACTTGAGGGTACCCCTCACCCACCCACGTGCCCTTTCTGTTCCGGCCCTTCTTACCCTTCGATAGAACGCCTAATGCTACAATGTACGGCGTTCGACCGCTCCGCTTTTGCCAGTATTCCTCTGTCAACTATACTGTCAAATGACCCAGCGTGCATACAAATGCTACTCGCTTTTCTTAGGAACAACAATTTAATAATTAAATTATAAAATAGCCTTTTTACCCTGGCCGATGTGCTGTAATAACCATTGTAGTTAAAAATGGTGCATGGGCGCCACCAGGAAAAAAAAAAATGAAATAAACAGAGAAAATTTAAAATAAAGAAATGTTGAGTAGATTAGATAGCGGGCTTTAATAATGGGCATAGCAAAGAGGAAAAGGAAGATTTATTGAGAATGATAATAGAGAGAAGGGTGGAAAGGTAATGAAGAAGTGAGAAAAAAAAATTAAAAATATTCGACGATTAAAAGGGAGAAAGGCTGCACAAAGAATTTAAAACTGACGCTGAGAAAAGTGAAAGATGAAAATAGTATTTATAAGGGTAGTGAGAAACCTGCCTTAAGGCAGAATACAAATGATGATGATGAACTTACAAATTTATCGCAATTTTAATTATGTAGAAACATCTTTTTCGAATATATGTAATTTTACCGTTTACATAAAACTATTACAACAAACGTGAACGAATACTTGCAACAAACTAAACATTTTAATTCATTAAACGATGTTAATTATTTTTGATATAATTCCACCAGTTTCAGTTTTCATTAAAATTTCATTACATTCCGCCAAGAAAAAAGATAACAGTTTACACTTTATTATTATCACAAAATTTATTTTATTTTTCATTTCTTCGCTACTGCTTTTAAATATATTTAATTTCACAATACCGGACACCTTGCCAATGATAGAGGATCTAATTTATATTAGGTCTATCATTAGTATAGTATCAATTTTGTGTTTGTTTTTTTTAAATTATTTAAGGCAACTGATATATAACATAGTGAATCTCACTTATTTCAGCGGAAGATTCAAGCGAAAATCTGGCTGAATTGAAGCGGAAGTTAAGAGAAAAAGACGAAAAGATAATGCACCTAGAGGGAGAAGTAGCGAAGCTTCAACAACGTTATCTGGAAGAAAGTGAATTGCGGCAAGCTGCCATCGATGCGGCCAGTATACCAAAGTAAGTGGAATCAGTTCAAAACTTGCAATTTTATGTTGATATGAAATATTTTTACGTAATAGAAAATTAGATGATTAAATTATTATTACAGAGACGCTAAGATAGCCGCACTAGAAAAGACTAGTCAAGAGAGTGAAAAGATAATAGCTGAAGCGCGATCTGATAAGCTACGTCAAATGGATGAAGTTCATGCCGCTCAGAAAAAGGTTACTGATCTCGAATCGAGGTAGTTGAGGTTTTTATACTTTTTTTCATCATCTAAAGCGAGATGAATTGTTTCTAATTTTAATTTTAAAGAACAATTTCATTAAAAATTAATTATCAATTTAAGAAATAACACTCCTGTATGCGGTTTAAAAGCGCTGTACTTTCGGTGTGCATGCAACTTTATTTTCGTGTAACTAATGCAGTAGTGTTCGATTTTTTGTTGTTTTTTTTTTCCTAAATGCAAATAACAAACAAAGGTAATGAATATGCAACTAAGCATAATAACAAGAACAAAAGAAATAGGATTGTATTTAATGTGAATAGAAATAGAAGATAAAGAAGGTGAAAGTGTCTGAAATGCATGGTAACCGGTAGGCTGACTAAGGCCTAGTAGCTGAGTCATGAAGAGAAAATGTAGGTGATACCTCAGATATAGTTGTGGTCTACTTAATGAAAAGAAAAATAGGGGAAAGAAGGAATGGAAAATTGAGAAAGAGAAAATGGAAGCAAACTATGATTAAAATACCGACGATTTATGTAGAAAATAATAGAATGGGAAGAAGAAAGAAGAGGCTAAATGTAAAGATGAAAGGACTAAGAATTAGTAAAGAAGTAAAGGTAAATGTTAAGCCATAATCAACAGGGAGCGCATTGGGAAGGCAAAAGAATAGGAAAAAGAATATTATCAGGGAATTATTTAACCAATTGGCTGCTACTAGAAGCAGACGGCCTATTAAAGAGTCTAGATTGTTGTTACCTGCAATACCAGAATAGCTAAAGATCAGTAATCCATTTAAATAGAACGAACTGCGGATAGCTTAGTGATTAAAGGACGAATAAAATGATTAATGAAGACGAAGGAGAATGGTGTACTGGAGAAATATACGGCTTGTCAAATGTTTTTAGAATTGAATGAGATAAGAAATTTATTATGATAGAAACGCGTGAATTGAATTCTGTAATATAAATGATTGCATAAGATCAAGCGATAAGAATATAACAGAAGGTTGGAAGTTTACGACCTTCGGAGTGAAATAAGAATTGGAGACAGAAAATTAGCACCCTATATTTCTTAGAAATATTAGAGAATTAATAGGGGACAGAGAAAATAGGAAGTTTAAAACGTGATTAAATTGGCTAATGTCGATAAAATAAGGCAGAAATTTAATCTATAAAGAAAAGGAAAAAATTTAAAGGACGTAAGAAATTTAAAAGGATGAAATTTATTATAATTAAAATTGAAGATGGAAAAAGAGGATGTAACAAGACGAGCTGGACAGTGAGAAAACATAAAATATTCTGCGACAAGGTGCACTAGTTATTTAAAATAAGAGATACGAAGAAGTAAGCTTAGATGAAATAATAGGAAAATACTGAACGGGGAAATAATCACTAAGAATTTATTCGACAAATTCTGAAAGGATTGAAGGAATTGGAGAAGATTTTATAGTTTCAAAACATTTACGAAGGAAGAAGTTGTGAAAATAAGATCGATTTATTTGTTGGTAGAATTGGCAAAAATGAAAAACAAGTTTAGAACGGATAATTAATTTATGAAATATAAGGAAAATAATTGGATTATCTTCCATTTATTGTAAAGAGCTAATTTTGAGGCAGAAAATTTAAACAGGATGACTAGTGAGGTCACTTTTAAGAGAAGTGAAGCAGACGTTGTCGAAAATAATATAGTAATGTAAACAAAGCCAACAATGGTATAAGGAGAAATTTAAAATTACGGTAAAAAAGAGAAATGCGATCAAAATTCAGAGGGTGGATTTTTATGTTCACCTTATCCCAAACAAAAAGCCGTTTCTTGAATGTATTTTTAAATAATATTTTTTTGAACTCGAAGCCAACAAAATTGATTCAGATAAGCATAAGCTTTTTGTAAGAACAAAAATAATAATAATGGAATTACAAGGAGAAAGAATAAGTCTGAAATGATAAAAGGAATTTTAAAAAATTGAAATGAATTTTTAGCTGAGATTAAAGGGACTTTTAATAATGAGAAAAAAATTTCTCATCTATTCCTGGAGTAGAATTTTGGTGAGTTTTGTAGTAGGCAGTGGTATTCCGTTCAATAGGACTTGGTTTGAATTCCGCCGTTGCATATTTAAAATATACAAAAATTTCGCTTGTGCTGGGTTTATGTCTATAGTTTATGCGCCAAAAACAAAAAAAAAAAAAAAAATAGGATAGGAGAGAAAAAATGTTACAAAATATAATGACGTGTAATATAATCACTCACACTAATGTTAATTATCCTTAAGAACAATTTTTTATTTTTTATTTTGCTACACCAGTCGAAGATGACTACTATTGGCACTGCTGACATTATACTAAAAAGAAAAAACAGAAATTTAAGAATATTATCTCTTCTCCCAGCAGATCAGAGACAACAGCGAAACATACAATAACTACAGTGAGACTTACGATAATTATTAACCAATCCTGTCTTATATAATTAAACGCATAAGAAAAACAATTAAAACCGAAATTATAAGTCAAGAGTAGATGAACTGTATTGAAGTTAGAATAAGAGCTTTTATAAGTCGTAAGAAAGAGATTATTAAATGAGATCAGGGTATGATAGCATAATATCTTCAAGAATGGCCTTATTATTACAGGGGCGGATCCAGAGAGATATTTTTGGGGGAGGGGGATGATATAATTACATAATATCTTCTACGATAGAGAAATACCTTGCTTCATGAAGAAAATCAAATAGCGACTTCTTTAGAAATTTAAAAATGTTTTAAAAATACATAACTGTTACAATTTAATTTAAATTTTGTTTGGTTTTTAGGCGAAAAATAAAAAAGTTATAAAATTCTAGCTAAAATTGGTAGTTTTTAAATAGTAAGAAAAAAGTATTTTTATTAGACTTTACTTCTTTTTTATTTTTGTTAGTAATCTGATTCGAATTGTTTGTTCGTCAGTATAAAATATATATATATATTTCTCATTGAACTATTTTCATTTATATTACAAAATAAAAATTAAAAATAAACAAGTAAAGCAAAAAATCGATGACAGTTGGGTTTAAAATAAAATAAAAACTTAACATTAATAGTTTTACTAGAAAACAGTATTAAATATTAGTTATAAGTAAATCCGTAGGTAACATTTATACAAATCTTTTATAGCATAAATTAAATTTCTCTGTTATAACAAATTTTTTCACAGATGCTTTGTCTCTTTGAGGGTGCTTCCCCTATCTTCTCCTCCTTTTTTCGCAGATCCGCCACTATTATTATGTTAGTCAGAGCCCTAAAGAGGAAAGTGTATTTTTCAATTGTGCCCAATAAACATGGTAGTAAGAACGGAATTAAAAAATAAAGTAAAGCAAATAGTTTAGTTCAAAATTAAAATGAAAGTAGTCAAAGTTAGTCGAATGGGATGGTCATTAAATATTAAAATGTAAATTATATGAGAAGAAGATAATGGGAAAATGTAGATATCGTTAGGAAATGAATTTCATTTCTAATAAGGATGTCTGTAACGCCGTAAACATCTTGTTGAAGCGAAAAAAACAGGAATTCTAGAAATTAAACTTTTTAGATATTTTAACTGAATGGAAACATCAGTCGAATAGAAGAAGATTTCATAAGCGAAAAATAAATGGAAAATACTGAAGATTTGATGAAAAGAAAAAGGAAGAGTATTAAAATAGAAAAAATTAGTGGTACCCATCAGTCAGTTTAAACAGACCACTAAAATTAAAAAAAAAAAAAAATCGAGGTTGATAAAAGCGGATATGGCGAAAAGATAAGTAAGCGAAAGGGTGATTATAATGATTTTGAGAAAGAGATAAAAGCAAAACATTTGAATAAAGAACGTGAAAAATGAAAAGTTTGTAATTGAAAGAACTCGTGTGAAGAGACGCTGACTTGTGAAGAATCAGGAAGAAGAAAAATTTAAAGGCTTCTGAATGAAAAGGAATATATACCACTTCTTAAGAAAATTTTCATAAAATAGTAACTATTGTTTAAGTAAAAGTAAATTTAAAAGAACGCGAGCTACAAAATGCTCAACAGGGAAATGCTATTTAAAAAAGAAGAAGTAATTTGTGTCTTCTGAAATGATAGAGGGAAGAGATAAAAATGAAAATAATTTGATAGAGTTGAAGTAATAAATTGTTACTGTGTTAATGATACGAATGAAATTAGTTGAAATGAAAATTCCAAAGGAAAGAGCTTTCAAAGTTAAAGAAAGAGGCAGTGTTAAAGGAAGAAACTTGTCTAAGCGAAAAGGATGGTTGTTGATAGAAGGAAACAGATCTCAAATTGAAGCTTTTAGAAGTGCAATTGTTGAAAGGTTCGAAATTATTTGAAGGAGAATTAATAGAAAAGGAGTTAGATCTAGAAGGAAAGAGAACAAAATTCAGCTGCAATTTTTGGAAAAGACTTAAATTTTTGAAGTATGCAGAAAGTGGCAGATTTAATTTAAGTGAAGAGTGGAAAAAATGAGAGGTAAGAATTATATTGGGTAACGATATATGAGTCAAGGCGCGATTAAATAAAGAAATTAGATAATTATCTTTGTGTTTAGAAGCCTCCAAGGAGCATAGATTAAATCTATAATCCTTTTAATTCATTCTGGTCTGTTTCATTCAAGATAGAAATGTTCAAAAGTTACGATAGAAGAATTTTGAAGATTAGGACATTCGTCCGTATGAGGAACGAGAGCAAATGATATAACAATTATAACAATGCTTTGCAAATTAGTAGGAAAAAAAAAAGGAAATTCTTAAAATATCGAGTCAGTGACGTAATGTTCAGGAATAAAAAATTTGAAAATGAAAAATCGAACTATTATGAAATTTATTTTCTAATTTTTTAAAATTGTTATCATGTTTAATCTTGTCGAAAGCACCGGTTACAGTGAAGTTAATTTTAAAAAAAAAATCGATTTTTTAATCACATTTTCTGCAAATTTTTCAAATTAATTCATGTTTTTTTGGGTTTTTTTTTGGCCCGACTTTCGCACTTTGACCAAGTTTTATTCCTTTTTATATATTTTGTTTTTTAATTATGATTATATATTAATATTATTTTTTTTAATGAACCGATGTAAATATTTTGGCTCGTCAGATAGCAGTCTTTCTACTATTTGTACTATAGATATAGGCAAAGTGTTATATCTCTCCAACAGAAAATCTGAATTCTTTTCTCCCATTCTCATTTTTCGGACATCACCACACCAAGTGTTGAATTGTTCCTTCTGTATCGCAGTTCTGGTATCGTCTGCCCGATATTATTTTCATTCGAGCTAAATGTTCAGGAGTACAATAATGGTCTAATCTCTATCTTATTAATTTTACTACGTAATGTCTGTTTATACCAGGAGACGCCATACCGAGGAGTTCTTGTAACTTCATCTTGTAAAGAGATGTATCTTTTACCCATGTTCGCTCCTATTGTTCAGTATCACTTACTCCATTCTATATACATGATTTCTTTAATTCATGATTTGTATTCTACCAAGTTTAGCTTAATATCTCTTTTTTGTCTTTGAGTATTTCTGGCTATAGAATCAACAATTTCGTTTCTTTATATTCCAACATGAGCCGGATCCATTTGATTGTTACTTTATTTCCTTGCTGCTTTAATCTGTGTACCGAATTCCTAATCTGCAATTTCGTGTTATAAAATTTTCCTGATATTATTTTTTTTGGTTTCCGTTAGAACTGACAACGGGTCAGATAATACGAGTATGTTTTTATTCCGTGAGTGTCGCAATGTATCGCCGGTTCACGCTGTTTATTGAACGATCGGTATACATTAGCTCATATTCGGCAAATTTCTCTTTGATTAATATCTTTAATGCCTTTGTACGATTCTTTTCGTAATTTTGCAGAATTTTTGTAATTTTCTTGAAACATTTCTCCGAGCATTGCAAAAGTATTGTCGTTATGGCTGGAAGTAAGACTGGAGTTTTTAACAAGCGTGTTTAATTTTTAATTACTTTTTTTATTTATGGAAATCTGAAAATTGTTTAAGTTCTAAACATTTTTGATAAATAGTTTTAATTTATTATCAATTAAAATATTAACAAGTTGAAATAAGCCAAATAGAGTCAATAGGAATGGAAAATAATATAGTGGAATTTATATAGCGTAAATGTATCGAGAATTTATTTATTTTTTATTTTCAGATACGTTATGTATTGAACACAAAAAAAAATAACGCAGTAACTTAATGCAGTTATGTTGTCGTGATAGGATTATTACATAAACTTATGTAATGTATTTATACTATAGTCTTAGAATTTATTTATTTGAACTTACCTAAATAGTGCTTGCCCTTGTTGACAGAATGAAAGAATTAGAATCAAAACTAGCTGAAAAGGATGCCATGATCAAAGTTTTACAGAAAAAGCATTCGTATGATAAAGATCCTAGTAATTCCTCGTATCAAAGTATATCGCTGAATTATCATACACCGCATTCCAGTTTAAATGCGACTGACTTAAGCACTGAAGATTTAGGTAGTATATTTTCATATTAATTTTATGTTAACCGTAGGATATGAGCTGTATAATAGTACATTGAAAATTCTATTTCATTAGAAGAAAAAAAACCCGTGTAATTGTATAAACTGATTTTTATTTATTAAGTTATACAAATATTAACATAAATTGTGTATTAACTATATTTTACTTTCATTCTATATTTTTTTCTTCTTATTGCAGAGTATAGAAAAATAAAAAAACAATATTTACATAAAAATTACCAAATCTGTTAGAATGCGATCTTATTTAACATCCGAAGCAACGTTGACGGTCGGTTTGGTGTGGATTTTTTTTTTTTTTTTTTCTTTCTACTCTATGAATTTTAATCTACGTCGAACACAGTTTTAAATAAAACAAAGAAAAAGTCGAAGCATAGCGACAAATACCGATTAATATAGTTAGTGGACACACGCGCTGAGATTTCTTAGGTGAATTATTAGATAAATAACTAACGGAATATTTTCAAAAATAATTCAGCTAAAACATCTAGAAAGGTACAAAATGATGAACAGCAGACTTTCTTACGATAAATTATTAATTTATTTAACACGAGGTTCTTTTCCAAAAATTTTAATGAAATATAATCGACAAATAAATTATCAATTTTAATACCGGTGTATATTGTATCGTTTAGGGAACAATCATATTTCTGTTCATTAAATCGTTAAAAGATATCTTTCTTTTTGAAAATGGAAGGATCGGTAAAAATTCTAGTTATAATTTCTTATTATTATTTCTGCGAACAGAAACCGATATAAATTGAACTACTAAAAATGAACCATTACCCGGTCATGAGTTATAATAAATTAATAAAAATCGTTTTTTTTTTTAAATATCGATTAAAATAAGTATAATTTCTTTTTACTTCTTTACTCCTTATGCTTTTTTATAATGGGGCAGATGGACCTTACACTCTATCGTTATTTAATTTAACATTACGACGTAGGCAAATCATTTTTCTCGGTAAAAAAAATAATAAGCTACTAACAAAAGTTCATCTATTTAATTTTAAAATAATCAGTTTAAGTGAAAAATACGAATGTGTATGTTTTTTTTTTGTTTTAAGTCATTATTTGTAATTATCATTTTTTGCTAGAAGAAATTGAAGAATAAAAAACTGAATATGTTTTAGTTTTAGACTAAATTTAATTTTTATAATGGATACCTTATTGTTCATTAATTTTGTTTACTTTATAACAGAAATAAAAGAAATTAGGAAAATTTTACACTAATTTACTGTAAATCAGCCATTTTTTTTTGTCTTTTACTTTTCGAAGTATAAATATAAAAAGGAAAAAAAAAACATCAAAGAAAACTGTTAATTCTCATAAATCATGTTGAATCATTGTTATTAACGTTTTTCAACCATCAAACATTTTCCGATGATATTTTAAGTAGAAGTAATATATATTGCATTTTAAATAAAATTTTCCCCTAACGACACCATAATCGTTATAGTAACAGAGGCGAGCCACACATTTTTACAATAATAACGATTAAGGGTTTGAACGAATTAACATAAAAAGCGATATACCACGGCGTTCAATTTTCTTATCGTATTTAACGATCTCCGACGATGGATAAAAAAACACTTATTGACTTCGTTCAGTGCGCACCGCTTGTATAAACATTTTCTGATTTACTATTATTTTCATCGAATACCTCTGGATAAGTATTATCAAATCCCGTACGCATGGCATAATGTAAAGATCTTACGACTATCATGTAGAAAAACTTACGTGCCAAATGCCGAGCAGTGACAGAATCTAAGGGAGTTTCGAGTAACAACATAGAAATTATTCAAACATAGAAAACCGAAAAATAACGATTGTAAGATTAAAAGGAAAGAGATAAACGATATACTTGTTTCGATAGTGTAATAAATTTAGTTATAAAATATATTAATCGTAATTACTGTTCGTGCTTGGTGACAGGTTTTGGTTCGAGTACTTCGTACAGCGGTAGTGTGAATAGCAGTTTTCATCAGCGAGGAAACAAATATAATTCTAGTAATCAAAGCTTCGATCAAAAATCGTTAGATGATCAATTAAAAGAATTAGATTCGCAATTATTGAGCAAGGTAATATAGAAGCGTGTTTTTGTCGTTATTAAACACATTTCAAAAAGTATTTTGTGTACTGTTTTGTATTAATATTGTCTGCTACCTCCGCTTCTGCTTTTTAAAAACGTTTACGTGTTTACAGTTTGATACGTACGATGAATGTAAAATATTATAATAACCTCGTTGTTTTAGAGTTATTTTAAACAATTAAATAACAGATTAATGCGCTTACGTTGACAATATATTTCGAAAAATTATCAGATTCCGCCTGAGAGTGAGAGCATTTTAACCAGTTTCTCCTAGTTTAATTTAGTAAAATGTAACCATTAATACGGAACGTGTCTGTTACTTCATTATGCGAATAAATTGTAAACCTTCAGTGTTGTTTGAAAAAAGTTCTAGAAGTATCTCGACAGTTTCGAAGTGGAACTTAAGAGTTGACTCGTTGCACAGTTTTATTATACCAGGTAGCCAGTTTACGAAACAGTGTACGCTGCCGTAAACTGATCCAATTACATGCAGTCCAATCATAAATACATCGGTTAACATAGTGTATGAAAACAGTTCGTGTTAATATTATGACTACTACTATTTTAAATCTGCGTGTATCATTGACTTCTGTGTAAGAGTTCCTATTGAAAATATTATCTCCATTCAACATTTTAACTATTGCTAAATTCGATATTTTTGTAATAATATTACATTCAAATTCAGCAACATCTCTAAAATACTTAAGTGAATATTTGCGATAAAATAAAAATGATGGGCAATTACGTGTGTGAATATGGCTGCATAAGACAGATCGGAAGATAATTTAAAAATGATGGAAAAACTATTGAAGCCTTCAATAAAGTGCATCCGTTCGGCTTGTTAATCTGTAGACATTCCTCCGATCAGTTAGAGGTTCGAGCGCAAATGGTACTGTTGACGACTGCGGTTCTCAAATGTAATTCATCTTAGACTATTGTAAACATCAAGTAATTAAAATATTTTATAACATAATTTATAGAATTCTCAAAGGGAGAAAAAGAAATGGTTATATCAATAGATACGTTCCGCTTGGTTGCGAATTGAAAAAAAAAACAAAAACAAAAAAACATTAAGTACTGCAGAAGTGTACGGATATTTGTGATTTATAGTTTGTTTGTTTGTTGTTTTTTTTTTTTTTTAAATATTGTGATGTAACTGCGTTTTTTATTTACTAATTTTAAGGGTTTTCCGTTATTTTTCATTCCTTTTGTTGTTGGTGTGATCTCGTTTGCCGCATTGCAAATTTTCCATCCTGTTTTACCGAAATTCGTTTTGCCGTCTCGTTGTTTTTGCTAACAACCAGTTGCTGCACTAATCCTGAAATAATCTCTCATCTTCTGATCATCCTTCAAATCGAGTCGTCTTTGTTTCTGAAATTTTTCAGAGCGGTCTTTGCTGTTTTCCAGGCTTCTCTCATCCAAGCTCTGTATCGCGAAAGGGAAAAGCATCCCAACCACTACTGGCGAGTGTGACCGGCAGCAGTCTTCCATTATTCGAACCGGGCAGTTTATTGCAAGGTTTGATCGGCGGTGCTGCTCAGAATTCCAACCGTGCTCCGGATGACATGATATTGCTGGAGAAACAGGGATTATCGTCGCAAGCTCAACGTCAAGAAGCCAATCGCGGTACTAGTCTGCCGCCTAGTTCGTTACCACGGCCGAAGCGACATCGAAAATCGTCCGTGACCGCGAAATTAGGCGAGTACGGTCGTTTAAGCGACGGCGAAATCAGCAGTGTTACTACGACCACTACAGCTACAAAGTGTTCGGCCGTGACGGACGATTCGGGCCTGGAACATTCCGACGTTGTCATGTCCAAGTTCCCGAAAAAGAAGTCGGTGGGCGAATATACTCGTTTAAGCGACGAGCCGTCCGAAAGAAAGTCTTCCTCGTCGTCTTCCGCTCCGCCATCTCCGATCGAAAAAACGGTCAAGCAGTCGTTGCCGTCATTGTCCACGACGTCGTCTGGTATACCGTTGTGTAGGAACATGGTAGATGCAGCTGTCGTTGCCTGTAGAGCCGAGTCTCCATCTGGTAAGCGATGTACTGCCAGTCCACGGAACAACAGTCCTTTTGAGCACTACACTGCGAATGAACAGCGAAAAGCCTCTTCGCAAAGTCCAACGCCGTTACAACAGTCCAGCGCAAAAATACGTGACTCGCCCGGCAGATCAACGCTACTGAAATGGGGAGAGTATAATAAATTGAATATACCAGGCAACGAGAAGAAGGTTATCATGAACTCTAATATGGAGGCTGAGCATCGGGTAATAAAAGTAAGAACATCACCAGTTCGAAGTCTGATACCGTCGCCGAAGAAGCTATCTTGTTCTTCGGGCGAATATTCCTGCTTGCCTATTGCTTCCTCGCAGCAGCAACAACAACAGCAGGCAGCGGATCATAAATTGGGTCCGAATGTTGAATCGAAATTACGTATATTTTCTCCAAACGGAGTCCCCGGCAGACGCGGTTCGTTACAGAGAGAATTAAACAAAAAGGAGGTCGAATGCGGGACAAATGGCGGCGGCGGAGTTAGATCACTTCCGATTCCTAATAAATACCATAGAATACATTTTTGATCTTTGATTATTTTTTTTTTATGCCATGTTTGCTATGATGACGTTATTATCATTATTATTACTATTATTATTAATTTTATTATTATTATTATTATTATTATTATGCTAACTCCTCGGCATCTATACGACTCGTAGATGCAAATAGGATGTTGCGTTTTAAAATTTGTCCAGAACTTAACACAACAGGATGACTGACTATTAATTACAAGAAGGTGCAGAAATGTAAGGAAAGCTGTTTAACAGTGTCAGAGAAGCATGAAATTTACGTTTACGAATGTCATATAGTGTATCATTGAGTTTTACGTAAAATATTTGAAGATTTATATTTGTTTTGCCGTGAACATAGAAATTTCCAAGTCAAGTAAGTTGATTTTTTTCCTTTGTATTTTTTATGTAAGTTATAGGTATACATTTTTTAAAAAAACTCGCCGATAAATTTGTCGGCGGTTTACTTTAAAAAGGATAAATGTTACGAACAAATTTATTCCTAATTTTTTCGACAGCGAAATAAAACGAAGTTTTTTTTTTGGTTTAACAGAAGTAACCCGTTAAATGCAAATGTGTTAAAAAGGTATGATAGCGTATCGCTTAGGCAATGCGCATTTGTTAAAAGACCAAAAATGACCTTTTAATGTTCGTAGTAAATGTTTTATTGCTATATAATGAAGGAGAATATACATATGTGAGATATGGACTTGGAAATAGAAAATAGAAGTACAATATTTTTACGCATGCTTTTCAGCATATAATGGCGGCAGTGGATTATTGTTCCGTTATTTGGAATTTAAACGCGTTTAACAATTAATATAATTTATTCTTTTAAGATTCACGCAGAAATGTAAAATGCGATCCGTTTAATGATTTAAGTTAATGGTAAAATTTATTTGTCGTTCGAAAAATGCCGAGAAGCGTGATAAAAGAAATATTAAGCGATTCTGCTTTTCAAGAAAATATATAAATTCTTCGTACACTAACGTAATCGGCAAAATCCGTAATTGATTCTGATCTCCAGTAAAAATGTGTCATAAGGTGGTTAATACATAAAATACTTTTAATTTTTGCCGGTATGTAAACAGTTTCATTTGAATTGAATTTAAAAAAAAATAGGTTTTAAATTCTATTTTAATTACCTGGTTACACGTTGATTTTTCATATTTATAATTTCGAAGCTTTTAAAAACTGCATTTCAAACCGAACGTAATATATTTAAATATTTACGAACAAATATTTGACCCGATATCCTTTGACTTCCTAATGTGTGCGTATATTGTAAGTATAATTTTATACGAACATTACTCTTTTCGTTAACAACACATGATAGACTATGTGTTATGCTCATATTTGTATTTGTTTACATGGTTTTATATAGTATAATTGTTGTTGAAACGTTTATCTGCTCATCTGTAAGTATGTGTCTCTTATACTGCGTAGGAAATAGAAATCATTTTGCTAGTCTTAATTTTTCCCCTATTTTTTTTTTTTTTTTTTTTTGTTTTCGTAATATAACCGTGTAAATGTATCTTAAAGTAATAAAACAGTATTTCAGAATAATTTTTTTATTTTATTACAAATGAAATATAGGAAACAATTTCTAATGTGCGGCTAATATGTGTGGTTATTTTAAATGTTGTCAGTTTATTTTAGTATATTTTATAATTAATGTTTCATATCTACACTAAATGCGGCATCGCGGGAGGAAACTGCAACACAGAAATAACCATAATTTTGTCGAAATAATATTCTCTTACTTTTATAGACCTTTCGATTAAGTACTTGATAACCCAGTCCCCTAGGTACTTCTGTATATTTTTCTTCACATAGTCGTTAGTTTGTGGAAGAGCCGTTGCCATTATTTAACGCAGATTTATGCTGTACTAAAAGGAAACACTCAAAGCACATTATTTATAGTTAAGCCGGATGTTGCTTTTATAAAAAAACGGCGACTATATATGTTTTTAATTTATTTTTACCACGCCATCGACAAAAGTTTCTACTTGGCCATTGTTTGGAAAGCAAAAGGCTTAGTAAAATACAGCTAATGATTGAGTTTTTTTTGCTGTTTTTTTTTTTTTTTTTTTTTTTTTTTACATTAAAAATGTATAGTATTTTGAATTTATTTATTTTTAGTGCATTGTTATTATTATTAATAATAATATTTTATTTATCGTTTTAATAAAAATTACATCAACTTGAGTTTTGTCAACGGAACCTTACTTAAATATGAAAACCGGTGTTTCATACATCATTGAAAAATATAATATATAAAAAAGTTACTAAAAAAAAAAAAAAAAGCTCGAAACTTTTCTTGCCAAAAGGAAGGATACACATGAGTTTACAAAAGAGATAATAAAGTGATAGCGGGAGGTAGAAATTAAATCGAATTTTTTATACTTGTGTTATAGATTGAGAAAATTTTAAAGATTATAACAGTACCACCAGGTTTAAATGAGAATAAACGCGGAGTTATATCTGAGTATTATTTCAAATATATTTTTAATAAGTAGCATTATTTGAGTATTATCAGGGTTGATACATATTATTAAGATATTCAACATTATACAGAATGTTAATCTCCCCACTGTTATCTTGATTATCGGGACTGCCTTTTTAATATTTGATTAGTGATAAGGGACTATTTAAATTTAGTAATGGCCGGAATGATTTTAAATATATTCCAAATAAACACGGTTTCGAAATTCTAATGTAATATTTAAAAATTTATATCACGTACATTAATTTTTGTTTTCTTTTTTCTGTTTAAATGTAAAATACTCGTAATAAAACAATAAGTTATTTATTAGGTTTTTTTTTTTTTATAACAAGCACCGCAGAATTTAAAACGTAATTATATATGGTGTAAGAAGATGTACAATTTTGAATTATGATACCAGGCAACAAATTACGTCATTAATTAAAAATGAGCGAAATTCTGAAACAGGAGGTACGAAAGGAATAAAACTTGTATAGCCAAAAGATAATAATATGGGTTCAATATTAAGAATGATTTGTGTTCGATTAATTTAAAGCTGTAAACTATCTTCTACTCAGGTCGTTTATTCTTTGCAAAATAGTGTACATTGTAATGCATAAGAAGGGGGTTTATTGACAAATGAACACGAAAAAAAAATATAAAAGAAATGGTTTAAAAGAAAAACACAGAAAATGATCCGAACTTTTACACTGATAAATGAGGAACACTCTACCGATGATGTAGCTGGTATATTCGACGGAGTGCTTAAGGGGCTATATATTTTTTATGACACGAAAATTTTACATGCAGCATGCTGCTTCGAAATATGTCGATCTAGTTTGGTGAATTAGTTAATATATTTTTGTGTTTGCGAGTCTATATTTAATTGTAAGCGTCAATTAATTAGCAGTGCGTTTTGTTTTTTGTCAGTTGTTTTTCCTTTTCAGCCTTTTAATGTTTCATCGCTTGATACAGCGGCTGGTTGTGGGTCGGCCAGGATGGCGGCAATTTGAATTGCTTAGCTAGTTGCTGACGAGAAGAAAAAATTCGATAAGTTAATTAAGTCGGAACTAATAAGAGTTTCTTGAACAAACGAGAGGAACAGCAGACTCGATAACAAAGTGCAAACAGGCCGGTTTTTAGGTTGGCTCGCGATTGTCGGCGATAACGAATAGCAAACAAATCGTCTGTACGTAGAAAGCTGTAAACTTTTATTTAACGAGCCGAACGTGTGCTTCGGAGCGGTGGCTTATGTGGCTCGAATTGGGAGCTTAGAGAGTAGGAGTTCGGGTTGTCGGCGTGGTCGCAACGATGAAGGGTTACCGCGGCGGCTTTTAAATTTTATATTAAGGGCTGAAAAGTGTCAAATTTGATGGGTCGTTTATCATAATGTTTTGAAGTCAGTTTACCGCCAAAGTTGTCCGTCCGTCTGCCATTCTACCACGCACCCCTTCGCCCGGCTGATTCGGCTGCGCGCGCGAGCGCACATCGTCGCAATCGGAATACGCGATGTCGATATTACACACGCGTACGGGCAAACGATATTGCTTCGCTCATTATTAACGCACTGCTGATGTCACCGCTGCACATGTCATCGTGACACCTATCATTTGTCAATGTCTTCTCCTACCCTTTCTCGCAATCTTTCCGCCACGTCATCTGCGCGTTGTATCATCTTTGTCACTTGTCGTCATCATCGTCATTGCCGTTAATTTATTATCATTATCATCATTATTATTGTTAAATTTCACGTCGGCAGTTATTAGGTCGAAGGTAGTTCTGCGGCGGCGGTTTAACCGAAGGGTTCGGGCGCGTGCGCGAACACATCTCCCGTCTAGCGACGAATGGAGAAGGAAGAGAACGTGAAATTCGACCGGCGTTAGTTTCTTTTGCTTCGAAGACGACTAACTTCTCATCTTCGATGACAGAAATTGTAAATTCGAGAAAATTGCTGTACTACCACGCTTTCCGATTCTCTTGTTAGTTCTTCATATCATCGTTCAGCGCCTATTCCGTGTCTGTTTTACGAACAATTTTTTCCCCTTGCTCTCGAAAATCGATTGAAAAATAACGCGGCTCATTCGGCACGCCAGCAACGACAATGTGACAAATTTTATCAATTTCCCTTTTCGCTCTATTCGAAATTTTAATAATAACTCGTCTTCTGGTGGAACCGTTCTCCTGCTGTAGAACGGTTTGTTTCCGTTTCGCGTGCGTGTGTACCGCGCCTGCATCTTGTTTCATCGTCAAAACGACGAATTAATAAATCACTTTTTCACCAACGACGACAGCTAGAGCGGCCGATAACGTTGTTGCGTATTTTTTTACTTCGCGCTTTTCCAGTTCTAGTTCAAAACTTACCTCCTCTTTCTTCCTTTTTTTTTTTTTTTTTTTCCCTATTAGCGCTCATTATCGCTTTACTCTGCTGGGGGCAAAACAAAAAAAAACGAATTATATCTATGTATTTTTTGTTGTTATTTTATTAACAAAAATTTACACTCCAAGTTAACTCATTCCTCCGTCGGCGCACTGAGTATAATATGGACGCGTATTAAATTAAATAAAAAATATTTCTCGACCTGTTCCGGTTCATTTCGAACATTTCTAGTTTATCTTTACTCGGCGAATTCTTCAGTAGTCGTGGAAAAAATGTTCCTTTTCAAAAAAGAACAGCGTATCAAGGATAATCTTGCTCGCGAAAAATTTTTCCCGTGTCGGTTAATTTCACTCTGTTTTACGAATTGTAATCTATAACTATTCTGCGTAGTGTTTAATTTACGAAAGTATAATATACTCTTAATCTAGCAAATCCGCTAACTTAAACATTTTACTCTTATTAGTTGTATTTGCACGATGAAATTAACATGATCACGCTCGAGGAGAAAGAATACCGAATATTTACATTTCTGTAATGTATTCTTCCGAAATGCGTTGAGAACTTTTTAGACTTTCCTTTATATTAAAACATGCGTGTAGCAATTAGGCTCCTTTTTTTTATTTTTCGGGATGAGCGTAATGTACTCTTAATGCGTCAAAAAGTCCTGATTGTTACTTTTATCTGTAGAGACGTAGACCACAAAATCCATATAAGTTCTAGTCGGGCGAGAAAGTTGAATCAAGTCCGGCAAATTTTATGTAAGCCTCCAAGAAGAAACGACCTATATGCGGTTATGCTGCTGCGCTCAGTGATAAATTTCCTTAGCTGCCCTAGCTCGGTCTGTTAAATAACGTTATTTCGTTCTGTTTCAGCAGAGCGAAGAAAGAAAAGGATAAGATAAAAATTGACCGAGATGAAAGGCCGCATTTGTTCCGATATCATATCGTTGGCGAACCTGATTTACATTTTTATTCTCTTTGTTTCGATTGAACAGAGATACTATTTCTTTCTGTCGTTATTTTTGTTTTCCCCTTTTATCGACTGTTTATTTTTAATGTTACAAACAATGAAAAAGAGACTTTTTAAGGAATATGTATTCCGGTTAATTTATTTGCGGTGCTACATTGCGTTATAACCCCCGAAAACAGTAGTAACGGGAGGAGGTCGCTATGTCATGTAGCCGAAATTTATGAGTAACGTTTCAAAAGGCGTTGCTGGATTGATGATTAGAGTTAATTTCGTAACATGTGTGTTTATCCGACAAATGAAAATCAGCGTGAGCTAGCTGCCACCATTGCGTTATATATAATAACGGTTTACCGTAAACATAGCCACTTTTTCGGTTTAGAAATATAAACGAATCGTTAAACGAATTTGCTTGTCAAGATCTTAAGGATTGTCGATGATCACAGTCTTATCCGCAATATGAAAAAGTGTGTCCAGATTTCACGTAGAAATATCCCCGGAAATAACAATATGTCTTTTTATTTTTTATGCGCGTATTTTCAAAAAATGCAACTTCACGTGAGTAATAAAAGTCACAATCCGGTATTTAACCATTTAAAATGTGCGCATTATTTATATCTCATCGAATATACCTGATTTAAGGTTGGGTTATAATAACGATCTAAAAGTGGTCGTCAGTTCTTCTTCGTTGCGATAAGTAGACTGCACTGTCACGCATATATAAAGTGTCTGCGAGAGAACATTTTATGTAATCGACAGTTGGCGACATTTTAAAAGTATAAACGTTTGAACGTGTCGAGTAAATATCTCGCATGAAAAATAGCTGGAGCCAAAATTACAAATTCCTCTTCACAATGGAAGTTCCTAATGGCGGTATCAAGTTATTGAAGTGTAAAAAAGAAAAAATCTTTCGAATTATATGTAGTATTAATGAGTTGATTATCAGATGCTAGATTGCCTTTTTTATTAGAAATATTAATTGGGGTTTCTTTTTTTCTTTTTCGTTTTTGAAATAGTGAACAAAACACAGGTCGAAAAAAATTTTACCCATTCCGAATATTCCGCTAATTTAAAACATCTAAAGAAGAAACATTAAACAGATTCCTAATGCTAGACTGTCTGTTTCAGTTTCAGCTAGAAGGACATGCAAGTTTTTTAGAACAGTAATGGCTGCAGTTACCTTGAAACCAAGATTAATCTCGATTTTAGTGATGCTCTTTTGCCGACAGCTGTTCATTGCAAGCGTTTAACTTTGATTCCTTCTCATTCCCTATAATCCGGATTCCTTTCTTCTTTATCCCGGGCTTCTTGGCTTTCCTTCTATGCGCCGCTCTAATCTCTTCTCTGCGATTTATCACCTGCGTTTTGGGCACAGATTGCACTCTTCATCACTTTTCCGTTTTTGTCTCGCGCTGTCCCCGTAGTGTTCTCTTTGAATCCCTTCAATGGGCACTTTAAATGTGACTCCGATCTCATAATGTTTGAATGATCGCTGCTTTAAGAAACTTTTTTCTACTCTTCTCGTTTATCAAACTGTAAGGTCACGTCCGAATCTAAGTCGCTCCCAGGTTTATACCTAGTCTGAAATTGAATATTGGTAATACCAGAGAAGTTTGGAAAAGTAAAGGTAAAAAACCCCATGAGAAAGGATCACCGACCTGAATATTCACTTCAGATCCATTAGGTTTATTATGAAAAGCTTTTGTTTTACAATCCCCAACGACCTGTCAAGAGTATGTGACTTACTTTACTTTACTTTATTTCCACTGCCTACAATGCTTCGTTTAATTTTTTCCTTACTTCTCCTGTCATCCAAGCACTTGATTTATTTTTGTCGGCTATCTCTGATCGTATAAAGATCCGATTTCTCGTTCTCTCTTTTCTTCAGTCTTTTGGTTAATTTCCAGGTTGATGAGCTTTAAAAAAAAAAAAAAAAGGAAGAAGTGTAGTCTGCACGTGCTTTATTAGCTACACGGAACATTTACAGTTTACTAGAGTTCCTAAATTTTTAAAATCCTGTAATATTTTCCAGCATTGTATTTTATATTTTTAAAAAAACAACACTTTTGCGTCTATCCGTTTTCGGCTACGTGAAACTTAACAAAAAACCAGATTTATAATTCGAAAAGTTAAACGTTTTATTTGACGTTTTATCAGACGTTTCCTTTATTTTTGCTGCAATTTTTCGGCTCATTTCTTATTTGAAACAGAAAAATTACGAATATGACTAAGTCAAATTTTCGATCGTGTTTGTAACTAAAAATCACGGTCATCTCTACCAAAACGTGTTATTAATTCTACTGGAAAAGTCTTATAACACCAGTCTATTTTTGTAACAAGCCCCGATATGCGTATCCTTATTAACAGCTTTGTCCAAGTTTTCCGAGCTCATTTGTAATTTAGCAGGTAGGTAGTGATTCGTAAAAACACCTTTCAAGTATGATCGACTAATTTTGAATATTGAAATAATTCATATATTTGTATGCATACATATTCCATTTAATGAATATTCATAATAAAACCTTTAACGTTTTCCGAAATTCTAAATTAGATTTTTTACCTATTCGAATGCCTTGATTATATATTGATTAATTATGTTTAATACGTTCTTCGATTAGACCGTTAGATTTATATAGTAATGCAATTTTCTATTAAATATTGCCATCGGTAACCACTTCGGTAACTAGTAAATTAACTAACTTCTATAATATTTACACTTTAAATAATAAATGAAGAACAGCGCATTTATGTGATAAATAAAAAACCATAAAAAATTATTAAACTTTCTTTTGAGGCAATAACCCACTTTTAAAGAAAACAGAAAAGCATATAAAATCTTTAGTATTCTTTTTAATCTGAAGGAATCCGGAATTATCACCTAGGTCTTCAGCTAGAAAAGAAGCTGTATTATTATGAAAGAATTTAAAAAAGTAGCCGATATTGTATTTTAAAAACCTGAAGTCTGTATATATTTTTTTAAACAGTTACATGGAAGAGAGTTTGGGTGCTCTCCCCCCAAAAAAAATTATATATATATATATAAGAAAACCTAGAAAAACACTATGAAAAAGCGCGAAAAAATACAGAACTGCGGAAAATTTTAATTTCGGCCCTTTATTTTATTAGGTATTATTTGTCTTTTTTTTTTTTTTTTAAATAACGGAGTGATTCCGGGGAGGTCATTAGGGAACGTGTGGATCTTAAAATTTTATAGATATCTTCCTTTTTGAAATAAATTCCATGCAACTTTGATGAAAAACTTTTCGATGCCCGTGTTTTTTTGTTTGTAACGTTTCGTTTTGTTTAATATTTTTTTCCATCAAGGATAACTTGTGCCCCTTAATGAGAACCCTATTCGTGTGTTTTGTCGCTTTTCAGATCTGTGTATTTCGTTCGTTTGCGTATAATATGTTTGATGCAAAACGGTCGATAAAATTAAAAATGTCTGATTAGAGCGATTTATGGTGGTTGCAATCGCATTTTGTCATTAGTATTGGTGAGCTAATAATAATTACACAATTTCTAGCAGTTAATTAAGAGTCACTCGGGTCGGTGTAATATATACTGATAGAAAGTTGCATGTCAGGAACACGCACGACATTTTCCGCGTTTTCCATTAATCTTACCGGTACATACCTTAATTAGCTACGTTCGCATATGCAAACACTAATGTAACAGTTATATTCTTTTCCGGGGGGGATTTCGGAATAACGAAAATTACGTAAACTAGAATTATTCATTTTTTGAATAGTAAGCTTTAGTCTCGATATTTGAAATTTGTATAGTCCGTCCATAGATATTTAATCTATATCTAACATTATCGTATGCGAATCATTTTCGCCAACTGTAATTTTTCAAGCGGCATACATTTTTTTTTTAATATTCGGCAATTACAATAAGAACATTTTATGGATTAAAAGGGTTTCCATAAATCATCAGTAGACTTCATATTGATAATGTTTTTATGCCAAAGGTACACGATACAAAAAATTAAACTTTGAGGAAGAACAAGATAACAGGCGTATAAAATTAAGTATAGCCAGAAACCCTTTCAGTATTCGAGAGCAAATAAGAAAATTATTGAATTTTTTGACTCCGCTTTTTTTAGCATGTTTATATTTTCGTGTTGGGAGTTACTCTAAACGGCGCGGGGGCAATGTAACCGAAGTGTCGGTATTGTTTCCGCATCACGGTCAGCAATTAATGCTCGATAATCTATGGGGTTTATTAGCTATCGTCTTTCCCAATTCTATTTCCGCGTAGCTGAGAAAGTGTGCACTTCTTTTTCTTTACTCTTTTTTTTTTTTTTTTTGTCTCCTTTGAAACACATATTTTAAGTTTGGAATAAGGGACAAAGGGAATCTTTAAGATAAGTTTTGTGTATTTTGATCCTGCCAACAGTAAAGATCGTGTGCTCAGTTACAACTTATTAATAAATTGCCTGTGTATTAACAATCCGCAAACAAAGAAAGGGTGAGAAATATAGCTATGATTTCTACAAAGTTTGTATATTTATTCGTCTATTTCGTACAAATATTTTCAAATCCGCAAAATGTTCTTTCTTTTCTTTTTTTTTTTAAATACACAAAGATTTTCAGTTTTCAATCTATTGTTACGATAACATATTGGCTATTCTCTTTTTTGCCTTTTCTTCTTCTCAACAAGAAAAAAGGAGTATTCATCGAAAATGCTCCGCTAAATTCTTTTTATGTTTTCGTTGGACGTCTTGAACGTTCGGTTGACGACAGTTGAGAATATATGCGGATGAACTTTTTTCAGTGACACACAACTTACGAATTTATTATATCATTTTATGTAAACTTTTTTATGCCTACTGAATATTTATTGCATATTTCAGTGGATGAGAAAATGTTTACACTTGAGAGTCATCTATGACGTGGCCTTATTTTTGTATGTAAACAAAAAAAACGTCACATAAATTTTTGCCGACCTCTAACCATAAAACGTGATCACGTCAAAATTGTTATCTTCTGTAGATGAGGAAATTGTGTTAAATTATTCGACAACATTAAAAATAGAAGTTTTGCAAAATCAAAAAAAAAAAAAAAAAAAAAAAAAACGTTTCAAATATTTAATAACTGTTTTATAAAATGCGAAATTCTCTGAAAGTGCATTTTCTTCCATGGTAAACTGCATGCTTGAATGATCTAGAACTTTCTATCCGCCGGTGGCTGTTGACGGAATTTACAATAGTGCGTGATCATCATGATACATTTTTTCTGTTTTCCTTCGTTATGTGTCTGTAATCCGTTGTTATGACTATTACGTGCGCGTCTACTAGTGTAGGAACTATTATTTGTTACCTGTACTTCGAATAGCTTTTAAAATTTAAAAATTTAGTCAATATTGTCCGGTGTAATTTTGAAGCATTTTAAAGATCGAAAAAGAAAAATTCCATTTATCGAGGTAAGATTTACTTTCATACTACGGGGAATATAATATCGGGTTGTATTACAATTTCGGAATACATAAACTACTCGTATATATACATAATGCATTTAGTTAAAATGATTTAATTTTAAAATTTCACTGAATTATTTTTTCTGAACGTTTGATCTCTATGTGTCTATGTATTTTTTGGAATGGGGGGGGGGTCGATCGCATCACATATTCTACAAACGAATGTGTTGGATGGATAACTTCTGTATGTTGGTTAGACAACAGGGAGTTTTGTACAATTTTAGTAGACCGCTGATTGAAAATGCAGAAGGTTATTACCATTCTCTCTAGTCGAAAGAAATCGGATAAATTAAGAGTCAGCAATAACTTTAACGATGTGGTGCACATTACGAGAATGGTATGCACGGAGAAAATAATGCCAGGGTATGATTAAAAAATATAAACTTTTTTTTTTTTCAAAGGAGTTGAACCTTGTTTATATCATCGTCAGTTCGAAATGGAAGTTTTTTACGTGATTTGTTCGAGTTACGAGAAAGCTAAATCACCGCTGTGAGGCTGCCAACCGTACGATTTTGTTCCTTACATTTGCCAAAGACGGCTGATTATAAAAACGATGCAAAACTGAAGTGCAAAAAAAAAACGCAATTTATTTCCGCCAGTTCTAGTAGAGTCTATTATCTCTTTTACTAACGTGGTTGATGTTTTTTTTTATTTTTTATGTTTCTATTGAAAATGCTAATTACAGGCTAAAAAGATGATGGTGTAAATTATAAATTCTAAATGCGTTGTAGAAAATTAATCGGCCGTGAGTACTAACGAAAAGGTGCGATTTAAAATGGGACAAAAGCTGAAAGCTGAATAGATTGAAAAGGTTTTCTTTCCTTTCGTTTTTTTCCCCTTTTTATTGTTTGATCTGTTAATGCGAACGGCGGCAAGGGATACGACGAACAGAAGGAGGAAATGTTCAATTTATTTTTAATAACGCCTCGCGTTGTAAAAGCAAAATCTAAAAGCGCTGTCAACATTTTGCGAAAAGAAGAAAGCGAAAAAAAAAAAAACTAAAGAGGGAAATGAAAGACGTTCTATTACTTCATCATCAGAGAGTAGATATTTGTCGTACTGTCTATTTCTTCTCGGTCTACAGTTTCGTGGTCGGATTATCGAATGACATTTTCCTATTTGCCGGTGCTGAACTAGAAAATCAAAGTTCTTAGAAAAGGGAATGAAACGATTTCCGTTTCCTTCCACCTCTGTTCAAAGGTAAATAATAAAATAAATTGGCTTTACACACTTTGTTTGTTGGCGCAGCGCGATTCCGTTCACGATGAAATTCGCGATGAAAAGCCTGCCGAATCTGCACTGTTTGACGGTTCGGAAACTTCAGAAAGCCCAGCAAGCTGGCGAAGCCAAAAATAGAAATATCGCAAAGTTCGGTACAGTCAAAGAATTTTTCACCGAAATATTTAACCGAGAGTCTCTATGTATATAGGCGGCCCCGGTTTTGTTATGTGCTCCAGCCCCTTTTTATTATTATTTTTTTTTTTCATTGTTTAAAATTTCTTTTCACGGCAGTTAGTTTTTTTTCGCAATTCATTTCACAAGATTCCGTATAGCAGAAGCACACTGCAGAGCCCGAAACGCTGCATTACTGAAAATGAATTTGTAATTACGAGCTGAAATTGACAGATATTTAAGATTACGAGAATAACTCCTGCTTAAAAAAAAAAAATAAACGACTTATATACGCGTATATAAAATAATAAAAAAAAAAAAAAAAAAATTTGAAAGGAGGAAAAATCATTTATTTTCTATTCGAGTTTGACGGCTGTTCTAAATTGTGTATGACATTCTCGCTGAAAGCGGAAAGAGAAAGAATAAAAATAATCAATTTCTTTTAGCGTTAGAGAAGCCGTTTTAAGCTTTATTGATTTTTCTGTCCTCGATTAATTGTCGTTAATAAGTCAGACGCGGAGTAATACATTTTTTTTTTTTACTCCAACGGGTACTTCCCATAACCGTAGCGGTTGATACAATCCCCAACGCCGTGCCAAGAGTACGGGGCTTACTTTACATTACTTATTATGTCTAAAACGGTTCGTCATTTGCTTTCCCGGGTCTGGTAAGTTGTTATCCTTGTCTATCAAAGTTGTTGTAGTGTCTTCGGAAATCGGCATAGCCTTAAGAGACGTTGAAGTTTCAGGTAGCTTCGGCCACTTCACGCAATCTTAAGTTAGGCCTGAGAGAAAAAAGGAGGTAAAAAGTGTAAGGGGGGGCGATATTACCGAGAATAGACAATAAATAACAAGTTCGCTAAACTTACCCCGGTGGTTAACAGGATGACTGATGCGACTATGAAGTTGAGATAGGACGAAAAACCGAGTTGATATGAAAGAAACGTACGAGAAAATTGCAAACAAATAATGAGAAAACAGAAATAGGTAAAGAATAATTAAACATGAAACAGACGGGGGCATATCGGGAGTGCAGAAGAAGAAGCACTTGAAGCAATTGGTCTGATTGCGGAACCCGGTTTGCCGTTTTACGCCCGTCACAAAGTTTGTGAGAAATTGTACGAAACATAGCGAATAAATTTCCGAACGAGGCGTGTGTTAGTGTAATATTGTACGTTGTAATTGTTCCGGAACAGTTGGCACAGAAATAAATACGAAGACGAACTAAATCTCGCGTGTATAAATTTTTATCTAATTAATATCCAATTAACCAACAATTTTTAGGTTAAGCAGCCGAATTCACCTTGTCCGCTAACACTCGGTCCGCGTGGGCAAGTACGACCACTCCCCTCATCTCTTATACGAAAACAGTGTTTAAGAGCTAGGAATGATGACAAAATTAAAATACAAATACGATTAAAGGATAAAAAGGAACGGGGAAGAATTTAGGAAAGTAAGAGCAGAAGTCAATAAAAAAATGCTAAGAGTCGCCAGTTTGTATGTTAGTTAATTAAAAATTTGATCCAGTTGGAAAATACTTTTAAGGAATAGAAAATAGATATATTAGGTTTGTTGAAAGTACGGAGGAATGGCGTCAACATGGTAGCGACACGGGATTAGAATTTACTGTGTTATATAAGTAACGATCAAGGTCAGAGGGGAGTAGATTTTATTATAAACCGAAACTGGAAAGATAAATTAACGGAATTTCGGGAAATCTCTGATAGCCGTAGCCAAATTGTTCCATAAATAAAGGGAATTGAAGTAATAAAAAACCATAACTCTGGTATAGATCTATTCTCCTACAGTGAATTCTGAGGAAAAAGACTTCGAAAATAAGTTCGAAACATTATTTCACAGTAATGGGAGATTTTAATAGTCAAGTAGGTCGGTGAGGAAAGGAGGAATAGATTTTATGGTCCTATAATTATCGAATAAGAAATGAAAGGTGATGGAAACTGGTTAATTTTTGCATGGAACATGAATTAGAAATAGTAAATATGTTATTTAAGAAAAGGGTAAGAAGAAGATGGACATGGATTTTGCCGAGCCAACAGTTTAAAAATCAAATTGATTACATATTGACATCAGCGAGCAAAAATGAAATAACTGATTTTAATGTAATGCAAAATTTTAAATTTTTTTCAAATCATAAACCAATCATAGGCAAAATCATTCTTTCAAAGTGGCGTTTCCCAGTATCGGATAAAAAAAACGTATAAAAAAATAAACAAAGATAATGGCAGAAATGACGAGCTAGAGTTAAATAAACTTTTAAAGCATACTAACATTGAAAATATAGGTAACATGGAATTATTATATAAGAAGATGATGGTCAGTATAAAGAAAGCGACGGAGAGCAAAGAAGTCATAGACAAAGAACCGGCTTTAAGAGGAATACGGGAAGATATAAAACAATTAATAGACAAAAGAGAGAAGGGGTAGAACAATTAATGAAAAAATTGAATTAAACATTTTATGTACACGGATAAAAAGTAAACTGAGAATATTCAATGAGACAAAAACAGGATAATTTCATCCAATAAATAACAGAAAGTACAAAGAGTACCAAAACAATTAGGAAAAATCTAGCGTTAGGAAATGAATGAGTTAGTTTTCTCTTCGATGGCCAAGGTGAAAGAATACACGACGTAAAAAAATATATGAATGTGCCACATCTTATTATACCGAACTTTACAAAGGTGAGGATTTAGGTTTATTAAATATAAAAAATCTGGAAACATCTCAAGAACCATGTATACTAGAGTCAGAGGTAAGGGAGGCAGTGTCAAAGTTGAAATTAAATACTACTCTAGGTATCGATAAAGTAAGAAATGAACAAATAAAGTTTGACTGGTTGTTTCTAATAAAGAACTTGGTTATACTACGAGTATTTAATATGATCCTGAAAGATCAAAAAATTCCGCACGAATGGAAAAAGTCGAATATAATCCTATTTCATGAAAAAGGGAACAAAAACAAAATCGAAAATTACAGACCAATAAGCCTGAGCCCTACAATGTCAAGAATTTTCTCGAAGATAATCTTCTACTTCTTGAGCCGTCTTCGCTATCGAAAGTTGGCATCCACATGTTTCACTTCTTTGATCCATGCTTGCCGGTCTCGTGCCAAAAGTCTTCCTGTCTCGGTAACAGCCATCCATTTTTAGATGTTGGAAATCCATGATGTCCTTCTTCGGCGAACACCACGAACACATTCTACTGCGCCTATCAGTATTGTTTGGAGTAACTCGTACTTCGGCCCCCGCATTAAATGACCCAGTTAATTAATTTTTCTTAACTTTATTAATCTGATTAGTTCACGGTCTTTACTCATCTGTTTCATAACTTCTTTATTTGCTTTGCCTTTAATGTCCACGTTTTTTGCCGCGTATAGTAGCGTAGAAAAAACATAGCACTGAACTGTTCTCCGCTGGTATTCAAGTTTTATATGATGATCCGCAAAAAGCTAGTTAGCTTATGAAACGTTAATCGCGCAATTTCAATTCTATAATAGCAAGAAGAATTCAAAATATTTTAGAATACCACCTATCAATTGAACAGTCGGGTTTTCGAAAAGGATTCTCCACCACAGACCACTTGTTTATTTTAAATAAATTTACAGAAATATCAAGAGAACAACAAAAAAGTTTATGTCTAACTTTTATCGACTACTCTAAAGCATTCGATTCTCTGAAACACACATTTATGTTAAACGCACTCAGAAATCAGGGAGTTTCATTAGTATATCGAAAGATAATAACAGATATGCACACAGATGTTGCGAATACTCACAGAAAGAACAGGAGAATACTTTTATACAAGGAAAGGGGTAAAGCAGGGGGACCCTTTATCACCATTATTATTTATATGTGCCCTTGAAGAGGAATTCAGAAAGTTAAATTGGGAACAAAAGGGCATCAGAATTAACGGGGAATTTCTAAATAATCGACGGTTTGCAGATGATGTAATACTTATCGGGGAAAATCTATTTGAGTTAAAAGATACGATAATTGAGTTGAATGAAGGTGAAGGAAGCAGGCTTGAGTATAAATATGGATAAAACTAAAATTATTACGAACATAAATGAGAAAATAAAAATTGAAATAGGTGGATAAAGGGTGGAGTTAGATGAAATAATCTATCTAGGCCAAAAAATAGAACTTGGAAATATCACCAAAGGAGAGGTACATAGAAGGATAGCAATAGCTTGGAAAAAGTATTGGTTTTTAAAAAATATATTTAAGGTTCCGTTTGGGATTAAAGCCAAAAGTGGCATAAATAGCTGTGTGTTGTTCCAGCACTGACATACGTTTCTCAAACATGGTTTATAACAAAAAAGGAGAAAAAAAATTGAGAGTGCTCAAAATGGGATGTTTAGATCAATTTTAAATATTAAACGTAGATTAGAAACACATTTATCAAAGGAAAATTAAAAAATATAATAAATCTAGTTAACGAATGTAGAAGGAAAAAGTGGGATTGGGCGGGATATGTTGAGAGGTTAACGGATAATAGAACTGGTATATAAGGATAAAAGAAGGAAGAATAAACAATTTTTGAGACGCGAAGACGAAATAAGGAAATTCTTACACAACAGACAGTACGAGAGGATTGCTCAGGATCGCCGGGAATGGGCAAGGTTGAGGGAGGCTTTTACCCGGGACATAGGCTTTTAGTATTTTAGTTTTTTAGTTTAGTTTTAGTTAATTGTTTAAAGTGATTTTTAAGGAAATGCACCATGTCATGCTTGGCAGGTGTGCATGTAAGTGTAAATGATTAGTCGTTAAGTACTTACCATAAATTTGTTATAAAGGCTAATAATAATAACGCATTCTGGTAGCGTCAGATAATGATTCAGAATATTAAACGCATTATCGATGCCCGAGTAAAAAGAAAGCGGGACGGTAGATGAAACTTGAAATTAATTCATTTTGTTTATTTTCTAAAATTAGTCTCGTTGTCGAAGCCGGTTGCTTTAAATACTCAGTTTTTTCATGTGATATCTAATCTTGGTCTGCCTACTGATTTTATTTCTCGTACATGTTGTTTTTTAGTGGTATATTTGTTATAAAATTATTAAGCTTTAATATGTATATAAGCTTCGAATTTTTTCTGTCAGTATTAATTGTCTTTTTTCATTTATTTCTTTTATAATTATTTCATTTGATTCTTTCTCTATTATGATGTTTTTTGTAATTCCCACATCCATATTTTCATGGCTTGCAGTTTATTAATTTAGAGTTCAGCTTTCACGTGTTAGGATACTATAGCCGTCGCTAATAAAAAACCGTGCTGATAGAAATGGAAGTCGCATTCTACTTAAAATTAGATGGCTCCGGTTAATATATAGCCTTAAAACTGAAGCATTTCTCTTGGATTAAAGTTATATTTATTGTATTTATGTACATAATATATGTTAATTACTTATGGTAAAAAATTAAATCACAGTAAAAACAGAACCATTAATATATATTAATTACAACGTAATTATTAGGTTGAACCCCATTAGATTTTGTAACGAAAAATGATTCAATTTTATGTAATAAGAAAATATGTTTAAATTTGTAATTCGAAAATATTTTAATTGAAACGAAAAAAGGATAGGATTTTTGTGATATGTTATTTTTTTTTGGATCGATGCCGGTAAGAATGACGTAAATATGAATCATTTTATACAAAGTATAGAAGAGAAACAAATAGAAATGTAATGGCCGTGTTTATATTAATAATATATATGTATATCAAGGCTGTGCCCACGGGTGGTGGGGGGCTGGAGGTTAACCCCCCCCATGAGAACTGAAATAGTTATTATAAATACACAAGAATTTAAAATAAATATTGATGATTTTTTAGGGTGTTCTTACCTACCTTTAAAAGAAAAAAGAAAAAATATGCTCCATATTTCTAGGTACTTCATTAATATCTTATGCAAAAATTTTTATTACGAGTATAATTAATAACATATGTAATTTTTATTAATGTTTATACGGTAATTCATTTATGTGAATTTTTAATATATAAATCAAAATGATGGAAATTATTAATAATACGAATATTAGTGAAAAATGTATTGTTGTTTATAAAATAAATATGCAAAGAAAATTTTCACCTCCCCCCTCCTTTCCAAAATTCTGGGCACGGGTCTGATGTATATATATATATAAAATATATATGTATATATGTGTATATATATATATAAAATATATATGTATATATGTGTATATATATATATATTTATATAATGCACATATACATTAAAGTATATTTATTTATTTATTTTTATTTTTTTCCGCTGTACTGGCTTTACGAGACCATAAACAGCGTCAGTGACTACAACTTTACAATAGTCTACCAGAGAATATAAACCAGGCCAATCCCTCCAACGAGAGAATTAGGTTCGAGATACCATTTCTGCAGCGAGGGTGTAATAGAAAATATATAAAATTAGTACTCAGGCCCCATGGCGACAATGCGATTTGGCCGTGCCCATAAGACCCTAATTAGAGAATGTATTTCATATAGAACCTGGACACCATGCCAACAAATGCACTCAAGCATAGCCCATAGGAGTCCAGAAATATAAAGTATGTTTATTAAATTGAGAAATATTAAATGTACCTATAAATTGATTAGTTGCAGTGGACAATAAATAATTATTTAATCGTACTCAATCTACGCATTTTTGAACTTCCAGTGGTGGATTATCCCTAATACGCATTTCTTTCTGGGCTCATTTGCTTACAGTGAAATTATTTAAAGATACGTTTTCGCAAAAACTGAATACAGTTTGTTAAGTAATAATGAATAAGGTGTTCCGCAATTACCGCACGTTTCTAAAAGTTTTCATTTTGTATATTACATGTCGTTAATTTACAAAGATGAGTTTTTTGTTTTCCAAACACTTATCATTATTCGAAATAAATTCTACAGTTGAACACACACGGACCAAAATGAACATCACTAATTCAATTATAATCAACAACCCGTTCTTTGTGAAATATCGAAATATTGGTTGTTAATGAAAGAATCCTCATTCTGCTACATAACGGAGACACACTCATTCTTTTAATGTCCGTTAAACTTTTTTTGGGGGTGGGGGATTGCTAGTCGAGGGCATTATCCAGCATTAGGTTGTGTTAGTGAGAGAGAGGGAGAACCGAATTAAAACTGAATATTACTGGATATAGAAGCAATGAAGGACGCTATAATAGGAATGATTGCCGGAGATGGAAGTGAAAGAATAAAAGAAGCACTGTATGGAGTAGGCAAACCGAGTTTCAGGAGTTGACTATAGAAGTGAGAGCGTTCTATAGATACAGACGCGCATTCAAAGAAGATGTGATTTGTGTCGCAGAGTAGATCAGAATCATCCGGATGGAAGGAACAAAAAGGAGAAGAGGACATAGAAAAGCGAAGAGGATGCTGGAAGACGACTACGATCTAGGCGAAGCCTGAAAATGGAAGAGATAAGAATGCGCGAGAGATGAGGGAAGTCACAGTACCAATGGTACAGAGGAGGATGGGTTTGGATACTAAGATAGAAGGATTCAGGATTCGAGAATAAAAGAGGTTAAATATCGTGCCATCGCCTACGATGGCAATTCCTAGAAAAAACGTTATACCTTTTTTTTTTTTTTTTATTTATTTATTTTTAAATAAGAAAGTTGTGTGTCTCACAAGGCAATTTTGCCCGTTTCGTGAGTTCCCGCCACCCTCATTATCGTTTATTTGACATAAATTTACAATTTGCTAATAACATTTGAATACATCTAAAATAATATTTCTTATCACTATAGTAATTTAATTAATTTAGTACAGTAACTTCTTATGACTACACACTTAGCACCTATACATCACCAACCAGTCACACTCAGAATAATCATTCCCACTAATGTAAAAGAAAGAAGATCTTTTTCGCTACATTATCGAAAATCATCTACATGCCCCTGTTGTAGTTCTTATGCTGAGCAAAGAGAAATTTAGAAACCTAATTTACGAAATAAAGACGAGTCACCGATATGGTAGTACAAATAGTAGAAACCTCGATAGTTTCTTAATCTGCACACCAATCTGTCAGCCATTTTTTTACGTCTTCCTTCCACGCACCTAATCTTTTCTCCTTTAATATATTACTTGGAATTTCCCGTAGTAATTTAATTGGTACTGTCTGCTGTGTATTTTCAATCCTTAAATTGGTCCCCCTGGGTTGAATAAAGTATCTTTTATTTCGATCTCTCGTAACTCTAATTTTAGGTCTTGGTGGTATTCTGATATTATTGGTTTTGAGCTCCAATAATCTATAATAATAATAATACATTTTTGGCGACATCACATTGTTTACCTTCCACCATGATGATGTTGAAGTATTATGCCCCCCATGAGGAAGCAGTAATTTTAAACATCTTTTCTGCAATTTCGCTATCTTGTTAAGTTGTGATTTCTTCGCTTCTCCCCATATTTGAATACCATATAATATCCTAGACATTATCATTGCGTTAAAAATAATTTTTAGTGTTTCATATGGAAGTACTTGTTTCATCTTATATAATGCTGGAATGGTCTGCCTGATTTTTACACTTAAATTTTGTGTATGTTTTTTCCAATTCATATTGCTATCTATAAAAACCCCTAAATATTTAAAATTCTGCACCTTTTCTAATGGTTTACATGCGCAAACTGGACTGTTGTTCCTTAAATATAAATCATGGACACATTCGCTACTGTGGATGATAATCCGCGGTTCATGAGTAGCATGTTTGGATATGTTTCGAATATGCAATATCTTTGATTTATTTATGTTCGTCCATGTACAATTAACCTACCTATAATAGACAGTAAAATTTTCAGACTCGTTGCAAAAGTGTATTGTTGACTTTTTGTATCTTTCCTATTAGTATCGTTATACTCTTGTTTTTCTTTTATTAATGTTTCCATTTTAGTTTTATTTAATTCTTGCAATGGTATCCGTAGTGTATGTTGTTCACCCCTAACAGGATCATTTTTGCAAAGCGTATGCGTTCGGTTTTAAGCCTGTTATAGATTTGTTTCCTTCGTTATCTGAAGAGGTTCTTCTGAAAACCACACATATATGGAAGGAACATGAAGTCCCGTCGAACTTGCTTCATTATTATTTCTTTCACTTTTTAGTCGTTAAGTTTCAGAAAATTTACACAAGACTACCTGATTATAGTAGCTGGGAAAGTCTGGATAAGGCGCAAGATCAGAGAATAATTTGAAAGAAAGCCTAATAGTGGACTGATATAGGCTAATCGCGATCGCAAGATAGAATTAGAAATGTATTAATATCGGTGCTTCTTTCGTTCAAAATCGCGACGCATTCTAAGGTTGTTTTTAAGCCACTATTACGGCCTAAAAATCACAACTATGTTATGTATGACGAATGCAACGTACCTAATAGCCTTTTTGCTGAGAACAGTCGAAATTTAGCGCACCAAGGAAAGGAACCAATGAGCTGACTTAAGAAAAGCAACAGGATAAGCGTAGTACGATTAGGCTTCTCAGTAGTCAGCAATTTGTAACGCGGAAAATAAACAGGCGAAATGTACGGCATTGAAAACATGTACAAGAAGAAAATGTACCGCGATAAGTGTAATCCTGACACGCGCCTTACTGAAAAGAATATAATGCGGGATCTGAAAAGGAATTTTTTCAGTTTAGCATTTTTAATCGTCCATATTATAAAGAACTGGCGTTTTAAACCTAAAGAAAATTCCTATCCTCGTTCACATCGCCTTGTGATTTGGTTCTTCCTCTCCTTATGTAATTTCTTCCTTCAATCTTCCTTACTTCTGACCCAGCTAACCTTATGTACTCCCCTAAGGTTTTTTACATGTGTCCTTTCGGTTCGAATCATTATCTCGAATGCTACGCACGAATTCCATAGTACTATTAGTTTCTTATTTCCTTTACACATGAGAATATCTCTACCGATGGCTCGAGGGGTCCTGGCGGAATTGGAGCCTTTTTTTGATCCTCACGGCTGAATCCTTTAGACTACCTTCCTTTAGTTATAGCCAAACTCACGGCTATCTTACGTTCTGTTATTTAAGGTTTCCCCCACCGCTAGCTCACAAACTATTTAAATTCTCCCTTCTGATTCCATCTGCTATCGTTTCCATTATTCGCTTATGTCTTAATTACCTTCTTCTCTCGTTTTTCCTTAACATTTTCGCCGTTTTTCTTTCTCCGCCCAAACGGTGTATGGCTTTCTGTCATTTCAACTATACTCTCTTTTTGAGTGTATAAACGCTCTATTTTTTACTCTTACCGTGTGCTTTTCGTATATCTTACCATGTTTTTTGTTCATCATTCGTCTATTTAATTTTTTTCATATTAACTATTCCGCATTGAATTGCTATTTAACTATCGTTTTTCTCCCCTCCTTATATTGTTTCGAGGCCTAATTGTGCGCATAAAAAAAAAAAAAAAAGAATCGTTTAACATCGTTTTTTGAAGATTTTAGTATTCTTATTAACCCCGCATTGCAACGATTTTTTAATAGGGAACTGCTGAATTTAAAGAAATTTTATGCTTCCCTTCAACATCTTCCTTATAATCGCAAAGTATTATTAGTATTTGCTGCGCATGCTTGTTATTATAAAATGTATGCCGACAAAATTCCGTTCGGATATTATTGTTTTAAATTACAAAATAATCGCGCGGCGAAGAGAGGAAATTATGTAAAACGTTCTTCCGCGATAATGTAAAAGTGAGCTCGAAACGCTGTCAGCATGCGTAGAATTTTTCCCCATTAGGGCAACTAGAGCATACCTACATATGCATTATTTACTTTGTTAGGCATGTTTTATTCTGTCCTTTTTCCCTCTTCGCCTATTAAATTATCGAGAACAACGCGAAGAAAGGCGCCGTCGAAAGAATGAACAAAGATAAAAGGGAGGATAAAAATGAAAAAAAGGGAAGAAGAAGTATGAAAGAACAAGAGCTAGGATTATGCTAAGCCATCGCGTAAAGAGTATTACCGAAACGATGGATGACATGATTGAATTTTATATTCTGCGCCAGTTTCAGACTAGTGCCTATGGTTCGAATCACATATATTATACATGGCGCACTACCCCTTTTCACGACTAGGCGCTCTCCGATCGCTCGAGTTTTTACTTTCAACAGAAATAACTAATCTGCCCGCGCTGATGCTGATGCTGTTGCTGACGTCTTGCTAGCGTGTAAACGCGCCGCCGGTTGCTAACTAAAAAGTGACAGCGTGTTTCGTTGCTTATTTGCAATCTAATACCGGAGAAAACTTTAAAATATTATCTTACACCCTTTTAACATCGCGCTCCTGCCCTCTGCCCTGTCCTCCGCATTTACAAGATGTCTGCACAGTAAAATGCTTTCCATGTCACACATTATCAATATCGAACTTCACGATGAATGGGCCGCGGATCTTTCTCGAACAAATTTCCAATTAGCTCTGCGATCCATTTCTTATTTTTTTCAATGCAAACATTACTGTAGTTTTCTATACTTTAGTAATGGAGCTACAAGGTTATTTTTTACAGTTTTTTTTTGTTTCTGTACTCGACTGAAAGTCAATCGTAAACTTGCTAGTATGAAACCGCAACGATTCTTAAAAAGAATAGATTCGCCACGAGATTTTGTTGGAGTGAAAAAAGTCTTAGGCGTGTACACACTTTAGTATTATGTATACAATCGGATGTTGACAAAATTATAATAAAAAATCGTTGAAAAAGAAATTCAAAGGAATATTTATTCTTAACTGTAGTATAGAGGCGTGGACAATAAAGAAGTGCTGAATGAGAGAAGTATGGGAAAAGTAGAAACGACTGTAGTCAAAACAGGGCTGCAGAAGACAAAATGTGATAAGTAACTGTTTTAATTCCTGCAGTTTATTTTTACCATAATTTTAATTCTTAATCGTGTCTATAGTTCGAATTCGTTCGAGATTTATGTCATTTGGAATTTTTTTACATAAAATTCGTTGAAAAAAAAAAAAAGAAAAAGGCAACTAAAAATCTTTTGTTTCAAAATTTTAATTTACACAAACTTGGGAGTAATTTTAAATTGCCGTAAAATTCACTAAAAAAAAAATAGAACCTAACAAGATCTATCGAAATTTTAACGTGTGCTTAAAAGTAATTTTAAACTGTAATTACCTATTGATTTGAAATAAAGCAGTAAAATTAAATGAACTAAATGAACTAAAAAAACGAAATGAACTGCAGAAGGATTTATCTGAATTTTTATTCAAAATGTGATGCACAGTATCAGACGCAGTTTTAAATAAATTGACTGAGCAGTATGGCCCTTTGAATTTCATAAATGCGTTGAGTTCTACTTCTATTTTACGCTCAATTACGCGAGTTTCTTTTATCTACGATTCGGTTTTTTGAATTATATGACGGATGATACTTTTTTTTTATCCTAGTTCTATTTGTTGTGATTTCTTCATTTTTTTCATGATTTTTCCCGGAAATGTTTGAATATATTTAGTTTTCTTAAAATTTAATTTCCACTTTAACTCTATACATTTATGTACATTATGAATTAATCTTTTTGTGCTTCCTTGTAAACTAGCCATGATAGCAGTATCATCCGCAAATCTAAAATTATTCTCAGCCATTAACGCAAATTCTTCCGTTAATTCAGCAACAACTTGTTCAAAGATGTGTTTTGAATAAATATTGAGTAGCATTAGAGGCAGCTAACGACGATTTCTTACGAGTGCGTCTTTGAATGAAAAAAAAAAAAAAAATGTTTCCAGTGTATACTCGTTAGATTAATTAGTCCAAAATTGCCAAATTCTTTCACCCTCAGCTTTTTTCGGAATTGGTATATAGATTGAAGTTTGTCAGTGTTTTGTCAATTTCATATATTCTGTTGTTTATATATAGTAGCGTTTTTGCGTTTTCCGACGATTCTACTTTAATTATTTCTGTTGGAATATTGCCTGGACAAAAAATCTTTTGATTTTTTTCGCTCTAACTCAATAATTCTCAGCCCGATCATACTTCCCGCTTCGTTTCTAATTTATTACTTATAATCTGTTACATTGAATAGCACAGGTTGATAAATCGACGCGAGCGAATTTCTAGAATACACGCAAACCTCAGTTACTCTTAAAAAATTAACACAACTCTAAAAATAAGTTTACAGCACAGTGTAGTATGATCTTTTTTCGGGTCAGTTCGTATAATTTTAGTTTATTGTTTTATCAGTACGGCAACAATAATAAACAAAAAAAAAAATTCCCCCTCCAGATGCAAAAAAAAAAATGTTCGAAAATTTTTAATGAAGTATGTAAAATGATATATGTGTATGACCCCCCTGGTTGACCTCAAACAACGAGGGGATCAATTTCATTTTTTTTTAAATTATGGAATTTAAAACGACCTCACAAATCACTTAAAAAATTCATAACTCATCACCAGATAACCCTTTAAAAGTGAAATTCAAAATATAAAACAAAACGCAGAAGCTTTTTCGTGCAATTAAAAAATTACTGTTAAAAAACCATTTAATCCGCCAACTGCTACCTGACATTTTGTAACGTCAATTGCCACCTGGGGTCTCTCAGTATCCTACGCCAATTTGCTGATTTTACTTATTGTAAAATACTTTAAAAAACGCATCGCATTAACTTATCTTAAATATATTCAATTTCATATAGAAATCACAAAAAAAAAAATTTTAAACTGTATATTTGAAAGTTGTAAAAATTTGTATCAATTTATTCAGCTTGAGTCGGATTCTTCATAATTGGCTAATCCATTCTCAAAACAATTTTTACAAATATTCTTCAAGTGGTTTATACACATTACCTTTTAGCATTTTTCACAATAATTAGTAGTCTTTTTATCATCTTTCCTGGGGCACACTGTACATATTAAAAAAAAAAAAGTGCAAAAAAAATTCTATGATATTTTGTAACGCTAACCAGCACCTTGGGTCTCCTGGTACCCTAGCGAACAAAAGCGAGAAAAGTAAGGTACTTCAAAGGAGTCTAAAACTTCAAACTATAATAATTTTATAGTAAAATATATTTTTGAAAGTTATTGCAAAGCACAGCGGTGTAGCTAACCAACTTTAAAAGATATTTAAAAAATAAAACGCCTGGGGTACCAGGAGACCGCAGTTGGCAATTGACGATGAAATTCCCCCTTTCGGGCCAAAAACAGTAAAAAAAAGGAACTTCACGTAAGTAGTAGTCTGAGTAAAAACGTTGAAGAAACCAAAATGTATCTCAAACGTATGCATGAAGGACCGCTTCATAGGAAAAATATAGCCAAGCTTACAACTTTATATTTATACTTCTGGGGCGCCGAAAGCTCGAACATTTTGAAAGAAATATTTTTTTTTTCCACGGATGTGTAATATATTGTTGAAAAGATCACTTTTTGTCGGGAACGAATCAGCATTTCATTTCTTTAACGAAAATTTTGAAGTTGACGAAAAGTTCAAAAAAGTGCGGAAATTGACGCGTTCCCCCTCTCCGTAGCGCCACGAGTGTTACAACTAAAAATTTTGAACAAGTTAAAAATATACGTATTTCCGTATATATTTCTTTAGTTTGGAACGTGCGGGGTTCCAACTTTAAAATCTTTAAAATTAGACCCCCGGGGCATCGAAAACTCGAATTTCTTAACGAAATTTTCGAAAATAGTGACAATTTCAAAAAATCACAAAAAATTACGTGCCTCTTCCTATTTGCAGCGGGAAAGATCAGATTCCTATTTTTGAATTTAGTATTATGTAAATATAAAAGTTATCTGTAACTTAACATACGGAATCTTCAGTGCATGAATTATCATGCTTGACTGAACTTGTTATAATTAAGATATTCTTTGAACGTTAAAAAAACTTATTTCTTTTTAAATCTAAAATCTTTCGTAGTACATTCCTTTTTTAAAAGTCCTTTTAAAAAAAAAATCGATATTTTATTGATTAAAAATAAAATAATCAAAACGTAACCATAATAACACTGGCCATGTAAAACAATAAATTTTACACATAAAGAAAGATGCATTCGTTATTAGTTAAATCTGGGTAACTCACTTTACCCTACATAACATTAGAATGTATTGCCATAACTTTTTGCGCATGTACTATGTTACTTTCTATAGAAATGAACGGTGGGGCAAATTCGAGTATTAGCTATATATATATATATATGTTGGATCCCAATTACTACTGTTGCATCTTAAAGAGTGCATAATTGTTTGCGTTTCTGCTTTTAAATCGTTTTTAATTTAATACTTTAACTCTTTAGGATTCATAAATAGTAATTACAACTTCTTTCGTTTAAAATGTAATTTTTTACCATTGCAATTGTGTATTATTTATGAATTTCGATGATCTTTTTTAATTTTTTATGCATATTAAAAACATCGTGCTTTTCACTTGCTTTTTCCATCGCATTCCCCTTTTAGCAATTAAGTTTGGCTCGGATGGTTATCCGTATCAAAAAAAAAAAAAAAAAAAAAAAAACTTTTCTTTTTTGTTTGAAATATTTTCCCCGTAATACTTTATCGGCGTTTCTTAAATTTGTTCTTTCATCTTAACACCACATTTACTTAGTGTCCAGGTATTTCCGTTTTAGTATTTTTTTTTTCTCCCTTCTCCCTCTGTACCTAGCTTTCGCCAATTGGCCATTCAACATTTTTTTTTTTTTTATTATTTTATTAAGTTATCATTATTATATATAAATTATTAAAATAAATTATATTTTACACAATTATGTTACTGAGTTTTATGTATTGGTACAATATGTAAGAAGGTTCCTGATCTGGTTCTCGTACCATCTGTAGTAAGGTTGTTGGCATGGTCTTATAGAATGGTAATATTTTTTTTTAAAAATCTGTTCTATGATCATCATATATTTCACATTGCCAAATAATGTGTTCAATTGAGCTAATCTCTCCGCATTCGCACAAATTATTCGTTATTATACCCAGCTTATGTAATATTTCCGGAGTTTTTGTGTGACCTGTACGTATTTTTTTTTTTTTTTTAGGAATTCGGCATATATAACGAATATATTCTTCGCTCATTTTATTTGTAAACCACGTTTTCTTCTGTATGGGTTTTTGTATTTTGAAGTATTTCTTCCCAACATTCCCACTAGTTTTTTCATATTGTGTTTGCTATTCATCATTTATCATCTGTTCAATATGGGGTATACATATATTCCATCCACGATATTTTAACCTTTTCGATTTTCGGGAATCGAAGGAATTGAATTGGTTGACTCATTCGCTCGATTATCTTCCTCTTCTGGTAGGTTTCTTCCTGCCTTCTCAGCTTCTAATATTACCCTTCTGTCTGCAGCTGCTTATTCCAAACTGTGGTCTGACTCCTACGTCTCCTCATTCTCCAACCCGAACTCCCTTTTCTTGTCTATTCAACCTTCTCTTCCACGTTTTCCATGGTTTATTAACTTTCCTTCTATGCGCCGTTCTAATCTCTCTGCGATTTGCCGCTTGCGTTTTGGGCGTAGTTTGCTCCCTTCCTCATTGTTCCGTTATTCTCTCGTGCCTTCTCCTTATTGTCCATTGCACCCTCCCGGCGATCAATGTATTTCTGATCCCGATCAAATAATGTTCGGTTATTCGTAATTATCAACTGAACAAGCTTCTTTTTATTCTTTCCTCTTACAATCCGGTATTCCCGCTCCATACTGTGCTTTATTCATTCTCTCCCTTCCTTCTCCTTCGGTTATTCTAGCTCTTGATTCCTTTCTGTCAGCTATCTCTGATCATGTAAGGATCCGAGTCTCTCTTTTCTCTCTGTTCCATTGTTCTTGGGCCAATGTCCATGTTGACAAACCCATTTAAAAAAAAAAAAAAAAAAAAAACCTTTTCGATTTATTTTTTTAGCTGCTCTGTCCGCTATTTCGTTTCCCTCGATACCGCTGTGTCCAGGTATCCATTTGTGATATATTACATTTTTATTTTTTTGGAGTTAACCAATAATATTTAATATATTGTATAATATGTTATCGGCGATAGATTTTTTTTCCAATTATTTTTTGTATTGCTGATATGGAATCTGTCAGTATTAAAATTTTTTTATTTTGTACTTTCCCGATTGTTTTTAATGCTTTCTGAATAGCCTTTATTTCCGCTGTACATGATGAATAAAGTTTTGGACGTCGAAATGATTTTAAGTTATTTTTAGTTTTATTATATACCGCCGCGGCACATACTTGTCCGTCTTCTTTTATTGATCCATCTGTGTAAACAATTTCGAATTCGCTGTATTTGCTTTATATTATGCCATATAATATTTGTTCGTTTATATTATTATTGTTATGAAATGTTCCTGAATCAGCATCCCCATATATTGGTGTTATCCAATCTGAATACGGTGTACTATAGGCTGGAGCTTTATTATTTGTTGATACGTTAGTATTATTTAACTTTTGATAGCTTTTAAGTAATAATGGGGTCTTTTTATTTCCCAATATTTATTTAATATAGCCTGTCTATATTATATCACTTCTTCAATGCTTGTGTTGCTTTTTTTTTTTCACAGCTAACTAAACGTTGTTTCTAGTGAACTATGATTGCACGAAACATCTCTACTCCTGGTCGTGTTGTTTCTTTAGTCGACGTTTTAAAGATGCGACTTATTAAAATGTAGTCAATTTGATTTTGTATTTATCTGTGTATGTGATTTGTAAGAAGTAGCATTGATTTTTGTTTTTTTTTTTGCTTCTATTATTAGTTTTCATCGTAACTGTTTAATTATGGACAGATAAATTAAATCCATTCATTTATTTATCGCTTATTACCGTATTATAATCTATATTTTTATTTCATTTAGGTTTATATTACGCTTACACACTTCCGCAGACGTGGTTATTGTTGTAGCCCTTGACGACCACAGTAACTGCGTATGTACAGAGTTTACTCCTAGATGTTAACTCAGAATGCTGCAGTCATCGATAACAGTGCAGTAGAATGCTGTAGACGACATAAACATTACAAGCACCTCGATGTAGTTCCCCTTACAAATTCGCGTATGTAACTTTGCTCGGAAAAGTATTGCGTATAATTCCTCTTTATAGCCAAGTAAAATTATTCTCATCTCTCATTCGAATAACGTTCAGATCTATAGTAGGACTGATAGTTTGAATAGCTTTGTAGGGTCGAGAAAATTCTGGCGCTGAGGGAAGAAGGAGAAACATTTCCCCTGGAGAACTGGGCAAGGGAGTAATCAATCTCGGATGGTAGGGTGGTCCAGGATGGAAGAGGAGATGGTACATTAATATTCTTCAAGAACTGGGGGTCGAGAGGTGTAAGGATCGTGAAGTTCGAGAAGGAAAACTCTTAGAAAATCACGGAAGGGGTGAAAGGATCTTTGAAAGTATATGGGCGGAGAACACAATAAAGATTGAAGGCTATGAGCGGGAGACGTGTGGTGCACACCCAGCATTAACCAGAGAGAAGAATTCTGCAGTTTATTTAACATTTTAAGAAGGGATGAGGAAGCGGTAAAATATAATGAGCATTCGTAGGAGGAACGGCTAAGGATAGGGGATTGGCAAAGTGTTAAAAGAAGCTTGGGAGAAGAGTTATGGTTTTTTTAGGATAGGTATTTTAATGTAGTGATATATTTACTGCACTTTTTTCTAACGGATATCAGGTGAGAACGCCGGGATAATTTGGTTTTAAAATTGATCCCAAGGAAAGTGGTTGTACAGGAAAGTGTGAGAAAGAAATTGTCTAAGAAAAGGATTGGGGGAGAAGGAGTTTTTTTCCCCTATTAAAGTCGACACATTTAGTTTTGGATGCAGAAAAGGGCAGCCCATGCAAGCTTGACCATTCTTCTAAGTTTGTTGATCATAGGAAGGATTTGATGATGTTGGGGAAATGTTCTGGTCATCGAGGAAAAATCGGGTGGTTATCGGAGGGGGGATGCGTTCAACGACGTCGTTTGTATATAGGTTAAAAAGGGTCACGCTTAGAGCAGAGCCCTGAGGTAGTCCATTTTCAGGGAATTGTGAACGTGAAAGGGAATTGCTTATTCTCACCCGGATAGATCTGTCATGGAGAAAATATTTGAAGTATATAATCATGTTTCCCGTTATATTGCTTTTTACCATCTTTCGAATTAATCCCAGACACTAGACCCGATCATACGCTTTTTCTATGTCAAAAAATATTGAATAGGTTTGCTAGCGAAGCTGCTCTGATCTCATTATGCAAGCTGGATAAATGCTCTGTTGTCGATATTTTTTTCCGTCCGCCAGACTGGCAAGAGAAGAGGAGCCCATGGGTTTCTAAGACCCAAGTGAGCCTTCTGTTTATAATTTTTTCCAATATTTTAGTCAGTACCAAAATTAAAGAAATTGGCTTGTAGCTTGAAAGAAGAGCAGTGTTCTTGCCACGTTTGAGAATGGGAACTATAACAATTTTTTTCCAGGATGACGGTATGCAGCCTTGAGCCTCTGTTTGATTATAGATTGCTAGAAACTACGAAAGGGCCTGTGCGGTGATAAGTGGTTTAAGATCAGCGAATGAATTTCGTCGGCGCCGGGGGCTGAATTTTTTGAGTGAAATTTTATTTGATAATTGAGTTCGCTTAAAGTAATAGAGCCGTTCTATTCATCGGCCTTATTATTATTAAAAGTTATCAAGGATTTTTCTTTCTTAGTTTATGCAATAGGAAATTTTGAGAGTAAACGCCGATTCATGCCTGAAGTATGTGGAAAACACATTTGCACCTCAGAAGGTTCAGTTATTGGGAAGTTGTTTATTTTGAAAGAGGTGATTAGTGGAATGGTAGAAAAGCCGTTTATTAATTTCATTTTACCCCGAATCGTTCGGTTGCATATGTATTGAGTTATAGCAGAAACAAAGGCTGTCCATGCCTACTGATTCTTCCGGCGGATTACATCTCGTTCCGCAGCACGGGCTATCTTAAAATCAATGAAATCAGAAGTTAGTTGGCTAGATTTATATCTCCGGCGGGCTTTTTTTCTTGCAGAAATCGCTATGCGAACTTCGCTGCACCACCAAGAGATGCAACGTGGGAGTGGAAAGGGTCGAGATTTGGGAATGGATGCATTGGGAAGAGCAGTTCTTTTATTGATTCCTTGCTTTCTTCATTCCTATAAATTTAAATCCTTCTTAGTTGATTTTTTTTTCGTTCTTATTTCTCTAATCTTGTAACTTAAAGTAATTTATTATCTTAGCACAAAGCAAGCATAGGTGTAGACACCGTTGCACGTTGTAGAGGGCATAATGCTCCATACGCACAAAGCATATAATGTTGCGCAAATGTACGTTATTTATAAATTTATTTAATAAACTCTTGATTCATTCATTCAGTATGATTTTTTTTATCGACTCCGTTTCTTCTACCTTAAATCGGTCCTTTTAAGTTTTCCCCTCAGTGCTGGAATCCCGTTTGTATTCGGAATATATCGTTCCTTCTCTACTTTTAACAACTTCGTCGCCTGTAAAAGAGCCAAAGTTAAAGCCAGATTTACTATGAGAATGGTTAAAAAAAAGCTTCCGTTCCTCCTTCTCACGCACTACTTCCATTTCTTACATTCAGAGAATGGCCACGGCTTTTAAGTGCTCCCAGAATCGTGTGTGTGGTAGTTTCCTGCAAAATGCATTTAAACCAAGGTGAGAAAAGGATGTAAAACATAATCCCTCTACTCACCAAGCGCGTGTGTTGATAGATGAGTTTTTCTAAGTATAACTTAAAATAACTTAAAAATATTATGTGCAATGATTTAATTATTTTTGGCTATTTACAGGAAGTGCATACGATATAAAAACACCATGCTACATTTGCGGTTTCACGATTGAATTTAAGTTTAGGAAGTTAATAGTGTATTAGTTGCCGTTTATGAACTTCCTGTGAATTGCAGACTCCATATACAACAGGAGATTTATAGAATTTTCTCTAGTGATGATTAAAGATTAGGAGTTATTAATGTTATATTTGGATCTAAGATCCTCAAATCTGGAACAGTGAAAAAGATATTCAATGTTATCTTCAACACCAGAGGTGCACATGGTGCACCTAGGGCCATAAGAAAGACAGAACCTATGTTAGTAGGAGCCAAATTTTCCGTGCTCCAAAGACAGCTGCGCATTGTAAAAATTAATGTTTAAATTTTTAAATTTTGATCTGTCAAAAACTTTCGGTAAGAACATGTATGTCTTCCTTCCAATTCGATAACTGTCCCACCTCCGCTGCCATGTTGCAAGGAGTGTGCCGTTAATATGGTTTTTAAGAGTTTTGAGACTTTGGAAAGGACCCAAACTGGAAAGATAGATATCTAGGAACTGGATATTCTCAACACGGGATACATCTCCAACAACCCTGTATTCAGAGAGGATAGAGGCACCCGTGGCAAAAAGATCTAGTGGAAGAATGCTTGATATGACATTAGCAGCAGACGTGTTCTGTACAAAGACGAAATATTTAGAAGAAATTACCTCTGGTGTTTGCCAACAACATTTGAGGTTTTGTTATTTATGTATATAAATGATAGAGTCATACCTGTAAAGGAACTGAATCAAACCCTTATACAGGATGACCTTCTCCAAATATTTAAGGCCAAAGGTGTTAGGCTGGAGTCTTCTGAGCTTATTGTAAACGTTATCGCATTTCTTTTATAAGTATTCAATATGTGACAGAAATATGAGCCGATAATCGATGATTATACCAAGGTACTTTAATTGCCCGATGTGAGGAATGGGCTTCCTAGAGTTGAAATTGAGAGATCCAATTTTTTGAACAATTCTCTGGTCACCAAATACTATAAATTGGCATTTCGCGACAGAGAATGTTAAGCCTAAATTGTTAACGAGTTGTTCTAGGTATTGACAAACTACCTCAATTAGTTTGAAGTTATAGTGCCTATCAATACCGAACAAAATACATAAGTCGTCAGCTTAAGACATTAATTCATATTTTTTATTTGAAAAGGATATGAATTCATCCATAAGGGAATTTATTCTAGAATATAGAATATTCAAGAACCTGGGGGAACCCCACACTCTGATCTCCTGCTGGCGACGGAATCATTGATGTCCAGGACGGCATATCTATTTTCGAAGTAATTGATGATTGTATTAATGATATAAAGGTTTACTTAAAAATTCTTGAGAATTTCAATAATTGCAGACCACCGCAGCGGGCAAAAGCTCCCTTGATGTCAAAGAAGATGGCAACCACAGAGTGGCCAGTTTTCCTTTGAGACTTAATGTCAGAGACCAGCTTGTAGAAGGCATCCTCGATAGGGAGCCCTCTCCTGAAACAAAACTGCTTCTGTTGGAAAATACTCCTGCTATCAGCTTCTTTTAGTAGGACTTCATCAATTACCCTCTCATGCACTTTGCCAACGGAATTTAATAATGATATTGGATGATAACCTGAGAGAGTGTTAAGGTCTTTTTCGGGCTTGGGAAACAGTTTAATTTTAGCCACTTTCCAGTAGTCCGGAAAGGCTTGAAAGAGTAAGCACTTATTTATTATTAAACATAATAGATTAGGAAAATTTATATTTAATAATTTGACGATTATATTATTTATTTTATCAAATGAAGGTGCTTTTTTATCGATTAATTTTTTTACTATTGCTGTAACGTCACTAGAGTTAGTCAAAGGAACTTCAGCGCCACAGATGGAATTTGGGGAAAGCTGATTATCCATAACTTTAGGGAAAAGGTTATTGAGAAAGGCTTTACATTTTTCAGAATTGCCTGATATAATCGTATTGTTGACATTAATGTTAGGAATTGTATGCTGTTTGTGTTTATTGAATAAATATTTATTGAATAAATATTTATATGGACGGCCCAATGCCGTACTATTCTGGATAAGTAGGGGTCAGGCGTGTAGTTTTGACTTTGCAATTAAAAGTTTATATTCCTTACTTAAAGCCCTTAGTGTGGCATCTAAAAAAAAGGTTTCACCTTAATTTTTGCATTTGTTTTTCTTTTTGCGCACATTATCAATTTTATCTTTAAGTCGTTGCAGCCCTGGGTTCAATCAGTCCACTGCTGCAGCAGAGACCTCGGCTTGTGACATTATGGCTATCTGGGATAAATAGCTGTTAATTTTAGAAATTATTTGGTTCAAATCAGTGGTACTAGTGCAAGCACCAATGTCACCGTTGAAGAGTGTTAATATAAATATAATTGATATTTTTTGATAATAAATTAAGATCTGGTCTCCTAAACATATTAGTTTTGGGTTTAGGAATATTAAAAGACATAATGGATAATTATAGTACGGTGTGGAGTTAGGTCAAAGTGACTTTGGAGAAGGTAACTAATTGTTGAATTCTACTGTGTACAATGAGATAATCGATGACGCTCTTTCCATTGTAATTAATAAACGTGGGTTGTTTGCTGTTTTTAATGACTATATCATTGGACAGCAGAAATTCAGAAAATTCCATAGCATTGCAATTATTCGATACCCTACCCTCCATACATGGCAATCTTATATTAAAGTCTTCAATGAGCACAGGGGCAAACTGGTGATTTTATTTTATTATACCATCCATTTGATCTAGGTATGGGAGCCTGGGTTTGTTTGGGGATAAGTAACAAGCAATGAATATATAATTTTTAATTGTCAGAACTACGGTACTATGTTGGATATTGTTTTTTGTGATATATTTTATTATTATAGCATGCTATAAATTGATTAGAAATAGAGGGAGCACCTTTGTGTAGATATGGTTCAACAATTACCCCAAGGTCATTGTTAGAATCTAGAATGCCTTTAATAAAAAGGAGCTGACAAGCGTAGCAGTTATCTACGTTTAAATAATTTAATTTAATATCCAAAGTCTATCCTGGACCTTAGATTTTCGGCCGCCTTGGCGAAGTGAGGGAATTTTTGTTAGAGGTAGCATGGTCAATGCTAGCTATGCACTTGCTTATTACAGAAGAATCAACTAGGTTATTGTATATGTCTGTAAAATTACTATGTTTACAAATGTTGTGGTATAAACGGTTTAAGCATGTGTCCTCCTTGTGTTTATTGAATAAACTCAGGTACGCTTCTTCGGTCCTGCAGCATTTTTTCCGTGAGTCCGTACTTGCAGCACTTTCTGCAATAGCGTGGTGAGGTAGAATTTATGAAGGCTAGCGATTCCCACTTAATTCGGATGTGCCGCTCTTCGGGTAGACGTTTATAAATTTGAGAGGTATCCTGCTTGTCCGCTGATTCGATACCTTAGTAATAGTAACGGGTGCCTCGTCGAAAGTGTCAATGAAATAATCCTTAACATCATCCTCAGAGATGTTATTACTGCGAAAGATCACTACTGTTGGATCTAACAATTTCTCATCGTGTATTTTTGCGTGCTTGGTTCTATCAGAAATTAGGGTTTTTAACTTCTTTGAGTCATCCTCACTATTTTAGTGTTGATGATGATAGTGTTCTTATTAATTGTTTTGTAAAATGTAATATTCAGTTTCTCCTTTGATGAGGAAATCTTATGCTTAATTTCTTTGTCAAATTCATCTGAGTTTTCAATTTTGACAGTAATCTTGTTCTGGGATGTTAGTTTTTTATTAGCGACGTCGTCGCGAAATGAGACGCCAGATTTGCTGGTTTTGCTAGGGGCATGTAGTACTTGACGTACCACACTTTCGCAAGGCCGGTCAAGTAGCCATCCTGACCTAGTGCGAGAACTTTAAATTCATCGGAACTAAAAGAAACGAATAGAATTATTCGATAGATGCGGCGATCTATATTCCGTCACTAATCTTATTTTAAAGTAAATTAAACTCTCCGCATACAATTCCGAATATTTACCCCTATTTTTCTGTAAAACAACTTCTACAACTCCGTCGTGGTTTGTAGTTTGTTAGACACTGTAAGGGATACAATAAAATTACTTCAATTTACGTGACTAGTTCGCTGTTACGTAATTTCAAGGGAATTACGATATTAATTCTACAACAGTCGTCTAAAAATGCTTCTTTCTTATTTTGTATATCTATTATATATGTAAGTATGTATAATTCGCTCTTTTTTCATCTTAATGCTTATAAGTGAATTGTTCGCAGTAATTTAATTTCCCCCACCCCCTTTTTTTAAAACTAATAATAGTGTTAAGTACCTTTTTTATGAAAAAAAACAAAATTATTAAAGCAATGTTATAAAAACGGTTTAACAGAATGTTACAAAAGAACATATTACAAGAGGAGTGTTACAAAAGAACAACGGCGATTTTGTACTTTTCGCATTACTTTCGGCGAAAGAATGAGCATTCGCTAAGGCTGGGACAAATTCTGAAAAAAAGCCGGTCGTTCGAAAATTAACGTAAAATCGTTAGGATAAACTAGAACTGTATACAGTTGTTGTAACGGTCAATGCAAAAATATTAAGGTTCTAAAAAATATATAAATAAATGCGTCTGCTTTCTATACGTCATGTAAAAAAAAAGTCGTGTAGTTCATATTTTTTACTATTTTAATATATTGTCATAAATTTAAAATTGTATTCGAGTAATTTATAATAAATGGATTTATCGAAATGTCGAAAAAGTAATTTCTCATCTGAGTGACATTTCCTCAGCAACAAAACCGATTCATTTTTAAAAAATGGACTTTTGTTTTGGAAAAATGCCTTTAAGAAAAGAAGTCGGTTTTCGTACTTTTTTTCAATTGAACGAACGCCTAGTAATTTTCAATTAAATAGAAACAATAGCCCGGTAAATAAGATTATTTTTTTTCTTTTCTTTGGGATCGCCAGTCGAGGGCATTACCCAGCATTAGGTTGTGTTAATGAGAGAGATGGAGAAACTAATTAAAATTGAATATTACTGGAAATAGAAACTATGAAGGACGCTATAATAGGAATGATTGCCGGGGACGGAAGTGAAAGAATAAAGGAAGCACTGTATGGAGTAGAAATACCTATTGATGGTATTTCTATTTATTACCCCTGAAGGTTTAAAAGACAAAGTTAAAAGTACCCGTTAAAAATATAAACCGAAATCTTCTTCTTATCGTATAATCGTAGGTTATATAAGAAATGTGGTAAATAATAATACATAATTTTTAATTAATATTCTAGTTTCAATTAACCAGCCTATGGCTCCGTCTTTTAGTTCATTTATATCCTCTAACGTTAAATGTGAGGATGCAAATTCATTATAGTCATCCGGTATATGTTGCATTGTCTGTTTGGAATTTCCGCACTGGCATGCAGCTGTCGTCATCATACCCCATTTTTGCATTAAATAACCGCACCTTCCCTGTCCGGTTCTAATTCGGTTAAAAGTTTTCCACTTTTTTCTAGGTAAATCCATTCCTGCAACTACTACTAAATGGGAACTTTTTTGAATATTCTAGGTTCTTTTCCCATACCGTTTTCCGTTTACTGAAATCTTTCAAGCCTTCTGATAATAATTTGTCTGATGTCCAAGGTGATCTTCGGGAATTAAGTCTTGATACCGGTGCGGACCTTATCTTCAGTGATTGGCATTTCGGGATAAATCTTAAATTTATTTTTATCGCGAAGTAAAGCTACCTCCCGTTTAATTGCAGCTGGAGCTATGTTAGTTAATACTGGTAGCCACGTAAGTGGCGTCGACTTGAGCGTTTCTGATATGATTCGGAGGGCTTCATTTAACATTACATCTACTTTCTTAACGTGGCAGCTATTGCACCAGACTGATGAACAATATTCGGCTGCCGAGTATACAAGCGCCAGAGTAGAGATTCCGAGTGTCCTTGCACCAGCACCCCAACTAGAACCTGCAAGTTTTCTGATGAGATTTATACGGGTATTTTAACTTTTTGGATAAGCGAGTTACATGCTCGTTATATGATAAGGTACGATCTAATGTCACGACCAAGTATTTTGGGTATTTTGTGTTTGCTATATCTACTCCTTCAAATTTCATTATAGGTTCGAATTTTGCCATCCGGTTGTTAAGATGAAAAAGCGCTGTCTCTGTCTTGCGGAGGTTCGGCCGCAGTTTCCATTTATGCATGTATTTACTCATCTGTGTTAGGTAGTTTTCCATAGTTGATATGCAACTCTGCAGGTCTTTTCCTTGCACGGTCATGGCTATATCGTCTGCATACTGGAACTTTTTACCAGATGTGTCGGGGATATCACTAACGTAGATATTAAAAAGTAGCGGTGCCAATATCGATCCTTGTGGAAGGCCATGATTTACTCGATGACACTTGCTGCTATTTTCTTCTAGGAAGACACGAAAATACCTACCCGACAGCATGCTATTTACAAGTCGCAAGATTCGGGAGCATGGAATAATAGAATCCAGCTTTAATAATAATCCCTCGCGTCAAACAGTTAAGCGGAAGTCATGTTTGGAAATACAGATAATGTCTTCTCATTTTTTTCAAAACCATTTTCTATGTGCTGTGTAATGGCAGCGGCCTGGTCTATGCAGGATCTTCCTGCTCGAAAACCAGCCTGGAATACTGGTAAATGACTGTCCACTTTGATTGCAATTCTGTTATAGATAATTCGTTCCAATACCTTGTATCCCACGCTAAGAAGAGATATTGGGCGATAGTCTTCTGCTTCTCGTCCTTCTTTGCCTGGCTTCTTAATCGCAATTATTTTAGATTTCTTGAACTCTTTAGGTAATCTGACTGTTGCAATTATTTCATTGAACATCCCACAGAGAAAAGTTTTTGCTTTTGGACCCAGATTTTTCAAGAACTTTGGATAAATTCCGTCAAATCCAGCTGCTTTCTTGCTTTTTCGTTTGAGTTAGGGCAATATCGAGTTCCTTTATAGAAACTAAATCAGAAAATTTCTCATTGGGTTTAAGGTTATTTTTTATTTTATTTAGCCCAGTTTTCACCATTCTAGTTTCTTGTTTTTCTAGTGGAAACTTTGTCATACTCAGAAGTCTTGATGCAATTGCATCTGGATTAATTGTATACTGGATACGCTTATTTTGTCGGGGATCAGTTCCAAGTTTTCTAAGCAGAGTTCATGCTTTTTTGCTATTATGTGTGAAGTTAATATTTTCCACTGTCTTGATGCATCTATTTTTTCGTTCCTCGTTGAGCTTTGCTAATATTTCAGCTGCTATAAGTTGATCACCTGAAACTTTAATTGCATTGTGAAGCTCAGAACATTCCTCAGTCCAGCATGGTACATAGTCCTTCCTTCTACCACATGGAATACTCTCTTGTAAGCTGCTTCTTTAACTGTTTCAATAAATTTCCCGCAGTTTCCGACAACTGGTAGTAAATTTTGAATTTTTTCTTCTATTACTTGTTTGAAAGTCTCCCGTTTAGCCTTTTTAAAGTCCCATCTGAATGAACGTTAGCAAATGATATAAGTACTATAAAATGATTCAATGCGCATTTTTTCTGGATACATGCTACTAATATGCAGTTCAGGTGTGAGTCTCACTCGACTAGCTTTTAATTTTCTGAACGAAGATAGATGAGATCTCTTGCATAAAACATGTTTCAAACTTCATGCACGGTGCTGAATTGTGTTTAGTTGTAGTAAATATTTGGAAAAAGCTTTCGATAAAGTTATCTGTTTTAATTAATTTTTTGAAAGACGTTACGAACAGATGAAGTCCCGAAAGATCATGTAAAATTAGTGTATAATCCATATAGAAAAAAGCAACAAGCGTGGTACGGTGCCCGATGGCATCTCACCGACTTTTCCAGGGCACTGTTGGAATACACAAAGGTTTAGCACTGTCATCATTGTTCATCCTATGTATGGACATTCTTGGCAGATGCATAGGTAACTTAGAAAAACGTGGCAGAATTGAAAATCGGGGTTTTAGCTAAAGCTCCATGCAAGTATTTTTTTCAATTTTTTTTTTATATTATTTTATTTATTATTTTGAGTCTGTCAAAGAAAAGTAACGATACTTTTCTATATCTATACAAATCAGTGTACATATTGCAAGGATTTACATTGAGATAAAATGAAAATTTAAGGATAATTGTGACCTCATTTCGATCATGCCGTTACAGGCGGTGTGTGATAACAATATTGTAACTTGATCGCTCCGTATATATTTCATTTGCGATCAAAAAACATTTTCAGTTTAACAGGTGTAACGTAGTTTAACAAGCAGCAGATTTTGATTCGGCTAGACCTATACTAAAATTTAACGGCTGCGCTAGGTTAATGTCTAAAATTGACAAATTTGAAAAAACAAGATAAAATGTTATAGCAGATTCTGGCGCATGCAACTTCGTATTTCGCATGTTGCAGTTTTTACGAAACAATGTGCCATTATTTAATAATCTGATTGTATTTGTGGTGCTTTCATTGGCTAACGTTTTTGGCAGTTGAGGAGAGATAAATATGTACGCTTGTAATTTTAGGTGATCTAATTAAAATAATGTTTACGTATCATTTCAAATATACATATATGTATATCTGGTGTATAAATATGAAACCGGAATTTGCTTATAGTCGGCGCTAGTTACTAATGTAGTTATTTTAGAACCCGGTGAGTGGTATTTTTCATTGTTGAGACATCTGCCCGAGATTTCAGACATTAAACAAAACAAGTTTCTTATTTTGCAGCGTTGACAATGTCGTCTTTTGTGCTTATAAATTACGGTATGCGGACAGCATTAATTTTCTGTTACCATTTCAAGAAAACTGCTGTCAAAGCTAACGGCCAGCATGCTCTTGGTAAATATCACAGTGCTTTGAGTGATTTTGACGTGAGAAACCGAGAGCGTGGAAGACCATCGAAAAAGTTTGAAGACGACGAACCGCAAGGATTGCTGGATCTGGATGACACTCAAACACAAGGAGAACTTGCAGATTAGTTAAATGTATCTCAAGGAACTGTCGCTAATCGTTTGAAAGCTATGGAAACGATCCAGAAGGTGGGAAAGTGGATTCAACATGAACTGAATGAACGATAGCAGGAAAATCGAAAAAGAACTTGCGAAATCCTTCTTTCCGGGTACAAAAGAAAATCATTTCTTCATCGAATAGTGACGGACGATGAAAAATTCGAAAATTCTAAGCGTAAAAAATTTTGGGTAAATGCAGGAGAACCAGCGTCATCGTTTGCATGACCGAATCACTATGGACGGAAAGCAGTGCTTTGTGTTAAAGTGTGACCAGAGGGATGTCATTTACTATGGGCTATTTAAAAACCATTAATATCGATAAAAAATGGTTGCCTTGAGCTAAGCATTGCGTGAAAAACGGCCGGAGTATTAAAAAAGGCAACACAAAGCGATTTTTCGTCACAATAATGCACCATCACACTCGGCACAAGGACACAATTGAGATATTCAGCCGGGAAATACTTCCACATGCGACTTACTTACCAGGGTTAGCTCCGTTCGATTACCACCTATTTGCATCGATGGAACGCGCACTTTCTTAGCAGCGCTTCATTTCTTACGAAAATGTGCAAAAATGGCTCGGTGACTGGTTTGCCTAAAAGGGCAAGATTTTTTTTTTGGCGTTGGATTCATGGATTACTAGAGAGGTGGAAAAAATGTGTAACTAACGCTGGCCGATATTTTGATTAAGGTATTTTGCATCAGTTTTTTAACGATAAACGTGTAATTTTAAATAAAAAATTCCGGTTTCATATTTATACACCTGATATATATATATATATATATATATATATATATATGTATATATCAGTGGCGAATCCTCCAGTTTTCTAGTCGTGAAGCGAAGTACCAAATTTTGAAATCTGCTAATATTTCTCTAGAAGAAAAGATTTGACTAGAGAGACAATTTTAAGTTTGCCATTGGAAATCTGACAAGTCGATCCGAAAAAAAAAAAGATTAATACGCGTGTCGCTTGTGTCACGTAACGGTTGAATTTCGAGTTGGCGATCTGCTCGTGTTTTTATTTGCCAGACGTTGTGAGTACTTGTCCGATATTAGCGAGTGCCAGTAGGAGCGTATATTGGGAAGCATAGAAACATACAATAGACCGGCAAACAGATCGAAACGTATTACGAGGTCCTTTGCCACTTTCAGCGATCCACATGCACGTTGTAAAATGTTTCGCTGCGAAACTGTGTCCTGGACATCAATGATCCCGAGCACTACCGCTGCTATGTCTTACTGACGTTTATACGCCTGATTTATTAATACACTCGGTGAAAATCTGCCGACTAGACAAACAAAAAGCGGTAGCGCTAGTGCAGCGAACCAACGATTATTAATGTAGGTCGAGTTAATTTGGAAAAGTTTATACATGTGAGTAGACGTATTCACTTTGAGATTTCTTAATGCGGTTTTAATTTTCTCCTAAATAAAATTAATTTTTTTTCGTAAGACGAACGCGTATATTTCACTTCATACTTCTTTTAATGTTATTTAATAAAATCGTTATTATTTATTTATTTCTTGAGTTCATTTTGAAATATTCCTGTTTTCACGCATAAATTATTTCCTTTATCAAAATATAAATTTCATTTTTATTTTTTTAAATTAAAAGAAAAAGTGACTTTTTAACTTGTTTTCGTTTGTGTGGTAGTGTATGCGATTTTATCAAAATTTTCCGTATATATATATACATGTGTATATATATACATGTGTATATATATACATGTGTATATATATACATGTGTATATATATACATGTGTATATATTCAAAAAGTAAAAATTCAATTAGAGTGAATTCGCGGTGCATTTGGAAGTTTTCAGGTAAATGGGAAAAGGCAGATGATAATGTTGAAAAAACCGTTGCATATTCAAAAGATGTTTATATACGGAGGTTTTATCAAAGAAGATGCCGCTGAAATTACGCGGTTCCACTTTCTTTTTTGTCCAGCGTACATTTTCACAACTAGCCGGTGGTGCACACTTTGAAAACCGATTAACTGGTCGCCGCTTTTTTCTCCTTTGCTTGCAATTAGAGCGCGCCGGGCTCTCTGTATGTAAATTATTACTGTTGTTAGATTAATTGTTTTAATTGATATTAAGCACCGTCGCGATTAATTCCTATTCTCGGGTCGGAGACTGGTAATTATTTGCAGTGGTGATGATGACAACGGTAATGATAACGATGGCTCGGATGAGTGATGGTAAATTATCATTTCAATATCGTCGTCGTCGTAGTAAACGTAGTTGGGCTCGGTCGGTATTATTCGGAAAGGGCTGAAATCAAGTTTAGTATTGACTAGTGCGTGCTGTTAATTTCTCAAGCTAAGGTGATGATCTTGATAAACACTCTACTCATTAGGCCACTAGTTAACAGGGTAAATTTTGATAAATGGCCTACTCAGCCTAATTGGTTCAACCTAAAGCGGCCGCTCGTTCCACTGCGCCACTATATTTATCTCTTACTTCAGCTGCTGCTTCCTTCTTGCCTGCTCTTCTATTGCGTCTGCCTACGTATTCCGCATCATATCGAATGAAATATGGCCTCATTCTGCACGCAATTACATCACTTTAATCTATCATTTCTCTCTTGACTTTAATACCTCTCCGCTCATAATTCTCTTTTCGACCCTTCACTCTAGCTCCGTCATCCCGCCCTCTTCGCGGCTCCTTCTCTTTCTCCGTCATTTCATTCGCTGTTTTCTTCCAATTCCTCTGCCGCTTTTTATTTATTTATTATTATTACGTTCGCTTATCGAACCGTGTGAAGTACCCATTTCCATTAGGAAAAATCGTTTACCGATTCGATTTCTTTCGAACTTTCTCACCATTCCGAATCAAAAAAAAAGAAAAAAAAAAAGTTTGACACTTTAACAACTAGGCGACGTTCATATGAACTTGATTCTTCCGGCACATTAGACCTCCAGATCAGATGTGGTCTTTGAAAATTCTTGCACAAGAATCAGTTTCAACGGACGCGTTAACTTTTTAATTTACCTGCAGCGATTTCCGTTTATTATTACTTCTACCAAATAAAAAAGGTTACATCTCTAATCGATACGAAATTTTTATCGAATGACCGCGCGCAGTCATTAATTTATAAAATATATTATTTTTGATTTTTTATTTTATCCGTTTTTGAATTAACCGACTGATATCGTGAAAAAATTTATATACGCGAAAATGTTAAAAATGCTACTTTTTTTTAGCAATTCAGCATTACTACGCTGATTACTTTATTCTGTTTTCTGCTGTGATAATTTGTATCTATTTATTAATGCGATTTTATGCCTTACCGCTTTGAAACACGAATTTACGAAATATTCATACGAGAACACTGTTATTTTAATCGTTAAAGGTTTATTGTTTGTTTGTTTGTTGTTTTTTTTCATATTTCCAGTAAAATACGCCTAGTATTTTCTGTTTGCTTACAGTGACCGGGGATATCTATTTTTGCAGTAGCACCAAGTGTTCTGTAAAAATATTCATTGTTGAAAAAAAACAAACAAAAAAAAAACTAGAAAAAGTAGTATTTGCAAGTTTCAAAAACAATGTTGAGTAAGGAATTTTTTCTTTTACCGAGAAGAAACATTAGATCTCTCATAGTTGAACTCGAATCTCCAGGGCAGTTCATAAACACAGAAAAATGTGTGAACTTTGATCGAGAAATGCATATTTATTAATGCAGGTTGTATTATATATACGTAAGCGCGAAGTATTTATTAAAATTTAACTATATCGCTCAACTATCTCGAAAACAAAAACTAGAATGAGAGGTGAACGAGTACTTCGATACCCTTCCAGCTGTGTGCTTCGTCTCCATCACAAGTGATCGTGGAAAAGAAGTTGAGATATGAATAGAACTAAATAAATCGGGCGATCAAAGCAAGCGCGGAATTTGTTTTTGGTGATTCGAATTGTTTTTGATTTTTCGATTTATTTCTTATATGCCATTTCTTTTTTGTAATCGATCATAACAGAATCTGGTATCTTGCAAAGTACTCGTTCATTCCTCGTTCTAGCTTTCATTACCGAGACAGCTAAGAAAGCTCATCCGTTAGAAGGCCTTTCTGGGGACCTTTTAAATGATGTATTAAAATGTTCATGCAGCTGAACCCGCCTTAGTAAAATCGTGAACGCTAGCCTTACTATATGGCGAATTAACTTTTGAATTTTCCAAAAACGAAAATTTTTCACCGACCCTCTTCCCGGCCAGGAAAATATGTGTTATTTGCGAGACAATAACTGTGTTTTGCTGATGATTACGTAGTATTTTATTTTTATATTACTGATTTAAGAAGAAAAAAAACAAAAGTAACATGGAAAACATTAGAGGAATTGCATTAAAAACATTCACTATAAATTGATCGTTTTGCTCTATTTCGAGCATTTTCACTGACTTTATGAACGTACACTCTCGTTATTGGTATAGTAAATATCGCAGTTCCGTACCACCCGGCATGAAAGAATTATACTCGAAATGATTGAAACCAAGTTCTCGACATATTTAGTGAAAATAGATTATTCACAGTGCTGATTTCCGGTTCACTCGGTGTCACAGTAGACACGGGGACCCGTCATTATCTTTATCTATTTTCTACATTCTTCTACGACTCAATTAAAACTGCCTGGTATCAACAGTGTGGCGGCCTGTGTGTGCTGATTGCTCCGCATTACAGTTCGTGTCGGTCTGGTTTCAAGCGTAATAATTTACCGATAGATCGTCTACACTACTCGCGTATTTCAGTAAGTAACAGATCTCGACAAACCCTGATAAAACAGAAGAAACAATTCGTTTTCCTTTCGCAGTTGACCTAAACGTACTACTAGGCATAATTTGCATCTTAAGTAACTATACTGAGTGTTTCATTCAATCAGGCCATCTAGAAAAGGTTAAATATCGATTATATTTTAATTAATAACCTTAGCAACGTTTTGAAAAACCGAACCTTGAGCATAGGCGCCTATGGAAGAGAATAACGAGATGCTATGTGTGGACAGTACTGAATGTTCTGCACTCTCTAACGAACGCTCCTTTCTTCACGTTCAACTTCTAGTTTTGGGTCTTCCTAGTCCCTTTAACGCTACCTATATTCTTTCCTTCCCATTGCCTTCAGTTATCCATTGCTGCTGTCCTTTGTCTTTTCCATTTCTGACCGCCGCCTGGCTATTTAGTTATAACTCGTTAATTTTTCATGTTGTTGGGTCAAGGCTGCTGGCGCGCCCAAGGTAGGGAAAAAAAAGACAGTACTAAAAAAGCCTGAACAACGAATACGGATATTGAAAGAAGACTGAACGTCTTTGAAAAGTGGTGTTACTGAAGATTATAGTTGAAAATATCAAACACCGAAAGCTGAAATACATAGCACATAAAATCCGGGAAAACGGTGTACTCCTCATGCTAGCATTACAAGGACGAATTCAGGGAAAGCTCATTAAAGGAAGAAGAAGATTATAATAACCACGAATGCACCGTCCAATTGTCCATGCATAAGTGTCTAGGAGACACGATTAGATACGTCAGAAATCGAAAAATATAGATGTACGCAATCTCTTGATGCAAGAGATGCGACTCCGACGAAGGCAAATAGCACGTTTTCTATATTATACACCTTATCTTATCTATGCTATTTATGTGGCCCGCTTTTAACGTACGTTTCAATTAGAGTAATTCTTAGTTTGAAACAACTACATTCCTTTTCTATATCCGTGGAATAATTATATTTTAGGCAAGTTGCGGGGATAATTTTTTTCATTATTACAAAAAAAAAACAACAACTTATCAGAATTCTTAGTAACTATTCCGGTTGGCTACAACCAATGTATACGCTAGATGTATGAGTGTGTTGAAAAGGGAGCGTGGTTGCCATTTTTTAATAATACTTTATTTAAATTTATAGTTTCTTAAAGAATTTCACCTGTAAGAAAACTCAAAATAAAATGGCTAACTCGCACATTAAATTTTGTTCTGGAAAATAAGTTTTGATACTCTACTCCTGTTAAGGATGTATTTTACCGCGAAAAATTGGTCGTTTTTTACGGAGTAATTTTTTTTTTTATTATTTATTTCATTTTTCGTTTTTTTTTTTTTTTATTGTTGAATTAAATGTGGAAGTCGATATTTTACGGAAGGATATTATGTTTAATATTTTTTTTCTCTCTGCCGGCTATATCTCAAAAGGAATATACCAGAAAGTTGTTTCTAGCCTTCACGAAATCTACGATACACGGTGTGTAATAATAAAAATGGTTAATTCACAGTAAATTATCGGTCGTGTAAGTGATGAAGGTAATTTTTTCATCACGATATATGCATTAGATTTAATAAACCACCATATGAATAGGACGCAGAACGTTCAGCAGAGAAAGATGAGCACTGAAAGAAATTTTCATTGGAATGCAGGCGAGTTTAAAAAGTCTCGGAAAGAAGTACAAAAATTTTAAAAAGACGGACATGACACACTAAGACGGCGACACAGTAGCGGAAAGTGACGAAAGCAAAGATATTGAAAAGGAGCTGCTAAGCACTGGAAACGGAACAGTCAGACTATAGTCTGCTGTGGAATTTTTAAATAATTCGTGGCTGGCATATTTTTACGATACTGATCGGAAGAAATAATTGTTATCAAAAGGAAAAGAGGGATTTTCAAATTCAGAGTGTGCGTTTTACATACTGAAATTTTTTTCGGGATTTCAAAGAATTTCGCAATGATAATGGCGCCCTATAGGAATTTCCCGTTTATAATAAATTCCGTACGGTATATAGAGCGCGATGAGGATAGGCACTCGGCAGCATGGAGAACGTTGTCGGTTTCTTTAGTACATCGTGTCGCGCAGGGAATTCTAACATTTCCGAACGTTTTATTTGTCGGTGGAATTCGGTTTATTTTCATTTCGTTTCGTCGAATAATTTTCGGCGGTCGAATAGCGCTTGGTGTGCGCTTGGTAGAAGTGTTTCGTCGGCGCATTTCCATTTTAAATTTTCTTAAAATGTTTATACACAAAACGGAACAACACGCTAATGGAAAAGACGCTTTCGCTATAGGCAAAGGTGCTGAAATAAAGACTTTTGGCCGAAAAGGCGTCTTTAAAAATTCGATTTTCCGCTCTTATTTATATTTTTATTAAGCGAGAAATACATATTGCATAACCGAGCGGAAATAAGTGTGTTCATGTATCGCTGCTAGGACCGAATGAATACATGATGTAGAGAGAGAGAGAGAGAGAGAGAGAGAGAGATCAGTCGCCGCCAGCAAGCTAAACAGAACGGAAAGAAAGACGCATTTATAAGAAATTTCTCTATGCAAACGAACGCGCAATATGAAACTATAAAAGCTTTCTCGGAGGGGCACAAGAAGGGCCCGATGCAAAGAGCCGTGTTAAAGAATAATACCGGTACAAAAGAAATTACTTCGTTCGTCGGTAGCTGTGACTTCAAAATCGCATTACAGATATCCAACAGTTTTCTTAGTTCGGCTGCTCTCGTCGTGGCGAAAGTATTTTTTAAACAGATCTTTATTTCGCAGGAGAAAAGCAAACAAAAAAAAACGCTCTCGCTTGTTCTTAGACGTACTGCACATTTGTCCTATTAAATATGTCTTATTCCGGTTGCGAGCCGAAAAATGACACCGCCACATTATAATGTTACGATCTCGCTAATGGCTTGCTTTTTACATCGCCTATCGGATCGAAATTGGAACGGACAAATGCAAATGTTTGAACTGGAACGCGCTGCCTGTCCCGAAAATTAAATTTGATGCTTGACGGAGCACAATTGCCACGTATAAATTTGACTAGACATTTTTGAGCATTTTCAAAGTACCTCGATTGTTTTGGTGTACTGAAAAATTTATGTATGTATATTTGCACACAGACTTTATTATACTTAGAAGCTCTCTCCATTCTACGCCCGTTCGCTACTTGTAATAAATATTTCTATTATTTTGCGGCGAAAACCCTAAATGAAATACGGCTAAAGTTGCACGAGACAACGGAAAAGATCGTGCTGGTAATATTTTTCTCCCACGGACAAAATGGACTCGGTAATTTTAATCCAGTGTGATGAGCCTCTGGGCGGGAACCAGGATAAACGTTTTCGTTGATCAACCGGAAGCACTTGATTCAACTGAATAACATATGTTTCAGCGCATTGTCCAACTGTAACAAAGATTTAGGGTAAAACGAACGATTGATGATCAGTGACGAATCTCAGTGATACGCCGCGGTAAGATAAAATACAAATTAAAAAAAAAAAAAAAACTGTTTAAAAACAAACTATTATTTTGAAAGTAGCGATCGTGATTTTCATCCCTTGGTAAAAAGCGTTTAAATAGCTAAACCGCTTCATAATTCAACTGATATAAAAGCTTGTTGGAAGATTATTATAGGTCACTGCAAAAAAAAAAAAAAAAAAAAAAGTGAAAAGATTACTTTTAACTTCTTATGACAAACTCTTTTACATCTAGTAAATCTGATTATTATAAATCTATGAAAGTGTTATTTTAAAAAGCCGCACCAAAAGGATTGAAACAAATAACACAGTTCGGTTATGTAGCTTGCATAGGTGAATCCTAATAAAGGCAATATAAACATTGTCTAAAGTGTATCAAGCAAATAACGTCATACATTTGTAATAATTAGATTTAACTATGTAAAAGCTTGTTCGAAGAAATTAAAAGAAATTTTTTTTTGGGACAAAGTTCCTTATCGCACGTTGCAACGATCGGAGGTAGGAAAAAAAAAGAAATCGAATGTTACGTCCGATCGTTACGAAAAATATATAGGTATACGCGTCATACACATTCAGGCTGTACAACGGAGAGATGCAGGTATACGAATGAGAGAGCGGGGAAAAAATAAAAACAACAGTCTGAATCCCCCCCCCCGGGTAGCGCCCATGTACCATTTTTAACTGCAATGGTCATTATAGCACATGGGCCAGGGTGAAGAGAGGCTACTTCATAACTTACCTAGTAAGTTGTTGACTTTAAGAAACACGAGTAGCATTTGTATGCGCGTTGGGTCATTTAAGAGGATAGCTGGAACATCGGCAAAAGCGGAACGGGCGAACGCTGCACATTGTTGTAACAGATGTTCCACCGATGGATAAGAAGAGCTGGAACAGAAAGGGCACGTGGGTGGGGAAAGGGTACCGTGTCAAGCATAAAGTTATGTGAGACCGTCCTATGTCCAACCCGCAACCGATTTAACACAGCATATTAATCACGCGTAAGGGAAAGGGAAGGAAACCATGGATGATCGGCTGTAAATTTTATGCTTTTCGTAAAGGCGGGTTCCCTTTGACACTGGCTGATCCACTGAGCTATCATACACGTTCATGGAAATAAACCTTCATTTTGCAGATTAGTGGCGCTGCTAACGGCATTAGTGCAAGCAGAGTTGACTTAGACGCCAACTCGCTCATTATTTTGAATATTATCCCATATGACTCAGCACCCACAAGAGTGTTACCTGATTTCTTGCTTTACGGAGCAGCTTCAAGTATAATTGACTTTCACTGCCAAGATATTCATGTTTTCTGCGAGGAAATTGATTTTAGAGATGCCAAACAGTCAACTATTAAAAGTATGCTTCTATCCATACACACCCTGTCTGTAAACAAGCTACAAGGCTTCTGTTTATAGCGTCCAATTATGCTTTTCCTATATCGAGCAGTAATCATTTAGACAAAACGAAGTAATTTCACTGCCGACGTCATTTGCGCAAGTTGTTGGTGATGGGGAAATACGCGGATCTGCTTTTGAAACATCAGTGTATATGTCGATTGCCTCTAAAATATCAACGACGTATTTTTGTTTTTATGTTCAGCACGGAGCATGCAAAAGCTCAGATAATCTGCATTCAATTATAGTGGAATCAGCGTTTATATTTTAAAACATCTTAAAATTTCGAAACTCCACTCAACGGATGAAAAAAGTTTCGCTACTTTGGAGAACCTATAAATGGTAAAATTCGCACTACTAATTCAATGAAATTTACTCTTAAACAGGCTGGTCTTGATGCGCTGATATTTCTACATCAGATATTCGCTTTTCATCTACACTGAGTACATTACAAATCCTTGCTTCTTTTGAGTATTTCATTACCGTTTATAGTACGCCAGTCGGACCAGTAAATGCCGGAGAAATAACATTTTGTCAGTAAAATAAATGCAACAGAAAACGTACATTAAACGTGAAGAAGAGCAGAAGCAAAACCGAACAGAGAACATAGAGACGTTGATCTGAACGCATAATTTAAACTGTTACGCTCCTTCAAACACTTTTCCTAAATAAAAGTCATCTAATTCGTCTTGCACATAAAAAAATGTTTATTGCAGGTACCAATATGTTCATACATATTTTTACATCGATTCACGAAGAGACTTACATAGATTCGTAAATGCGGTACAAATAATCGTGTAAGTTTAAAATGGTAAGTATTAATACGCTCTTATGCGGTACTCGGTGAAATATAGAAGTTTTAGCGATAGTTGAAAATTATTTTAATCACATACTCTGAAATACCAGTTGTACCAGAGAAATCTCGTTACGCCGGGGGGGGGGGATCTCATAAGAAAGGTCCACGATATTCTCTTCAGATCCGCATTAGGGACACTTAGAGTACATCATGCAAAGAGCGTCATACTTCGTTAAAGATATATGAGACTCGGTTTATTATTTACTTACTAGTGAGAGTTCGGTGTTGGCTTTAAGCGAGCGATATTTAACTCGCGGCCTGAATTATCGTTTCTCATTTGCTATTGTCGTAGCGGCACATAATGCTGTTAAGCGATCAATACGATCAAATTGAACCTTACTTATTTCTCGACTATTGTGTAAGCGCGCATATTTGGTGACAGCGAGATCAGAAAAATATCGTATCAGCGGTATAACCAGAGGGCCGTTTTTAGAAGGAGGTTCTATCGATAGTAATAGCTTACCTGGGGGAAAGCTGAAAAATTTTATCTACCTACTCCTCGGTGATATTCGTTAAGATTATGTAATGACACACTTAGAACTAATGGATTAAAAAATCGCGCTAAAATATTCTGTACTTATTTTCAGTTTTTTCCGTAAACATTCAATTTTTTCCTAAATTCCCGCGATAAATAATAAAATCCGTACGAGGTCCTACAGCCTGTATTAAATCGAATTTTCACCGGTAGCATGTCAAATCTGATAATTTACACTGTTGTTGAGATTTTAAAAACTGAATTACATTCCGCGAAATTCAGCGTACACATGTCGACACGATTAGCAGATTATGTCTTTCGGTTCGCTTGCTTTGAAGAAAGTAATCACGTGTTGTTCGAAGAAAAGTCGTTAATTATTTATTTTCGTATGGTTGTTTCCCGTTTAAATGTATTCTAAACGATACACAGAGAGTTATGCTGGCGCTTTTCGACATCTTTTGAAAATAACATTTTTGCTAACTTGTGCACGTCTACATCCTTTTGTGTATGCACGTTTACACTAAACGGTCTCCCATGGGTACACATACAGAGTCCGGTGTTTTTCTGCAGTCTGTTCGCGGCATATTAAAATGCAACACGTGTACAAACATCGGAGTAATTAAACTCGAGCGTTGATAGGTTGTAGCGACAACCGCCGTGATCTAGTTGTCAACGAAAAATTAATGCACGTAACAGTGGGAGACGATTTACGAACCATCCACAGCATAATTCAAACATTCTGCGCATAACGTTGTGCATTACTTCATTATACCGTTACCGAACGCGTAACGTTACGTGCGCAATATGTGTAAAAGAGACAAGTCGTTTTGTACAAAAAAAAGAGAACTAATAGAATTTTGACTTATGAAGTGGTTCTTCTAATGACGCGAGGATTTTTGATAAAAGAGAATAACTTTGCCACGATATGTACCGTCTGTTATAAAACAAGCATGCAGACTGACTCGCAAAGACCATTCTTATAAAAGAATATTTAATATTTCATTAAGAAAAAAAAAAAGGTATTTATTGCCGGAAAGCTAATGCAGTAAAGGATCGAGTGTGATTTAAAATTAATTACGTACTGCATTAAAAAAAAAAAAAAACAAAAAAAAATTCAAAAAAAAATATATGTTTTACGGGTGAGATAGTTAGTGGAAAATAATCAAAAATTAATTTTTAAACATTACAGTATGTGGAAATTATTTGTCGAATTATGTTTCATAAAATGTTTTAAGTATTGTTGTTGTTATAATATGGTTTAAAATGAACATTTAGCACTTGGGAGATAATTAATCTAAAACCGCAACTGAAACTATCGAAAACGGATGAAATTTTTAAAAAAAAAACTTAAAGAAAAAGTGAATTATGTTATAGGTCGATTGAAATAGAAAACCGCTCGATTTACTCTAAAAAATAAAAGGGGTGCATTTGAGCAGTTCGAGAAAAATTCTTGTTTCGCGCGAATTATTATTGGTTGCGGAGATTATTTTCCGGGGAATTCTTGAAAACGTTTCGAGCTGACAGCGGCTGTTGAACGTTAGAATTAAAGCGATATAAGCATACGATTGCGCTGCCAATGACCTCACTATAATGAACACATGTTTCAAGCAACCAGTTCGGCTACTGTATAATACTTGGTGGTCGCCCGAAAATAGAGTTATGAACGAAACTGACTTTGTCATTACCAGGTCAAAATGGAAATTTAGCATCTTAATTTCAAAAAAAAACTTATTCCGGTGCAGACTGTGATCGTCAACTGCTAGTTGCATGTCTAAGAATGCGCTTAAAATCTAGTAAATCAACTGCAAAGGACTGTAAAAGAAAAAAAATAAGACTCGAAAATGAGGGAATCATTCGCTAACTGTACGGAAGGAAGCTTAAGGAAATGCGCTTCATTGCAGGACAATCCGGAGGAATGTGGTTGCAATTAGAGGATGCCATAAATAAAGTCGTTGTATTCGTAATCACAAAGGCAGGAAATAAACACTACTTGGAATTTGATGAAAGAAAGGAAAAGCCAGAAAACAAAAGGGTTGAATACAACGGAGGATCAACGATCTTATACCGTGATGAACGGACAAATTCAAAGGAACTGGAGACGGGACAAGAATGACTATGCGCAATGAAATTGAATTCCATTCGGAGAAAAATGAATGCAGAGACCTGTACCAAAATGTAAAGATATTATCCAGGGACTTTAAACCCCGAAACTGGGTAATCAATGATGCGAAGGGAAAACAATTACAAATAAGAATGAAGTGGCTTAACAGTGGAAAACTTACTGCGAACCCCCTTTTATGAGGACAAACGGAGCAATGTGAATATTTTTTTTTTTTTTTTTTTTTTTTCATATCTTTACATCAGGACTGGCCTTATTAGGCCATTAACCGATTATTCTAACATTATCAACACAATGGCGAATACAATGCAAACGCTACTGTACACAGTATATGTAGATTATTGACCACTGCCAATATTCTATCTTATTCTAACTTAGTGATACTATATGTTAATTTAAAATGATATATTTAAATTAAGTCGGGTGGCTTTTGGCGTTTAAGTCGCCTACTGCCAGATAATGCGTCTACCAATTCCAACATCTCCAGATTCTCATGATGACGTAAGCGGTCCTGGTGTTTTAAAGCAAATCGGGCAATGGCTTCATTGATTGTTTCAATCCGCAAATCGTTGTGCAAGGTATCATTTCTTACATACCACGGTGCGTTGGCGATGAAACGTAACAATTTATTCTGCACCGTTTGGATTACCTTTCTGTTTGTCGGCTTTGTGCATCCCCATAATTGGACACCATATGTCCAGATAGGTTTGATTACTGCCACATACAGGAGCCTCTTATTTGCAAGGCTAAGCTGAGATTTAAATCCCAGCAGCCAATACAATTTATTAATACGAATTTTCATTTCTTTAGCTTTCATTTTTACATGAGGCTTCCATGTAAGTTTCGCATCAAGATGAATTCCCAAATATTTCGTTGAGCTGGAATGTAATATCGCTTGTCCGTTTACCGTCACCGGAATACAGGTCGTTTTGCGAAGTGCAAAGACTACATGAGTAGATTTGTTCTCATTTAGTTTTATTTTCCAGCGAGACGTCCAAGCAGTTAGCTTATCTATAGCCTCTTGTAGCTTATGAGTAGCCTCTATCTGAGTTTTATCTTTAAATAAGATGGCAGTGTCATCTGCAAACATTGCTACTAATGCATTTGGTACAGTTGGTACATCCGACGTATAAAGCAAGTATAATACAGGCCCTAGGACACTGCCCTGAGGAACGCCAGCATTTATAGCGTACTTATCTGATTTAGCTTCGTTATAGTACACCTGAAAAAACCTGTTTTTCAAGTATGATTTTATTAGCTCACAGTAGTTGCCAGGTAGCAGCAGGTTTAGCTTGTGCAGTAGGCCTTCATGCCAAACTTTATCAAAGGCCTGCGCTATATCTAGAAATACTGCAGGGCAAAACTGTTTTTGCTCAAAGGCACTTTCAACATAGTCGGTCACTCTATGAACCTGATCAATTGTCGAGTGACTATGCCTGAATCCAAATTGAAAATTAGGAATGATATTATTCTCATTGATTACAGAGTTTAAGCGCTTCAAGAATAATTTTTCAAAAACTTTGGACATTATCGGCAATATAGATATTGGCCGATAGGATGATGACAATTCCGGCTGCTTTCCAGGTTTTAATATCATTATTATCTTCGCTATTTTCCACTGTAAAGGTACATATTGTAACCGCAATACCGCATTACATATATACGTGAGCAGAATTAATCCTTTACGCGGTAGCTCCTTAATAATTCTTGCTGTGATGCGATCAATTCCAGGGGCTTTTTGGGGATTTAAAGCCTTATCTATAACTGTAGCGACTTCTAAAGGTGAAAAATGAGTAACCGTATGTCGTTTGCTAAATATTAAATTTAGGTTAGCATCTGAGGTAATATTGTTGGGCGTAAAGACAGCGGCCAGATGTTCAGCGAAGACTTTAGCTTTGTCTTCGTTACTTTTAGCCCAGGTACCAAACTCAGTCCTAATTGGTGGTTGATAAGATACCGGCTTCTTCAGGTAACGAGTAACTTTCCAAAGTGAATAATTTGTGTCAATATTTGGTGATAAAGTTTGAACATAGTTATTAAACGATTCTGATTTGGTCCTCTGAATCAGTCTTTTCAATTTCTTACTAATGTGGTTGAAAGTATTTTTATCGTTAACATTCCGGGAAGTCTGCCAGCGCTTCCTAGCTATTCTCCTTTGCCTAACCATAATTCTTACTTCAGCTGCATATGGTATTTCTTTTTCAACGGTTTTTATTTCGGGTGTGGCTTGCACTGCTGACTCCCGAATTTGTTCAGTAAGATTATTTACTGCCAAATCAATATCTCTCGAATTTTTTAACTTAACTTTTAAGTCAATCCTATTTGCAAGAAGTTCTCTAAATAGGTTCCAGTCCGTTTTCATATTGGTTAATCCATCCTTCTTTTTCCTGGCTACTAAGCTAGTTATTGCTAATTGTACTGGTACATGATCAGAACTTAAATCAGTACAGTTCCTAATTGTCATATATTTTTCGGATATACCTTTATAAATAAAAAAATCTATTACATCGGGGATTTTACATATATCTGCAGGCCAATAAGTTGGTTGTCCGGATGAGATCCAATGACAGTGAGTATTCTGCAGAGCTTTCAACAATTCTCTTCCTTTACTGGTGACTAAGCGAGAACCCCATTGGGTATGCTTAGAATTGAAGTCACCACCTAAGATAAATCGATGTCCTAGCTTTGAAATGAGATCTACAAACATCTCTTCTTTTATTTTATGCCTAGGCGGACAATAGATCGCTGCTACATTAGTTATTACATTACCATATGGAAAGATAATGTATTCGACAGGTACGTGCGACGACAGGACTCATTGTGGGATGTATGCTTAACGGATTTCGTTACCCTTTATTATAAATAGGCGAACGGCGAGTACGTGCAGCACGACGTACCTAACATTTTACGATATCGCCGCCATCCACTCGAAAACATACAAGAATACAAGCGTGAGATACTACCCGTTCGTCAGAGAAGAAGACGAATTGCTGGTGGACTACAGGTTCATCGATATATACGACTCGAACAAAAAACTTATACTAAACAAGCCGAAGTCGTACGAGTTAGGTGTGGATATCGAGTTCACCGTGGCCGAATGCCGTGGACTATACGAGCTGCGAATGCCGGTCGAAGATAAAAGAGAGATGGCCGAACAGTTGGTAAATGCCGATTTAGATGATATTCGGAAATTCGCGCTAGAGAAGACAGCGATAGTCAAAAAACGAGATCTGATGTCCGCTGATGAGTACTGTGCAATGATGTAATTGGAGACAGTTGGAGTTCGTAGAGGAGTTCGTACACCGCAAATGGTCAGACAGCGGAGTAGACGAACCGATCCAAATATTCTTCACCGGGCCGGCAGGCAGCGGAAAGCCGTTTACTATGCAGTTGATAATGGAGACGTGTAACCGATACTCGTCAAACGTAGGGGTGGCGAATTACAATTCGTATGTTGCGGCGTCTTCAACGGGTATGGCAACAAGCGCGATAGACGGCGTCACTGTTCATTCCGCGTTTCGACTAGGACCAGGGGGATTAACGGTAGATTCAGTCCTATCTAAAGAGTCGCTTAATTCACTACATGTCATCTATAGAAACATTGACACGGTATTCATCGACGAATGCAGTATGATTGGTGCCGATATGTTGCAGGATAAACGGCAGACTGCAGCAGATCACCTGCGATTACGACAAACCGTTAATTGAGCTCAAGGTAATCATGTGCGGCGACCTTAGACAATTGACTCCCGTCCCTCAGACGCCAATACACAGACGGATGAAACTGTCGTTCAACGGGAAGATGTTATGGAGATTGCTACGATATTACCCGTTGATAGAAGTGATGCGACAGTCGAACACTCTCGCAAAAATTGGGAATGGAGAGAAACTGACCGACAACTAGCGAAAATTAATCGAAGATAGATTCGTTTCTAATTTGGAGTTGATCGACCCTTCCGCCATCAGACTATTCTTTAAAACCGCTGATGTAAACGAGTAAAACAGAAAAGTCTACGACAGCAACGAGACGGTACATTATCCTGCGATCGACAGCGCAAAGAATGAAGTATCGAAAATTAAATTGTACGAAACAGATGGTCTGCAGAAGATCATATTGTGCGTCGGCAAACCGTACATGCTGTGATCGAACACAGATGTCGCTGACGGTTTGGTCAAGGGAGCGGTAGGAATACTGAAGTATATAGAGCGCGAAAAAAGGGATGGCGCGGTGCGATTGTGATAGCGCTTCGCGAAAGGGTCTAAAAGCGGATGTAATGCTGGCGTTAAACGGGTGTCTCTACAATAACACGCCTATTCAGTCTTTTCACATAGTTAACCATATTATATAGTTTACAGAGAATCATTTCCAACAATTGTGTCTCATTATACTCGATATCGACACTCTTGGTATTCTCCGTTCCAGAGGTTAGATACGCTCTGGGATATAAGCATTATAACCGTGAGATAAGAAGCAGTCATTTCCAGTTAAATTATTTACCGAGACAGCAGAAGCAAAATTAACAATGACTCTATTACGTCCAACCTTTTTAATTCCGTTAACATCTTTACATAAGTTGGACTTCATTAAAATTTCGGCGACTTTAAGAATCGAAATTGATCCTGATTATCTGTATTTCATTTTTCGATAAAAACTTTAAAGTGTTTAGAATCGCTATTGTAAACTGGGTTATATTTATTTATTACTTTAGATGTATGAGCATCGGAGCTAACATCATTGCTTGTAATATTATTTTTATTATTCGGGTTAATTGTATCTAAATAATTTGTACTATTATTACGACTACCTCTATCACCACTTTTATCTCGGCTATTATTATCATTATTCTTATCATCATTGTTAATATGTAGCTGACTAGAAATATACGAATTATCAGTTACGTCCATCACGAGAGAGCTACTTCCGACCGGTGAAGGATCCCCCGTATCGGAGTGAAACATCTTATTATACTATAATAGATAAGATGACGGCGTATACCACTCGCCGAAAGTGTGCCCGTGGAAAAAGTTTATCGGAGATAATACGTAAATTCGATTTACGAAGAGACGTTTATTAACGAAACTCGTAAACACACAATCGAACAACACGTATTTATAAATAAACGCGTCATATATTTTAAACATAATGAATATAAAAATAATTAATATAGCAGCTAATAATTTTAATATACAGTTATAACTGATTATCTTAATCGCTGTCTTCCTGTATAATTGGTGTATGATGTACAGAATCGAAAAGTTTTGTAAGATGTTTGTTCTCAGCAGGTTTTATTAACTTTGATGGCCAAAAATGCAAAAACAGCGGTTTTTTTTTAGTTTTTAAGGGTTGTTCGCAGTTTTTAAAAATCTTAAATGAATTCAGTTGAGTAGTTTCTCGTAAAATTCTTTATTTTTAATATATTGAAACGTATTTATAAGTCATTGTAGTTGAAAATCAAGGGAATATGGATCATTTCAGTGTTTTGTGAGTCATAAAAATGAAAAATCAACCAAAAAACCAGCAGAAAAATAAGATTTAAATATTTCGTTTCATATTCTTTGCATTCAAAATACTGGGAAGTACTTATTATGTCATTTTGTATAAATCTGAGGCTAAAAAAAATATTTATCAGCTCATAGCTGCTAAATTTGACAGAAAATGCAAAAAAATTTAAAAATTCCGAAAAAATTCATGATGATAGTTTAGCATAAAATACATGATTTTTCCAGCGAGGTGTTTGTTTTAGATTTTTTTTTTTTTTATAGTGATTTGAAATTTTCAAATGCATTTTTAGATTAGGTTTTGTTGATGAATAAGTCTGAAAATATTTTTTAATTGTAGAGGTTTAAAATATCTTCAATTTGAGCCCAGCATGAAAAGATATCGTCAAAAAACTCGATTTTAGATTTTGCCCCTAGGGGGCACCCCTTAAATAGTAGCGGGCTGAAACACTTTCGGGATGATAGTATTTTCCGATGCCTGACATGATGGTATAATTTTTATAACGATTGGTTTGGGGGCATTTTTCACTATCTTACCCTGCTATGTTCTTTTACCTTTTTTATTATATAAAATTGGGACATTTTTTCGTTATAACATCTAATGGGGGCCGGCCTTAGAATTATGTTGTAAATTTTGATTATTTCACACAAAGTATAGAAGAGAAAGAAACAGAAATGTAAGCGAGAGGGGTCAAGGGGCACAGCTCCTTGCGAGGCCAAAATGGCTGAATTTTTATATATACAGTGAAACTTATACTAACGGACACTTCTAAATAGCGGACAATTTTAAAACCCCCGGAATTTTCAAATAAGATGCAATATAAAAATATTTCCCAATGACGAACCTTCCTAATTACGGACTCGGACACTTTAATAAGCATGATTTTAGAAATTCGATTTCTGTTAAACGGACAAAGTTTGTCAAAAAAGGTTCAATTAGTGTCCCAGATTATTGTTTAATAGACGAGGGATTGCATGATCCATGTACCGACATAAATGAATTAGCAGCTGAATTCATGCAACAACAAAATCCATTCGATGATGCAGTAGACACTGTGATGACAATAATAATGTTTATGATGACGAAGAAGACACAACTACCGAAGTTGACTGTGAAACTTTAAATACTGTTGACTGGTTAGTTGTTATTGGAAAACTAAAAAAATCGTATTTCATTCATAAAGCTGATGCTGAAGGTTTAAAAATGATATCCGAACTGCAAGTGCATATCGAATCGCGGATTTTAAATGAAACAAACGAACTAAGTAAAATTACCGATTTTTTTCATAGAAAACTGAAATATGTTTGGTACGTTAGGATTTACAGTATGTGTTAAAAAAAAACATTTTGAACATAAGTGATTCAAAATTATAGATTATGTTGCGTTCCTAAAAACAAAAAGTGATTTATATTCTATTGCCCAACTTGTTTATCAACTAATCTTGGAATACAAACGTAAGTACTGTAGTAGTACTGTACACACATACATATTTTTATATTATACGAACATATTTTTTTTTACGTTTAAGACTTATGTATATGTATGTCTTTAAGTGTAAATATGTACTGTATTTTTTTATTTATTGCGTACTATCTTTTATATTCCTGTTAAATACGTTACAATACACAATAATGTAAATTTCAGTAATCTGTACATACATTATTATTTCCCATTGGCGGACACTTCTTAATACCGGACAAATTTTTTGGTCCCGCGACTGTCCGTTATTCAGAAGTTTCACTGTGTATATATATATACAGAGAGAGAGAAAGAGAGGCGGGCAAAATAACTAAAAAATCTTTCATATCAGATCATGGCATCAGATACCTATGTTTCCTCCTTTTCTAATAATTATTCATTTCATCTGTTAGTTCAGCCTACTCTTCCTGCATATTCATGGTTTCTTTTGCATCCCTCCCTTCGGCGTTCTGATGTTGTTTCTTTCGTATGCGTATTGGCCATTCTTCGCTGCCTTCCTCCAGATTTCGTTTTTCCTTGATTTCTTCTCCACACCGTCCTCTCCATCCGGATGATGTAGTTATGGGCGACGCCGATAATGTGTTCTTCCACAGTGTTGATCTTTTTCTGTGGAGCGTTCTGCCTTGTATATTCTTATTTGCTGAAGCTTGGACTTCCTACTCCTTCTTGTGCTTCCTATATCCTGTCCTTTCCTTCCCCACTAATTATTTCTGCTATTTGTTCCTTTTTAGATAAAATTTCTGATCGGATCAAAATATAACTGACTTCTTTCCTTACCTTTTATTTCTGGGTAAAGGTCGTTGGTTGACGAGCCAAAAAAAAAAAAAAAACAAAAAAAAAACTGTAAAAAATTAAGTTGCTTAGAATGCAGCACGCGCGAAACATATCTGACACGTTTCGAAGGAAATATTTAAACAGTCCCTGAATAACAATAATTGTATTTCGCGATAAGGAGTAATGTAATAATTTATAGCGTTCTAATGGGCTCTAGTCATAATGAAAGACATTTATAAATAACCAGCCCAAAACTGGGCTGCTACAGTTTCTTTTTTCCGAAATAAATTAGCAACAAAGAAAGAAAACAGAAAATAAGAAAAAATAAAAACGGGAAGATAAAAAAATGAAAAGAAATAATACGATGGAAAGAAAAGGGAGATTTAATAGGGTTTTGCGAAAATAGTCGACTCTATATATATATATATATGTATGTATGTATTGGTGAATTTTTCAACTCTTAATTTTTCCATCCCGAACTATTTTTACGGGAGTGTTATATCGTTCTTCGGTCCGAAATAAATAAGACGACCGGGTCATACGAATTTTTACACGTCCCCGTTTCATTTGTTTCATCCGTTCCATACGTTTCATCCGTTTCATCCGTTTCATTCGATCAAATAAATTCGATCTGTAAAAAACAAAAACAAAAAAACATGGAAAACAGGAAAAAAACACCTCAAATACCTATTTGGATAAGTAAAGAAGCGCTGTAAGTTTCGCTACTATTTTTTGATTGTACCCCATCGAATAGTATCTATATACATCAATGCACCCCAGTCTTACATTACGTACATACACATGTATGGGGTCGTATAACTGTGTGTAAACAGCTCCGGACGATGATAACTTGTACGTCCGGACTGTCCGGTAACGAAGTAACAACATGTGAGGAAAAGAAAGTAAACAAACGGCGTACAATTGTAAAGAAATAAAATCGCGACAAGCGGAATTTCGTTAAGGGTTCGCAATTCTCGGATTGGTTCGGATTTTTTGCCGTAGATATTTGTCCCCGGAGGAACACTAGTGCTGAAGAGGCGACAAGAAAAATTTGCGGCAGCCAGCACACCGGCGGCGGTTTACTACCTGTTATTATTAACTTTTAGACACGATCAAAGTTCATAACTTGTTGTCTCGGCAAGCCCTTTCCGTGCCACATCGAAGCCCTTTCCATCCGTATCTGCACGCTGTCAACCTGCTGATTAGATTGGCCGGCTACGCGCGACCGAACCTAAAAACCGCTCCATACGCGTCTATCGGTCTGTTTTATATATCGTCCGTTATATCTCAACAGGACACACTCGTCTTCTCTCGTTTCTTTTACTTTCCGTTTACGAATTTAAACTTTTCAAATTCCACGCCAATTTATAGCCGCGCGTCATCGTTAGTTGCTACGCCAGCACAGACCATAGCACTACCCTATCCATCCTAACTCGTTCCGGATAGTTTTCTTTCGTCGCAAAAATATCGAAATGTCGTGTCCCCAGCAGGTCTTTCCATTGTCCTTTTTTTTTTGTCTTTCATATAGCGAATTGCGATATTATTATTTCAGTTTGATCCGGAACATTGTAGCGGGTTACTTAGCCGCGGTAAGATGTTTTGCTGACCAATCTGGTTGTATGGGTTGTTGCGGAAATTAAGAAGAATGATTTTTTTTTCCTTTTTTCAAAATAAGTTGCGGGTCCCACACTGCCCGTCTGTGGGTACTCAACAGTCTTATCATCGTTCATTCATAAATAAAGTTATAATACTTGTTCACACTTCATTTACATTACAAACTATCATATTAGTACACTTGACAAACATCCGTCTTGATTCTGTACATACGATCGATTCTCCACCATTTGCTCCCATATATACAATTAAAAATTAACATATTGTCCCTCATTTATGTTGTCAACCAGCCATTGCTTAATTATTAGTTTTCAAAGTCCTAACTTTGTGCTCATTAAATCTTCTGGAATTCGTAGCAGCAATTTAATTAAAACTGCTTCATCAGTGTCGTGAATCTTGCTATTTATACCTTTCGGTCGAGCACTACCCAGCGATTTCTAGTTGTTCTATCTCCTTTCGTCGAAGATAATAGAATATTATTAGTCTTATACTGAAGCAGCCGGTGATAATAATAAAACATCTTTGGAGATTTTTTTTTTTTCTCTCTCCGACAGCTGATGCTACTACTAACCTGATGTTTTTTTTAGAGATTATTATCTTTAGGCACCTCTTTTGCCGAGTACTTATCTTTTTGATTATCGTACTTTTTGCTTCCCCCCATATTGGATATTCCTTATAAGACTTGTGGCAGTGCTATAGCGTTAAAGTATACACGAAGACCATCTCATATGGTGTTGATTGAGCTAATCTATACAATGCTGGCCGTGTTTGCCTAATTTTGTTTGATCAATTTGTAACATGCTTGTCTCAAGAGATAATGTTCTGTCAAAAGTTAAGCCAAGGTATTTAAACGCATCCGTCCTTTCCAGCGGAGATCATCCACAATTCAAGGTAGGAGTCAAACAGTTGTGAAAGCAGTTATAATTATGCATTATAAAAGATGGTTTGTGTGATCTACATCTGCTTTCAATTTTTTTATATTCATCGTTAGGTGTTTATCATATTATGCTGACCTACACGTAGTATCAACATCCTCTTGCAACAGTTTTTCGGCCACATGAATATTATGGCGGTCAATTACCAGTGCTATGAGCATATACAGTCGAATTTTTAACATATTTGTCAAGGGAGTTGGTGTAAATCAAAAATAAGCAACGGAGCTAAAATGCTATACACTTCTTAATGCAGTTTCCTCACTACTTGGTTCTCCATTAATTTTCACTACTCTCGCTCTATTATGTACGTAACTTTTAAACCATTTATTTCGTCTGCCTATAATATCAATACCTTTCATATCCCGCAACAGTATTTGACGATTCACTTCATCAAATTCTACAAAACCGAGGTCTATAAAAATTACAAGAAACTGTTTCCCAGTTCGGACGAGTTTTACACTTTTGAATATGATGCACCATATAAAAATAACGAGGGGTCAGCTTTTAAAGAGGCAGTAAAATTATGAGCGTGTCAGAAATGGATTTAAATAACATGTCCCGGAATTACGAACCTAAAAAGCTACATATTAATTGAACTTTTTTTTTTTTTTCTAATTTACCACTAGCCTTTTTTTTTTTTGTATTTTCTTACAAGGTGACACTTTAAAAATAAATCCGTTATGTGAAAGCAGCTATTATTATGCATTATAAAAGATGGTTTGCGTGATCTATATCTGCCGGACGTCCTTATAGCAATTTCACTTGCGCTGAGCCATAGTTGACGCGCTAGAAAAAATAAAATTAACGATTCGATTTAAAATTCGAATTTCGCGAGGAATATCTGTCCCCTTTGCAACGGCGTTGTTCTCGTAGACAGTCCCAAAATCTTGTTTGTTTAACAAGTGTTATCCGAATGCAGTATGTACCGTACGGTAAATAATATAAGAAATAGGCCTTATGATCCTGGAGTAGCAACCTCTAACCTATGACCTAATGTAGTAATACACACTGAGTATTCAAATTTAGCCACGCACTTTTGACCGTATCAAATTGAACGTGTTCGAAATAAATAAAATTTAAAAATATAATTAATAATTATTTTTAATATGCGAATGAATAATATTTTTTTTTTCGCATAAACAAGCCTAGCTTCGTGGAACAGTTATATAGTAGAACTGCAATTATCCGAATTAATTGGGATCGGACACCATTCGGATAATCAAAAATTCGGATAATTGGATTTTTTCCGAAAGAAGGGTCTATATGTATTTTAATTAATTACTGTGTGTATGTTGAAAATGGAAGAAAAATTTTTTTTCTAAAGAAAAAAGGGCTTTTAATTAATTAAATGAAAAGGCAACATGTTAACAGTACTTACAAGTGCTGTACATCAGTACAGTATGTGTACGTATGTACCATACTGTAAATGAAAGTCATTGCTTGCTGAACATGTCGGTCAAAGTGAGCTGTTTGACTGTCCTCATCTGTTTTCGAGCAGCCAAGTAGCGCATCTGCTTGACAGACACTTTAACGCAGTTTCAAGGCCGGCAAATGCTCCATTAGCTGTTGGTCCCGTGTCTGCTTCAACTTCGACATTAAGGTCATCTTCTTCCTCGACACTTTCTTTTCTTACACTTTCAATAAGTTCATCATCATTTAGAATTTGAAACTCAGGGTCTGACGAATTCATTACGTTTCAATTTTTCACTATAGAAAAATGTTTATAATGGGTCTAAATCTAATATGGGGATATATGATTTTATATGCGGCCCGCGCAGTTATGATGGATTTCCAAAGTGGCCTGCAACATCATTTGAGTTGACCACCCCTGACCTAATGCTTCCGTTTCTGAGCATTCCATGGGTACAGCATTTCTACGAAATTGTTCACGTCCCATATCTGTACTAGGGAATAGTTAATGCGGCGGTTTCTCGTTTCCTTCCACATTATTTTTTGCCAGGCTTTACTACTCCTTCGGTCGAAGGAACCAGTTTTTAGATGCCAGATACTCGACTTCTCGATCTAGATTGATGTTCATCAGTTCGACTGGGACACATTTTTACGAGCGAGTTGTTGACAGTCTGCTTGTTAGAGATGCAGTTATAGCTTAACGGTATTCATGGTAGGAACACTTTCCGCAAATAAACTTCCCCGTTTTACTGTCAACGGTGTATATCTGAGCTCTACTTTAGCTATTTTCATCAACGCTAAGCCTGCGGAAACTCCGCACGACGTGAATAGAGCTCATTGATTGATGTTTATTTTTTTTTTGCCACAGTGGGACTAGTACCATGTTGACAGTCGAGTGGCTCTTACTAGAAAACTGAGCTCTAGTTACAATATTCCATAACTCGCGGAGCGTGTATATGTATATGTATATATATATGTATATATATATATATAACTCGGGCATTTTGGCCTCGCAAGGGACTGTGCGCCCCTTGACCCATCTTTCTTTCATTTCTGCCTCTTTCTCTTCTATACTTGGTATAAAATGATCCAAATTTACAACGTAATTCTTACTGGCATCAACACAAAAAAAATAACATAACCACAAAAATCCTATCCTAACATTTAACTTTCATTATATAAAATTAAGACATCTTTTCGTTACATATTTCGTTACATAAAATTGTGACATTTTTTAAATAACAATAACAAAAATCCTATAAAATATAACAAACGTTACATAAAATTGGGAAACTTTCAGGGACATTTTTTCTAATGGGGGGTAGCCTAAGAATTACGTTTTAATTAATATATATATATAAGTAAACTAAATATGTGGTGAACTTAGTTGTTAACAAGGAACGATATTATTTTTTGCGTGAAATTACTGATAGCAAAGAATGGATGTTTTATAGACATTTAGGCATAAATCTGGTATACCATTTTTCTCACTAACCCGATTGATAATGTTTAGCGGATAACATCTGAAACGCCGAGTGGTAATTCGTAAAAAGATCTGAGCAGAAACCTTCGCTTGCTGTCGATGAAATGATTCACGCCGAAAAGATTTTGGCTACTGAGAGACTACATATAATCGGAAATTGTTTATTGCTTGTACCGGAAAAATCTAGGAAAGTAAAGGAGGATTCCTTGAGAAATGAACTGAATCCAATATTCCGTTCACATCCATTACACCACCTCGGGAGTATATCATGAAATGCTTAATTCCATTATATCCGTTAAACCTTGACAAGATATATATGCGGTGCTCACCTTTTTGTAAGTTAATTATAAAAATTTTATAATTTCCTTACCAGTTCTGTTTTCGTACTGTTATCATTTCAAAGGCATATCAAGGCCGATTTGAAGTGACCCAGTTCGTGCACATGATAATCGTCGTGAAAATCATCGGGTTCACACTTACTTAACATGTACGGTAGCCGCGCGCAATGTGTTTCCAAATGGCCGTAATCGTAAGCGGGCGTGTGTCACACGCGGCAAAAGAGTGCACTGTTCGCGGCCAACTTTATTAATATTAGCCGGCCGCTTCTACTCATTATTCCTTCTGGAAGAGGATTAGACACGAATGATAATGGCGGAAAAATTTTAATTAAAAAAATTAAAGCGGTGTCGCGCAAAGTGTCATATTCTTCGCTGAAGATGGCGATGAAAAAAACAGCAGAAAAAAAACCGAATTCAGGCGGCAAAGGTCGTTGATGTTTGTAAGGCCGGCGGTAGTTTGAATTTGCTCATTTTTCACGCAGCCGAAAAAGCGGCAAAAGTGGGTGGTAATATTAGGAGCGTTTCGCGACCGTTAAGATTTACGAGTGAAAATATCATCATCATCGTCGTCATCATCGTCATCGTCGTCTTCATCATTATTATTATTCATAATATGGTAATTTACTGTGTCATTTATATACTGGCCTTACAGCACTAGTTTCACGCTTGCGCATCCACTAAAAAATCGCGGCACTCGCTTCCTAATCCTGTTAGTAAATTTACGGGGAAAATTCGCCGCCGACTAGTTGGCTGGAATTAGGAGTCGAACAGCGGCGTTGGGCTAGGGTACGGGACGGTGGGCGCCGGTTGAAGAACGGCGAGTACAGCGAGTGGAACGCGGCGACGGCAACGAATAAGCCGAGTGAGCGCTGCCAGAACGTACAGGCGAGAACAAGACGCCCCGGCAGATTTTTCCGTTCATTAAATGAATAAATAAAGAGCGGAATAACTGGCTGGAACTGATACGTGTGCCGCTGCTCGGCAGCGAGATGAAGCTTGAAAAATCGACGTGGCTGGAGCAAGCTGGCTGGAAAATTTAATAAAAAATCTCAAACGTCATCGCGGCCAGATAAGAGATATGTGTACACTTTGAATTTCGCCCGGGCCGAGGAAATTTATGATTATTTAACACCTTCCCCAATGCTCGCCTGCCGCCGAAATTTATTCGCTCGCGGCTCTCCACGCCCCGAATTTATTCGCGCTGCTTCGAAAATTACTTCCGACAACGACATAAATCCGAGCACGTCCGCGCGCCCGTTACCGCGATTGTTTTAATGAAATTTGAAGTTTTTCAAGCTCCCGATAGTGTAGAGCCTGTCCGATATTTATCATCGCAGTGCGCATCATCTTGTCGCTTAACGTGTACGGACTTTGCCGAGAAAAAATAGCGACCATTTTCTCTTCGGCAATTTCCGCGAAAAAGTTTCGGTTAATAAAATTCAGGCCCCCAATCCCACTGATGGTCAGCTCCTTTTTCTCTTTTTTGTCGGTCAGTTCGCCGATCCGTGTTCACATGATCGGCTCCTTAGTGAGCATATCCACCGATTTCTGCTCGTGGTTTGGCCAACGGCTCCACGCTGTCCAATTTACTGCAGAACCTGTAACTTCCGTGTCTACAATGAAATTTTAGAATCCATTTTTCACCTACTTCCGGACGTCCGAATGATTTGAAATTTTTACTAATTGTCAGAACCGATGACAATGCACTATTATGATGCAGAAAAAAAGTAAATTCACCCACAAATAAAGTGAAAAAAATGTAAATATTTATAAACGAAATAATTTTTATTTCCCGCGAAAACATGGCGGCTTGACGGCAGCATCCTCAGTCGGTTTCATTATGTTTCTCGCCAGGATGCGGCGGCTTGGAAAAAAAGGCCGGCTACAGACCCGCTGCTTTCGTCGAGCCGCCGTGTTTTCGCGGGAAATAAAAATTATTTCCTTTATAAATATTTACGTTTTTTTCACTTTATTTGTGAGTGAAGAAGCTTTTTTTCTGCATCATAATATTGCATTGTCATCGGGTTCTGACAATTAGTAAAAATTTAAAATCATTCGGATGTCGGAAAGTGGACGAAAAATGGATTTAGATTGCTATGTTCGATTGTTGAATTTACAGAAAGGTTGAACATGCAACGGAATTATGTATAGTTTTAGTTAAACGCAGAAAATAATTATAATCAAATATGATGTCCTTCTGTTACATTTCCCCTTCAAGGCTAAAAAATTAAAAATAAAATTATAATTTAAAAAACTAAAAACAGAGATGCTTTATATGTAAGGTGCGCTAAAAGGTGTAAAATAATTTAAATTCTTTTACAATACTAATTCGCCAAATCCTACTTCCCTCAATTCATATCCATATATAAACTTCGCTTCTCGGTCTCTCCGAGTATTCATTCTCCCACCCAGTGTTCCAATTGTTCTCTTTTTGGACATATTGCACGCAACTGTCGCAGCTCCCATTCCATCTGATCCCATTGTGCATCCAAACACTCATTCTCTGAATGCCTAGGTCTACAGGAACTTCCTTTCTGTTGCAACTGTAAAGGTTCCCATGTTTCCTCAGATCGTCTTTGTCCAGAGTGGCAAAGACAAAAAGATATAAAAAGAATCATGGCCTTTGAAAATGTCAAGATCAAATCCTCTAATTCAGTAATTCGAGTCTTTTCATGTGCCAACCGGGCCGCAGCCCCCATGCCTTCTTAGAACATGTCCATCAACTCTTCCAAGGCTCCCTCTCTTCCCGTCCAAAATCTCCGACATTCCACAAATTTCACAAGTTCAAACCTCATCACAAACCGCTCACTCAATTTCCGTCTATCCTTTCTTATCATCCTCCTTCACCCTCAGTTGGATGGGCCTTAAATAAAGTTTCTTCCCCCTCTTTTAATCCACTCTTGCTTATCTGTCCTTCATCTGTTCCTCTCTCCAACACTTCGTCTTCTCTTACAAAGTAGTCCACTTTAACCATCTCCAGTCTTTGTGCTGCCATTATGGAGCTTCTTGCATCTTACAATATACCTTCGTCTTCTTCTTTCATCGACAGTCTTTCATCCTTGTTGTCTAACAGCGTTAATTTGAAATAATTCAACTCCTTTTTTCCTTCTTTGAGTCCCTTTTACTCTTCAGTTCGGTACAATTGCTTACTTGCACGTTCTACATATGGAATTTTCCACGGTACGGTTTATTCCGACGTCGGTGATGGTGTTAAACAGAAGGAGGCCTACAAATTGGCTTTTCACCAGTTCGTGCAGGTGTTATTCTTTCGTTCGCTCTGTTCCGAATTTGGCCGCAATTAATCTTGAAGGTTGCTAAACTGGCACAAAACCGAGATTGCGCTAGCCCCTTTTTTTTCTTTCATCATCTTAAATTATTTTTATTGCTACAATTCCTCTTTTCCCTCCTGCATTCCTTTTTACCTATAACACTCATTCCTTACCTTTCTGCACCTCCTAGACAGCATGTCTCAGAATAATTTTTTAAATATTCTTAAGTACATGCAAATAAACAAGCGTTAGAGGGGCTATTCGTTAAATCTTCCTACCCCTTTCAATGCTTCCTTTATCCTTTCCTTCCCATCTCGAGCCGTTATTCCCCTCCTTCTTTCCTTTATACTCTTTATCTCCGACCGCCTCAGAATCTGAGTAGGTGAAGTTGGGTCAGTGTTGACACCGAGTCCATTTAATAGAAAAAAAAGAAATACATATATTATATTATGTGTTATAATTTATATTCAGTAAATTGTTTTATTCGTTCATTCATTCATATTCATCCACTACGAAGTGAAAAAAAGTACTATTTTACATTAGCACAAAAATTGTCCTGTCAGCAGTTTAGTATCGATTAAAGTATCATTAGAAAAATATGAAATTAATCTAGTGTCGAACAGTAGTGCGAAGTTCATGAATTTCAGATCGACATAATGTCCGTTCACGGGTACGGGTCATGTGAACACATACACGTATCAGTAGGTTTTGATAAAAGTTGGCCAACTATTTCGTGGCAGAGTGCAGGCGATCAACAATCGCGCGCTGACATCCATTATTAATAATAATTACTTCTGAACGCGGAAATTGAAACCAGTGGACGAGATTGCTGTTCTCCGGCACAAGCTGCGAGATTTATAAGCGAGTTCTTTAACTAAACGTTTTTCTGAACCATTAAACAGTATGGCACATGTCTTTTGCCAAGTGTAACTATAAATCTTGCATTGCGGAGGATTGAGTACAACTTTGTTACGAGTGACTAGCTGTGCAATTATTCGCTGTAAGTGATTTGTTATTAGGATGTTTTCAGTTTTCAGTTAGTCCGGAGTAGAATAGGTTCGGTTCGATGTTGCTAGATAAAAATAATAAACGAGTTTATTTTTATAAATACGAATATGTTATCCTCTGAGCAGACCATTAAGTAAAAATTGGACAGAGCGCTTTGACGTATACTTTCATTTATTATAGAACAGCTCATTAACGATAATTAATGACTTGACAAGACATTTTAAACGGGTTTAAAAGTTGGCTACTTTTCAGTAATTAATTATACACGCGTCCGCAAAAGCTTTTCCAAAAAAAAAGAACGTCGCTTACATGACCGGAATACAACTTAAACGCGATTAGTGTGCCACTGTTGAAAATGATTCTTTGAAAATGTGTGCGCACATCTGCTTAAACGGGGTGACGGGGCTCGCGAATATCGCGCCGATGAAGAAATGTGTAAAACGATGGCGCATACATATATATATATAAACAGATAAATTAAAACTAGGCTACGTAATAGTCAACTAATTAAACTGCATCCTCTTCCGCCCTCTTAACTTGATTTCGCTAATGATTTAGTCACTATCTTAATCTTCTTCTTTTAGTTGTTGCTTCGTCCTTCTGTATCATCTTCGTTTTGTTGCTGTTCTTCCTCTTAAAATTTATATTCAGTCCAGTGCAGTTCTAACAGTCAGGGCGACTATGTTGATTAACTGATTGTGTTCCATTCGATGGAAACTCGGTTCGAATCGCACTATTGAAAATATGGTGAATTATCATCAGTTGCGGCTTAGTGTAGACCGCCCCAAATATAAATTTATAAATAATAATAAAATGAACAAAATAATTCCAACAGCGTCCCACTTGATTATGTTCCACTCTGCCCGATCAGTTTACATGCCAATTGATTCGTGGCAAAGGTATACGAGTTAGCGAGAATAAATCGCTAGTGATATACGCAGAATTGCTGAACAGATTTAAGAAGTATGAAATCTTCCTCTTTAAGGAAATACGTAAGATAATCGAGGTATCAAACAGGCTTAGGTTATCCTTTAACTAAATTCGCCATTTACGAAGATAAAAAAAAATCATCCTAAACGAGGTGAACTATATTACTATTAAGATGCTCTAAATGCCTTCTTAACTCGAAAGAAGAAAGTCCAATAAATCAACCTGTCGGCGCAATGCCATAAGATGTTACGCTATATATTTTTGAAAAAATTTAGAAGCTCCATTTTGAATTAAATTATATAATTGGTGGTAAGGATTAAACGTTTCTAAAATTGTTTCCAAGTATATAGCCGTTTCTCCTAAGGTATTGCAAGAGAAAGAGAAAATATTATTCGATAATAACGATAAATTCTGAAATTTTTCGATGTTGAAGATGTTACTTGAAATCTTCTATTATTTTTCTTTTTATGCTGGTCGCATCGCGTATTTACTTTAAACAGATATAATATATTATAATCAGGTATAACGGCTAACAAGACATGAGTGCTTTACTTTCCCTTAAGGTATCCTGTATATTTTTTCGTCTACACATTTATTTCCCTTCGGACTGCTAATTGCACGGGTTCTAGTACCGCGATCTTTTTTGACTCCCTTGCTTTCCCTCCATAGTAGTTCTGGCCGTCGCCACCTTCCCCGAATAACTTTCTTAGTGTTCTCAGGTTCCTTTTGTCGTCCTACGTTCTTCCTTCTTGATGAGTAATCGTCCGTAGTTGACAAACCCAATAAAAAGGTAAAAAAAAAAATAAATAAAAAAACCAGCATTTATATATTATACTTTTGTTTCTTCACTAGATAATAATTTTTTACTTTTTTAAAATCTGTTCTCTATACTGTAAAATAAATTGCGGGTCTCACAAGGCATACTGCCCATCTATGAGAATGCCCAACACCCTTATCATCGTTTATTCATAAATAAAGCTATAATACTTCTTAATACTTAATTTACATTATAAATAGGACACATATATTAATACACTTGACGAACGTTATTTTTAATTATACACATTTGATTGATTCTGCACCATTTTCCCGCTTATTGTCACTCATTTATGTTATCAATCAGCCGCTGATTAATTATTAATTCTTCATTAATTAATTTATAATAATTACAATTACTATTGCGAAAATTCCACAAATTCGTTACGCAGCACGAGTGGTGGAAACAAAACTTAAATTACACAAATTTACATGGAATATGCAATATACAATCTGAAAATACAAAATATAACATCCGCAAATCATGTGCAAGTACAGGAATAAACGCAAAAATAAATAAAATAAAAAGTAAATGCCAAGTAAAAGAAGCAAATAAGTAAAGGTAAAAATTTAATGAATGAATAAAATAAAATTTAATCTGGATTGAAAATTAAGAATCTAATTCGAAACAAAATGAAACAAAATCTATAAATTCTACCAAAAAATAAATAATAAAAACCACAAGTTTATTCTTATAATATCTTATTATTCTTACAAATAAATTTCAATATGTTCACAAATTCATAATTTACAAATACTATCCTGGTACATATGTATATCCCCCCAGGGGGTACGTATACCTCCTGGGTCCGGAATGGCGGAACGGCCAATAGATATATTGGCTAGCTGCGAATAAACAATAAGCAGCCGTGAACCAACAAGCGATCGATGGCAGAGGGTATATGGAGACAACGAGTAGTAGTCCTTGCCTGTCTAAAACCATACAAGACTTAAAGACACCACTGATGACATGGCGAGTCGTGCCGCCATTAATTAAGCACTTACTCTGGAAGAGGGCAACAGCGCTTCCAGTATCAGCTACTGGTAAAGATCGAATGGATCGGAATAGCAGTAGATTGAACAGTATTTGGCGACACTGGGAACCAAATGAGCCGGCAAATACACTGCGTGCAGAAGGCAACGAGAAACCACTCCATTAAAATTTCTCTAGACATTCTCTATGATAATGCATGTAAAGGATCATATTTTATCGAGCGACCCGACTGACAACCGGCGCCAGACCGAGCCCAGGTCGGATCGTGTGAAATGGGCGACTGGACATTCTATAGTTCCAAGCCAGGCTCAGAATGGAAAATGTGTTACTGGAGCTGAAATAATCCAGAACAGAAGTTGCTGGAGACAACTAGTACTTGATAGATTAAAATAGAGATCACGATGAGCAGTTATTGCGCAAATGACTATGAAGAATATATATATAATACCTTTTTTTCCCTCTGTTCTTTACCTCCTTCTTTCCTAATTAGTTTTCTATTTTCCAAAAAAAAAATAACTGTCTAGGGTGGTTCTTACTTACATGATTTTGGAATTTTTTTGCCCGCCTCCTAGATATCTTCTAAATATATAAAAAAAAAATCCTGTAAAATCTGAGCTCTTAATTTTAATATCAACACGCTCCCGAAAATCAGCAAAGTTTTGAATGGAAAATACATGCAATTTTTTCAATAACGCTTATAAAAATTATAACTCTGGTAAAAATTAATAAATCAGTTTGAAATTTAGTACAGTTGTAGCTTATACTATTGGAAACGATCCCTAAAAATTTCAAATTCTTGAATTTCCTTACACATCAAATCAATAAATATGAAAACATTTTTATCACTTAAAATATTTTTGTAATATTACTCGTAATATGAAATAATTTATTAATAACATACGTACGCTCGCATTTCAAAGCGCATGTGCTCTGAACCCAGATTTCCAAAAAATATCCTATGGTATTGAGCTAGGTGGCACCGGAGCTTTTTAATTCATCATCTGCGTAAAAATTTCAAAGTTTGTGATTTACCAATAAAAAAAAATGATTTTACTACAAAAATAAACTTTCTACATATATGTATATATTTTTTTTCCCCATCACAACTGACCAACTTTAGTGGTCATTTAGCGATTAATTTATTGCGATAAAGAATGTTTTGTGAAGGAGTAGTACTCAGTAGTACTCCCTTTGAACTTTATAATGGCTTTACAAGGTCCAAAGGCTTATTTCGCCACAGTCTACGTATTTCACCGGAGTTATCTAGCAGATTGTTAGCAAGTAGGTTCATATGAATGCTAAGTCGGGCGACATGTTTATTTGCTTGTTTTTTGATTTCATCCTCCACAGACATGACATTCAAGTCATTATGGAGGGTATACTTTGAGACGTACCAGAGGGGGCTGCAGTAATGGTTCTCAGTACTCTATTTTGATATCGTTGTATTTTCTGCAAGTTCCATAGCTGTATACCGTACAGCCAGATCGGTTTTAGAGCTATTTTATATAATAGAGTTTTATTGTCTAACGATAAGCCCGATCTCTTAGCTAACAGTCACGACATGGTTCTAGTTTAAAACCTCAAATGCTCCATTTTTTTCTGAATGTGAGTACCCCAGGTCAGCCTAGCATCCAAGTGCATGCCTGAATATTTTACGTTATTGGCATTTAGTATTAAGACGTTATTTATTGTGATTCGCAGGCGTTCAATTTTTCGATTTGTGAATGAAATATGCGTCGACTTACTTTCATTGACTACTATGCGCCATCTTTTTAGCCATGTTTCCACATGCCGAAGTGACTCCTGCAATTTTTCTGTGGCTGTGTTTTCACACTTATCAACGGCCAAGATGGCTGCGTCATCCGCGTACAAAGCTACTTCTGTATTATCCAGCACGGGGAAGTCAGCCGTGTAGATTAGGTACAATATTGGACCCAGAACGCTCCCCTGCGGAACCCCGGCCCTTACCGGAAAAATATCTGAGTATTCATCGGTTATTTTCACTCGAAAATATCTTTCTTGTATATACGATTTAAATAGTAGATAGATGGAATGAGGAAGCAGAAGTTTAATTTTATACAATAATCCTTGATGCCATACCCTATCGAAAGCCTGCTGGACATCCAGAATCGCGGCCGTACAAATATTCTTGTTTTCCAAGCTATTTTCAATAATTTTCGTTAGTCTGTGACTATAGTGTTATGGTGCTTACGAAAACCAAATTGAAAATCGGGAATAATTGTATTGTTAGATTTGGAAACAATCGTTTTAAAATTAATTTTTCCAGTATCTTTGAGAGGACAGGAAGCAACGAGATGGGTCTATATGATGAGACCACCTCAGACGGTTTTCCAGGCTTCGGTATAACAATTATCTGTGAGAACTTCCAAGCTAGTGAGAAATATTGATTGCGAAGAACAGCGTTATACATTTGTGTTATAAATACAATGCTTTTACGTGGTAACTCATTTAAAAGAGCAGACTGCTGTGATTTAGTCAAATCCAGGGCTCCTTTTCCGTTTCATGTTGTTTTTGATGAGTTACTGTATTTCACTAGGGGGGCAACCGGTGTTACAGGTAGACTCATTTGCAGTGGTTTATCCAGGTATTCAACGATATCTGTGGAGTCAGCAGCTTGAGGATTTGGTGTAAATATATCATAAAAATAATTGGCAAAAAGCACCGCTTTATCGAAGTTAGTACGAGCCCAGCTACTGTCGGGTTTTTGTATTGGCGGAATACACATAGTTGGCCGTTTAAAACATTTGGTCGCTTTCAACAGTGAGTAATCATCGTTTTTGGTCAACGACAAACTCGACAGAAATGTTGCAAGCGTTTCGTTTTTATTTTCATGCAGTACTTTACGCAGCTGCTTGGTTTTTCTGTTTAGTTGCCTTTTAATAGCCGGATTTCTCGTCATATTCCAGGTTTTTCGTAATTTCCTCCTTTCACGCACTAGTATTAGTATATGTTTTGGGGTATTATTAGACGCCTTGGAAGGTTCTACAGTGGGAGTAGCTAGCCACGCAGCATTTTGTATGGTTTCTGTTAAGTTTTGAACTGCTTCATCAATGTCGTAATTAGTTTTCAGAGGCATATTTAAACTAACGTTAGTCTCTAGATATTGTTTAAATAAAGGCCAGTTGGTTTTTTTATTGATAAGGTATGGCTCCGGTGTTTTTGTTATTGGCGAAATGCTCACCGTTAATATAACCGAGGAGTGGTCTGACTGTAGATCGAAACAAAAGTCCGCTTTCATATATAAAGATGGGATTCCTTTTGTTACAAAAAATCGAGTAGATCAGGTTTTTTTCTGTGATCCTGAGGCCAGTAGGTAGGCTCGCCCCCCGAAAAATAACCTAGATTCTGGATAGAAATTACTTTGTCCAGAATTTTTCCCCTGGGATTATCCAAACGAGAGCCCCATTTAACCGGCCCCCTTGCTCCGGTCGCGTCGATCCCTAGCAAAGATCTGTGACTGTCACAATCTGATTTTCGGAACTTTCCGGCAGTAATAATAATAATAATCTTAGTAAAAATAATTCTAATGATAATGCTATCGAAGCTATTAAAAATTTCAATATAAAAACTTCCCACGACATTATCGTACTCCTCAGCCGCTAAAAGTGTGCTAAGATCCTTAGATCCTATACATTCTGCTGCCCTCCGATCTATCCTTTCTGCTCATCCCTCTTCTCCGGTTATAAGTTTGTATGCACTGGCAGGTTGTCCCCCGCTGTCCTACTATAGAAAGTACTATCACTTTAAAGAATTGAGCACCCTCCTTAGTAGTACCAAAACCCCGACAATATCTCCTAATATGAGGTTTGGGAATGACCCAGTGCCCGAACTTTTTTCAGTTATGGGTCGTTTCCAAATCTTTTCAATCCCAAGAACTCTGCCAGACTTCGCAACAACCGCTCCACCTTGGAGTCAGCCAATCACAAACATCAACATATCGCTGACAAAATTTAACAAAGCACAATACCCCCCAAACATAGCACAAATAGCAACAAATATCATAGCGAGCTACACAGACCATGCATGCCTCTACACAGATGGAGCGAAGGCAATAGGTTATCAGTCACCGGCGGCATGCTCCTTCGAAGTCTCAGGGGCAGCAGAGTCAGTTAGACTGCACGATTGCTGTACAGCACTGGACGCTGAAATATACGCGATGGTCTTTTGCATCCAACACTATACCGATAGCAACCCCCAGTCCCAAAAGGCCCTACTCATAACTGACTCTCTAAACTCCCTTCAACTCATCTCGGGGATTAAATCCAACAACCCTTTGGTAAGGAAGGTCCATTACCTATTATACAGGTTATCACATTTAAACTCCGAAATGTCCTTCCTATGGGTGCCGGCTCATGTTGGGATTCCAGGCAATGAGCGTGTCAATCGAGCAGCTCAGGCGACATTGTTCTCTCCAATGCCACACAACCCCCCTCTTCCCCCTACATTGGCTCGTTTATTTATGCAGCAAACTGGAGAAGAATGGCAACAGGAATAGAGATCTTCAAGTACATTTCTCCGAAGCATAAAAACAACCACGGAGCCTTGGTGGCCCACAGACGGAGTTTCCCGCAGAAATTTTTCTGTCCTGAATCGTCTCCGAATAGGTCATACAACCCTCTCGCACGGCTACATATTCACGAGCCAGGTACCCCCAAATGTCTGCCCCTTTTGTAGTCAACCGAGCGCCCCATCCACCTATCACCTACCTCTCGAATGTCCCTCTTTTGCAGTACCACGATCCATGCACTTCACCACTTCCTCTAGTTCTACGATACTGTCAAACGCTCCGCCCGCGGTCGCAGCTGTATTAGCTTACATGCGGAGCAGCGATCTGTACTATCGCGTTTAATCCCCTTAAGTAGGCTCCATGTGCTGTAATAGCCCCGGTAGTTAAACACGGCACATGGAAACCCTCATATACAATCTTATAAAAAAAAAAAAAAAAAAAAAAAAACTACAAAAATTAATAATAAAAATGAGGAAATTCTTTTCCCTGTAGAGTATAATGGTTCTATACACATTATACTGCAATCGCTCTCTGAGCATAATATAGGGAATTTATATCCCTTTGCGGCTGCTAAGATTCTCTATAATAGAATTAAATCAATTACAGAAATCCTCCGAGCGGGCAGCAATAGACTTAGACTCTTTTTTAGGGATATTAGCTCAGCAAATAATTTTCTTCTTGATTCTGACTTCCTTAATGAAAACGACTTTAAGGCCTTTATTCCTAACAATCTATTGTTCTCTTTTGGCATTATTCGTAATGTACCTGTAGATATTACCGAAGAAGAATTATTGGAAGATATTTCAGCAGAAGTGCCGGTAGCTTCAATCCGATGACTCAAGAAAAGATTTGGTGATAAATTTCGTCCAATTCCCCTAATTGAAATTAAATTCAAATCACCTTTCCTTCCCAGTTATGTTAATTTTTTTCATCTTCATTGTGCAGTAGAACCCAACGTGACTGAACCAACTCTGTTGGGTCCCTTGAAGGCGTCGATGAAGATCGTAAAGTGGTTAGGGAAAGGGCAACCCAAGGTACTTAAAAACTTTGATTTAACAACATGCTAACTTATGTAAAGATGTCAATGATATTAAGAAGGCTGATCGGAATAGAGTGATAATCGTTTTTTCCTCCGCTAAATCACCATTTGCATCATTCTGTATCGACATTATGCGTGTAGGAATTTACATAATGCTTAAATCCGTTGTGTAAAGCTTAAATAAATATGTTTTATCACAAAATAAAGAGATATGATGTCTCCATTAATTTTCAATTACCATGGTTAAAAGTGTTATGCTTATTTTTTAATAAACCCTGAAAATTCGGTGATCCTTTAAACACTGGTCGCCTCCTCTTTACAGTTGCTCATTTCATAGAATTATCTCGACAATAAGACCTCGACCAATCTGTTCCTAGATCCCAAAAACCCTCAATTCGTGAATTTCATAAGGTATTGAGAGATAATGTATCGCATACTTATTGTCTTTTAATTTTAATATAATCGCGATTATGGGGTGATTAATATACATTTATATAAATATAAAATAATTAAATAAATTAAAATAAATATCTTATTTTAGAAACGTTTTTGGGCAAAGCTACGGGTGTATTCAAATATTTTTTTTTTTTTTTTTTTTTGAAAAATATGTATTTATAATTTTTTACATAGAACAATTTTCGTCAAGCTAAAACGCTTGTCGACGAATTATCCTATTTGACATTTTACCATCTTAAATTAACTTATACATATACATGATCGTGTAATATTTACTTAATCTATCTATTTTACTTATCAATAATTACTAATCTATTTCTATTTTCTATATTCAAAGTTTGTTTTTTTTTTTTGTTTTTTTTCCTAGCTTTTTTTGTTGCGCTTTGTCTTTTTATTTTATGTTTATTATTTTTTTTGTATTTTCTTCTTCCTGAAGCCATTCATTTATTTTCCTTTTCCTTTCCCCTATTTTTTCCTTCTCTATTATTTCTTTGGGTATTTTATTCAACATCTGAGTTATAATATATTTATCCGTTTGCTCCCCCATCTTTGTTCTTGCTAACGGCAATTGGTACGAAAGTTTTTCCCTCAATTCGTATTCTGTGTTTATTCTTTCCTCCAATTCAATTTTCTTTTCTGCTAACTCCCATATCTTCAGTAATAAGTACATTCCTCTTATGCTCATTACGTTTTCTTTTTTAATTATTTCACTAGCAGTTTCTCCTTTATGATTTCCTATTAATTTCAAGCATTTAATTTGCAGTTTATTTATTTTCCCCAAGTATGCTTTTCTCGCCATTCCCCATCCCTGAATTCCATATCTGATCCTCGACTCTACTAGCGCATAATAAACTACTTTTAATGTTGCATTTGTTGCATATTTCTTTAATGTATATAAAGCTGGTAAAACTGATCTTATTTTCTTTGCAATGTATTCCATATGTGTGTCCCATCTTAAGTGTTGATCCATCATTACTCCCAAATATTTATACTGCATTACTATGTCTAACTTTTGACAGTTTTTCATTTCGCATTCGCGTCTTTCCCCCATTGAATGTACACATTCATTTGAGTGCATTATTATATTTGGACAATACAAATCAGAGCTGTCTCTTTTTTTCCGCAGTACCATTGCTTTAGTCTTTTTTACATTTATTCTTAGACTTTTATCGTGTGCCCATTTACTTATTGTTATTAGATCTTTTTGCATCCTTATTTCTGCCTCTTTAACATCTTTATGTGACGTAACTATTGCTATATCATCCGCGTACGCGACTACCTCACTGTAACTTAATTCCTTATATAGACCATTTGTATATATATAAAATGTTTTTTTACAAAAAATAAATACCGACTTCAAGGTTTATTATAAAAATTTAAAACTGCACTAAAAAGTAAAAAATAATTACTCCCGATAAAATATATATATCAGAGTGATCTTAAGGGTGATATCATAATTCTTATACAACATTTATACTTTTATTAGAGTTGGCATTAAATTCATGTTACTATGTCTAGGAACAATTTAATGGACATTTAATGCAGTTTTTAATTATTATTTTAATATGAATTTGATACCGACTTTAATAAGTATTAATGCTGTATAAGAATTACGATATCACCTTAACTGTTATATCACTCTGATATATATTTTTATCGAATAATTATTTTTTACTTTTTAGTGCATCTTTAAATTTGTACAATAAACCTTGAAGTCGGTATTTATTTTTTGTAAAAAAACATTTTATTTTACAATTTTTAGCGTTATACTTGAATTTTTTTTCACATTATTTTTCCATACTTCATACTTTAAAAAAATCGATTTCTTTATTTTGAACACTATTTTCACGGTAAAAACACAAAAGCTACATTTCCATGGCAATTTGGCAAATAATCATGAATGAAAAAGTAAATATTAAAAAAAAAAAAAAAACAAGCTGAAACCACAATCATGAATAAAAAGCATCCAAAAAGCTTAAATTTCCCGCATTATTAAGGATAACTCAAAAACTACTGGTCAGATCTTGATCAAATGTAAGTGGAACCATATGAGAAGCACCGGCTTTTAACTAAAAGAAGAATCATCAAAATCGGTTCACTTAGAAGAAAGTTCTGAGGTAACATACGTAAAAAAAATAAATAAATAAAAAAAAAGATACATTCGAATTGAGAACCTCCTCCTTTTTTTGAAGTCGATTAAAAACTGAAGACATACTGCAGAAAATAATGTGACTACACATGTACATGTGTATAAGAAAATAATATGCGGATGACAAAGGTGGAAAATTGTTTACAAATCAATCGAGGGCGGTAAAATACATAAAAAGTTTACAACATAACAACAAATTTAACGGACAAAATATTCAAAATATAGGAATATATACGGAACAAAAATTGAAAAGGAATTAAATTTTTATGTTAAAAAGTGTATTATTATTATTATTATTATTATTCGGTACTTGATTGTTTAGGAGTAATTATGTTTACATCTATATATGTATATATATTGTTATCGCATTACCGTCGCATAATAATCACTCAATTATATATGCATTCCATATCTTATTTTAACTTACATTTTTATTCTTATTTTATATTTCCTGTAATAACCAGAATTTATTAGCACTTATTTTTATCATGTACTTATTTTTATTATGTATCATAAAAGGCAGACTTTTGATATAGCCAAAGGATACACAGATATGAATTAGTTAGTACAATTTTTACGAAGTAACGAAAGAGTCTTGTCTTATTCGTTGTAATCGTTTTACCCGCGATTTTCATGTACCTCTCGTTCTTAAATAAAACTTATAAACTTTCGAATTGAGAATTTCAATGATATTGGCTTTGGCTAATGTCCGCGATTTCTACTTTTAAAAAGTTATCGTCTCTCGGCACGATAACAAACTGGCGCAGTCGGTTAGGATCTGTTGCAACACCAATGAGACAGTCTTAATTTTCGTGAATCTAATTCTCAATCCTTAATTTCGCCATAATCCGGTTTTCCGTAATTCGGTAGTTAACTGACGCAATTTCGTGCATTCTTTCGTAATTCGGGTAACATTCCCGATAAATCAACCGCGAAATGGCTCCAGTAACCAGCAAAGGAAAAGAATTTCCTACGCCGACTAAAGAAGAACCTTCCAACGTCAAATATGATGATGAATTCAATCCTGATGACGATTATGACTCAGATGCAGAATCCACTACTATGAATCCAGCTGTAACTCTCAAAGAATTGGGTAAGAATTCCGCTATCATTACTCCTATCTTATCTAAAACAAAATTTTCTGGTAATCCTAAAGATTTATCTGAATTTATAACGCTTTGCAAACATGCTTTTAAACGTTCTTTCAATACTTATCCTGAACATACCTATGACGCTATTATCGAAAGAATCTCAGGCCCAGCCTTAGAAAAAATTAAACAAGCTAACCTTCACCTAGGTAATAACTGGAACAAATTAAAAACTTTTCTCAGAACTCATTATCAGAGTACCGATTCTTATTTCGTAATTCTTAATGAGCTTACAAGCCTACGTCAGAAACTCAATGATAATATCGAACAATACTCTAATCGCTTCTATTCGATTTTAAATAGATTAAATGCCATCTCGAACGGAAATCATGACAAAAATGTATCCCGTGTACTGAATAATATGGTAAAAGATTATTTTATTCGATCTTGCAATATCCAATTGGTGACTTATCTTCAAACAATGAAACCTGATAACCTTGATACAGCTATCACATATGCTATATCTTTCTCCCAATCAAATTTCTCTTGCTCTTATTGCAAAACGAATTCTCATAACGAGATTCAATGCTTCAAGAAAAATCCCAATCTAAAACAATGTTCATACTGTAAAAATACAGGACATTCTTATACCGATTGTCGAAAAAGACAACGAGAAACAAAACAAATTTCTCTAGCCATTTCCGAACCCCGTAAACCACAACTTAATGAATGCAAATATTGCAAAAAACCTGGACATACTATTGACCAGTGTCGTCGATTAAAATATAAAAAAGAACAAGAAGAAAAGGAACAAAAACCCGATAATAATTCTTTCAAAACCGTTAATACTTCCGGTAATCCTTCATATTACATTAAACTTCCTTGTGAAGACACTATCGAAAAATTAGCTATTTTTCAGATTGATTCCGGAGCAGAAACTTCTTTAATTCCCCTTTATGCATTAAACGAAAATGCACGCAAACGCATAGACACTTCTACAATTTGAAATCTAAAAGGTATAAATATCGAACCCACACCCACGTTAGGTACGATAGAAATCCTTGTAAAAATTCATCAACAAAAATGCCTCTTAAAGTTTCACACATGCGATAATAGAATCAACTTGCCTATAGATGGTACACTCGGTTCAGATATAATTAAAGACGGTAAATTTGACGCCTTATTTTCAACCCGAAGATTTATTTCTAAAACGTATAAAATCAATATACCCATCTATACTGAAACGGAAATAACAAGACCTATATACGTAAATAAGGTTATTTCTAACACCACTACTAATAATGAATGTAACACGCAATCACTAGAAAACGAAAGAATGACCAAGATCAAAAACTCTCTCCGCTTACACCACCTTGACGAAGAAACGCAAAATGAGCTAATAAAAACTCTTACACCATATAACGAAATATTCCACATTGAAAACGACTTACTACATTCTAAAGTAACTACCGAACATCACATAATTACGAAACATGAAATACCAATAGCTACAAAAATTTATCGCTTTCCCCAAATTCACGAAGAAGAAGTCAGTATGGGTAGTACCAAAAAATTGGACGCCTCGAGAACAAAGAAATGGAGAATGGTAATTGATTACCGTAAACTAAATGAGATTACCATACCTAGCAAAATACCTTTACCAAACATAAATGACATATTCGGCAAATTAGGAAATAATCGAGTTTTCACTACTCTCGATTTAGCCTCAGGATTTCATCAAATACCAGTTGCAAAAGAAGACAGACAAAAAACTGCCTTTAGCACGCATCTAGGACATTACGTATTTAATTACATGCCCTTTGGTCTATGTAACGCACCAGGAACATTTCAACTGATCATTAACAAAGCTTTGAACGATATAATAGGAAAACTATGTTTTGCTTATATTGATGATATCATAATATTTTCAAAGGATAAAACGCAACATTTCCATAGATTAAAAGAAGTCTTTTCTAGACTACAAAATAATAGACTTTTAATTCAACTCGATAAATCAGAATTCATGAAAAATTCGCTATGCTATTTAGGACATATCATATCAGATAATGGAATAAAACCAAACCCAGATAAAGTCAAAGCTCTTATAAATTTTCCATCTTCAAAAAATGTAAAAACCATTCAACAATTCCTAAGAATGACAGGATATTATCGTAAATTCATCTCTAATTATGCAGAAAAAACGAAACCATTAACCCAACTTCTACAAAAAGGAAAACAATTTAATTGGACAAACAATTGTGAAGAAAAATTACGATTACTAATAAATGAATTAACCTCTGACAAGCTCATACTTCATTATCCGAACTATGACAAACTTTTCTATTTACACACTGATGCAAGTCAATATGCTATCGGTTCTGTACTATCACAAAAAGATAAAGACCAACAACTTCGACCCATTAGTTATGCATCTCGTACATTAAACAAAGCAGAATTAAATTATGCCGTAATAGAAAAGGAACTATTATCAATAGTTTGGTCAGTCAAACACTTCAGACCCTATCTTTATGGAAGAAAATTCGAGATTCTCTCTGATCATAAACCTCTTATATGGCTTTTTAAGATCAACGACCCAGGCTCAAGATTATTACGCTGGCGACTTAAATTAGCTGAATATGATTTCGAAATACACTACATTCCAGGTAAACAAAATGTAGTAGCCGATTGTTTATCTAGAATACGCGTAACAAAGATAAAACGACCCAAGATATTCCCACCTATAAAAAATAAAGACATTCTCGAATGCAAGGACATATTAATAATCTCTTGTCCCGAATTTATAGAAAATAATCCTTTATTCAACCCAACAGAAATAAATGATATTTCACTCGGAGAAATAAAAAGCATAAAAAAGAACAACATAACCTTTCATATTACCTTTATACGACGAACAAAAAAGGAATATTTTAGTAAAAAAAGATACGAAGACAACATAACGCTGATAAAAAATTATCTAAATAAATTAGGCATAAAAGAAATTTCTATATTAGATGAATTCGACAGTGGTACTAGTACAAAACGCCAAAAAGGAGGAACAGAAAGTTTCTTACAAAATACTCTCGATCCTATCAAATTATATTGGACCCTCTACAATTACCCAAATGAAAACATACAACAATTTCTAAAAAATTTTCATAACGACAAATTTTCTGGACATCTTGGATACGATCGTATGTTTAACAAACTCAGGCTAAACCATTTCTACTGGCCAGGTATAAAATCAGATATACGAGCGTTCGTACGCACATGTCACGAATGTCAAAAAAATAAAATAAATCGACACCCTACTAAAATACCTATGCAAGTTACCGACACATCTACCGAACCATGGAACAAATTAGCGATCGACTATATCGGACCTTTCAATGAAACCGTTAAAGGAAACAGATTCATTCTCACCTGTCAAGATAATCTGACAAGATTCCTATTAGCAATCCCGACAAATTCCAGCAGTGCACCAAACACTACTAATTTGTTATTGCAAATATTTTCACATTTCGGAATTCCTAATCAATTACTTTCTGATAACGATACCGCATTTTGTTCAGAGATAACAACCAATCTCACTCAAACGTTAGGTATAAAGAAAATTACATGTACTCCTTATCATCCAGAATCTAACGGAGCCTTAGAAAGAGCTCACGCGACAATCAAAGAATACTTTAAAAACTATATTGATGATTCAAACAATTGGGACGAATTAATATTTACCGCTACATTCTCGTACAACTCTTCTGTACATACATCAACCGGTTTCACACCATACTCACTTTTATTTGGACGCCAACCTAACCTTCCCTTCCTGGATATTCCAGATGATGGACCATCATATGAAGATTATCACGAAGAATTACAAAACCGATTATCGACATGGTGGAAAGAAGCTTATTATCGACAAAGACAAATTAAATACAATACCACAGCAAGAGAAAATAATGCAAAAACCTTATCTAATTTTGACTTCAAAATCGGCGATCAAGTCATGGTAAATCAAAGCAAAAAACCCGGTAGAGGAAAAGCATTAAGACCAACCTATGAAGGACCCCGCGAAGTAATTAATGTAAAAAATCCGAACATCACAGTCCAAACAAGTTCTGGTCCAAAGAAATATCATGGGAAATTAATAAAAAAATATCATACGATTAACTTAGTCTTATCAACACTTTGTACCTTTTTTCTATTCTCGAATGTAAATGAAACTCATAAATCGACTATCACTCCATTACCTGCCACACCAGGCATATTCTACGAAAAATTAGGTCTAGCAGCAAATCACATAGGTGATTGGACATTCATTACTCATTTTAATCTCAGTCAAATACATGATCAAATCGCGAATCTCGATCATATCAATACTCAAATTAATGGTCTACGAGCAAGACACGGACTTCAACCAGACAAGCGATTCTCACATATGATAACAACTATCCTTACTCAATACAATAACCTTTTAACCACAACTGAAAATTCAAGAATGAAAGACATTTCCAGAAGAAGAAAAAAGCGTGGTCTAATCAATGCAGTCTCTTATGCATGGAGTTTCCTATTTGGAGGTCCAGACGAAGGAGATAAAGAAAAATATGATAAAATCTTGCTTAAATTAAACGAAGATGACGCATACTCCAAACACTTACTCGAACCGACAAATTTCATTGATAAACAATACGATTAACAATTTTGAAAACAATGATAAAATACTTGCGCAAAACCAACAGAAAATACAAACGTCTTTAATAACCCTTGAATACTTTACAGATAATATATCCAAAACGATAATAGATCACGAAATAAAAGAAGAAATTAACGAACTAAGCTTAACTGTTCAACAACTTTATCAGATTATTTACGATGAAATAACCTCATTACAACAAGCTATTTTATATGCAAAAAGAGATATATTGCATCCAACTGTATGTAATCCTAGTCTCCTTAAAACTAAACTTCAAGCTATACATTTACCATCTGATAAGAAGTTTCCTATAAAAATCAGTAACCTAAAATCTGTTGCTAGATACACCGACATTGGCATTGTTCATTTTCAAATAATAGATAACTATTATCCTATCTTTCTATTCACTATTCCTATAGCAGAAAACGTAAAATACTCTATCAATCGAATGTTTTCATTTCCCAAAGTCGAAGATGACTCAAGAATAATCAGTTCAATAATTACCAATCATTCATACCTAATTATTAGCGAGAGCCAATCGAAATATTTCCTACTACATTCCATGATTTATTGCAAATCGATTACGCATAATCTATTCTTATGCAAATTACCATACGTTGTACAAGGAACAGAAAACTCTAATCCATGTGAAGTAAATCTATTCCTTAATTCCAACACGAATTGTCATATTTCTAACGGATATGCACTTTTAAATATCTTCGAAAAATTAAATGATAACCAATGGCTATTTTCTAATACCTACGAGAAACGTACTACATTTTATTGTAGCGAAGAAACCTATATCGATTCACTACCAAGACGAGGTATATTAAAAATCGATACTAACTGTAAAGCGATTATAGATGATAAAATCCTTACACCTATTTCCAAAAATTCCTCAAATATCGATTACTTTTTCCCTAATATATCCTTTCATATCGACCCTCCTAAAATTCAACAATCAAAATTACCAATTCATATACCAGAATTGCAAAGGATTAATAACGACGATCTACGAGTCTTACACGATCAACTGAAAAATAATCAAGAGGAAATCGAACATCATGTATTTGGAATTCATCACAACACTATCTCAATCGCATCTATTATTTTACAGCCTATGACACTGATAATCATAATAATTGTCATTTGTTTGCTGTATAGAAGATTCAAAAATAATAACGCCCAAATTTCGGCCATTCAACGACCTCAAATGCTAATGCAGCCCATTCTGGAATCAGTAACGGAAAATGTATCGCGAAATTCTAGGAATCAACGGCACGTCACGATACAGGAAGTTGACCCGGATATTTCCGAAGACGAGTACCTACCAGTTTTTCGCCGCATCCGTTCTTCCAATAACAGACGCCGATATAACTCATCTACATCCGGGGGTGTTATCGCATTATTATCGCATAATAATCACTCAATTATATATGCATTCCATATCTTATTTTAACTTACATTTTTATTCTTATTTTATATTTCCTGTAATAACCAGAATTTATTAGCACTTATTTTTATCATGTACTTATTTTTATTATGTATCATAAAAGGCAGACTTTTGATATAGCCAAAGGATACACAGATATGAATTAGTTAGTACAATTTTTACGAAGTAACGAAAGAGTCTTGTCTTATTCGTTGTAATCGTTTTACCCGCGATTTTCATGTACCTCTCGTTCTTAAATAAAACTTATAAACTTTCGAATTGAGAATTTCAATGATATTGGCTTTGGCTAATGTCCGCGATTTCTACTTTTAAAAAGTTATCGTCTCTCGGCACGATAACAATATATATATAAAATAAAGTCGGTTTAGTTACACCATTTATAATTCAAGAACGGCTGGACCGATTTTTATGATTTTTGATTTGCTGGATTTGTCTCTGCCCCGAATAGCAGATACGAAATTTAGAAAAAAATTATGAAGAAAATTCTTTCTTTCATTTTTTGTTTTTGGCCCAAAAAGGGGGTGTCATTAATTTTTCAACCGTAATTTTTGGATTTTATGAAAAGGCTTCTGTGTTTTGTTTTATATTTTGAATTTCGCTTTTAAAGGGTTATCTGGTGATGAGTTATGAATTTTTCAGGGGTGATTTTGGAGGTCGTTCTAAATTACATATTATATATTCCAGACGGTTTCTTGCGGCCCAAGGTAACCTCTCAGCTTAAAATTGTAAATTGTCATAGATAGAAGTTTAATTGTAATTTATGATCCAATTCTGATAGGTCAAACCGTTTCCGAGCTATTTTATAATTGAATATTTTTGTCGTTTCTGAACCATCTTATTGGGATTCCGTACATTATATGTGTACGAAATCCTAAAAATCGGTACAAAATTTACTTTAAAAAATTAAATTACTTTAGAAACACGTTTTTTCGTGTATAGCCCGTCATCACTAACAGCATACTCTATTAAAAAGTATATAAATTGAGTGTATACTCTGTGTTATTAGTTGATGATATAGTCCGAAAAAACATGTAAATAAAGTAATTTACTCTAACTTTTTAAAAGAAAATTTATATTGATTTTGGTTATTAAGGGGAATTTATTTATTTTGTATATATAAAACGGATTGACTGATTTCGATGATGTTTTTTTTTTCTTCGTCTCAGACTGGAGGGTTCAGATTGAATATGTCAAGTCGATCCCCCCCCCTCCCCCCACAAATTTTTTCTGTTTATGAATTACCGTTTACGGTAGAAAATTTGATTGAATTTTGTACTACTCTTATTATTGTTATCATTGGGTAATGCACTTCACTTTGAAGTTTAATATAGTTTTTTTTTTTTTTTTTTGACGTATTAATTACTAATGAACGCAATGAAATAATCCAAACTGGGAAAGAGTAAGTATATGATGTCTGTCGGGTGATTATAGAAATAAGAAAATATTGTATTTATTGTAACCTAAAACGCATATGCTTTTAAGCATAAATATCATAAACATAAAAATTAAAATATATTGATCCTTAGAATTAAACAATGCCATCCTATATACATAAATGTTTCTCTCGTGGTCAATTATCATCCGCTTTGTTCATTCTCGCACCTGACAACAAAATGAAAAATGTCGTATATCACAAGGTGCTTCAATGAACCGAATACAAACCATCTAGCAAATAATTTAACAGAAAGTAGTGCAACAATGCTACGTGAATCATTTCGATTCGCTTCAATAAAGCAAATGCCTTGCTGCTACGTGTGAATTACATCAATTTCGATGTAATTAAAATACTTTTTATTTTGATTTTTGTACATTTATTGAACTTAATTCATTTTGAATATTAATTTTATCTAATAGACTAGATTGTAATGTTAATACACACCCGTTAGGGGCTGTAAAAATAAAAAAAAAAAAAATTTATCTAATAAAGAAACTGAATTTAAATCAGCCAATAAGTTAACACAACATTTATTGATTCTGAGACGGTACGAAGTTCGCCAGGTCAGCTAGTTTATTTATATAATAATTTTTAGCTATATTCATTAAGTTTCCTTTATTATAAGAAGCTGAGACTTTGTTATCGAGGTATTTATTTATTTATTTTATAAGTATTAACAAACAAGTATGGATTTACATTAAATTTATACGTGCGTATTTCTTTTTTTTTTCTTCTTCTGATTTTTACAGTTCGAGTATAATGTTGTAAACGGTACACCTTATGATAAAATAGGAAAAATGTTTCGAAGCAGCCGTTTCAGGTGGTTAGTGAAAAATCGGTCAGCGAAAGAGAGAGAATTGATAAATAGAAGGGAGCGGGAGAGCGTCATCGGTAAGATAGAGAAGGCTTTTTCTTAGTCACTTAGTTTGCTTGTAGTTGCATTAGATTTTCGTAAACTGTGAGGAGAACTAGCGTAAGACAAGCGTCGTCGTTGAGCTGGAAGAAAAAAACCGGTGAATTTATGTACGCTTGCATGTAGGCACTAGTGTGTGTCTGTATAGTGCTTCTGAGGGCGTTTAAGTATTTTATTTATATAGCAGTGAATTATGTTGACAGGATAATATTAAAGGGATTACAGTTGGCCAGTAGCGAAAGATTTCCCAGTAGAATTTTGGAACATGACAAGACCGTTAAAAGACCACTCTAATCTCTGGTGTATTTCGTTGAATTAGTAATACGACGAGGTACTAATGAGATCATTACGTCGTTAGTAATTTAAAAGTTTTTAGACGCTTAAATGTTACTACACCAAACGTCTTTTAAGCAATTTTAATTTTTTCCCTCGCGTTTCCCTTTAACTTTTAATAAGCTCGAAACTCCGCACTAAAGTCGGCCAACTGTTTTAGAAAGATGTTGTCCCTTGCCTAATTCGCCGACATATTTTGACACCTGCGAAGCGTTGAAAACTAACGAAAATTCACAGATGCATCTTTATATTATAAATACATACACGTACAGGGACCGATCTAGGATTTTTATGGGGGGGGGGGGGGGGATAAAATAGATTGTAATTTTTATATAGTATTTATCTCTGCGTATGGGCTTCAAGTGAAAAGTTATAAGAAGCGTACTAATGCAGCATAAGAAGTATACAGAGAATAATAAAAAATGGAAAAAATGAAATAATTATTGAATAAAATTAAGATGAAACCGATAAAATAATACTATGGTTGTTTTTGTGGTTTGCACATATTTACTGAAATTAAGATATATGTATATTATGCTGAAAAGTCAATTTAAAAATATTAATGAATTTGTGATTATGTGAATTTAATAAAATTAAAATTTTAAAAATAGCACATCAAAAATTAATATACCATGCGTAGGATTAACGCTATACGAAAATGATGTTTTGAAACCATACCATCTGTTTTTTAAAAAATAATTCAACTTTTGAGATACTGTAAATAATATTCGTTATTTTTATCTAATTATTATTTAAAACTTATGTCCTAAATTAAATCTAAAGCGTAAATAGCAAGGATATTACTCTTGTAAACTTATTAAAGTTAAATAAATTTATGATAGACATTTATAGGTATATAAGTTTCAATTGTCTACGATTACATTTACTTCTGCTGTAATGATATTTCGCATTTCATTGTAAAAATATAATGCTGCTAGTCTATTTTTAGTCTTACTACTGAGCCCATAGTAGCCCGTAAGTAAGCTTTTATTAATGTAAGCTGTGAAAAACGTTTTTCAACAGATTCGGTAGTAACAGGTGATGAACAAAGTTTTTTCGAGAGAATTTTAATATTCGGAAACAAATCAGACGTGTTTAAAAACGCATATCTGCCAGTGAAAATGAAAATGATTATTGTTGCTTCTAAAATTGTCTACATAGTTGTAGTTTTCTCTTTAACAAAGCAAGCGTTGGTAACTCGTGACGAATTTTAGCTGCTTTTAAAATGTTATTTAAATAATTATTATATTTTTTCATATATATTTCGAAATCAGGTCAAATAGATTTTGTAATATTTTCACGTCCATCTTTTGAAAATCTACTTTTAAGTTCAGATGTAATCAATAAATCGTATAAAGACATTCTCAGTCTGTAATATTCTCTTACATTGTCAATTTAGATATTTTCAGATGATTTTTGACCGGAAGTTCTTGGTTTTACTATATCAAATGATTGAGCAGTGTGTACTGCATTTTCAAATACAGAATCGCAAACATTCGTATGTTCTGTAGTTATTTAAATATCGAGAATAACGTGTTATCAGCTTGTAACTTTTTTTTGAAGTCTAAGTAAAACAGGCTGCAAATCTGTTGATATACTGTTAACTGGAAAACGGTTTGCAACCATCATCAGTGTAGTTAAAAAATCAAATCGTGTCATAGCAGAGGCGAACAGTAGCAGATTTTACAGTCTACTTCTTTTATGAAAAATAATTACCCGACAACACTAAACATTTCCGTAAACAGTAAAACCGTCTTGTATCACGAAGCGATTTTAGTTTATATCTTCTTTCACCGGCATTACTGTTAATAATGGTATTTTTGAATACAGTAGATCGTTTGTTTCATTCTCGCATTAAATTAAAAACCATACTATTAACAGTATTCATAATATTTATCATATTTAAAATTTTAAAAACAAAGTTATCATTTCCTATCAAACTTTATTTGATGTACTAATGGCTTTGCGGCCAAGCCCCCGCGGCTCCACCTCAAACCCCCGTTTTGTGGGAGTTTCGTCTTGACCAAGTTTGCTCTTAAAACAATGATTTTTTTTTTTTTTTGCTAAATTCGTTCTCTGCTCTCGAATTTACCTTATTTTAATCATGCAACAGTACTAAATTGTTTAATATTTTTTGTAAGTTTATTGCTCACAGAACTTTAATTTAAAATTGTCGAAATACACCAATAATACACCTTAGAGGAAACGAAAGAAGGATCGTTAACAAAAGATGTTTCTCGTCTTTGTACACTATGAGTAATACGCGATGAACGAGAAGCCAGATCTCGGTTGGTGGGGGGGGGGGGGAGCGTGGTACTCCATAGATAAATACAGCAGTACCGTGTTTTCATGTGAGATTGCTAATGATCTTATTAAATTAGCGCTAATCTATTCACTTTTCGTTTTGAGCCCCAAGGTATGAAAATTTTGGACATTTTATAATTTTCCTAAAAGTCGCTGACCTGGAGCTGTCGATTAAAAAACAAATTAGATTTCTAATTGCTATAGAACAGTCTCAGGACTTTTTTTTGATTTTTCGTCTAACAATACGAAAATTGAAATTATTTTGTTAAAAGTTTGAAATAAAAAAGCTCAAAAAGTTCAATCGCTGGAAGGGTAGTGTAAGCGAGGGAAATACTCTAAATTCAATTCTCTTTAAAATAAGACCTAGAGCAGTTCAGTAGAATAATTAGTTTTTGATAAACGATTAAAAAATTGAAAAAACGGCTAAAAAATGTGATTTATTGCTCGTTTTGAGCCCTAAGGTAAGAAAATTTTGAGCGTTTTATATTTTTCCTAAATGCTGCTAATGTAAAGCTGTCAATTTACAAAAAAATTAGCTTTCCAAGTGCCATAGAACGGGCTCAGAACTTATTTTTTTTTGACTTCTATTTTTTGATCCATTTCTCGTTTTGAGCCCTAAGGTATTAAAATTTTGAGCATTTTATGTTTTTCCTGAAAGCTACCGACCTGAAGCTGTCGATTAAAAAAAAAATTAACTTTCAAAATGCCATAGAACGGGCTTAGGACTTTTTCTTCATTTTTGGTCTTTTGTCTTATTTTCGTCCATTTTCGTAGAAAAATTTAATATAATGCTCGTTTTGAGCCCCAATTTTTGAAAATTTTGAATATTTTATAATTTTCTTAAAATCTACCGACTTGAAGCTGTGGATTAAAAAAAAAAATTAGCTTTCTAAGTGCCATAGAAGGGGCTCAGAATTTTTTTTTCATTTTCAGTCTTTCGTCTCATTTTTGTCTATTTTGGTAGAAAAATTTGATTCAGTGCTCGTTTTGAACCCCAAGGTATGAAAATTTTGGACATTTTATTATTTTCCTAAAAGTCACTGACCTGGAGCTGTCGATTAAAAAAAAAAAAAATTAGCTTTCCAAGTGCCATAGAACGGTCTCAGGATTTTTTTTTTAATTTTTCGTCTATTTTTTTCCGATTTTTCGTCTATTTATTTCCTTTGCGCTTTATTATATAGATATTAATTTATGTTCGAAATACGTATAATTTTCAAAACAAAAGTTTTGTAATTATAATTTCACTTTCAAAAATTTACTCTTGAGCGTGCAATGCGGTTCGCTTTATAAACTGAACGTACTTTTTTTGTAGGTTGGTAGGAGCGGATACTTTAGAGGCTCCTAAATCCGCCATTGAATACATACGCGCACTTTTGTATATTCTGCAAGTTTTCATATAAAATACAACATGCGGTCAGTGTGAATGAAAGAATTAGCGAAGTGAGAAAAGAGTTTAATTTAAAACACTGACGACACGGGGGGGGGGGGGAGTTGCTGAAGCAAGTGCATAGAAGAAAGGATTAAGGTCTACTTACAATTAGTAACGCAGTGATTTTCTTCTTGTCGTACTAGAGAAAAAAAGAAAAACGAACAAAGAGCCGAATGAAGTTTGATTGGACAATTTCGATTTCGATGATAGATTTTGAAAGAAGCTCTGAAGAAATGTAATAAACGTCTGGCGATTCGTACGAAATACCGAAGCATATGAGTACGCATGAAATCGCGAATTCCAAGACGGAATAATAAAATTATTTTTTTACCCCGCTTGAAAAGAGGTAATATTAAAGCGCTATTGCGTATATCGGATTTCATGATCGGTGAAATTCGTATTTCAATCAAATTCGAACGACACTGTTTAGTCCTTTCCGAGACTGTTAAGCTGTGTTTAATATTACTCGCGAACTTGACCAATTAAAAAATAAATAATAAATCAGTGGTCATCAAATAAGTAATTTATCATTTTCAGATTATTTTCCTAATCACCATTATCTTAATAATGGGACTATTATACCCGATTCACTTATTTCAATTGTTAATAGTATTATTCGAGTGCTATGCATCTAGTTGTTGAAATTTCGCCATTTTTTCATCAGTATCCTGGGCTTCAATGTCAATTTTGCTGTTGAACATGTGTTTGACATCCGTTCGCCTCGATCGTGCACTAATCTGTCATTGTCCATTTGATTATATACATTGTTGTAGTGTATTCTACGAAGTTTATGGATATGACTGGGTGTTGCCAGTACTGTATTCCTTTGCTGCGTGTATTCCGAAAGGCCTTTCGATATTAAATCTTTATGTTGAGCTTCCTACTTTGCATCTGTGCAATAACATCATTCCGTATTTCTCTTTCCGTTTCTATGACGTCGAGTTTGCACAGACTGTGTTGCTATCGATGCTCGTGTGTTCAATGGATTATTCATCCGTTCTTTTTTTTTCTTCTCTCGCGAACGAAACAATCCTAAACTGGCGCGCAAACGTATTTTCTCGCGGAAAGCGTTTGAGATGATGTTTGCTAGTTTATGCTATTTGTTTTCCAACAGAATTTCTGTAAATTCACAGCGATAAGTAAGGCCGAATATTTACAGTTAAGACTGTGTTTGCTTCAATGTTTGTAACACGTTCCACGTTGCAATTGGCATTTAGCTCTTCAACCTGACTGGGGATTTCCGTTCAGCTAATTAGTTGGTAATCATTTCGAAAGCGGTTTTACGTTGAATTACGAACTATACGCAGCCATTAGCACGTAGAGTACCGGCTACCTATTTACTGAATAAGATTTGAGAACTTTAACGTCTCCTGCACGCTAATTTTTACACAATTCTAACAACCACCTTTCAGGGGCATGAACATGATGATTTACTAGAAATCCTCGGTTTAAACTTTTTTTGACCCAGAATACTTTTTTTCAGATCTGTTAGACTTAGTACATTGTGGAGCTGAATGTGATTCTATAGTTCCTCCGATATGCGTTACGGGATTAAATTTACTTTACTTTTTTAATTTGTCAAAATCAGCGGTAAAAAACTCTATCCCAGATATTCCCTATGCGTCCTGTTCTTGTTCTATACGCGATTTGAATTTACCACGACACGAGCTAATAGTCGGTGATTTCAGTCGTATTCCAGGACCAATTTTTCAAAAACACGGCTGGAATAACGTCGGAATGTTAGACCACACAGTTGTTTTCAATTGCGAGTTTTGCTCAACTTGCAGCGGATGACGCAAATGTTTTGTTTCTTTTTTTTTCAGCGCGGTTGTGTTCCGTTTCCCCACTAAGCTAGTTCTCTCGCGATTAATTGGTTTTCAGTAGTAATTTTTATCCGAAGTATCGAACACATTTTCGGACCGAGCAACTTTTCTCTCGGCGATTTAATTTTTTGGCGGCTTACATCGACAGGCGACCAACTTCGTGTTTATAAAAATTTCTTCAATAATTATCACGCTTTCTCGCTGTTATCTTCACCGACAGCTGGTTCTCCTTTCATTGTTGGCGATCTCCGCTTTTCTGTTTCATTTTTAATTTTGTTTTCTTTTTTTTTCAATAACCAAGTCCGTTCGAGTTTGATTGCTGAGCATTCCGTCTAGTGTACTAGCAATAGGGCGCGCGCATTGACGTGTATTTCAATATTGACGAAAAAAATCACGCTACCACTTTGTCTATTCTTCCCCTTTGCGGATGCAGTTACCTCGTTTTTGTTTCATCTCTATTATACGTTCATCCGTTCTTTTTTTCCGACCTATTCCGATCCAGACGGACCACGTAGTATTAACATAGCGAGTGTTCTCATACGCAATGGACCGAAGCTGAGGTTCCCAGATTTCGTGACGTCAACGCAATTCGGTTGTTTCGCGAATTCATTCCTTTCGTTTGACAGACTATATAGGCTACTACTCGGCTTTGACGAATGTGGTTATGTTGAAAAATCCCCTCGTAAAATGAATAAGCCGGCAATGGTTCTTGTCACGCCAAAAGTTTCTTCGTTGCCGAACGTTTTCGGAGCGGACGGAGTAACTGCAGAAAGAACAACTATGTGAAGATCCCAGCAACATTTAGCCCTCTTGTACTGCGTCGGTGAAGATGAGGTTAGCTGGTCGTCGGACCGTGTCTAGAAATCCGAGATGGTTCGGTAACTGTGCCCGACACCGTGTTGTAAGTGATGATGTGTCGATCATGCTAATCCGCAAGAGGCTACACACTCTCTCGGTGGGGGTGGGGGGGGGGGGATAGGCGTCGAAAACGCCTTGCATTTTTCAACACAGAATTGTGCAGATGTTTTTGTGTTCGACGATTACTGAACTTCGTAGATTATCGAATATTAATTGTCGGCGTAAGAATCCGCTATGGAAATTGTTGATAATACTGACCGAACGAGATTAGACATGCGTATCCGCGTTGAAATTTTCTATCTTTATCCGAACATGGAGGAATGTTGAGATGGGAGCTATACGGCCGGGTGAAATTTCAATTATTTTCTCCGGTTTCGATAAAAGCCATTTTCGCGGAAATTTCCGACGGAGTTTCGAGCAATATGTATATCGGGGACACTTTCAGAACTGATGATCGAGTTATTTTTCATTTTCCTCCTATTTCCTCGTTCGCTCGTTTACGTTGTTGAATGTGGTCAAAAGTACACCATATCATGATCAGAGTTTAGCGTTATATTTGTCGGCGGCATGGCGCGTCACCGTGCGACAATTAAAATTTCTGCGACCGGAACGGCATCGAGATCGGAACAGATTAGAATGTTGAAGAGGGAGGCAGCGCTCTCGGTACTCTGTCGCTGCGCTGAAATTGAATAGGCGTTAAGGAAGACGGAAAAGGCTGCTCGCGATGACAGTCGTTCGCGATAAAGCCGTGCTGCGGTTTTTTTTCGACGTTTTCGTTTTCCCTGACGAAAGGGAAAATCTGTTTTTGAAAAATAAACAGCGAATGCGCGTAGGTGATGAGAGGAGGCGAGTTGACAGATACGGGCCAAGATGCGCGTTGTATAATTCGGGGCAGCGACGTGAGCGACGAATGTGTAAACAGAGAACGTCACACGGAAAATTCGGAATCGGGCCGGCGAGGGAGAAGAAGGAAAATGTAAATAGGATAGGGGACAAGCGAAGAATGGATAATATTTTTCGTGACAGAAATGAAACAGATGAAAAATGTCGCGCCTAGATGAATGAGTCGGATTCCGCATCGGATTCTGGCTGCTTTCCGAGCTGATGATGATAAGCAGCTGGCTACCGTGTCGTCAACATGAGTGGCGGTGCTGCGGATCGGCATCACATGTTGACAGAAGAGCCCTGCGCGACACACTACGTGCGACATCCGACAACGACCAAAAGACTAATGGTTATTTGCTGGCGCGTTCTTGTTAATCGGATTCTCTATTTACGAAGCGACCGCTCAGCCGCTCAAGCCGCACCGATTCCGCGAACCCGTTAGCCGTTGTTTTTTGATAGGTGCCAATTTGTTACTCCGCTCTATCGGCCATGTCGAAATTTCGAAGCTGACCATTCCATGTCCGAGACGGGCGCTCTTGTTACTATCAAATAAAACTTTGCGTCCCTTCGCGCGCGCTCCTATCATTCCTTCTTGACCAGCGTCAACATTTTCGAAATCCATTATTGAAACGTTACTTTTTTTCCACCGGCTCCTTCTCTGCTTCTGCGGACGAGGCGCCAGTTTCGGACGTCGCAGTTGATATGCAAAAGGTTTGCACTTCCAAAGCGACCGTACACGAGACTTGAAGACATCGAATCGAGCAGAACAACTGCCATACTATTTAAACAATAAAACCGACAGAAAACAAACCCCCTTCCTTTTCGTACGACCGTTATTAATTAATCCGCGAATTCGGTTGAAATTATTCATTTGGACACAGAATGCAGGAACGTCCAGTTTTTCAGATCGACATTATAAGTGCATTCATATTTTTCCCCCTAATATTTCAATAAAGTGATGCTTTTTTTTTCTATTCCTTTTTTACATTCAAGTGTTTAGCATTACAGTAATATTGAAAATAAATATGACTAGTATTTTGGAAAAAGAAATTTGAAAAATATTCACCTCATTGCAGTATAAATCCATCGAATCACGTAAAAATAACTTGTAACTAATTACAAAAACTTGCATTTACCAAATACGATAGTTGCTATTGAATTTTTAAGTCGTTCACATTAGATTCTATCGAATTCAGTGACAATATAAATTTGCCTTCTTGTTTTTCTCATTTTTGCCAATAACCGCTCTCACAATACATACATATTCAAGCATACATACAAAGATATTCACACATATATCTATAAATATCGATATGTACACAAATGCATACATCCATATACGCACATTCAATGAGATATGAAGCATTTTTATATTTGTAAAATCTTCGTTTCTAAACCTTCTCGTAAACATGTTTCATCATTATTATTATTATTATTATTATTATTATTATTATTATTATTATTATTATTATGATTATTATCTCTGTATGAATATAAACATTTTTGTTAACTATATCCTTTACAAAAATCAAAAAGAATTTGTTTTACAGAGAAATAATTGCACAGGATATCTGCATATTTTTATCGTAAATTAAAATGTACAGAAGTATTCCTTTACATGCACAGGAAGGTATAAACATTTTTAGTGTGTTTTGATAGTTTAATAATTAACAATTTTGCAGGTGCGATCGAAGTGAGCGAGGGGAGAAGCCGCCTTAAGGGTTGGTGAGCGAAACGAGCAGAATACCAAGTTAATATTATTATTATTATTATTATTATTATTGAATGAATTAAATAATGAACCTCGTCTGATATATTTAAAAAATAATAATGATTCATTCTTAAATATTCAAACTGAAATGAATCGTAATTCAAAATTATTGCAGCATCGTTATTGATCGAAATGCCCATCTTTCTTACCAAAAAAATACGCACCATCTAGTGATCGATGGAAAGATTCCTTTTAAAAAAGGAAAAGAAGTGTCAGTCTCGTTTAAATTTGTTTCCATAATTTTCCAACGTTGAATTATTATTAAGAAAAAAAAGGAGCGGGACATTTATTGAAGTTAATCCAAGTGATCTTATATCACAATGCAACAGAATCGTACATTACAAACATCAATTAGAGTCATCCTTTCAGTAATAGAGATTAAAATCTAATGTTTCATTGATAATTAGAATTTATATGTTTTAACGTTCTCATGCTTGCTTTTTTTAACAGTCAGTCTAGCAAAGAGAATTAAATAGCTAATTTTATAAATAAATTACTTAATAATTTCTATCCAATTATCCCTCTGTTCAAGTAAATTAATAACTCATTTGGCATTCCTAGTGGGAATAATTTATTAAATATTAACTACAATATATATTTCTAAAAACGAACATTTTTTTAATGTATTAAGTGTATTAAACTGCATAATTCGACATTCAATTAAGAAATCAGTTTTGCTCTTGCTAGAATTTTGTGAGAATTATTAATTATTATCTGAAGAAAAGTTCGCAACTATTTTTACGAATACTCACTATTCAGAACGTCTCAATTCGCTAACCTTTTCGAATATACGAGTAATATAATGTATATTCGCCGGAATTTCTTTATTCTCTTGACTTCCGTATTCATCTGCGATTTTTTTAATGTTATTTGTTTCGGTCATTTCTTTTTTCCGCCTTCTACTCATTTCGGTTTCTGTTATTTCCTACTTACTCTCTTTTATATTCCGATTTTTTAAGATAGTCTTTCTTAGAACTTCCGATTTCGACACCTAACCCGCTCTTCATTCCGCCATCTATTTTTTAAACTATTCTCTCATATCTAAAACTAAAACTAACTTTTTTCATTCAGGTCGGACACAGTCACACTCCCCGTTACCGCGCATATGTAATCATCGTTATCAATTTTATTATCAACCCCGCTTCTCGCAGTACCTCGAAGAAATTCTCCCCACACTCTATCCATCTAATAATACTTTTCCAAATTTCCAATCCAAGTATACTTTAGCATTTCCGAAAACCCTTTCTTCTCATTCACCCGTTTACCTTTCGTCCGTAATATTTTTTTTCCAAGTCAGCCAAAGTCCCAACGTCGGAACCCCCGATCGCACATTACTGTTAAAGCGCCCCGACCTTCTGCTGCGCATCCTTTCTGATGCACGACATTCCAATATTCTTATTATTACATTATGTCTATTCTTAATATGATCCAGCCGCGTCAGATGAGATATAAACAGGTGTTTAAGGTTTTTACACATATTAGTCGAACTATTTCATTAGCCGTGATATAAGAAGATGGAGTTGTACGTTCCGACGGTTTATTAAACGACAATTTTTTTATTAATTCTGCCGCTTTTAACGCATTAACTGATGTTCCAATATTTTTGTCTACGTCTAACTCTCTGTGAAAATTTTGTAAATATCATTATTGAAATTACTGAAAGTATAATTATTTTTAGATTTTAACCTACTTGAATTTTCGATGAAATCGACTATGTTTAGTTTTAGAATTCAATTTATCATTATAATTAATTAAATATTTATTCGAAATAACATTTTGTTATTAATTGAATACCTAGTTTAAGTGCTAAGATAATTTTGGTGACACTCACAATCAGTTATACATACGTGTTAAATGTGTTGCCTATATTTTATTGCTAATTTTTTTTTTTTCTCTTTTAAGGAGCTATTTGAAGTCGAAGAACAACACACGGAAATGAACGCGAAAAAAGCGATTAGGAGGGATACAACTCTCGTCCCTATCTCATATTGATATGGACATTAGAAGGTTCGGAAAGCAGACCACACTGAAATTCTTGCGGTATTGTATCTGCGAACTGTAGCTTATTATATTTACATCTCTTTTTGGGACAACCGCATTTGTATGTATTTCGTACAAAGGGTGTCTCTGTTAATGGAATCAAAATGCGTAATATTCTCGTATGCTATCTGATGCTTTTTCGAAGGTTTGCTGTACGACAAATATCATGTCTATGCAGCTGCAGTACCCTTGAAATTCGACTTGAGGATATCATTAAGAATAGAGTGAATCGGTTGTTGATTATTGGCAACTTCAAAATAATTATCATAGTTGTATCCTTGTGTATATTATTTTTTTTTTTCTGTAAAACATCTATTATCGATAATTATTTTTTTAATTTTTAGTGCATTTTTATAAAATTTTTGAAATAAATCCTGAAATCAGTATTTTTTTTTTTTTTTGTTTTTGATAAAGCTTTGCCCGTTACAGGCAGCAGTGAAATAAATAATAGTCATCCAGAGCATATTAGAAACTCTTGGAAGGTGAAAAATATAACGATATTAGTATTACCGTACTCTCTGTCAAAGATATAAAAGATAATTACAATATGCGATATATTAAATATTACTAGTAAGTTTCAGCAGAATAATAACATGATGTATTGAGAAAAGCTGGACATTATTGCTGGTAATGCTAGACAGAGTAGCTAGAGAAGTAAATACTGATGACAGAATAGAAGAGATACCACCGTTGCCACGGATGGAATTAAATTAATTATAAAGGATGGATGGGAAGTGGATTATCGAAAAGTCAATAGGAATATTAGGAGAAAAAAGTATTTGGTAACATAAAAAATGATATAGAAGAGGATGTAGTTTGCACACGGAATTCGAGACTGTGTTTGTACGCGATATGCATTGAATTCCCGTACGGTCACGCAACTCCGAAAGTATCATATAAATTGGGAAATTTGTGCGAATGCAGAGAAATATTGAACTTGGCAATGCGTAATAGACAATAATCATAGAGTGGATTTTGTCGATAAAATATTGCAAAAACCGGAGCAGAAGTTTGTTTATATTTTGTGTCAATATATCAGACGTAGTTATATATTAGTTATGTAGAACTCAAATTTATAAAAAAAAAAATTAGTTTTTTTTTTTTTTTTTGTCTGCGCGCCAGCGGCATTGACCCAACAACAGAAAAACTAAGCTAAAAAAGCTAAATAACTAGACGGTCCGAAATGGACGCAACAAAGGACAGTAGTGCGGACACCACAGAAGATGAAGGGAAGGAGAGGATAATTAGTTGAACGACCCCAGATGGGGAGAGCTGGGAATTAATAAAAAAAAAAAAAAAATAATAGTAATAATATAAAATCGAAACAAGTATTATGAAAAATTATAAGCGAAATAGAAGTCGATCTGTTTAATGAACGTAAAAAAGTCATTACTTCGGAATGAATTATAAATGCATTTGTATTAAAAATCATCCTAACAATAAAAAAAAAAAATTTCTTTAGAGAGTCCGAAAGAAACATTTCTTTTAATTCATAAAACTTATCGGCAACAACGAAATGCATTAAAATGGATAACAGTAATTATAATGAGAACTTTATTAATCTGCAGAAATATGACTTACAATAATACAACCTTCGAGGAACTGACGAAAATATCTGCGGGTTCATCTATATCTTTTTTTTTTTTTTTTTTTAATTTTTCCCATTCTGGATATAACCAGTGGGGCAAGTATATTTGATATAATCTGTGTATATATAATCGGTTAAAGTGTACTTAGGAAAATATATGTTAATTACAAAATCTTTGTGTACATGTGTGGTGGGTACTTAGCAATAAATACAAATATTTCTTTTTATATTGTACATAGGTTGTGAGTGAATTTAATGGTGGTGTTGGTACATAGTCACCGTTGGATTCATCTATACCATATTTTTATTTTACATTAATATAACTTATATCCTACAAAAGTCCATAACAGACTTCCCTCAACTTTGCGCATTCTTTCTGACCCTAGGTAACCTTCTTACACTGTATGTTATGTAGCAATTTCATTAAATATCTTCTTATTTTACGTATATCTCGAAGTTCCCGGTGTATTATCCATTCAATTTGACAATATGGCAGGCCAGTCTTATTTTCTTCTTTTTTCATTTCATGCGCTGTTATATATGGTTTTATTTTTATTTTTATCTTTCATTTTTGTCTGCGACCTATTTCGCGTCTTTGCTATAACTTTCTAGTCATCGAGAAAAAATAATAATAATACATTTTTTTACCCAAGATAATTTTCTAAAAAGAAAGAATAAAAAATGAAGCATACAAGTAGTAAAAACAATAATGCGTCGAACTTACTTTTCTATTTTCTGGATAAATAGAAGGGAGGAAGTGATTCTGGCCAGAATACGTATAGGGCATACTTTATATACGCATGGCCCCCTATTCACGGACAAAGCTCTGAGGAAATGCCCACGGTGTAATACGAACATCACCATCATGCATATCATCGAATCGTGTATAATATACAAATCGATAAAGGATGAAATTCTCGGGCGCGACTTAAAATATGAAGATCTAAAGAAAGATAACGATATGCCGTAAACTATTCAGATTTTTAGAGACTATAGACTTATATCAATTAATTTAAACTGGAATATTTTTGAGTTATTGAATTTTGTTATTTTTAATTGTTATATTTAAAAGTTAAAAAATCATGTATTTTGTTATATTATTGTGAAGTTCGAAGACGCTAAAGGCCCAAGATGCCGGACGTCTTTAAATAAAAACTTTTGAATTGAATTGAATTTTCTTTATTTCAAGACCTTTTCTTTCTTCTTTGTAGTTTATCTTTGCTTTTTTTTTTTTTTTTTTTTTTTAATTGAATTATCGTTTTTAACTACAGTGGTTATCACGGTGAGAGCTGGCCAGGCTACCTAAAGACCACCCAACAGTCCGCCATCCTGAATGAACTTCTTCAAAGTGTTTTCTGATTTGTCGCTTAATATTTCTGTTAACGTTGTGAAGGTGCTTGGGTAGACTGCATTAAAATTGCGGCATTCAATTATGATGTGTTACACTGACGGATATTTTAATTCTGCATAATATAGTCACATGCTTAATGAAGAGTTATCCTTTGCAGTATGTGGTCATGATTTTTATATGCCCTATTCTTAGCCGATTGATCGTTGTGTATTCGACACGCGTGCTATCAGTGGGTGGCCACCATGGTTCGATCATCGGCTTTAAGAACGTAGTCTTTGACATCCATTCTTTGCTCCACTGCTCAGTTACTCTTTCGCGTAGGAATGTATCGAGCATTGTTGGGCCTTCCGATTTATGCGGCATCGGGGATAACATAGCAGACCGAGCTTCTAGATTCGCGTGCTTATTCCCTGGAATCTGAGTATGTGCAGGGACCCATAGGAACTCAATCCGGTAGCCCTTCTGATCTAGCAACAGCAGAGTTCCTTGAATTTTTTGCGCGATTGATTCTTCTTCATTATTATTTTGTAGACTTTGTATGGTGGTCAGAGAATCTGTATTAATCAGTATATTTTTCGGTTGATCTTTAGAACTGTCGTATTCCTGGAGATAGAGCAGAACTGCAAACATTTCTGCATCCAGTGCCGAACAAGCATCATTTAAACGGACTCCTACTATTACTCCATCAATTTCGTAGGCGCACACTGCTGGTGACAATTTACCTATACACGCCTTAGATCTGTACACGTCTTTGTGAAATATTCATATTTGCTAATCACATCACTCGTCTTCTGTTTAAGATCTTCTTAAGGTGTTTGTGAGTTATTGTGCTCTAATAGTGATATATTAGCCTTTACTAGGTACTGGTCCCATAGTGGGAGCAGTGGTAACCTATTAGCTTCCGCCAAACACGAAGGGGGACATTATGTTTACGTAGCATTTTGTTTACTGTTGGAAGTAAATCGTTGGGGAAAGCAGGTTTGAAGGGGCAAACTATTTTGTTTTCAATCGACCACTTTAATAAACTACGATAATCAAGTAATGAGCGACTGTATTTTAGGGGTAATATCACCGTTAAGGAACACACAAACTGGGTGAAGGTGAAGTACGGTGTGCTCCCACGATAATGCGAAGCGCGGAGTTTTGTATTGGATCAAGTATCTTTAATACTGATTTCTTTGCTGATGAGTACACCTGACATGCATAATTTATTTTACTGAGTATTAATGTTTTGTATATGTTTAGTAGTAGCTTTGGGTGGATATTGAATATACGGCTGGATAAACATTTCATTATATTCAAGGAATGATAGCATTTTGACTTTAGGTTAGTTACATGGTATCTCCATGTCAACGAGGGATCTAGCGACACTCCCAGGAAGGTTGCTGATGATTTAAACTGGAGTTGCGATTCTTTTAGGAACAGTTGTATTTGGTTTTGAGGTTGGCGTTTTCGATGGAAATCAACACATATAGATTTTTGACTGGAAAACATTAATCCGTTGTTCTCAGACCATTTACTTAGTTTATTAATTGTTTTTTGTAATATGGATTTAGCTAAAGAAAGATTATCAGAGGAAAGAGATATATTGAGATCATCAATGTATAATCTAGCTACTACTGGAGGTTTTATGCAGTCAGCGATATCATTAGTGTATAATATAAGTAGGGTTGCACTTAATGCAGAGCCCTGCGGAATTCCATTCTCAATAGAGATGGGTTCTGAGATTGCTGAACCGGTTCTTATTTGTATTAATCGTTCGGTTAGAAAGTTTTGAATGTATCGCCCTAAATTACCACTCCGACCATTTTTAATTTCCGAATCAATAAAAACCTCGGAACACGGTCGAATGCCTTCTCTATATCGAAGAACACTGAGTACAAGTGGGATCGGCGATGAAAGGTTGATACAATTTCTCTTTGTAAACCTATCAAATGGTTGATAGTTGATTTCGACCTGCTTTCTCCAGCTTGCATCGGCGATAGGATGGAATTAGATTTTAAGAAATATAGGAGGCGTCTGTTGAACATTTTTGCTAGTATTTTGGATAACGCTGTTATTAAGGAAATTGGTCTGTAACCCTGCGTCAAACATGGATCCCTATTAGGTTTTAAGATTGGGACAATCATAGCAACCTTCCAATTTTTCGGTATATCACCGGTATCCCATATTTGATTGTATATGTCTAATAGTAATTCTTTAGCGGATTTATTTATATATAGGTATATACTTTTTATAATTCTCCTGCAGTATCTCTTGATTTTTCAACATTTTACTTTTGAATTTAAAATATGGGTCCTTTGAACACAGATTCCTTTTAATTTTTCACTTTTGGCGGATTTTAAAATTGATTGAATTGGATCATTCAAAAAAAGGAGGTATACTTACGTTTTGTACGCTTTTTTTCCGTTTGTTTACGCATAATTTTCGACTGTTTAAGCTGATTTCAATTATTCATTGTTCATTTGAAAGTGTGCCAGTCATTCAATGACGGTACAAGTAGGTCGAGAAGTGTCGGGGAACAGAGATGCTGCTCGGTGATCATCAAATAATGTGAAAAAAGAGGCTCTTTACATATATATTTTTTTGGTAATGTAACAAACGGTAATGAAACTTTTTTTTTTGGATGTACTCGATTTAACCTAACCACATGACTGTATTATGTTAGAAATTTAGACTTTGAAGCGAATAAGGGACTGAAGAAAGTGAATTATAGCTAGAGATGGGAAAGAAAGGGTAAAGGAAGAGGACTGTAAGGAGCCAGAAGACTTAGAGCCAAGATTTTCGAATACAAAAGTGTATGTTCGCTAACAAGAGTCGAACATTCGAAGAAACCTTTAAACTTCTCTCCTTTTTTTCACCCTTTTATGCTGAGTCTTCTCTGCTATTCTGCGTGCCTTTTTTTTTTATCAGATCCGCATCTGTCTCTCGCAATCTCCTTATCCTGTCGGATGCTCAAAGCGTGCTGCAGGCTATTCTCCTCTCCCTTCTCACTCAACCGACTACGTCATTCTTCTTATTCGTTCTTTGATTCATGATTTCTCTTTCCTTCCCGCCTAATCCAAATGGATTTCTGACCATGTCGAAATCGAGGGAAATGAGTTAGTTGACTCATTCGCTCGATTATCTTTCATTTCTGGTAGGTTTCTTCCTGTTTTCTCAGCTTCCAATATTACCCTTCTGTCTGCAGCTGCTCATTCCGGACTATGGTTTAACTACTACGTCTCCTCATTCTCCAACCCAAACTTCTTTTTTTTCTCTATTCAACCTTCCCTTCCGCGCTTCCCCTGGTTTTTTAACTTTCCTTCTATACGTCGCTCCAACCTTTCTGTGATTTTCCGCCTATGTTTTGAGCATAGTTTGCTCCCTTCCTCGCTATTTATTCTCTCGTGTCTTCTCCTTATTGTCCATTGTACCCATTCAGCAACCAATTTAATTGTGATCCCAATCATATAATGTTCGTTTGTTCGTCATTTTCAACTGAGCAAGCTTCTTTTTATTCCTTCCTTTTACAAATTGATATTCCCACTCCATACTGTGCTTCATTTATTCTCTCCATTTCTTCTGCTGCCGTTATTCTAGCGCTCTTGATTCAGCTACCTCTGATCGTGTAATGTTCTGAGTCTCTCTTGCTCCTCTGTTCCATTGTTCTCGGGCCAATGCCCATGTTGACGAAGCCATAACGGAAAAAAAAAAAAAAAGATAAAATATGGTTTGCGTCGCATTCAGAAGGAGAATCAGTGTTGCGGAGGAGACGGTAAGGAGAAGGAGGAAAACGAAAACGCGCCTAATCCGATTATGGAGATAATAGTAGAACCTTGAAATATTATTAATGTTATGTACCATCGAAACGTGAAATACAGAAAGAAAAGAAATAATTACATAAAGAATAAACTTTAATATGGTGGAAAAAAGTTAAATAAAACTCAGTAATTAACGACGGTTTAACATGTAAACACGAAATTATGCAGATAACTGTCGAAATTAAAATATTATTTTGGAAAGTGCATATAACGTGCTCGGATAATCGATTACTCTCCGACTTCTTGTAAGCTCCGAAGAAATCAAGATTACAACGACTTCTTTGCAGGAATAATTTCGAAGGTTATTGAATAAAATGGAATTAATATTAAAATGTAAGAAAGTGTACTGAAACGCGATACTTATGAATAAAGATAAATTTTATCTGTCGCTGTAGTGAGCGGCAGGATACCTGTCTAATCATAAATCCTTGCGAAGCACAGGGCTGATAAAAACAGAAAATTAGTGTATTAGGCAATCGGAACCATTAAAGTATTCAAGTTGTAAAGGCTAGAGATACTTTTCGGTTGTAGAACGAAATAAATACAAGGAACATTTGTAACCAAGAATTAAATGTTCCAAAAAATTTTATGTCTATCAAATTAACAACTCTTATATACGCTCCTTGATTTTCAATTTATTAGCCTCCCGTTCTATCCATATTGACCTGCTTTGGATTCCTGGCCACTGTGGTATAGCTGGTAACGATCTTGCTGACTCGTTAGCTTGCTCGGCCGCAGTAAGTGGTCGTTTCATAAGCAGATTTCCTTCCCAATGTCTTTACTCTCTCTCTTTTCGTTCTCACCGTGACTTTTGGACTGATCTCTATCCGTCCTTTTTCTCCAACCCTGACTCATTTTACCTTGCTTTACAGCCTTCTCCATCCGTTTCTCCCTGGTTTAATAATTTTCCCAGTATCAGCCGTTCTGTCATTTCTTCCATAGTTCGCCTTCGTTTTAATCACAGTCTGCTCCCGGCTTCTCGTTTCCGCTTTGCTCTGGTTCAATCTCCTTTGTGTCCCTTTCATCCTCCAACCTTCAATGGCTCGTGTGATGCAAATCACGTACTATTTGAATGTTCCTTTATTTCTACTGAACGCGCGATCCTTTATTCCAATTTGCTTAGCCTTGGCCTCCCTACACCTTACAGTGCCCTCTATATTCTCACTTTTCCATCTCCTTCTGTTGTTCCCTTGTTATCCGCATTCATTTCCTCTGTCTCTAATCGTTTCTTGATATAACTTGTCGCTCCATATGTCCTTCTATTCTTTTAATCTTTTGTGCTGGGTAAATGTCCTGTGCTGGCGTGCCCATTTAAAAAAAAAAAAAAAAAAAAAAAAAACAACTCTGTATAGTACAAAGCGTTTTAAATAAACCGTTACTTGAAATTTTTTTTATGCAAACTTCGACCGTTCTTCGTTACCGAATATCAAAAATATTAATCAACAATAGGAAATAATGATCGAATGGGAGAGTAACTGTTACGTGTAGAGACAAAGTTGTCGTCAATAGCTTAGCGTTAGAAGAGAGATTTATGAACGATGAGATTATGCGCCCTTAACTTATTTACTTTAATGATTTTTCTTTTTTCTTTTTATATTTTGATATTTAGTTTATTGAAAACGAGGGCAAACAACGGGGAATCCAAGGATGGCCGGGCACCGACTCAATTGTGATTGTGACTCTGCGCAATCAAATTATCGTAAGACCATATTTGAACTGTTTAACCCAGCATCTAATGAAAATTGAACGATTAATTGATGAAAAATATGAATACATTTAAAACTGGCGTCAAATTTATAATGTCGGAAAACTTATTATCCTTCTTTTATTGTAGTCATCGATAGACTCTGAGCACCCATTCATAATGTTAAGTTGTTATGCCTCTTATTTGAAATATATATATATATCCCCCCAGGGGGTGCTTGCATCCTCTGGATCCGGAGCTCTAACCGGAACGGGGCGCGTCCGCGGGTGGTGGATAGCGGAGAAACCAACAGATATGTTGGCTAGCTGCGAATAAACAATAAGCAGTCGCGAACCAAGAGCGGCTACTGGTGGAAAACCTCAGGTAGGTGATTCCAGTAGTGACAGAGCAATAGGACACGAGAATGCAGATAGGGAGCTTGAGGAACTTCCCATAAAAGTTTGCTCATCGAATTGGTCTAATCTCACATCTGAGACATAAACATGGATACTGATTTACGGATATTCGGTTTCGAGTGGGAGTTGATGATGATGATGACACTAGCGAATATTGTTGAGAAAAAATTAACCTGGTGATAATTAAAATATACAACTCTATCCTATCGCTACAGTCGGTTTTTTGGATGAAATAAAAATATAGTTCGGCGTACCACAGAGCTAATTGAGACTAAACTCAGAATTAGAATATTTGTAGGAAAATATATCTACGAAGCTGTACATAAAATGGTAATTTAAAAATGGCGAGTGATTATTTATTAGAAATTACGATCTGGAGTAATATACTCGTATTATTATTGATACGTGCGAAGCACGTGGAACCGAAAAGAAATGCAAATAAAAATATCGATATTAAATTTTCAATTCACGTAAAGTTTTAATTTTAAATTAAAATTAGATTTGTAAATAAGTTATATTCATTTATTCCGAAATATTTTCATAATTTATGTAACTATAATAAGAAAAATTTTAAAAATGCTAGTATTTGTTTAAAAATAAACCTTTCTGTAACTTCTATTTTTGTCTCTAATAATTTATTTATTTAAAGTCGCTCGGCAGCTAAGGCCATTTGCGACGCCGAGAAGTAATAAATGTAAAGAACAAAAACGAAAAGTTACATCTTATAAGTATAAATTAATAAATAAAAAAAGAACAAAAAAGAAATCAAAATGAACAATAGAAAGAGAAAAAAGAAAAGATAAAAAAAGAAAGAAAAAGAAAGGAAAGGAAAGGAAAGGAAAGGAAAGGAAAAAAAAGGAGGTAAGCGTTGCTGAATAATAAACTATATAAAAGGAAAAAGTCGGGTAAGATTTAAAAATTTGAAGATATTTCCGCTGGACTTTTCATTGTCCGCCAGAATTTCGGTAAGACCAGCGTTCACCTTGAAGCAGGCGGGGCTCTCTCTTGTCGAAATTTGCAGCACGAGGTAAAGAGATGTTCCACTGTAACCGGCACTCCACAAAGTTCACATGTCAGTTTAGGTTTTTTTTTTGAAACAGGTGGCTATGTGTATATAGGCAGTGGCCTATGCGCAAGAGAGCTAGTGCTGTTTCCTCATGTTTGTATGAGGTGCTCCATCGCCGAACTTGACTTTGAACGAGCGACAGTTTTGTTCCCGTTCATGTTGCCAGACGGAGTATACATGTTTTTTTAAATTTGGACTTCAGATGTTGGCTGTTTTTCTTATTCTGGCCTTTAAATTCTGTTAATTGTTGTCTACTGGCGTTGTAAGAATGTTTTCTGAGCGTTTTGGAAATTGCTTGAGCATAATGTTATTTTGAAGTCATGATTAAACGGTTGGGCTCGCGTGACCGGCAATCGGTTGTATCGTTAAGTACGCCTACTCGGTGTGACGTAATTATTTGCGATGCTGGGCCGAATTTCGGAGCGACGCATGAATTTTAACGTGAAATGTGCCGCTTGTTAGATAGTTGTGTATATAATTTATTGCCATTATATTTACATAATACGCTGATAAATCCATAACCTGTTTGCTATTTTTCTTTGTATGAAGGAATTTATTTATTTCACATTAATATTTATATTATCATTTAACAAATTTCTTGCAACATTCATTTAAATATTACGTCACGCGTCCAATGTAATTTTTCGTACGAGGAAGGACATAAACAATATAGATATAATATACGTGTCTGTTTTTTTTGTTTGTTTGTTTTTTTTTTGTTTTTTGTTTTTTTTAAAGCTTGATGAATGCTTTTTATTGCCGGGCTAAAAGAAATAATATACTGTTGGCTCGTTTTTGATGTTTAAAAAAAGAACCGGCTCCAAAAAAAAAAAATAGCGCTGTTGGTCTTACGGAAAACTGTCGCTAGAATATTTCGTTTTATTTAATGCCGATTTTGCTGATTAAGATGCGAATCGATAAGATTATCGTGTTTTCGTGTTGCGCGGAGTTATTTCCTTTAATGTGTTTCGTCGAACGAGTACATGTGTGATTTACGTCATCAGTGTAACGAAATTTATTGCTTTTTGTAGTGTTTGTTTGTTTTTCGGCCTTTATATAACGAACCGCTGATTAACTTCACCGATAAGACAGGTGCCGGTTTTGCTTTCTTAAATTTTCAAAAAATTTTAATTGTTAAAATTTTTTCGGATGTAATTAAAAAACGATAAATGTTCAAAGTTAAAGTGCAAATACGAGTCCGTTTTTAAATTAAATTAATTGAGTCACTGTCGCCAGCTTTACATTTTATTAGCAAATATACCGCCCTCGTAATGTGTTATCACATTAAATTCGTCAACAAAACTCGTACTTGCCCTCGTTTAATACATTTTCAGCTAAAAGTCCCGTTCTTAATATCAAAGTATTAATCAACCGTTCCCAGAAAATACGCCCACAGCGAGCGTTTTCGGCGACGAAGAAAAAAAACCCAGCAATTTTCATCACTAAAAAGTGCATATACCGGCAAGGAGGCGTTATAAGTCTAATCTATATAATTAAAATCAAACCATATCACTAATTTGCTCATCACGCGTAATCTCCCGAAATATGAGGACCTGAGATTCCAAACATAAGTTACCCTTGATCCGGTAATGTCCAATTCCATCCTTGAAACGATGAAATGAAGGTACGGACATTTTCAGAGAGGAATTCTGTATACTTTAGATGAAATAATGCATATTTATATTTTGACTGCCTATTAAAAATTGAAAAAATACAGTTTTAGCCTTTTGCTGAAAGCTAATCTCGTACACGTTTTAACACGTTAGAAGAACGGAATTTTATAAATAAAATGTACGGTAGGCACTGCGTTTTAAATTATTATTACTCCAATCAACATTTTTTAAAAAAACACTGCTCCGTAGCCTATAAACATCGGAGTAATTTCACTAGAATGAATGTCCGGAGGAACTCAAAAGAAGTCAATTTGGGTAGATGTTGAAAAGGTTATGGAGAAGAGAACGAATATACAAAGGATGATCGCGTCACGAAGGAAGGAGAAAGAGAAGATGAACGGAAGTAGAATGCTTAGGGAACTAGAGACAATTAGGAATTTGGTGGGATCCCCAGAGGAGGGAATATAAGTGTAATGGCTTGTAGGAGACTACGGTGGTATTCATCAGCACACAAAACTTGTTTTAATTTAAACACCTTAATCCGTCCGGTTAATCGTGTGATTGATGCCATGAATTGAAAAACGAGAAATAATAGTCTATTTTAATACATACGTATATATATATATTAATTGCAACGTAATTCTTAAGCTACCCCCCATTAGAAAAAATGTCCCAATTTGTATTTTATAGGATTTCTGCGATTATGTTATTATATTTATATGGACCGATTTAGAATTCCGTTGTACATTTTGATCATTTTATACAAAGTATAGAAGAGAAAGAGATAGAAATGTAAGCAAGAGGGGTCAAGGAGCACAGCCCCTTGCGAAGCCAAAATGGCCGAGTATATATGTATATATATATATACATATATATCAAATTAAATCAAAGTATATTTACAAAATTGTACAAAATAGAATACTCTTAAAGCTAATTGAATAATCGCTTAAGCGCTAGTGGCGCGCGAGTAGCGAAATATAAATTAATTCGCTTAGGTCTAGTTTATTTCGCTCTTTTCTTTTTTTTTAATCAGTGTAGAGATAATTAATTAAATAAAATGAAATTATAAAAATCAATTTCCAGAAAAAAAATTGAAATTAAACATACAAAAGCTGAAGTAAATAACAATTAATTAATGAACAGTTATAGCATATAAAAATGTAACAGATAAATTCAATAATTAATACATCTACATTAGACGTAAATCATTATTTGAATTGCTGGAAATAATACATGTCGAATAATTCAAAAACGAAGAAAAGAGAAAAGGAAACTATTGGCTTTTCCAGTAATTACACAGACTGCAGCCGCAAAAATAAATAAAAAATGGTCAAAAAAATTTAGAAATTTAATTTAAAAACAGCAGTTTTGTATGGCCAGGTAATTTATAACAATTATATAGAAACATACGGTTTTAAACAATTAAAAACAGCAAATGTAACAAACAAAACTGACGAAAACAAAATAATTTCCATGTAAACGATAAGAAAATAATATGCAGATGGATACAAATTTGAAACGAACGCGAAAAAGGCAGAAAACAAAAAACATGTTATAAATGTGCACTTTAAAAGAAATATTGATTGATATTAGGTATATCTCCTTCTCTAATTCCATTTGTTTTCCAAAAAAGTCGCTTATATGACCGGTTCAATTTTTTTTTTAGCTTAAAATCTATTCAAACACATATTATAACTTTTCCGCTTCAAGATGGATAGATGAAGATGATTAAACTTATATAATAAAAACAGTTTAATTTTCCAGTTGCTAGATATGCTGTTCCTGTTTAGAATAAACACCATATTATGTAGGCTGTTGTTAAACTCTGAACAAACCGAAGAAAAGAAACTAAGTCGGATGATCGGGATTAAAACTGTTGATTAAATTAAAACTTTCGGGGATTTAATACAAATCGTGTACACTTTTAGGAATATTAATACAAAAGTGTAAGTTGATAACCCGTTTCTACTGAAAATATGACAGTTTATACATATTCTTTTGGAAAACAGTTTTTTATCCCTTTCCACGCCTTCAAGTTCGAATTTTCATAAAAGCGCGCTAATTTGATATCTTTAGTATACACATTACATCTGCACGAAGTTACACATGATAATCATGATGCGTTTTAGCTGTAGTGTGTTTTTCAATTTCTCAAAAACAGGGTTTCGCCCTTTTTCCCCTTCAAAATTTTGAAGATTAAAACAAATTATGCACCCTTTCAATACACCATATGAGATATCTTCATGCGAAATTACGATTCAGTGTAAACCGATTTCTAGCAAAAATATAACACTTTACGTAATTTTCGGGAAACGGTTTTTAACAACCCTTTTTCACCCTTTAAAATTCGAATTTTCCAAAAAAACCTTGCTATTTAACATCTTCAGTACAAAAGCAATGTTCATGTAAAATTTCAACTATCTGGAGTAAATTTAGTTTCGACCGTAGCGTGATTATTAGTTTTTTTAAAAAAAACGGCTTTCTCACCCATACCTCTTTTTTTACCTGCAAAATATTTGAATTTTTGAATGTATTTTTACATGGTGCCAGTATATAGTGTGCCAATTTTCAACTTCACAGACCTAACAGTTTCAGGGATATGTTAATAATTGTTGCGCCATTCAAATATTTCCAGATTTTCTCTTTTATATATATATATACATATATATAATATATACATACATATATATATATATATATATATATATATATATATGTATATATATGTATATATATATATATATATATATATATATATGTATATATATATATGTATATATTAAAAAAAAAAACTTGGAAATACACCGATTATTGGCGGCTATAAAAAAAACAAGTCACGAGACAAGTTTTGGAATAAAATTAAAATTCAACGCTATGCTCGCTTTCCTCAAAAAACAAAATATCAACCTTCTGTCTTCACCGTACTCAGAATGAATTAATACTGGCCCGCTAAACCAGCAGTTAGAAAGAAACAGTGGAAGGTTATAGTTTTGATGCAAGAAGAAGAGCAGGCAAACATGCAACCTACTGACATTGGGATGTTTCTAGAAAAAAACATATCCAGCACCATGTAACCCCATTAATTCCAGCTCTATAATTACCGTGAAATAAAGAAAAGTTACCTGCGGACGTATGAACTCCGCTCGTCCTGAAAAATTACAAGTACCAGCTAGTGTCGCACCATCTGATCTGCTGACAAACGGGGAGCAATTCATCCTGCTAATATGTTTATATTTTCACTTAAATTTTGAACTGCGCCTGCTTCGTTGAAAGGCTAAAAAATGCGTAGTTGCAATCGAAATATCGGTATCGATTTCCAAAAAGGGGCAGTTAGATAAACGAGTAACAATTTTGCGGCATTTAAAACGATTCTCACCGGAGCCACAAAAACCGGATGCAATAGAAATAAAAAAACACATTCAGTGGGAATAAAAAATGTTTATAAAGGAAGTAATAAAAATTTTGAATTGCGTGCGGAAGACGTTAAATTTCTTTTTTACATAGCACATACACCGACACTCAAATTGTATTACTTATCTTTACCGTGTTTTCCAAAACAGATACCGTCGCGTCGACTATCTTCACACGCTTTGGAGTTTTTAAGCGGAGCAGGCGCATTTCAAAGCTTGCATTGCCTCCGCCTACTAGTACTTGTAAGCTATGGCAATCGGAGTTCATACGTCCACAGACAACTTTTCTTTATTTCACGGTAATTATAGAGTCGGAACTAATGGAGTTACATGGTGCTCTAGGTATGTGTTCTTTTCTAGAAACATCCCAATGACAGTAGGTGACATGTTTGTTTGCTCCCAACAAAAATATAACCTTTCTTTTTTTCCGATTGCTGATTAGTATTAATTCATTTTAGTACGGCGAGGACAGAAGACTGATACTTAACGAGCGTCAATTGATACCGTTGAAATTTTAATTTTATTCCAAAATTTATCTCGCAGTCCGTTATTCGATATGGCTATCGAACCTCCAAGTTGTTGCATGAACTTATATTTTGTACAAATTTACCAACCGCGAAAATGAAAAGTTGGTCTAACAGGCTAGATCCATGGTCGGTAATTCAACGGTGAAACTTTCCCGACGAATAAACAGTCTCGTATCATAGTTTGTTTATAATCACGGTTCGCATTGTGAGAAAATGGTCAAACAACGTAGTTGTGAAATTTGTCGATAATGCCGGTAGTAATCAAACTACTTTCGAGACACAAATGTTAGCCGACGTTCGCGATGATGATAAAAAAGTAGTATTTTTAGGCTTCGATTTCCGGATACTTTTCCGAGTGAAGGTGTTAGTGGGGCGCAAGGGGAACCTTCTGAATAATAACTGAATTGCAACACGTATTAAAGGAAAAGTTTGTAGTGTCAGAAATTACCCAGCGCTACTGTGGCGTGGTTAGAGACAGCGGTGTTTTGTTCGGGTAGAACCGGGTTCAAACCTCGCTGCCGTGTATTAAAACTTCTAATAATTTCATTTGCGTTCGGTTAATGTTTGTAGTTGGCGTATCCATAAAAAAATAAATAAATAAATAAAAAATAACGCCAGAAATTGAAATGAAGCCGCACATAACTTCGGCGCGGAACCTCTTTGACGTCGTCAATTCTTACTGTTGCGTATGTTCTACCCGCAGGACAATACTGCCATGTTGTGTAAATGGGAATTTCTGTGGTTCACCTGCTGCTTCGATAGTTCGCGGTCTTTGCAAAGGTGCGACTACCAAATCGGTAAAATTACTGAAAGCTGAAACGGCTGGTCACCGCGTATTTTTGAGTTGATCGATCACATTAAAGCTACGTTTCACAGATTAATCCGTTCCGCAAAAAATGTCGCAAAGTCGTTGCCGCCCGATTTTCCGCAGGAAAATCACGCCGCTAAACGAAAACCAGGTCGCTATAAGCGAACCGCAAACATATTTTATCGAGTAGATCCGGGCCACCGCGATGCTATTAAACGTAAATTGTAATGGAAAAATTCGAAATTTCAATATTTCGTTCGGAAACAGGCAAATTTATGGAAAAATCAAAGTATCGTCCAACTTAATTACTTCGTACAAATGCAGTTTCGAACTGTGTTAAAGAAAGAGAAAGCTTCAATTCGGCAACCCCCCCCCACTGCCTCTGCTGTCTCGGTAATCGGTAACTCTGACGGTGATAATGAACGATACAATCTAGCTGTCTACCGCGAAGTATATAGCTAACGGTTCGTTAGTAAAATTACGTACTGTAAGTCGTGCGGTATTTTATTTCTTATCGGCAGCTGTTTACATTGCAGAGTTGGCGCGCGCTCTACTGACTATTTTCTGAACAAAGAACTCTTTTTACAAATTGCACGTATCAGCAGCACGCATGGTAAGGAGGAAAAACACCTAAACTTCGTCCTTGTTAATTTTCATTTCTTATCCGATTGGAAAGACTAAAACGATATTAATAAAATGATCCTCTAGATCTTTCTTATTGAAATTTTAGGATTTCATGTTTTCTGGCCCTATTATAATCGATTTTTAATTTTAGCTGTGCAACGGTGTGTTTTGTTTGAGCGGCGCTCGATTCGAATACCACTGCGAAAGTGTCCGCAGTATTGACTAAATAATTTTCAAATCTCACCTTTATTTACAATCTAATATAAATTATATTAGACAAATTTTCATTATAAGTATTAATTTACTTATATGTAAGTAATAATTACGGTCAAATGGACGATAAGTCTGAGGCGGAAAAAAACAAACAAAAAACTATAAATAGTTCACTAATTATCGCATAATTGAACCGCGCAATTGTTTAAATAACGAAAAGCATGAACTTAAATTAATTCTATATACGACTAGAACTGATGTAGCACTCATTGTTAAGGTATATTTATAATTTATGTGAAAATAGTTTTAATGCCGAAAGCTATCAAATATCAGCGCCATTCGAAAGGCTCCAATATTGCAGCGTGGTTCTCTTTAATGTGGAATAAGCATTGTAATCCGGAGGCGGAATGATGGCGCTTATTACTTAAATTAAAAAGTACTATACACACAAAGCACTTGAATCTCATTTGACAAATTTTGCGCCCAGATTAATTCCGTATAAGGGAGTTCTTATACTTAACATGTACTGCTAGTATTATCATCATCAAGTCCATTGTCCTACGTCAGGGCGTGGTGGCATCCATATTCCTTTTACCGTTTCCTTCCATTTATTTCGATTCATTGCTACGTGGAATTCTTCTGACAACTTGTACCCCCCATTTGATGTATTTACTTGATCAGCCCACCGAGGGAAGTTAAGAGAGAGGAGTTTGGAGCCCAGAGAAGGAAGATGTACATTATCAAATTCAGAGCAGACATCGACAAAGGAAGCAACAGTAAATTGCTTTGATAGGAAACATTTATAGATATTTGCATGGAAAAGACTGGTGCAATCTACCGGTCCAAGCCCGGGACGAAAACCGAACATATTTGAAGGGACTAGATTATTATGCTCAAGTTACCAGACCAGACGATTGTTTATTACGCCTTCAAAGAGTTTGCGCAAAGAACAGGCTAGGGAGATAGGCTGAGGGAAGGACGTATCTCTAAAGAAAGAGGAACAAAATGATTTCGAAGAATTCTTCTTGGCAGATTTTAAGGTGTACCACCGAGTTTTTGCGCTGTTTTCTTTGTGATCTAAAAAGTTAGGGAACAGCAGTGCTTCTGCGAAAAGCAACTTTATACTCTTCATTCCACCAAAGAGAGGAGACATAAAAAAAAGAACGACCGTGTGTGAAAGAAGTAGGAGGGAAGAAAGTAGAACGAGCAGAATATAGAAATTGAGTGAAGAAATTGTACTGGGATGACGGGTCAAGGATATCCAGAATAAGAGGGATAAATCTAACAAAGATCGGAATTTACTCCAATCTGTTTTGGAAAGAAGCCAATTGTGAGTGAGATGGGATATATCGCGTCTAATTAGAATCGCAACACCACCATACCCATCCACATGATCAGATCGGACTAAAGAATAACCTTTGAAATTTCATCGCATCTCGGCCTCAAAGTGTAGTAGTATCTGTTCTTATCAGTTTAATACTTTATCTAAATTTAAAATGAATGTTTGATTACTGGAACGTTTTCTTTTGATCTAGCTACTACGAGCGGAAGCATATGGAGCAACACGTTTACTTGGGCAAAATTTGAATTTCAGTGCGATCAGAATACCGGCTCTGGTTAGGCGGGGACACCGTGTAGGTGTGTCTGTGTGGTTAGCTGTTGATATAAGCGTTAGCATTGTAGTTACTTCTGTTCAGAGGCATAGAAATGCGGGTAAGTATGTAAAATGAGACGTTTTTAGGGTAGTGCTGTTGTGAACCAAAGGAATTAACTGCTTTTTTTGCTAAAGAGCTTCTAAGGTCCGTTACTGTCGTGCGTTGTCGCTAAAAAACTAGTATCATGTTTTTATGCTAATCGATTAAATTGTTATCTTTTTTCTTTTCCCTTGGTCGACCGATTCGGAGTACGCAATAAAATAATACCAGATTAATATTTTTTCCCCGAGTGATTTCTTCACAATCAGTTTAAAAACTATCAACCGTTCTTTTTAGTGCATCGAGTATTTTAATTCTCTCGTTGTAATCACATAGATTTCGTTGAGTGTTCCTTCCGACCAATGCTGTTTAGAATTTGCAATTTAATAATAGCGAAATATAATATTCCAAATTTTTCGGTTATAAAAATAAACTATAAGAAGAACATCTTCCCGAAATACTAGAAGCATGTAAATCGCATAGAAACCTTAACCTAGGATGCGAGCAAGCAGTTTAAATGTCCAAATTACTCGGTAGAAGATGGAATAAAATATAAAAATAAATGAACTACGAGGGCAGAAGTTGAATACGGCTAGCTGAAGTTGAAAACATGACAATTGCTGGCACAGGACGAAACTACATGTTTCACATAAAGGAGCTTAAGAACAAAACTTTCCTTTGATCTTTCCGACTTGAGGTGGGAACTGTTTCCTTTCGTTTTATACAGTTTTGACTACCAGGTTGTTATAGGATACAAATAAAATAAAATTACAATTATGCACCGAATTTCAAAAGGGCACTTTATTCACATTGTCGCCGGTTAAATTGTTCGTTTTATTATTCAGTATTATTTATTTTAGTTTCTAGTTAATTTATTATTCCGGCCGTTCGGTCGTTAAGTTTCGATTCATTTGGTGTTCACACTGTAATATTAATTTTTTATTGGCGTTTATTACCACTCGTTCGCTTCGGTTACGCCTTTTCATTTATTCTTTCACGATTGTTTGTTTGGTGTGTTCCCATTATCAATTTGTCTTTCCCACTATTTTCGTTTTTTAGCTAAATCTCTTTTGCCTTGTTTGTTCTTTATATCTTCTCATTCAAAAATTTTGAAAAGCTTTTTTCAGCGTTTTTATTTTTTTAATACATTTTTTTGAAATTAACATGCGACAGTATACTACGAAACATAAATATACGGGGATTAATTACTTTTACTAATGAGGATTTAAAACTCGAAATTATTTGTTATTTATACGTAGGGCGACAACAAAACAAAAAACTTACAGTAGTTTTTGCATGCACTCGAAGAAAGATTATTAAAAATAATAAATAAAGTGCAAGTAAAATAATATTAAAGAAAAAAAAAGGGAAGAGGAATTAGTAAAATGAACAACAGGCGGAACCAAGAAAGTAAGAATGAAATGAACAAAATTATTTATCTCACATTTTTTTTCTTTTTCTTTTTTTTTTATGTATTAGCCACAGCATTTATGAATGCTTTGAACGAATATTAGTTGTATTTGTAGTTGTATTCGAATATGCCCAACTCTGATTCACAAGGAGGACGTTAAAATTCGCTTCAAGAATGCCTAATTTATTTTAAAGTCTAGTAGAAGAATAATAATAGACAAAATTTATTTTAGTTTTTTCGATTTTCACCATATTATGCTCGATTAAAACTACACCGCCATTATTTTTGTATGCTCGAAACATCACCAGTTAATAATTGCGATATGATTTTATTAAAGTACACGAGTAGTGCATATATGTAGAACCACTAGATGTCATTAAAGGGGAACATTGTTTTTGTTAATGTAAAAGGAACATTACTCGCTGTTAGAAGTTAATTTTTCTTACAAACTGAATTTTATTTTAACATAGTGTAACATGATTTTTACCTTCGCGACGATGTAATGTGTTTATAAACACAATTGAACGAAAATACGTTTTAACGCCTTTAAATACGAACCCCCGGAAATACGGAAATGCGGGAGAATAAACGTGATACATTATTCGGGTCTCTGTGGTTTAGGCCTCAATGATTAGGTCTCAACGATCCAGCTCCAACGGTTCGCCCCCAACACGTTGCGGCCTAAATATCATTTCGGCCAGGTTATGTTTCGGCTGCAACACGATTCGGCCTCGTCATTTTTTTGAATAGACCTAGTTTAGTGTTAAGTAAAGTAAGTGGGCGTCGGGATTGTGAAGTTAAAGTTCACAATGAACTAAACCTAATGGATCTGATGAGAATACCGGGGCCGGTTCTTTTCTCTCGGCCGTCTTTACTTTCCCAGATTTCTCTGGTACCCAGTTATTTCAGGCTGGGAAACTTGGAAATGATAGTGAGTTTATAACTCTTTTTTTCTTCAGTTAATATCAAATTTAGACGTAAAATATCAATGATTCAAAAAAACCCCCGCGCAAAATTTGAAATTAATTTGCTTATGCTTTTTTTTCGTTTTTTTTTTTTAAGCCAATAAGCAATTGTACACTGTCGGAGGTCACGGGTTCGAGACTTGTCTCGTTCCGGATCCAAGTCGCTCCCAAGCTTACCCAGCCTGAAATAATTGGGTACCAGAGAAATCTGGGAAAGTAAAGGCGGCCGAGAGAAAGGACCCCCCCCCCTACTCTGATTAGTGCCGTTGGACTTAGTAGATTGTGAACCTTAACTTCACAATCCCGACGACGCCCTGTCAAGGGTATGGAACTCACTTTACTTTTACTTACCGTAATTTATGACACGATGGGAGATGCCATTCAACAATAACACTCCAAAAAAGAAAAAATAGCACTCCGTGTTGCTTTACCATCCAATCAAACCGGTAGGAAAGATCTAGGGGCGTATAACGATTTTTTTTTGGCCTATTAACCTACACAAGTAACGCTCGTTATAATTTTTAATTACTTTACTCATCTCCGATACATTTAGATCGCGATGTAGGTTATCAGTACGCATGCACCATGATGCATCAGCTATTATTCGGAGTATATTTGACTGGCATCGCCGCATAATTTTAATATTACACGCTGATGTTGTTTCCAAAAAGAGATATACCGTAGGTTCGCATTTTCATTCACATATCGCTTACAAAAGTATTTCCTCTTACGTAGACTTGAAATGCTGATTATATATTCATTTAGCGGGTTATTTCAATAATAAATTTTGGAAAAAATTAGTCAATCAGGGCAATGATTTTCCATTATGACATATTCTTTTGTTTTCAAGAAAAAACCATGTGCTTTATAATAAATTTTTACATGCATAAAAAATTAAAAATAAATCAACTTTAATGATTATGAAAAAAAAAGCATATCTAAATTTTATTGAAAAAATTTCTTCATTAATCTTAAAAAGTTATTTTCCGATTTTCATGTTCGTTTTCAACATACATATATACGTAAAGTCAAATATAATTTTCCATTCGAATAACTTTTAAAAGTGATTCTTTATTTTGACCTTCTGAGTCTTTGACTCGCGCTTCTGTCCTTTCTCATTTCTCTTTTCCAATTTTTTCTTCGTTAGCTTCTTTCGTTTTTACTATTCGAAATTTTTCCTCCATGTAACTTCCCTTCCTAATTATTTGCTTTGGGTAAACGTCTACTTCCCTACCGAAACAGAAAAAATTTTAACCTGTGAGATCAAAAGATTTTCATTATTTTCCAGGAAATAATTTTAAGCAGTTTACACATTAGGTTTCATTAAATATTACTTTAGATGCACTATTTTTAGAAACTTCAGTTAATTACTCCTCTTAAAGAATAACGAACCAAAAGTAACGGCACGAATTTTTAATAAGTCAGTTCTCCGTTAATTTTTAAAATATCTATTCGATGTAATTGTCTTTTTGCGGGGACGAATTTTACCAAAAAATAAAATTGATGATGAGCTATTTTTAAAATTACATTCCCCGGCAGGGGTATAAACTAAAAAACACATTACATTATTATTTAATATCGTCTGAAGTTGAAAAAAACAAAATTCCGTATTTAAAGTCAAAGCGTGTAAATTAATTTTTGTACTTTACTTAAAAAGTGCGCTTTTTTTTTTTTTCTTTTTGATTTTTGTATTTTTACCAATTAACACGGAGAATTTTTCATCACACCAGCCAGAATCGTAAATTAGTTACACCTTTTTTCTTTAAAAAGATATACAAATCCCCCCGAGTATTAATTGCGCCTGACCAGTTACGTGCTAAATACAACAAAAAGGTTAAACACTGATATTTATAATGTGTAAACTATTTCGTTCCACATTTTAAAATCCATAGATTTTCCAATAAAATACGTTTCTCGTGTAATTTGTCAATGGACAAATAACATTTTGATAAAAAGCTATTGTAAACCGATCTATTTTATAATATAAAATGTCTAAATTTTAAAATAAACGATATTTCTATGAAATTTACTCATGAAGTGAGAATTTATTAACTTATGGAACAGATTTTTTATTTAAACAGTTGAATGATGTTTCTTTACGTCCATCAAAATCAAAGAGAAAAAAACTTTTTCAAAACACCTTTCACCTTTTTTCTTACAATTCAGGTTTCATATGCTATTGTAAGTAACGTTCCTGCGAAAAATTTAAAAAGAAAAGGTATTTTCAACGAACTATCTACGAACAGGATATCCCTTATGAATGGATTACTTTTAACAGTGAAACTATGTTGTTTTTGTTTTTTTTGATGCCATATATTAGGTCTATAGACGAGTGACAGAAATTGTATGTGTCAACATCCTTTGCTGACGTTATCTCTTTTTTTCTGCACAGAAAAGTAAGAATAGTAATAGTGACATGTTTTACACCCATTCATTGTATATTTCATTATGTTCTCCTGTTAGAAAAATTAACGATTTTCTTAAAAATTTTAAATAGCCAATTGTACAGATTATTGTAGGTAGATAAACTTCACTTTTTTATTTAACCATTCAGGATTGAATAGAATGAACAAATTAAAACGTTGCACTTACAACAATTCATAGAAAACAACTTCATTCGTTCTTCCTCGTACTACAGTCATTGGTAAGAATAATCCGTTCGAAAAATATTCCATTTGCAGTACATATCTTCAGTGTGCTTGTTAGCAATTCGTTTTCCGCCGAAATATTAATAATTGTTTTACAATAAAACTATAAAGAGTCAATTCGAAGAACAACAAGAAAAAGATACGATTTGTTCGATGACAATTTCATCACTTCTGGCTTCTTTTTTTTATCTTTATTGATTCACAGATTATCAAATTTTCAAGATCCCGTTTATTAACTCTTTTCGATCAATCCCAGCGAACCCGAAGTAAACTGGTTAAAGAGTGTGAGATCCGGACCAAAAAAATTAAAAAATATTGAAATAAACACTGGTTTCCACTCCTGTTGCAGAGTTCCATTTTCAGCAAAAAAACGGAAGAAAAATTAATAATTAGGTATGATAAGTGGAAAAAGTGCTTATTTTACGAAATTCAGGTACACGTCATTACAGTGTACACAAGAAGAAAATGAAAAAAACAGTAACGAACATGATGACGCTTAACCGATAAACAATTCTAACGAAATATTTAATTATCTGTTGGACCGCCTCTAATTCGTGTTAAAAATTAGCGCATAATAAAAGAAAAAGAAAAAAAACTTTTAATTGTAAGTAAAACGTAAAAAGAACGGTTCTTCTAAATCAACTATAGTTAAAGAGAGTAACTCTACATTAATACTAATATCAAAATTGATCTTGATTTACACAGTTTTATTCCAAGTATAGACCTGCTATTTATTGTAGTAATATAATTTTAAATATATTTTAGAATATACATTCATTCAAAAATAAATACACTCGCCGCTACCTTATTATTAGCCACGACAAATTGGGAATACAATATTTTTTCACGGCGAGGAAAAAATCAAAGAAAACATTTCTTAAAGTACAAAATTTAAATTGCTTATATTAATAACACGAGCAGATTACAACAATATTTCCATAAAATTCCTTGTCGCATGTATGCTTTTAGTGCTGCTTTACTTTTTCAAAATACTCATTGGCGATCAATATTTGTTTTCTGAAGTAATGACGAAATGACATATATAATATTAGAATACTTTTGAGAAGGTCAAATAGTTGTTTAAAAATCGGAAAATTTTCATTAATTTTATTAAATTTCATTACTAAAAAAGCTGGCTTTATTGATATTTTCGTATGATTTAAAAGTGAATTCTGGTTTATATAAGTTATATTTCACGTTAATAGGAATAACAGCTTCCAAGTGATTGAACACACATATCGTGCAGGATTAAATATCTAGCTCTAAACTACTTATTTTTCAGGTGACTATATTCTAGAAAAAAAATAAAAAAAATTAAAAATAATAAAAGATAAAATTGTCACCAGGTATACTACAACAGCAAAGCAGTTGAACATGATGTGTCAACCGCCAAGAATTCTGTATGATAAGTATGAATTACCGTAAAATTTCAACTTACATAATACTAAATTAAAAACAAATATTTCTTGTAAAGTTTTTTAAAATCATTTTCTCTCTGGCTAATCGACCTGAGCTAGTCAGTTAAGCCCAAACGAATGGGGTTCAAACATGAAAATTGGGAGAATAACTTCTTAAGATTAATGAAGAAATTTTTTCAATAAAATTCAGATGCTAGATCGATTTTGCTTTTTTAAAATTAGTGGTTTTTCATAATCATTAGAGTTAATTTATTTTTAATTTTTTATGCATGTAAAAATTTATTATAAAGCACATAGTTTTTCCTTGAAAACAAACAAAAAAAAAAAAAAATATGTCATAATGGAAAATTATAGCCGTGACTGACTAATTTTTGTCTGTAATATTTTATACATTTCAAGTCTTTATAGGAGGAAATAATTTTTTCAACGAAATATGAACGAAAAAAAAAAAGAAAAAAGCATTGAAAATCGCTGATTTATTTTCTAAGCAAATAGTTCCACCCTATCTATGAATAACGCACACTTTTTGGAAATTACGTAGCAGACAGCTCCGAACTGTGTGCCTAATTGAGAACACTCGTTCATGAAGCATTTACTTATCTCTAAGTTAACCGTGTTAAATCTAAACTAGTGGAGTTTTCGATCTTACCATTAATCTTATACGATTTATTGATAAACCAGGTATCTATTTCTGAATTTTACAATAAATTTTTCCTATATTAATAGTATTTAGATTTCAATAATAATGCTCTCACCTCCGCTAAATATTTTAGCACATTATTTCATTCCGGAGGTATATTTATTTCTCTCACGTGTCGTTATTTTAATCGAGATAACATGGAAACGGTGCTGAGCTTTTACGGCATTTTCGACGATAGACCATTTTTATTATTATTATTATTAAAATGCGGACGACTGAAAGGCATTTTAGCGAAGAAGTGTACGTAGTTGTAGCGTGACTGGCCAGTACTATTCGAACGAGATGATGATATATTCCTTTTCGGTATACTGCAGTAGTTTACGGGCGGTGGTTTTTTTAATTTTTTTTTTTTTTTTTTTTTTCGAAGCTTCTTCTTTCGGCTAAATTATAGTTTAAGCTCGGCTGCGTCGAAGAAAAAAAAAAACTAAAAATAAAGCGACCGCCTCACGCACAAAAAATCAGCTCGATCAAATGAAGAATAGAGATCGGAAGGAACTGTGTGCCTTCGGCAAATTCCAGCAAATGACTGCTGCTGTGGCGCTCAGATCATGCCCGCTTACCGGACGACAGGCTATAATTAGTACGTCCACATCATTTTGCTTTTTTGCATTTTGACCGCCGAACACGAACTCGATGACGCGTCACGAAACATGATTGACAAGCGACGACGGTAGCATATTCGTCTCTGCTCATTAGTGACTAGTGCGTTAATATTGCCGGCAAAAGTTTGGCGCCGAATCTATTTTTGTCTTTCACTGTAGTTAAAAACGCAGCAGAAAATCGGCCGACTAAATCGACAGCATTTATATTCTCGCGGGAAAAAAAATATGTCTACGATCGAATGGAAACTATAATTCGCCTATTGAACGTGGGAAATGACGAGCCTGGTTTTTTGACTTCGTCTTCCGATTGGACGAACGGTTTTCAAAAAATAATTGACGCCTAATTCGGAAAAATTCGCGATTAATTTAGGCAAAAACGATGCAGGTAACGGAAGAATTTCGCTACGTAGATTTCCATGTTTGAGTAATCGATGAGAACTATCGATTTCAGCCGTCGAAAAAGTACAGTTATCTTTATTCACTGGGTTTTAAGTCTTTCCAATTACTCGGCTTACTAAATAGACCAACGAATAAAGTGGTCTCGAAAGACTCGTATAAAAATTAAGATCGCACTATCGCATCGAAACTAATAATGAACGAGGTACAATTAAAGTTTAAAGTGTAAAATATATATGAGCGCAAAACGCGCTTTTTGCAAAAGTATAGAGGGAGGTTGTTCTATTTTTAAAATTTCGTAGACCAAAATAAGTATTTCTTACAAATAGCTGAGTTTGGGTTTTTTTTGGAGGGGGCTCGTCATTGAGAACCTTACCGGAAACAATCATGAATGAAAAGAAAAAGTTATACAATGAGCCGATCAACAGATATCGTTGAAAAGAAGAAACGAGACAAAACGCGGGGGCAAAGTAAGGAGCAGGAAAACTAGTTCACCACATTGAAGGAGATGATTGCTGAAAAAGAGCACATGATCAAAGGTTGTAAACAACTGTATTATTTGAATGAATAAACAATGTGCGGAAGAATCCGACAAGAAACGTAAACGGGAATCTGGTAGTAGAGAATGGATAGAACGCAAGCGAATAGACAACAGCAGAGCGTCGAAGTGAAGAAATAGGAACATAATGGATTAGAAGGAAGACCGGGTTGAACAGATAAAAAAAGCGATTGTTAGAAAAGTAAGAAAAGCTTATACATCCGAATAAAGTCTGAAATGGAAATTTTTACATATAGTGGTAGGAGGTTAGGAGGTGGGAATGTTTTGAAGAAGAAGAAAGAAGAAGAAAGAAGAAGCAGCAACTCGAGCTAAAGAATCAGGTTATTACCAAAGATGTCAGAATGGCCAGGAATACACAGCAAATATCAGTACGAATCGCGTGGAGAAAAGAAATAATCTGAGTAAAAGAACGTATAATATGGAGAATATTAAAGCCATCAAGAAGGGGAGAAAGGCTTGGAGAGCATTCGTGAAAATCAAAAAATTGTTGAAAGATAGACGATTAGAGGAAACGAAGATAACGGGACGTAAAATAGCCATTAATTCGGCAGCAAATATAGAAAAGGAGAAAGGAAAACAAAAGGATTTGGCAGGGTTATAAAATCTAAAATACCGACACCGGTAGATGCCCTCGAACCATCAGCGCAACTCGGCTGCATGAGAAGGAAAGAGAGCATTGATAGTGCTGCGGAATTCATGTTTAATTACGGCTTGGAAGAGAGATTTTGAAAGGGAGAGCACAATAAACACCTTTTTACGAGTGCAAAATTGTTTCTTTTAAAATACAATAAAACTGTGTTATCGTTAGGTTGTTATACCGAATTAAAGGCGTCAGGTGCCAATCTTCTCTTTCGATTGACTTAAAATCAATCGAAAGAATTCTACGATTAATTTTGTTAATTCGGTAAACGAAAAACATCGAATGTTATTATTCATTTTATCATTCACGGTAAAAATCCTCAATTTAGACGAATTAAGACCATCCTATTTGTTTTAGATTTTTCTGCTACAACTGATTATTTTTTGTAGTAATTTCATTTTTAATACTTTCTGTAAATTTTAGCATTGATCTGATAGTTATTACACTGGCAATATTGCAATCTTTACAAACCTTTCCGGCTGATCGTGTAACTTTTTTTCGCCGAAAGAAAATCTTGTACTTCATCCGTTTTTATTGGTCAACCTTTCATTTATTTCGATAAAATTGCGTTTGTCAAACGTTCTACCGGCTAAGCATTTGAACTCTATTTTTTTTTTTTTTTTTTAATTTTTTTGAGCCTATCGACAAAGCACCTCCGCTCAGAAACAATGCGAAGGAGGAATGGTTAGTTAAACACCGACACAATATCAGAGATTGACGGAATGAGAGTAGAAAGAATTGAAACAATGAACAACGAAGGAATGCCAGGAGATAGGAGACGCAATAAGAAGTAGAAAGCCCGATAGATAGTAAATTAGAATAAAGGATGTTCCGCCGAGAGGGACGGACATTTAAAAAAGATATGACTAGGATCACAAATACCCTCTCGTAAGTAGGATGAAGAGAACAGTTCGAGGAGGTATACAAAAGAAAACGAAAGCGTGATGAAGGTTTCGAACTCTCTTATTTTCACCGAAACAGTCGAATATTATTGTTATTCATTAAATTAATGTAACATTCCGCTTTTATTTTCTTACATATATCTATACGAATTTCAAGGGATTAAAACAGGAAATTAAAATGTTAATTATTTTAAAAACGATTAGGGGTATAAAAATAATATTTGGGACAAATAATTTCACGTTATATACATATTACTCTTAATATATTTTCGTTCAAAAATACCAGATGAGCCTCGCGTGAACAAATTGAGATTTAGTTTTTACAACATCGATGTTTTTGACGCATACGACGAAAAATGCAAATAATTAAATACCGCAAAGTTCGTTTATTTTTGTAGCTCCATCCGAGCAGTTTCACTCCGCATATCTAATATTCATATTGCGAGGGATTCCCAGGCTCCCGGATAAGTTCACAGCGGACGCAATATTCCCACGCGATTATCTGATCTTGGAGCGTTCGATTCGTTCGTCGAAGGCATTTCCAAGTTCAAACAGAGATCAATTAATAAACTAGTAGTCCGATAAAAAATTTCCATAACACGATTGGAAATAACTAGGTGGTCAGTACAGGAAACTTTAAAACCGTTTCCACAGCATTATCGTTCTTGTCTCGAAATCTCTTACATCGTGACATCGTCTTTCAATGTGTCCCACTTCACATTATTCAAAAATACCCTTCTTCTTACGCAAATAAATCTTAAAAGCATCCGCACCCAATTTAGTCGAATGCAGAAGGATTATTTTTAACAAGGGGATTGCGATTTACCGCGTTTATTTTTAATTTTCTTCCACTAGTTTTAAAGTGATCTAATTTAATTCGGTAACATGACATTTGTGCTTTTTTGAAAATACCGTCATAACACTTATAACGTAATTATTAATCCTACCAGCCTCAGCTGAAAAATTTGTAGCCAAATGTTCTAGATTTCCGAGCATTGCGAAAAAGCGAAGATTATATATGATAACCTTTTCTACGCGCAAAAGTTACAAACTTATGAACAAGTAATTTGGGACGTGGCCAGCAACTAGTGAGGGATTTTTCAGAATTTACCTGCAGGAATACCGCGATATCTGGCAAGTTTTTACCGGTTCTATGCCGGCAAGGCTGATAAGGAGGATGATAGAAAGAACTACACTCGTTGGCTCCTTCTTTCGTTTTAATATTGTTCAGTCTCCCTTGTGTCCCTTCCATCCTCCTATCTTAAATTTGACCTGTGATGTAAATCACCTCCTATTCGAATGCTCATCTATCTCCTCAGAACGCGTGGTCCTTTATTCTAATTTACTTAGCCTTGGCCTCCCGACCCCTTACTGTGCCCACTACATTCTTGCTCTTCCTTCTCTTTCTGTTGTTCCTATATTGGCTATCTTTATTTCTTCTGTTTCTAATCGCTTCCTGATTTAACTTTCAAGTCCCTACGCTTCATTATTTGTTAGTCCTTTGTGCTGGGTAAATGTCCTGAGTTGACGCGCCCAAAATTTAAAAAAAAAAAAAAAATACGGAACCGATAATTGCTTAAAGGCTAGGAATTGACAACGTAAGATTTTACTCTTACGCTGTTTATCTTACTAATATTACGAATGTAGCAATGCGTTCGGCTATAGGGCTTTTATTATTCAAAGTGGGAAAGTGCGTTTGCTAATATGCATGTCGATTGTTTTGAATAAATTAGGCAAAAAAAATTTTACGTAAAATTGTATGTATCGTTAGTGAACTATTTTTCTCGTTCAGTTGCGTACGTTTTGTGTTGGTTTTGTAATTGATGAAAAAATAACGGACGAAAACACTACAAATAGTACGTTCAAAAAGTTGTGTGGGACTACCTTAATGAAAAAACAAAACAGATTTGCCTATAACATTCGTCTACCTTTTATTAAATACCGCATTTAACTTTCCAAATACCACGGTATTTTATTAACCGTTAGTAATAAATCGCCATAATCGAGCTTTTGATTCGTTAATAAAACTATTTTTCATTTTGATCCGGCTTGATTACTGTTCTTCTCGGCTGAAATCAATTTCTATATTGTCTTCTATGTTGGAATTTTTCGAATTTTCCGTTGCTTTTCGAATTTCGGTGTTAAAACATGAGCAAGAAATCTTCCACAGAGATTTGGTATAGTTGCAACTTCATGTGTGTGACTGTATCAACATCCTTCGGGATCTATAGCCGTAATCGGTAAGAAAGAGCTGGTGACAATAGCGCGTAGTAGACGTGATTTGAATTACATGTAAAATACTGCTACGAGGAATATGATACTTATTTTTTATAATTAACAGACACCTTTTTTAAAACAAATTTTAAAATGTTTAAACATAATTTATTTACCGCTTAATTATTACATTATTATTTTATTATAAGTAAATAGTAATTTTGGGTCTTTTCTCTTCGTCCCCTACATACATAGTTCATTCTTCGACCGTGCTCTATTTGTTAAAGTTCATATTCAACTCATTCCGTTTATTTCATGTAAGGGCGATCCACTTATATGTGTTTAACCCGCGCTAAGTGTCATTTCGGTTAACTGCTCAACGTACCAAACTAACCTACCGTAAACAATTATAATATATAATATTTAAGTTATTATTACTATTTTAGATTGTTTTATTAATACGATTTAAAATTTAATTTATCTGATGATTTATAATTTCATATTTACCGGTATTAGTTTTTGTTAATGTTGATTTTTAAATATATTTATATTTCATGTTTCCATTGTAAATTGTGTAATGTTTTAATTTATTAAATTAATTTCATATTCTGTAATTGTTCATATAAAATAGTTCCATTTATACTAACAATAAGTTAAGATACGAAATTGTTGCAATGTGTAACATTTGAAAAAAATTCTTTTTGTTTTACATTAATGTTTTTTTGTTTGTTTTTTTTTTTTTTTAGTAATAATATCGTCGCTTATTAATTTAGTTCGAGAAATTAATACAAAAGAAGAATCAGTTAAATTTTTTTAAGAAAGGGGAATTTTACATAAAAAAAGTGTGTGCAAGAGTGATCATGAAATAACACTTTTTTTTAAGTGATAAAAACGATCGATTTTTTGTAAAATATTTTTATAATCAATACTTTTATAATACACTGCTTAATATCATTTTTGTCAATTGTTTTAATAAGCTATTTAATATGCAAATTATTTTTATAATTAATACTATTTATAAGTAACGTTTTCTCGCATGAATGCGAAAATTAACTCAACTAAAAATGAACTATGTGGCGGACTAAGAGAAAAGATCCGTAATTTTATTTCCAAATTTTACGAAATATTTAGAAATTAAATACACTTGTACTCGTACCTGTATGAATTCTACATTCTTCCTTAAAGAAAAAAGAAAAAACGGAAAAGTCCGAGACATTATTTTATACCCTTTAATTCGACAACACGTAAAAAATTTTGAATATTACAATACCAAACCTGTGTTGGAAATGTTTGTGATTCAAATGAAATGCAGAAATTAAAAGACACCACAAAAAACTATCTAGGTACATTTTGAACTTCGTTCATATACTTTGTTAAAGTTAATTATGTTAAATAATAACGATAGAATGAATTAACTTTTATTTGCTTTTAAATTTTATATCTTTTAAATGACACCGCAGTTACAAGTTAATAGCGTCAAGTAATCTTTACAAAAAAATGACGTCAATGCTTACGTAATTCAAATTACGCCATTTACTTACTCTGAGCTGTCACAACGATTTTGTGTATACTATATACTTGATTAACGTTTTTCGTTCGTACTGTTTTTGCGACCTGCTAGGGAACGCTGATCCCTTTGAGAACGTGAATTCGAATACTTTTAATCGTTACCGCGGTAGAACCTCATAAAAAATCAGTACACGAATAAATTAACATTTTCGGAGATGATTTAAAATTCAGAGGTTCCGCAAAAGTCAGTTCTTTTTAACCGCAGCCTGAGAACTTTCTGAACGTAGGCCGTATTTACAATTCACGAACGAATAATAAATATCGTCTTGTTATAAACGCTAAACATCTTTACATATGTGCAACACTAGTAATCATTTATTATTTTTTCGTTACGCCTGGTACAACATTACTGTTTTAAATCGCCAAACATTTTTAGTACTCAATCGATATCGATGTTTTTCGTATAATTTTTTTCCCCTTTTTTAAAATAAGTTGTGGGTCCCACAAGGCATACTGCTCGCCTGTGGAGTTATAATACTTCTTAATACTTCATTTACATTATAAACAGGACACATATCATATTATTACACTTGACGGACATCCGTCTTAAATACACACGATCGATTCTTCACCATTTGCCCACATACAATTAAGAGCTAACTTACTGTCACTCATTTACGTTATCAACCAGCCCCACTGCTTAATTATTAGTTTCCAAAGTTCTGTCCTTGTTAAATCATCTGGAATTTGTGCCAGCAATTTAATTAATACTGCCTCATCAGTGTTGTCTATCTTGCTATTTACATTTTTCGGTCGAGTATAGTACACCTCCCTATCATTCCTAGTTGTTCTACCTCTTTCCGTCGAAGATAATGGAATATTTTTAGTGTTATACTCAAGCAGTCGGTGATAATAATATAACACATCTTTGGAGACATTTCTTTTTTCTTTCTCCACCGGCTAATGTTACTATTAACCTGAGATCCTTTTTAGCGATTATTATCTTTGAGCATTATACCAGAACAGAACCCCTAATAAGCTAACAAGCTTTGTAATCGCTGTTTTTATCGCCCTTGTATATTAATTACAACGTAATTCTTAGGCTACCCCCCATTCGAAAAAATGTCCCAATTTTATGTAACGCTAAATGTCTCAATTTTATGTAACGCTAAATGTCCCAAAAAAATGTCCTAATTTTATGTAACGTTTGTTATATTTTATAGAATTTTTGCTATTGTTATTTAAAAAATGTCACAATTTTATGTAATGAAATATGTAACGAAAAATGTAACTAAAAAATGTCTTAATTTTATATAACGGAAGTTAAATGTTAGAATAGGATTTTTGTGGTTATGTTATTTTTTGTGTGTGTTGATGCCAGGAAGAATTACGTTGTAAATTTTGATCATTTTATACAAAGTATAGAAGAGAAAGAGACAGAAATGAAAGTAAGAGGGGTCAAGGGACGTCATAGAACACGTTATTATTTTTTTTGCATCGAAGTCGAGAAGAATGACGTTGTCAATTTTAATCATTCTATAAGAAGTGTAAATGAGATGGAGCTGGAGGTCTGGAGATGTCCCAAGGCGGGGTTAAGGGGCCACGAAGGACCCAATTTATACATATATATGTATGTGTAGGTGTGTGCGTGTTGACAAAATGAAATATTCCTGCACTCCATATCAGGTATAAATAAACTCATGAAAAATGAAAATTTGCCGAAATAATATAATAGTAATCATTAGCGATGTTTAGTCAGAAGGGAACAGGTTAATTGGTGCTTATATGAGAGAAGCACAGATTGTTTTAACGAAGAGAGAGGAGTAATAAAGTATCCATCAGATATTATTGTCTTTTAAATTACAGTAAATCTACTAACAGAAAAGTTAAATAACAGAAATGTTCACGATTTCATCGTAATCAACTCTATCAGTTAGGATAGCCTATGAATAAACTGGTACTGGTTTAATGCAAAGAACATGGAACAAAAATGGTATATAAACTTTTTCAGTATCGTAATTACACAAGAATACTATTAAGTAGAATATCTTTGAAATATTTTTCATAAATCCTCTGTACATAACATTGTGCGAATTTAAAAATAAATCGGTATAAAAACTATACAAACTAGTCAGCATGAGCGTCGCCAAGAGGGGACAGGGAAGGGCCGTTGCCCTCCCCCTGGAGCCTCGAAACTTTAGTATTCATAGGAGCGTAATCATGGACAATTTGGAAGATCTTTATAATAAAATAACAGAACAATTTGCCAGAAACCCACGAAGATTATGTTTTAATTAAGATTATATTGTTGTTTAATAAAATATTAAGCTTTACAAATTATACATTTTATTTTTCCTATAACTGATGTCCTCTTTCTATTATTTTGCCTCCTCCCTGACTCATCGGCTAGCGACGCCCTTGCTATTCAGTATTGCGTAATGGTTTTATTTAAATTTTTGTCTGCTACATTTTTTATATTTCAAAAATATTTCATAAATAAGGCAATTTCTTTTATGACAAATAAAAGAATAAGGAATCACAATTTATACGAAGTAAAAACTCTTGCTAAATCAATTCGTACAAAAATCAATCAGTCTAGTCATTTTTGTAAATACCATTGCGTAATTTTCTTCCTTACGATATCGTCTATAATATGTAGGTATTATATCTATAATGCATGCATTTATACATAACATGTATAAATGAAATGATGTAAACAAATCCGGTTGTTTTCAAAGTTAACGATTTCAGGATTTCTCACAATATTTCCAGTTACAGTGCGAAGGATATGAGTAACATTTAAAGAATGTTCTGAGAACCGGACTGTTCGTAACTTCAAAACAAGAACGATCTGAAATATTTAATTCATATCCGCCCGGTAATTTCTCAGCTTGGTGCTTCCAGAATCAACACAGTCCTATCATAAAAAGAATACTGCCAAAACAATAAATGACGTTTAATCCGGTTTTCACGCACATTTGGTTTCGTTAATAGTTTCGCGCGCTATTCATTCATTCGTGATTCTTAATTATTTATCGAACTGTTTTATGATACATCGATATACGAAAAAGTTTGTATATCGATATATGCGCGTTTTTTTCTCGTTATTTTGTTTCTATCATCGATAAATTACGTAGAGCAAAAATTATTTATTTTGAACATGATTGGCGTATTTTTCCGGAATCACTAGTTGATCTGAAATGAACGATATCGTTGAAATCGCTCTGAAGTCTAGAGGTGACTTAAACTTTAGATTATTTTGGGTTATCTTATATATTACTTGTCAGAACGATCGAACTCATCAAACTTGTCTCTTTATTAGGGTGTAATACGAAGTTGCAGGTAAAAAGCGATCCATCCGTCTTCACTTTGTGTATTTTAAGGTTTTTTTTTTTTTTTTGTGTCTCTTTCGACATTTGTTTTTATAGATATATCAACAGGATTATTGTGCTTGGTATAGAAGTTCTGTCATTTTCAGCGTAAATTAATTTATCCATTTCGAGTTAAGTGTAAAAAGTCTCCTAACGCACTGAATACATCCAGGTTATGGAAAAATTTCAGCTATTTCTTGAACATTAACTTGCCCGAGTATCGACCAGCTTTTGTGAATGTCTGAAATAATTTTCAAATTTTTCGATTAGTGGTTATTTCAATCGGGGAGGGGAGGCTACCTTTTCCTCTACCTGATTGCTGGCTACTTCGGATTATTCGAAATTAGGACTTATTCCTGTATTTAATTACAGAAGCCGCAATGGGTAGCCGTTTAAAGAAAAATATACAATAAATTCCAGATTATGTTTATTCATCTTGCGCAAATGTTTCGGAATACCGATTATTTCAAATTAAAGTATGTATATTAACCAAAAAAATTATTAAAAAACAATAAAGTAATGCGAAAAAGTTAATTTTAAATTTAATAAAAATTCAAACGCGGCATTTATTACATTTGTATAATATAAAAACACAAATCACTTCAAACTTGTTTTGTGGGGTAATTTGTACAACATGACCAAAAATGTGTAGGTAGATTCAAATCCGCTAATGTTATATAAAATTTTTGATCCTACAATTTTTATTATTAATTCTTATTATCTTTACTTCAATTCTTTATACATAACTGTATAAAGACTTGTATAATAAAAATTTATAGTTTTTTATTAATTGCCTACATTTCTATAAACGGTAAACATATTTTATATTTAACGAGTTTAGTAATAATAAAATAGGATTACAAATATTTATTTCTATTTTATACGGCTTATCAATTAATATAAATAATATTAAAACTATAAAAAATCTGCCTTTGCATTTAATGGACTTAGATTCCTTCTCCACACGCAAACATTTAAATTCACTCTCACTAGTGATCTCTTAGTGCAGCTTACATAGTCACTTGCTTTGTAATCACGGTAATTGGAATATTTTTGCATAGTGATACTAATAATAATAATAAAATTTCCAACAATAGTTATAATAGTGGTGTCAGTGGTAATAATAACAGCAATAATAATAATAATAATAATAATAATAATAATAATAATAATAATAATAATAATAATAATAATAATAATAATAATAATAGTAATAACAAAAACGTTATTAATAATAATCAAATCAAATCATTTATTAATAGTAATAATAATAATAATAACACTGGAAATAATGTTCACATAAACATAAATAAATATTCATAGAGATATAAGAGCATTAATGAATATTAATAATAATTAAAGTTGTACAAATTTAATCTTTACTTACATAATTTCAGATGATATAAATCGTAAAAACAGATAAAGCAACAGTTGTTGCAACGTTTACTATAACATATAAAAGAATTATTACCACAAGAGCAATTTTTTTTTTTTTTTAATATTTCATTTTAAAACAAATTTTTTATTAAACAGCACAGTTGAATTTAATGTTTATTAATACTTTTATTATTATTGCGTGCGTATATGCATATTTATGTAATATTACACATGTAATTAAAAAAAGAAATTAAAAGTTAGTCGTTAAATAATTTAAATGTTTAAAAATTTTTATTATATTTAAAAGGTTTAAAATGAAGATATTCTTAACAGAGTGGTGGAAACTCGCAGTTTATTGAACACCATCAAGAAACGTAGAACCATAATGATGGGGCATATACTAAGAAATTATGAAATATTAACCAAAATTATAAAAGGAAAAACAAGGAGAACTAGATACAGAGGAAGACCGAGAAATAGTTCCATGTCGCAAATAATTAAAAACATGAAGTGCACAACATACAACAAATTAAAAGTAATATCAGTGAATTAAAATCTGTTCTAAACTCTACTAGTCCTACACCGGGTTTAGACGGTATTCCATATATTGTCCTTAAAAATCTGTCTGAGCAGTCCCTTGTGTTCCTCCTTGAACTCTTTAATTCTTTCTTGTCCAGAGGTATCACTCCCTTTTCCTCGAACTCTTTCATTATCATTCCTATCCCTAAGAAAAATTCCTCTTTACGCCCTATCTCCTTGGCATCGTGTTTTAGGAAACTTTTTGAAGGTATTCTGAACAAGTGTGTTGTTTGGTGGCTGGAACGTAATAATTTACTTCCTTATAATATTTTTGGTTTTCGGCTAGGCATCGGCCTTGCCGATTGCATTAGCTCTTTTGTTTCCCATATTTATAAATTTTTCATTCACAAACAGTATACAGTTGCTTCTTTTTTTGATATTTCTTCAGCCTTCGACAACGTTCGTTTGCCAACCCTGAGAGATGCAATGTCAGCAATTATTTTTCCAGTCAAATTCACCTCCTTAACAATTAATCTCATGATGAATCGCACTCTACACATTTTCTCTCCAGAGTTTCTAGCTCCAAGAAGTGTATTTCGTGGTCTTCCCCAAGGTTCCCCTCGCAGTCCTACTCTTTTTAACATTTACACTGTTGCTATGGCATCTCTTCCTTTAAACTCCCTTTCCTTATTCTTTGTCGATGATATTGTTCTTTTTTCCTCTTCTTGCGACATCGCATCTGCCAACGAGACGCTTAATTCTTCCCTGGCTGCGCTACAACATTCTCTGTCGTCTGTTCATCTTTCTATTTCTCCTTCCAAATCTTCTTGCATGGTTTTCACTCTGCGTCCGTACAACCCCGCTTCATTTAATATTTCCCTGAATCGGATGTCACTTCCTCGCGTTAGTTGCTTCTGCTACCTTGGAGTTTACCTAAATAGTCGACTAATCTTTTCCGAGCATATCAGTTATCTTTCTCGATCTACCATTAAAAGACTGAATTTACTGAAATCCTGTTCACCAACCAAATGGGGTGGTGGTCCTTTTGTACTCATTTCCTTGTATAAGTCTATTATTCGTTCCAAATTCGATTACTGTTCATTTATCTATGGCTGTGACTCTAAATCCCTTCTTTCCAAATTGGATAGAATACAGAATTCTTGTCTCCGTGTATGTCTCGGTGCTCTTAAATCTTCTCCTATTTCAGCAATGCTTGCTGAATCTAACACATCTCCTCTTTCAGTTCGAAGATCTTATTTGGACTATCGTTTTCTTTCTGAACGTGTATCATGCATTTCCTCTCAACTTATCCCTTCCTACATTCCCATCGCCAGAAACTGCCGTTTTGTTCCTAATAAAATTCCCATCTTAGTCCTTATATCTCGCCGTCTTATTTTTTTTTTCGTCCCATATAATTTCCAGTACGAATATGCCTTATTTTTCCTTTAATTATTTTGATCTTACACACCCTCCCAAAGTATATTTTCTTTCTAATTCGTCCAGGTCTATGCCTCAGGCGATTATTAAACAGAAATTTCACAGCAGTATCAGTTTCCTCTTTCCTTTTCATGTACTCATCTTCACTGATGGCTCTAGGGGGTCTAGTAGTGTTAGGGCTTCCTTTATTATCCCCGTTTTTAACTTTTTCGAATCCTTTCGTCTTCCGCCCAAATGAATTAATGACTATCCTACGTGCAATTATATATATCTCCTCTAATCGTAACTTTTCCCACTATCTGATAATATCTGTCTCCATGAGTGCCCTTCAGGCTATCAGTTTACCTCTTCCCCCTCCCTCATCAGACTTCATCATTGATCTCTTATACACAATCTTTCCTTTCATCACTCTATCCGTGTTGATCTGCTGTGGGTCCCTGGTTATAGAGGCATCGAGGGTAACGAAATGGCGGATGCTTTGGCTCAGGTTGTTGCCCGCTTCCGCTTTTACTTTAAAAAGATCACTGTAAGAAATTTCACTTTAAATTTTAGTTGGATATGTACCCTTCTTCTTTTACCAATGATAGTTCCTTCTACCTCATAATTCAACCTAACCTTCCTACTAATTCTTGGTTCTCAGAATTCCCTTCTTTTCCACGTTCTGTTATTATCCCTATTATTCGCCTACGCTTCAATCACACTTTATTGCCCTCTTCCCGCTATCGTTTCTCTTTGGTTTCCGCTCCTTATTGTCCTCTACATCCGAATGAGGAACTTATCTGTGATACTAATTACACTTTCTTTGAGTGTTCTGCTCTTTCTACGGAACGCTCTTCCCTTTATTTACTCCTTTTAAGGTCAAGACTTCCTGCTCCCTACTGTGCTTCCTATATCCTGTCCATTCTATCTCAATCTGTTGTTCCTGCCATTGGTTACTTTATTTCTGCCATTTCCGATCGAATTAAGTTTTAAGTAGTTAACTCTTCTTCCTATTGTTTCTGGGTGAGGTCGTTGGTTGACGAGCCTAAAAAAAAAAAAATTAAAAGCAACAGCATGGAATAGGATTGAATGGGGAACACGAACCGAACGGTTCGATGATTGATTGATTGATTGATACAGTTATGTGTAAATAATTAAGGTAATTAGATAATAAGAATTAATAATAAAAATTGTAAGATCAAAAAAATTAAATCTTCACAATCAGCATCCGATGATGCAGCGATAAGAGTTTCTTAATTTTTTTGTGCATTTTATTGATTAGTATTTGAATTTTTTTGTCTTTTACACTTGTTTAGGTTTTCGTAATTGTCGCATTTAAGTCTGGCGGCGACGAATGAAAATTAGCGAAAACGAAATAATCGCTAATAGTCGCGTGGGAAGTAATGATAAACACGCATATCATCGTATGCATGCGGACATAATTGTACATATGTATGTTTTGCGATAATAACCGATTACAATAGCCAGTTTTAAGAGCAATTTTTCATACGCATTCGCATTGCAGACGGAATATTGTCATGAGTGTTAAATCTGTTCAATAAGAATGTCCGAATTAGCCCAATTAGTCTCGGCGCTTGAAATAGAACAATTAGAATAAGATAAAAAAGAATACGTCGATTAGAGCCACGCCGTTATTGACTTTAGATTCGTATTATGTTTAGCGGGATTCGAAGCTTTCGCTGATCGATTTCTATTTCGATTTTTAATCGACTGAACCATATTTTTTTAAGGTACATCATTTTCAACAGTAATGGTGCAACTTGGCTATGATGTCACTGACCTTTACTTTCATTATTGCTTTATGATGTCACTTTTTCCCTTTGGCTTTAGGATTCGATTTTTTCTAAAGTTTTCGCATTACTTCGAGCAGAGACACAGCGGTATGATTTTAGCGGCGTACCTTTCTTTTTTTTTTGCAGTTTGAGTAGGAGACCGAAAGTCGAGAGGAAATCGTAGTATTTCGATAATTTCTGCTATTTCTGGCAATTCGTAGTTTACATTGTTAACTTTATTTCATATACCATTGTTTCCCATGAATGTGGGGAGCATTGATCAAACATTTCCGGATAAAATGAATGCGATTATTTTAATATTAAAAACTTCCGGGCTAAATGCTCTAGTTACAGTAACATAATGTACAATCTCCGCCAACGTTGACTGTGGCCTGTTTTCTAATAGATGTCGGCCCATTTACGTAATATTTAGAGTTTCTCCGACTATACGTAAACACGTATATCTGGTTCGGGAATTTATTTTTTAAATGATATTTTAATTCTCGCATTTCTTCTATTAAAGTGTATTCCTAAATATTTAAGACACATTTCAAATAATTTCTCATTTAGTTTTAGATATCGGCCACTATTCGATTTCGTTTTGTTCTTTCGGTTAATACGATCAATTGCAATTATGCTATATTGTTGTTTATTTGGCTAAGACTTTTTATTTTATGGCCGACAAGGATGTTGACGACTGTAAAGGATTATAATATCGTTTGGGTGTTGTTTTCTTTTTTACATGCCTTTGAATTTACATACGCATTGTGTAAAACAGTAGACTAAATGCGAATCCATGTGGAATTCTTCCGTTTTGTAATTTATTTGTTATCGCATTTTACGCCGTAACATTTAGTCTAACTAGTGTGATTCGGGCAGTTTAATATGGAATCCTGGATTTGGAATGTACGGGGAAAAAGTGGAAGAAAGAAAGCTTCGAAAAAAACTGTCGATTCAAAGGAACGATAGAAATATTTAGATTTTATGGAAGAAAAATGTGCAGTTCGAATTAACATTGAAAATGTACAAATTCCGGAGAAAAACTTGTTACTGTTTATAAAAACGAACGGCAACACAATGACCAGCATATGAAAATACAAAAAAGGAATAAGAAGAGCTTTGAATTTTCGTATTTTATTTTATCGAATCGCCGACAGCCGGTAGCGAAGTGAGACTGCCTTCAAAACTGCAACAAATTATTGAAAAAGAGTCGAAGACTTTGGCCTAGGAGCAAGAGGAACAGAAAGAAGTTGCGGCATAACTTAGCGGTGTGCCCAAAAATATGGCATGTGATACCTGGTAACGCTTTAAAGATGGACTGAAAAAAACCTTAATTTTTCGGGCGGGAGCCAAAAAAAATTCTTTTATAGTATATCGACCTTCAGAAAGATCGTATTATTAATGTTCCCAGGCGAGAGTAATTTAGAATGAACTATTACTTGTGTCAAACAAGAGTCCTCTTACGCCTATGAAATGTAAAAAAAACTATAACCGGAAACGTCTTCAGACACTGCGAAAAAAATGTTGGCATTTCCAAGGATATACGATATTCTCACTATAGACAAAAAAATTTAATCTAAGGTGGTTCCTATTGTTACGGTCGGGATCGAAGTAACTCCTTATCGATAATAAATGTAGGTGGAAAATGAGAAATATGATCTCGTGTTTATAAATTACTAGTTTAAAAGTGAAGAGAACTATATATTACTACGAAAATCTAACAATATCAAAATCTCTTAAAGCGAAAACTACCGATAAATAATTCAGCGATCACTTTAGTGTATATATATTTTTTTTTTGTTTGAAATAAGTTGTGGGTCTCACAGGGCAAATATGCCCGTTGTGTGAGTGCCCGACACTCTTATTAACGTTTATTCAAAAAATATATACAATATAAAAATTATAATTTATCTTAACTTATTCTATAATCATACGCATGCAACTACGTAACACGCCCCGTAATACACATCTGTACATTATTACATGCCGACAGCTCCATATTTAAAATGGGAAACATAATCTTCTTTACGACTTAATATCCAGTAAAGACACTAGGAAGTCAAAAACAAAAACATATAAAGAAAGGAACATTAAAAGGTAGAGAGATTCAGAACGTAGCTTGTTGTTCAATCTTTGCACCATTCTTTTAACCAATTTTCCATCTCCTTTTTCCACACACCAATTCTTTTTTCCTCTAATATATGATTCGGGATTGTACTTATCAATTTAATTAAAACCGAATCATCCGTATTATCAATTCGCAGATTTACCCCACGAGGATAGATGTAGTATGTATTACTTAGGTTTCTTGTCAATCGAGTTTTTTGCCTAGATGGTAATTTTATATTATTGACGTTAAATTCTAGTAGTCTGTAATAGTAGTAGTACATCTTGGGGGACATTTCATTGTTTTCCTTCCACCATGTTGATCCAGGAACGTTTTGCTTCCAATGAGGGAGTATGAGTTTCAAACACCTCTTCTGTATTTTACTTATTTTATTTATTTCCGTTTTCTTAGCCTTACATAATATATTTGAATTCCATATAAAATTCTAGACATTATAATTGAGTTATAGTATATACGTAGTGTTCGATATGTGATAGTACCTGCTTTATTTTATATAAAGCTGGAATTGTCTGTCTTATTTTTGAGTTTAAACTTAGAATGTGTTTTTTCCAATTCAGGGATTTATCTATATATACACCTAAATATTTAAAGTCATTTACGTTTTCTAACGGTGGACAAGGACATAAATGGGTGTTGATATTTACATGAAGCTCATGAATGCAATTGTTACTGTGGAGGATAATTCGCGGATCGCGTATTTTATATTTAGAACTATTCCGAATGTGTAATACTTTTGATTTATTTATGTTTATACATAACTTCCTATCATGTGCCCATTTACTAAAATTATCTACATCATCTTGTAGTAATTTTTCCGCCATCTCAAAATTGTTGTGCTCGATTAACAAAGCAATATCATCAGCAAAAACATATACCTTTGCATTTTTAATATGTTTGTGTAACGAGTTGGTATAAATAAGAAAAAGAATCACCTTATAAAGCTGGGGCTTCCCACTCCTTACTGTGCGTCTTACATCTTGTCCCTTCCTTCCCAGTCTGTTGTTCTTGTCCTTGGTTCCTTTATTTCAGCTGTCTCCAATCGAATTAGGTTCTAGTTAGTTGTCTCTTCTTCCCATTGTGTCTGGGAAATGGTCCATAGTTGATGCGCCCAAAAAAAACAAAAAAAAACAAAAAACAAAAGAATCGGGGCTAATATGGTACCCTGACCTACTCCATAGTGAATATTTTTTTCATTACTTATATTCCCTGCAATTTTAACCATGCTTTTCCTATTTATTATATAATCTTTAAACCACTTAAGTTGATTGTTATTGGTTCCCCATCGACAGTCCCATATTTATCCTATTTACAATTGTTCTCAATAATGTTATCGTGCATCTTTTTTCTCTAAAACCGTGCTGGTTTTCATAGAGTAGATTGTTTTTTTCCAGATAATTTCTTAAGTGTTTATCAATGTAGTGTTCTAAAATTTTAGTTATCACAGATGTTATTGTTATTGGACGGTAGTTTTCAAACTGATTTTTCATTCCTTTTTTATATATTGGTCTAACAATACCTCTTTTAAGCCCATCAGGAGTAATAGCTTCCTTTATAGAATAGTTAACCATGTTAGTCAAAATAGGAACAAAAATATTTAAGTCTGTTTTATATCTTTAACCCTAATTTCATCCCATCCAGGTGCCTTATAAACTTTTAGATCATTAATTATTGCTTCTATTTGGTATTTATTTGCTGGCGGAATAAAAAAGGAAGAATAAATACGATTATCAAAATTCGAATTCAATAACTGAATGTGACATTCGTATCTATGATGTTCCACTGAACATATAAAATAATCACTAAATTGTTCAGCAACTGATGCAGTATTTCCAAAATGTTTTATGATGAAATCATCAATTGATATTTTATTGTTTTTATTAACAATATTATTAATTACATTCCATACTTTTTTACAATCATTGTTTGCTTTAACTATTTGACTCCGATAATAATTCTCTTTCGTATTCCTTATTTCAGTTTTTATATCGAATATTGGTTCTGTTCCCTTTACTAAGTTTAAAGTACTGATCTCTGATTTTCATAAAATTGATTATTTTTTGACTCATCCATTCATTTTTAGGACAGTATTTAGTCACCTTTTTACTCTGCCGTACTTCTATTTTGCATTCTTTGTAAAGGCCTTTAAAAACTGAATGTATATTATCATATATATTTCCTCACGTTGTAGAGCACCTTACCTCATTCCAGTTGTGATTAATTATCTTATTATGCAATCTCTTTTCATCGAAAACATATTTCAAAGAGTTACTAATAGATTGAAAATTCCGATTTGAGATACTAAATGCACAACAAATGATGTAATGATCCGATATTTTCGAGTTAATAATTCCCGAAGTAATTTCATTTGTATTATACTTAATAAATATGTTGTCTATACATGACTGAGTACTTCTATCAATCCGTTCTTCTTCTCTCGTAATTCCGTTTATTAACTGAATTCCTCCCCTGACCCATAAATTACGTTTAAAAAATTTTCAGCCTGTACATTACGAAGGGATAAATCAATATTAAAATCACCACAAATCAGGAAATTATCTTTATTGCTTAATTTTTTTTTGGGAGTGAAGCGGTTTCGTTTATAAATTCGCCTACGTTTTTACTCGGTGATCTGTACATAGCAATTAAGCGTAAAGGGTTGTTTTTGCAAATCTCTATATCTATCATCACCAGATCCATACTTGGTCTATTATTAACTTCCCGAACGTGATATTTAAACTTATTATTTATGAACACAAGTATTCCTCCATTAAATCCTATAGGTCTTCGTAGTCTAATATTCGTGAATCCAGTTATATTATATAGATTTAATTCATCCTTACTTATATTAATTTCAGTTAATATGATGGCACTTAAAGATGACCTGTGAATATAAGGTATAAATTCATCCCAGTTACGTTTCAGGGTTCTTATGTTTAAGTGCAACACATGAAAAAGCTCCGTATTAATTTGTAGTGAATTATTTACATTTAGTATGCTGTTTACATTGTCAGTCCATTTTTTGATATTAATATAATTGTTGCAATTTTGTTTACTGCGATATTGAATTAGAGAAGTCATATTTGGGAGGAGAATCAAAAACTATTATTACTGGAAATGATGGTTCTTTTTTTTTCCTTTTTTTTTTTCTCTCTTTCTCGCAAAATTGAATTATAGACGACAATAGCGTAACGTTAAAGGACGGTATAGAGGAAAAGAATTGATCATATTTCGACAAATATTGAGCTATCACAGATTGTATTCGGAAAACGGTTATCAATGTTGCACTACTAATCGCCAAAATTATCAGTAATTGGACTAGGATATTAATATACTGATATTTACTCGTATATAAGACAGAATATCTAGTATACACACATAAACACACCCACATTATATAGACACAATCATACTTCCGCGCACTCACAGACAAAATACAGTTGAACTGTACACTATATACGTAGAAAAAATCGATTTAATTTTATCGCAATGGAGTGCATCTAAAATAAAACAGAAGAAGGAATTAGTGAATAGCAACAAATTAACCACCACCGCACGAAGGCCCTTACAATAAAGATACGACCCCGGCCAAACGACAGTTGCACTTTCTGCCACTACACGCTCACGGTTCTCTCTCACATCGACAACATTCGATTTTAAACGTCTGAACTTTCTTTCGGTATCTGCATCATACAACAAAGAACAAGAACACACTATCTCGCGCATCGACCAACTGACAGACATAGCTCATCGACTCTAGAGTACCACTGAACCGTTCTACACCACCTGAACACACAAGCACACTTATAAACATCAACATACATTACGCACACTTCCCATCGCACACATACCATCACACACTGCACTTTTACAGAGATCTCGGATTTCCTCTTATCATCTTCACGCCTATACACTCCCTTAACCGCCTTGCCCAGCCGGCGCCGTAGATCGACGCAACACACGCGCACCACACTCATTCGTGCACACACGAAAACTAACAAAACATTTATAACAACATTTATAATAATTTATTTAAATCCGCTTCGGATCGGATGTGAAGTACGTGAGCTTCCTGGTCCTTCCTAACGTAAAGTTTCCCTCTTTTCGACCAGACGAATCGAAAATTCAGTAATTTCGCTTTTTGCTTCGCCTTCCATAACAAATCTTTGTAATACCTCGACAGATTTTCGTTTATGTAAACCTGTCGTTCACTACTTAAATTATTACTAATTTCTTTGTCTAAGATTCGGCGTTCTCCTTTTTTGTCTAAAATTTTATCCGCTAGTCTCCTGGTTGTCTTCTATATTATCGGTTTCGGTAGACTCACATTCCTTGAAGGTGGTAGCCTGTGCGTCGCCACGATATCATCTTCCTTAATTTCGACGCCAATTTTCTGGCAAACTTGAATAATTATTCGTTGCAAGTTCTCATCTTTCTCTTCCGAAATTCCATGCAACTCAACATTTTCACGACGGCCGTACTGCTCAAGCTGATGAACTGTGGTTGTGAGCTCTGCAATCTGATGGTCTTTATTTTGAAGTTCGCTTGTTAATTTTTCAACTTGCTGTCGTAGAGCTTTAATTTCCGTTAGCAAGTCTTGATTTGACTGCTGCATGACATCATACTTGTCTGACACAAATTCAATGCACTTTTTCATTTCACAAACCTCGCGCTTTATCACGTTAACTGACGACACAATCGAGGTATTTTCCATCTCATCTTCCGAGTCCTCCTGATGCGACAGTATTTCTCCTCTGCTTTTTTTAATAGCCTCGTCGCTCTTATCGCTTAGTTGCCTCTTAATGTGTTGTTTATTACCCCTTTTAGCCGGCATCCTCTGATGAAAAACTTGAGTCGGAAATAATAAAATACTAATCGAACACGCAGTTTGACATGCGAGTTAATAAAATAATATTACAAATAAGTCGTCTTACTTGTTTATAACGGTTATCTTTCTTACAAGCTGATAAGAAATAGTAATGAACACGAACAATAATGAACCTTTATACGCACAGAGATACATGTTATATTCGAGACTCGATCCGGAATTGGCGAATTGCTGTAAATCCGCTCCGGATGACCAACTTGGTGACCAATATTCCGAAGGATTACCATACATAACCAACTTAAACTCGAATAGAAATATATTTCGTAAAATATCTTCGTATAGTGGAAATATCGCAATGCGGTTGCTACTAATGCCATGTATGAAAAGAGAGCCGAGCAAAATGATGAATCTGCAACAATAATTTTGCTGTCCAACACTAGGCGACTGGAAAATGCCGAGAAGGATTAATGTGCAGCAACGAAGGCGCCGCTCGAAACAGGAACACTGTTGGTCAAGCGACTAAAAACTGAATATACTAATGTAATTTGGAACAGGGAAAAAAGCTTTGTTCGACGAAAAAAAAAGTGGACTCGGGACCAGGTAATGCGCGCTGATTAGTAGTGCGTAGCTTTGAACAGAGTTGTTGATCTGCAGCACTTTCAAGTGGTAACTGGACCAACCCACTGCTGGAACACGTTGGATGCCGACACTGAAGACGTGAATAATGCGTTCAAAATTCAGAACGTGACTGACTTTAAGGATGAGAATGCAGGAGTATAAATATGAACAGGCAGCTCGCCCCTTACAGTGTGATTTGTTATGCCGGAGAAACCAATAAGAAACCGGTTTGATTTTCCACGATTCGCGTCGCATTCGAAGTTAAAAATTATCCATTTACAAAAATTGAATACAGTCGATATGCGAACCCGGGCGGCGGCGACACGAGATGGCGCTGAAATTCCGAGCATGTCGAAATTACCCGAAGGAAACAGCGCTTCGTTAGCAATTTAATCAAGGACGGCAAAGGTGGATAGAAATAAAATACGAATAATTTCTATAATAAAATTAAAAATTATACGGTATATTATTATTGATGTTCTTGAAAGAATCGTAAAGGCTAACTGCTATTTTTAAATAGCGCATTAAAATGCTCTTATTAATTTCCTTTAAAGGTTACCATATTGGAATTGTGATGTAAGGCAATCCGTGTAATTTTAACAATTATTAATAGTCAATTAATTATACAAAAATATATAACGTACAGCGACTTCGATGCCAACACCGTCTCGTTCTTTCGTTTGTGTCTTACTTCGCTGTTCTGTTTTTGCTTTCATTATTCTCGCCTATATCTTTAAGTCGTGCTATGCTAACTGCCAATTTCCTTTTTCCCCGTGATTATTTCCTGTTCACATTCTTCATTCGAATGACGCAATTATTGTTTTTGATTCGCTGATCATCTTTACTAAGTGTTCATCTCTTTCCGTTGAACGTTCTAACGATCTTCTCTTATGTACTGATTATTACTTTTAATTAACAACGTCCGATATCGTGTTAAAACTCAACGCACTGGTTCTCCCCTAATTGCTTCTAGCTAAATGTCATCATTGGTTTATGAGTCCAAAAAGAAAATAAAAAGTTGTCATAGTAATTTTTAATTGCCGCGCCCTTAAATGGATTCATTTTTGGACAGGCATAGCGACATTATTTACCTTTTTTTATTTACCTTCTCGATTTTTCGTCATTTTCTCCGCTAGTAATTTTGTTCGATATTTCTTCAGGGAGACTTGCATTTTCTTTATTATAAACTTAAAAATAATGCTATTCGACCACATTATAATACGCAATCCTAGTTTTAAGAGTACCAAAGCACGAAATACGAGGGAATAACACAATAGGGCTAAAACTTAGATTCGATCGAACTTTGGGGTTTAAAATTTTTTCAAAAATAAACGATATTGTTCGATGTAGATTGAAAAAGTGATCTTTTTAGCAGGTTGTTAATTTTGCAAAATTGTGTTTTTTGGCTGTTGTAAAATCTGAAAACAGCTCTTAAGAGAAACTTCAAGCATTATTGCGAGAAGAAAGTTTATAGAGTTGTTAAAAATGTAATCGTTATAGACTATGAAGTATTAGACAAGACGTCACAAAATAGGTACAATATTGAGACTGCTCTGGAAAATGCAAAAAGCCGGCTGATTTTTTGCAGATATTTTTCTTCCTATTCGTCGTCGTCGTTTAATGCTCTTTTGAAATAGTCTGAAATTTCGCAAGACGGATACGAGATCGACTTTGAGTATATCATGAATAACGGCGCTTATTCTGTTCTGAAGTCAGACTTGTGACGAATTCTGTAATTTTTCCGGGTTTATTTTAATTACTATAATATTCACCGGGGCTTATGAAAAGGAAAAAAAAAACGTTCTTTCAGCGTGGTCGTCCGCACTCACATTGTTCTGTCTATTTATTATCGGGGTAATGTAATAAATGGAGATATAGCTGCCATTAGGGAAGGTAATAAATAAAAAAGCTATAAATAAAGACGCAGACACGAAAGAGAATGACTGTTACCTGGCCGGATTATAAATTAGCGAATTTACAGTGCCGGACTCTCGTTGAACGGCTAGTTTTATTTATTTATATATTTTATTATTTATTCGGGCGTGACGATTTGAACGCACACGCGCGTACCAAGAAACCATCTGCGTTGGCCTGTTTCCCGGAAAGTCATAAAGACGACCGCTGTATTAGCAAATTTACGACTCGGTCGACTTACGAATAAATTGTTTGACACTTTTACGATGGCCGTTTTAATATCGAAATTATTATTACCTTGTTGCCATACGTACGACTGGTCCAATTAAATTTTTAACTCGGCTTTTCCTTTTCACGTTCTGCACGCATTTACAGTCTCCTCGAATTTAAAACTCGATTATATCAATCGACACACTGGCCCTTCACGCTCCTCGCTCGCCCGACTGCCCGCAGCCATATTACCGTAATCGTTCGCACACTTTACAGCGGCCAGCTGTCCAAGAACTGAAATTGGCCTCGTAAAATTATCGATGATCCTGCGCTTATTCGAGCGCCTCCTTTGAAGTGCCCATTTATTTTTCCCGTTTTTATATCAAAAATTACTTTACCCGACGGGAAGAAAGTGTAAAATTACATACATGAAAGTTGATAGTATACATATATCTGTACATCTCTAATGGAGAAACATTTCTGCGGTGAAATAATATTATCGTACATGGAGGCCGGGATCGAAGTGGTACGTCTTTTATCGCAAACAGATTGGCTGAAGAAAAACCAGTATTATAAAACTGTTATCATTTACAAGTGATCGTGTTTATAAATTATCACTTTAAAAGGAGACTATCGCGATCTCAAAGAACTGACAAATGGTCTCACCGTTGATACGAATATTATCATTGTTTTTGGACTATTTTCGTTTGAACTGCTATTTTAGCGTTGCGGTGAAACATTTTTGTGCTGTTAATTTGGCCGTAAACTGTTCACAGATCTGCCTTGAATGTGGCCTATCAGATAGAAATCTGGAATTTAAAATACAGTCCATCCTCGATAAAGACGTAATTTATAAGCGACGAAAGAATTCCAATTAATATATTTCGGCGGATATGTTACAAAACTAAACAAGTGTTCCGTCAAGCATGCTGTTTCCCGCGCTCCTCAGGGTTATTTCGTACGTTAACTTAGAGAAACCGTAATATTTGCGTTTACATAGTATGCTAAATTCAAAACAAACAAATCTGATTTTTCGCGCCCCAAAGAGCGAACTGTCATTTTTCACGCTTTTTGGAACTATTCGCCAACTTCGAAGGTTTCGTTAAGGAAATGAAATACTGTTTTTAGCCGGCAAACAGAGCGATCTTTCCATCGATATATCGCATGCCCGAAAAAAGAAAAAAAATTCAAAACTTTTGAACTTTCACCGCCCCGATGTAAGCTCGGCTATAGTTTTCCTACAACGCGGTCCTTTATGCATACGTTTGAGATACGTTTATGGTTTCCGCTCAACTTTTTTTTACTACTCGGACTCCAAAGGGATTTTAAGCGGAATTTCTTCTGTATTTTGGTTTACATTTTGAATTTCACTTTTAAATGGTTATACCTTGTGATCAGATGAATTTTTTAAGGGTGATTGCCGAGGTCGTTTTAAATTCCATATTATATATCCTTGATGGGTTTTTTCCCTACCAGATAGCTTGAAGTTATAAATTGTCTTAGAGGGAATTTTAATGGTAATTTATGATCCAATTTTGAAGTTTACAAATCAAACCGTTCGTCAGTTATTGCGTATTTTAATTGAATATTTTTCTCGTTTCTGAACCATCTTATTAGAATTCCGTACCATATATGTGTGTACGGATCCTAAAAATATCGCTATTTCATATATATATATATATCTATATACGTATACACGAAAACATAATGATTAATAATATAAAAATATAATGAAAATAAAATTGTACGTATCAATGTTTCCAGCCGGTTGAGTTGGTGGTTTCCTGGTTTCTTTACGGTCGATGCGATTTCCGCTAGATGAAAAGGGAACATTTTTGAATTGAACATTTAACGAGTCTATCTCTATATGGTCGTTTAATTCAAATGACGAAAATAACCGTTCTAACGGGAGATGCTACCAGCCTCCGGGTGACTCGTCACTTGATGAGTGCAAACTGTTTTCATGAACGGCCGATTTTTAACTCTACTGGAAACTAATTGTCTAACCGAAAAAAGTTCGATCGGATCCTTTCCCGATCCTAATTCTTTTTCCAGCACCCACTTTTGATATGTATTCCCTCTAAGCATTAAACATGTGCAACTTATTTCGGTCGATGATCTCCCGAGCTTTGCCGACAACAGAATCTCAGGCATATCTCGCAGTTTCTCTCACTACTCACACAATTTATTAATAATTTAACTGTTTTTTCGTTTAATTTTTATTATTTTAAAATTTATTTTAACACATAACGTAATGAGATTATTATAACGTGCATTGGGCTTCGCGTGCCTACCCAAGTGTTTACTATAAGACGGGACTTAATTGCGTATACGATTTTTTCTCTATTCTCGCGTCTATTATTATTCGTAGTACTTTTAAGGTGTGGCTTATTATTGCTATTGTTCTCTATTGCGAATGTGTCTGTGAGCAACATTTCTTTGGAACTGGTATAATATTATTTCCCTTAAAATCATTCGGTGAAGTACCGTCGTTGTATATTTCATTTAAAGTTTCCAGAGCAGTTTTATTTATACTTCTAACCCGATGCATTTCAGCATATCTGCCGGTATTTCATTTTCTCCCATTGATTTATTTTTTCTAGTTTCTCGTATTGCGTTACCTAATGCACACATTTGAATCAATGGCGCTCGTTTTTCCATTTTGATATTAATTTTATTCGGTCTTTGCTCGGTGATATAATCTATCTATGTATTAAATATTTCTTCTTGATCACCGCAATGTTTTCCATGCTTATTTTTCATATTTATTATACCATTATTTACATTATTTCTCCTGTTTTTGTGCTGCTTCGTCATCAATTTTATTACTACATGAATGTCTTTACTGCCATTTTCTTTGCCAACCTCTATTTCGTAACATTTTTCTTCATGTCATTTGTGTTTCGCTTCTCTGCACTTCCGTAATATTTGTTTGTTCATTTGTTGATAACATTGGATTTATCGTTTATTTGTCTACGGTCATTACTCTATTATATGTTACTTTACTTTCTAGTTTACATTTAATTTTATTTCGACTTGCACATCTCGATGTCTTCTAAAATACAGCGCCCTTTTCGGTATATATTCTTTCTCGCATCTCCTCTTGACTTGTCCTATTTTCTCACTTCATCCTCTCCTATAATAAATCCCCATACTTCACTTACAACTTCTTAGAACTGTCATTTTCTCCTAAGCCATTCTCTCTTTCTTCGAATATTAAATCTCTTCCGAATTTAACCAAACTTCATCATCCTCACTCTTTCCGGCTTATAACATATGGATGTCTCAAAATCTGCTTCAGGTGTCGGAGCAGTTTTTATTCTTTCTGATCTCAACTATTCTGATTCATTTCAACTCCCTTCCTTTTTTTCTATCTTTTGAGCCGAATCCATCGCTATTTCACATGCTATCCTTTTTATATCCTCAACATGCAATTTATCGAAATTCCTCCTACGCTCTGACTCGAAAAGCGTTTTATTAGCCCCATCTCGTCGCCCTTCCCTAAACCCTCGGCAGATCCTATTATTCTTCATATTCGTTCCGTAATTTATAATTTATTAACATCCCGTTCTATCCTAATTGATCGGCTCTGGGTTCTGGGCCAATGCGGCATCGTCAGGGTAACGATCTTGCCGATTCTTTGGCATGTCTAGCGGCAGTAAATGGCCGTTTCATAGACAGATTCCCCTTCCAAAGTCTTTGCACTCTCTGTTATCGTTTTCATCATGACTTTTGGACTGATCTTTATCCGTCTCTTTTCTCCAATCCTTTTACCTTGTTCTACAACCCTCTTCGCCCTCTTCTTTCTCGTTTAATAAATTTCCCTGCATCATCCATTCTGTTATTTCTTTCATATTTCGCTTTCGCTTTAATCACAGTCTGCTTCCTGCCTCTCTCGTTCGTTTTGATATTGTTCAGTTTCCCTTGTGTCCCTTTCATCCCCCTATCTTAAAATTGACTTGTGATGTAAATCACCTCCTATTCGAATGCTCATCTATCTCCTCAGAACGCGTGGTCCTTTATTCCAATTTTTTGAGCGGTGGGAGCCTTTTTCGTTCATTTTCATTTTCCACTTAGCGTTCTTTCGGTGTTGCTTGCCTCCTTTAACTAGGTTGGTTGATAGCATACGAGGACCTAGCCGCAATGATTGTTCTGAGCGATGGGAGCTTTTACTTTCCTTTTATCATTTCAATCCCTATTCTTATTCCTTCTTTACAAAAGCGTTTTCTCGGCGTTGCTTGCTGCCTTTAACTAGGTTAGTTGATAGCATGCGACGACCCTCTTGCAAGGATTTATTTGAGCAGAGGGAGCTTCTAATTCACTTCATTTTCATTCTTCAGTCTTCTTCTTCTTACTCCTTTTGGTTCATCACCATATCTCTCAACATGTGTGATTTTGGCAATAACACTGTGCTTATTTCTGTATCTACTTTCTCAGTTTGTAGTATCCTTTGGTCTTACTCGACCATTCGTTGCATTTTATATTTCACCCTCTCTATCCCTTTTATTTCCTTCTATTCTAAAACGTACTATGTTCTGTCGACTTAGAATATTACAATGGAACTGTCGGAGTATCAAAGCTAACAAAAATGCTCTAGAGCATCTACTAGACTATCACAATATTAACATAGCATTACTTTCGGAAACTTAGATAAAAAGCTCTTCAGACATAAACTTCCGAGGTTTCTCCATCATTTGCTCTAACCGCAGTGACGGCTACGGTGGAGCGGCTATTTTGGTAAGAAATGACATCTCATTCACAGCTCATGATATTCAAACTTTGTTTCCTCCTAATCCTCCTTATTCCAATTTAGTTCATATCTCTATTCCTAACCATTCTTCTAGTCCTCTAAATGTTATATCCGCTTATATTCCTCCTAATTACGATCTGCGCAACTTCCCTTTTCAGTCACTTACTAACGCACTTTCTACCCCATTCCTCATTGGCGGTGATTGGAATGACCATTCCCCCTTCTGGGGTTGTAATTCTTACAACAGCAATGGTACGATTTTAGAGAATTTTATCCTCCAAAATGACCTGTTCCTTCTAAATGATGGTTCCCCTACTTGTATCCGAAGTCACTCCTCTCTTAGCTCTACTGATCTTTCCTTTACCTTTCCTGGTCTCGGTCTTAGCTGTTCATGAAGTACTTTGGACGGTACCTTCGGTAGCGGTCACACTCCTATAATTATTTCCTTCAATGAAATCCCTCTCCCATCTCCTCCCAACCGTCTTCAGACTCCAAAGTGGATCCTTTCTAAAGTAGATTGGTCCAACTTTCGTTCCTTTATTGATTCCTCACTTTCTTCAATCCCAACAAATTTGAATCCTTCCTCTCAATATGATTTCTTCATTGACTCCGTCTCTGCTGTTTTAACTTGTTCTTTCCCTCCCGTTCGAACTTCTGCCCATAAAAAATCCAAAATGTCTTCCTCCTTGTGATGGAACCAAGATTTTAAAGTTGCTTTCGACCTTAGTTTTTCTTCATTTAGAACTTTCCGCCCCCCCACTCTCAACAACTTTATCGCCCATAAAAGAGCCAACGCGAAAGCTAGATTTACCTTGAAAATGGCGAAAAGAAACTCATGGAAAAGCTTCTGTTCTTTCTTTTCACGCTCCACCCCTGCTTCTTGAATCCGGAGTATGGCCAAGTCCTTCAAGTCCTCTCTCTCCCCACGTCCTTCTAATCAGAATCTTTCTCCCGATAAATTAATCACTTTTTTGAATTCTATAGCTCCCAGCTACGTTCCAAACTTTCAAGAATCCTGTTTCATGTCGTCCACTTCCACCTCCTCACATTTTTTGGTTTTTCCATTTACTTTTACAGAATTAGAAGAATCCTTATGTAATTCGGGGAATTCCTCTCCTGGAAAAGATGCAATTTCCTTCCCCATTCTCAAAACCTCTCTGATGAGTACTCTCTTCGGTTCCTTTGACCTTATTTAACTGCTTTCTTCGTTCCTGCTCCACTCCTTCCTCTTGGAATACCTTTATCATTATCCCGATCCCAAAGCTTAATTCTTCAGCTCTTCGTCCACTTTCTTTTGCTTCTTGCGTTAGAAAGCTTTTCGAAAGCTTAATTAACAGACGTCTTGTTTTGTGGCTCGAACATAACGATTTACTGCCTAATGTATGGTTTTCGCCCTGGTCGCGGCCCCCCGGATTGTATCAGTTCGTTCTTGGTAAACGTCTACTCGGCATTCATCCGTAAAGAATTTCTTGTTGCTTCTTTTGTTGACATCAGTGCGACCTTATGTCCACCTCCCTACTTTGTTCGATATAATGCTTTCCTTTAATATACCGGCTCACTTCTCTTCCCTCATTAGTAATCTCTTTAAATGTAGAACTGTTATTCTTTCTACTCCTTTTAAAACCTACATTAGGCCAGTAATCCGCAGATTGCCGCAAGGCTCCTGTCTTAGTTCAACTCTGTTCAACATCTATTTTATCAATATTGCTTCCATTTCTCTAAGTTCACCTTCCCTTTTTTACGCCGATGATATCCTCATCTACTCCTCTCATCGTAATATTTCGCTCGTTAGCTCCCAGCTCCAAAATTCTTTAGCATCATTAGAAAATTCTCTATCAAATATACATCTTTCAATTTCATCTGTTAAATCCTCTGTTGTTGTGTTTACTCTCCGTCCTTTTGATCCCTCCCTAATTAGCCTCGTCATCAATAACGTTGCGATCCCTCTTTCTTCCTCTTTCCGCTATTTAAGCATTTTTCTAGACAGTCGCCTTTCGTTCCATAATCACATCAACCATCTCTACCTGTCTTCCTATCTTCCCTCAAAAGGCTCAACCTGATAAAGTCTCTTTCCCATACTAATTGCGGTGGAGATCCATGCATTCTACTAATGTTCTACAAATCCTTTATTCGTTCTATCGTTGATTATTATTGTTTTATATATGGAAATCCCTTCAGATCCTTGCTCTCCAAACTCGACCCTGTTCAAAATGTTTGTCCTCATCTCTGTCTGGGAGCTAGGAAGTCTACTCCTATCCCCGCTTTACATGCCGAATCACTCATCCATCATCTTTTCGTTCGAAGGTCCTATCTGGGTTATCGCTTTTTAATCAAACGTCTTCCTATTTCTTCTTCTTCCCTTGTTAATTCGTATTCTTATATCCACCGTAACTGACGATTTACCACCAACAAAACGCCAATACTATCTCTCATTTCCAACTTATATTTATTCATACGACAATTTGCCATACTTTTCTTCCAATTTTTCCACACACCTACATCCTATTAATTGTTTATTCTTAACTTGCCCTACCAAACCTCTCCTTCATCATGTTGTCCAATCAGAATTTTTAAATACCGTTGGCTCTCTCTTCCCTAATCATTTTGCGATCTTCACTGACGGTTCCAAAGGACCCAATGGATTTAGCTCTGCCTTCTTTTGTCCTTCCTCAAATTATTTGGAAACCTTCAAACTTCCTTCCTTTTGTTCAGTTTTCTACGCCGAGTCTACTGCTATCCTGCGTGCCATACTTTTTGTTGCTTCTTCCCTAGTTTCGCATGAAGTCCTTATTATATCGGATTCCCACAGTGTCCTTCAAGCCATCTCCTTTTCTTTTCCTTCTTCCTCTGTTGATTACATAATCCTTCTCATACGCTCTCCACTCTATCCAAATTGACCTACTGTGGATTCCTGGCCACTCTGGAATCGAGGGTAACGAGTCGGCCGATACACTAGCTCCTTCATCTTCTTCTACCGATGAATTCCTCAGCGTCTTTTCATCTCATAATATTAATCTCCTTCCACTTCAGCTCATTCCAAACTATGGTTAAATTCGTATTCCTCCTCATTCTCAAATCCGGATTCCTTCTATCGCTTTATCCAGCCTGATCTGCCGTCTTATACATGGTTTTTCAATTTTCCTTCCATGCGGCGTTCAACTCTCTCTGCAATTTGGGCACAGTTTGCTGCCTGCTCGCTTTTCTCTAGTCCCCTCTCCTCACTATCCGCTACACCCTTCCTCTCACAACTTTATAGATGACGCTAATCACATTTTGTTTGAGTGCATCTCTATCGCTTCCGAACGTTCTTCCTTTTACTCTTCTCTTTTGTCAATTGGTCTTCCAACTCCATATTAGGCATCTTTTGGCCTCTTCTTACCATCATCCTCGGTCATTCCAGCACTTGAGTCTTTCCTATCTCCATATCTGATCGCATAAACATCTGATTCCGCTTCTCATCCGTCCCCCTCTTCTTAGGCCAATGTCTTTATGACGACCCCCCCCCAAAAAAAAAACCCACTAAATATACGCCGCAAAATCGGTAAAAATAGTAAGTAATGTAATGGAAACATTATATTCCCTTCAATTTAAAACATGTGTTATCCGTAATTTTATCGGGGGGGTATTTTTCCTATTAACATCCTTTGTACATATTTTTTTTACGCTTTTATTATAAATTTTTTGAAAAATGCTACTAATTTTTATTTAGTCAGGATTTTCAACTTTACCTCAATTTTAATAAACGATACTGATAAACTTTTCCAAAAGTGGGAATCTAATATCAGTAATAACAACTATGGGGATCAGTATTGAAAAAAATAGAAATAAAGTTATTAAAATTGTTAATTTTAAGAAAGACATTTAATAGAAAACGCTAGTGGTGATGTAAGGAAAACATGGAAAAAAATAAATGAGATATAGTAGGGAAATATAAAATCAATTCAGTTGACGAAACTATATTAAAACATTTTAAAAACCATAATTTAGAAATATTAGCAAATAATTTCAGAAGCTACTTCAGCAACACAGTGCGTAAACAACTGCATATATGTAATAAAAGAATTATTTAAATCAAATATTGAAAACAGTAAAAAAAACTTCGTAAAGCCTCTCAAAATTAATAAGGATCAAGTAATAATAAGTATAATAGAAAAACAAGATATTAAAAAAGGACCAGGTCTGGATAAAATAAAAATAAACATCGCTAAAATAGTCAATGATATCATGCATACCGGGATTATACCAAAAGAACTTAAACAATCGGAAATAAGACTAATCTGCAAAAAGGGTAAATTCACAGATTCGAAAATTATGGACCTACAGCGAAATAGTCAGTAATAGGAAAAATGATGGAAAAACATATAGCGGTGCAATTTCAAAATAATATTAAAAGTAATAGTGTTATTATATACTCACTCACCAATATGCCTTTCAAAAAGATAAAAATACCTCGAAATTGTTAAGCGATTTTTCCGACTTCATATGTGCTAGCTTATCGGAAAGGGAACAGTGTATAGTATTATTCATAGACCTGTCTAAAACTCTTGATTCAGTCAGGCGTGATAAGCTAATAAGAGAACTCACAAGTATAGGTGTTGAAGGAAAACCCTTAAAAACTGGTTCACAAATTATTTAAAGAACAGAAGTGGGATAGTACAAATTGAAGACACATGATACAGTCATGTACTAAATATTGTATCGTGCCATAAGGTACAATTTTGGCCCCTCTACTATAACTTAGACGAAACTGTAAAACGCGGTAAAGTATTCGCATATGTAGATGACATAACTCTGATAACAACAAACAGAAGTATCAGTAATGTTGAACACCAACTTCAAGAGGAGACCTAAATAACTGAAATCTGTGACTAAACGATAAAGGACTACAGATAAATGCAGAAAAAACAAAGTTACTATAGATTAAGCCAAGCAATCACTATCAAAATTTTACCATCTCAACATAAAATATCACTCAACTAGTTGTTTGCATATAACGAGAAAAAACTATTGTGGGTGAAACATCATTGAACCGGTAGAAAGTTATAAATATTTAGGGCTAAAAGTAGACAACTATTTTAATTGGGGAGACCGCACAAACGACGTGCGTATAAAACTTAGAAAAACAATTCCAATATTATATAGACTAAAAAAATACATAAAATCACAAAAAACCAATTTGATGATATAGCATGCTCTGTGCCAATCGCACATAAACTATACGGTAATAGCCTGGGTAAAAGCAAACAAAACTAAATTGAAACACATAAAGCACCTTCAAAAAAAATGTTCAAAAATCATCATGGAAACTAATAGGAAGAATACAAATACAGAAGGGGACACATTACGAAAGTACAATACTTTGAACCCAAAATCTCATGTGCATTACTTGATTATATTGGAGTAGATAAACAAAAAAATAGTAAAAAGAGAACAGAAGGGTCATGATATTAAAAAAATACCACTCCATAAAAACAATAAAATAAGTAACCACAACAAACATGGGAACAACTTACAAATAAACATATTAAGCGATATGTTAATCGCACTACCGGAGCATATTAAACGATTACCGTCAAACGGAAAAACAATTAAATTAAAATTTAAAAAAATGGTTTACAAAAAAAAGTCTAAAATTAAATAATTAATTATGGTTACCGCTCGTCGAGGTTAGGCTAAGTCATCAAATTACGATACATAATGGAAAAAGAGAGTACACGGATTGGAATGAGAAAATTATCTTTATTTAAATTATATGCTGAATGTGTGAATTGGAATAGTTTATTGGTATGAGAGTCTATGTATATATATATACTAGGGGATTAGTCTCGCAGGTCGCTTCGCAGCCCGTTCCTTCGGACTTTAAATTGTATTACTTTGTCTTGTTTATTTATTTTTTTAAAAGAAGTACACCAATATGTCAATCAAAAAAGTGAAATATAGATTAAAAAATCTGAAAAACTGAAACCGCTAGCGGGCTAATATACTGGTATATGAGAGGAATATATTACATTAATTTTTTTTGGAGACGTTAGCATGCACGTTAAAAAGAAAATCAATACCGTAACTCACATAGAACCGGCTATGGAATTTTTTAAAAATTTTTTTGCTTAAAAGTTAATTTTCACATTTTTCAAAATTTGGGCTCTTTAATTTAAAATTTTTGGAGCTCTCGTATTTTTTGCTATATTAAGTGATTGATATACATCATTTGTTTAAAAAAATGACCTTCTAGCTACCATGTAAAGAGCTGTGGACTTTTTTTTACCGCTTTAAGCATGTATTTTTCCAAATTTTAGTCGCTAAAATCAAAATTTTTCGAGTTTTTTATTTTTCCTGTATTCTGAAGACCTTAGTGTGCTGATTAAAAAGAAATTAATACTGTAACTTACATAAAAGCGGCTGTGGAATTTTTTAAAAATTCTTTGCTTAAAACTTGATTTTCACATTTTTCAAAATTTGGGCCCTTTAATTTTAAAATTTTGGGGGTTTTATAATTTTCTAATAATTTGAGGAAGAAAATAGGTCGATTGAAAAAAAGATTAACTCTCTAACTACTATAAAACGGGCTGTACAATTTTTTATTTTGCAGCTTTATAAGATAGATAAATATGTATGTATATATATATTAATTACAACGTAATTCTTAAGCTACCCCTCGTTAAAAAAAATATCCTAATTTTGTGTAACGTATGTTATATTTTATAGAATTTTTGTGATTATCTTATTATATTCATATAGACCGATTTAGAATTACATTGTAAATTTTGATCATTTTGTACAAAGTATAGAAGAGAAATAGACAGAAATGTAAGTAAGAAGGGTAAAATGGCGGAGTTATATATATATTATAGGAATCGCTGATAACTATGTATGTCTCGAAGTAGTTAGTTATAGTATTTATTGTATATATTAATTAATAAAAAATAGAGGCATGTGTTAATTGACCCTGCCGACGAGCTGCATGGCTTGGCAGGATCCTTGAATGCAATGTACGCGAATAAAAAAAATAAAAAAAAAAATGATTGCACGGTGCTATTAATATTAATCAATCACTGGGAGAGTTGCATATTTTTATCTGCCAAAAAGATGCAGTTGGGAATTAAAATATTAATACTCGGGAGACAAACAGAAATGTATTATTGTGTAGCGTAATTACGTTGTAGAATAAAATGATCTAAAATTAAAGCAGCTTCTACAGGAAAAAATATTAAAACGGTATTAAGACGCGAATATTATACTTTTCGCTTAAATAATCATGTGTGGTGACAAAATTTATTGAAGACGAACAACACGTAAAATCAGCCTTTCGCAGAACAGAGAAATAACGAACAAATTTTGCTACCGCCTGTGTACAACTAAGGTAAGATTGTAGGTAATTTGACTACACACAAGATGGAACTTGAAGCCGAACGTGTCGCACTTCTGAAGATTTACTGTTATCAGTTTAAGTGCAAGTTAAGTAAGTCTATGTTCTGACTAGACGTTTAGTAACAGTTACCATATCTAAACGACTTAGGCTTCTGGCTTTCAATCGTTTTCTTTAAAAACATTGAATTTGTAATTATAAATTTACATTTTAATTTTGTAGGTGGTAAACAAATTTTGTTTATTTACATTGAAAAATTATTAAAATACGCGGTTAATCGATTTAGAACAATTACAAAAATCTAAAAAAATAAAGGCTCTAAATTTTTTCCACTCTATAGGTTGTTTCAACTAGAGCTACTTTTTCTAGTAAATAGTCACTCGACCGTCATATGGTTCTAGTCACACCGGCGTGGAAACGAAACAACAACCACGTGAGTTCTGTACGTTCACATCGTGCAGGATGGTAATTTTCTATTCGATGGGCTTAGCGCTGATTACAACAGCTAAATCCAGAACTCACAACACACTGCTGATGAGAAAACAGAGATAGCTGTTCTTATCAGGGAATAGGAAGTAAGCCTTGACAGAAAGTCCTGCAGTAGGCAACAAGAAACCTCTGCAGTATCTTCCCCAGGATGTTACCATGACGGAGAAAATACGAGAAGTGACCCTTAGTTCCGGGCAGATCTTCGGTGGTCAGAAGATCCGAAAAATACCCCGGCTCCGTTATAGTATTAAACGAATAGGAACTTGGAACGTTAGAAGTTTACGTGTGCCAGGAAAATTTCATAATCTACTTCAACAAATGAACAGACTGGTATGGATATTATGGGCGTAAGCGATGTAAAGTAGACATCGCTAGGTGTATATACGACTTAAATCATTATTCGTATGGAGATGAAGTATCCATACCTTAAAAGATATGGAGTCGGCATAGAAAAAAAAAACAACTGCCGGATTCTACTTATTATCCGAGAGAGAGTCATAATGTTCCGCCTAAACACCAAATCTGTTAGACTTAACGTGATTTAGATGTATATGTTTTACTGCGGACGAACCAGAGAATGTAGTAGAAAGTCTTTACAAAGATATCAATAAACTTATGAAATTAACCAAATAGGAAGAAGATATCACCATTGTCATGGGTGATTTCAACGCAAAAGTTGGATGCGGCAAAATCGGTGACACCGTTACAGCCCATGGTTTGGGAGTAAGGAATGACCGCGGAGATGCTTTGGTTAGCTTCTGTCAAAAAAGGGATCTAATTATTATGACCACGTGGTTCGAGCTACCAGTAAGAAGGCTGTACACGTGGAAATCGCCGTAAGATACATCCGAAGAAGAAGAAGTCAGAAATCAGACTGATTATATTTTAATCAGCAAACAGTTTAGTGAACATTTTTTGAATTTTGAATTTATTTTATTACACTTTTTTAAATTTGTTCATCTTTTGCAAAATATTTATTAGAGTCAACTCAGCGACATTTTTGGAGGTCCCATAACTCGGCCCGTCGCGGCTTTGCTCACGAGATTTGTGCGTAGAAATAAATTTATTACGGACGGTAATAATATGTGTTTTATGAAATCATAAATTTATTATGCGTCGCTAACAATATAACATAGATAAAAATATTAATTTATCAAGTTTATTGCAAAATTTTAGTTTACCACAACAGTAGTTGTGAGTAAGGATTTCGAATTTAAATATAAACAACATTCCCGGTAGCAAATATTAAAAATTCCGTAACAGAATTTTTTATTTCCCTAGAAAAAATGGTAGAAAACACTATTTTTCTTCTAACTCTCCGCAATGAGTGCAGCAGCTGGGCTAGGACCGCGGCTTATATGTTTAGATCATGTCATGGAGGTTCGATATTATCTAGTTATTTACCATAGTAATCATCTAAATTTTTAAGTTTAATTTATATTTACCATCGTAAACATTTTATTTAAAATGTTATAAAAATTATTTTCTTTTTATACGTCTCATATGCATTTCTGTACCGCTTGTCGCACAACCTCATATTTTGTGAAAGAGTCGCTGAGAAATCACGAATTCACTTTAAAAATTTCAACATGATCCGTCCAGTGGTACAAAAATTCATGTGAGGCAAGCAAACAAGCAAATATTAATTTTTATATGTATATATAGATTTATCTTTTTTGTCGTTTTAAAACCTATACCGAACATAATGTTTAATTTGATTTTTTTTACTTTTCATTATTTATTTACTTTTTGTTTTCTTTTTTCTTAAAGGCGGGTAGTTTTTCGAAATTGTATCGTAATCTCATTATAACATACTCATTATTAATCAGATTCGATTATTAATTTCGTTCTTAGGTTCAAGCGATGAGATTTTTTTCTTTTCAATTTCCTTATTTTCTTTGTGTTTATTCCGTGGCATAATTTTTTCAAAATTCCCGATATTTATATTAATGACTAAATTTTTATAATTTTGTAACATCTTTTACCAATTTAATTTTCTGAAAAAAAATGTCTTCAGTAAAAAAGAGGAAGAAAAAAAAATGACGTACAATTTCGAGCAGTTAAAAATTACCACTTAGTAAAAAACATTTCTTTGGTTGTACAATTTAAGTAACTGAAAACTGAACAAGTAAAAATTATACTTCGTTTTGTTTTGCTGCGTACTTGTATTTCACTGAACCTTTGATTTTACTCGAAGCAAAATGTGTGGTCATGCTTTAGTTTTTAGACAACGAAGTTGGTAGCCTCAGTTACCAATATTTTTCGATTTCTCGATTTCCGAGTGGATCTTATGAATTCGGATTCTAATCAAATGCACACATTTTTTTAGGAAGTACAAAATCGGAAGTAAAACGTTAATGCACCAACGCTGGTATTTAAAAATAAATTATAAGCTTGTTGACAAAACCTTAATTTATTGCTAGGTTAAAAAAATCATCTATAAAATATTTCTAGCGATTCATTTTTTTATACGATATTACGAGTATATATATATATATATACATATTTATATGCACAGACGTATATGTATATATATATATATATAAATGCATACACATAGAATAATTTTTCTTAAAGAAAAATTAATATTATTTTTGACAGTTATCGGCACGATATAAAGACAAACTATCGATATATATCGGATAGGGCTTTCGGAACTCACATTAATCACAAGTGAAAGGAACACAGAGTAAAAGACAAACACAAAAACACCAACAATATAAACGCGGCGTTCGCAAGCATCAGCCAGGTCGAATTTAATTTTCTTCCCGTTAACTTTAAGAAATAGAATGTAACATCATCGGCTATAAAGGCAGCATCGAGTCGCGCCCGAATCCTCGTTCACCTCTGTAATAACCATAGCCGGGGGAAAGTAGATAGATGACCCAATGTTGTCGTTTGCAATTTACTGGTAGCCAGATGAAAATAGGATACGAAGTTTGCGTCGTAAATTATTAGCACTATCTGGTGTTTATTTCGCTTTTTCAAGCGACCACCGCGGAATATAACGGAAAATTTGATCTGACATGCACCGAGTTCAGTCGACTCTGAAAAATGGAGCCAGCTAAAAATATTTTTGACCCCTTAAAAATCAAATTTTCCATCTCGGCCCTTTATCGGCGAGCTTTTACACGCGCCTGAATTGCGAAAGCGCCGAAATTCATCGTTAATTACCGGTTTTCCGATACAGCGAAGTCTGCTCGCCTATAGGCTAGTCGAAATAGACGAAAAAAGGGGGAGGCTACACATGTAAGGAATGAAAATAGTTGACGAGTTAAGCTTCCTAGAGTTAATCATAGGTATAGCTCGTGTTTCGACGTTATGTGGATCGATAGTGGATTAATTTTGAATAATAAACTTTCAATAAAAAAAACTTAACGCGAATTTATTTCGAAAAATTATGCATAATTAAGCTGCACATTTCTACAAAGTTAAAATTACGTGATAACAACAAAGGATTAACGAACTAAACGAAATAAGAAGATCTTGAGAATGGAATATATCGAAAAGGGAACTTACTGAAAACGACGGAAAGAAAATAAAAAACTACTTCAACCAGCATTCTCTTTTAATGAAAATATTATTGTCGCATTTGGAATTAACATGGAAGGGGATGAAACAAAAGAAATCATAGCGCATTGCGAGCGAAAAGCCCAGACGTAAAGCCATTGAAAGCGAATAGCTCTTAACCGTTATATTAATTACATTCTAAATAAACATATTTCAGTTTATTTATTAATTGCCTGTCTTAAAAGTTGTAACAGTTCAAATTTTTCCGCCAGTCAACAAATATCATATAATCTATTCTCGGCGTTTTACTATTTTTTTTGGTAATCCAAAGATCTGCGTCTGCATTTTGATATGCAATTTGTATTTTTGCGAAGTGGGGAGTCCAAGAGATTCGCAATTATCTTGTGACAGTTGTTATTAACCGATTTTATTGCAGATCAGTATAGGCCCAATGGAGTGCACTTCAGGATGTTTTTTTTTGAACGTCTTATAAAATTCTTATTTCGCTTTTATTTTCGTGTTCTTGCAACCTTAGTCCATTATCATTTTCCACCATCCTAGAGCCGTACTTGCACTGTGCCTTCCGGCAAGTATATTTCCTGTGCTTTCTTTCCGGAAGAGTCATGTCGTTCCATCGGCTCTGATCAAAGTCTCCTCTAATTGATTCCAGTTTTTCGGATTCATGAATTATAGCTCGGTTTGCTTTAAAGCACCAACGACGATTCTGTATTAGTAGGAGAATTCGAAAATGGTTCAACAATGCGGTGCCTAGCTGTAAACGGCTTAATTGTCAAAAGCCACGTAATTTAACTGCACAGTTTTAACTATATATTTAATATCGCGTAAATCAGAATGAGTTTTGGAATATTGGCGTCGGTCAATATTCTACATATTCTGCATGCATTGGATTACGTAATATTTTAATACTAAAAATATTTCTAAATGACCTAAAACATATCAAGCTACCCCACAAAAAAAATTGTGTATGAAATCTACTAAACATCCTAAAGCACTAAAGGATATGATCGCGGAAAAAAGACGACTAAGGAGAATCTGGCACAGGGACAGAAACCCAATCAATAAAAATGCATTAAACAGAATAACGAAACAATTGAGGAAAGCGTTATCGGACAGGAAGAACGAAGTCTTTCAAGATTATATTACACACCTGACGCCCAATATTGATACCGATTACTCGCTATGGAAGGCCACCAAAAATCTAAAACGTCACCACACACCTCAACAACCACCCTTAAAAAATAAAAACCACGGATGGGCAAGAACCAACAAAGATAAAGCCAAAATATACGCTGAATACCTCTCTGAAGTTTTCCTTGACGACAACAGCATGATAACTCGCGATGATGACCACATATACAATTATCTACAAGCGCCATTCCAAATGTGTCCACCTATAAAACCGGTATCACCAATGGAAGTAAAATCTTACATACAAAAACATCTTCAACCAAAAAAATCCCCTGGATATGACCTAATAACTGCAAAAGAACTGAAAAACTTACCGAGAAAAGCGATAACATTATTAACATATATTTTCAATGCAATAATTCGTACCGGCTATTACCCCATTCAATGGAAATTCGCCTCCATAATAATGTTACAAAAACCAGGCAAACCGCAGGAAGAAGTATCATCATACAGACCTATCAGTCTCTTACCCATTACTTCTAAGCTATTTGAAAAACTTATCTTAAGAAGAATAAAGCCAATACTTGAAGAAAATAAGGTAATACCTGACTGGCAATTTGGGTTTAGAAAACAACATGGCACGACAGAACAAACTCATCGATTAGTTGAAGTTATCAACAGCAGTTTCGAACAAAAAAAATATTGCAATGCGCTATTCCTGGATATAGAAAAAGCGTTCGACAAAGTCTGGCATATAGGTCTACAATTTAAACTAAAGAAAAATCTACCACATCAATATTATACACTATTCAAATCTTACCTAACGGACAGATACTTTCAGGTGAATTTTAACGATGAGCACTCTGAAATATATAGTATACACTCCGGTGTGCCTCAGGGCAGTGTACTCGGTCCGGTACTATACCAGATTTACACTTCCGATTTCCCAGACAATGCTAACACTATAACTTCTATGTTCGCGGATGATACGGCGATATTATCAAGCCATCATGACCCTAATGTTGCTGTGGAGCATATTCAAACTCACATTACGCATATAGAGAATTGGTGTAAAGCATGGAAAATCAGAGTAAACGAATCTAAATCTACGCATGTCTTGTTTACGCTAAACAGAATTAAGGGAAATACACCAATCCGCTTTAACGACGAAATAATTCCTGAGTCCTGTTCCGTAAAATATTTAGGACTGCACCTGGATCAAAGGCTAACTTGGAAAAACCATATTTTAGCCAAAAGGAAACAACTTGAGCTCAAACTACGGAGTATGAACTGGCTAATGCATACAAATTCATTCTTATCAGTTAAAAACAAACTGTTAATATATAAAGTTATTTTGAAGCCTATATGGACATATGGAATAGAAATCTGGGGAACCGCCAGCAACTCCAGACTGAAAACTATCCAGCGTTTCCAGTCTAAGGTATTGCGCAACATCGTTGGAGCACCGTGGTATATCTGTAATACTGATTTACATAAGGATCTCCACATGCCTGATGTAAAAGAAACGGTCAGAACACACAGTGGTAGATATATGCAGCGACTCCAGAAACATGTCAATCGACTGGCTGCCAACCTCAAGCGAAATCCCACAGAATTCAAACGTTTAAAAAGATATGGTCAAATGGATCTACAACATCGTTATTAATTAATATATACAGAGAATGGCTGCTAATGGGCAGCATCTAATGATAATACCGTAAAACATTAGTGCTACTTATTGACCCGTTCAGGGACAGATTGTACGCAAAAAAAAAAAAAAAAAAAAAAAAAAAAGACCTAAAAAGGCTCTAGTCCTGATAAAATATTGATTTAAAAAAAAAAAGGAACATATTAATATATATACATATACAGTGGCGGATCCATGGGTGGATAGGGGGCATCTCCCTTCCCAAGAACCAAAATCTTGATGAAAAAATTTGTTACAACAGAGAAACTTAAATTATACTACAAACGATTTGTATAAATGTTACCTACGGATTTAATTATACTATTTTCTGGTAAAACTATTAATGTTACACGTTTTTATTCTGTTTTAAATTCAACTGTCATCGATCTTTTGCCTTTCTTATTTATTTTTAATTTCTTTTTCGTAATGTAAATGAAAATAGAGTTTAGTGAGAAATATATGTATGTGTATTTAAACTTTCTCATGAACAAAGAGAATTCGGATCGGGTTATTATCAAAAATAAAAAAGAAGTGAAGTGTCTAATAAAAATACTATCTTTCTTACTATTTTTCTAAACTACCATTTTAGTTAGAATTTTTACATGAAAATAAAACAAAATTTAAATTAAATTGTAATAGTAATTATGTATTTTTGAAACATCGTTAAATTTCTAAAGAGCTGGTCGTTATTTGATTTTCTTTATGTGAAACAAAATAGTTTTCAAATCTATTGTCTACCGTAGAAGAGATTACGTAATTATATAATTTCTCTCCCCAAAATTTCTCTCTGGATCCGTCACTGATATATACATATATAAATAATATTTCGGTAGCACGGTAGCCTAGTGGTTAAGGTGCTTGGACATTAAATCAGAGCATACGGTTTCGAGACTCACCTCGTTCCAGATCCGAATCGCTCCTAGCTTTACGGAGCCTGAAATAATTGGGTACTAGAGAAATCTTGGAAAGTAAAGGCAGCCGAGTGAAGGGAACTGGCCCTAACATTCTCATTATATCCATTAGGCTTAGTATACTGTGAACCTTAACTTCACAATTCCTAACGTCTTGCTAAAGGTATAGGACTCACTTTGCTTCTTACATGATATTTCATATAAATTATTCTTCTTATTGAATTTAATAAGTAGGCTAGATGGAATAAAATCACGATATTTAAAAAAAACCTTTACTCGTGTAATTAATAATTATCAAAATGTGAACGGAGAGAATGGAGAGGGAAAAAAAATCACTAGATAATTAAACTTAATATGAACTAGCCAAATATAAATTAAATATTTATATTACAATAAGAAAAAATAGAATCAAAACTTTTTTTCAGGGTTTCTTGAAATTATCAATTAATTATAAAAAAGGAAAATGTATTATTTTAATTATAAAAATAATGCTAAAAGTAGTTAATTTCGACCGGAATTAATGCCGATTGTTTTCTGATTTTTTTTTTTTTTTTTTATCGGACCTGATTATAATAATGCTCTATAACTCTCAGTTCGGCAGTAATAATTAATGTACCGTATTCCCATATTGAAAAGGTTCTCTTGTGCTCTTCAGTGAGGAGTCCCATGGTTCGAATACTAATGTAGAATAATTTTGTTTATCCCACCTTCCAGCTTTGAAGGGATATGCCCCCTACTCAACGCACATAAGATGGGTATCGTCGAGGCCTTATTTATACACGGCTTCATATACCGAAGCCACATAGTTTCAGATGTCCGTAATCGACTAAACTTTACTGTGACCGTTGATAAAGTGAAATTATTAACGTCACCAGTGACGATGCATCGTCAGGCAGTAACTGATAGTGTTTCTTTCTAGCTGCCGAATCTAGGAATCGCAGTTTGACCGGGAACAAAACTATTCGGTATCCAAAAAAAAATTATTCAAGGTTTTCACTAAGGGATGTTTTATAGACGAAGATTTTAAGACCTGGAGGGAGTCCGAAAAATCCGCCATCAAAAGAACTGTCTCCGGGACAGGGACAGGGGACTTGGGAGACCGACTTTTTGTGAAGCAGAAATGAATTCGTACATTTCTGTTTCCTGCAATGAACATTAGTCGTAAAGTCTCTCGCTCTGTTTATTGAACTGCTGACCTCAACACGATATTAGAGAGGAACTATTTTATATAAAGTTTAGGTTCCGGCTGTGACCGGATGAGTGTCACGCTTAAATATTCTTCTGCCCTTTTCGGAGAGGAACTATTTTATATAAAGTTTAGGTTCCGACTGTGACCGGATGAGTGTCACGCTTAAATATTCTTCTGCCCTTTTCGGATACCTTTTGCGCGATAAACTGTACATAATTGACTGACTAGAATAGTTTTAGAAGCGACAGACTAAGATTAGCTGTATCATCCTCTCTCGGGACGCTGTAGCAGGTAAATTTCTTACTTCGGAATTTAATTTTAATGGTTTGGGGGGTAGTCGGGACTTGTAGGACATCCTAGAAACACAATAGCAATATCAAGATTAGAATATGATAATTGTTTTTTAACGAGATGGTGGAGTACCTCGCAAAACATCGAATTCGTATTTAAATGATAGCGGCGGAGCAACTTCAAACAAACAGTGAGAAGGATATTCTACACAAACGATCGAGTGTTTTCGGGAGTTTTTTCCCCGCTGAAATGTGCACCTGGTAGCCGTAGCAAGGCTTTTTTTAAATTTTTACATATTTTTAGAAGTTTTGGATCATCAATGTGTTATTTAGGATTAAATAAGCATATGTAACGGTATAAGCCGTTCGAGTTAATTTCCCGCGGATGCCACCGCGGTTTCTTTAACACACCGTGTGGACGTAAAAGTATTATTTTAATTTTTAATTATCACGAATTTAAGACTGAGATTTTAAAAATTAATTATCTTTTATTTTCCAATCACCTATAAAGATCTTTCTTTACCGACCGGCCCCGCTGAAAATATACAATTAATATAAATACGACGTAAAACAATGATTATATAATTATAAATAAATTGGTACGTATCAGTGTTTGCCGGCGGCGGTTAACGCTGCGATGACGGGTTCCAAGAGGACGATCGGGGTTGCTCTCTTTGTGCTGGACCATGATATGAACTCAATTTAATTCGATGCCGCGTAATTTGGTAATTTAACAATTAATCTCCGCGTAATATAAATTTCATATATCTGACGGGCGATCATTTACTACTTCGCGTTGCAGACGGTTCGATTCTTTCCAAAACTAATTTTCTGTTAACGGAGATCGTTTTCGCGACACCTTACAAACGACCAACTAAGACTGTTTTTTAAGAAAATCTGCTAAGACGGTTCAACTGCGACTCACTGCTACCTGGCTTCCATTTTCTATTTATATCTCATCAATTTACTTATCCTTTGTTCCAGCGGAAACCAATGTCATTTCTCCAGTTATCGACCTTTCTCCAGTCTGACCGCGTGGTGATATTTTTAACCCCGACCGACAAACAGGATTTCAATCATGCACACACATATTTACTCTCGCACCAACTGTTCTAAGTTATTTTTTACTTTTATATTATTTTATTTTTATTTTCTTTTTTATTTATATTTTAGTTGAGCCGTGTAATGGACACATTAAAACCTGATAAACACATTCGATGATATTCTTTTTAAAATTACAGTTAGGGAAAATAGTTAGAGGAAATTATTAACCCTCTACCATAGTCTAAATTTCTTTCTATCGTGGACTTCTCTATTTCTATAATGCAGTTCAAAATCAATCCGCATGCTCGGTGTAGCTTTTTTGTCCTGTTACAGAGGCGTTATTATTCCCTCATCCTAATCCGGGAAACGTCTAATTCCAGCACATCCTTTCGTTTCTTTGCCGTTGCTCTGCGCACCGGTTAACTTCGGTTTTACTATTTTTCACTTTTTGCTTTGCAGTACAGTTCCTCCTTCTCAACATTTTCGTTCCGTCCCCTTCAATAGCAGCCGGATTGTATTTTCATGTGTGACTTTTCAAATGTTTTATTGTTTCTTTTAAACTCCCGCTCAGTGTCTCTATCTTTACAATATCACACCGATCCGTACATTTTCTAAATCCAAAGTCTATACTTGCTTTTTTTCGTCTACTCGTTATTATCTAAGAGAATTAAAATTTAGAAATTAATATAAAACTTTTATTTTGTACGGGATAATGCCTCTTGCTGGGTGAGCTCTCGCCTTAAATTAATGGAGTAGAAAATGCAAACTAACATACAATTAGAGCTCATGAATATTTAAACTCTTTCTGAAAAACTTTCATTTACACAAGCGAGCAAATGCAAGAAAAAAAAACCGCTAGAAAAGCTTCTGTAGCGGCGTGCGATTTTCTGTTAATATAATCTGTATTGATCTCCTTTGACCATTAAAATTGTAGAAGTACCACGAAGATAAAATGAATATTTAGTATTTGGCGTGATACCGTTTTTTTTTTCTTCCATCGATGCTAAAGGCGTGGTAGACGGAATGAGATTAGTAGTAAACATTTGAGTTCGAAATAGAATATTTTTACATGGGCAGGTCTATTGTCGCGCGTTATTGCACATGGTATGAGGTAATAATGAAACCAATATCGCTTATTATAGTAAAACTCTTGTTAGTAAAGTAACGATTTAAAAAAAAAAAAAAGAACGGTTCATTTATTCGCAACGAAGAAAAGAAAAAAAAATACATATACAATTTTAAAGTATACTTAATCTAAAAAATTTAAGAAAGTAGTAAATATCTTTCGAATTCCGAGATTTTTGATACCGGATGTTATATTAAACAAATTATTACAAGCGAAAACAATGAAAAAACGGGACAATTCTTAACATTGGCAAATTTGAAACAAACGAACGCGTAAATAACAATTATCAAATACGTACCCCATACTAAACGATATGTGTGTGTGTGTGCGTGTGTGTCAGAAACACTCAGTGCCACATCAATTTTTTCGAACATATTGTAGTATACGTGACGAAATTTCACGCTATAAATTGATAAACAGAGTCGGTCGCCATCGTCGCTGTATTTTTAATTTTTTTACCACGTATCATAGAAAAAAAGGACTGTACGCGGCCACACACACACACACACACACACACACACACTCTCTGAAATGGAAAAGCGAATTTTGCGACGAGGCAGATATCCGTCTTCGTCACATAAAAGATTGTCAAATCAGTATCGAAATAGTGACTGTAATTGTTACTGTTCTTGATGTATTACAAAAAAAAAAAAACAACTGATTACATAACTATTTGCGAATCACGCGGGATTTCGATTACAATAATAGTGCGCTGAATTAAAAAAAAGGAACCTTTTATTCTATTTTTTGGGGGAGAAGCAGGAAGACCCTTTCCTTGGCTACGCCACTAAGATCGACGTTAACATATATATCTTTGTTAGTTTTAGTTTTTTAATATGGGGCATTTTTTTCCGGTTAATTTATAATTATTAACTGATTGATTACTTTTTCTATGCTAGATATTGACCAGAAATACTTGTTGACCCTTCAGAGTATAAGTTTTGACATTATCGAATGCGGTTGTTTTACAGCTGTTTGTTCTCGATCATTCAGCATATGGTTTTCGTAATTTTTAAATTACCTCGTCTATGTGGGAATTGTTGAACGCTTGCAATATTACTTTCTCGAACGATAGATCATATTGTTCCTTATTGATATTTATCTGTAAAAACTGTTAAAATTTACCATAAAAAAACAACTTTTTCTTTTTAAAACGCTTCTAGAATGTATTTTAATCTACGAGAATCATCGGGATTATATGCTGAATTGCCTTCAATTTGTCTGAGACTCAAAGTGAAGTTTACGATGTTCGAATGTTTTTCGTAGTCTATTCTATACTACTAACGAGGAATTTTGATCCAGTTCTTCGTATTTTTCATTGCTTAATTCGATACTTCCGATTAGATATTGAACTGCCGTTAAAAATCTATATGCTGGAACCGAAGCGCTTATGCAGGGGATAAATGAGTAATACCTAAAAAAATCAGTTCCATTGTACGGTGTTTTGGTTCGTCGTCTTTGATTACAATTTCGTTCTTCCTTTGTCATTCAGGTACCATTTACGAGTCCGATCAGCGATGTCTTACCTTTTTTTTTAAGATTTCGCGTACGCATGTAATGTACGGGGAATCCTAATAAGATTAGTCAAATAAAAATCAATAACTGACGAACGGTTTGATTTGTTAACTTCAAAATTGGATCGTAAATTACAATTAAAATTCCCTTTAAGACAATTTATAACTTCAAGCTATTACCTTGGCCGGGAAAAAACTCGCAAAGAAAAACGATCAAAGATATATAATATGGAATTTAAAACGACTTCAAAAATCATCCTTCAAAAATTCATATCTCATCCGCGAGATAACGCTTTAAAAGTGAAAAGCAAAATGTAAAACAAAACGAGAATCTTTTAAAAAACTGAAATATTACGGTTAAAAATTACATAGATTTCCCCCGTTTTGGGGCCAAAAGCAGCAAAAAAACAACAAAAAAAAAAACCGATGTTCACATAAGCAATAGTCCGAGTAAAAAAATCGTATGGAGGAAATCGTAAACTTATCTCAAAAATACATGCGCATAAAAGACCGTCTTACAGGCATATAGCTGAACTTACAACTTCATATTTAGGGCTCCGGGGCGCCGAAAGCTCGAAAGTTGCGAAAAAAATTATGATTTTTTAACCGTGCATGTGATGTATCGAAGGAAAGATGCTATTTGTTGGTTGTAAGGAACCCGTATTTCATTTTCTCAACGAAAGTTTAAAAGTTAAACTGATATGTAGCTCCCTTTTTCTCGGACCCCAGGATATTATAGTTAAAAGTTTTGAACAAGGCTAAAAATACGCGCATCCTCGCATATTTCTTTAGTTCGGGGCATCCCCGAGTTTCCAACTTTAAAATTAGGCTCTCAAAGCACCGAAAGCTCGAATTTTTTGAAAAAAATATTGTTTTTCTTTTTTATATTGACCGGGACGAACGAAACTGTGTTGCATTTTCATAACGAAACTTTTGAAGATGGCGAAAAACTCAAAAAAATAAAACGCGGAAACTGACGTGTATCTCTTTTTGGCCCGAAAAATCAGGTTTCGTTGTTGCGAAGTAAATATTATGTAAATATAAATACTATGCGATTGTCTTTAAGATTCCTCAACGTACAAAACATCATGCTTGACTGAACTTGTTTCTAATGCACTCTATTATTTCGTTCTATCGAGATCGCCTTTTTCATTTCAATTCCTGAGCGCCTTCGCCTTCTTACTCTTTGTTCCCTTTTTCGGTTCCTTTCACGTTTGTCGTCCCCGTTAATTTCGTTTCATGTTCTCCACTTCTAAACGTTCTAGAATATACTTTTTCCTTTCGGTTATCATCGCGATACTGAGTCACAGCTGAGTGCGCCATATCGAAAGAACAAAAAAGTGTTTTCCTAATAATTTTGTAACGGATTTCGGTTTTGGAGCAGTTCTCTTTAAGTCAACTAAATGACGTTATTTTATTCGCAATTCTATTCCGAGGTATTTAAGTACTTTGCTTCTTTTTTCATGGCAATGACGCTTAAAAATTTACGATAGGTTGAACCGGACACGATAATAGCATAGCGTTGTGTTAAACGGACCGCCGATATCGTCCTAGGGCCTAGGCATTCGCGCACATTTGACAACTGATACGAGGCTGCTGTTGAAAGTAATTTGTTACCCCGCTCCGAAGTTAACGTCACTCTTATCAGTGTGTGTTCCATCTTTTTGTTTTCAGTCCATTTTTTAGCTCTTGTTTCCTTCGCATTTTTTCCACTCTTCGTACATTGTTGAGCGCCACCGAAATCGCCATAGAATAGCTGACGCAATCGTTTACTGTTAAGTAACCGCAAAATCAAGCGCGCCATCCTATCGCCACTATCCAGTACGAAACGCGGTTCGCTAATAATGAAACTAATAAATCATCCGACCTGTACGACCGGCTGGAAACGGTGGCGGTCGGGACGGTCGCGCTCCTAGAGTAGCCCATTAATATTCCTCGGCAATATTCGAGCATCGCAACCGGAGATATCACGCTGTTTCATTAAAATTATTACGCATATACATATATATGTAGAGAGAAGAGAGGAAAAAGTGTCTACGCCATCAACCGGCTAATGCATGATCTATTGGACTGCGCTTGCTATACATTTCGGTGGTCCAGAACTTTCGCAGTTATTCAATCGCATCATTTCAACTTTAGTCGACAGTTCGCGTTCGACCTGTAATTGCGAAAGCCCGACCGACCTTTTAGTCCTTTACCGACATTTATATATCATCGACAACGAAATTATAAACTCAAAAAACATTGCCAGTGTAATCTCCGCCTTCAATTAAGAAACATTTTTCTTTTCAAGTGTTTGGCTTTTTTGCTTGTCAACCAGTGAAACAATTAGCAAGGGAAATGGATCAGCTATATTTTGATGCGGTCAGATATTGTTAGTAGGAAAGAACAAACAATAGGAATGATATGTGGAGAAGATAAAGACATATAGGAGGCACAATGCGGAGTAGCAGTTCGCAACAAATCGGAATAGAAAGAAAAACGGTCGATTGAAAGAGATGAATGAATTACAACACTTTTGTTGAACAATTATTAAGCGCTGACAGAATAAAATAAAATGTCTTTTTGTTTGTTTGTTTGGTTGTTTTTTTTTCTTCTTCTTCTTACCGTTCTAATAATAGCGGTAAATAAGTGTGCTAAATAAATAAACACGAGAACGAACTATATTGGTCCTACCATTATGTAACTGCGATTGTTATAATGCTTTCTTATCTTCATTGTTTACGTATAGTTTTATGTGTTATTTCCAAGTTACTTGCTCCTGCATTTTTACTAGGCCTATTAATTTTATCGTTACAGCTTTGTTTTTCGGTCACTCTTTAAATCACAGATGAATTCAAGCATAACAACTTAGGTTCGCGAAGAAGCAAATATTTTTTCAGTTTTTCTGTACTAGTTACTGTACTGTGCGAACGGTACAAACTAATCAACTGTAAAGAAAAACGTTTCCTTAACATATTTTAAAATTACCTGCAGACCGCGACGTTGTTAAATATATTAAATGTATTTAAAAGTTCATTCGGTTGCTTTGTTTGTTTAAATTTTTAATTGTTACCGTTAATATATACTCGTTTCGAAGCGATAGAGCAGAAATGTTTGCTGAATACCTCGATAGAGACTGACAATTAGATAACACAAGTCTGGTTGATATCCTCACGATAAATTGTGCCTCCGTGATCGCTGCAATTTGAATCTAGATAGCTCCTATCGAAGAAATTTAGTCGCACTTTAAAGTACACGTACGAAGACTACGGGTATAGTAGTTACAAATCGTCGAATTAAACTCAGCTGAACGAAAGGAACATTATTACACCGAGGTGCGTAATTGGAAAAGAAGATTGGACAATTATTTCGTATGACACATTGTCTTAAGTGCACTGTTAGTAAATGTTCTTCCACTTAGTACAGTTGTTTCTTTTAGCCATATCTAAAATATCGGTGTACGCAGTATTATGAAAGGGTATCACCAGCCCGTCCGAGGCCGCTTCTTTAGCCGTTTAATTAGCCACTAAAAACGAGTCCGCGATGACTGGGAATCCAGTAGAGCTCTAGAAAATTTCCTTTATCTATAATTTCTGTGTATTTAAAATATCGTACATCAGTGGGCGGCGACAACGGCAATTGAAATTGTAACGACTAAGCGCCGAAAAGCTGCTAAGCCTGTCTGAGCGTATTGAAAGTTTCTTTCTTTTACAGTATATAGCCTGTGCTTTATCGATAGCAAGCAGGTTGGCAGTGAAAATCCCCGGGAGCGGGTTTAAATTTAAATATTAAACTACTCGTCTACTAGCGCCTCGGAACTGTCTGCAAGCAAAGACCGTTGCGAGGATTCTTGAAAGAATTTAGGCCGCTCGCGATCATTCGGTATAAAGCAGACGGAAAAGCGAGAGCGAAGGTGATAATTTTCGACAGGCAATCTGTGCGACGAACGTGTTTAGAGCTTTTTATTGGTGCACGCGAAGTACGGAATCTTTGTTTTTCCGGTACTAATTAAAACGTCGTTCACCCGCGAAATAATCGCTAATAGAGCGCAGAAATGAGCCAGTTCGTTGCCTACTTTTTCAACGGCGCGGGGAAAGTCGTTGGCCATTTTTTCGACGACTTTTATGTAAAGAGAGCTGTCTCGAGCGATAATGCATAATTTCTTCGGCTTAATTATTTTTTATCGCCGATTTCCGTTATGTCGCGAATTACTTATATTAATTAGTCAGCTAAGGATAATAACAGGTTCGGGGAGCTGTTTCGTCGACTAGATGGGTTTCCTGTTTGAGAACGCCTTTTCGTTTTGTATATACTCACAGCGACAACACGTAGCCAGCGATCGTACGAGCATACTGCTTAGCCGCGTAATGTTACAATGTGAAATTACCGGGCTTTTTAACGAGCTCGGTTCGCTGGCAGGGTCAACTTTTCGATCAATTATATCTTTATAGCGGCCCGGCAATTAATTGTGAATTATATCCGTTGCAAATGAGTGCTAGCCGGCGGCTGTGAGCTTTAAGTGAAAACGACAGTAATAATGAAAGCGATAAAAACCAGAAACGACTAAACGGGTTCGTGAAAAGTTATTTAAACGCATAATTCAATCAGCTATCAAAACTACTGCCAAATAAATTACCTCAAATAACCAGATAATGATTTCTCTTCGGGTTAAAACTCTATTTATTACCGACAAAGACGAAAAATCGCGCAAACAACATCTGTAATTACTCTGCTCGGCTTGCATTATTCACTCTGCCGCTGCCGAAAAATTACTCGAGCCGCCACTGATTTTCTTTGCTTTATCGCTTCATTCTGCTCCATCTTCTGCGCTCAGTCTACCGATGGAATACGTGCTTTAAGAACGACACCAACTGCCGTCGCAGTCATTACGGCAGCGATAATTGTCGCTCCGTCGTGTAAATGTGCGTCCGCAAAAAACGGATGAGCTCTCTATCGAGCAGTGCAAAATGTTTGTCAAATATGCAAAAGTTCCGAAACACCTTTGGAATCTCACGTACGCATCTGTTGAACGTAGACAGAATTCTGCAACATGTTTACGCTTGAACAAAAATTACCTTGTGTACTTCCGAAACGCCGATCTGGAAACCACAGCCATTGCGCGGCTTTTCAACAATATTCTGTTTGGGTTTTTTTCTTTCTTTTAAGTAATATAAGAAAATACAAAAAAACAAAAAACAAAAAGGAAACTGTTTAATGGTCGATTAACCCGTTCTTCTATTTCTAGGGCCGTATTTTTGAGCGCATTTTCAATCCATAGTATTGCTCTTCTTTCCTTAATGAACTCATTCCAGAGACTATGGCTCAACTCTTATTCTTCTTCATTTTCTAATCCTGCCTCCTTTTTCTACTCAGTCATGTCTTGAACTTCATCGTCCATGGTTTTCTCGATACACTTGCTCTCTCTTAAACGCTCCACAATCTCTGCCATTCATAGGCCTTCGCTTTAGTCTCCTATCTGCATCATTTTCTCGATTTTCATTTGTGTCTACTCCGTTTTATCCTTTTCACTGCCCTTCCACATGCGTTCTTTATGATGCTGATCACATTTTACTCGAACGTGTGGCCAAGCAGCCGCTCTTCTGTGTTCTTCGCTATTAAAATTTGATATCCCTACAATCTTTATAATGCTACTTGTGAATTCTCTTATTTCCCTCCGTTGCAGTTATTCCTGTTCCCTCGAATTATTTTTATACTCTGTCCTTAAGCGCATAAGAATATTTAATTTTCTCCTCCTTTCCATTTCTTGGGCTAATATCCCATACTAACATAACAAAAACAATAAATAAATAAAAAAAAAAAAAGTACGGTCCAAATTATATAGCATTTTGATGCGAATACTCCGACTATGAAGAAAAAAATAGTTTCGTAATAATTAATACATCACGGAATACGCTTTGAATTATTCCATCGTAAATCCGAATGGTTAAAACATTTGACGTAATCATTCGTAGTTGGTGCTCGCTTTTATGTGTTGAGTTTATTTCTTGCAGAGCGACTGAACATATTTGTGAAAAGCGAATTGATTTTTACCGCCTTCAAATTAAAGGCGAGGCCTGGGGCATGTTCTTTTTGGTTTTTTTTATGCGGCGTTTGTTGGCTGTCGATTTTTTGTTAAGAGATTCTCCTTTTTGTTCCACCAGTCGAAAATGTACCGGCCATTGGTACTCGCTGGTCACAACGCGAAAATTATTGACTCTCCATTTTTAGTTATCAGTAGTGTTACAATATGAGCAGCGACTAATCATAGGATAGTGGTGTCTTTTTAGAGTAATCGTTATTAGTAGTTGCCGACTTCAAAAAAGAAGAAGGTTATATATAACAACACGTTCGCGCACCTGCCGTATATTGTTGTTTTTTTATGCTTGTTCGCGCATACACGTGGATCACCGGTTTTAATGATTCTTTGGTCATTCGAAAGTGTCAGCGGCGGTATCATATGAGTATAATTATCGAGAAACACTCAGTGTGGTCATTTAAATAAACGTTGAAAAAAGTGCAGTCCTCTTAGATGTTTTTTTTTTTTTTTTTTTTATTTATTAACGTAACAGAAGCGATTGACTTTAAGTAACATATATTATCAGTATTAAGCATGGTAACGTAATTTGAAAAAGTAACGGTATTATTCATCAAAATGGATAAATATCGAATAAAGAAAACGAATTATTTTAAAACGCCATAGTGTGAATTAAACGTAGTTTGCCGCTGTTAAAAAAGTTTCGATTTTCAGTAAGATAAAAAATTTAAGTATTACGCTAAAAATTGTGAAATAAAATCGGACTTGCAAATTTATTATAAAAATTTAATAAAAGTGCACTAAAAACTATAAGAAATAAAATTATTCGATAAGTAAATATATTTCACATTGTGAAATGTACCTTCTAAGGGTAATATAGGGTAATTCCTATACACAATTATACTTTAATTAGAGTCTGCACGGAAATTTGCAATAGTAATTAAAACTCTGTATTAAATATTCGTTATATTTCTAATACTCCGATTATAGAAAACGAGCGACTGTGTCTCATTATACTTATTAAATTGTTTCCGGATATTGTGATTTTAATTTCGTACTTAATCCGGTAAGCATTAATGCGGTCTAAGAATTATCATGATATCTCCTTTTTTGGGGTATATCAATCAATCGCTTCATCCCTCGTAGGGATATCGTGACCATTATTATCCGTCACCTGAAACACCAAACTGCGGCAGTGATCACTGCTTTGGGCGCATCGAACGCATTTACGGAAGCTGCGGTCCATTGTTTTACACTTAACATCAATCTATCTCATAGAAGGCCGACTCCCTCTTCTAGTTTCTTCCACATTACCCCTTGTATGATGACTATTTCTATCGTTTCTGCTTTAATGGCCAAAATATTTTAGTATTCGCAAACGGGAAATGTTGATAATCTGTTCTGTACGCTAATTTCCCCCAGAATCGAGTCTAGTTCTTTTCTTCATCCAGGTAACACAGCTGTCTCCAATGTCACATTTCCAACGCATCTACTTTTCTTCCATCTGTTTTACGGATTACCCATGTCTCCGAAGCGTATAAGAAGACCGAGGACACAAGAACATCTACTAAGCGTATTTTCAAAGGCTTTGCTTATAGAAGAGTCGGACCAGATTTTTTTCAAGCGTCCCATCGTATAGCATACCATTTATGCTCTGTGACGAATTTCAGCTTCGCTTCCATCATTATAAACTTTTTTAACAGCGGCAAACCGGGGTTTAATTTGCACTATGGCGTTTTAAAAGATTCTAAATATATATATATATATATCACTTTAAAAAAAAATTATTTCTTACCAGATAATTACTTTTTACTTTTTAGTGCATTTGTATTAAATTCTTAAAAGGAAATGTTGAATACTTACAGGGGGAAAAACATATTATATAACAAATTCCATTGACAATTAAAGGCCATTTGACGCGGAAAAATTGCAAATTAATTTTTAATATAGCCAGAGACAGAAGCTTATAATATTGTCAGCTTTTGATTATAAATATGTATATATAAATTCCAATAAAGAAATTGAAAATGTGCAATTCCATTTTTCAAGCGGAAATATTACGTGTGCCTTTTTATATCACATGTGGACTAACTGAAACGGTATCCTTTATTTATTATGAACTATACCGACCAATGGCGGTCTGACATAAGTGTACCGACAAATGTCGATGAATGCTGATAGTAGTCGGTAAAATAAATGTTGGTGTCCCCCCTAAAAAAAAGATATAGTTTCTTTTTTTTTTTTAACCAAACAACACAAACTTTAATATAATTAAAATTATTTTATATACCCCGTAAAATAATTTTAATTATATTAAAGTTTGTGTTGTTTGTTTGAATAAATATTACACTATAAGTATCTGTTCATATTACGTTAATAAAATTTCTTTGCTAAACATAATCGGACAAAAGTCAGTCAAATATTTCTATTAGCACATGTGGGAAATACGAAGCAGCGAAATTTTAATACTAAAAAGACGACAGTGACTTAAGGTATTATTAATGTTACTTATCTCATATGGAAAGGTAGATTCGAATAAAAATAACTGAAAATCCCCAAAGAAGCTCATCTCTGGCAGAATTTGAACGTTACTTCTGGCACAATATCCAGCTTTACGTGTCGTATACAGAGCAATTTAGGCTAGAGACACGACAAGAAATTACAAAATTATGAAAGTTGAAAGGAAGGAAAAAAGGAAAATAAAGAGAAATTAACAAGGATTAGCAAAATTATAACAACTTTAACAAATTAGAAGAATTTAGAAAATGAAATAATTGGTTAAGCACGGTTTCTTCGTCGCACAGCAAATCCTTTAAATTCGACGGTATTCCATGTTGTTTCCGATAATATTCATAAACTGGACATTCAATCAGTAGGTGTTCGACGGATCCAGTTTTATACTGTATCGAAAGTAGCAATAATTTAGATTGACTTTATTAATAATCACTGGAACGTGTTTAAAATTGTGAAAAAAAATTAACGACTAAAAATTTTATAAAAACACACTAAAAAGTAAAAAGTAATTACTCGATAAAAGACTAGGTGTATTTTTTACCGTTAAAAAGGAGTATTGTTGGTCATTCGTAAACAACATTAATCCTTGCCAGTGTAATTGCAACAGTAACTAAAAGCCGCATTAAATATTCCAAACGTTTTCAGTATTTTCAGTACATGGTTTATAGAAAACCAGTGATTGTGTTGTTATCTCTCTTTATATATATACATATATATATATATATATAAAAAAAAAAGAAAAAATGGCAAATATTTAAGACAATTTTTTTTTATTTTTCGGATTTTTATTTCGTAATATAGAAATGTAAAATATTTCATTAGTCGAAAATAATTAAAACCAGAACACCCGAGTGGTATTGTGATAGTTTAACGCGTATGTAACGAGCAGGGAGTAAACAAAAAATGTTTGGCAAATACATACACTCTTTTTGGTTTTTATTTTTACATAATTTTTAACGTAACTGTTTTTGCAAATAAGTTGCCGAGAGTCAGTATAATTTTAAAAATGTATTCGACGAAAACGAATATGGCGTAAGCCCTGAAAAGGGCTATTTCAAATATTTGAACGACAAAGAAAGTAATAATGATGAAAAATAGCGTAAAGAGGAATACGAATGAAGGAAGCGATAGAAAATGAGGAAAACGATACGAAAGGAGACGAAAACGGAATATAGAGAACGAAAAAAGGGGGATATAGAAACGAAAAACACGATATTACCGAAAAAACCGAATAAACACAACAACGAGGTATACTAATCGAATCGAAACGAATAGAACGTTGAATTAAAGCCGGCACAGATAACAGAGATAAGGAACGGCCGAGCGCTGTTGATCACATATCAGCTGTCGCTGCACCGGACTTAATTTATTTTTATACAGCTAAAATGCGACGTTGCATTTTAGCCGCTAACAGTAACAAAGAGCAAAATATGGTACTGTGCGTTGGCAAGATTGTTTCTAATCATGCAATCTGAATTTGGTGCCGACTATTAATGTTGTATAGAAATAATTATAACATTCCCCTACGTATGCATACACATATATATGTATATTAAGGCGCTTGGCTACTAAACCAAAGGGCACAGGTTCGAGACTTGTCCCGTTCCAAATCCGAATTGTTTCCAGGTTTACCCAGCCTGAAATAATTGGGTACCAGAGAAATCTGGGAAAGTAAAGGCGGATCAAAAGCTTAACTTCACAATCCGCGACGCTCTGTGAAGGGTATGGGACTTACTTTACTTTACTTTATGTATATATTTTTTTTTTTTTTTTTTTTTTTTTCGATTTCAGCCTCTATGGACTACGCTAAACAACTAAGTTTTCATTTTACATCTTTTCCTTCTTCCTTCCTTAACATCTTTCCAGTATTTCTTGAGACCCTCCATCAAGGCATTTTTATGGCTTATCGACAGCGACCTCTTCCGGTTAACTTGTTCTATTTTAAAGATTGACGTCGCAACTGTTTTATGAAACCATTCCCCTTATTAAACATTTGTGTTTCAGTTACATCCATTAATTCCATATCCTTTTCACATTCATTGAACCATGCAGGTCTTATTTTCTTCGTTTTCATGAATTCATAAATTCTCTTGGTTAACCTGTCCTCTTGCATTCTGGTAATATGCCCGTAAAATAATAATCTTCTTTTCATTATGTATTATTTCTTCCTGTAAACGTTTGTTTCACTGATATTATAAGTTATGTATTTTTAAACCTTAAATTTTTGTAACGTAATTTAAGGTTTAAAAATACATAACTTATAATATCAGTGAATCTTCTTTTCCTTATTGATATGGACAATGGTTCAATTTTGCTATATAGTTTATAGTTCGAAACCCATTTGAACTGTCCATCATTCCATTTAACTCCTATAATCTTTCTCAGGATTCTCCGTTCCCTTATTTCTAATTGATTTGTTAATATTTTCTTCTTTAGATTTAACGTTTCTGATGCATATAGCCCTTCTGGTTTTACAACTGTAGCATAATGTCTTAGTTTTGCTCCTATGCTCATTGCTTTTTTATCGTAAACATTCTTCACCAAGTGATATGCCCGACCTAATTTAAATATTCTACTATTCATTGCTTCTTCTTCTAGTCCATTTTGTTGTATAAGTTCCCCTAGATATTTGAACTTTTTAACTCGCGTTATTTTTCCAGGAGATGTATTAAAATAGTCTGGGCTGTTTTTAATATTTGTCATGTACTTGGTTTTTCCAACAACTATTTGAAGGCCTACACATTCCGAGACTTTTATTAGTTGGTTGATCTTATTCGTTGCTGACGTTAAATCATTAGCAAAGATAGTTAAATCATCCGCGAACGCCAAACAGTCGATATGTATTCCTTTATTCTTAGTACCAAGTCTGAATTTGTGGTTGTTATCCTCTTCATCTATCAGAATTCTCCATTCTCTGATAATTTTTTCCAAAATACAATTAAAAAGGATTGGTGATAAGCTATCTCCTTGTCTTACACCCGTAACAATCTCAAATGGATCCGAGATTTCCCCTCTAAATTTAACCCTGCACCTTGTGTTGATTAAAGTTTGCTTTATTATATTTCTGGACGTATCGTCTAACCCGAATTCTTCTAAAACGTCAAACACCGTACTCCTATCGACTGAATCATATGCCTTCTTGAAATCGATAAATACGGCAACATAATCATTATTTCTAATTGATTTAAACCTAATAATATTCTTCACATTAAGAATTTGTTCCGGGCATGATCTTCCTTTCCTAAAACCGGCCTGGTATTCCCCTAAATTTTCGTTTAAGGTGTTTTCGACTCTTTTTAGGATTGCTTGTGAAAGAATTTTATAAGCTACAGGAAGCAGGGATATTCCTCTATAGTTGTTTACATCCCTCTTGTTGCCTCTTTTGTGAATTGGATGTATTAGTGCGGATTTCCATTCTATTGGTATAACTTGTTTCTTCCAAATTTCTTCGAAGAGCTCAGCTAATACACCTGCAATTCTTTCTTCGGCCAACTTGAAAAGTTCCGGAATAATTGAATCCTCTCCTGGTGCCTTGTTGTCTTTTAGGCCCTTAATAAGTACTGCCACCTCATCCTTGGACGGTGGCATGGTGTCTTGTTGCTTATATGTTGGTTGACGTTTGGGCAATTTTTTAACTGGTTTGTCGCAGTTCAGCAATCTTTTGAAATAACTCGCCAGAATATCACAATTTTCTTTATCTGTTAATCCCAATCTCTTTCCATCTTCGAAGCAAATACCAGACGTCTGGTATCCTACAATGTAGGATTTGAACACTTTGTAGAAATCTCTAACGTTATTTTTCTTGAAATCCTCTTCTATTTGTTCTATTTGTGTTTGTTCATAAAAACGTTTCGCTCGTCTAAACGTCTTATTTGCCTCCTTTCTAGCCCTCCTGAATTGTTCTAGATCTTCAATTTTTTTGCTAGAGTTCCATTTTCTCCACATACTTGTTCTTTGTGCCAATATCTCATCACATGTATCATTCCACCACCTACGTTTTTGTTTCTGCGCCTTTAGAATTGAACTACCAGCTGCTTGCTGTATCTTATTTGCAATATATGTATATATATTCTTATGGTGCCATACTTAATTCCTGAGCGTCGGCGACTACACCTATTCGTACATCTCAGCTGTACCGATATCGGTTGTGTACTAGGCAATTGTTATATGCAACGCGAGTGTACACGCGCAAGACTACATTCGGAACTGATTAGTAATCGTTTGACTTATCGATATACAAGTGCAGTCCCGTGTGTGTCTGCTGTGTACTGACCTAGCGCGCATATGATGTTGCACGTGGTAGTTTGCCATTGCCTTCCACGTGATTATTAGCGATTATTTTAGTTTTAATTCTTTGTAATAAAGTTCTGTCGTCGTGCGTGATCGAACCCGTGACCTCCGTAACGGAAGTCAAGCGCTCTAGCAACTAGGCTATCGCGACGAATATATATATATATATATATACATATATATATGTTATAATTATAATATTTTTCTGCAATATATTTTTTTTTATGAAATATATTGTGAACCATAATCCCCGGCACCCTATCAAGATTATGGGAATTGGTTTTTTTAATTATTTTTTTAAATTTCTAGCGTATTTTTATTCAGTTCTTATGATTGAACTAGGTATTTTTTTCAACAATTTTATATCATTATATAACATTCATCGTTCACTTCAAAAGCAATAACTGATTTTATCTTTTTCACATAAATACTTTTAAATACAATAGTTCTTGCAAAAATATTGCGCGAGCGAAAAATTTTACCTCTTACACTATCAATATTTATACTATTATTTTTAATTAGAATAAATGATTCGTAATTATTTTTATTAGATATTTTTACTTTTTAATATCCTCTTTAGTGTGAGATCTTTTCTTATATTACCACATATAGGCACTAGTGGACGATTAGTATTTTTGATCTGCGGAACTTTTTCTTTTATTTTCATCCCCTTTATAAAAAATTTACCAAAATTATTTATGTACGTTTATATATATATATATATGTATCATTTGCATTATAATAATTCATTGAAAGCAAAATCCTTCTCTTTTCACTCATGAAAGGCTTTTAAAATTTCCTGGAAAAAGGGTAATAATAAACACACACTCGTTGCGGATACTGGTTGCAGTGTCTTTCACGTAAAAATGATTAATTTATGATTGATTACGGGCCAGGATAGAAAAACAGGTAAACAAGAAAAAAAAACTTTTAGCATGAAACGAGTTAGTATTATTCTAAATTAACTGATTTCGAATACTGACGACACGAAATTTTACATAAGTCGTTCGTCGTTCAATACTGCTCGATTTAGTTGGCACGCGTCCACTACTGAAGCAAAAGACAACCTGTAGATAAATAACCTGTTTGTTAATATTTATAAATATTGTTAACCGGACTATGTCCGAAAACGTTTTTAAAATAAGGTATTTATTTTAAATTATTAAAGTAAATTATTTTTAATTTTTATTTCCTACTGAGAGATTTATTCATTTTATAACAGACAATATCTCCGAGAGAACCAAAATCCAATTTGCCGGAAATTAATTTCAAATTCGGACATTGTCGTAAGAAGGCAGTACGCATACCGAATCCGTTTCAATACATACCTATTTTTTTGTAATTAACACAATTCGTGTTTCTTTTTAAATTCACCGTTGCGTGATACAGATTCAATTACTCGAAAGATGAAATTTTATCTCTTTTAAATATTCACTGTTTTTAATTATGTCGGTTCGAACAGGATGATCTCTTCTGTGTTTTAATTTTGTTACTGCTTATTTTGAAATTATTGCATTTTGGCCTTTTTTTTCAATCGGCAATTCGGCAATATCGCGATATAATCTCATTTTAACGCTAATTTATTGTCACGAATAGGTATTTTACAGCGAGTATTATCAAAATATTAGTTTACTTTCGAAATTAAGTCTAAATTATAACTAATAAATATTCACAAATTATATACATAAACACAGAACTGGACCAGTGATTATGGAACATTGTTCTCCGAAACATGTCGGGAAAATTCGTTTAAAATTATTGTGAATATAGTAAAAAATAACTTCCATGTTTATGTATACAATTTGTGAATATTTATTAGAATTAACCAGGAGATGTTTAGAAATAACGTTAATATAAATTATAACTGTATTTGAGTTTATTCTGCTGCACGATCGATTAGTGTTTGTCCTCTAATGTCGACATCCTGGATGCTTTAAAATTTTCACTATTAACAAATTTCTCTGGTAGCGTTTATATCAGTTTGTTTATATTTTTGATCTTTTTCCCAGTTTTGTATTACGTGTAAAGTCTTTGTATTTAATACCTTCGTTTAATTTTGCTTCTCTTCGAGAAATTACAGCATCTTGATCTGGCAGCGGAAATTTTGTAACATTGTGTTATTCTTGTGTATATATATATATATATATATATATATATATATATTGATGTGGATATGCTTTCTAGTCACTGTTTCGGAGCGCCATTTGATGTGGATTCGATTTGAGCGAGTCCCTACCTCTGGAACCACTTGATATAGATTTTCTGTTCTTTACGATCGGATCAAATTCTCTCAGAGCATCAGGCTTTTCTCTTTTTTTTTTATTATTTTATTTTTACACAGACTAATGGAAAGACTAGTCCACACCAAGTATCCAATAAAGAAAATTGATTGAAACCATATATATATTTAACAAAAAAAAACCAACAATTAGACTAGAAAAAAAAAAAAAAGGTAACATCAAAATTGACTACTTTCTTAAAATTTTACGCCGTATCAACAAAAGTAATGCGACGACTAGACTATATGAAATTCCACGCTTGACGACCACAAGCCGCGACGATTACAATACGATGTACTCATTAGTTAACGCGAGAAATTAAAATTAACAATTATCACGCGCGCGAATAAACGCCGATATCTTACCCCCGCGATTTCTTTACCCTGCCGTTACGGGTTTTTATAACAATCTCGCGGCTCGACATTACTCTGCTCATCTTATTTAGCGCTTCTTGCCGCACGCGCATATCATTGTCTTAGCTGCTGACCACTACCACTCAGGCACTATACAGTCTCTACCCCAGCGCGACCGTGTACTCGACGATTAAGCCACTAAACTCGGGGATTTTTGGTATCGGCCAAATAAGCAACCAAGACACGACAAAGCGGCGATGTAAAATATATCGACGTTCGAGAAGCCGAGAATTAATGAATAAATCGAAGAATAATTTCTAGCTCGAACGTCAAACAAAAGATAGCGTCAAAAGTACCGAATCCATATCAATATATATATATATATATATTGTTTCTTTTTTTGCCCCACGGAGCATAGATTGCTGTAACTAGAGTCACCTTCTCTAGTCAGTAGTCACTCAACTGTCATATAAAATACTAGTCCCATCATGATAGAGAAACGAAACAACAACCGGTGAGTTATGCACGTCCACGTTGTGTGGCGTGATTATTTTCTTTTCAGTGGCTTAGGGTTCATGAGAAAGGGTAAAGCATGATTCACACAATACATGCTGGTAGAGAAATGGTGGGATGCCGAAGGTGATCATATCATTAAATGATTCCGTTAAGCGTTTAATTGCACATCCAGCTAGTGAACTATCAGCGCTTCGTTCGTGACTGATGTGTCTCTGGTCAAGGTGATTTATCAATTTAAATGCCTCAAAACTGAAACATTCGGCTAAGACAGTAAACCCTAACAGAAAATCCGGTGCATGGCAATGAGAAACCAGTGTCGTAATTTTTATTCCCTAACAAATATGACTTCATCTGAAAGAAATCACATTTATGCTGCACCCGTAAGGTATACTCGAAAGAGTATATCAGACAGTGGGCGTTACTTCCAGCAATGAAGGTCAACTCGAGTTTCCTCGTACCCTTGTTGACACGGTACTCTGCAGGTGGGAATAAACGTGTTAAGACTTTGAAAACAAGATCTCTAGAATCGTCAAGGACTATTGAAAATAAAGCTCATCAAGAACCTTTAAATATAGCAACGTGAAATATAAGAACATTGTATCAATCGGAAAATCTAACAAACATGGCTTTAGAGGCAAAAAGATTAAAAAAATAGATATAATGAGGGAGTTAACGAAATGGCCGGGGTGGGGACGAATTAATATGAGCGGTAGATACGAATTTATATATACAAGAATGAATAAACGGGAATACGGGGAGAAGGAGTAATGATGAAAAAATCAATAAGTAAAGTGATCGCTTGTGTCATCCCGAAATCACGGACAGTTATTTTTAACAATACTTGTAGATGCTGAACCCAGACCAGTTGTTATTATACAAGTATACGACCCAACGATAGAACATGGAGAAGTTGAAGAATTTTACAAAATAAATTATAAGATTCATTGTTATACGCCAAAAACGGAACGACATAATATATGTAATGGACGATTTTAATGCTTAAGTAAGGGAATGATAGCAGGCTATAGCAGTTGGAAAATATTTTAGGATAAACCAATGATAGAGGCAGGAGATTAGTCGATTTCGCGTAGCAGCATCAATTCGTAGTAAGCAATACATGATTTAAGAATGGCAAATATAGACGGAGAGTATATGAATTAGATATTATATATACTAGTAAAAGACAGTTAAATTTTTGGAATTGTCGGAAGTATACATCCAAACGTGGAAGAACTTAAACGTATGTATTAACAACAAAACATCTCGATCGGAGTATTATGTGAAACTTGGTTGAAGACAAAACAAACATTTAAACTTAAATGTTACAATATTATCCGATGTGACAAAGCTACATCAACTGGTGGAGGAACATTCATAAATCCCTCACGTATAAACTCAATTTTATAGAAAATATACATAACAAACCTCCGTATCACTCGAACGAGTTAGAACAGGTATTGGAAAACAATAAAAACACCGCATCCGGATCAGACGGAATACCCTATAGAGCTATACGAGAACTACCGACAGAAACTAAACAAGTATTAATCAACTTCTACAATAATTCGTTACAATACGCATACGTACCAGAAGAGTGGAGACATCATATTATAGTATGCCCCATATTAAAACCGGATAAGAAAAAATATAGACTCATAACCTTGTTGTTAACATGCATAGGTAAAACTATTGAAAATATAATAAAATTGAGGCTAGAGTGTGGTATCTTAATAAACTCGATCTATTGCCCAAAACTCAATATGGATTTCGAAAAGGATACGGCGCTTGAGATTGTATTAATATATTTAACACAGATATACAAATAACATACTCTAAAAATCATTATATGATAGCAATTTTTGTAGATATTAAAGAAGCATACGATTCGATTAACTTAACTAAATTAGCAGAAACTATGACGAATTTAGGCACCTCTATCAATATTGTGAAATGGATACACATACGTACCTATCAAACCGTCAGCTCACAGTGAAATTCCAGAATCAACTATATGACACGGTATGCAGTGCTAGAGGAACTCCGCAAAGTGCTATTCTCTCTCCTTTATTATATACACTGTATACAAAAGAAATTGATCAACTAGATAGCAAAAGAGTAAAAGTATTGCAATACGCAGACGATATAGTTACTTACGCAATAGCTGCAAAGCTTAATGTAGCTATCAACAATCTTACAGAGAAAATTAAAGATTTCCAAGCTATCACAAATAGTCTGCAACTTGAAATATCACCGGAAAAAACGGCACAATATTCACAAGACATCGAATACCATCTAGCCCATTGATAAAACTATCAGGAAACAGCATTAAGTTCAGCAATGAAAGTAAATACTTAGGCGTGACCTTTGACAGTCGGTCTACTTGGGCCACTGAAATAAACAACATACTAACAAAATGTGAAAATGGACTTGGAATGGAGTCAAACGGGGCTGCCATCCAAAGACTAATACAATGATATATAGATCATTAATAAGACTACATATAGATTACGCGGCAATAACAATAACCACCGCCAGCAAAAATCGAAAAAATAACATACAAGTAATACAAAATAAAGCATTAAATAACAGGCGCCTTTAAAACAACCCCTATTCATGTGTTACATTATGAAACCGGAGAAATTACAACCGATTTAAGAACATAATGTATAGCAAACAAATACATGTTAAATACCAAATCAAATACTTCGCTGACTCATGATCATCTCCTACTTAATTGCGATCCCCCTTTCGAATGCCCCTTTTGCTCCCTTCCCCCCTCTCCTACAGTAAAACACCTGCTCCTGGAGTGCCCATCCTTCGTGCTCCAGCGCGCCCAGCACCGGATAGCGTCTTTGCAGTCGTCTTTGGCCAACTCGCCTTTGAACATTGCAGACACTATTCGGTTTCTTCATACAACTAACCTATTTCCAACCATTTAACTCTCCGATTGCCATAGTGTCGTAATAGCCCCGGCAGCTGTACACGACACTTAAAAAATAAAAAATAAAATAAAAAAAAAAAAAAAAAAAAATACATCTCAGCCCCCGGTGCCGACGGAATTCATTCATTGATGTTAAAGCACTTACCACCACCTGCCCTTTCATATCTTCTAGCAATCTATAACCAAATCTAGGCTCAAGGCTCCATACCGCTATCCTGGAAAGAAGCTATCATAGTCCCTATCCTCAAACGCAGTAAGGATCCCACCCTCCTCTCAAGCTACAGGCCAATTTTTTTCGATTTCGGTACTGGCTAAAACGTTGGAAAAAGTGATCAACAGAAGACTGTCGTGGGTCTTAGAAACCCGTGGACTGCTCTCCTCGTGCCAGTCTGGCAGACAGAAAAAAAGATCGACGCTCTAGCATTTATTCAGTTTGCACAACGAAGTCAAAGCAGCTTTCGCTAACAGAGAGCACACCTACTCAATTTTCTTTGACATAGAGAAGGCGTATGATCGGGTCTGGCGCCTGGGATTACTCCAGAAGATTATTAAGAACAATGTAACAGGGAACATGTTTGCGTACTTAAAAGATTTTCTCCATGACAGATCTATCCGGGTAAGAATAATTAATTCCCTTTCATGTCCGCAATTCCTAGAAAACGGACTCCCTCAGGGCTCGGCCCTAAGCGTGACCCTTTTCAACTTATATATCAACGACATCGTGGATCACATCCCCCCTCCGGTAATTGCCCGACTTTTTGTTGATGACTTGAACATTTCCCTAACAGCATCGAATCCTTCCTATGCCCAACACACCTTGCAAAATGTGTTAAAAAACTTAGAAGAATGGTCTAGCCTGAATGGGCTCTCCTTCTCTCCATCTAAAACTAAATGTATTGACTTTAATAGGAAAAATAAAATTACTTCTCCTCCAACTGTTTTTTTTAGATAATTCTCTTCTCACATACTCCAGTACAGCAACTTTCCTCAGGATCATTTTCGATAGCAAATTATCCTGGCGGCCTCACCTGCAATCTCTTAAAAAGAAGTGCAGCAAATATATCACTACATTAAAATATCTATCCCACAAAAACCATAACTCTCCCCCCAAGCTTCTGCTAACATTTTTCCAAACCCTTATCCTCAGCCGTCTCTCCTACGGATGCTCATTGTATTCTACCGCCTCCCCATCTATTCTCAAAATGTTGAACCCACTACAAAATTCTTCTCTTCGATTAATATTAGGTGCGCACCATACGTCCCCCACGCACAGCTTCCAATCCTTCACTTTCAAGGATCCTTACACTCCTTCCGCGATTCTTTAAGATTCTTCCTTCTTGGACTTTGTGATCCTTACCCCACACCTCCTAATGGCGCGCTCCCTCGTCTAACAAAAATCTTATTAGACTCCAACATCGACCTCCAACACTTCAAAAACCTCAATACACCACCACCTCTTCCACCCTGGGCTACCCTACCAGCTGAAATCGATTATTTCCTTGTACATTTCTCCAGGGGAAAAATCTCCTCCTCCCTCCTCTGCACCAGAATCTTCGCAACCCTTAAAAAATATTCAAATCACCAAGCCTACTTCACTGACGACGCGAAATCATGCCCTATTTCCGAATCGTCTCCTACTGCTTGTTCCTTTCACTCTAACCTAGTTTCGTCGTCCGCCCGCCTCCATGACCACTGTTCCGTTCTCGATGCCGGACTTTATGCCATTTTCCTGGCCCTCGAATCCACAATTAAATCCCCTCCACCCAACAGTCGCATTTTGATTGTATCTGATTCACTAGCAGCTTTGGAGTCCCTTCCCCAACAATCCCCATCGAATTACATAACCAACTCGATACAATCCCTAATCCTAAAATTGGGATCATCCTCCCACCAAATTACTTTCTTGTGGGTGCCAAGCCACACCGGACTTAGGGGTAATTACTTAGCTGACATCGCTGCTAAGTCAACACTGTCGTGCCCCATACCCTGTTCCCCTCCTCTTCCCGCCGACATAGTAAAATCCATAAAAATTCTTGTGCAATCCCAATGGAAGCAAGATTGGCTCACTAGACAATTTTGCTTTCTAAGAAAGATAAAACACGGAACTGACCCTTGGTTCCCTCCTTCTGACCTCCCCAGAACCCACTTTGTGTCTATGGCAAGACTCCGCATTGGACATATTTCGCTGACTCATGATCATCTCTTACTTAATTGCAAGCCCCCTTTCGAATGCACCTTTTGCTCCCTTCCGCCCACTCCTACAGTAAAACACCTGCTCCTGGAGTGCCCCTGCTTCGCGCTCCAGCGCGCTAAGCTCCGCATAGCGTCTTTGCAGTCGTCTTTGGCCAACTCGCCTTCGAACATTGCAGACACTATTCGGTTTCTTTATACAACTAACTTATTTCGAACCATTTAACTTTCCGATTGGCATAGTGTCGTAATAGCCCCGGCAACTGTACACGGCACTCAAAAAAAAAAAAAAAAAAAAAAAAATACATGTCATCCTCTTAACAACAGGTTACTAATACTAATCAAATTTATTAACAATAATAATTACTGGACTAATAAAAGTTTACCTGCTTTAGTCGCTAGTAGGCAGCGTCTAAAGGATATCGAACCATTTGAAAAATCTAAATCAAAGTACAAGGACATACATAGATTACTTCAATATGCTAGGAAATATCCATATAAATATAACAAATGAATCTGAAAAGGTTTACTAAGAATATAATGAAAAGATATTACAAGACATAGTGGAAAAGAAATATCGTCATTATGAACAAATCTATACTGATGGATCATTAAATATAGAAAAAAGAATCTGCCCCTGTGGTGCAATATATAATAAAATTACAAATAAATATCGAACATTCCGACAAATTCGTAAACACTAAAAATAGAAATCACAATTTTCTGATATTAACCGATTCACTGAGCGCATTACATAAAATAACAAATTACACAACCGACAATAATATAGTCGTGCAGATAAAAAGGAAAATCGAATCTGCAAAAGTAAATCACAATAATCACGTAGCACTCAAATGGACACTAAGGCATAGTGGAATAGAAATATAAATTCGTTGATACACTAACAACGAAAGTCACCGTAAATGTGAACAAATCAAATATCATTGGACAGATTACAAACATACTGTTAAAAATATAGCAACAAATAAAGAAAAAATTAATTTTGAACAGAATATACTGCGGAAAATATTATTTCAATATACAATAAGAGCAATATATCAGAAACCCCCATGATGGTATCTTCAAGTCAAGCTACCTAGCAATTACATAAAGCAAATCATACGGCTTAGAACAGGACATACCAGAACAGCAGACCGATTAAAGAAACTGTGCATCATCGGATTATCGGATAAATGCCAATACTGTAATAAAGACTACAAGGAAAATATTAATCATCTCCTATTGTATTCGATTCCAAACACAACGGGAAGAACTCATAAATAAATTAACTCAGGAATATCACACGCTACCGATAAATACGGTACCCATTTTTACAAATCCATTAAGCATGTAAACAGCTTTATCAATACTCCTTAAGAAATGCAATATTGAACTTTAAGATTTGAATACTATATACGACACGTTTAACATATAAACTGGCTAAAAGGTTAAAAGGAAAAACTAAGCCAAAAAAAAAAAAAAGACAATTATGAAAATACGGCAAAACATTGTAATACATACTCGAGCGTTGATTGCGACTCAGATTGTAAATTATAGCTAAGTGTAAAAATTGTATTGAAAACGATAAATAGGCACGATGATAGCAATATGAGAGTTAAAAAAGTGCGAAAAGATTTAAAAAAGAACTCGATGTTGGTATAAAAACAAAAAAAAAAACGGGAAATATAGAAGATAGATGGATAGATTGGAAACAAATAGTCATATCTGTAGCAGAACGCCGGTCTAAACGCATGCATAATAACATTGAATAACAGAATAAATATTTGATATAATCGCAGACAAATAGAAGGTGAATCTGACATCGCATATCGACAAATGAACAAACAAATAATACGGAAATGTACAGAAGCAAAACATAAATAACATGAAGAAAAATGTAATGAAATAGATCTTGAGAAAAGAAACAGCAGTAGATAAATGCATGTAAAAATAAATTATTATGAAGCAACGCAAAAACAAAAGAAATAATAGTATAATAAGTATAAAAAATAAGCATGGAAAACATTGCGATGACCAAGAAGGAATCTCTGATACAAGGAGGTCAATATAAAGACGATGCTAGACCAAATAAAATATCAAAACAGAAAAATAAGCACCATTGATTGAAATGTGTGAATTAGATAATGTAATACGAAAAATTAGAAATCAACAGGAAAGGATGGAATATCGACAGATATGCTGCAATACATTGGTCTAGAATCAAAAAAATAATTACTTGGTATCTTAAATAAAATATCCAATAACGGTATGATTTTAAGAAAAATAATATATAAATTCCGAAGAAGGTTCCTCACAAACATGTTCGCAATACAGAACGATAGCATTAATGAGCCGCACGTTAAAAATACTATTAATAGCAATAAATGAGAAAGTAGAGAAAAAGTCAGGCACGCAATAGGTCCCACTCAGTTCGGATTTATAGCAAATGAAGGGGCAAGGGACCTTATAGCGTTGTTAAAACTAATTATTCATTGTACTTTGGACATGAACAAAAGAAATAATAGCACGCTTTATAGATTATGAAAAAGCTTTCGACGAAGTAATTCACTCGAAATTAATAAATCTAGAAATATAATCGAGTCAAAAATGGTATAAGATTAATTAAAAATTTTTATTGAGAACAAACGGCCAATATCAAAATGAAAAATAAATACTCGGCTGAAAAGTGCGAAATACAGAAAGGATTGAGATAAGAAGATTTGTGTGTATTGTTAACATATCTATTTTAAAATAGATACGTTGAAGAAATAATAAAAAAATGATAAACTAAAGCTAAAGAAAATTGGTTACAAAATAAACGAGGAAGTGATTAACAATATTAATTATGCGAACGATAAGATTATAATTGTACAAATAGAAGAACAGATGCTTGCACAAATATATAAGTTAGAATTACCGAACGATGTTAAAATTATAAAATTTGTAGATGGTTTAGCAATTATAGTAGCAGATAAAAATACAGAAAAGTTAGAAAACAAAATAGCAATAGTGTATAAGAATATAAAAGAGTCACTAGAAATATATAATCTAAATATGAGCAAAACAAATTTGATGATATTCAACCGCAGAAAAATCAACATGAACTTAAATAAACACGGACTACAGATCACAGTAAAGGACCAAGTAATAGATAAAAACCTTAAATTTTATAATCACTGCAAGTACATAAATGAAAAAATTACGAAATTTATTAATATATTCACAAAGCTGTTTAGCGATAACAATCAGATGAATTACAAAAAAGGAATAATATTATACAAAACAGTGATATTATCTAATCTATTATATAGCAGTATTATTTATAAGGATATGCTAAAGTTCAATAAACTTCAAAAATTTTTAGCGAACATACACAGAATACCATAACAATAAAACTAATCAAAGCTTACAAAACAATAAATTATACAAATGCATTAGTCATAGCTGGAATATTACCTTTATACTTAGAAATAGAAAAACATATCACAGTATTTGCAATTAAAAATGGATTAAAGGTAGAACAAACTTTCGAAAAAATCACATATATAAACAAAAAATATAGAGTAGAAAATAAAATAATAACCGACAGACAATTCAAAAAATTTATCATAGAAGAATATTTGGAGAAGTTTGAAGCGGTGTGGACGAATCATAGTGGAATAACGAAAGGTTTTTTCCAACATTCAAGCAAAGGTTAAACAACAATTATTATACGCCAAATTTTTTCAATGTATAATTTATATCAGGCCATGGGAATTTCAGAATATATCTGAAAAGATTCAAGATAGCAGAAACGGAAAATTGCATTAGATGCAATGAGCAGGGCAGTGGGCAGCATATACTGAATGGATGTAACATTTTAAACATGGAGATCGCGGAGGATTGTGGAGAATTTGTGATGTAAAAAATAAATATATTCAATAATTTGGCATTATAAAAGTTGATTAAATAAATAGTTCTGTTTCCGCGTTCATTTCTCGGCTTATCAGTTAACGGTTTATCGCTTCGTCACCGAATTAATCAAAGTACGAGGCGTGATCAGCCATGATCCCCTCTTCCCCGCAACCAGCGCCTGCGGTCAACATTTCTGTCTCCGCTACCAACAACAACACCTGCAGCATCAGCACGCCCGCCAGGACTGATTTATCGCTTCCGATAAGTAAGACCGTTACTAATCTTATTAACACTAACACGTCGCTGAATAACATCGCGTCCGCTAACAATATTCGAAATCAATCTGATAACACGCCAACCCCTCGTAATAATCCCCGAATACAAAACGTTTCTTTCGCGCAGAAACTAAAATCACCGATCTCTCCCATTTCAAACTTTCAGCATCCCACCGATGAACAGGGAATAATATTTCCTGCTTTGCCGCAAACCGAATTAAAAGACTACCTACAGGCGCTAAAACAAAAAGTCGGTGGCGCGCGGAATATCATCGCCGCATCGAAAATCAGTTTAAACCGCATCATGATATTTCTATCTTCCGAGAGTGTAACGGACAATTTCATGCAAACTGACGGAACCATCTTGCTGAACAACCGACAGATCAAGGCAATAAGACTCAAAAGTCCTTCGCAAAAACTGCTCCTTTCGAATGTCTCCCCGACAATCCCGAACGAAATCATTCGGACGTATTTAACAAACAGCCTCCGACTGAAAATCGTCTCAGCAATATCCTTGCTCCGAGCGAGTCCCGCAGACGAAGAATTTTCGCACGTCATCAGTTGGAGAAGACAGCTATACGTACAGGATACTGTGTGCACGGACCTCCCAGAAAGTTTCGTTATTTCGTTTAAGGACAGAGAATATCGTATTTTCCTACAGCTTCCAAACCACACTTGTCCACAATGTAACACATCCAATTCCGATCCCACACCAGCTGCTCCATCATCCTCTTCCCACCAATCACCAGATCCCCCGAACCCTATTTTATCAGAAATCGTGACGGACATCATACACCGAGGGCTAAACACAACAGAGACGTCAATAGAGCCACCTTCTGCTGCTAAGCGACCTGCACAAAGCGTCTCTATTACCCACTCCGCAGCACAAGACTCCAACGCACCTCTATCTCCAACATCAACTCCGCCGATTTTCAAGAAAGCGAAAAGTATCGAACCAGATTTTCCCCCCAAGAAAGCAAAAAGTGTCGAACCAGATTTTCCAGCATCAGCTGGCGCAGCGGCAACGGAAAGCGAGCACGTTCTTGTAAATCCTCCTACGAACAGTGGTACCGATGAATCCATCCTGAATAAAGATAACGCAGCTCAGCCGGTGGATGTGAGTAAGGATTATAAAGCCATCCAGCAGCAGCCAATTAGTATTATCCAAACAGCGCTCCTTCCGATCAAAGAACTTTACGAACGTGCCTCTCCGCGTTTCTTATTGACCCATGAGCAATTCATATCCTTCATAGAAGCAGCACTAAATTCCAAGGACCCGCTACCTACTTTCAACAAATTCGCCACAGATCCTAACCATCTGATTACCATTATCAACTTTTGCAAACCACACATCAAAGATTCCCAAATAAAAACAAGATTCACAAAACTCGTCAATAAGGTCACAAAACAGCAACAGTCCAACAGCTAAGGCCGTAATTCGCACGACAGCACTAAACATGTCAAGCGTCAATTACATTGTGTATACCGTTCGTTTATGTTTAAGCACTGTTATATTAATTTAAGTTTTCTCCCTCTTCTTCTCCTTCTTCCTTTTCAATGTATAAGCGAATAGTGGGCACCGAATGAATTGTTGTAATTCTTTAATTATTCAGTGGAACTGCAGAGGTTTCTTTCCCCGTCTCGCCGAATTAGAACTTCTGATCACCCAATATTCCCCAGCTATTATATGCCTGCAGGAAACTTTCCTCAAAAAATCCCACCACCCCTATATTAAATCCTATCATATATACCACAATCCCTATCCCCTTGCAACCAAAGCCAGCGGAGGCACTGCAATATTAGTTCACAATTCCATACATCACAGCCCCCTAACAGCACCAGGCGTCTTTCAGTCAACGGCCGTATCCGTATACCTTCCGTCCCTATCGCGATCACTTATTTCGATTGTGAGTATGTATATTCCTCCCGATATGTCCATATCCACCCACCAGCTTAGCACTTTCTGCACCAGCGTACCCAATCCTGCTATGTTTTTTGGGGATTTTAACAGCCATTCTCCCCATTGGGGATCCAATACCCATAATTCAAGAGGAAACGTCCTCTCCAAATTCATATTAAATAGCTCGCTCCTGCTGCTCAAACCCCCTACACCCACTCACCACGATGCTTCCTCCGGTTCATTCTCGACTATTGATCTTGCTCTTATATCTCCCTCATTCTATCCTAAAGTTGAATCCACTGTTCTTCCAGACACCTTTTCTAGCGACCATTTTCCCATCCTTATAACTTTTGCTCCCAACACTAATGTAACCCCTCATCCGCCACCCCCAAAATTCAATCTTCAAAAAGCAAACTGGGGTATTTTCACTTCCTTTCTTGAAACCATGCCTCTTCCTTCTCCCTCAGTGCAAGAAAATATTACAATTTTCGCAGAAAAATTAACTTCTGCTGCCAATGTATCTATCCCCAAATCCCGACCCTTTTCACTTCCACGCTACATTCCTTGGTGGTGCATCGAAGTTCGCTTAGCAATCACCGCAAGGAAAAAAGCCCTCCGAAGATACAAATCCACCCACCTACCCTCTGATCTCATTGCTTTCAGGAAAGCCCGTGCTGCTGCACGAGATGTAATCCGCCAAAAGAAACAGGATGCATGGACAGCCTTTATCTCTACCATAACACAGAGCACATGCAACCGAACAATTTGGCGTAAAATTAAATTAATAAACGGCATCCCTACCATCACACCAATTCCCCCTATCATAATTAACAATAATCCAATAATTGAACCTTTTGTGGTGGCAAATGTGTTTGCCACACACTTCAGCCACGAATCGTCGTCCTCGGTTTACTCACAAAATTTTCTGACGCACAAATCTAACGAAGAAAAAACTGCGATAACTTTTAATACTAATAACACGGATGGATACAGCAGCCCTATTACATTAAGCGAGCTTAATTATCAGATAAAATTCTACTCTAAAAACTCAGCCCCTGGTGCCGACGGAATTCATTCATTGATGTTAAAGCACTTACCACCACCTGCCCTTTCATATCTCCTAGCAATCTATAACCAAATCTGGGCTCAAGGCTCCATACCGCTATCCTGGAAAGAAGCTATCATAGTCCCTATCCTCAAACGCGGTAAGGATCCCACCCTCCTCTCAAGCTACAGGCCAATTTTTTTCGATTTCGGTACTGGCTAAAACGTTGGAAAAAGTGATCAACAGAAGACTGTCGTGGGTCTTAGAAACCCGTGGACTGCTCTCCTCGTGCCAGTCTGGCGGACGGAAAAAAAGATCGACGCTCTAGCATTTATCCAGTTTGCACAACGAAGTCAAAGCAGCTTTCGCTAACAGAGAGCACACCTACTCAATTTTCTTTGACATAGAGAAGGCGTATGATCGGGTCTGGCGCCTGGGATTACTCCAGAAGATTATTAAGAACAATGTAACAGGGAACATGTTTGCGTACTTAAAAGATTTTCTCCATGACAGATCTATCCGGGTAAGAATAATTAATTCCCTTTCATGTCCGCAATTCCCCGAAAACGGACTCCCTCAGGGCTCGGCCCTAAGCGTGACCCTTTTCAACTTATATATCAACGACATCGTGGATCACATCCCCCCTCCGGTAATTGCCCGACTTTTTGTTGATGACTTGAACATTTCCCTAACAGCATCGAATCCTTCCTATGCCCAACACACCTTGCAAAATGTGTTAAAAAACTTAGAAGAATGGTCTAGCCTGAATGGGCTCTCCTTCTCTCCATCTAAAACTAAATGTATTGACTTTAATAGGAAAAATAAAATTACTTCTCCTCCAACTGTTTTTTTTAGATAATTCTCTTCTCACATACTCCAGTACAGCAACTTTCCTCAGGATCATTTTCGATAGCAAATTATCCTGGCGGCCTCACCTGCAATCTCTTAAAAAGAAGTGCAGCAAATATATCACTACATTAAAATATCTATCCCACAAAAACCATAACTCTCCCCCCAAGCTTCTGCTAACACTTTTCCAATCCCTTATCCTCAGCCGTCTCTCCTACGGATGCTCATTGTATTCTACCGCCTCCCCATCCCTTCTCAAAATGTTGAACCCACTACAAAATTCTTCTCTTCGATTAATACTAGGTGCGCACCATACGTCCCCCACGCACAGCCTCCAATCCTTATTGGGTTCTCCACGCTTACACTTTCAAAGATTCTTACACTCCTTCCGCGATTCTTTAAGAGTCTTCCTTCTTGGACTTTGTGATCCTTACCCCACACCTCCTAATGGCGCGCTCCCTCGTCTAACAAAAATCTTATTAGACTCCAACATCGACCTCCAACACTTCAAAAACCTCAATACACCACCACCTCTTCCACCCTGGGCTACCCTACCAGCTGAAATCGATTATTTCCTTGTACATTTCTCCAGGGGAAAAATCTCCTCCTCCCTCCTCTGCACCAGAATCTTCGCAACCCTTAAAAAATATTCAAATCACCAAGCCTACTTTACTGACGGCGCGAAATCATGCCCTGTTTCCGAATCGTCTCCTACTGCTTGTTCCTTTCACTCTAACCTAGTTTCGTCGTCCGCCCGCCTCCATGACCACTGTTCCGTTCTCGATGCCGAACTTTATGCCATTTTCCTGGCCCTCGAATCCACAATTAAATCCCCTCCACCCAACAGCCGCATTTTGATTGTATCTGATTCACTAGCAGCTTTGGAGTCCCTTCCCCAACAATCCCCATCGAATTACATAACCAACTCTATACAATCCCTAATCCTAAAATTAAGATCATCCTCCCACCAAATTACTTTCTTATGGGTGCCAAGCCACACCGGACTTAGGGGTAATTACTTAGCTGACTTCGCTGCCAAGTCAACACTATCGTGCCCCATGCCCTGTTCCCCTCCTCTTCCCACCGACATAGTAAAATCTATAAAAATTCTTGTGCAATCCCAATGGAAGTAAGATTGGCTCACTAGACAATCTTGCTTTCTAAGAGAGATAAAACACGGAATTGACCCTTGGTTCCCTCCTTCTGACCTCCCCAGAACCCACTTTGTGGCTATGGCAAGACTCCGCATTGGTCATATTTCGCTGACTCATGATCATCTCCTACTTAATTGCGAGCCCCCTTTCGAATGCCCCTTCTGCTCCCTTCCTCCCTCTCCTACAGTAAAACACCTGCTCCTGGAGTGCCCCTGCTTCGCGATCCAGCGCGCCCAGCACCGGATAGCGTCTTTGCAGTCGTCTTTGGCCAACTCGCCTTTGAACATTGCAGACACTATTCGGTTTCTTCATACAACTAACCTATTTCCAACCATTTAACTCTCCGATTGCCATAGTGTCGTAATAGCCCCGGCAGCTGTACACGACACTTAAAAAAAAAAAAAAAAAAAAATAATTTGGCCAAAATGAAACTGCAATACAGAAAATACAATATCAATTTATATTAATATTATAATATGTTAAGATAAGATTAAGGATAGTACAATGTGGAGGGGATGAAACCAAAAACCGCTAACCACATTAAAGCTTTTATGTAAAAGATAAATAAATAAATAAAAAAAAAAAGATGCAAAGGATATTAGATATTGTTAACAACGAAGATAAAAATACAGAATGAAAACATATAAAAAAGCTAAAGTAATGAAATTTACAAAGACGAACAGTAATTACATCAAAATTGGCAATAAATTTTAAAAACATATGACTGAATTTAAATATGTAGACGCAATAATTAAAAATGACGGTCGGGTTGTGAAAGATTTAAAAACACGGATGGAAATGGCAAAACGAGCTTTTACAAATTTGTAGAAAATATTAAAGAATAAAGAAATGGTGATAGAGCTAAACAATAGTAACTACGTTTTGTGTTGAAATAGACGTTAGAATCGTGGACAATCAATGCCGAATGCAAAAGAAGAACAAACGCTTCTAAGATATGGACATATCGACGATTTTTTAGGATCCTGCGGACCGATTTCGTTCTAATAAGAACGTTTTAATGATTCCTCGATAACCTGTCTATCGTCAAAGACATTTAAGAAATAAAAGCGGAAATATATATATATCGGTCACAAGTTAAAGGAGGAAAATTTACTTACGTTGGCGAGACAAGGAAAAATGCTGGGAAATCGAACAAAGGAAACGAAAATGATGGAATATGTCATGTCGAACATTGAAATCAGTAAAACAGGCGACGTAAAACATTAGGCTGTTTTTTGTTTCCCTCTCTCTTCTGGCGAGTTATTTTACAATGTAATTTGTTTAATAACATTCGATATTTATTAGGCGCGATATAATATTCGAGATTATTTTAAATCATAATTTACATGCGCGATATTATTTGATAGAGGTAACTTTTCATTGGTGCTTTTCTCTAGGGTTTTTATATGAATTTTGTCCGTGTTTTTCGGATATGACTTATTTATTTATTTCATTTTCTATACTTATGCGTCTTCCTGATGACTAATAGTTTTTTTTTTTTTTTTCATTATTTAAATGGGTTCGGTCTGGCACTGACCCAACTACATTCTGAAGCGATCGGAGATAGAGAGTATAAAGGACAATAAGGGGGGGGGGGGGGGTAACGGCTAGAGATGGGAAGGAAAGGATAAAGAAAGCATTGAAAGGGGTAGGAAGATCCAACGCCAAGAGTTCGGCGTATAGATGAAAGCACTCGGGAAAAAGAGAAGGGCATTCAAAAAGGATATGATTGGGGTCGCATATAAAGGGAGGATCAGTAGAGTGGAGAGGGCAAAAGGGAAAAGGTGAAAGAGAAAAAGAAAAACGAAAAGAGGGAAGGAGAGAATGACCAAGTCTTAGTCTGATTGAGGAAACAATAGCCGAGCACCGAGAAAAGAAAAGAAATTGAAACCAGGGCTGTGAGTTGGGAATAGGCTGTAGGAGGAGGTAGAAGGAGGAACGATTAGCGAAAAAAAAAGAGTAGATGTCAACCCATAGTCTGGCATGGAGACTAGAGGAGAGAAAAAGAATGTCTGAGGCAGGAAAATGGTTGAGGAGTGGACCATTGAGGGACGCCGAGCGAGCCAGGAAGTCAGCTGCTTCGTTGCCCTCAATGCCAGAGTAACAAGGAACCCATAAAAAGTCAATAAGGATAGAACGTGCTAAGCGCAAGTTGGAAATAGAGGCACGAACAGAAAGAATAATATCATTAGACGAATGGGAAGGAGGAGAAGAAACAGCTTGCAGCACAGATTTGGAATCAGAAATAATGAGAAATTTACGGATCCCTCTTGAAGAGGAAATAAAGGAGACAGCACGGAGAATGGAGATTGCTTCAGCAGAAAAAATGGAACAAAAGGAAGGAAGTTTGAAGGATTCCGAGTGATTAAGCGAGGGAGCCGGCCCACCCCGTTATCATTTTTGGAACCATCGGTGAAGAAGGAATCCTAGAGGACTTAAAAAAAAAATATCGACGCCGCCTTTCCACCAGATTAACATCAAGCGTTGAAAATGATGAGGACTCTTTCCGGTTGCTTTAAAATCAGTTGATATGCTTGATATTATCACTTGGTTATCTGAGGAGTGGGAAGAGATTAGTTCTATAGCATTAGTGCGGTCGTGGAAAATATTATTAGATTATAAAGTCAGTGATAAATGGGATAAAATTGAGAAACAATGTGATTTGGACAGTTCAAAAGACAACGACGAGCTTGTTTCTGTAACCAAAAAGTATTCCAGAATGTGAAACGGGTAATACGGATGACATTACAGAATGAATGGGCAGCGACGAGATCGAAGAAACGGCAGATGAGGATATTGTGGCCATGGTACTCAACGAGGATCCAGTTGAAGAAAATACGGATAACGAGCCCCTTTAAAGTGTTATACATGTGGTAAAGGACTGAAGGCGATCGAAGTGGAGTACATTACTCAACAGGAAGAAGCGTCACCGGCTGATATCATTTGTTTACGCAAGTGGCAAGATATATCGGCAAGGAAGAGAATGCAGCGAAAGACACAGACCTTAATCACAGACTTCCTTAAAAACTAGTTAATGTACACCGTAAGATAATTTTTATGTTTACTTTTTTATTATGGGATAAGTTCATTTTCATTTTTTCATTTAATTTGCAGTATTTAACATTGAACTCCGGCATATCCGAAGTTTTTGTTATCCGGACCGGCTAGCCGCCCCATTAATCCGGATAATCGCGAGTCGACTGTATATAAAAACGCTGACTCTAGTTTTGGATTTCATGACCCATATGCACGGTGTGTAAGTTTACGAAACATAAAATTACAATATTAAAAATTAACTGAGTTAATAACATGAAAATATAAAAACGCATAAAACAAAATAAAAGTAAAAATTCAATTATACGATTAAATTCTGCGCCTTATTAACCGTAATTCCCCACCGGTAGCGAAACATAGTGCAACCTTTGTATATATTAGGAGGGGATTTTTTTTTTTTTTAATGATTTGTCTGCGAAGACATTAGACTAAGAAATAAGAAGGAGCAAATAAATTTATATTCTTATGCGTTTACGGACAGAGGATAAACATAATTCAAGGGCAAAAATAACAGAAGCAGAAGATTAATGAGGAAACGAAGAGGAAGGCGCGTAGAATAGAAATAAATTTCGCATAGAAAGTTGAGAAAAGGGACAAAATTTTAAAGGATTCAGAACCTAATTTAGGGTAAGATTAAAAAAAGGCAGAACAGGCGCTTGGGAACCGTCAGTATAGATGTGGTGTGTGTCGGAAAAAGAGAACCTAAAGCCTTGAAGAATTCAATACTGACGACATATTGAAGGACAGACTTAGAACAGAATGGTACAGAAAGACATTTAATAGGGTGAAGGGAACTAGATAAAAACTGAAAAAAAAATAAGAAAGTTTATTAAGACTATAAATAAATGGCAAAAATTGAAGAAGACAAGCAGAAATATAAAGGGGATAAAATTGGAGTTTAACTAGAGGTAAATCACCATTTGTGAAGGATAGAGGAGTAAGAAAAAACAAGTGAAGAGGAATAAATAGGCGGGCACTTAATCAAAATGCGACAACCTAAATAGGATATATATATATATAAGTAACGAAAGGAGGAATATGGTATTCTGTAAGAATAGCTGGAACCCTGGAGTAGATCTCAGGGCACCAAGTCAGAGACGAAGGCAGGCATTTTGAATACGATGTAATTTTAAAAGACGAAACCTGGAGAAATTGTCATTAATAAATTAACAATAGTGCCGGACAGAGCGGATAAAGAATTTATAAAACATGAGTAGGATACAGTGATTGTCTCAGCAATACTAGTATGAGAACGAGATTTTAACAAATTGAGTTTTTTGAGAGAAGAGAGATGCAGATAATTAATATGACTGTGAAAGGGAAGAAGGTCGTCAAAAAAGATTTTTAAACAACGAAAGGAGTTTACAAGAGGAATTGGACTGCCATCTAAGTTAAAACTAATCAAAGAAGGATCAAACGGATGAAGAGTCTTTACAACAGACGAGGATTTAGGGGGCGAAATAAATAGATGAATATTAAAAATACTATTTTCTAGCAACATTAAAAGGCTTTGAAGGCGGAAATTAATTAATGAAATACTGCGATCGCCGGAATACACGAACACACATCGTCGACAAAGAAGGGCGAAGTAGAGTTAAGAAGAAGAGAAGAATATAAACGTCTATAGAAACGTACTAATGCAATCTGGTAGACCATGTCCAGGACGAAAACAGAACGTACTGTTCGGTAGCAGATTGCTTTGCTCGAACAACCAGACGAGACGTCTGTTAATGAAACTTTCGAAAAACTTCTCAACACACGAAGCAAGAGAAATAGGATGAAACGAAGAAAATTAATGTTTTGAAATAGGAGCGATAGTAAAAGTGTTCCAAGAAGGAGCAGTAGAAGCGGAACTAAGAAAGAAGTTTAAAATATTTAAAAGTATCTGGAGAGAAAAATTGGAAAGATATTTAAGAACAGAACAAATGATCTTGTCAAAGCCCGGTCAGGTACTAGAGGAATTGCTTAAAGATGAACGAAATTCGGATAAAATGAAAGGGGCGATAAGAAAATGTGGAAAACTATGAGCAAACGGGAAAGGGCAGGATTCCTGGAAACTAGATAGCTAGGAGCTACATGATCAATAAACAGTATCAGTTTTTCAGGAAGAAAATTGCAATTTGAAGGACGCTGGGGAGAGAGATGATTTACAGGGCTTAGTCATTTTCTATACATGAGAAATAGGAGTGGATCGAAAAAAAGAGAAGCAGAAGCTTTTCCATTAGATTTTTTCTTACGCTGTTTTGAAAACAAATTTCACTTTAGCACTGATAATATTATGAGTTAGAAAGTTAGAAGAAAAAGCGCAAAAGAGAAATAATGTTCTATATGTAGACATACTTACATTAAAGGTGCTTTATAGCTCCCCTTCCACCACAATGAGGAGAACGTTCTGCGTTTTTGTGAGGAGTTTGTCGGATAGGAGGAGAAAAATAAGTTAAGGCAGAAGAAATTGATTCAATAAATAAACCATATTGGAAAGATGGGTTTAAATTAAGAGAAATTGAAGAAAGCGCAGAATCAATACCGCCTCAGTCTACTTTAGAGACAATCTATTTGGGAGAATGAAGAGGTTTATAAGAAGTATAAGGAGGAAAGTTGGTAAAAGAAATGATGATAGGAATATGATCGCTTCCGAAGGTATCGTTTAAAGCTGACCATGAACATTTAATACTAAGATAAGAAGAGGTACAGCTGGGAGACGAAGCATTTTTAACACAGGTGAGGGAAGCGTCGTTAAAAAGGATTAAATCATTTTGTAGAATAATATTTTTCAATCCGTTGATATTATAACTATTGCAGCCCTAAAGAGAAAAGTGGGCGTTCCAATCACCGCCCATAATAAAATGGGAAGGGAGGGAATCAAGGAAGGATTCAAAAATGGAAGTTATTTAAATCGTAGTTGGGAGGAGTGTAAACTGAAATAAAGTTAAATAGTTTAGAAGAGTTATTAGGAATGGAGATGTGAACAAGATTCCGATTAGACGGATTAGATGGAATAGAAGGATAAATATCATGAGTTAAAAAATAAATATCATTTCTGATTAAAATAGCTCAACCGTCATATCCATCGTTACGATTGGAGCTAATTAGAGAAAAACCTAGAGTCAGAGGAATCTTTTAGCCAAGTTTCGGAAAGTAGCGTAATATTTATATTACATAAGTCCAGCATGCCTTCAATAATCGTTTTAATCCCCCCAAGTCTGCCACAGTTCCAACGTAATATTCTAAGTTGACAAGACGTAATGAGGAGAGAAATGATGAATATAGAAAACAGAAAAAGCTCTGCTGCGATATGATGAAATGAAAAGGCTGAATCGAAGGCACTTCAGGTCTATGAATCATCGGTTCCACTTTGACACGGTAAGCATCATAGAAATTAATAAATGACGGAAGAATAGAACCATTAAATTTAATTTCTACAACAAGAATTAGTGCAAAAGATTTTCGGAGATACGTTTGTCTTAACTCTGGATACTGGAGATTGGCATCTCAGAAGTGCAGTTTGAGAGTAGTTCATCGCTGGACAAATTGGTTGGGCCATCGTGAACTATAGTGATTGAGGAATAAAGGGACGCATTTCGAGTTCTTTATGTATATTTTCTAAAAGTAGAAACTGATTGGCTGCCAAGGTGCAGGAGAAGTTAGGCTTAATCAAGTTTTCTCCTGAGTGGGTAACTGTCGATGTACCGCTAACTCTCTTGTGGAACATTTTAGTCAAAGACATTGCATGAAACTGAGCTACATTGATATTTTCTAAATTTTCTACTAAAACGACAATGTTTCCTTGAAAGGTGTTCGGAAATAATGAAGATTGGGCTGATTTATTTTGTGGTTCGTCGGGTTTAGATAAAATAGCTGAATTACTGAGAACCGCTAGTTTCCTTCAGATATATATATATATATATATACTAATTATAATTCAAAGCCGACAAAAAAAGATTTTTTGCTTAACAGCAGTTTTTGCCAATCTTTTTTTCATACTTCTTTGTGTAAAAATCGAACTGTGCCGAAATAAAACCGTGCCTAAATAGAACGACACGCCACTAAATTGGGGGCTTAGTCCAATACCGTTATTGACAAGTTATCCTTATTTATATAAAGAATTACAAACTTTATTTTATAGCAGTGGAGAAAATCATTGAACTTTCGGATAACTCTTCATGGCACACTAAGCGCTGTGGTCTATATAGCTTTGGTGCTTGATGGCTCTAACTGCTTTTTAAACATCCCGTGTTTCTTCTTCCTTAATTATTTGTAGTCTGATTTCTTTGTCCGTTGGTACTGTGGGCTCTGTAATTGCAGATGTGGCCATGGTATAGGACAGCTAACTCCTTTTAACCTTCGGCAATGTCATTTCTTCTCTTTTCAGGATGCATGTGTTTAGCATTTATCGACGTTGATTGTCATTGTTTCTCCATCCTTGGTATAGCGTTCTTTGTCAGATTCCATTCCTTATAATTTTTAATTACTTCTATTTACACGTGTTGATGGGCAATCGTCCGTTGCTGACAAGCCCGGGGAAAAACCCAAACAAGAAGAAAAATAAAAAATATATGAAAATAGCATGTACGACGTAAAAGTTCTATTTAATATTTGAGGCTGGCTATAGCGGAAAACAGCGCGGACAGCCTTCATAAATAACCCAGAAAGAACACGTTCAGTCAAGCATGATGATTCATGCGCTACGGATTCCGTATGTTAAGTTAAAGATAACTATACTTTACATTCACGTAGTACTAAATTCAAAACAAAGAAATCTCATTTTTTGCGCGCAAGGGAAGGGCACGTCATTTTTCGCGATTTTTTTAATTTTTTTTCAACTTCTAAGGAAATGAAATACGATTTCATTCTCGACAAATAGCGACCTTCCATTAATATATTAAATTCTCCGAAAAAAATGTATATATTTTTTTTCAACAATTTCGAGCTTCCGGTGGTCCGAGGGCCCAGTTTTAAAGTTGAAAACCCGGATGTTCCAAACTAGAGAAATATACGGGGATGCGCATATTTTTAATCTAGTTCAAAATTTTTAACTATAATACCCGTGGCGCTAAGGGAAGGAACGCCATTTTTTGTATTTTTTTGAACGTTTGCCAACTTAGAAAGTTTCGTTAAGAAAATGAAATACGGTTTCGACCTCGGCAAATAGCGCGACCTTTTCATTGAAATATCATATGCCCGGGAAAAAAAATATTTTTTTCAAAACTTCCAAGCTTTCGATGCCACGGAAGTCTAAATATAAAGCTGTAAGCTCGGCTATAGTTTTCTTATAAAGCGATACTTTACGCATATGTTTGAGAAACATTTTGATTTTTTCAATTTTTTTACTCAGGCTATTGCTTACATGAACACCCTTTTTTTTACTGTTTTTGCCACAAAGGGGGGTTCTACATAATTTTTTAACCGTAATTTTTTGATTTAATAAAACAGCTTCTGCGTTTTGTTTTATAATTCAAATTTCACTTTTAAACAGTTATTCGGTGATGAGTTATGAATTTTTTAATGGTGATTTTTAAGATCGTTTCAAATTCCATATTCCATATTCTTGACGGCTTTTCGGGGGTTTTTCTGCCCAGTTCAGTCGGTTAGCTTAAAAGGATAGATTGTCTTAAAGAGAATTTTAGCTGTAATGTATGATCTAATTTTTAAGTTTATAGGTCAAACCGCTTGTAAGTTATTAATTTTTATTTGATATTTTTTTGTCGTTTCTGAACCATCTTATTAGGATTTCGTACATTAAATAAGTGTACAGAGAGTTTCAAAGACACAATTAGACTTCTAAAATATGAGGAAAATATATATTCGTTTGAAGTTGGACAACGCAATCAAGAATCGTAAATCATTTTTTATCAAAAATATAATGACCAGCAGTCGCGTAATGTGGTGGTCTATTAAATTTGATTGTTGCTCACGAGAAGGAGGATAAAAGCGAAAGAAAAGGAGTAATTTGTGTTTTCTTGGCAGAAAATAGGAAAAAGAAGAAAAAAACGAACGAGACTACGTTAATTGCGGTACAGAGGAGTATTTATCGCCTGGTCGAAACTGCTCAGCAGTTCTGTCTCATCGATGTCAGTTCTTCATTCCTTTTGTTTATATGTAGCCATCGTAATAGTCATAATTTTGGCATTAAGATAGACGCAAAGGACAATTTATGTAAGTGGGTAAAGCAATAATATCCATTTTCCGTCCGGAACAAACTGAATTTTTACACAAAGTCGGTTTTTATTAATTTATTTATTTTTTATATTTATATATATATATATATATATATATATATATATATATATATATATATATATATATACATATGTCTTCATCTGCGTAACAGAGTGAAACACAACTATAAATTGGAAACCGATCAGTTAATGAAAAACCGTACTTCAATATCTATTCGTTATCGTTATAAAATAATGTTGTTAAAAATAATCTGGTTAAATTAAAATATACTTCACGCAATTTAAACACAAAAATATACGATTTACCATTATTAAGTAACTGAGAAGAGCTTTTTCAGCTACAAATCAGAAACGGTGCTTCCTTCATCGATACACTTCGTGGCGGTACAAGTGAAATGCAGCCACTAGGTTTCTGAAAAAAATAAAATTTTCAAAGTGCTTGGCTAGACTTCGGGGGAACTTCTTGACACGAATTTGTAATTCTTAGTTGACTTTGAGTAGGCCGAATGTATGTATATTTACATACATACATACATATATATATATATATATAAACTCGGCCATTTTGGCCTCGCAAGGGGCTGTGCCCCTTGACCCCTCTTGCTTTCATTTCTGTCTCTTTCTCTTCTATACTTTGTATAAAATAATCAAAATTTACAACGTAATTCTTACTGGCATCAACACAAAAAAAAAATAACATAACCACAAAAGTCCTATTCTAACATTTAACTTTCATTATATAAAATTAAGACATTTTTTCGTTACATATTTCATTACATAAAATTGTGACATTTTTTAAATAACAATAACAAAAATCCTATAAAATATAACAAACGTTACATAAAATTGGGACATTTTTTCGAATGGGGGGTAGCCTAAGAATTACGTTGTAATTAATATATATACATACATACATATATATATATATATATATATATATATATATATATATATAAATATTATTCATTCGATCGATAAACATTTATAAAATAGTTAATTATAAAACTCAAACGATCAAATAAAAGTTCATGTTGATTGCAAGTCTAAAATTAAAAGCATATATTTAAAAACATTATTAATGTTCAGATGATAGATTCATTTTTAAATATAGCATTACTCTTCCTTACGTACCAGCTGAATCTGAAGTCAAAATAAATTTCCTTCCGTCAGGGTCTACTGAAAATCATTTTCATACTAAAGACCTTACTTTAACCGAAATGAAACTAGCTATGAAAAACGAAAAATGTAGTACAAGAGGAATTGATAAAATGATTTATTCCGTCCGTTAACACTATTCAGTTTTCGTTCGGAGCATCTCATGTTATATATTTCTAACTGTCTATTTTTCTCTAAGAAATATCTGTATCATGGTCCGAGTTTATTGTCTTCCCGATCAAGAAATCGGGGTCAGGTACATGAGCAGTCGAATCATATCAACTGAATTCACTTGCGCCACATATTAGGAAATTCTTCAGGTCTGTTATCAAGAACACACTTGTTTGGTGGCTGGAATCCAACTCGTTGCTTTCAGGCTACTGTTTCGATTTTGGAGATAAAAAAAAAAAAGGCTCTCTGAATTCTGTTGCACATTTAACAACAGCGAACATGTATCAAGATTTCCTAGTAAAAAAGTTTTCAACTTCCGCGTGATAATCAGGAACTCTTGAGGCGGTCCAGCTTTCGTTTCTACATCTTCGTTTATAAATATTCCACTAACTGTAGTGGCTCATCTTTACAACGTATTCACTTGCCGAACAACAGCGTTTAATCCTCTTAATATGTTGATCTACGGGTGATCATGCAGAAGTATTCCTCAAGGTTCTGAATTAAATCCAATATTGTTCAAATATATATAAATACATATATGTTCCTAACATTCAATTTTACACGTATACACTGCGCTGACGATACAGTTCACTCGGAGAAGAATGGGCTACACACTATAATTATTCTTCCAGGATGATGTCTTTGAACTAAATGGTTGAATGGATGAATCTCATCTAGTGATGTCAACTACTAAAAGTCACTGTCTTTACTTAAAAATATGTGCGATAGCTCCGAAAATAACTCGACTGAATAACACCTTCATTACAAATTCCGATTTCGTATATTATTGGAACAGAAATTATTTTGGAAGGAGCGTGTATAGAACATCGCTGTACGAAGGCTTTTCAGGCTGCCAGTATACTGTAGATATTAAGACGCACATGATGGAGTGGCGATCCGATTGTTTTGAGAACATGACTGTTGTAAGATCGCGGATAGATTACGTACTTTTTGGTAAATCAGCGACAATTCATCGTATAAAATTAGTTCAGATTTAAAATTTCGGCCTATGTTGGTCACTTGGGGTCTTTCTTTCAGCACGAGAAATTGCCTGATGCTCCGAAGCTTGTGTTTCTCCCATCCAGTTAAGAAGTCAACAACTAGCGCATCAGTTTTTCCTCAGGTTTGCATTCTTTCATTTAATTTTTTATCCCTGAAATACTTGCTTTTCGAGTGAAGATTTTCCAATAAATCTTGTCCATTACTTTTCCGCTCTGCTAGAAGATTCAGTTGACCTTCCTCCAATTTTCTCCCAAATCACTTTCTCCGGCAAATTTTCGGCTCCGTTGGTTGATGTTAATCAAGGACCTCATTTATATCCAGTAGACACGGGGGTAACTCCAGATACAGTTATATTCTCAGAAATATATCCGCGGTCGGACACAGTCGTATATATCTCCGACGACATGATTTCATATATCTCAACAGCGAAAGAAGTCACACAACGAACAAATGTTGCCATTGCGGACGCAGTTGTTGAATTCACCTCTGGCAGAGTGATTTGATATATCTCTACTTCGAAAGGTGTCAGCTGCGTGCACAACTGTCAAAATTTGCCTTATTACTGTTTCACAGAATTGCGCCGTGTTCATAGATTGCAATGTAGAGGGGTAATAGCGATGGTGTGATTCAACATTTCCAAATCTGAATGAGTAATGTTATCCACGAATTTAATGCTAGGTGTTATTTAGCGTGGTGCGAACTAGCTATTTTATCATCAAAAAAAGTGCTGGTAAATCGGAATTCGCACGAAGAAAATGCGCATCGTGTTCGAGGAAAAGTTTGTTGCTTTGTGCGTTCGGAAACAGCGAAAAGTGCGATTATACCCCGTGGTATATGAGATATGTAACACTGCCGCTGTTAGAGTTGAGAAGAGGATATATATCCGCAGTCGGAAAGCGGAGTTGATTTTCACATCTCTGCTACCTAGAACATATTTTCATACTTAAAAATAAATGACCAAAAACTATTTGTAGGTATACTCAGATGCCTCTGAGGATTTGGTCCAAGGACTGGTAAAATTGGCCTTTTGTCATCCTAAGTAAAAGAGCGTTACTAGGAAATTTAAATTACTAGAAATCTATATGCGATAATAAATTACACTTTTTTCAAATTCCCACTAGAAAACGTATTAATTTTATCAGATTCGTTAAGTTGCCTTTGATCGAGAATTCTCATCTTGTTGATTCGGTTTTCCGAAGAGGAATATTTCAACTTCTGTTGGATTCCGGGGCACGCTGGAATTTTTGGCAATACATTGTGCGATGAAACGGCAGAAGCTGAAGCAAGCCTGATGCCTTTTTGATCTGCGTGTTGTAGTTAAAGCCAAGTTGGAATCTAATTGGACTACTCTATAGCGAATATTACCCGGTCCTTTCATAGGAAGCGTGATACTTTGCAAAGATGTTGTTCAACGTTCCGGTATTCCGTCGTATGATATCAATATCTGTTCGGCTTCGATATTACAGCCTACCCGCGCCTACCCACGCCTACCTGCATAGATCTTGCAGAAAATGGATTATGTTCACACATCCAGATGACCTTGAGATGCAGACAGATTCTAATCACTCCCGCTTTAGTCTTGTTTATTTAATCGTTTAATTACCTTGGGTCATTAATTACCGTTCAAGTTCTCCTCTTTTCTCGATCAATCCCCGTAAGTGTGCTTGTATAAGTTTGTTTTAGATGGTAGGTTTCGTAAATTTTTTCTATCATGATGATAACCGTCAAAGTTCAATAAATAAATGAAAAATAAAACAAATTCGGAAACATGAAACTGAACATTAAAAGTTTGAAATCAACAAATGCTGATAGAACTCTTTTTATTAATTTTTAAATTTAAAATACACTTCAATAATCGCCGAATGTTTTTTAATATTTTTCGCATTTTGTGAAATTTTAACTTTTAATGTTATCACGGTCGTCGAATATACCCGCTTTTTAATCTTCGGCTTATTTGTAACGTCATTTTCTAAAATTTTATCGTTTGCGTTTTTTAATCCACTGGTTTTTTAACACTTCCGGTTGATAGTCGTAAAAACCCGCGTAGTAACCACAAACTTCTCGCTAAAATAAATTTGAAAATCATTTCGGTAATGGGGGAAAAAAGAAAAGAGGGAGAGGAAGAAAGAAGAAAAAACAATTCTCTTTTTTAGCTGGCGTCTTGACCATTTTTCGCCGTGAAATAATTGAGAGGAGGAAATATCATCTGTCAACAGCGAAAGTGCGTCGTCTGAACTAGATCTTTGTAGCGCGAGCTTTCGTAATTTAATTTAAACGGCGTGTCTGTTTTATTATTATCGTTTGTTTTGTCTTTCTCTTTTAAATAGCGGCGGAGGAATAATTTTAGGAAATAATGGAAAGGGAAGAAAGAAACGCGGGAAACGGGAAAGACAAGACGCGAATATGTGTGTACACCGTTGGCAAGCGCGATACGTTTACGTAAGGGGTAAAGAAGAGAATAGACCCAACAGTGTGCCAGCGTGGTCTTGCAGTTGTGGCGGGGACAAAGCCGGGCAAGCTAAGTAAACTGCACGCGCACTGTGTCCGAGTGGTGCAGCGTAAACCGTTGTCGCTGTCATAAATCATGTTCCAGCCATTCATTAGTCTTGTTGGAAGCTGATATTGGCGCGCGCTGGAGTTGCCGGAATTGCCCCGCTGGAGTCATTGAAAAGGCGGAACAAGGTTGCGCTAGACGTCAAAGTGCCACGCAATTGCCGATGTCAGCAGCTCGGCTTGTCGTTTTTGTATAAAAACCGTTGTTGAGAAGTTAAACAAACGGGTCGCGGGGTGTCCTCTTCTAGTCCGACGACGAGCAACGGGTCGCGGCGAAGGTGAAGAAGTAGCCTCGGTATTTCAATAATAATTCCGAATGTGAAAGCGGGCTCGCTGTTTTCCATTTCGACGGTTTTGAATTGATTTTTCTCGAATGCGGATTCAGCCGCGCGTGAACAACTCCACATCTTGTTTTAGTCCGTTTTGTCCCGCCGACGCACAGGCAAGCGCCTACTAAAACACCGAAATATTCCCATCCGAAGAGCGAACGTGTCGGCCAGCACGACGCGCTGACTTAATTAGTTCACCTGACTGACTGATTAACTTAGTAATACTACAACAACTACCGCTGTTACTACTAATAACCGACGACAAAGTCTTTAATTTGAATTTTAAATGACTCGCGGCCCGTGTCTCTGTCGTCGTCGTCCTTCCTCTCCGCTACCGATTTTTACCGCACACTACTTCGGGTTTTCCGCGTTCCCGTCTCCTTCTTGCAAGATGGAAATATTTTTAGTATTAATTAATTTTCTTTTTTAACTTTTTTAACTTTTTCAACTTTTTCAATTTTTTCGGGTTTTTTTGTTTGATTTTTTCTCTTTTTTTTTGTTTTTTTTTTGGGGGGGGGGAATTTCCGCTACAATGATTTTAATTTACAATACTCTGCCTGACTACAGAGCGTCTCTGTCACCGTGGTGAAAAACGTCAAACTGAATTGAATCTTTAGATAGTTAACATTACGTTTGCAGGTTACGATAGTTTTATTTCTGCAATTACCTGAATGCCTATGAATTCGTGAGTAGTCGCCTTCAAGGCATATATCTCTGTTCATCATTTTACGATCCGTCATTCAAATCTTTTCACCACTTTGCTCATGCTAATTTTCCTCAAGTTCCTCTAGTTATTACCGTCGGTGTGCAATGTGACTATCGGTTGCTGCTCATTCCAGCTTCCATTTCTATTACGCAGGTTTTTGTAAACAATTTCATCCTAGACTTCTTCCTTCTTTACGGATAATTATTTCTCCATCTAACTAATCTAATCGTTGTTCCTCAAGAACCTCTTCGTTCGTTATTCTTCCGTTCTGTAGTACACCATTCACTTGCACGTTAATCTTGTTTCCATTTATACCCGTTATCATCTTCTCCGATTTGCGTTTCCTTTCTCTGTTCTTCAGCCTAATAGAATAATTATTTACGATCGGAGTTTTCTTTCATATTCTTCGACTTCTTTTTATTCTGTTCATGCCTCCTTCTCTGTCTGTTATTCTGATAATATTAATTCTTTTACGCCAACTATATCCGATCGATGAAAACTAACTTCTATCGTTTCGAGATGGAAATCCGTAGTTGATAATTTTTTTTTTTTTTTTTTTCATTTCTTTTAAATTGCGATCTGGCTAATGTAGCTAATAAGCAATTGGAATGGAGGTTATGACATGATGGGAGATGCCATTCAACAGTAACAGTCCGCGTTGTTTTACCAGTCAATCAAACCGGTGTGGAAGATCTAGGAGCGTATAACGATTTAGTCTATGATTGTCGTTGCCTGAGTCTAATAAATCAACTGCCAGCGGGTTTGGGTGGCCTACTAACCTACGCAAGTAACGCTCGCTATAATTTTTAATTATACTTACTTGCGGTACATTTAGATCCCGATGTAGGTTATCATTGCGCATGTAACACGGTGCATTAGCTCTATTATTTTCAGTATTTTTGCCTGGCAGCGATGCATAATTTTAATATTAGACGCTGAGGTTGTTCCCCAAAGAGATATACCGTAGGTCCACACCGGTTTGATAGCTGCATGATATAACTGCAATTTTGACTTCAGCGATAACACGGAAGTTTTGCCCAGGAGTCAGTACATCTCCCTCAGCTTCAAGTTTATTTCCTTGGCCTTGATCTTAATATGCTCCTTCCAGGTCAAACGGCGATCAAGCCACATGCCTAGGTATCTAGTTTTATTTCCCTGTGCAATGGGACTATCAAGATCAACAGGAGGACATGTACTGCGTCTGGTTGTGAATGTAACATGCACCGACTTGGACGAATTGATCTTAATCCTCCATAGTTTTGCCCATTTCTTCAGGTCATTCAAACCAGCCTGCAAGTTCTCCGACGCTGCCACCGGATCGCTGCCCCTCGCAAATAGTGCTGTGTCATCAGCAAATGCTGCGACCTCTACATTGAACGTAACTTGAAAGTCATGTGAGTATGTAAGAAAGAGGATTGGTCCTAATACTGAACCTTGGGAAACCCCAGCTTCGGTAGCATAAAACTCTGATAAATCGTTGCCAGACTTTACTCGAAAGTACCTATCTGTCAAGTATGAAGACAGTAGTGGGTAATAGGAGTGTGACAGGGTTTTTTTTTTATTTTTGAAAGCAATACCTCGTGCCACAAGCGGTCGAAGGCCTGACTAACATCCAGGAAGGCGGCAGAACAATATTGCTTCCTGTCAAAGCAATTACCAATGTATCTCTGAATTCTATGAATTTGTTCTACTGTAGCGTGCTCAGGACGAAATCCAAACTGGTAGTCTGGAATTATACCCTGCAGCTGCTCTATTAGTCTAGACAACAATACTTTCTCAAATATTTTAGATACTATTGGTAAAAGACTGATAGGTCGATATGATGAGGCTTCACTAGCGGGCTTACCATTATTACCTGAGCCATCTTCCACTGTGACGGATAATAAGCCAGCCGAATAACAGCGTTGAAAATTGTTGTTAATAAAACTATGGCCTTTCGCGGTAAGAATTTTAGCATCTTTCCAGTGATCAGGTCATATCCAGGGGCTTTATGCGTTGCTAATTTGCCGATTATAATTTTTTTAATTTCTGAGGGCGTGAAATGTTTGATTAGGGGGGACAGTTGAAATGGTGCAACTAAATCACGCTTTACCTGATCGTAAAAAGGCTCAAATCCGATGTCCAGGGGATGTGGTTTAAACACGTTCTTAAGATGTAGTCCAAAAACTTCCGCCTTATCAGAATCGCTGCGTGCCCATTCATCGTTATCTTTACGCAAGGGTGGTGTCAATCTTCTGAACGCTTTGGTGGCCTTCCGCAGTGCGGGATTGTCACTTTTTACGTCTCCGTTGTAAAGAATTGTTCTAAAGGTATCATTTTTATGCTGTTTTAGTAATTTACTTAAAACTCTTTGCTTATTATGTTAAGAGAGTTTTTATGAGCTGGATACCTTGTTATTTGCCACAGTTTTCTAATTTTTCTTTTTTTGTTGATTTTTTGCTAAATAATATGCGGGTAGTTAAAGCCCGTGTTTACGGTGACATTAGGTGTGTTTAACCACTCAGCCTTTTGCAGCATATGATTGAGGTATTCAACTGCTTCGTTAATATTATCACTTGTTTTCAATGGAACATTGATGACAAGATTCTCTTCGATCCAGTGCGTGTAAGAATACTAGTCGGTTCTATTATTGTGAAATTTAAAATTAGCCTTTTTAATTATTATTAGCGGACTTATTTCAAGTATTACCGGGAAATGATCCGACGTAGAGTCAAAAGATGTTTCAATATTTGCATACAAAGTACTAATACCTTTAGTAATAAGAATGTCAAGTAGGTCAAGTATTTTATTTCTATCAGAGGGCCAGTATCTATCCGCTGGAGAACACTGTAAGTTTTGCTTTCGAAATGTATTTGAATAGTTCCCTTTCTTTAGGATTTGTTAGTCGTGACACAAAAAATGTGTGCTTTGCATTATAATCTCCACCTACTATAAATTTATTTCCTAATGAGCTAAAAAAATCACTGAATTGATCATGCATAATTTTGTACCTAGGTGGGCAGTATATCGATGAGACTGTTAATTGTTTACCTGTGCTTGCAATTATTTTGATAGATATAGCTTGAATATGAGGTAATTGAATACAGTTGAATTTATAGTGCTTGAGATGTCTGCCTAGTAAAATTGCTGCACCGCCACGAGGCTTACCGCACACGGATGATCGGCCCGATAAAAATTATAACCAGTTAAAGCGTAATAGTTTTTTGAAGTGAAATGTGTCTCCGAAAGTAACACTACATCTAATTTTTGACTAAGGACAAACATTTCAAGCTCGGGTTGTCGTTGTAACAACCCGTTAATATTCTAGATAGCTATTCGAATTGCATTCATTTCGAACTGATTAATTTTGGCATGAGCGCTGTGAATACATGCATCAGTCTGTTGAACATGATCTCCATGCGATTGAAAGATATTGTGAACATGTTTTCTAAGCGCAGGAATGACTGTTCTAACGCTGATTGAAGGTCATATCCGGGAGTCCGTTGAAAGCTATCGCTATTCTTTTCGACATTTGTAGGATAAAAAATTTTCTTATTATTTTCCCTCCTTGCACCACCTATGACTTTCGCATAGGAAGTGCCGGAAGGGTGAAAAACAGAGGTTTGCTGCTGCGCTAATAGGGTCCCAGTATGACCACTTACCGCACCACTGATATGATTTGCAAGTGTAGGAAATTCTGATACAGTATTGCTAGCAGGCAAATATTGTTGCACCTTACCAGAACTCTGGTTATTACGTGTTGTTCTTAGCGGATTGTTCGGTTGTTTATGCTTTCTATTGCATATTTCTAAATACACAGCACAGGCTTTATAGTTTGCTGGAAGTTGATAATAAAAAATAAATAGAAATACATTTTTAACAATTAATTAAACAATTTTATATATGTTTTTTATATCCACGAAGCGTTTCGAAGCAAACACTTCAACTCCCGTGAATTTAATTTATTTCTGTCGTGAATAAACTTAACAATGTGTTCAATTAATAAATACAGTGAAAAAATAAATAAATAAATAAATAAGTAAGGTGTTACATCAGTTACACTCAACAATCATCGTGTACATGTTAAATTTACATTCACAATTTCTATATTCAGAGTGAATAGAATAGTGTTACAGAACACACAAATAAGTTCAAGTTAATAAAAAAGCTACATGGAACGCGCTTGCTTTCACTTTATTATTCGATAGATTTTTGTTTTTGTTTTTTTTTTTTTTTTTTGAATTATTTAAAATCGGATGCTACTTAGGAGGTGTTTATGAATCATCCGCGGGTCAGTTTTATAATCTTTCCTCCGGATTTTTATATACGTGTACTAATGACCCTGTGTCTTTTAACTATCGATAATTTTATAATCTGTGACGGCATTTGCTCAAATTATATACGACTTCCTCTAGGATCATAACTTCAAAACGGAAGTAATGTTCGTAGGAGTAATAATTTTTTGTACAGCTCGCGTGAAAAATCGTGTATTGCGAATTAATCGGTTTTAAAAATTTCGAAATGAATCGGCATTTTGAACAGCAGACCCGACTTCGTGAAGAAGAGAACGGGCAGCGACAACAATTTTTCATCTTCATAATATTTGACACTCGCAGCATGTGGTTAAAGTATAATATACTTACCGGTCATAGTGGTCGGCAGTAATTAGCACCCAGTACTAGTTTCGGAAATACGTTCGCTGCGTAATTTTTTTCCCGATACGTTAAATATTATTAATTTTACCTGGAAACTGGGAATTGCTTTTCCTTGTTTCGAAGGATGACTAATGATCATTTTCGCATTTTTTATTGACTTGCGTCGTTTGCTTTTCACGCTTCTGACACGGTAAAAAGAATAAAACGAAAAAACCGAAAAATTTTAAATTACCTTTTCTTTCTCTGTTACTTATGCTGACCTCTGCAACAACTTAAAAGTGGCAATTCCGCGCTAAACCGCTTTTAGATCTTTTAATTATCACATCGGTAGACCGGGTATTTTCGATTAATTCGGACGGTATTTCTTCTTTTAAATGTTTCGAATTTTCCTAACAGTTGTAATATCTAAAAGACCATTATGTTTTTGCCGGTTTAATGCACTAGTGGAGTATTTCTATATGCAAAAATGTTGAAGCGCTTTGGTGAACTCCCTAATTTTTACAGATAACACGTTACTTCTTTTCTCGTCCCACCATATATCGTAGATGCGACTAGAAAAGTCAATTTGTCTTCTGTTGCGTTAGAACAATAGTTTTCCTCATTACATATCCTTTCATTTCCCTTTCAAAATCTACCTGTACTGTTTTTCCCACCAACCGGATAATTCAGCAATAACACAGTACATACTTTACACCAATCTCCGGGGCAAAGATTGTTTTCTGCTATCTCGGTGCATGCCTTAACGATCGTTTACCTTTCTACGAACATATTAATTTTCCCGTCTACGTATCTACTCCTAAGAGGGTCAATCTACTGAAAGTCCACACGTTTTTTCACAAAGCGGGATTCTTTTCTTCTTAAGACAAATCCACAATTCGTTCTAAATCTGACTATCTAAATCGCTTTTTTCAAAGTTGGATATTACCCAACGAAATGCACCTGCTTTCTTGTCTGTGCCTTGATGCTTTTAAATCTTCCTCACTGTCCTTGCTGAGTCAAATACGATTCCAGTTTTCATTCGCAGTTGGGCTGTCGTTTCCTTACTATTATACAGCTTACGACCATACATAGGCGTATTTAATAAATTAATAATTTTCGTAATATTTATCAAAAGCTAGTTTTTATTAGCAGACCCCTGTGCATAATAGTCAACCAATGAAATGGGAAATTTTGTGTTTTTGCCAACGCCCAACATGACATATCGTCAACTCCCAGAGTCGATGGGCAGCAGAATTCCGTTCTTATTCAGAATTGAATGTCTAGTATATAAATAAGCATTTTCGGATAGCCGTTTAAATCACTTCCGACGATACTATTAAACGGTGTGCCTGTTTTGGTGAGAAAAATCATTCCGAAATCTTTTCATACCCGTCCAAATCATGAATTATTCCCGATTTTGAGCAGCGTATATTAATCGATTGATGATTCGGTGATAGAATGAGGCAATGACTCTTCCGTTTTATTCCATTTCTGCCTTCCTTACTTCACATTTCCAATGCAAAACGCTTCGAGTTTTTAATCGTTAACGGTGGGTGAAAGAAAATTTTTGAAATTTTTCCCATTCTCTTCGGACCGTTTGCGTTTTCTGCATTCTCGTTTTTCAGCGACAAATTTAATGTTCAAGTACTCTACCTTGTTCTCGATTCGAAGTTGTTGGAGTAAGATAAATGACGAATTTTCGAATAATCCGTAAAATAATTCGCATAAAAGAAAATTGATAAAAGATTACTGTTTACTTTAATTATTAGCCGGGTGCAAAACAACATTGTTGCACAGAGATTAACAAATAATAAAAGCAATTGTATTTGAAATAATAAAATTTAAACGAAAAAAATATTAGGTTTATGTAAACTGAACGAATAACGGACGAAAAAGAAACAAAAAAGCAAAATCGGCCATATTTACAAATGTCCTGTAACGATGAAGAAATAGTCGCCACAGATCATATCGATGTGAAGTATAACTTATTGAGAAACGAAATTTGCGATACATTTAAAATAAACAAATATTATTTATGAATGAACGAGTTTTAGTCAAACATACTCCCGCGGCTGTACACTTCTAAAGGTTGTCCAGCAATTTCACAATCTTGTTGGTGCATCGTTTCTTAACATTATTTCTTGTACGAATTGATATAAACCGCGCCTGTCCTTTATTTCGTTAATTCGAAGTTCGGTGGAGATGCGATTCATTAATTTTTCCAACAACAATGCCACTTGCAGCTCGAGTTTTGGGATGGTTAAACTCATTTCTCGGCGCTTATACAGCAGAGTTTTATTTTTTAACGACAACCCCGATCTCTTAGCTAACAGCCACGACATAGTTCTAGTTTTAAACCTCAAATGATCGAATTATCGCTGATATTAAACACTGTATTGGCGCCGTTGCTTCCTATCGTAACTTTCGCATACGATAATTGAGGTTTATGCCCACTTTGAGGAATAATATCACGCACAACATTTCTGTAATTTGCGGGAAGATTCGGTTTGTCAGATTTCGCAATCTATAATTTTCGATACACCTCGCATCCCTTATAATTAGAAGGATGTTGCTGCACGCATAAACTTCGGCGGTAAGTCTTTTCCTTTTTTACAATCAGCTGAATTATGATTACCCGCGCATTTATATAGGGCCGATTACAAAATGATCGTGTGTGCCCATATTTTTGACATTTAGTACATTGGACTATGTCTCTTTATACGTGAGGCGTTTCCACTCGAATTTTTGAATGTAATAATAAATCGAGATCATATATACGTGTAATGCCATCAGTCGGCTCCAACTCGATGAAATATAGGGGGAGAGATTCTTTAGTTTTTTTTATTTTTAATATTAAAGAAAGACCCGACTTGAAATCTGCTTAATGTCGCTTTTTGTGAGAGAGGAGTGTAGATCCCGAATTACGACTTTATACGCTCCTTCGTGTTTTAGTTGGTAAGTGTGGTAGTAATGGCTCCTTTTTTGAATGTTTTGACCATTTTTCTGTAATCGTCAGGAGTATATGTACGTTGATTTTGACAACGTTATCTTTCAAGGATTTTGCTCTGAAGTCTTTTTTTTTGGGGGGGGGGGCAACCAAGGGCAATGACTCATCATCAAAGAATTACGAAAACAGGATTAAATTTTGGTATATAAAGAAATAGAGGAAATGAACTCCGCTAAGATTGGAACAATATCTGCTGAAGGAAAGGAAAGTATGTAAAAAGGAGTAGGTAGTTTTAGGTGGAGAAGCTTAGTGTAGAGGAGAGAACGCTCCTGTACAAGAAGAGAGCATTCAAAAAGGATATAATTTGCATCACAAGCACAGTCATGATCCGAGGGATGAAAATTACAGTATGGGAAAAAAACAATAGAAAAACGAAAGAGAGGCGAAGGAAGACAATTATAGTTGAGACGAAGACGTGTTATGGAGGAAATAACGGAACGACTGAAACCAAGGAAATCAGCAAACCCGGAACGTGATGAAGGAAGAGGTTGCAAGAGTTCGTAAAAGGAATGAGGATTGGAAAAGGAGGTAATGTAGGTATCCGACCATGATTTGAGGTGTGCTTGCTTAGATGACAGAAGGATATTGTTAGCAGTAAATTTATTGATAAATTTGCCGTTATAGGAAGCAGAGCGAGCAAACGAATCAACTAGGTTGTTGCCTGCGATGCCGCTATGACTGGGAATCCAAAGAAGATCGATTTGAATGGAACGAACTAAGAAGAGATTTGCAATTAAGGAGCGAATGGATAGCATAATGTAGTCGCATGAAGAGGATGGAATAGAAGAGAATATAGCCTGCAAGACGCTCATGGAGTCAGAACAAATAAGGTATTTATTATTATAGGAGGAAAGTGCAATGAAGAGAACTGCACGGAGTATTGCATACGATTCTGCAGTGAAGGGAAGAAATAAGAAAGGAAGCTCCGACCCCTCATCGCTTTTGGAACCATCCGTAAAGAGGACAGACGAAGAAGGAAATAGAGACCTCAAAGCTCCGTTGTACTCGCTTAAAGCGATAGAAGGTGAATATTTAGTTGAAGTCTTGCTTCCCAATTCCTTTTTTATTTTTTTTCAATTGTCAGCTGCCTGTGCAATCGAATTCTCATTTTACGTACTTTCGTCTTCGACTTACAAGTTTTGAAACCCGTTCCGTTTCCTAATTTAGTTTTTGTTGGTCCAATGGTCTTTTCCTAACCTTCTTCTTAGGAATCTCCCAGTCATTCTCTATGTGTTCATCCACCTGCGACGATGTCGATAATTCGTCTTCTGAGTAATTTGATAATACTGTATTGTTGTCGTCGGTTACGTCCCCATCTCTTATATGACTATTAGTAATTTGGGAAAACGGAACATTATTAGGAAAAGGAACGAAATGCCTGTTCGGGGTTAAAGTGTAATACCTTTGTGTCGGTACCTGACAGACAATGTTTTGATGCGCATATAAAACAATAGATGTAGATAAAGTTGTAGCCGTTTGTTAACGTCGGGGTGCACAAGATGGCTTTGCGGTAGTAATAGCGACATTAGCAACATTTGTATATAATGGCGATGATAACGACGACTATGCAGATAGTGTGTGTGGGTTGGTGTAATGCGACGTAGTTACAATCGACGGCTGCATGTCGGCAACGGTAACATACGTGCATGTGTGATTTAATAACTGTATATTGTATAGTTTTATATGATAAATTGGTTTTATCTCACCGACAGCAATCCTGGTAAATGTAAAAATTTAAATTAAAAAAAAAAAAAAATTGCCGAAAGAAGCGCGACTGAAAATTTCTTCAAAATTTAGTTTCTAAGTGTCACGATTCGAACGTTTTTAGCACTTCGCAAAAATTTCTCACCTCCCATGGGTTACAAATTAAAATTAATAATTGCGTTACATATATTATAAGCGGAGACGTTTACAGTACGCCTGTGTGGTGAAAGCATGCAGCGTGCGCGGGAACAAGAGTGCGTGCGGCTGCGCGATGCAATTTTTTTGAAACCCCGCTATAATACTTACTTACGAAATTTTGAAAAAACGCGATAGCGATCGACGAGCGCGCGGGAACAAGAGTGGCTGTATGGTAGACATACGTCTCCTAATGAAAAATTAGAAATAAAAAAAAAAAATGTCTGAACGGAGCGCGATTCTGAAAATTCCTTTGAAATTTGGGTCCTAAGTGTTGAGTTCCGAACGTTTTTAGAGCTCTGCCAAAATTTTAGCCCTCCTATCCCCCGAAAAATTAAAATTAAAAATTACACCATCTTGTATAGTACGTCTATATATGAGGAAAGTATGCAGCGTGCGCGGAAGCATGAGTGCGTGAAGCTGTGCGACGGAATTTTTTGAAACCTTGCCTGGAATTTCGAAGAAACGTGGTAGGGCAAACGGACGACGCGTTCGTGGGAACGGAAGATGCGTGTGCGCGCCAGCTCCGACGGACGACCGTAAATTCTATATTCTGCACGGAGTCTAGCCTGTTACGTCACAGAGTCGCCAGCTTGCCTGTTTATTCACTACTATATTGTGCTCTAATATTGTATACATTATTACGTAATAAAGTTGAGCCAACAATTGTGTTTATTTCTTTAATTCGTTAAGTTTTGAAATATGTGGTTCTAAAATACCCTTTTTTTTTTTTTTTTGAATTCGTTAGTGGTAGTATAAAAAGTGCGAAAACCCTACACAGATTGATAATCTGGTGTTGATATAGTTACAGTAGAGAGTGTGTAAAAGCACATATATGCAAACACATTATTAGGAAAATTTCACCGAGATATCCAAAAACGGCAGTTTATTATTCTCTTATAGCTTTGTAGTAAATTTAATTTTTGAATGAAAACTTTTAACGTCGCTTGAAAAATCTGTCACTTCATCTGACTGTACTGTTAAATTATAAAACTGCCATACACATATTTGCATTAACATTTACCATTTCCATACCACGTAATTATCGCTTTTCTTTATAAATAAGTTGGAAAAACTATTGATAAAATTTTCTATCACACGTAAAATGGCATCTATTTCAAGCTTTCAAAGTGTAGTAAACATTTTCAAGCAAGAACACAAAAGATTTTTTTTTTTTATTTTGTTACAAAATACATATATTGTTTACACGTCTATTTCTAATCTAAAATAATTAACCCCTGTATGTATTTGTTTACTTAGTTTGCATGGATCATTCTATCATTATTCAGCCAATAACTATATATATATAGCTGTATATATATAAACTCGGCCATTTTGGCCTCGCAAGGGGCTGTGTCTCTTGACCCCTCTTGCTTTCATTTCTGTCTCTTTCTCTTTTATACTTTGTATAAAATGATCAAAATTTACAACGTAATTCTTACTGGCATCAACACAAAAAAAAAATAACATAACCACAAAAGTCCTATTCTAACATTTAACTTTCATTATATAAAATTAAGACATTTTTTCGTTACATTTTCGTTACATATTTCATTACATAAAATTGTGACATTTTTTAAATAACAATAACAAAAATCCTATAAAATATAACAAACGTTACTTAAAATTGGGACATTTTTTTGGGACATTTTGCGTTACATAAAATTGGGACATTTTTTTGGGACATTTTTTTGGGACATTTTTTCAAATGGGGAGTAGCCTAAGAATTACGTTGTAATTAATATATATATATATGTATGGTTTATATTTGTGTACTACTGTGATCAAGAAATAAGGTGAATTTTTCATTTAAATTTCACAAGTACTGTGAAATCGTGACTTTCTTTTGTAGGTTGGCGGTGTGTATTATCTTCGACATTTGTGCATAGTTTCATGTCAATATATTGTGTTTTTGTAAACATACAGAAGTAAGTTTTTCGATTTTTTCTATGTCTGATTTTGTTGAGCAAAGAATTTACATTAAATTTTGTTTGTGGATGTTGTGCCTCAATGGCGTCAAATCTCTCAATTAGTTCCAAAAATAGTCAACTTTTTTGGGAAAAAAGCGCCGCGTTGATATCTGCGAAACGATGATTTCTGACTATTAGAGGACGTCATGAAAAGCATCATTACGGGAGAAGAGTCTTGGATCTATACATAAGACCTGGAAACAACCGACCAAACTCAAAACACTACTCTGGAAACACCGTTTCGACTCGATTGAAGAGATAGAAACCGAATTGAAGGAAGTATTGAAGGTCATCCTAGAAAAAGACTTCTCTGGTTGCTTTGAGGATAGGAACAAACGTTTCCGTAAGTATATTTTGTCGGGTGAGTAGTACTTTGAAGTCATTGAAATTGATTTTGAAGAATAAATAAACATTTTTTATTTTATAAACAAATTCACATTATTTTTTGATCACAGCAGTATACATGATTTTATTTTAGTTTCATATTTTAAAATAATGCGGCGTACAATAATAATAATAATAACCACAATTAAGGGATATCGATTTTAACCGTAATAAATCATTTTTTAATGAACAAACAGCAGTACACTATTCACGATTTAGGAATTATAGACTCCTATTCGAAAGGCTGAGGACCGAGAAAGATGGAAATAAATTGCAGCACGGATTACGTCATAATGTCACCACGCCCTTACGTAGGACAAAGGATATAGAATGAATTCATTGTGAAGAATTTACAATTTAAAAATAACATAAAAATCAATATCATAATTTAATGGCAATAGTAAACTTGTAAAATACGTTTATATTAAACGTTAAAAATTAATTAAATTAAATAGCAACTGATTATATGATGTGCATTTTTATTTAAAGCGATATCTTAATATTTATTAATAAAGTAAGACCCTGGAGAATTTGCTTTCTTATAGTCTTTTATTATTTTAAATACTTTTCGTCGCCTTTAATATTGCCGTTAGCTCGATTATTTTTGTAAAGTGAATATCACTTTGCGATACGCAATATTGGAGAAAGCAATATAAATATACGAAAAAAAAAAAAAAAATGAATGTGCCTCGGGGCACAGGGCAGAAGTGAGACTTCAAAGACGTTTCCCCCAACTTCGATTTAAGGTTACAGTATTAGTACCAAATTTACCAACAAAAATAACCAAATGGGGGGAAATCTGCGGTTCTTATGAACGTATCTATTAAGTGTCACTTAAAGAAAAGCAAAAACAAATAAAAAATTAATGAATGTGTTTTATTAATATTTTTCATTGATTGTTGGATTCTATGAAAGATACAATAGGCTTGTGGTAACTAAAATATGAAATATAAGTTTTTGATGTAATTTTATCAATATAATATCTAGAAAATACTGCATCAATGGTAGTTCTGTACTTTGATTCGTTTGGATTATTATTAATATTTAATTGAAGTTCGGTTTGAAGAAATTCTATTAAAGGCAAAGAATCGTTTGATGCAAAATTAACGATTAAGTCTCCAACTAACATCATTGAAAATGTATGTAAATTATTTTCTCTTTTAATACCCTCAAACCATCGAGAGTGAAAGGGTACTAACCTTCTATGTATAAATTTAATTATATCATGGACCACCCTTTGATTTGGAGAAATATAACTGGCGATTATTAATTTCTTTTCCATCTTCCGTCTTACATTGAACAATACATATGTCAACACCTGCAAGACCAAAATCTAATTGCATAATATTGTGTATTGACGTACCAATATTAAAAGTAGCAATATTTAACTTATCATTTCTAATAAAGTTAAACTACAACCCCTCCTGCTCCAATGTTTCAGCGTTTAAATTTCACGATGCAATCAAAATTTGGTATGTCGATATTATCGTCATTATTTGTTCACGTTTCGGTTAAGACTAAAGTGCAGCTCGCTTCATTTACAGAGTTCCTTTGAGATCATTGACATTCTCTCTCTCTATATGCTCGATGACTTTCTTTTTCCGATTCTATTTTAAGTTCTAATAAATTTATTTTCTTTTTTTATTATATGAAAGTGGTATAAAATTTAATAACACGCAACATGAATTTTAATTAAATTTATTACTGGCTACGTGTCTATTACGAATTTTTAGATGTATTAAGAACTATTAGTTATTCGTAACGTAGGCTCGCTCGTTTTTTGTGTTAACTCCCTATAAATTTATTTATATATAAGACGTGCCTAAAGAAGTTTCACTTCAAAAGTGCCAAATAATGTTAGTGCGTGCTGAGATAATGTGTGTAATACGGGATTCAGATGCTGGCTAGGCGGACCGAGATCTTTTCGAGGGAGAGGCACCGGTTATTGGTTGGCGAATGAACCAATTTGTAGTGTGGGCACAGGACGGAAAAATAAAGTTACGAAATGCGGAGGATGAGCAAAGACGATATTCGGCAAGTGGTCGAGAAATATTCATCCCAATTCGGCAACAGGCGATATCCGAAATAATTCACGATCCAGTAGCGTCCAGGTGACCCGATTACCGAAAAAGTCGGATTCTTTATTTGAAAAATTCCGCGTAAGTTAAAATCAGTAAATTCAATTGCTCCGTCATCTTCCCGTTTCGGCGGATACCCCAGTTTGAAATATTGACGTACACGCCCCCGGGTTACAAGGAATTCCGATCAACGCAGACCAGTAGGATCGTGTACGTTAACTACGTTTGCACAAATTTTAAGCGCGCTTTTATTCCATGTGTATATTTAAACGTTATACTGGAGAGTGCCATTTCGTTTCACGTTCATTTTCAGTTAACTGGTGTTTTTGCGAAAATTTCCAGCTCTCGACAAGAGTTTACCTTGCGCCTGTCTACTCTGCTGGACGTTGTTCTAACGTTAAACTTGATTAATCTTAGAGTTGACCTTCCCTATGTAAAATAAGTTCGCTCTTGGCTACAAATAATATCGCCTCATATCGGATTTTATATTCACTTATAATGTCTTCAAAAATTACAATTTAACCTTGCTCTAATATAACGCCAATGGGTTGTCTTAGCTCCCCCCCCCCCCAAAAAAAAGCGTTAAACATTTTAAAATTATTACTACGGCTGCTTGTGTCAAATGTTTCAGTGCGCTAACTGTTAACGGAAAATACAAAAAGTGCAGTGAATGCGTAAAGTTTGGTACATAGGACGATAAATAAACAAAGGCCCGAGGTGGAAGACAGCTGGAACGAAATTAGCGGATTGTATATTGGCAGCTTTACAAAAAGAACTCGGCGCAATAAGATATGACCGAAATGATGACAGAGCAACGGCCGATTAAGAAATGTCAGACGATACGTTATGCGCTATGGATCAGTTAATAAAGCTCTGACGAGAGTTGTGAACGAATTAGAGCACCATACGCGGATAGATAATGTTGTGTTATCCAATATCGCGACTTCTGCAGCGGAAAAGCGATGGAACATTGTTGAGCTCACTGGAAAAGTTATTGGCACAACAATAGACATTGCGGAAACGAAATTGTCCAATGATCATTACGAAATTCTGCCAGCGTGCTTTCGATCAGAACCTGGGTACCACGAATAAGGATTTCTCGAAGAATTATTAGGATATCGACACATTTCCGATATCCGTGTTTACATTTAATTGTCGGCAGATTTGGAAATTAGCAGACTTATATTCCTAATTGGTTTTGAGCTTCTCGATATTTATCCGCAGCAGTGTAGTTATCGATGTGGCGCCTTCAGCACCGTAAGCTGTTCCTCCTAATCGTCGCTTCATTCTTTCCACTGCCGTGTCTGACGCGTTGATCTGCGAAAGCAGTTCATGCAACCGACGCCAAAATCGTATATAGCACATGGCGCTCTCATCGAAATGTACCTCCGGCAAATGATTTTTACCGAGTTTACCGCTCAAATCGCAACCAAAGGAGGCGGCAGTTCTGGCGGCCGGTGGCCATGTGATTTAGTCCTTTGAAGGGGGATTATTTCGATCAATCGACCAGCTGAAGTAAACAAACACGATCGACTTAGGTTATCATCCGAAGTGGACTTTGTGTCACCCGTATGTTAAAATGGTTGTCGTATAGAGGACCTCGAGCTGGGCTCGCTGAAGACTGTTCGGTAACATGATTCTGGAATGGCCTTTCGTTATAACACTAAGGCAAGCGTCAACGTGATGTCTGCATCAGAACTGGGCTAACGTGCGCCGGTTCTGTTCACATCGTCGACCATTGTTGGGAGTGATCGGTTGTCGGTGCCGGAGGTCGAAGTCATGTAAAGTTGCGCGCCGATAGTTTTATATTTCCAACGATTCGTCTTCTTCAACACGAAAATACGCTGTCCGCGATTAATCTACATTCGTGCCAGCCGTAAGCGGGATAATTTCTTACAATCCTTTCCAACTGTAACATTAAAGATTAACAGAGCAACGAACGAACACTTCTTCAGCGAAAGCCACTGTCGCCGTTCGGTCGTTTGTCGTGTATTTGATTTAACCTAAAGTGACCTTTTGTCTGTTCGAACAGTCGCTTGAACAACTGTGCAAAAAAAGAGAGAACAAAAAAGACGACAGAAGAATTTTCGTTACTCAACTGAACAGAGCGACGCCGATGAGAGCGGAATTATCATTCGATGGAATAGTAAGATTAACCGTGATTTTTCGCTGTGATCCGCGACGGCCACCGACTTGGTGTTGTTCACGATGTGTGTAATAAATATGCAAACGCATACAAATTACACGTATTGAATTTTAACAGAGCGACGATTGGGCTTGACAGTTATTTACGACGTCGGTTATTTACCGATCTAAAACGAACACATGTAAATTGAGATGTATATCTCGACTAACCATCTTCGGAGCAGCGACTGCAAGCTCTCTCAAATGTCAACCGCTAATAAAATACGCCGTTAATGGATAACGGCGATGCTGAGAGTGATCCGGGCAGTAACTGATTACGGCCATTAGCGGCGGCGACCGCTGTGTGCCATTTGGCCGCTGTATTATTTCAAAAGCGTACACAAGCGGGAAACCGGTTAAACCTCGAATTCCTTCCGGAAATTATTACACGAAATTTATTCCGTTTCTCGTTTCAGCACCTGAAAATGTTGCCAATCAGCATCGCGATTAACAAAAATCGCCGAAAAATATTCATTTCCTCGCGGCTGCGTGTCATCCGTTCCGGACTTCGGAATTACTTCTTCGATGTCAAATGGAACTGGTTGACGTTTGCCAGTTCCGACGATATATTTAATATATTCATATATATATATATATGATTTCGGGAAAAATTGTGTACTTTCTCGCGACTTGTAATTTTTTTTTCGGTTCGAATTTGTGTTTGTCGATTTTTCATTTTATTCGTCCAACCCTCCCCCCGGTTTTGTAATCAATAACTACATCTATCGATAATTGTCATGTACATAAAACCTCGTTTAAATATGTTGCACAGTGGAGAATTTGCGCAAAATCTACTTTGAAAAGGCGGCATATCACCCGCTGATCAGCTTTACTCAATCCGGTTTGAATTCACGGATCATTTTACTGATGCATTTTGGAACCGAAAATAAAGTTTCGAAATCAGCAGTGATAGATTAATACATGGAAAGTACAAAAAAATAATAAAATAAACAATAGAAAAAGAAAGAAGAAAAAAAGGACAAGAAAGGAAAAGAAAAGAAAAGAAAGGAGGTAAACGCTGCTAACAGCATCCGGACACTCGATCCCCAGAGGCTTTGGGCCTTTTGGATTTTCTTCATATAGCTGTATGTAATTTGGGGCAAACGTCCTTTGATACGAGGGGTCAGATGGATTTGAGGCCAGATTAAAGAAATATTTCAGGGACAGAAATAACCTTCTGTGTTTGAGTGGCTCAATTAATTTTTCCTTTACTTTTTTTTGTTGCGCCTCGTCGTTTTATTTTATGTTTATTATTTATTTTACATTTCCTTTTTCCCGAATTCCTTTATTTTACTTTTTCTTTCTCCTATTTTTTTCTTCTCTATTCTTATTTCCTCGGGTATTTTATTCAACATCCGAGTTATAATATATTTGTCCGTTTGCTAATCTATGTTCTTACTAACGGCAATTAGAACGTAAGTTTTTTCTTCAATTCGTATTCTGTTTTTATTATTTCCTCCAATTCGATTTTCTTTTCCGTTGATATGTATTCCCATATCTTTAGTAGTAAGTACACATTCCTCTTATGCTCATTTTTCATCATCGAATCGTCTCACCCCATGCAGCGGTATCGTGACCATGATCTGTCACCCGGTTGGTCAGACTGCGTCAATAATTCCGATCCTTTGCGATGTGTACACAATCCTGAAAGGTACGACCACCTAAATATATAAAGCGGCTTACTGCTTCAATACCCTGAATTTCACGTATGTTGGGCAATTATTCTCTGGACGGTCACTTATGCTCATTAATTTCACTTTCAATTTCTCCTTTATCAAAAAAATGTAAAAAAACCGGCTCCCTTTTAGCTAGTTTAATTATTTCTACTTTTGGTAAAATACAATAAAATCGCAATGAGAACTATCGCCTTTCTTATAACAGCAGAATACCTCAAAGAGATGACCTGAATTATATCACCTCCCTCCGTGATTAATCAGAGAAGAGAACCGAGGACAATTTTTATTATTCACGGCTGTCCTTCAGATATTCAAATAAAGTGTATCTGCACTTATCTTCACGATTTATCTTTCCTTTTTCTAAAATTCCTTTGAAAAAATATCGCTAACATACCTCAAATATTCAGTCTTAAGATGTTTAATAATTCTTAGTAATCATTCATACTTTATTGTCCGCTTTTGTTCGGTTTTTCTTGTTCTTTTAAAAATACCTCTCGTTTCTAGAGCTTAATCGTAAATTGTTCTTGTTTTGTTTCTTTTAATCTATAAAAGTTGTAAATCGTTAAAGACTGACTATTCAATTATTTCAATAGATGTCTTCTGTGACCGTAGTAACTTTTAGGACTCTTAATGTACCGCTTGTCTACTCTGTAATTAAGCTATTTTTCTGATCGCTTTCTCGTACTTATATTCATTTTCTCTGCCACTACTACTTCCTCAACATGCGAATATCTTAAGCTATATTGGAAGTTGCCTATTAAAATATATGTCTGAACGCAATTTTTAGATCATCTTTTTATACAGATGATTTTGATCGAACGCAGAGCCTGCAGCATAACGCCTACAGAAGAAATCAATGTTTACACTTTAATTAACCATTTCGGAAGCGAAACTCTTTACATTAAAATTAACGCTCAACTAACTTCTTCACTGATGCCGCACCAGTTTCATCTTACCGTTCCTATTAAACATACAGTGTATTCTTATTACATCGATGACAACTTTCCAAGTATTTCCTATCGTCCTTATCTATATAACAATTCACTGCTAGAAGAAATTTTTCTCATCTGGCTCTGACATTGAATTAACAGTTCCACGAAAAAATGGTTTCCGCTCTATTCCAGCTTCGGATCTACCTGAAAATTTCCCGGGCAGCGCGCCATTCTAAATTGAGAGATCATCTTCAACTGTTTACATCCAAATCTTTCTTTAATTTCTCACCTACAAATTCTCGCTGCGACTTTTCATCTTATCTACGATTAGCTGAAAAAAATGAAAAAAGAAAACGAATAAAACCATTATACAGTCCCCCCCAAGAAGTAAAATTGGACTAAAAATAAAACACAATTACTCGAATCATCTGGGGGGGGCGATAATTTGATCTTTATAAACGAGAAGGCGTTATATATTTTATCAGTGGAATATATTACGATAAAATTATGAATTAAAGTGTTGTTGTTGTTGTTTTTGTTTTTTTTTTATTAAATATGCGACAATTGAATTTAGCGGAGGTCGCCGCCGGTCGTTTAATATAACCATTTTTACTCGATTATTGCACCGGTCTACTACGATGGAAAGCGGAACTCCATAAAAACTCCACCACCTCCGTAGTAATTTATGTAATATGCTCTAGTTTCATATTCGCCAACGTGTGGGACGTTAAAGATGTTCGCAAAGAAGCGAAATGGTCGTTTGCGTGGGGGGGGGGGATACAGTAATAATACGAGTGCCCTGAAGGCAAGCCAGAGAGATCGGGGAGTGTTGGGGAATGAAGGAATGTAAAACGTTTTGCCAGGACGATTCGGTCGGAACGGGACGACAAGAAAGGCTTTAGGCGACCGACTAAAGGACAACTTCGGATCAGGAAAAAGAAGCGGTTGCAAAAGACCAGCACGCGAAATAGCCTTCATAAAAGTATAACTGAGAGCTTTACGATTATTTACGAGCTGGTCCGACCGTTTCTATACTAATAAAACTAGCAATAATAAGACCGATATTATGCTAAACAACTTTGCCAGCACACGCACGGACACACCACACACGTTAAAATTGCTCTTTTTCTCCATTTACACCTTCTTGTACTTCGAACCTTATCTTCTCTTCGTATGCACACGCGCATGACGCAACCTTTACCGCCATTATTATTATTGTTATCCCCGTTATTTACAAAGCTATTCCTGGCCTTTGCCGGGCAAATCGCGATGTATTCCCGGAACGGAATCAAAACGTCAGGAAAGTGAAAATGGGCAGCAGAAGACGTCGATTGGAACAATATAGGGGAGTGCTGGAAATGTCAACGCGCGAAATCAGAAGGCCATATTTTTCGGAATATAAAAATCGACCCAAGTGCCGCATTTAAATTTCCCGAAATTCAGCCAGTTAATGGTCACCGCGGAGTGATCACTTAAATATTCATAGCGCGCGTTGGCGGGGATTTTGCACAGGCGCCACCGTTGTTCCATTTAGAGTAGCGTTCTTTGAACGGAATTATTATACGGCCGGAATAAATCTTGAAAATGAAGAATTACTTTCGGACACGCTACGGACGCACAAAATTTACCGGCATGCGTGCACACCTTTTTCGTTTTTTAACAAAACTGCTAATTTTCTGACACACAAAATATGCTGACCGGAAAAATTTAGTTTTTTTTGTTTGTTTTTTTTTTTTTTTTGTCTTTCTAAGGTCGAAATTTAAAGCAGCGATTGTTTTTCGGAATAATTATTCATTTTTGATAATTCGACGTGCGTCGCAGACCATGTAATATGATACTCGTACGATACCTTTCGTCACTGACCAAATAATTCATTGCAGGGACAGGAAAGGAAAAAAAAATATACGATCTTTATAAAATTGTCTGAAGAGTGCGTAATTATCGAAAACAGACCAAAAACCAGCGGGACATTCAACTGTGTTTTTTTTTTATTATGTTTTGAAAAATGAGTAATACATGCGCGTGCGTGTGTGGCATGCAGGTAAGAAGTTTCCGCAGACGTAATTATTTTTGTGACTGTTTACGTCAAATCGTTTGCACGTTATTAATTATGCATAGCGCGAACATTTTTTTTTTTATTTTTTATTTTATTTTCCTTTTTATACACGATATGCAGGCGTTCGGATAGGAGGTGAAAAAGAAGTTGCGTTCTCGAACAAAAATAATTCACTGTTGCTACGTTTGTTGATGTCTCTTCTGCGTTTGATAATGTCTACCTTCCTACTCTATGCGCCGAGCTTTTTTAATATTCCATCTAACTTTCATCTTTCTTATTCTCAACCTGTTCCAAAATAGATCCCTCTTCCTCTCTGCTCCCTCCCGTGACATTTCAGATGCATCTACCGGAGACTTCCTCAGGGATCATGTCTTAGCCCCACACTTTTCAATATCTATCTTCTTAATATTGCTTCTCTCCCTATCATTTCCTCCTCTCTCCTTTTCGCAGACGATATCCTTATCTACTCCAGTTGTAATGATGTGGCCGCCGCCAACGAACAGATCAATAACTCTTTATCTATCTTTAGTATCTCCCTCTCCTCAATTCACCTCTCTCTCTCTTTGTCCTTCAAAGTCTTCCTCTATGGTGTTTTCCCTCCGCTCCTACAATCAAGCTTTGGTAAATATTATTTCATCTAACATTCCAATTCCGCTCGTCAGCTCCTTCTACTACTTTGGTGTTACAGCCGACTTACTTTCCATGAACACATTAACTATCTCTACAATTCCTCCCTCAAAAGACACAATCTCCCCTGAAAGCCCTATCTTCATCCGAATGGGGTGGTGAACCTTCCATTCTCCTAATCCTTTACAAAGCTATAATCAGGATAGATTACTGCTCCTTCATCTATGGAAATTCCTCTAAATCTCTTCTCGCCTAATTGGACAAAGTTCAAAACGGCTGCCTTCGGTTATGCATTGGAGCTCTAAAATCTCCTATTCCTGCTATCCTCTCTGAATCTGCGATGCAACCACTTTTTATCCGCAGATCGCAGCTTGGTTATAATTTTCTAATTAAACGTCTTTCTGTGTCCTCATCTAAACTTATCTCCTCCTATTTCAGTATTAAAAACCAATGGCGTTTTGTTCCTCATAAAATCCCGATCTTTTCTTTTGTAGCAGCTCGAGTCTCCAATTTTTCGCCTCGTGTCTTTTCTTATTCCAAGCTTCCTTACTTTTCCCATAACTTCTCCAGCATTTGGCAGACTATTAATCTCTCTCCCTCTCCAAACCAGCTCCATCGCACATTCTACAATCCAAGCCGAATTCCTCCACTTGCTTGATGCTTCTCATCTAACATTCTTCACTGACGATTCCAAAAAAATGAAAACGTGGTAGGCGGCGCGTTTACCTCCCCCTCACTGCATCACTCTGAATCCTTCAAGCTCCCTTTCTTCTGTTCTATCTTCACAGCGGAGTATCTCCATTTTACGCGTAGTCTCCTTCATTCCATCCATATGAGGGATCAGTAAATGTCTCATTGTCTCCGATTCCAAAAGTGTTCTTCAAGCTATTTCTTCTCCTCTTTCTCATGCCTCCAACTCTATTACTCTGTCAATTCTTTCTTTCATAAACGATCTACTCTCATCCCGCTCTATTACTATTGACCTGTTGTGGGTTCCTAGCCATTCTCGCGCATCAAGGGCAAACAAGTTAACGGATTTTTTAGCCCGTTCGGCCGCCCGCGATGGTCCTTTACTCCGTAATTTTCCTGCCACGGACATCCTCCTCCTTTCCCCAGCTAATCATTCCCGACTATGGTCGGACATCCGTCCTTCTCTATTTTCTAATTCCGCCTCTCATTATCTTCAAATTCAGCCGGTTCCCTGTTCTCAGCCGTTGTCTTCAATCCTCTTTTCCTTAATCTGACTGTGTTATAATCACTCCCTTCTACCCTCTTCACGTTTTCGTTTTTCCCTGTCCTCCCTCTCCTGATTGTCCCCTTCATAGTTCCATCTCTCGTATGTGATGCAAACCACATCTTCTTTGAATGTCCTACCCTTGATTCTGAGCGCTCTGTTTTTTACTCCACAATCTTGGCACTGGGTCTTCCTGCTCCGTATAATTCTTTTCTTTTGTCCTTTCCTTTCCATCTTCAGATGTAATCCCTGTACTCCAATCGTTCCTAAGCTCTATTTCTAATCGCCTCTCTATTTTTAACTCTTTGTAATAATTTCTGTAGTTGTTGAGTCAAAGTCGCTGGCGCGCCCAAAAATAAAATAACAAAAAAAAAAGTAATTCAAGTTGTAAATGATAAATAAGAAAATGAAGCTGAAGAGAGATCGGGAAAGGAATGACTATATAAATAAATCGAAATTTTCCTATAAAAGGGAACTGTTTAAAAAACCAATAGAACATTGAGTAGAACGGTAAAAGGAACCGAAGAGGAATTTCATTAAGGAAAAAGTAGCAATGATGCGATAATGTGCCTAGGAACTAGAAATAGCGGAATGGCGTGCATGGTGCAAAAAAAAGTGTATTTTGATTTTGCGGGGAAAAAATTAGATAATCAGAAGAGGGAAGTGAAAGATGAAATATTCCTAACTTTGGTTTTATTCTTACACCTCCTCATCCTCTAACCCGGATTCCTTTTTCTTACCTATTCAACATATTCCCTTCCTCGCTTCCCCTAGCTTCTCGACTTGCCTTCTATGCGTCGCTCTAATCCCTCTGCGATATGTGTTTTAGGCGCAGTTTGCTCCCTTCATCGCTTTTCTAACACGCCGTCTCCCCGTATAGACCTTTGTGACCCCGATCACATAATATTTGATTGTCATTGTTTACTAAACAAACTTCTTTCTACTCCTCCATTCCAATTCCATTAAATACTCCGTTCATTCTCTCCCTTGTTTCCTCTATCCCAAGCACTTGATTATTATTTTTTTTTATTTTTATTAATGTAAATGAGCCAATAATGTCTGTGTTTTGAGGAACCCCCAAAAGAAGAGATGGGACAGCTTGTAGAATACTTTTAGAATGTAAGCTTACCAGAATTATTACGGAAAACGGGAGAAGAAGAAACAAGAAAACGTTCTGGTAGCAGTTATTTCCACTACATAGAAAATGACGCAGAGAATTTTAAAAGACTCAGAATAATTCGAGGTAAAACAGAAAAAGACAGATTCAGCTCTGCGGGGGGTCCTTCCGTCGGTGAACATAGTGAAATAAGTAATGCTAGGGAAACTTAAAGCACCGAAAGTTCTGGGATGACGAACACCGATAAAAAGGCATTTTGATAGGATAAAAGAAACTGGAAAAATTGAAAACAGCGAATGAAGAGGAGAATTGAAATTAGTTTCTTTTTTGTTTTTTAGAAAGAATCGCATAATTTGTGAAGGGCTTGATGGAATAAGAAGCAGTGGGGCTAGGAGATGAAATAGATATATTTTTAATTAGGAAGCGGGAGCCTGTAAAGAATGTGCGGAAGAAGAGAACTCAAAGTTTAGCGATGTAATATATTCTGTATCCTTTTTCACCGGTCTATTCTTCCGTAAGACATCACAGCTGTAATGAATTTTTTTTTACCTTATATACAAACAAGCTTTATCGGATTCAACTAGATCCCTACTACGTTCAGGTCGCTCATTATTCAAAACTTGACTAGAATGCCTCACATCACTTGAAACTATACGTGCTGATCGTGTGGATGAATATGATGGAGTAGCTGTTCTAATCAGAAGTAACTTATATCAGTCTCACAATATTCTATTCCTTCTTGCTCCGTATCCGAATTACCCTAACATGGTTCACATTTTCCTTCCAAATCTCCTGCTTAACGCAATGCATATCGCCGTGTGTACTTTCCTCTTAAAATTCCATCCTCTCTAATCTTTCTCTTTGCTCATTGCCTTTTCTCTATCAGATCCGTTCATTTCAGCATTGGGGGTGATTGTTAATTCTTTGAGGGCTGCGCTGGGCACAACATGAGCGGTTCAATTCTAAAAATCTCCATCCTAAACCATGATCTGCTTCTTCTTATCGATCATTCTGCTACTTCTTCAAAAATGTCTTCTCCTTTAGCTTTGTCAAACTCACTCAATCTTGCCTTTAAATACTTCTGAAAAATTCTCGACGGTACTTTTAACAGTGATTACACACACCTATTCTCATTGAACTATGTCTCTCCTCCTGCTCGATTCAAGCTCTTTCATTTTACCCGGTGGCTTTTTTCAAAATTGATTGGATTACATTTCATTACTGGGGTGGGTTCCTATCTCACTTCTACTCAGCTCAGTGCAATCTTTTCATTCGATCTCTTTATTCTTTTTCGCTCTGCTGGAACGAGGAGTGTAAATTAATCTTCGGAAAAAGTACCGCCACCTTCAAATACATATTTTTGGTCCTCTTCTTCAATGATCAATTTCCTAGTCCACAAAGGAGCCAACACAATAACTCGCTTTATCCTAAAAAATGGAAAAATGAACTCTTCCAGGTCGACAAAAAAACTACGTATTACTCCCAAACGTTGACATTTCCGTAACCTTTGATCCATCACCCTACTTTTACAAATCTTTTATTTGTTCTATTTTTAATTATTATCGTTTCGTATGTAGAAATTCTTTTATATCACTCTTATCAAAATTCGATCGGGTTCAAAACATCTACCTTCACTCTACTTTAAAGCTTGAAAAACTATTCCGATTCCTTCTCTACACGTGGAACCTCACATTTCTCTACCTTTTTTCATTCAAAAGTCTTGCCTAGTCTCATTAAATTTTTACCTATTTTTTTCTTCTATCTAGCACTTCTGTCTCGCTTCATCGATGAAATTCCAATACTATCGCTCGTTTTTACCCCCGTACACCTCTTTCAGTTTTCACCGTATTTTCCGTGACGATAAGTCGCCTTAATTCTCCTTCCGTTATTTCGCATTCTTTCACCCTTTTAATTTACAGGTATCCTAACATAACCTACCCCAGAACAACATGTTGTTGGATTGGAAAATACCATAATCTTCATTTTTTCCTTTTCCCGGGCATTTTACGACTTTTACTGACTAAAGGACTCAATGTAGTTGATTCAGCGCGTTTTCTATCCTACTCTTAATTATTTCGAGTAGTCGCTTAAACCTCTGCAAAGTTTAATGTCGCGTTTACCGTTATTTTAGGTGTCATATTCTTTATCTCCCATTCTTCCCCTCCCTCCTTCTTTTATAAATAATTGCTCTTTCTGTTTCTTCGTTTAGTCTATAATTCTCTTAATACTTGCTGCTCGGCGTTTCTTCTCTTCGTCGTTCTGTTGTTTTCTCTGTCATTCTCTTACATTTTATCATACTCTATTGCGCCTTCTTCTCAGTGCCGTCTTTCCCCTCAGTGTTTCTTTACCCTATTGTCTTCTGAAACTTAATGAAACAGTTATTTGTGATAGTCTTACGTTTCCTTCGAATATTCTTCTCTATTAAGCACTTTATTCGCTGTTCATATTTGTTAAAGCTTTGGCTTCCTACTTCTTATTGTTCCTTTTTATATCTCGTTCTTTCTGCCTCATTCGTTATTGTCGCTATCGGTCCCTTCTCATACCAACAATGATCGAATTAGGATCTGATCACCCTTCCCTTCCATCGTTTCTGGGTAAACTAGTTGATGAACCCGTTAAAAAAGGAAAACGAAAAATCACTGATATTCATTCTTTACTAGCATTTTGCCATTCGGCTGATTTATTCTTATTTAATGTTCCGTGAATTTCTTCGAAACGACGAATTATTAAATATCTATGCTGAAGAGAGGTGTTACACGCAATTTCCGGATTCGCGTAAACAAATCCATCATTTTTCTTCTTGTTCGTTTTTTTTAATATTTATAATTATAGCATAAAAAATAAATGCAAAATAACAAACTAATACGTAAGTAACAAAATTAATATAAGAATATCAAACTTGTTATCTTAGGAACGTTTTCGGGCATAACCCATCTTCAGCTAAAATATAATCGAACTAAATTAAAAACATAGTGTAACAGTGAACACAATTTAAAACTTCACTTTGAAGCTTTAAATTGTGTTCACTGTTACACTATGTTTTTAATTTAGTTCGATTATATTTTAGCTGAAGATGGGTTATGCCCGAAAACGTTCCTAAGATAACAAGTTTGATATTCTTATATTAATTTTGTTACTTACGTATTAGTTTGTTATTTTGCATTTATTTTTTATACTATAGTTACTAACAAACAGGATGATAAAATATTCTTTAATTTATAATTAGTTTACGCTATGGGACTTGTATTTGTTTTAATAGATATTCTAAATTAAATATTAATTACGATAATTGGATACGCATAAAAAAGCGTAAAAGACTGATGAAAAAAAAACAAAAGACTACTTAAGGTACGTGAAATTTATTATATTTAAAATTTGAAGATTAGAACACGTTGCCATTGAAAATACAAGTAATATACGTTACCAATCTAGTAGGCTAGATTGCCTTACAACTAATAAGCTATAAATTTACTTGCTGGAACTTATTTAACGCATACGATAATGGTGAATTCGTTTAACATGGCAAACTCAGTGTACCGTTTGCGCTTCACCTAAAAATTTTTCAGTGTACGTTGTGTGCGATAAGAAATTTAAAACAACTCAGCTAGTCATAATTACAAGTATAAAAAAATAGTAGTAAAGTCCTATATATCCTTAATAAGGTATCATGGATTGTTAAGGTTTATAGTGTACTAAATCCAAACGACACTAATGAGAGTAGGGAGTCAGTTTCTTTCTATTTGGGATTCACCGTTACTTTCCCAAATTTTTCTGGTACCCAATTCAATATCAGATTAGGTGTAAACCTGGCAACTTGGATCCGGAACTACGGAGAAATAACTTTATTTTTTTTCTCTCTCTCTCTTTCTACCGGAACAATTCAGTTCATTTGGCCAGCAAGCTAACGTTACAATTAGATTTTGAAATGAAAGTAATAATTACTGGACAGATAGAGAAATAAGAAGTGGAATGCAAGGAGAGGAAATTGCATCCTACAATATGACCACAACTGCAGAGCAGCGCCCACAATGCCCGATGAAACTCAACAAAACAAAAATAAACATTTTTTTTAAAAATAATCCCCATCTCGCAATATGGCCACAGTTGCATGGAAGTGCTCGCAATGCCTGATTGGAAAAAGGAAATAGCCACAACGAACAAAGATCACAATGTAAGAGAAAATGAGAAAGTAATAAATGAATGGATAAAGAATAGAATAAAATAAAAGTAACCGCTTTCACTAACAAAATAATAAATCCAACGAATAAGGGAAAAGAAATTAAGACAAAAATTATATGATAATCTTGTTTCCTGTAATAAACTTCAAAAGAAAAAAGAAAATCTTATCTCACTGGGGAACGAAGTAGATAAAAAATACACAATGGAGGATCATAAGATCTTCAAAAAACACAAGTCTCTTGTTATCAAATTGGTCGCAATTAAATGAAAAGTGGTTAATATCCTCTCTGAAATTTAGGTCCTGTATTTGAAAAGTTTAAACTTATTCAACAATGGCCGGAACGCAGCCTACACGCAACTGTCACAAACTCACGGGTCATACTCACTGGAACACGAACGTGATAAAACCAAGGTATGAACAAAAGAGATAGATGATTGGACAATTTGAAAATGTTTACCAGGACCTTGGTCACTGGATATGTATGTCATCCAATCTGCATTATTATCTCTTTTGGCTTTATCTAAAAGGTAAAAGGATGGGGCAAATGGAAATTTAATACCATACTTGGCCGCTTCTTTAGCAGTCGAATCAACTCTATCACTAATTAATACCCCACAGTGACCTGTAATCCAGCAAAACTTATTGCTTCCTCCAAGTTCTGAAATATTAAATGCTTTTTTTTTTTTTATTTCATAAATCAAAATGAATGACAGTCGTCGCGGCAGCCTAGTTGCTAGAGTGCTTTGCTTCCATTACAGAAGTCTCGGGTTCCATCCCGGGAGGCGACAGAAGCTATTACGAAAAATTAAATGAAATAACCGCTAATAGAATCATATGGTAGGCCAAGCCACCTGGTTTTGCTATAGCCCAGCATTTTGTAATATTCTGTTTCCAGTTCGGCACAAATCTCCTTTAGAGCTTCAATTTGAACCGTGTAAATATCAAAAAAAATGAATATATTTTTACAATACAACTTTAACGTTTTCTGGACTTTAAATGCTGTTCAATATCACCGGCATTGCTATGAGAAACACTAAATTCTGTGCGACACTTTTTGCACCTGACAGCCGAGGGAGTATTTGTTTGCTTAATTAATAAACGGGTGTATTTCGCTGGTAAACTAACATTGAACGTACACTTCCGTTTCGACATAGATAAAATCCGAAAACACGAAAAACTTTAAATCAATTACCGCCGTCAAATATGACGCGACTATCACACAACTGAAGACAATAACAAATCGCGGCAACAGCTAACGAATAAATGAAGTGATGCCATCATGGTCACTACAATCAGCGCGGACGCGGGCGGCGAATCGGCTATCGTCGACTCGCTCCCGCACAGCCCGCGCCCTCCGACCGGAGACAATTTTGCGTCCCGAAATTTTTTTCGGGGACACCGGGGCGAAGAACCAAAAAAAGGGGATGATCCCGTTCAGAACGGGACATATGGTCACGCCTGATGTTACTGCTCTGAAACGGCAAGAGAGAACTGAGGCTGTCAAGAATACTACAAATTCGCTCCTCGACTGCAACTCATTTTCCACAAACTTTGTTTCCTTCTCAATAGCGAGAAGTTCAGCCGTAAAAATCGAAATTTTACGATGAACAAACCTCTAATTATTACTTAACTGCACTATTTGGATATTTGTAATTACAATAGTTAAGTAGAAATTTTGTTAAATAATTTCTTCCAATACGAAGAGGAGTAATTTTCATTTTCATTTGGAGACCGACGGTAGAGGAGGGGATGACACCTGATTCAATGTTAAATCCAAGATTCTGTAATGAATTTCTCGAGCTGAGTGTTTGAAACTGGCCCATAAAAAGTAGCTCCGCAATCCAGTTCCGATCTGATATAGCTTTTATATAATTGACTAAAGGTGACTGGATTAACTCCCCAACAACATGAATTACTAATGGTTTTTAAGGGGCTATACGATTTAATTAAAAGTTCCGCTAGTGGCTGAATGTGAATAGTCTAGTGAGTTTAATCGTGTTTTTTGTAAGCTAATTTTGTAAATTATTTGTACGCTATTTTTGTTTGTTAATTGATAGTGCCGTTGTAACCAAGAGGGTTGTTAGAAGGGGTTAGAATATTAGGATTCTTAGAAATGTTTGCAATGTAATTTCAAAAAAATAAAAATAACATTTTTAATACTTTTTATTTCATGTCAATATATAATTTATAAAATTATACACGCATTAATATCATTTGTATGCCGGTATGTTCTTATAATTCTATATAGATTGCATTACAAATAGCACATAAATATCTTCTTGTTTTTTATCATTACGACTAAAGTGAGACTGGCCACATTGTTGGGCATGCTCTACTGGTTGGTATAATTTTTAAAATTTTACATCAGTACGCACTTTTAAACGGACTAAAAAAAAAGGGCTACAATGACGAGTGATCCATTTCAAATGATATTTCAACTGTAACATTTTAGAACGATTTATATAGTTGTATTTGTAAAATACCACACAGGTGGCATAGTTGAAGTTGTGCGGTGAAATTATAAAATAATTACAGGTGTATTTTTATTTCATTCATCAATGCGTAATTTGATTATTTTACCGAATGTCAGTTGTTTTTCGTCGTGTAAGTTTTTGTATATAACAAAAAAAAATGCTGGAACATTTCCCCCCGGTGTTTATTTGTTAGCCGATTAATAAAAAAGTACAAATGGTAATTTTAATAATTTTATATTTGTCGAATATAACGATTACATAAATACTTAACAATTACTTTAAAAATTTGTGTAATACTCAAATTATTAATATGCATATAACACATTCTGCGGAATAATTTGTTGCGGAATGATTGAAATTAAGCCTAGTCGCATTTTTTCTTTTCGTCATTGTCGTCAGCTTGAATTATTTCATTTTAAAATAGTTCCGAGTTTCAAATATTTTTCTATCCCAGCCTATAATATATTATTTTCTATTCTCATTTATTAACCACTATGAAAACCTGTTTTTTTTACTTCGAAATTAACAGCTTAATAAACTCGATTGCGCTAGGAGCAAAATTATCGTATAATAATTTTAAATTAATAATACATAACTTTTAGATAAAGACAAAAATTTTGAATATTAGATATCATTGCGAAAGGTCTCTAGTTCTGGGGGGAACTGCACAGTAACTGATCCAGTAAGAGTCAACAAATTTTCGTAATATTTAAACAAAAAAACTGTACACATTGCACCTAACTTTAATTTTAACGCCACTTCATATATATATATATATTTTTTTTTTAATTTTTTTTCGTTTAGTTTGGACACTTTAATAAAGAACCGTTTTGCCAAGAAGCAATACGGCGGAGAGAGAATTAATTGGATATAATAGTTCGATCGTCAGAAATTCATAAAATGAAGAAACTAAGAGACGGGAATGATGAACAAAGAAGGGAATGATGTCAAGCTAAAATAGGCACAATAGGGAACATATGGCGCCCAAGTATTAGTATCTGAGAATGAAAAATGGAATATCTGTTTCAGGTAGAGACGTGTTCAGAGGAGATCTGGTTCACAGAAAACTTCATCGTTCGGATAAAGAGGACAACACGGAGAAGATGAGAGAAGGACGAAAGCGAGAAGCGGCTAATAAAGCACGATTAAGGCGTAAGAAAATGATAAAAACAACAAGGACGGAACATCGAAGTAAAGAGAAATCATAGAAGCATAACAGGGGAGGGGGTTAGGTTGGGAAGACCGGCAGAAAGATAGTTTATTCGAAAAGAGCGAAATGAAAATGTCAAGCCAGAATCTAGAACGAAAGCTTTTATTTTTAAAAAAAAAAACAGCAGGTTCGAACCTGTAATTTTAGGAAAGAAAGCAACTCGAACCAGAGAGTCCGAAATTTCATTACCGCGCATGATTGGGTACCCTTAAACGATATTAATTGAATGCAGAGATAAGAGACTACGGATGAGAGCATATGAAAAATAGTCATCGGAGTGAGTGGAAATAGGGGAACAGCTTGAAGAGCACTTGTGGAGAATCAAAAATAATTAAAGAAAGAACGATAGGAAAAATATAAAAAATAGCTAATAAAATTCGGCCATAAATATTGAGCAAAATGAAGGAAGTCTGAAAAAGATTCCTTAGAAATGAATGTCTGGGAGAATGAAAGAGTCCCCGCCGGAACGCCTCGAACCGTCAGTAAAGATACGCCTGTATGAAAATCGAAATCGACTGTGTAACGGGTTTTTTACGAGGAGGATAGGAATTTTCTTTGGATTGAAACGTCGTTTCTTCTTGATAAAAAGGTGTAGCATGGAAGAAGTTTGGACGTTACAATTTACATAGTTCTCATCGAGAAATTGGAATATTTTTATCGTCGATTGAAAAATAAACTTTATCCGAAAGTTTAAACCACGAAACCGAGTCACCAATATGAACGTCGAGAGCGCTTTTCAGCTGCTTCGTGACAGCGGACCAAAATAATATTTCGTTTCTTAGAGGTGGAAAAGTTTAGAAAGAAGAAAAAAAAGTGATTTATTTTTTACGTCGATTAAAATTTTTAGCAACTTACGTATTTTAATGAAGTTTCATAAAATCCGTCAAAATCCCCTTTGCATATTTTAAATTCATCATCAGTAGTGTAATAACCGAAGTAGTTAAAAACCGTAAATGGAAAAAAGTAAAATGTTTCGGGTTTTTTTTTTTTTTTTGTTTTCTTCGGAGGGGGGACACAAAAGATAGTTGCAAATGCACATATAAAGAATAACTACGAAATTTAATGACATTTCGTTCGAGTGTAAAACGTTAATAAACAACATTTTTAAGATGGCTGGGGAAACAAGTGTATTTGGCAAAATTTATGCGAGTACAAATGGTTAAAGTTCGGTATTAAATAATAAAATTATATATTGTGTAATATTACGCACGGCTGGAGATGTTCCGACATATCTAGTCTGAATTAAATATGCCGTTGCGAGAATTTTTTTAGACAACTATTAGAGGAAATTTATGAAATTCGAAAATAAACGTTTAGGAAATACTCATAAAAAAGCAATAATAATCTTAATACGTACAAGCAAAAAGGACCTTACACAAGTGTAAATTTTAAGAAGAAAAAGGAAGGAAAAAAAATGGTTTCCATTTTATCAGAAAATCCTTTTACAACTTTTGTTCGCTTTTTGCAGTTTTCGATACGTAATTCGATCAAACGGCTTTTATTTTAAATTAAAAAAAGGTTTTAGCGTTTTAGTGTACTGATTGGAAGTTGGGAATAAAGTTTTGGGAATTTCTTCTACCGTTTGAAAATTTATTAGTCCATCTTTGTCAAATGAAACATGTCTAACAGATCAGAGAATGGATATTGTTCGTATTTCCTATATATATATATATATATATATGTATAATTATGCAGTTATACAGTTGAACTAATCGTGATAAAACGTGTCTGATTACATCTATGTGTGAAATTTCGTTCAATAGGGAGCAGCTGTTATTTATTTAATTACGCGTGTTTTAAAAATCCGGCAAAAAACTGTTAAAAAACATTACAAAATATGCGGTATGGGGATATGTAGGTGAATATTACGAAATAAATAAAAAAAAGATAATAATAATTGCTCGCCAATGGAAACTTCAAATTCATACTGTGTCTAAACGCCTTCGCGCGATATTTCTCCGTCCCCCTGGACCTGGAACGCTGACAAGGTACACAAATGATAAGAAGGAATTTATGAAAGTTTTTAAGTCTGTGCGAGATTCTCCGTGTGTACACGCGTTCTTCATTCATTTAGTAAAATTACTAGAATATATGTTAACGAGAATTGTATGCTTCTGATATTCGTATAAAAGCGCTTATAGTAGCGATTTCATTCTAAATCACGGCCAAGACTTTTTACGTATTTGACGAAGGACTGATTTTCGATCCGTAAAACAGGTACGGGTTGTATCCGTTGGCGGCTAGAGGCGAATGATTGGCTTGAAACGGAAACATGGACTGTTGTAAAAATGGAGACTTCGAATAAGGATGGTATCGGCTGGCAGCGGCCGCAGCGATAGCCGCGTTGGTCGTGAGCGGACTCAGAGGAGGTTGCGACGGATAATTGCGATTAAGAAAGGACGAACTGCTGAAGACGGTGTCGGAAGTGTGCGTCCTCAGATGATGCAGCAATTCGTCCGAGGTGACAAATCGTTTGCCGCAGTAAGAGCCGGTCTCCGGAATCACCCATGAACAGACGTAGGGCATCTGAGAAGCGGCCGCTAAGGCGGCTAGCTGAGCTTGAGCGTAAGCTGCGATGAGGTGCGGATTGCACAGCGTTCCGGATGACTTCAGCTCTGCACACTGATTGCATCCGGCCGAGCAGGGAGGTTTCAGGCCGCTTTGGACGGCCAACATGTGCGAACTCAGTTGACAGCTGACGCAGAACGGATCTCTGCACACTGGCGGCGGCAACATACTTTCGGTGCCCTTGATTTTACCGGTGCCGGCGGAACTAGCGCTATAGCCGAGGTACGGATTTAAGCCGGTAGCGGTTTTTAACGGATGATAGTGTAACATGGACGAGGTCATTAAGTCTAACGGAAACGGGTAGCCGGGAATTAGGCCGTTTGTCGATGAAATGCTCGGTACGGTTGAGGATTGCATCGAAGAAAGAGCGGTGGTTCCGGCGAATGACGATTTTAAGGAACTGATGGAATCTGCCGTTTTGCCAATCAGCGGACTAGAAGAGGGTGGATTGGAGTGACTGTGCGAACGTGCAACCAGAGACGTGGTTTGTTGCGACGATTGCGAACTGGAAGCGGTAAGTTTTCGCAGTTTAACTCCTGGCGAACTGCTCGGCGAGCAGCCGGCGGCGCTCGTGCCATCTTTAATGCTTCCGGCTGGACTTACTTTATGTGGCACCGGAATTCGGATTTTATAGTCGTCCGTCTTTGACTTAGATTCGGAATCTCGATTGTTGTAATTTCCGTTTTCGTACGACTTGCTTAGCGATTTAGGCGTTACCGCTGGCGAACAGCGACTGCTCGACGTCGACGAGGTTGGCGACGTAGCTCCCAACTTTTTACTTAACTTATCTTGAGTTGATTTCGTTAAAGGAGCGTCCGCTCCGATCTGACTGCATGTCTGAGCTAACAGCGCTAACGGACTTTTCTTCGAGTCCAGCTGAAACAAAAAAATAATTTCTTTCTGTCATTTTAAATTTCACACAAGCGCCCGGCATTTGTTTATGAGTAATTTTTTTTTTTTTTTATATATAAATCAGTACTGCCATGAATTAGACCTTGGCAGATCGATTGCTTGGCCTGAAATCTCCCTAGTATGCAAATTTCGTGAAAAATCCGTAGAGAGCCGTATTCTACCTGGATTCTCAAGAACCAACAATTATTAACATTTTTTCTTAACAATTAATACGTCTAGATACATTTGCTTTTTTCATTAGTGCGTATAATAATATGCTGTTATTAAGTATTTTTCTGTTACTCATTGCTAGTTTTAAAATTCTTCCGCTTTATATTTTATTTAATTTTTTAACAATTCATTTAAAAAAGAAAAATAATTTTTTTAGTCAAAAATAAATTTAATGCGTGAATTCAATACAGTCTATTTTTGTCGTTTTGCCGTTTAATCTTAGTAGTATACTGTAGGTCGCAAGGTTGCCAACACCTAAAAATCTTTCCCTCTAAACTCAAGTTGAAATTTCCCTAAAAATCCCTTTAAAAAAATTACAATATTTCTTTAAAAAATCGTTTATTTCTACTAATACCGGACCTTTATATATTATAATAATTATTATCATTATCATAAATTGTATTTATTAATTTGTTTAATAATCATTTAATTAATCTATTGATATAATATGTGTATTATAAAGTATTTAATATTTCAAAAAAAGTTTCAGTGTCTTCTGAGATTTCTAAACTTTTGAAATCATACATTTCAACATTAACCGCACTTAACTTTTTTTTTTTTTTTGAAGGATTAAATTTTATGCAAGATCCATTATTTCGTTGCAGAGAGAGAATCGAACCATCATAATGCTTTGAAGCATTTCAATAGATAGCCTATCTCGTAACTTTTCTTTTTTTTTGCACTATTATAAATAGAAAAGGCACGTTCAGCACTGCCGTTTGAAATTGGACTGTTAATAACGCTAATCCAAATTTCACGATGTTAGCAAAACGTTTTCTTTTAGATGCAATTGTCATATACATCCGAATAGGCCCTTTTAACAATTATCACGAGAGTCTAATTTTCTACGCTACTATTATACCCGGTTTAACATACGGCAGTCAAACCTGGTGTTTGACTTCAAAAATTATTTATAAAATAAACGTGACACAAAATACAATCAAACGGTCTAGTTTAAATATTAAACAAAAAGGTATACCACTCAAATTGATAAAACAAAAAGTAAAAAATTAAAATATAGATGCAGTCAGATGTATTAGAAGATAAAAATGGGCTTGGGCTGGTCACGTAGCAAGAATTTAAGGATGACAGATGGACATGTAGAGCCATTTTCTGGTTTCTTGCACATTATAAAAGGGTGGGGAGGGATGATTTTAGTAATTTTTTATTGAACAAAAATTTTCAAAGAGTAGTCATAGATAGGATAAAAGTATTTTTAATGCCCCTAAAATTATTCCTAAACATATTAGGCTTCTAAAAAAATCTTATTTTACACACACACCCCCCGAAATTTAGGGAGAAAACTCCCAAGTTGGGAACCCTGGTAGGTTGTATAGTACAGATGCACTTGTCTTTTTTGGAACTACGATCGCTTTAAACACAGTTGACTTCAACATGTAACGAGCTTAACACTAAAACTACCGCGAGGTTTTTTGCAAAATAAGTGTTTTTCTTCCACTTTTTTTCTTTTTCCTTAGATTTAGCTGCGGAGACGTAAAAGCGGCCATCATCTATAACAAGAATAAATTTGATTCTAGTTTAGTAGACCAGGCTGTTCCTATGATGGTCGAAAATAATCAACCAATAATGCACTGATCAACAAAAATTGAAATAGCGTCGTTTAATGCTTCTTCATGTGGTATGTTTTTTTATTAGCATTTTACGAAAACGAAACGAAAAACAAAAGCTTTTTTTTTCTGTCTCCGTAAATTATTATGAAAATTTTGTAAATTTAGGATTAAATGTAAAAAAATTTTAAAACTCGCACATTTCTATAAATAATTATAACCGGGCAATTATATTAAACAATTAAATATATATATATATATATATACCGGGGTTAACCTTTTTGAAAATAACCAGATTAACCCTTTTTCACTTAGACTCGTGTTAATCTAGTCTTTCTTATGGCCGCTAAGATTCAATCTTCCGGCAAATTTCCTAAAGTATTCAAATGAGGAGCTATTGATACCGTCCTGTAAAACTGGCATTACAGTAACGACGCCCGATTACTGACGAGTTTCTATCTTATCAGCGAATTTCAAAAATTTTGAGAAATGCGTTAAAGAGTTATATTTAATTTGTTTAGAATGAAATTATTTTAGTCATAACCGGTACGAGTTTTTATCTGTTTCAGGTGTTTTTGTTGACGTTTTTTTGGCTTGTGTTTCCTGTATATTGCTGAGAATTTGTGACGTAAGATAGATCGACGTTGGCAGCTTAGTTTTGAACACAAAGAAACGCTCTTGTTTATTAAATAAATTACATAGGACGGAATTTTGTGACTCTGCGTATGATAAAACCGCGTCTTTTTAATGGAAGATACGTCGTGAAAATTAACAATGTACGAAACAATAAAATGGTACAACGTTTTACTGCGAGATGATGATACTTTGATGGCCAAATGCCCATGATAAACAACTCTTAATGCGGACAATACACGGTTTAAATATGTGAAATACCTTAAATCACACTCCATTTTAAAACTCCTAATTAACTCGAATAACATCCATCGAAAAGATCCAGGCTTAATTGTTGACAAAACCATAAACAGGTCATCTACCGAGAGAATTAGTTGCGCGCAATCTTTTTAAAAGCTCTATTTAATTTAATACGATGACTAGAGAATTAAATAATTTCCCAATTTATCGTAACTAACGCTTCCGAAATAAAGAGAGTTATTTCGCTTTTCGTTTTACCATTACAGATAAAGTATAATACTCAATACGAATACCGTTCAGGAATTACGAAAAAAGATAAAACTACTCCGGAAGAACGGTTAAAATCGTATAAACATACGAACGATTATTTTTTTAGCGTCGAAATTACAGAAAAAAAAAAAAAAAAAAAAACTTAAAAATATATGGAGTCCTTACAGAATTTAAAACAACTCTTATCATCGTTAAAAAAAAAAAATTCATCACTCGGTAAGTACGTGAAATTTTAAGAATGCATAAACATCAAAAATGGCACCTTACAAAAAATTAACATTTTTGCTAATTAATTCGGAATACCCATTTAAGGCACAAAAAACAGCAAAGGGACGTTTTCGTAAGTGGTACACTCTGGCCATGTAGGAGTTTTGAAAAAAGTGAAGTACATCTCAGTATCACGCGTAAAGGAAAACTTTTTCTAGATAAAGTATAGCCGTGTGACAAATTCCGAAATGAGGAAAAAATCCTTTTACAGAGAGCGCATATGTTTTTGATCTGGCGATTTTCAAATTTAAACTAAATTACAAAAAAAATTGACACGGAATTATAAGCAATGAGATAATAATTAAAATTGACCGCGATAAAAATTTACAATTAAACGTATTATTATTTATTTAAAAAGTGGCGGGTATACTGGAAGAGAAAATCAAGGACATGAAGAAGACTAAAGAAGACCTCACATGGGAAGATATCGAAAAGGTCATCACAGAAGTCCAAAACGACGAGATTAGGAAAACTAAGAACCAAAAGAAACAGAAATGGATGACTGACGAAATTCTACAGCAGATGGAGGAGAGACGACTTCTCAAGGAAAATAAACCTGAGTACAAAAGGAAAAACAAAGAGATAAGACGTCTTTGCAGAGAAGCCAAGGAATCCTGGTGGACCTCAAAATGCGAAGAGATAGAAGAATTGCAGCAAAAACACGATTCGATTAACGTACACAGACTAGTAAAGGAAGTGGCAGGAAAATACAAGAAAAGTAGTGCAGGACTCCTACGCAATGAAGGTGGAAAAATTGCCGTAGACCTCGAGGAAAAGCTGAACATATGGAAAAATTATATAAGTACACTGTTCAATGATCAAGGTAGACCTCCTAAAGCTCCAGATACATTCCATGAAAACAGCGAAGAGGGTCCTTTAATTACAAAGAGCGAAGTCAAGTACGCAATAAGTAGGCAGAACAATGGCAAAGCAGTTGGTCCCGACAAAGTGCATTCAGAGATGTTGAAGGTTATTGCCGAAACAGACGATGAAGGCCTTGAGGCAATAACTCGGGCATTCAACAGAATTTATCGCACAGGCCAAATACCAGAAGAATGGTTGAAATCAACGTTTGTAGCAATTCCCAAAAAGGCGAACGCTGCAGGATGTGACGACTACCGCACGATTAGCCTTATGTCGCATGCACTAAAGACCTTCCTTAGTATAATACATAACAGAATTTATAAGCGATGTGAAGAGCGCATGGGAAGAACGCAATTTGGGTTCAGAAATGGCATGGGCACGCGCGAAGCTCTATTTGCAATGAGAATACTGACACAACGTTGCATGGACATGAACGTTGATATATATGCTTGCTTCATCGACTACAAAAAGGCCTTCGATTCGGTAAAACACGAAAAGATGATGCGTATTCTAAGTAACACAGGCATCGATCAAAGAGATATTCGAATAATAAGCGAATTATATTGGGGCCAGTCAGCAGAAGTTCGCATAGAGCAGTCCACTTCCGAAAAAGCTGAAATTAGAAGAGGAGTAAGGCAAGGCTGTGTTTTGTCACCTCTGCTCTTCAACATATATGCTGAGGCGATATTCGAACAAGCTCTGGAAGAAGATGAAGGAGGTATACGGGTAAATGGCACCACAATCAATAACATCAGATACGCCGACGACAGTCTGATATTGGCAGACAGTCAAGCCAAGTTACAGGAGATGATGGATAAAATTGTTCGAGTTAGCGCTGTATACGGGCTTGAAATCAACGCATCAAAGACCAAAATTATGGTTTTTGCGAAAAAACCAAGACCTTTTACATTACGTATTCAAAACGCAGTAATAGAACAAGTCTCCTCAATTAAATACCTGGGCACCACATTAGATGATCGATGCGACCCGAAGAAAGAAGTCAAATCACGAATTGCTCAGCAAAGGCTTCGTTCCTCTCCATGAGAAACGTATTTACACAAAAAGAATTGAACATCCAGCTCAGATTAAGGCTCGTGAAATGTTATGTGCACTCAATTCTGACATACGACTGCGAATGCTGGACGCTGGATGCCGAATTGGAAAAGAGAATAACGGCATTTGAGATGTATATATATAGACGAATAATGAAAATTCCATGGACAGATAAAGTTACTAACATAGAAGTATTAGCTAGAATACAAAGGAAACCAGAACTCCTCGATACTGTGAAAGAAAGGAAAATCAAATATCTCGGACACGTCATGAGAGGAGAAAAATACGAGTTACTACGAATCATACTGGAGGGAAAAATTACTGGAAATAGGTCAGCAGGTCGACGCCGAAACTCATGGCTCAAAGACATCCGAAAATGGCTGGGACGCACATCAGTGGAGATCTTCAGGGCAGCCGTTTCAAAGATACAGCTATGTATGTGGATCTTCAACCTCCGCAGAGGAGAAGAAGAATGAAGAAGAAGAAGATTATTTATTTATATTCTCTGAGATTTAAAAAAAAATAAATAAAACTTTAAAATTCAGTTATCGTATTAAGTTTTGCGGCCAAGACCGTTTAAGTCGAGATTTTACCTTAATTGCAAATATTTGCGCTGTTATTTATGTTTTGGACGTCACATTGACGTGTTTTTTTGCATTTAGCAACTACGGTTTTTCTTTAATTGGTTTCTAATTAAAATAACGGTTGTAACCTAGATCGAAGACTCTATTTAATAGGTAACCGAGGAAAATAATCGAGAAAAAAAAAGGTAAATTTCAAAAGTCTGATGTAAACCAAAGCAAACTATCGCGAAAAGTTTTATAATATCATAAAATTTTAAGTAAATAAAAAAAAAAAAAAATCAACTTACACGACAGAAATTACTGATACGAAACAAGGTCACTCAAACGTGAGATGTATCGTGCGCTAAAGATGCCGGTAAATTTGGTTAGGAATTTTAACGTAATTTTTATAAAATTATTTTATCTCTGGCGCTACAAATTTCCGTATTTTTCATCGCGAAATATATGAACACATATGTATGTCGGGGCTGCTTAAAAATATTCAATAAGTAATAATTACTAACGCTTTTGGCACCGTTGTTAACGCAGATTTTAAAAGATATTTCAAAAATACAGTTTTGCCCTATTCCCAGGCAGCCAGAGTTATTTCGCCGACATATTCCTCGGGGAACAAAATTATCACCAACGAATTTTGATCGTGGATTCTCTGTTATAAACTAAATCACGGCTCTCACAACTTTTTCCAGTAGTAGTAAAGTGAAAAAAATTTAACTCATTATAAAACACCTCTTTAATTTTCTTAAATTTCTCAGTACCCTTCCCACGGAAATGAATGAGCATATCTGAAGCTACCAGGGAAGTATTTTCCACCTGCTCCATAATTATTAATGCTCATTCTCGAGTGCTTTCTTTACTGGTATTTTTTTCCAAATGTATATACTTTATACTCAGAAAAATGCTCAGTAAACACCGGTGAGAGTCATTATTAAAACAAACGTTGGTCATGTTAATTTAAAATCAGTCGCAGCGAGTCGCGTGTCCTACGGTTATCCTTTCGACACTATTTTCCTTGCCGATTTTCCACTGGCTGACTTTCAATCACATACTAAGCCGGTGCCCAGGAGGATTGCCTCGGATAATCCCTTTTTATTACCGTGTTGGGGGAAGAATTTTACAAAATGGAACTACTTTTGAAGGATGAATGTGTTGTCCATCCTGCGTGTTGATATTTGTTTTTTGCATCAGCCTTCACCCAGTCATACGAGTTATATTTCGTGATTACTTCCGAGCAGTATGTTTTCATTTTCTTCTTTTTTTTTTTTTTCTGATATAATGCGAAGGTGTTTTAGCATATTATCGGTAAAGAGAGAACAGGATGACTAGTATTTCCGATTATTAGAAGAATACTGATAAAATAAACATATAAAAACCGCAGAACCGAACAACATTATTAGCTTAATATTATTTCTGAGCTCCACGCCAAAATTGTTAATATGAGAAATACCGTATAAAACGCAACTCCGTCACAGATGCCAGATAATATGAAAAAACATGGCAACGAAAAAATTACTAGAATTATTCAATTTTTCAATGAAAAGTCAACGAATTCTAAATTAAATTCGGAGCCTAGCTTCTAGCTGATGCAGGCTGATTTTGTAAATCGATCTGATATGTGTGACTCTGTATATTTGCGGTAATAAACTGGTTGAACGATAGTTACTCGAACTTTTGTCCTTTATAATAGAATTGCCTCTGCCTTCAGGCAGCGGTTGATCTCTTCTATTGTATTAATCAACGTTTCACCTTTAGCCACACCGTCAAGACTCTGTTCATTTTTACTCTACTGAGAGCCTGTTGTTCAACCTCTTATTTCGTTATTTCAGTGATATATACCGCATACGTGATGATTTCACCCCATTTTCATCTTCGATTTCTCCTCTGTAAGCGGTATATTATTATTATATCGAATAATGCTTTTGTAACATGTACGGTTTAGTAATTTTCAAACTCATCCGTTATTTTGCGCTTATCTATTTTATACTGTTAGCATTTTTTTAATTTTGTTAATATTATTTTCCTTCCACACATCTGAGCTTCCGTTGAAAAATTCCCGGGCCTTCTCAGTAGGTTTCGACTTTAAACTGATGACGAGCTGCTAGGCTCGAAAACGTTCCCCCGTGGAAAAGTATACTATTATTCCGCATTGGGTTTCTGTTTGTTTCGCTATTTTTCTGTAATTATGTAAACTCTTCATTATTTTTTTCGTGTTCTTCAGGATTTCATATCAATTTCGCTTATAGATAATTTTTCATAAATTAATACGGTAAAATCGCGATTGGATCCGTGTGTATTTCAACCGGTTGGCGAATTATTAACCGCGCATCTCTTTAAACTCGCGTGCTTCCTGCAAAAAAGGTTCTAAATTGTGATGGGAAGGAATTTGAACATGTTGATGATGAAAATATGAAGAAGTGGATAGAAAGCGATGAAATTGAACCTGGTTAGCGTATTTTTGCTGATGAAGAAATTTTAAATGAAATCAATGCGGATTCTGAATCGGAAAATGAAGAAAAAGTCGAAATGTTAGTAGCAAAATAGCGAGTAAGCTGTAGTAAAACTGCGTTGCATTCTATGCAGACTGTGATTACGTATTTCGAACAGCAGACAGATAGAATATTCACAGACATTCTGCAGTTAGAAAATTTCCAGACGAAGATAAAACAGAAAGAGATTCCCGACAGCCGGAAGAAACGGACTGACTTTTTTCATAAAAATTAATATGATGTAGTCTAAGTTATTCTATTCCTTTTTATAACACTTTTTTTCTGTACGTTACGTTCATTTCATTTTTCTTTGTACTCTACTTGGTGTCCTTATTTCTTCATCTTGTTAGTACACAGTATTTAAAATGAATAAAAACTTTGAGAATTTTATAAATCTTCTGTATATTATACAGTATTTACTTAATTAAATTAGTCTAAATAATCCAGTTTCCTTCTCGCTGAAAAGGGGTTTTATATTACCGCTATCATTATACAGTACACTATAATATACGTATTTATTATAAAGCAAAAAAGGCAAAACAATACAGAAAATTATACAATTGCAATCGTAGATAGCTATTATTTCATAATATGAAATGGAGTGAAGAGCCTCCCGACCCACATATTACGTGCGTCGCGAGGCTCGGGATACATAAAAACTCACGGGGAACGGAAAGCGGCGGGTTAACCGTATTTTCCCGCATCCGTGCATGATGGATGCCCCAATTAACACAGATAATCGGAGTATTACTGTACTTTCATTTTTACACAGTGATTAATTTAAGCAACTATTTTAGAATTTTTTTTTTTTTTTTGTAAATTTTTATCGCAATAGGCGTATTTATTAAAAAGTTGATTTTTCATTCTTGCAAAAAATTCGGGTCACTGCGTTGTTGACTCGTAGCATAAGTGTTTCTAAAAAGGTCGAATGTTAATTTAGAAAGTGCGGTTCAATAAGTTGGAAATGAATAAATAAAGAAAAAAGGAATATTAAAAAAAAACGTATTCATTTAACGAAAGTTTAGTTTTGTTTAGACGAGTTTAGAATATTTACTTCTTGTTCCGATGGAAAAGATGATCTCGATTACCGATTTTATTTAAATTACTTCCAGTACAGAGCTCTAATTTTACAAATATATTCTTCTGAAGACTTGAAGGTAATTTAAGTTTAACGTATTTTAATAACGCTTTAATGAAGTATAAGAACATCATCGAGAATATATTAAAACGGAATTGATATTGTTTGCTTTTTTTGTTTATTTTTCTTTAAACCGGTATTCTAAAACAGAGAGTTATTACAACAATCCTACGACATGGCAAATAACAAATTTTAATAACAGTTTAATATTTTTGTTATTATCGCTTTTTCGTTGTTTTTTTTTTTTTCATTAATGGTCGATAAAAAATTATTTTTCGAATTCAGTTTCCGTTTAAAATAAAAAGCGTGTGTGTTTATCTGCATATTTCTGGTTTTCTTATAATGGCCGGTTTTTACTACAGCACATCTTTATATAGTGTGGTATTATTTGGCCGGAATATTAGAGTAGGTAATAAAAATACACCTATAAAAAAGAAACTAGTTTTGGCCGCAAAAGAGAGAAAAAAAAAAGAAGCATTACGAAGAAAATAAATTATATCTTATATGCCCGTTTGAAAAACTGAAATCTGTCTGATGCCCTAACAACAGGCGCCTCTCATTCTTTATTGTGCTAATTTATGCTCTTAGGGCGATTACCGCTTAATCTACCGATGATGTGCAAATTTTCACAAAACCGTCAAATAACACGATCGGTATACGTAAAACTCGTTTTTATTTTGAAAACTTCAATTTCCGAACCTTCAATTTATTTTATTTTACTACACCTCCGTAATTTTAGTTTATGGTTGTTTTTTAAACGTATTGAACTTTTCACCTTCACACAACTCTATCCAGTTAATGATTGCTGTTAGAATATTAATATAATAGCGGACAAGACTCTGCCTTTCCAACTGAATCGAAATTAAAAATACAAAAATTTTTTCAGCGAATTCCTGTAAATAAGTGTTTAGGATAAAGATAATAACATACAGCTTGAAACCGCATGAAGTGATTAATCCGGAATTATTTTTTTTAGCGGACGGATGCAGAATTCCTAGATTAAATTTTGTTATTTGATTTGCTATTTTACTTTTCATTAATAACAGAGTAATCGTAGCTAATAATGAAGTTTGCTCCCACACTGAAAAAAAAAAAACCAAAAAAAAAAAAAACAAAAACAAAACAAGATAGTATAAATAAAAAAACACGTACCTTATGGTTAAATAGTAATTAATAAACAACTAAGATTAAATTAATAGCTTTTCAAGAGAACTAAGTTAGATAATAAAAATGTCATTAAACCATAATTTTCTATAATAAAAAAAAATGATATAAATGAATTATTCATGATATATTTTATCATTGGTTTTAGAATTTTAATTTTATTCTTATCATAATAATATATATACATGTACTATTTTCAACATATTCACAGCCGAATTGATGGCAATCCTACGTTCCATTATTTTAATTTCCTCTAATCACATTTCCTTCAAATTCTTGATTATATCGGACTCCATGACCGCCCTTCAGTTTATTCTCCCCTTCCTGATTATTCCTGTGATTTTATTATACTCCGCATACGTTCACTTATCCACGTTCTTTCTTCCCTTCATTCCATTCAAATTGATTTGCTGTGGGTTCCTAGCCATTCGGGCATCTGCAGTAATGAAGCGGCGGATTCATTGTCTCGGGTTGCTGCCTACTCTTACTTCTTCTTTAAAAAAGTCCCTTCGTCCAATCTCCTTCCTCTGTGCAAAGGTTTTCATCTTAGGTTTTGGTCGGATATGTACGTTCACTCTTTCTCTAACTATCGTTCTTTCTATCTGTCTGTCCAACCTAGTCGCCGATCCGTGGTTCTCTTTCTTTCCTTTACTTCGTCGTTCTGTTGTTGTCTCCATTATTCGTCTGCGTTCTTAAGCCATAGTCTATTAGCTTCCTCCCGTTTTCGTATTTCGTTGGTTGGTTACCTCTCCATATTGTCCACTCAAACGAAAAGCATGTTGTGTTTATTAAGTGTTTATTTTTTTCTGCTGAGTGTTCTGCTTTCTAATTCCATTTTATTGAGACTTGGTCTTCCTACTCCATATTGCGCTTCTTATGTCCTATCTTTTCCCTCTCCACATATTATTCCCATTATATTGATTACTTCCTTCTAACAACATTTGATATCGTATGAAGATATAATTAATTCCTTCCTATTCTAATTGTTTCTGGGTAAAGGTCCCCGGTTGACAAGCCCAAAAAAAAAATAAAAAAAAAATACTATTTTCACGGATCGTGGTTTAAGATCTTTGAACCGACTTATGTCTACTAATTCGGCATCAAAAATTTGAATCTCTGTCGGATTTGTCTTTGGATCAATTTCTTCTCATGCGTTATGGGAAAGTCTTTATAACAACTTTACTGATCACCCTCATGTTGAGGTCCCTGTGAATTTCGGTCGTTCCTTGAGTAGTAGGCATTCGCAATGAGTCGAAAAATAGTACTTTGTACACTCGTATCAAGCGTTTTTAGCACATCCGACATTTGTGTGTCTTAAGTCCAAACAGGCTTGATGACCTAGTAGATACTCAGGGCAAACCCGTCTTCCGAATTATTAGTGTATAGCTAACGTATTTTGTGTTTTATTTAACTATCTTTCGAAAATGGATTCTGTATGCAAGCATCGAGTTCCAGTGCTTACTTAAATATTTTTCAATCGAATTTTACGGAATTTGGGTTCAACAAATCACACTTCTTTCGTTGATACACATAGGGTGGTATATACGCAGATATTATTAAATTTTCATTAATAACAATGCTCCCTTTCTTAAAGAAAGAGGAATTTCTTTTAATTGAAAATTCTCCTTGCATCCGATTTGTACGGCTAATTTCTGTAAACACAACTCTTTCCATGATTTTATACTCTCCTACGTTAGCTACTGTGCAATTTCCTTCTCTCTTTTTAACACGCGTAATCTAACCTAACACCGGTATACGCTGCGTTAGAAACCAGTGCAAACTGTTTCCAATTTTTGAATGTACTGTGTGTACGTAAATATCAGATCTGTATAAGTTCGATATGGACACATTTATCCCGGATGCAGTTCTCGAACCTTCTATTCAGGTCTATTCAGGTTCAGATCCGTATCCGAAGATATATATTTGTATATATGCAACTCAATTTTGAATATATGGAACGTTAGTTGGTACAGTACATAACTCAATGCTTTAGGCGTCAGCTTGAAGACATCTCCTAGATCCTCAGATGATAGCTTTCTATAATTATCCTGGAAGAGACCGTTTTAATTATTTTTATTTTTAATTGACGGTTTGCCTAGCAATTTTTAGCTGTACTTTAGACTATGTGATACAAAATTGTATAAAAAACGTATCCATTTGTGTGATCTATGAACATGGTAATTCCGCTCATTAGGACGTAGAATACTAAGAAACCAGTTTCGAAATATGTTCATAATTGTGATATTTTTAATTTTTGCTCGGACTGTGTTGCATAATTACAGTTGAAAGATTTTGGAAGGCTGAATCTTTCTATTTTCCTATTTATCCATTAATACAAGTAACTCTTTCTTTCTCGTGTTTGTTTGTTTCGTCTTTCGCTTTCCATTTTATGCGTACTTTCTAGTTAAATTTTATCCAACTTCGGCCTGTTTAGGATGAAAATTAATATTTTTGATTTTCGTGATTCGTGTTTATTTTTGTAAAGTAGTAAAATAATACTACATGGGATATTCGCGGAAACCTTTTTTATCATGTTTATTCGGATACAATTTAAATGTTTGTTATTTATGTAAGCATTCGTAATTTTATTTCGATTAATTACAAACGTAAATAGTAAAAATTTAAATTGCATACGAACAAATAAGCTAAAAAAACATTTCAGAGAATATTCGATCCTAAACTAGGATAGAAAATAAAATGAATGTTATTAGGAATGATTAATAGGAGCTGAATCTAAATCGTCTACCAGAGGTGAAAAGAAACACATTAGTAAGGACGAATACAGTATCACTGAACACCACTAGTCACTGCGTGTTAAGTTCCCAACGTTTTCGGACCGCATACACTGCCGTTTTTTAGTACCAATATTGTTTGTTTATTTTATTTTTTTCTAGCTCAAATATTTCCCCGAAAACGTTTCTAAATGCCTATCATTTACGTTTATAATTTCATTCATATTTTATTTCATTAACTAATTAACAAATTCATGTACTAAACACGTTCAATTTCCATACTTTTAGCCAAACGTTCAAAGTATTCAGATATTTTTATAAGCATAAAAAAGTGTATTAAGAAGAATATGCAGAAAAGAGTATGATTTCAATTGAAAAACCAAGATATTAACGGTTCACAAAGATGGTCAAAACGAGAGAGTATAAAGAAAAATTGGACGAAGCAGAAACAAGACAGTTGAAATTAATTGATCCATAATAGATGGAAACGAAAAAAAGCAAAACCCAAATATACATATACACATATACATATACTTTTATGCATAATATATATATATATATAGCGTTTAAGTAAATCGTGTTTTTTTAAAACCGTATTTAATTTTTATAGACAAATTTGTAATTTTGTAATACAAAAGGTTAAGCAGTAATGTTATATAAATGGAGTAACGTTATTTTCAAAAATAGGACTACTTCCGTGTGGTAGCCGAATGGAATTTTAACAAAATTTTGTAACATAAATATGTGGGTGTAAATTGCTTAACTGCGCAACGCTGATAGGCTTAAGAGATAAAAAACAAGGTCAACTGAACGAGCATAAATAATGTGCGCCGAGGATACTGTGTGCCCCTCGTAGATTATAATACGTTTTTCGGTGATAAAATTAATCCAAAATCAATTTTTTCTTCTGTAATTTTCGTAGTAACAAGCATTCAATACTTCGCACCTACTAGCAGGTATGCTGTTATTATTTGGCTCCGAAAATAAACTGGAATTACCACATTAGCTGATAGCTGATCTTGCTTTGATAAACAAGAACTCCCGTTTAAAGCAGTCGTCTTCTATAATTTTTTGGCGTAATTAATGAAATAGTAGGTTAAGTTAATATTAACCAAACCCTTTTTTTACAGCTACTTCATACATTTACTGTAAGTTGTTTTTTAAGACTTAAAGTTTTTCATTTTTTTTCTTTTTTTAATATTTTGCGTCAGAGTTCGTTAACAAGAACGTAGACCAAGAATTAGAAAAATGGAGAGAAAAAACTCTATTCTTAAATATTTGAGGGTAGAAAATCAAAATAATATAAGAGCAGGAATAACCGAAGCAGAAGACAATGAAGGAAAAAGACTAGTGTTTGATGTATTTATTTATCGGTCTTCATCTTTTAATTTTTTATTGCTACTTGGCGTGTATTTTAAAATTTTGAAATCTGGATGGCGATCTGTGATTTATAAGTTTTTGTTTAAAAAAAAAAAAAAAATCAAAATCCGCGTGCATTATCAAAAGAAAACGCCTTTACATACTTTGAAATAGTAATGGCGTTTAATTTTAACCCCGGTCGTGTTTATGTGAATATTGTGTCCAACGGAGGGTTAAAAGCATTAAACGGAATTAAATTAACGTTTAAATTCTTTTAGCGGGTGAAAGTAATTTGATGTAATGGGCAGCAGAAACAGTCAATTTCACCTCGGTTAAAAAAGAGACAGATTTAACTTACCTTAATGAAAAAGGAATCAAAACAAATTCGTCTGTTTTTTGTTGTTTTTTTTTGTTTTTTTTTTGAGATTTTCTGGCGGTTTAAAAAAATGTCCGCACCCAAAGTCCGTTTCATAATTTAAAAAATGTTCCCCATCAAGTTTCTGTCAATCGCTCGGATACGTAGAATTGTTTACATATCCTCCTGTTGCCGAACTGAATACACACTTCTCGGTGATGTTTCTACATAAAACTTGTTTGTTCCATTCCGAAAACTGTAGTTTACGATCCTAGCTATATTTCGTCTGATGATCCCGAAATCTCCTTTCCTGACAAAACAAACCTTTCTAGCAGAGGAACCAAACAGTTCTTAACTTTCATATTACGGAAGAATGTTAATTATTTAAGAGTATCTAAAAGTCGTTTTGAATTGTGATTACTCTGTTTATTATATTAAAGGAATATTTTTACGCGACAGTTGAAACAATAAACTCGACAACAATTCCGAACAACATTTACGTACTCACTCTATTTATTAAATAAATGAATAAAACTTTTTCGCATTACTGCGATTAAAAACTGACAAACGGAATTCCAATTAGATGCTTGACTTGATAAGGAACGATCGTGCATTGTGAGTGATAGTTCACGCCAAATCAATCATGTCAGATCAAATGTCGCAACTTATTATTCGATTAATTGATTAAAATTTCATTTAGGCGCGTGCGTTTATACAAATTTTGCTTCACACCGAACCGATCATGACCAGTATGTAAGTCGGACGAGCAGGACTTCAACATATCGAACTTGCAGTCAAGCCAAAACCGTTGAAACAAATCGAATTCAAGATTTTGGTTTACTTTTTTTGTGCGAAGATTGTTGTTCTGTATTTATATTCCTCGTTAAAATTTTAGTGCACCAAAATGAACATATTCCTCCTAATGGGAAATTATAGTAAATCCTTCAAAATGCGAAAACACGGAAATAAAAATTACACATAAATAACAGATAGAAAATAATAGCGATTTTGGTTACATCTTTTTTTAAACTATATTTAACGAATTTTCGAACCGGGAAATTGCTATCATTTAGTAAGTCCGTAATTAAAAAAAGGTGACTGTTTTAAAAAATTCGCGGTTTTCATCGAGATTATATGCTGCTGATTTGGCGTTGTCTCCCCCCTCCCCCCACAGTCGTCTAATAATAAATAATTTTGAAATATCTGATATAATTACGAAAAAAAAAAATATATATATATGAAAAAAATGAAAAAATACACATATATGTGTCAGTACAAGAAACCAAGAAAAAAGACAACCTAACGATTAAATTGATCCAGTGCGAAAACAAATTGGAATACTCAAGGACGGATAATTTATCAATAACTTTTTGAGTAACAGTAACTTTCTATAACAACTAAACATTCACATTGAGTACCACCGCAAGGTTTTCCTTTGGCCAACACTCTTTAATATTACCTCATAACAAGTTCTAAATCAGTCATGTGAGCAACTGATTTTTTCTGACGATTTAGTAATCTCTTTATATCGCGCCGAAGTATACAATTTTCATATTCAAAAACCAAATGCATCACTTTGCGCTCACTTCTCCTCAATGTCAAGTTAAATTTGCACATACAAATTTATAACATGTTTCGGACTAAAGCTGACCTAGAAATTGCATACAAAGCGCCGTACATTAGTATACATCATCATCATTATTGTTGCATCTCCCATTCGGGAGGTTGCACGTCACGAACATTATAAGTTCCGGCATCTGGCTAATTTTGTTAATAGGAAGAAGTCTTTAATTCCTGTGTTTGTATTCATCATTTCCATTCTCCTTCTTCCTCTTGAAGGTTTTCCTTTAATTTTCCCCTGTGTCACCAGATTGAATAAGCCTTCTTCTCTAATTTTGTGGGCAATGTATGCAATTTTTCTTCTTCTTATATCGTCATACAATTGCAACTTATCTACTTTACACCTATTCATCACCTGACGGTTTGTTATGAAATCCGTCCACGGGATTTTTAGCATACGCCTGTACGCCCACATACACGAAGATTAAATCTTTCACCTAAATTGTCACACTCTAAATGTGGTCCAGATATACTATTAAAAAGAATATTATATATATATAGAATGTTAAATTTTCAAATGCGACTATGGAGCTTTTCTGCCTATTTATCCGTTAAACGCTCACTGTTATGGTGTTTCGGCATTTTACATTGTAAGGCTCTTTCGCTTGCACTGATGCCTTTTTGTGCAACGCCGGTTATACAGTTGTTTCATGAACTCTCAAAACTGCCGATTTATCTCCAGAGGAGGACCTACACCCATCTCAAAAGTTGATATACGTGCACTCCGTAGGCAACAGCCTTTACGCAATGACTTCGTGAAAAATTCCATATTAGTGTAATATCAATTTTCGTATTAAAGTGAAAGGCACACTACTAACCACTGAAATCTCGAATCTTTCACCAATATAACTCCTATCAATACATTCTTGTTACCTTTTGGAAAACAAAAAACCTTGTACTTTTTAACACCTCTCTTTTTTTAATGTAACGTGTCGGAGTAACCTGAAATCTCTTTCAGATACAATAGTTATTCAGTGTTGCACCGTGCGGCTGTTTTTACCGTCCATTTTTCCGGGGCCGTATCGTTTCGGCCTAGATCATTTCTGCCTCATTACGTTCTGGCTTCGTTCTTTTTCCAAGTAAATCTAGTTTAGGGTTAGTGAGCTGGTTCATAGTGGAAAAGTCGAAAGAAACAAACGGAATCCTTATTCGATAGAACTGTTCAGAGTGTTTAACAATGGAAAATATTTTTCAAAATTTCTTTTTATCGTTGTTAAATGTTCGGTTATTAGAAACTATACGATAAAGAAGCATTTTCTTTCCTCTACATGTGTCTACTATAGTTGAACTTTTTTTTCTCACGCATGATTTGTCAGCCGATGTAAAAAAATATTTTCATTTTTCCTGTGCATACTTACAAATATGTTTATTAACTATGTTAAACAAAAATATCTGCCAAACACGGCAAAAAATAATGCACCGATTACCATTTCTTAGATATTCTCCAAAAGATCATTCTGTTTATTTCTGGTGCTATTTCTTCGATACCGGCACATTGATAATTTGAACAAATTCAAATACGTTACATCAAATAAATTCTGTGCCTCAAAAGTTTTGTTGCAACATAAAAATTAACTCATTTTTTTTTTCTGTTCATAAAGAAGGACTGTAAAGCTTAAGAGATGCGTTTTATTCGGAAAAGTTAATCAACAGTCGAGTAAGTCCTCCCCATCAATGTGGACTGTGAAGCTGTTTAAGGGAATTTACGGAATGTGATAATTTCGATCTGATGACATGATACAGAATAGGACTGCACAAAGAAAATTAGCAGTATATGCAGCTTATCGTGATAATAGATATATACTATATATGGCGAAAATTAAGAGTGACGCAAAAAAATAAGAGGAAGAATTGGTGCGTCTTATTAGTCAAAAAAGCGCCAATTCCGAAAGATAAAAAGGTATAAGAATGAGCAAGTGAGGAAAAGCAAATAGGAATAAGAAAACGGTAACGTAAGAATGATCTTCAAATAAAAGGAAAAGGTGTATGGATTTCGGTATGGATGGCGGTATGTTCAAATTTCCGGACTTCGAGGCAAAGCTGTAAAGATCTTGACATAAATAAAACAATAGTCCAGGATAGAACAAATGCGGGATTTCTAAAATACTTGCGGGGGTCGGTCGCGCTTTCAAATTAATATGGGAGGTATTATTAAGCACTTAATTTTTAGAGCGATAATGAGTATATTGACTGATGTGCTTATAGTATGACTATTGCGGCTACTTGATGGCGGCAAATGACTTATCTCCAGGCAAAAAAACAAAAAAAAAAAAACATCTAAGTAGGGAAAAGAGTTGAACAGAGGGTAAAATTGAGATTAATTAAAGAAAGATCAAAAATCGCAAAGATAACGACAGACGATGTATTAGGGAAAAAGAAAAAATGAATATGTCGCATAGAGCGTTTTTTAATGTTGTTGAAAGGTTTTGAAGTTACAAGTTAGTCATAGAAATAATAGAAAAAAAAAAACAAAAAAAAAAAAACAGAAAGGGAGTTTAGAATCAGAAAAGCAGTTTTAATACAGGGTAAGAGGTTAAACAGGGTTGGAAAGCAAAAATTAAAAGTAGGTAGGAACATTAAAAGATAGTATAATAATATCAAATGGGGTGCAAAGGGCATTAATAAAAGGCAACAGAAACATCGATGAAGGATTCAATAAGGAATTTTTTTATTGATAAAGGACATATATAAGTGACCGACAAAAATGCATCGACACAGTTTGAAAGAGTTGCGTCCAGGACGAAAACCAAACACGATATTGGATAACAGATTATTGTGCTGGAGCCGTTAGACAAGACGTCTGTTAATTAAACTTCCGAATAATTTCCTGAGGCAGGAAGCAAGAATAATTGGACGAAGTGAGAGGAAATTCGTTTGATTCACGTGTTACTACTATTCGTCAAAATTAGACATCCCGTTGGAGGAGTTTTTATTATTTTTGAAAACTGATATTTCCGAACCTATCGGATAAAAATCGAAATAAAGCATTCTTCATCTTGATACAGATTATTTAAAATTTAAAATTAAAAAATCGGGTTCTATTGTCTTTTGTTTACCGTCGACGAAGCGTTTAAAATACAAGAATATAAGCAATTAATAGCGGAATGACAATTACTCGTAAATTTTGTTCAAATCCCACTAATTGCCTTATCCCTATTTTTTTAATTTTTTTTTTTTTTGCTTCTCTTCATTTGCTGGTAAATCTTTTGCCTTATCCCCTTCATCTTACCTTATTTTTCCTTTTAGAATTTATCACTTTTTTATTATTCTTTTCTCTATTTTTTAACTATTCTATTGTATCCTTTTTTTTTCCCATTTTTATACTTGCAGGGATCTAGAAGAAAAGGTGTCAGTTAAATTACATATTGTTTAAAGGTACAAAAACCAAACAAACAAAAGTTGTGTATATCCCTGGGAGTCGCACACCGATCATTCATTGGCACAAATGATACACGTAATAAATTCAAGCGGTCTTCTTCGTCTTTCGTATTGGTTGGCACATCAATAATTAGACCAGGATCTTCTTAAATCTCACCCTTCCAGTGTCCTAATATTTTCGTAATTTCTTCCGTTGTATTTTTTTGCAAGTCATGCAACTTCCGTATATTGTGTTATTCACTTCAATTTGTGGACAACAAAAAAAGTGGTCCGCGTTTTACACCTTCCCACAATCGCGGAGGTCTCAATTCCACTTAATTTAAACCCATCTTCCCGGAAATGACTTATTTATAGAATCAATTTTTCCTGCCTTAACTTTCTTCTCCTATAACCAACTCCTCACAAAAAACGCAGAACGTTCTCCTCATTGTGGTGAAAGGGGGATTGTAATGCACCTTCAATGTAGGTAAGTCTACATATAGAACATTATTTCGCTGTTGCACTTCTACTTCCAACTTTCTAACTCATAAGATTACCAGTGCTGAAGTGAGATTTGTTTTCGAAACAGCGTAAGAAAAAAAGCTTCCGCTTCTCTTTTTCTCGATCCGCTCCTATTTCTCATGTATAGAAAATGACTAAGCCCTGTAAATCATCTCTATACACAACGTCCTTCCAATCGTAATTTTCTTCTTGAATAACTGATACCGTTTATTGACCATGTAGCTCTTAGCTATCTAGTTTCCAGGAATCCTGCCCTTTCCCGGTTGCTCATAGTTTTCCACATTTTCTTATCGCTCCTTTCGTTTTCGTTCATCTTTAAGCAATCCCTCTAGTATTTGATAAGATCACTTGTTCTGTTCTTAAATATCTTTCCGATTTTTCTCTCCCGATACTTTTAAATATTTTTAACTTCTTTCTTGGTTCCGTTTCTACTGCTCCTTCCTGGAACACTTTTACTATCGCTCCTATTTCAAAACATTAATTTTCTTCGTTTAATCCTATTTCTCTTGTTTTGTGTATTGAGAAGTTTTTCGAAAGTTTCATTAACATACGTCTCGTCTGGTTATTCGAGCAAAGCAATCTGCTACCGAACGGTACGTTCTGTTTTCTTCCTGGACACGGTCTACCGGAATGCATTAGCACGTTTCTATAGACGTTTATGTGTTATTTATTACTAAAAAAATTCTTAATTACTGCTTTTGTTGACATATTAATTACTATCCGGTACTTATTGAAGTAGTGCTCTTAATTAAAAATTCCTGTCCACTTTGCTTCTCTTATTAATACACTATTTCATTGTAGAACTGTAATTCTTTCCTCTTCTTTCTACACTGCATTAAGATTTATCTTTCGAGGGTTACCTTAAAATTCCTGTCACAGTACGCTCTTTAATACTCTTCTTCTCAACTCTACTTCGCCTCTCTTTGTCGACGATGTGTGCTCGTGTATTCCAATTTCATTAATTAACTCCCATCTTCAAAGCTTTTGAATGTTGCTAGAAAATGGTCTTTCTAATATTCATCTCTTTATTTCGACCCCTAAATCCTCGTCTGTTGTAACGACTCTTCGCCCGTTTGATCCTTCTTTGATTAGTTTTAACTTAGATGGCGGTCCAATTTCTCTCGTAAACTCCTTTTGTTATTTAAAAATCTTTTTCGCGACCTTCTTTCACAATCACATTAATTATCTACATCTCTCTTCTTTCAAAAAACTCAATCTGTTAAAATCTCGTTCTCATACTAGTATCGCTGAGGCGATTCCTGTATCGTACTCATGTTTTATAAATTTTTTATCCGCTCCATCCGGCACTACTGTTACTTTATTAATGACAATTTCTCCAGGTCTCATCTTTTAAAATTACATCGCATCCAAAATACCTGCCTTCGTCTCTGGCTTGACGCCATGAGATCTACCCCTCGGGGTTCCGGTTATTCTTGCAGAATACCATATTCCTCCTCTCGTTACTTATATATACATGTATATTCTGTTTAGGTTGTCGCATTTTGATTAAGTGCCCGCCTATCTATTCCTCTTTACCTGTTTTTTTACTCCTCTATCCTTCATAAATAGCGATGTATCTCTAGTAAAACTTTAATTTTATCCTCCTTATATTTCTGGGGTTGCCTTCTTCATGATAAATTTCCTTTTTCTCTTTCAGTTTCTATTTAGTTTCCTTCGTCCTATTAAATGTCTTTCTTTACCATTCTATTCTAAATCTGTCCCTCAATATGTCGTTAGAATTGAATTTTTCAACGCTTTAGGTTCTCTCTTTCCGACACACGCCACTATCTATACTGACGGTTACCAAGCGCCTGTTCTGCCTTTTTTTAATCCTACCCTAAACTGGATTCTAAATCCTTTAAACTTTCGTCCCTTTACTCAATTTTCTACGCTGAATTCAATTTTGATTCCTCATTAATTAATTTCCCACAAAGTCCCCATAATATCTCGGATTCTAAAAGTGCTTTTCAGGCTATCACATCTGCTCTTTCTGTCCCTTTTTCGATTACCTAATACTTCTCGTACGCTCTCTAATCCATGATCTGTTCTCCCTCTACTCGACCGAGATCGATCTTCTGTGGATCCCTGGCCTTTTTTTGGGCATTTGTAATAAATCGGTAAATATTCATTAGTTCGTTCTTCCGTTTCCGGTGGCAGATTTTTGGTCACGTTTTCAGCTCTGTCTTTCTTCCGTTACTCATTAGAAAAAATTTAACCTTCTATCCTGAACAAATTTACTTATTTCAGACAAACGTGTATAGCTAATTTTAAAAACGTACCAAAAATTTAAAAATATTTTATCTCTATAAAATGTGTAATACATACAAACACAATATATATATATATATATATATATATATATATATATATATATATATATATATATGTATATATATATATATGTATGTATGCGTACGTGTGTGTAACTTTTTTTATTATCTCGAAAACGGAATAGCGTGAATTACATATATGTTTTTTACTCCTGATTATTCGTTCATCCATTACTCCGTCATCTAATGTGCTGCGCATAGGCAAACGTTAGCGATATATGAATTTTCGAATAAAGACGGGCCGCCGCTTTCAGTAGTGTCCCGATAATTACAGAGATAAAATAGGTAAACTACACGCATTATTAATCACGAAGTATCGCGTATTTTTCTTAAATAAACCATTAACAGAACACAACTTAGTAATAATGATTACTTACGGCAAGATAGACTTCACATATTACGACCGGATGATGGCGGTGGACCAAAGATGAAACGGTCGACGCAAAGCGGCCAGGCAGTGGGGACTTGATTTCTCTTTGAAAGCGACTGCGGTCGTTAATCAAAACGGAAATGGCCAACTCAAAAGAAAAAACACACAAGAAGACAGGATGATGGCAGTCTTTATGACACGGCGCGGGATCATCGCGCCTGTATAAATAAAGAGTCGGCGACTGATGCTCACAAAGCAGAGCACCCGCCAATATATATAACAGCGAAATAAGAACAAAGTCTTCCCGAACCGGCAACTTGGTCGTCGGCATCTCTGCTTGATTTATTATCCGCCGCTGAACTGCAAAAGTCCGCGGCATATCTAGCGGACGAGGTTAATGGAAAATGAATATAAGCCCGCTCACATGCTGGCAGACGGCAGTGCTAGTGAGAGAAAAAAAAACGCGGGAATAGAAGCTTTTCGCTGTTTTGTGTTGGTGTAGACGCGGAAGAAGTTTCCCTACTTAATTCGAGATGCACACTATCCTATCGTGCCGCAATTACACTCAACCTCTGGTTGCTCGCTAGATTAGTCTGCCGGCCGTTGCAACACATGCGACGTTATCGAGCAGACAGAAACGAATGACGCCATAAAAAGACTTTTATTGTAAAAGTGGGTGACGTGTCGGTTTGTTAACCGTTTTTAATAATTATCCAACTGCTGTCTAAAGAAGTTTCAACTGTCCGTCAGAGTAATTGCCCTCCGGGGGCCAGTCGTCGTCTGTTGGCATATAGCCATCTGTTTAGTCTGACTCAATTTATCAAAGTCGCCGTCCAACAGGCCAGTTAGCAGTTGTAAAGGTGTTGATTAATAAATGAGCTTGAAGGCATTATGCAGAACCGGGTTCGTTTCACTTCTATCTGTCCGTCATCCTCCGTGCGACCGATTAGAATGAACTTTGCCGGTGTTATCACGGCTTTCTTCTCGCCTTATATCTGGATATCATTAGGGCAAGATAAAAATAGGCGCGCGAGGGGGGGGGCAAGAGCATGAAAAATGGATTGATCGGACGTGCTTAAAGTTAGCGCGACACATAAACTAGATTTCCCTTAAATTAGCTTACTATCAACCTTTTTATAAAAAAGTGTGTCCTTTTACGTTTTATTTTTCTTTTTTTTGGCGCAATTTAAAGGGCATTTTTGAAAAAAGTAAAAACAAAAGTAAAAAAAGGGGGATTTTCTATTGATGCTAGTACACTATTAAGCCCGCCCCTATTTTTCAGCGAGCAACACAAAAAATACGGAATATGATTTTCTTTTTGACTGCAAATTGCTGCAGCGAATTTGTTAAACGATAGAATTCTAGTTTCTGATTAAAATATTGCATACCTTCCTTTTGTGACCGTTGTCAAATTTATTTTCTTTAGGATTCCGAACTCGTATAATGTACGGAATCCTAATAAGATGGTTCAAAAACGACAAAAATATTCAACTAAAATATATAATAACTTACGAGCGGATTTATATAAACTCCAAAATTGGATCATAAATTACAATTAAAAAATCATAGTTTATTTTGATATCAGATATAACGACTAACCCAGAATGCTATCATAACCGATTTCCACGGCCCGTGTAAACTCGATCTTTCACACTTCGAAAACACTTTTCAGATGTGAGTTTTTCCAAAATGCTTTTAGAACAGTAAATTTCCATCGATTAAGTTATATTTGAAAAATACCGATTAATTTCAAAACGTAACAAAGTTGCACGTTTCATGTGAATTTTTTCACATTACCGCGGTGTAGGTATGACTTTTTTCTGTCTACTAGTCATTTTGTAATTTCGTTAAGAATGTCGCTTTCTTGCATTTTAACAAATTTAAAATTCGTTTTTTTTTTTTTGGCGAAAATTTTCTTGTTTCGAATTTTTTTTTACCCGACTAATTATTGTCTGAAAATGCCTGCGCAGAAAAGTAGCTAATTTCAAGTCCCTCTAAATGAAAAATCTGGATAATTACCACAAAAGCCGGTTGAACCTCAAAATTTGAACGAAAAATAATTATCGAACTACAGAAATTATTACGATACACACACACACACACACACACACACACACACACACACACAGTGGATTCTTATTTAACGTAGAATATCGAACAATCTAATGATATACCGCTCCCATTTGAAAAACTTTGAATAGGATCGTCTGCTTCAATATGGTTACCATAATATTTAAAATGGAAACTCATTCAGTGAGTTTTATGGTTCTATTTAATATCCCCCCCCCGCATTTTGCAAAATATTTTTATTATAAGTAATGATAGTTTGTTCAACTATAATATATTATCATTTTAATGAGAAACCAAATTTCTTCAAGCGCGAATTAAATAGATTTGAAACTATAATTTTTTTTAGTGCGCAGATTATTGAATATTACTTTTTACGGTTACACCCGTTTAATATATGACCATGATATATTATTATTTTTGAAATTATTCTACAGTTTTCAATATCTACAATTTTAAATTCAGATCAAATTTTTTTTTTTGGACGGGGCGTCGAAAATTCAATTCATCGACAGTGTGCTAGATAAACTTTTCCTATGAATTAAACGATGGAAAAAAAATTGGGCAGAATTTTTTTTTTGTTACTTGATGGAGGATATGGTTTCGCCAAACCCGCTGTAACTGTTTCATATACCATTTAATATTTCTATGTAGTATTCATCTAATGCTACCTCTAAATCGTTTTCAGTTGTATCCACTTTATTAATTTCGATTTTTTTATATTAGTATGTGTTTTCATGTCGCATAATCAGTACGGATCCTGCCGTCAAGATTACATACCAACCGAAAATAACTCTTTTCTTATTATTTATTTAAGCACTGACAGAATTATGAAGTTGGTAAGAGCTTCTAAAAATTAATTTCCTATTTCGCCCAATACTTAGCCTATCTTATATAGAAAACTTCTTTGCTAATCGCAGAGGAGTCGTTAAAGACGCAGTAAATTAGTACTTTTCTTCGATTAAATTACAAAAAATATACATTAACGCGTTAAACTTGCACATTACTCCAAAGTCGTAATTACTGGGACTTCATCGATTGTTATTTAAATTTTCATCGCAGTTCATCATATTTACAAGTTACTCGTAATTGCGATATTCACGCCTACTACATCATAAAATTGTTCATCTGTCTATTTTTAATGGTTATTTTATGGTAATTTCAGTTTGTTTTTAATCCGGTTCATATTCATGTCTCATTTATTGTACTTATTTTCGATAGACTCTCTTGATTTGATTTGATTTGACTGATCTGCCTACTCTCAACAAATCAATAAATTTTCTAGTCTTCTTTCTTCTTTGAAACATAATTTTAATTTTTTCAATGTATTTCAAAGCCAGGTAGAAAACTCAACACTTGAATATAAAAACAAATAACGCGTCAGATAAATTTCCAAGGGAAAAACCAGTTAATCGAGTGTCTTATAAGAACAATTATTACTTGCACATGTAACGTTTCATAATATGTCACTTATAATATGGTACGTGGAAACTAATATAAGAAGCCGAAAAAGATCACGATTTATCATTACGTTGGTAAATACCCCAAATTTCCCGATCCCCTGTGGATACATTATTGTTTTTTTATTAGATATTTAGAGATAAAGTCTTTTTTTTTTTTCAATTTTTTATATTTTATTTTTGGGCACGTCAACTACATTAACCCAAAGCAAGTGAACGTTTTTGAAGTGTCAATGTACGGCAGCAGGTTCGAACACGGTTCTACCCGACTGCCTAGCCAGCTAGAAATAATACGTCAAGATGTTGTTGAGTAATTTTATGCATATTTGTAATCTCTATTTATTTCCTAACTTAATAAGTTGTTACCCTAGGATTAGAAATAACGCGGTGATTATACACATCCATTTTTCTTGAAATGCAGTTCGAAGAGTCGATTTTCTTTTTCAGAATTTTCTTACCAAAAACACTTTCATTAAATTTAATAACTCTCATTAATAAGCATTTAATTAAAGTATATGTACTCTCTGAGGTGATAGTGTACTCAGAAAGTGAAGAATTTTCTTTTGTAGGGTTAGCTGTTTTACACAAAAGAACTTTTCTTCTCAACTGTGTATTTCGTCATTGGAATGGTCAAATAAAGTGAACCCGTTGAAAATTCTAGACGGAAAAATTTTGTAATTTCAATTTTTTTTTTTTTTTTGTTTAATTTCAACCTGCTCGACTTGTTTATTCACGTATTAAAATTTAAAAGCTACCATTTTTTTGGTATATTTTCTATTTCCGTAAAATCCCTGCGTCCTATCGGTTTACTGAAAAAATTTCTGTACCGATGAATAATCTTACGATTCGGCTTCCTGCAAAACAAAATCTTGACTACGCTCATATGAACGGAATGAAGTGTTGCTATAGATATCAATTTACGCCAATCTTTTTCCATGCACTCAAACAAATACAGACCAGTGGGAAATTTTTATATCGCGATTTTAAAATTATAAAATACAAACCTAATATCGGTAAAATTAAAATATCGACGAAGTTCACAATTAGCCGATCTTCAATTATATATAGATGTATATGTATGTATAGATAAGAATTCAATTCTCTAAAGTTCACTAACGTCCCCAGATACGAATCTTGTATAATTATTATAGAAGACCCAATTTTTAATTGAGTAGAATATTTTTTGTTTTGACTTCATAGTTTTTAATCGTCGTTCTATTTCCGTTGCATAAAAACGTTACATCTAATTGAAACATAATTCTTAATTACCCTCAGCGTACAAATAAAACAGTAGTCCACATTCTTTGGACTTCTCTGAGGAGAGATCCCTGGACCGTTTTATACGGGTTTATCGTAATTCTCAAGGAAAAATCGGTTTTAACTGTATCATTCTGTGCAAAAATTAAACTAATAAAAGCACGATGCGAAAGCGTCACAGATCTCTTTACAGTTTTTTTTTTTCACGTCATTTTCATATTATCGCCGACGTTAAATGTGTACATATGTATTTAAAAAAAAAAAAGAAAAAAAAAAGTACAATCTTTTTCTTCTTTATAATAAGGGGAAAGCTATAAAGTAATCGCTTAAAACTGCTTCTTCTACGAATACGCAAAACTACCCTCGCTCCTGAATTGACAGTTCGTTTAACTTTGAGTAACTGAAAAAACGTTTAGACCGCAATATTTGTTCTTAAATATAATCGTAATCAGAGTCGAATGTAATATTGAATACGTGGGCGAAAAATCTGTTGCAAAACTATTTAAAATTTGATATATTTTCATTTACAAAGAGGAGAAGATTTACACTTCTGTCGTGAATCACATTGCACAGAAAGTTTAAGATTGTGGTCCTTTTTTGAAACTATTTTTAAACGTATTTTATTTTGCAAATTACTCTTGCATTTGTGTTGCTGTTTTCTCGTTTTTCCGAAAATTAATTTCTATTTTAGGGGCAGAAATATTTTGGATCCTTCTTTGTCTCGAGACATAACCTTTCACAGCCCAGCGTCGCAAAATACCCTTCTTGCTACAGACGCGCTTCAATCTATCAAAGCCATCCGGAGCCCGGACAGTTGCAACCCTCCACTGACTAAAATAAAAAACCCGCTATTGAAACTTTCGCGATCCGATATATACGTCACATTCTTATGGGTCCCTGGTCATGTTGGGGTTCCTGGCAATGAGCGGGTTGACGTGGCTGCTAATAAGGCAACTCTATCTAGCCCGATGCCGTTCAACGCTGTACTGACTCAATTAGGATCATCAGTCTTTCTAATGCATTTCTCTCATGAGTGGAGCAAACTACGGTCAACGACCTGGCTCAGATCCACAAGGTCGAACACCGACCCATGCGAGCCGCCGTTCCCCATCTCACGTAGGGATTTCTAGATTCTGTCGAGACTGCGCCTGGGGACACACTGCGCCGTCACACAACTACGTCTTTGAAGGGGCTCTCCCTCCGTCTTCCTGTCCTCTTTGCGGGTTCATTGCCAACCGTAGAGAGCATCTGCTGAAATGGTGCCGGCATACTTCCCGTACTTCTAGCTATAATTCACCCCACCATCTGCTGTCGAACCATCCGGACTGTGTTCGGGCAGTGTAGAATTTCGCAGCATCCAACAGACCGTACCGCCTTCTGTAATTTCCGTTGAGTCTAGGTGCCGCCTAGATTTGTATTTGTAAATTAAAAAAAACAAAAAAAAAAAAAAAAAGTTACTCGTTAAAATGTAAAATGGGGTATAAATTGTTATCAGCTTAACTCGAATTTGTTTTATTCTATTTTGTTCATTCTCTTTTTTCGTTTTTTACACTCGTAATCTTTCAGTCGCCAATTACTTAATTTCGTCAGTTTCACCGCAATTCAAATTTTTTTAACAATTACAATAATTCCGCTTCTAATGCCTTTTTTTCCTTTCTATTTAAAATGGATTCGCTATCGGTGCATGTTAAATCAATCACGTTTACCTTTATACACGGATAAACACGACATTGCTTACTGTCGTCAACGAAAAAGACACTGACAACGGGGTAAAGTAAAATTACACTTTTAACGAGCATGCTTTAAAGTACGAATCCACCGCGATCGGGTTTTTGTTAATATAACGTAGTGGAATTCGCGATGCAGATTTCTCGTTGTTTTGGACTTCATTTAGTTACTTTCCCCGGAATCGAAAGAAGAGTATATTACCACCGGGGTAACTTTTGTCAAATAGCGAACAAATTTAAGTCTGGTCTGGAAGAAAAAAAAATAAGAAGATCGAGGGAAATTGCGTCGACAAATTTTGCTCGGGAACACGTTCGCAAAATTCCACCTCAACTTCACGACTATTTTCCTGCTTAATCGACGGCACTACAAGTGGCCGAAATCAAGACAAAAGTATCGTCGTGTCGTCAGGAAGAAACTTGCCACCGACAAAACTCTACTTATTGATGTGCCCCCCACACCCGCGTACAGTCGTATTGTGCAGATGTCGAAAGCACTAGTTTTATTTTTCTGATTTCCTCATAAAAGCGTGCGTCACACCTGGCGACAGATTCAAAGTTACACGGTTAGGTACGGTAAAAACCCATCGAAGAATTTCGACAATCTCACGAAAATGGTTCCAAAAGAAAAGAAAAGAAAAGAAAATAAAAATAAAAAATAAAAAATAAAAAATAAAAAATGCACTCACGTAATTTTAATAACGCAGCAATATATAATAATAGTAACCCGTTTCGCGATATTCTGGTAATGCTTTCTACGATAATATCTCGTCTAATAGTTGAACTTCAATAAATTCCGCAGTGTTAATAAGTGTCGAATAAAAACAATAACCAAAAATGAAACCGGTTCGAAATAGCGAATGATCTTCGTAATAGCCGATTTTATCGACCGACATACTCCGTTAGGACGACAAATCCTTTTCTTTTCTTCGTAGAAATACTCGAGAGTGAGTTTTGCTCATCGATAATTTTAAAGGTTACCCCACCACCAACTGTGACGAAAAGGTGATTAATAGAGCTGAACGAGAATAAATGATCATTCGAAACAATTTCTAGGAATAAAATACAACGAACAACAAAAGGTTTCGTTTTCTTAGAAAACCGATTACTCTGTACGTTTTTCGCCATAATTGCTCCCATTTCGTCCCCCACCCGTTTTTCGTTGTTTTGTTTACATTTCACTTACAAGTAGAATATAGAAGCTATAATCCTTTTTTTTTCTTCTAATTTCTGCCCTCGCTTTTGCCATCCTCTCACTTTTTATTTTTAAATTTACCGACAAAAACATGTAAAATCGGACATTGCGCAGAAGCTTTTCGTTACCGGAAAAAGCTGATTCGATTATTTCTAATTACCAATAAACTTTTTGTACGCAATTATTTCTCGTCTTGACCTTTTGTTTTTTTTTTCTTCTTCTTTTAAATAAATAATAAAAATAAAAATTAAACCAAATAATTCTGTCCAGCCAAGAGGACGTGAAAAGCATACGGGGGAAAATAATGCCTGAATTCGAGAAATCAGACAATTAGAACGGGGATTTGAAATAAATATGTAAATAATAAAATGGCTAAGTGTAATTACAGGCAAATCAAATTTACTGGTGTAATAAAAACAACCACCGTATCTTAATTACCGTGTTTAAAATAAAATATGACCATTTCGCGCGTATAAAAAAAATGAACGTATTTTGAAATAAAATGTTATCCTTTTCAGATTCGTTCAAAGTGCAATCTTAAGTTCTCCGCGATTTTTTTTAACCGACTTCACAAAAAAGGAGGAGGTATTCAATTCGACTGTATTTTTATTTGTTTATTTTATTTATTTTTTTTTTTGTGTGTTACCTCAGAACTTTCTTCTAGGTGAACTGATTTTGATGGTTCTTCTTTTATTTAAAAGGTGGTGCTTCTCATGTGGTTCCATTTAAATTTGATCAAGATCTGATCGGTAGTTTTTGAGTTGTCCTTAATAGTAATGCGGGAGTTGAAACTTTTTGGGGATGCTTTTCATTCGTGATCAGTTTCAACGTCAAGTTAGATTTATTGACTCGAAATATTATAAATTTGCCAAATTACTATGGAAATGTAGATTTTGATGTTTTCACACCGGTGGAAATGCAGTTCAAAATAAAGAAGTCGATTTTTTTTTTAAGTATTAAGTATGGAGAATAATGTGAAAAAAAATCGATGTTTAACAAGAAAAAAATTCAAGCATAACGTCAAAAAATTGTGTAAAATAAAATGCCTTTTTTACAAAAAAAGTAAATACCGATACTTGAAGATTTATTATGAAAATTCAAAAAATGCACTACAAAAAGAGTAAAAAATAATTACTCCCGATAAGAAAATATATATCAGAGTGATATAACACACTTAAGTGGTAATATCGTAATTCTTATGCAACATTAATACCTTAATCAGAGTCGACATCAAATTCATGTTAAATTTTTCCAATAAACCTTGAAGTCGGTATTTATTTTTTATCAAAAAAGCATTTTTTTCTATAAATATTCGTAAGCTTTTTCGTATTTAATCGATATTTGCACGCGAATTATTAACGAATAGGCCGATATTCCAGTCAACGTCCGTGGCATTTTTTCGGGCAAAGTAGCTTTAAATGCGACATGTATTTTTAAATAACATTCAGCGAACTCCTTTTTCAGTTCATCAAAATGTAATTAAAAATGTGACTCGTCGCGTCTTGGACTCGGCGTGAACGAGACTTGTAAACAAGACGACATCGGGGTTGGAGAGCGACTGAAAATACAAAATGAAAAGATGGAAACCGGAAAATCACAAAAGAAATTTAGAGCTCAAAGTTCTTTGAATTTTTTACTCGGTAGTAATGCCGAGTCTTTTTAATGAATCATCTCGCCGATGGAAGGGAACATCGAAGAGATAGGGGACTAATACTACAGCTTTATGGGAAACAGGGTGATTAATAAATAGGGCGGCGGGCACACGTTGAATAAGACATTTTTTTTAAAATTTGTACCGTCTTAGACATTTTTCATCGAATTCTCGACTGATGACCCCCGCCCGCGATTAGTGAATAGGTGTCGGCTGGGAAAAATACTCGATTAGAATGAAAAACGATTGCTGTGTGATTTTAATTATTGCAAAGTAATGTCTAATCAGTAAAATTCTCACTTAAAACAAGTAACTGCCAGAAGTGCATTTTAGATGCGCGCCACGAACAGAAAAATTTGGAAATTTACGGGGGAATGTTTTAGTTTTTCCATACCCGCAAAGGTACGTATTAGAGAATTCAAATAATTTTTATTTATCTATTTATGGACTATTTTGCATAATTATAATTTCTATTATAAAAATGCACTCTACGCGTTGTAATAACCTTAACCCCGTGCGGCTGCAATTTATGTTTAAGTTGATAATTATGCTGTCTGTATATAATAGGGCACTACATTACCTTCATTATTACGTTTGACACAAAATGTGTGATTGTATGATTCGCGACAATTAAGGAACTTTTTAAATGCAGAAATAGGTTGTTTAATTGAAATATCCTACGTTTGCTAAAAATTTTGATAAACTCTCTTTTTCTTAATTATTAATTGGAAGTGGTTCTAAAGAAACAACAAGTGTCGATAAAATTGAGAAATGCGAGCGTAATTTTTTTATTTAGTATATTTAAACGTTGATGCAAAAAAAAAAACAAAAACGAGAAAAACTGAAGAAGCCATTGAAGTATCGTATACTAACAAAAACTTCGGATCGATCGGCAAAAAAAAATTGCAAGTGGGTAGGTACCTGAAAAGATGAGAAAAATAAAGAGACTCTGCGGCAAAATGTACGGGGAATACTAAAACGGGAGCTATTTTAAGAGCATGGATTACGAAAAGAATTGTGAAACTACTGGAAAAATAATCGAGCGGACGTATAAAGTTCAAAGTTCGGAACACTTAATATTACGTATAAAGCAGTTTTCTCGAACATGAGTAGAGTACTATTTGTGTTGGTTTTTTGAATAAGTGGCCCGCAGCGCAACTTATCTGAAAGGGTTGATTAATGAAGATGATTAAATTAAATCTGCGGTCAAGAGTTATTTCACTAAAAAAAAAACTAAATGTTTCTGAAGACGTATACGAGCCTAATATTAAAAAAACTGTGTCAGATAATTAAATCGATCGTATCTATAACGTGCTATTAGTTCATCAAGTTGGTGGTCCGGTTGGCTTGTTTAGAACAAACTGATATTAAGCGGCATAGAGGAGCCAGTGGCGGATCCACGGGGGGCAAGGAGATAGGTGACACATTTCCTTCCCCAAAAAGAACTAAAGCCTCTATGAAAAAGTTTGTTATAACAGAGAAACTTACACTATAAAAGATTCGTATATATGTGTTATACCTATGTATTTAATAATTAATATTTAATACTGTTTTCTAGCAAAACTATTAATGTTACGTTTTTATTTTATTTTAAACCCAAATGTCATCGCGATCTTTTTTACATTTCTTATTTATATTTAATTTTTATTTTGTAATTTTAATTAAAAATAGTTCAATGAGAAATATATGTTATATATTTAAACTTGCTCACGAACAAAGAGAATTCGAATCGGATTACTAACAAAAATAAAAAAGAAGTAAAGTCTAATAAAAATACTGTCTTTCATACTATTTAAATTCCAAACTACCATAAATTTTATATTTTTTTTTTTTTTTTACCTAAAAATAAAAAAAATTTTAATTAAATTGTAATAATTATGTATTTTTTAAACATTTTTAAATTTCTAAAGAGGTCGTTATTTAATTTTACTGCCTAACGTAGAACATATTACGTAATTATATAATTCGCACCCCTCAAAATGTCTCTCTAGATCCACCGCTGCGAGGAGCAATACTTGGGTTTTTTTTTTTTCAAATCGTATAATAATTTCGGATTATCTCGAAATTACATGAATATTTTTTAATCGGACGATTATATCAACCGGCGGTGATGAAACTTGAACTACAGCAAAAAAGATAAACAGCTTGCAAATAAAATTTTAGCTACGGAACCTCTAGAAAAAAAAAAACAAAAAAAAAAAAAAACAAACACGTACGAAATATGTGACTGATGTTAAACAGGATTAAAAGAAGAGTTAACCACCACCATCGGATGCAATCAAAAACCTTGTCATTCTTTCGACACTTTTTATCTTTGTTTTTTCAGACGTTGCGGGAGTAAAACAACCAATCAAGGCCGTGTACAGGTGGGGGGTTTGGGGGTTAACCCCCCCCCATGAGAACTGAAATAGTTATTATAAATACAAAAAAATCTGAAAAAAATCACAAATTTAAAATAAATATTGATGATTTTTTAGGGTGTTTTTAACTACTTTTAAAAGAAAAAAGAAAAAATATGCTCCATATTTTTAGGTACTTCATTAATATTTTATGCAAAAAAATTTTTATTACGAGTATAATTAATAACATATGTAATTTTTATTAATGTTCATATACGGGGTAATTCATTTATGTAAATTATTAATATATAAATCAAAATGATGGAAATTATTAATAGTACGAATATTAGTGAAAAATATATTATAAAATAAATATTCAAAGAAAATTTTCAAAACCTCCCGCTTTCCAAAATTCTGGGCACGGGCCTGCAACCAATAGCTGGCTAATAATTCACCCTATTAATAAGATTAATTAATAATCGTGTATATCGTAAAAAAAAAAGTCAAATAATTATTTATTCTTGTCTAATCCATTCCACAGCGAAATCGGGTTAGTTGATATATAAGCAAATTTAAATTTAAAAAATGAATTTTCAATTGAAAGGAAACTCGAAAGATGCATACAGTCTTCTCCGGAATGAAACGCCGTCATACCGATCTAGAATGTTGTGTACTTATTTCAAGCCTCAGCGGTGTGGTGGGGACATTAAAATGTACACCATATTTCTTCTAAACTTATTTGAATTATCGCTGGAATTCAAATTTATGCGAACCCTCTATCTTAAAAATTAAACAAACACCTGAAAATTGTTGACTGCTTAATTTGAGAATCATGAGCCAAAAAAAAAAAAAAAAAAAAAAAAAAAAAAAAAAAAAAAAAAAAAAAAAAGCACTTTGAATAACAATTGCGCCGAAAAATATTATACCTTCACCCGACAGTGACCAAACCCTTTTTCATTCTTAACCGCACGCCGTATGTATGATAGACCCAAAATCTATCGTATTTATCGCAGTTTTTAAATACAGTAAAAACACGTTAATGTCGCAAAATTTTGATTTCTTACGCAAACACAGCAGGCACAGGGGTCGAACTAGATTTTATAGTTAAGCGAAAGTATTCGAAATTTTGCGCGCGGCCCCATTTACACTGAACGAGAGTGGCATTCTCCCATTCACTGTGAAAGGCAGACTACTACGCATCTACCATTTTCCAGATTGTCAGCGATTAAAGGGGAAACAATTAAACTCGGGGCGAAGATGTGTGTAATGGCGCAACAACGACCTACTCTGTAGACGTCTGACATCGCTACCGCTGATTCTCTTTATTTGACATATTTAAAACTCGATCACCTCGTCATCGTGCGGATATATTTATTAGCGGTTTACAATTGTTCATGGCGATAATCGACTACAATTGAACACGTTTGTAAACCCGGTTTCGCGGTAAACAGTTGAGTTGCTACTAGCACCGATCGAAACGTTTAAAATAAAAGTGACAAATTCAGTTTTACCATTAATTCTTACTGATCTCTACTTTAGAGCGGACTCTCTCTATATATTGTTACTTTACATGTTTAGGTGAACCAATGCTGCACAAGTGCTGGTAAAGACCGTGTACCAATGTCTTTGAAATTATCGGCGTACTTGTCAGTTCTCTATAGCGATAAAAAAAAAAAAAAAAAATATTTCCTTTAAAAATATTTCGTAATTTTTTTCTTAATCGGGCCATACACATTCTGCGCCGATAGTATTAACACGAAATAAAGTTACCTTTCCTTCATATCAGCTACGCCAAATTTTCTCGAAATCTAATGTTCGCCATTTCTCGGATTACTATGTACAGAATGACACGAATTAAGCAGCACAAATAGTATATACCAAGGGGCACACTGTGTCAAAAAAATAATTTCATCTACGTACTCTACCTGCATGCAAGCGCGAACATTTTAATCTCCGTACACGGAAACACAGCTACATCGTAATATTTTTTCCATGGATTTATTACAGTGAACGAAAATTATTCCCGCCTATCGTAGGCATATTATTTCTGCGGTACGAGGTTAGTTATCGAAACCACCGAGATCTGAAAATCTCAAGGGGCACACTGAGAGTTCCATTTTTCATGATCGGTTTTAAAAATTTTAAAAATTTAGTTGGCGACCTGTTTTATTCATTCCTAAAATGGGGGATGGGGCGGGGGGGGGTCCATCTGCAACGTGTATACTTTTTTTAAGGATGTCTTTAAAAAGTGAAAGTTCAAAAATATATAGAGATAAAGGTGCGTTTTTTTGTTTTTTAAGTGATCGCTTTCAGCTGTTGCAGTTTTGTTTTTGCGAAAATTTTCCAGTTCTCTTCTAAGATTCGATCGTTCCGTTTCCGGATGTTTCGCTGTAACGAGTAATTTTAAATTAAAAGAAAAAAAAAAAGAAAAAGAAAAGTCTCTTAAGCTTACCGTAGTCGGTAGAGAGAAATAATCCGGCGGTAAATATTGATTAGAATTCGAAGTTATCATTGGTAACCGGTGAATGTGCTTGCCAGCCGAAACAGGTACTACATGTGAAAGATGTATTGCAATGATTCAGTACGGCGGCTGAATCCGCTGATATTTCTGCGATTAAAAAAGTGTGTCCAAAGCACGGACCGCGTCGCGTCTAAACGGATAACATCGGGGAACAACGTAGTAAACTAACGAATAATTACGTAAATAAAGAATATTCCGCTAAAAATGAAACAAAACGAAGCGAAACTGGTTGAACGGAAACAAATAAAACCAAATGAACTACTAAAAATAATGACACGATGAACAGTATCGGTAAATAAACTTTCGCGCGGAGCAGATCACAGGTTGCTGTTAACGGGCTACTGGTCGCGCAAATATACTGCCACCGAAAAACCAACTCCGAAAATCACAGCCGCTAATAACGCCGTCGACTCGTTTCCGAGTACTACTGCGCACACACCGCTACTTTTCCGCGCTGACGATAGATGTCGCCACCACCACAATGTCGCCGATTACCGTAGTCCGCTGCTGATAAATATAATCGTCGCCGAGATATCAGCGTGTTGTATCGCTCTTTTTCAGGTGGAAAATGGATTTTACGTGTAGCACGACGCTTCTATTCTTCTCGATCACTTGCTAATCTTTTCGCTAGCGTTTATTTATTTCGAAAACGCGACTATTATTAATTATTAGTTATTAGTTTTCCCCACCACCGTTTTATACCGGTTCCCTTTTGCACTAGTGGCGTCTTGAGTGTCGCTTCCTCCGAAGTGCCGATCGCCCACCATGCCTTTCTAAATTTTCTTCGGAGTTGCGATAATTTTATTTTTGCTTTTTTTTTTGATTTCCTAAACACGCCTCTAACGATGAATGAATAAACCATTTATTTTAAAATATTTCGTAATTTTTAGACAACGTAACTTTTTTTTCAAAATCATTTTTTCTTACTTTTTGCTGTCCCTTTTTTTTTTCCTTTTTTTTTTCTTTTCTTTTTGGTTCTTTTTATTCTAGTTACAGTTGTTTTTAATGAATTTTTTCTTTTTCTGCTCTGTTCATTCGCGCCTCTGACGAACTCGTTTCCATAACGGGTTTTTAAGTTGATATCCCCTCTTCAAAATTTCTGTAGACTTTTTAAATAACTGGATTTCGCTGTTTTTTTTTATTTAACAAAATCAATTTTCCGTATTTTCCGTACTGGCTGTCGCGTAAATTTGTTTCTATCGTGCAATTTCGCCAATACTGAAACAATGTTTTCTCCTTATTTTCAGAACGGTTATAATTGTTTCAGAAGTTTATTTACTTTTTTTTCTTCCTACTGAGAAATAAAAAAACGAAAAATCGTTCTGTTAAAATAATATTTTCGCTTTTGACAGCGCAGTTGTGCACCGAACAAAACTGCAATGTAGTTCATTTTTTACTTCGGGTATCATTTTTTCCGTCCGACGGGCGAAAATTGCTGCAGGTTTAATATTTATTACGCTTGGGTAACGAATTTTTTTGGCTACTGATTGAAAAATCGTGAAAACAAATAAAAAACAAGTTGGGCAATTAAAAATATACTAAAGCAGTAAAGAATGTTACCTGAAAGTGCTTCGGAGATTTTGAAAGCGAAGTGAGTGTAGGGCTTTTAGGTTACAGCTAGCGCACAAAGGTGTGCCGTCACAGATAATTGGGCCTAATAACAGCTGAAACAAGAGTGATTTTTGTCCCTCGGTCCGCCCACGCATAGGGTTCCAGCTCACTACCGCCCGCGAAAGTGCACCCTCCGTTCCCACGCGCGCTCCGGTCGCTACAGCGTTTCTTCGGAATTCGGGGCGTAAGTATTCTAGCAGGGTTCTAAAAATTAGCCCAACTGCTTCTACCAGCGTGCGCATTTACTATACTAGTCTAATATCGGGAGCGTAATTCTAATTTTAATTTTTCTTTTATTGGACGGGCGAAATTTTCGCAGAGTGCTAAAGTTCCTGCATCTAAAAGGCTTGGCAAAATTTTTTAATTTTAATTTCCTCAGGATGGGAGGCTTAAAATGTTGGCGGGGTGCTAAAGGACATTTTCGAGTCGCGTTCCGTTTTCGGATTTTTTTTTTTTTCTAATTTAATTTTTACTTTAGAAGACGTATAGAAAATAAAATGTATTTGTCGACCATGCGGTCACTCTATTTCCCGCACGCTCATCATTCGCTGCTGCGATTTTTCAAAATTCGTGGCATACATATTCTAGAAGGGCTACAAACATTTCAGTCGTGCAAACTTTCGTCACACCGGTGCACTATACAAATCTCTGCATCGAATAGCTGTGACGTAATTTTTAATTTTAAATTGTAGACGATGGGAGGGCTGAAATTTTCGCAGAGTGTTAAAAACGTTCAAATCTTGACACTTAGAACCCTACTGAGTGGCGTTCCGTTCTCGTGTTTTTCTATTTTTTTTTTTAATTTAATTTTTACTTTAAAAGACGTATAGAAAAGTACGTAGTTTCATCAGCCGTGCAGACGACTGCATCATCTTTGCAACGGTTGTCTTATCGCAAAACCGCACGGGGCGATCAAGTGTACATTTGCTGTCGCTGGTGTTCCTTTCTTTCATAACAATTTTTTCCGAGCCTAAGTATTATAGAGTTAGCCGATGTATATTTTCTTCTCATCCAAAAATTTGTTTATTGATCATTCGTGTTCGTTTTTTTTTCCCCCATTTTTCTCAAATTCTAAAATTTAATCCGACCAGGTCTCGATCTTCGCAAATGCATAACGACCGTTTCCACGTACAGCGCTACCATCGGTTGTTATTTTAGCTTCGTTCGTAATATTATTTTTTTTTTTCAAGCCTAAGTAATACTTTTTTCTCCCTCGAAAATTATTTTCCACAGCGTAAAGATTCAAAAAGTTAATTCGAGTATTCTTTTTATTTTACTCGGTTTCAAAAATTCCTTCTTCCCTCCCGTATCCGCCTTCAGCAAATTAGCAATCTTTCGTTTTTTGTTTTTTTTCACGAGTACACTCACCCGCATCTATCGCGAAAGCCCGCTATCTATACCCGCGCTTACATCCGCTACCGCTAGTTTCCCTATCATTCATAATAATTTTTTCCGAGTCTATTATAGAATTAGCTCAAGCTTATTTTATTTTTCGAGCTCCAAAAATTTTTTCCAGATTACATTTTATTTATTTTTACACCGTCTTCTTGCTCTCGTTTTACATTATACATTATCTGATTACAAATTATCAAATTTTTAACTGATAATTTATAATCAAAGACCAAATGTAAACACTTTAATCCTCCCTATGTCTCTTGCAAACAATGTACTGATCGTACGTATTTTTTCTATTTGTATATTCACATGTTTTCCGACTGCACCGACCGTTACAAAAGTCACAACACATACACGGTAAAGTGGTTTTTTTTTTCGTTTTTTTTACAACTCAGTTGTCGCTAAAGCGTACACAATCCGTCCCCGCGCATTGATTCTCACGCATCGGTTACCGTCAGTTATTTCACATTCGATTATTTTATTTATTTCTTATTTTCTCGTCAGAATTTTAAAACTAACCTTATATCCATTTTCCCTTTCGCCCTTTTTACTACAGGTAGTATGTAATATTTTGTCTGAGCTTAGATATTGTAAAATTAACCTAATCATATTTTTATTTTTCAGCTGTTTCAAAAAATTTTTCAATCTAAGAGTACTTTGTTAGTTTTGTTTCGGCAGGATACGCGGCAATCGGTTAGATTGCGCAGACTAGGTAAATCCTTCTAGAGTTTTCGGAATGTAACTATGCGATCTAGATATCGACTTATACACTATCGTGATACGATATAGATGGGGTAGGCGAGAAAATTGGAATTATTTAAATACAAATATGATGGAATAATTTAAAATACGCAAGAGAGAATATTTCTGAAATATATATATATAAAATAGAAATTCCATCAATATAGGTTATTCATAAGCATACAGCTGATCATCTGACGGCGTATCTAAAATGAAAAGGGAATTTCGCAAAAATGACTGTGTAAGATGATAAGAGACGGATGAATAAAGCGGAATCTGTTCGATCTCGGCGCACGGAAATTACTTTAATTTTGTTAGCGGCTGTGTGAATCCGCTTTACGCGCAAACGTGTCCTCGTACGTACCTGCATTTTCTAGTCAGTTGTATTAGTTATTTTATATAGTTATAATCGCGTTATATCGAAAGACATCATTCTAGTCACTACAAAAGCATATTGCTTTAAGAAGGAGGCGCAATAATCGAAGAAAATAAAAAAAAAAAAAAAAAGAATAAGGAACAGCTTCGAAATTGTGTAGCCGGAGATAAAAAACTTCGAAGACCGAGGGTGGACGAAAGCGCTCGGAAGTCATCAGTGCCTATACGGTAGCTACTGGAGGAGCTAAGAAGCCCAGCCTTCGCAGTCACTAGTCAACCAGACGGATAGATCGCAGTCAAGGAAAATACAGGCCAGATTTATATATTCATATTTTATATTATTTCATTGTTGTTATTTAAAAATTTGTGAGTTCTGCGATTGATTAAGTATATGTGTATGGTATATGTATTTTAATGAGTTGGATTAATTTGTGTTAATTTTTTTTATATATGCAGCTGCATCTCCCAATCGTTTAGTGTCTCGGTGTTGTAAAATATAGAAAAATTTTGTGTACGAAGTGTTGGATTATTGCTTGTGTGAGTGTGCAAAGTAATTTCCGGCAGACCGAGTAAAATATTAAAGACAGAGATAAAAGTAATAAAAAGTATAAATTAACTGCATTTAAAAAAAAATATATATATATTTTATCACAGAACTGGTTACCTCTGGTGACCGGTAACGTGATAAATTGGCGACCACGACGCGGGATTCACTAATTGTAATAAATTTTAGTTTTATTACAATTAGTGGAGCGGACAATAATGGCAGAGAGACGGGTTTTGAGAAGTGAGTTCAGGAGAACTTCCTTGGGAAGTATTCCTAACAGAGGAGAAGGTGTCACGACACGAGGAGTGAACGTAGAGGCGGAAAATGTGATAGAAGATTCAGGTGTAGAATTAATGAATTCGACAATGAGGGAAGAAAAAGAAGAATCACAAAAAGGTAAAGAGGAAAATGTTAGTAATGTTATGTTAGTTCAATTAATACAACAATTAAGTAAGGATATGAATAGTAAATTTGATGAACAAAATAAAAAATTTAGTAATGATATGAATAGTAAATTTGATGAACAAAATAAAAAATTTAGTAATGATATGAATAGTAAATTTGATGAACAAAATAAAGAAATTAGCCACAAATTTGATGAACAAAAAGAAACATTTAGTAAACAAGTAAAAAATATAGAATTGCAGCATAGGGCCTTTAGAGATGATATTAATGAATTGAAAAATGAATTTAAAAACTTACATAAAGATTTAAATGAAAAGTTTAAAGTACAAAGTGCAGATGTAGAAAAGAAATTGGAAAATAGTCTAAGTAAAATCACAAAAAACATGGAAGAACAACTTAAAAATAAAGCACGAAATCTGGAAAATGATATTAATAAAGTACATAGTCAAGTAGAAACATTAAATACAGATTTAAATGAGCAAAATGAAAATATTTCGAAGATAAATAATAATTTAGTACAGAAAAATAAAACTTTAGTTACACTTGAAACGAAATTTAATTGTCATGTTAATGGGGTAGATCGAAGTGTGGAAGATCAAATAAAGAACAAGGTAACGACGGTAAAAGATGAATTAACACAAGAAGTAGAAAGAAAAGTTCGAAAAGAAGTAGAATCGATTAGAGAAGAGTTATATAGAAAAGATTCTGAAATTGCAGAGTTAAGAAGAAATATCGAGCAACAAGAGGTGATCAGTGTTTTGTCAGCCAAACATGCATTCAATGTGGGTCAAAATTATAAAAGTTGTATTATTAAAGGGATCAGCGAATTAGAAAAACAAAAACATACAAATTGGAATGGATTTGATGTGAGTTGCGATCTATTTAAGAACGGAACATATTTTACAAATAAAGCATGGATACGTGGTTATCACTCTCCTATTAGTTAATCTAAGCATAATAGTGTTCATTGTATTATTTCGACTACGACATATGTATACATATATCAGATGAGAGGTTTTCTAGTTTGGCAACTATGTTATTTTGATTTTAGATGGGATTTAAAATTCAAGTATTTTATTGTCGCGGTATGTATGGAATAATAATATGATTGTAATTTAAAAGAAAAAAAAAAAAAATATATAATAATAATAATAATAATAAATAAATAAATAGATAAACAGAGAAAAAAAAAAATATAGCTGTACTTAGCTGTTGCATGCAGCAATAATAAATGTCAAGTTGTTTAGCCTATTTGTTCTGATGTTAAGTATGGTTAAAATTTATTTAAAATATTTACGTAGTATTGGATGGAAATAAATAAAAGTTAGAAATATGAAATCAATGTAAAGAGTTAAACTTGGATGATAGTAATGATAATTGTAAACTATCAGGAAAGTTAAATTTAAAAATGTGGTATCAACGTTAAAAGTTAAACTTGGATGATAGTAATAATAATTGTAAACTATCAGGAAAGTTAAATTTAAAAATGTGGTATCAACGTTAAGAATTAAACTTGGATGATAGTAATAAAATTGTAAACTATCAGGAAAGTTAAATTTAGAAATGTGGTATCAACGTTAAGAGTTAAACTTGGATGATAGTAATAAAATTGTAAACTATCAGGAAAGTTAAATTTAGAAATGTGGTATCAACGTTAAGAGTTAAACTTGGATGATAGTAATAAAATTGTAAACTATTAGGAAAGTTAAATTTAGAACTGTCTCGCTTGTCTCCATTTTGAAAACATGAATATATTTTAGTTTTATAAACGGATCTCTTGAAGTGTAATGTAATTTGATAATTTTGAAGTAACTATGCACCATTTATATGGAATTTTGATTAATATAAAAAAAAAAAAATGAAATGCGCGATTGATTAAAATATACAAATACGAAGAAAAAGAAATGAAATAGAAACGAAATAAAAAGATAAAGGGATAAATTATTAGAATAATACGATATGATTATGAAGAAATAACTATTAGTGTGATAAAATGAGTGTGTTAGTTAGAAGAGAGTTGAATAAGTGTGAGTTGTGTAAGAGAGTGAAGTATAATTACAGTGGACATAAACCTATATATAAAGCTCATAAGGTGCAAAGTCCATTGGATGTAGTCTCGATAGATATACTGGGACCGCTTCCCGTGTCGAAGGGGAAGGATAAGCTGTTGGTCGTATACGATATTTTCTCAAAATTTGTTAAGTTGTACCCAGTAAAGAAATTGTCAAGTAGAATTGTAATTGCAAAGATGAAAAGTTTTATTAGTACATATGGGAAAATGAAAGTTATAATATCAGATAACGCCACAATATTCAGAAGTGGGTTGTGGACTGAGCATTTTAAAAATGAAAATATAGAATTGAGACGCATACCCCCGTATTTTCCTCAAGGGAATCCAGTTGAAAAATGTAATCTCGAGATAGCGAAGTACTTAAAAGTGTTCAACAGGTATAAACAAAAGGATTGGTGTTATCATGTAGATAAAGTAGAGAGAATTATAAATAGCATACCGCACAGTGTAACTGGAGAGCCTCCAATAACGGTGCTGACAGGAAAAGAGAATCCAGGGTTACTACGTGAACGAGTAGAGTATCCGGAGAAATTGATAATAAATCATAGGAGGTTAATTGAAACGGTCCGGGAAAGAATAGAATACGTTGGAAAGAGAAACATAGAAAAAATAAATAATCGAATGCTAGAATTAAGTGTTGGTGATCCAGTATATATCCGGAATCATACACTATCTGATAAAGCCAAGAACAAATCAAAAAAGTTAAGTGACGTTTATAAAGGGCCATTTAAGATCGGTAAGAAAATAGGAACTAACACATATGAGATAGTAGATCAGAATAATCAAAGTCTCGGAATACAAAATGTAAAGAATTTGAAAAAAGGGTAATGTTGAAAGTGAATGAGAGTCGAATTAGTTGACTTGGAGAACGGAAGATTTAAAGTAAGAGAATAGTAAATAAATCTTTAGGATTATGAAAACAGTTAATATTACCTATTTATGCGAATGATATTTAGTTACCTGCTGTTGTACCTAAAATATTCGGTTAAAATGTATATATGGTATGTAAATAAGTTGTAGTAATAAAACGTGCGCGTATCGGGTTTTATATAAAAAAAAAAAATAAATAAAAAATAAAAAAAAAAAAAAAAAAAAAAATGTTTATAGATTATTTTAAATAAGTTGTTACGGCAACAAAATGTGCGTAAAATTAATAAAAATTATGTAATATGATTGGTAGGAAATAATTTGAGTAGCAATGTGTGATTCGCAGTCTATTGGATGAGTAAATGAGAGTGTAAGAAGAATATCAGATGGGGCGTATCGGTTAAAAAGGGTAGTATGTAATTTGCAGTGGTACTGAGTCTGGTAAGCTAATCAGATCATTAGATCTGGTGGAGGAGTGTTCATTAACAACATTGATGCCGGTGCGTAATTCTTCGTGTGCGTGTGACATCAGTGTCTCCGAAAAATAGTGGCGATTAGAATTCGTCAGATCAATTGTCGCTTATCAGCTAAATCTCGCGTCGAATCGGAACGCGATTATTCACAGCGTCTCTACAATAGAATGTGTTATCTCCGCCTTATGATTTGAAAAAGAATATAAACAATTTATCATTTTCTCCAAACTTTACCAAAAAGGATCCTTGCTGTATTAAGATGATTTTCTTTTAAATGTTACGATGTAAGCATGAAATTATCATTAAAATTCAAAGGAAAAAATTTTTTTTAAAAAAAAAAATTTTTTTTTTTAGAACGCAGTGATATATCGTGATACGATATAGATGGGGTAGGCGAGAAAATTGGAATTATTTAAATACAAATATGATGGAATAATTTAAAATACGCAAGAGAGAATATTTCTGAAATATATATATATAAAATAGAAATTCCATCAATATAGGTTATTCATAAGCATACAGCTGATCATCTGACGGCGTATCTAAAATGAAAAGGGAATTTCGCAAAAATGACTGTGTAAGATGATAAGAGACGGATGAATAGAGCGGAATCTGTTCGATCTCGGCGCACGGAAATTACTTTAATTTTGTTAGCGGCTGTGTGAATCCGCTTTACGCGCAAACGTGTCCTCGTACGTACCTGCATTTTCTAGTCAGTTGTATTAGTTATTTTATATAGTTATAATCGCGTTATATCGAAAGACATCATTCTAGTCACTACAAAAGCATATTGCTTTAAGAAGGAGGCGCAATAATCGAAGAAAATAAAAAAAAAAAAAAAAAGAATAAGGAACAGCTTCGAAATTGTGTAGCCGGAGATAAAAAACTTCGAAGACCGAGGGTGGACGAAAGCGCTCGGAAGTCATCAGTGCCTATACGGTAGCTACTGGAGGAGCTAAGAAGCCCAGCCTTCGCAGTCACTAGTCAACCAGACGGATAGATCGCAGTCAAGGAAAATACAGGCCAGATTTATATATTCATATTTTATATTATTTCATTGTTGTTATTTAAAAAATTTGTGAGTTCTGCGATTGATTAAGTATATGTGTATGGTATATGTATTTTAATGAGTTGGATTAATTTGTGTTAATTTTTTTTATATATGCAGCTGCATCTCCCAATCGTTTAGTGTCTCGGTGTTGTAAAATATAGAAAAATTTTGTGTACGAAGTGTTGGATTATTGCTTGTGTGAGTGTGCAAAGTAATTTCCGGCAGACCGAGTAAAATATTAAAGACAGAGATAAAAGTAATAAAAAGTATAAATTAACTGCATTTAAAAAAAATATATATATATTTTATCACAGAACTGGTTACCTCTGGTGACCGGTAACGTGATAACACATATAGGAGAATAGCCTAGTGAAGAGTATATGTATGTCGTCAAAAATTACTGAATTTTAGTTGGCTACTTTTTTTAGTCTTTTTATGAACATCAAATTACCCATATTATTATAGGACAATTTCCCGTAATGGTGATTAATTAAAGATTCTATATTCTTTTAAAACAATAAAACAGAAACGAATCGAACTGTGGAGACATTCCGCAACATGTACAGACTTGCTTTGACGCCACTCGAAATGTTAATTTATATATTTTTCCATTGTGTTTACGTCCATTTTTATAAATTTTACCCATAAATAAAAACAAAAAAAAAAAAAAAAACTGAAAGAAATTTGTAATACACCACAGTTTTTTTGTTTTTTGGTTGTTTTTTTTTTTTTATTATTTTTTTAAGGGCTTCGGAACAACGAGAATAATGCGCTCAAATTAACGACAAACCTTACAGCTGCCAGTCTGGATACCTTAAAAAACAGAAAATGATTAAGAAACATCAACTTTTAAATTGCCTACATATTAATGATAACGTCAATATGAAAAATCCGGTTTTATGAAATATTTAACATTTCTCTGTTACGTTTTAAAAAGACTTACATTCTGTAGTAATAAATTAATGACTCCGGTTAAAGAAAATTTTTGATACAATAAATTCATTAACCACAACAATGACGCAGTCAACTGAAACAACTTTCTGTAGGATCTGGTGGTTCACTTACCCCTTGGTGAAATTTCCAAGGACAAAGTATATTTCAATGTACACTGATATACAAATATATACGTAGGTTGTTCAAAAAGTAAGTTTCCAACCCCTGTAAAACCGGTTAGAATAATTTTACGAGAGTAGGTGTGGTCTCATGTTGCAGCTACAATATTTAATTTTCAACTAGTCCAAACCGCAATACTGTATGTTTTTTTCGATTTCGAGTTAGGTGAATTATTCGTGAGCGAAATTCTTAAAGTTGCCACCGCATACGAGGTGCGCTCGGTTATTTTCGTTTTTTAAACCATAAAAAAATTACAACACCCATTGAAATTTATAGACAAAAAAGTGGAAGTTTATGGTCCCCTCTGATAAGTGTTCAACATGTTCATAAATGGTGCCGTGAATTCCGAGGAGGTAGAACGAACGTAGTGTTAGTTGAATGTCCTGTGCTGACGCGCCCATAAAATATAAAAAAAACAAAAAAACAAAAAGAACGTAGTGGACGAACAACGGAGCGGCAGACCATCCGTAATCTCAGACGAACTATTGGTGTGCGAAAAATCGAAGAAACTCTGCAATCCGATCTTGGCCAAACCATTTTCGATCTTCTTGACCAGTTTCCGAGTGTGTCACAAGGTACCATGCAAAAAAAATCGAGACCGACCAGCAGTTGAAAAAGTTCGTTCTTACCTGGTTACAAATTTGGCGGCAAGTTTCTAAAAGGAAGGTGTATTTGTTAATTTCTCGACGCGACAAATGCTTAAATTTAAAAGGTGAATATGCGGGAAAGTAAATAAAACTATGCTGAATTCAATGCCGGTGTTCGCATTTTTTTTCTAGCTTTATTAGTTTCGAAAATAAGAAATAGGCAAACTTATTTTTGCAACGCATCTCGCATATATGTATATATATATATGTATATATATATATATGTATATATATGTATATTGAAATAAACACTAAAATTATATGTATATTAAATATGTTGTTAAATTTCTATTTAATAATTAACCAATAGAAAATATTTCTGGATATAATACATACTTTTGTTGTCAAGTTCAAATATTGTCCTTGACGCATGCGCGGTACATAAGATCATGAGCAAAACATTTTCTTGTAGCGAGCTAGTTAACGATTGACGTTAATATGACTCTTGCAGCATGCGCACGTACGTACAATTCGAAGCGGCTAAATGGCTCAGCTTTAAAGTGTAGATTTTAAGAGATTAGTAACCCGGTTTTAGTTGTCTAATTTACGCGTTTAAAACGGTTGTCACCTGCTTCCTTTACAACGTTGTTATAACTTTTAGCCTGCTCTTTTTGATCCAGAACGGTCTGAGAATTGTGCTGACCCCTGTGATGTCAGACATCAGAGAAGGAAATATATCACTGAGATTGGCTGTTGAATGTCGCGCTTCGTTAGGCAACGAAGAAGCCAAAAGTTTAAAAAATGGAAAAAAATTCGCCATATTCTTCAATACTAAATTCGCAGTTTCTTTTGCATAAAAAATTGTCAGGCCATTTTTTGAAATGTTTAGCAGCGGCCCGCGCTACTATGGCCAACAAAAATTATTGCGTAATAAAAGTTTTAAGAAACACCGGCATGAGCGAGGAAGTCAAATTTTTCTTAGAATTCAGTCTTCTAATTTTGAACTTGCGCAGCAGTACGAGTGTATTAATTACGCCATTGACGTACAAAAGCAGAAATGGATGAACATGTAGTGTGTGTCGAAACCTTAAAAATAGCCGATTGTTTACGCAAACGTTACATTTTAAACACTCGAGATAATTACCAAAGCTACCCGATATAAGCACAAAAAAGTTGAAAGTTAAAATGTGGAATTTCGAATTTCGCACTTCGAATAAAATAATATGGTTTTTCGAAATAATGCACGGATACTGCCTTAAAACATTCGCCGTTAAAATTGTTTTGAAACGCGAAAACGTACCGCACAATTTAAAAGAAGCCTACGCTTTTGAATAATAATGCTTATAAAGAACATCCTTCGTTACAGGTTAGAATTTAAATAGAACATTTTTCCTTTTTTATTTCTTTTTTTTTTTTTTTCAATTGAGTACAGTTGATTAAAAATAACCTCTAATACTTTTTTCATCGTATTTTACCGATGAATTTTTTGTAAATTTTAACGTAAATGACAATTGTTTTTTTGTTTTTTTTTTCTTTATAATTTTACCATATCGGTTGCACAAATTATTAATTATAGATTACAAGACAAAATCTGTGTTTTTAAACGTATTCGATTTTGTTTAACAACCGGGCTCCAACAAAATTTTCTCTCAAGCACAATGTTTGGAGAAAAAAAAAACTGCAATTCCCTGCCGGGAACGTAAATTGTCCTCGTAACCGAAAACGAATGCCCGAATTCATCGATAGAAAAAGCGATTAGAAAAGTATCGAAAATAGAAAAGCGAAGTTAAAAAAAATATCATTTAAGTTTTTCATTTTTCGAAAAATTGAAGCGTTGAAGGGGGAAAAACTAGTTTTATAGAATTTTTTTTTTTTTTCAAAGAAAAACATCAATCCCCCAATATTCCTTTTTTCATTCCTATGTGAGCGAAAAAGACAAACAAAATGGTTGAAAAAACAGTAATCTGACAATAGCTTCCAAGCACTAAAGCGTCACCATATGTCATTAGTAGGGTTCGGATTTATATGCATTAAAAACTTCGTAATACATATGCATAAAAAAAAAAATAAATAAATAAATAAATAAATAAATAAAATCTCTTCTTTTTCATCTTAAATTTTTAACATGCTGTGCTTTTTCTTCTGCTAAATCAATTTATATTTTAAAAACATTATAAATTTATAATACATTTAAGAATTTTTTCTAAATTTTCTACGTGAAAATTATACCTTCTGTCTGTTAACGTAGCTTTCAGCGCAGAGAAAACGACCTACGTCGCAAGACGCAACTAGTAAATGCTTAAATGCGGTCATTTCGGGTGCAGTTTAAGGGATTTCGTTTTCGTCTGAATCTAAAATTTTTACAATTACTTGTAACAAATTCTATCCCGGATTACAACGGAGTACAACAGCTAATTTAGTTCTTAAAGCACCCGTCACAAGGTCTCTAAGATAATATTTAGTAACACTAGCGATCGATGCTCATGCAATTGACAGTGTAAATATATAAATTCTAAAAGGTCGAAAATACTTTATGTTTAAATTCATTTCGTTTATAAAGAAAATAAGATTTTTTTTTTTTTTATTTACAGAAAAATATACTGTCCGTAAAGAAATATAGCAACAACGGTGTAATCATACAGCCGACAAATAGAAATAGGTTTCTTTTTGTTTATTTATTTATTTTTTTTTTTTTGGTTTTATAATTACGCAGCAAGAGAAGCTACCGTTGAACAATGGACTTGACAAAAATTGAACGATGATAACATTGTTTTTTATTTTTAGTAAAGTTAAAAATTTCAGGCATTCGACCTTTATAACGATTTGAATATATGTATATATAATTGTGTGTATATGTGGGTGCGTTTTTTCACTACGTAATTATGAAAAAATGTGTGAAAATCCCCAAAATATGAAAAACATGTACAAAACGTTCAAAATATGCATTTATAAATTTAATAATTAGTGTACTTTGAATCTTTAATCATCGAAAAACGCCCAAGTTCGAAATATCAAAGAGTTACCTACGAGCTAAAAAAATATGCATTATACGCAAAATCGGAACAGTAGTCATTAGATTCGCTCGTTAGAGTGACGCAGTCGCGTAGGATCGATGTATGAGAAAACTTTGTTACCATTGCTAAAGCGGAGCCTATACTTTTAATTAAATTATATAATATAAATACTTTCGCCGGTTAAACTATCGTCGAAGCTCTGGATCTAACCGAGCATACTCTCCGATAAATTCTCCGTTTTTAATAAATATAGCGTGTCGTTGTTCACTTCATCCTCTTCCTTTTCTCTAGGTGTAGCATAATCATTTCTAACGATTAAAGATGAACATGTTTATGCGGCATTATAAGAACGTTCTTAGTGTTATTAATAAACTGACAAGTAATTTTCATTATTAAATCGGAGAGGAGGCGAAAGGCCGTCCCCACATACTTGGCTGTTATCTATATGATGCAGAGAAATCAGTCGGAACAATGTCGTAGTTTCAGCAGTAGCCCTACTTCAAATAGGAAATGTAGAAAAATTTTGCTTCGTTTTCGCGGTGAAGTACGAACAATTGTTAAGGCGCATATATGTGTTCTTTCTGACTGTGGATAGAGATATATCCACTTCTCTACTCCAACTCTGCCGCGGTGTTCCATATCTCACATACCACGGGATATAATCGCAATCAGCTTCGGCTGCGTATTCAACTCCAACTCTGCGTAGCATTCCGAACGCACAAAAAGTTACAGAACGTCTTTGGTTGCGTATGCCTGCAGGCTTTCCGGATTTGGGATATATTAAATCACATCGTCGCGTATGTCCGAACGTGGATATAACTATATCCGGAGTTACCCATGTGCCTATTTCAGATGTAATCAGAAATAAATTGAAAAAAGAATTCGCCGTCAAATAGTAAAAATAGAAATCCAACACCAACTGCGTTCATTTCTGAATATTAATAATATTTAATAGCAAAATCGGCATAAATTTCCAAAAACTTTTTTTCTCTTGAAATTCAGATGTAATATATTAAAAGCCGTTCGAACTTTTATAAAGAGCTACTACACTCTTTACGAAAACAAATCCTTATCGTCGCCCGACCTCTCCTAATTCGCCCTCTTGGAATTCTGCCACTGGAACGTACTGGCATATAAATGATATTAATACGTCTTTAATTATATTTAAGTGTACGAGGACTTCGTTTTTTAAAAAATCCATTACGCACTTTTTAAGAGTCATAATGGATCACAGTTTTGACGGGAATCCGGCCGTCTGTAGATACCGCTTGAAATGTCGCCGGCTAAATTAATACGGATCGAGAGAAGGCGAGTAAAGCGGTCGTCTCATTAACCTGCCCTTTTTTCGTTTTTTTTTTTCTTTTTTTTACTACCAGCATGCGTATGTAAAAGGTGCTGCAAGCGGATCGAGGCCAGTTACACAATTGTGGCCTGGTCGTAAAAGACCATAAAAGAGCCGACAAACACGTAAAAATACAGAGCGCGCTGACAATTAGGTCGCTGACTGGCATAAATCGCGTTCTAAAGCAAGTCAAAATTTACGACCTGGCCTTTATGCAGGGCCCGGCTTTTAATGTATGTATGCGCAGTTAAGGTCGTTCGTTCTCTAAGTTGTTTTTCCTGACGTGCCGACTTCGTACGAATGGATGGCCGCTACGGATAAACGGCAACACGAACGTTAGCCGAAAAGAACAAAACGAAAAACGCGGGAAAACATCGACAAACCGATGTAGTCCACTTTAGTAAGTTTATTATCGCGGCGAACGAAGGAAAATAGCGGACGTGCAGCAGACAACGCGGTCTCGGCAGTGGTAAACGAGGAGGAGGCGCGCTCTTGGTACGCACGTAAGTTGCGATAGACGACGGTAAACCGGGAATATGTTAAAAAGGACGAATTCGCGCGCGGCGTTTATAAATAGGAAACAATTTACTCGGCCAAGACTACAGCTTTAGGAGAAAGAAAGACAAATGAAGAGATCGGAAAGTAAGTTTAGCACGGAGTGAACCTGAAAGGCCAAATGGCGAACAGGATAGGCGACCGGCAAAGAGACATAAAACTGTTAGCGAGTGAAGAAATGAGTGCGCGGCAGACCCGCTCAGTCAGAAGAAGACGGAGCTGGAGCTGGAACTGGGAGCCGGGAGCTGGGAGCTGGAAGCTGGAAGCTGGCGCTACCGCCGCTGAGGGTAATGACGCAGTTTTCTTCGGACCGCGTTTGACTCGAATCGGCTTTCCTTGTCTGTCTTCTTTCGTCAGTTGCGACGTTCCAGCCGTTCGCCGTGGAAATTGCGCGACGTTTTGCACGTTTTGTACACGTCTCGGCTGCGCGCAGACACGGCAGAGCCGACCAGGCGATTCTTATCGCCGGCGCACTTTGTTCGCTGGCCCGCGCCGACAAAATACCTCACGCCGCTGTCGGTTTTCCCGGAATCCGAGGCTCGCGGTTTGTTTTTCTTCGCGTCGCACAAGCCGTTCTTTTCGCCATTTTTCACAGGACGCGCTTTTCCGCTTCCTCAATTTAGCGCGACACGCGATCTCTTATCTCATTCGCTATTCGCAGATGCTTTTAATGGAGTGATTTCTTTAATTTACTACCGCCGAGCACATTTCCGCCATCCTCCGACCACCGCTTCTACTTCACTCTTCCCCGCCCTAGTCGCTTCTACGCCTATTACGCTACGTGCGACGAGTTTTCCCCGATTTAGCGGCAGTTTCGCCGACGTTTATGTCGTCTTTTCCGCTATAAATTACAATTCCGCGCGCTGGCCAATTTCCATGTTCTAATCATCACCGCGCAAAGTAGTTGTTCTCTATTCTTTTCGTCCGGATTACTTTTTTTTATATATACACAATATATATATATATATATATATATATATATATATATGTATATATATATATGTGAATAACACCGAGAAGCATCATCCGAACTAATTTTAAACATTTCATTCTGACGGGCGGGGGGATGTATTTTTTATCGATTTCATCTCTCCGGGGAGGTTTAACACTAACCCACTTTAGAACGAATTCTCTTCGTGAATAGTTTGTTTTTTAATTCTCTTTTTTACTAATTACTTTTAATAGTTCACTTTCAGTAGTTCTCTTAGCTTACGTTTTACCGGGTCTGTTGCTCCGACTTTTAAGTTTTGCGAACCGTTCCAATGAGAATTATCCCAACTGGGCGACTTGCGACGGGTTGTGAAGTCTGTCTAAAGTCTTTCAACGCTAGCCTAGGTTTTCTCGTTCCTGAAGATCTCGTTTCGTAATTGATAACTACGCTACGCGGTTCTTTCATTGTTACTCCGGTCGTCCATGGAAATTATTTCTCCTTTAGTCGTCCCATTCGAAATAAGCTGGTAATCCGAATTGGGCCGTACACTGATTTTCTCAGAAGATATTTTCAATTTAAATATCTATATTTTAATACGTAATTTTTAGGTTTTAGATTCTAAGAAATTCAATAATTTTTTTTCGATAAATGAATTAAAAAAGAATTCCGAAAAACGAGCCGATTTTAATCGCTACGTGCGAACATTAAATGTACAATATTTCAATAATTTGCAAAACTTCGTGCTTTTCAAGTGAAAAAATGCGTTCCGTTTTTGTTTTTGATTGTAAAAAACAAAAAAAAAAATTAAAAAGAAAAAAACACTACTCACAGACATTCTCAGATACGAGTGTCCTCCTCGTATTACGTAATTAGGAAAGCGAAAATTAATAACCGACATCAAATTGGAAATTACTGTACGCTCAATAAATAAAAGTTTGCCAACGTTTTTACAATGGAAATTGCCCCTTCTGTCAGAAAATATTTTTGTCCGATAATCGCTGTTGCTACGCTGCCTGGTTGGAGGGACGGATTTATTTTTTAGAAAATAACTCTTCTGGGGGACTCGAATCAGCCGCATTCTCGGAAGTATCGGTTCTTTTAAGTATGTCTCTGCGATTCTTACAGAATTTCGGAAAAACGAACGGCGTACTTACTCTCGATTTTTCGCGTCGAACACATTCGGCCTAATTTTGGCGAATGTTCGGACTCTCTAATGATAGTGTGTTTCCCGTATTAAACGTGAATTTTTTAATTATTTCAAAACGTTTGGACTTGTGCCCCTTCGTCCGTGTTTTCTTAATACTCATTTACCAGCAGTGTAAGAGGGAAAATGATTCTGACGTCATTATTACTTCACCACCAATCTCGTTTTCTATTCAACAATCTTCTCCGTTTGTTCGCGCGCTAAAAGAAGAACAAGATAGCACGGCTAAGGATAACTATAGTGCTGAAATCTTAGACAATTATGCTTTTTTTCTCTTTTTCGTAATAATACTTCTGATATCCACGTTTGTAGTACTCGAGAAAGAGGAAAAAACATAATTGTCTAAGATTTCAGCATTCAGTTTTTTTTTTTTTGTAATTATTTTCCATGATTTCGGAAGATTCATTTTAAGGTCTGGGAAGAACCCCCGCAGACTTTAGTTCGTCAATCATAACAGACATTGATAAAGAAAAAAAGGAACAACGATCTTGGAACACGAGCAACTACCACGGCACTGCACTACTGTCAAACGGCAGTGACATTTATTACACGAGCAAATCCTAAAAGAAGCTGTCGAACAACACGCAAACATGTATTCTCTATTTACACAGAGACTCATTGTTGAAATATTACAGAAACTTGGCAGCCATCAAAAAGTTGTAAATATAATAGCGGCAAAGTGTAGGATAATAATATAGCAGAAGATATTCTCATCTGGCCGAAGGACGTTCATGTTGTTGTAAGACACAAAGTTATGTTCTACCCTCTAATTTCTTCACGCTTGTCTTTCTGTTCATTATGGACAAACGCTCACAAACAAAGGCAATATACGGCTCGGATGTGGAGCAGCTCTGAATGGTTACGAAATAATATGTTTTAAAAAGCTAAATTCAAAATTCAAAGTATCATCGTGTAGAATAGTGGCCAAAATACGGTGATAATTGTCGTAGAACAAAGTGTGTGGTATACACACTGAAACATATTGTATGAGAGACGTTTTGTACTAGAAATCAACGGTTAACGAAACAAAGTTAATTTTACACTCAGCCTGACTCAAAGAATATAAATATTGATCGATGCTGAAAGAAACTTTTCCACACTTTAGTTTTTCTTCTATAGTAACATTAGAGACAACGCATTAGAGAATCGGAAATTTTTGTAACTTGGCCAGCCTATCGACATTGGAAAATCAGAGCGATTGCAACCAAGATTGATTCGCTTAATGTTAATAGTCGAAAACGGAACGACTTAGAGTTAGTGCCACGCCGCTTTAGTCTGTTTAGAAACTCATAAAACAAAAGAATGCATCTCCGGATTACCTGGAATCAACTCTCTACCGGTGACTAGGATTGTTGTTGAGCGAGCAGAGGCCAGACAAAGAATTTAAGACTTATATTAGCGCAAGTCTAAGACGAACAGCGATGTTGCTCGAGATAAGGTGAGCAAATATTTGCGACCCGAAGAAAAAACTACTTCCGGCTCTCTCGCGAATGTAAAAACCGTGACCACGTTTCCGTATAAGAATTATCAGTCGCTTATAAACTCATCATTAGTTTGCCGGGTGATCTGCATATCACGACTAGTTCCTCTTATGACGATGATGATGATAATGAGTTACCGAGATTGTGATTTTAATTTTTTTTGCTTTTTGCGCGTCAACTTTTTACTCTAAATTTCCATTACTCGCTCGAGATATTTAGGATCATCAAATTTTTCAGTTTCCAATCTGCTCATTACTGATTCAAATTTTTACACTCTTGCATTTCTACCGCTTCTCTTCGTTCGTCTGAGTCCTCGTCAGAATCGTATGGCATAAATAGTTCATATAGCAACCTACTTGGACTCCCCTTAAGTTAGATCAAATTATTCAAAAGGCTCCCCACTTCGCATTTAGCGAACTCCTTTTGGTTATCTATAATGTTTAATTATCGTTTGTTCCCGATGAAGTAATATAGCATGTTTCTTTCAGTTCTTTTATATGGAGCCGCTTGAATACGAGCCGGATGATATTTTAGTTCATTTATAAAGCTTTTTACCCGCATTACAGCAGTCAGGAAAATACTCGTCGGCAAGTTCATTATTCTCTTTCTTATTCGGCTCAATGGAGCGAAGCGAACGTAATTGAACCTATCGAAAGGTATACAAAATTGCATTCGATTTTATTCAGCATATCAAGTTCACGGTCATTCCGCGGATATCGTGACTAGATAGCGTGACAGCTTCTTGTCCGCACGTTCATCAACTCCTGATTCGCTTTCACGATGTGTTTTTTTTTTCTTTTTTTTTTTTTTTTTGCGCCCTTCTGCAGATGTAATCATTCGAATCGGCTCGGTGTCAGTTCAGTCAATTTAGTTTCACACTTTTCTCTCCATCTACTAGCATTTTGATACGCTGTTTATTCATTGATGATCGAGGTATCTTTTTTCAACGCGAGAAACGATAAATGAAACTATTCTAATGAGGCGGTTATTGAAGAACTTCGCTTTTAACTAATAACTTCACGAAACCAATTGCCTTAAAATATTAATAATATTTTAAGGTAATTTCGCACCCGATGCCGCGGAGAGCATTCTTCACAATTCCCCCCGGTCGCTTTGATTAATTTAAAGCAGACCGTGAAAGAAAAAATGAAAATGAGTCGCGTCGCGCTCATACTACCGACTTGTTTACCGATAAACACATAGAGGACGCGCGTGTTGTAATTAATGAAATAATGAAAAAAGAAATAAACATATTGCGGGAGGAGTTTTCATCAAGAATCGAGAAATTACTCTGAAAATCAAATCTGATGTTTTGATTCTGACCACTTCTTTGTATCCGACCGCGAGCTAGATGTAAGAGTGCCCGCTATGAAAATACAAAGATCACTGAGGATGCGTGACAGTTGATCAGTCGAGCAAAAGCTCTCAGTTATGTTTATTTGACCCCGGATGTCGGTATCATTTGGAGCTTTAGGTTGATAGCGATTTTTTTTTGATATTTTTTTTTTTTTTTCAGTGTTTAAGCAATGTTTGGTGAAGTTAAGATTTTTTACACCGATCGCAGAGGATGTGTCGCACTAAAATTGTTGATTTCATTTTTGGGACTGATTAGCATTTTATCATCCACCATCATGAGGAAAATATCTTTAAAGGATGGAGGGAATGTTTAAGACACAGAAGGGGATTGAAATCTAAAAGGGAAAAGGGGATTCGGGAGAGGATAGAACGAGAACATCCCACAAAAAAAAAAAAAAGTGGGATAGGAGAAGACAAACTACAAAGGAAAAATCCGATTTAAAAACCTCGATTATTGACTTCGAAACATGTCGGCTTTCTTAAATTTATTAATTTGTCTTACGCACTTTACGAATCGTTATATTTCCGCATGTTGCGTTTTTTTATTTTTTTTTTTTTTTTGCAAGTATACTTCTTACGCCGCAAAAATATGGGATAGTATTTATTTTTTATTTTTACCTTTTCTTGATGTATCGCTCGAATTCGACACCTACGTACAATTACAAAATTCGATAAATGCGCTTATTTAAAAATGCGCCGGATCGTCAGAGTTGATGTTTTAATTTGTTGTCGAATTTTGAAGAAAAAAAAAATTCAATTTTACTGCAGGTCTAATACTTGATAATTACTGTTTTTATTAAATCGTTCGTGCTTTCGTTTACTTAAAAATTATTCTATTAATTCTGTCACCACCGGTCTCCTTAATATCGCACGTTCATGTGCGTCAGAGTTTTTTACCCGAATAATATGCGAAATTTTTAGTTTAATTAAATAATCCCGGATAGTTTGTTTGCTTTTTTTTTTTTTTTTGAAAATTAACAATCTGAATAGTTATCATTTTTTTTTTTTTTTTGGTGTGATATTAAAAATTCACGCAGAAAAACAATCTAGTAGTAATCCGAAGTGTAACGTAAATTAAAATTTAAAAATTTTTCATAAAGAGAGAGGTAAAATGGAATTTTAGATGAACATTTTCGAATGACTTTAGAACTGCAAAATACATGAGGCGTAAAACTTTTTAATAAAAATAAGCGAGAAATACTTAAAGCGGAAAGTAGCGAATTTATTAAAATATATAATCCCCGGTGTACTACTCTGCACACTGCAGTCGTTGTGTAAACTTCTAATCTGGCTGATTTTCGACAATAAACAAGCAAATGAAAATTTTTGAGTTTAAAATAGAAAAGTGTAGCTCTACCTTCTTTTGCTTGAGGATAAAAACTTTTTGTTTAGTTATATGCGGGTTTTAGCCATTAACCGGGGTGTTGATCAGTGTAAAATATTAATGCAGTTTTGCAAAGAATTAATTACGGATCGTTCTAATTGACTACTGTCTAGTAGTGGCTTCTAATTGTTCGCCTTGCCCTTTAGGATCTGTCGTCCAGCGTGCACGGAAATAAATTTAAAAGCTTAGATGGCTGAAAAAGATGATGTTGACACAAACAATTCGGGAAGAATCTTCAACTATCCTAACGTGAAGTGAGCTTGCACCTAGAGATGCACAAATCAACTCCGCTAGAGCAGTTTTGGGTACTATATGTGATCTTCCTGACCACGGATATATACATATATATATACATATATATCCGCTCCTCAAAACTCCGATCGAGTTATCTATTTCACATCTAGTGTATAATCGCAATCATCTTCGGTTGCGTATTCAGTTCGAACTCCACGTAGCACTCCGGACGCACAAGGTAACAGAACGTCATTGAATATAATACGGATTTGCGCAGCTAATGGTTTTCAGAGTTGAGATTTATCAAATCACTCCGCCAGAGGTAAATCCGACTGTGTCCGAAAGTTGAGATATATTAAATTACATCGTCAGAGATGTATCCGGCTGTGTCTGAACGCGGATATATTTCCAAGGATATAGCTATGTCCGAAGTTACACCTATGTCTACTTGCAACCATTCGATTCGTCACCGACTAACTTGAAGTTAAATTGAATGAATTTTTAAAAAATCACTGTGTAATCGATGATTATAAATTTTTTATAAAATCTGCACCCTTATCAGAAATGATAGATCGATCACCGCTGTCACATATTCGGAACTGACATTTTGCGAAATTTTTTTCTGAAACGATCGTGTCGTTTGGAAGACTATCATGCTTGCAGGAAAGTCGGTATCTGAGCCTTTCTTGACGCACAAAAATGCATTAGTGATATTTCAAACGTCTACTCAATCGAAGTATTATTGTCGGAACAATTCAAAAATGGCCAGTGACTGTCCCAAAGTGTAATGTCTTCAAAAGCTTATTTAGTTATTGAACAGCAGCTTTCACCCTAGAAACTGAAAGCAAGGAGAAAATCAGAAACGTAAAAAGGAATTATTATTTTTTAGTTTTTTTTTTTTTTTTTTTTTTTTTTTTGAGGGGGAGGAGGGAATAAAGCACATTCCTTTAACAGGTAAATAAGAAGGGTGCAAGAAAAATTAAAACTATGTAGGAACTCAAGGAAATTCCAGTACATGTTAAATTTTCGAATATAAGTCGTATGCTGTTATAATCTGGCGATAAACACACCTGTTGGTCGGGGCCAATCTTCCGAAAAGGATCTTTATGAGAATAGACTTTTGCGGTGAAATTATTCAACGCAAAATAATCCAAACTCGATTACACTTGTATTAGGCGATTAAATAAGATCAATGTTCCAGGCGCTGGGAATTCTTTACTTAGTGTTAAACAATTTCCTTTTTTATATGTAATAAGAAAATTCGAAACATTCCTAACTTATGTATGCAGCATTCCTATAATTCCGTACTTAAACGAGTGTGTTTAAAAATGTTTGCTTCATTTTTCGGCATTTTTTAAAAATCCGGAATTTTTCCAACCTTTATTTTTGTATCAGTCCCCTGATCTGTAACCGAATTATTGATTTTTTTACCGATATCGAGAATAAAATGATCAAGTTTTTACCAACTCGACGCTAGAACATGATAGAAGCAGCGTGGAGAAACGCACTGTTCCGATTAAAATTAACAGGAGCCGCCTCCGGTGAAGAGTTGGCCTATTAAGATGGCAGAGAAATTACCTGATGGTTGCCGCGTCTTCCTTAATTACCTTCGAAATTACCAGTTGGCCAATTCCCACTTTAAACATTCTACTCAACGTACTGTCGTATTAATAAAATATGCGGGTTGTGTTACTCACCGACCTTATCGGATGAGTTTACTTTCCGAAACACGATGAGTTCACCAACACGAAGCGGTCACGCGTTTCCAGGTACGCAGGAAACATCCAAACAAGCTATTTAACTGATTGGCTCTCTAAGATCTTGTTACGCGCCTGATAAAACGAGTCACACTTTACCGTTGTAAAAACTATTTTAATTAATAGTGATCTTATCGCAGGCAGGAACAACACTGGCAACCTACTTTAACGGAAAAAGATAATGGCGAATTTTCACATCTTCATAAAGGAAGCCATGCGTGAAAATGGCCTGTTAACGGGCGTCTAGATCCTCCGCTTTTATTACAGGATTAATTTTTCCGACCAGTGGCATAAAACAATTAACCGAAAACTGTTGAAAACACCGTAAATTTTAGTTATGCCATTCTGTTGCTTATGAGCAGAAAATGTTGATTCAGTTTCTGGTACTGTTCGGGTAATATCGTTTTCAGTTTTTCCTGAAAGGAATGCCTTCTTCGTAGTTTAATTGAAATTTAAGGCGTGAAAAGCGGCCGTAAAAATCGTAGAAAATGTGTTCTCCGAAGTCAACGTTGAAATCCTAAAGCTAAATCATATGCAAATATTTCCCAATTTCAGCTCCAATGCTGCTACACCAAAAGAACAGTCTGCACTGTTTTATCAAATTACTTGCGTGCTAAAGTCACGGCAAACATAGCTTTCTGGTAGACGTGAATTTGTAGATAAAAATAAAATAATATCGTACGAAACTTTTTTTAGAAGAAATATTTGGGACGAACATATATCATTTCGTATTTGATTATGATACTCGTACTTGCCAAAAGGCATCACTGAGCGGACGAAAGTATAAAGTTTTTAGCATTTTCAATGATACTTAAAAATAAAATACTACAAAGATTCGCAGATAATGTGAACGGACGACCTTTTTTTACTGTTTACCCTAATAAACTTTGCAGAATAGTGCGGGGAGATAGGGAATATTTTAATAATAGATGTCCTTTATTCGGAGGACTCAGACATGTAGTTCAAATCGCTCCGTACTACAGAGTCCTATGACAACTGAAGAGCGTGAAATAAAAATCGAAATACAAATATCGAATGAAATGTAAGTTTTTTAATCTTAAAGCCGACTTGTATCAATTTTGTCTCGAATCACTCTGTATTTCTTAAGATTTCCAGTTTTTCCTTTTTTTTCAATTATTATTGCTAAAAGCAATTCATTAAACCCTGCAAAATAGCATTTTAGTTTAAACGTGACATTGCAATTCGTGTTTTTTCGTGGGTTTTTTTTCAGCACTTCTTTCAAACGATTTTTTATCATCACCGCTAGAAATGCTGCTAGAATTTCCAAAAAAAAAAAAAAAAAAAAAAAATCATATAAACCGTTTATGCGAGTATTTCGATTAAAATGAAACACAGAGAAAACAAACTGAACGAGAACGGGAAAAAAATGAATACGTGAAAAATTAAAAATATGCTTGAAAATTGTTAAATTCAAAGTTTATTCAAATACGTGTAAAATTAAAAACAATATAAACACAATTTATAAAGTATTGTTTAACTATTATATGTTTAAGCCCGTTCAAGCCGCAAGCTGGGATTCCCCACTTTTTGTTTCTTTTTCAAATAAGTGAATTATTTTTTTCCCTGTTTTCTCGTAATTTATTGTTTTTGCCGAACGTTGTTTATATTTAAATACGTTACCATCGGCGTTTTATTATCCGAATAGATTGTAAGTTCAATTTTAATGTGTTTTATTCTGGTTCTCCTTTCGATGATAGTCTTTTATTGATACCCAGTATCAATCTCTCTCGTGGACATTTTGTTATTTTTATTTTCTCAGTTATGTCATCTGACGATATCGATGTTCATGTAAGTGTCGGTAAAACATAACTATTTAGAGATGCATTCGTTATAAACAGATGCCAGATTCTCGACAGCTGAGTGTGCTTTCATCTATTCCGTCCTTTCAAAAAAACGGTAGGAGTTGGTCGTTCGAAAATAAGAATTTTCAACGTAAAATTAGCTGATGACTTTCGCTAAACATTACGATAGACTATTCGTAAATAGCCAACTAGTTGAAACTGCACAGGCGGACACGTCAGTTTTCGGTTATCACGTCTCTAGACCGTATTCGGTTAATGGGAAAGACTGCGACATAAATCAGTTGCTAATTCACAGTTAATCACCGACTACGTACGCGTTATTTTTTCCCAAATAAAAAGGCCGGGAAAAAGTTTTAGCTGCAGCTGGGAAATCCGCGCATTCTGTAATACAAAGTGAAACAGTAAATTAAAATAGCGAAATTGCGGAACAGATGGTTTTAATTATTGCAATTAAGAGTTCTAGTCACGAAGTGTTGGTCGAATTAGCTGGTAGTTGGCTGAACGTTCAACAACACCTTGGAGGATTCCCTCTAACTTAAATCTTTCCAAATTTATATTATATTATATATATATATATATACATATATAGATGAATAGGATAGATAGTGTTAGGGTTCGGCGGTGTACGTCTTCATATAAAATTCAACCTAGTACGCAGACTGTGTTCACCACTGATGCACACTGAAAGAAAGCAAAAGTTCTTTTCCTACTTGCCTTTCTGTCTTTGTCTTCACGAGGGAACCAACTATGCCGGAGAGTAAAAGAAAGACTTAGAAAGCCCGGTCGTTCGGAAAAGGGATCTCCGTTCCTATTCTAAACTCGTTTACTACGACAACAAGAACAGCTCGGGCTAATCTGGCCCTGATCCGGGAAATCTTTTCCGGGAAAACTGGGCATAGTTCGCGGTAAAGCGTTAACTGCCTTCAGCGTGGCTTATTCTTATTTAGCGAGCGCATCGCACAACAGCCAACTTCTATCAGCAATTCAGCGCTACATTTCGCCAATTACTGTCCCATTCCACTACATTTACTTTACGGCAGTCCAGACCGGCGCTGCTTTGCTCAATACGCAGATGACACGACCGTTTTGGGTGCGGAGTCGCCGCATCCGAGCGCCGAAGACAAAGAAACAAATAGCTCGGCCATTATTCCGGCTAGTAACCGCTAATAATGTTACCTCGAAATGATGGCAGAAGCCATCGCGGTCGCTTCCCTTGTTTTGTCCGCCGGCGCGTTGGTATCTCTTTGTCGAGCTCGGCTCGTCTTTAACTACCCATTATAATAGTAGACATTCGCTTTGTTTAAAGAGGTTAAAGATTAACTGCGGCAAACTTGTGTGCTCAACTTAATCTTGTCGTCATGCCAACCGGAGAAGCGGTCCGTGTTTGGCTTTTTGGTCTGTTTAACTAGTCGTTTAATAAAGCTCCGGACCGCACCGTCGCGCACGTCCTCCTCATCGGCAGTCGTTACATTGTGTTCATTTTTAAACGGAGACTGCCGGCAAATGGGATTTCCATCGTCAATTTGTCGTCGTCCTTCGCTTTACATAATCGTCGGTGGCATAAAAGTTCAAAGCTCCAAAATGCACTATCAGAGCGCGGCTAATTTCACGAATGAACTATGATGAAGAAAAGTCCGAAGTTTTCAGTTCAAATTCAGCTGAACCGTCTAATGTTAATTTTATGGCTAATGAACACGAATCAGAATGGTGGCGCGTAATTGTTTTTACCTCGTTGCCTGGCTTCCCACATTTTCTCTGAGCGGGCGAATTCAGCCCGGTCAGATCAATTAAGTCCGAAGTGCCGTGTTGCCCGTAATGCTCGGTTAAGTAATTAAATTCACTTTTACACTAATAAAGATTTCCCCTCTTGTAGACCATTTCCATACGAATGACCTCACCTTCTAGTCAGTCGTCAGTTTTAAGGAAGCTACACACTACCGTCCTCGGTAAGACAAAGACACTACTTTAAATAAAATCGGGACCAGATGAGACGGACTCGGATTATCCGAGTTGTCTCGGTTGCAAATGAACCCCGTTCAAACTACATTTCAGTTGACTTCAGAAAAAAATTCAGTTCCTATACGTGTACTAGCGGTAATTAAGGATCTCCGTTACCGCGTAATTTGGGCGCGTTTTAGAAGTCTACCGCGTTAAAAATGAAACATTAAATACGCGTTTATGAATTTAGATCTCCACCAGGGACGGTAAGTCTTTAACTTATCGCTGATATTATTATTATTATTGATTTATTAAAGAAATTGTTTTGATTTTTTTTTTTGGAAAATATAAAAATTTGTTCCACACCGATATTGCTGGAACGGCCGGCCGCTGAAAATACAATTATAAATACGACCGGAGATTATTAAAAAAATATATAAATGAAAGTTCTACGTGTATTACTAGTTGTCGGATGAGTTGTGATGTTGCGGCGCGATGCTAATCCGCTATTAACGTTTCGGCTACTGATTATTACCGATAGAAGGATTAATTCGAATACGATTTTTTTCGATAGTTTCACAATTGAGTTCAAATTAATCGGAATACTATACTATACTTTTCCTTATCGCGAACCGATTTTTCAAAATCTGACCGAATATAACTCTTAACTGTGAAAACGTTCCACTAGAGAAACTTAATGGACGAGTTTTTCTTTACGAACGATTTTTACCGTTTTCAAAATACCACTGACTGACTTGGTAAGATTTCTTTCCGATCGGACTTGAAACCGAAGAAAGATACGCGCTTCGCATGCAACGGTCATTGCTGGACTATTCAACCCCGTCCGACAATAGGATTTTACACTGTTCGAAACCAAATTCCTTATAATTGTTGTTACAATCGAATGAACAATTTTTTCGGCTCTCTAATTATTTTCGGTTGAACAAGTCTAGAAAGTTTTCTTTTAAAATTTACGATTTGCAGTACAAAACTCAAGCACTTCGGGAAATTTGGTTCATACGCGAGATATCGGATGTTTCATACGCGAGATATCAGATGTTTTGTACGCGAGATATCAGCAGTTTCATCAGCTCTAATCAATACTTTTTTCTAAAATATTCCCATAAATATCTATTGAAATATTTTGAAATTTTCGTGAGCATTTCGCGTTAAATTGTTTTAAACCGTCTCTCAATATCCCTCCAGTGTCGATTCCGAAATAAACCCAATCTGTGAAATTGTCGATTTGTTCTACCGATTTTCCATAAACATAGAGTCGCAGAAAACAGTTGCGGGAAGCGCGGATAATGATTCATTTCGCTTCTCTTTTCATTTTAATATGCGCTTCGTATGTATATCGAGCTGAACATCAACGGATAATTTCTTTCCCGTAATGATTTCCAAGAAAATTAACTGCACCCTTTAAATTATAACTCGGTATGTTCGTTTATTAAAAGAATATCTTTTTTCCTTGCGTTTCATATTAGACAAGCTACACAATTGCCCCATATCGGGCACGCTCATACATGTTTACTGATAAACAATGGGCATAAAAGTAGCCCGTTCGACAATAGCTGAAATTTCAATTTTATTTTCCTCGGTCGACGTACTTCCGTCATAGGAACACAGAAAAATTTCGAAATCGCTACAAATTTTAAAAGACCGTGCCACATCAACCGTTACTTACGAAACCAGTGTGTCTGTAATGTTTTTTCATTTCTTAATTAGTAGGCCATCTTCAAAAAATTTCATCTTCATTCCTCTTCTGTATTTGTTGCATTCGTTTCGCAGTTGATCCGATCCACGTATTCCTTTCGTTTAAATGTAAAGTATTCCGAGATCAATCAGTTTTGTGTACATTCGTGGAAAATGCGATATTTTTGGAATAACTGCTATAAATATTTTAATTTGTGCGTTTGCTTTCTTCTTCGTACAAGATAAACCATGTACAATTTTTAGCGTGCGTTCGTTATGTAAAAATGTATACTGTAGTGTATTATAAACTTCTCTTAAAATTACAGCCTGTAAATCACGATACTCTATATGTGGTCAAGTTAGTGCTTGAAGCAAATAGCGGTAAGGATTTATCCTAGGAAAGAAAATTAATTTGAAATATAATCAGCGTTAATTACGATTGAAAGGTAAATTTGAAGAAATAGGTATGTTCAACATTTCACTTGGAAGAATATTAAAAATTTAAAATATTTCTCCACGTTTAAAGCTGGCCAACAGTTTTTGAAATAATTTAATTCAAATTGTTTAATCGTTTTTTTTATTTTTTGGAACGAATTATCGCAGGTTGCACCGACCGGAGCTAGGCAAAAAAAAATAATCGAGCGGTATATTCGACCGTTACGAAAAACAGTATATAGGTATACGTCATACACATACACAGCAGAGATGTATGTATACGAATGAGAGAGTGGGAGAAGGAGCAAAAATAAAAATGGAAATTTGAAATTTTATTATTTATTAATTATTTAATTACATCTCGATGTTTTTCATCAAACTAAACGTTCGTTGACAAATTATCTTATACGTTCTAACATCCGAGTAAAAATTTGATATTTTCTGTTAGTAATATTCTGTTAAAATTTTTCCTCTTCTTTAACTTCGCGAAGTACAAATAGTGTGGTTTTTCCTTTAACCTGCTTTATTTTATATCGATACTTTACGAGTGACTTTATAGCTAATATCTACCAAAAATCGAAGGGAACATTCCTACCGGGTGGTGTCCCTAGTCACCACCTCCCATTTTTTTAAAAATAATTGCTATGTAGAGTACCTTTTTATTTCGAGAATTTACAATGTAAAATAATTAAACATCTGAAGGTTGGATCGTAAGGCGGCCAGCGGACTCAGCAAAAGCCGTGTACGATCTTTATTAGTTAATAAACAGCTGTGGGTAAGACAAAAGTGAATTTGAAACTCGTCGCATATTTTATCGCGTGAAGCCCATTTATTGGTATAAAACCGTCGTTAGTTTTTGATTCTATGTAAGAGACATTATTATCGTTTTCTGTATTTTTTCTTACAAAGTATATTCATGCAATGGTGAAAAAAAATGTTTTTTAGAATATGTGTCGCGATCTAATTCGGGATCTATTATTAAATGATGAAAAGAAATTTCAGGTTTTTCTAATATCTGCAGCCAATTCATTCTGCTTTTATCGTTCATACTGTTGTACGATAATTTCAGTCCGTACATCGTTTCTATATTTTGTCTAATAGATATTGATTAGGAATATTAAATAAAGGCTATAGATTGCTTTGGTTTGGTTGCCAAGATTTTAGTTCATTCTTTTAATGGTATTTTCCGCTATAAAACTGAACTGATTCAAAATTGAACTAAATCAAAATCGAACTAATTTAAAATAACAGCATTAAATGAACAAACTGAAATCAAAATAACCGCAAGACATACGAAAGAAGAAAACGATATTTTAAATTATTAACGATAACGTAACGTAAAAAAAAATTAAAAAAAAAAAAAGACATACCTTAATATGCGGGATAACGTAAAAAAAAAAAAAAGATAAAAATGAGGAGCAAAAAATAGAGGGCAACGAAGTAACTAACGATCATATCGAAAATAGTGCGAAAGGTGGGAATACCGGAAAGAGAATATATCAGTAACGGACATATTGAAAATGGCGCGAAAAAAGCAAAATACTGTAAAGAGAAAATTCTAAAAATAACGTTAAAATAATTGATGAAATGTTAGTAATTTTCAAGAAAGCAGGTTATTGTGAATGTACTAAATTAACATACCTTAATAAGCTACGAAATAAATACAAATATGAGGGTATAAAAGCACGCGTAGACGTGAGTACTAGAAGTAAATATAAAAATATAATTAAAAAGAAAATAAACAAGTCACCAAACCAAACCTATGTAAAATGTAAATAATAGTGTTTATTTTATTTAATTAAGATGAAATAATATATTACTAGCCTCTGTTTAATATTTCGTATAAATTTGAATACGAAATAAACTGAGGCGAACTGAGTAAAAGGTGTCGCGACGATGTACGTATCAATTCAATATTTTTTGATTTTTTTCACGTTATGTTATCGTTAATAATTTAAAAAAATATAAAAAATATCGTCTTCTTCATTCGAATGTCTTGCGGTTATTTAGATTTCAGTTTGTTCATTTAATGTTGTTTTCCACATTTTGAATTAGTCCAATTTCCCAGTTGAAAATACCATTAAATGAACGAACTAAAATCTTGGCAAAAATGAACTGGCGGCACTGATTTTAATTGTCGAATATAAAGTTTAAAAAATAATATAACCACATTAAGGAAAAATCGCTATTATTTCCCGTGCGATATTTATGCGATTTCTATATTTCGAAAATAATACAGTTCATTGTAATTTTCACTTAGTTTAATTTTTCCACATCGTTTAGTTATTTCGAATGTATATTTTAAAATTTTAACAATGAATCTAAACACAAAACAAGCGATTTTCTCGCTTTAAAAGTAAACCAGAGTCTGAGATTACTAGACCTTTTTTTTTTAACCGCCGGCCCAGGTAAACAACGATGCGCAATTCGAGTGTTGCCGTGGGAAAAGGTTAATAAATGAAAACGCGCTTATCATTTTCGCCGTGTTCAACAAAATTCGCAACCCACAGAGTTTAAAACAAAATAAACATAAAGGGCTGTTACACGTGTCACCTTACATTTCTGAAGATGTAATGCTTTTAAGTAAATACGAACTGTGAAATTAATGGCGGTCAATATATTATGACAATTTTTAGAGAAAAGTGAGGTATCCCCAAAAAAGGGCTAAGATTAATCGGGCACTGAGAAGGCAATACTCCTGTAGACTACAAGCGAAAAATCCGTCAAATCTGTATGGAAATGTCATCATCCGATGGAGCAGTAGGTTTATTTTACGTGCTACGATCATCACTGCGTCATTTGGAAATTTCTCTTAACTCCTTTCTCTGAAGTTGATAATAATTTCCTCCCGCCTAGTCCATCGATCGATCTCTGCTCAAAGATTTATGCTTTCAATATGCACTCTGCTTTTTCCCGTAGGTTTCTTCTCAGTACGTGTTCTATCCAGCCTCTGCTTCTTCTCAATTTCATCGGTACGTCTGATTTTTCGCAGCTTACGCGAATTTTCTAAACAATCTACATTCATTCGATATTAGTCTGCACAATCATGGGTCGTTGGCTCTGAAACCGTAGAGGCCCCTTTTTCTATCCGTACATCGAAGACGATTTTTCAAATTCGTACTATATGTGTTTTGCGAGCTTTTTCGAATTAATAGAAATAGAATGCCAGTAGTTCACTCATACTAGTGTATTGGAGCGGTGAAAAGTGCGCAATTTCGATATTTACAAATCGAACGGTGACCGGGAGCGAAGGAGGAAAAAGAAGATAATTGCCGGGAACCAGTAATCGACGATAATCGACGAAGCAAACGAGAAAGAATGCAGCTGATAATCGAGAAGTATACGAAAAACGAGAATGAAAGCACTACAAAGTGAACCGACGAAATTTAGCGAATGCGAGTGAATCGAAAAGATCCATTAAGCTTCACTACAGCTCAGATTCGTTTGAACTGTTAACTTGTGAACAAATTAGAATTTCGGATAAAAAACTTAAAATTTCGAATAATTATTACATTATTTTTCATAAAATTCACCGGAAAAAAAAAAAAAAAAAAACCAAAACAAATAGATCTAACCAAAAAAAAATTTTAAGTTGCGTTTTACAGAAAATCATAATTTTGTATTATTTTACAAACGGTTGTATTGGCTTCAGAGCCACCAGTGTGTCTGTCTCTTCGTGATGTATTTCGCTAATAGAACTCATCACTAAGTTAAAACTTTTATTATAGTCAATTATCCAGCTGATGGCGCTACAATAATGTCTCTGCCCTATTTCCCGCGTAGTTGGACGTATGGCAAATAGAGTCTAACATAGATTAAAATGAAAAACAACGGGGAACGCCTAAAGTCTATCGATAGAACTTATTCGCAAAAATTACATTAAATTAAACGAATTAAAGATTAAATAGTAAATTTAGAAAAAATAAACATTCGATAAGTCGTGGCAGTGTGTATCTTCACTGAGAAAGGCGCTTTTCAAGTCGTCCGATTATTTACCTTCAAGTAGCGGGGCAGTGAGTAATATACTGCAACAGATTTTTGCATACGAACTTTGCCAACTGTTGATATCAAATTTCATCGATTCTCTTTTTTTGGAATCATCACCTAATACAAATTACTTATATGTGTACAGTTTAAATAATTTTTCAGCTGGGGGGGGGGGGAACGTGCCGTTTGATTTGCCCCGCTTATTAGATGAACTTCACTTACTGCGGGAGCGATGGAAATACATCTGTAGTTCTGAATTCTCGTAAAAAAAAAGGTTATTCAATTGATTTACTGTTTTTCCTTTTTTTCAAAAAATATTTTGTCGAGCTCCACAATTATTTTACGACGGGTAAAGGTTTAAAAATACCAATTATGCGAGAATACGTTCGTTTTTTTGTAAATTATATTTGGACGGCCTGCTTACATCACGAACGTATTAAAATGCAACTGACCATTTCCGGTATTTTCAGGAGCGGAATTCGAATCGTACTCGAACGAAATATCAGCTGAAGCTTTAATCTGAGCAGTTGGTTTCTGATTTTTTTATACCCAGCGATGCCAACACAGTTTTTCATCGTGTTTGATTAAATTTCAGTTATCATTATTATTATTATTATTATTATTATTATTTTATTACGAAAATATTTAATCCGGTTTGATCGAAAGAAACTTTTTTCTACGAGAATTTTAATGTCACTGAAAACACACAATTAATAAATACGTATAAAAAAAATGAAGATCATACGATAACTAAAGTATAAATTTGCAAAAAGTCTGCATATCATCAACGGCGATCTGTTGAGCTGCTGACTTTCCAAACTCGAGGATTACGGCGAAACTTATTTAAATTGCCGAGAACATTAAACCGGGGAAAAACGAGTTGCGAAAACGATATTCTGACTTCGCGATAACGTGTTTTAAATATTTATCGTAAGAAACCGTTAAAGAATAAAACGACGAGGTAATTTTTTATACCAGCGGTGATCTATAAACAACATTAAACGACAAGAGGAGTCAAACTAGGTATTAACTTGATGAGCGGTAAAAATCAAACTGGCTGCCTCCGATTAATCCTTCGATCAATTTTCTTTTTTTTTTTTCCATATTTGAACCGTTTTTGAAAATAACGGTGCGCAACACTCAGCATCGATGAGTCATGGTGTCTTTCCCGCCATCTCTAAAAGTCTTCGTTTATTTTTAAAATCTACCGATTATTGTTTTATTATGTATTTTTTAATTTTAGCATCTTTCGAAACAAATACAGGGAATTTTTAAAGATTTGCCGGCTTTTCGAATGAATTAAAAAAAAAGAATGTCTACGGGGCTGTTCGAAAAAAAATTCTTTTCAGGTCCGCGACGTCATAATTAATTTTATTATATTTCAAGGTTAATTTCTCGTAATTAAGGCTGAAATTATAAATTAGGACAGCTACTTCTTTTTCTGTCAACGCAATAATAACCGGGAAACATATTTTTCTATATTTCTGATTACGTTATTTGTTATAAAATTAATTTACCGAAATAACTGTCCACTATTAAAAGTATGAACTGTTACAAAATGACTTTCAGCGCAACATACGTGCGAACTCTCAATTTACCGGACCAGGATTCGAACCAGATTCTTCTACCCGCGAACGAAACATATGAAACTATTAAAAATTGTATTACTGACAGAAACGTAAAAACGAGGCAAACACTACAAGCGGAATGAAAAAATAAAAGCGGAACATGTAAAGCTTTTAATGGGTATATTTTCATACATTAATGCTTTGTAGGTTTATAATTAAATCGGAAAAAGCTGTAGCTAATTTTTGAAACAATGTTTGCAGGAATTCTCGATAACCTTTTTAATAAAATTTCAGCATAACCAATTACATACATTCATTATTTTACATCGATTAAATCGAAAAAAGCTGTAACTATTTCTTCAAAAATTTTTTTTACAGGTAGCCCAATTATTGATAACCTTTTTAATAAAATTTCAGCGTAACAAATTATATTCATCATTTTGCATAAATTAAATGGAAAAAGCTGTCTAATTGTTAAAAAATGTTTGCAGCTAATTCTTGATAACCTATTTAGTCAAATTCTATCACAAGCAATTAAATATATTCGACATTTTGCATAATAATCTCATATAGACAGGTTGTGTCTAAATAAACCAAGTAAGCATTCTGCTGTTTTGCTGTTACTATTATAGCTATTACTATTATAGCTGTATATTATCCCTGTGTGAGGTAAAAAGCTTCAAAAGCTACATACCTTTATTGGAATTTTTTTCCGCGATCGTTTCAACAGTTGTAGTTCCTATTGTTTTATCACTCTGTAGGCTGCTTTTTTTGTTTCATCCCGCCAATATATTAAATATGCTATTGACGACTGTACGTCAATGAAAAACAGCCCGGCGAGTTCTGCCCAGATCGAAATTGGCGGCAGGTAATATCCATCTTGCATAGCCGTGTAACCGGTTAAAAAAAAAACCGAAAAATCCCCAAAAAAAAAAAAAAAAAAACTTACAGGTTGATGATTCAGTCGCCATCTTGGCGAACTAGCGAGATGTCACGGCAGACAGAAACGAACGGCGTGAACGTCCACGAAATTTAACGTCGAACCACCGTGCCCTGTAATCGAAGAATGTCCTATTATACTTCGGAGAATGACGTATTCCGTCGATGTCACACAACTCCTTTATTTGTGACTTTTCTGCCCGAATCGCTATGTATGTACACTTTAAAGCTTCGCAAAAGAATTCGTTTTTATTAAAGACCGGCAACCGACACGAACACGGAACTGTGCACGCGATTGGTAGAGAAAAGCCGGGGGACTAAAAGTGAAAAAATAAAGCAAAAAAAAAAAAAACAACAAAACCAAAAAACTTCTGCGGAAGTTACAAAAATCCGAAATCTGGTTTGTTGCATAGCGTTTACAAGAGTGTTCTCGTACGATTACGGTTTGGCTTTAGACCCCGAGGTCGCGATATATTTGCTAAATAAAGATAGCGTAATCCGATTAAATCGGCGGTAAGAGGGCCTAAATGAAACATCCGACACTTGGAACGAGCGGTAAAATTAGGCGCAAGTGCGCGGAATTAACCGACACCAGAAAGTAGCTTCGAAGTGGCAGTTGAACTGAAATCTCGAAACCGGCAATTGTTAGCGGCTTGCGGTTACTCTTGTCCGCAGTGTCGGGAGAGACGATGGCCTCCGTTTTGAGGCCGATCGGCTTTCATCGTGGCAGACTTTGTACGTTTCTCGGGCCACCATCGGCGGGGCCCATTTTAATTACTTTGGCCGTTGTCAAACCGTTCCAGGCGCCGACTAAATCCGCACCGCTATCAGACCGCCGTCACTACTAATCAAATAGATTATCATCCCCCCGCTGCGGCGGCAGCAGCAGCAGTTCCACTTCCGAACCGCCGGTCAGAGCAGCTCCGTCCGTGTTCGGCAGACGAGATCGCACACTCATTTCTGCTCTCTGTCGTCGCATTTCAACGGGCAGACCAATAAATTTGCCTTATCGAAGACATCAATTTCTTCTTCACCCTTTTCACTTCGCTACGTCTGTTGAATGTAATTGCTTTACAAGCAATCGTGCTTCTGGCCGGTATGCCGTGCCTGTCGACAGAAATATGCGCACCGGTTACTGATGGTAGCGTCACTGATTATTCCCCCGTTGGTAGTCGACGAAAGAAATGTGTTTGAAACTAGCCTCGTAATAGACGTCTTTACCGGAACTTTGTTTTTCAGAGGTGACAAAATTAACGATTTCACGAGAGCTGGCAAGAAGTCAGATGCGATTGCAACGAAACGCGAGCAAGTTTCCATTAGATAGCGGAACAAGAGACTCAAAAATGAAGTTGTCATTAAGAACAGAGGTTGTTAGAGATCTCGCGCAGAGATTCTATTCCGTTTCCGTGCAAAAACTTTTACTGTCATCAAGTGTAGAAAGAGAAGGAAAAAAGAACAAAAAAGAGAGAGACATCTTGGCCAAAAAAGCGACCTTTGTATTCACTATAATTTAGCGGCCGCAAAAGCGCCATTTATATTAGCGGGACGACGCAATAAAATGCTATTCTTAAAGGCAAGAGCAAGTGGCAGTTTTAATTTTCGCCACATATTAAACTGGTCCGACTGCAGTTCCTTTTTGTAATTTTCACAAATTATCGTATCGGCTAAATGTGTAATTTACGATTTATCGCTATCCTCATAGTATTACTATAGGCATTTACATCGAGTGTATCTTCACGTATTTCTGTATATGCAGTGGCTGTCGCGACAGTACTGGGAGTTCCTTTCGATACAGTGAACTTGAAGAATTTATTAACTATTAACAACGTTTTTGTCGCTATAAATGTTTAAATGGAAGGTGTAGGATGCAACGCGGAAAATGTGGCAACTGATTACGCATCTCGAAGCCAAACGTAATCGGTCCATCACTTTGCGGCAGCAGGTAGCCTCTAGAGTGGTTAAAAGGTGCTTGGCTACTAAATCAGAGGTGTCATATCGTTGCCACGTTTATACCTAATCTGAAATTGAATTGTGTACCGGAGAGAAATCTGAGAAAAAGTAAAGGCGGATCCGAAGTAGAAAGGAACTCTGGCCGCAGTATCCTCATCGGATCCATTAGAACCTTAGGTACATTGTGATATAAATTCTGAAGCGACGTCCGCTTGACGCAAAATTCATTTCGATAAACATTATAAAAAAAATTCGATTACACGGGGCTCAATAAAAATAAAAATGTGTTGCATCTAACTATTGCGAACTTTCGGAAAAACGGAAAAACAAATGAAGAGATTTGACGAGCGTTGCTCTCGCTTAATAATCAGAATTCTATGGCAAGCAGGAATTCTCCTATTTTACACATTCTTCAACCGAAGTGAAGTCCTGCAAGAAAGCTACGACAGAAAAATCGTAAAGGAAGACCGCATTGATCGAAGGTGTTTCAGAGTTTATATTAAAATTATTTGTAAGAGAATACTCGAGAAATCCTAACGACTAATAATGATTTCTTTCGCGCGTACGTTTCAATTTCAACAAAATATTTACAATTACGAATAAAGTTTATAAAATCACTCCTTTTGAAAGGTATTTTGAAATGTGTTTTACCGCGATTAAATTCAATCGTAACAAAATACTTCAAATTATAAAGTATGACGATAATTATTCCTTTCATAGAGACACACATATATTTCGCAGCGATTAAAACTATTCGTAACACTTTACGAAATTAAATACTAAAGTCGCTCATTTAAAAATATTTTCTTCTGCGACCGAAATTATTTATTTATTTATTTTTATTTTCCAGCAATTTTGCAACTAGCTCTGGGCTATTTAGGAATATTTTTGAACACAGTATGACTTATTTGTGGAGCTCCTTATCCAGCTACAAAGATTTCCGATATCTATATTTCAATATCGTTTAATTATCACTGTTCATTTTTATAATAAATCTGTCGGCTTTTTTAATCGTCTGATTTCTGCCGAATTGTCTAGTAAATCAATGGCTAAAATATTTTTGTGACGATCTAGTTGGATTCCTGAGCTATTTCTTGTATTCGTTCTTTGACAGCTTTAACCGACAAATCCGTGTGCAGTGTAAGATTGCTTACATACCATGGGGCGTCTGCAATTGTTCTTATTTACTTTGGAAACGCTGTATTATCGCTGTATTATCGCTGTATTATCGCTGTATTATCGCTGTATTATCGCTGTATTATCGCTGTATTATCGCTGTATTATCGCTGTATTATCGCTGTATTATCACTATATTACTCTGTTTAGCACCACAGTGGACTTCCGCACGCAAGCATATAGGTTTTAGAATTTGATTATGCAATAGTAATTTATTCAATCCAGCGATAGTTTGGATTTTCTTCCTGTAAACCGTAAACATATTCCTACATATTCAATTCATTCCGTTTTCTAACTATATGGCTTTTCCACGTTAGTTGTTTGTCCAAATAGATTCCGAGATGATATTTTGCTGATTCCTCTTAACCGGAATTATCTGATTGTTAATAATATAAATATTTTTGCTATTGCAGATTTTTTTATTTGTAAATATTACACGGGCGGATCATTTGCCACCGCTTGAACTATATTGAGAATGTATAAACATCCGATTGTAGGTTTATTGCGACATTTTCTAGCGACGAATCTGAACAAATCACTATCATCCGCGAAAGTGGACTATTTCCGCGTTATTTGGCACAGGTATATCCGCTGTGCAAATTAAGTACAGATCCGGTATGCTACCTTGAGGTACACCAGCTTTTATCGGGTGAAATCGAGATTCTTCATCTCTATACTTGACCACAAAAAATATCGTTTACTAAGGTAAGATTTAAATAATTCGAAAAACTGGTATGGGAGGTGGCACCGGGTTGTATATAGCTGCTCTTTGTGCCTGTGTCAAACGCCTGTTTAACGTCAAGAAAAACTTCGTCGCATATTCTTTTAGCTTCCAATGACTGTTCAATAATATTGACTATACGTGGTTCCTTGACCAGCTCGAAATCCAAACTGATGTTCCGGTATTAAATTTCCCCCTTCCAGGAATTGTTTCATTCTTTCGAATATTATCTTTTCGTATACTTTAGAAAGCACCGGAAGAGAAGAGAAATTTGCCGATATGAGGTTAGTTCCTCAGCAGGATTTTGCCGTTTCTTTACTATGATAATTTGTGAAAACTTCAGCTGGATAGGAAAATATCATAATCGAAGTATAGCATTGAATATATAAGTTAGCAAGACCTTTGCGAGGTAATTCCCTTAGTACCCTGGAAGTAATTAGTAGTGAAGAAAAATGTTAAAGAAAGACGCCGGATTATTATTTTCAAAGGCGTTTTAGTATATTTCACAGCGATTAGAATTATTCGTAACGAAGTATTTAAATTTTATAAAGAAAGTTTTTATAGAGTCATCGCTTGTGTTCTGATATATTGTAGCGATTAAAATTAAACAAAATATTTTAAATTATAAAAAAAAAAAACGATAGTTACTATTTTCGAAGGTGTTTTAATATATTTTGCAGTGATTAAAACTATTCGTAACAAAAAAATTAAAATTACAATGGAAGACTCGAGTGTTACTTTTCTCATCGATCGTACAATGTTTCGTTTTCGATGTATATGTAAGATATCGCTTTTATCAGATACAATTTGAAATTGCTAAAATTCATAAAAAACAAAAAAAATACAATAGGTTGATTTTTTTTTTTTTTTTAAATTCAAAGTTACGCTTATCTTACGAACTCCTCGGGCACGATAGATAACCGGGAAAATCGTTTTTACACGATAACATAACATAAACTTCTTATAATGGTAATAAATAAAAAAAAAAAAAAAAGCTAATAAATAAACACAATTATTTCGTGAAATTAATGTACTAGCCAGTATTATTCATAGTACACTGAATCTAACCTTCCCGCATGAAGATCAGTGTCTTCATACAATACAAATTCCTTGTCATTTTTCTGTACATAACATGAAATACTGAATAAAAACAAAACTACATAATCCGGCTAATCAACTTTCCCGCTTTGCATGTTATAACTTTAGATTAATCATCGAAAAGTATATATAAAAAGGATAAAATTCGCAGCGGATTTTTAAAATATCACGTGTAAATTGAATAATGGTTTAATGAATATGAGCTATTTTCAGTATGTACAATGAGAACTTCTGAACAACGGACAGTCGCAAGACCAAAAAATTTGTCCGGTATTAAGAAGTGTCCGCTAATGGGAAATAATAATGTATGTACAGTTTTTACTGAAATTTACATTATTGTGTATTGTGACGTATTTAACAAGAACATAAAAGATAGTACGTAATATTTAAAAAGAACATATTTACTTAAGACATACACGCGTCTAAAGTATAAAAAAAAAAAAAAAAAAATGTTTTTTTTTTTGTTTTTTTTCTTTGGGCACGTCAACACAGGACATTTACTCAGCACAAAGGACTAACAAATGGTCAAACGTAGGGATTTAAAAGTTATATCAGGAAGCGATTAGAAACAGAAGAAATGAAGGTAGCCAATACAGGAACAACAGAAGGAGAAGGAAGAGCAAGAATGTAGTGGGCACAGCAACGGGTCGGGAGGCCAAGGCCAAGCAAATTAGAATAAAGGATTGCGCGTTCCGAGAAGGTAGAAGAGCATTCGAATAGAAGGTGATTTACATTACAGGTCAAATTTAAGATAGAAGGATGACACAAGAGAGACTGAACAATATTAAAACGAAAGAGGGAGGCAGGAAGCAGACTGTGATTAAGGCGAATTATGGAAGAGAACAGAACGGCTGATGCAGGGTAAATGATTAAACCAGGAGAAGAAGTGGGTGGAGAGGAAAAGGAGTTAGGATTGGAGAAAAGAGACGGATAAAGATCAGTCCAAAAGTCGTGGTGAAAACGATATGAGAGTGGACAGAGACATTGGGAGGGGAATCTGTCTATGAAAAGACCATTTACTGCAACTAGACATGCCAACGAATCGGCAAGATCGTTACCAACGATGCCGCAGTGGCCCGAAATCCAGGTCAGTTAGGATAGAACGGGATGTTAATAAATTATAAATTAAGGAACGAATATAAAGAATAACAGGATCTGACGATGGTTTAGGGAAGGGAGATGAGATGGCTAATAAAACGCTTTTCGAATCAGAGCATATGACGAATTTTGATAAATTGGATATTGAGAATATAAAAAGGATAGCACGTAAAATAGCCATGGATTCGGCTAAAAAGATAGAAGAAAAGGAAGGAAGTTTAAAAGACTCAGAATAGTTGATATCAGGAAGAATAAAAGCAGCTCCGCGACACCTGCAGCAGATTTTGAGCCATCCGTAAAAACCATGCTGTGAGCTGGAAAAAGTGAGTGTAGAGTTTGGTTAAATTCGTTATGTATTACAAAAAAACGGAAGAGATTTAATGTTAGAGGAAAGAGAAAATAGTTTGGGAGAATTAAGAAGTTGTAAGTGAAGTACGGGGATTTGTTACAGGACAGGATAAAGTGAGAAAATAGGACAAGTCGGGAGGATATGTGTGAAAGAATTGGAATTTTTCGAGGAGAGAAACGCCAGTTGTCCAGAATATATTGATAGGAATTTACGAGTTCTGAGTGAGGAATATGAAGACGTTTAATCAAAAATCTTATAAATAAAGGAAGGAAGCCAGTTTCGGCCAGGAGAGCAGGAGTTGGAGAAGAATTCAGAGCACCAATACAGAAGCGAAGATTTTGGATGCGATCAAGTTTGGTAAGAATGGATTTGGGAGCACTGGCATAAAGAAAAGAACAATAGTCCAATTTAGAAAGAATAATGGATCTATAGAGTATGAGGAGAATATACGGATCGCCACCCCATTTTCGGAGGGACAACGCTTTTAAAAAATTTAATCTCTTGAGAGCCGATGTACATAGATAATTGATATGATCGAAAAAAAGTTAAATTACTATTAAGAATGACACTAAGGTAGGAGAAGAAGTTAACTAGGGAAATAGGCAGTTGACACAGGAAAAGGTTAACTAAGGAACGGTTAAAAGGTCGAAATGTAAGAACTACAGAGGCAAATTTTTCAGGGGAAATAGAAAGATGAAGAGAAGACAACGATAATTCAAAAATAGCAAGGGAGGAATTAAACTCCTCATTGGCAGAAGAAAGATCATTAGAGGAGGGAGACGAGAATATCGTCAGCGAAGAATAAGGACTTAGAAGGGTTGTTAAGAGTAGCGAGACTGTGAAAGTAAATGTTGAAAAGTGTAGGACTCAAGCACGATCCTTGCGGAAGACCTCGAAAAATTGATCTGGAATCGTCGAAGAAGGGAGTAGAAAGACGAACTGTTCTATTCCGGAAAAGATTGATAATTAAGATAGTAAACTCAAGAGGGATGTTAATGGAAAGCATTTTATTCTGTAGAGAAGGTAGGCGAACATTGTCAAAGGCAGTGGTGGCATCAACAAACGTGGCGATGGTAAATTTCCTGTGAATGAAGGATTTATAGATATCGGAAAGGAAAAGGGATATACAGTCAGTGGCACCAAGGCCAGAACAAAAATCAAACATATTATCGTGAAAAACATTATTATATTCTAGCCACCAGACCAGGCGTTTATTAATCATGTGTTCAAAAAGTTTTCTTAAACACGAGGCTAAAGAGATTGGACGGAAGGAGTTAGGTTTCTTTTTCGGGATAGGAATAATAATAAAGGAATTCCAAAGTGGTGGAGTTGCAGAAATGTAGATTGACAAAAGTGTTTTTAGTGCTAACTCCGAGAGATTCTTGAGGACAAGGATAGGGATGCCGTCTATACCTGGGCTAGAATTAGAAGAACTGATCAAAGAATCGTAGAGTTCATTGAAGCTGAAGGGAGAAGAGAAAAAGTGAGAAGGAGATGTAGTAGGTAGGAGAGGAGCCAATGATTCCTCGAGGGAAGGTACATAGGAAGGAACAATTGAATCAAAAAAAGCAGAGAGTTTCTCTGAAGGAAAGTTGTAGTGTGAGGGGCGTTCGGAGCTGAAGGAGCGAAAAGCTTTAGCCATTCTCCAAAGATGGAAAGTGGAGGTAGATCTAGAAAATGATGAACAAAAATTTCGCCATGAATTTCTTTTGTACATTTTAAGGATGAATTTAGCCTTGACGTTAGCCCTTTTGTGAGCCATGAAGTTGGGAAAAGGAGGAACAAGCTCGGAAGAGTCGAAAAGAGAAAACACTATCCTTGAAGGCGTTCGTACAATCATTATTCCACCAAAGTGAGGACGACAGAAGATAATAGATTTTTTTGGAATGATGAAGTGGCGGAGATATCAAGAGCAAAAGAAATGGAATTAGAAAAAGCGTTATATTGTTGAATAGGAGTAGTATGAGAGTGTATGTAAGGAAGAGATAGGTCGATGTTTGAGCGGAATTTATCCCAATCAACTTTATTGACGACCATTTAGGAGTGAGAGCAGGTCTGGGATAATTAGAAGGAGGAGGAGGAGGAGGAGGAAGGTCTTGAAAGGAAAGAATAATGGGAACATGATCACTGCCGAAGGCACCGTCCAAAGTTCTCCAATGACATTTAAGACCAAAGTGGGGTGAAGTAAAGGACAGATCCACCGAGCTGTATGAGTGTGCACCTTTATAGAGCGTAGGTGAGTTGTCATTAAGAAGGACAAAATTGTTGTTAAGAATAAAGTTTTCAAGAACACGACCGTTTCTGTTGTGACGCGCAGAGCCCCAAAGAGGAGAGTGAGCATTCCAGTCGCCACCAATAATGAAAGGAAGAGAGCGAGGATAAGTCAATAGTGTAAATGGGAAATTATTGAGATCAAAATTGGGAGGAATATATACAGAAATTATATGAATAGGCCGAGGATAAATATTTGGGATTGAAATGTGAACGAGGTTGGGTGAATGAGAATTAGAAGAAAAGTCAGAGAAATGGTCGTGGGAGAGAAAAAAGATATCATTTCTTATGAGAATGGCAGTGCCACCATAGCCATCAACACGATCGGATCGAATTGCTGTAAAGCCTCGAATGGATATGTTAGAGGTATCGGAAAGCCATGTTTCAGATAAGAGAGCAATATGAATGGAAAAGGAGTCAAGTATTCCCTCCAATGACTGTTGGTTGGCTCTTAGACTACGACAGTTCCATTGAAGAATATTAAACTTGTGTATCATGTGGAAGAAAAAATAGGAAGTAATAGGAAAGCAAAACTAGACCACCGAGCAAGAAACGACAGAAGGGAGGAGAAAAGGAATTAGACGTAGAGGAGCAAAGGAAAACAAAGAAATAAGATTGAACCTGCAGAAATATGACGAAATATAAGGGAAAGGAAAAGAGATAAGAAATAATATTAAGAGAAAACAACAAATGGACAAAAATTATTCCGCAATGGAAATCTATGCTTCGTATAATAGAAAAATATGTATGTATGTACAGCACTACTACAGTACTTACTTATGTTTGTATTCCAGGATTAGTTGATGAACGAATTAGGCAATAGAGTAAAAATCACTTTTTGTTTTTAGGAACGCAAGATAATTAAAAAGCATTTTTTTTTAGTTTTCCAATAACAACTAACGAGTCGACATTATTTAAAGTTTCACCGTTAACTCCAGTAGTTGTGTCCTCCTGGCCATTATACACATTATTGTCATCACAGTGTCTACTGCATCATCGGATGGATTTTGTTGTTGCATGAATTCAGCTGCTAATTCATTTATGTCGGTACTTCGTCTGTTAAACAATAATCTGGGGCACTAATTGAACGTTTTTTGACAAACTTTGTCCGTTTAATCGAATTTCCAAAATCATACTTATTAAAGTGTCCGCGTCCGTAATTGAGAAGGTCCGTTATTGGGAAATATTTTTATATTGTGTCTTATGGGAAAATGCCGGGGATTTTAAAATTGTCCGCTATTAGGATATGTCCGTTATTGGAAGTTTCACTGTATTTACAATGTATGGGGAAAATCGCAGCGGAAAAGCAAGAATTCAAAAAATCCAAGCAGAAAAACCAGTACTACACCTGTCAGACTGACAATTCACAATATCGCCTTTCATGTGTCAAAATGGCGTGACGCTTATCAAGACAGAGAAGAAATCGTCTTGCGGGCCAAGTCCAATATTGTGAAATTTATTAAGCTACACGGGGTAATAACAGTGATCGCATGACACTTATTAAAGTGTATCTATATGTCGACACGTGTTTTCCGACGCTTATTCACGATCACAGAATATTACAGAATGTTTCTAGTGTTCCGTGATCGTAAATAAACTTCGAAATGCATCAGCATTTCATATAAATTGATTAATAATTAGCGATATTATTAATATTGTGAATAAATCTCAGCCAACATACTTACAAGTTCGACGGTACTAATGCAACCAAGGAAGTCAGCTTTTTTTTTCGATTATCCTCAATTCGTGAACCGGCACAAAGGCAAAATACTAAAGACCGTTTCTTCTCAAGTTGGCCTTTGAAACCGCGTATCCGCTCCAAATTGCCGATGACGCATCCGAAACATAAACGGCGAAATGGTCTTCCTTCAAAATTTAGTTCACCAACACTGCAACCCGTTAGAACACAATATAAATAAATAAATATATATATATATATATATATATATGTGTGTGTGTGTGTATGTATATATATATATGTATATATATGTATATATATGTATATATATATAAATATATATGTATATATATTTATATATATGTATATATGTATATATATATGTATACATATTACGTACACGCTATTTCTGTTTGTTGCTGCATTGCGTTCGTGCGACTTTAAAATGAGGGGCTTCGTTTTCGGTAGAGAATCTGGACGAGAGCGGTATGTCGTTTTTTATTTAGTGTGCGCGTGTCAATAGTTTAAAAAGTTCTTCATTTAGGAAGAAAATTGCGTTGAACGGTGCCATTAATCAAACGGCGACTCGGTGTTTAAACTGGGCCGCCTCTGCTAGTTAGACACAGTTTGGCATGTGGTGTGTGAAAAAAATTCAAAAAGTCGAAAAAAAAGTTAGACCCGGCACTGGAGAGCGAATGTTTCGTGATCAGGCCAGATAACGGCCTCTACTAGACGATGCAGTGCCAGAATGACTATAAATTGTAATTAAATATAATTTATAACTCACCCGTTTCGCACTTTCAGGCCCTTATTTTATAAAATGTGGCCTTCTTTTTCTCGCTAAATTATTAATTTGCTAATTAATAGCCATCACGTGAAAACCTACTATCTTCCATCTCTGTTCTAGCGCATACTTTTTTCCATTAATTATCGGCATTATTATTATTATTATTGTTACGATTATTACTTACTTTTTTAATCCCCCTCTGTTTACACTTTTAATAATAGAAAGAGGGGAAAAAAGATTATAAACACATTTACGCATTATTAGCGGGGTAAACTGTGTGAACACGGGTTCAAAAGTAAACTAAGAGAAAAACTAAAAGAAAACCCATGTACTTTTATTCGTTTTTCATTACTGGATTCTACAATTTATCTCGAAACTTCTTCTTATTTATTGGACGGGTAGCGATATTTCATGATAGTTGGCCGTACTTTATTTTTTGCGCGCGAATTATTTCTACAGAACTTTAAGCGTGGCGGAGGGGAATATATTACGGAAGATCGTAAGTTATTTGTAGGATTCGGATTTTTATAGCACTAAAAAAACGTTCTTGCCAAAAAAATTTCTAATAAACGCAACGGAATAAAAAAGAAGCGTGCCCGTTTTTTTTAACTTAAACTTGTAAACACGCAAAATTTAAAAGCAACTTTGAACAAAATAAATTATAAATCGCTAATCTTAATTTAAAAATGACTGAAAAACTTCCCTAATTTTTTTTTTTTTTTTTTTTTTTTTTTTGGTACAATTATGTCATACTTAAGTTTTCTCCGTTTTCTGTCTCAATTTATATAATTTCAATTAGAACACATTCTATATAATAAATATGATTTTAAAGTTACGTGTACACTTGACAAATTTCCGCAAAAAATGGAATGGAATAAAAATCCTTTACTTCCTACGTTTGCCAATACAGACATTTCGCTAATTGGCCAAGTGTGAAATCGTTGCTGTGCCCCCCTTGTAATTTGCGTTTATGCTTTCGCAAGTGCAGCGGACAAAAGCAGCGGGGGATAGAATGTGGCCCGTCAAAACTACAGCGGGCTTTCTGTTAGAAGCTCAAATAATTTACTCGGTGTTGAATGGAGTATGTCCATTTTTTTTTTATTTTTTTTGGCTTAGCTTTCGCCATTTAACCAGTTTTTTCTTTTGCTTAGCCCTGTATAGGGTGTTTTATAGAACTTCCTTATTGATTATTTCTAAGTTTCTATGTTGTGATATTTTATAAATTTATATATTAATGCCGCTACCTTCGACAGTGGATCTGCAATTATCTGTGTCACTGAAACCGGGAAAGTATGCAGTTCTGCTAAGATTTCTGCCCTAAGTTTGTTCCTACCCTGCTCGTAGACTTTACATTGCCAGATAAAATGATCTATTGAACCCTCTGTTCTACAACTACTGCATGTACTATCATTGATGATATTAATTTTTGCCAAGTGGACGGGGGTTTTGTTGTGTCCTGTTCTCAATCTCGTTATCGTCGCTATAAAGTCTCTTCCCAAGTTGTTCGCTCCTTTAAACCAAGGGGCTCTTGGGACATACTTCTGTATTCTTGAATAATCTTTCCCTTTTTGATCACTAATCTGTTGATACTCAGCGTTCCACTCGATTATAATGTGTTCTTTAATTATCGGTAAAAGCTCCCACCAATTTAATTTTTGAGCAATTGTTCTACCTACTTCGGTTCTTGCTAATCTATCTACTATTTCATTTCCTTTAATACCGCAGTGCGACGGAATCCACTTTAGCTCTATATCCGTGCCTGCCTGTTGTAAATTAAATGCTTGTCTTCTTATAAGGCATTCGATATTTAATGTTTTCTTGCCAATTCCGCGCGAAAGTTTATGAAGTACGGCCAAAGAGTCTGTTAAAATTAATATTTTTTGTCCGACGAATCTTCTAGAATATTCTAGGCTTTTTAATATAGCATATAGTTCCACCGTAAAGGACGATCCTGCGTGTATCAGTCGAAAAATTCTAAACAACTCCCGTCTGGGATAATAAAAGGCTGCAGTGTACCTATTTTGTCCCAGATCAAACGATCCGTCGGTATAGAAGATTTGATAATCATTGAAACGGGATTTTAATATGTTATTCATTATCAAACTGTTGTGATTTGACATTGGCTGATTAGTTTTAAGAAATTCTTTCGTATCTAATTCGACTCGTGGGCAGTAAAGCGATTCTTGGAAATCCATCCAAAATGGCGCCGGTTTAATGTTATTATAAATTTTTAGATCAAAGTAGTAGTTAAAACTAGTAAGTATTGGGGGAGTTGTAGTAAACCTCCAGTAATCCCGATTTTTTAAGCTGTCTAAGATGGGTATTTGTTTATTTATTGGATGAAAGCGATACTCTTTATTTTTTATGTAAAATTTGTCCGTAGAATGTTTAAGGAGGAATTTAACCGGAGGTTCTGCGCATTCAGCATTGACTACGTGAACTGGTGTAGATTTCATAGACCCTAGGCAGAGCCGAAGGGCTCTGTTTTGAATAATCTGTAATTTTTTAATTTTTGTATTGTTTAAATTTAATATTGGGGCTACGTATTCTATGTGGGTCCGTATTATTGCTTTGTATATTGTTAGGAGCGAATATGGATGAGCTCCCCATTTTCTTCCTGTTAGGGCTCTTAATACGTTGAGACCTTTCTCACATTTTCCGGTTATATTTTTAAGTTCATCGTTCCAAGACAATTTTGAGTCTAACTTGACTCCTAGATGCTTGGCTGAGTTTTGGAAAGCCACGGTTTTATTACCTATTCTTATTAATGGATATAGCCGCATGATCTTCCTGGTCACTATTAGCCCCTGCGTTTTTTCGGCATTAATCTGAATGTGGAGCCTGTTTAACGTTGATGTTAATTTCTTTAGAGCCTCCGTCACTCTGCTCGTTGCCGTTTTTAGAGACCCCGCCGATGAGTATACCGCCAAGTCATCCGCATACTGAATGACTTTGATATTTCGCCCTTGAATTTTTTCTATATCCTTTGTATATAGTGCGTATAGACATGGGCTGAGTAGACTCCCTTGAGGTAATTTCCCGAGTTTACCGACTCATAGGTTCTTCCTCCCGATAACATAGTCAATTTTCTATTATGAAAATAGCTGTGTATCCAATAGGCAATTTTTTTAGAAATTCCTAACTTAATGAGTATTTCGATTAGGGTATTAATATGCACACTATCATATGCCGATTTGAGGTCAATAAAAACTATAATGGAACACCAGTTCTTAGAAAGGCTTATTTGAAGGTCGTTTATTAGGGTTATTAGTGCATCTCTAGTGCTCAAGGATTTTTTAAACCCGTATTGGATGCTATTCCGAAGCGGTTGGCCCACCATTCTATTCTGTATTTTATAATATTTTCCATCGTTTTACCTATACGTGAGAGTAAGGTTATGGGCCTGTATGAATTATGATCGTTTTTGTTTTTACCGGGTTTCAAGATCGGACAGATGTAATATTCTTTCCAAGTATTCGGGATATATCCCGTGTCTAGTGATTTATTAAAGAACTTTAATAACATATTTTTCACTTCGACTGGAAGCGTCTGGACAGCCCTATAGAGTATCCCATCCACCTGCGCAGAGGAAGTTTTCCGATGGTCTAGACTTTTGATTAGTTCTGACCATGTGATTTCTCTATCTAGCCAATTCGCAAATTTATCCGACGCCTGTAGTAGAGATCTTTGATCTAGAGGTTCGACGGGAGTTTCAAGCTTATGCATAAATTTTAAGGACCAATCTGATAAATTAGTTTGATAATTATAGGCTAGTCGAGGATGGTTAAAACACCTTATTTTATGCCACAGATCTTTTGTGCTTAGGTTGGTGTTTATCTTACTGCAATAATCTTTCCAGGCTAATTTATTTTTTTCTTTAATGATCTTCTTTACTTTAGTCTGTTGTTCTTTAAATTTTAAGTAATTTCCCATATTTGGGTATTTGTTGAAGGTTTTCAGACGTAATCGTTTTAATGCTATTGCTTTGTTACAGTCCATATCCCACCAGGGTGGACTTGTGTTATACAACCTTTTTTTATTTATTGGCGTTATGGCATCATCAATGCTTTTATTGATTATTTCGCCAATAGTATTATACTGATAAGCTGTATCTGCGGCATAAAATTGCTCCTCGTTAATACCGTTAAGAGTTTAATAATACATTCGACTGGTATTTTTCCCAGTCGACCCTCTGAAGATCTCTCACGGGTCTATTTCTTTTAGCGGCTATATTACGAGAGAAATAATGATTGGTCGTTGTATATAATTCGATTAATACTGGGAGGTGATCACTACCCATAGGGTCTGCCCCGACGCTATATTCTAGTCTTGTAGCGATGCTGGGATGACATAAAACTAGGTCCAGGTTATTTTGTTCTGTATTTGGTCGAGCTACCCGTGGCTTATGAATTGTATTAACTATAAACATTGAATATTGATTTATTAATTTTAATAACTCTCTACCTTCAAAATTTGATTTAACACATTCCCAAGCTGGGTGGGTTGCGTTGAAGTCTCCCATAATTATGTAATGGTGATTAATTTGGGAGACTACATCAGTCCACTGACCATATGTTATGCTATGACCGGGAGGGACGTATATCATTAACAGATCAAGAGGTTGCGAACTATATAACTTTAGGGTTATTGCAATAATTTGGATGAGATCTTGACCAATGCTAGTTACGCTAATATTCTTCTGTTGATATGAAATAGAGTTATTAATCAAAATCGCGACTCCTTCGCCCTTTCCCTTATTTCTATCATCCCTTGTAATGTTATAGTTAGGGATGTGTTAAACTGATGATACTGTTTTAGCCACGTCTCAGATATTCCACAAATAATGATTTTGTTTTTTATTAAGAATTTTTTTAATTTATCTTGACTACTGTAAATGCTCCTGCAATTCCACAGTATAACCTGGCAAAGTTCCATGGTGAGTAAGAATTAGGTAAGAGTGTTCTTATCGATTATTGTTGTAGGATAAATTTAATTGGTATGGTTGAAGTTTATTTTATGTTGTCTATCGTTTGTACATTTATTATTACCTACTTTATTTTTAGTTCTTTACTTTATATTTATTCCAGTCGCATTTAGCTTTTAGTTGGGGCTTTTGATATAGATTTCCGGCTGTTTTCTCTACTTGCTGGATTATTATTTTTCTTTTTTAATATGTTATTATCATTTAAATCGGTTTTTTTTTATTAACTGGTTGCTGTTTGTTTCAGCCGTCTGACTGCTACTTTTTGTTTCACTTTTACCTACCGTTATGGCATTTTCTATCGGGAAAAAAAAAATATTTATGTTTGAAAAGTCTGAACCCCGGGGCTAACACATATCGTCTCCGATTTCTTACCTGTGCGGTAAGTTCCAGGTTTGTTTCGTAACTTAATTCACGCTTAATGCTGAAAATATTTCGAACTGAAGCCGTTGGGCTTCTGCAAGTAATGGGCCGCCGATCCAGGTTCAATAAGAAATAGCGTTCGGCGTTCTGCTATTCGTCACGTGATCATTAAACTTTGATAAACAGGCGACTTTGCTATCGAGCGTTTGTGACTTTTTACTATCGTACGTTGTCATCGGAAAAGCTATTCATAAAATAGAAACGTGATTAACGAGCGTGAAGCGGATGAGGTCAGAAGAAGAAAAACGGCTAAGCCGGCATGAACAGAACTTTCAGATGGAAGCCTGCTGTATATAAAGATGTTTCAGTGGAAGATGTAATTACCGGATAATAAGGTACATTCCCGCCGAGACAGCTTGCAGCAGCCGTGCTCCTGGTAAATATAGCGACCTCGAGTCGCATATTAATAAGGCAGAGTGGAATAATGATATAGCAGATAAGCGCCGTTTCGTATTGCTGTTATGCTGTTAACAATCAAGTTGACTTGTTCATTACAAAGCATGACCGTAAATATTTGATGTTTCCTTGCACGGAACGAACGCACATGATGGAACACAGGAGGCCAGTCGATTGAAGATCGGTAAGCGGACGCGCCATTTTCTCGTTAGAAAAAACTATTCCAGGAATGTGGCTAATAAAAATGCCGACTATAAAATCTGTTCAACCGAGATAAAATTTTCGGTTTAAACAAAAATTCCATGCTATCCATCACGCACCTATATTCCACTCGGTATAATACGCATTTCGTGAACAAAAGTTATCAAGAAATTCCCGTTTTTTTCTGTTATAATTGTGAAACCTTAAAAAAGCAGCATACGGATTTTTATAAGCAGTTCTTCGCGAGGAGAATAGAAGAGATTTTGGTTTTCGAATAAAAACAGAAGCAGACAACGTTGGTTTTAACTACGGGAAAGAAAAAAAAAAAAAAAAACGGATGTGTTTCAGTTAAGGGCGGTGAATTTTTCAGGCGTCACTAAGAATTATTTCAGTCTTAAATTCAACCGGCCTTCTATAATCCTCGAAATGTTTTTGATAAAAACTACCATCAAAGCTCTCTTTCTTAAGTGATTTAGGATATAAATAGTTCGGAGATTGCAACGTATTGCTTTTTTCTCTTCTACTTTTATAATTAGGAGAGTCAAATTAGACAAAATCAGGCGTAAACTTTGGAATAATTCCGCGATCCATACTTTTTGATGAAACCTTTTTCATTCGCTTGTTATTAACTAAAAATGCTACCCTTTAAAGAAGTGTTATAATTATTTATTTGTTCAATAACCGTGAAAAAGTGAAAAATTAGTTGCAAAATTGAATTTCTCAGATATTTACTAATGAAAAATTATGAAAATTAGTACATAGGAGTTTTCAAGGGTGCTGCTGAATACGAATCCGATGTTAGATTTTAGAAACTTAAAATGGCCGATGGACACGTAAAAATATTGGAGAATTACCTGAAAACATAGATTTTTGGCAGTTTACTGGCTACGGTTATCACAAATTTGATATTCTACTTAAAAAGTTGAAAATTGCGGATCCAAAATGGTCGATCACAATTAAATATATGGAAAATTCATCACAAAAATTAAAAATAATAACTCTTACATTTTTTCTAAATAATAATGTCATAAAATTTCTCTAAAACTATTCATTTAGTATTTAAGAGGAAAAAAAATATACAGCAATGTCCTTGATGTATCTTTATTTGAAGGAGTATAAAATTTTAGGTTACATATTCATATAATTTTACAGTGCATTTGAATAACATTAAAAATAATTTACGCTCTATCTTCTGATTCTGATGCGTATTAACATTCTACTGATTCTGCTGAGCAATGTGAAATTTCTGTAGTTTCAGATGCATCTTCTGAAATGTCGTACTCATCTTCAATCAGATCACATAGTTGAGGACTATTCCAAAGGAGCAACGCTACAGTATAAGCTGTTTTTTTTTTGCAGTCACTTTTACAGCTGCAAAATAAAGTTCGTAATAGTTTTTCGGTTGGTGCCGGAGGATCGGTCATGCTGACAGGACAAAAAATATCTTTTTTCGTCCATGCCGATTCATATGGTGATAGTTTTGCACCCAACAACCATTGTTGTACTTGTAAGTACACTCTTTTAATATGCTGCAATGCTGCGTTATTAGTAAGAGGTAAAAATGAAAGAGTCATTTTTCTTCGTTTTGAAACACCTCTGACAAAACATTTGTATCGATACTCGTTTAAATCTTTTTCAGATTTTAAAACTCCGTATAAAGCCAATGTATATTTAACACCAGCTTCAAAACGTTCATCTATACAACTACTTTTTTATTATAAAATAGTTGTGCCATTGCTTGCAGTTCTTTGTTAATTTAAAATTTTGTAATAAATTAATTTCTTCCATGATATTGAAAAAAGCTGATATTGTATCACATCCACTGAACACGTATAGGAAAAGGATAAAATTTTTTGCATTTGGGTAATATTTTAACGTAACTGTTGAACAATAAAAACTTCTTTCTATGGTTTTAAGAAATATAACTTCATTTTCATGAGGGCATATAATGTATCTAAAATAACCAGAACATCAATATATCCTCGGAAACAATAAAAACTTTTGAATTCGTTAGACGAAGTGTGCAGTCTGAACAGTTAGAGTATCTGCATCGTCAGTTGCTTCAGCTACAGAAGTATTATTATCTCTCAGTTTATTGGTTAATAAAGTTATAAAAGAAGTTTTATTTTTTTTTATTTCAGAGAAATTTTTCTTGGGCAGCAGTAAGTGGCATATCTCCCAATTAAAGAAAATACCTGCGCATTTTTGTTTGCCACTTCTACGAATTCTTTCTGCTGATTTCACGCTAACTATAACCATCGAAAACTACGATTACATTGCTTCAATAATTTCTTCATAGATACACAAGATACGTAGCCGTTGCAAATACTACCGAACTTTTCATTTACTTTTCATTTACTTTCCGATGCAGTAACATTCCTCCATCAATAACGTACATTTTGCAGTACGTGTAAAGCAGTTGATGATGTAAATATACTATATAATTGAGATTTAATATTTTTTCGCATACCTGATTCATCGAATAATGATAAAAGAAAGGCTGCTAATTCGTATCGTAAAAATTCTTTAAGTGCATTTTTTTCTCCTTTTAATGTTTATTGCATCGAAAAATAAAATTATAATAAGTCGTATTTTTCAAAATTTACATCTCAGCTACCATCTTCATATAGTCTAAGTGTTGAAAAGAATTTTCTATTTTTGTTTAAACAATTTATTTATACTCGAATTTTTAGACTTTTTGAGTAAAAATATTTTTCTTTTTTTATGTCTTAAAAAACATCACCAAAAATTATGATAATTATAAAATAAACTATTTGACCTGAAAGTATCCATATCATATGCTTCAAATTGACCACCTACAAAATGTCGATATTATTTTTTAAGGTTTTAAGAAACTCGAAATGGAAAAATGCATTTTTCGAAAATTGATAAACTTTAAAGGCTTGTGAATTTTTCAAAGTAATAAATTTTTCTAATTTTTTTGCCGAACGACCTATTTTAGATAATCCCTTTGAGTATAGAGCATCCACGCATTTGTTTATTTTTTTTTGTTTATTTTTTTCACGTTTCGTCGAATTTTATGAAATAATCGGAAATTCGTGCGACACTTCACTTCAAACTCATGTGTATGAAATATTTACAATACTTAATAGTTCATTCAAACATATACGTACTACTACTAATAAAAATTATCCTTTTTAACATTCAATTTTATGTCATTTGCTTTTGTCAATTAAAAGTTATAGCCACTTATGTACGGTGCGCGCGCTCGCACGGGTCCATAGTTGGCCATGGCTCGACGCAACTCGAATCGAAGCGTTAATTAAAAAATTACTGCCCGCTCAATTCCGATTGAAAAACAAATGCCATGTATGTTTTTTTTTGTAAAATTTTCGGTTCTTTGAAATGGCGTTATCAGTTTTTTCGAAAAAATTTAAATAAAAAATTCATTTACAAAAAACCACACTTTTGCACTCAAATTGTTAAATAAAAAATTTAGTAAACATTTTCTCGCGGAGGCACTTTGATATGTTATTCTACACACTCTTCTGAATACGTTCTATTTGGAATCATCGATCGGAGAATTTTTCGGAAGTGAAAATCTAATTTGACCGCCCTAAATCGTATTAATGACTATCCTATGCTGCGTTGTTTTCATGTATAACCGCAATTTTTTACCCGATTATTTAATTATTTCCGACTCCATGAATATATTCCGTCCTTCCTGACAGCTCTTCCGATTTTGTCATTCTTCGCCTTATCCATTTTCTTTCGTCCATCTACTCCATCTGCATTGATTTGTTATGGGTTGCCAGCACATCGTAGGTACTTTGATATATGATGGGACGGCTGATTCTTTGGCTCGGATTGCTATTTTTGCTCTTTTTTTTCCAAAAAAAAAAAATACGTATTATCTTATTTTGTGTAAGAAAAGTTTCACCCTAGATTCCGGCGTCGGGCATATATTTATGTATATATCTCATACAGTGGCGGATCTAGGATTTTTTTTTGGGGGGGGCGACCAAAACTTGAAAATTTTCCCCGGGGGCACAAAATTGTGTGCTAAAAAAAAAACTATACATAACAAAACCAAAATACGTATATATATTTGAAAGGTAATATGTAGGTAAATACGTACGATATCATGCGAGATTGTTTGTTTTTAATAGCAAACTCTTCGACTACTTCGTCTAAATCGAGCGATTTTACAATATCTTTTTCAATATAAAGTGTAGCTAAATTATGTAATCGTTCGTCTGACATGGAGTTTCTCAGGTAATTTTTAATAAAACGCATGCAAGAAAATGTCCGTTCACATGGAGCGCTGGAAACTGCTATAGTAATACTAATTACACATAATTTATACGTTTCTACATACAATTTTTGTAAATTTCTAGAAAATCAAGGAACATCATAGTAGATTTAACTTTTGCTTTTTTTTTTTTCATTTTCGTGAATTTTCAATGTTTTTGGTAGCAATTTTAATTCCGCTTGTAGAGTTTCAACGTCGACATCATAGTGAATAGCTAAGGGTTCCAATAACGAATATTTTAAAAAAGTATCACTTGTTGGATTGAAACATTCGATGGCTTTTAAAATAGGATTATTATCAGAAAATCGAGAGTTTAGTTCAGAAATGGCCAAATCTAAAATAGGATACAAAATTTTAATTTTATAGTCACCTTTCATCTTGAAAAACATCATCGTCCGATTCAGTTGCAGAACTTGAAACTATAAAATTTTCATATTTTTTAGGAATTTGCCGCCTGTCTCAACGCATATCATAGGTGCAGAGACAGACTACAAATGTAAAAACACCAAGATTTTAATGTTCGACGGACGTAATATTTTTCGTGTGATGTTTGTAGAAGAGGAAAATTTTACGTATTTCTTTTCGTGTAAATCTTCAATTTTCGGGGGGGGCCCATGGAGGGGCCCAGAAAAAGTGCGGAGGGGCCAGGCCCACCCGCGCCACCCCTTAGATCCGCCACTGATTTCATATTTTCATAGCGCTCGTCTATCTATCACCTAATTTTCCTTTTTCCTTCGCTTCCCCTTCTGTTTTCATTTCTACTATTCGCCGACACACTATATTAGCCATACTCTATTACTTTCCTCTTGCTTCCCCTTAATTTCATTGCCCATCCGAATGAAGCATATCTGTCATGCTGATCTTATCCAAATGTTCATCTGTTTCTGTCCAGCGTTCATGTTCTGTGTATTCTCATCTACTGAAATTCATGCTTCCTACTTCTCATTGCGCATCTTGTAAATTTTCTCATTCCTCCGTACGTCATTTGAGTTAGTAGTTCTCCTTTCTATAATATCTGACCGAATTAAAATTTAATTGGCGGCTCTTTTCCTTCTTTTTAATTGTTTAAAAAAAAAAAGAAGCGATTTCAAAAGTGCTCTTGAAGTTTGTAACAGTAGAATAGTTGTACTGAAAGTATTGTTATGCGAAAAAAATTATCATTAATAAAGATATATAAAGTTGTGCATTACATTTTCTTCTTCTGGACACAAGAAACCTTAAGTAAATATACAGGTAGAGAGATGGAAATTGCAAAAATGACGGATTATTCATTAGTACATTGAAATATGGATGTAAAGAAGCCAAAATAATAGACGCACAACGTTAGCCGTTGTGTTTTATCTGATTCTTTACTTATACCGAGATAAACCTATTTTAACTCTCGACGATCGAAAATGTCGGATAAGCAATATTTGTACTAATTATAGCACATGGCGGATTAAAAGATAGCGAACGCGCTAAATTAGTAAAGTGGTTGGCTACGAAATACCGGTGATGTCGTAGGTTTTTTCGGGAGTCGTCTGGATCCGAACTGAAGCTCCTGCCCCCCCCACTGGTTGTATAGTTAATGTCTGAAATCGAATAATCCTAGAGAAACCATCTTCTGGGTGAAAGTAAGGCTAATCAACCCAAGGAGAAAAGAACTGACATTGATTATTTTCAGAGCGATTAGATCGCCCTAGAAGTACACTATGGAAAGCTTAATTCTGCAGTATCATGCTCTCTTTATCGAGAACATATGGAATAATCACTTTATTATAATGTATATATATATATATATATATATATATATATATATATATATATATACATGTACACATATATATATATATTTGTCTGCGTATATAATAATTTTAATTTTATCGTTTGTGATTAAGCATATGTGTTATAAAATGGTCTACAATCGAATAACTAGTAGAATTTAAAACGACCTCAATTAAAAAATTCGTAACTCATCACCGGATAATGATAACAACTCCTTAAAAGTGAAATTAATAATACAAAACAAAACGCAGAAGCTTTTTCATAAAATCGAATAATTACGGTTAAAAAGTTACATAGACACCCTCTTAGGGTCAAAAACAGCGTAAAAGAGGATGTTCACGTAAGCAATAGCCGGAGTAAAAAAGATACGGAAAGCAAAACGTATTTCAAATATATGCATAAAAGACCGCTTTATAGGAAAAATATAGCCGAGCTTACAAATTTACATTTAGACCCGACTTTAAAATTAGGCATTCGGCGCAGCGCCGAAAGCTCGAAATTTTTGAAAAAATATATGTATGTTTTTTTCCAGGCACCTGACATATCGATGAGGGAGATCGTCTTATTTGTCGGCTAAAGGAAACCCCGTATTTCATTTCTTTAACGAAACTATCAAAGTTGACGGAAAGTTCAAATGACGTGTCTTTCCTTAAAATCAGATTTCTTTATTTTGAATAAACGTAAATTTATGACCATACATGCGGCGTCCTTAACACATGCAACATTGAGCTTGCCGGAACCTGTTTTTGAAAATGCAGCGGCTAAAATTTTGAAACGAAAAGGAACACATTTAAATTATTATCAATGTTAAATCGAAAAAATACAGTTTAATAGAGAGTTCCCCCCTCGCTTACATTAGTCAGAACGATTTCATTTCGGATATTCCAGTGCAGACTTTTAATCGGCATTTTTGAAAAAACTAAAAATTAACGCCATGTTGTCGACAAATTCAAAAATCCGCGAAGACAAAAAATTCGACATTTGTATATTGAGAGGAAAAAAACGGGGAGGAATAACTACTTTTGTCAGTCCGTCGAGTAGTACGAAAAAATATCGTCATCGGACTTGTGCAGCGGCCCCAGGGAGTGTGTGTACCCTTCTTATGTTGAAAAATTAACCGTGCGGGTCCTGATTAAACGGAACCCCCACCAGCGGGACTGACGGGAATTACTAAACAAACAAATCGGGACGCGGTGCAACACGGTCGCGCATCAAAAATCGCGCGCCGCTTATCAAATTTTACTGGAAATTCCTGTTTCGGCGCTGAATACAAACAAAAGATAGGGACAAAAGTAAGGAGAAGGAGAAGGAGAAGCGCGTGATATATTATTTTATCGGAATTATTTTTCGTCCATTAAACCGGAATAAGGGTGGCGAAGGCTGCGTCTGAATCGATAAAAAAAGTCCGATCGAAAGGTAGCGAGCAATAAATAACTGCACACATCCATTGTACGCGCACGTCTATTGATTGCCGGCTATTGTGCGAACGCACTCGTTCGTAGAATAATTGCCCGATGCTGCCGGGCCCTGTTGATAGAGTGCAAAATATAAAAATGAGAAGGAAGGCAAATGAGCAAATTGTCTGTCGTTTAAGTTTGTCCTGGAAGCGCTGCTGCTACTGCCGCCGGGCTTCGTTCGATGATTTACGTTTCACTTGCACGCGCGCACACACGCACACACGCCGAAAGCGAAATCATTTATTTTCATTCAGCTATTATCAGCTCGCTCCGTTCGTTAACGAAATGAATAGCTCGATTAGGACCAGTCGATATATCATTATTCAACTGGCAGCTTAGAACTCAGATTATAATAATAATACACTATATTAGGATATTAAATTATGCTGTACCGGGATATTCCGTGTCGCTGGAATACATTGCAGCCAGGCGACGGCTGGAGATGGCTTCGTCTCTACCTTTCCTTGGCCCTTCGAAGGAACACAAGTCTCATTCGGCAATTTATTTAGACAAATGGTGAAATATGTTTTTTTCGTCCTCAGAGCGTGTCTGCGCGCAGCCATGGTTTTAACTAATGGTCCGGAAACAGAGTTGAATAGCAGCGCCGTATGATTGTCACGCGGGAAGCCGATTTGCCGCCGGAAAAATTCCAGCACCGTGTCCCGTTTTAAATTGCCGCATTCGATCCGCGCTTCCAGCGTCGTCATTTTAAAAATCACTGACAAATTTGCCGAATTACTTCCAACAGCGTCTTGCGCACAAAAGAAACGCACCCCTCCTCTTTCTCCTTGTCGCCTACCTTAGATGGAGTGCTCCGTGTGACGTATAGTAATACTCGGTGGTGAGCTGCTGCCAACAGCTTATCCCCGGCATTAAGTGACGAGTTTTCGGCGCGCTTCCGCGCATTAACTGCACAGTGCCTACCGTCTAAAAGAGTTCGAAAGACGACAAAAAACAAAAAACAAATTAAAACTCATAGAAGCTTTCTAGCAGTTTTCTTCTTCCTCCTACTGCTGCAGTGAGAGAGAGAGAGAGAGAAGGAGAAAAAAGAAAATGCCGGTATCTTTCAGCGAGGGAGGGGGAGCTCTATTGCCGGAACAGGACCGGTGGTAGTAGACAGTCTACCACGAAACTCTTCTATCGAGGGAACCAGCACCGTGTGCGAGATCAGGAGAACTGGTCGAACGACGATAATATCAAAGTTTAACAACTCGGTAGCACTTTTTTCGAAGCAGTAGCAGGTTCTTTCGAGGCACAACAACACTGGAATATAATGAACGAGTTAATTAAGCTGTACGTGACGCTTACACAAGCAGCAGGCCGCCGTTCGACCGAATTGGACGTGGTCTTTCGCCAGGACCCCCCACTACTGTATGTGTCTGGTGCGTAGAGCGATTTGTGTCGTGAGCGGTGCACGTGAACCAGCGCTCCGGACTCGGTGCGTTAGGCTGCTGTCGGTCAACTACTCTCGAGGACCGATGTTCACACCTGTTTCCCGTTTCAGTGTCACTCCCCTGCGGTGGTACGCTGCTAACGGCGAAGGCGGCTATTGCACGGCCGGCCTTAGCGTACCAATTGGTGATGGCTCTTTGAAAGGTATCTCGCATCCCACAGCGCGGAGCTGGTGATGTAACTCCGACTGCAGTCGCGTATCCCCAATTCCGACACTTAGCGAGACGACGGGAACCAGGCATGAGCATCAAATTTTACACAATTTTTCCCATCTTTTCTGCACATGTTTTTCCTGATGGCAAAATGAACACTAGTTTTTTCATCCTTTTAATCATTTTTACAGCGAGCGAATTTTTTCTTATATTTGTCATTTATTAGATACTTATGGAGATGCTCGAATCGATTTTAAAAAGATTTACATAAATTGCAGCGTTTTATTTTCTTTCATTTTTGATTAAGGCGGCAGATAATTACGGTTTAATTTTAAAATGAAAACACTTTTGAAGCGATAGCGATGTAATTTAACGCGAAAACAACTAAGCGCACTGACTGATGAACAAATGTGCCGCAATAGGTAATTTACTATAGTACCGGAATGTAGCTCGCCGGATTTGTTTAAGCAACTGACATAAGACACACCGGGATAAATATGCTGCGTCGACAACTAGTCCGAATTAAAGCACCGGATGTATACGTTCGATGGATGATTCGATTCCGAATCCGCATCCGAAAAAATAACAAACTTACCCATCACTTACAGCACGGTCCGAAATCTTCCGGTAGTGTTGTTGAAGACAGCTGGCGCTTTTGAGACGAAAACAATTCCTCGCGTAGTGTGGTCAGTGTAATCTATCGATTGATTGCCCGTCGGGGAGGTTACCGCTGCTAGTGCCTTTGCAATACATCTCGAGCGAGCAGTGGTGCCCGACACGATAGTGCGGAACTAGTTAATCCTCGTTAATCCCATAACCTTACACACTGGAACACTGAAAGATCAGATCACCAGATTTGCGACGTTTTCATCTCTCTTGACTAGTGTAGCACGAGGAGGGCTGCTACGAGAGACCTAGAGCCGATCGGAGATGTATGTTGCCTATCGGTAAAAAATCTGAATAAAGTTAGACCAGTCTGCTTGGCTGTGAAAAATTCCATTCTGAGACTTTAAATTCTCAACACGACAATTTGGCTAAACAGAAAATATTGAAATTAGGCGGACGTGGAAATTGTTTCAAAGGGCAAATTGTCCGACAGATGTTAAGGTGTAAGAAGTTCGCTAAATTTTGCTACGAATAGTGCATACACGGAGAGTCGTTTGCAAATGTGGCTAAACTTGTCTCCGGCATTTTGCCGAACAGAGCTCTATTATAGTCGGGTGTGTGTATAAGCGTTTAGGATTACATTCCTAGTACAATTTCGAGTAATGCAAAAATAAAGCTTAATTTAGATCTCATTAATGACTCTTATTATATCGGTAATTACGAAACGGATATAAGCTAGAAATCACGGAACGGAATAAGATCGCCAAAATATGAAATCGGACAATTACGAGACTCGTTAAATATCGATATGAAGACCAAGATGAGATTATAGAAGGGAAATTAGAAATTAGGGTGCACGTAAAGCACGGCGAAACGGTGAATATTGACTAAATTTCTGGCTACACCGTGAGAAATTAACGACGGTGGATAATGTGCCGTGTTTTCGTGAGATACCAAAATTCGTATACTGTTTTTGTATCGATTGGAATGTAACGATTTTTTACGAAAGTGTTTCGTGAATTTTTTTTTTATTATTAAATATAAAATAATAGTATTATTTTATATATTATCCTTTAGGCGGGCCGGCAGCTTTGACCCAGCAACTACAGAAATCATGGAAAGGGTTAAATAGAGAAACGATTAGAAATAGAGCTTAGAAAAGATCGAAGTACAGGGACTATATCTGGAGATGGAAAGAAAAGGATATAGGAAGAACTATAAGGAGCGGGAAAACCTAGTGTTAAGATTTTGGAGTACAAAACAGAGCGCTCAGAATCAAGGGCAGGGCATTGAAAGAAGATGTGGTTTGCAATATATAGTGGAGTAGAGATGGAACTATGAAGGGGACAATCGGGAGAGGAGGACAGGGAAAAACGAAAACGTAAAGAGGGTAGAAGGGAGTGATTAAAACGCAGTCAGATTAAGGAAACGATCGCGGAGCGTTGATAAGAGGATTGAAACCACGGCTGAGAACAGGGAACCGGCTGAATTTGAAGATAATGAGAGGCGGGATTAGAAAATAAAGAAGGATAGATGTCCGACCATAGTCGGGAATGATTAGCTGAGGAAAGGAGGATGTCCGAGGTAGGAAAATTACAGAGTAAAGGACCATCGCGGGCGGCCGAATGAGCTAAAAAGTCCGCTAACTCGTTAACAGAATCGCGAGTTCCGCAGTAAAACGTAGTTAGCGGACTACAATTAAAAATTGCCGTACGCAAATCGTAAATTAAAATGTATGCAATCAGTTAAAAGTTACTTTTCCAATGTAAAATATTCTCATCTGCGGGCCACGTCTGAAACATCGAGTTTTACATACATATGTGATAACATCGTTCGCGATCAGGGATGATGATCTTTTAGTATACTGTCTATCGAAAAAAAAAACTATAATTACTGTACAACTGTGTTTATATTTTTGGTAAAACCTGCGTGTCTGGCGTATTACCGTTTTTGAAGAACTCAAAGTTTCTAAACTCATTGTCACGAAATTAACCACTTTACCCGCGGTACATTAAAGGTAGAATTTTAATTTGAAATTATTAAGAAAACTCGAAACTCGCCGTCAACTTTATTAGGTAAATCAATTAAATCCAGGAACGGAATAAAATCTTTAAAAAGACGCATACCTAATACGACCCCCCCCCCTGATAGTTACGAAATCGGCGATTGTGTGTACTTCTTGTCTGTTTCGCTTTTTTCTATAATTCAGCATATTTATTTCGAAAAAATCGTTTAAAATGAAGTCACAAACTTCTCTCTAAGAGTACCTTACAGACTCGTTACAATTGTTTATTCTGTCGACCTAAAATCGCTGTTCACTTCGATTAATCTTGTTTGCTTTGAAAATTCGCGCTTTCCCAGTGCAATTACAAACGGCTCTGGAAGTCAATATATGTCGTATTTGTATAATAATTATTTAAATATCACTGGATCAGTTTTATTTTAAAATGTCGTCATCGACATTAATGAAAAAACTGAGCTTTCGTTCAATTTCAACGGAACGATAGCTTCTTCTTTAGTATTAAATATTATTTTTTAATTTAGCTCATAGAAACTTACTTTTTTAGGTAAAGCAGTTGGATTTCCATGATTTCAGACAGATCAACTTGGTGGAAGGAAAACAATGCTCAAGATGTAAACTATTACTATTATATATATATATATTTTTTTTTTTAACCCCCCCTTGAGCATGTCAACAAAGGATCTTCACCCAGAAGCGAAACGAGGGAGAAGGATCAATTAAATGTAGATTCGATCAGCTATTGATAAGATAAAAGAACTGAGGATAGGAACAATGGAGATCGACGGAAACGATAAGATATACGAGGCACAATAAGGTGTAATGAGTTTGAGTGATAACAGATTGGAACACAAAGAAGTAGATTACATTAACGAGGGATGGACATTCAAAGAAGATATGGTCAAGATCACAGACGGATTCGTCGTCAGAATGAAAAGGATAATTAGGGGAAAGAGTGCGAGATGAAAACAAAAACGTGAGGGAGGAAGAAGAGTATGATTCAGACGTAAACGGATAGTAGGGGCAATAACGGAGCGGCGAAGCGAAGGAAAATCGTAAAACCAAGGTCGCGTGGGAAGATTAGGGTAGATGGAAAAATTTAAGAGGAAGGTTGATTAGAAAAGGAAGAAACGTAAAAATCTGACCAAAATCTAACATGAAACTTTTTGCACAATGGGAGTAAATTAGAAACGGGAATTTTAGAGAAAAAAAAGGTGGAAGGATACAGCAATCTGAGCCAAGGAATCTGCCATTTCGTTACCCTCTATCCCCATATGACTGGGGACCCAGAGCATTTCAATGCGGATAGCGCGAAGTGAGAAGAGAGTGTGAATGAGAGAGAGAATACGGAGGGTAAAAGAAGTCAGAGGAATGAGAGGGGAAATGTGAGGAAATAGCTTTAAGAGCACACATGGAGTCGAAGATAATTAAATATTTAGAAGAAGAACGATGTGAGGAAATATGGATTATGGAACGTGTAAAGATAGTACAAAAAGAAGGGAGACGAAAAGATTCAGAGAAATTAATGCTCGGAATGATGAAAGAAGCTCCAACTCCATTAGGCCCCTTCGAACCATCCTTAAAAATAGCCATATGGGAAGGAAAACGGGATTCGATATAACTATGAAATTCCTGTATAACTGTTGGATAGGAAAGGGATTTGGAGGAAAGAGCTAAATGTAGAATACATTGGGAGGATTGGAGAGATCTGCAAAATTGAAAGAAAAGTAAGGGAGATTGTTATAAGAAATTGTGCAGGATGAAAAGGAATTCAGCCGCAAAGCAATGTGGGCTAGAATAGGAATTTTCTTTGGAGTAAAACGCCAGTTTTGCAGAATAGAAAGATATGAAGAAATAAGTTTAGAGGATGATAACGGTAAGCATTTACACAAGAAGCGATAGTCTAAATAGGATCTGCGGATAAAAAGGGGAGGCGAGTTTGACTCAACGAAAACTGCTGGTACTCGAGAAGATCTAAGAGCACCAAGGCAAAGACGAATACAAGAATTTTGAATTATATCCAGCTTGGAAAGAAGTGATTTTGAGACAGAGCCGTAGATATAGGAACAGTAATCGAATTTGGAATGGATAATCGAATTGTACAAGGAAATAAGGAGTAAAGGATCGCCTCCCCATTTTGTTGGGGAAAGAGCTTCCAGTATGGTTCAGTCTTTTAAGGGCAGAAGAGGAAAGGAAATTAATATGTTCATAAAAGGACAGACGACTGTTGAGAAATACACCGAGATAGCAGAAGCAATCCCTACGAGGGATGAGTTTGGAGTTTAAGGATACAGAAACTAAAGCGGGATTAAAAGGACGGAGAGAAAAGACAATACAAGAGGATTTTAAAGTGGAAATAGAAAGGTTCAAAGAGGAAAGAGATTATTCCAAACTAGCTAGAGACGAATTGACACTTTCGTTAGCATCTACAATATCACGGGATGAGGAAAAGAGAAGAATGCCATCGGCAAAAAATAGAGAAGAGGAGTTCATAGAAAGAGAAGCAACAGAAATAGTATAAATATTAAAAAGAGTGGGACTAAGGCAGGATCCTTGTGGAAAACCACGTGAAACAACTCTTGTAACCTCGAACGAGGAAGAAGACAGGAGAATAGTACGATTTAACATCAAGTTAATAATGAGGGAAGAGAAATGCGTCGGTATGTTAATTGCTATCATTCTATCTCGAAGAGTAGGGAGATGGACATTATCGAAAGCACTGGAAACATCGATAGAAGTAGCTAAACTGTACTGTTTATCGATGAAAAATTTACAGATATAGGAAACAAAAAGACTGACGCAGTCAGCAGGACCTAAGCCTGGACGGAAACCAAACATATTAGAAGGAAAAACGTTATTGTGTTCGAGTCACCAAACCAGGTGCTTGTTAAGCATGCCATCAAACAGTTTTCTGAGACACGATGCTAGGGAGATCGGACGAAGAGAGGAGTTTTTCATAGGGATAAGAATGATAATAAAGGTGTTCTAGGCAGGATGTATGACCCCTCTGGACAGAAAAGAGTTGAATATACAAAGAAGTGTTCGAAGAGCACGTTCGGAGAGCATGATCGGATAACTTTTTTAGGACAGAGAAGGAAATACCATCACGACCTGGAGTGGGGCTGGAATATTTTTTGAGGATAGATTTTAATTCATTAATATTAAACGCAGAGGTAAGAAAATGAGAATTAGAGTCTGCTGTAACAGGAAATAGGCAGGATTCATCAACGTTGGAAACAGAAGCAGGAGCAACAGCACAAAAAAAAGAAGATAAACTATAGGAGGAAATAGTGTGGATAGAAGGACGTTCAGAAGAAGGGAATTTGAAAGCACTGGCCATTTTCCAGATATGAAATTACTGTTATAGATTACCTGAATTTAATCGCAATAATATAAAGTTACCATCCGGGTAAAACACTCGAATAACAAGAAAACTAATATTTATTACGTTTATCCTAGAGGAGGAAATCTAAGAATTAATAACACAGGTGAATTTCAGCTTTAATTAAATTAACAAGTAATATCCCGGATCATGTTTAAAACGAAAAAAGAATTAGCGCGCGGGAAAAGAAAGCAAGGAAATGGCTGAAAGAACGGTGCAAAGAGTAAAGTCTACGCCTCGAATATTTTCATTTTATATTATCCATTTACGCATTTTTTTTGGTTATATATTTTCTTCTTCTTCTTCTTCTTCTTTTTCTTCTTGTTCTTTTTTCGTCTTTTCTTTTTCATTACTTGCCTGCTTGCACCTCTTAAACAAGGTCATGTATGCGAATTTGAATATATGAGCTATCTTTATGTATTTGTGTATAATAGATGCGTAGTTATAATGAGTGTATGTATGCGCATGTTTTTCTATATATATTTACTGGGACACATATTAATTTAGGTTCTTTTCTTTTAAATCTTTATATCATAAACATAAATAGTTTGTAATGTGTTTGATTTGAATAAACGATAATAGGAGTGCCGGACACTCACACAATGAGCATACTTGCCCTGTGAGATCCACAACTTATTTACATATATAAAATAAAAGATAATAGCCAATAGGTCTCAAGAAGAATATTAACAACCGTCTAAAGGGGAATCAGATCGATATTTTCTGTTCACTGCGTTCTTTTATTCCATACGGTTACTGAATTTACTCGGTCATTTTGACCTCGCAAGGGGCTGTGCTCCTTGACCTCTCTTGCCATCATTTCTGCCACTTTCTCTTGTATACTTTGTATAAAATGATCAAAATTTACACCGTAATTCTTACTGGCATCAACATAAAAAAAAATAACATAATCACAAAAATCCTATCCTAACATTTAACTTTCATTATATAAAATTAAGACATTTTTTCGTTACATATTTCGTTACATATTTCGTTACATAAAATTGTGACATTTTTAAAATAAAAATCACAAAAATCTTATAAAACACAACAAACGTTACATAAAATTGTGACCTTTTTTGTTACATAAAATTGGGACATTTTTTTCTAATGGGGGTAGCTAAGAATTTCGTATATATATATGTGTATATGTATATCGGTATATAAAAAACTAAGCACTTTCAGATTGCATAAATGCTCGCTACGTCAGGGAACTTTTTTTTCGGGCTCGTCAACTAGATCCAGAAACGATAAAAATAAGAGTCAGCTAATTAAAACTTAATTCGATCGGAAATAGCTGAAATAAAAAAACCAATGGCAGGGACAGCAGACTGAGAAGCAAAGGGCAGGATATTAGGAAGAAAAAATAAAAAAAAGAACGTTCTACATAATAAGCAGAGTACTCAAAGATAATGTGATTAGCATCACAGATAAAACTGGTTCGTTTGGATGTAGAGAGCATAATAAGGAGGGGAAACCAATGTAAGACGATAGCGGAAAGAGGGCAATAAAGTGTAATCGAAGTGTAGGCGAATAATAGGGACAATAACAGAACGTGGAAGAGAAGGGAATTCTGAGAACCAAGGATTAGTAGAAAGGTTGGAAACTAATTCACATTGAACAAACTAATATGCATTTCCAAAAAACATCAAAAAACTTTTTGGTTTAAAAAAGTACGCATCAACTAATTCATGCTAATATTTCAAGGTTATTTAAAATCTCTACCTACAAGATACACCCCAGTCACGAAAACACAATCAGTTGAACAATACTTTTCGATCTGCGTAGTATAACGGGAACACATACGCAAACTTAAACGTAGCCGAATTGTTCAAGCAAATACTTCTAGAGCAGCCGCGGCGGAGGTTCCAAATTGCGAGGTCGGCACGCAGCAATTTACCGATGAATCGGGAAAAAAATTAAATAGATTACTTGAAATATTTCAGATTAACATGCAAAAGCGTCAAGCCCGCTCCCGGAAGCCTTTGACGAATAACATAAAAAAACACGAGATTTGTTGTTATTTCCTTTATGAGCGCAGTGATGACTGCTAGCATTCTCTGTAAACTGGACAGAAGTGAAAACCTTATAGTCGACACGTGCTTCAGCACATTTCCTTAGTAAAGCATTGCAATTAAAAACCTTTGAAGTTTTTTTCCGAATTAGCTTTTTGTTTCGTATTAATTTGTGAACATTTTTTTCTCTTTTGCGGCTCTTCTTCCTATAACAAATTGGCAAATCCTTTTACCACTCTCATTTACATTCGCTAAACAGTTCCTCTCCGATTTTATTATCCGGGCCTTTTACCCGATAAAAAGTTCTGGACTTATATTTAGTAAGAAGGAACTGCTTTTGGTGGTACGCAATTATAAGTTAGGGCCATCGAAAAATATTCGTATTCAGCTTGGAAAGGTGTGAATTTGTCCCAAACGAGAATTTTGTAAAAAAACGAAATATTATCGTTGAACAACAAGTTCCTCTAATCGTAAAGCCGTCAAAAATCATTCGTAGCGAAATTATCTTCAATGACAGTGCTGAGAGTCACTAAAAGTGTGCTTGTGATTTCTGTAGACTGGGAAAAAATTTAAATAAAGTTAAGACGCTTTAAAGTTCAACCGAATTTCACAGTTTCGTCAACAAATACGAATTCGAAACAAAAAATGTAGTTAAAATGTTTCACGTCAAACGATTTGTCGGATTTTTTGATAACCTTCTTGAGAACTAGATTAAGAATACCGAGGAAACCACAATTAAGCCGTAGATTAATAGTTAAAAGTAGCAAAATGTTTACAAAAATCGTGAAAGAATCAAGAGGAGACGATATGGGACCAAAAGAAGAACAATGGAAACAGCTAAAGTATGATATCATAATGGCGGTAAAGAAATCAATCGAGAGAAGAAAAAGTGATAGACCATGGATAACGGAAGAGGAGATTTTGAATTGAAAAGAGAAGAACATTGAAACATCGTTTGGAGAGGCACAGTGGATTTATAGTCGAGAAATAAAACGAAACTGAAAAAAAGGATAAGAAAGTTTGCGAAAAGATACACAGCGTCATGTAGAAAATAACGAACCGCATGATCTATGTGAAAGCGTGAAACTACTCTCTCGGGATTCGAAGAATTGAGCAATGAAACACATAAATACGGTGTAATGTAAGAACTGAACTAAAGAAGATCACCGAAATATGGAGCGAATACTGTCAAGCTCTGTACAGTAACATGCAACGACGTAGTTGATGAAATGTAGGATAAAAGGGATAATCCTTTAGAAGAACCTGAACCAGAAGTTCTGATGAGTGAAGTTAAGGAAGCCATTGAGCACTGTTGAAAAACAGTAAGGCTACATAAAGTGACAAAATACTTCCGGCGAGATATTGAAACAGATTGAGAAAGAAGAAATCGCTAGAATTCACTCGATATGCAATACTATGTAGGTGACCACCAGTGGCCACAAGATTGGTGCCAATCCAGTGTACATACCTCTAAAAAAGGGGGAGGGGGAGCGCAAAAAACGAAATGTGATAAATCTTAGACAATATCTGTGGCATACGAGCAAGATATTTTTACAGATACTAATTAGCTACGTACAAGTGGCTAAAAAAAATACCCGAAGAGCAGTCTTTATGATGGAGCACATGGGAACCAAATCGCAACGTAAGATTATCGACAGGAAACGCGTAAAACTTCGCAACGAAAATACAGTTGGAAGCCCGAGAATATAAGGAAATTTGAAAAATTTTTACATTATTCCGTAATTTGTATTCGTGTATATTGTTGAAAATTTTATTTATTAACGCAAGTAATTTGTAAAAAGTGTCTTTAAGTAACCGAGGTTTTTAATTTAAATACTTGACTTTAATATTTCACTTCCATTAGCATACAAGTTTCACAGATGATCGTAAATACTGTAATTTATTACATTTCCGATTATCAAATTGTTTTAGTCCAAAAATTGTCCATACATATCAAAATATCAAAAGCACACCGGTAAATGACGAAGCTAAATGAATATGCTAACAGACATAACAGCATTCCGTGATACGTTGAAGATTCTTTACAATCTCAAGTCCCCCGGAAGAAGCGGCAGAAATGAGATGACGATATAAAAGTTCTACTAAATGCAAAATAATTCGTACGCAAAAACTACTATCAAAAACTTTTTTTTTTTTTTTTGTGTGTGTTCAAATGTCACGTTTTAATATATGATTCGTTAATCGTTCCAACAACAGTAATATGGCACTATTTTAAACGGAAACACCGATTTGACGCAGCAACTAAAACGATCAGCCAAGGTAGATCACGGCGCAGTCAGAATACGATCACATCGACAGCACGAGACTTACACCGATTTAGAGTATCGACCTCTCACTTAACGTACCTCTCTCAAATAATTCTCTCTATGCGGCGTTTATAGAACTGCCATTTGGACAATTGCATGGACTGCGACAAAGTTCTCTCTGATGACAGATACGTGATAAAAATGCGAAAATAAAAAAAAAGCACAAAGTCGGCTATTAAAATATGATAAAATTCGTTTTTAAGTCTAAGCGCGTACTACTATCGTTTTCATAACGGCAGAGTTACACAGGTTTGTTTTTCGAAACCGGTTCTCACGTAGAACATTACCGAAAACATAATTTGACCGTAAAGTATTCATAGCGAATTTTTTTTTTCTTTTTTTTTATTTCCTTTTTTTTTTTTTTTTTTGATTTGAACAAGTTGCCGAGGTTAATTCGTTATAGTTCTAAAAATAAACTCGAAAACGTTGCGTAAATGGAACAGGAGCGGTTTAAGAGAGCGCACACGTATGCGCCTATAGGTATATTTACACATAGATAGAAGCGCGTTCCGTGTTATATTCGGTTTTCCATTATTTACTTAATCAATTTCAGCATCGTTCGGTTTTTTCGTGATAGCGGTTGGTGTGCATGTGTAAAAAGTGAAAATATAATAATATGATTACGGGCGCGTAATTCAGGGAGATTTCGGAAATTAATTATAATTTATGGGCTAGTGGCGCGGCGAATCAAATGTCTGCGCTATCGTTAAAGGTGCCACTTTAGCATCGGTCCGACTGCGAGCGATATAAAGTGCTAGGCGTCCGTGTGTAGTAATAAGGAAACAGCAGGCAGTGGAAGTATTTCATTGGAAACCGGTAGCGATATATCAAAAGCTACAAGATGGGTTATAATGATAAAAGGCCCTAAGGGTTGCTCCGCGGTCCGTCCATATATCTCTTTATGTGTACAATAATATTATAAAGGTTGCTCGACGGAGCCATTTCGGAGTAGACCTAATGGATACCATGTAGCGAGCTGCTATAAAGACTGGGATCAGAAGATCCCAAGTCGTGTCGATGATTTGTGATTATGATAGAAGAGGATAGCTCTGCTCGATTACATACTATTATACATGGCAACCGCCTATCCGACATACACTACCATTATCATTATTAAACAGCCAGCATATAGCATATCCTTCTTTCTCCGACTCTGATTCCGCGTCGAATTTTAACAGCTATCGGCCCAGCACACACATATGTATGTTAGTAGCGCTGCAATCTGGCCGCACAACAGACTCCTCATGTATCATTAGCGCACTGCCTAAGTTAAAATTAATAGCCTTCGGAGGCCAATTTTCGGTTACACCCCTCGCGCCTTTATCGGACTTTTTTTGACAGTTAAGATAGGCTTTCGTTGTTCCCACTATTTATTATACCGTAGAACCCTTTCCTCGTTCCACCTAATAATGATTTAACTTTCTATTTTCTATCGTCATTTTACCCGCTTCCTAATTTACTTATCTTAATATTTTATAGGCCTTCTCCTACATCCTTTCCCCCCCCCACCCTCGGCGCCATTTTTTTCCCCCTTCAGTTAGTCATCTCTGTGTTCTCTGTTTGACGGCGGTTAAAGCGTTTAGACGCTTTATTTTTTTTGTGAAAAAAAACAAAACAAAACAACTCATTCTCTTGAAGACCATCGGTGTGAAACAGTTACGAATTGCGAATATGTTTAAGGCGCGCTTTTTCGGTGAAATTAAAATTTTGAATTTTAAAATGTTTGAAAATAAGCTGAAATTTTGACCGTTAACTGCCGCACTTTTAAAAAAAAGTCTATGTTTCTACCGAATTCTACGTCTGCCGCAATTAACGATCTAGAAATAGGTGTTTTTTATTTTTACTTATACAGAGAGTTTTTACAGTAATTATAGTCCAATTACCGGCGTAAAAATGTCAAATATCGCGGCTAGGTGACTGCACCTATTAAACTGTTAGCCGTAACATTTTTTATATAATAACATATGTAGTAATCGTAATCTAGGTATGTTTTTTCTGTTTTGCAACATATCGGTCAAGTCTATCCACAGATTTCTAACATGCTGTGTTGTACACGTAATATATTCTTATTTGAATATATCGAAAAAAGTAAACTTAAATTTCTATCGCGGATTAGTAGTCATGTTTCGACGTACGCAGATTAATATCAAACTGTAAACGATTTTTTATTTTAATTTTATATTGATTTAGGTTTTCTGTGAAACAAAAGTTCAATGTTTGCGCTATGTACACAGCTATGATTATAATAAACAAGATTGTAATTTTGTTTCTGTCAGATAAACGATAACAAGCGTGTCGGGCACTCACGCAACGGGGACATACTTGCCCTGTGAGACTCGTAACTTATTTTTTGAAAAAAACCGAAGAAATTTCCTTATCCGTGTAAAGAAGAAAAATTTTAGGAATTTACTATAAATTATTAATATTTTTAACAAACATTGACATGAAATACGTGTGATAGTGCTTTTTCACTTCAAGCTTCTACAAACGTGCATATAAACTTTAGGAGAGTCTCTATGAGATCGAATTAATCGTCCTATTTCTCTAGCCTCTTGTTTAAGAAAACTTTTTGAACGAATGATTAATAGGCGCCTTATCTGGTGGCTAGAATATAATAATGTTCTTCCTGATAACATGTTTGGTTTCCGTCCTGGCTTTGGTTCTTCTGATTGCATATCCCTTTTTCTCTCTGATATCTATAAATCTTTCATCCACAAAAAATTTACTATCTCTGCGTTCGTTGATGCTACCTCAGCTTTTGATAAGGTTCACCTTCCTTCTCTTCAGGATAAAATGCTTTCCATTAATATTCCTCTTGAGTTTACATCCTTAGTTATTAATCTGTTTCGGAACAGAACTATCCATCTTTCTACCCCTTTCTTTTCTGATTCCAGGACAGTTTTTCGAGGTCTTCCGCAGGGATCGTGCCTTAGTCCTACCCTTTTTAACATTTATTTCCTTAGTCTTTCTTCTCTTTCTATTCCATCTAGTTCGCTATTCTTTGCCGACGATATTCTCGTCTATTCTTCTTCTGATGATCTGTTTTCTGCTAATGAGGAGCTTAATAACTCCCTTGCTATTTTAGAAAATTCTTTATCTTCTCTTCATCTTTCTATTTCCCCTGAGAAATCTGCTGGTATCGTTTTTACATTTCGTCCTTTTGATCGTTCCTTGGTTAACCTTTTCATGTGCCAGGTCCCTATTCCTTTACTCACTTCCTTCTCCTACCTCGGTGTAATTCTTAATAGTACTCTGTCTTTTCATGATCATATTAACTATCTCTGCACGTCTGCTCTCAAAAGACTAAATTTTTTGAAGGCATTGTCTTCCCCCAAATGGGGTGGTGATCCATATATTCTTCTCATGCTGTATAAATCCATTATTCTTTCTAAGTTTGACTATTGTTCATTTCTTTATGCCAGTGCTCCTGTTTCCCTTCTCGTCAAACTTGATCGCATCCAAAATTCTTGTCTGCTCCTCTGTGTTGGTGCCCTGAATTCTTCTCCAATTCCAGCTCTTCTGTCCGAAACTGGCTTTGTTCCTCTTTGTATTCGAAGACTTCACCTTGGTGAAAGGTTCATGATTAGACGTCTGCAGATCTCTCCTTCCAAACTCATGAATTCTTATCGATATATCCGGGTCAACTGGCGTTTTTCTCCTCGTAAGATTCCAATTCTTTCTCTCATCTCTTCTCGACTCGTTCCACTTTCTCACTTTGTCCTCTCCCAGAACAAATCTCCATACTTTACCTTTAACTTCTCTGAACTGTCTCATCCGCCTAAGTTATTCTCTTTACCTTCTAATATTAAGTCTCTTCCTCGTTCTGCCATTCACGAAGAATTTAATCACACTCTTTCCTCTCTATTTCCTGCTCACATCACGATTTTTACGGATGGCTCGAAATCTGCTTCGGGGGTCGGTGCCGCTTTTATTCTTCCTGCTCTCAACTATTCTGAATCATTTCAACTTCCCTCCTTCTCTTCTGTCTTCCTAGCCGAATCCACGGCTATTTTGCGTGCGGTCCTCTTTATATCTTCAACTTCTAATTTAGTGAATTTCCTTCTATGCTCCGACTCGAAGAGTGTTTTAGTAGCTATCGCATCTCCCCTTCCTGAACCCTCTTCCTGTCCTATTATTCTTTATATACGCTCCTTGATTTTCAATTTATTAGCCTCCCGTTCTATCCATATTGACCTGCTTTGGATTCCTGGCCACTGTGGTATAGCTGGTAACGATCTTGCTGACTCGTTAGCTTGCTCGGCCGCAGTAAGTGGTCGTTTCATAAGCAGATTTCCTTCCCAATGTCTTTACTCTCTCTCTTTTCGTTCTCACCGTGACTTTTGGACTGATCTCTATCCGTCCTTTTTCTCCAACCCTGACTCCTTTTACCTTGCTTTACAGCCTTCTCCATCCGTTTCTCCCTGGTTTAATAATTTTCCCAGTATCAGCCGTTCTGTCATTTCTTCCATAGTTCGCCTTCGTTTTAATCACAGTCTGCTCCCGGCTTCTCGTTTCCGCTTTGCTCTGGTTCAATCTCCTTTGTGTCCCTTTCATCCTCCAACCTTCAATGGCTCGTGTGATGCAAATCACGTACTATTTGAATGTTCCTTTATTTCTACTGAACGCGCGATCCTTTATTCCAATTTGCTTAGCCTTGGCCTCCCTACACCTTACAGTGCCCTCTATATTCTCACTTTTCCATCTCCTTCTGTTGTTCCCTTGTTATCCGCATTCATTTCCTCTGTCTCTAATCGTTTCTTGATATAACTTGTCGCTCCATATGTCCTTCTATTCTTTTAATCTTTTGTGCTGGGTAAATGTCCTGTGCTGGCGTGCCCATTTAAAAATAAAAAAAAAAAAAAAAAAAAAAAAAAAAATTAAATATTCCCCTTTTAGTTCAATGGTTACACTTATAATCATGGCTGCAGAGCAATAGTGCTGTTTTTTTACATTGAACAGGTAGATAAAAATGAAGCTAAAAATTAATTACATAAGAACACGTATAAGAAAATAATAAATTTCATTAATTTATCTACGCCATGTTTCGGAGCTAACATAATCGCGGCGTACTAATGATAACAAAATTAAATACTTAGTGTCCACATATATAAAATTTAAATTCACTATTGAATATTAAAAGTTACAAAAAAGGTTGGTGTAACAAATGATAAAATACCGGTCAAACAAGATGTACATCCCATGTAAGATATCACATTTTCTTCTTCTTTTGTCTTATCTTAGCGAACGTTGACGACCAATGTGTTCAATGATTCCCTATTACGTGACACATCCATTAATTTCCTTATAGTATTGTTGATACCTATCCAGCTATTTTTGTTGTCTAGCCAAGACATTCTCGGTCTGCCACGTTTTCCGTCTACTTTTCCTTGTAATATTAGTTGCACTAGCTCATATTTGTCTCCTCGCATAACGTGGCCCAGATAGTTGATTTTTCGCTTTTTAATTAGGGTCGGTAGTTCCTCAGTTTTTTGTAGACATCGTAGCACTTCTTTATTAGTCAATTTCTCCGTCCAGCTGATCTTCAAAAGCCGTCGATAAATCCACCTTTCGAATGCTTCAATCCTCTTCGATGCGGCTGCCGTGAGCGTCACATCGAAAAAGAGCTGCGCGTATGATTATTAATAAATTGATTTAAAACGTGGGTCCACTCACTGCGATAACCTAGGTAGTTACATGCAGTGTGTGGTTTAGTAAGTGAAGTAGGTCCCATACCCTTGACAGGGCGTTGGGATTGAGAAGTTAAGGTTCACAATGTACTAACCCTAACGGCACTAATGAGAGTAGGGGAGCCAGTTACTTTCTCTCGGGCGCCTTTACTTTCCCAGATTTCTCTGGTACCCAATTATTTTAGGCTGGGTAAACTCGGGAGCGACTTGGATCCGGTACGAGACAAATCTCGAACCCGTGACCTCCGACTTAGTAGCCAAGCACCTTAACCACTAAACTACCACGCTGCCTTGTGGTTTAGTACCCCTCCTTAAATAAAAAAAAAATAAATAAATAAATAAACAACATTGGAACAGATTTTAACATAGTAAAAATTATCAATAACTAAGAATTGATGAATACAGTTGAACTATTGTTTATTGACATTTACAAAAAACACTGTTTCAATAAAAATATACCTTACAGTACAATTAAATTAATAATATATTACAAATAATTATATTCAATTCTGAGTATGTGTAACGTACTTATATATCACAGTCAATAATATGTAAAATAATAATTTTCTAGTCCGTGAATTTTCCTATAATATTTTTTTTAAATTCACTTGATTGTTACTTAAGCACTTCTATAATTTTTAATATTTAAACTGAATTTTCGATTACATATATATATATATATATATATGTATGTATTTGTCGATCATTTATTAATATTTTCATTGTTTGCAATTTTGTTTATGTTACACTGTTACTCTTAGTACAATAGAGCTTAATAGAATATATTATTATTTTAAGTGTGTCATTACTGGTTTATAATTCATTTTCAACGTCATTACAAAATGATACAACGGTAGAAGATGCCAATAATCAGACCTTAGATGTTTATATTTTATTAAAAAAGCGGTCGTTTGAATTCAATTTTTAAAGCGAATATTCGTATACTTTTCTTTTTTTGTTTTATATTCAATTTTAAGAGTTTATTCAACAATTTTCAAGTATTGATATTTATTTTAAATTTTCTTAACTTCTACGGATACAAATGTAACCATTGTTACCAAAGGATCGCAACATAATTTGTTATAAAAATTCTTACAGTTTTGATTTTCAAATTTATAAAATGTTACCGGACAAGGAAAAATTGTTTTTATTCGTTTCATGACAATAAATTTTTATTCCAATTTTTTAAACTGTTATGTATTTAAGCACGAGTAAATAATAGATATATAGCAAATTCAGAAAATTTACAATTAATAAGAAATGGATATCACACCGGTTTCGTAGTCACTTACATTGTGCTAGGAACTGTAACATTTTATTTTTTTTGGCTGTATAGTACGTATTGATTTTTCTTTTCCGTTTTATAACATAAAACTTTAATTTTAGGATGTTATTGCTGTATGTGTCGGCAATAAAATATTTTTGTTTTGTTTTTTTTTTTTCTGTTTCGAAACTTACATAATCGTCCTTTGTTACATTCGTTGGAATACTAATAGATGTTTTGTAAGAAATATTTTACTTATATAATTCCATTATTTACCGCGCAGCGTATAGAGAAAGCGTTGGAGTGTATCATAAATGTTATTTACTGTAATGACCAGTTAATCTTACTTGCTGACAGCGAAAGCGCTTTAACAGCTTTCGGTTGGAATAGTTTCAATTACAGTTATCGTCTGGTCATTTACGATATTAGGGAAAAGTACTTAAATATCTCAAGACAAAGGGGAGTACATCAACTATGTTGGATTTCAGGACATTGTGATCTCCTTTACGGGGACCTAGTTGACGCTGCGTTTAACAGAATTATTTTTCCGTATATTCCTTCAACTGACCTAGTTGAACTTATCAAAAGACAGAACAGAGATGACTGGTTAACATATATTCGTGAAACTCTTCATACAGGTAAATCATACTTCAGTTTCTGCTTATGACGAAAGGTGACGATAGGGAATTAACGGAAGCGAGAAAAGGGAAGCCATGATGAATGAAGTTGAGAAAAATAAAAGCGGAGATGAAATTAAAAGGACTGCCATAGTTGATACGAGTAGAAATTGTATGTCTTTTCTAGTTAGGATAGCTGAACTCCCATAACAAGAGTGAAGCGCCGGAAATTAAGATCGAATGATGTTCCGCCAAAAAGTAAAACGATACTAACATTGCGTTAATCCAACGGCCTCTTGAAATAGAGCGGAGAACAAAATTAGGAATATTCACATCAGAGGACGGAAAGTGAGGAAGAAAACGAAAACGAGAAGGGTTGAAAGAATTTAATCGACCGAAGCTAATGAAAAAGAAAGAGGAGACGAAGGAAAATGAAGACTGAGAAAAAATCGTTTTCGCAAAATAACACAACTGAGGATGTTGATTTAGATGAAAAACGAGATTAGATAATAATATCTACCCCGCTCGCTTAAAAATTATTACGAAATAGTCATCGTAGAGAGGGATACGGCAGTAATAATGAGTGCAGGAACTAGAAGTTAAAAGCTGAAGGTTATTCGACGAGGCCTTTCAAAAAAGTAATCGTTGCTTCCTGGTCGTTGTATGCTATCAAGAACCTATTTAAAACAGGTAAACGCCATCGAGAAGATGCCTAAAGGAACATGCGAGAGAGGATAGGGTAGAGTTGAACGAGTTAGTCGCCGTCAGATGAGGAACTGTCTGGGTTTTCCGCCGACTGACTAATGGTCGCTGTAGATATTAAACAACATCGAAGCTCCCGCGAGGTAGTCAGCTCCGCTATGCATCGTCACCTGCTTTTCTTACCTTTCGCACCAGATACCATCTTCCGCGAACAATGATATATTATGCAGCACTTTCGTTAGACGGTATCTTGGCGCATTCGCAAAGTGAAGTGAATGTAAACAATTTTAACCGACAACGCTGACCGGTGAAAAAAGAAATTGGTTCCACCTCGGCACGACATCGCACAAGCGAACATCGTCGTCATGCGTCGAGGGACAACATTTTTGCCCGTCGTCACAGAGCAGCCAAGTTAGTTTTCGTTTGTAGAATAATCGAACTAACATATCGGCAGCGCTGAGTGTAATTAAGTGCAATTAAGTACAATTAAGTACAATTAATAGCGGCATCGAATAGAAATCATCAAAAAAAAAACGAAATAATCGCCCGCGAGGCAATTACGTAACATCGGAATATCGATATAATAAACTGCCCTCGATTGGAAATCGAACACCCTCAAGTCGGTCCGAAGTCTTTCGCACGCAGCGCGACTATCGCGAGCAGCGCCCGATCATTCACATTTATACAGGTACTAGTAGAGGCGGTATCGATACGAGCAAAGATGCAACGAGCGAGCGTTCCGACGTCTGCCCATTCACCGGCACAAGTGGCTCGATTGGTACCGGATAATTCGGTCGCCTTCGGACAATTCGAAAGTACGACCAAAGCACAGGCGACCATTTGACATGTGTGTTCGGGTTCGCCGAGACGCATTAATACGGCAGTGCTTAGCGGGAGATGGTGCGCAGCCAGAATAAGTTTTACTTGGTATCTGCCGCGCCAAGACGATAATCTGCATCAGTTGAGCGCTTTCCCGGTTCGTGTCCGCCTTTATGGATCACCTCTGTAATTACATTCGCTCTGTCGCACAGTCGCACAGTCGGCTGCTACCGCTTTGTTCGACGCAGGAACAGTGGAGGACGACGACGTGGCTGTTTTATATTGTTGCTCTTTTAATTTATAAGGCAGTTTATCAAGTTGTCTTTGAGAGGATTAGACGCCCGCCGAGCTATAATGGGCTCGAGAATGAAATATAAGTCATAAATTAGCCTTCCGTTCGGTTCTAGCCTCTACGTCATAACCGTCGCGTTGTTTGCAGCGCGCAGAATTCTCGGTGACATCCCCTGGGGCCAAGACACCGTTCCACGGTCTTCTTTTGGGCGACGACCACCGCGAGGTGCGCCACTCTTACACGGCAGCAGATTACAACATTATAACACGTGTTTGTTATTTGTATGCGTTTTTATGTGTTTATGTGTGTGTGTGTGTGTGTAGGTGTGCGTGTTAGAGAGGGCAAGCGGAATAAGATTATGTAGAAGGCCCGGCGGAACGGTAGTGTGCTCCGCGCGTTTGGTATATGCGCACATATTGCGGTATATTTTTCCGGTCGGACGAGCCGGCTGCGGGCGAGAATTACAACAACAATGGCTATGCTCGAGACATGGTTTATTATTCGCAAAGTGCAATATTTCAACCGATGACGTCAGTTCTACGCGGTCTTTAGCGCTGTTGACTGAATTATCATTATACCATTAGGCTGCGCGTTGCAAAAATTCATTTTAGGATTAACCGCCTGACGATGAGTAGTGCGATCCTGAAAAAAACGGATAAATTTCATTTTTAATTAATCCCCCCCTCCCCCTCTCTTTGCAGGCGCGCGCTGACGAACCGTTCGGGACTGTATTCCGGTGGGCATTTGACGGAAACGTTTTCTCCACTCATCCTCCCGTTGTACTCGTTTTTGTTTTTTTCTTTTCTTTATGGGTACATTTAAGCAGTTTTGTTTGCAGTGTTTCCGTTTAAGTGTGCGTTTAGGCAAACTCTATGCGTGTATCTTCGTTTATTTTAAATAAATGTAACGTAAGGATCATCTTAAAAAAAAGTTTAATTAAGACCAAATTTTTTTTTTTTTTAATTCTACGTAAGAAATTGGGCTGAAAATTTTAAAACACACCCCGGATATGCCGCTCTCAGTGATAATTACATTACGAATAACTTTGGTTAAAAATGTCTCAGAGTGTCTTTAAGAGACTTTCGCGATAATATATATTGAACATACAAAATAGTAAGAGTACTAAACATTTTTGTTTCATTATTTTCAAAGATGTGTAGGAAATATTTGCAAAATTGTGTTTCATAAATTAACTAAAAAAAAAAAAAACTATTTTATTTGTATTGAGAGGGCATGGTGTAGAATTTTAATACTGCTTTCATTTATATATATATATATATATATATATATATAATTTCAGGGTTTTATACTGCATGCAACGCTGTTACATGAATTTTCTGGGCATTAATATAAGTGCTGATTAGATCTATTCTTTGATTAATCATGTTTCTGAAGAGATATTCACGATTTCGTATAATGCACGGACATTTTATTTAATAAAACATCTATGCTAAAAATTGTGTAGAAAGAAACATGAATTTCTCGATAGGTTCATGATAAATATATTGCGGATACAACTGCGTTAAAAGGACTTTTGCTTGACGTTTCGGCAAGCTTACACTGACCATGATCAGAAGCGAACTCATTCTGGAATAACTGAATTTACACAACTTCTAAACAGTTTAAATAAACCATTTTTTTTTTTTTATAATCGAAAAAAATATTGACCTTTTCACATATTATGTAAAACTGTTTTGTATTATACAAAATGACTAAAGATTGTTTATGTATTGGTAAAGTACACGAAATATATACGAATTTTAATGAAATATCTATGCTATAAATGGGATCAGATATGTAATAATGAGATTATATACATGTTAAAATACCGATAAAAAAGTGTATATTTTTCACTGAAACATCTTCTGCACTATGAAGAGCCGCAAGGCCGTGTCCACGGGGTGGGTTTTGGGGGTTAAATCCCCCCCCCCATGAGAATTGAAATAGTTATTATAAATACACGAAAATCTGAAAAAAATCAAAAATTTTAAATAAATATTGATGATTTTTAAGGGTGTTCTTACCTTTAAAAGAAAAGAGAAAAAATATGCTCTATATTTTTAGGTACTTCATTAATATTTTATGCAAAATTTTTTATTACGAGTATAATCAATAACATATGTAATTTTTATAACGGGAACTCATTTATGTAAGTTATTAATATATAAATCGAAATGATGGAAATTATTAATAGTATGAATATTAGTGAAAAATGTATCGTTATTTATAAAATAAATATGCGAAGATAATTTTCAAAACTCCCCTTCAAAATTCTGGGCACGGGCCTGAACAGCCGGGAATTTCTCGAATCACAATTGTTTATAATATGTGTTGTTTTAAAATACACTTTTACTTGAAACTCGTACAATAGTTATTATGCATATTACTTTATCCGTTATATTCATTTCAAAAATAAATAATAACGAATACACACTGCGAAAAAAAAAAAAAAGTTTTACAATTGATTTCAATTTTTTGCTGTTAAATTGATACTTTTATGAAAATTAAAACAATAGCAGTTGTATGAGTATAAGTAAAGTAAAAAAACATGTTTTATTACTTTTAAACTAGTCTTATCTATTATGAGCATAAAGCCTATGCGAGGGTGATCATTTTCAATATTTTAAATAGTGAAAATTAAATGCACCCGACGCTGCCTACTAAGAGTGGTGGTTGCTAAATTCTGGAATGTGAGAAAATTTGCGTCCCTGAAAATTAACATGTAGCATTTTTTGAAAATAACAAAAAATGCCAATTGCTTGCTTAAAATTAAAAATTAAAAATTAAAAATTAAAAATTAAAAATTGAAAATTAAAATTAAAAATTACATTTATATTTTATAGTGAATTAAGTACGGAAAAATCTTTTATTGAAAAGTAATATTCGCTGCTAACGCACTTGCATATTAATCCTAATTGTGAATGTAGCGCGCCAAATAGCATGCTTAAGACGTTCGCAGAATTAAAGTTTTTGCATTATTAATATGATGTTTTATTTATATTTTATATGACAACTATTAATTATATTAATAAAAATGATAATACAAATGATTATCAAGAAATAAAATTACTCGTAATTATCGATTATCACAATGAAATATTTAAAACGCGTCACTTAAACATCGTCGCGATCAATGGTAATATTAAAGATATGTTTCATACTATTGTCGTAATTCTGATGATGTTTAAGTGAATCTCAATGGGCGCATTTTAAATATTTCATTATAATCGTAAATTAAGAATTTTGCACATGAGTATTTTTGTTTTTCTTTTTTTTTGTTTACCGATTAATCAATTTCTGTAGCGTGATTTCGAAGGTGTTTCGCTGTTCTAAGGCCACTCCAAATGATTAGTAATTCACTCGTTTTCGCAACGTCCTAATCGTTCTCTGATCTGCTTACATACAGTAATTATATCCGTTGCCAACTTATTCATCCATCCTCGGTACACATGACGCTGTTTTGGCAGCACAATCCTAAATTGTGATTTTCACGTTTGGAAGACCAGTTTCAGCTGGCATTTGCAGAAGAAAATAACGCCCGTTTTTACCAAACACTAACGAATCTGGGTGACAACGTGCTACCGGCTGCAAAAGATATAATGAATTCGTGCCATCTTAATGAATATAGCACATTCAAAAATACCCTAGTTAGACATTTTAAAAAGTTCGAGATGGCCAAATTTCATCGCTTGCTCCGTGATTAAAGTCATCTTGTCTCTTCTGGCACTCTGAGAAAACCCTTCTGTCGGAAGAAATTAGAGGTAGCATTGTTCAGACATTACAGCTCGAATGATTAACAGTCTCAAGTGTCGATCTTGATAAATATGGGCGGGTAAATCCCGCTTTCAACACTGGCAAACACTGCTGACCGCATCTAGGCAGTTGTCCAACTGACCACTCACCCGTCCTCTAAACCAGCTGTTAACTGCTTATAGGCACAATTAAATGATTTAACGAGTAAAGTTGATCAATAATTATCTGCTGAACCGCAAAATCTTCGCTTCACTAAGCCGAACTTTCAATCATGCTTATCTACTTATACTAGATCCGGGTAGATTGTGCTGATATCAATATGCCCTGTTGCTATCACATTAACTTCGAGCTTGACACAAAAAAAAATACAAGCCTCCTTTTTTGTTCGTATAATTCGAAACTTATCAACTGAACAGTTGATGGATTGCCCTTGTACATACTTGTACATACTAAAGCCCCACTAGCCTTTTCACAGTTCAAGCTTTCGAATTTTTAATCGTTTTACTTTGGGAATTTTAAAAATAAAATGGTACTACAATTCCCAGTAATATTTATTTAAAGAAAAAAAAAGGAGAACACGAGTACGTCGAGCAAATAAAGTGAAATTTGAAAATTTGAATTTAAATATCTTAAAAACTAAAACCCGTAGTAGGATAATGTGCGTGAAAAATGTATTTTAAAATTAAATCTGAGCACACTTGTTTGCATTTTCAAATTTACCTTTGCATGGTAACTCTGATAATATTTCAATTTGTTTTCTTAGAATCTGCGTTATAATACTTTAAGTCGTATTTTATAATCCTTTCATTTCAAAAGTTAGCATCTTCGAATTTAAAATTGTGCTTCACCTATTTTTCTAAACTCTAAGGATGAAAATAATATACATAGATTAAAAATAAAAATCAATTCTGCAGCCACTATGGAACGGATTGTGAATAGTGATAAGGTTTTTGAGCGGTGCGATAATTAAAACTGAGTAAAAGTTATCGCGTTTTCTTCCTTCATTTTTCGTATGTTGTTTCACGGCACACACTTCATCTAGGCACACCCCACACAACATATAATTCACTTTTGCAATGTCCCGTATACATCATCTATTGCGTTTATGGTAACCAAGCGTGCTCAGATTAATTTAGATTTAAATACTAGTATTGATTGTAGTATTATCGATCCTATCAAAAACATAAATTTAAAAATGGGAGCCAAGTTCAATATTAAGAATATTCGTAGTTATCGACCTGGCCGACAAAAAAATTGAGATCTAAATGGGTGCCAAGTTCTGTAGATGATCCTGAAATTTATTTATAAGAACATACAACATTCTAAAATAAATTTTTAAAAACACAATTTCTTATTTTTTTCATAGACAACAATGTTTGCTATTTAAAAATATATGTAACTTCTTAAATTTGAACAGTCGAATTATTTACACAAAGCGGGTTAATTTAGGGTAAATTCTAACGATTTGACTTAGTTTTCACATACAAGTTATTTTATATTTGGCTAATCAACTTATCTCATTTATGTTATACACAATTTTTTTTTTTTTTTTTTTTTGACCCGGCTTCAGTTAACTATCAAGCCATTTGACCACTAACCAGTTGATATAGAAATAATTCCAACTAATGAAAGACACATAATAATTAATTAGGAAAAAGGTTACAGACAACCATGGCCGTAAATGTTTAACATTACCCACGAATGTCTGCATAAAATCATAGTGAAGGGGAAACTGTTGAAGTTTATATTGTAAGGTCAACATATCTTACTCTTCTGAAATTTGGTTTGCTGGTAAAAACTAGCCAAGTCAAATTGTTAGAATATATCCGAAATATCTGCTTTGTGTAAATAATTCGACTGTTCAAATTTAAGAAGTTACATATATTTTTAAATAGCAAACATTGTTGTCTATGAAAAAAATAAGAAATTGTGTTTTTAAAAATTTATTTTAGAATGTTGTATGTTCTTATAAATAAATTTCAGGATCATCTACAGAACTTGGCACCCATTTAGATCTCAATTCTTTTGTCGGCCAAGTCGATAACTACGAATATTCTTAATATTGAACTTGGCTCCCATTTTTTGCATTTATGTTGTTGATAGGATATCATTAATTTTTGTAAAAAGAAATTATTATTATTCATTCGAATTCAAATTCAAATTCAAATCGTTTATTCTTCAAAAGATAGGCTTACAAAGTGAGCACTTTTTGAAAGTCAAGTTATCGAGTTCGTCTATCCCCTAACTTTAAAACTACCGTCACACTATTCGTTTAATGATCCGAAAGACCAAAATGTTTTCGAACCACGTTTAAAACGATGTACCACCGGTCAATTAATAAATTGTTTACTAGCGAAATATGAAGAAATACTCGATATTGATTAAAAGTCTTAAAAGTCGACTGTTTCCGAAATAATTAAAAGGGGTAAATTACGAAATAAACTGCCTTAAAGACGAAATGACGAGAGGCAAAAGAGCGTTTTTCGAAGCGACACACGAAACGAACGAAGTTAAACAACAACAGCAACATATTGACGGTTAAAAGATCAGCTAGCCAGGTATTTTTTTAACGTAGCGAAACTTGTCAATTCCCGGCGTTTCTCAAATTTGCATAACTTTACATCTAGCACAATCTAACTGTGATATAAACTAAATTAAGTAATAAACGAACGGAATTACGTAAAAAATATGCAAATGTCACTGTTTTCTGAGATTTGTTTTCCTTTTTGTATACACACAATTACCCGGCTGAACGCCAAATTTCAACTTTCTAGGAACCTGGAAGTGGGTTAGGTTTTTGATTCTATATGTCAGTCAGTGATAAAAATGACATTTTCAGACGTTAATATTTCAATAACCGTTTGAGTTGTATTTATGAAATTTGGGATTCTAGTTAATCTAGGGGGGGTTTTAATAAATAAACAAAATTTCATGTGTTTATGTTTAATTAAATATTAAGTTATTAAGGAGTTAAGCTTCAAATGGTTCGTGAACATATACACAAACATTAGCAGTAATTCGTTAAATCCTAATAAAAGCAATAAGTATACTAATATGTAGACATTCATCTCTTTCTAATGGCGTAGATATCTTTATAAAGTTTTTATCGAGTGAATCGCCATCAACTAGACCGAACATTAATAAGACTTGAGGCGACGGAATTATTGCGGAAGAATCATTTAACAAAAAATGCAGTAGAGATAAAAAGAATGTTGTCGACGGAGAGCTGCTACAACATGTCTCGGTAAATGAAATATTCTACGTGAAAAAGGTTTCTGTTACTGCCAGCAAAGCAAAAGCCCGATTGTCAGAAGGCATGCTGGAAGCTAAGTGCGCAGGCGAACGATCAAACGTGTAAATTTTCCGACTAAAAAAGATGTCGATGTGTAAGGCTGAAAATATATATCAAGGATCGTGAGAAAAAGCAGCAGTAAGAAAATCATCTATAGGATAAGTTTGAAAATAAATGGCCGTCAGAAGCTGTCAAAAAATATCGGAAAATTTACATTTAAAGAAAACTTCTGACAATTTAAATTTACACTGTTTACGTATAGACTGTAAAGTATGTGTAAAGTGTCAGAAGTTAAAGCGGAAGAGATTATGAGAAAATCGGGTGCGAAATAGCGTATTTCGATGTGCGGTGCAGTACCGATCGCTGTTCTTTTGATTTTTACACCGTACGCATTTTAGAGCATTTCTGACAATTTTTATCTGATTGATGAAGGGGGGACTTGAGAAACTGTTATCGAAAAGTCAGAACTCAAAAGATATCGATTTTTATAGAAAGAAAATAAATTTTATTCGCAGCAAATTATAAAATAATCAATCGCTATCATATTCTGTATGTTGCTGCACATTTTCTTCAATTTCTGGATCTTCATCGCCATCATAGTGAGATTCCTCGTCATCATCTAAAAATAATAAATATTTAAATAAACCAAATAAATCATATATACCATTATTAAGAGTCGAAAATTACCTTCCGAATCTTGATTATCCAAAATGACATCTTTTACTGTTGGAGGCAACTGTAGGCCTGCAAACCACAGAAAGTCATATTTTCCATCAGTTAAGATCGATCCTGATGTCTCAGACTCAAATTCTGCCCTATTTCACAAGTTTGCAATACAGATAGTGTACCCTTCTCATTTGCTGTAGGAGCTCGTTACCTATAGACAGTAAAGTATGTGTAAAAGGTCAGAAGTTAAAGTGGAAGAGGTTATGAGAAAATCGAGTGCGTAGTAGCGTATTTCGGTGTGCGGTGCAGTACCGATCGCTGTTCTTTTGATTTTTACACCGTACGCATTTTAGAGCATTTCTGACAATTTTTATCTGATTAGTCAAGGGGGACTTGATTATTGAAAAGTGTGAAATCAATTAATAAGAATTCATAAATTTAATTAGTAATTTATTGTAACGTTTGCAACATTCTGCGTGATTTTCATTGTGTTTAAACAGGCCCGGATGAAGTGTGCGATAAGCCCGGGGCTACGGAAATATTAGGGGCCTTTTTCGGAAGTGACAAAATTATCACTTTTATATAATAACTAAATTTTCTTTAATTTAATTATATTATATTGAATTTACGAATTAACATGTAATTATTAATGTAAACAAAACTAAATATCATATAGACAACGGGTAGAATTTTCGATGTCAAACATATATATGTATATGATTTTAAACAATGAATTTTTCAGAAAATTTTAACCAAAGATTTGCATAAAAGGATAGTGCGTGTGCGCGTGTTGCGCCTGTACACGCACACACACATTCATACAGACAATTACTAAAAACGTAAATTTCGACTCGTTATACCTTATTTATGAAACTCGAAATTTTACTGTTACAAAGTTTCCTCCTTTAGGAGGAAATAAAAACGGATACAAAATTATTAACAAATAAATGTATTAAAAAATACAGTTGCTCCTGTGAAGTTAATTCTACTTATAATAAAATAAACTTTAATAACAAACAATATAGTTCAATAAATTAGATAAATACCTATTTAGAAACGTTTTCGGGCATAACCCATCATCAGCTAACACTAACTTAAAGGAAACTTAAAACATACTGAAGTGAATATAGGGAATACATGTGTATATATAGTAGATGTAAAGAGGAATAAACATGGCAGGTATAAAAATCTATATGTTGAAAATGCTAATAATTAATATAAAATATAAAATAAAACAAGAAGACAAAAAGTTAAATTTTTATATTAAACAGTGGATTATTATTATTAGGTGTTTGGTCATTTAAAATACTATTTTTATATTTATTTATATAATAATTTTCTGCAATGTTCATATTATTACCTTTGTGATAAGTGGCCAGGATGGTTACAGTATTTTCTATTGAATTAGGTTTATGTTTATTTTTAATTAGATGTTCTGCATAGGTTGATTTTTCTATTTCATTATTATTAAATGCTTTTATATGTTCTTTATATCTGCAATTGATTTTTCGCCCTGTTTGACCAATGTATGATTTCTCACAATCAGTACAATTTATTTTATATATACCACTATTTTCGTAAATATTATTATTTTTTAAATTTAAGGTGTTTATTTTATATTTTAAATTATTTTTAGTTTTGAATGCTACATTTAAACCTTGTTTTTTGAATAAATTGGTTAATTTGTATATGTTATTGTTTATAAATGTGAATGTTATCCATCCTTTATTGTTAGTAGCATTATTGACTCTTAATTTTTGTTTATATTTTGATTTTGATTTTATTTTGTGAATTAGTTTATCTATTATTTGTTCGTCATAACCATTATTTCTTGCCAAAGTCTTTAATATATTAATTTCTATTTGTTTTTTATTTATATTCATGGGTGTAGTTAATAATCTATTTATTGCAGTCATGAAGTAAGCATATTTATGTTGGTTTGGGTGATTTGATGTTTTATGAATTATATTATCAGTGGTGGTTTGTTTTCTATAAATATTATATGTTAACTTATCATTTGATTTTATTATTGTTATATCTAAGAAATTTATTTTGTTATTTTCTTCTTTTTCCATAGTATAATGAATATTTTTGTGAATTTTATTTAAATCATTTAGAATGTCATTTTCAGTATTACTACTATTTTCATCAAAAATTAGTAGTGTGTCATCTACATATCTAATATAAGATTTAATATTGTATTTTTTTATTATATTTTCCATGTATATTTCTTCTAAATTTTGTAGAAAGATTTCACTTAAAATACCTGACAAAGGTGAGCCCATAGCTAATCCATTATTTTGTATATACATGGAGTTATTAAAATTAAAGTAATTTTGCTCTGTAACAGTTTTAATTATTTGGATTAATTGATTACAAAAAATATTATTCTTTAACTTATTTACAGATTTTTTAATTATATCTATGGTTTCATTTATAGGTATATTTGTATAAAGGTTTGTTATATCATAAGAAATTAATTTAGTTTTGTTATTAATTTTTATATTTTTTAATTTATCAAAAACATCCAATCTGTTTCTAATAGTATATTTATTATTAATTGATATATTAGTTTTTAATATTTTAGTTATTAATTTTGAGATTTTATAAGAAGGTGCACTAGTATAATTTATTAGTGGTCTTATAGGAGCATTATTTTTATGTATTTTTATTAAAGGGTTAAGAGTTGGTGCTTTTGGGTTCATATTTATTAAATATTTAGCTTCATTATTATTTATTATTATATCAGATTCTTTTATTATTTTCCTTATTTTTATTTGATATTTATTAGTGGGGTCTGTTTTTATTAATTGTATATTATTTTCTTTTAAAAAATTTTCAGTTTTTTGGATGATTTCATTTTTATTGATGATTACTAAACTATTTCCCTTATCTGCTTTTACAATAACTGCATTGTTTTGTTTTAATTTACTATTGACATTTTTAATTGTGTTTTGTATTTTTAAATGTTCTATATTTGTTTCATTTTTCTTTAAGATATTTCTGATGGCATGAGTTGCCTCAGCTCTAATAATTGTTTGATCTTCAATTGGTAATTTTTGGATAGCAGATTCAGTTTCTATAATTAAATTTTCATATTGTTTTTTGTTATATATGTTTAAATTATATTTATAGCCCAAATTTACAGTATTAATTTCATCATTTGTTAATTGTATGTTGGTTAAGTTTATAGTTCTGGGATGAAAATTAAATTTGTTATTATCTGCAAGTTTTGGTTTTTGTTGTTTTATTAAGTTATTTAATTTCTTATCTAAAATTAGGCGTTTTTTATTAATAAATGCTTTAATTTTTAGATCTATTTCATCTAAATATAATTTTAATATTTCAAATTTTAAGTTATTAGCTAGATATATATGTAATTTTAACATTTGAAGGTTAATTTTATTCTTTTTGTTATAAAGGAAGTTAATTTCATTTTTAATCCAAAATTTTTCAGCTTGTGATTTAGTTTTCATTGCTATACCAGATTTATTTTTTATTTTAACTACTGCATATTTAGGGATTATATTATTACTTATACAAACTTTATTAAAATATATGTTATTGATAGTTTTATATAATTTTAACTTTAAATAATAAAACTTTTGAATATATATTGCCATATCGGCATAATTAAATGTAGGTGAATACATCCTGTTTGTTAAAATGGTATAATAAAATAAACTTTAATAACAAACAATATAGTTCAATAAATTAGATAAATACCTATTTAGAAACGTTTTCGGGCATAACCCATCATCAGCTAACACTAACTTAAAGGAAACTTAAAACATACTGAAGTGAATATAGGGAATACATGTGTATATATAGTAGATGTAAAGAGGAATAAACATGGCAGGTATAAAAATCTATATGTTGAAAATGCTAATAATTAATATAAAATATAAAATAAAACAAGAAGACAAAAAGTTAAATTTTTATATTAAACAGTGGATTATTATTATTAGGTGTTTGGTCATTTAAAATACTATTTTTATATTTATTTATATAATAATTTTCTGCAATGTTCATATTATTACCTTTGTGATAAGTGGCCAGGATGGTTACAGTATTTTCTATTGAATTAGGTTTATGTTTATTTTTAATTAGATGTTCTGCATAGGTTGATTTTTCTATTTCATTATTATTAAATGCTTTTATATGTTCTTTATATCTGCAATTGATTTTTCGCCCTGTTTGACCAATGTATGATTTCTCACAATCAGTACAATTTATTTTATATATACCACTATTTTCGTAAATATTATTATTTTTTAAATTTAAGGTGTTTATTTTATATTTTAAATTATTTTTAGTTTTGAATGCTACATTTAAACCTTGTTTTTTGAATAAATTGGTTAATTTGTATATGTTATTGTTTATAAATGTGAATGTTATCCATCCTTTATTGTTAGTAGCATTATTGACTCTTAATTTTTGTTTATATTTTGATTTTGATTTTATTTTGTGAATTAGTTTATCTATTATTTGTTCGTCATAACCATTATTTCTTGCCAAAGTCTTTAATATATTAATTTCTATTTGTTTTTTATTTATATTCATGGGTGTAGTTAATAATCTATTTATTGCAGTCATGAAGTAAGCATATTTATGTTGGTTTGGGTGATTTGATGTTTTATGAATTATATTATCAGTGGTGGTTTGTTTTCTATAAATATTATATGTTAACTTATCATTTGATTTTATTATTGTTATATCTAAGAAATTTATTTTGTTATTTTCTTCTTTTTCCATAGTATAATGAATATTTTTGTGAATTTTATTTAAATCATTTAGAATGTCATTTTCAGTATTACTACTATTTTCATCAAAAATTAGTAGTGTGTCATCTACATATCTAATATAAGATTTAATATTGTATTTTTTTATTATATTTTCCATGTATATTTCTTCTAAATTTTGTAGAAAGATTTCACTTAAAATACCTGACAAAGGTGAGCCCATAGCTAATCCATTATTTTGTATATACATGGAGTTATTAAAATTAAAGTAATTTTGCTCTGTAACAGTTTTAATTATTTGGATTAATTGATTACAAAAAATATTATTCTTTAACTTATTTACAGATTTTTTAATTATATCTATGGTTTCATTTATAGGTATATTTGTATAAAGGTTTGTTATATCATAAGAAATTAATTTAGTTTTGTTATTAATTTTTATATTTTTTAATTTATCAAAAACATCCAATCTGTTTCTAATAGTATATTTATTATTAATTGATATATTAGTTTTTAATATTTTAGTTATTAATTTTGAGATTTTATAAGAAGGTGCACTAGTATAATTTATTAGTGGTCTTATAGGAGCATTATTTTTATGTATTTTTATTAAAGGGTTAAGAGTTGGTGCTTTTGGGTTCATATTTATTAAATATTTAGCTTCATTATTATTTATTATTATATCAGATTCTTTTATTATTTTCCTTATTTTTATTTGATATTTATTAGTGGGGTCTGTTTTTATTAATTGTATATTATTTTCTTTTAAAAAATTTTCAGTTTTTTGGATGATTTCATTTTTATTGATGATTACTAAACTATTTCCCTTATCTGCTTTTACAATAACTGCATTGTTTTGTTTTAATTTACTATTGACATTTTTAATTGTGTTTTGTATTTTTAAATGTTCTATATTTGTTTCATTTTTCTTTAAGATATTTCTGATGGCATGAGTTGCCTCAGCTCTAATAATTGTTTGATCTTCAATTGGTAATTTTTGGATAGCAGATTCAGTTTCTATAATTAAATTTTCATATTGTTTTTTGTTATATATGTTTAAATTATATTTATAGCCCAAATTTACAGTATTAATTTCATCATTTGTTAATTGTATGTTGGTTAAGTTTATAGTTCTGGGATGAAAATTAAATTTGTTATTATCTGCAAGTTTTGGTTTTTGTTGTTTTATTAAGTTATTTAATTTCTTATCTAAAATTAGGCGTTTTTTATTAATAAATGCTTTAATTTTTAGATCTATTTCATCTAAATATAATTTTAATATTTCAAATTTTAAGTTATTAGCTAGATATATATGTAATTTTAACATTTGAAGGTTAATTTTATTCTTTTTGTTATAAAGGAAGTTAATTTCATTTTTAATCCAAAATTTTTCAGCTTGTGATTTAGTTTTCATTGCTATACCAGATTTATTTTTTATTTTAACTACTGCATATTTAGGGATTATATTATTACTTATACAAACTTTATTAAAATATATGTTATTGATAGTTTTATATAATTTTAACTTTAAATAATAAAACTTTTGAATATATATTGCCATATCGGCATAATTAAATGTAGGTGAATACATCCTGTTTGTTAAAATGGTATAATAAAATAAACTTTAATAACAAACAATATAGTTCAATAAATTAGATAAATACCTATTTAGAAACGTTTTCGGGCATAACCCATCATCAGCTAACACTAACTTAAAGGAAACTTAAAACATACTGAAGTGAATATAGGGAATACATGTGTATATATAGTAGATGTAAAGAGGAATAAACATGGCAGGTATAAAAATCTATATGTTGAAAATGCTAATAATTAATATAAAATATAAAATAAAACAAGAAGACAAAAAGTTAAATTTTTATATTAAACAGTGGATTATTATTATTAGGTGTTTGGTCATTTAAAATACTATTTTTATATTTATTTATATAATAATTTTCTGCAATGTTCATATTATTACCTTTGTGATAAGTGGCCAGGATGGTTACAGTATTTTCTATTGAATTAGGTTTATGTTTATTTTTAATTAGATGTTCTGCATAGGTTGATTTTTCTATTTCATTATTATTAAATGCTTTTATATGTTCTTTATATCTGCAATTGATTTTTCGCCCTGTTTGACCAATGTATGATTTCTCACAATCAGTACAATTTATTTTATATATACCACTATTTTCGTAAATATTATTATTTTTTAAATTTAAGGTGTTTATTTTATATTTTAAATTATTTTTAGTTTTGAATGCTACATTTAAACCTTGTTTTTTGAATAAATTGGTTAATTTGTATATGTTATTGTTTATAAATGTGAATGTTATCCATCCTTTATTGTTAGTAGCATTATTGACTCTTAATTTTTGTTTATATTTTGATTTTGATTTTATTTTGTGAATTAGTTTATCTATTATTTGTTCGTCATAACCATTATTTCTTGCCAAAGTCTTTAATATATTAATTTCTATTTGTTTTTTATTTATATTCATGGGTGTAGTTAATAATCTATTTATTGCAGTCATGAAGTAAGCATATTTATGTTGGTTTGGGTGATTTGATGTTTTATGAATTATATTATCAGTGGTGGTTTGTTTTCTATAAATATTATATGTTAACTTATCATTTGATTTTATTATTGTTATATCTAAGAAATTTATTTTGTTATTTTCTTCTTTTTCCATAGTATAATGAATATTTTTGTGAATTTTATTTAAATCATTTAGAATGTCATTTTCAGTATTACTACTATTTTCATCAAAAATTAGTAGTGTGTCATCTACATATCTAATATAAGATTTAATATTGTATTTTTTTATTATATTTTCCATGTATATTTCTTCTAAATTTTGTAGAAAGATTTCACTTAAAATACCTGACAAAGGTGAGCCCATAGCTAATCCATTATTTTGTATATACATGGAGTTATTAAAATTAAAGTAATTTTGCTCTGTAACAGTTTTAATTATTTGGATTAATTGATTACAAAAAATATTATTCTTTAACTTATTTACAGATTTTTTAATTATATCTATGGTTTCATTTATAGGTATATTTGTATAAAGGTTTGTTATATCATAAGAAATTAATTTAGTTTTGTTATTAATTTTTATATTTTTTAATTTATCAAAAACATCCAATCTGTTTCTAATAGTATATTTATTATTAATTGATATATTAGTTTTTAATATTTTAGTTATTAATTTTGAGATTTTATAAGAAGGTGCACTAGTATAATTTATTAGTGGTCTTATAGGAGCATTATTTTTATGTATTTTTATTAAAGGGTTAAGAGTTGGTGCTTTTGGGTTCATATTTATTAAATATTTAGCTTCATTATTATTTATTATTATATCAGATTCTTTTATTATTTTCCTTATTTTTATTTGATATTTATTAGTGGGGTCTGTTTTTATTAATTGTATATTATTTTCTTTTAAAAAATTTTCAGTTTTTTGGATGATTTCATTTTTATTGATGATTACTAAACTATTTCCCTTATCTGCTTTTACAATAACTGCATTGTTTTGTTTTAATTTACTATTGACATTTTTAATTGTGTTTTGTATTTTTAAATGTTCTATATTTGTTTCATTTTTCTTTAAGATATTTCTGATGGCATGAGTTGCCTCAGCTCTAATAATTGTTTGATCTTCAATTGGTAATTTTTGGATAGCAGATTCAGTTTCTATAATTAAATTTTCATATTGTTTTTTGTTATATATGTTTAAATTATATTTATAGCCCAAATTTACAGTATTAATTTCATCATTTGTTAATTGTATGTTGGTTAAGTTTATAGTTCTGGGATGAAAATTAAATTTGTTATTATCTGCAAGTTTTGGTTTTTGTTGTTTTATTAAGTTATTTAATTTCTTATCTAAAATTAGGCGTTTTTTATTAATAAATGCTTTAATTTTTAGATCTATTTCATCTAAATATAATTTTAATATTTCAAATTTTAAGTTATTAGCTAGATATATATGTAATTTTAACATTTGAAGGTTAATTTTATTCTTTTTGTTATAAAGGAAGTTAATTTCATTTTTAATCCAAAATTTTTCAGCTTGTGATTTAGTTTTCATTGCTATACCAGATTTATTTTTTATTTTAACTACTGCATATTTAGGGATTATATTATTACTTATACAAACTTTATTAAAATATATGTTATTGATAGTTTTATATAATTTTAACTTTAAATAATAAAACTTTTGAATATATATTGCCATATCGGCATAATTAAATGTAGGTGAATACATCCTGTTTGTTAAAATGGTATAATAAAATAAACTTTAATAACAAACAATATAGTTCAATAAATTAGATAAATACCTATTTAGAAACGTTTTCGGGCATAACCCATCATCAGCTAACACTAACTTAAAGGAAACTTAAAACATACTGAAGTGAATATAGGGAATACATGTGTATATATAGTAGATGTAAAGAGGAATAAACATGGCAGGTATAAAAATCTATATGTTGAAAATGCTAATAATTAATATAAAATATAAAATAAAACAAGAAGACAAAAAGTTAAATTTTTATATTAAACAGTGGATTATTATTATTAGGTGTTTGGTCATTTAAAATACTATTTTTATATTTATTTATATAATAATTTTCTGCAATGTTCATATTATTACCTTTGTGATAAGTGGCCAGGATGGTTACAGTATTTTCTATTGAATTAGGTTTATGTTTATTTTTAATTAGATGTTCTGCATAGGTTGATTTTTCTATTTCATTATTATTAAATGCTTTTATATGTTCTTTATATCTGCAATTGATTTTTCGCCCTGTTTGACCAATGTATGATTTCTCACAATCAGTACAATTTATTTTATATATACCACTATTTTCGTAAATATTATTATTTTTTAAATTTAAGGTGTTTATTTTATATTTTAAATTATTTTTAGTTTTGAATGCTACATTTAAACCTTGTTTTTTGAATAAATTGGTTAATTTGTATATGTTATTGTTTATAAATGTGAATGTTATCCATCCTTTATTGTTAGTAGCATTATTGACTCTTAATTTTTGTTTATATTTTGATTTTGATTTTATTTTGTGAATTAGTTTATCTATTATTTGTTCGTCATAACCATTATTTCTTGCCAAAGTCTTTAATATATTAATTTCTATTTGTTTTTTATTTATATTCATGGGTGTAGTTAATAATCTATTTATTGCAGTCATGAAGTAAGCATATTTATGTTGGTTTGGGTGATTTGATGTTTTATGAATTATATTATCAGTGGTGGTTTGTTTTCTATAAATATTATATGTTAACTTATCATTTGATTTTATTATTGTTATATCTAAGAAATTTATTTTGTTATTTTCTTCTTTTTCCATAGTATAATGAATATTTTTGTGAATTTTATTTAAATCATTTAGAATGTCATTTTCAGTATTACTACTATTTTCATCAAAAATTAGTAGTGTGTCATCTACATATCTAATATAAGATTTAATATTGTATTTTTTTATTATATTTTCCATGTATATTTCTTCTAAATTTTGTAGAAAGATTTCACTTAAAATACCTGACAAAGGTGAGCCCATAGCTAATCCATTATTTTGTATATACATGGAGTTATTAAAATTAAAGTAATTTTGCTCTGTAACAGTTTTAATTATTTGGATTAATTGATTACAAAAAATATTATTCTTTAACTTATTTACAGATTTTTTAATTATATCTATGGTTTCATTTATAGGTATATTTGTATAAAGGTTTGTTATATCATAAGAAATTAATTTAGTTTTGTTATTAATTTTTATATTTTTTAATTTATCAAAAACATCCAATCTGTTTCTAATAGTATATTTATTATTAATTGATATATTAGTTTTTAATATTTTAGTTATTAATTTTGAGATTTTATAAGAAGGTGCACTAGTATAATTTATTAGTGGTCTTATAGGAGCATTATTTTTATGTATTTTTATTAAAGGGTTAAGAGTTGGTGCTTTTGGGTTCATATTTATTAAATATTTAGCTTCATTATTATTTATTATTATATCAGATTCTTTTATTATTTTCCTTATTTTTATTTGATATTTATTAGTGGGGTCTGTTTTTATTAAAAAAAGAATAAAATTAACCTTCAAATGTTAAAATTACATATATATCTAGCTAATAACTTAAAATTTGAAATATTAAAATTATATTTAGATGAAATAGATCTAAAAATTAAAGCATTTATTAATAAAAAACGCCTAATTTTAGATAAGAAATTAAATAACTTAATAAAACAACAAAAACCAAAACTTGTAGATAATAACAAATTTAATTTTCATCCCAGAACTATAAACTTAACCAACATACAATTAACAAATGATGAAATTAATACTGTAAATTTGGGCTATAAATATAATTTAAACATATATAACAAAAAACAATATGAAAATTTAATTATAGAAACTGAATCTGCTATCCAAAAATTACCAATTGAAGATCAAACAATTATTAGAGCTGAGGCAACTCATGCCATCAGAAATATCTTAAAGAAAAATGAAACAAATATAGAACATTTAAAAATACAAAACACAATTAAAAATGTCAATAGTAAATTAAAACAAAACAATGCAGTTATTGTAAAAGCAGATAAGGGAAATAGTTTAGTAATCATCAATAAAAATGAAATCATCCAAAAAACTGAAAATTTTTTAAAAGAAAATAATATACAATTAATAAAAACAGACCCCACTAATAAATATCAAATAAAAATAAGGAAAATAATAAAAGAATCTGATATAATAATAAATAATAATGAAGCTAAATATTTAATAAATATGAACCCAAAAGCACCAACTCTTAACCCTTTAATAAAAATACATAAAAATAATGCTCCTATAAGACCACTAATAAATTATACTAGTGCACCTTCTTATAAAATCTCAAAATTAATAACTAAAATATTAAAAACTAATATATCAATTAATAATAAATATACTATTAGAAACAGATTGGATGTTTTTGATAAATTAAAAAATATAAAAATTAATAACAAAACTAAATTAATTTCTTATGATATAACAAACCTTTATACAAATATACCTATAAATGAAACCATAGATATAATTAAAAAATCTGTAAATAAGTTAAAGAATAATATTTTTTGTAATCAATTAATCCAAATAATTAAAACTGTTACAGAGCAAAATTACTTTAATTTTAATAACTCCATGTATATACAAAATAATGGATTAGCTATGGGCTCACCTTTGTCAGGTATTTTAAGTGAAATCTTTCTACAAAATTTAGAAGAAATATACATGGAAAATATAATAAAAAAATACAATATTAAATCTTATATTAGATATGTAGATGATACACTACTAATTTTTGATGAAAATAGTAGTAATACTGAAAATGACATTCTAAATGATTTAAATAAAATTCACAAAAATATTCATTATACTATGGAAAAAGAAGAAAATAACAAAATAAATTTCTTAGATATAACAATAATAAAATCAAATGATAAGTTAACATATAATATTTATAGAAAACAAACCACCACTGATAATATAATTCATAAAACATCAAATCACCCAAACCAACATAAATATGCTTACTTCATGACTGCAATAAATAGATTATTAACTACACCCATGAATATAAATAAAAAACAAATAGAAATTAATATATTAAAGACTTTGGCAAGAAATAATGGTTATGACGAACAAATAATAGATAAACTAATTCACAAAATAAAATCAAAATCAAAATATAAACAAAAATTAAGAGTCAATAATGCTACTAACAATAAAGGATGGATAACATTCACATTTATAAACAATAACATATACAAATTAACCAATTTATTCAAAAAACAAGGTTTAAATGTAGCATTCAAAACTAAAAATAATTTAAAATATAAAATAAACACCTTAAATTTAAAAAATAATAATATTTACGAAAATAGTGGTATATATAAAATAAATTGTACTGATTGTGAGAAATCATACATTGGTCAAACAGGGCGAAAAATCAATTGCAGATATAAAGAACATATAAAAGCATTTAATAATAATGAAATAGAAAAATCAACCTATGCAGAACATCTAATTAAAAATAAACATAAACCTAATTCAATAGAAAATACTGTAACCATCCTGGCCACTTATCACAAAGGTAATAATATGAACATTGCAGAAAATTATTATATAAATAAATATAAAAATAGTATTTTAAATGACCAAACACCTAATAATAATAATCCACTGTTTAATATAAAAATTTAACTTTTTGTCTTCTTGTTTTATTTTATATTTTATATTAATTATTAGCATTTTCAACATATAGATTTTTATACCTGCCATGTTTATTCCTCTTTACATCTACTATATATACACATGTATTCCCTATATTCACTTCAGTATGTTTTAAGTTTCCTTTAAGTTAGTGTTAGCTGATGATGGGTTATGCCCGAAAACGTTTCTAAATAGGTATTTATCTAATTTATTGAACTATATTGTTTGTTATTAAAGTTTATTTTATTATACCATTTTAACAAACAGGATGTATTCACCTACATTTAATTCTACTTATTTCAAAAAAAAAAAATTGATGTATATGACAAATGATAGATTAATTTTTTATTACATGTCGAAAGTGGGTGTCTCTTGGGGACCCCTTTATAAGGCGAGGCCCCGGGCCACAGCCCCCCTAGACCCCCCCCCCCCCCCCCCAAATCCAGGCCTGTGTTTAAATAAAGCATGATACCGCCAATTTTGTGCAAAGGAAAGAATCAACGCAATCTACACGATGTAGCTGCTTTTAAAGGAATTAAGACTGTTTTATTCAATTTTATTCACTGTTATTCGTACAGCGTCGTTAATGGTAATGTTGTTAGAACGGAGAATCCAAATTTTTTTTGTCCTTCGCTCGAAGAGGGCGACACTAAAATTGTTTATCATGCGTCTCGAATAAATTCAGATTCAACTGTTGTGCAGTAAAGTGCTCTGACACAGTGCTGTTATTACGCGTTGGGTAACTTGCATAAAATAACAGAAAAAATTTATATTGAATGTGACGTTTCAAAAAGTCGGCATATTATAGATGTGTAAATGCGCTTCATGAACTTTTAGGATTAGATCTTTATACAAAGCATTGCCGGGATTTCATACATTTACCGATTGCGATTATAATCCTGTATTTTTTAAGAAAGGTAAACAGCGCTCATTTCTAGTACTCGGAAAAAAACAAGGAATTCCAGTAAGCATTCGCTAGTTTAAGAAATATAGAGGGATCGATACACAACGATACTTTTGGAAAAATAGAGGCATTCGTTTGCAGTATGTACGGATATGAGAAACAAAAAAAAAAAAAAAAATCAATAACGTCAAATATCGAATGTTCCTCCGAAATTATAAAGTTAAAAATACCGATGAAGTCTTCTTTTTAAAGGCAAATTTGGAAAACTTTGACGCTTCCGGCTTGCCACCTTGCTACACCGAGCTCCTACAGCAAATGAGAAGGGTACACTATCTATATTGCACACTTGTGAAATAGGGCAGAATTTGAGTCTGAAACATCGGGATCGATCTTAACTGATGGAAAATATGACTTTCTGTGGTTTGCAGGCCTACAGTTGCCTCCAACAGTAAAAGATGTCATTTTGGATAATCAAGATTCGGAAGGTAATTTTCGACTCTTAATAATGGTATATATGATTTATTTGGTTTATTTAAATATTTATTATTTTTAGATGATGACGAGGAATCTCACTATGATGGCGATGAAGATCCAGAAATTGAAGAAAATGTGCAGCAACATACAGAATATGATAGCGATTGATTATTTTATAATTTGCTGCGAATAAAATTTATTTTCTTTCTATAAAAATCGATATCTTTTGAGTTCTGACTTTTCGATAACAGTTTCTCAAGTCCCCCCTTCATCAATCAGATAAAAATTGTCAGAAATGCTCTAAAATGCGTACGGTGTAAAAATCAAAAGAACAGCGATCGGTACTGCACCGCACATCGAAATACGCTATTTCGCACCCGATTTTCTCATAATCTCTTCCGCTTTAACTTCTGACACTTTACACATACTTTACAGTCTATACGTAAACAGTGTAAATTTAAATTGTCAGAAGTTTTCTTTAAATGTAAATTTTCCGATATTTTTTGACAGCTTCTGACGGCCATTTATTTTCAAACTTATCCTATAGATGATTTTCTTACTGCTGCTTTTTCTCACGATCCTTGATATATATTTTCAGCCTTACACATCGACATCTTTTTTAGTTGGAAAATTTACACGTTTGATCGTTCGCCTGCGCACTTAGCTTCCAGCATGCCTTCTGACAATCGGGCTTTTGCTTTGCTGGCAGTAACAGAAACCTTTTTCACGTGGAATATTTCATTTATCGAGACATGCTAAAAGCCATAATATGTAGCTCTTGGACTGTTGGTCGTAATCGAGTTGTCGTTTAATAATTCTCCTCGTCTTCTTCAACGGACTGGTCAAAAGCCCTTCTCTTCCCACCCTTCGGTTATAACGCTTACATCCCAAATTATTTAGTTTCCCAAGCGGGTCTCACGAAAAACGTGGATACGGAATATACGGAAGATAATCTCTAGTTAACATGATAGAGTGCAGTAGTCTGTTTATAGTGAACCGTATTAAACGACTAAATTGAAAAAGCTCGATGAAAATAAGAAAGTGAAACACATAGTCCAAGCACTTGGGTTCTTGTACCGCTCGGGAGGCAGACATTGCCGTCGTATGTATTTCTATGTAATGTGCGTTCTAATTGTGAATCGTTTGTTTGGCGCAGGCGTCATTGTTTTCGCTGTCTAAGATATCGTCATACTTCCAGTCCAGTAGCAATTGCTAGATGTGCCAGATCCGGATTACAGGATCATGGTGAAAATCGATGTACAAGTGTCCTTGTGAGATATGTGTTTTCTGCGAAGAATTATCGTCCGTCCGATCGGCTTTAACCGAAACTTTGATCATAATGCTTTATTTTACTCCATCATTGGGTGCTTTTTAAAGATGAGAAACACCATTTCATATTTCAATTCATTAGACACACGATATGATCATCTTAATTAGGACAGATACATTTAAACAAAATAGTTTCTCCTCAGGAATACACAGACAAACGATGTAAGCCACTTAATTTAGCATATCTTTTATACTTTGTCATTCGTTTAAATTTCAAAAATTCCTTACAACAGAAATATGAAACATGATCTTCTTAAAATATATTTGCTGTTTGACGTTTATGTTATTTCATAAACTCTGATGCACTTCTATAACAATAACCGGCAATAAACAGAAGTGACTGTTGTTATTAAATTATTAGACTGTTTAATTGACTACTAGCGTTCGCTCATTCGTCAAAATTCGACCATAATTATTATTAAAAATTTGAGGAAAACATGTATAAATTTGCATATTTCCAAAATTTTTTTTCTACTCTCATACATTTTCGCTCATTGTATATCGCAGAGCAAACACTTTTATACGTACTTATATAAAACAGTTCGGTATCATTATAATCGAATAAAATATCCAATAAAATAACAGTAAATCACAATTTAAAAATCCTCACATTTACTGATATTAAATGACACCCGAAGATTTAGTACACTGTAAAAAAACCAATAATTATGATTATTAATAAAAATTATAACATTTTAAGGAAAACAAATTTACCGGCTATAGCGATTTTATTTTTCATTTTTTGTAGATAACACTAAAGATCGTCGATAGGTACTAAAAAAAAAAAAAAAAAGAAAGAAAATCGGTTAATAAACAGAGTAGAAAAAGATACTGAACTGTTTTGTCTTTGCCTATTTATATATATATAGATTAATTGGGTAAATTTTTATTTTTTTATAAAAAAAAGTTGTTATATAATGAGCATATTTCAATTTTATTTTAAAAAAACCTTGAAGTTTAAACCGTAGTTAAAACAATTGTAAAAAAAAGTTTCGGTTTCGGTGTCAGTTTCGAGTTTGGCTGAAAATTTTGTTTCGGTCGGACACTACAAAGAATCCCATAGATTGACGGATTTTCTTGTGCAGACAGAGGTTATCGTGGCCACAGATAATTTAAATTGTCAAGAAGATTCGTCAGAAATACCAGTAGGCCTACGAACAGTCATATCTATATTCCAAAGAAGTTAGTAATCGATTTTTACAGCGTTAACGCATTACGATGAAAAATTCCCAAAGTTTACTTTGAACTGATACAAAAACGAAGATTAGCATCCCTGCGTGCCATAAACCTATCTTGAGAAAGAAAAACAGGTTATTATGATAGTAATCAGCTCCCATCTGCTTTTTTAAAAAGAACTATTTCCATCCTGTTTTCAGATAAGCAGGGCAAATAAAACGAAGGAAGTCAGCTTTAAGAAACAAGAATATACTGATATTTCTGATGTACCGGTACATAGTGGTGTTTCAGGGACAATAAAAGTATCGTCGCGGTAGCCTAGTGGATGAGGTGCTGGCTATTAAATCAGAGGACTCGTCGAGACTTGTCTCGTTCCGAATACGAATCGTTCTTCCAGATTTACCCAGCCTGAAATAATTGAGTACCAGAAAAATCTAGGAAAGTAAAGGCGGCCGAGAGAGTGGAATTGGCTCGAATATTCTCTTTAGATCCATTAGGCTTAGTACACTGCGAATCTTATCTTTACAATCCCCGACGCCCTATCAAAAGTAAGGGACTTACTTTACTTTACTTTATACGAATATTAAACAATTCGCTATCACCATAATACTAACAATAATATTAATTTAAACTCTAATACTAACAACAGTCCGTTAAATTTGTCTCCACCGTTTTTTGAGCAAAATATTACTAACAATCAACATACGCTAATACGGTTAAACAACGCCGATAAAAGATTTTAAATACCCTACTGAATCTGAAGGAATCATATTTAATCATTACGATGGTTTGAAAATAAGAGACTATCTAATGGCACTTAAAAATCTTATCGGAGGACCAAAATATATCACTGCAGCCTCTACAAATGAAGAAATAGCAAAAAATTTTCTAACCAAATATGGAGGAATTAAAATCGGAAACAACTTCATTAAAAGGCTAAACCGCTTACAAAACCGTCAACAAAAATTATTCTTTCAAACGTTTCTCCCGTAATACCGAATAGTGTTCTAGAAGATTACCTTAAAAACGAACTTTTACTTGATGATGTAGCGTCATCGATATCTATATTAAGAATCGATCCAAGTGACAGTTTATTTTCGCATGTTGTCAGCTGGCGTCGACAAATTTACGTCCGAAATAGTATGTCTGATATAAAGAGCTTCCAAATTCTTTTAATATTACACATAATGAAAGAACGTGCAGAATTTTTCTAACTTTCGATCAGTTAGCATAATGTCATAAAATGGGACATAAAATCGAAGATTGCCCATATTTGGATGACACTCCATTTCCTGATGTAGAAGACCAGCTAGCAACTAGAGAAGACAATAAAGTGAATCAATACACCATGTACTGCACAGTGAAGATGTTACGGATACCCCTGTAAATTTAAGCAACGACAATTCACAAAAACTTTCCAAAACTAATTATTCGTCAGTGTCTAAAGATCAATCATACATAACCTCGGATATGATGGCACCGAAAAGGCAATTAACAACCGTAAGCGACCACTATCCCACGCATCATCGACTCTAAGTGAGACCAGCAGACCGATAATGTAAGATGTCGGAGCCAACAAAAAACGGCAAAGAAAAAACTGAAAAATACCAGCATTGTGATAGTGACCATTATCCCATAGTGGTCTCTTTAGAACACCACAAACCATGTCTCAAGTAGGATCTATACCAAAATGGAAAATTCCCAAAGCGAATTGGTCTTAGTTTTGTGATTTTACAGCCAACATAGATCAACTTCCTTATCCTACAGTCATTGCAAATTCGGTTGATGCTTTCACTAATCTATTGATTCGTGCAGCTGAGAACTCCATACCCAGATCTTTTAGCTCAATTAAATCTCAAAAAGTACCTTGGTGGTCTGAAGAAATAAAATTCGCCATAAAAAATCGCAACAAAGCCCTGCGTAAATTTCGAAATAGCATGTGTCAACAAGACTTTATACAATATAAAAAACTTAGAGCAAAAGCCAGAATACTGATCCGCTACTCCAAAAAGCAGAGTTGGATAAACTTTGTATCTAGTATGAACCAGCCTGTATCTTCTGCAGCCATGTGGAATAGTATAAAAAGATTAACGGGCATTAAACCAACTTTTGCTATCACCCAACTCCAACACAACAACTAAATCTTTGTAGACCCCCTTAATATTGCTAATGCTCTAGCGAAATCAGATAAAAATTATGATAAATCGTTTATCACTATTAAAGAGAAACCTGAATTAATACCCATAAATTTCCACTATCGCTCTGGTAATTATTACTACAACCAACCTATATCAAGCCAAGAAGTAAATTACATTATCCATAAATTCAAAAACACTGCTCCAGGCCCGGATCAAATTCATCCTGCTATGCTAAAAAATCTTCACCCTAAAGCTATATCATATCCCACTCAAGTGTTCAACAAAATTTTTACAACAGGCCAGTATCCACCTCAATGGAAAACAGCTACTGTCATGCCAATTTTAAAACAGAACTCAAACCCATCTAACCCGCAATCATATCGTCCTATATCTTTAACCAGCGTTATTGGGAAAACTCTGGAAAAACTAGTCACAACAAACGCTTAGTATGGTACCTTGAATTTAATAATATTATCACTAACTATCAATATGGCTTCAGAAAAAATCGATCCTCAATTCAAGCGGTCTGTGACCTCGAAAGTGAAATACAAAAGGCCTTCACCAATAAATCCTGTTTATATGGACTATTTTTTGATATTGAAAAAGCATATGATCGGATATGGAGATATTACCTATGTCAACTATTACACCAATGTGGTCTTCGTGGTCACCTTCCTATGCTACTCCAAAGTTGTTTAAATAACCGTTCCCTTACTGTCAGGATAAATGGTATTGTATCTACGCCATATGAAGTCCAAAACGGAGTCCCCCAAGGCTCAGTTCTAAGTGTAACACTTTTTCTACTTGCCATAAACAATATTGTGCCTAATGTTCACTTCTCACTTACACAACGGTTATTTGCTAATGACTACCGTATTAGTATCATAAGTCTAAACCCACAAAGAGCGTATAGACTATTACCAGAAACCCTAAACCGCCTATCCTAGTGGGCACATAATCTTGGATTCCGATTTTATAGCACAAAAACACATTTAGTAATCTTTCGAAAAAGAAAGCCAGCGCCTAAGTCCCATACCCTGCTTTTATATGAAAAACCAATATTAATTCAAGATAACACAAAATTTTTAGGTATACACTTTGATCAGAAATTAACCTGGCTTCCACACATAAAAAATTTGAAAGCAGAATGCCAACGGTCAATTAAAGTGATGAAATATTTAGCTAACCCAATAACTGGCTGCAATAGAGGTAGACTACTACAACTCTATAAATCCCTTGTGCTAGCCAGAATCGATTATGGAGCACCTATATATGGTCAAGCTAATAAGTCAGCATTAAAACTTTCAGACACAATCCAGACAACAGCTCTCCGAATCGCTACAGCAGCGTTTCGCACTACTCCAATAAACAGTCTATGTGCGGAAGCAGCTATTTCTCCACTCCACCACCGTCGATTACCCTCTACCTCTAATTTTGTTATCTCAGCTGCCCAAAACCCCATTATACCTATATATAATTATCTCTTTAACGCAAACAATTCACCAAACCATATAATGATCAGGCACCAAAAATTGACCTGTCAAAAGTGGAACACCCACCCTCTCTTCACCATATTTTCTGAACCTCCACCGTGGGTCTCCCGAATTCCTGAGATCCTCCGATTGGATTTAACAAAACTTCTTAGACCAGCTGATAAAAATATAATCTTCGGAAAATTACAACTAATCCACCAAGAATACCCTAACCACATCCAATGCTATACCGATGGCTCTAAAACTCCTAAAAAGAGTGGCTTATGCGTACTCTGTGAATAAAAAAATATTCTCGCATCGCTTAAGCAACCGTCTATCTATCTTATCCGCAGAACTAACAACTGTCTTATTATATCTCCGATATTTCTTACTCCACTTTCAACAAAACCTAATAATCCTGTCTGATTCTCTTACGTCACTCCAACTACTACAAGATTCATTTCCATCAAACCCAATTGCTCAGCGCATTAAAGTGATTCTAAACACTAAGCATCTACAGTCTATTTCAACAAAATTTATCTGGATCCCAGGCCATGTAGGAATTCCTGGACATGATATGGTGAATTTGGCCGCCAAAGCTGCCAAACTCAACAGTACAATTTCTATGCTTATTCGTCCTACTGCTGAAAACCTCAAACAACATTATAAAGAGCTAATACTTTCTATGTGGAAGCAGCATTGGCATAACATAGAAAGAAATAAGCTTCTCATTTCCTTCCTTATCAGTTGTTCCTATTCTAGCTTCTTTCATTCATTCAATCTCGCACCAGATTGAAATCGAATATGTTATTCTCCTTTTGAACTATTACTTAGATTCTTTGGCTGATTGGGCTGTTGCTCTTCGTTGGCGTACCCATAATAAAAAAAAAAAAGAAAAAAAAAAAAAGCTTCGAGACCTCGAAGAAAAGCATCAGAACCGAAAGTCACGTCAAGAAGAGATAGTAATTACTCGGCTACGTATTGGACACACCCGACTTACTCACTCCCATCTCTTATCAAATCTCTTCCCTCCCGACTGTCCTCATTGTGGCACAAAGAGGGCTTAACGGCTGATCATATTTTCACATGCTTAAAGACAACTTCTCTCCGACTCCCTCTCCATGTTCCTTCAAGCCGTGTTCTAGCTCTTAATGATTCCTCCAACTTCATAGATAAAACAATAAATTTCCTTAAACAAGTCAAACTTTTCCATCTCATTTAACCTCATTTCCTTCCTAATTGAGCTGTGAAGCCCTCTGTGTAACTATGTGGTTTATTAATTGAATAATAAAAAAAAAAAAAAAAAAAAAAAATCCAACACCAAACAAGTTTGTTTAAAAACGTTCAAAATGTTAATCTACTCCTGGGTTCCAAACCGTTTTCAAGTGAAACGGTTATTATTAGTAAGGGGGCGGCCATAAATTTAATAATTTCAGTCAAGCATGATGTTTCATGGGCTCAGGGTTACTCCGTATGTTAACTTAAAGATAACCGTAATATTTACATTTACATAATACTAAATTCAAAACAAAGAAATCGAATTTTTTTCTAACCGCAAAGAGAGAGAGAGACACGTAATTTTTTACGCTTTTTTGAAATTGTCACCATCTTAAAAAAATTCGTTAAGGAAGTGAAATACAGTTTAACCGACAAATAGCGATCTTTTCAACAATATATCACATGCCTGAAACGGAAAGTATTTTTTTCGAAATTTTCAAGCTTTCGGCGCTGCTGGGGCCTGAATATAAACTTGTAAGCTCGGCTACATTTTTCTTATAAAACGGTCCTTTGCGCATATATTTGAGATACATTTTTGTTTCCGCAACGTTTTTATTACTTTCGTGAACTTCCTTTTTTCGCTGTTTTTGGCCCAAAAGGGAGATTTAAATTTAAATTAGGTGATACACGTGCAACCTAATAACTAGTTACTCTATATCTAATCAGAATTATCTGATGATCTTATAATTTGATTTAATATAATGTCGCGCAATATGGAAAAATGTACAAACCCGAGCTGGGGGCCACCTTACCGCCAAATGACTTCTTATAACTTTAAAGGTGAGAGTAATATTTGACAAATGAAAAACGAATTGTTATCTTTTTAAACTCGGTAACACGCTATAGCTTTTTGCAGACCACACAGCTACAATTATAAACACGATTATTCTTCGGTGTAAAGACCAGTTTTCTCCGTTACATAATGCTGTAAAACAGCGTGCAAAAATGCTTACGAAAAATGTTTTTTTAGCCATTAACTTTTAAAATATTTCGATTTTTTTACAACTACATATTCGATAACTAAATTGTATTCACATAATCGATATGTTTTTTTGTTTGACATCGTAATTAGTTTATTTTCCTCGCAATACATAAACTATTAGACATTTTACTTGCAATTTCTAAACTTTTTATACGTATATTTTTTTTTTTTTTATTTATTTATTTATTTTTTTTAATTGGGCTCGTCAACCGAGGACCTTCACCCAGAAATTTTTTAATTATCCATGAAATTTTGTAAATATTCACGCAATCGCAATTTTTTATTTGAAAATGGGCTAATAGCGATGGTTGCAACGAAAAGTATTTCATTGTAGTAAACTGTGTGCCGAATAGTTGTTGTTGGTGAAAGTTTTTTTTTTTTTTTTTTTTATTTTGGCCCGGCGAGAAATTATCTGGCCAATAATTTTATTCTAGAATCGTTTTCTTCGTAAAATGCTGCGTTTTTCCTGTACTTTTTGTTAGACTAGCTTTTTTTTCTGAAGTTCGAACCACCGCGAGCGAAAGTAGGTAAATGAATAATAAAAAAAAAAACATAAAGAAAATCTTGTCAAAAACTTTTTTGTATCGATAATTTTTACGTATTTGCATATTATTTTTTTTTTTATGTTTTGTTTTATTTTGGTTTTATGGTAGATTATTCGAATTTTGTAAATGCAATAATTAATCGTAAGGGTGGGGGGGGGGGGGGGGGGGGGGGGGGGGGGTGGGGGGGGGTGGGGGGGGCTATACCATTTATAAGTAAATAAACTTTATAATTTATATAGAAATATTTTTGTAACTCCTTTGCCCATCCCGAAGTCTCAATATTGGCCCTGATAATAAAGTTTTCGCCGTTTATATTTACGTCAAAGTTACAATTTTTCGTAGACACCTCGTCAACATTAATACAACTATTTCACGTTTTGAACCCGTGTACGTACAAAGTCCATCGTCAGAAACTAAACTATTGAATTTTTGTTTTTTTTTTTCTTTTTATTTTACGAAACATGTAGATAATACGCACTCTAGAAGAAAGAAAAAAATGGAATAGTTTATTAATTTTTTGTTTTACTTTTTCGAATAATTTTTCATTCTTTCACGCATATTATTGGTAAGAAAAAAAGAAATCGGTACGATTTTTTTTTTAAGCGGAAAAATGATTAATCGTTAAATTTTTTTCCGGCGAACTTAATTGGAAGTTTTTACCACAAAAAAAAACAAAACACAAGCAATTATTTTAAACGCTCGCGATGATAGTTTCAATTTTTCAAGGTGCAAATTGCAGTACACTACTGTGCATCCGGGAAATCCGACTACAAAATCGAGAGGAATAATACAATAGAACGAAAAGAGTTGGTCACTCAAACAGAATGTGGTTGCGATCGAAAGGAAAGTAAAATTGGTTCTTGGGAAGATCAATGCTATAAACAATTCAGAATAGGGAATATGGTGCCTGAAACGGAGGTTAGAAAAAAAAACAAAAAACGGCAGGGTAACGAGATTAAGAAAACAACTGAACCGAGGATATGATGGAAAAAGGGTTCAACAGATTTCTGCTCCCTGATTATGTATTTCATAACGATTACGGTAAGAAGAGATATGATATCGGTGGGACAAGATAAGGAAGGTGCCGAGAGACTCTTTTTTAGAGAAAGACGCTCGTTTAACTTCTATCCAGTTACACCATGGATGTAATACGTGAAGACTGTGAACCCGTAAGAAAATAAATATTAATACGATGTATTCGTAGACGGCTGTAAAAAGATAATTAAGACAACTTTTAGAGCGCTCGAAATGATAAGAACCGAAAGAAGAAAGTATCGCGTGAATTGCAAATTCTAAAGCCCGATATTGCTCAGCAGTATTCAAAAGGAATGAGATCTGTGAACTGAAGAATGGAAAAGGGAGCGGCATAGTCATTACAAAATACAGACACTCATTGCAGTGGATTAGCGAAGCGTAGAAAATCTTTCTATAGACATTACTGCGAGAAGTGGTGTAACACCGGTCCCAATGTGGGGCTGAAAGTTTATCAGTCAAATATTTAGGCGGATGTATCAGCCTATTTGTGCCTGCCAAATCATTGTTAATATTAATAATAATATTTGGCAAATGTGAGGGCGCAAGTCGTAAAAATCTCAACCCCGGTTCCGTATATCGTTACAAAAGAAGAAGAGCAGTGTGTTGTCCTTCAAATAACAGCACAGCATCTTCTTCTTCTTCTTCTTCTTCTTCTTCTTTAAGGTGCCATATCCTCATCGGACTTCAGGCTGTTGACATGAATATAATCTTTTTTCCATTTTTCCCGATTCCTGGTTGTATAAATTATTTCTGCTGTTGAATGTTTTGTCTAATTTTTTATGTTTTCAAACCATGTCTCGTATTCTTCTTGCCAATCCGTCTTTTTTCTTCGATCTGCCCAAGTAAAATTGTCCTCCTCAGTAGCTGATATTTTAGACCCCGCATTATTATGTGTCCCATGTATTCTAGTTTCCTCTCTTTTATTGTATTCACCAGTTCCCGATTTTTTTCCATACGCAGTAGAACTTCTGAATATTTTTTTTATCTTCTCCGTCCACGAGATCTTAAGCATTCTCTTTTAGCTTTTTGTGTAACCGGAATTCCCCGTGTTTATCTATTATATCTTCAATTTCTTGACATGATTTCTGATCCGGCACCTCTTTTGCTTTTTTTACAGCACTTTTAATTTGTTTCTGAATTATTTTATATCTGAAATTATCTCTATCTTTGTATTTTCTCCTTTCTTCAATTAAATTCAGTATTTCCTGCGTTATCCACGGATTTTTCGTTTTCTGAACACTACTTCCGAGAACCGTTTCTGCTGTTTGTAATACTATACTTAGCTTCTTACTGCCTTTCTCCACATCCACCATGTCCAATTCTGTAATCTTTTGCATTTCTATTTTAATAGTATCCCTCCACTTCACTTTGATTTTTGCTTGTTCTAATTTTAGCATGTTTATTAATTGTTTCTTGGCGTTTTTAGTTTTTTTTAGACGTATTTTAATTTTTGCAGCCAAGAGTGCATGATCGGAGTTGGCATCTGCACTCGGAAACGTTTTGACTGCTTTTATGGCATTTCTAAATCTTTCATTAATCATAATATAGTCAATCTGATTTCTTCTTATTACATCTGAGTTATCTCTAGGAGCCTTCCAGGTATATAATCTCCTGTTAGGTAGTTGAAACCACGTATTCATAATTATCAGTTGGCAGTACTGAATTAATCGCTCTCCGCGATCATTTCTCTCACTTGATCCATACTGTCCTGTTATTAACCCCGTTGGACATTTGCCTACCTTGGCGTTCATGTCACCAATCACTAGGTTTACATCATAGTTTTTACATGTTTTTAATAGCTCGTTTAAAAGTTCATAAAATTCTTCCACTTCCATTTCTTCTTTATCTGCTGTTGGTGCATATCCTTGAATTATATTGATATTGAATGGATGTGCCTCAAATCGAACCAACATGGCCCTTTCTGACAATGGAATATGTGATATTACTGCTCTGGCCGCCAACGGGCTACACACTATGGCTACACCTTTTTTGGTGAGATCCACTTTCTGCTCCTGAATAATAAGTCATCTACCTTAAAAAACTTCCTGAGTCTAGCCCCAATGTGTCTCACTTATTCCGATAATTTGTATTTGTAATCTCTTCATTTCTTGAATTACATTATTAATTTTACCAGCTTCATATAGGGTACGTACGTTCCATGAACCAATTTTTACAATTTTTGTCATTTCGAGCTGGGAGATTCTTCGCACCCCTGCTCCATTGAAGGAGCGCCCAGAACTCGAGGCCTTTTTTATGTTTTTCTCCATGACAACAATTCTAGGGAATAGAACGACGGTGGTTTCCCTCTAGTTACGCCAAATACGATCGGAATGGTGGGATTTCCGGCTCGAATGCACACACATCAACGGTCAAGTCGGGAAGCTCTATTTCCTATCTAATCGTTGTAAATTTAATCTCGATATACATTCATTAAAAATTTAGAATAACCGCAACCTTGAAAATAAAAAAAAAGTTTAAACACTCGATTGCAGACGTATGTGCGCCGTATAGAAGTTTGCTAGGAAACTTCAGAGTCCGCTATTAAAATGAAAGTACCGCTGACTAGTGTAATTAGATGATCCGATTTGGACTAATTCTGACTATTGTTTGGCATTTCTCTTCGCTAATAAAGAGTTAAATTTTTCTAGCTCAATGAAGGAAATTAATGTAATTTTTTTTTTCTTTTTATTAATGTTTTTTTTTGCTTTTTTTTCTTTTTATTTAATCGCCATATTACGTGAACAGCTTCCATATTCGTGGTATTGTATTCTGGAATCATACCTGACCAACCGGCAGTTCAGAATTAGTTACGAGGAAGCGATGTTTGAATCTGGGGATATGTATCGGCAGGAATACCACCAGAAGGTAGTGTTTCAGCACCTACCCTTTATCTCCTTTACACAGCCGATATTCAAACGAACGATCATACAGTTATTGCTATGTTTACTGATGACGCAGCAATTCTGACCACAAGTAAGATCCAGCAGAAGGCAGCTAAACACTTACAGTCAACAATAAACGAATTAAGTGCTCGGATGAAACGCCGGAAATTTATTTTTAATAGCGAAAAATCGGTGCACGTCAACTTCACTTTACGGAAAGTTGAGAACATGACGCTAAATCAGCAGGTAATTGCACAAAAAGATTCAGCCAAGTAACTAGGGATGCACCTTGATTCGCGTTTAAATTGCAAGCACCACGTCCGACAAAAATGTTTGGAAATGAAAGCAAAAATGAGGGAAGTCTTTATTGGCTACTAGGAAGAGAAATTCGCCGATATCTATTGAAAACAAACGGCTCTTGTATATAGTCGCTGTCAAACCTATATGGATTTATGGAATACAGTTGTTGTGGGGCTGTATTAGTAGCTCCAACATAGATTGTATACAAAGACGTCAAAACATTGCACTTCGCACAATCACTGCTGCATACCAATTTGAACGTAACAACCACACACATCGAGATATGAAAATTCCAGCGGTCATTGATGAAATTACCACCGGGTGGTTCGCCTGCAAAAACGAGAAAAAACGCTGAAGAAGCATACTAATTCCGAAGTCATACAACTCCTCGACAATTCTGAGGATAATAAGAAAGCTGTTTAAACGTCGAAAACCATATGACGTGAAATAATATATAAAGTCGGAATCACTTCATTGGAAGTGACACTAACTTCACGTGTAGGTCAACTTTGTCACCGTTATTGTTAAAGACTAGATTGTCGTCACAATAAAAAAATTGAAAAAAATTAATTGCCATAACTAGCTCTGTTATTTTTTCAAAAATTAAAGTATAGTACGATTAATGTTATCGAATTAAAAACGAATGTTTTATCTATCGACATAAATTGTCAGCGTGACACATAGAATCGGTATCATTAAAATATTTTTTTATTAAAAATTGAAAAAATAATTACATATTCCGTTGTGTTATTTTAAAGAAAATTAGCCTTTTCTAGATTTTAATATTTGATTTAGTAGCAGAAATACACTGCGGAGCGTAATTGCGAGTGCTTAAAAGGGGAAAAAACATTACCCACGTATTGTTGTTGTTATTTGTTCGATTTAGAAATGCTAACATACTTACATCGCGGTTAAAATATCAGGCATTTTGTAATTAGTTTTCTTTTTGGAACGATGTTCTTTTACACGGCTTATCGGTAGGAGTAAACTGGCAGAAATGGCGAGATAACGAAAAAGCGTTATGCGTCGTTCTCCAGGCGACCTTCACTCTCTTTCTATTATATATGGGTGTGAGTGTATGTGCGCGTGCGAGCGAGTATCGAGATTCGAGCTGCAAGCATTGCGCGCGGTCAGCTGTATGAGCTCAATTCTAAACACGTGTACATTTTATTGAATTTGAAAATTGACGCGGTTTTTTTGTGCCACGTTACCACACTTCAACCAGTCCGATGATTTATTTATTGTTTTTGTTTTAATTCATAAACGGGGTTTACTTTTTGTTTTTGTTTTAATCCATATGGGATTTATATATTGTGTGCCATTTTTTATCGTATACTTTATGAATGACTTTATACTTGTATATCTACTAGAAAGTGGTGAAAGGAACTTCGTTCCTACCGGGTGTCCTCCTCTAGACACCAGTTCTGTTTTTTTTTTATTTTATTTTATTTTGTGCTCATCACCGCGGGGACCTTTAATTAGTTCGCACACATGGCTTTTCACACGTGTAAACTGATTTTCAAAAAAAGTTCCATTTTTTAAGTTGGACGTGGTCGCGTAATTTTCTATTCCGTATTCTGTGAATCGTAACGGTTTCTGAATGGTTTTTTCTTTATTTAAAAAGATAAACGAAAAAAAAAAAAAATAGAGAAGGATAAACGGTTAAAATTTTATAGTTAAAAGTTTGCATTGTAAGACGAAGAAACCGGTCTCGATGGTGGCAAATGACCCATTTACGTCGAAGGCTTGAGATAATGCGATCAAAATAAAACTTTCGTCGAGCAGTGTTGATACGCGCGAAGCAGATGTTTATAGAGAGGGGTGAGACGGACTTGTGATCCGTTCATAATGTAAACAAATCGTTCGTTCGGAAACGGTATTTTTCAATGCTCGCTCAATGAACGAGCTTACCTGATGGCTTATTCTCGTTATTATCGAACTAGATAAACATAGTGGACCCGGGGACGGTTAAAAGCGGGATTAAAAATAAAATGGAACACGATCGGGGAGGTAGTAACAGCGACCGATCTTGATTTCGCCGGATCGTGAATTAGTGTTTTCGAACACTCGGTGGTCCTTAGCTCTGCGAACGTCCTAAATAAATATTTTCCTTACTCTCAAAAAACGAAACGAGTTCGGAGGGGTTGCCTTTTATCTATTCATTTTTATCTGACTGACATTTCGATATGTTAAAAGCCGTTATAGCGGCGCTGCCTGGATGCTTCGCGATCTATCTCGGAAGAATTCCTCTAGCTCTAGCTGTGGCGCGTACGATATGTTTTCCTTTCGGTCTGACGGAGCTACTTGCGCCAATCTTCTGAAGACCCTTCGAAGAAAATAAACCGGCTAAATTAAGCAAAACATCAGATAATAAAAGTTGCAGAGATATATTATGTACACAACAAGGTTACGAAACGGAGTTACACAAAAACCATTATACGAAATTGTTAGAAAACCGATAGGAAATTTACCCTCACGCTTTTCCTTTGCACATTATTTTCTTTTATTGAAAAAACTTCTCCTTAATAATTTATTTTTATCTTTCTTTGTTTCGTGCTCGTCGACAACTCGAGGCTCGGACTTTTATTCACTTCTTTTCTTTCAGCGATGTATTCGAGCGGAAAGACAGCTCTGGGCCCAACTACGTTATAACGTTCGTCTTTCTTAATAAAATGTAAGTTCTTCTTGGAAAATCTTAAAAACCGTTTCTCGGTTTCATCCGAAACATCTCTGAGGCAATTACGAGAAAGATGCCGGAGATTAGCAGTTTCTCGAATAAGTTATGATGAACAAATGTTTAAAATTGCGACGTATTCTTAATTATCATTATAAATTTAGTTTCCTCGTTAGCATTCAGCTTAATTGTTTCAAATACTACTCCAAATAATTTACATTTAAATATACGCTTGCACTGATCATTTTCTATTATCATCTCATTATATTAGGTTTTTTTTATTGTTCACCGTAGAATGTGGTTCAGATGAGCGTAACTTCTGGAAGAGATTCTCCCCCTTCCTTTCAAAGTATATTCTTGAGATCCTCTACTATTCGGAGAAAGTTACGGCGAGATTTTAGACGGCTTTTCCCGTTAGCCCTTGAGGGGATAAGCCTTGAAGCTCCTACAACAATTTTAATAAGATTTATACATACGATTTAACACGAAACGATAAAACAAACACCCTACACCAACCCGAAAAATTGTAACAGTAAAAAATCATCGGATAATGTATGTGTCTTACATGAAACGTACACATATTGCTGAATGTTTTTAACTGTAGCAAAATGTTTGCAAAAGATAATAAATTTTACACAAACAGCGATAATGAGAGCGTCAATATTGAAGGTGTAAAAAAATGACCTAAACAATTCCTTACATCGCGTGCGCTGCAAAAACATTTTTCATAAAACATTAAAATATCAATGTTAATTACCATGGAAATGGAAATTCGGATAAAGATCGCCTTAGCATCGTTTACAAGCTCATCACCAATGGAAATAGTGTGTTAACGTAAGGAATGGAAATTTTCGAGAGTTATCGTTATCTTTTGTGAAAGGTACAAAATGCCCAAAAGATTAAGATCTTAACTTTCTAGAAATAGTTCCCAGGCGAGGGCATCAAAAATACGTCGTAATGGAGAATCTTCATCAGAAACTGAAAATCGTCTTGCAAGTCAGAGAGAATACGCGTCGCAATCGCGTGCCAGAGAGTCGAGTATCGAGCGTTCGCAACGGCTTGATGAACAAAATTTGAGAATCTCTCAAGTACGCGCGTGAGAGTCGAGTGCTCACAGTAACAGATCGGCTTTCAGATACGATCCACAGATTAATTATGCTCAATAGTCTTCCGTCCAAATCGGAGCCATGAATAAGATCTGCTTCAAGTGTTCTGCCAAAAAATGGGCCAATGAACCTAATGGTATGTGCTATGCTTCTGGAAAAGTTAGTCTCCCCAATATTCACGAGCCGCCACAGCCAATAAAAAATCTTTTGACAAATAATCATTTACTGTGATACTCTTACACAGTCGTGAACTGAATTCCGCGCGGGTGTAATTTAACAAATAAAGTAATTTTTTAGAATCATAATTCACGCGAGCAACGCCGCGGGCACAGCTAGTGTTCTATATTTCGAATTTCACTTTTAAACGGTTGTCTCTGTTGATGAGTTGCAAATTTTTTAAGGGTGATTTTTGAGGTTGTTTTAAATTCTATATTACATATTCTTAACCGTATTTTTCCGCGATTGAAAGTAGAAGAAATAAAGGAATCTGATAAAACCGGAAGAGATGAGATTGGATATACGAAATGTTATAAGAATTAAAAACACACGGAGATAGAATAATAAAGGAGAAAGATGAAATTTAAACATAAAGAGAGGAGAAATTTGATCGCACTTTGGAAATAATGGTGGGAGGTGGAAAGGATTGCAACCACAAGATTATACTAGGAAGAGGTTGGATTAAGGGGAACTAGAAAATTAGAGAATGGGCTATCAGACCGTTGTCTGGTAAGGCTAAATGGCAACTTAAAAATATTGAAAAGTTTTGTAAAACCAATTAACGATTAGATATTTATAAATTTTTTCATTTATTTTTTTTACTTACCTACTCTTTGTCGAATATAATTAAAAGGAAAAATGAGAATTTTTTTTTTTTTAAATTATACTACGTAGCACGTTCTTTTCGTGAACGTAACAGTAACAGCACATTAAAAAATATTTGGACAGTTCCCGTTGAAACGGGAATTGTGCGATACGAAAAAATCGCTATTAATCCGAATGTTTAAAGAACAGAATTATCGTTTTTTTTTTTTTTTTAATAAAAACTTCTTTAAGCGCGTTTAGGGATTTTTGGTAGGGGGAAAACTTATAGTTTTACGTCACGTGCGTCACCGGCATGCTAATGTTAACAGTATCGACTAGCGCGAAGAATAAAACCGCTAACGACTCTCCTTTGCGCTACTCTCACGACCGAGTAATCAGTAATAAACCACAAAAAGAGACATGAAAATTGAATTATATTAGGACCGCTACTAATGTAGGGAATAATAAAAGTTTTTTATGATGCCGGTAAATTGTATCGTTGACATTATTTAATAATTAAATAATGAAAAAAATTCTATAACTACCGTATTACACTAATTCCATAAAATAATATATCTTGTATTGACATTGTCGTCTATGTTTTTTTTTGTTTTTTTTTTTTTGTCGATATTGCTGTTAGTTATTATTAAAGTAGTTGCGCAGAAGTGAAAGTATTTAGTATTTTAATCGTTTTAATTGTTTAATTGCAGGATCACAGTACAGTACAGCAGTGAATACTAAATATGTTAATATTTAGTTATATAGAAAAATGAATGAATAATAAAAAAAACAACGAAGCATTTAGTTTTAAATATTTTTGCAATATTCGTATCGATATTTGCGTTTAAAAAAATTTGATATTATTTGTTTTTTTTTTAATTTTTTTATTTATTTTAATATTTGACCTCTGCAATGCATTATGCAATGAGTATTTCAAAGTGACTTAGGAGTTACCTTACTACTAGCGTGGTAAAACACATTTCTAGTTGTTCGATAATATCTTCGTTACACGTTTTAAAATTAAAAATGCTATAAAATTTTATAATAATTTCCGATTTATGTGTTGAATTTTGAAAATTGGTTACTAATGCAAAGTTATATGGATATATTGAAAGTTTCGGTTTCAGAAATGGTGAAAAAGATTCCAATCTTCATTTTGGAAAACAGTTTCTTTTATTGCAAAATTTAATTTTAATAAATTATTGGTTTAAATTGTCAAAAATAAAATACGCGCTTCGTTATTTTTTGCGAAATGATTATTAATTAACTTATAATATCCATCGAATGTTTTGACTAATGAATAAACCATATATGTAAAAATATATACATATATAACTGTTGCTCGGAGTGAGATGTGAAAACCAGACTAATGTTAATAATTACAAGTTACAAATTATGATATTTTAATTTTTGATACTACAATTAATCGGGAAATTCAAAAAAAAAAAAAAAAAAACTCTGTTAATTCACAGTTTCAAGTTTTTACTTCTGTCGGCAGTTCCGACAACTGCGCTATTTTTAATTTTTTTTTTTTTCGGTTAATTTTCATTCCATCATTTGAAATTTGCTACAAATTATTAAACTACGATCGATGATGGAAAATTGGTGTAAATGTAATAAATTCCTTTTTTATTATTATTCCGTTTTATTTCAGTGTTCATCAGTCATAATCCATATTAGCTTGAAACGATGATAATATTCTGAACTTTTCAATGCACGACAGTCGCATTCAAATCAAGTCCTCTATTTGCATGAAACACCACCGCTACTTAATATGATAGCTGTCTGTAATGAGCTTCCCCAGGGACTTCTGAATAATTTTTAATACCGTTGACGGGCGCAGTCGCATTTCCACGTTTATCTAATACATCATCATCTCTACCTTATTAAACATCGTTTACAGTCGAAAATAAGTGCTTTTAAAAGTCCAACCATAATTCCATTATACTACACATTTCTTCGATAATAATAAATTTCTACATTAATTACAACGTAATTCTTAGGCCGGCCCCCATTAGACAAAATGTCCCAATTTTACGTAACGATAGTTAAATGCTAGGATAGGATTTTTGTGATTATTTTATTTTTGTTATGTCGATTCCCCGATAAGAATGACGTAAATTTTATATACAAAGTATAGAAGAGAAAGAGATAGTAAGCTTTCGGGTACATTAATTTTGTATTCAATCTTAGGATATTTACAATTTTATTATTTTATCAACATTCATAGCTCCTCCTCTTCACCCGTTACGGAAATAAAAATTGAAAAAATTGCTGTCGTACTTTTTGCAATGTATTTTTAAATACACCGCGTTTTTAAAATTACCAAAACTTCTTGTAATATTCTGGTTCAAATTTCTAATAAGATGTGATGATGCAAATTTGCCTATAAAATCTTGAACGATCGAATTTTAAACTCTGATCGAAAAGTTGAGATGTCGACGTCATATGTTCGACTGAAAAAAAAAGTAAGTTCGATGTTTTTCGATTTTAAATAGCCATGAATTTGCCAATTATTGTATTAAATTTAGGGTAAATCAGATTAATCGATCCTGGTAACAACATTCTTACGAAGGATAAATTTCATTATTATTATTTTTTTAGCCCCCCCCCGGGGTGGGGGGTGGGGGGGCATGTTAGCAACGGATCTTCGCCTCATTATTATTAACTACCATCATTCGAGCGAAGAAATACAACAAATACCGATTTTATATTTTTATTTAAAGCGTACATGTTCACCACACGCGTCTTTATATTTTCAGTTGACACCCCATGTCACGATTGTCATCTCTAGGCGTTTCGAGCAGTGATGACTCGCATTTTGTCCACCGACAATGACTTTTCTAAAAACTCGTAGATGTTGACCTACATGTGTGGTGTGGTGTGGTTTTAACCTAAAACGGAGACGTACGATGAATTGTAAAAACCACGCAAAGATTTCCGAAATTCTTTCTCTTTTAGTATAATTTTAATGTATTTTGCTCAAAGCGTTAAACTGCGATGAAAAAAAAACATCAAAGTTAAAAAATAAACGGATTTTTACCTTCATATTAAACTTTTGTTAGTATTTCATTTTCAAAATTTCCATCAGTACAGGAATGTTTAACATATCGCGCTCATTAAATACAATAACGTTGTAAGTGAAAAAATATAACGAATTTGAGTTATGTGTATAGTTGGAATGCGTTTTATGAGTATAGTTAGAGGTTAGAACGTCATATTTGTGTAAGTAAGAAACTCGACAAAATAAGCATTGCTTTTGGGTACACCGTTCAAATTATAGTAAATGTTAATTTGTGTTTTCTGCGAAACAGCCTGTTTTGAGAGATTAAAAGGCAGACGCAACTAATAATGATGTATACTAAAATAAGCATAGTGAAACACATCAAATGAAAGTTAACTAATGTAAAATTGACTCGAAACATCATCATCAATGTTGTTTATTGTGGAAACGCAGATTAGAAAGAGAATGAATTTTTAATATAGGTAAACGAAAATTAGGCAATAACTTTTCGAAACAGTTCCCGCAATTCCTTCCATGGCGGCTGGAAATTTTACTCTCCTTCTGACACGCATATATGAGAAAAATTCGCGAATATTAAGCGTAGCATGCGCGTTTTGGGCAGCTCCCATGGTAACTAACACTGGCAATATTTTTTGGCTAATTTTTTACTCTGGCTATATTAAATGAAAAAAGGTGTACTAAAGGTGAACTTTTTTCATCGACCGGCAAGCAAACGTTTAGCGAATTTATAAATTAATGTAAATCATCATTTCGGTAAGGCATCCTTTTCAAACACTGCTGAAAATAAAGCGATAACATTAATACAACTTAAAGTAGTATTAAATAAATATTATAAGAATAAATACCAACATACATGTATATATGGGGAATAGTTATAATAGTTTAACAAAAGAAGAATTTCCGGAACATTATAGATGAATTAAAAAAATGAAAAGTTCGTAACAGATTTCTTTGTCGTGGAATTTTTAAGTTTGTACAAATTTAAAATTACACATACTGCAAAAAAGTATGTACATAGATGATCGTATATCGAACGGATGTAACCGTGGAAATAAAGTATTCAATAATTTACGTGCTACGGTATTAAAAAAATTACGTAAGAGTAATAATTTAGTTATACAATAATGCAGTTATACCGCTGTAAAAATTAGTATTAAATTTATTAATAATTCTACGATAGTATAAAAATAAGATCGTAAAATGGAATATATAGGAAACCGAAAGCTTAATTATATGGGGTTATTGAACGTGTTATATAGTAATTTTATGAATTAAACAGATAAACGACACTACCCGAATTATTGAGAAAAGAGGATAAAAAATGTGCAATGAATTGTCCAATATTCGAGCTTGAGGGGGATTTGTTTTGAATATATATATATATATATATATGTACAATACTTACGATTACATTTTTTCCTTAGAAAAGATAAAATTTAACTATTAAGATACAGGAACAATAAAAACCCGCAAAATTTTAAAATGTAACGGTCAAAATTTTGAAATTAAAAAGGCGACAAACGTGAGTAACTTAATACATCAGCACTTTTAGATACAATGGTAATGTAGATTCCAATAAAGAAAACAAATCTGAAAGTGCACTGGCGGAAATATTACGTTTGAACATTACAATCTTTAATCAATACTCCATACCTTTAAAGGACAGAGGACATTTTTGGCGGCCTGTACATATTATACCACTCAAAAAGCCTTTAAATATAGAGAAATGAGATTGTTTTTTTGTTTTTTTTTTTTTAAATACCGAGCTTAAGATATCCTCCGAAAATTTAAAAAAAAAAAACAATAAAAAAATAAAAAACAATTATTTCATAGAAGATATATCCTTATTAAACGGAGTATTGTGATTATTTTTAAACAACACTTTTAACTTAATCAGGGCCCCGATAAATATTTGTCTGATGTTCTCAACATTGAGCTTATAAAAAATTAGTGCACACGCTTTTTTAATATGGTTTTTTCATTGTTGCAATTTGAATTTGGTGTACCGAGACTTTAATTAGGGTAAAAATGTCGTTTAAGAATAATCATAATCCCCCCTTTTAAGGGTATAGTACTACTCATAAATGTGTTATCTTTTTGACGGAATAATGATTGTTTGTTACTTTTTTATAATCCTTCTTTTGAGCGGACGTTAACTTGTAACTATTTTAGTGGTATAAAAATGCGTGACGGGGTGACTGGCTGACCGGTAACAAGAACCTAAGCGATGATTAATTGAAGCCGACACTTCCATATATATATATATATATATATAATTAACAACGTCATTCTTAGCCCAACCCCGCTACTTTTTCTGTCACAAAAATTTGTACTGAAATGTGACACTACAAATTTATTTCTTTTTGTCACATAATTGGAAAGAATAACGTTATAAATTTTCCTTGGTCTATACGAAGTACAGAAGTGATAGAGCTGGGAGTCCGAGGGTATCCCTAAGCGTCGTCAAGGAACGGAGCCCCTTGCGAGGCACGGAGGGCTGAGTTTTATATATATATATATATATGTGTGTGTGTGTGTGTGTGTATATATCCAAGTGTCCAATTTATTTTAATTTCTTACTGTTTTACTTTTCATCAATAAATTAAATTTATAATTGTTCTCTTATAAAAGCAGGATATTTTACAGCTCAATGAACGACGTTTAAGCTACATGTTCGTTCAATAAAATCGCCCTTCGCATTAATAATAGCCTCAATTCTCGCCGGGAAACGTCTGGGTTAGTCATAACTCTGGCAATAGTAGCTGCCAGGGACTGAAGCGTGTTATGGGCATGTTTATTGGCGTCCCGTACAACAACGCCCCATGCGTAGTAATCCAAAGGACCCAACATCCAATCTTTGATTGTCATGGCTTTGTGTGAAGCCACAGAATCCTGCTGTAATACGTACTGCTTTATCTATGTAGTGTTTCATAACTGTTTCTAAAACTTCGAGGTAAGTGCTGGCATCCACCCGAAGCTCCTGAGAAAAGAAGTGGAGTAGCATGATGTGTCCTCTCTGAAAACCATGATAGCCCGAGAAACTTTGTCTGCGTAGCACGGAGAACATCTGCCTGTCATTATGTCGGTTTGTTTTTTGATCTGCTCACAATTCTTTTAATTGGATGTAAGTGAATACATGCTGTTTGTTAAAATGGTATAATAAAACAAACTTTAATAACAAACAATATAGAACAATAAATTAGATAAATACCTATTTAGAAACGTTTTCGGGCATAACCCATCATCAGCTAACACTAACTTAAAGGAAACTTACTTTAAGTTAGTGTTAGCTGATGATGGGTTATGCCCGAAAACGTTTCTAAATAGGTATTTATCTAATTTATTGTTCTATATTGTTTGTTATTAAAGTTTGTTTTATTATATCTTTTAATTGGAAGGAAACCAGAGCAAATCCGAACTTTAGGATGTTTTAGATTGTTCAAAAGACGTTTTGACCGGGTTAATCCCTGATTCCGAGTTCGTGCTGACGTAAACTGTCCTCTTTACATATATCAAAGATATTTGTGGACAATATTACGGACTTTGCTCTCAGAAACAATAAGGCCTTTCACGATGGCTCTTACAGACTCTGAAGGTCTTGGTCAATAATGTCTCGAACTTGTTGAACAAACTGTGATGTACTAATACCGTTTGAACGTGCTTCATACTTTTTGCGCTTGGCAACACTTTTCACCAACGTCTCTAAATACTTCCAATTCTTGACGAACTTTATGTACAAACTATCGGGCGACGTTCAAAAATTGAGAGATTTTATGACCGCTGTGATTTGCGTGTAAAAACAGCAGCGTGCCTTTTGTTTTCCTGCGTTAGGTTACTGCCCCCACTTTTTAATCTGAAAATAAATAAAAAAAATATTACTATGCGTAAAATGGCAAGCCCATATATGTGTGTCCTCAAATACCTTACGGCATCCTGTATGTATATATATATAAATATTTATAGGATCCACGGGAGTGATAGAGAACATTTGCCCCCCCCCCAGAACCAAAGCCTCTATGAAAAAATTTGTTATAACCGAGAAACTTAATTTATGCTATAAAAGATTTGTATGAATTTTACCTACGGATTTTAATAATTAATATTTAATACTATTTTCTAGTGAAACTATTAACGTTACTTTTTTATTGTTTTAAACACAACTGTCGTCGATCTTTTGCCATTTTTATTTATTTTTAATTTTTATTTTGTAATTTTAATTTAAAATAGAGTTAAATGAAAAATATATATGTATTTAAACTTGCTCACGAACAAAGAGAATTCGGATCGGATTACTAACAAAATAAAAAAGAAGTAAAGTGTCTAATAAGAAATACTATCTTTCTTACTATTTCTACACTACCATATTTTAGCTGGAATTTTATAGTTTCGTTTTATTTTTCACCCTTAAATATAAGACAAAAGTTAAATTAAAAATTGTAATAATTATGTATTTTTAAAAAAATTTTTAAATTTCTATAAATTTGATTTTCTTTATGAAAAAAGGAGGGGTATTTCTCAAATCTATTGCCTACCGTAGTAGATTTTACGTGATTATATACCCCCCCCCCAAAAAAATGTCCTTATAATCCCCCTCCCAAAATATCCTTCTGGATCCGCCCCTGGTATAATAATTCGAAAACCATTAAACTTTATTAAATTTTATGACGTTTTCCGACACTTTCGGTAAACGTCATAAAATTTAAAATTACAATATGGTGCAAACTGCAAGGATTAATTTGAATCGTTCAACATCGTAGTAAATCGGTCAACTGAGCGGGGCGAAATAATTACACTTCCTCTATTGCAAACTGGTGGTGCATAATAGTGTATTTTGGGTGCATTATAAATAACTAATTTTTATGTTAAAAATTTGTACGGGAGGGGGCTCTTAAGTGACCCGTTTTCAACCGAACTATTCATTTTTTACCGGCCAAAAAAAAAAAAAAAAAACAAAAAAAAAACAATCGAGTTTTTACATAGCCCCAGTGGAAAAAAGGTTAAAAATCACTGCAGAGAAATAATCAAAGTTGTCTATCTGTCAGGGTTGTGAAGACGTTACCTGATTGCCTCACACTGACGCTTTCAAAAATTTCACCTGAGCTGGGTTAATATGTCCGTGTAGTTGACGCAGCCAAAAATAAAAATAAAAAACGAGTAAAAATTTCGAAATACTCGCTAAAATATATCTTTTCCATTTTATTATGCTACCATTTTTACACTGTCGCCGTTTAATTATTTATGATTACCTTATCACGTTAAATTTATGTATATTTCAAATAGATCTTATTAATCTATTAACATACGAAGCCATTTGAAATTTTTATTCGATTAAAGTAACGAATATTTTCACGATTATGGATCAAGTTATCCGAAACTAGTCGGCAGTTATTAAATACAACCGTTTTCGTACTTCGTGCTTATACTAATTTGTTATTATTGTTTTAGTTTCATTTCATCGATTACACAAGTTAAGCGTGATGCAGGAGGTTTCTTTTGCCTCTTTTATCGGATTACGTCAGAACGCGCTTTATCCCCTTTTTTAATCTGTAGTTTATTATTTTATAACATCTTCGAGTTTAATCATTCGGTTTGAAATTTCGAGAACATTACGATTTCTGCCGAACCGCATAAGGATATTTCGTAGTATGCTCAGGTGTGTCCTGTTTCGAATGTTCGGATCACTTTGTACTGTTTAGGAAACGGAATCGGGAAACGTAGAGGCGTGTAAACGGTGAAAATGTTGCCGGGAACCGGAGTAGAAATTAGTGCACAAGCAGGGAACGGACAGCGGCTCGGTAATTGAATTTCGTTGCGCGCGCGTACGAAGCGAATTTCGTGCGAAAGGCCGGGAAAAGAAGATTGATTAGCGGCGAGATAATGTAAAAAACGGAATAATAGCAAAATAACGAGACGATGAATAAAATAATAAATCATCGGAAGCGCACTTTAGACGCGGAGCAACTTGACGTGCACCGGGTACACACGTTAATAGCGTCGGATGTTCGCTGACGCACACACACGCGAACACATGTAAGCGTCATTCATAAATAATAACAGAAAATCGCTGGTGTAGCGAGTAGGCCGGCCGCGCAGATAGCTGAGTAAATGTGTCAGCGTAAACTAAAAGATGAGTAAGTGGCCTCTTAGCTTTAAACTGATAAGATGATTAGACGATTCAGTACGTTGCCAGGTAAGATTAATTCTCTAAGGCCCGGCTGTCTACCAGGTTTGCTCGCTTGCCCCCGTTGATGGTGTCTGCACGGTTGACTGACTGATCGTTATACTAGCGCTTCGCCGCCGTCTCCGGTACAGCTCGAGAAGACGACCAGGTGAGGTGGAAGAAGAAAAACGAATTTGACAGGTGGATCCGTCAACGGGTTGCTAGAAAACCAGCATTGCGATATGTTGTAGCAAGCTGGTAGTCACTTAGAGCAGTACTGCTGCTGCTGCTGCTGCTGCTAGTGCTGGAGAAAAAACTCAAACTCTATGTTTCTATCTGGCTGTCTGCTGGATATTTATTATGGATGAAATATGGCGGAAAGCGGTCTTTGTTTGCTGAGTCATGGACATTGATTGATTGCTGATGAGAGACTCCTCTACTACACGATAATAATACCTCAAAAACCATTATACGTGCCCTTTCCTGTCCTATCGTGTCTGTTGCACCATCTCCTCTCCGCAATTACTCTTATTACTCTTTAACCGTTCTTTTCATTATTACAACACAACTCGGCCGAGTTGTTAGTGTGTGTTCGTGTCTATTCCCTTGCTGCTGCAAAATGAAATATTAGGGATGATTAATAATGGCGAGAAACAAAGCAATACGTTGCCGTGTCAAAGGTGTTATTGTGTTATTAGCGATTACGATTAGAAATGCGCTGAACCCAGAAGAAAAGTTGAAAAAGTAGCGAAAAAATATCGATTGTAAGGGAAAAACGACGAATTTAAAGAAACACCGTAAATGGAAGAGGTGATGAAAAGAGAATCCCCCTCCACTGGGTGTAGTCGGCTAAGTGAAGATATTGTTGCAAGTTGAAAAAGTCGCGGTAGTTGTAACGACCGGAAGAAGAGAATTTTGTGACGCCGTGGATGATGATTTTTTTTTTGTTGTGGGACTCGTCTCAACCGATTAAGTAGTAGCAGTAGTAGTTGTAGTATGTCTTTACCGAAAGTAATAGTCAGATTTCAATTCGGTTAGATGATGGCGCAATATAATCCGAGTTGCGCAGCTATGAAAATTGGCAGCAAAGAGTTCAACGGAGGAAAGCTTCGAATATTAAAACAAATCTGCAGATACTATATGTATATATCATTGGGATGTAAAAAGTGGTACGAGAGAAGGAAACGAAGGAAAAAGGTGAAAAAATAAGAGAAAAACGTACTAAGGTATAAACGAATAACGGGCTTGATAGGAGAATTGATATTGTGGCCGGCGATTTTAAGCTCCGAGCGCCCCCGGGTTATTTTTCCCGCTTGCGTACGCTGCGCTTCGTTCAAAGTAACCGCTAAAAAATCGGCCTCAAAACGTGATTAAAATTAAAGGTCGATAATATTGTCCAATCTTTTAGTCTTCCTTCTACCTCTTCCGGTTATGTAATACTTCTCATACTCTCATCCGTGATCTCCTATCCTCGATCCCTCGGTCGAGACCGGTCTTTTCTGTGGGGGATTCCGTTTTACTATTAAACATAATAAATTAGCGAATATTCACTACTGGCCTGCCGTTCTTTCCAGTGGTAGATTTTTGGAACGCATTTTCAGCTCGTAATACTGCGTGCTCTTCTTTGCATAAATGGCACCCGTTCTAGACTACGAACTGTTCTTTTTAATGTTCTAATATTTCTTCCTCCTCGCCTATGGTGTTCTACATACTTGTCCCCTCTTAAATCGCGCCTATTTGTTGCGCCTTCGTTTTACGTCTCCTTCCTGCACCGTTATCTCGGTTTTCATTTGCTTCCACTCCATTCTGTTATTTTCACCCCTTCTAATTAATTTCTTTGTGATATTCTGATATCATGTTTCATTTGAATGTTCGACCTTTACTACCGAACAATCGTGTCTACTCTTCTCCAAAACTCGCCATGTTAACTCGGTGCTTCTTAAAAATTCTCTCATTTCGGTTTAATTCTGCTATTCCTGCCCTCGAATTTCATTATTCTTAAGCGTTTAAGAATACTATTTTCTCCTGCTTCCCATTTATTGGGCTGCTGATGTCTCCTCGTTGACATTAAAAACAAAAAAAAATTTAAAAAACCCAGCAGCAACCCCTTTTTTCTTTGCAGCTGATCGAAAGGTAATGTCAAATTCGGCGTAATTTACGTCAAACGGAAGAGAAAAATCGCAGAATGGAATCGAATCCGGTCACGAAATCGTCCATGTCGCCGCTTAATAAGTGCTAATTGCTGCCGAGCCGTACAGCAGGACCAGGGTCATGTTCTATTCTGGCGGAAGCGTTTCAACGGCGGTGCTGGAATCGGTCGAACGGGATTATAAAAAAACGGACGAGAGGACCGAGTTGTTAAATTTAATGGCTGTTCCGGAACGAACGGAGAAGGCAAGGAGAGAAGAGTGGCGCGAACAGATTTAATTACGACTTTTATAGGTAGGTTTATTATCATTCGTAGAATTATTCGGAGCGGCGTTCGTTATTAATTTCACTCTTTGAAGTGCAGACCGACGAGCAAGCAGCACCGGAGCCAGATGAAGATTTCCTTGTCGGTTGTTATTCATTTTTCGGCCGTCGTATATTTTACGGCTTTCGTTGATGTTTTTTCGGCTTTGCGTGTTCCCAATTAGTTGACTAAAGTTAGCTGGTGCCCAGGTAAATATGTTGCACGTCGGCATCTAACATGCGAGCGTAATGCGCAATTAAGAATTAACGTTATATTTCGTAACTTAATTAGTAGACTGCAACGCGCGCATACGTGTAATATAAATTACCTTTAATTCTCTCGCGTACCGGCAGCAGCTAAAAAGTGACCTCGATTAATTACGATTTCGTCTAAATGTTGGTGGAGAAATAGGCAAACCGGTAAATTTTGTAGCGCGCTCATGCAGTCACCACCACTAGCCGTTGCTGACTCGGCAGCTAGCTGTGCTACATATGGAGCCTTCTCGCCACTATCTAAGCTGCTACGAAAGTAAGATAATTCGCGTTAATTAAAAAATAGTTCCGCCGAACATTGCCAAGTTAAAAACATTCAAGTGTAACGTAAAAAGATCGCGGTTTCGTTCATCCGCGCCTCTTACCCTTCGGGTCGTTTTTAAAAAAGTCTAAAATGATGCGGGAGTATCGCTAGATTCCCATCAACTGCAATGAAAGTGTATGTGTACAAGCACCATCGAAAGGCAAAACAAATTTCACTTTTTCTAAGAAAATTGTTAAAAGTACTCGTATCGTTGAAATATTTTCAATCGAGAATTGCATAATTCGTTGTGCTTTTTAAATTTAATCCCCCCCCCCCCCCCGCCCGTTTGTTTGCAATAATAATATTCTTGTCGGGACCTTATTATATTTTCTGTTAAAAACATATTACAAGAGTTTTATTGGCAAAGTAATGTGTTTCTTTCGATTTAGTTCTCGGCGCGCGTTGACATACAAAATTTTAATGAAAAGGCGAAGGACTTTTGTTGTGTGACTGATTGTCGCCCCGAGGAAGATATGTTCCGCGAAGGAAAACAACTCGTGCAACAAGCTCACTCGGCCGTGCGGTAAGCGTTCAATTCACAAAGTCCACGAGCGTTCTGAAATATCGGTTGTGTGTTGTAAATTATATTAGCGGAAGAACAGCCGATAATTCCACATCCTTCTCTAACCGCAGATCCACAAGATAATCGTTGATGAAACTCTGTAAACGGATTTGAGGGCCGCCTGACAATCACTTGTCGGCCGGCCAGTAGTGTGATGGTCTGTTCAGGAGCTAACTGTTCTTAAAGAACGGGTTTTTTAAAAAAGAGCTGGTTTCATGAACAGTTCACAAGTAGTTGAACAGTGTTCCTCTAGCCCGTTTAATGTTACTGTTCAATCAGTAGAAAAAAACTGCGGCATAGAGGCAACGATGGAAGTAAGTTGAACACAAGGGCAACAGTTCTTTCTGTTTCAATTTTAATGATTTCCGTTGTAGCAGAACAAGCGAAAAGTATTTCACGGGGGCTTGAATCGCGCATACCTCAATGGTAAATATTCATAGTAGTGATGTGTCACCACTACACCAGTGACATCATGGTGATATGAATGAAATTCGCTCGCATTCCGTCTGCCGCCAATATTTTCTCTTGGACCACTCATTCAATTCATTGCTATTTCAGATCGATAGACCGTTTACCATTTTAAAATTGATTTACTCGAAAAGAAAAAAAAAAAGAAAGACCTAACCAGAAACCACAACGTTATTAGCAATAATTGGCAATTGGTTCAAACTGTTTTAAGCAGATATCTGTTATAACTTCTATTCTCTATTAGGCATATACAAATTTTGTATGTTATTGTAAATGCAGCACTTTTTATCTATTTTTAATCAATGAGAGCTGAAACAGTGAGATGAGAACTATTACACTAGAGCTGCCGTACTATCTGTTCAGAGAGCCGTTTAAGAAACAATAATTTTATTACAGAATCGGGAGTCAGGAGCTAAAACGGTTGGGAACTGAAAAGAAGAACTCTTCTTTAAAATGAACGGAATCAATAAGAACAACTCTTTGAATAGAACTGTTTTCCGGTCATCACTACTGGCCAGCACTTTTATTATTAATCGATTGTCCGTTTTGCGACCAACACTGTCTTCTTTTTTAGAATTCCAAAATGTACCTGATCATAATATTAGATAATTTTAAAATTTTTAGATTTTTCTTATTATAAGTTCCCTATATATAACTCTGCCCCCGAAATATTCAATCCACACATTTTATCTTCGTCGGATTGTATTTAGGTCTAAAAATCTATGAATTCTGAATTACTACAAATGCAGTTCGGCTCTTTTTTTACTTTTTTCTTCGAATTTCATTCTGCTCGTTGAATTGAACCCTTTTTTTCTTCGGCATAGACACCGGCATACGAACACATTCAAATCTATAAAACGTATTCTCAGATATCTCTTGTCAATCTGTCGAGATTCTGATATCCGCCTGAACCGTATACAGCGCAATTGTTTAAATAAATAAGTTTCTTAATATTTTAAGGTGATATTGCCCGTAGAAAATATTTCACAAAAGCGCTAGTCCAAGTGCCTTTACTATACGTAATACACCACGGCGCCATTGTCTCGCAGCGCCTTGAACGCATATTCCGAGAGGTTAAAACATCCTTCAAGGGTGAAAGATCAACATCAAATTTATAATAGAGCTCTTTCTTTTTCTGTTTTTTTTTCCTCTTTTTTTTTCTTTTTGGTATTAAAAAAAATTAAAATGAACAAAAAGCAACAAAAAAAAGTCAAGGGAAAAAGATTATTAGAGTCACGAAATTGACAAAATAGAACGAGAATAGGGAAAGATTAACGTATGTCAGAAAAAAGTATATCTTCTATTCTCAGCTTTTGGATCTTGGTCTTCCTACTCCATACGATGACTCTCTCATTTCCTTCCATGTCAGTTGTTCCTATTCTAGCTTCTTTCATTTATTGTATCTCGCACCAGATTTAAATCTGATATTTTAGATTCCTTGGTTGATTGGGCAACCTTCGTTAGTGTACCTTAAAAAAAAAAAAAAAAGTATATCGAGTGACACCGGTAACTCGAATGATATTGATTAACAAATGAAACGAATCTCGTTTCTAATTTCATGCTTTCCGATTCGAGGGTCCACTGCGGAGGTAAATTTGTCTAAATTCTTCTCTATCCAGACCTTTACATCGAATTTTATTTGTATATTTGTTGTACTTGTAGGTAATTAAAATATCGGAACTTCTTCGTGGCACTAGCAGCGTGCGTACTTTCCGGTGGAAACAGATAATTCTAATTAAATGATTCGAGTTATTGCGCAACAAACGAGATTCCAATTTTTTTTCTCCGCAAGATTTAACCATTATTTTATGTGTCAATTGCTTACACCATTATTGCCATCATTCACCACGTATATTCAAATATAAAAAAAAAAAAAAAAACGGTTACAGCGCAGAATGCGTATACTTTTCTCGGGGGGAAAAACGGACAAACCGAAAAAAACAAACACGGTTCTCAAATTAGAAGTCATTTTAAGGAAGCTTAACCTGCAACAGCTGCGCTACGCCCACTAGATCAGCCAGATTAGAAGTAACTTGTTAATGTTTCACTTGAAGTTAACACGATTCTAGTGACATTGATCAATGTTTCTATTAAATTTATTCTCTCAAGATGAGATTTGCTACTCATTCGGTTAATATTATTCAATCTGTACTTTATACTTATTTCATTAAATCGTTTATTTGTTTAGTAGCACTCTTTCTATGCACACATATATTTATGTCTGTCTGTGCGCGCTCGATTTTGTTCTGGTTTTCATCAGGGGATAGACTGATTTTTATGAAACATTATCATCATCATCTAGCTCACTCGAAATTCCGAGTATGAGTTATCTTCTAATTCTGAGAAGAATTAGGGGATAGGTAGACGCGAAGTTGAAATTACGTAAGCAGGAGCGCAACGCTTAACTTTCGTGCTGCCGACAACGTGAGAAAGGTACCAATGGCGAGGCGAAGCCAAGACGACTGGCCTTTACTCACGTTGATACGATTGTTCGCTGGCTGAATGAGTGCACTATTTATACGTTTACGATGTGATTTAGCTCACCTATGAGGGTGCTTTTTGTTAATAAAGCGGGGAGGAGAATAGAACTCGACAAATCAAAAGAAAAAATAATTTAGATAAAATATTTACGGTATGTGATTGCCATGGTAAATGTAAATAAAACATAAAAATTTGAATAATTACTATGGTAAGCTCTCTAGATAACATTTTATTCATTCCTGGCGCAAGTAAGAATGTTGTCTTCCGTCACTTTCCTTTTTGCGTCACTCAGATCATTAAACCTCTATAACCGCACCTCAACATACAAGCCGCGCTCCTAGCTTAGCTGCCTTAAGCGTGAAGATAAAAAAAAATAAATAAATAAAAAACTTACAGATAAACAACGACGACTGCTGCAACAGGAATTTTTAAAAGTCGCTGCAAAAAATATTACTTATATTCACATTTTAGTGGTACGCAAGTAATAAAACTTTCCACCACTATCTTAACACTCCTTTTGTTATAAGGGAGGTTATTGCAAAATCAAGACACATCGGAGGAAGACTTCAAATTCATACGAACGTACTATAGCGTTATTGAATAATCCGATCGAGTCACGTCGGCTGCGCAGCAAGAAGCCATTAGGCTTAAATTAAGTTTGGATCCTACGTCAATGGGCTGGGATCGTTCAAGTGTTTAGAGTATGCAACAGAATCTAGTGATAGCCCAATGGGCTAGGTATATAAATTAGCAAAAAAGAAAAAAAAAAATATTCACATTTTATATCCTTGTCGAACACTAGTGCGGTTTATTGTTACGGTAATAAATCGATGATCATAGAATGCTCGCGGGAACCCTAGAACAAAACAAGTATACGGGCTGGGAAGATGTTTGCTTAAATATGTAACTGTGTCAGATTACCGTGACTCACAATCGATTTATACGGAGCATTCCGTACGCGTATGATAAGGAAGTGAGAACTGGCTGATTTTATTGTGGGCCCTTTAGTGTTAAGCCAAAACCGTCTGTCAGATTGCGGCAGAGATAGGTTATAGAAAGATCGAAAATGTTTTTTTATTGGACGGCGATAAAATAGTCAAGAAGGAATAAAAGACGAATAATTGTAGTGATAAAAGCCATATAATTTTCAGAGATTAGCTCGGTTGATTCTAATAAATATTTGTAAATGAATCTGTTCCTCCAATCGGCTACGATTTAGACTGCATTCTGTGGCGAACCTTAAACAGAATAAGAAGCGGAACGACACGCGAACCAAAACAACTTGAAGAAATGGGGAAAAGCGAATGACGACAAGTGTGAATGCGGGCTAATCCAAGATGACGAACAAATATTTAGGTGTAATTTATTCGGCACATTTGACGTAGATAAATTACTTTGTGATATTGACAAAGAAATACTAAGGTATCTGATCTATTGGTCAAAGATGGGAATATTCTTTAAAACGTTCGACCGGATACGATATAATAATAATAATATTAATAATAATATTAATAATAATATTAATAATAATAATAATAATAATAATAATAATAATAATAATAATAATAATAATAATAATAATAATAATATTAATAATAATAATATTAATAATAATAATAATAATAATAATAAATATTTCAACAAAGAAGGGAAAGTCGTAGGAAGCAGATTTATGAAGTAGAGAGTATTGAATCACTGCATATTCACAAACATTAATTACGCATACAATTCTTTATAATAAAATTGTTTTATTTCTTTTAAATATTCATAAGAAGCAATTTAGTAGCTTTGTAACGTGTGTTATGTACCATGAAAAAGATGTTCCTTTTCTTTAGAATATTTTATAAATTAAAATTATAGCGAAATTTCCTGCAACAGAAGTTTTTAGTAGTTGCTACCGGAAATACTATTTGTGCTCCGGTTTACTGCTGTGGAATGTGCTTAAAGTTCGCTTTTTTTCTTCTGGCTCGGCGTAAAACCATTTGGTCATCAACCAAACTTTTCATTTATACTAACTACCCTTCTATTAAATTTCAACTTTTCCATTCTACCATTTACTTTTTCCATTATAACTGTTATTATTATTATTATCATTAAGCTGCTATTTATTGTGCCATTATGAAAACAACGAAAGAAATTGCGGAATTGCCTCTTTTTGTAACAGACCTTTGCAGCAACCATGGCCATCGTGGATCAGGATGCTGAAGTAAGATAAATAGAACTATAAGCTGGCCATATCGTGACCAAAGTGCGACGAGCATAGCAAAAAATTAGGAAACAAGCAAGAAAAAATGTAGCAGCATTTATTTAATCTACCTTATTTGCTTATTTCCTTCTCTTCTCTCTCCACAGTTTTTCCCCCTTCTTTAAATTTATATTATTATTATCACTACCAAAAATTATATTAATTTTATAGTCTGAAATTTCTTTGCGTTATTACCTCTAACTGCATAACTGCACCGGCACTATCCATTAATTTTAAATAATGATCCTATTCCTTCTAATAAAAGTAAATATTATTATCAGCGCACGATTACCCGGAGGGAGTAAGTATGATTATTATGTTAGTAATATTTCCGAAAAAAAAAAAAAAACGAAAAACCGAATGGACGAATTAAATCTTTATTGGAAATAATCACCATATAAAAAGGAGAAAGAATTGAAAATTCAAACAGAGCTATTAATACGTCGAATGAAGTCGCGGTGCATAGATAAATAGGCCGTTTGTAGAATAAATGAATGATATGATGAAAATGGTGAATTATTTTAAACCGTGTTTTTTTTTTTTTATCTAAGTTATTACTTTGAAGTGAAATAAAATTTTAAATGCATTTTAAAAGTAAAATGGCATAGCTTGAGTTCCAGGTTTTTTAATACAGTTATTTATGTATAACACCTAAGCGTACAAATAGCAAGGCCGCGTCCACGGTGAAGGTTTAGGGATTAAACCGTCCCCATGAAAACTGAAATAGTTATTATAAATATACGAAAATCTGAAAAAAATCAAAAATTTAAAATAAATATTGACGATTTTTTAGGGTTTTTTACCTGTAAAAAAAAAAAAAAGAAAAAATATGCTCCATATTTTAAGGTACTTCATTAATATTTTATGCAAAATTTTTTATTACGAATATAATCAATAACACATATGTAATTTTTATTAATGTTCATATACGGGGTAATTCATTTATGGAAATTATTAATATTAGTGAAAAATGTATTATTTATAAAATAAATATGTGAAGAAAATTGTCACACCAAGCTGAATAAATGCAAAATAAATTTAGTTCTAATTAATTTGGAAACGTACGTTTTTATCTGGTTTTTTTTGGTTTTTTTTTCATTCTTTTCCAGTTTTTAGTCTGATTTTATTATACGTTGTTGAATGCCTGTTTCATTTTTTTTTTTCGAAAAATTTATCATCTCGAAGTAGTACTGAGATATTGTGACGGTCGTTGAGTGTAGGTACATAGTGTCAGAAAACAAATTTTCGAGAAAAATGCGTTCAGAGTTTCACAGTATAATACACTTCTAAGGGGTAATTTTAAACATACAATTACGATTTACAACAGCGGAAAAAAGGGTTTGTTTTCACCAGTTTGACCTATTTCACGTTAAAGAGTATGTGCTTTTTCAAGTGTCCGAAACCGCTGTTAAGTCAAAACCGCATTTTTGACACACACTATGTACCTTTTCTCAGCGACATGTGACATATACAGTGAGTGACATTAATTGTTGAACAGCGCGCACCAAGTTGGGGAAAGTCCTGTACCTTGGTAATGGCCGAATGAAATATGCGACTGTTGTGTGAGACGAAAGAGAATATATCGAAGTTTAAGTCACCGAAATTTGAACGAGTTCAATGCAAGAGGTCGGAAGTTAGAGCAGTACGTGTGCAAATGCGCCGAAATGACGCGTTACATTAATCGTTGACCACGTAAGAAAGGTCGAGTGCGAAGCAGGTAATGGGTTTTTCCGGAGTGCGTCAGATTCATACAGAGCAAGTGTACTTACGTAGGAACCAGTACATGAAAAGATTTCGTCGTAAATTGGTACAGATTCGTCACGATTCAGAAAAATATTAGAAATAGAACATATGAATGAAGCTAACAAAGGAATAACCAAGGGAGAAGGAAAATAAAGGATGCTGTGTGAGCGTTGTAAGGCGTAGGATAAGACGTAAAAGACCGGAATAGAGTATCGCGCGTTCTAAAGAAATGAAAGGACATTCAAGTAAAATGTGATTTGCATCACAAGTGAAGTTTGCTTCTGCTGTATCAAAAAGGGAGAAATGGGAAGAGCGAAGCAGGAAGCTGTGATTAAACCGAAGTCTAATTATAGATGAGATAGTTGACCGCCTCATGTTGGGGAAGTTAAGAAACCACGGAAATAGAAGAGGAATGGGTTGTATGGATAAATAAAAGGAAGCGGGATTAGAAAATAAAGAACGATACACTAATAGTCGCGGTGGCAACGAAAGGAAAGAGGAAGAAGACTTTGAGCTGAAAAATGACTAATAAAGTGACCGACTGAAGCAGCCGAACGTGTCAACGAGTGTCAACTAAGTCGTTGCCCGAAATTCCACAATAACTAGGATAATCTATAATAGATCAATACGGACAGAGCGGGAATGAAATAGATGTGAAATTAAGGAGCGTATGTGGAGCACGATAGGATTAGTGGATGGTTTAGGAAAGGGAGTAGCATTGTAAAACGCCTTTTGAATCGGAAGATAAGAGAACCTTGGATATATTGTTAGTAGAGGCTATAATAAAAATAATTGCTTGTAGGATCGCGACAGATTCGGCAAGGAATATGGTGGAGAAGAAGGGAAGTTTGAACATCTCAGAATAGCCGAAATCCGGCAGATTAAAAGCCGCTCCGACCCTCAAAGCTGACTTTGATCCAGCTGTGAAAATTACAGTATAAGAAGGAAAGAGCGAAAATAAAACATAGTTAAATTCGTTCTGAGCAGCGGGACAGGGAAGATATGTCAATATGAAGGAAGAAAGAGTAAACTGGAGGAGTAAATCAAATCTGGGAAATTTTATAGGTAAAGTTATTTACACGTGCATATTTATCTATAACAGAGATGTGTCCGACTACTGGATTTGCCGCTCCGCCCGAAGCAGTTCTATTCGAAATGAGCAGTGATTTTTTGTTGCTCCGCCGGAACAGTTTGAAAAAAAATTATTATTTTTACCCTGACGACTGACATATACGAAATGTTTGATTAATTTTTTTTACATAGTTACACGGATAGAAAATAAAATAACCGTTTTTTCTTTCTTTTATAATAAAAATGTGTACAAAATAAAATTCTATATTAACAGCAGCTGTAAACATGTTTAAAAAGTACAGGTAAAATATTATGTGACTAATATATCAATTTAATGCTCGGAAAATATTATAGAATGAAAGGTAATTATGAAGGAAATCGTGCGGCGGAAAAAAAAAGTATAAGCCAGTAGTGGCGCATATTTCGTCTGGCTATGTGTTTTAATGTGTGTGTGAGTAGTGTGCCTGTATGAATAGAGACAGTGGCACATTCAACAGAAGAGATAACACTCACTCCCTGTTTCGCAGTAGTGGTCGGAGCAATTGCCGGAACAGTAGCGGTATTTTTCTGATCACTGCTCCGAATTGCAACTGTTTATTTATCGGCGCAGTGACAAAAAAGCAGACCATTTATGCGAATAATAATAATAATAATAATAATAATAATTTTATCGCATTGCTAGTTAAAAAGATGTTCTAATTCACTATCCTCTAAAAAGGATTTGGAGTGCAATCTCTCTTATACATTAATCTTTTCTCATTATTTTTATATTTTGGTGATATTTAAGAATTAATTATATACATATATCGATATTTAGAAGAAAAAAAATCGTTACTATATCGTTCGGTCGAAGAAAAAAGATGCTACGCTTTTTTCTGTAGTTTTCTGAATATTCGGATCATTTAATGTGTGAAAAACTGAAGAGAAGCATCCAAAAACATCGATGGTAAAACGTCAGCGATTATTGTTGGTTTTTTTTTTTTTTGCCAATATCGAATTATACTTTGAAAGTGGCCCGTTGAATATTATTAGCGCACAATTTACCGCGTTTCTATCGTAAGGTTTTTTTTTTTTTTTTTTTTACAGTACACACTTCGATCAAAAATAGATTACAGGCAATTCGTTTGTACCGGAGTAATTATTTATTCATTGTCTGCTATGACGGTGAGAAGAGAAAATAAATTATTACAGATCACATTACACGTCTATTCAAAAGGCAATAGAACGGTGGAGAGAGGGTATACGCAATCGGTGAATATAATAAGTCACGTTGTGATTAGTGAATTGGAATCACAGATGCTCGCCGGGAGTAAAATTAATTCGTATTTTTTCAATCGTCGTCATTTTGAGAAGTCAGTCAGCGTTAATAATAGGCAGAACGCGATTTGAATTTGTGCGTCGGAGAACGTGTGTGTGTGTTAGTGTTGCGCCGTAATAAGTTGTCAAAATTTAGAAGGGAACAATGATTGATGGTAAAATAGATTAAAAAAAAGAAAAATAGACAGAGAGAGAGAGAGAAAGAAAGAGAACCGAATAAAAGAACAATCAATAGAACTGATGATGTTGGTGTCGGCAAAGGCTTTCAGTAAGATTAAAGAACGAGAGAAGACGAATAATAAAGATGCAGATTGAACAAAGAGCCCCGAGAGTTCGGTACTACAAAGCGATTCCGAAAACGTCAAACGACGAACGATGCCGGCCGAAAGATGAATAGGGAAGATGCAACCTGAATCGTTTAGATTCAGAGCGCTGGTCAAAAAAAAACGCATAATCACGATAACATCCATCAATAAACTGGAGACTATCTGTCAGGCTCTACCTGTCTCCTTAATCGCTTCTTTAACAATGCCCCATCCTGCTTTCTGTAATCTTCAGCACGCACAGTTAACCGAAGACAAAGCAGACACACAATTCCGAAGTTACGGGAAAAGTTCAAACGATAAACAGCGACTAGTTTCAGACTGCTTTCATGTCGTTCATTAGCTTAATGAAAATTAGTCCGGCTACTTCTATATATTTCCCCCGAGCAAATTTATATTCTTTGTCCGCTAAAATGAACGTGTTTAGATTAGAGATTTCGATTGTGCAACACATAAGTATATATATATATATATATATATACTTATACGAACATAAAATTGTGAACCGTTATAAAATGATGATGACATCACCGGTTAAACTCTGATAAAAACATGCACTATCTGAGAATGGCATATTTTGGCCATCTACCAGAAACACCTAAGTACGAACGAAAAATTTGTTGGAATCATTTAACACATTGAAATCGTAAAATTATAGTAATTTAGGGAACAAAATACCAATGTAGTAGCGACACAAATATTTAAAAATGTATAAACAACATTTATGTTATAGACTATATTCTTTATTTTTTGTATAAATGATCAGCTAAAAATTAATACTACAAATAAAGCCATAAATAGTTCAGAACAAATTCTAAATAAATTTCTTATAGACCGTTTTTTTTTTGTTTTTTTTTTTTAGTTTTTATTCCGCTCGGGATTTATGGCTTTATTTGTATTATTAATTTTTAGCTGATCATTTATGCCCGATAAAAAAGGTTTTTAATATACACATATATATATTTATGTGTATACTTTAAATATTCATTAGATTGGTGCTATTCCAAAATAGTATAAAAAGTTTGAGAGCTAGGATGTTAGGGCGGCATTAAGATCTAATTATGTACCGCTTTTCAAAACATAAATTAGTATAATGTTCTACAGTTCGACCGACGTTGTGTAAATTAAATATTTACCGGGCGACCGCAAAGCACCGTTAAAACGTTAACTACGGGAACCTCGGCTGATCGGATACGCTGCTGCTGTAAGAAGTCTCGATATGGTGTGGAGCCGAAATGCTATTTTAAATTGTGAGGTTCGGACGAGGTTCGGTTAAATTTATTTCGTGCGTGACGACGGGCCGAGTTAAATATTCTCGTAACATCGTGTAAACTTTCATTACCCTTGATAAGTCGGCGAGATAAGAAAAAATATTTACGACACAAATAATCGGAAACTGTTTTTACGGTGGGGAAGGAGGCGCGAGCATCATCAGCCTCATCGTCGCTTTACAGGATCTTACTTATCGGAAAGCATACTGTAGAGAGGTCTTCTAATTTGTGAAGCAAGCGCCTCGGCCTAATTATCCTTCTATAAAATTAAAAAACAGCCGGCTAAGTCGATTTTTCGCCGCGATAAGGTCGAATCGGCTGCGTCTATTTCCTCTTTCGCCGTGGCCCCGATTAAAGAGAATAAAATTGAGCGAATGCGCGTCGAAGCCGATTTCGGATGGTCCGGGCCGGATTATTTAAAAATGTGTCGACAAATCTGGCGAGATGCTAAAAACTGATAGTACTAGCAGATCGATAAATTAAACGGGTTTATTTTCCCGATTTCTGAAACTTTGCTTGTTTATTACATCCGCGTAAAACTCTCGACAACCAGTTCTCTTTTTGCCTTATCGTTTCACGTCATCGAAAAACTAATAAATTGCGTAGCTCTTCCGATGTGGTATGTACGTACATTACGAAGAAAATGTTGTTCATTATTCGAATTTCGTTTCTTTTTTTTTTAATTGTATTTTCGGCAGAATAAATCAGCTGACTGATAATAATTGCTTTGTGTCTCTGTATTTCCCATCAGATCCGTATTTATCGGTCGTGTTAAATTAAAATAAATTCACATTAAAGTAAAATATCATTAATATAAAAGATTTACATTAAAAAAAAAAAAAAAAAAAAAACAAAAAAAAAGAGTGGGTGGGGGGATATATTACAAATGTAACTTTAAAACTTAATTGCGTACAGAATTACATTAAACTTTTAACTAATTATAATTACGTAATGAAATGACAGTTGGTTTTTTAATATTAAGACTACTCGGGCGGCGAAGGGGTGGGGGTTGGGGCAAAATCTATTACCGGATAATAATAACGAACAGTCTGTGTTTGATTTGAAAAATATCGGTTCGGTCGTTACTTGTACGTTTCGTTATTTTAAAAACCCGACAGCACCGGTTAAATGTGACGGAATTGCATAAAAAATTACACTCTTAAAACGAAACGATTAAAAACCTATTATCGTTAATCAACGTCGTTTAAAATCGTATTAATTCGTGATACGAAATTTTACGATAGCGTTTTCGGAGAAAAATGTAGTTTTACTTATTCGAACAAACTGCGGAGTAGTAGTGTGAAAAATTATTCGTTTTCATCACGTAACTTTTATTTTGAGTCACGAAGCTGAAAACGTATTTAAGCGTAGTCTATTATTAACAAAAAAAAAAAAAAGCACCTGAATGCCTTTTGAAGTGAACGTACACATACAGACGTTGGATGTTGCATTAGCATTTTATGACGGATCGAATCAACGTGTGAGAATGTATAAATTTATAATGGAAAATTTTTTTGTTTTCTTTTGCGTGATAATCTTTACGCGTCCAAAACTAAATTCCACATCGCGAAACAAGCAATCAAACGTACGAGTACAAAATCGTTACTTATGCAGCACTATTATTATTAAGCACACGGCTAATGAAAAAAGAAAGAACATCTTATATACTTGTATATGCTATTTTATAATAATGACACACCTGTTGAATTAGTGTGTATTATATTTTCATGCCCGTTGTTTTGTACGGTGAATTATTCTCATCGTTGACAATTTTTAACTATGACGCGGTAAATTAAGAGAAAATCAAATTTGGAAAAACTTTTTTTCTTTCGTTCGCCATCAAATCCCCTAGACTATTTACGGACAATCCGTATGTATACATATGCACCGTAATTTTCATTAAAAAGATCAAAAATCATCACTTCGGGTAGTCTAGAAAGAAGCCCGAATAAATTATTAAAACAGAAAAAAAATGAATGATCGGACATATATACACACACCGTAAATTGCGATGTTACAATTAGAAAAAGAATAATTATTTATTAAAAATAATATAAGTGTAGCTATGGAGCCGCAGAAGTTAGCACAACGCACAGAGTTGTAATGCAATTATGTAGAGGTACAACAGCAATAATCCGGTAGTTGCAGGTTCAATTCCAAGGTTGGTTCTGAAGTTTCAGGTTTTTTTTTTTTTGAAATGAATTAACAACTGGCAATTTTTGAAGCTAAATATCTCTTAAATTATATGCCCAGCCATGGACGTAGTAAAGAGCAGGTTTTTAGGGGGTCTAACCGTCCCCATAAGTGCCACAAAGAGACAAAAATCTGGCTATAAGGAGCGCACTAATGTTTTTTTTTAATTTTTCCAAATTAAAAGAATTTCCGCTAAATCTCTGCGTATCGCTTATTTATATTGACTAATAATAACTTCAAATCTAAACCTTTCTCCCTCGGATGAAAACGCAGGAAGAAACGCATGTTATAAAATCCTTAAATATATTCATTCGCAGACAGTCAGTAGATAATACTAAGACAGATTATTGTTGTCGAAAGAGATTATTTTCCCAGTCTCCGGATAACAGCTTTGCTCTTTCCTTCGTATAAAAAAACCACCTGGTTTTGCGATACACTATTTACAGTTTGTAAGACTGATAAGGCTGGTTGTTTTATAATTAATGAGGCGAAGAATTATTTACGAAGCAGTTTTTGATGATGATTGCTGACGAGCACTGGCGATATTAAAAAGCAGACGATCAATCAAGTGCAGTGTTTGTAGTATATTTTCGGGTTTCATTTCAAAGGAGGTCACCTTTTTTGGGATTCTTTGGGCTTGGTTTTCTTTGCATGATTTAAGGATAAATTTTCCTTCGGTACTATTTTGGCACTGAGGTTTGTGGCAAATTGTGGCCTTCCTATGCGGCCACGCACAATTAATATTAATAAAATTTAATAAAAACCAATAAATGATGAATTTATCTTAATAATTTAAAATCGACATAAAATATTTTAAATGTATTTATAAAATAATTAATTTAATAAATAATTAAATCATAATTTATATTTAAAAAATTATCTTAATTTTTTAATGAACAGCTCTCATTTGTTTTATAAATTATTTAGATAAAAAATTGCGGCTCGCTTCATTTATTCTGTTCCACTCGAAAAGAAAAATGACAATTTTTTTCCATCATATGAAAGGAAAATCGATCAGTTCAACTGGAATAGCCGTGTTCCCGGAACAACTGGAAAGCAAAGGGAAGAGACTGCCGAAATATACTATTGTCAAAAAAATTTTTACCCTTTTGTCGATCATATGATCAACTGGATGACCGTTTCTAAGTAGCATCATGAAGCAATCCAGAGAATACAAATGCTCCTAACAGGAAAGACACAGATAAAATGACCCGAAAACCATAGAATGTGCAAAATTGAAAATATTTTTTTGTGCGAAAATGATGCGAAGGAGTTTTCAAATGAATATGAAGTATGGCACGAAGTATGGCAATCTGCAGCGGAGAAACTGACCACTGCTCTAGAAGCTCTCGACCAATGTGATGAAACTTTTTCCCCATTGATAAAAAAACTTATCATCATTTTGGTCACACTTCCAGTATCGACTGCGACTCCTGAAAAGTCTTTTTCGAGTCTAAAAAGATTAAAAACCTATTTAAGAAACAACATGGGCAATGAACGACTAACCCCGTCCTGCTGACGAAACTTAGTTCTGGTGAAATCACGGAGGTGTTGGTGCGGGAAACGCAAACACTACATGTTTTAACAAATTCAAATAAATACATTGAAAATATGTAAATTCATAAATTATATATGCCCTTTTTTTAATTCTAGATCTCTTTGTTTGTCATATACTCTAGGTCCTACCAAATCATTCGCAAAGACATTTTTTTGAACGGGTTTTTTTTTTTTGGTCTAAACCTCCTTCTTATGAAATGTTTTGTTACGCCCGTGTACCCAGCAACAGTCATACGAAAACAAACGAATGTAACAGAATTTTGTTTTAGCTATTTATATTATTTGTAATAAATAATTATTCTTCCAAATTGCAATTTTCGGCGTGTATGCAATGACGTATTTGATGGTGACAGCACCCTAGAGACTTGTGCTGATATGCCGCCTTTCTTGTAATGAAAAAAAAAACGTATATTATATAATACATCGACAAGGCGGGTTTTTTAATAATGATTATTAAAGTTAAAATCAACCATTCTTACATATGAATGATAAACATACACTTTAATTTGAAACAAAAATATGTCGTTCTTTAATACAACTTCGTTAATTTTCTTTTTTTCGGCGACCGGAAAAAATGTTTCGTTTCAGGCCCCCTTTTTTAAGTTCAATTAATTTTTTTTAAATTTTGTCGGCCTTTAAATGTCGCTGCCCTAGGCCTAGGCCTAAATTCGCCACTGAGTGTATGTCCGATCATTTTCGGATTTGCAGCAAAAAAGGGTACGTTTATCTGTAACAGTACCGATTTATTATTTCTGCGGCTAGATATCATAACACGGTATTTTGTCTCTACAATTTTTCCGATACAGCTTTAAATTATTTGCTCTGTTTCGGCTAGTCACTCTACGTGGTGTTGAAGATACATTAGAACTACGAACACACTTTCACACGGATAGATTAGTACTGGCATCCGCACGCCTTCTATTAAATTTAGTATATTTACGATCGCAATGCCATTCTACGAGTATTTACCGGGAAACGATGTAATTATAAATGTACCCCGTCGGTGTTTTTGACAAGAGTAACTTGTTAAAAGTTGAAAATTATACTCCTGAATAGAATTAACCGGTTCGAGAAATTTGCCTAATACACTGCTGATAATTTATACCGTAGTTGATACACATGTATCTGGAAAAAGATAATTTTTTATTCCTGTTATATCTAGTAAGGCGGGAACATTTTCCTCAAATAACACGGTTTTCTAGTAACCGATATAACAAACGCTATCTATCGCTTTAATGAAGATATCGACAACGAGGCTTGTCGAAATTTTATGTGATGTATCTCTTTTCTAAATACATTGGGTAACAACAACGGGGGGCAGATTTTGGAATTCCGGAAGAGAACTTACATTTCTGTTTTAAGCGTGAAATGAATTGATTCAGTTGGCTTAAAATTTTCAAATTTAAGAATTGAGATAATTTAATTTAATGGACAACGGACAGAATTAGAAGAAAAAAAAAGAAATTATATAATTGTTATTATCTTTATTAAGATTTTCCAACGGATATGAACTTAAGTTTGATTTATATGAAATCTTTAACGTAAGAAGAATATGCGTATATATATATATATATTTATTTTTTTTCGCCATTTTTGCCGGTCTTGGGAAATTCTGGTCCAGGTAACCCACAGTCTTCGTCTAAATGTATAGTTCCATCTCAAGTGCGGTCGTTTCTGGGGTCTTTTTATTCCTCGCGGGTACCAAAACGTAAAATTCTTCTTGTCCATCTTCGGTCTATTCTTCTCGCTGTTGGTTTTGGGGGGGGGGGCTTGGCCGACTAAGGGCAGCTACCCAGGACAATTGGACTAGATTAGAGATTAAATTTTAATCCGGTCAGAGATCGATGACAGAAAAGAGACAAGAATAGGAACCACATTGGATGACGACAAAGCTAAGATATAGGAAGCACTATATGGAGTTGAAAAATTCAGCTTTAATAATTAAACGTACAGGGTATTACGCTCGGAGGAAAGACTGGAACATTCAAACAGCACGTGGTCAGGATCACAAACGAAGGAACAGTCGCCAGAGTGCAAAGGACAATAAGGGGATGGGAAAAGAGTAAAACGATGCCGAGAGGATGGGAGCAAAGTATGATTGAACCGCAGACGGCAGATGGCAATGATGAAAAAACGTTTAAGAGTAGGAAAATGATAGAACCAAGAACAAGAAGGAGGTCTAGGCTGAATAGAAAGGTAAAAAGAGTTAGGATTGGAAAAGGAGCAAGGATACACATCCGACCAAAGTCTGATATGCGTTCTTTTGAAGAGGGGAAGTATGTTGTGACCAGGAATCTTTTTAACAAAATGTGGAGAGTGTAACGCTAAGCGTGCTAAGGAGTCGACCGTCTCGTTACCATGTAGGTTCAGCTTATTGCCATTTTATCTGCGGATGAACAACGGACCACCTAATCTGGAATTCAGTTCAAGAAGAGGCTACACACCATGAAATACTGGTTGATCAGCTGACAAATAATAATATATACAGTAGTAACTGGCGCACCGAGCAGTTGCTCGGCTCACAAAATCACGCCGTCCTCAGAAATAAATATATATATATATATAAATATTGAATATAAAATAAGCAAAAATCTCGTAACTTTATTTTAATCCTATACATGTTCACAAAAAATAAAATATTTTAAAACTACTCGTGATTTATGAATTTAAAGCCTCTTTTAGTACAACATTGCAGGCAAAGACAAAACAGTTCAGTACCTTTTTCTCCTCTGTTTATTAACCGATTTTCTTTTGTTTAGTAGCTATTAAAGAACACTTTTTTTTCTCTTATTTAAATATAAAATTAATACAAAAAATAAAAAACGAAATGTTCTTATCAATAAATGATCGCTTTTTAAAAATGAAAAATGAAATCGCTACAGCCAGTAAATTTCAATAGATGATTATTTTTGCGATTTACTACTGAAAACTTTGAAAATCCCCTTAAACTAGCGAAAACGAATTTTAAACCTTGACAGATCGATTTATTGGCCCAAAATGCTTCTATTTTCGCAAATTTCGTGAAAATCGCTAGAGCCGTTTTCGAGATCGAGGGACATATAAATATGTCTAGACTCGCTTGCTTCGTTTAATAATATTAGATATAAGTAAAGTGAAGTGAGTCTTATATAAAATCCTTGATAACGGTATCACGAATTGTGTAATTAAGCTTTCCATAACGGTAGTTAAGGATCTAATGGATCTGATTACTGGGGCCAGTTCCTTTCTACTTGGGATCCGCTTTTAATTGCCCAGATTTTTTCGGTCCAACCAATATTCAATTTCAGATTAGGTATATACCACTGGGACGGTGACTTGGATCCGGAACGAGACAAGTCTCGATAACATATGACACGTCTGGTATAGTAGCCAAGCACTCTTTAACTAGCAGGCTACCGCGCTCTACATATATGCGCGGACTTTCCAAACGGATGTACTCGGCTTTATCGAGTGATGGCAGTAATTTTTTGTTTTGTTTTTTACCTGTGCGGATGATTATTTGTTGCATATCTATTTCTATTAAATACTCGCTTAGAATTTACAAAAATTAAAACATCATAAAAAACGATTTAGAATGTAATAATTCGAATGAAGTAAAATGAAAAATTCCACCTTCTCATGATTCAAGCCAACACACTGATCAGAAATAAAAAAGTATATATTAATAACCGTTGTATATTTGCTTGCTGGAATTCGTTTAAAGCCTGCGCGTGTTTATAGTATATTAACCAATCAGACTGCATGCTATGGATTGGTCGCGTCAATATAACTTTTAAAATTTTAGGAGCTGCTAATTGCTTGCGTTGCGGAAGAAAATTAGAAAAGATGATAGCTTATCCGTCGATTGTACTGCAACTGCTAGTAAAGCCCTAAATGATGTTTTTTACCTTCCATATAGAATCAATCATCGATCGTAAAAATTATGCGAAACAGAAATTTTAAGTAATCGTTAGGAAACCAATGCGGTCTAGTGGTCGAGCGGTCGAGCGATCATCGAGTGATCGGTTTTTTCGGGCATCCAAACTTCTCTAAGAATTTATAAAATTTTTCTAAAATTTCGGAAGTGTAATTTTTCGTACCGACTATTTTTTCACCGTTTAATACAACAAAATAGAAACGTTGATAAAAGTTAAATAATACCGTCTTGATTTTTTCCTGAAAAATATTCTAATAATCTAAATAGCCCCGTCAATTTTATAATGCGATATCAAAAATTCGATCTGAAAGTATACTTGCTCCAAGTATTTCCGTAAGCAGTATCTGATCGCAGCGATGTGCGGTCAAATTACGATGAGCGCGCTATAGGTACGCCTGTCGTCATGGCGCCTGATCCTCAAGATTAAAAACATATGAACCGCGGAAAACAGTTTCGAAATCCGAACGGATCTGCATATTTTCAATTCTGGCCTCTTATGAGCTTGATTTGCGCTAGTTCTTACGTTGCTCGAGATCGTATGCTTGTTATCATGAATTCCTCTATCTCAAAATATTTCCTTCTAAACAACATCGTGCGAGTAAATCATATCCATGCTGCGTACTGCGTGCGATAAACTGCTTGTCTATTATAATCTTCGTTTTTGGCCAAATGAACTGTTCTGTTCGGGCCAAAAAAAAAAAAAAAAAAAAATCTTCGTTTTTTATTTTTCCTGTTCGCTGATATACCTTAGGATTTTCCTATAATTTCATGTGATAAAACGGAACTCTTCTTCGATGGGTCGTTTTCTTGTTTCAAATAATATATCAAAAAATGACCACTGGCGCTGATTAGCCGGTACAGTTAAAAAAGGAAAAAAAAATTCAAGCTATCCGTAAATCCCGTTCAAATTTTTTTCATAAAATGGGATAATAAAGTGTGAGATTTGTTCGGAAACTCAAAATAATTCGAATTACCAATCAAAATAAAATGTTATAAAAAAAATTTTAAGAATTGAAAGTAGCATTGGCAAACATTTAAAATGGCAAATAAAAAAGAAAATGATAAAGTACACGCGTGTACAGGCGACGCATTATAATAATTATCTAAACGACATTTTAACAATAAGCAAACAAGATGAGGGCAAATTTTAACTTTTTAATGATGGCAAAAGTTGTTTTTTTTCTCCTACCCTGGGCACGCGCCAGTGGCCTTGGCCGAACAACATGAAAAATTAAGAGATGGAACTAAATAGCCAGGCGTTGAGAAATGGAAAAGACAAAGGACAGCAGCAACGGAATAACTGAAGGCAATGGGAAGGAAGGAATACAGATAGCGTTAAAGGGAGTAGGAAGACCCAAAGCTAAAAAAGTTGGGCGTATAGAAGGGAGCGTTCGTTGAAGAGTGCAGAACATTCGAATAGAATATGAAATCACAAATACAAGAAGGCTCAGAAGCGTGAAGAGAGCAGAAAGGAGAAGGGGAAATATTTCGAATCGAAAGCGAGAAGAAGGGAGTAGAGAATGATTGATTCTGAGTCTAATTAAGGAAACAACCGTGGAACGACGACAGACAGGAACAGAATGAAACCAAGGCAGGAAAAGCCGGTTGAATAAGATGGTAGTATGAATAATGATTTGAGAATAAAGATGGATACATGTCAGACCAAAGTCTGGAATGATTAGAGCGTGATAGAGAAAGAATATCTGAGAAAGGGAAAGAGTCGAGGAAAGGACCAATGCGGGCGGCTGAGCGAGCTAAAGAATCAACTGAGTCATTGCCCTCAATATTGGAATGACTAGGGACCCATAGAAAGTCTATGAGAATGGAGCGGGACGAGAAAAAAGAGGAGACAAGAGATCGAATAGAGAGGATGATATATCGTCAGAAGTATGAGAAGTAGGAGAAGAGATGGCTTGCAGAACGCCTTTGGAATCAGAACCAATCAGGAATGTGCGAACCCCACTTGTAGAGAATATGACATGAATTGCACGAAGAATCGAGATCGACTCGGTCAAGAAGATAGAGCAGAAAGAAGGAAGTCTGAAAGACTCAGAGTACAGGAACGTAGAAGACGTAAACGCACCTCCGACGCCCCCGTCACTCTTGGAGCCATCCGAGCAGATTAAGGCATGGGAAGGAAAAGAAGAGTTCAGCAGCTGAGGGAATTCGAAGTTTTACCGAGAGAAATTAAGGAACGAAACATTTTTAGAGTTACGTATGTGTAAAGGATTCCATTGCTGTAAAAATATTCTTTCGCCGACCTGATCAGCGTAAAATTCGTTTAGTACAAGTCGTCAGGTGTTGCTGTGAAATTAACATAATTCCGCGACTAATTGACAGATCGTTCTAACCACTCACCTGAATCTATTGACGTATTCTGAGATTGTTTCAGGTTAAGAGTGTAGTGAGTTTTGTAAAATTGGAAAAAGACAGACAGGAGAAAAATCACAGTAACAAGGTTCTCGGACTGTCGGCAGGAAACAAGTCGAGCAAATATCTTCAAGTGTTGAATTTGAGACGAGCTTGGAAAATCGAGACTGTAGGGAGTAATATTCGATTGAAGCCGCTCTAACGAACCTCAAATTAGATTTCGAATTGTATTTAAATCAAAATGTGCGAACATCTAATTGAATTTTAATAGAGCTCAGACTCCGTTCAATGATTTTCGAATTTATGAAAAATAAAATTTTTACTCTCTGCTGAAATGAAGATATTAACACGGGGGAATCTCTGTTAAAGTTGCACTAAATAAATGTAATATCAGAAAATCCGAGAAATTTGCTCGAATTTGCACACTGTTGTCAGCTCTTCTAAAGCCTCGAATGATTGTCGAAACGGTTTTTCTATAACTTTGAAGGGTGTTTTTTTTTTTGTTTTTTTTTTTTTTCTTTTTCCTTTTCCTCATTCCTTGTGAAGATAATATTTCATATAACAAGAGTTGACAGTGAATATTTAGTGCGTTAACGTCTTTTCGTGCGTTTATCTTTGATAAGAAGTTATCGCATCTATCTCCTTTCATTTACACTTCAGTCACACACACAGCAACACACTTTCGGTGCTTGGTATACACCGTTTATCTATATCTCTAGCGCTGTATATATTTCTATCGCTGTATATATCCTTATCGCGCGAAATATATAATTTGTACGGGGTATGTTAGATGATGATGGGGAGGGGGAGACCCCTCCGGTCACTCGGCTACGGTCAACAATGTTCAGATGTGCATAGATAATTCGTCGGCGGTTACTGATAATATGTCAGGTACCGATATGACGAAATCAGCTTTGTCCTCTGACAACATCATTAGATCAAATAAAAGTAATAATAATAGCACCAGCACCGGCAGCAATAGCAGTAATCATAATAATAATAACAATAATAATAATAATAATAACGATGATAAGAATAGCGAAGGTAATAATGACGATAATTATATCAAATATAATTCTAGTAGTAGTAGTAGTAGAATCATTAATAAAAATCGATATTCTGAATCTTATCGTCCGAACGATTCGGGTATATATAAGGTTTTTGTTGAACGAATTCCTTCTGACCAATTAGATAGAATATCAATTAGTGCCCTGAAAGTCGCAGAAATATTAAGAAGAAATTCTCTATCAAAAAATTTATTTGAAATTAAAAAGGTAAGTCGGAATCGGGTGATTGTTCAACACACCTCTCCAAGTTCCGCTCATGAACTTGTTGATCATCCTTGTTTCACGTCGATTGGCTATAACACTTATATCCCATCCTACTTAGTTTCTCGATCTGCTGTCATTAAAAACGTCGATATCGAGTACACAGAGGAAGAAATTTTTGATATGATCGATTGTGAGCCCTTCTTGATTAATCGTATTCAAAGATTAAAGAGGAGAGCCATCGTGGATAAGGAAGTTAAATTCGTTCCAAGCACTTCTGTGCTTATTGTATTTGAAGGCCAAACCCTGCCAGCCTATGTATTTTTGTGGAACGTACGTTTCAGCTGTGAACCCTTTATTAGGCGAACCCGTCAATGTTTCCGTTGCTTAAGGTATGGGCACATCTCCAGTCAATGCAAGGGACGTGCCAGATGCCTGAAATGTGGAAGTTCCGACCACGTCGAAGATCAATGTGCCAGTTCAGTCCAAGCTTGTGTCTATTGCAAGGAATCTCACAAGTCAACTGATCCCTCTTGTCCAGAGAAAAAGCGGCAGATTGCCATTAACGAGATAATGGCAACTCATAATCTGAATTTCCAGGAAGCCTCGTTGGAAGTTCCGCAAACGTACAAGCAGTCAAGTTTATATTCGAACCGAACTAATAACCGATTTTCTCTGCTCACACATTACGACGAGTTTCCGGCAATTACTCCGAAGAAGCATGAAGAAGACAATGTTAATATACCCGCATATAAACCTAGACCCATGTCTAGAAAGACAGGTCTCTACGACCCAAATCAGTTATTGCCGCGCGCATTAAAAAGAACAGTGCCCTTTATGTCCTCTGACGAGGAAAAAAAGTTTAATGATAGAAAATTAATTCTAAAAAATAGGCTTTCAATGAACAGAAGATGGAATAACTCCGAATCTTCTATTACAACTAGTTCAGATAGCACTAAACCGATGGCTTCTGGTACAAAGAAGGATACTATCGGTAATAAATCTAAAAATAATAATCATAATAGTAATGGAAGCATTGGTAACATTAGTAATAAAAATAATACAATTAGCAAGAAAAGCACAAATATAAAAGGCAAAAAATTACTACCGTTAAAGAATATAAAATCATTATAATTAATAGAAAATAATTTATTAATAATACAAATAATAAAGGTTTTTTTTTTTTTTTTTTTTTTTAATTAATTAATTTTTTTATTTTTTTATTTATTTATTTATTTATTATTATTGTTTGTTTTTTTTTTCAGGAATTAGCATAATCTTATGTTTAATTTACTCCAGCTATTTTTATTTAGTTGTTTCAGCATTACTTTAGCCACTTAGTTGTTCTCTCCAAAATGCTTCGAATATTGCAGTGGAATGCCCGGAGTATTCTCGCTAATAAGTGTGACTTGGAGGTATTTCTGTTTAATCACGATGTGGATATCATCTTAATATCAGAAACGTGGCTTACTAACGATAAATACTTTCATATTAATAATTACAGTTGCTACCGAGATGATAGAGAGAGTGGGTACGGTGGGGTAGCTGTTCTCGTCAAGAGGACGTTTACTCACCATCCAATTAATCTAAACCTAACTGATTCCAACAACAATACGAAATCCAATGCAGTTTCAGTTTTCGTTACTTATGGGAGCTGCTCTGTAATTTTTATTTCTTATTATTCCCCTCCAAACCATTTATTTGACCCGGAAACCATCCTCGGAGCCTTAGATAATTTGGGCGAAACACGCATCGTTCTGTGTGGGGATTTTAATGCTTTAAATAGATGCTGGGGATGTAGTCGGAATGACAGAAAAGGTTGGGCAGTGATGAATATTATCTCTAATTCATCACTTTGTCTCCTTAACGATGGTTCGGCTACAAAATTCGGGAATCCGCAATTTTCAAACAATCCAGTGGATTTAACGTTAGTTTCAAATGATATTTTCCTGGACTGCTCTTGGAGAGTGCTCCCCATTTCATTGGGTAGCGATCATTTCCCTATCATTATTGACATCGGTTCAGAGTCTTCCAACTCCACCGCTGCTGACCCATCTTACTTAGATGATAATATTTCACGATGGAAACTTGCAAAGACCGATTGGAGTAGATTTCAAAATGCACTGGACTTAGGCATTCGTGAAGTCAATACCATGGTCGAGCCTATGGATAAATATAATCTATTTCAGCAGGCCGTTTTAACGTCTTTACAAGAATCAACCCCGCGAGCGACCCTATATAAGGGGAAAAAACAATCTAAGCCCTGGTGGAATAGTGAGTGTGAATTAAAAATCAGAAGCCGTAATGAGTCTTTGAGGAAATTTCGATTAGAAGGCTCCATGCAATCATACATGGAATATAAAAAAGTTGCTGCTGAAACACGTAAACTTTTAAAATTAAGCAAAAAAGCTTCCTGGAAGAATTTATGTAGCAAATTTAATAGGAACACACCTTTAAAGGAGGTTTGGTTTTTGGCCAAACGCTTCAAGGACAATAGAACACCGAGTAATGTCATAGGTAATGCGGACTGGTTTCAGGAGTTTGTTAGCTTGGTGTCCCCTCCGTACGTGCCTACGGCGGATGAGTTAAATGTAATCAATCAGGCGCCACAAACTCATACGGCGGCGAATCATTTTTTGCTACAACCTATCTCCTATACCGAACTATTTGTCCCATTAAATAAGAAGAAAGATTCAGCACCTGGCATAAATGGCGTAACATATTCGGTCCTAAAGAACATGTCTGACCAAAATTATTCTTGTCGGCATCTTTAATGATCTGCTGCAACGGGGTTTGGTTCCGGATGACTGGGGGCGGTTTCTTGTATGTCCTATCCTGAAACCCGGGAAATCTCCTGCTCAAGCATCTTCTTACCGGCCAATTTCCTTGGCTTCCTGCCTAAGAAAAGCATTTGAACTGGTTATAAAGAATCGTTTAATATGGTGGCTTGAAAGTAACAACGTCTTTCCGCACAATATGTTTGGGTTTCGTCCAGGTTTAGGGACTTTGGATTGTATTGCTAGCTTTTTAAATGACGTTTACCAGTCGTTCATTAATAGGGAGTTTCTTCTGGCCACATTTTTGGATGTTAAGGGAGCTTTTGACAATGTTTCCATTCCCATCCTGTTTAAGCAATTAACCGACTTAGGAATACCAAATCTCATGGTAATAACTCTGTGTAAATTATTTTCGAAAAGATTGCTCTATTTCCTAAACCCAGTTTCTAAACGAACAGAGCTCCGTACAGTTTATCGGGGACTTGCTCAAGGATCGGTGTTGAGTCCTTTATTGTTCAACATTTATATCAGATCAATCCTATGTACTCAGCTACCCTCTGCATCAAATATTTTATCATATGCAGACGATGTTGTTGTATATAGTAGAGATAAAAATCTTTCTTATTGTATACAGAATAATCAATTTTCAGTAAACGTTTCTCATGATGCTTTTCAAAAGATTAGTTTGGACTTGTCTCCGTCCAAATCTTGTATTACATTATTTACTCTTAGGCCTTACTCTCAACCGGATATAATAATTAAAATGCATAATCAAAACATTACGTTCTCTAAACAGGTGAGATATCTGGGCATGTATCTAGACTCCAGATTAACTTGGGCATTCCATATACAGACGTTGCTCCAACAGTTACCCAGAACTTTTAATCCACTGAAGGCGATTAGAAACACTTCCTGGGGAGGCGACCCAGTAACGTCTTCTGTATAAAGCTATTGTTAGGTCTAAACTCGATTACGGTGCGATTTTTTATGGATCGGCTTCAAAGTCGCTTCTGGGTAAGTTAGATGTTCTGCAGAATCTGGGATTGAGGCTTATAACAGGGAATGTTAGATCGGCTCCTACTATAAGTCTTCAGATGGAATCCAAAATTCCTCCCCTACAGGTAAGAAGATCTCTTTTGGCAGATCGGTTTTTAATTAAATATTGCAACTTCCTCCAGCCATTAATTTTTAAAAAATTCATTAAAATTTCAAACGAATGGAGATTTGTACAGCGTAAGAAACCGCTTTTAATTAAAAATGTCAATAGGTATAGCTCATATTGCCCCGCCCTTATTCCCGTTTTGCCATCTAGGTATTTTATGTTCCCGTTTATTATCAATGCAGTTAAAATAGACGTAAATTTAGACCTCCTAAACAACTTAAAGAAAGAATTCCTTCCCCTCCATGTATTTAATTCTTGCTTTTTGCAATTAATGGAATCCGAATACCCTTCTTTCCTAAGAATATTTACGGATGGCGCCAAATTCTCAGGGTCTAGGAAGGCGACGGGCGCGGCATTCATAACGGAAGAGAAATTAGTATTTAAGTTTAAGCTTCCACCTGAGGCTTCTGTTTTTACTGCTGAGCTGCTCGCCATTGACAAGGCCTGTGATTTTATTCTAAACGCTGCAGACGATAGAGGAAAATCGGTAATATGCTCAGACAGTCTAAGCAGCCTTTTGGCCCTTAGGAACAGTCACTTTAAGCATCAGAACCACCCGTTGATATTCGAAATCAAATTAAAACTTGCTAACATTCGGGACAATGGGGGTACAGTAAAGTTTTGTTGGATCCCTAGTCACTGTGGGATCATATTGAACGAAGTGGTGGATCAGGCAGCTAAAGACGCTGCCTGGGATGGGATAATATACCCCTACATCCCGTCAACGGATCTTTTAGAGAAGGTTAAAAGAGATAACTTAACCGAATGGGAAAATATTATCAAGAGTGCGCCTAGTACAGGCAGGTCTTACGAATTGGTCCAATCGACTCTTCCAGCTAGACCCTGGTATTTCAATATTTCTGATGTTCCGGATAGTTTAGTGCGAAAGTTTGTGACTGCTATCTGCAGACTTCGTACAGGGCATAACAGGGTGCGACTAAATTTTGGGGTTGAAACCCCTCTACACTCCAATTGTAATGAGCATTTTAGTACAGGTTATCGTGAGGAAATTAATCACCTATTGTTTAATTGCGAGGCGCTAGCCAGAGACCGAGTCTTCCTTTTGGAGGATTTAAAGGCCTGCGGTTCATTTCCACCTTATTGTATTTTTCCCTTACTCGCTTCAGGTAATCGTGTGTTGTTAATAATATTCAAGTTTATTAAAAGAAGTAAAATCATTATTTAATTTTTTTTTTTCTTTTTGTTTGTTTTTTACCTTTTTTTTTTTTTTTTTGTTTTTGATTTTGTGGCCCGGCTTCAGTTAACCATCCATGAGTTCTGATGTGGCTAGTAAATGTCATCTTCCGATGTCTTACAACTTGTTAATTACTCGGTTCTAAACCTATATCCTTGACCTGCTGCTGTCCAGTCGCATCCCAGTGCCTATTGCACTTGGAGTGTGATGTGATCAGTGTCAGTTTTATATTCTTTCCTTCTTAACACTCGTGGGCTATGTCAATCATTGCGGCCATGTGTGTTCAAGTTGTATTATGAGAGCGTAATTTTCAATGTTAATTCCATATCCTTCTTGACACTCGTGGGCTATGTTATATCATGGCGGCCATGTGTGGTCAAGTTGTATTATGAGAGTGTAATTTTCAATGTTAATTCCATATCCTTCTTGACACTCGTGGGCTATGTTATATCATGGCGGTCATGTGTGGTCAAGTTGTATTATGAGAGTGTAATTTTCAATGCTAATTCCATATCCTCCTTGACACTCGTGGGCTATGTTATATCATGGCGGCCATGTGTGGTCAAATTGTATTATGAGAGTGTAATTTTCAATGTTAATTCCATATCCTTCTTGACACTTGTGGGCTATGTCATATCATGGCGGCCATGTGTGTTTGAATTGTATTGTGGATGTCTAATTATTAGTGTTAATATTGCCACACACTATTCTGTTAGTCTAGGTTATTTGTAGAGGTGTTGGTGGCCAAATGGTTTCTTGCCGGGCCAAAAAATAAAATATTTCATATTAATTATACTTCCATATACGTTCGTTGTCTTCTTTTGCTTGTATTTGTAAACTTTTCAATATAAAACCTATTTCGATTATATAATCCAATAAAATAGGCAAACTTTAAATTTAATTTTCAACTTTACGTAAAAATTCACCTAAAAAATTATCCCTTAAGCCTAGAATTTTTTAAAACAAAACCACCTTTTTATTATAATTATGTCGTACATTGTGAGACTCTCTACAAAGTTGCAGACATTTCGCCTATGTGTTATTTACTTTAGTTTAAGTATTTAATTTATAAAAAGTTACGAAATTAGACATGCAATTTTTCTTCGCAGTTTAACATCGTGACCGATGTCTGTGATGATGGTTATATGATTATTTTCTAATGTCGACTTTCGTGTACGATCGTATATGTATAAGATTACTCCAACTAGTTCTCTATTGTAGTGGAGCTGCGGATCATGTTGCATTTATCTATTTGCTATTTGGTTGTGTCCTCTTTCACGTCTTTCCGCGAGTAGTATTATTTTCGGAGTGTTATTGCCACCTAGAAGAGATGACTGAAAAATTCTAAAATGTAGCGGTCGAAAAAGTTAAGTTAATGGCTAAATTTCGTTCGAATTTCCTCCAAAACAGACCGGTTTGTTATTTTTGCGGTCCATTACGTAACATGGAATAGCGACGTCAATCGTTTGCGTTTACTATGTTTTAAGGGAAGTTAGAAACGAATAATAATGTTTTTATGCAATTTAAGTGTTCTTATATATTTTTATCTTGCCGAAGTAATATTAATTAAGTCACGTTGTTATTGCGCGTTTTCGAATTTCTCACAAGATCGCCGAGCCTAAATATGTAATTTGTCTAATTTTCGAAATTTCCTATATTAATCGTGTATTGTGACGCGGTCAAAATTATCATTTTATTCTAAATAAGCCATATTATTGCCCGTCTATCTATCAGTTCTAGAGTTGTTGCATCATCGACAAAAATTAAAAATTTGAAATTTTTATTCCGCAACAGAGCCCCCCCCCATATCCATACCTCCTCAGTTTTCTAGCGTTTTAAGCGTAGTAAATTTAGTAGAAAAATATTATACGGGGTAGGAAACATCAACATGTATCATTGACGGTGAAAGCTGCCCTCGCTAAATTCATATTTTTCGTTCGTATAAATGTTCGATCGCGGAGTAATTATTAATTGAAACCCTCTCGGTCCTTCGAATATTATTAGCCAAAATTTAAACATTACTAAATTCGTAGTTCCCCCCCCCCCCCCCCCCCGGTAATGATCAGGATATTTTTCAAATTGTCGGCAAAGATTGAGAATTCGATTTATCGTGCTTTGTTTGCTTTCGTACGAATTAATAATACATTTATGATGTCACGATCTTACGTGCATAACGAAATTAACAAAATCATACTACTACCGATTTCGTAGTTAAGGATGAATTAGACACAATCCGAGTGCCACATGAATTCGAATAAAGACGGGCTGAGTATGTTTATTCATAAATAGCAAAATTATTCGTTATGTGCCGAGAATTTTTTTTTTTTTGAATTAAAAGAGGCTATTCTATCACGTGGAGTTAAATTGAGCGAGGCACAACACCGGACTGTCTACGGAATTAAAAACTTTACGAAAATGAATTTCATAAAAATGGGCGAGAAATGTTTTAGAGCTGATAATTATATTGTCTCAGAATGAAATAAAGGGTTCTTGTTTTTTTTCGGAAATGCCTTCAATTTACCGCGGGGAAAATAAAAAAAAAATAAAAAAAAAAAAGGAATAAAAAGAACACGTTCGAAAAGGTCGCGGAAGGGAATTGGACGCGATCTGTTCGCTAAAACGATAGCGTAATTATCTCGCTGATTTTCAGGATAATTATGCGCTAAATTTAAGAGAGGAAGAAGAGACCGGTTGCGAACATATTGTGTGTGCCCAGGCATCCTTATTTCGATAATCGATCTTGTCGCGAGGGGTGGCAGTGCAACGCGACCGAAAATTCGAGTTAGTTAAAGAGAAATTGCGGTAATTAAATTGTAAGCGTATAAGCTGATTGCGGAGGATAGGGCTATAGGTGTCTGGCAGGATGAGGCCTCTTACGGCTTTGCAGCTGTCTCGAATTTGTTCAGGACCGCAGCGAAGAACAATGCAACGGCTGATTTTACTTTTCGGATTTCCGGACCGGTTTGATTGATAAATAAACATTTTCCGTCCTCGTCGTTTGACCGACCCCGGGCGAAGGATAATTGTTATATTTTTTCGTTTTCGGACGATCGGCGGTATCGGAACGGACGAACGTGCCGGAAAAGGTAAACATACGGGATATTGACAAAAGGAGAAATAATGCACAAAAAGCGGACACTAGTGGCGGCGGACGCAGACGCGACAATGGAACCGGTTCGGCAACAAGACGAAACTAATAAATCAGTGACCGGCCGAGGATAGATGATAATAGCAAAGTCACAGCGTTCCGGACGGGGCATTAATAAAATGTTCGATTTACATTACGGCGACCGAGGCAACGCCGGCTCGTTCGATCGGAATAATAAAAAGAACTGCAAGTCAACCAGATTATTCGACGGCGACAAATGGACAAAAAATATAGTAGCTGCTATCGAGCGCATGATGCTGTATGCTATCAGCGGCAAGTCGGCCAATAGTGGACAGATTTCTCGAGCTGAACTCGCAGTATGTTGCTGCCGAGTGACTTCTTTGGACATTCCGCACGATTCCCTGCGCTCGTCCGATTCCGATTCTTGTTTTCTTGCAGCTCTTCTACGGGGAAAAAAGAAGAAGAAGAAGAAGAAAAAACGGAAAAAAGTAGCAAGGGGCAAAGAGAGAAAAGAAAAAAACACTTTTGAGACCGCGCGGCATCTTTTGAAACGGCATCTTTGGTTCAGGCCGATCGTTTAAATTTATGTGACACGCCCCTGGTTACCGGCTACCGGTGTTGTTTCGTCTCTTTGCCATTCCAGCGGCTCTCCGATCGTCATTTCCAGCTATAAGATGCTCGACTGGAGAACTGGTTCTCAGTATTATTATTCTCCGGTCCGCGATTGTGTCTGGAGCGGTTTATTTACCGAATTCCAGCGATTTTCATTGGCGCGGACAGATGCGACAGGCAGCTAGTCTCTTCTTTTCGACATTCCGTGTATGTTTCCGGCTCTCCTGCCGCGTCGTGCTGCGTATTGCCGAATAAAGTTAAAACGACGCGATATTACTTTGGTGTCGCAGCGACACTTGCCCGCTCGCGGACGCATCTATCTTATTCTCTACGGCTTTCTTACATAATTAATTGCAGACAGATCGGCATCCGAAAGCGGCTAATCGAGTTCATTACAAATAAACGTTAGTTCCGTTCCCTTTTCTTTCTCTTTTTGTTTTTTTCTTTTTCTTTTTCGGGGGGGGGGGTAGAGTTTTTATTATTTACGAATAAATCTGTTCTCGATGAAGAATAAAGAAGACGGCTAAAGAAAAGCAGTCATGATGAATCGTAAAGACTTACGTCTGCCGGTCACTTGTCCGGCGATGAAGGAGTTAATGAAGAAATTCCGAAACGTAACACACAATGGATTGTAGCCCTTGTCGAGGATCTGTCTGGCAGTTGCAGGTAGAAAACACAACCGTAACGGGTTTAAAAAATCATTTGAGGAATTGTGTAGGATATACGTATATACATGTAGCCGCTTGATTGTCTATAATTGTTTTATAAATGAAATATTTTAAAATGTTAAAATTCTGGAAGATCTTGTGCTTAATATCTTGATTTAAATACCAACTGACATTGAATATCCAAAAATATTCAGTTTGGGCCCGTTACAAACGGAAATAATAATAATAACGGTTATTCGCTATTTTTTTATCGCACTTTTTCGAATTCAGAAAATTTCATGAACTTCATTCTCGGCATAGTCAATTTTTTTTCTCCCCCTCATTATGAGCCTTTCTTATTTATGATTTAGAATAATTTTAAGCTTTTGTATAATTTTCCATATCGGATTTCGGTAATGTTGCCCCCCGTTATTGTAAAAGAGAACATATTATATAGAAAATATTGATGATTAATTTTTTCCACCGTCTATTGTCCAAAATTTAAGTTTGCTATAATAAATTTGACTTTCTACCAGTTTACAAAAACAATGGCTATTAGTCTTTAAAAATGTCTTAATAATTTTAAACAGACGTCACCCTACCGAATGTTACTGTTTTGCTCCATGCTAATTGCAAAATTCAAAATTCGTCGTTTCATTATTTATTCGTTGCTTCGTTTTTTATCTGTTTTTGTCACCGCATCGTAGAACTTGATTCTGTTGCGATCAAAAGACAAATCGGCTATTTCGTCATCCGAAATAAATCGTGATATATTATTTAAAATTAATAGCGTTGTGTGAAATGCAATAAAACCCGTAGCATTTTCGAATACACTATGTCTCTACATATGCTACTGGGGCCAATTAATTGGTAATTACAAACTTACAATACAAGAAACATTGAATATAAACGTATAAGGTATTTCAGAATGTATCTCCTCCCCTTTAGAGTTTTATTTTCATTAGTCCGTTGATTATCCTGTTTTCATACTTAATTTTCATTGGTATCGTTAATATTTTAAAAAAATTTAATTTCTGAATTATTATTTCAGTTTAGGTTTGCATCGGTATCGGGTACTGCACTCGCCTTTACTAATGTTTTTTTTCCCGTTGATGTGCATTAAGAGGGGCATTATAAATATACAGAATTATTGATAAACAATATTATTATCAGATATCGAAAAATAAGAAAAAATCATCGCAGATTAAAAATGGGCTGGATAATCTCCTTCACTGATATTTGCCTTGTGAACTGAAAATGAGTGAAAGAAATTTAAAGTGGAAATCCTCCGCCCTTGAAATTAATTTCTGTCGTCGTCACAGTGTAGCTAAGAGGTAGGATATTCTCCAAAGCGACCTTTCCTGTTTATATTCCTTTTAAGTTTTTATTACTTTGTTTATTATTTTTCATTATTTTATTTTATTTCTCAGAATCGAGTGAAAATAATTAACGGTTTTCAATTATTTTTAAATTTTCCATTAATCGAATGAAGGAAGGGTGTTCCGTTTTCGCTGGGCGTAACCTGTTCTGTTTGTTTATTTTTGCAAGTTTGTGATTGTTTTTATTTTGCGTGAATATTTTCGGGCCCGAGTTAAATGCAAATGCGAAGAACAGGTATAAAAGGATTTTTATTGAATATATCGTATCTTACGGAGTAATGAAGGAAGAGGAAAGAACACTACATCAAGGGGGAAATTGTGTTCATACATTTAATATACTATCAGTATTAATATTAGCATCAACGGCGAGCAGACATGACGCAATTATATTTATTTATGAACCTCAGTAATATTAATATGCAGACACATTCTTCTGAATACAAAAACTTTTTCAATTCTAATTGAGGGTAAAAAAAAAAAAAAAATGGAAAAAAGATAATTTTCCAATATGTGTCCTTATTGTCACTTTCTTTAACATTAGTTATGCTCTTTATTAATGGCTTTTCCACTGGACTAAGGACAATTTATTTCACAAATTCCCGTTAAATTCCTGTTATCTTTAGAAGTAGGTACCCTCTTTTTTTTTTTTTTTTATTTTAATAAAATTGTTCGAAAGAGAAAAAAAACATTACATAAACGCAAAAAATCATTTTAACATGCAATAAAGTTGCAGTTCAACGAAAACGGTCTGATGTCGAAGCCTGTGAAATTGTAGGAAATATGTACTTTGACGTCATTAAGCGATATCCGTAATCCGGTCTGTAGTAGACACGGTTGTCCATGAAAATGTGTACGTCAGGAAAGAAACAACAAACAGTCATTGATTTATGATCAAGAGTAGCTCAGGAGTCTTAAAATTTTTTTTATGAAATAAATGCGATTTTAATTAGAACAGCGAAATGCTTAGGTTTTTTTTTGTTAATTAAAAATTTGTCCAGCGAAAGTGAAACGTATATAAAATCTTCCACCAAAATCTTAAATTAGTCGCTGATGTTAAACCCCCCCGGGTTAAGTAACATTGCCCTTTTTTTTAAATTACAACGCTCACGTCGAAAGTCAGGAACATAGGAAACTTTAGATGAGATCTAAATGTTGAACCAAAAAATTAGAGATAAAAATGCAATTTAATTAATAAAATGTAATCGATTGAAATTGCGGAAAATACAATATCACAATCCTTACTCAACTCAGCTGTCATAACTGCAAGATTTGGATGTATGCTAAAAATTTCATAATAAATAGCGTGTATTGAAGAAAAAAAAATGTGATAAAATTTTATGTTTTCTATCTGAAATATATTATATTAGCCACATTGAATTTTCTTTAATTAAAAGATGCACCAAATTATAAATCTAAATTTTAAAAAATCGTTACGCTTAAATATATATTCTCGAACTTTCAGCGCGAAAGCTTTCAGTATAGAAAATAACTTCTTCATATGGCAAAACACAGCTGGATCGAATACATTATAAGGAATTTCGTTTTCATCTGATTATCTGAAGGAGTTTTCGCTCTTGTTTGTAGTAAATTTCATACTACATTACGATAAAGCAAAATCTAGAATTGAAATGGCGCGGTTATCATAAACTAAACAACTTTCTGCGAAGTCACGATATAAAACTACGGTGGAGTGAATAGTTAAGTGCTATGTTTTTTCCACGCTATTATATGCATATGAAACCTGGACCTTTAATAGGCTGAACAAATAAGACAATTAGAAGCGTTCGAAACATGGCTGTATAGACACGATTACTTGCAATACCGTGGACAGCAAAAATTACAAATAAAGAAGTTATGAAACGGATGAATAAGGATCGCGAACTAATCGGATTAATAAAATTAAGAAAAATGAATTGTCTGGATCACTTGATGCGGGGGCCGAAGTACGAGTTATTACAAACAATACTGATGGGTGCAGTAGAAGGTGTGCGTTGTGTTGGCCACAGAAGGATCACATGGATTTCCAACATCCAAAAATGGATGGCTGTTACCAAGAGAGGTAGACTTTTCCATTTGGCACGAGACCGGTAAGCATGGATCAAATAAATGAAAGATGTAGACGCCAACCTTTGATAGCGAAGACGGCTCAAGAAGAAGAAGAAGAAGAAGAATGGTATTTAAAAAGGAGCACCGATTGTTGAACAAAGCCGTATGAAGAACTGAGAATAATCCGCTAGATACCGAAGATGGCACGTCCAGCTAATGGGGCCTAATAACGTAGTGAAAAGTGCCCTAAACCGGTGATGACTTCCCATTTCGCCTAATTCCTATTTTGCCTAAATTTAGCATTTCGCTTACTCAGCAGATACAAAAAAAAAACAGTCATTTCGTATTGGCAAGATCACATCATAATTGTCGAAATTTAGACTGAAGTGTCGTCTTAAAGGGAATTCCGAGTCGGATTCTACAGTCATTAATAGTAGACAGGTATAAAAAACTAAACGCAGCATGTATTTGATTCTACTGTGTTAAAGTTTTATTTTCTTTTCGGAAAACAATAAAAACGTTTACACGAAAATCAGAAGGGAAAGAAGACCTGTAAAAACGTCTTAAATGTAAGTATACGAAAACCCCGATAAAACAACTATTTGCAAGTTATTCCATTTGAAGTCTGACAATTGGCCAACTGGTAACTAAATTTCGTAACTAATTAATTAAGCAAGTCAAGCCAACTCTTAACAAAAAAAAGAAAATGAGGTAATTTCTTTGCGACCCTAAAACATCACCGACGAAGGTCTGATGATCTTCGGACCAGCGTTTCTCAACCTCTTTTTTTTTTTTTTTTTTTTTTTTTTTATCATGCTCCAACTCTGAGCCGGTAAGAGAATTGGTCATTCCCGATCGGTAAAAAACAATAACTTACGGACCAGTACTAATTAAAACATATATAAGAAAACCAAATACATGCAACGTTATGGTCCAGTTAATGCGTTGTATAAATATATTTTTTATCGAATACAAATCATTTTAAGGGAAAAATCTTGTTAAATTGATCGGGAATTATCTCTAAGGAATTATGAATTTATAAATTAGAAAAAAAAATTTATATTATTGATTTAGTAAGGAATTATGTTAAGAAACCATAAAGATATAGTGAACCTTTCGTATAATAAAGGTAATTTTAAAACGATTTTAAACTATTAAAATATCGGTTTTTAGAAGATTAATTATCCTTAAACAGTACCCATGTGGAATTGATTAATCGTAAATGAAACATACGTTACACTTTGCAAAGAAACAGAACAACGATAGTAAATGTCAAAGTGTGATTATAATAAGTAAAAGAGATGTCTGTTCTTATAAACGAATAAATAAAAAAAGCGGTGAAATTAAAAGTATTTTAATAAGTTTGTGCAAGGGTTAGATCATCTTTCTAATGGTTAAATATAAACGTATTTTTCAAATTCACTTTTTCCGGATGTAATTTATTTATTAAGATAAATTTTAAGAAGACGCTTCTTTTTTCTTTTTTTTTTTAATTTCAAAAAATAATAAATCGTAAGAGAAAATTGAAATTTGAATTTCGATAAACGAAATAATTTAAAAGAGGAATAATGTAAAATTAATTTTAAAAAATAAATTAATAAATAAAATTAAGTAATGTAATTTTAAACTGGTAGCGCGGTAGCCTAGTGGTTAAGGTGTTTGACTATCAAATCAAAAGTGTCATAGGTTACCAAGACTTGTCTCGTTCCGGATCCAAGTCGCTATCCCAGTGGTATATACCTAATCGGAAATTGAATATTGGTTATACCAAAGAAATGTGGGAAAGTAAAGACGGCCGAGAAAAGGGAACTGGCCCCAGTATTTTCATCGGATCCGTTAGGCTTAGTACCATTATGGAAAGCTTAACTTCACAATCCATGATACCCATTATCAAGGATATATGAGACTTATTTAACTTTTTAATTTTAAACTATAAAGCGAAGTAGCGCTTTCGTCTTGTAATAAGAAAAAGTTTAAATGGATTATTTAAAAAAAAATTATAATCATATTAAGACTAAAAGTGAATACGTCTGTTCAGATTAACAAACTTTACTAAATTGCTGTGATAATTTCGCTGGTTCGCTGTACAACCGCTTCTGTGACACTTTTCGTTTGTTACAATCGACAGATTTTCGCCAAACGATTCATAAATCAGGCGTCTGAACGTCATTTCGCTTAGATAAAATAGCGGTGGTGTAGTCATAGTTTCGTAACGCAAAATGTGCAGTACAAACACGCTGATCGTTCGGTCAAAAGTAGGAAAATGCCTGTATACACTGTTGCTATATGTATGTGTGGTGTATGTGAACTTCTTAATACACTTTTAATGATTGCATAATGCCGGAAAAGTGTCTGCAAAGCCTGGCAAACACAGCAAGAAAGCAAACAGATCATTAAATCGGAATTCAACTATTACTCGACATTATCAGGCCACTGGTGTCATTTTTTTTTTTTTTTTTTTTGTATTTGTTCATCAAAATGGGCATTGGCCCAACACCGGCGTCTTACACATTAAGCATTTTTCTTCACATCGACTTCTCAGATTTCTACTGGCAAGTTAAAAATTGGTTCTTCAGCCAGATTAATCTCTGCTGTCAGAGAGAATTTACTTTGATACTTCGCTGCATGACTAGAAGTACTGTCACATATACATATATAAATACTAGCTGACCCAGCCACGCGTTGCTGTGGCTTAGTAGTTATAATAGATTAAATTAATTTTTTACTTATTATTTTGATGCAACCAAATTAATTTTTACTAATAAACCTGAAATTATTTAGCCGATTTTGAATCATATGTAAAGAATGAAATTATCCAACTAATATACACTTATTGAATTTAAATTTTATTTATCTAATCTTTAACTTTAATCTGTAATCAATGACTTATTTACACAATATACCAAATAAATTAGTTACATAAAAATTAAATGTTATAAATGAGGCAGATAACATTGGTTTCGAACTATTAGTTATATTATTTTATAAAATTGAAAATTATCTAAGCACTAGTTTGTGCACAATGTTCTTGGTCAACCTGTCTTTTGTTAACACGAATAGACTTGATGGTGTTCCCACACGTGAGCAGCAGGCAACATGCGTTCATTCCTGCAATTTCTTCTTCCGATTCAGTAGCTCTCATAACACGTATACGCCGTGCATTTCTGGTACGCGCATTGTTCAGGTTCGACTGTCTCCGCGGCATTATCTTATACTGAAATATAAAGCAACTCAGATGCCCAACAATGTCAGAGAGTTGTATCACTGCCACACTATTGTTGTCGGAATATTAAAATAAATTTTTTTTTTTTTTTTATCAAGGCAGGACGTTTATTAAATATACTGAAATATAAATAAATTAAATGCCGCACAATATCGCACAATATTTATATTATTTTTTTTTCATAAACAACAACTCCGTAATAACACCGAACTTTTTTGTAAACGACAGCGAACACAATTTATTTGATCATTCATCGATAAAAACGCCATGCGCCAGCGATAAAGATGGTTGCATTTCGATTAACATCGCACGATACACAAAAGTCGCCACGAAAAGTAGTTGGTGCTCAAAAAATAATAAAATTGTCAAAATTTGTTTTATTTAATATAACAAATATTTATGTAAATAATTAAAGCAAAAAGTAATAGCCAACAATTAAATTTGTTTTTTTTTTTAATGGATTGATTAAATTATTTAATATAACAAATATTTATGTAAATAATTAAAACATAATAGCCAACAATTAAATTTGTTTTTTTTTAATTGATTGATTAAATTATTTAATATAACAAAAATATTTATGTAAATAATTAAAACAAAAAGTATGCTATCTGTTAAGAGTTGGATTAAATTGCATGTACTTTCAAAATGTTATAAAAATCGGTTAAGTAAATTCCGAGTTTATCCTGCACAAACATAAAGACACGGGATTTTTATATATATAGATATACATATATATATATATATATTTAGCTTCGCAATGGACTGTGCCTGCAAGGTATAGAAGAGAAAGAGACAGAATTTTGCTTACAATTCTGTCTCTTTCTCTTCTATACTTTGTATGAAATGATCAAAATTTACAACGTTATTCTAAATCGGTCCATGTGAATATAATGACATAATCACAAAAATCCTATAAAATATAACAAACGTTACATAAAATTGGGACATTTTTTCTAACGGGAGGAAGCCTAAAAATTACGTTGTAATTAATATATATATATATATATATTTATTTATTTATTTATCATATATTGATAGTCTCTGCAGCAGAGGTTGTTGGTTTGAAATCGAGATCTATGGTTTATGAACTTATGATCCCTTATTTTAGGGCCTTCATTATGTTCTCGCCAACATCTCAGCCAAGAAACTTCCTGTATGATTTCTATATTTCAAGCGCTACTCCTTTAGATCAAAGATTACATATCTTCTCTGTAAGCTTTTCGTAACAAAATTTTTGTTGATAAAAATGAATATATTAAAAAAAAAGGAATAATCATGTATCATGCTTGATGAACTATGACAAAAAGAACAGGAAAAAAAAACAGATATAAAATCAATTATTGAAAATGTGATATTTCTCTATCCGTGCACAACTGATATCTTTTCGGCAAAGTAAAACCGTGAGAGAACCATTTAACAAGGCAGCGATTTTTATAAGATTCTAGTCACTTCTTATCAACTATCGACTAAGAATTACCCTAGTGCGAGTAACTACTACGGATATGTCTCACAAACCAAAAATATTTATGTTACTTTTAAGCACTGTTTCTGCGCCATATCGAAAAGAGCAGATTGCAATGTATTCAACGTTTTAGTCACACCACTACTGTTTCTCATCCGCGACATGTCCAGTAGCAGCTATTTACCAATGCTATGATGATACCGAATTAATGTACATTAATTTTAAATGTACCATTGTAATGAATATTTAATGTATAAAATTTCTGTCTACTCCGTGGGAACCAGGACGAGAAATTCATAATAATCTATGTTATGTGAACTATTTTCTTTTGCATTTGTATTACTTTATTAATATGTTTACATTAAAATTACTCACAGAAATATGATATTCTAAAATCAATTATATTTGTAATATAAAGGAAACAGATTTAATCAGACTTCACGTTAACTAGCGCTCAATAATTTTATTTAAACATTCAATTTACTTTACTACTAAAATTAAAGTAAATAAATCTATATCAGTACTAATAAAGAAAACTGTAGCGTCTGTCTGTCTAATCCGATTTAACTCAAAAACTATTACAGCAATAGTGGTGAAATTAGTGCAGACTATATATAGATTACCGGATTTGTTCTAAGCTTTGTTTTACATTGATATCACAAATAGTACTGAAATTACGACAATTTAAAATTTAAAAAGAAAGACAAGTCGTTTAAAATTTAACAGCCGGCTAAAATCGGAACACAATATATTTATTAGCTAGTAGACCATCTTTAAAAAATCTCATCTCCATTCCTTTCTGCATTTGTTGCTTTCGTGTAATTTAAAGCATAAAAAAGAAAGGGACAACGACATCCCCGTCAAATCGTTTAAAATTTAACAGCTGCCTATTGCCGAAAACATAAACAAAATCGAAAAATATGTTACGTTACTGCCGTCGAGTTAAACATTACGCGCTATAAACGCATCATATATCCATGCAGTGTGGTGGTAGCTAATTACGATGACATGTGTATTAGTGATATTTTAGTTATTAGCTGGGTAAGTATATAAACAGAATTTCCTTAATTATTACTAACACAAGTGTTTGATGTATAATTTGTGGGTGAACGTTCTATTTAATATATATATATATATATATATATAGCAAATACATAGATTACATATTTTAAAAAAATAATTATACGGGCGAAGCCAAGGGTAACTTCTAGTAATAAATATCAAAATTAAGTAACTAATGAAAATAATTACTTCACGGTAATTCTATAAATTTTAGATATATTACATTAAATGTGCTATTTTATTTATTTATTCATTTTTTATTAAATGGCTAGGGAATATTAGCCCAATTTTACACCATCTATATTAAACGTATTCTATGAGACATGCCGGTTCATTACAATATATATATGTGTAAACCAATGATGTGCAAAGTTAATACATTTCTATATTCAATACTGTCAATATCAATATAGGGAAATATTTATTATGTTTAGTAGATATAATATGTTGATAAATATAAAATAAATAAATACCCCTGATTAACAAAAACAAAAATAAATATAAAATAATTTAAACTTTAATGAATTAAAATAAATTCCTCAATTTAAGAAAACGTTTTGGGGCATAGCCCATCATCAGCTAACAATACACAGTGTTTTGTTCCACTGTTTCCTTAAATTGAGGTATTCATTTAACCTATTAAAGTAAATTATTTTATATTTACGTATTGAATCAATATTTCCATTACTGAATATTGTAATGATGTTTTTTTTTTTTTTTTTTTTGAGTAAGTTTGGCTAAGACTTAAATAAAAGTAATTAGTTAAGAGTTGAATAAATATCAAAATGGTTGTACATTTAATGTTTGCTTAAAATTTAGTAATAAACTAACAAACTATGTATATAAATGTGAGCCATTAAACTTGCAATCTCGCCAATTTCACTGATGCTGTATGAAATTTAGTGCAGCCAATAAAATTATTTATATAATGATTTTAAATAAATTTAATATAAATTTCCTTTCACAAGTTTTAAACTCTACAATATTATTTTACTTACATTTTAGTTGGGAATATATTTACCAATTAATGTTATGTATAACTATTTTCACTTTAAAATATAAATATAATACTATTATTTATCCAGTATAAATAATTTGTCTAATCATTCAATTTCATTTCATAAAATAGTATAACAACAACAAATTAATGTGTAATCATTAACTGGTTAATATTGTAGTTATAATAATTGAAATTACATTAATTTTGTAATACAGTTCAATCTTTAAGTTCAGTTACACTATATGTCATGATTACTTTAAATTAAAAATGTAATTATGTAATCTGAAACATTAAATATTTATTGAATAAACTAAAACAAAATTGTAAACAAATAAAAATTAATCTTCACTATCATGAACTACACACCAAGCCTTTAAAAATAGTACAACAAAAATAAAAATTGTGAAATAGCTTATCATTAAGTCTAACAACAGCTAATATAAAACTAATAACACCGCGTTAATTAAATAAAAAATAGAAAAAGTTGTCTACTTTTAGACCAAATAAAAATTTATGTTTTAGCTATATGACTAAGAAGTTTCAAAGTAATCTTAAAAAAAAAAAAATATTACAAAGTAATATTTAATGAAATTCGAAATACATAAATTACAAATTCAAAGAAGCCCGCCTACTGCACCGCTAATAATAAATCATTCAATGCACAGCGTTTTTTTAAACACTTCTTCATATAAAAATATCATACAATAGGGCATTGCCAAATACATTTTAATTTTTAACGTCTATTCGTAATAAAGTATAATGTATATCTTATCACGTCGATCCACTATAAATTACGATATTTATACAAAGCAGCGAGGGTTTTCAAATGTATCGATTTAACGAATACAATGCTCTTTTGTATCGCAATAGAAGTATTCAATTCAATATTTCCGTCACGTCACTAATGTAGACTCTATCTAGCCCCGCAGATTCGCAGGTACCAGTTCTACACTACAAAAAATTAGTTCCGGTTGACTACGTCATTTTTATCTTTTTTATTTTCAGTTTGTCAAAAAAATTTACAGTTTTAAGTTGCAGTTTTATTCTGATTATTATTGAACATTTAGTTCAAAACGTAACAGAAAAACATTACGTATTTCACATTACCCACAGTGGAAGAATTACATTACTAACATACGAAGTAAAATGAGTCCCATACTCTTAGGAGGATATGGGGGATCGTAGAATTATGTAAAGGTTTCTATTAGATCGGAAGAGAAAACGGGCCAATTTTTTTCTGCTTTCCCAGATATCTCTGATATAACCAATATTCAATTTCAGGCTGGGTACAACTAAAATTGACTTTAGTATAGAACTAGAAAAGTCCATAACTCGTAATCTCCTTTGTAGCCGAACACTGTAACTGCTAGGTTACCGTGCTACATATATATATAAACTCGGCCATTTTGGCTTCGGAAGGGGTTATGCCCATTGACCCCTCTTGCATACATTTCTGTCTTTTTCTCTTCCATACTTTGTATAAAATAAATCGGTCCATATGAATATAATAGCATAATCACAGAAATCCTATCCTAACATTTAACTTTCATTACATAAAATTGGGACATTTTTTCTAATGAGGACCGACCTAAGAATTACGTTCTTAGGCCGGTCCTCATTAGTAAAAATGTCTCAAAAAATGTCCCAATTTTATGTAACGTTCGTAATATTTTAATTTTTATCGACTTCCAAAAAAAAGGAGGTTGTAAAATCGCCGCGTATGTTTTTTTTTTGTTTGTTTCCGCATAACTCATATTTATATAGTCACCGATTTTACTGATTTTCTATCCATTAGAAAGAGTACCATTCAACTTAGGTACCATGTGAGTAATGATGAAAATCGGCGAACATGAATTGAGTATTCATCAAATAACGTGAAAAAATTCGGTCCTTTTGGATAACTTATTTTTCTTATTATTATTTATTAGTATAACAGAGGCGTCTGACTTAAAATGCTATCAATCTGCAATATTACCATGGAAATGTAGCTAAAAAAAAAAAAGGAGGTCGTCCCGTTTTTTTTTTGTTTTTTTTAACGTTTGTTCGCACATAACTTATATTTATATAGACCGATTTAGAATTACGTTGTAAACTTTGATAATTTTATGCAAAGTATAGAAGAGAAAGAGACAGAAATGTAAGCAAGAGGGGTCAACGGGCATAGTCTCTTGTGAGGCCAAAATAGCCGATTTATATATATATATATATATATATATATACATACGTATATAAAGAGAGAGAGAGAGAGAAAGTTTTTTTTAAAATAATAATTACTGAGTTATATGTATAATTTGTTGAAACAATTAGAATGTTTTTTTTTTTTTAACATTTATTAAGTATTACTTTTTACACTAATTTTCAATAGTAAAAGATAGTACGTAGAAAATGTCTAACCCCTTTTACCATCCGGAGCCAAAATTGTAAATATGCTATTATGGGTATTCGGATTTTAATGTTCGATTGTTACAAATAGCGAGAAATTTCATAACAGTATAAAATTTTATATTCACTGTAAATTTATACTACTTAGTTATTTGTAAAAAGTAGTTCTATTAGGAGGTGTGACTGCCTATCAATAACGTAGTTAATATTTAAATGAATAGCGCTGAAATTGATATTAATAATATATTTATATATAATTACAACACTTGCGAATCACAGAATATTACAAACATTAAATCAGCTAAAATCGAACCGTATATAAATGAATCATAACGAGTATCATGTTAAAATGAATAATAAAGTCAGAATTTTAAATTGAACATCTATAATATGTATATATAATTAAATCAATGACATGAAATATTAAAATTATCACAGTATTTGACTATGATGATGGCAAACCTCATTTTACCTGTTTTTTTTTTTTTTTTGCTTTTTTAAAATTCACTTAGTGAACAATTACTATACACTGTTGAGATTGGAAATAACAAAATTAACTACTTGGATTTAACTAAAAAAATGAACACCTTAAACTATAAAAAGGAAAACTCACAGATACAAGCATTAATAATTACTTCAATTACCGTATCAAACATAAACATTCCTCTTTTCTTCCATATTCGCAGCATAAGCAAAAAAATGTAAGCATGGGTTAATATTTATAATGTTTCTAAACTAATGCATATTTTTCTTTTTCCATAACTTATATCGAAAAAAAAAAAAAAAACAGTAGACTGACCGATGCATCGCAATGTAAATCTGTATATTATGCGAATAAGATTTTATACATTCTTCAGTTAATAATCATTATAAATTTTTAAACTGTAACTTTAATTTATAGTATTTAAACTTAATACTTAGTCATAATGTTACCAATTAGTAATAATATAATTATAGTATTACTCTTAACTTTAGCCCTAGTTTAGTAAGTAGAATTAACATGATTGAAGTTCTCTTAATTGTCCCTGGGGCTTGGGGTATGACTGTGATTATTGTTACTTGCACATTGTACAACTCTTAATATTATTTATAGATTTAAGTACACACCCAAACTCATTACATCAGAAAATTGTAAACATCGGCCAACAACACTATTATCGTTTATTCATAAATATGATTACAAAGCTTCTTAATACCTACTTAACATTATACACAGTACACGTATCATACGGTTATACTTGACGAACATCCGTCTTAATTATACACATATGATCGATTCTCCACCATTTGCTCCCATATATACAATTAAGAACTAACTTACTGTCCCTTATTTATATGTTGTCAACCAGCCACTGCTTAATTATTAGTTTCCAGAGTCCTATCTCTGTGTTCATTAAATCTTCTGGAATTCGTACCAGCAATTTAATTAATACTGCCTTATCTGTGTTGTCTATCTTGCTATTTATACCTTTTGGTCGGGTATAGTTCCCTATGATTCCCAGTTGTTCTACCTCTTTTCGTCGAAGATAATGGAGTATTATTAGTCTTATACTCAAGCAGTCAGTTATAATAGTATAACATCTTTGGGGACATTTCTTTTTTCCCTTTCCGCCAGCTAATGTTAATGCTAACCTAATATTTTTGGGGGATTATTATCTTTAAGCACCTCTTTTGCTGATTACTAATTCTTTTGATTGTTCTATATCTGCTTTACGTCCTTACATATAGAACCTTTGATTTTTTTATATTAATCGTTAGTTGTTTATCATGTGCCCATCTATTCATAATATCAACGTTCTCTTGCAACAGTTTTTCGGCCACATGGATGTCATGGTGCTCAATTACGAGTGCTATATCATCTACATAGGCGTATACAGTCGAATGTTTAACATATTTGTGAAGGGAGCTGGTGCAAATCAGAAACAGCAACGGAGCTAATATAGTTTCTTGCCCTATACCTCTTAATGCAGTTTCCTCTCTACTTAGTTCTTCATCAGTTTTCGCTACTCTCGCTCTATTATGTACACGTAGCTTTCAAATCATTTATTTCGTTTGCCTATAATACCAACACCTTCCATAACCCGTAACAGTATTTGATGATTTACCGCAATAAATGCTCTTACTGATGTCTATAAAAATTACGAAAAACTGTTTCCTAATTATCAGTCATTTATTGATTCTACTTGTTAATGCTCTCAACAAGGAGACTGTTGATTTCCCTTCTCTAAAGCCTAATTGGGTATTGTGTAGTAGATTATTTCCCTCCAGATAATTTTTCAAGTGAGACGTAAGAAATTGTTCCACAATTTTTGCCAACACTGAACTAATCGTAATTGGTCGATAATTTTTGCATGCTCTCGCTTCACCACTTTTATATATAAGTCGGATAATTCCCGTTTGAAGTTCTTCGGGGACTGTACTTTCTTTAATAGAGCAATTTATTAGTTTTGTTATTATTGGAGCGAGGACTGCTGCATTATTTTTTATGTCTGAAGCTCTTATACTAATTAAAATCCTACGTTAATTTTCTCTATGTGCGATTAATATATTAAAAAGATTAATTTCAAACAGCTTTACGATAAAAAACACTGGATAAAATTTACATATACAAATTCGGCCGTATACGAAATCATGAAATTATTAAAGTCAGAATACAAAGTATCCTTCACAGCGAGTAATATTATACACAAAGAACTAATAAACATAAATAATTTAGACAATAATAGACATACAAATAAATACAACCGCACTGGAATATATAAATAACATGAAGTACGGGCAAGATAGAAAAATCTTCAATTGCCGAATATGATGTAAGTAATATACATTTAACATTAATAAAAATTTACATATTTCAAATGTATTAATAATTATAAGCCGCTAAATTTCTCAGAAAATTATTACATTAATAAATATAAAAGTATTTTGATTAATTATGCTTTATTAAATATAAACCCATTATTTTTACTATTCATTTATATATATATATATATATATACACCCGTGATTTATTTATCTGCGTTTCGACTGCAACTGAATATTGGTAATGTGATTATGAAGCCGTAAGCTTCGAAACGCGTCAGAATTATACATAAATGTGTTATTTTTTGATAGGCGTTATTTTACAGTGTTATTAATACCGCGAATGATGAGTTTGCTCCACGGAAATATTAACATTTAAATTATAGGTTCAGTTAGCTGAATTACACACAGGATTTATACTTGCGCTTTGTAGTTATTTTAGTTTTATTTATGGTATAAAAGTATTCAAACACATTGTTATACTTGGCGGCGAAACAGTCTGCATTTCGGTAGATTGTGATACAGAGAGCCGGGACTTTTTAGAATGATGTCGGTAAAATGATTGGATAACTGTCAGAATTAATGGAATTGGTCTGCACGTGAAAGTTATAAACGTGTGTCTTAAATAAAAAAAACAAAACAAAAAAAACGAAAAATAAGCACACTTAAAACGACTGACATAAATTAAAGTTTAGACAGTGCCACCAAGGCGCTGGCTCGTTTCATTCGCTGAACTATGTTATCATTATAGTTCCGTTATCAATTGTAGCTAAACGAACGACATTAGCTAGTCAGCCCGATGCGCTACGTCAGCAGGTCTTCTAATGTCCATCACTATCAGCAGTCTAGTAAAATTACAATTTCCTGTCGCCGCAAATGGCAACATTTCTGACAAATACTGTTATCGTTGAAGTTACCACTTTTTTTGACGATTAGCAGCTATGCCACCGTTAGAAAATTCGGCTTTCGAAATTTTGACAATGTAATAATTCATAGCATCCGTTTATTTCAAACGACCTGAAAGGTTATCTGGTGCAGGTAGAGTCGGCTTCCATCTGAAAAACTGCGTCAATATTGCCAACTTGTCGCCGAGGCACTGCTACCTGTTTAATGGCTTATTCAACGCTGACAAAAAAACCTGATATCGTATACATTACTGCACATACATATTTTCGCTCTTCGCAAGTACGACAACGACGACGAAAAAAAAGAAAAAAAAACGAAAATAAACGCAACCCTATTCGCGCATTTAATGGCTCGATGTTATCTTTAATTTTTAAAACTGTTCCGAAATAATAATATTCAATGAACTACTGCGGTATATATTATCCACACGTGACTAAAAATATCGCTGTGACCTTCCTTATGGAAGAAAAACGAAAAAAAGCGCACAAATATATCATTTGCAAACTGTAAACTATATGTAAAGATATTATAGAAATTATTGCCTCATTTCGGTTCTATTCTTTTTTATTCGCATTTTTTTTTCGTAGATATCAAAGCCACCGTAACTTTTATTTTACGACAAAACCTGAAACGGGAACGATCAGTAAAAACCGGGAAAATTAACTTTAAAAAGAAGGAAACAAATTAAATGAATAATTATTTTAGATCGCTGATGAGCGAATTAATAATTTTCATACTTCCGGAATGTGAAAAACGTAACGAAATATCCTTCCTAACATCGTTGCTTCAGCTACCGATGCAAGTTTATTAACTTTCCATGCTTTTCCGTTACTGCCTAAATATTTTACTATCACCGCGCTTTGTGTCCGAATTGGAATTAGTTGAATTTGAAAAATTACGACTGTGAATTTAAGACTTTGAGTGAATTTTGGCTGAAACGATTAAAACATATTTTTCTTCCGCTAGCATGTCATAAAATTCTGTTCCCCCGTTAATCGCCCTCGAAACGTATGCATGTTACAACCGAAGTATTATTTCGGCGAATTTCAGTACAGTTCCGCTATAACTCACATGCTAGCTGTAAAAGTATCGCGCGGTATTATTCGATACAATTCAGTATTTTCATGGAAATATAATGGAGGAGAACCATCGGATAGTATATGACTAACCCTTTTTTTCATTCACAAATCAAGCGTTCCGCATCGTATGTAGGCCGGAAAAACTTTAGTTGTTTTATACGGTAAAACTAAAACATCGTTAAAAGTTTCATACTTTTTTCATATTATTGCGGATTCCCTAATTATATCGATATAGAGATAACGTAAAAGTCTTGAAATTATTAAACATTAGAAAATAGGAAAAAAAGAGGTAGAGCAAGTAAAAATGCATCTCCCCAAAAAATGTTTAATGCCGCTTTTAATTTTTTTTTTTTATTAGAATGTCAGCGGGTTTTTTGGAAAATGCACATTAAAATCAAAGAGCAGTGTTGTCGAATTAAATTGGAAACCGTACAAAGTATTCCATTGAAAATAACTGTAGAAACTTTGTAATCCCGCTAAAACGGCGGACCCTTACTTTATTGCTATATTACATTCGATTTATAAGTCATTGAAAATCCTTTTTTTTTTTTTTTTTTTTTTTTTTTTGGGCTCGCAACCAAGGACCTTTCCACAGAAACAAAAGGTAAGGAAAGAAGTCGGTTATATTTTGATCCGATCAGAAATTTTAACTAAAAAGGAACAAATAGCAGGAATAATTAGTGGGGAAGGAAAGGACAGGATATAGGAAGCACAATAAGGGGTAGGAAGTCCAAGCTTAAGCAAATAAGAACATAAGGCAGAACGCTCCACGGAGAGGGATGAACACTGGAAGAACACATGATCGGCGTCGCAAATAATTGCATCATCCGGATGGAGAGGACAGTGTGCAGAAGAAATCAAGGAGAAACGAAAGAAAATCCTTGTTCCGAATCCTTTAAACAATCTTGTATTACTCGTACATGAAGAAGCCGTAAATGAACAATAATCGGTCAACAATTATCTTAAACTATCAAAAGAAACGCTTGAATAAAACAGATACGCTAAATAAAAAAAAAAAAAACGTACCACAAATTACATAATAAAGTACACTGTAAATTAAAATGTCGATAGATCTACGATAATAAACAACGAAATATTACAGGAAACAATAAAGAGGAAACGTCGCGATTGCAAGCGTGCATATTAATGAATGTTTAAAAATTTTATATAATTTTATGAGGAAAAAAATAGTGCAAGTTTTTTTTTTTTTTTTTTTTTTTTTATAGATATTAATATCTATGTGTTGTCTGTCGTTATAACACACGCACCCACATGCTGTTTAGTCTGTTTTGATTACTGCACCTGAAGATTCGTTTATTGTCAGGGTTATTGGTTAACATCGATTGAAGGAGGTCTCATGAGATAATGCAGCGACGTCAGTGTACATGTCCAAGAGTATAATATGGTTGATATGCTGTTAGGGGAGAGACATGTTCAATTTTTTTGTACGGCTGGGGCTCATCAGTGCAAATTGGAGAACTTTTGCTCAAAATCTGTACAGAAGAGAAAGAACCGGTATTCCGATCGCAGATTGGCAAAATTAAGAAATCAAGAGGAGTAACAATGGACAGAAAAGGAAACGGCAACATAAAAGAAGCGTAATAGAGGGTGATATATGAAGCCTAAACATTAGCGTATGGGAATGAAAAATAGAACGCGTCCTTATAGATTTTCAAAGAAGGTATGGTTGACGTCCCCGAAAACTTCAACGTTCGAATTAAAAGAACAACACGGAGTAGGAGAAGATGTTACTAAGGACAAAAACGAGAAGTGTAGAAGAAAGATTAGGTGTTAGACAGACCGATAGAAAGATTCGGAAAGAACGAATAAAAAATGTCAGACGAGAATCTAGAATGAAACCTTGAAAAAAAAAAAGAAAAAGAAATTCGGACCCGAGATTTTAGGAAAGGACATGAAGCAGCTACTCCAACTGAAGAACATTTCATCTTCCGCAATATGAGAACCTATAACAGATATCAATATGGGGATCGATGGTGTAAAGAAGAGAGATTATGGATTATTATTATTCCTGTGTGCGGTCTACTGTGTACGATAATTCGTCCAATATTTGATAAATTCTATTAAGTCGTTATCACCGTATAAGCTTCCAAGTTCATCGCTAAGGAAACATGTAAATAGATGATTATAGTCTTGAACTTCACATCGATCACTATCGATTGCTATCGGATATGCCCCACTTATAAAGATTATAATATTTTGTGCGCGCAGTTCCACTTCTCAGTCTGCTCCAAGTAGTTTTCCAAACACCTACAGTCTTAAATGATTCCGGCTAGGCAGTGCTTCCACCTTTGGTCTACCGTTTGCTTTTATATTCCATATACGAAGCCTTTCCTTTTCTGCAGTACCGTCAACTCCTCGATCTTTCGTAGAAAGCTGTTCCTGGATTTCAGTTTTGTATCAGCCAATCCTTTATATTCATATAGTATATGTCGGTTGCCGTTGACTACTTTAAACCTTTCATTTTTTTCAGCTACCTCCCATCGTCGAATTTCTGGAGGGGCGATACCACCAAGTTCGTAAAGTTTTGATAGAGGGGTTAGTCTTAGACATCCAGTTATCAGCCCGCATGTTTCGTTTAGGGGCACATCGATCGGCTGATCGTTTATAAATATATATATAAACTCGGCCATTTTGGCCTCTTGACCACTCTTGTTTTCATTTCTGTCTCTTTCTCTTCTATACTTTGTATAAAATTATCAAAATTTACAACATAATTCTTACTGGCATCAACACAAAAAGAAAAATAACATAACCACAAAAATTCTATTCTAACATTTAACTTTCATTATATAAAATTAAGACATTTTTTCGTTACATTTTTCCTTACATATTTCATTACATAAAATTGTGACATTTTTTAAATAACAATAACAAAAATCCTATAAAATATAACAAACGTTACACATAAAATTGGGACATTTTTCTGGGACATAAAATTGGGACATTTTTTCGAATGGGGAGGGTAGCCTAAGAATTACGTTATAATTAATATATATCCACCGTGAGGAACTCCGTTTTTCTGAGGTCTCCAGGAACTTTTCTTCCCATTTAATGAGACATAAAATCTCTCAGCAGCATTAAGACAATTTCTGTAAACTTAAAATCTTTAGTGACTTGATATACGTTGTATTTGAGCACGCGGTGGTGAACTGTATCAAAGTCGGCAGTGAAATCCACAAAGACGATGCCAGTGATTTTATGTTTTTGAAATCCGTCTATACGTGTGGCGTCAAGTGTAAGATCTGTTACTCGACTTTCTATGCCTAAAACCTGCTTGCTGGGGAATAAGTTTCTGATCAATTTTTTCTGCCATACGGTTTAGTATCACACGTTCAAATATTTTATAGAAGTGACAAGATAGGGATATTGGGCGGAAATTTTATGGATTATTTGCGTCTTTCCCTGGTTTCTGAACAGCTATGACATGGGCTTTTCTCCGCTACTTAGGGATATTCATTTTTATTAGGCATTCATTAAACATTTGTTGAAGCCAGGTTATCGCTGCCGTACCGAGGTGTTTGATTTGTTCAATAAATATACCATCTACTCCGGCCGCTGATTTAACTTTCTTTATGGCGCCATATATTTCGAAATTACTGATGGTGTGTTAAAATTATTTTCTTCGGTCGACAAGTCTCGTCCAGTAGCTATCCTTTCTTTGCGACCTTTAGTTTTCCCGTTAAGTAGTAGTTGATGAGCTACCTGATTAGTTGTCACTGTTGATGCGCTGTTACGTTGGTTTTTCTCGTTGTTCAATTTCTCGAGTAGCTGGCAGGCTTTCCGATTGTCTTTGCTGAAGTTTAACTCTTCAACCATGCTGCACCAGTCTTTGTTTCTTTCTACAGAAATTTGCCGTGAGCTTATTTCCTGCTTCTAACGTGTCCCTGTCGAATGAATTTATGTTAAATTTCCAACGGTAATTTGCATACTGCTCTTGAAGATGACTCTTCATTTTAGGAATGTAAGCTTTCCTAGCCCCTCGTGGGATACATCTTTTAGAGGCGTTTTTTATGGCTTCTACGAAGAAGTCGTATTCAGCTGGTGTTGGTGGTACAGTCCTTACTACTTTTTACATTTCTCTCGTGAATTTTGGCCAGCCCGCTTTTTTAAAATTGTAACGTAGTGGTGGTTTTTCTGTAATAATCGGCCTTAAGATTGCATTTATCTCGCAAATAATTGGCCTATGTTGTGTGTGTGGTATGGTCTCATGCGCTCTGAGACAAATATATTATCAGGATTGTAACCGCGTTTCTATCTACAACTGTTAAAAGATGCGGGTAATTTTGGGTCATGGACTAGTTTAAGGCAGTTTATTTCGGCCTAATTTTCTACTAATTTACCATTCGCATCAGTTTCCGCATATAGTTTACGCTGTGACTGTTAAAGTCATCTACGACAATTCTTAGATCCTGTTGGTTTCCATCAGTACGTTCGTTGAATTCAAATTTTTCATTAGGCGGTTTGTATATTGATGTTATACTACGACTATTAATTGTGGACCACCGCATCATACTTAGCTAGCAGGGCACTTCCATGTTTGTCATGTGGTCTATCAGTGAGCAATTTCATTCATCCAATTTTTGGTTTCTGTCCGCTCTGTGTGTTTCTTGTATCGCTAGTACGTCAACGTTGTAAGCTTGAATAAGGTTTGTTAGTAATATTTCCTTAGCTAATGTTAATCCTTTTATATTTATAGACATAATTCGAAATGATTTTCTCGTCAATGGTGGCCCGGAAAATGGCCTTTTCAACCCGGGATTAGGATTCATTAATGTCGATCGGGGATGTGATGATCTGTCAGTGTATACACACCATTGCCCGGAGGGCGCCAGCTACATTTGGGTCGTGTTTTGATTCGATCGTTGTTATTTACACCATATTGCTGTATTATTCGATCATTGTTATTGTGCAGCGTGTGTGGAGGCTCATCCCGTGCCCCCAGATTACGGATGAGAATCTATGAAGAATAATAAAGTCGCAAGAGTGAGCGAAAGAGAACAACATGTGATTTAAAGAGCACTTTTGGAGTCAAAAACAATCGCATAATTGAGAGAAAGAAAGAAAAATCGGAAAAATAGTTTCGAATTTGACAAATTCAACATTTCTGGTAAAGAATAGTGTTAATACATAAATGTTTAAAAGCTTTCACAGTGAATACTCTTAATAAATACATTGCGGATACAACTGTGTTAAAAAGAATTTTATTTGCTTAACGTTTTTTTTATTTTCCCCGATTTATTATATTACAAACTGGCCATTTAGGCTATGTAGCAATATTCATAATTAGGAAAATATTGACCAATCGAAAATCGCTGTTTTTTTATTAAACGATTAAAATTATTCACTATTTGATAAATTAGCGATTAATTTCGCATGTTTTTTTATTACGGCCGTCGCATTAAGCCTAAATAGATATGAATTTAAAATTTAAATAGATAAATATAAAGAATCGTTCGATATTAAATTGCAACCATTTTCCGACCGAGACAAAAGAATCGGACCAAAAGGCAACCTCAGCGGTGTAAATTAAAAATTTCCGAACTGCGTGAACTGGAATATCTACCGAACTGGGAGCAGGTAAAATCTGATAAAGGGTAATTCCTTTCGAGCAACTACTATTGATATCACTGATCCGGAGAGAATTTATCGAACTTTCGGTGTTTTAAACACATTATTATTATTATTATTATTTTTTTTTTTTTTTTTTTTTGTGTGTAATCTACTCGTTGACCATGTATAACTGCCAGGGTCATTACGGCACAACGAGTATCGGATTTATTACAATTTGTTTATTAGATTATTTCTGTTAAGGAAGATTAGTATTGTCTGAACCTGTTCTGGACGGTTATCTAAAAGAAGGTGTAGTGGTTCGTCCTTGATTCTTGTTAAGTTTTGACATTGTTTCAGGATGTGCTCCACCGAAGATAGCACTGCTGCATTACAGAATGGGCAGGAAATCGGTGGAGGGGCTCCCTGGAGGACATAGTTGTGAGATATCGATGTGTGTCCCAGTCTCAACTTGTTGTAGGCAGCGAATTCTTTTTTGGACATTTGGATCGGTGGCCACCAAGGATCAACATTTGGTTTAATATTCCTTAGGAAAGTTGCATGTTGGGACCAGGATGAGATCCAATGTTCTTTCATATTTTTGTGGAAGAAGGGAGTGATTTCTGGTGATGGGACATTGGGTGGCATAGATTATTATTATTATTATTATTATTAGTATTGTTATTATTATTATTATTAGTATTGTTATTATTATTATTATTATTACTATTGTTATTATTATTATTATTATTAGTATTGTTATTATTATAATTAGTCATGAAGATTTTTAATAATTACTAATACTTAATCTGTCTTACGTTATATGTATAAATTACTTATAATTATAATTATTATTTAGCCCTGATAACGAGCAAAGACCTCCCTCAAACGAGCTCATTCAAGCTGGTCCCAAGCTACTCTATGGTTATATTTATTTCTAAGCAGTTTAATGATATATCATTTATATAAATTGTACCGCTGGAACGTACGCATAGCCCAACGTTTTCCACTACGCACCATCAATTGATGGAATAGAAAATTTAACCGATCGAAGCCGGGTTGCTAATACTATTTTATGGAAATTTTGTAAGGACTTTCATTATTTACCGTTTGACAATTAACCACAGACGCGACATTTGGAATTCTCGCATCAAAACGTCTCGCATATCACATATCATTATCGAGAAACGTGGACGAAGTAGTAATAAAATATTTCTTCAAACATCGAGTTCGAGATTAGACGATGCCGCTCTCCGTTCCTATGTATCTACCATTGTTAATCGAATTAACAAACTGACATTGATTGATTGATTCGATGAATTCCGTCGACCTATCAGTTGATGCCCTTCAAGGGGTTACTCTGTTAGCCAGTACTTACACGTTTGCTTCGGATCTTACGTCTGACCGCTGCTACAACTACTGGTTGGTATCCGACTGACTAGTAATCAATGTGTCAAACGAAAGATCAGCGCGTTCGTCTCCGTCAACGTAGTGGACACGGGTCATCTTTTTCTGCAGTTGCGTCAGTCTTCTCTGTGACTAAATTATCATCTCCCGATATTCCAAATGTCCTGTTCATCGTTGAGCAACGTGTTTCGAATTTCAAACGATCAAATAATCGGCGTCTTTATAATAATTTCAATCGATGGCCGAGTGTTTCTTTTTTTTTTTTTTTTTTTTGTCATTTCCATTCTGCTTCGCTTTATTCAACGATACGATGGAGAATAAATAGTCGGACGGCAGTTTACAGAAAGCCACGAATGTTAGGTAGGCTAGTTTAACGCAGAGTGGAAATAAAACTTGGTAAAATAATGAAACGAACGAACGACATTGTCTTTGGAAGTTTTGTTGTGTGGTGTTCAGTAGAGGTTAGCAAAAAAAACAAAAAAAAACAAAAAAACAAAAAAAAACAAAAAAACAAAAAAAAACACGTCTCTCAGTTTTTTAAATTGGATATACATTGATATCTCGTGAGTATTTTGAAATGACCCGAGTTCGGAAATGAATACCAACAGAGTATGGAATTTCTTCTTTAACGAGATTTGAACTGCAAAAGCGGCAGTTTGAATATTAAATAATCGTGAGAAGGCTACATATGCGCTATTCTAAAACGGCTAAGTTAAAAAAATTTTTCAATTAATCGTTTTTTCTTGACGTTGTAATTTTTTTTTTTTTTTTCAGGAAAAGCTGACCTTTTCAACTTGATTTTTGATGATGTAAAGAAAGCGAGAATGAAGGTGTTAACGACAGTATGGAGGAAGCGCAATACGGAATGGGTAAATTGATACAGCTTAGAATATTAGAAAATATATAACGTTTTATTTAATACAAAGGGAAGGATATGCAAAGTGGTCAGAAGGTGGAGAATTTGCGGTAATGAGTTGCAGAAAAAAGGCTACGTGTAAATCGAAACCGGCATGAGAGGAAATTATGTTAACATAAAGAAGTTACAGAAAACCGTGGAAAATTGGGAAGTGCAGGTTGAACAGACAAATAGGAGGAATTTGAGATAATCAAGGAAGAAGGATAGTTATCAAAATTTGTGATAAAACATCTTGAATGCGCCGAGGATGTTGTGGGGCGGAAATATTTCGATAGAAAAGTTACCATAGAAACCAGACAAATAAGTCAACTTTTTTCAACTTTCAGTTCTAGTGGAGCAAGGAGTCGTCCGAAAGGCGTCGATTTGAAAATAGAGTATACACAGAAATGGTAAAGATAAGTGACCGTAAGAGGAAAAAATTGTTTGCAGTACGCTTAGGCCCAGAAAAAAAAGAAAGAAAAATCGGAGATCTAAAACCGAGAAACGAGGAAGTATATACGGAATAAGGAGAAATTCAGCAAAAAAAAAAAAAAAATCGTCATCTCTAGGACACGATGGTGTGTACAGATTTCCATGCCGCAGAATTTGCCGGAAGGATTTCAGCACTTTATGCTCTAAATGCTAAACAAACTGTGGACATCGTCGCATCTCCGGCCAGACTGGAAGATAGCAGAAACAATTCCAATCAGAAAACCAACCAAAAATCCACATCTACAGACCGATCTCACTAACATCAGCGCTCAGAAAAGTATTGGAGAGAATAGTGAACAGCAGACTAACGTGGGAACTGGAATCACAAAACCGACTATCAAGATACCAGTGTGGATTGCGCAAAAGCCGAGCAACAATAGACCACACCCTCTATCTACAGGAATCAATACTACAAGCTTTTACCAACAAACATCATCTATTGGCTGTCTTTTTTGATTTATCTAAGGCGTTTGACACTACATCAAAACCAAAAAATACTGACCACCATCTACACGGTTGGGGCTTTCGAGGTCGACTACCTCTTTTCATAGCAAATTTTTTGTCCGATCGTTTTTTTAAGGTCAAAGTGGGAGGCACATAATCAGAAGCAAAACACATGCAAAATTGAGTGCCGCAAGGCTCGGTCCTCAATCCAACTCATTTCGATATAGCTATTAATGACATTATGGAAGACGTTCAATCTGCGATAAAAGCTAGTCTTTTCGCAGATGACTTATCAGTGTTTCTTGCATGTTCAAACATAGATCAAGAAGAACACATCGTGCAAGAGACAATCAACAAAATCACAACGAGAGTTCAAAATAAGTTTTTCCCAGAAAAATAAAAGCAGTGCATTTCTGCCGAACAAGATCCTGCAAGAATGACATAGGTATCTTACTAAACACTTCACCCATTCATCATTTTGTGTTGGTTATTTGGAACTTCATTTCGATAATAAATTAACTCGAACAAAGCATATAACTCAACTAACTAAATCGTGTACAGCAAAACTAAATCTGCTAAAAAAACTATCGCACACATCGTACAAAGCTCACCGTTCTTCATTAATGGCAATATACCGTTCGCAGATCCGCTTAAAATGCGACTGTGAAGCCTCCCTGTTTTCCATAGCAGCCAAGACAGACCTCTCCAAACTGGATGCCATCCATAACGCTTCTCTTCGTTTAGTTACAAGCGCGCTCAGAACATCCCCAATACCGAGCCTCTATTGTGAAGCCTCAGAGTACGCTTCGACGCGATTATCTTACAGTGAACCTACTACTGCGCACAGTTGCAAACTCGTCTCTTCCAGCAGTAAACAACGTTATACGATCAATCTAGAGCCCATCAGAAACCAGACTCTTAGCTTCTCGAGTAAGTAGGATCCTACCCTACGCATCAGAATCTCTTCACACTGATTTACTAACGATTCAAGATTTCCTCTGCGTAGACAATAAACCTACAAAAATCTGTCCACTATGGACAGCAAAACTGGCCTTATTTGACTATTATTCGCTGCTGCCAAACAAGCACTCTTACTTTTTCATAATTCATAAACTACTTTCCCTGCAAAGAAGGTGATATCAAGGAAGCTGGTAAAAACCTTTTTTGGATAAAATTCTGACTGCGAAATCAATTTACACGTGTTTTTAATCTGCGCGAATTTATTTTTAATTTACACGTGTACATTCGTGGATAATCAAGTGAATTTTACATTTAAAATAAGTTCATAAACGACTGTTGAATAGAAGTATAAGAAAACGATCGGGCCTTTCACCGGGTTTCGGTAAACCTGCGTGTCGCGCAGACGGAAAAAGGCAGGGGCAGGTATATTTTTATCTTTTGAAAAAATAAAAAATGCCACCCAGCTCAGACTGATATACTGTCCATAGCTCACCATTCTACGGCAAACGCAAAAAGCGTTTATTGCTCTAATGAATGCAGCATAAGGGCCACATCTAAGCTGTTGACCGCCGAAGAAAACTGATTTTGTTTGCAACAGCTGTGTGCTAACGACCTGCGTAAACAATTCCGTGCATGAAAGCGCATCGACAGAAGATACAGTCATTCTTTTATTAAAAGAAGTCGCTCACATCAAAAAGTTGTTGGAGGCCCTTATGTTAGAGAGAGACAGAGAAAGAAGATAACAAAACGCTACGAGAGGAAAATAGGAAACTGAGAACCGATGAATTTTGCGAAGATAACAGCTGCATTAGCAGAAACTCCAAAACCAAAGAATAGCCCGCCTAAGAATTGGACATACCAAATTGACGTATAAAATTACCTTTTCCAAAACACCGAACCGCCTCTCTGCTCAAAATATTCTCATCTTTATACCTTATATTTATAATTTTTCCTATTAATTCTTAACGATTTCGTAAAAAACGCCGGGACAAAGCATTTTTCAACTGACAATTGTCAGCCAGCTATCAAATCTGTTAAGTGCGTCTTGTGTGCTATTTCTTCTAATTCCTTTTTATTCTTTTCCCTGTCATAATAAAAAGTAGGTAATCTGCATATGCGCATTGATCTCTACGCTTTGACCGTGATCTAGTTGAGGGCCTTATTAAAATGTATGGTTCACAGCAGTGGCCCTAGAACACTACCCTGCGCACAACCCATATATTAGTCGCCTTGTGCACCGTTGTATTATTTACTTGCAATTTTACACATCTGTCCTTTATGTAAAATTTCAGAATCCTCAGTAAAATTCTACCTTCATCTAATGTCTCTTTCAGTTTCGTAAACAGTGCTGGATACCAACAGTTGTCGAATGAGGCCTTTATATCTATCCCTATTGTCACTACATGGTGCCCACTATCTAAACCGTCTTTTATTTTAAGTTTATAGCGTGTTCTGTAAGTAACCTACTTCTAAATCCAAATTGTCTCTTTTCCAGAACTTGTTTGTTTTATTGAAGTGGAATTTTTTGTTTTTAATTAATTTTTCATAAATTTTTCCCCTAAGCTATTTTGGATTTTTATCCGGGTTTTTTTTTTTTTTCAAAAGTACAACATTGGCCTTCCGCCAATCCTTTGGAAAATATTTCAACGAATATACAGTATATATATATATGTATCTTTTTATGCACGATATGAAATATACTCGCGGGTGATGTTTGTATAATAATTTTATGATTTTATTTGTTATTTTGTCGGGACTTTGTTGTTTTTCAATTTTTTAAAATTATCTTTAAAAGTTGCGAAGTGTTTCGTTCTGTAATGTTATTTAAAGCCTCATCATCTCTTTGGTTTGCGTTTTCAGAACAGTAATAGTTTAGTCTGTTGCCGACTGTTAAAAATTTGTCGTCCGGAAACAGTGACGATAAACAATAGTTGAGATTGCCTGTTACACTTCTTCTTCTTCTCTTCGAATTTGGCCATTTATGGACCGCGTGAAAACAGCAAACTTTTCCTTTTTCGTTCTTCCCGGTATTTCTTCATTATTTCACTGTGCTTTTTCTTCCGATCATCTGTCCATTTCTGCCCTGTTCTCTTCCTTTTGATTTTATTGAAGCCATCTCGAGTTCTTTAATTTTTTTTCCTAAATTCTGTTCTGTTTTCAATAGTTGATATCTTTATTCTACTTCACTAAGATCTTTTTTCGTGTTCGAGAACCACCTCGGCCTGGACTTCAATCTATTAAAATGTTAAAAGATTCCTTTTAGTTATTCATCCATTCTCTGGATATGCGCATAAAATGCCAACCTTCTTTTTCTCATTACGTCGAATAGTTTTTCTACTTTCTTAGCCTGTTACACTATTAATAGTTACACCATTTTATTTTGTTAATAGTGGAATATTATTAGTTCCGTTTTAGTTTGTCAAAAGCAATTTTGTAGCTTATTCCCTAAAAAATATTTCCATGAATTAATATTTATCATTATTATTATTATTTGCTATATTTCATTTTTTTGAAATAATGTCTCCTTAACGGAATTTAGACGAGAACCCGTTGGTTAAATGTTTTGCGCCAGCACCTACCTATAATAATAATATTATCAGTGACTACGCTTTAAAACTTGCCGATAGCATTTTTGTAATCTATCATTTTTATTCGGTCGCGAACATGTTAGTGGCGCGAAATAGGCTAAACTGTTGCTGAATTCGACCATCGCGTTACATTATATCGCCGGGCAAGCTATAATTAATCGTTGCAGTATAATGTAACCGTTTCTCGGAATTGGCCACCGGCAGTGACTTTCAAATACCCCGGTGACTATCGAAGCAGCGCGTTTCTCATTTTCAAATTAATCCGCTCGTAAGAGTTTATTTCCCTATACAAATAAAATTACGTAATGAAAATGAACATTTATGTTACTCGTTCGATTAAATACCTTCAGCGATCTATCAAGTGGAGCAGAGAAAGTTTTTTATTAACAATTCGGTTTTATTATTAAGCGTACAGTTTGCCTAAATAACAAATTAATAACATTTTAGATTAACGCTTAGAAAATGTAATAAAAATCAAATTATTTCCGCTTCTATCTCTGTAATTAACGGTACAATGTGCATTATCATTGTTGCGTTATTTGTAATTTTGCGTTATAGAACATGCATGTTTTAGTATACTATCACCGGACTAGCAAGCTCCATTCGGCAGACTGAATTTCCCCTTTGATAAAGTTATTTAATCGAATCACTATGCCATTTTTTATGCTGGGGATAATAATAACACAAAAAATTCTGTAATGAAATCTATACCGCTTAGTTGGGGTAACCTTTTTTTATTATTCTTGTAAGACGTTCATTTTATTTTGTGAAAAATGACGAACCGACTATTTCATAGCACGGTATTTCGATTTACACAAGAAACAAAAAAAAAAACAACTAAAATACAGCGCTAATATTGGAATTTTTGAAAAAACCGTAAATAAAACAGATCCCATTAGGTAATTGTTTAAAAGAAACGATAAAACTATTCATGGATGGAATAGCGTAATACCATTTCTGTGATTCAGCTGGTACTCTTAGAATATGGATTACCGGGGGCGGATGCAGCGAGACATTTGGGGGGGGGGGGATTATATAATTACGTAATATCTTCTACGGTAGGCAGTAGATTTGAGAAATACCCCTTGTTTTATAAAGAAAATCAAACCGCGACCAGCTTTGGAAGTTTAAAAATGTTTTAAAAATACATAATTATTACAAATTTGAATTCAACTTTTGTCTTATACTTAAGGGTAAAAAATAAAACAAAATTATAAAATTATACCTTAAATATGGTAGTTCAGAAATAGTAAGAAAGGTGGTATTTTTATTAGACACTTTACTTCTTTTTTATTTTTGTCAGTAATCCGATCCGAATTCTCTTTGTTCGTGAGCAAGTTTAAATATTTCTCATTGAACTCGATTTTTAATTAAAATTACAAAATAAATAAGAAAGGCAAAAGATCGGATGACAGTTGCGTTTAAAATAGAATAAAAACGTAACACTAATAGTTTCCTCAATCATTTCACTTCTTTCGATATCCTTTCCTTATCCACATCCAATCACGCTAGGCTTCGGCGGGATATTTATCCTTCCCTATTTTCTAATTATCATTCGCGTTACAGTTTTATTCAGCCGATTTCTCGTTCCCTGTCTTGGTTCCATTCTATTCCTTTCGATCGTCGCTCTTCTATTGTCTCCCTAATTCGTCTCCAAATCATTCTCTCCTCCCCTCTCACGCTTTCGATTTGCTCTGTCGCCTTCTCCTTATTGTTCTCTTCGCGCGATTGTGATCCTCCTCGTATATGTGGTGCTGATCACATTTTCTTCGAGGGTCCTGCTCTTCGTAATGAACGCTCCCCTTTTATACAGTCAGCTCTTGTCCTATAACTCTTCCTTTATCCTCTGCTTTCCTTTATCTTCTGTGGTGCTTCTGCACTGCTGTCCTTTGTTGCGTCCATTTCGAACCGCCTAGCTATTTAGTTCTTTAGCTTAGTTTTTCCTGCTGTTGGGTCAGTGCCGCTGGCGCGCCCACAAAATAAAAAAAAAAAAACATTAATCGTTTTACTAAAAAACAGTATTAAATATTAGTTATAATTAAATCCATAGGTCCAACATTTATACAAAACCGTTATATTATAAATTAAGTTTCTCCATAGTAATTCATTTCTTAATCAGGTTTTGGTTCTTTGGGGGTATGTATCCTATCATCCCCCGTGGATCCGTCACTGAAACATGAAAAACTGTACATACATAATTATGGTGGGAACAGCTAGAGCTACAGAATGCAAACGAGAGAATATAACAACGGTCAAAAGAAGTCATTTTTTTTAAAATTCCAGTGACAGGCAGTAAAACCTACTCGTAAATGAAAAAATATTTATTCGGAAGTCCGATTTAATTAGTAGCGTGATTTTTGATGAACTAACAACAATTCGGAAATGGGTGACACTAACGTAATACAAACGAAAAAAAAACTAAATGAACCGATTGCACTTAATTTTGGTACCTAATGGCACTAACTGTTTTTCAAACATTCCATGCTTCTTCTTCTTCTTCCTTAATTGTAATCTGTTTCTTATATACATACGTCGATACTGATTTGCAATCGCAGATGTTACCATGGTATTGGATAGCAAACTCATTTTGCTCTTTCCTTCGACACTATAATTCCTTCTCTTTTCAGGATGCATTTGCACTTAACGACTTTGATTATCATTGTCTCTCCATCCTTGGTATAGTATTGTCTTAGTCAGGGGCCACATTCCTTGTGACTCCTAATTGCTACTATTTGTGCAAAATCGTTAAGCCCAGGGAAAAAAAAAAAAAAAAGTAATCCCTTGTTTTTTCCCCTCTTTTAACAGCATAAATTTTCTATATTATGAATTAAAATATTAATCGCATAGTTTAAAATGCTTGGTAATGTTTAACTTTTTCTTCGTATTTTTCATTTTGGTTTTATACTACTAAATCTTTAGGTGAAATATAATTCACAGTTGTTTCGATCGTATCGTAGTATACGGTATATTTTAAAGTGAAATACACACCCGTTAAGGAAATCGTAAATGTGGAATAAAGTTTTCCTCAGTGTTCACTAAGCCTAATGGATCTAAAAAGGGATATCAAAGGCCAGAGATACTCCTCGAAATTGCGCAAACTGTCAGAAGCTGGAATTTCTTCTCTAAATCGCACTAGTTTTAAAAATTACTACGATGTGATGTCAGAGAGTAAAATCGCCGTTGACTATAGCTAAAACAGTAATGGTAAATATAATAATTAATTAACGAATCACCGATTGGATTTTGTTTTTAAAAAATGCACGTATGGTTAAATGAATACAAAAATTTAATTCGTATCAATGTGTGCATCACATTAAAACGAGGAATCGGTGTATATCCCCTTGATATTTAATACTAAAGATGGTTAAAATAACATATTTTTAAATGTGTATAAAATATTGTTTCGTAACGAACAGATGCGTTTCATCGCCAGTTGAACTGTTTTATTCTTAGCTAATATTTAATGATAATAATGTATTTCGATGATTAAATTAGCATTCATTATCCTCATTTTATCAAACTAAATAATTACTCGGCGTTGAGTAAGTTTTTGCAGATAATAATTAAGTGATATTAAAGGCAAACATAAAGATTGGGAGATGATTAAAAATGCATGTGTGAAGAAATATTGACTGAAACCGATATGAATTTCAAAAAAAAAACTCGCGATATATGTATATATATATATATAATGTAAAGGGAAAATAGAATCTACTATTATAAATGTACGGATGACAGGGGATTTCAAAGTTATAATTAATGATGACGAAATGTCTGACGATCATAAATATGGTAATTTGTAATGGATTGGAAATAATAGAAAGAAAGAAAAAAATGGTACACAAAAAAATAACAAAAAACAGCATTTTGCAGTCGAAATAGTAATTAATCAAAATCAGGATAAATTTAAAAGAAAAAACTTTCTATCTTTATTTTGCGCTGGTTTGTTAACATAGGGGATATTACTCATCAGACATGTTGTGGAAGAGTTACAAAACGCAAAGAACAAGAGGAAAAACTAGCAAGGCGGAAAGAAAAACTAAGGGAAAAAGAAAAACAGATAGGTGGCCCTGAACAGTGAAGATTTGAAGAAAATTGTTTTACCGATTTAATAAATAATAGGATACTGTATCGTGTTTTATTTACAAAATAAATAAATAAATAATCCGAATACATCGACTAAAAGTATAAAGTTTACATTAAAATATCTCAAATACTAAAGCTGCTGGCAGAGTAACGTACACGAGGGAAATATTTTAAATTTAACGCTTTTTATAATGAGGCACTAACCAATAAATTTATGTTTCAATGATAACTAACTTTGATAATATTTTAAATAAATTTCCTTTCTCAAAATAATTACTCTAAGTACTAAGTTAATAGTACTGGGAAGAACAACGCGATTTGCCGGCTTATAATTTTAATGAAAATTTGCAATAAATTAAACTACATACATTTATTCGTATCGAACGGTAAAGATGAACACGGGTTATCCACTTATAGGAATAGGAAGTTAATAATAATAAATTCAGTAAACGCGGAAATTAAAATAGTTTTTACGCAGCCAGGTACTTACAATAATTATAGGAAATATCAAATTTTAAACGATCGAACAGAAAATATTCCATATTTAAATGAAATGAATATATAGATCCGAACAACTCTGAACATGAAAGAAATGCTGAAAAGAATCGATGATGCGATTTTCGAAAGATATGGCCTAATATCGTATACTTCAGTCAACATCATAGCAGGAATAATAATAATACCTATAGACTTAAAGTTAGAAACTGTAAACCAAATCGAAACATGCAAACAAGAAGAACTAAAATTTTAGACAAAAAAAACGTTGCGAAAACAAATTAATAAAATGAATTCAAGTAGTATACGACACTCTGGCAACACTCAGGTGTGATAAATCAAAAACTGGAAAAGTAACACGGGAAATAGTTCCAAACTTAGAAGAAAGACTACAAATGAAACATTTTTATACCGATTATAACTTCACTCAATTTTTAACCGGACATGGAAATATAATGGGGTGTCTATATGAAACGATTTAAAATTGCTGAAACAGACATCTGTATAGACTATAAAGAGGAAACAGACGATTAACATTCGATTTTCGAATGGAATAAGTTTAAAAACGAAAGAGAAAAACGGAAACTAATAAAAAAACCAATAACCGAAATACATAGAAAAAACTTTTTTAATTTGATTAACTTTGTTAACCATGTAATGAATAACAAAACAAAACACATCAACAACAAATAATAACAGTAACAATCAGAAACTCTGGCTGAGAAACCGTAAGGTACAGCGAAGTAAATAAATAAATAAAAAAAAAAAAAAAAATTAATTAAAAAAAGAAAAAATGTTATAAACAGGCACGTTAGTTTAGTAAGAAGTACTGGTTGGACATGTCTCTTTTCAAATTTGGTTCCTTGGATTAAAAGTTTTTTGAAGATTCCGAATTTTTTCCATATTCTTGTGACGACAAAAATATGTCGATTAAAATGTAAAAAAAAAAAATCAACACTAACAATTGCAGTACGGGCTGCTTTTTTTAATCACTTGTCTTACAGCTTAAAACAAACATTTTTTTTAATTTTAAACTTTTGCAGGTTTCATTATTGTAATGACGAAAATGTGTATCAATTAAAAAAAAAACCTATTCCGTGGCTACTATAGAACGGACTGCGAACATTTCTGTGCATTTTTTGTCTAGCGGCTTTGTAATATATATATATATATATATATACGGATCCGGTAATTTAAATTCTCTCGAATTGAAATATAAAATTTTCCAATGAACGTTTGCTTAGGCAGGGCGAAAGATTGTTTTTTTTATTGAAGTGAACATTCTCTTATGGGAGGACACCATGAGTTTCGAGATGGGAGTAAACTCGTCAAATTAACAAAATCTGTTAAACTATACTTGTTCTTTTCTAGTGCCCGTTCGCTTTAACGGAAAGTAAGAATGACAAAAAAAATGTTTACGAAAATCGACACAAAAAGAAAACAGCCAGAATAGTCACCGCGTTCTGTTTTTCTAATGCATAATAAAATAATGTGCACATCTAACAAAATCTGTTAAACTAGTCGTGTACTTTTCTAATGCCCGCTACTCAAAAAACGTAGAGCCAGAGAGACACAGACTAGGTATACGAAGATCCTTTACAAGGAGAAGACAGTTGCTACATTAATGTTTCGGATTTTTTCTTTTCTTTTCGTTTGTTCAATTAAAATCAATAACGCTAATTCATTCGGGTTCATACTTTACTTTTTAATTACTCGATTTGTTTCTTCAAATTTTTATAAATCCTGCCAACTAATTGCGGTAACTCTAGATGCCATAAATTTACGACAGTTCAGTAGAATCAGGCAAAAAGGTTGTTATTTTCACTGAAATATTTTGAAATACTTCTGTGAAAAGAAAACTTAAATGAAAGCGGTCAGAAATAAGAATGGTCGGGTGAGGTACATGAGACGGACTCGTCTGCATAAACAGGTTATTATAAAACAAAGTGAACGACACTTAAAAACTACCAATAATAAACCGCCGACCCGCGAAGTTCTATTGAGCGGTCTCGAAAAAGAAAGGTATGAGAAAGGCGAGACAGTAAGCCCGGGAAAGATCTTCATAGAAACTTAGCTGAAAACCCTTCCAAAAGAATCACGGTAAAAAACGAAAAAAGTGCAACTGTTTATAAGCGGAAATGAGAAAATGCTTTAAACTATTTATTAGAAAAATTTGCATTTAATTTATTATATAATGAGTATCATCCATTTTCTATTTTTAACACTTCATTAATTATAATTATACGCGTATTACAGGAAATTTTTTTATTAATATATAATATAATTAGCCGACATGTTTCGGAGTGTGTACTCCGCATATATTCATGGCGATAGTAATAAATAAAAAAAAAATATATTACTATCGCCATGAATATATGGAGTACACACTCCGAAACATGTCGGCTAATTATATTATATATTAATAAAAAAAATTTTCTATATAATTGTTAATGAAAACAATAAATAAAACCAACATATAAAAAACTAGCAGCGTTAGAAGTGAAACTTTCTGTGGAATGGTAAGAACTGTCAAAGAGGAAACAAAAAAAGTGCATTGAAGCAAAGAAAAAGTATACTTAAACTATAGCAGAAATGATTAATAATATCAATAACGATCCGCAGATAATCTCGAATTAAGCACTGCATAAGTTTCACTAGCATGTACTGATTATATACGCGCATGTAACACAATGTGTACATGCAAGTGAAACTTGTGTAGTGTTTAATTCGAGATTATCTGCGGATCGTTATTGATATTATTAATCATTTCTGCTATAGTTTTAAGTAAATATTTCTTTATTTAAATGTACATTTTTTGTTTCCTCGTTTAAAATTCATTGCATTCCATAAAAAGTTTCACTTCTGACAACGTTATCGACTGACGCACAGTTTTTTTATTATTATTTGAACACCATATGGAGTACTATAATACTGCGGCCAAAACCAATCTAATTTCTAAGTACTGTTACGTGTATTGGATAACAATTATTTGAAGAAATCGGAGAACTGATAATTATTTTTTGGGTTATCGGAAAGAGATTCTTTTATTCATTTTTTTGAGAGATTTTGTACGATGGAATTGATTGCATTCTGGGCAGAGGAATAAAATATGAGGAATACAGGGCTAATTTTATTAAGGTTCATACGGCACGCATCCGGCAGTCATTTAGGTTAGCTATGGAGAATTTTTAAAAGGCGATTCACCTCCGAATTATCAAATTCGACTGTAGTGTAAATAAGAACAAGCCGCAATTTATTATGGTGGCCGGGAGTTTAAGAATTTTTTTCCGTAACCTCCTCAGAACCTGCTGATATAATGTATGATAGTCGAATTCTAATGATATTTTGGCAGCCTATGAATAGTCTTAGTGAAAAAATTTTCCACCTAAGATACGCCAATAACTGTTGATTTCCATCGCGTTTTAAGTGATCGCGACTTTTTTCGTAATTTTCTTTTCAAATTTGCTTTCTTCTTTCGATGCTCGTTCTCTTACTTCTGTGCCTTATTAGTAATTTTTTTTTTTTCCCCGGTGTAAATTGGCAAAAAAGAAAAATGGCTATTGCTTGTCAAGCGCTTATACGCGCGCAGGTGTTTTTTTATTTCAAATAAAAACAGAAAACAGTTTTTGAACCGTAATCAATATTGACTTTGTGTTTTTTTTCTTTTATGGATGGCTAATAAAAATTTTATTATAATGAGTTGCTCTTTGTAAAAAGAACTTGTTTTTAATCATTTAAAAATTCGGGCCTGTAAATTATACAGTTGTGAGATAACCAGAAATGACGACCTATGTAATATAGTAAAAGGGTTTTTCGCGAAATTTATATTATCATTGTGATGACACGTTTTCTTTTTACAGCTGTTTTTTATTTACATAGGTAATTTTTTTTTTGTGATGTGATGGGGCTAGATATCTTTCGGTCGTGTTGGTTTCCGTGACATAACTGGAATTGTTGCATAGTGTGTTTGGGTTCCCGCATTAAATCCGTGCTTCCGATTGAAGTAGTGGTATTAATTCCCACTATTGTTAGAACGTCCAATGAATACCAGGTTTTATATATATTAAAATATGACAAATAAAAATATTTATGACGGTAAATTTAGCATAGAAACATTGCATTGGGTAGAAGTTTTACACCCTGCCTCGAATTCCTTTTCTAATGCTTCTTCCGAGACTTGAGATTTTTAAAGAGTTTTCAACATACTCTAGAATATTGCTACATTCATTTAGCTTCGTCAGTTATAGTTTGGTTTTTCATATCGGCACTTTGAATTAATTTTATAGTAATAATAAATAATGATTAGCAGAAGTACTCGTGTTTATGATGACCCGTACACTAATAGAAACATTAAAGATAAATATTTAAATTAAAAACTCCGGCTACGCTGGTCTAGCTTGCATTGTTTTACATTGAATATCCTCTATCGCTTCAAGAGAATAAAAATGTTGCGACGAACATTGCTGAACGATCTGTTTTTAGTTGTGCACGACACAGTCTGCAGATCTCTTATCATATGCACGAAGTAAAATTGGCTCACATATCTGACGGAAATCAAAACTGGTACTACGTGAACGTAATCAGAAAAGCTCTTTTACATCTAACGTGAAGAATTTGAACTGCGTATTTGTTTCGAATTCGTATTTGTGGAAAGTTCGGTTGAACTTCAAAGCGTCTTAACTTTATTTAAATGCTTTCCTAGTCTACCGAAATCATGCGTACACTTCTGGTGACTCTCATCAACCTTATCGGAGACGATTTCGCGACGAATAATTTTCGACGGCTTTTCCTTAATAGGCTACTAATCCATTTTCCATTTTGGCGAATTTTTCCGGGGCGTTATCATTTTCCTATTCACGGTTACGATTTAAGTTTTTTGTTGTTCGACAATAATATTTCTTTTAGACGAAACGCTCGCTTGGGAAAAATCCACACCTTTTTAACCGAAAAAGCTAATTTCTTCCGATAGTTCTAACTTATAATAGTCTACCACAAGCACTTCCTTCTTGCTAAACACAAATACCATCGGGTTTCTTGATTTCCTTTCTACACGTCATTCCATCTGCCTTCGTTTTGGGCACAGTTTACTCCCTTCGTCGCTTTTCCGGTTCTCTTTCGCACCTCATTGTCCTCTACATTCCTCCAACAGTAACTTTGTATATAATTCTGATCACATAGTGTTCGAATGCTCTTCGCTTTTAATAGAACGACCTTCTTTGTGCTCCTTTTTGTCGTCAAGCCACTACTTATAATACTTTCCCTTCCTTCTTCTTCTGTCACCCAATCGCTTGATACATTCTTGTTGGATATTTCACGTTGCATAAAAATCTGATTCTTTTTCTTCTCTTTTTCCCAGTTCTTGGTCCAATGTACATGTTGACGAACTTATTAAGAAATAATAAAAAAACCCATCGGATAAATAAGAAAAGTGATATTTCGACGAATATCCAACAGGAGAGCATTTTATCGAAAAGGCCGGATAATAAAATAGAAAAGCAGTTTTTTACCGAATGCAAATGGGAGTCATAGAAGAATTCGTCAGTTCATTTTAAGTAAACAACGACTGTAAAAAAGAAAATACTTCACAGATCTCAATAGAAAACGGAAACGATCAGATAGCTTGCAAATTAAAGTTTAACTACGCGAATCAAAGCGACCATTCCTCGGATACGACTACTTTGAAATTTGTTCGGGGTTCCTGTTAATGGCAAAAATATCAATTTCTATTCATTAATGGCAAAAATATCAATTTCTATTCATTAATGGTAAAAATATCAATTTCTATTCATTAATGGCAAAAATATCAATTTCTATTCATTAATGGTAAAAATATCAATTTCTATTCATTAATGGCAAAAATATCAATTTCTATTCATTAATGGTAAAAATATCAATTTCTATTCATTAATGGCAAAAATATCAATTTCTATTCATTAATGGTAAAAATATCAATTTCTATTCATTAATGGCAAAAATATCAATTTCTATTCATTAATGGCAAAAATATCAATTTCTATTCATTAATGGTAAAAATATCAATTTCTATTCATTAATGGCAAAAATATCAATTTCTATTCATTAATGGTAAAAAATTGTTTGTTTTTTCTTATTCCTATTCGAAGTGGGGATTAATTTGTTAAAATTGCTATAGTGCCAGTTCACAAAACTATTTTTACTCAGTGTTGAAAAAATGTTTAACGATTGAACGGAATTTTGTTTTTAAATTTATTTTAAGTCCCCCTATCGGTACATCTTTTCGGGAAAGCTGATATGATATAGCGTTAGTTTGTATTTTAAAAATGAACAGTTGCATCATTACACGTTGCTGGATTTCCGTAAATTTTTAGCCGAGAGTAAAAATAATGTAAAGTAGATGGTTCTTTAAGGCGGTTGCTACTTTTTTTCTTCTTTTTACCGCTGTTATAAATATATTAACCCGAGCAAGGGGCAGCGTGAAATTTCCTCTATTTCGGTAGCCGAAGGATGGAAATCAAATTAGAAGATCCCGGGGGTACGTGGATTTTTTCACGGAAAAAAGTAGGCAATCACGCGGCGGGAACAGGTTTTAATTCGGAACAAATGGTCTCTCTCCTCGGTCGGTCAGTCGAACGAGAAACCAAAACTAACCAACTGCGCGCATCAGTGTCACAATAAGAAGATAAGGCCGCGTTGTCGCGAGCGTGACCGCGATACAGATAAAGTACCCCCTGCATGTTTTTAAATAATCACCACGGCGCGTTATATTTATCAGCGGGCATCGCCACGGGAGATCCAATTTCAGCCGTAGACTAAATCCGAATCCGAATTAAACTATAAAGGACGCAATGTCAGGAAGATAAACGCAGTCCAAAGCGGATCGCTGTTAGGCCTTTCTTCCGTTGCCTGCATGGCCGATTTAAGTCACTATGGGTTCGCAGTGACAATGTAGAACTGGAAGACCACACAGGCGAAAACTCGTGTCCGCCCGATCTAATCTTTGTCATCATTTATCAGATAACCGAGCAATCGTTCCGTTCCTACTCCTCAGCGCGATTCATTATATTCAATGACACACTACCGCACCATTATGATCAACACCGATAAATTATTACCTCTGTTCGCTTTTGCTTGCATCTTTGTTTGCCCCATTCATTACAAGATAGATTCTATAGCGCGCAGCCCACCGAATTCCCGAATCGCGTGCAGGCAGGCCATTTTTTCACTTCTATCCCTGTCGAAAATATAATAATAATAATAATACTAATAATAATAATCATCATCATCATCATAATAATAATAATATATTACACGCGCGCAAGTCTAATAAATATTTCCGCTTTTATAGTGTTTATAGACAGCGAAAATATCATTAGAATTCGACTACCGTATATCAACAAGACCTTAGGAGGTTACGGAAAAGAATTCTTAAACTCCTGGTCACGATAATAAATTGCGGCTTGTTCTTATTTACTACAGTCGAATCTGATAATTCGGAGGTGAATCGCCTTTTAAAAATTCCTCATAGCTAACCTAGTTTGCAATTCAGACGGCACACTTCGCCATTCCGGAACATATTATTATTACCTACTGTTCGAACAATTTTTTGATCATTTGTGAAAAAAATCGTTTTTTCGGAGTCAAGATGTGCGTCTTAAATCCCTCTATTGAAATCGATTTCATTTATTCCTAATTTAGCGTAATATGTATTTAGAGAAGTTTTTCTGATCCTGAACACAGATTCCAGTCAAGCGTGACATTAAGTATATAGATGGGGATATATGTCAAGTTCCGCGGAACGTTGTTTTCTAACTGATCCCGCGGTAAAGAATAGAAAAATTTCGACAAAGAAACCGATTGTCCAATGTAATTTAAAACACGTCAGGTGTAATTAGCGCGATAAATACAATTGCAGCGTTTAATACGATATTAGAATAAGAAAATTTACAACACATTCTATAGCCGACCGAATAAATTCGAAATATGTTTTTTATTTTATTTAATCGAATAATTTATATTAATCGATTCTAAATCCTCGAGTAATTTCATAAATATCGAAGGAAAATGTTATGTCCGATTTATATTATACAACTTTGACTTTGAAAAGATAATATTTCTCGTCTGATGACACGTCCATTCGACCGTAATAAAAACGATCATTCTGTTAAAAACAATGGTTTTCTAAAATTATTCTAAGCTAGACGCGTGAATAATAGATGTGTGACATTTCGAGTAAAAATAATTGTTTTAAGAGGAGCTTTGAGGAGTTTTTTTTTTTTTTTTTTCAATTGAATGGACGTGTAATAATCATATATTAAACCGAAACAATAAAAATCGTATACGCCTGGCGAGTGTGAAAATCCGAACAGTTAAATTGAAATAGATACAACTCATCATGGGACGGAAGAAAATAAAACGGTAGCGAAACGATAAACGCATTATTCCTAAAAGTCAACAAATATAACTATTATTTTTTAATGGTGGTATCTCAAGTGTACTAAAGTTTTTCCATGTTCATCAAGCCATCCATCACTGGCGGCTCACGCATTCGACACGCTGTAACGGAATTGACAGTATGCCAAAAAAAAAAAACAAAAAAAGAAGAACGGAGGCGATCATCGAGATTCGCTCGAATGTTCGATTTTATCATCTATTTATTTTGTTCCCGGGTACTTTGTTGAAAAAGAAAAATGTCGAATTATCACGCGTGTACAACGACAATTTAAGATGGATTTTTTTTTTTAAATTTTGAAAAACAAAAATTTAAGATAAAACTGAAATCTAAATTTAGATAAAGAAAGTGAACAAATCATATTCTATAAAAGGGATAAATCATCTTGAATTCGAGTAAAGTTCTCTAAAAGAGAAATGGCTTCAGCCTGAAGTGTAAGGTTTCGAAATATTAACTCGGTTGTATTTGCAGATAATTTCAAATTGTCTTATATACATACATACATACATAGGTCGAATGAAATAGAATCGGAAAAGAAACAAATACAAGACGCCGAAAAACGAGGCCATTCGTTTTATACATATATTAGAAAATCGCAAACGGCTCTGGAAATTTCGGAGCCAGCCATGCCTGGTGGGGTAGTTCGCCATTTGCCGCTATTCTATTTCACTCGATAAAATAAAACTTTATAGCAGTTCGTTTTTGATGGAGTGCTCTTTATCGCTGACTGGTTTGTAATAGTGATCGATTGTTCCGCGGCATAAACACTACCGGAATCAGAAAAGGAAAAAGAAAAAAAAAAAAGGCATTGTACAGTCGCAAAAGTAGAGAAGTACCTGGTATGTTAATGATGTTGTAACAAAACTCAAAATATGTCGATAATGAAAAATGTAAACTACGTTACGAATAAATCGTTAACAATGGTATCAATTAAACGAAAATTAAACTTTTTCTTTATTATAACGTAAAATAATTGTTCCTAAATTTCATATTATTAAAAAAAAAACGGAGGAGATTTCCTATTGATGAATATTAAGGGTTTTTAAGTAATTTCGGAATGGTATATAGAAATCAAGTTGTTTTCTTAAAGGTTCACATACTATCGTCGTGTGCAATCTTGGATGTAATTTTGCTTCTTTTAATCAAGTGATGGGCAAAAGCGATCGATATTTCTGAAGGCGGCGGATACGCTGACTTTAAAAGATTTTTCATTCAGCATGTAATTTCTTACAGGTTTTACAACAAGCTGTACGTTCCGACTCTGTCATGTTTAATTACATTTGAATTTGCATCGAAAGGTATACCGAATGAATAATCTTCGGTTACAGTTGTCGAATTTTGTCTCGATATTACATAGTGACTAAAAAATATTTACTATCATTTGAAGATTCATAATTTTCCTGCGCAACTACACGCTAAAAATCGGAAATATTATCTGTTCGCCAACATCTGCGTTCGTTAGAAACGATTGACACTTTAGCGACCGCTCGATCAATAATGCTCAGAAGTTAACGAACGACTGGTTAGGCGGGGCGGTTTTTCCTTCGGTCACTGAATCCCGCTGCTGCATGTTGAAAATATAGGAAAAATTTCTCTCGCTTTGTGGTCCACAGTTGGCCAGCATACACAAAAAAAAAAAAAAAAAAAAAAAATTAAAACCAAAAGCTCAGACTCTTGCGATGCGCTTCATTCCATCTTGAAATGTCAATCTAAACATCAACACCCTTTCGCGCAAAAGAAATTGATCACTGTCTCACATCATCTAAGAATCGAATCGCGTTCGCGCATGGGTTCCATCTTATGCTGGAATACTTGGAAACCTCGTAGCCGATACTGCCGCGAAAGAGTTATTCGATCTTAAAAAATACGTGAAAAGTGCAGCGGAACCATGGACCACCTTCATTCGCTCCAAACGCAAGGAAGAAGTCGTGCTAACTCGTCTCCGCATAGGCCGTTCCTCACTGTCCCACTCGCATCTCCTTACAAAACAACGTGTTCCTCAGTAGCGCTCATTTTGCAACTCACCCACAACAATCTCACACATCCTAACATCATGTCCACTCCTCCACACTGAAAGATTCCAAAACCATCCTCCTCCCTCTCTTTCCGAAATACTTTCCGATAATCTATCTGAAATAAATTCTTTTTTCCAATTCGTAAAAAATTCTAATCTCTATAGTAAAATTTAACTTCTTCCGTGCTTTATCCTGTGCCTCTAGTACATGGCACGTGAAAACCCCACGCAGGATATTACCTGAACAGCGGCTTTGACTTTGATTTTTAAACGCATTATTCAATGGACGCTTCGCAAAGCAGACCAGTGTTCGAATTTCTTTCCCCTTTGGAACGGCCGAAATCGAAATTTCGATTATCTTTACCGCCGTGTGCAGAACGACCCGGAAAAACTAGTAACGGCAGCAAGTAGAAGGTAGCGGCGAGTTTCACTAGTCAGGCAGTGGAAATTGCCGCTGGAGGTAGCGACGCCGCGCTCTAATATGTTTAATAAGGACGACAGTCGGCAGCCGATTTGTGTGACATTCGTTTTCTTTTGCCTGCCCAATAATTGACAATCAGTCGCTAGCGTTTTATAGGAGAGCAACGATCTGACAGCGGTCGATTTGGTCGGGCAACGAATGTTGACTTTGATTATCAGTGACGGCAAATAATTGACAGTTGAATATCAATCGAGTTACCTGCGTCCTAGCCGCTCTTCCAGCTTTATTGACATTTTAATTAGCTAAATATTCCAGGTAAGCCTTTCGCTTCGGCGACGACGCTGATTTCAACTTTTCATCGACGTCGCCTTTTTCGGCCGAAATATTTACACCATCCGCCGACGACCGCTTATTAAATTATTAATGGTCTGCACGCTTCGCCGGTGTCGATAGGCTTTTTTCTCTTTTCCGAGGAAACCGTTTCGATCCTCCGCTGGTCGGAAAATACGCCATTTAACGCTGAAAAGCGGTAAATTTTCCAGCTGTCGCGTTTCACCGACTGCTGCTCCAAATTCTTTAAAACGAGCGGAAAACTTCCATCGACGTGTCGTTTAAATTTCGATTCAAATTTTACCATTTACACTACATAGTGTCCGCGCATTCCGACGGTGTAGGCAACGAGGACGAATAAAAAAAGATTTAACTCGAAGAGCTCAACAATGTGCGCTTTCCATTGTCAGAATTACGGGTATTTAGAAAATTCGTAGTAAAACAGGAACGAATCCTCCCAAAAAAAACAATCAACTAGACTAGTTTAAAAAAATTATTTCGTTCTAATGGATTATTTTCACTTCAAACTTACAAACTTACCGAACTGTGGCATAGAAAATGGGACTTTATTTTGTCGGTAATAGTTTACTTTTTTTCTTTATTTTCTATTTTTAAATTATCTAAAAAAAAAAACATTTCTTTAGAAAACATCCGAATTTTCAAGATTTATTGTTAAGAATTTAATAAAAATGCGCTAAGAAAAATAAAATATATTTTATACGGTTTAATATTACGAATTTTTACTACCATTCCAGACTTACTCTTAACGCTGACACTGACGACTACCGTTTTCCGTAACACCGTTCAAAATGTACTTTCTTTTGCGACCTATCCTATCTTATCTTTTCTCTATAGTCTCTATACTATACACATCTTCTGTTACCTTCCGCCTATCTGAGAATTCACTGTTGTTAAGATTTTCTAAGATGCAGCTGTCGTAGTATCAAAGACAAACGAGAAAAACTGTTTAGAACGGCTATCGGATAAATAAAATATTAATACAGCGGTGCCTCCTGAAACCCGATTAAAAAGCACATCTCAACTTTCGTGATTTCTTCCTCATCAGTTCGCAGCAATAGTAGCTTCTGCCGTTTTAGTGAATCTCATCTCCTTTTCCCTTCCACTCTGCTGACCATATAATTCTTCTCGTACGTTCTCTACTTCGTGAATATTTTCCTTCGTCAATATTTTCCTTCGTCACTCTATATCCAAACCGTTTTTGTTACCGGATACTTGGACGCTCTGAGATCGGAAAACTTAATCGACTAGTTCGTTTAGGTTTTTTCTACCGGCAGATTTCGTAGCATTACTGAATTCAACTCTGCGTTGTATTCTGTAGCCGTTCATTCGAAATTATAAAGTAACTATTCTTCATTCTCGAGATTCCTTTATAACTATGCAACCGGATTTTCATCTTTGGTCTTTTTTGACTTTCCTTCCTTGCAGTATTCACCTCTTACCGCAATTTTTATCATTCATAATGTTGCCTCTCTTAACATTATTTTTCCGCTTTCCACTAATGTTTTCGTCCTCTCCATCCTTCTATACTTCTTACTCTATAGGTGACATGCTGATCGTATCTTTTTTTGTTTTTTTCCATCGCTTTTCTTTCGCTGCTGAAGTCTCTTCACTTTTCTTTTTCGCTAACAGACATAGCACATCCCTCATTCTCTCCTTTCCCTCTTGTCCCGTTGGAACGGTTCTTTTGTATCCTTCTATCCGTTACCTTTTAATCTTTCCGTCCCTAGTTGTTCAGCAAATGTTCATATCGACGAATCTAAAAATTAAAACGAAGAAGGAAAAAAATAAAAAAAAACATTGTATTATGATAGTTCTTAAACAACATAAACTTTTTTTTTGTAGTCAAATTCAAATTGTAACAATCGAAAAAACAGTATTATTAAATGAGCATAACAATACGTTCGATTTTTTGGTGAATTCCCATTTCGCCTAATTCCCATTTCGCCTAAATTTAGGGTCGGTTTACTCAGGTAATAAAAAAAAGGTCAGACAAACATACGAATGATTTCGTGTTGGCAACAGCGCGTCATCATTATCGAATTTTAAGCAGACTAAACGCATCATTTTTTTTTCTATTTGATTCCACTGTGAAGGTTTTTTTTTTCTTTCTGAAATACAACAAAAAGGTTTATATGAAAATCAGAAGTGAAAAAATACCGCTAAAAATGTTTGATGTAAATATACGCGAAACGACCACTCCGATTAATTTTTGCGAGTTATTTTATTGGATGTCCAGTGCTGTATAAATCCCACCCGCCTTATCAGTCAGTATATAAAAGCCTTATTGATATTTAGTGTGACATGAACATTAAGGTTCGGAGTTGCAGAAAAAATAATAAAAAAGCTAAATTATAATTAGGTGTAGTTTCGAAGTGGTCGTGTTTATGTAAGAAAAAAGGAATAAAAATCGAATAGAATTAACAATAATGACATGACATCGAATGATTATTACAGCGGTAATTTTATTATTGATTATTAAAATTACAATTGTAAGTGCATACCAAAAGTAAATGTTAAAATTAGGAAAACATAAGTAAAGCTCCATTTAGTTCACCCTGCCTTTTTGCCTTTTCTAGGCTTTTTATCAAAATAACTTCTTCCGGCTCAACGCAGCTCGGTACGCTATACTGTCAGGAAGTGCTCTATTTCCGCTTCTCGGCCACGCGCAACGAAACTAGTTCGCTACCCCTGCGTAGCGGTCAGATCCTTCGATTTTTTAACCGAGAATGCGTCTTTGACAAACAATGCCGTGTTTGCCCGCTACCGAGACCTTAAGAGAAATTAAATGATTATTACCAAAATTTTAATATTTTCAAAGGTCGTAAGAAATGCCAAATCCATCTCAATATGCGGAAAATCACCGCATACTGACTGTTTTACGCTATGAGGTCACAATTTGTTCTGGGTTGAGTGTTATGTGTATCAACGTTCTGAAGGAAACTATTCTTCTATCTGGAATATTTAAATTTTCGCTTGTGAATAAACCAAAAATTTAGAGTCAGGCTAATATAGCAATGGGTATATCATTTATAAAAACAAATCGAGCAGGTAAATAATATATATATATATATATATATATATATATATATATATATATATCTAATATTTGTATATTGAAATATTTATTGCAAATTACGCTTTAAATGAAATGGTATTCAATTAGATTTTGACAACAGAGAATAAAAAAAATTATCATCCATTAAAAAATTATTTTCGCTTAATTGCTATAAATTTTTATTTTGTACGTCAAAAGTGTATGATAAAATATTTGGTTAATTGAATAGCGTCTTTTTATATTCTCTTTCTTTTTCCTTTTTGTAATGTTAAATCGTAATCTTTTGGCAATTTATTGAATGAAGCATTTTAAATAGTAAGATAGAAGGTTTTTTTTCTTTGCCTTTTTTTGGATTTGCCAAAAAATCTGGCAGACTTAACAGATTATAAAAGAAAGAAGAAAAATATTATAATCTAATTCGATTGGACACTGGGGAAATAGAAAAAACAAGAGTAAGGAGGGCAGTGCCCATTTATTCCAATCTTCTGCGCTTTGGCCTCCCCACTCCTTACAGTGCCAAAGCCATTCTTGCTTTCTCCTCTCTCAATATAGTTCCTTTGTTAGCTTTCTTTATCTCCTCAATTTTTAATCTTTTCCTTATATAATGTACAGTTCTCTGCGTTGGGTAAGTTCTACTGTTGACGTGCCCAAAAAATTGAAAAAGAAAAAAATTTTTTTTACTGTCAGAAACTCTAAAAACAACATTTTTTGCGTTTTATTTATTTTTTTCATTCCAATTATTGAAATTACTTAAAAAACATCGTCATTATAATAAACGTGACTAATTTGAAGAGGAATTTTTCAAAGTCCAACAGCAACCATTTAGGCTTCTGGAGAAGTTATTTATATCTTAAAATTCGATTTTAGAAGTATTTTTAACAACATACGCCAAGTTTTACAGTTTCATCTTGTAGAATGGGGAAAAAAAATCATGACTGTATCTTGTGCGACACATCTAAAAATGTAATAACCCCTTATTACAGCCAATTTTTGCCATTTTTTAATCAATTGTCCTTATTTTCACTGCTTTCTACAACTAAAAATCTATTGTTAAAGATTATTAAATATAACAAATATACTCGATAGATATAATAATATTTAAAATATACATTTTTTTGATGTGGTGCTTTTAAATCTATGCTCATTTATTAATCCCATAAAAGCCATGAACTGATCCCATATAACAGGGTCTTCACCTTGTTTATTCCTTGCTTACTCCTCTTTTTCTTTTGTACACAGAGTTTAATAGTAAATCTAGTAATTTTTCTCATCCTAATATCCAAATTTTGAAAAATCTCTTGTAATCGTATACGTTACTGTTGATTATTTATTCAAATCCGAAGCAGTATTTAATTTTTAAATTCTTTCGATTTGCAAATTCACTTTTTTTGAATTAAAGAAAAATGAAATTAGGTTCAGGAACTTTTGTTAAAAAAAAAGGAACAACTGTTTTCCTAATTTTAACATTTACTTTTTGTATGCACTTACAATTGTAATTTTAATAATCAATAATAAAATTACCGCTGTAATAATCATTCGATGTCATGTCATTATTGTTAATTCTATTCGATTTTTATTCCTTTTCTCTTATATAAACGCGACCACTTTGAAACTACACCTAATTATAATTTAGCTTTTTTATTATTTTTTCTGCAACTCCGAACCTTAATGTTCATGTCACACTAAATATCAATAAGGCTTTTATATACTGAATGATAAGGCGGGTGGGATTTATACAGCACTGGACATCCAATAAAATAACTCGCAAATATTAATCGGAGTGGTCGTTTCGCGTATATTTACATCAAAAATTTTTAGAGGTATTTCTTCACTTCTGATTTTCATATAAACCTTTTTGTTGTATTTCGGAAAGAAAAAAAAACCTTGACACAGTGGAATCAAATAGAAAAAAAAATGATGCGTTTAGTCTGCTTAAAATTCGATAATGTTGACGCGCTGTTGGCAACACGAAATCATTCGTATGTTTGTCTGACCTTTTTTTTATTTCCTGAGTAACCCGACCCTAAATTTAGGCGAAATGGGAATTAGGCGAATTGGGAATTAGGCGAAATGGTACCAGACCGATTTTTTCTACATATGAGCCAAATATTGGAAACACCGGGAACATTTTAACCGTTGAAATTTAAATTACCCAGAGACTTTCATAAGTGTTGTTTAACAATATTTACATTTTCCTTCCTTTAAAGTATATTTCATATTGTATAAGATGTTTTTTATCGAGTAATTATTTTTTACATTTTAGTACATTTTTATTAAATTTTTAGAGTAAAATCGTTATTTATTTATTTATTTTTTTAAACGCAAATTCTATTCGTTTCTTCTTGATAGTATTTTCGTAGCCGTCGCCCTCCTCCATAATTAAAAAATTATAAACTTTGTTTTATAGCGGTGGAGAACGGTCACTGAACTTTCGAATCACTTTCTATAGCGCGCTACTCTTGTGTTCTACATAGCTTTGGGGCTTAACGGCTCTGACTGCTTTTCAAACATCCCGCCTTTCTTCTTCCTTAATTGTAGTCTGTTTCTTATATACGTCGATACTGATTTGCAATCGCAGATGTAGCCATGGTATTGGATAGCAAACTCCTTCTATCCTTCCCTTCGGCACTGCCATTCCTTCTCTTTTTAGGATGCATTTGCCATTATTTTTTTTTTTTTTTTTTGGGCCTGTAACCGGGGACCTTTATCCAGAAACAATTAGAATAGGAAGGAGTCAATTATATCTTCATACGATATCAAATGTTGTTAGAAGGAAGTAATCAATATAATGGGAATAATATGTGGAGAGGGAAAAGATAGGACATAAGAAGCGCAATATCTAGTAGGAAGACCAAGTCTCAATAAAATGGAGTAGAAAGCAGAACACTCAGCAAAAAAAAATAAACACTTAATAAACACATGATCAGCATCACAAACACGCTTTTCGTTTGAGTAGAGAGAATCAAATGTATAGGAAACTACGGAAAAACGCAAACGGGAGGAAGATGATAAAGTATGGCTTAAGAGCGCAGGCGAATGAATAACGGAGACAATAACAGAACGACGAAGTGAAGGAAACAAAGGGCATTTGCCATTATAGTATCGAATACTGATTATTATTTTAAGCAACTTTGTGATAATAAAGAAAATGAAAAGAAAAAAAGAAAAGGCAATACGCAAGACTACTGAGAAGAAAAAATCGAAAATGGTTAATAGAGTTTCTCTTTCACCTTCTCCCTTTTGTCCACTCCACTCTACTGATCCTGCCTTTATATGCGACCCCAACCATATCCTTTTTGAATGCCCTGTTCTTTTTTCTGAGTGCTCTCATCTATACGCCGAACTCTTGGCGTTGGATCTTCCTACCCCTTTCAATGCTTCCTTTGTTCTTTCCTTCCCATCTCTATTCCCTTCCTTCTTTCATTTATACTCTCTATCTCTGATCGCTTCAGAATCTGAGTAGGTGATTTAAGTCCATGTAGTTGGGTCAGTGTTGGCACCGAGCCCATTAAAAAAAAAAAAACAAAAAAGAGAGAGGGGACGTTTACGACAAAATATTCTTCCCGCTCTCTATTGTGTTTTCTATATCCTATCCTTTCCCCCTGCGTTTGCTGTTCCTGCCATTGCTTCCTTTATTTCAGTTATTTCCGATCGAATCGAATTTTAAAATTAGTTAACCCTTCTTTCTTTTGTTTCCGAATGGAAGTCTCTGGTTGACGAGCCCAAAAAAAAAAAAAAAAAAAAAAAAGGAAAAAAAGAAGGTAAAATATTAACACACAGATAGATGAACCTTAATAAGAAGAAGAGGTAACATTTGGATAACTTGTAATAATCAACTAAACAATATGAAAAAAAAAAAATTATCCCATTCTAAAATAAAACAAATTCGACAAATGAGTTTTACACGATCATCGCAAGTGTACACGCTTAATAATGTAATCCTGTTCGATGTGTGTGGAAAATTTTATACATCAGAAGTAAACTTGCTTGAACGAGTGAACTAAAATACTCTCTGAGTAAGGCGTTTTTTCTCATTCCTATATACGTATTTGAAAAACAAGTGTGCAACAACACACCGACCGTATCCTAATCATTTGCTTCTTATCGCTTATTATTATTATTTCTCTTTAAATTTTCGAAAGAAGTATCGTGAATTTTTACAATCCAATGCCGCGCTCCGTATTTACAATTAAAAATTAAGAAAAGATAATTCGATAAAATTTTTGACTCTATTATAAGTTAATTCCATTTATCTCGGTAAATATCGCATTTTTACTCGTACGTGTATTAACTAAACCGGCAAACCGTTCAAAGTGTTCTCCCCACAAATGATCGAGCCTGTCTTCAAGCTCAGCGTGCTGAATGAATTCAACGCGATTTCTGACACTCGAGTCGCTTCAAAAGCCAAAGGAAGATCAATAGAGCAAGCCAGCTGGACACATTGATAAGCGTGATTGTTAACCGTGCTTCATTGTACAGCTGCGCATCTTTAGAATAATACGCTATTATCTAAAATAACACTCAGCGAATACTGTCGCTATTCACTTCATCGACGTACGTGAAAAAAGAAGAAACAGGAAGGAAAATGAATGTTAAAATTGTCCGTTGTTAGTTAAGATTTAATTAAAGATAGCTCCGTTGCAGCTCTTTACTGACAGTAAATAAGCTATAATTGCCAATCTTACGTGTAAAACTCTCAGCATTCAACTAGATAACAACCACAACTTTTTAGAATTGGAAAACTGGAATATTTGACCTAGAACAGCTTACTGCAACAGATAAACTCAATTTGTAATAGCTGTTACTTGTTGCTACGAAACCTATTACCGAATGATTATCTCTATCTACTGCCCATCGCTTACATAAAACTCGGAACACACAGTGTGTGTGGCAACATTTTAGTTTGGGGAAAACTTGCCTCGTTTCTGCTTCGCGTAAACTCATCTGATAGTCTGTCTTCAGGATGATGCTGATCGTCTTATTTTCTATTTTTCTTTCTTTCAAGCTTAAAGGTGCCATTTGTGGCGGAGACTTTAACGCGAAGAATAGCGAGTGGGGATCTCGGATAACTAATCAATCGGGAAAAAGGCTAGCTAAAGCAATACATGATAACTTTCTTAGTGTTTTGTCTCCGACGACCCCGACGTACTGGCCTAGCCACTGCGACAGGCATCCGGATATTTTAGATTTCTTTATTATTCGCGGTCTTCAGTCATACAACAGAGACTGTAATTCCATTGTTGATCTATCCTCAGATCACGTGCCTGTGATTGCTGTGGTAAACTCGCATCCCAAAATGATATCGCAACAACGGACACTCGTCAACAAAACTACAAACTGGACCATCTTCTCAAATATAATAGAGAATAATACCAACCTGAAGATTAGGCTAAAAAGTACAAATGACATTGATGCTGCAGTGAAGGATTTCACTTCTCTGGTGCAAGATGCATGCAATAAGGCTACAAATTATGATCTTAATAAATTTGGATATAACATCTTTATCCCAATCGGGTTAAGGAAATTAATTAGAGATACCCGGGCGGCCAGAAAGAAATGGCAACGTAATCGTTATCCCTCGTTTAAGCTTAGGTACATTACCTTACAAGCCAAGTTGAAAGCTGCACTAAGTGAATATAAGAATCAAATTCTTACTTATAAGTTGCACCAATTTAACGATGATAATAGATCTCTATGGTATAAAGCAAAGAAGCTGATGAAGACGAAGGAAGAACCTTTTAATTTAAAAGTGAATAGTAACTGGGTAAAAACGGATAAAGACAAGGCAAATGCTTTTGCAAATCACTTGTCTATAGTCTTCTCACCTCAGTTAGATGCTGATCAAGACCACATACAGCGAGTGCAGAGGGTCTTGGAGGAACGCTCGCAGGCTCATAATAGGACTAAAGTATTTGCGCCGAGAGAGGTTTTTGAACTCCTCCAAAATACACCTTTAAGGAAATCTCCTGGATGCGACAAGATTACGGCGGAAATTGTCCGACACTTCCCGCGTAAAGCGGCCATCCTGCTGTGTTATGTATACAACAGCTCGCTTAGAATCGGCTACTTTCCAAATATGTGGAAGAAATCGGAGATTATAATGGTTCGTAAAGTAGGAAAACCTGAAACAGATGTATTCTCCTACCGACCAGTTAGCTTACTTTGTTCTCTCTCAAAGGTCTTCGAAAAGCTTATCTTAAGTCGTCTACATCCAATTTTGAATAAATATCATATAATCCCGGATCACCAATTTGGCTTCCGTTCTGAACATTCTACTATTGAGCAATGCCATAGATTGGTTGACGCTATCTCTTCGACATTTGAAAGAAATGAAGTATGCTCGGCGGTCTTCCTCGACACTGCCCAGGCTTTCGATAAGGTATGGCACGCAGGGTTGCTATACAAACTCAAACAGTTCGTTCCTTCTGACCTGCACAAGCTATTAACATCGTATTTAAATGGTAGAACATTTACCGTCAGAGTTAATGATTCAATCTCGGAAGAACATAACATTCAGTCGTCGGTCCCGCAAGGGAGCATACTTGGCCCAGTATTATACTCGGTTTACACAGCTGACATGCCTGGATCGAATCAGACGGTGCTCGCCACATTTGCTGATGACATAGCGATACTAGCATCAAACACAAATTCAGTATATGCTAATGCTGCAGTTCAGAGTCATATAAATCGAATGGCAGACTGGGCACGGCTTTGGGGTATAAGTTTTAACCCAGCTAAAAGCCAGCATGTCACATTTACGAATAGACACGTTACCTGTCCTGTTTTGAAAATTTGTAATTCAACAATCCCACAAGTTGACTCAGCTCGTTATCTTGGGATGCATTTGGACAGACGGCTTACATGGAGGCATCATGTCATTCAGACTAAGAAAACAGTCTCTAATCGATGTAGGTTATTATATCCATTAATAGGAAGAAAATCGACCTTGAGCTTAAATGTCAAGCGTCAACTATATTTAACAATGACAGCGCCCATTTGGAGGTACGGGCTGGAACTGTACGGGACAACTGCAACATCAAATCTATTGAAGATTCAAAGGGAGCAGTCAAAGATACTTCGGATTATTACTTCCGCGCCAAGATACGTGTCGAACTTAACACTACACACAGATTTGCAAGTGCCATTTGTAAAAGATATTTATGTGGAGCAGTACAGGAAGTTTTTCGACAAGCTGAAGTGCAGTACAAATCCGAACATCAGCCGTATGTATCAACCAAATGTACCAGGAAATCCGCCCAGACGTTTCAAACGAAGAAAATGGTGTCGGGATGCACTTCCGATCACCTAGTAAATACGGATTGCCGACTAGATATCACTGTCTCCTGATGTTACCTCTCCATGACTAGAGTCTGATCTTCCTTAAACCTAGTCTGTTGTCCCATAGGGGTCACCAGACTTATCATCGGCCTTCCAATTATTTCTTTTTCCTTGGTGTTCCCAGTTTACTATTCCCTTTTCCTCCCTTTCACTCTACTCCCTTTAAGCATGTCTTGTGATCAGCATTGCTTATGGTTTTCCGGTGCAATGTAAAAAAAAAAAAAAAAAAAAAAAAAAAGCTTAAAGGTGCTCCGCTCCATTTCGTTCTCTTCGTTTGCGCGGTTATTTTTTAATCCGTTAAAACAAAAACAAGTTCAGTCAAGCATGTTGTCTCATGCGCCAAGGATTCCGCATATTAAGCTAACCGATAACTCTATAATTTTTACATTTACATAATACTAAATTTCAAACAAAGAAAGCAGGTTTTTTTGCGCCACAAATAGGGAATACCATTTTTCACGCTTTTTCGAACTTTCCGCCAACTCCGAAGGTTTCTCATTTTTAGGCCGAAAAATAACGATCTGCCCGGAAAAAGAAATATTTCGTTCAAAACTTCCGAGCTTTCGACGCCCCATAAGAGTCTGAATATAAAGTTGTAAACTTGGCTATAGTTTTCCTATAATAAAGCGGTCCTTTATGAATACGTTTATAATAGGTTTTGGTCTCTTCAAACCGGGCCTATTCTTTTTTTTTTTAATCCAAAAGGGGAATCTATGTATACAAAAATTTATTAACCGTAATTTTTTGGTTTCACGAAATAGGGCTTCGTATTTTAAATTTTACTTTTAAAGGCTGTGTTATCTGGTGATGAGTTGTGAATTTTTTAAGGGTGATTTTTGAGTTTGTTTTAAATTCCATATTATATATTCTTGACGGTTTTTGTTTTGTTTTTTTTTTCCGCAGCCCAGGGTAATAGCTCGAAGTTGCGGATTATCTTAAAGAGAATTTTAATTGTAACGTACGTTTCAGATTTCGAAATTAATAAGTCAAGCCGTTCGTGAGTTTTAGCATATTTTAATTAAATATTTCTGTCGTTTCTGAATCATCTTATTAGAATTCCGTACATTATAAATTTATGTGTACGTAATCTTAAAAAAAAAATAGAATAAGAAAACTCACTCCGGGTCCATTTTAGAGAAAAACATTTAAATCCGTAACGTATCGTATTTAAGTAATATGCAGTTTCGTGAATTACTATATTCAAATATTTTAAAACTAATATGGTAATTTTTAAAATTTTTCTCTCATTATAATTATTTTTTTTTTTTTGTTGGGGTTTGAAAAGGATACTAAATTTAAGTGCAGGTTAAGAGAATATAGAAATTTAATTTTTACTATTTAATACACGGAATTATGAATAATTATCATATAAATCCGCTCCGAAGGATACTGCCCTGACGGGCAGAGCGTGTGACGTTAGTGTACTTACCAGAAGGGCCACCCGGATCAGGCAAAAGTCTCAATGGAGGTAGCAAATAAAGCCTGTTCCTGTTATTAAATCCCGTACCGTCTGTGTTGCAGGAACCGTTTTTTGGATCATCATCTCTTCCCCGGGTTAGAAGCAACTGCATCATTATTGGAGAAAATCTGTAATCCAACAGTAAGCAAGAAAAAATTACCGCATATATGACGAAATGTACAAACATGTGTAATTAATGCATCGCACCATGGCAATCAGAGTTTGACGTTTGAGGTCGGAATGTGAAATGTGCAACCGATATGCCGTGTAACCCGATTTATGGGTAACCGGCGTTCTAAGATTCACGATCAAACAATTATGAGCGAAAAACTTAAAACAAAATTAAGGATATTTGAAACCGATAGAACAAGTGCGTGTGGAATGTACGCGATCTTAAAGAAGCTAGAAAACTTCACATCGTAGCACAGGAACTGATCCGACACAGAATAAAAATCCGTATTACATCAGAAACCAATTATAAGCAAACAGGGGTCATTTCGAGAGAAATTATTACCGAGAAGGGCACAGTTCAAGTAACAGCGCATTTAGCCAGGTAGATGTTACGTTTAGGGTTCGCAAGAAAATTGATAATACAGTAAAAGAATAGCGAGCGATCGATGGCCGCATTATTTTGATAATATTCAGCATTTTAAAAATCTGCTGCAAATATACGTGCCAACGGCGTGTGCTTTAGAAGATGAATCGCAACTATACCATAATCAAGTTTTTAGACAGCGCCACAACCTCGTGATTTTTTTCATTTGGGAGATTTTTTTTTTTTTTTTTATTAAACTATAAACTTTACCTGAAAACAAATTCCGATTCATTATTTGCAAATAAAAGGAAGCAAGTTGCGGCATTTAGAGATATGTAAATTATTATACAAAATGATCTGAAGCCAAACAATTAATAATACATTCCGGATAAAATTCAAGCGAAAGATTAAGACGTAGAAAATGGTGCGCGATGCCTTTTCTATCATCCGGATATTATTTTTTTCCTGCCGAAATCGGAATATTTTCATGTTTTATGAGCAGTGCGTCTAATTGAAATCATTTTAAGGAGTGATCAGGCTTATCGGCGCTAAATGTGCCTGAGCGTTAAAGAAATCCTAACCAGACACCTTGGGTCTCAAGCTTAAACTGATAGTCAAAGTATTACGAGTCTTTTCCCAGGATATCCTTAACCGGGCCTCTGTGGACACCATGGCGACGGATGTAACTCAGCTATCCGAATCATGACCGTTGAACACGTTCGATATGTTTCCAACTGCAGTGGTTTCCACGACGGTATGCTATTTTCTACTACACCGTACTCAAGCACGCTTAACCACATTTTCTGTATGACGTCGGAAATTCAATTATTCTTAACTGGATTCCTGCAAGTAACGATGCGTCGCTGTTGCTACCATAATGCTCGAATATTCCTTTCCTTTCTTTTTAAATAATTCCTCCTCTCGTGTAAATTTGGCGAGTACTTTTTAATCACACACCTGAGCTTCTTCTTTTTAAATGTATACGTTTATGGTGTGCATTTGCTATGCGCGACTATCAGGGCTATTCCGATATGTGCACGCTAGATGATCTATGTTGTTCGCTCTAAGGAAAAGATTAGACTGTTCTGGTCGAATAGTTAAGTCGATAGAAAAAACAAACACCTAGGTAACAATGAATATACATACTAAACGTTTTTTCCGGCCAGTGAGTGAATATGTATTGTATATGTATTTTTTCTTTTATCTTTTTCGATGAATCGATTTATTTCGATGAAATTATCATTGTGTTTTCCAGGAAACATTTGTTTATAGAACATATATTCTAAATAACATTTTATTTCTGGCTTCCATTACGAATAGATTGTATTTTATCCATTTCGAAATAGCCTTAACCCGATATATCAACAAACAGAATTAGAATTTATTACCTTGTCTACGAATTAAACCCCGCGTTAGTGTTACTAAATTTTAAATTATGTCGCTTACTGCTCTAAAATAATTTTACACTGAAAAGAAGAAAAAAAAAACAATACGGAATAATGTTTTTTTCTTATTTATTAATGTTCTATTATTATCATTATTATTATTATTATTATTATTATTATTATTATTATTATTATTATTATTTTATTTTTTTTTAAAAAGAGTACTCGAAACAACTTGCATTACAGATGTAAGAAGTTAAAGCCAGTTTGACTCGGGGAGTGATGGAGAAAAATTTTTTGGTTTTAAACTATCCATGAACGACTTGATTACACCGATGGTTGTTGTTTTGATCTGTGTACAGTCGCGGATAACGTCCTATTAAATGAAATTATCGGTTAAATGAGCGAAAAGAAACACTAGCTTTGAAATAATAAACCCTATTCGTCAAAAACACATGCAAATAGTGCGTAATCCGTTTTTGGCCAAAATTCTTTGAACCTTTTCTGCAAATTCCGTTATCAAATAGTGAGTACAGTTTCCGTACAAAAACAAGAACTCGCAAGAAGGAAAGCCGACAATTCGTAATCTAGAAAACAACTAGTAAACAGCTTGATCCTAAATTAAACATGCCCTCAATAACTCCACCGTTACCTTTATTTATTAATCGTCTGTAAACTATCAAATAAAGAATTATATTTAAAATAAGTGTGCTGAATGGTAAAAACGATTTCAATATTATTCTGTTTTAAGTAATGAAGCGAAAGAAAAGAAAAAAAAAACTCCACAAGTTATATACCGATGTTACTCGTAATACTAACGTTTACTGTTTAATTCTATAAAACTGAGTATCGGAAAAGTATAGGAACAATATGAAGCGTTAAATAAGAGAAGAGGGTACAGGGATAAACAAAAGTGAAAAAAGGGAAAGGGAAAGGGACGGAACAAAATAAATAAATGAAATAATAAAAAATAGAAATAAAATAAAGAATAGATTAAGCTAAGTTAGAAATAAGGAAAAAAGGATAAGTTTGTAATAAAATATTTGTGCGGCGATAAAATTGTATAGTATATAAGTAGTATAATGTAGGCATATTTAAATGTAAGAAAACTCGTCGATAATAGCTTGACGAGAACACGTGTAAATATTAATAAATATCGATGTATTTTCAAAAAAAAAAAAATAAATAAAAACAAAATATACACATTTGAAAAACTCAACAGAAGAAATGGTTAAACGTAGTCGGCAATTGAAAATTATGATTTATTAATTTTTTAGGATACAGAACCTTAGCTATAATTTTTACATTTTCTGCGAATATCACGCGAGCTTATATTCTTCCGGCTTCTTCGCCTTTTTCTCTTTCTATTCAACTTCCTACGTACGCTACATATGCTTTTTTAACTAGTTGGTAAATCATTTGCAACATTTACAGCGGACATATTTTTTCTCCAGGTTTTATAAAAACTATTTTACAGTTATCCTTTATTCTGTTTTTCTATTTCTTTTAATATTATGTAAAATGTGTAGTGTATACATTAATCGTAGCTGTCGGTTCTATCCGTATCAAATTTCAACTTCGTCTCTGCCTGTTTATTTCGATAATTCTCGGCAGAAGTATTTGGTCTTTCCGCGCGAATGCATATATTTTCCAGCAATATAATTTTTTTGTCAAAATAAAAAAACATACTCGAGTGGTTTATTTATGCGTTTCAGCTATGTTATGAAAACGGTGAAGTTTGTTAAATAGCCATTTTGTATATTACGAGTTTTTATTTTAGATCTAAATAGACGACTTGTTTATAACACAATCAAAATTCGGTCATTTTGGCCCCACGAGGGGCTGTGTCGACCCCTCGTACTTACATTACTATCTCTTTCTCTTCTATGCTTTGTATAAAATGATCAAAGTTTACAACGTAATTCTTAGGCCGCCCCTTCCCCCGTTAGAGATTTTATAATGAAAAAATGTCCCTATATAATAATAATAATAATAATAATAATAATAATAATAATAATAATAATAAAAATACAACTAATAATTTGTATCATAAATTTTATTAAACTACCGAAACAACTTAACATACTACGAAAGAATATAAATCAAAATTATATTTAAATCGCTCCTAATGGTAATGATAATTTGGCAAAAACTTAAAATACTAAGTTAATTGCCTCTATTATACTAATAACAGATTATAAGAAAAAAAAATTATCTAAAGGGAACGCATTTTTTCACGTTTTTTGACGAATACTCAATTTTTTTTTTTTTTTTTTCCCCCTTTGGGCATATCAACAAAGGATCTTCGCCCAGAAACGAAAGGAAGGAGAAGGATCAGTTAAATGTAGATTCGGTCAGCTATTGATAAGATAAAGGAACTGAGGATAGGAACAACTGAGATCGACGGAAACGATAAGATATACGAGGCACAATAAGGAGTAGGGAGTTTGAGTGACAGCAGATTGGAATACAAAGAGGTACGTTCGTTCACGAGGGATGGACATTCAAAGAGGATATGGTCAGGATCACAGACGGCTACGTCGTCAGGATGAAGAGGGCAATAAGGGGAAAGAGCGAGATGAAAACGAAAGCGTGAGGAAGGAAGAAGAGTATGATTCAGACGTAAACGGATAATAGGAACAATAACGGAGCGGTGAAGCGAAGGAAAATCGTAAAACCAAGGCCGCGTGGGAAGATTAGGTTGGATGGAAAAATAAAAGGAAGAATGATTAGAAAAGGAGGAAACGTAAAAATCTGACCAAGATCTAACATGAAACTTTTTGCACAATGGGAGTAAATTCGAAACGGGAATTTTAGAGAAAAAAAAGCGGGAGGATACAGCAATCTGAGCCAAAGAATCAGCCATTTCGTTACCCTCTATCCCCATATGACTGGGGACCCAGAGCATTTCAACGCGGATAGCGTGAAGTGAGAAGAGAGTGTGAATGAGAGAGCGAATACGGAGGATGAAAAGGTCAGAGGAGTGAGAGGGGAAATGAGAGGAAATAGCTTTAAGAGCACACATGGAGTCGGAGATAATTAAAAATTTAGAAGAAGAACGATGTGAGGAAATATGGATTATGGCACGTAAAATGGCCGTTAACTCGGCCGTAAAGATAGTACAAAAGGAAGGGAGACGAAAAGATTCAGAGAAATTAATGCTCGGAATGATGAAAGAAGCTCCAACTCCATTAGGCCCCTTCGAACCATCCGTAAAAATAGCAATATGGGAAGGAAAATGGGATTCGATATAACTATGGAATTCCTGTAAAACTGTTGGATAGGAAAGGGATTTGGAGGAAAAAGGAAAGTAGAATACATTGGGAGGATTGGAGAGATCTGCAAAATTGAAAGAAAAGTAAGGGAGATTGTTATAAGAAATTGTGCAGGATAAAAAGGAATTTAGCCGCAAAGCAATGTGGGCTAGAATAGGAATTTTCTTGGGAGTAAAACGCCAGTTTTGCAGAATAGAAAGATATGAAGGAATAAGTTTGGAGGATGATAACGGTAAGCGTTTACACAAGAAACGATAACCTAAATAGGATCTGCGAATGAAAAGGGAAGGCGAGTTAGACTCAGCGAGAACTGCTGGTAATCGAGAAGATCTAAGAACACCAAGGCAAAGACGAATACAAGAATTTTGAATTATATCCAGCTTGGAAAGAAGTGATTTTGAGGCAGAGCCATAGATAAAGGAACAGTAGTCGAATTTGGAACGGATAATCGAATTGTACAAGGAGATAAGGAGAAAGGGATCGCCTCCCCATTTTGTTGGAGAAAGAGCTTTCAGTAAGTTTAGTCTTTTAAGGGCAGAAGAGGAAAGGAAATTAATATGTTCATAAAGGGAAAGACGACTATTGAGAAATACACCGAGATAGCAGAAGCATTCCCTACGAGGGATAAGATTGGAGTTTAAGGATACAGAGACTAGAGCGGGATTAAAAGGACGGAGAGAAAAGACAATACAAGAGGATTTTAAAGTGGAAATAGAAAGGTTCAAAGAGGAAAGAGATTATTCCAAACTAGCTAGAGACGAATTGACACTTTCGTTAGCATCTACAATATCACGGGATGAGGAAAAGAGAAGAATGCCATCGGCAAAAAATAGAGAAGAGGAGTTCATAGAAAGAGAAGCAACAGAAATAGTATAAATATTAAAAAGAGTGGGACTAAGGCAGGATCCTTGTGGAAAACCACGTGAAACAACTCTTGTAACCTCGAACGAGGAAGAAGACAGGAGAATAGTACGATTTAACATCAAGTTAATAATGAGGGAAGAGAAATGCGTCGGTATGTTAATTGCTATCATTCTATCTCGAAGAGTAGGGAGATGGACATTATCGAAAGCACTGGAAACATCGATAGAAGTAGCTAAACTGTACTGTTTATCGATGAAAGATTTATAGATATAGGAAACAAAAAGACTGACGCAGTCAGCAGGACCTAAGCCTGGACGGAAACCAAACATATTAGAAGGAAAAACGTTATTGTGTTCGAGCCACCAGACCAGGCGCTTGTTAAGCATGCCCTCAAACAGTTTTCTGAGACACGATGCTAGGGCGATCGGACGAAGAGAGGAGTTTTTCTTAGGGATAGGAATGATAATAAAGGTGTTCCAGTCAGGAGGTGTGACTCCTCTGGACAAAAAGGAGTTGAATATACAAAGAAGGGTTCGGAGAGCAAGATCGGATAACTTTTTTAGGACAAAGAAGGGAATACCATCACGACCTGGAGTGGGGCTGGAAGATTTTTTGAGAATGGATTTTAATTCATTAATATTAAACGCAGAGGAAAGAGAATGAGAATTAGGGTTTTCCATAACAGGAAACGGGCAGGATTCATCAACGTTAGGAACATAAGCAGGAGCAACAGCATCAAGAAAAGAAGACAAACTGTCGGAGGAAATAGTATGGATAGAAGGACGTTCAGAAGAAGGGAATTTGAAAGCTCTGGCCATTTTCCAGATATGCTTGAGAGGAGTAGTTCTCGAAAAAGATGAACAGAAATTTTTCCAAGAGGATTTCTTAGACGATTTTAGAATAAACCTAGCCCTTGCATTGGCCCTTTTGTGGGCAAGAAAGTTTTCGCGTGTAGGATTTGATCGGAAAATTCTAAATGTAGCGCGACTATGATCGAAAGCGGCATTGCATTCTTCGTTCCACCAGAGGGACGATGCTGATCCATGATGGCCTGATGATGACGGTTTACGGGAAGGAGAAGACAGCGATAGAGCATTTGTAATCGAATTTAGGAATAGATGGTAATGGAGTACAGGATCAGAGCCATCTAGAAGTTTAGGAAGCATAGAATCAACTAAGGAGTGGAACAGAGCCCAATTAGTTTTCGATAGGTTCCATCGAAGGTAATTGAGAGGTTTTAAGCAAGGAGAAGAAGGAGGATTCTGGGGAGTAATTAGAATAGGAATATGATCACTACCATAGGAGCACATGAGAGTTGACCAATTGTAATGAAAACCAATAGAAGGAGATGAGAAAGTTAAATCGAGAGTACTATAACTAGATGCGCTCTTGTAATAGGTAGGAGAGAGATCATTAAGAAGGACTAAATCATTAGAAAGAACAAGATTTTCAAGAACAGTACCGTTGTTGTTATGGTTTGAGCAGCCCCATGAGGGCGACCGAGCATTCCAGTCACCCCCAATGATGAACGGATGCGGGATAGACCTGAGGAAAGAAACGAGAGGGAAGTGACGAAGATCGCAACTAGGGGGAACATAAATAGAAATAATATTAAGCGGACGAGCTGCATTGGAAGGAATGGAAATGTGTACAATATTAGGCTGATTAGGACTAGAAGGGGAATTAAAGGAAACATCATAAGATTTAAATAGAATGCCGTTCCTAATAAGAATAGCAGATCCACCATAACCATCGTCACGATCGCATCTGATTATCTTATACCCACGAAAATTAATATTCATATCCGACCGTAGCCACGTTTCCGAAATGAGAGCAACGTTAATACTATGAATGTCTAACAGACCCTCTAATGCATTTTTGTTGGCTCTAAGGCTGCGACAGTTCCACTGTAAAATATTAAAAGTACCCGGCATAGTAAATTATAGAAGGAAAAGACTTGAGTAGGGAAAGGAAAAAGAAATAAAGAAAAAACAAAAAGATAGAGGAGGAGGAAAAGGAAGAGAGACGAAGAGAGAGCCAGAAGAAAAATAGCAAGGTAGAGTAGAAAAAAAAAAAAAAAAAATTACAATATAAAAAAGAAAGACAGAAGGAAAGAAACTTTAATGGATGGAGGAAAATTGGGGCTAGCAAGATGAGAGGAAAGTTAATAAGAAAAGGGAAGGAACAAATAAAAACAATTAAACAAAAGTAGACTGTTGATGAAAAAAGGACGGCGATGGATGCTAGACTGGAATAAATAAAAGAGAAAATGAAAAGTAAGGAACAGGATTTTAGAGGCAACGGACAAAATGATTCGGAGTCCATTGCAGCTAAGTTGCATAACAGAGCGAAATTCGTAGTCGCTATGATTCTCGATAATTGTCTCAACTTTTATAGAATATAATGTAAATTACAATAGCGTAAAACAGTGTCAAAGTGCTGCTGTCTCAAAAATATTAAGACAAGAGTACAATGCAGAACGACACAAATAAAACCAATATATCTGAGCCCGACAGTGATTTTAGTCACAGCAGCGTCAGTACATTGAAATGTGAAAAAATAAATTACTACATGTCTGCCTCTGGGCATTACACCCAAGTATCTTAAAATCCGGCAAAAGACAAGAGTACAATGCATCATGATACGAATAAAACCAATATATCTGAGCCCGGCAGTGATTTTAGTCACAGCAGCGTCAGTACATTGAAATGTGAAAAAAGCAACTGCTGCTTGTCCGCCTCTGGGCAATACATTCAGGAGTCTTAAAATCTGGAAAAGGAGGAAATTAATATGAAAGGAAATATTGATAGTAATAATAATAGTGATCATAAAAAGAGAATAGGGAGAAAACAGAAAATGGAAAGAAATAAAGACAGAAAAAGCAGAGAAAAAACGAAATGGGAAAGAAAAGGCTAGCCCCGGTTGCATTCACTTTCACTTTATAACAAAAGTGAGAAGAAAGACTAATTAAGGTGAATGTAAGATAAAAAGAGAGGTAGGGAGTCAACAAGGGAAGGAGAAGAATCAATGTTATTGGACGCAAGAAGATCTAAAATCGCTTCAGCTATAAAATTTGCTGTAGGAAGAACAGTAGATGAAGGAACTTTGGAAGTAGAAGCGGAAGTAGAACTGGAAGCGTCATGAACTAAGGAATTACCATTAATGGAGGTGGAATTACTAGTAGAAGAAGAACTATTAAAAGCCCAACCATTAGAGGGCGACGGAAGGCGGTTAGAAGGAAGGGCAGGAAACTGTGGGGAAGGTTTAGTATAAGATTTAAAATTAGGACGTTTATGAAAAGTTGGGGATTTGGGCCGCGGAATAGATTTAGGAACTGTATGAGAGGACTTAGAAGATACATTAGGACAGGAAGCAGGCAACGAAGCACGGTCGGCATATGAGAAAGCCTGGGAAACTAAATTACTATTTTTAAAATTAGAAGCCTCATGGAAAGAGATGTTTTCGAATGCCATAATGCGCTTAATTTCCTTTTGTTTCACCCATTCCGGGCACGTACGATTATAAGCACAATGAAAGCCTTTACAATTCCGGCAAAGAGGGGGCTCTTGAAGATTATTGCAGTCTGATAAAGGATGTTTGGAGGCACAGTGAGGGCATATATTCGAAGAGCTACGACATTGTTTGGAAATATGCCCAAAAAGGAAACATTTCGAACACTGTGTAGGTAGTCGTACGCTAGGCGAAACAGGAAAACGGAGTCTGTAAATGGAAACAAAATCTGGAAGAACGGATTTGTGGAATTTAATTTCTACGGATCTAGACGGAATTTTAGTACCCTCGGAGGAACGATAGATACGACGAATGGACGCTATGGGAATAGACGATTCGATCCCCTCCGTAATATCGTCTTCAGAAAACGAAGGATGAACCCCTGAAATAATTCCCATTCTGAATAAGGCGCTATTGGGAATGTAAGCTTTAATATTTTTACTGAGAAAGAAGTCAGAATTAGATAAAAAGGAATTTGCAGTGGAAGCAGAAGAGAAGGTGACTGAAATGCGGTCCTTTCCTTGAGGAGAAACACTAAGAAATGACGAAGAAACAGAATTTAATAATCTTGCAAGAGCCAAAGGGTGATTATTGCCTATGTTCTTATCGTCATCTAAATTTTCGACAAAAACAATGAAAGGTCCCGGATGATCATTTACGAAACAAGTATTGGAAACGGCGGTAATGCAACTATTATTACTAGCACTATTATTATTATTATTATTATTATTATCACTATTGTTAATGTTACTATTATTGTTGTTGTTGTCGTTATTGTTGCTATTAATGTTATTACTATTATTATTAATAATGTTGTTAGTAGATGAATTATTTGAATTGATCTTAGTGTTATTATTAACAATGTTGTGGCTGAGATGATCGACAACATGGGAAACAGGGGATGTACTAGGTTCAGCCTCAGAGAGTTTAATCTCTTTCGGTAGAACAGAGGAAATGGGCGAAAGAGGATCAACAGATTTACGTTTTGAATTACTGTCCACGTCCATATTAATAGACAAATTGGTCGGCGGTTTAATAGCTTTAGCAGGACTTGGGGAGGAGGCCGCAGAGCGGCCCCCCTTGGCTGCGCTCATCTAACCAACTAAAAAGTAAATAAATAAAAATTAGAAACAAAAATGACGAAAAATTAAATCGTCAAGAAGACGAAGACGAAATAAATGAAATAAAAACAACGCTACAAGTTAACTTAAATTAGCGAAGCGACAAAGTTAATTTACAGCACAGATAAGAGAAATACACTAGAATAGTTAAATCGGAACAATCTCACCAGTTTTATCAGTTACGATGATATCGAACAATGCCGAAGAAATCGAAGACGACGTTACCGGAGAACAATTGTTATCTAATAAACAACGCGAATGAACAACCGCTTATCTACTCAATACTCAATTTATGTTTACCAATTTTTATTATTATTCACATTTTTTTTTTTTTTATCCCTATTCCCAATAACTTTGACTGTTTATTTGTTCAATTTACAATTTTTACTATAATCAGGCACCATCCAATTAAGTTTTTGGTTTCCTGTAATCCTATTTTACAATCCTATTAAATTAATATTTTCTTAAACTTAAATATACTAGTTTTAAACTTTTTTTTCCCTACCCTGGGCGCGTCAGCGGCCTTGACCCAACAACATGAAAAATTAAGAGATAGAATTAAATAGCCGGGCGGTCAGATTATTTTTGTAATCTGTCTATTAGCAAAAATAAACTGCGAAACCAGCATGCATATTTTCTTAATACTTTACGAAAATCTAGAGATAAACTACAACCTTTGAATCTCTAGCGTATTCTATGTTTTCTGATATGGTTGTTATATGATCAAACAATGCAACATCCCCGTGCATTTATGTATGATGTAAAAAACCATTTCTACCGAAAAAATTACTTTTGCACGAGCAAGATAAAATTTTACTCTTTTTAAACATTTTTCAAAAATTTTTAAAAAAAAGTTGACGGTACCGTAAATTGATCTGTAATTAGACGTATCTGAAACGATTCTTATAAACTCGTGTAATTATACCAAATTTTAAAGTATTTGAAAAGATTCATTGATCCGTTTATTAGATATATTAAGGATTTTATGAATAACCCGGTTTTTCTTTACAAGGACAATTAAAATATCGTCAAATTCGGAATGCTCATTTGCGAGGGATATTACGGCGTTTCTAACCTCATTTTTAGAGAACTCAACAAATTCGAATGAATAACGATTTTCATTAAATATATTCGAAATATACTTTAAATTTTTAATATAAAACGGACAGAACTTCTCTGGTTGTTTTCAAGATTCGCGTGATTTTTTTATATTTCAGGATCATTTAGAGCTTTACTTCGTCGGATTTTGTAATCTTTTTTTTTTTTTCCCGTTTCGTTACTATTGTGACAAGTATCAATATCAAATTTCAGCATACTGCTGTATAGCTCGATCGTCCAAAATCGTAGTTGAGGTTTGGATTTCTTTACGCTAAAAAACCGCAAAATAATCATTAAAAATTCGTGAGAAAAATTTCTTTACAGATATTATATAGTAGAAAAAATAGAATTTTACATTTTTCAACTTCTTAAATTTTTTTAATAACATATTGAATTTTCTTCTATTAAATTAATATTAACAATAAATTAAATTATACATCTAAATTAAGGAAATCATTACACTTATGAACGGGAACATTTTTATAAATTTTCAATACTAAAATATTATCACCTGACCGTTAATGTGACCTTTCAGTAGAGAAAACGATCTCTCCGTATTACAAAACAAAACCGGTATATGTATACATATAATTATTATTTATAAGTAATTGGCATAATCAATTAATTTACGTAATTGACTAATTATCATTAGCGGTTTTTAAAAAATCCGCTCATTAGTAGCTTTTCGAACGATTAGCAGGTTTTCAAATAATAAATAAATGGCATGCTTTTTCGGTGTTACTCTAATTTGGGGATTATTCATCGGACAATTATTAGGGAAAAGATTTATTTAATTACCCCGTTTTAATTACTTATATTTTGTACTGCGAGCCAATTTTTTTTTTTTTTTTTTTCTTTAGCGGTTTTTTTACGTGAATAGTTAAAACTTTATCTCACGTAATTTTTAAACAATTTTCTCAGTAAACTTTGGTAGTAATTAAATTTGCTTTTAGTAGTTAGATGTTTTATTAAAAACATCGGGATCGTTGTTTTTTTCCTTTTTTTTTGTTTTCAAGCCCCTCTTTAGGCATATCAGTAACGGATCTTCGCCCAGGAAGGACACGAGGGAAAAGGATCAGTTAGATGTAGAGTCGGTGTCAAATATTGATAAGATAAAAGAACTGAGGATGGGAACAACGGAGATCGACGGAAACGATAAGATATACAAGGTACAATAAGGATTAGGAAGTTTGAGTGATAACAGGTTGGAGTACAAAGAAGTACGTTGGTTCACCAGGGATGGACATTCAAAGAAGATATGGTCAGGATCACAGAAGGCTTCGTCGTCAGGATGAAAAGGGCAACTAGAGGATAAAGCGAGACGAAATCGAAAAATGACCACCGCATTGAAATAATTAAATAAGGTGGTTAATCTGTTGTATACTTTTATGGCAACTTACAATCATCGATAAATATAAATTGAATGTAAATACTTAAAGTTTAAGTGATAAACTAATAATTTCTTTATAATTTTAGTTTTTTATATATTTAAGTGAAAGTTCTTCCGTTAGATATTGTTGAATTAAATTTTGAAAATTACTACGACGAAAGCTTAGAACAAAAAATTAGTCTATTCGTTAGATAAATTATAAAAAAAAAAACATAAATGAACGATAACGCTTCTCGTATTTGTCAAAAAAATTAAAAATTTATCGATAATTATAACTTTTAAGTCACAAAAAGTGTAAATGTACGATCAGTATTAATCGGAAACTAACTTTCTCTTCAATGTGGCAATTTTATTTTTACTTTTTACTGTTATTTAAAGTGAACTTTTAGTATTTTTTAAATGCGAAAAAAAAAAAAAAAAAAGCCGACACGTATATTATTTAAAACTAAAAATACTTTCATTTTGCAATAAGACGTAAAAAGAAGAGTATAATAGCGAAATTTTATAGCGGCTAGCAGAAACTAGCTAATAAATGTCACTTTTAGAACGGGCGCATATTTTAGTCGCTTTTAAAGGTAAATTTTAGAATCGACGGATATCTGATAGATGGGATTTCCAAGGTTCGTTGTCCATCACGACACCGAAGGTAATGTACCATTACTAGTGTTCGCAATCATATATGCTAGTGTGAGAAAGGTCGGTCAATGATCTTTTCTATTACATTGTCGTTCAACTTGGCAAATTACGCTAGGGGAAAAAAGAAACACGTTGAGTTTTAGATGGTTCGAAGATTTTTAAATATTTTCTTTCTATTCTGTTTGTTTATAAAAGAAAAAAGTAAAATAATAAAAAAAAAAAGGTTACGAAAGATGCGTTTTTTTATTTGAAGGAAGATGCCTTTTTATCCACTATAAGATAGACGAAGAAGAATAATCACTTTTTTCGTTAGTTGTTTCACAGGGTACTCTTTTCAATTTGCAATTGAAAAGAAAAATTTACAGCCTTATCTTTTGCGATCAACAACCTCTACGTATTTAACAAAACAAAATATCCTTTTTTTTTCCTTTTTTTTCCCCACAAAAGGCTAATTTAACAATAGCCTTATACAAAAAGATCAAAAAACGATAACCTTTCTTAGATGGCGTATTTCCTATCGGAAGTTATAGATTTTATATGACATTCACTGTGACCTTTCTGATTTTTCAAAAATAACCCCGTAGTTATAATATGAAAATTATTAGAAATATTTTTTAAGAAACCTGAAAACGCTAAAAACAATCAAAATCTGCTCAAAACGTCCAAAATATGCATTTCATATGCACCGTTATATTGGTTTATTTTTCATTTACAAGTCAAAGCATGAGCAAAAAAAATATACATCATTGCGCAAAACCCGAGCTGTAGTTATTATATGTACGATTTATTTTAATTAAAATGTGTATAATTCGCTAAATATGTAAAGTTTTGCTACTTTTGAGCGCTCACTCTTGGGAATTTATGATTTATAATTTATTTGATCATTTACAAGATTTTGTTCATGTGCATTAGAGGCAATTTTATCAATATTTATGAGTAAGATCTAAATTTTGATACTTTTTAACTAATTTTTTCGTTTAGTGCCAATTTTTTTTTTCTTCTACAATTAGTTTAAATGTTCAAGTAAACACTTCAACGTAATATGAAGCCGCTTTAATAATTCTCAAATTTTATAATTTTCAGATTTGTTAATTTTCTCCATCGTCGCATGCGTATTACTAAAAATGATTCACCGTTTTCAGAGTCATCGATGGTTTTGTATATTCCAGGATTTTCGGTTTTCCAAATTCTTTTCTTTATTATCAGTCCGCGAGGTTTTAGTTAAACAACTTCAGCTCCGTTGTTCTGAGTTTTTTTCACCGTCTTAAATAGATTTTTGTAACAAAATTGCATTATTCTAAATCTATTTCGGATTGGTTTTTGTAATTTTTCTGTTCATAACCAACAATTAACAGTGGTACAATGGAGCGTGAAAATTTTCGGCTAAGTTCTCGCAAACAATACGTAATATTTTCACGAGCCATTTTTCGAGCTCTGTTCAACCCATTTTTTATCTTCAAGGTCAATTATGTTATAGGACACTTTTGCTTTCAGAAGACTGAAGATAGCTGAAAAGAAGCGCGTTCTTCCAAATTTCATACGTTTATGAGTGTCTAAAAATCACAATTTTGAGCATTCCCGATTCACTGATTAAATGTAAAGAGCACATTGTCAAGAAGCGCTCGAATCTGACACGCTGATTAGGTTTGATGTGATAATTCTGAAAAAAATCGGAATTCAATAAAAATTCAACTAGGCGCGGATTCCGCACGAAATAACAATTCTTTTTTGTTAAATTATTATCCAAAGGAAAGGGAAAAAAGGAAACGTCAGTGACAAGCATTTTAAACGCTGTAATTAAATATCATTTGGTTTCACAAATATCGGAACAGAGAGATATAAAATCCTACCGAAAACACAGATATGCAAAATAATAGGTGGTCGAGATTATTTGAAAAAAATAACTGTTAATTGCAGGATAAGTGCATAAAAATATTACGTAGACTGAAAAATTTATAAAGCAAGTTTTCCAGGGAGTCAGTCAATATTGCTTAGTTGCACAATTGAAATCTGCCGTGTTTTACATGGAAATATTTCAATTTTTGCAACATTTTTCCGTGCTCTACAGGACACAGTTTAAATAAATTTCTACATTTCATAATTTTTTTCAGATATTCCTATCGAGAAATTGGTCAGATTTTTTACCTGCAGGTTTAATTTTTTTTTTTTTTGCGATAGAGTAGTGAAAAATGATAACTTTCTGTATTATTCACTGATTATCGCGGCACGCACTCTTTGATCCTTAAAAAAACGGTTCAAAATTTATAATTAGAATCCCTTAGAGCAGCGGTTCTTAACTTTTAAATGATGAGGGACCATTTGACAAAATTTCTGACCTGCCATGGACTACCAACTGTATTTAAAGATAATATACAGTATAAACAAATAAAGGGTTGTTTTTTTTTATTTTTTTTTTTTTATTATTTGGGCTCGCTGACAAAGAGCGTTGACCCATGTTCGACAAGAAAGAAAAGTATTGCTGAATTAATTATTTAGATTCGTATGCTGTCAGATATCGCATCAATGGAGGATATAAGATGAGCGACAACAGTTAACGAAGGAAAGGAGAGAACAGATGCAGCACTACTATAGGGAGCAGGAATATTAAGTGTCTCAATAGTGTTGGGAGTAGAGAGGTAAACGTTCAGACGGCAGTGTGGAACATTCGAAAAGAATGTGGTTAGAATTACATTCGTGGATATCATTTGGAGGATGTAGCAGACAGTAAGGAGAGTCTGAAAATCGATAGCGAGATGAAGAAAGCAAAAACTATGATCGAAGAGCGCAACCGACATAAAGAGGAAATGAAATAGCGCTGCAAAGACGGAAATTCATGAAGCCAAGGATTAACTGGAAGATACGGCTGAATAGAAAAATTTAAGAGGAAAATTGATTAGAAAAGGAGGAAGGATATGAATCTGACCAAAACCTGTAATGGAATATTTTAGATAATGCGCAAGTAAATTATTAGCAGTGAACTTATTAATGGGGAGGTCCATTAACAGCTGCACCACGAGACAACTGATCAACTCTTTCATTTCCTTCTGTACCAACATGAAATCCAAAGGAACTCAATCTGAACGTGGTAAGTTTGGAAAAGATTATGGATAATCGAGCGAATACGGAGAATGATAGGATCACAAGAAGGATGAGAAAAAACAGATATGAGATAGTTTTTTTAAAAGACTCTTACCATTAGAGATAATTAGGAATTCTTATTATTGTCTCGTACACTAAGGATATGTAAAAAATGGCGGTTGTTCCATCTATCTATAAAGAAGACACGAATAAAATTGTGCAAAGTCAAAAGTATATTAATTTTTTTTTTTACGAAAATTTTACATTACAGAAGTAAGTATATTATTTGAATACAATTTTTCTAACTGCGTACTCTTTGCTAACTTTTGAATGCTTGGTTCAGTGCTAATCAAAGCCAAACGCATATCGACACTGGCATTCAACCAATTTCGGGGCTTGTTTTCAGTTATCAGAAACGCCGAGAACCTCTGCTCGCATAAATATGTCGACGAAAATAAAGCTAGGTAACGTATAGCAATTTCTTGAATCCTTGGGAAAGAAATTACCTTTTGACTGCAAACATTATATAAGATTAATTCCAGTTATGAATATGTATCGTTCAAGTTACTATCGTGTTGCATTTCAATCACTCCTTTTTGAATTTCACCAAACACCTCAGAAACGTTGACAATGAAAGGAATGTAGATCACTTTCCGAATACCGTTGTGTCCTCTCAGTCAGGAAAATAGCGATTGAATTCACTTTTTTAAGTTTTCAAACGGAGTATCATGTTCATTTCTCTTTTAATCTCAGCACACTGTCCATCAATAATTTAATTCAGCGTATCAAACGCAGAAAAGTTTTCTCTTTCGGCCTTGTTGATCCATAGCTCGATTTTAACGATAAGTGCACTGATTTTATCTTCGTACGCAAATATATTACTCGTGCCTTGCAATTTCGGATTTCTCGAGCCTTTCGAACAAATAAGCAAAACGTATTTGAAATTTGGACTCGCAGAACTGACCCAGCAACTCTTTGTTCTCCTTGTTAGTTAAAAAATATTTGTGTACCTGCTCTCTCAGTTCGTACAACCTGTGTCGTTTTAATGTGGTATTAGACGAATTTCTTTTGCGGTTCCCGTCCGAAAAGCTCTTCTTTCAGGTTTTCTTAACGTTTCCATTGCTTAATAATCGGGGAATTATTAAACCTGCAAAATTTTCTAATTTCTACTTTCATTCACTATGCACATTGTGTATGCAGAACGTTAAAATAACACTTCAAAATTTGACAGTATCTCTGCCTTGTTATATTTGAAATATTTACAATTTCATAATATGCACGCATATTTTCAGTCGCTTTTTTCCCTTGACATAGCGAAAACTCTCATAATTGTAGAAAGTTGAAATTTTCGCTATTTTCAGACGTTTGAAATTTTACAGCAAATTTCGTTTGTTATACTTTTACTTATATCCTATCTTAAAAAATCAATTTTTTAGCATTCCTGTTTAATCTGTGCATATCGACAGCGCTAGCCAGTTTTCCTAACCTGTTCGCATACACTTACTATACGGTAAGAATTACGTTGTAAATTTTGATCATTTTATACAAAGTATAGAAGAGAAAGAGACCGAAATGTAAGCAAGAGGGTCCACACAGCCCCTTGCGAGGCCAAAATGACGAGTTCATATATGTATAGATATATATTTATATACATAAGGAAATACGATAATTTTTGTCTAAAAAGTGGCAATGTAATGAGAATAGATATCAAGTAGAACGTGCGCCGATGGGAATATCATCCGCCTAATTGCCGAGACCAGATCGTTCTATTTCACGTTTACACCAGACGCACGAATGATAACAATTAATTCTCCAGCTATCATTAGACCTTGTGCATTGCGAGCGTAAACTTTACAACACATGCTGTCTGTTCAGAGGGATTCATTTTATGGCTTGAGTATTGCACAGAATTGGTAGTCATTTTAAGATTAGCTGGAAAGATCAGAAAGAAAAGTATCCTTAACGGAATACTAGAGCACTCTGTTGCTAGAGCGAGCTACTTTTATACGAGATTGTAGACATAATATCAAAATAAACTAATTATACGAAGATTGGAATAAAAGCTACAAAGACAATTGTCATAGAAATGGAAAAGCATTGCGGAATATTAAAAAATTGATAGAAACAAGTTCATGGAGTTGCGAAAAAAACTTAAATACAGATTATATAATAAAGATTTCCTGGATAGGCATCTTGGCACAATAGCTCATTGAGTTAGGATGAAAATTAATTAATAATTACGGATGGTCCTCGCGTAGAATATAGTATGTCATCATGGAAAATCGAATGATGAAAGAAAGCTTTTTGTAAATAAATTATTGTCTAAGTTGCATAATTTGCCAATACTAATTTCTAAATTGGTACGTTTTTGCCGGACAGTAAAGATTAAGAATATTGAAACAGACAGACGCGTAAAAATATAAAATAGTTTTTGGTTAAAACTATTTCAAATTTGCTATAACACTTATTTAAGGTGTTATATACAGTAGTTGTAGCGGGCGAAATGACGACATTTTCACAATTTTTTTTCGACAGCATAATAAATATTTATTTAGAAACTATCAACAACATCGACTAGTACATGTTTTGAGTTACTTGTTCAATTTTTTTCATAGAAAAATATTTGAAAATAGCGGAACAACAGCTGTTTTCCGGGAGTGCCTTTTTTTGGGCATCACTTGCGGTGAACATGATAACTCGAGAACGGTTTATCAGAAATACGAATTTTAAAAACATTTTTTGTTAGTATACCGTATTTTCTAGTAGATGAACGAAGGATTTGTCAAAATTTTAATTTAAAAAAATAATGGCGACGGTTTTAACAAAAAGTTCATTTTTGCGAGGTGTTAAATTTTTGTTTTTTCATTCTAAAAGAATTTTTTAAAGAAAAAATTCAAAATCTTTCTTTTAGCGATTAGCTATTATCATTATAAGTAAGTGGTATAAATTTGGTATTGATCGGATTGATTGTTTTTCAGTAATCGAGGTACTTTCAAAAAAAAAACCGATCCTGAGACAATCGCGGTTAATGTTGCACATAACTGCGATTTTAAAACCAAGCCCTCGTCTACCGGTTGGTACCAATTTAATATCACCATCACACTCCTCACACTTCACCAACTCCAAAATTATCGTAAAAACCCGAATAAAATTTAAAATGCGATACCCGATAAAATTGTCTACGGGCACGGTGACCTCATGGTCAACCTTTAGTGTTTTATCGAGACACACTAAACTACTCTGATCGGTCTGCGCGGTTTTTAGGTTGAAATATTGTTTTCTTCGTTTCGGTCTATCTTTTTGCGAAATCCTGTAAATACTCATCGGACATATTTATGATACAAAAAATTTGATGTTTCCACGAGCGAACTTAAAGAAAAAACTGTCGCTCTGATGTTACACGTCCGAATGTACAAATGCACATCCACACTAATGCATATGCACACTTATACATATGCTCATACTCATACCCATACATTCACCCACATGCATAGATAAACAAGCAATAGATTACAATAATGTAAATGTTACTTATTTATAATTAGGAATCAATGAAGCGATTTAAAACCTTGGATAAGTAATAATTAGCAGCTGTGTTATTTCTTGACATTATTATAGAACTTTTTTAGTGCTTCCACATATACTTTTAATTAAAGGTAATACATACATAAAAGCGCCTGTATATTGCTAACACTCAGGCACTCAAGTACTACTATATTATTACCTTGCTCAAGTTCACAAAAAAGATACTTTTGATCTTGTTTTTTTTTTTTTTCTTTTGTGAGTGTTAATAAATCATTATCAGTGAGAAATTCCCGGAGATACCTTCGACGTTTTTTATAATTTAATAACAATACCTTTACCGCTTCAGGTAACGAGTTGTACAAAGTAGGTCCTATATAAACTGCTTGACTTCTGACATGGTACTTGTTAAAGTGTGGTGTTTCTGCTGTTTGTACGTTGCAGCTTCTAGTTATTCCTTGTTTAATGAAGATATTAAATTTGGGTTTATTTTTTAATACATACAAGATAATTTGAGTCCGGTAAAGTTTTGTTAAATTATAAGGTATTATGTTGTATAGAATTATTTTTGGGAATTAACAATACCCTTAAGAACTGATTTTTGTAATTGGTTTAGTTGTTTAAGTTGATATAGTGCTGCCTTACCCCAATGTATTATACCATAGGTTAGAACTGGCTTATATAATGACATATATAGATGATACAATTGCATAGAATTAAAGTAATCTTTTAGATAATAAAGTATAAAGTTCAGTTTTCTCAGCTTAGACGCTAGGGTTTACTCCAAGTTAATTTACAATCCAACACTAGTCCGAGATATTTAATTTCAAAAGCTCCTTCTATAATAATAATAATAATAATAATAATAATAATAATGTTAGTGATAATGATAATAGTAATAATAATGAAGTTAAAATGTTCCTAATATTTTGAAGGAATTCAAGAGTTTTGATTGTACGTAAATTATTAATGATTCTGTACTCTGAAATAATTTACTTTAAAGTACAAAATTACTATTAATTTACGTCTAGTCAAACCAGATATTAAAGACTTCTCGACTTTAGGAAACATTCTAGTGATAAAACTTTTCAAGTCCTACATCTATGACAAACTACTTATACTGTAACAATTTGGGTGGGATAATGAAATTTCAAGTGGTTCATTCCTAAACTTCTTAACAAATTGAAAATGAAAAATCTTAATTAAACCTTGTTCAATGCTCAAGTCTTATCAGGTCATGGGAACTTTGAAGGGTATTTGAAAGGTTTAAGTTAAAATATTCACCCACGAGCAAACGAGGTTAATAACATTTAACATCTGATATTTCACTGCAACTTAGGTATACGAAATTAACATGAATACATCGCTTACTCTTGATTTGTAAAATTCGAGTACACTATTGCAATTTTTCAGTAATGCTATAAAAAAGAAGCTTATTTCTAAACTACATAACCCATGATCAAACCTTTAGTATACTCTTTTTATGTATATGTATATATGTGTACGTGAAAGTGTATGTGTATGTATATATTATATATGTACTTATGCATGTGTGTGTGTATATCTATAGGAATTCTAATTATGTTTATTTTGTAGTAATTCACGTATCAGCATATTGATTATCTTTAGTATTTGCAATTGATGACTAAGTTTATTCACGACTGCGTTGCATTCCTCATTCGAATAAAATAAAATAAATAAAAAAATAAAGTAAAAGGAGAGGAAAAAAGAAAAATTATTCCATAAGTATTATACTTATTTATGTAATTTTGCCTAGCAGGATCTAAAGAAATTTGTAATTTAAATTCTTTATTTTTCATTTATTATACTTGTACTTATGTCATTTTTTATTTTTTTTTGTTTTTCTGCTTCTTTGTTCGTATTTCTCATAAATATACTTGTCCCATCGGTTAAATCCGAACTGAGGTGCAAATGAAAAAAAAAAAAAAAAAAAACAATTAATGATAATAAAAATAATAATGATAATGTTACCAGAGAACGTTTATTTTATTTTACTTTGTTTTCTTACAGAAAGGTGGTCGGCGAAATGATTTATAAAAATAATTTCATGTGATTCATTAATTTTATGACACACCATTAGTCGTTTACACCGTAATAAAGCTTATCTTTAATGTGCCAGAATACGATAAAATGAAAACTATTGAATCAGTTTTATGTTTAATAGAATTGTACATTTTCCAAGAGAAATAAGCTCTACCCTTTACTTACGTATAAAATTATGACCAGTCTTGTAGAAAAATCAGACCTGATCTGAAAATTTTGAATTATTGTTGGATTAACTTGAAATGATTTTTACTAGGGTCTGTTAAAGTTGTAAATAGATGACATAAAAAGTAAACACCTCACTTAATAGATACCGAATAGGTCTGTTTCGGTTAATTTTATTTAAAAGGCAGACTAGCATCATACTCGTAATGTTGTAATGCTAACTCGTACCTTACAAAATGATCAAAATTATAGATACTGAAGAAATATAAATTCGTTATACTGCCTTATTGACGTTTCATTAGAAATCAGAGGAAAAAAAGGAAAACGTAACACAAGTAAAAATTGAAAAACAAGTATTTCTGGTTTAAACAAGGTAGTATATTTTTGGTATACAGACAAGCCGAAAATAATGGTGCCGCCGCTGATAAGATCTGCCATTTTGGATAAAAAACTTTTGTTTAAAAATTATTGCTGTTGGAGGCGCAAAGTAATAATAATGATAGTAATGATTAGTAATTACAGTTCTTTATATCACCTCAAACGAAACTGAGTTGAAAAACTTTTGGCCGGGTAATTTTGTTTTTTTGTTGCTTGTAGCTTGTGACAACAACATTCTTCAAGAACCGTTTCGTAATAATGCTTATCTGATATTCCGGAATAAATAAAATGAATACAAGCCCATTCAATATATACTATTTCTTTCAGCCGTATTACATAGTCATCATCTCTGTGTATGTGCTATGACACTAACTAACCCCTATTTCCACGAAAAACACGAAAACACTGTGATAAAGAAAATATTTTCATTTAGTGAAAAATAAAATGTGGAAGAAGATAAACTTTAAATCAGATAACTTTTCTAATTGCTTTTCTTCTTTTTATTTATAAATGTATACGTATATATATATATATATATATAGATATATTAAAGCAAAATGTTCCAGTGATTAGTTATCAAGTGTAATCGCGTGTGCATAGTTCCAAATCGGTTAATTGTTTTGGTTATTTGGCGCGATAAGATTTAATGTTTTGTAAAATACATATCTGACTATTCGGTGAATTTGCTAATGGCCCTCACGTCTGGTCTGTTCGGGTTTCGGAGTAGCCCCGAAGAACACATTCCAAGATCGATAAACGTGATACCTTTGTTAGTTGCTTACCGACGTCGTCAAATACTTACGCACCCATGAATCCGATTTTTAACGCGAAGCACGCTTTCTTCTGTAATTAGCGGAGAAGAAAAGGAATTATAAACGCTGTAAATAAGCGAAATTCTGAAAAATGTTGAATTCGGCGAGAGGATTAAAACTTGTTCATCGATTTTATCGTTAACCAAGGTAAATATCAAAATTTCAACGTTTGCTGCGGTATTTTTGGTAGGGAATCGTAAGAAACATTATTGTTTTTTTCTTAATTTATTTGTATTCTTTCCCGTTTGTAATCTCGATGAGACGATAAGTGCAGTATTACTTACCATTATCGGCTTTATTCTGTCAACCTAAATACTTATTGTATCTTCCTGGTTTTCAACAAATGCTCAAAAAATCATATAAAAAACTGTTATGCAACTGTGTCGATTTCTGTAGAAAGCGTCAAAAAACTAGCATCACCTTAAATTTTGATAACTCCCCATTTCATTTCCATCCCACTGCTAAGTTCCCCTTAGACTACCGTTTGATCAGAAACTATCTTATCGTCCTCATACAATACCAGTCTTAAAGTTATAAATATGTCATAAACGTTTACCTATGCTTAAGTGTTTATCAAACGTAAAGTATAATGTAATCCCAAAAACTCTCTTCTTTCCATATATGAAACTTTAATCGTTTCTAGAATTAGTTATGGGTCCCACCAGCTTTTCCTTACTTAAATCCCTTAATTTGGTTCACCGTACGTCTCTTCCCACGCTACTTACACACAAATCCTCCTTGTCCATTATTTTATGTGCCTTGTTAGGTATCCCTACATTAAAATATTTTAGAGACTTTTACTGTTAGCGTGAGATCTTTAGCCTTATTTCTCGTAATCATGTTGCTCTATTCATATATATATATATATATAAACTCGGACATTTTGGCCTCGCAAGGGGCTGTGCCACTTAACCCCCCTTGCTTATATTTCTGTCCCTTTCTCTTCTATACTTTGTGTAAAATGATCAAAATTTACAACATAATTCTAAATCGGTCCATATGAATATAATAACATAATAACAAAAATCCAATTTTATATAACAAACGTTATATAAAATTGGAACATTTTTTTTTACATTTTTCGTTACATAAAAATGGGACATTTTTTCTAATGGGGGGCAGCCTAAGAATTACGTTATAATTAATATGTATAACTTTTCTGATGTTCCAGAATTCCCCGGTGTTCCATTGCTAGAAATTCTGGCTCTGTTATCGCGTCACAATAAAAACATCCCTTCCCTCCTTGATCCGGTCTTTAACTCCCTCATACCGCCATGAAACTTTTTGACCATTAACTTCCCCCTTGATGAAATACAATAAACCTTTATATACGAAACGGTCTGGTATCATTTCGCCTAAAAAGAAAGTGGAATGACTCATAAAATAATAATAATAATAATAATAATTTGAAAAAGTCTACTTGGCAACAAGGTCACGTTTGGTAGGCAGAAAAAAAGATTACCCTGGCGCAGCGGGGGAACACTCGATTTTTAACCGAGAAAGCGTCCTTCACAAACAAGGCCGCATTTGCCCACTGCCTAGACCGCCCGAGAAATTGAATGATTGTTACCCAAATTTTATTATTTTTCTAGCTCGGACAGCGTCATTAAAGTTCATAAGAAATGCCGAATCCGTCTCAATATACGAAAAGTCACTGCATACTAACTACTATACGCTATGAAGTCGTAATTTGTTCTGGCTTCGGTCTTATTCAGAAGGAAACTATTCTTCTATCTTGAATATTATAAGTTGTCGCTTGTGAATAAAACAAAAATTTTGAGTCAGTCTAATATATGTAGTAATGGATGTATCATTTATAAAAACAAATCGAGCAGGTAAATAATATATATATCTAATATTTGTAAATTGAAATATTTATTGCAAATTACGTTTTAAATGAAATGGTATTCAATTAGATTTCGGCAACAGAGAATAAAAAATATTATCATCTATTAAAAATTTTTTCTCTTAATTGCTATAAATTTTTGTTTTGTACGTCAAAAGTATATTATCAAATGTTTGGTTAATTGAATATTAAATCGTGATCTTTCCGGCAATTTATTGAATTAAGACACTTTAAATAGTAAAATAGGAGGTTTTTTTTCTTTATCTTTTTTTGGATTTGACGAAAAATGGCGTCTGAATCAGTAAAATGGTCGATCCACATGAATATGAGTTATGCGCGAACAAACAAAAAAAAAAAAAACATACGCGACGAACACATAACCTCTTTCTATTTGTAAGTCGGAAAAAATTAAAAATTAAAGACAAGTCTATTGACACAAAAAATTTAAAGTATACTATTAGATTAATAAGTCATTTTTGCTTAATATTAACTTTACTTTTCGTTTATTAACTTTTTAAATACACCTTCTTTTTGATGGGAAATCGTCCACTGCTAACAAGTCCAACGCAATAAGAAAAAAAACAAATAAACAAATGAAAATACACTTTCTGCCTCTTTTTAAGATTTAAAAAGAAAATATTCGAAACAAATTTCTGTCCAAAACGAAAAAAATAAAAATTATTCTGTTTGTTTTTTAACGAGGAACTTACGATAAAACTGTAGCATAAATGTGTATTGTTTTCAATTTGTAATCAAAGCGTTTGTTCATTTACAACTCTTTATCTAGATTATTTTTCTTTTTTTTTTCTGCAACTCCGAACACTTCAATGTTCATGTCACACTAAATATCAATAAGGGGCTTTCTATATACTGACTGATAAGGGGGTGGGATTTATACAGCACTGGACTTCGAATGGAATAACTTGCAAATATTAATCGAAGTCGTCGTTTCGCGTATATGTACATTAAACATTTTTAGCGATATTTTTTCGCTTCTGATTTTCATATAAACGTTTTTGTTGCTTTTCGGAAAGGAAAAAAAAACTTTAACAGTGGAATCAAATAGCAAAAAAATGATGCGTTTAGTCTGTGTAAAATTCGACAATGATGACGCGCTATTGCAAACACGAAATCATTTGTATGTTTGTCTGATTTTTTTTTTATTACCTGAGTAACCGAAACCTTAAATTTTAGCGAAATGGGAAGTCACCCAATTAACAACAGCGCAACAATTCAAAAATACTCCGATTTCTATTTTGCTTCACAAACTCCACCAGAGCCACCCAAGATGTTGCCTTGTCTCCCACTACTGTTCCTTTGAAACTTTTAACATAACCCAAGAAATACACCTCGATTATAGTTATTCGATCTGTCTGGAATATTTTCTTTTTTAGAGCCCCCATCTCAGATGGTTCTTTTAGTGTCTGATTCATCCACGGCTTTATCGATAATCTCTAATTCTATCTCAAAAAAAGAAAACAATAAAAAAAACAACTTTACACTAAGCAAAAATAGTGTATAAACTTTTAGAAAGGAAATGCTTCATTTTGTGTTCAGTCACGCTGGCATTGCCAGAGATGAACGCTTTGAATCTGTCCGATCAGCAGTAGTACGTTGTTCTTTGCCTAATAATCTCCCTTCTCATCAGACATAATTTTGAATAATCTCACTGGCCCCCCTACTCTCATTAATTCCGTTGGGCTTAGTACCATTATGAAAAGCTTAACTTCACAATTTCCAACGCCCTGTCAAGGGTATGGGACTTCTTTTACTTTTACACGTCCTCGTGGAAAGCTCATTAGTACTCGTGCTGCTACACATTTTTGACCATGGTGGCTAGAAAAAATCATCTCCCCTCGCAGGTACACTTAGCCGCCTGCGCACAGGACACATAGTCTTGTCGCATAATTTTGTTTTTTAAAAAACTCCCTCCCTTTTCTGTTACCAGAGTGTTACTCCTTCTCTAGAAACTTCGCGATTGTTCAGTACTTAACATCCTTGACAATTCTCCGACTGCGATTGTAAATCTGTTTTACATTAAAAATAGCAGAATATCCATAAGATTGAATCCACACATTCGTGTAATAGCCGTTGTAGTTAAACACAGTACGGCATGTTATGTTTCATATATGTATATATACAACAAATTAAAAACAATTTTTAACACATTCACTAAAGAAGGAACGCTACCCAATTGCGGTTATTCCGTAATTGCTACGTTTTAATAAAAATAAGTCGGGGGATCCTAATGAAGCCCGATTTGACACCATTTCTTCGAGAGACCGTGTTGCGCATTTCTATTGAAAATATTCTCAGCCAGCGAAATTAACTGAATCGTTTTTTATATTCACCATCGAAGGATCTGCAATGGTTTGTATTTGAAGGTCTTTCCACATATCACGCTACCGACACGATAACGACTTGTGCCTGGAATTGTTGAATAATGGCAATGTGCCGGAATTCTAGTTATTCTCTTCTTCCGTATAAATTTTAAGATGGCGTGGCGCTTTGATATTTTCACCGATGATGGCATTGAATACTATGATATGCCAAGCTACATTTGTTTCCTGATTATGTGATAATTCCCAATTAATCCTTATGCTTACACCAAGTATAGCCGGTGTAGTATTTTATCTCACATTTAGCGGGAATTGCCTGTTGCATTATATTTCTGTATGTGATTTTTACTTACTTTTATTCTACATATTGAACCAGTTTTTTATATGTGCCGGATTATCCTGCTTCGGAGACTACGACAAGTCAATAATGCCAGTTGTTTCATCCGCCAGCGCGGCTGTGTGTTGCACTTTATCAGGAACGCCAGGATACACCAAGTGCACTGGGCGTGCTCATTCGAAAGCTCCGCTTACATTGACGAGGAAATTATTCGTCTGTCAGATATTATTTATACTGGTAGGTAATTTTTGCTTCCGTTCTTGTTACATCTCTGTATGGCATACTTTATCGAAGGCTTTTGTCTAGGAATATCACGAACATTTTTCCTCTCGAGGGTTTGATTTAAAAAAAAAAAAAAACATCAACTATTCCCGATAGATCTGATTTCTAAAGCCAAATTGTCGGCAGAGAATTATTGAAATGAAACTTCTTATCGCGCGGTAGGGAAAAATTTTGGTACGGTAGAAAAAAATTTTGATTACGTAAGTGTATATGTGTAAGTATGTAAAAGTGTCCATCTGGGTCTAGTAGTATACCAAAATGAGTAAATGTATAGTTAAGTATTTATACTACGGGACTTCGTATAGTATACAGTTCATGAGCATTCTCATATATATACATATATATGTAATAAGTACGTGTACACACCACTCTACAGAAAGATATTCACGATACTATAAATTATAAATTTAATCTGTTAGTGAGTTTTTGAAATGAAACTTTTTACGGCTCGGTAGGGAAAAATTTTGGTTACCCGCTAAACGTAAGGTATGTAATAAGCATAACTGAAATAGACTAATGATAATGATACTTTTTTATAAATGTATATATTATTTATTGAAAATGACAATTTTGTTTATAATCTTTTCCATCTTAATAATTTTTTTAAGCACAGTTTAAAATAGTAATGATAATAATAAATGTGTTATTTATGTATAAAATTCATTTAAAATAAAACTTTATTACAGAATTTAATACATATAAGCCAAAGAAGTTTCACTTCCTCCGCATGTACACATTGATACACGCATCATGATTTTTTTTTTTTTTTCATTTTAAATTTCTATTGTTTTTCTGATGCGATGGAAGTTGGCATCGATAATACGGAAACGGGGAAAACGCCACCAGCGTCGCCGTAGGTTGCATTAAAAATACTTTTTTTTTTTTTTCGATAAATGGAATGTAATGGCTTTAGTTTAAAAGGCGCGTGTATGGTCGAGATTACAATATACTGTGACTTTTGCAAAAAGGCCGGACTCCAGAACAGACGAAATTAAATTTAAACACAGTTTTTAACGTGTACTATGGAGATGTGGCACTGTGTCTATTAAAGTAAATAAAACCGGAATGATAACTTGGCAAATTTCGTTTAAGTAAGATATCATTAACTAGAGTTATCGTTTTCTCGCGTTCGCGTTTTTCAAATCAAGTAATAATAATATAGTGATAAGAACATCGTAGTACCATGAACCGCCCGCCGCCCGCAACCGGGAAGCCGGCTGGTAAGCTGAAAGCGCCGTCTAAACCCGACGGGAACAACAGTGCACAGGTAAGTCACACACACACACACCGATCACATCAACGCACGACACAAGCCTTATCAGCAACTCCGACAAAAACCAGTTCACCGCACAAACAAACCCGCAGCGTTCAGCTGATTTATCTCTCGTAATAAACTCGCGCAGCCAGCCGTCTGCCGATTTTAAACGCTGATAGCTCCGCAGTGACCGCGGTAAATGACAAAATCCAAAACAGCCCCTCCGATGCAACCCTCCCGACCGCACCGAGTGTACCAGCATCCTTCTCCGAAAAATTAAAAACTATAAAGAAAATAGCCCCGCTAACCGACTTCAATTACCCAACAGAGGAACAGGGCATAATATTCCCGTACGTTCCGACAAGCAGCAACCGCGATTACTTCTTGGCATTAAAATATTTAGTTGGCGGACCATCTAACATAATAGCAGGCTCGAAAATCAGCAGAGACCGAGTGGCAATATTTTTTAAGTCGAAATCCAATGTCGAAAAGCTATTCGAACATGGAGGAAGAATTAAAATAGGCTCGCAAGTGATCACTGCCCGACGTTTAAAAAATCCATCGAATAAACTAATCATGTCAAATGTCTCTCCTACTATCCCGAACCAGCTCATAGTCTCTCACCTTGCTTCAGTGTTTTCTTTGAAATTAATCACCCCTATAGCCATCCTTCGCGAATTCGGATATATTGTCAGCTGGCGTAGACAAGTCTATATAGAGCAGGCCAACTGTTCCAACATCCCTGAGTCCTTTATACTAACCCACAATGAACACGAACACCGCATATTCCTCCACTTAGACGACCACTCATGCCACAGCTGTACAAATAAAAAAGGAAACACTAGCCAACCAACCATGCTACCTACTCCCCCCCCACAACACCTAGACATCGGCAGAGCAATGGAAGTCGACCAAATAATCTCAAATGCGAAACGCCCCCACTCAGCAACACCAGACTCTTTGCCCGACGATCCCACACTATCAGCGACATCTCAGCCTGCAACAAAGAAAATTAATATCCCGTTACCAGAGGACGACATCAGCCATACTGCACTACTGGAACAAACAGATAGCTCCCCAATCCAATCAGAGCTGAAACATACTTTGAAATCACAGCCAGAAGAGAAGGACTTTTTGCAGCAACAGGCACAACAGAAAACCGATTTCAAAACACCGCCAGACGTGCAGCACATCACTGAGTCAGCTAATCGGAAGCTAAAACAAAAAAAAAAACATAAACATCGACGAAGCAGTTGAGAAGGTCAGACCGATGTTTGATAACGATCAAGCCAACTTCATCATTAACTTCGACAATTACAAAACCTTCATGAGAAACATAACTTCTAAATCTGACTATATAACCTACGCGCACAACTTTACACAGGATAAAGACGGACTGATTCACCTAATTGCAGCAACCAAACCACACCTGAAGAACTCGAGCTTAAAAAATAAATGTACCCGCATACTAAAAAGTCTGAGCTGCCTATCCACAGATGGCAATACGTCAGAAGGGAGCTCTACCCACTAACACACGAACCCCATGTGAACCCCAATATTAAAGACCGACTAACAACAGCCACTGGCTTCACGAAACAACATAGAAACACCCAGCATGGCGAGCAACAATACAATTATGCAGTGGAACTGCAGAGGCTTTATCAATCACCAAGCCAAACTGGAACAACTATTAGCCACATATTCTCCATCGGTAGCCTGCTTGCAGGAGACGCACTTGCGGCCTGGAGACAAACCAAGAATAAAGGACTACAGCCTATTCCGATGCGATAATATTGGTGGCAACCGAGCAAGCGGAGGAGTAGCAATCCTAGTGCATACGTCGGTCTCAGCTGTATCAGCCAGAATAGACACACCTCTTCAGATGGTAGCGATATCTGTATTCTTACACGGTCCTCCGAGACTTTCATTAACGATCTGCAACTGCTACCTTCCCCCCAACACTATGGTACATTCGGTAGACCTTCAAAACGCCATATCCCAAATAGTAAGCCCAATGGTCATACTTGGAGATTTCAACGCTCACTCCCCATTATGGGGAGCGGCGTCAACCAACAGACATGGATCAATCATCACTAATATATTAATAGAGTACGATTTGTGTACCCTGGTCCCACCTGACCACACACATTTCAACCTCTCCCATAACACCTTCTCGACTATTGACTTAGCACTGGTATCCCTATTACTCCTCCCGAAACTTAAGTCTTTTATCCATGATGACCTTTGCTCCAGTGATCATTTCCCAGTATTCCTACAGTTCGCGGGATACCATCCATCACCGCTAATTCCAAGACCCCCACGATTTTTGTTCCACAAGGCGGACTGGGCGGCATACGAGGCCGGAATCAAAATCCCAGCTCCTAGCGAGTCCCTATCAGACAATTTAAGCACGTTTCTTAATGCCATTCTACACACCGCCTGCTTATCAATACCCATCTCTCACAATTCCCGAGCTAAGAGAGTACCATGGTGGTGCAAAGAGATTCATACCGCAATCCAACAGCGCAAACGAGCACTCAGAAAGTATAAAACGTCTCGGTCACTACCTGACTTAATAGCCTTCAAAAAGTCTCGAGCTCTTGCCCGTGCTCTTATTCGCGGCAAAAAACAAGAATGCTGGGAACAGTTTATCGCATCGATCTCTTCGTCAACGACAAATAGGACCATGTGGAACAAAATAAAATCCATCAGCGGAATCAACAGCGCCCCAAAACGCGTTCAACTCAGAATCAATGGCAGCCAGATAACGGATGAAGCGGACGTCGCCAAAGCTACTTTGCCGCAGCATCGTCGTCAGAAAAGTACCCTCCCGCCTTCCGCAGCATGAAACACCAAGCAGAGCAACAGCCAGTGCACTTCCCGTCCGAATCCAACGAAACATACAACAGTAACTTTACCATCTCAGAATTAAATTTCCAACTCAACCACCACACATCCAACACTGCCCCTGGCCCCGACTGTATCCACCCGTACATGCTAAAGTATCTCCAAATTTCCGGCAAACATTTTCTCCTACATATATTCAACCAAATCTGGAATTCCGGAAACATTCCGGCACAATGGAAATCAGCCAATATCATTCCAATACTAAAGGAAAATAAAGATCCTACTCTTCCCGAAAGTTACCGTCCTATTTCATTGCTTAGTGTCATTTCCAAAACGCTGGAGAAGATGGTTAATAGGCGCCTCATGTTTTTCCTAGAACAAAAATGTCTTCTATCTCCTAACCAAGCCGGCGGGCGAGAGGCAAGATCGACAGTCAGCCAGCTACTTAGCCTGCAAAGGTAGATTTTATCGGCGTTTCATCGCCAACAGCACCTCTACGCAGTATTTTTCGATTTAGAAAAAGCATTTGACCACCTGTGGCGTCATGGCTTACTACTAAAACTGCGAACGGCGGGAATCGCCGGAAAATTGGGTAAATACCTACACAGCTTCTTAGACAATAGAACGATCCAAGTTACGACTGATTCGTCAACGTCTGAACTGATGCTGTTGGAAAATGGTGTGCCACAAGGCTCTGCTTTAAGCGCAATCTTGTTCATATATTATATCAATGATATAACTGACTGCCTTGCCGCCCCAGTAACGTTCCGGCTCTACGTTGATGACCTGAATATATCCTTATCGTCCAACCATCCTATAAACGCTCAAAATATCCTCCAAAAATCCATTGAAAATTTACAAAAGTGGTCCAATGATAACGGTCTGACCTTTTCCTTAACAAAAACAATATGTGTTGATTTCCACAGGGGACGCCAAAACCCACTTCCCAGCGTATTCCTGAGTCTAAATGGTTTTCCTATCCCAAATCGTCCATCAGTCAAGTTTCTAGGCCTAATATTTGATAAAAAACTTTCCTGGCGCTCTCACATAGCTGAGCTCAAAACCAAGTGCCTAAAATCCTTGTCTATCCTGAAATATCTATCAAATTACAGGTACAATATAAACCCAAAATTACTTCTTACAATCTACAGATCGATTATCCTTTCACGAATTAATTACGGGTGCCAGGTGTACTCCTCAGCCGCTAAAAGTGTGCTAAGATCCTTAGATCCTATACATTCTGCTGCCCTCCGGTCTATCCTTTCTGCTCATCCCTCTTCTCCGGTTATAAGTTTGTATGCACTGGCAGGTTGTCCCCCGCTGTCCTACTATAGGAAGTACTATAACTTTAAAGAAATGAGCACCCTTCTTAGTAGTACCAAAACCCCGACAATATCTCCTAATATGAGGTTTGGGAATGACCCAGTGCCCGAACTTTTTTCGGTTATGGGTCGTTTCCAAATCTTTTCAATCCCAAGAACTCTGCCAGACTTCGCAGCAACCGCACCACCTTGGATTCAGCCAATCACAAACATCAACATATCGCTGACAAAATTTAACAAAGCTCAATACCCCCCAAACATAGCACAAATAGCAACAAATATCATAGCGAGCTACACAGACCATGCATGCCTCTACACAGATGGAGCGAAGGCAATAGGTTATCAGTCACCGGCGGCATGCTCCTTCGAAGTCTCAGGGGCAGCAGAGTCAGTTAGACTGCACGATTGCTGTACAGCACTGGACGCTGAAATATACGCGATAGTCTTTTGCATCCAACACTATATCGATAGCAACCCCCCGTCCCAAAAGGCCCTACTCATAACTGACTCTCTAAACTCCCTTCAACTCATCTCGGGGATTAAATCCAACAACCCTTTGGTAAGGAAGGTACATTACCTATTATACAGGTTATCACATTTAAACTCCGAAATGTCCTTCCTATGGGTGCCGGTTCATGTTGGGATTCCAGGCAGTGAGCGTGTCAATCGAGCAGCTCAGGCGACATTGTTCTCTCCAATGCCACACAACCCCCCTCTTCCCCCTACATTGGCTCATTTATTTATGCAGCAAACTGGAGAAGAATGGCAACAGGAATGGAGATCTTCAAGTACATTTCTCCGAAGCATAAAAACAACCACGGAGCCTTGGTGGCCCGCAGACGGAGTTTCCCGCAGAGATTTTTCTGTCCTGAATCGTCTCCGAATAGGACATAAAACCCTCTCGCACGGCTACATATTCACGAGTCAGGAACCCCCAAATGTCTGCCCCTTTTGTAGTCAACCGAGCGCCCCATCCACCAATCTCGAATGTCCCTCTTTTGCAGTACCACGATCCATGCACTTCACCACTTCCTCTACTTCTACGATACTGTCAAATGCTCCGCCCGCGGTCGCAGCTGTATTAGCTTACATGCGGAGCAGCGATCTGTACTATCGCGTTTAATCTCCTTAAGTAGGCTCCATGTGCTGTAATAGCCCCAGTAGTTAAACACGGCACATGGAAACCCTCATATACAATCTTAGGGGGAAAAAAAAAAAAAAAAAAATTAACTTTAGCGAACTCTGATGTGGAAAAATTACGGCTATATTATTTTTTTTCGTGGCCGCATTACAAGCAAACCTCAGTTAAAGAGATTCCAGCTATTTTAGAATGACGTAAGTATCAGCACCGATGAATTTCGATCCGATTCAATTTTAAAAACAGATAGAATGAGCGAAGATAAAGCAAGGGCGAAATAAACGGATATAACAAAAAAGAAAATATTAATCGATGTAGGAGACAAGTTCGGAAGAGATTCCGCGCGTAAGAATTGGAATTTTTTATCGTTTGTTTTTTTTCGATTATTCTCGTCGGCAACGTTTGATAAAATTTTCTAACAGTTTTCCTACACCTGTTTATGTAGACCAGATCAGATGTTCACGTGCCGTGGGGGGTGGGGGGGGGGGGGGGAATTAAACAATTTTCAGTTTTAAACGAATGATGTTTATTAAAATGTATAAATATAAGATAATTGGCGAAAGAAACCAGTGTAATTAAAAATAAATATATGTATATTTCGAAAAAAAAGAAAGAATATTTTGACGAATGTGAGAGCATTAGCTGCGGAACGAATATGGTGTCGACTAACAGTTTATAATAACCTCTCATAGACGAAGAATATTAAATACACTCTACTTGGGAGTGAACTTTTACCTACTACCGCGATTAATGTAAAATTTGCCCGATTTTTCGGGTTCTTTTAAGTGTTCGTTCGGCCTGTGTAGCTTTTTTTCGTATAAACACTGATTTTAATGATTATTTGTCTGCTGAAGAAGGCTTCCCCCACTTCTTATTGTACGTCTTACATCCTGTCCTTTCCTTCTCCTTCCATCGTGCCAAACGCCAGCTATATTAGTAAAAGAAAAAAAAAATAAATTAATAAATAAAAAGGCCCCTCTTTAGAAAAGTTTTTAGTAATACAACAAACGCCTTTAACACCTACAACATTTGTAAATATTAGAAACGCGTAAGTTGGAAAAAAACTAATTTTCAATGTAGCCAAAACTATAAAGTATTATCCGTGTTGATTATCACGATATAGATATTCGAATAAAGAAAACACGAATTTGAATCCTAAAGCCGTATTTACAAAAGCTCATTACTGACGAGAATATACATATACTTACACGTGCTGTCTGTTATCAGTATAACCCTTTTTGGGCCATACAGACTAACTGGAAATTGTACGAATCAGTGGTGGCCTCATACGCGAGTACAACGATCAGTATCGGTAATTTTTTACTAAAGCGATTATCAAAATAAGCGTTAAAAAATATTTCGTATATCTTAATTTTAACCAGTCAGGTCATACGGATTTTAGCGAAAAAGTTTTCGTTAGTATGCGGCGAATACACAAACACGGGAAATTTAAAAAGGCAGAAGGTCGAGTTACTTAAAGTATTATTAATGTATTAACTCATGTAGATCCGAATAAAGATATTTGAAACCTCCAGAAGCACGACTTTTACTGACGGAACTTTTGAATAATTTATTCTTAAACCAGTATCGAGCAATTGTTAATCACAAATATTTTTGCATTAAAATCTGTGAAATAAAGCAGCTTCCTCAAAAAACGAAAAAACAAAAATAAAAACAACTTTAAGATTTACTCTGAAAATTCAAAAAAAATTCACCAAACAGTAAAAAATAGTTTTACTCGATAAAAGTTTATATGTATATATATATATATATATATATAATATCACAGCGAAATATAATACCGTAAAGGAGGGATGATATTTCCTGTTTGAACAACATTCGTACACCTTAATTAAAGTTTCTTGATATGTTAAAATTTCAACAGTAATTTAAAACTATAGAGTAATGTTTCTGGCGTTTTTGGCATATTATATAGAAAACATATTATATTATGCTCATTATATGCACGCGGTTCATACGAGGCTAAAAATATGGATTTATATTATTTGTGGAATCAGAAATGGGGTCGTCTGTCATTTTTCTCGACAACTACGAGCCAAAATGAGTTTACCGAAGTCATGAGGTTTATTCGGTTTGACAACAGAAATTACATAATTATAAGTTCGCTTTGATGTCTGAAGTTTGGTACAAATTTATCGAAAACGGTCAAAAACCAGGAGTTTATATACCTCTATAGATGAACATTTGTTTCCAACAAAAGCACGTTTGCAGATTTACTCAATACATGTGTCCGATAAACCAGACAAATTTGGCATAAAATTCTGGTTTGCTTCCGATGTAAATAGTATGTAGTAAACGGCTTCCCATATTTTGGAGGAGTTTGTAGCTTTGAAATTAGCAGAATCATATACGGGCCATGGAAGAAATATTACTACTGACAATCATTTTACAAGCATGTCACATTAGCAAGAAAACTTTAAGCAAAAAAAAACTACGCTTGTCGGAACTATTTGCAGATATAAAAAGAGAGCCACCAAAATTAGTCAGAGAGCCAAATGATAGTAACGCTTCTCCACAATAATATACAAATCTACAGATTTTATTCTTACAATTTACAAAGGTCTAAAGTTGATAAAAAAGTGCTGATGCTTTGCATTCATCCGTTGATATTGAAGAAAGTGATAATACCAGAGACAATTAGATTTTACAATAGCACGAAATTCGGTGTGGATGTAACCGATCAAATGGAGTGTAAAATCTAAATGCCAAAGATGGACAGGTATTTTTCAGTATCTTTGGATTTAGCCGGAATAAATGCTCGGATTTTATACAAGGAAATGCGACTGGTGAAGAAATATCGAGGCAAGCATTTTTATTTCAATTGGCAGATTAGGGCCGAATATCAGAATGATTGAGGGGCCAAGCAAGGAATGTTCATCAGAAAAAAAAAAACAACAAAAACCGCTACACAACTATAAATTCATCCGAACGGAAAACTTGTCAAATAAGATAAAGACAATAAAAGACTAATCAAATTTGCGTAAATTGTAAAAGATACGTATGTGGAAAATGTGCTTTACAAAATACTGTAATTTGTAAAAAAAAAAGGCCTTCAAAGTGCATAAATTTAAATAAAACTTTTCCAATATAAAAAATATTTTGTTTACTTTACCCCTCACTTTGTTTAATTAACTCATATCTCTTTCTATATTAAGATACATACACATTTTTTTGTTTGTGGAACCGGTCATGGTAGGAATAGGTATATACAGAAATGTCGGTAGGTTTAGAACGTCATTCTTACAAGTAGTAAATAATCGCGTTTTACTTTTTAGCGTATTTTTATTAAATTTTTAGAGTATTTTAGGGAAAAATAGAAGTATTTTTTTTTTTGGCTGGTTTTTTTTCACTTTTTCAGTATACGGCAGCGAAATTCGAACCGAATTCCACCGGAACATCGCTATCATTTGGCGCGTATCGCCGAACTAAAGAGGCTTTTCTTCATAGAGTCGGTCATCGAATAGTCGGCGACCGCGCAAAAACACTCTAATGGCGTGTTATCTTTTTCTTTTTAGCGTACCTGCAAGGTGTTATCGCGTAGTGCTTACTCGCGGCATATACATACGTTTTTCCTGCCGTTCTTTTGTTTTGTTTCTTTTTTATCGAGAAAGAACAGAAAGTTAAAAAGTCGGTTCGCACAGCACAAACGAAGTTATCTCGGTGGCAGAGTCGATAATCCGGCTCTTCGATTACACCGTAGTAATTTCTCGATACCTCCTCCGTTGACTCGATAATTTTGACAGTCTCGAAGGAAACTTATTTGGACACCGATGTTGCCGGGGAAGTTGGTTAATTTTAAGACGAGTGCGTTCCGTGGTGTTCTAGCCTGTTCTTCTGCGTTTACGTAAATGACGAGAAGGCGCGAAGAACGAGCGAATGAAAAACACGAACGAGGAATAGTAGTGCGATAAAGAAAAATAAAACGCATTTAAAAATAGGAAAGTTGCTAGCTGCTGCGTCGAGGAAAGTTGTCGAAATTGATATTTTTACCGCTTGTCTTTTTCGTTGTTGTCGGAAGTGAGCTGTCACACGATAATGCGAGTGCGCGCTCCGACCATAACATAATCTGTTTCTTCGCGACTCTTCCCCCTTTCTCACTCATTAATCTCTTTCCGACTCGGTCTTGTTGCTCACTCTTTTTCGAACCTTTCCAACAAAGCCGCATGCAATCGGGCTGCCGATGATTGACAAAGGCGCAGTCCCTGTCAACGAGAGCGATCTTTCATTCTCTCCCTTCTTCTCTTGTACACATCGTTTGTTTTACACTTGTTCTCAATCGTTTATATTCGCTTCTTCTACGTTCGTTTTCGACTCCTCGGCTGCTAATGCTTTTTAAAGTAGTTTTTATTTAATTTTCTCGCGACGTTTGCCGGCTCGTTCTCCATTTTTTCTGTGTCGCACGATTTTTTATTTCGTATCAGCAGTTTTAGCAGCAAAATTACAGTAAATAATTCGGCAAAAAGTAAGTAAGAAGGAAGCACGAGAAAAGAGAAAAAGGAAATTTTAAGGGCACGCGTCGTGCCACATAACACAGTGAAGTCGATAATGATGACAGTAAAGTCGATAATGGCGATAGTAAAGTCGATAATGGTGATAGTAAAGTCGATAATGATGATGATGATGATAAAGTCGATAATGATGATAGCAATATCAGTATGTAATAAATTGTCCTTATTTGGAATTACACAGTTTTATACACTCTTTCAACAAACTATACATAGTCCAAATATCACTTTGCAATACTCTTAACCACGGTAACTAAATTACGGAGACCTTCTCCTCACGCGCTAGTTGTAGAAAAAAAAAGGCAACTTTCGATGGTTAAATTTTGTATGGAAAATACGAAAAAATTTTATCGGTAATTATTTCCATCTCGTGGGAAAACATGCGGTTTCTTTTTTTTCCACCGAAATGGAATGGACGCTTTACACAAATGTAAAATCAGAAGTTGTTCGAATAGTGGGCAACGTTATTATTCAAGGAAAAGAATTGAACAACGCTTGAAATTGCATTTCTCTTATGTAATGCTAGCCTGTAACGCGCTAGTGACGTTGCAAGGAAAAAACTGTCTACGCGTCAACCATTTAGCGTATTAGTGTAGGTTTAACATTGTATTATTTATTTATTTTTGCTTTTTCTCTGGGCTCACCAGAAAGAGGCATTCTATTATTTAAATATGTAATTTTAGTAGTTAATTTTGACTTTTAACAACTCCTTTAAAAGCGAGTATATCAAGATGGGTTCGAGTAAATATTGTGATAATTTACACGTAGAGTAAATTAAAAAGTCGAGAAAAATCGAGAATGTTCATAATAAAATTATGTTTTTTTTCCCCGTAAATACCGACTTCTAGAGTTACAAATGTAATAAAAATATGCTAAAAAGTAAAAATTTATCGTGTGAAATGCACCCCGATTAAATTATTCAGAAGATAATGTGGTTTTTAATTATTATTATTATTGCAATTTGCGATTTTCGACTCTGATAAAAGTATTAATGATGTTTACGAATTACCATATCGTATTACTGTAAATTATTTTTCATCGAGTAATTATTTTTTACTTCTTAGAGGGAACTCTTTTATTCAATTTCTAGATTAAATTTTGAAATTTCGGTGTTTTTTTTTTTTTTGTTTTTTTAAAAAAAAAAACACATTTCAGTCTTTAGTTTTATTTGAGTACACTCTGTATGGATAGGCTATGGCCGAAAACGTTTCTAAAATTATGCGTTAGTTTCCTAATTTAAACCGAAGCGATAATTAAAAAATAAATTAACTATTTTTGTTGTTTTCAATGCTTCTAGAAAACCAGTGTGTGATCGATCGTGTTGTTACGCTCATTTAATGCGGCTTCTAAATATTGTTGCAGTTTGTGATTTCCGTGCCTACTCTAATTAAGGTATCAGTGCTGTGTAAGAATTATCATAATATCACCTTAAGATATATCTCACTGTGCAAATTATTTTCTCATCGGGAGCGATTAGTTTTTACTGTTTAGTTATTTTTTTTATATCATGAAATCGGTAATTTTAGCATGGAACTGGCTAAAAAGTAAATTATTCCATACATTCGTTTGTTATCGGCGTAATTATTTATTTTATTTTTCTAAAAAAACATTTTACTTTTCAATTTTCAGCGTAATACTTAATCGTTTGGTTAAAAACTAACATTTTTTTTTTGTTTTTTGAAAATGACAAGCTCGCTGTGGCGGTTTAAAATAATTCGTTTTCTTCATTCGAAAATCTATACATTTTTATCCGTGTTATAATGTGATAACGTTTCAGGGTTTTCAAATTACATCTCCACGCTTTTTTTCTTTTTTTTTTTTCTTCGGCCCGGCTTCAGTTAATTATTGAGCCATTAGGCCCGTTTCCAATTTTCAATTCAATTTTCAATTTATTTACAGTATTAAAAGATATACCACTAAAACTACATTATTATATTTAATTTTAGGCCGCATATGCGCAATGATTGAGCGAGTAGCGAGATCCATGTTAGTTTACATGGACTGAACTTCTGCATGCAATGTGGATCACATTTCCATTTATGCAGATTATGTTTAACCCATGTTTACTACCGTTTATTTGGAGCTAATTAAACTTAATATTATATACAAAATGAAAAATATAAACTATGCCTACACGGTTCAAACTCCCGCACATTCACACGTACACTTACATAATTACACATAACGAAATATGAATTCCTTAATTCTAACAAATCCTTCGAAAGAATGAGAAACAAAATACTTAATGCCGCAGATAAAATAAATAAGTAACGTTTAATATTGATAATATTTTAAGTCAATCGTAAAAAAAATTACCTAACGGGGACACATTTTTTCATCGTTTGTTGAAACGACTCTATACTGAGTAGCTGTGTCCAATAATCACCGATATAGTCGCATATCGTTGACCGGTGCACTTTCGAACGAGCAAAGATAAAACCGGTGGTCCAACAAGGGAAAAAAAAAGCACATGAGACGAACGTATAAATACTCATTCAATTTTGAAGTCAGTGAAAACAATGAAAAATTACGAACACGACAAATATTAAAATAGAAACATAATGTTATTTTTGAAACGGTCTTTCATTGTTTTCAGCAACTCAGCTACAATCAATCGCGTCACATTCTGGCTGCGTTCTTTGATCCGACAGAAGTTTTCGATACTGCACCTAAATCTGTAATAAAGGAAACCTTACACGGTTTCCGTGGTCGATTATTCCTGTTTTTGTGGAAAATTCCCACTCAGATCGTTGTTTCAGAACCAAAATTAGAAAAATCAAATATCCTTAGTTAGAAAACTGGAAAATGTAATTTCGCAGTGTTGAGTTCAGCTCTGTTCAATATTGCCGTCAATGACGTCGTCAATTAAGTGTCGCGTCCTCGGCTAAAGTGACACCCTTCGTCAGCAGCATCATAATTTTTCTACGCTGTTTAAATATCTTGGTGAAACGGGTTTTCAGGAATTGGACTGAGCGGAATGATTTCAAATTTTCAATAGGAAAATCGCGAACAGTCCATTTTTGTGGAAACGTATGGTGTGAATATTGGTTCCCTCGACCAGTCTTCTCTATCCGTTCGATACTTAAGCTTTACTTTCGATACTATTTTGGAAAAGCATTACATTAATGATCGGAAAAAAAACTCACGCATGAACAAGTTAAATCTTCGTAAAAAAAAGCAGCTCACCGTTCTTCATTAATGGTTGTATATCGATCGACAATACACTTTTAATGTGATCATGGAACTCTTCTCCTCTACATCCGAATCTCTTTTATCATCACGAGTTTCCTTTGCAAGAGGCGTCTGAATGATCTTCAGCGATGCGTCGCGATTATCAAAATTTCAAATTTACTCTTAAAAACCATCTATAATATACTGATGACCCGGCTGCGCAGACATTACCTTAGCTCATAACAATTCTCCGAACCAAGCGCAGATCCTGAATTCTGCATGCTGACTTTTTATCTATCCGTATGATTTACTAAATACTATCCCTCCATCATCTTAATCTTCCGGTGGTTTAATCTGCAAATCGGCTAATGTGAATTATCTCTCTCCGTAGAGAAACGGCGTAGCTTCATTTAAATGGACCCAGTTCGCAAAGCTCAGCAGGATTTGTTTCGGTGAGCGAAAATACAATTATATCCTAGATTCCTCTTTTTCAGTTTCGTCTTCAGAATCTTAGCCGTGACATATGCGTGAGATATGCATCAGACAAACCATAGCTATTGTATAATTGACTCCATGCTGGCTGCGGAAAATATAGAAAACCTAATAGCTTCAATCTACGGGTTTCTTTTAAAAAACTTTTATTCCGTTTTCCTAATCTTGCGACATTCAGGCATTCTAGGAAACGTAAATGCTGACAAACCAGCAAAGGAAGCAGCACCGATGTGACCTGTTCCGAATATCTATGGACTACCCCCATCATCCGTCGTTAAATATCTAATCAAAAGACTTTTCTGAACCCAGAGGTGAGATAAATGGATTAACTGTTAAAAGCACTTCTGCTCGTGTCGTCAGAACGCCCTGTGTCCGCTTCACATCAGGCACACAAAGTATTCATACGGTCACATTTCGCCTGGAGGATCTCTGCAACCCATTTTCCCATCCAATGTCCATTACTCCGCAGCCTACGTCAAAAGCACAAACTACTTCTTAATCTCACATTTCAACTACAGGACGATCCTGCAACATAATAACCCTTCTATCCTTAATCCGTTTGGACTAATTAAAAAAGTATAATATTAATTTTCCGTACTCCTAGCCAAAGATAATGTACACAATGCGATAAAAAAAAAAAAATACATATATATATATATACTATGTATCTGCAACGTATTCACAAGTGCATTTGTTCATCAACGTTGTCGGATGAATGACGGCAAGAGTTCAGTTTTTTCTTTTAGGCAGAAAATAATAGAGGACAAAAACCCAATTTCGTATTCCTTAAAAAGTACCTGAATGCGAGTTATCTTAAAAGGAAAAAAGGAACCGGTGAAGAAGTAATATTTTTTTAAACAGATTGTTGAAAAACATCGTGTACATTAAAATTTAAAGAAAAAATTGGAATTAAAAGATCGAAGGTTTTTTTTTAATCTATCTGAAAATCGGAGGAATAGAAACTTTTAAATGAGACCACATTTTTTGTCACGAAGTTGGCGATGGTCGACACTCAAAAAAAAACAAACAACCGAAAGCACGCAGTAGAGTTTGGATAATTTTATTTTCATCACGTTTATTGATGAGCAGTTTCGAAAGTTGAATTTCTTGTCTTTTTGTTTGTCCCTTTTTTTTTTTTTTTTTTTTTGTTTTTAAAGTAAATTGGTTGGCCACTTTTAGAACTAATTCAGAAGTGGTTTAATCGTAGTTCGATATTTCAAAAACAACAGTACCTATAAGGTTTTTTGTTTTTTTTTTTTTTTTGTTAATTTTTATTCGGTATAATTTTAAAATGTATCATTTGTAAGTAGTAATGGAATCTATCGTCCGATTGTTCTGATCAAATCAAAAAATGTATACTTTCAAATTTGATTTATGATTGCTCATCTGACACACGTTCTTATGTTTTTTAATCTTTCGGTTATGACTTTTTCTAAAGTTTTATTTCATATTACACTTATCATCATATCTTCCATGTATCTCCCGAAAACCATCCCGCGGCTCTGATGCTGCGTCAATAAATAAGACAAAATACGGTCTTGATTAATTGCACACGCGACCCGGCCTACCGGCTAGCCAAACCTCTCTATATTCGATCTAATTCGTATGTTGGAAATATCGAATCGCAGTTACTGCTTCTAACCATATGACTGTTTTAATCGTGATCGAGTTTGTTTTTTTTTTTTTAAAAGAATTGTTGCTACACGTGTCTACCGTATTTCTCCGTGACACGATTCGCCGTCGGCCACTGTTCGTCGAAAGCCAAATGGTGGAATGAGAAAATAGGCCTATTAATCTTTTTTGCTATTGTGCCATAGTATTAAGAAAGCAGCAAACACGCCGTGACGCAATTATTCTTAAACGAAACGAAAGCAGCTATTAAAAATAGTACGTTTCACTAGTGCATTGCCAAACCTGCGCGATAGCGAAGAGGAATATTGACCAATGGTGTTTCATACTAAAGAGAAAAAAAAAAGAAAAAAAGAAAGAAATAGATAGTAGAACTTTGTGCAATTTTTAACTACCAGGCAAAATTTTTCAAGCTGGTTTATTTAATAAAAAATTTAAGAGTCGATCATTAAAGTTGATTAACTACGTAAAATATTTATGAGTAATAATTAATTTATTTTAAACTTATCATTATTGAAAATAAAACTAACAAATTCGAAGTAATTTTTAATAAACGACATGATAATAATAATAATAATAATTACATAAAAAGGCATAGTGATGTAGCCGGGATTATACACCGTGAGATAGCCATTAAGCGTGATTTAATTGAAAAGAGACTACCGTATTGTAAATATGAACCGGAAAAAGTCTTGGAAAATAAAGAAAGTAAGCCGTATTGGAATAGAACACAATATTAACAAATAAGATAATAAAATATAATAGGCCAGATATGTTGTTAATAGGTAACAAACGCAAACTAGGACTAATTATAGATATAATAGCCATACTTAGCAGCAAAAACATAAATAACACACACGAAGAGAAAATTAAAAAATATTAAAGCAAGAAGTAAAATAAATCTAGAAACTGAAGGAAATAAAAGTGATCCGGCTGACAGTTGGAAATACTACTGGTGTAGTAGCCAAGAAACTGATTAAAAATATAATTGATCTTCAATTACCGCAGTACCTAGTTGGGAATATACAAAAAGCAGAGTGATGCTAAATACCGCGACACACATGCGAACATTCGCAAACGAAATGTAAATTTATAATTGCATTATCAAAAAGAATACCAGTTAAAAAATAAATAATAATAATAAAACTGCATTAAAAAAAAAATGCAATTACGCTTCGTAAATGCATAATTTTACAATATATATTCTGTATAATATGAAAAAATGGTGTAAACATTAAATGGCTTCAAAAGAAATTAAAAAAAAACTTTCAAAGGTGCGCCTAATAGAATTAAGTCGTGCGGAATTATTAGTTATCATTTGTATTTATTGTTGAACTGTGTAGCCACTTGAATTTAAAATAACAAAAATAAATTTATTGCCGATTGAAAATATTTAATTTCGATAATGTTCGTTTCATATTTCTAAATATAAACCGCATTGCCTAATGAATATTACGTTACTCCGTGTCAAATGATTACGTCGACATTGTTATCCAGCACTGTTTTCTTGCAAAGTGTTTATACGTGACTACTCAAAGTGTGCCTGTTATTAAGTAGGCAGTATCGGAATATTATTCGATAGTCATCTAGATGATAACGCGTATCATATAATAAATCGTAATAATATTTTAATTACGATGAGAATATTCGATAAATAATAAAATCGCGAAAAAGAAATATTCACTTGTACCGAATAATTTGTGTACAGTGTTTAGGTAGTATGATAATCTAGTAATTAAAAATGGGTAAAAAATTGTTTATTCATATTGTACGTGCGTGCACAGTAGAAATTAGTATTTCTATCTTAATATTTCTTTCGCTTTCTTTTAATTTGAAATGAATTGACCGAAGATAATTATTTGATCTTTTAATTTTTCGTTCCTCATTTAAGTTGTAAGCTGCCCTTAGTCGGTCAAGCTCAAAAAAAAAAAAAAGAAAAAAAAAAGTTGTATCAGTTCATATTACAAAGAGGTTGCAACATTTCGTCGGTGGAAAGAAATATATCTTCAAACCAGTTGGATCGGCCGCTGTGTGTACCGATATAACATCGAAAAGGCCCTATTTGTAATCTTTTCTAAGAATAGACTGTATAATTTATTTTTTAACTAGTTAAAAAAGTTGTATTTTGCACAAGCTGCGGAACCTAAATAACAGAGGGAATTCACAAAAGATTCCGTATATTTATCTAAATATTTTCATCGTAAATTATGAAACGATATTTATTATCTCTTTCTCTCCAAGTCGAAATGCCTTTTATCTTTTTATTCAACTTTTAACTTTTTTTACTCCTCGGTTTGGCGAAAGTTCCCTTATCTTTATCACTCTATTATTATCACTCCTTTGTCTTTTTTTCGTTTCCCCGTCACCTCCCATTCCGCCGTGTCAATTACGATTCCGTTTTTCCATGTGATACCAGTCGTGTTTTCTTCGATTGTTTTCTTCTTTGAACGTTCTTTCCTCTATTCCTTAAAAGTGACAATTTTAATACTTTCGCTAGTATCTTAAGCTAATTTCATAAGTCTAATGTAAAAAAAAAAAAGAAACAAAAAAAAGATCCGTGTCTACAGAATTAGTGTAAATTCTCCCGCTTCCAACGAGAGCGCTGAAGTTAAACCTTCTTAGTTCGACTTTTTAAATCTTTTTGAGAGAAAAAAAATTATTTTACACTCGGTAAATATTCACTTCGAATAGGAAAAAGGTGAAATCGTGAAACCTGCTCTCCCTCTATTAGCGTAGTATATATATATATACGCTCGAATAAGCTTTTCCGGTAAGAATTTTTTTCCAATTCTTTAAACTTGCAGGAATGATCTGATCATGAAAAAAGTATTTTAATGAAAAGATTCCAGTATATACAAGTCGCTACTGCCGATACAACGCACTCCGTTACGTGTTACGCTTTTGTTAGGAAATATTAGACATAGTCGAGAAATCGGTTATGAGCTTTACGATATACAGCGATCAACATTCATATTCGGACACACGCGTAAAATTTAATAATAAACGTGAAAAAAGAGTGGCATTTGAATACAATTTTGAACAAGTGACAACGAAATTTGTTTGTAGTATCTATTACCAAGGAAAAATACCCAAAAATGTTTTAAAAATATTTATTTTAACTTCATAAAACTTTTAAAAAATCAAAATTTAAAAAGGTAACAAAAGTATTCGGACTTTTCGAAAAGGAAACTAAAAAAAAATTATTTAAAATTTGAAGAAAAAAAAATGAATACTTGGTAGGTAAACCTTCTTTTTGCTCTATTACGTCAGACATTCTTCGCGGCACCGACTCAACCAATTTAGCAGCTGTAGCTCCGGTGGAATATTTTTCCATTCGCGTAGCAACACACCTCTTTTAGCTCCTTTCTGTTAGAAATTTTATTTTCACTTACTTTTCGATATCCAATATTTGCCACAAGTTTTCTATAGGGTTCATGTGACTGCGGGGGAGTTTCAATCACTTCTGGCTAGTTGTAAAGCAACCAACTACGAGATAGCCCCATGATATTTATGTTTGCGATCATTGTCTTGATAAAAACTAAAACGCTTTTCGAGCCACGAATTGGCGGCGCTTACTTTTAAATTCTTCTATTTAAAACATTAAAATACATTTCGGCATTCATGTTGCCATCGATAAATTCCAAATTGCCCACGTTCATTTACGAGAGGTTTTCTTCGAGCATTTTAATGATTCGACGGATGGTGAACTTTCAATTGGGGAAGTGATGAAGAAATTCCGAATTTCGACGCGTCAATTGGAGGATTTTTCATTATTTCCTTCATTATAAAGCGCTCGTCCCACGGTGTGCCAATTTACACGTGGTCGTCCTTTCTGAGGAATACAATCTAACCTGGCGTTCAAGGTCAAATCTTCGACAAATATCAGGTATTATAGTGTATACCTTTTTTCGACATTCAACAATTTCGCGATTTCACGGTAAGGCCTTTGCCTTTTGCGCGATTAAAATTAATTAATTTTCGCACTTTTGAAGTGTTCGTATTTTTACCTTTTCGCCGCGACATTTTCAATCGTACTTTGACACAACCGGTGGGTGACGAGCGATACGTAGAAGCTTTTGCGTACAGGTGTGAGTCACCTGATGTGATACATAGCGTCAGATAAATGAGTCATCTTCACGAAAGATAGCACATTATGAGCTAGATGTCCGAATTCATTTTTGATATCTTTAAATGATGATGTTTTTTGCAATTTTAATTTTTACGGCTCGACTGTGGTAATGCAAATTTTTTTTTATCCGGTACTTAGGCTATAGCAAACATATTTCGTCGTTAGTTGTTCGAAAGTCGTACTGGGACACGTGTATTTAAGTCACGTTTATTATTGAACTTTACGCGTGTCTGAATACATTAAATAGCTGCATATAGTGCGTTAAAAACATCTCTCATTATCCTTTCCTTTTCCTTTTTTTTTTTTTTGAAATATTTTAATTTAATCGATAATTTTAGAGCAAGCGAAATTAATTTCGAAGCTAATTAAAGAAACGTCGGAATAGTTTTATTAACAATAATTCGATTTCCGATATAGCGTCGCATTTTACTTGCTAATTCGTGCGCGATATGAAGTAAGACTTCTCGAAAACGAACTATATAAAGCTCATAGATATCAATGCGGCAACGCGAGTTTGGGTAATGCCGGAAAATTGTTCAACCGGCAAACTAGTACGCTTCGATATTTTTCATTCGAGAAAGCAAACTTTGAAAATGTTTAAAAATGTAAGCTAGCAGACAAACAAACGGAATTATATTGACTATTAATCAACTTGTGCTACTCATTTCTGCTGAGCAAAAGAAGTATAGCGTTCCTCGAGAGTTCTTGCACTTTTAACAAAGTATTCTTTTTTATTCCAAAATACAAACAAGTTCCAGTTCTCCGACCTGTAAACTTAACAAAACGTCGTTCCGAAATTTTAAAGAATAAACAGACGTTCCCTTCAAAGTTTAATTCATTCGTCAAAATTCGCGGGAAGCGTGTGCATTAGACACAGTCTTTACTATGAAACTGGCATTTTACGCCATATTCCGGATTCCGGCGTTATATTCCGTCATTATATTCTGTCGTAATCGTAGCTACCGATTAATTAACCGAAGTAGCCCGAGTTTGAGTATAAGCTTACAGGGAGCTGGTAATTGAACGCAATTTTATAACGCCATCGGTAGTTGGCCATGGTGAAAATTACTTACGTATTACGCTGAACCGAATCTAACAGATTTTTTAATAGAACTTAGTAGTGTGTAGAATATTATCGGAGTTTCTAAAACAAGATGTATTTCGAATTTTGCATTAAAAAATGTGTGTACATCAGTGTTTTCAGAAATTTGCAAAACTTACAAAGGTTTAAGTGTATTGTTCGCGTAAATCAAACAATAACATAAGTGATCTGATTTCACTGATACGTATTTATGTGTCAATTTTTTTTCCTTACAGATAGTCTACGATTACTAAGACTAATAAAAAGTTACTACGATTTTTTAACGCCATGATTGAAAGAAATCACGATGAAATTGCCAACTGTAATCGCGCAGTCGAAATTTTTCCGCTCAATTACCAATGCTATGAACTTCAATAAAATCGGGTTACATTCGGTTAAGCACCGATTAATTCACGCCTCAATTAAACAGCTACGTCGAAAAATCGGATGTCTGCGTCCGGCCCAAAGTTTAGTTCACCTAGTCTGGAGAGCGTTTAATCGCTCGATGTGTTGTGCCGGACGATCATTTCTAGGCTATTCAACCAAAGTCCACCTTCATTCCGAAATGTTTATTATTCCTGAACAATCGCGTTACATTTTCGAACTATTCATCTTAGCGAGACAATTGCCCCGATCCGAGCTCCTTCAGTTTCCCTTCTCTTCTTATAAACTTCGTAATTGAAAAATACGCCGCCTGTCTTAGGTTGCCGTCAGTTTCGAGACTCTGGCAATCAGCGAGGAGTCGAAACGGATTGCACAAGATGGTGAGAACCTGACAAACACCGTTTACTCGAGCACGTCTGCTGGTAATTAGTTGAACAACATGATATATATTTGGTAATTTTTAAAGAGCAGCAGCGCGTGTGTATCGCTGGAAAATCGTCGTATCGTAATGATGTATTTAGCGGGCGCGCGGTTAAGCATGCACCGGGAGAAGGATGTGTTGATGACTCGGCAGCAGCGCGAAGATAGCATGTCGTATTGAAATGGTAATGACGATGTGTCGCATCGGGGCGGCTCGGCGCGCAGGGAACTGGTACACTGGTAATAAATACTTCAGCATCTAGTGGTCGAGGAGAAAAAAGCTTGCAACTAACGCATAGGGGGAACAGCGTCTTGGAAGACAGACGAGAGGAGACAGTTCATCTGGGCGACAGTGCATCTGTATGCGTGCTGGCTCTCTGTGAGGGGGCTTCTTGTTCGCTTGGATGGAATAAAGAAAGTCAACAATATTAATAACAGGCCATTACCGAGTGCCAGGCGGACTAGCTGCGCAGCGTTATATAACTAAATTAACAGCCATTATTTTGTATATAATTTGACAGCTTAACATTAATTGTGCGCATCTCTTGCTTCCTCTGGCCCCGCCACCGGCCGTTTTTATTTTCCCTAATTCCGTTTCTTTTAAACTCCCGATTTGCCATTACCCGACCGTACACCTTCCCTAGACACGGTTCTTAAACGTCCAATTATCCGAAAAGATCCGAATAGATGCGATAAAGACGAGACGGAATGCTTTTCTTGCGCGCGTAGTCGCCCGACGCCTAATAAGCCATCGTAATAACTCATCCGACGATGACTTTGACTGTTCAAATTGTTCTCCGACTCCTTCGGACGTTGACAATATTAATTATTCGCTCTTTATCATTTCCATCGATTTAATTTTTCTTCGGACGTGTCTTTTTCGCTGCGCATGCACGCGCACACCAGAAAAGTCACTCCCCCCCCCATTCGAATGCTATGCTGGGAGCGGAAATAAGCGGTTATTTTTCATTCATTTATTGAAAGTTGAAAGCATTAATGCACACTCATTAAGGTTAAACGGTACATTTCGATGCTCATTTTTCGACCGTATAAATAAACCCCATACACGCGGAAAAAATGGCAAATTTCAAAAAAACAAATCAAAAAAACATATCAAAAAAACTTGTTTTTACGTGTAAATTTACCGATTTTTCGATAAAAACGTTTCTTTTTTTTTTTTCTTTTTTTTTTTTTTTTTTTTTGATACGCTAACGAAATTACAACCAAGGAATCTAAATAATAGCTCGAAAAAAAAAATATAGTAGATTTTAATCTGTTGCGAGATAGAACGAATGAAATAAGCTAGAGAATAGAATCAGGAAGGGAACGAGAGAACATAAGTGTCATATTATGTGGAGTAGAAAGGCCAAGATCCAAAATTAGCTCCAGTGGGAGTGGGGAGACTTTGTTTTTCTTTTTTTAATCCCCCCTTTGTGTACGTCAGCTAAGGACCTACACCCACAAACAACAAGAAAGAAATTAAATTTTGATTTAGTCCAGAATATGGACAATACAAAGGAACTAATTTATGAAATATTGGGTGGCGAGGGGAGGACAAAATATAAGATGCACAATAAGGAGCGAGTTTCAGGAGTTCAACGTTCGACAGAAAGGAATGGACATTTAAAAAAGATATGATTGGAGTCGCAAACCACCGCTTCGTTGAGGTAGAGAGGACAATTTGGAAAGGAAACAAAGGCGGAACAGCGAAAACGAGAGGAAGGGAAAGCAGAATGGCCCAAAATCGAATCATAGAAATGACAACAGAACGGGGAAGTGAAGGAAACTCCAAGTACACCAGATATATGAAAAGGAAGATTAGGTTGTACAGATAGATAACCGGATTGATCATTACGAAAAGAGGAGGAGTAAATATCTGACCAATGTTTGAGTTGAAACTTTGTACATAGGGAATTCAGGTTAGAGGATAGAATTTTTCTTAAGAAAAGGAACGAGAAGAAGCAGCAACTCGAGCCAAGGAATCTGCCGTCTCATTGCCTTTAATGCCCATGTGACTGGAAACCCACGGAAAATCAACACAGATGGAATAGCGAGAAGAAAGAAAAAACGGATAAGACAGCGTGTGCGAAAAATAATGAAATCGGAAGAGTGGTCAGGGAAAGGGGAGCTGATCGCTTGAAGAGCACACTCATGGAGTCTGAAACAGCCAAATAATTAGAAAACTGACAATTGGAGGAAATAAAAATAACAGAGCGTGTAGGATGATGGTCATTAATTCGAACAAAAAGAAGGGAGACGAAATGATTCGGTTAAGTTGAAATCCGAAAGAACAAAAGAAGCTCCGACACTATAATGTTCCTGCGATGGAAATTAGGAATTAATAATGCTTTAGAATTCTGGTTGAATTATTGCTTAAGGGATTTGGAAAGTGAAGGTAAAAAAAAAAAAAAAAGCTAATCACATTTCAGCTGGACATTCTGACTGAACTGTGTTTTAGCCATGTCACGTGCTTTTTTCTTGATCGTTGCAATCACGTTATTATCTCATTTTTGAAAATGTTTTCGATGCAACTTCTGGCGGCAGTAAAGTTTCCGAGTTTTTACATCTGTAAAATGTGAACACGTTTATACTTTTCAACTTTCTGCAAATGTGTTTCGAGATATTTATTACGAGAAATGTTCGTGGCTGAGAGATCTCTCGGAAATGAAAAAAGGAACCTTTATTTTTTTATTTATTATTATTATTATTTTTCTTTTTATTTTTATTGTTTTTGGACTCGTTGACCATTTAGATTAATCGAGCGCGGGCAAAATTTTTTCTATATTTCCTATGTGCAGCAGTGATCTTGCCCAAACGAAACACTGCTTCCTAACGTTATTTAAAATTATTAGGGAATTTAGAGGAATGAAGCCTTTTCCGAATGAACACTGTCCTATTTGATCGTGTTTCAACCATGCTCGCAGTTATCACTTTGTCTCGCTGTTAATCGTGTACACAGAAGGGGAACCGCCTTAAAAAACGCCCCTTAATTAAGACAGGAGTAAGAGTAGGCATTTCTAAAATTTTATCGGCGCTTTTTGTAACAAATTTCGGTCCGGATTCACTGTAGCTTTTCGGTAGATGCATCTCCCCGGGTATACGTACATAACCGTCCTGGTACGGAACACATTAATATGTTGTACGTTTTTGTGTCTACCTAGAACAATAAGCCGATTTATACGAAGCTTCTCCGCGACTGAGATCTGATATTAGACGTTATCCCGGTGAATTACGATTTTTTTTCAACTCTAATTGTCTTCGGCACGTGTGTGGTGTTTGATTTCCAGTTCATAATTATAGAGTTGCAGCGCGTGTTTCACAATAGAATTTTTTTTCATTGGAAGCGATTAATAAATTATAGAAATGTGCGATTAAATGGTTTACATGGCATTTAATAATAAGCCGAAAAAAGAACAAAGTTTAAAAAAAGTAACATTTTACGAAACATCTTAAAAATGTCTATTTGTTACATCTTAAAACGAGTACAAAATTCGCCTAAAGTACCGCATTTCATATAAGCAAATACTAATAGAATTCAGACGATTCGTTCTTTCTACAAACTTTTGGTATAATGACAAATGATAAGATGAAAGCTCTTTTATTCGACATTCGCCAAAGAGAACTTTAAAAAATACATTAAATTTCTCTAAAATTTTCTTAACACATTAAATATAAAAGCTGCCACTTTTAAGCCGTTGAAGCGTATTTTAAAAACCCGAATATTTACGAATATTTCACTTTTCGTTGCTGATAGTACCAGGTTGGTAGCAACCAATACTGACCGCGCCGATAAATTCACGGTAATGTATACGTACTTGCGACATCTTTTTTTAAAAAGTATTTTTTTGTACTGCCTACAGGTGCAGTTATCATACGTTTTCCTGTTCAAAGCTCGGTGAAGGAAAGTTATTATGAATTACTCGAATTTTTTTTGCCAATGTTACGAGGTACATCAATTATTATACAGTACGCGAATCCGTATAGAGGTCAGTTTCTATGAAATAGCCGACTTAAATTATTACTTCATACTTCAATAAATTACTGAAAACTCGCGGACGGACTAAATTTGTTTAAAACCCAACGGTCACGATATTCCACATTAGCATACATACGGTGCAAATCGAATCATCGTGCTTTTGAGGGTAAACATATCGAAAATTTCCACAAACTGGAAGTAAATACGAGTAGTATCACATTTCAAAATGGTGAGGAAATTTTAACCCCCCCCCCGGGTTTTTAATAAAAACAAAGAGCAATTATTACGCCATTTATTTTGGCATAGTTGATAGATCTTAAGACGCGTCACAGTTGTGGCGCCAATTAAAAATTATGACTGGTTTTAGAAAAATTACTATTTCATCATTTTCTTGTTCCACTCAAATTCTTAATCGATCAAAATCTCGGGTCCGATTCTCATATGTATCGAATAACATGAGTTAGAAATGAAAATAGCATTTGTTCGAGAGCAGCTTTATATATTATATGCATATACTTTAGTGTGTCGGTTTTAAATTATATTTCATTAAAAATTTAATCAGTACACGTATTATTATTGTTCAAACCTTTATAGTAATTGTTATGAAAAATTATTTTCTTTTCTGTTCTTTAAAATGTTTAATCACTTTCCAATTTAAAAATCTTTCATATTCCGTACGAAGGATTTTTCAATGTATAAGCGCGTTTAAATTTCTTAAGAAAATCGTAATCCTTCTTTAAAAAAAATGACTTGCACAGCCAACAAATACATTCAGCTACATTTTACACAGAATTTCGAAATTACCTTTTAACATTTTCTTCTTTCTTACTCATTGAAGTTTGTATAATTGCCGCAATCGGCTCTGGACGGTTTAAATTTTTAAAACTACATCGGGCGTCAATAAATTATTCCTTTTTAATTCGAAAATATATTTCATTTTTAAACGATATTTTATTTATTTAATAGAAATAAAATACAAGACCGGGAGATTCTAAGCTGTCCACGGCTTTTATATAACAAAGCAGATCGGGAATTATACACGTCGAAAGTCGTAAATCCTCGAAGTCGCCAAAGCATCAATTCCAATGTCATCCGGTTGCCACCGAACCCAAACAGTACCTAGTGGTGGTACCCTGAAATTGAAATGACAATACGATGTTAGAAACGGGCGTTACGAAAATTCAAATTTTCTGGACTCCTCTCCGATTTAATTATGTTCAAAAAATGCAGGACCGATGCACGATCAATGTGATACGAGCCAAGAAACAAGGATTACGGCACGCTTTTATATTTCTTCGATATCGACTACCATATCAAATCAATCCTCATGTGAAAAGATAAAAGCAATTAACGATATCTGTCGTGCTCTATGTTCCTTATCCGTTTAAATAACAACGGTCCAACTATATGTCCGATACTACACAAGTTGCAAATTCATTCGCGCAATACTTTTCTTTAGCATCGTCTACCACATCATATACAAATGTATTTAAAGCTCGAAAAGTCGAAGTGGAGTCATCAGAAATATGTATCCCTCAAGATGCAACAGCTTCGTATAATTGCGATTTTACCGATGCTGAACTTAATTTCCAACTCATACGTCATACGCGTAATAGTTCTCCTGGTCCTGATGCTATGCATCCGTACATGTTAAAATATTTACCACCTTCTGCAAAATCCTACTTATTACATATATATATATATATATATATATATATATATATATATATATATATATATATATATATAACCAGATCTGGATGTAAGGCTCTATACCGCATCAATGGAAAATAGCCCAAATTGTTCCTGTTCTGAAGCCAAGCAAAGATCCTCTCTTCCTTAATAGTTACAGGCCCATTTCTGTCCTAAATGTGATATCCAAAACAATGGAGAAAATGGTGAACAAACGTCTCATCCATTTCCTCGAGCAAAATAATCTCCTTTCCTGCATACAAGCCGGAAGGCGTAAGATGCAATCATCTACTGATCATCTCTTGAGCCTACAGCGGCAAATTGCAACAGCATTCCGCCGCCGACAAAGCGTACATGCAATATTTTTGACATGGAAATAGCGTTCGATCGAGTATGGCGACGGGGGCTATTAATTAAGCTACTAACCGCTGGATTAACTGGCAATATGGCCAGCTATATAAAAAAATTGTTAACAGAATGAAAATTTCGAGCTAAGATTGGAACTACCAATTCAACAACTATCCTGCTACAGAATGGAATTCCACAAGGCTCTGCCCTAAGTGCAACCTTGTTTATATTCTTTATAAATGATATAAAGCAAATTGCATCACGCTGCCCCCTATTGCACGGCTATTTCATCTTCCAGCCTTCCTTCCAATGCCCAAAATATTCTCCAAAAAACAATAAATAAATTACAATCCTGGTCAAATACCAATGAGTGTTCTCTCCTTCCAAAACAATATATATATATATTGAATTCCGTAGAAGACGTGCTGTTCCACCTGCTATTTCTCTCACACTAGATAATAATCCTATACCCTTCCAATCTACAATGAAATTCTCGGAACTATTGTTCGATTTCAGACTATCCCGGCGTCCAAACATATCAGGTTTAAAGAAAAAGTCTTTAAAATCCCTCGGCATCATTAAATATTTATCAAATCCCAAATATAATATCCAAGCTCCTTCTCTCACTATATAAATCCATCCCAATAAACCCTATGCACCAAAACCTCACATTAATCCCCTCATGGGAGTCCCCAATAATAAAAACAGATGTATCACTTAAAAACAGTTTCAGACAGCTACCACATGACGTTATCGAAATAGCTAAAAATACAATAAATAAATAAATCGGCCACGTTATAGTCTACACAGATGATGCTAGAGATAACCCCACCACAATTACAACACCGACAGCATGTGTGTTCGTAGTATCACGTAAAGTGCATTCCTTCGGACTCAATGATGGTTGCATAGTACTGGACGCAGAAATGTATGCCATCCTATACGGGCTACAATATATTTCGTCTTGCAAAGCCTAACAAAAAGACATTAATAATTAAAGACTCTCTGCCAGCACTGGAAACCATGCCCAGCCCTAATACAAGAAATATAATTACTATTCAAATCCTTCGTATTATCATCGATACACAGACGTCTGAGAGCCAGGTGACGTTTATGTGGGTTCCCGGTTACTTGGGAATACCTGGGAATGAACAAGCGAACGTAATGACACAATCAGCACTACGAGTCCGCAGAACAGATATTCACCTCCCCCTTCATCAATGGCACAATTATTTTCAGCGAAAAACAAACAAGAATGGAACAATGAACCGCGTGTCAGACTTTTCTGTCTCAAGTAAAGTCAATGACCGAGCCATGATGGCCCTCAATGAATTGTTCCCGCAGAGACTTCAGTGTAATCAACCGACTGCGGACAGGTCATAGCGCAATCTCGCACGACCATTTTCTAAATGGGTCATTTTCTCCAACGCAGTACCCTTTCTGTATGGAAAGTTTCATCCCAATCGTCCAGCACATATTAATAGAATGCACAGTATTCGTATCAACACGGAAGCTCCCACCATATAAAACACTCCCCGAGATGTTATCAAACTCCCAAACAGCACATACTCAATCATTAATTTCCTTAAAATAAACAGAATAGCTAAAATAGTCGCAAACCCCGTACACTGTGTCGTGATAGCCGCAGCAGTTAAATACAGCAGGCTGTAGCTTAGGGGATTAAACAAAAACAAAAAAAAAAAAAAATTTGAATATGTTAATTTCTCAGACAAAATGGAATATCATTACTGTATGAATAATCATGATATCCCACTCACTGCTGATATATTGCTTCAAATACAGGATGACAATTTCCGTTAGTTGATAATGTAAGCATTTCCTGCCATCGGAAGTGTAGAGGATAGATTTAAATAATGACTATAAGCACCGAGAAATTCTTCGCGTTTCTGCTTTTAATTCTTTTTTAATTTAATGCATTAGTTTTGTAATGTTTATGAATAATTCAGATTTTTATTAATTTCTTTGATTTAAAATATGAACGCTTTTCAAAATTTGTGATTACGTATGAGATTAATTATCCTTATGTGGACTTAAATTACACAGATTTTTATTGCAGAGAGATGAAATCTTTTTTATTATTTATTTATTTATTTATTTCCTTTTTTTTTGGTTGGCTCAAACAATTATTGCAAACAAATTGCGAACAATATGCGGATTTTCTTATAAAATTTTTACAAACATAAATTCCCCCCCTTTAAAAAAGTATAAATGCACTCTGCAACGGTGAATTAAGCCTATTACGAAAGTGTTCACTATTTGGTTCAGATTACACGCGATAAAGTGAAATTACCGAATTGTTTCAGGTAAACATAATCTTTGCCACCTTTCGGATTGTCAATAATAACAGAAAACGGCTAGATATATCCGTCGAAATTTCAGCAGCAGCAGTAGCAGTCGGCGAGAATCAACATTAGTCGAAAATTCAATAGGAAAGTATAAACGATACATATATATATATATATATGTTTAGGTGTATTTCTGAATCGATGCACATTTATCTTTGCAAGCAGACGACGTTGATGGATGGTACTAGCATTAGTAGAGAAATTAAAAGTGTTAAATTCGAACGTGGCTCGCAATCTGGACGGACAATAAGAAAGATTGAATACGCCGAGATTTGTCTTAATTACAGCTACGTTCTACGGCGTGCACATTCGGTGTTACTGGAATTGATTGAAAACAAACAGGCACACTAGTAAATGTAATAAGGATCAGGAATGCTTCATTTTTTTCCATCCTCGCTGAATGTGTTATAGCACACTTGAAACGAAATAGAGCATGCTGGACGTATGCGGAGTTGAGAGAAAAATATAAAGCTCTTTCCTTATATCGCTGGATGATATAATCATATTTGAAAAGAACAATCTTGGACCATCGGTGAAATGAACTAGAAGATGAAAACAACCCCTCGTTCCTGTTTCCATCATTGAGGAAGAAAAACCTAACCAGAACAGGTAGCACTTTTGTTGCATTAAGAGTTTAAAAAACGACTATACAAATCAAAAGAAACGGTTCACCAATATTCATTAGTCGTTGTCGCTGCAGTGTGCGCTGAACGGAACATCGTTTGCGCGTGTCTTACGAGCTGTTATTTATTAAGGGCACTGTTCCATTATACTCCTGACGTGATGTAGTGGAAGTGGGAAATGTGTCTCGAAACACATTTATGGACTGCTAACATCGCTGTAAATGACAAAAATGAACTAACTTTTATATTAAAAAATAACGATAAAAGTAATCAAAGAGTGTTTTTATATTTTCTAATCCGGCTGCCCGAAAGAACTTCATCTTGATTCTTTTGTTTCTACGATGTTTATTTAAAATTTTTTCAATCCGATCAGTCGCTTGCCTATTATTTCGAAAAATTTGTTCTTTTTTTATGTTTTATAATTCTAGAAATCGATATCAAAGAGTTGCTTAAGGGAACTTTTTTGTTCAATATGAAAATTCCTGCTAGAACTCCAGTACTTTGCTTGCGATACTGATTACATTTTATTTGAATGTGCGGCCTACTCTGCTGAGCAAGTATTCTATTCTTCACTATTAAAGATCGATGTCTCTACTCTTTATAGTGCTGCTTTATCCTCTCATTTCCTTCTGCTTTTGTTGTTACTTCTGCCTTTCAATTATCCTCTGACCTTAAGCGCATAAGAATATAAATGCATTTTCTTTTCATTTCCTTTTCTTGGGATAATGTTCCCGCTGACAAAACTCGTTATAAAAAAAAAAAAAAAAAATCCACCTTCAAGAATTTGGAAAAAAGCAACGTTTCTTTACATTCGCGTTATTAAATATTTTTCTTCACGTTTCATTCTACTTAAAATTGTGGAGAAAAAAGTAAAGCGTGCAAATAAATGGCTCTTTTGAAAGCCACTTTTATCAATCTTAAACATTATTTCTTAAAACCTGAAACAATGGTATTGGTGTATTATCCTGAATTTTAGCCGCATTGTCTTTTATGTATTTTTTGAAGCTAATTAACTGAATTCTTTAAGCTGGCTTCCCACTATTTTCTTACTATATATTGATGACCGCGTTATTTTTACGCGGGGGCTAACATGAAAAACATCAAGAAACCATTCATTAATATTAATGGTTAAATACCATGAACGTTTGAAATCTTTTTTTTTTTTTTACCATACTTATAAGACGTTTACTTCATTTTGTGTTAAATGACATAAATTACATAGTTATAGCTATCAAAATGGTATGTTTCAGATATTTTTATGTACTTGTTACTTTTGTTACTGTCAAAAAATTATGTACCTAGTCTGTTCCATTCTGTTATAATCGCTTTAACTTATTTAAATTTTGGAACTTTTCAACGTAACAGAAAAGAATTGTACTCTATGTTTTTTGAGGATACTAAAAATTATATTTCGATTATTTCATTTTATTTTTGTGTAATTTTATTTTCATTATAATTTTCTTTCAGAATATCACTCCTAAAGACTAAGATTTTCATTTATAAAAACTATTAAACAATTTTTTATTTCCACCAAAATAAGCTTTTATAAAATTTAAATGCTATTTTATAGGGTTTTTTTTTCTCATTTTTAAACGATTAAACTTGTATACGATGAGTAGCTGAAAGCGCCGTTTTTGTTTTTTTTTGTTTTTTTTGTTTTTTAATAATAAATAATAAATAAATAAACTTGTATATATTTCGCAATTATGGCTAAAAGTATAGTAAATGTTTACCCATATTTTAACTGTTATAGTAATTGAAAAAGTTTTGTCTGGAAGAGAATAGTTAATAGAACGTTTTTTATCGCGGTCACTGAACATTTCTGTTAGCGAATCTGAGATATGCAATAATAATATATATCATAAAAACCAACGTACCAAACAATGTTGAAGGATGTGGGACACCATGACAAATGCGTGTGCCATTAAAGACCGTAGTCAACCTGGAGTACTAATTAACTCTTTTGATAATGAATAATCACGATGATAAGAGAATTGGCAGTGCATATACGATATTTATGTTTTGTTTAAATTTTATAATAATCTTTGGTGTTGAAATAAAAAGGAGCGTGTTAAAAAAGGGAATACAAGCGTCGCAGTTGCGACGTAATTACTTCCATCGTTGATGTACACGGGAATTGGACTGGCTACTGAAATATATCTGGATCAGAAAGGGTAACTGGAACAGAGATATATCCAGAACAGAAAATATAACAGTAATAGAAACTATGACTCTGCACCCGGTATAATTTTTATACCAGGTGCAAAACCGATTATTATTGTTATTTAACAGACACCATCACCGTTAAAACCGACTCTTATATGTAGAAGATTATTCTCAGAACCAGATATATATATATATATATATATATACAAGGGCGTCGCCAGCCGATGAGCCAGGGAGGGGCAAGATAAGTTGCCATCCGCCAGGGGGGGGGGCAAGATGATAGAAAGAGGATATGAGTTATAGGAAAAATAAAATTTATAAGTTGTAAAGGTTTAATATTTTATTAAACAAGAATAAAATCTTAATTAAAACATAAGTTTTCCAAATTGTCAATGGTTACGCGCCTATGAATACTCATCAATGCCAGTTGATTAAAAAGTTTCAAGGCTCCATGAGGGGCAGCTGCCCCTCCCTGCCCCCCGCTGGCGACGCCCATGTATATATATATATGTATGTACATATATAGAAATGTATGAATAAATATTCTGTTCTTTTTCGCTAAGAGGCCCCCATTGGCTCACCAAATAATGGTTCTTCTATAATGTTCACAGAAGAGTTGCTGCAATTCTTTTTTTTTTTTTTTTATATATTTAGCATACCAGGATATTTTCTTTAAGTCAGCAGTTTATTGGTAAAAAAAAGTTACATGTTTCATAACACGTTTTTGCCTATTAAAAATGACGTTGTTATTAATATGAAACGTATCCTTTGGCTTCTACAGAGAGGAGAATATCTCTTGGACCGTCAAATGCTATAATTTTCATAGAAGGCTCGATTTTAATTGACTGCGCTATTTTTGCACAGAAATTTTAAACTATCGTCTACTGACGATGTTTCGCCTCGCAAGAACACATTTCATTCATTCCCATTTTGTGTGAACTTTACTAGTTAATCGATACAAAAGTTCATATCAGCACCGGAAGCGTAAAAATGGCCATATGCTCGCGTCTGTATGTCGCTTGTTTATACTGCTAGTTCGCGTTCTAGGTCGCGGATGATGATATGCAGGTTGTTTGCACTTTTAATCGAACATCAATTACATTCAATCGGAACATACGGGTAAAATATAACGATTCGCAACAGCAAATTTATTATTTCGTTCGTTGGGAAATAAATTGTCCGGTGCGCAATATTTGTATCGAAGTTTAAAAAAAGTCGCCCGTATTTCCATTCGCCGTATCATTTCCGTCTCTCGTTACGTAGGGAAAAATTTACGGTGTCCGGGGTCTGGCGGCAAAGTGCTTTATATAAATTTTTAGGAACGGATTTCGCCGGCAAAACCGCAACCAGGCGATGTAGTGCGTAAATTTTAAGCTAGTTTTGCCGCGTAATAGAAAATCCAGCAGGCATGTGTAAAGAAAGAGAAATATGTCCTGCTAGCGGTGACAACAGCGGCGGCAGGATTTTCTGCGGTATCGTTTACATTGTGTGTCGTCTCGGCTGCCGTGTTTGTTGGCCGGCAGAGTGGAAGGCTGGTCGGAAGGAGTCGGCAAAGACACAATGTCAGAGGACCGCGTTAAGGATAGGTCATGTTGCATGTCGAGAGAATAAGTCTAACTCGATAAATAAATCACAGTCGGCCAGCCAACAGCTCGCCTACATTTGAAAAGAGCCGGGTCGGTACGGGACCTGGGTCAGCATCTGCTTATGTTGTTGGCTAGTTAGCGGGGATATCTGCAGTGTCATCGTGCTTGTCGTGTCCTTGCCTCTGCTTCGTTTCGTTCCATTTCGCGTCGCATCCTAATGCCCTGCCAAGTGCTATTGCCGGTGGCGAATTTTCTCACTAGCCAACCCACTTGATTGATGAAGACCATACATCAACTAGTCGACGACCGATCTGTTCCTCTCTCAAACCGGAACCGTGAAGGAAAAAGTTTAACAGCGACTGAAGACTGAACTTTCATCGTCGATAAACTTTACTATTATTATCGCTTCTTCTACCAATCTTTACAGCCGGTTCAAGTTCCTCTCATTTTTCTGCCTGCTTCCTTTGCAAACCCCCCCCCCCCCCCCCGCGCTTTTCGACTTGCTCTTAATAATGCGTCGTCGTTCACCGACAGATTAACCGGGCCAATTCGTTTATTTTTCGACGAGTCTCCGAGGCCACACGATAAGAAGAAGGTTGTGATAGAAAAAATATTTTCTTTCTTTCGAACAGTCGGTGCGGGGGGTATGAGGTTATATGAGGTTATATGAGGTTACTGAAAATGGAAATTATATTTAATGTTTATTTTAAAATCGATGAAAGTTATTTATTACTAACGCAAAATTTGAATGCACTATGGGACAAAATATTTATTTATATGATGAGAAGCCTTTGTCGAGTTTCATAATGGCAGTATATACTGCAGTTGCATTCGGCATCCGGTCTGCAAGATTGTATTTGCTGCCACTAAAATCATATACATCATCTAATATGGCGTAGTAATTTATTAAAAGTACAATTTTACTGAAATATAGATACGGTATGGTAGAACATTTGAAATTAGTCGGTATTAAAAATTTTAATAGAAGAAAATAACAAGTCACAGAAGATGTATTTTGTATATTATTATAGGTGTTCAGTTTGATGAAGAATAGTGCGTATAATTTTTATCGCGTTTGAAATAAGGATAAATTTTAAAATTGTTAAATTTGCATAATTTTTGTAAATAATATTTGTATATTTTTTAAAAATTTTTCACTGTGCATATATCATTTATGCACATTTTTCAGCAGTTAATTAAGATTAGGAAACATGTTTTTATATCATCGCTTCTATATCAACCGTTTAAAACCGCTAGTAGTTGTCGAAAGACATAATAATAAAGCTTATTGAAGAACTTATAAATATGGTAATGAAAGACTCGAACATGGAAGAGCAGTTCAGTATGATTAATAAGAAAATATAAAGGAACCATAAGAAGGATGTAGACTTGTATGTGAAAAATGCTTTTTTACAAAAAATAAACACCGACTTCAAGGTTTATTATACAAATTTAAAAATGCACTAAAAAGTAAAAAATAATTACTCCCGATAAAATATATATATATATCAGAGTGATATAACACCTTAAGGGTGATATCGTAATTCTTATACAACATTAACTTTTTGGAGTTGGAATTAAATTCATGTTACTATATCTAGGAACAATTTAATGAACATTTAATGCAGTTTTTAATTATTCTTTTAATATGAATTTGATGCCAACTCCAAAAAATTAATGTTGTATAAGAATTACGATATCACCTTTAAGGGTATATCACTCTGATATATATATATATTTTATCGGGAGTAATTATTTTTTACTTTTTAGTGCATTTTTAAATTTTTATAATCAACCTTCAAGTATCGGTATTTATTTTTTGTAAAAAAGCATTTTATTTTTTTACTTTTTAGTGCATTTTTATTCAATTAAGTTAAAACATTTTAATAAGAACAGATATTTCCACGGTGTGAAAACATCAACAGCTATATTTCCATGGTAATTTGGCAAATTTATAGTATTTTAAGTCAATAAATCTAATCCGACGGTGAAAACAATCATGAATGAAAAGCATCCAAAAAGCTTCAATCTCCCGCATTATTAAGGACAACTCAAAAACTATCGGTCAGATCTTGATCAAATTTAAATGGAACCACATGAGAAACACCACCTTTCAAATAAAAGAAGAATCATCAGAATCGGTTCACCTAGAAGAAAGTTCTGTGGTAACACACATAAAAAAAAAAAAATACAGTCGAATTGAATACCTCCTCCTTTTTTGAAGTCGGTTAAAAAATGAAACTAAATATTTCGATAAGTAGAGAATTTGAAGCAAAAAGTTGGGTAATAGAAAACAATAAGGGCAGCTAAAAACGGATGATCGTAGCGAAATAACTGAAGTATGGAGAGAGTACACGGTAAATTTATGGGATTACGAAGTTTAACACCGGGAGCCGGAAATGTTGAAAACCGAAATAGAAGGGAGTCGTCAAAGAACACACAACAAGGCAAACAATATTATTGTAACTGAAAACACGTAGTAGTGAAGTTTTTTTTAACATTAAAATAATCACATTAATTTTATACCGACATGTTTCGAAAATCAACGCTTCATGTCCATCGAAAACAACGCAATATATGTATAAGTTAATAAACAACGAACAAACAACAAACTAATGAAATACAAGTTGATTTTTTGTAAATTTTGATTTACGGATTGCGTTGGAAATTTAAAAAGTTTCATTACAAATGAAATATTAAATAAATACATACCCGATGTTTCGTATAAGATAATTAAATTTTAAGTATTTTATAGGTTTTTGAAGTTAATTATAACGTTATAAATGCAAATTAATTTATAATATCAAAAAATGATGTATGCATTTAATTAATATTTAATTTGTAAGAAAGTTTTTGTACATTTCGAGAAATGTCCGAAAGTGTCGACTTATCGATATGTAATTTACAAAAAAAAAAATCGATTTGTATTTTTCATTAACTTATTTTTTTATTCGTTGTTTATATATTTTTAACTTTTTCCATCGCTGTTCCAATATGAAGCATTGATCAAACATTTTCGGATAAAATTAATGTGATTATTTTAATAATAAAAAACTTTCGCGTTAAGCATAATTACAATAATATCATTTACAATTATTTACAGCAGATGAAACTGATGACAATATTAAGAATAACAAGACAGCTGGTGCAAATGAGGTGTCCGTCAGATGATAATGCACACTTATTATGTAATAGACCATATGGAAAACGGAGAAACAGCCAGAAAAATGTTGTAAACCTCTACAGACACACCGATGTTTAACAAAAAAGCGAAAAGAACCCAATTTCAAGATTACAGAACAATTTTTCTTACATTCCCAGTGTACGAGTAAAATAACGTTACGTATCATAAATAATCGTATTTACGGAGATTATCAAGCAATTAAATTGCGAACGAACAAGCGGATTTCATCAGAGAACCTAACGCACATGAATAGATAATGAATTTAAGATTGATAATAGACAAAAGGCTCGTGAACATGAGATATTGTTAATACTTTGTTTCGTCAATTTCACAGTAAAGATTTTGATAATGTCACGTGGAGCAAGTTGTGGTCAATACTCATACAAATGGGAGTACCCAAACCACCAGTTAACCTGACGTGGAATTTATTTAAAAAGGCGTGTAACATTAATGTCAAAATAGACTAGAATTTACAAATTAAAAATTTCTATACGAAAAAGCACGAGTACATTTTATCACCCGTGTTGTTTAATTTATATTCGGAACACATCACGAGGATTGCATCAATGGACGGGCGGCGTGTGACATAAAATCTTGAATTTGCGATAATATGCAGATGACACGATGCTAATCGCTGCCAGCATCAGTGAAATGAAAGCACTAAGCACTGCTGAAGAAATTATAATATGGCCCTAGTACAAATCATGCATAAATGAAAATGATGGCGACAGATAGCGGGAACACAATTTCATAAAATGGGAAAACTACATTCGGATATGAAATCACTTTTGTCTATACCTGAGACCTTTGATGGAGAGCAATGCTATGTCCGAGCTACATAAGATTCGTAGCCATGAACACGAGAGAAGGTGAAGCCAATCGTAGTACTTTAATTTTCTTAATTTTATTACACGCAGCGGAGACCTGGACACTGCGAAAAAGACGACCGCAAATCGAATACCTTCGAGATGTGGTGCTGGCGAATACCGTGGACGGCGAAGAGAACTACTAATGTCTATCTCTGTATTCAAAGGAATCGGTAACGGTTATCAGAAGTGGTACTTACTCGCAGGATGAACTATTTTGAGCACACTTTATAAGCAGAGAAAACGAAATTTGGCCAATAGAACGAAAACGAAAGGTAAAAGACCAAAGGGACGACCATCAGCACGTTGGATCAGTGCGATACAGAAAGCAACCGATTTGAGCTTACATGGCGAATCGGAAACCTCAGCAGAAATCAGTGAAACCCTTTGGGGGGGGGGATCTCGATTATAGTAGAAGTATGACAAATAAAAAAAAAAAAAAAGTCTCTTTATTTTTATAGTATTTACCAAGTGAAAGATTAATTTCAATAATATTATGAAAGTCGATTGAAATGAAATTATAGACACGGAAATAAATGTATGGTTAGTTTTAATAATGGAAAGTTTTATTCTCATCTTCATGTTTACTTTCAACATATCTGTGTGGGAGTCGAATTTTTATTCCTTTATATATGTACATACGCTGATTAAACAGTACAATGTAAAATTAATACGATAATAATAAAGTTAACCCGGTTTTAAATATAATTTGATGAAAGTTTTATAAAACCAAAGTAACGGTAATGATAAAAATCGAGCGACACAAAGTTAAAAAAAATACGGCTTATCTAATACTACTACTCTTTGATATCATTGTTAACTACTTAAAAGTGTTTTTGGGAAAGAGGAACGAAAAAGAAATAGGAAATTAATAAGAACTTGTGTTAAGGTCACACATACCTTGATAATTAATATCTTTTAGGCTACTGATTTTGGCCTTCAAAAAATTTCTTGGTTTTGTACGGATACGTAATTACGAATGAAATATATTGCGGTATACTATTTCATCCGATGAGAATCAGACAAATACAAATACGCGTCCATTGTAAAGAAATTTTAAAGAAAAAAGCCAAAATTGCTTCTCCTAAATAAAATACGAAAATTAATTTATAAATTACCTTTTTTTCAGCTTTACATAATGTTAAATTATAATTTAATGTTCCTGTCCCGGTTACCGGAGAATGCAGTTCTGAAAACAGTTTGTCGTCAATTTCATAAAAATCGTTCCGGTAAAGAAGCAATTTTATGTAATGAGAATTTTAAAAAATTACCGGAAGATCAATATAGTGGATTTTTTAAATGTTTCAGTAGATAGTTTTGAAACGTTCTAATTTCCACCTTTGCGTGCACACGTAGTAATTTAGTACTTTTTACTCTCTTAAAAATGTACTTCTATTCCAATCAGACAAGTATAAGTTACCTGTTTGATGTTTACGTACGTTACGTACAGACAATTGGCCGGATTTTTTCCCACTCCTTTGATTAATATCATTGTAGGGTTATTGACGAAGAATATTTTACCCGCTTTAATAATTTTTTTGTAATTTATTCATATTTTCCATTCAGAAGAATACATTTTCAGAAGCGTTAAAACATTTGAAAAATACGCTGTATATGGTATCTTATTAAATAATATTTTAATAAACGCGGCAAATAAACACAAATGATTACTTTCAGAGCGTTTTCGGAAGTATCTTCAATTAAAACGGGAAAAAAAGTAAACATTTTAGTAAATGTAAATGTAATTTTACATATGCATCGTATTCTGAAAGAGATCTAAATTGGCCATTTTCAACTAGATAAGAAATTGTCATTATTAGGAGAAACTTTTGAATTCGAAATAAAATTAAATGTTCAAAAATTTTAACTTTAATATAAATTTCGCAATGGTGAATAAATTTTTTTTGATCTTGAAACATCCAAAATTTAATGAACATTTGCCTTAGATAATACGATTTTAATTATACGGTTTGTTTAATTTCCCCGGGAGTATGCAATTTATTAAAAATGGTATTTCGTGTTTTTAATATTTTCCCCTCAGAAATAATTTTCCTTTATATGTGCCTCTAAAAAAAAAGAGCCTACGACTAAAATTATGAAACATGGAACATGCTTTAGCCTGATTTGCTGAATGCCGAATTTTTTAACTGCTGCTGTAGTTCTGTTGGGAAATTATGAATGAAGAAATGAAAAAAATGAAGAAATACAAAAAGAACGGAAAATCGTTTTATTTTTCTGTTTGTTCTACCACATGGTCGTTAGAAGTACCGGTACTGTCACCGGTTTATGATAACGAAAATAACTGATATAATTTTTCGAATCGCGATCCTTTTAATTTTAACGAGCGAAGACTGTATCAATGCACGATCCACCACCAGTAGTCGATAGAGCGAGATTTGTTTTGAGCTGTGATCCGAACATCACCGCCATTTTGTACCGATCACACAATTTATTATTTCATTCCATTTAGTGTGTTGTACGGATAAAGTCGAAATTATGTAACCGTTCGTTTAAATTTAAATAATCATTTTCTTAAATATCATGAATTTTCTGATAATTATTAGTCTTTGCAAATAGTTGAACACTACCTAAATCAGGTTGCGCTTTTTTCTTTTCTTTCATTTCTTTCATTTATCCGATTTCTACAATATTTAAAAACTTAATCATCTCTACTGAGATACCAAAAATTAACCTTGAATCTCGTCACATTTTTTCTGCTTCTGTATAATATGTATACATATACAGGGCCGTGACTAGAATTTTTTTTTTGGGATGGGGTTGGAGGGTGAAAATTATCTTTGCATATTTATTTTATAAATAACAATACATTTTTCACTAATATTCATACTATTAATAATTTACATTATTTTGATTTATATATTAATAATTTACATAAATTAATTACCCCGTATATGAACATTAATAAAAATTACATATGTTATTGATTACACTCGTAATAAATAATTTTGCGTAAAATATTAATGAAGTAAGCTAGAGCATGTTCCATGCTAAAATAATTGAACAAAAACTTATAAATACAAAACAGTTCAATAAAATGCGGAATCCAGATCGCCTTTTTTTTGAAGGCTTTTACTTAACTTGGCCTTGTTTGCATTCCTGCATTCTTGAATTCTCTCAAATTCTTAAACGGTGGGAACTCCAAAAGCGGCAAACCCAGTTTCAATGAAAATTGTTTATCTAGATAGATCTGCACTTGTAAAAGGGTTGTAAAAAAAAAAAGAAGAAAAATTCATTATAGTTCGGAAACCGTACCTAACTCAACCTTTTAATCAAAATAAACGAAACATGTATAAAAGTTTGATGTTTGAGATTTAAAGTATCCTGACGCATGCGGGATATCTTTTCAAATCCGAAATTCTAACTTTTACTTTTGTATCATGACTGAGTTTTGCATGTTTGAATTCCGGTTAACCGTGAATTCATCTTTTCGGGGGGAGATTCTATCGGACATCAACTTGAAGCCTGATTAACGTGGTTTTGCGATTTCGTCGTATTGAAAAATGTTTTTAGCGCAGTGTTAATTGTACCATCGATTTATAATTATTTTTGATGATCTCGCTCTCATTACTTTCAAGTAAAAAATCTGTGCGTACATAAAATTCGGGGAGATCCTCTTGACATTAAGACACCGCCATCATCCGAACATTATTATAATTCTCCTAAAAAAGAGTCGATTTTAATTGAACATGTGTCATACTTTTTCGTAAAATGAAATGAGAGCCTTACCAACAAGGTGATGATATTTCGTTATGAAACGATGTTACATCATTTTTCATAATATTCACTGATTCATATACGGATATATGCAATACTGTACTTCGGTTATTAGTGCGTTTCGCGTTAATTATCGCGGAGTATTTTTAAATTCATTTTCGATTTTGTTTGTTCAGTTGTTATCGAGATAGTGTTTCAAAGTGAACAATTATTATTCTTTTTATAAATTCCGTTCTCATTCATATCGACACAAGTAGTTTGCATTACCGAATCTCGCATGACTGTTACACTAATCGTTGTAATAATTTAAATTTAACGAGGGCTGCTTTTTGAAGTTTTGCCTTGCGAAGATTTCAGCGAATCAATAAATTTCTAAATACGGAATTAAGAAATATATGTATATTATTAATTACGCCAGTATTTCAATATTTATAATAAACGTATTACAGACTTCATAGCATAAGCGATGGTCATACGGTACAATGAAAATCACTCTCTAGTTTATATAGAGATGTTTTACTAAAAAAAAAAAGTGATATCTAAAAATATAAATATTATATTTCTGTGTGATAAGTGTAAAAGTAATTCTTCTTCTTCTTCTTCTTTACATCATTGCCGGTCGATGTTTGGCGCGATCAATTTATCGGTCGCTGCTTGGAGTAACTCCGATGATTGATATTGCACCATGTCATCCTCCCACGATAGTTTTCTTCTACCTCTGCTTCTTTTATGTACCCGTAAATTTTAAGAACATAACAAGCTTATGGATAATCCATCGATTAGGAATACCATTAAAAACAAAAATTTATACACGATATTTTTAACATTATTATTGTTGAAATTGAGAATATTACTTTTATTTAAACGCACATACCGCCAAATGACGTATCTACTCAATATTTTCAGTTTATTAATATGTATTTACAGGATAATAGATTAACGAAATTTATCCGGTAGGGAGACCTAAATTCTCGAAATATGTAATACGGTGAATAGTACGAGAGGAAAGAAATTATTGAATATAATAGAGTTACATGACTTACGTATTTTAAATATTAAAAACAAATGTACTTTTAAGGAGAAGCAGTCGAAAAAGTGTAATACATTTAACTTTGGTAATTAGAAATTTAACAAAACGAGTTCAAAATTGGCAAATTGGTCACGAGAATTAAATGCCATTGATAATTTTTATATTACTTTTAACGTAATTTCGGTTGCGGCTAAGACAGGTGTTATTATAGTTATTAACTGCAATAAGTTAGCAATTAAATTAAGAAAATTCAGTTATATTATTGATGTACATGTCACTTGCAATGATATACGGTAAATTAAAAGCTGGTTGAATCGTTTTGAAGACACTATGTCAACACAGTTCTAAAAAACAGTTCGTATTCCATCATCCGGTCAATTTATTGGTAGAATACTGAATTACAAATAAAGGAAATTACTGGTAAATAATAAAAACATACATGTAAAACATAACCTTTACAGTAATTATACAGTAAATTTTAAGGAATACAAGTTTGTGATTAAAAAAGCTGAAAACCTAGAAAAAATTACTGGAAGACAAAAATGTCTTTGGATTAAAATACAGAATATTAACCAATAAAGAAAAAAGGCATCAATATACCGACGTCAGATAATTATGCATGTACAAAAAAGGAAACACAGTGTCGACTTATCGATGTCAAACCTTAACGTAAAACCTTTTAAAGCAGAAGTACACGAACCTAACGTAAACATATCGATTAGTAAAGAAGAAGTTAACGTGATAATTATTAAACAATTTAAAAATGAAAGTGTCAACAGGACTTGATTGAATATCAAATGGATTTATTAAAAAGTGTCATAACTTGTTATCACATGTAAAACCGAAAGTTATTAAACCGTATTGTTTAAATATAGTGATTATCCGGAGGAATGGAAATTAAGTATAACTGTTATAGTATCTAATAAAATGAATAAAATTCCAAGCTTGTCTGCTGCATATAGAGCTATATCATTATTATATCTAATTTTTCGTTAAAATTTAGGAAAAATGTATTCTTAATAAATTAAAAGAATTTGTAGATAAATAATACATGATAACCAGTATATGGCGCATTACCCCAGGTAGAACCTTCATCGGCTATATACAATATTTTACAAACAATAAAAATGTACAAAAATAAAAATTACTGTGTACACGCTTACTTGTACTGTTGATATATGCTTTCGACAGTTTAGATTTAAAAAGATTACACTTGTATTATTAAAGGAACTAGGATTACACCTAATGGCGAACATTGTAAATCCCGAAAATCGCTTCACTGTATTACAAATCGGTAACTATTCAAAAAAACAAGAAATCGTTATGGGAGTACCGCAAGGGTCTCTGTGTTTTGTGTGATTACCCTCCCCCCCCTTAATGGGTAAACATTTTCACTTTCGTAGATGATATTAGTAATAGCCTCGATAAGAAAGAAAATGTATTGGGAAATAAATTTTACCAGGTTTATACAGAAATTGCGAAATAGTTAGAACAATATAATTTAAATATTAACGAATCTAAGTCAACTTACATATGTTGTTTAACAAAAAACTTACAAGGATAAACGGTTAAATTTGATGCAATACGGATTAAATATTGGTATATTAGTAACTAAGCTATTTAAAATATGTTCAGTAGTTTTACGATAGCCGAAATAAATCAAATCGGCGTAAAATACATGTACACCTGTATTAATATTAATATTTAAGGAATACTAATTATTATTAACGCTGGAAAAAACAGTCTGTCAGGGTTCCATAAACTTAAATGGACCGGCTCGGGACAGACCTGTTATTTATACAAATTATTGGTATAAATTCTCTAAATATATTTACCTGATCGTATTACGAATTGGTGTCCACAAAAAGAAAAAGAAAAGAATAAGCTCGAATGTTTGTAGTGATTCGAGGACGAATCTGCCGGTTGGACGATGTGCGAAATCGAGTGATTTTATTTCCTAGAGCTAGCCAAGGGATGGGGCATACGCACGCAGGCTGGCAGTAAATTTATCGGCGAGTTTCAGTGGCGCGGCAGTATTTTTGGCAACGTGCAATGATTTAGAGGTTGGAAAAAAAATGATTTCGGCGGGCGGTGTGTGTTCTCTTTGATTACGGTAATGGGCATATTGCGTGTTTGTTAATCGGCGGTAACGGGCATTCGGTGTTGATTTTGAATTTGAGCTGCTAGCCACCCCTATTTACTGGTTGGCCGGGGGAAGTGCGGCGTCAAATTCAGTGTAGCGTTGCTAAAGGTGAAAAATTGTCTGTCCACACAGTTAGTTCCGAGCAGTTTATTTTCGTCTTAAATCGCTCTCGGCGGAAGAATGGTTCTGGTCCTCCGTATGGAAAACAAAGATTAGTTCAACGTTGTTATTGCTATTACGTTGCCTGTCTGATGCTCATGAGTCACCACACCGTGTACGCTCTCGCATCCGTCGCAACGTCGACCCTGCCCGAACACTTCGCTTTATGCGTAATAATAACGGATATAATGGTGTAAACTACTTGCCGGCAGAGCAGCAGCCAAAGCGGCCAACGTGATTGGAAGAGACCGACAAAACGTCGGCCAAGAGATAAATCGCGCGGCCCTTTTTTGCTCGTCAGACAAGTGCTGCTATATAGAAGCGGCGGGGATAATTTATAAAGTTAATGTTCGAGCGAGCAACAACGTTGTCGTCGACGAATCTCTCCTGTAAACAGCTCTTCAATAGCCCTTCTGAGACTCTGACCATTCTACACCTCTTCGTTCCGCACTCACGTTGAAATATTAATGGCCTCGAAATAACTTTAACCAGGTGTCCTCCTAATACACCTATGACAAGAGCACCCCATTTCCGTCAAATAATATTTATCTCGAAGGGCGCACGTGTTGATTTTACTATTGGCGGCCGCCTGCGTTCGGCTATTCCAACGCAAAAATTCTCCAACACTAAAACGGCAATTTCGACGTAAAATTAGCCGAAAAACCGAAACTCGGCAGCATATAAAAGGTGTCGCCTGAAAACGACGGCGCGGCAAGGTATCCGCCCCACACAAAGAAACGCGATTACCATCCGACACGCAATAAAGAACGATAGAGCTGCTTCGGGTAAAAACTTCTCGGCCCGTACGTGTATGCCAAGCAAAACGATTTAGCGCTGAAATCTGGAACTTTACCTGCGTGGCAAATGGATAAAGCCGAGGCTGAATAAATATTTCAAAGTTCCGTGAAATCGAAATTAAAGTTTATTTCCAAATATTTAAAAAGGACGAATACAAAACACGTAAATATATACAATAGATGCGTACATACATACATATATATATATATATATATATATATTTGAAAACTCGATTCTTGACCGTGCCCTGGACTTTCTAATCTTTTATAACCTTGCAGAGGGGGAGTCGTTTGTTATTCTTTGCAAAATGATGGCTTTTTTTTTTTTTTTTTTTTTTTTTTTTTTTGGTGATCTAAAGAAATGTTCAAAAGTAATAGAAACAGACGAAAACGTACATACCTTACAAGGATAATTCAAAAAACGTAACAGAACACCCTTATTACTTGCAGCCTCAGAGAGACACAGTTGTTAATATATACAGACCAAAATGCATTTCTGTGTGTATATCTATTGTTGCTATCTCAACGATTCGGGTCCCTATTCGGGGAAATGCGCGGATCAGTGTTGTTTCGAGGGCGGCGTGGGTACCTATAGAGTTTTGCCGGTGTTCCCGATTCCGATTTCTCTTTTATTTTTTTATTTTTTAGCCTGGCAATAAGCCATTTGGCCACTACCCCTTTCTCATTCCGCACGTTCTGGTTTATGGGACTTCCAGTTGCCTTTCTTATGTTCCGCCTTCAAATGACTTACATTAATTTTTTATTTAAATATATACTGCCGCAATTCTACGTTACAAATCAATTCTCGATGGATAGCAGCTGTCATATAGTTGTTAACAGAACGGTCCTTGCCAAGAAAACCAGCAAAGCTGACCAATAGAAAACGAATTAATTCACTACCAGCCGAACCGATAAGAACCCCCCGTCTCTTGCATTGCTGTATTATACATACATATTACCTTTTATTGAAACGCAGCGTACATCATCCTGTCAGCAGCGGTACCGTTTACTTGACAAGCTCGATTTTATTATTATTATTATTGTTATTGTTATTATCACTACCACTACCTACAGATAGATCACGATCACGACAAGATATATATACATATATATATATATATATATATTAATTACAACGTAATTCTTAGGCTACCCCCCATTAGAAAAAATGTCTCAATTTTATGTAACGCAAAATGTCCTAAACAATGTCCCAAAAAAATGTCCTAATTTTATGTGCAGCAACAAACCACGTTTTTGATTTCATAAACCAACCGGTGGTACATTCATAACTAGACGAACATCCAACGTCTTTAAGATGTTGTGACTGCGGCTGTAAAATATGAATTATCTGTGAGTACCATAATATTCAAAATAAAATTGCAAGCCTTAGCAATATCAATAACTCTGCACACTTCAGAGGGAAGCATGCTGCACCGTTACATCAGAAATAACAAAAGCACAACATATAAGGCAAACCAGCCTCGTAAATTGAGCGCCATCGATAAATGTTTTAGTACGTACGGAATTTCTAATAATGTTGTCAAATAAATATTGGGTGAATTGAGGAGACGAGTACGAGATGCTGGGTCGAGCGAGTCGGGTATCGTCGATATAGGTTTATGAAGTATATATTGTTTAAATACGCAAAAGGAAAATCAAAAATTGGTATTTGTAACATAGGGGGAAATCTTTCTAGCCAGCAGCGGAATTTTAGAATGATCGAATCTATTAATTTCAGAAAAATGAAATTTTCAGTATTTACTAAAAAATTTATCGGCCATTATGTTTCTTTTTATAAACAGTGAAGCAACTCTTATTTCAGCTACGTGACTGGAGGTGAACTAACATTACCCGTAATATACCACGTAATTGATACGGTCTGAACAATGCCCGATTTGTGGAGTCCGATTTTAAAAGCAGAACCATAAAATATCGCGCCGTACTCAAGTTTGGTTAAAATTAGTGAATTGTTGAGTAAACGTGGAATTAAGATTCGAACTCCAGATTGTGTTGCTGATCGCTCTGCTAGAATTAAGAATTTTATAAACTCGATTTTGTAAATCTTACGACCATATATGAGTATATCATCCAAATGCAGACCGAAATACTTAAATAAAATGAACTCATAGAAAGAGGTTCATCAAAAATCTGCAATAGTAACCAGGGGATGGCCTAGTAGTAAATGTAGAAACGTAAATTCTTGCATTATTTAGAAATTCTGTTACGAAATCGGTTATATTTTTGCCCGATATTTATAGGTTATCATCAACCGACGTTTAGTATCGCTCCAAAACATCAGCGAATAATCAATCACCCTCTATCAAAAATCAATATATAGGAAAAATAAATACATTCCGAAGATGATACACTTTTTTTTTTTTTGTCAAGAATAACTTGGTTAAAATTTTTCTTTAAGTATTACAGGAAATATATATGATGTGCGTGATGTAACCATTCGACAAATCGCTCTTAAACTTTACAATTTTGTTACTCGTAGGGTAGAAAAGATGGAACTTGTTCGAAGCTTGACAATTGCTTAAATTTTTGGATTTATCACTTATTTGCCACGTTTCTCTTGTGGAAAATTACGCACGCTCGAGCACAGAGGCACCATAAAATCGGTTTATTTACGCACCGGAAAGGAAAACAAAAAGAATATTGCATATGTAATAGCAGTCGAGCCTAAATTTTGAGAGAAATGTGTATTATTAAAAAAATTAAAATAGAAAATAATTATTTCGCTCGCTGATGAAGCAGCTTTTGAAGAAAGAATAAATATTTCATCTCAAACTTAAATACAGAATTTTTACGGAAAAAGAGGAATAACAAACGGATGCTTAAGACGCCTTCATTGCTTATGGTTTCGCTTGTGGTATTATGAATTTTAACAACAAGAGTCGAGGATTCAAAATCTGAAACTGTAAAAATAAAGAAACAATTATCATTTCCGGGCAATTTGGAACATCAATTCTAGTACTGGTTCCACTATCGTAACGTGATGAAATGCGGTTAGTTGAGAAAACAGATAAAAATCAATTGGAAAACTCCTAATTATGCGAGCAGTATAGAGAATTTGGAAGATCTAGAAATGATAATAAAAGGCCGATACTAACTATATATACATATATATTAAGTATAACGTAATTCTTAGGCTGCCCCCCATTAGAAAAAAATTCTCAATTTTATGTAACGAAAAATGTCGCAAAAAAATGTCTCAATTTTATGTAACGCTTGTTATATTTTATAGGATTTTTGTGATTATGTGATTATATTCATATGAACCGATTTATAATTACGTTGTAAATTTTGATCATTTAATACAAAGTATAGAAGAGAAGGAGACAAAAATATAAGCAAGAGGGGTCAAGGGGCCCAGCCCCTTGCGAGTCCAAAATGGCCGAGTTTTTATATGTATTGTAAAGCTGCAAGACAAGAAAAATGGCAAAAAAGGCCACATCGTGTTCCGTTGTAGATGGACAGTTGATTTTTTTTATAATCGACGTATTTTCGTCGCGACAAAATAGAAAAATTTCGTATTCTTCATTAAATTTTGACTTAATGGACTAAAGCTGGAAAGAGGCATGTAAATTAATATACTTCTCACTGAACTAACATGCCTATTTATAATATTTTTCTCTTTTCTTTAATTAAGCCATTTTCAGAATATCTCATTTTCATTCTTTGTGCTAATGCATGAAGCCCTCCAAGAAGTCCTCTTTGGAAAATGTTCTGCTCTTCAAGAACTTAGATTTCTGAACGACCGTTTTGTCTGAAACATCTCTGTGTGTCACTTACTGTGCTCGCTATCGATGCCGCCATTCCCGGCTCACGTTTCCAACTTTGGTGAATTATATTCTTGTCCGTTTCCAGAAAATACTTTACTTTACTTACACCTTTGATATTAATGAATTAAAATCCATTCTCTGAAAATCATCCAGTAAATTTTCTTCAATACGTCCTTGCAGAGTCTAAAACGCCTCACCTTTTCGTTATTTAGACTATCGATTCTTTTCTAAACAGACGATGCCCTAGCCTATACTTTTTTGCGTCTAAGTTCTTTCTCGTCAGATACAATTTCCGCTATTAATGTAATCTTCCCTACTTTTCCTCCAACCTTACCGATCTTTCCCATGCGCCCAATGTATTCCTCTTCCGTCAAATCTTTTCTGAAATCCGTAATTTTCGCAATACCTTCAGAACCCTATTTCTAAGGCCATTTTTACAAACGGGGTTGGACAGAGTTGGAGTCTCATTTATATTCCAGGGAAATCAATCGCTTTGAACCACCTCTTTGCTTTCCCTCCTTCACGATCGAACGTAGGGCGACGCATCTTATTACCTACATTTTCTGTCATCTTTTTCTCAACTATTCTGATTACTTTCATCTCCATGAGTGCTCTACAAGCTGTTTCTTCTAATTTCCTCTCTCACAACTGTGATTTTGTCGCGTTTCCCATTACCTATGTTCCACGCATACCGATATTTGTTTCAGCGAGGGTAATGAAAAGGTGAATTCCTCAACTCGCAGGGTCTGCTGCATCTTCTGGCCTCTATTTTAATAAAATTCCCACTCGCACCACGTCCGAGAAAAATCCAAAAGTAAAAACAAAGAAAAAGTTCCTTATGTTACGTATTTAAAAATTAAAATTTTACTATTGAATTAATAGCAGTTCTGAGAGCTATCCGCCGAAAATTATGCTTATTTGTATGCAGAATTAGAAAAATAGTTAAAAAGGTATTTGAAATATCGGGTATACCGTATTTCGTTTTTGCTTTTTGTTGTTGAATAATAATGAGTAAAGGCGTCGTAAATAGGTATATTTTGTAATTGCCGTGTAACGTTAAAAAAAATTAACAAATGAAACAAATATAAACAATGAAAAAAACACCACGATTCCGTTATATATACGAATGTGAAAGTTGTAACCGTGGCGAAGGGGGGGGGGGATGTATATGTTCGAAAGATAAAACAGATCGCCAAATTTATCGCCTACACGGTTAAAATAGAAGAAGAAGAAGAAGAAGATAAAAAGGAAACTGAATACGCATTATTCCCCGGGGCCTCTAACGATAACTGTACCGTGAAATTTCCTTATAATCCGCTTTAATACGCTAGTCGATGATGGAGACGAATGAAAAAAGTGTCGGACAAATGTTATTAAAGCCGCGCACTATTGTTTATTCTTAAATTAAAAACTTTCATAAATTATATTTATAAAAGTGCTTATTTTATTCGAATTAGTCGAAAAATGCTTTCACGACTTTAAAAACGAATTTGTTATAATTTTAATGGCCGGATGCCGACAGCGTAATGAGCTGACTTTTTATATTCCTTTTGAGAAAGGTCGTACGCATCAGTAGTGACGAATAAGTCCGTCGCAATGAAATATGATTAAATTTGAAAAAAATACGAAAAAAAAAAAAAATCCAATTTTGCTTTCGGAATAATATTTGAAAGTACACGTATCATTTGTGGCAGGGAACACCGGAACGATGGACATGATTATAAGAAGATTAGCTTGAAAAAAGAGAAGAACATTGCGCATATTTCCGGAAAAAAAGGTAACGTAAGAAAATGGAATGAAACTGAACGGGCAAAAAAAGGAATAAAATAAATTTTTATTACAAGTGTATTAAAAAAAAATAGAGGTAATTAAACCCAATTTCGGGTCCTACATAGGACTAATAAGCTACTATAATAAGATTCTTCTGCCGGAGTTCTAACCGCTAAAACCAAAAATGACGGGAAAAAAATATAAAATACTAATAAAATCTCTCTCTCTCTCTCTCTCTCTCTCTCTATATATATATATATATATGTATATATATTAAATATTATTTTAGGAGATAAAAAACTTAAAACCTATTGGAAAATGCATAGTGACATCGTATTAAAACGTGGTGGGCGGCGCGTTTACCTCCCTCTCACTGCATCACTCTGAATCCTTCAAGCTCCCTTCCTTCTGTTCTATCTTCACAGCGGAGTCTATTTCCATTTTACGCGCAGTCTCCTTCATTCCATCCATAAGAGGGATCAGTAAATGTCTCATTGTCTCCGATTCCAAAAATGTTCTTCAAGCTATTTCTTCTCTTGCTTCTCATTCCTCCAACTCTGTTATTCTCTCAATTCTTTCTCTCATATCCGATCTACTCTCATTCTGCTCTATTACTATTGACCTTTTGTGGGTTCCTAGCCATTCTCTGGCATCGCGGGCAACGAGTTAGCGGAATTTTTTAGCCCGTTCGGCCGCCTGCGATGGTCATTTACCCCGTAATTTTCCTACCACGGACATTCTCCTTCTTTCCTCAGCTAATCATTCCCGACTATGGTCGAACATCCGTCCTTCTTTATTTTCTACTCCCGCCTCTCATTATCTTCAAATTCAGCCGGTTATCTGTTCTCAGCCGTGGGTTCAATCCTGTTATCAAAGCTCCGCGATCGTTTCCTTAAACAGACTTCGTTTTAATCACTCCCTTCTACCCTCCTCACGTTTTCGTTTTTCCCTGTCCTCCTCTCCGAATTGCCCCCATTCATAGTTCCATCATTGTAAACCACATCTTCTTTGAATGTCCCGCCCTTGATTCTGAATGCTTTGTTTTGTACTCCAAAATATTAACACTGGGTCTTCTTGCTCCTTATAGTTCTTCCTTTGTCCTTTCCTTTTCATCTCCAGATATAATTCCCGTACTTCAGTCTTTCCTAAGCTCTATTTTTAATCGTCTCTCTATTTAACCCTTTGTAATAATTTCTGTAGTTGTTGGGTCAAAGCCGCTGGCGCGCCCAAAAGGTAATATATAAAATAATATTATTATTATTTTATATTAAAAAAAAAAAAAAAAAAAAAAGACATCGTACAATAGTTTAGAAGGAAGATAATATTATATTGGTAACATTAGAAATAAAATTAGAAATTATAATTGCAGAATTTTAGTAATCGATAGTGATCGATAAAAGTCATTTGCCGAGCCGTAAAGTAGTGAAATTCTAAATAGTTATGTAATAATAAAGCGAAGCTGGTTAGTTCCGAGTCGACATTAATAAATTTTGAATTTCGGTCAGCAACTAAGGCAAGAAGGTGGTACACGCAATTTCCGAATGCCTAATTTACTCTTTCCGGTATGTCTTTTGAAGAATAGAACAAATCGACTCGCTGAGCCGGATTCCGCGTGCACCGGAATAGAGCACTCCTAATTGGATAACGACAGCGAGAGATAATAAATTAGAAAGGGCGAATTATTTTTGTAAAATCAATTTTAGCGCCAGCTCTCCATTTGCGTTACGCACACTCCCGCATTACGCCGCGGATTTTCTGGAAGAGACTTCCAGATCAGAATTCGCGGCGAATTCGGCGAGCTGAGAGCCACATTTTGGTTTTCCGGACCAGTTAGTAGGATAATAAATAAGGCCGGTCGCTATCTCGCGATGTCGACGTTGGTTCGCGGCCGTACGCAGCTAATTTTCCCGCGTCCAGCTCTCCATTCGATTCCTCTTTTTCTTTTTCTACCGAGTCATTTATTATTTCCAACTCCTCCGACACACGCTCACCCCGTATGTACCAGAGTTCACCTTTTATCGGTCGACGCGTGTGATGCTCGGCTGGAAACTGTCCTCGGCCGATATTTATTTCGTCCGGTACTTCCTTTCATTTTCGAGAATATTATCGTCGTGCAGCAGGCACATAACGAACTGCAAACCCACCGCTAGTGTATTACACGCACAATGGAAATGTCATCGATCGCGTCCGAATCTGAAGTAGCCCCATATTTTTTATTACCAGCAGCAGCACTCGCTCTAAAACATTCCAGCAACGAACAGAGTCCCTGCAAAGCGGCCAACAGTGTTGTACTTATTACACACTTCGCACTGGCGATTATTATGTATTATCGCTGTTGTGTTATCGTTTTATCGCTATTTATCGATGTAGCAGCGGCACCTTGCCCACTCTGATGTACGCGTGAAATGGAAAACCGCGCGTACTGGCAGCCAGCCGCTTACGCGCCTCGATGTGTGTTATGTTTGCGCCCTTTTCGGTAGTATCGGGCGGCGACCATGCTGCACATCCCCTGAAGTGTAAACGCGTTTCGACGGAGGGTTGGGAAGTTTGTTTAGCTTGTCTAGCGTATATCGCACGCAGTCGCTCATTATAGCGATATTGTAAATGGAATCATTTCCCTCGAGACGGAGACAATGCGTAAATCAAGTTAGACCATCTGACAGGTCTTTCGCTGTTCTTTTGGGTCGGCGAGAGCAGGATCAAACTAACTACCCGTGCTAAGACCGTTCCCGTTTGTGTTGTTGGTCCGATGCCGCAAGTAATATGTCATGTCATGTCCATCGGCTAGCGGAAGTAGCAGGTTAGGTTATCGCGTTAAACATATAAAACACCGCTGAACTGTCACGCTTTAACAGAAACATCTTTCACCCGTATCAAACGCGCCGAAAGACGATAATATCTCGGACCGCCACCGCTGCTCCGTCCGTGTAGACATAACAAAACTGATTTAATTTATCGCGTTATCCTATTACCATTAGACCGGCTGCCGCTCTCCACTTCCCTCAATGGATGTAATAAATTTGTCCTTGCCAACAGACACGCATTTTAACTGTAATTAATTTCCCGACCATCCGCCTCGACAATTACAGCCTGCGTCTCAAAACTTAAAAAGCTACCGAGTGCACGACATCGGCAATTTCGAAAAATTCGGCTCTACTAAGCGGTTCGATTTCTAGGCTCAGTTTAGCGTTCGAATTATTACTTTTTTTTTATACGTGTATAAGATTAACCATTTGGCGGGGTTATTTCCTTTTTATTTTAGAGGCCATGGCCGATAGGTAACTTTTTTTCTTTCGAAAATTCTCTCTCGATATATTTCACAAAATAGCACTAACTAGAACTCACCTGACGGCGCATCCGGAGTAGTGTAGAAAAAGTATACGGCGTTGGAGAAATAAAGTCCATCACAGTCGTGATTTTCATCGGTTGATTAGTCTAATGTTTAGTCGTTCGCGCAAGTTAACCCTTTTTTGTTTGTTCGTGAATTTTTTTTTTCTTCATTTGTCCTCATATAACGGTCATTTTAGCCTGGCTGTGCTCCTGGATCCCTCTTGCTTACATTTTTGTCTCTTTCTCTTCTTTACTTCGTATAAAATGATCGAAATTTTTACAGCGTAATTCTTAAGCCGGCCCCCATAACGAAAATATGTCCAAATTTTACATAATAAAAAAAAATACAGCTAATAATTTATACCATAAATTTTATTAAACTACCGAAACAACGTAACATACTACAACGCATATAAACAATACTTTTTTTGCGTTCCGATGGTATTATTAAATTAGCAATATAGTCTTTACATGTTTCTCCCTCCATTGTGGCACTTCTCATTCATCAACTTGCACAATAATAAGAAAGTATTCATTATGTTTCCAAAAACGAAAACCACCACCGAACACATACGTGAATTGTGGAAACAAAAACGTGACGACAAACTGTGCAATAGCGAAGAATTCACAACATATTTATACATGATACGTCTTTTGGTTCGAAAATAACAGACGTAGAAAATTTTAAGTCAGCCGCCTCTGTTATAATAATAAAAAATAATGAGAAAAAAAAAATCCGAAGGGGCATCATTTTTTTACGTTTTTTAACGAATACTATATTCACCGATTTTCATAATTACTCACCAGATATCTAAGTTGAATGGTACTCTTCCGAATGGACAAAGAATCAGTCGTGTCCATAAAATAAATATAAAAAAAAAACCAAAAAAAAACAAAGTATCAATAAAATCGGTCTATATAAATATGAGTTATGCGTGAACAAACATTAAAGAAAAAACCAAACATAAGCGACGAACGAAAACCTCCTTCTTTTTGGAAGTCGGTAAAAATTAAAATATAACAAACGTTACCATAAAATTGCGACATTTTTTCTAATGGGGGCCGCCTAAAAATTACTACGTTGTAATTAATATATATATGTATATGTATATGTATATTGCGAAAGCTAAAAATAAACGGTACGTGGTACACAGAGACCAAAAAAGACCTGGATGAACTGAAGATCACGCTTCAAGATATAGAACAGCGATCAACGTTAAAGAAGAAATTATTTGACTGCAAAAGATTCGCGGAGAAACGTAAAGGAAGAACTGGCGTTTTGTGGACCGAAGAAAGAAAAAAAAGACACAGTGAAAGAATGACAGCAGTATGGAAAGAGAGGAAGAAGAATGGCAGAACCAGTTTACAACGTAGTCCACCAGTGGCTAATTCGAAATAATAATAATATATGTATGTATGTATTTTTTCTATTTCTGTTTGGCTTGTTATTTTAAAACAGTCTTTTTTAAGTTTAATGTTAATGAAATTAACTATTCTTTGGGGCTACATATGTATATTAGAATTATTTTGCTCTATTAATTATTAATATATCATTAATAAATTATTAATAATCCATTAATAAACATTAATAAAACATTAACATGTCATTAATAAATCATTAACTGAATTTATGATTGTTAAAAGACGATATCAAAATGTGAAGGGGCATTCAATAATAAATTCAATTCAATTCAATATCAGTTTATTTACAATTTCTAAAATTTACAAGATTATTACAATTTATTAGGTTTATGCCGTTTATGCGCATGTTTGCGCGAGTAACGGTAGTATAATTAAAAGTACACGTGCTAAATATGTGTTATGCAAAATTAATAAGTTTTTGTATTATTAGGCCAGAGATTTATTTTATGTTAATGTTTTATTTAGCCCATGTTTACATTCTTAATAATTAAACAGATACGGATATAATTACCTATTTGATTTTTAATTGTAAAAATGTATATTGATATCTAATCTAAACGCACTTATTCCCCTATCCCTTGGGCTCTATATAGTAACTCCGTTACAGTATATATTGACGAAGGCTTATGTATAAAGCTATATAATAAAGCCATAAGTAAAGTTAAATCTATCGGTAATGTTAAATAAGTGAGATAAGTTCACTAGGTAGTAGTAGCATGTTGTAAAATAAGTTTATAGTTTTAACATATTAATAATTGTATCTTAGACTATTAAGCTAGATGTTATGAACTGAGATTAATAGTATAAATAATAGCCATTAGGACAAATTAGACAGTGATGAAGAGATAAAAACTAGATGTGAAATCGGGAAGGAAACCTTCCGAAAAATGACAAACGTCATGCTTGCCAATGATGTGCCACTTCAACTGAGATTAAAAGTTATAGATTGCTACGTTATTCCAGTACTTTTATGCGGAGATGAAGCGTGAATTTTGAAAGCCAGTTCTATTAGGCGCTTAGTGCCTATAGAAATGTGACTTCTTAGGAGAGACTACTAAGAATTTTAAGTCTCGAATATGAGTGTTTTGAAGAGAGCTGCCGTAAAAAGGAAACTTTAAAAGAATATTAAGAAGAGAAAAATGACATATTTAGATAATATCTTAACAAGACCAAAGTTATGATATTCCCCAAGATTAATACCACAAGGAAGAATCAACAGGAAAAGATCAGCTAGTAGAAAAAGATATTCACGGACAAAAAATATTCAAGGAGAAGAGTAACATCAACGGTACTAGTTTACTTTTTAAAGCAGCAAGGGAAAGCAATTTTGAGAACAGGTTAGTGCCAAGAAGACGAGATAAATAATGATTGATAAATCATTAATAAATCATTAATGAATCATTAATAAATAAAAATGGAATAAAAAATTCGCGCGTATACGTCCGAGGCGAAGAGTTCGAATTGATTCCCGAGTAAGATTTTGTTGGTCGAATTGGTTCCCGCTCTATTGATGTATCAATGCAGACAAATTGTACTAAATATATATGTATATAAGCCAGATAGCAATCTATTATATAAAATTAGTATGTAGAAAAGTCCCCAATGAGTTGTCTTGCATATAGGCCAAAAAAAAAAAAAGAAAAGTCCAATACATAACGCATAATTTATAATATTCTAATTTTAAAAATAAAAATGTTTCAATAATTTATATCGATTTTGTACGTTTATATTTATACAAGAAAATCGAATTTTTAAAATTCCGATCTATTGTATGTTATTTTAACTTTAGGTTTAGTATTACAGGAACATATCTTTCTGCTTCTACTATTAAAAGGTTAAACTTTCTGAAAGCTCTGTCGCCAACTGAATGGGGATGGCGACCCCTATATTCATATTTCTCTTTATAAATCTATTATCCGTTCCAAATTTGATTATTGTTCTTTTATTTATGGTTGTACGTTCAAGACCCGTCTCTTTAAACTAGATGTAATTCAAAACTCCTGCCTTCGTCTTAATCCCTTCTAATCCCTACTATCCTTGCTGAATCCAATTTCGTCACCCTTGTCCATTCGTAGATCCTATTTAGGCTATCGTTTCCTTGTTAAACGTCGTCCACTCGCGTCTTCTACTCTTGTTCAGCCCTTCCTTTCGATTTATAATGGCTGGCGCTTTACTCCAAGAAAAAAACTTTATTCTGGCATTTATTTCACTTCGTCTTAGTTCATTTTGGCCGTACACTATCTCCTTCAATAATCTTCCCTATTTTCCTTTCAACTATATTAATTTCTATCGTCCTCCTAAAGTATTTATTCTTCCCTCATTTTCTGAAAACCTCCCCCAAGCCGTAATTAAACAGGTATTCTACAGCACTATTAATTACCTATTTCACTCTCATGTTACGATTTACACGTATGATTCGGGGGGGCTTGGTTGGTGCTTCCTTCATCCTTCCTGATTTTAATCTATCAGAATCTTTTCGTCTTCCTTATTTCTGTTCCATATTCATAAACGAATTATTGACTATCTTACGTTCTATTATTTTCATTTCTTCGAATTGCCTTCCCTCAAATTTGTTAATTATCTCTGACTTTTTGAGTGCCCTTCAGGCTATATCTTCTCTCCTTCCTGATCATTCATGTGACTTTGTTATCCTTTGTATTCCCGTTTAATTCAATCCGCTAATGTCTTATCGATGTGTAAAAGCTTTCATATCAGATCATGGTATCGGATATTTACGCTCCCTTCTTTTCTAATAGTTATTCATTTCATCTGTCTGTTCAGCCTACTCTTCTTTCTTACTCATGGTATTTTTGCATCCCTCTTTTCGACGTTCTGATGTTGTTTCCGTTGTTCGTATGCGTTTTGGCCAGTCTTTGCTGCTTTCCTTCATATTTCGCCTTTTCCTGATTTCCTTCCTACACTGTTCCCTCCATCCTGATGATGCAGTTATTTGCGACGCCGATCATCTGTTCTTTCAGTGTTCATCTCTTTCTGTGGAGCGTTCTGCCTTGTATCTTCTTATCTGCTGAAGCTTGCACTTCCTACTCCTTATTGTGTTTCCTATATTCTGTATTTCCCTTCCCAAATTAATTATTCCTGATATTTTTGTTCTTTTTTAGAAAAGATGTCTGATCGGATTAAAATATGGCCGACTTCTTTCCTTACTATTTCTTTCTGGATAAAGGTCCTTGATTGATGAGCCCAAGAAAAAAAAAAAAAAAAAAAAAAAATCGGGAGCTTGAAGACTCCGAATCATGTTGATATTATATTTTATTATTATATTTATAATATAATATTCTGCAATTAAAACTGCTGTGTTTTGTTTAACTTAGTGCGACGTAAATAAATAAATATATTAATAATTCCCAGAAAATATCTTTGTTTTTTTTGACCTGCGATGAAACTGACAAAGGTTTTTTTTTACAGTGCCCGCTGTTTTGTTCTGCCCGCACCGTGTAAACGTGATTTTCTTGTATGTGAGTGAGACACGTGGATTATGTCGAACTTTTTTTTTTTTTTTCTATTTTGCTTATAGAGAGCATTATTAGTCCATTGTGTCAAACTTTCTTCTCCTTCACCAACATAATTTTATTACTTTTAACAATCGATGTATTTAAAACACTTTTCTCTCGTTCCTTTGCAAGCGGTTTCAAGTCGACTATGATCGAGCAGCGTAATGTACTACTAATACAATACGAAGAGTATAGAAGTCAATCCGTGTGAACAGAGATTAAAAATCCTACTTAACGTAATCATTTGTATACGAAATTCACTACTACTACCAAAAATATAACTTTTTTGGCCAAATATGATCCGTTTTAATAAAGTACATATAAACCCACTGATTCATCAATCATTTCAATAGCAATGGGAACCTTTAATTAGAAGCACCGATTTATTCGGCTAATGTAGTAATTCCAGTTTATTACGGGAACCAATTCGACCACATCCGTCTGAGGTCTATAGCTCCCTTCGCATATACATTATTTCACACAATCATACTTGTAGAAGATTAATGAAAGTTTTATACGTCATATTTATGAGCCATTTCAAGTTTTATTCGTATAAAACAGCATTTAAACTGTAACAACGGACCGCACCGATTGAATCGATCAGTTCATTGTTCGATTGTTGATAGTAAATTCTCTCGGTGATATTTAATTACAGCGCAGTTCTTAGAGGATAATTTATAATTTAGTTATAAATATAGTCTACGAATAAAACCCTCTATAAGCATTTTAGTTTGTGAAATGCTGCATCATGTACACGAGATAAGGTAGAAAAACCCAATGATGATGGCAGTTTTAGAAGTTGAAGGGAACATTAAAAAGAACGGCACTATCAGGATGCAAGTCTAACGACTGAGAGAAAAATAACTATAGTGACCTAGAGAAGAAGGATACAGAGCGGTGGAATTACAAAGTTGTCGGATCTATGGAGAAAAAAGGAAAACTGTTCGTGGTGAAACTGATTGAAGAAGGATATCAGGAAATTATCGCGTGTAATTACGGCAGAATAAGAATTGCGATTAAAGAAAAATCAAGATTAGCGGCTAAAGAGCATACGCAGAGATTGATGTCGTCTCGTATTTCTTTTTATTCTTTCCCGGTGGATGATTGTTATGATCGCGCCGGTCACTTTGGTACTTCTGGCGCCTCTGAAATTGTTTCTCTCCACTCCGACAAGCTACGGTGTTACAATCATCCAAGTTGGAAAACATCAGTATGTAGTGATTATTCGAGAAATCGATATGTAATTTAGACATTTTGCTAGCCGCGCTTTTAGCAAAAACAACTCTAAGTAATCACCTACTTTTTGTTACAAAATTAGTTTCTAAATTTCACAGATGCATTTTTGCGATATTCAAGCTAGTGGAATATTTCAAAAATTAACGATTTCATTTATAACAACAAGATGCTGGTTTACAGCACAACATTCTCGGATGTAATTAAGTCAAATCATGATATTCAAAAATACCGGCTATCGAGCAGTCTGAGTTTAACGATAAATATTGCAGATTATTCAGATTTCGAGAGGTTATTTATACGGACGTATGTTTTAATGTAGTACTTAATACATTAATTGAAATAGCCCCTAGTATTAATAATATATCATCGTATTAATATCGCATTAGTGCGAGCTATGTTTATATAATCGGTTTGCATGCGGTTTTCACAGTGCATTAGACCATGTCGCATGCCGCCCAGTAGTACAGCTGTGAAATCTCAAGTGTCGGTCATTTCTGATATTTCATAAAAGAGTAAAACATTACATTCGGAAACGTAAATTAAATATTATAATAACGTACATGTTCGGGAACATACATTTTTGTATAGCACTTTGTTTTAGCTGTTTTTTATCTTAATTATAATAAAAAGTGTTTTCTGCGCAAAGAGAAGACCTAAGATACCACCAGCGTGTTTATCGGAAATGTTAACTCGAGCGTAACGTTGTTTTTGCAACGTCCGGTTCAACATTAGAGATTGTTAGTTTTTTTTTTGAAAAATATCGAGCATTTTAGAAACATTCGAAGAATGTCGCCGAAATTATTCGACATGCATTTGGTATAACAACAACAACAACAACAACATTTTTCGGCAGAGTACTGAAGATAAAACTATGTTACAAGTGTATCGACTATCTGAGGATATTATTAAGTGTAAACCTACACACGCAGACACGGCCAATCGAATGCAGACAAGATGAGGAAGAAGTGAAATAAGACTCGATTTTCGTGCAGTTGTTCTGGCGATAGCGGTCGGTTAGTTGAATGCCGCAGTGAAAGACTATGAAATATGACAGAAAAGCCCGCCCCTACCGATCGGTAACCGTAGTGTCAATATTGTCAATGTATTACGAGGAAGAGGACAGGAAGCAAGACTGGGAAAGGCGAAAAAAATGGTCGTTCCGACGACCAAAGGAACAGCACTTTTGCCGAATTTACAGAAAGAGAAATCTGTTAATTTATGGGCACATTTATCATTGCGTTTTTACGACTATTGAACCGGGCTACGCCTCCATATTGCTTTTTACAATCCTATTTACCCTCCGAAAATAATTCACCGATGCGAATCTGCCCATGTCTCACTTCATCCTTATTCTACATTTGCTCGGCGCTATCATTTTCCCTACTACTATTTTTCTTATAACAACATAATAATAACAATAATAATAGTAATAGTAACAATAATAATAATAATAATAATAATAATAACAACAATAACAATAATAATAATAATAATAATAATGTCCGATCATCGTTTATCTATGAAATATTACTTCCCATATAGGTTACAATTCTTCGCAAATACTTTACCAGCGACGAGGACGTACCAATACAGTGAAAAATGATAAAGAGTAAAAAAAGTAAAAGTCGATAAAAATATTGACTGGAATGTGCATTTTTAACTGAATATTCGGTCATTAGGGAGCATTTTACGTTTTCAATAGCGCTGCTACTTTTAACTGTTATCCGGTTTGAAATCGATGTCGTTTCTTATATGGAGATGTCTCTGCATGAATTTCATCGGGAATCTTCATGAAAGTGCACTTGCTAAAATTCGACGTGATTATTCTTACTTTGGAAATTTGTAAGTGGATAATTTCGTTTGTTTTTTTTTTTTTTAGAGATAATACGGCAAGAATGTATAATGCATTACACTCTCAAAAATAGAAGCTTACTAACTAGAGTTCCCCCTCCTGGTCAAACAGTTTGGCGTTGCTCTGCCACATCGTCATTGTGACGGACAAACAAGGTTGGCCATTTTTTTTTTTTTTACAGAATGTTGTCCGCAAGTGAGTACACTACGGAGGGACAACATTTCATAGCCATACGTTCGAAAGTACTCACACTTAAGTAAACTGCTGGCAAGAGGTGTCACGCATGCAGGCGAATCTTCTGTTGAGCTACTGGTAAAATCTACTTTTGTGGTTTTGCTCTATGGAAGAATTCTGCCGGTGGTTCTCAGAGGCGTTCTCTTTCTCTGAATATGGAACGCCATCAAAAATGATCCTACAAGAAGCTGTAAACTATAAAGGTAGCCAGTTACAGAGTGCGCAACTAAGGCTGCTGAGGAGATTTCGTGATGGGAAAATTACCTTTACCCTTATTTATCGCTGCCATGTTATTTCTAATCATTGAAAGTCGCTGACAACTTTACAGTTTAAGGAATGCGTTTGTTTTTAGTAGTTTTTTAAATTAAATTAATTTTAGAAATGCAATTATCGGCAAGCAATTAGATTATGCATTTTAATTAAATGTCCTTGATCATTTTCTTTCTAAAGATAATGGTTTTTCGATTTGGTGTCAGTTTTCCACCATGAATTACTTGCAAAGGGCCGTTTTTATGAATTTGCATTTCTTTGTTCCGGTATATTGTGTGAGCAACAGAGAAGATCACGCAGAACAATATCTAAACTAATTTCGATTTACCTGCACCATGTGCAGAAGAAGGCTGCGCAGAAAAGAACGGACCTACTCGCTACCGAATAATATTGTTTTATGTGTGCGCGAGCAAATGAAGATGATTACATGCACATTTACAATAGATTTTTAAAAAATTCTTTCATAAAATTGTTAAACGGAAGTTGCGAAAGTGAAGGGGTGGATTCGAAATATCCGTTTCGTATAAGAATTCACAGTTTCCAAAGTATTTTCTAGATTAATGTAGAGTTGTGTAGTGAAAAAATCGAAATATAAAACCGAAAAGTCTAGAAAATTTCGAGTTTATTAGGATGGAAAAAAACAATAAATAAAATAAAAAATATAAAAAAAACGACATTTCCTAAGAATAGTTTGTAGAAACCGACGCAGTCTTTTCTATAAGAATTGTAGAATACCATCCGGAAATCCAGCGCTTGTTGACCTGCCGAATCTGCAATTTATGTATCCACGCATATAAATTATATCTCGCCATACTGCTTTTGGATCTTTGAATGATAGTCTTTCATAACTCTTATCGGAAAATTCAGTTGACATGTCATTTTTCGCAAAATAAAATACAAGAAACTAACATTTAATGCTGCAGACTATTCAACACGGAAACATTACAAGACTTTTACATACTACCATGGTGGACTGACAAGCTGGAATTTTTCAAAAATAAAATTAATTTAGTGCGCAAGAGGAAAAACAAATGTAAGGATGCTGTTAAGCGATTCTTTCTTGATAGCACTTTGAAACAGCTTAATAAAGAGTATAAACGACAGATATGCAGGACAAAACTTCAACAGTGGAAGGAACTTGTTGCTTGTAGTACTGCCTGGGGCAAACCTTATAAAATAATATTCAAAAAAAAAAAACACAAATTAATGCAATTCCTGATATAGTTTATCAACAGCAAGTAATCAGTAATGATGTAGGAAAATGTGATGCTTTTCTCAAGCATTTCTTACCTCAAAAAGCTGATATTCCACTTGTTATTTCCCCAATTTCTGAGGCTCAGTGCCCTGTAGTAAACCGAATAACTATAGACAATATCATTAAAAATCTCAATAATAGAAAAGCGACTTCACCTGACAAAATCACAAACAAATTGGTAAAACAACTTAACCTACAACTTGAAGAAATGTTCCTCCTAATCTTCAATAAATGTTTATATTTTCAAGTTTTTCCCAAATGCTGGAAAGCCGCCTTTTTTAAACTTCTACCAAAACCGGGAAAGGTACCATCTGACATCACTGCCTACCGCCCAATCTCTTTACTTAGCACTGTAGGTAAGGTCTTTGAGAAAATTGTAAATCAATTACTTATAGCTGAGATTGACATGCAAAATCTGTTACACTTTAACCAGTTTGGCTTTCGTTCTGGAAGGTCTGCTGAGGGCGCAGTGTATAAATTAGTTCAAGTAATCAGGAACTTTATAAACCCATGGAAATACTGCGGTGGTGTTTTCCTTCGATAATGCTGGAGCATTTGACAACTGCAAATGGTCCGCAATAATTGACATTATGAAAAAGAACAACATCAACCCATTCCTAGTTAACATGATAATTAGCTACCTTTCTGATAGGGTTGCGCACCTTAACATAAACAACTCTAGTAGATCAATGAGTGCATGCTGCGGTGTTCCTCAGGGCTCTGTCCTTGGTCCCTTATGGAACATATTATATTCTTCTGTGCATCACAAGATTGAAACATATTGTAAATTCTTTAATAGCAGCTGCACTCTGATATCCTACGCTGATTACCTCTGCCTGGTGTTTGAGGTCACTAACCACTTTGATTATAAGCAAATGTCTTTAATTATAGAATACTTAAATGAAACAGTCAACTGCCTAGGACTATCCTTCTCTGTTTCCAAATGTTCATACTCTGTGTTTGGCAGCAAAGAAGTAATAGAGAAAATTCACGACCTAAAACTTCTCTCTGATCAGGGCTTGCAACACACAAATTTATTGAAATACCTCGGAATTCTCATAGATAGTAAACTTACGTTTCTGCCCCACCTTAAATATATCAAAACCAAATGCGATTCTCTGTTTAGCAGTATCAGTCGACTGCAACATAACTGTTGGGGTTTACGTTACTCTGAACGAATCGTTTTATACAAGGGTTTAATTCAATCCTTACTTGGCTATGGAGCTGCTACTTACGTTAATCATAAGGTGTTGAAAAATGTCAATAGCTATCAGAGAAGGTTTCTCCTCAACATTGCATCTCTTTATAGAACTACATCTACATCCGCAGCTTGTGTTATCACTGGTATATTTCCTATGGATTTATACATTACAGGCAGGGCTATCACAAGCGAGTATCGGATTCGCAAGGATGTTAAATTGCTCACATCTCTGAACCTAATAAATAATAATTTGGTTGAAACTGTTAATTACAACTCCTCTATATTACTTAAAAAGCAAGTTCTACAGACTATAATTGCTGAATGGCAGAGGAGATGGGTTGCTGATCATACTGGAAGGAAAACCTATTATTTTCTCCCTAGTATTTCAGGCAGGCTAAGGATGAGTAAAATTAATATCAATTTCTATAGCGCTCAGGTACTTTCTGGGCATGGAAAGTTTGGTGCATACCTGTACAGGTTCCGACTTGTCAGCAGCCCAGGCTGTACCTGCTGTTCTCTTAATATTATTGATGACGTTGATCATTTTCTCTTTGATTGCCCCATGTTTAGTTACTTACGTTCCAAGTTCAATATTATAAAAACTAACCCCACCCCCATTAATAGAACAAATCACTACCCCTTACTTAAGTTTGCTGAGGCGGCTTTGAGGCGTAAGTTTCAACTGAGTAATTAAATCATTTCTGTTAAATCCAAACATTTACGAAACCCTATTATTCAGGATTATCTGCTTTCTCTTCACAACTCATCCTAACTTAATTTAACTTAATGTAATTTTATTTAATTTTATTTAATTAATTTAATTAATTTATTTATAAATTGTAATTCAGTGATAGCCATTAAGTTTTGTTTCATTCAAGTCGTTAATTTCTTTTTGATTAAATATTAGTAGCTTATTATAGTTATAGAATTACAATTCTCACGTATGCACTAAATCAAACGTTATCCCAACAACTTTTATTTTCGTACATTACGGCTACTGTATTTTACCTTTCTTATTATTACAGTAAATTTAACTAAGAATGTAATATAGCAATTAAATACTTTAATTTTCTTGGTAATAGTTGGGACTATGTTCTGTATCATCCTGACTAATATCCACAATTTATCTATAAGTACACTTTTGCAAAGGACCTCTCACACACAACTCTTTTTTTTTTTTTTTTTTTTATTTTTCGTTTTCATCCTTTCATTAATCCGAGACTGTTAGCTTGAGTTCATAGTTACAATACACACACAGTCCTCCGCACCTTTATACACTTATTTTCTTAATATACGGTTTATTTAAACAAAAAAAAAAAAAAAACCATCCCTGCGCATGAAAATGACGCTATCGTTAATAGGAAACACGAAAATATTAATAACTATTTTTACCGTTAATACAAAAAACTACTGTAATTAGGTGACAAAATGCATTTCTATGTGTATACCGTCAATTAAAACCGACTCCTCTACGAGAATTATAGAAGAATATCACCGAGTATCGTCCCTGTAACAATCGAGTTCTATAAATGCATTTACCGTAGGCAAATGTTCGGCTACGATTATACCTGACGACAGTGCTTAGGCGAAATAACCTTTGTAGTTTTTAACTGCAAACGCACTGTTTCAAATATGTATTTCTAAAATAAAAATATTTTAATCGGAGAAAAACAAAAACTAAATCGAATCGCGCTCAGCGTAAATGCGTGCCGACATTTAATTTTCTTCGTAATTTTCAAACGATTTCGACTAAACTTTAATAAACAGCAGAATTGAACGTATCTCCGTGAATTAAAAATCATCCGGAGAGCGACCCTTATGAAATTTCTACTGCTCGAAATGTTTCGAAAAATATGAACGGTCTTCTTTTTTTTTTTTTTTTTTACCTTCATTAGCCTAGAAATTAGAGGAGGAAGTTGTATTCTTAAACATTTAAATAAAGTAAAGTGGGACCCGTGACAGGCCTTTGGCGATTGTGAAGTTAAGGTTCACAATGTTGTACTAAACCCAACGGCACTAATGGGAGTAGTGGCGTGTCAGTTCCTTTCTCTCGGCCGCTTTTACTTTCCCAGGTCTTTCTGGTATACCCAGTATTCAATTTCAGCTATAAACCCGGGAGCGACTTTTGGGTCTCGATAGCCTATTGGAAGTAGGGGCGTGTGCTTTTACTTTCCCAGATCTCTCTGGTATACCAAATATTCAATTTCAGCTATAAACCCGGGAGCGACTTTTGGGTCTCGATAACCTATGATACCTCCGGTCTACTAGACACGTACCTTAACAACATTTAAGCGTAGAGAATAAACATTATTCGAGGTTACGAATAAAACAGAAAAGGGGAATGAGAGGATATAAGAGAAGCACTGATAAGCGGGATACCATTTTAATAGAAAATAATATATATATATATAGAGAGAGAGAGATGAAAAAAAAAACAAAAAAAAACAGTTATTTATCCGGCAAGGGGTCAACAAGCGTTACAAAGAAAGTGAATGGAAAAGCGCAGTGAATAGAACAGAGACGGCAATGCGGAAAGGAGGCTATGATTAAATCGAAGGCAACGCATAGCTGAGATTGTGGAATTAGGCTAGAGGAAACCACGAACGAGTGTGAATGAAGAAATGGTCGAATATGTAAGAGGAACCGGACTCGGAAAATACAAGAGAATAGGAGTTGAACCGCAATCTGGAACCAATCGTTTAAGGAATGTATGAACGATATATTATAATATAAGCTGAAAAGGTGCCTAAAAGGTCTGACCGTAGAAATAGAGAAGCCCCCCTGAATCTACTAATTCACTGTCATCAATCAGTTCGTATTACGATGAGATGGAATAAGAGTCGGGGGCTGATCAACTAGAGAGATCTTTTCATTCAGCATAAATTTTCACCGCCTGTGAAAATTTGTGTCCGCTGACCCTTACGTCAGTTCTTTATTATCCACTTAAACTGTTTGCAACGGACATTTCGAGTCTTCCTCTTGATAGGATCGAAATAATTCTGCGACGGCAAAAATATATTTCATTGAAAAGTATTAGAAACACTGCCGAAAAAATAGTATTCTCGGACAACTTTCGGTTTCAGCGTTAATTACACGAGCATTAAACGGTCTTTTGTTTAGGAAATAAAAGGCTAACAAGACAACAGTAAAGAGAGAGAGAGAGAGAGACTGTCGTGTTTAATAATAATTTTCGCACCGTACGTCAAGAGCGGTCGCTACGCGTATAAATATTTACAGCCTATGACACAAGCAACCGCGCGTGTCAAGTTGAATGTTTGTTTAGAAATCGCTGCTAGTCGAAATGAAAATTGCACTCGAACAGGAGAACTGCTGGTGTTCTTCAGGTGAGAAGAGAGATGGACGATGTGTTTCTGGTCGATTTCATATTTACGGAGGGTGGAGGAGGAGGAAGGGGGCAGGCAGAGCTGCAGTTAGACCGGCGCGATTTGTAAATTGCCATCAAACCGTGCGAAGATTAGAGGAAGGACAAATAACGGTTGGGCGGTGGACGCGATGAAAAATTCCCTATCAGATGGGATGTCGGCTCGTTGTAACCGATACCGATTGTGCCCCGATAATGGCAGAAAATATTCTTCAAAAGAAACGTTAAAGACGCAACTGACTAGCCTCTATTAATATCGCCATCCGATATGCTCGTACGAATTCACCGCGCCGCAAGACAAATATTTGCTGACGTACACGCACACACGGACGCGCGACACTTGTAACCGGTATTATATGGCCCGCGCTTTCTGTACAGAATTCGAAACAGATACTATTTATTACGCGCTCATCAGATAATAAAAGTCTACAAAAGTCCATTTTGCCTCGGCTAGCGTCATCTGCCGTTGTTGCGTTAATAATTTATTTTCAGCTCCGGGATACGGTCACTACTCATCCAGAGATAACATTTCTTCCTTTCTAAGGTTTCACAACACGTTTACCACCGGTCGCACACCTTGCTCCGTTCCCCGATTGTTCTAACAGTTTACGGTGCTCTATCGTTCTCGTTTGCCTGTGCTAGATCGGCTTTGTTTTAGCAGCGGTTTTTACGCGTCACTGGGCGTACATCCTACGCGGAGAGAATTAGTTTCGGAACTTCCGATCATCCAACTAGGATACTCTACATATTTACGGATTTAAAATTAAAATTTTCCAGGGGACGGGATGGGAGAAAAAGCGACAAAACCATGAAAAAATTCAGCTATCCGAAATGAATTCCACTACTCCCGTTGTCTACCGGAATGTAGATTGCAAGTCAAACTACCACTAATGCATATCGTCATAGTCTATAGTGTTTATTGTTTGCGTCGAAAGTTAGAATCTTTTTTCAGTAATGCAGTGCGGACTATTTTACCCGGCCGTGATAGTCGCTATGCTCGTGATTACCTTCCATACTAAAATGAATGTTCGAAATAATTTTCGATAATATTTACGGCAAGTTATTTATCCATTTCCTCTTTAATATTTGCATATTTTTCACTTTTTCCTTTTACCCCCCCCCCCCCCCCGAAAAAGAAAAAAAAAACTTTTTAAGAGACATCTGTATATTCGCTTTTCGAATACCCCTACTAATTAAACAAGTTGGTCTTTTTTCCTCTCCCTAAACGGTGACCACCATCTTTAGCAAAATACCGAAATATCGTAGAAAAGGCTTCCTTACCATTAGTTACGTTTCACATACTTCACCGGCGTATGTCGATAATTAACTTTCATTTGCTATGCCCATTAATTACGATCGAAGGGTGATTAGACGAGTAGGTTGTTGAGGTACTTGTTGAGGTTTTTTATGATTTAGGGTTACCTCTCTGGAGCAACAATTGTTAATGTTATAAGATGGAATATCAGAAATGCGGGTTATCGATTTGGTTCAACTTTTTGTTGAAACAAACATGTGATGAATTTAAAGCTTCATAATGTACTAAGTCGAATGGATTTCAGTAGAGAACAGTAAGGGCGAGTTCCTTTCTATTGACCGCCTTAGATATAAATATAGAAGAAGATTCGAATACGGAACAAGACGAGCCTTAAACCGGACGACTCTGATTTCGTAGACCCGAGCAGCTTAACTATCGAAAAGCTACCAGCGCATAACCCTATACACATACACGATTTTGTATAATTGAGACAAATATTTTCACAGAAATAATCTCGACAAAAGATTCTGGTAACAGCCCATAATGAAATTCCGTTTATTGAAGCAACTTTCAATTAGCCCGAATATGCTAAACATTTACGTGGCTATACGAGATTTTGACAAATATCGTACGACCAGCCTAATTTGATACGTTTGTCTAAGTGCCATTTTCTTCTTTTTTTCCCCAAGATTATTTCAACTTCACATTAAATAATTCTGAACAAAATTGCCAGTAATTTTATTGCGAGTTAATGTTCCTTTAAGTGTGCCGAATTACTACATTTCCGTCACATTTGCGCTGGAGTTTTCAATTAAGACTAGCTTTAAAATGACTGATTATAATCGCTTGTAATAAGAATAAATACCGTTTAATGACACTGCAGACTTACAAAACTTTCGAACATCGTATAACAAAATTATAAACGTTAACAATTTTAAAAAATTACCGTTAACATTAATGATGTTGCATATGTTGTTACATGAACGACGTATACATTTAAAACGATTCACAAAAGAACATAATCTAGATTGCAAAAAACATTAAAAAGTGAACGATTAATACATATAAAACAATAAATATAATAAATTAGTCCGACCGGTTTCGTCAATTGTTCGACATACTCCATTTTTTTTTCAATTGTTTACATATATAATATGGTGCGGTTTGCGGCAGAAAAATACTTATAAATAACAAAATCATTCCTCGTTGTTATTCTGGCGTGTAATATAGGGACAAAATTTAGCAACAGATTTTTTCGGACAAAAATAAAATAAGGTAAACTATAGAGGCAAGTCTTTAAAAAATACTCAAGGGCTACTTCCCATGGGGTGATAATCTGCATAAGAATACCGCAGTCTAAATATCTAAGATAGCAAATTACATTTAAAAAAACAAACAAACAAACAACTGTATGTGATACATAAAATGTTTCTATAAAACTTCTAATGCAAGGTCAAATCAAAGGGATGGCAGATGTGAAAAAACCCGCAAGAATTTTGGCAGTACGTTTTACACGAGTATGAAATCAATTCGGTACAGTAACAATAAAGAATTACACACTAGAGCGTTTGATTTATTACTCCAAGGGTAAATGGAAGGGCTAAAAAAAATTAAGGAAACTAAATTATTCGAAAAAAATATAGAAATGATATTAAAAGAACAGAGCAGTGTGTTTATCTAAACGAATCAGCTTTTTCCTAAAATATCTTTTAAATTATGTAATTATGCAAAATTTCCTTTTTCCTATCCGTAATTTTTAAAATTGGCAGGTCTCTCTTATTTATTTTATTTTAGCTTTCGTTACATTACAACGGTTTTTTGTACTTTTGTTTTGTTTTTTTAATGAACAATTAAATAGGTTCTCATAGCACTTGCAATATGCGGACGATTCCCTTGTGGATTAGTTGTTTATTTAAAAAAAAAAAAACAGGAAAAAAACTGATGACTCAAAGCGGTATACTTGTGTTCTGAAAACCTATTTAACGAGATTTTAGCTCGGATCGCCGTTGACTGAGAATACCGAAAGATTTGTCGTCCGATACTGGCTGGTAATTATATTTCGTTGGTAATCCGATGTTCAGCATGGTATCGATTTTAACAGCAACTGAATGATCAATAAAAATATCGATGTAATCACTAAGATGGAAAATAACGATGTTATTGGTACTCAATAAAAGAAATTTGATTGATCATTCGCCTTAACCATTTTTAAACAGTTAGCGAAAACAAAAGTATACTATCGAACCGTGCCGCGTAGCACAAAGTAACCGCATTTACTATAAAATTCTTAACCAACAGATTTCTAAGGAAAAATACTACCGCGATTCTTCTCAGAGCGCCACAATGTTTAAAACGTTACCGTGGTACTTTTTTTCTCTTTCTTTTTTGGCTTGGCGCGAAACCATCTGGTCACTAACGAATTCCTATGAATAAACTGAATTAGCCGGATAGTACATATATATGTATACGTATTTAGAATAAAATTTCGGAAGAGGTCACGAAAATATTTATATACATGTATATGTGTGTGCGTGTTATCATGAAATATATTTATTTATAAATAGTACACTAAAGCCTTGTAGTCAATTATTGTATGTGCAATATTTGAACACTACAATAAAAACAAATAAAAAATAGTCGTTTCCATAGAATTCATAAAAATTTTAATTTTCTTTTCTTTTGTCAAAAATTGAAAAGAAATAAATTTGTTCTGAATTTCGGTTCATTTAATTCAAGCAGTTATTATTTCGCAGACATTTGTGGTAGGGTTGAACCTTAACCCTCCCCCCAGATATGGCTCTGTATGTATATAATATATATGTATGTATATATATATATATATATATATAAATATAAATATAAAAGAAAATTGGATCCGTCAGGCAATTAGTAAAACCTACTGAAATATATAGTTCGTACCAATGTTGCCGTAATGATATAACATAGTCCACGAATGCCAAAATCGAAAGAGTAGAAAACTGACACTGACCATATCACGTCCCAAGTAGACACCGGAGTGCAACTGAACGGCAAAAGTTAAGAACATGAGTTTAGGACCGAATAAATAGCGAGGTAACCTACATCTTACAAGAATTTCGATGGAGCCAGTTATTAGCTACATTAAGATGTAGAAAATCAGGTTTTTCGTTACTGAACAGTAATACCTCGTTATTAAGAATAAATTTAAACAAGCCAACAATAACAACATTTGTACAACAGATAAGAAACATTATATGAAGGAAAACATCCTAAGGAGATTAAAACCAAAAGAGAAACTAAAAGCGCGTTAATTTTTTTGTTTTTTTGGGGGGGGGGGGTCGTCTACAAGGACATTTAACCCAAGAATGAAGGAAAAAGGACGCAAGAGACTCAGATCTTTACACGATCACAGATAGCTGACAAAAAAGAATTAAGAGCTTGGATAATGGAAGGAGAAGGAAGAGAGAGAATGAACGAAGCACTGTATGGAGTGGGAACACCAATTTGTAAAAGGGAGGAGTAGAAAGAAGCTTGATCATTACAAGAGACGAACACCCGAACATTATGTGATCGGGATCACAAATAAATTGGATATTAGAGGGGTGCAATGGACAAAAAGGAGACGGCACAAAAGAGTAACGGAAAAGCGAGGAAAGAAGCAAACTATGCCGAAAGCGCAGGCGGCAGATCGCAGAGATGTTGGAGCGACACAGGAAGGAAAGTCAAGAAACCAGTGGAAGAGTGGAAAGGAAGGCTAAATAGACAAGAAAAAGGAATCCGGGTTCTAGAATGAAGAAACCACGTCTTCCAATTTGTATTTTGTAATTTTTTTTTTACATCAAATAATAATAATAATAATAATAATAATAATAATAATAATAATAATAAAATAATACGGAGTCGGTATGAAAGGAGGACGGGAAAAAGTCTCGGGATGGGACTAAAAGAGATGAAAATAGAACTTTTTACATTCAAAACGATGTATTTATTTTTCCATATAGCCGCTATTTACACTGATGCAACCTTTTTTTCCCTATCCGAGACCTGGCTGCCTCCTCCGCTTCGTCGCTAATGGGGTTACCCTTGAAGTCAAAAGTGAAAAACACACGAAACCAAATCGGGTGAATAGGAAGGATGGGAAATGTGCATGAACTTCAGTTTGCGCAGTACTTCCTCTCGTTTCCATCAGTTAATCGGCGTGAAACCTATCTGAAGTAGATTTTTCGATAGGCGAATAATATGGCCTACACATTCTTTCGATATTCGCAGATGATTTGCAATATGTTGTTGCCTGATTCGACGATCACTTTGAACTTTGAAATCGTCCACTTTCTTGCGATGAATTTCGTCAGCCACAGTAACTGGTCGTCTGCTCCTCCTCAATATTCGTTTTATTTACATTCGAGAAATTTTATCACCTATCGATTCACTGCTATCGATAGTATCACTGCCATAAACCTCTTTTAAGTGACGCTAAATCGATAAGATTCACGTTTTCAGTAATTGAATGTTCAATCATTGCACATTGTTTTTAACGCATTGACAAGGTAGCAATAATCGTTTCCATCGTAACAGTTACTGAACGTGAACCGGAAGAGGTATTTTAATGAATTAAAGAAACTCTATTTACTGGAAGAGGGGGGATGTATCCGCTACCTCGCTGAGTTCTATAGGTTGTTTTGTTCTTACTTTATGGCCGTGTGTGCATTATTTTTCAGCCGACCCTCGTAATAATAATAATAATTATAATAATCAAATCAAATTTTATTACTTAAATTTACAATAAAAATAAATTAAAATAATCTTTTTAAGTCGCCAATGCGCTCAGTTAGCGCAAGTAACGGAACTATTATTAATTATACATGGGCTATATGTGAAATTCATAAAGGAAATGTGCGACATAACTGTCGTAGCCCTTGTTTACAAAGTATAATTGTGTTCTACTTATATAATAATTAAATAATAATAATAATCCTTGATACATATGCCATTGTCAGGAAAGTACTCGGAGAAGTTGCGGTTGAAACTTAATAAAGCCGTGTTATACTTGGGGAATTCGTCCATGTAAGTGCAACGTAATAATAAAAAGATCTGAAAGCAGAGAAAAAACGATAATAATAATAATAATATGGATTCAATGGTTTAAAAAAGAAAACAAATAGCAAAATGCAGAAGTAGTGATAATAGAAGTATATTGAATATGTTGTTATAGTTTCAGAACGGTAGTTGTGTCGAATTTTTCTGTTTCTCGTTAATTGGGCTTCTTGTAAATTTCGAAGGTGAAAAAAAAAAGAAAACAACCTGCTGCACAGTGCAACTGGTAAATTGATTTCGAGAATAGGCAACGGATGGCATTGGAAGCGGCCGAACTATGCGGATTACCTTGTAGGAAGCAGCAAGCAGCAGCAGCAGCCATCGCGACCTTTAACCGTGCTCAGAAAGTGTGGTAAAGCATTTAATTATAGTTGTCAGCTGCCGGATTATTTATTAAATGTTAAGCGAACACGTGTAGCGCGAAGCTGGCAATTCACGAAAGCACCGATCGACCTGCCGGCAGATGGCGGCGCAGTTCAGTGGAACACACCGCGCCGGCTACTTAGAATGCCAATTTCGGACGAAGAAGAAGCTTTTTAGGTCAACTTGAAATTAATCGTAAAGCCTCCACGTAATGACACGCTCGGTGACGTTGTTTATTATTCAACGAATCTGTTTACTCAGCTGCCCGACTAAATTCCGAGAATTTCTTCAGACGCCTGCGATTCTTTTCATTTTTGCTCTGAAATTGATAGAACGAACTTTAAGCGATGCGCGCGACTCAAGCGCCCGACCCCGCTAACCGTTTCGCGGCTCGTTAAAAATAAACACGCTAATTGAAAATTTGCAGCGAAGCAAAGAAAAAAAAAAGTTAAAACACCGCTTGACTAGTTTGATGTCAATTAGAAAAAAAACACTCGACGCTGTGCGCCAGCAAGGGACTTTACCCCTTGGCCAGGCACTGCCGCTGGACCACTTAAATGCAACAAATGAAAATATAAATACATGCGCTACATGCTTTTGTCTGCGCTGAGTTACACCTACTTCTCAATCCATAATTTAGAATGAGCGTGATTTCGAATTTAGCGCGTTGTAGGATGGCACCGAAACTGTCTCTTGTTGGTCTTTCAACGTTTTCTTTATGAAACGTGTGTTCTAGTCTGAGCATTATCTCTATCTGCATCCTGACGCACGGTTACTCCGCGAGGAATTAGCGCTAGTGTAGCACTGTGCGCAGAAGCACGTAACGCTTTTTCATCAGGTTTTTCCGTATTGTTTTTCGGCAGCTAAGTCACCGTTAGACTAAAAGTGCACTACGAATTTTCACATCCGCCGAACTCTTTTCATTGCTTTTCAAGCTGAAAGTCAAAATTGTTTTTGCTATAAAATACAAAATTCCATCCAGTGTAAGACTTTGAAAATTTTCAGTTTTGCTCCGGCAGTGTGTGATTCTGTATAGCGCTCGAATAACTTCCGGATAAAAAAAGAAAAAAAAAAACAGAACTTTGAAAACTTTCAAGTACTACCAAATTTTTTCGCTTTCAGGATCGATTTTTTGTATAAGGGGCGATCTAAGAATTTCTCTTTTAATACGGACGATCCTGTTCAAAGTCAGAAAAAAAATAGTAATTTGATGAAATTTTTCGAGACAGATAAAAGTTCTTGCGAAGCGTCTGCAAACAATAAGCAGAACCACATACTGGTTATGGGATGGATATTAACTAAAATAAAAAACAAATTTCGGAGGAGCAGTGGCATGGAAATTCGTATTTATATTAAGAGAGCCTAGCATGGAAATCCCTTTTAAAAGTTTCCTTCTGAAATAGTAGTATTATGTTTATATTTAATTTTGTAATTTATTCTATTGAATTTTTTGTTTAGACGACATTTCACACGACAATTTTGTTGCCACTTTTTTTAGAGATCCTGATTTGTTATTTACGCGTACATGTATTTATATCGTTTTTTGTTGGTTCTTTTTGGTTTTAGAAAATATATTTAAAACATTACAAAAAAAACAAAAAAAAAAACAAATGTATTAGACGTCTTTTTTTTCTTTATAAATAAACGTGAATGTGAGAATTACCATGTGCCGTGTTTAACTGCTAAGATTATTGCAGCACATGGAACCTACTTCGTGGAATCAAGCGTGATAATACAGGCCGCCACTGCGCACGAAAAAGTATTTTCATAATGGACTTTGTGATAACATACAAGGATCGTGATGTCGCAAAGGAAGGACATTTGAAGATTAAGTGTGGTGAGTGGCTGGGGCGCTTAGTTGACTGCTGAAGGGGCACACATTTGGAGGTGCCTGGCCCGTGAAGATGTAACCGTGCGAAAGGGCTGTGTTGTGACCTATTCGGAGGCGGTTCAAGGCAGAAAAGCCTCTCTGTGGGCTACCAAGGCTCGGTGGTGGATTTTATGCTTCAAAGGAGCGTGCTTGTGGATCTGCATTCGTGCTTACATTCCTTTCCGGCTCGTTAAATGAACAAGTGAACTAAATGTAGGGGGAAGAGGGGGGTTACGCGGCATGTAGCATTGTTTTTTTAAGTAGTCGGTTATGGGAGTAAGGCCTTTATGGGACTGAGGATTGCTGTCGCGGTAGTGTTGGATGCAAGCAACTATCGTGCATATTTAAGCGTTCGCCAGAACTGTACAAGAATCTGATTGACTCTGTTACGCCTGTGACTTCGAAGGAGCATTCCACCGGTGACTGGTTATAGAGGCGTACATGATCTGTCTTGCTATGATATTTTTTGCAATTTGCGCTACATTCGGAGGGATTCGTGCTTTGTAGAATATTGCGAAGGGCACATTTATGTTTAGGACTAAGTGGCTCCATAGGGGCGCAATTGCTAAGAAGTTTGATGAAGTTTTTGGGATTGAAGAGATTCAGAAATAATCAATAACCGAAAAAATTCAGGCACCGGATCATTTTTAAACCTCTCAGTAGACGATATAGTGATTGGCTCTTATAACGGGGTTTGGTGCTATGAAGGGGGGAGCATAATTCTTTGTAATATTTTCTGTAGAAGGATAGTAGAGCACACAGACTTGCAACAGAAGAGGGAAGAGCATAGACCGAAGGGCCGCGTAATATACAGGATCCAAAGATCTTAGCATGCGTTTAGCGGCTCAGGAGTACGCCTGGCCCCCGTACTTGATTCGCGAAAAGCTAACTGATCCGTATATATGTAGTTAAGAGTAGTTTTGGGTTTATATTGTACTCGTAATTCGATAGGTATTTCAAGACAGACAAGGATTTTAAGCATTTGGCTTTGAGCTCGGCTATATGAGCGCGCCGTAAGAGTTTTTTTATCAAATATTAGGTCTAGGAACTTGACTGACGAACGGGTTGCGATAGGGGAGATCCATTTAGATTGAGGAATACGCTGGGGAGTGTGTTTTGGTGCTCTCTATGACTATCGACGCATATTGTTTTTGTTGAAGAGAAAGTCAGACCGTTATTATTATTGGACTACTTTTGTAGATTATTTATGGATTTTTGAAGAATGTTTCGGGTGTTTATGGGTGGCTTGGGTGACAAAAAGGAATATTTAGGTCATCAACGTAGAGCCGACATGTTACTGAGGCCGTGAGGCAGTCGCTTATGTCGTTAATATAATATATGAACAAGATTGCACTTAATGCAGACCTCTGTGGTACGCCGTTTTTTTAACTGCATCAGTTTAGAGACGTTGACGACCCAGTCGTAAGTTCGATCGTTTTGTTGTCTAAGAAACTGTATAGGGGTATTTACCCATTCTTCTCCGGCAATTCCTGCCGTTCGCAGCTTTAGTAGTAAGCCATATCGCCACAAGCGATCAAATGCTTCCTCTAAGTTGAAAAATACTGCGTAGAAATGCCGTTGGCGATGGACACGACTATAAAATTTGCCTTTGCAGGCTGAGCTGCTAACTGATTGTCGATCTTGTCTTTCGTCCACCGGCTTAGATAGAAGACTTTTCTATTCTAGGAAAAACAGGAGGCAGCCGATTATTGGTTAAATTATTGTTCAAAGTAAATCTTCGACCACATGTGATGAAAAATTAAACAAAACACAACGTTTACGCTAGATTATTCGACACATTAACAAATCCAAAAAAGAATAAATTACGTAATATATATATATATTAAAAAAAATGTTTGGAAATTATTCGTAAAACAATTTTAGAATAACGTGATTTGCTAAACCACTACCCGGAAAAAAAATTACGATGATTTATTATCGGATATGCAGTGGGTGAATTAAATAATTTTCCTATCCGAAAATAGGAGTATATTAATATACCGCTCTCTCGCCGTTATTTACTTTTTAATGTGATGATGGAGTCAGTTACACGAAAATAGGAGAACCAAAACGAATCATCGGCAGAATTACAGGCGAAAATCACCGCTGCGTGGATCCAAGCCTGACACTGAATCGAAACACATTTGAAGAGTAGCAGATCCGGCACCATTCGAAAAAGGGCCAAGTGGAAGAAAATCCCTTCTTTCCTTTGTCTGTTATACTTTTTTTGTTCCGATCTCGTATTAAGTTAGTCCGATTTTATCGACTCAGTCAATACTCCATTTTTTCGTTTAGGATCTCTGGTCTTTACGTTCGTCATCTTACGGTTAAAATATTATTGCCTATTTGAATCTTTACTTTCGTCTTTCCAATAATCTGTTCGCGGTTTTATTCGGCAAGCCATTCGTCTCACGTGTTGGCTAATTGTTCGCTCCAGACAACTCAGTATATAACGGAGGAGGAGAAAACTTTAAATATATACGATTTTTACATATTTCTAGAGTTTACACTCCTGCTTTAAGAAGTTTGAATTCGATTTTTATTTAATAGTTTATTCGAAACAATATAAAACAATGTTTTAAAAATATATCCTTATTTCATTAAAAAAGGATATCCTTTTTTGTCTCGATAAAAGTTTTTTTCGTCGATATTAATATTGCAATTCACATTTTCAAACCGCGAAATAAGCCTGTATTTATGTTTGAAATTATTAAATACATTTCTGACGAGGCTTTTCGTATAAATTAAAATAAATTGTTCAAGAAGCTGACGTCATAGATCGCATTAGCTTCAAAAGCTAATTTGAAATTTCTAATGAAGAAAATTACTTCCTCAACGAGACGTTCAAAATGTAGCAGTATACAGAGAATTTTCTTTCTTTCATCTCACGTTACGTTAATGGTTGAAGAAATTTAAGTAATTATTTCCGCTGTAATGATCAATAGTATTATTATTATTTTAATCGAAAATAATACCCGACGATTCGGTTCGATTCGATTCGATTCGATTTTTTAAATATATAATTTATTTTAATTTAGCCAATAAAAACCCGGCTAAACCAGATCTTTCAAATTTAATAGAGACCTCGCTATCGCTGCGTCCTTAACCGTTAACAACGTAGTTGTTTCTGCCATTTCCAGCACACGGAGATCGTTAGCGCGATTCTGGAGCCGTAATCTTGAGAGAAACAATGCCGGTGACTGGCTAATCTGACGTTAAGACAAACCCCGGGCGAAGATAAATAATCAGCTCCAGACGCCGAGTCGATATAAAATGTAGTGCTGCATCTTCTGACAAGTCGAGCAGCCTCAAGTCTGTTATTATTAAGGGTTCTCGAAATGACCGATGGCCACGGCCGATAATTAATATGTGTTGCAGCAACGGTCTCGAATTCGTACCTAAAACACGAGATAAGTTCGAGTGATAAAATAGCCTCTGGTAGAGATGTTATTCTATCGAACTGCGGAGTAGATCCGACGTAATTATTATCATTATCGGCGGTTTTTCGAAACATCACCTATCGACGATAATAGATGGGAACATTTTTGAAACCTGTAATCTTCGTGTCGTCAGCAGTAGCCTAGAAAGCGGCACGACTAGAGCAGCGGAAGGCCCGACTTATCTCGCGCCCAGAGCCAAGTGACGCATTCGCATTCTCCAGCTTTCGTAGCAGCAGTGATGGGCGGGCGTGTGTGAGCGCGGCTTCGTCATTATAATTAACAGCTGTCTGCTTTGCAGTTGAAACGTTACCATCGTTTATTAGGTTTCCTCCGTTACGCGATCAGAGAACTCGAAATTAATTTAAACATTTCACTTACTCCGGACCATTCGAGATGACCGACCGATCATCCTCTTCAGTTCTTCTCGCATTCCTTAAACATCAAAAAGCGCTAGCATGAGGGAAAACAATTTTGACATAAACGTTTTTACTCATTTGCCGGCAACGGATAAAAAATTCGCACCGATAACAGGAAAAAAAAAAGGATCAAAAAAGATTCAAAACTGAAACAATGTGTGAGCATCGAAGAAAAATAAAATTCAGCAGCGTCGCGCATACTACGTCCTAAAGCAGCACTCCGAATTATGAATTATCTCATCAGAATGCACTAAAAACGCTATTTCGTTACATACTATTATCGTTGTTGCGATTTTCGATCGAGTTCTTATCACCGTACTCATATAAATACTAAATAAATAATTCAAAATACATTTTTTTTCACAATTGCACATACTTTTAATGGCGCCATATGTACAACCCGATTAAGTATTAAAATTGAATGTAGAACGTAAATTAATTTTCATAATATTGTACTCGAAGAAATTTTAAAATAAACACTTTTTTACTTAAATTTCTTATTACAATGCGGGAGGTTGGCGCGCGAAGCACCCTAGTACTAAATATTTTCAAATTGTTTTATATGAAATTACTGAAGAAAAAAAAAACACAAATTTAACAAAAAACAATTGCTTTAAAATTTTAATTTAACCATAATTTTACATTGTAAATTTAAAATACCGAATAATTACGAGTTGTTTTTACATCATAGAATGAGCGCAAATTGTCCATACGTGTGTGTATGTAGAACTCGTGACGATTTCGATGAAATTCGCGAATTGGGTTTTTTTTTAATAAAATGATACGAACAACTCTACTGCAAGTAAGAGGCAAGCAATGTTTGTTCTAGTGTGATCATCGTTGTTTTTTGTTGGTTTTTTTTTTTAGATTTATTAAATTTACCTCTTAAAATAAAAAAAAATAGTACGTCACTGTAATTAAAAATGGATAAAGAGTTGCGTGATGAAATACAATTTATTTACGCTGTGTGCGCAACCAGTTTAAATCCAATTCAAACATACAGGACGTTGTTTATAGAGTTTACAGATGATAATTTGTGGTAATATTTCCGGCTTCTGAATTTCTGTTTTTTTTTTTTTTTTGTTGTAAACGTCAAAACAAAAATTCAATTCAAAAGTGTGCAGTTTTTAAGTCATATGCATATTTCAGTGTTAAATGTTTGACTGCTTTTGAAATTTCCAAGTTCAGATCCGAGCAAAGCGGTACGTTATTAAATGAGCCGTTCTTATATGTTCTGGAAATACCTCTGACAGAATTCATGATAATTAATAGAGGGTTTTAAAGGCTAGAGATCGATTGTTCTAGGAAATGGAAGATGTCTTTTAATAGTTGAACTTGTATTTTGGGTTTAATAAAAAGGTATTATAAATTTGACAGTATTCACTACCGTGTGTTAAATAGGAAACAAATTTTATTCGCGATATTTACATGCCGCGAATTCGCAAATATTACACAAACTAAAATCACTTTCAGTATTGAAAAATACGACACGATGCAGTATTGAAACTATTACGCGCGTAATATTGTTATTATAGCTCTAAATGTTTGTGAAACTAGTGAGTGCAATTTAAGTTCTAAATAAATCCGAGCAAAGCTCGGCAACTAGGTACTGAATATTTACTAAAGAAAAAGCGACAAAAACCTCATTCGAAATTTTAAATTGCTCGGCAAGTAATTTTAAATTATTTCACATAAAATTGTAGTGTATTACGGCTGCCCTATACAGCCATGTGCGTTTAATCTGCCGACCGCTTTGATAAAGGCACTGTCGCAACTTGCCTTAGCCGGTTGTTGGATATAATATTCCCCTCTATCATCACCTGATGACGCTGTAACAAAGATAGATCACGCCCTAATCCGGAAAAGCTAGCCTCTAGATCACAGTATCGGTAAATTGCCTTCTTAACACTTTCATCGCTTAAATAATTTCGGCTACAATTAATCAAAAAAAAAGCATATAACGAAATTTTTCAATACGGAGTTATTGAAAATATATTGCCAAGTGTTCGAAAAGGAAAAGAAATGTTATCAATTAGCAATTGCCCTCGAGTTATTTTAATTAAAGATGAACATTTTAAAATGAAAAATATATATATATATATATATATATATATGGGCATTTTGGGGAAACAAATTTTCTAGCCAGCTGACAAAATAGTCGGAAATAATTAAGTAAAATCGAACGGCTAGATGGGAAATAAAGAATAAATATTTATCGCCGAAAATGGAAGTGAGTCGAAATTCAACGTAGTCGGAAAGCTAGGCCATAATAGCCAACAGCCAACTCTATACCGGAATATCAACAGGTGGAGAGAAGAAGTGAATGGAGTGCATATGCGACTCTTTAAGGAAAAACTTCAAAAACTTTTTTCCCTTAGGGTGTCGAAAAATTCGATGTTTTAAAAAATTCCCGTTCATTAGACAGATTAGACAGATTGTTGGCTACGTAAAATGAAAAAATGCCTGCCGGAAAGTTGGTCACCGTTCTGCTATCCGATCGAAAATTTACGAAACTGTTTAGAATGCAGAATTCGCGAAAGTGCCTCGTAGTCGAACTGGACTATACGAAAGTGTCTACGATAAAGGAAGCGAGCCCGCTACAGTAAAGCTGAAAAACCGAAATATTTTTTCTTTTCTTTTATAATACCCCTTATCAAAGCCGAAAATGTAACGGAGTAATTATTTCATTTAATTAATTTGTCCGTTTTGTTTATTTATGCTGCTTTCAAATTCGACCTACGTTTTATTATTATTATTATTTGAATTGGCCAACTATGGACCATGTGAAATATCTTCATGATGGCTATTTCTTCCTCTTCCTTTCACTCCAGTATTTCTTCATTATTTCGCTGTGTTTCTCCTTCCTTTCATCTGTCCATTTGGCCACACCAGTTTTCTTAACTCGTATTCTCTTCAAAACTCCGGGCAATGTATTAATTTTATTTCTAAACCTGTTTCTGTTGATAATGTCATCCTCCATGATGATGATCACTTCCTCGAGATCTTTCTTAACTTCTCGGAACCATGAAATTTGCGTTTTACAGTTTTTATCAAAGTATTCGAAAATCCTTTCTGTTAAACGTTTTGCCTCCATTCTTTTTAAATTACCATAATAGCTTAATCTTTTTTTTTTCATTGTGCTTTTATATTATAATATCTATCTATATATATATATATATATATCTTTTTAAATTCATTTTTTGCACAAAAGAATAATTATAACTTCTTATCGAATTCATGATTTTTATCCTGATGCGCCTAATAAATGTATCATTCAACACGCACTTGTTTAAGTAAAGTTATTATAGATAGTGTAAAGTATGGAATCGGTAAGATGGATACTTCGTTGTTTGATTAGTGGTCTGAAAAGGCACGCGCACTTGGCCAGTCGAGTCAAAAAACATATAAAACATTAATTCCGTAAAATACTACGCGCTTGATTAGAATAAGCTGCACACATTGCAGTAGGAAAATGTAAATATCGCCCCGGTTTGGAGGTAAAAGTTACCACTGAGTGCCATTTAACGTTAGTTTATGAATTTTAAACCGACAACGATGATAACTCACGTAAAAATTCATATTTTTCTACATTTTATACGACAACCAAATTTTTACCTTTTTTCGAAGTAGACTGAAATTGACTGTACGCGTCACACGTGTATGAAATATTAATTTAAAACAAAAAAAAGGAAATAAAGACTCGTCTTCGATGAAAATTCTAACAAAAATATTAAGTCTCCCGAACTCGGTATAATAAAATAAATTAAAAAACGAAAATGTTTTCAAGTAAATGTCTTTTCTTCAAAACGCATTTGGAATGAAAAAGTGTATACGTTATATTATTTCGCAAAAATGAACTCAAAAATAAAAAATAATTTTACCCGTTATGAAATTCTAATAAGGGCGTATAATTTTACTTTTACCATATAATACCGTAATATTTCGCGAAAAAGAATTTCCGATTATAATAAAATGCACCGTTCGAATAAAGGTGTGGGCGCGTATATTTTACATCAAAATGGTGAAGCTTTCCACAATGTATATTTATTGTAATAATTATGAAATATAATATATTTAATCGTGTATATCTTTAGACAAATGGCTCACGCTTTTTTGTTCGAAGCAGGCATTTTATTGTAAGTGGATATTTTTTTTTTACATTCCTACTGAAGTATTACGCAGTGAAAGTAAAATTATATGCACTCATTAGTATAACGAGAAAAAAAAGTATTTTTTACTTTTGAACTCAATAATGTATAAATGTTTTTCTCATTCTAAGTGCGTTTTTAAAGTATTTACCTTGAAAAAAACAAATTATTTATGTTTTATTTTTTAGTAACGGTTTAATAATCACAACAAATTAAATTATTTGATATTATAAAGTTTTTGAACATGTTAGGCAATCTGTGCCGTATCTTACGGGTAAAGAAATCCCTTAATTAATTTCGATGAAAATAATCGCTTTATATACATTTTCGTTTTCTTGTAAAACCAAATGTGCCGCATTAATTTGCGATTAGACAGTGTAAGAACGGGAAATTCTATTGTAAAAAGGTGATGAAAGATCTGTCTGCTTATTGAGATTTTTCTACGGAAAAATTAATTTAAAGTTTAATAAAGTCCAATTAACTAATTCGTAAGCCGGAAATATTATTTATTTCATTACTCACCCTCTAAAACCATCGCTTCGCTCGTGACAGGAATATCGTACGTTTCGATTAGTTCCCGTTAACAAAAATACTTTCCGACTATCCAAGCAAGCGGCCGAAAATATAAATATACACTCTTTCATTTTCTTAGCCTACAAAGGCAAATCCTAACAGCCCACACGGTAGATCACAGCATCTCTACTCGGTTGTTTTTTTTGACATAGAGAAAGCTTACGACCGCATATGGCGTTATGAAGTGCTTAAAAAGCTGAAGAACGCCGGAATTAACGGAAATATGGGCAATTTTATCCAGAGCTTTCTCACTGATAGAGCTATTCAAGCCTAGAATAGGATCTTCAGTATCGTCATCCTTCACGAGTGAAAATGGAATGCCACAGGGTTCGCCTTTAAGCGTAACCTTGTTTATCCTTTATATAAACGATATACCAGATTGTATAAGGCCGCCGGTAACAGCCCGTTAGTTCGTTGATGACCTCAACATATCCCTACCTCAAACTCCCCGCTAATGCGATGTAAATTCTACAGTCAACGATGAATAGATTAAAAAACTGAACGGAAAAGAATGGCTTGGATTTCTCATACTCGAAAACTGCAAGTGTCCGATTCCTAAAGAAGCGTCGTCCTATTTCCAATCCTGATATCACCCTCTACCTAAAACATGTACCTATCCCATTCCTTCCTTCCGTAAGGTTCTTGGGTCTAACGTTCGATAAGAGATTATCGTACATGTCTCTATATCCTTTAGAGTAGTTGCATAAAATCCTTGTCCGTCTTGAAATGTTTATCCGACCACAAGTACAATATAGATCCGAAATTGCTGTTATACAAAGCCCTTATAAATAAACTGTCATACGGTTGTCAGGTGTATTCCTCTGCTAATAAAACACTTCTAAAATCGATCGTCCCTAACCGTAATACTTCTTTACGTATCATACTTGGGGCGCACCGGATTTCTCCTTCGTTGGGCGCTTGTGCTTTGGCGGGCCTTCGTCCTTTATCTATTATCTCACCTATCGAGCTTCCTTTCGTTATTCCTTACTGTATCAATTTTCCACCAGTAATTCCCAAATCCTATTCTCATCCTTTCCTGGCGATCTATTAGTCAAGGCTTTAACTTTTCTTTCTAAGGTAGGCATAAATTCGTGCCGACCATCATGTTAATCCGACCACTACAGCGCACTGGAATCATATCCCAACATCTATAAACATAACCTTAGCAGATTCCTGAAAAACATCTAACCTTTCTATATCCATGTCTCAAGTAGTATTAAGTAAACTTGCCTCTTTCCCTAACTACATTCAGATGTATACAGACGCGGCTAAAGCGAGTCCTACTAATTCTCCTTCACCAACTGCATGCTCTTATGAAATTGGAGGCATAATGTACACCGAGCACCTTAACGACTACTGGTCTGTTTTCGAGGCAGAAATCTTTGGGATACTTCTTAGTGTCGGGGCATATTCTTTGAGCCCAGCGTCTCAAAATGCCCTTTTTATTACCGACTCACTTCAATCTATCAAGGCCATCGAGAGCCCAGACAGTTGCAACTCTCTACTAATTAAAATAGAAAACCTGCTATTCCAACTTTTACGGTGTGAGGTATATGCCACATTCTTATGGGTCCCTGGCCATGTTGAGGTCCCTGGCAATGAGCGGGTTGACTTGGCTGCTAAGGCAACTCTATCTAGACCGATGCCGTTCAACGTTGTACTGCCTCGATTAGGACTATCAGTCTTTCTGATGCATATTTCTGAAGAGTGGAGCAAACTATGGTCAGAACAAACGACCTGGCTTAGATTCATAAAGTCGAATACCGACCCATGGCGGACGCCGTTCCCCGCTGCATGTAGGGATTTCTCGAGCCTGTCGAGACTGCGCCTGGAGCACACTGCACTGTCACACAATTGTGTTTTTGAAAGAGTTCCCCCTCTGTCTTTCGGTTCTCTTTGTGAGTTCATCGCCAACCGTAGAAAGCATTGCTCAAATGGTGACAGCATACTTCCCGTACTTCTGGCTATAGTTCATCTCACCGTCTGTTGTCGAACGACCCGGAATGTGTTCGGGCAGCGTAAAATTTTGCAGCATCCAACAGACTGAACCGCCTTCTGTAGCTGCCGGTAAGTCTAGGTGCCGTGATTTATATTTGTAAATTTATAAAAAAAAAGAACAAAAGTAATGATAGTCTACATCGAACAAACATGAAAAAAATATACAAGACAAACGTATAATAATAACTTTAATCCTTTTGGAAGTTAGTAAAAATTTGAAAACTTTTATATTGACTTTTTATTTTTTTTGTCTAAGCGAAAAATAAATTTTGTCTTGTAACTTCGTTGTGTACATTATAAGTAACTGATTCAATTTTGAACTTATGAAAAATTAAAAAAAAAAATTAATTACGTCTTCTTTTTTTTTAGTATTCACCGAAGATGGGTATTTAAGCTAGTATTTTTTCCATTAGTATCTATTCTAGTTATTTTTATGTGTTACTTTTTTGTTATTGTTACAATTATGCACTTGTTAAAGTCTGTATCCCTTTAACTTATTTAAATTTTGGAATTTCGCAATATAACTGAAAAGAACTGTAATCTATGTGTTTTTTTTTTGAAGATAATAGAAATTATATTTCGATTATTTCACTTGGATTTTTTCTTTTTGCGCAAGTTTATTTTCATTATATTTTTCTTTCAGTTTCATTTATAAAAACTATTAAACAAAACTCCTTATCTCCACAAAAATAAGCTTTTCTAAAATTTAAATGTTATTTTATAGTTGTTTTTTTTTTTTTACATTTTTAAACGATTAAGCCTTCTGTATTTCGCAATTATGGCTAAAAGTATAGGAAATTTTTATGGAATATTATAACAGTAATTGAAAAAGTTTTGTCTGGAAGAAAATAGTTAATAGAAAGTTTTTTATCCTTATCACTGAACATTATCCGAGATATCCGATAATAATATACATTACATTGTTGACTGCATCAGGCTTCCGGTGAGTGCTCGCCCTCTATGTAGATGATCTAAACATATCCGTGGCATTTTTTTTTTTTTTTTTTTTTTTTTTTATTTATTTGGTGAATAATAACATAAATACATAGTAATTGAAACATAGCCATGAGTATCTCAGTTGAATGAACACCTCATGGATTGGAAACAATAAAAAGAAAATGAAAGAGACAAAAATTAACCAATATAAAAATTAAAATAAAATTATACATTAAATGAAAAATCTTCAACATCCGAATATTTGGAAGCCATGATAAAATTCGCCGCGTGCAGGAATTTTGATAAATTATCGTTGTTTAATGGAAAACAATTTACGTCTTTAAACAAGAATTTCCACTTGGCGCACTCATTAACGATATTATGGGTGACAGTTTCAGGAGCATCTCCACAGGAACACAAATCGGTGTCTGCTAGATGGAAACAGTGCAGATAACTTTGGAATCTACCATGTCCAGTAAGAAAGTGCGTTACATACGTATTAATATTATTAATTTTGATTGGATTGGTTTTAACCTCGGGGACGAAACTAAATGTTAATCTTCCAGTTGAGCTATTGTTCCAGCTATTTTGCATTTCAATAAATCTATTGTTTAGATCCAACTCCAAATTGAGATTATTTAACCCTTGGAAATACAAAATTTTATGCTGCAATACGGAATGCAGTGGCAATTGTCCTGCTATTGTTCGCAGCGCATCACCGGAAGTAGTTCTATGCGCGCGGAGAATAAACAAAAGAAATTTCCTTTGGGATTTAACTAGTACTTCCTGAATGCTTTTACGCTTTAAAGCCTCTTCAAACATAAATACGCAGTACGTGAATAATGGAACAACTAGCATATTATAAATTATTAAACGGTGTTTAGTGCTCGTCCGATACGTGCGTCCAGACACGGAGTGCAATTTATTTAGAACCGATCCTTGCGGGCATCCGCGAGTAACATTTCGAAAATATGTTTGATGTTCGTAAATAAATTTAATAGTTCTGGAATCTAAGTATTGTCTTAAAATTGAGATTATTCTATAATCGAACCTGAGTACTCTAATTTTGTGGAATAAAACTGGCCACGAACAGTTATCAATGGCGCCCTTAATATCCAACGTCAGCAGGCCGATCGCAGTCTTTTTACTTAACGCACGCTCGATCTGCTTAGATAATTCGCCAAAAAGCGTTGCCGTGGAACGGGACTTAGTAAATCCAAATTGCCGATCATCGTGAGGTAAAACCGGCAGTATACGATTCAACAAAACATATTCAAACACCTTGGCTAAAGCGCTTAACAAGACAATCGGTCTGTACGACGGTGGAAGACTAGGACTACGTCCGGGTTTTAGCACAAAAACTGTCCTTCCTGCTCGCCAGGCCTCCGGGAAGACTCCGAACCTCAACAGAGCGATGAATAAGCTCTGAAGTAAATTAGGATAGTGGAAATTCAAGATCTTCAAACATTTATTCGTCAGCTGGTCTAAGCCAGGAGCTTTATTTTTAGTCCGGCGAAGAATATCCTTAATTTCCACTTTGGAAATAAATAGTTCGCTGTTAAAATCAAAGCCGCTAAGGTTAAATCACTGAAATTCTTGCAACTTGTATGGGAAGGTTTCGTCCCCATTTGTGTTTGAGTTTACTTGATAAAAATGATCAAGAAGTGCCTTTATCTTTGAATCCTTATCGAAAATTTTTTGATTATTCTGGTCTAAAAAATACGAAGGAATCTGTAACTGGCGTTTATTTTTGAAAATAGTCTAGTAAGGAAGGCCCCATAGTTTCGAATCGGAACAAAATTTTTTCCAATTTTTGGTTTTCGCGTTTCGCATTTCTTTATTAAAAATTTTTCGTACCAAATTCATAACCAGGGGCGCATTGTGATCATTAGCTCCCCGCTTGTGTGAGCGTTGAACCCGTTTGCGCAATTTCCTTAGAATTATTCGTAAAATCTCTAAATTAATATTCCACCACGAATTCCTATTTAATTGAACCGTTTCAGTGCTGCTACTAATAGTATCATGAAGTGTGTTACGGAAATTTTCTAACATTATTTTCAGTTGGTGGGAATCATTAGCAGTTTTAAAATCGTAGTTTAAGTGCGAATGTTCTACAACGATTTTATTAAATTTCTTATAATTTATAATGCGATGCGTTAAGCTATTAGTAATATTCATTTTTACTGATAATTTAAACTGAATCGGACTGTGGTCTGAATAAATTGCTTTATTATCTACCTTCCAGTCACTGATTACGTTAGGTCGACCGTGGATCAAAGTCAAGTCAATAACGCTGAAACCATTGACGTTAGAAAAAGTAATTTCATCTCGTTCATTGGCGACAAAAAGATTATTACTAAGAATAAATTGTTCAAAAATGTTAGATCTTCTCGAGTGAAAAGCCCGACTGTCCCAGATCTTATTTCGGACATTAAAGTCACCGCATAAGATAATCGATTTCTTCTGGTGGAAAGTAATAAATTGCGATAACAAATCTAAGAAGTTAGTTAGATCTTGTGAAGGCGGAAAGTAACAGAAGATAATAAAAATTTCTTCCAATTGAACTGCCACGATATATTCGCAACGTTCGAAGAATTCTTCCTCTTTAAATGGTAATGCTGAGTTAACTAAAATTGACACGAACTGCTTTGTAGTTTGAGTATAAGCATTGGTAATATCGGGGATTACCTTTTGAATAAGATACGGTTCTGAGATACACACAATATCTTTGTTATCCTTCAATAAATCGAAGTGTAGCAAATTATTACCAGCACGTGAATGATGTAGGTTTAATTGCATTACAGAGAGGTAATCGAAATTATTATTCTCCATAACAAGTGTTGTTATCTAAAATTGAATGAATTCTTTTCGCAGTTTCGCATTTGTAAAGCTGGTAATACTTACGGTCCAGACTGAAGTTCGTTTTTCTTTCTACATTTGAAAAGTGACAGTTTGGACAATGTCCACGATCAATGATTTCCTTGATTTTACCTCTTTCTTCATTATTCAGTTTGCAATGCCGAGCTCTATGCCCGAAGCCTCCACATGAATAACATTGGGTAATATCAATATGTTTGTAGACACGACATAAGCGCCATTCTACAGGAACAAATCCATCCTTAATTAGATAATTATATACATCCGGTGATACCTGAACAATCGCTTCCAAGTAAGTATTTTCTTTCCTTTGCTTCTGGATAATTTTGACGTAAACGTTCCGATCGATTGTTAGGTTTGTATACTGGTGAATCGAAGTAAGAATTTCGTACTTGGTCAGAATCATAAGAACGAAAGAAAAAAGGTAACCCTGTTATTTTAATGTAAGGCATTCTTTTTGCCGGTTCTGAAAAGGTAAATGTATCTTTATCAGCAAAATTATTCAAGCGGTTTATAATTGTTTCCTTTCTTCGTTAGTGGTTTTTATCATCAAACTATCCTTTTTACGTGTGAAAATAGGCATGTCTTTAAGATCCTTAGGCTTGATAGCTTGTTTAAATACCTTTTCTACTAATTCAGAAGAGGTTTTACTACCCGGAGTGATATTATTCAGTTTTCTTAGGTAGAAATAGCGTGTTGTCAATGGAAAATAAGCGCTTGCTGTACACCACTGTCATCAGACCAATATGGACGTACGGGCTGCAGCTTTGGGGCTGTGCTAAGCCAACAAATATAAAAATAATTCAAACAGTACAGAATAAACTCTTAAGGACCCTAACAAATGCACCATGGTATGTAACCAATGATGCTCTGCACAAAGACTTGTGCATTCCGTACGTAAATGACGTTATTAAACATTGTGCTCAGAGTCACGCATCCAGACTGGAAGGTCACCCAAATAACCTGGCTGTACAATTGCTGAATACCACCGGTAATATACGTAGATTAAGGCGTCATAAACCCCTAGACCTTTTGTAGGATTACAGATTGTGGGTGAGTGCCGGTGGGTGCTTTTCCCTTCACGTCAGTTCAGGGTCAAAAAATTCGCTAAATGGCCACTTTGGCCAGATCGTGATGGAAAAAAAAAAAAAAAAAAAAGTTTCGATTTCTGAATTGAAGTAATATTTTTTTTGGTATCATTTTTAGTTATTTGCGAATAACTCGGTTTATCTTTTGTTTCGAATCTTTTTAAAACCGGATAAATTGTTTCATGAATTACTTTAGTAATTTCATTCATGTCTATGCTCGAACTAACTGGGTTGACGTCTTCAGCTAACGCTGTGTTAATTTCTGACACAAGGTCCTGGCATCCAATATCCCTTCCTTGGCCCAGTCTATCCTGCAAAGTACAATTAATAGATTGCAGCAATGGTCAGGAAACAATGGACTAGATTTCTCCTCTCAGAAGTTATAGTATGTTGTATTCCACAGGGGTCGCCTCGTTCAGAATCCACCATACAACTGAACAGTAATTAGAATTCTTTACAAAACAACAGCAACTTTCTTTGGCATCTCGATGGAGGCCAGACTGACTTGGAAACCCTTTATATCTGATTTAAAAGCTAAATCCCTTCAATCTTTAAGGGTGATCAAGTTCTTGTCAAATCCCAAATTTAACGTCCAACCAAAGTTTATTCTAAATATTTATAAAGCATTAGTCTTCAGCAAAATCAATTATGGAAGTCAGGTGTACTCGTCAGCGAGTGGTTCCCTATTAAAAACACTTGACCCAATTCGTATTCGTTAGCTGGTGTCCCAGCTTTATCTTATAGCAGAAAATTCTTCACTTATCGCAGCTTTCATGGGCTGCGGAGAATCACAGTGACGTAATTATAGAGCCTGACTTTCCCAAAGATAATCTAACTGAAAAATAAATGCAATTTCATTGCAAAATAACATAAAGCCTTACACACCCAGAATGGACTATTCAAAATTGGGCTTGTTTTCAGGTGGAAACTATTACAACCCTCACCGATAACAATCACCCACCAACGTTGCGAGGGCACAGAGCGCTAGGCATTATTAATAAATATACCACATTTTTGAAAGCATACACTGATGGATCCAAAGCTGGTAAGTCCAAGGTTGCCCCAGCTGCATGCGCATTCGAAATAGACGGAATCACAGACGGAATACGGTTGAACAACGTTGTATCGATTGCGGAAGACGAAATGTATGCTGTGTTGTTTTGTCTTCAGGCATACTTAGAACTGAGATCCAAACCGCTCGGAATATTTGCTTTCGGTCCATTATCCTTGAGAAGTTCCCTGTCGGATGCACTGTTCGCACAGTGGAATCATGACTGGATGTCTCAATCGACCTTTCTCAGAGAATTGAAACCTACGACGGAGCCATGGTGGCCTCCAGTAGAAACGGAACGCAGATTGTTCTCGGCAGTCAATCTCAACAAGCTCTAAAGCCAAATACCTGCCCACTTTATTTTATCGATGAATACCCATATCAGTTTCGCACATCTTACTGAAATGCACACGTCTCAATGGGTTGCGGCGTGGCCAGATTACATCACTTGCAGACATCCTCTCAAATACCCCTACCGCTTTGAACAATAACGAGCTGAGGAGTCTAATTTAAAACGTAGGCTCCTTCACTGCGATAACCTGGGTAGTTACGTGCAGTATGTGGTTTAGTACTCCTCTTTAAATAAAAAAAATAAAAAAATATACATCATAATACCAACGTACCAAACAATTCATCGTATGCGTGTGACCTTAAAGACCGCAGTCAACCTGCGGTACTAACTCGTGAATAATGAATAATCATGATACAAGAATGGGCAGCGCGCATACGACATTTATGTTTCGTTTAAATTTTTGCGATAATTCTTGGCATCGACAATCGAAAGAGCGTGTAAAGAAATATAATGGAAGCGTCGCAGTTGAGACGTAATTACCTACATTGTTGATGTACACGAGAATTGGGGACTGGCTATTGAAATGTAACTAGACCAGAAATTGAAACTGGAACAATTGTGCTTTGACAGAAAATAATTTTTGGAATAGTTTGCGTTACCGTGATTTAACAGATCAATCGCTACTTTCCATTGCGGTATGGCATTTATTACACGAGGGGAAATCGATTGTAAATAAAAAGTCGTTTTATTCCGGTAATGAAGCGAAATTTTGCATTTAAAAAAAATATAAAAATGCGTGAGACGAGGGCTAACCGCGTTCATGAGCGATAAAAACGCCAGTTTCATCTGAAAAATATTTGAAGAACGTCAGATTTTTTGAATACACCGGCGCAAAGTAGCTTATTCTTTTCTCCCGTTTAATATTTTATACGAGAGACACTTCCACCATGTATTATATAATTGACGAAGGCAAAAAAAAAATTACCCGTAAAAGCGAACATTTAAACTAAACTAAAATTGAAATTTTTTACGGAAAATTGAATTTATACGAGCAAAATTTTATCAAGCGATAAAATTTCCGTTCAGGAACGATGTACCATTGAACGCGCTTTTTACATAAAAATTGCATTTAAAAAAACAGGGGGGGGGCAATTACTTTACCGAAGTCTACTTAAGAAGTTGTGATTTTTCTTAATACGTTTGCGAAGTTTTCGAAATTTGTATAAATTTCGTTAAAACCAATCGCCATCTCCGAATAGCGTACTCACCACCCACATACGACATTCGCCGGGAAAGGACAATTCTTTTTCTTCAGACGGCGATATGGAGTTTCATGCAACACTTTCGTAAATATACCGGTGGTCTACGAATTATTTAAAACCTTCTATCTGGCATATAACCGTGCACGTACAGGTTCAAGGACACGGTATTTTTCGGAAAGCTCGAAGATGCCAGGGCCCACCAGGCCTAATTGTAATATCGACTCTATCTTTCCTACAATGTCACATATTTGCGTTCGCAGAAAATTTTGCTGTACTGCAAGAAGGTAATGACAAAAAAATATTTAAAAAAATTAAAATGTAATGTTTAGATTACCAGTTTTTTTTTTCTTTTTTCTTTTTTGCCTGTTATATGTAGTATGAAAGTTTAAAGACAAGTGAGAACTAACACTGTTTTTAAAAATATTTCACACTAAACGCAAAAGAATCAGTAAAGTTTTGTTTCACTTAGAAAACGCATGGTGAAGATCAAGATATGGGGCTTTTTGACATTTAATTTTTATCAGATTCTGGCCATATTCAACGGTTAACCTAAACCGTAGTATCCGATGTCACGGAATAAATACTGCTGACGGTAATGATGAACGTTTCATGTTTGACAAGTCTTTAAAGCGCCGTTGAAACACGTATGGCTTTATAAACTGCCACTTTCAGATAGCAAGCTGCAACTTACAAACACGTGTGCTCCTTTTTGCTATGCGAAGAAAAGGAGTTGAATTTTCATTTTTCCTAATAAGGCGTTTTATTTTTGTTGTACATTTTAAATTTCACAACAGTTCAACGGATGGGGCGAGTTACGAATTTCTAAACGTTTTTTGGAATTATTTTAATTACTCTTTTCTTTTTCCAATTAGGCTCAGCCGATCTCCGTCACACAGAAACAATAGCAGAGAGCGGTAGTCAGCTGGATTGTAATTCGATTGGATATTATTAATACGTAAGAATAGCGGCAATATAACGGACAGTGCAGGAAATGATGCAAGTGATAAGAAACAAACGTAAAGTCGTTCAGTAGTAGAGGTGATAGCAGAACGACGAATAAAACGAAATTCTGTGAAGAATCATGAAAGATTAAAACGAAGCTTACTTAAATGGATAGATAGAAGAACCGTTTAAAAGATGATATACAAGTATTCTACAGAGAAGTTTTTTACGTACAGGGAGGATAGACAACATATGGGAAATTTTTTAAAAATGGAAAAACGGTAATAAAACTCGATCCCCGACAGCCAGTTTATTTCCCTCGACGCTCTCCTCTATAAATGGAGTGATGGAAAGAGAGATTACGAATGAAATTAGGGAAACAGCAATACAGTCGTGGAAATGAGTGAGCAAAGGTGAAATATAGTCTCTGAAGGAGGGGGTGGGGGGCTGGTCGAAGGTAGTTAGATGAAATAGCGATCAATATCAAGGGGGAGCATGAGAGATGATAGGGCAGAAGGAAGGGAAATAAAAAGATTCGGAATAACTAGAATCCATGCAGTAAAGCAGAGAAGTTGTGACACTAGTAGTCGAACCAAATGTGGCGAAATTTTAATTTTCTCCTCACTATTATTCCTCCTCCGGTTTTTCGTGTTCTCTGTACTTATCGAGTTTTATTTGAATTTTCCGAATGGTCTTACAAGAGAAATCTGTTTACGCAATACTTAACATAAACGATGTTTTCGTCGTTGGCGAAGCTGTACGAAAAATTATTCAACTGAATAATTGAACAAACTTGCCGGGTTACTTTGTTCGAAAACCGTTCAAAATTGTCACCGTTCAATTATATTTCTTTAATTTTTACGATTATTTTGTAGGCGCGTCGTATTTTCATACATATTAATAGAGCATAAAGCATTTAAAAGAAAAGTATGCAATTTTTAAGTGCAGCATTTTCGAAACAAAGAAAAAACAACTTTTAAAAAATTTGCTATGAATTTTAAAATTTTAATTTACTAGGTAGTTTTATAGTTGTACTTTATTTTAGGAATATGTAAAAATTTTTACTTTGGACTATGTAATAATTACTGTGTTTTGTATAGTTTCAGTAACATTTATTTCTCCGACTTCAAAAAAAAAAAAAAAATCAATTATATGTCGCGCGCGTGTTTTATTTTTTTTACGCTCGTCAACCGGGCACCTTTACCCAGAAACAATTACAATAGGAAGGAGTCAATTATATCTTCATACAATATCAAATGTTGTTAGAAGGAAGTAATCAATATAATGGGAATAATATGTGGAAAGGGAAAAGATAGGACATAAGAAGGGCAATATGGAGTAGGAAGACCAAGTCTCAATAAAATGGAATTAGAATGCAGAACACTCAGCAGAAAAAAATAAACACTTAATAAACACATGATCAGCATCGCAAACACGCTCTTCGTTTGAGTAGACAGAATAAAATGTATAGGAAATAAAGGAAAAACGCAAACGGGAGGAAGATAATAAAGTATGGCTTAAGAGCGCAGGCGAATAACAGAGACAACAACAGAACGACGAAGTGAAGGAAACAAAGAGAACCATAGGTTAACAGAAATAAATTGAACAGGCAGATAAAAATAACAGTTGTTAGAAAAAGAAGAAACATATACATCCGATACCAAAGTCTGAGATGAAAACCTAAGCACAGTGGAAGGAGATTGGCCGATGGGACTTTTTTAAAGAAGAAGTGAGAAGAGGCAGCAACCCGAGCTAAGTTAGTCCGCCGCTTCATTACCGCAGATGCCCGAATGACTAGGAACCCTCAGCACATCTATTTGAGTGGAATGAAGGGAAGAAAGAACGTGGATAAGTAAGCGTATGCAGAGTATGATAAAATTACAGGAATGATCAAGTAGGGAAGAATGAATTAAAGGGCGGTCATGGAGTCGTCGGATATAATCAAGAATTTAGAGGAAAGGTGATTGGACGAAATTAAAATAATGGAACGTAGGATAGTCATTAATACGTTTATGAATGTGGAACAGAAAGGAGGAAAGCGAAAAGATTCTGAGAAGCCAAAATCTGGAAGGATAAAAGAGGCACCGACACCATCCGGCCTCTTCGAACCATCTGTAAATACGGTTGCATGCGAAGGAAATTGAGAATTGATAAAACTGTGAAATTCCTGTCTAATTAGAGCCTGCGGAAGAAACTTAAAGAACGTAGGTACAGTATACATACTATATTTGGAGGATGGCAGAGATCGGCAAAATTAAAATACGGGAGATTAATGAAGAACATTACGTAAGGACAAAACGAACTGAGCCGAAGAGAAATGAGAGATAGAATAGGAATTTGCCTAGGTACGAAAAGCCAGTTCTTAGAAATGGAAAGATAGGAATGGATAAGAGTAGAGGACGTGAGTGGGAGACGCTTAGTAAGAAAACGATAGCCCAAATAAGATCTACGAATAGAAAGGGGTGGTGTATTAGATTCGGCAAGGACTGCTGGAACTGGAGAGGATTTAAAAGCACCAAGCCAGAGACGAAGGCAAGAGTTTTGGATTATATGTATCCAATTTAGAGAGTCGAGACTTAGAGGCACAACCATAGAGAAATGAACAGTAATCAAATTTTGAACGTAAGGACATAAGGATCACCACCCCATTTGGTTGGAGATAAGGCTTTCAGCAGGCTTAGTCTTTTGGATGCTGAAGAGGAAATATATATTTGATGTGTTCGGAGAAGGATAACCGACTGTCAAGGAAGATACCAAGATAGCAAACACAATTAATACGAGAAAGGAGTGCATTTGCTAAGGATAGGAAAACAGAAGCAGGCTTATAAGGTCGCAGAGTAAATACGACACGACAAAATTTAGTAGAAAAAGTAGAAAGGTTAATTGCGAGGAAAGGGAATGATCCAACGCAGAAAGAGACGAATTAAATGTCTCACTGGCTGATATAATATCGTGAGATGAGGCATAAATTAGAATGTCATCAGCGAAGAATAAAGACGAAGAATTTAGAGCAAGAGAAGCCACACTGATAGTGTGCATGTTGAAAAGAGTAGGACTGAGGGAGGAACCTTGGGGAAATCCTCGAAAAACCATTCTTGAAGTTTCCAAAGATGGAGCAAAGAGGTGGATAGAAGGATTCTGCATGAGATTGATAATAAGGGAAGTAAAGTGCATTGGAATCGCTATCATCTTATCTTTTAGAGTGGGTAAATGGACATTATCAAAGGCACAGGATACATCGATGAAAAAAGCCAAAGTATAATTTTTTTAGATAAAGGATTGATAGATATGGGAGACAAGAAGACACTGATGCAATACCAAGCCGTGTTGCTAAGAAATACATTATTATGCTCTAGCCACCAAACAAGGCGCTCGTTTAACATACCTTCAAACAGTTTCTCGATATGCCAAGGAAATAGAGCGTGAGGAAGAACTTTTTTTAGAAATAGAAATGATAATAAAAGAATTCCAAGAAGGGGGAGTTATACCTCTGAAGAGGAAACAATTAAAAAGATGAAGAAGAACGGTAATGTGGAGGACCGGATCAGTGATAATACCGGAATAAGAATACGTGGTCATAAAAATAAACGTTACAAAAAAAAAGGTGGCGGGAGGGGGGTATTTTTAGAGAAGTTGTTAGTTAACAAATAATATTTAAAATATTATCAATATTAGTCGTGGAAAAGCGTAAGATGGAAAAAAAAACTAATTTTTAATAAGACAAAAAATTTCAAACATCGTCAATAATAATTGCGCAGATTGTTTCGAATAGAGAGAATTCAAACCACTCTAAAGCCATTTCTCATTGCAGACAGAGTTATTACGAGTCTTATCATTACTACATAATATAACAGCCTATTAACGATACGAGTGATTTCAAAGATATCATCCGGTATGTTTGTTAAAAACTATATCGGTCAGTGATCTCGTTCCATATGAGTGTATATCATCGATGAATAGTTAGTAGTCACTGAAATAAACGTTGAAAAAAAGGAAGTCTCTCCTCCTTTGAGATAATACTTGCTTAATGTAACCGGATAAAAATTGGCCAAAAGATTTTCATCAAAATCCGGGGGAAATATGAACAAATGGAAATTTTAAATACACCGCTTAAAGGGAAATACGAATTCGTGTGAAAAATGGCGAAACTTCCGAAGCGCAAAAGTTCATCACTATCGGAGATTGAAAATTATATATTCTTTAGGCCAATACCACCTAAATAGAGTGTACAGAAAGTAATATCGTTTCTCATCATTACTCGGAAATATTTACACTAAAAATCTGAAATAAAATTTGTTTCTTAAAAGCAAGAAATACGATTTACTCTAAGAATGTAATAAAAATGCACTGAAAATTACTCGATAAATGATATCGTATCTTATGCAATAAAATATACCTTAAACGAAGGGTATTGCAATTATTCTTAAACAACATCGTATCTTAATTTATTTATTCATTATTAACAAGGTACATATTGCCCGGGGCTATCACCTCGGATGATGTTATTTACACTTTTTTGTAGTGTTAATGAATTTAATTAATCTGCGTAAAGTATTTATATTTAAATTCGCGGAGTGATCGTCTGTAAGTGTAGACTGTTGGCGTTCAGTGCTGTAGATCGGTCATTCAGTGATGATGAGTTTGACTGTGATCTGGCAGTCGCATTGAGTGCAGGCTGGAGGCTCCTGGTGGTCCAGCAGGTATGCACGTAGACTATCCAGGCAACTGAAGAAACAGAGCTGGAACTCCTTTATAACCTCTATAGATGAACACTCTGACCAATCCGAACTCTGGCGAAAAATAAAGATCCTAAACGGCGTTGAATGCAATCATCTTAAAAAAAGGAGACACTTACACGCAAGATTCTAACGAAACCGCCAACCTACTTGGCTCAAGTTTCAGACAGACCTCATCTGATGCAAACTACACCCCGACGTTCCTGAATTTCAAAACAGCAGAAGAAATGAACTCCTCCGATCTAAACAGTGACGACTAGGAAGAATTCAACACCCTCATCAACATGCCGGAGCTCTCCAACGCCATCAAACGCCTGAAGCCTAACACGTCACCCGGTCCAGATAATATTCCGTCTGCCTTCATCAAAAATCTACCCGGTACCCTTAGAACAGAGCTGCTAAGTATATTAAACTCAATATAGACCAAGATTTGGAGCAAGGCCATCATTATACCTATCTTGAAACCAGGAAAGGACAACTTCCTGTCAACATCATACCGACCCATTTCTCTTATCTGTGTCATGTGCAAAAACTACTGGAAAAAATAGTCGCCAACAGACTGACCTGGTATCTCGATAAACCGAATATCCTATCAAAAAACCAATATGGATTCAGAAAGCAACGAAGCACTACCGACCACCTACTGGGACTGCAAAACGAAATCCTGCAGTCGTTCAAACACAATAAATACCTAGTAGCCCCATCTTCTTCGATATAGAAAAAGCGTATCTTAATTAAAGTCCCGGTACACACTAAATTTAGTATTGCGTAACAATTACAAAAGTTCCTGATATTTCTCCAATACTTGAAACTTAAAGAAAAAACGAGTGATTGTGTGTTAAACTCGTACAATACGGTTTCCCGTCATTGTTGCAATTTAAATTTGCTGCACCGATACTCCGGCTCAGGGCCGTATCTATACCAAACTTTCGGGCGAGGGGAGGAGGGCTGCGAAAATACTTATATATATATATATATATATATATGTGTATGTGTGTGTTTTATCATGAAATATTAAAAACTGACTAAATGGCAAAGGCTAAGCCAAAAAAATTTTTTTTATAAATGGTACACTAAAGCCTTTTAGTCAATTATTGTATATACAAATATTTGAACACTACAATAAAAACAAATAAGAAATGGTCGTTATTTCCATAAAATTCATAATAAAAATTTCGATTTTCTTTTCCCCTTTTGTCGAAAATTGAAAAGAAATAGATGGATTCTGAATTTCGGTCCATTTAATTCAAAGGCAGTTATGATTTCGCAGACATTGGGGGGAGGGGGGTTGTGAACCCGGAAAACCCCCTTTAGATACGACCCTACCTTGGTTAATTTTGTAAATGTTTTGTTTAAGAATAATCGTAATCTCCGCTTTTAAGAGTATATTGTACTGTACAAAATGTGTATTATCTTTTATCCGGTAATTATTTTTTACATTTTAGCATATCTTTGTTAAATTCTTAACGGCAAATCTTGAAATCGGTATGTTTTTTTTTTCGAAAAAAAAAACATAAAGTCAGAAAAAAAACAAACTACTATTATATTATTATTTCTCCGGGACAAACCAGTTTTTTCCAAGCTATCATCAGAGTATATTCGATGCGACGAAAGGAGTGTACAAAACTGATTCGTTGTTACAGAACCTATTCTTCTTCATTTTCTAATTCTGCCTGCTTTTGCCACTCTGACTTCAGCCATCTCTTCGCGCCCCCATTATTATCTAGATACTTACCCTCGGGGCTATTCTTCGTTTTATGTTTCTCTCCCGGCATCATTTCATTAGTTTCTGTCTGCTTCTAAACCATTTTGTCCTCCCCCCTCTGTTTAATTACCTTATTTGTAACCCTGATATCATGTTTTACTTGAATAATTTTTCTGCTGAACAATTGTCCTTCTACTCTTCTCTACCGTAACTTGGTATTATCCCTATTTTATAATCGGTGCTTCTTATATTCTTCTCTCATTTTGTTTTAATTCTATTATTCCTGGCCTCGAATTTAGTTTTCTTCGACGTCTAAGAATGTAACTTTATTTTCCTTTTCTTCCCATTTGTCCTCCTTGACGAACCTATTAAAAACAAAAAAAGCAGAAAACAAAAAAAGACGTCCTTCTAAAGAAAGCCGTATTTGACAGACAGTTTGACTTTGAACCAGCTAATTCTAGCGAGAGGGAGGCCGCGAAATATAACATCATCGGTGGTAGGTAGGTAGGTTGGGAGAATTTGAAATATTTTTTCGATAAATTTTAATTTTACTTTTCGCGAAACGGGCGCTAGGCAATGACAAATGATAATTTCTTCGTTGCATTATTAACTTGTCAAATGCGGGGAATGGGAAAGATGAATGAATTAAGAAGAAAAAATGCCGAGGTTAATGAATAATAATTAAATTAACGGAATAATAAATCAGCTGTCGTGAGCGAATATCGGAGCAGAGTCTCTAGAACGTACTTAGTTAAACTGTCAAAATTGTTCACCGTTGTCCCGGTACCAGTTTTATCTAATAATAATAACAGTAATAATAGAACGGGGTATATATGGTCATATATCAGTGTTGTTTGCCATATGCTCAGAGTGTTGGTGAAAAATGGCCCAGTGTAATAGGCAGTACATGTTTTTCACATTGGGAGGTAAGAGATCAAAACAGCGGGTCTACATGTTAATTATGGAGGCTGTCAAGTATTACCGGCGAGAAACCGACCAAGCTCTTCGGCGACCCGGCTAGAAATCATTCATTTTTATTATGCTAATCGTTGCAGCATACATACAAAGAACCCGTTCTCGCTGTTAACTTTTTCTTCCAACCAAAATGCCCATATAACTTTCCCACTTGTTGTTCGACCGGTGTGAGTTGCTCGCTATCATGCTGATGTCATGTTATTCTAACAGGCGACGGTGAACCCGAATGAATATTTAAATTCAAAAGGCTCCGCATCTCTAATGATGTCTTTTTCATTTGTTATATACGAAAGCAGAACAAGCTGTCATGTTTCATCAGACAGACGTAGTGCAGGAAACATCAGTTTCCCAGTTTCTCAAGATTAAACTATTTAAAAATTAAACTTTAAACTTTATCAGGGACATTAATATTATTTCTATATAATTACCAGCATGTTTTTCGGGTAATCACGGTATATTATGAGTTATATTCTTTTATAATATACCGTGATTGTATGTTCTCAAAAAACATGCTGGTAATTTTATATTTGGAGTAATATTAATATACATTTCCGTGATAAAGTTTAAAGTTTATCTTTCAAATTCAGAAAAGTCACGAATTATCAAAAATTTTTGGTGATTTCCCGAATAATAAAAGATCCGAATGAATTAGTCATTTTAACGTATTTAACGAATTTAAATTACCAAAAATAGACACAGCTATATTAAGGCTGATCCGCTAAAACATACTCTTCTTTTTCTGAGCACATTAGTGTATAGGCGTATAGGTTAAGTTGGTACAAAAGCTATCAATAGACGATGGGTGGAATATGAGTTTAAAGCCAAAAAAAAAAAAAAAAAAAAAAAAAGCTATCAAAAAGAATTAAAGAAAAACTTTATCAACTGCGGAGTAGCAGTTTTTAACGTATAAATATGAAATTGTACGTGCATCGCATTAAAAATATCTTTCAGAAAAAATGCTAACATTTAAACTCTAACTGATTATCAACCCCTGTTACAGCGCTAAAAGTCGAAAAAAAAAGAAACAACAACATTTGAGAAATTCATCGCTCTTCAATCGATACACAAACGTAAAATCTGAAATATTCTACAAAAATTTTAATTTTTTGAACTTTCCGAAAATTCTTTCGAGCTGTTTTATTATTTTTAAAACAGTGAGCTTTTCCAAAATATACAAGGCACATCGGGTAAAATGTGTTTTTCAAATTTTGACGTTTCCCACGCCCTGTGGTTGATCAAAATTTAAAGAAATACGTATATTTTCCTTTACGTAAATGTTTGAGATGCATTCTGTAACGAAATTTTTCACTTACAAGAACGCTGTTTCTCGTTCCAAATAAGCCCCCCCCCTCCCCCGGTTGAACTAAATAGTTTTTGAAAATGTTTAAAATGCAGTTGTTTTTTTTCTCCCTTTTCCCGAAACTTAGGGCACATTTATTTATTAAAAAATATGAATTTATTACAATAACGGCATTAATAATATAATAACCCATCCAATTAACTATTTCGTATTATATTAATTACCATTTTACAGTTTTTTTTTTTACCATATCTACTATATTTCTACTACTTACTTAATATAAATGTACATTATTTTTCCGGAATTTTATTTCTTCAGTTGCAAATTTGTTAAATTCATTAAAATAATTTTGTACAAGTTAATTTAAATATCATAATTACGCAGTCTATTATTATTATTATTATTATTATTATTATTATTATTATTATAATTGCAACCTTGTAGTATATGAAAAACATCATCTCTAAAATTACATATTACACAGTTGTCAGATTCAGATATATTAAATTTATATAAATCTAAATTTAAGATAGACCGTGCCAAGAAGATTTTTTTTCCTTTTATTGTTTTTTTTCATTTTTGGCTCGGTTTTACTTATTTAATCAATGTAATTTCCTAGGTACAACTTTATTTATTGTTACATTTTAATTTCTCAGCCCTTAGTGCCTACAGATATATAGACCAACACAAGGTTCTCTTCACAGTCCACTTGCTCTACAAACATTAATTTTGAGTAATATTTAAAAATATATCGATATTTTTGAAATTTGCGGCACTCGAGATAATCGACTGTCCCCGAACGTGACAAATTTTTTGAAGGAAGCTCGTCGTTTAAATGGTGATTTAAAAAATGTTGAAAAAATTGAAATGATAATTTCATTATCAAACATAAAAGTCAAAAAAAAGTTACACAATGGCAATTTTACAACGACCTCTCTGTATTTTTTAAGAGTATATTAATGTTTTAAAAGAATTTATCACTTTTTCAAAAATAAAAATAGAATTTTATCAGTAGTACTGAAAGTTGATCGTTAGTAACGATAAAAAAGTAGAATTAGCGGTAAAACGTACAGAAACGAAAAATTTTACTGAAAAAGGAAAAAGAAAACTACACGGAAAAACAACAAAAATAATTATTATTCGTCGCTGCGTCAAGCTGTAAGCTTTCAATCACGAATATAATTACTCTTCGAGAACAGTGACAGCGAAAAGATGATAAATGTAAACGAACAAAATTAGTACATTAACCAATCGGAATCGTTACAGAAGCGGAACCAATTTTTCATTATTCGGAAAAATGCCATTATTTATTAAAAGCAGTACAGTGTTTGTTACCAGACGTAAAACTAAGCGTTTCAGTAATTTCTTTACGTATTAATAATAAATTTAATATAGTATAAAAATACAAAATGCATCGAAACGGAAATTATAATTTTACAAATGTCGAAATATAACAAAATTATTAAAAACAGCGACCTGTTTCGTTGTAACAATCTACATAATCAATACGTAGGTTAATTGCGTTACACCGTGATTGTGTAGTTACGAAACATGTCGGTGTTTATAATATTTTGAAATATTTCAACATTAATAAAATTATTCTTTTCAATGTATACATTTTTATCGGTGTGGCTTCTCTGTCCTAGAATTCTTTTTCTTTATTCTTTGCTGATGACATCCGACTCTTTTCCCCATCACATGATATGGTGAACCACTTAAGCCGGAACACCCCCCTTTTCTTAATTAACCTTTCTATTTTTCTTCTTATTAAATTTCGTTATGCCGTATATTTACTGTACGACCTTATGATCCTGCTTCCTGTTAATCTATCTTTGAACAATATTTCTCGCCTTAATTGTTTTTGTTATCTCTTGCTATCTTCCTTGGCAGTCATTTATCCTTCTCCGAATACATCGAACATCGATCCTCTTCTTCAGTCAAAAGGCTAAACCTGCTGAGAGCCCTGCCGCCAACTACTTGGGCGGTGATCACTACATCCTTATGTTTCTTCATCAATTTTCATTATTCGTTCCAAATTTGATTACTATTCATTTCTTTATTTTTGCGTCTCCAAGCTTTATCTCTCTCACTAAATTAGATGTAATCCAAAAAATTCTTGCCTCCGTCTATGCCTCGGTGCTCTTAAATCCTCTCCGATTTCAGCAGTTTTTGCTGAATCTAATACGCTATCCGTTTCTATTCGCAAATCTTATTTCGGCTATCTGCTAAACGTCTTCCAGCCACATCTTCTTATTTTCTACTTCTAGGAACTGTCGTTTCACACCTAGGAAAACCCCTATTTCATCCCTTAGCTCTCGTCGACATAGTTCGTTTCGATCTAACACAATTTCCTTTAACAGTCTTCTTCCCTATTTCTCCTTTAATTTGTCTATTAAGTGTTCATCTCTTTCTATTGAATGTTCTATTTTGTATTCGAGTTTATTGCGCTTCCTACTCCGTATTGCGCCTCTTATATCCTGTCTTTTCCTTTTTCCACACGTTTTATTCTCAGCATATTGATTATTTCCTACTAACAACGTTTGATATCGTATAAAGATATAATTGATCTCTTCGCTTTCTAATTGTTTCTGAGTAAAGGTCCCTCTGGTTGACAAGCTCAGAAAAATAAATAAATAAATATATATATATATATATATCAATCGGTGTTTCAGTCATTTAACTAGTTCGCCCCTATCGTCCAAGTTCTCTACCTTTTCCTATCCGTTGTTCGCCTTTGCAGTTCCGCGTATGTCTTGATGTTTGCTTCCTTCTTGATTTCTTCGCATGGCTATTTTTCATATATATATATATATATATATATATATTGTGAGAAAGTATTTTCATTATTCTAAACTCTTCAGACTCCCTTTTGCTCCACATTCACATCTCAGTTGATCGGTCTTCTTCTTCTTTTTCGATGCACTGTTTTCATTTTATATTACATGAGTTTCGCAATGGACGGTATACTTGGTAATCTTAAATTTAATTTATCGTTTTTTTAGTTTTTATCTTTATTTTTTATTTTTTGAGAGATTTTTGACGTGTATGGGGGGAGGGTTAAAAATACAGCGCAAATTATGTTATAATTTTTCGTTACTACATATTAGAAAAATTATTTTCAAAAATATCGCTCGCAAATTATAAACGCGTATCACAGTGAAACTGGTAAAGTTATAGTCTACCAAAGATCTATATCAGTTTTGTAAGTACTGTATCGAGAAAATATTAGGGGGTTTAGCGTGGTCTTTGTCTGATTGCAGTTAATGTACTGGTAGAACATGCCATTTGATCTTGAATTTGAAAAATTAAATTGAGTTTGGCTAAACATTTTCAATATTAGACTAGCTCGAAAGAAATGGGCAATGCTTGTAGAGACTTTTACATTGAAATAAATGTAGCAAAACTCGTTTTAGAATTTTACTGTAATAAATTAAACGTCACTGACCCCAGTATTCTCTTTAGATTCATTAGGCATACTGCCATTATGGAAAGTTTAACTTCACAATCCATGATATCAAGGTTATATGGGATTTACTTTATTTACTTTTTTAGTAAACTTATTCTCATTAATTAATCGATATTTATATTATCACATAAAAAATTGTGTGAAATTAGATGACTATTAAAAAAGTAACTGGATGATAGGTATAATAATTTGTTTCTGCTATTCCACGTTAAGCCTAGCGTATAATACAGGTAAAATAAAAATAAAAAAGGGTGTAGTTTCGTTGTTAAAAGAAATCCGTTTAAAGGACCTGTTTAGTTACGTTTTTTTTTCTTTTTAATTTTTTTCGTGGTGGGGGGGGGGTTAATTATTCTTATAATAGCGCTCATAATATGAGCTCTAAGAAAAATGGGGCACAATGATTTCTATCAATGTTTTAATGTTTGGAATGTTTCACCATCGTGCGATTATTTTTTGCGGAATTATCTAAAATCGCCCGTGTACAACGGTAAACCGAGAAAGACTATTAAACAACGATTATGGCAGCCAACATTCTCAACTTGGCCGCCATACCATCGTCGGAACTGAATAAAGTGTTCTAGAACTTGCGATGCGATTAGAAGAATACCTAAATAGTTCTGCTATTTTTGCTAATACCTTTATTTGTAATTTGACAGAATAAATTTCGATGGGTTAGTTTTGTAATTTATATTGCTTTTATCATTTACAGAACTTTTTTAAAAATCGTCACTCTTTAACAGTTGTTCTTTTTCACGAATGTAAAGAAACATCGTACAACTTTAACAAAAATGTGACGATACTCTTCGGGAAGGTAAAGAATAACAATACTGCCATGAAACAGGACCAATGATGCTTTAGTTTTAGCGATATGCCTGTTTAGAAGTGTGGATGCAGCATCTGTAGATTTCGGAATCAAACGGAAATACCAACAGCCAATAAAGAATTTCTTTCGAAATAGAACGAATCGTAAATCGAGAGAAAATGTCGCGACCGAATTGTTGTGACGAAAACGTACGGGACCGAACACCAACCAGTATTTCATGTAAGGGATACGATTTGTCTGGCTCGATCTTCGTGCAATATTTATTTTCGAAATATTATTGATAAAGAAAAATAAAATTTATACACCGTAGTAGAGGATAGAAGGGGTACGTTTTTCATGTTTTCAATATTTTTTTTTTACCTTTCGGTACGTTTATATCGCGATGATCCTCCGGCTTATTACCGAAAATTGTTTCTTAACTTATTCAACTACGTTTCTTTAAATTTTTTTCTTTTATATTATTAAAATTTTCTTTTCGAACAAAATTAATTATTCTTACACGTCCTTAACGAATTTTTCCATACCAGGCCTATCGCAACTCTAATAATTGTGATTAACGGTTTTATCGATTTCTCAGATAATAACGGTTCCGATTCGGCCATCCTAGTCGTAAATCGAGCGCCTGTATATCTACCAATCGAATTTTCATCTTTTCCAATCAATAAAAGTAAAATCAGTCAAGGGGTATCATGGATTGTGAAGCTTTCCATAATGGTACTAAGCCTAATGGATCTAAGGAGAATACTGGGACCAGTTCCTTTCTACTTTTGAATTATCCGCCTTTACTTTCCCAGATTTCTCCGGTACCCGAATCAATTTCAGATTAGGTATAAATCTGGGAGCGATTCGGATCTGGAACGAGACAAGTCCCGAATCCGTGTCTTCTGGTTTAGCTGTGTTTATTTCGTTTTCTTGTATGCAACTCTCACCAAGGCCGTGTCCACGGGGGGGGGGGGGGGTAGGGATTAACCCCCCCCATGAGAACTGAAATAGTTATTATGAATACACAAAAATCTGAAAAAAATCACAAATGTAAAATAAATATTGATGATTTTTTAGGATGTTCTTACCTACCTTTAAAAGAAAAAAGAAAAAATATGCTCCATATTTTTAGGTACTTCATTATTATCTTATGCAAAATTTTTTATTACGTGTGTAATTAATAACATATATGTAATTTTTATTAATGTTCGTATACGGGGTAATTCATTTATGTAAATCAAAATGATGGAAATTATTAATAGTACGAATATTAGTGAAAAATGTATTGTTATTCATAAAATAAATATGCAAAAAAAATTTTCAACCCCCCCCCCCCCCTTTCCAAAATTCTGGGCACGGGCCTGACTCTCACGATTATTATCTGGTTTTAGTACAATCTGATCAACTTAATACCTGAGACCGTACGCTTTTTGTTTCCCGTTCAGCAGAACATGGATGTAGTATGTATTTGTTTGCAACGCTGGCTAATGTGATGTAAATATTACATAATTACATAATAAAGGTTAAATACTGAATCTTCCGCGGTTTTTTGCCGGAAAATTGTGTAGTAGTGCTACCCTTAAATTGTAACTCTTGGTTACCTTTTTCTCTGTTATAAATAATTACTCAACAACAGAGCGAATACCATACACGACCTTAGAATCAATAAAAGTTAAAAAAGACCGTTCCTTTTTAAAAATAACGGTGTTGTATAAAAAATGCAGCCTAATGAAGGATCTGTCGGCAATTTTGAAAGTAGCCCGCGCGTCTGACAAAATTACGGACAAACGTTTTCCTATTCTCTTTTTTCTGCCTATGTTATAGCATTCTTTTTGCGGCTAACTAACACACAGACTGCGGTAAACCTTAACAATGCAGCAAACAAATGTGAGCAATTATCGATTGCCCTATTCGACAAGAAATTTTTTCATTTCCTCGTCGTCACTTTCACTGTGTATTTTTCAAATATTTATCGCTGCTTACTTGTTGTTGACCATTCATTTCTGTTTTTGCTCGTTTTTATTTTTAGCCACATTTCATTATCACCGCGTTATTTACGAAATTTTACATCAGCTTTTTCTTTTTCCATTATGCAAAATTTACAATAAGTAAAGGCTTTGTGTATCCAGCTGGCACATTAGCCGGTTTCCGTGATAATCGTTCTGTTTCCTCATTGAATTTTTTCAGAGCTTAATTTCACGCTTATACACTTCTAGACTTATCTGAAACGATGCCTCCTTTTGGTTTTAATACCCTGAATTATATACCGTCTGTTTTTGATTTGCATATTAGTCTTCGTGCAAAATTTTCGGGCAGTGAAATAGGATGATTTTGCCTACTATTTTTCATTCGACCACACACAGATATGGGAGTGCTGACCAGCAGCTTCATGACTTCTGACCGACTAGCAGTTCCGAAGATATTTCATCGAACAGACAACGCAATAAGCGGCTGCCGTATTTCTCGCAAGGGAGGGGGGGGGGTAATTTTGAATTTCTCATTTCCTGTCGAAAAAGTGCCGAGTCGTAAGCCGCGTGTTTAAAATTCCGATTTCGATATACTTTTTTATTTCTAAAAATGATTTCGGTTGCGTGATAATTCTACTTTAAAGAAATTCGCGGTGAAAATAAAAAGACAAAAATTAAGGGGCTTTGTAAAATAAAGTGGCCAACAGCGTGCGAGCTATTCATTTCGAGAAAGGAAATTAATCGTAGCTGAAAGAAGAATTCTTTTAAATACGGTTTACCGGGATATTATTACTTTTATCATTTCACCGAAGTAAAAAGCGCAAAGCTGCACATCGAATTGTATCACACTGTTAACCTATTTTCGTTTGAAAACATTTGTCGTAGAAACGTGTCAAGCGTTGTTGTTGGGCTTTGAGATTTATGTGACACCGGTGATAACATGGGCGAGCGTTTCTGGATTCGCGCGCTCATCCCCTGGGATGATCTGAGTATGTGCAGGGGGACCCGCAGAAACTCAACATGGGGTATAGTGCCCGCGTGTCTGGTATTATAGCAGAGTTCCTTGAATTTTTTGCCCAATTGATTCCTTTCAGTTATTCTTTTGTAAACCTTGTAACGTGATCAGAGAATCTGTAATAATTATATTTCAGTATATTTCTACATGTAAATGCATCTTGTTTCATAAGAACGTAAACTAGCGATAATAATTTTGAAAAACCGTTCCGAAAGGAATTACTTGCCTTTTAAAGTGTTTGACGTCATTAATGAAGACTGATTCTGGCTGGTGGATAAAATCGCATCTCCGGCCGTTCCAGTTTTTAAAAAAAAAACACAACTGAACTTATTTATAAATCCGGAACATCGATTTGTGATAATTGCCGTGTTTTAATTTTAGTCGCAAATGGTCGACAATCGAAAATTCGATAATCGATTATCACGCTTTCCTATTATTTAGAAAATAATGCAAATAAATAAATGCGAAAAAAGAGAAAACAATAATTAACCACTATTTTTTGTCTTCGAAAAGCCATACGGCATCCCCCCCCCCCCTCTCATTAGGCTTGGGGCACGTTCGAAATTATACGATCGCCAATTTTTTCGCACTTGTGCGAAACCAGTCGTGGCAGAAGTAGCCGGTGCAAAGGTATCGGAAAGCGAGCGATATTTTTTTTAACTCTTCTTCAACCGTAAAATGGAAAGACGTACACAGAGCCGCCGAGCAGTGCAGCTTGAAAGAACGATGCGAAATATAAAATTTGTCAACCGGAACGTTAATGCACTTGCGGTATAATTGAATTAAAAATAATTAAGGTAATTTATAATTCCGTCCGATTTCGTTTTCGTATAGAGCGTTGAATTTTAATTACGTCATCAATTTGCTCGTTTAAATAAACTCGAAAATCCGGTACACGGTAATTGTTCCTAAACTGGAATGATTTATTACGACATCGTCTACACACGTTGGTGGTAATTTTTGTCGTTGCATTGTGGACCAGGTGTGTGCAGGCAGCAGCAGCGGTAGCCGTCGTTGTTGTACGCAAGAAACGCTATTAGCGTGTTGAAGATAATTTTCAGGTATGTATCAATTATCGTCTGTACTGCAAACGACAACTTTTTTCACCTGCGCGGCGAAGGAACTACAATTTAAAAGCCAGAACCAGGCTTCTGGCCAAGTTTTACGAGCGGGTGTAACTTCTTTTCCGAAGGTGCTACTAATTTAGGCACATTTTCCTGCGAACGAATCACCCAGCATCGAATTACCGAAGGATACAAACAACTCGAACGTTCCAGCAATAGTTCAGTGGAAATTCTCGAAATCAGCTGAACTGTCACAGTGTGTATTAAGTCTTATGGAAGCAGTTTTTCCGATTTACCTTTTATGTATTTAGTCGTCGATTCAATGGTGCGTTGATTTGTTAAAAAAAATTTCAGGTACATGTAGAGAGTCGTTAGTTGATTAATTTTGTTAATCATTCCCGGTTATTTGTTTGCATTATTATAATTTTACCGCTATTCTATGTTTTTTCGTATAATTTTCATCCCGAAGAGAAAACACATTTAAATAAAAGCGGATGTGGAAGTTTAGAATTACTATATCCAAAGAAAAATGTGTCTCAATAGACATATCGCGTCGAGAATGTCGTAAATACCGAAATACTAAGGAAGCCTCGCATATGTGTAACAAACGGGAAAATTTGAAAATTTAAATTAAAAAATCATTAATTTTTGGAAGTAATTTTAACTGCGTTACGTGTCCCGGAGGTGTTAAGTACGTGAAATATGCCCGTCGCGTTGTGAGCACTTTTTGTTGAATATTGAAATTTGAACGACATTCAAACGTGTGTTAATTTTTGAAAAAGTTACCCGTCTAGTTTACTATCACGTTATACAAATCGGACACGCGTTCAGCGAATTTTTTCCCGTTTTTTAAAGATTATTTTAGTACACTTTATGCATTTACTAAGCGCGCGATGGTTTTTGACTTAACGGTGAAACGAGTTAAACTGTATATTTTTTTAATTTAATGCCAGGCGAATTGAATTTGAACGTTATTTTCACTTGAAAATTTTAAAACATTCTTTTTCATATAATTATTATTTTTTTTGTTAAGTTTCTCTTCGTGAAGTAATCAAAATTTCTACCCCCGGGGGGCGAAAAAACATTTGTAGTTAAGTCGTGCGAACAATTAGGCATTAACACGCGGGCAAGGGGATTAGTTTTCTGGTTTTATTAAATAACATTTTATTTTAAAATGAATTTTCCGCTTAAAATTTTTACCTACAGTATTATTATGTTCAATCACAGAGCCCTGCCAAAGAAAAATTTATGATAAAATATAGCGTCAGATAATTGTGTGTATAATTTGTGTAAATTTTGTATTAACATCCCCGAATTTGTGTACACTCCCCTCCGCCGTCATAATGAAAACAAATCTGAAGGGGGAGGGGGCTGAAGAAATGGTAGCCATCCCAAAGTGAAATTAACGAAAAAGTATGATACCGTATAATTGTGTACAATTTACGTAAATTGTGTACCAGTATCCCTGAAATTTTGGTAGCCCCCCTCCAAGATAGAATTTACGAACATATAATTGTATATAAATGTGTGCACTAATATTTATGCATATGTACTTTCCTGTACGTTATAATAAAAACAAATTTGGAAAAAAATAATTGAACAGCTTCATAATTTATGACTATCATGTAGTGTTAGCGGAAGGCTTATATGTCAAAACTAAAGAAGCCATATATATATATATATATATATATATATATATATATATATTCACACCTTTTATCGATACAGCAAAATAACTTCTGTATCCCCATCATCCATGAAATTACGATCTGAATTTTGTAGCGAACTTGTAATATGCGAATGAAAAGACTTACAATGCTTGCTGTATGTTGTTTTCTGTTTCAAAAATTTGTTTGATATTTAATTCTTTATTCCCATACTTGGTTACTTATATTTTTTCTTTTACTGTTTTTCTGCTTATTCATGAATAATTAGTGTAAATATTATTATAAAACAAGTTTCTAATCGCTAGTAATGTTTTAAATTTAACCGCCTTAGGGAGCCACCATTTACTCGGCTCTACCCCACATTTGTTTTCATTGTAGCGGTGGAGGGCAGTGTACACAAATTTGGGGACGTTGATACACAATTTACACAAATTATACACAATTATCCGACACTATATTTTATCATCAATTTTAATGGAGCCGTTCGATCATTTTCATTAATAACTTAGCCCAGGGTACATTACATTTTTCGATGTCCCATTGCTTTGTGTAAGATAACGAAGGTTGAATGCTATGTTGTACGGTTGGTAAATTTTTTTTTTCTCTTTAATAGAAGAGGGCAAAGAATGACGTAGTCATTTAAAAGGTAATGTTTGGTAATGCCCTCGTCTGGCGGTCTCTCCCCCCCCCCCCCGGGGAAAAAAAAAAAAACATTTAAAGGAGTTTAGAAGAGAAAAGATTAACAGTCAAGAAAAATTAGACCCGAAAGGCGGTGTTTTTTATGTGTGTATTTATTGATTAAAAACTATCTGCGAGTTGTAAAAAATTCGATCGGGATCAAAAGTTTAAAAAAAAAAAAAAAACCTTTCACAAAAAAATACGGTAATTTCAATTTCGAAAAGTTTGCCGTGATAGTGGAATGAAAAAGGAATTCGGAATTAATTATTGATCACGGAAATGATTAGCGGTGATTATAAAAATTGTTGCTCAATTACAGTGTTTCTTCGGTGAGGTCACGGTCCGGTTGTCTGCGAAGCTAACAACACTGTAGTCTTAGGAAATATTTAATAATAACTGAAGCAGCTGGTTTCGGTAGAACCTGTCATTAAATTTAGGGTTTTTGCTTTTTACTCGAATAACCGGCGTACTTTTCCATTCTTTTATCATAATTCGGAGCATCGAAAAACAATTAGCTCACGTGGTTTTCGTAATTAGCGATGAAGGCCTAATTGAAGCAACTTCGCCAACAGATAACCATCTCTATTACGTCGGACTGGTTTTATCCCCTTCGGTCACAACGCGTTTTCTTTAACTACTTTCTTGCTCTTCGAATTGTTCTACACGCTTTTCGAACTCTAAAAACGGCATAATAACGAGTTCCCACCGAAAATTAGGCAGCATGCAATTCCTGTTAACAAGACGATGGTCTTAAATATAGGCTTTTTTTTGAAGGTTGCATGAGGATTTAAACCTAACGAAGAGGTAATCTTTGTATATGTTAATTTTCGAAATTCTACTCTGCCGAACAGTGCATCGGTGATGAAGAATTTGGGTAGTAACGCGCTACTGTGTAAGCTTTAATGAAATGCAAGATTCTATCTCGGGATGGAGGGCGGGAGCCGGAATAAATAAGAGTTGCCGAAATTCGGAACAACGTAATAATTGCTGGAAACAAAAAGCTGGTAACCGACGCGGTGCTGTATGAACCAGTGTGATAAAGAACACAAAAACGAACGAATTAAAATCAAAAATGAAATTACCCGCGGAAAAAGCGAACATTTAAGAGAAAAAAGGAGCATATTAAAAATGACGTCGGAAAAGAAAATTAAAAGTGACATAAAAAGAAAACTTTGAAAATTAAAATAAAACTAAACAGCGTAATTCAAATGATTTGGATGCCCCCCCCCCCCCGTGGGATAATGGAGAAGTAGAATTTTCATCACTATAATGATCAACAAGATAATCAGTCACCATCGAAAAAAAATTTAAGCATATCTGTCGTGAAATTTTTAACAAAAACATTCAGAAACTCTTTCAGAATTAAGAAATATGGTATAAACGAAATAGATGTTGTAACCATTTTCAGATTTTCATTATTCAGTTTGTAAGTGTTCGTTGAACCTAAACCCGATATTTTTCGATACCAACTTCGAGCCAGGTAACATTAACAACCTGAAATTTTTGCAGCAGCCCAGCTTGTGGTAACGGCTGCATATGTTACTTTTTCAAAATCGATTATTATGTTAGGCGGTTGTAAACAGAAACACATTTTTTCTGCGATATTTATAGCTTTTTAAAATAATACATTATAAACATCGGACGTTTTATGTCGAAAGTAAGCAAAGCAGTATTGGGATGTAATGTCCTTCACGGTAAAGCCACGAATCGTAAAAAAACTGATAAAAATACTTTGTACAGTACTTAAATGTTCCATCCGTGTATATTTTGAAATTTTTAGATATTTTACGTTTATTTGGCAATTAAAAATTACAATATTATGTTCCAAATCGTTACGCAAAAGAAACAGTTCTTCACGGTCGGTTAATAAATTCAATAAAGCCGACTGCAGAATTTTTGTATTTGCCGGTATATTTTTTAATTGATTTCGGTTTATATTGCGTGTCTGGTCGTGTTATATCTCGCGTAGTTAAATTTTCCTCCTAAGATGAATTAGCTATAACTTTGCAGATCATTTTTGATGGTTGTTCACAGATATTCCCTTGCAAATAATCGATTCACGGCTTCATTTTTTAATATCGGAACAATCATCGCGGATTAAAAATTAATTACGGAAAGTGTTGTTATCCGAAATTATTATAATAATTTGATAATTAAAATTGTTTTATTTACGTGGAATTACTTTTATATTTTAATAATAAAGAACAGATTAAAAAGCTAATAAAACGTTTTTTTTTTAATGCATTTTTATAAACGAAACATAACAGCAATCATACTGTAAATTAAATTAAATTTAACTCGCCTTGTGTGTAACAATTTTCTTTACAACTGTTTGATGAGCACATCCGCAATAAGTAAAACCGTTTTTAAAACTTTTCGTTTTATAAATTGAAAATTGTTTATTTTAGGTTTTTTTTTTTTTTTTTGGATCTCGTTGGCTTTGGATAAAATTTATTACTGACACTTCCGTAACGTTACGTTAATAATTAAGTAGACCAAAATAAAACCGATTTTAAAATTATCAACATGTAAAAATGAAAAAAAAGCTGATATCTGTTAACTAAGGAAACAACAAAGATCATGCTGGATTCTGATACAGATATGAATATCATTTAATATACCGAGAGATGAAGTTGCCTAACTCTAGTTTCACGACTTGCCTAATGTATATAAAGTGTTCTGTTCTTGTCAGCTAATATCTGATATATCTTGCATAGTAATTTTTGAAAATTGATGAGCTGACGAGGTGTGTTAAGAGCTTACTATAACTTCGTCACGGATCGACCTAGTATTGCAGGATCAGATAAGAATCATTCGAATAGAAGCAAAGGAAGATGTCGCGGAGAATAGAACTGGTCCGATATTTTCCTCAGATCCATTAGGCACACTAAGAAGGTACACACTATGAAAATATCAGTTGTACAATATCCGATACTGGCATAAAGGGCTGGCTTAATTTTTGATACCACAATACCACATACTAAGAAAGAAATTTAAACAGGAACCCCCTAAAATTAATTAGATGGGGCTCTTATGAATTTGATATCAGGTTTATTCTTCGTATAGTTAACGGTAAAAAATAATTTTTGGTATATTTACGTTGCTAACAAACCTTAACGGGGGCTGCGGCTGTAAAGACAAAACATAAAAACAGGATTATTAAAAAGAATAAAAGAATGGCACTTTGCTGTAATTCTCTCTTTTTTTTTTTTTTTTTTAATCAAATGGACTAAAATTTCTTTATAAAAATTCAAAGACTTATTTTAATTTCCAAAAAAAAAAAAAAACGGTCCAAATACCGATATGTTTGCCTCTTTGTTTTTGTTTTTTTTTTTTTTGACACGTATTTAAAAATTTAAAAAAAAAAATAATTCAACTAGGGAACGTTATCACCTCATTTACTGCCAGTTTATAGATTTGTCCTGTTTTACGAGGTAGTATTATTGTTTTTCTTACACCTTTCGGAATACCGGCCATTATCGGTTCGTCTTCTGAAGTAAACAGCGGGACGACGATGTGTTTTTACAGCTGTTAAGCAACAGCAGTTATTTTACGAAAAATATAATTTTAAACATTCATAGAACAGGTTTTGTGTTTTTTCTTAGGATTGTAATTTTATGTACTTTTCTAACAATAATTGACCACTCTACCAAATATTTAAAAAAAAATATTGTCGACGAACATACTCGAGAATCGGAGAATCAGCTATTCTAATAATACAGGAAGAACGTTATAATGAGTTTCCTTTCGAAATTAAATTACCCTTCCGTCCTGCAAATGAATACTAAGAAGTCGATCACAGCTGACGCAGTTTTAAATTCATAGTGAAACCGCTATTATATCTGCAAACAAAAAATGTATTAATTTCTTTGTCGATTGCCTTTCTATGAACTTACCATTCGTCGTCGGTTGGATGATAATATTAATAAAAAGATAATATTAATGGCACAGCCTTTTGTGTAGAACTAAAGTAACGATCGACTCGTTTAATAAATGGCAAGAGAATATTGTTGGATTTTTTGCTTTTTTTGTTTAAGTAAACGGAAATTCCGATCGTACATTAAAAATTTCATTGTTTAATTATTCCAGAAACGAAAATGAAATTATTAAATTAAACGTTAAAAAAGACACGCCAAATATACTTTATTCGTCCCAAGTACGACATTAAAATTTTCTTACTGAAAAAAAAAAAAAAAAAATTAAATATTTATTAGATTTACTTTATTAACAACGACCACGAAGGCAGATACTTACAGCCCAAAATAGAAAACCGTACTTATAATCGGTCTTTTTTGACCTAGAAAAAGCTTTCGACCGCGTATATGCTTACTAAGCTGAAGAACGCCGGAATCAGCGGAAACATGGGCAATTTTATCCTGAACTTTCTTTCTTATGGGGCCATCCGAGTAAGGATTGGCTCTAGAACATCTTCCTCCTTCTTCGTCGAAAATGGTATACTGCAAGGCTCAGCGCTGAGCGTAACATTGTTTATACTATATACATAAATGACATGGCAGATTGTACACGACCGCCAGTTACAACAACTCTTATGTAATATTGATGATCTTTATCCTTTCCTTGTAACCTTCCGTTCAATGCAAGATCAATCCTTCAATCAACAATCAATAACTTGGAAATACGGGCTGATAACAATGGCCTGGAATTCTCTTCGACAAAATCTGTACGTGTGAAATTTCACAAGATACGCCTGTGTCATCCCGATTTCGGCATAACTCTGTTCCTGAATAATTTACCACTCCCGTTTCTCCACACAATTAAATTCTTCGGTCTTGTGTTTGATGAAAAGCTGTCCTGGTTACACTACATTCACCATTTTAAGAATAAGTGCGTGAAATCCTCGAATATACACTAAAATGTCTGTCAAATTCGAAATACAAATTAAAAAGGAAAAAAAAAAGAAAAGAGTAATGTACCGACGCAAACAATTTAAATTTGTTCAGCACCAGCTTCAACTTATTTTAAGGTATCTAGCGCAATATTTTCACAATTAAAATCTAAAGTCTAATAATATTTTTTAATTCGAACATGACGGCGAATTCTTTTGAAATAATCTGGAATAGTTTCAAATGGATCCCCATTAACAAGGACACAATTAAATATAAAACGTTTACATCCGGTTTATTAAATATAATAAATTGATAATATTTTAACCTGGTAACAAATGAACAAAATAATCACGTAACACAATCAACTCCGATTCATAAAGTAAGTAACCGAACATGTCCAGGGTCGTTAATAAGAAGAAATGAAAAAAAAAAAACAAAAAAAAAAAGGATTATTATATACTCGACTTGGTGCTTTTAAAACTAAAGGGCTTTCATTACACTACAGTTAAAAAATAATTTTAAAATATACAGAACAATATAAATTATATTACTGTTTATTTCATATCTCTAGTTGTAAAATTAATCTATCATATTCTTAATCTTTTTTTTTTTTTAGAAGTAAAAATCAGTGTACGTCAATCCTCTCCCGCCGCCAAAAAAATAAAGATGCTATGTTAAATTTAAAAATGCGTGTTTTTTTTTTTATTATTATTATTTTAACTCCGCTGTACCTTGCGGCTTCTCAGCCAGAGTTTCTAATTGTTACTGTCATTATTTATTAATTATTATGTTTTGTTCTATTATTGCATAGTCAACGAAATTAAACAAATTAGAAAAAGTCTTGTTTATGCATTTCGGTTATTGGTTTTTTTTATTATCTTCCGTTTTTCTCCATCGTTTTTAAACTTTTTCCATTCAAAGATCGAATGTGTTAATCATCTGATTTCTTTTCACAGTCTCTTTACGGATATCCAATTCAGCAATTTTAAAACGTTTCAAATAGACACTCCCCATTATTATTTCCATGTCCGGTTAAAAATTGTGTATGAAGTTATAATCGCTATAAAAATGTAAAAATATGTAAAAAGTTAATTAATCGCTACTTTGATTTTTGGTTACATATTACTTTTAATATAGGATTGCGACTATTTTAATCTAATATTTTTCACCTGTTTAGTGAAACAAATTTGAGAACAAACAGAATGTTCTACTGGAACATTAATTGTAGCCAGACAAAAATTACGCTTGAACCGTAATATTTTCTCGATACAGTCACTTGCAAAACTAATATATAGAGACTTTCTCGGTAGACTATAATTTTAAATTTCCAGCGTCACTATAACACGCGCTTTTTTAATTTATACGAATAATATTTTTGAAAATTATTCCTAGTAATGAAAAATCGTTATTTAATTTGTATCATATTATTAAACCTTTTTTTTTTTTTTTTTATTTCTTTAGAAATCATGATGATAATAATGATGATCAATCAACGTCAAAATCTTTCAAAAAAACAAATAAAGAACAACTAAGAATATAATAAAAATTTAAAAGGCGTCTGGAAAATTATTTAAACGCTTAGTTTTATTTTTGGTTACCGGAACTCATTGCTTTCAGTAAAAGACTGTGGGGTGATGTATTCGTTTTTCTGTACAATCAAAAATTCTGACTTTTAGAATGTTTTCGATTATTTATTATACGATGTTTTTATTTACATTTAACACCTGGCCGCTATCTTTATTTTCAATGCGAGCACTGTTTTCGACTTTGAAGACACAGCGACAAAGAAAACATTAAAATCAGCGTAAAAGTCCGCACTATTTGTTAACTTACTATAAAATAAATTATAACAAAATGAAAACAAACATATCGTAGAATGATGAAGAAATCTTTTAAGGTATGGCCCATTTTCAGCTTAACGATGTGTGTTTTGTTATTTTACAAACGATTTAGCTGAAGCAGGTGAGATGTGAGCTCTGCCCGAAAACTGCCCTTCATCATTTTGTGATATTTTTTGTAAGGCCCATTTTGTTATCATTTATTTTACAAATTAAATATACGTGTTTTTCTTTTTTTGTTTTTCTTTTACATTGAATTACCGTTTTTAACTACTAAGGTTATCATGGTGAGAGTCGCCTTGTCTACTTAAATACCACCCACGTGATTTCATTTTCTCGGAAGAATTTTTCATTTTCAGCCATTTTTAACAACAACCGATCAGTACTGATGATATTATTTTTACTTTAAAAGCGAAAATAAACATTTTTAAGACACTTGACGAAATTTTTCGAAACCATGGTAAAACTATTAGCGCGAGGGTGTACCTTCTTTTTATCTTTTACGGTTTAGAATAACTTAAATTCCTTTAACGCTTTCGCACGAGAAAAAGTTACGGTAGTGACACACGTACAGCTAAAATTTCACGCACAAATAACAATTTAGAAGTATTTCGATTGCCAAGAATCTCCAAAATTTTTAGAGAATACGCGATATTTTTAATAGACGAGCTAGAATATTATTCGCATTAATGGTCGGTTTTGAGCGCATATATCTGCTGAAAATTACTTACTGTTACATACATGTGACGATCGCCGAAAAAAGGGCGACCTGTGTAGTGCGAAAATATGGATTTTCAGTTAAACACGAATTCTGATACTTAAAAGTGTGTATAAGATGCAATATGTAGTTTTTTCGGAAACGTTTATTCAATGTATTAAAACGTACAAAACCGGCTGAAGAAAATTGGGAAAAAGTCGATAAACATTAAAAATTTTTGTAAAAAATCGTAAAACTTTTTTCCCCCCGTTTTAGTTGGTTTTTTTGCATTTTTTTAATGACTTTTTATTTGCTTGGAGTATTATTCGATATCATTGTTCTTTTTTTAATTTTTCGGAAAGTTGAGTTTTTTTCTTCATTAGAGCTATGTTTTTTTTTTGATTTTTTTAAAATTGTAGTTTCAGTTTTCTTCTTTCTTTCTCGTGTTAACCTTGCTGGCGGACTATTTTAACAACTAGCATTCTTTTTCGGCTTAGGTTGGTCATGTTTAGGAGCCACGGAATTGTGTTTTTTTTCGGATCGGTACATAAAGAAGTGATATTCTCGTACAGGTACCACTTTCTTTACAATGTTTTCTTTTCTTTTTTTTCTTTTTTTTTTATTTTATTTTATCAGCACAGGACATTCACCCAACACAAAAGATTAGAATAATAGAAAGACATATGAAGTGGCTAGATTATATCAGAAAACGATTAGAGACAAGAAATGAAGGCGGCTAACAAGGGAATAACAACAGAAGGGGAGATGGAATAGCGGGAATGTGTAGAGTGCACTGTAGGGAGACCAAGGCTAATTGGAATAAAAGATCGCGCGTTCTGAGGAAATAAAGGAACATTCGAATACTACGTGGCTGGCGTCACAGGTGACATTTAAGGTAGGAGGATGAAAGCAAAAGAGATTGAATAAGAGCAAAGCGGAAACGAGAAGCATGATTAAAACGGAAACGAACTATGGAAGAAGTGACAAAACGGCCGATACTGGGAAAATTGTTAAACCAAGGAGAAGAGTATGGGGAAGGGGGAAGGCTGTAAGGCAAGGTAAAAGGAGAGTCAGGGTTGGTGAAAAGAAACGGATAGAGGTCAGTCTAAAAGTCACGGTGAGAACGAAAAGAGAGAGAGAGAGAGAGAGAGAGTGAGAGAACGAGTAAAGAGTTTGGGAAGTAAATCCTTTCCAATGGTAAACTACTAGACACGTGATCAGGGGGGTGATCGTTTGGTGGTTTTACGTTTCGTTGTACATGTAGGTGAAATTTTTTCTCTTCCGAGTCAAGAAATTTTTTGCAGGTAATTTCTTTTTCTTTTTTTTTTTTTTGAACTGAAAATGGTGATATTTTGTAATAGCGTAATGCGATAAAATTAAAATTTGAGACATAAAAATACAGAATCACGATAATCCACCTGTGTGGTGGTAATTGTTGATAAGAATCTTGAAATTCTGTGTCCCACATTTACCGTTCAATTTTGCTTTCATTCGCAGTAAAATATTGAATTTTTTAAGGCTGGAGTGATTAACAACTTTTTTTCAAAATCTTCGTAGTAATCAACATTTTCGAACGACTAAATTCTAATTTAACTAGGTCAAAATTTGGCAACGATGTTGGCACTACGTTCACACACACACAAGCATGCGCGGTACAGTATAGTATGTTACGGTGGTATTAGTTCGCGCAAATTTTACACTTCCAAAAACTGGCTTTCGCAGATCCCTTTTCTCGGTGAACGTCACATATGCTAAAAATGAACACGAATACGGGAGTAAAACTTTCTATTCTAATAATGGTGAACAAAACTTCTCAGTAAAATTTAGATCCAGACAAATTTTGGTTTTTACAAGATGACTGTGAAATTTAAATTTTTTAATAATCTGTCGTGGTGGTAAATGATTGCTCCGATCGACTAATGTTTTCATTTTACAAATTACTGTTAAATCAGGCACTAAAGGAATCTGTATAACTCTAGTTCTTCGATTTTCTTTATAAGAGGAAATCATTTTTAAGCGGTATATGAACGAACGGAAAATTGGAAACTGCTGGTTTAAAAATTATTAGTTTATTACTTTGTAAGCGCAGATAAATTTCTCTAATTTCTTTTACGATGTTTTTTTTTTGTTTTTTTTTTTTTTTTTTATTATTTTTGATTAAATGACTGATTTACGCTTTAAATATGACGGTGATAAAAGAAAAAGAAAAATTGAGAAAATTCGTCAATACCAGAATCTACTTCAGAACACAATGTGGCCGGAATGTGCTACCGTGGTTAAAACGTAACGGGGACAAAGTGATTTAGGTCGAACGGTCGGTGTCATTTGCGGCGGATCTCATTAATTATATTTTGACTTATTGAAAAGGGTTTCTCATTTACTCATTTACAAATACCCAGAGGTAGTCGAGTATATAGCTATCACGCAACCCCCTGAATGACTAAATGTCGTTTAAACGGGGATATCCCGCATTTGAAGCTGTCGCGTTTCGCTTGGAAAGAAACTGCAAATTAGAAAATTAATGTATTCATCAATAATTAGATCCAAGTAAATTATCGGCTAAATTACTGAAAATTTGTTTACGAACATTTAAAAGCAAGCCGAATTTACTGAAAACCGCATTATGAATGATTTTATTTTAAACTACATTTTATAATGCTTTTAATTCGAAGATAATTGAAAAATGGGGTAAACTTCTTAATTCCATTAACCGTAATATCGCGAACTGTAATTTAAATGCGGTTCTATTTATAATCGTCTTACTCGTATTATTTATACTTTTATATATCTATTCAATTCATTCTGTACTATAATTCTTAATTTTTTTAAATTAGCGTGATAGTTTTTAGAATTTCATAAAATCTCCGTCCCCGAGGCTTTTCGCTCTTTGGATCATATTTAAAAATTCGAAAAGTTTTTAGTCTATCCTCGACTACTGTTCGCGATAAAGATTTTTCGTTTTTTATTCTTTCGTAACACTTCATTATTTTATCTCCATTGTTGTTTAATATGACTAAATTGCAACGATTTTAAAATAAATGCAACCATGTTTTATTTAAAATTCCATATACATAGTTCGGGAGGAAATGGATAAAGTATTTATATTTCTCGGTATCAATAACGTTTAAAATATATACACATACATATATGAAATGATTTTTCTGCTAGTTCGGTTGAAGTGAGATCGTATTTTAAAACTTATTTAAAATCTTGCTTTAATCAATTCCGCAACGAAGTACATGAAAATTTCAAGGCGAAAAGAGAAGTAAAAGTACAAAAAGAAATTGTGGAAATAGCAATAAATTCAGTCGCAAAAGGGGAATGACTATCTCAAAGTTATAATGAAACACGAAATTAAAGCAGAGCCGATTGAAAAAGTAAACAATAAAGAAAGCGTTTAAATTTTCGCTACTATTAATTGCAATTATTTACAGTGGCTCGTTTTAACGGACTGTCAGAACTGATTGCATTACTGTTATTAACAAAATGCTCATACGTACTTGTTTCAATGGGGTTTTTAAATTATTGCCGGTGTATAATTGTAACTATATTAAATTAAAATAACACGAGCACGATATTGCTGACAACAGTAATGTGTGTTATCACTCCGAACGAATTAAATGAGAAAAATAGCCGGTTAAACCGAGTAACTATAAATAATTGCAATTAATCACTTAAATGGTATGTGTGGTTGCTGTGTGTATGTCTGTGCGTATATATATGAAAGTGGGTGTAACTTCAATGCAATAAGTACTTGCCGAGAAGATATTTCATGTACATAAGGAATAAATTTATTTTTGTATTGATCGCTTGTTAAAATTATATTAATTCGTTACATGGCATATATGTATTCTTACGTATTACATGGTGGGCATGTTATATGTGATTAATGCGTGTGTGTGTGTGTGTGCACTAAAGTGTGTTTTACTTATACCTTATGTATTGTTATGTATTTATTATATACACATGTACATTGATCTAATGTATACATTGTAATTGGATTCAAGCTGTTTTTTATACCCCTATTAAATAAATAAATAAATAAATAAATAAATATACTTTGGTATTTATTTTGTAATTAGTCTAGTTCAATAACATAAGCCATGGTTCTAGAGAATTTCGTAATATTAGTGCCTCCTTCTTGATTTGAGAAATTGGTCAATTGCTAACTAAATTTCAAAGGTAATTAAGAAAGACACGCCAACTCGTAACCGAACAAATTGAGGATAATATCTTTGCGACCCTAACAGACAGGCTAACTCGTGCCCAACGACGGCCTGATGATCCCCGAAGCGGTGCTTTTCAACGTTTCCTTTTTATTATGTTCCGGCTGGTAACCTCCCATTTCGCCTAATTCCCATTTCACCTAATTCCCAATTCGCTTAATTCCCATTTCGCCTAAATTTAAGGTTTCGGTTACTCAGGTAATAAAAAAAAAGTCAGACAAGCCGTCATCATTGTCGAATTTTAAACAGATCAAACGCGGCATTCATTTTGCTATTTGATTCCGCTGATAATCTTTTCTTTTCGAAAAACAACAAAAAAGGTTCATATGAAAATCAGAAGTGAAAAAATACCGCTAAAAATGTTTAATGTAAATGTACGCAAAACGACGACTGCGATTAATATTTGCGAGTTATTCCATTCCAAGTCCAGCGCTCTGTATAAATCCCAAAATAATAAAATTTGGGTAACAACAATCATTCAATTAGTCGGACGGTCTCGGTAGCTGGCAAACGCGGCATTGTTTGTCAAAGACGCTTTCTCAGTTAAAAAATCGAGGGATCCCCCGCTGCGCAAGGGTAATCTTTTTTTCTGCCTACCAAACGTGACCGTATTGCCAAGTTGATTTTTTCAAATTATTATTATTATTTTTTTTTTTATGGGTCATTCCATTTTTAGGCGAAATGGTACCAGACCGTTCCGCCTATGAGCCGGTAAAAACTTGATCATTCTCGACCGATAAATAACTCGCTTACGGACCAGTATTAATTAAAACAAATACGAAAAAAAAACACGAGAAAAGTAATTTTATAACGTAATGCCACAGATCTATCTCGCTGCATTTGTTGAAATTATATATAAATACGCTTCAAAATAAATACTTTTAGTTTAATTATTTTTCTACCCGCTGCTTATGAGTATTATAATTTCTCTTAATGAAAATGTTTTGTTTAATGCAAAAATATTTTTCGTTTATAACTTTTTTTTCATTTTGACCGTTTTTTTTTTTTTTTTTTTTTTTATTTAAATTATGGGCACGTCAGCACAGGACATTTAAAAGATTAGAAGAATAGAAAGACATATGGAGCGACATCTTGACCGTGTTAAACACACTATACTTACATTAACGTATGATTCAAGGTCGAAAAATGTCTTTTTTTCAGGTAACCGTCATTTTGCGAAAAAATAGGTGTTCTATTTTCTCTTAGGTAAGTGCTATAACGACGTTCTTACTAATTAAGAACATACTTTTTTTCTAAATTTCACTACAAACGAAGAAGGGTTGCAATCGTGTCAACAAGAACACACACTTTTTTTGACCCTTAACTTTACCAGCTTTTATGTTTTTTTTAAATTTAAATCAATTCATTAATACAGTAATCAAAACACAAAAATAGATGAAGATAGCTTTAATGAGAATATCTTATTGAAAAAGGAATAGTAAAAACATCTTTTTTTTTTTTTTTTTTATCGAGCTCGACGAAACGACCAAAATTTATGCATCTAGACCAGAAATATAATTTTGCACCACCCCATATTTCAACTATATTCTTAATAATAGACATCGTGATCCTATTATGGAATAATTTTAACGTTTTATACGATCGCAGTATATAAAAGACTTATGAGGTCACACGTTCGAATTGAATTTCCGGCATTTATCAACTCGTGTATTAACTTGACATAATGGAAACTTTTTGCATTATCCCGACTGTGACATAAATCCGCCTCTCAGATGGTAACTAATGACTATGAGAAACGAAGAAATAAAGGTCTAGAGTGTCGTTGACACGAGTGACTTCTTCTGAGCACGAAATCAAAGGTATTTTATTATCGCACTCGTTTATTGTGTTCAAAAATGAAAATCGACCTTTTTTTGCCTTCTAGCTCCAAATTCTTTTCGGCAACTAAACGGACAAAATCCTAAAGAACATATTCAAAAAAGATAAAGACAGAACAAAAAAACCAAAAAAGAACTTTTTTATCGTGCAGTACTGCTCACTTCTATATGTAACGCAGTATTTCGCATACAATACTTTCCGGTAAAACGGAAGTTTGCGCAAATCGTAATGATTCCGAAAGCTGGTAAAGATCCTCACTCGGTAACATCTTAATATGCGATTTCCTTGTTGCCTGTTTTTTTTTCGAAGGTAATGGAAAAATTAATATTAAATAGGTTGCAGCCTTATATGCAGTCAACTAATGTAATTCTGTAACATCAGTTCGGTTTTTTAAAATACCATTCTATGATTGATCAATTGCACAGGATGGTTAGTGTAATTGAAAATAGTTTAGAGACAAAAAAAATATGTACTGCGGCATTTCTCGACGTTCAACAGGCTTTTTATCAAAATTTGACACGATGACTTATTGTACAAATTAAAATGTTTGTTCTCGAGTAATCTTTACCTGCTGCTAAAGTCATACATTGAAGATCGACATTTTCAAGTGCGTTACGAACATACCTACTCAGAAATACATCCGGTTTTAGCAGGCGTTCTTCAGGGTTCTGTGTGTTAGGCCCTACGCTGTACTTGTTATACACAGCAGATTTTCCTGCGACAGAGAATGTGCAGGTGGCTACATTTGCGGACGACACGGCACTGCTGTCATCGCATGAAGATCCGAAGGTAGCTAGCAATAATCTGCAAAATGCTCTTACGAAGGCGGAGACATGGTTTAAAAAATGGAAAATCGGGGTAAACGAGAGCAAATCGGTGAATATCCATTTTACCAACCGAAAAGTTAAAGTCCCACCCGTTACGATCAATAACACAAATCTTCCTGTGCGAACAACAGTCAGGTATTTAGGTTTGCACTTGGACAGCCGATTGACATACAGGTTAAAAAGCAAGAATTAGATATTCGGGTTAAAAAAATGTACTAGCTGATAGGGAGAAACAGTGTATTGACAACGGATAACAAACGTCTAATATACACAACAAAAACCTATGCGGACGTACGGGGTTCAACTTTGGGGTTGCGCTAAACCGTCAAACTTGAAGGTAATACAAACTTCTCAGAACAAGATCCTTCGGTTGATAACCAAAGCACTCTGGTATGTTACTAATCTAACATTAGATCGAGATTTGTGTATAGATTATTTAGCTGATGTCATCAAAGTTCACGCTAAAAGACACGCAGACAGACTCGATTCTCATCTGAACACTCTTGCTAGAGGATTGCTAGATGTTACCGATGATATAAGAAGACTGAAACGCCAGAAACCGCAGGGCCTAGTTTAAGGTAGGTGCAAATCGGGTAGGTGCCACTGGGTACTCCTCCCTTCATGTGTAATTTCATTCATACATATTTTGCTAAATGTCCTTGATGGAAAGCTCGTAATAGTATATTATTAATAAAAAAATAAAAGAAAAAAAAAAAAAGTTTCTTCTATAAAATAATAAAGCCAAAAAAGGGTATATTTAGCGAATAAATTACATACGTACAGAGTGGCAGATTAAAAACAAAAATCTTAAAACTATTGTATCGTATCACTTTTCCAAAAATTCTATTTCATTTAATTTCTTTTAAATTTCTTTTGTGCATACCACCCCCGTCAAAAAAATAAAATTAGTTTTAAAATAATAAATTGCAAATTAGCTTTAGTTTTTAAAAAAGCTTTTTGCATACACGCAGTGGTAATATTTCGCGATTTCAAGAAAAATTTAATGTTGTTCATTCTCTCCATTGTTGAATGTTTTTCTTATATTCATCTTTTTTCGTATTTATATTCTATTTCGTACTTTTGTATTATTTTTATTAATTTTCCGTGTTCTGTTTCTCAAAAAATTCAATATATTCGATTAATAATAAAAATAGAACGCTCTGCTTTCAGGTGTAAAAGGGTACTTTTGAATAATGTTACATTACAACTGATCGCGATTTTTTGTTCGTAATAAACGAACCCCTGGCCAGTTATGATAAGAGTCTTTCCATCGTACGTAATGAGATTGTTTGAAACATATTTAACTAGATGTAAAAAAAGCATAAACACTAATATCAAGAGCAGGGCTACGAAAAGCTACTTTCACTCGCTTCAGACTTTTCCTTGACGTTCCTTGACGTTATAGTCCCCCCACTCCATGCGAGAATGTCGTTACGCCCCCCAGAGGAAGCCAGCGCTTTTGTCGTGTTGATGTCACGATAAAAAGAAGTATTCTTTTTCTCCCGATTATTACATTTTTCATAATTGGTTAATAGACGGAGTTCACCGCTACGGTCAAACAGCAATATTCGGTAATCACGAAACGGGCTACTTGAGATTTTACTATTTCAGTAAATACCGTAATGAAACTTGTATTCGAACTTTGTCACCATCTGCGCACATTTAGAGAAAGTAAACGAGAAAAAAGCGACGCGACGGTGAGAATTTGAAATATAATTTGGAATGGAAAGAATTTAAAATGATGAAAAGGCAGGAGGGCTTGTTTTTGTAATTTTACAAATTATCGTATTTATAAATTTCTTAAGACCAGAGCGCCGTTAATTTGTTCCACTTAAAATACAGCAAAAAGCTATTTGATAGTGTATTACACAGCATGGGAGCATTTTGTGTCAGAAACGTTGTGTGAAATTAGTTTTTACAAAACAAAAAAAAATTTTAAAAATTCATATACGTTATAAGATTTTTTTGAAATAAATTTAAATATAATGCTTATTTTTAATAAAAGATTTTCCATTATTTAGAACTAATACTTTGTATTAATTAGTTCTAGCTGTTTCTTCGGACTTACGGGCGCGCTTAAATTTAATTTATTCTCACTTTAGTCCAAAAATAATTTCGACGCAAACGCCTATTTTGCTTGGTCGACCTCATTTCCGGATCATTTTAATTATTGAGCTGTAACATTGAATTTTTTAAAAAACGTTTCTAATAAAAATGTATTACATTTATATTTTAATTTTGTTTTTTCGTTGACGAGCATTAATCTATCTCTTTTAGTAGCTTAAAAAGTAAAATATTTCTTTCTTTCTTTTTTATTTTTTTGTCGCGAAACTGTACCAAAGTAACTTTTAAAACAATCGCATTTTTTACCTTTAAAATTCATAGCGGTATCCGCGACGCTTGTAAATGTCACTTTAAAAATTACATAATCATAAAATATAATTACACGATTACAATTACACATTTCCGTCAAAATTAGTCTTTTATCGTTTAAAACGGATAAAAAGGTAAATACATTCGCATACGCGTATATATCGTGTGAAAAATGTATAAATTATAAAAAAGATACGAGCTGTTTCGTAACCTGTTCATATTTTTTAATGATTTATACATTTTCCTCTCAATGTAAGGTGTTTACTATATTTTTATAATTGTGTAACAGTATATAAAATGCAATTTTAATAAAATACTACAATTCCTTTGTGTAAAAACAAACAAAAAAATAAATTACAAAATGCCAGTAAACGGGGAAAGTTTCTAATTGCAAAAAAAAAAACCGACACATTTTTTTTTTTTTATTTTTTTTTTTTATTGGCCTGAACAAATACAGTTCATTTGGCCAGCAAGCTACACTATGAATAGATATGGAAAATTAATATTAACAGAAAAAGGACTAAAAAGCAGAGAAGGAAATTTCATTCTATACTACATTATGGCCGCAACTGCAGAGCAGTGCCCACAATGCCTGATGAAACTTAATAAACAGAGATCAGATTTTTCTTTCAGAGGAGAAAACAAAAAACAAAAAGACAAAATGAGAAATACAAATTAAAAATTGAAAAATTCCCATCTTACAATATGACCACAGTGAAACCGACACATTGTCAAGTTCACATTCGCCTAGCCTTCGTCGAGACGAATTCTGAAAAATCTTGGAAAACATTTGATATAAGTAAAATATAATTTAATATAAGTAAAATGTAATTTAATATAAGTAAAATATAATTTAATATAAGTAAAATGTAATTTAATATAAGTAAAATGTAATTTCATATAAGTAAAATATAATTTAATATAAGTAAAATGTAATTTAATATAAGTAAAATGTAATTTAATATAAGTAAAATGTAATTTAATATAAGTAAAATGTAATTTAATATAAGTAAAATGTAATTTAATATAAGTAAAATGTAATTTAATATAAGTAAAATGTAATTTAATATAAGTAAAATGTAATTTAATATAAGTAAAATGTAATTTCATATAAGTAAAATGTAATTTAATATAAGTAAAATGTAATTTAATATAAGTAAAATGTAATTTAATATAAGTAAAATGTAATTTAATATAAGTAAAATGTAATTTCATATAAGTAAAATGTAATTTAATATAAGTAAAATGTAATTTAATATAAGTAAAATGTAATTTAATATAAGTAAAATGTAATTTAATATAAGTAAAATGTAATTTAATATAAGTAAAATGTAATTTAATATAAGTAAAATGTAATTTAATATAAGTAAAATGTAATTTAATATAAGTAAAATGTAATTTAATATAAGTAAAATGTAATTTCATATAAGTAAAATGTAATTTAATATAAGTAAAATGTAATTTAATATAAGTAAAATGTAATTTAATATAAGTAAAATGTAATTTAATATAAGTAAAATGTAATTTAATATAAGTAAAATGTAATTTCATATAAGTAAAATGTAATTTAATATAAGTAAAATGTAATTTAATATAAGTAAAATGTAATTTAATATAAGTAAAATGTAATTTAATATAAGTAAAATGTAATTTAATATAAGTAAAATGTAATTTAATATAAGTAAAATGTAATTTAATATAAGTAAAATGTAATTTAATATAAGTAAAATGTAATTTAATATAAGTAAAATGTAATTTAATATAAGTAAAATGTAATTTAATATAAGTAAAATGTAATTTAATATAAGTAAAATGTAATTTAATATAAATAAAAAGTAAATAAATGCTGATTTAAGTTACGAGAATATCCCATGCATTACTCCATCTTGTTATTTTAATTTTTCTTACAATATTTTAGTTATACCTGAGTTTTATCAATACGTTATTAAATTCTTTATTTTCCGATTATCAGTAGAGGAATTTTTTCTTTTTACCGTGTACACTCGTATAGCTTTTTCATATACTTTATTTGCTAAAAGAATACACTTTACAAGGATACATTTATATTAATTATCCATTGAGTTCATTCCTTTTTTTTTCATATTTGACTTATATTCTTTAAATTTTTCCATTTGAATCGTCGGGTTTAGCTAAGAATTTTCAAATACCTTTATACGTAACCGTAATTATAGCTGCTGTTGAACTTTTTGTAATCGATTTTGCTTTTCATGTTTTTATATTTTTTGCATGGTCGCCGATAATGTTAAATGATTTACACCACGGTTATGTTTCAAAGAATTAAATTTCTGCTAAATCGATAATCGTACGGCAAATTATAGAAATTTATATTGAACTTAGCTACTACAATGAGGCCTCGTGGAAAATTTCTATAATTTTATATCTTTTTTTTTTTTTTTTTTAAATTTACAAATATAAATCTAGGCGCCTTGTGTACTGCCTGGACCATTGCGGCACCTAGACTCACTGGAAATTACAGAAGGTCTTTGAGATGCTGCAAAATTTAACACTGCCCGAACACAATCCGGGTGATTCGACAACAGACGGCGGGGTGAGCTATAACTAGAAGTACGGGAAGTATGCCGTGACCATTTCAGCAATGCTTTCTACGGTTGGCGATAAACCCGCAAAAAGGATCGAAAGACGGAGGGGGAGCTCCTTCAAAGATGTAGTTGTGTGATAGTGCAGTGTGCCCCAGGCGCAGTCTCGACAGGATCGAAAAATCCCTGCGTGAGACGGGGAACAGCGTCCGTCATGGGTCGGTGTTCGACTTTATGGATCTGAGCCAGGTCGTTTGTTCTGACCATAGTTTGCTCCACTCTTCAGAAAAATGCATCAGAAAGACTGATGGTCCTAATCGAGGCAGTACAGCGTTTTTGCCTTAGCAGCCAAGTCAACCGGCTCATTGATCTTTAAAACAAGTATAAATTCCAAGTAGACGCTTGATATTTCTTTTGCTCAGATTGAGAATAGAATTTTTAAAAAGAAAAAAAAGAGTTATTTTATAAAATAAAAAACTGAATACATGGTGTCTACCGTAAATCGTTTTCCTAATTATGCGGAAACTACAAAAGTTTAATTGTTAGTTAGTGTTTTTTCGTTCAATTTAATTTCAATAACTACTTTTTGTATTTAATATTAGGAATGATGTCACCGTTGACAGTTATGTATTTTTACAATATTACACTTACGTACATTTTCACCTATGTGTATATACATTAAAAAAAATAAACAAACAAACAAGCAACTGAAAGAAATGTAGCGCATCCCAATTTATGTGTACGCACCTATATGTTTCACGTTTTCTCTCTATGTCAAGCAATAAATATTCAGATATTTTTAAATAATCGATTTATGTGTTATGTCACCTGCATTTTTCTTTTCTATGCTGGCTTTCCGGCGAACTTTTTTAAAATTATCATTATTCAACTTTTTTTATGTACAGTAAAAAAAGCAACAAAAATCTGTATTGCTTTCCGCTGCCGAATAATTCAACGAATTAATGATGAGAATAAGAATAAACTTGCCGATGTCAGCAGTAAAGTTAACAATTATAATTAATACGACACCACTAAACTAGTAATATTTAAAGGAAATGAATCAATGATGAACTTATACATTAACTGATTAATATGACAGCAGATTTGTTAAATGTTCCAAGATAATATGCTTTTTTTGGTTTTTAAAGAAATTCCATTATGGCGAGAAAAGCTATAATGACGAATTATTAAGTTTTAGAATTGAAATTTTTATAATATACCGACGCAGTGACAGCGAGGCAATTAAATAATTATATTAACAAAACGTTGATAAAATTTAAATTTATTTTATAATTCGTTACCGGGGTGGAACGAATGTGTATGGCTGGTTTAAAATAAGAAAGCGATTTTTCGGAATTTCAGTAATAGCGCGTGTTTATTTAATTTTAACATAATCTGCGCCGGAATTAGAATTGGCGTGAAATTGTGTCATACGGAAATTTCGAACATCGAGTTAACAAATCAGATAGGTGCATTAAATCACTTCGGTGTACGACATTTATCGACACTCATTTTCCGATGATCGTGGCGGTTCTTTAACCAGTCTATATTGAAAAGAATAAGGGAAGATGCCGGGAACGAAATAGTCAAAGGGAATGTTTGCGCGTAGAAGATAATAAATAAACCTGAAGAGAAAATGCCGAAAATGGAAAAAGAAAAGTAGCCTTATATTTTCTATCTTGGCTTTCGTATACTTCTAGAATAAGGTCAAAATCATTTTCAGATAGTTGACTGACAGGCGCAGTTTGTGAAAGGTTCCGCGACTGTAAACGACCTTTATGGCCCTTTTGTTCCGTTTTATTGAACCTTCCGCAGGGATCAACGTTCATTCGCATACCTGTGCGAACAGAATTTCGCACGGTGTGCGTAGTCGTAATTTTTCGGACGACAACAAACGAAGGCGAATTAAGACCTTGAGGTCATTTACAGCGCCGAAGAATAAAAATGTTTTTTGACCTTTAACGTGTTGACACGATGGAGATTTTTAAGGTTTAATAACATTTCGATCGTGTTTCTTTTCGCTACGAACGACCATGATTTCTTGTTTTATCGGTGATTTTTTTTTTTTTTTGCTTTTCTGCTTCCCTTTATTAAAATAATTTAATATCCGGAAAATTGTTATTGGCTCATTTTCATTCACAGCAGGATACGGTTTTTTCTCTGTAAGCGCGTATTTTCGGTATTCATTTTTTCTTTTAATTTCTGATCATAATCTGACCAAATTTCTTCATCCCAACTATATATATATATATATATATATATGTATATATATTTATTTATTTTTTTTTTTTTATGGCCCGGCTTTAGTTAACTATCAAGTTTAACTTTTAACATAAATAATGAATAATAGTCGATTAAACCGATATACATATTTTATAACCGGCATAAAAGTTTATTTGGAAAAAATTATGTCTTTTTTTCACGTTAGATAGTGCGTGGCAGCCTGTTCTGCGCAGGTTTTAATCGATGAATCGGACTACAACATTTTTCCACAGTTCCGATATAGCTGTGAATATGTCATCGTAGCAGTGTACCGGAAATAACAAACGGAAGAACTATCTTTGATAGCGTTGGTTCTTGAGGCTGGTGCCCCCCCCCACATCCTATTTAAGGCATCTAAAACTATCGCGAATAAATGTCAAAAATAATGAAATAATTTCGATCATATGCCGCTGCATTGGGTTTTTAAAGAAAGAATAGGGGAAAAAAAAAGACGTTGTATTAATTAATTACGAACTGAACCGATTTTTTTTTTTTTAAAGTGCCGAAGATGTAAATAATCCTATATTTCAATATGAAAAATGAAAGTTTCCAATTTTCCATTGAAGTATCGACATATTTTCGATGTTTTAGCCATGTCATCGTTCGATTTGGACGGTAAAAATATATCGGATTTTCGTTTTTTGTTACTACATCGTAATTTACGATAATTCTCGAAGATATGTCTAATTTATAAACGCGTATTCTAGAAATCTGCCGCTAAATCTTAAACGAAAAGGAAAAAAAAAAAAAAAAAAAAAACATTTTCAAGCTAAAAACAATTAAGTATATTATACGTTTGTTTCTTCGAGAAGAACAATCGTAATATCGAATGAAGCTATCGAAAATGATATCCACATATATCGTTGACTTCGTGGATAACGGCGACGAGAAAATTATTTGAGAATTCATCGTGTTTTCGTATATAGTTAATGTGGCCGACGAGAATTTATTTAGCGAGAACATGCTGGTTTTTATGTTTTTACGTACTAAGTAAACAAATTTCTTGTTTATCTTATTAATTATAGATGACCAATTTACCGAGATGTGGTTTGACGTGTTATCGTGAAAAAAAAATGTATGGCGTATTTTTTTTTTTTCTTTTTCCCCGGTTCGAGACTTCTACCGACAGCATTAGTCAGGGCTATGCAGAAAAGAAAAAAAAAAGAAGAAGTCTACTAGGTAAGTGATCAGCCGCTGCATAGGCGGAAATCAAAGTAACAGTGATTTGAAAGAAACCGGTGTTCATATCATCAGACGCCGATGATATAAAGTTTACACCATAATCGATTTCGTAAAACCGGAGGAACGTTCAGAAATCGGAAAGGTCGTACACATGTGCGTGTGTGTGTCTGTACACGTCAGACGCGTGCAACGGTGGTATATTTTATACTTTTTTCTGCCGATTAATGATGGGAACAGAGCGGGTTCGAATGAAAAAGTGGAAATTTAAATTTAAATTTAATATATCGCATGCTGGTTTTATACAGCCAATCGAAAAACAGATGATGATCGTGCGCCCTCGTTCACACAAAAACGTTTAAATCTTCTGGAAATGAACAGGTTCAAAACTGATCGTATTTTTACGGGAATCGTTTAATTGCTGTTACGCCAAGTGTTAAAAACTCACTAAGCCGCTTCATTTAAACCGGTTTTATTTTTTTTACATCCTTCCTTCAATTCCATTCGATAATACACGTTTGTGTCCTTTACTGCTGATTTATTGTCCGTCCCTAGTAAGTACAATAAGCAGACTGACTGGATTTTGAACATAAATCCGAAACTACCTGAATTTCAAATTACTACACTCCGGTTCGACATTGTCAATAAATTTTCATCCAGCGACGTGGAAAATTAAGATGTTTTCAGTGTGCCTAGTAGATTTATTCGTTCAATGTTCTTTCGACAAAAAAAAACAAAAAACAAAAGAACATAAAAGCAACGTCGACCAATTAATGTAAAACAACAAGCTCGACCAGAGTAATATAATCAATCGGACAGCCGATTATTTTCATATCCTTTCTTATTTCAGGGGAGGGGGGTTCTTTTTAGTTTTCCGATATCGTTCGCCTAATCCAGAATAAATTCTACTTTTCTTAATGAATCTGTACGAACGACGTGAGCCGTAACCCCGTTTTAGAGATGATCCAATTAATTTCGGGCAGAATTTTTTATTATTTTGGGATTTCTTTTCGGTCGTTTTCAAAGCGCCACGGCATGGCTTTTCATCCACGTTGCGTAAGAACAAGTTCGTCGAGGATTTTATTTTGAATCAGTATTTAATTTTGGTTAATATTTTAAATGTAAAAAACTTCTAGAACCGGCTGGTTGATTTTCTTTAGCATCGGTGTGAATAAAATGACGTGTACGAATTAAGGAGAGCGCTTATTTAGGAAAAATAATAGGGTAGGAAATGATGAGCACAAAAAGGAACACTGAACAGCACTGGCCAATCGGGAATAAGCAAATAGAAAAAAACGGCGCGCGAGAAGAAACACCAATAATAGATCGCCGAATGAACTCGACTCTATTCTAAAAACTGAACGAAAAGGAGCCAAGCTCGGTTAGATAAAGGAGGTTACTCTGTTTTCTTCTTTTTCTTTTTTCTGTTTTTTCTGTTTTTTCGGGTTTTTTTTTTTTTTTTTTTTTTTTTTGTAACGAATACCTGAAGTTATTAATATATTAATATACCTTATGACATAAGTAATTTTTTCGGGCTGCTGTAATAAAAATACTCTCCGGGTGACATACGTGTCAATGATGATTATAGTAACACGATGAACGATTAGCGATGCACAGTAATGTTAGAAGATGACTAATCACATTCGAGCATTTCAATGATGAATCCTACACTTACGGCCATTTCTAATCTCGGCAAGGGTGTTCCAAGCTTTTCTAAAAATACTTGGCCGCTCGTTGAATGATCGGATCCACGAGAGTCGAGGACCTCTCGGACAAAATACTGCGCGCAGGTAAATTTTTTGTGTTGGGTACACAGCGTCGTGGACGCCTTCACTTTGATCACTCGCGATCCGGACGAAGGTAATATTTGTTTTCTGCCTTATTTTTAATTCTTGTATATTCAGCAATCGCCACTGTAGAGTTTAACGACAGGATGTATCGTGAAATGCAGCATACTAGTCAGGTATCAGCAATCTGTAGTACAGCAGTGTGCCTTCAAGTTCCTCGAGTGGTCTTCTCTCCTTTTTTTCAGTCTTTACGGCCGAGTTCATTCTGCGCAGTTCATTATTCGTATTTCTTCTAATCCAGCCCCGTTCTTCCGGTTTTTATTTCATTTTCGCGAGTACTCTCCAGCGGTGTTTATGCTCGGACTAGAAATTTAACTCTGATAAATAAAAAACGGAAAAAAGCCTCGTGTGATGATTTTTGCCTCCTTTATAAATTAATATTTTCGGTTTTATTAGAGGTTGAAAGTTACTTTTATTTTTTTTTTATACCCGCCTTTGGTCTGCTACCAGAAAGCATTAGCCCAGCAAAATGGAATAGATGCATGGAATAGAATAGAAATTATATTTTGATTTTGTCGACAATGGAATCAAGGAACACCCCTAGAACAGGAACAACCGAGAGAATAGGTAGAGAAAGAACATAAGAGGCGTTGAAAGGAACAGGAAGAGCAAGCTTTAAAAGATGATAATAAAGTAACTCACGCTCGCGAAATAAACCAGAACATTCGAAGAGCACGTGATTCGCATCACAAACATACTGCGAACCTTCAGCATCCAATGGATAATTACGAGATGCAGACAAAGAAAAGCGATTTAGAGAAGAACGAAGGAGACTGTGCGAGAAACGGAGGCGAGATAATTTAGTAATTACGGACCGACGTAAACTGGGGAATTCGTAGAACCAAGGACGAGAAAGAGGAACAGGATTAATCAAGAGATGAAAGGAATTAGGATTAACGAAAAGAGAAACATAAACAGAGTGCCTAAGATGGCAGCATTTAGTTGGAAGAAGAATATTGTGTGCTGGAACCCTACTAATAAAATTTCCATTGGAAGCAGCAGCTTTGTCGACAGCTACATTTCCATCGGTGCCTGAATGTCCGGGAATCCCGTAAAAATTCAATCTGGGTAGACGTCGATGAGGATAGATCATGGAGAAGAGAACGAATAGAAAATAGCATCAGTTGAGAGTAGAAAGGGAAGGTGGAGATAGCGCTAGAAGAACACTTAAAGAGTCAGAAACAATAAGGAATTTGGAAGGACTTGCAGAAGAGGAAATATAAATAATAGCTTGTAAGATGGCAACAGATTCTGCGGTAAAGACAGAACAAAAAAACGAAAATCTAAAGGACTGAGAATGACTGAATTGAGGGCACAAGAATGATGCCCCAACTGCGCTCGGGCTCTTCGATCCATCAGTAAAAATTAAAGAGTGATCGCGGAATAGAGAATCTATTGTATTATTAAATTCCACACTGACGGTATGACAGGGAGAGGATTTAAGGAAGCACGACATGAAGATGATATTTGGTGGCTTTAACGAAAAAATAAAATAAAATAAAATAATAGCCTCGTCAATTATGGTCTTAGGACCGGTGTGATGTAAAACGAAAACAAAAAAAACAAACAATCTGGAATAGACGTAAGAATAGAGTGGAAGCTTGTGATGGGAAATGAAGTTACTTCTTTTTACATATATATATATATGCTGCCGTTCTTCGGGCCTCGCGAAGCCTCTTGGCACTCAATTTGTTTTCACAATTAACTTTTTTTATTGAAAAACAATCTTAACAATTGCGCAACACAGAATTCAGTGTTATCTTATATAAAATAACGAGACATAATCATGAGAGAAAAAATCCAGCGTACCCCGGACTAATAATGACATCGTCATTAAAACAATTTAAACTGGAGTTTTTAAAATTAATTAAAATCATCGTCCTCGAATGACCATTTTTTTTTTTTACTTTTTCCGGAACATTAACGATCGAAATAATAATGTTTTAATTAAAAAAAAAAAAAAAAAAAATATCGAGGAAGAATGCGAACAAAATTCTTAACCGATAATTATCGAAAAGTCGATTTAAGAAATTAAAAATGAATTAGTCTCTTCAATGTACATCGAGTGCTCAGCCAATGAAAAGTATATACACCCCGTGCGTATAGGAACACAGGCTGTCCTCCTCTGTATTAACGTACTTACCAGAGTTGTTACCACAGATATCTTTCCACTTCCAACTTCATTCTCATTACCCCGAGCATGTTATTAACTCCGATCGCCACTTTTACCAGTTACTTAAATGCCGTTGCATCTGTATTCTACGAATTTTAGAAGAGTCTCACTTTTAAATGAATCGCGCAAAAGTGCACACTCATTATTAGCGCACGTTTGTTGGATGGAGTGTTAAGGTCGATCAATTTTCGGAAAATGTTTCGAAAGTATAATATAAAAAAAAGTCGGATGTAACCTGATATATTTATTTGACACAGTCGAATGATGGACAGTAGGCATTTTTAAATTCCCAACAATATTAAGATATAGTATATGTTTACAATTTGTACATATGGTAAAGTACTTTTGTTACACATATGCGCATATAAAACGACCACCTACACTGCTACATTATTCGAAATATTCTTCGAATACTAAGTTAAAAGAAGAATACGAGGAGCTGTCAGATAGCGTTCGGTAGAATAAAAAAGATTTTACAAACTAAGATCAATACAGCAAACCGAATCAAACCGTTTCGAATGGGAACCGCTTTTTCGGGCGCGATCGATCAGGCGCAGATTCTTTCGGGCGCAGGCGAACTCGGACCTTTTTACAGACTACCTACGGTGATTTTCAGGTATCATCAAACGTTATCATCTGTGTTAGCGAGAAACACGAGTTACCAAATACTGCTATCAGAAATTCCACCCAAAAAATACCGTTCTTCGTTAACGATTTAGCTTTTTTTCCGCGCATATTGCATCTTATATATGCGCACAGATATATGTAATCACAAAACACGTATTTTACATGATTTTATTGGGTTATTCACTTTTTTAAAATATCTTCTATTTTTTTTTTTTTTGAAATAACGATTTCAGCGTGAAATACAGATAAACAGACTTTGCGATGTAAATTTAAGAGTTCTTAACAGTAAATCACAATTTAAAACGCCTCATTTACTGATATGAAATAACACCTTAAGGTTTAGTACACTGTAAAAAAGCCAATAGTGATGAATATTAAGAAAAATTAGAATGCCTCGATAGTTGACTAGAGCCAGGCGAAAAAAAAAAAAAAAAAATGGAAAACCTTTTAAATAAGAACAGATTTACTGGCTACAGCGATTTATTTTTTCATTTTTTGTATTAATTTTTTATTTAAATAGGAAAAAAATAATTGTTTCCAAATTTTTTTTACTAATAACACTAAAGATCATCAATAGCTACTAAATGGGGGGTGGGGTGGGGTGGGGTGGATGGGGGGGGGGAAGAAAATCGATTAATAAACAGAGGAGAAAAAGGTACTGAAAAGTTTTATCTTTGCCTATTTATATATGTATAGTATAGAAGAAGATTATACATTGTGTTAATTTAAAGATTCCCATAACGAACATTTACATAATACTAAATTCAAAACAAAGATATTTAATTTTTAATTTGTAATACGGTATATATTTCGTGCTCAGTATTAACATAAATGTAATTATTTATGTGTTTAAAAATTTTTGCGCCTTTGTATTTTTCGAGATTTTATTGAAACCTAGGTAGTACATTCGTTAAGGGGATTGAATATATAATTAAAATCATAGATAACAGAAGACATTTCAATGAAGGTATACTCAAATAAACTTGCTGGATACGAATGAAAAAGAAAGATAATATAACGAATACGTATTGGAAGCAAATTCAATATTACACTTTAAATGACGTAGAGTTGATAGTTTGTAATTTTTTAAATACGTCTGACTATACATTAACGGGAAAAAAATGAAAAGAACCTATAATGTATTTGATCGCTTATTAATATATTAATCATCTTCGTCAGTTTCATATATTGCTAACAGAACTCTTAAATTTACATCACAAAAGTCTGTTTATCTGTATTTCACACTGAAGTCGTTATTTCAAAAAAATAGAAAATATTTAAAAAAAGTGAATAACCCAATATATATATATATATATATATATATATATATATATATATATATGTGTGTGTGTGTGTGTGTGTACGCATATATGTATATAGGATGCAATACGCGCGGAAAAAAACTAAATCGTTAACGAAAAACGGTATTTTTCGGGTGGAATTTCTGATAGCAGTATTTGGTAACTCGTGTTTCTCGCTAATACAGATGATAACGTTTAACGGATGCTATCAAAAGGTCTGAGATCGCCTGCGCCCGAAAGAATCTGTGCCCGATAGATTGGCGCCCGAAAGTGGGTAACCCGTTTTGAATCATACCCGGTACTGAGCTAGTGAAAACCTAGCCTTCAATAAGAGAATTTAAAATCAGAAAGGCTGAAAGGAGAACAGAACGCCTACTACTGGGAATCAGATTAAATGACAGAATCAGAAATTCCGATATATATGAAAAAATTGAAGATATTGTAGGCAGAATTGTAACAAATGGCACTAGGACATGTTGCAAGGCTAACAGACGGAAGGTGGACAAAGGAAGCACTGAACAAGCAACCGTATACTGGAAGACTAGAACAAGATGGTCAGATGATATATAGTATAAAACAAGCCGGTCATACATGGATAAGGCTCAGGACAGACAACTGTGGAAGAATTCGGTAGAGGCCTACGTCAAATATTGGCGTACCAGACGGCTGCTTGAAGGAGGAGAATTCGTTTTAAAGAATTTTAAGAAAATGCTTTAATTTTACAAAATATGTATGCGTACTTAATCTTTTTACGTAATCAAAAGATGCGTCCCCGATTTGTGCGACCGGTTTATTGAAAAGCATCTAATTGCGTTATTCATTTTCCGTTTGTTTTGTCTTCAGTTTCAAACGAACTATCCAGGTGGCACAGCAACAGGTAAAATTGTTGTCTTTATTCGTGGAAATAATGGTTTTTCAATCAAGTTTTTCCTATTTTAAATCCTGCTTTACCGTCGCGGCGGACGATTTCATTTTTAAAGACAAAAAGTCGCGCGATTTTCAAGTCAAATTCCCAACGAAATTCTCCAAAGCCGTGAAATTGTACAATGATCACTTGAATTAATTACTACTGCGTGATAATTCCTTTAAAAAAAATTGTAATTTTTAAGCCGCTAAATATTTCGAAATTGTAATGAAAATGTGTGCTCATTCGGAAACTGCAAAACACGGCGAAACCGTCAACACTGAAAATTGCAGAAAAACAAGGTAACATCCAGAGTACAGCTTCCAAAAAACATCTAACTTGAAAGTTCATCTCCCGGTAAGTAACATCGATCGCTGTATTTTTCGAATAAACTTTCAACGTTTCGCGTGTATTTTCGCGCTTTTTTTTAAATGCGAAAGTTTTCAATTGCATGCCTTTCTTAGCCGTTTTTCGCGCCAAATTAGAGAAACTCTAGACTGGTTTGCGGAAATTTCTTGTGATAGCGCGATGTTCGATGTTACACTCACATTCATAAAATCTCACGTTTAATGGGTCACCTTCTCGATGTTTTTCCGCAGTTCTGTGCGCCTATAAGTAAGTCGAATAAGTTAAAAAGCGTTTTTTAATCGCCATATTCGCGCGCGTAACTTAATATTTACATGTTACACCGGCGAGTTGTCGAGTTTTATTTCATATTTGCGTGACGATCTTCTTATTCGGTGTGGCATATTTAGTGTATGAGTATGCTGAAACGTAAAACGGAACAATCTTGTTTAATAGAAAAGTAAAATTAGCGATAAATTCGAAAATCATTTTTGAGAGGACCACTTTTATTTCTGCGTGCTTCCGTCATTTTGCACGTTTTAGAAGAAAAATTCGTTAACTTTTTTTTTTTATACATCGAGCGCAACTAACGTTTTCCGTAGGCGGGCTATGTGAAAGGTGTTATGCGCAGTTAATACTCGACGTCCCGCTGTGCTTCGGCTCTTGAACGTAATTAAAGCTTGTTTCGGTATAAAGCACTACAGTAAACTTCCTCCTTTAATTAGTTCTGCGTTAATGAACTAGTTCGACCGTAGAAATAAAGAAACAGTCGTTTCAGTACCCCCTTCCGCGGATGTGTTAGGTGATTGTGCCTCTACGCGTGCTTGATGCCGGTACGATTTTGTACAACTTCATTGTTTAAACCAGTGGTTCTTAACCTTTAAGTGACGAGGGACCATTTGACGAAATTTCTGTCCTAACTTGGATCAGCAACTCTGTTTTCGGAAGTAATATACATATACGGTAAATATAAATAAATAAAGGCTTGATTCTATCCATCTATAAATAAGACACGCGTAAAATTGTTCAAAGCTAACCCCGTATTTTAAGTTGTTTTTTTTTTTAACGAAAATTTTACATTAGGCCAAATATATACATATTATTTTAATGCGATTTTTGTAACTGCATACTCTCTTTACTAACTTCCGAATCCTCGGTTCAGTGCTAGCCAAAGCCAAACGCATGTCGGCACTAGCATCCAACCGATTTCGGTGCTTACTTTTAATTATCAGAAGCGCCGAGATATGTCGATGAAAACAAAGTCAGGTAACGTATAGAAATTTCTCGAATCTTTACGAAAGGAATTGCCGTTTGGCTCGAAAAATTTTTTAAATCAATAATTCCCATCTCGAATATAACTTTCAAGTTACTATCGTGTTGCATTTCGATCACATCTTCTAGAATTTCATCAGGCACCACCTCAGAAACGTTGACAATGAAAGGATTGCGCATCACTTTCCGAATACCTTCGTCCTCGCAGTTAGGAAAATAGCGATTGAATTCGCATTTTTCAAATGGAGTATCGTATTTTTTTTGGTTTTGTTTTTTTCTATTTCTCCATTAATCTCAGCACACTGTCCGTTGATAATTCGATTCAGCGTATCGGAAGATTTTTCTCTTTCGACCTGTTGATCCGTAGCTCAATTTTAGCGATAAACGCGCCGATTTTATCTTCACATATCTTGCCGAGCCTTGCAACTTCGAATTTCCTGACCCTTGCAGTTGAAGATTCGATTTATTTAGTCGCGTGAATAAATCGACTAACTAAGCAAGACGTATTTGAAATTTGGACTAACAGAACTGATCCAGCAACTCTTTGTTCTCCTTGTTAGTTAAGAATATTTGTACTTCCTCTCTCAGTTCGTACACAACCTCGACAGCATATTTCCTTTGGAGAGCCAACGCACTTCCGTGTTTGTTAAAAAGCAAAGTTCACATCAGAGCACAATTGTTTTTAAAGAGATCCGTACAAAGCCCCGCAAGCTTTTGCCACACATAAGTGTCCAAATTTCTCCAAATACAGAGACCTATTACATCCATAACATCTGCACCTTGCACGTCGTTTCCAGTTCTTGAGAACAAAGTAACTGCTGAAAAAAAAAAACGTTTTACTATTATTCAAAAATCGAATAAGTGATCGACAACATTTTGAAACGTCGGTACATTCGTCACATTATAGTGTAAAATAAGGACTACATATAAATCTTATCAATAGCTTGTTCTTCACATGTTTTGAATACACGACTTCACTGTGCCGTTTGAAAGTGGTATTTCACGGATTTTCTTTCGAGCTTCCTACCGTGAAAGCTCTTCTGCAACTTTAAGCACGCAAGGCTTTATTACAGATTCATCGATTGTGTGTGAGCTTATTTTGGATTTAGTAATAAATTTCGTAATTTCAAACGACGCAGCTAATGTTTTTTCAGATGCTTGTTCTATTGGATCCGAGTTTTATTTTTTTCAATATTTATTAGTTTGCCTTCGAAAAATTCTTGCGGACAGTCACAGTAATTCTCGGATGTACGCGGTCTTTTTAAATGACGTTCCAACTTCGCCGGCTTTAAAGCATCATTGGCAAGAACAGTTGGGCATAGTACACGCATTAAGGTATTTATTTCTTTTAAGGTATAGTGCAGTATAATTGTCGCCATACTTTCGTTTCTGTGGAATTTTTCTGAAAACAAAATATTTCTATTATTCCCACTTACAGAGTATGTACATTAGTACTTGAAATTGGTCACAGAAAAAATATCGATAAAACATGTCTAATTTTAGTAGTGACAGAACCTTGGAACTGGCACACGAAGTAAACCGAAAGTAAAATGTTAAATGTGACGTAGTATTCATAGTACCTACTTAAAATTAACGTGTGACATAAACAAAACAAACAAGGTTTATTTTACTTACGTATTCAAATCTGAAGCAGTTAATTACTATAAAGACCTTCATAAACCAACGATATTTGCTCTTTGCCGTAGAACTTTTAAATTGAAAATAGGCAAGCACTCGGAACAAAACAACGAACGCAACTGCCGGTAGCACTCGACACACTAGCTTAATTAAAACAAGTAAGATCGCGGATAGATTACGGATTTCCTATTTACGGAAATGCAGCTCGAGTTAATATTAAAAAAAAACCCCTTCTAGGATGCAAAACACGTGTTTAAGTTGGATGCACGGACCATTTCCCTCTTCACCTATAGTTGGTTCATGTTCGGAATCTGGCATCCCACTGATCCAGGTAAGACGTCAGTAACTTGCCAATCAATTTTTCCTTAAATTTGCATCCTTCTGCAAACAATTCCTTATCGCTCAAATATCCTAACATTTTCCATAAGTGGAGATTTACTGCTAAAGCTCGACCTTTGCTCGCGCTCTCTACAAACATCCGAACAAATCTTTACCGCTTATTGACGTTCCTCCGGAATTCTCGCAGTTCACCTTCGCCGCTAAATTTTCAGCTCCGACGGTGGATTTCGTATCCCATACACAAGGGCCTTACCTAGGTCCTACTTCCTTTCCGGATCATATGTCTAACAAATGGCCGGGATTCTTATATGTATACGCTGATGGATCTGAAAGCATTCAAGGACCGGTAGGTGTTTGTTATTCCGAGCAGAAACATTACCGGGAAATTCAAATTACCATCGGCATACTCGATTTTCAATGCCGAGGCATTTTTTTATTGTAAAGGCTCTCTACGTTTCCTTCGTGATTCGAACTGTAACGATAATATCCTAATTTTATCCGACTCCTTACGATACCTTAATGCATATATATTGAATTTTTTCACGTTATCCAATTTTATATTTGCAATTTGAGACATCCTTCGTTCAAGAAACCTCACAGTCAACTTTTGCTGGGCTTCTGGTCACACTGGAATTCTTAGCAACACTGCCTGTGATGAAGCCATTAAATCGGTCTGCCTTTGTATTCTGTATACGGATTTCCGTTCGACGACGGCGGGGGCACAATTGCAATCGAATTGGAATTCACTCCGCCAGTATAAAACCGGCGATTTCTATAAGACTATTACTCCCCAGTCTTACTTCAAGGAAGCTCGGTATTTTCCAAAGGAGTTTGACGTTCCAGTATCTCGGCATATAATTACAATGTTTACTCGGATTCGTTTAAACCGCTATGCCCTTCCCGTGCGCATTTGCACAAAACTGGCTTGACAGAAAATAACACCTGTTCACACTCGGATGATACCGATATGACTCTGGATGTAGATCACTTTTTTTTTTTTTTTTTGAACTGTTAATACAGGGCGGAACGCTTATTTTCTAAACTTATTTCGTTAGGATGTTCTCTACTTTCTTCGGCTGATTCTAATATTGGTTATTTAATTTTAGATTATTACAATGTTACATTTGCTTATACATGGACTGAGATTTGTTCCTTCCGAAGTCCAACGAAATAAATAATCATAATAATAAAACAAAAAGCGAACGGAACAAACCGAGTCAGACGCTGACTGTTCACTACACGTGCCAGCACACCCCCGCACACCGCGACGTGGCGGCGGCTTTTGTTGTGTCCACTCGTTGTCACTTATTTAATATTTTTGAAATGGCTTCGCGGACCACTGCTTCCAGGGACTACCCCAGTGGTCGGCGGACCACCGGTTAAGAACCACCAGTTTAAACGATTATCGCGCATTAACGGACACGTTGCTACAAAAAATACTTTCGTTTTGCTCGGAGAAAGTCTAAGTACGCTACAGTTATAAACCGGAAGGATAACAAAAATTCAAAAACATGGAACATGCTTCAGCCACCTGCTGGCTCCTTAATATCTGATTTTTAACTGCCGATTATTTTTCTGCTGTCTTTTCTGCTCGCTGATACCGCGAATTCTGATTTTTCCTTATAACTGTAATGCTAAATAGCGTTTGTTTAACGCTGGAAGTATCAATCGAAGAACGTTTGTATAATGTTTCAATAACGTTTCAGAAACGCTGAGTTCAAGAAGCGTTCATTTGTCATTCTTTGTTTCTTAGACACTGCTCAAGCATTGCTGTAGGACTACATTTACATCTGGTTTCAGTATCTACCTATAAAAGAAACCCAACGCTTTTACCGCAAATGCTGACTTCCCTGAAGCGCCGTTGCTGAAACCGGAGGAACTAGAGTTTAACAAATTGTACAAAATCGAATAGCTAAAGAAATTTACCACCAAGTACGGTGAACGAATGATGGTACTCGGCAACACCTTCAACTATTTCTTGACTATAGGATATTGCAAAACGGAAGATATGACCATGAATGATTTAAATATTCGACCGAAAATTTACTTTCCAAGAATCTAGAAAAGGATTCAAACAAGTTCACTTTTCCGAATACAGCATTTTCTAAATCAATAAAAAAATTCACGGTAAAAAAAATTTTTTAAACATTTCATTAAACAATTAAATGTATAATTTTTTTATATCACCGACGCTGTTTCGAAGCAAACATTTCATGTTCACGTACTCGCGTGAACATGAAATGTTTGCTTCGAAACGCGTCGGTGATATAAAAAAATTATACATTTAATTGTTTAATGAAATGTTTAAAAAATTTTTTTTACCGTGAATATATTTAACAATGTGTCTTAATAATAAATACAATGACAATCAAAAAATATTGGCAAAGCTTTATTTTTTTGTGTTTTTTTTTTTTTTTTTTTCATTTTTGTGCCACATGACCTTTAAAAGTAATTGGCACTATGGGTTCGTGAGCGGTTTTTAGAATAAATTTTGTCGGTGTGACGAGCACAAAGATCAAATCGATGCACGATCCCCTGCGAGTAGAGAGCTAATAGAGCTGAATTCGTTTTGAGCCGAAATTCGAACGTTTTCCTCTCCATCGAAATTAATCAATTGTCGATTTTCGCGTTTCTTGAGATCTACACGTTGAAATCAGCAGACAAACTCATAGTATAGTATTCTGTTTTTTCGATAACTTTGAAAATCTCTGCTCCCTCAGGTGTGTAAGCCATCCGATTCAGTTCGAAGTAATCTTCAATATTATCAATAGATGTACCTGGCGATACATAAACAGTAACGATTCGAGTTCGTTGATCATTGATAGTACATTCGATGACACAAATATCCGCACATTCCTCACTGACTGCAGTACTAGACGACTGTGCTTGTCAAATCTAATCAGAATATGTGGAGATGAAAATAGCGAGCGGTCTTCCTTTTTGTACACGGCGACTCCCCCAACTCGAACTTTTTCGCTTCTGCATTGAGTATAGCCGTTGAGTTCAAAAAGATTATTGTACAATCTTACTAATACGCGATCATCTACCGCCGATAACCGGAAAGTAACATATTCCTATAGTAGATGCACTACTGTGGTGCCGTTTCCGTGATTATTGGTATTATTTGTCGCCGTTAAAACAATATTGATATTAGGTCTAACAGAAAGAGCACTACCATATTTATTATGTGGGATTTCTACAATTCTACGCCTACCGTATATACATATTTGTAGGCGAGAATCTCTTCCAGCTCGGTGGGTTTCTTGCATACGTGGTACATCACATTTCAGTTGGTGACACGGGCTATCCAAGAGTTCTTCTTCCTCCGCAGATAGTCCTCCTCCCATGTTGATTGAGACCATCGTCATTGGTTTTCTTTCGGCAATCTGATGTTGTTTCTGCATCCGGTGTTGAAAGAATATACCAGCGAAATGTTTATGCTGTCACCAGATGCGCCACCACCGGGAAGTATCTTCCTTGTAAATATCACGACTAAAAAAAAAAAAAGTGATAAAAGTAAAACGAATGTAGTACAACACATGCACAGCATCGCTGCTAATAGAGAATCGTCTGATCTTCTGAATTGACTCATCTAGCGCCGGGCCAGGTGGAATATGAAAAACCGTATAAAGAATTTTCGTGCGACAGCTTCGACACAATTACCTGTTTCCGAATGTTCCGCCACCAACCATTTGCGTTCTATTTGTTTATTATCCCATCCGCGTTAGACATATCGCAGCGAATGTCGGTAACTAGTTCATTTATTATTTTCACCATTTCTTCTCAAATTTACCCGATTAAAAATGGTCAGTTTTCTAAGATATAATAACCTAATAAAACAATTTTAATTCCCAGGTGAATGCGCTATTTACACGCGACTTGTGCTTCATCCGCTACACGCGCAGTAAATTAGAGCACCACTGCACGCCTGCAGACTGTGGGTCCAACGAATATAATCGTAATTAATTAAAGGCAAATTTTGAATAAAATTTTCTTATTTATACATTGGTTGAAGCATATCGTTCACAAAAATAACTTCTAAGCAGATAAACTTTTTACAATTTTTACACGAGTATTTGATTGGTCGGTTTTTTCTTCTGCCTCAGTAGCTGCAACGGCCACGTTTTTTGTCAATATTCTCAGTTGAGGTGTGTGCGGGGTGGTAGATGTTCAACTTTAACAATTTCTCTTATTCTTGTTGTAATTGTTCTCGGCAGGCAACTCTTAATTAAGCACGTTTGCGAAGATGGCTTTCGACGAGTTGAAAAGCCAGCTTGTGTAAAAACTGCCTTCGCCTGATAGGCTGCGAATTATTATTAGTATTAAAAATGACCGTAGTATTAATAACATTAAGTAATGAATACAAGATTACCGTGTGCCACCTTCTGGCATTTCTTACACAATTATATGAAGCACAGAGCTTGTCGACAGTATTAATACCAGCTTTGGTATTATTATTATTATTATAATCGATAATAATTTCTGGTTTTCCAGTATTTTTGTCTATATTATCGTCATAATGGAGACACTTGAAATTATCTAATTACAAAAAATTATATCTGAAAAATGTGAACTTAATATTGATAACCGAATAATTCACGTTAAATAAAATATTTGCTGCACGAATACACGCGTGCGGACTCTCAGCCCGCTTTAGCTGATAACTAGAAAACTAGCGCTTCTTTCGATATCCCACGCTAAACTAACACGAAGAAGCATAATTCCCGGAGGAGGTACTAAAAACGACCGCCCAAAAATAGTTATGACGTTTAGAAGATGCGGCAAAATTAAATTTGCTAAGGACTGAGAGTCGGCGCGTGTGTACGGGAAGGTTAAATACGACAGGAAGTGCAGGAGAATCGAGTTTGTGCATGCATAAAAACATACTTATACTCGTATATGGACCATTGCCCATGCTACAGTTTTAGATCGAAATAGTTTTAAACTCATGGCACATTTATCGCTCATGAAATTATCCGATTAATTCTTTTTCACCTTCCGTGCCAGCGATGATAGTTTGCGAATTACAAAAAAATTCCTGTAAATTTAAGAAAAAGCCGGTCATTCCGTAGGGGCGTACATTAAAAGCGAGCGCCCGATCGGGTTTTCGGTAACAGTAGTTCATCGGCGAGTCTTCTAGTCCGGTCCAGAGTGCCGCCAAGCTGAATCGATCAAGGCGATAGACTTGGAAAAATAAATGAATAAAACTGTTCGGTTCGGAGCGCTGTGATTAATAAGGAGAAAAGTTTGCGTGCGTGCGCGTGTATTGGTGCGATCAAGTTTAAAAGGCGACATAAGCGCCGAATAATGAACTTTTAAAGGGAATCGTAGCGACACGGAGAATGATGTATTTATTCGAGCTGACGGGGTTTTGTTTTAATTTTGAAAGATTGAAAAATAACTCGGCGGCCGCGGCTGCGAAACTAGAGTAATTTACTTAAGTTTCGAACGGCGAATGATTAAGGAGGGCTCGATGATGGGGCGTGATGGGGGCAGACGCGTTTCCGATGTGACAGCGTGCAGGAATTGATCGGCTAAGATCAATTTTTGTCGGTAGAGCTGTCAGAAAGCGGGCAACTAAAAAGAACGAGCAACATGATAGACGATCTGAAGGCGGTGATGGGCGGACAAGGGCTCAAGAACACATCGAAAGATTGTAAATGATTTATACGGCAGAAAATGAGGCCGCCAGGGATGCCCAGGACGTCTCCGGATGCGCCATGTTAGTTTTACGTCTTGCTCCGTTCGTCGACCGGCCGGGCTTACCTTTGCCTCGGCGACGACGGGCAATGATGTGCGGTTCGCGGTACCGTCAGCCGCGACGTAGATTGATGAAGTTTGCCGTCGAATAATGAGGTGTTGTCCACCTCGCCGCCGCTGCCGTGGGCCGGGGAACATCATTCCAGCATTCGCCGCCGCTGGGTGACGGAAGAAACGCTGGAAGAGGAACGGCTTCCAGTGTTCTCCAGTTTCGATGACGAGAATACAATGATTACATTGTAATTGTTTGTTGGCCTCTGGGGACCCAGTCCTCTCGCGGACGCCGTGCACCGCAGCTGTATCATCATCCGTCTTCATCACGCTACCATTTAACCGTTCGACGAGAGCCTCTGCAAGCGCGCTCTCAGACTTTAGCCTCCGCCGACTCTTTTATCTTCTTTCACGACTCTCTTATTATTATTTTTTCCCTAAATTGTAACAACAGCGATAGCAGCTACACTAACACCGGCAACTAGTAGACAATCCATCATCCGCTCTTAAACCGTTTATCTTACGCCTGTGTCCATGTGCGCTGCACTGCGCCCAAACATGATTTTGTCGCCGCGCCGTCCGAACAATCTTCCGTAACGTCGCGCTATTAACACACTTCCTCCGTCTTCGATGATCACGCTCAGACTGTGATACCATTCGCTTCGAAAGCGTGCCGGTTTTGCTGGATTTTTTTTCAAAAGGTCGTCATCGCACGCGCGGTTTTGTTGGCTCGTAATATTTTGTCCGAGGCGGCTATCGCATATCGGATAAAAACGAAAGCGTTCCCCAGAAAGTAACACATTTCCCTTCGGTAACTGATTTTTTTTTTTCTCGACCGAATTAGGCAAAGCACGTCCGAGTTGACCCGGTAATTATTTGTCACTTGGGGCAAAAATCTGACATGTCCGTCCGACAGTTTTCCCGGAGCGTTGATTTTTTGTACATTCGAGGGGGAGCATTTCCTTTTCCCGGAAAGTTTGCTTTTTAAGTAATATGTAATATATCGAAATATACTGAATACATCCACAGCCGGAAAAGACGTGCCTGTCGTCTATTCGAGCATGTCACTTAAGATAGTACAAACCAATAGCATACGAGTATTGAGTCGCGTGTGAAATACAGTAGCTGTTTTTGGTTTTTCTCTTTGTTGAATACGTTGTAAATCACGAGTAAACACTTTTAGAATGCGAGACTATCAGAAATTTATTAGAGCCGTTGGTGGAGGTAATAGTATATCAGATAGCACAAAGGATAGCTGAGGACTTCGCGGTAAATATGGAGCAGAAGGAAGGCAGTTTTTAAGATTCAAAATAGTCGAGTGATGAGACCAAAAAGGCAGTTCCCGCACCGTCCGTTGTTCTGGAGCCATCAGTAAAAATAACAGTGTGGAAAGGAAATAAGGATTACATGACATGGTTATATTCCTGTCGGACTACATGAGTCGGCAGGTTCTTGTGAAAGACGGAAAATGAGTATGTATCTTAGGCGAATACAGGAAATTGGAGTAATTAAGCGTGAAGTAAGGGGGTTTGTTACAAGAGAAAACGTAAGGAGTGAATTGATTAAGTCGTTTTTGGATATACATGAGAAAGAATAGGGATTTTCCTAGGAGAGAAGCGCCAGTTGTGTAATATGGCAATATGAGAGTTAATGAGATTGGACAAGGAAATAGGAAGTCGCTTAATCAAGAAACGATAGCCAAGATAAAACGGACGAATACATAGAGGAACCATATTGGTTTCTGAAAGAACTGCGGAAAAGGGAGACGACTTTAAAGCTCCGAGCCAGCGACGGAGACAAAGGTTCTGTACACGATCCAGTTTGGAAAGAGCTATGCAGGAAACACTACCGTACAAGAAGGAACAATAATCTAATTTCGAACGGATAATAGATTTATACAGGATAATAAGAATACAAGGATCTCCCTCCCCCCCAACGGCACGGGGAAAGAGCTTTGAGGAGATTTAGCCTTTTAGAAATAGATTTGAATAAGTATTTTATATGCTCCTGAAAAGTAAGACGGCCTAGGTAGCAGAAGGATGAGACAAGAGGGATAGCACAGTTATTTACGGACAGGATTAATAAAAAGATGAATTATAAGGGCACAACGTAAAAGCAGCATATGAAGACTTGGCCGATGGAAAGACAAATATTGCAGAGAACGGCTTCTAAAAGAATCAGATTATATACATATATATATATATATATATATATATATATATATATATATGTGTATATATATGTATATATATATGAGTTTTAAATATGGATTCGCCCTTTCCTCTTGTATTTAAGAAAAAAATTTAAAAAAATGAAATAAATATATCAATTAGAACGAACGTTACAGGTCTATAACTGAAATTCTTATCATATTTCTAAATAAACTCCCTCTTGGAGTGGATTTCACTGTGGCAGATTAAATCAATTATAAATCATCCACTCCGCGTTCACTCCTAAGTCACTCCGCTAATTTTTTTACAATATATGTTCAATGAATGTTTTATTTCATTTAATTTAATGTATTCGTAACAACGTATATTATACATAAATTTTATCTTTCTGCATTCCTTCTCCATCTAAATTTTAACTATATGGCAAATCTCACACCCGTCCGTAATGTGTTTAAAAAAAGATAAAACGTCTTTTCTTCACGTATTAATACTTGGATTACCCCGAGCTAATTAATGGCGCGCAGTTCCTACGTTCGGATAATTAGGTGTTAACACTGCAACTCGAAAGATAATTTTTTTGCAGAGTGTAATGAAATAGGAAAAAGGAGTTTAGCGCAAAATTTATAGATTTTCCGAGTAGCCCTGAGTATCGAGGCAGGCGACTATCAATGCACAGCAATGGTCGTTGACGATATAAAGTTGTTACGATGTTTTTTACTCTCCGAAGGAAGAAGCGTACACGACGTAAAATATGTCGGCATACAGCATTTACATTTGAGATGGAATCTTATTGATTGACAGTGGAATTAAGGTAACAGATAGCGCGGGTTCTAATGTTCATAGCATATCATTTTAAAAAACATTAATTATTTTCAATATTTTCTTAATAAAATTTCCATGTAAAATATTAAATACACGTACGGATAAATCTAAATCACATGTTTCGGTAACAGCGATATAAAATATAGCCCCAGTTAGGCTTAATGTTGACATGATTAAACGAGTGTGATCAGTAACGTCGAAGGAAGCCAAACGTAAATATATAGTTAAAATGTTTTTTTTCTACACTAAAATAAAGTACAAACATGCGTGCAAAATTATTTCCCTTCTATACGATTTTATTCGTCACTTTCCGAACAGAATTATTCTTCACTTTCCGAACAAAATTTCGAGCTAAAGGTTGCGTGGATATACATCGAGTTAAACGGACTGTTGTTAGATTGTCGAATTTTTATTTACTTTTTTTATTCATAAATTACAAAGCGGTATTTACAAATATTTAATTCAAATAAAACTCTGGCGGTACTGTTAATAATTTATTGCGTAACAGTGAGAATAATTTATGATTTTGGAGACCGGAATATCGACAAAGTCCCGAATTACCATCTCGTGGTTCTGCTGTATTTTTACCTGTCGCCAGAAAAACAAGAACTTACCATTAGAGACGGCTATCTAGCAATTCGGATGTTTTTTGACGTGTGTACATTTAAAACCGGCGTTTGATGGAACCTACCTTTAGTCAGTTGCGCATTTTACGCCAAAAAGGCCCATTTCGGACTGGCAAAAAGGAAGGAAAATTTTCTTCAAACTGCGCTTAATATTTTTAGTTATTTATACTATTTTCCAATATTAAGCTTAAATTTCCTTTACGCCCCAGCTTGGGATACCGATAATGGTAGCAATCCGTTCGTAGGGATCGGACGCTATCGGCAACTGGCTTCTAAACTGGATATTTTTTCGAATTCGATTCTTTAGAGGGTCGCGCAAAGGAAAAAAATAGACAAAAAAAAAAGTAAAAATGAAAGGTAGTGGAAACGAACTAAGGATGACGAAGGTAAGAAGCCTATGATGACATTGAGGATATTAATAGTAGCATTGAAAAGCGGGGCTACATATTTTGGCTTCATCAAGTGCTCCACTTGGATATAGCTGTCCCCTGGTATGAATAACTGCCACCGTATTTCTTCATTTCTAAAAACGAGCACGCAGACACCTCGATCGAAAAATCAGCGCAACAGTGTGTATTGCCCACTACGAATAAACTTCGAAATCTCAAGTCAAATACGGCTCCATAGAAAACAATCATGCCATCGCGAATAGGTTGTAATAACTATTCGGCTCAGAATTGGACACACCGTATTAATCGCATACTAAAAAAAAAAAAAAAAAAAAAAAAAAAATCACCGATATGCTGGCACTGCAGACACTAACAGTCGAACACATACTAACAAAGTGCATACCACTCTGAAAATACCAACTACAACATTTCAATACACACGGCACCTTCGAATAACCCAGTTTCGAAAACAACACATATATATGTATATCGGCTCATTCAAAAAAATAGCCTTGACACCTACGTTGTAGTATATGGCACCGTAAAAAAAAAAAAAAAAAAGTGGTGAATTTGATGCGTTTAAAAAAAAGATGAATTTTTCGAAAATTTATATAAAGGTACTTTCGTAAAACGTAAATTTGACAAAATTATGTGCTTTATTTTTCCTCTTTTTTTTTTATTTCCAGCTGTTAAAACGAAGCAGCATATGCACTTGCTGAATCACATTATCTTGGCGAAGCCGGGTGGTCGATGGAAGTACGATCCCCATCACTCAACTGATCGTATTATTTTTAAAAAATAATACTTAATAATAATTTTTTGTTGACGGCTTTTTCTTCATATTACCCTGGCTAAAAAATAGCGTTGCAATTAACCTATACATATTCTAGAAGGCAGAATCTGCCACGCTTCTTGTAACATTCAAAAACAAAAAAGAATAAAGAGAGAACGGTACACAATTACCGTCCACCATTGATTAGAGAAGAAAAATTCCGATTCGGTGCTTTGCGTCAGTCGCGAATATCGTCAAATTTGTGAGTATGATCTTTCACTTTTTGCATATCAGCACGTTTTCTCAACAATTGAAATGAATGCAGAAATTTTAACATTATTCGATTAGGGAAAGCTCCGACTTCTCGGCGGCAGCGGGGGTTATTACTTGAATAACTTTTTATTCGACATCGAGATTATCAACTTGCGCGACGAATTCACATTTCTCTGTCTCTTTTTACGAATACTACGAACGTGTGATGTATGCCCGTCGATTTCAATAAAAAAAAAAAAAAAGAAAAAAAAAAGAATCCCATATAAAAAATGTGAAATAGAGAATGTTTTCGCGATGACAATTTCATTTTTAGCATTGAGGAATTAAGATGGAACCGGCCAAATGGAAAAAAATTGATTAAAAGATAAAGAAATGCAGAGTAATTCGTTTGTCAATATACATACATATATATATATATATTCGTGGAAATTCCGAAAAATCGCAAATTATATTCAGATTGATTGCGGTTTGAAAATGGAAAAATGTGACGTTGCCGCTGAAATTCAAATAAAACGCGATATTTTATAGGACGATGAGGGTGGGGAAGAGGACGACGATTGAACTGAAATGATGGTAAGAGCCGATTACGGCCTGTATTCGGTGCGCGCAATTCTTCACGATGGCTGTTGATACGGTTTGCCGGTAATAATCGTAAAAGCGTTTTGAAAGTTTTATAGCGATATATTAAGTAAGACGATAACATTTTATCACCCGGTTGTACGACAAGAACATTTACCGGCGCAATGGTGGCCTGTTTACGTGCCAGTATCTCTGCTCTTTTACGTCTGGCCCGAATTGTTATATTTCTATTTACCGGTTTTATTACGGCAGCCAGGCGAGCTTGTACGCCTACTCAGAGATGCTGCATAGGCATCGGCTATAAAGTGTTAGCCCGGCTAAAGCATATCGTCCTAGTGCATTTTCGAAATATATACGTACTGTCTGCATTGTTCCGAATGGATAAATTCATTTCGAACCTTCAGAAATAGCGCTGAGGGGTTGCTGGAACCGATTTTGACTTTTTTTCGTTTTAACATTAACACATTGTCTCCTTATCGCCCCTTAAAGTTAGTTTTCGCTGCATCGTCCGACAGAAGTCCGTGTGCTATTCCGGCAAAAGCAAACGACGTGCGTTCCCCGTTATTAGGGGCTCAGTCGTCTTCGATGGACGTCCCTCTAGTCGCGATTTAAATGTTTCGACTTCGGAACTGCTCGGTCCGTGAGCATTATGTCAAATTTTCGATTTTTTTGCCATCTCTATTCTCCTGATCGTCGAGATATTCCGCGCCGCTTCCTATTCAATAAAATTTTTAAGAAATTTTAAGTTTCTCAGCACCATTCAAGTAACTCTCGCAACGGCATCGGCTCTGTCCGCAATTATCTAGCAAATTAATTCTTCTGCCAACATTCTGAAGCAAATTTGGCTCTTCGTCACTTCCGTCATCAGATCAGGTATAGCGATAGAGTGGCCCCGAGACAAAGCACGGTCGTAGATAGGCTACTAACTGTGGAGGGAAATTGTTCTTTTCAATTTCAAGGAATAGCCGCGTGAAGAACCGGGAAAGCAACTATATTGCGGAACCGGTATTGCTCGATTCTTCTTTTTAGTTCACAAATGGAAATCTCACATTGCCAGCGCATCTTTTCAGAGATATTACGAAAAATGCTCCGATATTCATTGAAGGAAGTTAGTGCAGCGATTACGAATATCGCAATGCTCTCTATAACCTTCCAAACTTTCGGCGTGGCAGAATTTAGATGTTTTTTAATTTTTACCTTTATTTACACCTGCTAAAACGGTTATAAAGCGGTAGATTTCTTATGTTCCCCTAGCTCTCGCCATCTTACCTTTTAATTCTTCTTGCACCAGTTTTTTCTTTTACATATAATTATGCCAACGTGTTTTCTTATACATCGATAACGGGGCTAGTAGAAACTCATGCTCCGGTTCCTGAGCAATTATCGACACGGTTTCATAAAATGTCAGCATTTCATTAATGAAATCCTTTTATCCGGACAACTCAATATGCACACGTAATTTGCTCGATATCATACCGCGTGCTTTTATATAACGTTTCCTTGTGTGGCCCATTCGGCGTAGAAACGTTACCTTATGTCGACTGTAAACCACGACCTCTCCTGTATTACTTTTGGTATTTTGAGATCCTTCTTAGCGACTTTTTCATGTTTGCCATTCATGCTCAATGTGTAATTCGATCCGTGGCAACATTATTTTTTCCATTCCGTTATTGGCTTCTCTAGCTGCTCCATCACCATTACTCTTTATGTAATGGCATCTCGATTTGAACATGTTATTATTTGAATTTTACACTCTGTAACATTTCTGTTTGATAATAATAACTTAGAAAGAGATAAAAATCCATATTTAAAAATAAATAACACTATACTTAATGGTGACGCTCTGAAGTACAGTGTTATTTATTTTTAACTCTGTTGCTATATCGAATTAATATATTTTTATCTCTTCCTACGTTACTTCTCTGAAGCTTAATAATGTATTTCACAATAATTTATGGTGTACATTTTCTGTTTTAATTATTTTTTGTACTGCTAATGCTGCCGAATCAGCTTTTATTTTGTAACTTCTCAATAGATCTTCTCTGCATGGCTATTATTTCCGCTGTGCATGATAGAGTCGAAGCGATTTCAAGTTACTTTTACACTTCTATTGTATACCGCCACGGTATCAATTTATCCTGTTGATCCATCTAGATAATTTCAAAGTCACCGTACTTGTTCGGTATTATCTTATTTACATATATATCTTCGTCTATGATCAAGGTCACAGTATAAATTTCCTGTTATTGGAATTCCGAGTCTTATGGTACGCTGATATTATTTCATTTTTGGCGCAGCTATTTTAGGTAATAGTGAAATCTTTTTATTTTGCCTCTATTTATTCTGCTTCTCACACATATACACATACACGCACACACATACCAGATTTAACAACTTTATTATTTGCGGGTGATGTCTTTATAATTTTTGTATTTTAAGAAGAAAGCTTTCCATTTTTGCTGTCGGAAATATTTATTATTCACGTTTTAAATCCTTCCTTAGCTATTGTGAATGGCTGTAGTGGTAATAAATTCAGTTTAACAAAATGCTCGACGAAGGGATATCAGAAGATCCGGAACAAACTGGCATGTGGGTGGATATGTGTTCTCTTAAATGTATACAGTTATAGACTATCCCGTGTAAGCAAATCACAACTGCGTGCTTAAAGTATAGATGAAAGGAACGCTGATTTTACTCAGTTCTAAAATGATGGCTTTCAGTTTAGTGGCACTTTATGTTAGAGAAGCGGGTTACAGAAGGTCGAGAATCTTCGGCATGAAGACCCTTTTTTTTGTTTGACGGTGGTAGAAAGAGAAAAAGAACCTTTACATAAATAAGATACTTGAAAACAGAAAAAAAATAAACATTATTCATATTTAAAGTCCAAGGCAAGCGTTCAAAGAATAAGGGAGTGGTGCGAATTGTGCATGATGGTCAAGAACGATTAAGAAAAAAAGGGGAAAAAAAACAGACTCCAAGTAATTTCATTTTTATGAAATTGTCTTTAGTAAGTGTTTCGGCAGAACGGGAAGCAGCTTTATGGTCTCTCATAGTGTCGATATTATTCGCGAGTATGCCAAAAAACCGTTACATTATAAATCATTTTTTACAGAGTAATATCTTTTAATTTTTCTCAAGTATTCGAGTAGACAATTTAGTTACTATTTTCAGTGCATTAGTAATGTGTTCTCTGTAAAAGAAATATATAATAAAATTACAGAGAAATTAATAAAGTTGCCACCGGAAATGTTATTTACACTCAAATCTGATACTCTTGTTCACTCGCATACGTATATAAAACCGTAAATTTATAAAAATATTATTTTTCGCATTTATTATTCTTAGCATTTTCACAGATTTAGTACTGATTTATTTCACTAACCAAGAACTTCAGAAAATTCGGAAATATTTCGAAATTAAATTCACCGGAAACATTTTAGACTATTGCACCACGCGATAGCTGGCCAGATTTCATTAACAAGTTTGTACCGTACTGATGATGCTTTCTAACAGACAAGTGTTGCAAAATAATTCTTGACATAATTTAAAGGAGTATACAGCGGTATCTTCTAGGTTTACCACCTATCCGCTTCCAGCTATCGCCACTATTCGGAATAATTGTGAATAATCATTTCTGAAACTTTGCGGTTATTTCTTCTTCGAATTCCAGTGTCGTCGGAATAATTTCGTAACTTCTTAGTTTACTCTCTGTTTCTCTTTCTCGGATAATGGTACTTTTTTATTTCAATTTCCAGTCGTTAGGATTTTTAACGATGCACACACTTCTCTATAGCCTTGGAAGTTTCATAATCAGTTTCGGTATTTAACATGTAAACGTATCTGCTGCAATAATGGTCTCGACAGAAGCGTAAAATTATTTCGGGAGCCGAGCACAACGACGTTTAATAGTGTTGCGATGAAATTAATTTCAGCGGGACACAATAACGCCTATAATTACTGGAACTATTATAACCATTTCTATCGAACGAGACGGCGCTATTATCATTACAGTGTGTCTGTTGTTCCATCTTTTCGCCGAGATTAAAGGTAAAAATGAAAACGATTCAACTCTGTTCCGCTGGAGACATATTACGCAGCGACAATACTCACGCAGGTACCAACACCGGTCGCTCGTATTATAACTTCGAGCTAGTAACGATAACGATGATAGTAGCGATAACGATAACAACAATAGCGCCGCTGATAGTGATGGTAACGGCGGTGCAATATCGCAATGGAAAATAATCCGAATGACGATAGTTATCGTTTAATGCGATATCGGTAAATACGCCTGGTTTATTACCTCGGCCTAAACATCGCCATAACACAACAGCAGCTCCGAATAATGACATAGAAGTAGCGTCGATTTTTGTTGCCGGCTAACGCTTATTTATGCAAGCATTGTAAAAATTAACTACGCCTCCAAATTACACATTTATGCGGACAAGTTCTTTTAATTTCATCCGCGTTTTATGCGCTCTTCTTCGCCTCACTCGCCGAATTAAAAAAAAAAAGAAAGATAATAATAATAAAATTTATCAGATTTTTAATTACGTTAGAAACTTTTTCGGTTTTTTTTTCTTTTTTTCTGAAACTAATTAACAACAAAATTATTTCCATATATTTAAACGATGAGTACGATATCATCGGATCGTTTAATTGCAATACATGATGTCGCAGCATAGGCGTACCCAGGGGGGGGGGATTTGAGGGTTCAAACCCCTCCCGAAATGGATTTTTACGTTGCTGTATTGTCGCTTTAGGTTCGTAAAATGTCTTGGTGCCAGGCATTCTGACAGTACAACTAACTATGTATTAGTGTAAATTATTCTCAAAATGAAAACGAACAGAAGTCTTTTATTAATAAAATATAATTACTAAGTAAAATCCTTTTTTCTGTTAAGTGTTTTTTTTTTAAATAAATCTTTCTCTTCTATTCCCATTTTTGTAGTCTTTAATTTCTCGAAAATTAATAATAATAATAATAATAATAATAATCTGTAAATGGTTTTTGAAAATATTTTTTTTTTCCTTTTCTTTAAAGAAATCTCTTTCGACTTAGCCGATTACTAAAATGATAATTTTTCGATAATTAACGACAAAAATAGAAATAATAAATCCTAAATTTCCGTTTTGTTCGAGAAATATTTCTAAAATATCGTTTACTTCAGGTAAAATTACTTTCATTCCCATAGAACTCGAAATGCCATTAGAGAGACACAAACGTTATTTACAGTTTTCAAAACATTTACGTCACCCTGAAAATAAATTACACTCGTTTAATTTCATTCTATTAATCGTCTGTACCGTAAAACCAAGAGTTCGAGTCTTTATAAAAATCCTCTCAACACCGTTTCCCCGATTTTCGACCTTAACGTAGTTAAAAAATTTTATTCCCGTGTGTTCTAGACTAATTGAGGTTTTAACGCAGTTTTACGATGTTTCATTTCGTTGCATTTTCGACTTCCGGCAACACATATACGCATCTTAAATTTTTACAACGAAATGTTTTTAAAACGATATTTAATAATTGCGATTTTTTAACCGACTTCAAAAAAGGAGGAGGTATTCAATTCGACTGTATTTTTTTTTTTTTTTTCTTATGTGTGTTACCACAGAACTTTCTTCTAGATGAACCGATTTTGATGATTCTTCTTTTATTTGAAAGGTGGTGTTTGTCATGTGGTCCCATTTAGATTTGATCAAGGTCTGACCGATAGTTTTTGAGTTATCCTTAATAATGCGGGAGATTGAAGCTTTTTGGATGCTTTTCATTCATGACTGTTTTCACCGTCGGATTAGATTTTTGACTTAAAATACTATAAATTTGCCAAATTACCATGGAAATGTAACTTTTGGTGTTTTTACCGTGGAAATATCTGTTCTTATTAAAATGTTTTAATTTAATTGAATAAAAATGCACTAAAAAGTAAAAAATAAAATGCTTTTTTACAAAAAATAAATACCGACTTCAAGGTTTATTATAAAAATTTAAAAATGCACTAAAAAGTAAAAAATAATTACTCCCGATAAAATATATATATCAGAGTGATATAACTTAAGGTGATATCGTAATTCTTATACAACATTAACTTTTTGGAGTTGGAATTAAATTCATCTTAGGAACAATTTAATCAACATTTAATGCAGTTTTTAATTATTCTTTTAATATGAATTTGATGCCAACTCCAAAAAATTAATGTTGTATAAGAATTACGATATCACCTTAAGTTATATCACTCTGATATATATATTTTATCGGGAGTAATTATTTTTTACTTTTTAGTGCATTTTTAAATTTTTATAATAAACCTTGAAGTCGGTATTTATTTTTTGTAAAAAAGCATTTTATTTCTTTTTCTTTTTTCCTTTTGCTCGGTCATTGGCGATAGTTTCAGTTCAGTGCTCACAGTTTAGAATGACGGAAGAAAGGAAATAAAAGTGATTATTGCAAATTGAGGAAAAGAAGAGGATAATAACAGGAACTGTAGCGCGGATAATGTAAGAATGAAGAGTATATGGATTTGGAGCAGATAAGCTTAAGAGAGCTGTAGAAATAGGAAAAAGCGAAACATCTTTCGAAAGATGATGCGATTGTCGTTGCAAATTTAACTGCCGTCGTCAGGGTGAACGGTTAAAAAGGAAGGGTAGTTTTAAAAATGAAAAAGAAATGAAGGAAGCACACAAACGGAAGAATATTTATCATGTTTGTAAAGACGAGAAAGGCTGAGTAAGGAGATAAAATGGTTGGAGACACCGCAAAAAACGGAAAGATAGACATGTCGCCAAAATTTAGAAAGATAGTTGTTAGGAAGTTAATATTCGGGAGGCATTTGGTAAGAGACCGACATGTGCAGATCAGATGGGGCCAGCGCTTACTTCCCGCAATCGCCGCACGATCTACGAAATCGATATGGAGATAGAGGTAGAAAATTATTTACAAAACCGCTTGAACATAGTCTCCGGATGGTTTATCAACAGACAGTTGAGAGTATGCTAAAGCACCGTTAGGCAAATGCTGTACACAGTTAGAGGGAGAGCCCACAAAGAATACAGGACGGCAGAGGAGGAGCTCCCTTCTTAAATGCTTAGACGTAGAACAATGTCATGTGTCCCAACCGCAGTCTCGATAGAATACTGTGAATGCCCTACGTGAGACAGGGAGCGGTGACCAACACGGATCGGCATCAGACTTTACAGAGCCAAACCAGGTCGTTTGATCTGACCACGGTTTATTCTACTTCTCGGAAAAGTGCATTTCAAAGACTGATGGTTACCCAATCGAGGCAGTGCAGCATTGGGCGGCATTGGGCTAGATAGCGTTTTCCATAGCAGCCAAGTCAATCTGTTCATTGCAGCCCAACGTGACGAGGAACCTATAAAAATGATGTGACGTAATAGGATAAAGTCGGTATATTACGTCTTTTATTTTAGCCGGTAAGGGGTTGCAACTGTTCAGGCCATGGATGACTTTAATGGATAGAAGCGAGTCTGAAATAAGAAAGACATTTCGGAAAACACTGGGTTGGACGAATATGCCTCAAAATAAACAACAACGTTACTAAACATTTCTGTGTTTCTGATACAGTAGTCATTTAGGCGCTCCGTATACGTTATGCCCCGAATTTCGTAAGCGCATGCAGTTAGTGAAGGAGAATTTATGTAACTCGTTATGGCTGTGTCTCTGTATACACGTCTATGTGGTTGGGGCAGAAGGCAAATTTATTCAGTACTATAAATAGGGAATTCACAGGGATTATATGATCTATTAGAGTTAAGTTTAAAAAAAACTGGGGCTTGATTAGTAATTGGATCAATGCGGTGGCTACTACAATTTATGCCTGCTTTAGGGAAGAGAAAGGTTAAAGCTTTGACCAATGGATCGTCAGTGCAAAGGATAGTAACGGAATTTGAGAATTATTGATGGAAAATCGGTGCGGTATGGAACAACGAAAGCAGTCTCGAAAGGTAAGATGATCGTCACGAATAATGGATAATGAAGGAACGCCTGTCAAGGCACGAACGCCCAACGAAGAAAAAGTCCGGTGTGCCCCAAGTATATAATGCATAAAAAGAAGTGTTGCGGAACAAATCAATAGATTTTAGAAATGTTTTGTTCGCCGGTGAATACGCCTGGCAACCATTTGATAGTTTACTTGGGATAACGAATTATCGATAGCAGCAGTTTCGGATCTATATTATATTTGTGGTCCGATAAACATTTTAAGATGCTTCGGGATTTTACACTGCTACTCTTAAGGATGGATCTGTGTGAAGTCTACGATAATTTCTCATCAAATGTTGCACCCAGAGGAACAACTTTATAGTAGGAAGCGAATAGGATAGGGTTTTCGGTAGAGGGCGATAATTGGAAATAACACGACGCTTATTCAGAAATTTGGCAGTTTTCGAGGGTGAGAATTGCAAGCCATTCTTTTCCGCTCAGTTCTGTAATCCATTGATTGCTGACCGTAGGATAGACGTCACGGTAGCGGAGAAATTTGAGAGAATAAATATGTTAAGATCATCATGTAACCGGCGGCCTTACACAACCTGCTACATCATGTGTACATGTAGAGGATAAACAACTGTGGAATTTCATTTTGGGCTGTGAAGGACGAAAATACTGGCATCTTTTCAAGACGGAGCTGGTAGAGATGGTTCATTTCGAAGGAGCTACGAATATATTTAAGGGGCGGACCCGGAAATATCGTAAAGGGAAAACCCAAGTTATGAAGCGATTATTTAAGGAAAAATCGATTAAGGAAGATACGGGGTCGTTATAATAAATGGAAAAATTGAAAAGAGAAAAATTAAAAGTATGTTAGAGAGGACTGTTCCGAAATACAAAAAGAGAAGCGCTAAGCATCAGTTGATCATCTCGTTGCAGATTTACTAATTTCTTCTTCACGCTTCCTCATTAATACCGAATACGCTTATAAATGTAAAATAAACTTAATGACAAACAAAAATAAGGACGAAATTTAATTTACATTAATAAAATTAATACCTTATTTTAGAAACGTTTTTTGGGGCATATCATCCGTAGTTATATTATTTTGATTTTTTTAATATACGGGGGATTTATTTATTTTATATTTATAAACAATTAACAGATTACAGATTTATCTACATTTAATACCGAATACTGTTATCGGTTCTTTATCGGGCATTAAACCGTTATTGTCTCTTCCGTTCACTGACTAACGTGGAGGGCTATACGTAATACCTATATATTATGAAATGAATAAAAAATTTCCGGAAATAATCTTAAAATAAAGTGATTTTTGGCGTTCTTTTTTTTTTTCCGGATTGTAATTTTTTGTTAAGAAAAATATTGAAAAATATTGAAAAATATTGAAAAATATTGAAAAATATTGAAAAATATTAATTTTCCGAAATGAAAGAAGTTTTACACAAAAAAACACTTTTATATTGAAAAAAAAAAAAAAAAATACAATCTAGAAGAGTATCCTGGTTTAGTTTTAAGGAATTTTTAAAAATCATCTCCATACACGTTTACACCTGAGAAATGCTAAAAATTCGCCCGTCCAGCCATGTAGGTGCGACAGTGCCAGTCGAGAATTGGCGCACGTAATTATTACGGCGAGCATTTACGAAGTGAAGCGAAATAATCGGCCCGGAATCGAACTATGTGGGTATTTCAGAGTAGGTAAGACGGCTTTCAATCGGTGGACGGATTTGATGTGTCTATCTGTCTAGCTGATAATGGTGAAAAAAATTTAACGGTATTATAAAAATAACCTTGGCGCACTGCGAAGAACCGACAGACAATAACAGAGGAGCCGGGTAATAAATTCGACTAATAACGAAACATTCGAACGACAATAGGCTGCTGTCAGTCAACGGCTGCATAGAACGGAAAACGTTTGTCAGTTTTGAACTCGTTCGAAAGAGGAACAAACGAAAAAACGCCATCCGTCGAGAGGCGCTGTTATTTTAAAATATGTCAAACTGTCAGAGACTGACGTGAAAAGATAACACGATAAAAATGATAAGCCTAATCCTCGACACCGTGACCGGGAAATGAAACGATTTGACGGCGCGACGCAGATAGTGTCCATGGTCAAGATTGAAGCGTGCGATAATTAATACTAGGGCGCGATACGCTGATATTAACAGGTGCTCTGTCTCTGTCTAACACCCGCTATTCCACGCACTCGGAACAGATGGCTCGTTTTATCCGCGACGTACGACAGCCGACAAACTGCTCCGGCTGATTACCTGCGATGAATTTACCACGGCAACGTGTAAACTCGCAGCAAGCGTAAGAAGAACAGCCGTCCATCTCTGAATAGCGGACAAAACTAATGCTGCCGCCGGTGGCCCTAATCGATTTGTACTACTGTCCGCCCCCTCTCGACGATCATAAAGCACAGTCGGACGTTTCGGAATTTTCGCTGTCTACCGGTGAAATCGCTTTTGATCGCAAAAATTATTCACTTTTCCATTATTTTCGAAACTAATTTTGATTTCCTTCTCGACCGCGATCAATCGATAGGACTTTCTCGATTAAACTTATAGCGCCGTTTCGAACGAACTTTAAATTGTTTTTGCTCTTCGGCTAATCTTGTGGGGAAGTAAGGCCGGATCCCAAGTAGAAAGGAATTAACCCGCCAGGGGGGGGGAGATATTCAGATCCATTAGAACACACACTATGAAAAGCTTTTAATTTCATCAACGCTCGTCTAAGACTATTGGACTTGCTTTATTTTATTTTTACAGCTGATATTCGGCAATTTTAAAAAGATTTATGTTCCCGCCGCAGATTAAGATCTGACGCAAATGTAGTGATCACGGAAGGGAGGGTCACTGGGTACCACTGTGTACTGAATTCATTACACACGCAAGCAGCGTAATTACACATTTCTACAAAACGTCAGGGATATTTTTAATGCATTTTTTAAATTATTTTCAATTTTTAGCGTACGCCACTCAAATTAAGCTATGAGAATGTTGCTTAAGAAAAATCATAATAGCCGCTCCGGTTAAGATATATTTTACTCTATATATACATATATATATACTTATCGAGTAAGATTATTTTTAATTTTCAGTGCATTTTTATTAAATTTTTAGAGTGTAAATTTTGAAAAATCGTCGTTTTTTGACCTACTTTATTTCTCCGATGTACCAAATATTATTTCAGCTGAAAATACCGATATAGAGACTAAATTCAAATGTTTCACTATTCCGTACTATATGAAATTGTGTATTAGTTTAAGAATATATAAAATTCCGGCACAGTGATAACATCGCGCTTCGGTAGTTTCAAATTATCTTTATTGAAATTTTCCCTTTCCATATGAGCCTTACGTTGTGATATTTTAAGTCACTCTCATTCTTAATTAGGAAAATTTTGGGAGTTCACATTAACTTTGTGGCTAATTTTTATGTAAGCAAAGATAATGCATCCCTAAAAGAGACTCTTTTTTTTTTAACGCTTATTTTAACGACTACTCAGTAAATAATCACCCAAACTTATCCACGGTTCAAATATTTTCGTCTGCGATAATGCACTTTTTAATTATAGCAGTTTCACATTTGCTTTAAAGCGGATCAAAATTATTCGTGATTAACATTGATATTTTATTAATTTTTTGTCTTAGTAAAAATTGGCATTTTTTTCGAATTACGTTTGTATGTTAAAATATTTTAAGGTGTTAATTGTGTTTGTTATGAAAACCTATCTAAAGGGATCGCATTTTTTCACGTTTTTCGAATGAGTATCAGTGTGTAGTGAATTTCCTACATGGTACCACCCCGGTGACCAAATGAACGAAGAATTATCAAAATGGGGCGGGTGCAGGGGCATACATGCGTAAACAAATATGAAGAAAGTAAACAGTTAAAAATTATCACCGATACATTAAAATTATAAAGAGATCGAAAACAAAAATTCCTCTATTTATCTGCGTAAATGTGATACTGGGTAAGATTTTATCATAACCTGTGTAACTTATAAACTACATTAGTATAATTGAAAGTGATAATTCAAAATGACATTTTTATATACGTGCAGTAATGACAAAATATACCGAACCCATAAGAATTTAACACACCTACGTCTGTTTGTAATATTAAAAAAAAAACAGAAGAAACAGCAAAGTTAATTCGGGAATTTAGAAATTTAGTGTTAATGTGCGAAAGTATACCGTCTCACTATGTAATTCTATCGGGGATCCCCTTTCTTTTTGAAAAATAGGTAATGTTAAATCAGGTTTTAGTAATATAATATGAATAATATAATGGATGTTTAACATGTTGTTTAGGCAAAATTGCTCCTACAAAATGAATATTCCGTAGCGGACTCACGAAATTTTGGGACTTTTTTCTTTTTTTTTTTTCTTCTTTTTCGATGAGAAATTACATAGTAGTATAAGACATTAAAAGGGAGACAAAAAATATCAAAGACCAAATATCGTTATTTATTTCGCGTTAATTGGAATTAAAAATGAATAAAGGAAATTCGCCAAGTAAAAAGCCCCTCCGCGAGATTATGTCTGCCGTCACCTCTTAAAATAGCAAATTTGAACACCAAAAGAAATATCAATTGCTATAGTAGTAGTTTATTTTTTATTACTAATGGATTTTCGTGGTGTGTAATAATGGTCGTTCAGAGTTTAATGCTGACATTTTAACGGCTATCAACATTTTTCGTTCTCATTTTAGAAATAATTTCGAAATATCCAAATTCACTCTATATTCCACGAGTATGCAATAAAAGTGTTCAGTTGTTGGTTTTTTTTTGGTTTCAATTTCGCCATATCTAACCGGTTTTATTAGAAAATTTGCTTTCTCGGAATTATTTCTGTCGGTTTTTCTGATTTTTATCTTTCGTGTCGGATTATAATGAGGAAGCTGAATTAAAGCTGCTATAAAACAATTTCACCTCTTTATAAACGATATTTTAAGAAAAATAAAGAAAAAATCTAAGATGGGACAAAATAAATAAATAAATTTTCTATTTTAATGTTAAAATATTCTTCGGAATAAATATAATGAGTATGATCAGTAGAATAACATGTTTATAGGTTTAAAATATTTATTTTCGCCATTCGAAATTGTGAAAACGAGTGTGTTGATCCAGTCGAAAATTATAGCAGCTTCTCTTTGAAGAGTATGGGTTTTAGACACTATTAAAATACTTTTGTTCTTTTTTCATTGTTGGTCGCATTCAGTCAAATACAAAATTAGCCTAAACTGTTTGTTTGATTAAAATTAAAATTTCTAGAATGGCACTATTTTCGTCTATTCTATTTTTTCTTTCTGTTTAATAATCGATAAATGTATATATATATAAACTCGGCCGTTTTGGCCTCGCATGCCCCTTGACCATTCTTGCTTTCATTTCTGTCGCTTTCTCTTCTATACTTTATATAAAATTATCAAAATTTACAACGTAATTCTTACTGGCATCAACACACACAAAAAATAACACAATCACAAAAATCCGATTCTAACATTTAACTTTCATTATTTAAAATTAAGACATTTTTTCGTTACAGTTTTCGTTGTATATTTCGTTACATAAAATTGTGACATTTTTTAAATAACAATAACAAAAATCCTATAAAATATAATAAACGTTATATAAAATTGAAACATTTTTTCGAGACATTTTTTCGGGACGTTTTTTGAGGACATTTTTTTGGGACATTTTTCGTTACATAAAATCGGGAAATTTTTTCTAATGAAGGGTAGCCTAAGAATTACGTTGTAATTAATATACATGTATTACATAAACTAAGTTAAAACAACAAAATCGTTCATTACACAATTATATGTAGATGATCATTTTAAGAAAATACAACTAGAGATATACGGAAAAGAGTTATAAAAATGAATACAGAAAATGATACATGTTTCTTCGGAAATGTAATCAAAAATTCTTCCACGAATAGAACTCGCGTAGGGCGTTGGAGATATTGCGAACTTAAGGTCAACTTAAATGTATACTATATTCTAAAACAATATGTACTGTTGCGTTTTGCTTTAGAAATTAAGTAAACAACCGATGCGAATATTTAAATGAATTTTATGTAACGCTGAATGTAAAAACGAGCATAGTTCGAAAATGTAGAAGAATATTAAAGCGACGTGAACATTAAAAACATTTGTTACGGAAAATTGAAAAAAAAAAAAGTATTTCAGCAAATATTTTTTTTCTTTTTGTGGAGAACGAATATCGATTTTTCCCGGATTAAAATCGTTGGAATGTCAACATTTCTACTGGATTCAAACGAGCAATTGAATAATTAAACAGAGCAATAATGTGAACCCGAAAGAAATATCCATCGACTACTGCTGAATAGAACGGGTATCCGTGATTATAAATCTGGTGATTCTCTCGCTCCGTATTGATATTGTAGCAAAATAATGCCTTCGTAATTTTATATACTTGTATATATATATATATATATATATATATATATATATATATATATATATATGTATATGAATTAAAAAACAATTTGAAAATTAAGCTACACTTGATTGGTAACGTTGCTAGCTGCGGTTTGCGATGGGACACAATAGCATTTCTCAGTTTTCCTTTTTCCTAGCTATTTTATTTATATTTTTAATTAGCTGTTTTGACTATTTATCGTTTGTCTTATTCGGTTATCATCGGAGCTTCTGATATTTAGAAATTTAATCAATGTGTCGTACAACCACATTTAAAACGTCATGAAGATCGATGAAAAACAAAAAGATTCCTCTAGGTAAAGTTGCTATTGCAATACGAGGAAGGAATTTTTCTCACAATTTCGCAATTCAGTTAAAACGGTTGAGTTACAAAGAATTACACGTAGATGCGTACTAGATGGTAATAACAAAATACACTAAACCTATAGCAGTGCTAGCAGGTTCTCTTCTTAAATGTCTATCTCGGTGCTTGTGGTATTTTACATAAGCCAAAAACCATATTATATCGCGAATGCCATCAGTGAATTTTAGCGGAAAGTGAGCTTCTGCGCCGTAAAATATGCATAATGTGAGAGCTAATCGTACACATTTTTAACCGGACCGGGATAATTTTTTGTCGCTGGAAATTACAAAGACGGTTAAGAGACAAGGTGCAAAAATATAAGACTAAAGCCGTAACACAACATTTGCGCGATTTAATAGAAGAACTTCGAAGAAACGGCGAAAACGATTAAAATTAAAATAATCGAAAAAACGGAATTAATTTAATTATTCGCGTCGTGAAGATTTCGAAGAGATTAGCGGTATTAAGAAGGTTAGAATCTTCCATGTGTGCCGACTGCAGTCGAATGAGCTACGCCTAAAAAGATTAATTATCCAGCGTGGGCCATTAAATTGTATCGGACGCGCAGAGAACCGGGATGGATATATAAAACCCCGCGCACGAATGTTACTATTTATACACATAAAGGCGTACAGCAGCAAAAAGCCGCTCTTCAAGAGGCTGTCATGCGTCAAATAGAATACCATTTATTTGTCTAGTTAGTGTGTAATAGAGAGGGTACCGGTCTGGTAGCGCTGTAAGAAGACTTTTGCTACTGATTAAGTTCGATAATAGAGCACTCTCGGCTGCAACCACCAGTCCACCAACTATCTCCGTGTTCTCGCTGTTGTTCAATGTCCGCCTATAGTCGCAATATACATATACACATATATATATATATATATATGCATGTATATTATAGCTCGATATGTATATACAATACGTGTACGTATATGTAGTGTGCTACCAGCTCTGGTCGAGTTACACATATATGTAAAGATAGAGATGCACACGGGCACACCTCGTCTTGTAAATAAAGTGGTTCATGTTTTATGTTATACAGCAACGGCGGCTTGATCGGATTCAAAGCTGTCATCATCGTTTGCGCCCTGGGTGGTACGAACTGACAGCTTCTATTAGCCCAACTTCCTTTTCTCTTGCCTCGGCTTCCAGCTCCAGTGTTCTGTTACAATACCAGCGTAACGTTGAAGGTTATTGTGTTGCGCGCAGCGTTACTTTTTATACCGTTCCGTGTGCTCTTTGCGGGTGCAGAGATCGCGGCATTATATCCGGATGATGCTGCGTGTGTGTTTTTATGTGTGCACGCTGCTCTGGAGGATCGCTGGAGTCGGTGTGAAGCTGTGAAGTTGCCACAAACATTTGCGTTTGTGGTCGCCTCGACAGCCGCGGCGCTGTTGCACGCCATCAACCGGCCCGCCGCTCTCGGAGACGCTTCCTCCTTCGGTGTAGTTGTTGTTCTTCTCTGCTATGTGATGTGTTCATTGGCGTTTAACACTGTCGACCGATCTCCGTCGCTCCAGCAACTCCAGTCCGTTGCAAGAGAGCGGTATCGTGCGCTCTCGTTTTTCCAACGCGATACATGCAAACCGGGTTCGCGGTCGTTGTGTTAACGTGAGTGTGTGTGTGTGTGTGTCATAGACTCTATTCGCCCATAAGCGTAACCCTGTAATAATATTAACTCGATTATATTTCACTCGTCTCTGTCTTGCTGGAACAGAGTCACTCTGTTTGCCGGCCTAACTACCTGGAACTATCGGAACGTTCAAAGGTCTTACGTATGATGTACCGGTCGCGATTTGGGCGCAGCGCGCGCATCTCCAATCACGCCATCTAGCGCCACTTCGCCGAACTAGTAATTTGTTCGACCGAGAAACGCGTCCATTCCCGAAGTTGAAGAACGCGCGTTAGATTATGATTCCGTTCGCGTTCGTTTGGTTGTTCTCTCTGCGTGCCGAAATTATTCGCTATTCACATTGAATCGTTTTTCGTTATTAATTTTTTTGTTCCAGTGTGCACATAAATTAGAAAAAAAAAAAAATCAACAACTGTTTTTCATGCTGGTCGTTGATAATTTTTTTAGTGTATTTTCGATAGTGTATTTAGAGTAATTTTCTGAAGTTTTTACAACATTTATTCGTTTTTGACATTTTTCTCGTTTAAATTTAAAATTGAATCAGTGCGGTTATTTTCGGAGAGATAAAAATTAAATAAATAAATAAATCGGTGTTGTGTTCCAAGGTAACTTTTCAGTTCAAATGGTTGTTCTGGACAGCGCATCAATGTCTACCACTTCTAGTAATCAGTACTTATCGCCGGATTATTTGTCACCTTTGCCGTCGTCCGTAAGTGTCTTTAAATGTTTTCATTAAACGTCTAGATACACAAAGTATTTTTTTTTTTTTTTTTTATCAGTTAAAAGATGAATTTAAGAAACCGAATAATAAAGCGTGTTATTTTGAGCTGGTTTCAGTCTTTGTTGTTGTATAAAAATGATTATATTTCATGAAAATTTTTAAACTTTGTATATTTAGATAGTGTGTATCTAATTGGGTTAATGTTCCTTACTTACAAAAAAAAAATATATATATATATATATATATATTTGTATATTTTTTTTTGCGATATTTAATAAATCTTACACAGTGTCTCCTCAGTCGATCTATTTTTTAATAATTTTGTTACCGACTTGGTTTTATTTTTTCGGATATTTAAATTGTTACGCGCAGTATAACGCCTAAAATTTACAGATTATTGAAAGTGGCAAAAAATTTTACAATACTCCGACATCTTTAGCTTATCGGGAATATTACGTACATTATTGCGTCATGCTTAATCCATCCTACTACCACAGGTCTGTACAGACTATTAGTCAAACCAGGCGGAGAGTCGAAAAAGCTACGAAAAGGTGAAATTATTTTTAACGAAATGTTATTTTTTACCTTTTTTTTCCTTAATCTTCCGCATTATACATCGCGCGCAGACCATTTTCGTAGTAGGATTTTTGTCGAAAATTTGTAAAAATGTTTAAATACGGAGATATTTTATGGTTTTTTACATTATTTTTTTCCCTCTTCTCTAGCATAATCGAAAAAATTTTACTCCTTCCGCTTCTGTTGCGTCGGGAGACTGTCTTTTCGACGATACTGGGACATTAAAAGAAAAAGGTTCGCTAAAAAAAAATGTACCTCAATACTTACTTTTTAATTATTGGTAATAATAAAATTATACGATATAAATTTAGCCATTTCGTAGCTGAAGCTTTTTTTGAACTTGAGTGGATCTTTAATTTTTTCGATTTTTTGTTTAGTTTGACAGCGGCTCGTTGTTGAAACTAATTTCGCCGGGTTTTATGCGATATTCCATGATGTATCTGTTTTTTTTGTTTTCCGAAATATTTTTCAATAAGCTATATTTCATCGGCGTATTTTCGCCGGTGAAATTTGCAAATGAGAAAGTGTTCAACGCCGTTAAATTTATTTATATATATGTATATATATATATATATATATATATATATATATATAAAAACAAAACTTTCGTGTTTGAGTTTTTCCATTAGAATGCGTGTCTTGTTGGTTTCGCAGGACGTTTGGTTCTTTTGAAACGCAACCTAGAACCAACTTGGTTAAATCAAAAGAAAATGGAAAATGGAAAAAACCTCAATATTTCCCTACCGGTTAAATTGCATATAAGTTAATGATTCAGCGTCAAAAGCTCAGTAATTTGAAAGGAAAAATTGTTCCCGCACATGAGTAAAGAGATGCAATCAACTAAGCTCGATCGATGATACAATTAAAAACCCGGAATGAATCAGGACGGCGACATTGTATGTTTGGCCATTGTTGTAGACCTGAAACGGTTTTGAGTGTGCAAGTTAATACAGCATATAGATGGAAAAATTTATTAGCGGCCGTGTTCGACGATCTATTCGGTGATTGGTTGTATTTCGGCAACTAACGAAACGAGATTGTGATTTTGAGATTGAGGCGCTTTTTAATTGGCGGAAGCTTTTTTACATATTTATTTCTGGCGGGTACTTTTTTTTTTTATTACTGATATTGTGCTTTTTTTTTTTTTCATTTACCGGTTGCGTGTTAATCTTTGATATATTTTTTTTTCTTCAATAAAGTAAAAGAGAATACGTGAGTAGGTTTGATGAAAGCCGGGAGTAACATAAAAAATAAGAAACATCTTGTGAACTAGAGGAAAGATTAAATTGAATGGGAAAAAACATAAACGGCGTTTTGTATTTAGACATCAGTTAAGAAACGGTAGGAGGAACTTTGAAAAATTCAAACTTAATGCGTCGAAATCTTCCCCCCCTTTAATATCGTAATTTCATGAGCAGCACTGATTGAAAAAAAAAGCGAGAATTATCATAAGAATTTTAATGACAAAAAAAATTAAAAATCAAAAAGTTGTTTGAATTGAATTATTTTTTATTATACTATGTGGTCTAAGTATATAGATCGCGCGGTATATATATGGTATTTATAGGCTTAAAATTGTAATTGAAAACAGACCCGCGGAGAAGATGTCATTTTTGATTTCATATGGCGGGGGAGGGGAGTGCATATTATAAGCGTTTCAGTCAAATTTGTCCATGGATACATTTCGATTTCTTCTATTTGCACGGCATTAAAATTCCGTTCCCCAAATCGTCTCCCGGACGATTCTCAATTGCTAATGTTTCGTTGCTTTTTATTATCCGCCAATTGTTATCTTCCTCATTTCCGAAATTTAACCCCCCACCCTCCCCACCCTTCCGAGTCGCCCACAATAATTTAAATTAACCAGCCCAGTAATGAAATAGGGATAAATACCGTTATTTGGAGGTTCGTCTATTTCGATTAATAATACTTTTAAGCCAGTCGGGCTTAAGTCATCGGGGTGATATCATGAAATCGGCATTCGTTTTGACACTTCTGAAAAAATTTCAATTTGTTTTTTGTTGCAGCTGGACGCGAAAAATAGCCCTTTGGCTTTGCTGGCGCAGACATGTAGTCAAATAGGCGCGGACTCGTCCAATTCGTCGAAACATCTACTATCCTCCAGCAGTTCGTCTTCATCGGAAAAGACAAAAAAATCCAATAACTCCGATCGTAGTATGGCCTCATCGTTAGCCTCCAATTCGTCCGCCAAATGTTATAGTGCCGAACGAAAGTCTCCGGAAAACGGTAACAAACTGGCCTTCAAACCTTACGAGACCAACGTGCTGACGACGAGCGTCTCGAAAAAGTCGTCCGACTCGCTGGTTCGACCGGCCTCCAGGAGCGTAGACAGTGGATTCGAAGACAGAAAGTGCTCCAGTCGAACGTCGAGCAGGAAATCGGCTTCGTCGTCGCCTCGTAACCTAAGTTCAAATTGCTCAGCCGAAAAGCCGTCCTCGCCGTCCACTAACAGTGCTCACGACTGCGCCGCCAATTTACCGGTCATCAGCAATAAATGCGTCTACGACGTTGGTCGGTACGCGGACGGTGGAGTGAAATCTTCCAGTCCGACAATCGACGGTGCCGCTGCGAAATCCTCCGGCATGGACCATTTGAGTGCCGTCGCTACTTCCGTCGCCGCCGGTAGCGGGAGCAGTAGTAGTAGTAGTAGCAGCAGTAGCAGTAGTAGCAGTAGCAGTAGTTCATTTAAGCCGACTTTCCCGCTGAGTCCGTTGAACAACTTCGCGGCCGCGGCCGCTTGCTGCCCGACTAGCGCGTTAGACCCGACAAATCCGGCCTTCAGAAGTCCGTTCGTCGGCAGTCACTTTCCGCACCATCACCCGAGCTTACTGGACGCTTGCTTCCCCGGATCGCCGACTGGCGGGGCCGCCGCCGGTTCTTTCCTGAATTACGGCCGCATGAAAAACGCCACTTCCGCGTCCCCCGGAACAACCGCCGACGGCGTTGTCCCCGTTTGCAAGGACCCGTACTGCCTGAGCTGCAGGTTCGCGATGCATGGCGCTGTCGGTCCGTGCCCGCCCGGATGTGTTCAGTGCGATCAAAAGTATACCGCTGCGGCTGCTGCCGCGGCCGCCGCGGCTCTAATGTCGCACCCGTTGTCCTATCAGTATAGCCGTGCGGCCACCGCGCCGTTTGTCTGCAGTTGGATTTCCGGAGATTCGTATTGCGGAAAACGGTTCCGGAATTCCGACGAGCTACTTCAACATTTACGTACGCACACGAACGCCAACGAAGCTCTAGCTCTGATGAACCAGCTTCGTTATCCGACTAATCCGGCTGCCATGGCCGCGGCTGCCGCTGCTCTAAATCCTTTGCACGCTTCCGCCATCCGCTACCACCCGTATTCCAAGCCTGGCTTGCCGATTTCTTCGTTAACCGCTTCTCCGTTCAGCGCTTTCAATCCCACCTTAAGTCCGTACTATCCGCCGTACTCGTCGCTTTACGATCAAAGGATAGGTGCCGCGGTGAATCCGTAACTTAATTTTAATATCGCGTTTTTCTTTCGTTTCTATCCTTCTTTTTTTTCCTTACTGTTGGCCGCTGAGCGCGCCTGCTGAACACACGGTGTTGTGTTCGCAACGAAATCTGTTGTACCACGCTGTGATAAACGTTATTTATTGTTGTTATACTTATTTTTAATATTTCTCGTATATATTATATTATTGCTGCATACGGACAGCGTTAATCGTATTCTTATGTCATCCACGTCCTATCACCACCATATGTTCGTGTTGTAGTTTTTATCGGATTTTCCTCTTTTTTTTCCCCTTTTTTTTCGTTGTTATTTTTAATTATCATTATTAATTAATGGAATATATATATATATATATATATATATATATATATATATATATTGTGTAAGACGTATTTACCAAAATTAATACGTACAACTATGAATGTGACAACAGCGCCTATAAGACATTTATTAGCGAAAGAGCTGCGTGTCCTGGATGAGTAGTGTACCGTCAATAGTTGTAAAAATGTGTCATTTTTCGTTTGGAAAATTTCAATTCGACATATTCGCACTGGGTAAGTTGTCACTTTTTCAGTTTGTGATCTTTCGAAGCGTAAAATTTTTAAACTTCCGATGAATAATCGGATGCGATGTGTTTTTCTTCCGTAATGATTATTCCCTACTTTGTTGAAATTATTTTTATAGCCGTCCCTATTTAAAATCGATATCATTAAACACAGCTGTTTCGCGCGTGAAATCTATTCTATCGCAGCATTTATAATAGCCTTTTCTCGGTTTGTACGGCGCTACATATGTGTTTGCGCACCACCAGTGTCTTTGGTTCGGATGAATGTATATTGCGCAAGTCTTTAGTATTAAACATTTATTCAGTTTTACGTTATTACAATCTAGAGATAAAATATTGCGACGATCCTTACCGAATTGTTTATTTTTAGTTATTTTTATTACGTTTAGTAATGATGTTTAATTTCTGATATTGTTATATATGTACATTTTCATATCCTTAAAAAGTATAAATATTTTGTTATTACTACGAGACCGGCGAAATATAACTTTATATACGTGTAAATTGGATTTTTTACATTTCATTTTCCGTATACATGTTTTCCACTAGCTTTATTCGTGATAGTTATTTTATTGTTAATTTGGTCGAAGTTACCTACAACCGAATTCGGAGAAATTTTGAAAATTAATGCTCAGAATACTTGCACAATTCGAAGAATTTATTAGCGTACTCGAATGATGGTAGGTAATTTGTTATTAATTATTAGCTTTCGAAAATGTTGAGCACCAATGAGCGGTTTCTCGTCAAAACAATTAACAGATTAGGAAACTGTTGGTAATCTCTGAAAATTTAGTTGTTGCGCGCTTGCAGCCAGTTTACCGCTTTAAAATGTATCGTGATGTGAACTTTTTATAAAACCTATACAAATGATTCGGTTAGCTTCGGATGGTTAAATTTGATTTTTTGATTAATTACCGTTTGATTTTCTCGCTTATTGCGCTTTAAATTACGTCGACTAAATCGATATTTCAAAGTTATACTCTTCGACGGCATTAATATAAATGATTTCCCGCGAAACATTAAAATCTTATCTCTTCGGTTTTAGTTGCGCTAAATTCGACTTCATTAATATCATCGATAGATAATCTTTGGGTATAATCAATCTTTTATATATGATAAATTTCGTGGATTAGTCAATATTACTAAAGATATAAACGATATCGACCGTGTTTCTTATAAACACAGGTCGGTGGAGTCAATTTAAAAATTAATTGCGTATAAACAGTCTTCCAAGCATGATACCTTTATTACATCTCGCGCGCGCGTCCCGTATTCACAATAACGATTGAGATTTAAATCAAAGTACCTGGGCGACCAAGCTTCGCTCAGTACTTTTTTTTTTTATATATATATATATATATTTATATATATATATATATAAGGTCATGTTTTTTCGGAAAATATACTTAGATACGGAATCACATAGTGATTAAATATGAATATTTTCGATCTTACCTACGATGAACTGGTTATTTAAATAAAATAACATTTTAAAGGAAACAATTTTCTCTATATTGTAGTAGTTTTTTTTGCAGTTTATCTTTCTATACATATATTTGATCATATACTAGGTTTTATCATGAACCTAATACTTTCTTAAATACACAAAACATTTAAAATAGGCATAGACAAAACAGTTTTCAGTACCTTTTTCTCCTTTGTTTATAAACCGATTTTCTTTTTTTTTTTTATTTTTTTGTTTAGTAGCTATTAAAAAACGGTTTCTTTCTTCTTATTTAAATATAAAATTAATACAAAAAAAACAAAAAATCAATTGTTTTTATCAATAAATGATCGTTTTTAAAAATGAAAATGAAATCGCTGTAGTCGGCAAATCTCAATAAATGATTGTTTTTGCGCGATTTACTACTGAAAACATTAAAACCCATTTAAAACTCGCGAAACCGAATTTTGTCGTGGATTAGACCTTGACAGATCGATTTATTGGGCCAAAGTACCACCTCGAGTGTGCAAATTTCGTTCAAATCGTTAGCCGTTTCCGAAATATGTGAAATTTATATAGAAGAATTGCTCGTTTAAAGATATTAGATACGTGCATGTCACTAAATTTTCACTTCTCAACTAGTTCGTTAAATTTGGATACTTATCGTTTTTTCCTTTTCATTATAATCTAGTGTAGGAAAGTACGTGTCCAGTAGCATACCGCTAAAAAGGAAATTAGTTATAACGATGAATAAAAAATGAAGACGCTCATCTGACACATTTACAGAACATGAAAATAATTATACGAACCTGAGACTAGTGGCCATACGAATAGCTATATAATTATATTTAGCACTTTAAAGCGCCATTAAATTGTGTTCAAAGTATGTTCTAAAAGTCATGACGGAACGTTTGAAATCTTCGTTTCTTGGATACGTTACTGTTCACTAAAATACGGTCATCGGCGGTTACGATAAATTCCGAGTGAATTGAAGTTCTCATTGTTCTCCGGTTCTATTTATTTCTTTTGTCGAAATTTTAAAAAGGCGACAAGGGGTCAGTATCGGTGAGTAGTAGCTCTACTGGTTTTGTGGAGGGGCTGATCTAAACCCCCGAAATTTGTAAACTATGCCGAGAACAAATAACATTTCTTTAATGTCGCAAATTAAAAAATTACTGTTCAGTTCAAATATATTCATATACTTTATAATAATAATAATAATAATAATAATAATAATAATAATAATTTATCGCGATAAATTAATCTCACAATCCATGTTCTGAATATAAAATATTTCACAGCTTTTACTAAATTTAAACTTTCTCCGAAAACAATGTCTGTTATAGTGAATATATAACGGGTGATTTTTTACGAGTTAAGTTTTTCAGGTTGGCAGCACTGGGGTTGGTATTGGCGTCCAAACGTCGTCATCTGTCAAAGTGAAAAGTTTTCAGTATACTCTCTGCCATTTCATCATCATGGAAAGACTTATAAATAAGCAACGATTGTGATATGGTTGAAATTTATTATCAAAAACCAGTGCTCTGTGTGAAAAATGTGCATCGTTTGTTACGACCATATTATGATAATCGACACCTGGTGAATCAACAATTCGTGCTGTTATCACCAAATTTCGCAACAAATTTACTTTGTTGGACATTAAACCGTCGACTACTCGCATTAAAAAATCACCCTATATTATTTCAGTGTCTAGTCTATTATAAAAGCGAAAAATGCGAAACCGTGCGTATTGTAACTTTACCGGTATTTTTTTTTTTACATTAAGATCAAAAAAAAAAAAAAAAAAAAAATACCGGTAGAATCCTGAAAGTTACCGATTTTTTAAGTTACTTAACCGTGTTTTCTTTATTGTTCTAAACAGGGACAAATGTTAAAACTCGGCATATAACTTGCTTCATTGTATTTTATATGCGACAATAAACTGCATTTTGCTAATCAATTTTTTAATAGCGGAAATTAGCAGAGACGCTGACTTCCGTTACTGATTGCGTAATTTTCATGGAATCGCATATTTCGGTTGTAATGGCGTGTAGTTTTGTTTTGAGCTTAGTTGATAAGGCAGCGATGGCTCGCTTTGGAGGAGATGGATTCGAATCAGTGCAAAAATTGATGATTGTATATTAATTTTAAAAAAGTTCACAATCAACAAAAATAGGAAAAGAAATATTGGAAAGTTTTAAAACCTTCAGTTTTCTCGATTGATAACTAATGTTTTTTTGTTTTTTTTTTTGAAGAGTTTATTAATTTGTGTTTGTCAGTTATTTATAACGAGAATCGAAATATAGAATCCTAAAAATCGTTGCTTTTTTATTTAAGATGCGGAGCGAGTCGGCTTAGTTATAATTACTATATATGAAATTAATATTTGGAACTTTTATTCTAAGGTTTAGCAGAATCTGACATTGTTATTATCATTGTTACTCCATCATTTATTGAAAACTGCTGAGAGTTTTTAAAAAAATTAAAAACATGCGTATCTTCTTTTTTTTTTTTTTCTTAATATGAAAATCGAAAATTGGCTTCTTTTTTTTTAATCTATCTATATTTTTTAGGATTTATAAACCGGAAAAGAAAAAAATAAAACGAGATAATTCGTCGCTACCCCTTTGTTTCACGCGGGAATTTTCGAAAAATGTCCGCTTACCTATGATGATCATTCGTAGCCGGAATGATGGATTTTATTATATTTTTTCTGACTTACGGTTTGGTTATTAACACTACTCTATTGATGGGGGACTACGAAATGTTTTCTAGTTCAATCATTATTTTCCCGCTAAGCTAATCATCCGACGATAACGTTACATTTTACACTTTGAAATTGTTTGGCGGGTAATGGCGACTGCCAACTTCGGAACAACCCAAAATGGGAAATGATTATTTAAAAAACATCGCAAATTATAAATATGATCTATTGTAAGTTACAATCTCGTGTGTTTCAGGCAAACGATATTGGTAGAAAACTCTTAGACGCTTGTTTTTGTTTCGTAAAAGGCGCGGATATTTTTTTGTCTAGACCGGTTTATTTAATTGCATCGTTTTCCAATTGGTAAAGATCGTAAAAAAAAGTCGAGCAGCCTTGCTTATTATTAAATCGACATTCAGATTAAAGCGTGTGAATTTATAATTAATTTTCAAAAAACAAATGAATGACAAGCCCCCAAGTGTTGTTGTAGCACAACACGCATGCGCCGTTATTAAGGTGACCGAAATTATCACGGAGGGGTCGCGTTATTTTTCGCGGGACTTCCTTTCGGTGCATATTGTTTTTGATTTTTCTCAAAATTCATCGTGGGCTCGTAATCCGGTATCGATTAAAACGGAACAGAGAATTGTAACGAAAGAATTTTGTAACACAACGAGAGATGAAAAAAGAATTCAAACGTGTGTATCGTAATTGCATAATTACGATGTTCAGTTGTTCCGAAATAAGCCGGCAATTTGGCACACCGTTATTAACTTGTTTTCTACGTATTTGCCTAAATAGTTCTCGGAATTTACATCGAAAATCGACACGAATCTTTAAGACAGTTTTCAAAAAAACAACGACTTTCAACCATATTTCAATTCTAAAGGTTCAATAAAAACGCTCTCAAAAGGAAAGTAATTACTCGACAAAATATATTTGACAGTAAAATATACCCTCTTAAAGGTGGAGGGGATATTATGACAATTCTTAAACAACATTAATAGCCTTGATTAGAGTTTCGGTACACCAAATTCAAGTTGTAACAATAATTAGAAACTAATAAGTATGTATAACACACAGTTATTTTCCAGAAGTATTGGAAACATCGGGAATATTTAATGCGATTTTTAATTTTGTTTGCCTTTTGAATTCGGTGAAGTATTCGTTTACGAATAACAACGGTATCACTTCTAAAAATATTTTAATTTTTATTTAAACCATTATTTACTTTTTAATGGGTTTTTTTTTTTTTTTTTTTTTATTAAATTTTTGGAATATAAAAATCGGTATTTAAAAAAAGAAAAAAATTGCAATTTTTAGTGTAAATACTTTTGAATGATAATACAGATGTACCAACCTAAAATGTTGCTATTTTCTATACTCTACAAAAAGAGAGCTGCTGGGTATTAAGGAGTATAATGTTGAAATTCTGTCAATGAACTAGTAAATCGCGCTTTAGGGCGAATCTACATTTCCATATGGCAACATTAATAATACTTTTATCGTCCCATCAATTTTCAAAAAATTTCCGGTGTTCGTATTTTCTCTGCATTCTAATGATAACTTTTCGGCTAACGACTGTTGTTTGGCTATATTAAGTAAAAAAAAAAAAAAATACCAAAAAAAAACAATTTTCAAGAAGACCTATTTTTATGACACTTATTTTAGTGACCATTTAGTAAATAATTACCGATACCCATCGGGGTATATTCTTATGGAGTTACCGCTATGATTTCGGGCAAGAGTTATGATGGCAAGGCACGTAATATTTCCGTCAGTGATGAGAAATTTACGGCGCTCTTAATGTAGTGTCCAATCTATCCGCGATAATTATCATTGATAAAATTTTAATTTTTTGCCTTATTAAAAAGTATTTTTTTACAACTTTCGCGTGATACCGATAGTTTGTTATATTACTAAAAAAAAAAAAAATTCCCCGAAGAGATAATATTTATTTTAATAATTACTGAGTATCTGTATTTTGACCAGAATGAACAAAGTGTAATTAAAATCGGTTTAAATACTCAAAGATTTTTCTTTTTTTTTGGGGGGGGGGCTTAAATGCAAGACAACCCATCACTCAAAGGTTATGTGCGAACAAACAAAAATAAAATAAAATAGCGCAACGTATTTTTTTTCAAATCGGTAATTAATATAGGAAGAAAAATTCCGCGACATTCGCGCTGTACAATTGTTTATCGTTGTTCTATTGATTATTCGTTTCTCTCTTCTTTTATTATCTCTTCGTCACTACATTTCGATGTTTTCTTTTATTCATTTCTGACACATTCGTTATGAGTTAAAACATCGGTCGTTGTAATATTTTATTACCGAGACACATCGGGGGCCTCGAACTCGTGAAAAATGCCAATAACTGTTTTCCCGTTTCGCAAAATATTAACATTTCCCCTTGTTCATACTCGTATTATACGAATACTATTTAACATATTGCATATAATTCGGAAAATTCAAATTTCGTTTTAACCGATTTTTTCCATTATTTCGCATTATTAAGCAGTTTTTCCATTGCATAAATTCAAACCATCGAACAATTCCTTCGAGAAGTAAATGGTTTTCGTAGTCTGAAATTTAGCCTCACACAGCCGTTGGTTATTATATGCAATGCGGAACTATTTGACGAAAATTTTGTCGCTGAAAAGTTTAATCCAAAAGATTATTTTAGTATCTTCAAATTTTTCACATTTTAAAAAGTGCACATTCTTTTTTCGTATTGTTTAAATATCATTTTAAAGGCATAAAATAACCCCGTTCAACTAAAAAAACATAACTAGGGGAAATTAGTAATTAATTTTATTAGAAAATGAAAATGTTTTTTTTTTTTTTTTTCGTTCATATACCGTGTAAAAATTTATTACAATGCTTCTTTTTTTTTTTTTTTTTAAGCAAAACATCTGTCATGGTTTTATTGAAATACCCGCTAAATAATTTATATAATCCAGAGCATTTCGAATTTTTATAAAAGGAAATAATTTTTTAATGTGAACGAGAAAAAAAAATTGAAAGCCGTTGATTTATTTTCTAAGCAAATTAATTACTAATTTCCTCGACTGTATTTTAACATCCAACTTACAGAAAATACAGCGATATCAAAATAGGGTACTGAGAACCATTACTGCAGCCCTCTGGTACGTCTCAAATTATAACCCCCATAATGAGACATAAACGTCATGTTTGTGGAGAATAAAAGAAAAAAAAACAAGCAAATAAACGTGTAGCCCGACTTAGCATATTCATATGAATCCACTTGCTATCAATTTGCTGGATAACTCTCCCCCCCCCCCCCGGTGAAATTCGCAGACTGTGGCGAAATTTTTGATTTTGTCCAGCCATTATAAAGTTCAGAGGAAGTACTACCGAGCACTACCGCTCCACAAAACATTCTTTATCGCATTAAATTAATCGCTAAATGACCCCACTTAAATTGGTCAGTTGTGATGGGAAAAAAAAAATAAAAAAAGATTTCACTACATAACTTTTATGCCGGTGGTAATATAATAATCATGTAGCATTTTTGTGCAACGCGCTTTTGTATATTTTAAAAATAACACGGTTAATTATAACAAAGCTTTGCAAATAAGTAACACGATTTCAAAATAACATGAAATATTAACAGAATTTCTTGCATATATAAACAAAACAATTTTGCAAAAAATCTGACCTATCGTTCTCTAATAACCATGTTTCTTAATTCCATTGGCACACTCTTAAAAGCACAATAGTTTACGATTGGCTGTTCGGAAAAAGGTAGCATTTCAATTGCCGCATATCGAAAAATTTTATACGTATTCTGAGCAGATAATTCGACATTTTTTTCGCTATGATTAATTATCATGAAATGATGTTTCTCGGCAATCTGACCAAACTTTTTTTGTTACTGTTATCGTTAAGCCGCTTCGTTATGCGTGATACAAATTATAAACAGTTACCTAGCATTTTGATAATTAAAATTTTTAACATAATTCTAATAGTTTTCGATTCGTTGAATTACTAATAAATGCAAAGAATGGAAGAACAACTTGAGAAGGAGGACGTACGGTGCGCCTAAATTTGAAGTCTACAGAAATTAATCGCATTTCAAATAAAACATTATATATATATAAATATAAATATATATATATAAATATAAATATATATATATATATATATATATATATATATATATATATGAGTGTGTGTGTATATTATATAGCTTATATACTAGTGTGTACATTCGGCAAGTCTAAAATGCGGAGAATTTTATTTATAACAAATCTGATATGATTTTTAATATCATCGCACAAGTGATCGCTATACCGACTTTTTCCGAAAAATACATTTTATCGCTTCACAGAAATCTAAAATACCTTCATTAGTAAAATGTAGAGTACAACGCCATAGTTTTATATAACGTCGACTGATCCATTCAGGTACAAAACAGCTCCTCTAACCTAACATGAATACACATCCTAAATAGTCAAACAGCTTTACTGAGTCTGCTTCTGTTTTTTATTGAATTTGCGTTTTGTTAACGAAAATTGGTACGTCGATACGGTAAATTTCAATTTTTAAAATATTTAAAATAATTAAACGAGCCGCCGATACGGAAACAAAACGTGTAAGTACAGCCGAAAAATGAAAATAAAAAGCACTTGATCGTGGTGAAATACCTCCGCGCATTTTCAAAAAATTCCTTGAAATTTCCAAAATAAGCCGCGATTCCTGAATTGAATTTTTATTTTCCGGTTGCAGTTCGGTGTATTTCCGAGACGTGTCAAAAAGAAGAAAAAAAAGTAATCGTAATAATAATAATAATTATTTTTTCATCAGCTTTCCCACGAAATGCGGGTAGATGATAGATACGCAGAATTTGTTAAAATTCACGAAATTATCGAATAGGAAGCCAAAAAAGAAATCGTTCTCGTTTTCGCGCTAATATATGTACGTTAAATTCCGTTGCAGTACAATGTTGTCATGTAGACACAGACGCTCTAGTCTTATCGTTAGCGACGGTGCGCTATACACATTATCGGTCACGTCGTGACTTGGGCTTCGTTCGGCTGCATAAACTGGTCTTGACTGGCTCATAATATATTCCGAGCAGGGATGGAGTATAATTGTGTGCTGGTGAATTTGTATTAGCCGCACACAGGAGTTAGGTGCGACTGACATGCTATAACACAAAATGATTAATAAGCTTTCCTTGCTGCTACAAAGCATGAAAGAAAATACTTTAATGGTCGCACTAATGACACATCGCTGCTGTTATAATTATTATTTTCAACATTGTAGCTCTCGCTTCAATTCGCCCTCTTTATTTATTTTTTCGCTTCTTCGTTCCTTGCTTTTTTTTTCCCTTTTTTTTAATGCTTCCCTATTGCACACATAGTCTGTCAGGCGGTGTTCATTATTTATTAAAATTTATGGCCATCCGTCAGACGGAAACGAAGATAGACCGCGATATGGGTTACGGAATACAACTCGTGACGAAGAACAAGCGCCTAGATGGAGATCCCATTTTTGATAGTCGCGGTGACAGCTGACCGAGACCCACCCTGCGCTGCCTCGTATTAATAACATGCAGAATGACAGTTGTACTGACAACAACTGCTCATAATGATTAAATTAATCCTTTTAACCTTTCGTCGCGTTTCCTTCCTCATCAAGGCTCTACGCTGCTGTTGAATCGCCCGATGAAGTACCTTGTTGTCCCCGCATAGATGGCTTCTCGGTTCTAATCTGAAACAAATTTCGCCGTTAAATCACTTCGCTGTCGTTATAATTGTAAATACGTACGCCGGACGTAACATCGAAGCGCTACGAACTAGACTAGCGGCTCCTGTGTTCGTGCCGTGCCAGTAGGATGCTCTGAATTTGTTCTGAACAACTTGCCTTTTACACTGCGATTTCTTGTTTTGTTGTTGTTGTTGTTTATTTTTTTCTTTTTTTGTGTAAAAGGAAATTTATCGCGCGGAGGATGTTTTTTTTTTTTTTTGAATAACTGGCGAGAAAAAAGAGGTTTATAGAATTAGAAAATATCAGTAAGTTATACATAATAATCGTATGTATGTTTTGTACGCGCTAATCTCGCAAACTACCGAACCGATTTTGTTCACCATTTGATAGACTGATTTCCGGCCGGTCATTAGTTTCCATTGTGATTTAGCCGAATTAAAGGAGTTTTTGTCAATAAAGTGTATAAATGGAAAGGTAATGAAAGAAAAAAAAACAAATTTGGACAAAATATATACCGAAATATTTTAAATAAAATCATCGCAGCGGGATAAACATTTAAATAAAATGTTTGCCGCGGTAAATATTAAACGTAAAAATTAAAATAAAATGATTACTACGGTAAATATAAATATAGGTTGTCCTTTTATTAATTCCTGCCGCAAGTAAGAGCATCGTGTTCCGTATATTTTGCCTTACTGAATCGTAAAATCTCGTATGGCGCCATATCTAAATGTACAACTTGCGCTCGTTAACACTGCAGTACATAGGAACGTATTTTCTTAAATATGTAATTCCGAAGGATTATTATATACTGCGTAACGAATTCGCAACCGATTTATAACCGGGCATTTTCTATGTGAGTAAGATAAAGAGGAAAGATCTGTTTTATATAATTTTAAAATGTATACACAGCCAACATCAAAACTTTTTATTAGATCATAGAAATACCAAAAATCTTCAACTGAATGACGGTTTTTAGTTGGAGGGAATCTTGGAGAGAGAAAGAATCCTTGCTTATATACGCTTATACGTGTATATAAAAAAATTAAAAATTCACATTTAAATACCAAAGAAGCAAGCGAGAAAAACAATTTAAAGAACATGCGAATGGTCAAGAAGAATTAAAAAACGGACTATTGATATGATGAAGTGATTTCATTTTCAAAAATGAAGTTCAGTTCACACTCTAATAAGTATTTCAGCGAAGAAGCTGAACTCAAGCGAAAACTGCAGCGATTCTTTTTTTTAAACACTACAAATGTCCTAAAATCATAAACACTCGATTAAACGACACCCCTATCCCCAATATCAGACAACGTCAGATATCTAGAGGCATTATATTCGACAACACCTCATCCTAGATTCTTCACAAATTCGAAACTTCAAAAGCTGATGCTGCAAAATAATCAATCCTCTAAAAAAAATTTTCTCATCAGACAGAGCCACACACTTTTAAAACTGCACCAAACCCTCTTTCGACCGATAATCTAGTATGGCGCGCCTATTTACGGTTTCGCTCTCTTAAAACTCGTCTTGATTCTCTAAATGGAATTCCGAATACATGCCCATGATTAGCTACTTCCACATCAATAGGTACATCTGAAAACGAGTTGTTTGCTAAGGTAATTACAATAATGTAGAATCGAACTTAGTACGTGTGCAGCGCTAGGGGTTCATTTCGATCTCATCCGTACCGATATTTACATCGAAAAGGTGAAAATTGCGATCTCGGGAATTGCGGGAGCTTTTCGAATGATCTCACTGATCTAATGTCACTACAACGATGTTCCGCTCTGCCGGAGTGTGTCTGCAACGTATCCGAACATTTCCGATACAAAAGCGTGTCGTAGGACTTGTTTGCGAAGAAGTAATTCTCATTCAATCGGCAGAGTTTCGGCTGCCAATAGCCCGTGTATATAAATCTTTTTTTTTCCCCCCTTTTTTTAATACATGAACACACTTTTTGCTCTTTTATCAAACATAAACTCTTCCGAGGTAAATCGTTTAAAAAATATCTGTTTACATCGCATTAATGCGTAATTTCAAGCTAATCATACATTGTCGTAAACGATTTCAGGATACCGTGAGAGAGTTGTTTATTCATCTATTTATTTATTTATTTATTTTAATTTTTTTTTTTTTTTTTTTTTGTTTTCTTTCAAGCAGTTGGTGAATGATGATATAAAGAATTTTTTTTTTTTTTTCCGAATAATCATCGGATTTTTTCGATTTAACAGGAAAGTTCTGAACATTTCTTGACTGTAAACAGCGCACATGTAAACATTCGCCGATAGAGAGATGTTTTAAGCGTAAATCTGCGATTATTTATACGTGGAAAAAAAATTATACATCAATCGAGTAGTTAAAATACTCCATATTGACGGCTTACGTGTTAATAAATTTCGAAGTCGGCAGCTAAAAATCGAACTTTCCCAATAAAGAGGAGAACCTGGCCGGATATTAAGTTTTCCCTAAATCGTTAATTGTCGATGAATCTTCGCAGTTTTCACGAACGAATCGAAGATCCTCCGACCGCGTACCACTTCAATTAGTAGAGTCATATATTGCACGATTTCGAGCTGTTCGTGCATTCGAGCTCGCGACGACGACATTTTTCGTATTCGCCGGTAAAAATTACCCCTGCGAAACTCCGATGTTTTAAATGTTCAAATTTTATTCGTCGCGCCGTGTCTCTAAATGTGTATCATCGATACCCGATGTTTACCCGCTGCCCCCCCACCCACGGCAGAATATTAAATGTTTTTCGTTTTTAATACGTTTCTACCCACTCTTCAGCTAATGTTGGCCGCTGACATAACGCTAACTGTCGTGACGATGTTCAAGTGTTTCCCTTTCGATCTTTATCAATCGGAATTTCCCAGTCTACGAAAAATTCGGGAATCGATGAAAATCGCATTAATGCGCCATCCAGCTCGCAATGAATTACGCTGTTGTTTTCCGATTTTCAATTAAAATATTGCAAACACCGGATTCGCTTCTGCACAGGAAATGCGAGGGGCCGTTCGGATGGTCTTTTTTTTTTTCGTTTTTATTCTTTCGTTCATTTCGCGTAATTATTATTTATTGCTAGCAGCGCGCGTTATTATTGCTTTTTTATCTTTTTCGTACGAATATCGTCGTTGCGCTATATAATATAGCCGGTGGTGGTGATCAATTATTTTTGACGCGTACGCTACGCTGTAAATAAGATTTTATTACAGGTTTCTTCCGTTTATTGTTATTTTTATTTGTTCATTTTATTAATTATTATTATTATTATTATTATTATTATTATTGTTATTATTCGGCATTTTTATTTATTACAGTAGTTTCGTCGTATTTTCACGATTACCATTATAGTTTTGTAAAAGTGAGCAGGGCCGCGAAAGGAAGGGCGACGAAGACTAGTATCGAGCGAGCCTTGGATAGATATAATAGATTACTTCAATTAATATACTTGTCAAGACAGAATTTATATCCGTTACAAATTGCTCGAATTTACCGGCGTAAAATGTATTAGTCGGTTAGACGCAAAAGGCAGGCCCAATAAATATATTCGCAGCAACGTGCACACTGACAGGCACGTCAGCGTGCACGCGCATTTACTCATACACACGCATAGGAGTGCCGAGTTCGCGTTGCAGCTGAGGTCAGACGGACCCTACTAGTGGTACACTTTTTTTTTCCCTCTGTTTTTGTGGGCTGCGCCACGGCGCTTCTGCAACTCTTGCAGCATAAAAAGACATCAGCACTCACGTGCTTCACCGTATACATGACACGTCATTCGTTCGCACAGTAAATTCGGATGACTGCCGAGATATATATCGTAAAAATATTTCACTAAACATTTCGAAATAGCCGAACTTGCCCTCAACCGGTTTCGGTTTTGAATACCAAAATCCTCTCTCCGTTTTCCCGGTTTTATCGCTGGGAAAAACCGAAGATAATTTTTTACCGGACGGAACTCTCGCTACGAAAACCGCAAACAACAATCTGATTTTTATGTAAATAGGTAGAGTAGTGTGTTTATATCGATAGGTCTTTATTAAAAATTGCGATAGACGAAATGAGAACTCCAATTTACTACCCCCCTCTGTAAACCGTGGTCCATTGCAATAATTGACAGAATATAGTTATAGTACAGGGGCTCTGAAATCCCCGATACATATCCGAGCAGTCTCGTGACAGATTACTGGAATTTGCCCGATTACTGGAAATGCAGTTGCGTAATTATTAATTTCAACGATTTTTCCGATTTCAATAATACACGCGCACTTAATAAAATTAACTTTATAATGAAAACAATGGAACAATATAATAATAAAATAGTTTTTCTTTAAAAAAAGAAAATTGAAAAAGGTGCCGGCGATTTTTCAGAAGATTTAATCTAAAAATTTAACAAAAATGCAATAAAAAATAAAAAGTAATTATTCAACATATTCCGCAGCAAAATTTAAAAGAGGAATATTATTAGCCCTCTTTCAAAACAACACTCTCGGTACGGAAAATTCAAATTTCGGTAATACATTAAAAACCATATTAATTATTTCCGATGTTTTCAATACTTGGGGTTTTTACGAACGATTGACTCGTTAAATTGTTTCTGTATATTGTAATTTGGAATTTTTCGATGTATATTATATATCTCGGAAAATGTATTGTGTTCTCTATCGAATAATTGTTATTTTTTTACTTTTTAGTTGAAGTCAGATTAAAAAGACAAAAAAGAAGAAAAAAATTATTTTACTATTTTCAGTGTAATAATTTCGTCGTAACATTTTTGCCATAATATTTTTGTCAATGGTAGGACAAATGGCGCTATGGCGACTTCGATTTTCTTTATACGAATCTACAAGGTGCTTGGCTACTAAATCAGGAGACACGGATTCGAGACTTGTCTCGTTCCAGATCCGAATCGCTCCCAGGTTTATATTTCAATAACGGGGATATTCAAAGCCGGTAGAGCCCTTTATTTTCCTTACGTGCGCGATTTCTAATGAAAAATCCTATACCTGATTAATAATTAGCTCGTAAAATGTGTAAACAGATCTATAGAAAATGATATTTCTCTGATGCTTGTTCTACTATTTAATATAAGATTAAAAATTCGCTGAAATACGAAACTGAGCCGAGAACGTTTTCCAATTATTACGAAACAATAATAAAATGCATTAAGATGTTTCGGGAAAACTCCTGCCGGTCATAAGGTGGTCCATTCTTTTTTATACAATATCGCCCGATCAATAATACTTCGGCAATAGCTTTAAATGCGCGCCCAGCTAATACGTTGGTATTCTATGCGTAACTTTATATTAAAAAAAGTCTACCCTCACACTACTCTAAATTCCTTCACGACTGCAAAATTGGCGAACAGTAGGGCCTCTCTGTTAAATACCATTGACCAGCCGCAATTAATTGCTTTCTTTTTTCTTTTCATTCACTCTTGTTTTGTTTTGTTTTTTATTCTCTTTTTTGACCGTTTATTTTGTTTTGACGTCTCTTAGAAACAGTAGAATTTTTTGACGCCGGTGATTTCATTAAAAATTCCGGGAAATTTTCCAGCGATCGTGAGGCTCGATGTGTTGGAACATTTTTTTCCCTCCTACATAGTCTTGTATGTTGTACGTTTAACCGGCAAGGCCGTAACAGCGAATATGGGAACCTATCAAAGCGGATTGGACACGGCGACTTCGACTTCACGAAGGATAAAAGATGGCCTTATGTCGCAGTAGGAGGGGCGTTAGAGATAATTTTTTGCAGCATATGACGCGAAAGAGTGAAACATAACGAGGATGAGCAGCGTCGTCGAGGATTTCGTGAACGTTTGTTGGCTTATCTAGTTGGTCGTAGAGAAAGGATGTGCGAGTTCGTTCCGCGAATCTATATAGAACGAGATGCGGTCTCGAGACCCGGGAAGCCTTTTGCCGCTAGCACCACACTCCCATCATCGGCAGCATTAATTCTATACTTCTCGGTAGTGCGCCTGCTGACGACTCCTCTTCCTTCGCACATTGTCTAGTACGTTGAAATTAATGATTAAGCTTGTGACACAATACGGAGCGGGTAGTAACGCCCCCCAGTTAAATGATGTTCCGACGAAAAGTTATGTTAACCTGAACCGGGTCCCCTTTATGTTCTTTCAAGTTTAGGATATGCTGGAAATAGAGGAAAATCAGCGAAATGATACGCGATCGGTAGAAGGGGATTGAAAATCGTAATTTCCGATTATCATTGTGCGGATCGCACTTGATTTTCTTTCATTCAGGTATGCGTTACACAAAACGTCACCGGGTGACAGCATTTAAAAAGCGACCGAGAACTTATCGGAATTTAAGTTAACCTTTTCGGAACCGGTTTCGTTTGATTATTTATTATTAATATTTACGAAGACCCGGAGGACCCGAACTTACAGACCTGTGCGAGTATTACAGCGAGATGTACTCGAGTGAGGGCAAGCAGCTTACGAGTTACATTATAGTCATCTTGCTACCGACAGTGGCGGAATATCAGACGCAATTATTAAAAATCACTGTGAATTCTCGAAAGTATTTATTAAGAGTTATAAAAGCTGCCGTCGTTTTGTTTAATTTACAAATAAAAGACGGTGTTACTGAGAAATGAAAAATATTTATCGTGATAATAATAATAATAATAATAATAATAATAATAATAGTCGTTGAACTCAACACGTTCATTCATAACCAGATAAAGGCCATCCGCGTGACGACTTCATAGTATTATCATCCGCACCCGACCGCCAATCTCTAAGTAGAAGAAAGAAAGAGTATATAATGTTCCAGATAATCGCAAAAGCTTAAACTTATCAGATTTCTGGATATTCAATTAGAAATAAATATCGATAGACTACAGATGGTTTATAAACGGTTTCTGCTGTCGATACGACAGTAAATACGCTTCGTCTCCTCTCGTAATTATTGCGTAAATCTGTAACCGGACGATCTTCTTCGATATAAATATTTGACCGAACATCCGTACCGTAATTGAACGTTTCAAAAGAATTTTCTCGGGCATTCCGCAACCATGCGGCAACCATTCGATCTGTGTTGCCCGGGCGAACGGATTATTAGACAAAAGCCGGTTGTCAGGCTCGAAAAGAATGTTCTCAACGGGGACAGGTACGGAAGATCGGAACTGAACGGTCTGTCTGGAGTTGAACCAGCTTTTGTTCTCCGGTGAAAAGACGGGGAATCTAGACACGTGAAGCCCGCGATACTCATACGCAAATGTTCGTTGTGCAGAAAATATATGGAAATATCATTTCACTGTTTTCATAGCTGGGACTGCTACCGAACACGGAAGAAAATCCTTCGCGATAAACTAGACGAAATCGACACGGAAATGAGTTATTATATGATCTATGGTGTTGACATTCGGCAGCCAAGAGTGCGTACACGTGTGGTGGTGGACTGATTGTTGAACAATCCGAGAAGAAGCCTTACACTATTATTGCCTGGACTGCGTCTGACCGTTTAGATATCCGAACGTAAACCTTGAAATACGATAACCTCCCGTTTCCCGAATTTTCCGAAGACCGGATACATTCTGGATACGGTTGTTGGAATATATACAAGCGTAAAACGTTGTTATTGTTCACTTAAATCGCGATAAGTTATGCCCCGTGAAAAAGCTATAAACTTAATTGGAAACAAGTTTGTCGGTAAAAATAGACTCGTATTCGACGAAATTAGCCGATCAGTTTCCCGCGCGAAACTAAAGAAATCGAAACTAGTAATTTGAATGAAAAGTATATCAAATGTGCCCGCTCAGCGTGTATGCGTATAGTTCTTGCGACCGTCGAAAACGACGAAATATACTCTAGCGGGGAGTTAGTTTTAAGGTAAACCGCTGCGCTCGTACCGATATCGATAAAAAAGCTTCGTGTAAATAAGAGTTTGCGTTCGTAGCGACTGTTTGAATAAGTAAATTCGGACGATAATCATAAGTGTGTCCGGACTTCACAAAATTTCACAATGGATATCGTAAAAACGGTAAAGTATAAGTAGGTTGGTTGATTTCGAAACGTTTTTTTCGAGCTAGAATTTATATCCTCCACAACCGCACTTGCGAAGGAAATGCGTGAAATAAATTTGATCGAAGAACGTTACCGGCGTCATTAAAGTAAAGTAAAACAAGTCCTTTACAGGGGGCGTCAGAGATTATGTGAAGTTAAGCTTCTCCTAATGTGTACTTAAGGTTTTAATGGATCTGATGAGAATACTGGGGCCGGTTCCTTTCTCCATTTGGAATGATCCGCCTTTACTTTCCCAGATTTCTCTGGTACACAATTTAATTTCACATTAGGTGGTAAATACCTGGGAACGATTCGGATCCGGAACAAGACAAGTGTCTCGGTGACCTATGAAACCCTTCTGATTTGGTAGTCAAGCATCTTAACCGCTAAGCTACCGCGCTGCCACCAGCGTCATTAGGTTATTAAAAAATTATTCACCGTCCGATATAACAATTTTCCAGTTTTCTATACCGAAATACACCTTCAAATTTGGTCGCCATATATTTTTTTGTGTACGGCTTCACTCAAAAGTTCCATTATGCACTGAAAATGACAAAAAAAAAAAAAACGAAAATTTAGCTCGCTGATTTTTTTTTGAGGATAATATTTATTTTTGCTTCTTTTTTTTTTGTATTTATTAAAATTCTAAAATATATAGACGGAAAAAAAAGGGAAAAAAACTTTATCGCCCTAGGTTAATTTAAAAAAAAAAAAAAACGCGAAATAAAGTAAAAATATTGCAAGTAAAATTTCTTTACGACGCCAAACACATTTCTTGTCTACGTTTAATTTTCTGTATAAACAGAAGAAGCTATTTGCGAAAGTCGAAAGTCATTTCTTCGAATTCGACTATTTAACTGATACGCCGGTAAAGTGTAGACGCCTTTACAAATTATGAATTGTCCCATCAGAGCTACAAGAAGATGAACAGAACCACGTACTGCAATTAGCAATAACGGCGCATTCATAACACCTTCGATGATAAATATGCTATTTGTGAAAGTGATTTGCGGAAATAATACGTTTGCGAACAGTGGTACACACGTCAAACGTGAAAAATACGTTTTTCCTAACATTTTTGATTTATTAACAATTTACGCGAAAAAATAACTCCGATTTTTTGAGCATACTTAGTTCCACCCCTCGCTATACACAAACAAACGTTAGATAATGTTTTTATCGAAGTTGACGCCCTTACACGGGCCGCCTTTTGAAGGATTAATTTTACTATTAAAGGAGAAATAGAAAAAAGGAAATAAGGAAAATTCCGTAAGGAAAAAGTGTGACAGAAATAACGGGAAAAAAATAAGTTACCTGTTAAAACCGGTCTCGGGGGAGTAAACAAAAAAACAACACTAAATCGTGCCGCTGTGACCAAACTTTATATAATACAAATTAAATTGATTTTTCCTCCAGATGCGACAACATTCTGCGGTATTATTATTATCATTATTATTCCCCTTTTTTTTTCTTTTTTTGTTCCTAATTAAACGGAGCCCGATATATGTCATTTTGCTCGATGCGTACACAGAAGTGAAATTAAAGCCGGATGACGGATTTGCACGAGCCGGGCACCATTATTAATCGGTGTCTCGAAGCAGCCAGTTTGTGAAAGACAAAAACTCTAGAGGGCGACTTTAATAACGATTCGTGTTAACTTGATGAAGGTGTAGATCTGAAACGATAACGTTATGCAGAGAAGCCAACCAGAGAGAGAATGTCTATAGAGCGCGTGTGATGATGATGGGTACGTATGTTATACGGGTTATTTAGAAAGAGCCGCGTCTTCGGCGTGTAGAGAACCATCGATAGGTAAAAAATAGCCCGGTCAGAGACGGGGTTTTACTTTGAGAAAAACATCATAAAAGAGCAGTGTGTTCGGTGTGTGTGGTCCGACGGTCCGGTCTGAGTGCGGTTGATTTACGAGTGGCGTGTTCCTCTAGACGACAGGCTAGAGCATCGGGCGCACACGAACGTCTCATAGCATGGTCGAGTGGTCACGAACGAACGAAACGCTTCGCACGAACTGCTCAATCCGAATAATAGATCTTTTATTCTTTAACACCACTCTGGCCGACCGACCCCGTTCTCTCTTTATTACCTCCACCGTCCGACGCGCCCCTCCATTTTCCTATCCATTTCTAATGTTTACCGCTAAACTTCATGCGGCCTGACATCGCTAATCCGTTTACTGCGATCTCACGATGGACCGACGGTCGCTGTTGTTCAAATGCTGCCTCGAGTGCGCTGCAACGTCGAAATTTCCGACTAAAACGTAACGACAGGAAATTCGTCTCACGCACTACTATTCCAGAAGTGATCACGATCCGCCGACAACGACATCGTCGTCAACAATGCTGTGCGCATTCTGTTCTCCGGTCGGCTGCTGGAACGTTGTAAGGACGAGTTTTTAAAATGGCTGTCGCGAAAGTTCGGCTCGTCCAAGATTTTCCCAGTTGATCTGCTGACATTTAATTAGTGAAAAGCACAGTCTGCCGCCCGAGTTGTCGGAAAACATTTTTCGTTTAATCTTCAAAGGATCTCCGTTTATCGTTACAACGTTAAAAGCAGAGCTGGGCCTCTATTGCAAGATTGCACATTTAAACCGCCGTTGTCGACCGCAGTGTCCACACAATGACTGCGCCTATACGGCTATCTAATTGGTCATATATGCCGCTTTAATTAATATGTACCGAGTATAATATTATTTGTCAAAGGCTGGTTCGTTGACATCAATCATTACGGGCGATTAGAATAACGAAACCTCGGTTAATTTAAAAATATCCGAATGATAACAGTTTTGATCTTTCGATAATGTCGAACACTGCTGCTCAAAAATTTGTTTGCGTGAAAAATAATAAACAATACGTAAATAAATCAGAATAAATAAACGCGCATTGTCATTGTCATTGTCATTTTCATTCTCATCATTATTATTGTTATTGTTATTATTATTATTATTATTCGTGTACTACTTTTTAAAGATTAAAACTGTTATCGGAACATTTTAATAGTAATGTGTTATTGTATACAATCGTCCGTACTTAATATTGCTGATGAACTGCACGATTCCCCTGATAAATCCCTCATTTTAGAGCTTTTGTGATTAACATAATTACCAGTCATGTTAAATATAATCAATTGTATTGTAGCGGCAGTCACCATTTTGTAACTGATTTTCCTGAAAAAATCAGCTCCGGTCGAGAATATTACACACAATATTGTGATCGTATACATGTCTAATTTTACACATACCCCTGGTTTCATCAAACAATTTATTACCATCTCCCTAGACTACTCAATTATTCAAGTTATTAAGTTAAACCTCTTTTGAACCGAAAAAAAAAAAAAATTGGCAGCTATACAATTTTGTGCTTGATATTATGTTCCCACAAGAAGTTTTTGCTGTAGGGTTTATGTAACTGTGGACGAACATAGATATCAGTGGCCACCAATGATCAGTGCTCACCTTAATGGATCACAGCCATGAAGTGTGAGCCGACCACATAGTTTCCCATGTCTCTGCCTTATGATCCCGGAAAAAGGATGACCCTAATTATGGAAGAGGAGTGCCTTCGGGCATTGGACTATATATTGCTGCCTTAGCGACCAAATTCAATTATGATCCGACACTTGGAAATCTTAAAATTTCCGAATTATTTATGTAGTTCAGTTTTCCGTTTACTGACAATTAGCGATCCTCTCTTGAACGGGATTGGCAAGCAGCTCAACAGTTGAAAGAGTTGAGCTTTCACACGTTTTGTGCAAAGTCCTAAACTGAGTTGTTTATTTAACCATCTATCTTGGCTAAACTTTCAATCGCACTCTCTTTTCTCCGACATTTTCTCCGTTTTTTCATCTGCATCTGTGGTTTTCTTTTTACACCCCTCTTCTGCATATTTTATAATCCTGATATCACGTTTTATTTGAATGTTCCACCTTCTCTGCTAAATAGTTGCTCTTCTATCATACTCGGTATCCCTATTACCCCGGTGCTTCTTATATTCCCTCATTTTGCTTCTGTTATTCCTGTCCTCGAATTATTTTTATACCGTATAAATATTTAAGAATGCAACTTTATTTTCTCTTTCTTTCCCCTTTTCTTCAAGCTAATTTACCCCTTAGTAAATCCATTAAAATAAGAAAATAAACATACTGGTGCGATTATCTCGACAGCTTTGAAAATATCGAGGCAACTTTCCATTCTATTTTATGATTTCTCGTAATTTCTAGACAGCTCGAAAAAATAAATAAATAAATAAATAAATATCGAACGATTGAAAGATTAAAATTTCGACGTTTTTTTTTTTTTTTTCTTCTTCTTAAGCGCCATGTATAGCGAAGAAGCTAGAGACACAAAACCAACGATGAATAATATCTTAACTCGTTTTAGGAATTCAAACAGCCGATGGTTGTGTTATTTAGCGGAACAAATACTTTAGATTGCACCATGTTGTCGGATTGTAAAATGGACGGGCAATTGACAGACGCTGCACAGTCATGTGGCAGCAACGTAATGAAGGCGATGGTTTTTTATGCAATAGATGCGTGCGCGTTAATTAAATGTACCCCATAATTATCAGAAAAAAAAAAAACTAGATTAGAAATAATAATAATGGTACTATCCGGAAGCGACAAAAAAATTTTGTTGAATCTGTTAAACGGGAAAAATTTAAGACTTTTGAAAAGAGGATACAATATTTTTTGATGAGGATCGCATCTAATGCAAGTACGTGTGCATAAAAATGAATGATTCCACAATTAAACGTTGTTGTCAAAGCGTCTAGCTGTTTTTCCGTCTTATTTAGTTATTTACTTTTTTACCTTCCGTATCTGCAGTCAGTTGATCACATTTTAATTTTTGCTTTACCGAAATTTTTCGGATATTTGTTCAGAGCGACCATATTTAGAGCCGACATCTAAAACGGACAGGAAGGGTCATTTGCTGGAAATCTCCGATATACTGCTACAATGAACACTACAAGCTGTTAAAACTACTGAAAATGATAATAGATGAATAGAGACGTACTCACATCCAGTTTAATTTTTCTAACAAAACGCCCTGTTGTGTAAATGCTCAATAGTTTTAATTAAAAATAAAATATTAATGATTAAACTGAATTCTAATCGTGTATTATCATTTCTAGCATAACAAAATAACTTGGCCGCTCCAGTTCGCATATACGTAATAATAATAGTAATAAAAATGTCTGAACACGGTGGTCCAAGTTGAATTTAATAATAATAATAATAATAATAATAATAATAATAATAATAATAATAATAATAATAATAATAATAATAATAATAATAATAATAATAATAATAATAATAAAAAGGATCCGATGATTGCTCTGAACACCATTCACCATATTTTTCTATAATTAATATGTCGAAAACGCGCTTGCTTTGCGTTGAGAGTTGTTTTATTTTTTGTATTTCATCGATTTCCCATTATTCTTTTTTTGTTCAGTTTTGCCGATTAATCCTCCTGAAGTATTTATTCCAACTTAACTTTCAAAATTGATAAATCTATGATACTGTCAGTTCGTTCTAGTATAACCATTTTCATCGATACCTAGAGTATGCTGTGAGTCCTTTCCGAAGTTCTTTCGCTTTTCTCCGTACAAACGAATTAGCTTCGCTCTTTTATTCCCTCTAATTTTCTTCTGATCACCTTTCTTCCGAATCATTATTTCTGACTTTGTGAGCGCTCTTAAACCTTTTCCCTCCCTTACGATTACTTCTGCGACTTCATTATTTTCCGTATAGAACTTTCTTCGCATCATTCCACTCGGGTTGATTTCTTGCGCTCCTGACACATTCATCGAAAACAAGCGACACTGATTGTTTAGCTCGGGCTACCGTTTTACCTTTCCTACTTTTTTCTTAAAAATACGTGTCACTTTTTAACGGTCTACCGCTGTTTTTAGAAGTTTCCATTTCAATTCCTCTCAGGTTGAATATTAACGCCTGTCGCTTTTCTAATAGTTATTCTCATCTTTCAACCTATTCATAGAAATCCCATTTTTCTCTGCAAGCCTTCTTTACACTTCTTGGATTCGCTTAAACCGTATTTTATCACATCCCTAACGATTTCGATTTTCCTTAGTTTCTCTTATACCTCTCCAATCGAGTAACGCAGCTGTCCGTGTAACGTTAATCATGTGTGTTCGTCCTTAAGTTTGATTTCCTACTTCCATTTAATAGTTTTATATCCTGCCTTTTTCTACATACATTCCGTGTATCGTTTAAAATTCCACACACGTATTTCATTCACAATTCGTAATATTTTTTTTTTTTTGCTAATTTTGCGTTCCGTTTGATTTCATTGGCCGCGTATAATGTCAATCTCACGTTGCGGGTAATAAATGGAACATTATTCTGTTTTGAAGTAAATTTCTACGCCGGCAGTTACACTGTATAATCTAGACAAAACAGGAGTCGGATACGGTCATTTTTAAATGTTTTTTAAATAATTTTAATTGTTTTCGAAAAATGTTTAAGTTTATAAGTATAACAAAGTTTAAGTGACGTCAATTTATGTTTCCAATTTAAAAATAATAATTGTTACATTATACGTGCGAGTAGTGAATGGAAACTCATATAACGTAAATATAACATTAAGCAGCTGCAACGTTGGACAATTATTTATTTAATTATTAATTTATTTGTTTTTGTAATAATTGGAAAATTCGGAAACAAATTGACTTTAACATTACTGCACAAGCTACCCCACCTTTTAGAGAGCTGCAAGGTCAAAAATCGCACGTTTCGTAGCTTTATTTACTTTTTTTTCTTCGTGAGATCATAGGAAACTGTGAAACCTCAAAAATTATAAAATTAAAGGATCCAAAAGAATTAAACGTAATATATTCCTCTTACATACATAGATATATACATATATAGGTATATATACATATATATATACACACACACACACACACACACACACACACACATATATATATATATATATATATATATATATATATATATATATATATATATATTACCATGCTAGCTAGCTTTTGAGATATTTTAGTCCCAATTTAAAGTATTGGTATTCATTTTTTTTCTAATAAATGTGTTATCTAAACGCTGCACAGTGCGAAGTAAGCTAATTATAAAACCGAAGATTTGGACAAGCCCGGCGATTATCCACTACTGACTTTTGTGTCTAACTGAAACGGAATTTAACAAATGTGCTACTGCATAAAACGCGTTTACTTAGTCTAAAAGTATTCACTGAAATTTTTTTTTTTTTAAATTCAATTCGATTGGGATCATCTACACTGTACGGGTACTTAGAACAGCACAAGCGACAATTTTGATACTTTGAACGTACGGCAGTTGGACTCAAATTTCACTCGAATGCACTGGCTAATTAAGCTATATTGTGGCTATGTTACTAATGGAAGTATGAAGTATGTAATATATTATTATATAGTGAAGTATGGTTTCTGTAGTGTCGGGGTTCTTCGTTTAAACTGCAGTTACGGGGGAAATCTATTCTCCCGATTTAGACGATTCCGGAAATACCGCGCCACTGATTATATTAAGATAGTATTAAGATGTTTACAATAGTAATTGTTACGAAACCATTAATGTATGCTGAGGGTTCCGAAGACAGAGCCGTACATGAAGTTGAAGGTCATAAATTCTCAACAGAAGTCTGTTGATGATAATTTGAAGTTCACCCCAGTAGACCTGAAAGAGAAAAAAGAAGCGGCAAACACGAATGTGTTACAGCGTAACTGCAAATGCCGACAATTCTACAGTTCGGATTTTCAATCTGATATGATCCTAAAAGAAGAAGTTAGTGTTTCCAGATATTTCTGACTGTAAATTTAACGCTTGCCTAATGACGATCTTTTTAATCTAACGGAAAGGGGAGATTAATCGTTTCTTCTTTCGGGGAGTGGTCGACCTGCAGCGATTTTTCATAATTTTCACAGAGCCGCGAACAAAAGCAAACAGAACTTGAAAGAGCATTAATTTCACAGCCTCTGGTGGCTGATCTGAATTCTGTTTGTTGCCGAGCGCACGCAAAACAATTGCCATTTGACGAGTTGATAGTGTTCCGTAAGACGGAGAAGTATTGCGTATGGCGAGCGGCTGGTTCGGGACACGCATGTAACGATTTGCATTGGCAAACTGGCAAATGTTTGTCAACTATTGTGTGTTTGTCTTCCGACGTGGCGCTCGTTCGGTCTTGCTTTCTCCCGAGCCTTCATTTAACGGTCGCCTTGTTCTAGCTTTCGACTGGAAACTCGTGTCGCCGGCGAAAAATGTAACGAACTCGTTTGTGTATGTTTATTTATGATGAAATTCCGCGTCTGCATCGTTATTGTATTGCGTTACATAAATGCAATTTCTAGCCGACACACATCCGCTGCCGTTGACAACGCTGACACATTTGTGTGTCTACATTTGTCATTGGCGCTTTTGACACAGCTGCTCGACGTGTCTACGGTAATTTATTCATACGGGCCATTTTAAAATTAACGCGCCTCACTCTATACACTATTTGAATACATTATACGTACGTGCGCCCCCCCATCTGTTTTACTTTCTTTTCTAGCCTAATTTTAGTTCGCATTTACAATAAAATACCTTCGCGCGCGTCGAACTTAATCGAATTTCCCCGTCCCGTTTTCGAAATTTATTTTACCGGCATTCTCGCGAAAACGTCAATGCGACGCAGACGAGAAGCACGATATGCAGCCAAAAGTCAGATAATCGAAGAGTCACGAAAACGCGAAACCTAAAAGCTATCCGAACGAAGACAAATTTGTCCGATTTTGGCGCGAATATTTTACGCCCCCCCGTCCCTCCACCGTGTTTTTGCTTATTTACCTTTTCTAGTAGTCGGGTAAATAGTACCGCAAGAATGGCTGCAATCGACTTTTGTCCCTATACCAAAAAAGGGAAACGTCATCAAATGTCAAAACTACAAACTAATCAGCTTAACAGGCCACATATTAAAGATATTCATAAAGATAATACACGGTCGAATTAGCAAGAAATGCGAGGAAGGAATTGATCAAACACACAGTTCGGATTCCGGAAATCACTCGGAGCAAGAAAACCACTAGTGTGCGTGACGACATTGATACAAAGATGTTGGGAATACAACAATGACGTAATGTTTCCTGGAGCTACAGAAGCCATTTGATACGGTAAAGCATGACAGAGTAATAAGTTGTTTGGAAAAAGCTGGAGTAGACCAACAAGATATAAATATAATAAAACAAATATATCGGAGACAGAGAGCAGCCTTGAAAACGGATTATGGCTTTACAGATTACATACCAATTAATAAAGGTGTACGACAAGGATGCGCGATATGTGGCCGCTATTGTTCAATCTGTGTGCAGAGAATTATATAGAGCAAATACTAAAGGAATCTGAAAGGGGCATCAAAGTAAATGGACGGATAATAAACAGTATTAGATACGTAGACGACGTGGCGTTAGTAGTACAAAATACGGTACAGTATATACAAATATTACTGAATAAAATCGTATCGGCGCCATGGAAAACTCCGGATTACGCCTAAACACGCAGAAAACAAAAGTGAATAGTATACTGGTCAAGGATAAAACTATAAGTGGAGAAGCCATTGAAGTGGTCAAATCGTTTAAATACCTTGGGTATCTGTTAAATGACGAGGTGAATCCGGATAAAGAAATCAGATCGAGGATCGAACAAGCAAGATTAGCCTTTAGTAAAATGAGATCTCTGTTCAGCGATAAATATCTTAGCCGCAAATTAAGATATACGATGGTCAAATGCTATGTATATTCAGTTTTATTATACGGGGTAAAGGCATGGACTTTAAAAAGTGCAAGCTTAAAAAACCTAAACGCGTTCGAAATGTGGGTCTTCGGAAGAATTTTGAAAATATATCAAATAAAAAAGTTTTTGAAAGAATGGAGCAAAACAGAGAGCTAGTAACCATCACCAAAAAAAAAAGGAAGCTAGCGTACTTAGGACACGCATTATGGAGACACGATAGTAATGAACTCTGGCGCAGTTAGTTATACGAGGCAAAATGGAAGACCGTAGACGAAAAGGACGCAGAAGACTGCCATGGATACTATAAGAATGGACGGGCCGGTCAACCAACAAATTACTTCATTCGGCCAGGAACAGATGCAGTCTTTCACAAATTGCGGCCAACCTTCGTTAACGGAGATGGCACTAGAAGAAGAAGAAGAAGAAGTGTTCCATCACTTAATTTTTTGCATTATTGAAATCATCATAACATGACCTAAACATACAAGTCGCGCTCATAGCCTAGCTGTTGCAATTTTTGCAGGGAGTTAAAAAAAAGGTAGTGTTTTCTATTATTTTTTTTTACGGGGAATAAAAAATCTATCAACAGAATTTGTAGTATTTGCTTTCAGGAATGTTATTTATACTCAAATTTGAAATCCTTTCTCAACTACTATAGTTTGCTGTTGTCTCAAGAATTAAAAGTTTAAAAGACATTATTTTTCTGCTTTTTTATTTGTAGTTAGTGTTGTGCATTTCGAATTTCAGCTTTCTACAACCTACAGATGTTATTGGGTATTTTAATCATCTTAAGTGAATATAATATATACGCGTGTGCAACAGCCAATTTTTTGCTTAAAATGGAATATCCAATTTCGAGTACAGTTAATTGTATAAAGTTGAAATGTTGGTACCGTTTGTAAATCTTTTAATTTCGCAGCAAATTTTAGTTATGTTTTTATCTATATTAGGAAAAAAATTACAATGCCTTCAAAATCCGATTAGAAGAAGACGAAGTAGTCGGTTATACAACAATTGGGCCGAAAAAAAGGTAACACATTCCTTTTTATCAAACTTCGTTTATAATCAACTGGCGATATTTCATATTTCGGCATTATTACGGAGATGGATGCACATATCTTTTTTTTTTTTTTTTTTTTTTTGTTTTTTTTCTTTTTTAAATGGGTTCGTCAACATGGACATTCTTCTCTGCCAGCTCTAACTACTAGAGCGCCCTATCCCCGGTTTTAATAAATACTAAAAGCAACGCGACATTTTACAGCTTCTTTTTTCTACCGATTCTTTTATTATTATTATTATTATTATATACCATTATATATATTTATTATTAAATACGCTTTTAATTTCACATCTCGAACTATTTCGTGTTTTAGCCGTTGTTATGACCGCGGTCTATATAAATTGATCCCTTTTATCGATGTAGTTTTCGAGAAATCGATCGAGCAAGTTAAAATGTTGTAAATTGTTCTGTTTTCAAGCTAGGATAGCGTTGTCGATATATAAGGAATAATGATAACTTTTGGTGACCCTTCCATTCACCTCATCCTTTACAAAGCTATAATTCGTTCCAGAATCGATTACTGCTCCTTCATCTAAGGAAACTCCTCTAAATCTCTCCTCACCAAACTGGACAAAGTTCAAAACTGCTGCCTTCGGTTGTGCATTGGAGCGCTAAAACCTTCTCCCATTCCTGCTATCCTCTCTGAATCTGCTTTGCAACCACTGTTTATCCGCAGATCGCAGATTGGTTATAATTTTCTAATTAAACGGCTTTCTGTGTCCTCATCTAATCTTATCTCTTCCTATCTTAGTATTAAAAACCAATGGCGTTTTGCTCCTCACAAAATCCCAATCCTTTCTCTCGTAGCAGCTCGAGTCTCCAATTTTTCGCCTTATGTCTTTTCTTATTCCAAGCTTTCTTACTTTTCCCATGACTTTTCCAGCATTTGGCAGACTATTAATCTCTCTCCCTCTCCAAACCAGCTCCACCGCACATTCTTCAATCCAAGCCGAATTCCTCCACATGCTGGACACATCTTCTCATCTAACATTCTTTACTGACGGTTCTAAAAACGAAAATGGGGTGGGCGGCGCGTTTACCTCCCTCTCACTTAATCACTCTGAGTCCTTCAAGCTTCCTTCCTTCTGTTCTATCTTCACAGCGGAGTCTATCTCCATTTTACGCGCAGTCTCGTTCATTCCATCCATAAGAGAGATCAGTAAATGTCTGATTGTCTCCGATTCTAAAAGTGTTCTTCAAGTCATCTCTTCTCCTCCTTCTCATTCCTCCAATTCTATCATTCTTTTAATTCGTTTTCTTATATCCAATTTACTTTCATCCTGTTCCATTACTATTGACCTTTTGTAGGTTCCTAGCCATTCTCTGGCATCGAGGGCAACGAGTTAGCGGACTTTTTAGCCCGTTCGGCCGCCCGCGATGGTCCTTTATTCTGCAAAATTCCTACCCCGGACATCCTCCTTCTTTCCTCAGCTAATCATTCCCGACTATGGTCGGACATCTATCCTTCTCTATTTTCTACTCCCGTCTCTCATTATCTTCAAAATTCAACCGGTTCCCTCTTCCCAGCCGTGGTTTCAATCCTATTCTTATCAACGCTCCGCGATCATTTCCTTAATCAGACTGCGTATTAATCACTCACTTCTACCCTCTTCACGTTTTCGTTTTTCCCTGTCCCCTTCTCCCGATTGTCCCCTTCATAATTCCATCTCTCCTCTCATATGTGATGCAAACCACATCTTCTTTGAATGCCCTGCCCTTGATTCCGAGCGCTTTGTTTTGTACTCGAAAATCTTGGCACCGGGTCTTCCTGCTCCGTATAATTCTTCCTTTGTCCTTTCCTTTCCATCTCCAGATATAATCCCTGTACTCCAATCTTTCCTAAGCTCTATTTCTAATCGTCTCTTTATTTAACCCCTTCCTTAATTTCTGTTGTTGTTGGGTCAATGCCGCTGGCGCGCCCAAAAAAAACAAAAAAAAAAAAAACAAAAAACTTTTAGAAATTTATTACACGCGCCACGAATACGAGTACGAATCACTCCGAACGCTAGTTGCATTATATTATCGAAGTTTCGAATATATGACTTCGAGTTGATATTTCATATTCCGTTTTATGCGCCTTACCATTGTCGAAAAATAAAACGAGAGTCTCTTCGGGCAGACACACGAATGCATGAATATTATCTTACGAGCAGCTCCGGCTTTGCTTTATTCTTTCAATCGGCATAAGAAGAATTCTATCTATGCTGTTTCGTTGAACCGTCATTAGCCGTATTTACAACATTATTAGTATCGTTACATTTGTTTGTATCATTGACAACAGTTAAATTATTTACAACATTCGACATTGGAGGAGGTGTAACTGTCGAAAGGAAAGGACAATATACGAGTTAGGAGACGATATAGTTGCGCATTTCAAGTGCGTCTACGTGTCGTGAAAAGACGGCGTCAATGCATGCGAAATTGCATGATGTGGAAATGGTCGGTTCATTCTTCAGTTCTGGTCTGAATTTTGCGCGCATAAATTCTGTAAATGTAGGACCGTACGACTCTTGTAAATCCAAGTTAAAATCAACATCGAGAACTTCGTCCATTTCAACGAATCCATGTTAAATGAGAAAACTTGCGGTGACGAATTCGCGATCCATGAACCGGGTCCCGATCATCACTTTCTTCTCTAGGAGTAAAGGTTGACCATCGCCAATCTTGGTTGGTACCGATGAGAAGGCGACATCCATTTTCACGATCACTTGTATAGCGGCTGCCAGATAATTCCGCTGCAGAACTCTTATTACTTGATCGCTTGTAAATCTGTATCTGGCAAACTGGCGATAGTTAACGGAGGTCGCGCCGGTAAACGCTGTGTGGCCATACCCCCGAACAGGCGCCCATGATCATACATATTCAAGTCAAAAACTTATCTGTCCGAGAAGAGCGGATCGGATCATACTGCATTCATCGATGAAAACGATTTGAACATTTGCGAACGCTGCGCGAAACGCGTTCAGTGCTTCCACTTGGAAGACCGTTATCTTTTGCGAGTTCTTGATATGAAAGACAGCGAGTACAGTGGACCATCCGGTATATAGATATAAATAATACTTTTTTTGCGTTTTCATGGTAACATTTTATGGTAAAATTTCGTGGGACATTCCGTGTGACATTTTGTTGGACGGACAAATTTTTAGAATGGCTCCCAACCATAAGACATATTCTCGTAAAAAAAAAAGAAAAAAAAAATATGCAAGGCCAAAGCCGTTTTTTTTAAACATCGTTAATAGAATTACGAAAAAAAAAAAATAATAATAAATAAATACATATAATAATTGAAACCAATGACCAAAATTTAATATAAACAGTTATGGATAAAAAGCAAAAATACAATCCGTAATTAGGAATAATGAGTTATATTGTAATTGTATATTAAATGAAGTTCTCTTTTCACTTATTTATGCGATATGATTTTATAGAGGCTTTGGGTTCTGAAATATTTTATTTAATATAACTCGATTCTCGAGACATCACTGTGCGAACATCTCTTTTTTTTTTTTTTTTTTTAAATTTATTTATTTATTTTTTTTAATTTATTTATTTATTTTTAACATATAAAGCTTTAATGTGGTTAGGGGTGGAAACCATCCAATTAAGTTTTTGGTTTCCTCCTGTGCGAACATCTCTTGGACACTTCAGTTCCTCGGTAAGATCTACGGTAAAATTTAATGGCTATGTTATTGTTAAAAAAAAAAAAATAATAATTTTTAATGTTTTCGTAGCGCGGAAAAAGTTTATTTTTTTTATACCACCCATTTCTTTTAATTTAAACCCCGGCGTGAAAATATTGTCATCAGTACTGCATTTCAGGTGATAAAGTTTGGCCCTGGAGTTGTGTCGTCTTTGTTTTGTACTATTATATATGTATATATATATATATATATATATATATATATATATATATGTATATTATAAGTGCACAGTAATGACCATGATTACGTGAAAATCGTTCCGAAATTATGTAACGTTTTTCGGTTACATTTTTAAAAAATTATATTTAAAATTTTTACAATTTAAAAAAAAAAAAATTAACGTATTTGAAATAATTTCTTTATGTAAATATTACATAACGGCTAGAGTCACCAGAATGTTTGCCTCTCGCAAAGTCCGAAACTTAAGAGTTTTGTCTGCGGACATATACACGTATATATTATGCATTTTCGGTTACCAAATATGGTTTCGTACACGTAAGATCGATGTAAAAATCAAAAAAAGCATAGTGAAACTAACGGGCTAGTCTGTAACGTGCTCGGATGCCGTACCTATTACAAGTTCTCACTTCCGTTGACGGTCTCAGTAGCAAACAAACACTATCGGCCATCGGTATAGGAAGATCGTACTGATTGGGAAAAATATCAACAAATGGACAAAAATGTGAATCTCTATCGCTAAATATCAAAACCATACTATTCGGATGTTGTGTTAAATTGTCAAAAATAACTCGACATTACCGGCGAATCCTGGAAATATCACGGACAATGAACCGTAGTAATTATATATTCATATCGGCAGAAACACATGGCTAATCGGTAACTAAGCGATAGCACACTAAAAGCACCAAATCCGGATGGGTACGGATAGGAAATTGAAAATTTATCACTTCTGAAATCACTCGTAGTCGTAGTCAGGTACGGCGAAGACATACCATTAATGTGTCTTTCACGATACGAGAAGTCTTTTTAGCTAAACTAGAAACATTTTTCAACAAACTCGTTCGCCTTACGGGATTATTTGGTTGATTTCAATCCGATATTTTTTAATGACGGCGTGTTTTTCTGACATTTTTAAGATAAACTTTAATTAATTGGTGCATAAGAATTTATGAAAACGTTGTACAGGTGCGCAGCAGTTTTCAGTGGTCCGACTTTGATCAAATTTTTGTAAACTATTTTTCTTTTCAGGCTAGGAAATCACGTCTTCGTTCACTGATTCTTAACGAAGTTATGGACATTTATGAGAATGTTTCTTATAATACGTAGATATATCATGGTGGAGAAATCGTTTCTCTCTTTGTAAAGCCAGAGTTACATAATAAAAAAAAAACTTACGAAAACTTTGTACAGCAGCTGAGGAATTTTCAGCAATCTGTTTTAATCCCTTTTTTTTTTCAAAATGATCGCGCGGGAACAGTTAGTTTAAATATAATTTAGATTTTTTTGTTTTGAAAGACTTTCCGCTGTCAAATTTGAATTTATTTACGCGTTTGCTTCATTCAGATCTTTTTGAATTATATAGACATAAATAAATTCATAAAAAATTAAAAATATAAACGTACCAACAAATATTAAAGTTCCCGTTTATGTTGCGTTGTATTCAAAATTTCGATATATACTCTGGTGCTTATTTAGCAGCATTCTATCAATGAACAATTATTAAATAACATAGTATAGAGCAAGTACACAGGGACTCCGAAATGAACTAGATGGATTGATAAAAGAAGCGAGCAAACTAGTGCTGCGGCCATATAGTATAATGAAAAGTTTAAAATCACTTTGACTTCCAAAATTACATTCATCACACATAGTGAGAATAATAGCCGTTCGGAGAAAAGCTAGTGAGAAGTTACCAAATAAAAAAAAATAGCAATATCACCGGTAGAAAAAATAATTAACAAAAATTATAAAACATTTAATGCGCAACACATTAAATATTATTGGTAAGATTCAGAGAAAGAAATAATAACGTGATACATTTTGAATCGGAACGTCATCACATCGGGAGTAACGGTGACAGAGAGTAGCGAGGGAAGCCAATAACAGAATGGAAAAAATAATGTTGCCATGGAAGATATTACATTGAGGACGAATGGCAAAAGGGTGTGTGAAAAAGTCGGTTGCAATATTGAGAGGAAAAAATATTTCGAAATCCAGAAAATTATAAAGAAGAGGCGTGCTTTATAAACGAAATGGGCGAATGTTTACGCATCGTAAATGCCGAATGAGGCACACATGAATTGTGGAAGCCCATGTGGGGATAGATGGTAATGAAATAGTGGATAAAGCAGCAAAATCAGCGGCTGACGAGGTTGCTTCACTAATTCCAAAATTCCCTAGCAAAGATCTTTTATATTTCATTAAGTTGGCTCGAAAAGAATATTGGAATTCCATTTGGTACACAATTTATATAAATCAAAATTATATAAATCTATTCAACCGTATATCCTTAAGTCACCGCGGTGTGTTTCGATTTCGGATAGAAGGGTTAACAATCCTCGGAAATTTATAGTGACGATATGTCGGTTATGATTTGGAGTTGACAAGTTACCATATTCTATGTATAAGCAGGGGCTTAGTCAGTCCCCTTTTTGTCTACACCCGGATGATCGAGATAAGCTGGCAGACACGGACCATTTATTTTTCGAATGCAGCCGATACAAAAACACTCAAACAGTATTATATAATAATTCATTGGTTAATCTTAAAGTGGACCTTCCATGTAAAATAAGTTCGCTCTTGGCTACAAATAATATCGCCTTATACTGGATTTTATATTCATTTATAATGTTTTCAAAAATTGCAATTTAACCTTGCTCTAATGCATATAAGCCCCCCCCCAAAAAAAAAAAAAAAATTGTGAGAATATTATATAAACTCACGATATAATATCCAGCAATTTATACGAATGTGCAGATCGTCCACATTGAACGCATTATTTGACAGTATGTATTAAGACAAGGTCGATAATTGCAGATTGTACAAAAACGGGAGCAACCTTATATCCATTATCAGTGTACGAAACATGGTAATATAATTATATAAAATACAAACTCTAAAGAAAAAAATTAGGTGAGTAGCCAGATGGCGAAACTGGAAGAAAGAAAAACACACTTTCTATTGTTGTTTTTTTTTTTTTTTTTACTTTGTTCTTTGAACTATTTTAAGCTAGTTTGAACTAAAGTGAAATTAATAAACAGTTCAAGTATAAGTTCACAGCGCAATCTAAAATACGCCTACATAGATATAAATATACATTGACGTTAGATGGATGAAATAGCAGACTTTAGATATATAAGGTTGAGTAATATCCGAGAGAAATCAAATTCGGGTGAGTTAACAATGTGTGATTAGTAGACCCAGTATGATGCAAACACATCTCTACATTTACGTCGACATAATTTAATTTTTTATAAAGTTTTAATTTCGTGTTTTGCGATAACGTTAATCTCGTTATTATTCTTCTTCTGTAATTCGACGGAAATATTGTGTGTGAAAAAATTCATTAAACAAGAAAATCGTAAAAAATGCAGTAAGAAAGTCTAACAGTAATAAAAAAACGTTTTTTAAATTTTATTTATCTATTATTTTAATATATATATATATATATATATATATGTATGTATGTATGTATGTATGTATATGTATGTATGCATGCATGCATGCATGCATGTATGTATGTGTATGGGCTTCGATCACGAAAGCCTCGCTTCGCTCGGATCTGCAGTTCTCCCGTTTACAAACACAAAAAGATGATAAAAAGTTAACGATCGAAAACAAATAATAAGACATCCGATTGTAAATCGTTAAACAATAGGACTCGGATTCTACTTTCCGTCTACGGATATCATTCTTATTACTATTGCGATATTGCTTCTGTCTTTCCCTGCGTTTTTCTTTACTCGCATCATCGCCGTAAAAATGCGGATGATTATTTTTTTATTGGATAGAGAGATTTTTGTAATTAGCTCAAAAAAAGAAAAAAAAAACACTATTTCCACGTTTGAAGTTACGAATACAAACAGTTTTTGTCGGTCCACAGCAGTTATTTCTGTAACCAGCGTCAGAAATTGTTGCCTCGCGATGGGCATTGTACTACAGGAACACCAACTCGGGGAGATAATAAAATAAACAGAAGAAGAAGAAGAAGTGGAAAGAAACTCGCACGTGTGTGTTACATGTCGACCTCCCTACAACTACTACATTTGTGAAGTAACAGAAAACTTCTTAAAATAAAAATGAAACGATTGAAGCAAATACGAACTTGATTGCAATCAATGATATTTCAAAAAAAAAAAAAAAAAAACTGATGAAGAACCACCGAAGCTGCTAAGTTCTGGAAGTCATTGCAGAAAACCGGATGCTTATATGAAGATATTTTGGGAATGAAGAATGTGAGGATTGGAACTGCCCGGCGGAAACCGGGCTTCTTTTAAAAATCTAAGGATTTGTATCTCGAGATGTCTCCTGAGTCATTTGTTTTCCACTAGGATACTAATTACTAGCGATAACAGTTGGATGCAGCACTGGCAAATTCGTTTTCTTCATTTGTAGTAATAAGAAGAAACGAGAGAAGACGGTTAATGCGGTAGCCTAAGGGGAAGAAACCAAAAAAGGAAGAGACAAGTACGGGATTCAGCAAGGATAGCGGAGGAAATCTGTAGATACACCGAGACAGAGACGAAGGCAAGTTCCAATTTTGACGTAAGATATTTGCAGGAAATACCCGGTTAATGAGAAGAAACGGTGGTCTAGTGGCGGAACGGAGCTAAAAGGATATCTAACACCGGAGGAAATTACGAAAAGCGATTTTGCTGTTTAAACGTCAGCACAAGGTATCCAGAAACACTATTGGAATTCAGATTATGCACCGAAAGGAACTGGGTATGATCACGCGTACATCTGAAGATTTTAGGGAGGATGCACTAAAGTCACACACCGAAAAGAGAAGAAACATTAATCGTCGTCGCGACGAATAAGAAGCGATGATTATAGAAAGGTTAGCAGGTGTGTGTTCGAATGCGGGATAAAGAGAAAGCTGGTACGGACTTCTCGTTCCGGCAATTAGACCAGTTCTTAGGCTTTGCACCCTTGCAGTGAAAAATAGGATATAACAGCTTTTTTCGATAGAGCTGGTTGCATTCAAAAAGAAAAAGAACAGTAATAAAGTAGCAGCAGAGACCGGGGCATGCTGGTTTGCCTGCGCTAGTGTATAACCGACTGTTAACAATCATTTTTATCTTCATCCATCATTTGTGTTGACAGCGACGTCCGCGTTGAATAGGCCGAATTAATTCGGTAGCCGGCGACTGCCAGTTTTCGGTCTTGTCTCTTCTAAATGTCAAACATGTCAGAAAGAAGCGCTGTAAAAGGAACAAGAACTGGCAGTGACAGCGGCAACTGTGCCCCGTTAAAAACCTGTTCCCGAAAAAGAAGCGAGACCGCGCGAGACCCTCTCTTCATTAATTACAATATCCTATTATGTTATTTGACGTCAACGGGAAATACGCGCCGGTGTCGGTCGAAACGCATACAGGCCGCCCATTAACCATTATTAATTATTTACCTTATTAAAATATTTCATCGGCGTTGTTGCGCCAGTTGCGCTTTCATCTTCGTGCATCTTTTCCACGCTGCTTTAAGGCTGGCTGCACGCCGAACCTGTACCAACATTGGCACTGCGACTGCGCGGACATTTTCTTGCGTCACCTTAGAAAAATTTTAGCGGTAAATTTACATTTTGCCGCCATCCACTTGTCCTTTATTAGGATGCGGACCTTGATCTCGCGCTATGTGTGTCATAGACCTTCTAGAGGACCTAGTTCGGAGAAGGCAATCGCGACCGAAGCGAAGCAGCGAAAAATGTGGCGTCGAAGGTTCCGTACTATTAATAGCAATTCGTATCATTTTCTAGAATCAAAAGGTTAAATAAACGCGGCCCCCCGGGCTGATGTTAATAGTTTCGCCGTAATTTCCGGAATATTTTCATTCACCATTCGATAACGGATGCTCAAATCACGACGAATAATCGATTAAAAACTAATTTAAGTTGCAATAAATTATCAGCCTTTACGTACAATCGGTTTCGTTCGTAAGCTCGAGCCATATTATTTCCTTTAGACATCCACGCTCGTACCATCCGTCAAATCGCTTTCTTTGTTACGTCACGCTTTGACACCGGTTTCCTTGTAGTAGAAAAGATCGCGGATTCTTTTGGCATTTCCGCAATCGTATTTTCGGTGTAACACATTTCCTTTTATTCATTATATGTGTATGCGCGTCTGTCCTGTGGGCATTCCACCAATCGCGACCCATTCACATCAGGAGGTTTAGGATCATTTTCAGCATTTCGCTGCACTTCCCTTTCCAATTGCGTGCCGAGTTTTACATGTATTTTGTTGCATGCCGTGACGATATGCTTCAGCGTCCTTGCTAGTTACTAATATTTCTTTCCGTACAAAGTAAACAGTTGTTTGTCACCGAAAAACTTTCCGATTCACTTCCGAAATGCTTCTTCTCGCCGCAGTTGAGAAGTATTAATGAGAATCACTTCGAACGTGTTGTTGTTCGGCCGATAAGTTGTAATATGAGAATTTCTTAACCACACTTTCGCTGTTATTAGAGGAAAATACTGATAATGTGTCACTTGAGAAGCGTGTTCAGTCTAGCGACATATTAACATTCATCGCCAATTCCTTAATATTAACGTGCAACTGTCCTCAATACGGACTCCTGAAATGTTGGTTATGCACTTTTTTCAGTATGTGCACTTCTGTCGTCAGCCCGTGTGACCAGACCGGCAGCGGAAGAAAGTGGTTCCGTGTAAGAAATTTTCTGTGTTTACGCTTATCGGCCGAATTTTGGACACCAGCTGATGACAAGCCTTCCCCACGGGACTTGATTCTGGACCGTCGACCATTTAACTTACTTGTAAACGACCATAATAATATGACGAAAGCTAGAGAAATGACATCGGTTTTTGGTTTCTTGTAAAATAAACGTCTGCTGACAATTGCGATGAAAATCGAAAGATTTGGAAGTTTTGAGGAAATATTTTGAATACGATGGGTAAGTTTGTTATTCTTCGGATGCGGATCCGGAATCGAATCGCAGGTTCAACTGCATCCCGTCTACGTATCCGTATCGAAACTATATAGATCCGATGTTTACGTGCGCACTCAAATATTGGAAATAGTTTACACCGGCTGTCGATGCAGTTTATGTACCACAGTGTTAGATAAGACTATGTGTGTTAGAAAGAGAGAAGGATATTGAAAAATTGCTAACGAAGGAGTATAAAATCTGAGACAGAGTTGTGTCTACAGAAAAAATGATAAAGTTTCTTTCTCATTATCTTAACGTTTACCGTTTTTCACTTTTTTAGCTGATCTGACACATTTATGCTCAGATATTCCTTGCGCATGAAAAAAGGCGTAAAATGACGTTCAAGGTCTATATTTTTGCTTTTATAGCGGAACCGTGTGAACCCGTATATAGGATTCATCGATTCGGTATTTGCTGGGTCGAAATTGTGGATACGTGTCAACTGTAGTCGGAGTTACATCATCAACTCCGCTATCTGATATCCGTGGTTACGTATCTTTCCGAACCCACTCTCATCGTTACGAGGAATATCGTGCGAGCTAGCTATCGCGGAGCACAGTTGGTTAGGCTTGTTTCGTTGGGTTAGGACCTGATTCGAATCCCGCTGCTGTACGTTAAAAATGTAAGAAAAGAAATTTCTCGTGCCGCGTTAATGTCCATAGTTGACGGCTTTCCTTCCTAAAAAAGACACCATTAGCGCTTGCCTACTCAACGATATAATTAAGAAGTATGACAAATAATTAATAGAATTGTATACAATAAAAACGGTATGTTACTCGATGAGTTTGTTTTCGAAGCATTTTGAGGGTGCAAAAGAGGCTGCGGATAAATTTATCGAGTACTTCTCCTAACCAAAACATTATTGTAGTCATTCTTGTAATCCATTGTTGCTAAATTCCGATGTTACAGAGCATCACATCATTCTGTATACCAAGAGTTACTAACAAAATATGTTGAATAGATAATTAATAAATTATCGATATCAAAATTAATTAATTGTTCTATTACTTAAAGTATAGTTCCCGAAGGACTAAAAATCGGTGCTATCAGACACCTATTTATTGACAGTTACCGAAAAAGTACAACTATTTCGATTTTGACGAAAATTTTGGAACAATTGATTGCGTTTCATCTAAGAAACTATTTGGAGTGGAACAATATGCTACATACCAATCAGTTTAGGTTTAGAGAAGGGAAATCAGCTGTCTCCTTGTTTAAGAGTATTAACGCTTAAGAAACCAAAAAAAAAAAAAAAAAAAAAGTAGCATATCGATAAAGAATTGGCAAATGAGAAACAGTTTATTACAACTTTTATTGGTATTAGTAAAGTCTTTGATGAGGTAAATCATCAAATACTGTTGCGAGACTTGCAAGGCACCGGAGTCATCAAAATAAACGGGTTTCAAAAAATTATTTAAATAATAGAGTGGGTGGTAATTAAACTCGATGAAGAACTAAGCAGCAGAAAATAGAATTAGAGAGTGTAGGACAAAGAACTATTTTAGGTCCGCCGTTTTTTCTGATTTGTATTGACTCTATTTGTAAGTATGTTAAAAATTCGACGGTATTACACGGATGATATGGTAATCGAACATTATAACATTCATACAGCCGAGAAACTTTTGCAAGAGGATGTACGTGTTACGTGTAGATGGGTGCATGATAAAATAACGATTAATAGAAAAAAAAGTCGAACGCACTGCATATCAGAGCGTCCAGCAGATATAGAACATAGAAATATTATAATGCATGGATAGCAACTGCTTACATAACTGCTTGCCTCCAACTGGGTCCTGCAAATGTACTAACGACGGATGAGTTTGAATAGCTGGACTTAATTATGGATAGAACATTAACTCGAGATAAACATATTTTAAGGTTATCTAACAGAATTAGACGTTACCAGAATATTATATAGATTAGCTCAATCAATACTGTAAAGAGCGGTCTTTGGGTTTACTATTATAGTACTGTCCAGAATTGTATACGGAATATCGATTTTTCGATGACACGAAAAGTGCGATAATCAAAAAGATAAGCAATCAGCAAAAGAGATGTTTAAAGATTATAATGCCTAAAAAAGTTCAGTAAGAATATCAGCTGATGTGGAGCGATAAAAGAAATGTCTCCGAAAATGCCCTACTACTATTACCGAGGCTTATTGAATATAAGACTAAAAATATGCTCCGTCGATGGAGAACGGTAGGATAACTAGAAATTAAAGGCAGCTTTATTACGCACAACTGAAAGAAAAAATACGATGAAATGGTCTTAATTAAATTGCTGGAACAAATTCTTCAAGATGTAGTGACTATAGAAATAGGTCTTTGGAAATTACAAATTAAGCAGTCGGGTTGGTAGACAATATAAGTGGCTTCTATTTCAGGAAATGCTAAATTTGTATGTGGTCTGCTGGCTGGGAATGATCATAACAATGGGTGGGCCAAAACAACTGCAACTCTTCTCCGTACGAAGTATGGACGCTATGTAGTGAGCAAAAAAACAAGTGGAATACGAATTTCATTCTTTTTCGGACAGAACAAGTGCAGAACAAGCGCCATTATAGCAATAAGAACCGAGATGCGGCTGTGTGAACGAAGTGTAGTTAGAGTTTCGCATACAGATGTTTTATAGTACACATTCGCATAAGAAATTTCGTACAAAAAATTGTCTATTGTCTGATTCGTCGTCTTCAGGCTCCTTCTCAAAGTGTCGTTCTTCGCAATACACTTGCGCATTCTTTCGGGCCACTTTTCGAAAAAGGGATCAATACAGGTGTTTCACAATCACTAGTAATCCTTTATACCATCGCAATATTGTGACCCCTTGTTTAAACTTTCCGTACCGTATGCAGCTGAGATTTCTTGAACGGTACGCGATAATTTCCTTCGAACACAATAACGAATTGTACATCTTTGTTCGGTTTTGATATCCATGTAATCAACTGATAAACGCGTAATACAAGTATATCATAGTCTATATACGAATTTTAACTACGTAATTGAACAAGTTTAACAGATCGCACTGCATTCATTGTATACTAGCGATAAATAACCCGGCAACTGCTATGCCAAATGCTAAAAATTTGATTCGATTTTGTTCTGTCTTTGATTTTTTAATATCAAATTATCGCATTACAACAGTATGTCTGAAGAAAATAAAATGTCCATTTTGCTGAAAACCATCATACTCGGTAGGATTTCTAGAGCACAACATCATAAAGATCAGAGAAGAATGTAAAACCGAGGAACTACTTCACTTTGTTTACAATATTAGGCAAATTGTATTTTAAAAAGTATATAAAGAAGGAACGTGATAGAAATAACACCGATTACTGTTCACGCGAAGAAAAACTTAATCCGCGATGAAAAGATTCAGTTACAATCCTGAATTTCATGAACCAAATCGCTGAAATTAAATTATATTCGCAGCTGCCGAACAGCTTATAGAATCCATTTAGCTACTGGCGTGACTATGGGATAAATTCGGCCATCTTAAATTTAAATTAATTTCTCAATACGCATTTATTACATTATCTGAAACGAACATAATTTATATTTTAATAATGCTAGAACAAAGCTTCGCAAACTTCTGTATTTCTAATTTTAAGATGCCTCAACGCGTTTTTCTCATTGTACGGCCTTCGCGGCGTTGCTTGAATATTCCCTAAAATCGAAAAATAAAATTTACGTATTGCGTACATGTAAAAGTTTATGGTGATTTGCAAACTTGACGTTAGATTTATTTTCACTAATGCAATGCTAAAAATAGCATCGATGAAGTTTAATGCAATTTTTTTTAAATAATGACAAAATGAAATAAAGCGAAAAATTTTAATTATATCTGTCCGGAAGTACAAATGGCGGGATATTTTACAGGGCGGACGCCAACTGGTAACTATTTTATGGTACAAAATACGTCTCCGAGTAATTTAGCCAACTGGTAACCGGAGCCCGAGCGATATTGGCCAACTGGTAACTCTAATAGCCGACCACCAAATACCCAACAAATCTTATAAAAGTGAATAATTGCGATACCAGTATGTTTCTCAACTTTTGTTTTCTCCTCTATACCGGACCCCGGCTAGGCAACGTGTAAACTCTTATTTATTTTTTCGCGAGCCGGAAAAGAATCTTAATAAAGACCGGACTAAAAGGTGTCCAAACCAGAATTTTTAACCAATATCCTCGAGCAATTTTAATCCACGTGGGCTGTCATAGCCTGAATCCGGTGATAGCCGATGCAGCCAAAACATCTGTTAAATCAGGTTTCTTTATTTGGATTTCTCTAAAGACTATTTGTTTTATTTTCTGAATCAACAAAGCGATGGGAAGTAATATCCAAGCACATAGAAGTATTATCCCTGAAAGAAATTTGTGAAACTCGCTGGAAAAGTAGAATTTCTAGCTTTGCTGGTGTTTGCTATCACCACTCTTCGGTTCGCAATGCCCTCCTAAATCTTCACAAGGAAACAAAATAGCATCAAAAGCCTTGTCGCTGGTACATGGAGCGATTTGAGTTTGTAATTACTATGGTGGTTTGCTATGATATACTGTTTCAAGTAAACATTGTAGGTAAGGCTATGCAGTCTGAAACTATGGATTTACTAAACGCATCGCAATTGCTGAAAAACTGCATGGAATTTGTGAAACAGTACCAGAGACTTTTTCATCTACCCTAATAACAGCTAGGGAAATAGTATCCCAGGCTGAGGTGGATCCAACTTTTAAGCCAGTCCGATCCCGAAAATAGAAACCGTTACTTGAATACAAAGCCGTAGATGAGACACCAACTGAGCCTGAAAAATTATTTAAAATTAACGTTTTTTAGTCTACGATCGATACAATTGAGAATGCATTATTGGCCAGTCGATTTAGACAACTGTCAAAGTTCAACGATACATGTGATCATTTTCATACAACATCAAAATAATTCCTGGTTAAAATCCATATTGGAAAAGCCTGTGCTGATTTGAAAATCAGTTTAACCGATGGGGAAAAATGTGATGTGTCTGGTTGCGAATTGGTTGAGAAAATTATTAAAAGATTTTCAATCAGAAGAGTCATTAAAAGTTCTTCGACTTATAAAACAAAATGCTTGGCAGGATATTTTCCCGAATGTGTGGACAGCACTTCGTATCTTGCTGTACCTGTAACTGTCGCTAAAGGAAAACGAAGTTTCAGTAAATTAAAACTTATGAAAAACTTACTGTATCTGTTTATTTCACTCATTGGTTTCTTTTATGTTGTACAGTAATTAATTTTAAATTGGTGTTTAAAATTAATTACTGTACATTATAAAAACTTACTGACGATCTACTATGTGTGTCAAGAAAGACTATCAGATCTTGAAATTATTTCTATAGAAAATGCTGTCGCCCAGAAGTTAAATTATTCGGACTTAATTAATAAATCTGCATGCGCAAAAGCTAGAATCTAGGTTTTTTTACCAAATTGGTTGTTCTTTTACTTTAAATTTGGTTACTGTCTACAGGATAACAGTTAAAAGTTGGCAAACAAAATATTAGTTATTACTTCTCATCTGATAAGTTGACATTCAAATATGCCTGTAGATTTTTGGTCGGTCTGATACTGTTTGTATATGAAAAATTGTATTCTCTTTTGTCTGAACGTAAACTATGTAAAGCATAATCATGGATAAGCAATTACATAGAAAGAACGCTAAGTTATATATTTAGAGGGGCGCCATTTTGAGATCTCGCACCGCCTAGAATTTTTGCTAGGGCCACCACTGCGCATCATCACTGATATATTATTTACATAACTGAAATACGTTAATTGTTTCCATGAGAGGACATTTGTAAATTTAATTTATCGATGAGAAATAAAAATAAAAATCAGGCAGTTAAATATCAATTAAAAATTCACATGTGCGTAATGATAAATTCAAAACATCCCCATTTTGAACATAGAATATCATCATCATGATATAAAATTCTTAAACTACTCAAAATAAAAATTACTTTTTCAACAAAAACTAATTTGGTTCCTTAAACGACAAATGTATGCTTTACTTCAATCATATCGCGGAAATTACTGAAAAATTATAGTTCGGCAGGTCCGTTGCTGCAGTACACTTTAATTTTTGCAAGGCGTTTGATATATATATATTTTTTTTTTTTAAGCGTCGAAAATTCAACCCATCGATAGTGTAATCTAATTAATTAACTAATTAACGCTACACAGTAATATTGCATTGAACTAGATAATTAAATAATAACTTGTATATTGCAGCACTCCCGGTGGTCAGGAGAGAATTGACACTACATGGCAGAGAGATCCGGAAATTTATTATCGAGTTATACAAAATAATTCTTTGCGCCGTGTGCAAATTGCATTCGAAGATGAGGTGATCAGCGTCCGCCACTTTGTCCGAGTCTAGTGGATGTTGGCAATAGGAAGAAGAGATTAAATCCATGTTGTACAAAGAAACAAGGATGCGGTTTATCCCCAGCCGGAGGCGACATAAGGTAACGATGAACGATCTGGTACTCATCGAAACAGTCGTAATGTAGTTGAACCAAGGAACGTTCGGAATATTGGGTTAAACTCTTTTGTACTGTTGCGCGCAAAATGGATTTGCCCATGTAGCTTCCCAATATTCTTTATGAGCATATCTAATGAGCTCGAATAGGTCTCTGTTTGGAAAGTATGGGACTAAACAAGCATTCGTCCATGTATCTTTGGCAGCCATGTCTGCCACTTCGTTACCATAGATTTCCGTAAGTCCTGGTATCCAAACAAAGTTAACTACTACGCCAGATTCAGAAAGGGACACTAGGCTTCTGATTTTATAGAGGTATGGATGGGATTTTGTGTTGAACGATAAGAGTTTCAAAGCTGATAAACAACTCATAGAATCAGACATAATAATGATATTTTCAGAGAAGATATGTGAATTTAAAAAGGACAAAGCCTTGAAAATCGCAACACATTCGGCATTAAACACAGAGGTAAAACGAGAAAGAGAAAAATTTTTTAAAACATGGTATAAAAAAAGCAGCACCCGCGGAATTCGAAAATTTTTGTGAATCATAATATTCTTTTAAGTAAACTATATGCTTGTGGATTTCGGGGTTTTATCTACAATTGGATAAATTTTACTTAACAGGTAGAAAAATTATTACACAAATAAACAGTACTTTCAGTGATTGTTTGGTGCATGATATCGGCGATCCATAGGGCAGTATTTTGGGACCTTTATTATTTCTGATTTGTATCAATGATTTATGTAACCTAAAAAAAGTTTCTGGTAAAATATTTAGCTACGCAAATGATAGTGTTCTTATTGTAAACTACCGATTTCCTAATTTACTTCAAGAGTTAGTTCAATGTGATGTTAACAAAATACGAAATTCGATGTCGTTAAATCACGTGCAATTAAAAGAAAACGAAATATTTAATATTTAGTCATTTCCCTCAACGTAGGTGGGACTAGTTAAAAATACGCTGGACAAATAACACTTTCTAGATGGAGGTTATGAAGAGTATATTTAGATTGCAAACTGCGTTGGGTAAATCGTTTTTCTTACTTGTCGGCAAAGTTAAGGAAACTTAATCATTTTATTACCTAGAACAGTTTTTCAGTCATAAACAACTCCAAATTTTATATTTCGCTCTTTATCAATCAACATTAACATATGAAATAATCATAATGCCATTTTTCACTTATCATTTATTTGCAAAAATCTTTGTGTAAAAAAATTTGTCCACATACGTAATTTTTTAATGTAGGAATACCCACTTATCCACACACACACATGCATATTAGAAATATATATAAATATATATATACTAATGGGAAGTCAACCAAGGGCAGTGACCCAGAAACTAAGGATAATGTTAAAAATCAGAAAAAAATTCGGATTTTAATATAAGCAAAAATAAAGGAAAGAGGACAGCTAGCCCAAAATAAAACGTCAAATACGATTGTTTTTGCTTTTATATGTAACATCATAACATACATAAAATTTAAAAAATTTGTTATGAGATAATTATATTAAATCACACGCTTCATTCAATTAATCTGGTGTGAGAGCGAGTGATTTAGTCCAACTTGACTTAACTTGATTAATGTAATGCGAATTCCTTTAGTTTCTTGCATGGCGCATTCCGTTTAATAACCGAATCGCCCGATGCCACATAGATAAGCTTTTATGTTAAATCAAGAGTTTTCCCTAATCGTTTATCTAAACAACACCTCCAGTTCTAGGTTTAGCGTGGGAAAGATTCTTTAGTGATACGTGTGTCTTAGTAATGCCTGCAGTTTCCATAAAATCGTCTAGAGAAATTTCTACAAGAATCGGAGGTATTTGGCTTTTGACCAGATGCATGTTTATATATTTACCTGAAATGTATTCTTTTCGCACATTCATTATACATAGTACACATACGCACACGTATATGTATCCACTTTCATTGTAGTTTAAATTTCTTCCATACATATTTAACTTTGCTGAACAAATGGCGAGGATCATGCAGCGTTTGCATGCCGCTTTAACGCTTTGTGCATATATTATTGATTCACCGGTTTTTATCTCATCGGCAAGATCTCTTTATCCGAAGATTTATTTGTGATAATTATCGCTATTTTTCTTCGTCCTCTTGGTTATTCCTATTTTGTTTTTTTTTTGTTTTTTTTTTTTCTATTTATTTACTATTTTCCAATTTTTTTTTCCTCCGATAAAATTTTCCACGTCTCCATTCGCTTGAATCTTAATTGTTCGAAGCGCCTTGCTCTGTTTCTGTACGTACACAATTCTAATTTTCTCCGCATCTTTTGCCAACCTATTGACAATATGTATTTAACGTTAATTTGAAATGCGACAAAGAAGGTTTTTAAATATTTACTAACTTCATGTTATTTCAAGGTATTATAATACTGTTGATTGTTGGTCTCAAAATTTTAGTTCCTGTTGTCACACGGTCGCCTGAGTGCACTTAATAGTTAATTTATATTATGAGTGGTAATAATGTTAGAAGCCAAAAAATAATATGTTTTAATTTAATTTACGTTTGAAACACTTCAGCGGCATACAAAAGATTAAATTTCGGCTTATTAAAACGCGGTCAATTTAATTTATAAGTTTACAGTATCGGTAGTTTGCATTAAAAAAGCAAAAAACGATCTTATTGAAATTCAGCTAAGCAATACTCCGTTTTTAATGACTCGCTCGCTTCTATTCGGTATAAGATGATTTGGCCGATTACTATTGCCACTGACAGTCATTTTCTGATTTTATATCATCCGTCGGTCTCTGTCTTCATCCGAAGAGTTCACGGAGGGAATTTTTTATTTTGTATTCGGCTAGTTTACCGTATATTTATTTAAACACAAAAACCCACTTTATGTATTACGCATATCACAGTGACAAGATTGTGTAAATTACCAGTATAATACGAAGGTAAAGCGAACTTCAAACTTTTTATAAGGGTATCGTCATTAGAGCCGTTGAGCTTAGTACCATTATGGAAAGCTTAACTTCACAATCCATAAAACCTCATCAAGGATATCCATGCGACTTGCTTTACTTTATTTCCAAGGGCATCGTATTATTATGGTGTATTAAGCAGATGATCGGCTTTGGTGAGAGATGTTGATCACTTTATATGTACGGATATATAGTTTGTGCAAAAGTTGATCTTCCGAATGTTCTTGAAGAGCCTGTTCAAAGCTTCTAATTTCTTTTAACTACTATTATATTGCATGAGGTTTTCTTAGCAAACTCCCCTCCATTCCACGAAAAGAGAACAGTATTTGACGACACTGACGTATGGAATAGTTAACTTTATTAGGATTCGAACTTATAGTATATGCGAGTATATTCCGAGTAATTCTTGTACATGTGTTAGCGTATCCACAGAATTTTCAACTATTCATTAAATGAAAATGTAAAAAAGTATTTCCAACGCTCGTGTATGGCAATATTTTTTCCGTGCAAATTGGGACACGATAGAGGGTAACATATTGGTTTTTCTGGTTTGTTCGGTTTAAACGGCCCTAATATGACATTCGAGGATTAGCAATTTTTGGGGTCTGCAAAAACCTGTTACCTTCGAAAAAGTTTCTGTTAGACGAGCAGTTCTAAAAGGGAGGCGACCATCATTTAGCGATCAATTTATTTTTAGGGTTTATTAGAATAAAAGCAGTACGTTTATTTACTCCATGACGCATAATAAGTAAATTGAAAATATAGATAAACGAGTATATTTATATCTTTCTTTTGTGATGAAATATGTTTACTAACAATATTTAAACGACGATTTTAAATATCAATTAAAAGCACAGGTTACCGTTGTAGAGCTGGATGATAATTAGGAATGATGTTTACGAATTTTTTGAATTTGTTTTAATTTCATTTTACTACGACGCAAAAAAAGACGCGTATTTACAAGACTGCCATATCAGCATGGATTTAGTAAGTTAAGAATATTTTGGAGATGTTTAAATTTTTTGAGTAAACTTATAAAATAAGTTTGCCTTGAAGTTATCGATATAGTTCTAAAAATTTCCATAATTTCTAGTAAATTTTCCAGAAATTGAGAATAATTCGAATCGCAGAATCTGTAAACAGTCTAAAGGAGGATAAATATTTGTATTACCTAGGAAATTAATTTTGACACTACGTTACTCCAACATAGGTGGCAAACCTCCAGTCTTGTCGGGGACTTCTTCTTGTGCAATTTACTCCCTATACTAGCGAACTATTCGGCATTGACCCAGTGTAAGCGTCTTGAGAAACATACCTTACCACCGATTTAATCGCTATTCTGCTCATTCACGTTCAATTTCCAGAAAAATAAAGACAGAAGGAAGTGCTAATCAACAAATACCTTCGCAGAAAATCTAGACTCTGTTGCAATTTTTTTTTACGAGTTAAACTCTTTCGTCATTAATTTAGTAAGAATAGCCCAAAAAAGATAATGCGAATAAATATGACAACGATAATTTTGACGATTTAATTACGAAATCCGAAAATGCTATATAGTAGCAATAAAATAATTAAAATAAGAAAACATAAACAGCGATCAATATACTCATCAACAAAAGTCTGTCAAAAATTTAAATAGAACGTTAAATAAATTCATAATAGCAATAATAGGGAAAACATATAAAAGCAATGTATTTATCATAATAGCGGAGTCAATACTTATTGAAAAAACAAATTCATTTTAGTAAATAATAACCTTATCATGAGTAAAAAAGACCCAATGAAGACTTTTTAATGAAATAAAACAGATAATGTAAAAGAATATAACGATATTTGATCCAAAATGCACAAAACAGTATTCATTAACCATAGTCCATAAACACTCATTTATTGCACTACTCGAAATTCATAAACATGGCATTCCAATCAGACCGCTGGTAAATTATAAAACAGCACCAGTATATATATAAAATATCGAAACATCTTAATGAAATACTGTCGTATAATATGTAATTACGAATACTCTACAACGAACAGATCTCAATTAATAGAAAAAAGAAAGAATATAAATATAAAGAATAATTTTACATATTAACTTCTTACGACCTTAAAAATCTCGATATACCAACGTCTCCATAACAAATGTATTAGAAATAAGCGGAAAAGCAATAAATAAAAATACACAGAATTTACATTAAGCTGATGAAATTTTAGATACGGTAAAAAGCAGAATTATTTCTTTTTCAACAATAAATATATTCAACCGAACGGGATGGGGGTTCCCCTCTCATGTATATTTCCCATACTAATTGTAAGTGAAATATTATTATTACAATACTGTGAAGATAACTTAATACAAACGCAATTAAAGTAAATACAATATAGTATTTTACGCTAGGTACGTAGACGACATAATAACCATATTTAATAGTAATAGAGATCAAAATCCAAGAAATTTCCGCCAATTCTTAAATTCATTAAGTAATAATTTGCAATACACTGCTGAAATAGGTAATAATAACGCAATAAATTATCTCGATATAACATTAACAATAATTAATAAAACAGAATACTCCGTATATAGGAAAGAAACAGACAGATCTTATAATCAATGCCAAATCCAACCATTTAAAAATGCACATAAACCATTCTCAATTTATGGCATACCTTTACCGCCTCCATAATACACCACTACAACAAAAAGATGAAATTAGAGAAATTAACGTGGTAAAGAATATTTAAAATAACAATAATTATAACAAGCAACTTATAGAACGCTGTATAAAAAAAAGTTGCAATAACGTTAATAATAAAAAGCACAATTCAATGAATAAGGATAATAAATTAACAAAATTCACATTAACCAAACATTAACTACTGTAAATAAGTAGCGCGGTAGCCTAGTGGTTAAGGCGCTTGGCTACAGAGTCAGAGGTATCATGGGTTATCAAGATTTTTCTCGTTCCGGATTCAAGTCGTTTCCAGATTTATATCTAATCTGAAACTGAATATTGGTTACATTAGAGAAATCTGAGAAGTATAGGCGGCCGAGAGACAGAAACTGGCCCCAGTGATCAGATCCATTGGGCTTCGTAGTACACTGCGAACCTTAACTTGACAACGAAACCTTATCAAGGATGTATGGAACTTACTTTACTTAACTATCCCATAATTATTTCTTTCTGTAATAAGCCGAAAGTATCTTACAAAGCATAACTATATATATAATAAACTGCATAATACATACAAATTCATCACCATATACAACAAAAATGGGGAATATACAGAATAATACGTAGTACATTTATGAAAACATATTCATGCATACAAGACAAGTACCCTGAATAGCACAACATATTATAATCAATAAAACTGACTAGTAATATAGATAATGACATGATTATATTAAAATATGTGATTCTGATATAAATCTACTAAACTACGCTAACGCGTATTAAATAAATAAGCACAAAAACTATTCAATTAGTAATAACCACATAATAAGCATTAAAAATTATTAAGATATTAATATAAATTTTGTATTATTAATTGCACGCAATTATTATTAAGTTACATTTTCATATTTATATTATAATTTTATGTACACATGTCAATTTTATATCGAATTATCACTTATCGTTTTGTTATTCTACGTTTATATTTGGAAACTTTGTCATTAACTATGAATATGTAGTCGGTCGGTTTTGTGTATTATGTATTTTCTGTAAAAGTGTTTAATTTTTAAAATATATATATATACACAATAAAACAGAAATGGAGATAATGTTGATTTATAAAAGCTAATAGAAGCTTGACGCGTGAGTAGCATTGAAGCGGTTGCCTCATGATTTCAGAGCAACAAGTTTAGCTTTACATGAATAATAAATTGTGTATAAAACATTCTTTTTGCCACGTACTTCAGCTAAAAGATGTGTACAAAAATTGAAAAATCGTCGTAATGTTTCCGAAAGCGACGAACAAGCAGGCCCGTTCTCCTTGAAATGATTCTCGTTTTCCCATGGATGTGCACAACTTGATTTCTATGGATTTTATTACGATAGAATTATAAATATCGGGGCTATTTCTTTTTGAGTATTTGCTTTGCCGCTGTTTTAATTTCTTCATTCTCTTCTTTTTTTAAAATTAACGAAACCGAAATATCTTAACGCTAATGATTTTCAGTTTATCTTGAGCGGCGTAATTAGATATTAAAAAAAAATATATATTAACATTTTATTATATAGCGAGAATAGAAAAATATTTTTATTTTGGATAATTTAAAAATCTAACAAATATATGGTCGCTTTTTCTATCAGCGTAAAATGCTGTTTTGAGACACACACACACAAACACACACACACATATATATATATTATACACGAGCAGAAAAAATATGACGAGATTCAATGTTAATTTTTGGTTTCTATGTAGGTCGTTAAGTTTTTAATGATCGTACAAATAGGATAAATGAAAGGAATGAAAGAAAAGAAAAGAGCGCAATTTGATTTAGATATTTTTCAACTATTTGCAAAGATTGATTTTAAAAGGACGACGACACCCAACCAGCTCGATGGCTTCATGCCGCGTTTCACTTTTCATACAGCAGATTGTGAAGCATATTCGATGAGAGTGACGGCTCTTCCTCAACCAACAGAGTCAGTAGAAACTAACATAAGCGTCTTAAAGAATGTGATTTCGGTGGTAGCCAACGCAACAATTCCAAAATCTTCACTAAGGAAGCGGAGTAGACCAGTCCTATGGTGGTGCGAAGACACTAAAAAAGCGATAACAGAGCGAAAACGGTCTCTCAGGAAATATAAGTTAACTAGAATTATTGAGGACCTAATCACATTTAAGAAGTGTAGAGCAGCTGCTCGAGACCTCATACGCAGCAAAAAACAGGAGTCGTGGAATTCTTTTGCAGCATCAATTCCCCAAAGAGTTAATGCCCATGTAATGTGGAAAAAAATAAAATCCATTAGTAATATCAATAGTGCCCCTACGCACCCAACATTAAAAATCAATGGAGTTCACATGACAGAGACTAGAGATGTTGCAGAAGCATTTGCACATTATTTTTCCATGGAATTCTCTGCGTTGAAGTATTCCAGCAAGTTCCAATAGCAAAAAATACCTTATGAGCAACAGTCCATTCATTTTGATTCCAATGCTGTCGATCTTTATAATCGTCTTTTTTCTATGGCTGCACCGAAGTTTCAACTTAAGTATCACACCAGGAACAGTGCACCTGGTGAAGATTCGATATACCCCTACACGTTGAAATATCTTCCGGGTCATGCCAAGGAATTTTGCTTCGGAAATTAAAAGCGATCAGGGTGGGTGGTAATAAGCTGGGGCGATACATTTACAACCATTTGAGCGGCCGATGGATTCAAATCCGAATTGGCTCCTCGATTTTGAGAAAAGTTCCAATAGAGAATGGGGTACCTCAAGGTTCTGCTTTAAGTGCTACCCTCTTTATTCTCTATGTAAACGATATTGTTGACTGTATCAGGCCTCCAGTGAGTGATCGCCTATATGTAGATGATCTAAACATATCCGTGCCATCTAATATCTGTTCCATGTCCCAGTATATCCTGCAAAATACAATTAATAGATTGCAGCAATGATCAGAAAATAATGGACTGGATTTCTCCTCTCAGAAGTCTCAATATGTTGTATTCCATAGAGGTCCCCTCGTTCAGAATCCACCATCACTACAACTGAACAGTAATACAATTCTTTACAAAATAACAGAAACTTTCCTTGGCATCTCGATGGACGCCAAACTGACTTGGAAACCCTTTATATCTGATTTAAAAGCTAAATCCCTTTAATCTTTAAGGGTGATCAAGTTCTTGTTAAATCCCAAATTTAACGTTCAACCAAAGTTTCTTCTAAATATTTATAAAGCATTAGTCCTCAGCAAAATCAATTATGGGAGTCAGGTGTACTCGTCAGCGAGTGGTTCCCTACTAAAAGCACTTGACCCAATTCATAACGCCGCTATTCCCATGATACTTGACGCCCATCGTATATATCCCCAGCTAAAAGCCTATGTTCATTAGCTGGTGTCCCACTTTTATCTTATAGCAGAGAATTCTTCATTTACCGCGATATGCTTTCATGGGCTGCGGAGAATCACAGTGACGTAATTATAGAGCCTGAGTTTCTCAAAGATAATCTACCTGAAGTCAATGCAGTTTTGTTGCAAAATAACATAAAGCCTAACTTTACACCCAGAATGGATTATTCAAAACCGGGCTTGTTTTCAGGTAGAAACTCAGGGCGCTAGGCATTATTAATAAATATACCACATTTTCGAAAGCATATACTGATGGATCCAAAGCTAGTAAGTTCAAGGTTGTCCCGGCTACATGCGCTTTCGAAATAAACAGAATCACAGAGAGCATACGGTTCAACAACGTTGTATTCATTGCAGAAGACGAAATGTATGTTGTGTTGTTTTGTCTTCAAGCATATTTAGAACTGAGATCCCAACCACTTGGAATCTTACAGATGATTTTCCTTGCAGTCCATACGTGTTTTACAGTCGGATCACCCGGAATCACCAATAGTCCTAGAAGTTCTGGCTGCCTTACACTAGCTGAGCCAAAGAGGATACCGAATTGTTTTTTTACGGGTCCCCAGTCATGCCAGAATTCCGGGGAATGAGCGCGTAGACCTGGTCGCTCGGTTATTCATGATGTGCCCAATGCCGCTATTTGCTTTCGGTCCATTATCCTTAAGAAGTTTCCTGTCGGATGCAGTCTTCACACAGTGGAATCATGACTGGATGTCTTAATCGAACTTTCTCAGAGAATTGAAATCTACGACGGAGCCATGGTGGCCTCTAGTCGAAACGGAACGCAGAGTATTCTCGGCAGTTAATCGCCTGAGAACGAGACATACGTCTTTTTCCCACGACTACATTCTCAAACAAGCTCTAAAGCCAAATACCTGCCCACTTTGTTCTATCGATGAATACCCATATCAGTTTCGCACATCTTACTGAAATGCACACGTCTTAATGGGTTGCGGCGCGGCCAGATTACGTCACTTGCAGACATCCTCTAAAATACCAATGCCGCTATGAACAACTTCATGACTTTCGTTCAGTCTAACGAGCTGAGGAGTCTGATTTAAAACGCGGGACCATGCACTGTGATAACCTAGGTAGTTACATGCAGTGTGTGGTTTAGTACCCCTCCTTAAATTTAAAAAAAAAAAAAAAATCATTAGAAAATTTATGATATTTAAGGAAAATATTATCTCAATTTAAATCAACGGTTACATAATATTGTTTCGACTGCATCCGTACAACACACTAAATAGAATAAAATAATAAATGATGTGATCGGTACTAAAATGATGGTGAGGTATCCGAAAAAATTTTTAATTAATTATAAGATGATGAAATAAAATAAAATTAAGGAAAAAACATGTGTTGTTATTATATATTAAAATCACATAAATATATACATAAACGGAATATATTTTTTTTGTGAAATAATGTAAAAAGTTTCAAATAATAGAAAATATAATGAAAAAATAAAGTGTCTATTTTTTTAATTTACATATTATGCATACTGCGCTAACTGACAACGTCACATCTGTTAGTATTATCATGCTCGTAATCAGTATTCATGGGATCGAGACATCCCCAGCAAATAAATTTCGCTTACGGCGACTGCATCTGCAACAAATGACTAAACTTTTTTATCCACGCGACTTGATAATTTCCATTAGAACCCCAATATAACATGTTCGTGTGGTGCTTATGATTTAGCAGACTGTGATTTTTTCAGAAGGCGTACACAACATGGGTTTTGTACTTGCATTTATTTGTCTCAGTATAGTCAGATTCGATCGGCTTGTATAAGTTGATGGATACTCCATTTATTCCTTCAAACGTTTCGGTGTCTCATAGCGAATGGATCGGTAATTGAATATAGCCAAAATCGTATGCTTTCTGTAGAACGTCATACTGTCACGTTGAGAACAAATTTTTGTAAATTTCGCCAAAAATGCGCACATGAAACTATTTTTATTTTTGGAATCGTTAGGATCTTTAACGTAGATGACTGTTTTTTGGTTAACTATTTTTTTAGGTAATCCAATCGTTGTTGGAAACATGCAGTGCGCATTCGTTGTGATCAAGACATAGATGGATTTACTTTTAGAGCTGAAGAAAAAATAAAAAATTATGAACGATCGGAATAAATATATACAGAAGTATAAAAAATATACTTAGACTTGGAAAAAATTATTATGAAGGAAATTAGCGGCTAAAGCGTGCGTGGGAACGGTCGGTGCGCTTTTGCAGCGGCTATCGTAGCTGTGTATGCATGCGTGAAGATGGACTTTGCGCTTTGTTGCCCGCTATCACAGTGGTGTATGCATGTGGGGGAATTGATAGTGCACTTTAGCGATGGACTTAGAAAAAATAATTACCGCTCAATATGAAACGTCGGGAGCGGCGGGGGCATCGGTCGGGCCTTTAATAGTCATAGTAAAAGTAAATAGAATACAATATATTAGATATGAAAATGTCGGTGGCGACTGCGCGTGTGCAGAATTGAATGTTAGGCTTCCATTGCGGCTAGGATGATCGGCAGGATAAGAAAAAAATAATATATATTATAATCGATCGGAAAAGAGGGTGGAAGGGACAAAGGGGACTAAGGTTAGTTTCGGGCTATAGAAATAAATTATTGGTTAATTTGTAAATAGTTTAGATAACCGGATAGGTTCGTACAATGGTTCAGGGGTTGAGGACCGTTTCTGGGGGCCCGTGTTCGAATTAGCAGGTTGTACCGCTCGGGAGTTATACTTAGGTGAAATATACATTCCCAGATGGGAAGGTTGAGTTATAATTTAAATATATACAAGTAAATATTAAAATATAGGTTGGGGGCCCTTTTCTAGGGGATAGGGTGTTCGGATTATTGGAGTATAATAGTCTAAGGGTTGGGGGTTGGATTAGATCGTGTTCAGTTTACCGGAGCTGCAAGAGAACGGGACGGGGAACCATGGGAAACTTGGGTGAGAACGTGAATTGGGTTTACTTTTTGCCCCCCCCCCCCCGATAAAATACTTCGGTTAATTTTCAGCGTGCAGCCATGGTTTAGGGTTCGGATTAGTGAGATTGAAGGGGAACGTGGCGGGGGGAAATTGGAAGAACCGGGGGAACTTGGGTGAATTTTGGGCTCCTGAATAAAATAGTTAGGTGAATTTTGGGGTTCTGATTAGCGGACGTCCCAGCTTGCATATTTATACACTATTGAAGGACAGACTTTGTTGTGCTTTTTTTTTATTCGGTATTTATATTTACGAAAATAAAGAGGGCCCATCGTCATGAATAACAACAATAATAATAATAATAATAATAATAATAATAATAATAGTAATAATAATTTTATAGTTTTGTGGCACGCTTTATGATAAGGAAACTGGGAATATTATTCGATAAGGTATTTTATTAGTCTGCACTGTTTTTAATAGATGATTTTTCTGATTTATTGTATAACGAATATTTGTAAAATATGCATATTCCTTTATTTCGAATTCAGCGTGTTTTATTTCTTTTTATTTATTCCGATTAATTTTTAATGGAAAGCGAGCCCATAAAGGCCCATAAAAATCGGAACTCCGCGCAAAGAAATTATTAATTTAGGATATTAATAATAATAATAATAATAAATAACGCGCTATAAATTATTTATTGCGGAAATAAATGAAAATGAATACGGCGCTTCGAAAACGTAATCCTGTAAAATGAGTCGACCATTCCATCGTTATTAAATGCTGGGCTCACTGAACTCGCTATTTATGGTATTGAAATATTATTTATTTCTGCCATCGCTACGGAACAAAGGATAAATAGCCAGTAGCGAGATATTTTCATGCTAGGCAACCAGTTATTACAGTGAGACACAGCGTTATCTCGCCAAACAGTGTGTATGGTGTCTCCTCGTGTGTATTACAGCGACCAGGCTGTAAATTTCCACCATCATGATTTTTTATTTTACCTATGCTGTCTCTTTTTTTTTTGATAACTACGTATTTTTACGGCCGGGGAAATATGAAAAATCATGTAAAATTTTTGTATCGAATATTGCACAGCGATATCAAGTTAGACTTCTCGTGACGAAATTTCAAAATTGAATTTAACGCAACGAATTGTTCTTGTTCTGTGTGCCAAATTGCGCTGATAATTAAACATTTTACGCTGGTTGTAACAAAAATCGGGAAGGTAGGCAAACTTCACGATAGGAAAATTTTTAAAGCCTTTTTAATTCGCAAATATCATTTTGCATGCCGAAGGAAAAAGTTCGCTTTCTGCCTCGCGGAAACCGGGAATTATTTGGCAGGGGAAAAATGAAAAAAAACAAAAAACAGAAGAAACTCTAGCGATTATTTAAATTTACACCAAAAAAAACTCAAATAAACTCAATACCTAATGTAGCACGCTCGAAAATCGTAATAATCGCATATTTTTTCCTCGAGATAATTTGGCCGCCAATCTTCCTGATTAACATTTCAACAGAATTATTTTTGCAAAATAAACATCGATGGACTGACGACGATTTTAAGATAAATCAGAAATGTAAATAAACGAGAAATGGAATAATCTGACAATGGTGGTTTTGCGAAAATTATGACATATCGGAGAAATTTTAACCAAATTTTCAGCGCTGTTAAATTTTTGCTAAAACAGCCAAAATGTTCATCAGCAGCGCAGTTTGACACAAAACAATTGATATTTATGGATACAAAAATTTTCTGGGAATTTAAATTTTTTTCGGACTACTACTGTTAAATTATCGTCCGTGATCAACTTTTTTGCAAACTTTGTATTATGACTCAGTACAAAATTTTTGTCTTTTCTTTTTTAATTAATAATAGTCAGCGTGAAATATTACTATTTTTATGAATCATAATTGTACTTTGAATATCTTCAACTTTTTTTCCTAGTTGGGCTGTCGCAAAGTTGGACCCTGTTAATTTCTGTTAAAGCATTGCGTCAGGTGACAAGGCAATGTGGCAAGAGGATGCAAATGTACAGTTTGAGGAGCTGTCTACTAAAAGTCTGCAAAAGTCCTACAACTGTCTCACCCTCAGCGAGTTTGGGTCGCTGTCAAAGCCCTATATCGCTACCTCCTCAGTAGCAACCCGCTGCCTTGTGGTCAGGATTTTTATCCAAAGGCTAGGGTGTCACCCCGAAATAGTGGCAGCCTCTTCCCTCTCCTTTATTATCCTATCCTTCTCCTTCATATCTTATATCATGTTCCTACTCTACTTTTCCCAGCCCACGAGTCATCGTGCCAGTCCAGGTTAGGCCAGTCGTCTCGGCTTGCCTTGCCACTGGAGTACCTACTTGGACTGAACGGGCAGCATAAGAGATTGAAGCGCTACAGCTCCTATGTTCCCTTTAGCGTCGCTAGGTCGTCTCTATCTTTGTGTCTAACTCTGTTTTAATTCTATCTTTTCCTGTTATCCTTTTCCTATTGTTCTAACTCTACTCTTTTCTATTGTTCTAACTTCATCTTTTCCTATTGTTCTAACACTATCTTTTCCTTCTGTCACACACAAGTTGCATATATGAAAGACATGCAAATGAAGTTAACTGCTGGATCCACGGGGCGAGCCGTAACAAGTTCGCAAGGCAGTGGACGATCACCTGTGGTAACACAGTCTGATTCGAGTCCCCACGTGCCTGCTAGGTACGGAACTCTCCAGGAGGGGACGCGTTTGCGTACAGCCAACAAGGACAAAAACAAGTACAGCAGAAAACAGCGGATAACGATGCTACACAACAAACAATTCTTAGATGTTCTTTATGCAGCTTTACGACATCCCACAAAATAGGACTTATATCCCATAACAGACATAAACACAAATAGAGACGTCAGCTAAACTTGGCCACGAGTATGCTAGATGATGATGATGATATACTTACATAACTGGTCAGGAAGAATGACTTAAAAATGGATCCTGGAGTAATCAAAATGCCTATTACCGTTGAAATGTGAAATTTAAAATACTCCTCAAGTACAATACTTTCTTTTATTATCCGTATAAGGAAGTAATCGGGGGATGGTGAAAATGGATACATCCGTTGAAATATGGCGTTAAAATTTTTTTATGATTACGATATACTTTTACTACATAAAAGGAAGTAAAAAAAAAAAAAAAGAATGAAAAAATTAAAAATTTGCACGGAATGGACCAGATATATTATTACCTTTTGTTCTACTTAATTATATGTTAAATACTTTGACGAAACCGTTGAAAATCTCTGGTACGGATTATTACCAAAAATATTGGAAAGAGGCTATACTACTGATCTCGAAATTGAAAATTACAAATCTCCTCGAAAATAAGAAAAACTGAACTCCCGATACGTAGTAATTGTTTTTTCCTTCCTATACTTATTTAATATCGACTTAAGTTTTGTTTTTCCATTATACTTTCATGTAAAATGTTGTGTTTGCACTCTTGAATTCGTTAACAAAGAGTCATGTACGGCTATGATTATGAATAAATGATTAGTTACTTAGTCAGTAAAAAAAAAAAAAACTATTCTGTAAAATATTTAACAAAAATTTTATAACAGAGTAACTCTTCCTTAACAGTAAATTTTAGACATCAAAAAATCAAAGTACTTCACGTGATATCGGATTTAAAACCGACCGTTATAACAATTTATTCATCCCCTTCAAGGTCGTCATAATCGATTTCCACTTTGTGTGTATATATATATATATATATATTTATTTTCACACAATATATACATAAATATAGAGATAATTATGCGTCAAGAAAATTATATATTTAAAATGAATCCGTCTTTTAAACTATCGCGGCTACTATAAAAAAAAAAAAAAAAAAAAAAAGAGTCGCGAACAAACGAAAAGTGAGGATGAAGTTTTAATTAACGGATGAACTAAGAGGGCAGGAAGGAATAATAAATTTTTTCCGGTCGAGAATATTTTAGGGGTATATAACGAAAAATAGAGAACGGAAAATTAACATAAACTTCGTTGCAATTCGGAGTGGGAGTATTTTCCGTTGTTATCCGTTGAAATTTATTGCAAAAAAATCGCAGAGCCAGATAGAATAATTAATTTTTTTCACATTGTAGAAGGAAAAAGATTTTTTTAAATTAAGCATTTTTATTGCATTTGGTAATCGAGCTACGCGAGGATAAATATTTTAAGGACCCCTGGGTTAGCACTTTAATCGACTAGCGGCTACGATTTAAATAATTTATACATCCGCTTGTTTTGAACTGCTGAATTCTCTCAGCGGGACGCTTAACAATTAGCGGCAAATTTATTTATTAATAAACACACGCACACATCAGACGCCGGCATGTTACCGCCATTATTACCTTATTTACGGCTTCGTACTATTATCAGTGTGAAGCCGCGTACATAAATTCCATCCGAGAGCCAGCCTTATCTTCACGTGTTTCTTTTCATCTGATTAAATTATTCGCTTCGGCGCAGTCACGATTATTCGCTTATGATAATCACTTAGAACTTCATTATACGAACAGAGGGTACCTTCGTAATAATTTTATTAGAAACGGAAGCGGTTGCTCGACCACCGAATGTTCCACCGGCAGTCATTTGGGGTGCGACCGAGTTTGGCGGTCCGTATTAGCCGATGAAGTTATAATCGAAATCATAACTACAAAGGAAATGCCGTCTGCGATAATTTTTTGAGGCTTTTCTAACGGAATTTAAAATGCTACCGAACAAGTGCTCCTTCACGATATTTCTCGGGTTAGCCGGATATTATAAGGGCTCCTTTACCGCTTGTGGTTTTCGAAACAAGGTCCTATGAAGATGTAGTTTTTTTTTTCCTCTGTTTTTAGTACTGGAATGTTTAAACCGGTACATCAATTTTAACGAAAACAGCCTTTAAAAGTCCGAATTTCGTTTCAATAATTCAATGGCTAGACTACTAATGAAAAGTACTTATCATATTTTACAAATACAAAAAAAAAAAAAAAAATTATCATAACTGGGTCAGCTCAACAATGTATTGTCACATCCTAACTACTACCAAATGCTTGAGAAATTAACTGATCCGGTTAATTTCTCAAGCATTTGGTAGTAGTCAAGATGTGACAATACATTGTTGAGCTGACCCAGTTATTTTTCGAAAAGCGTTATGCAAATTATTTACATAAACAAACGCGTAGTACCAAAGCTGACAGAACAGTTTGCACGGCCAATTTACGGAAGTGAAAAATATCATCACTTCTTGGACGGTAAGAAACGAAAGGTACCCGATTAAATAAATGTCGAACGAAAGAACGGTTTCTTTTAAGTGTATTACATTTTAATAGCCGTTCATGAGAAATGATGACAAAAAACGTTTTCACACGAAACTTGCAGAACTTTTATGGCGTTTTCTATTGTTAGCACAAAATTCAAAAAAGCAAACCGGGACTGACGCGCCTTGTTGCTTTTCATTTTCCGGTATGAAAAATGGGCAGGATTGGAAAAACTGTTCAGTTAAGGTCCGGAAATCTTCAAAGAAGTTATGTTCGAAAGAAGGGCTAATTTAAGATTTACGGATTAGCAACAGAAGCTACTCCGCATAATCTTCCGCAGTCTCATTAATGGATCTTGTTTAAGACATACTGACCTAGCTTTCGCTCCTACGTTAATTTTTCCGTTTCCTCAATCAGCCTTGCCTTAACAGAACCTTCGTTCTTCTCCTGATCGTTTTTCAACTCACAAAAAATCGAAATTTGTTTCCTCGTTCTAGTGAAATCAGAATTGCGAGACACGCCTTACGATCTAGGTTTATACGCTCATAGAGAACGTTCCGCTCTTATTCTAATCACTTCAACTTCCTTTTTTCATAATAGTGACACAACGCTAGACCCAGATTTATTCTCAAAACGGCATAAAAAGTCGTGGAGAAACTTTAGCTCCTCTTTTTCTTACGCTCCACCCTCCCTTGCTCGTATTTTGAAAACGGCGAAGACTTTTAAATCCCGTTTATCTCAATTTCATTTTAATCACTTCTTTCTAACGACAAATTAATACCGTTTGTTAACTCATCAGCTCCCAGTTCGGTACTCAGCTTTCAAAGATCTTGTCACATCCCGCCTTCTTTCGCCTCTTCACATTTTTCGCTCTTTCCTTTCACTTACCACTGACTTTGAAACAACCTACGGAATTCTTCCGATTCCTCTTATGATGTAAGCGGAATCCCCTTTCCTACTCTGGCTTCTCTGAAATATGTTTAATTCTTTTCGCCTATATCTACTCTGTCCGCTTAGAATACTTTTATCGCCATCCCGATCCCGAGCTTCACTTCGTTCAATCTCTTTGAAAATTTTTCGCAAGTCTAATAAAAAAGTGTCTAGTTTACATGAGCACAACAATAACACTTACATGTTCAATTTTCACCCTGAACGACTCTCTAAACTGTATCGGTACATTTTTGTCGGACGTATATGTATCATTTATCAACGAAAAATTCCCTACCACTTCCTTTGTTGACGCCGTTGCATCAGTTATTTGATTTAATGCTCTCTTCTAATGTTCCGGCCTCCTTTTCTTCCATTAGTCCCTTTCAATCTGTCTTTCGCGGATTGCCCTTGTCTCACAGTCCAACCGTGTTCAACACATATCTCATTAAAACTGCTGCTTCTATGCCGCTAAATTATTTTTTTTTTTCGTCGACAACATCCTTGTTTATTTCGTCCATCGCAACATCTTTATAGCCAACTTTTAACTTCAAACTTCTTTAACATCTTTAAAAAAGTTTTTTATCCAGTACATTCAACTTTCAATCACTCTTTTCGATCTTGTCTTAATTAACCTCTCCTTAAATAATTGTCCAACTCTTCTTCCATAATCCTTTTTTTTTCTATTTAGGAGATTATTTTTGGGTAGTCATCTTTCGGTTCATAAGCATATTTATATTAGCATCATTTTTAAAAAGAGGGCGATCTTTGCATTCTGCTTGCGTTTTAAAATCCATTTCTGTTTCATATATAGGAACTCTTCCGGGTCTGTGCTTTTCAAATTCGATCTAGTCCAAATTACTGCCGCCTTTGTGAAATTATCCTCACTGTTCAAATCCCGTATTCCCTCTTTTTTTATTCGACGTTCACGTTACCGTTTCTTCATTCATTAGACGTTTGTCTTATTCTTCACTTATTTCTTTTGATTTCATCATATTTTTTCCATTAACAAAACACTAATTCTATCTGTTATTTCGGAACGTTTCCTGTAGTTTTCACCGTTCACATCTACACTCACTTATAATTTTTCCTCCTTCTTTCATCCGATTAACTAATTGTTATTCTCTTCTTCCTTCTAAGCCTGTTCTTCATTATGTTGCTAGCTCGAAATTTTTACACAGTCTAAACTCTCTCTTCCCTAACCACTTTAAAGCCCTTTCCAATCGTTCTAAGAGACTTATTACGGATGACGCATTCCTTCTTTTCCCTTCACTAAACTTCGTTCCTTTCATTCAATCTTCTGAATCCATTGCTATTTTGCGCGTTCGTCTCTTTATCAGAGATCTTTACTTGTTTCTTATAATATCCTTATTCTGTCAGATTCCGAAAGCCGTCTGCAATTACATCTCCTCTTCCTTTTTACACTACTGACCACGGAATCCATACGTTCCTTGATTCGAGGTCTTTTTCTTTTTCATTTAATCGAAATTGGTCTGGAATCGAAGAAAACTAGTTTTACTCACAGCTATCTTCTTCTTCTGGCAGGTTTTATTATCGTATTCTCATCGACCGATCTGCAGTTGCTCACTCCAAACAATGATTTAATTTCCTGATCCAAATTCCTTTTATTTACCTCTTATAATATCCGAGTCCCCCTCTTTTCCTCTGTTTTTGGGCTAGTCTCTGAGTCCACTCGCTCACCTTAATAATAATAATAATAATAATAATAATAATAATAATAATAATAATAACAATGATAAAACAGAAACAGCGCAATAGTTAACAAGAAGCATGAGTGAAGAACTATGGGCAGATATCATGAAAAAATTGAACAGAAACGGCTTATAGCAACAAGTGCGATCGGCCTACAAAAGAAGCGATTTGCGTCCAGAGACAGAGGAATTTTGCGATACAGGACAGAGTGATCGATAGCAAAAATTACGAAAAGTACATCATTAAAAATAGAGTCGTCGCGGATGATCTGCAGAATCGAGTCAAAAACAACTGACAATTTCCGGCCACATTAAATTAGTTTGGATATTTATTGACACAACTTGTTCACCAGAATATGAGACGTATGTTTAGTTTGTTTACTACAAATGTAAGTGGAAACGCTTTGGAAGATGAAATATTTAAAAATTACACCACGATGGTTAGGTTGCTAATTACAGAAAAAGAAAACTTCACAATCAGCAGCCTAGATAGTAATCTTAACAAAACCTAAAACAGTCTTAATAATAGGCGTACACAACTGTAGAAGAAGAAATAAATAAATATAAAGCTTTGGCAGATGAAATTAAAAGGACATGGAAAATGAAGACGATTATTCGTCCTCAATATCGAAAAATACTTCAATTACCACTGTATACTATACATCAAATATGCAGAAGACGATAATATTGAGCGTACATGTCATTTGAATTTTTCAATAATTACAATCGATTCCTTTCCAACATTATTTGATCTATCGTATAATACCAAACAAACGGTAACAAATGATTTATGAAATGTAATAATGAAATCAAATGAAATGTTAATTACTATTATTATCATTGTTGTAGCAACACAATGAATAGTATTAACAAAAATGAACATAAAAACAAAAAAAAAAAACGTAATAAGTAAGTAACATCCAACTTGAGAATGAATCGTATATACACATGGACAATAAATGTGTGTGTATCAACATGTTTAAATTTTATATATTTATCTGATTTGCTGGTCTTATGAAGCCAATTATTTTTACATTTTATTAATTCCCTGATATAGTTCTAATGTGATCCTGACTTCTAAGTGGTTTATAAAAATTGTCACACATACTTAGCAGCACATTCTCATTTAGTTATATAACTGGTAGTATTTTATTAATTTTACTCACCTCTTAGATACACCGTTTTCGGAACTTCAAAAAAGAAAATATTTACAATTTATCAACAACGATTCTCGTACAGAATGATATAAAAATCATATTTTTGTACATGCTTCGATGCGGGTATAAAATTCATTAAATCTCAGAAAATAATTTAAGATTCGATGACCTTGTAATTATATCGGTATACGCAAATATATACATATACATTTATTCCGACAGACACGGCTCAAGATTTGAAATTTGTACAGACGCAGCGTTCGCAATAAGTCCTTGATGATTGTTCGACTAGTTTAATTTCACCATCTCGATTAACGTCCCTATGAAGCCCCAGATATTTAAATGGCGCGAAGTTCAGCCGGAGTTATTCAAACAAGAAAAAAACATAGCTTAGTTTTCTTAATTTCTTTTTCAACAAAAGTTGCGCGCTTACTCCGAGTCACAATAAAAATGCTCTAGTACTCATTAGTTCCACTTATCCCAGTTGTGAATTATTAAAGATAACCTGAAAATTATTCAACAAAGGACCGTAGTATCGTCTGCGCACGAGAAAAGTCTGCCATTTACATTTCGGTTATGTCATGGGCGCCGACAAGGGGCGACAGGGGAGGACCATTGCCCCCGAGCTTCAAAACTTTTTAATCAACTATTCATAGGCGCGTAATCACGGACAATTTGGAAGACTTTTATAATAAAGTAGTAGAACAATTTGCCAGAAACCCGTGAAAATTGTGTTTTAATTAAGATTTTATTCTTGTTTAATAAAATATTAAGCCTTTACAAATTATAAATTGTATTTCTCCTATCACTCATATCCTCTTTCTATCATCTTTCTCCCTCCTGGCTCATCGGCTGGCGACTTATCTTGCCCCCGTTCGCCAGCCGGCCGCTTATCTTGCCTCCATCCAGCCTGGCTCATCGGCCGGCGACGCCCTTGGGTTACGTAAATCATTACTAATGATAGCTATCAAACTGTAGCGGAATAGAAATTTGTTATTGAATCGGCAGCGTTTAAAATTTTTCTAGTTTTTACACATTGCTTATTTATAATTCGTTTGTACCAAAAGTAAAAAAAAAAAAAAAAAAAAAAAAGAGTAAAAATGAAAATAGAACAGATTCTTTGGAATGTATTATTTCCTCGATTTTGTTAAGCTAGTTTGCGTATGGAAGTTGAGCAGTCGCTATATTAACGAACCCTTTTTATGATTCTTTCCTCTGATTGACCTATTCAGAGATAGTGGGACCCCCACGTGCGAATGCAATTGACGCGCTTTGCGGCATATAGTTACTACCTGCGCGCCCGTGCTAGAGAGAGCTATTTTTTTCGAGATAAATAAAATCAAAAATACCGCCCGAAGGTGAGCCGGCCGTAAATGTCTTCGCAGGTGGGTGTTCGGCCAGAAACATATTTCATTTTGACCAGAATAGATTGTTCTTTGGGAGCTTCCTTTTTTTTTCTTCTTCGAAATAAGACAATTCGGACTGTTATGGTTTCACCGGGCAACGTTGTACGCAGCGAAGAATGATGATAGAGGCGGCAGATGATTAAACGGTGAATATTTAATTTATAGCCAGTATTCGTTTTCGTTTTCGCTTTTCGGTTTGCATATGCTGGTAGTTTTATCAGAAACGCAGGCAGCGTTGCTGTCGTTACAGATCCATCTCCTGATATAATCTAATAATTACCTCTAGACCGCTACTGGCTTAGTTATTTATTAGCTTTCGCGACTATGTCAATACCTCGTTATTATACGCATTTTCCTACCTGCATACATAATAAAAATAAAATAAATCGCCGCCGTGTGCTGTGTGTGTGTGTGTGTATGTGTGTGCGTACGCGAAAAATAATTACGGATGTAAAGCTGAAAGACGTGTCTCTTCGTTAAAAATGATTACGTTTGTCGCTTTTTTTATTTTTCTCTCCTCTTTTATTTACGCTTAGCAGAATGTTCTCGAAGTGGTTCGAATGATCTTTGTTCAAAGAGTTAAGAACGAATTTTCTATAGGTCGCCGCGGTTTCCAAAAATATTACCGTTCTATCTGCTGCGAAGTAAAAATCAAGTTGTTTTCATTAGGCCGTATTAATTATCGCCTGTAAACTTTTCCATGCAAAAAGGACCATTGTTGTCCGCTTATCGCAATAACGTGTTGCGACGGTGTTTCGGAATATTCAGGAAAGCCCAGATAACCTGGCTCAGGTCCATAAAGTCGGACACCGACCCATGGTGGCTGCCGTTCCCCGTCACACGTAGGGATTTCTTGATCCTATCGAGACTGCGTCCGGGGCACACTGCACTATCACACAATCACGTCTTTGAAAGAGCTCCCCCTCCGGTCACTTGCCCTCTGTGCGGGTTCATGGCCTCACCAACTGTAGAGCATCTGCTGAAATGGTGCCGGCATACTTCCCGTACTTCTAGTCATACCTCACCCCACCGTCTGTTGTCGAACTACCCGGATTGTATTCGGGCAGCGTTGAATTTTGCAGCATCGAACAGACTGCACCGCCTTCTGTAATTTCAAGTGAGTCTAGGTGCCGTAATAGTCCAGGTAGTTATACACGGCGCCTAGATTTATATTTGTAAATTTAGTATTTAAAAAAAAAAACAAAAAAAACTCGGATAATACACATAAAGTTCTGAAACAGACAGGCGAGTAGACGAAAAAATTCCTTTTCAATCATTGTTTTCATTAAGCGCGATACAATAAGAAGTCGTTTCCGTGGTCATGAAAGTCCTGAGTTCGATACGATCAAAGTTATGGCAAATAATTCAATAATCGCTAATAGAATCATATGGAAAGTGATGACAAACATGCATACCATCATATGCAGTTGGTGTATAGGCGGACACATACTTTTGACCGCATTTGTATAAGGCGACACATTAATCTCATTCACAATCAGTTCTAAGTGTAGTCACTAATGTGTCGCATAGTTGCCATGAACACTATCAGTAGAAACTGAGAACGGCTCTGTGAAAAAAGATGACAAAAAGAAGAACTTGGAGTGACAATTAAATACCGGAATAAATCACTAAAACTCGCAAACTACAGAAGCTACACAGTTTCATTATTCGTAGTATGTACGTGCGTTTACCGGGAAAATGAACCTTTATAAAAAATTGGGAGTTTAAATCTTTTTTTCAGACCACCTATTTAAAAAACCAGACGACTATTATTCTTCGTGTGACGTAGCTGTAACAGGCTTAATTAGTTACGTAAACAGGGTCTGTCACTTAGGCTTTATCGAAATTAATGATGGTCTGTTCATGCGCTAACTATTCTTAGAGAATAGTTTTTTTTTTTTTTAAAAAGAGTTGGTTCCATGAACAGTTCGCAAATAATTAAACACAGTTAAAGTGCAGTACTTATATGTAATCAATGAAAGCTAACAGTGAGATAAGAACTATTACACTAGAGCTGCCGTACTATCTGTTCAGAGAGCTGTTGTTTAAGATTCTTAATTAAGAAACAATTTTCATACAGAATCGGGAGTCAGGAGCTAAAAGAGCTGGGAACTGATAAGAAGAACTATTCTTTTAAATGAACGGAATCAATGAGAACAACTCTTTGAACAGAACTGTGTTTGCCGGTCATCACTAGCCGAACCCGTAAAAAAAAACTAGGTAACTACATTTGGAACCGAATGAGTCTAATGATAGTGGGCGGAGATCAGTGCGTATTACACAAGTGATGCTCCCCCTTCATCATTGTCAGTGCTTGGTCACCTCGTCATTTTTGTTTGTTTTAGTATACAAGCCAAAATATGTACATTATGTATATTCGCTGTACGGTCAAATGATTAATAATCTGGCGACACTATTTCGCTTTTCTTACTTGCATAACTAAGAACGAAGTTTACAAATTTCGTCAGAATAATTGAATACCGTATATCGGATGCTTTCCGTCCTCGTAAACTGTGCTTTGCGTTTAAATGTCGCTATTTTACGTGCAGAATGTACGATCCGATTGACTCTTAATGTGACATTTTACTAAGCGAAGCCCGCGTCATGTTTTACATTTACAATGCAGTACTAGGCGGCTGAGAGAAGGAAACTAGCCCCAGCATCCTCTTGAGATCCATCAGGCTGCTTAATACACTGTGAACTTTCACAATTCATAATACCTTATCAAGGATATATAGAAAAAAATTTACATTGCTTTGCCACGCGTGTTGTATAGATAACGGCATTCAGGACTGTTTCTAACTTTGTGAGCAAGTCTTGTTACCTACTGCTTCTAAAACGTGTAATGAGCGCTATTTTGAATATTATCGTAAAACTTGCCCCTAGAAATTTAACGTTCCAGGTAAACATTTTTGTTGCTAGCGTGGAAATTTCCGTAAATAAATTATATAATTAAAGTACAAACTTTTTCAAACGAACTGTGATCGTTTTCCCTGTTAAAATTTTTGAATGGTTTCATATGGGAAGCGTAGATTCGGTAAGTAAAGAAAATCTTACGAGCGAGCAAAATGGCTCATTAAAAGAAGGTGTTGTTCGAGTTTCAGCTGTGTGGTAAGATCATGATTTTAAATCTGTCAGTGCTAGCCATTATTTCGTAAATACTCCGTTCGTTTTGGTTACAATTTTTCATTTTCTTCCCAAATGACAGACCCTCTCATTTGTAATGCAAACGCGATGAGCGTATTATCCGTAAACTGAATAGTTCCGAATTTATTTAGATTATTCGTAATGTTTTATATTACCTCGAACGACAAGCAAAGCCGAGTATCGTTTGTGACTGTGTCATATTTTTTTAACGACCGAATAAAACATCCTATTAACGTGCTTTCGGAACATAGTGTGTAATAACGGTATATTACAATTTAAATTACTGTTTTTGTAAGGCGGAACGATTGATTCGGAGGGACCCGGAGGTTAACCGAGTACGAAGTGTAATGACGAATTTCATGAAAGCGTAGTTGTTATAAGGGGAAAAATGACGCAGAAATACAAACGTGTGTCTCCCCCAATGTTCCGTGCTTCAATATCTAGGCTGGGAGACATGGCAGGTGCTCCCGGTACTTCTAGGATTAATAATAAGCGAAAATTGCTGCAATATAACATCGCACTGCATAGTGTAACAATGTAAAGACGCTTGAACGCGATGCACAACGAAGTACTTCAAGGAAGTGCGAACAATGGCAACTTTATACCGACATTCATGAACGTAAACAGAGTAAAAGTATAGAAATCACGACAAACAAAAAAATTAGGTAAAACAACAAATATAAACATTTACTTTAAATATTAACAAAGGTCAAACTAGTAAAAAGTCAAAAGCTGTCCTGGAAAAAAAAACAAAATTAAAAAAACATTAATAACGGAGTAATTAAAAGACGATATATAAACGCTAACGTCGATAACGCCAAAAATTGAAGAAACTAAAAAATTATAAATATATTAAAAACATCCGCCGACATACCAACTCTAATGGTTTACTATTTATTACCCTAATCGGGTAAGCATTTAAATTAGAATTAACGTTGTTTTAATGTAATAAATGTTTCTGAAAACTATATTTCACTTAAATGTAAAATCAACTTTTTAGAACTATATAATCAATTAACTTACACAATATATATATTTATATATGTATATAGAAAACAATCAACAACTGATACAATTCATAAAACATTTATCAGCCAAACCAACACAAATATGCATATTTCACAGCCACAATAGATTACTAATTACTTCAATAACTTAAAATAAAACACTAATAAAAATAAAATTATTAAAAAATTTGTCAAAAAAAAATAAGGGCTATGATGAACAAATAATAGATAAATTAATCTACAAAATAAATTCGAAATTAAAATATATACAAAAATTAAACAATAATAATAATAAAGGTGGATAAGATTCATATTTATAAACAATAATATATATAAATTAACCGATATATTTAAAAAACGGCTAAAAACGGCGTTCAAAACCAAAAATAATTTAAGAAATAAAATATACATTTCAAATACAGTTAAACAACGACATTTATAAAAACAGTGGTACATACCAAATATATACTACAGATAGTGAAAAATCATATATTGGTTAATATCAAATATGCAGATACAAAGAACACATAAAATCATTTAATAATAATAAAATTGATAAATCTACATATGTTGAACATCTAATAAAGAATAAACGTAAACCTAATTCGTTCCCAAGTACAGTAACTGTCCCCTGTCTACTTACAATGAAGGAAATTTAATGAATACAGTTGAAAACTATTATGTATCTAGGGGGAAGTCTCCTAGTGACGGACACTTAAGGTTTTCAAAAAAGAAGATAAACAATACTTCGAGAAATGTAATTTTATTTATAGATTAATTAAGTCAACAAAGTTTAAAATCAAATAAAGAAAAATGCAACTCCTGCATAAACATATTTGCAAACTTAAATCAAACCTTGGCAAAGAAAAATACAATCCTTTTAAGTGGCACCTAGTGTACTGGACAGATTTAACTTCGACTCCAAACACCGGGGACATTTTCAAAACATAATTTATCGATCGCATATGTAGGCATCTGCACATTGAACAATATCCGGGGGGCGTACTTAATGAGCCCACCCATTGCAGCTGCAACACTATATTCAGTCTTCGTCATGCTCTTCTAGGTACTCTAGGTAAGTATTTCTCCCTATGTGTCAAGAACTTGAGTTAGCGTTAGTTTTTTTTAGCTTTATCTCCGCTCTTCATTTGTTCTTTACGTCTTTAGTTTGTTCCCCCCTCTCTTCTATTGCTGTTTCAAATGATTCTTTTATTTTTCTTCTTAATCTTCTTCAACGGCGATTCTGTATAGTGATGTATCTTTCACATTTTCTCTTCCAAGCCGCTGATCGTTTTTTGGTAGCAGTTGTTAATGACGACAATTTTTTAATTACAATGTCACTTTTCAATAGTTCAGTGCCGACGTCTTATTCTGTATAGTGCTTTTGGGATGTTACATTGCGACAAAGCTTCTCACAAAAAGCCATTTCTTTGGGCAGAACCTTATATTTACTGCAGTTTGTAATCTTTGTTGGTCCCATTTTTTTTTTCTTTTTCGTCTCTCCCATTTCGATTTATCCTTATTCTTCAATCCTTTGAAACAACGTACAACAATTATTACAAAAAGTATGAATACTCATGGCTGACCGGTGTTAACGGACAACTTTGTGTCCGGTACTACAGGTAATCGCCAAAATTAGATATTCCATAACAAAACTGTTTTGGAAATCAACAAAAACTTTTAAAGGTATCGAATAATAATGGAACACTGCCTTTATTAATAATTACCGTAAACACTTTAACACAAAAACTTAGCAGTAACACTTACTTGGATATCTAATGTGATGTAGCGTTTTCTCGCCAAAAACAGCAATCGACCACTCACATCGTGGTCTTTCCCGTTATCGCTGTATTTGAATTGAACGCGTTGTGACTTGCTGAGATAGTACCAATGTCCGATACTAGAGGTCGTCCGGCGTTACGGGACTTCTCTCTATGTATAGATAGGCAAAGACAAAACAGTTCAGTACCTTTTTATGTTTATAACCTATTTTCTTTTTTTTTCCCCTGTTTAGTAACTATTGACGATCTTTAGTGTTATCAGTACACAAAATTTTGGAAACAATTATTATTTTTATCTTATTTAAATAAAAAATGAATACAAAAAATGAAAAATTAAATCGCTGTTCTTATTAAAATGTTTTAATTTTTCTTAATAATCATCCTTATTGGGAATTTTTTACATTGTACTAAATCTTAAGGTGTCATTTAATATCAATAAATGAGGATTTTTTTTAAATTACGATTTTTTTTTTAAATTTTTTAGATCCCCTCTTTGGGAACGTCAGCCAAGGACCTACACTCAGAAATAACAAAAAAGAAAAGAGCCGTCAGCTAAATTTTGATTCGGTCAGATATGGACAATATAAAGGAACTAACGGATGAGATAATGGATGGTGAAGAGAAGGACAGAATATATGATGCGCAATAAGGAGCGGGGAGCTTGAGTTTCAGCAAACAAGAATATAGGATACCGCGTTCAACAGAAAGAGATGGACATTCAAAAAAGATACGTGATTGGCGTCGCAATTCGCCGCCTCATTAAGGTGAAGAGGACAATTTGGAGAAGAAACAAGGGAAAAGCGAAAACGAGAGGAAGGAAGAGCAGAATGGGCGAATCATAGAAATGACAACGGAACGGGGAAGTGAAAGAAACTCAAAGAACCATGGGTTAGAAGGAAGACTAGGTTGTACAGACAGATAAACGGATTGATCGTTACGGAAGGAGAAAGGGTAAATATATCTGACCAAAGTTTAAGATGAAATTTAGTACTTAGGGAATATTACGATTTACTGTTGTTTTATTGTATTTTTTATTCAATTATAATGGTACTAAGTTTTGTATTGTGAGTACATATAAAAGTGTATGTTCTCAGATTATATACAATGAACGAATGTATAAGAGTAGAAAAAAAAATTTTGGAAATACGCAAATTCATATGTATTTTCCTCAAATTTTTAATTCTAATTATAGTCCAATTTCGACCAATGGACGAACACTAGTGTAAATAAATACAAACTTAATTACTCTTAAATAATCAAATGTCTGATAATAGTAACCCTCTTTTTAATATTCAAATTTAAATTCTTTCTCAATTTTTGTTCTGTATATCTTGAATATTTTGTCCGTTAAATTCGTTGCTATGTAATAAACAAAATCTTGCTTTTGATTTTGTATGTATTTTACCGCCTTTGACATACATACATGTAGTCCCATTATTTTCTATAGTGGTCGTTAGTCGTTAGTCGTTAGTTTGGTTCACTCTGTATTATTAGTTGATGATGGGTTATGCCCGAAAATGTTTCCTTAAATTGTGGTCATTATTTTACTTTATTCGAGAAAATGATTTTATACTTATTTTGTTTGTCATAGAGGTGTTTATTTTATATTTGTATTTCACTTATTTTAACTTACCCCGAAAGAAATGCTTGACGAACAATTTAAAAATACTTTGAAACCGTCGATCGAATGTTCAACAGTAACTGCACGTGATTATAATCATTTACTTAATCGAGATGTTTTAAGTAATTCAGACGGTACCGGCAACTTTTTTTTTTTTTTTTGCGATTTCAAGAAAACATCTACCGATATCGCTAGTCGTAGAAATACGCTCTGTTAATGTACTGTGATCATAGTTTGTCGCATTTTACACAGATTATTAAAGCGTCGGCACTTTTGACTATTATTTTCTTTCGATATCTCATACAAGATGTAATTTTAGGGGCTTTTGTGTGATGAATGGGGAAGACCATTATTACGTACGTCAGCCGGTATCTTGGAAAATTTTCCGAAAATCTTGAGATCAAGAACATTTTCTCCGCTCTGCGGTAGGGAATGGTGGATATAAATTTTTGAGCTTAACGCAATAATTACCCCGATCGCTACATCGTAAATAAAACTTATTCCAGCCTAAAAAGAGAAAAAGTTTATATAAACGAGACTATTGTCATCGGAATCGAACGGAGGCATTGAAGAGATTAGAGAATGGTGCGACAGTAGTAGGACCCTATGAGGGTAGAATGACTATTGAAAAGGCTTAATGCTCGGAATCGGAATCGATGCAACGGGGACGGTTAAATGAGAAAAATCGAATAGGCGAGCACATAAATATAAATTATTTTTCTGGAACTTTATGCGGTTAAGTAGCTTTTTCGCGAATTAAATTCTGTACGAAAGCCATATAGGACAGATTTTCTGTTTGATCCCATTTCGTCTAATCTTACACGGGTTCTTTGGTGCTCAGTAGATGACGGATTGTATGGGCAATCACGCGTCACAAAATTCATACCGAGGTCCAAAAAAGAAATACCAGAGATTGGGTTTTGCGTTCATTAAGAGAAAGGTATAAAGAACTAAATAACCTACCCTGTTATTTCGCTATTAAAAGTTTTTTTTTTTGTCATTTTCGAAAAATAAAAATAAAATGCAAAAAATTTTTGGGATCTTGGACTTGTTTTTCCTTTATTGCTTCAACAAACATTTTTTGATACCAAAAAAAAAAAAAAAAAGAAGAAAATGGGAGCATTTATTAATCGTAATACAAGTTTTTTTTAATGTTATTTATTTATTTATTTTTATTGGGGCTCATCAACCAGGGACCTTCTCACCCAGAAACAATTAGAAAGGGAAATGAATCAGTTCTATTTTGATGCGGTCAGACATTGCTAGTAGAAGGGAACAAACAACGGGAACGACGTGTGGAGAAGGAAAAAACAGTATATAGGAGGCACAATACGTAGTAGGAATACCAATTCCCAGCAAATTGGAATGGAAAGCAGAACGCTCGATTCAAATATGATGCTCTTCGTTTGGGTAGAGAGGACAATACGAAGAAGAAACCAACGAAAAACGAAAACGATAGAAAGGTAATAGAGTATGACTTAAGAACGTAGACGAATCATTGAGACAACAACAGAATGACGGAGTAAAGGAAACAGAGGGAATTACGTATTAGTAGGAAGACTAGGTTGAACAGACAGATAGAAAGAATAATATTCTCGACAAATACGATTCACGAAAGAATTAATTATGCGATACCGAAAAGGGCGAAAATTATTTTAGTTTTACAATCTGAAACGTCATAATTCAACAATAGATTACGAACCATTTAACATTAAAAATAATTTAAAAAAAGATTATAAAAACACAGCGCCAATGCATATATCTAATTAACTCGATGTGTTTTAAAATGTACAAAATTAATTAGCGCAAATTAAAATTATTAATTTCTTAATGAATGATAATTTTTTTTGCTCTCAGTTGTTGAAATGTTATTGAATATAATTTTATTTAAAATTAAAATTTGCAATAAATATTCAAATTTACAAATATGCCATATGAATTTACGTTCTCGTTTAATTCTTTTGATACTCTAGCGTGATTCAGAAACCGCAAAAAAAACTTCGAGCAGCGAGGATTGCTAAATGAAGTCTATTAGGTCGAGATTACTTTGCGCGCTTTCTATGAAATACACTGTAATAGCAACGAAAGCAACTTATTCTAATAAATTTGGTTCAGAAACGACAAAAATATCGAAAGAAAAATCAATAACTCACGAACCTTTCGACACACTTATAAACTTCAAATTCCGAACATAAATTACGATTACAATTCTCTTTAAAACCATATCTATAAATTCGAGTTAACCCCGATTACCCGGGGCGGCAAAAAAAAAAAAAGGAACCAAAAAACCGCCAAGAATAGATAATAATATGGAATTTAAAACGACCTCAAAAATTACTCTTAAAAAGCGTATTCGCCAGATAGTCCTTTAAAAGAGAAATTAAAGATATGAAATAAAATGCAAAAGTCCTTTTATAAAATTAAAAAATTATTTAAACCCCCCTCTTTTAGGCCAAAAACAGCGAAAAAAAAAGAAGAAAGTTCACGTAAGTAATAGACCGAGTAAATTAGTTGGACAAACCAAAATGTATCTCAAACATATGTAGAAAAAATTTATATATATTCGGATCCTCACCGAAAGCTCGAAAATTTTGGAAAAAAAAGAAATTTTGTTTTTCGGCCATATTGTTGGAAAGATCGTTTTTTGTCGGCAAGAAACCCGTATTTCATTTTCTTAACGAAACCTTCGAAGTTGGCGAAAAGTTCAGAAAAACGCGAAAAATGACGTGTTCTTCTCTTAGCGCCGCGAATATTGTAGCTAAAAGTTTTGATCAAGGTTAAAAGCATCCCTGTATATTTCTTTAGTTTTTGGAACATCCGGGTTTCCAACTTTAAGAGTTGACCTTTAGGACGTCGAAAGCTCGAAATTTTTGAAAATAATATTCTTTGAAGATGGCGATAATTTCATAAAAAATAATGCGCCATTTCCTCTTTGCGGCGGGAAAAAACCAAATTCCTTTTTTTTTTGAATTTAGTATATGTAAAAATATAAATTATAGTTATCGCGTTAACTTCAACATACATATTTTGCTTAACTGAACTTGCTTTTTTCTTTCTACACATTGCGGTCAGCAGATCGATTATCTGCCCTGAGTAACGATTATGCTAAGACATGTTTACATACTGTCACAAATATTAACGACTGCGCCAATTTTCGGCCGTCGGTAAATATGAAAAAATCCATTACTATCTAAAAAGACGATGCTTATGCTCCGGGATTAATGTTGCCAAAACTGAACTTTTTATTTTTAATTTCAGTTTCCTATAATTAATTCGATAAATTTCTGTGCCGTGATTGATCCAAATTCTACCAACACTTACAGCAAAAAAAAAAAAAAAATCATAAAATTAAAACTACCGGAAGCAAAACCAATGAAATATAAAATATATATATATATACATCCGTTTCTTAATGAGTAACTAAAAAAGATTTCGAAAATTATTTCGGAAAAGACGAGATAACTTTAATAATCGCGCGCAGATAAAGGCAGCAAAATTCAGCATTCAGCCAAAATACGTCCGACACTCTCTATACAGCGTGGATGGATTTTGTCCGGTTAATCGGTTGATCTGTTTAATTCTAGAGGTGTCGTTCGTCTAGTTTCGCCATAGAAAACAGACACGGTCGGGAAGGTAAAACGGAAAGGGAGAAATAACGAACGACAGGGTGGTGTGTTAAATTAGGTTGTTCGGATTTAATAAGAGAGAGGCTAGAACGGTTTAAGTGATAATAAATTAGGCAGCTACTAATTAGCTAGACGTGGCCGCGTTAGTCTGGCTGTATTTGCTCGCGCGGCGTGTTACACTTCATAAACGATTTTGAAAGGTGTGCGCGCGTACCTATACATACAGGTTACCATTCTTCAAGGAAAGAAGAGTAAATGAGAATTTTGAAGGTTGTCTTTTGTAATGCAGCTGAACGCCGGGTAATAATTAGCCGCACTTAGCGGTAATCAGAATTACAACTACAGGGAAGAATACAACCGATTATACAACGAACGTTGCTCTTCCAGCTATTTAATTTATCAGCTGGTAATTACTCTGGATACACACACCTTTCCACGAAGCCGACAACAGTTTTTATCCCATTTTCGCCCATCACTTCCAGCGCATTACCCGACCGCGTCTTTTAACCCGTTCCAGCACCTTCCAGCGACCTGCAGCATTTCCGTTACAACACGAAACCTGCAACAACGCCATCATTTTATTTACTTAATATACCTACACAGCTGCCGTATGTTAACTTACCAAAATGCGGCTTAGTGTTTCGCCTAATTTACTTAACCTCTTCCTCGCGCAGGCAGCATAATGCGAACCTACTACTCCATCCTTATTTATAACTGTTAGTTGTTTTAATTAGTTTCAATGTGCCTTGCACGTACATGCGTGCTTGATAAGAGAACATTGTCGGCTCACATATTGACCGGGAAATGGCATAATTATAAGCACGGCGTTATAGAAATAAGTCGCAATTAGTGCGCTACGTAATGAGTAAGTAGCATATAAAACGGCGTTTAAATTATTTTTCTGTATATACATACATATACATATACAAGTATATTATGTACATATATACAATACGTGAATAAATCACACGCATATATATATATAAGTAAATTTACGTTACCAATTTTACTTAGTTTCCTCAAAACGCGGTAAATCACGTGCTAAGTAATTGTTTTAAAATGGTCGTTGCTGTAAAACAGAGTATAATTAAGTTGCAACTGTCTCGCGGTGCTAATATTCTAGTTGTAAATTACGGCTTAAGGGGTTACACCTGTTTGAATGCTCGCAGAATAGACATTATTTTTTTTTTGTTTCCTAATACAATAAAATTAATCAAAATGAAATTTTGAGTACCTAGTATACATGTAATGAGGTGTAGAATACGATTTTTTTAATTTGGTTTTTTCCTCAAAATAGCGGCAGCACAGACGTTTGAAGCAGCATGTGTTTTTTTGCGGGCGGTCTTCGGCATGCAGAATAACTTCTTTTCTACTGCACGTGGGACAACATTTTTTTTCTTCATAATTTACACTAAATTTGTCAGAGAAGTATTATTAAAAAAAAATCATTTTTCACGGATTGACATAAGGTTTTTTTCTTTTTTTTAAAATAAATTATTAACGTTTAAATGTTTGTAAAAAACGTAATTTTTGATCAGTCATTAAAGTCGTGTGTACTTCTCTTTAAAATATATTTAAGAGGTTACAATTCAAATTTCAAGTCGATCGAATGAAAGTTGCAAAAGTTATTTTAGGTGCCGATTTGGAAAACACGGTTTCGAGAAAAATGCGTTCTAAGTTTTGAAATCGATTTACTACATGAAAAAAATTTAGGAGCTTGTTGATTTTTCAACCCATTGTTCTGCTATCCAAGGACCATAAAGCAACTCTTTCAAGTTAACATTTTCGACTTCTTTCCATGAGGATTTTATGTCGTGCCTAACACGTTTTCTCTCGTTTCCGATGATGAGCGGTTCGCGGCTAATAATTATATAGTTCATTACCGATGATTACTAAATGCAACACTTTCATAATTTGGAGTAATCTTCGAAAACTATCGTTGTATGAAACGGTAGCTATGTCGCAGCATCCCATACCTAAGGTACGTTTTTAAGCGCTATGGTCCAAACGACTGTGTTGAAAGATTCGTTGGTAATTTTGCGTGTACGCTCCGAGGCATTGTGAAAGTAATTCTCCAACACTCAAATCGCCATAAATTTTCTTCACAAATTTAAAATTTTCAATTGTGCTAAAGCTGGTTTATGCGAGCATTCCTTAAGATTGTTGTTGGCGCGAGCTCTCTGCTAAGAGCACCAAGAGAATCTTCTGCAGCGAGACATTTTGTGGATTTTTATCCGTAGAAATTTTATTCCGCACGTCCTCAACTGAGTCTGGGTGTCTACGAATAGCCCATAGTAAATTGACAGCTCTTCAATCAATTTCGCAGTCAGCTTACCTCGTCCGGCGAATTTTTTATTTTCCTTTTTTAAATCTCTTAATCGAGTACCCATTATTTTTTGGACGTGCCCAACACATTCTTTTTTTAAAATTGTCACATCATTACATGACTTATCACAACGATCCCTTTTGGAACGTTTTAGAACCTCAGTCGCCTATAAAATTTATGTAACGATTATTGTAAGCGTTCAAAGACGTTTCGAAGCATCTGAGATTGATTCAAAAATTTAGTTCCGAGAGTTATTTAAAAAATTTTTCGGACTATAATTGCTATTGGATATCACTTTTTTGGATGTTTTTACATTATTTAAGCCCATAAAAAAAAAAAAAAAATAAGACTCAAAAAATTCTTTCAAATAAGCGTAACCCCTTAAGACTGCATAATTTTAATTTTAAAAAATGTCATTCTAGAACTTACGATATCTGCGGTAAATTACCGGACATAGAAAAACTCAATAAATAAGTCAACCGTCAAGGATGCTTACTCGATCAAAACCAAATATCTCCGTGCACGTTCGTAAGAGCAGTCGCATCGGATACAGACTGCGTTGGTGTCTGGATGATGGTAGTCGAAAGCTAATAACATGTACCCGAGTGCATCCGGACTGTGTGTCGAGTAACATCGAGTGTCTAGAGGAAGATCGTAAAAATCCCGCTAAAATCAGATATAGATGTAGGATTACGGTCAACTGAAACTGTAAATTATATATAGCTGTTCGCATTTTCAATGAAGGCTTTTTACCAATTGCCGTGGAAATTATTATCGGTCTCGAAGCTTATGCGTTCGCTACTAAACGGGGCAATAGTCTAATTGAGCGCTCCGAGCAATGAGGGCTTCTGATGTTTCTAAGGAAGCTAGAACCGCTCGCAAATCAAAACGAGCTTCCAAAAATATCTACTTTGAAGTAGTCGAAGAAGGTATAATCGCTGATTAACAAAATGTATAAGTATAACGTACACCATTACCTAAAATTCGCTCAAAACTTTAAACGCGTTTTTCTCAAAACAGCCCTTTTTTATTCAACATGGTAGACATGATATCTCCGGTTCTATTTAACCAATTTACTTTAAATTTTGTATCAATCTTCAATATATATCGTCCCTGTTTGTATTGAAATAATAATTTTTTTATTATTCCCAAAAATTAAAAATTCCCAAAAAAAAAGTCGAAAAACTAATTTTTTTTTTTCAGTCCGTTTTCTCTTAGGTAGAGATTATAATGACATTCTCACTAATTAAGAATCTTTTCTTAAATTGTATATCAGATTACCAGGACACTGTAGTTGTGTCAACCAAAACGCCCCCCCCTGGTGTGTGTGTGGGGGGGGGGGGGGGGTAGCCACCAAAACTTTACCAGTTTATAATTAAAATATTGCGCCTCTTATGTCCTATCTTTTCCCTCTTCACAGATTGTTCCTATTATCTGTTCCTTTCTCCTAACAATATCTGATCGTATCAAGATATAATTGATTTCTTCCTATTCTGATTGTTTCTGAGTAAAATTCCCCGGTTGACAGGTCCAAAAAAATAATAAATAAATAAAACTTTTTTAATTGTAATTATTTTTTCCTCTTTATTTTTTTTTTTTTGTATTTGTTTTAAAAATATCAATAAAAACATCTTGCAAAAAATGAAGAGCAAAATTATATTGATTTTATCGAGTTCAACAAAAAGGCCAAAATTTATGCTTCTATATTAGAATTCGCCCTCTTAAAACTACCGATAAAAATATAATTCAGCGACCACTAAGCGCAATCGTAGTAAAAAGTAACAGTGTTCTTCTAGCACGTTGAAATGTTAATTTTTAATTTTCTTTAAAGATTTTATAATAAATCCGTTGTTGTAATTCCGTGTGATGATGCAATATCGGACGAACAAATCTCTGAACAGAGTAATTTTAACAATTTTATTATTATTAGTTAATAGACAGAGAATGCTCCAATTAAGGCGAAAAACAAAAAATAGGCAACTTCGACTCCGATCGTCCCGATGATAAGGACAGCGAAGTTAGTTGTTTTTGCCTTCCGTACTCGGATTAGTCTCAAATTTATTTATTCGCGGCACAGTGTATGTGTGAAGCATGCGTGAAAATAAAATATTCCGAACTGTTACGAGTATTATTTTCTTTATTCGATAACAACGCTACTAAACGTTTCAGGATTTTATCTCTTTTTTCGTGTAAAATTTTTGAAACTTTCAAGTCGCCTTGCAAAATACTCGTAAATTTAGGGGACAGAATAACTGTCTGGCAGCAGGAAAACCTGTTCCTAATATACGAGAGAACAGAAAGGCGGTTACTTTCACGTTTTCTTTATCGGTCCGATAAGGATCGTATTTTACCGTAAAAATGGAAGAAACGGGCTTTCGTACCTTTTAACGGTGAATTTAGCACGCTGAATTCTTCTTAAGGCTGATCGGATGAAAAAACAAAAAAAAAGCCTTATTATTTTTTTTTCTATCTTGAAAGTATATATTAATGTGGTCCTTCGACAACGTGTCCTTGTCGGAATTGTTTTTCGGTTTCGGTTATCGCGAATCGGTTTTTTTGTTTTTAAGCGTTATGGAATTGCGAAATCGCGCAGATACTGTATGTGTTTTCTTTTTTGACTTTGTTGAACGTGCGCTTTTGTCGAACCTGTCTTTGGAAAACGAGAAATAAATAATGCCGATCAAGGACGCCGACAAAATTTTCACACTAGCTATACATAAACTGGTAAAGTGATAATTTTTTCCGAACGCCAACGAGCATGCTACTGGTAAAGCTATGAGTTGTTATAATCGCGAACTTTTCTTTCTTTCATTCTTTTCTTCTTTAGCGGAAGAAATGACGGAAAACGTTGCAAAATATCCGCTTCGCTGACTTCAGATCGGTGTCAGTGTATCGTTGCGCAAAAGAGATATTTTAAGTCGACTGGTTTGCAACTTTCGGGGTGAGCAGAGTTTACGAAAGATTAAGGGAGTTGTATGCGGAAGAAGCGACCAAGTGCGGCTAAAAGATTGTAACGAGAAAATGCCAATAACACGGACGACTTTTTATAAATCTCAAATACGGAAATATCGCATTTTTATCGATTTAAATTGAACAAACTGTTGAGTGAAAAACAATATACATTTGATCGAAAAATAAAAATATCAAAAATAATCGTTTAACGTAATTAACCCGTTATTTCGGATAGTTTTATCGATACTGTTGTTACAGTTTGTAAAGAACCATTTAAAAAGAAGTAAAATGAAATTATCTTTACCGATTACGAAAAATTAACGTAACACTGTATGATTGAATAGAAATCGATATTTTATCGCACCGTTTAAGTAATTCCTCGCGCGCGTAAAAATTAATTCTTAAAATATCTCCGTTTTATTTGCATTCTTATGTTTCAATCTGTCTCTCATTTTTCTCCACATTTTCGACGGTTTACGAATACACTCGTAATGTCCGCTAAACCAAGGCTGATTTAGTCTGTAAAATTGCAGGATAATGTCTCAATCGGTAGCGTACCCAGGATCAATCGGTATAGAGACATAATGGTGAAATACATAGTATGTTATAATAATGAAAGCGGGGGCCGCAGATTAATAATTAAATATTAATATTATAATACATCCTAAGCCAAAACTACAATCACTATTTTTAATGTTGTTCCATTGTTTTGCATCACAATACCGTAACTGCGGCCCGCGATTTTATTTTTCAGAATAGTATTTTGTGGTTTCAGATTTTAATGTTAAGATGCGTATCTGGTAGTAGCACACTAAAAAAGTTATTTTATGCTTCTTTTTAGTGCATAAATAAAAGGCTATCTTTAAAAAAAAAAAGTTTCTTATTTTTTTTATTTTTATTTTTATTTTTTTTATTATAGCCTTTTATTTAACTCGATTTGTCATTCTGTCTGTCTTGGGGGAATCTTGCGAACGATTTTTCACTTACTTCCTAATGAATTAAAAAAGTATCCTTTTGCGCTTGTGATGGATCACAATACAAAAGTACAAAAAATGACGTGTAGCCTCGCCACTTGTGGCTCAGCTTTATAGCTGAAAATTTTGAACAAGGTTAAAAAAATGCGCATCCTTGTTTATTTATTTACTTTGGAACATTTGGGTTTCCAACTTTAAAACCGGACCCTCGAGGCGCCGAAAGGTCGAAATTTTGGAAAAAAATATTTTTTTTTTCAAGCATTATATCGTTGGAAAGATCAGTCAAATATTGTGTTTCATATGCTGAGGATTTTACGTATGTATTGTATGACAAACAAAGGACAATATAATTGAAAAAATGCGATCCATTATTTAATAATAAAATGTAACAGAAATTTCCGTACAAGTCCTATAATCAAGATATTGAATAAAATACAAATCTAAATTTATTGTTTTTCATTGAAATACATGGTAAAAAGAAGTCCAGACTAAAAAATAAAAAAAATAAAAACAACTTTTTAAAAATAGCCTTTTATTTATTACAAAATAACTTTATTGTGTGCGACTACCAGATGATACGCAATATCACATTAAAATCTGAAACTACAAAATATTCTGAGAAATAAAAGCGGCGGCCGCAGATTATTAATTAAATATTAATATTATAGTACATCCTAAGCCAAAACTACAGTCACTATTTATTGTTGTTCCATTGTTGTGCATCACAATACCACACACATCGAATATTTTTCTTATTGCGGTCCCCGCTTTAATTTTTCAAAATATTTTCTAGTTCGAGATTTGAATGTTAAGATGCGTATCTGGTAGTCGTACATTAATAAAATTATTTTGTCATTTTTTAGTGCATAAATAAAAGGCTATTTAAAAAGAAAAAGAAAATTATTTTTTTTATTTCTACTTTGGGTTTCCAACGTCAAACTCGAAATATCGGATAAAAAAAAAAATTTTTGTCGGGCATTTGATATATCGATTGAAGTATCGCTATTTATCGGAAACGTATTTAATTTTCTTAACGAAATTTTCGCGATGTTCGAAAAATCACAAAAAGTTACCTTTCTCTTCTACTTAGCAGTGGGAAAAATCAAATTCCTCTGTTTTAAATTTAGTATTATGTAAATGTAAATTATAATTATTTCGTTTTAACTTAACATACGAAATAACCCTGAGCGCATGAAACATCATGCTCGACTGAACTTGTTTCGAAATTACCGCTATGCTTGAGTCATTTGTGATAACTTATGAATATTAATCAACTGTCAGAGCGATATTATTATCATTCTTAAATATATCGCTATACCTCCGGCGTATGCAGTTCCGTAGGTCTTAACGCTACCGATAATCTCGGCTGTTCCGCAGATCCTTTTTGTTCTCGTCGTCGTCGTCATCGTCGTCTCTTTTTATCGCACTTGTATGCCCGCATTCCGGGAATTTATGTCCGTCGGAATAATTCAGTTTGCGTTACATTCTGAATGGAATAATGCAACTGACACATTCGCGAAGCAACACCTAAAATGCGTGTAAAAAACATTTTAGCTGTTCTTCCATGAATGTGTCATTTCATTGCACACCGTTGACATCATTAATTCCATTTGAACGTGTTCCGGTTAATTCTGGCAATTAATTTTTAACTCGTTAGCCAACGTTCACAGCGCGCGCGTATTATTAAACGTGTTCCATTGCGTCGCTCCTTAAACCTTGGCTGCGCTTAATTTATTCATGTGGTATGACACCGTGTGTATGACTCGACACTGTTTGTGCATGTGCACCGATATATATATACATATATACCTATATATATATATATATATATATATATATATATATATACATATGTATGTATATTGAATTTGTCCACACGTACGAAATCGTTCGTTATTTATGAGTCGTTTAATAAAACTGATTAATTGTCCAAATGCAGGTGACCTACAGTTAATACGTATGCATTGGCGAATGCATAATTTTTGTTACCATTCAGTCCGCATTTATTTATTAAATAAATACCGTTTCTCAATTTTCACTGCGAATGTTACATTTTTTACTATTGCATTGTCGGCGCGCGTTTATCACCTTCGACAAATTAATTGTCAGCCGGTTTTCCTTAATTAACCGGGCATTCATTTTTAATTAATTCTTCTATGTTTAGCCGCGGCCTGCACTTTTCGCTTTTTATCGTTTATAATTGGTTACATGTCGTAGACGTTCGTTTGGCATAAAAGTCCTAACACGCTTCCCGGCTTGTTTTTATGCTCTAGTTCGCCGTCACGGAATCGTCATGACCGCGTTTAATTCATCGGAAACAAACGACCGAACGATAGGGACGGTGTCGTAATAGGACGAGACTTTAATAGACAAACTGCGCACGATATACCTACTCTCTAGCATAGAACGGACAATATAGAGACGGAAGAAATAGAAGAGTCAAGCACGCGTTGGAAACTATGCTAGGAAGTCGCACTAATTATAGAAAACTGATGATAGCCGTTGGTGGGGGAAAATGGTAAAATTTAAGTAACCGCTTGCTTATTGTGAAAATCTTAAACAGGTACTGTTATTAAAAGCATATGATGTACCGGAGACTGGGTCGTTTGCCGAAGTCTGGTACTAAAAATATCAGGATTTTTAACTAGTCAAGTCGGAAATTCGAAACTTGCTGAACTCGACTGTATTGCAAAGGTATAATTAACCTGGTCTGAATTTTTATCGTAGCAGATTATCTGGGTGAAAATCATGTAAAAAGGAAGATTTTTTTTTAGATTAATGTTGGGTCCTTCTATATTGGAAGTGTCTGAGACAGAAATTTGTATGTAATCGGTACTACTTTTGCAATTGAGGAATTCACAAGTACGCTATTAGGATATATTACACGTAGTAACGTCAGCAACTACATCATAGGACACAGCCGCTTGAATGTATTAATAGATATAACGGATATAATTTGTCGTAGGCATTAATCGACGAGGAAATGGACTACATTGTGAGCAACTAGGCATCGCGAAATCTACACCGGAAGGAGAGGTGCTCGCGATCGAATCCCAACAGCGTTGAATTAGCCTGAGAAAATATAGAGCTATGCGGAACTAACGGATATTGGACCAACAGTCTCGGTCAGAGTTTAAATATGTTGAAGAATGTTCGTTCGCTGCTGATTAAGAGCTTTTATCGGGAATAAATTGACGCGTTAATGGCTTGACGAAGATGTGTGCGCGTTGCCCTGTTAAGGACTGCAGCGGCAGGAAAGGGTGTGTACAGTATTTAATGACCGCTAGTAGAGTCATCTCCTCGAGATTTTTTGTGACGTCGACGGAGTCAGGCAAGAAAAGCTGCGGGTATATTGTATTTATTTCGTGCAGATTGAAGTGTTTAACCGAACGGGACGAATGATGTGCAGCATTGTAGTCTGCACGAGTTAGTTGATTAGTCGGGAGGTACGCATTAATGCTTTCGGTCCACAGAACAGCGTCACAAAGACACTCTATATAAATCTGAAAACCGGTTTGCCGGGTTGATGTGGAAAGGTTCGGTAGCTTGCAGTATAGAGAAATAAATCCAGCCTAAGATACTTCACTAGGAATCGAATATAAACTCTGGTTATTGATGTACAGAGCAAGTACTAAATTATTACTTTATGCGGTTTTTTGGCGAAGATTTGGATTGCATTAAAAATAGCTTTTCAAAGAAATGCGAAGTGCGAGGGTTGATCAATAAGTACCCCCGTGTTTGATGATGGCACTGGTGAGTGAAATTGACATTACCATCGTGTACTGTAATCTACTAAAAGATAACATGCTGAATTTCAGATTAATTCATATAGGTTAGTTTTCTTGCGACAGCCAGTTGTATCGCAAGTTATTTCTCGATATGATGGAAAAAGAGCAACATCGATCTGTAATTCGTAAGAAATAAAAGTGAAATTGAATTCTATCTATGGGGACCCTTCACCATCGATGAGGTTTTGGTTTAATGAGTTTGAGCGTGGTCGTACAACTGTTTTTGATGCAGAACGGCCAGGACGCCGGTCAGACGTAACTACCGAGGAAACCGTTGAAAAAGTCCATGACATGATTCACGCTGATCGCCGAACGAAAGCGCGCGAAGTAGCTGAGGCCGTAGGTGTCTCGTACGGAACGGCAATCAAGATTTTAACTGATAAGATAGGTGTGAGAAAAGTGTCGGCCCGATGGGTGCCGCGATTACTCGCAGTGGACAACAAGCGGGTACGACTAACAATTTCGAAGCAGTATTTGGACCGCTTTAAATCCGCAGGATTATTTACGCCGAGTAATCACTGTCGATGAAAATACATTATTACACGCCAGAGACCAAGAGACAGTCAAAACAATGGATTTTTTCGGGTAAATCTGCTCTGAAGAAGGGGCAAAGACGGGGTTATATCAGCCGGAAAGGTTATGGCCACGATTTTTTGCGATTCCAAAGGAATAATCGTCATAGACTCTTTCTGCAGAAAGACAAAACAATCATAGGACAGTACTACAGTGAGCTATTGAGCAGATTTGACAAGAAATTAAAGATGCACCAGCACATTCATTTTCAATTTTAGCGGCTAAATTGCACGAATTGCACTACGAATTGCACTACGAATTGCTGCTGCACCCACCTTACTCGACCCCGACCTGGCACCCTGCGACATTAATCTGTTCCGTAACTTGGAAAAAAATTCAGCTCAAATGAAGAGGTTATCGCCGAGACTGAAGCGTTTTTTTTTTTTTGGTGAGTTTGAAAAATCGTATTTCTTAGAGGGGTTAAACAAATGGCCCCAACGTTGAGAAAAGTGTATAGACTTAAAAGGAGACTACGTTGAAAATTGTGAAAACAGTGACGTTTTTATTTCTAACACGGGTACACTTATTGATCAACCGTCGTATTGTCGCGTAAATTAAAATGGATTTGCGGTATTTACGTAATAGGAAATTGTAAATTTCGAATGGAGAGATAAAATTTATGAACAAGAGATGAAAGCGATACATTTATGGCATGACACTGGTATCCTACCCTACACACACACACATACACAGGGCAAGTCACCATACGGAAATAGTCAATGTCTAGGCTCATTTTCCTACGGTTTTTAACTGAAAATTACGATAATGTAGAAAAATAATACAAAAGGCATAACAACGCATTATCATTATTACGTGCAGTAACTGGCTCGTGCAAGTCTCTGTCTACAAACTTGTACTTTTCGTAATATTATTTTAAGAAATACGTGTGAGCCGATCGTTTTTTTTTTTTGCGGTTAAGCTTTAGAATCCCGCAGAATTGCAAAATTTATAAGTAATAACGATTTCAGGAATGGGATGAAAGATTTCCAATTTTTAATATTTTTCCCTTTGTATAACGAATGTTTCGATAAATATGGAAAATGCGAAATAATATCGCTCTAATTAACACATTGTAGATTTACAATTCAATAACGTGCATACAACGAATATTATTGGCTTTTTTACGCAGCCATAATAATTTTAATATGCTCCTTAACGGGTCCTTCCCCCTACTCTTTTTTTTTCTATTTAGCTCTAATATTATACGCTGGACCAGATCCTACCGCGACACTTTTGATGCTAGAAAGAGAACTTTTGTTAGGTTAATGCTATTAATCCAGTGACACGAATGCTGGTCTGGTGATATCACCAGTTCAATATCATTAACTTGACGTATTAAAAAAGGTTTTCTAATGATATGATAAAAAACTAGACTAAAAAAAAAAAAGGAAAAAAAAAGAAAAAACTATTTTACCCCGGTCTGTCCAAATTTTTCTTTAATACTGGCCATCGCATATTTTGTTACATATTCCGTAAAAGTGCCGACTGTTTACGTAATATTATTAGGATATACAGTTACATAATCCGAATGAAATTATAGGTAAAACTTTCCCTCGAGAATGAATTTGGCTGACTAGCCGAGGATCTACACATTTATCTACTGTCGTGTTAGGTAGCGATGTCTCTTTTTTGAGGGAATCACCGGTTGTCGTTTAAATAAAATAATGCAGATGAAGATGCCAATTAAAATATAATATAAATGTAAACGTTAAAGTAACAGGCGGTCTAGAAGTAATTCGACATTGTTTCGGACATCGCTGCTAGTAACATGTTACTTTTAGACGAATTCTCTTACGTATTATAATATAAATGCTTATTAGAAAAACGATCACGTTAACGATAATTACGGTCGATTCGGAGTATTTTAAATACCAATGCAGATTTCTTCATCAACCGGTAACTATTTTAGGGTATACACACGAAAATGCGATTCCAAGTAATCGACCAACTGGTGTAACCGGAATCGAAGCGATACTGACCGACTGATAACTAATAGCCGACCAGACCACCGAGGTACTCGATAAATCTTGTGAATAACTTCGACCCCAGTGTGTTTCTCAACTTTTTCTCTAATAGCGGACACTAAACAACGTAAACACTCTTGTTTATTTTCTGCCAAGCCGCTAAAAACTCATTAAGTACCGAACTAAAGATGACAATTTCAATTAGGCAAAACAAGATCAATTAAAAACTAGACATTTAATGATAAATTCCGAAGAATCACATTTTGATTATCATCATTGCATTCTTCTAAATGTAAATATATATGAATGCTTAAAAATGTTTGCGTCACTATCTCGCTCCTTTCTGAAATTTTTTTATTTTTTCATTTGGTTTTTCCCTGGACTTGTCAGTAACAGACGATTACCCATCAACACGTGTAAATGCGAGTAATTAAGAGTTACAAGGACTGGAATCTGACCAAGAACCCTATATCAAGGATGGAAAGAATCAACGTTGATAAATGCAAAACATGTGTATCCTGAAAAGAGAAGGAATGGTATTGCCAAAGGCAAGAGCAAAAGGAGTTAGCTTTCTTTTTTTTAACCTCCCCCCCATTTGTGCATCTCAACAAGGGATCTTCGCCCGGAAACGACACGAAGGAGAGGGATCAGTTAAATGCAGGTTCGGTCAGCTATTGATAAGATAAAAGAACTTTAGCTCTCCCATCATACCATGGCCACATTTACAAAAGCCCACAGTACTGACGGACAAAGGAATCAGTTTACAATTAAGGAAGAAAAAGAAAAACAACGGGTTGTTTGAAAAACAATTAGAGCCATCAAGTGTACCAAAGCTATATTAAAGAGTAATCCGAAAGTTCAACGACTTTCTCCAGCACTATAAAGCAAAGTTTATAATTCCTAATTATGCAAAATAATTATGGCGACGACTGCGGAAAGCTGTCAAAAAGAAACGAATAGAATTTACGGCCAACACTATGGCCAACTGGAAAAGCAGCGCTCACGGTGCCGGTAATTTTTTAAAACTTACAAAGTTTCTACTCCTTATTAAAATTAAATTTTTATTTGCTACAATCGTGAATGAAACTAGCTAAATGGTACGGCACCGAGCAAGCCGAAAGTTAATTAAACCAACGAGATCAACTGTAAGGTTTTTCCCAGCAGAAAATTGTAGCAAAGAGTCTGGTGTGAATATTTCAGTCGGTGTTAAAAATAGTATGCGGCTAAGCACTTGACACATATATATATATATATATATATATATATATATATATATCGGTAATATAAATTCTCGTTTACATAAATTATTTAACGAAAAAATAAAAATAAATAAACAAATAAATAAAATAAATAATAAATGTGTCTCGGAGAGTATTTACTTAAAGGAAATTATTTTCTCGATTTATTAGGTGGAATAAACAGCAATGCACTCTGTATGTAACGGGGGACGAGAAATATTTAAAGTTTATTTATATATACATATATATTATATATATATGCAATAACGCTGAATCTTATTTTACGATTGGGGACAGCATCTTAATTATAAAGCTTCACTGATGTTGAACTGTAATTATAATAATTTTAATAAATTTACCGTATGCTGGAAACGCAATAAAACAAATCCGTAGTTATATACTGCTGCTGGAATAATAATATTACAATTCATAATTAATAATGAAAGAATTTATCTAAATTTAATATCGTAAATGAGCCATGTAACCCTACTCGAAGGTATCTTAAACGCGATCCGTCGTTAAGTACGAGTTCAGGAAGAAAACCGAGCGGGAAAAAAATCATTAAAATTTTCAACAAATTTCTCAATAGATGCACAGAATAATTAACCTTATTGACAAATTTTTGAAATTTCTTCAATTTTGAAACGAGATTAGTTTTGCTTTTTTTTTAATCTAAATTGGCTTTTTCATAAGCCTGTCGTCTTCTTAGGAAGATGTAACATCGTACTGACGTTTCTACCTGTTCTCTTGTGGATGGTCCGCGTTCTTCTAATCCATACCCACCTTTTTACTCTCAAACCCACCTTTTCGTTTTCGGTCCTCCTAATAAATTACCAATTACTGGAAAGCGTCTTTTCTTCCAAAAGCTTCACGGCAGTCATCACCGTTTTATCGTAAATACGACTCACTAATTTATTCCGCATCGGGCAAAATATTTTTTTGCGACAGTCACGGCGCTAGGAAAAAAAAAACGGAAGCAATTCCTGGTGAAATTCATCAAGCAGAAGCATTATCCTTAAAAAAACGCCCCCTATTCGATCAAAATAATCGAGTCAATAAACATTTAAAACATGCTCGGATAAAAAATATTGAATGAAATGCCCCGATAACACTTTTTTTTTTTTTTTTTTTTTTGGGTGGGGGAGAGAATGGTATTCCATTTTTAATACCGGAAAGGAGAACCGGAAAAAGGATTTTTATTTTTACGTAAAATTTAAATTTTATTAGAATAAAAAAGTTATCCTATACACCAAAAACGGTCTGTTATATCTCCAGCCCCGGGATAAAACTAAGTACAGAATACTATATAATACGTATATAATATGTGCGCTGATACGTATGTGTGTATATGAAAGAGATCAAAACTCCGATCTTCCGGTCATCATCTGATATGGTTCTTAAACGATAGTTAGGCATTCGTGTCCAAAAAAGTTTCCGTGCCAAAAAGATTCACGCCTAAAAAGGGCGACGCAATTTAGCTCACCTTTAACTTCTCTATCAATATTCCTTTTTTCCAATGTTAAAAACGAGATATTCCTCCAAAAAGAATAAATTTAAAAAAAAAGTATTTCTAACACATTTTTTTATATTTATTTACCCGTTCGTAATTTTTAATAATTTTCATATTAACGAAAAAACCCGGTCGTACCTTTGCGTGTAATACAATCCCATCTACTCGAAATAATAGTAAACTCGTTCGAGATTTCAATCTTCGTCGCGTTTTTCTTATTCGACTACACTGAATGGTCTTCGTATATGCGCATCATGTTCTTTTTTTTTTCTTGAGAAATTAAGAACTGCGCACAATTTTGATTTTCCCGAAAATAGTGCAGATGAAATGTTCAGCGCAATCCCGCGACCGTTGTGTGTAACAGGGCAAAAGAAGTGCCGGGGCGACGTTGTCAAAGTGCGAACAATAAATCAATAATGGTAAGAAGAAAAAATACGGTTAGTTATTCGGGGCGGATTGGAAGTGATGGTTCCAAAGTTGAGTGTAATTATTTTAATTAAGCGGTGTCGTAGCAGCGCGATTGGGAAACTTCAGAGTTGGACTGGGAAATTTCGAAGCCGGGAAATTCACACACCGGCAGACTATATACAAACTACCGAGTATAGCGACAGTAATAATTGTCGTTTAGCGTGCCAATTAAAAGTCATCCCGCTGAGTTGTAAAAATGAGAATGATTCTTTTCGGTCGTTGTTTTACTGGCCAGCCGAGTTGTTGTTAAAATAACCATTAAAAGTCAGCAGCAAATTGAGCAAGCTGAGCAAGCCGACTATTAAGCGGAGAAGAAGTAGTACGTAGCCACTAACGGTTATGCCTGGCTCTACGAACCGTATACTTTCCTCTCTCGATATTGACCGTGTGTATTTTAATACTCCCCATTGGCTGCTTTTTTTTTACCGTTTACGTGTGTAATTAAGCAAAATCGCGTAAAGTGCGCCGCTCGTTTTAAATACCGTTTCGGCCAAAGAGCCGCCCACCGATCAGATTGCGCTGCGGCAACAGTGGTAATAAAAAATTTTCCCCACACGGAGAAAACCCGTTTCGCCGCTCTGTCTGCTGCTCTAGGGCGAAGAACAAGAAAAAACTCGGGCCCAGATCGTAAAAATAACGTTTACGTCTGCGAACAGCGGCGCAGGATTATAAAGGCTTGAAGCTCGTAAAAAGACAATTTAAAGTACGTGCCGTAGCGAAGATGGGCCGGTCTCCTTTCCCGGAACGAGTGACGCGAATATTGAATACGGAAGCGCGAAAAAGCCAAGCCCCCGGCTAGAAATGTGATGGAGACACCTCGTAACTTTGAAGGAGAAAAAGCACAAGTCGCGTATTACAACAAAAGCGCTTGCCCCGGCCTTGGCAGCAATAAAGATATTTTCAAGAGGTAGACGCGCGCGGGCCTTACGTCTGAGCCGGGCCATAATTTACGAGTTGACCGGGTAGTCGGCCGGTTATAAGCAGATTATGATGTTCGGCCGAGTTTATATTGAGGGCCGAAAAAAAAGCTAAAGGCTTTGTCGCCGTGCGTCAGAAACAAAGCGAGTTACAGGGCGAATATAGGCGAGCTGTTCTTACGGAAAATATTGTTTAATAACGCGTATAAAGAACAACAACGAGACGGTCGACGATAAATTTCCCGATTTTACCCGAAAGAATGCGCTGCTCAACCCTTTGCTCGGAAAGCGGCTATTATTCAGAATGTCATCGTGGCCTGCGGCAAAGTTTTCCCCCACCTGGAAAGCGTTCCATCGCCCGACCGTAATAATAGGCGATATTCGACCACCATAATAATAAGCGAAAATCACATCTGGCCGCTCGGACTTCACAGGTCGCGCTTACACCGATATTATAGTGTGCCTGTGTGTACTCGCAAAGGAAATGAAAGTTTCCGATGAGCGCGAGAAGATCATTACAGACTATTATAATTTGAAAAGTTCAGTAACGGGGTGCAGGGAAGACTTAATCAAGAAGCGGACCCATCTGTGCCCGCTAAATTAGGGGTTTTTTTGGGGGGGGGCTCGGTGTGTCGTAATGAAAGCGAGATTTTTCTTTAAAGTCTGCGAAAGGAAGTAAGAACGTTTTCGCTGCCTTGTTCTAATGCTTGGCACAAAAAAAATCGAAGAATAGAGTTGAGCCGTGAACGTTTGTTTGACGCAGAAAGCGATGCACGTTTAGAGCGCGTCGCAACGTGCGCATAGTACCGGCATTTCACACGCAGAAAAATGTATTTTGGTTTGATTGATAAAGTGTTTAAACCCGGCCGCAAATGCGTATACACACTGCGGCCTTATGGTTAAATAGGAAATGGTAACAGATTTATACAAAAATACGCACTGTATAATTTATCTATTTTGGTTAATTTTTAGTTTAGCAAATGACAAACAGCGTAAGACCGAATGTTAAAAAATTCTAAAAACGTCTTTTTTTTTTTTTTTTTTTTTTTTTTTTACTTTTTTGGGAGAACGTACTTCAGAAAAAAGAGAAAACAGATTGTTTGAATAATTTTGTGGCACTGCTTCGAATCCCCGTAATGTGCTGCGTTTCGACATCAGACATTGTAAAGCTAAAGCCGGGGGGGGGGGGGGGCATACATTATATTTTTTTCTTTCCGTTACCGCGATACAAATCCATTCGGTATCTTGATCTCGATACGAGAGAGACTTGCATTTACTGTAATAAGAACACCGCAGATCTCGGTCTACGCTGTTGGAAATTTGCACCAACCATGTCCAGACGAAATCTTTCACTTTCCAAAATTACGGTACATCTATAACTCGTTTGTGTCCCAAAAGGAATATGTTGGCTGTCAGAAGAACATTTGTTTTGACATCAGCAGGCGCATGCTAATTATGTCATCTGTAACAAAGTAGTACCGGCTTGATTTCATTAAAGTGTCGTTCGCCCACCGCTCCGATATTAAGCGCAATATTGTTATCCGTTGCCAGTAAACAAAATTTGTTTCACCCACTATTTTTTTATATTTTTTTTATTTTATTCTAATGAGTTTGTTAATGAAGACATTAGCTCAAGAAATGGAAAGAAGGAAAAAGTAAGCCCGTTATATTCTTAAACATTTTAGGAAAGAGGATAAAAATAATTCGAGGACAGGAATAACAGAAGCAGAAGGAAATACGGGAATGTAAGAAGCACCGATAAGTGGAGTAGGAACACCGAGTTTTAATAAAAAAAAAAAGAGCAGAAAGACTATTTTATTCAGCAGAGAAGACCGTACATTTAAATAAAACATGATATCAAGGTCACAAGGAAATTAATTAGAAAAAGGACATAAAATGTTTTTTTACAAAAAATAAATACCGACTTAAAGGTTTATTATCAAAATTTAATAAAAATACACTAAAAAGTAAAAAATAATTACGCCCGATAAGAAAATATATATCAGAGTGATGATATAACACTTAAGTTGATATTATCGTAATTCTTATACAGCATTAATACCTTAATCAGAGTCGGCATCAAATTCATATTACAATATCTAGGAACAATTTAATGAACATTTAATGCAGTTTTTAATTATTATCTTAATATGAATTTGATGCCGACTCTGATTAAGGTATTAATGCTGTATAAGAATTACGATAATATCAACTTAAGTGTTATATCATCACTCTGATATATATTTTCTTATCGGGAGTAATTATTTTTCACTTTCTAGTGCATTTTTATTAAATTTTGATAATAAACCTTGAAGTCGGTATTTATTTTTTGTAAAAAAACATTTTATTTTACAATTTTTAGCGTTATACTTGAATTTTTTCCTTGTTAAAAATCAATTTTTTTTCCACATTTTTCTCCATATTTTATACTTAAAAAAAATCGATTTCTTTATTTTGCACTGAATTTCCACGGTAAAAACATCAAAAGCTACATTTCCATGATAATTTGGAAAATAATCATAAATGAAAAAATAAATATTGAAAAAAAAAAAAACCAAGCTAAATCTAACCCGACCGTGAAACCAATCATGAATGAAAAGCATCCAAAAAGCTTCAATTTCCCACATAATTAATGATAACTCAAAAACTACCAGTCAGATCTTGATCCAATCTAAACGGGACCGCATGAGAAGCACCAGCTTTCAAATAAAAGAAGAATCATCAAAATCGGTTCACCTAGAAGGAAGTTCTGAGGTAACACACACACAAAAAAAAAAAAATACAGTCGAATTGAATACTTCCTTCTTTTTTGAAGTCGGTTAAAAATGGAGTAGAAATCGATGAAATCCGTGAACATGATTCAGGAAGGAGACTATGATTAAAGCAAAGGCGACAAATAGCCGTGATTGCGAAGCCCTCAAGAAAAGGGTCACCTGCCTTAGCATTGTTTAATGCGTTAATAATATGCGAACGCACTACTGCTTTTGTTGATTTTCGTGTAGTATAGCTGGCGAAAAGTAAAATTAGTTTTTACATTTTCAAATGTTGCCGTATAAAAGTTCATAAAAAAACTTTGCTTAGCAAATTCTTCGTTAGATGTGTGTGTGTATTAGTGATGAGTAGGTTCGGAAGGATACGTATCCGTGGATCCATATCCCACGGCGGAGTTGATGATGTAACTCTGACTACAATTCCGAACACGTGTGTGTGCCCATAACTCCGCTAAATCGATGAATGTTATGCAGATTCAGATTCACACGGTTTCCCTCTGTAGAAGTTAAAATATAGACCTTGAACAGAGAAGAATAGACCGTATTTTTTTGCGTTTCATACGCAACGACTGAGCAAAAACGTGTCAGATCAGCTAGAAAAGCGGAAAATAATAACATCGGAATCAGAAAGAAATGTTCTCCATCGTTTTTTTCTGCGGACACAACTCTCTGTATGATTGTACTCCTACATTAGCCATTTTGCAGTTTCCTCCTGTCTTTCTGTAACACACATTGTCTAACCTGACACACACTCGTAATCTGAATACACTGTGTTGACAATCAATGCCAATGCAAACTATTTCCACTTTTTCAGTGTACACTGTGCACGTAAACATTGAATTATTCCGATGTTATGGATACTTATCCGAAGTAATAACGAACTTACCCCCATCACTAGTGTGTATGTTAGTAGGGTTTGGAGTTAAGCTGAAAACAATATATTTTATAACGTACATATTGAGAAAAATAACATAAAACTCTCGAAATTATAAATTAATACGATGGGCCATAATTAATTACACCGTCGCGTTTTAAAACGTTTATTCTCAAAAAATGTATATAATACGTAAAATAAACATTTCAGTTGTTTATTTTACGTATTATATACATTTTTTGAAACCTTTAGAAAAAAAAAAAAAACCTAAAAATTCAGTGGAAAAAACAATATGATTGCGTGTGTAGTAAAAAAGTTTTTTAGATAAGAACTTAGAAATTATGAAAAAAATAAACAATACGATATTTACGTGCAGTAAAACAACTTGGAATGAAACCGTGCTTAACCAATTATTTCAGTTTCTAAATTCTTCTAATTTGTTAAAGTTGTTATAATTTTGCTAATCCCTGTTAATTTCTGTTTATTTTCCTTTTTTTCCTTCCTTTCAACTTTCATAATTTTGTAATTCCTTGCCGTGTCTCTAGCCTAAGTTGCTTTGTATACGACACGTAAAATAAATAAAAAAAATAAAGAACTTGGAATTTAGATAAAACACGACTGGAAAAAATTAAGCTTTATTGATTCTGGTTTTTGTAGCGCTTCTATGGGACATAAAGTAGGCATCTTGAGATATATCATTGGATTCGTTAAAGTCTGGGCTACAATCCCCACTCATTTAGAATGCTCGTTGACATGATTAGTGTGTGGTGTTCGAACCGGTTTTTAAAAAAAACAACTCTCTTCCCCACTTCGTTTCAACTTCTGTATGCCGTGTTAAAAACCTATATTTTTGACGATTTTCAAATAATACATTTCCCTTTATAGCTAATTATATAAAATGTGTAATAACTTTTAAGGCAAATTCTAAATATGCCGAAAACGTTCAAAATGTGCATTTTTTCGTGCTATTAAATCGGCGCGTTTCGAACCTAATGGGATACTCGAAACACCCAAGTACGAAATATTAAAACGCTGTTGTAGGCTAAAAAAAAAAGAGTAACATACAAAGTCCGAAATCTAGTTATTAGCACAGATACAAACGTTTCTTTTATTCGCTTGCTAAAGTTCCAGTTCTATTCTGGTGTGCACATTGGCAAGGTGTGATTCGAAAAAAACCTTATTTACGTTTGTATTTACAAAATTCCTTTATATTTCGTTCGACGTTCCCCTAAAAATAAAGCACCGATGAAGAGTTCCCTGAACTTTCCAACTTACATTACTTGTCGAATGTTCTCATGTAAGCTTCGGTCATTTCCGCTGGCATATCGGTAAATATGTTTTATATAGAACTGACGAAACAACAGATCGTCTAACATTTTTAATCCGCTAATGGGTAAAAAAAAAGTTGAGCACTTTTTATCGTTTTACATCACACACTCTGATCAATAAGGCCAGTTTCGGAACTGCCCTATAACCAAAAAAAAAAAAAACAAAAAAAAAACTATGGTTTACTACGTGATGTTGTACAGGTGACCTTCGAGTGTCTGTGCTTCCAAACAGGTGTCACTTCACTATATGTTTTATACACGGCCTAGAGGCCAAAGCGTACTCCTATTATTATACTCAATATCTCGTTCAATTGTTCATGATAAATTTTTACATTTGCAAAGCTGTACACACCGTACGCCTAATATTATTCGTCTTATCCTTTTTTTTTTTTTCAATAGGTATGATACTTCCATGTTAATCCACTAAGTGAAAATTTAAACATTTCGTCTGAATTCGAATTACTGGATTGTCACATATTAACGAACGTGTGGCGCACTATTTCCAAATTGGACGTTGAAAGATTTATTTTACGCTTATATATTCCACTTTTCGAATGAATCTATTCGTTTAGCGAATTCCGCAGCTTTAGTACTAGTATCGCTACGATGCATACGAATCGTCTACAAATGTAGCGGCTGTATATTATTTTCTATTAACATAAATACCAAACCCGGTTAAATCGAGAGCAGGGGATCTCGGAGAGTTCAAGTTGATGGTGGAAATAGCCCCGGGATGCAACAGCGCTTAATTGTTTTAATTTGGTCGGAAGTATAATAGTTTTAATTTGCGTAATAAATGCTTTCCAAGGGCTGTTACGTTATATCGGAGTATGTGCCTATACAATTTCCAGGCTATCTTCAAAATCCTCAACCATGCTTCATATAACGCATTTCAAGAAGATTTATTAACGACAATGGAGATACTCGCATCGGTGAATGGTATGTCGATTCGACATAAAATCAGATTTAAATATATTTAAATGCTTTTTGGCCAGTTAATAATTCGTCTGATTTTTGCTGCAGTGGTGCTGCTTTTGAAAATATTTCGCAAACTGCCTGCATACTGTGGAATGGAAATAGATTGCAGGAGGAAGCGGCTCGGTTAAACGGACAAAGGCAGTTAAATGACGGTACTTGTTAATTTTCCAAAATGCACGGACACTGCACCAAACCACCCAAGTGCGCGATCAAAATATTTAATTTAGTAGCCGGCTACCGGCCAAGAAGGCGGTCGGTGGCGCGGATTGAATCTTACACCGGACCAGCAGCGAGCGGCGAAAGGCGTAGACGCAGAAAAGAAAATTCCTTAAACTTAGAAAAGCGGAAGAGAAATCGAAGTAGACGTTTTGCGTGATGGAAATAGAATACAGGAGGAATTGTAGGACTTTTCCGTGGTATGGGCTATTCGCGGGCAAAACTGGAAACGAGCCGTTTTTCTGGAAGATGGGACAATAACAGTCGGTAGCTCGACAGCGGCGCGCCGTGTGTGGCACACTACTGTTGTCGAAGTAATATAGCACCGGAGTGGCGCAGAAAGAAACTGTCAGCTGGCGAAACAATGAAAGATCGTATTCGACAGGGCGAACGAATAATAATCTGGAAGAGTGATCCCAATTCCGGAGATTCAACTCCAGCAGCGTGAATATTATTAAAGATCAAAAGAAGCAACAGTCAGTGGTCTTAACGTTCATATACACACACACGGGTATATATGTATATCGTTTGAAGCCAAGGCGTGTATCCTTAACCGATATTCCGGACGAGACAAGTAACGTGCAGTTCCGTGCATCTTCTGCTTTGGCTTCTGGTTTTCTCCTTGTTTGGCCCTCCGGTGGAACACACGCACTTATTTTATCAAACTTTGACAGCGCGTATAATTATCGAAAGAGCGGTCGAGAGGGCCGAGTGGACTGCCGGAGACGGCGCTGAAACGGGCTCTTCGGAAAAGAAACATCAACATGGACACATCCAATTACTGGCCACCCTTTTAAGCGAGTGACATGCAGCGGCAACCTTTGACACGTCCGAAAAAGCCGAATTAGTTGAACCATGTGTAATACAAATAGGCTGCGGTCGTCGTGAAAGCCGTCAGCTCGGAGAAATTCTCGTTTTCCAGTTCCCTCTTCGGTAGCACGGTTCCTTCTTTTATCCGGGCAGCATCTTTCGCCGCGGAAACCAGTTTTTCACCACGGCAACAGCCGCTCAAATTATTGTCAGTTTCATCGAGATTATCATAATTCGGAATCGGTTATCTCGCCGCGGTAATCGTTTAAAGCTGACTCAAACATGCCGAGCGCATATTTAACTTGTTTACCCGGTTACACTATCATCTCCGATACAAACTGCCGCAGATTAAATTAAAAATAACGATTACCAGCGAGCAAATGTTTAAAAACAGCTTTTATCGCGACTTGTCGAAGATGTTTTCGAAGTTTATATACATATATATATATATATATATATAAATATACACGTATACAAATCCTTAATTATTATCATCATTATTATTCGAATTCTTGCTTCGCCGGTTTTATTTGTTATACAACTATTATATTTAGTAATCGTCACAACTTTTCAGCATCTACTTACAGAATGAGAAAGAGGCGCATACGTTTGTGGCGCCATTTATTAATTATGTGTTATTCATTATTGTAATATGTCCATTACACAGGGGAAAAATAAAAGTGGATAAATAAAAATAAAATAACATAGATAGATAAAAATTTCATTAGAACATAATGAGGGAGTGGTAAATGTGCGCGTAAATGAGAACCAGCTCTTGTATCCAGATCGATTTCGCCTTTGATGGATGCGTGCGGTTATTGGTCGGATCGGCACATCAGATGTTAGCGGATAGAGTAGTTCGAAAGAAAAAAACGAATGAAAAAAAAATCAGTCCAAGTCGCGGAATAATATCGACTTCTGTGGAAAGAGAATTAGTCGGTTTTGTAATCGAAACAATTTCAATCCAAAAAGTATACTAATAACGAGGTAGCGTTAAAATTCTAATTAATCATTTTTCTATAAAAAACTTCGTAAATTATTATTGCAATTTCGATTACCGAGGATCTCCTCTCTGAGTTCACCGAGAATCCAAGACAAAACCATCAACGTACGCCCACCTGCCAAGATGAAGCAACGACAACGAACCAGGGCAGAGTGTTACGTATAATTTATAATATTTTTAATTAATCGTAGCGTTCGTTTATATGAAAAATTAGTGTAGGAAATGAATAAAAATAGAAATTTAAAAACATAACTTTCATTTAATAATAATAATAATAATAAATTCAAATCCACGAATTCTTTATCTTGTAAATACAATTAACTCGTGTAAATATTCCTTTAAGAGACCAAATAATGACTGGTGGTCGGCAGATTTTCCAAAAAATAAAAAATACTATCAATACAACAAGGAAAAAAAAAATACAAAACAAAGGACCCCTTAAAATTAGTAATACTTCACATTACACTCAAGATTCTAAACCATAAATACAAAAAAATGATTGTAAAAGCTAAAATAGACGCCTGGAAAAGATTTATAACTCAAACAAATGCATGGGGAAAACCCTATAAATTTATTCTACAAAAACACCAAAAATTTACTATTCCTGATTTAATACATAACAATAAACTTTATGTCGAAGATGATGAAAAATGTAATGTTCTTCTCGACCACTTCTTCCCGACAGTGATTTAACAAAAGAAATTTCAAACTCAGATGATCATCTTAAAACCAGTGAGTCCGACATTACCATAATAATCAAAAAATTAAACAATAAGAAAGCATCAGGAGAGGACCAAATCTCAAACAAAATTATCAAACAATTAAATAAGAAATACCCCAAACTCTTCTACACAATAATTAATAAATGCCTAAACCTTGAAATCTTTCCTCCTGTTTGGAAATCAGCTAACATTATTCTGCTGCAAAAACCTGGCAAAAATACATCTCAGCTGACTGCATATAGGCCTATTTCTTTACTTAATTCGTGTGGGAAGTTATATGAAAAAGTCATTAACAGACTTTTGCTCGAAGAGATTTCAAATAAAAATGTACTTCATAATAACCAGTATGGTTTTCGAGCCTCCAGGTCGGCTGAAGGTGCGATATACCATTTAACTTTATCTATCCATGAATCAATTAATGGTGGTGCATCTGCCTTCGTCGTCTCCTTTGATATCAAAGGGGCTTTCGACAATTGCCGGTGGTCCCCTATCATTAAAATACTTCAATCCAACCAAATTAATACATCCATAATCAACATTATCATAAATTACTTTCAATCTAGAAATGCCCGCCTCAAAATAAACAACACGGTTCTGAATAAAAAATTAACCTGTGGCGTTCCTCAAGGTTCGGTACTTGGCCCTACACTATGGAATATCTTATATTCAAAAATACATAAAGATTTGGAAAATATTTGTAGTTTATTAAATATAAACTGTACACTGATCTCATATGCTGATGATCTATGCATTTCCTTCACCTTAACTCAGACCACAGACCTTAAAAAAATCGAAATCATTTGTAATAAGTTGGAAAGTTTAGTTGCTGAACTTGGCCTAACCTTCTCCTTAGACAAATGCATATCGATTCTATTCGGCGACCAAAAACTATTAAATAATTTAAGACAACTCAATATTATATCGAGACAGCCTGTCCAACTTGTAGATCAATTAAAATACCTAGGTGTGTTGATTGATCACAAATTAAGATTTACACCCCCTTTTAAATGAAATTAATGCCAAGTGTAACCGTATTGTTGACTATTTAAGAAGAATTCTTCCCAATACCTACGGGATGAAACACAAAGAAAGAATTATTTTATATAAGGGAATAATTCAAGCTATATACGGTCACGGCGCATGCATTTACATTAATAAGCGAATACTTCAATGTGCTAAAAAAGAGCAAAGAAAATTTCTTTTACATATTTCATCTCTTTATAGGACCGCCCCTACTTCTACAGCATGCGCCATAGCCAATATTCCTCCACTGGATTTATTTCTGATAAATCGAGCCATAATATCTGAATATCGGATAACAAAAAATTTGGAAAAAGTAACTTCCGTAAAATTCCTACCAGATACAGAAATTATAAACAAATTAGGAAAAACTCCAATGATGAAACGATTAAAAAAACAAGTAAATATAGAAATCACAAATATTTGGCAAGCCCGTTGGGACAATGAAAGCACTGATCGTAAAACCTATGATTTCTTTCCCAGTATAAGCAATAGGAATAAAATGAATTTTCTTGACATAACTTTCTTTAATGTCCAACTACTCTCTGGTCATGGCAATCTCGGTAGCTATTTATTCAGATTTCAGTTAAGGAACGCTCCTCACTGCCAACTTTGTGGGGAGCCTATCATTGATGACATCCACCATACTATTTACACTTGCAAAAAAATGCGTGACATCTGCAGCAAATATAACGTCAACATTAATACTCAATTCGTAATAACCACAGAAAATTCAAAAAAAACTCTTAGTTACTTTCATGAACTGATGGCTAGGAAAATGATCCTAAAACCGAGTGACGATATTCATTTATAATTTACTAGATTAATACCCATAAATTTTCAACACACTTGTCAATATACAAATACAAAAGACATATATTTATATATATAATTACATACTCACAGTATTTAACTTAAGACTAGATAACGTAATTAAATTAAATTTAATGTATTCGGTGACTATGTATCAACATCACCGTTGCATTTTCCTACAACTTATATTAAGTATAAAAAGATAAATCTGTATTTAATTCTAAGTATCCACTACACTGACATACAACAAATTTTTATTCAAATTTCTTTTTTTTTACAAGTACACTTTAAACAGTATATATAGATTATAAATAAAATATACTTGCCCCACTGGCTATGTCCAGAATGGGGAACCAAGGAAAAAAAAAAAAAAAAAAAAAATCCACGAATTTTAAAGGATCTCGCGGTTGACATTCCTGAAGGCCTTCAAAACGAATATAATATTATATTTTGGCATCCCCGGTGGGAAATAAACGATTATAACATTACTTCATATACGGCACCAAATCTAAGTTACATCCATTTTTAAGTGTATTATACCGCTATTTCTAACTACGTATTAATGGAAGGATTATTTTAGCAAACTTCAACATATCTTTTGTTTTCCGTTTTGTTTCTTATAGTGAGGTTGTAAATAGGAATGGTCATGGAATTGGAAAAATTATTACTGTGCAGAAGCAAGAAAATGAACGGCGAAGAATATTTAAATAAGTCGTTTTATGTGCTACAATTAAAGGTAAAACTATCATATACACAAGCACGGGAAATAGCCGCTACATTTAGCTGGTTTTCATTTTTCTGAAATGTTTATCCGACAGCGCCGTGCCATTTTTTCAATGCAAATTATCTCCCCGTGAAGTAAGTGTTAATTTATTTAACGTGTATTTGCTACGCTAAATATAACTAATGCAACACAACGTCACTCTTACGCGTTAGTTTACTTGTCATTTTGATAGTTCTTTATCCGTTTTCGTTTACCTTTCCAATATTCAAGGTAACATTATTCTACACCGAAAGAAATTACAAACGTACTTTTCCAAATATTTTTGTTAAAAATTTTATCTCGCTTCCCAGCGAACTGCTTAAAAGTGATAAATACATAGAGAAGTCGGAAAAATATTTTGGCGCTAAAATTTCGCACACACTAACGTATTTCAACTTAATCTACGGAAAAATGCGAAATCAATAGAGCCATATCACAAAAAAAAACAAAAAGAAAGAAAGTAAATAAAAGGGTATCCGACAATTATTTTTTAAACATTTGTGCTAAACATAAATGTACCAAATGTTTGGTGGTTCGTTTTGATTTTGCTGATATTTAACATTTGTAGCCTCGTTGCTAGAGCGCTTGACTTCCGATATGGAGGTTACGGGTTTGATCCCGAGCGACGACGAACTTATCACAAGAATTAAATAAATAAATAAATAAATAATCGCTAACAGTCACGTGGAAGGCAATGGCAAACTCCTAAAATAGCAATTTACCGCGTTGTAGATAGGGATAGGCGATATAGTGCGAAAAGAAATTCTCGTTTAGGATTGAAAATAATATAGGATAAATATACAAAAGGATAATACGATGGATTGCGCGCACAGGCGAAACAATAAAGAAGAAAAGGAATTTTTATAGATAATATGTTACATAGGAAGTATACCAAGTATTCGCGTAAAGGGTAACAACATTTTCCATTGTGCATCTAGATAAATAAAATAAATATATTCGCATAGAGAATTGGACAAAACGGAAAATAAAAAAAAAATAAGCAGAAATCCAAATTTAAACAACCTACAGAGCAAATCTAACAACGAAGACACGAAATGCTTTACAAACATAAACGAAAGACTTTTAATTATAACAAATTATAATGTTCTATATTTATCCTCGGAGTTTCTATCATAATCAGTGGTACAGCTGACAAACACATTATGATGAATTACCCAGTCTTCACCAATAAGTTTACCAGAAATGCTTTGAATAAAGTATTTAAAACATGCTACTCTTAATAACTGACGCCTATTTTTAAATAACGACTTACGTTTAAAACACATCTTAGGCATCTATTTTGAATCATTTGCAATTAATTATTATCTGCAGATGGACTAAACAGGGCAACAGAGACGGTCGTACTAAAATTCTATATAGCATCAATCTTTATATAAAAGATATAGCGTAGAAATGGTTTTGTTAACTTTACGAACAGGTTAATGTGCTTATTGAACGTCAGTCTTTCATTAACCAAAATACTAACTAATTGATCAGACCATTGTGCGGTGGAACATTATTAAAATAGAAATTAATTAAGCAACAAAGTTCAAATACGGGTAAAAAAGATGGCTTCGGCTTTTGCAAGGTTGATTTTTATTCGCCATCACCAGGTAAAATCGTGAATTGTACGCGTGACGCTGCTACCTTTAGTGTAAATTATATCAGTCCTTTAGGAACCTTACCGTTGTTGCGACCATTATAATTAATTATCGTTGTGACTACGGTTTATCACCTCGCATATATGTATATATATATAAAATCGGGAATTCTATATAAATAATTAGTAATTGCAGGAATATGTTTATTGTAATTGATAGCAGTTTTTTCGCTTGGTTAACTTTCGATGATTAACGAAAAAGTTTTTTTTTTTTTTTTTTTTTTGATTAAAAATTTAATAAACAGTTCATTTTTCCGAGCTGTTTCGATGTGATCATTTTAAAATAACTGATTTCAGCGAATCAAATTTATTTCGAAGGCAATCTCCCCTATTGCATTCTTTGTACAGCGTAAAGGATCACGAAAAAGTCAAAATTCGAAAAAGTGAACTTTATTTTTTTTTTAACGGTTAAATTTTAAAATATGGCGATTTCTTTTCAGTAAGCCTTGTTTCATAACCCGTTCGCGTTATCGAACCATTATTTTTTTTGATACAAGCGAAGAGTCAATGCATTTTTCGGGCTGAAACCCGATATTATCATTACTGACTGAACACATTTTTGATAGTGTTTTTTTTTTTTTTTTTGTACCTCTGACAAGAAAATGTAAAACACATCACCGTACGGCCAAAATGTAATGCATGCATCTACACATTGGTTTGCCAAAAGAGCTGTATTGTACCGGTTTCCTAATGGAGTATATTATATTCTAAGATAGGTCTCGCATTGAAACTTGTACTAACTAGCAGATTTTATTTTATATATCCTTGCACGTATAAAAATACCTAGCGAAAAAAAAACAAAAAAACAAAATGAAAACCATTTTATTTTCTTCTACCATCGTATTTTTGCGAAAAATAACACAGTTTTTTGACTTCCTTCAGACGATATTTTTTTTTCTCGCATATTCGAAAAACGTGCGTTGCTCCCCGCGTTGAAGGGGACTGAAATGTTGCTAGGAAATGTTGCCCTTACCTGTACATAAAATAGGGGGAAATCAGACGGTAGGAACTAGGATTGAAGTTCTTCTTCGAAGAATGTAAAGTATTTTTAAACTTTTTTTTACAATGCGGCACGAACTTTTTTCTTCTTTAATCTATTTACTATGTGACATAATTAATTTAGGCAAGCCTCGGCGTTACCGTTTTATTCGAACAACTGCAAAATACTCCGGGAGGGATGGTGTTTTTCTCACATTCTCTTTTTTTGTCCTGCTGTTCAAACTGTCACTGAGTCACGTTGGAGCAGGTAAATCCATGGAATTATAATGACTTTGAAACCCATTTTTCGCGTTATTGTCATTTTTCTCAACAAACTCTCTAAGGGAATTCCCCGTGTTTCCATTTTTTTTTTTTTTTTTCTGAAATATAATACAAATTTTGCAACCGGGATAAACATATGCAGCGAATGATGGATATAATACACACACACACATATATATATATATATATATATATATATATATATATATATATATAACGAAATAAAAACACACGAATACAAAAACAGCAAAAAAATGCAGTTGACAAGATGATATTTTATTCAGCTGTCAACTTATTAGAGCAGCATCATGCTCATCTGTTCATTATTATAATGTAAACAATTTTTTTGTTGACAAAAAAAAGCGAAGGAAGTCTTTACAAAAAGGCACAATGACAAACGGAGCGGAAAAAATGAAGCGAAAAGGGAATTTAAGGAGATTAATGCGGGCCAACAAGTGACATTGTGTCAAACTCTATTAGCAACAGATGTTGCTACCAACTTATCCACCGTATTTACCTATCTTATTAAAGGTGTAGATATATTACCACCACAACCAGCCACAACTGCTACTGCTAGCTCTCCGTGTGAATAATTTGTTTTTAAATTAACACAAAATTTATATTAAGCGTCATTTAATACATTAAAACTTCCGTATACATGTAGACACACCCACATAACTAATTTCCTAGTTAAAATAAAATTACATAAGAACCGCTAAATTTTTTGACAATAATACAACGCTCGAGTGTATAAAAAAATTAAGTCGCGACATATAAGCTATTTTTTGCATCAGCGGTGGAAAAATAATACGAGAAAATTTTCAAAATAACCGGCAATAATGGGATTTTTAAACTCGTATAAAAAAGTATCCTAAACTACTCGACTCTTTTTTTTTGTTTATTCTTCTAGTCGTAATTAAGAAAATAAATTTGAGAGATCGGTAGACCGAATAGCCTATTCTCCCATTTGGTAACTAAAAATTGCGCCGTTTTGTGCGTTTCTTTGTACTATATTTAAATTTAAAAATTAACAATTAAAAAAAGAATAACAATCAATTCTAAGAGGTAAGAATGTCAGGTGATGTTTCAGATCAGCTGGTCAGCTACAGCACTCACAAAGATTCAATCCGAAGAATAAGTGAACATCCGAGAAATTTAACCTACCCTCTATGCCTGTAGGAGAGTTAGTGAATCAGAAATTTCGCCACGTCAATGGCACGAAAAGCATTTATTATTACTCCCTGGAAATCAACTTTTTTTTTTTTTTTTTTTTTTGCGTTAATATTTTGCTTCTCCAGCGATGCAAGAAATCGTTTCAAAAATCGTTTAAGCAATTTGAAATTTCACTATCATAATTTCCAAAGTCTATTAAAATAATTTCGAAAATAATTCGATCTACCTTTTCTAGGATTCTTAATTCTGTTCCACGGAATCTGTCTAAAACAAAGCGGATTCTGGTCCGTTCTCTTGTTAATTCTTCGCTTCCCATTATTCAATTGTAATTCCTTTCTACAATCACCGTTGCTTTTCTCACTTTCTCCCCATTTCGCCACCGTTCACCCTCTAATCGTCGGGATATTTGTATTTGGTAGAACGAACAGTGCAACGCTGCATTCGACCATAGTCGAGCTACTTTTAGAACTTTCTTTTTTTTTCAAACCCTGCGACCAAAAATTTTTCTGCTTATGAAAGATCGATTTGAAGTTTCAAAGAAGTCTCCTCTTGGAAGAATTTCTTTTATCAAGCAGTTTCCCCCCGCTCTAGAGCGCTTCGTTTGTTCTTTCGCTTCCATCTCCTTCTGCCATCTAAGCGCTTGATACATTTATGTTGGCTATTTCACATCTGATTCTCTTTCCCCTTTCCAGTTCTTGAGCCAATGGCCATGTTGACGAACCCCTGCAAAAAAACAAAAATTCTGCTCTGCATTCTTCAAAAGTACATCGTTTTCATGTATCTGCGTTTTGTGACGATAAACGAATCGTAAGCTACTTGAAAGTATGGTTGAGTTAAAATTTCGAGGCAATACAAATTTTTGGTTAGGTTTCCTTTTAATTTTTTTTTTTCTAAAACAATTTAAAATTGTCTAAAATTGTGAAAACCGTTTACAAACAAAACTGTGCGATCATATCTCGCAGGAAATCGAACCAGCATGATGATGCTAGTTTAGTCATACAAATTAGTAATGGGGCGACTGCGGTGTTTGCAATCGAAACAATATCGGAAAGGAAACATCGAATGATTTTCATTCGAACCAATTAATTATTACAATAAAACGAAAAACAATGCAGTTGACAGAAATTATTTATAAATGTTATAATATTTTTTAATATTTCAATATTTATAAATAATAATTTCTGTTAATTGCATCGTTTTTCGTTTTATTATACGGGAAATGATTTAATATACTTAATAATCATAAGTTAAATATTCACAATGAATAGTGTATTGTGTTCCGCTTAATTCGAAAAATTCATTCAATTTGAAATTATTGATTTTTATTTAGAAACTAGAAATTAAAAATGAACTTATATTCCAGAATTTTCTATTAATAAACATTTATAATTTACTGTGAACAAAATATTTAAGAATTTGAAAAAAGGTATATAAAATATATCGACTTTAAGATTGACTATAAAAAAACATACTAAAAATGCACTAAAAAAAGTAAAAAACGATCATATTCGATAAGAAGATTATATATTTTGCAATGAAATATACCTTTAAAAGGTGATATTAAGATAATTCCTGAACAACATTAATACCTTAATTAGAGTTTCGATTCATTAAATTTACAATATCTAGAAACAATTTCATAAATTTTTAATGCGATTTTTACTTAAATATAGCCTCTTAAAGTATATCACATATCACATCGTGAAATATACTATTCTGTATCAAATGATTATTTTTTAATTTTTTTAGAGTATGTTTATTAAATTTCTAGATTAAATTTAAAAAAAAAAAAACAACCAACTTTTATTTTACGATTTTTAGTATAATATTTAAAAATTTTTCTCGCTAAAAATCAATACTTTTCTAAAAGTCACACGAGCTTTTTAATTTACGCTAAGACGCTTTAAAATAATTTGTTTTCTCTTTGTTCAAATCTAGATTTATCCGTGATAATTAACATTAACAGAGCTTTTTTTTTTTAATGTTCGTGAGTACTCACAGGGTCTAACACTATCGTATGCCGACGATTTCGTGGTTTATAGTAAAAATGAAAACATTTCTAACTATAACTGCGAGAACTAAATAAAAATATATGCAACAATTACTTTTGGAAAATAAGATTTAACCTATCAATACCAATAATCTTCCTCAACTATCTTCACTACTAGACCATATAACATAACAGAATGTCATTGATATTTACTGTGACAACTTCATAATTTATTGTCTCATGTAAAATATTTAGGTTTAATAATCGATGGTAAACTTTCTTAGGTACAAAAGTCAAATTACCGAACCCTACTAAAACATTGTGTAATATGTCTTGGTGAGCTGACCCCGTCATTAATTAGATCGGAGATGGATTATGGTTGTATGTTTTATGGTTGTGCTGCTATTAAAAAATAGTACCTTGAGACCGGTGATTTCTTCTTCGGAGGGTTTTTCTAGGTGGCGTCTTACCGCCGATCTTATAATATTATTTTAGTATGCCGATGGCCAGTATGACACACTTTTGAAAAAGCGGAAAATTCGCTAAATCATAAAATCAATGAACTTGATGCCTATTTTAAGAAAAATCGACTGAAACTAAACCCGTTAGAAACAGTGATCTGCGTCTTTCATCTGAAAAATCATGAGGCAAAGTGACAACTAGAAATTAAATGGAGAGATACCGAACTGAAGTAAACAGATAACTCAAAAGAATAAACATTATACGTAGCCGATAGGTTCCAGCTGGGGAGCCAACGCAAACACCCTCAAAATTTTTTCCATTGCACTCTGTTATTCTATCGGTAAATATGTATGTCTAGTGTGGGAATTCGATGTGGCCCTGAACGAGACATGTAAGCTGATAACTAGATGTCTAAGACCAACTTCTCTACCGAAATTTTACGAACTTAGCGGTATCCTCCAGAAATTCGACGTGAGCTAGCTGCAAAAAACGAAAGGTTTAAATCTGTCAATGACAATTGACACCCGTTATATGAATATAAAGAATTGGCTGAAACAAGACTAAAGTCCCGGCATAGCTTTCTACGAAAGGTCGAGGAGCTGACATGTACTTTCGCATATGGAGTATAAAAGCAAACGATACACCAAAGACGGAAGCACTGGTAAATTATAGTCTATGGAAAACCTTGAATAGATTAAGAAGTGGAACTTGGCGCACGAAATATAATCTTCATAAATGGGGAATATCTGATAGCGATCAATGTGATTGCGGTGAAGTTCAGGATTATAATCACATCCATTTGCATGCCTCCTCAGCGGCAGATATGAACTTGGAATCATGTATGGTGATGTTGATAATGACGTAATAAAGTTTATAGAATATCGAACGAGCTGTCGTATATAGTCGACCAGATATGCGATAATAATAATAGGCGGAGACAGACTTAGCATCACTATTCTTCAGAAGAAATATTTTAACCGACAAATTCATTCTTAAATATTGTAATAATCATAGTCCACTACTATTACTAGTGGATAAAACTGTGAGAATATATAGCAATTAGTTTAAAACTACCATTATTATACAAAAGAATGGAGGTACACATCCGTTTAGATCAGCTCTCACCTCTGTGTTTCCCCCAGCGTTATTCAGCTTTCCTTTTTTTTTTTTTTTTTTTTTTTTTTTTTTTATGGCCTGGCGGCGCTTTATAACTGCTACCTAATAGATCTGAATGTAAACGTAAATGTGTTCAATTAAACAACGGTCACACCGCTCAATAATTAAATCTCATTTTATTAATAATATCAAAATATTTGTATTTCGATTTTATATCGATATATACTGATGGATCTAAGATAAATGGAACTCAGAAATATGTCAGAGCGGCGTTTGCCATGCCTGATATAATTGGACAGAAATTTAAGCTCACTCCAGAAGCAACCATTTATAGCGTTGATTGACTGCTACAGATAAGGCTTAAGGTGCTTGGCTACCAAATCGAAGGTTGCGGGTTCGAGACTTGTCTCGTCCCGGAACCAAGTCGCTCCCAAGTTTACCCAGCCTAGAATAATTGGGTACCAGAGAAATCTGGGAAAATAAAGGCGGATCCCAAATAAAAAGGAACTGGCCCCCTACTCTCATTAGTGCTGTTGGGCTTATTCCATTGTGAACCTTAACTTCACAATCTCGACCCCCTATCAAGGGTATGGGACTTATTTTATATATATATATATATATATATATATATATATATATAAATATATACATATATATATATATAAATATATACATATATATATATATATAAATATATACATATATATATATATAAATATATACATATAGTCTTAAATCCCCCGATTACTAGTATGAGTTTTATCCGTACGGATAAAGTAGTAGCGCTATTTGAGGAGTACAGAAACCGAAGTGCAATCGAGCTTTTGTACTGCCGCCCAACGTGAGAGAGGTTATCAGTGGCGATGCGAACCAAGACGACTATCCTATTCACGTTGTTACTATTGCTCGCCGGCTGAATATTTCTATGCGACGCTAGCGCACACGCACGGCTACATTTGGAACTGACTATTTAGTCGCTTGCTATCACGCTTTAAATGCAGCTCAAATGTCTCTTACTGCTGTATACTAAACTAGCGCGCATATTGTGTCATCGCTCGGTTTTGAACCCGAGACCTCCGGATCGGAAATCAAGCGCTCTAGCCACTAGGCCAAACCCGGCGACAACACATATATATATATATATATATCTAATATAATGGCTCTTAAATCAGCATAAAGAATTTTTAATGTATAGTGATAGCTTGAGTTACTCTCGTTTTGAGTATAGGTGTCGTCCATTAACCTACGATGTTAAATTAAATCTTGCTAGCTAACCAACTATAGCGTCACAATCAAATTTTGCTGGATTCCCGGTCATGGCGGTATCGAGGGGAATTAGATGATGCGGCCAAGAAGGCGAATGTGGATGGGATACCATTCCCGCTTATGCCTTTCACAGATTTGGCATATGAAGCTAAAGGGAACGCAAATAATGATTGGCTTAAGGGGGTATTCTATAGTCTAGAGGCAGGAATTTAGGAAGTTTTTTCAAGCTCAATAAAAACAAAACAGTAAATATTTTTACCATCCATTTTTTTACCATTTATTTATTCATGTTTTAAGAATACACAAAAAAACTATCAAAAAAGAAATTCAAAATTCATGAACTTACAGGCTGATGAAGTAGAGGGGTAAAAAAAAAAGGCGAGTCTTGGTTAACACGATTCCAACCCTTCTAGTCATCTAAAACAAAAAAAAAAAATCTTTTTTTTCCCCCCTATCCTGTGGAAAATACGAAGCGCAGAGAAAATGCATAATAAATTTATGTCTGCACGTTTTTCCCACCTTAAGACATTGATTAAACTTACCTGCTGTGACCGTGAGTTGCTATATTCATCTTCTTAAAAATACAGAGCATTATTATTCATACTATTTAAAAGTAAATGATTGCATTTATTTAGTTTTTATTTTAATTTTCCTTACGGTTTTTTTTTGCTTTTCTTTTTCAACGGCTTACGTGAATTTTGTTGCTTTACATTATTTTTAAAGTAGATGTTTAAAAGTGTAGAGTAAGTAAAGTAAAGTAATAATGTATCTGAAGAGAATATTCGTCAGTGTTCGTTTCTCTTGAACGTCTTTACTTCCTCAATTTCTCTGGTATAACCAATATTCGATTTCAGATTAGGGGTATACACCGGGGGTCGTCACATGGCTTCTGCTACGAAAGTCTCGGATTCGATTCCCGGTGACGACAGAAATTATTACAAAACATTAAATTAAATACTCGCTAATAATCGCGCGAAAGACAATGGCAAACCACCGCGTATACCAACATATGTGCGCTAGTTAGTACACAGTAGACACACACACGCACACACTGCACTGCAGTTGTATATCGATAAATCAAACAATCACAATATCAGCTCCGAATGTAGTTTTGCGACTCGCGTTGCATATAACAATCGCCTAGTACATTGCCTATATCTGTACAGCTGAAACGTACAAATAGGTAGTCGCTGACGCTCAGGAATTAAGTCACTATGATGATGATACACCTGGGAGCGGCTTGGATCTAGGACGAGGCAAGTTTTGATAACCTATGGAATAGCCAAGCGTCTTAGTTACTAGGCTATCGCGCTACCGCAAGTATAAAGTAGATAAGTGGCAAATGGAATCGATGTTCCCTAGCCAGAAAAAAAAACCAAAAAAAAAAAAAAAAAACGAAACATTGATTATAATTTAATTTTTTCAAATTATGTTTCCGTGCTTAATATTGGTAATATTTCAGGTCAATCTGGTTTCTTATGTTAATAAATAAAAAAAAAAAAAAAAAACGGTCTAAAGAGAGCCTCTTTTTTTAATGATCATTATTTGGATGACACTGAGTGACTGTGTTTACCGACAATTATACTCATATGGTAACAACACCGCTGATTAGTGGGATACACTTTTCGTGAACAAACATAAAAAAAAAAACAAAACATATACGGCAAAAGTAATAAAGTAACTTCTCGGCGTCGCAAATGGCCTTAGCTGCCGAGCGACTTTAAATAAATAAATTATTATTATTAAACCTACTTTTTTTTTCTTATTTATTTATTTATTTTTTTTGAAGACGGTATTAACCGAAGTAAATTACATTTTAAACGTCATTTTTACTATATAGTACCAAATTAAATTATATTTGAACAGAATTAAGTTAAAGGAATATATTAATCTACAATAATGAGAAACAGCGCTAAATTTGTATAACTTATATTTAAATAAAATTAAGCAATAAACCGTATTAATTTACTAAATAATCAAATTAATTTCGAGTAACTGTTGCGAATAATGCGAATTAAATATTCGTAGAAACGTATCATACAAACATTCACACAAATGAAATAAACATCGACTATATATATTCTTCCGAGAGAAATAATATTTTTTACCGAGCAAAAGTTTCGTCCCCTCATTTAAAGTCACCCATCACTAATCCACAACAGCCTTGCTACAAAACATAATGGTATATGTTTTTCAACTAAATTATCTATACCTAGCTTGTTAAATTATTTCCGTCGAATTATAACAATATTAGCTATTAATTTTACGTCTGCACTATGTGATGTGTAATCACTAAATACAATTTTATAAATATTTCAAAAATTATTTAAAAAACGAACATTTCCGCTGAATATATATATATATATATATATATATATATATATATATATATATGTAAGTTTGTATCGATTCTTTGTAGGAATACATTAGTGATATAAATCATCGGTAGAAGAAGAAAAGAAAAGAAAAAGAAGTATACGCATAAGATGCCGTTAGACGGTAGTACGTGAAAAGTAGTAACGCGATCGGGCTACTCATTAGGGCTATTTTTTATCGTAAATTCTTGGGCAGAGAAGATGGGTCTCTGGTTGGCTTGCATCGATTGGTGCTTATTGTCTGCCAATGATAATGATAATTCCGAGAAATTGAGGAGTATTGTAAGGAAATATATGGTGACGCGCGGCTATATGACCATCTGCGTTGAAGATTGGCGACGTGCAAATAACGTCTGCGGTAACGCAAGTGAAGTGGTACCGATGATACGGTGATTTATTGCCGCGCGCTGTTTTCTTTGTGCCATCCATATCCATTCAACAGTCGTCCACCGTGCTGAAATGGTCGGCTACCACTCGCTTCCTTATTTAGTGGCAGTACTGAACGAATCGTTTGAAGATTATAGCTGCTCGTTGCTCAGTTCGCAAAGCACGCTGCGGCGACAATAAATAATGTCAAAAGAGGAGAGGTCGTGATCTTCGTTGGCTGCAGTGTCTTCTGTCATCTCGTACACGCACCCGACATCGCGATTATAATTCAATACGGGTTATTATAAATAAATTTATTGTGGACGAGCAGCGTCCCGCAACTGTGCCTCGTCCGCTGCAACACTTGGCCGCTATATTGCGGTTGCTGAATGTCTAAGCAGTCCTTAACGTCGCTTCCTTCTAATAATGAACCGGACCGACCCATCGAGCCCGCTTCTTACCTGTACAAATGTACACCTCTGTATCTCGGCTACGCTAATAGAATATTATTTAGAAATACGGCCAACAACGACACAAATACGCGCTTAGGTCAAAATAACATAATCCGCTGTCCGCCGCTCTCGCAATAATATATATTGAACTAGTCTGCCACAGACACCAGTGGCTCTCAGATATTATTAGCATTATTGTTACCATTATTGTTATTATCATTATTATTATTATTATTATTATTATTATTATTATTATCATCATTATTATTATTGTTATTATTCATCGATTATAATGCAGCTCTAATTCATTTTTAATATTCTTCCTCTCGCCCAAACGTCTAGCCTAATGTGCATCTTTGGCCGTACTTTATTATTCACTCTCACCGGTCTTGCTACCGGACTGCCGCTGTTTAATATCACACCTAATGGCCGATTACCTGAAACTATTAGCCGTAACTGAAATGCTACCAGAATTACTCTAGGCTGCGTATCTTCTGTGCGACTATATTAGGTGCTTAAACGGCATTTGTGTGGGTTTTAATTCATGATTTGAATAAAATTATTCGCGTAATCTGTACTTCGGTGTACTTGATTTATTGCAACGGCATTAATTACATCGCATTATGTTGATATTTCGTTGCCGACCGTAATACATGCACCTCGGTAAATCTTGTTCAATAAATTTAGTCTTTTCTAACGTAATAACGTGTTACACTTTTATTTACAGCTGCCCGCTAATTAGGATTTATTTTCGGATTTGGAAAAAACTGGAACAAAAAAAAACTACCATTAAATCATATCGCTATAATAAACTCCGATAGATATCCGTGCGGCAAAATTAAATTATTTCACCTAACCTTTTTGATAATCCGAATAAGTTTTTAATTAATTACTCTTTGCCTCAAATACCATCGATTTATAATCCATATAGCTCTCTCACAACGTCTAAAAATGCTGCTAATCGAATCAAATAAAATCAATTATTTCGAAATTTAAAAATAATAACAAAACAGCTATGTTTGGGGTTTTTCTTTTCTTTCTTTTTCGCCTAGGCTTTCGACCAATTTTACAATTCACACACAAAAGATGATTAATCAAATTAATCGAGTCCGAGTATGAAACATCGGAAGACATTATCGGGCACAGAAAAGTAGTTAGGTGCTGCGGACATTACGAACACCGACATATTGTTGATGTATTAACAATTACCCGAGTCACAGAAACCGGTACACAGTGTTTCGATGCGCTTGAAAACGAAATACTTCCGGCGTACGTGAAATCTGGGATATACAGTAATATCCGAAATAGTTCGATACTCTGCGCATATCACGCGAATCATCTTGCATAGGGTCCTAATTTATTATTCATTTTAAACAAACAGGATGACTATTTTCAGCCTAAATATGTTTATTGCTTAAACCCCGGGCAGAGTTTTTCAGTATTCACAGAAGTATAAAGAAAAAGGAAAAATGCGCGCAAAAATAACTTTTAGTTAATTCACCGAAGGATGTACGAGTAACGGCGTATCTGACGTCCTCTCTGAAAGATTGCAGATTTGTAAAAAACAAACGTATTTAAGTAATAATTCGTTATACGCCGATACTTTGGCACTCGTAAGTGCACAGCAACCCATATACAATCTCTATATACTATAATGTGTCCATTACGCGGAAAAAAATAAATAGATAAATAAAAATGAAATAAGGTAGAATGAAATCAAATAAAATAAAAAGTAAATGAATAAAAATTTAATCATTCTCCCTACTCCCTATAACGTTTCCTTCATCTTCTCCGTTTCTTCATCTTCTGTGGTACCTGCACTGCTGTCCTATGTTGTTGCGTCCATTTTGGACCTCCTAGCTATTTAGATGTTTAGCTTAGTTTTTCCTGTTGTTGAGTTAATGCCGATGGCGCGCCCACAAAAAAAAAAAAAAGAAAAAAAACATTACGCGGAGAAAAATAAAAAGATAAATAAAAAAAAGAAATCAAATAAAATAAAAGTAAATGAATAAAAATGTAATCAAAACGTAATGAGAATGAGTGCGTGCGTACATCGGAACCAGTTGCTAGCTGGGGTTGTCGTATCCAGATCGATTTTGTCTTTGATGGATGCGCATGGTGATTGATTAGCAACAGAACGATACATACGGTTTTTTTGGGAAAAGTGCATTACCTTGTTTACTTCCTTTTTTTAATGATATCGTTTCTACATGTTGGTTAGTTTTTATATTAGCCTTAGCGTTATTGTAAATGTACTTTATCATTTAGATGTATGATTTTTAAAGCTTTCAAAGTTTTTAGTATGCAGTTTAGGTTTGGTAAAAAATGTATTCATGACGTGTAATTTTGCTACATTTTCGAAATTTATCAGCGTTTCTCCCCTTTCATTCCCCCTACCACTTCACTATCACCAATTTCAAATTTACTAACTTCGCTGTTGAAGTCTCCTATGGCTATTACGTATCTTTTATCTTTGTATTGTACGGTTTGTTCTAATAGTTGGGGGGGGGGGGACGGTATTACAAAAAAGTGTTAAAGTAAAACGACATTTTCGTCAAGTCGTGGAATAATATCGCGACCTTTTTGAAAAAATAACCAGTTCGTTCTGTAACCGAAATAAGTTTGATCCAGAAAGATGTCTTGGCACCTCGTAGAATTCCGATTTTATCGCATATCTTGTTTCCAAATTCTCTTCCTACGTTTCCTCTTATAACAGTCTTCCTTATTTTTATTTCGATTTTAAAGGCATATGGCACCCCGTTAATTCTTTCTCTTACAATGTAGTCAACTTCGAATTCCTTCAGCTGCTGGACTCTTCTTTTCCTTCCCATGTCTTAATCTTCTTCGGTGACTCCAAGAGTGATGAAGACGTAGGTGGTGCGTATACGTCTCCTACGTTCCTGCACTCTGAGTCTTTCAGACTTCCTGCTTTCTACTCTATCCTCCCGGCCGAATCTATCTCAATTCTTCGTGTCGTTCATTTTATATCCTCTACAAGTGGGGTTCACAAATTCCTGATCGTTTCCGATTCCAAAGGCGTTCTTCAAGCCATCTCCTCTCCTACTTCTCATTCTTCTGACGGTATCATTCTCTCTATTCGATCTCTTGTCTCCTATTTATTCTCGTCCCGTTCCATTGTCATAGACTTTCTATCGGTTCCTAGTCATTCTAATATTGAGGGCAATGACTCAGCTGACTCTTTAGCTCGCTCCGCCGCCCGCAATGGTTCTTTCCTCGACTCTTTCCCTTCTTCAGACATTCTTTCCCTATCACGCTTTAATCATTCCAGACTTTGGTTGGACATATATCCATCTTTATTCTCAAATCGTTTTTCTCAGTACTGTCTTATTCAACCGGTTCCGCGTTCCCGGTCTTGGTTTCATTCTGTTCCTGTCTGTCGTCGTTTCACTGTTGTTTCCTTAATTACACTCAGAATCAATCATTCTCTACTCCTCGCTTTCGATTTGTTTTGTCGCCTTCTCCTTTCTGTTCTCTTCACCCTTCTGAGCCTTCTTGTATTTGTGATTTAAATATCATATCCTTTTCGAATGTTCTGCACTCCTTAACAAACGTTCCCTTCTCTACGCCTAATTTTCGGCTTCGGGTCTTCCTCCTCCCTTTAATGCTACTTATAATCTTTTTCATCCCATTGCCTTCAGTTGTTCCACTCCTGCTGTCCTTTGTGAGTTCCATTTCCGACCGCCTGGCTATTTAGCTGTATCCCTTAATTTGTCATGTTATTGGGTCTAGGCCGCTGGCGCGCCCAAGGTAGGAAAAAAAAACTGTCTCGAAATTCGGTTTTTTTTTATTAGCCCCCCCCCCCCATAAAATTCGTAAAAGATTATAATTTCGATTACCGAATTCCCGAGTTCACCGAGAATCCAAGATGAAACGAGCAACATACGTCCGCCTGCCAGCAAGGAACATCGACAACTCAGCAGCCGTAGCAGAGTGATACGTGCCATTTATAATATTTTTAATCAATCGTTTTCGCGCGTTTCCGTTTAAATAAAAATATAATAATCCATTTAAATCCATGATTTTAGAAGGAGTTCGTGGTTGGCATCGCTGAGAGTTTTCATAAATACCGTTGCCCGAACTGCAGCGATGGCGACGGTGGTTCAGCTATTTTAGTAAGGGATGACGTCCGATTTTTAGTCCATGTATCCGAAACCTTTTCTTATTGCAGCTTAGTTCACGTCTCTATTCCTATTCGGCCTTTTCATTTCATTTTGGCTTACACCGTCCAACTTCTGATTTATTCTCTTTTTCTAACTTTAATCAATTCCCTCTCCTCCCGTTTTCTCATAAGTGGTGATTAGAACGCCCACAATCCTCTTTGGAGTTGTAGTAATGACGCAATTTTAAGAATTTTATCGTTCAGAATGATCTCTTCAATGATGGTTCTCTTACAATTCCTCTCTCAGCTGTATTAATCTGTCTCTTACTTCTCCTAATCTTGGTTCAGTTGTTCTCATGGTGTATTTTAGACAGTACCTTTGAAAGGGACGACCAGGTTCATTATTTCTGTGAACAATGTCCCTTCTCATCTTTCCCCACTACTCCTAATGTTCCGAAGTGGGGTCTTTCTAAAGTTGATTGGCCTAAATTTCGTTTCTCCGTTGATTGCTCATTCTCTTCTGTACCTACTAACTTGCATTCTTCTTCCTAATTTTGCCTTAACTTGCTCTTCTCTCGCTGCCCGTTATTCATTTCGAAAAAAATTGAAATCGTCTTCTACTTTGTGGCGAAATCAGTGTTGTAAGGCTAGTTTTGATTTCAATTTAACTACTTTCAGAGATCTTTTTGTTCTGATTCAACTCTCAGCCACTTCTTTCTCATAGAAGGACTAAAATCAGATTTGTCCTTAAAACGGCGAAAAAATTCATGGAAAAGCATCTGTTCCTCCTTCTCACGCTCTACACTTATTTCTCAGATTTGAAGAATGGTCAAAGCTTTCAAGTCCCCTCTTTCCGATTATCCTTTTTTCCATAATTCCCCTACTGATAAATCAATCTCTTTTATTGACTCTATAGCTTCTTGTTACGTTCCTATCGTTAATGAATCATGCTGCATTCCGTCTTCTTCCACCTCCTCACATTTTCTAGTCACTTCTTTTACTTTCATTGAGTTAGGCATGTTCTTACGTCATTTTTCAGATTTTGCTCTCGGAGTGGATATTATTTCTTTTACTATTCTTAAAAATCTTTTAAATTTTTTTCTTCGATTCCTCTTAAACTTGTTTAACTCCTTTCTTCGCTCTGGTTTACTCCATCATTTCGGAATGTCTTCATCGTTATCCCTATCTCTAAACCCAACTCTTCCTCACTTTTTTCAATTTCTCTTAGTTTTTCGAAAACTTAATCAGTTGACGTCTTATTTGATGGCCTAAACATTATAACTTGCTATCCGTCCTGGTCGCAACTTTTTTGATTGTATCAGTACATTTTTGGTAGACGTTTACGCGTCATTTATTGACAAAAAGTTCCTTATTTGCTTCCCTTCTTGATATCTCTGCAGATTTTAAAATTTTTATTTTTCCACTCATTTTTGATTTAATATTTTCCGTTAACATTCCGGCTCGCTTTTTTTCTCTTGTTAATGATCTTTTATTTTGCAGAACTGTTATTCTTTTCCCTTCAAACTAATCTTTGGCGAATTACCGCAATGCCTTAACTCAACTTTGTTCAGCATTTATTTTATCAAAATTGCTTCTTTGTCTCTAAATTCCTCTTCTCTCTATTTTTTGCAGACTACATCCTCATTCTCGTTGGCTAACTCTCAACTATAAAACTCTTCTTTATCCAATATCCATCTTTCCATTTTCCCTACTGAATCTTCTACTGTCCTTTTTACACTGCGCCATTTTAATCCTTCCTTAATTGACCTTGTCTTAAATAATGGTCTAATTCCTCTTACTTCTTCCTTTTCACCTATTATTCCATGACCAAAGCAACCATCTATACTTACCCTCCTGCAAAAGGCTCAACCTTATTAAATCACTTTCTCAAACTGATTGCGCAAGTGATCTCGTGATCTTGCTTATGTTTTAAACATCTTTTATCCGCTCTAGCCTTGATTACTCAATATAGTACTAAAAATGTATACTAATTCCGTCGACGGAGAAACATAGGGTAAAACTAGGAATCAAAGGCAGCTTTATTACGTACGACCGAAAGGGAAAAATAGTAAGATAGATAACACTAATGAAAGGGTTTTAATTAAATATTGCCGGAGCGAATTCTTGAAGATGTAATGAGTATAGAAATAGACGGTCCTTAGAAATTACGAATTAAGCAGTAGTTGGTAAATAATAATATAAATGGTTGATATTTCAGACAACGCTAAATTCGTGTATGGTCTGCTGACTAAGAATCTATCAAATATATGTATATATAATTAAGAGGATGCTCGCCAATTGTATTAAGCAGTTATGGTTTCTGCTTTTTTCGTTTTTTGGTTATCATTTTAATTAATTCTTAATTAATGTTGAAACTTTATATGTTAATAAACGATGATAAGAGTGTCGGCAACTCACAGACATGCCTTGCGGAATCTACGACTTATTATAAATTCAAAAAAAAGGAAATATGTATAATTTAGCGCTCTCCTAAGAAATGCCATAAATTTAATGGTAAAACTAAAACTTGAATGCGGCAGCTGAACTGCTGTTAAATACAGACCGTATCAATTTTAGTGAATATAAATACGCGAAAAGGGAGATAAATACATTTCAACCGAAATCAGGAAATTAATAAAATTAACACGACAGCAAGAAGAAGGCATCGGCAAAATCGATATCTTTCGTAAGAAATAATTTACGACAAATCCTAAACTAAGGGAGGAAATCAGGTATTACAAGGATAGTTTGTTTCAAATTATTTAAATTCATTGGATACCGGGCGGATTAGCTCACTGTGGATGGTAACTGAAAAAATACAATCTTGACAGATAATACACAACATAGGATTGAAAAACGATAGTTGCACTAAATAAGGAAAAAGAGGATGTTTTTGTCCCCATATTTGGAAACTATTTTCATTTCTCATGATGACAGTAATGCGACATATATGGTTCTTTTTAGGGCATCCGTTGCACCTTCATCTTTCTATTAAATCATTGGCCACACTCGAATTGCGCACCGTTATTTACCTGAGTCGATGGTAAAAAAGAGGTATGTAATCTCCACGCACGAATTGCGCGCCGGAAGTTTGCAGGCATGAAATATAAAAAAACAAACGAAAATGACGCTCGGACCATAATCGCTGTTCACTGGACTAAGGGTTTCCAAAACTGATGGCGCTCGATTGTACTATATTTTTAATGTTCGATAACTTTCAACATTTTTACGTATCGTATTTTTGAAATTAATTTTTAATCTACTAATGAAAAATACTCTACACCTGTTTATGTATTAAAAATCATTCCTGTATAACGGTTTATTAAAAAATATTTGAGAATACGCCAGATTAATTTTAAAAATACGTAATTGTTTAAACTTCTAATTCCATTTTTGTTTTTAAAACAAGTAGTTCCGATAGATAACTGTGATATATTTATGTTTTATGTCGAGAGAATGTAGGTGTATCTTTCTATGAGTATTCGCAAGAATTTTACTTTTTTCTTATAATATTTTATCTGCTTGGTGAAACATATTTCAGTGTTGCTTCTAAGAATTACTCATTCTCATAAATAACCTAAATTTGAGTTTAAACTTCTGCTTCTTTATCATTTATCTAACAAAATACATTAATACCAACCAAATGTGCGCAAAAATATCTATTATCTAGAGTAGAAACTATTTAATTTACAATAAACTACAAATTATAAAAACTTGACGAAGGAAAATTATCTTGTTAAATCCAACTAACATTTAAAGAAAAAGGGTAATAATACTAACACTATTTATTTACGTAATTATTATCATTGTAAGTTTTATTATTAAATTGTTTTAAATCGGATTTTATTTTAATGGTAAATTTTTGCGTTGTCATTTAAAATTCAAGTAGAATACTATGTATTGTTTGATGGTACACTAAATGAAAAAATTACCGATTTTTAACGAATTTGGTTTTAATTCAAATGACAATTTATAACTGAGATTGAACACACTAGTATTAATGGATAAAATAAAATCTGAACTGAAACTTTCCCGAAACTCGGTTCCCTCAAACTCGTAAGTAACTCTATATTATAATAACATATTTAATTTGTCAAACTGGAAAATTTTACATGGTCACATTTATATTTTATGTACATTAATCAGTTGATATGAAAGTATTTTGTATTAATGTGAAATAGAAGCTTCATGAAACATAATATGCCGTGCGCTGAAAATTCTACATATTCAGTTAGAAATATTATGGTAATTTACGTTATTTTATATAATATTCGTGCAAAAATTATTCTATTTTATGCAACATTTCTTTAAATATGTGTACGTTCCCTAGAGGTTGTTAAAAATATTTCGAATAACAATCGTACTGCTAACGGGATAGTAGCCTATTTTTCGCAAAAACGTTAAAGGTTTTTTTAATCGACTGAAATGTAGTTCGGTTATTATTCCAAATAGTAAACGTTTCATTACGATAACACACATTTTGGAAGTCACTGAAAGAGCGACTTTTACTCGTTTTTTAAGTCCTTCATCGATTTTATCAAATCAGAGTATTTTTTTAAAAGGCGGTGCGCAATTCGAGTTGTCAGCGGGTGGGCTATTTCGGGTTTGGTGCGCAATTCGTGTGTGACTTGCCACTGTGTTAGGGTTTAGTGCGCAATTCGTGTGTCCCCAAATCATTCTACCCAGCTGAAATATACCTGAAAAAAGTTCCAATAAGGAAAGCACCACCTGGATTTGATAAAATAACTGGACAGAGATTTTGTCTTATTTACCAACACTAGCTGTCAGAGTCTCATTTGTCGCATATTCAACGCTATTCTACGAATATGTTATTTTACCGGGGGAGGGGGAGTCTTGAAGCCTAACAAGCTTTAAGCTCGTCTTGTCGACCAAAATCAGTTTATTGAGCTCATTGCAAAAAATTCTGTAAAAATTAATTCTAAGAAGAGTGTATCCCCACTACTAATAAATAATAACATTGTTTCAAATCGTCAGTTGGGTTTCGAGCGCAACATTCCACTATTCAGCTATACCGTAGACGATCTTTTCAGTATTTTGGTCCTGAATTTGGCTTAGATGTTCGACCAAATTTTACATTCCGGGGCTCTTGTATAAACTGAGATATGAATTTTTCATATACATACTTATTGTATTTGTTTTTAAGTTTATTTACAAAATCAGATCTTTGTTGTAAAAATTAATGACGCAATAGAAAAATCCTAGCTTTTGTCCAGCTAGGTAACTTGCTCGAAGCAGCTCTGCATTCTATTTATACCTGCCGATGTTAAATCAAATCATCGTGGCAATCCCCGCTAATGATGTATTATATCCGAACGGCAATCCAATATTACAAATATCAATAAATTACGAAGTTGAGCGAAAAATTGTGGGATTAAATTTACCGAGCAAAAGTATCACACAGCGTGCGTATTTTGCAAATAGATGAATTGCATGTCCTAAATTAAACAAAAACAACACAGAAGGGTACGTTGTGGCCCTTTTTATTTTGCGCAAATTCTATTCGCACGCGCTAAACTTTTATCTCCTTTAATTACTATAGAAATATCCGGTCCATTTAAAACTAAAAAAGTACGTCTACTTGATAATTGTATGCCATCGATATGGAGATACGGTCTTAAACTATAAACAAAAACACTAGTAAAAGCAATCTCACGCAGATCCAAAGGCGGTGAATTATTTTCTGTATATAACGTCGGCACCAAAAATGTTTCTAATTTAACTGTTCCATTTGTTAGAACATGACTAATGATACCGGCGGTATTTGGACAAATTTAAATACAAATCCGAACTTTTCAATAATGACGAAACTTCCTGCGAATTATAAAAATTAAATAACTACAATAAACAATTTCGAATTTATTCCAATTTTATTTTGCGGAGCGTATATTTATTTTCGCTTTATAACAAAAAAAATAATAAAAGTCAAAAAAAAAGAAGAAAAACCGCATAAAAAATGACCGCGTCGATATTCGGAAGTTTTAAAGAAATAAAAGTAAATTGTAAACCGCCGGATGAAAAGGCGCAATCGTTGCGATAAGTACAGAGGGTACAGGATCCTCTTTCATACTGTTCTCTATAACAGCGATAGTTTCCGGTCTGTGAACACCTCCTCCTGCTCTGCTCCGGCAAATCACTAAACCGATTGAATTTGCACAATTGTGGTCTCATTTCGATGGTTGTGATGACCAGAATGATCAATTTTTTATTTTTTCACCGCTTTTATTGTATTCTTGAATAAAACTTGGTGTTTAATCAAACTTGACCCCACAGTGATAAATGGCTAACCTGCAACTAACGAAATGACATAAAAATGATGGGAAATAAAAATGGCGTTGTCGTTACACTAACAATTACGTTACCGCGTCCTCATTGGCCTATTCTACATAAAACGTTAAATTCTATACTAATGACATTAGCCCAGGGCGCACTACATTATTTGTCCCATAATTATATGTCTAGAGGTGTACTGTGCGCAGTTAATGTCCACACATACATTCAAGTTATACTTACGATTATGTCCCATTTCTCTTCATATAAGATAACAAAGAGTACAATTTATAAGTTTTTTGTTTAATAAAGAACAAGAAAGAATGACGTAGTCAATTGAAAACGATTTTTCTGAAAGAAGTTTTAAAGAAAAACGATCGGGGCTCAAAGGCGTTTGCAAAATATATATTATATATGTGTGTATGCGTTATTGTGTTAGATTGTTGTTAACAACCGGAAGTAAAACCGATATTTAAAAAGTAAAGAACCAGTTTATTGACAGTGATAAAACTAATTATTAGAGCCCTGAAAAGGACTTTTACATACGAAACAACGAAACGTAAATCGGTTAACAACGAGGTAGAACACAGTGCAAATCGATGTTAACGAAAACTAAAAATATCGGATATACAACGAAAAATGAACGGATTTGGATAACAAGACATTAAAACGCGATTCTTAAAGTAGCAGTAATTGATTTGTAACTTTGCATTAATAAAATCAAGATGTTCGGTTTATATTACGACTAAAAAACGGATTTTGCTCAAACTCGATCGAAAAAGACGAAAATGTAAATATAAAAATTCGGTATCACCTCGTGGAAAGAAAATAAGCGAAAGCTATATGCGCACTAAAATTATTGTTACTTGCAAACAGCTATTTAAATTATGAAAAATAAACAAAAATAAAAGTATAAAAAATAAAGTAAACTAAAATAAAATTGAATAAAAAAAATACAGAGTAAAATGAAATAAATAAAAATGAGGTGAATGAATTGTAATTGTAATCTGAGAAATATATACAATATATATATATATATGCAAAATGATTACACTGATTCTCATTAAACATTACGAAACAATAAATTGTAGGTAGTCAAAAAAGAAAAATTTAAATTAAATAGATATTTTTTAATTGTTATTTCATAATTTTATATATTTGATTTAAATTACTAAATTAAAAATTTTCAAAATTGATTTTACTTTTATACATAAGTTTATGGTTCGTTAAAATAAAATTATCTTTATTTTAGATGTATTATATAATTAATAAATAAACAATTTTACAAGTTAATTTTTTTTTTGAAAAATATGTATTTTTTTTTTATTATATAAATATCTTTCGAAAAGCTAAAACGGTTGTCGATGATTTATCCCAAACTTAAACATTTAACTATCTTAACTTAACTTACACATAAATATAACTTCGTGCAATATTTACTAACTACTATATCTTAATCTATCTTTTTACTTATTGGATAACTAATAATCTATTTTCTATCATTTTAGACTCGATGTATTTTTTCTTTACTTTTTTTTTTGTTGCGCTTTGTGATTTTATTTTATGTTTATTACTTTTTTACATTTCCTTCTTCCTGAAGCCATTCCTTTATTATCCTTTTCCTTTCCCTTATTTTTTCCTTCTCTATTATTTCCTTAGGTATTTCATTCAACATCTGAGTTATAATATACACTGCGCGACAAAAGTCTTGCTGCACTGTAAAAATTTGAGTAAAAGACAGAAAAATGCAGCAGAAACGTTCCAAAAAGTTCTGAAAATGTATTTAATATACCGAAAGTGCAGGAAAGATGTTAAACCAGCACAGCCTAAGCGGTACGAGAAACAAAACGTGAATTGTGTAAAATAATGGAAATAATTGATAATAGAGAACACATCTTGAAACATGAAAAAGTCAAAGAACAATAAAACCCGTTTGATTTATTATCTCGTATTGTCGCCTCGAGCTTCAATCACCGCAGCGCATCATGCTCTGGCATCGATTCAATAATAGTGTGAATAGTGTGCTGCGTAATTGAATCCCACTCCGCTAAAAGAGCATTACCCAGCTGCAACATTGAATTTAGTGGTGGAGTACGACTTCGAATACGTCGTCTGAGGATATCCCACAAGTGCTCTATCGGATTGAAATCCGGACTGCATGCTGGCCAATCCGTTTTTGGAATTCCAACTTGTTTATGATGAGTCACGTTTTACTTTGCAAGCATCAAACGGATGTCACAGTGTAAGAGAACGATATAGTCAACAAAATTTCGTCTAACGCGCTAATTTTTTTAGCGGCTCGAAAATGGCGCGGGGCGGAATTCAATATGATGCCAAAGCTGAACTTCATATTTATCAACGACCCCAACGGTAAACGCTCAACTGACATTCTCCAGACCCATGCCGTGCCATTTACACCATTTGCTGTTGGATAATTCCTCCTACAGCTAGCCAATGCCCACCCTTATGTTGCTAGAGCTGCAAAAACATTTTTGCAGCAAGTTGGAATTAAAAAAACGGATTGGCCAGCATGCAGTCCGGATTTCAATCCGATAGAGCACTTGTGGGATATCCTCAGACGACGTATTCGAAGTCGTACTCCACCACTAAATTCATTGTTGCAGCTGGGTAATGCTCTTTTAGCGGAGTGGGATTCAATTACGCAGCACACTATTCACACTCTTATTGAATCGATGCCAGATCATGATGCGCTGCGGTGATTGAAGCTCGAGGCGACAATACGGGATAATAAATCAAACGGGTTTTATTGTTCTTTGACTTATAATTTTTTTCATGTTTCAAGATGTGTTCTCTATTATCAATTATTTCCATTATTTTACACAATTCACGTTTTGTTTCTCGTACCGCTTAGGCTGTGCTGGTATAACATCTTTCCTGCACTTTCGGTATATTAAATACATTTTCAGAACTTTTTGGAACGTTTCTGTTGCATTTTTCTGTCTTTTACTCAAATTTTTATAGTGCGGCAAGACTTTTGTCGCACAGAATATATATTCGTACGTTTGCTCCACCATCTTTGTTCTTGCTAACGGCAGTTGGTACGTAAGCTTTTTTCTTCAACTCGTATTTTGTTTTTATTTTTTCTTCCAATTCGATTTTCTTTTCTATTGTTATGTATTCCCATATCTTCAGTAATAAGTATACTCACTTTTATGCTCATTAGGCCTTCTTTTTTATTTATTTCACTTTCAGTTTCTCCCTTTAAGGATTTGGTATTCAAGCATTTAATTTGCAGTTTATTTATTTTCCCCAAGTATACTTTCCACACCATTATGCCTGAATTCCAATTAATTCAAGAAACCTTTTATATATTAATTACAACGTAATTCTTAGGCTACCCCCCATTAGAAAAAATGTCCCAAAAAAATGTCTTAATATTATATAACGCAAAATGTCCCAATTTTATGTAATGTTTGTTATATTTTTTAGGATTTCTGTGATTATGTTATTATATTTATATGGACCGATTTAGAATTACGTTGTAAGTTTTGATCATTTTATACAAAGTATAGAAAAGAAAGAAATAGAAATGCAAGCAAGAGAGGTCAAGGGGTATAGCCCCTTGCGGGGCCAAAATTGCCGAGTTATAGTAAGTCCCCTCTATCTTTGACAGGGTGTCGGGGATTGTGAAGTTAAAATTCACAATGTATGAAGCCCAACGACACTAATGAAAATAGTGGGCTAGTTTCTTTTCTGGGCCGCCTTTACTTTCCCAAATTTCTCTGGTACCCAATTATTTCAGGCTGAGTAAACCTTGGAGCGACTTGGATCCAGAAGGAGGCATATCTCGAACTATTTACGTGTACATACGTATAAGTATATACATATGTACACACACGCACACATATAACTCGGTCATTTTGTCCTCGCAAGGGCCCTTGACCCCTCTTGCTTATATGTCTGTATTTTTCTTCTATACTTTATATAAAATGATCAAAATTTACAACGTTATTCTAAATCGGTACGTATGAACATAATAACATAATCACAAAAATCCTATAAAATATAACAAACGTTACATAAAATTAGGACATATTTTTGGGACATTTTTTCTAATGGGGGTAGCCTAAGAATTACGTTGTAATTAATATATATATATATATCCTCACATATATACACACATGCTATACGTATTCCTTATATTTCTGTATTTTAACATTTTTTACGAGCTTGTTTTATGCAAGCTATTGTTTTGAACTAGTCTAGTACGATTATTCAAACAAGTCCACCGGATCTGCGAATTTGTTAGTTCAGGTTATTTTTGATTGCGTAGTTGTCAGAATGTAACTTTGCATGCAACTGATACTTCGCCCTTAGCCTGTCAGCTTTCGTTTTCGTTTGCTTGCAGAGTCGGTAATGAAGCAGTAAAACTGTCACAGTGAAACCGGATGGAGTGAATCGTACGAGCAGGAGCAATGCGGTCGTACGGTCACAACGAATTCGGGACGTCGCTTACGCAAAGCCATTGCAGTTGTTCATTGAACGGAGCGAGCTCCGGTTACGAGCGAGCCGTGCCGAGGAGGCTGCGCATCGGTCGAGATAATTTTCTTTGTGAGTTAGCCGCATCTCGAGCCATTATTTTAATCGATAAGCTCGGCTTGTTGCTGCTTCTGTTTGCTGCCTTAATGTATTTATTATCGGGGGGCCGATCGTGGCCATTGCTACGCGAACGATATAGGATATTTTTATTTTTCCAACAAGATCGGTAACGCCTGCACGACGTCGTACGCGTACTTCGAGCCTGATCCAATTGATAAACAGCGCTGCTCTGCCATCTGGTTTACGTTGCGCCGTGATTTATGGTCTAGCGGCCACGATAATGCCAGACACGATACAACAGTTTTTCCCTTGTACTTGGCTCGGCGCGTAGTGACAATTCACTTCTCCACCCGCACCTCGTCCTATCCGCTCGCCTCGTCACACGGTATCTCATAATAATAAAGAGCCTGTGTATGTACAATGAACTTTTCCGACGGAGACTACATCAATTTTATTTGTAAATCTGTGCAGGAATTAAATTCGCGACGACGTAATAAATTAACTCTTCTTACATAATATGTATATAAACTGCGAACGCTAGACGTATAAATAATCTGCGAGTGCTCACACATCGTATCCGTTCCTAGTAGTTTATCTTCGGTGGCGCGAGTGAGCTACATATTAACGTATGCCGCGTGTGTGCGCGCCTGTGTTAGTGTGTGTATTAATCAATTGAACGAGCGGCCGGATGATTTTAAAATGTGTGTGCATAAACTGTTTAGGTGAATGCGGTCGTTTGTTGCGTAAATCAAATTGATCATACCGGCCATTCTGCTGGTATATACGCTGGGCGCAGATTCCTGCTGAGTTGCACATTGTTCTTCCTATGTGCGGCGAGGGCATTTATAAATGTGTTTACCGGTGTAAAAAGAAGATGATGATCAGTGTCCAGCAAAGGATTTACTGGAACAAAGTTCGTATATGTATTCGGGCTGAAATTCGCGTTTCTCTTTTATTCTTCGGGTTTTCAAAACGCAACGCATAATGATCTCCTTCGATGGGCCAATTAAAGTAAAAGCTCAGTTTCTGAAGGGTGTACATAAATTTTTCGTATTTAAAACTTTCTGAATCGAACTGAAGGATTTTTTATTTATAAGAAGTATTTCACAGAGATGTAGGAAGGAATACCAGCATGCGCTAGAACAGCTTCTTTTGCGAGTTATATTAGTAAACAAATTGACGACACGTAAAAATCGGTTACCGCTACGAAAGGGGAACACTTCAGTCGCAATGATTAAACACGAAGGTGCTTACACAATATTTATACAGCGTATATAGGGAATTATATCGCAAATGATGTTAATGTCTGAAATTTTATATGAGTTAAAAAGTATATATATATATATATATATATATATATATATATTTAAAAAAATAATATTACTGACTTTTTGGCCGACGTTACAAAATAGTTTTCTGGAATCGTAATGTAGCGGTCTAAAAAAAAACCCTTTTTATTCCTCTTCGGATACTACATTAGACGGGGGACGAACAACGAGAGCCGTAACGAAAATCGAGAATAAACTTCCAGATAAGTACAAAGCAACGAGATAATTAGTGTACGTTTTGTGTTGATTCTGGGGCACCGATCAATCGTGAGTATTTAATCGCGTTTGCCCATTGAAGAAGAGGTCGCCGGCATACTGACATGCGCTGTCCTGCCGAAATAATCATTTTTCGGTTGTATACACGGGTCTTCAAGGTTATAAGACAAAATCAACTGCATCGACCGCCAACAAAAATATTTTACAGCTGCAAGTCTATAGGCATGCACGTATGAATGTCCTAGTCAGTGACAACAGCGTTCTAACGCTCGGGTTTGTCGGAGTATAACTAACCGATTTTAATAATTTTCTAACCTATACTAAATCACTTATTCATATGTGCGCTTATCGGATGTATTTTGCTACCAAACTAACCAATTTTAACAATTTATGCTAAAACAACTTTTCTGTATGCATGTATTTCAAGAATCAGGTTTGTTGCATGAATAATTAGTACAAAATAACTTACTAAGCCATATTTGTTTCACAGCAAATATGTTTCTAAGAATAACTTTAAGAAGTGTCCGATTCAAATAAGGTTTCGTACGTTTTTAGACAGTGTTTGTTCAAGTATAAATACTACTCGATGCATAAATGAACGGTGTTAATCGTGCAAACTAACAAATAGAACAACTTGATAACCTTTGCTCCTTTTTTTTTCCCCTTCTTGTTCTCGTTTGCATCTCTTAAATAATGCAGTTAATGCACACTTTACTAGAATGGCATGATTTAATAACTTTCATTGAGTTGTTGTAATGATATGTTAAAACCATTCAACCTACTAACCTGTACGTACGCTCATTTCAAATGGATTACAAAGAGTCAAAACCTACTATTTATGCACTTTGTATGTTCGACTGATGAATTGTATGGTTTTGTATTTAAAAGTAGACTTATAATATACAAGCATACTATTGTAGTGCTTGTATATTATAAGTCTACTTGTAAAATATATATATATATATATATGGTAACATTGTGTAACACTGTGCTGTTCAATGGAATGCACGTACAACATAATAAGTTGTGTGTAGCAGTGTGTTGATAAATTCACTGCATAGTGTGCAGAATATTGTGACAGTGCGTGTATATATCAAGGTGTCATATAAATGTATAAGATACAGTGACACATATATGTATGTATGGCATAATAATGTAAACCTAAAATGTGACAAAGCATATGTGGCATGTCTCTGTGTGTATGTGTATACTGTGTGATAAACAAATATGAATTAATTTTTGGGCTAAGCTACAGTATTATGTGTACATAACTGTCATTTCTATATTTGTCTGTATTTGTTGTCCGTCAAGACAAGATAATCTACCTGCTAACTTATAACTAACTTACACACAGTCTATACAATAATATTTGTTTGACAATAGGTGTGCATAGACTTGCATATATTCTTACTAAACGAAGCAATATCTAGACTTACCGACGTTCGCAGATCTGTTACAGTGCTTCTATTATGTTGTTCTTAAAAACAAAATGATTAAAACAATCAAATTTGTATGATGATGGCATATATGTCTACTGGTGTGCATACTTAATGTGTAGTAAATTTGAAAGAACTAATTCTGTCTCCGTACACTGTACTTATTTTTTAATGTGTACAATGCACAACTCTATCAGCGTTGTCGAGTTTATTCTTTACATTAAAAACGAAAAAAAGCGAATATCCCTGCAACATTCAAATACTGCCGCGAAGTTCCACGGAGCCGTTGTAAAATCAGAATTTTCGTAACATATATCGATATTTTTTTATGGTTAATAATAAGATACAAATTTAAGTAAATAATACGGATTAGTATAATATGCGCGATGATCATTTCTGACGTATTTTTACGAGAAAAAGTTATGAGTTAAACGTGTACAATTGTGCACATAAATCATTATTTAAACGTTCATTCAAGAAATGTAAACGTGTCCGGAAAAACGACTTTCTTGAACGTTGAAAAATGGCAAAAAACGTCAAGAATATACGGATAACGGAATTTATGACAACCTAAAAAATCACTTGAAAACTCGTGATCAAATAATCTCAACTTGATATATTGACATTTTAATTAAAGTTGAGCTTTTTTTTTCTTTTTTTTTTTGGAAGCTTTTTATGATTAGCAATCAGGCCAATCTGTTGTGCATCATGTGATTCCCCAATCAATGTTTTAATGCGATTTATACGCGCAATTTGTCATGTTTATATATGTTAATTCGTTCTTTTCGAGTTATTGTGTTTCATTTAACTTCTGCGATATTTCTAAACCATCTTGTTAGGAGTCCGTTATGTCGGTATAGTTAAAAAGATATAACAAAAAAGGTAGTGCTCAGGGATCACTTTTAAAGGCATGATTTTAAATTAGTCATTTTTTAAAAGGACTGCACTTATTAGGATTCCGTACGCTTATAATGTACGAGGAATCCCCTAATAAGATGGTTCAGAAACGACAAAAATATCAAATAAACATCAATAATTCACGAACGGCGTAATTTTTTAATTTCGAAATTTGGATCATAAATTACAATTAAAATTCTCTTTAAAACCATGGCTGTAACTTGTAAGATAATCGATGGAAAAAAAAAACCCAAAAACCATCAAGAATATATGATATGATATTTAAAACGACCTCAAAACAACCCTTAAAAAATTCATAACTCATCACCAGATAAACCTTTAAATTTGAAATTCAAAATATAAAATAAAATGCAGGAGTCCTTTCATAAAATCAAAAAACTACGGTTAAAAAATTATTTAAACCCCTCCTTTTGAGCCAAAAACAGCAAGAAAAAATAATTTCACATAAGTCATAGCCCGAGTAACAACGTTGGGAAAACTAAAACATATCTCAAAAATATGCGCAAAGGATCGCTCCATAGGAAAAATATAGCCAAGCTCACAACTTTATATTCAGACCTTTGGGGCGCCGAAAGCTTAAAAATTTTGAAAAAACAATTTTTTCCCCCAGGCATATACCGTTGGAAAGATCGCTATTTGTCGGGAACGAAGCCGTATTTCATTTTCTAAACGAAATTTTTAAAAATTGCAATCATTTCAAAAAGTCGTTAAAAATTGCGTGTCACTTCCTCTTTTCAGCGGGAAAAATCAAATTCCATTTCTTTTGAATTTAGTATTACGTAAATGTAAATTATTGTTATCGTTAACTTAACATACGAAATCCACAGCGCTTGAGACATGATGCTTCACTGAACTTGTTTTTTATTTATTTATTTATTTTTTCTTTCTTCGGCTATGTTAACAGTGAAGCATATCGAACGCAAAGACTTGTAAGTTATATTGGGAAATGATTAGAAATTGAGGAAATAAAGAATGCTAACATGGAACTAAATTTATACTGGCGACGAAGATCGAATGCAGCAGTAGGGTCGTCTATAACAAAAGAAACGTGTAATATACAACGAGGCGTGCGACAAGGATGTCCGTTAGCGCTTAGACTATTTAACCTCTATTCTGAGGAGATGATAAAACACCACACCTTCACAAACACAGGCTACAAAGTGAACGGTAAGAAAATTGGTAGTATCAGCTATGCAGACGACAAGGTACTGAATGCCGAAACGCCTCAACAGCTACAAAGAATGATATCTCGACTAGCGACAGAAAGTGCGAAATACGAAATGAAGATAAATGCGGCTAAAACAAAAGTTATGCAGATTGTAAGGGTCAATCAAAGCTATGCGCATCTTTGCGGATGGAGTACAGATCGAGGAAGTTCGTAAATACAAATATCTAAGAGTTCTTATTACGAACGATGGCAAAAATGACAAAGAAATAAAATCACGGATAGGAATAGCCAGATCTGCTTTTAATAATCTTGAACGGATACTTAGAGATAAAAGGATGAACATAAAGCTACGGTTGAAAATACTGCTATGTATGGTCTATAGTGTACTATGCTTCGGAGACATGGATAATGAAGAAATCCGTAAAAGATAAAATACACGGTTTAGAAATGTGGTGCTATCGGCGTATGCATCGTATCAAATGGATAGACACGATTGCCAACGATGAAGTGCTCCGACGAACCGGGCTCCGGGAAAAAATCCTACTATCAATAATATTAGAAGGAAAACAGATTTTCTTGGAGGGTAAGATGAAACACGACAAACTATTTCAGACGGTTGTACACGGGAAAATAGTTGGCAAGGCTCCAAGAGGACGACGCAGACTGACGATGATGAATACCTAATTAACCAATTATTAATTATTTAATTATCCAATAAATAGATGTAATAATATGTCAGTGGCAACCTGTAATATATACAGAAGCCAACAATATAATAATAATAATAACATGGAGCTACGGTGGCAGAGGGGAAAAAAGAACACACTATAAGGAATAAAGAGGCCAAGACTTAGAAGATAAGAAAACAAGGTCGCACGATCTGTGGAAATAAGGAGCATTTGAATAAGATGTGATTTACAATACAAGTACAGTTGAACTCTGGACGGTTAAAGGGACACAAAGGCGACTGAACGAGTGAGAAACGAAAAAGAGAAACTAGAAGTAGACTATGATTTACCCAAAGGCGAATTATGAACAAAATAATAGAGCCGCTAATATTAGGGAAAAGAAAGAAAGGGGGATGTGTTTTATAGAAAGGTGGAAAGAATAATTAGAAAAGTAGAAACAACAGAATAATATCTAATTGGTTTACTGAGAGAGTGTTATCTGTTCTTACTGGAAGCTCAGATACCTCTGTACATGTTATAGTCTAATTATGACTGCTGCTTATTTAGATTAGATCTAAGATTTTAGAAATAAAATGGCTGTCCTTATCAGGAGCTATATTAATAAAGAAAAAAAAGAAAAAAAACTTGAATGTCCCAGTATATCTTCTGCAATTCATTTTATTCGGTGGTTTATAAACACAGTAGACGGGTAAAAACCATACGAGAGATACAAAAATATGGTAAATCGAGAAGCAAAAAAGCATATCTAGAAAATAAACATATAGAAAAAAGTATCAAAAAAGAAAAACTACAAAGCGCATATAAACAAGGACAAGGAATTTCAGAGATTTGAAAAACAAAATCAATGAAACTGAATCCGAAAATATAAATAAAGCTATAGAAGATGATGAAAAAGCAGAAAAGTGGAAATGATACACGGAAGACCTATACACTGAAGAAAATATTGAAATGAATACTAAAGAGCAGAACACAGTTTGATGAAAATATATCGATAGACAATGTGGAATCAACAATAGTTATAGAAGAATTTGAAAAAGTCTCGAAGGAAATTAAGACAAGAAAAGCATCTGGATACGGTAATACTAGTAGCAAAGACTATTAAAAGCCTTAATTGAAGACGCACAAAAAAGAGACATATGAATTAGTTAAGAAAATATATGAAAACGGAGAAATCCCAGAAGATTTTAGTAAAAATGGATCAATAATGATTCCTAAAAGAAAAGAAACGATAAAATGAGAAGAACGTCGCACGATTAGTCTACTAATACAAAAGGTAAAAATGTGTTTTTCGTTCCGTTTTGTTTCACAAAGATTGGAAATGTTTGGTATTAACTTCCTTCTCAAAACTGATTCCGCACAAAATGTTATTACTTTTTTTGGTTGTTCCTATTGTGTCTCTAATTTTAGGTAGAACATCGAGATCATTTATTACCAAATTCGGTTTATGTGAAAAACAATGAAAGAACAGAGTTTTGGTATATTTTTTGCGCGAGACTGTTTGTATGTCACCGCTTATTCTGAATATTGTCGAACAGCCGTCGAATCCCAATCTAACGTATTTATCTGGATTAAGTTCTTCTGCTGCCAAAAAATCATCAATGACTTTTGCAATAGAATTTACATCCAAATATTTTAGGTAAACAAATAATCCTATAAATACTTCGTGGACTTTACTCTTCTCGTTATCGAAATAATGTATTCCAACTGATAATCGTTCTTTGCCGGAAATATCAGCTGTTTTGTCGACCAATACACTATATGCCTCTGTTTCTTTTACTTTCGTCGCAATGTCTACCTTAATCGCATCATCATAATTGCTGATAATTTCATTTTGTACATTAACAAATCGATAGCTTGAACTTTTTTCCCACGTTCAAAGAGTCTCTTCAAGACTGCATCACCCACGTCAATTCGTAGCTTGTATAAGCCCTCAAGAATTCATTTGGAAGATATTTTGCCTCACAGCGCAATTCGTGGGAACCGTAAAATATAATGCAAGACATAATCGACTTAATAACTTTTCCGTTTTCTTCAATACCGTTCTGCGAGTATTTATTGAGTTGTACATCTACGGGAAAACTTTCAAGAAATAATCTAGCTGCTTCCAGTGCCGCCTTATGGAATTGTGTTTCTACATGCTTTTTAAATTACTCGTGTACATCCTTAAATCTGCAAAATGAATTCTTTATGAATGATCCCTATACCTCTCTCTAACCGAACTTGGATTTGGGGGAACTTTCTTCATCCGCCGTCTCCGTTACGAAGGTTGATGATCAACACGGCAATGTCTTTTCTAGACATGGCAGATCTGAACATTTCAATGAGCGAACAAATGATGAAAATCATTTGTCCACGAATTTTGTGGGCGCCCTTTTAATCTTTTGCCCAAAACTTTCCTTCCATAATGAGACGTGAAATCTCATATTTTTGGCCTCTCATGATGTGGCCTAGATAACGTAGTTTACTTTCCTTAATCAAATGTAATAATTCCGGGCGTTTATTGATTCTTTTGAGGACTTCTTTATTAGTAACTTTTAAGATCCACGGAATTTTCAGCATACGCCTATACGAATATAATTCAAAGGCCTGTATACTTCTTTCTGATGAAGCATCTAACGTCCAAACTAGGGTACCATATTTGCAGAAGGCGCCTTTTTGGAGTTTGGAGTATACTAATCACGATGAATACGTCTACAATCACGAATAATTACGATACTCGATTAGCGAAGTCGCAATGTCATTTTCATTGCAGTCATCCATTGTTAATTTATGATTGTCGTTAAAATATTTGGACGACGTCGGTCTCGCCACATTACCAACATAATCATTTTAATTCTGCATTTTCTAGACAACGGTGAAAGCTTGAGGCACATCCTAAAATTTTCTTCTCTTTGCTCCTTCCTTCTCATCACTATCGCTGCTTAATTCGTCATCATTCTTTCTTTTGAGTTCACTAAAAACCAGGTGTACATATATAATATTTAGAAACTAAAGAGAGAATTGATAAAATTGAAAAAGTGGAGGGGAATCTAATATTGAAATTAAACTAAGAATTGTTATAAATTAGTTATATCATAGAAGAAGGATAAAAATGGTCTAAACTCGGGCGCCTTTTTAGAAATTTTTCCGGATAGAAATTTCATCCATTCTTCGAGCAGTTTGACTCTTAAACGCACCCCCACCCAAAAATTTCTTAATAATCGTGATACGAGTATTTCAAATCGTAAAATTTGGTTCTTCTTTAATATTCTGCAAAATTCAATTATTCATTTTTCGTTACAATTAATATGAGAGGAAATTAATAATCAACACAGAAGACCTTAATCAGCGAATTTAGAAACAATCATAAATATACATTTTAGCATTTTATAACAGTTAAAATAAAGTTAACTCATCAATAAAACAGGAAAATAAAGCTTCTGTATTATGCTTTACTTATTCATGACTGTAAGGGAAATACGAGGTATGTCAATTAAATAAGGAGACTTCACTTCGCTCGTGGCTTCTTCTTCATCCTTAACATATGAAAGCAATATTAGTTTCTGGGGGGGGTCCACCCCTGCCTCCCATTGGCGATGCCCTACGGATCCGGTAGGAAGTGACTATTTCCTTGTAATTGCTAAATTCAAATCTCGTATAAAAGCAGTTATGATGGTCGTAGGGGCTGTTGGGTCCTGAATGTTCACAATATAAACTAGAACAAATATGATTCCTTAATTTCTGATGAAATTAAAAATTTATAAATAGACGCTTCTCCGACACATCTTCAGAGGAATAATACAATTTGCTTAGATGCAAAGATATAAAATGCACAACAAGAATGTACTATTAATCAAAGTATAAATAAACAAGTCACAAGAAAATTTGGTCACCGAACATGGTGGACCGAAGAATGTAATCGGCTAGTAGTATTAAGAAGGAGTGCCTTATGCAATTTAATAAGGAACCTTCAATGCAAAACTACATAACGTTTAAAAAACAACAAGCCAAAATAAAAAAAATAAATAATGAACATTAAAAAGGTCGAATGGCAAAAATACTGCAGCAGTATTGGGCCGGATCTAAACATAAAGGAGATGTGGCGTAGAATCAAATGGTTTAAAAACCCTAGGAGCGTTACTAAATATAATACAAATCCTGACTGGATTAAAGAATTTATGGAATAGCCTGGGGGACGCCCTTGTTTCTGTAACTAGTACTAATAATAATAATGAGGAAAATATGTTAGACAACACTATAACTGTACAAGAAATAAACAGCAGTCCCAGTTACACTAAGAACACTAGTGTGGGAATTGATGGTATTCCTTATTGCGGAAATAAGACGTCTTCCACTAAAAATTAAAGACTATTTATTACAATTCTATAATTACTCATTAGAAAATGATTCGTTCCTCGTAAATAGAAAGAATATCCAATTCTTAAACCCGGCAAAGATTCTAACAATTATCAGTCCTATAGGTCTATTACTTTACTGTCGTGTATCAGGAAAACGTGGGAGATCATTAATTCCGCGGTGGATTCACAAAAACTATAGATTCCCTAAAATACAATATGGATATCGAAAACAGTTAGGAACTAGGGAGGCGTTAACCAAATTTATACATGTATTAGATTTACAAACTATGTTAACTAGAAATTGGCACACGATAGCGGTTTTTATTGATAGTCCGCGTATGATAATGCCGATTTAACGATATTAGTACAACAGCTACGAAAAGTAGGCATCACAGATAAGTTAATTAGATGAATTTATAATTATACTCGTACTATAACAGAAAAATCATAGGCCGCTATAACCATAAATTGTACTACTCTGTATACTCTACTAAAGGCTTACCGCAAGGTAACATATTAAGTTCAATACTACTTGTATTATATACATATGAACTGAATAATTTGCAAAATAAGTACACGCGAATTGTACAATATGGCCACGATTTGGCAGTGTATACCTCTGCAGCAAACTTGAATATCGCTACAGATAGAGTTCAAAAAATGTTAAAAGAAGTACAAACGAATCTAAATAAACTGAAACCAGAAATGTATATCGTAAAGACAACGGGATTAATTATCACATGAAAAAGAAATGCAATCTCGCCATTAATTAAACTTTGTACATTTCAGTTCCGCATGCAAGTATCTGGTAAAAAATTTAGTTGGACGGAAGAGATTAAATATCTATTATCAAAATGTGAAAGAGATTTAAACGTGCTCCGTGCCACATCCAGTTGTAAATGAGGCGCGCAACCCATTTCAGACATGGCCATACCTAGGCCCTTAATAAGACAGCATGTGGACTATGTAAGCCCATTTATAAACTTCAATAAAACCAAGTTGAAAAAATTAAACAATTCAAAGCAGCCAATTAAGAATGTAACCCAGGCAAGAGTTCCTTAATGCAATATCTTCGGATCGCGCTTCTTTTTACTTTTCCGAAATAACTTCTCTGAACTGAAAGATCTTGCGTTAGTTCACCGATGACCAAAACAGATGGATTTTTTAGTCCATGCAGTAAAAGAAAAGGAATTAACAAACGAGAAATCAAAATTATCTGAGTAAAACTAAAGCTATTATTTTTACTTAAATAAAATTCAATTTGGCAACCGGTAACAATATAAAATAAAAATATTCGTTTAAAAAAAAATATTAAATTATTCGCCATAAACAGCTTACTTTTGGTAATCACTCTGAATTTACAATAAATAAAGCCCAGAATTTTTTCAGTTCATCAGATGAAAAAAATTCATTAGAAAATACACTACTCGTTTAAAAAAGCCTCATTCACCCTATTTTGTTAAATGATATCCCGATTGAGTCTAACATCTTGAGAAGTATAATTTAAAAACTTTAAACGCTGTACAATTCTTAATACGCTGCTATAAGCTAACGTTAGTGAAAAATACTGAGCTCTTAAATTAACTGAGATAATACACTTCTCCCTGCACTAAAGTTTTTCGATCACTGTTTATGTCAAGCAGTCCTACTTTAATCAAAATAATAGAAAATTATATAGAATTCCCGCTACGACTTCAATATAGCAATTACAAACACAAGCTGATTAAACACGCAGATATTTTTAGACAAAAAACCTTTACGATATTTTACATGTTAAAATTGAATGCACATTTAATTTTTTACAAATTATATTCTTTTAAGTTGTATTTTTTCATACATCGTTTGCTACATCTTATGCGTTTGTATTTATTTTGTTGTAAGAAGCGCAGATTTTTATTTTTGGTAACCTGTGTGCATTAATATAACCCACATATATTTATTAAATTATTTTATTTTGCTTTAGTAAGCTATTGTAATGTAGAATAATTGAACAACTCGATACACTCTAAGTTATAAATTACGTTTAACTTATTGTATTTGCAAATATACTTTTTTCTCATTTATTCACTCAAGTATTTCTTAAAAATATTATGTTTATACATACACACGCGCACACAGACAGACACACACACATATATATATATATATAAATATATTTGTAAACTGAATAATTGATTTATAAGATAATCCGCTGCATTGTCTCGATGAATAATAAAACCGGTCGATATAACAAAGGATGTATCGAATCGACGAAGGTAACGTTTATTGAAATACCGTCTTGGATAATAAATGATATAATTTAACTTTCTTAATTTTGAAACCAAGTAAGGTTTACGCCGAGGTAATTTATGATCCATTTATAACCTGAAATATTTAATATGATTTATGTTCGTTCAATAAATAAACCCTGTGTTCCATTAGATTATTATTCCCCTTATTTCGATGTAGATTATATAATTTTTTTTTTCTTATATTTACGGCTAAGCGTTTCGTTTTTTCTTTTAAACCACGGGTAATGACAATTAAATTTTTATTAACAAATTACTAGAGGAGTACAGTTATATTTCTGATAATATTAAATCATATATCACATGATATTGAATACTGAGGACTGTAAAAATATACGGCGAGATTTGAAACACCAATGATTTATTTTTTTTTAGCCCGACTTCCGTCCTTTGGCCAGTTTGATAGCAGTGACAGTAATAAAATAATATTGATACCAAATTATGCTATAATGTATTTTAACTGTACCGAAGACTTTCACATATCTGTGATGACTTGTAAGTCACCGAAACAGATTTTTAATTTTTAATAAAATATTACTTCTGCAAAGTTCTTGCAAAAATTCCTACTTAAGTACAAAAATGAATTTAGGTTCTTCATTAAGGGCCGTATAACGGGGGGCTGTGGTAAAGAATTAGCGATTGTACCAAAATTTAATAAATACCATTCTAGAATGCAGGTATCTTATATGGCCTCATTACTCTATAATCAGTCACCAAATTTTCTCTTAGCTAATATCAATTGAATCATAAAAATTACAAAAAAAGACGTAACTGTTTATTACATCATTTTGGTAGTAATTTAGGTGCGTAAGTGTATGATCCATTCACCGCTAATTCATCATTTGTTTATTAATTGCAAACAGTTTTTAAATTTACCCATACTGGTTCTTCCAGCTATTCTTACAATTCTCTTTTAATTCATGATTGCAGTATACTTTTCTTTGTTTTTAATTTTTCATCTACGGCGAATATAACTGTTTAGATGTTAATAACCGATATGTATATATATATATATATATATATAGGCAGCGTGGTAGCCTAGTGGTTAAGGTACTTGGCTACCAAGTCGGAGGTCACGGGTTCGAGACTTGTCTCGTCCCGGATCCAAGTCGCTCCCAAGGGAAAAAATATCACTTCAGTACGGTGTGAGTGCCGGTACCGCCCACAATATTATTCACAACCATCTCAATTTCCAAAAAATCTGTGCGAGATGGGTTCTCAAAGTGTTATCAGCGGTGCACGAAGAAAATCGGCTAAGCACTTGCAAGGAGCTCAAAAATCGCTTCGATATTGAAGGTGAGGCCTTTTCAGAACGTATAGTCACCGATGATGAGACATGGGTCCATCATTATGAGCCTCAAATGAAAAAACAAAGTATGGTGTGAAAGCATAGTCGCCTGCAGCCAAAAAATTAAAGTCACGTCCCTCAGCAAACAAAGTGATTTTGACCCTGTTTTAAGATATGAAAGGCGCGGTTCTTTGGCATTATCTGGAAGATAGAGGTACTGTTAACGCAGAGTCGTATGTAGAAGTGCTCAAAACCTGACTTCGACTGGCGATACAGCGGAAACGGCCAGGACGCATCTCGAAAATTTCCACCCCCACAGTGCCCTGTTAACGCAAGCTATATTGGAGGAAATGGGATGAAAATCCCCTATATAGCCCTGTCTTAACCCCGTCAGATTTCCACTTGTTTGGGCCGCTCAAGAACTCTTTGTGTGGACACGTTTTCGAAAACAACGAAGAAGTCAAGGAGCACATCCTAAAGTGGTTCCGCACTCAACCTAAAGAATTCTTCGCCAAAGGAATACAAAGCCTCACAAACCGGCGGAACAATTGTATTCGTGTAGAGGGGGATTACGTCGAATGTAAGTATATTAATAATTAAAAATTTTATAGCGATTTGTCTGGTTACTTATTATTTCTGAATTTTAAAATTTGCCACTCTAAGCTTGGACCTCACGGGTCTAACTCCAAATCTAGCGCTGTATATCAAGACTTTTTGTTACGAAATATTTTGCTATCCTTTGTTAATCAATATTCAGGCTGTTCATCTTTCTTACGAGAAAAGCAAACCGACTTTTACAAAATTCGTTATAAAACCTCTCTTTCCTTTTTTTGTATTATTTCGTTTAATAGACTTAACGAAATCCGATTAGATTGTTTCCCGAAAAATTTGCTTCGTATTAATATCGCTGCTCATAGCGCGAGACGACAATGTAATTTTTAATTTATGCACTTTGCAAATATAGCGCAATTTTATCTCATTATTTTGAACAGAATGTAAATGTGTAGCATTCTACAAAGTTACTAATTTACATACGTAATTATTCAGAAGTCGTGTATAAAAACACGTACGCTAATGCCATATCAGTCAGAATAATGTTATATACATTTGAATAACAGTTGACGAATTGAAAAATAGAAAATTAAGTCGTTTCTGACATCGATCATTGCTTGTGTAAAAAATTATTCAAATTTGTTGAATTAATGAGATTTTTGCTTCAATGCATTATAGTAACATGTAAAATGTTATATTTTTAGTGGCGAAAGAAAAAAATTGGTTGCTATACTATAATTCAATAATAATGTCGAGAATTTTATATGGAATTCAAATATATTATGTGAGGCTAAGAAAATGGAAATAAATAAAATAAACAAAATGCAGAAAAGGTGTTTGAAACTTACACTTCCCCACTGGAAGCAAAACGACTCATGTGTAGAAGGAAAATGATGAAGTGTCCCCCAAGATGTGTACTATTTCTATTATAGATTATTCGAATTTAATGTCAATAATATAAAATTACCATCTAGACGAAAAATTCGATTAACAAGAAACCAAAATAATGTATATTACATTTACCCCCGCGGTGTACATCTACGAATTGATAATGCTGATGATTTAGTTCTAATTGAACTAATCAGTAAAATACCCCATCATATACTAAACGAAAAACAACTTGGTGTGGGGAAAAAGGAAGTAAGGAAATGACTGAAAGAATGGTGTAAAGTGTAAAACCTAAGATACGGTTCGAATCATGACATTTTATAATTTTCTCCTATTTTTCTTTTTTTCTTTCTTCTTCTTTCTTTCTTTATTTTGTTTCTCTTCTTCTTTTCTTTTCTTCGTATTTGAAGATATTTTGCTGCCCTCATCTATCGGTATGTAGATGAGTGCTTGCGGTGCGTGTATGTATTTGTATGTGTGTACTATGTTATAAGTTATATAATCTTAGTTGACTAATATTGTGATGTATAGGATAAGAAAGAATAATTGTAATTTTGTATCTTAAATAAACGGTAATAAGAGTGTCGGGCAATCATCCAACGGGCATACTTACCCTGTAAGACCCACGACTTATTTTAAAAAAAAAAACTTCGTTGTATAATTATTTTTTCAGACTGAAATTTAATAAAGTTAGTTAAAAACGATAATTCAATGTAAAAAAAAAAGAAAAATCTGATTTACTTTTAACTGTTTTCTCTTTTAAATTACTCATATTCTACTCTTTTTTAAATGTTAATTTTTCTCTTCCAATATTACAATAATTTTAGTAGCGGTTATTCTTTCGTCTGGGGAACGCCACCCAGGGGTAACAAACCAGCATCCAAGAATTAAGAAGAAAGTAGAGAGATTAAATTTCCAGGTGTATCGAAAAAAATTAACTTTGCTAAAACTGGAACAACATATAGTGAAGGAAGGGAAAGTATGTAAAAGCAAAATAACAAGCAGCAAATTCAAGATGTAAGAACTTGGTGTGTAGAAGAAAGAAAAGAACATTTGAAAAATGATCAGCATCGTAAATGCAGACGTGATCTGAAGGATGAAGAAACCCAATGGGTTCAGATGGATTTGATTATTGCTCTTATCTACATTATTTAGGAAATGTTATCATACTCGGCATACGCACGTTTATCCACGTTCTTTCTTCCCTTCATTCCATTCAAATTGATTTGCTGTGGGTGCCTAGTCATTCGGCCATCTTCGCGGACTTCTTGGCTCGGGTTGCTGCCTCTTCTCACTTCTTTTTTAAAAAAGACCTGTCGTACAATCTCCTTCCACTGTGCAAAGGTTTTCATCTTAGCTCTTTCTCTAACAATTGTTCTTTTTATCTGTCTGTGCCAATCCGTGGTTCTCTTTAGCTGAGTCTTATGAAAAATTTTGTAAAAGCCATGAACAGAGATGGTGAAGGCTTTCAGTACCTCAAAACCAAATTCCCTCGAATCAACAATGCGAAATTGAAATAAAGAATCTTTGTAAGTCCCCAAATACGAGAGCTTACGAAGGACTCAAATTTTTTAAGTCCGTTGAATAAAGCTGAAAAAAGAGGAGTATGGACCGCTTTCGTAGAAATGTGTCGTAATTTTCCTGGGAAACAAAAAAAATGTAAACTACCAGGAAATCATCCAAGAACTTTTTTCTGCATATAAAGCTCTGAAATGCGGCCCTTAAAAGTCATTTTTTAGACTCTCACTTAGATTTCTTTCCCGCAAATCCTGGAGCAGTATCAGATGAACATGGTGAAAGGTTTCATCAAGACATAGTGCACATAGAGAGGCGCTACAACGGGAAATGGTTAGAAGCAATGCTTTCCGATTTTCGTTGGTCGATTCGTCACGGAACTACAATAGAAAATATGAAAAGGAAAAAAAGCTGCAAAGTGAAATACTATTAACAGCAAGTAATTAGATTATTTAATGGTTTTTGATCAATATTGTATCAGTTATAAAAGATAAAATTTAAATTTGAAGCAAAAAGAAGAGTTTTATCGAAAAATTACATTAAAAAAATGTATACGTGATTTGTAATTTTTTATACTATATTTCTATTCAGAAATATTAAATTTATGATAATTATGCACACAAATCAGGAGAGAAATTTTTTTTTTTTTTCAGACCAGTGTTATTTATGTTAGGTATTCACTATTTCTTCATTTATGTCCAATCCACTTGAATCTCATTTCTTTACGTTTTCTTAATAGACTTCATTTTTCCTTAAATCTAACGCTTTTTAATTTTTAATCTTTTCCAATCATGATATTTTTTGTTCATTCTCATGCAAAATAGATTTCGAAAACCTCCAGTTGATTGCTCAACCGCATGTCTCTAAATTCAAAGTTTCCAACCAAAGAACCAAATATATTTATTCTATATGGAATACTTCAACAAATTTTTTCTTCATTTTATTCTTCACAACATTGACACATTTACGTATCCAACCACATATGCATACTATGCACTCATTGCAATGATCATTTCACAGTACTCCGCATTACATAAGCGTTATATGGTATTTGAAATGTAAGAACATGTCTACGCTTTCTGTAATGAATTACAAAACATCCTGTCTCAGCGTAATAAGTGATATTTATTTAAAATATTAAATAATAAAAACGATCGATATAACATAAAATTTACAAACTAGCGCGGTACCTTTTTTTTTTTTTTCGCAAATATCTTAAAAATTCTTTAAATTATATACGGTAGAGTCTCGCTAATAACTTAAAAATATGTCAGAAACAAGTTTTATGGAAAAAAGAAAAAATCTTGATGATTAAAAATCAACGTTTCTTCATTTTGACGTATATATGCACTTAAGAAAATTATTTATGTATTGTACATATGTATGTAATTTACATCGGACGCCTGAGATTTTTTTTGTTCATTTTTTAATTTTTTCGATTCGTCCGAATTAACCAGATATCCGGACTAGCGAGCACCGGATTAGCAAGACTGTGCTGTAAGTTTTTTTTTTTTTTTAAATTAAATATTTACGGAACATTAAAAAATAATTTAATCATTATCTGGGCAGGGAATTATTTTGTAATACTTAAAAATTATTTCTTTATTTCATATATTCGTACGTACTTTCTTTTTGATTAAAAGGAAAATATTAGCCAGTTTTTAGAATCTTAAAGTATACCGACGATTATTGCTTTTTTTTTTTCAATGAAATATTCCTTCTCTTTTAAAAATTAGGTAGCGCGGTAGCCTAATGGTTAAGGCGCTCAGCTATCAATCCTGAGGTCACGCAAGTTGGAGACTTGTCTCGTTCCGGATCCAAGTCGCTTCCAAGTTTACCCAGCCTGAAATTGAATTGAGTACGAGAAAAATCTGAGAAATTAAAGTCGGCCGAGAGAAATGAACTGCCCCCCCCCTACTATCATCAGTGCAGTTGAACTTAGTACCGTTATGAAAAGCTTAATTTCACAATCCATGATACCTTATCAAGGGTATGGGACTGAGACTTTACTTACTTGAAAAATTATCGCAGTTTTCCATTTGAGGACCACATTTTGTTGCAGACCGGTAAATATACGTTTCAGGGATATATCTGACGGAATACGTTAAATTAATTGCAGAAATGTAAAAGGTCCGTTTTCTTTCGTCTTATTTTTCCTTTTTAGAGTAAAGTAAAACAAGTTCCATACCCTTCACGGAGCTGCAGGGATTGTTAAAGTTCGCAATGTACCAAGAGTCCAGCAGCGCACTATAGAGAGCGGCAGTTCCTTTCTCTCGTCCGATTTTACTTTGTCGGGTTTTTTTCGTACTCAATTCAATTTCAGGCTTGGTAAACTTCGGAGCTACTTGGATCCGGAACGAGGCAAGTGTCTCTCGATAACCTGCCACCTTTGGTGTTTGGAATGTAAGTACCTCAACCACTAAGCTACCGCGGCTACTTTAGAGAAAGCTGCGCGAGCCAATTAGAAGGCAGAATAATCTTTATATAAATCAATTATTTACTTGCAAAAATCAAAGAACAGACGTGTTGTAATTTTTTTTGTTCTTAACCACACCATTTTCTCAACTTCATCCGAGAATACCACGATATTCTCTGTTAGATATATGTTAATGTTATAACATTTCTCGCTGTTTCTTTAGCGAATATAAGTGTAATTAAAAGGGGCGAGTGCACAAGTCTGCCTTCGGTATTACATGCGTAACAACGTTGTAAGAAGTTGTGTGTTGTACTGTAATTTATGTGTTGAAATTTTACAAATTCGTTGCCTGCCCTCAGCCGCCGTTTCCGTAAGAAATATTTGCTGGCATTATTTTTCAACATATCTCGTGTATATCTTGCGTCATCCGCAGCTCCCTCTACATAGATGTACTAATGATATAGTGTTGTATTTTCCGGTTTTCATTTTTTTGGATTCTTATTATGCGAACGCGTCGTGAACGAGTTCGTTATAATTATAGTTGGTCGGAAAGGGAAACTTTTAAGATTTAAGTCTGTGTGGATATAATCAAAAAAAAAAAAATTCCATGTAAAATGAATATGAAATGGCGTGTAATGCCCTCGTACTTATTTCGCTCGGCCATTTATCAATTTCAACGACGTTACATAAACAGCAGCGAATTCGCCGGTTATTCCGATGAAATTGTAATTTATCCGTCGTCTTTAATTGAGGATAAAATTAATCTTATGTCACTGGACGAGTTCGTTGTTCATTTGAGCGGCATCTTGTTCCGTCAGCTTATCATAGCGATCTGATTGGCAATATAAATGAGGAGAGAGTGAAGGAGTCGCGACTCAATTGTGCGAAATCGGGTAATAAATCTCGCTCCATCGCCGATCATTTCCAATCGTGAATTCGAGCGCGGCTCTTTTCTTACCGTTTAAATTACGTTCGGCAAATGAGCGAAAAAGAACAGTTCAATTATAATCGGACCGATCTGATCCGATAAAGTAACGGCTGAGCGCCGATTCGCTGCCTCGTTTAATTTATCGCTTCCTACGCGCAGTGACATTTGCTATTTCTTAAAATTAACATGGTGCTCGTGTGTTCCTTCCCACGCATCCGCTGTAAAATCAGTTTCGAGATAATTCCACGCGCATAAAACATCGCACTTCGCTAATGTAAAATCCGCCCAATAATACCGACCAGTTCATACGCTTGAAATCGTACGGGTACTGCCGGACCGATTTTAAGATCGAACTCAATTTGTAAAACCGACAGTAAAATGGAAATCGTAAGAAATTTTCCAGGCTAACGTTCAGTTTTTCAACATAAATGTTAAAATACACTGAGCAAAGTTTACAGAATATTTTCCCTTTTTGTATATATCACTACAGAATTTTCTGGCAGTGCAAAATTTCCGTTTCCTTCTTTCTAGTTTAACTTGCTTGGTCCATCCGGAAGTGTAGACAGCGTTACCGTTTTTTTTTTTTTTTTTTTTTTTTTTTTTTTTTTTTTTTTTTATTAAATTGTAAATACAATATGTACGACATAACAAAAATTAATGCGCCTCATCCAATTGAGTTTATTAGGTTACATTGTATTTTACAATTTGTAAATGTAGCTGTTAATCTTAATTATTTTCTTAAAACAAATGAACATTATTTTTACGATTTTTAACCTCTTGTATTGTGTAAGTTTATTAAATTAATTGTTAATCTTAATTATTTTCTTAAAACAAATGAACATTATTTTTACGATTTTTAACCTCTTGTATTGTGTAAGTTTATTAAATTAATTGTTAATCTTAATTATTTTCTTAAAACAAATGAACATTATTTTTACGATTTTTAACCTCTTGTATTGTAAATTTATTAAAGTTGACGAATTTACTTGTTACCAGTTGTTGCGTATTGTCTTCGAATAGTGTGTGTTCTTGTAAAATATCCTGGAAGTTGCACCTAATACAATTTTCCGACTGCGCAATTTCGTATTTGTACAAGTACACTTTAAATATTCCATGTCCATCTATGAAGAACTGTACATTAAAAATGTTTTTGGGGAAAAATTTCATTATTTAATCTTTCACTGGTACTCCATACCGTGTTGTAATTACTATTACAAATTTTCTGAAATTTATCTATATATGTAATCATTTTCTAAAATATTTTTCAATTTTTTTACATTAATTGATTTCGATAGTGAAATAATACATTTTTATGAATATATTTTACGTTATTAAATTTACTATTCTCAGCTTGATGTATCATTTTTTATACTAAACAATGTAATATGTTTTTCAATTTTCATATTTCCATCGGTTTATGTCACGCAATGTAACCAATGCTGCTAGATAACTTATCGTCCTGTATGATCTAATTAGCTTTATAATTATAATCCGTTGATAGCTATTTAACATTTTCTTAAATCTTTTAATTTTTAACAATACTGCCATACAAAATACATTACTGAGTATTATTAACTTATAGAGCATTATTCCTTTTTCATAATTTATAGCATATTTTGATCGTGTTGTATAATTTTTTAAACATCATTAAAAATTTATTTTGATTTTATTTTTAATAAAAACTCTTGCGATTTTATTCTCAATTTGCTCTGTTGTGTTTTTGCTGCTAGTACCACTGCAATATCATCAACGTAGGTTATTACTTTAAACATTTTCAGAAAATATTAAGCTATAAATTCTTGAAAAACAAATATATTCCATAGGTAAAACCCTAATTCTAAGCTTTGCAGTATGTCAGTAACTATTGCATATTTATTTTCAAATTACAACTGTTAAAATATTCAAGTATGATATGTATAAGATTGTTCTTCACCCGTAATTGATGATACAATAGTTCGATGAGACAGTGTTACCGTTAAGAAGTACGGCTGTGTTTTACCAGCCTCGCTCATTATTAGTTAGAAATCCAAAATAGGCTTATTCGTTTGTGCTACAAAAATTTTCGTTTGTGCTCTGCCCCTTCATAGTTTAATTAGAAAAGTTTTTAAGCTGGATCGGTGAAACGTAACCCCGCCCATGTAAAGGTAAGGGTTGAAAACTGTGTCATTCGTTTGCGCTTGTTTGTGCAGCACTTACTTTTGTTTGTGCTCATCCCCTTCGCAATCTAGTAATGGTGAGAGCGGCCAAGTGTTATTCATTTGTGCTTCGTTTATGCTTGTTTGTGCATCACTTATTTTTGTTTGCTCTTCTTTTACTGCCGAGTTGGAATGGACAAAGCTGGAGAAACAGCAATGAGTGTGAAGTAGAACAAAGTGAACTGCTCTTAAACAAAGAACAAGCGGAGAAAGCATGGATTAAGTACGTCATAAAATTATATGGGGATAATAGACGGTCATGCACAGCCCCTGAAGTTGCCTCTGGAAACAAAGCTCCAGATATCTCAATGTCGGAATTAGAGTATGCGATACGGAGAGTTAAAATAAATAAGGCAGTTGGCACAGACGGAATTTCGGTTGAATTAATAAAGTGCTTGGTCGTATATGAAAGTAAAAAGACATTACGCGCGATGTTGAAGCAAAACTTAATCTGTCCTATACATATTACACCCTCATTTTTGGTACGGTGTTTGATAATTGAACAAAGAAAACCATGATCACTAATACAGCGCCATCAGATGGCAGTTCAGGAAGTTATTTATGTTTATATCTTAATGATTTATTCCGATGTGTCTTCCGTCGTGTGGGTATGCTAATTGAAATTTAGTTTTTCATTATTTTTTGAGATTATTATGCAAAATAATATGATTAAACGATGTATTATTTCTGTGAATTTTGATAGGTTACTAATTTGAAAATGATAAATGTATTTTTCTTTTACATTTGGTTTTACTAATTTATCCCCCTTTTTGTTTATATTTCTATATTCATTATGAATAATGTAAAAAATTATGAAAGTAAATTTTTTCGTTGGAAGTATTAATAATGTACTTTTTGATGTGATTTTTTACTTATTTCATATATATATAGGTATATATATGTATATTACGAAGTTACGTATGTAATCATCGATTTGAAATAAGTACAGATGTGAACTTGTAATTTATATTTACACCATACTTAATAATTTACTACGATGTATTCATATTCTTCCGACGTTTGCGTAAATTTTGTTTATGTTTAATTTACTATTGTTTTTGGATTACTTATTATGAAAATATAATTAAACGATATGCCTTTATGTAAATTTTAGTAGATTGTTAGTATGCAAATGATCACTGCCTTTTTCGATTATTTATTTTCATCGATATATGTACATTTTGTGTATACACTTTTAATCTGTTTATAATATAAATTATGAAAATATATTTTTGCACTGAAAATGTTGTATGCATTTAAACGTAATTTTTTTCTCTTTTCATGTATTAATAAGTTACATAAAATTTATCATTGATTTGAGTAAATACAAAATTACTTAGGATATAACTGAATTTGTAACATTGGGACGGGATGTTTTTAGTTAATGCATTTAAAATCGAAAACTATATGGTATAAATCTGTTAAAAAATAAATTGGATGCTAACGGAAGATAATAATTTACAATCTATGTGTGGTGGTAAGTAAACCAGAAATAAGGAAGCTGTACACTATTGTAACAATGTAAATAAAGTAAATCAGAAAACGTTAGTAATGTATAAGTAAATCTTTTTTATCATTTCGTTAGCTACAAAAATTTTTGATCCAAAATTATTTGAAAAAATAAATAATCGAATTATAATTGTTTCAGTAAAATATGGAGCAGAAACTGAGGAAGTAATTTAAACTTTAATTTGCTTGTTATATTATTAAGTAAGAAATAGTATTAAAGTAATTTTTTTTAATTTTCAATATTCTATTCAAAGAGTGTAAATAAAATATTTAAGTTAATCTAGAAAACATAAAATATGTTCCGAGGAATAATGAGTTATTTATTGAGTTAAGTAAGAAGTGTATAATGTATTATCTGATGAGCAAAATTGTTTTTGTGTTTTCTGATATGTCTTGACGCCATTTAGATAAAATATGTTGGATTTTTTAAAAGAATTTGAATATATATATGTTTGGAATTGGAAGTATTATATGTAGTTATGAATATTTTTAAGGTTGTTAAATTCTAAATAAACGGAATAACTAGAGCAAAAATAATAAATGTATAAAATATTTAATTCAAGCTACGATATTTGAAGAGAAACGGGATGTAATAAAGATATAATTTATCCGTTATTAATTTTTTAAATAATCTTAATGTGTAATTAAATCGATAAATTAAATCTTTAAAAATATTTGTGTACAGGAAAAATGCTACTGTACATTGTAATTCCTATAGTACATTTAAGAGTAAGACTTGAAAGTATTTCTTGCAAGTGAACGCGGACTATTTTGTTGTTCAAGTTTTTTCCAATTTATCATATTATTAAAGAAACAATGAAGACAAAAAAAAAAAGCGGACTATTACGCTTAATTTTATATAAAGAAATTTCAAAGATGAATTATTGATCTTGTGAAAAGAAACGTATTTTTATTACTAAATTATACTCGTACTACAAATAAAAATAGCCGAAAGTTTCATTTGTTAATGTATTACGTACGTGTATTTAGATGATGTTACAGTTTTCATGTACAATATTAGTTTTCAATTTGCATTGTTTTAATATTTTATTTTTCAAGTTTTATCATTAATCATTGATTCCTTTATCGACAGAAATTTCTATATATTTTTTATTACTTTACAGTTTTGAAAACTTATAATATTGCGTTTTCGAAGAAGTTGTCAGTTATTATGAACATTGGACGTAGCTTAACACGTTCACTAAAACAATTTTCATTACAATGTTGTACATATTAATTTAAAAAGTTTGTTGAATGAAGCGTTCAGATTCATGTGTTGTGATCAAAATTCCTCCGGGAACGTCTCCGGAATAGGGAGATTTAAAGGAAAAGCCCCTCTCCTCCGAGGTTAAAAATAGACAAAGAACATGGAGTTTAATACGGTCGCGTTATAATCACGTTTGTACTGTATTTTTTTCTGTACTGTGGAGTTTCCTGTCCAAATAATGTTCCACAGGAAATGAAAACTATCGAAGAGAATCGTAAGAAGTTTATACCTATCATAAAAACAGTTATATTATGTGGAATATAAAACATACCATTAGGAGGTCACAGAGATGATGGTGATTTAGAATCGGAAAGTTTTTAAGGGGAAAGGCAATTTCAGAGCGCTGTTGAAGTTCCGAATTAATGCTGAATATGAGATACTACATGATCACGTAAAAATGTATGCTAAAAACGCTTCTTACATTAACACGTCGATATAAAATGACTCGATTGAATGCCGTGGCGAAGTAATCACAAACAAAATAATGAACAAGATTAAAAAAGCTAAACATTTTACGGTTACCGCAGATGTTTCTTTTTGTGAGCAGCTGGCTATTTATACATTCTCTATTTCGATGTAGATACAAATTAAATCAAAGATTTTCTTATGTTTGTCGAGATTGTTAAGCTTACTGGTCAAAATATTGCTCACCGTATTTTGAGGACATTGGAAAACCTTAACTCGGATATTACATTGTGCCGAGGTCAAGCATATGACGTAGGAGCCAACAAAAGGTGTTCTCAGTCATGCATTTCCAGCATTCAGCCCTTAGCCTTTTTTACCCATTGTGCAAGCCACCGACTCAATTTAGTTAGCAATACAGCTTGCACCATACCCAGCATAAGGTCATGGGGATTATTTCAAGTGTAGCAACTTTCTTTTGCGAGTCAGCTCAACGAATATATCTGTTCAGAGAAGAAACGAAAGCTTATCTGCCAATGAAAGAACGAAATATATTAAAACAAATGTGTGAGATCAGATGGGTGGAAAGACATGAAGCGGTTTTGACATTCTTGGACTTTTTGCCGTGTTTTACTGGAATTTTGCAAAAAATGGTTGATCAAAGAAACAGAAGTACTACACGCCTGTATTTTCATTGCTCCAAACCGTGATGTCATCAGAATTTCTTGTAATCTTGGTAATCCTCACTGATATTTTAGGAATCACGCTGTCCTTATCCCGATCATTAGAAGCCATTGAAATTGATATACTCTTTGCAGTTCAGCTTTTCAATATGACCACAACAAGTTTGCAGAGGAGGCTGAAGTTCTCACTAACGAAATTGGTACAGAAATTTCGGTGCGCAGAATCACCGGCCTTCAAACAAGTCGATCGAACCGTCTAACTCAGTCTATTGAAGAGTATTACTGATATTCAGTATATATTCCTTTTCTGGATTATTTGTTAAGTGAAATGCCATCCAGGTTCCCTAGCGTACCGATGCAATTACAGAAGTTGGTGTCCCATAATTTCAGCGACGAAGATATAGAGAGGATGTTTTGCAAGGTACTGAAATATACAAAGAGGACCTTCCTCGTTTGTTAGCTTTGAAAGGAGAGCTAAAAATTTGGCGGCAGATGAGAGAAAATATCCCAAGTCCCCAGCAGACGCCTACAAAAGAGCCGTGATGCCGTCGAATATTAGAACTCTCTGTCAATTCTTATGCACAATTCCTGTAACCACTAGCACTGCCGAGCGATCTTTCTCCATTTTACGCCGATTAAAGACATATCGTCGCGACAGGATGACAGAAGATAGTTTAAATGGACTGACTTTAATGCATATTCACCGAAACATTGTAGGAATGCTATATTTATTAGCACTTTCTTTGTAAACCTTTTTGATTCTTTCACTACATTATCATTTTTTAAAGATCCACATTTTTCAGTAGTGATGCATCCGATGACATTTCGGCGTTTTTGATCTATCAGCTAAAAATTCTGTACATTCAATATCACCATTTAGTTATAATTTAATGTGACTTCTGTATGTGTTTAAAGCTTCTGTCGGTTCTAAACCATTATTAAACATGGATATAGACATTATTTTCACTTCTGGAGTAGGTTTTAAGAAACCTAATATATAGCCGTTCAATCCAATAGGTGAAACTTCAGCCAAACTTCTGTACAAATAATAAATTTTGAGTATGTGTTTCAGAATAAAAATAAAATGCAGTATAAATATTCAATATGAAAAATTAAGAAGAAAAATAAACTACCGTCTCAGAATGAAGTAGATTGTAGATTTGCATCCAGTAGCTTTAACTTTCTACTTCCTCTTTGTTTCTCTATTTGAGTCTCTGCGATATTTACAGTGATAAGTCATCTATTAAACAATATATAAAAAAAAACAGCTACTGCATAATAATTTCATTGTAAAAATCATTACAAGTATTGCACATATTATAACTGTACTTACATGTTTATATTCATAGTTTTTTCCGGTGTAAGTAATATAAAAAATAAACTTTGTTTTATTATCTTTCATGTATCCATCCATGTTATAACGTCGTTTTTATTGTGTAAATCATAAATGTACAACTGAATTTCCTTTGTTTGAAACATGGCAATGTTCATATTTCCATTTCTTGGCTATAGTAACCCGTAAAATATATGTTTGGATATAAATAATGAAATAATATTTTAGCATGGTGCTGTTTCAAAAAATTTTAAAATGGCCGAGTTATATAATATATATATACATTTTTTTTTTATCACTCCCTTTTCCTTTGTATTTTGCTACCATTATTAACTGTAATTTTCATGTAATGTTTAATTCGGAAATCATTCTTATATTTATAGTTATAAACACTCATAACTTTCAGCTTTGTCACTCTAATATTTGAATTGCGCATATGTAGTTTTACCTGTAAATAATAATAATAATCATAAAGTATTTGATTATTTGATTTGATTTGATTATCATTATTATCATCGTCATCATCATTATCGTCATTATTGATTTGAAAAGAGGAAAGGTTTTCGCGGTTGTTGAAGTTATCCACATGTCCATTTTCGGTAGAAACCACGTTGGGAAAATTCATCATAAACTCAAACGTTTCGAAAAAGGTTGCGCTGTTCATCATTAGAGAAGCAACTCGACATTACTACTTTTTTTAACTTTTTTTAAAATAAAGTATCATACGAAATATGTGAATAAAGGGACAAAGAATTGTGCACAAATCGCCATTGGGTATTGACTAGCAATATTAACAGCAATGATTATAAAAACTGTGTGCAGATGTCCTTTGCAAGTGTACTATAATTAATTAAATGCAATAGTCAGGATGACGACGACATAGTCCCAACTATAACCAAATGTAATACCAAATTTAGTTACTATTTAACAACAACTATAAAATTTAAATTAACTATATTAACCGTTTATAAGTAAGGTTTCTGTAAACTTACAAAAGCATACTTTTTGAAAATGTTTTGACAAATAAAAAAAAAAAAAAAAAAGAAATAAAATTAATAATTTTTCGATATATACTTTTTATTTATTTTAAAATAAAATATATTGTAGCGCTACTGTGCAGTTGTATAATGGAATAATGTTTAACGTTAGTTTTTTAACAATTATAATTTTATAGTTATAATACTGCTAGTTATATTTTGAACGATACGTGATGTACGTGTATTACAATATAAAAATAAGAAATATATCTTGAAGAACTGTATTCAATTAACAACTCTGAATTCAATTAATTCGCTGAAATTTATATCGCATAGTATTCTCAGCAAACTTGAAGAAGTTGAAATGTTTTTTATTGCTATTTTGTTCTATTATTATTATTATTATTATTATTATTGACAACTACTAGATGGGGAAATCATCTGTCAATAGTCGAATAAATGCTGAGATTGTATTTTTGTCTTTAACGGCGGTGTATACTCTCAATTTTAAGAACAATACTTGATTCATATATTATAAGTCGCAATAATCGTAAAACAAATCGCAGAATACGAATAAAAATATAAAAGAGAACAAGTCTTTATTTCGCATTCCGACCAAGTTGATCTGTTGACAAGTTGAACCGTTTAAAACAGGTGTAAACAGAGACAAAAAAAAGGAAAAAAAAATTAAACGCTCGAATTCAGATTGTGTCGAAACTATTACGGTTTACAGCTTACGAGATTTTTGATTTTTAAATGTTTATCGGTGGTGCTTTTGAAATTTCGTCATTTACATAAGACTGGCCATTTTGAAGATGCCGTTCTACAATGAGGTGGTGAAGTTACTTTCACCAGCGTAGAAGAAGAAATAAAAAATTCCGCTTCAGGAATGGATTCTCGCGAGACAACTCGTTATCTGCCGACACCACACAACACACAGACACACACGTACGCGAATGATTAAACTCTCTTTCGTTGTTAATTTATCGTTTTTATGGCGCGTAAATACTAATCTCGAGGATTGCGACAGGAATTTTAATGAAACTTCATAGACGTGTCGGTTTTCTGAATTAGTTGACGCACGGGGAATGTCCCGTTATGTTAAAATAAGATGAGAAATAATTTCGATGCTAAGAAATGCTATGTTATAGCGCGCGTAAAATCAGACACCACGCATCCAGAATAGCGGCAATATTCGCCAAGCAGCATTCGGAAAATTAATTAACTTAACGTTATATGTTAATTTTATTTAATTACAAGTAACTTTCGACTTCTTATTTACATCCCTTCACCATTTAGGCGGCAATTAATATATTTTATATAATTCGACGCAAGATGGACGCGCAAAAGGTGTGCACACATTTCTTCTTCTTTGATGAGAAACACCTAAATATCGGGAACGTGTTTTACCGTTTCTGTCTTTTAATTTAAAAAAAACGCACTCATTATTAGAGTATGAGTACTGTTCGGAATCGGCGATTGGAAGAATATCAATTTCATTCACCGACTATTTACATTTTCGAAGTAAAACACAAAATATGAGCGAAGTTGAGTCGATTTTTGTTTTGAAAATAGTAGAATTATTTCCTTTTCGATGTCTGCAAACCTTTGGTATATTACGAAAGGCTTAATTCCACAATCCCCGGAGCGCTGTCAAGGGTGTATGGAACTTACTTTACTTTAATAACGGTTTGCGTGCTAATTGGAAAAAGTAATTTTGCGTCTTTGCAATTATTCAACATGACGGATATGATATAGAGTTAAGTTATTACGGTTAGTTGTTGTTCCTCGCGTATAAATTCGATAAAATCCCGTCCACGAGCTGTTTTCAGGTTGACACTTAAATCACTTGCGCGAGAATGACGAAATTGGCCGTTAATTCTGTCGATCAAAAAAGTCACATCTCGAAATTCCGACGCAAAATGATTACATTCTATGTACTTCGGTCGGTTTTACGGAGCGAATTTCCAGGGATCCCCGTCTTATTGAGACAATTTTCGAATTGAAGTCCGTGAAATAATTCTTGAAAAAAAGGTAAATTTTTATCAGTATCGGAAAAAGTTTATGAAAATTTAGAAATTTACGAAATCATATAGTATAACAACGTATTGTTTGTAAAAAGCTTATTGAAAAAAAAAAAAAGTATGGAGAGAAGACGAAAATAGCATTATTGAATTTTTCGCTTATTGGTGTGACATAACGCTTTTTTGGTCTTTAAAAATTTGGAATGACCCCCGCCAAAAAAAGAGAAACACAGGCGTACGTTTAAAAGAAACACGATTGAATTTTTTTCACCTAGACAGAAGTCCATTTTGTCCATAATTTGCTAATATCCTTATAATAAAACATGCAGTAGTTTGGTGAAAACAATGAAAGTGGAATTTTTTAAAATTTAAATAGTTTGCCAACTCATTTAGCAATCAATTTAGAAGTTATGGAACATGAGGAGAGGAGTATCTAACGGTACCGACCTGACAGATAAGTGTAATCTGCCATCATTCACCACTGGCGTAGGATGTCATTCATTGCAAGGCAAATCAAACCCGGATAAAAGTTTTACCGGATTGTAATCACTTGCTGCTGTACGTTTTAAAGTTAAATTGATTATTAACGTCAACTAAATAAAGTTAACAGGAACGGAAAAGCGCGCACTAGTAAAATATACAATCCCCCTCCAAAAAAAAAAAAGAAAACAAATAAAGAAACTAAAAAACCGACTTACACCTTTTTAGGCTAGTGTGAACACAAAAAGAACAACGAAAAAATATCGCGTACGCTGATATTTCCAGTAAAAGTTTTCTTAATTTTTTTCTAAGTTTATTCTCAAAACTTCGGAACACTTACAACAACCACTTTTCCCGGTGTCTTCGAGAACCTGAATAATTATGCATCACTTCTCGCTCGGATATCGTGCAATATCTGCCGAAATATCCGTTTCCAGCCTCTAAAAAATTCCAACGTACAACCGAAATTGTATAGCCTATTATCGAAAATAACCAACCGGCCACTGTGAGTTAATCAAAAATCTTTGCTAGCTGGAAATCTACTTCTCCACACTTCTCCGTTGATTTTGATAGATGATTCGTAATTCTTTTTCTTTAAAAGCTTGGGAAATACTCTCTAAAATAAAAACAAAAGAACAATCAATTCACCGACAAAAATTACGATCATTCTTCATCAACAAAATTGTTTTTGTATTGATTTTTCACACCCATTTTTCCACGATAAAAACAACTTTCGACCTATTTTCGACGTTGTCTCGTGGTGGCCGAGAGATTAATCGGATTCTTCGTGAGAAAAGCGCAATGGTAAGCCACTGCGCCCACTAACATACAAATGCACATTTATATTTTACGATAACAAGCGACTTCTCGCACATATTCGTTTTCTGAAACTGTCCAGAACATTATTTAGCTTTGTCTGCTTAGATGTAGGTGAAAAAAAATAGTTACCGAGATAGCTGACGCTCGCAATCCAACGGTGCGACTAAAGTGTAAATTCCATGTCCTTAGCAGGACGTTGGGAATTGCGTAATTAGACTTTTCATAATGGACTAAATGTTGGGGTCAGTTCCTTTCTCTTAATTTCCATTGCTTCTCATCATCATTTCTCTAATATACCAATTATTTCAGGCTCGATATATTTGGAAGCGACCCAGGCTACCTGTGTGGTGACCTTTGGTAAATACCTTATCTACTGTGCTACTTATTACGCTACCTTCGGTACCGACTGAGGAAATAACTTTCAGACCACCCTTTGAAATTTTCCTCGTTTCATTTCAAACTGTTCTGAAAATGATTTAAAGAAAAAAAAACGAAATCTCCCTCTTTTACAATTTTTTCGTAATGCCGAGTTCGAAGTCCTATCCAGATTTTCGAACGCACAGCAATAACCGTCATTGTCACGTTTTAACCAAGCCCAACAACAGCACTGAAACCCACCAGTTCGCTCTCCGGATCACATCACTTTAACGGTGCGTCAATCATTTTATAAAAATATTTCTACTTGGAATTATTTACTCTTCTATTTTTTTTATCCACAAGATGTACAGGAATTCGATTTTTACGCGGGAATGATTATTCTCAGCGTTATTTTTTCTATGCACCGTGCATATCCTTCCTTGCGAAACTATCTTCGAATCCAGCCGTTCGATTCTCTTGTAAACTTTTGAAAGAAATCGTCTAACAAGTGAGGTCGGCTATTTCGAAAAGTGGCATTTATGGGGAGACACACATCAACGGGACGACGACAGAACTGTTTGTCAACGGTTTTTCCACGAACTACCGATTACTCGCGATTTCCGATTCTAAAATCAAACTTGACCGCGTTCATTGGAACTATATATATTTTTTATCATTAATTTTGATGAAGTAAAAATAATGTTGAAAAATTTAAAAAGTAATTAGCGTTGCAGAAATACCGAAAAAAGAAATGTCTCGGAAAGTATATGAAGTTTCTGAAATATGTTAAAACAAACTATCCACTGAAATAATCAACTTTTTTTCTCGAATTAAATTTGATATTTAAATGATTCTCAAAGTTTCGTTACACATTAATAATAATAAAAACAAAATGATCAAATCCTCATACGCCGGATAAATATATAGAAATCACCACGGGCTAGCCGGAAAATTAAAGCAAAGTTTATCATGACGTTGTTGTCACCGGAAATCCTCGTTGATAATTGGCCGTTCGGTTACAATGAGTTTATACCCGCCTAAACCTGTATTATTACTTTTTTAAGTACGTCATAAAAAAAAAAAAAAAAAAAAAAAAAAACCATTAAAAATTGTTCTGCCGTTGTTTGGTTATGTGTGTTTTGGCTTTTATAGGCCACGATCCCACTCCCATTGTGATGCTAACCAAGCTCTTTGTTGATTTTAATTTTGTATCACACTTCTATAAGCTGGTAATTGCATTTTATTGTAATTCTTCTTTTCTTCGCTACCGTGTTGCCTTTGTTAGATATTTCTTAAAAATAAGTCATTTCACATGTACTTTTTTCGTGTTTCCTAACTGATTTTTCGATCTAACCTGTCGACGACAAAATCGTGAGATGTCATTTTGACCGGTTTATATAGTCTTGTCTTTAATTGGATTCTCGCGTGATTGATGGGAACAATATCTCGGGAATTACGTATGGGCGAAATGAAAAAAAAAAAAAAAAAGTTGCGTCTTATATCTTGGTTATGAGATTTGAATAGTAATTGTGGTAAATACAGCTGGTACGTTGAGTTATAAAAACCATATATAATTAAGCAATCGGAACCCGCGTAATGATTTTAGTTTTAAATTAAGAAACAAATTATACTAAAAACTAGACACGGCTTTAGACTCGTAGATTAAACATTTACAAAAATTATCCATTCACAAATTACAATCTACTTCGCCTAACTATCGATTTCTTCTTACTTAAAGCTAATTTTAGTAATTTTTTGTCAAAATTAGAACAATTTTTTGTCATTTTGGTACTTCTGAGTTTGAAATGGATTATTAGAACATAGTGTTACTATACATATGTATATATATATATATATATGCAGGGAATAATGCATTTTTTATCATTTACTCTATCGTAAATGATGTTTATTTATTCATGAATGTTACACTTGCTGACCTAATAGTTCAAAACTTTCTGACCAAGGAACCCATATGGTGAACTACCGGCGATTGGAAACGTATGAAGATTACCTTATTCGCTGGCGGACTATCATTTTCTAGCATCCTGACTCGTGATTTATTTTTCAGATTTAAGCCACCAATCGAGTGTTACCTTTTGAAATCAATCTGCCAAATAATCAGACACATATTTGCCGCTTATACGTTCACGGTTTGACATTAATTGAAGACATTGCAGCGTGAAAGACGGTCTAAAAAAAATTCTATGAAACAAGCCCTTATATCACAACATCCGCCAAATTAATATCTCGTATCTAAATATCTAAGTTAGATGTAACTAAAGTAGTTTTTATTTCTGCTTTTCTTTTATTTATTTTTGCACGTTAACCGAGAATCTTCGCTGGGGAACAAAAAACGAAGGACAGCAACTAAATAGAAATTCGGCCATGAATTGACGAAATGAAAAATCTAAGGGGGGGGGGGGGCGAGGAACAAAGATAGAAAAACTGGAATGAAAGAAACATAATATGAAGTAGGAAGCCCCAGAGCTAACATTTAAGAAATCGCACATTCTATTAAGAGAGAAGAACGTTAAAAAAAGGGACTGAAGTTACAGAACGTTTCATTGTTCAGATAAAGAGGACAACACGGGGAAAATCTAAGGACCGAGAAGAAATAGGACATGATTAAGGCGTAAGCGAATGACTAAAACGGTAGTAAACGATAAACTAAAAGTCACAAAATTACGGGTAAGAAAGAAACTTAGGTTCGACTAACGGGTAAAAGAATGGTATATTAGAACAGGTTAAAAAATAAATGTTGGAACAGATTTTAAAATGTGAATTTTTTTAAAAGTGGAAGGAAATTCGAAACTGAAATTTTCAAGAAAATAGACAAGCGAGGAATCAGTAACACGGGCCAGAAAATATTCCATTGCTCATTACACTTACATGACTAAAAATAATACACTTACAAAAGTGAGTAGGAAGCGGAGTAGATATGGTTTGGAAGGACACTTCTGGAGTCAGAAATAGTCAAATAATTGAAGGAAGTCCGATGAATACAATACAAATAATAGAATGTAGTACATAAGTTGTACTGTAAATATCGAGTAAAAGGAAGTCGAGAAGACTTATAGGACATAATGTTCGGAATAACCAAGGAGGCTTCGAATTCATCAAAACCCGCTCGAGCTAACTGTTTAAGGAAATGGGACATTACAAGTGTCATGGAATTTCTGCCTAACCGCACTCTGGGCAAGAAATTTGGAAGATAACAGCTGGAAAAAGGAATCTTAGGAGGATGTGTAAAGTTATAAAAAGTTAAAAGAGAAGGAGGACAAGTTACAGGAAATAATTACAATGGGAAGATAGGAATTAAGACAGAAAGAAAAATGAGCGAGGATAGTAATTTTCTTTGGAGTAAAATGCCAGAAACAGGAGAGATGTATTTGACTCAGTCGGTACCGATGAAATTGGGGAAGACTTAAAATGTGAGATAATATCTCATTTGGAAATAAGAGACTTCGAGCCGTTGCCGTACATAAAGGAGCAATAGTCAAATTTGAAGCGAACAATAATAGATATTTGTACGGAAAAGTTAATTGAATAGGGAACGCCTACTGATTTTATAGAAAATAAGACTTCTAACAAGTCCAGCCGTTTTAGAATGGAAGAAAGAAATAAATTGACATGTTCAAAAAAAAAGGATAGTCTACTGTTAATGCACCGAGTTAGCCGAAGCAATCTATTAGACTGATAATGAAACTGTTAAAATCTACATTAAGTAATGCAGGGTTATATAGGGGCAAAGAGAGAACACAATACAGAAATATCTTAGAGAGTGGAAGATTGAAAAAGAAGAGAGAATAATCCAGTACAGCAAGAGAACAGTTGATATCATCATTTGTAGTTTCAATATTTCCAAGAGCAAAGTAGGATGTTGTTGATAGAAATTATTGAAAAGTAGCCAATGGAAAAGGATGCGGTTATTGAATAATGGATGTCTAAGATCCTGCGGGAGACCACAAAAACAACAAGAATAGTAAAGTGTAAAATATACTTTGTCAAAGGCATTGGAAACATTAATGAGTGTAACCGAGGGCATATTAACGAAAAATTGATATATTATATTAGGAACAAAGAAATTGACACAGTCCACTAACTTCTAGGCAAAAACTATACATATATTAGTGGGAGTAGGATGTAAATGTATGTTCTGGTGTACCAGTTCCACTATTTGCCACTAGGGGAGATAAGGCGCTAGTATCACACCAATCCTCTGCATCCCATCCCACAGTACATCAGCCAATCAGCGTCTCCTTATATACTATAGTCACCCCCATACTCCGTCCACCCAGGAGGCGCCACCCACACACCAGTCAATCAGGGTGTACTTGTATGTCATAACCAACAACATAACCATCCATCATTTATAGCCATCACACACACAGAGACATATATAAATCTCAATTATCATAATGTGCTATTGTATAGAAGGCGGAGCTCCAGGTTTCAAACAATGAGAGCTATTACAACCTTTAGATAGTACATCTACATACATACACAGGGCAATCTTCCACAATTTTCCATATCCAGAACTGTGCTGTTTTATATGTTACTTGTAATTTGATGTAATTAAAAAATAAAATATAGTATGCGTTCTATGGCTCAGTACCTATGTATTTAGGAGTAAAGTCAACATATCATGGGACTCACCATCACTTGATTTACTTGTAACGCTGTGTATAGTAATTTTTCTATTTTTTGGCATATGCATAATATGAAAAAAACGTGTGGGAAGGTGGTGTTCGCAATATGGTTAATTATTCCAGCATGTACGCGCGTGTATTTATTCATTATGGAAAAGTCGTCAGAAAATGAAATCAGAAGGAACAGGTTCCAAACAATGATTTATTATACCCCACCTACAAGTGGGTGGTCTTGCGCATGTTGTAGATGTCTTAGTTATAATAATTGTTACTACCGGGGTAACCCGTATGTGAAAAACATAAACAATTGCTCGGGCGAAATGGGATGTCAATAATGTAATTGTGAAGATTACTTCTCGAAACAGGGTGCTATTTTTGTAAGGATTCGAGGAAAAAGAAGATAAAAAATGTTTTTTTAGATTAGAAAGTGATGACGAAGGAGACATGCTCAATAGTTTCAGTTATTGCCGGTGTTCCTGAAAAGACACAAACCGGCGTTACCATTCCTGTCGAAGAATATTCATATGGTTCTGCCGCGCCTGCAAACGTATGACTTCATATGGTCACCCATTTTTTTTTTTTTTTTAAGTTGCGTCAAGTATTGCGAAATTTGTTGTATATTTTCAATGTGCGGCAGCGGGATGTTGCCCCCTTGGAACAAAACACAATTAACTAATCAACTATACCACGGTAGCTGGCTCTCATCCTAGACACTGTACAAGCCATTTAAAACGATTAGCCAAGTACTCTTTGGACACTAAATTCTCCAAAATGTATGTAACCGCGCACGAAATGTGTTTGTCTCCAGAGACAAATCGCCGTCGAGTAATCTGAGGAAATTCTTTAAAATCGTTGTTGAACTTGGCGATAATTTAAAATACATCTGTGATCTTCGCTGAAAACAGTGGACGGTAATTCACCATCGAGAACTTTAGCAAAATAGTGTACTTTACTGACTTCAGCGCTGCTTTCGGTATTATGCCTTCACAATGAGGAGCTCTGGCGGAAACGTACTTCCGGCGAATGCTGGGGCCTGTAATAATAATTCGTTCAATTCGTTATGCTCCAGGAATTTGTAAAATCGAAATTAAAAACTAGTGGACGACTAAGGTTCAAACACATTTTGAAGTTAGTGTAAAAGTAATTATGCGCAGCTTCGGTAGTGAAGGGAACGAAAAGTACAAATATTCATGTATCGTAGTCTACATTGATTCGAATATTTAGGCATTATTGACGACAAAGCCTACTTTGCTATGTAAATAAAGTAGGCTGAACTCGTTCAATCTGCGGCCTTGATTTGATTTTTGTTACAGCTTAACAATCGTGCTGGTTAGCATTACAATGTTAGTTATGATGCGAATAGAATTAATGTAGCTATTTTTGATCTACATAAGGATCTTTAAGAAGTCCCTCTAGAAAACTTTAATTTGGTATCGAAGACGATCACAAGCACGGATGATTCCATTAGCATAATAACGAGTTAAGAGAGTTTCTTTTTCGTTACCAAAACATACGATTAGATGATTCGAAATTTATCTTAGCGGAAATGACGAACTTGAATTGAAAGAATGAGACGGCTATCAACGAGTAGGAAATACAATCTTAAACTTTGGACTTACTATAGAATTAGAGTTTGAACGAATTATCTTTCACATTCGGATGAATGTTCACAGTACGAGCAGAGTGACTCGTCGCAGTTGATTCTGGAAATTTTTCTACGATAGAAATATGTCCAGACGGTAACAGATCATTAAACAACATTTGAGGTTCCTTAGTTTCCATTTCGACTATTTAACGGTTTTCGATATTTTATTGTTGATTAATTTTGAATCATAAAGTCACACATTTGATTCATCTAGAGAATAAATAAACGTGCCCCGCGGTACTAAATCAGCTGTTTTTTTGTTGTTTTTTGTTTTTCTTTTAGTACTGATATAACTCTGCACGTCTAAACGAACTATACTTTTTTTGATTCAGTTCGAAACGAATATTTTTTTAAAAACTGCGTTTCAAAATTATACAGTAAAGTCAGAGTACTCGAATAACACGAACAACACCGGTATTTAACCCAAATATCTTCTTTCTCCCCTCAACCTTTAACCTATTCGTACATTTTAGCTGTACAGATATAGGTTGTGTACTAGGCAACTGTTATATTCAAAACGTGAGTGTACACACCGACAAGACCACACTCGCAACTGGTATTGTGATTGTTTTTGATTTATCGATATACAAGTGCAATCCCGTGTGTGTTTGCTGTGTACTGACCTAGCACGCATATGATGCTGTACGTGTGATGGTTTGCCACACATTGCCTTCCACGTGAAATAGCGAGTATTTTTAATTTAATTTTTCGTAATAACTTCTGTCGTCGCCCGGGATCGAATCCGAGACTTCCATAACGGAAGCCAAGCGCTCTAGAAACTAGGCTATCACGACAACAATTCAAACATATATATATGTATATATATATATATTAAAATAATATTCAAAATATTAAAACCACCGACATGCTTCGAAGGAAAATTCGATATTCATGGTGTGTGTAATAAAGAATATTAATATTACACACACCATGAATATGCCATTTTGCTTCGAAGCATGTCGGTGATTTTAATATTTTGAATATTACTTGAGAATACATATTTGGGTTAAATACTGATGTTGTTCATGTTATAGTATATAAAATGAAACAAAGGGCGCACGATATTAATATTAACTTAACCACTGCAAAATCAGAGTATGCATCCAGTTTATATGTAAAATATCCTTTCGAATTATCTTCTTATTAACAAAAATCGTAAGAAGATGTTGTGATATATTTCAATTGTACGTTCTGAATGCTGGTTACCGCGATAAGTCGTCACACCTTTTTTTCTATTCGCTAGTTAGCTGTATTATTAGACGTTACCGATGGAAAAGGCTAGTGAGGTGGTCAACTATTTCCAGCCAGACTTAATTAGGGTTACAAGAACGTTACAACTAACGGCGTTGATTTGAGTACGCGGCATCGGCGGAAGACTGTCGCTGATGATTAAACCAGACGATGATTGTGTGTGCCGGGTAAAATACGTGTCACGGAGTATTTGCAAAATTTTATCAGTCGCCACATTAAACGAAATAATGTATTTTCAGGATGAAATATTATTAATTATTTGCAACGTTACGGAATTTGCCGCTATATTGCGAGCTTCCATTTTATATTGGTGTATAAAAACGTTCATTGCTTTTTACGAAAGCGACGGATGATGATAAATTCGCCGTGACTCGCTTTTGTCTATTCCAAGAAGTCGTAAAATACACGGCATTGCTACCAGCGCGCAGCATGATTTATGGACCAGCAGCAACAGCGTTGAAGTAACTTTAGAGCGCTAGGAACAACAATAAAAATAACAATAATAGGAATAATAATAATAATAATAATAATAATAATAATAATAGGAATAACAATAATAATAATTTCGAAATACGAGAAGAGGAAAATATCGATTCTGTTTGTTAGTAGCGAAAGGTCGATGATAATCAATCTCGTTTATCATATCGTTTCTTGTCCCCCTTCTTTCATTTATTTATTTTCTTTTTTTCCATTCCTTTTTTTTTGCATTTTCGTTTTTTCGGCTACCGCGATATAATGTTACAACTATGACAACGACATTGTCGGTAATATTTAATTAGTGCCGCCCGGTTCGGGAGCTGATAAATTGTTCTGCATTATAATTTAACGTGGGCAATATGTTGCGCCAACAAGAGAAGAAAAATTCAAACAAAAACCAGTCCCATTATTCGTGGATGATAAATACGTCATTAAATTAAAGAAAAGAAAACCGCTGCAAGTACTCGTTAAGATTTATCCCGCTTTGCGAGCTGACAAGATAATTGCAACGAATAATGTTTGTCTCACGCGTCGTCTAGCTGACTGTGTGTGTGTGCGCGCGCGCGTACGGGCTCAATAAAGCGCGCTTTAAGTATCCTTTACAATATCGCGCTGTCGGATAGTGGTAATGTGTTTTCTCACTAATCCCCTGCAATGTGCTTTTTGTTCTGCAGCTAATGAATGTTGCTGGCCGCAAAGAAAACTTGTCTGTGCCGGCTTTTGTTCGAGAACGGTCCGAAAAGAAAATAACTTACCCGAACTAGATTAACCGCGACCACCGTGCAAGCTGAACTTTTTTTAAACGCGTTATATAAAAATTAATTCTCGCTGCACTTTTTAACAAAAGGCTCTCCTCTTATCGAGAGAGTCATTTTTCAAATGGTTTAACTGAAATCTAACCGCTAATTAAAAAAGTTACGAAGGTCAGAACAAAAGACGTTGTTCGTAAAATGGAGTCCGACGGCAAAGAAGTGCCAGTAGTCCACCTGATAAGGATATTTTGCGATGCTAATTTAGGAAAAAGTAAAAGAAAAGTCTCGATACCAAGAAAAAGGGACTTTATAGATACCGGAGTACAAATGCTTTAACCGGTGTTTACTTGTTTTATTAATTTCACTAAAGTTTTCACTAGAACAGTAGAAGATTATTAGAAGATACCGGAGGAATAAACAGTGAGATAAAAGATTAATAACAAATTCATGCGGTAGTCAAATAGCGCCTATGGACACACACACCGGTAACAATTGCATCCAATCTTCATAAGAAGAGAATGAAACAATTTGTGTCCCTTGTTCCTCAATTTGTATTTTGCTGAAAAAATATTCGCAGAAGCGCTAGAAGGTGTAGAGAGAGAGAGTTGAACGAGGAAAAATAGACGGAGAAAAAATTAGCCATATTCGCTAGGCAGATAGACCGACATTACTAGCAGAATCAAAAATTAAATGAGAAATGGTAGATCTAACGCGATTAAGCAAAATCAAATTTATGATAATCGCTAGGAAAGAACTAGGTGATCTGATTTTGCAACTAGAAATAGAAACAGTAAAGAGACATAAATACACGGGATGTTGATTACGTCAAGATAAGATCACGACTTTGAAACAAAACACGAAGTCATTATAAGACACACTTCTTCTAAGAATAGAGAAAAATTCGAACAGTAACGAAATTTGAAAATAAATACTAGAATGAAAGTATTTAAAATACGGTCACGTCTCTCCTGTACGGTTGTGAAGCAGCGGTACCGTGGAAGTCGTAGTACTAAAGAAATTTGGAAAGTCTTCGAAAGAACTGAGAATGAAAACGAATTTGAAAAAACGATAAAAAGCAGGAAATTACAATATACAGTACGAAATAGAAAGTAAGAAATTATGCGAATAATACTATTACGAGGCCTGACAGAAGAAAGAAGACACGAAAGAAGAAGATGAACGTAGAGTATTGCAAACTTAAAATGTGGCTAAACGTGACAGTAGAAACAAATGGAGTATAAAATTGTGTAAATGACAACAGCTGGAAAAACCCGGAAACGGATATGACGCGAAGAAGAATTACGAGATATAGAGAGAATTTACCAGAATTCGTGTACTTTGGCTAAAAAATGAAACTGCCTAAAGCACACCAACACTGTGAAGTAAAGGAACGTATACGATTACCTTGGACAGTTTCCTTCCCCACTAATTATTCCTGCTATTTGTTCCTTTTTAGATAAAATTTCTGATCGGATCAAAATATAACCGACTTCTTTCCTTACCTTTTGTTTCTGGGTAAAGGTCCTTGGTTGACGAGCCCAAAACAACATAAAGAAAAAAAAAATACCCTGGACAGCTTTGGGTAAGCCGAAATACATAACCTGTAATCGTAAGGGGTTGAACCACAATATAATACATCATCATCATCATCATTTGATCGATCAATCGACAAGGATTATCTAACCAATTTCCTGCGCTGTTCACAATCCATGGCTCGATGATTACATATTTGCAAACTTAAACCTGTTATTTTCTATATTTCATCAAACCATTGTGCTGGTGGTCTTCCTCTCGGTCTGAAGCCTTCCACTTTTGCTGGTATTTTAACCGACGTGTACTATCCCATTGTTTTTACACATAAGATGTCCAAAATATTTCAGTTTTCCAATAAATACCACATTTTAAAATAGTTCCTGAGGACCAATTTCATGTAATACAGATGCGTTAGGTATTTCCGCAGTCCACGGAATTCTAAGGACAGCAGCACATCTGAAAGTTATCTATACGGGTCAAAGTTGTTTTTTTTTAAGGTCCGCGTCTCAGCCGCATATAATACAATTGAAAAAATTAGCGTACGGACTAGCTTTATTTTAGTACATTTCGTCATGGATCTATAAATAGCTCCATGAGCGATTTGTATACGGCGTTTTACCTCTCCTTCCGAATCACCGTTATTTCCTATGAACGACCCTTTTATCTCATACCTAGATACACATTATCTTCATTCACAGACGACACATTTCCTATCACCATTATTTTTGTTTCGGCATTATATTTATCTCAAGGCCGTATGAGAGACCAATAGCCCGTAATCTTTCCCCAGTAGTTCTTTAATTTCATTAATATCCGCGGCGATTAACAACCTCCTATTGATAGTCCGCCCGTCCACTGATCAACTATCTATTCTAACGACGTTAATACATGCCACCAGTAATGTCGCATTATGCGGAAACCTGGACGTTCACAAAGAGATAACATCAATGCGAGTAACCTGAAACACCGTGGAAAAAAAAACATAATTCGCATATCACTAAATGAAAAACACAGAAATACGAAAGGTAACTGAAATATGGCAAAAAAGATCAGTAGCGAAACTGAAGTATACATCGGCAATGAGTACCTAGTACCTGTACGAATCGTAAGTGCACTGTTTATTATAGCAATAGAAGAACCTGAATGAAGCCTATGTTTAAAATTGAACGTACAAAAGGCTAATAAAGAAGAAACGATATTATAAGGATTAGGACGATGAAAAAAATGGAAAAGAGAGTTGAAAATATTCGAAGAAGATGCGGTCAACATGTCAGCGTGGCGGCATATCAGTATTGTGTATATATATATATATATATATAATTAAAATGTACGGCATGAGAAGGGAAACTAATGATTAAATTCAGGAAGTGGACTAGGGCTGACGAAATGACCAAGACTACCAGGACAAAAAAGAAAACCAAGAATGAGTAATAGATTAAGGAAAGAAGCTTGAAGGAAAAAAGTGGCGGTGTTTTTCCAGCAACGAAATTGTGATGAACAGGTGTATCATGAATATGAGAAAGAATGTTCCCGAGCTATTTAACTGTAACAGAGTTCCGCGTGTGGCTTCATTCATATTTACTGTTTGCAATTTCGAGCGTCTTGATATTTTCGGGTATTCTTGTCGTACAGATATTCAAAAGCTTGTGACAAAATCCGCGTACCTGCAAGATTAAATCGATATGGAGAATTTTTCATCGATGTGCAATCTAAAAAGGCACGTACACATCTGTACATCGATATTTTCCTCATTCCATCCGATTTTTAATCATTTCTATTTGTCCTCCTCCAGAACTTGCGACCCCGATTTTACGGTCCGATCATTATGGCAAATGCATCGACCACAGCTTGAAAATTTGTTGGGTTTAAGTTCAGTAGTAGTCGTCGCGATAGCCTAGTTGCTAGAGCGCTTGACTCCCGTTACGGAGGTCACGGGTTCGATCCCGGGCGACGACAGAACTTATTACAAGGAATTAAAACTAAAATACTCGCTAATAATCACGTGCAAGGCAATGGCAAACCACCACGTACAACATCATATGCGCGCTAGTTAGTACACAGCAAACATACACGGGACTGCACTTGTATATCGATAAATCAAACGATTACAATCAGCTCCGAATGAAGTCCTGCGCGAGTATACTCGCGTTGCATATAATCATTGCCTAGTACACTACCTATATCTGTACAGTTGAGATGTACGAACAGGTAGTCGCCGACGCTCAGGAATTAAGTATGGCACTATAAAGAAGAAGAAGAAGAAGAAGAAGATAAAAGTAAGTAAAGTAAATTTCTTTATGAAATTATAAGGTTCGTAATGTACTTAAGGATCTAACGGATCTGAATCTTGGTGCTAGTTCCTTTCTTTCGGCCGCCTTTACTTCCGTAGATTTCTCTGGTACCCAATTATTTCAGGCTGGGTAAACCTGGGAACAACCTGCACCCGGAACGACACAAGTTTCGATAACCTATGACACTTCTAGTTTAGTGGCTAAGCACTGTAACTACTAAGCTATTGCGTTACCAACAACACCGTTATTTTCTAAATTTCTATTATGTTACACGATTTTCGTTATTCGACGGGATCTTTTCCTTGATGGAGCACTGCTGAACCGTAGTTTTCATTTCTGAAATCGTACTTCACGCTGTTTTTTCAAAAACTCTTTTCTCTTTTTTTTTTTTTTTCGATTTATCTCCCAATTTTGGCAGTTGTACAGAGAATTCATATGTTGTCGTTTCTTTCTTCTTCTTATACTTTTACCAACTGTTCGGAAAAGTCATTTGATGATATGCAAAATTAGTAGGCTGGGGTCATTTCGAAATTTGTGCGACGGCGCCGAAAAACGCAACGTTATAAGTGATACTATAAAAATTACATCATATGGTAGAATAAGATGGTGCAATGCACGTGTAATTTACCTGACATAGTTTAAGTTGATTAAATAAATAGTGTAAAAAGTCAATGTCAGTTGCAGTGTCGTCCACTGATCGTTCAATGCCTATCATTTTTGAAGTAGATCTCAATATTAACTTACATAGTCCTTATTGAATTTTGCAATTTTATGGAAAAAGATTTTGTATTACAACTAAGCAGCGATTCTTCTATTTCGACAACGAAGAACAGTACCTGGATTGATGCAGCATTCATTCGCTATGACGACAATCTTGAAACAAAACAGTATGCTTCATATTTCAGCCATCATCGTCCATTATTATCGACTATTGATGTGCAATGGCTGCTTCTGTATAATAAAGTTATACCTTGATGCACTGAAATTTGTTTTATTATTTTGGCTGGGGTTCAGTTGGAGCTTTAGGTTATATCACAACAAACAAATATAGAGAAACATATCCATGATTTAATGTTTTTCAATGAAGTGAAAAAATAACGCGTTGTAGCGTGGAACATAGTCGTGACCTAACTAGCAGAAAACGTCACCCTAAAGTGGAACGCAAGGACGTTACGCGAGTGGTATTTTAATGTTTTTTTTTTTTTAAATTTTACCTCAATTCGTCGGGAACAGTTCAAACCGAATTCCAGCCGCAAAATTATTCAAGTAAAAAAAAAAAGCGTTTTTTTACAAGTTCGTATTGACATTAGTCCAAAAATAAAAAGAATAAGAAAAAAGTAGTATTCTTAAACGTTAAAGGATAAAGAATAAAAATAATTCGGGCAATGAAACACAATATATAAGAAGCGCTTATATTATTGGGAATAGGAATATCAAGTTTTTTAATACAGTAGAATTAAAGTATTCTCACCTGGAAAGACGAAATAACCTTTGAAGATAAAACATTATCAGCGTCATAAAGAAATGTGTAGAGAAGAAGAGTGAAGAGAACAAAATAAATGCAGACGAAAAACAAGAAAATTATACAGGAAGCAAAGACTCCGATTAAAAATGTGGAAGGTCGTTAAGAGGGGAAATATCTCAAAAACCGCTGATGAGAGGACGAAGAGACGGTTAAATAAAGAGGTTAAATGTAGTCAAATTTCGGCAATAAAAAATAATTATTAATTACAAGCTAGAACGAGAGTCATTTAAGAAAATCAAAACAATATTATGAGCTCGAAACGGACAAATCCGTAATTAGAAGTGGACGACCTAATGAATCTGTTAAGTAATCTCGCTTGCAGTCTCTAAACGGCGGTAGTAATCTAAATCGATCTGGAATGAAAGACAAAAAAATAGTCTGTTGGACGAGAAAGCGTATGTAAAGCATCGTGCAATCGGAAGAAGGAGAAGGCAGAAAGGTTGAGGCAGGCCCGTGCCCAGAATTTTGGAAGGGGTAGGGGGTTGACATTTTTTTTCACATATTTAGTTTATAAATAACAATACATTTTTCACTAATATTCGTACTATTAATAATTTCCATCATTCTGATTTATATATTAATAATTTACATAAATGAATTACCTCGTATAAAAACATTAATAAAAATGACATATGTTATTAATTATACTCGTAATAAAAAAAATTTTGCATAAAATATTAATGAAGTACCTAAAAATATGGAGCATATTTTTTCTGTTTTCTTTTAAAGGTAGGTAAGAACACTCTAAAAAATCATCAATATTTATTTTAAATTTTTGATTTTTTTTCAGATTTTTGTGTATTTATAATAACTATTTCAGTTCTCATGCGTGGACACAGCCTTGGGTTGAGGTAACTTCGGGAACACTCGCGGATAAGGAGATCGAAACAAAGAAAACAGAGTGTAAGATAGTAAAAATTGAATAGTAGAAGGAAGGTTTAAAAGACAACAGATTCCGAATGAACCAATGAAGAAGGACATTTAATGGGAAAAAACTGAAAAAGAAATAAGGCGGTTTCTGTCACGACTGACTATATACGAAAGGGATGAAGATAAGGGGTAATAGAAATTTTTAAGAAAATTATATTTGGAAGCCATAAAAAAGTCTGAAACTTATCAAATATTCCCGTAGGGAATATATGCGTAATTTAATTTTACATTCCATTAATATCATTGCAAACTACGGTTTAACCATTTCTTGTTCTCTAATTTGCATTCCTTTTACTTATCCAACTTTCGCTTTCCGTGTTTTTTGGCTTCACTTCTGTGCACTGTCCTAATCTCTCTGCGATATGTTTCCGCTTTTGACGCAGTTCACTCATCGGTTTCCCGTTTTTTATTTCGTATCTTTGTTGCTTTAAATTTTGTTCGGATATGTACCTTTCCTCCTTTACCAATGACCGATCCTTCTACCTCTCAAATCTTCCTGTTAATCCTTGGTTCTCCGAATTCCCTTCTCTTCCACGTTCTCTTATTGTCCCTATTATTCGCCTACGCTTCAATCACAATTTATTGCCCTTTTTCCGCTATCGTCTCCCTATTTTTGGCAAACATCACACGTCAACATTAACACACACCTATTTATCGTTTCGAATTACGCGGTCCACCATCAGAAACAAAACTAAAATCTAACTCGCTCGTTTCAGCCGACTACGACATCGTAAATTATATTTTTTCTCTTTTAAAAGGGTGGTCCCTATCACTATTATTTCCATCGCCACTTGCGTCAATCTTACCACTAATCCTTTCTGGGTTTTCTATAACCGCCGTATGATTAACAATTGTTGAATTGGGACATTCCCCAGTAGTTTCCGACATAACAGGACTTTTCATAGAATTTTTCTTGTCTTTCCGATCAATTATGTTTTTTTTTTAAATAAAATAAACTAACAACCGGTTTCCATGCCGAACTAAGATCTCATCACTGCTCTCTATTAAAGATTTCATTAATTTCGATTTCAATGGCTTCTCTAACCATATAACTTACAAATCCCTACGTGTCATCATTCTATTAGTCCTTTGTGTTGTGTAAATGGCTTGTGTTGACGTGCCCAAGAAGGAAAAAAAAAACAAAAAAAAATCATACGTTTAAAAACATCAGCACTCCAGAATAAAATCAATTGAAAATCTAGAATCACAGCGACTCTTCAAAATTGCTCAAAAGTATGAGCAGTATAAAAGAAAAAAAATACAAAAAAAAAAATAAAAATCACGGCAGTATTAAGAGGAATATAGCAAAGGGCGAAAACTAGCGGGGTTTTTAGTGGGACAGTGTTTGCGAATTTTTATTTAACTGTTAAGCGCGCAAGTTATAAGAAGTTTCGAATTCTGTTGAGAGATTGAAAAAGAAAACAATCGCTGGTAGATATTTGTTTAAGCGAAGAAAATAATGGGAAAACAGAAGGAAAAAAACCCGTTTTGGACAGTTATCAAAATGTCTAGTCAGCGCGGAAAGGCAATTCCATCTAGGCCTGATGTTTTATTACATCGACGACGATCGAAAGTGTTGGCTGTTGTTAGCAACGTAATTAGTGGAATAGATATGGGAAGGTTAGAGAGGAAGGCGATGTCGTTAAATCCAGCAACAGACCTATATATTATTATTGTGATTAGAAGATCCGGACGGGGAAAGAGGCGGGCAGCGGTGTACCGTTGTAAACTACTAACTAACAATCGTGATCTTTAGTCGGTCTGTAATTTATAGCAGGCCGGTCATAAATCTTTCTACGGCCAAGAAGGCGGTTATTTTCCTGCGCATCTTGTACACCTAGAGTCTTGCGAAGATCGGGCTTCCCGCGTCACCGGCGGTACGCGGAGTGCAGAGCAACATCAGAAAGATGCTAGCCCGATGATAAGAGATGGCAACGACAACGACAACGACAACGACAACAACAACGACTACAACAACGACAACACAGCAACAAGAACTATTTTGTTGAAGGCCCAGAAACGACGCGAGACCAACCTTTACGACTTGGCCCTAATTTATTACCGCGGGACTCTCCGGTAATATCCTCTCTTTACTGCGATAAAGCAAAAGCCACTAATCTTTTTATACGTGCGTACACATGCGCGCGGAAAGATGTACAGTGAGATAAATATAGATAATGCGAGCAGCCCGTGTGCCGCGTCGGACGCACAGCAACACTGTTCCGTGTGTGTTGCAATATGCTCCGGAGGGGCTCTTTCGATACAATTACCGGCAAATGCGGGTGCAAGCGACGGCGAAATAAAGAGTTTAACAACATTAAGTACACGCCCGCCGGGCACAAAGTACCGTACATTAAATCAAAAATAGCCGCAATAAGCGACTTTCCGCGCACACGCCAACACACGCGCACACCGCCCGAACCGCGTATTTATCATCATCGCCATCTATCTATATTTCCATTTTCATCTATTTTTACCTACACCTCTGTACATCAATCATCGCTGTTCCGTTCCTACATCGTTCGCTTTCCCCCGGGGGACCGGGCCCGCAGCGTAGCGTCCGCGCTCGCAAACCTGCTCTCCGTCTTTTTCTGTTTACCCATGTGTTCTACACACTGGAAACAGGAAGAAGGTTGTCCGCGGCCGATGGACACGCACCTCTACACGCTGTAATTAAGCTGTCAAAGCTACCAAGGTTCCGCGGCTCGAATCATTGAATTATTAGTTTATCATCGGTGTTGCGCGCTGGACACGGCCTATAGCAGCTCCTTGTTGTTCTGACCCGTACGTTTGACGTGATTTAGAGTTCATTTTCTGGCCGCGGCCCGACAATCAACAGCTATCTTGTTGCAGCAGTCAACGACAACGACGACGACGACGACGACACGTATTTATCGCCCGGCCTTCTAATGCGCGCTAATTTCAGTTTTCATCGAGTTGCTCTGCTCCACGGTGTAATTATCCAGCCGACGTTCGAATCCAAAAAACCTCCTTCCTACGATAAATCACCTCAAAACAAACCGCCGCAATTGCCCAGTTCCGCAACTCGCGCACGTGCAACTTTCCGCAGTCCGCTGCGAAAGTTCCGAGCGCAGCCGCGTTATTTATTAGCCGGTCGTGATTTTTTTCTGCGCTTTCGTTCGCCTCGCTGTTGGTCCGACTGATGAATTTATCACCAGCTGGCCGGCACCTGTCTTACCTATCTGCTCGTCGGTCGATTTAAATTACGAAATAAAGTTCAACGCGCTTCCTCCATATATCTTTATTAGAGGCGAAAAAATTTCGATTTAATCGCATCTTTTCGATAAAATACCGCTGCAGCCATGTCGGAGGAAAATTACTCCAGCAGACTTGTACGGAGAGTGTGTTACGGAAATTGGCTTCGGCTGCTGGAATCGATATAAAGCTTGCAATCTGTCGCATCGAATAAGGCCAATGACGCCGCCATGGGCTTTGACATGTAACTAGTGCCTCTGATTCTGTTTAGTAAAATATGACTTTAATTTCTGGACAGTATAGCCTGTTTGTCGTTCTTCCATTATACCGCGTTCGTCGACGAAAAACCCCTGTGCGAAAGCTAAAAAGTGACCACCGCCCACGGCAATCTATAAATAACGGGCAGAGGTATTTTTCGAAGAAATCGGCTTTATTTTTTTTTGTAGCTTCATATCTGATATCTCTTTCACATTTTCTAGACAATTTTTACTCGTGAATTCGATTTTGCTGAATATTTCAATAAAGGAAATGGTAGTTGTGATTTTTTCCGTTAAGACTTTTTCTTTCTTTATATTTTTAACCTTTAACGCGGACTACACATGGAGTACCCTTAACGGAACCTTTGGTATTGGTGTTTGTCGGACTAGATTCCGTTCTCCTAATTGGAACTTCTCGAAGGTTAATTGGTCTGATTTTTGTTCGTTCCTAGATTCCTCTGCCTACAGATTTGATCTTAACTTAGATGTTAATCCTCGGTATAAAAACTTTTTTTTTTTTTTTTTTTGACCCGGCCATAAACCATAATGACAAGTTAATTTATTTTTATCTCCTTTCCTCTTCTTTTTCATATGCACATTAGGTTAAAAAGCATTTAGGAGAAAAATTCCAAATAAAAAAAATATAAAATAAATCGAATTTATTTAACATGATTAAATAGAAGACGACGTAATCCATTAAATAGTCCAGAACATTTTTGTATCACGTTAATTAATCATAAATTAACTACAATGGAAAAATGCAATGCAAAAGTGGCGTTTTCCATGCATGGGTGGGGAAAACGCCACATTCTGACCACCGAAAAATTATCTCTTCACAGAAAATCTTACAAATAATAAATAATTACATATTTTTTTAAATAACAATAAATTTTTATATTACAATATTTTTACAACAAAAAGAAAATAAATTTCAGGTCTCATAAGTGTGGAACGCCAGGCAAATCCCCCTCTGAAATGAAATCTTACAGACCAATTGCGCTATTGCCTATAATTTCAAAGCTATATGAAAAGCTGATATTAAAAAGAACAACTGAAATTATAATTGAAAAAGAACTAATACCGGAACATCAGTACGGCTTTAGAACAAATCACTCGACTATTCAGCAGATACATAGAGTTGTCCAAAAAATAGAACGCAGCCTGGAGGAAAAGAAAGTCTGTGACTCGGCATTTCTAGACATCAGCCAAGCGTTTGATAAGGTGTGGCACGAAGGACTTATTCACAAAGTAAGAGCAAAATTTCCATATCCGTACTATAAATTAATAAATTCTTTTCTCCAAGAAAGACACTTCCAAGTAAGAATTGGAAATGAAGTATCCGACATCCATCCAGCTACTGCTGGAGTCCCACAAGGGAGTGTGCTGGGACCACTCCTTTACTTAATATATACCGCAGATCTCCCAGTGCTCGAAGGAAGCCTAGTAGCGACGTTTGCGGATGATACAGCCATACTTTGTGATAACCTCTGTCCTGATGCTGCTTGCAACAATCTCCAAAATTCAATCAATGAAATATCCGCATGGTGTAAGCAGTGGCGGATAAAAATCAACGAGGAGAAATCAAAACGTGTACTTTTCACCAACAGAAAGATCCTACCTAAGGACGTTACCATCAATCATAAAATATTGCCACCAAGTGACAGTGTCAAATACTTAGGCATTCATCTTGACAAAAAATTAACCTGGAAAAAACACATCCAGACTAAACGGAATGAATTACAATTAAAAGTACGGCAGATGTACTGGTAAATTGGACGCCGCTCTAACTTATCATTAGAAAATAAAATGCTAATCTATAAACACATTTTAGCCCCAGTATGGAAATATGGATGTCAAATTTGGGGCTGCAGTGCCAGGACAAATTTAGCAGTAATACAACGGCTTCAAAATAAAATATTAAGGATAATGGCAAATGCTCCTTGGTTTATATCCAATAAAACCCTTCACAGTGATCTAACCATTTCGTATGTTGCTGACGTTATAAGAGAAGAAGCGACGAAACATGCTATGCGATTACACGATCACCCAAACAGGACAGCAGTCAATCTGCTCGATAATTCAACTGAAGTACGACGGTTGCGGAGAATAAAACCACTAGGCTTAGTAGAATAAATAATTAGGTATCCCTTTGCTGGAAGGAATGCCGTTCAAGTGATTTAAAGTCAAAACTTCCTCTGATAGCTCTAGCAGCTAGGTGTGGAAAAAAAAAAAAAAAAAATAAGTGTGGAACGACGAAATCCACTTTCGCAGCAATCTTCGTGCATCCACATTTTACAATCTTCATAAATCGCATTTCGGCCTCTTCTCATTGTAATAACTTACTTTACAAGCAGAACAAAAGTCTTCAAACTCTTCCTCTCCCGAAGATGTGTATCATCGTAGAGTACATCACCGACTCATCAGAAGTATTACTTTGATCTGTTTCCTTTTTTTCGTTTTTACCGCTAAATCAGCGTTAGTTAGAATTGTAGCATACCGGTTTATTTAATCTTGGCACTAGTCTTCGAAAGAGCATTCGACCGCATCGTTATCGTTTGTGCAATGTTCTGTAGCATCAATTTCGTCGGCTACGATCGGAGTAGAATTAGCCCCGGCGACATCAGAAATTGCATAAACATAATCTGGAATAATTTGCGGGCTGAAAAGAAGTGTAAACACCATCGCTCACAGTTGCAGCTAACGTCGAAGTACTTCTTAGAAGCTCGCCGAACTGATATCTTGCGACGCGCCTACCAGGATGATTAAATATCCAGTTACCTGCAGCTGCTTTCCAATGGCTTTTTAGAGATTTAAAGAAAGATCTATACAAAGGCCGCAAATAGTGAGTGGTGTGACTCGGCGAGCGCAGCGAAATAATCTCATTTTCTTTTGCGAAATCTAAGACGCGCATGTCAGAGCAATAAGAACTATGACCATCCAAAATTAGCAATACTTTGCCAAAAAGTCTTTACAAGGCAAAAAATGATCTTTAAGCCACTCCAAAAATATATCTGCAGTTACGTATACAGATTTTTGGTTAACATTTTTACCTTAGAACCTGAGGTGGCAGATCACCTTCAAATTCATTCCTAAAACGTTGCCTTTAATGATGCACTAAGATGGAATGACGTGGCCTTTTCCACTGCAACACGTAATCACAGTGGTAGTTTCACCTCTTTCTGCAGATGTTGCCGAGTGAACATCTTTGGCTCCTTTAGTAGCTTTAACTTTTCCAGCTTCATTTTATTCATCTATATTCCAGTTTCATCCATATTGTATATTTTAACAGGTGTCAAAACGAAATCGTACTTTTTATAAATTTCTTGAAGTAGTTGAAAATATCCATCTACCTCATTTCTGTCTATACCAAGACTTCTAGTTATCGAAACTCCTTGAGCTTTTCTGACAGAACAATCTTTCAAAAAATTTTTGAACCCATCAGTAGATCTGCGGTGGGAAACTCGGTTCGCGATATGTTTAGGATAATTTAAAATTTACAACTAGTACATTTATCGAATAAAAAACGATTGCGACTATACTTGATCGAAATTAACTTCTTGCACCACGTCGAGCGGCAAAGACATAAAATGATGGCCAATTTGGCTTACTTTTACTGATCGATCCGATGACCAAGCTTGAAACTGGTCTATTCCTGACCTCTTCCGAAACTAAAATCTGACTCACTTTTTGTCCTTTCGGTGAATTCGTGCCTATTTTTGCAATCCCACTCTTCTCGCGCCAACACGCTCGTTTTGCGATTCACCTCTAACCGACAACAGATTCAGTCACGCGCGCATTCGCACTCGCACCATTTATTCTAAATTATGTTTTTCATTTTATTTTTATATTATTTTTCTCTATGTTATTTTATTTTATTTTTCTTCCCCTTTTTTATGTGAAATGCATTTGATCCACCTAATGGACACATTACAGTATATTTTACTAACTTATCTTCATATTTTTCCATAGAACTAGAAGCTTCAAGCTACATGATGTACATTTGTCCTTTATATGTCGTTGTAACGTACGGAATGGAATATTGTATTCTTTGGCGGTTTTCCAAACATGTATTTTTCCATCACGAACCAAACTGATAGCTTCGGTTAAACTGTCCTTACTCCATAACGGTTGATTTGTTTTTCTTTTGTAATTCCGTGCCATGATGGAGCAAACAGAAAAAAGGAAACAGAGAAGAAAATAACGTAAATACAAAGTAAAATAAAATGAAAATTTAGCTGCTATGAAGTAGCGATCAAATAACACCGCGAGAAACAAAATTTATTAATCTCTATCGAGATAATAAGAAAACGGTCTCACCGGTCTGCTGGAATAATAGATTACCAAGTTTACAACGAGAACGCGAGCGAACAAGAGATAACGAACTTGTCGTACAACTCACAACTGTACATTATATAACTCAGTGTTCATATAGAGTGAGTCAAAAAAACATTTGTACGTACACGGTATGACTCAGTCAGTCAATGATGCAAGTGGGAAGTGACTCAACGGGAAAAACTTGCATCGAAGCTAGAAATGATGATATCGAAATGTGTGGCAAATGTTATCAGTCAATTGCAAGTGCACACAGTTCTATGATTCCACCGAAGACGAGAGAAATACCATGTTCACATTTCTTCACTCCTTTTTTTTTACACATTATTTTTCAATTTTTGGGGTAAAATGCCAGTGGCGTTTTGGCCTCACATGTTTTGTGGCGTATTGCCCCCACTGCTCGTAGAAAACAAAAAAGGAGATAAATAAAGAAATAGTAGACAGTGCAAGGAATAAGGCGGATAAAGACCCAGAGACATCAATTTACAAAAAAATTTATTTCTACAATATTTCAATTTTTCACAATTATAAAGCAATTGATTTATATCTCCTAAAAAGTTATTTGTGCTAGGTTGACTACTGATTATTACATAGTCTACATATTGTAGTGACATATCTACGAAGAAAATAAGGGAGAACTGCAGTAGATACATGAACATACCGTGGGAATATCGGGAGACGTGACTGAACAATACTGAAATGCATGCCCCTTTTCATAGCTGATGGCCAGTGATCAATCCAATCGACATAGTGATTATGTTTAATTTCAGCGTTTATGTCCCCGCATGAAATATATGGATATTCAATACCTAATGAAGATGCCTCTCTAGCAGCAACATCAGCCGCTTCATTGAGTTTTAATTTTGCATGACCTGGAACCCAACAAAACTACAAAACGACACCTTGCAGGATTTCCAATTAATATCATCAACGTTAGATTTATCTTTCCCTACACAGAAACCTCCTTTTAGGGGCATCAGACGGTCCTACGCCGCGTTCTTACGGTAGAATGCGGAATGCTCAATTGCACACCAAGCCGATTTATCCACATTTTGAACTTTTCGACGCCCCCCCCATCTCTGGACCACTTCCGAGCTCTTAAAAGAGCGAATGCAAAATCCTGATTTACTCTCGAAAACGTTAAAAAGGCGTTTTGGGCTGCTTTCTGTTCTTCCATTTCCAGATATCCTCCTCATTCACAGATCTGGAGGCTGCCTAAGGCTTTTCAAAAGCCTCAGTCCTTAAATCCTTTTACTTCCTCGTTCCGGCGAACAAACTAGCTGTTTTTGTTGATTGTGTCGTTCTGTCTTATGTTCCTAACGTTGATGAATTTGACCTTTCTCCCTTCGCTGCAAGCCATTCTGAGCATTTTCTAACTTCTCCGTTCACTTTTAATGAATTGTTATCAGCGTTCCCAAAAAAATCTAATTCTTCTCCGGGGATAGATGGATTATCTTATACTGTTCTCAAGAATCTTCCTGAATACTATTTTGAAATACTTTTGAATCTATTCACCTCTATTCTCCATCTTGGTTCCGCTCCTCCGTCGTGGAAATCCTTTATCGTCGTTCCCATCCCCAAGGATAGAAATTCCTCGTCTTTTCGTTTCATTTTTCTCGCAATTTGTTTGAGGAAACTTTTCGAGTCCATGTTGAACCGGCCGCTAGTTTGGTGGCTGGAAAACAGTAATGCCTTGCTCAACAACATGTATGGTTATCGTTCTGGTTGAGGTCCTACTGATTGTGTTTCCTTCTTCTTGTCTCACATCTATAAATCGTTTATCCAAAAAAATTATACCCTAGCTACCTTCGTTGACATTTATAGTGCCTTTGGCAGCGTCCACCTTCCAAATCTTAAGAGCAAAATTCCATCTATCAATTTACCTTCCCACTTCACATCCTTAATTATGGGTCTCTTCCAAAACAGAACTGTTATTCTAAGATCTCCTTCCTCTTCAATGAAAAGTGTTTCGGGGCCTCCCACAGGATCCCAGCCCTGCCCTCTTTAATATTTACTCTCCCGGTGTTGCCTCTCCTAATCTACCTTTTGTTTCCTTATTTTTCGCGGATGCCATTCTTCTTTTCACAGCTGCTCCTAGCATTCTGAACACTTGCAATAATATGCAAGTATCCTTGTATATTCTTCAAAGTTCTCTTCTTCAGATTCACCTGTTGATCTCTCCTCCAAAATCTTCATGCATGGTTTTCACGTTTTGTTCCTACAATTCTGCGTCAATCAACATAACTATCGACAATTTACACCGGTTATTTCTTCCTTCCGCTACCTAGGAATTATTCGAAATAGTTGCTTATCCTTTACTGAACATCTAAATTACCTCCATTCGTCTACTCTAGAACATCTGAATATCTTAAAAGCTCTATCTTCTTCCCTTCGAGGAGGTGGCCTTATGGAACTTCTTATGCTCTACAAATCCATTGTTCGATCCAAACTTAATTTATGCTATTTTCTGTACGGTAATCTGCTCGTTCTCTCCTGGCTAAATTAGATTTGGTTCAGAATGCATGTCTAGGCATCTTGAAATCCATGCCTAATACTAAGATTCTGGCAAATGCTGCTCCTTTATCTATTCGTAGATCTTATTTTGCGTATCGGTTCCTTATTAACCGTTTTCAAATTTAACCAAATAATCTTACGCGCTGCATATTCTTCTCTCCTGCAAGATTAGCGTTTTTCCTCTAATAAGGTTCCCATTCTCTGCTACATTGCCTCTGATTTTATTAAGTTCTCACCCTTCTTCTTGTCATTCGACAAACTTCCACTTGTTCATTTTAAGTTGTCAAATGTTATTTCTTCTCCTAATCTTTTTTCCTTCTCTTCTTATGTAAAATAGCTTCTAGCCCATGCAATAGTTTATGAATTTGACCAAGCGTTTATTTCTATCCATACTCCAATTTTTATGAATGAGTCCAAAACGGCACACAAAGTGTGGGTGCATCTGTCTATATTACTGCTCTTAATCATTCCAGCTTATTCAAAATTCCTTCATTTTGTTCCATAGACATTGGCATTATTACGTTCCGTTGAACTTATTCCATCTGTTGCTCATTGCAAAATGTTTCTCTTTTAATTTCTGATCGTAAAAGCGTTCTTCAGTGTATCTCCTCTCCATATGTTCCTTCTGATCCTATTATTTTGCGCATCCGATCTGTAATCTCCAGCCTTTGCAGTTCGCAATCATTAATCATCGATTTTCTTTGGATCCTTTATCATACGGGATTGCGGATAATGAAAAGGCCGATTATCTTGCCTGTTCAACTATTTCTTCTGGATAAATATCGCAAAAGGTATCCAAAATGCCAATTGAAAATCTTTTTATAGATTATCCTTCTGCAATCCTATTTCACAATATTTTCCATTTATCCTAATCGGTCAGCTCAAGCCTGGTACTTGGATTTTCCGCAACTCCCCCATTCCATCATGTCCGTTATCTCACCAGTAGACTTCCTGCTTCATTTTATCGTTCTTTTATTCTCTCGTATGTGTCCGCTGTGTCTCGATAACACAGTCGTATGCGATTATGCCTTCTCGAGCTCCTCTCTATCATCTGAAAGGGCAGTTCTATGCTTAGAGCTGCTCTCACATGATATTCCAACTCCATATTGTGTGTCCTTTATTTTTTCTTTACAGTCAACGTTGATCATCCTAATTGTAGCAAAATTCCTATCTTCTACACTTCATCATATTGAAATCTAATCTGTTCAGTAGTTCCTTTTGATTCTGCCATTTCTGTCTTATCGTCTCCAATTACTTACGATAAAATCCTCTCTAAACGAAGAGTACGCTCTGATGTTGCAGTTACAGCTATAAACACACACACACACACACAGTTTGTAGTTAATATTGCGGGCTGCTGTCACGTTTGTGGTCGTAATGTTAGTGAATTCCTTGTCAGTCGGCACCGGGGGCGCTGCTGTTGCTGTGTGGTCATGGTGTTGGGCGCAATTTCTATTCGTTTCTTCTTGATTCACAGTTATCGGCGTAATTTTTAATAAACGTTGATAAGAGTGTTGGGCACTCACACAAAGGACATATTTGCCCTGTGAAACCCACAACATATTTTTAAAATAGATAGAAAAAAAAAAAAAAAAAAAAAAAAATATTCTTCGTAATTTAGAGAATTATAAACTCTATAGTGACAGAGAACAGCCATTGAACTTTCGGATCACCTTCTACAGCGCGCTACTGTGTTCTGAATAGTTTTGGCGCTTGAGACTCTGACTGCTTTTGAAACATCCCGTGTTTCTTCTTCTTCCTTAATTGTACTCTGTTTCCTTCGCCGGTCGGTACTCTCTGCAATCGCAGATGTGGACATGGTATTGGATAGCAATCTCCTTCTGTTCTTCACTTCGGCACTGTCATTCTTCCTTGCATAAGTTTGCCATTTAACGACTCTGATTGTCGTTGTCTCTCCATCCTCAGTATAGTGTTCTTAGTCAGGCTCCATTCCTTGAAATTCCTAATTGCTACTATTTGCGCGTGTTGATGGATAATCGTTCGTTGTTAACAAGCCCGGGGAATAAGAAAAAAATAATACATTTTTATCTTACTTAATAACTGTGTTCCCCATTTTTCTTGCAATGCTGTTGGAAATGGTTAAAATATGCGATATATAATTTTCGTGTTCAAGAGTATATGGTGCATTGCTGTTATGGTGTCGACCGATTGTTTGGGAAGTAGCTATGCGTGAGTTATTTGTATGGTCTTAATCTGTGTGTGTGTGTGTGTGTGTTTTTTGGTCTATTAATCCTATTTTTTAGCATTGTTTTGAATGCTTTTCTATTTCATGTGCGATGTCGGATGAAATGAATCCGATGAAAACCTATATACTCTGCCATGTTCACGGATGCCCGTATGACTTGAAATACAAAAGGAATTAACGTTTTTTCCATGCTTAAATTATACATAACGCGAACGATAGAAGAAGAGAAACAAGATGAATTGGGGAGTTGAAGCAGCTGAATTTATTAGGATAAGAACATTTTTAGAAGAGTTAGGGTATACGGGAAACGGAGAAGGATAGCATTACTGGATGGTGAGCAGAGAAACTTAAAAGAAGAGTGCAATAAGTTATTAATGGCTGCTCTAGCTTCATACGAAGATTCCCTCATCTGTAAAGCAAAGGTCATAATAACGAAGTCGAAAGGAAATAAGTTGAAGGTGTTTGCTGATTATTTCATGACGCTTTTTTCAGATTTTTACAAGGTCGTAAGTTACACGTAATGTAGACAGTCAGGAACCATACGATATTACACCGGTGCAGAATTTAAAAAATCTGGATGCTATGTTGTTATCAGTACATTCGATATTGCGCAGTATTTAGGATTTACAATTAAAGCGCTGTAATTCGATTTTTAGGCATTTATTACGAACACGAAGTGGTGGTTTTCATTTTGATGCGATATAATAATTTACTGTATCCGTAGTAGGTCTGATACTACCACAACCGATCGTATATCTAATATGTAGACGGTGTAATTTAATCAAAGCACGCTTATCATTCATTTTCAGTACGTTCAGTAAAGAAGCACATTTGTTTTTGAATGTTTCTTTGCGATAGATCAAGGTTTCTTATTGAAGAGAAATAACCGCGACAAATACTTTACGTAAACGTGAACAAAATTTAAAATTTTCACGGACTTTGACTTTTATTCCGTAGCCTTTTATTTGATCCGACGATTAACCTTTGCCGATACGAGGAGAATAAAGATGATCCGAACGGTGGTCCACCTTGGAGTAAAAGATCGATCGTTATTCACTGGCCGTAGGCTTTCTTCTTGATTGATTTTTTCTTCCCCCTCCCGTTTCCAAGATCAACATTTTCTAATGACGATGCGCATTCCTTTTAGCGTCGATACATGACGGTCCATTAACCGACACGATAGAATTTAGGTACGCGCACATTTTCGCTTGCGCACCACCGTCTATTCCATTTTTTTCCTTGTTTTTTAAATTTGTAATTTGATTTTACTTTTGTATTGCAACCGTAATGTATTACAAACTAGATCGTTGTCAATAGAGACGATCTTTTTTTAACGAAATAACGAAATCTTCCGGTCACCAACGTACTATTGCGTAACCTTTTTCCTCGATTCACGTTTCAAATTATTTTTCTATAATATGTTTTCGTACTTCCAGTTTTTAACACTGAAAATTCGAAGAAGGCTATTGATTCCGTTGAAAATTTCCAAAAGCCATTCATCGGATTCAAATCGCTGTTTAATTAATGTCTCCAGGTTTTTTTTTTTTTTTTAAAAGTAATTTCGCTATAGTATTCGAACGTTGTGTTTAAAATTGCATCTTACTTTTTCGCTATTTTCAAAAAGCAATGTACGTGCGGATAGTCTTCACGGAAGAAAATTATTTATGCAGAAATGGATGATGAAATTCGCGAAATGCTATAGATGACTGTAGATAACTGCGTAGTACGGGTTATTTTGCGGAGCGTGTGTTATTTAAATTAAATGAATTCTTCTAACTTGCACGTATATTAGGATGACGGTTTTGGCATTAATAAGTGAGCTTATACTGTCGATGGTTATATATAATGAAGTGCTGTAATTCAAGATGGCGTCTATGAACTATAAATTAGTTTAACGAGCTTGATAAAAAGAATATAAATGAGGTGAATAATTGCCAACTAGCTAATTCGTGAAGTTGCCTCATTAATTTTAATGCGACCGTCTCACTCTGGCCCCTATCGTGCCTTCTTCTACCTTTATTATTATTACTATACCGCTCTTGTTATGATTACCATATTCTTCTTTTTTCAAACATCTCTTCCTGCCTGAACTCTTAGCTCTCCTTCCCGCCGTATCGCGCTCTTTCTATTTTTATTTCGGGCTAGCACTTTTTTTTTTCTTTTCTAGCGCTCATTTACGTCAACGTAAATAAATATTATTTATTTTTTCTTTTGGAAAAAACGTTATATAATATCTGTCTGTCTTTATCATATATATATATATATATATATATTAGGTGTGTGTGTGTTGTAATATTGCGTGCGTGTTATGTGCAGGCATAATACCGAAAATCTTTCGGGGCTACACGTAAATTATGTACATATTGTAATTTGAATGCCATTAACGCGGTAAAAGTAAATAGATGTGTTGAATATTAAATACTAAAGTCTTCTTTTCGAAATATTACTTTATCGCTCGTAGATGCTGGTCTGTTAAAATATTTCAATAATTTACCATGTTTATTTCAAACTTTTAGGGTGCTTTAGAGTTTTTGTACACGCTAGAAATACCCATTTTTCAATTAGCACACCACGCAGATCGAAAATATTGTTACAAACTATAAATTATTCAAGCCGTTTTTATATTATCCTGTTGTAATTCGACTAGCAGACCAAATTATTGATTTCAGCTTGGAAGTGCAAAACTTATTTACAAGATACCGAATTTTTATCGTTGGAAAAATTATTTTTATTATCGATCAAACACTTTCCTGGAATATATTTGGAATTTTGTTTTAACTACACAAGGAACACGTCGAGGTTTTTAAGTCATTTCGTTTAACCATATTTTCGGTATATTTTTATTTTATTACGTTAGACGAATCGTATCACGCGCGTCAATATTTTACGTTAATGTGCAAGCTTTATTTTAACAACGGATTATTATACTTTATTACCCTATACCACCCGAAATAATCGTCATCTTATTTAAATGAATTACCCGCTTTGGAATTATTATGCTAAAACAGCTATGTGCTAATTTGTTAACTAATTTTGTTAATTCGTGAAAATTTAACTTAGTTTTAGCAGAATTGCGATTAATTTCGTAGTATTTATATTTTTAAATAAATTCTTCGCTCAATAACATTTTTAATACGCTTGCAACGCTTAAATATTTCGAAAAATATTTCGAGAAGACCATTCAAGGTAATTAACAGTTACGCAGAGGTGTCACTATAGTTACGTTCTTCAACAATTTAAAATGTTAGACGCGATGATGTAAAATTCCCTATGCTATCTTTGTCAAATAAATCGTTATTCGGTTACAACGATATATTGATGAAAATTTAGCAAAGGAAAATACTGCGACCAATTTGTTTAATTAATCTGTAAATACCGAAATATTCTAATTGCGATATTTAAGGGGAAAAGCGCGCGAAATTTGCATGCAAACTGAAAGTTGTCTTTAATTATTTCGATGCGATTTGCTTTTCTACTAAGCAGGGAAATATGCTCTCTCTTCATTCCACATAATTCGTATAATACGGAAAACTCAGTAGCAGCGGTTTGTTTTCGAAGAATTGTAGACGACATAATTGGTTTAAAAGTTGTTCGAAAAATAAGAATGAAGGTCATGGAAATCAATCAGTGGTAACTGTATGGCCAGGTTGCAGTGTAAAATTTCGCAGTTCGCCATGGAAATATTTCGGTCATTTGATGTAGGTAAATAATTTATGTATGCTAAATGCGTGCATTGAAAGCTATTATGAGAATGGCACGGCTTTTTCAGGTTCTCGATATATAATTCGCAATAAAATTCTGCAGCCCTCAAATACGTAAATAAATTACATGAAATTAAATGTTTGAGCAGTAAACTAATTTAGAATCAACAAACTACTTTTGTTGAAAAGAAATTGTAAAAATTAAATGTCTACCCGCGTTATTTATGCGTATCCAGTCTTATTTAACCTGTTTCGCTGTGTGTGAAATTGTAGCTTTTTTTTTTTTTTTTTTTTTTTTTTTTTGCTATTAGGGCTATCAGATTCTGTCACCGAAATTGAAAAGAATAATTTTTATGATTAACCATAAACCAACTCAGTCACGTGTAGGCTTTAGGGGATTTTTCAAACACATCCATTTAAAAAATTGCACACCGTGGACCATGTATAATAAATAATCCGATAAAACAGCCAAAGTCTGAAATAAAAATTGAAAATTAAATAAATATAAAAAAAAAATATATACTAAATGAAAACAGAAATTCAAATTTCCCAAATCGACTTCGATGTGCAACCGCAATTTAAAAATACGTTTGTAACATAATTTAAACAGGCAGCGATATTATTTATAATACATATATGTATACGTATGTTTTAGTAAAATTCTGTGTATAAAATATTAAATATAAACTCACCGCTTATATCATTTGTCTACCGGTATATGTTTTTATAATTTCCGTATATACACATAGTATAAGATAACGCGGTAGCCCAGTAGTTAAAGTGCCTAGCTATCAAACCAGAGAGGTATAATAGGTAATCGAGATACTTGTCTCATTCCGGATCCAAGTCGTTCTCAAGTCTATACCTAATCTGAAATTTAATATTGGTTATACCAGAGAAATCTGGGAAAGTAAAGGCGGCCGAAAGGAAGGAACTGGTTCCAATATTCTCATCAGATCTATTAGGTTTAGTACATTAAGAAGAGCTTAATTTCACAATCCACGATACCTTATCAAGGGTTGGGACTTACTTGTATTAGATAAACTCCTTCATGCTCGTATTTTATCATTATAAGACCAAATCTCGTCGGTCCAGCTACACTGCTGAGCTCCTTACTCAGAAAAAAAATCGATATCTACTTGCCTGAATGGGTTCACGAAAAAACCTATTACTTTTTTTTTTTTTTTTTTTTTTTTTTATGGCCCAGCTCGCACCTTTTGGCCATTAATCCTCGTTTCCAGTTATATTTCCATTTTCGTATCTTTTATATATTTATACAGACGCTTACATTCATACGAATATGGCTGTTCTACAATTTCTAACACTGTCAGTGGCAATGTATACCGACTCGTCAATAGACACCTAATAAGGCTCCTTCTTTCCTCTTCGTATTCTACGCACTGCCATACTAGATGCTCCAAACTTCCGATTTCTCCGCAGTTTTCGCAGGCCTCATCATTTAATATACCCCATTGAAAAAGTTTATTCGGAGTCCGATAGTGTCCCACTCTTAATCTACTTATACACGTAATATAATCTCTCTCTAAATCACAGTCAGAGAACCATGTTCGTCGGAAGTTGCCCCTATTAATCATATAATATTTTTTCCCTTTCTGTATACTACTTTCTTTATAATTCGCATTCCATCTTTCGTACATCCTATTTTTTATTTCCATCCGATACTCTTCCCAATTTAATTTGATTAGCTGCCTTCTACCGGTACGTGATCTAGTTAATGCGTCTGCCATTTCATTTCCCCATATCCCTACATGCCCAGGTACCCATTTAAATTTAACCGTAACTTTTTGTCGATCTAATTTATATACTAACCTTCTAATCTTAGCTTCAATGTTATACATCTTCCTGGGGTTTATGTTACTTAATTTGCTTAATACCGCCAGAGAGTCCGAAACTATCAGAATTTTATTTTCTCTATCCCTCCTCAATTGTTCCAGTGCCATTCCAATTGCGTATAGTTCCACCATAAATGATGATCCAACATATGCAAATTGATGCACTCTTGACACATTTTTTCCTGGGTAACAGAATGCCGAGGCGTAATGTTCCGCTTTCCTGTCCACTGATCCATCTGTAAAAATTATTTCATAATCCCCGTAACTCTCGTATATCTTTTCATTAAATTGTACATTATTACTTTTGTTATCTAGTCTTTCGATGTCTTTTCCTATATCGACCTTCAACGGTGTCCAACACTCCTCCCATTCCATACTATACACTTGAGACTTGAGGTTGCTTACTATGTTTAAGTGCCCCCATTCCTTACAACTGTTAATGAGCGGATTAGGAGGCCTATTTTCCCAATATCTGCATTGCTTAGAGTTGTTTGTACTATGTATATTTCCCATAATTTGATTTTTAAGAAAAATTTATCTGATATGTACCTCATGCGATATTCTATCGGAGGTTCCGCTGTTTCTGCTAATATACAATGTGTTGGTGTCGACTTCATTGCTCCGAGACAAACTCTCACTGCTTTACTTTGTATTGTCTGAATTTTTTTAAATTTACTTTTACTAATGTTGATAAAGGGGGATATACATATAGTCTATATGGGATCTTATTAATGCTCTATAAATATTTAACATATTACTCGGGTGGGCCCCCCATTTTATTCCCGCTATTGCACGCAATAGATTTGTACCCTTCTCGCACTTCTGTTGTAAATACCTAATTTCATTCGTTCAGCTCATCTTTCCATCGAACATTACTCCCAAATATTTGCATGAGGGTTTAAATTGTATAGATTTATTATTTAACTTTATTAAGGGAGAACTTACCATTCTTCTCCTAGTAAATATTACTCCTTGCGTTTTCATTACATTAATTTGCAATCTTAAATCACTTAAAATGTTTTGTATTTCCAAAATTGCTTTTTGAATTTTTTTAATTGCATGATTTTGTGTTGCTGCAGAGGCATAGACCACTATATCATCCGCGTATTGCATCAGTCTAATATATTTTCTTTGTACTCGATCCATCTCATGTGTATATATAGTGAACAGCAAAGGACTTAGAATGCTGCCCTGCGGTAATCCTTTCCCTGACCACACCGCATCGTGTATTTTTTGGTTGAATCGTGCGATCAATTTTCTGCCATTATAATAATTATATATCCACCGTGACACTACATAAGATGCCCCTATTTTCTGTAACTGTTTTATTAATATTGGTAAATCTACATTGTCGTAAGCTGCCTTTATATCTATAAAAATGGCCATAGTATACCAATTTTTAGCTAACATTTCTGAAATGTCCATTGTAAATTTAGTTAACGCTTCCCTAGTTCCTGAATCTTTTCTAAATCCATACTGTACTTTTGGAAATTTATTTTTTTTAAAAATCCACCACGTTATTCTTTCTTTTATAATGCTCTCTAAGGTCTTCCCAACACATGACAATAACGCTACTGGCCTGTAAGACTGATAATTATTCGGTTGTTTATTTGGCTTAATTATAGGACATACGAAGTGCTCTTTTCACGAAAAGGGACAAATCCCCCCTAGTAGTGATAAATTAAAAATATCTAACAGTATCTTTCTGCCTCCTGTTGGAAGAAGTCTTAATGCCTCGTACGGAATACCATCTACCCCAACACTTGTATTTTTTTTATGATGTAAAGAGTTTTCTAATTCTTGCATAGTAATTTTTTTATTAAAAAATTGATCATTATTATTATAATACACGTTCAACAGAACATTAGAAGTATCCACCGGGCTCTCGAACTGTTCCATAAATTCTTTTATTCAATTTATATTTTCCTTGCAATTAGAGACTACTTCTGGCTTTTTGAACCATTTAATCCTCTGCCACATCTCTCTTAAGCTTATCTGCGGTCCAATTTTATTACAGTACTTTTGCCATTCTTTCTTTTTAATATTCTCAATATATTTTTTCGTGATGGCTTGTTGTTTTTTATACTTTATGTAGTTCTGCATTGAAGGCTCCCTATTAAATCTATGCAGGGCAGTTCTTCTTAATGCTACGAACCTATTACATTCTTCGTTCCACCATGTCTGGTAACGTTCTTTTTCTTTTGTTCTATTTCTTTTATTATCTTTATAGACACTGTAATTAATTGTATTTTGTATCATACCCGCAAATTCGTTAGCTAAATTGTTACAAGATGTGGCAGCGATTTCGTCTCTGCAGTAATCTTTTAATTTATCATTTATTGCCATTTCATATTTCTGCCAGTCTATCCTATTCATTGACACCGTCTGGTGGTTACTTCCATGCTCAATTTTATTTCTTTTAAATTCTACTCTTTTAATTTTCGTTATTATTGGGTAGTGGTCACTTCCGATAGGATCTGATAAGACTTCATAATCCAACTTGGTGGCAAAATTTGCAGATGATAATATTAAATCTAAGTTATTATTTTCCCTACCATAACCTGCAATATGTGTTGGTTGATCTATATTAATTTCATATAGTTGTTTCTTATTTATAAATTCTTCCAGGTATTTTCCCTCTGTATTTATTCTCGTACATCCCCATGCTGTATGCAACTATGGATTACGAGAACTATATATAACCTGTAAACTTTATGCATAAAATTGAAATTTCAGCTCGCATTTATATAAAGAATCACCAAATGACTTTTTCGAACAAAACACGTTTTAATATTATACTCGAATCTTGGCTAGTTATAATAACTGAGTAGTATTTTACAAGGAAAAATAATTACCGACTAAATATTTCCTAGGTGCGATTAAGAACAGACATGCTTATCAGTAATGAAAAGCCGTATCTTGAACTTGTTTATCTCGCGATATAGTCAATTTTTTGTTCATCCCTGTTTTCCGGTTTACTTTTATATTATAATACTAACACAGGGCAACAAATGCTTTTTTTTTTTTTTTTTTGGCATCGGAAAATTTAGAACTGATTTTGGATGTATTTGATGAGCTGAATTCAAAAATACCTAGCATTTTTTTTGCAGCAGCTATAGTTTTCGAGATACAGGTTAATTGATTTTTATTTTTATAAAAGGCGCAAATAATGAAATAATGGTACCTTTACAGGCTTAAACGTGGTACCTAAAACTAGATTATATTAGGCAATAAAAATTGCCGATAACCGTATAATTTAGATCTTCTATAACTGCCTAACCCCCACTGTTTCACCGATATATATTACCCGGTATCTGCCATCCGGTTCAGTTTACAATTAAGTTTGCGTAATTGCAGTTGTGCACCCACGTAATTTGTTATATGTGTGGCGAATACCCTTTAAAAGAAAGCTGAAAACGTATTTCTGCCTTTGTGAAACGGTGTTATCTTGCTTATTTCGGCGTTCACTTGGAAAACCAAAATAAAGCTTGAGCTCCATATGTTATTGTTAGATTGCCGTTAATGATAGAAATTACAGCATGTAGATAAACCAAAAGAAATTATGTAATAATTAGATAAATTCTTGCTAAAGTCCTAAAAAGGACTATTTCATACAGTAGATCGCAATTTCGGATTAATAAAATTAAATAACAAAAATGTTCGTTTACAAAACAACTCACTTCGGATCCGGATAAAAGTTAACATAACAATAACACAACAAAAAAACGGTAAAAGAAATACGGCATCAGCTTGGTGGAAAGAAAAAGACGAAAGCTATATCTACACAAAAAATATCGCTGGCTATTAAAATTTATACATAAAAATTATAAAAAAGTAAACGAAAATAAAGATCAAATAATGTAACATACAATAAAACGGAACAAAAAAAATTAAGTAAACTAAAGTAAATAAACAAATTACGCAAACTGCAATTGTAATCTAAACAGCATTCCCCCACCAGTGAGCGTAGGGAACGTTAATCTAGGGTTGCTTCGCAAGAAGTACAACGGATGAAATAGCTCGCTTCTTTACAACACCTTCTGAGAGGACCGCTACTGTTCGAACAAGTCCTTCTGAATCCGGATACAACTCCACGATTTTTCCATACTTCCAGAAAGCAGGTTTAAGTAGATCGTCCTTTAATAATACAATATCATTTAATGTTAAGTTAGATCTCGAGGTCTGCCACTTATTTCTGGTTTGAAGCTGAGACAAGTAATCTCGGCTCCAAGCAGACCAAAAGGAACGCACCCGACGTTGTAAATCCAAATATTGTTGACCAATTTTGGTTCCAGCTGTAGAATCTGTTTCAGGCGGTGCACAAAGTGAATCACCAATAAGTAAATGGCCCGGTGTAATGATTTCAATTTCATTATTATTGGTCGTATACGTCAATGGTCTAGAGTTGAGAATAGCTTCAATACGAGCAAACACAGTAGCATAGGTTTCAAAATTATACACTTGTTCTTTCATAACACGAACAAGATGGTGTTTGGCTGATTTGACAGCGGCTTCCCAGAGTCCGCCAAAGTGTGGGGCTCGGGGTGGGATAAAGAGCCAGCGGATATTTTCAGATAATGCATAGTGGGTTATTTCTGTACTGTTCAACTGAAGACAATTACTGCATCCAACAAAATTTGTTGCATTGTCAGAATAAATGTGGGAAGGCCTTCCACGTCTAGCCACAAATCGGTGCAAAGCATTTAAAAAATCTTCCGTTCTCAAAGATGAAACAATCTCAATATGGCATGCCCGTGACGAAAAACATACAAATATGGCCGCATATATTTTGAAATGAACCCTTGACCTATGTCCAACGGCCTTACAATCAAAAGGGCCCATGAAATCGATTCCAACATGCATGAAAGATCGGCTAGGATTAATTCGAGCAGCTGGAAGCTGAGCCATCAATTGAGTCTGCGTCTCAACCTTATATCGGATGCAGGTAACGCAACGGTGAATAACTCCCTTTATTACATTTGTAAGGTTTCCATGAAAATGATATCGTGCACGTAAGTGGGCTGTCAAAAAATTCCTAGTAGCATGATAAAATTTGAAGTGCAGGTGTCGAACCAATAGAATCGTAAAATGATGATTGGCAGGTAATATGAGAGGATGAATCTTATCATAAGATAAATTTGCTTTCTGAAGTAGACCTCCAACTCGAATAACTTGATTAGCGTCCAAAAAAGGCATCAACGATCTTAAAGGGCTGCGCTTACCCACAGGTTCCAGTCGTTCTAATCGGGCATATTCCGCCGGAAAGGTTGTTTTCTGAATGAGTCGGATGATAGCTATGTGAGCATGGTTAACAATCTCGGTAGTAACAGCTAATGCCGGCTTCATATGTAGTCTAAAGGATCGAGCTAATGCGAGAATGCGCGATACCGTAATAGTATGAAGAAAACCGATGCAGAAACGAATCATCCAAAAGTATTCTAGAATCGGCAGAAACATTACATGCAAGCTTGATTGCAGCTTTTTCTAGGTTAAAAGCAATGTCAATAGTCGGCATGTGTGAAGACTCTAAGGATTCCGATAAAAGGAAAGAAGGACCGTCAAGCCACAACCGGGACTTCAGTAACGATTGAGCAGATATACCACGTGTTGCAAGATCGGCTGGATTTTCTTTAGTCGGCACATACCTCCACTGATTAAAGGGTACAAGTTCATTGATATTGCAAACACGGTTAGATACAAACGTTTTCCATTCCTTCGCCGGTTTTGCTAACCATGAAAGCACCACTTGTGAGTCCGAAAAAGCAAGGCAGGCATGCATAGGTATGGACAGAATATCGGCAACTCTTCTTAATAACTTGGCCAACAATAAGGCTCCTTGAAGCTCGAGCCTAGGTATAGTCAGAGCTTTGATTGGAGCTACTCGTGTTTTTGCACATATTAAACGGGAACACATTTCTCCACTGCTGCTTGAGTACAATACATAAGCCACTGCAGCATAAGCATGCTCGGATGCGTCACAGAAGCCAATCAGTTTGGTGCTAACAATGTCATGGAGAGCTGTATAAGGCCGTGGAATTGCAAAATACTTCAGATCTTTCAATTCAGCACAGAAGGTTCTATATTGAAAGTTTAGTTCATTAGGAACTGGTTCATCCCATGATAATTGTAACCGCCACAACCGTTGTAAGAACAATTTACCGCGGATGGTAAATGGTGAAACGAATCCTAATGGATCAAATACAGACGCGATCTGAGATAGAATAATACGTTTTGTTAGAACTATCGGTAGTTCGTTGGCATTCAGTGTCGGTTTGATGTAAAAATTATCCTTAGCTGGTGTCCAACCCAGACCCAAAACGCAAATATATTTTTCTTGAGATAAATTGATGTTTAGGTCTGTTTCAATCTTGTCTGCATCAATAGTCTTCAATACATCAGGAGAATTTGATTGATATTTCCTTAAAATAAATTTAGCTGAAGCTAATGTCTCATGAATATCTTGCTGAAGCTGTAAAGCCTTTTCTAAAGATGACGCTCCTGTTAACAGATCGTCCATATAGAAATTATGTCGGATCGCAAAGGCAGCTTCTGGTTTTTCTTTTTCTATAGAGTCGGCTAAAACACTTAAACATTTAGTTGCTAAATAGGAGGCTGGTGCCGTCCCATAAGTTACAGTATTTAACCAATACTCGGTAATTGGTTGTGATTTCTCTTCTCGCCACAATATCGCTTGAAACGGCTGGTGGTTGGGGTGGACAATAATTTGACGGTACATCTTCTGGATATCAGCGACAAATGCAAATCGATGAGTACGAAACAAGATTAAAATATCGAATAGTTCCTTCTGGATCACTGGCCCGGTTAGAAGAAGATCGTTCAGGGAGAAACCATTTGTGGTCTTCGCGCTGGCGTTAAAAACCACTCGCAATTTAGTAGAAGTGCTAGAAGGACGCAAAACTGCTCGATGCGGAAGAAAATATAAGGACCTTAAGCTTTCTGGTTTAGGCTGCATGTGACCTAACAAAAGGTATTCCCACATGAATTCATTATATAACACAGTAGAATCAGGATCCAAAGATCGCTCCTTACGATTTAACCACTTTTGAGCTTTATTAAATGAGTTACCCAATTGAACTGATCTGGATTTAAAAGGTAGATGAACAACAAACTGACCAGTTTCGTTTCTTGTATAAGTTTCCATAAACTGCCGTTCGTAATCTTCCATTTCAGATGTTACTGACTTGGCCTTAGGTACTTCTTCAATTTCCCAAAAGCGCGACAACTTTTCATCAATATCTTCAATGATTAGAAATGAAAAGGATGAATCAGGAATAGGCTCCATTGGAGTACTAACCGTTGGTCCACTCATAACCCATCCAAAATAGGTTTCTCTTGAAGTTAAAGTGTCGATCCGATGAGTTCTATTCAATAAGCAAGATTCATAGTACTCAGCACCAATGGGTATATCCACCGCTGGTATATTAACGACTTTCTGCAAGAAAATTGGATCCGCTAATTTAAATTGATCCAACAGTTTTGGATTTAAGTTCGTAGATAAATTGGATACTGAGTAAGGCAACGACGATTGGGGCACAATATTTGCCTCAATGTTTATTTCAAACGGTTCATACTTGGAAACCAGTTTCAAGATACACATGTATGTGAAGCACATACTGCATTGCCTCCGACACCATGAATACGAGTTTCGACCATTGCTTTATGAGTTGGTAGTTTAAGTTTTTTAACAAAGGTATCAGTTATCAATGTTACCTGTGAACATCCATCCAACAGAATTCGAGCTTTCGCTGTGGCCTTACCATACTCAACAATTGCTAGCGCAGTCGGTAAAATAATGGTTTTATTGGTTTTTATCGCACCTAAACAAGATAGATTAAAGGCAGTTCGACTTTCCAATGGTAAACTAGGAGTATTACCTGTCGGTTCAGAAGCCGGTTTTACATCGAAATGCAGTAACGAATGATGTTTTTTAGCACAGAACTTACAACCTAAACGCTTACAAAAATTAGCAGTATGATTGAAACCAAAACAATTTAGACACAGATTATTATTACGAATTAAATTAAAACGTTCTGCTGGAGTTTTTGACAAAAAAGTTGAACATTCTATTAGTAAATGTTGGTCATTGCACGCTATACATGCAGGTTTTTTCGATGATGTAACATTAAATGATGATTTCTTGAATGTTTTGTCCATAATTCTTCGCTCTAAATATGGTTCGTTATAACATTTTTCAAAATCGCGCGTCTCAACGTTAATGGCTCTGATTTCTATGAACTGCCTAATTTGATTAAAGGATGGAAATGTTGTATTGTTGGTAATACTATTTTCAAAATCTCGTTTAGTGTCATCATCAATTTTTGTGCCAAAATAGTATGACAATATAGTGGACCAATTTTCCGTTTGCTCGCCACAAATTTTAAATCCTTTTAATGCTTGATCGGTTAAATCTAACACACGACGAAGTTCCGCTTCATTTTTCGCTTTTTTGATATTAAACAAGTCGTAAAGGTGTGATTTAACAATCATTCGCTTGTTATTATACCTAAGCGTAATTTGTTGCCACACTTCGTCATAGACGTCTTCAGATAATTCTACATCTTGCACTAATCGCTTTGCCTCACCCGTTAGCGCACTTTTGAGATAATATAGTTTCTGCACTTTTGTTAAATTGGTATTATTATGCACTAAATTTAGATATAAACCTTCAAAGGCTAAATATGTTTTTATATCCCCATTAAAGGAAGGTAATTCTATTTTAGGTAGCCTAGGTGTTGCAGTTGCATTAAGCTCGGTATCTACTGATCGGTTTAATATTGATAACCGAGACGAACTGTACTGAATAACTTCGCGACTTGACTCGACTAAACTTGTATACTTAACAAACAAATTCGATATTTCCTCTCCTTGATTGAAAATTTCCTCTTCGTGCTTTTTAAACTCTGCCTTGTCCGCATCGATTAATTCTAACAGATTAAACTGAATATTATTAAATTCGGTTCTTGCCGCGTTTGCTTCATTTAAATACGATTTTAAAATCTGTGCACTTTTTTGATCTACTTTTTCCTTTAATATGGCCTCAATAGACGAAAACGCTTTTTTAATTTGATATACTGTATATCTTCGTTTATTGTTTAATTTATTAATATTATCTAAAACTTTCGGATCCATTATACGATATAATAATGATTGTACTTACAGTTTTGCTGGTTATAAATTATCCGGCTCTCGGAGGACCAAATGTTATTGTTAGATTGCCGTTAATGATAGAAATTACAGCATGTAGATAAACCAAAAGAAATTATGTAATAATTAGATAAATTCTTGCTAAAGTCCTGAAAAGGACTATTTCATACAGTAGATCGTAATTTCGGATTAATAAAATTAAATAACAAAAATGTTCGTTTACAAAACAACTCACTTCGGATACGCATAAAAGTTAACATAACAATAACACAAAAAAAAAAAAACGGTAAAAGAAATACGGCATCACCTTGGTGGAAAGAAAAAGACGAAAGCTATATCTATACAAAAAATATCGCTGGCTATTAAAATTTATACATAAAAATTATAAAAAAGTAAACGAAAATAAAGATCAAATAATGTAACATACAATAAAATGGAACAAAAAAAATTAAGTAAACTAAAAAAAAAATAAACAAATTACGCAAACTGCAATTGTAATCTAAACACCATATTTAGTGTGTAAAATATGCGTTGAACATTTGCGACAGTGGACAATTGGAAAGAGAAAATACCTAAAGTTTGGTATTTTTGTATGGTAAATATCAAAGGCATTCCTCGGAACAATAGACACAAATGGGCATATCCCGATCTTAATTCAGCAAGGAGGCCGGTACCGCATTCGGATGAAATCCCCATTCCATTATTTAATAGTCTGCCTAGACGACTCTCGGAAAACGAAATCGAACCATCAGTGTCTGATGAAGGGCGAGAATGAATCCTTAACGTTCCAATCAACAAGAACTGAACGATCTCACTTAGAGACTTGAACCTTTTAAATTAGCCTTCAGAATTACTCGCTTCCAGATTAAAAGAAAAGAATCTACTTAAACTGGGTACTAACATTACATTTTATCGTAGAAGAGAATCGGATCTGCTGCCCTTTTTCTCACAAGAAAATAACTTAGTATTCTGTAATGATATAAAAAGACTCTTAGAAACAATGGGTTTATCGGAATACACATCAGACGAATGACGCTTTTTATTGATAGCTCAAAACGTAGTTTAAAATGTTTTTTTGAACGACCGTAACAAATATGGAGCAACTGGTTATTCTACCATTTTGAAAGACTAATACAAAACAATATCACTAGTCCTGAAAAAAATTAAATATGAAGAATACCAGTGGGTGATTTGTATCGATTTAAAAATGGTAAAAGCTTCCTCTTTGGACAGCAAAGTGGAAACACAAAATATCCTTGTTTTTTTTTATGTCTTTGGGATAGCAGAGCTAAGGATCAGCATTGGGTTAGCAAAAATTGGTCCTTAAAGAACGTCATGGTTCGAGGAAAACAAAACGTAATCTCAACAAACCTTTAGTTCAAAAGAGAGAAAATCATATTTCCACCTTTGCATATCGAGTTAGGACTTTTGAAGCAATTTGTGAAGGCGTTAAACCGAGATAAACTTTGCTTTGGGTACTTAATACGTAAATTTCCTGGAATTAGCATGGAAAAATCGAATACAGGCATATTTGATGGTCCTTAGATAAGACAGTCTATAAAAGATGCACAATTTACGGCATCAATGAGCGAGATTGAATCTAATGTTTGATGCTCATTTGTTGAAGGTGCACAAAATTTTCTTGGCAATCATAAAGCAGAAAATCATACAAAATTAGTAGAAACTATGTTTCCTAACTTTAATGTTCTCGACTGTAACATGAGCATAAAACTTCACTACCTCCGCAAAGATCGATTCCCACAAAACCTAGGTGATTATAGTGAAGAACAGGAGGAAAGATTTCATCAGGACATTAGAACAATATCGAGGAAGACTGGATACCCATATGCTGGTCGACTACTGTTGGAGTCTGCAGCAAGAATGTTATACTAAACTCCATGCTAGAAAGTCGTATAAAAGACAATTTTTAAGTGATAAGCCATGAATGTTATGTTTATCTACTTTGTGAAATAAATTCCTTACTATTCATTGTTTTTAATGAGGCCTTGTAGTAAATACTAATATTTATAACCTGAAACATATATATGAGTTAACGGAAAAATGATTTTGTTCTAAAAGAGGTCAATATAGCGTATCTCAAAAACTAGATCTGATAGACTCAATTAGAAACAGTTCAAAAACAGCAGGCACCAAAATGTGTGTTGCGCTATGTAATCATCGTAAATCGTTATTTTTTTTCTTTTTTCTATTAATTTTGCCGCCACATACGAAATGATTTCAAAATTGCCTTCCTCATTTAATCTCTTTTTGTGTATTAAAGATACGAAGATCAATTGATACAGCACTTAAAAAATGCAGGGGCATACGTATACGGTGTACGAGCGCGTGAACTTCCACTAACTGTGCAAATAACTTATCCTTGGGGCGCATCGAACATCTCCCACGCAGGGTGTCTGTGTGCTATCAGGAATTCCGCCATTATCCTATATATTTGACTTCTACACCTCCCGTGATCATCTATACTGGTACCAACAATATCACTTCTCTTCGAGGAGCACTGTCATTCCTCCTCCAGCCTTTCAAAATGATCCAATACCTAATATTCTAGATTTTTTGACTGAGAAAAACATCAAATACAATCCGGATCTCCTCCTGTTCCCAAAAGAACCACCATGGGAATACACCCCATTGATGGTAGACTTATCACTCTTTATCCACCGTACATCTAACGAGGACCAATATACAGCTCGCCAAAAAAGTATCGAAAAAATACAAACTTACACACATGATACACACGTTTATACAGATGGAGCTAAAGCAAATGTCGCTGGCACACTGTCCACTCCCACAGCATGTGCCTACCTAATCTCAGGTGAAGCCGAAGCAGTGAGGCTACATGATGACAGCTCCGCATTAGAAGCCGAGCTATACGGAATTCTCTTTGGATTGGAAGCATGTGCGTGTTGTAAATCTGAGAACAAACAATACATAATTATCGCAGATTCACCGGCCTCCCTTCAAACTATTCAGTCACTTACTATAACCAGTTCATTAGTCTATAAAATAAGATCTACAGCACATCGCCTTACCCAAGAGGGGATACAAGTAGGCTTCTTGTGGGTGCCGGCACATGTTGGAATACCCGGAAACGAATGTGTAGACCGGGCCGCCAAGTCAATGTTGTCTGTCCCTATGCCACCCAATGTCCCACCACCAGAAATCACTCCTTCTTCCACAAAAATATGAAAGAACATTGGATCTCATCCTGGTCCCAACATGCAACTTTCCTAAGGAATATTAAACCAAATGTTGATCCTTGGTGGCCACCGATCCAAATGTCCAAAAAAGAATTCTCTGCCCTTAATAGATTGAGACTGGGACACACATCGATATCTCACAACCATGTCCTCCAGGGAGCCCCTCCACCGATTTCCTGCCCATTCTGTAATGCAGCAGTGCTACCTTCGGTGGAACACATCCTGAAACAATGTCAAAACTTAACAATAATCAAGGACGAACCACTACACCTTCTTTTAGATAACCGTCCAGAACAGGTTCAGACAATGCTAATCCTCCTTAACCGAAATAATTTAATAAACAAATTGTAATAAATCCGATACTCGTTGTGCCGTAATGACCCTGGCAGTTATACATGGCCAACTAGTAGATTACACACAAAAAAAAAAAAAAAAAAAAAAAAAAAAAAATTATCTGAATATGTCAAACAATTGACGAAACCGGTCGGGCGAGAAGATTTAAATACGTTCTATGTAATTTTTAAATGTTCATAAAATTTTCTAGATGTTGTTGGTGAATTAATTAATGTCTATTGATAAATAATTAATGCCTATTTATAAATAATTAATATTATACACATGCGAATGTAGTGAATAAAATTCGGTTTTAACATATTATAACAGTTAGTAATTGCAATTTTTGGACATTCATTTATTTATTTACTTATTATTGGCAGTTTACAAGCAGTTTACGAGAAAAAAAAAAATACTTATAATTATAATAACTTAATTATCTTGAACAGGGTTTCACTAACTTATAATACGTGTAAAAAATAAGTCTCATACCCTTGATAAGGTATCATGGATTGTGTAACTAAGCTTTTCATAATGTACTAAGCCTGATGGATCTGAGGAGAATATTCAACCTTTCAGTGCTTCCTTTATCCTTTCCTTCCCATCTCCAGCCGTTATTCCCCTCCTTCTTTTCTTTATACTTTCTATCTAATCTGAGTAGGTGATCGAAGTCCATGTAGTTGAGTCAGTGTTAACACCGAGCCCATTTAAAAAATAAATAAAAAAAAAAAAATAGTTCTTTTTCTTTGGCCGCCTTTACCCCCTTTCACAGATTTCTTTAATACCCGTTTTATTTCAAGCTGGTTAAACCCGGGAGCGACTTAGATTCGGAATGAGACAAGTCTCGATAACCTATAACACTGCCGGTTTGTTAACCAAACATGCGCTACCTAAATATATACATATACGTGAATCCGTAATATATTTGTATTTATTTAGCTATCGATGCAGCTCGAATCTGATATTATTTACAATTTTGCCTGTTTAAAAAATACCTCGAGCGGTTGTCCTCAACTCGATATGTTTCAAAGACACACACAATTTTTATCTGTCGTTCAATCGCGTACAGTGCCACCAGCGGCATTTGAACTAGTTGTGTCGGCAAAAGACACGCGCTTCTCTTCGTTAGAAGCGATCTTTTTGTGACATAAAGTCTGTTTTTGCCGTTGCGATTTCGTCACTATTTCCCAATGGCGCGATGAATTTATTCGTTTTTGTTCTAACGCTTCATTGTCCATTGTAATTTTCTACATAGGTTTCTTGTTTTTATGCCTTTTGGTTTCTTCCGGAGTGACATTCATTCCGTACTTCTTTGTATAAACTTTTTTAATGATTATACAAAGAAATGATTCTGATGGCATACAATATCTAGGACAACTATCTAGGATCATACCGAAGACGCAGAGTTGGAGACAGATTAAGAGATGAATAAGAGTTACGTGCTTGCAAAAATTTTGAAAAGTTTTACAATGCTTTACAAAAACATATCTCATGAAGTCCTCTCCGTTTTACTACTACTAGTTTGCATCGGAATGGTCGACGTCAAATTTGAAATGTTCCGTTAGAGAGACGGAAAAAAGAACAAACTCTAATCTGTACCAAGCGAAATCCGCCGAAGGTACGAGACATAGTGTAATGTTGTGAGTAGCCAGGCACTTTGTCCACATTGTGCGCCGCAATAGTTTGAAAAAATTACATTCCAGAATGCATGAGCGAGGATAGAAAGCAATGAGGAAGAGCGTACCGATAAGATACACGGGTAGAATTAATTAATACAGATCACCAAGCCATCAAATGTGCAAAGAGCACATGGTGAACAAGAATGTAATCAAGCAATCTCATCGTGACGACCAAGAAGTAAGCTTAACAATTCAACATATCTGAGAATTATCGAAAAATGGATGGTTGTGGCAAGTTTTCGTGCGACGCAGACATCGGTGGATTGCATTATCGGAGTCTAGTTGTCACGTGGTATAACAAGGAAAATCGTTCCATCCGTCTAAATCGGAAATTCGTTATTACGGCTTTGTCTGTCTAAAGTGGAAGCCCCGAAAAATGAAATATACATATTCTGGTCAGAAAAACCGGTTCGCGGGCTATTTTTCCGAATTGTACAAATTCTGTAATATTTGCTTAATGCTGTTCCTGTACAGGGCCGTAGTAAATTGAATAGGCTAGAGCGGCTAATGGAAGCTGGTTCATCTTTTGAAATATTAATAGAGCGAACAAGGAGCCGTGTAGTCGTTGATATTTTTCACCGTCGTCATTTCCATTTATCATGCCGCTTCCCGACCGCGGCATCTTCGTTATGTAATCTGTCCTTTTCATCGTCAACAGTTTATCTCCTCGTCACACTCTCGCCCGAAGAAGATGAGTTTTAGTTAGTGATCCAACCATCATTTGTCGTCGGACGTAACAACCCGGTCGAAAGCAGCAGGCCGAACGACGCTGGCCAAGATGATTTACGTTGCTTATATATCAGACGAGCGAAGATAATTTAATTTCTAACCCGCCGGTAATGGCATAATTATGCTAAGCAGTGCCTGCTCCATACATCATACCGGCAATTTGACTCTCTAGCCGTGACAGCTTCCATAAAATAATACAACCTTTACAATCAGAAACTATCTACATGTACACGACTCTGATTGATTGACTCCTCGATGAAAAACTATTACAGACTCTTTTCGCTCTATGATGTCGCATTAGACCTTTTACATCCATTTACCAAATCAACATCGTTTAAAATAATCTCCCTTAATAACGCATATCTGAGCATCGCATTATCATTTTTCCGTTTCCTACACACACATACACACACACACACACACACACATATATATATATATATATATATATATATATATATATATATATATATATACGTGTCTATTTAGTCTTTTTAAACTTTCTTCGAACATTAATTCAGGCTGCACCCTCGGAATTGTTAGTGGGCGCTATTAATAATCGTTGCTGGACACGCACGTACGTGTACCGTAACCGTTGGTGTTAATGAAAACAAAAATACCCAGCGACATAATTAAATATCGGTGAGTGAACAAAAATGGTTTATACACGGGTCTGGTTAAATTCTTACCAGATTATGAAATTTTTCGGCTTCGCACGTTTTATTTCAGTAACGAGATGCGGTAACGCAGAAAATACTGAAGAAATAACTGTAAAAAATAAATCCTCCCCAAGGAATGAAGGTACTCTCGGTAAAATAAACCGTGTTCAGGAGGCAACAGGTAAAAATCAGAGGATTTTGCCATTCGTACATGGCACACGATCCGGTCAGAATTCGGCGTCTGGAAGACGCGGATCAGGGTGAAACCGGTCATAAGTTAGGAAAACTCAGGGGTGTGATACGATAACTATGTAACTAGAAAGATTTAAACAAAAAGAGGTTTACTGAAAATCAGCAAGTTGAAAATTTGCAGCGATGAAGTTTAAACGGAGCCTGTCCAAAATCTATTATCAGCACACACTTTGAACAGCCTGTGTTGATCTACTTTTTATCTTTGTTCCGTTTATACTGTTTACTATAGCTTTCATCGTTTCTCCTTTGCTATTCTTTGTTTATTTCTTCAGTTTTTCTTTTTTTTTTTGAATTTTAATTAGCGTCATGAATTCCGACGTCGACCGACCCGAAATAAAGGCTAATATTATATAAAAGAACTTTATGACGGATAGACATAATTTTCCGCTCCTCTGATATAACGATAAAACAACAAGGGTCGGTTCGATTTTGGAAATGATTTCTTGAAAACTCTTCTTTAAAAACGATTGTTAATGTTAGAATCAGGGTAAGCTTTCATAAAGGCGAGATACATAATTTTATCTAATGAAATGATTCTCTTCTAAATATTTACCAAGCAACACAGACTTATCCCCAAAAAAGCGATGATAACTGAGTTGACTTAATGCCTTCTCCATGCCAACTCATTCGTTCTTCTTACTAGAGCTATCTTCCGGCATTCATAGTAACAAAACTACCTTCAACACTGACTTACTGCTTTTTCCGTGTCATTGGCACAATTTCTTACTACTTCTTCTATGAAAAACACGTTATAGGATAGGTTCTGTGGGAGGGTGGAAAAGCTGAAAGAAAAATAAGCTTTGCATACAAGTCCGCAACACAGTGAGGATACATTTTCATGTTTTCCCTTCGGTGTTTCTTTTTTCTACGTTTTTTAGTCCAATGTTACGATGACTTTAATATTCGAATGCTCTTTTTTTTGTCCGTTCAGCGTACAATTATACTTTTCTAATTTGTATTAATTAGCATTCTCGGCTTCTTGCTCTGCATCCTCAAACGAATGCATGAATATCGCGCGCAAAATAAATCGACGGTGGATAAACCGGGTACGAAATCGGAAGCCGAACGAGATGTTCCCACTTTTATCTATTTCTGTTGAATGCATACTCGCCTATGGGTGGAAATTAGTCTCATTCAATGCTCTCTTATTAGTAATCAGTCGTATTCAAGTAAAGACATGAAATTTTCGTAATGCTCTTTTCTGTGACGCTCCATTTCGTGACGCTTTTCGAGTTTATGTGCCAAAGTAAAGACATGAAAATGTTAAAAGGTACGAATAACACACTGTTCATTAATAACTTAGCAAACCGTTATTAGGCCTAAGGGTGCATTCGAACGGAAATTCATTATGATTAATTATATGTTTTTCTTTCTTCCGTAAACCGTAAATATATATATATATATATATATATATATATGTTATAGATACAAATGAAATGTCTATTGAACGGTTACTAATGTTATATTTTATTTCTACACGAACATATTATTCACAAATATAACATTGTTAAATACTAATTAATTATGTTAAAATAAATAAATAAAATAATTACAAAGATAGTCCGACCGGTTTCGTTAATACATATTTATTTATTTTAACATAATTAATTAGTATTTAACAATGTTATATTTGTGAATAATATGTTCGTGTAGAAATAAAATATAACATTAGTAACCGTTCAATAGACAGTTCATTTGTATCTATAACATATATACATTATGATTAAAATTTTATTCACGTGTATTTTTGGGGGCGAAATTTAAATGGGCAAATGATTTTATGCGATTTTCCATTGGTTTTTAGTGACGGATACAGGCTATTTCGAAAATCATTTGAGCGCCTGAATTTGTGAAAGTCGTGAAGAGATAATTTTTGTGCAAGCCGCCTCTATTTGTTTTTCTGTTACTTAAACTCTTAATATATAGAAGCGAATTGATTGATTATATTCAGGGAAAAAACAAACTTTAATTATATTTTATAATTCCCGTTTTTAATTTTTTTTCTTTTTTTTCATTGTGGTAAAAATGACAAATGGCTGTTTAATGCTAATTTTTAATTTTACGAATCATAAGCTGGGCTCTCCTTAAAAATGAATATAAATTAAATCGTTTTAAGAACCGCAGAATTACAAATTTTTTTTTTGTAATATATGCGCCGTGTGTTTTGCTACTGCATCATTTAGAAAGATTTTATCCTTTTTCTTATTTCTTATTATCCTAAAATGCAGAGATTAAAAATATTAAAAAAAAAAAAAAAACAAAACATTAAAAGATTTCTAAACTGATAGCTGAAAAATGTGATTTACAAAAATGAAAAGGTTAATAGAGGGCGTTTTCAATCATAGTAATTCAAAAATTTGAAGAAAAAAACAAAAAACAAATAAAACGATCTTGCTTTGTTAATAAAACTTTGGCCAACTGTTTGATGTTTTCATTTTTTCTTTTCTATATTTTATTTAAAAATATGGAAATTATTTCAGTATTAGTGGTCGGAAATAGCTGAAAATTCGAACACACTCGAACGGTAATTATCATCTCTGTTCACTTCTTTTCGTATCACGTCTTAGCCACGTCAGCTGACGATTGTACAATGGAAATCGTACAATAATTTACATTACCATAAATTAAAAACTAAGAACTCAGCAGCCTTGAACATGGTAAGTTCGATAGAAACAATAATTGTATCAGATTATCGATATATTTTTATCATGAATTACAGTTTATCGAAGAATTCTCCTATGGTGCATAGGATTTAACATTTAACAATGATGCGGAGTCTTGTTCGTGGTTGATGAGCGAAGCGAGCCAAGGGCGATACTTTTAACAAATTTTTGAAAATAGTAAACATAGCGATTTAAGAAAAAACTAAAATAACGAATTCAAATATATGTGAATAGAATAGGAAAGGGAACGAACAAATGATGTATTAAAATTTAAATTTTTTACCAGGCCGCAGTCGGTAACTTCCAATATTAGACTACTGTTCTCGTATTAGGAAAATTACCTAATGCCTAAGTGTAAACATTTTATTCTTTATTATTATTTTTAAAGTTCCGTTTAAGCTCGATGCACATTGAACGCAGCACACGCATAGCCCACGGGCAAGTTTTTGTATATGAAGCATGTAAAACAACGAATATCTTATCAGTTTCGAGATGGAACTTGAGAGAGTAAGTTCTTCTCGATTTAGAATCAGAGAATAGGTACTTCTGTTTTAGGATTTAAATGAATGTATAAACTATTTAAAAATGGTAAGGCTGTGACACATAAATTTGTTTAATATGAAGAATTGAATTGGCTTAAGTAGAATCAAAATTAAAATCTGCGGCGTTAAATTAATTTACACTTTGATAATAAGTAATTTATTTTTACTCTGAATTGCTTTTCAATATTATGGAATACACATCTGCAGACGGTGCTTGTGGCATATCGATAGTCCTCAAATGCTCCAGGAACATCAAAAGGATGGAACATTCTGCGATGGCAATTGAGATGCCTTCAGGGGGAAAAACATTCTCCAGCATGACAAATTTTATCAGCAACAGTGGATTCCCTTTATAGTCTACATAGATTTTGAATGTTTCCTGGAGTCTGCGATGGACGATGGTGGTATAGTTGATGAGGAATAATGACGAGCTAGAAGAGAAAGATGATCGTATCACTCATACAGAGCGAACAAGAACATTATAGAAATTCACAGGGCACGTGCCTATGAGTTTTTCTTACAAAATTGTATCTGACATTGGTGATAATGTTCTTCACCCGTCATTGCGTTTGCAAAAACTATATCGCAGCCTCCTCCAATGCTGCGAAAGTGTTTATGGAAAAACTTGTAAATGATGAAAAATTAATTTTTGAAATTTGTGAAAACAATAAAACGATAGTGATGAGTGCCATGGATAAAATAGCATTCGATAATGCTACCGTTTGCTACATTTGTGCAAAACAATTAAACAGTGACGAAGTTCATAATCACAATCATTTAACCCGGCGAATATTGTGGTGCCGCAAAGTGCAACCTTGAATCGCGCTTGCTGAAATTTTTGCCGGTGTTCATACACAATCTTACAGGCTGTAATAGCCACTTAATAGTTTGTGAGTTGGTGTACGATACACACAATTAATGTGCTTGCAAATTTCCGAAGAGCGCGCTATAAAGGCTTTTCAAAGCAGATCGTTCCTGGGAAATTCTAGCTCAGATTCGTTAAGTATTTTAGCTTCATGGCACTGTCAATATTTTCACCGCAAGTCTTTAAACTGCAAACAACCGAATTTGCGTTATTTAATATGCTGCATACATCAATCTCATTTTTGATCGACTCCTAGATATTTTTAAAATTCCGCAAATGAGCGCACACGATTGCTCGTTTATTTTCGAACTGCGATAAAAAATATGACCAGGCTTGCAAAAAGCCGAGTCGGTCAAGTCAAAATCCTGAATCATTTCCGACGCTTCGCCGACTAGTGAGATTGCTTTAAGTAATACAGCTTTTGTACATTACTTAAATCGGCATTATCGTGGACGAACGTTATGAATTTAAAATTAAAGAAATGAAAACTAATTAACCATCGAAGGTCGCAACATCGATTCTTTTTGATTTCGGCTGCCCTGTCTCAAGTGTACAGTATTACTTGAAAGATTCTTTCTCTTTATCTGAATGTAATTCTACTGTGAACTTTTTAAGCCGCGCACTGGAACTAGCATTAATTTTACCTACCACTCGAACAACTTTGTTCTAATTTTATCCTGATCAGGATTGTTATCTTCTAACTGCAACATAGCTTCCATTACCAACTCACCACCGAAGTTATTGGAATCATTACGAAATTCTGACTCCAACAGCGTCTCAAACATGGCTGACAAACGATTCTAAGGTTTATTTTCTTTGTACATACCCCTTCCATTTCATCTCGTAGATGAATGAGGTTTATTTTCTTCATTATTGACTCCATTTTAATTTGAAAGCGAACAAAAACCAAAGCCAAACAAACTGCGCCATGAATTTTAATAGCTGGTTTATATACATGCAAGCCCGGCTCTGAAGACTAAAAAAATCTAAACCTTGTTTTCCTAAAAAAGGGAAATTATATTTCGAACGAAAATTTACAAAACGAAAAGGTAGCAAAACAGGCGATTATTTTTATCGCTTAAAAGGGCAACGAAATGGAAATAAATCGAGAAGGAAAGTAAAAGAAGCAAACAGGAAAGTGAAACAAAAGTAATTGAAGATAAATAAGAAAATGAAACTAGGATAAAATGATATCGAAATAAAACGAAAACAGATGATATATATATATATATATATATATATATATATATATATATAAATGAAAATTATGACAACGACGATTCAAAACAAAACATGGCAAATGTTAACTGTGAGTAAAACAAAGAATTATTTTTGATAATACAGCTACATCTATACAAACAATAATAGAAACCTGCTTCTCCACTGATAACGTTCAGCAGTGTACTACTATTATGCGATATTACGACGCATAATACCTTTAAGACAGCTCCTATTTTTGAAATTTGAAGGGTGACTAAATCCCTTCTATCCCAGCATTCTTTTAGTCATAGTCCCTCTCCTGATATATTAATCTACTTCCATAGTTTCCTGTTACGTGTTTCTAGCTTAAATAAATCTTATTGCATTTCCGTCTTCTTCCACCTCCTCGTACTTTTTGGTCACTCTTTTTGCATTTGTGGAGAAATAACCTTACGTAACTTACCTTATTCCATTTCCAGAATACATGAGATTTCCTTTCCCGTTCTCAAAAATCTGCGTGATTTTTCTCTTTGATCATGCTTAAAAACTTGTTTACTACTTCTTTATCTCGGAATACCTTTATCGTTAACCCAATCTCTTTTCATTCCCTTTTCCTTTACACACTACCACTAGACGCTAATTTTTCGTAGATTACCACCTCAGAATTATTGTTTTAGCCTAACTTTGTTCAACTCCTACTTTATCAAACTGGCTTCTTTGGCTCTCAATTTCTCCACCCTCTTTTTTTTTTTTGTTGACGACGCTCTCATTTATTCCTCTCATCACAATATTACGCTGCTAACTTTTAACTTCAAAAAACTTCTTAACATCATTAAAAAGCGCTTTGTTCAATATCCATCTTTTTACCTCCCCTGCTAAATCTTCTACTGTCCTTCTTACACTGCGCCTTTCCTTTTTCAACTAATTTTATGTTAAATAATGGTCCAACTTACTTCCTCCTTTCGTTATTCAGGCATCATTCTCTGGATAGAGTCGTCTTTCATTAAAAGATTCTCAACCTCATTAAATCTCTCACTAATTGGAGAGGAGATGATTCTGTGCTCTTCAATAGCTGTTGTTTTGTTTGTAGAAATTCTTCTAGGTCTCTTCTGTCCAAAAACTCGACTATGCCCAAAACATATGTCCCTGCCTCTGCTTTGGAGCCCGAAAATTTGCTGTGATACATGTGGAATCCCGCATGCCTCCTTCATTAGAAGTTCTTGTCTTCTTATTAAACGTTTACCTACATCCTCATCTATTCCTGTTTTTTCTTACTTCTCTACCTATCATAATTGCCGTTTTACCATCGATAAAACTCCAATACTATCTCTCATCTCTATTCGTCTCCTTCGATTTTCATCGTATACTTTCACTCATGATAAGCCACCATATTTCATATTCAGCTTTTCTTCGTACCTTCGCCCTATTAATTGCGTTTTTACAATCACCCTATCGAAACCCGACACCTCGGTAATATTATTAAGCCGCAATTCTCAAATACCTTCAAGTTTATTTTTCCAAGCCGTTTTACAATCTTCATTGACGGCTCTAAGGGATCACAAAGAGTTGCTTCAGCCTTCTGATTTCTTTAAACTCCTTTTCTTTTATTCAGTTTTCTACAAGGAGTCAACTGCTATTTTAAGGGTCATTCTCATTACTTCTTCTCTAATCTCTCAGAATTATATCAGATTTCTAAAGTATCCCACGGGCCATCTCGTCTCATCTTCCCTCCTACTCTACTAACTATATATCATTCTTCTAATATATTCTTTACTTGAGAATCTTCTCTTTCGGTAATCTATCCAAATTGATTTCTTACGCATTCAGGGATCAATGACTTAGCAGATCTACTAGTTCGTTCAGCATCTTCTACCAGGAAAATTTCTTAGCACTTTTCATCTTATTTCTCTCTGCAGCTACTCGTTCTACATTCCTCTTTATTTTCTAATCCTGACCCCTTCAACTGGTCTATTCAACCGAATCTTCTGCTGCCCATTCTTGATTTCTCAACTTTCCGTCTCTGAAGCATTTACCTCTCACTGTTATCTGTCGTCTGCGCTTTAGACAGTTTGCTTTCCTTATCGTTTTTCCGTTTCTCATTTACATCTTCTCCTTTTCGACCTCTCCACCTTTATACTTTTTATTTTATACGTGACATGCTGATCATATCGTTTTTGAATGTTATTCTATCAATACTGAACGTTTCTCTTTCTACTCGTCAGCATCATCATCATTATATCCTCAACCATTCGGTTGGTGGACAACCTATTCGCACTTTCTACTCGTAGCTGTTACTAATGGATACCCCTTACAACACGCTTTTCACCCTTTCTTTTCCGTCTGAGAGTTTTCTAACTACACTTTATTTTTCTTCTCCGGTTCTTGGGCTAATATCCATGTCAACGACCCCCTTCCAAAAAACAAAAAAAAACAAAAAACAAAACATTAATATGTAGTAAGGGAAGCCCAGTAAAGATTGAAGGCTATGAGAAGGGACCGTGTGCGATGTGTACCGAGTATTAATCGCAGGGAAGAATTTTACAGCGGATTAAACATTTTGAATAATGATGGAGAAGTAAGATTCGAATCAGCAGTAAACTTAAAGATACTGCTAAGTCTACAGTTTATGTAGCTCAGAGCGGGGTACTATTATGAAATAAAATATTTCTAATACTATCAAAAATTAACTAATTTTTTTAAAAAATATGATTTTCCCCTTCCTCGCTTATACCGCGGAGTGCATCGGAATTAGGTTTAAAAGCGCAGTGTTTCTTAGATCCTTGTTGTCTTCTTCCAAAAGAAAAAAGTAAATAAATAAACATCGCTTGGGAATAAAAGATTACATTATCTTCATTAGTAAGTAGAAAAATTTCGATTCATTTCTAAAGGAAGGTAAACTTATAATACGACAATTTGATCCCTGTTAACGATTAATGTTGAAAAATCGATTTAGCCCAATAGATATCACATTTCATACCACAATGAAAGTTTTTTTATTCTATCAGATCGAAATTTTTAGCAATTGTTTCCTATTGAGATTATCTAATAGAAGATTGGGGACCGAAACCGTAGCGGTTGAGGGCTATTTACAATATTTTTCCTTTGGGCTTATGTGTCGTAATTTTTTTTACGTGGGAATAATCCAATAGGCGCGCACGTTTAAATGACTACGATATAGGTTTACAAGAAGAGGAAAAGCGGAAATCTTCGTGGAAAATTTCTTACGGGAATAGCGTAAGAAACTGTGCAATTCTGATCTCATTGTAAGAAGAAAATGGTGCGTTTGACTTCACGACAGAATATCCGTTGTAAAATTTTTCGTCAGTACGAACTTTACGTAGTTGGAACCGCGAGAAAACACTACTTACACGGTCGACTTTTATAAACTGAAACAGGGAATCTTTAAAGTCTTCCGGCCGATCGGCTGAAAACACCAAAAACAATTCTGTTACAATCGTTTCTCTTTATCCCGAGCTTCGTTGTTACCATCAGGATTCACCTCTTCAATTCCCTTCGCAGTTCAGTTTTAAAAGGAAATAATGCGTAGTGTTCGACGGCTCTCAAAGATTGATCTTGTCTTCGCAGAAATACGCTCTTGTTTTGTTAGACTCTATTTTAATCTTTACTAATTAACGCACCGGGTGACTCCGCTTGAAACTCGGAAATATCAGTTTCATTTCGGAAAAAATTTATATTTTAAAATTAATCACTGACATGTTTCGGGAATACAGTCTCATTCAGCATGGTGTATTACAAAATTAAAATTAAGAAACTGCAACGTATAATTTTAAGTAATTATAAAGTTGAAAATACAAAAGTTAATATGTAAAAATTGTTAAAAGTATCAGTAGCAAAATGTTGACTAATAATTACAGATAATTATAAAAAATATAAAAATCAATAAAAACATAAATTTTGAAAAATTTTTATAAGTTAATATTCCGGTTATTGCATGCAGCATTAGTGTTAATAATATTATTTTTTCTATTTATTTATATAATGAGTTTCTGCAAAATTGAATGTATTATACTCGGTAATTAATATTTTCATACCTTGCTCGATGTTTCTAGTAATTTGACGATTATTAATAATTATGTGTTCAGATAAAGTCGATTTGTCGACTAATTTACTGCTTATGGCGTATAAATGTTCGGAACAACGTATTTAAATTTTTCTGCGAGTTTGATTTACATATACTATTTTATTACAAGTGTTATAATATGCACCAGATTTTTCATATATGTTATTCTTCTTTTCTTCGAATTGGCCAACTATGGACCAGGTAAAATATCTTCATAATAGCGGTTTCTTCCTCTTCCTTTCACTCCAGTATTTCTTCATTGTTTTGCTGTGTTGCTCCTTCCTTTCATCTGTCCATTTGGCTACACCAGTTTTCTTCTTCACATTTTCTTCAAAACTCCGGAGAATGTATTATATTTCGAAACCTGTTCCTGTTCATAATGTCATCCTCCGTGATGCTAATTTTCTCAAGATCTTTCCGGAACCGAGCGATTTGCGTTTTAGGGTTTTTATCGAAGTGCTCGAAAATTCTTCTTGTTAAACCTTTTGTCTCCATTCTTTTTAGGTAACCATAATAGCTTAATCTCCTTTTTCTCATTGTATTAATAATATCTTCAGTGTATGTTCATCCTTATTGCTCCTTTTTTTTTCCATATTTCCTGCTTAAACCTCGATGGTACCAGAATTTTGCGTACTATTTTCCGTTTCTTTCATTCTGATTTGTTCCAGTTCTTTGTCTACATTCATTACTAGGCACTCCGACGCATATTCCGGTTTAATTAATAATGTCTTAATTTAGATTTTATGGACGTTGATTTTTTAATACAAATATTTCTTGTCAATTGGAATGCTAACTCCATTTTCCTTGCTCTTTTTTGGTTAGCTGTTTTATCTAATGCGTTTGTTTGCATAAATTCCATTGGGCATTTGAATGTACCGACTCTGTTTATACGTCCATATTTGGTGACCATAAATTTTCCATTAGACAGCACTGACAAAGACAGCAACAAACAGAAAATACTAAGAGAAAACTTTAAACTTCCCATACAGGAAAACGTTGCTCACTTACAACGGACTCCTCTTGACACTTCCGCACTAAGTAGTATTATAAAAAATTTAAAAAACAACAAAGCTGCTGGACCTGACAATATTACAAATAAGACACTAAAATTAATCCAAAAGGTCTATCCCAAGCTCCTTCCACAACTATACCAAAAAATCTTCTCCTTAAACTATTTCCCCAAACCCTGGCGCGAAGCAAATGTAATCCTCCTTCATAAATCAAATAAAGACGCAAACCTCATAAGCTCCTATCGCCCAATATATGTATCTTTCAAATTCTGTAAGCAAAATTTACGAAAAACTACTAAAAAACAAGATAAACTGCCATCTAAACTCAACAAACTTTTTAGATAAAAGACAATTTTGGATTCAGACAAGGTCTGTCCACAGAACATGCTGTGAATTACGCGATCAGCAAGATTAGCAGCAACCTTAAGAAAAAATCGAATGTTCTTGTGATAGGAGTGGACATCAAAGGAGCCTTTGACAATTGCTGGCAAATACTATCAATTACTAAAAGTGTGCAGAAACACATGGGGATTTGATTACAGATACAGACTTGTATTGTACAAGTCACTTGTTGAGAACACAGTGTGTTACTGTAGCTCTGTGTTTTTCCAACACCTAAAAAAGAAAACCCTAAAGCAAAAAATCTACTCTACGCAACGTAAATACTTGTCTTAATAAACGCCTGTAGAGCTTACCGGACAATTTTTCACAGCGCCGCTGTTGCCCTTACGGGAGTCCTTCCCTTAGACCTAGAAATCAACTATAGATCAAAATCATTTTTACCATAAAAAACCAAAAAAATTTTGAATATATTAATGATCATGTCTACCAAATAATGAACTTTTTACCTCCAATAAATCCCCTTCAGAACAGTTCCTACATGCTAATCCAGCACGACCTACATATAAAAATATCACTAAAACAGCTCAAAAGATACATCAAAAACTATTTCATTTCTACATGGCAAAGCTCTTGGGAAAGAGATACGGTAGGTCGGCATATCCACGGGCTAATCCCAAATATTAGAACAGGCTTACAGTTATCACCTGACTTTTATACTACCCAACTCCTCACTGACCACGGACATTTCGGAGCCTATTTAAAAAAATACAAAATCACCGAAGACGACAAATGTGACTGTGGGGAAATTGAAAACGCCAATCATGTAATCTTTCACTGCACTAAGTATGACGACATCAGAAACTTCAACCTAGAAAACTTCAACTTGAGTAATTCAATTTTGGCAACTAAATTTCAAAAATTCGCGTTCTCGGTTTTAAAACCAAAATTTACTGGCAAAAATAACAACCTACAGTGATTTACATTACTCACTTAAATAAAAACACCACACTTAAAAACCACACACCAACACGTACGTAAATTTTATTATTAATATCCGGAAAAGACAATCGAGCCCAAATGGTAAATCAAACTGGAATCAATCACACTCGCATCATTCGAAAAAAAAAAAAAAAAAAAAAATGAACATATAACAAAACATTATTGTCTATTAAATAAGTACACAGTGCATAATGTAGCATTTAGTTTATCAACCCCGATATGTATAAAAATAAAATTCCTAAAGCTCATTACTTAAGATTTATTGTAAGAAGGTCCCGGGTCAAGATTAATCCTAACGGCGGTGCTTGGCTTGATACCCAACTTGTATTGTAAAAAGCGCTATCGAAATACAGTTATTAATCAAAAAAAATTATTATTATCACTATTTAGATTATTATTTAAGGGTTATAATTTATTATAAAGTTTATTATTTGTATACAACCCAAATAGTAATAATAATAATAATAACATATTACGGTACTTTACTGAAACTGTTATCTGGCTATCCTTGAATGTGTATAGATGTTTATTTGATGTTCTTCACTTCGCCACCTGCATATCTATTTGCAGACGTATGTCGTAAATGGACTTTAATCGGCTTGCAGGTTTCAACTGCAGATGAACAGAATGGCGTGAATAGGTCCTACTGGTTATAACTGTGGTACACCGAACAGGTCCCACTAGGTATAACTGTGGTCCGCTAAATAGATCCCTTTTTTATTGTGAATTAAAATTAATTATTAATGTCCATTTCTTCACTTTTAGGTTAGCATTGTAAAAGAATTTAAATTAAATTAAGGGTCTTTAGCGCATCTTACATATAAAGCGTCTATATTTTTAGTTTTTAAAACTATAATTTTTTTCATCAAGATCGAAACCATTTTAGAGAGCATTGCATTGAAATCTCTAGTATCAAAGTGTACCACCACATTTAGTCATTAAAACTTAACAATAATATTTATTTATTTTTATCCAGCGTGTGTTCCCTTTCATTAACAGTTTATTCTTTTTTAAACAAACTTTACGAGTAATTTTAAGTTTTTTTCTGTAAAATTTTCTTTCTTACTATCCTACGCCGTGTTAAAATTTTACTTTCAAAATAACAAGTTATTTCTTTGTTCCTATTTTTTTTTTTGGTTTTTTTCCAATTACGATTTTTGAATTCGATTGAGTTAATCCGATTTCACGAAATATCCTATTTCTAAAGTTACTGTTACAAAAATCCAAAATGAATTCGGATTATTAGGATTTTTTTTCGAATCACAAAACTTTTCGTTGGAGCTGCTGGTTTTCCGGCTACATTTGTCTCGCAAATTACGAAAAAATTTAAACTAGGACACGGATGGAATCGCCTTATATTTGGCGTTGAATTTTACAAGCCGACGGAAAATAATTTACCGAAAGCTATACGCTAGGTACGGATGTGTGTGTGCGCGCGCGTGCGTGCGTGTGTGCGATGTTAGGTACGATGCGACGGTACACATGAAGGGATGCAAAAAATTTGAAAAAGGAAAATATAATTGCGGATGAATGGGTAATGTGCGTGCCGAGCCAGTGAGCAGGCGCTTCGAGCAAATTATTACTTTGCTTTTATGCGCTGTGCGCGGAGGATTAAATTTGGTCAAAATGTAATTTTTGTTAATATATGACACCAGCGGCCCGCTTAGAAGCGGCTTTATTTTAGTCGAGGGAGTAATTTTAATATTTCCCGTTACCTTCTGACCGGGGGACGCATTTCGTGTCGAGTATTTTTCATAGCGGCTCGCGCTCACTCTGGCTTTTTAATTTATTATATCTTCTTTTAATTATCACCGTTAAGCAAATTATCGTACCGATCAGCTTTCCCTCTGATAAAAGCAGCCCCTTACTGGCCGTTTCAATTTTTGTAATAAATGATGTAATTATGTCGCCGGTAATTTTAATAATAGCGGCTAGTTCAGTTTATAATCAAGGTTTATAACCCTCGTCTATCGGGGTCCTGTTCCTTGATGCCTTAATGTTTTTGCGAACAGCGCATTTTATCAGTTTTCGTCTATCAGTTACCGGTTAATCAGGCGATGTGTGTACAAAGATGTTATTTTCAGGTAAAAAACTTTAATCGGTAATTTTCTGTTTTCTCTCGATTTCTCGCGCTTTGAGTCGTTCTAATTCTGATCCGCTGCACTTCTTCTTATTTTCGAGATCAAAAACAATTTTTAAGCGCGTGTATTATGGTGAGAAGTCGACATTACGAATGATGGAAATATAATTATAGGAATTGCGAGGTCTTTCAGTAGGTATAAAATTCCGGGTGGTAAAATTAATATATCCAAATTACACATAGATTATTTCTACATTTAATATATGTGCACTCATCCTATCGGTCGAGAAGCTTTCGTATTCCGATAGAATCTTCTTTTGACTGCACACGCAACCGACCGCGTTTTTGTCATTTTTAAAAATTTCGTCTCGTGGCAAGATCGTCCAGCCCCCCCACCCCCGAGAGTAATATTGCAAAAAGGTCCTTCTTTTCCGTTTTGAATGAATTGCGTGTTTCGTATAACTCATATCTATGCATCCGAATAACAATAAGCGCACATTTCCGGCTTCGAGTTATTCGTAGACTCTCACCTTCTAAAACGTATCATTTAATCTAATTAGCAGACGCACTCCGGAGTTGTTTGCGATACATTTTCACCGTAGAAGAATCACTACATTTTTACGCCGTTTTCTCTATTGTTACCGGCTAATCATGCGACCGAGGTTCATCTGGAGTTATGATTTATTCTCGGAATGGACTTCGCAGATAGCAGATGTTTATGAAGTTGCGCGCGTCATTATTTCAAGAAAGCATAGGTATTTTATAAATCATACCCGGGACGCTGGCGCTCAAATTATTTAATTGTGTTTCATCGATACTGACTCTGCGGTTGTTTTGACGATGTTCTGCAGTTCGTAAACTTCGATAGACCTACCGGTGCGTGAATAGAGATCTGCCGAAGCGTAAGGACTGGAGCTCACAAATCAGTCAGCATTGTGCGAGTACTTTTTGATGGATTTCATTCGATTTTATCTATATTGAAAAGTCGATTGAAGCACACTATTAATTCGCCTGTTTGCACTCACTATATATACGTAATAAAACTACCGACGAGCCATTGTGACCGTCTGACTTTCATAGTGCGCGAGACAAATACTAACTCAGCTTCCCCGCTTGTAATCTCGCATGTTTTATTCCTTCTTGCGCTGTCCGTTCATTATCGAGTGTCTCCCGTACACACAAATAAGTTGTACCGATAGAAACGGACACATGCGTTTAAGTGGGAATGTGGTTAGGACCGCAAATTAAGCAAGAGATGCAGGATGCTTTGAGGGTAGAGATAAATTTGTGACGAGAAAATATAATGCCCGAAACGACAACTGAACGAACAGGAAATTGAGAAAACGATTAGGGAACGCGGCGAAAATACAATCAATGAGAAAATGATCGTAGAATTTCCGGCTTTTTTTCTTCCCTTTTTTTTTCTTTTAAATAATTATTAAAAAAAAAAAAAAAAGGTTAAAACTGGAAACTAGAAACATTATTAATACATCTTCGATTTTCGGTGTAAGTTTATGACCCCGCATGACAGAATACGAATGGAAAAAAGAGGAAAATGAATTATGAAAAACCACCGCCGTGTTAACTAAACGAGTGGGACAATCGAAAACAGGAGATTGCGTAAAACATTTCCAGAGCGGAAGGAGGAAGTTAGTGAAACCAATTCTAAAACTTGAGGGTGACGATGGAAAAACCGGACCAGATCGAAGATGAAAGTTTATAAAGTGCGTTGGAATGGAATAGAAAGGCTGCAATAGTGATATGTACACTCTGCAGGACCTATATAGCTGGAAGAAAACACCTATTCAGCTGTTCGAAGTGCGCTACCTCGTGTTTAAGCTAACAAAAATTACCAACAATTACATTAATGAAAAAAAAAAGAAGTAAAGAAATGAAAAGAAAAACTTGCCGAATAATGATAATACGTTAACGCTTAATTAGAAAAAACACTGAAAGAAAATCACACTAATTCCAAGGAACACATTAGATTCAAGCGGAGCAACGGTATACGTTACAAAAGCAATGCAGCCTTTGAATTTTTTTTATCGATTTCGCGAAAAACAACATCCGCCTAATAGATTAATAACAGATATTACAGAAAAGTCTCAAAGTATCAATGTATATTTACAAAATTGTACAAAATAGAATACTCTTAAAGTTGATTGAATAATCGTTTATGCGCTAGTGGCGAGCGAGTAGCGAAATATAAACTAATGTACATAGAGGCCTAGTTTGTTCCCCGTTTTACTTTTCTTTAGTTAGTCTAGTTGGATTGTCGTGAAAAAGTACTGTTAAATAGTACGAATTAGTGATGATTGCTCGTTTTTTTCTGCAACCCTTTTTATTTTTAAAGTGCTCAAATAGAGAAAATATTGAATGGATCGTGTAATTGACAGGGAGCAAAGCTCCGGCGTTTGGATACTTCTAGTAAAAAACGCTAACAACAGTTCCAATTTATGCCTGATGAAAATATTGCGAAATTAATTAAAAAGAAGAGGGGGGTATCAGAAAATGATATTTTTTTCTCGTCTTCTGGCTTTGGAAGTGTACAAGTTGGACTGGGAATTTTGTACTCAACCGCGACCTATAAGATTGCATGTAAACTTTATTCTCCAATCATGATTGAGCGTAATCCATTTCACTCTTTCGAAGTAAAAACTTACGTACCAACTGCCGTTACACCGGGACAAATATATTACAACTCAGATGTTAAATAAAATACCCAGGGAAATAATAATAGAGAAGGAAAAAATAGGGGAAAGAAAAAGGGAAATAAAATAATTCAGTGGGTTCCTGGCCGTTCTGCCATCTCTGGTAATGAGATGGCTGATTCTTTGGCTCAGATTGTTGCTTCTTCTTCAAAAAAAAATCCCATCCTGTAATCTCTTGCCGTCGTGTAAAGATTTCTATCTCAGATTTTGGTCGGATATGTACCCTCGTTATATCCTGTCTTTTCCTTCTACACTTATTATCCCTTTCATTGTTTCCTTCTTATTAACGATATCTGATCGTCTCACTATATAACTTTGGTTTTCCTCTAATTGTTTCTGGGTGAAGGTCCTTGTTTGACGAGTCCAATCTTATTCCCTTTTTTTTTTTTTTTTTCAAAAAAGAAAAAGTAATTCAGGAATGAAATGTTAAAAAAACAATAAACATAAAATAAAATGACAAGGCGCGACAAAAAAATTAAAGAAAGAATACATCGATTGTAAAGTGATAGAAAATAGATTATCAGTTATCGATAAGTAAAAAGATAGATTAAGATGTGGTAGTTAATAAATATTACACGAATATAAGTTAAGTTAAGATGGTAAAATGTTTACGCCGACAAGCGTTTTAGCTTGACGACAAAAATTTGTGTAATAAAAAAAACAATACATATTTTTCAAAAAAAAAAAAAAAAATTATAATGCAGTCGACACCACTCCAGTTCAACAGACTTTCGAAATAACTGATTACCTCTCTTCTGTACGAGAATTGGCACTGTTATTTCCTTCATGGATTCGTCATCCAGCAATGTTATGAAAATTTTAGACGGTTCAAAGAACTTATAATTATTATTATTTAAAAAAAACTCACTTAAGCGGTTTTTATTACAATCTGTTCAGTTCACGAACATTCAGTAATACTCTAAATTAGTTGTATTATTATATGTATACCAGGATTCGCAATGGACGACCGTGCATTTTCTTAATTTATATCAGAACGGTATATAATAAATATAAAATTGATCCGAGGACGCTTCCTTGTAGTACTCCTGCTTGTATGTCTCGCAATTCAGAGTATTCATCGTTATGCTTTATTCTAAAACATCTGTCAGTTAGGTACGATTCAATAATTCTGCAAACTTTAACTGGTAATATCTTTTTAAGTTTGATTACCAATCCCTTGTGCCGTACCTTATCAAACGGCCGCTCTACGCCACAAGGAATACCGCTGTACAGATCTTTTTTTCAGTTATATTTGTTATTCTATGATTGCAGAGTGTGCTCTTCTAAATCCGAACTGATGATTGGGTGTTCTCTATTATTGGTTTTGAATAACAACTTAGAAGTAACCGGTAACAAGCTAATTCGTCTATACGATTTGATATCTGTAATTTCCCGGGTTTAGGTAGCATAATTATTTGAGTTACTTTCCAAAGTTGGGGAACATATCCGATTCTTATTACAGTATTAAATATTCGGGATAATGCCATATTATGCTCTCTTTCTGAAAATTCCTTTAATATTTTAACCGATATTAAATCAAACCCGGGCGATTTCTAGACACGCATGTTTGTTTTTATTTCATTATATATCTCTCCTCCAGGGGTTTAAAGTGTCTCAGAGATCCATCTATCCCTTGATGATACACAATGTTTTTATCATCATCTGTTATATCAAGTGTAAGTACTTATTTTAAACAATTCGCAAATTCATTAGCTTTGTCTCTGTCACTTCTTATCCATTCGTTATGGAATAGGGAAATTCTGCTGTTACAGTCTATTAATGCATTTTGTAGCTTTCCATAAAGAATAGTTCATCTCTTCTGTAGGCAAGAGATGAACTATTTATAGGTTTTAAACGCGTTTTGTTTGAATTGAATTGCCAATCTTTTAATTTCCTGACTTAGCTTGTTCAACTTGTCTTTATCTGTTTTTTCCTGTATTCTGTGAAGAGTTTTTCTAAACTTCCTCCTTTCCCTTTGATTTTTTCTAAAATATTTAACGATAAATTTTGTTTTTTGCTGCTATAATTTTTGTACGGGTGTCGAATTCCACGCAGCTTGCTCTGTATTGCATTATTAAGCTGCATGACAGATTGAATCATCAATGTTTTCATCCAACTGCTTCCTGAACGAATCTTTTTTTCTAAACCATCCGCTGATCCTATCGTGCTTCATACGAAGTTCCTTAATATCACATCTATTTCATTCCCGCTCTGTCCGTATCGATCTATTGTGGATTCCTAGTCATTGTGGAATTTCGGGCAACGAATTAGTCGACTCGTTGGCACGTTCGGCTTCTTCAGACGGTCGCTCTATTAGTTATTTTACAGTCCAAAGTCTTCTTCCTCTTTCCTTTCGTTGCCACCGCGACTGTTAGTATCTCTATCCTTCTTCGTTTTCGAATTCTGCTTCCTTTTATTTATCCATACAACCCATTCCTCCTTTTTTTCCGTGATTTCTTAATTTCTCCAACATAAGGCGGTCAACTATTTCATCTATAATTAGACTTCGGCTTAATTACAGCTTGCTTCCATCTTCGCTCTTCCGTTTCTCCATTATTCAGTCTCCTCTCTGCCCGTTTGATCCAACAGAAGCAAACTTCACTTGTGACGGAAATCACATTTTACTTGAATGTCCTTTCATTTCTTGAGAACGTGCGATACTCTATTCCGGTTTTTTACGTCTTATCCTACGCCTTACACAGCATCCTTTCTTTTCCGTCTCCCTTGGTTATTCCTTTGTTAGCTTCATTCGTACGTTCCATTTCTAATATTTTTCCTTTATAATCATTAATATTGTCATACCGTTGGATCGAGTAACGTCCTTAGCTGACATGCTCAAAATTTAAAAAAAAAAAGGAATCCCAATCAGTTTTATTATTAATGAGTGTAGCATACGGTTGTTTTTTAAGATTATCGATTTACTTACAGTTATGGATCACTGGGGAGAATAACCAGACGCAAAATCATCACCGTCGTCAATGTTACCTTCGGTAATTCCCTTAACAATAAAGAAGTCTATCAAATCAGGCAACTTTTTCTGATCAGTCGGCCAAAAAGTTGGTTTATCTGTTGAGGTAACCATTTGCATCCCAACTTATTTATTACCTGTAACCACTGTTTTTCTCTTCCTCTCGTAACTCTTCAGTCCCAATATGCACGCTTTGAATTAAAATCACCTCCTATGATATAAATCAAGGACCAAGCATGTTAAAATATGTCCGTACGTCAAACTTTATCTGGTTGCCAGGAGAGCAGTAAGCCGCTGATAGTACCAAACCTCCATTCTTAGTATATATTTTAACATTAGCAGCTTTAATTTGATTTGTAATGATTTCTCCTAGTACATTTCGTAATTAATATTGCTGCACCTCTGTACCGACTTCCATCAGGATGCATAGTATTGTACAAACAATAGCCGTTAAATTGAAAAAAAATATTTTCCGCAATATTTTTCGGTTCAGATATTAATAATATATCGATTTTTTCTTTTAATAAGAATAATTCAACTTCTTGACGTCTATGTTTCAGCCCATTTACATTAAATGTTGCTATTTTTATCAAGCTTATTTATTGTTAGTTTTATTCAATTCCTTTCTATTGAATTTAATCTATCGAAAATTCTATTTATTCTCTTTTCCTGTTTTTCTAAGATCATTTGTAATCTTTTAACAAGGTTTTCTGACGATTTATTCTTACCATCATTATCATTAATATTAACTATCCCACGATTCTTGTGCCCTTTTCGATTGGAATGATCCCTAATCCCATCACTATTTTTTTGATCATTTACCGTATTTCTTCGCGGTAATGTTTTTTGTTCTTTATTAACAATGGGCAGAGTTTATTTTTGTCCTTCGGAGACGCATCCTCCGTAACTGGCAGGATGTCGTTTCTCACACAATGCACATATACACTCTCGCCCGGCTTTTCTGTGCATTCTCCTGTTAAATGCCTGCACATTTGACATATCTAGGTTTACGACAACATCTATTTTTTACACGGCCATAGGCCTGACATCCCTTATATTGTAACATGCCTTTGGGATTTCTCTATGGGTTTGAACAAGAATATGGCATATTTTTTTAATATTTTGATTTTTTCAACGTCACTCTTGGTATCAAAATCAGTCACAAATATCGGTGTTGGTACTCTGGTTTTTATCCTTGTTTCGGCATCACTTAAGTCTTCTCTTATAGTGTTTCCGTGCATATTTCATGGCAATCCTTTAATTACCACTTTAATTAAGTAAGTATGGTATTCAAAATTATTTTCAGATAGCTGTTTTTCTAATTTTTCTATAACCTTCGATCGCTTCAACGTTTACTCTAACTTGTTTGCCGGCAGTTGTTTACACGTAAATTCATCGCCTACAACTTGCACGATTACTTTTGCTAGTTTTGTAAATTCCGAAACGTTAGCCACAGAAAATGGTTTTCGTTTACCTCGATATCGGAAATAAGGAATACGTCGTCGTCGGTTTGTATACATTCCGGTCTTCTTATACCTCTGTTTTATGCTTTCTCTGCGGAGGTGTAATTTCACTTCCCTTCCTTTTATTATTAGTTATATTTTTTTTGACTAACCATTCAGTTTCTTCGACTATTTCATCTTTACCAGTATAATACTGTTTATCAACTTCGGACTTTTCCGGATTTACTAATCAACAGTAATTCTATCGTTTTCTGCATTTTCTCTATTTCATTCAGCAGCTTGCCGATTTGTATAACCCTTTATTCTGCCTTGAAGCTTTTTATTCTGTTTGGAGTAATTGTTCATTCTGTGTCACATTCGCAGGTGACTGCGCTGCAGATGCACTTAACGTACTTTTCATCTCAACTATATTATCGCGTCAATTAAATGTTAGCAATATAATGTTCTTAATCTAACTGTTAGTTTAGCTCTAATGCTATGTGCCAAAGTAATAAACGGAACAATCTTACCGATCGTAAATTAAATGTGTATTCTCTTTTGTTTAAGAGATAAGATAAGATAAGCTCACCGCGATAATACCGTCAACAACGCACCTACATTTTATGATTAATAAACAACATAAATCGGATGTACTCGGTTAAACATTAGCAAACATTTTTCCCGCCGATATTAATACGAAAATTTGTATGTTTGGTGCATGCAGCCTACCGGCGATAAAAATGCGAATCCCGTTTTGCGCTGCTCCCGATGATTTCGATTTATCGGACTTTCACAACAGCGGACTCTAGGCCTTCCTCCAGTTCATATCGAGGAGGATCGACTGTAATTACAAAAATATTACGATTCAGCGTAATGGTGTAATCATGTCAATATGATAGTTATTGATTACGAACTAGTAATCTCGCTTTCTTCTCACTACTCCATCTGTGTTGATTTTCTGTGGATTCCCAGCCATGTGGGCATTAAATGAGGCGGCGGATTCCTTGGCTCGAGTTGCTGCTTCCTCTCGTTCCTCCCTTAAAAAAGTTACGTCCTCCAACTTGAATTCTCTATGTACTAAATTTCATCTCAAACTTTAGTCAGTTATTTACCCTTCCTCCTTTCGTAACGATCAATCCTTTTATCTGTCTGTACAATCTAATCTTCCTTCTCATATATCTGGTGTTCTTGGAGTTTCCTTCACTTCCCCGTTCTGTTGTCATTTCTATGATTCGCTTTTGGGCCATTCTGCTCTTCCTTCCTCTCCTTTTCTCTTTTACCTTGTCTCCTCTCCAAATTGTCCTCTCCACCCAAATGAAGCGGTGATTTGCGACGCCGATGTTTTTTGAATGTCTATTCCTTTCTGTTAAACGTTGTATTCTATATTCTTGTCTGCTAAACCTCAACCTACTCCTTATTGTGCGTCTTATATTTTGTCCTTCCCCTCGCCATCCACTATTTCATCCATTAGTGTTCCTTTATATATTGTCCATATACGACCGAATCAAAATTTAACTGACGGCTCTTTTCTTTCTTGTCGTTTCTGGGTGTAGTAATCGAATTTGTCGAAGAATCGTCTAGATTAGCAAGTGCGAACTGCCGGCGATTACATGAATATACCGTTAATTCTATAACTTTAATATGTAGATATTATGATGATTTTGATTAGGTTTATTTTTCCTTAATTTGCGCACTATTTATTATATTCTTGAGATATACGCTGTGAAGATTAAAACTATCTCATCTGGACATTTAAACATTGAAAGTTATTTGTCGTATCGTTCGGTGAATTCACGGCACTACCCGCTTCATCTGCTTGATCTTTGTCACTCTATCTGCACTACTTTCAACATGAAATCACAGCTTAGACTACCCAGTTCAAAGTCTTTAGTAAAAATGGTTATTTTGTTTAGTTTTTTAACTCATTTCGTTGTCTATTCTATTTCTTCGCAGTTAGAAGCGAAATGAAATTGTTGTTGTCTACGGTAGCTTTTAATTCTGTTTATCTCGGTAATTTATATCAGCTTGATACATCGTTTTAATTTCGTCCGGCGTCTTTTATAAGTTTCCGCACATACTCACGGGGTGTCGATGCTGTCTGGTTTACCCTTTTCATAGCTGCTTTGTTAAATTCTTTTATCGTTTGCAAGCTCGATGTACGAACAAATCATGTCGATATTATAGAAGCTTTACACAACTTTCTGAATTTTTCTACTTTTGTCCGAACGAATTTTTTCGATTTCAAGCAGATTTCAACTACCAATGCATTGCAGTTATGTCCGCGGTCTTTTCTTTATGGAAAATTTGAGCGACTTCTATCGAAGTCATTTGCGTCACCTTTCTACTGCGATGCAGTCTGACTTCTTGTGCATCGAGAGCAGCCAGACAAGGAAGCTTATGCTCGCAATAGGTTTGGAATTAGTTTTCTATGTAGAAATCTGGAACCGTTTACCCGCATCCATTCCTGCGACCTCCTTAAAGTCGCCCGTTGTGATTAACTCTGTTTAGACCTCTTTCCTATTACTTCCGTTAAGCTATCGCCGAAAACGCTAGTTTATTTTACCCTCTGCAACGGTGGTTAGAGAACTGGACTTGAACCGGTACCGTTTTCTGACTACTTAACAGAAAATCTTATTTTTACCGCGTTGCTCCGTGCGAAATGCCTACCTTTTCGCCGGTCGAAGTTTCTGCCATGCCTGACAAAATTTCGCGCCTCTTTTCCCGCATCATTTAAAGTTTTCCTATTCGATCGAACTGCTGAAAATCGTTGAAATTCTATTGATTCTGTTCCGGTAGCGCCTGGCGTCAATGGGCTATTTCAAAATAAATTTTCTTCGAACCTGCGTATGTTTTCACGACCGAGTAACCTGATTTGCGGCTTTCTCTTACTGAGATAATTTAATATCGGCGTTATATACAACCCGGACGTTAGGGTGCCACTCCTGAAGAACCGAGACTTTCAAAACTGACATCTGACTTCGGTTGGTGGCCGGCTGAGCCCCTTCTGCTAGTTATACTATCGACAGCCGTAGCTGCTATATTCCGTAACAGCAAATTTGTTTATAAATTTCAATTCCAGCTTGACCTGCGAACGACTAATTTCTATTTCTTCGAGACGAAGTTACGACTGGAACCTGTCAGCTGAACGAATTTGTATAACACGTTATTCGAACATAATTGGAGCTGGAAAAATTTTTACGTAATTCTTCTAATTCCGTTTCCGGAATAAATGGAATTTCCTTTTCCCCTTTCTCAAGAACTTTCCCCTGATTTTTGTCGTTTAAACTTGTTTTTCTTCGCTCCAGTTCTACACTCCTTCATCCTGAAATAGCCAATTCTTCCTCACTTGGTAAAATCTTGTTTCCTCCTTTTCGAAAGTGTAGTCAACAGCCGCCTTGTTCGGTGGCTACAAAACACTGTAAACTGCTGCCTAAGAACGTGTTTAATTTTCGTCTTGGACGCGGCCCTCGCGGCTGTATTTTTGACAGGCACTTGCACGGCCAAAAAATCTCTCATTACTTCTTTTCTGCTGATATGTCTGCAGCCGTTAATAATATTTACTTTCGTCGCTATAGCTCAAACATCTATTTCATCAAAGTTGCTTCCTTGAAGCTAAATTATTTTTTTTTCTTTTTTCACATTTCCGTTTATGAATTTGAAACCACCGTACATCACGGCTCTATATCTGCCTCCTTCGGCTTTCCTACCTATTCAATTGGTTTTTACAACTTCACTTCATAACATATTGTTAGATCGGAATTCTGAATTAAGTTCCCTTTCTATCGGTTTACCACTGACGGCTTTGATGAAGTTGGTCCTGTGCCTTTTTCTGTCCTATAAATTATACTCGAAATCATTTAAACTCCCTTCTATTCTTAATTTTTGACGCCGAACTTCGCTAACCGTTCAGAATGTTAATATTTATCTCCTCGAGAGGGGTTCTACAGTCCATCTCAACTTTCTCACTCCAGCTTTGTGATAACGCTATTTAGAATTCCCTAGACATTCCGGAAGCAAAAATCTACTAGCTCGTTTTTCTTCTTCTCTGCCGGAAGACTTATTAGCATTTTTTAATCGCACCATTTACGCACATTTATTTTATTCTAAGTTACGGCATAACCCTTATGATTTTCGTTTGCAAATCCACCTATTTAACCGGATCTTTCACTTCACTCTCGGTCTTTCGAATTTCCTTCCTCGTGGCTATTCAACTTTATATTTGCAATCTGTCGTCTACGTTTTGGATCCAGTCTGTTTCTCACGTCACTTATCCGTTTCTCACTAATATCGTCTCCATTCTTCACCCTTCCTCTTTTCAATTTATATGTATCACTGCTCGTGTCATATTTAGATGTTCGTTATTTTCTTTCACACTTTTACACTAATGGGGGCCTTTCTTTTCGATCCATGGTGATCTTCCTCTTTCCTTCGTCGCCTTGAATTCTTTCCATCTGCTACCTCTGATGTCGTGTAAAAATTTGATTCTACTTTTCTCTAATTCTTGATCTAATTCGTCAACCAACTGCTAAAAAATAAAAAAAAAAAACAAAAAACGAAGCTGCCGATCGGATGGTTTGTGTTTGCAATAACCGCAGTAGCAGGTGAGATTGAATACGTGCTCTTTTTACCCACTCGTCGTAGAAACGCAGAAGAAAATACCGCGGTGATTACGAAAAGACATCCTCGGTTAGACTGCGGACGGAAGCTTTTTTTTGGGGGGGGGGGAGCTTGTGCCGCCTTCGAGGAACGTGTCATCCGGTTGAGCTGCGTTATTCTCGGTTCGCTAGCGCTGCCTGATCAAGGTACTCGAGAATTAGCGTGGTGACTTCGATATAGGACCAAAAAAATGACCTGAAACGTTAGATCGGCGCGGAAATAGGGCGCTTTGACGAAAACCCGGAGTCGTCGTGATGATGTCGTATTTAAGGCAGTGGCAAATAACGCGCATCGGTCGGAGAAAATTGTTGAAAAATGAACGCAACAAATATCATCGCAGAATGTTTATTTCGAGACTGTGAAAGAGTATCAGTCACGCGTGACGTATCGCGTTCCGTCCAACTCTGATAACGGATTATAAATCAAATTCGTATCACGCCACGTCAATGCTGGTCCGCTGCGATATTTATGTTTGCACGCGTTGCCGTTACTGTCTACGGAAAATAGCTGGAAATGGAGAGAGGCTGCGACCGGATCAGAGCGATGCGCGCGCCTACACTGCCGCTAAGCCGGTGGAGTACTAAAAATTACAATCATTACGGAGAAATAAATTTTTCGGCGGGCCCGCGATGGGACGAAAGCTTCGAAGGTTTTATTCGATAATGAAAAAGCGTTCAGAAAGTTTCGACGACGGCGAGAGGGTAGCGGGGCCCGATCGCGAACGGGTAATTTATTTACAAAAGAAGAAGCGAAGCCGCGCGACGAGCATATTGTGTGGGGCGTGCGACTGCGTTTCGGCTTCTTTTTATTGCCGCTCAAATTGCTTTTTTTGATAAATGACCTCCCCACTACGACCAGCTCGGAGCCCCTTGGGCATGCGAGCGGTCCTCGCCGCGTCTCCTCCTGCCGCCGAAACCATTACGCTCGTTAATCTTGACGATTTATTTTCCGCGCTCGCTCATCGTGCCTTCCCGCGATCCTGGCCAAATCGCAAGAAAACTCTTCCATTTCCAATGCGCCATCATTCGACCGTTTCCATCCTTGTCGTCGCTTGCCCGTCCGACATCGTCCGACATCGTCCTCCAACATAATACCCGGCTTCTCCGGAGAGCTTCATCAAATCGCGCGCCCGCCGTATTTATCTCGCATTTTCATCAATCCATCTTTTTTTCATTACTCGAAACGACACGCTAAACAGAATTTGGACAAGTTTAATTTCAATCCGCCATTGCCGAGCAGACGCTTCTAAACTCGCCTCGTATCAATCAGCCTCTCTTTTCTCTTTCACCGTGAGACTTTTTAATTCTTCCTTTCGCCGACACCCGACGTCGACAGTAAATTAAAACTTTCGCTATTTCAATCGTCCATTTTTAAGTTCGCGCGGTCGATTTACGCAACTTTAGCAGTCATTTTATTTACGCCAGCCGCCGCCCGATCTTTTGCATTAAGGGGGCTCCTAGTATAACGGCCTCTCCTCGTTATTTCGGGCGAAGGAGCGAGACTCTCGAAAGGAGGTCTTTTTGATTTTTTCTCCTTTCCACAGATGAAGTTAAATAGTAAGTAAAGAACAATCATCAGTCAGGAGAAGAGAATCCAGCTTAGAAATTTGTCATGAGAAGATACCGCTGCGCTACTGAGCTCTGTGTTTGACTTTACTTCTTTTTTTTTTTTTTTTTTTTTTTTTTTTCCTGCGCTATTACCAACACTTTTTATACGTTTACTGTAGATATTCACACAAGAAAGCCAATATACTGTGAAATCTCACCTTTATTTTGCGTACCGTTTAATGTGATGAATTCTCAACCTACACAGTCAATGTTATGAATGTCTTCAGAGTAGGCATGGGTAACTCCGGACACAGTTATATCCTCGGAAACATATCCGCGGTCGGACACAGTCGGATATATCTCCAACGACATATCTTAACTTCGAAAAACGTCACACAACGAACAAATATTGTCATTCCGGACACAGTTGAATTCAACTGTGGCGTAGTGATTTGATATATCTCCACTAAGGCGACAGCTGCGCGCGCAGCTATCAAAATTTCCCTAGTCATTACTGTTTCAGGGAATTACGTCGAGTTCATAGACTGCAATATGGAGATAGCGACGGTGTGATTTCAAATTTTCAAATCGAATGAGTAATATGATCCACGAATTTAATTATATTATTGTTTTTTCTTTCCGTAATCGCGCTTTTAAATGAAATTATATGAGATTTTACAAAAAACTTTTAAAAACTTTTACAAAAAACTGACAGTTTCGTAAAAATTTCGTAAAAGTTTTTTTTAAATCTTATATAATTTCATCACGAATTTAATGCTAGATGTTATTTTAAGAAATACCCTATTCGCTGGAAATTAGTATGTATCTATGAGAGAAGTTTTTCATCCGCTGTCGGTAAATCAGAATTGCGCGGGGAATAAATGCGCACCGTGTTCTTTGATGCTTTGTGCGTTCGGCGTACTGCGCGGAGTTAGCGTTGAATACACAGCGAAGAGTGCGACTATCTGAATATGTGCGATATGTAACTCGGCCGAGGTTCTGGTTGAGAAGCGAATGTATTGTACATATATCGGCAGCAGTCGGAAAGGGCACATATAGGGTATCCAACTCCTTTGGCGAAGTTGATTTGCGCATCTCTACTAGAGAGTGCCCGCTCTGGGAAGCACCATTTTTGACCAGTTTTCTATTTCTAGCGTATTTTTCTTTAAATCTATCGTGGTAATATATCGCTTTCTCCGAACGTGTTTCATTTATTCTCGAGGCCAATTTTATGGTTCAGCGTTACTTTTACGTTTCCTATCTTTATCTTTATCCGGTGTTTTTCATATTAAAAAGTAATTTTAGTTCCGTATTACAGGTCTATGTAACCAAAAGTTACTAGTCGGCATGTAATAATTTGTTAATTGTGTTTTGTGTAGTTTATACATTTTACAACGATCAATTACCAAACGAATTTATTAAAACGCGGCTTAATGTCGAAGCATTTCGAAACATCTTTAAGATCATAAATTCTCAGGAAATTTGAATCGTTTGTTTATTAATAATTTTCACAGCCATGTGTAATAATTGCAGTTTTTTCGAGAAATCGATTAACGATCGGCGAATTTACTCGTATTATTTTACGAAGGAACAAATATTTCCTTGAGAGTAGAAGCAACAATGGTATAGAGTACGGAAATTAACGAACTCTGACTGGGTGATAAATAAAAGTTGGTCTCTTGAAATTTCGCTACTTCTTTAATCGTTACATTTTATTATGATTATACCAATATCACAACGGCAGCGTAATTTTTAGCCCGACTCCCGTCACTTTTTTTGTCTCTAAACGTTACAAAGTATCGACAAAATGAATGGCTAGGAAATGGCAACGTTTCCGCCGCGAAAATTTTTTTCTGTCATAAAAGTTTTTGTCCCAAAGTGTGACATTAAATAAAGATTTACTTTTTTTTCTTTTTTTTTTCCGTCGCGCATTCGAAAAGAATAATGTCAATTTTTCTTGTTCTATACGAAGTGCAGAAATTATAGAGCGTTGTGATCCGGGGATGTCTCCAGACGGGATTCTGCGGCGGAGCCCCTTGCGAGACACGAAGAACCGAGTTTACATTTACAAGCATATATAAATGTATATATATTTAACTCGGCCAATCTCGCAGAGGGCTCTGCCTCTTGACCCCTCTTGCTTACATTTCTATCTTTTTCTTGTCTATACTTTGTATAAAATGACCAAAATTTACAACGTAATTCTTACCGGCATTGACACAAAAACAACATAATCACAAAAATCCTATGGAATTTAAATTAAAATATTTTCAAATTAGTTTTATATAATCAAAAAAAAAAAAAAAAAGATACAACCAATGATTTATACCATAAATTTTATTAAACTATCGAAACAAATTAATGTATTACAAAAGGATATATAAATCACATTAACTTATATTACTCCTTCTTACAAAATCTAACGGGTGCATGATTAAGAATGACATTTCCATTTAGCATTTAACTTTCGTTACATAAAATTGGGACTTTTTTCGGGACATTTTTAAAATCTAATGGGGGTTGGCCTAAAAATTACGTTGTAATTTTTTTTTTTTTTTGGCCTGGCAAGAAACCATTTGGCCATTATTAAGTTAATACAAACACAAAACTAAACAAGGTTACTTGCACTTATTATTATTATTGTGGCGATAATAAGGATAACATCCATGGGTAGGATCTATCCGCCACACCATCTATGCGAGTTATTCAATTAAAATTAATATTACTCCTTCTAAAGTAAAAAATGTCATGCAAACAGGGGGCCGTAATTAGCATCACCCACGAATGCCAGCATAGAATAATTAGGAGAAAAAAACTAACCAGGGCGAGCCTGAGGTAGACTATATTCTCGAGCTCCTTAGAGTATTTATTAGTTCTTCTGATATTTTGTTATTGGCAAACCTGCAGCTGCTGTGTAACTGCATTAATTTAATAACAACGGGATCGTTAAGATAATTAAAATAGTTAATTAGGAATTTATCTAGTAGAACTATTCTTCGGATGTGAAGTGGTGGGGTTTTGCATTCTACTTGAAGACCTATAGTGGAGCATGATCTAATATTACCGGTGATGAGCTTCAACTCTATATTCTGTAGGCAATCTAGCTTCTTGAGTCGTGTGTTGGAGACAGCTACATAGAAAATCGAACTGTAATCTCACCTAGATCTAATAATCACTTTATAAAGCAAACCTAGCGTGAGTGGGTCTCCTACCCAAGATGAATTACTAATTGCCTTTAGTGGAGAATACATCTTATAATTTACTCGACTAAGCATTGATATGGAAGGTCTAGGTTAAAACTGGAATCGAGTTGTAGGCCTAGATGTAAACTCTATCAGCTGATTTTGAATGTTAATGTTGACGGCTTACCTATTAAAAATGTTCGTAGAGTAAAGACGGCGACAGACGATTTAGAAAGTGTTAAATTGGGTCCTCTATACTCCCGAACGCATATATTGACTGAGACTTAATTGTTTAATATGCATTTAGCATATATCTTTCTGTTTTGCATGTAAAATAAAACGCATGACTGAGGAGTTAGCAGCTTGTTAAATATTCGGGTTACATAGATTTTAAAAAGTATCAGATCCTTGCACAAGTCCTCTGTACGAAGTACGTTTCTCCATTTCTTTAGTAGTAGTACGATTTAAGAAATGTCTAAGTTACACATAAATGTTTGCCATAACAACTGCGATATCAATAGTACCATAGCCGGTCAGACGGATAGGTAGCGAGATGTTGTCAAACGCTTCCTTTATATCCAGGAAAGAAGCCACTAGAAATTCATTTTCATTACTTAAAAACGGTACTTCTACTAATCAGCCTAATTAGGATACACGATTTTTCATGGCGCAGTTATTACTACATATGTACACTTGCATGTGTATATGTTACTAAGTAATTTCCCGTCGTATACAATAATTAATTTATACGTTCCTGGAATTTTGCATTGCAAGAACTGCTTATATGCGACATAAAACTCCTATTTATTTTATTCTCAGCATCTTAATAGAGCTTGTTTGCTTGATCGTCGAAATTCTTTCCTAGTCTTCAAGGAAAGACTACTGCTGCATTTTTACGTTTCTTCCGACTATACACATATTTGTCACCGCAGAATTTTAATACGCACCCGCATAGACATCGTAAAATTTATAACCGGTTACTTTTTCGTATTAAAACGTACGGTTTCCTTTTTGGTTTTTATAATTCGACCATGTACACATATAGTTGAAGTCCGGACAACTATTAGTTTTAACGAAATAGCTAGACTACTTTTTTTTTGGCACTTTTCCTAAAATTATTCAAAATGCCGGATTTCTTAACCGTTTCGATTCATACGTACTGGATCATCCGAACCAGGAATATAACGAACGCCAAGTTGTTCAAAATGACAACATCCTATCCTACTCGCACACAAAGATACACAAGAACTGATAACGAATATTTTTCAGATTTCCCATACTTGTGAATACATCTGAAAATATTCGGCCAAGTAGATATCGCCTTTTTTCCGTATCTTTGACTGAATTTGATGACTCCACAGCAAGTTTGTTTGACGGACTAGCAGCTATATTCATGAATCTGGAAAAAAGAATTTGGCCGTTTCGAATTTAGTCGTTGCATACTTTTCACAGGAGGTTAAGTGTACCATTTATTGGCCTCTACTGAAATTTTGGCCGAATTGTACCTAGCTAATTGACCGTTACGTTACAATCGTCATCCTTATAAAATAAAAAGTAATCGTGCGCCACTCTAGCTTCGGGTCCGGCTTTTTCAGTGCAATTATCTACTAAAAATTCATCACGCTCGTGATTGTTCGTACTTTGGACTGCGAATTTAGCTGGGCCAAGCGAATGGTGCTTGTTCAGATGGTAATCAAACGATTAAACGAAGGCAACGCGGATGGATGTGGAACCTTGCTGCAGGGTAAGTAATTATTGTAAAATCTGTTTGGCTATAGTTATGCCGGTACAAATTAATAACGCGGTCGTTTCATACACTCTATTGGAATAGCCGTAGTAGATTCTAAACTTTAAGAAACGCGGTGTACATTAGTCAACTCGGCTTTAGCTGTATTTATTGTTGGCTTGTCACAAAAACCTATTATACCCTCGTAATTTAGCTCCTTGGCAGAGGCGAGATAGAGTTCATTTCGGTCACTGAAGAAATGATTGTCATCAATCTCGCGGATCGGTTGACTTTCTATAATCAATTACACATTACGAGAGATATTTGTCGCGGTTGGGATATTATGATTTATTGCGAAAGTCGTTTGCCCTTGTTAAAATACTTGACATATCGGCTGTAGGTGTTTTCATCTGCGCTAATATCGTTTCGAATTTCACAGGCGTTATCGTTACTCGCGGCTACGCCGTTTGAAAAATTAAGTTTTCCTCCTACTTGTCGCCGTTTATTTATTACAGCTTATTATGATTTACCGTTAAAGCTCTTTCGTAGAATCTGATAAATAACGTTTATTAGCTTTTTAGAAAGTCGAACAGACTATTTTAGCGTACTTTCACAAAGCGCAATTAACGGCTTCCGACGGACTGTCTGTCAGTGCCACTCTCTAGCGCAGACTGAAAAATAAAAACACAACACAGATATATTTATTCGGAATTATCCGAGCCGATCAACATTCATAGAGAAGCCATCGACGCAACCATAGCCTGTAGGCATTACTTTAAAACAGATACACTACACATACATGCAGAGTATCATTTATGAGAAAACAAAGAATGTTTAAAATTAATTCGGTTCACATATAAATGTCATTTAGTGATAAATTTAAAAAACAATACCTCAAATTTAACTCAGCACGAAACTTTAATTGGAATTAAAATTATCTTCATCCATTTTTGATGTTTCCTTAATGTTAATACTTTTGAAATAAACAAACACTTCCAAACACAAATAAATATAATTCAAAAATAATTATTGCCGATTACCAATTTATAAAGCCATGATTATGGTTCTCCGAAACTAGTCGGCAATATTTAATTAATTAATTTGAATTATATTTATTCGCGTGTGGAAGTGTTCGTTTATTTTAAAAATATTAAAACGGGATGTTAATATCAACTACGAAATTAGTTTAAATTATCCGCCGAGTGTCGAAGTAATTTATAATTTTTTTATCACCGCTTTAATGATGCTATAAGCAAAGTCACTAAAAACTTGTGAATTAAGAAACTAAAACTAATTACAAGAAGAAAAAAAAACTCTACGCAAGTCGAATTATTTTACACGATATTCCACCGAAATTTTAAAAATAAAACAATAGTTCACATCCCTTTAATAAAAAAGTTTACGGAAATGTCATCTATATATATGCGGTTACACCGCAAGTAAATTTATTCATTACGGCGTTTACAATATAGTATATATTTATGCATATATATATATATATAACTCGGCCATTTTGGCCTCGCAAGGGCCTGTGCCCCTTGACCCCTTTTGCTTTCATTTCTGTCTCTTTCTCTTCTATACTTTGTATAAAATTATCAAAATTTACAACGTAATTCTTACTGGCATCAACGCAAAAAAAGTAACATAATCACAAAAAAAACATTTTTTTTTTTTTTTACTTTTCTATTGGACTTGTCACTTTCATTATATAAAATTAAGACATTTTTTCGTTACATATTTCGTTACATAAAATTGGGACATTTTTTCGTTACATAAAATTAGGACATTTTTTCTAACGGGGGATAGCCTAAGAATTACGTTGTAATTAATATTTATACATATATATAAAGTAAAGTAAGTCCCATACCCTTAGCCGGGCGTCGGGGATTGTAAAGTTAGGGTACACAGTGTACAAGTCCAACGGCACTAATGCGAGTGGGGGGAGGAATTTCTTTTTTTCGGCCGCCTTTACTTTTCCAGATTTCTCTAGTACCAAATTATTTCAGGTTGGGTAAACCTGGGAGCGATTCGGATCCGGAATGAGACCAGTCTCGGACCCGTGTCCTCTGATTTAGTAGCCAAGTACCTTAACCACTAGGCTACTGCGCTACTTATATATAAATATATGTGGATGTAGATGTAGCTTGTATTTTATGTAATTATGAGATTTTATAATAATAAGATAAAAGTATAATACGGTGCATATACAGTATATTATGTATTAAATTTTTATTTTTTTCGTTCGATTTTGAAATGGACGCACTAGCTTATTTTTAATGAGGAACGAAGTCAACTAATAAGAATTCATAATGACGTAATTTATAAAAAACCAACTTTATTTACAATAACGTTCATGAATTTTACCAAGTGAATATTATGGCACAATATGAAAAACCAAATGTTACTGCCAAAAATTTTTTTAACGTAATACCAAACTATCAATTCGGCTTCAGAGATCGCCATAGTACAATTGAGCAAATACATAGGATAGTGGATGTGATCAACAAAGCCTTCGAGGATGGAAAATACTGTCCTGCAGTATTCCTGGATATCGAAAAAGCTTTCGATAGAGTTTGGCACACTGGCCTTCTATTTAAAATAAAACAGTTGCTGCCTCACCAGTATTACGAAATCATTAAATCATATTTAACAGAGAGGTACTTCCACGTTAATGTTAATGGAGAATATTCACAAATTCACCCAATACTATCGGGGGTACCTCAAGGTAGTGTACTCGGGCCGATATTATATCAGATATACGTAAACGATTTCCCAGTACACTCAGACACGATAACGGCTATGTTTGCTGATGACACGGCGATCTTATCAAGCCATCAGGACAACGTCGTAGCAACAGAATATATTCAAAAGCATCTACTTGATGTAGAAAGGTGGATGAAGCTTTGGAAAGTGAACGTCAATGGATCAAAATCTAGGCAAGTCATATTTACTTTAAATAAGGGAAGAAACCAACCAATCAGGCTGAACGGACAAGCGATTCCGGAATCGAATACCGTGAAATATCTCGGGCTGCACCTTGATAAAGGACTCACATGGAAAGATCATGTGGCTGCCAAACGTAAACAGCTTGATATAGTATACCGAGGCATGCAATGGTTAATGGGCAAACATTCGCCATTATCCCACGCGAATAAATTACTGCTCTATAATTCCATTCTGAAGCCTATATGGCTATATGGAATCCAAGTCTGGGGCACAGCGAGCAACTCAAACATAGCCATCATTCAAAGATTCCAGTCAAAAGTTCTGAGAAACATTGTGGCGGCCCCATGGTTCGTTCGAAACGATGATATACATACCGATCTACACGCTCCAACAATCAAAGAAGAAATCAGCAGCGCTGCCAGAAGACATCTGTATCGACTGGAAAATCACATCAATCCGCTAGTCAAAAACGTACTGCAGAATAACTTTCTCTTCAGAAGACTAAAAAGACTCAGTCAACTCCAGCTAGTAGAACGGCCGTAGGCGTATAGCTATTTTCTATAACATTCAATAAACTACTTCATCATCAGGAATAGCGACCACTGGGAAGCGTTCCGGAATAGCGTATCTATATAAATGATCAGTGCTACTTATTACTCAATTGAGTAGATTGTACGCAACTTAAAAAAAAAAAAAAAAAAAAAAAAAAACGTTCAATTGTAACTGACATGGAATTTTTAAGGTGGTATAGAGAAACTGAAAATTTAGTTCAAAGTAATGCACGTTAGTTAATAAATTTGTAAAATGAGGACAAAAGAAAAAAAACATTTTAGGCAGGTTATTACACGTATATGACGATGATTTTTAGGCATAACAGGATAGAAGAGGAAATTTGTAAGATAGGTTCATCAACAATTGAGCAATAATAGTAATAATAAGAATTATTATTAAAAGATAAAGTCTAAAACTCGGTATCTGGAAAAATGTTTAAAAATAGTCGTGCCATATAAAATAGAGAAGATAAATAAGCGATCAGTAAGAGTTCCATAAAAAGACGCATTGTCGGTATGTGATAGTTTACATAATGTACGTACTAGTCGTTTGTGATAGAAGAAGTTCGTATAATACTACTACTACTACTACTACTAATAATAATATCGAAGTCAGAGAAAGAGAGTAGCGCTTGCGGTTAGGAAATGGTAAGCTTGGTCACAAAAGCGAACGATATATTTTCTGGCGTCAAACGGAAGTACTATTTTTCATCGGTAAATTTTAATCGAGTCATAAAGAATTGATTTGAAATTCTGGATAAGCGCATAAGTATTTGACTTATTTTTTCATACGTCTGGTATCAGTGATATTGAAATCTATTTTGATTCGAATAAATTCGATAAATAACAGTAATAAAAGTAAAGTTGTAAATAAAATTTTGATTTTAATAAAAGAAAAGGAACATTTGAAATTAATGGTGATTACAGTGTGGAATTATAACTGCGTTATGAAAAGAAATAAAGTATATTTCGGTGGAGAAAAAAAAGGAAGAATTTTAGTAGTCATCGAAAGAAAAAAAGAAATACAACGAAGATTTTCTGCCAGCTTTAAAGTATCGAGGTGATCAAAGCAACGAATTCATTGTGTTGTAAACGATACGGATTTCGCTTTATTAACGGTGAAGTTTGTAACCGTTCATTTTCAGATTTGTTCGTGAAATTTAAATCTAAATTATATTATAAATTTTAAATCTCGTAATCTGTTTCCATATCAACACAAATTTTAATTCAATATAAAAGAAAACTTTGTACTTTAATTTATTACAAGTAGCAGAAAGTTCAGATTTGTTTTGTGAAATTTAAATTTATATTTTATAAATTTTGAAAAATGTTACGGATAGCAAAATTATATGGAGTAGAAAAAAAAAAAAAAAGGAAAAAAAAAGAACATTGCTACAAAAGATAAGCAAAAGAAAATCAAAAATGATTGGCCATGCTTTAAGTGAATTTATTAGAAAAATAATTGAAAAATACTGGTCCGAGGGAAAAAAATATAATTAGTTTAAGAAAAGATTTCATTATGAAAGAATCTACTAAGAAGGAGACACAAGAAAGGTCATTATAATTCTCAACTTGAAAGGCTTAAGAAAAAGTAAATACATAATATATCATATTTTTCGCTATCTTGTGATATATTTAAAATAAATACGTAAAAAAATTTTATCTTCATAATCGGAATAGTAAATATGAAATTCGCGGAATGTTGATAATGCGAGTATACATAATAAAAATAAAACGCTTAGATTAAGCAGAAAACATAACATTTTGGTACAAACATGTATGTAAGCATTCACTATATGCGTTTCTCTACGCTTATAAATTGAATTTTTCGATACTTTTGCTTTCTGAGTAGATCTAGTTCTAGAGAAATTGCAGGTTCAATCATTTTGTCAGAAGCGAAATATGGTCTCTGCTTCTTTGTCTGCTTCTACAGTTTCATTATTCGCTCCCTTTTTCTGTTTTGACATTTATCATTTCATTTTTTTTTTGTGAACTTTCAACTCACTCGCTTATTTTTTCCATAATTTTGTTTTAACGAGTAGCCTCTGATATTGTATATTTGGTTTCCTAATCATACCGGAGTTACACATACTTCCTTTATTTCCTTTTTACGCATCAATGCACTCAATTTTGCATATATATTTTCCGATTTAGTTGGAGTGTGCAAGAAGCCTTCCCAATTGCAACATAGTACGGTATAGACGGCAACATTAAATTTGGCTTTACTCTATGCATTGCTGTTTACAATTTGTGTTTTACTTCTCATTGTTTCTAGAGTGCCTTGGTGGAGCAAACTTGTGTTTTACCCCCCTGTTTTTATGGAAAAAAAAAATTTGACAACTCTGATGAATTGAAGAGAAGTCTATTGTCCAAGACAATAACACAAGTTATCTCTCATCTTGTAAAATAGTCTCATTTTTTCAATTGCTTTTTAGTGACGTCAGTGCCCCTGTGATATACTCATATCCGTTTACTGTATTTATGTGTAAATAATATAAAATTTTTTCCTCGTTTATTTCTCCAAAATCAATATTAACAGGGAAACTCGCGCTTGAATAGTCCTATTCTTACCGGTTCCATTCTATTATATAGACACATACTATGCACATTTTTATTAATTTTTCAATTATCACATCCATTCCTGGCCACCATTAGAGTAACCCTTGGTGAATTTCCGAAATTGTGTAATTCCTCTAGACATACTTTCCAAAGTGATTTTGTAACTAGTGGTTTACGGTTAATGAAAAAAAAACATCTTTACCTGTAATTTCACGATGTTTTTACGATATTTATGCTTGGGGACCACCATCTAGATAACCGTAAGTCTTCTTAAAAACAAAATCATTCCAAGTTTCTCGCTTCACAATGTCACGATTCATTTTCCCAAAAATTTCTGACACAAAATTTTAACAAGCACGCCCCTTTAGTTTTTCATCTGCTATCAGTAATCGTGATAACCTATCAGCTATAAAAATCCCCCCCTCCCTAAATATGGTTAATATTAAACCAAAAAGCTCGTAAAATCATACCGTCGTGTACTTGCTGTAATTTTTGACAGTCTGTTTTCGTTATAAAATATAAAATTCAATGTTCTTTATTATCTGTTTCCAAAATAAACGGAATTCCGTATGAATGTATTAAACTTACGAGAGTGCAAAACACTATAGCTAATGCTTTCCCGTCTATTTGTGCATAACTCTACTCCCACTTCTGCTATGGTTCTTGTATGCGGTGGGAAATTCTTTTCGATCTTCTTCAAACAGCGGCATACCATCAATTCCAATTAAAATATATACTGATAATTTCATTACTCGGTTTGGATTGAAATATACACTGCAGAGAGGTACATTTTTGACATGTACGTTTATTTTCTTGAAATGCTGTACGACATCATATTTTGAGGTAAACTTATAAGCGATTTCTCTCTCTAATAATTCATAAACTGTAAAATTTTAGTAATGTTTGGAAAAAAATTTACAATGTGTGAAATTAATTTTAAAAAGTCACGCACTTCCGGTCAATCCTTTAGTTCCGGAGAATGAACTATTACTTTCACTTTAGATGGAGGATCGATTTTCGTTGATTTTGAAAATAATAGGTCAATTCTTGCAAGCCTTTATTCGAATTAAAATAGGTTTAATCTTCGCTTCCTCTTTATAATACTGTTATTAAGATTCGTTTGTGTTCCTCAAATAATTTACCACCTGTTTAGATATCATCCGTATAACAAGCAATTTCCGAGATATGCCAAGTGATTTTCTATTTCTCTTTGAAAAATTGCAAATGATACTCCGTACACCAGCCATGTCGGTCCAAATAGCCTTTTGTGGGTCGATAAAGCAATGGAGTTTTTATAAATATGTTCAGGGTTGATGATAAACAAATGGCAAACGTAGCTTAGAAAAATATATTTCCTATTTGCTATTTGTTGAAATAAGCCTCGACTTGGTAACAGATGCTGATCAATGAAATCATTCAGATTTACCGTTCAACCTTAAAGACGTAATTTATTATTTAACTCAAATATAAGAGGTATTCTGAAATTTCAACAAGACATCTTCTAACACTAAACGATCTATTTCTTGACTTCATCTTTTACTGTATGCGGTAAAGGTCGAAGACGAATATTAACATCCCATTTTACCTTAATACCCTATCACTTTATTTACATATATTGTATACGTCTCCAATTTTTCACTGAAAACATACTCAAATGTTAGAAATTAAATAGGTTATTTCAAGGGTAGAGCATCATGAATGTAATTCATTCCTTTTGCATGGATTAAAATTTTAAAATCAATTATCAGATTTTCAATCACTCCAATAGAAATTATGGTATTTAAAAATAATCCTCCATCCGAATTCGATTCATTATTAATATTATAAATATTCTGTTTATTAACGTTACTATTATATTTGAGGTGCGGCAGGTGTTGAGATATATGGATTTTGGTTTGTAACAGTGAAAATGTGGCGAGCAGAAGAGTGTAATTGGAATAGAACAGAGTGGTGCAGTAATGAATGATGTGAAAAGAGTGTAATCATATGATTAAGTATTGATTCTTGATTAGATGCGTAAAAGGGGGCATGGTCACATGACTAAATACTGTCTCATGATTGGTTAATCTCCTAGAACGCAGGTTTTATATCTACTGCAAAGAATTATAAAATATATTGGTTAACAATTTAATTGGATAATTTAATATAATCATAATAATAATCATTAACAACAAAACCAAAAAGGGAAAATTTTAAACAAATAAAATGCATGAGAATAGAACCTTGTGGTTGGCATCCCTGTGGGCTTAAAGAAATAAGCAGTAACGTTTCAATATATATATATACTTTTACAAGATAACAGTTCTTTCATTGTTCCATCCTTTTACTTAGTAATTTAAGTTATATTTATATCTTTTCTTCATATTTAAGTTTCAGTTTCATTGTTTTAATTTGTTATTTTTAAGAAATACTTTTTTAAAATTGTATCCCATTTTTATATTGAATTATCTCATCATCTGCGTGATTTCTGCACATAGATGGATTTTGTAATAATAGCAATAATAATAAAAACTATTTGATTTGATTTGATTTGATTAACTGTCTTTTTATTATTACGAGATCATTGCACTTTACCTGTCTGAAAAATAAGCAATTTTTAGGAATTTTTTATACGGCCCCTGTGTATTAGATGTGAATATAAATCGTTGAAGTCTTTATAAAAGCACTTTTAAAATGTATGAAAAAAGATTTTTTTTATTAATTTAACATTATAAATGAATTAATAATTAAGGTATCAGTGAAGCCCTTCAAAGAACTAATGCAAGTGGTGTTGACATTTTTGAAGAAAATAAAAAATCAAATTAATTTAGCTTCAGTATGACTGCGGCTATAGCCCAAACTGGAATTATTAATTTTGATACAAAATTAACAAAATAGCGGCTACTGGAACAACAATTTTTGAAAAAAAGGTTTTTTTAGATAATTTTTCAATTATAAAAATTGCAAAAATCGATATTTTGACGTAATTCTAGTTCCGGCTACACCTACACATGTGACGGCTATGTTGGTAAAATTTTATAAGGATTAGTTAAGTAGTTTCAGAAAATAATACAATGCCACACAAAACAAAGGGGTTTCAAAAAAAACGTATCAAAGTTTTTGTTGTTGAAAAATCATAAAAAAATCGCGCTCACAGCTAATGAACGATGACTGCACCATATAAAATGCCTTCAGACTTTTCATATAATTAATTCTCCTCCATTCTAGCATCTCACTGGCTTGCTCTAGCCTCTTGTGACTCAAAAGAGCTGTGGTGGTTTGTTGAGCGCATGCGGTCGTTGTCGCTCTTATTGGCGAATAACAAGGCTCTGCGCCCAATTGTTACATCCATAACTTCCATTATTTGGTAAAATTGGTATAAATCCATCATTAAAAATGCAAAATCGACGGTTTATTTCATAGCCGGTTCCAATCATCAAACATGAGTCAATATATTTTTCACCATGAGTACATGCAAACTTTAAAACCAAGCCCTTTTCACTCCGTATTGACCGCACTTTAAATCTTCATTTCAATCTTTACACTTTACAAAAAATTGCAAAATATAAAACACCAAAAAAAAAGTTCAGGATACAGTATAATTGGTAGCTTCTTCACACTAAATGTAGCATTTTCAGTTTTATGAAGTTGTTCGAAAGACTAGCTGGTAAAATCAGTATCTGTTTCGTCACTGTATCTGTTGAAATTTTTGCTTTTTAGGCTTTCCAGTTGGACGTTTCCAGTGGTGTTTGCTTTTTGTCCATTTTTCTTTCTAAATTAATTACACAACGCACGAGCAGAGAGATGGTTTCACTACAATAATCCAAGCATGACTAACATTCAAGCAAAATTTTAAATTCTTTATATCTCCTCTTATACTCAATAGGAACACAGATGTTTTTATACACAATGCTAAGAGTCATTAAAACACTTGTTCACTCAGATAACAGCACATGGATAGTGTTCGCATACGATAGCTACAGCGAGACTTACAATAAATATTAACCAATGCTGTCTTATATAAATAAACGCATAAGAAAAATTTATATAGATTAATATGTAACGCTAAACGGTTATGCGGAATGCTACATGACGACGTATCTGCTGTTGTAAACTTTCCCTAGTCATCTGTTTGCCAAAACGTCTCTACACCATGTCCTCCTAAGTCTCCAGTGTGTGCAACCCGGAAGGCTCATCTGCCTCATGCTGGCTATATTCGGGTTATTGTTAACTGCCAACTTATTGTAGAACTTGATATATAGTTCTTTGTGCGCATCTTTGACATATGGAACGTTTAGATCCTCATGGAGGGTTTTATTTGACACGTAATATGGAGCGTTAACTATCTGCCTTAATATTCGTGACTGCAGTTGGCTCACTGCTGAAGTTCCATATACTTCAAGCCCATATCTCCAACATGGGGCTACAACCGCCATGTAAACTAGTCTTTTACACCTTAGGGTGACCTCAGATTTTCTATTAAAAATACATCCTAGCGCCTTGATTCTGGCAATGACTTTTTGTCTGCAGTTTACAACTTGAGCTCCCCAAGTAAGTCGACGATCCAGTACCAATCCTAGCTATTTAACGGTGTTGCAATTAACGAGCGCTTGCCAATTTAGGTATAAGGGAGTACAGTTCCCTCTATTCAGCGTGAAGGTGACCTGCTGACTTTTTAAATGATTAATTTTAATTTTCCATTTACTCGTCCAGTCCTGAATTTTATTCAGGTGTTCTTGGACTAGAACCGAAGTGCAAGTCGGATCCTTATGCGCTCCCAATATACTCGTGTCATCAGAAAATGTTGGGGCTACTGTTGTTGTTAAAGCTGGAATATCTGATGTGTAGATCAGATACAGTGTTGGTCCTAAAATACTGCCTTGCGGAACAGAGGATCTAATAGCAAATTTGTCCGATACAATTGAGCCAATCCTAACTCGAAAAGTTCTATCCGATAGGTATGCTGACATTACCTGGAAGATATCATTTGGTATCACTAGTTTGATCGAAGGCCTGCTCAATAGCGAGAAATGCCGCACAGCAATACCATCCTCTTTCTCAGCAAGCTTACGCAAGGTTTACCATTTTTTGTATAATCGTGATAAGATTTATGGAACCAGTTCTCTTCCAAGTTTTTATTCCATAAAGCTTCTGAATTTTTATCAAAATCGTGTTTCTCACTTACACGCTATGATACCAAAATAGACTGCGTTTTCTCTTCGTACATGCAAATTTGCTTCGCTCAGACGTTACCGTCGGGGTCGTGCGGTTTTAAATGTAAATCAAAAATTTCGATCCGTCGTGCATCAAAAAAATCGTTTACCTGTTCGTTCCAATTGTTCTGCACTTTTTTTTGTTGTCTGTTTTGGGTTTTTAACATGGACGGCTATATTTTTACGCTTTTTCGTTTTTCACTTTCCTTTAGCAGAAGCGATTTATTCACGGTAAGTCGGATTTTCCACGTCGCCATCGATATATTCAAAATAAATATGCCAAAGGTTTTTATATCTATTCATCATTGAAATTTCGCGAAAAAATAATTAATCCGCACCGGTATAATACGATTGTAATAGCATCTTGTAGATAATTGGAAGTTTTGAGAATCTTTAGTTTTTTCGATATACTAATTGAAGAATAGAAATAAATATTTTGTAACCACGAATTAAAATATCTGTAAAACCGAAGCCGTGCCAAATAATGCAGTAGGACAATTAAAAAACCATTAAACTTTTTCTAAATCTGGAGTGTTTTTAATCGGTCAGCCGTATATTCATTACTGGCCCTTAATTTCAAACTTATTTTGCACCGCCGCTGTTAAATTTTAAAATTCCAGCAATACTCTTTTGTCTTCTATCGACGCAAAATAGTACGTCGATTAAAAAATTAACGAATCAAATGTCTAATTTAAATTTACTTACTACACGATAAGTAATTTTATTCAAAAATCACATAAATTTTGAAATCGGATGCATAGTTGCGGAGATTACCTCCTACATCCAAACTTGCAAACATTACCTCTTTATATAATATTACTATTAGTATACAGAATGAATTGTTTAAAATCTTCAACCAGTTACGTAATAAGTTAATGTATGTAATAAATTAATCGTTGAAGCTAATTCGGAAGCGGTAGAATATTGATTTTTTTCTTTTATCCTACCGAATGAGGATGAAACACAATTTTTTTCTAAACCTTGTGTAATATATAAATGCTCAGTTATGTATAAAAATAGTACGTAGCCTTCAGTGATGATGGTATTTTATTTAAACTAAAAGTTTTAAGTATATGCAGTAGTTAAAACTATATATAAGTGAATAAATAAATAAATTATTGTAACGACAATAAAGTGAAGAAAAAAAATATATGCTGCAGATGAAATTAAAATTGTGGGTGTCAAATTTAAGAAATTTCGCACCGCCGCGGAAATATAATTTTAATCATTAATTCAACTCTCCTATTAGATTTACCGAACCCCTTAACTATAGAATAGTTGGACACATTATAGTTCATTAATTAATTAATCAGACCAACAAAGCTACCGTTTAAAACGACCCCAAGTTGAATCGCGAATCAGAAAGTCGTAACAAGAACAGAATATAAATCTTCGTTTTACAGATGGTGTTTTCTTCAATGATCACACACTTCTTCTTTTTTACAATGCATGAAGCAGTTTTCCTTTTAAACTAATATCTCTTTTTTTTCATCGCCGGAGGGAACTTGATTTATTTAAGTTTTTGAATATCTCGAGAAGTGGCCCATTTATCGAAACAAGATTATTTCTTTGTATATGCTAGGATGTAGAAGACCTCTTTGTCTTTAATTATATCATCAGAATTATTCATCGCTTTTCATTTTCTTTAGTAGTTCATTGAAAAATTGAAAATTGTTTGTACTTTGTAACTTTCTCTTTTTGTTCTTGTTGTTTTTCTTCTCCTTTTGCGTACGAAGAAATATCGAAAAAAGGATAATGTGCAATGATGTATCGACGACTTTTTTTCTTCTTTTATGTAGAAAATTTCATTATATCTACTAATAAGAGGCTTTCTGCTAGGACATTCATACTGCAAATCGAAAAAGGAAGTCCCACAATTGTTGGCTACTTCATTTCATTTTAGAACACTAGTTCGTGAGTAGCGAAAAATCTTGAAAAGTCGATTCCTAATTGTGCCCATTTTCGATAATTCGGTTCTTATATTTCCAAACTGAAATCGTAACCGCGAAATCTGTTTCCAGATTTTTATTTCGTTTAAGCCTTTCTAAAACATCTTAATTAACTGCAAAAAGTGATTCGCTCGTAAACCATGGCAGCCTGCGCATAAATTCAAATATTTACTCTGCGCTTAAATGTCGCGTTGTGTCGGAGTTGGAAAAATCGAACGTCACCGACCATCCATCCTTTAACGAAGCTCGCGAATGAGGGTTCGCTTGTTCGGTTACGTACGGAAACTCGGAGACGCTGTGAAGGTTACATTCAGTTTTGCAGGCGGCCTAGTGCGGCTTTTAATCGGCCGCTCATCGGAATCTGGATATATTTCGGTCTGGACCGAAAGCCGAGCTCACTTTCTTCGGCTGACCTTAATTTACGAGATCGTCTATCTGTCGACAGATGCGCGTGATTACCGCTTCAAGAAATCACGAAAGGGAGGCTATTCGGTTTATTTATTTTATGACCGATAATCCGAAAGCTGAGACCCGCCCTAGCCGGCGCGTTTATATTTATTAGCTGGTTCGTTTCACGACGGACCGTTAGGCGGTTATTTGAAAATTAATGAAATGCAATCTGCGCGCTCTTCGCACTATCATACGGCGGCCGTATATCTCATTTGAAAGCTTTCCTCACCACAGGACACGAATCGGCTCGCACACGTACACCGGCTCGGAAAATACCGGGTTCGACCGAGTCGGTCTTCGAAATCGCGTGGGCTCACTCAGACAACAGCTTAAATCATCTTTGGCTGTTTACGATTTCGTCTTCGAAGCTGAGCGACTCTTGCACGGAAACGGCTACGGATTAATTTATTATCATAACCGCTGCCGTTGGTAATGCGCTGATGCTGTGGCCGAACATTAAATCCGACTTAACTCTCACTTCATTATCGGCTCCGTAACGATTAATCATCCATCATTAATGACCGCAGAGCCGACTGCGTGTGGTCTATACAAACAAGCCTCCATGCACATGTCTCCTGACCGCGCAGCACTATAATGAAGCCTCTACCATACGTTTCGCAGAGTAAAAATTTAACAGAAACAAAAAAAAATCCATATTCTAACGTTTACATCATTATCGGCCCAGTCCAATAAATAGGAACTACCCTCCGCGTGCCGTACATACAGGCGCATTCGATCAACTTTATACATAGGGCTTCCAGCGAGACTGTAAGCCAACCTCTTTTTTTTTTTTTTTTTTTCTATTTTCATATTTAACAAATGCTCCACAGATCTGATGAAGCTACTAGCTGCGTTGTTATTTTACACGTTAAGCGGTGTTGAAATTGCAAAAAAAATAAATAAAAAAAAGTTAAAGCAAAACCGAAATAACACACACACACACATTTTGTTTCACTCGTAATTAATATGCTGCAAATGATGCGCGCACATTTCTTTTTAATAAATTTTGTACCGCCGATCAAACAATTTCTCAAACATCCGAAAAAAAAGAATATCATCTCGATGATCTACATCTATACGGGTGATGTGCTTTATCACATATGGTGGCGAGGAAATGAAATAAAAACAAATTATTTAAAGATGAAGAAAAAGCCCAATTTTCCCAATGATTTTGCTGTAAAATTATTCACGCGCACCATCAAACTTTGAAAGAAAAAAGTAATTTTTCTGAATAACGTTAAAATCATTAAAATCTTTTACAATGTATCTCACATACTGATAGATTACTAATATATATATATATATATATATATATATATATATATATATATATGTATATAGGTCGAAAAAATGTATTCATGTTTAAATTAATAAGAAAGGAACAAGTGATTGGGGAAAAAAAAAAGGGAATAAAGGGAAATGAAAGAATAGATAACGTTTCACAGTACTTAATAATATCAGTACTTAAGCCTACCGTGTTTATGTTTGATGTAGTTTATTGTACCGACAGAATTAATAATATTAAGCTTTAGTTTTACACATCCATACACACGCGAAAATTAACTAAATCCCGTCAAAGTATCGTCGCCGATAATTCCCAAGAACTGGATTTGTTCCTCGTCGGTACTTAGTCTACTATTTATTTCTGACGTTTTAGCTAGTTAACTGACGAATTAGCGTTTAATTGGCTACACTGAAAATAACAAAACATGACCGAGAAATGGGTGCTTTTGCTCTAATTCTAGCCAATATAACTTTCCCGTTTCTACTATTCGTGTTTTTCAATTATTGACGCTATCGTAAACACGCGATGCGTTTAAAATTCTGCGTAAGGTTATTTAGCAAGTTAAGAGTTTTATCATTATTATTATTATTCCTATTATTATTATTATTCCTATTATTATTATTATTCCTATTATTATTATTATTCCTATTATTATTATTATTGCTCGAAAAGTCAATACCAAGATGTTACTAAAATGGTAAGAAGAATATTAGAAGAAGAAAAAACAGTTTTCTCGACTTATTATTTCATACTTAATCAAATTCTGCATAACGTCTTGATCACGGGATTTTCTAAAATTTTAAATTTGTTTTTCATTTTTCGCAATTTGTAGAATTAAAAATTTTAACCAAAATTAATCATTTTAAAAATGAACACTGGTTAGAGAGAGGTTATTGAAACCGTGAAGTAATAGTTTCAACAGAGCAGGTACGTCTTTTTGACCAAATATTATCAGTTGAAACGTAGAGCTGGATAATAGTGAGTTTGTAATAGTTTCCGATTCCCTAAGTGTACTGAGAGCTATATTCAACTGACCTCTATTTTTTTTTCCTACAATTATTCGTGTTCGATCTATGGTTTCCAATCTAACTTTACATACACCCTATCAAATAGATTTTTTATGGGTACCAGGTGTCCTGTTGGAATTGAGGGAAATGAAAGGGTCGACAATCTAGCGTATTTAGCCACTCTACGAATCGTAATTGCATCAGACTTTATCCAGCCAATAATTTTTCTTCAAAAAATTACACTAGAAATTTTGGTTCGGCATGTATTCCCGCTCATTCTCCAACACTCTTTTTCCATCGTTTTATCCAGCCTTCCATTGCTTCTAATCCATGGTTCCATGGCTGTCGAGTTCTTCAACGTAACTCCATTGTATCCATATGTCGTCTTCGATTTGACCATTCACTCCTCCTCGCTTCTCGGCACCGGGTCTCTCCTTCTTCATCTTCATTCTGCCCCCTTCAGCCACATCGGAGAATAATTACGTTTGCGACGCGAACCATGTGTTTTTCTAGTGCTCCTCTTTATTCAATGAACAGTCCGTACTGTATTCTAATTTACTACAACTCAATGTTCCTACACCTCACAATATTTCATCGATACTTACGTTCCGAAACCCTCTCATTTTTCCAATAATCGCATACTTCCTTTGCTCAATAGCGAATAGTATCAAAATTTAAATTATCTCAAAATAAATAAAAAAAAAAGAAAAAATCGTAGAGCTAAGATGAATCGCTTGAAACCACATAATTAACCCCGAGGGTAATTCGTAAATCGACCGGCAATAATATTAATGATAATAGGGAATGCAGTAGTAAGAAAAAATTATTATAATTTAAGAAATCGACGAAAATAGCTTAAAATTTATTTTACATACGATGATAACACGACAACATTATGTAACATTTATAACACGGTTTTAACCGAAAAAGAAAAGAAAAAAGTTAAATTTTAATTCATTAACTGCGAAAGATCTTTGCTCATTTTAATACGGGATATTCAGTTGTTTTTTTTTTCCGGGTTTATGTATTTCTGAAGGACATATTTTAAAATTTCCGAAAAATTAAGCTGACTTTTTAGAAAAATATTACTCCCACATTTGAAAATGAAGTCTTTCGAGAGATTGCACATATTGCGAATTAGAAATGTTGTCATATTCTTCCCCCCCCCCAATAAAACCCGTGAATCGATGATTATTTCCCGTTTTCAAATATTTACTTTTTTCAATTTTTCCTCGTAAAAAAAACTTTCATTTCTCAATCTGGCAGAGTTTCAATTAATTTTTCTCCCTGGTTCATCGAAAAATTTCGTTTGGTACCCAAAGACCGACAGAAACAACGGATTTCTAAATTCGTAGTAAACAAACACATTCCCGATTTGCATTTCAGAGACAATTCTGTTTATCATTTTTATACCTACCGAATAACTAATGTACAATTTACCGAATTATTCTATAATTTCCGAAAATGTAATTATTCTTACAATATAATAAATCTCCATTCGGTTCGCGCTAATTTTCGTTCGGTTACGGAGATTTTAAATTTAAGGATATAGTTTGATAAAGGATATCATTGGCAGGGATAATTTTAGATCTTCCAGTCTCAAAAAAAGATTGTGAATTTTTCGAATGTCGAGCCATCATGGGAGACAATTTTCTAAGACGAATAAAGAATAATAAAAAAAAAAAAATAAAAAAATAGATAAAAAGCTTTTTTTTCCTTGATATTTTGTAGTGTTGTAAAAGAAGAAAATAATAACCTGAAATCGATCAATGTTCCATGCTATAGTTGCTTGAAAAATTCGAATTTCCCGGTTTACCGATTCTTGAATGACCCTTATTGTATGTATTGTAGCTAATATAGCGAAGGACCAACGATTTTTATTTCCTTTTTTTCGAGTTCCCAGATTGCAAGTCTACCCCCTTTGACGAATTAATAAGCACCCGTTAGTGTGTACTTTAGCCAGCTCGGCCCAGATTAATTATTTCGAGCGCGTAATCTCCGGGAATAACGGAAAAACAGAAGGAAAAACTAACAGACAAAAAAAGCGTTTCCATCGGTTACATGTTGGCGGGCTATAACACGGTGTTTTTTCAAATATAGGAGGATCGCCGTCAATCGATGCGAGTTGATCTGTGATTCTGCGCTGATTGAGTCGACTAGAGTGCTCTAACTTAGCCGAAAGAACACAAAATTCAAGAGTGAACTCGATACAGAAAAGAAGGACGGAGACGAGGCAAATGTCGACAAAGAATGCAGAGTTTTAGCCGGATTAAAGGAAAAAATTCAGACACGCTCTATATAGAATGTCTGGTAATGCGATAAAAATAAGTAATTTTCGAAATGCTTTATTGTAGGAAATGACACATCTCGTTCGCGGACCAGATATAATAAATACTCGCATTTTCTTACCTTTTTTATTTATAGGAAGCAAAAGAATGCAGAACCTGTTCCCTTTGTCGGCGGACCACGTTTCTTTTCCGTTGGATAAAGATTTCATAACGCAGTGTCCTCGACAAACGCACATCGTCAACGCTCCGAACTACGACAAATATTTTTTAGCGGGAATTTTTTTTTTTTTTTTTTTTGATTTTTTTTCGTGTGAACTAGTTGGTTTTGAGAAAATGAACGAAAAAAAGTAGAGCAAAATCGAAGCCTTCGCGTACCATGAACTGTCAGCTAATCCTGGTCGAACTATAAATTATCGAGATAATTAATTTACGCCCGGCTACTGAAATCATCGTTTAGGTCCCTTATCATCGGTCGTCGTCTATGTTCCTTTGAGAGCCCAGAATTAATCGGCTACTCTCATTCCTCTTCGGCAACCTGCATTTATATCGCCAGTCGGTGAAGCAGCCGCCTAATCGTTGAATCGGCCAGACACGCAGACACATCGAGCATGCTGCTGACGGCCGACAAGGTTCCTCCTGCTCCGGTTCAGACAAGGCTGCTGCATAATGTAAAAAGCTGATTTTTATCGAGAAACAATTTGTACGACAACGTTCTTGTCGTCGACAAGTTAGAACCGTCAGTCTCGCATCATACGACGTCGCTTACCTATCTCGGCAACAGCTCTATTCGTGTCGCACCGTTTTCCCAAACGACGTTCGCTATTAATTAGTCTGCTAATGAACACTCGGTTCAGTTTTCCTGTTAATTCCACCCGCTTCTAGGCTGCCACGGCTTTTCGAAATCGTACGGAATAATAACGAAGCAGTTTCACTCTGTTAACCGAGACAAATTTCGAGAAAAGTACTTCTCTCATAAACTAATTAGGCCTTTTTCCAAATCTCCTACGTCAACTGAACACTATTCGAAACTCGAAGAAGGCATTAATCTTTCTTTAAGCATAATGGCCATCTGTAAAAAGTCCGCTGTGACGTTTATTGGATGATTCTACAGAAGAATTATTAAGACGGATTTATCGTCCTGCGGACACATCTGTAGGAGAATGTGGACAATTTGAAAAAAAAAAAAAGCAAAGAAAAGTAGTTTATAAAAATAATGGAAATTGTCAGCGCAATAACACAAACTTAAATGAATGATCTCGATACATTTTCGCGAATATGCAATTATCGTACCTAGCATGATTCAGTTTAAATAGTACTGATTGTTAAACGCTTTCCGTGAACTGCTTTATTATACTAAATAAACAAATAAACAATAATTCACATGATGCGGTTACTTGATATTAGATTTTCTGTCAAGTCACGTTTCACGTATATAACGTTCTATGAAGTTTTATATAAATTAAAATTATTAAAATCTCTAGAAATGATTAAAAAGTTATAAATTTTGAAAACACTGTCCGCCCGGCTTCGTCTTAATTCAAAGAGTTTCAGGAACAACCACGGCCTTTCATTCACCTTATTTGTCTTTTTTTTTTCTTTTTTTTTTTTTTTTTTTTTGGTTGCCACATCTGTCGTTGATATTCCCGCCTAATTTCAGTGTCATAAGCTCTTCACACGTTTAAAAGTTATTATACCATGTTGAGTACACATCTTGTGAATGTGTTTACGATTATTTACGATTTTAAAAATGGAATTAACTTCACATCAACGAGTTTAAAACTGGGCGGTTGGAAATGTTTTAGAAAGTATACTCTATCGAAAACACGCTCATGTGTGGTACGAATAGCGAGTATCCGTCAACGATGACGAACGCAATGGCCGGCCACCAACATCGAAAACCGAAGAAAACATCGATAAAATCAAAGACACGTTGACTGAAAAGCACAAATCGATCATCAGAGGGAGAGAGAGAGAGAGTTGGCAGAGGACTTGAACATCATTTATGGATTCGTCCAAAACCTTTTTGATTAATGATTTGGGCTTGAGACGTCTCCCTGCAAAGCTGGTGGTGCTGAAAGACCCGAATCTCACGCGACATCGTTATCCGTGTTTTTTTGCCTAAGAACAGAACGAATACCATTTAACAGACATCAAAATTGCCTTGCGACTTCCTCCTGTTCGTTTAATTCATGAAATCGCTCGGCGGAATGCATTTCATCCGCCGTTAGGATATAGCCGAAAAATCGAAGACGACTTTCATGGCCATACAGAAAACCGAGTATAATAAATGCTTCGAAAATTGGATCAGCTGCTGCCATAAGTACGAACTGTCACGGCACTGTTATCTTATATAAAGTAACCGAAGATAATCGTGGGACAAAAAATGTAATGTACCCCGGGCTAAGAATGACGAAATTATTAATATATAGTCTGTAGTAAAAGGCTGAGAGTACTTATAGTATTAAAACAGTTATGTGTGTGTATAATAACTCCGAAAACGTGGCCAGAATCGATCGCATGCCTCAGTAGACCTTTATATGAGGTACTTCAGGAACTGTGATGTCGTACCGGAAGAATTAAAGACCTACATGCAATAAGAAAGGGTAGAGAAGAGACTAAACTGTTATTTTCGTAATACATCGAAGGAGAAAAAAGTAACTAAAATCAAACAAAAAGATGAATAAATAAATAAGAAAGAAAACCAAATTCACTTTTCAAAAAATAATTTAAATAATTCAGATAATACCCATTAGCCGCTATTGGAATCATAACACCTAAGCAACGTGGCGAACAAGAAAAATATAAAGAGAAAAGATAATCAAGACATTTTCGGAATTTAAAAAATTACATATTTTAAAACATAAAGCTCGAAATTAGAAATAGAACCGTCTCTTCGGAACATAGTAGATGGTGCAAAGAATAAGGTGGATAAAAACCCAGGGACATCAATTTACAATGAAATTCATTTCTCCTATATTTAAATGTATCACAAATGAAAAGTAAATTATATAAGCTAAAAAATTATTTGTACTATGTTGACTAAAATATTCCCGATTAAATCTAGATCAAATTAAGTGCCGGCCCGGAGGGGGGGAACCATACATAATACCTATCCCTCATGTTGTGGTGATATATCTACGAAGAAGATAAGGAGGAACTGTACTAGACACACGTGCCCATACTACGGGAATGTCGGGGGAGGCGCGACTGAACAACACTAAAATACGCGCACTTTTTTATGGATCGCTAGTAATCAATCCAATTAACATAATGACTATATTTCAACGTTTAGGTCCGCGAATGGAATATATGGATACTCGATAACTAAAGCGTTATTGCATGTAATTCTGATAATGGTTTATTGAAATATTACGTTATCTAGGGCTACCGTAGTCTCGGGCTGGCAGTGTCGTTCGGGTAGGACTTGGTTCAAATCCCGGTACTGCTCATTAAGAATAAAAAAAAAAAAAAAAATCCCTAACGTTGGTTTTAAATAGTTGAGGAGCATGAAAAAAGGAGAGAAAAAAAGGTCTCGAAATCGTCTATGCAAAGGGAATACTAACGAAAATAACGTATGCGACAACGAGAAGTACAAAAAAGAAGAATTTTCTGAAATTTTTTATTAACACTCCATTCCCGTCGCACGTAATTAATAGTGCCAAAGAATGTAAATATTTCAAACCGATGGACAATAGCAAAAACTAGAAGGAAATAAATGAGAGAAACGTATCGAATGTGAAAACGTTTGCAATGCAACCGGTTGAAATGTATCATTAATTGCTCAGAAGCAAATTACCATCATCGTTGTAACCGTATTAAATAATTGTAACGGTTCGAAGATACCAAGCCCGTGCCCAGAATTTTGAAAAGGGGCGGTTTTGAAAATTTTCTTTATATATTTATTTTATTCGGCGCATATTTCATTCACAAATCGAAAAATTGAACGCCTGCGAATCAAAATAAATAACGTCTTAATAATGCCAATAACGTAAAATATTTAGGCATGCACTTGGACGCTAGGCTGACCTGGGGTACTCACATTCAGAAAAAAATGGAGCATTTGAGGTTTAAAACTAGAACCATGTCGTAGCTGTTAGCTAAGAGATCGCGGGCTTGTCGTTTGGAAAATAAAACTCTATTATATAAAATAGCTCTAAAACCGATCTGGGGCTGTACGTTGTACAGCTCTGGGGCTGCGCAAAAACATCGAACTTACAGAAAATACAACGATATCAAAATAGGGTACTGAGAATCATTACTGCAGCCCCCCCTGGTACGTCTTAAATTATACCCTCCATAATGACTTGAATGTCATGTTTGTGGAGGATGAAATCAAAAAACAAGCAGATAAACATGTTGCCCGACTTAGCATTCATATGAACTCACTTGCTAACAATTTGCTGGATAACTCCGGTGAAATACGCAGGCTGTGGCGAAATTTTAGACTTTGTCCAGTCATTATAAAGTTCAGAGGGAGTACTACTGAGTACTACCCCTCCAAAAAACATTCTTTATCGCAATAAATTAATCGCTAAATGACCACTAAAGTTGGTCAGTTGTGATGGAAAATGAAAAAAGAAAAAGAAAAAAATATTTATTTTTCACTAATATTCATACTATTAATAATTTCCATCATTTTGATTTATATATTAATCATTTACATAAATGAATTACCCCCCGTATATGAACAATCATCAGAAGCATGATGGCCAGTGTAAGCTGGTCGAAACGTTAAGCGAATAATTTCTTTTTTAACACAATTGTATCCGAAATTTATTTATTATATACGACTGTTTAAAAATCTTGAACTACAGATATGTTTAATAATTACAATGGATTTTCAGAAATTCGAAACTTTTAACCTCGATGAAAATTAAAAGTAGACCGGAAATTTTTTAAATTAAAAGTGTCCCCCGCTTTATTGCATATTCCAGGCAAATATCAGAATATTCTGAAAATAACTATTCTACGCAAGAAGAATGTATGCAGCAAAATTTAAAGAAGCACCCTCCCCGCCCGGGCGGGCGGGGCAGGAATGGTTAGTAATCGATAACGTTCGTTTCCAAATAATAATAAATGATCGCTAACGGAATCACATGCATCGCTTGTCGGTATGTATGTATGTAGGCAAACACACACTAGGGATTGCATTTGTATAACGATATAAATTAAACGTTCGCAAATCAATTCCAAATGTACTCTCTTAAACACACTCTCGTTTTGAATATAACAATTGCCGCGAATACTGTATGTATATATATATATATATATATCTATGCAACTTATAAATATACAAATAGGTGGGGTCACGGTACTCAACATCAAGCAGTACGACTTAGGCTGTTCAACGCAAGAAAAACACAGATTGGACTGTTCGGAAGCGAATAATTTTTAATGCATACTATTTAAGAAAAACCCGATTAATTAACACTCGAGGCCTATATAGCTATAAACGTCAAATTGTATTATTACATATGGCTTTTTTTGTAGTGGAAAATTTCGGAAAATCTAACTTAGGTAAAAGAAGCATTGTCAGTTATTTCTGTTTAGTAACCTTATTTTGAGACCCTTCTGATTCAGCGGTGTGCGATTTATGAAATTTCCGTTAAAATGCTAATTGAATATCATCTTCGTTTTAACGTTCTGCAAATTTGATTCGGGGAGAGGTAAAATCTTCATCAAAAAAAATAATCGGATATAACGCTGTTTCAGTTTTTACGAAAGCTTGATGCCGGAGAAGCTCTAGAAGGAGATCTTCATTAAACAAGTCTATGACTGTGTACAGATGAAACTTTTTCGAAAAATCCATGATTTTGAGGGCGTTTGATTTCGGTGTAATATGAACATTTCACATTTTAATTCAAACCTTCCGGTAATTCGTAGAAACACCAATCCGTTGAGAGACCTCGTTTGTTTAAAATGTCGCTATATTATGGATGTTGTATACTTAATAATGTTCCCATTTTTCTTATTACTAGTGTTCGCCCATTGGTCGAAATTCGACACCATAATTATTATTACAAAATTTGAGGGAAACATATAATATATGAATTTGCCAAGTTTTTTTTTTTTTTCTATTCTTCTACGTTCGTTCATTGTACATATCTGTGAGAACATACACTTTTATATCTACTTACAATACAAAACAGTAGTATGGTTATAATTGAATAATAAATTCAATAAAATAACAGTAAATCACAATTTAAAAACCATTAATTTACTGATATTAAATGACACCTCTTAAGATTTAGTACACTGTAAAAAAGTCAATAATGATGATTATTAAGAAAAATTAAAACATTTTAATAAGAACCGATTTACTGGCTATAGCGATTTCATGTTTCCTTTTTTGTATAAATTCTTTTATTTAAATAAAAAAAAATTATATCCAAAATTTTATGTACTGATAACACTAAAGATCGTCAACAGCTACTAAACAAAAGACAAAAAAAAACAAGATCGGTTATAATAAACAGCGGAGGAAGAGGTACTGAAGTGTTTTGTCTTTGACTAATTCTATATACAGATATTGAAAATCATAGTTTTTCTTTATTTAATCCGTATTTAACAATTTTTAACCAAGCCTAAAATAATGAAAATATATACGGTGGAATTACGGGAAAGTTTAATTAGTTTACAAATCTTAAAAAAACATCGACCAGTTTCAACGATTATTTAATCTGAAACTAGACAGTGTTTTTAAAATTTCAAAATTTCAAAATTTCAAAATTAATTAAAGATTTTTTCTGTCACCAGCGTACGTTTTCACTTTTTTTTATTAACGTAACAGCACCGGATAATATGAAGTATTCTTAATAAAGACATTAATAGACGTCGCAAAAAATACAATTTTTTGTAAAAAAATCTATATATAAGCGTAAAATTGGTGGTAACATAGAGTATCTTAATGTTCGCCGGTGATGTAAATAATTACATATCACCCGTAGCAAATTTAGAAAATACGGGTTAACATTAATACGCACGTTAAACCGAGTGGTGGTGTGTGTCCTGGAATATGGAGCGGAACCTTCACTCTCACCTGAAAGATTAATACATTTTAATACGATTCTGAAATAGACATGCTCATTTATTTGCGGCTATATTCAGTGATGGAAATATTAATCCTCGATGTGTTGCCAAAAACGTTATAATCATTTAAATGCGCGTTGTGATTAAAATTGATCGGCAGTAGCCGAATCACTGATAAGAGATTTGCCGATCATATCCATCTGTAGAACGTGACGGCGAAGAAATGCGTTTAAATGTTGGCAGCGTGCGCAGACGTCATGGCCGCGAGGATTCAGATTTCACGATAACAGCAGTCGCTCGTGATGGATTAATAAAATTACGTTTTATTTAAATTTCCCCACGCCACACTGCCGGGCAACGTAAAATTTAACGGAAAATAATAATTTAGCCGCGCAGGAAATATAAATAATGAGAAAAGGCGCGCTGGTAACTGTCAAGAACCTGAAATTACTTAAACTAGAATAATTGCGATCTTGTCGAAAAATAAGTCAACTGATCAGAATTCAAAGTATGTAGTTATTACGCATCGAGAGCGGTGTCTGTGTGTGCGTCCGTGAACGGGGCGAGAAAGCGACTGAAAGGATATTATAGTCGGAATTATCGTTAAGGTTATAGTTATATGTCGGTGATAATAGAATCGGGCGATAGGTGGTGGGCGGGCCGGGGTGTGGTATTGGCTGTATTTCGTGACTAGGCAACCCGTCAAGTTATAAATTAGTTTGCTATAGGAGAAACGACAAGCCGTCAAAGATAATTCTTCATTTATGAAAAACTGCTCCTCCCCCTTCCTCGTAATTTATCATAATAATAATAGTGTTATTTTTCTTCTCGGCCGATGATAAATATCTGTTCCTCGTGACGCATCAACTTACCGCTCCCGCATAGTCCTGGTTCCTTTCAAACCGATACTTTTATTCATAATTCATCATATTCGCGCTGCTTGTAGACTTTATTATTGCCTCCTCCGTTCTTTGTTTTAATTTATTTTTTGCTAATTTTTTAATCTTTCTCATAAATGGGGGAACTTTTATTATATATATATATATATATATATATGTGTGTGTGTGTATATGTGTGTATGTGTAAGTTGTATAAAATGGCGAAGGCGTGAGTTGAGTACATTAATTTTAATTTATCGCATTATTTTTCCTTATTTCGAAACGTCAAATACGCTTTTTTAAGATTTATTATGCTAAATCGCACGTTTTCGTGTATATCGAAAAAAACGCTAATCAAATTTATTGCAATTTTAAGTCTATACGCGTTCGTGCTATTTATTTATCGTTTTTTCCCCCTCCCGAGTTAATGACGTGCTTGTCGTACCTAGTTTGAGTTATCAAATGGAAAAACGGATCCATTTTTAAAAGAAAACTCTCAGATGAAACTTTAGAACAGAATTATGGAAAATGGAAATACCGATTGTAGTAATAATCTCCTGTTCGAATTCGGTTTAGAATGAAAATCGCGAAAATTACCGAATCCGTTCAAAGTTTGGTAGGTAGCAGAGTAGAATAATACTAATAAAACAAATCTGACTGGACTGCCGTATCTGAAGTTTGTCATAAATACGAGAGTAACGGAGTGAATAACGATACCGATGAATGCGTTCAAGCTGAAAAATTGCATTTTAAGATTAACGGGGGAAAAGAGGAATTAGACACAGTCGCATTTGTATTTCTAGCGTAACCTTTTTTTTTTTTTTTTTTGGTTTAAGTACCTATTGCTAATCTTTCAAGGGAAATACGAGGATTTATTTTAATTGGAAACCAGAAAATAGATCTCTTATCTCTTCTTTTTGCGGAAGATTAAATATTAAAATTTATATATTATATATATATATATATAAACTAGGCCATTATGGCCTCGCAAGGGGCTGTGCCCCTTGACCCCTCTTGCTTTCATTTCTGTCTCTTTCTCTTCTATACTTTGTATAAAATGATCAAAATTTACAACGTAATTCTTACTGGCATCAACACACACAAAACATAACGTAACCACAAAAATCCTATTCTAACATTTAACTTCCGTTATATAAAATTAAGACATTTTTTCGTTACATTTTTCGTTACATTTTTCGTTACATATTTCATTACATAAAATTGTGACATTTTTTAAATAACAATAACAAAAATCCTACAAAATATAACAAACGTTACATAAAATTGGGACATTTTTCTGGGACATTTAGTGTTACATAAAATTGGAACATTTTTTTGGGACATTTTTTCGAATGGGGGGTAGCCTAAGAATTACGTTGTAATTAATATATAAATCAACAGAAAACACTACTAGTAGATCATTGAAAATTCAAACTGTACTAGCATGACAAGGTCTCGCAATTCTTAACTGTATCGTAATTGTGAAGTTTCCCTCTGTCTGATGGAAGAGTAATAGACCCAGAGATCACGTCCGCACCGAAGCTAATGAATACCAGTAATCTACCGCATTTTCGATGCTTGGCTTCGTTTCACCGATATGATCTGCGGCGACTACTTAAATTTATCATTGTAGAGCAATTGTTGTTTTTTTTTTTTTTCATTCGTTATTCGTTCGGTTTACGTAAACCTAATTTCTTTCGTTTCGATTTTATTATTTGAAATACAATTACCAATGGCGAATCCGCGGGGGTGGATAGGGTACATCCTCCCTCAAAGAACCAAAGCCTCTATGAAAAAATTTGTTTAATTTTCGCCATAAAAGATTTGTACGTATTTTGCCTACGGATTTTAATAATTAATATTTAATAATGTTTTCTGGTAAAACTATTAATGTTCTCTTTTTTATTCCATTTTAAAGGTTGCCGATCTTTTTTACCTTTTTTATTTATTTTTAATTTTTATTTTGTAATTTTAATTAAAAATAGAGTTCAATGAGAAACATATATACATATATTTAAACTTGCCCTCACGTATAACGAATTCGGATCGAATTACTAACCAAAAAATAAAAAAAAAAGTAAAGTCTAATAAAAATACTATCTTACTATTTCTAAACTACCATTTTAGCTGGAATTGTATAATTTCGTTTTATTTTTCACCACTAAATATAAGACAAAAGTTAAATTAAAAATTGTAATAATTATATATCTTTAAAACATTTTTATGAATTTCCATAAAGCTCGCTATTTGTGGAAGATTTTACGTAATTATATAGCTAATCCTCCCCCAAAAATGACCTTCTTATACACCCCCACCCCAATGTCTTTCTGGATCCGTCGCTGCAATTACTCTTATTATTTGTTCGTCATTGTGCACAATGTTGTTTTGCATGTCCCTCATGTGTTTCCATTAGCTTTATATGCTTACACAATTCTGTACAGAGCGTACGATCACAGTATAATCTATAAGTGGAAGGGGAAGTATTTGTAGGCGTGCCAATGGGATAGCGTTAAAACTGAAAACCGCTGGAAAGTGCAATTTTCGTTCGTAAACTCTTTCGTTATCAAAGATTTTCCTACGAGATGGATTCATTTTTCTATTTTTTTTCAAATTCATCGACTGTTTTGATCATTAATCGTGCGTAAAGAGATTCGTGTGATTTTTTGTAAGATTTGTGTTTAAATTTTATATAAAGGCTATTTCGATTGTTAGGAAAGAAGTAAAAATTAAAATGGAGTTTATTTTATTATTAAGGCACGTTCTCAACAAAATAAACGGTATTGAATTTAAGCTTGGACTTCCTGCCCCTTATTGTGCTTCCTATATCCTGTCCTTTCCTTCCCCACTAATTATTCCTGCTATTTGTTTCTTTTTAGTTAAAATTTCTGATCGGATCAAAATATAACCGACTTCTTTCCTTACCTTTTTTTTCTGGGTAAAGGTCCCCTTGGTTGACGAGCCCAAAAAGAAAGAAAGAAAGAAAAAAAAAATAAATAAAAAGAATTTACGTTAACACGTGTATTTAATATAATATATGCTAGTCCAGCAGTAGAGCTAATTTTTTTTGTACAATATACATTTAAAAAAATTCGTTCGTATTAACTCGTGGAAAATTTTCGAGAAAACGCATAGAAGACTACAAAATTAAAAATTAAAATTTTCGATAGAAACCACTTGTCTTTTAGTACTATGAACCGCCAAAAAAATTCTTTACGTATCGTTAAGAAGACGGAAGTTAATTGATTAGGAGCACGATTTATTCGCTTATTCTCTTTTTTTTGTTTTTTATACTAATTCCGATTTTCAACGAAAACATCTTTAATCTAATGTAAATTTAATTGATGTTGAATAAAAGGTTTTTTTTTTTTTTGGGAAATATTTATGTAACAATTTTGTGTAATGTTTATTTATCGCAACGAATTAATTAAAAATGAAGAAATTCTGTTTTTAAACCAGCTTTTTGTTTTGTCGTAAGTGATAAATTAGTTAGTTACGGTCCATTTTCATTAGCAATCGTTTGAAATCCGTCGAATAATTTTATAATCTGTATTTTATTAATTTTAGTTTAAAAAAAAAAAAAAAATCGAATATCAATCTCGAATAAATTAATGCGAGACTTTTTTAGACATTTCTATGATCCTTTGACAACGAACGCATGTGTATATATTCAATTTAATTCTCTCTGCGACGTACATTCTGGTAATCCACATATGTATCGTGTTGAAACAAAGAAAAGATTTGTGTGGCGAGCATGTGACAGAATTTTAGTGATGAATGTGTCATTTGGATTACTAAATTCCTTCATAATTTCTCTAGCGATCTCTCGATAATTTATATTTTATCATATAAGACAAATAAGCACGGGGTGTGCTAATTTTTAGATAGAAAAAGAAGAAAAAAAGAAAGAAAAAAATGTATTTACATAATTGAAATAATACAAATAATTCATTAAATTTATTATTATTCGGATCTGAAAATGAGCTTGCCGATTATTAATATTTTACATTAGTAGAGTAACACAAGATAAAGCTAAAAAACTCGCACTGTAAATCCTTAGTAGTGAATGTATTCTTTACATAACTCAATATTCCTATAATATACTTTTTAATGACGACCTGCCCTTAATTTATATTCTAGTTGGAAAAAAAAAAATATGCCGACCACGTTCTATTAAAAATAAATAATTAATTTCTATCGTTTTAAATAAATGCGATTTAGCTCATACCTTTCTTTTTAACAATGAAGGGTTACTTCGAACAATTCAATTCCCCGCTCATTTTTTTACATTTCTGAATTTTACCATGTTCAAGTTCTGGAAAGAAAAATTAAATGTACTACAATCTCGCAGAAAATGTGTATTTCAAACCAGTCTACATTTTTTGTTACTTTTCTTATTTACACATAATGTGATCTCCGTTCGTGATTTAGTGTTCCATATCTGTGTTTTGATGAACTTTACATTTAGTCGAATACTCAACAAGTTCATGAACCTGAAGTGAACGAGAAAGGTGGAAACAAGAGATAATAAAATATCCCCAGGCAGTTGTTTACGTTAAAGTAAACAATTGCAAAATTAATCTGAAAAAGAACAAAAACAACAACAACAACAAAAACGAATAATCAAACGCTGCCGCAGTAAGAATTAAAGTTGCACCAGACAAAAGAAAGAAAATTTTCAATGACACCAAAGCGCGGGAAGCCTTAAAAAGGGCCTTTGCAAATCAGACTCTACAGATGAAAACCGAAAACGGAAATGAAACTTGCAAAAACGGAATTACAAAAAAAGCAATAAAACAACCGGGAATAAAGTTAACGGAAACGGGCCATTATTAAAAACCGACAAAACTGCGCAACGACGTTAATAACGAGTATATATTTAATACCAGGGCCGGGCTCAGAATTTTGAAGAGAGGGGAGGGGTTTTGAAAATTTTCTTCGCACATTTATTTTGATAAATAACGATACATTTTTCATTAATATTCATACTATTAATAATTTTCATCATTTTGATTTGTCCATTAATAATTTACATAAATGAATTACACCCCATTAATAAACATTAATAAACATTAATAAACATTAATAAACATTAGTAAAAATTACGTGTGTTATTGATTATACCGGTAATAAACAATTTTGAATAAAATATTAATGAAGTACTTAAAAATATGGAGCATATTCTTTCATTTTTTTACATGTAAGAACACCCAAAAAATCATCAATATTTATTTTAAATTTTTGATTTTTTTCAGATTTTTGTGTATTTATAAGAACTATTTCAGTTGTTAACCACCAAAATCCCTCCACATGGACACGGCCTTGCTGCGACGGTTAAACACCGATCGGTAGAGATAATAATCGAAATCGAACATTTTCAACATTTTAATCTTTCTATCATATAAAATAATTTTTTACTATAAAAAAAATATATAAAATAATTGTTTGCAACAAAACACATTTTTCCGCAATTATGCATAATCTAGGTAGCCGTTATATTTTTTAACTATCTGGCTACGTTTGCACTGCCATTTTTTTGTCATTTTAATGACTTAATTAGTTTTTATTGTTATTTTCCTTATGTTAGTGTAGTTTAATTTTTTTTTGAGCGCAATGGATCGAAATTGCAACTTGCAGAAGGAGAACGGAAAAAAGCAATTTTAAAAGTATAAGACAAAGCGCGGTGAATCAAAACGTGTTTAAGAGAATAATAAAAAAATTTAAAAAAAAAAACAAACAAAAATTAAAAAGATAGGTGTCCATAATGCAAAAGAGCAAGTTGATTATTTAGATGATAGGGGGCATTTAGTTGTTGAATGTCAACATTGTGAAGCTTTCACATTTAATAATGAAAAATCACGATCTCAACGTAATTGTTTTGTCATCGGTTTAAAACTGTTGTTTTATCGCCGAATGATGTGTATTAAAAAACACCTATTACATGGAAAAAATGAATTTAATGAACATTTTCGTGCAAAAATATTTCAGTGTACGGTAATAATAGTTTTACGTTTGTTTCCTTTAATGCTGAAAATGTAGATTTAAAAATTGATGATGGTCCATATTCAATGCATATCATTGGTGAAGCAACTGTAAAAGCAACTAAATCGCTAATATAATGAATGCCTTACACGAACGATCGAAAATAGTTAAAAGAAATAATGTATTGGAAATATTACACAGCCAATATTGAAATGCTAAATCATTTGAAAAACTTATACGGATTTCCAATATCGATTAAGAGTATCATTTAAATTTTTATACAATAACCAAAGATCATTCTCGTATTTTTATAATAAACCAACGTTTTTTTTGTTTTTTTTTTGAAAAATATGTATTTATAATTTTTTACATACAAAAATTTTCGTCAAGCTAAAACGCTTGTCGACGAATTATCCTATTTGACATTTTACTATCTTAAATTAACTTATACATATACATGATCGTGTAATATTTACTTAATCTATCTATTTTACTTATCAATAATTGCTAATCTATTTCTATTTTCTATATTCAGTTTTTTTTTTGTTTCTTTTTTCCTAGCTTTTTTGTTGCGCTTTGTTTTCTTATTTTATGTTTATTATTTTTTTTATATTTTCTTCTTCCTGAAGCCATTCCTTTATTTTCCTTTTTCTTTCCCCTATTTTTTCCTTCTCTATTATTTCTTTGGGTGTTTTATTCAACATCTGAGTTATAATATATTTATCCGTTTGCTCCCCCATCTTTGTTCTTGCTAACACGGCAGTTGGAACGAAAGTTTTTCCCTCAACTCGTATTCTGTGTTTATTCTTTCGTCCAATTCAATTTTCTTTTCTGCTGATATGTACTCCCATATCTTTAGTAATAAGTACATTCCTCTTATGCTCATTACGTTTTCTTTTTTAATTATTTCACTATCGGTCTCTCCCCTTAAGGATTTCCTATTAATTTCAAGCATTTAATTTGCAGTTTATTTATTTTCCCCAAGTATGCTTTTCTCGCCATTCCCCACGCCTGAATTCCATATCTTATCCTCGACTCTACTGGCGCATAATAAACTACTTTTAATGTTTCATTTGTTGCATATTTCTTTAATGTATATAAAGCTGGTAAAACTGCTCTTATTTTCTTTGCAATGTATTCCATATGTATGTCCCATCTTAAGTGTTGATCCATCATTACTGTCCAAAAATGTTTATACTGCGTTACTATGTCTAACTTTTGACAGTTTTTCATTTCACATTCGCATCTTTCCCCCATTGAATGTACACACATTCATTTGAGTGCATTATTATATTTGGACAATACAAATCAGAGCTATCTCTTTTTTCCGCAGTACTATTAGTCTTTTTTACATTTATTCTTAGACTTTTATCGTGTGCCCATTTACTTATTGTTATTAAATCTTTTTGCATCCTTATTTCTGCCTCTTTCATATCTTTATGTGACGTAACTATTGCTATATCATCCGCGTACGCGACTACCTCACTGTAACTTAATTCCCCTTATACAGAGACCATTTGTATATATAATAAACAGTATTGGCGCTAGGTTGCTACCCTGCGGAACTCCTACATCCATCTCCTCTTTTTTACTTTGCACATTTAAGATATTTACGCATGTTTTCCTTTGTGTTAAATAACTTTGAAACCATTTTTTCAAATTATTCGTTATTCCTACCTCCTGTGATTAATTAGCTGGTATTATTGCAACTAAAGATGGCAATATTGAAAAACAAATGTGTTAATATTCGTGTTTACGCTACAAATGATTACGATTCTCAGCTTTAATCATTTAATTCTCCACATAGTGATTCTTCGTTATTTCCATTCCGATTTCCTACGGGTGAAACTGGTTTTGACATTTTACTCTAACACATAGCGCTAGTCATGACAAAACATATAATATCAACGCAATACTATATAATTATAAATTAGAAAGTAATTCTTGAAGAAGTTTTACAATAAACACTTATTATTTAATTTGGCGCGCGAAGCTCTTTAGTCGAAATAGGTAATTGAAAATAAATTATGAAAATAAATGAAATATATATTTGAAAATGCGATTAAACGGTAATGGAATAAATTTAATCGAAGCAAAAATAAAAGCCCTTCCTTAAGCAATGCGAATCTGCAATTAACACCAGCTAGTAAACATCAGTTAAGACTATACGTCAATATTAAAAGTGTATACCGCACAAATCACAGCATATTTCGGCGTAGGTTCTCTTTCTTATTCCTTCTCTCTCTCCGACTGTTTCCATTTCAGGCGGAATAATATATTATCCGAAGATTCGGTTAAAACTACATAAGCCTGTTTTCTGTTAATGAGTTGATCTAGTAATCGCAATTATAATAATGAATTAACTAAAACATGAAAACCAATAGCGATGCAAGATCTAGCTGCATCTTAAGCTTTATTAACCCCTCCACCTATTTAATTTTGCATACACACAATGCAGAAAACAAGGAAATGACCTAAACCTTGAGGAACCGATTCTTTAGTTGCCGTATTAAAAATCATTTCCTATCTATGCTATTGTAAAAAAAAAAAACCCTGCCCAGGCAATCAACTCGTATCAGACCGAATTTAAAATTTAGAGAAAAAGTACTCAGCAACAGTTCAGTTTTTAACAATTGCCAGATAAACTTCTGAAAAAGTCTGATATTCTTAAAATCAGATATCAGTTCAGTTTTAGCAATTACCGGCTGAACTTCCGAAAAAGTACGATACGGAGAGGACCTATTCTTAAAATCAGATATAATTTTGCGCATTAATAGCGCGCGGTAATTCGAAAGATATTGCCAGCCGGGTCGTCTATAGTTTTACGGCAAATAAAACTGCCGACGTACCGCAGAAGAGCATTTATTTGCATTGCAGACACGACCGCGAGACAGAAAACACGATCGTTACTACATTTGCAGACGATAAAGCTGTTCGGATAATAATAGAATGCTATTAGTACTGCGCGTAGAACGGTTGCTTCGAAGAATTGTGCGACGTGCAAAGAATTTTAATAAAGACCGACTAGACCGGCGGATATTTTGCAATTTTATTAGCGTGTAACATTTGAGAACATTACGCAATGTTCGGCATAGTTGTCGGATGTAGGAGAGAATAAATTTTATATCTCTACAGATTGTGGAGAACATTTAGTTTGGAAGGAGTGAATTAAACTTCGAAACCGGAAAAACGGTAAATAGGCAAGAACTCGTCAATGGGAGTGCGGGCAGAAAGAAATTCTGAGCAGAGAATAATAAAAAGATTTGCACTGCGTCGGAGAAGGTTTTTTTTTTGTTTTCTGACTTTTCAATTTTCTGTACTTAGCAAACTATGTTATAAAGGAGCAGAGGACTAGTGTGTTTAAAATGTAGGTATGCGTGTGAGTCTAGTATATAGCTGAATCAAAAGAATAAGACATTAAAACAAAATGTTTGTGCGATAGCCCTCTGCATATGTGCTTAGTTTCAAGGTTGGCGACGGGATATAATCGTATTTCCGTCAACCAACAATGTGTCCGTGTAAAAAGGAGTTTATAATGAGTGCAGAAAATTAACAAATGAATTATATTAATAGTCTCTATTGTAAATAGGAAAAGGAAGCATCGATTAGAAAATTATTATTTATTAACTTACTAAGTAAAAGGATATCGCGTCACCCAAGCTATTCATTGCCTTTACTTCACAGTTGAATTAAGTTATAGGAGATTATGAACTTGTTAGTGAAAACTTAATTGCACTTTTCGCGAACTGCGGGGAGGCCTCATAATTTTTCTTATCAATTAGAAAATGATAATGGAATTGGTCAATCTTGAATGCCTTGTGTAAAGAAGAAAAGCCGGGCACACAAAAATGCGAAGTGTTTCAAATCATCAATTGAACTATTAGTGCACAAGGTGCACTTGGGAGCATCGACAAGTTTAAACCTAAACAAGTAGGATACAGAGGAGCAGTGAATTATAAAAATTAATTTTGAAATTTTTGAGTCTGGATGCAACATCCGACAGAAGATCGTAAGTCTTTCTGCCAGTGATGTTCGCGTCCTATTTCCTCTGCTACGCTCTGACAATCAAACTATTGACATATTAAAAAAAAACAATCGTATTAGAGATAGGAGATTTAGTGGTATCGATAAAGCTATTATAGCCTTAACTAATTTTAAAGAAGAAACTTCACCAATATGTTCACTAACCATTGTGTCCTACCGATCATATATAAATGCAACGGTAGGACATTACGTAGGCTGCTGATGTTGGTAACGTTTTGTACAGAGAGGACATCTTTAATAAGAATTTCCTCTGCTGTTTATTGGTACAGTTTAAAATTCTACGACTGATATAGGTAGCAGTGAACTTATTATTATACAGTATTATCATTGAGCATAACCTGTAGATATTTTAATTTTGAAGTAAATTGTTAATCGGGAAATTAGAGGTAGGAAAGCAACCTGGTCAACGATACTGCGGTCACCAAACACGGAAAAACTGCACTTGGCAATCGAAAAACCAAATTCACAAATAACCTTACCTTCTCTAAAAATCCGCAAACGATTTTGATCTGCTCGAAAGGATAATTTTTGTGAATAGGGAATATTATAAATAAGTCATCTGCGTAAAACACGCATTTGTTATTTATTATATTACAGCGTTTCCTTACCCTGCGGTGAACTATCGAATAGAGTAGATTTTACAGGGTGACACCTAAAACAGATTCTTGCGGAACGCCACATGTGGCCTTTCCGTATTAGAGAAAAGTGCCCAGTTTCCCAGGCCTGCAACTCTACTTTCAAAATCATTTTTTATTAAGTTGATGTGAATGGATTAATATTACTCGCCTTCAATATGTCGACAATAGCAGACCGTTTGCGGTTGTGAAAAGCTCCCCGTAATGTCAAAGGAGATGATAACCGCGGACCCGCTAAGGCCAACTAAAGATCTAATTCCTGTTTTTTCTATTTTATGTATACTGCAGTCTTTGAGGAAAGCCCAGCACGAAAGCCAAATTGATTGCGGTGAAGCAGGTCTTTACTCACTCAATAGAAATCTGTTGACAATCTTTTCGAACACTTCGCTGATAGAGTTTAGTAGTGAGCTTGGACGATAGCTGCTAGGGTGGGTGAGATCTTTACCTGTTTTGGAAAGTAGTTTAACATTAGCTGCCTTCCAACACTGCAGGAATGTAGTTCGATATACTTGGTAAAAATTGTAACAAAAATGTTCGGGAATTTGCTATTTAAAAATTTTATAATTTTATTACTTACTTCGTCCGAAGCAGCTGCTTTTTTGTTTTTTAAATTTTTAGTAATGTCGTCCACTACATCTGACGTGATGGCGGGGCATTTAACACTGCTAATTGGTGTGTAATTTAAAGTTTTCCCATTTTTATTTGGAAAGAAGTGACCTCTAATCGAAGTCCGCACTTGTCGCCATCTGAACATACCAAACGCTGTTCAGACTTATTTTTTTTTAGAAATAACCAGCCCCGCCCCGTCTCCTTAACCGACATTTTGTACGGCTTCCCCCAGGTAGCACTTTCATTGATAAACTTCTTCCGATGCAAGAATCTGGCACTAGAGATTTTTTTTTTTTTTTTTTTTATATTGAAAAGCTCAGTTATAAGATATTATTTAAGAAGAATAAATAAAAGAAATTTTTACATTTAGATTTCTTTTTTTCCATTATATTGATTTTATCTCTGATTTTTTGTAGTTTAATATTTTACCAGTCATTAAGCCTTAACTATAGTTTGATTCCTGTCAATCACGCTGGAAACGTAAGAAATAAATGTGTTAGTAATTCTGTCTAGAGCCGAACAAAAAGTACATTTTTGAACATTGTCAACGAAAATGTTTACTTAATTATTACGTAAGTTTTTAGAAAAATTATTAAAGTTAAATGTACGCTCTTTGAGGGGTGACACCAAACCGAGGGCCCAATATCAAATATTATATTTTTGTGAAAAGTTAAGTCAAAGTATTCCGTCTTAAAGGTGCAAAGTCACAATTGCTGAAGGTGAAGGACTTATCATTTTTGCTGGTTAAGCTATTTGAATACATTAAATCTATTAATAATAGTAAATCTTTGGATTGCCCAATCCAAGGCTTCATAATTGCAAGTCTTGTAAGTGGGGGTAGATTTTAATTGCAATATCGATGGAATTATATGGATTGTCCTTCGGTTTATTAGGGAATATGTAAAAAGAGATTAATATTCTCTTTTAATAATAATGGTAATTCTATTATTAACATAATGAACGTATTTAGAATTAATGGCTAACACCACAAACAAGATACGGTTCAGCTATACACGACACACCAAATTGTGCGTCTAATATAGATCTTAAATAGAGTAACTAACACGAATAGCAGTAACCCACATTTAGGTAAGAGCCTTTAATCGAGTTCAAAATTAATTGTTTATTTTAGAAACTCGCCGGCTTTTTCAAGCACAGGGCAATTCTCGCTTTGAGCAGCATGCTCTGCCGTACATTTATTTACTATGTTAGTATTACCGATATTATCATTAAAGTTCTTCTTATCAAATAACAGTAGCTCAGCTGCTACACAGTTAGAGCATACATCCCCGCAGGTTTTAACAAAACGTTTATGATTTCCCTCGCTGCGGAAATGTGGCGTTATCAATACAAAGAGGACAGAGCACGAGAGTAGAAAAATGGTACAAGGAGGCGGGAAACTACTTAAGGCCAAAGTGCAAACGACGTGGAGGAAAAGTACCGGAACGAGTATTAGTGAGGATTTGAAAAAGGGAGAATCGTAAAAGGTATCCCCTCCCGTTCGAAAACTGAATCCTGTTGGCTATGTTTAATAATTGTTAGAACTCTGCAATAAAATAACTGGAGGTAAAATCAACTGCTTTATTGCCTTCAATTTCAGCTCGGAGTCCAGAGGACAAAACAATCTGGCTGGAGGGGAAACAAGATGAACCGAGATTAAAGATCGTATGCGCAAAGGATGATGAAATCTCATTAGAGGGAAGAGCTTGTAAGGAGGAGATGTACTCGAGAACACTTCTAATATCTGAAACCGTAAGAAACTTTATGCGGTCAAGAGACAAGTTCTCAATTGAATGTAAAACTGATAATGACTCTGCACGATAAACGGAACGGAATGTATAGTTTGAGTAAAACTAGATGATTTATATCATCGAGGATAGAAACTGAGTCGTTGACAATTTAGATTGTTTCAGATCCATCAGTAAAAAATAAGAGTATTGATTTTCCTTTATAGTTCATTCACTAATTACTGAAGAGAGGAAGAGAGAAAGAAATTCAGTATAAGATGATAGAAGGAAAACGTTAGGAAAACAAATTATGATACGAAGAAATGTGAAAGAAAAAAAACTCAAACTTGGCAGAAGAAATGGCAACTGGTGAAAATTTGTTGAAACGAATAGCGATAAAGAAGGAGGATTTGACTAGTGCTGGAACACCAATCTCGAAGCAAGCCGGCATATATATATATATAGTAATTTGGGACAAAATACAAATATAACAAACAAATTTAAAATATATATAACTTGGTAATTTTGGCTTCGCAAGGGGCTGTGCCCCTTGACCCCTCTTGCTTTCATTTATGTCTCTTTCTCTTACATACTTTGTATAAAATGATCAAAATTTACAACGTTATTAGATTTTATAACGAAAAGATGTCCCAATTTTATATAATACAAAAAAAAAAAAAAAAAAAAAAATTTATTAAACTACCGAAACAATTTACCATACTGTTGTAACACATATAAGTAATATTTTTTTTTGCGTTTCCATAGTATTATTACATTAGCTATATAGTCTCTATATATGCTTCTCCGCCCCATGGTGGGACTCCTTATTGATCAACCTGCACAGTAATAAGAAGTATGTTCATTATGTTTCTAAAACCGAATACCGGCGCTGAACGCAAACGTGAATTACTACGGACAAAGAATCAGTAAAATCGATCTATTTGAGTTACGCGCCAACAAACATAAAAAAAAAAAGAAACAAAAAAACATAAGCTCCTTCTTTTTGGAAGTCGGTAGAAATTAAAATATAACAATCGTTACATAAAATTGGGACATTTTTCTGGAACACTTTTTGTGACATTTTTTCTAGTGGGGGCCGGCCTAAGAATTACGTTGTAATAAATATGCTACTTTGGCCTATCCCTTGAACATTTTTGCTTACATTTCTATCTCTTTTTTTTCTATACTTTGTATAAAACGATTAATATTTACAATGTCATTCTTACCAGCATCGACACAAAAAAAATAAGATTCGTTACATAAAATTGGGACAATTTTTGGGACATTTTTTCTAATAGGAGCCGGCCTAAGAATTATGTTGTATTAAAATTACAACGTAATTCTTAGGCTAACCCCCATTAGGAAAAATGTCCCAAAAAAATGTCTCAAAAAAGTTTCCCAAAAAAATTTCCCAAAAAAATGTGTCCCAATTTTATGTAACGCAGAATGTAACGAAACAATGTTTTAATTTTATATAACGGAAGTTAAATGTTACAATAGGATTTTTGTGGTTATGTTATTTTTTGTGTGTGTTGATGCCAGTAAGAATTACGTTGTAAATTTTGATCATTTTATACAAAGTATAGAAGAGAAAGAGACAGAAATGAAAGCAAGAGGAGTCAAGGGGCACAGCCTCTTGCGAGGCCAAAATGGCCGAGTTTAATATTATTGTTTTATTTTGTTCGAAATTACTGTGTTTATTTTCAACAAAAACGGTATGTTAAATGATATTCTATATTATTAAGCCAGAGTATAAATAAATATACTCGAGGGAAAACGTTTGATAAGGAAGCGACAAGCACTGCAACGTCTGCAGATAGAGAATGGGCGCGAAATGTTTGATCAGTGTAAATTGCGGAGATGGGACGATTTGAAGGCATTAAGGTGCAGGCAAAGCGCTTCATTCTAAACCGTTTGCCACGTATAATTCGGATAGAAATCCGGTCGGCGTTTATCTAATTTTATTATTTTTAAATAAATCCCTTCTAGTCGATGTTTTATTATTCAGATAGGATGACGGCGTGGAACATTTTATGATTAGTAAAATTGTATTTAGACATTATTTGAATATCTGGTGGCGGTACCATAATGATAGAGACGCTTACGACGCTAATAGTAATCGTTGTTATTGCTTTTCGTGCATCTATTAACGATTATTACCACTATACTTCTGGGAATTTTCATTTGACCGCTAGTGTTCCGCCTTCGTGGTCGCTATTTTTGGTCGATTTTTCAAGTCCGATGAACCCATCCGATTTTACAACTGTGGCACTGCAGCAATGTGACTGAGATATGCGCACATCGTGATAATCCGATTCACAGTATTTCACGCCGCAACTATATTGAAAAATACGGATATCCGGCCTTAATGAAGAAATTCAGATACAACTAGGTCTGCGTCCATACTGGTTTTTTTTTGTTTTTGGTTTTTTCACCTACTACAAAAAAAAAAGAAAGAAGTTTTAATCGTGTTTTCTTTTTTTAATATTTGTTGGCGCGTATGTGGACTGCCGGCTTTAACGATTCTTTGTTCGTTCGAAAGCTCGTACCAGTCAACGGTGGTACCATATAATTATCGGTAAATACAGACACACTAAGTGGCCATTTAAAGAAACATGAAAAAAAAGAGGTCCTTTAGATCATTTTTTTTTTTTTACTTATTACTAATAAGCCGCGATTGTCTGAACGTACTACCGATATAAGAAGCGTGGAAAGGTAACTTGAAAACAAATTAAAGCATTATCAGCGTTAATATAACAGGTAAATACTTCCGCATACTTTCCTTGTAATCCTGATATCATGTTTTATTTGAATGTACGGCCTTCTCTGCTGAGCAATTGTTCTATTCTGCTATATTAAAACTTGATATCCCTTTGTGTTCTCTTATTTCCTTCAGCTCCTCTGTTATTGCTATCGTTGAATTATTTTTATCCGCTGTCCTTTTATTTTCTCCTCCTTGCCATTTCTTCTGTTAATTTCCTCGTTGACAAGCCCATTAAAAAATAAAATATATATATATATATATATATTTAGATAGATAGACTTACGGGTAAATCAAAGAAAACGGACTATTTTAGATTTATAGGCTCGTCACTTTAAAAAAAGTTTTAATTTTCAGGAAGATAAAAACTTTTTTAAAGTATTACGTTGAATAGAATAAAATGTTTTAAAAAGAAAAAAAAATATACCGACTTTAAAGTTTAATTTAAGAATTTAATAAAAACGCGATGAAAAGTAACAAGTGTTCAGTCAAGCATGATGTTTCATGCACTCAGGCCTTACTCCGTATGTTAAGTTAACGATGACCGTAATATTTATATTTACGTAATACTAAATTTAAAAAAAAAAAAAAAAAGGTATTTGATTTTTTCCGCTGCAAAGAGGAAGAGGAGCGCAATTTTTCGCGCTTTTTTGAACTTTCCATCAACTTCGAAAGTTTCGTTAAGGAAATATCGTTTCGTTTCTGATAATTAGCGACCTTTCCAAACAATATATCACATGCGCGGGAAATACAAATTTTTTTCAAAATTTTTGAGCTTTCAGCGCGCCAAGGGTCTGAATATAATAAAGTTGTAAACTTGGCTATATTTTTCCTACAAAGCAATCGTTTATGCATATATTTGGTATACGTTTTGATTTTCTCCACTTCTGTGTTATACTCAGGCTATTGCTTACATGAACATCTTTTTTTTTTTTTCACTGTTTCTGGCCGTAAAGCAGGGGTCTATTTAATTTTTTGATTTCATGAAAGAACTTCTCTGCATCTTGTTTTATATTTTGAATTTCACTTTTAAGGAGTTGTTGGTGACGGGTTATCAATTTTTTAAGGGTGATTTTTCAGGTCGCATGTTATATATTCTTGACGGTTTTTCGGGGTTTTTTCCGCCCCGGGGTAATCGGCCATCCGGAGGTTATCAAAATCGTTTTAAAGAGAATTTTAATCGTAATTTATGATGGAAATTTTAAGTTTACAAGTCAAACCGTTCGTGAGTTATTGCGTAATTAAATATTTTCGTCGTTTCCGAACAATCTTATTAGGAGATTCCCCGTGTGCATTATACAAGTACGGAATCCTAACAAAATAATTACTCGCCGAAAGATAATATGTTACGTAGTGTGATCAAATCGCAGTAATAATTGAAAACCGCATTAAATATTCATTACGTTTCCGATACATTATAGAAAGAAAAAAAAAACGACAGTATTACTATACTAAATTGTTTCTTGTCATTCTGACGCCTACTCAAATAACTTTAAATGTGGCCTAAGAATCATTATAATATATCATCTTAAGGTATACATTTAATTTTTTACTTTATTAAATTCTTAAAATTCAGGATTCTTGAAGGAAAAAAAAAATGATTAAATTGTCGATGTTTTTTTCTTATATTTATTTCAGACACGGGCGTTAGTTATAATTTTTTGGTTAACACCGCGTGTACATTTATAGGGCATACTCTTTTGAACTCAGATGCGATTATCGGTGTGCCGTAAAATTTTAAAATCGCGAGAAATATCGTGAACAGCTGAAATGCAAAAGAGATGCTGGGACATATAATATATGCATATAGAAAAAGAAAAAAAAGAGAGAGAGAGAGAGAGAAAAAAAGAGAAAAAAAGATAAAAAGAAGAAAATATACGTACTCTAAACTGTAATATGAATAAAAGTGTATTTGCCTTTTGGTCGACGGAGCGCACACTGGAATGGGTGCGCATGTGTGAGGGAGGGGGTTTTGTATTTTGTAGCGGACCAGTGATGCTGCTTTTGTTACGAAGAAATCTTTTAAAGATAAAAAAGATGATTTATTCAGGCTAAACAAACTTCTTGAGCGGCCTGTAGCCAGAAGATGAAAGTTGCATGGCAGTTGTTCTTCGTTCTTCGGAGACGTTTAAAAATAAACGGCGGCGGGCGGCGAAATGATGTGTAAACATTCTGAGCAGCCAGGCTGATGAATAATTCGTTGACACAAGAAGAAATAACGACTGATAGACAGCGGCGACGTCGACTTTCGACTTCTCGCTAGAAATATTTACTTAGACGACGACCGAGCAGTCTACTCTAAGTACGACGTCATCTTCTACTTTGTCTTCATCGTATCCTCAATTTACTGTGCCGCTGCTAACCGATCCGTTCCATTAGACGCTGGCTTCTTCCTCCGTCATGTACGCGTATAAATTACTCCTCCTTTGAGAACAGTTGTTTGATGTTTTCTTGTACGTCATCTACTCTAATGACGTAATAATAGGAATTTGCTCGACCGAAATAAGGCCAACAACAACCAAAATTGGATACCGCGTCTGTGTCATTATTCTGAGAAGCCGACGATTGTTTTTTAATCGTATACGTCTGAACTCCGGATGCGGCCAAGTCAATGAAAAAAGCGGACCAAGTCGCGTACGAACGGAATATAATTCACGAAACAGGTGCATCGCTGGCGATTACCTAAAGCCTATACGTACTCTATTAGGGGGGCAGTAGAATATTACGAAGATTAAAAAAGCCAAAACTAGACGTTATAATAAGCAATAATGCAGCCCTTTTCGATGTTCGGTTTCCGTGTTCGATTACGAGCACGTTTTGAATTACGTTATTTTCTAAATTGAAATTTCTAATTGAAGTTCGGAGCGTTTGGAATTGTGTAAAAAACCAACTAAATATTTAAATTTCGTGTGTACGCATTCTTCACAGTTTTGAAAAAGGGAAATGACGTTGAAATGCGCGACAATAATTATAGATTGCACTTTTCTGTGTGTATGTGTGTCTTAATAAACAGATCAGTGTATGAAGCGAAAATATATTGTTTAAACTTTGGTTCGGAATGTGTTGAATTTTTGTATTTAAATATGTATATTCTCGAAGAAAAGTCAACAATTTAATCTCTTTTTTTCCTTCAAAAACCCTGAATTTCTTCTTTCAGTGCCATGACCGTTCTCAATATCTTAGGCTCATCTAATGGCAAGTTTCATTAATTCTTTATAGGCTTCCCTATCCTTTGCCGTGTGGAACACAGTTCTTCAGCGCTGCAATCTGTCCATGTCTATAGAACCAAGACAACCTTGCTCGTCCAACGTTTTATTTTTCCATCCATCTTTCCCATCAATATATTCTGTAGTAATGTGTATTTCGGCTTACGCATCACATGACCAAGGTAGTCCATTTTTCTTCTTTTGACAGTGCCGATCAGCTTACTTTCCTTTCTCATCGTCTATAGTATCTCGGCGTTTGTCTTCTTTTTGGTCCACACGATCAAGCGTCTATACCACCAAAACTCGAAGGCTTTTAATCTGTGAAATGTTCTCTGGATGGCAATGTCTATATTTCGATGACCAGATATAGTATTTCAGAATTCTGAATCTTAAGTCAAGGTCCCCCCCCCACCCCAAGTCATGAGCTGTGAGTGTCTTCTTCATTTTCATGAAGGCAGAACGCGCTTGCTCAATGCGACGTTTAATTTCTCGATCCGGGTCACCACATATTTATCAATCCAGGTACCGAGGGGTATTTGTATTTATCCCAAAAAATATAATCACGCCGTCGGAAAACCGTTCGATTCGAATTGTACACATACGTATTTTTGATAAATATTCTTATTTATTTTCGAGGAAAACGAATTAAATTAGACAAAAAAGATGAAAATAAGATAAATGACCGTGATTACACACACTCGACTCGTAAGAGAATATCTTTAAACTTTTTATAATTTTATCGGTGAAATATTTCGGAAATGTCGATTCCGACCAAAAGTACCATATATCGACTTCTTTCAGGGTGTTCATAGATTTCAATGATTAAAAACAGGATAACTTTGCAATGCGTAAACTACATATACAGAGGGTGGCGCATAAAACCTGACACATTTTTTTGTTTTTTGTTTTTTGGTAACATTGAACTATCGAGGAGGTGAGTTTTTGCAACCCGAAATCGGAAAGTGGAAGGTTGAAGGTTTATTTTGTAGTTAGCAGTTGGCCAACATAGATAAGTGGAGTACGGAACAACGTGTGTTTATATTTAAGCACTTTTTTCGAACATATTAGTTGTGCGCGCGGAATTGAAATTGTTTCCGAAGGAAAACTCAGTGAAATTGTGGATGGAAAATTCTGTAATGAAAAAAACAAAAAGAGCGAGAGGGGGGGGGGGGCAGAAAACTCCAGAAAACACGGAACGTGTGTGCGCTACGCTACTGAGAACTCCGTATTATGCAGATATGAAAAGAAGCACTCCTTAGATTTGGGAATAACTCGTCGCTCATTTGGTCGAATCGTAAACGATCTATCATTTCATCCCGCAAAAAAATAATGGTAAGTCAAGAATTAAAGGCTACCGATTATCGAGCGCGGCTAGCCACAGAAATGCTCGAAACTGGAGACATTTGACGAGACTGCATAATGATGAGCGACCACCAGGCACACTTTCATTTAGATAAGACGGTTAATAAACTGAGCTGTCAGTATATTATGTGATATTGGAGAAACTTCTTCATTCCGAACGGATAACGGTGTGGTGCAAAGTTGTGGAGTGGGGAAAATGGTACGTTGATTTCGAAAAGAAAGCTGGTAAATTGTATTTTAAATAACGGCTATCATTTGAACGAAACTGTTTTTAAAAAATAACGAAATTTTATTAACCTTCTACTTTTTCATTTCAAATTGTATAAAACACACTTATATGTAAAATAAAATAAAAAAAATAAATGAATTGCTTCGAAAGTTTGCAAACATTTTTGGCCACTCACGCAGATTTTGGTTTTTGTACCGAGATATTTATACGCGGTGCATTTACTCTAAATTCCGTGTAAAATAAAATAAATCCGTTGAAATTAAATTCATTAAAAATCATCCAATGCTACCCCGAAGTAAAAACAAAGAAAGCAATTTACGCGCTTCTTTCAAATTCAATTTGTAACGTTTTATAAAATGATTTCGTACGTGCAAGTTTCTAACTTAACGTAAGATTACGTATGTAAATGGAAAGCGATTTGATTAAAAACGATTATACATATAGTAGACATGCTCCATAATATAATCAACGGTAAATATATGCGCTGAAGTTAAAATATAAATGAATGAAAATTGCTTACTTATAAAGTTGGTGATATCGATTATATCGGAATTATTCGATTACAAAAAATGTATGCGCGGAAACAAAATTAACCAACACGCCAAAAATATATATATATATAAAAAAAAAAAAAAATTGTAATATTCGCGAAATATTAAAAAAAACAACGAAATAGTTCTATTTTAAAATTTAAAATAAATGATTATATTTATTAATGTAATACGCTTCGGTGAAATCTATTATTTTTCGATCATTAATTATTGTTTTCATGGTTAAGCTTATTGCATGTGTTGATTTCTCAATGAAGCGGTAATTTCGCATATGTGTACGCTCTCTCTCTGTATTGCAGAAACTCCTATAGGTGTCCGCCCCATAAATATATGCTGCAGCACACGTTTCGCAAATAATTCTGTACACGCCGTATTTATTATATAAATCATTATTACTATTTAAGTTACCATCGACGTTTATAACTCTGTTAAATATGGTTTTTTTGTTTTTCAAGAAAATTACTGATACCTTTGAGGCAATTTTTCGTTAAATAACCGTTAAAACCCAACAGCAATTTAACAGAATTATCGGCATCGGTAGTAACATAAATCAGTCTATATTTGTTTTATGGACTACAACAACAAAGCATTCGACAAAGTGCGACATATGGAATTAATAAACGCGTTAAAAAGGTCTATCACAACCAAACTGATATTAGAATTATGCAAACTCTTCATGGAAACCAACATGCAACGATACACTAACAGATGAGCAACTATCTGCGTAAATACCGATAGGACGAGGTGTCAGGCAAAACTGTCACCGATAGCCTCTTTTTGATTTATATTAAAGAAGAAATGTTTGACTAATCTATAGGAGGGGACGCGATGAAGGAATAAAAATTGCAAGAGAACGGATTTCGGCGAACATTGCCGGCCGAACTATTTTAAGGTACGTACGAAAAGCTTACTCCGAGTAATTAGCCAGCTGGTAGCTCTAATAGCCGAACATCACCGAGATACCGAACAAATCTTATAAAAAAGTGAATAATTTCGACATTCTTCAACTTTTTTTTTTTTTTTACTCTACACACCAGACACCGGCTGGGCAAAACTCGTGTTTATAAACTCGTTAATAAGTAGCGAACTCTATAGATGCCGAATTTCATTGAGCTTCGACAAAAAATACGAATTATTATGTACTTACACAGGGTAAAGATATTAAATTATTAACCATATCATCCTCGCTATTTTATTTACACACAATTCAAAATGAAAAGAAGAAACCATTTGAATTTCACACAACGGAAGTTATATGCCTATTCATGTACAGTATTTTCAAACTGTCCCTATATATGTATGTATATATTTTTAACGAGAGAAATGTTAAAGACTCATTTATTGTGATTTTGATTAATTTTCATTTTTTTCTAGGAAAAGTAAAGAAACGTCTGCAGATCTATTCGTATTTTTTTTTAGAACAGAGAACGTGTAAGCAAAAGAGTTTTCGATTTTCGAATAAAATGAAATTCGGCTGAATATCGAACATAATGAAAAAATTTTAAATTTCCCAATAATAAAAATTAGTCTTAATATTGTGTACCGGAGTTAACAAAAAATTCTTTTTTTTTTTTTTTTTTTTTTTCCCTACCCTGGGCGCGCCAGCGGCCTTGACCCAACAACATGAAAAATTAACAGTTATAACTAAATAACCAGGCGGTCAGAAATGGAGAGGACAAAGGACAGTAGCAATGGGATAACTGAAGGCAATGGGAAGGAAAGAATATAGGTAGCGTTAAAGGGAGTAGGAAGACCCAAAACTAGAAGTTGGGTGTAAAGAATAGAGCGTTCGTTAGAGAGTGCTGAACATTCGAATAGGATGTGATTTGAATCAAAAATACAAGAAGGCTCAGAAGCGTGAAGAGAGCAGAAAGGAGAAGGGGACAAAGCGAATCGAAAGCGAGAAGAGGGGAGAAGAGAATGATTGATTCTAAGCCTAATTAAGGAAACAACAGTGGAACGACGACAGATAGGAATAGATTGAAACCAAGGCAGGAAACTAGGAACCGGTTGAATAAGACGGTACTGAGAAAAGCGATTTGAGAATATAGATGGATACATGTCAGACCAAAGTCTGGAATGGTTAGAGCGTGATAGAGAAAGAATGTCTGAGGAAGGGAAAGAGTCGAGGAAAGGACCAGTGCGGGCGGCTGAGCGAGCTAAAGAGTCAGCTGAGTCATTTCCCTCAATATTGGAATGACTAGGAAATGGAGCGGAACGAGAACAAAGAGGAGACAAGAGAACGGATAGAGAGGATGATACCGTCAGAAGTATAAGAAGGAGGAGAGGAGATGGCTTGAAGAACGCCTTTGGAATCAGAGACAATCAGGAATTTGTGAACTCCACTCGTAGAGGATATGAAATGAATTGCACGAAGAATTGAGATCGACTCGGCCGAGAAGATAGAGCAGAAGGAAGGAAGTCTGAAGGACTCAGAGTGTAGGAACGTAGGAGACGTATACGCACCACCCACGCCCCCATCACTCTTGGAGCCATCCGAGAAGATTAAGGCATGGGAAGGAAAAGAAGAGTTCAGCAGCTGAAAGAATTCGAAGTTGACTACATTGTGAGAGGAATAATTAGCTCGGACTGGAAGAGAGGAGAAATTGATGGGGTGCCATATGCTATTAAAGTCGAAAGAAAAGTAAGGAAGACTGTTATAAGAGGAAACGTAGGGAGAAAAATTGGAAACACGAGCAGCTATATGCGATAAAATCGGAATTCTATGAGGCGCCAAGCGCCAGTGATTTTTGATATAAAGATAGGAAGGGATAATATTGGATGACAAAATGGGGAGGCGTTTTATTAAAAATCGATAACCGAGGAGTGAACGACGAATGGAAAGAGGTTGAGTGGAAGATTCGGATAGAATCGCAAGAATAGGAGAAGATCTTAAAGCACCAATGCATAGGCGAAGACAGGAATTCTGAATTGCGTCAAGTTTCGAAAGGAGAGACTTGGAGGCACTGCCATAAATGAAGGAACAATAGTCGAGTTTGGACCGAATAATCGATTTATATAGAATTAATAGAATGCACGGGTCTCCACCCCATCTGAGCGGTGATAAAGATTTGAGGAGATTAAGTCTTTTGATCGAGGAATTATAGATATAATTAATATGTTCATGAAATGTAAGGCGACTATTTAAGAAAATACCTAGATAACATATGGAATTAACAGTGGGAATAGGTGTACCAGATACGTTGATGTTTATAAAAGCACGATTAAAGGGGCGGAGAGCTAAAATTATACAGGAAGACTTGGAAGGGGAAAGAGAGGGGTGGAGTGTAGATAGAGCATTGCTAAGATGGGACAATGAATGGTTTAACTCGTTGGTGGCAGAGGACAGATCATCTGAGGTGGAATAAACTAAAATGTCATCAGCAAAAAGGAGAGAGAAAGAGGGAATAGGAAGCAAAGCAATATCGAAAGAGTAAATATTAAAAAGAGTGGGGCTAAGGCAGGATCCCTGGGGAAGCCCACGATAGACGCATCTAGAGGTGGAAAGAGAAGGAGAAGATAGATAAAGAGTTCTATGTTGAAAGAGGTTGAGTATAAGAGAGATAAAAACCGGAGGGAGATTAAGAGAGAGAAGTTTGGAGCCCAGAGAAGGAAGATGCACATTGTCGAATGCAGAGCAGACATCGACAAAAGAAGCGACAGTAAATTTCTTAGAAAGGAATGATTTATAGATATCTGCAAGGAAGGTACTGATGCAATCTACCGGGCCAAGCCCGGGGCGAAAACCGAACATATTAGAAGGAACTAGATTATTATGCTCAAGCCACCAAACAAGACGATTGTTTATTAAACCTTCAAAGAGTTTGCGCAGACATGAGGCTAGGGAGATAGGACGGAAGGAACACTGATTTTTTTTCGGAATTGGAATGACGATGAAGTCATTCCAAGACTCAGGAGTAAATCCAGAGAGTAGGAAAGAGTTGAAGATATTCAGAAGGGAGAGCAGCGAGGAAGGAGAGAGTTTTTTAAGAATAGGGAAAGAAAGACCGTCCAAGCCAGGAGCAGAAGGAGAGGTTTTGTTAAGAACGGACAAGAGTTCCTCGTAGCGGAAAGGGGACGATAGGAAATGAGGTTCTGAGGAATTTGGGAGCGAAGGAATGATCGATTCCTCGAAAGTGGGGACATACGGAGGAGCAATAGAGTCCAAGAAAGAGTGAAGTTCAGGCAAAGAAGGATGAGAGAAGTGGGGACGCTCAGAAAGAGGAGATCTGAACGCTTTTGCCATTTTCCATATCTTAGAGAGAGGCGTATCTCTAGAGAAAGATGAACAAAATGATTTCCAAGAGTTCCTCTTGGCAGATTTTGAAACGTACCGAGCCTTTGCGTTGGCTTCTTTGTGAGCTAAAAAGTTGGATATTGAGGAACAAGAACGAAAGGCTTTGAAGGTAGCGGTGCTTCTTTGGAAGGCAACTTTACACTCTTCATTCCACCAAAGAGAGGAGGCACAAGAGGAAGAACGACCGCGCGAAAAGGAAGAAGGAGGGGAGGAAGCGGAAAGAGCAGAATATAGAGATTGAATGAAGAAGTTGTACTGGGATGACGGGTCGGGAAAATCCAGAATAAGGGGGAGTGAGGAATCCACCAAAGATCGGAATTTAGTCCAATCTGTTTTGGAGAGAAGCCAGTGAGGAGCGTGCAAGGGCCTGAAAGGTTTAGAAGGAAGAGCGTTGTTGAGAGCTAGGAGAATGGGGAGATGATCACTACCAAAAGTGCCGTCGAGAGTTCTCCAGGAGCTTACAAGACCAAGATTCGGAGATGAAAATGAAAGGTCGATTGCACTAGAAGAAGATGGATGTTTGAAGAAAGTAGGAGAACGATCGTTGTGGAGAAAAAGATTATGGTTTAGGATGAGATTTTCCAGAGTCACACCGTTAGGATTGTGCCCTGTGCAGCCCCACATAGGAGAGTGCGCATTCCAGTCTCCACCAATAATAAATGGATCAGATAGGGATGAAAGGAATGAAGACAAAGGAAGACTAGAGACGCTGGAGTTGGGAGGGATGTACACGCAAGCAATATGTAAAGGATTCGGGAGAAGATTTTCAAGTGAAATGTGGATCATGTTAGGGTGGTTGGGAAGGGGCGGAGGAAGAAATGGGATATTGTGGGTTTGATAGGATAGATCGTGTCTAATTAAAATCGCAACGCCACCATACCCATCCATACGGTCAGATCGAACTAGAGAATAACCTTTGAAATCAAGAGATGAGGAGGATTTAAGCCAAGTTTCAGATAACAGCGCTACATGGATATTGTAGAAGTCTAATAGACATTCTACACTTAGTTTATTAGCTCGTAAGCTGCGGCAATTCCATTGAAGGATGTTTAAGGCGTAAGACCGCGACATTCTAGTTAAAAGGAGAAGAGGAATTAAAAGAATGAGAAAAAGTAGCGGGAGAAGATAGAGCTGAAATTGAAGTAAAAGAAAGGAGGGCAAGGGTAGTAGGAAGGGTATAATAAATGAGAGGAGATTGCTTGTAGACGATCTTCCAACTTAAAGGAGTAGTCGACAATGGAAAAAAGAGTAGAAGAGAGAAGACGTGTCCGAAATTGGATACAGGCAAAATTGAAGATACCTCACCATTAGCGGTACCGTCAGTAATTAAAAATAAACCGGAGAAATACCTGCACGAACTGGGTTGATGACCAGTTTGTAGGCTTCCTTCCGACATGTTGTTAAACCAGAGACGGGAGAAATACCTGCACGAACTGGGTTGACGACCAGTTTGTAGGCTTCCTTCCATAATGATATAGCTATGTAGCATGAAGGAAAAATGGAATAAAATTCGAACTAAGGAAAGTTTTGAGTTGATGATTCCTGAGCGAACAGTTATCCTTGGCGAAACGGACGCAAAAGAAAAAAGGAGAAATAAGAGTAACAAGTATAGAATGGGGTGCTGGAAGATGGTGAAAAAGGAGAAAGAAAGAACAAAGGATGAAAGAGGTGGTCTAGTTGAAATGAACGTGATTGGATAGGAAGGCTGAAAGATTATCAAGGAATGAGGAGGAGGAGGATATGTTAAAGGAGGCAAGGAGTTCCATGATAGCTGCGGAAATATGGGAGACAACAAAGGAATAATCGTTTAGAGAGGAATTAGGAGAAAGAATAGGAGGAACTAGTAAGGGACTGGAAGATATGGGGGGGTTGGATTGGGGGGAGTCGTTGCGATTCAGTGCACAACCATTTAGTGGTAAATGAGAGTAAAGGGATGGAACGAAAGGAAATTGAGGAGAAGGCTTTGAGTAGGATTTGGGTTTGGAAGTTTTGTGGAAAGTGGGGGATTTGGGACGTGGAAGAGAGGGGAATTTAGAAGTTTTTGGGGAGACGTTTAGAGAGGAAATAGGGGCTGCGGCGCGATTAGCATAGGAGAAGGCTGGAGAGGCGGAACTGGAGGATTTAATTTTAACGGCTTCGTGAAAGGAGATGTTCTCGAAAGCCATGATTCTTTTTATGTCCTTCTGCCGCTGCCATTCGGGACAGGCTCGATCGGAAGCGCTGTGACTACCTTTGCAGTTGCGACAAAAAGGAGGCTCCTGGAGATTTGTACAATCAGAGAAAGAATGTTTAGAGGAACAATGGGAACATGAGGGAAGAGAGCTGCGGCAATGACGTGCAATATGCCCGAAAAGGAAACAATTAGAGCACTGAGTGGGAGAACGGATACTTGGGGACACTGTAAAACGAAGTTTGTAAATGGATACAAACTCAGGGAGAGAGGATTTGGCAAATTTTAATTCGACACTTCTGGTGGGAACTTTGGTTCCATCGGAAGAGCGAAGGATGCGACGAATAGATACTATAGGGATAGACGTAACAAGCCCTTCTTTAATTTCCTCAACAGAGAAAGAAGGATGAACTCCAGAAATAACACCAATTCTGTATAGAGTATTGTGGGGAATGAAAGCTTTCAGGTCGTTAGAATTGAAGAAGGAGCGATTGTTTAGAAAGTCGTTGGCGGTGGAAATGGAGGGGAAGATAACAGAGATACGCCCTCTACCCTGAGGGGTAATGTCGGAGAAGGAGGTGGAAATTTTGCTGATGAGCCTGGCCAGCGCAAGCGGGTGGAAATTTAGAATGTTTTTATTGTCAGAGGTGTTCTCAACGAAAACTTTGAATGGTCCTGGGTATTTGGACGGAAAAGTGTTTTCAAAAGTATCGTGAATATGATCGGAGTTAATAGTGTTGCTGTTATTATTAGTGTTGCTGTTATTATTAGTATTACTGTTATTATCGTTATTGTTACTACTATTATAACTGATGTTATTATTAATATTATTATTATCATTATTGTTATTGTTATTGTCATTACTATTATTATTATTAATATTTATATTATTATTATTATTATTATTAATATTATTATTATTATTATTGTTTTTACTATTATTATCGATAATATAATTCTCGACAGCTGTATTAGGACTGTTGTTAGGATTATTTAAAGTGGCAAGATTAGGTGAATCGGGTCGAGATAGCCGCAGATCCTTGCTTGGCAAAACCGCGGACGGCGAGAGAGGGCCGGACGGTTTGCGCTTGCCGACAGCGTCAACCTCCATCAAGTTTAGCGAAACATTCGGTTTCGCTTTTAAATCTTTGGAGGAGGCCGCTGGGCGGCCCCCACTAGACGAGCTCATCGATCAACTGGGTTAGAAAGAGAGAGGAAAATAAATAATAATAATAAAAAAAAAAAAAAAAAAAAAAAAAAAAAAACGAAGTGAATTTAAACGAACTGAATTATTAAAATGTAGAAGCAAAAAAGAAATGTAACATAAAACGATATTGGTTACTAAGTAAAAGTTAAATGCGGCAGCGAAGAAACCGAAATTATTTGTCTAAATAGATAACAATGAAGCGATCTCACCGGTCTGCCGAAACAACTGATTACCGAGCTGATAACGGGAACGCGAACGCACACGAGATAACGATTCAATTAACGAGTAAAATTCTAAAATTCTTACAGATTCGTTGTCAGTAAAACATTTTTGTGTGAAACAAAATGTCATTTAACGCCGAGTTCGACGAAGATAGATGAAATAAAAAAAAAACAAAAAAACATTAAAATCCGTCAACTAAGAAAACAACAAAGATCATACTGGATTCTGAATATGAATATCATTAATACACCGGGAGATACGAGGCTTCCTTCATAACTCCTACTTTTTTTTTTCAAATTAAATTTTTACTCGTTATATTAATATCTCTCATAACGCGTACAAAAATTAAAATGGAAGATTATCTAATATAAATTTTTATTTTTTTAATGAGATTATAAGAAATTTACTACACAAGATAAAATGTTGGTGGGCAACAATATATTACATTATAAAATTACTTTTGCCGTGCAGGTTTTCCTATTTTTGTTTTAATTAATATTGGTCTATTGATTTTTACTGATGGAGAATAAAATGATCAAGTTTTTAATAGTTTACAGTTAAAGCATGATAAAAGAAATGTTGAAAAGCACTGGTCCGGCGAAATGGTCGTGATCGATGATTAATATTGGCGCCTACATATGTGTTAGGGTCGCAAAGAAATTACCTGATTTTCTTTTTCGGTTATGACTTGAGGTTTCTCTCTTTTTTTTTTTTTTTTTGGGATCGTCTCTCTTAATTACCGTTGGTATTTAGTTACCAATTGGTTAATTCCCCGCATTGCTGACAAAATGTAGCAGACACTTACAGACACTACTGGAAATGAGGTTGCCTTCGAAAGTGGAAAAAAAGGAAATCAGTATAAATATCGAAAAAATAAAAAAAAACAAGAAAAAAATATTCGTGATAGCCTTAAAACAACCCGATTCAAATGAAAAATAATTTCTGTATGGCAGAGAAATCGAAAGAGTAGATAAATATAAATATTTAGAGGCAATCCTGATATATTTAGTTTTAATATTTATTTGAATTATCTTTTATTTTATTTATTTATTTTTATTCATTTATTTTTTTTTTTTCTTAACCACCAATGAAACATAACTGTGAAGAGATTTTGTATTGTACATTTTTTTGCTCTGTTTATTCGTGCATTATAAATGTGTGAATGTATGTTGTACCCAGGCCCGTGCCCAAAATTGTAAAGGGGGGGGGATTTATTTTATAAATGGCAATACATTTTTCACCAATACTCATGCTATTAATAATTTCCATCATTTTGATTTATATATTAATAATTTAAATAAACGAATTACTGTATAAACACATTAATAAAAATGACATATGTTATTGATTATACTCGTAACAAAAAATTTTGCATGAAATATTAATGAAGTACCTAAACTATTTCAGTTCTCATGGGGGGGGGTTAACCCCTAAAACCCATCCCGTGGACACGGTCTTGGTTGTACCTGTCCGTTTGTTTACATGTGTGTAGATACAGACGTGTGTGGGTTGCGAGTCCGCTTGTGGATAAGAGAATGAATGATTGAACGAGTGATGATAGTAAGAAGGCACATATGTGTATATGGTTTATATACATAAATATTTAGTTATTTTTTTCAGCATTTATTGATTTAGTTTTAATTGTAATTTACCTTAATGAATAATTCATTCTATTTTGCTCCGAGCGCACTGTTTTATTTTTATTTTATTTTGTCAATTTTTTATATTGCATTTGCTACACACTTCGTTGTATACGCATTTTCATTTTCTTTCCATACACGTATTTGTTTAACCACAGCTCGTGCATGATTGCGCATTCGTGGGCCATTCTTTTATAAAATATATAATTTAAATTTAAATTTGAAATCGAAATACGGATATATATGGAAATACGGATATGGCAATACGAACTCGTATTGAGATGGTCAAGGATTATGAAATTTAAAAACATCCTTGGTCATCCGAAGTTAAGCCTGGAGATGAAGAAGAGGTATTTGTTACGTGTGATCAATGTTTTTGAATGGATGTGACATTAGCGGGAAATATAAAGAAGCGTATCTTATCGTTCGAAATGTGACGTTACCGAAGAGTGTGGAAAATACGAACGAACAAGATGATGGAAAATGCGACAAAGTGCTGAAGCTAGTGATAACTGACCTTGGGATTAATAGATACAATAATAAAAAATTCAAAAAACACGGATGAGAATTTTTTTCAGATACCTCGCGAGAAGTGAAAAATATCAAACTATTACAGACAGTAATAACGGATACAATATAGAAGAAAGGAAAAATCCGAGAAGAAGAAAGACCTATTGGTTGGATAATATCAAAAAATGGACCGGAGTTAAGAGAGCACAGAGGATTAATTTAATATAAAAGATCGGGGGACTTGTTTCATCAAGTTTAGTCGAATACATGCACAGAGTGATTAAGCGATACTTGAATGATCGGCTGGCACGAGAAGAAGAAGAAGTGACATAAATAGCAGTTGTGATTTATGTAATGAATTCGGTACATGCAGAATTATTTGCAATATGTGCGCTGCAGCGTATATTTATGGGGCAGACGACACCTATAGGAGTTTCAACGATATGGAGAGTCTACATATGCGAAATTATGGCTACATCGGAAATCAACACGTGTACTTAACCGTGAATACAAAATAATAATTTAGTAAGTATTAAAAATAATTTTAATGATCAAAACATATCAGAGCAGTATATTTAATATTGCCCGGCACGCACCTATGCATTATTTTAAATTTTGAAATTAGTAATTTGATATCTCTCGATTTATATTTCGTTAATTCTCATATTAGATTAATTTATAATTTTTTTGGTATATTTTCCACGTGTTTGCTAATTGTAATTATTTTCGCGTGAACAAATTTTTATTAGCGACAACTTTAACGTGTATTATAATTTAATAATTACCCGATATCCTCGATACCGTAAATAAAAGTAAAACTTTCACTGTTTATTTACACTTCAATCAGGGGCGGATTCAGAAAAACGTTTTGGGGTAGTTATGAAAGGAAATTATATAATTACGTAAAATCTTTTACGGTAGGCAGTAGATTTGAGAAATACCCCTTGTTTCATAAAAAAAATTCAATAGCGGCCTTTTGTAGAAATTCATAAAAATGTTTTAAAGATACATAATTATTACAATTTTTAATTTAACTTTTGTCTTATATTTAGTGTTGAAAAATAAAACGAAATTATACAATTCCAGCTAAAATGGTAGTTTAGAAATAGTAAGAGAGATGGTAAATTTAATTAGACTTTACTTATTTTTTTTTTTTGGTTAGTAATCCGATCCGAATTCTTTATACGTGAGGGCAAGTTTAAATATATGTATATATGTTTCTCATTGAACTCTATTTTTAATTAAAATTACAAAATAAAAATTAAAAATAAATAAAAAAGGTAAAAAAGATCGGCAACCTTTAAAATGGAATAAAAAAGAGAACATTAATAGTTTTACCAGAAAACATTATTAAATATTAATTATTAAAATCCGTAGGCAAAATACGTACAAATCTTTTATGGCGTAAATTAAACAAATTTTTTCATAGAGGCTTTGGTTCTTTGAGGGAGGATGTACCGTATTTCCCTTCCCGTGGATGATCCGCCACTGCTTCAGTACATGCGTTTACCGTGATTGCGCTAGTCTCGCGAAACATGCCGGCACACTATATAATCGTCTTCAATATCATCTGTTCTCCATTTCACGCATAATTTCATTATTTTACAAATAGCTCTCTGAAATATTTTAGAAATTTATTTTTCCGTAGAATAATTTCGTTTATATTAATTAAATTAAAGCAGGTTCAAAAATTCCGTTGCACGAAAATATGTAAATCTATAATTATGGGGTCGCTGTAATTTCTGTGAATTCTACTTATAGATAACGAACCTAACGTTGTGATTTTTTTGTTGCACGAGGAAACGAACAAACCGATAGTAATGAAGTTGGGCTTGAATCCTAACGCAGTTATTTGACTGAATTTCTCGTCAATTCCTGAAGCATCCTCTCCTTAGCCATTACGGAATATTTTAGAAAACGAGTTATGCGCACTGCGCGGGATTTAAATCTCATGCTCGTCGATAATATTCTTCGCTGCAAATATTATTATCATCATCATCATCATCATCATCGTCATCGTCAGCTTTCAAAATCCTCTCGAAAACGAATGTAATAGCGTGGAAAGGTACATCGGGATGAGACGTGTAATAGCGCAGCGGTAAGATTAATCGATGGCAATTTTTTATTTTCTACTTAGAGGAGTAAATTTGATTAAAACGTTCGTCTAAAAACGTTTTTAAAAATGATAAATAGACCGGCGCGCGTTGCTGTACAAATTGATAGAGAGGTAATTTATTATTCTTGCCGGTTTGTGTTTCCGTATCTTTCCCCGGTCGGTCGGACGATCGGACGGACGGATGGACGGATGAGAAGGAGAGGCGGGAATTAAGAGCAAGCAGCGTAGAAAAAAGAATTGTGAAAAATGAGATAGGGATTTCTGAGAGAAGAGTGTGACGTTGGAACGGCGGCAGGTGGCGGTATATATCTGTATAATTGATGTGATTCGGTTTGTTAAAAGTGCTGGAAAGCCGAAATAACGCTTAAATTTCATCGGCAGTCTTTTTTCTTTTTTTTTAGGCCCGGGTTAAAAGTTTTATATAACGGCGGCAGTAGTAGGTGCAAGAGCGATGAGCGCAAGCAAGAGATTATATACTTTTAAGAGATTTTTCCTGCAAAGTTAACGGATTTTTCTCAAATTGACGCTGTTACGGAGGAAACTCAGCTTATGGTTCACTGGTGATGGATTACGTTGCAGGCATCAGCCTATAGCACGGACAGCAAATACACGGCCGATATTTTCCTGCCGCTACGACGCAGTGACTGATAGTATAGAGAGTTGTTGCTATAACCGATATTTCACTATTATTTGCACCGTAATATATCTGTGTAGTCATTAATAATTGCCGTTTCTGATACTTTAGCCGTCATTTTCTATTTTTTGCAGAATAAACTTTATTATACACCTTTTTCTAGTTTAGCCATCGTCTTGATTAAGATTTTTCTGATTATCTTAAAAACTCCCCCCCCCCACACTTCCCCGGCCGGAAAATACCATCCAGCCAAATCGTTTATAACTCGAATTCGAGTTCTTCACCACAAAAATATAATAATAATAGTCCAGAAGCCAAAAGTATTCTTAATTTCATTAAGTAACCCAATCCCGCATTTATAAGATCTAGTGAACTGAAAAATCCCAAAGAACTGAAATTGTAAAATTTTATATCGTGTTTCGGATCATGGAAAATGGAAAAATAATTAACTAATTAATAAAACTCACTCTCCCGCACACTGCGTCTGCATTACGATTTATGTTGGAACGAATTCCACGCTATTTTGCTGATTGTTTATGTCATGCAAAATAATGAGACCATTAAATGTTATGATTTTTTTCCGCGTAATTTAAGAAAATAGAAAGAAATATTTTTCCTCCCCGTGTAAAACCTCTAATCGCGAATCTTTACAGAAAAGCAAAAATACCAACCAGACAACATCGGGTAATTAAAAAAAGACTGGTAAGGCGAACTACAAGTTGAACAGTGTTCATATATTACGAATTATTAAAGATAAACCTACCGATGATGATAAATCAAAAAACCCAGCACGACGACCGATATATACTGGTATCACGCAGTAAGAAAGCTAAAAAATAACAAAACAGTCTCCTCGGAAGTGATTGGACATGCACTAAAACATTGAGAGTACTTTCCCCGACAACGGAGTAAAAATACCACGCAAATATTATGATGGATGTCTCGAAAATGGCTTCGTAATTGGGTGCAATCGGTTCCTATCCGGACATACAAGGAAGTTTGAAACGGACAAGAATTACCGTACTGTAGCGTTTCATGTTTTAGTAAAATTACGCTTCAGATTATCGACAATACAACTAAAGTAGTGGCAAATTACGAAAAAAACAACGAATACAATGAGCCCCCCCCCTTATTTCTGCGTTTCATCGACTACCAAAAACTATTTGATTAATGCGTCAAATAGAAACACAATTATGGAAGCAGTGCGAGGCTGCTGAATCATCCAGTCAAACTAATTAACAATTTATATACTCAAATGGAAGTCACGGTAAGAATATAAATAGAATTTTATTCCACACTCACCTATTAATATATTTCAGGACTATTATAGATATCATCTCCAACTCGTTTTGACATATATGGAGAATTTTGATTTGAGAAGGAGTTAAACAGTCTGATGACGTGAAGCATTCGGAAAAATGAGAAAATAGATTTTCATTTTCAAAAAATCACAAAAGTACGTGCCTTTTAAAAATCCTTTTCCAGGTCGCGGTTGTCCGCGTAGATTACTTAATATATATATTTCTGGCGCGCAGAAAATTTTACGATAAATAAAAAGCAGCGAGTTCGGCTCGTCTAGCAGAGTGTTTCATTCTAGCAAAACTAGGGTTTGAATTTTCCTGTCGCAAAGATTCGAAAAACGCCCGATGGATATCACACGAAAAGTAGAAATAATACGAAACTAAGTGAAAAACAGAAGTACCCTATTTTTGTAAACCGGTAACACGTTTTCAGGACGCAGTGAATTTAATGCGACATAATGTTTAATAATGTACAATCTCTATTGTGTATGGATTGCGATGAATTTTGAAACATATGAAAGTTACTCGATTTGTGACGACGCCTTTATCGGGTAACTTGGTTTTTATCTTAACTCGTCTTCAAATCATTTGGTCATAGTTACATTTGTTGTTTTTCATTCTTAAACAAGTACCGTGTACATACTTTCACAAATTGATGGATGGTTTTTTACCGAGTACTAAGTGTTTATTATTAGCCTAAAAAAAAAAAAAAATTAATTTTCTCTCGCTGATAATTCAATCCTGGAGATAATTAATAATAACTTCGCCAAATGAAACCTTAGCTGATTTTAACTATACACACTGCAGCAACAACCAGATGGGAATATTCCGCTGGTCTTTGTGTAAATTTTATCAGTTTACTTTTTTACCTTACATTGGTTACGAATTATTCTATATAGGCCACTGCAGCACATTGGGCAGTTGTATTTCGTTCCGGTAGAACCTAGAATCTTGCTGTTTACACTGAAAAATATACGAAAATTTCACCTGCGCTGAGTTAATGCCCATATTTATAAGTTAAAAAAAAAAAAAAACTAGAGTTAGCAACAAAAGAAAATGTTTTTTTTTTTTTTTTTTTTTTTTGTGGGCGCGCCAGCGGCCTTGACCCAACAACAAGAAAACTAAGCTAAGAAATTAAATAACTAAGCGGTCCGAAATGGATGCAAGAAGATGAAGGAAAGGAGAGGATAAAGGAAGAGTTATAGGGAGTAGGGAGACCTAATGACAGGAGCTGACTGTATAAAAGGGAGCGTTTATTAAGAGGAGCAGGGCACTCGAAGAAAATGTGCTCAGCATCACAATATATATATATATTATATCTATTTGATAAAGCTGCAAGACCCCCCCCCAAAAAAAAAAAACCGTTCAATAATAACTAGAGAGTTAATTTTTAATTGACGAATATTCTTCGCGAGATCATAAAAAATTATAAAACCGGCAAAATTTTTAAGTTAAATGCCTCAAATTTTGAAAAATGTGAAAATCAAGTTTTAAGAATTTTTTTTTCAAAAAATGGTTTTATTACGGTATTGCTTTTCTTTTTAATCTACATAATAAGGTCTCTAGAATACAAGCAAATAATAAAATTCGAAAAATTTTGATATTTAAGGAACAAAATTTGGGAAAATAGACGCTTAAAGCGGTAAGACTGGGAACTAAAAAAAAGTCTACAACCCTTTCCATAGTAGCTGGAAGGTCACTCTTTTTTTTAAATGATGTATTTCAATCGCTAGAATATAGGAAAAATACGAGACCCCCGAAATATTAAAATCAAAAGGCCTAAATTTTGAAAAATGTGAAAATCAAGTTTCAAGAAAAAAATTTTTAAAAAATTCCAAAGCCGGATCGATGTGAGTTATGGTATTGATTTTCTTTTTAACCTACATAATAACGTCCCCCGGAATACAGGAATTATATAAAATTCGAAAAATTTTGATATTTAGGGACCAAATTTGAGAAAATACACGTATAAAGCGGTAAGACTGAAAACTTAAATAAAGTGCACACAGCTCTTTTCATGGTAGCTGGAAGGTCACTCCTCTTTGTTTAAAAATAGTATATCAATCATTACAATATAAGAAAAATACGAGATCCCCGAAATATTAAAATCAAAAGGCCCAAATTTTCAAAAATGTGAAAATCAAGTTTTAAGAAAAAAATGTTCAAAAAAAATTCTACAGCCGACTCTACTACGATATTGATTTTCTTTTTAACCTGCATACTAACGTCTCGAAAAAGAATAAAGTGCATCACAATCCCCGACGCCCCGTTAACGGGACTTGCTTTACTTTACTTTTACTTTATATTCCTCTCACATATAGTACCCTGCTAGTGATTTCAATTTTTCAGATATTTTAATGTTAATTTCACTTTTTTAATTGACTTATTGGTGTACTTCTTTTTTTTTTAATAAGAATAAGTGAACGCCGCAGTCTTTATGAAAATTTACAAAGTAATACAATTTAAAGTCCGAAGGAACACGAGACCCATCCCCTAGTATATTTATATTTTCAGTGCCGTTTTAGACTGCTGGAATTATTACATAGGATATGGTTATATGACTGATGTAATCGGAAAATTTTACCAGACGAATAGTATTTACAGTTTCCTTATGCGGCATGTAAGGCGTGCGAGCGAGTTTATATGCGACTGGAAAGTGAGTCTATCGAAACTAGTTGATCTTTTTTAATGTTTTTTAATATGTTTTGTGTATGTTTTGTATAATGATTTTATTATTTATGTTGGGCATAACATTTCTGAATTGATTACTTTTTTAGACATAGGAAAAGAAGAACCGGATACGTCGTAGTAAGAGGTTGACTAGGAACGTGAAGGAGTTGTTTTCTTTTTGAAAAAGATAGGTTCAAAGTTGATTAGAAATAATATGATTGGGTATGTTAATTGAATGGAGTCAAGGTCTCACATCTGGTTTAATTTGTCTCAAGAAGTTTTGCGATGCCCGAGGTAGCTTCCGGAACGAAATGAATGGAGGGAAATTAATCTGCTAACAGACGACGGACGGAGTGTGATGCTTTATTAACAATCCTTAGAAGAGAAATTGAGGACACTGATTTGATCAGAGGGAAAAAGGTCAGCTGGGAAAATTTTAGAGCCGCTAATGATTTAAAGATTTTACAGCGTTTTGGAATAATGATAGTTAAAGATTTCAGCTAGAAAAAATAATAATACATAGTTTCGCATTTAACACTTAAAAATGGCCAGTCTGACGTAGATCCGAGTTGCATGCTTTTTCTTTCTCTGGAATGCTTACCTGTTTGAATTATTTTCTTTCGAAACCAACCATCTCAGTCGACTACTCTAAAAACAGGCTATTCAATGGGAATTTACAAAATGCTGAAAATTTAAAAAATAATCCTTCGAAAAAATCATATTTCCAAACGTTCCACCTACGAATAAAAAACAGAAAGATTAAATTATTTTCAGAGATCTTTCTTACTGCGAATCAGTGTCATTCCTTAGACGGAGTCTTTGGTAACATAATAATTTGGCAGGATCATACTTGTGTCAGCAACGATTTTCAAATGTTATTACAATTGCAATTTTTTTTGAGTTGAGTTAGAATGAAAAAATATCTTGGATTTTTGCCACTTTTGGTGAATTGTAACATGTTTTCGGTGCCGCAGAAAAGGAATTAACCGTTGGTGATGATACGCTTGTACTAGAACAAATTTCCTCTGATACGAAGCTTTTCTCTAACAGAATCACTATTTTATTATTTTATTACGGCCGAAGCGTCTTTCTCATTATTGATAAATTCCCTTCCCAAATCAATTAACAATCACTGTTATTAATTAAATAATTTGATAATGGTGAATAAAATTAACCAAATAAATAACATTGAAATAAGTGTTAAAAAGTGTAAATATTAAAAAAATATACAAATTATATATATACAAACTAGAGGATTGATCCCGCTGGCCGCTTTGCGGCCCGTTCCTTCGGACTTTAAATTGTATTACTTTGTAAATTTTCATAAAGGCTGCAGCGTTCACATATACTTATTTTTTTTTTTTAAAAGAAGTACACCAATACGTCAATTAAAAAGTGAAATCTAGATCGAAACCGCTAGCAGGGTAATACATTTGAGAGGAATATAAAGTAAGTAAAAGTGAAATAAAGCACCTGACAAGGCGTCGTCGGGGATTGCGATACATTTAATTCTTTTTGGAGACGTTAGTATGCAGGTGAAAAAGAAAATTAATACTGTAACTTAAACTTGATTTTCACATTTTTTAAAATTTTTGTGGTCTCATATATTTCCTATATTCTAGCGATTGAAATACATAATTTAAAAAAAAGAGTGATACTTCAGCTACCATGGAAAGGGCTGTGGACTTTTTTTTTAGTTTCCAGTATTACCGCTTTAAGAGTGTATTTTCCCAAATGTTGGTCCTTAAAAATCAAAAATTTTCGAAGTTTATATTTTTTTGATACTCTGGAGACCTGAGTACGCAGGTTAAAAACAAAAAACCAAAACTGTAACTCATATAGAACCGGCTGTGGAATTTTTTGAAAATTTTTTTCTTGAAACTTGATTTATACATTTTTCAAAATTTCGGGTCTTTTAATTTAAACATTTTTGGGGTCTCGTATTTTTCGTGTATTCTAGCGATCGAAATACATCATTTAAAAAAAGAATAACCCTCTAGCTACCATGAAAAGAGCTATGGACTTATTTTTAGTTTCCAGTCTTTCCACTTTGAGCGTCTATTTTTTCAAATTTTGGCCTTTAAACATGAAAATTTTTTGAATTTTATATTTTTTCTGTATTTTGAAGATCTTAGTATGTAGGTTAAAACAAAAATCAATACCGTAATAGAAGCGGCTGTGGGATTTTTTAAAAATTTTTTTCTTGAAATTTGATTTTTACAGTGTAAGGGGTCATTTGGTCCAATAACCAAAGCCTCTAAAATAAACAATAGTAGCTACAGTGCAATGCGGCTTAAAACGCTTTAAGCGACGTATATCTTTGCTAGTGTCCAAAAGGGTTAAGGACTTCAACGCGGACGTGTTAGTGTGAAGTGTCTTGTGGCGGGCAATTGAAAAATCTGTAATCACTTCGTTGATCATTTTCACTCCAAGGTCTCGATGAATGTCATCATTATGAAAGCTATTCGTATTAAATGGAAGTAGACGCAAATTTTGGTAACACTTAAATACCTGTTTATTAAAACTGCTTTCAAATCGCTATTTTCAGCGACAATAGATTTGTAAATTAAAAATTTGACGCATAAGATGTCAAATAAAGTGCATTCTTTTGTGTATTTTTAATAGGTAATCATCTCAACATTATCGACTGCGCCTTGTTGGAAATTTGAAAATTACATAATATGTTGTTTTTTACCTCTTTTTTTTTTTTTTTTTTTTTTTTTTTTTAATGCGTACCTTATTATTATTATTATTTTGTATATTTTACCGAAAGTTTTCTTAATTCTTTTTTCAATTTTTATAAACATTTTTAATGCCGCTTTATGTGACGATAAAATTGTGATTTCAAATTTGCAAATTATTTGATCTCGCACACTCGCCTCTATTTCATATATGCATATACATGTATATATATTAATAATAATAATAATAATAATAAACTTAATACTGACAAAATTAGGTCTTGTACTAAGTTCATACTAATAACATGTTGCAGTGATCAATAAAGTTTAATTTTTCATTACTGATTTTACGCTCAAAGTAGTTTGTTTTATTTTTAAGTAAAAATAAGTTGATGCATTTACGGTTATTAAAATCGAATTAAATCATTTACAACCGCTGATGACAAATAGCTGATAGTTCTATGAGTTTTTATCATTTTGTTACAATTCGTTGAAGGGATTTCCACCCTTTCCAGATAGCTTTCCGCTATGAGGTGATATGTCGGCATATTTAGAATATCCGGAAGAAACGAATGTGTAGACCACCCACTTTCCCTATTAGGTTTAATACTGTACCGTCGAAAATAGTACCTTTCTGCGCAGGATCATGAAAGAAGAATGGATTTCATTTCAGTTTGCAGCGAATAACCATTCTCAATAACGCACCAAGAAGAACGTTGAAGTGTCCAGCGTCTAGTTCGAATTTGTACTGTTTGCAGAATGAAAACGGGCATTTAATCTCGACAGGAATGTCGCAATTTGTCTTTCGTGCATCACGTCTCTCAAACGATCGTTAGTAAAATTCTCTTCAGCGACATTGCACCGCTTCAGGATCACTAAACATGAACCGAGATCGACTAATCTAGGTTCAGTGAAAATAAAATAAAATCCGCCGTTACAGCAGAATTACGGGAGAGGGGGAGCAAACAATATACAAGGTCAATTTAGATCCCTCTTTGAAGAAGCGATCGACGTGGAATATTAACCGCCACCACAGAGTTCATGTTCTTCGAGCATAAAATCCTTCACAACAATGGTCCGGTTCCTTAATACTCACTTTTTATTCCTAATTGTGTTCCATTCTATTTTTTCTATTTCTGCTATTCCCATATAGTTTTCCACCGACTAGAATATTATAAATTGTAATATTTATTATATGTACATATTTTCTATTTTCTATTTTTTTTTTCTTTTTTCGAACGGAACAGCACCTGCCTTGCACATAGTGTACAAGGCTACTTATATTTGTATAATAAATAAACTGAGAAAAAATCGGGCGCAAGAAGTACGAAAATAAAAGTCAACAATGTTTCCTTTTACAAATAAATTTAAGAACTTTTGCTATGGAAAGAAAGAAAGACAGATTTACTCGCATAAATAATAGCATTACACTCGTGACGTCATTATTAATATGTGTACCGACACGAGTCTTACCACATAACTGAATTAATGAATATAAATAAGAGATGATATGCGACGTTTAATTTAGTAGGAGAAAGAAACAAAAACCTACTGCAGGAACTTTTTTGCTAGCGAAGTATAATTAAGCGGACAGAGTTTAACGGATATTAACCCGTTACCGAGATCACCTACTTTTCTGAATGCCCACTGAAAACGAAATCCTTTATCACTTCTTACTGTCATTTTTTGGTTTCCTTAGATGTGTAGCCCCACACACCCAAACGAATTTTTAAAACAATCTTTTCCACATCAGTCCAGCAGTTAACGTCTGAAGTTTGCCATTTCGAAGCGTCATAGTGAAGTGTTCGATTTTGTATCCAACGGAAAAAATTTAAAAGTTAGTTAAACTTTTTTTACATGTTCTATATTTTCAATACCTCTTTAATTATTCTGCGTTATTTAAATTAAAAAAATAACTGTTTTTATTATTAAAATTTAAGTTTAAACATGCTGATCTATAAATAGATCGCTGGGCGTTAGTGGTAAGTAATATCGTTTCTTTCCCTTACTGTTTCGACGAAAAGAACGAAATAACTATGGCTAAATGGAAGGATAATAAGTGTGTAACAGCAGCAACAAACTTTGATTACATAGAACCTCTAACCCAAGTTTCAAAAAATCAAAAAAGCTTTGAAAGAAAAATCCCAAATTTTGCAACCTAGTACTATCGCTCAGTATAATAAAAATGTGGGCGGTATTGACCAGCATGACTGGCTCTTAGAAAAACGTACAATTCAAATCCGTGGCAAAAAATGGTACTAGCCAATCTTTAAAAGAGTTATTGACATGGCTGTTGTAAATACAGTTATATTCTGTTCAATTTAACAAATTGCGAAAAGAAAAGTATAAAAGACATCCGAAGATATATTGCTGTTGCGTACCTCAAACGAAGAACACATTCTACAAAAACCATTAGAAGACCTCCGATGATGTCATCTAGATCCAAAGTGACAGACTCTGTGCATTTGGATGGAAAAGACCATGTTATAGGTAAAAGATAAAACCAAAGAAGATGCCAATTTCAGAAATGTGAGGGAAGACCTCTTACGTTTTGTACAAAATGCAATGTAACGCTTTGTGTGAAATGTTTTCCGTTATATCACACTCAATTATTGCAAATTTTCTCTATAAAAATGTAACTATGTAAGTTTAGATCAGTGAAATAAGATTTTTTCTTTGAAATCTCTTTAGTTGTTTTTAATTTTACAAAAATTTAATTTTTTTTTTTTACTAAATTCGCTATTTTTTAAATATAAATTCAGAGGAAGGTTATTTGCTTTTTTATTACCAGTAGCGCCCAGCGATCTATTTATAGATCACCTATTATCTCAACTGCTAATTACAGTAAATTAATAAAACTTCAGAATTACCCTATTTGTGATGTATGAAATGTAATTTAAAAATATTTTTCAAAAGTTCTCATTTTGAAATAGCTTGGGTGTTAAGGGGTTAAAAAGAAAAAAAATTTAAAAATGCCCTTAGGACACGAGCTTTAGAATAAAAGTAGTATTTATTATTTATTAATTATTATACCGCTAAAGGTATATGTAGTAGAAAAAAGGAATCACAAAATACATGTACCGAAATGATGTAAACTATAATTATTTCGAACGATTTAATTAATTTTACGACCACGATTCGCTGATTACTTCTGTTTCGAAAAAAATGTTAACATTTCAAATATACCGCTTTTATGATACTACCGCAAAGGAAATATTATTGTAGATTTTTTGTAATACAATTCATTTTTCTCACAATAATTATTATGATTCTTCTCTTTTCTCGGCTTTCTGCACAGGTTTCTCAGGTGTGGATTAGGACACTACTATGTTTCTTTAAATACTCTCTGCATACGCGAGATGATTACTTTTTCGGACATCTCCTAATTTTTCATGGTTTAGCTATATGTAATTCGAAGACGCTTTTCTTTTAGCATTACACTGCTACGACTCCCATCGTTGAAATAACAAATAGCACCATATATGTAATAATAGCCGTATACGGTCGTTTCGTCTTCACGGAGTATTTATTTACTTTTCTAGAATATCCGATTTACATGTTCTTTGTATTAACACAACTGTGTAGTATTTGTTAGGGATACGCGCATGTTTATTCTTCTTATCAACTGAAACATAATATCCGCTCGCTTTTTACTATCATTATGCGCTTATTATTGTAGTATAATTTTTCAAAGAAAAGGAAACTGGTGATAAATTTAAAGCTGTCCGGAAATAAAAGATTTTCATATCTGTTCTCGAATAATCACGAAGAGAAGTTTTATCGCGTTTTACGAATATACTCGTAGTTTACAGTCTATTTTTTTTTGGTTCTTTCTGGTTTTTTTGTTTTTTCGTGTGTTTCGAACCGGTGCGAGCCAAGTCTGAGTTCGTTAGCGCGTTAGAAAAGCGACCGAAAAAAAATCCGCATCTGAGGACGGATAGGTTTGAAGTGATTGATAAGATGCGGCAATAATTGTTGGCGGAGAAACGATGATAAATGAGCGACGAGAGGGAAAATTCGTGTAAAATATTGTTTTCGCGAGCAGTTTAAAAAGTTGTAAAATTATATAAGCGCTTCTGCAATTCTTCAAAATATTACACGGGCGGAACACGGACCAGGCGAAAACCGCTGCCGGGAAATAAATGTTAGACAGTTTATCATTTAAAGGCACCGCCGCAAGCTGCTAGGCATTTTGAAAACCATTTTCCGCAACAACTTTTCCTTATCTGCGCTATATTCGCATTTTCATCGCATATTGTCTCCCCCCCCCTGTTCGTTTCCTTTGCGCGTCGCTTACCTTTGCCCGGTCGCTCTATCTGCGTTCCGGTTCGCGCGCCACTTTTCTTAACTTCATCATTTTTATTACTTCCACTCCTCGCCGCCGGTTTATTTATTTTTCCATATCCGTCCTCGACCGTAACATTCGCGCCAAAAACTTCTGCCGACCTGGCAATCTTACACATTTTATCTAGCGGGAAATCCCCATGTGACTTTAGCCGAGTGTGTGTGCGCACTCGTAAAATATAATTTATAATCTCGTCTCTCCGATATTATAACCGTCCTTTTTCGTGTACTATCCGCTCTCGGCGGAACCCCACTTCGCCTGTGCGCATCGTCGCACTTATCATGCGCCACTAAATGTACGTAAATAGAGTGCGTATTTTACGTAGCCTGTCTTGTTGCAGGAAATTATTGCACCTTCAACACGAGATTACCCTTTGGCCGACTGAGGGCGAGTTTTATTATTACCGCCGAAAGGTGCGAGAGGGCGCCTGGGTGCAGATAAAAAAGGGAGCCGAGACTGAGCCTTTTTTCCAGGAAAATTTGCAAATGTATTTTAGCTAAGAGGAGAAGGATATTTGGCTGGAAATAGCGCTCTTAATCGCCAGTGTATCGTAAACAAAATTACCTATTCTGACAGATATGACCTTTAGGGCCTTTTCTGTACAGACCGGATAGCGGACCGCTGCTTTTATTGGCCTTTCTCTTCGGGGCTCCGTGCCGCTGACTCTTATTTCTTATTTATAGAACAGCGCCTACACCGAGGTATGCTACGCGTTCTCCTTACGTAGCGTCATAAACCTTCCTTAAACGCATTAATTCGACCATTTACCAATAAGTACGTCTTGGCTACCGCGATCCGTTCAATTCGATATTTCCCCGATGCCCTGCTCGTGCGCGAATACTTTTTGTATAATCCATCATCGTCGTGACGAGATGAGTGCATCTTCTACCGCGTGGTCATTTCTCGAGACAGCAGGGGGAGCCATCTTAAAAGCACCGTTGGGACATTTCGCTAGAGTTGAATAGGCGTTAGAACTAATATTTCCCGGAGGCCACCGATCCGCCGTATTACAATATTTCAAATAGGCGGAATTCTTATTCGCCTGTATGTCCGCATTTACATATTAACGGAAATATTCAATCGCAAAACGACCAGATCAACCGGGAAAAATTTATATTCTTTTGTCGACTGACTATTCAATTGTCATACTCCGAATTCAATTACAAACTCGTAATCTCAAGTACTTTTCGTGGCACGTAAATGAAGAATAGAGGACTTTTAAAATTTCTAATAGAGTTAGGTAAGCAATTTTTTGCCTTTTTTTTTGCGAAAAATGCTGAAATAGCGAGTATTTATTTACTTCAACACGAGCAGGCGTTTTCAAATTTAACGAAACCTCAAGCCCAAAAATAAATAAATAAATAAATAAAAGTAACCTCAGAAGTGTTTTACCGAAACAATTTACAACGCCTTTTTCGCTCGGTTCTCCAATTCGAACGTCTGAAATTCCTTTTCGCCGATAAAATTATTTCGGTAGTACACTCCAAGTATTAATTTCTGCGTTACGTATGCAGAAATCAACAGAGATAGCCCTCACACTGTTCGATCTCTAAACACTTGAATTTTTTTTTTTTTTTTTCGTTTTTTTTGCCACGCCAATTTTCCATTTACTCGCCCAGTCCTGAATTTTATTCAGGTGTTCTTGAACTAGAACCGAAGCGCAAGTCGAATCCTCATGCGCTCCCAGTATACACGTGTCATCAGCAAATGTTGCGGCTACTGTTGTTGTTAAAAGGAATTATTAAACCAATTTACAAAAAAGGAGCTCAAAATAAGCTGGAATTTCGGTAATAGCGAAAATTTTAGAACATTACTCATTTAAAGAGTTACCTAGAAACAAATAATCTCCTTTACGAAAATCAACACGGATTTAGAGGAAAAAGATCCACCTTAACGCTATTAAGTAAATTGGGAGATGAAATAAATATGGGACTATCGGTAGGGAATCAATTTATAATTACTTTCATTGACCTATCCAAGGCGTTTGACTTAGTAGATCACGATTTATTAATAAAGGATTTAGAAAAGATTGGTATTACTAACAGACAGCTCCAATGGTTTATAAACTATATTAAAAATAGAAAGAATTGTGTAAAAATTGCAAAAAATGAAAGTAGGGATAGGATGTTACAATATGGTGTCGGACAAGGAACCATACTGGCTCCCATTCTTTTCTTGATATATACTGACTCGCTTCACAAATATATTAGAAATGCAAAGGTGTTTGTGTTTGCGGATGACATTGCGCTATTGATAGAACACAATAATATCCAAATGGCGGAGAAGCTACTTCAGGAGGACGTTGATAATCTTAGTAAATGGGCGCATGACAGGAGGTTAGCAGTGAACATAAATAAATCAAAGATAATGCATATTCGAAACATATCCAAACATGCTACTCATGAACCGCGAATTATCATACACAGTAGCGAATGTGTCCATGATTTATACTTAAGGAACAACAGTCCAGTTTGCGCATGTAAACCATTAGAAAAGGTGCAGGATTTTAAATATTTAGGGGTTTTTATAGATAGCAATATGAATTGGAAAAAACATATACAAAATTTAAGTGTCAAAATCAGGCAGACCATTCCAGCATTATATAAGATGAAACAAGTACTTCCATATGAAAAACTAAAAATTTTTTTTAACGCAATGATAATGTCTAGGATATTATATGGTATTCAAATATGGGGAGAAGCGAAGAAATCACAACTTAACAAGATAGCGAAATTGCAGAAAAGATGTTTAAAATTACTGCTTCCTCATGGGGGGCATAATAATTCAACATCATCATGGTGGAAGGTAAACAATGTGATGTCGCCAAAAATGTATTATTATTATTATAGATTATTGGAGCTCAAAACCAATAATATCAGAATATCATCAAGACCTAAAATTAGAGTTACGAGAGATCGAAATAAAAAATACTTTATTCAACCAAGGGGGACCAATTTAAGGATTGATAATACACAGCAGACAGTACTAATTAAATTACTACGGGAAATTCCAAGTAATATATTAAAGGAGAAAAGATTAGGTGCGTGGAAGGAAGACGTAAAAAAATGGCTGACAGATTGGTGTGCAGATTAAGAAACTATCGAGGATTCATCTATTTGTACTACCATATCGGTGACTCGTCTTTATTTCGTAAATTAGGTTCCTAAATTTCTCTTTGCTCAGCACAGGAACTACAACAGGGGCATGTAGATGATTTTCAATAATGTAGCGGAAAAGATCTTTCTTTTACATTAGTGGGAATGATTATTCTGAGTGTGACTGGTTGGTGAAATATAGGTGCTAAGTGTGTAGTCATAAGAAGTTACTGTACTAAATTAATTAAATTACTATAGTGATAAGAAATATTATTTTAGATGTATTCAAATGTTATTAGCAAATTGTAAATTTATGTCAAATAAACGATAATGAGGGTGACGGGAACTCACGAAACGGGCAAAATTGCCTTGTGAGACCCACAACTTTCTTATTTAAAAAAAAAAAAAAAAAAAGCTGGAATATCTGATGTGTAGATCAGAGACAGTAGTGGTCCTAAAATACTGCCTTGCCGAACAGAGGCTCTAATAGCAAATTTGTCCGATACAATTGAGCTAATCCTAACTCGAAAAGTTCTGTCCGATAGGTATGTGCTGCCATTACTTTGAAGATATCATTTAGTATCACTAGTTTAAGTTTAAACAGCAGGCCCTGATGCCATACCCGATCGAAGGCCTGCTTAATATCGAGAAACGCCGCACAGCAATACCATCCTCTTTCTAAGGTTGTGCTGCTATTCTATCAGCTATTCTATGGACCTGATGAATAGTAAAATGGTTAGTGCGAAACCCAAACTGGTGACGTGGAATAATATTCGCTCCTGCTATAGAGAATTTAATATCCGCTCATGCAAAATCATTTCGAATATTTTAGATGAGGTATAGGATGTGTCTTGTCGCCAATGCTGTTTAACATCTACGCAGAACATATCTTCAAGGAAGCTCTGGAAGACAGTACAATAGGTATCAAAATAGGTGGAAAATATATCAATAATATTCGTTATGCGGACGACCCAGTTTTAATAGCTGGTAGTGCCAAAGAACTGAAATCGATCATTGAAAAAGTAGAGGAGATTAGTCGGAAATATGGAATATCATTAAATGCAAAGAAAACAAAGATAATGGTCATTGGAAATAACATCAGTCCCAGAATACACATTAATGGAGATAACCTGGAGAAAGTCGAATCATTTAAATACTTAGGTGCACAGCTGAACATTACAGGAGGATCTGAAGTGGAAATCAAAAGTCGGATTGAGCAGTTAAGAAGTGCATTCAACAAGATGAGGAAAACTTTGACGGCCCACGATCTTAGCTTGGAATTAAGGGTTCGAATTTTAAAGTGTTACATATGGTCCATCTTATTATACGGCTGTGAGACGTGGACTTTGAAGAAAAATACCCTGAATCGATTACAAGCTTTTGAATTGTGGTGCTACCGGAGAATTTTGAGGGTACCCTGGACAGCTAAGAAGACCAACCAGGAGATACTTAGGGTTATGAAAAAAGACCACGAATTGATTAATTTAATAAAAATTCGGAAACTGAAATATTTTGGACACTTGATCCGTGGGACAAGGTACACCTTGCTACAAACCATTTTGATAGGAAAAATTGAAGGTAAAAGAAGATTCGGTCGGAGGAAACGTACCTGGTTCTGTGATGCCAAGATGTGGACAGGATTAAATACAGAGTGGTTGGTACACTCCGCGTACGACAGAGAGCGGTACCAGAATATTATTAAAACTTCACTAGATGGCCACCCATGATCGAGATCGGTCGGGACAGCAAGAAGAAGAAGATTCAATAGACTGATCGGCCTATACGAAGACGGTTCGCTAGGATTTTTATTCGGTTTCGAGATTAAAAGGACAAATCCTTCCAACATCTAGGATAGTAGCCCAATCTTAGCATGACGTTGAAGATATAGGTAAGCATAAGAATTCCCTTATGCGGCAACTTTTTCAATATTTTACCATTAATCATATCCTCTGCTGGGGCTTTTCTTGCCGGCATTATTTTTAATAATAGCCTGTGCCTCACTTGGCAGAATTCGTTTGGTCGGAAACGTTAACTGCATGGGTGCGCATAGGCCGTCACTAACTATTTTATCATTATTACCATTGCCTATGTTTTGATGCGGTTAGAATGTATTATATAGATGTTCGCTAAACGCCGTGGGGCCTTTTCCTCATCCGACTTAGCCCACTCACCATTTGACTTTTTAATCGGGTGCGACTAAAATTGTCTAAGGTACGATTTTGTCGTTTTCCATAACGATCTGTCTTCCGGATTAAGCGAAGAAAAGAATTATCTATCGCTTTTATACGCATCTATTTCGGCTCTTAATTCTCTATGCAGCTTATTATACCCCCCCCCCCCCCTATAAAATGGTGTTCTATTGCGTTTGCCATCTAACACGAGCATTCCTAGTATTCTGTATTAATAATCTTATCTTCAAGGGTACATTATATACATAATTTGAGGATACCCCTGTTTGAGCTGGAATAGCTACACTACAAGAGTTCTGAATATTTAGTGCAATAGCCTGGACAGCTGCATCAATGTCCTCGGGATATTTTAAGCGCACATTTAAATCTATAGATTTATTCACTTTGTCAGCAAAAGTTAGTTCGTTCTAGAGCTTATAAGTCTTGAATGCTGATGAGCGAGCATTTGTTTTACACCAAAACACGCGACGACTGGAGCATGGTCCGAATTTAGTTGCGGCTCCATTTTGCAGTCCACATACAAATGATCCAATATCTCTTTGTTATTATAAAGTCGAGGACACACTTGGCAATCTATTGGCGTGCGCAGGCCAGTAGGTTGGTTCCTCTGGCGCGACTATACGTAGGTTGTTGTCTTTAATTACTTTATTTAACATAGCTCCTCTCCGGTTATTTTTGCTGCAGTTCCAGCTTGTACTTTTGGCGTTATAATCGTCCCTATAATGACTTTGTCATTTAACCCAAGTATTATATGCTTAACTCTTTCTTTAGGTAAAGAAAACCCCAGGATGACAATATATCGCTGCGACTGCGCAGTCGAAGTTGCTAGTCTTCAAATTAATAGCCACCAACCGGTAAGCAAATGTGCTTTCAGTGTGGGTTAAGAAATGTTTCACGTTTGACCGAATTGTAGTCATTCCTCCGTGCGTCGTCCCATGCGGATGTGACGCTCCATAACAAGTAAATCCTTTAATACCTAAGTTAACATTATTAACTAGGTACGTTTCACTTATCAACGCGATATCTATCCTATTCCTATGTAGGAATATTTCAAATTCATTAATTTTACATCTGATTCCATTAGCGTTTCCATGATTGCTAAGGTATTATTTATTACATTTTAAAGTCTCATTAATTTAATTTGTCCAATAGTTTATTTAAAATACTAAAGAGCGGATTTATTGGTAGTTTGAAATCGTTCATTAATTTGTCCAACGCGCTAACCATGCGCATTGAGAGTTGCTCCATTATCTTGGTGCTACTGCTTTCTACTGCAACATTACTATTTTCATAATTTGGGCTAAAATTTTCGTCATTTACCTCCTTTCGCCTCGCAATAAACCGAGGATTTACTCTTTCTGCATTTTGTTCCAGCGATTACCTAGGAGCTCTACTTTTTCTTTATTTAGACGCTTATATTCCGGACCAGCTCTGTAGTTAGCCAGATGATCTGCCTCACAAAGCGCGCATATTGGCTTAGCGCAATCTTCTTTGTTACAGTCTTTAGTAGTATGTCTATTGCCGCATTTAACACAGCGGAAGAGTAAATTACAGTAATTTCGGGAGTGTCCGTACAGTTGACATCTCTTGCATTAAATAGGTTGACGTTTATTACGAATTTCTTGAACTTCGACTTTAGTATACATTAAGCCAGTAAGAAATAATATATCATCATTTTTAGGAGAAGGATTGAAGTCTACATAATGCATCGGTAGCTGCTGTTTAGTTTTGGGATAAATTACGTTAATGCGAACACTGAACCCCTTTCTTTCAATTTCGGATTTGAATTCAGTTAAGTCCGTAGATGGATGGAGGTTCCTTATTAGCATTCTAAATGGTTTATCTTCTGATAATTGATAAGTAAAGAAGAAATAGTTTTTACTTCGTAGCAGATGAACAATTTTACGACAACTCTCGGCATTCTCCGGAGCAATCGTTACTCCAGTAATAGTTGATTTTAACGTAAATTTCATATCAAGTCATTCAGTAAGATTCTGATATCTGTAATATTTTTCACTAAAATGGGAGGAACCGCTTTTTGTTTATTGTCGGGACTGTCGCTCTTTCTGTTTTTTGAATAAGAATCGGTAGCTACGAGATTTTCAGTCTGTTATTTATAGCCGAAAACTTATTCTCGTCGTTTAATTTAATGCCGTCATCAATCTGCATTTGATTATTTACTTTATTTACGTTATCCTCTTCTTCTCCATGCTCGTCCTCTACTGATAAAAATTCAAACATATTACGCTTGACAATAGCCGGGGATGAATCTGACCAGGCAGAAGTATGGTACTTTCTTCTCTTTTTACCTTTAACTATGTTCCAATTGTTGTTGTCGGACAATTCTAAACGGATTGTTATTAATTTTACTGTCATTATGCCGATGTCTTTGTTCCGGTCTGTTATCATCGCACAAGTCAGCATTGTCAGAACGGTTAGGTTGGCTCATCTTATCAATACTAGCCTTGGGGGTATCAATTACATTCCGCTTAGCGACGCCGCTACTACTAGCAACAGGCTGTCGTTGTACTGGGACAGGTAGTGACATTATGGGTAGTATGTGTACGTGCTAGATTTACGCGCGCCGATAACTAATCGATCACACAATTATAACCACGATTTTAATCAGTTCAACGGAAAAATAAATACACGGAAAGATCTCACCCGATACCGGAAACCGGAACGCAGGAAACACACATCATACGCACATGTAAATATAACTTATAACTTGAAATTTTAACACAGTAAATTTAAGTAATTACTAAGAATGTTACTTAAAAAAAAAGTATCGGTTATGAACAGGTAACAAGCAAAAGTAAAGTACATACCCTTGACAGAGCGTCGGTGATTGTGAAGTTAAGGTTCACAATGTGCAAAAGTAGGGGGGCCAGTTCACTTCTCTCGGCCGCCTTTACCTTCTCCCAGATTTCTCTGGTATAACCAATATTCAATTTCAGATTAGGTATAAACCCGGAAACGACTTGGATCTGGAACGAGACAAGTCTCGAATCGGTGACTTTTGATTTGGTAGACAAGCGCCTTAAAATCATTTTAGTAGCTGCTTGCATTTTATTATTACATTCGGAGTTGAATTTAATTGGATAAAATTTACGTCCGAAATCACCCCTTTTTTTTCGGTTTTTAAATCAATCTGTTGTTTGCGTTTTTTTCGAATGTCGCACTAAATTAATAAGGTCATTAAATTTGCAGCATTTCTTAGGAAAAGCTAGAACGCCATAACTGCCAGAGTACTACGAAGAGCCTTGTGTGATGTACATTTTTGACAGTTATAATATAAGTGTGAAATATACCCCCACGATTGGAAGTATGTTAGCGAAGGGCTGTTCGTAGAAAAGTAGCTTTATACGGATACGATCTAGCCGGAAACTGTTCGTATATATATTCGGTGGCAGCAAACAGGTAGCATAGGTAATATCATTAATAATGGCATAACTGAGGCCAGATTGTGAATTCTGGTAAGCTTACATAGAGCAGAACATAGAAGTGAATAATGGGTTGTCCCCGACAATTTTAAAGTGGACCCACTGCGGTTACATTGAGTGCAGTGGATTGAGTTTAAGGATTTTGAAGCGGATTTACTTGTCAATTCTCCGCCGGTTTCTTCTTGGGCCGAATAAGCGTTTTAAGGACTACTATCATGTTTGGTTATTTAGCTATCTGGAGTTTTTTTCTCTCTGCGATATCACCTGGAAGGACAATGAAAAGGATAAAAGAAACAGATTCCGCATAGAAAATTGAACAAAAAGAGGGAATCTTAAAAGATTCAGAACAATTCAAGGTGGGCCAAAAAGAAACGGCAGAACTAACTCCGCTTGGAGAACCGTCCGCATAGATAGTGATATGTGAAGGGAACAAGAACTTAAAGCATAGAATTCAGCTCTGAAGATATGTTGAGGAACTGATTGAGAACAGAGCGGTTAATAAAAGGCAATTAATAGGATAAAGGGAACTAGAAAAACTGAAAGAGAAAGAAGGAACTTTATCGCGACTATGAATTAAATCGAAAATTGACGAAGACGAACAGAAATACAAGGAGGATAAAATTAGAGTTTTATTCGAGGAAAATCGCCATTTACGAAGGAGGCGCCTAATGAAAAAGCGATAACCCAAATAGTGTCTACGAATTAAGAAAGGAGAAATATGGGATACAGCAAGGATAGCCGGAACTGGGGTAGATCTTAACGCACTAAGGAAAAGTCGAAGACAGGTTCTAATTTGGAAAGAAGAGACCCGGAAGAATTGCCATAAATAAAGCAACAGTAATCCAGACAAGAGCGGATAAATGATTTGTAGAACATGAGTAGGATACAGGGGGATCGCCTCTCAAAATTAGTATGAGAAAGAGCTTTTAACATATTGAGAGTTTTTTAAGAAACGAGAAATACAGATGATTAATGTGATCGTGAAAGGAGAGACGGCTGTCAAGAAAGATTCCTATGTGGCGAAAAAAATTTACAAAAGGAATTTAAGGTAAGACTAATCAAAGAAGGATCAAAAGGACAAAGAGTAAAGACAACTTTAGGGGGAGAAATAGAGAGATGAATATTAGAAAGGGCATTTTTTAGTAACATTAGAGAGCTTTGGAGACAGGAGTTAGCTTTCGAGATATTGCATTCGGAAAAGTAAATGAGCACATTGTCAGCAAAGAAAAGCGAAGTAGAGTTAAAAAGGAATAGAAACGATTTTGAATAAATATTAAAGAGCGGAGGACTAAGTGAGGTAACTCTCGAAAGATTAATCTGATAAAAGAGTAGAGAGTAGAGGGAAGAATTATAGCTCTGCATTGAAAGAGAGTAAATATTAGAGAAGCAAAGTGAACAGGAATGTTAATTGAGAACATTATATTAAAGAGTGTAGGAAGGCGGACGTTATCAAATGCAGCTGAAATATCAACAAAAGCAGCAATTAAAATTTTTTCATTAATAAATGACGCATACAAACGTCCGATAGAAGCATGATAATACAATCCGGTGGACCATGTCCGGCACGATAGCCGAACACATTGTTAGCTAACAGATTGCTATGTTCAGACGTTTGTTAATTAAACTTTCGAAAAGCTTCTTAACACATGAAGCAAGGGAAATAGGACGATACGAAAAAGAATGAGGTTTTGGAATAGGAATAATAATAAAAGTATTCCAGGAAGGGGGAGTAGACGGAACCAAGGAACGAGTTGAAAATATTTAAAAGTATCTGGAGAAAGAAATCAGAAAGATTTTTAAAAACAGAAAAAGTGATCCCATGAAAGCCCAGAGACGAGTTAGAAGGAATCGCTTAAATATGAACGAAGTTCTGATAAGATAAACGGAGAGGTAAGAAAATGTGGAGAACTAGGAGCAGACGGGAAATGGCAGGATTCTAGGAAGCTAAGAACATAGCTAGGAGCCTATCAGGAAAGTTCAGAAGTCCTTAAAACAACAAAACCGGGAATTTAACTTTCGTTCTGACGATAACTAGAGTGCTTTTTTTCCCTTTAAGAAGACTCTGGAAAATGTTAAATGTCCTTCGTGAAAAAATTGTATCAACTGTTTTTTTGTTTTTTTTGTATTGCATAATTTTCGCTTCAGGAGTACGGTTGGGTGAGAGAAAAAACATGTAAGTTCTCCACTTCAAGCCCGATACTTACACATACACAGCATATTCATGTCGGATATACAAAGACTTTAGAAATTATCTGTTTGAACCGATGGTGAGACAAGGACTTTCTCCGTTAGCTTGTGGCGTTAATTAATAGACCGGATAAAGAAGTGTCACGTAAATCACCCCTACCCGGCGAAAATATTGGTCTTTAAAATATAGTTTTAAAGGACTATACGGTAATAAAATAAAAAGTGATATTTTTCGAACAATTAAGATTGCTAACTCTTACCAACGGACCATAACAAGGAGCAGAATACAAAAAAAATAGAAAGAATTCAGAATGTATCTGAAAATTCAATGACCAGTATAAAATTAAGATATATCTTCAGGACGTTCTCTCTTCTATTCTCGGCTTTTGGATCTTCGTCTTCCTACTCCATACAATGACTCTTATGTTCTCTCATTTCCTTCCTTGTCAGTTGTTCCTATTCTAGCTTCTTTCATTCATTCCATCTCGCACCAGATTGAAATCTAATATGTCATTCTCCTTTTGAGCTATCACTTAGATTCCTTGGCTGATTGGGCTGTTGCTCTTCGTTAGCGTACCCATTAAAAAAAAAGAAAAGATATATAATAAAAAGGTTTTAAAAACAAACTTCAATTTTATCCGGGTAATTAAACGATTAAAATCGAATTGGTTAGGACAGATCGGGTCGTCAGGAGCAAAATGTACAAAATGATTCTAAATCGAAAAAAAGAGGACAGACAAAAGCTAAGATGGGATGAAGATATATCCGGAATGCTTGTATATAAACGTTTTCCAAGGAATAACATATGACTGACCTAAACGGACTCGGTCGAAGAAGCCATAGCTCGTTTTTAGAGCTATTAATACGATTAAATATATAAAAACTAGATTAATTATTAATACTAGATTTAACCAGATAAAATTAAACTGATTAAACGGAGTTAATTGGCTAATAATAATAATAATAATAATTATAATAATGTACATATGTTGACAATAAATATGAAGACGGGAGAGGAACTTCTTAATACTAGCAAACAAAACGTTTCAGTGAAATCCAGATCGATTTTGCTTTAATTTCAGTGTTTTTTCATAATTATTGATGTTAATATATTTTTCATTGTTTATAAATGTAAAAAATGTATTCACTTTGTTTTTTTTTAAAAGTAAAAAATCCGGCGGTCATGGTGGGAATTTTGTTGCCACGATGAGAGTTCTTTTCACAAATTTTTATTGAAATAACACACTAATTCTGATTCTTTATAAGAAGAAATCATTTTTTAAGCGATAAATAAACAAAAAAAAATATCGAAAATGGATGATTTATTTTGTAAGAAAATTAATTACTGATTTCGATTGTTTTTTTTTTTTTTGGTTCAATAATTATTTTACGTTTCAAAGGTTATATTAATTAAGATACAAAAAGATTTTTTAACTAAATTTATTTCGAAATAGGACTATTTTTTTTTTTATATTAATAATAAAGGTACAATCTTAACCGTTAAATTAAATAAGTACCAATAATGATAAATGTTTAACAATTAAATCTTATTTGGAGTATAAGTCCAGTGACTTCACCCCATAAAAATATATTTAGATCACTAAGTCTAATGGATGTCTGCGTTTGAGACGTCTGATGTCATAGCCGGTATCTAGCAGCTGTATTGCTATCACATTTACGTGATTATGCAAACGCTTCTCGTGTATCTGAGCAAACTCCTTAATGACATCGTTGACGGTAGCCATTTGGAGATCCATATGAATATCATCATTACGTGAATATCGATTTACATCTACAATTGCACGTAAGATTATATTTTGACGCCGCTGGATCATTTCTCGATTGGAACGCGCAGTACAGCCCCATAAGGCAATTCCATACGTCCAAATCGGTTTAATGATTTGTTTGTACAATAATAGTTTGCAGGACATATCCAGTACGGATTGTCTGCCGATTAACCAGTACAATTGTCGTACTTTGGTTTTAATTTGTTGCACTTTCATTTTGACATGAACTTTCCACGACATACGTTTATCCAGATGCATACCTAGATACCTTGCAGAATCAGCTTGTGGAATCGCCTGATTACCAAGATATATGCGGTATTGATCACTAGCAGTACGCAGTGTAAAGAGAATGTGGATGGATTTCTGCTCATTCAGCATAATCTTCCACCTTCTAGTCCATTTATACACCGAATCAACCCTTTGCTGAAGCTTGTTTGTAACATCACCCTGATTCTGGTCGATAGCCATTAACGCGGTATCATCAGCAAATGTTGCAGTGGTGGTACTATCATCATTTACAGGTAAATCTTGTGTATACAGAAGGTACAAGAGAGGTCCAAGGACACTCCCTTGGGGAACTCCAGCCTGTATATTGTAAAATGTTGATTTAGCATCCTCATGACTAATTCTGAACTTCCGATCTGTTAGATACGACCTAACCAGTCGACAAAGGTTACCTGGCAGCAAATGATTCAACTTGAAGATTAGGCCGTCATACCACACCTTATCGAATGCTTGTGCAATGTCTAAGAAGATGACGGAACAATACTTCTTTTCTTCCAGAACCCTATTTATTATTGCTACAACCCGATGCACTTGGTCGATTGTGGAATGTTTTTTACGAAATCCAAACTGATGAAGTGGAAGGTGTTCTCCAACTAGTGGTAGTAAACGTTTCAGTAACAATTTCTCTAAGAGTTTAGCTACCGCTGGTAGTATTGATATTGGCCTATATGAGTTAACTACTTCTGCAGGCTTCTCTGGTTTTTTAAGCATGATGATCTGTGCGACCTTGAAAACATTAGGTACATGCTCAAGTCTTAAGCATGCATTAAATAAATATGTTAAAAGAATAACACCTTTGCGTGATAATTCTTTAAGTACAGCCGGTGAAATCTCATCTATACCGGTAGCTTTCTTCGGGTTGATATTTTTATCAATTTCTGTTGCTACCTCTAGTGGACGAAAGGTCTTATCATTTGATTATCTAGGTAGCTTGGTACCGGGATTATATCTGACTGAATATCATTTGGTGTGAACACGCGAGAAAGATGTCGTGCAAAAAGTTCCGCTTTTTCCTCATCAGATCGAGCCCAGTTATCAGTTTCATCTCTTAGCGGTGGAACTCTGGTTACTGGTCGCTTAATGCGACGAGTAGCCTTCCATAGCGAATAGCTCTTATCAGCATAAGGACTGAGTTCCTCTAAGAAAGCTTTAAACGTCTTTATTCTAACCTTCTTAATAAGACACCGAAGTTGATTGTTAATATTATTAAATTTATTCTTATCATATGGTGATCGTGTGTTATGCCACTTTCTGCGGGCTTTCCGTCGCTCTGCTATCTTATTACGAATTTCAAGTGCATAGACAATTTCTTGATATTTGTCATTCTTTTGTTGTGGAGTAGCAACCTGAGCTGCCTCCTGGATAGCTTTTATGAAGCTAGATGTTTCCACTTCTAATTCATAAGGGGTTTTAAGCCGTATGTTCAGCTCAATTCTTTGATCCAGTTCCTCACGAAATCGGCTCCAATCTGTAGCTTTGTTTGTTAGAGCCTTCCTTTTTTTTTTTGTATGACAGTTGTACTTGTTGTTAGTAATACTGGCGTATAATCTGATGATAGATCTATTAGGTTTTCAGCTAATACAAAACTAGTTGCAATTCCTTTTATAATGAAAAAGTCAATTAGGTCAGGTTTTTTCCTTCTATCTGTTGGCCAGTATGTTGGCTTTCTTGCAGATATAAAAGAACTGTGATTATTGCGCAATGCCTTCAATAACCCTTTTCCTTTCCCATGAGCAGGACTGGGATTTCTGCTGTTGGCCGAGGAAGATCCCCATGCCTCATGCTTGGCATTGAAATCACCTCCAATAATAAATCGGTTTCCAAAATTTTGAAGAAACTGTTCATATTGTGGTTGTTTCAAGAGATGTTTAGGTGGAAAGTAAGCGGATGCTACACTGAGAATTGTATTACTCTGTACAACAGCTATGCAAGTTGCTTGTACAAAAGTCTCACAATATTCCGGTTGAATAAAATGCCGGATACATTGCTTAATAATTACAGCTGATCCGCCGTGTGCTCCACCATCAGGATGAGGAGTATGATATATTACATATCCCTGAAGTTTATAAGAATTTCTAATAGTCCAGTGTGTTTCAGATATCAAAGCTATATCAATTCTATTGATATTTAGAAATACCTCCAGTTCACTTAATCTTTTAATATTAAGTCCATTCGCATTCCATGTTACGATACGGAGTGATGACTCAGCCATTTCTTTTATATTGTCGCCGTTGGCGTTGACTTTGATGAGACTGACCAGTTTTCTGATTATAATCTCCTTCCATTTTATTTAATCTAATGACTATTTCTTTAACTTCTTTATTAAGACTTTCTAATGTTTTCTTAATGTTATCAAGTACATCTTTGGGAAGTTGTATTTCTGCTTGTTGGTTAATTATGCTGCTTTCCGTTTGTTGTTGGTTAGGCTTAACATTTGATTTGGTTACATTCGCATAAGTAGTACCACTATCAACTTGCTTTGTTTGTATCCTTGTATTCTGCAAGCGTTGCACTACTGTTTCTTTAGGTGCTTTAATCTTTTTTTCTATTTCACGATAAACTTCACAGCCTTTATAATTAGCTGTGTGGTCCTTTTTACAGTTAGTACATTTAAACTTTTTTGGGTTATTTTCCTTGCATAATTTGGAATCATGCTCACCTGCACACTTAAAACACTTCACCGGTCTACCACAGTTTTTTTTCCGTGTGATTCCACTGTTGACAGCGCTTACACTGAGGAATCTCACTAGTTTTATGTGGCGGCTCTATTTTTACTTTACAATATGCAATTTTAGTTATATCATAAACTTCTTTATTATTATCCTTAGGTTTTAGATTTACATAAAACAGCGGATAAGACTTCTTTTGTCTGTCAATTACTTTATTTTCGTTGTCACATACTTTAATAGTTTTTGTGATGTTGACAATATCAAGCGGCTCATGACCTGCATGTACAAGATCTTCTTCTATTGTCTTTATATCCGTAGTAGGATGTAGACCCCTTATCACTACTCTGTACGATCTCTTCGATTTTAATTGATACGTATGATATGCTACATTATTTGCCCTTAAACTCTGAACTAAGGCACGAAAGGTATCTTCGTTTTTGGAGGAAACAATAATATCTCCACTATTTATTACCTTAAAGGTAACTGCCTCAGTAGAGGGAAAAAGCCGATTCACGGCCAAAGGATGCCGCCACCGTTGATTAAGGCCTTCCAGAGCCGTTTCCGGAGCGTCTCGGACCGCGGAACCACATTCCATTTGATTGTCGATCCCTTAATTACCGCACACACATGTAAATGTACATGTATATACGTCTGCACACACATGTAAAAATCACCGTCATCATCACTATCGCGATAAATTCGTACGCGTGCCATCGCAAGTGACCTTGTACCTGTCAATCAATTGACCGATGCATGCCTTTGCTTGTATGTAAATTACCGTTATTCGGTAGCGACTGGTTTTGGAGGATTACGCACACACACACAATGATGTATATACGGTTATGAGCATTCGTAACATATATAAAATTAGTTATTATCATTATTGGATTTTGTTGTTATCAATATTATTAGTGGTCAGTCTGCAGGAATCGCGGTGAAATACAGGTTTTCGCCGTTCCGGTATTTCTAGGAATCGCGAAGATTTTCGTTCGGTCAGTTGCGTAAAACTTTTCTTTGTCCGATACATTATGTACGGGAGGGGTAAGTCTCTATCTCACACATCGCAAAAGCGAAAATGCTTCTCTCATAGCGCTACACGTAAATGCTAACGCAACCGTTGAAACCGGATCTTAACATTCTTATACTTTCTATACTAGTATGAATTTTAAAAATAAATACAAGTATATTTTATTTTTACAGCTCTAAAAAATTCTCCGTCCTTACCAGTACATCGTAAATTTATAAATCTTTTCGTAATTCTTCTTTTTTTTTTTTTTTGATTATTTATTTATTTACCTCCGAACACACAACAATCGTAAACAATAACGATACAAAGTATACGTCGCTGCTATCATATTATTTATTTTTTAATAACTGATTTGTATTCCTGCTTTAATTTTTTATTTAAAAAAATATTCGATCGAATGATTAATTAAATATCGTAATGATAATAAAAATTACTGGTTTCTTACGAGTAATATCGAATTCAATTCTCAGTGAGCATTGAAAACGCTCGAATCTTATTATCAAGAATCTAAAATTTCGAAGGAAATTTCTGTATCGCAACCCCTTCATACATTTTTTATTTTCTATGTTTACATTTGTAAATTTTCTATCGCGCGTATATTTTCGAAATATGTAGAGCCATCTATGAGCAGTCTACAACATTATTGAGAAAAGGTGTAGAAACATATCGGTACGGTATTGTTGGAGGATCTATGTGTGTGTGCGTACGTGTAAATGGTCAAAGTGTTAATTCATAGTAGCATTTGTACCACGATAACCGGTACATGTCAGGGATAACATGTATGTATTCTGTTATAACAGGACTTTACAGCGGAGACTGTTATGAATATCCATGAATATCCATTGTCATTATGAAAAATTAGTTTAAGACCGTTAAAATACTTTACACAGATACCAGAATATGTATTTACACATTCGATACCTGCGATAAAACAACTGACAAAAATGCCGTTCGGCTAATGGACCACGCAGGCTAGCGATATATTGCGGAAATCACCGTTTAAAATCAACCTTTTAAATGTCACGATGGATAATTAATTAAGCAACCGCAACATTGTGTTGAACCGCGAAATGGGAAAAGCGGTAAAAACATACCTAATGAGGTAACCAAATCACTACCGTTGAAATGCCCACTACCAGCAATAGAAATATGGAAACGTGCTAGCTGTCCAAATACTCGAAAATGTTCGAATAAATGACATTTCAACAATGTATCTAAATCTACCATTGAAAACCTCTTTAGTTTAAACACATAATAATAATAATAATAATGAAATCGCGGAGATGAAGGTATAGAGCATTTGAGAATTTGAGCATGACGATCAGTTGAAAACTTAAAGTCTTCAAGTGTTCATCATTTTGCTTCTCTCGGAGTATTTAAAATTTTCAAAGTTTTCTTTTTTATATTTTCCATTCTGGTCATCGATCAACATATTTATTTCGGTAAGTAATATAACACATTTATATTTTATTTAACTATTCTTTTTAATTGCTTCATTCTTATGTACATGCATGTAATTATTCTTTGGAATTATTCCATTCATTTTTGTTTAGTCCTTCAGATAAATTTTACACACTTCGAAATTTAGCGCGATTTATTCATTTCTTATTTTTTGATATATGATCATAATTATTCTTTTGAATTATTCCATTTATTCATCATTTTAATAAGTTTTAGAATTCACAAAAATGATTCAGATATTTCATTACGCATTACGAAAATTTTTTATTTCTCAAATATTCCAAAAGATTTCTCTTACCTTACATTATTCACTGTTTAATGCAGTACACTGCTCAATGTCTGTTTTTTTTTTTTTCATTCAATACTCGTAAAAATTTGCTTTTCTTTTCTTAGACCCATAACATATTTTTAATTACGTAATTTTTATAATAGATTTTACAGACGTATATAGCGGAGAATTTTTGCAAAGACGAGTACGGTATTAATTTTAATATATATATTGGTATTATTTACTTCACTTGATTGATTCATATAATAAAATGGATTTTTCATGTCAAAAATATTAGAATTGGAACATATCTATTTTCTTACGTCTTATAATATCTCTCGAAATTGTATTTAATTATTTCTATTTTCACAAATTAGTGATAGATATGATAAAAGGAATAAATATTCTTTACTAATTTTTCATGATATCTTTACCCATGATTTAAAAACGTAAATCTAATAATATAAAATTATATAAGGATACACCCAACATATTTCTTCCTCAAGCTAGTTAATAGTTTTTATGTAATACAATTTATACCTCGTTATTTATTACTATTAATATTTAAATTTAGAAGTTGTGATGTAAAATATTATGTTAATTCTCCATATAAATGTATTTTATGTAGTGTATCCTGATTTACCATTGACGATTGTTTTTCGATTAACAAAAACAGGGGAGCCGTACATTTTTGAACAGAATATCATCGATTCCGAAAAAAAAAAAAAAAAAAGGAGAATATATATCGGTAAGTAAACGTTCTCATTTTTTATTTTCCTCAACTATTATTCAGAAAGATTCTTTCAATATTATTAATTCAAACACTTTTCATTCCACATTATTTAAAGTATATATTCACAGATTTTATATTATACACCATTTACTCATATTTCTCAATATTCCCACTAAATTTTTACTTATTATCATATTCCTCAGATGATATATTTAGGATTGAACTATAATTCACATATTATTCATGTATTATTTGTATATTACTTTTTATTGAATGATTTACCATGCAATTCCCCAAAAAGAAAATTGTTTTTCGTATATTATTATTGAAATTTAAAAAAAAAAAAGAGATTATTACCCCATACAGGATTATTTAGAAACTATTAGAAATTTTTAATTTACAGTCCACACACACGAAAATTATTTAGAAACTATTAGAAATTTTTAATTTACATTCCACACACACGAAAAATTATTTTGAAACTGATAAAAATTGAATTATTATTTTATCCATCTACACATGTATGTAATTATTTTGAAATGGATAGAAACATTTATACTTTCGGAACATTATTATTTTAATTTTTGCTATATTCCGATGTTGAATTATTCCACATATTTTGAAGCTATTGAACATTTTTATTTAATCATTTATATGCGAAGTTATTTATTTTGAATATGATAGAAATTTTATCGTGTTATTTTTTCTTTTTTCATTATACTAATCTTATCTTTTAATTTGTTTCTTTAACTGGAATTGTTGATCGGACATGGAGCAGTTTTAAAACGATTTAACCACCAGAAAAAAATTGAAAAATCCGTTGAAGAATTCAATTTTCCAGATCTTTTCTATTTTCAGTAAGTACTTGAAATATTTTATACTTATACATAGCATATATCACATTTGAAGTCTACAAAAACAATCAGTAATTATTATTTTCGTGCTTTTTCCATTACATTTCCATAAAGAAAAAAAATATTTACGAACCATTTCATTTTATGTTTCTGTTTTAATTTGTATATTACACACTTCATTCAATACAAGTGTCTTAATCTATTGCATTTCATACATTATTCGATAATTTATCTTTTTTTATTTCATTCAAAGTAATCTTTTTATGAGCTTTTTCTTTTCGATTATTACTATTCATATTGAAAAAAACCTCCTTTCTTGCAAATCATTATTTAAAATTTCAAATGTGATATATTTTTATTTGTTTCCATGTATATTTTAAAATAAACGAAAACTGTGTTGTGTACTTTTTTCTATGTATATATTTACAATGTTGAATTCTATGAATGTATATTTATTTACTAAATTTTTCCAAATGTACAACTGATTATGCCGAATTTAAAAAATTACACGTCCCCATTTCATATTCATTCAAAAACTGTATTCTTTGGGAAAGTTTTAATACTCGAAATAAATGTAAACAAAATGCGATATTTCTATATTTCGTCATTATTTAAAATGGAAAAATTATTATTTATTCAAAAACATATTTTTCGGAGAAAATTTTTAATACTCGAAATAAATGTAAACAAATGTGGTATTTCTATATACACGTGAATGATCTATATTTCTTTATTATTTACAATGGTAAAATTATTATTTATTCAAAAACATATTTTTTTGGAGAAAATTTTTAATACTCGAAACAAATGTAAACAAAATGTGATATTTCTATATACATGTGAATGATCTATATTTCTTTATTATTTACAACGGTAAAATTATTATTTATTCAAAAACATATTTTTCAGAGAAAATTTTTAATACTCGAAATAAATGTAAACAAATGTGGTATTTCTATATACACGTGAATGATCTATATTTCATCATTATTTACAACAGAAAAATTATTATTTATTCAAAAACACATTCTTTGGGGAAAAGTTTTAATACTCGAAATAAATGTGATATTTCTATATACACGTGAATGATCTATATTTCTTTATTATTTACAATGGTAAAATTATTATTTATTCAAAAACATATTTTTTTGGAGAAAATTTTTAATACTCGAAACAAATGTAAACAAAATGTGATATTTCTATATACATGTGAATGATCTATATTTCTTTATTATTTACAACGGTAAAATTATTATTTATTCAAAAACATATTTTTCATAGAAAATTTTTAATACTCGAAATAAATGTAAACAAATGTGGTATTTCTATATACACGTGAACGATCTGTATTTCCTCATTATTTACAACGGTAAAATTATTATTTATTCGAAACACAATTTTTTGGAGAAAATTTTTAATACTTGAAATAAATGTAAGCAAATGGTATATTTCTATATACACATGAACGATCTATATTTTGTCAATATTTACAACTGAAAAAAATATTATTTATTCAAAAACACATCAGAAAAATGTTTAATACTAAAAATATGATTTTTCTTTTTCTTTTTGGAAATGTATATGAATAATGAACACATTTCCATATACACATAAGTGGTTTATATTTCACTGATATTTACATCTGAAAAATTATTCTTTTAATCACTCAAAATTATTTTCTTCATAAAAATTTTTAATATTATTCAAAAATATATTTTATCTTTAAATTAAAAATAGAAATACTAGGTAATGCTTTATGATGAATATATGTCATATTATTTTGTGTTATTATGTGTAATATGTAATTATGTGCTATATGTTATGTTGTTATATATGTAATCCATCAATGTCTTTTAAAAAAGAGATTTTACATACTCACTATCAGTCTATATATTTGAGATCTTTTAAAATGATTGTAATTACCACTCAGAAAAACATAAAATTGAAGTATAAATACCCTTTACAATAACCAATGACTGCTAGTATAATTGTAATTGTTTCACTGTTTTGATATAGAGTCTTGTGTTTAAAAAATTTAAAAAAAAATGGCTGAACAAAATATCAGTTACACAGTCCAGGAGATATCAAGGAAATACCGCACCCGCCTGGCAACATATCGCATTATCAACAAAAATCCAGTGCGGTTGGATATTGATGAATTTCTGTCAGACGTTTCGGAGGCCGCCATCGAGAAGATTGAAGACCGGATTGGCACTGGTGTTAAGGCCAGCATTTTGTTGCAGTGCCAGTTTGAGAAGATGGTTGCTAATGGGGAGGTAGTAAGAGCACCAAAGTTTTTCCCTATTAGCGCACATTTGCTACTGCTAGGGGATGATGTGGAAGAGTGGTATGAGGAGTCCGTCAGTAAACTGAAGGGTGATGTCGATAAATTTGAGAATGCCTCGGGGAGTGGCTGGCGAATTGTTAAAATAGACTACCTCGAGGTATGTCTCAATTTTAGAAACATCCTTCAGTGGGCGGGCTCCTTCATAGATCTTCCCACACCCCTAAAGAGGAAGAAAGCAGTAGTGAATGTGAGGCCCTCCGATCCCAGTGATGAGCAGTGTTTCAAGTACGCCATCCTGGCCCAGTTTGTGCATGCTCATCCCCAGAGAGCAAACCAATATATTCATAATTCAGAATTGAGTAATCGCTATGTGTGGAGAGGTATTTCCTTCCCAACACCATTATCAGACATAAACATCTTTGAGCGAGCTAACCCCTCAGCATCCGTCAATGTGTATGGTGTTGATGATAAGAATATCGTCTTTCCCCTACGCATTGCCAAAGAGATTAGGGAACACCATCACAATCTCCTCCTCCTGAAGGATGGGGAGAAGCATCACTTTTGCTGTATAAGGAACCTGAGTAGACTTGTTGGTAGACAGATAAATTCAGCACAACACCAGATGTTTATCTGTCATCGATGCTTATCATACATGAGGAATGAGGGGAGGTATCTGGAACATATTAGGCAATGCGCAGATGTGCCTCCCCTTGCAGCCTCTGTACCTGCAGAGGGGAAAAACATTCTGAAATATGACAAGTATAAGTACCAACAGTTTATTCCTTACGTTATTTATGCAGACTTCGAGTGTATGCTTGTACCCATCCAAGATGGTGGTGAGGATGAGATGACGCAGAGTGCTGTTGGGGCTACTGTCATGGATGTTGATAATCCTGACATGCAGATTGTCAATGAGTCTGATGTGGTGTTGGGTGATGGAGAAAATACATCTCTCCATCGTCGAACGCAAAACGCCTCCTGTGCTAGCACTGTCAAGGTACAGCGGCACAAGGCGATGTCCTATTGTTATTACATTGTTGATAGAGTTAACAATACAGTGACATCGCCGGAGTTGTACCGTGGTCGTGACGCTGCAAAGAAGTTTGTAGAGTGTTTGGTACAGGAGGCAAGGAAAATTGAGAAAATCTATGCGGTGAAAAAACGTATATTCATGACACCGCAAGATAGAATAGATTTCTCAAATGCCTCCCACTGTCATATATGTAGAGATCTGCTGAGAGGGGACAAGGTGGCTGATCATTGTCATCTAACAGGAGCTTTCCGGGGTGCTGCTCATTCTCAGTGTAATCTCCAGTATCAGCTTCCTCCGTTTGTGCCAGTGATAATACATAACTTGACTGGCTACGATAGTCACCTAATTGTTAGGCAGCTAGCGTATGATGATCAAGATATCTTTGTCTTGGCCAATACAGAGGAACGTTACAAAGGATTTACAAAGAGAGTGTCTAGCAACATCAGTCTGAGATTTGTTGATTCATTACAGTTTATGGCAAGCAGTCTGGGGAAGTTAGCGCAGAATCTGCCTGAAGATGCCTTCAGACACACTCTCGCCAACATCCCCAACCCTTCGCTGTTATCACTGCTGTGTTGTAAAGGAGTTTTTCCTTATGAATACTGCAGCGATGAGTCTAAACTAAATGAAACAACATTACCAGCCCGGGAAGATTTCTATAGTTCCCTCTCAAAATCCCACATCTCTATCGATGATTACAATCATGCGAAAAATGTGTGGAGCACGTTAAATGTTGGAACATTAGGTGAGTATAGTGACATCTATCTTCGGACAGATGTCCTAATCTTAGCTGATGTTTTCGAGCAATTTCGTGACGTTTGCTTTCAAAAATATGGTCTTGACGCATGCTGGTTCTTCAGTGCTCCTGCATTAAGTTTTCAGGCCATGCTGAAAGCTACAGAAGTACAAATGGAGCTCCTCACGGATTACGACATGTATCTTTTCTTCGAGTCGGCAATTCGTGGGGGGTTAACCCAGTCTGTCATGCGATATTGCGAAGCACGGAATCCACTCGTTTCTTTGTCTGGTTGTAGTGATGGTGGAGATGACCCCAACTATATATTTTATATCGACTGCAACAATTTATATGGTACTGCCATGTCGGAGGCTTTACCATATAAAGGGTTTAAATGGCTTACGCAAGAGGAAATAAATGATTTAGACATCATGGAAGTCCCTGATGATTCCCAATTGGGTTATGTCATTGAAGTCGATATAGAATATCCCGAGGAGCTGCATTCTCTGCACAATGATTTGCCCTTCCTCCCGGAGTCTAAAGTGGTCTCACGATTGGGTAATGTAAAGAAACTAGTGGCAACACTAGAGAATAAAACTAGATATATTATTCATTATACATATTTAAAGTTGGCTATTCAAAATGGATTAAAACTTTGCAAAATTCATAGAGGAATAAAATTTGAACAGACTCCGTGGTTAAAAAAATATATCGATTTGAACACTGTTTTTCGGCAGCAGGCCAAAAATGAATTCGAAAAGAACTTTTTTAAACTTTTGAACAATGCAGTATTTGGTAAAACAATGGAAAATATACGTTCACGACCCAAAATTAAACTGGTCTGCAATAAAGTAAAATTTACAAAACTTGTGGGCAAATCATCATTCAAGGATAGAACCTTGTATAATGAGGACCCATTTCTGTGCGCCGTACATGAGCATCCTACCAAACTTTTATTTAATAAGCCGATATATGTGGGTATGTCTATATTAGACATAAGTAAGAGTATTATGTATAAGCATCACTATAATGTGATGATGCCCATGTACGGAAATGAGAGGTTGCAGCTTCTATACACTGACACTGACTCTTTTATATATAATATCCGGACTGCAGATCTCTATGAGGATGTGAAAAACAACCTCAACATATATGATACAAGTGATTACTCACCTAGTCATAAGTGTTTTAGTTTAGTTAATAAAAAAGTATTGGGTAAGTTCAAGGACGAGCTTAATGGTGTGCCTATATGTGCATTTATTGGGCTTCGTCCTAAGGTGTACAGCATTAAGTTAGCGGATAGCATTATTAAAAAATGCAAGGGTGTATCCCGATGCATTGTCAATAATGATATTCAATATAGTCATTATTATTATTGTGTAACAAATAAGGCGGCCGTTTATAATACTTATTTCACTAGTTTTAATATACGTAGTTTTAAGCATCTGCTGTACACTGTAAAACAGAGTAAATTGGCCATTTCAGGGGCGGATGATAAGCGTATTATAGGAACTGACAACTCCCACACATATGCTATAGGCCATAGGGATGTTGTTAGCTTCAAAAATAGGTTTAGTTTCGTTCTAGACGAACTAAACATGTACCATACATTTAAGAATAGTTTATTTTGGGGTCGTGTGAGATATGGATGTTAATGATTTAAGTAAGAATAAGTCAGAGAGAGTGAAATGTGTGTAAATGTGGATTAAGTGAGAGAGTGGTATTATTATTATTATCTAACCGTTAAGTTACATCCGCCCCTACCTAGTATTATTATTAATGTTATTTTTTATTATTATTTATTCATACTAGTCATTTATATTTATGTGTGTATATATTTTTGTATATATCATTTTATATATGTATGTAAAATCATTTTTTGATGAAAATACATAGTTTTTATCCTTATCCATTTATTTACTTGTTTTTTATTTAAATTTTATAATTATCTACATATATATGTTCTGTTTCAATATTAAGCATAAACTATATAGGTTGATGAAGAAGAGAAAAAGAAGAAGTACACATCTTGAAAATTATATACACATTTATTCAAAAATTTACAACTAAAATATGAAAAAATTACAATTAAAAAGATAAATATAATTTATGAGCTGAAATTGGAATTGTTGTAGATTCAGAATCATCACAATTGTAAACTATATTTTCTTCTAAAATTGTTTGATCTCCATTATTAAAATCTTTTCCTAAAGTTTCCGGGCACATATCTCGCAAAAAATCGGTTACATTTTTACGTCTACACTGTTTACAATCTTTAATTAAGGTAGGATGAGCTGCACTGAGCGGCAATGAATCCGGTATATCAAATCTATGATGCTTAAAACACGGCAAACATTTTTTAATATCTTCGTTTTTCCTTAATGATTCAGGTAATTTATCATAAAAATCACAAATTTTATCGGGGCACAAGGAAACTAATGTTTCTGCAGCAGCCTTCTGTATCGCTTGTTGTTTAGGTCTAACATTCATATCATACTATTTCATCATTATAAATGCGTTTTTTAATGAGCATACATTAAGTCGTCCATCAGTGTGTGCGTCACATTTTACAGTACTCGCTATAGCATTGTACTTATTATTTAAATTTCTCAAATTCGGCATACCATAACATGTTTCTAAGTTAATTATTTTATAATCCGTAAGCGACGTTATCATTAGTTTTTCCCATATAGTTTCAATTTTGGAATCTCCTTTAACGTAAATTTTTAAAGGTTGTAAACTAATTAAAACATTTTCCAAATCTATAGATATATTTCTATAATTGGAATCTCCAGCATTCCATGGGATTGAATGATAATTTCGTGTGAGCCATAAATTTGTACGTCTTTTACTACTGGTTAATATATTCCAATCGATCGGTGGTTTGTAAACTCGATGAAATTTTATTTCTCCATTTAAAGCTAATATAACAAGCTCTTTAATAATGTATGCATTATCATTATTTTTAAAACACTGGAAATCAATTATTACTTCATGCATATTACTTACTGCAGTGGAAAACAGAAAGAGAAAACTTAACGAAATAAAAACTTTATTAATTAAAAATAAATACAATCGTGTAAAAACAAAAATTTAACTTACAACTTTAAAGAACATTACTGAAACACATTCAACATAATACTAAAAGCAAAATATCGAACAGCATTCTTTTATAATTTTTCTATTTACAATTCGAGCACGTTATAACTGGTTGTTTTATCATGTATTATAAGCGCGTAGCATGACGTGTTTGCAGGTACGTTATCACTAGTCTTAAAATCCACTCTAATCTGTAATGGACTACCGTCATTTAAGAGTTCATTTTGAAAATTACACGGTATAATAAACAGCGGATATTTGCTGAGAAATGAATCTACACTAACTGCAGGATGTGGTGGGTCCTTTCCGTAATACATTGTTTGAAAATTCGCATATAACAAGTATAGATTACCAAATCTTTTCCGTTCAAAATCTAAATTCATCACTTCGTAAGGATATCTTGTTGAATTTATGTACGCACAAATCTCAGTTACATTAATATGATCAAATGTAGAGGCATCCTTGGTTAAATCATTTTGTTTATTCGTCTGGAATCCAATAATGATGAAGCGAGGACGTTCTACAGTGGAAGTTGATTTGATTACCCAGCTATGCTCGGAAATGGTGGGTAAAGATGGTTGATGTGAAAGAGACCACGCTCTAAATTGTATAGGTGCTTGTTTTATTTTCTTTATTCGATTAAGTAAAGATATTTTTGCTCGATCACTCAGTTTAACAAAAGGTAGTTGCCAGGCAATGGTTTGAAATGTTACATTAATTGTCTTATCAGCTGTTGCAGTAAATCCATTTTTATCATTGTTTGCACGGATGAGAATAATTTCTTGTGTTGCATGTACGATTGCACGTCTATAATCTTCTGCAAAACTGAATATGTAGCGTAAAGGAATAATAAACTGAAATTCCAACAATAATTTAGCTCCGGCACCTAATGATGTTGAGGGACTTGATGTATCAGTAATTTCTCGTGTAAATACTTTCAATTCTTCTGTATTTAGAGCGCATGTACTGTAGTTGTAATCTGATTTGATATTCTCCGAACATAATAATCTACGTGCAAGAGTTGTAATTCCCGGTTGCCGTACACATTCTATAATAGTTCCATTAATTTCGTAGCGTAGCTCTGTGAATAGAAATAAAGGTCCATTCATTGAAAAATCTACTGACGGTGAAACTGTGCCTTGTAGAAGTAAATAACTTTCCGATGGTAAAGTAATAACATCTTTTTGCTGAACAGGTATACGTATTTCATCACCAGCACCAAATCTTGAACTTGCGTATGGTTTATGTGTATGTATTTCGTAAGCCGCTATTATTTCGTCAATAACTGCATTTGCAGAATCAATTTGTAATATATGTTCCATTGCAAACTATATCAAACTAATATTTTTTCTTACTTAATCAACACGTTATAACCCAACAACTTTAGTACACTAATACTTTTTCTACTCAACAATTTCTTCTTTTTTCCTCTATTTATATATTTTTTTTCAGCTCGAAACGGTGTTTGAACACGTTTATATATACTTCTATTAGTGTATATGAACGGCATTTTAAAATTGATATTAATATATTTTTATTAAGACGAAGAACTAGTTAGATGTAAATTTATAATTAAATCTTCACTAGCAAAATCAACAATATTCCCGTTTTGATCCTTTATATATACATTTAACTCCGATATGTAATCTGTACTTACGGGTAAATAAATGATCGTTTTTGGATTTTCAGAAATTTTATATCCAGGTGCTATATTTAAAGGAAAACTATAAATGAGATGAGATGATGCTCCATTTGTATATCCACCTGTTGCTATATTACAATAAACATTTAATATATTTATCGGTGTAATCTGTACAGTGTTATGACTTGTATGATTCATTTGTGGGGGTAAAACATTTGTCATACCATCAAACCCTAATAGTGGACCAATACTCCGCGGTCCGGTAAATTGTATGTAATATTTACTCTGTATAACACACTTTAACGTTCTTTCATCACCTTTTATAATAATACCATCATCTAAATGCTCTCGTAGGTATTCTTCAATATCTTCAACTTCGTAACATCCACTAGGTAATGTAATAAATTTCGGGGATTCATTTCTTTCAACTGCCAATGCAGAATCGTAATAATACAATGTATTGCATTCCGACGTGATATTATGTATAGAATGGTATGTTGTTAACGATACTAATCCGATACTCCACTGACGATTATTCGATAATAATAATGGTGGATACACGTTACTGATCAAATTACCTTTTTTACCACTTAACTGAAATAAGTATGACATGACCGTATCGGTTTTTACACAAATTGAAATAAACAAAAAATAATAATAACACGAAGTATTTTTAAAAAATATTGTATTCGAAATTAAAACTAATATCTACAATAATCGAAAAAAATTACAATCACACGTGCTTATATACTAATGAAGACATCATTGAACACCAAATGGGGTAGGTAACGTATTTGTTAGAAATCGTAAACATAGTTCTCCGCAATTAACCGAATTATAACGTTGATAGGCGCGTCTGTTGTATAGAATTTCAATCTTTGGATCGTATTTGTGTAAATATTTAACTAACTCTGCGGAGGGAGATAAATTTCCATAACTATCGAAATATTCTGTACGGTTACCGTATTTTCTGTAGGCGGTCCAATGAGTTCCTGGACCTTTTTGCGAATCCATATTAACAATCGCACACTCATTTTTCTTAGGTTTGGTAGGCAATCCATCGCGATCGTAAACTCCTCTAAAATTTGGAACTCTTAATTTTTTCGCGTAAAATAAAATATCAAAATTTGTTAACGCTCTATTGCTAGGTATAGAATTAACCTCGAAAAAACTGATTACGTCTCGCGTTGCCACTATATGGAGCCAAATATAAACCAAGACCGCTTCTGTATGGTCGTAAATAAAGACCTTTCCCGATCTTTTTATCAATTTGTAGACCCTTTCCTGATTTAAAACTTTTTCTAGCTTCATTTACATCTTTCACCGCTTTTGCTATTGATGATACAGATGATGAAATTCCTCCTAATGTAGCAATACCAGCTAATAACAGTATAAGGGGGAGAGCTCCTCCAGTTTTGTTAATTGGAATAATTCGAACATTTTCACTATCAGCTACTGTAGGGTTTAATTTTTTAACTGCTTTAATCGCTCTTTTCATTCGTCCTTGGAGGGTTTTTTCTTTACGAACAGCCTTCCGCGCCACATTTAACACGTCTCTGAAATATACATTTTTTCCTTTTGAGGATTTTGATTTGGTTCTTCGTTTCCCCGCTTGTTTTTTACTGCGACGACGATATCTACCGCCTAATTTACGTTTTACTTTCATAGCGTTTGTTGTTATCCAAGCAGCCGCTTTCTCACCGAAACTGCTATCCGATGCTTTAACACGTTCCCAAGCTTTATTTTCTAATATTTTATCCGCTTCAGCGCGATTTTTATTATCCGAATATTTACTATATGCTATATCGTGTTCTTTAGCAGCATCATCCAGTGGGTTTATACCGGTTATACCGCGACTTAGTTGACGATCTAACTTTGTACCGGGTCCTAAATAATTATAACCCGGATAATGTAATTGCAACGGAAGCTTATCTATAACTCTATTTAATACAGTACCGATACCGCGACCACACTTTTTACTCTTTTTTAACGCTTTAACGTTTCGCTGTTTTCTTTGTTTTCTCGCCATTTCAAAATTATTTTTCTATATATATACTTTTTTCACTAAATTTTTTCGAGGTTTACATGTGTATAAACGTGTATTTATACCTTTTAGTTGTTGTTTATTACGTGAATAAATAAGTTATAATGAAAATTGAAAAGCAGTCAACTATATTGCCTATAAATAATGCGTTGTCATTGGTAGAATCTAGTGACACATCAGTGCGTAATAAACACGGTTCATTGTTTCCGAATAATATAAGATGTTTAATTATCGGTCCGAGCGGGTGTGGAAAAACAAATTCATTATTTACATTATTAACACATTCGAATGGATTGCGTTATGAAAATGTCTACATTTACAGTACTTCTTTATATCAACCGAAATATAAATTGTTAGATACGATATACAAGTCTACGCCTAACATTGGTTATCAAACATTTTCCGATGATCTAAATTTAATAACACCTGACACGATTAATCCAAATTCGATATTTATATTTGATGATATACCAACGTGCAGAGTTCAACCTGTTGTGCAACAATATTTTTCGATGGGTCGACATAAAAACGTAGATTGCTTCTATTTGTGTCAAACGTATGTAATGATTCCTAAACATATGATACGAGATAATGCTAATTTCATACTTGTATTTGCTCAAGATGATATAAATATACGTCACATATACGATGAACATGTTAATGGTATGTGTCCGTTTAAGACTTTTAAAAAAATTTGTAAAACATGTTGGAAGAATAAACACGGTTTCTTGGTGATTGATAAGGAGAGTGAACTATATAAAGGACGGTTTCGTCGTGGTTTCGATGAGTTTATAGTGATTGAAGATGAAAAAGATGGCGAAGAATAGCGTTAAAAGAAATATCGAAGATGAATTACAACTTAAAACGGAATTGGAAAAAATACGTGCTGATATAATGAATAAATATAATTCATTAAAGTCAGAGAGTAAATCTATTACAAATACTTCAGCCGTAGTGCTTGAACCGATTACAAAACCATTGTCGGAGATTCGTGAAGCATTACAAAAACCGAAAAGAAAGATAAAGGATGTCGATACAATAACTGATTCTCCAGTTGTAAAACAAAAATTGATGCATAGTACTCCCAGGAAAGATAGAATTACTGATGTAGATGAAGAAATAAAATATGATTCATTTAATCTAAGTGAAATGGGTTCTTTTCGTATTGACGGAGATGATCCTATGCCTAGAGACTTATTTTACGGAATAAAGTATAATCCTGCTACCGATGAGTATATGTTGGGTACAACAACAATTTCATGGAATAAAAATCGCGGAGAAATATATTTAGGAAAAGGGAATAGTCATATGAAATTCCCGTACACTGAGGGTCTAATGCATTTATTATTGGAGATGAATGTAGATAAGAATGAATATACTAGCGATGATTTGGAAATATATAAACAATTACTGGAATTTACGGGAGCTCATTTACGTTCCGATGGTAAATTGAAAGGTCTCCCCACTACGAAATATAAGAATATAATTCGACCAATGTTTCGAACTAGTCAGCACCGTGGAGAAGGCTATTACAAAAATCATTTGAATGTAAAGAGGAAACGTATATATAATAATGTCAACGCTAGAGTAAGTCTCGGAAATCAACGTATCGAATACTGGAATGATCCTAATGAATTAGTTGAACGATTGCAATTACTACACGCATCTAAGCAAAGTGGTAATACTGGTGTAGACAACGAAATTTTAGCGATCGAGGAAGAGTTAGCTGAAGAAGGATACATTCAACTACCGTACTGATTTAAAAAAAAAAAAAATATGTCTACAAAACAAACATCTGCATTGAAATCATTACAACGCGGTATAGCTGATGAACTTCATAAACCTGCGCGAAAACGTTATCAGACACGATGTGTACAGATTTTCGGATTGAACGATTTATGGCAAGCTGACTTGATCGATATGACACAATACACACGATTCAATCGAGGGAATAAATTTATATTAGTCGTAATAAATACATTTTCTAAATTTGCATGGACCATACCTATAAAGAAAAAAAGCGGTCCAATAATTGCTAAAGCATTCGAAAAAATTTTAACTGAAAGAGGTATTGAACCTCCTAAACATTTGCAAACAGATCAGGGTACTGAATTTTATAATCCACAAGTACGAGCTGTTTTAAATCGATATAATATTAATTTATATAGTACTCATTCGCCGCTTAAAGCGAGTATTGTAGAACGTTTTAATCGAACAATAAAGAATTGGATATGGAAAGAATTTACCGCTAATCGTAATAAACGCTGGTTACAAGTTTTACCTGAACTTACCCGAAAATATAATACAAAAATACATCGCACAATAAAATTTGCACCTACCGATGTAAATAAGAATGTTGAAAGACAAGTTGTTGAAAATATAGCGAGGGAATGTAGTAAAGCAACTGATCGCTTCTCTACCCCGAGCGGATCGAAAAAATTTAAAGTTGGTGATATAGTTCGTATTAGTAAAGTTAAAACATTATTGGAAAAAGGTTATACTCCTAACTGGACCGGTGAATTATTTACTATAAATACGGTGAATTCTACTTTCCCTACGACATATACGTTAAAAGATAGAACTGGTAAATTGTTAGTTGGTACTTTTTATGCTGAAGAATTACAAAAAACATCCTATCCTGACGTATATTTAATTGAACGTGTTATTCAACGACGAGGTGGAAAATCATTAGTTAAGTGGTTAGGATTCCCGAGTTCGGAAAATTCCTGGATCGATAATAAAGTTTTAGTAAATATTTAGCAGACTACATAATGCCACTTCATAAGAGTGGTAAATATATGCCAGAAGGTGGTTCTGGAGCACCAACAACGATTGAATTAGATTCTAGCGGAAATTATAACTTTAAAGGAAAACGATTATTAAACGTTAGTACGATCTATCGAGAACCTTCAGAGTCTGAAGTTGTATCTTACAAACAGATAAAAACTCTCACAGTTGCGGAAATACATGAAATACACGAAAAAGTTCAGCAATTGAATTCACTTGTTACGGAACAAAATCTTGCATTACACGCTCGAATTATGTTTTTGCATAAAGATTTAGATGATAAAATTAGCGATAATATTTCGAAAATCGGGATTCATAAGATCAGTATTGATATGTTGAGTGAAGATGTGTTAAAATTTAAGGATGATACAATATTTAAGTTTTCAATGTACGAAGAACAAATTAAAAAACTAACGGATAAATTAAATACGGTTTCGAGTGATTCTTCATCGTTATCTACGCGTGTTTCAAAGCATGAAAATGATGTGAAAAGTACAATTCAAATATTTGGAGGTTTAATAAATGAGTTAAATGGAAAAGTGACCGTATTGTTGGATAAATATATTACTAAGGAAATAATGGATAAACAAAAAGAAGAAATAGAAAAACGTTTTAAGGAAATAATTGATAAACAACGTGAAGAAATTGAAAAGTATTTTATGGAGATGATTGATAAAGTTCGTGAAGAAATTAAAAGGGAAAAAGTACATCGTGCCGTAGATACGGTTCAATTAGCTGTAAAAACTGATAATTTAACTGAACAGTTACATGATATTAACTCAACTATTCAACGTAAGGATCAAGAGGCTTTAATACAGACTGGAGTTGGGAATATATTATCAACTATAGTAAAATCGAAAATTTTAAAATAATTTTAAGTTTATGAAATAAGAAATGTAAATATATGAAACTATTTATTATTATATATTATATTGTAATAAAGTTTACATGCATTATATATTTCGAAAGAAAACATTGTAAAAGTTTTTTGAAAAATAAAAAATATGTGAAAAAGAAAAAAATGTACTTCTTTATTTTTTTAATAGTTTACATAAAATGCATGTTACGCCAACTGATCGCGTCGCAACGATGATTGTTGTTATGTTCGAATTCGTCTTTCATTGAATCCAGACATCCCCAGCACGAGAATTTAGCATTCGGCGATTGAATTCGTATGAGTTGACTAAATTTTTTAATCCAGGCAAACTGGAAATTACCATTCGAACCCCAGTACAACATATTTGTATGATTACGGTGATTTAAAATGCTATGGTTTTTGTGGAATGCATAAACGACTTTAATTTTATATTTGCACATTTCAGCATCGGCGCCATCGGTTTCTATTAATTTATATAAGTTAATAGATACACCATTCGTTCGTTCGAAGGTTTCAATATCTGCCAGTGAGCGTACAGGTAATCGTATGAAATTGAAATCGTACACATTCTGTAATAAATTATATTGCCACATCGAGAACGGATTTTTCGTAAACTTCGCCAGAATGGCAAACAGAAAACTATTTTTATTTTCCATATCGTTCATATCTTTTACGTAGATTACAGCACGTCGATTGATTATTTCTCTCGGAAGTTCGACCTTTGACGGACTGACATCTTCAGATGGTGGTGGTAGCGGAATTTGCGTTAACGGTGGCGAATGTAAATATTGCGAGAATTGAGTATGTGATGAATTTTCTGCCTCTTGTGAATTTTCTGGGTTTTGTGATATTGTTGGTGGTGGTGGTGGGGGTGGCATATGTGTATCTGGAAAACCACTCTGCGCAACATCGTCATTACCATATTCGAAAAAATGTTGAATAAATTCTGCAGTATTTATTGGTTTCGAATCGTTCGCGACAACGGCATCGGTATTCATGATGATTATGATGAAATAATTTTTATAAAGACGAAAAAATTAAAAAAGAGTTATTAAAATCTTAAAAACTCGTGATGAACACTGCTTAGAGAACGTGTATGCGTTTGATGAGAAATTAATATTGAGCGATCGAATAAATCCATTCAACGATCTGTCTCATTGACTACCTTTAAATCGGGTATGGCAGTGGAAATGTTACGTCAGAAAAAATGTCGTTCCGTCGAAAGAACTTGATTACATATGTGTATACGGATAAAGTAGTCAAGGACTTTGAGTATGTGTGTGTTTTTGTGTTAGTGTGTACATGTAGGGTGTGACTCTGCAATATGACATAGAATGTAATAGAAAGTATAAGAATGTTAAGATCCGGTTTCAACGGTTGCGTTAGCATTTACGTGTAGCGCTATGAGAGAAGCATTTTCGCTTTTGCGATGTGTGAGATAGAGACTTACCCCTCCCGTACATAATGTATCGGACAAAGAAAAGTTTTACGCAACTGACCGAACGAAAATCTTCGCGATTCCTAGAAATACCGGAACGGCGAAAACCTGTATTTCACCGCGATTCCTGCAGACTGACCACTAATAATATTGATAACAACAAAATCCAATAATGATAATAACTAATTTTATATATGTTACGAATGCTCATAACCGTATATACATCATTGTGTGTGTGTGCGTAATCCTCCAAAACCAGTCGCTACCGAATAACGGTAATTTACATACAAGCAAAGGCATGCATCGGTCAATTGATTGGCAGGTACAAGGTCACTTGCGATGGCACGCGTACGAATTTATCGCGATAGTGATGATGACGGTGATTTTTACATGTGTGTGCAGACGTATATACATGTACATTTACATGTGTGTGCGGTAATTAAGGGATCGACAATCAAATGGAATGTGGTTCCGCGGTCCGAGACGCTCCGGAAACGGCTCTGGAAGGCCTTAATCAACGGTGGCGGCATCCTTTGGCCGTGAATCGGCTTTTTCCCTCTACTTGCCTCTCCAAATACGGAATTTATTTTTTTATAAAACGTATTAAAATCATTTATGCCACTTACTGTAATTTTTGGCGGCAACTTAATTTTTTCTGGATGTAATGTTATTTGATCTTTTAATTTTTGTTTTTGTTGAACTTGACTACATGCGTTGTGGTCAGTTATATTATCTACTTTTGGTTTTGTTGTTATTTTTATTTTTGATAGCTTAATTTTTTTATTTTGAGGAGATTGGTCAGTTTCCATTTGATTTTCGTCGTTATTTTCAGTGTATTGCTGCTGCAATTTATTACCTAAATTTGTCTCATTCGGGACACTATTTGTTCGTGGACGAGTATCTTTAGTTTGCTTTTGATAATTTTGCAATTTAGCGGTCAACATTTTGAGTTGCTGTTGCAATTGCTAAATCATAATAGCTTGTTTTTCTTCTCTAGCCTTAACCTCTTTCTGCCAAAGCTGGTATTGTTCCATAGTAATCCCATAGACGGGCGACGGTGCACCTGACTGACTGCTCATTTTAAATTTCAGTATATGAAATAGAAGAGGCTTTTATCGTAAATGAAACCGTTTAAGGCTACTACAATAAATTCAGAAACCATATATGGCTGCACTGATGAATAAAGAAAACGTAACTGTTTCTTATCGTAACCAGTACGTAAGATATTACACAGATTCTTCATAACACTTTAATAATTATTTATCAATCAATATATATTTATCAATAGATAATAAAAGAACGGTCTCACCGGTCTGTCGATTATAATGCGCTGATAAGAAATACACGAACGCGAGTAAACAATAGATAGCACTTTCGATCGAATATTGTAATGAAATAGGACTAATGGGCCCGAAAAGTTGAGACCAAATCGCTAAAACCGAAACGGCAGATGTCCATAGTTATCGCATATAAAGTTTTTAATGCTGAAATTTTTTAGAATAAATTAGTTTCAATTTATATATACATATATAGATGTTTCAATTTTTTCGAATTTATCAATCGTTCTTTTTAAGTTGAAATTTCTTTTAATGCAAAACGTTCAGGGAGCTATTTTAAAATTTTTTCTTGATCGATCATCAATATACTTTCATACTAACACATACATCATGTGTTCGCAAGAATAAAACTTGTCAGTAATTATTATTTTTTTTTTTTTGGTAGAAGCGAAAACCGAAATAAGATGACTACTTGAACCTTTAAGACGACGATTATTTGAAATTAAATATATCTAGACGAGTGCGAATGCGAAGTAAATGCAACTGAACAAGAACAAAAAAGATTATTCAGCTGTCATAACGAAAAGAGAAACGTATTTTACAACATTGCTCGATATTCTTTTGAAATAACCTTTTTCGATATTAAAGAACAACAAATGAATTTTTTCGGTGTATATAATCAGAGTTTTTGCAAGTTTCTTTAGGTTCTTTTTTTTCTCGGTAACTAGTAAAAATAAAGAGCTGTATTTTAGAAGGCACCTAGGTGGTTTTGAAACTTGACTGATGCTTTAACGGAAAATGTTTAGAATTTAATTTGCGGGTGCATATTTTTTTTTTCAGGAATCAGGATGATGGCTTCATAACAAATTTTCTTGAAATTTTTTGGTACTATTAGAAAATAAAAAAGCCCTCTTCATAGAACTTAATTTGCTGAAAAGGGATAAAAATAAAAAGTCAACCGACACAGTTGTTCTTGAAAAAAACTGTACATGAACATCGAAAAAGTACATTTCGAGGAAAACGGCTTCAAATTTGGAACATTATTTTTCGGAAGAAAACCAAAATTATTCTAACTTTTTTCTTCGCAACTGTAGATATCCGCTGAAACTTTTTTTGTCAAGCCCTTCATTTTTCGAACTTCTTTAATTATTTAGGTTCAATGAAAATTTCTTCCCTCTTGATTCGATTCCAATTTTTTCCCTTTTCAGGCCGTAAATGTAATTCGCTTTTCCAGCTGCTGAATAATTTGCCATTTTGCGATATTTTCTTTACTGATTATTGCGACAAATGTTATTTTAGGAAGACGCATTCATCTGATTCATTCTAGTTTTGTGTTTCATTACGTCAGCATTTCTGTAACAAATCAAGAGACCAGCAAGATCCTTGAAGATGTTATTCATTTCAAATATAATAGATTCAAAGCAATGATTACTCTTATCATGATCACACGGCTCACTAGATTGAGGGTAGCCTTCTGATTGCTTTCTAGGTTGCTGCCTTGAATGCGGTTTAATCACTCAGCTTTTCGCTGCTGTGCCTATTTTCAAGATCACGCGAACTAATTCTTACGCGTCATAAAAGGATTTTCCGTTTCGCAAATGAACCGGTCATATAACGGTAACTGATCTATTTTCTTTTACGATGAAGAGAACAAGGTTGCTCAGGTAACTCTGGGGAGATTGCAACTGTTCGAAAATTGCCTTCGCAACGTTTGTATGGTTTTTGATAATTTCGTGAGGCATTGGAAATCATTTAATTTGTACATTTGAGCAACACGAAATGAAAACAGCAATAACTAGCGTCAAGTAGCTCCGTCGAAAACATTTGCATAGATAAAAACAACGTTTACAATCGCAAATGTTAATCTAGCAGCAGCGCAGTACCGACTCTTTTTGTTCTCACATGACTTTAGAAGATCACTCGGATAATGTTAGTATTATTCGTTTTATCTCATCAGAACATTTTTTCCCAAACAATCTTTGAAGAATGGATTTTTTAGTTAAAAGAAAAAAAAAAAAGGATATTCGGGAAGTGTAATAATTTTGAGAGCAGGTGAATGGAGAATATTCAACGTGCCAAAAAATAATAAATCGTTTTTTGACTAAATTTTATTTCACATTTCCTTTACAATTCCAACCAAAAAAAGACAAACACGGATGATTAATATTAATCATTAATAACCGGTCAAACGTGTATCATTCCCCGAGAAAAATTATAAAGAAAAAAAAAAAAAAGTGTTTTATTCCATATTTAATATGTAGTCGGCAATATCTAACAAATTACAGATTAGCTTTCCGTCATTTAAAACGTAACATAAATGAAATTAAATTCGATTTTAATAAACATTCGTTGTTTGATACTTCTTATATTAAACGAGTTCATTTATATATTTTATCATCTACGGTTTTGATTGCACGCGATCGAATTCATCGCTTGCGTAGTACCGCGAATCCTGATTTGTAAGCGCTGAAAAATGTTAAAATGAAATTAACTCAACATACAATAGCGCGAACTACTACATAAACAAAACCAAATTAAGAATTTATGTTTAAATTTCAAAAAATAAAAAATTCATGCAAAAGAAAATTGACAATTATGAAATTATTTATGTGAACAACAAAGAAGAATAGTGCAAAATAAACTCAAAAAGTAAATAAATAAATAAAAAGGATTATTAATTAATGTTATAATTTAAGAACTACAAAGTTATATATAGGGCGCTTTTATTAAAAAAAATTGAAACATATTATTTAGAAGAGAATTAAAATCATATTAAGAAATCTAAAAGTGAATACGTTCGCATTAAGAAACTTTTCTAAGAACTGTCGATCTAATAATTACCGGTCCGCTACACTCTACAACGCTTCCTTTATTACAGTGGACAGATTTTCGCTAGGTTTCACCGAGCGTATTTATAAATTAAACCTGTGAACGTAATTTCACCATGATAAAATATACTGGTAAACAGTTTCGCAGTGAAAAATGTGTACTGTCGATCTCAAAGTGTGGCCAAGTGGGTCCGGGGTCCGTTACACGCTTCAATCTGTTTGCGTCTGCGTACGCTTCTGAATGAGCTTTAGTGACATTGGCTAACTTCGTATAAGTACTGGCAGTGCATGGCGGACAAAACGCGAAAGACTAAAAGATCATCAAATCAAAATTCAATTAGTGCTGTTCGACACTAACGTCTTGCAAATTGAGCATTTTTCTGCGCCCTCAACTGCCTAGAATTTTTTCAATTTGCTTTGAATACTTCGCCAGAAGTACTCGAGGTTTTGCACCGTTACGTTTTTTTTTTTTGTTTTTTATTTCGTTTTGAAAAAAGACCAAACTTGTCGTATTTTTATTATAATATTTAATCAAATTTGAAGGTCGTGATAGCATACAAAAATTTTTAAGCTCAAATCCGATAAATTTTATTATTGTTTTTATTTAAAATCAATAAACCATATGGGCACGCAACGGTACGCTATTCAAAACACGGAGCACGATGTAATCTGATTATAGAAGTATATAAAAAGACTGGCAGCGGATGAACAGTGTATGAATTATATACAGAAGGAAGCCGAATTAAAAACTAAATTGAACATTTTTCTTTTTTTTTTGGGCCTAGCTTTTACCTTTTGAAAATAATAGACCCATTTAAAAATCATCTTACACATTCTAATCATTTTATTGGCAATCATACTGCGGTTGTATTAGCCATAAAAAATAAATTAGATACGAATAGCGATTAATAATTTATTAATAATTTCGCAAAAGCTAATATTATATGTAAGATCATCTTATAAAATATATATACATGTATATATTTATATTTTTTTTGGAATTCCTGGTTCGTTTTGTCTTGTGATTTATGTAATCGATTAGAGATATTTGCGTATATTTTTGTAGTCTAATAAATGTATCTTTAGTTATTCTGGTACTTTATTGTATAGTATTGTACTCGTACATATGTAACTTATTAAATCTTCCCCTCTGATCATTCCATTTACTAGTGAAATATTGAAATAAAATTTAGAACACATTGTAAAAGTTGTATTTCATACAGATTAGCAAGATTTAATACAACTTAGCACCAAAAAAGTACTTCTTTACCATTTGTAATAATTTTAAAAATTGATTTTTGAAGTTGACATGATTGTTTTATAAATGGTAATTTAGTGCGCAACCTCAGCGCATTAATCTGTAATACAATATGCACATATATGTGTTTGTTTATTGTTGTGCATAACGTAAAGTAAAGTAAGTCCCATATAATCTTGATAAGGAATCATGGATTGTGAAGTTAAACTTTCCATAATGGTACTAAGCCCAACGGCACTAATGAGAGTAGGGAGGCCAGTGCCTTTTTCTTGGCCGCCTTTACTTTCCACCGGATAATTCTCTGGTACTCATTTATTTCATCAGATTGGATGTATACCTGGGAGCGATTCGGATCTGCAACGAGACAAGTCTCGAACTGCGTCCTCTGGTTTAGTAACCAAGCGCCCTAACCACTAGGTTACATTGATGTGTATATTATTTGTAAAGTTGGTAACCATTAAATATTCGATTTAAATAATAAAATAAATAGTTTAATTTGAGTAATTTTGACACTAAATATATCAGATGTGTCCGCGAAAGTTTACAATCTAACTGAAGCCCAAGATATTTGATCTCATATGTTCTTTTTAATATGGAAAGAAAAAAAAAAAAATATTATTTTCATACATTTACTGGAATACCGGGTGGCACATATGTACGATATCATTGTTAGAAATGTATATAGTTCGATAATTCTCAGCATTATGTAAATGTAAGAATCTTCATCGCACGTAACATCATGCTTGACTGACCGTGTTTTACAATCGCTCTCCGTGCGAAGAACAAGAGGCAATTAGAAACGGTGTTCAGGTAGTATTCCGTACACACTACTGGCGCCCTGAATCGATGTCGTAGTCTAATTGTGTCTTATTATGATTTTGTACGTCACATGTGCAAAATTCGAAAAACAAGGAGAAAAATTGCAAATATAAAATGACGTCAAAATATTTTTCTTTTTTCTAATATACAGTGCGACCCAAAGGAGGGGAAATATTCGATATAAATCAGGATTTATTTAAATTTTCCATAAAAATTACGTAACGGCTTATAGTGCAAGTTTAATTAATAATAATTTTATCCGGACTTCTTCATTTGTACGCTTTTGCACCTATATTCTCAACTATTATTACGCCGATTAACTCTCTCTACTCTCGACATTTGTTTTCAAGTATTTCCACGAAGAGAGCTCTCTTTATACATTATTTTGCACAATTCTCTTCGCTCGTAGTTTATTTCGTACTGATAACATTTTTATTTCCACGATATCATTGTTGCGGTATTGACCGCGCCTAATAGTAAGACATAAATAAAATGTTTGCGATACAGTCACGTTGCATATTCAAAAACGACAGAATTACCGCTGATTTAATAATTTATAATGCTAAAATTGAACTAATCTGAAATTCAAAGGCTTTTACTGAAATCACAAATTCCGATCTGATACGAATTAAACCGATCGTGGGACTTTTTAACTGGTTGCGAACGAAGTTTCAAAAGAGAGACCGGTTTTTAAGGATAAAATTTAACACTGCCCGGGAAGTTTCGATACGACCGCTTTGTAATCTCCGCTAAATTTGCGTACCACCATATCGGTGTGTAAAATTATTTAATGTCGCATGTTAGCGGAGAATTATTCAAAAAAAAAATCTTCGTGGAAAAGTTACAACGAATACTGAATACATTTAGGCGGCCGATGCTGCCTATTATAAAGTTTACCGGGCTCTGAGGATGAGAGACGGTTTGTTCAAAGGTTGGACGTTTTGGAGCACATCATCGTTGCGGGAGTGTAGTGCACCATTCGGAGATTAGTGGAACGGTCGCGTCATTTTGCGGTGTAATTTTGTGTAATTTGTTAGAGCTCGGTGTAAATATGACAGAATTACAAACCACTTTATGTTAACAACGTCAACGTCAACAAATAAATTTCGTGTTAAGAAGCTTTTAGCAGACAACGTACCGTCTGTGCTAAACCGCGTTTTACCTTCTTGTCAACGTGTTTCTATTTATCTCGAGCCTTCGTCTTTGCCAAAACGTTTTCTCCTATATATATTTATACATACATACATACATACATACATACATACATACATACATACACACACACACACATATATATATACGTATGTACGTACACACATTTCTTTTTTCAGTTCATCGTTTGGATTTTCCGTTTCCCGCCATTATTACCATTTTTTATTAAAAGTAGTCTCGTTTTACTATAAAATAACTGGCTGTTTTCTAACAGCTAAAAGCTCAAAAAATTTTTTTTCAGAAATAAAAAATGTTGTCCTTTTTTTAATTTGCTTGTAGGAAAATCAAAAGATACTTTGAAACTACACCACAATTCTAAGTTACAAACGGGTTACTTTCTTTTTGGTGAAAATCACGTCAATATTATCGTCAGCTGGCGACTAAAATGCACACACTAATTGAGTGCCCGAATAAATCAGTTTTGTTCTATGGATATTTACTCTGAAGTTTGATTATTCATCTGGCATCAGAAGGAATCTAATTTGTTCTCACGATGGACGTAGTATGTAGGTTTTTTTGAATCGTTAACAGACAATAATTTCGACGCGATTTGCATTGTAACGCGGTTGTTATGAAGAAAAATTGAGTTAGAAAAAGTTCATTATGAAAAGATACCACATCCATTCAAAACGCTACTAGAAAAGCCATGTTTGTAACTATGTTTAAAAAACGAAGTGACCAACGATAGTTTCAGTAGTTAAAGTGCTACATTCATTAATACTGTGTACGTTTTTCGCTAGAAAGAAAACAGCATCCGAAAAACGTTCATGCATCAAGTGTACCGTAAGTAATACGAACCGACGTCCTGTTTCCTAAACAAAGTTAATAATGTTGTTAGTCTTCTTTTGTCTATTTGACTGTTCTTAGTCAATGGTAACGACAACGTCAACGATTTCTTGATATAATCCTCTGCCGTAAGAAGCAAATTTTCTACATTCCATAAATGCGCGATTAAATTATGCGATAAATGTTTGGAACGTTGAAAACATTTCGGTAAAGCGATCAACGATGCGCCTATCGTTTAGAAAGTACTTATTTCGGATTGGGCTTTGTTGAAATTTAAATGTGATTGGATGAAATCCGAAATAAATAATTCGAAAATAGTATTCAATTTGATGAAATCATTCTCGATGAAATGTTTCATCAGAATTGAACGAAATACGCTTTAAATACATATGATGAGGGAAGATTAAAGTTCAAAACAACTGAATTATTTATTGATGACCCGAATATATAGATCTCACTCAACCTCTCATCGAATGCCCAAGTCTATCCCTCAGTCGCCAATAGATAAGCTACATAGCTGGGCTATATGCAGTGGCCTAAATTTGTCCATTTCCAAAACTTCACGTGTTAAAATCCACAAGATTCGTCTGCATAGAGTTAATCAGAAAATTCGCCTTCATCTTAATAGTTCTCCTCTTCCTCTCTCCAGCACCGTTAAATTTCTAGGTCTAGTGTTTGATTTATCCCTGTCCTGCTCTCGTCATATTTCTAAATTTAAAAATAAGTCCATGATTATAAAATATTTATCCAATCTTAAATTCAATATTGGTCTGAAGCAGCTGGTTATCATTTATAAAACCATAATCCTTTCGAGGTTAACTTACGGATGCCAGGTATACTCCTCGTTTTTATCGAACTTCTCTAGCGAGTGCTTGCTTCCTTATTCGCATACCCAGAATCTTTGATCCGTTTTTACATTATCGCGCGTAATTTAATCCTCTGGTACCTTCACCATTACGAAATAACTTCTTCTTCTAACATTGCAGATATTCTGTCTCCGTCTATCTCCAATGACCCAACTCCTAACTTAGTGAAACAAATTGTTCATAGTGGTGTGCAAGTGCCAAATTTCGACACCCCACATTACAAACTTTCTCCTTGGGAAAACATCCCTGCAAGGATAGCCGTATTCCTCTTAGACACAATGACTCATAGATCGGCGATTAAACATAACTCATTGCGTCGCCGAGGAGATCAATAGTTACCCTAACTCTTTGATCATTTATACTGATGCTGCAGAAGCAGACCCACATATCTGCCCATCTCTAACTGCTTGTGCTTATGATGTCGGTGGTGAAATGCTCGGTAAAGGAAGCAGAATTGTACGCCATATGCAGTTGCCTCGAGGCTTGTTTACAGGCAGGATATACGGACAGAAGGGTACTTTTAGTAACTGATTCTTTGGCATCTCTAAATTCGATTTTCCCCATAGAACAACATGGATATTTTGATCCTGAAGGTTAATTACGCGTTGAAGCTGCTCCATCTCGTAAGAAATCAGGTAACGCTTTTATGGGTGCCGTTAGCAGCTCCAACAATCTGCGAAGTAAAAGTTTATTTCAACAAACGTATGATGGCCGGGTGAATCAGTCAGTGGCGACACTTGCAAAAAAAAACATCGTTTAAGAAAAGTATAAAATTTACAGTCGATCATCCATGGTTTCCTTTTCTTTATCTTGCGCGTCGGGATATGCTATTTTGAATTTATTGCGAGTTGAGTACACCTCACATAACAATGTGCTTCAAAGTACTTTTCTCTTTCTCACATGTCCTTTCTGTTCCGGTTCTTCCTACCCTTCTGTGGAACACCTGTTGCGACAATATGTAGCGTTCGGTCGCTCCACGTTCGCAGGCGTTCCACTTTTAACTATCATCTTAAGTGACCCAACGCATATACGAATTCTACATGGGTTTCTTAGAGTCAACAATTTACTGGACAGCGCAAGAAATAGTCTTCTCAGCCTGGCTCACGTGCTGTAATGACTATCGCAGTTAAAAATAATACACGGGTGTTATCAGGATAGAAAAAAAATAAAATAAAATAATATAAATACATTAATATGATGAAAAATTGCATTTGTAGACGTTGCACAGATTACCAACAACTGGAAAAAAAATAATAATAAAAAAAAACAACTTTAGAGTAGGTAAAAAAACGATCCTCACAAAAATTAAAGAAAGACTTTTATTATTAATGTGATAGAAATAAAAGAAACTAATTCTTACGGTACATCTCAAAAAGAATTTTTTTTTTTTTTTTTTTATATTTATACACTATTACGAGCTGTCCATCAAGGACATTTAGTAATACGTGTGAATGAACTTAAACATGAAGGGAGGAGTACCCAATGGCACCTACCCGATTACCCCTACCTTAAACAAGGTCCTGCGGTTTCTGGCGTTTCAGTCTTCTTACATTATCGGTAACATCGAGCAATTCTCTAGCAAGAGTGTTCGGATGAGAATCGAGTCTGTCTGCGTGTCTTTTAGCGTGAACTTTGATGACATCAGCCACATAATCTATACACAAATCTCGATGTAAGGTTAGATTAGTAACATACCAGGGTGCCTTGGTTATCAACCGAAGGATCTTATTCTGGGAAGCCTGTATTACCTTCAGGTTTGACGGTTTAGCGCAACCCCAAAGTTGAACCCCGTATGTCCAGATGGGTTTCAAAATAGTTGTGTATATTAGACGTTTGTTGTCCGTTGTCAGTACACTGTTTCTCCCTATCAGCCAGTACATTTTTTTAACCCGGATATCTAATTCTTTCTTTTTAACCTGTATATGGTGTTTCCATGTCAATCGGCTGTCTAAGTGCAAACCTAAATACCTGACCGTTGCTCGTACAGGAAGATCTATGTTATTGATCTTAACGGGTGGGACTTCAACTTTTCGGTTAGTAAAATGGATATTCACCGATTTGCTTTCGTTTATCCCGATTTTCCATTTTTTAAACCATGTTTCAGCCTTCGTAAGAGCATTTTGTAGATTGTTGCTAGCTTTCTTCGGATCTTCATGTGATGACAGTAGTGCCGTGTCGTCCGCAAATGTAGCCATCTGCACATTCTCTGTCGCAGGAAAATCTGCTGTGTATAACATTTTAAAAGAATGAGATGACGAAATGGACCTGTAAAAATTATTTTTCTTATCTTTATTGCGGTAATAAATAAAAGACTTTATTCACATTTTTTTAATATTATTTCATTTTACAAATTTTAGTTACATTTGCGTGTGGACGAAAGCATAAAAAAAAAGAAAAAATTTATACGAATACAGTACGATAAGTAATGTGAAAGAAAGAATGAAGTTTTTCGTATAACCATTTTAGTTTTAAATAACCCGGTTTGATTAAGAGCTAGAAATTCTAATTGGTCGGATTTTTATTTTTATTTGTACCTTTTTATCAGTCTTTTCCAACTTAGGACCCTATAATATATCTGCAACAAAATGTGATCATAATCCTTTTTTTGGCAAACTTTCCACGGATCCAGAACTAATTAGGTGCTAATTTTCGTAAAAGCTGTTTTTGCTCTTTTCGAGATCCTAGCTTTGCAAAATTTTTCAAAAATACATATACAAGAATAAAAATAAGCAACTCGAGTTAAATGAAAGCCTTTAAAAACAGTAGTTGCATTTAGACATGAATACAGAACAAAAAAGAAAACAAAACAGTAGTAACAAATTAAACGAGCTACACGTATATAGCGGGTATGAGGTTTGAAAATAAGATAGTTGCTTACACAGGAAAAATATGGAGATATAACAGATTTACACAAACCAAAATTGACCATATATATATATATATGTGTATATATATGTTGTATATCTGTCGGAAAAAATAGGAACTTTGAATTTAACTATCAAAACCTAAATATTAAAATGTCGTATGATAATTCGTCTGCTGGTGTGTTAATCGAATCGATAGAACTAAAACAACTTTCATGTAAGAAAGAAATAAGAAAAACTTAAAAGTACAAAGTGGGAAGAAGGAAAAAGAAATGGATCTTATTGAAACAATATATGAGAACATAAAGAAAATATTTGAAAAAGCTATAAAGAGTATAGCGCCGAAAAAACAGTGGACAAAGAAATTTAAAATTACAGAAAAAATTAAAATAGATAACAATCCAACAAAATACCAAACGAAATAAATTTTATAAAAGAGAAAAAAATTAAAAATAAAACAATCAAAATGCTAACCAGCAAATGATGGTATCAGGAAAACATAGTTACAAATCAATCAGATCGTAGGAAAAGTAAAACCTTTAACGGTAGACAGATTTATAAATAAGTACTCTTGTAAAGGTCAAGGCGATAAATAAAATCGCAAACAATTATTTTAGTGAACAATTCTGAAATGGTGTAAAAATTTGAAAATGCATCGAAATCCTTCCAGCTAAAAGAGAAGATAATTACATGTAGCGTAGAACAGGAGACGGGAAATAATAGAGATTTCATCGGAAACAAAAGCTGCTGGAAGTGAAGACATAAAAATAAAAGTAAATATCATAAACGATAATCAATCGGAAAAGAAAATATCCGAGTCATTGAATGAAAAACAAGGTCAACGTACAAGAGAGGAAAAACAGTATGACCATAAATACTGCAGACGACTGCAACGAGTAAAATCATCGCAACGATATTATTAAAATATATAGCAAATCGGGAATAGCCATAATACTTGAACAGTTTTGATTAACGAAATTCAATAAGACTTTCAAAAATGAAAATTCAGTTTCAAAGCGTCAACGAGCTCACAGAAAACTAACAAATTCTATAATTAAAAAATTAAATGATAAGGAGGCAAATGGGTACGATGAAATATTTAATAAAATAATCAAAATTGTTAATAAAAATCACCACGAACTGTTATTTACAGTCTATAATAAATATCTGAAACTAAAAGAATTTCCAAACTTCTGGAAAATAGGAAAAATTCAATTAATAAACAAACCTTATAAAAACCTGCAGGATCCGTACAAACCCATAACCGGCTATTACCAACTTCGGGAAAGCGTACGAAAACATTATATGATACAAAATTGAAAAAGAAATCCAAAAACAAAAAGAATGACTACACAAGTATCAATTTGGATGTATACGGGAAAAATTTACTGAAGAGACCATAAATACTTGTATGGATATAATTGAAATGTCTGGAAATATCGTCAATGAACATTACAAAATAATTTCATTAATAAGGTTTGATGATAGAAGCGGATCGTTTGAAAGGATAAATTGGTAATTTATTTTAATCCGTTTAGAAACAGTAATATTCGGTCAGGCCTAATCAGTGTAATTAAAAGCGTTTTAAACGACAGAATAATAAGATTTTATAGCAATGACCAAGCTAGATACGAACGGATACTCAAAGCTGGTGTGCCTCAAGGATCAGCTCTCTCTCCATTAATTTTCAACATAGCTATGGCTCAGATTCATAAAGCAGCAGGATTGAAAACTAATATAAAGTTAATAAACCATGTAGATGACCTTCTTCTTAAAGCAGGACCCGGGCATATTAAAGAAACAAAAAATATCAATGATGAACTCAGAATCATTGTTCAGGAACTGAAGAAATTAGGATTAAGTGTGAATCAGAAAAAAGCTAATATGCTTTTAGTATGTAGGAAAATAAACAAATCTGAAATTAAGAAAGAAACAAAGAAAATCGTAAGAATACAAGGAGAAAAATTATTCTGTAAAAGTAAAATGAAATACTTAGGAGTAGTAATTGACGAAAATCTGAATTTTAATAGTCACATCAAATACACTTTAGATAAAATTTAAAAAAAAAGTTTTGCAAAATGATTTCTCTTTACAGAAATACTTTAAGTCACAAATTTAAGAAGAGAGAGATTCTATATTCAGCTTTATTCCGTTCGATAATAGAATATGCAAGTGTTATTTATTACTCGAAATTAAATAAAAAGAACAGTAAAAGATAAAATCAGAACAATAGAAAATATTAATAAACGTAATGTCGGCTTACCTAATTTCTTATTGTGTCACGAATGTTATTGCAGGTGTTCCACCTATGGAACTGTAATCAGAGAAACCAAACGAAATTAAAACATTAAAAATGAAAACTCACGATAAAAAAGAATTAAAAGAAGAAATTTACAAAATTGGAATTAAATATATAGCCAAGTTGCAGGGATAGTACGATAATCATCAAGTAGGGCGTTAAACGTACAAATTAGTTCCCAGCATAGAAGAACTATTATCAAATAAAAATCTAATTCCAGATTATTTTTTAACACAGTTCATAACTGGTAATGTTGTTTCCTCTTCGTGAAGGGAAATATAGGAGGGACCGATAAGGAGAAAGATGAACGATTGCAATTAATGAAGGACTTGTGCCGGGAGAATGTATCAGGATCAGACTGAATTTCTGAAAGAAAAAAATCAACAACTGAGCAGAATTTCTGCCAACCTGTTTTGAGAAGAAACCGCAAAGAAGCATCGATGAGGCGGAAATAGCAGTGAACAAGAAGGTCGTCAAATAATAGAACAATAGGAGTACAGCCACTGCCGAAGGTACGATTGAATATTTTAGAAAATCGATATTTATCATCAAGCCCAAATGTGGTGGCATCATATTCCTTTTCCCGTTTCCTTCCATTTATTTCGATTCATTGTTACGTGGAATGCTTCTGACGTCAGTGTATTTACTTGATCAGCCCATCGTAGTAGGCATCTTCCTCTGTGACGTTTTCCTTACACCTTGCCCTGTATAATGTTTCTTTCCATGAAATTTATGTTCCTGGCTATGTGACCGAAGTATTTGATCATATGATCGACATTAAAGGAAGTGAAAGTTAGATCGATAGAAACACCAAACGATGTTTGTAATATGTAGGTAAATGGTTATTAAAGAGAACAAGATTGTTGTGAATGATGACATTTTTGAGGATAATGCCATTTCTGTTATGGTCCGAATAGCTCCTTAGAGGAGAGTAGGGATTTCAATCGTTAGCTTTGCTGAACGGTGAAGTAAGGGAGTTCGGAAAAGCGGGGAAGAAAAAATTGCTGAGATCAATATCAGAAGGAATATATATATATATATATATATATATATATATATATATATATATATATATGTATATGGATATGAGCTTAGGGAGATGAGGAAAGATGCTAAAGAGACTGACATTAGGTTGAGGAGATGAACGAAAGCTATAAAAAAAAAAAAGGGAAGAATTGCAACTAAACTAAGGAAGAAAGAAAAAGCGTGCGAACGTTGATGAATAGGGAAAAGAAACCGGATAAGGTCAAGGATGAGTATTTTACGAATTGCATCAAAGCCCGCGTGGACACAGCTGCATTTAGAACAATTTCCTTTTTTAAACAATGCACAAGTCTTTGGACATGGTTTTACAAAGTGATTGCCGTAGCATTGCAGAGATCAAGAGAATGTAGTAGAAAAAAAGAGTAATAAAGCACATCAAAGTCCGCGATAATGCTTTTTAAAATGTTACATTAAGTAATAAAACGTGTACAAAACCTTACAACCGTAATACTTTGTAGTGCAGGAGGAAAAAAGGAAGTGGAGAAAAAAATACAACTAAAAAATAAACACAAGAAAAAACAAAAATGAAAACAAAAAATAATAATGGAAAATACATAAATCACTTAAACCAGTGGAAGTTATTCTGAAAAAAGCAAAAAGTTAATATAAACAATACAAAAACAGTAGAAAAAAAAAACATGCAAAACATGATAATGCACTGAATTTATTGATTTTATGTCTAAAATTAATGAATGCGAAAAAAAAAAACTGTCAAGCGATAAAAATAGTTCTTCGGTATAAACATATAGAAATACCCGATTTACAGAAAACTGAAATAGTAGCGAATTAATAGCGCTGTAACTTTAAAAAAAAAAAAATGAAAATGATGAAACCTTAAAAATGTTTAGCACAAAACCCCTATCGATTTGAATTTGTAAACATTTATTTTAAAATCGAAATACCCGATGTAAACGACTAAAAAAAAAAATCTGAAATTCGGTAAGTGCGAAACCGTCGATTTCTGGATAATGTGAAAATTTAAAAAAACTTTTAAAAAGTTTTACTATAAAACCCAAAATAAGTTCAATTTGCCGAAATTGTGAAATGTTTTTTTCTTTTAATTTCAAATATCCCATATAGAGGTTTTAGAAAACCGAAATTAGTGTGAGAAAACACTGATAAAATGGCACGAATATTGCGAGAGTTAAACGTCTATAAATACCATGTGGTTCATTTAAGTTCAAAATTTTCAAATACAAAACTCATAATTCTTAATAACGTTTTCGACTAATTAGTAACATGAAAAACTGTACATAGCTTAAAAGTGTGTAAATACAAAATCAAGTATCAAGATTCAAATTTTTCAAGTACCATTTTAGAAATACGAGGCAGAGTTCTAATTATGCAATAAAAAAAAATTAAAATATCAGAAATATTTCATAATGATTCGAGCAGTTTCGAAACCATTATCATTTTTAGGAATTGTGTAAAAATATAATTGTTTGTTACAAAAGAATTCGAGTTATTTTAAATCAAAATACTCTCGATATATTGAGAAAAAAACCATCCTAATTTATGGGTTGAGAACAGAGCATGAAAATTTTTGAAGAAATTATATAGAGACCAAAAAATCGAACAACTAAATAGAAAATTAATTTGCTGCAGAAAGAAGAAAATATTTATAAAATAATAACGAGGTAAACCATAGTGGAATAATTAAAAAAAACAAAAAAAAACAATAAATAAATAGAAATATGTAATAAAATAAAAAAGCAACAGTACATACCAAACCATAGTTTTTAAGTATTTTTAAGATGTACTTTTTTTCGCACGATACGTCCGATTTTAAACATGTTAAATAGATTAATATTATCGTCGACAAAAATATAGCAAGAAATACATTTTTTTAAAATGTGGATACAAAAAAAGAAACGAAAAAACAACAAATGATATATTCAGCAATATATCCATAAACCATTTGTCTATTGCTTTCGGTAAAGACCAAGTCGCAATATTTTCTAACCATTAACGTTTTGAATAATAATACTTTTTCATCATCAGAATGAAACACAATGAATCAGGAAAAAACCACGTCTTAAATAGATAAGAAATGTTCCCAGATGAGCTGCTAATTGATCACAGTCTCTTTATTTACGGAGAACGATCAATAACTTCAATTCGAGTTGATTTTTAAACCGTCATCATCGTTTTAAAATTTTTACATCTTTCGATTTCAATCGCTTCTCTAATTACTCGTTTACTTTTTGACCTTAGCTAATATTTTCGGGTCGCTAAACTTCATTTTCGGAATTAGCCAACTGGTAACTAAATTTCAAAGGTAGGTGACGCGCCAACTCGTAACCGAAAAAAATCAGGTAATTTCTTTATAGCCCTAACACATAAGCCCCCTCATCGTCAACGACAGCATTTCTTTGGGCCAGTGCTTCTCTCAATGTTTTTTTATCATGCTCCAAAACTTACATTTTTGAATTTCTATCTAGGTAATCATTTTTATAAAAAAAAACAAAAAAACAAGTGCAAATTATATACAAGTACGTTTAAAAAAACTAAATATTTTTAGTTTAATTTTTATAGTACCCGCTACTTATACTATAATTTCTTTTAATATAAAAATTTTGTTTTAACAGGAAAATATTTTTTATTTCCAAATTTTTATCGTGATCGTGTTCATCAATATACTTATATTAACGCGTATATATATATATATATATGTATGTATGTATATATATATATATATGTATGTATATATATATATATATATATGTATGTATATATATATATATATATATATATATATATATATATATATATATATATATATATATATGTGTATGTATATAAAACACCGATATGTAGAATTAACATACACTTGTGAATTGTTTTCCTTTTGTAGAAGCTAAAACTAAAATGAAACAACGGCCTACTAAACTAACTCGAAATAGGATTGTTACAAATACAAATTGTACATATCTCGGCGATTTTTTTTTCTTTACAGGAGTCTTTTTTAGGAAGATGGCTTCGGAAAGGGATCAATAATGATTCAAACATTTTTAAGCGCCCGTATATGTACATTTACAGGAATGCTGCGAGAAAAACATATCATAATGACATTTTGAGTTCAAAATGGGAATATTTCCGATTTATTTATTATTATGCCAATTTTTAATTGATCTTGTTTTATATTATATTTGATTACGTAATTTTCATTTTTATTTCTTAGTAATTTAATTTCTCATCGATAAATTAAATTTACAAATGTTCGCTTACAAAAACGATTAACGTGTATTTTCAATTATGTAAATAAAATAGCAGCGATGATGCGGTTAATAATTTGATATTACCCTGTGTAAGTGAATAATAATTTGTTGTTTTTTGACACAGCCCAATGAAATTCAAACTGTCATCTTCAGTTCGATACTTAGTTATTAAGAGTTTTACCTGCTCAGGAGGAAATAAAAAAGAGTTTGCACATTTCCTAGTTGGTCCCCGATATAGGTCAGAAAAAAAGTTGAGAAACATACTGCGGTCGAAATTATTCACTTTTATAAGGTTTATTAGATACCTTGGTGATCGATTATTAGAGCTACTAGTTGGCCAGCATCGCTTGAGTTCCGGCTACCGGTTGGCCAATTACTCGGAGACGTATTTTCGTTTGTAGCCTGAAACCGCGGACAGAGCTTTCATCATATCGACCGATTAGCTTGCTCTCCTCTTTATCAAAGGTTTTGGAGAAGTTAATTTTAAATCGTATTGATCCGGTTATAAGTAACCGAGATGTGCTACCAAATCATCAATTTGGTTTTCGCACGGATCACTCTACGATTCGTCAGTGTCACCGATTAGTTGACGCAATTTCGTTAACGTTGGAGAAACGCGAGGTATGTTCCGCGGTGTTTCTAGATGTCACGCAGGCATTCGATAAGGTCTGGCATCCAGGATTGCTGTATAAATTGTGGCAAATTCTTAATGAGGATATTTATCTATTACTCAAATCGTACTTGTCCGAACGCTCGTTTGTAGTTAAAATAAAGGATTCACTCTCGGAAATACATTCAATCAGATCGTCAGTACCTCAAGGCAGTTTGCTAGGGCCTTTAATGTATTCCACCTATACTGCGGACGTACCAATTTCTAATCTAACGTTACTAGCTACATTCGCTGATGACATTGCGATACTCGCATCTAATACGAATGTTACGTATGCAAACGCTGCTGTTCAAAATCATCTGAATAGGCTAGAGAAATGGGCGTGCCTCTGGCGCATATCGTTCAACCCAACTAAATGTCGTCACATTTTATTTACAAACAGACGAGTAAGATGTTCACACTTGAAATTTGAGAACTCGCAAATTCCAAAAGTAGACTCCGTGCGCTATCTTGGAATGCATATGGATAGACGATTAACGTGGCGTGATCACGTGGAAAATACAAGAAAATCTATAATAATTAGGGCTAGGTTGCTATGGCCGCTGCTAGGACGAAAATCAGTTCTAAACCTGGCCGTAAAGCGGAATGTATATTTATCGGTTATCGCTCCAATGTGGAGATATGGATTAGAGCTATATGGAACAACATGTCGAAGCAACCTCCTTAGGATACAGCAACAGCAGTCCAAGATTCTCCGTACAATGGTATCTGCGCCTTATTTCGTATCCAACGACACATTGCATGCGGACTTGAATGTTCCATACGTGAAGGATGTTTATGCGGAACAGTACAAAAAGTTCTTTGAGAAACTTCAGTTTAGCTCGAATCCACTTATATACCGAATGTTCACTATTGATCTTCCAGCCAGATCCAGCCGGCGACTGAAAAGGAAAAAGTGGTGCCGGGATGCACTTCCGATAACTTAAGCGCTATTATATTGCTCTCGGAGACACTACGCATAATCGTTATGTAGTGTGAAAATAAATAAATTAATAAAATAAAAAAATAAATAAATAAATAAATAAATAAATAAATAAATAAATAAAAAAAAAAGGATAAATAAACCATTTTCTTCTTAAGACCTGAATTGGGCATTTCGTTGGAACTGTCAGGTTAATATTCGTTTCCTTTTCCTTTTTCTATTCATTCCACTTTTCCCCAATTTTTCCCCCCTTTCCTTATATTCTTATATCACCATTGTTTATGGCAGACTGCTGTCGGTACAATGAAAAAAAAAAAAGAAAAAAGCCTGAAATAGTCAGTTGGCGTCCGCCATTCATTTCGTGTTGTGTGCGAAGTATATACGTTCGACTAGCGAGGATTTTTCCGCTAGTGTTTCGGCAATCTGCTTTATATTCCTTAATTCTTACTTTATGTAGAGAGCCCTCCCAGTTTGTTCCATGTAATTCAGATCATACTAGCACAGCATTTTATATAGACATTGTTACGAATGAATGGTGTGACGGCAGTTTTGAGATACATGTTGGCAAATGGCGTATACATGCAAAGCAAATAAATAATATGGCTAGTTATTATGTTTTCGGTCTGTTTACGTATCGAAAATATTATATCAATGTTATGTAAGTAGAGATAAATGCATAACACTCCTGCCGCATTCGTAAACAAAAATACTCTGATAAATAATTATGTATAAAATAGAAATAGAAATTAATAAAAACAATAAGTAATTAGTAAACCCATAAATAGCGAGAACATCTTTTAAAATTGAACATTAACTAAAATATGCTAGAAACGTCTCGTTTCGGTAGAATATTCTCCAACTTTAGTACTTCAAACGAGAAAAGAAAAAGTGTGTTTACCTGGATATACATATGTATGTGTAACTAAACAGAGACCTTCATAATCGCCTATCCGCTAATTTACGAAAAGGGGAAATCAAAGAAATCTGTCTGTCTGTGAAATAGACTGCAAATTAAATGCTTGAAATTAATAGGAAATCATAAAGGAGAGACCGATAGTGAAATAATTAAAAAAGAAAACGTAGTGAGCATAAGAGGAATGTACTTATTACTGAAGATATGGGAGTACATATCAGCCGAAAAGAAAATTGAATTGGAGGAAAGAATAAACACAGAATACGAGTTGAGAGAAAAACTTTCGTACCAATTGCCGTTAGCAAGAACAAAGATGGGGGAGCAAACGGATAAATATATTATAACTCAGATGTTGAATAAAATACCCAAAGAAATAATAAAGAAAGAAAAAATAGGGGAAAGAAAAAGGAAAATAAAGGAATGGCTTCAGGAAGAAGAAAATATAAAAAAAATAATAAACATAAAATAAAAAGACAAAGCGCAACAAAAAAAGCTAGGAAAAAAAACAAAAAAAAACTGAATATAGAAAATAGAAATAAATTAGTAATTATTGATAAGTAAAATAGATAGATTAAGTAAATATTACACGATCATGTATATGTATAAGTTAATTTAAGATGGTAAAATGTCAAATAGGATAATTCGTCGACAAGCGTTTTAGCTTGACGAAAATTTTTGTATGTAAAAAATTATAAATACATATTTTTTCAAAAAAAAAAAAAAAATCTACACCGCATAAATAGTCCACACTGAAAATTGTTCCGAAAATACACAGCTAGATAGGTTTCTGCAGGTAACATTTTCCGTCTATATTAGTCGAACTATTTTCGTCTTGCGAATGTTTCTTCTACCGGGGAAGATTAAAAGGTTCTCTTTGCGGCGTAATTATCTGGTATGCGACGTCTCGCTATGACGGTAATTAACGATAAGGTGTAGTAGATAATGAAGCGGAGGATTAGCCGAATGGCACAGTGGTGGTGAAGTATCACGGTCGGAACAGTTGAATTGCAAGAAGAATAAAGCGTGAAAGAGAAGAGGCGTTGTGCTGTTGTTGGCTTTGATCGGTCGGTTTAGATAAATCGCGCCGCCAACTTGACAGAATTGACGGCGATAATGATCTTTGACAGTTAAATCGGTTCGGAACAAAAGTCGGCCGACTAATGGCTTTCCTGTGCCCGCTCTTCTTTTGTTCAGAAACATGACGAAACACTTCTTTTTCTAGAAGACAGCTGTCTACGAACAGATGACTGAATGTTTGCCAGCTGACCGTGACTAATGTCGTAATAATTTCTTTTCATTTCGCCTTCAAATGTGTTCTCAACCGTCTATACTAATTGATATATTCACCGCTAACGATGTGCTCCAAGTGAACTTGTCTCTTACACGTTGATTTGTCATCTTCTGATATTTCTTTTTTATCCTTTGACTATAGAGCGCACGACTAGTTCTTCGGTCGGATTATGCCAAAATTCGTTGCAGATGTTAAGGAAAAATTAGTCTGTTTGTAATGGCGAATTTGCCCGATATTTCGGTTGCCACTATTCAGCGGGAATTATGATAATCGTATAGCTTCAAGAACCATGTAAAGATAATTTTTATAATTTTCTCATTTTATTTCCGGACTAGATGATCTTATCAGCAATTCATAAATTTGGCCAATCTTGTTTAAAAATTCTGTTTTATCGGTGTGATTTAAAAGTGAATTTTTTTTTAAATACATACATAGTTCTTTCCGGTTTTGTGAATATACATCCTCCACATTAACCACGGGCTCTGGTAAGTGGTTAAAGAGTTGTTTTTTTTTTGTTTTTTTTTTTTGGCATTTGTCCGTAATGCGCACATAAAAAAACGATATTTTTACACGTTAAAACTGGCCGCGATCCATTAGACTACACACGCAACCCGAATCCATCTTGTTGTGTTGTCAAATGCAAACGATTATTATTTGTTAACAAAAGTAGAATCAGTTTTTCTTTCTGCAGTAAAATCACATCGCCAACACTAATGGAAACTAACCTGAAACAAAAAAACAAAATCGATACTTTACGTTACGAATATTGAAAGCTCCAATTTTTTGATAATGTTTTTTTTTTTAAATTTCTAGAGATGCGCAATTTCACACGTACTAGTCTAGACAAGTGACTGTCGGGTATCATTTGTAGTTACGGAAACTCAATGTACATATAATAATCGTGCACTAATTTGGTTTTTTAAAATATAATCTCTTTTTTTAAATAGCTAAAATTTTAGGTTTAATAATTTTTACTTTGGTATATTTCTATTAACAATGCGGAAATGCCAGTAGATTGCGTGTAACGTAATAACATATAATAAGATAAAGGTAATAATATTTCTTGTTTTAGAAAAAAAAATTAGGAGGTACATTAGAGGACTTAGCTAATTGGCTGCTTTATTCTCCAACCCTTCAGATTTGTAATTATTTGATGGCTTTGCCAGCGAGGTCATCAGCCTAAGAAAAGGGAGGAGAAGATAATAAATTCATATTCATATTCTTATACGCTTAAGGACAAAAAGGACAGAAACTAATTCAAGAGCAGAAATAACTCAAAACAGAGAGAAATAAGAGAATACAAACAGCACTATCAGTAGTAGGAATATCAAGTTTTAATAGTGAAGAATAGGACACTTGCTCAACAGAGAAGGCTGCACATTCAAATAAAACATGATATCAGGATTACAAGGAAAAAGTATATGGAAGGGGTGTGAAAAGGACAAAATGGAGCAGATGCAGATGAAAATCGACAAAATGATGCAGAGAGGACATTATGGTTAAAGCAAAGGGGACAATTAGCGGAGATTGCAGAGCCTTTAAAAGAGGGAAAATCAAGGAACCATGGACGAGCAGAATGAGATGGCTGAATAGAGATGTAAACGGAAGCAGGGTTAGTAAATAAAGAAGAATAGGAGTTGAGTCATAATTTGGAATGAGCGACTGATAAAAGAAAAGCAATGTTCTGGACTGAAAATGTGTCCAAAAGTGTACTCCTGGAAATGAAAGAACCGACTAAGGAATCTACTATCCCATTACCCTGAATACCTAAATGACCAGAAATTCACAGAAGGTCGATCTCAATTGAGTGAAGAAGGAAATGATCGCGTTGAAGAGAGAACAAGAAGAGGAGATGAAATAGCTTGCAGAACATTTTTAAAATCTGAGATAATGACAATTTTATGAAAAACCAATGATGAGGAAACCAAAAGAACAGTGCATTAAATAGTAAGAGATTCTACATAGAAAACTAAGCAAAACGAAGGAAGCTTGTAGGGTTCAGAATAACTTAAGGTGGAACGAAAAAAGGAAGAATCGACTCGGCTTAGTCCTTTGGAACCTTCAATATAGATAGTGCTGTGTGTAGAAAATAGAGATTCTAAAATACTGCAATATTTAACTTTGGCGTCTTGTTGAGGAACAGATTTAGAACAAAACAGCAAAGAAAGACATTTAATAGGACGAAGGAAACTGGAAAAACTCAAAAATAAATAAGGAAGTTTATCATGACTATAAATAAAAGGCGAAAATGGAAGAAGGCGAACAAAAATCAGGAATAAAATTGGAGTTTTATTCGAGGAAAATCGTCAATTATAAAGGATAAAGGAGTAAGAAGAAGGAAGTGAAAAGGAATAAACAAACAGGCGCTAAATCAAAAAGCGATAACCCAAATAGTATCTACGAATTAAGAAAGGAGAAATGTGGAATACAACAAGGATAGCCGGAACTGGGATAGATCTTAAGGCGCTAAGAAAGAGACGAAGACAGGTATTTTGAATGCGATCTAATTTGGAAAGAAGAGACCTGGAAGAATTGCCATAAATAAAGCAACAGTAATCCAGACAAGAGCGGATAAATGATTTGTAGAACATGAGTAGGATACAAGCGGATCGTCTCCCAAAATTAGTATGAGAAAGAGCTTTTAACGTATTTGCGCGTTTTAAGAGAAGATACAGATGATTAATATGATTATGAAAGGAGATACCGCTGCCAAAAAAGATTTCTAAATAGCGAAAACAATTTACAAGAGGGATTATACTGCTATTTAAGGTAAGAGTAACCAAAGAAGGATCAAAGGGACACAGAGTAAAGACAACAGATGTGTGATTTAGGAGGAGAAATAGAGGGATGAATGTTAGAAAGAGCATTTTCTAGTAACACTAGAGAGCTTTGGAGATGGGAATTATCTATCACTGCATTTTAAGGAATAGATGCGCATATCGTCAGCAAAGAAAAACGAAGTAGAGTTAAAAAGAATAGAATCGATTTTAATAAAACATATATTAAAGAGCGTAAGACTAAGACAGAAGCCCTGAGGCAACCTCCAAAAGATTAACCTCGTGGCAGAATAGAAAGGAAAGAAAATAATTACAGTTCTGCAGTGAAAGAGAATAATAATAAGAGAAGCAAAGTGGACGGGAATGTTAACTGAGAGCGTTATGCCAAAGAGTGTTGGGAGGTGAACATTATCAAAGGCAGCTGAAATGTGAATTTTTGTAAAATAAAAAGGTACTGCAATGTTTACACTTTTTAATAAAGTTATATGAATACGTTGAAAAAAAAAGTTGCACTAAAATATCTCAAATTTCGGAACACCTGGCAGATAATGTATGTGAAAAAAATATTTTAAATTAAACGCTGTTTAAAATGGCAGTTGTTTTTTCAAATTTGTGTTTCAGTGATAACTAACATTAATAATATTTTAAGTTCATTTCTTTTCTTAGAATAAAACGTTCAATAAACTTATTTAGTATTACCAGTATCTGATACAAGTACTATGTTAATTATGGGAAGGATGTTTGTAGTTTGCAGTCGTTTAATTTTAATGAAAATATACAAATAAATTAAACTATACATTTACACATAATGAACAGATGGTAAGGGCGAAAACAGGGTTTATCACTAAGCAAATCTTATTTTTAAAAAAAAAAAATGGAAATTAAAAAAAATAGTTTTTACATCACCAGGTATTAATGACAGTTATCCTATATACTGGGTTTTAAATGGTTGAAAACTATGAAAGTAGTTGACATTATTCTGCCAACTGTTCCAGAATCAGTACTTATACACTCTATTTTTGAAAGACAGAGTTATTGCTAATAGTGTATAATACAACCAGATCTAATGAAATTTGATTTAAGTACAGAATTTAGTTTGTTTCACAGCAACATTCAAATTCTTATTTCATGTTTTAAAATAAGCCAATGAAATCTGATAAAATTTAAAGTTATTTAATACTTACAAGGAGAGGTCACGATCTGCGGGTCACCGATTTTGATGAAACTTTGCAGATCGATAGAAGACCATGAGTATATAAACTTTGTAAAATATTAGAGTGCAACGTTTTGATTTACGCGAGAAATTTAAATTTTTAGAAGCCGAATTTAACGGATGATATATATAGCCGTTTAGACAAAAATATGCAATAAATTCCAGATTATGTTTATATTTATTTTATGCAAAATAATTCGGAAGACTGGTTATTCCAAAATGAAGTATATTAAACAAAAAAATTATTAAAAAACAATAAAATAATTTTAAAAAATCAATTTTTAATTTCATAAAAATTTAAACATGTCATTTATTACATTTATATACTATAAAAACACAAGTTACGTTGTATATGTTTTGTGGTGTAGTGGTAAAAGTGACGTCTATTTATATATACTTGGAAGTAAGGTGTCCAGGTTCGAATCCCCCCTCGTGGTGTTCCATAAAATTTTTGATTCTTATATTTTAAATTATTAATTGTTATTACCTAATTATTTCAATTATTTATACATAACTATACAAATATAATAAAGCGTAAGATGAATATGTTTTATACACAACGAATTCATTATATACATATGTGTATATAAATATAAATAAAAAAATATACTCATCTACATATAAAATAAGAGAGTTGATGAATGTCAGTTATAATTAAAATGCTACAAACTTAATTTTTATTTACATAATTTGGGGTGACATGGATCGTAAAAACAAATAAAACAGCAATTCCTGCAATAAATGAATTATTACCACAAGTGCAAAATTCTTTTAATTTTTCATTTGAAAAACAAATTTCATTTACATTTAAAAATATTTCACGTTTATCTGAATGTTTAGAGGGAAGCCATGCACAAAAACAGTCGTTAAATAATTTAAATGTTTAAAAATTGTTATTATATTTATATAGTTATGTATAAAGAATTGAAGTAATTAGATAATAACAATTAATAATTTATAAGAATCAAAAATTTTATGGAAAACCACGAGGGGGGGGGGATTCGAACCTGGACACCTTACTTCCAAGTATGTATAAATAGACGTCACTTTTACCACTACACCACAAAACATATACAACGTAATTTGTGTTTTTATAGTATATAAATGTAATAAATGACATGTTTAAATTTTTATGAAATTAAAAATTGATTTTTTAAAATTATTTTATTGTTTTTTAATAATTTTTTTGTTTAATATACTTCATTTTGGAATAACCAGTCTTCCGAATTATTTTGCATAAAATAAATATAAACATAATCTGGAATTTATTGCATATTTTTGTCTAAACGGCTATATATATCATCCGTTAAATTCGGCTTCTAAAAATTTAAATTTCTCGCGTAAATCAAAACGTTGCACTCTAATATTTTACAAAGTTTATATACTCATGGTCTTCTATCGATCTGCAAAGTTTCATCAAAATCGGTGACCCGCAGATCGTGACCTCTCCTTGTTAGTAACAAATTAAAAAATAAAAAAATTAATGACACAATGGTTGCTGTGAAATATAATCAGTCACTGGTCATTTTAATGATGAATTCTGAATTGGCACAATCACAGTAAACATATATGCAAGGCTAATCTGACTTAGTAACCTTCACAGATGTTTGTGACAAAGGTACTTTTTTTTTTTCATCATTGTCAATTCAAATCAGATTGAAAGAGTATGATTAATTGCATTTTATTATAAATTGCATTCTGATTAGAGTGGCGGTAGTCAATCATAGACCACCGCAAGAAGAAGCGCGTACCTGAATGGTCAATTTAGCAATCATGAAAAGGAGAGAAGAAATAGCAAAGGATCTGATAGTTTTAAACAGTTGTGGTATACTAATCTCAAGTATTGTTTCAATTCTTCATTGGTCGTGGCATATAAGAGTCGTCTGGTGTGGTCAAGTATTCAATATAAAAAAAAACCGGTGAGGTGCGTGCGAGGATTAATAATCAGTCAAAATTTAACAAGAATTTCGGCTCCAAATTAAAGGAACCTATTATTCAATCTGTGCAGCTCCAATCACCAGAAAACTGCTGGACATCCAAAGAAACCTATCTCAAATCATCGCGATAACAGCGATATGTATAATTTTATATTAAATTTAAACAATCTTTTTGATAACTGTATCGTTGTTGGTTTGTATGTATTTAACATTGTGTTTTTCAACGGTCAACCAGTACTGAAAGATCGATGCAGGTCTAGTTTTCAATACAATACATAAAAAATTCAAATAATCTCATTTTTTTTTTTGATAATAATAAATAATTAACTTTTCTATAAAGAGACCATGGCGGCATCCCTGGGGGCATACGATTACCGTTACAATATAAATTTTAATTGCACGGAAAACATTAAATCTGCATACCGAACGCAGCATCGTTGTATACATATATAAGTTGCCTGCTAAACGTTAGGAAAATCATTTTATATAATTGTGTCGATGAAATGTTGAAAAAAAATTCCTTGGTTGCCTACAGGGGATGAAAAAAAAGGACGACAAGTGCCAAGTAGTATACGCATAATTATTTGCCATTCGTTTTTCAATCCATTTTAATAAATTATAATGGCATACATAAACATTCTAGTTTTGTTCAATTTTAGCGTATTCATTATTGGTTCGTTATTCTTTAAAACTTTTACTTACTTATTTCCTCCTATTGATCAAAATAGCTTCTTAAACTCTTCTATGTTCCGTTCGCTTTTTTTTCTTTCCTATGTTTTACTTAGAAATTTGAAAGTTATTTCAATGCAAATCGGATAGTCAGAAACAGCTACAAACTGAGAACGCTCGAACAGCGATTATCCTTGTTCGTTTCTTTTGCGCCTCATCATCAGCTGACAATCGTGAATACCGGAAAGAATTGACTTTTCAGAGAAATAATTGTGATTATTTGCATATATGATAAACCACAATTTGCAGGAGTACATTCTTTTATAGCTTTCAGAAGTATAAACACCTTCAATGTATTTTTGGTAGTCTAACACTTAACAATGCTGCATGTTGCAATGGTAGTGGGGCAGAATTCTCCTGCACATGGTGAGCTTTAGCTAGGAGCGAAGACCCTAAATTTTTAACTGTTGGGTTAATCTGTAGCAGTACGTACCTGGAATCGGTATAATTGTGAATTACAAAAAATATAAAGGTGCTGTACTTGTGCACCGTGTATATAAAATTATAAAAAAATATACCGATAATAATGGGTTTTTTTTTGTATAAATTTTATTATATTTCTATGTTCTGTCTTTAACTGTTCAGCCTATTACACAACTCTACACGTGAAAATGCAATACGGTTTCCTTGGCAAAAGCCAGAATTTAGACTGTAACGTCAGAAATGTTGGAGAGTATCTCGTGCATAGGAGCCTCTATATTATGCGCTCGCTGGTGTTGCGCAAGCTTCTTGCAATTATAAATGAAATGCGTCAAAGTTGGTTCGTTTCGGGCAGTCTACATACGGGATAGCGGCGGATTGTTAGTATATATATAAAGATAGCTGTGTGACGCAGCAGTTTGTCTCGCGTCTGGAGACGATTGAGGATTGAATATTCTTTTTTGCTTAAGTGGTTGATTTAACGTTTCTCAGGAAAGTTTTTTCTACCATCCACTTAGAACTCTATTCCTGTTTTCGTATCCTCATAAATATATGGGATAAATGACATGGCGGAGGGGGGGGGGTAGATTCTCTGTCATTAGTGCGTATATTGCAGAGCGTGCTGCGAAGTCAACTTCGTTGCCCTTACGTACTCCGACCGGACTCGGAATCCATAGGAACGACACTTCGTATCCTGTGCAGCTTATATATAAATCAGCCAGGATCTTTGCAATTACTGGGCTTTTACTATCTCGACGGCACATTAAATGCAACGAAGCCGGTGAATCTCCTTAATGAACAATACTCGCCGGTAATGATGTTTATTTAATTCGACATGCTGGATTACATAATTACACGTAATTCCGCATCCAGGGGATGATGTACAGCCATCATTCAATCGGACCGTTTTCGATTTGATAGGAGTAGACTGCTGCTGCTCTGCCGTCAGCTGCGATGGATTTTGCTCCGTTAGTACGTACATGTGTATAGTTTTGATATCTCTCGATAGTCTCTAAAATAAGGTTTGTCGGATTTTCTCACGCTGTGGATGTCTACCATAGTCAGTGAGAGGTAAGTCACATTGTACGTGTCAAAAGGCTACCGGTATCAGCGTTGCATAATTCAGAGTGGTTTTCGGAATGGACCTTACATTATAGTCTGATAATGTTTTGAGAACTACCGGCGCGGGGTTGCTGGAAAAAATGTAATTATACGGCGAGTATTCCTTACTACGTGGAAAGTGTTTGTCACAACTTAGTCTCAGAATGTGAGTTCACCAGCTGTGGAGTACAGCTGACAGCCATAATTGATTTTTCAAAGAATTAACGATTTATATACATACATATTGTAACGGTTCTAAACGTTTACTTGGTCCTCACGGATGCCAACCACGAGGTTTTAAGCTCGTGGATTTGATTTAATTTTTGTTTTTATCAAAATTTTAAAATATGACGATTTGAATAATTTACTTTCTGAATTTTTGAAATAAACAATATATTATGTAAAAGGGACACCTATCTTTCTTTACCGGTCGACCGCTGAAAAACACACGATTAATTTACGAATACGCCAACGAAATAATATACACGATTAATTAAATCTAAACTAAAATTGTACGTAATTATCGGCGGTGGTCGGTGGTCCGTGAATCGGCGGTTCGTTGATTGGCTGATGAATTCGAATAGTCGGGCTCTTATGTTTGGATTCCGCGATTCGTTTCTGTTTTTCCCGAAGTTAACAATTTTCGTTATTAACGATTTTTGGTCACCTTTACCGGTACGACCGAACACTTTAACCAACGATAGGTAGACAATTTCTTATAACACGAACTCTTCGGAGGTACAAGACACAACTCGGTGGCGGTAGAAAACGACTCCTCTGACTGACGGTAAGACTCAACTGCCTTTCTCGCTAAAATCTTTTCCTGGATTTTCCAAAATTTCGACCGCCTACCCGACCGTGACCGTCGGACTTGGCCGAATCAGGTAGATCCTTTTTGTTTCCTGCGGGATGATGATCGGCTGGTCCCGCCGACAACAGTTCCAAGCACGCGCAGCTCATTCGCTCTCGCATCATTTACTACTAAATCGTGGTTATTGTATTATTTTTATTTTCTCTGTCTTTTTATTAGTTCCATATAATGGACACATTACAATACATTAAAGAGGAACTTTGGATTTATCATTTAGAGTTAGAGATGATAATATGTACTATAATGTTTTATAAAATTATATTCATTAATATTATCCCAAAATTTCATTAAAAAAAAAAAAAAACAAAAAAAAACAATTTAATATCTTTTCGGATGATGTTAAAAACATTTCTTAAGAATCATAATGTGACTGACAATAGAAAAAAAAAACCCCAAAACAATCCTTTTTAAATGTGCAGTTTCGTATATTGCGCAATAACCGGAAAAAAGTTTGACCAGAAGAACATGTAAGAACATATTAAAAAGAATGCGATGCACTCTAAAGCTGACTCGAATGATCGAATAAGTTTCAGCGAAATCTAACAGGTATAAAATTATAAGAAAAAGAAAATTTATACCGGATAAAGCGCAGGTGGGAAAAGGAAAAAACGGTGAAAAAATAACGGTAATAGAATAGAACCCGGTTCGAATCTCGCTGACGCACGTTTGACTATATCGAATAATTTCACTTGTGCCGGGTTGATGCGCTATTAAATTGTTCGAAAAAGACAAACAGTCAAAATTTGTCACGTTAAATTAGTTCTCGGATGATATTTTACTCGCAAATAATTTTAAAATTATTTGCGAGTAAAATGAAAGCCTTAAAAAGGTAATGAGAAATGAATGAAATGCGAGAATAAAAAATGGGGGTAAAAAAATTCCTAGAGCATATAACGGGCTAAAGGATGAAGAAGAAATTTCCGTCCGATGTTAATGGGGCATAAAGTAACGAGCAACATAGGCAGCAGTTAAAATTTATCTCGACGATGCCGTATCGTGTTGTCGCGCCATACGTATCAGTCAGTTAGTCAGTTTTAAATCCACGCTGCCCTGAGAACTATATTATCCTACACTTTAGACGTTAGTATAAACAAAAAACGAAATCGTACTTTTTACTTTGTTTCATTATTATTATTTATCGCTATTATCTCCCCTCCCCCAGCCTCCGTCGTCTTTGAGGCTCGTTTTAGCTTCGAGCATTTATTTATTTTACCGACTCTTGTTCTACTTATGGACTGGCGATGTCAGATGATAATTTGGTAGCGACATACCGCAGCGCCGAATTGTGTCTATCTATCGTCGACATGTATATACGTTTATAGGAAACGCGGGGGCGAATGCATCGCGGGCGGGGGGAGGGGGGAGGCCGTAACGCAACGTCGTCAGTCGGGACGATTTGTGGCTTTACTTTGTTCGTGACAGACAAGACGTCTTTTATTCATCTTCCCGGAGACGTGAACCTATAAATTACTCGCGCCACTGCAGAACCAGAAGGAAAGCCTTACAAACAAGCAACGCTATCTCTCGACAGCTTGATTAACTGCTGCCGCAGCAGCCAGCACACTCTGCAGCCCAACTTCAGCAGCAGGCCACCTCATCATCTTCACCAGCGCGCTGACGTGCCGCGATGGTAATCTCCCTGTCTTCCTTTAATGCGTCTTCCGCAACGGAAAGGCAAGAAAGAAAGAAGCAAGAAGTGCAGAAATAAAAAGGAAACGAAATAAAAACTAGTAAAATAAACGTAAGCGCAGTCATTTGCTTTGAAAAACGTCTCCGGATAAAATAAATCTTTCTTTTTCTATTAGACGTGCTTATAATTCCATCTCTCTCTCATTCTCTCTCGTATTCTCTCTCTTTTCTGCGACCTATTATCATACGTTTCCATCGGCCTGTACCCCAAAAAGATCGGGCGCGTTTAAATTGAAAACAAATATTTCGCCGTGAGCGCAATTTTCCCATCTCGACTTTAATTGATAATGTAACTGTACGGAAAGAAACGAAAACATTTTAAAAATAAACAACGGAAGGTAGTTTGAATTCCCGGAAGGAAAATCGGGAAATTACGAAACTTGCCAAAAAAAAAAAAAAAAAAAACAACAAATTTTAAATCAATTGGGAAAACCTAAGTGTGTAGTATCATTGGTGAGGTCGGAAAATGTGTTTCGCCTTTCTTTAATAGAAAATGGGATTAATTTCTCGCATGCGTATCAATTGAGCGGGCTACTCTCTACGTTAGCACTAAATAAGCGAAATATCAACAGTAAGAGCGGACAAGTTTAGGCGAGGTTGAGGTTGGAAAAAAAGGTTGAATTCCAGGCGGGGTCAATATAAATAGGCGACAAAATTTGCATACAGTACGCAGTATCCCGTCAAGATGTAGCTCATCAGATTTGCGGTAAAAAATTCTACGAGGCGTCGACCGAAAATAAAATTTTCGTCCTCGTAATCTACATTGCACGTACCCGAAGCTAAACGCATCGTCAATCTCACGGAATGCGGTATAGTTGCCGTTTAACGGGAGGACAATTTCACGTTAGCGGAACATGATGGTAGGCATTTCCGAAGATTCGGTGGTAAATTTACAGTTGACCGCGCCTCCTGCTAGATATCGATTGAAAGACGGATAGATCGCAGACTTATGTGCTGGACAGGCCGACCGGTGGGAAATGAGTAATAAGAAGAGATAATATTGCATGGGGTTGACGGAAAATTTAAAAGAACGCAAGGGAGTACAGGTGGAAATGTTTTGTAATCCGAACTAGCGGTGAATGAAAAGGTTAATTCTCGGAAGCGAACGAAATAAATGTTTGGACTAAAAGAAAACCTTCGATTATATTAAATTTACTACTCGCGTTTTCGGGAATTTGGAAGTTTATCTCGCATGGCGTTCTACCGCCAGTGGCGAAAGCAGAATTCAGTTCTGGGATTGCCGTTTCAAGGTAATTTCCTTCGGTTATTTTCGAATTAAGATAAATCAACCACCATATGGTCTTTAGTAGTTTTTGTTGCTTTTTAATCATGATTACGGAAGAATGAGAGACGAAAAAGAGATATTACAATATTTGCCGTTGTTTTGTACACGAAGAAACGATGAAATTCCGCGAATCGTAAACCAGAGAATATCAAAGGAAAGTAAATTGTTTACGGATGTCTGAATGACCAAAAGCGGATTAAGATTTTTTTGTTTTTCGGGTTAATTCTTAGCTTTGACCCAATCATTTGATAGTATTGCAAATTTAGATTCTGAGGCGATCAGAGACGGAAAGCGCAACGGATTTAAAGAAATTACCGCTGCAGCTGGGAAAGAGAGGATGAAAGAAGTGCTGTACAGGAAGATAGATAAGATTTGCGAATACAGAAGAGGAACGTGTTTGCTAATAGCAGACGAATGTAGTAAGAAGTGAAAGGGTAAATGAAATGCTGTAATGAAAGATAGATAAGATTCGCGAATACAGAAGAGCGCGTTTGCCAACAACAGCCGAATAATATAGGGAGAAGAAGATAGGGAAAACCGAAAACGAGAAACGGGGGGGGGGAGAAAAGCATGATTAATTTTAAATGCGACTAACTAAACAACAGCAGAACAATGAAGAGGGACCAAGACGACTAAGTACGATTAGAGAATAAGGAAGGATATATATATATATATATATATGTACTGGAAAGAATGAGGATAGTATAGTTAAGTCTGAGAAGTCTGAGACAGGAAAGTTGTCACAGAGACCAGGAACAGTATATCTACAGGAATCGAAGGTGATGATGAAGGTTAGAATTGAAGGAATATGTGATACTGTTAGAAAAATGAGAGGAAGCATATCGCTTGGTGGTTCCAGAAAAAATGGTATTCAGCGTGCGAAATTGGATATTGGGGATTAAAACGGGGTAAAGAGTCAAGAGATCTGTTACGTGTTTTTATCGGTACAGCTGCGTTAAGATAAGTAACCAGAAAACAACTGGAAGAATATTGCCTTTTTTGAACTACAAAGTTTTCAGTGCAATCAGATCGTTATCATACCTTGTATATTTTTCTCCCGTAAACGTAAAATCCGAAAAAGAGCATAATTGGTGAGCCGAGTCAGCTTTAACAAAATTACAGCGAGATCAGAAGCGCGGAATGAATGAATAAAAGTGCGTTTTATCGAAGGTCGAGAAAACGACGGAAAATCGCGGTTTAACGGTAAACTGAACAACTCGCCGATTGTGTGGAATAACCAGCCAGTACACAGTAGTTATAACGATTACCTGAGAAATAACTCGAAAGCAATCGTTTTCAATCTTGTCGTCTCAGTGATTACTAAAAACGAATCATAGTGATTAACCAATCTTCCCCCCGAGTTGTTGCCTTCCTCTTCGCTCTAATTATATGACGTAGCGCGTAAACGCTAATGAGAAAAATACTTCAAGATTTCGTACTTTTTTCATTCCTGAAAAGATGCAAGTATCACCCGTTAGCAGCAAGTTCATAAAACGTCCACTTATCCGGTAAAAGAAAGGGGAAAAATGTTACACAAAGAATGGTAAAAGAACTAAACGGTCCGGCGTTTAATTGTGTATCTTCAATCATTCGTCTCTTTTTTGTTTTTGTTGTTTTTTGTTTTTTTTTTTATATTTTAGAAGGAGGAATAAATGTTTTTTGTTCGCTTTTTTTTTTTTATCCTACAAGAATCTGCGGGTCACCGATTCTGATGAAATTTTGCAGACTGATAGAAGACCATGACGAATTGTGTAAAATATTAAAACGCAACTTTTTGATTTACGCGAGAAATTAAAATTTTTAGAAGCCGCATTTGACGGATAATATATATATGTACATATATAGTCTCGTTTAGACAGAAATATGCAAAAAATTCCAGATTATGTTTATTTACCTTGTGCAGATGGTTCGGAAGACTGAATATTCAAAAATTAAGTATATTAAACAAAAAAATTAATAAAAAAACGATACATTAATTTTAAAAAATTCTATTTTTAATTTAATAACAATTTAAACGCGTCATTTATTACATTTATATACTATAACAACACAAATCACAACGAACTTGCTTTGTGGTGTAGTGATAAAAGTGACATCTATTTGTATATACTTGGAAATAAAATCCCCGAGTTCGAATCACCCCGGTGTCACGTAAAATTTTTGTGATCTTATATTTTAAATTACTGATTTTTATTATCTGATTATTTCAATTCTTTATACGTAATTACATAAATATAATAATAATTTTTAAACATTTAAATTATTTAACGACTGTTTTTATGCATGACCTTCCTCTAAGCTTTCAGATAAACGTGAAATATTTTTAAATGTAAATGAAATTTGTTTTTCAAATGAAAAATTTAAAGAACTTTGCTCTTGTGGTAATAATAATTTTATATGCTGTAGTAAATGTCGCAGGAATTGCTGTTTTATTTGTTTTTATGATTTATATCACCCCAAATTATGTAAATAAAAATTAAGCTTGTACCATTTTAATTATAATTAATATTCATTAATACTCTTATTTTATATGTACATAGGTATATTGTTTATGTATATATATATTTTATTTATATTTATGTTCATATATATTTATATACACCCTCTGCATATATATATATATATATATATATATATATATATATATATATATATATATATATATATATATATGTGTGTGTGTGTATATACTAGGGAATCGGTCTCGCTGGCCGGTTCGCCTCCCATTCCTTCGTATTTTAAATTATTTTACTTTGTCAATTTTCATAAAGACTGCAGCGTTTACATTTCTCAAGAAGTAGCAAGTATGCTCTCATTTTCACACAAAAAAATCATCTTCTGTTGGATACAATCCCATTGTAACATCCGTCAAAATGAGAAAGCAGACGAAATAGCAAAACGGTCCTTGATCATCTCCCCAATTCCAAACGTTCCAGTTCCTCTTTCGGACTTGAAAATATCCAGTAAATCCGTCGTCGCATATAAATCCTTCCAACAACACTGGAATCAGATCCCAGACACAAACAAACTAAAAACCATAAAGAAAACCATAGATGTTTGGCAAACTTCATATCAAAAATCCAGAAAAAACGAAGTCGCATTATTCAAACTAAGAGCAGGTCACTCAGCTCTCACTCACGGTTATATATTAAACAAACAGCCTCGACCTATATGTGAACCCTGCACAGTTCCCATCTCCATCAAACACATACTAATCGATTGTCCAAAATTTCAAACCCAAAGAGACAGACCTATACATCCAAAACGAATCTCTTGAATCTTTACTTTCAGACAATGATACCAAAACATACAAACTCTTCTCTTTTTTGCAAGCTACCAGTCTCTACTCCCTAATTTAAATCCAAACAGTTCTCACGCCTCTAGCCATAAGGCGGTACATGGCGTAAAAAAAAAAAAAAAAAAAAATATATATGTATATTTTGAATACGTCAATCAAAAAAGTGAAGTTTAAATTAAAATATCTGAAACCGCTAACAGGGTAATATATGTCAGAGGAATATATTAATTCTAATTCTTTTTAAAATAAGACTTTAACAATATTTATTTTTTTAAATGCAATGATGAAATTTGTTTTTTTTATCAGAATCTAAGCAATAATATATTAGGTCACTGTTAACCATCACTCTGATCATTTCAGAATTTGTATGCTTAATTATTTTTCAAAATTTGGGCCCATTAATTTTAAAATTTTAGGAGTCTCGATTTTTCCTATATTCTAGCGATTGATTACATCATTTTAAAAAAAGTTATCTATCCTCCAGCTACTATAAAAAAAGCAGTGGACTTCTTTTTAGTTTCCAGTCTTTCCGCCTTAAGCGTGTATTTTTTCAAATATTGGTCCCTAAATATCAACATTCTTTGAGTTTTGTATTTTCCGCGTATTCTAGCGACTTCATTATCTAGATTAAAAAGAAAATCAATACTGTAACTTACATAGATCCGGCTGTGGAATTTGTTAAAAAATTTTTTCTCCAAACTTGATTTTTACATTTTTCAAAATTTGGGTCCTTTGATTTAAAAAATTTTGCGGTTTCGTATTTTTCCTATATTCTAACGATTGAAATACATCATTTAAAAAAGAAAAGTTCGTGGTGATTTGTGTTGTTATAGTATATAAATGTAATAAATGACGCGTTTAAATTTTTATTAAATTAAAAATAGAATTTTTTAAAATTAATGTATCGTTTTTTTAATAATTTTTTTGTTTAATATATTTCATTTTTGAATATTCAGTCTTCCGAACCATTTGCACAAGGTAAATAAACATAATCTGGAATTTTTTCCATATTTCTGTCTAAACGAGACTATATATGTATATATATATATATATATATTATCCGGCAAATGCAGCTTTTAAAAGTTTTAATTTCTTGCGTAAATCAAAAAGTTGCATTCTAATAGTTCATATACTCGTCATGGTCCTTTATCGATCTGCAAAATATTATCAAAATCGGTGACCCGCAAATCGTAACCAAGGACTTTTGTCGAAAACAGGGAGAGACGGTCTTTACATACTATATGAAGGAATTAGTAGCAGGAAAATAATAGTAGCAGCGAAGGAAATGTCACAAGATATGGGAAATGTTACAATAAGTACAAATACAAAACGTTTGAAGAGAAGAGAATGCGAAAAATAATGGTTCTGGAGATTTGTAGGATAGATTTAACTAGCGCGAATGGCGAACGAAATGATTAAGAGTTTTTACCAGAATTACATCTTAAAGAGATTTCAAAATATTTTCTTAATCCCGAATCATTTTTCCCCATTCCCCTGCTTCTTTTCCGTCTCCCATGTGATATTTGCCGGCTTCGCACGATCACATACATACCTTTCTAAAAGTTAAACTACGACCGAACATTTTTTTTTTCTTCTTCCGCTGGTCAATAAAGGAGGCGGCGCAATTAAAACGTTCCGATGATCGGTTTGTACCAACGGCGATAAGTGCTTTTGTCGTCGAATTCTTGTGATATTGCATTAGAAACACTCATAAATTTTCCTCCTCCGAAAAGGATAGTCTCGAATGTTTAAGGTTGCATCGTGTATTAGAACGAGATGTGTTTTAATTGCGAACTTTTCTATCTTTCTACTGATTAGGCCATTCGAAATAGTTCGGCTATTCCCGAAAAATACTCATAAAGATATTCCCGCATTAAAACTGCGATAGGGTGGATTTAAAAGAAAAAAAATTAAAAAACTCAATGCAGTTAGTTCTGAGACACATATGTAAGTGCGAACAACAGCACTAAATGTTTCGAAACATTAAGGAATACGAGATAATTATACTAAGGATAGTTGTACTGGTACACATTAACGCCAATATGTTTACATTATCAATCCCAAAAGCGGCTATGCAATTGTATGGATTTTTAAAGATCAATAATATCATACCGTTTTAATCGCCCTTGTATAAAAACTCATTCAGTAACATTATCGTAGCCAGAGAAAAAAAATACCGAAACCGAAAGGAAAATATTTTACCGAACCAAAAAGTTATACTGAATCGGTTATTAATTTTATCAACGGATACGAGACTGGAACGTGTTGCAAAAGGTGTCAGGAAGAAAGCGCACACAAGGAAATAATATTCCGGGCATACTTCAAGATTTTAAGCCTCAGCATTTTGTAGGGAGGATTAATTTTCTGTAATTTTCAAGCTGGATGATTATATCTTCTTAACTTCTAATCGGGCTGTGTGCCGGTGCTCCGTATAAGTGATCGGTTTTTTCTAAAACCCCGGTGGCATTTGCTTGATCTTCGATATCGCCAAACGATCAGCAGCCCGTCTTTGTTTCTTCTAAACTCATAATAACCGCATCCGTTATAATGCGCTGCAGGATGTCAGTTGTTAAAACTCCCATTAAAACATTCACAACATTCACAAAACACGAAAACTCACAAAACTTGAACAAGACACTTAAACAAAATTACACTGATAAACTGCTGCTAATGGAGTTAACTAAACGATTGCGGGGATAGAAATGGCACTGAAACCGGGGACTAGGAACTAGGAGAAAGTAGTTGTAACCGGTTTTTAGGGGTAGGGGTTGAGCATGATGTAACTAGAGTTACACAGGTGTGCTACCGATTTTCGACCAATTGTGCGCTTCATTCTTTGTGCGCTTTTTTCGCACAACCGTTGCAGAGTACGCCGAAATCGCGCTAAAATAAACAAATAAACAATTTCAATAGTTACCAGATAAAATGTAATATTTCATATAAAAATCTGAACTAATTGCCTCGACAATTTTCTCTAACAAGAAGAAAATAAAAAAGGAAATAGAAGTCTACGCGAAGGTGACTCAGCGATGATCTCATAAGAGGACAGCATGGTTTTAATAGAAAAAAGAGGAACAAAAGCCAGAGAAATCTAAACATGACGGGTTTCGGTAACAAGCATTTCATACCTTTAACATTCATAAGTTCCCTTGTAAGAATAATTCAGTAAACACTGTTTTCTAATTATTATTATTAATATTAGTCTTATTATTATTATTATTATTATTATTATTATTATTAGTCTTATTATTATTATTATTAGTATTTTTTATTTTAAAGTTAGATTATAATTGTTCTTTTCTATTTTCTGTACTGTCATTAATTAGAAACATATAAAATGCGCGTATGACAGAAAATTTAATTATTTAAAAAAACATAAATCACCGACATGTTTCGGAGTTACATACTTCATAATCATTGTCATTAATTAAAAACATATATAAAATTTCACGTATGACAGAAAATTTAATTATTTAAATAATACATTAATCACCGATATGTTTCGGAGTTACATATCGGTGATTAATATATTTTTTAAATAATGAAGTTTACGTGCATTTTATATGTTTTTAATTAATTATAATTATTATTGTTCGATTTGATTTTTTAACCGGCTCTTTCCAGTTACAACTATAAACAAGAAGTTGCTATTTTACTTTTATTTTAAAGAATATTTAAAGACTTTGTAATACGTAGTTTATAGTTATTCGAGTAAGATGTGGTAAAAAGAGGGATGTGAAAGTGGATAAAAACTTCGATAAGTGAGGAAAGGCTCTGTGATTAGTGAAGAAAGAAGAAAGAGGTCAATATGATTCGGAAATGAGGTAGAGACAGACGAAATCAGTTTAGATTCCGACCTTTCGATACTATTTGAATAAAAAATGAAAAAGGGTCTGTGATGAAAGTCAAACGGCGCTTCGCGATTTTTTTGATATTGAAAAATAATTTGGCGTCGAGTATAGAAAAGGCAAGAGACCTTCATCTATTTATTAACAAATGAAATATTTAAGGGGCTGAAATGTTTTTCAGGAAGAAACATAAAATTCGTTTGCTTTCCAATAAAGAGAAAATTTATCCGCAAATCAAATGCAGTAACATAGTATATTTACAAAGGATTAGGAAGAATACGTAGATTTTATTTTTTCGCTCAATATAAATAAGAGGCTATTAACACTACCGGTGTTACGTAGTTAGAAAATGACAAAAAACTATCGAATACTGTTTTCCAATAAGATCTTAATCCAATGAAAACTGTAATTTTCTTTCGAAAGTACTTTACCTAGCACGCCAGTTTATTAATTAATAAAAAATCTTCAATCGTTTATTAATTATTAAAAACCCTTCAATTATTGTACTTATGAAAACTTATTTTCATTCAAATTGAAACTTTAATTTCCATTACATCGGGATTAATGAAAAATTAGATAATTACTAAGTAATTAATATTCCACGATTTTCACATATGCGCAATTCCGAAAAAGAATAAAAGATTATAAAAAACCGTAATTTTAATCCGTTAATTTGACGATTCTGTGCTATTCAAAAGGAGTGTTTGTTTTTAAAGAATTAAATAATGCTATAACCATTTCATGGTTGCAGTTTGTTACTGTCGTTATGCGTTTATAAATATTATTAAATATACACGATTTTCGATTGTTTTTATTAACCGAACTTTCTCGCGGCACATTTGTCGGCAATACTGAAAGAATTTCAAAATCCCTGTTTTTGTTGTATTTATCGCAGTTGTTCACGTGAAAGTAGGCTAATCAGCTAAGCTGTGTAATTGATTAAGCAGCAGTCTTTCAAAGACCAAAAAATTATCACCCAAATGAATTTAAAAAATAAAGAAACAAAAATAGGTTTAAAATATTTAAGAAAATGAATGATCTAATAAAATTACGTAAAATATGTGTTTTACGAATATATATATATATATATATATACATCATAGCCGTACCGGGGGGGAGATTTGAGGGTTAAAAACCCTCCCGAAATGGATTTTTACGTTGCTGTATTGTCACTTTACGTCCGTAAGATGTCTTGGTACTAGACATTCTCACAGTACAACTAACTATGGATTAGTGTAAATTATTTTCAGAATGAAAACGAACAGAAGTAATCCTAATCCTTACGCATTTAGAACTATTGTACAAGAGATTATTAATAAAATATAATTACTAAGTAAAATCCTTTTTTCTGCTAAGTGTTTTTTTTTTAAATGGATCGACCCCTCCTGAAAAGCTGGTCTGGGTACGCCTATGATATATATATATATATATATAAACTCGGCCACTTTGGCCTCGCAAGGGGCTGTGCCCCCTGACCCCTTTTGCTTTTATTTATGTTTCTTTCTCTTCTATACTTTGTATAAAATGATCAAAATTTACAACGTAATTCTTACTGGCATCAACACAAAAAGAAAAACAAAACATAATTACAAAAATCCTATCCTAACATTCAACTTTCATTACATAAAATTAAGATATTGCTTCATTATATTTTTCGTTACATAAAATTGTGACATTTTTTAAATAACAATAACAAAAATCCTATAAAATATAACAAACGTTACATAAAATCGGGACATTTTTTTGGGACATTTTGCGTTACATAAAATTGGGACATTTTTTCGAATGGGGGGTAGCCTAAGAATTACGTTGTAATATATATATATATATATGTATGTGTATAAAACTCAGCCCTTCAGAACTTGGAAGAGGACAAGCCCCCTTCACCACCAGGTCTAGTTCTTCTATAATTCTTATAGAAGAGTAAACTTTTTCATTGGCTACGCCGTTTGACAAAATTTTTTCGTTACATTTTCGTTACATAAAATTGTGACATTTTTTTGTGACAAATTTCGTGACAAGTTTCCTGATGACTCCTGGCGTAAAAATGGTATAGCCATTAAGCTCGCTTCACCGTTAATATTTTTCCTCCTAAAATTTTTTTAGAAAAATGATTTTCAACTGACTACGTGTCATTCTTACTCACCTATTTTTTTGAACAAAAAAAAATCTTGGCAATTATGCAACACACCATTCAACGTTTGTTATCTTATATAAAGTAACGGGATAAAATCATGTGACATAATATCAGTTAACAAACAACTAACGGGATATAATTAGGGGAGAAAAAAAACAAAGAAGGACATAGCCATTAATATATATGTATTGTAATAGTATATTTGGTTTTAAAGTCCTTAGGTATGCTAACCACAAGATCATGTAGAACTCGTGGATTTTATTTAACTCTATTCTTAATTTACTATTATTAATAGATTAAGATTATTAAATTGACTTTTTAACGGTATATTTTTTATTAATTTCCAAACAGCTATATTTCTTAAACGTCCGACCAGCTGAAAACATAATGACTAATTATATATAAACACGGAAATAATCGACGACAATTAATGAAACTGATTGCTAGATAGTCGTTTGTCCCTTGTTGGCAGACGGGCGTACGTCGGTGTTTCAGTCTGGATTCCAGGTTGAACGCGGGGAAGGAGATGCGGCAATCGAAATTAAAATCTTTTACAGTTAATTATACGAACTTTCTCAATTACAAAACCGAGTTTCGAGCGATCAGGTTACTAGGACCTTCTTGGATCGAACTTGTTTCGGTTACAAGCCGGACAGATTCCTTAGCTATATATTAGGTATTGTTGACGAAGACTTGACCAATACTTGACGAACACTGAAGATCTTCTTTCGTGATTTTGTATCTTTCCGTTTTTTCTTTAGAACAATCCCCTCTCACCGCTCAAGTGCCGATCTGTTCGTTTGCGATCCATAAACAACAAAATCGACCCTGATACGGCAACCGCCAGCCGGCAACATTCACTCTTTCAACACGTTGTTATCGTCAATTTTTTATTGTATTTTCTATATATTTTTTGTTTTTCAATTAGGTCTATGTAATGTATACACACTTATTTCTTATTAACAGAAATAATGATGTTTAGCGCATGATATCTGAAAAATAGCATAAGGAAATTCGAATGAAAAAAAAATTCTCACTCGCTGCCGCTGAAACAATCAGAAAAGAGGCATTGTTTCAATGTAACTATATTACCCGGGTAACGTAAATAAATCGAGAGTAAATTAACCGGCGGGGATCGATAAATAACTGAGCCTAATCCTTTCGTATTTAGCCTAAAATTTAGCCTAAAAGCATAATTGTAGTTACACATAAATATTCTACAATAGCGAAGCAATTTTAACATTCAAAGACCTTCTTAGTATTGGGTATAACTGAAATACGATTTTATACAGCAACCGGTTGAATTCGCCGGAGTAAGAGTACCCCTTTTTTCACCCGTAACATTAGTTACGCATTATTAAGCTCATTCAAGCGTTCTGCACACCGTATCATGTGTATATGCCGTTTATTTAAATTTGTCCCTATACGCGGCATATAAATAATACATGAAATACATGTCGATAAGATTATAATTTGTAATGAAAAAAAATTCAAGCATAACGTCAAAAAATTGTGTAAAATAAAATGCCTTTTTTACAAAAAAATAAATACCGATACTTGAAGATTTATTATGAAAATTCAAAAAATGCACTAAAAAGTAAAAAATAATTACTCCCGATAGGAAAATATGTATCAGAGTGATATAACACACTTAAGTGGTAATATCGTAATTCTTATACAACACTAATACCTTAATCAGAGTCGACATCAAATTCATGTTACAATATCCAGGAACAATTTAATTAACATTTAACGTAGTTTTTAATTATTATTATAATATGAATTTGATGTCGACTCTGATTAAGGTATTAATGTTGCATAAGAATTACGATATTACCACTTAAGTGTGTTATATCATCACTCTGATATATATTTTCTTATCGGGAGTAATTATTTTTTACTTTTTAGTGCATTTTTTGAATTTTCATAATAAATCTTCAAGTATCGGTATTTACTTTTTTTGTAAAAAAGGCATTTTATTTTACACAATTTTTTGACGTTATGCTTGAATTTTTTTCTTGTCAAAAATCATTTTTTTTCACATTATTCTCCATACTTAATACTTAAAAAAAAGTCGATTTTTTTATTTCGAACTGCACTTCCACCGGCGTGAAAACATCAAAATCTACATTTCCATAGTAATTTGGCAAATTTATAATATTTCGAGTCAATAAATCTAACTTGACGTTGAAACTGATCATGAATGAATGAAAAGCATCCAAAAAGCTTCAACTCCCGCATTATTAAGGACAACTCAAAAACTACCGATCGGATCTTGATCAAATTTAAACGGCGGTGCTTCTCATATGGCCCCATTTAAATTTTTTTTTTTTTTTTTTAGCGTCGAAAATTCAACACATCGACACCATTTAAATCCATGTTGATGGGTTGAATTTTTGAACGCCAAAAAAAAAAAAAAAAAAAAATTATTTCTAGCATCGCTATTTAAATAAAAGAAGAATCGTCAAAATCGGTTTACCTAGAAGAAAGTTCTGTGGGTAACACACATAAAAAAAAATAAAAAAAATACAGTCGAATTGAATACCTCCTCCTTTTTTTAACTCTGTTAATTAAAAAGATATACTAAATAATTACTCCAAGTGAAAGATTAGAGACAGTCACGCGGATAATGTAAACACGTTTATTTAGCCATCGACGACGATTAGCCGACCGTTCGTACACTTTAATTACGCGCTGATTTTTTTACAGAGACATTGTGTTTTCTCGTTTATTTATAAAAAAAAAAAACGGTAATTACAGAAATTATATTTTAATAAAAATATTAAAAATAGCTGAGACATGTTTCCGAGTGACGTACTCCATAATCGTGGCATTTTTGTTCTTTTCCTGTTCGACGTTCGTGCACCAGCCAGAAAATTACCGTTCTACGCTGATGATGATCCATTTTACCGTCACTTCAAATTTTTTTGTACCGTACAGAACACATTCTCTAGTTAACTTTAGCGGACGACAAAAGTTTTTGCAAAATTCGAACGATTCTTGACCGATTTTCGGAAAATCGTTTATGCGAGTAAGCCACGTAGGTGAACTGAAAAATTTCGCGACGAGCGACGAGACTGATTCGTACGCGATGCCGAAAATTTCCCCCTCCAGGCGGCAAACTGGTTACGAACCGGAGGTGTATATCAGTTTCAAATTGCAGACGAGACGAGTAGTGAAGGTAGAGGCACTGTGGTGGGCCGCTAACGCTAACGGAGGCATCTGGTAACGTTAGCATGATGCACCTATGCGGATTTTAATAGCTGCCGGAGATTTATTATAATTACACCGTCGAAGTCTCGGGGACGAGCGAGTGCGATTACTTTCGCGTGACATAGAAATCGTTTTCCACTCGACAGCTGCAGGGCTACGGTGCCGCGCGTATTTTAATGGTCCTCTAAAAAATGGGAATAAATATGAGAATAAAAATGTGAAAATAATAAAAGAGACATAAAAACGTGGCGACCGTCGACGGCTGGCAGCGGTGGACATTTTAATAATAACTGTCAGTCGCCGCTTTAACGAGTACATAAATTACGCGGGGGGGTTCTGGGGGGGGGGCTCCGAGAAGCGACCGAAGACGAACGTACGAGAAACGTTGGCGGGCCCGGGGGCGCGGTAGTTATTTTTTATTACGTACTTTATTATTTCTTATTTTATCGCGAGCGCTTTTTTTCCTCCATTTTTATTGGGTACTTAATTTTTTAGAGGCTGCTGCGACTGTTATTATTATTCGGACGTCTCCGTGTTTAGATGTTCCGTTGTTCGAACATAAATAACCCTTTAACTGATTTAACAAAATAGTTAGCGGATGACGTAAATTTCGGTCGGCACGTCTCAACGGACCTTTCGCTACTGCCTTCGGAGCAACCTCTTTAGCTAATCTCGCACTTTAGCTATTCAGTCTGTCACAGCCGCGGATCCTTAATAGCACTCTGTCTCTTTCGCCTTGTTCGCCTAATATTCTTTCCGCTTTCTCGCTTATTGTTGTTACCACTATTATTGTTATTATTATTGCCGTTGCTGTTGTCGTTTGTTGTATACACATATTTTAGAGCCCTAAAGTGATAAACAGTCATAAATTTCAGAGAAGCTTTTAACATACATACATCAGACGCGCCTGGTTCATGGCTTAAAAGTTGTCGTAAATAATGGCATTTCGTTTAACGAGCGTGCAAGAGGAACGCGCACGTACAGAGCCACTATAATTTCCTTTATTGAGCCGAATTATGTAAAAATAAATTTACGACGTCTCTCTTCAGTCACCTCTGTGACACTCAGTTTTTTTCAGACCGCGACCGAGTTTGTGTCGGCAAACTGGAGTTTCAATAGAGAAATACTCAAGGTCACGCTTTAAGCAAATTTTTGATTCCTGTTTTGCATTAATCGATCACGGTTCGCAGATTGAAAAGAAATCACGCATATTAAAAATTAGATTCCATTTTCTATAAGCAAACTGATACAAAAGAAGACTCCACGAAACTATCAAACTATCTCCTTTATGTGTATATATTTCACTATGAAAAGGTATTTTATCTTTTATCCGAGAAATTATTTATTTTTTTATTTTTTAATGCATTTTTCTTAATTTTTTTTTTTCGAAATAAACCTTTGAAGTCGGTTTTTTTTTTTTTTATTTTAAGCAATTTCGTTCCATAATTTCTATCGGAAATCCGTTTTAGTAATAATAAAAACGATGCTATTTTTATAGTAGTATCGTATATTAAGTATGGATGTTGGTTAGGGTGTATAATTTTCAGATTTCGTCAGTGTGATGCGCTGGTGTAATCGCGCTTTGAGAGGATTTCAGATAATCCATTATCTTCATTCGAATCGGCATTTTCATAGCAAACTAACGTTGTTGACAGTGTTGCTCGTGTTTACCACCGCCGCCCCTTTTAATTTTAAAATTTCAATATAATCTAGTGGACACTTTTTCTTGGGGCTAATTTTCGTCCTGTTACACATTCAGCGAAGAAAGCAAATCTCCGGGGAAGTTCTTTTTTCGATCGTTATTTGACTCATTACTAAGTACTCTGTATTACTCATTGCTTTATATCGGATCACCGTGATTCGAATATTGCTCCACACGGTAGTCCAAACTATACGAAGTAATATATAAGTCATCGATGGGGTTTTGTAAGTGGCGCTGTGAGGATTTACAGTTTCTTTATTCGAATTTATATTTACGCACGCGGTGATTAACAAAGATGGTATTGATTTTTTTTCTTCTTTTCTTTTGACTATATTAAAATTTCTGTTTTTTTGCAGCCTACAATTTCACGGTTAATTAATAATACTTTAAGTGTCAACGGCGTTTGTTATTTCACTATAAGAGGAGACCCCTTTTTCCGGGTTATTTGATCACCGCTTTTGGATCTGCGTGCATGTACTTGTATATACCGCTATTGACCGGTACATTTCCCAGTAAACGAAGAATCATTAAAATCGGTCTATATGTAGTTATGCGGGCACAAAAACAAAAAAAAATAATGTACGCGACGAACACATGAAGTCGGTAAAAATAGGCCACTTAAAACCGAATTTCTCATAAAAATAACGGGCCATCATTTGGATTAATAAAATTATTATAGAAGTGTCAGTTTCAATTGATAACGTCATTATTTTCTCTTTAAGGTTCCCCTCATTCCTATGTAAAGTACGGAATTGACTTTCAGACTTCAGATTTTGCACTTGAACAACAATAAAAATGCTCTTCAATGAAAAACTATAATTTCCAGCCTCCCGATTATCATAAGTTCAGAAAAACCAAAAAAAACCCCTAGAATTTATGTAATTTAAAACGTTTTAAAAAAATCATACTTCACCGTCCCATACAGCCGGTTAAAAGTGAAATTCAAAAATTTTTACCAAAAATTAAAAACTCTTTTATTAAAAATAGAAAAATTACTAACAAAAAATTAAGTAAACATCCTACAAAAAAGAAATACATTCTTGTACGTAGTGGTACGAGTATAAACGAAAAAACTGAAACACATTTAAAACATGATCATAAAATACCGTTTTGAGCAAAAAACTGTACCCCACCTTACCGCTTCGCAATTGAATTCATGGTACGCTGAAAACACCGAAATTCAGAAAAAAAAAAATATTTTCGGGGTGTATGACATACATCGCTAGGCAACGAAAACACGCTTTCTTTATTGAAATTTCGAAAGAACTCAAAAAATAACGTGTCTCTCGTTTGGAGGCGCAAGTATTATAATTAAAAATTTTCAGTCCATATGGGCATTCATGGACATTTCTCCGGTTTAAAATATGCTGATTTCCAACTTCTGAACTAGGCTCCCGACGTGTGCCGAAAAACCCCCCAAAAATTTGAGGAAGAATTTCTTTTCTGCATGTGTAATTTATCGATGAAGGGTATTTGAAGGTAACGAAACGATGTTTCGATTGCTTAATTTAACACTCGTTATGTTTTAAAAAATTTCGGAAACGAACGGTAATGACTCAAAAATTTTTAAGCTTTTGTGCTAACACTTACGAAAATTCTACGTGAAAAAAAAAGATACGATCTTACTAATTTAAAATCCGATATTTTTGTTTCAAATTTAGTAATACGTGACTGTGAATTATGGTTTTCTGGAAACATCATGGCATGGTGATCAAAAAATTTTCGTTAAATTTACGCTTTACGTAGCAATTTCCATTTTTCGTAACTCATGCATGTAACAGAACTTCTTATTACCCCTAGCTAAAAAATGATACATAATCATTAATTTATTCACACACATACACACCGATGTATATATATATATATATATATATGTGTTTATAAACTGAGCCATTTTAGCCTCGCAAGGGACTGTGCCCCTTGATCCCTCTTGGTTTCATTTTTGTCTCTATTTCTTCTATACTGTATATAAAATGATCAAAATTTACAACGTAATTCTTACTGGCATCAACACAAAAACATTTTTTTTTGTTTTTTTTTTTTTAAATTGTTATTGTATTACAAAACTGGCCATCTAGGCCATTTAGCAATATTCTTAACAAGGAAATATTTATCATGAAGGGAGAAGTACCCAATAGTACCTACCCGATAAACTTTACCTTAAACAAGGTCATGAGGTTTCTTACGCTTCAGCCGCCTCCTATCATTAGCAGTATGTAGCAGTCCAGCAGCAAGTTTATTCGGATGACTTTCAAGTCTTTCTGCGTGTCTTCGGGCATGAGTTTTAATAACATCTGCCACATACTCTATCCCTAAATCTTGATGCAAAGTTTGATTTGATACATACCATGGCGCCTTGGTTACGAGCCTAAGGATTTTATTTTGCGCGGTCTGTATTATCTTCAGATTTGTAGGTTTAGCACAACCCCAAAGCTGTACTCCGTAGGTCCAAATAGGCTTCAAGATACTTGTGTATACTAAACGTTTATTATCAATACTTAAAACGCTATTTCTTCCTAGAAGCCAGTATATATTTTTAACACGAATATCTATTTCTCTTCTCTTTGTCTGAATGTGCTGCTTCCATGTTAAACGACTATCTAGGTGTAATCCCAAGTACTTAACTGTTGTTCTCACAGGCAATTCCAGTCCATTTATCTTATTTACTTTCGTTGATCTGAACTTTCCACTTTTTAAACCAGCTTTCTGCTTCGATAAGGGCCTTCTGAAGATTGTCGCTTGCTATCTTCGGATCTGAATGCGACGCAAATAATGCCGTGTCGTCAGCAAATGTAGCTACCTGAACATTTTCCGGTACAGGAAAATCTGCTGTATATATCAAGTACAGCGTGGGTCCCTGAACTGATCCCTGGGGCAGTCTTGCTTGAACTGCATATAGTTCTGAAAACGTGTGTTCAAAGCGCACCTGGAAATATCGGTTATGCAGATATGAACTCAACAAGAGATATAACCTAGTTGGTAACAGAATTTTTAATTTATATAATAGACCATTATGCCAAACTTTATCAAAAGCCTGTTGGACATCGAGAAATTCCGCTGTACACGCACTTTTTGTTTCCAAACTTTTTTCTGTTACACTTACCACTCTGTGCAGCTGATCCACCGTGAAGCGCTGTTTTAAGAAACCGAATTGATGTTGTGGAATTATATTATATAGGTATGGCTGCAATCTATTTAATACCAATTTCTACATTACCTTCGACATAACAGGCAACAAGGAAATAGGACGATAAGACGTAACAGCATGCGGATTTTTGCCCGGTTTCGCAATCATAATAATTTGCGCAAACTTCCATAGCACCGGAAAATAATGTAGGCTCCGGAGTATTACGTTACATATAAATGTCAGCAACATTACAGCCTTCCGTGGAAGTCTATTCAGTAGTTCCGCGGTTATTAAATCAAAACCGGGACTCTTTCTCCTTTTCAGCGTTTTAAATATGTTTTTCACCTCTTGAGGTGACGCTGACTTGATAGGAGAGGATAACTGGCCAGGACTTTTTAAAAAGTCATCGACTTCTATATCTATAGCAGCCGTTAGAGGTTCGGCTTAAAAACTGTTGCCAAGTAGGTGGCAAATAAATTCGCCTTTTGCTTTGGATCTTTCGCCCAAGACCCGTTGCCATGTTTTATCGGAGGAATGCAATTTTTTGGTTGTTTAATGTTTTTTGTACACTTCCACAAAGAATAATCATCCGCCGCTAATGGCGAGAGTTTAAGTAAGTAATTATTAAAAGTTTTATTTTTAATTTCTGCTAATAATTTTTTGAGTTCTTTGGTTTTATTATTAAGTTGTTTTTTGTCTGATGGATTTCCTGTCTGAAACCATTTTCGCCTAAGCTTTCTCTTTTCTAAAACAAGCTGGCGAACTAAAATTGGATAATTTTTTTCTTTTTTGGTATATATCAATAGAAGGAGTATTCAAAGTTGCTGCTGTTTGAATCTCCCTAGTTATATATTCCACGGCATTCTCGCTGTCAGTTTGGCTTTTTAATGGGATTTTTAGATCTAATTTTGAATCTAAGTATTGCTCGAAGGAATCCCAGTCTGTTTCATGATTATACAAATACATTGGTTTTTCTCTGCATATTACTGAATCACCAAGGGTTAAAACAATTGAAGAATGGTCTGAGAAAAGATCGAAAGAAGAATTTATTTCTGCATAATAACAGGCAGTGCCTTTTGTAATAAAAAAATCTAAACATAACCACAAAAATCCTATCCTAACATTTAACTTTCATTACATAAAATTGGAACATTTTTCCTAATGGGGATAGCCCAAGAATTACATTGTAATTAATATATACATATATATAACACCACATCATTCTTACTCTGGTGTATACTACATTTTTCATTCATGATTATGTCATGTTATTTTATATAAGATAACAAAGGTCGAATGCTGTGTTGTACAATTGCTAAGATTTTTTTTAAATAAAAGAGGGGGAAGAGCGACATATAGAAGTTGGCGATATCTAAATAAAATTTTAACAATTTCACTTGATCCCATTTTTCGGTATTTCCAATTCGAAGAGAGAAACTAACTTTCGGTTCTTAGCTAAAATAATAGCCGAATATCTTAATTATCGCAATTATTGCCAAGCAATTCTGGAACATGTTAATCCCGGACGTGAGAATGGTATTATCATTTTAAACTTGACGAAAATTATTGTGCCCAGATTTTCATATATTGTACGAATCCATATTTGAATAATTTTGGAAGCTAGTGAATAATCTCAAATGTGTTATCGAAGTGTTTAAAATAATCGGATATATACATGTATATCTATATTTATGCATTTGCTTACTTTTGGGCTTATCAACACTATAGACACTATAATTCAGCACAAGTGAAGTAAAAACTAACTGGTGACATATCCAGAAATGAATTTGATTTAAGGAAAAATCTTAAAGTTAGATTCAAAGTGAAGGGAGTACTCGGGCGCAAAGCTTTATTCACGTAATTCGTAGGACAACTCCATTAATAACTTAAAATCTTAGGAGAGAACTCGATGTATTCGGCATAAGTCTAGATACCCGATTGATAAGACCGTGTTTAATGGAATCAGCTGACAATTAAATCAGTTAATAAAAGATATAGTGCAAAAAAACATTCAAGACTAATTTGAAAAGTCTTTCGCTAGAAGCTGATAAAGACTTATATTCCTTTTAGGAAGCAACACATCAAATAAAATGTTCAACCATTCATGCCTCGCCATTCAAAAATGAAAATATCAAATGAGTAAGAAAAACGCTGATAAAGCAGAACTGCTCGCAAAATAACTGCATCAGACATTTTAGCGATTAAGTTCGTCAAATAGCAGCGGTAATCGAAAAAGCATCGGATGAAAGAAAATACTGTTCTGCAAAAGCTTAGTTTTTAAAGAGATATTTCTTCCTGATAATTATCGCTTGAATCGTATCTGCCAAATCGAAAATTCAGAATAGCCCACGAAGAGAAAGTTAACGTTTTATAAACAATACGCAGGTGTTCCACAAGTGTCCTCGGGACTATCATCCTGTATCTAATGTGCGCACAAGATGTTGCAATGACCACAGACACTTTTGTTGCCACATTTACTGATGATACAGCTATTCTAGCAGTAAGTGATATACACAAGATGAAGACCGCTGAGAATCTCTGCAAAAGTTCTTAACAAGGTCGTAAATGTACGTGTGACTTGAAAATTAAGCTTAATTAGATTAAGTCTGTGCAAGGAAACTTACTTATACTGTGTAAGTCTTAATCCAGATTTTGTGCAACGTTTGCTTGCAAAAAGACTTCGGCGTGCATTCAGACTCGAGATTTACTTATCGAACTTAACTAAAAAAAAGAAAAAAAAGAAAAAGAAATTCGAACAAATAAAGTCCAAAATGCAACAGCTATTTGAATCAATTGGTAAACGTTCCAGCTGGAATATCTACTGCAAGCGGCTCCTACACCAACAAATCATAAACCTATTTGGACTTATGGTATACAAATCCAAAAGGTGTTCTAAAGATAACAATAGGCATTTGATCCAATGATTCAAATATGCCAAAATATCCGTTCTTCGATAAACTGTGAATGCGTGTCGATTACTGAAGAAATTATGATATCCACAAGGATCTTAACATGAATATGATCAGCAAAGTTATTAAAGACTTTTTTGCCATAAGACGTAAAAAGAAATTGCAGCAATGCACGAACGTGAACGGGATTCAGCTTCTCCATACTGAGTTGAACATAAGACGGTTTATACGTATTAAACCAGAAGATCTAACTTTGTAAATAGTACACGAAAATACATATGTGTCAGAAGCTAATAAACACCTCTACACATGTTTATACTTACTTGTTAAGTAACTTTTGTTACTATTAATAATTTTTTTTTTTTTTTTTTTTTTTTTTTTACATTGCACCGGAAAACCATAAGCAATGCTGATCACAAGACATGCTTAAAGGGAGTAGAGTGAAAGGGAGGAAAAGGGAATTCTAATTTATTGATCTATATTGTTTGTTATTAAAGTTTATTTTATTATACCATTTTAACAAACAGGATGTATTCACCTACATGGAAATAAGTTCTTCAATGATTCTTCCTCTAGAGTTGTAGCATGATCCACCCCAGAATGGGGAATGAGCATTTAGATCTCCGCAGATAAGAAAAGGACTTGGAAGAGCCAAAATGAGTTCGCTAATGTCTTCTCGAGTGATATTATCTCTTGGAGGTAAATATATTGAACAGATAGTGAGTGGTGATGAAAGATATATGGTTGCTGCAACAGCCTGTATAGTTGTCTGTAATTGAAGCTGGTTGAAATTGAGGTAGTTTTTAACGGCTAAACTTACTCCTCCGGATGCCCAGTTCGAAGAGCAGTTTGTTGATATGATATTGTATCGATGCTTCTCGTGTTTCGTTTATCTGTCGACTCTAAAAATGAAAACGATATCGAGGGAAACCCCTATTTCGTTCAGGTAGGACTTGATTCGAATCTCGCTGCTACACACATTGAAAATATATAAAAAGTTTCACTTACGTCCCGAGTTAATGTCCATAGTTGACGAGCGTCCCCACCAAAAAAAACAAAAAAAAAACATTACACGACGAATAATTGTTTTACTTACATGTTCACTCATTTCTTCAAATTTACAAGAAACGTGTTGCGCAGTCCCCTTCTTTTACTTCGGAGATTTCTTCTTCTGTCCTATGCACAACTTTTAACATCTATACTTTTCAAAAAGCTGGATTAATTAGATCCGAAAGAACTGAGAATTCTTTATTCGTAGTAAATTTCTTTTTTTCGCGCTATATTAAAATGACCGTCAATGAGCTTAATTTTTCTCTCATTGCGCTAAAAGATCATTCCCTCTTCTACAAAATTTATCAATTTCTCCTTCGAAATTATCCTACGTTTTCACTCTTTTCTTTACATTAACTGATTCCGCTGTTTAAACTTGCCGAACTGTCTCCTGATCTGTACATACTCTTACTTCCCCTTTAAAAAGTTCATCGTGTGTAAACTAAATTTCCATAATAAAGTAAAGTGAGTTCCATACCATTGACAGGGCGTCGGGATTGTGAAGTTAAGGTTCACAATGTACTAAGCCGAACGACACTAATGAGAGTAGGGGGGCCAGTTCCTTTCTCTCGGCCGCCTTTACTTTCCCAGATTTCTTTGGTACCCAATTATTTCAGGATTTCCATAATAAACAACTTTAATTATAAATCACAATAATATGTGCCACCAAATTCAAAGCATGAAAAATTATTAAAATCCAACTAGTTTCGACGTTTTAAGAGACAGTCACTATCAAGGTATAAAATTATAATGATAATTTTATCTGGCTTTAAGTCTAGTTTTAATATAAATGTTATACTTATTTTTATTAATCTTTATTATAATATTGTTTATTCTTATTATTGAAAATATATAGTGGATTAATATTATCTGGTAGTTTTATGTTAAAAATTATATCTTTTATAAATAATTTTTCGGCTGTATTTAATTATTCTTTGTTATAAATTCTAAGTATACTAATAATTAACATTACAAACTAAATTTCACTACTGTTTTTTACTTATCCTCCGAATGTGTCGCAATTGGGCACGATTCAAAGTTTTTCTGCTTTAGGTTCTTCTTCAATTCTGCGGTTAGTCTTGTTGTAGATCTTCTTTTGCCATTGCTTTATTTTTACTTATTTTTATGAACTTTTAGTCGAAAATCTTCTACTTCAGCATCTGTTTTTGTATCCGTTTTTTTTTTTTCTTTTTCGCTGCAATTTGCTGTAATACTTTCATCTTTTCTTCATCTTTGCCAATTTATCCTATCCTCCGAAGCATTTTTTTTTTTTTTTAATATTGCTCTTCATCTTTCAAATTCCTTTTTCTAAAATTTTTGAAAAATGTCTTAAAGTAAACATGATGAATTATCCTAACAATTATTTTAGTGAAAACCAATGCGGGTTTTTAATAGATCGGGGAACGAATGCTGCCCTATTTGAACATGTGTCCAATATTACAGTAGGAGAAAAGAGGGAAGATGGAAGTAGTGAAAAAAGGTTGAAACTGCGGTTATCGATGGTGTGTAGTTTCATTAGCTTTAGTGAACAGCAAAAAGTCGGTCAAAATAGCTGCCGCTGTTTTAATAACTGGGAAGTATATTTGTCGGGATAGGCTTAGTCAACTTCAGTCATGGAGGTGTCCTAAGTTTTTTTTTTTTTTTAATTGGGCTCGTCAACCAAGGACCTTCACCCAGAAACAATTAAGGGAAAACGAAAGTTATATAGTGAGGCGATCAGCTATCGTTAATAAGAAGGAAACAGTGGATGGGATAATACGTGTAGAAGGAAAAGACAGGATATAACGAGCACAAAAAGGAGCAGGAAGCCCCAGCCCAAGCAAGTAGGAATACAGAGCCGAGCGCTCCACCGAAAGAGCAGAGCACTCAAAGAACACGTGATCGGCGTCACAAACAACTGCATCATTTGAATGGAGAGGACAACATGGGGAAGAGGTCAACGAGAGGCGACAGCGTGAGCAAGGCAGCAAGGAATGGTTCAAGCGCAAACGCACAATGGAGACAACAACAGAACGAAGAAGTGAAGGAAACAGAAGGAACCAAATATTTGAAGGAAGATTAAGCTGAACGGACAGATAAAAAGAGCGACAATTAGAAAAGGAGGAAGGGTACATATCCGACCAAAATCTAAGATGGAAATATTTACACAAAGGCAAGAGATTAGAGGATGGGATTTTTTTGAAGAAGAATATAGAAGAAGCAGCAACCCGAGCCAAAGAATCAGCCGTCTCTGAGATGCCAGAATGGCCAGGAACCCACAGCAAGTCAATATGGATTCTATGGAGAGAAGAGAGAGTCCAAATGAGAGAACGTATGCGAAGAATAGTAAAATCACAGGAATGATTAGGAAGAGGAAAAGAGATGGCTTGAAGAGCACTCATGGAGTCGGATATGATCAGAAACTGGGAAGAAAGACGATTGGAGGAGATAAAAATAATGGAACGTAAAATATCCATTAGCTCGGCTGTAAATATGGAACAGAAAGAAGGAAGACAGAAGGATTCAGAGAAGTTATAATCTGGAAGAATAAAAGAAGCACCAACCCCATCAGGTCTCTTAGAACCATCAGTGAAAATGTTTACATGAGAAGGGAAGAGAGAATTGACAATACTGTGGAATTCCTGTTTAATTACAGCTGGAGGGAGAGATTTTGCAAGTGTATGCGAAATAAATACTCTGGGAGGATGGCAGAGATCGCTGAAGTTAAAGGAGAAATAAGGCAGACTATTAAAGGAAATTGTATGCGGCCAAAATGAACAGAAATAAGGGACAGAATAGGAATTTTCCTAGGCACAAAGCGCCAATTCGGAGAAATTGAAAGGTATGAAAAAATGAGAGAAGAAGATGAGAGTGAAAGACGTTTAGCAGGGAAGCGATAGCCTAAATAAGATCTGCGAATAGACAGGGGAGGAGCATTCGATTCAGCAAGTAGTGCTGGAGTAGGAGAGGATTTAAGAGCACCGAGACAGAGTCTAAGGCAAGAATTTTGGATCACATCAAGTTTAGAAAGACGGGAAGTTCAATCTCAGGCGACGGCAGAACTTTTTACAAATAATTAATTACATAACCACTAATAGAATTATGTTGAGGCAATGGCAAACATGAATGTTGCGCGTTAGTTGATGCATAGGCGGGCACATACTTGACACTCCGCGCATTTGTATAACGATGTAAAAAATCAGACATTTACGATTCCATTTTTTTCTTTAGCCTTCTTTCATCCTGCTATCCTGCTATTTGGCAAAGTTCAAGAATTACCGCTAATTGGACTACATCACTTCCGGATTAAAAGTATGTCTTTCCGACTACATCATTTGAATATTCGCGCACAGCAAACGTAATAAGCCGACACTGTAAACACGACGGTGTTTGGAAGGTCGCTCTCGAAAAAGAAAAGGGATTATCGGATGTAATTACGCTAGAAGTCGAATTAACGTCAATGGGATAAGGAGGTCGACTGACTGCTGGCAGCGGTGCAAAATCTGCCGGCGACCTCGGAAACGCGGAGATTACCGCGTGTGGTGTGCACCATGTAGAGAGAGTTGACAGCGATGCTTGTCAGTTGCACAATGTAACCGAACACTGAACGAGCACAGTTGACAGAGAGTGTCAACCGTTTTCAACAACTAGTTGTGTGTATAACTTGAAAGGGGACAGTGCCTCGCTAAGTAACTGGAGAATCTGACGTGACACAGACGGCATGGAACACATTTGATAGCCTTTGCACTGTACATTTATCGTTCCAGCTCCGGTCTGTGTGACACATTTACGCATACAGACAGGCCCGAACGAAATGAACCCCAGCCCATCATCATCAGGAGAGCATGCTTTCCGATAATTAGGCGTGTCTAGCTAAAGAAGTAGAAACTCCGCAGCTACAGCTTCCGTCTCTCTTCGTTCTACCCATTCAGTCTGATCTGTTTATTATCGTTTTCGAGCATTTTCGTGCGAGTGTGTGTATGAGCGCGCGCGCGTGTGCTACGGGCGGAGGGGGTAACCTTTGCTGTCAAAAGACTAGGTTTTGCCATCCGGAAATGAGATTATGTAACTGTCATATTTCTCGCTTGCCCGATTTGATTTTATCCCATTTCCCGTACACACACGCATACACATTAATCAACCCCTATTTCAGGGTTGAAGGCGCCGATCCAGCCGTCCGGAATGATATACGATAATGACACCGACGATGATGACATAATAATGAACTTGACGATTTATAAAAACCGATAACTTCATATTGACAGAAATATGCCCACGTTCCCTCTTCACCGCTAGTTCACATCGACAGAAATATGCCTCTATTCAATTCACGTACTCTTAACGCGCTGATGTATCTGCACACTCTATGTGCCAGCATTGCCGACATGCACACTGCCTTTCTGATATAATGCCTATGAGTAAATTTATGGTATAGCCGCCTCTAAAATGTAACACTCTCTAAAATGTGCTCTCCGAACGCGTCTGGACATAAATCGGTACTATTAATGGCGAATGGTGCAAAAATCGTTAGAACTGCTTTTAAATATTACATTTTTAAGTGTAGATTGCACCCGGGGCTACATGATGAACAGTAACAGTGTGCTTCCTGTTTAATAAATTCCACTGATATATTGAGAAGAAAAGATATAATAAGTGGAGACCGCTCATCGTAGTGTCGCTGTGGGCTGATTTTGAAACGAAAAAATAAGAATAATACTAACGCATATCAGTTAATCTTCGAACACCGCGACTTTATCTTCTCTGCTACTCAGTTCCCTATTCCAATTTCTCGGTTCCCTTATTGCGTTAATGTGATACTTTACCTTTTGCCCGCGTAATCCAACATTTCGCTGATACATATTTCTACTTCTCTGTAATAAGCTCGGTAGCAAAAATTATAAATCAATGAAATGTACGCTAATATATAAAATTGAATATTTTACTTAGGGAAGGGTTTACGAGATTTTTAAATGAGCTCTACGCAACCATTCAGAATGCAAATTCCCCAAACAAAAAAAAAAAAAAAAAAAAAAAAAAAAAATTCAACTCGTTGCCCCTCTGAAACTGAAATCTATGGAAAATTTTCCAGTTCTATTATGTAAAAAGTTAATCTCTCCTATTATATTCTCTGTATTAAATAATGAGAATGTTTCTTATTTTTCGCGTACGTGTTTTTTTGCTATTTTTTTTTACATTTTTTTATGATTTAAAATTTAATTTATTTAATAAATTGACTTTATCCATCTTAGATTTTAAACTGTATATTTGCATAAGTATAGCACTTTTTTGATTTTAAAAATCGTTTTAAGTGTTGCATGCAGTTTGTATATTGAATAGAGTTTTTCTTCTTCAAAATTATGTCCTGTAAGAATACACATGTACGAGGTGTGTGTGTGTATCTATCATGCTGAAAGTTGTTTAAAAGTAAGTGTTGGTGCTTTCGACTAAAGCTATCATTCAATGGATTATATTAATGATAATAAATTATATTCAGTATTAATAAGTTAATAGCTCACTATTAATAACAAAATATATTTATAATAATTAAAAATTATAATAAATTATAACATTTTTTAAAAATAGCCGACCAGTTTCGGATATGGCAGATCCACAATCGTGACGTTATTATCATTTTGTAACGTACAGTAGAACGAACAAACGTAAACAAATTATAAAATTCGACCTAATTTTCACAAATAAAAGTCGATGTATTTTTTTTTTTTTTTTATAACGCCATGTACAGCTACTAAGGCTAGTGGCGTGTCGTGCAGGAGGATTGCTTTCAGAAGGGATTTTATATTGGGAGATGGAATCTTAAATTTTATAGAAGGGGTCGTAAACCAGTTTTAGAGAGAAAGGATAATAAATTTTGAATTTTATTGGGATCATCTGTTAAAATTTCTTTTGGATTATTGGAAGTTAGATATAGGGATCTTTCATTTTGATATTTAGGACATTGAAAAAGTAAGTGCATTATTGAAATTTGGGTGTTACATATTAAGCAAATGGGGGGAGGTTGTTTATTGAGTAGGTAAGAATGAGTGATAAGAGAGTGACCTGTACGTATACGTGTGAGTAAGACGTCTTCTCGACGAGAGATATCAAAGCAATTTCTTGGAAGTATATCGTTTTTGATGTTTTTCAGTTTATTGGTGGGGGGAATTTGGTTCCAAAAGTTTTGAAAAGTGATTTGGGTTTTAGTTTTGATGAAGGTTTTAAGGTCGGAAAGTGGAATGGGAATATTTTGGATGGGAGTTATGTTCAGTGCAAGTTTTGCGGCTTTATCGGCTGATTCATTGCCTGGAATGTTCTTGTGTGAAGGTAGCCAGCATAAAATTGTATTTTTCAATGAGGACGAAAGTATATAGGATATTTCCTGAGCTATTGGATGTTGTTTTTTCTTATTAAAATTTTTTATGCAAAGTAGTGCTGAGAGAAAGTCTGAAAGAATGATTGTGTTGATGAAAGAAGAGTTATTTATATAGGTAAGTGCCTGTTTAATGGCATATAGTTCAGCTAACAACGATGTATTTAATTGACTACAAAAATACGAAATGACTAGATTTAAAAAAAAAAAAAAGAATTTATAATTATTCATAATATTTAACACGGACGGTTATCTAGAAATTGCGCATTTAACATGTTATTATTTTTAAATATATTAATATAAAATAGTTCCGCCAAATCAAATTGACCAATATATATGTATTTTATAATTTTCAATATTTGTCATGTCTTTATGTCATTACGTATGTGATGTTTTTCTAATATAATGTGTTTTGCAAACGCAGATTTACCTATACGTCTACAATTAATTGCATATACATGTCATTTCTTATAATGAATGATCTTTTTATTTTCCAGATATATAAAAATACTAATAAATATAACTACGCTGCATTATATAAAGTAAAATTTAATTAAAACAAAAAGATCATTTATTATAAGATATATTAATTATGGACACATACGCAAATTTACGTTTGCAAAAGACATTACATTAGGAAAACATCGCACATGTAATGACATAAACACGTGACACCAATATTAAAAATTATAAAAAATATTAGTCAGTTGGATTTTGCGGATTAATAATAATAATAACGTATTAAATACACAATTTCCTGCTATTAAATATTATGAATAATTTTATTTATTTAAAAAAAAAAATTCAGTTTCTTTGTATTTCTGTAGAAAATTAAATATATCGACTTTTATTTGCGAAGATTATATTCATTTTTAAAATATGTTTACCATTGTTCGTTCTACTGTTACAAAATGTCAATAATGCCATGATTGTATCCGAAACTGGTCGGCTATTTTTATAAAATTTTATAATTTATTATAGTTTTTAATTATTGTAAATATATTTTGAGTTTAATAGTGTGGTTTTAACCTATTAATACTGAAAGCAATACGCAAAAATGAATGGAATCAACTTTAATAAATTATATGTTGAATTCTCAGGAAGAACTAATTCATCTATCTCCCAATTAAGAAAAGAAAAACCATAAGGAATATTAATAAAGATGAACGATATATACATACATATATATATATATACACTAGCTGTTACCCACGGCTTTGCCCATGTATTAATAACTGTTTAAATCTATACTTGGAAATTATTCAAAAATCTTTTGTTTTATCTGAAATTAGATTTATGTAAAGATTCTTTTTCTCTTTGGGAAACATGTTTATCACCGTCCAATAAAAAATGGTCTTCATGTTTCTTCATGTTTAGCTGAAGATTATCAGTCTTTCCATAACCTGTCTCTTGTAATCCAACAAAAAGTTTCACTCAACTAAACAGCATATACAGACATCATTTTGAAGGGGCCGAGTTATCCACATGATCATCTCCCGTAATTAAATATTTAAGAAAATATCTTTCTCACTCATATCTTTCAACCTTTTCGTCTTGAACTCTTTATTAAAATGAATTTATTACCACAACAGAAAATTATTTACCGTGGTAATCGTTTTATTCAAAATTTTATAAAAATTAACTTTTTTTTTGATCATACCGTATGCATTTCTGTACCGCCGGTCGCATCTCAACTACTTCAAACCTCATATATCATGAAGAAGAGGGAGTAGAAAAATCAGTTTTCCCTTAAAAAAATGATGGAGCATAGATATCTCATCAAAGTCTGGCATGGAATTTTTTACGTGAGAATAACAGATTAGAAGTAGGAATATGCAACGGAGCGAGCTAAAGAATCTACCATATCATTGCCAGCTATCTAAAGAAAATCAGTAATAGAATGAAACGGAAGAAAGATTATGAATAAGATAACGTATACGAAGAATGAAAAAGTCACAAAAGTGAGTAGGAAAGAGAAAAAATAGCCTGTAGAGCGCTCGTAGAAACAACATAATTGGAAGAGGGTCGATAAGAAGAGATACACATAATAAGGCGTAAGATACCAAAGCTTCGGCAGTAAAGATAGTACGAAAGGAAGGAAGACGAAAAGATTCAGAAAAGTCGATATCAAGAAAAGTGAAAAGGCTCTGACTCCATTAGGCCCCTGAGAACAGAAAGAGAATTAGCGGATTGAGATAGATGGAATAAATTATGGGAATGAGAAAAATTCGCAAATTTGAACGAGAAATAAGGGATATTAACCAACGATTTTCTATCGCGCATTAAATAATTGCTGCGTCAATCCCCAAAGCCTAAAAAACGGCTACAATGACTAAAATATTTGTTCAGCTTTCTTTTTTCCCCCAAGCTAATGAATCTAATCCAGAAAAGAAAAAAAAAATCCTGAATTTTAGTTCACTCTAAAATATTTAAACAAATTCGCAAAATATAAAAAGTCCTTTGCAAGTATCCAATAGGAAAGTATATTTCATTCTAGATGATTCCGCTAAATTTTCGACAAATGGTTAAGAGATAGTTAGCGAGCTGCATCGAAATATCAGTTCTTTCCGACTGCGTAATTATGTATCTCCTCACGGTAGGTCTATAGAATAGCAATGAGTACCGCGGATATAAATTTTTGCTTGAACTCCAAGACGAAATTTCTGTAATAGTTATAAAGTGGTTGTATTATCCGAGGAAAAATTCGCATATTTAATTATAATCTAATAAGAAGTTACAGCATAAGGACAAGATGATTTTATTGAAGTCTAACACGTTAAGGTAGCGAGTTAGATATGCTGCATAGCCACCACCACAAAGCGGAACTAATGGTCATGGGAAGAAATAATGGAAAAAAAATACTACTAATCTTGAGCTTGGCAACAAGATACCCAACACTGATAATTATTTTTAATTAATTCATTTGGGCTGGTCAACAATAGGCATTAACGAAGCGTAGTGATAGGTGCCTACATTAATTCGTTCTATTTTTGTTCGCAATACGATAGTGCGGGGGGAAATATGAAGAAATTTCGGGGCGCAATATTAAATATTTTCGGCAACAATTACGGTCGCATAATTATAAATATAACATAAAAGCGTAAGTACCGGTATTTCTTTATACATTCGGTGTAGCTTCTTCGAATAGAATTCGAACCGTCAATATAACTCTGCTGATGAGATTATTAAGGTACGTAAGGATAATTTTTTCGAGCTGCACTCGACCGAAACGTAATCTAACTAACTAGCCTGAGGCAGACGGCTCCGTAATAGTACTAGAACTATGTTATTAATAAAACTGCGAATAATCTGTGGGTGATTTAAAAGGGTTTTGTTCACCGCCTTATTAATATACTTTTTGAACTTTTTTCTAACCTCGTCCATGTTTTCTTTTTTCATAACTGAAAAACTGTCAGTATTATAACAATTTTTTTTTTTTTATCCCCCCTTTGGACACATCAGATAAGGACCTACACACCCAGAAAACCAGTAAGAAAGAAAAGAGCCGTCAGATAAATTTTGATTTGGTCAGATGATATGGGCAATATAAAGAAACTAATGGATGAAATAATGGATGCCAAGGGGAAAGACAAAATGTAGGATGCACAATAAGGGGTAGGTAGCTTGTATTTCAGATGATAACGATGATGAACTAATATAAGACACGCTACATTGTGATGCCCCAGCACCGAATTTAATGTAAAACAAAGATTTGCAAGAGTAGTTTGATACTTCCGTTTGATGAAGGGTGAACTGATTGATTGCCGACTTTTTCCCGCCTATCAGTGTCGTCGACACCCTGCACTCCCTAATGCTCATCCATCACCGGTGATTTCTAAAACTTGACATGTTTCCACTCATCCATCCAACATGGTCTGTTTAAAGTCATGCGCTGTTCTTCGTCAATTAAAACGTGATCGAGCTTCGCTGTTTTGTCCCCGGTTTATACTGAATTCGAGAAAGACCGAACGTTCAGCCCCACAGGCGATTTTAGCGAACTAATTTTTCCTCGATATTTCGGTTTAAAGAGCCGCTGAAAATTCTCTTGAATCAAAAAACTTTTTACAAACTCCTCTACTTGATTAGAGCGACAAAATTAATATTGATAGGTTTAAATTACGTAATTTTGTACGCGTTATAATCGATGCAGTGTAAAATTTCTTACAGATATTATGTTGAATATTCTACAGTGATAATAAACTACTTTATATCTATATATACATATATATATATATATGTATCAAATCAAAATCAAAATGAAGTAAATACTACAGAGGAATATGCTATATATTAAAATAGTAAAAAATCAACCTATATATTTCACGGTGACGATTTTTTTCTGTTTATGCGTAATATTTATATATATATATATATATATATAGAAATACACGGTATGTCTGAAAAGTTCCTGAACTAATTTTCTACACTCAATACAAGTAATTACATTTTTTGAAATTTAGGCCTTTAATTTTAAAATTTTGAGAGTCTTATTATTTTCTTATGATGTGACGAAGAAAATACTTCGATTAAAAAAAAAATTAACCCTCCAGCTAATATAGAACGGTCTGTACGATTTTTTTTCTTGCAGATTTATATAATAGATATGTATTCTCGAACTAATTTTCTACACTCGATACAAATAGCGCTTTTTCTCGTTCAACCAAAGAAGTATGTAGTACGAAGTCTAAAGAGTGTGTGTACAAAATTTCAGCGCTGCCATATTTTCAGAGTAGTACGCGGTTGTCGTCGCGATAGCCTAGTTGCTAGAGCGCTTGACTTCCGATATGGCGGTCACGGGTTCGATCCCGAGCGACAACGAACTTATTACAAGAATTAAATAAAATAAATACTCTACTAATAATCACGTGGAAGGCAATGGCAAACCACCACGTACAACATCATATGCGCGCTAGGTCAGTACACAGCAGACCCACACCGGACTGCACTTGTATATCGATAAATCAAACGATTACAATCAGTTCCGAATGTAGTCTTGCGTGTGTACACCTGCGTTGCATATAATAATTGCTATGAACACTAAGCCTATATCTGTACAGCTAAATGTACGAATAGGTTGCTCCAACGCGCTATGTAGCGTACGGCACCTGAGAGAGAGAGAGCACGCGGTTAAGTATTGTGTGTTCATAACCGCTTGTGCAAGCTCACGATATGTGGAACAACGAAGTGCGATTAAGTTCTTGATAAATCTTTCGTAGAAACTTTTTTGATGATTCAAAAAGCATTCGGTGATGAAGCTCTACCACCTACAACAACCACACCACCAAAGGACAATCTTCGGTGTAGTTAAGTCCGAAAGCTCAAAGACTCACAAAAGTTCGGCAACAAAAATCCAAAGTAAAAACAATGCTCATTGCATTTTTCGACTCGAAGGGCCTCTCATTCATCATGAATTTGTTCCAAGAATGCGGAATTCTATCTGGAAGTAATGAAGCGTTTGGTATGTCAAATTCATCGAGCCCGGCTCTAGTATCACATCCGGGCAGTTGGACCCTTTTGCGCGACAATGCGCCGTCGCGTACGGCAACACTTTTGACGCGTTACTACGCCGCAAATCAGATCACCGTCTTGTCGCATCCATCCTACACACCCGATTTGACCCCGGCAGACTGTTTTCTGTTCCCAAAAATCAAAATGATGATGAAGGGCAACTTTCACGATGATATTTCGGCGATTCAACGAGCTTGCACAATGGATTATGAACACACAATACTCTTAACCGCGTACTACTCGAAAACTAAGAAACTGGCAGTGCTGAAATTTTGTTAGACTTCGTACTACATACTTCCTTGATTGAACGAGAAAAAGCGCTATTTGTATCGAGTGTAGAAAATTAGTTCGAAAATACATATATCTCTGTTATATAAAGCTGCAAGAAAAAAAATCGTACAGACCGTACTATAGTAGCCGGAGAGTTAATTTTTTTTTCAATCAACATATTTTCTTCGTCGCATCACAGGAAAATTAAAAGACCCCAAAATTTTAAAATTAAAGGCCTAAATTTCAAAAAATGTAAAAATCGTGTTTTAAGAAAAAATTTTTTAAAAAATTCTACAGCCGGTTCTATATGAGTTATGGTATTAGTTTTCTTTTTAACCTGCACACTAAGGTCTCCAGAATACAGGAAAAATAAAAAAATGCACGCTTAAAGCGGTAACCCCGGAAACTAAAAAAAAGTCCACAGTCCTTTCCCATAGTAGCTGGAAGGTCACTCTTTTTTTAAATGATGTATTTCAATTTTTAGAATATAGGAAAAATAGGAAACCGCCAAAATTTTTAAATTAAAGGGCTCTAACTTTGAAAAATGTGAAAATCAAGTTTTAAGATAAAAATTTTCAAAAAATTACACAACCGGTTTCCCTGAGGATTTAGCCTCTTACAGGCCAATAAGTTTAGTCCCAGTTTTATCGAAGCTGTTTGAAAAATTACTACTGAACAGATTAAAACCTCTATTAGCCCAGAATAAAATTATACCAGACTACCAATTTGGCTTTAGGGAACAACATAGCACTGCAGAACAAATACATAGAGTCGTTGATGTAATAAATCGAAGTTTTGAAGAAAAAAAGTATTGCGCAGCGGTGTTCCTAGACATCGAAAAAGCATTCGATAAAGTGTGGCACAATGGGTTGTTATTCAAAATAAAACAACTACTACCCTACCAATACTATCTACTAATCAAATCTTACCTCCAAGAAAGATTTTTTAAGATAAACTTTAACGAATCATATTCGAGCATTCGATCCATCAATTCAGGAGTCCCACAGGGCAGTGTGCTTGGACCCACGCTGTATCAGATATACACCCACGATTTCCCGCTTAATGCAAACACGACTACAGCTATGTTCGCAGATGATACCGCGATATTATCCTCTCACTACGATGCGGCATCGGCATCAAAGCGGCTACAGAAGCACTTAGACGTTCTAGAAAAATGGTACAAATCTTGGAAAATTAAAATTAATGAACAAAAAAGTATACATATTATATTTACGCTGAAGAGAGGGGACAGGTATCCTCTAATAAAATTAAACGAAAAAACGATCCCTACATCGAGTAGCGTAAAATATCTCGGCTTACACCTCGACGAAAGATTAACATGGAGAAAGCACATAGATGCTAAACGGAAGCAGATAAATGTTAAGTTTCGAAAAATGTATTGGATAATCGGAAAGAATTCAGTACTATCCATAGAAAATAAATTGCTGCTTTATAACATAATGCTGAAGCCTATATGGTCGTATGGAATCCCACTGTGGGGAACCGCGAGCAAGTCTAATATAGCGATCATCCAAAGAACGCAATCCAAAATTCTGCGAACGATAGCCGGGGCGCCATGGTATGTGCGCAATGATGAGATACATAAAGATCTGCGAATGCCTACGGTTGAAGAAGAGATCGAGGCAGCCAGCACACGATATATAGAACGGCTACAAAATCATTGCAATCAGTTGGCACACAGTCTCATCGAAGACGGTACCCAATTCAAACGGCTGAATCGGTCGAATATAATTGTGTAAATTGTATAATAACTCATCGGCAACAAGGAATCGCGACCGCTGGGAAGCATTCCATACTTATTAACTAATTCCCCCTTAACACTGCCGCTTATTGTTTATTAGACAGATTGCGTGCAATAATAAATGGGGAAAAAAAATAAAATAAAAAAAATATAAGTTACGCTTTACTTTTCTTTTTAACCTGCATACAAGGTTTCTAAAATACAGGAAAACAATAAAGTTCGAAAAATTTTGATATTCAGAAAACAAAATTTGTGAAAATACACACTTAAAGCGGTAAGACTGGAAACTAAAAAAAAGTCCACAGCAATTTCCGTAATAGCTGGAAAGTCTCTCTTTTTTTTAAATGATGTATTTCGATCGCTAGAATACAGGAAAACACGAAACTCCAAAAAATTTTAAATTAAAGGGCCCAAATTTTTGAAAAATGTGAAAATCAAGCTTTAAAAAAAATTTTCAAAAAATTCCAAAGCTGGTTCTATATGAGTTGCAGTTTTGATTATCTTTTTAACTTGGCATACTAAGGTCTTTAGAATATAGGAAAAATGTAAACTTTGAAAATTTTCGATATGTAAGGATCAAAATTTGGGAATATACACTCTTAAACCGATAACCCCGTGAAATTAAAAAAAAGTCCACAGCTCTTTCCATGGTAGCTGGAAGGTCACTCTTTTTTTTAAATGATGTATTTCAATCGTTAGAGTATAGGAAAAATACGAAACCCCCAAAATTTTTAAATCAAAGGTCCCAAATTTTGAAAAATGTGAAAATCAAGCTTTAAGAAATTTTTTTTAAAAAAAGATCTACATCCGGTTCTATGTAAGTTACGGTGTTGATTTTTTTTTTAATCCACACACTAAGGTCTCTAGAATAGAGGGAAAATATAAAATTGGAAAGATGTTGATATAAAGGAACCAAAATTTTGGAAAATACGTGATTAAAGCGGTAAAAAACAGTGCACAGCTCTTACCACGGTAGCTGAAGGATCACTTCTTTTTTAAAGTGATGTATTTCAATCTCCAAAGTGTATGAAAAATACAAGACTCCCAAAATTTGAAAATTAAAGTGCCCAAATTTTGAAAAATTTGAAAATCAAGTTCAAGAAAAGTTTTGTTAAAAACTTCCTCAGCCGGATCTGTATGTGTTATGGTATTGATTTTCTTCTTAACCGGCACACTAAGGTCTCTAAAATACAGGAAAAATAGAAAATTCAAAATATTTTGATATTTAAGGACTAAAATTTGGGAAGATATACGCTGAAAGCGGTAAGACTGGAAGCTAAAAAAAAATTCACAGCCTTTCCATGGTAGCTGGAGGTACCAAGTCGAAGGTCACAGTTCGAGACTTGTCTCGTCCCGGATCCAAGTAGCTCCCAAGTTTACCCAGCCTGAAATAATTGGGTACCAGAGAAATCTGGGAAAGTAAAGGCGGATCCCAAGTAGAAAGGAACTGGTCCCCCTACTCTCATTAGTGCCGTTGCGCTTAGTACCATTATGGAAAGCTTAACTTCACAATCCCAACGTCCTGTCAAGGGTATGGAACCTACTTTACTTTACTTTTAGAATATATGGGAAATACGGGAGCCCCAAAATTTAAAAGTTAAATGAACACATGAACAATTTGATGGAATTTCTAAATACACAATTCGAGGACCCAAAAGAAGAAAAAATAAATAATAATACAAATCTAAACATCGATAATTTTAATACCATGCTCTATAAAACGGTCCAAAATGAGGTAGCCGACTTGGCAGAGAAGATGGAGGGACTAACAGAGTAAAAAATTGTAAATTTAGAGGGAAAGTTTGACGAAGAAAATAGAATTAATGAGGCTGAAAGGGAAATTGATCACATTTGGCATCTGAAAAAACTATTCCAAAAAATTGATCGTGAAGTACTTGGCGTTCGACCAACTGTGCTGAAATTCCGGGAGTGCTCTATACTTCTCCAAATGCCGATCCGAGAAAATTTATTATATGGAAAGAAAATGAATTAGATTCTGCTTACGAAAGTCTGTAATATCCATTATTTAATACATGCTTCAGCTGGTTGGTCAATAGATATGGCAGATAATAAAAATAAAAAAATATCTCAGACAAAATATTACAGTAATATCAGAATCACAATTTATGCGTTTAGATAGATTAGCGCAAGAATACTTTGTTGACATGTGGTGTACGGTGGAAGAATAAGGAATTTGGAAGAACTTGCAGAAGAGGAAATATAAATAATGGCTTGTAGAATCTGTTGCCATTCTACAAGCCATTATTTATATTTCTTCTTCTGCAAGTTCTTCCAAATTCCTTATTGTTTCTGATTCTTTAAGTGTTCTTCTAGCGCTATCTCCACCTTCCCTTTCTCCTTCCACTGATGCTATTATCCTTTCTATTCGTTCTCTTCTTCATGATCTATCCTCATCGACGTGTACCCAGATTGACTTTCTTTGGATTCCAGGACATGCAGGCATTGATGCAAATGTAGCCGTCGACCTCCTTGCTAAAGCTGCTGTTTCCAATGGGAATTTTATTAGTAGGGTTCCAGCACACAATATTCTTCTTCCAACTAAATGCTGCCATCTTAGGCACTCTGTTTATGTTTCTCTTTTCGTTAATCCTAATTCCTTTTATCTCTTGATTAATCCTGTTCCTCCTTCTCGTCCTTGGTTCTACGAATTCCCCAGTTTACGTCGGTCCGTAATTACTAAATTATCTCGCCTCCGTTTCTCGCACAGTCTCCTTCCTTCTTCGCTAAATCGTTTTTCTTTAGCTGCATCTCGTAATTATCCATTGGATCCTGAAGTTTCCCAGTATGTTTGTGATGCGAATCACGTGCTCTTCGAGTGCTCCGGTTTATCTCGCGAGCGTGAGTTACTTTATTGTCATCTTTTAAAGCTTGGTCTTCCTGCTCCTTTCAACGCCTCTTATGTTCTTTCTCTACCTACTATCTCTGTTGTCCTGTCCCAGGGGTGTTCCTTGATTCCATTGTCGACAGAATAAAAATATAATTTCTATTCTATTCCATGTGTCTATTCCTTTTTGCTGGGCTAATGCTCTTTGCTAGCAAACCCAGGGGGGGGGGGTAAAAAAAAAGAAAAAGAAAAAGAAAAATTACGGTTTATTAAATTTAATCAAATAAAAATCCTAAAAATGACTCTACTCGAAGTGAAATAGACGAATGTATCGCAGCTGAAGGAGGTCCAAAACCAGAAAAAATTTACCTTCCAAACTTATGTACACATGGTCCACGTTATGTGCAATTAAAATATCAGGATGGTATGGCAGTTGTTGCCAGATTAGGTAAACCAATGTTTTTTATTACGATGACGTGTAATCCTAATTGGATAGAAATTAAATTAAATTTAAATGAAAATCAATATCACATCGATTGTCCAGATTTATATTGTAGGATATTCCAATTAAAATTAAATGATTTATTAAAAGTTTGAAAGTCAGGTGAAATTTTCGGAAAAATAGTTTATATTTTATACGTAATCGAATTCCAAAAAAGACCTCTTCCTCATGCTCATATTGCTTTAAGAGTAAAAAATTCGTCCGTAACTAATGAAGAGATTAATAATTTTGTTCAAGCCACTATCCGAATTTTTAAAATTTGATTCTTTAAGTTCTAAAATTTTTGTCCATTTATTTATTTCTACATTATAAAGGCGAAAAGACATCAATTCAAAAAAAAAAAAATATCTCCAGCTGCTATAGAATGGAACTACGGACACTTTTTCTATTTTTTGCTTTATATCTAATGCACCCGAAGTATTCAGTCGTGGGAGAAAAATAAAAAAATATTACACTGCTAGCGGTTTCAGTTTTTCTTATATTTTAATCTAAATCCCACTTTTTTAATTGACGCATTGGTGTACTTCTTTAAAAAAAAAAAAAAATAGTGTATGTGAACGCTGCAGACTTTATGAAAATTTACAAAGTAATTTAGTTTAAAGTCCGAAAGAACGGACTGCGAAGCGGCCAGCGAGACCAATCCCCTAGTATATGTATATATATGTATATCATACTTATATATACATAAATACAAAAATGGCTAATGTAAATAATTTTTAACCATTATTTAAAAATTTGTGCATACGCTTATTTAGGGGAAACGTAGTTAAAAATGTTCGTTGCAACTTTTCGTATACTTCATAAACTAAACTTGTAATCGTATATTGAAGTCTTGCTTTACTTATATAATAACAGTTTAAGGTTCCGATTTGAAATTGATTTACTCTTATTAGTTATTTCAATGAGAGGAATTTTTTGTATACAAACCGCGCATAGGTTACCTAAACATATCCAAGCTACATTTAATTAAAAACAATTTAATTAATTTCTATTTAATCAGCGTTTCCTCATTCGTTATTTCAAAAAAGTTCGTACCAATCAGTAGTACCAGACAGGAGTGAACAGAAAAAAATAGATTGCTTATCTTTTGCTTTGCCCCGCTATTAAGTTTCCGAGTAATACAAACAGGTGAGTTTACATTATCATGTAGTTTACCCTGATTGGTTATTTAATTGAAATGTGTACGTGTGAAAATGAGGGTAATTTTAAAGCGAACACGCACCAGTATTTGCCTAAGTAAAAATAACACAGACCGATAGTTTCCTGCTTTAAAGTGTGAATATTTGAGAAAGACTGTCTCGACACAAGCCCTGCACGCCTACACTAGCCGATTGAAAGTTTTTATATTATTTTCGGCTATTATGATTAATGTTCGTGTAATTTAAAAATTTTTAAACGAATCAAAAATGTGGAACGCGTATCGAAACTTTTTTTACTACTTATATCTTTTTTTTAAAGTTGAACTTGGTAAAAGATGGAAAAGGGTTTTTGTGTGATTTAGGAGGTTCCGTAATTTGTTTGTGTGTCGACGAAACGTTCAAGAAACGTTCAAGAAACGTTTTTTAACTTTTTGTTCCGTTTAGATGAATGACCTTCAATTAACGAAAGAGCTAGGTGTAACCTTTTAAGTTACTTCTCGTAGAGTTACAGAAAAGAATATAATGCAGAGTTTATAAATTTCAAGAAAAATCGCAAAGCCAGCATAGCATTTCGTTTTAAATTATGAAAAATAAATGTTTCAAATGTTGTTACCGGGGCTATTAGTCTGAATGCGTCAGATATCTTAAGACTGACTATTGCGATTAGTGTCAACGTTTTGTCGGTACATCCGAGCAACGTCTACAGCTAACGAGTATCCGAAATATTCGAATTCTCGTCGACATTCAAGTAAAACGGAGCCTGAGAGAGAAGAGAATAAACCGACGCAAAAACTTTATTCTTTACTGGTTTGCAGACCCTATTGAAATATTTATAAATTCATGTTTTTAAATTAATAATAAAAATGTCCATTTTCTGCGTATCTCAATACATAAATTAGCCGAAACAACGAGCAATAGCAAATTTAATAATTCACAAAAAATATACGTTAAGAATTTAATTTTTTTTTAAAAATCATATTTTATGAATTATTAAATTTCCTTCCGTGTTACGTTGATTACACTAATTTATGTGTATATTAAAATATCGGTAGTTAATACAGTCTACTTTTTATTATTTTGTATTCGAAAAAAGTAAGTTTGCTTTAGTTGTTTTAAATTTCAATTATTCGAAGCTTATTTGGCTCATATTAATATTTTTTTAATGCGATTGTTTCTTTTACTTTTTTTTTTTTTTTTTTCATGGACGGGCTGGGATCATTTCAAAAATTTCTGGACAATGAATGTCACAAAAGTTTTACACTGCCGAATGCATCAGTTCATAGAACGTGAGTTCATTCGTTCCTACACTTTGTTATCTCATGCGATATTTGAAGTCTTTTTCTTGGTCAGCATGTTATTTTGAATCGCCAAGCAAAATTATTTTGTTATGCTCACCGGTGCTCGGTTGCACCGTTTTTCGCTCGTGCTAAGATATCATTTCGTACATTCTAATCTTTTACTACGATGACCCACTAGAGACTGCTCCGGAGCAATCATATAGGACATACATATATATGTTCCGGTACCTTTCGTGTGTAGTGCAGGCACTAAAAGATTTTATTTTTAAAACTGTTTAACTACATCAATTTTTTCAATCTGACTTTAGACGCACCCTTGTGATATACACGCATTTTTTAACCAATAATGTTTGAAATTGAAATTTATTTTTAAATTTGTTCAATAAATGATTTTTATCCTGGAGCCGTTATGTTCAAAATCGGTAATTCCTAGGACTCGACAGTACCTATCGAATTGTTAGTATCAAACAGAAACTCATTAAAATTGGCGCGTTGCAGTCGCATGCAAGGAAAACAAACAGAAAAGAAACGGGAAACGGAAGTTTTATTTATTTTATTTTATTAAAGAAACCACTCCGTGTACCGCCCGTAACTACCTAGGTTAGTACACGGATTTACGTTTCTCTATACTAGGCTGTTCTGGGCGAAAAATTGAAGGAAAGCCAGAGGCTAGTCACAGCGGATAGAGTGTTTTGATGTCGGTCAGTGATATAATGTGGTATGCACCCTTCAGTAGAAAGCGCGAAACTGGCGGGTATTTATCGGCAAAACAGAGCAGACAAGCGTCTGGCACATACTATGTTAGGCAATTCGTCAATAAGCGTCCTTTGTTCAAGCGGTGCCGATTGACGACTGCTGTCTGTAAGGCGGTTTTGTGATCACATTTATCCGGAAAAAGTAGTATGAATAGTTTTAATTTTGAGTTCTGAAGCTTAAATTACGCAGAAAATATCATTAACGTTTCACATGATTATACCCCATCATTGTTCTCTGCAGACTACGAAACTATGTCGCGGTAGGTGAAAAATCTTCTACTATATGATAATGGAGGACTGCCAAAAAAGATAGACTACTTGCTGAGGATGTACGATGGATACCGAGGATTATTATATGAAGAAAAGCATTGTGTGTTGGGTCAGGTACTTTCAGTAAATACTTGCCGAAGAGTACACCTGACAACCATAACTGATTTTACTTGGCACCGGTGCTTCCTTTATATTTAGAAGGAATCTCGAATGCGGTTGTTGAATTTTAGCATTTGTAAATAGTTTTGACAACATTGAAAGATCGAAAGGATTTAGCTTTTAACTCGGTCATTAACGGTTTGTAAAGTTAGTGGATTCTGAATCTCACGGCCTCCGTGGAAAATAACGTATTGAGACTTTTGAAAGGAAAAATTTAGAATCCATTTCATTTTTTGCTGACTAACGTTGCAGTCTGTTAATGGTTTTTTCCGATATTAACAGTGCTAAGGAAATTGGATATTATAGATATGTTTAAATCATCTATTTATGAGCGAGCATTCGCTGCAGGTCTAATCCAGTCAACGGTACCACTTATATAGGGAACACCTTAAGGTACGCTATCCTTTACTGCGATTCCGTTAGAAATTGATGAGTCAATTCCGACTTGAATCCATCGATCGCACAAGTAAATGTATCGGCTCTGCTTGCTGCCTACCCCGACTGCTTTTAATTTTCGAAGCAGATGTCGCCTCGATGCAAGGCTGCTTTCTCCAAATCAAACAATCCAGCATAAATTATAGTGGTTTAAAAAGACTAAGTAAATGATTAATTGTTGGCCTCAATCTTCGGCCTCTAGCTTGTGTAGAAGGTAGAGTTCCTTTGAGAAAATGCAGAAGTCGTCTGTTCACTTTCTTTCCCATATCAACTTGGAAGGGATCTTTATTCGTTTTTGGAATGGAAATAATAGTAGCAACCTTCTAGGCTTCAGGAATGGCTCGATAAGTCCATATATCATTGTAAATGTTCAAAAGGAATCGTTTGGTAGGAAAAGGACGACATTTTATATCATGTAAGGGTGCACTGAATACTCGCCAAATGCACTATTAATAGCATAACGCTTGAGTTGGCACTATAGTTCACACAATTTTCGGACGAATACGCGACGAGTTGCCAGAGCCACTGCAGCCTCGATGACGTTCAGCCTTAGACTAAAAAGTGTGTGGCGAAGATCGCTCGATATATTCTCGCCTTTCACTAACGAATCGTTCTAAGAAATATATGTCAAAAACACCGCCGAAAAGATCTTTTTAGAAAATTTAATGTTGTTAATTTTATTTAGCGGCCATTACACTGCCGGTATGCCTTTTCGGGTTTTTTGTCGAAAAACTTCTGCCGGCTCAACATAGCTCGGCACGCATTTCAAATGCCTATGCCGCCAGCAAATGCTCTATCTCCTCTTCTCGGCCACACACAAAGAAACCATCAGAACATCTGTGCGGGGATCCCTCGATTTTTTAGCCGAGAAGGAGTCTTTGGCCCACTGCTGAGACCACCCGAGATATTAATGACTGTCGCCAAAATTATTATTTTTTAGCTTGGACAGCGTTAACAAAGGCCGTAAGAAATGCCGAATAATCCGTCTCAACATATAACTTTCTCATTATCAAAAATTTTACAGATTTGGCATAATGTTTTGCGGTGTACCGTTTCGTAACCAATCGGGCTCACAATTAACTCTTTTCCAAACAGTCTTCAGCTCCAATTTTAGTTAAAACACAACATCAGCTTGTCTGGTCGGAAGTGAAATTGAATTTATGTAGTCTGTAAATTGGATTTTGACATTATCTTGGTATTACTGAAAACCATTTTAAACGACTTTTTACGCTAATTTGAAAACCAACGAGAAAAAGTTTACCCTTACATTTGATACCTTACTTATCGATAAATTATCGTGATACATAAAAGATGGGTCTCTATCGTTTCGGCCTGGATTATTTCGACCTCGTTCCTTTTCCGGGAAAATCTAGTTTAGTGTTAGTGAGTTTTTAATGGTTTTTTTTTTTTTTTTTTTCTTTAATTAATATCATATTTAAGGTGTAAAATAATCATTGAAACGAGACAACACAATCCTGGTAATTAATTTTCTTAGAACTTCAATTTATTACTTTTCTTAAAGAATAGCAAACCAAAAGTACCGGCAGCAATATTTAAAAAGTCAGTTCTCCGATAACTTTTTAAAATATCTATTAGATAAATTGTCTTTTTGGAGGGAACGAATTTTATTACAAGAAATAAAATTGATGGACTATTTTTAAAAGTATATTCCCCGACGAAAACCCAGTTAAAGAACGTTAAATTATTATTTAATATCGTCTGAAGTTGAAAAAACAGTATACTATATTTAGAATCAAAGCGTGTGGAAATTCATTTTTGTATTTTATTTAAAAAGTAATATTTTTTATTTCTTTTGCATTTTCGTTTCCTCATCAATTAACACGGAAAATTTCTTACCGCATCCGCAAGAATTTTTTAATTAGTTTCACTTTTTTTTTTATAAAAATTAAAAATATATATAATTGCGCCTGGTCACTCGCTAAGCGTGAAATACAAAAAAAGGGGGCTAAAATGATATTTATTATAATATATAAACTAATTATGTTCGATTCTAAAATTTGTAGATTCTCCATTAAAAAACACGTTACTTGCGTAATTTGTTAATCGACAAGTAAAATTTTGACAACCAAATTATTATTCTACAATACAAAAATTTCTGAATTTTAAAATATTTTATATTTGTACGAAATTTACTCATGAAGTAGAGAACTTATTAACTTACGAAACGGCGTTTGTAAAAAAGTTAATTTCGTCGAGAATAGGATTTTCAACGAAGGCACGTTCTTATTTTAGTTACAACCGAAGTCGTAACTGAACGATAGTTAGCGAATAAGTTTCGTTTGTATCTCTACACCTATCGGCATTTCACTCGAAGGGAATTATATATTTTTATACATAATACTATTATTTCGAATAAATTAGACGCAGATATTAATTCAAATGAACCAAAATATCTGAATTCCGGTTTTTAATTTTTAAAAAACTCGATTTAATTTCTTTATTGTGTTGTCACTGATAATTAAAAAACAGAAGGCACAATACATTTTCGCTGAAAAATAATTTTTGAATCACTTAATTTCCTTGCCTGATTTACTAAATTCGACTAATTTCTTTAATAATGCAACTGCAATTGAAGGTCGTAGTTAAAACGGAGAAGCATATAAAATAAAAGGAGCAACTAATCTCGACTAGCTCTTAGTTTTTTTAGTCTAGAACACCATTAATGATTTTTACATATTTCTTGTTATATAAAAATGTTTTACTTTTTTATTTTATCAAATGAACTGTTAAGATGAAATAGTTGAATAAATGAAACTAATACTAATTGTATTGTATTTTTACCTTTTTTTCCCTCTCTTTGGAATACCACCCAAAAACATATTGCGATTTGAAGATTGATAATTAGTTTTATTCTCTCTGTGATGAAACCTGTTTCGTGAACAGATTTTTTTTTAATTAAACAGTTGAATGATGTTTCTTTACATCCATCACAAACAAAAAGTGAAAACTTTTACAAAACATATTCCTCTTTTTCCTTATAATTTAGGTCACGTGTGTGCATTATAGTAAGTAATTATCTATGGTTGTGCCTCTATATCTCGTCTTTCTAAATTGGACATTATCCAAAATTCGTGTCTTCGGCTTTGTCTTGGTGCTCTCAAGTCTACTCTAATTCCAGCAATTCTCGCAGAGTCTCACACACCACCCCTGTCTCTTCGCAGATCCTACTTAGGCTATCGTTTCCTCTCCAAACGTCTTCCTCTTACGCCCTGTACTCTTATTCATTTCTACCTTTCAATTTACAAGAACTGGCGTTTTACGCCTAGGAAAATCCCTGTTTTAACCCTCATTTCCCTTCGCCTTAGTTCCTTTTGGCCTTACACAATCTCAGGTAATAATCTTCCTGCCTTTTCTTTTAGCTTTGCCGATCTCTGTCATTCTTCCAATGTTTCTTTTGTACCTTCACTTTCCAAATCCTTTCCTCAGGCAATAATTCAACAGGAATTCCACAGCATTATCAATTCCCAATTTCCATCGCATGTACCCATCTTCACAGATGGCTCTAGGGGACCTCATGGGGTTGGAACTTCTTTTATCTTTCCGGATTTAAATTTATCTGAATCATTTCATCTTCCTTCTTTCTGTTTCATCTTTATAAACGAATTAATGGTTATCCTACGCTCTATTATCTTCATTTCCTCCAGTCGTCAGTTTTCTAATTATTTGATTATCTCAGACTCCATGAGTGTTCTTCAAGCGATCAGCTCCCCTTTTCTGATAACTCTTCTGATTTCATCATTCTTCGCATACGCTGTCTCATCCATCTTCTTTCCTCTCACTACTCCATCTGTGTTGATTTTTTGTGGATTCCCAGCCATATGGGCATTAAAGGTAAAATGAGACGGCCGATTCCTTGGCTCGAATTGCTGCTTCCTCTCGTTCCTTCTTTAAAAAAATTCCATCTTCCAACTTGAATTCCCTATGTTCCAAATTTCATCTTAAATTTTGGTCAGATATTTACCCTTCCTCCTTCCGTAACGAACAATCCTTTTATCTGTCTGTACAACCTAATCTTCCTTCTAACCCCTGGTTCTTTGAGTTTCCTTCACTCCCCCGTTCCGTTGTCATTTCTATGATTCGCCTGCATTTTGGCCATTCTGCTCCTCCTTCCTCTCGTTTTCGCTTTTCCCTTGTTTCTTCTCCAAATTGTCCTCTTCACCCTAATGAGGCGGCGAATTGCGACGCCAATCACGTATCTTTTTTGAATGCCCATCTCTTTCTGTTGAACGCGGTATTCTATATTCTTGTTTGCTGAAACTCAAGCTCCCCGCTCCTTATTGTGCATCATATATTCTGTCCTTCTCTTCACGATCCATTATCTCATCCGTTAGTTCCTTTATATTGTCCATATCTGACCGAATCAAAATTTAACTGACGGGTCTTTTCTTTTTTGTTGTTTCTGGGTGTAGGTCCTTAGCTGACGTGCCCAAAGGGGGGATCTAAAAAAAAAAAAAAAAGTAATGTTTCCGCAAAAAAATTTAAAAATATAAGATATTTTCAACGAACTACCTTCAAACAGGGGCTACCATTATGAATGGATTATTCTCAACGGTAGAACTGTTTGTTTTTTTTATTCTGTTGATACTATATCAGATTCGCAGAATATATCCGTCAACATTTTTTACGGTGTTTTTTTTGTTTTTTTTTTTTTAACAAAGAAGTAAAAATAATAATAATAACACACGTTTTACATTCATTCGTTGTATATTTCGTTATGTTCTTCAGTTAGAAAAATTATAAAATCGGATATTAACTGAGTAATAAACAATGCGCTGGTAAGCTTCAAGTAGCCTTCAAGAAGTGCCGAGCCCTTGCCAGAGCTCTCATTCGCGACAAAAAGCAAGAGTGTTGGTCACAGTTTATTTCATCCATCTCCTCATCAACGCCAAAAAGGACCATATGGAATAAAATAAAATCCATCAATGGAATTAGCACTGTCCCAAAACGCGTCCTTCTCAACATCAATGGCAGTCTAATAACGGATGAAGCTAACGTTGTCAAAGCGTTTGCCAATCACTTCACCGCAGCATCGTCATCAGAAAAGTATCCCCCCGCTTTCCGTAGCATGAAATACCATGCAGAGCAACAGCCAGTGCACTTTCCACCCGAATCCAATGAATCATACAATAGTAATTTTACCATCTCAGAACTAAATTTCCAACTCAACCACCATACATCCAACACTGCTCCTGGCCCCGACGGCATCCACCCATACATGCTTAAGTACCTCCCAATTTCCGGAAAACGTTTTCTCCTACGCATATACAATCAAATCTGGAATTCTGGAAACATCCCCGCGCAGTGGAAGTCGGCAAATATAATCCCAATACTGAAGGAAAACAAAGACCCTTCCCTTCCCGAAAGTTACCCTCCTATCTCGTTATTGAGTGTCATTTCCAAAACGCTGGAGAAGATGGTTAATAGGCGTCTCCTGTTTTTTCTCGAACAGAAAAGTCTTCTTTCTCCTAAAGGCAAGATCAACAGTTAGCCAACTACTTAGCCTGCAAAGGCAGATACTCTCGGTGTTTCAGCGTCAACAGCACCTCTATGCAGTATTTTTCGATTTAGAGAAAGCTTTTGATCGCCTGTGGCGTCATGGCCTACTACTAAAACTGCGAACGGCGGGAATCGCCGGAAAAATGGGTAAATACCTACACAGCTTCTTAGACAATAGAACGATCCAAGTTACGACTGGTTCGTCAACGTCTGAACTGATGCTGTTGGAAAATGGTGTACCACAAGGCTCTGCTTTAAGTGCAACCTTGTTCATATACTACATTAACGACTTAACTGACTGTCTTGCCGCCCCTGTAACGTCCCGGCTCTATGTGGACGACCTAAACATCTCCCTATCATCCAACCATCCTATAAACGCTCAAAATATCCTACAAAAATCCATTGAAAATTTACAAAAGTGGTCCAATGATAACGGTCTGACCTTTTCCTTAACAAAAACAATATGTGTTGATTTCCACAGGGGACGCCAAAACGAACTTTCCAGCATATTCCTGAGTCTAAATGGTGTTCCTATCCCAAACCGTCCATCAGTTAAGTTTCTAGGCTTAATATTTGATAAAAAACTCTCCTGGCGCGATCACATACGTGAGCTCAAAGCTAAATGTCTAAAATCCTTGTCCATCCTAAAATATCTGTCGAATTACAAATACAACATAAATCCAAAACTACTCCTTACAATATATAGATCAATCATCCTTTCGCGAATCAATTACGGGTGCCAGGTGTACTCCTCAGCCGCCAATAGTGTGCTAAGATCCTTAGATCCTGTACATTTTGCGGCCCTCCGGTCTATTCTTTCCACTCATCCCTCTACTCCTGTTGTAAGTTTGTGTGCACTGGCAGGTTGCCCCCCACTATCCTATTATAGGAAATATTACAACTTTAAAGAACTGAGCTCCCTCCTTAGTAATACTAAGACCCCGTCACTCGAGCCGGCCACCATATCCCCTAATGTGAGTTTTGGGAACACGATCCAGTGCCTGAACTTTTTTCAGTTATGGGTCATTTCCAAATCCCCTCAATCCCAAGAGCTTTACCAGATTTCGCAATAACTGTACCTCCCTGGAGTCAGCCGATCACAAATATAAACATATCTCTCACAAAATTCAATAAAGCACAATATCCCCCAAACGTAGTACAAATAGTAAAAAACACCATAGCGAGCTACACCGATCATGTATGCCTCTACATAGATGGAGCGAAGGCAAAAGGTTATCAGTCACCGGCGGCATGCTCCTTCGAAGTATCAAAAACAGCAGAGTCAGTCAGACTGCATGATTGCTGCACAGCACTGGACGCTGAAATATATGCGATTGTTTTCTGCATTCAACACTATACTGATACTAACCCCCAGTCCCAAAAGGCCCTACTTATAACTGACTCCTTAAATTCCCTTCAACTTATTTCAGAAATAAAACCCAAAAACCCCCTGATAAGAAAAGTCCACTACCTACTATACAGACTATCCCACCTAAACTCTGAAATATCCTTCCTATGGGTTCCGGCCCATGTAGGAGTCCCAGGTAATGAGCGCGTCAATCGAGCAGCTCAGGCGACACTATTCTCTCCAATGCCATGTAATCCCCCTCTTCCCCCCACAATGGCCCATTTATTTATGCACCAAACTGGAGAAGAATGGCAGCAGGAATGGAAATCCGCAAGTACATTCCTCCGAAGCATAAAATCAACCACAGAACCCTGGTGGCCCATAGACGAAATTTCTCGCCGAGATTTTTCTGTCTTGAATCGCCTCCGAACAGGTCACACAACCCTTTCGCACGGGTATATCTTCACGGGACAAGCACCCCCAAATGTCTGCTTCTCCTGTGGTCAACCAAGCGCCCCGTCTACATCTCACCTCCTTCTCGAATGTTTCTCTTTTGCGGCACCAAGATCCACCTATTTCACTACCACCTCTATCTCTAAGATCTTATCGAACGTTCCGTCTGCGATCGCAGCTATGTTGGCTTTCGTGCGTAGCAGCGGCCTATACCATAGAGTTTAACCTTCCTAAGTAGGCTCCATGTGCTGTAATAGCCTCAGTAGTTAAACACAGCGCATGGAAATCCTCACTATTATTTTTTATTTAAAAAAAAAAAAAAAAAAAAAAATCTCTTATTTAACCGCTCAGGATTTGGTAAAATGAACAAATCGAAGCACTACACTTACAACAGTTTATAGAAAACAGCTTTATTCATTAAGTTCCCCGTATTAATAGTTTATTCAAAAAATATTCCAGTCGCAATACATATTTTTAACTTGCTAATAATTCTTTTTCCTCCGCATATATTGACAACTACTGTTTTACAAGAAAACTCTGATGAGTCAATTTCAAGAAAAAAAGGTATGATTTGTTCTATATCGAATTTATTACTTCCGATTCTTTTTTTTTTTCTTTCTTTTTGTTGGTCCCTATGGACTAAATATTAAAAAATGTTCGAGATAGGGTGAGATCCAGACTAAAAAAAAAAAAAGAATTGAAATAAAAACTGGTTCTCGTTCAATTTTGTTTACAACGAAAGAGCAAACGAAATGAATAATTAGTTTGACAAATCGAAAAGGTGTTTATTTTTAGAAATTCTAGTAAATGATACTAGGATATACATAAAAGTAATTGACGAAAATAAGAAACAAACATGGTAACGTTTAACCGATAAACAATTCTGAAGAAATATTTAATTATTTGTTCGACGGCCGCTAATTCGAGTTAAAAATTAGCGTAAGATAAGGGGGAAAATTGTATTTTCTAAGTAAAACAAAAAAAGAACGGCTCTTCTAAATCCGGTTATTATAATAGTTAAAGAGCTACTCTACATTAATACTAATATAAAATAATCTTGATCTACACTGTTTTATTCCGAGTATAGCTGTTATTTATTTAATATAGTTTTAAATACATTTTGAATTATATGTTTTTCCAAACATAAATGTATACACTCGCTACCAAATTATAACCGATTGGAAATAAATTGTTTTTTTGAGATAGGACAAAAGAAAATATTTCCTAAGGTACAAAATTAAAATTTTTAATAACATGACTAGATAACAATATTTCCATAAAATTGCTTTTCGCGTACATACTTTTAATGCCGTTTTATTTTTTAAGAATACTCACTGGCGATCAACATTTACATGTTTTCTAAAGTACTGACAGATAATGGTTGGTAAAATATACTTTCGGGAAGGTCGAAAAATTTCTTAAAATCTATCTTGTTGATTGTATTAAGTTTTATTAATAAACGAGCTACTTTATTGATATTTTCGCATGGTTTAAAAATGAATAATTCTGGTTTACGTAAGTTATATTTCACACTAATAAGTATTCTAGAAAACAATTTAAAAAAGTATTAAATAATTACATATACAACAAACTAGTGTCAAGGATTCAAGTCATGAATTATTATAATTTAAATTTATATAATGCTAGATAATTTCCTGTAAAATTTTTTTTAAATAATTTTCACCACGGCTAGTCGACCAGGGCCGGTCGATTACAGATTTTTTCAGTAGAATCCGGAATCCAGATCGACTTTGCTTTTTTCAAATTAGTAGTTCTTCATAATCGTTAAAGTTAATTTATTTTTCATTTTTTGAGGTACGTATTTTTCTTTTTTTTTTTAAAACGGTAAATTATTGCCTACATCGGCTAATTTTTTCCGAAAATTTTTATTGGAGTAACCCGCTAAATGAATCTATAATCGCCATTTCAAGTTTTGATAAGTGAAAATCATTTTTTAAGCCACGTGTGAAGGAGAAAAAAAAACATAGAAAATCCCTGATTTATTTTCTGATCAAATTAATTACTAATCTCCTGGATTGTGTTTTTCTTAATTCAGTGATTATTTCACACCTACTGTATATACATATATGGTAATAAATAAAGAAAAAAACATGACTGTCTCCTTAATCAGATCGATAATTATTCATTCTCTTCTCTTCGCTTCTCGCTTTCGTTTCTCTTTTTATCTCCTTTTCCTTACTGTGTCCTCTCAACAATTCTGATTCTCCTTTTGAATGCGAAGCAAACCTTGTTACCTTTAAATGTTTGGCTCTTGTTAGTGAACGTTCCCTTTCGTCTTCGAAAATCTTGTCTTTTGGCCATCCAGCTCCTTTTAGTACTTCCTTTATCTTTTCTTTGCCATCTCCATCAATAATTTCCTTACTTATTTCCATTGGCATAGTATATTGAAGTGGTTGGGTCAAATGCAAGGGTGAGCCCCCCCAAAAAAAAGAAAATATCGAAAACCTGCAAACGGTAAACTAAATCTGAAAAAGGGACGAGGCCGAAACGTATCGAAGCCGAATTGATCTAGGTTGAAACGTGTCTGGACCGAAATGTTCAGGCCGAATCGTTGAGGCCGAAATGATACGGCTCCTGTAAAAGATGTAACTATACGTTGGGTAAAAATAACTTACACAACAGTATCCAAGATACTAAGGCAGTACTAACCGATATCGATTATCAGTGCTATAGATGGACACACAGCATTTTATTGTTCGGTAATTTTAATTTCTTCGTTGATACGAAGAAAAAGATTCCACTGGAATTACTTGTCAGTTCGTTCGGAATATGATCCTGATGACATTGAAACCGTAACTTCTTCAACTTTTCAACTTGATGACAACAGAAACAAATGCTTCAGGTAAAAAACAACGTTTCAACCAATAGTACCGATAATGATCATAATTTGGACATTCGAGCTTTTTCAATTCTTAGCAGCACTAACGTTTTCTGGTGCATGGATTAACGCTTGGTTTCGGTGTCGCGCTGAAAAATTCATGTCTTGTTGCATGTACATAATTATCCTAACAGAAATGAACCACAAACCTAAGCCAATAGCCATTTCATTACTCTGTGAGGATATCTGTGACCAGAAACACACAGCAAATCAACGTGAATGGAAATAAAAATTAGGAAGACCGTAGAAGTTAGTAGGAAACGGTGAACACATTAGACTACCCCGAAAAACACTATTGAAGCAGAAGACAGTGAGGTAACTGCGATCAATAGCAATGACAGGAATTATTAATAGAAGTTAGGATCACATAAGCGTGAACCTTTTTTTCAGATTAATTATCTGAAGTGACTATTTTCCAGTGCGACATATTGAAAAAGGCCTTTTCTGATAAAGGTAGAAAACGATTAGGTTCTCTTTACAAGAGATTATTAAAAATTGAAATTATGAAAGAAAAAAAAATCGGGTAGGGAGATGATATTTTCGCTGTCTTTGATAAATGTTTCCTTTAGTTCTTAATGAATGAGATTGAATTAGATTAACGGGGTTTAGATTAAGGGGAGCATATCAATGTGAAAAATTCGAAATCATTTTTTTTTTTTTTTTTTTTTTTTTAAATTGGGCTCGTCAACCGAGGACTCGAAATCATTTCATCTTGTCCGAAAGTAAATGTTAGTTTGTGCGTGTGTGTGTGTGTGTGTGTGTGTGTTGCAGGGTTAACAACGAGTAGCAAATTAAAGCGGTATTTTAGCTCAATACGTTTGAATTTCTTCCCCTAATTCGGTTCTTTTATATCATTTTCTTTTTGTTCCAGTTAATTCGAGTTGTACTTTTCTTAAATTATTCAATTACCGCCGACAGAAATTCGTGACGCATTTGACTATTATTTTTATTATTATTATTATTATTGTTGTTATTGTTATTTTTTTACTTGTATCATTATTATTTTTTCTCGAAAATTAGAAGTCGGCGACGCCGGTTGTCTGAAATTTTAGTTAACTGCTGCCCGTTGATTTATAGTAGCCCGCAGGAAAAATAAATTTATATCCTACGCTCATTTCGCTTTTGCGTATTTTATCTTCTTCCGGATTAGTATTCCTTTTAACATTCGCCACTAGGGCTGCCATTTTTCTCTCTAAAACGCTTCCTCGTAAAATTGCTCCAATTTTTTCCTCTTTTGCCTTTTTTTTTCTTGACATCGGCTTCCGAGAATTTTATTTATATCGCTCCGGTCGGGCTGCGAATAAATTTTAGACGATATTTTTATCAACAACAATGCAATTTTCGGCTTTAATACGTAATTCAAAAATAAACAGTCAAGGACCGTTGAAATAAAAATATATTGCTGTTTGAGAACAAAAAGTTGTTTTATTTAATCGTTATTTATTATATATACGAGAATCGTACTCGAATAAAATGAAACTAATTCCGTTCGAGTTTTTATATTGATCGCATCGATTTATAAATGAGAAGCTGTATACATTTCTCTATTTCCGCTCGCAATAATAATACCACTTCTTCAAAAAATAAAGAAGAAATGAAAAAAAGTAAATAAAAAAAACATACTAAGCGAAATCATAATTTCACTATTAATCCATTTAAGGGGGAAAAATTTAAAAATTTTATCCTTTTATTCTAATGATGAATATTTCAGGAAGATTTTTAAAACAAAATCGTTTAATTAAAAGAGTGTTTGTTAAGAAAAAGTATTATATACTAAAATAACTTTTGGTTGGTCAAGTATAAAACACACGGGTGTAACTGACAACAATCTCTGTAAATATTAAAAAAGTCTTAGTCGCAGTTTGATTCCTGTTCCGATTAATCGGCAAATTTTAAGATGAATTGGTCAGTTGATAAATTAAGAAAATTATTGTTTTGAATTATTCCCAGTTATTTGATATTATTATTATAATTTTATGACTGTATTTCTTCATTATAATCGGCATATAACGGGTAAATATCTAAAGTAAAGATTGCCGAAGTAAATGTTTAGAATTATTCGAAATTTTTTTTAAAGTAAATACAATGTGTGTTGGGCTACCATACAAATTTTAATGCCAAAAAAAAAATCCATGATAAAATAAAAAAAAAAAAAATTGGAAATAAATACTGATAAAAAAAAGTGGAGTTCAATGGTTTATAAAATGTTTATTATCTCGACTCTGATGATTTATCAGTTGACGGTGAACACTGTTGTGCATTTTCATTGGATCTAGGAAAAAGCGATCTTTGTAAAATTGTTTTTATAAAGGTGTGAGGCAGCTTGTTGTTCGGTAATAAAGAAATAAACACTTTAGACAGAACCAAACTTTGCGATCAAATGCTGTTATGGAGGGAGTAGGTTGGCAAGCGAAGTAAGTAAAAGACAAAGTTCCCTAGAGTAAGTAGAGGATTTATACCAATTCGGGCGCATTGGTTTCAATGTTTACTACTAGGAGATGTGGAAGCATTAGTGTCTACAAACTGTATGCAGATGCGAAAACCTAACCCAATTTCAGCTGTCAGCTGTAAAACCATACATCGATTTTCAAAATCAACTCTAAATTGCTCGTTCGGACCTCTACAACTAACGCCTCGCTACATTTTTCTTTCTAAACATCCCCATCAACATCTACTACTAGTGAATATTGAAATAGCATTACTCTAACTATTATAAAACCCCTAACTCCTTACTACTACTATTAATAACAATAATAATAGTAAGAAGAAAAAGAAGAAATTCTTTACAAGTCACTGAAATAAAAAAAAAAAATCTTCTAGTAGTAAGCATTTTAATTACTAGCAACACCAGCTACCGAGTGTAGTTGGTTAAGCAGCAGCGTTCTGTTCCTGGAGAAATTGATTAACCACTACTGCATATCGCAAAAATCGAGATGGATTAATGCTGGCGGTCTATTAGTCTGAATTAATTTAAAAAAAGTAATAACAGCACGAAAGCAGTTTGTTGTTTTTGTATAATTATATTGAAACCAATTATTCTTCTTCATTCTATTCTTTTGACGATGTTTTATTAAGTTGGAATTCATTATTGTTATAATTTTCATTGTGAAGACTATACTCTGTATTGCATTTTTCAATACCTTATTTTTCAATGATAATTTAGTTTGTCAAAATATAAATTACCCACATGCATCCTTAATATTCCTAATTCTAGTAGGAGAGGGGATTTGACAAGCTTTTAAAATCCGAGAATTACCACTTTGAAACTGAGACATCACATACCAATATTTTCTCCTTAAAAATAGAATTTGAAAATATATACACATATATATATATATATATATATTTTACCATCGGTTATTTAGCTCAATTTTATTTCCTTATAAATATATTAATAAAGTTGAATAGCTAGATAGTAAATGCTCGGTAAAAAAAAAGAAAACCCTTGTGAATTCAATTTTTAAGGTGAAACCACACATATTTTTCCGAAATATGTATATGAAACTTTCCATGTCTCAAAAATCGATTAATGTCAAATAAAGTAACTAGTTAAAATTACTTTTTCTAGATACATTTTGTACACATGATAACTTAGTAGCATTAATAATTCCCGGTAACGTTAAAAGTAGAAATTTATTCAAGTAATAAGATGAGAAAGATTAGTTTGGTTAACGGTCACAAATAATATTTTCCGCTAGACCAAAAAAGAAATCAAAAAGAAAAAGAAGGGAGAATTCCTAATCCAAGGCGTTTGATGTTACATGGCACTACACAATTTTAAAATCATTGCATAGTACAAGTTTCAGAGGTCGCCCATCCACATTCATCCGGGAATTCCTTAATAATTTTCGATTCACAGTCAGCCTGGGCAGCAAACTTTCAGACTCTTAACGAGTAGACGATCGGAGTCTCGCAAGGGTCTGTTCTAAGTCCAACTTTATTTAACTTGGTATTTGAAGATATTGTAAGTAAAATAAATCAGCCAGTCAAATGCTCGGTATTCGCCGACGATTTTACGGTCTTCGTCACATGTTCCAATGTCAATACAGGTGTCAATGTTTGCTACAGAACACAGTCAACGAAATCTTTAATCGGACACCGTCGAATGGTTTCACATTCTCTACCAGCAAAACTACCGCAGTCTACTTTTATAAGATACGCCGCTGTGGTCATGATTTATCAATTAACTTGAAGAACGTTCCAATTCAAAAATTCAACGCAGTCAAGTATCTCGGATTACACTTTGACGAGAAATTGTCCTGAACTACTTATGTCGATTATCTCAAGGAATCATGCATGTTTGGGGAAATTGAATCTTCTCAGGAAATTGGCGCTCACTTCAGATGGTGCTGATCGTAGCTTTCTCCTCTAAATACATAGACGTTTGATCAGGTCAAAAATGGATTACAGCGCCGCGATTTACGGATCAGCGAGCCACTCTATGCTTAACAAACTTAACACTGTCTATCACTCCGCAATACGTATCGTAACTGGGGCTTCTAGAACCTCCCCTTCAAACAGTCTGGACATGGCGCGGTATTATTGCTTTTAGCGTATGTGCTTATCTTTTTTTCGCGCTACCGAAAAAAGTAGATGTTAACCGTTCGGCCTGGCAACAAAATAAAACGAAGTTGTTCCTTGGAATTTACACGTTTTACGAAAAAATGTTCTAAAATGGTGTTATAGCTTTTAATATTACACCGACACAACTGTTTGGTCTTGAATTACCAATTAATCTGCGAAATCTATACTAATATATAAAACTATATCGTCTGTCTGTCTCGTCCGATTTAATTCAAGCACAGCCTATATAGATTACCTGGTTCGTTCTAAGCTTTGTTTCACATTGATATCACAAACAGTACTGAAATTAAAACAATTTAAAGTTTAAAAAAAAATAGTCAGCCAATATCTCTGTCAAATCGTTTAAAATTTAACAGCTGGCTATTGCCGAAAACAAACACAAAATCGAAAAATATGTTGTGTTACTGCCGTCGAGTTAAACATTACGCGCTATAAACACATCATAGTAGGCAAATACGATGACATGTGTATTATTGATATTTCTGTTATTAATTGGGTAAGTATATAAACAGAATTTCCTTAATTATTACTAACACAAGTTTTTGATGTATAATTTGTGTGTGTGGGTGTTCTGTTTAATGTATATATATATATATATATATATATAGCAGATGCATAGATAACGTATTAAAAAAAAATAATTACACGGGCGAAACCGTGGCTAACTTCTAGTAATATTATACTCGTAATAACGAAAAGTGTTTTTATTTTTATCATTTAACGCAGGGTCTTTCGGAAGTGAGAAAAAGACACTACCCAAGGTAGCTTATGGAATAACATGTTCATCGACAATCAGGTGAAAAAATAAAGAAACAACATATTTGGATCGCGAACACTTGGAAGATTCGAGTAATGTTAGACTTTTTTCAAATGTTTGCGCCGAATTCATGCAACAAAGATCGCTAAGGCTAGTCCATATTACCTGTGGCGCTACATCAAAGCCGTTGCATAAATAACACAAACATCACAGGAATTAAAGACTGTGTAATTTCTCTAGAGTTTACAGTGCAGAAGTTTAGAGCTCCTGTGGTTTCGTATTTTGCAGCGAACATCTTTAAATTTCGTTAATTTTCGATCTTTTTGTAACAATTTTTTCAGCAAACGTTTGTTCTGCAAAACTTTGTACATATATATATATATATATTGTGACGGATTCGATACCTGTAGCGTGATCTTTTAGCGGTATTCGAATTTTAAAAATATTCTCTGATAAAATCCGTCTTTATTCACGGTCTATCGGACACCGTTTTATTCGGCATTGTCGCAAGTTGTAGATATCGCGGTGATGCTTATCGGCTAAAATCAAGATTCCCGTACGCGGTTGAACAGACAGTTGTGTTGGGGTTGAGACTGTGTGTGTGTGTGTGTGTGTGCATTGTTGGCAGCGGCCGCCAGCAGAGATGACTCTACACGCGCAAGAGCTATGCCGAGCAGCATCGAGCCGAGAGAAGATTTATAAAATCCTGAAAAAGCAGGAAGGGCAGCTAACGCGGTATCATTCGGAATATGTACGAGAGAAACATCGATAATTATTACCGTTATCGCGTTTAATTGTTGTTCGATTATTCGGTTAGAGTTAAATAGTTTTAACAGTTACATTGTTTCTAGTCGACCATTAATTGCCAACTTGCCAGCGTTTAAATTGTATTCTAGTCCATATCGCCATTTATAATGTAATTTTTGAAGACCATGCCGCACGTTTTTCAGCCCCGTTATTGAAATTTAATATAGGTTAGTATATTATTACAAAAATATTGTTAGAATAATGATAAATATTGAGAGATTTTTGATGAATAATGTGATTAATGATGATCAAAAAAGTCAATTTGTTCCGTTAAGTGAAATAAATTGAGTTAAAAACGAAAAACTTGAGATTTCAATTTTTTCTTTGATTTTAATCGTGAATAATAACTTTTGAAGAAGTAAATTGAGGCAAAAATATTAAAAGACCTTTTTTGTAGAACATTAAATTTTCTTCAAGAATTTGTCATGATATTTTTTAGATATTCGTTGATTCATTAGTATTTTTTTGAATTAAAGTGAATCGTTGTCTTCTCGTGTTCGCGTTATTTCAAATCAGGTAGTATCAACATAGTGATAAGAACATCGCATTACGATGAACCGCCCGCCGCCCGCAAACGGGAAGCCGGCCGGCAAGCCGAAAGCGCCGTCTAAACCCGACATGAACAACAGCGCAACCGGTAGTAAGTCCTCACCACACACAACAGGTAAGTCGCACACACACACACAGAATACACCAACACACGACACCAGCCTTATCAGCAACTCCGATAAAAACCAGCCTAACGTACAGACAAATCCACAGCGTACAGATGATTTATCTTCCGCGATCAACTCGCGCTGCCAGCCGTCCACTGCTCTTAATGTAGACAGCCCAGCGGCGACCGCGTTAAACGACAAAACCCAAAACAACGTCTCCGATACAACTCTTCCGACTGCGCCAAGTGTACCAGTATCTTTCTCTGAAAAATTAAAAACCGCAAAGAAAATAACCCCGCTAACTGATTTCAATTACCCAACAGAGGAACAGGGTATAATATTCCCATACATTCCGACGAGCACCAATCGTGATTACTTCTTAGCATTAAAAGATCTAGTTGGCGGACCAGCTAACATAATAGCAGGCTCGAGAATTAGTAGAGATCGAGTTGCAATATTTTTAAAATCGAAATCCAACGTTGAAATGCTGTTTGAACATGGAGGCAGAATTAAAATAAGCTCACAAGTAATCACTGCACGACGTTTAAAAACCCCATCTAACAAACTAATTATGTCAAACCTCTCTCCCACTATCCCGAACCAGCTTATACTTTCACATCTTGCCCCAGTTTTTTCACTGAAATTAATCACTCCTATAGCCATCCTTCGAGTCAACCCAAACGACGCTGAATTCGGACATATTGTCAGCTGGCGCAGACAAGTCTACATCGAGCAGGTTAATTGTTCCAACATCCCTGACTCCTTTATACTAACCCACAATGAACATGAACACCGAATATTCCTCCACTTAGACGACCACTCATGCCGCAGCTGCATAAATAAAAAAGGGAAAACTAATCAACCAATTACATCGCCTACCCCCCTCCCCCCACAACATCTAGACATTGACAGAGCAATGGAAGCCGACCAAGTAATTCCAAATGCGAAACGCCCCCATCCAACAACACCAGATTCTCTGCCCGGCGACCCTATATTATCTGCAACATCACAACCTGCAATAAAGAAAATTAATATCCCGTTACCGGAAGATGACAACAACCAAACAGTACAACTAGAACAAATAAATAGCCCACCAATCCAATCAGAGTTCAAAAATATTTCGAAACCACAGCCAGAAGGGAAGAACGTTTTACAGCAACAGGCCCAACAGAAAACTGAATTCAAAATACCACCAGACATGCAGCACATCACTGAGCCGGTTAAGCAGAAGTCAAAACAGAAAAAAGTCACTAACATCGACGAAGCAGTTGAGAAAATCAAACCGATGTTTGACAATGACCAATCTAACTTCATCATCAACCTTGACGATTTCAAAATATTCTTGAGTAACATTGCTTCCAAACCTGACTACATAACCTATGCACACAATTTCACACAGGATAAAGATGGACTGTTTCACCTAATTGCAGCCGCCAAACCATCTCTGAAGAGCACAAGTTTAAAAAATAGATGTACTCGCATACTGAAAAGTCTGAGCAGCCTATCCACAGATGGTAATACGTCAGAGGAAAGCTCTACCCACTAACACACGAATACTATGACAAACTTGACATCAAACATCGACTAGCAACACTCACAGACTTCACAAGACAACACAGAAACACCCAACATGGCGAGTAATAATATAATTATGCAGTGGAACTGCAGAGGTTTTATTAATCATCAAGCCGAACTAGAACACCTATTAGCCACATATTCTCTATTAGTAGCCTGCTTGGAGGAGACGCATTTACAGCCTAGAGACAAGCCAAGAATAAAACACTATAGTCTATTCCGATGCGATAATATCGGAGGCAACCGAGTAAACGGAGGAGTAGCAACTCTAGTGCACACGTCGATCACGGCTGTATCGGTCAGAATGAATACACCCCTTCAGATGGTAGCGATATCTGTTCTCTTACACAATCTATCGAGGTCCACACTAACGATCTGCAACTGCTACTTTCCCCCCAACCATATGGTACACTCGGCAGACCTTCAAAATGCCATATCTCAACTAGTAAGCCCAATGGTCATACTTGGAGACTTTAACGCTCACTCCCCACTATGGGGAGCGACGTCCACCAACAGACATGGATCAATTATTACAAACATACTAACGGAGCACGATTTGTGCATTCTCCACCCACCTAACCATACACATTTTAACCTCTCCCATAACACTTTCTCAACAATAGACTTGGCATTAGTATCCCCATTACTGCTCCCGAAACTTAAATCATCTGTCCATGACGACCTTTGCTCCAGCGATAATTTCCCTGTATTTCTGCATTTCACAGGATATCATCCATCACCACCAATCCCAAGACCCCCAAGATTCTCATTTCACAAGGCAGACTGGACGGCATACACAGCCGGAATTAAAATCCCAGCTCCTAGTGAGTCCCTATCAGGCAATTTAAAGATATTTCTTAATACTATACTAGATGCTGCCTACTTATCGATACCCACCTCCCACAATTTTCGAGCTAAGAAAGTACCATGGTGGAGCAAAGAGATCCACATTGCAATCCAACAGCGTAAACGAGCACTCAGAAAGTATAAATCGACTCGGTCGCTATCTGACTTAGTAGCCTTCAAGAAGTGCCGAGCCCTTGCCAGAGCTCTCATTCGCGACAAAAAGCAAGAGTGCTGGTCACAGTTTATTTCATCCATCTCCTCATCAACGTCAAACAGGACCATATGGAATAAAATAAAATCCATCAATGGAATTAGCACTGTCCCAAAACGCGTCCTTCTCAACATCAATGGCAGTCTAATAACGGATGAAGCTAACGTTGTCAAAGCGTTTGCCAATCACTTCACCGCAGCATCGTCATCAGAAAAGTATCCCCCCGCTTTCCGTAGCATGAAATACCATGCAGAGCAACAGCCAGTGCACTTTCCACCCGAATCCAATGAATCATACAATAGTAATTTTACCATCTCAGAACTAAATTTCCAACTCAACCACCATACATCCAACACTGCTCCTGGCCCCGACGGCATCCACCCATACATGCTTAAGTACCTCCCAATTTCCGGAAAACGTTTTCTCCTACGCATATACAATCAAATCTGGAATTCTGGAAACATCCCCGCGCAGTGGAAGTCGGCAAATATAATCCCAATACTGAAGGAAAACAAAGACCCTTCCCTTCCCGAAAGTTACCCTCCTATCTCGTTATTGAGTGTCATTTCCAAAACGCTGGAGAAGATGGTTAATAGGCGTCTCCTGTTTTTTCTCGAACAGAAAAGTCTTCTTTCTCCTAAAGGCAAGATCAACAGTTAGCCAACTACTTAGCCTGCAAAGGCAGATACTCTCGGTGTTTCAGCGTCAACAGCACCTCTATGCAGTATTTTTCGATTTAGAGAAAGCTTTTGATCGCCTGTGGCGTCATGGCCTACTACTAAAACTGCGAACGGCGGGAATCGCCGGAAAAATGGGTAAATACCTACACAGCTTCTTAGACAATAGAACGATCCAAGTTACGACTGGTTCGTCAACGTCTGAACTGATGCTGTTGGAAAATGGTGTACCACAAGGCTCTGCTTTAAGTGCAACCTTGTTCATATACTACATTAACGACTTAACTGACTGTCTTGCCGCCCCTGTAACGTCCCGGCTCTATGTGGACGACCTAAACATCTCCCTATCATCCAACCATCCTATAAACGCTCAAAATATCCTACAAAAATCCATTGAAAATTTACAAAAGTGGTCCAATGATAACGGTCTGACCTTTTCCTTAACAAAAACAATATGTGTTGATTTCCACAGGGGACGCCAAAACGAACTTTCCAGCATATTCCTGAGTCTAAATGGTGTTCCTATCCCAAACCGTCCATCAGTTAAGTTTCTAGGCTTAATATTTGATAAAAAATTCTCCTGGCGCGATCACATACGTGAGCTCAAAGCTAAATGTCTAAAATCCTTGTCCATCCTAAAATATCTGTCGAATTACAAATACAACATAAATCCAAAACTACTCCTTACAATATATAGATCAATCATCCTTTCGCGAATCAATTACGGGTGCCAGGTGTACTCCTCAGCCGCCAATAGTGTGCTAAGATCCTTAGATCCTGTACATTTTGCGGCCCTCCGGTCTATTCTTTCCACTCATCCCTCTACTCCTGTTGTAAGTTTGTGTGCACTGGCAGGTTGCCCCCCACTATCCTATTATAGGAAATATTACAACTTTAAAGAACTGAGCTCCCTCCTTAGTAATACTAAGACCCCGTCACTCGAGCCGGCCACCATATCCCCTAATGTGAGTTTTGGGAACACGATCCAGTGCCTGAACTTTTTTCAGTTATGGGTCATTTCCAAATCCCCTCAATCCCAAGAGCTTTACCAGATTTCGCAATAACTGTACCTCCCTGGAGTCAGCCGATCACAAATATAAACATATCTCTCACAAAATTCAATAAAGCACAATATCCCCCAAACGTAGTACAAATAGTAAAAAACACCATAGCGAGCTACACCGATCATGTATGCCTCTACACAGATGGAGCGAAGGCAAAAGGTTATCAGTCACCGGCGGCATGCTCCTTCGAAGTATCAAAAACAGCAGAGTCAGTCAGACTGCATGATTGCTGCACAGCACTGGACGCTGAAATATATGCGATTGTTTTCTGCATTCAACACTATACTGATACTAACCCCCAGTCCCAAAAGGCCCTACTTATAACTGACTCCTTAAATTCCCTTCAACTTATTTCAGAAATAAAACCCAAAAACCCCCTGATAAGAAAAGTCCACTACCTACTATACAGACTATCCCACCTAAACTCTGAAATATCCTTCCTATGGGTTCCGGCCCATGTAGGAGTCCCAGGTAATGAGCGCGTCAATCGAGCAGCTCAGGCGACACTATTCTCTCCAATGCCATGTAATCCCCCTCTTCCCCCCACAATGGCCCATTTATTTATGCACCAAACTGGAGAAGAATGGCAGCAGGAATGGAAATCCGCAAGTACATTCCTCCGAAGCATAAAATCAACCACAGAACCCTGGTGGCCCATAGACGAAATTTCTCGCCGAGATTTTTCTGTTTTGAATCGCCTCCGAACAGGTCACACAACCCTTTCGCACGGGTATATCTTCACGGGACAAGCACCCCCAAATGTCTGCTTCTCCTGTGGTCAACCAAGCGCCCCGTCTACATCTCACCTCCTTCTCGAATGTTTCTCTTTTGCGGCACCAAGATCCACCTATTTCACTACCACCTCTATCTCTAAGATCTTATCGAACGTTCCGTCTGCGATCGCAGCTATGTTGGCTTTCGTGCGTAGCAGCGGCCTATACCATAGAGTTTAACCTTCCTAAGTAGGCTTCATGTGCTGTAATAGCCTCAGTAGTTAAACACAGCGCATGGAAATCCTCACTATTATTTTATTAAAAAAAAAAAAAAAAAAATTAGTTACAAAATTCCAAAGTAATAAAGTCAAATCGAAAAAACATATCGATTTATTAAGCTTAATTACTCGGAAACGGCTTGTCTGACGAAAATTTTCAATTAGACTTTTTCTGGAGGGAATTCAATTTTATATGAGAATAACCTAAAATGAATTTTTTCATTTCAATGTTTTGGCAGTTCTAATGTAAAACATCAAATCATGAATAAAAATTAAAAATAGCAATGATTAAAACTAATATTGAAGGCTCAAATTTTCACGAATTTTTTTTTCTGTCGTTCTGAATGACATTCTCGATATATCTTTCAAAAAAAAAAAAAAACAGACAATTTTTTTGCCCCAGTCAAAGATATATATATATATATATATATCCGGATTCAAGTCGCTCCCAGGTTTACCCAGCCTGAAATAATTGAATACTAGAGAAATCTGGGGAAATAAAAGCGGATCCCATGAGAAAGGAACTGGCCCTAACATTCTCTTCAGTTCCATTAGGCTTAGTACACTATGAAAATCTTAATTTCACAATCCCCGATGCCCTGTCAAAGGGTATGGGACTTGCTTTACTTTTTATGTATAACGCATGTTTCGTATTTACTCTCGAACTAACGCACTCCAGAAATTATAATAGCCCTATTAGATTCATAAAATGAGGAAGTTTCATTTTGTGTCGTTTAAATCGTCCTCAAAAGCGAACTTTTTAAATTATTTTTGTAAATCTATCGCACGTTTATTTTGTGTTTTTTTGTTTTTTGTCCCAGTTTTATGGCTAGTTATTTACACAGTTAGAAAGTCGAACGCCGTTATAGTTTAATTTTATTGTGTTCCTCATATATAAATGTTGTGCTTAAGACTATGAATCTGTAGAATGTTCCTCCGTTTCATCAACAGATACCAGTAACGCCTTACGTATTTTTATACACCGTGTAATCAATGTTGCTTTTTATATATTGCATTTCTCGCGATCCCAAAAGCAAGCGAGTCCATCGAACTTCGCACAATTTTCACTCTGGTTACGCTATTAAACCGGAGCGCTTTAAACAAACTCGGCAGCGTACGCTACCTGATCTGATTTTCTGCACATTGATGTAGTCGTCCCGATTTGCGTTTTGATTAATTATACTTAAGCGTCCGTTTTTATACTTTTCCCTCTGTGAAAGCTCTTCAACCTTTTCCTCTTTTAATCTGCAGCTAATTTTCCGTTCATTCCTTTTTTATGGATTTGATGCTATTCTCCCCGTACATTTTATGGATTTTATGCTATCCTCCACGTACATTTTATGGATTTGATGCTATCCTCCCTGTACTCTAAATTCACAGTTACGCGCTAGTGTTTTGTACGGATCGTTTGTATTCTTCAAAGCAAACATGATGAATGATGTCATTTTGTTTTCAAACAATGGTGTTTGGGTTTTCGTTTGAAAAATTACTTGACTTTTTTTGGTAGTTACCTCATTCTGACCTTTCGACGGAGAAGTTGTGTTATACTACGGCACACGTTCGCGCCATAGGCGCGAATAAAAACCGCCTTCGCTATGAACTTACAGTGTATATGTTTCGCGACAGTGTTTAAATCATCGTTTAAATCTGCATTGCTTATAGAGATGTCTTGTGTGTGTGTGTTTGTAAAGGGTTATTTTATACAATTTATCTGTGAATTTGAAGAAAAAAAAAAATGCTTATCCTTTTTGATGATGTCGGCGAAAGCATAGAAGAAATGAAATTATTAATCGGTAAAACCACATCCATTTCGAATATATAGTTCGAGAACAGTGTTGCAAGAATATCCGACAAATTTTTTTAATTATTTCCGCGCGAATCCTAACAGCATTTATTTAAGTTCACGGCAACTTACTGAAGAAGAAAACGCAACTCGTATATTCACCACCACGTGTCTCTAAAATTGATGCGATTTCATTGATTGATTATACAATATATTTCGAACGAATTGGTAACCTAATTAGTTTCGGATTAGCCCGAGTCAATGAATTTTCCAGATCCATGCGATACGCAACAATTGCAGCACAAAAGCGCCGAGTTGTTATTTAACACACGAGTTGCTTAACGCGAAATAATGATCTGCCACGCGAACAGTTTCTACTTGAAAGCTGAAAGCTAAAAGCTAACGTCATAGACTGCGTTGTGAACTAAGCAAAGGTGCAGACGAGGTAGCAGTCGGGACACAGGATTCTATGCGTTTTAACCGTTTGACAGACTGTCCGGGGGGCATTCGGCGCGAGCGTGGTTTTCAGAAGAATCCTCATTGTGTTTGCAAGTCGTGGCGCGGCGATGAGAATTCAAGTTTGCCATTTCCTTCTGTTCCGTGCGCAAAACACGGCATCAAATACGCGGGAACTGCTCTAATTACGACGTAGAAAACTTTAGACGATAACCAGATTATAGAAACACTCGGTTCGGAACGGTGATCATCACCATTTAGCGTTATTAAGCGAATTGTTTTATGGTCGAATTGAATGTCGAAGGATAAATCGTGCCTTTTTATAACGGTCGTTCGTTTCGGTGTTTATTACGTAATTTCGGGGGCGAAAAATTTAGCCGGCTGCGATAAAGACGCGGGGGAAGACTGGAACGGCGGGTAGACCAGTGGTGAAATAGGTAATTTCGGAAGGCTGCGAAAATGGGGCTAAACCGTAAATGGCGAAACGGTGATGCCTTTTCGTTTCGGATTATCCGGGCACGGGCACTCATTTAGAGCCGAAGCACGTTCCGGCAGACAACAATAAACAGTTCCACAGTGACCAGTGTGAAAATTGCGTACTTTGCCGCGAACGATGACGACTCGGTCGCTAGGCACTGAAAAATTCTGTCGTCAACTAAGCCGGCCGCATCCCGTCCCATAAACCGGGCACCGTTCGCTAATGGTAAGAGCCGTGGCGAAGCTTTTACGGCGGCACTGGCCGATTCCATTTCGAAATTATTATCGCAATCTCGTGCCGGCCACCGAATTATTATTGTCAGTTTTTAGTAGATTTCACATTTCGTTTCGGATGGCCGTGAAATTTTATCGCCGTTGTTGTTTCGTTTTATCGACGTGTAAAAGCCGCTCAACTTCTTTTAGGCGGCCCCGGCGTTCGGCATTCCTCCGCCGAAACAACATTAACTGTGCCCGCTCCTTTACAATAACGGTAACGGCTCTTTTTATCGCTAGTGCCCGAATGTACATAAACGACGCGAAATTGTCGCCATATTCGGAACGATGTTTAAATTAATAAAGCGTTAAATTATTATGTCACTTTCATTCGGGCAATTTCATTTTCGAAGCTGGACGACGGAAGTTTCCCGAGATAAAAGTGCAAATCAAAGCGCTCGACAGTGTTGCACGTTGAACCTCGGCCGCTCAAGAATCCAGCTTTACTTGGCGGCCCCATACTGCCTTGATCATTCAAAAACGACCCGGCTCTGTTCTAGTGCAATTCAAATCACGTTATTGAAGATGATCTTTCGCCGGCTAATTTCCGGAATCTTCGCTTTACTGAGAAGCATATTAAATTGTGGCATCTTTTTGGTGTAATTGAAAAAATTTAGATTATCCGATGTAAAAATATACATGTATATATTATATATTAAAATAATCTGCTGCTGCTGTAGTATGGTCACTTTAAACGTGACTTCTGAATAATCGTAAAGAGTGCAATGCATTTACCGGTTAAAAACATTTTAAATTAATAAAAAAATTGAAATATAATGAAATTAGCGCCTATTAAGAAAGTGAGTGTATGGGAACCAGTTGCTGAGTCTGCTAGACTGATGAAATTTTTCGGCAAATCCAAATAAAGAGAGAGAGAGAGAGAGAGAGAATATAAAACAGTTTTTGACCAGTGGTTGACAGACCGCGATCTATAGTCGCTTTTGATGAACGGACCACCGATTTTTAGAGACACGGAATGAAAAAACCAAGTTCAAAAAAATACGAAAGACGACACTACCAAGTGGCCAAAAAAATTTTCACCAAATTTCGGTAACCCAGTATTAAGAGAAATAAATTACCATTTAGTAGCGTCCGAGTGAACAGATCATTCAGAAAACCAAATTTTGTAAATTCCGCGCTTAAATCGAGATGTACATAAATTCGATTACCGTGCGTTTTCTTCCCGCTGTCGCCAAGAACTCAGTCTGGAATATCCATGCACTGCAGGGGCCTACGAATAATTCCGATTAGCCACGAAGCGTATTAATTATATTTATATGAATTTTTAATTCGTTTATGTTCTATATACTCATATACTTCAACTACGTTGGAATATTTCTGCACTACTTTCAGTTTCGCCGCTCCGTATAACAAGATGGAATAAATATAACGCTTTCTGAAATTTTGCCTTATTTTCAACTTTAAAGATCTATCTGTGAGTAAGTTTCTCGCCCATTTGAAGGCTTGTCTCGTTTGAGCACATCTCTCTACTTCTCATATTTTTTTAGTTTAAATAATTTTCGAGTCTCACAATGTGGGTTCCCAACATAATTATATCGTTTATTCACATCATATTCATCGTATACGTATTACTTAATTACGCTTAACTTCTATTTTCACTAAACTACGTCGAATTTCTAAACAAGTACATTCATACTCACCACACATCCTAAAACAACATGTACACGTATGCTAAAAAGTATGCAGCTAAAAGAAGGAGCCACCGGTGCACGGGTACCTAGGAACCGAAAAACCCTCTTTTTTTTTTTTTTTTTACATCATTTGTAATTACTTCCTTTCCCCTTTAGCTCCCCGTCTTATGTTCCTTTCCTTCTTCTACACTTTTCTCATTCTTTGCACCAAGCTATCAACTAAATTTTTATTTTGTTCTTCCATATGTTTAAATTGCACTCGTCTCTAATTTCCTTTGCTATGTTACTCAATAATATAACATTCTCTTTAATATTGTCAATGTTATTGTTAATCCTTTTAGGTCTTATAAAGCATGATTTGTCATAGTTCCTAGTGCTATGATTTTTCTCTTGTCGGTAATCTTACAAAACCTAACGGGGATCAGACCAAAACCGATGAGGACAAAGCTGAGACGTTTGGGGAGCACCTGTTCAATATATTTAAACCGTTTAAAAGCAAGGGTCAGCTAGAACACGAAATATCAGCTTATAGAATACCTTTCGGCACCTTTGCAATTAACATGGCCAACTAAATACATATCGCCGAAAGAGGTACAGAATATAAAAGCTTAAAAAACAAAAAAGCTCCAGGCGAACATTTTATAACCGCTGAAATAGCCAAAAATCTACCGAATAAAAGCTTAATACTATTGACGTATATTTATAACGCTACTGTTTCAGAAGATCATGGATGGAAAAATGAAATAGTTAACGGGCAAACTAAAAAAGGACCGGTTATTCATACTAATTTCCACCGGGAAAATACTTGGAAAAGCGGGAAGAGGACGCCGGAGATTCAATATGCTGACTAAGATAGAAGTTCTGGATCGGAGCAACCTCTTTTTATAAGAGAAGCTAATAATAATAATAATAATAATAATAATAATAATAATCTTAAGAACGGGATATTTCCCCCAAACATGGAAAGGTAAGGATTTATCAGCTCCTTCAAGTGTATTGTCGAAGATTTTTCAGATGTTAATACAGGATCGTATTATAAAAGTAATTTCGAAAAACAAGATCTTGCCCAATCACCAATTTGGATTTCGTGCGCAAAGCATTCGGCAGTACAACAAATTCATCGGATTACCGAGTAGAACAGGCATTCGATCAGGTGTGGCATCAAGGCCTCCTGTACAAAACTGAAGAACATTCTGCCGAATGACATTTACGCGGTAATACAATCCTTTTTGTCAAGAAGGAGTTTTGTAGTGAAGGTAAATTTATCAACGTCGGGAAAAGACAGGATAAATGCATCCGTGCCACAGGGAAGTATACTTGCGCCATTGTTATATTCTTTGTACTCGGCGGATTTTCCAGTACTAAAAACCACGGTAACAGCGACCTTCGCTGATGACACCTGCATATTAGCGACAAATAGTGATCCATCGCGTGCTAAACTGCTGCAGGAGCATTTAAACAAGATTTGAGTATGGGCAGAGAAATGGAAGATTAAAATAAATTACAGGTGACTTTTACGTTAAATCAACAGTCCTGTCCCCAGGTAGAAATAAATGAAAACGTTCTTCCGCAAAGCAACAGTGCTAAATACTTAGGATTAATAATGGACCGATGTCTAACATGGAGGACCCACGTCGCACACACAAGACAAAAAATTCGCTCAAGGCATAATCTTAATTAGCCTTATGGGAAGGAAGTCTGCTGTGAGCATGTTTTGTAAAAGACTAATCTATGACAAATGCAACAGTGGAAAAGTGCAAGATCAATATCAATTTATTCAATTGTTCTTTCGGTGGTAAATGTGAACTTGAAAGTCTGCGTGATATAACTGACGATAGATTAATAAGATTGCTTGAATGTTGAACATTAATTAGTTTATAAGTTAATAAGTTTATAACGCTTATTTCATGATCGATACGTGAAAAAAAACAAAAAAAAAAACAGTAATGCACAGCAACGAATAGCTCTTTAGTACATATTATTCCCCTAAACGTGCGATTTAATAAAAGTACCCCAAGTCTTCAAACAGATCCCTTTAAAGCTAATCACAAAGGATTTCTGTTTCAAGTTCACCTGATATGTCAGCTGTGTTGGGAGAACCGGCATCGTGTCAAAAATCGAAGCAGGTTTACGTTGATTTCAGTGAAAAACACCTTGCCTAATCCAGGTGTATAATGAACAATATTGGAAGAATCGGAAGGTTACTGATTTCATTGATTTCATCGATTAAATTACCGCTGAAGAAATCGGATCGAGCTTCACCGATATTATTAGCATAGAAGATATAGCAAGAATTAGCCGTCAGTGAACCGATTGGGACATATTCAAAAATGAATTAGATTCAAGAATCGAACTTAAATTGAGATTAAAAGAAAACAATTAATCAGATCACTGAAACGAGCTTCGTTAAATTCGAGGAGCGTCCACACGTTGCAGTTGCAGGTTTTACTCAAACTTCTCAGGTGGAAAAAAATTATTTGCTCGAAACAAGCGGGTTTAAAAAACTCGACAAATTTAGCAACGGCTAAGACCGTGTTTAATCTCGAAACATCAGGGAATCGAATCATTTAATAAATCTGTAGATAAATACATACCTGTTTGTTAATATTTATAAATATAAAATAAATAAATTCCCCGCTTTATTAATTAAGAAGAAAAAAATAAGTATGGGAATAATTTATATTTTAATATCGAATTAAAATAGCTCAATGTAAGGAAATGTTTTCGAACGTAGCCCGCCATCAGCTGACCACACAGAGTACACTCAAATAGAACTAAAAACATATTGTAAAGAAATCTTGGAACCATATGTATTTATTGACAGTTCTGTGGAAAAACTAGACGTGTCGAATTCAGCTTCAAAACAAGGACACGCCAAATTTTCCTTCAAGAAGTAGACACATGTATTTCGACATGTCTACTTCTTGAAGGAAAATTTGGCGTGTCCTTGTTTTGAAGCTAAATTCGACACGTCTAGTTTTTCCACAGAGCTGTCAATGTATACACAGGAAAGGGTATAACTAGAATCAATGGTAAAAAATTGTTTACGTGTACATTTCTTTACAACATAACAACGAATTTAATGGACAAAATATTCAAAACAAAAAACTAAGAATTTATACCCGAACAAAAATCGAAAAAGAATTGAATTTTCATATTAAAAAGACGATTATTATTATAGTTCGATATTTGATCGTTTAAGAGTAATATTTCTTTTTTTTTTTCTTGCTTGGGTTTTTCCCTGAGCTTGCCAATAATAGGCAATTACCCATCAACACGTGTACATAGCGGCAATTAGGAGTAATAAGGAATGGAATCTGATAAAGAGCGCTAAACCAAGGATGGAGAAACAATAGCAATCGACGTCAAAAAATGCCAAACACATGCTTCCTGAAAAGAAAAGGAATGCAATTGCCGAAGGTAAAAAGGAGTTAGCTGTCCCATACCATGGCCACATCTGCAATTACAGAGCCCACAGTACAAACGGACAAAGGAATCAGGCTACAAATAATTAAGAAAGAAGAAACACGGGATGTTTAAAAAGCAGTTAGAGCCACCAAGCATCACAGCTATATAAAACACAGCGCTTAGCGTCCGTAAACAATTATCCGAAAGTTCAAGCGACAATTTCAACAGTCTTTGCAGTGAAGGTGTTTCGGAGCGAGCTTCCAGACGCAAGAGTTCATTGACTCGTTCGAGTTTTGTGTGTTTCCCCTCCAGTGCAACGCTCCATCAAATCATCCGACGACAAAGACTCAAATATGTAGAGGCTTAATTGCATCTTGAACGTTGTCTGCAAGAGGTGGTTTGTGCTCAACTAACTTAAGAGTACCATTGGCTTCTGCTACGCGCCATTTACACCAGCTATCCTTTCCAGTCGGGCAATATTGGTGCTGCGGATTTTTATCGGTTGAGATATTATGGTAAAAGGCAGCCCACACGGCATCCTTCGTTGCCTCTGCCGAATCTGAATTTCGTTGAATCGCCAATCCATAATATGTTGTTAAGTTACAAATTACTTTATCATTCAAATTACCTGTACCTTTACCTCCGAGATTCTTTGTTTTCTTTTTTAAAGCCCTGAGACGAGTTCCCATTCGTTTCCGGACATAGCCCAAGCATTCTTTTTTTCTTACTATGAGGTCGTCGTAAGGATTTACATTTAATATTATGGCCTTAAACGTTTTCGTATCGCCATCACCAATGCATGAGTCATACTTTTATACCGAGTAATTCTTGAGAACGAGAGAACATTTTTGTGATTGCGTCCACTTCCATTTTTCCGGAACTACCGTGATGGTTTGCCGCGCATGTCTCTTCATGACTTTCTTTCCATAAACTAAATTTGGCGGTTCCTTCTTTGAATTTTTTTCTTGGCACAAGCTTAACAGAAAGAAGATTTCACGCAAACAGCTAGAACCTTACTGGTATTTTTTCCGATAACCGTGGCAAAACCAAACAAGGAAGAAAAAGAAATACGTAATTTGCTGTAGCATCTACAGGCGTACACTGTCGTAGTCAGCAGTCTTCAAATTTTTCCTGAATTGCTTACTTGCTCAGCATCACACTCAACAGTGAATCGGTTTCCACGAAATCGTCTCCTGCAGTTTCGACCAGGATGCCACTCGGCGTAGTTACTCTAAATTCGGAATCTTTTCATATAAACGAACCGCCCACGATTACTTTCACACGTTGCACTAGGTAAACAAACAGTTCATTCTACAGCCATGGGCATTACGTAGTATCGTACCTTCGAATTTTTTCGGAGTCATAGCATACATGCGACATCTGGTGGTACTTTTGGTAACTCTACTTACCATAGTATGGATATATGGACGCGTTATTCAAAAATATTGATGTAAAATACACTCCGCTCGAACTACCGCTCGATTTCAATTTTTGACTAAAAAGGTGGGTCTCGTTTTTGTTCCATAAATTTAAAAAAAAAACATACATACATATATTCGAGCAAACGGTTTTGGGAATATATTCTACATATCTTTATTTCGCAAATTAGGTTCCTAAAGTTCTCATTGCTCAGCACAGGAACTACAACAGGTGCATGTAGATAATTTTCAATAATGTAGCGGAAAAGATCTTCTTTCTTGTACATTAGTGGGTATGATTATTCTGAGTGTGACTGGTTGGTGATGTATAAGTGCTAAGTGTGTAGTTATAAGAAGTTACTGTACTAAATTAATCAAATTACTATAGAGTGATAAGAAATACTATTTTAAATGTATTGAAATGTTATTAGTTAATTGTAAATTTATGTCAAATAAACGATAATGAGGGTGACGGGAACTCACGAAACGGGCAAAATTGCCTTGTGAGACCCACAACTTTCTTATTTTAAAAAAAAAAAATGTACTACAAAAAAATGAAAAAAAAAAAAATCGATTTTTTGGTCGGTCCTGATGAGACACCTCCCCTTAAATTGATTTCGTAAAAATCGAATTATACACTGCATACACTATTACGATGTATGTACATATCTGGGACGTCTTATACTTGGTAACATTGTAATTTGTATTAATTCACTCTTGATTCACCGCGTTGCTATTTTTACCTGATTACCAAAATCAGAGACACAAAATTGAGTTAGCGAAAAGATGAATAAAATCCTTGATTATTCCGCGAATTTCGTGAAAACTTTTCGTAGTGATTTTAAAAGGTTCTCCGCAATAAATACGGAATAGAAAAAAAAGGGATGATGACAAAATAGGAAAAGTATGAGCGAGCACGGTTTCTTCGTTTTGCTCTAGCCAATGCGAATCAATAATTGAGGAAATCATTGAATTTCCGAAGTTTACCCGTAATAGTTACGATTGTTCGCTTAAACAACTACGCAAAAGAGATGCACAATTGAGCGAATTCGCCGAAATAAAAACTTTTTAGTACTGCTCGCGACTACGCTTGGAGCGTGCGTGTTTGATGAGAGGGCAATTGCGCGGGTCTTTAAAAATAGCGATTAAGGGCCGGTGGGATTTCTGCCTAACAATTTGTAGTTAACTGATGGACAGTTTTAAGAGATATTCTCTGTTTTTTCTATTTGGAAACAGATATAAAATAATTGAATAACGCACACACGTGCAACGTTAAACACAAAATTCGATTCAGAATACCGAGTAATGGTTTCGAACGTTACTGCTACACACCATTAAAATTTAAATAGATCGCTTAAAATGCCAATTTAACATGGATATTACGGTCACACGGGTCAGCACGAAAAGTCAAACTTGTTAAGCTAGTACACGTAAATAATTTACATTCGAACTTTTGCTGATACTGAACTTAAAGGTTTCCGTGAGAATTCGATTACTTTTGCATCGTGCTCTTTACACGATCGCTTTTTGATTTTTTACAAAAATAGTTTATTGCGGCAACCTTTGAAGGAAATAATTCCAGAAATATATCTGTTGTTCAAAGACTATTTTTCAAGAACTATTAATAAAAGGGGGTTTTCGATTGAAATTTGAATAGCTTAAATTCTCAGATTGGCGTGGCTATCTAAGGGTTAGTAAAATTTTTCTTGCGAACCTACATTCACCGCTTCACGATACCGAACTACTAAGATGTAGCACACGGAACGAAACATTTCCTAAAATTCAAAATTTAATAATTTGGAATCGGCAAAATTCATTTTTCCCCAAAATCGGAATGTGTCACATCACAAATGACTTTCAAGAAATATCGCGGAGTATTTTTTTTAAGGAATTAGCCGAAGCTATGATCAAGTATCGTTATGATTTAATTAGTTTTTATCCGGAAGCCTTTAGAACGAACACTATATTACCGGAATTATTAATAAAATAAACACAGATGAGCAGCGTAATCTCCATCGGCAACAAAAAGTAAACAAAAAGGATCGCGCAATATAAAAAAAAAAAAAAAAGAAAAAAAGAAGTATGTTTTATGGTGTACAACTGTGATACTCCAAACAAATTCGGAGAAATTTCTTACCGAATTTTTGGATTTTGGTTTTTAGGCGAATTTGAAGAGATTCGTGTACCTACTAGATTTATTATTTGTTTATTGTATGTGTTTTCATTTATTGGTTCAAAAACTAATTAAATCCTAAGAGTTAAAGTGAATAGAAACTTTTTTATAATAAAATAAAAACGCAATACAATTGACGGATATGATTATTTATAAAATATTATAACACTAACATGTTTCACATAGTGACAAACTACATATTCATGGTGTAACAATTAAACTTAAAATGTAATCAAAGAAGAATATCTAGTTTCTTCTTTGTTTACATTTTAGATTTAATTCTAAAAGGTTTCTGTTTAAAACGGCTGTATTATACTAAATAAACAATAATCAATGTGACACACTTAATGTATTTTTCGTTACACGAACTGAAATTCACGATTCTTCACACACACACATATATATATATATATATATAACATTTTTATTAAGTTATAAATTAAAATTACACATCGAAATTTCTAAAAATGATTAAAAAATGATATAAAAATTAGATGTTTATATGTCTGAATAATTAAAACGAAACCGGAGTTCGACAGTGATTTTAAATATCTAATTTTTATAATTTTTTAATCATTCTTAGAGATTTCAATATGTAATTTTAAGATAAAAATAAATTTTTTTAACACTTAATTAACAATTATATATATATATATGCTCAATTATTCACGATCAAAATGAAAAATACCATACCCACTACCGTCACATTTCACAGTACTCTCAACTGAACTCTACGCCCTCAAATTAGCCACAAACTACTCCACGGATCTCTCAACAAACACTGTCAGCACTCCTCACAATCCAAAACTATCATAAAAAGAAACAACACCCCATTTCTCAAAGCAAGTATGCTCTTATTTTCACACAAAAAAATCATCTTCTGTTGGATACAATCCCATTGTAACATCCGTCAAAATGAGAAAGCAGATAGCAAAACGGTCCTTGATCATCTCCCCCAATTCCAAACGTTCCAGTTCCTCTTTCGGACTTGAAAATATCCAGTAAATCCGTCGTCGCGTATAAATCCTTCCAACAACACTGGAATCAGATCCCAGACACAAACAAACTAAAAACCATAAAGAAAACCGTAGATGTTTGGCAAACTTCATATCAAAAATCCAGAAAAAACGAAGTCGCATTATTCAAACTAAGAGCAGGTCACTCAGCTCTCACTCACGGTTATATATTAAACAAACAGCCTCGACCTATATGTGAACCCTGCACAGTTCCCATCTCCATCAAACACATACTAATCGATTGTCCAAAATTTCAAACCCAAACAGACAGACCTATACATCCAAAACGAATCTCTTGAATCTCTACTTTCAGACAATGATATCAAAACATACAAACTCTTCTGCTTCTTGAAAGCTACCAGTCTTTACTTCCTAATTTAAATCCAAACAGTTCTCACGCCTCTAGCCATAAGGCTGTACATGGCGTAAAAAAAAAAAAAAAATATATATATATATATATATAATTTTTATATCCTTGACGCGTTTCGAAGTTCACGGGAGTACAAACAAAGAAAATTTTAAAAAAGAAGAAAACAAATAAATGAATTTCTGCAGTACTTATTTGAATATACATTATGTAATTATATTGAAAAAATGTACAAAGAATGTTTCAATGTATAAATAAATAATATGTGCACTTACGTGTAATAGAATTAATTATTTAGTAGGCATAATTGATAGAAAACACGCTGTGTCGCATCATTTCTGTCTCTTTCTCTTTTATACTTTGTATAAAATATTCAAAATTTACAACGTTATTCTTACTGACATCAACACAAAAAAAATAACATAATCACAAAAATCCTATCCTAACATGTAACTTACGTGATATAAAATAAGGACATTTTTTCGTTACGTATTTTGTTACATCAAATTGTGACATTTTTTAAACAACAATTACAAAAATCCTATAAAATATAACAAACGTTACATAAAATTGGGACATTTTTTTCTAACGGGGAGTAGCCTTAAGAATTACGTTTGTAATTAATATATGTGTGAATCTTTAATCATAATGAAAAGTATAACCATTAACTATCTGCATCACATGGATTATTGTTTATTTGCTTATTTAAATTTAGTTGTTACCCTATGAATATGTAGTTTTGTCACACTACGAAACATGTGTTTGTGTTGGAATATTTTATAAATGATAATTCCTGTCAGTTGTACTATTATTACACACGAACGTAGAAATGGTTTCGATACTTAATAATTGTAAGAATTTTTTTTAACAAACTGCCAACGTTAACAAACAAGAAGAAGAAGAAGAAGCGATTGCAGACGTTTACTTTAAGATTTCTGCTCAAATTGCCAGGTAAAAATATAGTATAAAACACAGAGAAAAAAACATCGAAACTTATAATTAAAGAAAAAAATTCGGCTAAAACCCACACACGTATTTCCCTTTGCGACTGTCACCTGTGCTAATCTATATGCACTGGGCTTAATTAGGTCGTTGCGGTTAATATAAAATCGATTACGCTTTGTTTATTTTATTCGTGACAGAATTCCGTATTTATTTCCGTTTAATTGTTTGCTTTCTTTCGTTGTTTTTCTTTATAATCATCAAATTGGAATAATATTCAAACGTTTAACAGCGATATAAGAGAAAACTTTTTCCACCCATTAACTATCCCCGTACAGGTACATCCAGAGGATGACTGTGTAAGGAGAGGTGCATTGAATATGCCGCGCGAAGACAGGCTTGACCAAAAAAAAAAAAAAAAAAAAAAACAACAAGAAAAAAACAGCACCCCTATTTTCACTTAGCTGAAAGAACAAAGCACCGATAGGACGGAGTTGTTGTTCCGTGAATTTCCCGGAGACGGGAAATAAATAAATTTCACCGGGGATAGATAATAACTGCGTCGGACAGCAGCATCTAGTAATTATTTAGCCGAGTCATTTTCCGGAGCGAGCAGGCGATTTAGTCATTAAACACGATAGTAGTAGTCTCCGCAGTTGGCAGCATTTAAAAAATGCCTCGCCATTTTTCCCGGAAGCAGCGGAACAATACGATTGAAAATATGAACTTGTCACGACTACCGCAGCCGGTGAAGAAAAATAGCGAACAAAAAAATGAAAAAAAGCCCCGGCCGAATTCCACTTTCAGACTGGCGCGCTGAAGAAGAACAATGTTTAATGGCTGTGTTTGACATTACTGAGCTTTTATAGGACTGCTAAAAAGCCGAGATAGAAAAATGTTTGGCCCAGACCGAACCGAAGTCGCGGATAACAACGCGCGCTCCAGGAAAATTTGTACAATAAGGCACCGACTGGAACGGCGTCGTCGCTGCAATCACTGTTATAATGGGAAACGATGTTGGTCGGCTTTTGGTTTTGCCGATTGCCTGACGCTGGAGTAGCTGGAATTATTTATCTGCCCGTGTTAACGGAAAACTTTATTCACCGGCTGCTGTGGTCGCTCTGCGCCGTAATAATTGCCGCGAAGTTATTTTTCATTTCGAACTGTCGCTTGCTTTTTTTTCCATTATATTTCGTTTCGTTTTACTTGGTTTTTCCAGCACTCCATTCGTAAGATTTATAACTCGATTAATTATGATTCGTTCGGCGTCTACCGAGTTCATCGGCGAAAAAATATGAAAATTTTCTCGTCTGGAAGTGATCAGCGAATTCTGCTAGAAATTCAGGAAGAATTCGATTGATCGCGGTCGATATTAGATACTTGGTCGTTGTTGGTTACTACTTTTTTATTCTTCCGATCGAGAGCTACTGCTACCATTGGGGTGGAAGCGGCTCTGAACGAAGAAAATCGGAATTCCTAGTGAAAATCGGGAAAGTCGAAAAATATTTAGGACTGTGTGAAAGAAAAATCAGATAATAAATAGGCGCATGTTTTTACACGGTAATTCTTCTTCCTCTTTTCTATGCGTACCTCCGCTCCGAAATTTCTGATACATTTTTTATTCCCCCTCTTAAAAAATATCCGAAAGAATACATATATATATATATATATATTTTATTTTTATTTAGGGGACACTGGAGCGGCCTTGGTTCACTAACACAAAGAACTACATTATAAAATTAGATTGTGAGGCGATTGATTGGTAGTGAAAAGCACGAAAGATTAAAGCAGCTCAGATGTGAACGAATAGAGAACTTAATTTTCGGCACGTGTCGCGGGTCATTTATTTTGTTTTTTTTACTGTTTGTTTTTATCGAAACAAAATTACCTTTGTTTGTTTGTTTGTTTTTTTTTTTGCTTTTTTAAATAGACTAATTTAGTTAATATATTATTATACTGATTATAGAAAAAAAAAACAAAAAACAATTGAAATCTTTTTTTCTTCCGTAGGTACACTATTGCTCCAACAACATGACAAAATAAATTCGGAAACTAAATAGCCAAGCGGTCAGAAATGGAAGACATAAAGGACAGTAGCAAAGGAATAAAAGACAATGAGAAGGGATGGATATAGGTTAGTAGAAAGACCCAAAAGTTGGGTGTGCAGAAGGGAAAGTTCGTTGAGGAGAGCAAAACATTCAAAAATGTATTAGAATCACAAATACAAGGGGGATTAGTAACGTAAAGGGAGCAGTAAGGAGAAGGCGACAAAGCGAATCGAAAACGAGAAGAGGGGGGAGTAAAGAATGATTAAGCCTGAGACTAATTAAGGAAACAACAGTGGAACGACGGCAGACAGGAATAGAATGAAACCACGGTACTGAACGAGGAACCGTTTGAATAAGACGGTACTGCGAATAACGATTGGAGAATAAAGATGGATAATGATCCAGCCAAAGTCTGGTATGATTGGATGTTTGAAAAAGGAAAATAGTCGAGGAATAGGCCATTGCCGGCGGTTCAGCGAGTTAAACAATTGGCTGAGTCATTGCCCTCTATATCGGAATGACTAGGAAGCCGTAGAAAATCTATGATGATGGGAACGGCGCGAGAGCGAAGTAGAAACGGTAGATTGAACTGAAAGAATGATACCGTCAGAGGAATGAAGAAGAAGAGAGGAGATGGCTTGAAGGACGTCTTTAGAGTCGGAAAAGATCAGTAATTGAAAAACTCATTTGTAGAGGAAATCAAATATTTGCCACGAAGAATGGTGATCGATTCGGCTGAGCAGATAGAGCAGAAGGAAGGGAGAGTCTGAATGGCTTACAGCGATGGAGCAAAAGAGACGTACACCCACACCGTCATTACTCACGGAACCATCATCGGTGAAGATTAAAACATGGTAAGGAAAAGATGAGTCTAGCTGATGAAGAAATCTATGTCTGACTAAACTGTGAGAGGAACAATTTTACCACGAAGCGAGAGAGAGGCGAATTTGATAGACTGTCATTTGATCTTAATGACTAAACCGAAAAAAAAATTACTTTTCGCCTAAATTCTAAACGTATTTTCAATAAAACAGGGTTTATCATTAAATGGGCGAATTTGAAGAAGATTGAAGAATGTGCGTTGTATAGAATAGGAAGAGACATAGAAATACGAACTTTCAGCTTTTAGGCTTGTCTACTCTCTACAATGCATCTTTCATTCTTAGGTGATGCCGCGGAAAACGAATTTAATGCCATTTTCTGCTATATTCGGAGAAACGATGAATTAAGGTACTTTTTTTTTTTTTTTTTTTTTGAGCATAATAAATTTTTCGTATTCGGAATATTAAGACCCTCCCTGGTGTATGCTGCCGAATTGGCAACATTATGGAAGCCATAGGAACTTAAAAGGTTTAAATAATCTTGCACTATGAACCCCGTATTTAATAAGTTAATATTGATATCACCAAATAGCCGGATGTTCTAACGTCTCAATAATATCTTGAAGCTCATCTAAAAACTTCGACTGAGGTGGATCACAAAACCTATATACACCAACTAATGACACACTCTTACTCTTATTTAATTGTACACGTATACAAACAGCATTACCAGTCATAATACTTACCCTAGTATTTATGAACTTAAATTTATCCTTAATATATGTATCACTACTCCGCCAGATCTTTTATTATCTCTACATTGACTTATCTTGCTATACTTATTAATGGAATAGCGATTAATCTCATCAGTGTACAGCTATGTTTCTGTTAGCCCTATTAAATCATACAAAAAATTTTTATCATTTAGAAAAACCAAAAACATTCATTATAATTATTCCGAAGACTTCTAACGTTTAATGTGGTACAATAATAAAAACAAAACCCTTCGTAACTAAACTAAAATTGAGCGTAAATTTTATTAACAATATACATACTTATAACAGTAGTGCACAATAAAATTAAAGAATACCTAAATAACTTGTATAAGTAGACGAGAGTGCAATATTGATTTAAATTGACTCTAACGTTAACAAAAGAGAAATTAAACAATAAAGTAAAGTAAAAACTGTAAATTAAAGTAATTCGTAAAACAATTCGATAAACTTATCGTTTTTAGCACCATAGGTAATAACAGACACAACTAAAAATAATGTGTGCGAAATAATTACATAAATTATACCATAATAAATTGAAAATTTGATTATAATATATAAAATGTAAAACATCATTATTTAATGAAGATAGAAAACTACAAATAGAGTTTGAGTACACAATCTAATAATAATCAAGAAACTTATTGTTCACGTAACAGATAATAAGTGTGATTTATTACATAAATGTTCTATCATTGTATGCGAGAAATACAAGTAATAACTGAAGCAAAAAAATTTAAAAAAGAAAAATATGTTTATAATATGCCGCATCAAACAAAAGAAATAGATTGACGCATATAAAAAACAAAAGAAATAAAAGTAATAATAAACCATAATATAAATATAGATACAAACAATAATTCTTATTAGACTTTTTCGTTCTTGTTAAAATTTCTGGATATTTAAAGAAAAATATTGATGACGAATTGTTTTTTTTTTTTTTTTTTTTTTTTTTTTTAAGGCTTGTCTGTTATTGTCATTGACTGATTACTTCCGGATTACAACCCAGTTTCACTCGAATGAAACGTCATTCACTTATCACGCTACAGTAGTCCGGCTTACATAAGACATTACTAATACATACTTTACCGATAAAAGTCAGTTAAACAGTAAACAATCTTTTATCTAAAGAGGTAAAACATTTGTACTTTTTCTGAAGAGTATTAAGATAGAATTGTAGGAAATAATAAGTTTGGTCAAAAGGTGGCGGGGGCCCCGAAAAAAAAAAAACTTTATGCTTCTTAAAGTCCTTAACTGTAGTTTTTCTGCACTCTCCAACGAACGCTTCTTTCTTTACGCCTAACTTTTAGTTTTGGGTCTTCTTACTCCCTTTAACGTTACCTATATCCTTTCCTTCCTATTGCCTTCAGTTATTCCGTTGCTGCTGTGCTTAGTCTTTTCCATTTCTGACCGCCTAGCTATTTGGTTCTATCTCTTAATTTTTCATGTTGTTAGGTCATGGCTGTTGGCGCGCCCAGGGTAGAAAAAAACAAAAAAAAGCTATAGTTTTAAATTCCTTGCTTGCATTATTTTAAAATTACGAACATTACTTTCCAAAAACGAATTCCTTTTATCGATTCTATTTCTCCTTCTTTTGTATCTACTGAAGATCTTTTTCCCCCCTTCATCTTTTAACGATTTTTTTCTACATTTTCTTATCTTACTCTTCAATATTAACGAATTACTGTATTTTTTAAATAATTCTAATGATTCTCCCCAAGAATAAACGGTATACCTTACCACTCTCAAAAACTTACCCAACCAATCTCCCTAAATTGTTCTCAATATTTTTACTTCTATTTTTTTCCTTTTTGAAATGATTATTTCAATACCTAAAAAAACTAAAACTTCTCTTCCCTTATATGGAGTCATCCTCCTTCTTCTGTGTTGATGTTATATTCCACTTTCACGATCACAGTTCTGCAAACAAAAAGCTCAACAACTCCTTATCAATATTTAATAACACACTCTCTGATTTACGCCTTTTTATTCCACTCTCTAAGTCTGGCTATAATAATTTTAATTATCGTCCTTTTAATTCTTCTCTAATAAATCTATCTTTAAGTAACATTCGTATTCCTTTAGTTAATTATGTTTATTAACTTGGCTTATTTGTAAATAGTCGCTTCCTCTTTTTTGTTGCTGGAATATTTTATTTTTTCTGTTTTTAGTAATTTTTTTTATTCCTGGTAACGTCCATGTACCATTTTTAACTGCAATGGTCATTAGAGAGGAGGCTACTTCGTATCTCTTACCCAGTAGATTGCTAACTCTAAAAAACCAAAGTAGAATTTATATACGCGTTGCGACAGCAGGTTTAGCCTTTTGGTTGCTGAAGAGGAAAGATACTTGATGTGTTCGGAAAAGAATAACCGACTGTCAAGGAACATGCCCCAAGATAACAAAAACAATTAACACGAGAAAGGAGTATATTTTTGCTAGGGATAGATAGACAGAAGCAGGATTATAAGGTCGCAGATTAAATACGACATAACAAGATTTAGTAGGAGAAGTAGAAAGGTTAATTGCGGAAAGGGAATGATCGGATAGGGAAAGAGACGAATTAAATGTTTCACTGGCTGATATAATATCATGAGGCATAAAGTAGGATGTCGTCAGCAAAGAATAAAGACGAACAATTTCGAGGAAGAGAAGTCACATTGATAGTGTATATATGTTGAAAAAAGTAGGACTGAAGGAGGAACCTTGGGGAAGACCTCGAAAAACCGTTCTTGAACTGTTCAAATTTTTAATTTTTCAAAACATTACTCATAAATGTAAAATTACGCGAAATATGTGCATGTACACATTAAAAACTAAATACAATGTTCTGTATAAATTTAAAATGTTACACATTCAAAGATGAAAGATGATCGTTTTCTTTTTCGAATATGTTATCAGCATAATGGACCTGAAAAGCGCCAATTTCATGTCAGTGATATATTATTAATGACTACTTTTAAAAGGAGCGGTCGGCGAATTCAAATTTTAAATAAAATTACAAGGGCCGATTAATCATTCTTCCTCATTAACAATTTCGCTACTTTTACATGAAAACCAACAACTGTAATAGCGAGCTGTCTTTTTTACTGCTATTTTAATTATTCTTCTTGAGTCTGCTGACCTTTATTTAAAAATTTCCAATTTCCATTTCAATTTTCCCCGTGACAGTCTGATTTATCCTTAATAGTAATGCGGGAGTTGAAGCTTTTTGGATGCTTTTCATTCATGATTAGTTTCAACGTCAAGTTAGATTTATTGACTCAAAATATTATAAATTTGCCAAATTACTATGGAAATGTAGATTTTGATGTTTTCACACCGGTGGAAATGCAGTTCAAAATAAAGAAATCGACTTTTTTTTAAGTATTAAGTATGGAGAATAATGTGAAAAAAAATTGATTTTCAACAAGAAAAAAATTCAAGCATAACGCCAAAAATTGTGTAAAATAAAATGCTTTTTTACAAAAAATAAATACCGACTTCAAGGTTTATTATGAAAAATTTAAAAATGCACTAAAAAGTAAAAAAACATATATCAGAGTGATATAATTTAAGGTGATATTGTAATTCTTATACAAAATTAACTTTTTGGAGTTGGCATCAAATTCATATTACAATAATAATTAAAAACTGCGTTAAATGTTCATTAAATTGTTCCTACATGTTGTAACATGAATTTGATGGCAACTTCAAAAAGTTAATGCTGTATAAGAATTACGATATCACCTTAAGTTATATCACTCTGATATATATTTTTTTTATCGGAAGTAATTATTTTTTACTTTTTAGTGCATTTTTAAATTTTTATAATCAACCTTCAAGTATCGGTATTTATTTTTTGTAAAAAGGCACTTTATGTCTAATTCTCGTTTACTATATTTTTCGAATTTTATCACTAATTTTAAATTAATGCCGGATTTGTCTTACGGAAGAAGTAAATCTGCCACCAATCCTTTCCGCACTAGTTAAAATGAATAAAACTATTCAGCAATTATCTTGGCCGTTCTCATCTAATTTATCTACTTGAAAAGACACCGTCTCGTTAGAGAATATTTAAGCCCGTCAGGGGAAAAGAAAAGATTGTATATATTTAAGGAGAAATTCAAGAGACTGATCGGAGACGTTTCTAATAACTAGATATGGGATATAGGGGAAGTATTTTTTCCCATATGTAGTGGAATGTGCAGTTCATTCATGGAAAATCGGTTGGGATGGAAAGTTTAGAGGGAAGTTAGACGAAAATGATACGGAATTAGTTTCCTTTATATTACAAACATAGGAAGGTGTTATGGAATCAATAAATGTAGACGAATCTTATAGGATAAAGGACGATTTGATCAGAAAGCTTGAAAGGCTCTAGCCATTTTCTGTATATGGAAAGAGAAGTATCACATGAGAAGGTAACACGTAACTTTTTCCAAGAATCCTTTTTGGCCATTTTAAAGCCGGATAGCTTTTGCATTAGCTTCTTTATACAACAAAAAATTAGGCCACAGAAGGGGTTGATCTAAAATGCACGGGGAAACTTTTATCAAAGCTAATTTACAGTAATTGTTCCACCACAGTGAGGAAATCGTATAGGCTTTATAGCTGGTTTTTGTAAGAATTGACGAATGGAAGGATGACGTTAGAGTGCAATAAATCGATCGGGTGAAGCTGTTATATTTGGATGTAGAATTTAAATTGGAATGTGTCTGCGAAAGAGAAATATCTAATCCAAATTTGGTCTAGGGTAATAGGTACATGATAACTTCCGGAGGTATTATTTAAGGTATTCTGTAGGCATTGAAGACTGATGTTAGATAAAGAAAAAATGAGGTCAACAGAGCTAGGAGTTAAAAAAATTTCAGATTGTCAAAGAGAATGATATTGTTTTCACGAATTGCGTCTTCTATCGCAGCATCATTTCAGTTAAGAAAAGTGCATTCCAATAGTGGACGATATAGCGATAATAATGGTTGATAAAACATTAGATTTATTAAGGAATAAAGTAATTCGAATATATATATATATATATATATATAGTAATAGGAGAGGTTCTGAATAAATTTAACCTACATAGTAACTTAGGGAAATGAAATTTTATAGTATCTAACAAATATAGATGGCCCTTTTAATTTAAATCAATACGGACTGAATATTAAATGCGTACAACAGATTAAATATGTACTTAAGGGGAATAATAGATAGTACATTTACAACAACGATAATAGATTAAATTATAAGAAGAGAATTATATTATATAAATCGGTAATACTACCTAACATTTTATATGCCGGTATTATTTACATTGGACATGCTTAAAATTAAAAGATTTCGCGAAATTTTAAAAAAGTTATCAAAGAACAATGGCAATAAAATTAATTAAATCGTATAGAACCATCAGTTATTACTCATCATGCCATTAGAAATGGAGATAAGAATGTAAGTATACTCTTAATTCAGAATAAAATTAACGTAACACATGAATTTATTAACGTAGTATGTAAAAAACCGTATTTTATTAATGGAAATAAATTATTTAAATTAAGACAACTTAAAAGAATAATAAATAAATATTATATTAATAAGTTCCAAGAAGTATGGAACAGTTATAATGAGGTAATATTTCAGTTTTTTCTAAGCATGACTGAAAAAATTAACAATAATACTTACGTACTAAATTATTTTAACGTACAGTTCGTATGGCGCCATGAAATATTTCAGGATTATTTACGATTTAAAATTTCAAATTCAGATAGTATTAACTGTAATTTGCAGGATAATATAGGACACACTCTAGAAGGATGCAATAGCAATAATATGAAACTTAACAGCAATATAGATGAACTTGCAAACAAATATTTTAAGGAATTTAATAAATTTACAGTTAATGAAATTGAGTATCATAAAAAAGTAGTGCACATTTATATTAAAAGATCCTAGTGTTAAGTACATATTTGAAATCGGTAAGTGTAGTAATAGTGTAATAAAATATTATAAAACTCGATTGATTAGTAAAACTTAATTGGATGGAGCATATTAATCAACCATTATGGAAAGTTTGTAATTAGCAAATAAATATGTGAAAAAAAAAGTAAGTAAGAATGAGCATTTCAATTATGCTTAACAACAAAAGGTTAAATCAACGAATCGAAGACGGAACCAACAGAAAAGTTACTAAGATTGAATTTGGACAGCACATACATAGAAACAAAGGGAAATAACTAATAGTCGGGAATTACCGTGGACTAAGTTAGGGTCAGGAGATCTACAGGCGAGGGGGAAAAAGAATTGTGTGTGATAAACGGAATATTACCCCGTACTATAATTGCTGCATCAGCATAACCGTCATCATAATTTGACCTGATTATGTTGAAACCTTTGATAGGGCAATTTGATTAATTTTTCAACCAAATCTTTGATACTCACCGAAACTTCAGATTGAAAGAAAACCGGTTCTAAGGAAACTTTGCTAGCCCCTTAGACTGTGGCAAAGTTCCGCCGAAGTATTTTAAAATTATTTGACATTGTAAATAATGAAATCAGATTTAAGGAGAAGGAAGAAAATACGGCGGGAAAAAGCAGAGGAAAATGAGTGTAGAGGACAAGTATCAAATTAATGAAATCTAAATCAGTGCGAATAGTATAATAATTATTAACATAACTCTATATATCCCCCCCCCCCCGGGCGTGTCAGCAGTCAGCAACGAATCTTCGACCAGAAACGACACGAGGGAAAAGGATCAGTTAGAGATGTAGATTCGGTCAGCTATTGATAAGATAAAAGAACTGAGGATAGGAACAACGGAGATTGACTATACGAAGCGCAATACGGATTACGGAGGTTTGAGTGACAGCATAGATTGGAGTACAAAGAAGTGAGTTCGTTCACGAGGGATGGACATTCAAAGAAGATATGGTCAGGATCACAGACAGCTTCGTCGTCAGGATGGAGAGGATAATTAAGGGAAAGTGCGAGACGAAAATGAAAACGTGATGAAGGAAGAAGAGTATCATTAAGACGTAAACGGATAACAGGGACAATAACGGATCGGTGAAGCGAAATGCGTTGCGAAACGCTGCTTGATACTCTATGCTCACTCATCGTAAATAAACGCGGTAGAACGTATTCTGTTGCGCTACTAGTACGCTGAGCGCGTCTCGAGATACCAAACAATATCCCCTCCAAGTTACATCGTGCAACTTCGCTCAGCTTCAGTTAAAAAAAGTCTCGTTTATATTTGACCGCCCCTCGTATGTTGTACCGTCTAGTCGCTGAACGAAGAATTCGTCAAAATTTTAATTTTTAAAAAAACCGCAGGGTTTAACGAAAAGTTTATTTTTTCAAGATGTTAAATTTTTGTTTTTTGGTCTAAAAAATAAGTTTTTTAAAGAAAAATAAAAAATCCTTCAGTTAGTGACTAGCTATTATCATGATAAATAACTAGTATAAATTTGATATTGATCGGATTGATAGTTTTTTCTTTTTTTAGTAAAACCGCAAAAATACAACACGATTCTAAGATAATCGCGTTTAAATTTTCAGATTTGTTGATTTCGTGTGAATGTTGGACATACTAATTCTTAGTACCACCACCGGGCAGATACACAAAAAATCGCACACATTTCGCAAAATCAATTGAAGTCCGTTTCTTTAACATATTTCGCATATGCACACATATTGTGTAGTACAAACGGGAGCACTGATGATGTTTATCGGTAATTGACTTACAGGTCGGCCGGTAAAAAACAACTCTCGCATCTAGAACATTCGAGATGACCGTGCGGCGTTAAAAGAAGAGTTTTTGAAAAAGCGCTAACCGAACAGATAACGGTGGTTCTCATTTTGAGGCCCAAATTTATAGCTGCAGGTCAATTGCTGTCGCATTGGGGCGGGAAACCTTGAAACATCAGAGGCCAGCCGAATTTCCGAATGAGTGCCATATCAAGCGGCATTAGGCGGAATAATATAGTGAAAAGAAACATCCGCGGGCCGCCTGTGTCCTGTGTGCGTAAGCGTTATTAGGTCGTAATCGGTGACGGCTGAAGTGTGCAGGTATTTTAAGTCGCGTCCAGCTCATTATAACGTAATATGAGCAGTTGTTCGCGTTAATAACAGAGCGATCTTTGATAATAACGGTAATAAGAGCGGTAATAATAATATTCCATCGCGGTGACCATAACGACCGAGCTAATATTTAACGGACGCAGAGCGGTCGTTGGCTGCGACCGAACGCTTTAAGGATGTCGGCCTGGAACCGGCAGCAGCCTCCAACGACGATTACAAGCGGCGTAACAAGGTCGTCGCCGCAACATCGACTAGACGTGGCGAACCTTTCATTAAAGGTCTCTCCCTATCGCGATCGGTCATTTCGAAAGCGGCTAATCACTGTTATTTGTTCCGCGTTAATACTCAATTTTCCGACTTAATGCTCTTTTCTGTTGCGGTTTTCGTCGAAATCGAAGGAACGCCTAACTCGTTATTTCGCAGAAATTATTACGATTATCGCTACTATTATTATTATCAGTTTTTTATCATCATCGTTATCGCGTTTATAATGTAATTTACCGAACGCAGCGGAATATTCCGCCGAAACCGAGTACCAATTTTCGGCCGGTCGCTCTATCATTAGCGCAATTTTTATTTCAAATAGTAACCTTTCTCCGGCATACTAGTTCGTGAATAACAGTCCCTCGAAACATGTTAATAGATATTTCTCCCGAAGCGTCCTTTCCACACTCTAGAATGTAGCTCTTTACAGAGGGGCTTCGTTTTGTTTCTTCCTTTTCCGCGATACTATCTGTGCTCAACGATAATCGCGCGCCGGCTGGATTGTTCGCATATTAGTTAAACGCGTCAAGCTGCTTGCAAAACTCGTCTTCGGTGCAAAAATCGAAACTTTTTTTGTTTTTTTAAGGGATTTTTTTAAATTATTTCGACAGCATCATGAGAACTGACCTATCAAGTTTCAAAATTATCTTTATATTCTAAATTTTATCTCTGCACTTCCTGTTAATCTTCTTTCTCTAATCGGTTTTTCGGCCTCGAGTTTTTCTTCATTTTACCGTTCAGTGTTTACATTCGTTCGCATTTCAATTCCTCCTTTTTTTTTCTTTCAGCTTGCGGATGCGATGCTAGTGCCTCCTTTCCCGCCTTTGAAAAAATCTGAATTAGCACAATAAGCAACGCTCGGATTGCATGCTTCGGAAATTAAGAAAGCTTCTTCAAAGGCATATTCTAAAGCGCTAAATTCGAACTCGTAGCATTCTAAATTATTCTAAATTATAGACTGAGAAGTGTCGGCGACTGAACGTGAGTAAAGCAAATGTCGCGTTTATCATTTTAAATAAGAGTAGACGGGTGCCAGGCCCAGTAGGGTCAACGGGCAGAGTCCTTTGCTGACAACGCCGAGTTTTTGTCTTTCTCGGTCTGAATAAAATAGTCGCTTGTGACTTTGATTATAAATGCTTTTCGCTTTTTGCGGAGATCCGTTAAAACTTAATCTTCCTGATACATTTGGCCGGTATCTTTATAATTATTCTTCTCTGCGCGTCAGACAGCGATAAAATCTGACCAGCACTACTGAAAAATGCGGAAAATCGCGCACATGCTAAAGAGTGCACTGAATACGTCGTTCCGAGATGTGATCCGACTCTGCAGAAAAGGACAAAAGAGGAACTATTCTTTGAACACCTGATTGGTCATTTACACTTCAGCGAGGGAAGATGAATGCCTGGTTTAGGCACCGCTGAAAATTAATACAATTCCCCCATAAAAAAACCGAACATTACAAAATCGTCTAATTAAAAACGACCATACTTCTTACGTGCATCTAAACTTTTAGAGAAAATTAACAAACCATCATTCAAAGAAAAATTCGCCTTTTCACTTCACACATTCTTAAAACAAGTTCTTTTCCGAGTTCCAAAAGCTCCGATGTTTCTTATTTATTTTGCGACGATAGCCTTTTTTTTTTTTCTTAAACCCAAATTTTAAAATTATCGTTGGGGAAATATATATTTATTATAATATGTGTGTTCGATATACAGGAAACTAGTGTACCTAAAAAGAATGATGGGTGGAAATGAATGTGTAGCTTAAACAAAACGAAATAAAGGCAGTGCGTGCGACAATTCCTCCTGCAACATATAAATTATTGGAAGAGGACGAGATGAGAAATATAGTCGCATCATCGACCAAGTTGTATGTGAAGTAGTCTGTAGCAACAGTGAAGAAAGGATAAAAAGAGACGGATTTATAGAAACATGTAAATATGCTGTATTATACGAATATATGTTCTTAAATATAATTCTTAATATAATACACAAAATTAAGCATGCCGAAGAGGAGGCCACACCGCTCAAGTAGATCAAAATCATCGGGTTAACAGTTTTGAATTAGTGTGCGGATAAAGCTACTGATTACATAAAGTAAATTTAAGGCGCATAGCTCTTTCCGCATACTCCAGGAAGACCGCACGGGGTTACTCCTATCAAGAGTAGGGGATGTATAGAATGAAGTTATATTATAAGAAATGCCGGAGAAGGCAGAACATTTGAATAAAATATGTTTAACATCATTAGTAACAGCCGATGGATATACAAGATGTCCCATCGGCAAGCTTAAACCTAAATAAATAGAATTGGAACTTGCTACGCCCAGATAATACCTGTGAATTAAAAAACATGAACTTCATATCGTTAATTTTTAAACGTAATGAAATATCTGGCAATAACTCATAAGTGTTCCTGCCAGTGGAGTCAGTGCCCCCTCTTAGTAGCGTAATCATCAGTTGAAAAGCATAACTGAAATAGACCTATGATAATGATACTTTTTTATAAAAGTATATAATACAATTTTTTGGATTTATTATTTATTGAAAATGAAAATTTAGTTTATATTGATACCTTTTTCATCTTAAAAATTAATTTAAAATAAAACTTTATTACAGAATTTAATACATATAAGCCAAAAAAGTTTCACTTCCTCCGCGTGTATACACTGATACACGCATAATTTTTTTTTTTTTTGAGGTGGGGGGGGGCATGCCAGCAACGGACCTTTCCCTAGAAACAACATGAGGGAACAGAATCAGTTAAATGTAGATTCAGTCAGATATTGATAGAATAAAAGAACTGAGGATAGGAACACCGGAGATCGACGGAAACGATAAGATATGTGAAGCACAATAAGGATTAGGGAGCTTAAGTGATAACAGATCGGAGTACAAAGCAGTGCGTTTGTTCACGAGGGATGGACATTCAAAGAAGATATGGTCAGTATCACGGACTGCTTTGTCGTCAGGATGAAGAGGGCAACTAGGGAATAGAGCGAGATAAAAACGAAAACGTGAGAGGGAAAAAAAAAGAGTATGATTGAGACATAAACGGATAATAGGGACAATAACAGATCGGCGAAGTGAAGGAAAATCGTAAAACCAAGGCCGGGTAGGAAGATTAGGTTGGATGGAAAAATAAAAGGAAAGTTGATTGGAAAAGGAGGAGATGTAAAAACATATATACTGTTTCACATGCATCTGGAATGACAGTTTCATGATAAAACGTTATAGAACACACAACAACAGTCCTACCAAACTTCATTAGATCAAATCAGAGAAGGTCCCCCTCTTAAATTTCGTAGTTCTATCTTTTCATCCGAGAGGAGCGCTGGGATCGGTAAACTTTCTTTCTGAACGGCCCTCGTTTTACTTCTGTAAAGTAATGCTTGTCGTTAAGAGAGAGCATTGAACGTTTCCCTACAGCTGTTAGGTGTACACTTCAGCCAAAAGAAACTTCCAAAATACATATCATATATCTCTCCATTTAATCTCTGGCCTGCATAGGACATCTTCGTTATTAAACATGCGTGTATTAATAGACATTCGTACCGCTATCGCGAATTCGAGCACCCTAATACTTCTTTTATGTCTCTTCAAAATGGTATTTGACATTGCACCTAATATGTATTTTGTGTCCCGTTTATTCCTAGAAACTGTAAAATTACGTACTTTCTATTGGTCGGAATTATTCCTAATCGATTTGATAGCGGCCAAAAAGCTTATTGTCAGATCAAAAAATGAATTAAGAAGAAAGTAGTTTATCCACACTATAGCGCCCTGTTTCGATGATCTCATCAATCTCGGTCTTTTGGCAATCACTAAAAGTCATACGCAATCATGTAAAGATATAATATATTCTCATACGGGATCGTCATTGATTGGTACAATTTCTAATAAATAAAGCATATCATTGTAGTCAGTCCAAATGGTCAGAAGTTATATCAGGCTCCTTTGAAATAATTTCCGTCAGCGATGAACGTCAAGTAGCGCTATATAGGATTCATTTTATTTCCATTCGAAACTGTATTTAACCGTATTAATGATTGATATTTTAATGTTTGACTGTATTAAAAATAGGCCCTGCGGGGTACAGATTGTTGTAACTAGAGTCACCTTCTCTAGTAAGTAGTCACTCGACCGTCATATGGTGCTAGTCCCACCGGCGGAGAAACGAAACAACAACCACGTGAATTCCATACGTCCACGTCGTGCAGGGTGGTAACTTTATTTTCGACGGGCTTAGCGTTGACTAGAAAGGCTAAATCGGAACTCACATACGATGCTGATAGGGAAACGGAGGTGAATGTACTTGCCGAACGTGCTTTTACCCTTAAATACCGTTTAGCTTTGTACTGCAATTAGAACAGCAGACTATCAGCAACTCGCTCGTGACAATGTGCCCTTGTCGGATTGCGTACGGCAATCTAGAGCGAGCAGGCGAGTATCCGGCGCCTTAAATCCGGGTCCTTTCGGCTAAGGGAGTGAACCCTAACAAAAAATCCAGCGGAAGGCAAGAGGGAAACCATCGCTGTATCATTCCCTAGAATATCATCATGGCGAAGCAAATATCAACAATGGCCCCGAGTCCCGGGCGCCTCTTCAATGAGGCAGGGGTGCGAAGAATACCCCGGTTAGCTATCGCCGAGAAGGACATTACTGTAGGGACTTGGAACGTGAGAACCCTGTTGGAAGCAGGAAAATTGAAGAACCTCACCATGGAGGCATCTCGTTTGAATGTGGACATACTTGGCATCAGTGAATCAAGATGGCCAGCAGCGGGTGTAATCGACTATGATAATTATGTCTTCCATTATTCTGGACTTCCTGATGCCTGTTTGAAACGTCGAAATGGTGTTGCATTTCTTATTAAAAAAAAATATAGCAAAAGCAGTGAGACACGTGGCTCCAATTTCAGATAGAATTATCTTATTACAAATAAACTGCAGCCCAATAAATGTAAATTTAATACAAGTATACACACTCCTACGGCTGATAGTGATGAAGAAGAAATTGAAGCATTTTATAACGCTCTAATAGCGACTTTGAAGTCCACCAAAAACAAGGAGGTTAATATCATTCTAGGCGACTTCAATGCTAAAGTCGGAGAAGGTAGTAGTCCAGTAACTGGGAAATTTGGCCTAGGAGAGCTTAATGAAAGACGAGAGAGAGACTGATAGATTCCTGTCAAGTCCAAGAATTCATAATCACCAACACATTTTTTAAGCTTCCAAAACGTAGATTATACACGTGGAAAGCTCCTGGGGACTCATCGGATCAAGTAATGAGAAACCAAATTGATTATATCCTTATTAATCAACGATTCAGGAATTCCATTACATCTGCCAAAACTTACCCGAAGTGCAAAACATAAATTCAGACCACAACCTTCTAGTGGCTAAAATGGTCGTTCGTTTGAAGAATACAAAGAAACCAAAGCGTAATTACCTTGATTATAAAAAATTGAAGGATACAAAGACCAGTTTGGCCCTGAAAAACGTAATTTCATTGGAGATTAAGAAAAGATGTGATGAATTTGAAGAGGATAAGTCCATCGATAATCAGTGGACTCTCTTTCAGACTACAGTTTTAAGTAAAGCGAAAGAACATCTTAAATCAGAGAAAAAAGCGAAGAAGGATTGAATTAATGAAGATAAGAGTGGAATTGATTGAGAAAAGACGGAATGTGAAAAATTGCCGGACACAATATCAACAAATTAATCGAGAAATCCGGAAGAAAGTCAGAGAAGCGGAAATCAGAAAATTTTAAACGAAAATGCGAAGAGATAGAAAGTCTACAAAAAAAACACGATGTATTCAACCTTCATAAAAAAATTAAGGAGACTGCTGGTTTATTTAGACGGATAAGGCCAGTCACATTACGAGACAATCTTGGTAGACCAATAACAAACGAAGATGACATCAGGGAAGAATGGGAATCATACATTGGGCAGCTTTTCAATGATACGTGTGATAATCAAACCTTAATTGACGTTACTAACTGCTTAGAAATCCTACCAAGTGAAGTGAAAAAATCTTTAAAGTCAGCAAAGTCACACAAAGCTGTAGGCCCAGATGAAGTCCCGGTTGAGTTACTACGAATGTTAGATGATAATGACCTACAAATTCTAGTCAAAATTCTTAATAGAATATATCAGAAGGGTCTTTTACCAAAAGATTGGTTGATATCACGATTTAGAATGATACTGAAAACGTCAAACCCAAAATATCGCCATGAATTCAGAATGATAAGCATTATGAGTCACACACTGAAAATATTGTTACGAATTATACACGGAAGAATTGCAAAGAAATGCGAAGAAAACTTGAGCGAAGAACAATTTGGTGTTAGACCAGGATCAGGTACTAGAGACGCGATCTTTTGCATGAATGTACTTATTCAAAGGTGTCTGGAGTTCCAACAACCTCTATTTTTATGCTTTATGGACTTCGAAAAAGCCTTTGATAAGGTCCAGCATCAAAAGCTGTTCGAAATACTGGAAGACATTGGATTGGATTCAGGAGATCGTCGAATAATCAAAAACCTGTATCTTAACCAGAGCGCTATTATTTCATTAAATCAAAATACTACTTCGAATCCAATTAATATTAACCGCGGAGTGAGGCAAGGATGTGTCTTGTCGCCAATGCTGTTTAACATCTACGCAGAACAAATCTTCAAGGAAGCTCTGGAAGACAGTACAATAGGTATCAAAATAGGTGGAAAATATATCAATAATATTCGTTATGCGGACGACGCAGTTTTAATAGCTGGTAGTGCCAAAGAACTGAAATCGATCATTGAAAAAGTAGAGGAGATTAGTCGGAAATATGGAATATCATTAAATGCAAAGAAAACAATGATAATGGTCATTGGAAATAACATCAGTCCCAGAATACACATTAATGGAGATAACCTGGAGAAAGTCGAATCATTTAAATACTTGGGTGCGCAGCTGATCATTACAGGAGGATCTGAAGTGGAAATCAAAAGTCGGATTGAGCAGTCAAGAAGCGCATTCAACAAGATGAGGAAAACTTTGACGGCCCACGATCTTAGCTTGGAATTAAGGGTTCGAATTTTAAAATGTTACATATGGTCCATCTTATTATACGGCTGTGAGACGTGGACTTTGAAGAAAAATACCCTGAATCGATTACAAGCTTTTGAATTGTGGTGCTACCGGAGAATTTTGAGGGTACCCTGGACAGCTAAGAAGACCAACCAGGAGATACTTGGAGTTATGAAAAAAGACCACGAATTGATTCATTTAATAAACATTCGGAAACTGAAATATTTTGGACACTTGATCCGTGGGACAAGGTACACCTTGCTACAAACCATTTTGATGGGAAAAATTGAAGGTAAAAGAAGAGTTGGTCGGAGGAAACGTACCCGGTTCTGTGATATCAAGATGTGGACAGGATTAAATACAGAGTGGTTGGTACACTCCGCGTACGACAGAGAGCGGTACCAGAATATCATTAAAACTTCACTAGATGGCCACCCATGATCGAGATCGGTCGGGACAGCAAGAAGAAGAAGATTAAAAATAGTTCTCTTCCTAATCTATTTTTCCATGCGATGCCATTTTAAATGTCGTCATTGGTCTTTGTTATATAATCTTTCCTAAAGGAAACCTTCTTGCTACTCCTCCGTTATACGTCGTCGCTGTTCGATACACTTTTGGATGAATAGGGAATCGTTAAAATCGGTCTTAATAATCAAAAGTGTGCGCGAACAAACACAAAAGAAAAAAAAAAAAAAAAGCAACATACGCGACGAACGTATAACCTCCTTTTTTTGAAGTTGGTAACGAAAGAGGTATTAGTGGAAACATAACAAATTTGTGAATATGTGTGTGAACTCACGGCGAATGTTTTAATTACGAATATTTCAGGTATGGAAGTAAATGTAGACGGATACATGGGAGTACATATGGACTTAATTAAGGTCGAACATTGAAATTAAGAAATATTTGAACTCGGCGGATTGTCGATTACCGGGCACCCGCAGACAAGTTTATCGGTTTGACAACGACCTACCGCACGTCATGCATATGTATGAAAATGAGTAAAATTTAACGTTTCGTCTCAGCAAGTGACTAAATTCGTCCAGAATTCGAAGTAGCTAGAATAAATGCGCGCGTACTCTATTCCAGCAACACTAGAGCTGGAAGGTAAAAAGATTATTTGTAGCAGATAAAAATCGGCGCAAAGACCTGTTAATGACGCTAAAATAATCGTTCGCTCGCCCTCGCTAATAATTTATACTGTTCCTCCGGTTCGTCCTTGTATCGCTTACCGGTTAATTAGCATTTTCTTTTTCGTCTACTAATGTTCTTTTCGGCAAAACTGCCTAATTAATTCATCCATTAGCTATTCCGCGGTCGATGTTATCTGCTTTCTTTCGGAAAAATGTATTACATCCTGCATCATTAACATTTTAAGTTCCATCAGCGGCCCGGAAACGAAATATAAATTATTGTTATTACTTCGCTTCTCTCTTTCCGCTAGACAAAGTGCTACAATAAGTCATTCGTCGACCGATAAATCATCAGCGGCCTGTTGAAATATTGCGCGCCCTAATGATTTACGGGGCTTACTTGTGAAACCAGTAGTCGACTATTCGGCACACAGGTTCCCGTCCTAGATAAATTAACTCGCTCCTGTGTCGTTTTTGCGTATACCAGTTTAATTATTATTCCCTGCTCCTCTCATCTTTTTTTTTAAAAACATTAATTCCTTTTGACGTATTTGCCCGCGCTGCAGACGCTACGTTTCTTTCGATCGCTCGTCAATTACACCGAATAGCAGTGTTTTCATCTACATCAGCGGAATAAAAAACCTAGCTGAAATTAACTGAAATTAACTGAAATTATCTGAAATAAATGAACTGGAAAGAAGCGGATGGTAGATAGCGTGATCGCGTAATATTTCTTTACAAAAAACCACCGCGCCGATGAAGAATGCACATGGGATAGCGCAGTTAGATGGAAAATGTACGCTGTATATTCTTTTATGCTAATATCTCAACGTTGCGCTCCTGAAAATCACTTCATTTACCTAGGGACAACGGTAGTTGAAGAGATTTTTATGGTTGATTTTTAGTTGTTTTTTAGTAAGATAGTTGTAATAAAAATGGATGGAGGATTCTCTTTACAATTACACCATTTTTTTTCTATAAATTCAATAATATTCATCGCTTACAGTTGCTGATTCTCTACAGTCTTTACGATGAAAAATCAAAAATCTAATAATAATAACGCATCACACTATGCGTTATATCAACTATAGCAGCTGAAAAAATATTACGCCCACGATCGACCACGGTGGAAATCAGAAGGAATGTCCCGTCGCGGTTTTAAAACCCTCAAACAGCAGCGAATTTGCTACATCACTAGTTCCCGTAAACATACAGTCCCCGTCTGTTTGTACCTTTTGCAATCAGACGGATGTCTCGACGATCCTGCCTTTGCTTATTTGCCCAAAGTTCTCCGCGTTACGGATGTAGCCAAATTCACCGGGAAACACGCAGGAAAATTTATCAAATTACGGTAATTTTAAAAGGTGCTTGGCTGCCAAATCAGAAGTCACCGGTCCGAGACTTGTCTCGTTCCCGGATCTAAGTTGCTCCCAGATTTACTCAACCTGTGAAATAATTGGGTACCAGAGAATTTTTTTAAAAGATGTATTAAACTTCAGCGATTACCTGAGAAGACACTGCCTTAATGACTATATTATATAGAAAATGCCACCGATCCATTCGTTGCAACTACACTTATCATTGGTTTCGTAACCTGATATTACTATTTCGTCACATACTGTAGTAATATATTTCACGACTACTGCATCACGTACGATTATTAAATGCGTGATAGGAATTCATTTTCACGATCGCAATGAGCACTTTTCGCGAGTTTAGTATTTTTCTCTACTTTCTAAGTAGCGCAGTGGTAGCCTAGCAATTAAGGTGATTCACTACTAAGCCAGAGGTGCCATGGGTTATCAAAACTTACCTCGTTCCGGATCCAAATCGCCCCAGGTTTAGCCAGCCTGAAATGATTGGGTACCAGAGAAATCTGCGAAAACAAAAGCCGGCTGAGAGAAAGGAACTGGCCATACCCTATTCTCATTAGTGCCGTTGGGCTTAGTGTACATTGTCGACCTTAAACAGTCCATAATACCTTATCAAGGTTACGACTTATTTTACTTTACTTTACTTATATATATTTAGAACTCTGCTCATTTTATGTGCCGTAATATATAAAAAGGAGATTTTAAAAAACCAAGAAAGAAAACATTTTCCAGTATATTTATTTTAATTTTATTTAGTTATTTCTCTTTCTGATTATTGTTAAATAATTTTTAAAAAGACGTTCATAATTATCGTACGTTTTTGTATATCGAGAGAGTAATTTTGAAACGATTATAATTAACAGATTCTTTCTTTTTTTTTTACCTAGATTGCAGTTCACTGGGATGTTGAATTTTTTTACACCCCATCTTTCGTGCGCCTTTGATCTTGACAGCAACATGTAGAAAGGAAATGAAGTAAGTACAATGCACAATTGGTCACATTCATCTTGTAATACAAGAAGTGGTTCGGAATTTTATTTAGTCGATTTTTATTGGGTAATACTCCATTCCAGCACCCTAATCTTACTGCTGCAAGTTTTATCTTCACTTTAACTACATCATTTTAATTATTCGCCTCCATTTTAATCAAAATTTATTTTTTCTCTTTTGTCTTCGCCCAGCGGTGCTCCTCCATTCAAACGATACAGTTGTGTGTGTAAGGCTAATCGTGCCTTTTTCTTAAAAAGTATTCCCTTCTCTTGCCGTTGAATACATTCTATTCTGTATTCCCATTTCCTGCTCTGAAAACATACCTATTCGTTGCTAGTCGTAATATTTAATTAGTTCCTTTTTTTTTTTTTTCAAATTTAAAGTTTATTATTTTTACGAATTATTAAAGTTGACGCTGTATATACGTTACTTGTTATAGCCTGGAATTTTCTCCCACGCATTGTTTATTTTTAACGAGTTTTGTATTCTCCTCTCTATCCTCTTTTTTTTTTTTTTTTTTTTTTTTTTTGAAAAATATGTATTTATAATTTTTTACATACAAAAATTCTCGTCAAGCTAAAACGCTTGTCGACGAATTATCCTATTTGACATTTTACCATCTTAAATTAACTTATACATATACATGATCGTTTAATCTATCTATTTTACTTATCAATAATTACTAATCTATTTCTATTTTCTATATTCAGTTTTTTTTTGTTTTTTTTTTTGTTTTTTTTTTCCTAGCTTTTTTTGTTGCGCTTTGTCTTTTTATTTTATGTTTATTATTTTTTTTATATTTTCTTCTTCCTGAAGCCATTCCTTTATTTTCCTTTTTCTTTCCCCTATTTTTTCCTTCTCTATTATTTCTTTGGGTATTTTATTCAACATCTGAGTTATAATATATTTATCCGTTTTGCTAATCTATGTTCTTGCTAACGGCAATTGGTACGAAAGTTTTTCCCTCAACTCGTATTCTGTGTTTATTCTTTCCTCCAATTCAATTTTCTTTTCTGCTGATATGTACTCCCATATCTTCAGTCCTTTTTTTTTCTATTTGTTCGTAATGAAATATCGCCTTTTTTTCAGGGCTTCCAGCTCCATTAATTCGTATTCAAACTGGTCACTTGAATATCCTAAATCAGATCATCGGGAGAACATTTTACTCGCAAATTTCATCTTTTATAATTCAAACACTACTAGTATCACCACTGTATTTTGCCCTTTCCTTATCTGTTCGTCGTTTCTGCTATCACATTTCCTAGAATTCATCCGAATCGAAATCTAACTAACACTCTTTTACATCGTTATGGTTCGTTGTTTCCGTTGTTACCTACTAAGGAAGATGATAAAAGAAATGTTATCGTCTTTTTCGAACAGACCAATTAGATAAGTTGCCGATGCGAAAATGTTAAAAAGGAAGTTAAAAGAGAAATTAAAAGGAAATTTAACAAGGAAATTTAACTAGGAAATTTAACTAGGAAATTTAACTAGGAAATTTAAGTTGGAGGGAAACATAGGAATTTCTGATAAACCGATTTGTATAAGCTGAAAACTGTTGAAGATCGGCATACATGGTACGCTGGATAATTAATATAGTACACTGAAATTTACGTGGTCGCGATAGCCTATTTACTAGAGTACTCGACTTCCGTTACAAAAGTCTTGAATTCGATCGCAAGCGATGACAGAAATTACAAAATAAATAATTAAATTAACAGCTAATAGAGAATACCATATGAAAGGCAATGGAAAATTCATGTATCTACTACACAGACATAAATAGGGCTCTATTTGTGAATCGGTAAATCAAACAGTCGCAATATCAGTTTCAAGTGCAGTTTTTTGAGTGTATACTCACATATTATAATGATTGCCTAGAACACTATGCCTATGTCTGCATAGCTGGAATGTACAAATAGGTAGTCCCCGATGCTCGGAAACACGGCACGATGATGATGATGATGACTAAAGTTACGTCAGTCGGGATCGAACGACGCTGAAAATGAAGAGAAAAAGGATAAGGACAAGATTTCAATGATGTATACAGCGATAAAATGTTTTGTTTTAAACTGCAAACGAAAAAACTGCTTGTGTAAATGAATGCCGACAAATAAAAAGCCTCAACGTACAAGCCTAATTCCATCGGTTGTCGATAAACTCTAGAAAACTGTGCAAATAAACGCGTACTCTATTAATGCATAATTGATGCTTATTTTCTGTGTTCGCTGTGTTCGCGACGCTTAAAAAATGTTCACTGAAAAGTGAAAAAAAAAAGCATATTGCCCGTAACTTCTGTGTAAGTGGAGGGATTTTGTTCTGAAGGCGAAAAGAAGACAGAAAATTAATTTCGGAGAGAGCGTTCCAAGGAAAAAATTAAGAAGTGCACAAACGATTTCCGGCCAATATTTTTAATTGAAAAATGAATCGAAATCGATTCCATTGATTCATCAACGTGTACGAGAGGCAATACGACGAAGACTAAAAGGCGATCCATCCCTGCTGTGGATGCACACAGAGATCTGAGGGAACGTTGGAGAACGCATTTTCTAAGGCCCCGGTGTAACGCCGATTAATGTAAATCATGATTTTCCCTACTTGTTGTAGAGTCAAAAAAATATATTGGAACACTCATTTTGAGCAAAAAGGTTAAATTGATATGTGTTTTTTTCGTAAGATAATTAAAATAGGCAACAATATCTGAACAGCGGGAAAACGAAATGGAGTGATGTAATCGAATACAGTGAAACTTTAACGGCAGTTTAGTGGGCAGAAGGAAACCATTTTCTGAGCCGAACACCTTGCAGTGAATAATTCAGGGCGTTCGACGCGTTTGGAGAGTTTTACACAAGTTCATACGCAGCTTAAACATATTGTAACGTAATATCAGGCAAACGCAATATTGACTGACAATTGCGTTCTAGATCTCGTCTATCGTGTAATTACTTGATGCGTATTGAATTTGTCTCCTGTGGAAATAACCAAACGAATATACAATACATTTTTATCAATTCCGATTAATTAATAAAAATACGACGAGGAAATTATCTTAATGCGATCTTAGTTGAAGGGAAATTCCATGAAGCATGGTCACAAAAATTGATTTGGTCCATTCAACAAAAACATGTCGATGAAAAAAAATTCGATATTTAAAACGCACCTACCGTCAATGGACTAAAAATGTTGCTTTGAATATAATGAACTAATTTCATTAATAAATTAATATCGTTTTTTCGTTGTTTCTATTCGAATAAAAATAGTGAAATAGTTTTAAAAGGCGCATAATTTCAAATAAAAGCTATAGCTTACGAATGCCAGTTAATAATATTAAACATTTGACAACAATATTCAAATATCGACTTTTATCGAATTTCTCCCATTGGCAAAGTTTCGCTAAACGAACTGTAGTTCACACAACGGGAGATGGAAGTGGAATAGTATGCAATGTAATTCACTATAAGCGATTAGAAATAGAATAGGGAAACAGGAACGGACTGCGTAAATATATGTAATGGAGCGTTTGAAAAATCATAGTGGAAGGCATTACGTCATGCATTATGTAACATGTAATTCTTTTAATTTGCTTATTCACTCGTATCAGCAAAATCTGAAAAATAATGACGTAATTTTCCTCGCAAACCATTAATTTATTTCGCGAAATTGTTTGAACACTGTAATTATTTGTTTATGCTGTAAAACAAAAACAATAAATCATTTATTTCAACTAATAATTATTTCGTAAGTATAAACCACACATATACTCATATCCATGTTCAGAATGTAGCAGTACAAGCGTAAAAAAAGTTGCTTAAAGCGACTCACTTCTATCAGATTGTTTTGAAATCGACTACTCCTGTTTACGATTCTGCGAACACATCCCAACAGAATGGTTTGGGATTAATTTAATTGCATGTCTTACTTCTGATTCCAAAATTTGTGGGCTTTCTTCTGAGTTACAGAGCATTATGGGATTGTCGAGGCGATGTTCAGAAAGTAGCTTTTTTAAGTATGTTTCAAAGTCGCTAGGCATTTAAAAATCCGGTGTAATTAAGCGGTCATCAGTTCGTATGTCGAGGGTTATGTTGTTTCCCCCTCCCATAAAACAAACAAAACACATTGTTTTTTTTTGTTTTTGTTTTTTTGTGGGCACGCTAGCGGCATTGACCCAACAACAGGAAAAACTAAGCCAAGGAACTAAATAGCTAGGCGGTTCGAAATGGACGCAACAAAGGACAGCAGTGCAGAAGCACCACAGAAGATGAAGAAAAGCAGAGAGTTATAGGGCAAGAGCTGACTGTATAAAAGGGGAGCGTTCATTACGAAGAGCAGGACACTCGAAGAAAATGTGATCAGCACCACATATATGAGGAGGATCACAATCGCGCGAAGAGAACAATAAGGAGAAAGTGACAGAGCAAATCGAAAGCGAGAGAGGGGAGTAGACAATGATTTGGAGACGAATTAGGGAGACAATAGAAGAGCGACGGCCGAAAGGAATAGAATGGAACCAAGACAGGGAACGAGGAATCGGCTGAATAAAACGGTAATGCGAATGACGATTAGAAAGTAGGGAGGGATAAATATCCCGCTAAAGTTTAGCGTGATTGGAGGTGGGTTACTTTTTTTTTATATTTTTATCGGTAAAAGTTGTGTGTCTAATTCTGTCGCGGAGCTTTAAACCTCAGTGCGTGATTCTTGTGTGGTCGAAATTGTAACAGTGATTAGAACTTAATCGGTAACTGAAGAAAAAAACAATTAAACTTAGATGAAATCTTTATATTCTTATTTCGGCAGAATTCATTGTAGGGAAATTAAAGCTTTCCTACATCTGGTTATTTTCTATCATTCGCGACGCAAAAAATATTTAAAGGTCTTACGTGCTGTGAATTCCTCAGCGTTCAGCCAATAAGAAAATTCTACAATACTGAACATAGTTAGGCGCGCAAATGTTTATACTATCACCGTCTCTCCGTATGTATCGAAAAGTTTAGGCGACAAGATAACTTCTGGGCGAAAACCACGTTCCATTTCACTATCACATAAATTTTTAACTAATTTAACTAAGTATTCAGAGACGTCCGTTCCCGCGAGTGTATTAATTAAAGAACTCCATCTTACGCAGTAAAAACCTTTGCACAATCAATAAAAAATAATACAGCGGGAACGTTATAATCGCGACATTTCTCTATTATGTTAAGCATTCCTTCTCTTCATCCGTGGCCGCTAACAAAACCGGTCCGTTCAGTCAGTATTCATCTGTTGAGAAAGTCACTCAGTCGTTCATTTAAAATCTTTAGCAGTACCTTACTTGGATGCGTGAGATTAGGACAATTTCCACCTGGCCCCGTGCTGTAGATAGTTTTTCACTATTTACTTCAGATACATTCGCAATTACACTGATTTTCTGACTTTTTCAATAGTGAGATAAATGCGTTGATTGACTCTCAGAATAGTATTACGTATCCGTATCCTGGCGCATAGGAGTTGATTACCCAGGTAGGTCTTCACCTAAAGGATTGATAATTTTCAGCGCTGATGTATATAATAGAAAATAATTTGTCTTATTGTATTTATCACAGTCATCTCCATAAATCCATCGTCTACATTGCTGCATCCAACATTCGCATTAAAGCCACCTATTATTACATCAGTGTTACTTCATTCCTAACTATACTGGTCTTTCAAGATGACTGTAAGACTTTTCTATTTTTTATCATTTGCTGTGCTGGTAAGGTACCATATATATATATATATATATATATATATATATATATATATGTGTAATGTTTAGTGACTTTGCATTAATTATTAGGATCATAATCCGATCACTTATCACTCTTGCTCCAATGACATTCATATTGATTTGACACAATTATGGTGGCTCCATTACGTTTCTCAGCTTCATTTCTGGCCGTATATATTGCCTTTCGATGTTTTGAAATGGTCATTTACATTCCAGTATGTCTCACCCATTTCCTGTTCCAGGATCACTAATTTACCGCGTACTATTTTAAGCCAGCAAACATTCCATATGGCAGTCATTATCTGTACTTTCATCTTTGCTTTCGTCTTAGTATATACGTAGTCTGATTTGCGCAAACGGTGATTCTTGGCGCCCCTGTCCCGTTTAATGGACGTCGGAATTCAGGGCCGTTTGTATTTTTCACCCTCATCGGATTTTCTTGCGAGAAAGAATATGGTGACTTCAGCTTACCTTCTATGCCATTTTCTGTCAGGGTTTACTTCCTTAGCTGAAACCTAGACCGACATTGATCAGTCCGACTGAGTACATCATTGTGGATGAGTTGCTGACAGCCTGATGTGAAATCAGTAAATTGCTGACGGTATTTATAGAAAGGAACATGTTCGGCAAGTGAACAGCCCCGTGCTACTATCAACGATATGCTGTGAGTTCGGATTCGGTTGAGGGGAAAAGAAAAAAAAAAACACTACGTTTATATTTCTTTTTATTTATTAATCGGTCGGAACTGATTTATTCCAACTCATTTTTCTCCGACAAACATTTTAGTGTTTTCTTTCTATTTTTTATTTATTGCATCGTATATAATTTTAGGTCCCACTGAACACACAAATCCGTCAATGGATTTCCTTGCGTACTTAATCTTTTAATAATAATACTGTATAAACATAAAAAGAAACAACTATACCCTCCTATGTACATGTGCACAAACATACACTTTTAATGACATAGCTATTTATTTATAATACTTATATATATATATATATATATATATATATATATTACGACATTTAAATCTTACTTTTAATTATAAGGAATTTGTTTTACTAAATATATGTATTGCAGCATTTAAATCATATCGTTAATTCGAAGGTATTTTTATACCAATTATAAGTATATTAATACTAAACTATGAATTAGTTTTACGGTTTTTTGTTATGTACTAGTATTTTGCTATTTATGTACGATAGAGAATGTAAAACATGTTGGGCGTTGGTTTCTTTTTGTATTATTTTTAATAAATTTTTGATTCTCCGTCTCTATAACTTTTAAACTTGCGATCTTGTTCTATTTACTTTTTTTCGTTTCTGTGCATATTTCAATGTTATATTTAATTTGCGACATAATCATAAATAATCTTAGAGTTTTAATTTTCATTTATACGTTGCTGGGGGACGGTTTACCTCATTTTAATTGCCACATTATGAAAATTCTTCTTCTGTGTTATTCTTTGACCGCTAGTAATCTCTCAGGATATTCGACATTTTTTATTGCGCAGATATAATTGCATCCGAGTCTAATCTCATTTTCTAGGTGCCATATAAATAGAATTATCATTTTAAATTGCTTTTTTCCCCTTAATTACCGTGTGCATCAACGAAGAAGAAAAAATCTCCATTCTGTTTTTTAAATGCAACTTCAAAAGCCAGCTACCGTGGCATTGTCATGATTTTGTCAATTAAGAATATAGATAAATTCCACTTTCGTGTCCGGTTTGACGAGCCCAAAAAATAAAAAAAAAAAAAGAAACGTATAACTTTAAAAAAATTAATGGTCAAAATTCATTGGCGTTTTTTTGTTTAAAATTAACTTTTTCGTGAAATTATTGCAATTTAAACGAAAAATGAAAAATTTCAATTTCAAGCATTTCTGCGCGGTTTATTTTAATTTTCTAATGAAAAGCGATATACAAAACAACATTATAGGCAAAAGTCGGAAATATGTAAGCTACATTTAACACTAAAGACGGATTTCTTCTCCCACTGTATTGTTGAAAATATTTCATCACAGAACGCGTGCGCTGAATATTTTTATTTTTCGAGAAGGACTATATTAAGATTTAGCGATGACGTGCTACTGGTAATAAACTTATGTTACAATTTTCTTCGTATTCCGACTATTCTAGATAGTGAAACAGTTTATTCTGCGCACCTTTTTAGATTTGAAATATCGTTTTATTCGTTTTCGATACCAAAGTAACAACCCTATTCACGTCGAATATGCGTGACTATCAACGAGAAAACGCAATTTTCCTGCCTGCAATATTCTGCTTTAACTTCATTGCAGCAATTCGTTGAACATAGATCTTCTAATGGAATTTAGAGGGGAAAAAAGTAGACATATATATTTTCTCTCGGGTGTGTAATAATAAAAATAAATAAATTTTGAAAAAGGAAAAAATACAAAAACGCTGGTTGTTCGTTTAATATGCACACCTCTGAGCAATCTCAGTTCGGTGAACACTATCAAACTAGCCGTTGAGATATATACCACCGGGAAGTGGGGTAATCTACTAATTATTATTAATACTTTCATAATTGAACAGCACTAACTTGCCATTTTGCACCGCAGACTTGAAATTCTTAGCCGTGAATTGAGATCTTTTTGCTTCCTTTTCGCAGGATCAGGTCATTATTATCCCCAGCGTCTTGCTATACAATCAGTTTGTAAACCTCCGTATATGCTTTGTCAAATTGCGCTACACTGACCAAGACTAGAGATACACGAACTACAGAGTAGACTCCGCGTCGAATTGCACTGAAATGATTTAGCTCGTTACAATATCGACCAAGGCTTGAAAACGTCTGTGAATAAAACAAGATTGGACTCTAACTTAAAGAATGCGGCAAATAAAAAATGAACTAGTTCAAATAAGTCGATTTTGAATTCAGTGAAAAGGTCAAGTAGCTCGACTTTAAAAGCATCGGCTTATTCTTTTGCAGGAGGCAGATAGAACATTTTTATCGAAGTATACGCAAAATTGCCGGAACTACTCTTTTCAGCCCATATTGTCAGTTTCGGTCATTTATTTAACTGATACTATCGCAGTGTCTATTTTTTACTTTCCTGCCGCCACCTTTAAAGGACTCGTATTTCGGGTCCGCTTAATGTTATGCCGAATTCCTTTCATAGTGGAAATATGTTATACGCTTGTATTGCACAGTGAAAGAAAAATAAAACGAACATATTTTATTTTCGCTAGAATTTATCGTGCTAGTGGCAAGTAGTATATACGGTTTTCGGCTCTATGCTATTATGTATACTGGAGTTCCAAAAATGAATTTGTAACAGTAACAGAATACAAAACATCGAGTTTTACCGTTAGGATTGAGTCGACTCGTACGTCATCGGTACATGGAGTTAACTCCAGAGATGACGTGCACCACAAGTTTGAGTCGCCCATTTCCAAGAACTTACGGTAATTAGTGTAAAAAACATTGTGGGAGAATATTCAATGGTCCTTGCCCTTGAAACAGGGTCTCTATCGTTTCAGAAATAGATTTAGTTCAGTTTTAGCGAGTTTTCAATTGTTTTTGTTTTTTCTGTCTTGATTTATATCACATTTAAGGCGTAAAGTAATCATTGAAACAAAAAACAGTCGCGTAATTAGTAATTTGTTTTCTTACAAAAATATATTAATTTTTTTATTTATACGTCGTGTTTTGAGAACTACGTTCCTACTATAAAAAATCAAAATGCTAATTATGAATTTATTGATTTCTCATAGGTATTATGGTCACTACGTAATATTTGCTGTTGAAGTCCCCGCTATGCTATTAGGGTTTATAAGTAGATGCGTGGTTAGTTTTATAAATATGTTATTTGTAAACATGAAAGCCAATATAATCATTAAAATTTGTTTACACTCTTACATAACTATTAACTGGTTAAGAGTGTATTGGCTCATATACGGGGTGTATCAAAAATGAGATAACACATTTTGCAATAGGGGATGACACTTATATTTTTACCTCTCAGTTTATTAAAAACTGTGACTACAGAAAATTCTTAAACTGTCCAAATTTGCATTTGGCATCGAACTATTACGGTCTTAGCATCAACTTCAAGCAGTTTTCATCATTGCAACTTCACTACTAGACCGTGTGTAGCGAAATAATTGTACAGGGGTTACGTAAAAGATAGAGTGCATGCAAGAAAACCAAGAAATTTAGCTGAACTGAGGGCGCGCATCGGATCAGTTTTGAAGAATTAGAATCAAATGTCACGATGATTCGGAATGTGATTTCTAGTATGCCTGATGTTCGCCTTCAAGATTGCATAAACGAAGAAGAAAGGCAATTAGAGCATCTCAAATAACGTGAAAAATATCATTTTTTATTTTTATATAAAATTTTTTCAAAAATCTAATTTTAATTCAACAATGACGCTTGCTTTTACTCTGTGCAACTTTGAATAACATGCAGAAACTCATTTTTTTTGGTTTATTTTAATATGTATAACTGCGATTACATAATATATTTTTGTGAAAAACTGGTGTTACCTTAATTATAACACATGTTACCTTATTCTTGACACATCCTGTATATATGTATATATATATATATATATATATATATATATATATATATATATATATATACTCATAAACTTACCTGTTTCGTATGCATGCTTTAATTATAAGAGGTTTATTGCAAATTGTCAAAAAATTTGTATAATTTATTTGTTATTATAATTAAGTCTTGCATTTTAGTGATTATTACTTGTCTTATTTTTAGTTTATATAAATATGGTGTTTAATTTCATTCAAGTACATAATGGCCACTACATACAATTATAATTTTAATTGTATTAATAATCTCCTCGTTGCTATGTGTGGCGTAATTTATATTTATAAATAAATTGCAAATATTTCTTAAAATTAAATGAATTAAATTTTAAACGTGTTTGAATTGATATTTAAATGATAAAAAAGCAGAATTATCCAGTAGCGAATTTTAGTTATTTCATCCGCCTGTTTCGAATCTTTTGCGCTATACCCAAAATGTCGAAAATGATATAGTCGACGAATTATGGTCATCTATTCTGTTTGTGAAGAAAGAAGTTTGTCTAATCTTGTAGTAATAAATGTAAAATAATTATAATGCCTAAAAAAAAAAAAAAAAATGACATAGCTGGTGTATTATTTTATTATACCGATAATTATTTAATTTTAGATTTTTTCTCCAACACATCATCGTCGGACTCGTATTACATTCACATAGTTTACTACACCTTCTGCCTGAATATCTCAATTCGGCATCTGAACTCGTTATTTCGTGTCGCCCAGAGTACGTGCCGAATTTATATCGACTCGAATATTTCGATTTTCGATAAAGAAAAATAATAAATGTACGAATCGTGAAACATCAAAAACGAGTTTTCATTGGCTGCTCCGGCACAACTCATAACCAATTACACTGCAAGACGAGAATTGCACTGCAAGACGCAATTGATACACTAACATCAAAGTAGTAAAACGGGCACTTTTTATAAAATAATATATTAAATATTGACGCTAACGCGTTGATTTTATAAAAAGTGTCTGTTTAAATTTAATTTTAAAATAATTTTGAAATTGTGCAACAAACTTTTTATAATAGTAAAACGGGGACAAATACCATACGTTTGAAGTGCGCTTGCGCCAGATTATTATTTCTGTTGCATGTAACGCGTCTGTAGAATAAAATCGTATAAATGAAACACATCATACGGCGCACGCCTGTCCAACTTATTCTTTATGCTACACCAATGATGAATAACATTTGTAGAGTAAGTGGATAATCATTTGTGTTGATTGCATTCGGTGTTTTTATGATGTACAGTTTTTGATATTTGAACATTAAATCAGAATATTGCAAAATAGTATGTCTTAAAAAAGGTAGGTTAAAAAGGTCAGTTTTATTTAGCGAACTACTCAGAATCTAGGGCATCACATCCAGAACATTCACAAAGATGAGAATTTTGTTCGCAATATAAATAAAAAATACAGAAAAGAAGTTCGTTTTTTTTGCTAAATTACTAAGCCGGGTCCTAGCTCGACTAAATGCTTCTAAGGGCCTTGGACGTTTAAGCTCGGGCTCAATGATAATAAGTAAAGAAATAAAATTCAATTTGAAATTTCAACTGCGTGATTGGCAAAATACTATTTTTAAAAAATTTACTAAAATATCAAACATTACTCTAATCATTATCATTATCAATCAGTTTCTATCATCTACGATTAAGCAATTCGTTTTCAATTTCATCCCCATCATTTTTAAGAACTCTTCGTAAATACGCTTGTTTATTTTGTTTTTATCTGTACATACATAAGTATTAAGGAGATAAATTACGTTTCATACGGATTTAAATCGTATCACCAAGTGCGCATAATAGATTTTGTTAAAATAACTGTAAAAATTCCCAACACAAGTTCTATCAACTACGGTTCGTTGTTATACTAACAATAAATTTCTGGCTACCTCCTAGTTCTCATACTTAATAGATTTACTTTTTTTTTTGTTTTTTTTTATGTTACGTTAAAAATACATAACTTTAAACACAATCTTTAAATGAAATTAGTCAGTAAAATTTTAATTACATCTATCTAGAAAAACCACTCCGATGATATATTTTACTACCGAATGAATAGAGTACAATTTCTGTTTACCTCTTACGCAGAAATGACTTGTCGTCCTCTTTATACGTTTTTATTCTATAGATGCATTAGATGTTTCAGAATGCGCACTTCGAATATATGGCATTTGTCCGTTTTACTGCTAAACGTTTATGTTGATACCGTACATGCGCATTTTCATCCTTCGCATCAGTTGTTGCATTCTGAATTTTTCACGCATCAGTCTTATCTTCAAGGCGACACAGGTGGACGGCTATTAAGTTCCAGCAGAATTGGTTTAGTTACCGCCCCATTCGGACAGCATCATCACTGCCACAAATCACCAGATCCAGCAGCAGTTACTATCGTCGGCGGACGAGGATATTAGCAGTTACCGTTTGTTGGCTTTCTGTCGGACATGCTGTCATTGCTGCGGATTCGTCTATTCTGGCCAGTCGACTTCCAGGTTGTCTTCAGCGCGTTAGCTGGGTTATCGGTTTCTTAATCGGAAAGCGCTAGTCCGAAATCGCTGGACGTATGTTGATGGTTTGCGACATGACACGATAGTACAGTTATTTTTGTTTTCTTTTTCGTCATCATACAATATGCGCAATTAGGTCTTGTGCAGATTACTATTCGTTAGATGAATTTGAATTTGAATTAAGTTAAAATTTGTCTAACTTAGCATTAAAATTATAAAGACCGATGAAAAACGAAAATTCTTCCGCGTATCATAAAAGTGATGTTAACGCTGGAAAATATAATTTTCTCGTAATTTGTTTTCAAATATTAAAACGATAGTAAAATTAAAAATTTCACTTCTAAAGATATTCACACCAGCATGGACTTATACATCAAGGAATACTAATCCTGTAACCTTTAGATTACACATTTGGTTTCTAGAACTTATTTAAACTTATATATATATATATGTATATGTGTGTGTGTGTATAATATTTTATATAAAAAAAGAAAAATCAAAAAAACAGAAACAGTGTTGTTCTTACGTTGCACATCGCAAATCTCTGACATACGTCCAGCGATTTCCGGCAGCGTCGGTCAGCGCTTTTCTCGCTGTAGATCGATGGTCATTCGGTTTTTAACCGTGCTACCAGCAACAACACGGGTATTACGTTGTATTTTCCGCTTACAAATGGAATTTCTATTGTAATATTTTACGAAACTCAGTCGTCAGCTATTTCACGTGGTCCTCCAGATCCAATGCGCTCATCAATTTGCGGGCCAGACTACCTTTGCAGCAATCCGTCAGTTCTAGATTCGAGTCTTAACCTAAGCGTAGGGGCGTGTAACAGTTGACACTTATCCGTACTTCATTTTTAAGTCTGTCTGACTTGATCAACTGCCGAAGGGCGCTCTGTCCCTGAATCTGGGGGGCTTGCTTACTGATCTCCAAACAGCGCCGTCATTGATTGTTCCACCTTAACTTATCGATATATCAACGCGTTATTTATCTTTAACTATTTCGTTGCAACATATTACCCGTGACTAGGATTCCGTAACTTTATCTCCTACTCCTTTTCGAAAGTGATTAGCGGTTATTTCTTAAACGTCTGCCTTTTTAATTAATTTTTCTTCCATTTTTACGTTTTGTTTGTAACATTTACATTTTTATCTTAACCCGCGTTACTTAGTGAATAATGTAGCTTTTTCAGAGGAGCATTATAATTTGAGTATCCGCAGGATCTGCGGCTTCCGGTAATGTGTATTTCTATATTCGCTTCTTTTTGTCACCCAGACCATACGGACTACCCACGCCGCTCATTCATTCACTTGTTGGTAAAAATCTGGTAGTCAGATTGCCAACCGGCTACACACTTTTGACTGTAGTATTCACGCGGCTTGCTTCAGAAGAACCTACGGGTAAGCTGAGGAAACATCAGAGAGAAAGAAATAGTTCGTAGTATGAAGAAGAGTACCCAACGCACTGGCCGGATGGCTTGCCTCGTCCGACGTTATTGCCCTATGCCATACTTAGCGATCATTTCACTGAAACGGTTCTGCGCGCATCAGTCGATCTCGTGTTACGTTTATTTCGATTCGGACTGTGTTTCTCATCAATTACTTCGCTGCTGTTGATATTACTTTTGCCTCTGCCGATTATCGTTTTACGCCATACTTAATTTTCTTTATTTCTATTTTTCAACCGTACACATCCTGTACACGTTACGGCGCTGATTGCTTCTCAATTTACGAACGAAATTTCGGGGTTTTTTATAATTTGTTTAACGGAAATGTAAATGGCGTCCCATTGTGAGAAAGCAACATTCTCGCCTTACTTTTTTTCTTTCTTTTTTTAGTGAGCTATAAATTGACATGTTTCGTGTCTGGAAGCCGTTTCGCAAAATTCAAAAGTGTTACCTCGATAACGGCATTCGAGTGATTAACAGTTAGGGTTCATATGTGACGCAATCACTTCTCTGTATCAGGCGTACGGGGAGGAACTAGTTTTTAATCTTTTCATTTTCATAGTTCTAACATCTGCCCTTACATCATTATTTTATTAACGGCTAAATCGTTCGCATCATCTTCGAATCACATTATTATCGAGTACAATGGGAAGTTTTCGATATTTGCGCAAACTGTTTGAAAATGTCAACACTTATGAAAGTAGTCATTAAATACAGGAACTGGCGACACTCGCTAATCCGAACCCCAATTCCTGTCCCGGAGGCGAAAATTCACCCCAGACCGGTAATCCGAACACAAAACTCACCCCAATTCATGTCCAGGTGTTCAAAATTCACCCCAGTTTCCCCCGATTCCTCTGAGTTTCCCCCGGACGGTTCCCGCTCGTTTCCGATAAACCGAACGTCCAAACAGTGTCCAGAGGTCAATAAACTGTCCAAAGTGTTATTCTGGGGCGCAAGTAACCCCAATTAGTGTCCAGGTGCTGAAAGTTCCCCCAAGTTCCCCAAATTTCTCCGAAATTCCCCTGTACACGTCCCGCTCGTTTCTGATAAACCGAACCGATTATTAATTAACATAAGTATATTAATTAATGTCCGAAAGTAACCCAAGTCTCCGCTGACCCCGCCCGTCCTGCTCCGTTACCGCAATTTTTTTTTAAAATTCCGAGGCTTAAGTATGAAAATTCCAAAATTTAACCCCAATATATTATTTAAAGCGTAAATCTAACCTATAACTCCAGTTCACACCTCTCACACGTATATTTCGTTCTCGCGCACGCTCCGGTCGCCGTCGCGAAAGCGCACGCGCCGATCCCACGCATATTCCGATGTCCACAGCGATATCCCGCGCACACACGCGCTCCGTTCCCGATACCGCGATTGTTTTAATATATTTCAAAGTCTAAATTTTAATTTTCCCGATTCCCCGATCTTACTGCCATATGCCAAGACGCACGTCCCGATCCCGCGCATATATCCAATATAACGTTCTCCGCCGCAAAAGCGCACGCGCAGATCCCACGCATATTCCGATCTCCGCCGCGATATCCCCACGCACACACGCGCTCCCTTTCCGATACTGCGATTATTTCTTTAATATTTCAAAGTCTAAGTATACATAATATAAAATTAGCCGAAGCATAATTTTTTATTTTCCTGATTCCCCGATCTTACTGCCATATTCCAAGACGCACGTCCCGATCCCACACATATATCTAACACAGCGTTATTCTCTGCGAAAACGCACGCGCTGACCCCCCGCATATATCTATCATATCGCTCTCCGCCGCGAAAGCGCACGCACCGTTCCCCCGCACGCGCCGACCGTTTACACTATCGCGATTATTTTTTTAATAATTATTTTTTTCACATAATAACCCAATCCCTGCTCTGTTGTCTAAACCTAACCGATTATCCAAAACATTTACAAATTAACAAATCAAGTATTTCTATAGTTTAAAACTATCCTTAGTCTCCTTTTCCCCTTCCACCCTCTTTTCCGATCGATTCCATTGTTTTAATATCGAATATATCGCATTCTATTTACTTTTACTACGACCATTAAACATCCAATCAACGCTCCCGACGCCACCGTCATTTCATATTGAGAGGTAATTATTTTTTTTATGTGACCGCTATGAATGCACACCGTCCATTCCCGCACACCCATCTGCTGTCGTTAGTTCCCATACCGTTCATAATAACTTTTATTCAACTCCAAGTATTATGGAATTATTCCAATTATATATTTTCTTCACTTCCGATCATTTCTTCCGACCGTTCATAATATTTTTATTTTCCTCCGGTTCTAAAAATAAATCCTACAATATCTTCACCGCTATGAATGAACACCGCCCATTCCCACACACTCATCTGCTGTCGTTAGTTCCCACATCGTTCATAATAATTTTTTCGAGTCTAACTATTATGGAATTATCCTAATTATATTTTTTTTGCTTCCGATCTTTCCTTCCGACGGTGTATTATTTTTATTTTTCTCCGATTCTAAAAATAAATCCTATAATGTCTTCACTGATATGAAGGCTTACACATCCTCTGCAGTTAGTCTACATATCGTTCATAATATCCTTTATTCAACTCCAAGTATTATGGAATTATTCCAATTATATTTTTCACGTTTCCGATCATTTCTCCCGACAGTACATTATTTTTATTTTTCTCATAATCTAAAAATAAATCCTTCGATACCTTTACTGTATGAATGCATACACATCAGCCGTCGTTAGTTCCCATACTGTTCATAATAACTTTTTTCAACTCCAAGTATTATGGAATTATTCCAATTATATTTTTCACGTTTCCGATCATTTTTCCCGACAGTACATTATTTTTATTTTTCTCATAATCTAAAAATAAATCCTTCGATACCTTTACTGTATGAATGCATACACACTCATCTGCTGTCGTTAGTTCCCACATCGTTCATAATAATTTTTTCGAGTCTAACTATTATGGAATTATCCTAATTATATTTTTTTTGCTTCCGATCTTTCCTTCCGACGGTGTATTATTTTTATTTTTCTCCGATTCTAAAAATAAATCCTATAATGTCTTCACTGATATGAAGGCTTACACATCCTCTGCAGTTAGTCTACATATCGTTCATAATATCCTTTATTCAACTCCAAGTATTATGGAATTATTCCAATTATATTTTTCACGTTTCCGATCATTTCTCCCGACAGTACATTATTTTTATTTTTCTCATAATCTAAAAATAAATCCTTCGATACCTTTACTGTATGAATGCATACACATCAGCCGTCGTTAGTTCCCATACTGTTCATAATAACTTTTTTCAACTCCAAGTATTATGGAATTATTCCAATTATATTTTTCACGTTTCCGATCATTTTTCCCGACAGTACATTATTTTTATTTTTCTCATAATCTAAAAATAAATCCTTCGATACCTTTACTGTATGAATGCATACACATCCTCTGCAATTAGTTTCCATACCGTTCATAATAGTTTTTTTTTTCAACTCCAAGTATTATGGAATTAGCCTAAGTATATTTACTTCACTTACGTTAAATTCTTCCGTCCGTTAATAATTTTATATTTTTTTCTCCGATTCTAAAAATAAATTCGTCGATGTCTTCACTGCTATGAATGCGCACACATCTTCTGTCGTTAATTCTCATATCGATCATAATAATTTTTTCATGTCTATGTATTATGGAATTACTCTAAAATATTTTTTTCTCCCTCCAAAGATTTTTTCCAAAAGTAAGTATTTGTAAATTTATGTCGAGTAGAGTTTTATTTAACACGATTTCAACCCCCCTCCCTCTCCTTTCCGCCCTACACAAATTACAAATCTTTCATATTATTTTTCACGAGGACATCCACCCGAATGTGAATCCGCGCCACCCATTCCTGCACACACATATGCTAGAGATGGTTTCCCAATCATTCATATTATTTTTTTTCCAAGTCTATTAGTTTAAGAATATTTTATTTATTTCAAACTCCAAATATTTTTCAAGATCTTTTCATATTATATTTTATTTTCTGTTTAAGACCCCATCAAACCCTCGACTGTCGCAAAAGCATCCCGACACTTCTCACACACGTTCTCCATTATACATTATCAAAATGAATCGAAATTTATAATCAACGAAGACAATTTACTGTTGGTATATACTTTTTATATTTTTTCCCCGTACTCCTTGACCGCCAGATCCGTCACAAAAGCGTACAAGTCGTTCCCACACATATATACATTGTCACGACTACACAACACTATATCTGTGCATGTTATACATTCCTATTATGTATTTTCAAAATCGAACCGACTCTCAATATTTTTCACTTTACACGGATCTAAAAATTTCTTCTTCTCTCCTTTTACTGCCCCTGGACTAAATTAACAACCAATGTTATTTTTATTTATTTATTCTCAAATACTTATACACGCATACACATCCGTTAGCACTATTTACCAAATCATTCATATTAATGTATTACAGATTTTTAAGCTTCCAATCATTTCACCGTTCATAAGTTTTTTATTTTTATGCAAATCAGTCGTCGTGAATCTCAAACATCCGTTCTGCACACATGTTTCTACGCATTCGTCACTGTATCCGTCCGTTATTCCACTTTCATTTATTTTATTCATTTGTTATTTTTTCTATCAAAAGCCTGAATCTAACCTTGAACCTCTTTACCGTTCATCATTCTTTGTATGTAATACTTTTCTGAGCTTAGTTACCGTAGAATTTAATTAATCGATATATTTTATTTTTCAATCGACCAAATTTTTTAAAATCTTTCATAATCATATTTTTATACAAATACAAGTATGGTTATAATATTTTTTTAAATTTCGTAAATTATTTTTCCGCGATATACACGAGTTCGTCTATGAGGTGTTGGTGGTCAATTGTATAGAGCGACAGATAGAAAAAACCTGTTAGTTTACGAACCACAGCATGTTCGAAGAAAAAAACACGGTAGCACGACCAGATCAGGGTTGCAATGTGCGAGTGAGAGAGTGTATGTGAGTGAAATAGAAGGTTATATTCTCGAGGGCAACAGCCTGATTGTAAAAATACGTTAAAGATACCTGCATCTATCCCTGAACAGTCATCATATCGAACACAAAAAGGTCGCCTAAAAGAATATTGTTTTCTTTTTCAGGTAACGAACAGTAACATTTTTTTCTCTGTGTTATAAAATTAGCCCGAGTATATTTTTTATTCTTTCATTACGCTAAAATTTTTTAAAATCTTTTTTGTAATATGCTGTGCAGACAAATGTACGCCGCAGACACTTCTCGCTTCATTACTACTGATATATGTATCTGTATGTTCATTGACACTATTCTTATCGTAATATAGTTTTTTCAGGAAATCGTAGAAAATGGTTCTTCGCTCCATTCATACTATGTAATCTATTTCCAAAATTCAAATCGTGCATAATTACTTTAAAATCAACTTAAATATATTTCATCATTTCCAAAATTAGCAATCTCCTTACAGATCATTATCTCATTTTCATATTGTCAATAATATTTTTTTTAATCTATCGTACATATATTATTTTTTTATCGTTTAAATTTTTCTTCAATTCGCAAAGGGCCTAACCTATAGAAAACATATTCTTGTAAACACTTCAACTACATTCCAAAAAAATTGAAATCACTACATCTATAAATGCATTCACCGTAAGACTCCACTAAACTATCATGAATTTTTAAAATTAGCCCAAACATACTATTTTTCACTACAAATTACATTCGCCTATAATTTTTTCTATATAATCACTAACCTACGAAAACACTTCGTTCGTTTTACTCATGTCGAAGCAATCACTCCTTTTCCATCTTGCTATCTATGTTCAAAGTCTAATAATGTAATACGAAATTATTCTAAATAAATGTTCATGCTAGCAAAATTATTACATCACCCCTTTTTCTACACAATTGTATGCATGTTTCCGAAAAATCTCACTATATATTTTCAAAATTAACTCCAGCCCACGTATTATTTTTACATTTCATTCATTTATATTTGTTTAATCATATCTGCTGCAAGACCGTATAAAAGAATACAAGCAGTTCCCGCACACATAATTATTGTTCAGAGGTGTTGTTGGCGTACTTTATCATATACTTTTGTAAGCTCATACAGAACGGCTTCATAACCTTTTATCATTCATTTAGATGCGGAGTCACACAACTTTTAGCGGAGCAATCAATTCTTTGCAAAACTAATGATTGAAAGCACCCCCCCCAAAAAAAACGTGGAATAGCGTGGATTTTTTTTTTACACACCCAAAATAAATGAGATAATTATTTCTCTATATTTATCACATTACCAAGATTGTATATATCACTCGATCGCCTCTTTCACACATTCGTCGATTTCAAATGTGAAGGAAATTTTCGTACCATGCTTTATTCATACATTTTATTTCTGAATAGAATGTTATATGGCTGGGATGGCAGTAAAGATTTCAATTTTATATATGAAGAATGGATGACGCAATCCAGAGACTGTTGTAAATGTATAAGTCTTATTATTTGAAATATAAAATTTGAAGGAAATTTATATATCTTGCTTCGTTTTAAGATGTTTTATTTTTACATTTTTTTTTTAATCTCCCTCTTACTATTATTTTTGAAACGGATGTTGATAACTATGAATAGTATTTGTGATTATAGAGAGAGAGGTAAACGTTTTCCTTACTTTTGACTAATTATGTACAATTTTCAATCATTTTTTACAATTTTTCGCACATTTTACTACTTTTACATTGTTTTAAGCAATTTTTGCTATTTCGCATCATTTTCCAGTCTTTTTTTTTTTTGTACTTTTTACACAATTTTCATCGATCTTTCAACAACTTTGTAAGGGTTTTTTTTTTTCTTTCTTACATCTCATTACAATATCGTTAGTCATCAATGATAACAGTACATATTTATGCTTTCACATCACCTTTCGCTTCATCTGTGCACATCTACAACTTAACAAACGCAGAACCAGTTGAATGTTGTAGGCCCGCAATCACGATCTCCATTTGATTATTGGATTTACCAGTCACATCTTTGAACGTTTGATTTAATGAATTGACAGGGACTTTGTATTTTGCTCGCCCGCTCGATATCTTCAACAGACTAGCAGCCATAAAGCTCCAGACGTTTACTGAATGTTTTCTCAACACATTCACAGCCCATAACCCATACACTAAGGAAATCTTTAAACACTTCTATAACCATTCATTTTAAGCTGGAGGGTGTAAGGGACTCCTATAATCGTTTTGACAATCAACACTTCGTCGTTCATCGCCCTAGCTTTACTTGTCGTTGCACAGACATGTAGTAAACGTTTTCTTCTTTTACAATTTTTTTATATTTCAACACTATTAACAAATTTTCCCACCATAATAACTAATTATAAACAGTTTTCCATTATTTCTTATCATGTTCTTATGTTTTAGAGTCTTTTTACGCTATTTTTTTCAACAATTTATGATATTTCTTATCATTTTCTTGCGTTTTAATGTCTTTCATACAATTTTACTCAATTTTTCGTCATATTCGTCAGTTTTTTATTTATCTCTTACATTATATATCTGAATGTGTCGAATATCCAACCTTTTAACTATATTTTATAATTTGATACGATCATAGATAATAACAAAAGATTTAATTCAATATTGTTCACAATTTATTCAATAATTTTTATGACATTCATTATAATCAATAAAAATAATCATTGCTTCATTGTTTCAATGTTAAATTCTAATATATCATTATCAGTCATTAATATTTTACAACATAAAATATCTAATTTAACTGAATATATCCTTCTTCAGCCAACTTTTCTTCAATCATCCGAATTTCAGTATCTAAACCATTATTTCCCGATTGTTTAGATCTGTGTAGTATCAATAATCGTTCAACCAATTCATTAGGATCGTCAGAATAATTGAAATGAGAGTCTTCAAGATTTACTTTGCGAACAGTCCTATATGCACGTTTCTTTTTTGTTTTGCCCTGATAAACTTTTACATTCTTTATGGTAGATTGAAATAGAGGACGTATTATTTTTCTGTATTTAGGAAGTGGAGTACCCTTTAATACACCAGTAACACGTACATGAGCTCCAGTAAATTCCAGTATTTGTTTATATAAAGCTAAATCATTATTTGTATATTTATTCTCATCAACATTTGCTTCCATCAGTAAATGAATCAGTCCTGGTGTGTAAGGAAATTTAGTTAGTGTTCTTCCTTTTCCTAAATAAATTTCACCACATTTCCGATTCCATGAAATTGGTGTTGAACCCATCATATACTCATGTGTGTTCGCATTATATTGTATTCCATATACAGGATCATTTGGTAGAGGTTCATCATAATCTATTTGAAATGGAGCCGTTTCATGTATATTAAGGGCCTTATTATCACGATTTTCATATTCTTCTTCATTTTCAATAGCAGTCTCATAATCACGTTTCATACTGTCATTAGAAAGTTTGTGTCGTTTTACCATTGATATATCATCACTTATTCCATCAGAACCATTTTTCATCCTTTTAGGTATCTGTAATGATTCCCGAATATCCAATATCTGTTTTGTAACAGGTTCAAGCATTGCAGCTGAAGTATTTGTAATAGATTTAGTCGCATACTTTAACGCATTATATTTTTTCATTATATCGCTGCGTATCCTTTCCAGTTCGCTTTTAAGAATTGCTTCTTTATTTATTCCATTATTACCAATATTAACCATCACTTTACTCGTTGATACCATTATTACAGGTAATTAAAAATTCATCAAAACTTACATGTAAATCTTCTCTATATATACATTTCACAATCTATTTTGAACACAGAGAGTTAATGCTAATTCATCAGCAATAATTTATAGAATGTTTTTAAAGGCTTAAAGGATGCTTATTATATACATATTGTATTTCAAACTGTTCCCTAAAAACACTATTCATGAAACAAAATCTTTATAAATAAAAATAAACAACAAAATTGGAACAGAAATTTTAATGGAATTTAAGAATCAGTATTTATTTTTCAATATACTAATATCTCAAAATAAGTGATAACATCTAACCTTTTACTAATGATATTACAAAATCTGGAGCAGTGTAATTCACATGCAGGATATATACATATATATCAACATATACACATATATATCTACATATATACACATATATATCAACATATACACATATATATCTACATATATACACATATATATCTACATATATACACATATATATCTACATATATATACATATATATCTACATATATACATATATATCTACATATATACATATATATCTACATATATACATATATATCTACATATATACATATATATCTACATATATACACATATATATCTACATATATACATATATATCTACATATATATATATATACATATATATCTACATATATACATATATATCTACATATATACATATATATCTACATATATATACATATATATCTACATATATACATATATATCTACATATATACATATATATCTACATATATACACATATATATCTACATATATACATATATATCTACATATATATACATATATATCTACATATATACATATATATCTACATATATACATATATATCTACATATATACACATATATATCTACATATATACATATATATCTACATATATACACATATATATCTACATATATACACATATATATCTACATATATATACATATATATCTACATATATACATATATATCTACATATATACATATATATCTACATATATATACATATATATCTACATATATATACATATATATCTACATATATATACATATATATCTACATATATACATATATATCTACATATATATACATATATATCTACATATATACATATATATCTACATATATACACATATATATCTACATATATACACATATATATCTACATATATATACATATATATCTACATATATACATATATATCTACATATATACACATATATATCTACATATGATGTGCTATACTTTATGAGATGGGTATGTTATAAAATTCAATTTAAATCTAACAATCTTGTTACACAAACGTAATTTGTAAAATGATATAAATTTCTCAAATGGCACTAAAGTTACATGTTTTTCTTTTTAGGCTTTCTACTCAAAATTAGCTAACAACACTGCACTTTAATATTGTTTAAAAAAAATTATAAATTTTTTATATTATCTATTATTTTTTATTATTTAAATTATACTTCGCGTTATATAAGTTATACAAATTCATTATAACCAGCTCCAAAAATTGTTTAGTACTATCCCCAAACAGCAATATGAAACATCATAGTTCCCCAAAATCCTCAGGCGTCCACTGTAATTTCTATATTATCATCATCACTAACACTAATAAATTCTTCCTTTTTAACACCATTATCACATGATTCATTGTTTAGAGGTTGCAGAATACACTCAAAACCAGAAAAAATGACAAATTTACTTTTATTCCATCAACTGCTCAGGCTGATGTTACATTATGAACAAACCTATACCAGCTTGTTATAATGAATTTGTATAACTTATATAACGCGAAGTATAATTTAAATAATAAAAAATAATAGATAATATAAAAAATTTATAATTTTTTTTAAACAATATTAAAGTGCAGTGTTGTTAGCTAATTTTGAGTAGAAAGCCTAAAAAGAAAAACATGTAACTTTAGTGCCATTTGAGAAATTTATATCATTTTACAAATTACGTTTGTGTAACAAGATTGTTAGATTTAAATTGAATTTTATAACATACCCATCTCATAAAGTATAGCACATCATATGTAGATATATATGTGTATATATGTAGATATATATGTATATATGTAGATATATATGTATATATATGTAGATATATATGTGTATATATGTAGATATATATGTGTATATATGTAGATATATATGTATATATGTAGATATATATGTATATATATGTAGATATATATGTATATATGTAGATATATATGTATATATATGTAGATATATATGTATATATATGTAGATATATATGTATATATATGTAGATATATATGTATATATGTAGATATATATGTATATATGTAGATATATATGTATATATATGTAGATATATATGTGTATATATGTAGATATATATGTGTATATATGTAGATATATATGTATATATGTAGATATATATGTGTATATATGTAGATATATATGTATATATGTAGATATATATGTATATATGTAGATATATATGTATATATGTAGATATATATGTATATATATGTAGATATATATGTATATATGTAGATATATATGTGTATATATGTAGATATATATGTATATATGTAGATATATATGTATATATGTAGATATATATGTATATATATGTAGATATATATGTATATATGTAGATATATATGTATATATGTAGATATATATGTATATATATATATATGTAGATATATATGTATATATGTAGATATATATGTGTATATATGTAGATATATATGTATATATGTAGATATATATGTATATATGTAGATATATATGTATATATGTAGATATATATGTATATATGTAGATATATATGTATATATATGTAGATATATATGTGTATATATGTAGATATATATGTGTATATATGTAGATATATATGTGTATATGTTGATATATATGTGTATATGTAGATATATATGTGTATATGTTGATATATATGTATATATCCTGCATGTGAATTACACTGCTCCAGATTTTGTAATATCATTAGTAAAAGGTTAGATGTTATCACTTATTTTGAGATATTAGTATATTGAAAAATAAATACTGATTCTTAAATTCCATTAAAATTTCTGTTCCAATTTTGTTGTTTATTTTTATTTATAAAGATTTTGTTTCATGAATAGTGTTTTTAGGGAACAGTTTGAAATACAATATGTATATAATAAGCATCCTTTAAGCCTTTAAAAACATTCTATAAATTATTGCTGATGAATTAGCATTAACTCTCTGTGTTCAAAATAGATTGTGAAATGTATATATAGAGAAGATTTACATGTAAGTTTTGATGAATTTTTAATTACCTGTAATAATGGTATCAACGAGTAAAGTGATGGTTAATATTGGTAATAATGGAATAAATAAAGAAGCAATTCTTAAAAGCGAACTGGAAAGGATACGCAGCGATATAATGAAAAAATATAATGCGTTAAAGTATGCGACTAAATCTATTACAAATACTTCAGCTGCAATGCTTGAACCTGTTACAAAACAGATATTGGATATTCGGGAATCATTACAGATACCTAAAAGGATGAAAAATGGTTCTGATGGAATAAGTGATGATATATCAATGGTAAAACGACACAAACTTTCTAATGACAGTATGAAACGTGATTATGAGACTGCTATTGAAAATGAAGAAGAATATGAAAATCGTGATAATAAGGCCCTTAATATACATGAAACGGCTCCATTTCAAATAGATTATGATGAACCTCTACCAAATGATCCTGTATATGGAATACAATATAATGCGAACACACATGAGTATATGATGGGTTCAACACCAATTTCATGGAATCGGAAATGTGGTGAAATTTATTTAGGAAAAGGAAGAACACTAACTAAATTTCCTTACACACCAGGACTGATTCATTTACTGATGGAAGCAAATGTTGATGAGAATAAATATACAAATAATGATTTAGCTTTATATAAACAAATACTGGAATTTACTGGAGCTCATGTACGTGTTACTGGTGTATTAAAGGGTACTCCACTTCCTAAATACAGAAAAATAATACGTCCTCTATTTCAATCTACCATAAAGAATGTAAAAGTTTATCAGGGCAAAACAAAAAAGAAACGTGCATATAGGACTGTTCGCAAAGTAAATCTTGAAGACTCTCATTTCAATTATTCTGACGATCCTAATGAATTGGTTGAACGATTATTGATACTACACAGATCTAAACAATCGGGAAATAATGGTTTAGATACTGAAATTCGGATGATTGAAGAAAAGTTGGCTGAAGAAGGATATATTCAGTTAAATTAGATATTTTATGTTGTAAAATATTAATGACTGATAATGATATATTAGAATTTAACATTGAAACAATGAAGCAATGATTATTTTTATTGATTATAATGAATGTCATAAAAATTATTGAATAAATTGTGAACAATATTGAATTAAATCTTTTGTTATTATCTATGATCGTATCAAATTATAAAATATAGTTAAAAGGTTGGATATTCGACACATTCAGATATATAATGTAAGAGATAAATAAAAAACTGACGAATATGACGAAAAATTGAGTAAAATTGTATGAAAGACATTAAAACGCAAGAAAATGATAAGAAATATCATAAATTGTTGAAAAAAATAGCGTAAAAAGACTCTAAAACATAAGAACATGATAAGAAATAATGGAAAACTGTTTATAATTAGTTATTATGGTGGGAAAATTTGTTAATAGTGTTGAAATATAAAAAAATTGTAAAAGAAGAAAACGTTTACTACATGTCTGTGCAACGACAAGTAAAGCTAGGGCGATGAACGACGAAGTGTTGATTGTCAAAACGATTATAGGAGTCCCTTACACCCTCCAGCTTAAAATGAATAGTTATAGAAGTGTTTAAAGATTTCCTTAGTGTATGGGTTATGGGCTGTGAATGTGTTGAGAAAACATTCAGTAAACGTCTGGAGCTTTATGGCTGCTAGTCTGTTGAAGATATCGAGCGGGCGAGCAAAATACAAAGTCCCTGTCAATTCATTAAATCAAACGTTCAAAGATGTGACTGGTAAATCCAATAATCAAATGGAGATCGTGATTGCGGGCCTACAACATTCAACTGGTTCTGCGTTTGTTAAGTTGTAGATGTGCACAGATGAAGCGAAAGGTGATGTGAAAGCATAAATATGTACTGTTATCATTGATGACTAACGATATTGTAATGAGATGTAAGAAAGAAAAAAAAAAACCCTTACAAAGTTGTTGAAAGATCGATGAAAATTGTGTAAAAAGTACAAAAAAAAAAAAGACTGGAAAATGATGCGAAATAGCAAAAATTGCTTAAAACAATGTAAAAGTAGTAAAATGTGCGAAAAATTGTAAAAAATGATTGAAAATTGTACATAATTAGTCAAAAGTAAGGAAAACGTTTACCTCTCTCTCTATAATCACAAATACTATTCATAGTTATCAACATCCGTTTCAAAAATAATAGTAAGAGGGAGATTAAAAAAAAAATGTAAAAATAAAACATCTTAAAACGAAGCAAGATATATAAATTTCCTTCAAATTTTATATTTCAAATAATAAGACTTATACATTTACAACAGTCTCTGGATTGCGTCATCCATTCTTCATATATAAAATTGAAATCTTTACTGCCATCCCAGCCATATAACATTCTATTCAGAAATAAAATGTATGAATAAAGCATGGTACGAAAATTTCCTTCACATTTGAAATCGACGAATGTGTGAAAGAGGCGATCGAGTGATATATACAATCTTGGTAATGTGATAAATATAGAGAAATAATTATCTCATTTATTTTGGGTGTGTAAAAAAAAAATCCACGCTATTCCACGTTTTTTTTGGGGGGGGTGCTTTCAATCATTAGTTTTGCAAAGAATTGATTGCTCCGCTAAAAGTTGTGTGACTCCGCATCTAAATGAATGATAAAAGGTTATGAAGCCGTTCTGTATGAGCTTACAAAAGTATATGATAAAGTACGCCAACAACACCTCTGAACAATAATTATGTGTGCGGGAACTGCTTGTATTCTTTTATACGGTCTTGCAGCAGATATGATTAAACAAATATAAATGAATGAAATGTAAAAATAATACGTGGGCTGGAGTTAATTTTGAAAATATATAGTGAGATTTTTCGGAAACATGCATACAATTGTGTAGAAAAAGGGGTGATGTAATAATTTTGCTAGCATGAACATTTATTTAGAATAATTTCGTATTACATTATTAGACTTTGAACATAGATAGCAAGATGGAAAAGGAGTGATTGCTTCGACATGAGTAAAACGAACGAAGTGTTTTCGTAGGTTAGTGATTATATAGAAAAAATTATAGGCGAATGTAATTTGTAGTGAAAAATAGTATGTTTGGGCTAATTTTAAAAATTCATGATAGTTTAGTGGAGTCTTACGGTGAATGCATTTATAGATGTAGTGATTTCAATTTTTTTGGAATGTAGTTGAAGTGTTTACAAGAATATGTTTTCTATAGGTTAGGCCCTTTGCGAATTGAAGAAAAATTTAAACGATAAAAAAATAATATATGTACGATAGATTAAAAAAAATATTATTGACAATATGAAAATGAGATAATGATCTGTAAGGAGATTGCTAATTTTGGAAATGATGAAATATATTTAAGTTGATTTTAAAGTAATTATGCACGATTTGAATTTTGGAAATAGATTACATAGTATGAATGGAGCGAAGAACCATTTTCTACGATTTCCTGAAAAAACTATATTACGATAAGAATAGTGTCAATGAACATACAGATACATATATCAGTAGTAATGAAGCGAGAAGTGTCTGCGGCGTACATTTGTCTGCACAGCATATTACAAAAAAGATTTTAAAAAATTTTAGCGTAATGAAAGAATAAAAAATATACTCGGGCTAATTTTATAACACAGAGAAAAAAATGTTACTGTTCGTTACCTGAAAAAGAAAACAATATTCTTTTAGGCGACCTTTTTGTGTTCGATATGATGACTGTTCAGGGATAGATGCAGGTATCTTTAACGTATTTTTACAATCAGGCTGTTGCCCTCGAGAATATAACCTTCTATTTCACTCACATACACTCTCTCACTCGCACATTGCAACCCTGATCTGGTCGTGCTACCGTGTTTTTTTCTTCGAACATGCTGTGGTTCGTAAACTAACAGGTTTTTTCTATCTGTCGCTCTATACAATTGACCACCAACACCTCATAGACGAACTCGTGTATATCGCGGAAAAATAATTTACGAAATTTAAAAAAATATTATAACCATACTTGTATTTGTATAAAAATATGATTATGAAAGATTTTAAAAAATTTGGTCGATTGAAAAATAAAATATATCGATTAATTAAATTCTACGGTAACTAAGCTCAGAAAAGTATTACATACAAAGAATGATGAACGGTAAAGAGGTTCAAGGTTAGATTCAGGCTTTTGATAGAAAAAATAACAAATGAATAAAATAAATGAAAGTGGAATAACGGACGGATACAGTGACGAATGCGTAGAAACATGTGTGCAGAACGGATGTTTGAGATTCACGACGACTGATTTGCATAAAAATAAAAAACTTATGAACGGTGAAATGATTGGAAGCTTAAAAATCTGTAATACATTAATATGAATGATTTGGTAAATAGTGCTAACGGATGTGTATGCGTGTATAAGTATTTGAGAATAAATAAATAAAAATAACATTGGTTGTTAATTTAGTCCAGGGGCAGTAAAAGGAGAGAAGAAGAAATTTTTAGATCCGTGTAAAGTGAAAAATATTGAGAGTCGGTTCGATTTTGAAAATACATAATAGGAATGTATAACATGCACAGATATAGTGTTGTGTAGTCGTGACAATGTATATATGTGTGGGAACGACTTGTACGCTTTTGTGACGGATCTGGCGGTCAAGGAGTACGGGGAAAAAATATAAAAAGTATATACCAACAGTAAATTGTCTTCGTTGATTATAAATTTCGATTCATTTTGATAATGTATAATGGAGAACGTGTGTGAGAAGTGTCGGGATGCTTTTGCGACAGTCGAGGGTTTGATGGGGTCTTAAACAGAAAATAAAATATAATATGAAAAGATCTTGAAAAATATTTGGAGTTTGAAATAAATAAAATATTCTTAAACTAATAGACTTGGAAAAAAAATAATATGAATGATTGGGAAACCATCTCTAGCATATGTGTGTGCAGGAATGGGTGGCGCGGATTCACATTCGGGTGGATGTCCTCGTGAAAAATAATATGAAAGATTTGTAATTTGTGTAGGGCGGAAAGGAGAGGGAGGGGGGTTGAAATCGTGTTAAATAAAACTCTACTCGACATAAATTTACAAATACTTACTTTTGGAAAAAATCTTTGGAGGGAGAAAAAAATATTTTAGAGTAATTCCATAATACATAGACATGAAAAAATTATTATGATCGATATGAGAATTAACGACAGAAGATGTGTGCGCATTCATAGCAGTGAAGACATCGACGAATTTATTTTTAGAATCGGAGAAAAAAATATAAAATTATTAACGGACGGAAGAATTTAACGTAAGTGAAGTAAATATACTTAGGCTAATTCCATAATACTTGGAGTTGAAAAAAAAAACTATTATGAACGGTATGGAAACTAATTGCAGAGGATGTGTATGCATTCATACAGTAAAGGTATCGAAGGATTTATTTTTAGATTATGAGAAAAATAAAAATAATGTACTGTCGGGAAAAATGATCGGAAACGTGAAAAATATAATTGGAATAATTCCATAATACTTGGAGTTGAAAAAAGTTATTATGAACAGTATGGGAACTAACGACGGCTGATGTGTATGCATTCATACAGTAAAGGTATCGAAGGATTTATTTTTAGATTATGAGAAAAATAAAAATAATGTACTGTCGGGAGAAATGATCGGAAACGTGAAAAATATAATTGGAATAATTCCATAATACTTGGAGTTGAATAAAGGATATTATGAACGATATGTAGACTAACTGCAGAGGATGTGTAAGCCTTCATATCAGTGAAGACATTATAGGATTTATTTTTAGAATCGGAGAAAAATAAAAATAATACACCGTCGGAAGGAAAGATCGGAAGCAAAAAAAATATAATTAGGATAATTCCATAATAGTTAGACTCGAAAAAATTATTATGAACGATGTGGGAACTAACGACAGCAGATGAGTGTGTGGGAATGGGCGGTGTTCATTCATAGCGGTGAAGATATTGTAGGATTTATTTTTAGAACCGGAGGAAAATAAAAATATTATGAACGGTCGGAAGAAATGATCGGAAGTGAAGAAAATATATAATTGGAATAATTCCATAATACTTGGAGTTGAATAAAAGTTATTATGAACGGTATGGGAACTAACGACAGCAGATGGGTGTGCGGGAATGGACGGTGTGCATTCATAGCGGTCACATAAAAAAAATAATTACCTCTCAATATGAAATGACGGTGGCGTCGGGAGCGTTGATTGGATGTTTAATGGTCGTAGTAAAAGTAAATAGAATGCGATATATTCGATATTAAAACAATGGAATCGATCGGAAAAGAGGGTGGAAGGGGAAAAGGAGACTAAGGATAGTTTTAAACTATAGAAATACTTGATTTGTTAATTTGTAAATGTTTTGGATAATCGGTTAGGTTTAGACAACAGAGCAGGGATTGGGTTATTATGTGAAAAAAATAATTATTAAAAAAATAATCGCGATAGTGTAAACGGTCGGCGCGTGCGGGGGAACGGTGCGTGCGCTTTCGCGGCGGAGAGCGATATGATAGATATATGCGGGGGGTCAGCGCGTGCGTTTTCGCAGAGAATAACGCTGTGTTAGATATATGTGTGGGATCGGGACGTGCGTCTTGGAATATGGCAGTAAGATCGGGGAATCAGGAAAATAAAAAATTATGCTTCGGCTAATTTTATATTATGTATACTTAGACTTTGAAATATTAAAGAAATAATCGCAGTATCGGAAAGGGAGCGCGTGTGTGCGTGGGGATATCGCGGCGGAGATCGGAATATGCGTGGGATCTGCGCGTGCGCTTTTGCGGCGGAGAACGTTATATTGGATATATGCGCGGGATCGGGACGTGCGTCTTGGCATATGGCAGTAAGATCGGGGAATCGGGAAAATTAAAATTTAGACTTTGAAATATATTAAAACAATCGCGGTATCGGGAACGGAGCGCGTGTGTGCGCGGGATATCGCTGTGGACATCGGAATATGCGTGGGATCGGCGCGTGCGCTTTCGCGACGGCGACCGGAGCGTGCGCGAGAACGAAATATACGTGTGAGAGGTGTGAACTGGAGTTATAGGTTAGATTTACGCTTTAAATAATATATTGGGGTTAAATTTTGGAATTTTCATACTTAAGCCTCGGAATTTTAAAAAAAAATTGCGGTAACGGAGCAGGACGGGCGGGGTCAGCGGAGACTTGGGTTACTTTCGGACATTAATTAATATACTTATGTTAATTAATAATCGGTTCGGTTTATCAGAAACGAGCGGGACGTGTACAGGGGAATTTCGGAGAAATTTGGGGAACTTGGGGGAACTTTCAGCACCTGGACACTAATTGGGGTTACTTGCGCCCCAGAATAACACTTTGGACAGTTTATTGACCTCTGGACACTGTTTGGACGTTCGGTTTATCGGAAACGAGCGGGAACCGTCCGGGGGAAACTCAGAGGAATCGGGGGAAACTGGGGTGAATTTTGAACACCTGGACATGAATTGGGGTGAGTTTTGTGTTCGGATCACCGGTCTGGGGTGAATTTTCGCCTCCGGGACAGGAATTGGGGTTCGGATTAGCGAGTGTCGCCAGTTCCTGTATTTAATGACTACTTATGAAGCTATAGTTCTTATTTATGTTCAAATTTAATTCGTTGTCAGTAACTGAGTAGCGAACTTGCAACATTTTTACCGCTTTATGACACGTAACGAAAACAGATAAAATTAACGTGTTTCGATAAAAATTTACAAAAGCGCCTACATTATTTATTATTTACTTTCGGTGTGCACGAAATAGAAACGCTATGCCGCAAATGCAACAACGTAGTTCACAAGGTCGTCCTTCTAACGTTGATTACATGTAACGGAAAACTCACAAGGAACGAACGAAACGAATTTACTTGTCTCATTAAAAAGCAAAAAGCACCATAGTTCCGATGCAAATGTTCCGAATAAATTCGTGCTGAAAGAACTAGTTCATAGAGTCCGAAGTACGTTTAAGCTATAAATTGGCTAGCTTGCGAAAGAAATAACGTATGTGTTTTAAACCCTTTCGCAATATCATTAGAACGAAAATAGATCAAGTGAGAACCTTGAAAATATTTTAGAAAAGGTCGTTATCGCAAAAAGTGTACTAAAAAATATTATGCGGCTAAAATGCGAAGGTTTTCGATAACTAATGTAAAAGTTCATTTATCTAGACACACTATCGTATTTATCGCCATAAATGCGTGTATAAGACTGTTTGACGAAACACTGCTTGTAATTCGATCGAAAGAAAATCAGTGACAATATTTTCCAAAAATAAATTGATGTATCTATAAATAATGAATGTTTGTTTTTGTTTGTATGTCTCGCATGCATTCCTGTACCGCTGGACGTGTCATGCTGAAATTTTTTCGGGAGCATATTGGTGTTGTCTCAACGAAGGTTTCAAAGTACGGCTGAGTTTTTAACCCTCTCTCCTTCACGAAATACGAGGTTTTGAATAGTCAAACAACGAATTATGATAAAATCAGCCGTACAGATTAAACCTCCTTGACAGGATGTAAACATGCAAGTGTCGCGCTTCGAGTTTGACTGATCAGTGCAGAGATTTAAAAAAATCAGTAGCGTTTTCTATTGGTTTTTATAAAGAAATAGAAAATCCTGCAACAGAATTTTTAATATTTGCTACCAGGAATGTTATTTATACTCAAATTTGAAATGCTTACTCAACTACTGTTTTTTTATTTATTTTTTTTTTATTTTTTTTTTTTTGAGCTGGAACCTGATCCAGAAACGGCAGGAAGATGTGTTTACTAAATAGATCTTAATTCGATCGGAAATAGCTGAAATAAAGAAACCAGTGGCAGCAAAAATAGACCAAGAATGAAAGGACAGGATATAAGAAGTACAATAGGGAAAGGAAGAATGTTCCGCAGAAAGAATGAAACACTCAAAGAAAATGTGGTTAGCATCACGGGCAACTGCTTCGTTAGGATGTAGAGGACAATAAGAAGAGGAAACCAAAGAGTGACGATAGCGGAAAAAGGGGAATAAAGTGTGATTGAACCGTAGACGAATATTAGCGGCAATAACAGAACTTGGAGGAGAAGGGAATTCTTGAACTGAGAGGTAGAAGTGTAAAGGAGGAAGGGTACATATCCGACCAAAATTTAACTACTGCAGTGGTAATAAATTAATTTTAATAAAATGATCGAGACGGAGAGGTTGGAAGATATGAGTAAAGATGTTCTCTTAAATGTGTAATTATGGGAAATCAACGTGTGAATAAGTGACTCCCTTCAAAATGATGGCTATGGGTGTTGTTTAGTTGAGCGGAAAACTTTTTATTTGATCACGACAGACAGGTTATAGAAAGACCGATAATTTTCAGCTGAACATGAAACGTGAACACCATTTTTTGTTGGACGATGATAAACATGTTTCCCAAAGAGAGAAAAAATCTTTGCATAAATATAATTCCAGATAAAACAAAAAATTTTTTGTAAATTTCCAAGCGCAGATTTAAACGGGTATTAATACACACACATATATATAAATGTAGAAATATTTTTGTTACGCTCGATAAATTGACTGAGACATTCCTGAGTTAATGCAAAAATCTGTTTAATGATGTCAATTTAATATTATAAACGAGCAGAAATATTTTGGGACCTTTATTCGGAATAGCCGGCATTTAGTAAATGTTGATTATACTCCCTGCGGGGTTACCCTTTCGCTGGAATGATTCGTTCAGAATTGCCTCCTATTAAAGATCTGAACATATCAGTTAACTAGGATACTGCATCCGAATTGCAGGATTACTTGCCAGTTTTATATCGAAGAATTGTACAGATGCTCTTTGATTAGTCACTGGCGCGCTCAGAACGCCCCGTCTCCCGAGCTGTTGTTGTGGAACCTGAGAACGGCCCTTAACTACTTCGACATGATCACCTTACTGTAAACCTCCCATTAGACCCAATTGCAAATCCAGGTCTTCCAGCAGGAAACAGTGTTCTACAACCAGTCCAGAAACCACCGGAAACCAGACTATTAGGATTTCGAGTAAAAAAAATCTTATCCTATGCATCAGAATCTCTTCTTGTGATTTATAAACGATTTAAGAACTGCTCAACGTGGACAATAAACGTTCAAAAATCTTTCCCCCGTGAATATAGAATTGGCTTCATTTGACTATCCGCTGCTGTCAAACAAGCATTCTTACTTTCCCATAGTCCACAATCTACTTTCGCTCCAAAGGAACACACGTAATTGGTCTTAACGTTATCCTCGGATCTTTTTTGATTTTGCCTCTATTTTCCGCTCTACCTGCAGAACTAAATGACATTATGCTAACTTTAGAACACGCGCTTAAATTAAACTAACACATAAAAAGAACAATTGCTTGCAGCCTTGCGTAGCATCCAACAGAAGCAGTTTTCAATGCTTTTTTTGTTCATTAGTCGCTCAAAAAATGATTTCCTCTAATAAAAAATAGCAGCGCTAATATTTGGCGCCTTAACTCAACAACGATTTCACATTGAAATTAGTCAATCTCGCCATTACCTTCTCAATATAACCGGTTTTTTGCTTTAAAAAAAAACAATGTGTTTTATAATAAAAAGTGAAAAATAAACAAAATTTAAGGATTATGAAAAGCAACTGAAATTAAATTAGAGGTGCATTTAAAAAAAAAAAAGCAAATTCGATCTGGAATTTGTATTTCACTCAAAAGCTCTGTTGATTAGTCATAAACATTTTTTTTAGGATTCCGTACACATACGAGAATAATGTACGAAATCCTAATAAGATGGTTTAGAAACAATAAAAATATCAAATGAACATCGATAATTCACGAACAGCTTAACTTATTGATTTCGAAATTTGGAACATAAATTACAATTAAAATTCTCTTTAAAGCGATCTATAACTTCAAGATGACCGATTACTCAGGGCGGAAAAAAACCCAAAAAACCGTCAAGAATGTATAATATGGTATAAGGAACGAGCTTAAAAATCACTTAAAAAATCATAATTCATCACCCGATAGACCTATAAAGCTGAAATTCGAAACATAAAATAAAATGCAGGAGCCCTTTCATGAAATCAAAAAATTACGGTACAGAAGTTATGTAATGTTGCCGAAAAGTTCAAAAAAGCGCGAAAAATGACGTGTTCACCCCTATCGCCGCAAATATTGCGGTTAAAAATATGCGCATCCCCCCGTATATTTCTCTAGTTTGGAACATCTGGATTTCCAGCTTTAAAATTAGACCTTCGGGGCGCCGAAAGCTCGAAATTTTGGAAAAAAATATTTTGTTTCCCGGGCTTGTGATATATCGTTGAAAAGATCTCTATTTGTCGGGAACGAAACCGTATTTCAATTTCTTAACGAAACTTTCAAAGTTGCTGAAAAGTTCAAAAGAGCGTGGGAAATAATATGTAGCCTGGATTTTTGGAAGTGTTTTTTTTTTTTTTTAAATAAATAAGTTATGGGTCTCACTGGGCAAGTATGCCCATTGCGTGAGTGCCCAACACTCCTATTATCGTTTATTCTAGTAAACAAAATTACAGTTAATCATTCTTACTACCTAAATCGAACGTATTAAACCAAAAAAACAAAAATAAAATATATCAATCGACGCAAATATATATATATGAATTACACAATAATACACCCATACACAGGAGCCGCTTACATATTGGACGTTGCATACATTAATGTACAGGAAAGAAAAAGAAAGGAAACTGGTAAATAGATGGTCTGGGTTAATACGAGGGTTGCCTTTTATATTTCGGGATTAGAGAACAAAAACAAATATTAATCATCGAAAAACTCTTTATTGTTTTTCAAAATATTAATCATCGAAAAACACTTTATTGTTTTTCAAAATATTCCCCATGAAGATCTATACACTTTTGCATGCGTTTGAACCAATTGTCGAAGCACTTTTTCCACTCTGATTGAGGTATCTCCAAAACATGTATTCTGAATACAGCAACCGCTTCTTCAGGTGTCGAAAAACGTTGACCTCTCAGTTTGTTTTTTACGTACGGGAATAAAAAGAAGTCATTTGGCGAAAGGTCAGGACTATACGGCGGAGGACTCATCAAATCGATGTTTTGGGTGCTCAAAAATGCAGTTGTTTGAGCCGATGTGTGAGAGCTCGCATTGTCGTGGTGAAGAGTGATCCGTCTTCGGCGGTTGGTTTCCCTGATTTCTTGGAAGACAACTGGCAAACAAATTGTTGTGTACCACTCAGAATTGACTGTTCTACGTTGTTCTAGTGGTACGGTTGCGACATGTCCAGTTTTTCCGAAAAAACATGCGACCATTTGCTTGGAAGTGCTTCGTGCGCGAACAACTTTTGTTGGATTTGGCTCATCTTGAAACAGCCATACAGTCGACTGCTGTTTACTTTCGGGCTCATACGCGTAAATCCACGATTCATCACCTGTCACGATGTCATAGATGTGTTTTGAAGCACCGCGATCGTATTTTTTGAGCATTTCTTTCGACCAATCGACACGAGCCTTTTTTTGAGCGATTGACAAATTGTGTGGGATGCAACGCGAACAAATTTTTTTGACAGTTAAATGTTCATGCAATATTGAGTGTACGCTGGTCCCACTAATGCCTAAGGTTGTCTCTATCTCACGATAGGTCCCATGACGATCTTGCAATATCAGTTCGCGCACAGCATCAATGGTTTTCGGAACAACAACTGATTTTGGACGACCTTCACGAAATTCGTCTTGGAGTGAACTACGACCACGATTGAATTCGCCATACCATCGATAAACACTGGTCCTTGATGGAGCTTCATCGCCAAAAGTTGAATTAAGTTCATCCATGCACTGTTGCTGCTGAGTTAATCCACGTCGAAAGTTGTAAAAAATAATCGCACGAAAATGTTCACGATTTAATTCCATTTTTGGGGGCAGATGAATCTTTTAACTTCCCGTAAACAACACAAATAGCGCTCGTATGTCAAAACGTTTTGAGTAAGTATAACCTAAAAAACGTCGAACTTTACGATAGAGCTATCAGTTGCCAGATTGCAACACTAGGGTTGCCAAATCCCGAAATATAAAAGGCAACCCTCGTATGTCATGTAGACTAGAACATTTTAGTGCCAATAAATATTTTAAAATTTGTAATTATTTTCACCCCAAATTTCAAATTTTTTTTTAAATTAATTTATTTTGTCTATATCGTTGCTTTTCTATTTTTGTTATTTTTTGAATTTATTTCTTTTACAGTACAGTATGATACTGCGTGATGCGTGAAAAAGAACTGGCTGAAAATATTTGTTTTGTACTTAATTATTGTATAAATGTACAATATAGTAATTCTTATTAAAACATACTTTGTAGAAATAGAATACTAAGTGAAAAATACAGGATATTACAAACTTAAAATCAGATTTATTTGTTTCGAGTTTAGTATTATGTAAATCTATCAGAACCATACGTCATTGGTGAAGACTAGAACGCTCATTCTCCCCCCTTTGGGGCTGCACTCGTTACAACTCCAACGGCTCAGTGCTGAAAGACTTTATCCTGAATCATAATCTCTTCTTCCTCAACGAAAATTCTCCTACCTACTTTAAAAACGCTTTCTCCTCAAGTTCGGTGGACCTCTCCTTTACCTCTCCCGATATAGCTCCTAAATGTTCCTGGAGAACACTTGACGGCACTTTTGGTAGTGGTCATACTCCCATTCTCCTATCCCTTAATGATGTCTCTTCCCCTATCCAATCCAAGCCTCTCCATTCCCCCCACTGGATTCTTTCTAGAACTGATTGAATCAAATTTCGTTCACTGATGAACGCTTCTCTCCCTCCTATCCTGGCGAATCCTGATCCAATAGCCCAATACAATTTGTTTACTCAATCCCTTCATTCGTCCCTTTCTTCATCCGCTCCGTTCGCTCCCAAAAATCATCACCGAAAACCCCCTTCTGTCTCCTCACTCTGGTGGAACGAAGAGTGTAAACATGCTTTCAAACAAAGTATTGTTACATTCAAATCATTTCTTTCGCGATCTTTAATGTACAACTTTCTAGCACACAAAGAAGCCAATGCGAGAGCTTGCTTTGTTCTTAAAACCGCTAAGAGAAATTCTTGGAAACAATTTTGTTCCACTTTTTCTAAAGACACGCCCTTTTCGCAGATTTGGAAGATGGCTAAGGCGTTTACATCTCCTCTTTCCAAACGCCCCGTACATTCCTCTCCCCTACTGCAACAACTTCTTTCCTTTCTGGATTCTATCGCGCCGCCTACGCTCCTTCTCTTGAGAAAACCTTTCTTACCGTCCTTCCATCCAACTCAGAGTCACAATCCAAGCCGGATTCCTTGATACATCTTTTCCTTCTCATCTTCCATTCTTCACTGACGGTTCTAAAAAAAAGAACGGGGTGGGCAGCACGTTTACCTCCCTCTCACTGCATCACTCTAAATCCTTCAAGCTCGCTTCCTTCTGTTCTATCTTCACAGCGGAGTCTATCTCAATTTTACGCGCGTCTCGTTCATTCCATCCATTAGAGGTATCAGTAAATGTCTCATTGTCACCGATTCCAAAAGTGTTCTTCAAGCTATTTTTTCTCCTCCTTCGCATTCCTCCAACTCTATTATTCTCTCAAATCGTTTTCTCTTCCTTAATCAAACTGCGTTTCAATCACTCCCTTCTACCCTCTTTAGGTTTTCGCTCATCCTTGTCCTCCTCTCCCGATTGTCCCCTTCATAGTTCCATCTCTACTCCACTATATATTGCAAACCACATCTTCTTTGAATGCCCTGCCCTTGATTCTGAGCGCTCTGTTTTGTACTCTAAAATCTTAACACTGGGTCTTCGAGCTCCTTATAATTCTTCCTTTGTCCTTTCCTTTCCATCTCCAAATATAATCCCTGTACTTCAATCTTTCCTAAGCTCTATTTCTAACCGGCTCTTTATTTAACCCTTTCCATAATTTCTGTAGTTGTTGGGTCAAAGCCGCTAGCGCGCCCAAAAGGTAGTATATAAAATAATATTATTATTATTTTATAATAATAAAAAAAAAAAATGAATAAACATGAATGAAAATTATAGTTATTTTTAATTTAACATACGAAATCCTCAGTGCATGAAACATCATGCTTGACTGAACTTGTTTTATTTTTAAATATATTTTCAACATATCCATATTGTTATTACTATTATTAGCCAATCAACCTTTTTTAATCTATTGCAATTTTATCTGGTTAAATCTAGTATTAATAATTAATCTGGTTTTTACTTGTTTAATCATGCCCTGAAAACGAGTAAAGGCCTCCTCGAGTGAGTTCATTCGAATGTGTTTTATACTATTCGTCTGTAAATATTTATGTGTAAGCCTTTTGGATATGTCTTCATTCTACCCTAGCCTTTTTCTGCGCTTGTAAATAGCCCGGTTTATTAACATTTTTGCCTACTTCATTCCTGACTATAAGACCTGCTCAATCCTATTTTAATCTTTTAATTACCCGGATAAAATGTTTACTGTATTTAAGTTTTATTTTTAAAACACCTCTACTAATTTCATCGTTTAATTTTATACTTCATTCTAATGCATTATGTACTATTTCTATTTTTTGTATTACGCTATTTACTATTGTTCTTCAAGTAGGACAGCCGTACACGTAAGAGTGGACAAGACATGACCATTCAAAAGTTCACTTTTTACTTCATTTTATAAAGTCATTTCGAGATATGTTTTGGAAATCAATATTTTCGCCAGGTACGAATGAATTTACGCTCCACCTCTTTGTTCGATCTATTAAATACAGCCATAAACTGATTTAGATAGATAACATTTCCAACTTTTTTTAATTTCGATGTTATTCATTTTTCCCACCTTGTATGAATTCCCTGTAGGTAATATTTTGGTTTTGCTTACATTAATACTTAAATCTGACTCTGTTTTTGAATCATTTAACTCATTGTTCATACATATTACCCCTGCTATTACGCTTACATCGTCCGAAAATCTAAGATCATTAAGAAATTTAGCACTTATATTAAGATCCTTATTATCCTAAACGAATTTCCTAAATGTTTCTTTTAGCGATTAAAAAAGAGGTGGTCCTCTGTTTTATTCTTCTTTCTACTTTAAAGTGTTCTCTTACCTTGTCTGTTAATATTTGCGCTCTTAAGTTAAATTAAAAATTAAACTTGATCTCATTAGTCAACTATTCTAAACGTGAATTACTGATACTCTCCATTTTTAGTCCAAGAAATGGGAAAGAGGAGTAATAAATTTTAAAATTCTTACGCGTTTAAGGGTAGAGGATAAAAATAATGAATAACCGAAACAGAAGGAAATAAGAGAATATAAGCAGCACTATAAAGGATATCAAGTTTTAATAGTGAAGAATAGAAGAACGATTGATCAGCAGAGAAGGCCGCACATTCAAATAAAACATGATATCAGGATTACAAGGAAAGTATATGAAAGAGGGATGAAGAGGACAAAATGGAGTAAATTCAGATGAAAACCGAGAAAATGATACAGGGAGGAGTCTATGGTTAAAGCGAGGGCGACAAATAACAGCGATTGTAGAGCGTTTAAGAAAGGGCAAGTATCAAAAAATCTATGGTCGGGGAGGAAGAGATGGCTGAATAGAAAGGTAAAAGGAGGCAGAATTAGAAAATGAAGAAGAATAGCGGTTGAACCATAATCTGGAAAGAGCAGCTGAAGAAAGGAGAGCAATATTATGGGCCGAAAATGTGCTCCTGGAAATGGAAAAACGGACTAATCAATATTCACCAATTTATTAAACTGAATATTCAAATGGCTAGAAATCTATAGAAGATCGAACTTGAATGAGGGAGCGTATGAGAAGTATTACATAATCGGAAAAGAAGATGAAATAGCTTGCAGAACAGGAAAACCAATGGTGAGGAATCAAAAAGGGCAGTGCGGCGAATAGAAATAAATTCCGCACAGAAAATTGAACAAAAGTAGGGGAGCTCAAGGGATTCAGAATAACTCAAGGCGAGACAAAAAAGACAGATTCAACTCCGCTTGGTACTTTGGAACCATTAGTATGGATAGCGATGTGTTTAGAAACCAGAGAATTTAAAACATTGGAAAATTCAGCTCTGAAGATATGTTGAGGAACAGATTGAGAACAAAACGGTAAAGAAAGACATTTTAATAGGATGAAGGAAACTAGAAAAACTGAAAGAGAAAGAAGGGAGTTTGTATCATGACTATAAATAAAAGGGGAAAATTGACGAGTACAAACAGAAATATAGGAGGATAAAATTAGATGTTTATTAGAGGAAAATCGCCACTTATGAAGGATAGAAGAGTAGAAAGAAACAAGTGAAGAAAAATAAAAAGGCAGGCGTTTAGTCAAAAAACGATAACTCAAATAGGATCTAGGAATAAAGCGAGGAGGAATATAGGATTCAGCAAGGATAGCCGGAACTGGAGTAGATCTCAGGGTACCAAGGCAGAGGCGAAGACAGGTATTTCGAATGCGATCTAATTTTGAAAGAAGAGATCTGGAAAAATTGCCATAAATAAAGCAAGGAAAGAGCGGATAAAGGATTTATAAAACACGAATAGAGTACGAGGGTCGCTTTCCCGAGAAAGAGTTTTTAACAGTTTGAGTTTTCGAAGAAAGGATAAATACAAATGATTAATGTGTTCGTGAAAGGAGATGACTGTCAAGAAAGATTCTTAAATAGCGAAAACAATTTATAAGAGGGATTGGATTGTCATTTAAGGTAAGATTAACCGAAGAAAGATCAAAAGCACGAAGAGTAAAGACAACAGACGAGCATTTAGGAGGAGAAATAGGGGGATGAATATTAGAAAGAGGATTTTCTGGTAACATTAGAGAGCTTTGGAGACGGGAGTTGCCTATTGAGATACTGCGTTTGGAGAAGCAAATGAATACATCATCGGCAAAGAAAAGCGAAGTAGAGTTAAGAGGAAGAGAAGCGATTTTGGTAAAATAAATGTTAAAGAGCGTAGGACTAAGACAAGAACCCCGAGGTGACCCTCGAAAGATTAACCTTGTGGAAGAGTAGAAAAGAAAGGAAATAATTATAGTTCTGCATTGAAAGAGAGTAGATATTAGAAATATTAGAGAAGAAAAGTGAACAGGCATGTTAATTGAGAGCATTATGGCAAAGAGTGTGGGAAGGTGAACACAGTATCAAAGGCAGCTGAAATATCAACGAAAGCAGCAGCTAAAAAAAATTCTTTATTATTAAACGACGCATACAAACGTCCGATAGAAACATGCCTATACAATCTAGTGGACCACGTCCAGGATGAAAAACGATCATATTGTTAGATAATAAATTTCTATGCTCGAGCCACCAAATGAGACGTCTATTAATTAAACTTTCGGATAGCTTTCTAAGACACGGAACAAAATAAATAGGACGAAACGAAAAAGAATAAGGTTTTGGAATAGGAACAGTAATAAAAATATTCCAGGAAGAAGGAATAGAACTGTAACCAAGAAAGGGAGTTGGAAATACTTGAAAGTATTTGGAGAGAGAAATAAGAAAGATTGTTAAGAACGGAAAAAGTGATCCCACCAAAGCCCGGAGAGGAATTAAAAAAATTGCTTAAAGGTGAACAAAGTTCTGATAAGATAAACGGAGAGGTAAGAAACTGTGGAGAACTAGGCAACAGACTGGGCTATTTACAATCGCAGAAAAAGGCTAGGGTAGAATGAAGATGTATCTAAAATGCTTACGCATAAACATTTCCAAATGCGTAGTATAAAACACACTCGAATGGACTCACTGGAGGAGGCCTTTACTCGTTTTCAGGGCTGTTAATATGATTAAACAAGTAAAAACTAGATTAATTATTAATACTAGATTTACCCAGATAGGGAGGTGTAATTTAAAAGTTGGAAACCCGGATGTTTAAAACTAGAGAAATATACGGGGATACGCACAATTTTAACCTGGCTCAAAGTTTTTAGCTATAATACCCGTGTCGCAAGGGAAGTGTTACGCCTTATTTTTCGCTATTTTTTGAACTCTTCGTTAACTTCGATAGTTTCTTTAAGGAAATGGAATACCGGTACGTTCCTGACAAATAGTACTCTTATTAACAATATATCACATGTGCGGGGGGAAAAAAATATTTTTTTCAAACGTTTCGAGCTTTCGGTGCCCTGAAGGTTTAATTTTAAAATCGGAATCCGGGATGTTCCGAATTAGAAAAATATATGGGGATGCGCATATTTTTAACCTTGTTCAAAATGTTTAGCTATAGTACTCGCGGTGCAAAGGGCGGCACGCTATTCTTCACGCTAACTTTGGAAGTTTCGTTAAGAAAATTAAATACGGTCTTGTTCCAGTCAAATAGCGATCTTTCTATCAATATGTCATATGACTGAAAAAAAAAAAATATTTTTTTTTTAACTTTTGAGCTTTCAGCGCTTCACGAAGTGCTTGTAAGTTGACTATATTTTTTCTATAAAGCGGTCTGTTATGCATATATTTGAGATACGTTTCAGTTCCCTCAACTTTTTTACTCAGGCTATTGCTTACGTAAACATCCTTTTTTTTGTTGTTTTCGGCCCAACAACTATAATTTTTTGAATTTATGACGAAGCTTCTGCGTTTTATTTTATATTTTGAATTTTACCTTTATAAATTTATCGGGTGATGAGTTATGAATTTTTTAAGAGTGATGTTTGAGGTCGTTTTAAATTTCATGTTATACATTCTTGACGGGTTCTTGATTATTTTGCCGCCCAGGGTAATCGGTTAGTTTGAAAAGTTATAGATTGTCATGAATAGAAGTTAAATTGTAATTTATAATCCAATTTTGAAGTTTATAAGTCGATCTGTTTGTGAGTTATCGCATATTTTAGTTGAATATTTTTCTCGTTTCAAAACCATCTTATTAGGATTCCGTACATTATACGTGTACGAAGTCTTAAAAATTGACTGACTGGTACACGAACAGCAAGGTTTTATAATCAAAAACGGCAGGAATAGTTGAAAACGAAATATCAAGCTAACGTGAAAACCGATCGGGAATTCATTTCTTGGTCAAAAGATGCGAATTAGCAACTATGGCTTTTAGATACTTAATGTGTACAGGAATTTTGTTGATAAAGAGAAGGAACATATTTATAGTTATAATTTCACATTTGTCAACAAACGGGCTACTGCAGCAAAATCTATATTTACCATAGAAAAGAAACAACAAACGAACGTCTAAATGGGTTTCTTCTCCTTCTTCTTGTTCTTCTTCTCTACGCCTTCTCCGTTCGAAGTTGGGCGATCATCTCAGCTATTGTAGGTTTGGATATTGCAGCCTCCTCAAGTTCTTCTGTCAAGCATCCATACCATTTTCGCATCTCTGCTAGCCACAATGTACTTCTTCTTCCTGGACTTCTTATGCGGTACTTTTACGGATGTCTCGATATATAGCCAAAGTATTGGAGTTTTCTAGGGCGGATGGTGTGCAACAGTTGTTTCCTTGAACATGTGTCGCATTCAGCGTTTGCAACGTGGTCCTGGTACGATATCTTCAATATGCGCCGGTACACAAACTTTCCAAACGCCTCTATCTTCTTTTCCAGCGTTTAGCACCCAGCTTTCCATGCAATAGAACAGCACTGACCAGGCATAGCAATGTACAAGGTGCAGTTGCAGCCGTAATTCAAGGTCCTTCCTAGTCATCAAGTTTTTCATATCTAGGAAAACGTTCCTGGCTTTTTCTATTCTTGTGCGTATTTTAGCTAACTGATCGGTTTCTACGTTGAACCAGGTGCCAAGATACTCGAATTTGGCGAGCCAACCGTGATTTGAATGTTCCTTTACATATTACTAGGGTGATCAGTGTAGAGTCAACCTGCTCGACAAGTGAACGGACAACTCTGGTGACAGACAGTAAACTCCATTGGATACTGAATCACCTAGTTGCAAAATATTCATTTTAGATTCTCAGCCACAAGGAAGAGTACCACCGCTCAATTAATTACTGACATCAAAGCTCGTAGATGCAGAGAAATGTAGCAAAAAAAAATGTTTAAAAAACGAATATAAAATTCTTATAAAGTGTCTTTTTTAGTACTATTACACCTAATCTAAACGATTAAACTTTCACTGTTCGTTTACCGTAACAAATCTATTTTTTCTAACGTATAACTTGCTTTCCCGTTCAGATTCGTAATATTAATTAAAACGACATTAATAATTCGTACCTACCGCTTCAACAAGTTCTTAACAGTTTAAAAATTGCGTAGGAAGTGGGTGTTATACGTTAATATCGAATATTTTCCTATTCCTTTTTTAGGTCTAGACCTTTCAAAGTCAGTTTATATTTAAAAAAAAAAAAAAAATGACGCACACAGTTCATTAGTTTTATCGGCAGAATTGTATCGATCTACTTTGAATTCCACAAACACCCTGACAAAATATTTGCCCTTTTTCAAACCAGCACCTCCCAAAATTATAAAATTCTTCATCCATTTCTTCTTCCTTTATACAGGTATTTAATATTGGATAAATAGTTTTCAAAATCACGTTCATCTTTAAAAAAACATTATAACAACAAAACAATATTACATAAAGCATTCTATTGGTGGTGTTAGTACCGGATAGCCGTTATTAAATATCCAAAAATTGGTTGCATGCGCGTCCAAACCGTATATTTTCTATTAGCCGCAGAAAGTTCTTTTTGAAAATTTTTTTTTGCAATAGTTCACTTGTTAAATGGCGAATTATTATATCGGTACCTGTTGGTTAAAGTTTTAATTTATAGAACCGGTTTATGCATTTTTGTAAATAGAAAATATAACGTGTGCCATCCGTTAGCCGTTACGTGCACACTATTAAAATGTAACACATTTTATTCTCCTTTTTTCTCTACTGATTCAGCATGCTCTGTTGGAGAAAAAACTCATTATGGCAATTTAAAATGCACTCCGGCGTACTTGCATTCAGTTTTAAAGAGTAATTAATTAATGTGGCAAGACAAAAGAGCGGCAAACGGCTTCACACGTGCTTGTTATTGCGGCTGCATTCTGTAAACATCACGCCATACATAACATACATACATACATATATATCAGTGGCGGATCCACGGGGGGATAGGGGACATCCCCCCAAAGAACCAAAGCATCTATGAAAAAAATTTGTTATAACAGAGAAACTTAATTTATGCTATAAAAGATTTGTATGAATTTTACCTACCGATTTTAATAATTATTATTTAACACTATTTTCTAGTAAAACTATTAATGTTCCTTTTTTATTCTATTTTAAACACCACTGGCGTCGATCTTCTACCATTTTTATTTAGCTTTAATTTTTATTTTGTAATGTAAATGAAAATAATTTAATGAGAAATATATATATATATTTAAACTTGCTCACGAACAAAGAATTTACTAACAAATATAAAAAAGAAGTAAAGCCTAATAAAAATACTATCTTTCTTCCTATTTCTAAACTACCATTTTAGCTAGAATTTTACAATTTCGTTTCATTTTTCACCCCTAAATATAAGACAAAAGTTAAATTAAAAATTGTAATAGTTATGTATTTTTAAAACATTTATATGAATTTCTGTAAAGGTCGCTATTTGATTTTCTTTATGAAACAAGGGGTATTTCTCATGTAGAAGATTTTACGTGATAATCCCCCCCACCCCCAATGACCTTCTTGATCCGCCCCTGAATATATATATATACCTGAAAAAGAAAGCGTTCGATCAATGTATTCTCCCAGTGATAGCATACGGTAGTGAAACATGGATACTAACCAAGAATCTCAAACATAGATTACAAGTAGCTCATAAGTCGATAGAGAGATGCATGCTATCAATTACTAAAATAGACACCTTAAAACGATAGAATAGATTCGTGATAAAACAGGAGTAACACATATAATAGAAAGAACATCGAGAAGAACGGACCAAAGATGGACAACAAGAATTTTACATTGGTAACCAGAAGGAATAAAAATACTCCGGAAACGACCGCACTTGAGGCGGGACTATGAATTTAGACGAATGTTGGGGGTTCACCTGGACCAGAATTGTTCAAGACCGGCAGAAATGGCGAAGAATAGTAGATGAACAACGGACCACCTAATCTGGAATTCAATTCAAGAAGAGGCTACACCATGAAATACTAGTTGGTCAGCTGACGAATAATTCAATTCAATTTCATTTACGCATAAATTAAAATATAAAAATTGTAATCGAATTAATACAACCGCGAATAAACAAAGGTTGCGCGAACTGCGGAATATAAATCAAAAATCACTCTGGGCAAACTTGTACCTTCTGTTTTAACCGAAAAAATATGTTATTAAATTCAATTTACAGTACGATTTTGCTTGACCAATGTTTACATGACTTCCGAGTATTTAATCCGAAGCCAATTTCATTCTTTAGTTGAAGCTTATATGTACAAGATCACCGTAAACTTATGAAAAGTATAAGAATATATATAAACGTGACTAACCTCTACTACACACATACAATCAAAAAATTCATCCAATATAATAATGATAATAATAGTAGTATATATATATGAATTCGGCTATTTTAGCCTCGCAAGGGGCTGTGCCCCTTGACCCCTCTTGCCTGCATTTCTCTCTCTGTTTCTTCTATACTTTGTATAAAATGATCAAAATTTACAACGTAATTCTTACTAGCAACAACACAAAAAAAGTAACATAATTACAAAAATCTTATCCTAACATTTAACTTTCATTATAATAATTGTGACATTTTGTGTTACATAAAATTGGGATATTTTGCGTTACATAAAATTGGGACATTTTTCATTACATAAAATTGGGACATTTTTTTCTAATTGGGGGGGGGGGGGGGGGGGTAACCTAAAAATTATGTTTTAATTAATATACTGAGTAGTGCAAACAACATGCTATACTGCGAGAAAAAGGGTATCGCGATCTGAAGGGGAAAAAACTTTCTTCGAACGGTTAATAAAAGAGTAAAATAACGACGCGAATAGTGGCCGATATGTTTCAGAGAAATTCAAATTAAAGAGGTATTAGTTGTGATCTTTTGAGTTTTCTTTTTTGAGCCTAGTTGGGGATCATTTCTTGCCGGAAAATTGAACTTGATTAGCGTTGACGCAGCAGAGTGAAAAACGATTCAAGGTGAGAAAGGATATTTAGGGCGGTAAACGTGAAACTTTAATTCATAGTATATCCGTGCGTTATGACAAACGTGTCGAATTCAGACACTTTCCACCGTAACCGGTTGCATTTTAAACAGGCTCGGAGACATTTCAAGTCTGTTTAAAATGGTATCCTCCGGGTAAATAATAGAACCGCACATTCCGTACTTTACGAAAAACATCTGATTTCGTTAAATAGTGACTAAAGGAAGTGCTGTCGTAAATATTTTAAATAAGTTTTTAGACATTTTAATAGACGACCAGTTCTAGTTTGCCGTCTAAGTTGGCGAACAAAGTCCCGCTTAAAAATTCACTTGTGGTCGAGATGTCGACGTGTAAAAAACACGCCTCTTTTTCGTTCGGAAAAATAAAACTCACATATGTAGTTCAAGCGCTTGGCCATCTAGTCTCACAAGTTTGTCTACTTAAGTCGTCAGCGGTCTCATATCTGAAATCGAATATTGAAACGATATCATCGCAAAAGGAGAAAGAAATTTGTTCCTATTGTCGCAATGCCCGACGCGCCGTCAAATGAAATTCCACTAGCGATCACAGAAGCGGATAAGCGAGCTGGAAATATTTGATTTTATACGGAACGGTTTTACTTCTAATTATTCGGTGTGCTTGAAATATTTACTTTGCCACTAGTTGTAGTTAGGTCCGAAATGCGATATGAAAATTATGATAATAAACAATAATACTCGTATACTTCATATATACATATATGACCGGTGCGGTTAATCATCGAAAGAGAAAAGAAAGAAATACGAATTAATCGGAAATACCCCTGTAGTTTCGGAAATAATCGATAAAAATTATCGCGCGGGCACGCAAACGCTTCTAACACGCAACAAGCCCCAAAACGCATACTGGGCTAACTAAGCTTATCATTTTCAGACATTCAATGCCCAACGATTGTAGATAACAACATTTCGCGTTAATATTGACCGCTACAATCAGAATCGAACTCTAAATTACTTAACAACGCAACCGCGACGTAATACGGAGAGTAGGCAGCGAATCAGGGTGCCCAGTAGTTGGCCTCCTTATCTGCGGACCAAAATGAAATGCGTGAATTTGACTAAAATTAAATTTCATACGAGAAAATAATATTGGCGATAAATTGAAAATTTAAAAAAATATCGCAAACTATGATACATTTTTATTAAACAACGTAATTTCTTTCCGCGTACGTGTATGTATATAAGAGACGCAGCTTTGGGAAATAATTTATGAAATAAAGTCTTATTCGCGATAGGCTAAAAAGCGTATCGGTGGAAGAAATAACATCTCGCACAGCGATAGTTCCGAATGAAGCGTAAGACTACAACGGCAGAGTCTCCAGTGACGTCATATCGAAAAATGCGCTTGACCCCACCGTGCGTTTTGTAGTTACCGCGTCCGCGAGAATTCCGCTAAAAATATCTCTGCTACTGTGAAGCGCTGGAACCGAAAGCTAAACCAGAGCGGCCTGATATCGGCGAGACGGCTCGAAAAGGCTTCAAAAGACATACTATGCGCGTTTAAAAATATCTCGCCAAGGTTGAAATTTAATATAAATATAATTATCCGGCGTGATTACATTGAAAACAATGACGGTAAACGAATAACAATTTTTTCACGTGTATTGCGCAAGTAGTTCATAAAGCCCTAGAAGATACACAAGGGTTTGCTGAAATGTTTTGTTAAAGTACATAACACCTTTGATTACATTGTACAGTAATCAATTTTAAACACCAATTACAATTATTTAATTTATCAAATACCCCGACGCGTTTCGAAGACAAAGCTTCATGATCACCGGAGTTATTCATTACAATTAAAAGTACCCTTTATAGAACTAGATCTGAACCAATATACATTGATCCGTCACGATACGCTTATGTCAATCCACTGCTGGATGTAAGCGTTCCGCCTTTTCTTCCACTTATGGCGATCACCGTCCTCGTTCATCCACTTCACACCGGCTGAATCTCTTCATATCAATCTATCATCTTGTGCGCCACTTCCGCGTCCTTCCCTTGGCAGGCATTCCGTTATTCATTTCGTCCACTTGTCATCATTTCTTCTTGCCACAGGGCCTGCCCAGTTCCATTTCAGCTACGCTACACGTTCTACTGCATCCGACAGTTTAGTCTGCTGTGTCTTACCCATGCACTGGCTTTCCTGCCTGACATCTTAATGCCCAACATTACTGAGTCACGGCAAGTTTCTTAACTACGGCCAAAGTGTCCGAGTTTATACATATATGTATATATATATATATATATATATATACATATATATATATATATATATATATATGTATATTCGAAGCCGGTAACGAAATATAACCACCGTAACATTGCTCTAGAACTCCATTATGAACCTTGTTTAGATTATATTTAACAAGAAAAAGGCGATTGAGCTGCTACCGTAGTCGATTAGGTATATTTCGTTTGGGTAAGAATATCCCGCTGTGATTCGAAAAATTATTTTTCACAACGTTAATGAAATCGTTTGTTCCGATACAAACAGTGCATGAAGGCTAGAGATAAAGGTGGTTATTTAGAAATATTCAGCCGCGGGCTGTAATAACATTAAACAGAGCTCCCGGAAGCTAGAAGCGGCGGACTCATATAGACTAATATATCGCAGGCTAGTTGCGAAATACATGTAGTTAATAAAATTTAAGGTAACCGCGAAAGTTAAGAGCTTGATCGATTAACTTTTTTTCAGTTCACCTAATGCCGTGTAACAACAAGGCTTTTATCGCTACTCGTGCGGTCGGTAAATTACAGTTGGTTCCGGCATCAGAGCACGGAGAGCTCGGTAACAAGGAAGCGGTCGCCTCACCATTGCGCGTAACATTTGAAATAATATTGCGCCGCTCCGACGTAGTAACTGTGTAAAATATTCGTCCGAACGATGTCTAATAGCTTTTACCGATGAAGATGATGATGATAATGATGACGGTTGGTAGCGTCGGCGGATATATTTCATTTATCCGAATGGCTAGGTAGCGTTATGGAGGTAATAAAGCATTTCAGGCTGGGCACGCGACGCGTACGTATACGGCAGCGAAATGGCCGTATCGCGGTGGCTTTTTCCGACTTTTTCGGAGGGAAACGCCGGTTTTAAAGTTACACTGGTATATGGAGTTTCGAAAATGCGAATAAAATATTTGCAAGTTGAACGGAACAACTACTCCGCTAGTTTCGAAATATGGACGTTGCATTATATTTTCTAGCGCGCTACATGCGTGTACCGGGAAACAAATGAAATACGCCATCTTAGACACCGCGCTCTGTGTGCCTGTGTACTGGACACACGAGCAGGGGCCATTTATGGCCATTGCAAAATTACTAATATACACTTACGCGTACATATTTATGCGTCGCACACATACCAGCAACCGTATATTGAAATAAAGTAGTGGAAAAAGAGAGCAGCCGTGCCACATTTACCCCGGCCTATCCTTCACCTTTCTGCAATTTTTCTATTCAGCCGATTCCGGACGAGCTGGTGACGAACACGGCTGTTGTCGAGTGTGCGCGATAATCTTTTGGGGAATAGGGCGCGCGCGCGCAATAAACAGCGTGTGAACGTTGCAACGAAGACCGATAAAACAAAGTGGCGTACCAGAGCGGCGAGCAGGCGGCCACGCTGGAAATTTATATATCCAGTTCGGTTTTTCTTGGTCTTTTCGAGCGATAAATGCCGGCCGGGTCATATAATAGTAATAGAGACTATGGCAAAGGCCGGAGTGGAAACCGGCAGTGGATACGCCGTGTTATAAATTACCCATTTCGCTTGTATTGGCCCTTAGATGAAGTGGCAGACCCCGGTGAAAGAAAACGGAAAGCCTGCAGCTCCTCGACGAGGACGGAGGAGCTAGTTGGCTGGTTCTCGGCAAGGCGAATGCGTGAAAAAGAGGTTTCGTTGCCGACGCGACGATGGATGTCGGTTATGGCGGTGCAGTTGGCATTAAGTGCCACTGGCACCGAGCGTGGCCGGAAGGATAAATCAAATTGCTTCGCTGCTACTGCTGAATGTCGGGGCAACGAGGATAATACAATAAAAAGGATTAGCACGTCCTGAACGCGGTTTCCTATTTTTATTACAAGTTCACCACCCTGACCGTATTTTCCTCTTCTTAAGCGCCTATGTACGTGTACACATCAAATGCGATAATTAATACACAGACCATTAAATCACGGCTACGCCAATATCGTTTTCAGTGTCCGTAATCGTATGCCATACGCAAGTTTAGATAAATTCGAATAAATTCCGCTTTAGCCAGATGTCTCGCATTAATGAACAAGACAACTTTTTTCTCCGAAAATCCCATTGTGGCTCAAAAAAAAAAAAACACACACACAATTGCATATTGAAATTTAAAAATTAAAAATATAAAAAATATGCAAAAAAACTGTACGAGTCTTAATATTTTTTTTTCTTTTTTTTTGGCTCAGCATCTAATCCATTTTTTAGCCACAACTTTTGCTTCTTTCTACTCACCAAAAAACAAACAAAAAAAAAAAGATAAAAAAAGAACAGAAAACCAATTTTATGAATCGATTCTAGTGGATTTTCTTTTGAAAAACCTGTCGGGAAATTGCTATTCTCGATCTCTTTTTTGCCCTCTATATTCTCACTTTTCCATCAGGTTGTTCCCTTGTTAGCCGCCTTCATTTCCTCTGTCTCTAATCGTTTCTTGATATAACTTGTCGCTCCCCATATGTCCTTCTATTCTTTTAATCTTTTGTATATTGTAAATGTCCTGTGCTGGCGTGCCCATATAATAAAAAAAAAAAGATCTCTTTTTTCCATCAAATGCGTTAGTTTACTGATAAAAAATTACACAACACTTTCCGTCGCTAATTTTTTCCTAATAAAGTCGGAAACGGTTAATATCGAAAAGCCCGTTTTTGTTACAATAATCTTTAAGGCGATTTCTAACAATTGACTAAAAATTATATTAATATCCGGTATCTCTTTCGATATCTGGTTTCTTCAAGAAAAACTGTTTTTTTTTTGTTTTTTTTTTGTTTTTTTTTTGTTTTTTTTTTTTTAGCTCATTATTTGCAGCAATTTTTTAAAATTTGGTTGTGTCATCATTCGCTATTACTTTCGCGTTTCCGATCTGCTCTTCTATTCCCGATGTCCGACAGAAACTGCGTTCCTATATAATTTTCTTGTGAGAAAATGCAACTACTACGAGTTATCGTGGTTTGTGATGCGAATTACTGCATACATAAACGCAAATACAAACGATTAGTTTATTTTTATTACTTTCGGCACACGGTCTTTATGAAGGGATGACCAAAAACTAGTACAAAAAGCAGACTGACCATATTACGTATGACGGCGTATGAATCTACAATTTTTTTCTTTTGCCCGGCCCCAAAAACCAGCTCCCAACCATCACGTATAATCGAAAACCCGACGGTAAGTACTCGAAATTAATGAAAAATTTATGTCCGACTTTCGAAATTAACCCCCCTCTTGCTCTCATAGCCTCTGTAATCAAACCGAAAATCCGATTGTAATTAATGAAAAAGTTATGTTCACGGCCCGAAACTCAAATCCCACCATACACGTCTCCGAAAATCCATTTTCAAATCTGAATACAAGTATTAAAAACTAACCATGGCACACTTACCCCGATACCAAAAAGTAACCCATTTTCTTTTTCCAATCATCCATAATACTTTCTTCTGGCCCTTCTGAAACCAAAGCTGTCGCAAAAGTGCACTACTATTCCTGCGTATCGCCGAACCTATGTTACTCTATTACACAACTTTCTACTAATCGTTGCTACTGAGGATCCTTACGATTGTACGAACAAAAATATTTTTAAAATTTTTAACTAGTACTGATTAAGTGTTTTTCCTTAATTTCTGTTTTTGTTGGGTCAATGCCGCTGGCGCGCCCCCAAAAAAAAATAAGAAAAAAAAAAAAATTAAGTGTGTTTCCTTTTAAAACGATCAATAACACAAGCGAGCAAGTGTGTGAAATTCTAGCAGACTACTGAAAAGTGTTCGACACTCAAAGACCAAATTTCGAAGCAGATGTTTTGATCCGTTCTTGAATTTTTAATTTTTACATTTTTAGTGGAATATACGGCGCCATTTTCGAGTTGTATTCGTCTTTACTGAGAGACATGCTGAAGCGACGAGTATCGACCAGCACGAAACAGCAGTTGAATTACAGCGACACTTAGGGAATACAAAGTAAGAGAAAGTGAGATAGAACATACGTATTTTATTATAACGGAAATTTACTGCAAATAATGACCAAAAGTAGCCATTAAAAATTTTTTCCCTTCTTAATATAAAACAAGTCTTTAAGTATTTTTTTTTCTTTTAGGGAATTACGAAAATTAATGTAGAAAGTATGAATAGATAAATGCAATATATGTATTAAATGTAGACATAACCTGTTTGCTAAAATTTATAAATCTCTCTATTATATAAAATAATATCTTACAATAAAATATTTATAATAAAAAATATTTATAAGTAATAAAAAATATTTATAATAAAAAAAGTATTTATAATTGTATATAGTTTTACCTAGATGACACTATAATTTTTACTTATATGGCTAGAGTACATTTGCACATTTTGTTTTCATTTTAATGATTTAATTAGTTTTAATCGATGTTTGTCTTATGTTAGTGTAATTTAATTTTTAAGTGCAATGGGAAAACCGAAATTGTAACTTTCAGAAGAAGAAAGGAAACGACTGTTACGTTTTCATTTTAGTTTTACAATAATCCCTTTTTTATTTAAATTTCTTATTACAATCCGGGGTTGGCGTGCGAAGACCCCCCCCCCTCCCCCCGGGATATGAAATATATAAATTCCCAAGTATAAATTTAATTTTAATAAATTCAAATTAAAATACCTCAATTTAAGGAAACATTTTTGGTCATCAGCTAACAACACAGAGTACGCTCATTACACTTAGTTTATTTTTGTTCAATGTTGGTTTCGCAATTTCGAAAAAATTCTATTATACGTTTTTCCGATTTACAAAAACGTTTAATTTTAAACTATTTTTTCTATCATTCGCTTTTACTTTCTAAAATTGTTCACCGTATTTTTATCGCCAACCAATAAATTTATTTAAAAATGATGACGCCAACTGATAAACAATTCTAAGGAAATATTTAATTATTTGTTGGACTACCTCTAATTCGTGTTAAAAATTAGCGTGTGATAAAGGAAAAATTTATTTTCTAAATAAAACAAAAAAGAACGGTTCTTCTAAATCTGGCTATTAGTTAAAGTGTATTAATACCAATATCAAAATTGATCTTGATTTACACAGTTTTATTCCAAGTATAGACCTGTTATTTATTGTAATATAATTTTAAACATATTTTAAAATATACATTCATTCAAAAATAAATACACTCGCCGCTACCTTATTATTACCCACGACAAATCGGGAATACAAAATTTTTTCACGACAAGAAAAAAATCAAAGAAAACGTTTGTTAAAGTACAAAATTTAAATTTTTTTGTATTAATAACACGAGTAAATTACAACAATATTTCCATAAAAATCCTTGTCGCATGTATGCTTTTAGTGCTGTTTTAATTTTTTCAAAATACTCGCTTCCGATCAATATTTGTTTTCTAAAGTAATGACATTAAATACTTTTGAGAAGGTCACTTAAAAATCGGAAAATTTTTATTAATTTGCTTTGTTAATTTTATTAAATTTTATTACTAAAAAAGCTGGCTTTATAGATATTTTCGTATGGTTTAAAAGTGAATTTTGGTTTATGTAAGTTATATTTTACGCTAATAAAAATAACAGTTTCCAAGCGATTGAACTATGTTACACATATCGCGTAGGATTAAATATCTAAATTATTTATTTTTCAGGTGACTGTATTCAAGAAAAAAATTAAAAAAACAAAAAATAATAAAAGAAAATTATCATCACATATACGGAAAGTAAGCATGATGTGTCAACAGCCAAGGAGATTCTGTATGACAATTATGATTTATCGTAATTTCGATTTACATAATACTAAATTAAAAACAAATATTTCCAATAAAGTTTTTTAAAACAATTTTCTCTAATGCTAATCGATCAGGGGGCGTTGCTCCAAAAACATAGAGAGCTCACTTTGGCACCTTGAATAAAGTTACACTTGTATGCCGATAATGCAGCATTGCAAAGCAAAAAACTATCGACAGAGCTCTCGCAATGCGTGGTATTTCTTGCTTCATTATTGCTGTTGAAAGATATAATGAACTCTGTAGGTTTTACAGAAAATTTTATTCTACAAAAGATTTTATTCCGCACAAATTGATTTCCAACCGCTATCGATACCGCTGTCTCGTTGCGATAATAATGGACGTTCGCGATCATTTTTAGGCAGGGTATAAAATGCTGATAAATTATCCGGCGATAATATCGGAAAATATAATCAGCCACAGTTGCGGCATTGGCTTGTCGAAACTTTTTGCTCTTCGCAGGATCATGGATTTTCCACCTTGCGCCTTTTTGAGATGAGTGAAAGAGTAAAATGGTATACCACCCAGTTTTCGTCAACGGTGACCACATTTTTTTGAAAATTTTCGATTTTCTTGCATTAGCTTAGGCCATTTGTTGCAAATTACGTTTCTCCAGCTGGACCCAAATTGAACACATACATCGTTTTTCAAAATTCCGTGTGCATAAATTTTTGAAGTATTACAGATGTCCGAAACCTTTTTGCACGGTAAATGTCGTTCATTAATGACGTGTTTACATTTTCCTCGAGAGATGCCACTGCAAGACTTTCTGTGGAAAATGTGCTTCTCAGTGTTGTGGATTTTTTTTAACATTGTCATAGTCTGCACGATCGTTTTTTCAATTTTACACGAAATTTGTTTAAAAACAAAAAAAAGAGCAAAGACGGAAAACTAATTTTTTGATAATAACGTTCATTCAAACGGATGCTGCAAATTGATTAACTGATCACGTTTAATTCTGTTGCCGAATAGGACAGACCAGATGTGTAATCGCCAACTTAGTAATTCCAAAGAATTGAAATCTTTAGACTCTTCGATAGTTGTATCTTTCCCTTAAACAATTGTAGCAAAGCGACAGATTGTCGTATTATGCCGCGGTGGCTAATAACTAACTTTAATAAAGCTACATCATTGGCGGACCAATAAGCAACTTCAATCACCGGTTCGTTTTCGGCGCACTGTACATGATGTCATGATGTCGATTGTGTCGACTTGCAACCACTTGTTGATGAACTGCTAACATTGCTAGCTACTGGAGTTTTCATCCCTGCATCGGAGTTTTTTTGTCTTTTTTTTTTTTTGTTTTTTTTGTTTTTTTCGCGTGTAATAAATGGTGATGACTGCTGATCGAAGCTGAAGCTGGATGAACGTAGTTTCGCGACTTTTCCGCAACTCATAGTTCCAAATCGGGTTTTTTATAGCGAAATGATAGATGTAGCGCAACCAATCACAGTCCGGTTTCATGTTGTAACACAACCGGTGATAAACGCTTTCAAAGAAAGTTAACATATATATACGACAATATATTTATTCGAAGACTCTTATTAGGTGAAAGATTTCTGATTAAACGCCTTCCCATTAGTAATTCTGAACTCTTAAGTTCCTATCAATTTATTTCCGATAACTGGCGCTTCTCTCCTCGAAAAACTCCTATATTATCATCGATCTATTCCGAATCCTTCCGGTTGCCCTCCTTTTCCTTTATTTTTCTTGCCGAATCCATGGATATCCTGCAGGCAGTCCTTTTCATATCCTCGACAAATAACATCTCTAGATTCCTCCTATCCTCGGACTACTCGAAAAGTGTTTTACTGGCTATCTCCTCTCCCTTTCCTATTCATGTCACTGATCCCATTATTCTCCAAATTCGCTTCTTAATTTCTAATTTATTTGCATCCGGCTCCTCTGTCGTAACTGATCTACTATGGATTCCTGGTCATTGCGGAATTCCTGTCAACGAGTTAGTTGACTCGTTGGCAAGTTCGGCGGCGACCAATGGTCTATTCATTAGTAGATTTCCTGCTCAAACTCTCTACTGTCTTTCTTATCGTTCCCATCACGATTTCTGGACCGGATTCTATCCTTCATTCTTTACCAATCCTCGATCTTTTTACCTTTCCGTTCAACCGTTCTCTTCCTCTCTTCCTTGGTTTAATTTTTTCCCCTACCTTAGCCGTTCGATTATTCCCTCTATAGTTCGTCTGCGGTTCAATCATAGTTTGCTTCCGGCTTCTCTTTTCCGTTTTTCTATTGTTCAATCTCCTTTGTGTCCTTATGACCCTCCAGAGCTCAATTATACCTGTGATGCGAATCACATTTTGTTCGAATGCCCCTTTATTTCCTCCGAACGTTCTACTCTGTATTCTAGTCTTCTGCACCTTTTCCTACTCCTTATAGTGCCCACTCCATTTTTGCACTCCCCTCTCTCAATATAGTTACTTTGTTGGACTTATTTATCTCCTCAATTTCTAATCTTTTCCTTATATAATGTACAATTCCTTGCGTTGGGTAAGTTCCACTGTTGACGTGCCCCAAAAAAAAAACAAAAAAAAAACGACAATATAGGCGACATTGAATTCAAAAAATTGTTCGAATCGAAAAGGTAAATTGAAACTTATTTATATACACGGTAAACTTAACGAAATTTTTCCAATGGATCGCAGAGCCAAAAGAAGGAAAAAATTAATTAAGGAGAAGACAGTTTAAGAGAAAGCAAAAATTATAAAGGTACGAAAAGAGGATTATAAATCAAATGAAAAGGATATAACTTAATTTCGTCATCCGAAAAAAATGACAAAAATCTATAAAAAGACTAATGTACTTTTTCACCCGTGTTGATACACCCGTTTAAATCTGTATTTGGAAATCAAAAAAAAAAAATTGTTTTATCTGGAATTTTTACGTTATAGTAAACATTTTTTTAAATCTTTAATTCATTTCATTCCACTTTTTTTTTTTTTTTTAATTTGATCATCTGCTTTTTTATTCTTTATACGCCATTTTAATATCATTCGCTTATTTTACAGACGGCCTATTTACTTACCCGATAGCTGTTTTCGCAGCTCTTTACCAACGGATGGATTTATGTAAGTCTTTAATTTTTCTTTCTTTCTTTTCGTGTGGTGAATTCTGTATTTTTGTTAAAGTTTCATTACTTCTATTCAATTTTTTCTTTCTTTTTTGTAATATTATTAATGAAATAATTAAAACAAACCTTAAATACATTCTACAATAACAAACCACGCTGGTAGGTGAAAGTTTAAAATCTGAAAGTAAATAATATTTCCGGTAGAGAAAATATTGAAACTCCCGTTGCAGGATTCTACATTTCTCTTTTATTTTTAATATACAATATTTTTATAGAACATTACTAATACGCTGCATAGTTGTTAAATCATACACCGAAATATTTGAAAGAAAATTAAAAGAAGTTATTATAAAAAATTATTTACAATGCAACGTTTTTGCGTAATTAATACTTTTAATTACACGACTAATTCGATAATATGTCTACGTTAGAAAGCTGTTTCCTGGGATTTTATCTTCTACATTGAAATACTAATCCGAGCTCCATATCCTGAAATCAGCTTCCATCACTACAATATCATTTGGTTTTTACCCCTTCTATACCATTCAATTTTCCTTATACTATATTCGTTTATTTTATAATCTGTCCATCTATATTCCCCTTTGATCCTTGGACTTTATACGAGAAAAACGTTTATTTTTAATTTTTTCTTTTTTAATTAATATATTTATGTAAAGACCATTAACGAATATATTTATCATCGTCCAATAAAAAATGGTGTTCCCATTTTATGTTCAGTTGAAAAATTTCCGTCTTTCTATATAACCTGTCGGTTGTGATCTAATAAAAAGTTTTTCGCTTAACTAAAAACACAGTAACCCGAAAAGTGAAGTAACCGAACGCGGTGTATTTACTTTCGCCAAAAATTAATAATATGTCATCTAGAGTTTATTATTTACCATAGTAATCGTTTTATTTAAATTTTCATCATAGGGTATTTAAAATAGTATGATCTCATCTCAACTACTTAAAACCTCATAATTCGCGAAGGAAAAGGGGTAGAAAACTCAGCCGTACCTTTGAACAACAGGAATGCACTCTGAAAATTTTAGCATGATCCGCCCAGCGGTGCAGATACGGGACAAACATACATACAAACATATGTACAAACATTCATTTGTACATATATGCGTACAGATATAGATTTTTACAGGTGTAATTTTCACTTTTATAAAAAGCTTAAAAAGTAATCTAGAAATTATATAATCAGAAAGAAGATAAAGCTTGGACGTAATCAATCGATTTAGGATAGGTTCGAAATATGCATGGTGACTACGAAATAGCTCTAAACGAGATCAACGTTTTTTCAAAAGACCACCTCACATTCGAATTATTGGCACATATGACGCAACGGAAATGGTGAGTGTCAGATAGATGAAACGGCGTCATTGCAACAAACCGGCAAACGCTAGGGTAAAATTAAGAGAAAAATTATACAAAGATGAGCCAGAAAAGTAGAGACAAGCGCTAAAGGACCGGGGAGCGAAATAGTACAAAAGTTCCGACGCGGAGCACGCATTGTACCGCATTACATCGGTTCACGGGTGATCGCGGTGCTTGCAGAAATTGTAACAAAAACGAACTGACGATGCGTAACAAAACCGCAGACTCACATCCGATTGATTGATTTCTGATGAGGTCTCTCATTAAGGATTCGATTGAAAGAACCGGATTTCCGATATGGTAACGGGGACAAATGAGGGCCGGCCCCTCTTCGGTTTTCGATTTATAAAGATATAAAAAAGGCGGCCTTGTCTCGCGCGCGATAATCTGCAATATCCGCAGCCGATAAGTCGGCACTGGGGTCACGGCGGCTGGTAGCTTCGTGGAATTCGCGAAAATCTACCGCGTAGCTGTTGCACTAGTTGTAAAAAATGATTGCAACTGCTACGCATTCGTGGAAAAATGTCCGAGGCTCAGTCGATTGCAGCAAGTGCATTTGTGTAGAGGGCGAACAACGGTCATGAAAGTGTCGCGGAGGCGGCACTTATCGCCGCTGTGGTCGCGAATAAATCGTTTGCGATTTATCGAAGCTGATGATTTACGGTCTGTCTTGTTCGTTCGATAATGGAGCCGGCGATGGTCGAGCGAAGAAGTTTTACAGTCGGTCGTAAAAGCGCTGCGGATGGCCGCACGAGCAAGACCGGTGCAGTGTTTTGCTTTTGTCGAGCAGTTATTTTAGGCAGCGGTCCAAGTTCGGCCGAGATAAAAGTTAAAAGATAAAAGCCGTTCAAGCGAGTGCACGGGTGATACTAATTTAGCGAAATAATTGAAACATCTTATTTCCTGTTTTTAACTCTGGCCGCCCGGTCACCCGCCTCCTACGTTACCCGCAATTATCTGCCCTCCGTTGCAAGTGGGTAGATGTGTGTACGAGTGCTGTCGCCGGCAGCGCTGCAATTAGTTCTGGCCGACGGAAAGCAATCTGAAATCTGCCTAGCAGCGTGATAAAGACAAAGTTGGACCGGTCGTCGTTGGACGGTTCTAGGAGCATGCTGTTGTGGGTCTTTCGGATGACATTTTTCTGACAGACTTTATCACTCATTTAGTTTGACTTTTAACGAACTGTGACAGGCGACACTTTACCATTGCAAAAGACTTTGGCCTGCGGCGTATTGTTCCGCACTCGTTTCGGCTCTTTAATATTCGCCGCCGACAAAATCAGAAAAGAAAACAACAGCAGAAGCCGAAAAATAACACTGCCGAACGGACAGATGCATTTGTTTCTGCACACTTGATGACTCTGATGATGGTTCCTTTTTAGTTAATCCGTCTATCGGCCTAGATAGAGGATAATTAAATGTTATTTATGTTTTAAAAGCTTTCGGCTGCGCTGCAAACTTATCTCTTTAATCAACTGTCTCCTATCTCCATCGGAAAAGTCAAATGTCGTCTAAAACACCGCGCTCTACTTTATTCGGCTTAAGAGTGCAGCGTCTCAGCGCCAAAAATAAACGCTAATTCGCTATCAAAAAAATCTTTGGCGCGATTGAAATGCGAAAAACTAATTTTATCTGAAATACAAACACCTACTATCCTATATAAAGAACGAAGTGATTTTTCCGCTGTCCGTCTAATGTCAGCGACTATCGAACCGATTTTATTTCGCTTTTCACTAGCAGTGGATTGACCGATTCATGAGAGGAACGTTTTTCCGTGTACAATTTCTAAGTTTTTAGAGTTAAGCTGCCTGATAAAAATTCGGAGGGTAATTTTCTAACTATCAGATTTTCAATTAGACGAACTAACTTCGCAAAAATCGATTATAACGCGCGGTATTGAGAATTAAAGTGTTATTAGCTTTTAGGATTTTAGTTTTTTTTTTTTTTTTTTTTCTATTACTCTATTATTTTTCTTCTATTACTTTATTTTTTTTTTTCTATTACTTTATTATTTTTTTTCTATTACTCTATTATTTTTTTTCTATTACTTTATTATTTCTTTTCTATTACTCTATTATTTTTCTTCTATTACTTTATTATTTTTTTTTCTATTACTTTATTATTTTTTTTCTATTACTCTATTATTTTTTTTCTATTACTCTATTATTTTTTTTCTATTACTTTATTATTTTTTTTCAATCTAATATTATATCGCAGTAACCGGTTCGCCAAAACGATCGCACTACACTTAATCGATAGTGTACTAACAGCGATCGGTAAACATATTTAATCATTACGAGTCTCTCACATGGAAGGTTGAGATGTAAGCGCGAATATCGATATCATCCTTAGTCCTGTGCAAATCAAAATTCCGATAGCGGTCGATCATGACAGTCGTAAAGCTGATTTGACAGCTTCGGAGTATTCGATGTACTGAATTGCGTTCGTGAAAGATTATTTGGATGAAATTTTCGGTAGACTAAAATATTGAGGGTGTTGCGTATACTGGACTTCGTTCGGATTTATTCAATCTTGAAAGGAATCTTCTCGAACTGCGAAGTTTACCCCCGGCGAGAGAACCGTTTAAGTTTGCCTGAAATTATTTTACAATCGTTAAGAACAAATTAATTAAATTAAGAATATTCTTTATCGCGACATTAATGACGAGTCTATTTTTTCATTAAGCTACAAAAATTGTGCAACATTTTGTCGCCGGCAAAAGTGCGTAAATTATCTAACGTTTTTATTACGTGTTTTCGCGTGACAGCTACACGGGGATTAAAAATAATTTTTCGACTAGTTTTTTTCTTTAATTCGGGCGCATACTGAGAGAGAAATAGATCGCGTACATAGTGTATAATCAGTCGGTTCGAGGGCCGGTTTTGATATTAAAATAAAATTAATGACTTTCAGACATGCGGCCGACATATTTTTTCGCGCTAGTCGATTTATAACATTTTATAACGCGCGCGATGTATACATGTGTGTGTGTGTGTGTGTATGTGTGTCCAACATGTATATCAAATATTTACACTGGGCACTCGTAACCGAGTAGCTTATTTATTTCCGTTGCCCGAACGAATGCGGTAAATATTTAAATATTTCTTTTGATAAAAAGACACATAATTCGTGTTCACGCTTATTATTAGTGTATTTTGATGTGTCCGAAGCGAACGGGCGAGCTTTCGACGAAATTGTCGGACTGATGAGAGATGCTCCGGATGGCCGAGGGAGCTTGATAAAATTTACGGTCCGCGTACAGATGAGATGACTTTAATGAAGTCTCGTTTCTTGGCACGACCACCGCTGACTGATCCCCGAGCTAGAAACGCTGTAAACGGATGCCGATAGAAACATCGTGTTAACAAGCAACGATATCATAAATTGTGAGCTTAATTTTGTCGAATGGCCGCTCAGAAATAAATGTGCCTCCTTCTGACAGACCCCTGCCGAATTAATACCGCCTAATGCGACTGTTGTCCGGAGAGTTCGCTGAAAAATCGCTTTCGCAACTCGTCGCCCGACTTATTAATATTTCGTTTTTTGGCCCCGACCATGTTGACAGGAGAAATTTTTCACTGTTCAAATTTTTCTGCGTCAAAGCGTTCTAAAAAAATTTCGAATGCCGTAAGCTCTGCAAATTGACTTGTGCGCTCCTGCGTGACTTTTTTTATGCGCCGTGTCCAGAAGTGAACAAACAATTTAATGGACCACCGAGAAAATCTCTTCGGCATAATTTTTATCTGGGTCGATTTATTTTGAGTAAAATTGTTCACTTAATACAAAAATTACATATAATTCTTAAATTACATATTTTTCACTTAAATTCCTCCTCTTAATAAAATGCCACACAATAAAATCATTTTTGTTTTTCTTTCGGCTTTTTTCCTAGATGAAACCTAAAAATATTAAATCTTATTAAATAATGTGTAATATTCATTTTTATACAAAAGAAAAAAGAAGGAAATTATTAAGTTATTCAAAAATTTCTACAATTCAAATCCTACTAGTTGAAAAAACAACCCGCCCCGGATAACCTTCCCTTCCGCACTTCTACTGGTTTCTTGACTTTCCTTGCATGCGTTGCTCCAACATCTCTGCTATCTGCCGCCTGCGTTTTGGGCGCAGTTTGCTTCCTTCCACGCTTTTTCGTTACTCTCTTGTGCCGTCTCCTTTTTGTCCACTACACCCCTCCAATATTCAATTTGTTTGTGATCCCGATCACATAATGTGTTCGGTTGTTCGTCTCTTGTGAACAAGCTTCTTTCTATTCCTGCCTTTTACAAATTGTTATTCCCAATTCATACAGCGCATCGTTCATTCTCCCTCCTTTCCTGCTCCTTCTGTTGTCCAAGCTCTTGATTCTTTTTTGTCGTCTATCTCTGATCGTGTAAAAATCTGAGTTTCTTGCGTCTTTTTTTCTTTGTTCTTGGGCCAATGTCCTTGTAGACAACCCCCGACTCAAAAAAAAAAAAAAGAAAAAAAAAAGTTTAAAGACAACACAACAATCAGTTGAGAGAATCTAGCGGTGTACTGTGCGCAGTTAACGTTTCATGTATTCAAGTTATACACTTACCTCTTTAAAATTATTTTCACCAGCCGGTCAAACAGATCGAAAAAAGGGAAGCATGAGATCTGTATGAATCACAAATGAAAAATAGCTAAACTGACATTTGAAAAAAGCGCTATGCACGAACTATTAAGAAAACACCCATTTGACAGTAAAGTACAAGCACATATCATTAGTGCAGTCTGAAGTGAGGACAGCTAAAAAAAAGTTCATTATAGAAAAAAAAACAAAAAAACACTGGTTAAAAGTCGAACTGATTCTAGAATATCTATATTGATACTAAGTGTTTATAAATTGTTCAATATTTTAATGTTTCCGCGCGACAGTGTTGCTCAATTTCCAGAAAATTCTGACACAAATGAGAAACATGTTGACGATTAAACTTAAATTGAAATATTAGGTTTTCTGTCTTCATTGGATTTTCCTGTGACGAAGTAAAATTACATCGCGGTGCCGTTGCAAGGAAGCCGGCAGAAGAGAATGTTTTTTTTTTTTTTTTTTATATCTTAATTTAATAAACAACGTCTTTGCAAGCAGTATTTATGGGCTCGTTGCTAATTAGTTACCACGATATATGAAGTCGATTTTAAACATTTTAAAAATAGGTGTAAAAAATGATACATGTTGTGATCGACCAATTGATTTTTAATTCTCCTACATTCCAGTTACCCCCTCGATCTATATTGGTCCGCAATTTGCTAGAAACAAGAAAAGGGTAAGAGAAAAATAGAAATGGAAAACAACGAAGCATGTATGTTATTTGGCGATTTGTTTTTAACTCTTTTTAGTGTATGCGTAAACGTTTGTATGCGTTTCCGAGAATATAATATATGTATGTGTGAACGTAATGCATGGATAATAATTTATGGATGTTCAATTGGTGAATAAATCAGTTTCTAGTAAATTGTAATATATTCGCGCATCTACATCTATATATGTCAAAATTAATTTTAGCATAATGATAATAGTAGCAGTAATAATAATAATAATAATAATAATAGCAAAATGTTTGTACTGAGTTACATATAATTTGCTTAATTGATTATTTTGGAAGCGGTAACATTTCATTATTTCGTCCATTTTGCGAATAGTATATACGTATGTACCTTGTAGTTTATAATATTTAGTCCGTGGCTCACGCGGTGTCCGTACATCAGTGGGCTAAAACAAGTATTTTTGTATAATCAAATTTTTTCATATAAATAAATAAACTGAAATAAATTGAAATAAATCAATGTAAATTAAAATAAATTATTATATTATGTTTAAAAATTATTCGTACCATTTTGTTCCACTATTGCTTTCGTATTTTCATAACCGATATCCCTGTATTAATTTTAACGCCGCCCACTGTTTAAGTATTTAACTCAAAGCCAAAGTCCATTTCTTTTCCGTCGTTTTACATCTTCCCTTAATTTTTACTTACTGAATTTCCGGGCCTATTTACTCAAGTTGTGTACATAACGATATTTCTCATGTGTCGACCTTTGCTGATATCCTCAAAAAGCTGTTTCTGTTCGTCGATTATCGAATTAAGGTATTCCTTTTATAGCGATAATTATTTGCTATTTCTTTTAACTTGTCGATGATTTCACAGTATATCGTTCCGAATTCATGGTAGTCCCTCGGTCCATGAAATCAATGAGAAGTATACCGGCGGAGTACCAGCGTTTCTTCATTCACCGTGTCGCTCGGTCTTCCACTTCTGCTGTCATCATGAAGTATCACTCGACCGACTTTAAACCGCTCAACTCCAGGATCCGACAGTTCGGGAGGGCATCGCAAACACTCCACACACATTTTTTAAATGATCGTGAATATTTTTAGCTGTACAGTTTTTCACGATGAGGAAACGAATTTGCTCACAAGAACCGGACACACACTCCAGTGGCGACTCCATTTTAAATGTATTCAACGTGACAAACCAGTCAGAATGAAATTTTGTGCATTAACTTGTATAACCCTAATGAGTAAAATGAGAATAGACGCGTGTTTCGATTGATCAAAATAAAAAGTGAAAAGAAAAATAGTTAATGAACAGTTCTATTCGCTTCTAATTGATTAAAAAATGAATACATAATTATAACTAGTGCAAAGTTGGCTTGCTATGAACGAACTATAAAAAAAATATAAAAAAAACTTTGATAGTTTTAGTAATAAAATGTTCTAGCCATTTCCTGTTAACATAAACGGAAAAGTTAAGAGAAAATTTTATCGCGATACGGAATTAAAAATTTTACTGCTGTCTACGATAATTCTGAGAAATCATTAAGAGTTTTTGAAACATCTTTCCTTAAATTCACCGTTTGTAGCAATTTCAATCGCTAGTTATTTTTACAATCTGTAAGACTATCTAGTTCTATAAAAAAAGCTCTGGATAAAGGGCATTCTCAAAAATTGTTTTTTAAATAAATTAAATGCCGTCCCGTATAATTAAGATTTCATTATTAGAATTAAATTCTCATTTTAATTAGTGCGTGTCCCATAATCGAAAAACATTCAGAATTTTTCCAAATTTTCAAAAATTCGCTTTAGATCTGTTTTTTCACTTGTTATTTTTTTGAAAACCTAATAACTGCGTAGACCATACCCCACATCATTAAAGGTTACAACTCGCATATATGTACTTATAATTAATTAGAATTTGTTTATCAATAGGGTTCGAATTTTGCATATAATGCGTAATTTTTTTGCTTGTAGCTAACGCTTTGATATTTCATATCTAGACGTTTTAAGGGTTGTAGATTCGAAATGCACTGATTTAATAGTGCACACAGATGCATATTTTTAGACATTTCGTGAATATTTTGCATATTTCGAGGAATTCTACATATTTTTCATAATAACCTGTAGAGAAAATACACGTATTCGCCAAAAGATTTTATTCTATTTTTTTAATATACACACTATCTATTACGAAATTTTCAGTGCATATTTTCGTGTATTTTTTTAGTGCATATAAATCCGAACCCTATTTATCAGCTTGTCGGGCAACTGCAACAGGTTTTGTATATGTTTTAACTGTTTTTTTTTTTCTTCCTTAAATTGTATGCGCTGTGTGTAACTACTATAGTCATTACAACATACACAAGGGGGTGGGGGGATCATTTAAATATGCTGATTTAAGCTGCTCATTTTAATGAAATAACCCTGGTGATGGAAATTACTTCATTTGAGAGGATCTGCTCTATGTTTCTGAGTAGGCTGCCTTCGCAACAAAGTAAACTTTTGGCAGGTAAGGAGTATGTGAGAAACTGTCGGTACGGTTGTCTGGCCGCATAAAGGGCACCTACCCGGAGGCGGCGTTTTATCGATTATGTGTTAGTGCGAAATAGCGATGCGGCCAATTCGCAGCCGGCTGAGGATTTTAAAATCGTATCGGGATGTTCTTTCCGGTGGCCATCTTGATTCAATTGTGGGCTTAATGGTTCTTAGGAATGTTGTAGCAACTGCCCATTCGGTTCTCCACTGGTTTTCGCACGCCTTTAAGAATGTATATGCAATTGATGACAGTTGCTCCGCGTCCTCTGGCACTGGCGAGAGACTGGCAGAACGTGCTGCTCCGTTGATACTCTCATTACCGGGCATTCCAATGTGCCCAGGAACCCACAGAAACGACACGTGACCATCCATTAAATGCAACTCGCATAAGTAGTGGTATATTTTTAGAACTAGCGGGTTGTTGTATTTTTGGCTCTTAATCATGTTTAAAGGCTGTAGGGAATCAGTAACCAGGAGGAAATCACTGGCTCTGCTGTGAGTTGTAACGATGTGGTGGAAGCAGTATGCAATTGCATATAGTTCTGCATCCAATGCGGAACAGGCATCATTGAGTCGAGTTTCGCATGAGATGTAATCTTAGAATGCACAGGCTGCGGGCAGTGGACCTGCTTCGTCAACTGCCTTATTAGATGGTCCGAGTACTTATTAATTGCTCTAACTGCCACTTCCACTGTAAAGAGGCGACTTGTTGTGTTTAGATATTGTTTCAGCGATAGTTCAATACTTAACTGGAAAGTGATCCAATGGGGAATAATTAGGACTGGGTGTTGACCTCTGTACAGACGTGGTACCACATCTTCGCCGGTCGGCCAGTAATTCTGTTAGTGGATCGCCGGGATAGTTTGGCTCAAGAAGACAACGTTCCAATTTTAAGAGGAGGTTTCGTGTGTGGCCGAAATGATGGTACATATTTCGCAGTATGAAATATTTTTGAAGGTAGGAAAACGGAGAGCACCCGGCTAGAACACAAATGCTGGCAGCTGGAGAAATTCGATGCACTCCCAAAATGGTTCTCAGTGCTGAGTGATGTATAGGATCAAGAGATTTCAATATAGATTTTCTGGCTGAGGAGTACACCTAGCCAGATATTTCAATATGGGGATAGAATTGGTACAGCTATGTTTTAAGTTGGCAATATGAGACTTCCAAGTAAGTCTAGAATCAAAGAGATTAATCCGAGGAAGGTTGTTTAGATTTAGGGACACACTGGGAGAGGAACGGCGCTCCCTTCAAAAATCAACGTTTTAACTGTCAATTTCTCTTGATTTGAAAAATTAAATTGGGCCTCGTTAAAAGAAAACAATATGAATTTTATTGTACCAACACTTTCTTATTATAGCGAAATATAAATTGTTTTAGAATTCTAATACCGCTCTTATTAATATTACTTGTTTATTCGACTAGCGATGACATTTCATTTATTTTATTTCCATTTATATATTTTTGTCTCTATATTCATATTTGGTTAACCAAGTTGCCATTTGTACTTACGTTTGTTTTCTGTTTAATTTCCTTTTTATAGGTTTCTTCGTCTTTCAAGAAATTTTTATTATTTACATAAAATTCCATCGCTCGCGCAGATATGCGCATAAAAGGACATTGTAAAAAAAAAAATAATAATAATAAAGTGATTTGATTTGATTTGATTATTATTATTATTATGTGCAGAAGACTGAATCGTGGCAGTTGTGAATGATTGTTTATATCGACACTCCATTACTTTTTATTTTTATTTTTGTATGTTTGCTTGTTCTCATGTCAAACTGATCTTGATGATTCTCTTTGTTCATTCGAATGTGTATCTGTCAGCGATGGTATTATGTACCGACGAAAATCAGTGAACGCAGATATTAGTCATCAAAAAACGTGATTTTATGTAACAAACCTATCCATGGAAATCGGAAAAAGGTTTAATTTTAGCAAAAGAAAAAATTAAATCATTGTTAATTGCCGTAGAAATATGCAGCTTCGAATAATGAAAACGAATTTGAGAGACCTCCGTATACATTTACAAGTTTTTCACTGACGAAGATATTACGTTGACCATGTGTAGAGTGATTCAAATAATGTCGGTTGTTTGTCGAAATTGTACACGCTTTTAATGATCCCATATAAGCGTATCGGCACTAAGCATTAATCTGTAGTCATTGAAATAGACGTTAAAAATAAAACAACAAAGTAAGTAAAAACCGCATTAAGTACTTCTGATATTTCCAGTACTCATTAGTGTTGTTATATTCACATTAAATTGTTTCTAAATTTGAATTTTGTGTCGACGTAATAGGTATCAGTTTTGTTTACGAATTGTCATATCACGTTAAGGTAAGAAATATATGTATTATTTCTCATCGAATAAATTATTCGTTAATTTTTACCGAACATTTATTAAATTCTTAACAATAAATCTCGGTACCTTATTTTTTTTCTGTTTTTAATATTCTATTTCACCACTTTTAGCGTAAATATTTTTGATTAATAATACGAGAATGGACCAACCGAATTCAAGTACTCTATAAAGAGACCCGGGTATTAATGGGTAAGACATTTTTCTGTATTTATTCATGCCAGAAACAAAAATGCTACTAGTAAAAATATTACTCGCGTTTATAATGAGGCCGATAGTTTATCGCAACGTAAATTAGTTAATGTACATATAGTTTCGAAAGAAAAACGCAACATTGTATAATGAAAGAAAAAAAAGTGCGAAGATATTAAGTATAATATCGGGCGATATATGTGCACTCCGATGATTATAAAATCTTGCGTACTTATTCAAAATGAACGCGTGACTGTACACGTAAATTATACGCTTTTAAATTATTATTAATAGTATACGGGATTGATACTTATAATGTCACATTTTTGACTGGTCCGATATGGCCACCGGCGCGGCGGGAAGACTCGATAGAAAAAAGGTTGAGCCGCAAATAGATAAATAAGCGGATAAAATTTCCGGCACACGTGCGTATTCGGGGAAAATAGGAAAGAGCCGGCGGAGATGTGAAATATCCGTCTCGGGGGATGTAGCGGTCTCAGTTCGATCTGGTGGCCATTTTTCATTTGCAACGGCACATATTATCTGCGGTGTACAATCATAGTGAACGAGTAATATGCTTCTGGCTTGTAGAGCGACGCGTCCGTCTGTGATAAATCTCTTCGACTCGGAATTAAAGAAAGCTGTACGCGTCTAGTTGCGAGAGCGGGACGATTGTCCGATGATGGTTTACCGTTCGCGAGCTAGGTGCACTGGCAGCGGACGGTTCGCAGGGCGCGCAACGGAAGAAAAGCGGTCGCTTTTGTTTTAGGATGTCGGAACGGGGCTGGCTCGACGGTGCGACGCTGGCGTTGAGTTGGCGCGCTGGTCGTTGCTGCAGATTAAACAATTGGAAATTTACGAGGCTTTTAAGACGTAACAAGGGAAACTAATAGCGAATTCCGTTAACTTTAATCCGGCGGCCGAATAACGTTGCTACTGTGTGTGCGCGTGATGCTCTTTGCCCTGCTTCGGAGCACGGTCGGTAGTGCGCGTCCGCGTCTCTTAGCATGTGCCCGCGGTACGTTGCTAACAAGTCTGGCACGGTGAAGAAGCGAGTAAAAGAATTACAAGCGACAACGACAAGATGAATACACAACGGTTGCCGCTCTCTGGCACTATCCCCGAACAAGCCTCGGGCAGCGCACGCTGTTTCTTTAAGTTGCCAACTGTTCTAGCCGGCTAAATGGGCACTCATATATCTTCTTTCGGGGTAAAATTCTTATTTTTCTCCGTTCCGCCCGACCCCATAGCCGGGCCCTCCGACCGTGGCTCCGGCAAGAAAAATAAAGTACCCTGCGACCGGCGCGAGACGGAGACGACGCTTTCCGTTGATAATGGAAACGGGGCTCTTTCTACTCGGAGGACAGGTTATTTTTCTTGCAAACACCCTTTTTTACCGCTGCAGCCTCGTCGTCGCTCTTCTTGTACGCAGAAGCCCTGATTCGACAATTTCTTTACTTTCCAGACGTAAGAAAACATTTATATTGTCCTTCGGCTGGGCTGCGTAGGGCATCTCCTCTCACGATAGCGCGGTATTAATTCATTACCTATTCTTTCTCTTGTTCGCGTTCCGGTCCTTCCAGAGGCCGTTTCGCACAGTTCGTGCAATATATTACCGACTGACTCCTACCGCTCCTCGCCCACTTTAACTACCGCCATCGAACTTTTTCCGTTCGCAGTAATTTCTTATAGTAAACACATTTTACGGCAGTCGCCGGCCTTTTTCTATTTGCCGCGACCAGTGCCTGATTAATTCGCGCCCAGCGACGGCCCGAACAGAAACTTTTCGCCGACAGCGCAGCTAGAACAGATTTCGCCGCCGCGGTCCTTCCCGATTTTAATTAATCGCGCCAATTCCAACCGTTGCCGCAGTGAAAATCTAACGGAATTCGACAATTCCCCGACAATTATCCGTTCAATTAGGACGATTTAATTTATGCCGCTAAGCGGCCGTCCGTTCGCCGCCAGAATTCCGACGCGGTTGCCGAATTTATCGACGGTTGCAGCAGCTCTCCGTCTTCGAAGGCGGCCATAAATCGCGTTCCGCTGCACTACGACAATCATCGCTTTTCGAACATCTGCGCTGCCTGCTTATCCTGTGATGGCAACTGCCTATCCGCTAGCCAGCTCGTTTAGACGTTTCTCGGCTAAATTTCTCTTTCCTTCCGTCAACAAACTTCACTTACAACTGAGCTACCACCTGCAAGAATTCCGCCGGTACGCTAGTGAACTGTTTCGAACGGTTCGTCTGTAGGAAATTTATCGGTCCGCCTGCGTCCTTTATATTTCTTGCGCGGCTGAAATAAAAATCACAGCATAGCTGAAGTGAGCCTTGTCTACGAAATGTCTGAAATAATTAATCTAACGAAGATCGGACTCCTTATCCGATTAATAATATAGTAATTTTAAAAAACGCACCTAATCTGTACATATTGTATTAAAAATAAAGTAAACAAATAATAGAATAAAAATGAAAAACCTATATAGTTATTAAAGTTAACAACATGAGATGTGGTTGCTGATTAAGGTCTGGCACGCCTCGCATCGAAGCTTAGGTAGATCAAGGCAGAATATATAGAAATCGCTTGATTTCAGCAGTATGTGTGTGTGTGTGTGTGTGTGGGAGAGGGAAATAAAAAATGGCGTAACCGAAAAAGTGAAGGCTATGGAAAAATTCGTTACTTTGGGGAGTCGGTCAGAATTGAATTCTTTAATCAACGGCCAAGGCCTGTGTATAGTGAACGTCTGAAATCGCCAGGAACAGAGAGCTGTCTATTTTATTTCCGTTATTACGGTATTTAATTAAACTAACGCGAATTCGAAGTTTGGCGAAAAAGTATTGTTGTCCGATGTTACGTCATAATTTTCTCAGTTTATTCATCACTTTATCCTTTCCGCTGCTGAAAGGGAACCATTATCAAACTCATCATTCAGTTGTGCAACCATCGGATCAGGCTAGCCGCAATTAGTGATACCTACTGCTTATATTTATATTTAACTTTATAATTCATATAGTTTTAAAATTGCATGTGTATTTTTTTTCCCCGTCGGCCGACACAGAAAGATCTGTGTAAACTGAATTAATAATAATAATTAATGATAACAATCGTAATAATCTGAAACTAAAATTTAATAATAAAAACTACACATCCGCAGTAAAGCTCACGCTAGTACATATATATGCAAATACATACATACATATATACATATATACATTAATGACAATATCATTCTTAGCTCGACCTCCATCACTTTTTTTTATTCCAAAACGTTACATATATTGTGTATATAAGAATACAAAGCACCGACAAAATGGACTGCTACAAAATGACAGCCTTATTCTTAGCCCAACGCCCTGTCACGAAAATTAGTCCCAAATTGTTACCTGCTGTATATATAACTAGTCAAAGTACCGACAAAATTGATTGCTTGACGTTGTTAACTTTCCTCGTTCTACACAAAGTACAGAAATGATCGAGCTGGGGATTCGGGGGTGTCCGCAAGCGGGGTCACGAGGCAGAGCCCCTTTAGAGGCATGAAAGACCGATTATATATATATATATATATATATATATATATATACACACACACACACACATATATATATAAACTCGGTCATTGTAACCTCGCAAGAGTCTGTGCCCCTTGCCCTTGAACCCCCTTGCTTACATTTCTGTCTCATTCTCTTTTGTACTTCATATAAAATGATCAAAATTTACAACGTAATTCTTAGGCCGGCTCCCATTAGATTTTATAACGAAAAGTTGTCCAAATTTTATGCAATAAAAAAAAAAGAAAAATTATTGAACTACCGAAATAACTTCACATACTGCAACACATATAAATAATAGTTTTTTTGCGTTTCGATGGTATCATTAAATTAGCAATATAGTCTTTACATGCTTCTCCATATGGTGGGACTTCTTGTTCATCAATCTGCACAGTAATAAGAAGTGCATATGGCCCCAAAAACGAAAACCAACACTGATCGCAAAAGTGAATTGCGAAAAAAGAATATGAATATAAGTTATGCGCGAACAAACCAAAAAAAAACAAAACATACGCGACAAACGTACTCCTTTTATAAAGGCGGTGAAAATTAAAATATGACAAACGGTACATAATATTGGGACATTTTTCTAATGGGGGCCGGCCTAAGAATTACGGATTCGCTCTGAATTGTCCAAAAAAAAGTTTAAATAAATATTTAAGCACATTGTCATAGAGCTTGCAGTTTTCTGCACAACTAGTGAAAATTTTAAATCGCGTAAAGGCATATTGATGGTACCCTACCAACTTTTGACAAAAAAAAAATGACGAAATTGCATCAAAGTTTTATTCAACAGCTGCAAACATTGTTCACTCACCCTCGACTTTTCTATCCTTCTCAAAGTACCGTCTATCATACCGGATACATTTATCTCACCGCTCGACCCATTTCGGCGTCGTGGTTTTTTCATGCAAGATGGCAGAGCACACCTGTACCGCTTCCTCGTCCGTTTCAAATCTTCGGCCGCACAACCCACGTTTAAGTGCAGAAAACAGCTAGAAATCGCAGGGAGCCAAGTCTTGGGAGTAGGGAGGGCCGGACAAGACCTTAATAGAAACTCCTGCGTGAGTTGAACAAGTAAAGGATGAAATTTTCGACGATTTCTAGTTGTTTCCACTGGACGTGTCTCCCCAAATTGTTCGGAATGCTGATGTATAGTACTCAACGTTAACCGTGGTCTTCGGGGTGATTTGGGGAACACTGAAAACCTGCTCAGCAGTATGGGGGCCGTTACTGGTCTACTGCTTGACTGTTATAGAACAGCTGTCGCGCGACTGGGTTTGAATCGCACATACCAATTGTGCATCGTCCGTCTTCCGATTGCTTCCTCCTCGTACGTTTCTTTTAGCATAGCATGATACTCCGACGCTCTGTTCGTCTGTGAAAACAAAAAACGGACAATACGACGTTGTTCTTGCTGTACTGAAATCGGCATATCGCTGATTGCACTCGGCGCTGTCGAAAATTCTCTTTATTTTTACCGCCAAGAAAAGTGTAAGTGATTTGCGTACCTCTCCTGTCTACGTTAAACAAAATTTAACGACACCGCTCACAGACTGCTCGTGATTTCTCCTTTCCAACGGTGTATTGTAATTCTGCGAACTTAGTGTTGTCGTCCCTTGCGCGCTTTTCGACCGTAAAAAGTTTGTAGAGTGCCATCGATATGCCCTTACGGGATCGGCCCGTAGGGGGCGTATCATTTGCGCTCCTGCGCCGAAATTTACGCCATTTCTACAGAAATCTTCCGCCTTCACGACGATATGCTTGAATATTTTTTTTTTGGTTTTTTTATAGGGCGATGCGAGGCACGGTAGGGATCATTTTGGACCAACCATTGTGTACATAACGGACTTTGTTATTTTACAGCTAAATAATATCCAGCACAGATGATAACGGAAATAAATTAAATTCTAAATTGTAGTTTTAATGATTTTGGCGAAGTTTCATACAGTGTGCTTATCATGGATAAAAGTGAGCCAGTAGATCCAAGCAGATTTTGATAAGTAAATTGTCGGATAACGCCGCGATAGTGTGTCGATGATAGTGATTCTGTTCCATGCAAGCCAGGCAGTAATGGTAATAATATGTATAATAAAAACCAACTTTCATAACAAACAAATATAAGGGTAAAAAATAATTTATAACGATAAATTAGTAACTTTTTCGGGCATTTACTAATTTATCGTTATAAATTATTTGTTACCCTTATATTTGTTTGTTATTAAAGTTGGTTTTTATTATACAGTTTATAACATTCACTTACAATAATGGTAATAGCGAACGCATCATTGTCGGCCGAACTGTGCACGGATGATGCGAATTTTTAATTTAAGTTTGGTAACACACACGATAGTCGATCAACACGTTTTGGTCTCAGCAGTAGGCGGCGAAGTACTACATAATTCTTTTAAAAGATTTCATATCAATTGTAAACGATGTAGTGAAATATTTGTTCTTTTATGTAGCACGGTAAATTGTAGTAAAAATAAAAAATTATTTCCATAATTGAAATTCTAGCCTAGTGTAAATTTATCGTTGAACTAAAAATCAAGTTCATTCATGCGCTGAGGATTGCCTACGTTAGGTTAAACATAACGTTATAATTTACATTTACACAATACTAAATTTAAAACAAAACAAAGAGACACGCGTCATTTTTCGCGATTTTTTGAAAAAAGGATCGTCTCTACTCTCACAGGAAGGTATAAAGCGATAAATTCATTCAATGTCAGTAGCCGGTTAACAGGTAAAAAATATATAAACTCGGTCATTTTGGTCTCGCAAGGGGCTGTGCCCCTTGACCCCCTTTTGCTTATATTTCCGCCTCTTTTTCTTCTATACTTTCTATAAAATGAACAAAATTTACAACGTAATCCGGTCCATATGAATATAATAATATAATTACAAAAATCCTATGCTAACATTTAACTTTCATTACATAAAATTAGGACATTGTTCGTTAAAAAATCGCAGTCAATTAAAAACGACTCATCATCTATAAGAATCATAAGAACTTATCAGCTGACACAGGTACTTCTATCTGAATATTATATGTACACATGTATATCTACGTATCTGCGATTTACTCGAACACTGTTCAACGAATTCCTGTGAAACGTCGTTGTTCGCGGACGACAGAGAAAAAGTTAATAAACAACTGTTAAACAGTGCTCTGCAAGTCAAAAAAAAAACAAAAAAAACAACACAAAAGCAATTGCCTAAAATCTGCGATAGAAAATTCGTATTTCGCTTCGCAGACGATTGTTAAAAGTCGGGGAACAACGCGAAACTCATCTGTTCATGCTCCATCGGAAAGTAGAACAAAAGGTTTTCTATATACGGACTAGTTGGGAAAGTTTATGAGGAGAGCTTTATAGATATTAGAAGAAATGATGTTTTGTTTATTGTTTGCTTCTTTTTTTTCATTAATGCTGGTCGTTTGCAACTATACCATTAAGACCACACGCCGGAAGTGGAACATTAGATTTAATTTGTATATATACGGTGCTGGGTTATTTGCTCTACAAAAGTACACAACACGTTTGTTTCCGAGCGAGGGTTATTTCAGAGCATTTAGAGTTAAGTGCACTCCGATACAAATTATTCGTATCATAGATTACGTGTTAACTCGTCGGTACAGTATTCTCGTGGCAGAAGAGAACAATACGTAGAACGCCACATCTTTAAACACGTAACGACAGGATCATGCGAATTACACTCAAAGTCAACTGATGACTATTGTACTCAAGATATTTCTTCCAGTGTTAACGAAGCACTGTTTAGGACTTTTTTCTCCACAAAAAGGTAGAAGCTGTTTCACTTGCCGCGCTATTTCGTTCATGATAACGTGCAATATCTTCGATGAAGGCGCTACATCCGCAACTACTAGGAACTGCATTACCCAACGAACCACACTACCAGATATGTCTAGAAATCCACGGCACTATCACCCTGTAGTTTGTTCTGGCAGGTTGGAAAGATAAACCGCAACTAACTAACAGATGGTAGGTCATTAAAAATTATTAACCCGGCAACTTTATTTGACTATAGAAATTTTTATTTTAGCAGCAAAAGAAGTTATCTCACCCGCGAGAGAGGTAATTAATGTAGATTAATTAATGTACTTGAGAATAACTGCTCCTGCTGCTAAATTAAATTTCAGATTAAAATGGGTACCCCCGAGGAAGCAAGCTAAAAAGACCTGCAAAAGGTTAATCGAAAGGGCAACCCTCTTTCGATGGTCCCGGTAATATCGGAAAAATTGAAGTTTTCGCAGTCGTCACCATAACTATTATTCAATTTTCATAATTACGAATTATAAAGTCTGCTTTATAGCAGTGGAGAAAGTCATTGAACTTTCGGATAACTCTTCACACGGCACGCTAAGCGCTGTGTTCTATATAGCTTTGGTGCTTGATGGCTTTAACTGCTTTTTAAACATTCCGTGTTTCTTCTTCCTTAATTATTGGCAGTCTGATTCCTTTATCCGTTGGTACTGTGGGCTCTGTAATTGCAGATGTGGCCATGGTATGCGGCAGCTAACTCCTTTTGCTCTTATCTTCTGCAATGTCGTTCTTTTTCTTTTCACGATGCATATGTTTGGCATTTATCGACGTTGATTGTCATTGTTTCTCTGCAGTTTATACAAATATTTTTCCCCCAGCCCCAGTATTCTATTTCTCTTAAAGTCCAGTTCTATTTCCTTACCTGCCATTATGTATTCCCATATCTTCACAAATAAAGCACACTCCTCTAACGCTCAGCACGTCTTCTTTTTGAATTATTTTACTTTCGGTCTCGTATTTATGATCTGATATTCGAGCATTTTATTTGCAGTTTACTTATTTTCCCTACATATCTCTTCCTAGCCGTTCCCTATGCCTGAATTCCATATCTGATTCTCGATTCCACTAGCGCATGATACACCATTTTTAACGTTTTATTTGTTCCATATTTCTTTAATACGCATAATTCTGGTAATGTTGCTTTAATTTTCTTTGCAATGTATTCTGTATGTACATCCCACCTTAAGTGTTGGACCATCATTGCCCCCAAATATTTATATTAAGTCACTACCTCTATCTTCCGGTAGTTTGTCTCTTCATATTCATTTCTTTCGTCTCACTCATGTACATATTCGTTTGACTGCATTATTAAATATGAAGACAACATACCTATCCCTTTTCATTCGCAATACCATTGATTTAGTTTTTGATACATTAATTCTTAAATTTTTATCATGTGCCCACCTGCTTATTGAGATTAGATCTTTTTGCATTCTTATTTCTGCCTCCTTAACAGCTTTGTGTGGTTTAACTATTGCTATATCATCCATGGGTGAATATATTTGCATATAAATTGTAGAATTCGTTTTTCTTGAGCAGCTGCCAAAATATTTTCAAATCTTGTAGAATTATATAAATAATAATAATTTAGAAGGTAAATACGAAATTATGATTATTCTGAGAATTTTCCTTATAGTGCATCTTTGAGTTTTAGATAGAGATTTGTAGATTTTAAAGAAAACAATTTTATTACATAACTGGTCATTTATTTGACTGGTCACGTAATTATATATATATATATATATATATATATATATATATACTTGGTCATTTTGGCCTCGCAAGGGACTGTGCCCCTTGACCACTCTTGCTTTCATTTCTATCTTTCTCTTCTGTACTTTGTATAAAATGATCAAAATTTACAACGTAATTCTTACTGGCATCAACACAAAAAAAATAACATAATCACAAAAATCCTATCCTAACATTTAACTTTCATTATATAAAATTAAGATTTCGTTACATAAAATTGTGACATTTTTTAAATAACAATAACAAAAATCCCATAAAATATAACAAACGTTACATAAAATTGGGACATTTTTTTGGGACATTTTGCGCTACATAAAATTGGGAAATTTTTTCTGATGGGGGGTAGCCTAAGAATTATGTTGTAATTAATATATATATATATATATATATATATAATAAACAGTATTGGCGCTAAGTTACTCTACCCTCCGGGCTCACACATTCAACTCCTCTTTTTCACTTCGTTTATTCAATACATTTAAACATGTTTTCCTTTGGGTTTAAATAATTTTGGAACCACTTTTTAACAATGTGCGTTATTTCCTCTAATTTGTTTATGAGTGTTTTATGGTCAATCGTTTCGAATGTACTAGTTAGATCTATGAATTAGTATCTTCTTTCCTTCTTCCTGACTGAACGTTCCGATCACTTTCGATGTTGATTTGCCCTTTTGAAACCCGTACTGTGTTCGGTCAATTATCCTATTTTCTCGTAAATATTTTATTTGAAACTATTTGCTACATACTTTTCTAAGATCGTTGCAATCACATTGCCTACAGCAATTGGTTTTTAATTTTCGTATTTACGGCGTTTCCCTTTCTTTGTATATAGGCCTCGTTTTCGAAATCTTTAATCCATCTGTTATTCTCCCTTTCTTTAACGTCATATTTATTATTGCTTTTATATATCTTTTATTCTTCTCCGTTTTTATATACTCCTTCGAAATTTCGCGAACCTATTATCCGTTTTGATGATATCGAAACGGGATTAATATGTATTTTCCGGAAAAAAAAAATCTTTAAAAAAAGACGAAAACCTTTTTAAAGTCTAAATATTTTTTTCCCCGTTTCTTTCACACTCTTTCCTTTGAAAACGGCATACGCAATCAACAGAACGAACATTAGTATAAAATAAAAATAATATAGATCAGTAATGACTATAATCGGTTCGTTGTATTAAATCCCAATGTGTTTAAGAATTATTCAAATTTTTGCACAGTTATGATCGTTTTAAACGATAAGCCCCGAAGGTCGTCAACTAGACTATATTCCGATTGGATAGATTAAATACAAAATATTACATGATGCTTCTCACCCCTACTGCGTAATTAGGTAAAAATAATAATAATAAAAATATTTATAAGTTCAACGATTTACGAATTATCATGTCTGCCCCGAAAACCTGAGCATAGGAAAATAATAAATAAAAAAGAAAATAAAACAAAAAAAGAACCGCCGAACACAAAATAAATAATTTTCTCAGACGGTTGTAAACAAAATGTAAAAGCTCTAGGTTATCTTGGAAAACCCAAATGAAATAAGCAAAGAGTTTATAACAAACAAGCAGATTCGATGGATTAATGAACAGACCTATTCGTGTTAGCACCTTGCATATCGAAAAAAGGCTTTCTATTTGCATTTTACCACCTCAAGCAAAGAGAATCAAAAGATCTCTTCTCACGTGTGTATTTAGTATCGTGATATATTGAGTTTTTGGCGTAAGATTTTACACCGACTGATAATGGCGTCCATTGTTTCAGTTGTTCTTCAAAGTTTGACGCCAAAAGTCCATATCGGCTTTATTAAACTAATGTACACACTAAAATATTGTTATTATAACTAAAAACTTTACATTGCTTACCAGAAGGGGGGTGATATTCCCATTTTAAAAAACTAGAGGCGAGATGCCTCTCTGTAACGTGAAAATAGTAATGTAGCTGCCTTTTTGTTTCGTTGTCAGCACATCCGAATCGGAAGTATGTGTGCTGTCCTCTTCAAACGTGCACAGAAAACTACCAGATATATCGAATACAAGTAAATACGCCGAAAATTCTCCAATTCCAAACAACACTAGAGCTAAATCGACGAACACTTTGACGCTAAAGTACCCTTAAGGTGTGGTTTAATAATTGGAAAATATATTGACGGTAAGAGATTTTTTGATCGGTATATAATCGGTCGAACGCTTGAGATATATCTAGAAGTACTGCGGGACAGCACATTTTGTTCTTAAAAACAGTAGTTATACTATCAACAAATCTAGTGCATTCTCCGAAGTAGAAAATGATGTGGTAGAATTATTATTTTACCGTGCTCTGTAAGATTGTGCACATACACGTAAATGTACCGTTCGGCAGATCAACATTTTTTCAAAAACACCCTACGCAATAAGCCTGATGCATGGAGCTGAAACGATATTAGATGGTTTTATCTTCATTATCGAATGCTATATCACCGAGTTTCAAAGTAGCTTAATCGGAGTGACGTTAAAAAGCAAAAACACGTTAATAACCGAATTTCTTTTTCGAAAGAGAGAGAAGTCAGAGAACTAAAGCTGCAAAAGAAGATCACACGCCGGAGCTTTCTCGGTTGGTAGACTAAAATCACTCGCACATATAGATTTAGGAATAGTATCTTGACTACATGGTCGAGATTTATGATATATCAAAATAAAGTTGAAAAGTTTGGTATATAGATAAGTCAGAATTTTAGCCCCCAGTCATTATCGACTGTGAAAATATATAAATTTTCATGTCATTATTTCGTCAACGCTTACCGAAAAGATTTTGCATGTGTGTCGTATCTTTCATAGCATTATTTCTTTAATATTCTCGAGCCTACTTTTCGAAATATTACTTAAAAATCGAAATTGAAAATGAAAAATCAAACAAACCACTTTTAAGTTCCTTTTTCAAAATGATCATTTGGAAATATTTTCGATTTTTATTATAAAGAAGTGACCGTACAAGCTGCGTTTGCCATGGGCCGATTTCTCGTATATCCTCATACATTTCTCTATCCCTGTTATTCGTATAATGAAATTATATATTATTAATAATCTTTTTCATTTCCAACAAATTATCCTTTTTAATGCAAATGTATTTTTCCTTGCGTTCGTTAATAAAACAGGGTACTTTCTGAAGACTCTCATAATTTTTTAAAGTTAACTGTTTAGAAAAAAAAAGAAAAAAAAAGGATTTTTTTTTTTTTTTTTTGATGAGACGACTCCGGAATGTAAATCTCGAATTTTATGTAAAACTTTGAGAAAAAAAAATTAAGCCATCTGAGACGCCTTTAAACAAATAGTGTTCATCGACAGCCGCGTAAACTGCCGGCGTCGCAGAGTAGACACACCCGATACACACACGCACAGAATTGTATACAGGAGAGGTGTTAGGTGTTTGCCATAGAAGGGGGCGGGGATAACAGGAGCCGTTACGAGATTCCGGTTCGCGGTTTTATTTCCCGCACTAGTCGATTTTATGTTCAATTCGCGCTATTAGATGTTTCACATCACTTATATAGTAATGAAATATGGGCAACATACTTCCATATGATCCCGACGGACGCCGTGCCGCAGCTTGAGAAGTGCAACCCCGAATGGTGCAAATATTTAAAGACTTAAACGAACAATGAGGTTTTCAATCATCCACCTGCTTTGAATGAAGGGGTGCAAGATTATGTCAAACCCGTTTATGAACGGCTAACAGGAGATGAACTTTTCAGAATTAATGAAGTATTGAAAATGATGGAGACGATAGAAATCAGAATTGGGCTCATGGCTGTCGAATTTGTAGATTACAAAAACCACCAACAGGAGGCAGAAAAGCGTTCCGCTGCGGCTGCCAAGAAGGCTAGAGCAATGCGGCAAAAAAGGCTCGCCAAGAACATGAAGATATTTCTGAGGAAAGCCTTCGGTTTATTGTATGGACCAGGAATCGGCGACTAGAGTTTGGTAAGGTTTAGTTACTCAGGGGGAAAAAAACAAAAAAGGTTTAATTAAAAACATCGATGAAATTGCACGGAAAAAACTTCAAACGCGTTTTTCTCCAGATGAGGTTTTTTCAACGTGCGGAAAAGATCTCTCGAGTTCTACACTGAACCGATTTAAAAAAAAATTGATTCATTATGTTCGTTATCAAGGCCATTAAGCATTGAACCTAAAATCTATTTAAAAAGGGTAATTGGCCAAAACTGGACAAAAAATAGTCATTTTTTGAATTTTTTGTTCTGTTTTATGGGTACATTTTTTAACGGAGTTAGGTTCGGTGCCGAATTGCATGTCTTAGCTTCAAAACGTTTTTTGTTTTTTTCAGAATGAATGCTTCTGAGCGGCTGGAGAATTTCCGACAAATTTTTCATTTTTTTTTCCGGCTATGACTTTGACGCCATCTTGCCCTCTAAAAATTGGGTTATATTAAAAAATAAGTATATTTTTTTCGGAAAGTAAATGCTAAATATTATATATGTAAGAAAAAAATTATATAGTTTAATAAAAGTATCACTAACAAAACAAAATATTGAAATTGGGCTTTTTTTTTTGCTTTCTTAATACCTCTTAAATCATTCGGTTCTGTTTTGCTCAACGGAATAATGGTCCACTGATTAAGAGAGCGTGCGTCGAAAAATATGAACAAATTGTGTCCCTAAGTGAAGGACAGAATTTACTGAAATCTTTCGACGACATGTTAACGATGTTAAAATTTCGGTACGAGAAATTGCGCAACGTTTGATTAATTTTGAAGAGATTGTACTAGAAAGAAGAAAGAAAGGATTATCGCGAGCATGATGGTTGACAGAAGTAAGTGAGAAGATTAAACGTGAACGAAAGCTCCGAGAGATTCGCCGGTTACGATTCCATTAAAGTAACGCATCGAATCGGCATTAGAGCGTAATTTTCGAAAGTTTTGAACGGTTCTCAAATGGCCTGTCAGAGTTTAAATAGGAGAGACCGTTCGGGGGAGGAACTTTTAACTTTGCAAGCGCGTGTAACAGGAGCAGATGTGAAATGGCTGTTATTAAGTTTTTAATAAATGCATTGGCCAAAAAGCTTCATCATCATATTCTTCTTCGCGCATCTAATCAGTTTTCAACGCTTGCTCGAAGCTACCGCCGGAACGCGTTCAAGTTTTTCTAATAACTGTCTCCGGCTCTGTCGTTCCAGTGCTCGTCACTCATTTTCTTTCCGGTTTTATCAGCTTGTTTTCTCTTTTAATCGTTCTCGTCATTCGTAGTAGATGAGAAAATAAGTAAGGCGGCACCGCGTTTTACGAAACAGTGACTAAGAAAAGCGACGCGTGTTAAAAAACCGGCTACTTGAAAGGTTGCAATGGGTGTATAATGAAGGAAATGACGAATAGGAAGGGAAGAATGGAGAAGAGGAGAAATATTTAAAGAATCGCAAATCGCGCGTGCGTATCGCTGACAGCATGACGGAGAAACGACGTTAGGAGAACTTTCATCGCGAACGATTCTCGCGGATGCCTTATTGCCGAAGAATCGAGATTGTCGCATTCGAAAAGTGCTCCCGGCCACATCACTCCGACTGCTAAACAAAAGAGGTTTTAAACGAGAAACAGTCTCGCGCGCGACTTGATAATTTCTGTTTTAACTCGCTTCCAGTTCCGACGATATCCGTCCAGTTATTCGAGTCAATTGTCATTTTACCGGGTTTAATACTGTTCCGCAAGTGCACGTAGTTCGTACCGAAGGACACTATGATTTTCGAGATTCCGCTACTGAATCTCACGAGTGATTCTAATGCTCGCAACTTTGCCGATTTACTCAACGACGTCTCAACTGTTGCTCAAATTAAATCGGATATTCCGATGAGTCATAGCTAGCGATGACTTCCTCTCTCTCGTTCTTGAAATGAAAAACGACATATATCGCTTGTAGATTTTTCTCACTTTCTAGCAAAGATGAGGATTCTGCAGTGTGCAGCAAAATTTAACCTCCGAACTACTCTACCGCCCTCTTGGTTTTTATTAATTCGTTATTATTCCTATGTTTCTTTCTTCCTGAAATCCTATGCATGCAATCTTACTTAAATATATACCGCTAGCCGGCGTTGAGTTGCGATTAACATTTAAAAATAGCTTTTTGTCTGTATTTAGGTGGCAAGTCGGCGGTTTTTATTTCGTTCTGCTGTTACGATTCTTGGAGAATTCTGGAGTTTGTAAAATTCAGCGCAGTGTCGCTCGGCCGAGCTACAATCGTCCACTACAGATATAATGAGAATCTTTGAAAACTTGAGCACAGTTAAAATACTGAAAATAAATTCGTTCAAATTTGCAATATCGGTTCAATAAAAATAAATAAATACAACATAAACCAAAGTCGTTTAAGTTACAACTCGATTAAAAAGTTTAATTTCAGAATAAACAATTAAACATGTAAAATATTGAAACGTGAAAAAATTTTTTTTTATTAAAAATGATCGAACTTTAATATATTATATAAAGGATTTTATAAAGATTTTTTTAAATCTAAAATTGTACGTCTTTATGCTTTCGCGTATAAAATAGTTTTCGGCTAAATTTGATTCTACAACCGTAATCATATATATATGAAAAAGTTCCATTAAAAAAAGTAATAACAAAATGTCAAAAACCGGAGCCGTACTTTTGCGAGAGAAACGAAAAGTAATTCATTCTTTAGGTTCTAGTCATTTTTACCGTTGGGCAGATCTTTGCTGATAAATCATTCCTAAATTTAATGACGAACGAATTAAAATCGAAATGTACACAATTTGCTTTTTTTACAATACCGTTTAATCCGTGGACGGCAAATAAACGGAAATCTGTGAAAAAGTCACGATAAGCTTACGAATATTTTCACCTCCTAAGCAAAAAGAATAGAACTTTTGTTGTTGGATAATAAAATAAAAGAAAGTTAGAATTCATTTAATTTAATTTTGAAAAGATACTGAAGTACGAAATCATCAGCATAGGAAATGATTCACCTTGAAAGTTAACGGTATATACAAGGGCGGATTTACTTAAGGGCTTTTTTGGGCTGCAGCCCAGGGCCCCGTAGAATACAAAGGGCCCCCAGCCCCCATTGAAAACAATAGACGATCGATGATGTGAAGTAACAAAAATAATATCTAAAATTAAAATTCAGAAATATATTTAACTCAAATTTTTCAAAATTATTTTTACGTAATATATATCATCCCGTTTCAGAATCTACTTTAAAGTGTTGACATTTAACCTAACTGTGATAAAATATTTTTCAAAATCAATATAGTACATATTACATATATATATATACTAGGTAGGTAAAAAGAATTATAAATCATGATTTTTTTGTTTTTATTTTATTTTTCAATACTAAATGGACTCTTTAATCGCTTTTTTTTTTGTTTTCAGAAAACTATCAAGTTCTTTGTTTATTTTCAAAAAAATATCAAAATCTTATTTTACAATATGTCTGCTAGAAAATATAGAAGTGGAGCGGAAAAACGAAAATTACAGTTAGATCGAGAAAAAGAAAGAAATAAATGTGCAAAAATTGAAACTATTTTAAAATTAGAACATAAAAACGAGAATGAAGTAACTACAAATCCATTGCCAAGCGAAAAGGAAGGGATCTTATCCGAAGAGAATCTCTTATTGAACAACGAGAGCTGCGACCAAAACCGATAACATCGTACTTATCAAATATTTATCAGTTCCATAAATTGTAATTTAACAGTGGACTAACAATGTGATGAGCGAATAAAGGAATGTGCAGCACAAAAATACAGAAAGGTTGCTTTATAATTTATATAACATAACTACACATAACCTATCAATTTATTTTGCAATAATGTCGTACAGTTGCTGTTTCTATACACAAACACTAAGTCATATTAAATAAATAAAATATTTTATTGTCCTAATTTTTTCTTATACATCGTACACCTACATCATTATAGAAAACAGTTTTTTGATGAAATTGCAATTAGTTGAGTACTTAAGTAGGCCCCTAAGCGGCATTAGCCCAGGGCCCCAAAAATTCACGATTCGCCCCTGGGTATATATATTTAAATTGAACAAAAATGTGCTTAATTTTAATTGGACGCAAATTAATTTTGTAGATGAACGAGAGTTGGACAATGTTTCGATGCTATATTAATAAAAAGACTCCGAAGTAAAGGGAAACAAACCGTTTGAAGAATTCAAATAATTATGTAAAACGTGGTGAATAGGGAAAAGTTTCTTTCTTCATCGCTTCCTCCGAATCGCACGTTGTTGTTTAGTCGAGGTATGTTAATACGCCACTTAGTCACCGTCGATTTGCTCAGCTAACGGTAGAAGTAGCTTTACGAAATAGAAATAATAGCAATAATACAGCTAAAATTGAAAGTCAAATACGGACAACCTGTACGAGAACATCTGTGCGGTTTAAGAAAGAGTTAAAACGTACACGGTTTTTACAATTATTCTGTAGATAGCGCTGCACGTGATATACTAACATAATACATTTTATATACGAAACTTTTATGGATGTTTTAAAATATTAAAAATTAAATACCGACGGGGGCTAATACCGTTTATAATTTTATGCATATTTTTAATTAAAAGATTTTACTAATCATTATTAAACACCGCCAAATCTATTTTTTTTAAATATAAAATAATAACAATATTATTTTATACATTATCTTTTGGGCACGTAAGCGACTTTGATCCAACAACTACAGAAATTGTAGGAAAGGTTACAAAGAGAGACGATTAGAAATAGAGCTTAGGAAAGATTGAAGTACAGGGATTATATTTGGAGATGGAAAGGAAAGGACAAAGGAAGAATTATAAGGAGCAGAAAGACCCAGTGTTAAGATTTTGGAGTACAAAACAGAGCGCTCAGAATCAAGGGCAGGGCATTCAAAGGAGATGTGGTTTGCATCGCATATGGGAGGAGAGGTGGAACTATGAAGGGGACACCTCATTAGGGGCACCTTTTTTTTCGGTTCATGGGTTCCTCAAATTTTTTGTTCCATTTTTTTATTATTATTTTTCCAGAGTAAAAAAATATATCTGATGCATATGTGTGGATTTTTTTGTTTTATTTCTTTTTCTTTTTTTTTTTTTTTTTTTTGACATAACAAACTTGTTTTAATATAGAATTAAAGATGAAAAAAAGGAAAAGAAAGGTAATGATTAGTAACATCCTGCCTTTTGGGCAATTTTTAAGATCAATTATAATAACGTTAAATGTTAATTCTTTACCATTTTCTCCGTTAGGTTTATTCTCATTTGCAGATATTTGACATGATCGTTGCTAATGAAGAAACGTGTATACTGCTATTTGTAAATAGTTATATGAATACAAAAATACGATTCCGTGCCGAAACTAGACGAATGCACTTTCAAATAATACCATCTATATTTAATTTATATCAAATTTTAAGTGCGAATCTACATATATTTTATTTATTTATTTTCTTAAATTCAATAATAAATAATATTGTTTTAAATTTGTAATACATTATCTCTCCAAATTCAAATATGGTCAATAAGAAATGCAATATTTTTCTTCAATTTTTGGAAAGCAAAATTATTGGTAAACTTCCGTACATATGTATCTGTTAATAAGGTAATAATATTCTAATAACAACTGAAGTATGTAATATATAACTCAGATTATTACATTATCACCTGTTGGAGAACATGTGAATGATCGACAAATAAGAAAAATCCTAAAAATTCTAATAAAAACACGTTGATTTAATCGAAAAAATTTAGCATTGAAGAACACTTAAAATTGGGAAAAGCGTAAGCAACACAAAATTACTGTTTCGGCAAATATACGGATTAATAAATGTAGTATAACATTTTCATTACATTAAAATTCTAAACACGATCTTAAGAATGAATATTACATAAAATATGCTACAAACGTGTATTCCTCAGCCAGAAAAAATAAGGACACAAGAGAAAGAAGTTTGAATATAGGCGAAAATGATTGTCATATTAGAACGGTAAAACATTCGATTGAACGCAAATTCTCTCTTTGGCTTAAAGTTATTTCAAACATTATCGCAGTTGATTGATAAAATAATATTTCTGCCCTTGAATTATTTCTTTTTCTCTTTTTTTTTTTTAATAATACCTTGGGTTTGCTAACAGAGAGCATTAGCCCAGCAAAATAGAAAAGACGGATAAAACAGAGTAGAAGCTATATTTTTATTTTATCGGCATCCGGAACCAAGGAACACTTCTAGAACAGGAACAACTGAGGGAATAGGCAGCTATAGCTGTTAATTTAGGAGCGGAGATGAAAAGATAAATGTTAGAAAGAGCCTTTCCTAGAGTTCTTAAGGAGCTGTTTAGTTCCTCATTGGAAACTAGAAGATTACAGGAAGAGGAGGAAACAAGAATATCATCTGGGAAAAATAAAGATTTGGATTTTAAAGAGAGAAAACCGATTTTAAAAACATCTAGATTAAATAAAGTAGGGCTAAAACCTTGCGGAACTGGAAGACCTTCCTTGAAGCAGAAAAGGAAAGAGCAGAAAGAAGGAAAGTTCTATTTTGAAAATGATTGATAATTAAAAAGGATATGAAGGCAGGGGTATTTAAAAAAGTCATGATTTTTTGGGCGTAGGAAAATGGGCGCTTTCGTATGCACTAGCTACACTAATAAAAACCTGCAATTGTGAATTCTTTGGAAATAAATGATCTATAAATGTTAGCAAGGAAGAGACTGACACAATCTGAAGGGCCTCAGCCGGAACGAAAACCAAACTGGTTGTCTGGAAGTAAGTTATTGTGTTCGAGACACAAAAAGCCATTTGTTAATCATGCTTTCAAAATGTTTCTCCTTAGACAAAAATCTGAAAAAATAGGCCGAAGAGCAGAGGAATTATTCTTGGGAATAGGGATAACAACTTTTATCCTCTATCCTTAAACGTCTAAGAATCCATAATTTTATTTTCTCCTTTCTCTGATTTCTAGGAATAATGGCTTCGTTAACAAACCCATTAAAAAAAAAAAAAAGAAGAATTTTCATGTTCGCCTAATTATTATCCATTAAACATTACCCTTTAATCATTATTTTATCACCATTGGCCTATCTATTACTGATAAAGTGATTAATTGTTGCCTTTCTAATTTTTCCCTCCCCTCAACCGTTTTAATATTTAATCCAAGGAATATCTAACAACAATTCCCTACTTATAATAAAATTTTAAAACCGACACTAATAATTTTACCGATCAGTAATTTCATCTGGTAATTCGGGTTTTACCTTTTTTGTTTTTTAGATTTCCCATGAGCGTCGCCGGCGGGTGGCAGGGAGGGGCAGCTGCCCCCCCCCCTGGAGCCTTGAAACTTTTTAATCAACTGGCATTGATGAGTATTCATAGGCGCGTAATCATGGACAATTTGGAAAACTTATGTTTCAATTAAAATTTTATTCTTGTTTAATAAAATATTAAAAGCCTTTACAACTTATATATTTTATTTTTCCTATAAATCATATCCTCTTTCTATCATCTTGCCCCCCCCCCCCGGGTGGCTGGAAACTCATCTTGCCCCTCCCTGGCTCATCGGCTGGCGACGCCCTTGTTCCCCACGTTAGTTACTTTTTTCCTTCATAAATCCCCAGTGCTACCTTTTTTTAGACCCTGCTCTCGCCGATTCTTATTTTCACATTAGTTACGATTCTTTTTGTGACCTCTTCTCGCTTTTTATTTATTTATTCGTTATTAAACAAAAGCGCGTTATTAATTTAAAATTATTCGAAAATAAAAAATTTCCCTTAAGTTTGATAATTCTCCGTACGTTATATTTTGAAAATCGGAAAAGAAGATTTTACAAACGTAATACTTGGATGTTAAAGCGAGATGGAATAAAAAAATAGTAATTTCACATAATAATAATAAGGAAATTATTAACGGTTTAATTGAAATATTGCAGAAATATTCATTAAATATGTTCGGATTAATATAATTAAATTGCCGCATACAACATCGAGATTTATTATATTTAATTAAACAATCCTGATAGTTCATTAGCTACCAGTTACGATGTGCACTATTAATAAGCGATCTGTATTAATTTGCAATTTTATGTACCTATAGCAATCAAGCTGTGAGCTTTCTTTTTTGTAAATTAATTTTTGAAATCGGTAATCATTTCTAGCGTGATAGAGATATTTGCGCTGCGAGAGTAATTAATTTCCGATAGATATATTGCATAATATTTCGTAAACGACTAGTTTCCGTATAAAGGAAAATTTTGATTTTAAATTATTGCGATCTTAACGTAATTTAATTATAAGTAGGTCCCTTCGAAAATTTAATTGGTACGGTTCGTGCTAAAACAATTTCATCGGCTGATAATGCTTTATGCCAAAAAAAATTATTTTACAAAATGTAAACACGTTATTCTCTTCAAAACCTTAGTTACATTATAAACTTCTCGTCTACTGCACCCATTATTGCCAATGGCTGTTTCGTTGTAAAATTGACTTTGGCATCGTCTTTGCATTTTCTCAATTTGAATTGCACTCAATCTCTCTCTTTTTTCTTGATTTTACGTAAAATCCAATTTTTACTAAAATACCTGAAATTTACAAAAAGTAAAAACTAGAATACAATCAGATTTGAATTATAACAGCATAATGAATGCTGTTTATGAAAAATTAATATGTATAGGATTTTTGTTATTGTTATTTAAAAAATGTTACAATTTTATGTAACGAAAAATATAGCGAAAAAATGCTTTAACTTTGTATAATGAAAGTTAAATGTTAGAATAGGATTTTTGTGATTATGTTATTTTTTTGTTCTGATGCCAGTAAGAATTTTACGTTGTAAATTTTTAATCAATTTATGCAAAGTATAGAAGAGAAAGAGACAGAAATGACAACAACATAAAATTGGGACATTTTGCGTTACATAAAATTGGAACATTTTTGCTAATGAGGGGTAGCCTAAGAATTACGTTGTAATTAATATATGCATAAAGTAATTCTGTTGTACCCTCTACTTCATTCTTTAAGTAATGCAAATTCCACACGTCCGGTTTTAATATACAATAAGTATTTTTGCCACACGCAACAACAATTCTGTAGCATATATATATACTAGGGGGCTTTCCGCCTGGCCGCTTCGCGGCCCAACCCCCCACCCCGGACCGGCCCCCAAACCCCCGTTTTGTGAGAGTTTCGTCGTGACCAAGGCTCAAAATGCATATATTTTTCGATGTTCTCACTCCACTCAAGGCAACATACAATTGCCCATGAGTGAAAACATTATCCCTCAAATCAACAGCGGCGAAATCCAATGTTTCACCCGGAGCTTTGTTAATGGTCATGGCATAGGCTAACTTGATAGGAAACTACCTTCTTAAAATCTCAATGCCAATGTCGCCAGCTATAAATTTGAAACTGATCCTAGGAATTAGAAACGTCTTACATTCATTTTTCGGACGAAATACTTCAATTATGAAACCTTTAACAGATTTAATGACGACTTTTCTTCCATTCACCAGACATTCTTCGAAATTCAAATTTCTGATGAGGATACAAATCGCTCCAATTTTTATAGTAATTTTATGATTTGGAACTCCTGGGTCTGACATTTTGTTTAAAATTTCAGTACATAAATGTGTGGAATCTCCGTTTGTTTCTTTTTCATCAATCAGAGTTGTATCAGCACTAAATAAATTTATTTCATCTCCAGAAATTTTTTTCCCTATTATCAATCTGTTGTTTTTATTCGTTGATGATAAAATACATCTTTTGGACATTTTAGAAAAATTTGATAGAACATCATCGAGATAAATGTGATCAATCATTTCATCAAGTGAAGTAAACATTTTTAAATCGGGGAAATTTAATAGGATTCCATTTTCTTCGCCATACAAAGTCTCTGGCATTTTTCCTTCACCAATTTCTAATAAAAATTTCGAGTAACTCGGACCACTTTCGAAAAACACATACTCCTCGAACCCTTTTTATAAAACGATTGCGACCAGTCTCTATATTTCTCTTTCCACTATCACGATACTGTTCGTAGAATTGCAAATACGTTAGTTTGCTCATTTCTTCAGTTTGTGCCGATCACAACTTCAAAATTACAACGTCGTTTTTCGGATTTAAAAATACACCAATAATACACCATAGAGGAAACAAAAGAAGAATCGTTAACGAAAGATGTTTCGTCTTTGTCCACTATGACTAATACACGATGAACGAAAAGCCAGTAACGGTTGTTGGGTGGGTGGAAGCGCGGTACTCCGTAGGTAAATACAGCAGTACCGCGTTTTCATGCGATTGGTAATGATCTTATTAAATTAGCGCTGATCTATTCCCTTTTTGTTTTGAGCCCCAAGGTATGAAAATTTTGGACATCTCATAATTTTCTTAAAAGCCACTGACCTGGAGCTGTCGATTAAAAAAAAAAATTAGCTTTCTGAGTGCCATAGAACGGTCTCAGGACTTTTTTTTGATTTTTCATCTAATAATACGAAAATTGAAATTATTTTGTTAAAAGTTTGAAATAAAAAAGCTCAAAAAGTTCAATCGCTAGAAGGGTAGGTGTAAGCAAGGGAAATACTCTAAATTCAATTCTCTTTAAAATGAGACCTAGAGCAGTTCAGTAGAATAATTAGTTTTTGATAAACGATTAAAAAATTGAAAAACGGCAAAAAAATGTGATTTATTGCTTTGATTTATTGCTCGTTTTGAGCCCTAACGTATGAAAATTTTGAGCGTTTTATATTTTTTCTACATGCTGCTGATGTAGAGCTGTCGATTTACAAAAAAAATAGCTTTCCAAGTGCCATAGAACGGTCTCAGAACTTTTTTTTTTTAACTTTTTGTCTATTTTTTTTTTTTTGATTTATTGCTCGTTTTGAGCCCTAAGGTATTAAAATTTTGAGCACTTTATATTTTTCCTAAATGCTACCGACCTGGAGCTGTCGATTAAAAAAAAAATTAACTTCCTAAATGCCTTAGAACGGCCTTAGGTAGAAAAATTTGATACATCGCTCGTTTTGAGCCCCAAGGTATGAAAATTTTGAACATTTTATAATTTTCCTAAAAGCTACTGATTTGAAGCTGTGGATTAAAAAAAAAAATTAGCTTTCTAAGTGCCATAGAACGGGCTCAGGATTTATTTTTGATTTTTCGTCTTCTGTCCTATTTTCGTCTATGGTGGAAGAAAAATTTGATTCATTGCTGGTTTTGAACCCCAAGGTATAAAAATTTTGGACATTTTATAATTTTCCTAAAAGTCACTAACCTGAAGCTGTCGATTAAAAACAAAAATTAGCTTTTTAAGTGCCATAGAACGGTCTCAGGACTTTTTTTTGATTTTTCGTTTATTTTTTTCCGATTTTTCGTTTATTTATAATATTTCCTTGGCGCTTTATTATAGAGATATACATATATCAGTGACGAATCTTTCAGTACTTTTAGTCATACGGCGAAGTAACAAAGCAAATTGAAAAAAAAGAAAAAAGTCTGTCGGTAATTCTCCGGCAGCAGATTTAAACCGGATTAAAGGAAGAAAATAGTTTTTAGCTTTGTGAAAATATGAAAGTCACTGTTGCAATATATAAAGAAAAATGCCTAATGCGTGTGTAAGACGCTAGTCGCTCTGTGGATATGAAGTAGTTAATTTTCGATTTAATGGTCTTCTGGTTTTTTATATTTCATTCGCCAGATGCTGTGAGCACATTTCTCTAACGTTAACGAGTGTCTTTTTTTTTCTTTTTTGGTTTTCGAATTCGGATGTAGCCGATGGGACAAATTTATTTTTTTTGGTATTCGTAATATGGGTACATTTTAAGTGCGTAGTTGTGTTTAAAGTATTCAACGAAGAATTATATCGAGTTGAATAAAACAATTAAATAACGTAATGATTACCCCCCGATAGTACATTCAAGAGCGAACAAAAGCGACTTCTGTCGTCGAACGGAAGGGAGCTTTGAAGGTACTAACCACTAATATCTGTAATCTGCTGCCATCCTGCGATTCACACAGCAACCATTACTCCGGTCCGTGTGGCCATTTCAACAAAGCTGGTGCGTCACTTATCAGCGAGTAACCCAAGAGCGCATTCGGAAGCATAGATACAGATGCGGTAAGATCAGATCAAGTGTTTTACTAAACAAGTAACGGCCTATTGCACACTTCCTGATCCGGACAAAGCATCCTAGACGACCGAATATTAATTATCTCGTTTGTTGCTTTCACACTGCCAGCGTACAGTTCTGCTGCAAAACTGCGACTAGGCTAGCGCTATTTTCTCGTAGTGAAATAACATGAACACGCCTGCGTCACGTTTTCTATGATAGTGTTAACCGGCAGAAAAGCTAGCCTGTTCAGTGAACGTGAGTTTATAAATACGAGTACGATCGGTGAAATATGTTGCCAATGAAAAACTGCGAATCGTGATAAAAAACGGTACAGAAACGGTAACGCGGCGAACCAGCGATTACTAGACCGGCAGTGTTTATGGAAAAATTTGTTAATGAGAGCAGGGTATTCGCTTTTTTGGTGTAGTTTCAATTCTCTCCTGAATAATAAATTTTAGTTTATTGTAAGACGAGGCGCTGTATATATATTTCGCTTTATAGTTTTTAAATTAATATTACCTTTACATTTATTTATTTGCTTATATTTTTAAATTAATTTTGCGTTATTCGTTTTTATTTTTTACGTAAATTATTTATAGTTTTTTTTTCTTTTTGTTAATTTTCTTTACCTAAAACTGTATATACATAAAATTAATGTTTGTATGTTTGTATGTATATTTATTCTCATGGGCGTTGCCAACAAGGGGCAGGGGGGGGGGGCAGCTGCCAGCTGGAGTCTTGAAACTTTTTAATCAACTGGCCATGGTGAGTATTCATAGGCGCGCGTAATCATGAATAATTTGTCAGAAACCGGCGAAAATTATATTTTAATTAAGATTTTATTCTTGTTTAATAAAATATTAAGCCTTTACAAATTATAAATTTTATTTTTCCTATAACTCATATCCTCTTTCTATCATCTCCCCCCCCCCTGACGGATGGCAACTCATCTTGCTCCCTCATGGCTTATCGGCTGGCGACGCCCTTGTTTATTCTGTATGCGTTCCTGTATCGCTGGACGGATCATGCTAAAATTTTCAGAGTGTATCCGTGTTGTTCAGACGAAAGTTATAAGGTATGGCTAAGTTTTCTACCCCCCCCCCTTCCATCAAGAAATATCGGGTTTTAACAAAATTAAACGTAAAAATTTAAATAAAATGATTACTATGGTAAATATTTTATTAATTTCTGGCGAAAGTAAATACACCGCGTTCTGTTATTTCACTTTTTCGGTTACTGAAATCATTACACCTGCATATGGCATCATCTAAACATACAAGTCGCGCTCCTAGCTTAATTACAGTACTCATTGCGGGGAGTTAAAAAAAAAAACAGTAGTGTTTTCTCTTATTCTTTACAGAGAAATAAAAAATCTTGCAACGGAATTTTTAATATTTGCTATTTATATTCAAATTTGAAATCATTATTCAATTACTGTTATTTTGATTTTATGGTAATAAATTAACTTTAATAAAATGCTTGAGACAGAGAGGTCAGAAGAAAGATGTTCTTTTAAATGTGTAATTATGAGAGATCACTTCGAAATGATGTCTATGTGTGTTGTTTAATTAAGCGAAACTCTTTGTTAGATCACAACAGACAGGTTATAGAAAGACCGATAATCTTCAACTAAACGTGAAACATGAACGCTACTTTTTGTTGGACGGTGATAAACATGTTTCCCCCAAAAGAGAGAAAGAATCTTCTTTTTTCTTTTTTTTTTTTTTTTGGGCTCGTCAAACAAGGCCTTCACCTAGAAACAAATAGTAAGGATAGAAGTCGGTTATATTTTAATCCGAACAGAAATTTTTGCTAAACTCAGAATCTTAAAAAAAAAAATTGTTTTAATTTCCAAGTATAGATGTAAAGAGAGCGAAGCCGTGGGTAACAGGAAGCAAGACTGGAAACCGTTCGAGATGCACCACTCAAGTCCGGTCATCTGAAACAAACGAGTAACGGGAAGCAAGGATGGAAACTGTATTTTTGGTATTTCCTATAGCGGGAATGTTGTTTGTACTCAAATTTCCTTAACTACTATTGTTCATTGTTGTGATAGTAAATTAATTTTAATTAAACGGGTTGAAAAATATGTAAGTGAAGAAGATGTTCTCATAGATGTGTAATTATCGGAGATCGTCCTGTGTAAATATAACTTGGTCTCTTCAAAATGATGGCTGTTTGTGTGCTGGTTTAGTTGAGCGAAACTTTTTGTTAGATCACGACAGACAGGTTATATAGAAAGATCGATAATCTTTAATTAAACGTGGAACATGAAAACCAGTTTTTGTCGGACGGTGGTAAACATCTTTCACCCAAAAGAGAGAAAGAATCTTTATATAAATTAAATTCCATATATAAGAAAAATGTATTTATGAATTCCAAAGTACAAATTTAAATTAATAACATTAAAATTAATTTTTTATTTGTTTTTGTTTGTATAGTAGTGCATGTTATTGTATGTTTTCAATGTTTTTCCGCCTCTTAGAAAAGTATCGGGGAAAAAATCAAGATGCGCCACTGATTTATAAGTAAGTCTTGTATACCTTTCACAATGTAGTACACTCAACGACACTGATAAGAGTAGGGACGTCAATTTCTCTCTCTCTCTCTCTCGGGCACCCATTACATGGGATGTATGAAATTTTTAGAAAAATAAAAGGAAAAATAATATAAAATAAAAATAAAACATAAAAATAATTTAGAATAATTAGTGCGAGTGCGAATGCGCGCGTGCCTGGAACTATTGTCGGTTGGACGGCCAATCACCAGTGACCAAGGATTAAAAGATCGACCCGATCGGGTCGCCCTCAGCGGTCACGGCGGAAAGGCGGGAGAAATTTAGAATTACAGAAAAAGGATTTTTTTACGAAAATCAGTGGCTTTTTTACCTTTGAGCAGTGCCGTTTCTACCTTTGAAGAGTTCCTTTTTTTACCTTCGGGGGAGTTTACGTTCTACCTTCGCTAAGGTTACCCGTGTTTATAGAAGTGACGCCAGTTAAAATTTTTGCTGTTGATTAAAGTTTAAAAATTGAGTTCGCGATCAATCGTCAACAAAAGTGTCCGATATTCGCCAGAAAAGTAAAACTATCGTATCTTGATCAATTTAAATAATACCGAGTACGGATAACCACCGACAATAGTGGTGATACGTAGCGTTTTGTGTTATACTGATTTTGATCATTTTAATCGTTATTTGCGGAATTATTATTGTGTTTTTCAGCGGTCATACCGAAAGATAAGTGTGTCACGTTTCCTTTAATACATCGTCTTATACAAATTTCAACTAAAAATGTTCATCTATATTAATAATCGCTATCTCGAATAATTTAATTAAAAATCTAAATAAATAAAATCCACCAGCATAAAACCTCGTGGTTGGCATCCCTGTGGACGTAAGCGGCTAATACCGTTACAATATATATGCATACATGTGCGTGTGTGTCAGTGTGGTTTGTTATAATATCATTATTCAGTGCAGAGACAGTAATAACTGAAAATCTCATGCAAAATAAAAATACTTCTGATTGCATCGGTCGATATGAAGAATTGCGCGGTTTGTAATTGTTGTTCTAGAGACTGGTCTTAGTTTTCTTTCTGTAAAACTGTTAGAAAAAATACCTATTTTTTTTCTACTTTGAACTTTTTCTATTTTTTAACAAATCGGAAGCAAACTCGCAGAATTGAACGACGACGGTGGAGTGAGCATTAGTGTAATGTGCGCGCGAAACGATTTAAGCGGGAAAAAGAGGAGAAGGGAAAAAGTTGTTATTTCGCGTTCATATTGACGCTGATTTGTGGGAAATAAATCGGTAGTAGCTGTCAACAGGTTCCATGAAAGATGTGTGAAACTTAAGACGAGGCATGTAGCCGCCGGCGGAGATGCTGTTAAGGTGGCGAGAGAGCTTTCGAGTTTTCGAGAATTCGCGCGCCTACAGTCTGCAGACTGGCGAAGGGAGTAATGAATTCCAGTTCTATTATAGTACGTCGCTAGGGAGCAGACAAGACGCGAACGGTGCGTCAAATTTCCCGATGGAAACGAACAACACAATTCGGCTTCGGTTTACAATTACCGCGTGACAGCTTCAGTTAACAATTAGGTTGTCACTCATATAGTATAGAACAAATTACAACAAAAGCATCTCTCATTTATTGTGTTCTACGATGATGAGTCGTCGGGTTCCTTAACAGAGCATCGTTTTGTTCTCGTGCTTTGTACGAGAAGGCCTATATGTGTATTAACTTGGTGCGCGCTTCTGTGTCTGCGTGTACCGAACGGCGCAAGAGAGATAGGCGCAGAGATGCGGTCGCGAGGAGCCGAGAGAGCGCGACTTGGCCGAGGCGCGTAAGTGTACATGGTAGTAGGGGCGGTAGCAAAGTCGGACGTAATATGCGCCGGCATATATGTCGGGCAGAGCGGTAGAGGAGTTTTGACAGGTCTTGCGCAGATGAAGGATGGTTATAAGTGAGAAGGTTCGCGGACCGGTAACGGATGGGGGTGTCAGTTATTAACCAACATGTCGCCTTGATTAATGGTTAATCGTGTTTCCTGCTATCTAGACGGCCGACAGCGCGAATGCTTTTTTTCTCGCTGTCAGGCTGCCTGCATGCACTGGGCTGCCAGCACTTTTTTGACTAATGCGATAACTCAAAGCATCCATCTTCTGCTGTGTGCTACCTGATATCATCAATTATAAGCCCGGACCGACTAACTACCGCTTCGTCCGCTCCGGCAGCGCCTTCTTCTAGCCGTTCTCGAAGCGCTTACTTGACGCGACGACTAGAGGTTACCACTGTCATTTGTAAGGACGTAACGAAAGTGGTTTTCCTGCGCTTTTGACAACATAATGCGACGTTTCCAAGTGTTATTTATCATCTGGTTACAACACTGGCAAACCGTCCGACATACCGTGCTCGCCGTACTCATTGTTTGCAACACAAACACGCGGCTTCCTCGTAAACTGCGACAGGAGACCGCCTAATAGAAACGGTCACATCGGAGGACGTACGCGAACCGGCCGATAAACACACAAAGAAGATCGCCTAAATATGTGTGCGCGGCTCCGTTGACAGCCGGCCTCCTAGCCTGGCCAACTCCGATCGTTCCATCTCCGTCAATCATAATAGTCTTCATTTTTCCTATTTACCTTTCCGCTCCCCGGCGTCCCGCTCGTTTCTTCGGCGTTCCTTCTTCACCTTGTTTCCGTTGTTGTTCTCTTCGCAAAACCATCATCGAATTGACGTTTATAAAGAGAAACAAATAGCTAAGCTAATTTTACAGAGACTTCATTTCTGCGTGTCGCTCGCCTCTCGCAGTCGTCTTGCACCACGTCGCCCGCCCTTCGGCCACCGTCATCGCATTATCCGGACTTAAATCGGCCGCGCCGCTAGCCGGTCCCAACCTGCCCGGCCGATCTGACAATCCTCTTTAGCTTTTCGTGAAATTTTACGCATTTTCAGTTTTGTTCTCGTTTGCAAACTGCACGGCGATAATAAATCATCGCCGTGCGCGGTACACGCCTTTTCCCCGACGCACTTTTACCTCGTTAACGACATCTGATCCATCAACGACAAAAGTGGCGGCGTATCAGACGCTCGCAAAGAACTCCCCGGCATAGATGTGTGTAACAGATAGGAAATGGTAATATAAATGATTAGCGGACGCGTCGGAAGAAACATTGCCTACATGTGTGTCGTGGCGAAAATTTCGCGGCTAAACTTAATTTACGTCAGCCGACGTGGTGATCGATGTTCACTGTCCCTTCTGACGCGCGCTATCAAGATTTGCGCGGAAAGATTTTGGCGCGATTCTCGGACCGATGTTAAAAGTTTGTTCTTTTCGCGCCATTTTCTCAAGATGCGCTGCTCCATGCCACAGCGGGGTCACTTTTACGGGACTTTTCATCGTTACTCTTAAATCGATATTAAAATCCGCTACATCTTCGAAAACGATTTTCCGCGCACCTGTTCGGGTTCGTAATTTTGTGTACGTAAATTTGTTACTCGTTTTCTATTATATGTTCGGCAAAACTCGGCAAAGTGAGGCCTACATGTAGGGTCATCCTCGTACAAATTAATAAATAGAAAAAAAGAAAAGATAACTTATTTTTTAACGTATCGATGTATTTTTGCAGCATCCGGGGCTATAAATGTGATAAAATTACCGCATTTGTCTGCCTTTTTAAATTCAAAATACGTCATAAATAATTGTACGTCACAAATAATTGTAAGTCACAAATAATTGTACATCACAAATAATTGTACGTCACAGTTTTCCATAACAAATACGCTATAAGAATGGATAGCAGATATACAACTGGCGTTTTAAGAGGATAAATATTTACAACGGAATCAAAAAAAAAAGGAAAAAGTTAAATTCTACACGGGGCAGAAACAAAACAGAAAAATATTATAAAGATACAAGATTGGCCGAGAATAAATCGTAACTGGAATCAAAAAAAGAGATACAAATAACGGAAAGATCTCGGTGATTTGTCGCTACCGCTGAAAGAGCATCACGCAGCCACAGTCAACTGATAACGAACGCACGGTTAAAAGTAAATTAAAACGAATTAGAACATCGCACGAGCATACTTATAGTCTTGCACCTTGCAAGAAACACGGGTTACAGATGAAAATTTAAGAAAAAACTGCAGAATATTCAAGGGGACCCAGAAAAAATAAGCTAATGATAAGAATGTCTCATATAGGAACAATATTTTGCGTCAGTCAGGAAATATTGAATTCGCTAGTAGACTTGAAATTTTCGCGTGCAAAAAATACCAAAACGTGTACTATAATTAGTGAAAAAGGCGATAAAAGAAACCTGGAAAATATATTAGGCACTGCTGCGATGTGTTGGAAGAACGAATAGGTAATGCTCAAGTTAGAAAATTCGCTGAAGCTTTCAAATCCCCATTCTCTGAACGTTCTTCTAACCTCGACCTTTTCCCTGCTATGCTAGTCTTTCATCATCTATCGATCCAAATTTCGTCCCTAACTGTGACGAGCTTTATTCTTTCCCTTCTGCACAAAATTCTTTTTTCCACTTTCAATATTAACGAATTGAAGTCTGTTCTTTTAAACTCTACCGGTCCTACACCGGGTCTAGACGATATTCCATATATTGCCCTTAAAAATCTGTCTGAGCAGTCCCTTGTGTTCCTCCTCGAGCTCTTTAATTCTTTCTTCATTCTTATCCCTAAGAAAAATTCCTCTTCAGGCCCTCTATATCATTTCCTTGGGATCATGTTTTAGGAAATTTTTTGAAAGTACGCTGAACAAAGCGTCTTGTTTGGTGGCTGGAACATAATAATTTACTTTCTTTTAATATGTTTGGTTTTTGGGCCAGGCATTGGCTCTGCCGATTGTATGAGCTTCTTTGATTCCTGTATTTATAAATCTTTCATTTACAAACAGTGTTGACAGTTGCTTCTTTTATTGATGTCTCTTCAGCCTTCGACAACGTTCATTTGTGCCAATACTGAGAGATGCAATAGCAGCAATTAATCTTCCGTTCAAATTCACCTCCCTTACAATTAATCTTATGATGAATCGTCCTCTCCATTTTTCCTTTCCGGTGTCTCAAGCTCCAAGAAGTGATTTCCGTGGTTTTCCCCGAGGTTTCTCTCTCAATTCTACTCTTTTTAACATCTACACTATTGCTATAGCATCTCTTCCCTTAAACTCGCATTTCCTTATTCTTTGCTGATGATATTATTATTTTTTCCTCTTCTTGCGATATCGCAGCTGCCAACGAGGCGCTTAATTCTTCTCTGGTTACGCTACAACATTCTTTGTCGTCTGTTCATCTTTCTGCTTCTCCTTCCAAATTTTCTTGCATGGTTTTCACTCTGTGTCCGTATAATCCAGCTTCTGTTAATATTTCTCTGAATCGGATGCCTCTTCCTCGTGTTAGTTGCTTCTGCTATCTTGGAATTTACCTTAATAATTAACTAACCTTTTAGAAGAATATTATCCTTTCTCGTTCCGCCATTAAAAGACTGAACTTGCTGACGTCCTTATCACCAGCCAGATGGGGAGGCGATCCTCTTGTACTCATTTCCTGTTTATTATTCGCTGCAAGTTTGATTACTGTTCATTTATCAATGGTTGTGCCTCCAAATCACTTCTTTCTAAATTGGCTAGAATACAGAATTCCAGTCTCCGTCTATATCTCGGTGCTGTTAAATCCTCTCCTATTTCAGCAATGCTTGCTGAATCTAATACATCTCTTTCAGTTCGAAGATCTTATTTAGGCTATATCGTTTTCTTTCTAAACATGTACCTTGCATTTCCGCTCAACTTATCCCTTCCTACATTTGCATCGCTAGAAATTGGCATTTTGTTCCTAATAAAATTCCCATCTTAGCCCTTATATATCGTCGTCTTAGTTGTTTTTCATCCCATTTTATTTCCCATAATAATCTCCCGTACTTTTCGTTTAATTATTTTGATCCTTCCAAAGTATATTTTCTTTCTAATTCCTCCAGGTGCCCCAGGCGGTTATTAAACAGGAATTTCACACCACTATCAGTTCTATCTTTCCTTTTCATGTACACACTTATCTTCACTGACGGCTTTAGGGAGTCTAGTGGTGTCGGGGGGCTTCCTTTATTCTGCCCGATTTTATCTTTTTCGAATTCTTCCGCCTTTCTGTTCTATTTTCACAAATGAATTAATGACTATCCTATATGCGATTACTCATATATTTCCTCCAATCGTAACTTCTCTCATTATCAGATATAATATCCGACTCCGAGAGTGCCCTTCAGGCTATCAGTTTACCTCTTCCCCCTCCCTCTTCAAACTTCATCATTCTTCGTGTAAGATCTCTTATTTACAATCTTTCATTTCATCGCTCTATCCGCGTTGATCTGCTGATCGAGAATAATGAAATGGGACGGATGCTTTAGTTCAAGTTGCTGCCCGTTTCCGCTTTTACTTTAAAAAGGTCCCTAGTACTAATCTATTATCCTTAAGTAAGAAATTTCACTTCAAACTTGTACCCTTCCTCCTTTACCAATAATCGCTCCTTTTACCTCTCAATTCAACCTACCTGCTAATCATTGATTCTCAGAATTCCCTTCTCTTCTACGTTCTGTTATTGTCCCTATTATTCGCCTAAGCTTAAATCACACTTTATTGTCCTCTTGACGATATCGTCTCTGTTTGGTTTCCTCTCCTTAATGTGTCCTCTTTATTCCATTTTTTTTTTCTTCTTGTTTAGGTTTTTCCCTAGGCTTGCCAATAATAGGCGATTACCCATCAACACGTGTACATAGAAGCAATTAGGAGTCAGAAGGAATGGAATCTGACAAAGAACGCTATACCAAGGATGGAGAAACAATGCCAATCAACGTCGAAAAATGCCAAACATATACATCCTGAAAAGAAAAGGAATGACACTGCCGAAGGTTAAAAGGAGTTAGCCGTCGCATATCATGGCCACATCTGCAATTATAGAGCCCACAGTACAAACGGACAAACAGCCTACAAATAATTAAGGAAGAAGAAACACGGGATGTTTAACAAGCAATTAGAGCCATCAAGCATCAAAGCTATATAGACCACAGCGCTTAACGTACCGTAAGCAATTATCCGAAAGTTCAATGACTTAGAACATCACTATAGAGCTAAGTTTATAGTTGTTAATTATGAAAAATTGAATAATAGTTATGGCGACGACTGCGAAAACAGCGCATGCTGTCAAAAAGAAACGAATAGAATTTACACCCAGTACTACAGCCACACTGCAACAGCAGCACCCGCGGTACTGCCTGACAAGGAGTTCACTATCTAACATTAGGGCCGCAAAGTTAACTACAAGCTATGTGCATGTTCGTAACTGTAATTGCAACATCAGTGCGTGCTCTTCGTTTAGAGCAGTGGTTCATTGAAAGGTCCTCTCTATTCTAATGAAGCAGTTGTCTGTGATGCTAATCACATTTTCTTCGAGTGTTCTGCTCTTTCTGCGGAACGCTCTTCCCTTTATTTACTGCTCTTAAAATGGTTCCTTTATTTCAGTTATTTCCGAACGAATGAAGTTTCAATTAGTTAACTCTTCTTCCTATTGTTTCTGGGTAAGATCGCTGGTTGACGCCCCCCTTCCAAAAAAAAAAAAATAGTTAGAAAAGAAATTTAGAAAACTTGTAGGGAAATGCCCGACGCACAAAAGAACAAATAAGAACAGTAAACGATTAATTAATCTCTGTCGTATGTTTGGTTTCAAATTATCATCTGCGGCTTTAAGAAATTCCCCAAAAAAAAAAAAAAAAGGGAAATGGAAATCTCCATATAAATTATATTAGGGGTACTTCAAGCTGATCATCTGTCGAGATAATGAGAAAGAATCAAAAGAAAATCGTGAAAGTTAGAAAAGGCATTAATTCGGACTATTTTCTGACAATGATAAACATGATTAAGTTCATTTTAAAAAGCTATTCAAGTAGGAAATGGTTAATAAATTATACAAGGAAAGAAAAGCTTGAACAATATGGCGAAAAGATCAAGGAAATATAATGTCGTATAGCTGATAGAACTTACGTAAAGGAACGTAAGAAACAGCAATAGAAATGGTTTCGTTGAATAGTGGAAAAAACATGGCTAGTAGAGTGAAACTTTGTTCTCGAGCAAAAAGTTTAAAGTGTCAAAAAAAAACAAAAAATAATAAACGACTTATGATCATTTTAGAAACTGAAGAAAATCAACGATAAAGAGTGTAAGGAATACAAAGAGAAAATTTGAAAAGTTCCAACTAAAGAAAATGGGAGACAGCTTCCATTTAAGTCTGCAACAAAAGGAAATAACATTAAGTCCTAAGTATTTAAAAAGTTAGACGAGAAATTAGCGCACCTAATAATGATAAGGGTAATTGTATTTGAAAAATTACTAAAAATACTGATAAACCTAATTATAAAAGTATGTGTGCGAAAAATTCGAATAGCTCCAAACAGAAAAAGAGTTAAAATTGTAAAACATCAAAGAGTCGAAAATCGATGAAGCTCCAAAGGAGGACAGCAGTGGAACTAATGAAACTAGCTGATGAACCGATAAAACTAAAGCTAACGATACTGCCGGAACAAGTTTAAAGAATTGGGTAAGATACCGCAAGAATGGAAGTGTACATTAACACATCTGTTATATAATATAGAGCAAATGTCTCTTCTTTCTGCAGCGAATAAAGTCCTATCAGTGCTATTGTTAAATCGAGTGGAAAATAAAATAGAGAACCTGGCTGAACACCAAGTGTTAAATTGATAAAGTTCAATAGAAATAATACGAGAATTCGATGTAGATCAAAAAATCGACAAAATTAATAAAAAAAAAACGGCACCGGAGAATACAGTAAAATTAAAGTAACTGGAAAACTTTCAGGTATCTAAGTGCAGCTATTCAGCAAAATAGCCGAGATCAAAAAAACTCAAAATAAAGGCGATGTGAAAATTGAAAATGGATTTTCAATTAACGTGAAACACACACGGCAATAAATGATAAGGCACGCTGCAATATATGTACAATTATTAAACTGGAATAGCTAAGTGCTTAACCTTTCATCACTCGCACCTATATTTCTAGCGCAACTGGTCGGTGCTTTGTACAACACCCGTGTTTTTTAGTATAAACTGAATTTCATTTTTTTAACATGTTATTCGCTTAATATTATTTTGAGTAATGAAATAAATGTTTATAAATTAATTATTCATAAATACAAATTACTGCTGGTTTTATTAAATGTTACAAATAACAATAATAATAATAATAATAATAATAATAATAATAATAATAATAATAAATGTTTAGTGAAGTAGTAATGTTACTATAATCGTTAGTTTGGTAATTAAAATTAGAAATAAAATATAACGAAATAAAAATTTTTGGTATCTTATATTTGCTACGAAGTTTTAATGTTCTTCTCCATTGCAAGTGATGCACGTAACCTCCCGCATTAATAGCATGCGCCACGTTCTCTTTTCCGGGGTGATCCGTTTTCCAGTTCTTCTGTTAAGCGGGTTCTTCTGAAGTTGAACCGTATTTTGATTGTAAGTATATCCTCAAATCTGTCGGCAGAGATATCATTTTTGATCTCATTTGTAGGTGTTCATTCATCAGTTCGGTACACAATGTACTCAAGAAAAATGTCTTCGCAGTATATGTCTGCCATCCGATTTCACCATACACAGTATATATTACTTACGCATTAATACTTTTAATACCCCTGCTATATTCATCAAAGCATAGAAAATTCTTAGTGGCTATCTCCTTGTCATTCTCGCGGCGCTTTATTTTGAACAAAGTTTATCAACAGTATCTACACCACCTTTCGTCATATTGTAATCGTGTATAATTTCGGGTTTATTTGATAAGTTATTGATTTCTCTACAATCATACATAGTTGACAATAAAATCACTGCGTGATTCTTTTTTCTTGCATATGAAACTAGTGTTTTGCCTTTTTAATATCCAAAATACGATGATCTAACTTCTCTTGTTTTATTCGGAAGAAATTCTAGCGGTATTTCTTTTTTATTTTTTCTTATTAGTGTCAATTTTGTTTCAAGCAAATAATCAGCAAGTTGTATACCAATTATTAGTGGTTACATTTCTATTTGAATTTTCAATTGTAGCTACTAATCTTTTTTGCAATTCCTTTCGGAGTATTTTCTGCTTCGTACGGACCCGAATGGTTGTTTGTCTACGTATATTGCTAAATTCTGCGAATATAAAGTTTTAGCATCACACATTGCAAATATCTTTATTCCATATTTTGCCGATTTACTCGGAATACGTTGTATCCAAGAACACCGGCCTCTAAATGGGTGTAGCATTTCATCAATAGTAACGTATTCATTCGTGTTATAACACTTTTTTTTTATTTGTAGCAAAAGCATCAAAAGTTGAACGTATTGCTGCTAACTTATCAGTTTTACGTCGTTTTGCAATCATCAAATCGCATGCATCTTAGAATAAACAGAAATCGTCTGTAGCTCAATGATGCTCGAAGTAACTGCATTCCCAATTTGAAATAAAGTACCAAAAAAAAAAAAAACGGCCATTATCTCATCCTGCATGTAGGACTACAATTCCTGTTACGAGAATAACGTGCCTGCTTTTGCATTATATGCATATTTGTAAATTTCTCACTACTTTGTCAATCATACACAAATCGATCATTTTTATAATAAATGCCTGACTTGCTGAAATCACATCTCGTGAAAATTGCTTTGATCAAGTAATTTGATTATATTTTCCTGTTTTGGTTTTGATGTTTTTGCCAAAGGACTTTTTTTGCCAACGTCTATTTTCCCATGTGAAATCGCTGATCTTCAGGAGTTTCGGCAGTTTCTTCGTCGTTGTCACCGTCTTGCCCACTATCAGTTTCGTCGACGTTTTTGCGAATATCTTCTTCACTTAGATCACTGTCACTATCATCCAGTAACACTGTATTTTCTTTATTCGACAATTCTTGTAGTAAACGAGAGGTATATCATCAAGATTTATATATTCCACCCTAAATAAATTATTCCTGTATTCAGAATACTTTTCAGATTATGGTGTGGTATATATGTGTGAATGGAAACCCAAGAAAATTCTAAATTCAAATAATACTTACATGATTTTCCGTATATATGTATCCAAAAGAACGGCTTAAAACGGCGTATTTATATGTAAAAAAATTATTACCTAAACGGTCGTCACACGTTATATTTTGTGCAACAGTACAGACTGGTCCCAGAATTTTATTATTTACCGAACGACAACACAAAACAAACTGTCGGTAATGATTTTTTTTTTTTTTTGCTACAGATTCTAGTTGAAGAATAGATATGCACATGTGACCGGAAATGTATATCCGGTGTTAGCTACAGTAAAATAATGCCGAGTGTTGGACAAAATACGGTGGAATATTAAAGGTCTCTGGTTGACGAGCCCAAAAAAAAAGAAAAAATTTTAAATAGACTGACTTATATCAGAGTATAAGGAGAGAAAAATCGTAAGAAAAATTCTTAACCCGAAGAAAGAAGGGTAAATTTTCAATGCCCCCCCTCCCGCCAAAAAAAAAAAGCTGGCTTTTCACGAATTGTGTGCTGAAAAAATGCGGAAGCAACAAAACGGATTTTGACTACTTTGCGAGATTCGAGTCCAAGGTGGTTCGCCAATACAAAAAGGGACCTATTAGCAAAGATAACAACACTAAAGATGAAAGAATTTAAAGGTTTCGAAGAAAATGCAATCTGAGAAGTGGGCAAAAGTGGACTGTGAAGAAATAATGAAATATTTGCAAATTTGTTTGTTTGCACTTTCTTCGAAACCTTTAAATTCTTTCATCTTTAGTGTTGATAGTAACGCAGTATAAACATTTTTGGACAGTAATGGTGGACCAACACTTAAGATGGGACATACATATGGAATACATTGCAAAGAAAATAGGAGCAGTTTTACCAGCTTTATATACATTAAAGAAATATGCAACAAATGAAACATTAAAAGTAGTTCATTTTGCGCTAGTAGAATCGAGGATCAGATATGGAATTCAGGCATAATGATGAGGAAAGTGTACTCGGGGAAAATAAATAAACTGCAAATTAAATGTTTGAAATTAATAGGAAATCCTTAAGGGGAAAAACTGAAAGGGAAATAATTAAAAAAGGAAGATGAGCATAAGACGAATGTACTTATTACTGAAGATATGGGAGTACATATTAACAGAAAGGAAAATCGAATTGGAGGAAAGAATAAACACAGAATACCAGTTGAGGGAAAAACTTACGTACCAACTGCCGTTAGCAAGAACAAAGATGGGGGAGCAAACGGATAAATATATTACAACTCACGATGCTGAACAAAATACCCAAAGAAATAATAGAGAAGGAAAGAATAGGGGAACGAAAAAGGAAAATAAAGGAATGGTTTCAGGAAGAAGAAAATACAAAAAAAATAATAAACATAAAATAAAATGACAAGGCGCAACAAAAAAACTGAAGAAAAAAAAACATCGAATATAGAAGATAGAAATAAATTATTAAGTATTGATAAGTAAAAAGATAGATTAAGACTAGTAAATATTACACGATTATGTGTATGTATAAGTTAATTTAAGATGGTTAAGTGTTCAATAGGATAATTCGTCGACAAGCGTTTTAGCTTGACGAAAGTTTTGTATGTAAAAAATAACAAATACGTATTTTCCAAAAAAAAAAAAAAAAAACTTTCCTATCGAGAAAACGGAAAAGTTAATTGTTCTTTTTTATATTTCAGCTCAGAAGTACCTCTCACATACTCGGAGATAAAGATTGGTTTCTCGATATGGTTTTGTCGATATCATACCAGTTTTTTTTTTTTTTTTTTTTTCTGCGGGGAGTATTAATTTCTGCCGTATGTAAAAACTAATACTCGTTTTAGGATAAACCGTTTTAGCTCAGCAGCTTGTTAATTGATTTCTTAGATAGTCTCAATACGAAAATGTTGAAAATTAGTAATTTTTTTAATCGCCTTGAAATATTTTTATTTACATATAGAAAGAAAAAACAAACCTCCTCCAGATGATACTATAAACGAAAAATCCACAGAGAAAAAAAAAAACTGGAAACAACTCTACGCGATTCTGTTCCTAACCGTTGGAGAAAACGAACGGTCAATCACATCAGGGTCCTTGAAAAATAAGAAGAACTGGTAAGAATACCTTTTCCACCGTTCCTTAATCTCTGTCCGCTGACATCTCATCCAGATATTTTCTGTCCCGGCGACTTTTCTTTTTCATTTTATGCTTTTCTCAAAATGTTAGCTGTCCAGCATGTGTTTTCTATCCTAGACTTGACGCTGATGACTCGCGCATATTTACGCACTCGTTTTCCGTGTTTGCCGCTAACTGCATCCGATAATTAATAATTCGACAAAGGCGCCGCTTGAAATTCATTACGTCAACAATGTTTCGTCGCGACATCTTTATTTATTACGTGAGAGCTGTTCACATTGTTTACCTTTATCTCCAGCCTCTGGACTACTTGCTAATATCAACGCGTGCAACTGTTACAGCGAAAAATATTTCAATGTCACTCTTTTTTTTCCGGTTCAGTAACTTTCTCGAATCATGAGAACCGGTTACAACTTTATTGCGCATGCGGCTTCAGCAACACGACTTAACTCTACTCGTACATCTAAATTTAATCCGGTTACGTGATACGTCAATTATTATCTTTCTTTTATTCTGCTTTCCGTACCTATACGCGCACATTCATCAGCGAATAATTTACATAGAATGACAACAGAAGTATTAACTTTTTCCTCCATAGTGTACGAACGCTAAACATGCAACGCACGTATTTTATAAAATCACCCTACTGGCTTAGCTGCATAAAATTATTATTATTCTCGTATTTTTACCCCCAGTCTACTGACGAAACGTGATCTGCTCAATATACACTTATTTTCCTAACGAAGATAAATTATCCGGATTAGATTTGACGATTTATTTCACACGCTTTACAATGGAGCTGTTCGTTTCAACCATTACGGCACGCATATGGTACGAAGCGAAAAAAATCTTGAACGCGATATTATTAAGAACCATTTTCGGATACTTCGATTATTTTAATTAAGAAGCTAAAATTATCTCGCATTATAATGCTTCATTGTCTACCTGTTTATTGTGTCTCAAACTAAAGTTCAGTCAAGCATGATGTTTCATGCGCTGAGGATTCCGTACGTTAAGTTAAAGATAACTCTATAAATTTACGTTTACATAATATTAAATTCAAAACCAAGAAATATAATTTTTGGTGCCGCAAAGAGGCAGAGACACGACATTTTTCGCGCTTTTTGGAACTTTCCGCCGCCACCTTCAAAAGTTTTGCTAAGGAAATGAAATTTACTTTAGCCGGCAAATAACGATCTTTCCAACAATTTATCACATGCACCTGAAAAAAAAATATTTAATTCAAAACTTTAGAGCTTTCAGCGTTCCCAGAGCTTAAATGTAAAGTTGTAAGTTCGGCATTAGTTTTCCTATAAAGCGCTCCTTGGTTCTATAACTTTTTTACTCGAGCTATTGCTTTTGTGAACATCCGTTTTTTTTGTTTTTTTTTGGCTGATTTTAGCCCTAAAGGGGAGGAGTCTGTATAATTTTTTAACCGTAATTTTTTTTGTTTTTATGAAAAAGGTTCCGTATTTTGTTTTATACATTGAATTTCACTTTTAAGGAGTTATTTAAGGATGATTCTTGAGTTCGTTTTAAATCCTATATTACATATTCTTGCCGGGTTTTTGTAGGTTTTTTGTCTCCCGTTTTGTAATAATCGGTAACTTGAAGTTACAGATTGTGTTAAAAAGAATTTTAATTGTAATTTATTATGATACGATTTTAATAAGTCAAACCGTTTGTGAGTTATTGCATATTTTAAGTGAATATTTTTCTCGTTTCTGGGCCATCTTATTAGGTATGTGTACAGAATCCTAAAAAGGGTAATGTGCGCATGGGCTTAACATTTTTGCAGCGTTTTTTTTTTTATTATTTTCTATTTAAAGTAACAAGAAAAAGAAAGAAAATACTTCTGTAAAACTATTTTGATAATATTATATAGTTTTTGAAAAATAAAAAAAGTTTCTTCTTAGTGTATTTACATGTTTAAATAAAATATATATATATACATGGGTATATGTATATATATGTATGTGTATATTATATATATATATGTATACATGACTCCAAAAAGTAGCTCAAACATTCAACTTCACCAAAAAGTTGGGATAAGCAATATTGAGGGGAGGTTTTCATCAAAGTCGACGAAAAAACCGAAAGCTTCCCAAATGGAGCAGTATGAAGTCGAGGAAGGATTGATGTACAGGCCTAGAATTACTGATAAGCCAAAAGGTACATTTTTTTGCCATTTAATCGAAAAATTCGTGTACCGAAATTTTAAACGCATTTTTCTCGAATCAATGTTTTTGAAACTGGGCGGTACGATATTTCAAAAACTACTGAATATATCGCTATTTTTTTTATTTTTTTTAGATTAAATTTATTGGAGGACAAACCTAAAAAATTATGATATTTATTATTATTTTTTTACAGCACTTTGAAGAGTGGAAAAAAACGCGAAAAAACCAAACTAAAATTTGCATGTCCACCATTTTCCCAATTTTTGACTTTTTGTTAGTTTTATAGGTGCAACCTCCGACAAATGTAATATATTTCATAAAAATTTTTTGATTTCTGATTTCAGATAATATTTACAAGTGCTACAGTGCCGCCCACTTGGAGGATACCTTTTTTTTTTTGATGCGGTCATGTTTCAGCATAAATAAACAATTACTATTATATTACTTTTTTATTAAAAATAATTTTCATACATACTTTAAGATCTATTAAATAAGTATCAAAAAAAAATTGAGTTCTTTATTTACTTCCTTCCATGAAAAAAAAATTCGAGAAAATCGTGTAATTTTTGGGTCACCAGATGAGAACCTCTCCTCCTGAAGCTGTAATTCAGAATACTAATTTAAAATAAGTTTCTCTAACAGCTGTTTTTGAATAATCTTTAAGACATCAAATTGTAACACGAAAGTTACACTTCAGGACATTTTAATATTATTTTAATAGTGAGGTGGATTTTTTATTTTTGACATTTCGTGCAATTTTCCATTTTCTCTTTTGTCAACAGCTACGATGTTGTTATTTTTCTTTATAAATACGTAAACTGGTAAAATGGAACACTGGACGATAGACACAGCTGCGCATATTTTATCCTTGAACTAGTTTTCTTAGACGCTTCGGTGCGTATTTCGTCCTTGAAGTTAATTTTCGTAAGTATTCTTACAATCGTCCATTTCTTTCAACATTCGTTTTATTTCTCTTATATATCTCCGTTAATATTTAAAACTCATAATTTCCCCGGTTCCCCTAATTTTTGTTTCCTGTTCCATCGTTAGAACTTCAGTACCTCGGTATCACATACTTCTGCACTTTCGCGTATTCTCGTATTACTTCAGTATCTCGTTATCTCGAGATCGTTAAAAGTTACAGTAAACTGTATTACTTGGCACTACATTTCTTTGCGCCGTGTAAGATGTTGATCACGTTGTGTACGTTTCATGCTAACAAAAATAGTGCGAACTCCCCCAGTTGATAGGGAACTAATACTTCCGTTGGCCTTTCTACCATTTACCGCCTCTTCTATAGTTGCGCACACATCTTCTACGCATATAATAACGCGGATACAATTCTGTTGCAGTTTTGCATTTCGAAACTATATATGTCAACAGCATCAAATGTTGCGGAACGCCTATCATGTGTTTAGTTGACGAGCAACTAGTTCTCCAAATTTTTCTTTAAAAATACGTAACGAAATAAAAAGTTTGATAAATCGATTTTTCAACTTGCAAATGTTACCGCTCGTATTATCGTCATTTTTCAACAGAATTTTTTCCGCCTTTGAATAGTACACATTTGTATCTCTGTGTTTTCAGGACATTATCCAGCGCTGTTCATTTATGTAAACAAATAAATTTCTCCTTTTCTGATAATTATTCCTTTTATCTGTCTGTTCAATCTAGACTTCCTGTCAATCCGTGGTTCTCTCCGTTTCCTTCACTTCATCGTTCTGTTGTTGTCTCCATTATTCAACTACGTTTTTAAGCTCCATACTCTACTATACCATACTCTCTTTTTTGTTTCTCGTTGCTTTCCTCTCCGTAATGTCCACTCAAACGAAGCGCCTGTTTTCAATTCGCCAGTCATGTGTTTATTAAGTGTTCATCTCTTTCTGTCGAGCATTCTCTATTTAAATTTTCGCGACTTGATCTACTCCGTATTGCGCCTCTTACATCTTACCTCTTTAATAAATATTTAAAGCTTTCACAGTGAATACTCATAATAAATGTCCTTTTAAACACAGTTGTTTCCGAAAATTATTTATTATCCTATCTCTTTCTCCACACATTATTATTCCAATTATTTGTTCCTTCCTACTAGCAACATTTGATATCGTGTAAAGGTATAATTGATTCCTCCCTTTTCTAATTATTTCTGAGTGAAGGTCCCCATGATTGACCCCCCCCCCCACCCAAAATAGAAAGAGAAAAAACATGACAGATAAAGTTGTTAACCGCAACGTCACAAATAGGTTATTATCGAGATATTACCTTGAAGACAAGTGGAATTTCTCGTTATACACATATTTCTGTGCAGGAAGAATTTTGCATGTAATAACTCTCAACCAAGCAAGAGTGTTTACATTTTATTTCATTTTATTTTTTACATTTAAAATTACCTGAATACTCAAATTTGAAGAAAATAGGTCCTATGATAAAGTAGTTATTTAAATATGGGAGAGACTAAGAAAACGGAAATCGATGAAATAGGATAAAATTCAGAAAAGGTGTTTGAAACTTATACTACCCCTCTGGAAGCGAAACAACTCTAGATGAACTTGGTGGAAGGAAAACAATGAAATGTCTCCCAAGATATAATTTTACTATTATAGATACTTGAATTTAATAGCGATAATATAAAATTACCATCCAGGCAAAAAACTCGAATAACAAGATTACAAAGTAAAATATATATTACATTTATCACAGAGGAGCAATCTATGAATTGTTAATAGAGATGATTCAGTTTTAATTAAATTAATAAGTACCATCCCCAATCATATTTTAAACGAAAAAAGAATCGGAGTGTGGAAAAGGAAGAAATGGCTGAAAGAGATTGAAAACCAAACCATGTCCCGAATTTTTCCATTTTATGTTGCTCATTTTTGCATTTATTTGTTTATATATTTTTTTCTTTGTTTTTTTTAGTCTTTCCTCTTCATTTTCTTTCCTTTTTTCGTTATTTTTCTGCTCGTACCTCTCAAAGAAGATCATGTATCCCTCAAGGGCGTCGACAGCCGATGAGCCAAGGGAGGACAAGATGATAGAAAGAGGATATGAGTTATAGGAGAAATAAAATTTATAAGTTGTAAAAGCTTAATATTTTATTAAACAAGAATAAAATCTTAATTAAAACATAATTTTCACGGGTTTCTGATAAAAGTCTTTCAAATTGTCCGTGATTACGCGCCTATGAATACTCATCATGGCAGTTGATTAAAAAGTTTCAAGGCTCCAAGGGGGGGAGGGCAGCTGCCCCCCTGATGACGCCCATATGTATCCGGTACTTTGAATATATAAGCTATCTTCATGTATTGTGCATAGATGCGTAATTACAATTAGTGTACGTATGCGTATATTTATATATATATATATATATATATATTTACTGGGACATATATTAGTTTAAGTTTCTTTTTAATTTATATAATAAGAATGAATAGTTTGTAATTTGTTTTGATTTGAATGAACGATAATAAGAGTGTCGGGCGCTCACGCAACGGGCAAAATTAACCATGCGAGACCCACAACATATTTGCAAAAATAAAAAAAAAAAAATATTATTTTTTCCCGAATATGTAGAAGTTTTTTTGTTTTCAGTTGAATGAACTGTTTTTCATTTCAGTAATACGAGCGCCCTCTAAGAGTCGCTGATGGAACTATATTACAGTTAAATTCTAAAAACAGTTATTCTCATTTCCAACGGATGCATTTGCCTCTTTAAGAGATTTTATATCATAAATGGTTTGCGCGTTTCAAATTATTACAAATAGAAAAATAATGTTTTACAGTTATAGTGATGGGAATCGACTTGAAAAAAAGTGTCTACATTCAATATATACTCAAGAATAACGTTAAAAATTAATATAAAAATCGTGTTATTGTGTTCCAGAATTAAACTTTTTCAGATGTAAGCGGTACTGAAATGTTCAAATTTTTTATGTTGTGATCCCCAACGTACATTATATACAAAACTTGATCTTTCAGGAGAACATTCCATGTACCTGTAGATAATAGCTCTCTACGACAATTCTTGCGACGGAATCGGTTTTAATTGGCAAAGCCATTTTTAAACGTTACATCGATATAAAAAAGTTAAACAAAAATATCGCGTAATTTTTCATATATGTATATATCTCTTGCGTAAAAATAAGACACAATCGTTCATATGATAATTCTAAACAAAGCAATCTGATTATGTAATCGCGATCGATCGTTGAATCAGAAGATGATTTGTCGTATTCTATTTTATTTGTCCAATATTAGTTTTCAACATACACGTATGCAAAATGGCCCGTTTTTTGTTGTAATTATGCAAACTAGCAAAATATTAAATATAAGCTTCAGTTCAAATCACTGTCTGCGTCTTCTATAGTTACTGCCGAACTATTCTGGTAGACAAAATCTGCAGGTTTATTCCGAAAGCTTTAAACTGTAGTGGGAAATTTATTCTATGTTCGGATAAATGGACTTTTAGTTTCTGAGTTATTGTCAAACCGATATATAAAAAAGGACCCCAAATTCAATTTGAAAATTATCGTTCAATAACAACAGTTATGCCTGTAATAGCTAAAATATTAGAACATTACATTGATAAACGTTTAAGAAATTATGTGGAAAAAAACAACTTACTCTACGAATATCAACGCGGTTTTAGAGAAAAAAGATCCACGATAACATTACTAAGATCGATTGTAAATAAGATAAATATGGGACCGTCGATGAGAAACCAATTTCCAATTACATTTATTGACCTATCTAAAGCGTTTGACTTAGTTGACCATGAAAATTACTGATTAAGGAATTGGGAAATTTAGGCATTATAAATAATCGGCTAGAGTGGTTTAAGAATTACATAAAAAAGATAGGAAGAGTATAGTAAAAATCACAGAGAATAAAAGTAATGAAAAAGCTATTCAATGCGGAGTAGGTCAGTATTGGCCCCTATTCTCTTCTTAATTTACACTAACTCGTTACATAAGCATATTAAAAATTCAAAGGTATATGTGTTTTGCCGATGATATTGCCTTATTAATGGAGCACAAGAATTTAGAAATAGCGGAAGGATTATTACAAGAGGATATAGATAATTTTAGTAAATGGGCACATGATAGGAAGTTACGTATAAATATAAATAAATCTAAATTAGTGCGCATTCGGAATAGTACTAAACATATGACACACGCGACCCGCGAATTACCCTCCATAATAATGATTGCGTACACGAACTTCATTTAAATAACAATCCGCATTTGTGTTGATGCCCACCGCTTGAGGAAGTAAAAATTTTTAAATATCTAGGTATATATGTATACTGATAAATCCTTGAACTAGAAAAAAAAAATTCAAAGTTTACATTCGAAAATAAGACAGTCAATTCCAGCTTTATATAAAATAAAACAGGTTCTAGCGTATCGCGCATTATATGGAATTCAAATATGGAGTGAGCCTAGGGATTTTTACGCTGCTGTATTGTCGCTTTACGGTCGTAAGATGTCTTGGTACCAGAAATTCTGGCAGTACAACTAACTATGTATTAGTGTAAATTAATCTCAAAATGAAAACGAGCAGAAGTAATCCTAATCCTTACGCATTTAGAACTATTGTACAGGAGATTATTAATAAAATATAATTACTAAGTAAAATACTTTATTTTTCTGTCAAGTGTTTTTTTTTTTTTTAATTGATCCCTCCCTCCCGCGGAAAAACTAGCCTAGGTACGCCTATGGGAGTGAGGCTAAGGAAACGGAAATAAATAAAATAAGCAAAACGCGGGAAAACTCTGGACAATGTAGCTAGATGTTACAGTCTAGTTTTGAGTGTTCACTTTTCTTTCATCCTTGCTGCTACCACATGTCCATATTCCCGAAAATTGAATGCGATAATTTCTGGTAATTGTTTGTAGGTTGCAAAATCGTCACTGCTATCCGACTTTAATGATACGAGTGCCGTGCGCATATCAGCAACCGTTTTGCGGGTGATATTAATTAGCTTGCTATTCAAGCTCTTGCAGCACAATAAATAGTTGTTGGAAGAATTGACGCTTCAAAAATGAAAAAATAATTTTTATGAGAGCAAACTCGAGCTGCTAACAACCTTTTTCTTTAATTTTTAATTCTTGCCGTTAAAAATGTTCTTCAGTTTTTTCGTTTGTAGTTTGCAAGTGACCAAGTGGTTTTCGCGACACAACAAGAAAGAAGTTTTTCACGTTAAAAAAAGAGAAAGTAATGATAATAGATTTAAAAAGCAGATAAAAATGAATTAATTTTAAATTATCCTAATTTTGCAAAAATTTATTAGCAATTTTTAATCGTGTACACTATCGTGCAACAACCAATAAACTCATTGATAAACCGCTGATGAATGACCGGAAAAGAATATATTGCAAATAATAATTTCTCGATTGTAAAAAATATTTATATTTCTTGTTTTTTAGGATTCCGTACACATATAATGTACGGAATCCTAATAATCTGGTTCAGAAACGAGAATAATATTAAATTAAAATATGCAATATCTCACAAACGGTTTGACGAAATAAAATTGGATCATACATTACAATTAAAATTCTTTCTAACACAATCTATAACTTCAAGTTACCGATTATTACCTCGGGCGACAAAAAACCGACAAGAACATATAATGTGGAATTTCGAAACAAACTCAAAAATCAACCTTAAAAAATTCATAACTCATCGGCCGTATATAATAGAATTGAAAAAATTAGCGTACGGACTAGCTTTATTTTAGTACATTTCGTTATGGATCCATAAATAGCTCCACGAGCGATTTTTATACGGCGTTTTACTTCTCCTTCCGAATCACCGTTATTTCCTATGAACGACCCTTTTATCTCATATCTAGATACACATTGTCTTCATTCACAGGCGACTCATTTCCTATCACCATTATTTTTGTTTCGGCATTATATTTATCCCAAGGCCGTATGAGAGACCAATAGTCTGTAATCTCTCCCCAGTAGTTCTTTCATTTCATTAATATCTGTGGCGATTAATGTGATACATCGTCTGCATACTGTAGATTTGAGTATTTATAATCTCCTATTGATAGGCCCATTGATGCAACACCCTTCTCATGATGTACTCCGAGCATAGGTTGAATAGAACTGGTGATAAAATACATCCGTGTCAAACACCTTTTCTCGTATGAAATTCGTTACTTTGTATATCTGTCTATTCTAACGACGTTACTGTTAGTTTCGTATAGGCATTAAATTAACCATATGTATGGGTGCTCCCATTTCTGTAAGTATTAACCATAATTTCAAATCAAATCAAATTTATTTTTTAAAATTTGCACAATGAAATAACTAAACTAAATTAAATTAAATTAAATATTAAACCGCTTATGCACTTGGGTTGCGCGAGTAGCGAAAATATAATATTAATGTACCATACGCTAAATATGTGTTAAATATTCAAAGAATGTATGTATAACTTCAAAGAAGTAAATGCAATCCGCAAATTTTAGAAACACAATAATTTAGCATTTGCTTACAGTCTGAGTTCTGCATTCGAGCAAAATTAATCGACCTAAGGAAATAAAATTTACCTTCTTAAAACCATGTTATTCAGTAATATAAAAAAAATAATAATAATCTCACTCATACCCTAAAAACCCGTGAACTATCGCAAGCTTCAACGGTAATATATATTCAATAAAAGTAAGATATAAAAACTATTGTTAAAACTCAATGACTAACTATTTAAACAAAGAATATCAATATACTAAATTAATTAATTAAGTACAGCTTAACATTGCAATAAAAAACGCAAAAGCAATTTAAGGTAATAACGATAATATAACGCGATTAATTCATAACTTCATAACAACAAAGAAAAAGCTTATACAATACCATAAGTGTTGCAACGAGGTAAATTAAACTAATTTCCACCTCGCGTTTTTACATTAAATTTATCATCTTTGTTTTTCCCTACGAATAATTATAAATTCGTAACACTTAGAATCCTACTGACATCTGCATGCTGCTTACTAGAACTTATTTATTTATTTGTTGATTTTTGTAAATTGATTATCGACGACAGACGGTAATTTGCTGCGTTTTCCCAATGAATAATTCCATATGATAAGGTTGGCTGGTATAATGCCAAGTATAGAGTTCGTAATTGACTCTAATCAAAGAATTGCTCTAAGTAGTAAAATAAATAATTTAACTTTCTTAACTTAGCCGATAAATGTGGTAAAAGCTTTTATCTCGTAGGCTCTCTCTATCTATCTATGTATATATATATATATATATATATATATATATATATATAGATATATATTATCATTCCAGCGTATTTTTAATTGATCCCATGTATGTTGAGTGAGATTGCTGTAAACTAAATACTTAGTATCTTATCTACATCGGATTGTATTAATTTTTGTAGCACATTAGGAAATTGGGAGCTTACCAAAAGCGCAGTGTCATCTGCATAGCAAACAATTTTTCCTGCTACATTTAAATCACAAAGGTCGTTTATGTAAATTAGGAACAATATAGGACCCAGAATGCTACCCTGTGATACGCCGTATTTTTGTAATAGACTGCCACTCAGAACGCTATTTATTTTCGTAATAAATTTTCTGTCAGAAAGATATGATTGCAACCAATCATAAATAAAACCACCAAACCCACACGCATACAATTTTTTTAGTAATATATTTCGATCGACCATCGGCGTACCGAAGGGCGGGATTGGGAGGTTCAAACCCCTCCTAAAATAGATTTTTACGTTGCTGTATTGTCGCTTTACGGTAGTAAGATGTATTAGTACCAGGCATTCTGACAGTAAAACTAACTATGTATTAATGTAAATTATTCTCCAAATTAAAACGAATCTTAATACTTACGCATTTAGAACTATTGTACAAGAGATTATTAATAAAATAGCATAGTATTCGCATCAACACGGACGTTCCTACCACATAAAACATTCCCCGAGATATTATCAAACTCCCAAACAGCGACATACTCAATCATTCATTTTCTTAAAATAAACAGAATAGCTAAAGTAATATAGTCACAAGCCCCGCACAGTGTGCCGTGATAGCCGCATCAGTTAAATACGGTACACTGAAGCTTAGAGAATTCAATAAAATAAAAAAAAATAAAAATATATAATTACTAAGTAATATCCCTTTTTTCTATCAAGTGTTTTTTTTTTTAAATTGATCGACCCCTCTTAGCTTTAGGCACTTTTCAAAAATTTTAGGAAAGGTTGACGATAGGCAGATCGGTCTGTAATTCGACATGTCAGATACATTACCGCTTTTGTACGCAGGCGTAATAATACGAAGTTTTAAGATGTCAGGAAATTTACCTGACTTTATTGATTCATTTAATAAATAGGTTATAATGGTTTAATGAAAAAATCAATATTCTCTCTTTTATTAGAGTAATTGATATACCATCAAACCCATAGGAACGTTTATTGGGAAGTGAATATATTGCATTTCTGACATCACTTTCGAAAAAGTCAACAAACGCGAAGGACTTGTAACTTTGCTTAAGTGTCTTTGATACGTATGAACCAAAATTTTTATTATTCTTCTATTTTCTAACTGCATTTAGAAAGTAATTGTTAAAACAATTCGCTGCGTATAATTCATTTTCAGTTACTGTGAAAACTGTGTCGTCACTTTATCTCCCTTAATATAGTTTCTTTACTTCCTAATAACTGCTTAAATAGCGTCTAATATTTATTTTTTTTGAGGGGGGGGTGACACTATACTCCTGCAGTTTTTGGGAATAATACTTTCTTTTGTTATTCGTATTAGTTTCTACAATTCTCTAGAAACTGATTTATAGCGCTCACTTAAATCATTGTCTGCTGCATTTCTTCTTTTTAAAATATAAAGCGAATCTTTTTCTCCGATAGTATGGAAATTTTAGAGGGTATCCCTATAGACAGGAAGGACTTGTGCATAATAAGTCAGCTGTACTGGAAGCAAACAGCTGAGATACGAATCGAAAGCGTAACATCGGAGGATATAGAAATTAAAAAAGGAGTTCGACAGGGATGTGTACTGTCTCCTCTGCTTTTTAATTTATATGCCGAAGCAATATTCAGAGAAGCGCTTGATGAGAATGACGGGTTGATCAAGGTAAATGGAGTCACAATTAATAATATTCGATACGCAGATGACTGTCTCATTATAGCTGATAGTCAGGAGGAATTTCAAAAAATAATGAACAAACTGATAGACTATAGCAAAGCTTATGGGCTCACCATCAACAGCTCTAAAACAAAAGTAATAGTGTTATTTAAATACTATACCCATTATCAGTAATTTTACATACCAAAATATTTCGAAACTGAATTTAATCATACAACGAATGTAACGAAATGTAAGATTAATGTGTAACCTGCCGGAAATGAAAAGAAACAAACTGGATGATCGGAAAAAATAACTAATTTGCAAACAGAGTTCATAGGTTTGGGAATAAGCCGGAAAGGATATGTAAACTCGAATATTAATGCCGCCACCATTAAAGTTACCTTTAAAAATAAGCATTTCCGCTGAAGCTCTGATGAGTTCAACAGAAATAAAATAATCGCTAAAACTAAAAACAATAAATAAGATAATAGCATCGTAGAGGGGCATAAATATTTAGATATATAAATTAAATTAAGAAATAACATTTGAAAATTCACCACCGGTCATCCGGATATTTTTCCCAAAACCAGCGATTTCTTCAAAGTGATACGTATAATCGGCGCTCTCTCATCCCTCCTGGCAAAATATTTTCCATCTTTTGCTCAGACGAATCTCCAGTTTCTACTAAATCTCAAAGTTTTAGCTTCGCGTAATGACTTTGAATTAGTCGGAGTCAAATATTCGTATACGTAAAAGGGATTCTTTGCATCCGCACCCTGGTAAAGCCGATGTCGCTCAAGGAATTCCGCAACAACTCGAAATTTTTTTCTCTGCGACAAAAGCGAACCGTAATATTTTCCGAACTTTGCCGCGGCGAATTTTTTAGCCTATGGCAAACGTCCACATCAGACTCTGTAATTTTGGTTCCATTGACCTCTCCAATTTTTGTTAATATCTCAGATACATTCTCCTGCGGGGATGTAGGAATATTTTTGCCAGAATCACATTATTCTTCCTGGTATGCTGCTCCAGCTGCTCGATTCGGCTGTGCAGCTCGTTGTTTTGTTTATTCAGCTCGGAGTTTTCACTAATTTCGCCTGAGACATGTTTATAATGTTTCGACGTTTTATAATTTTTTAACGAGATTTTCGGTAAGCTTGTATAATGGCGCAATTACGTCCTTAATAATAATTTTAATAGTGTCTCTACCAATCGCTTTGCAAGCTTGGCAGCTCTGGAGCCGTTTCTAGCAGCTTTTCCCATACGGCCCAAAAAAACACGACAGGTAACGCCGCCGCAGTCGAGATGAAATTCACCCTCACAGACGGAGCATGTTAAAAATTCATCATCAACGGCTACAAGCTGGCAACACTTACTGCATTTTTCCTCCATATGTCGAAAGCCAACAAAAATTATTATTTTTTTTCGGACCGACTTTTAAATTACAAGTTTACTCTTTAAAGCAGAAGTTAATTATAGCTCAAATTAACCATCAGCAGACGTACCGTAGTTACCAATTATAAAAACGGATAAATTGAACCTACCCAGCAAAAGTATAACCAGATTTATAACTTATTTATTTATAGTTCACTAGATAATCACTAAAGCTGACAGACAAAAATTTGATCCATATTACATAGTCAAAAGTTTCATTAAAATCAATAAAGAACTACTAGCATCTCCTGTTTTCGAGCCTTTTCTATGATTTATCTTAGGTTCATTGTTAGTTCACGAGTGTCCCTTCATGAAACCCGCTTGTTCATCCGCAACTTGTTTATGCATGGACCCATAAATTAGGCTGTTTAGTATGCGCAGTATTATTTTGCTTGCATGCGGAATGAATGGAATTTTTCTGTAATTTTCGCACTTTTGTTCTTTTCCCTTTTTTTGAAAAGTGGGGCATATACCGATGTGCACCGAATTTTGGCCATCTTCCAGTTCTCGAGATAGAATTGCATGAATTTTATCTATAGCCGATATTGCTGTCAACTTTATGACTTCCGCCGGAATTTCATCTACACCGACTGCCCTCTAATTACTCCCCCTAGACATACTGGTGTCTTCTATTTCAGCTTTTAAAATTTCTGCTTCTTAGACTGCGGACTGGTTCGTTACCTAAATATCTGTGTAATTGTGTACAAATCTTTCCAATATTCTCTTCATACCATTGCAATTTCGTTTTACGATTAGTAATTAGTTGTTCTTGTTTGTTTTCAAATGCCCGTGAGTTTTCTCTTGAAGTAGTCCCTACACTTAGAAATCTTACTTTCTTATATAGATCTTTAGATTCATTTTTCCCTCGTGATTTTGCATTTCCTGGCATACGGAATTAACGAATTTATTTTTGTCCTTCTTGCAGTTATTTTTAATTTTCTTATTGATTAACCGAAGTTGTTCTTCCGCTCTCGGGCGTTTAACTATATCTCTACGTTTGTTTATAAGTTCCATTGTTTCTTCCGATAGCCATGGTTTTCTTCTTTGTATTCGCGGTTGAGTTTCTTCTGATTTTTAACCTGTCTTTATTACCCGAGTTTTAAACTTTTCCAGCTAGATTTTTTAGAAGCATCTATAATCGACGATAGTTTCCGGAATTCGTGCAAGAATCCTTCTTTATTCGAAATCACCAATCTTGGTCGTAAATGTGCTCCTTTTTTTTAACAGTTTTATTCTGCCGTATAATTCCATCATCAATAATTTGTGATCACTTCCACATACTGCTCCACGGATGTCCTCCAACGTTTATTGATTAAGATATAGAGTCTACCTGATTTCTGCATTAATTACACCTGGTGCCTCCCATGTGCTCAGTCTGCGTGCATGATGTTTGAACGTGGTACTGATTTTTGTTAGGTAGTTATCGATTGCGAAATAAACCAAGCGTTCTCGTTCATTACGCTGACCCAAACCATACTCGGCAATTATTCCGCGTATGTGTTCTTGGCCCATCAAGCTACCAATTTCGGCATTGAAGTCCTTCATTGTGATTGGAATTTCTCTATTCGATATTTAATCAATCTATTCTTGCATATCCATGTGCAAAGTTTCAATTTCCTCTTCTATAGCACTGACCGCAGGTGCACAACCCGGTATTATATTTATTGTTATTGGTTTCATATTTAATCAAAGTACCAGAATTCGGTCATTCTTGGCATTGTAGCCTGTGACTAAATGGTTTATTTTCTAATTTATTATAATTGCAACCCCATTTACGCTATCGTTTTCATCACTTGCGCAATATTCCATACTATCATCCGTTGAAAAATGTCCATTATGCTGACAATAGTGAGTTTCTGTCAGATCGCATATTTGAATTTTGTATTGCTGTAATTCCATTTCAACGATTTTTAGTTTTCCAAGTTGAAGTAACCCTCTGACAGTCCACGTGGCAATCATATATTTGTTATTTAAAAATATACCAATAGCATCATTTCCATATGGTACCTGGGTAGTCATACCGATATGGCAGGTCGCATATTTCACATTTTGATCATCCCGGGCATCAGGACGCCGAGTGCCAGTCGGAGCATGTGGCAAACGATCAAATCCTACTTGTTCCATGATCATGATTTTTTTCGAGAGACAGACAACTCCAGTGGTTTCCCGTTGCCTGCTGGAGGATTTTCTGTCGGGGCTTACTCCCTTAACCGAAAAGACCCCCTGTTTGGAGGCGCCGAATACTCGCCTACTCGTTCTGAATTGATATTTATCTATCCGACAGGGACACATTGTCGCGAACTAGTTTTGTTGTTACTGCAGTGAAAAGCTTAACGGTATTTGTTCGTAGGAACACCTTCGGCAGGTGGACCTCCATCCGTTTTTCTATCAGCGGTATATTGTGAGTTCCGATATAGCCTTCCTAATCAGCGCTAAGCTTGCCGAAATAGGAAATTACTACCCCGCACGACGTGGATATACAGAACTCCCGTGACTGTTGTTTCGTTTCTCCGCCGGTGGGCTAGCACCGTATTTGACGATTGAGTGACTACTTATTAAAGAAGGTAACTCTAGTATTATAACAACCTGTGCCCCGCAGGGCGGACATGTGATATATAGTTAGATCGCTATTTGTCGAAAACGAAATCGTATTTTATTTCCTTAGCGAAACTTTCGAAGTTGAAAAAAAGTTCAAAAAATGGCATGTAGCCCCTCTTGCGGCGCGAGTATTATAGCTGAAAGTTTTGAACAAGTTTAAAAATATTCGTTTCTCCGTATATTTCTATAGTATGGAACATTTGGATTTTTCCAACTTTAAAATTAGACCTTCGGGAAGCCGAAAGCTCGAAATTTTTGAAAAAAATACTTTTTTTTCCCGGACGTGTGATATATTGTTAGAAAGATCGTCATTTGTCGAGAATTGAACCGTATTTCATTTCCATAACGAAACTTTCAAAGTTAACGAAAAGTATAAAAAAGCATGATAATCGTCGTATATATCTTCCTCTTTGTAGCGCAAAAATCTGAAAATTCTTCGTTTTGAGTATTATGTAAATTATAGTTATGTTTAACTTAACATACGGAATCCTCAGCGCATGAAACATTATGCTTGACTGAACTTATTTTTATAATTCAAATCTATTCCTCCATTTTTTAAAAAGTTGAACCACGCGCAATGACGCATTTCCCAAGTGTTTAGAGTATACAACAAAATCTAGTGATAGCCCAATGGGCTAGGTATATAGATTAGCAAAAAAAAAAAAAAAATTATGTACGAAACCTGTATGCCGAATTAAAAAGACATACTGACATACAAATGATGTTAATGTCTGTAATAATGTTTAATATTTCATACCGGAATTTTATCGAAAATATATTAAAAGTAATATCGTTGCCTTTTTTCAAAATGATATTCCAAATATCTTCTAAGAATCGTGTAATGGGGGAGGAGTCTAACAAAACCTTCTCGGTAAGTAAGTCTGCTGGGGTTCAAGAGAAAACGTTTAATAAATATGTGTCAACGATCTATATAACTGTACATAGTTCCCCACACGTATATATTTGTTTAAAAAGTTCTCTTTTTCCTTATTAGAGACATATATATATATATATATATATATATATATATATATACATATATATATATACATATGTAAATATATCACAAGATCTTCAGTTTCGATGACTTCGACAATTTAACAAAACAATTAATATTTAAGTAAATTTATTCGAGGTTTGTTTCCGTTCAATTTTCAACATTTTGCAGATAAATATTCCTGATTAAACCGGTCATTCAACGTAATACAGCAAACAGCTGACCACAGGGCAAACGAACGACACAACCGGTTCCGCATGTGATTGTCTCAATATTCAAGGTCGCCACGAGTTTGTATTTTTATTATTACCTTTTCCGAACCAACCGAACGAAATAGTCAGATAATGTATTTATTTTCTCTAGAATTCTCTTCTGAACTTACACTTATTCATAAACATTCTCCGGAAGAGCTATCTCGAACAAAAACATTTCAGACTTCACAGACAGATAGCTCTCGCTTAAATTTATTAACAGTTTAGTCGTCGTCACCTGTATAGTCGAATGTTGATAATGATTCGGGCGCATTTTATATGAAAAATTGATCGCGTGCCCGGCGATGTTTTTGTTTATTACACTCCGGTTGTAAACATTGTTTATCTCCGCTGTTCAGTTTATCGATATATACATGTACTTCAGAGCTGTGTTGTTTGCCTGCGTTCCTTGAAAAATATTCCCAAGTCATTGTTTAACAATTACCGTCTAATCTCGGACTGGTTATTATTGTCGGATTTTCACGCGTCTCTTTACGTAATGTAGTTCGTGAAAATCGCGTTTTAGTTTTTATTTTTACTGAGTTAAATTAACCGGTCTAAAATGTGTATGTGACGAAGATTGATATTTACCGTTATTACTGCAAAATAATTTAAATCGAATTTTTTCTAATAATGAGTATTATGATAAATTTGTAATTTATTTTTTTTTTTTTTTGTTCATCTGAAGACAGAGGAAATTCCGATAGCCATTAAGATTATTCGAAGGTAAGTATAAACCTGTATTGAAAAAAATTAAATTATTAGCGGTTCCTCCGAGTGTTTTTCTAAATTCAGTTTTAAACTAGAAAACAAGTTCAGTCAAGCATGATGTTTCATGCGCTGAGGATTCCGTAAGTTAAGTTAAAGATAACTCTGTAATTTATATTTATATCCAAGAAATTTGATTTTTCACGCCGCAAAAAGGCGGAGACACGCCATTTTTCGCGCTTTTTTGAACTTTCTGTCAAAAGTTTCGCCAAAAAATGAAATTTCATTTAGCCGACAAATAACGATCTTTCCAACGATTTATCACATGCCCGGGAAAAAACGACGATACTTTTTTTTAAAATCTCGAGCTTTCGGCGCCCCCAGAGCCTGATTTTTACGTTAGAAACCTGGACGTTGCAAGCTAGAGAAATATTCGGGAATGCACATATTTTTAATCTTGTTCAAAATTTTTAGCTATAATGACAAAAACGGGATGGCTCTGTACATCAGTTCTCAGAGTTTTTTGAACTTTTCGTCAACTTTGAATGTTTTGTTAAGGAAATGAAATACGGTTTCTTTTAGCCGGCAAATATCGATCTTTCTAACGATATAATGATAATAATAATTCCTAATGATTTCGATCTTGAAAAATACCAAGCTTGTAAACCAGTTATCAGTGGTTGCATTTCTACATGAACCTTTGATTGCTAAAACCATTCTCTCCACTACGTCCAATGGACAATTACTAACAGCGTCAATAAATCCTTGATAGATGGTTGCTTCTTTTTCCAGAATCATTTAATTGTAGATGAGCTGAATGGCTGCAATGAGAAACTAAGTCAGAAAATTCCGACTACATTCGAAGCAAAAAGTTCTAAATCTAAACGGTTTCAACTTTTTAAATTTCAACCGCATATCTGCTTCTCTATAATAGGTTTGCGTGCTGTGTAATTCTGAGAATTTTATCTAATCTAATTAGCGGATATCGTTATTATTTCTATATAGCTGAACGATCTCTTTAGTTCATCATATCTGTTAATGATACAGATTTTTACCATATAGTAAGTAAATTTAAATACATCGCTATAAACAATTATTTAATTTTTAAATACCCGACGCGTTTCGAAGACAAAGCTTCATGATCATTGGAGTTATTTTTGAATACGACGCAAACTATATTTTCTTCGAATGTTCAGCTCTTCTCCCGGCTCCTTACAGTGCTTCCATTATCCTTTCTTTCCGTCTCCATCAATTATTCTCTTACGTTATTCCTTTGTTCTTTCCATCTCCTATCGCCTCAGAATTTAATTTCTTAGCATAATACACTTATAAGTGAATTCAGAGTTTTTTTTATATCGTGACTCTTGCATCGACTCGAAAGCGAAGTATTTCTCTGCAATTACGGTCATTTCTAATGCGGGGAGAATTTTCGAAAAATGATTTTCATTATCACTATGACTACACAATGGTAATTTTGTTTTTCGAAGAAAAATTACGAATTTTAAAATCGAAATAAGCCCCTTCTATGTATTTTTCTGCATTTGTAACAAATCCGCTGTATCTCGATTTACCTTTCTCCAAATACAGTTTGTCAATAATAATTTTTCCGAGTTCACCTATTTCTGCAGTCAACTTTTTGAAATTTTACGAAGAATACTTAACTAAAGCTTCTATCGCAACATACGATTCTCGTTTACAAAAAACCTTTTTCACATCAGTAAGGACCAACCATTTATGTGTTTTTAAATGTTTTTTACTAACATAATTTTTTAATTTTTAATTTTTACGGAAAATGGTAATGGCTTTCTTTTTGATTTTTTAATGTAATTTAATTCGAATTGTTCGTAAAGTATTTCGAACGAAACAGTTTTTATTTATGTTGCGAAATAAAAATTAAAAATAAATAAGACAAAAGATTAAAAATATTTCGATAACAAGAAATTATTGAAAAATGATGCTCCCTTTTAACAAAAAAATTAACATCAATTTTTATTTTCGTTAAAATTGTTTCATATATCTTTAAAAAAAAAATTTCTTTATTTTGGGGGGAGTTCGTCTACAATGGCCCAAAAGCAAAAGAAAAAAGACGCAAGAGACATCTTTACACGATCAGAGGTAACCGACAAAAAAGAAAAGGCCTGGACAACAGACGGAGAAGGAAGGGAGAGAATGAACGAATCACTGTATGGAGTGGGAATAAAAATTTGTAAAAGGGAGGAGTAGAAAGCAGCTTGATCGGTTACAAGAGACGAACACCCCAAACATTATGTTATCAGAATCACACACAAATTGGATATTGGAGGGGCGCAATGGACAAAAAGAAGACGGCACAAGAGAGTAACGAAAAAGCATGGAAGGAAGCAAACTGTGCTCAAAGCGCAGGCGGCAGATCGCAGAAATGTTTGAGCGATGCTTGGAAGGAAAGTCAAGAAACCAGGAGAAGCGAGGAAGGAAAGGCTGAATAGACAAGAAAAAGGAATCCGGGTTGTAGAATGAGGAGACGTAAGATTCGAATGAGCAGCTGCAGACAGAAGGGTAATATTGGAAGAAGAGAAAACAGGAAGAAACATACCGGAAGAAGAAGATAACCAAGCTAATAAGTCAACTAACTCATTACCCTCAATTCCGGCATGACCCGGTATCCAAAAGAAGTCCGTATGGATTACCTGAAAAAGAAAAGAAATCATGAATCAAGAAGCGAATAAGAAAATAACGTAGTCGGTTGAGTGAAGAAGGAGAGGAGATGTGAATTTCTTCGATTTCAAACATTTTACTAAAAACGGGAAAAACTACCCCTGGAAAAATAATACAATAGACAACGGAAAATATTAAACAGAGAAACTGAAAGTTATAGATGGGATAAAAATTTTGTATTTTAAATATTAAAAAAGAAACAAGTAGGGTAGTAAGCAAAAATAACAATATCGCAGGATCCAGTTATTGTCCTAATCTCGTATTGACGTAACAGCACCCCCTGTAAGTAGACTTTGCTGAAAAATTCATGCAGCATTTCCTACTCAAACATGGTCGTCATGAATTCTCGTTATGACATTTTTTTTTTTTTATCACTGCTAAGAAACAGACCTGTGTTTTTTTTTTGTTTCTTGAAAAAATATGTTTTTAATATTTCTATGATCACCATAACATAGTTAATCATAATTTTTTCTGTCTCTTCTTTGTATATACTTTGTTCGCTACTTCCCTTCTTTTTTTACCGTTTGTTCAAATGCTTCAAAAATAAAGTATAATTTTTCAAAACTTTCTTTCGTCTTATTTTGTTATTTATTTTTATCATTTCTGCGCTGATCATTTGCAGTCTCACATGTGTCACGCAAAAATATTAGAAACTCAAAATTGCAGTGAAATTTGGTTAAAAACCTTAATGTTTCCTAAAAAGTTTATACAATAGAAACTTGGTTTCGTTCTTCCTTAGATCCTGCAGCGTGGGAAAGAGGAGCCTTAAACTTTTCTTGTCGGCGGAAAATGTTTGAATCGGAAGTGCGAAATCTCTTTCATCTGGCTTCCCAAATGAGGGCTAGAAAATTCTTTTTATATGATACCTATGAGCCAGGGACCTTTTATTAGTACAACTAGTCTACAAATTCTTTTCAACAATTCTGATTATACAAAATGTTTGATTAAATTAACGTTTAACTGAAATGTTTTTTTCCTTTTTTTTTTTTTTTTTTTAATTATTTCAGTTTGTCGTAACAACCGGGACAAACGTATTATTCGCTCTAAGGAACGTCCTTAGAAATACCTGCAAGCTGGGACTGATTAAAAGAAATATGATATGGGTTTATTTAATTCGTTGAATGGATTCCCTACTCCTGGACTTATTAATTTCATAACTCGGTGTATGGTGACGTTTTGTATTTTACTGGTAGCTTTCATTATAAATGGTAAGTTGTTTTTATCAACATGTTCGAAACACATTTTTGTTTCACTCTTTAGGAACAACGTACATCGATATTGGTATTCGGCATTTTTTAAGAGAAAATAATTGCTCTTGGAAAATACCAACAGCGATAAATTTTTATCGAGCCTTTTTGGTTTGAAAAAGTTTTGTCCGATCATCTTTGCGGAGGGAAAAATCAAGTTTATTTAATCGATCAAACGTATACACCCATTTCGAACAGTGGAAGTAATTAAAGAAGATATTAAACAATAAAAAATAAATATCGAGAAATTTAAAAGAAATTATTATATTTTACGAAAATAATATAATTGTTTTTTTCCAGCAATTTTGCAATTAGCTCTGGGCTATCTAGCAATTTTTTAAACGCAATATGACTGATCTGTGGAGCTCATTTTCCAGCGACAGGGATTTCCGCTATCTGTATTTTAATACTTTTTAATTATCACTGTTCATTTATAATAAATCTGTCGGGTTTTTTAATCGTCTGATTTCTGTCGAATTGTCTAGTAAACCAATGGCTAAAATATTTTTGTGATAATATCTAGTTTAACATGGATTTCCGAACTATTTCTTGTATTTGTTCTTTTACAGCTTTAACCGGCAAATCTATGTGCAGTGTGTGAGATTATTTACATACCACGGGGCGTCTGCAATTGTTCTTAGTGCTTTACTTTGGAAACGCTGTATTATCGCTATATTACTGTGTTTAGCACAGCACCACAGTTGACTTCCATACGCTACCATATAGGTTTTAGAATTTGATTATGCAATAGTAATTTATTCTCCAGCGATAGTTCGGATTTTCTTCCTATGAGTCATAATATATTCCTAAACTTTATATTCAGTTCATTCCATTTTTTAACTATATTGCTTTTCCATGTTAGTTGTGTTTGTCCAAATGGATTCCGAGATATTTTGCTGATTCCTTAACCGGAATTATCTGACTGTTGATATGAATATTTTTGCTATTGCAGAATTTTTTATTTGTAAATATTACACGGGTAGATTTTTTCTCGTCGATTACTTGAACCATATTAAAAGTGTATTAATAGCTGATTGTAGGTTTATTGCGACATTTTCTAGCGACAAATCTGAACATATCACTGTTGTATCATCCTCGAAAGTGGGCTATTTCTGCGTTATTTGGCATACCCCAGCTGCATAAATTAGGTAAAGAACCGGTCCTAATATGCTACCTTGAGGTACATCAGCTTTTATTGGAACATCATCGGCGTTCCGCTTTTGAGAGACAAAGATAATTTTGACAGCCGACAAAATGACGCTTTTGAGGGACAACTAAAATGACATCGTTTATATATTCAGCATTGATGAAAATATTACAAGTATGTTTGAATTTTATTTTTATGAATACAGAAGGTAGCAACTGTGTTATGATTCAAAACTATTTACATCAAAGTGTATAACAAATATTTACTGACTTCAAAGTTTGCTTCAAAAATTTAAAAAAAACAAAAAAGATAAAGGTGCCTTGAAATTAAAAAATAATTATTTGAGAAAAGATATTATATTTGAGAGTAGGACAGCTATCCTAAACAACATTAACTTCTTGGAGTCGGCGCCTACGCAACCGACAAATAACAACTACATATTTACGGATGAATCTACTGGTGACAGATTCTGGAACAGAATAATACCAAGGTATAGAAGCTCCGACTGCACCACGTGGTTACGCCTTAGGTTAGATTAATTATAAAATTTTAATCTATTTCACGCTGCCTTCAACCGTAACTTTAGTATAGAGGTTAAACGGCGCTAATTGACCATCAAAAGCAGCTCCCCTCGCCTCAGTATCGACAGTTTCATACCAATAACACAATGACCGGCTACCCAGCAGAAACTTATCTCTGCACATTTTTTCAAAATGTATGTAACACGTCTGTGTTTGATTTCATGAATGAGAGGATGATGTTTGTAATTAAAATTACACTGTTATTCATCGTCATAAGTGAACTTAAACCGGCGCCACCCTGAACTATATATGTACAGTATGACCTCTAATGCCCTATCTCTTGCTACCATCTCAAAAATTGACGACACAGACGGTAGCTTAACTTTCTTTAACAAACCCGCATCAAATAATAATGCAGTATCAGCTGCTGCCCTATGTGCATCTTACTTAGGAGCCATCGCTGAAAACAAACAATTTTCTAAGCGTTCCGATTTTCTCATATACCGGAGCAGACCGGTGAGATTAAACCATTTAAATTGTTCTTTTTTACTTATCGTCTTATCGCATTTGTTTAATTGTACACTATCGTGTATAAATGGTATTTATTTATCGCGTATAACGCCGGCACGCGGTTATCGCGTGCCCACTCATCTAAACTAACACGGCTAAATAAAATGGAGGAAATTCCAAAACTCTCAATTATAATTATATCAGAGCAGATTAAAAAGACTGAAAAATCCTTTAAAGTACTCTCAGTGATGGATTAGTTAAAAATTTGAGTTACTGTTTTTAGAAGTATCTTTACCGATGAGAAAGGTAGAGAAACCATACCTTATGAAAAGAAACACACGTAAAACATTCAGTGTAGGCGAATAATAATTTTCTATTTGAAGCCATTAAAAAACCCGAAACGAAATACTTTTGACATAAGAAAAGTAAAACGTTAATTACAATCTCAACAAAGTACGGCGAAGCGATCAAAAAAGTGTTATAGTTACCGATATACAGACCCGGGGATACAAACAGAGAAATATTAAAACTGTCATACTAACAAATTACGTCAACTAATATAATAAATAAAATAAAGAGGAAATGCATAAAGGGAAACCCTAATTATATAAACTCATTAACTGTAGTGGAAACTACAGAGTGTTAAACAGAACAACCTAACAAAATTCAAATTACTTTAATTCTTCCACCGATTAAAAAAACAAATAATATTATTACGCCGATTAAAAGACGAAGGGAGCCTTGACAAAATAAAACAAATTACGGAGAAATTAAAATTAACCAAACCCAACGGTCAAATTAAACTATTGACGGTAATAAGAGTCTTTGGTACACACGTCGTTGATTAAGTGGAGTTAACAAGGACAATTAAAAGCATTATCGGAAATATCCAAAAATTGATTACGATCAACGCTACACGTCAATGTAAACAAAAACATACGTGTCTAACAAAAGAAGACCGCCAGATAGAATTCTACATAATTATAATTCGCTACGCTGTAAATGCAAAAGGTGTCATCAGCTGGGCCTTACAAAATTTGTAAATCCGTAAAATGTGCATTCAATTTTACCATTGAATGCCGAGAGAAGACAATATGTTCGTCATGTGCGCTCGACCGGAGGATTATCAAAAAGATGGCCATGGCGCGAGAAAATCGGAAGCGATAGCACTCAATGAAATTGATAACATCTTCACAACAGGCTGCTTTCTACATGTATAACATTACAAACAGTAACGGAGAAGAGAAATGATTTCTAAATTAATTTTAAGTCAATTTTAAGAACGTTTCGTATTTATGTGACTTCTATTTCAGATATTTTATCGTAATTTTGATGAATAACAGAATTCGTTTTAAATACCTAAGACTCAGCAGTTGGAAATTTTAAACGAAAATTGCGAAGATATGATAATTATCGCTAAACTAAATTGTCACAAGTTAAATTTTTCAGGACTACAATCAGATTTATATGCCGCACTGGCGGGAAAATACTACTATCATCTTTGGCTACTAAATCAGAGAACATGGGTTCGAGACTTGTCACGCTCCAAACCCGAATCGTTCCCACGTTTATACCTAATCTGAAATTGAATTGTGTATCAGAGAAATCTGGGAAAGTAAAGACGTAGAAAGGAACTGGCCCTAATATTTTCATCAAATCGAGATTAGGTCCTTAAGTACATTATGAAAAGCTCAATTTCATAATACCCGGTGTCAAGTGTGTGGGACTCACTTTACTTACTTACTATCTTTCATCCTCTTCATAAATTTTCCGCTCACAATATTAATCATATTTCCAAACAGTTTCACCTTAGATTATGGAAGGATATTTATTTTTCTCTTTTCGCAAATCCGAAATCCTTTTATCTTTCCGTTCAGCCCTTACCTTCTTTGACCAGATGGTTCGACATGTTTCCTTCCCTTTGTCGTCCCCTGATCACCGCTATATGTCGCCTTCGTTTCGGTCATACCTTTCTCCCTTCGTCACTTTATCGTTTTTCCCTCGTCTCTTCTCCGCGGTGCCCTCTTCACCCAGAGGACTCCTTTTTTCTGTGTGATATCAATCACGTCTTCTTTGAATGTTCCTCACTCTCTTCAGAACGTTCTCTCTTTTATTCTCGGCTTTTGGATCTTCGTCTTCCTACTCCATACAATGATTCTTATGTTCTCTCATTTCCTTCCTTGTCAGTTGTTCCTATTCTAGCTTCTTTCATTCATTCAATCTCGCACCAGATTGAAATCTAATATGTTATTCTCCTTTTGAACAATTACTTAGATTCCTTGGCTGATTGGGCTGTTGCTCTTCGTTGGCGTACCCATAAAAATAAAAAAAAAAAAAAAAAAAAAAAAAAACTATAATAGTCACCTAAAAGTTCATTTACTAAGAAAAGACAAAATTCAATGCTCATAGTTTCAGACTAAAGGAAATAATTATCACAGTTTAGAAACAGAAAATAAAATTCAAGTCGTTCAATTATTCCTTAATCAAATCAAATCAAATCAAATCATTTATTATTATTATTATTATCAATACAAACCCACAAATGCGCTGCATGCGCGAGTAGTGGAAACAAATTATTAAAATGATAACAAGAAATATACAAACTAATTAAAATAAAGCACTATCCGTTAGTAACAGCGTAATTTACGGTCGAGTTATAATATTTTTACAAATAATCGGATACATATGTCCACATGAGTGTACATGTTTTTTTTTGTTTTTTTTTTTTCTAATAATAATAATAATAATAATAATTATACTCGTAATATTCAAAATCAAAAAATTCTACTAAATGGAGATATTAATATCAATTTCATATAAAAAAATTTTTCCCGAATTACTTACAATAAAAATAAATAATGAAATTTGCTTGAAGAATTCCTACTATCTGATAATCTAATTGTTAACAATCATTATAAAAATCTTCATAAACAAAAAACGATGTCAGTAATTTTACCATCAACATCCGAAACATAGAAATTAAAAATAATACCTGACGTTGCCGTAACTGAATCGTTTTTGAGATAGTGATCCAAAGAAACAAAAATGTTAAAATTTATTGCGTACTTCCACAAAAATATATATTACAATAAGTTTGAAAGATTGATAATAGAGAACGATTTATCTGCTTTCCGGCAGTCCAGGACCTTTAATGATTTAATATCTAAATATTTATTATCGGGATACAGAATAGAAGGGAAAAGTGTATTTCCATTGCAGAAATTGATAATAATTCCTGGAAAATTAGACAGTAACAAAAAAATAATAAAATCATTAATAAAAATGAAATATAACTATAAATCTAAAAAGGGAATGATTAAATCCGTAATAACTACTACCGTCATTCTAAAGCCTTCGAAAATATTATACAGAAAATAAATTTTCAAAAGTAAAAATATGAAGCGTGAAAAAAATTAGTTGAAAATTCACAAAAATTGCGGGACACCGTATAGGATAATATTGGAAAAAAATAAAAGAATTCCCGCCGATTAAAATAAATACAGAAAAGTATTACCTATTTCTCCAAAAACCAATCACATACTACAGACGTACCCGAAATCACTCTTCCGGTTCAATCCGAACAATGATTTTATTACTAATAGCATTAAAAAAAGCTAAATAACAGGAACGGGGAATAAGCGAACTGAGATTTCTAATAAAACGATAAAGATTATGCGCAAAATTAAACACTCATTACTCACAAACTACATAGTTGGAAGATCGGTAAAATCAAAATGATAAAGTAGAGAAAAATCTCTCTAAAATCACCGCATATTGACCGATTTTTCTCTATTATACGAATTGGTTATGAAAAGATCATTAAGCATTCCTGTTACTGGGTGTTCCTGGTGTTTTCACGTAGGCACAGGATTAATCGCGGAAGAAATTAAATTTTGCTATAGAGATTGAAGTGTTTTAGGAGTTGAAAAAGGGAATCTATTTTAGATAGATCATCAGGAAGTATTTCGGGAAGAGAGGGAGGATGGTTGAGGAGTTGGGATCTTTTAGTGTAGAGGAGTGCACATGATGTTAGGATGTGTGAGATTGTTGTAGGTGAGTTGCACATTAAGCATTACTCCGAAGTAGAAATATAAAAAAATTCGATTCTACATGAAAATCAATCTGGTTTCTGGAGAGAGGTAAATTTACGGGACTAGTACTTAAAATCACAATGAAAGAAATTAAAAATTACCGTTGGAAATTTATTTACATCATCTTAATTTCCAGAAAAAAAAATCGAATAAAGCTCTACAAAAATTAGTGAAAAGATTTCTAGAAAACACTAAACTATATTTCATAGAGAAAATGAAGGTTAATTAGTTGAAGCCTCTCTCCTCCCGTAATTGGAGTGGGGATCCTTAAATCCTTCTAATGCTATGTATATAAGGCTACTATACTTTCTAAATTCGATTATTGCTCGTTCCTTTACGCTAGTGCTCCTAAATATCTTCTCATTAAGCTTGACAAAATCCATAATATGTGTCTCCGCCTTTATATCGGTGCATTGAACTCCTCTCCTATTGCAGCCATTTTGGCAGAAACTGGTTCCTATCTTTTATTCATCCGAAGAATTTATCTGAACGATTTCTGATCAAACGTCTTCATATTTCCAATTCCTACTTGTTTAATTCCTACTGGTTTATATTCAACAACTGGCGTTTCTCTCATTGTAAAACCCCAATCCTTTCCTTGATTTCTTCACGTCTCAGGGCCTTCTCTGCTTTTGTTCTATCCTACGCCAAATACCCTTATTTTACCTATAATTTCATTCATATGTTCTATTTATTTACTCACTCACTTTACTCTTTCTTCTTTCATATGTCAAGTCGCTTTCCTCTCCCGCTGCTCGTAACGAATTTAATTATGTTTTATCTTCGCTCTTTCCTTCTTATACTGTAATTTTCATAGATGGCTTAAAGTCAGCTTTTGGGGTCGGAGCGGCTTTTACTCTGCCGGATTTTGACTGAGTATGAGACGTTCAAACTTCTCTCCTTCTCCTCTATATTCCTAGCCGAATCTGTTAGCAATCCTTTTTATAGCTTCTACTAACAATATATATTCAAGCTTCTCTTATCTTCTGATTCAAAAGGCGTTTTACAAGCCATTGCTACTCCTTTTCCTAAACCATCCGTTGATCCTTAATTTCACAGCTATTTCATTCCCGCTCTGTCCCTATTGATCTATTGTGGATTCCTAGTCATGGTGGAATTTCAGGCAACGAGCTAGTTGACTCGTTGGCACGTTCGGCTGCTTCAAACGGTCGCTTTATTAGTCATTTTCCAGCCCAAAGTCTTCTTCCTCTTTTCTTTCGTTGCCACCGCGACTGTCAGTATCTATCGTTCTTCATTTTCTAATCCTGCTTCCTTTTATTTATCCATACAACCCATTCCTCCTTTTTTTCCGTGGTTTCTTAATTTCTCCAACATGAGGTGGTCAACTATCTCATCTATAATTAGACTTCGGTTTAATCATAGCTTGCTTCCCGCTTCGCTCTTCCGTTTCTCCATTACTCAGTCTCCTCTCTGCTCGTTTGATCCAGCAGAAGCAAACTTCACTTGTGATGCAAATCACATTTTACTTGAATGTCCTTTCATTTCTTCAGAACGTGCGATACTCTATTCCGGTTTTTTACGTCTTATCCTACGCCTTACAACGCTCACACAGCATCCTTTATTTTCCTTCTCCCTTGGTTATTCCTTTGTTAGCTTCATTCATATGTTCTATTTCTAATATTTTTTCTATATAATCATTAGTGCTGTCATACCTTGCATTGGGTGAAGAGTCCTTAGCTAACATGCTCAAAAAGAAAACAAAATAACCCTAACCTACGCCTTTATACGGAATTTTTGTAACGGCTAAATTAAAAATCGGATTTAAAAAGGAAAAAATTCTTCTTGTAAACAAATTACGGACTAATTCAACCGAGCTGAAACACCCGTCTTAATTAAACGATCAAAAGAAACGGTACACGAGCACTATCATTCTCTGACATGCAAAAACGTCGCCGATAAATCTTTACCAATAACGGATAAGCACCCACGTTATTAGTAAAATGAGCAATGCATCCTATTTTAAACCTGGTCTAAAAATATAACAGTCGGGAAAATATTCTGATCCTCTAGTTAGCACAAAAGCTTATTCAATCTCTAACGCCTTTCTAAGACACACATTTTGGTTTAATAATTTTCTAAATTACTTTTGAATTTCCTCATTTATTACATGAAACAAAAATGGTTAGTAAAAGTATTGATGGTCACTACTATACATCTCATGAATTAATGTGCTTATCAATTATAGATGAAGCTGATGAAGGGAATAATAATTCTAGTTTAGATGGAAATGGCTCGGATGTTAGTAATACAAAGTACTATTGAAAACATTGATTTATCACAACGCATAAAAAAGTTGATTTTGAATATAAATACGGTCTCTAGTCGTGACCAACCATCTACATCCCTAATCATTTTCCTCCACTTATTACACTTATCTTCCGCTGTTCACCTTAGTTTTGGTAAGCGTGTCGCAGCTCATATGCAGCCGATAAAACTGGTTGTCCTTCATTTCTTTTTCTTTCTATTTTTCTTTGTGCTATGGTTTCCTCCAATTTATCTCGCGGGATGATATATATAATCGAGAAACTTTAAACATCTTTTTTTTTTATTTATTTTTTTATTTTTTTTCAATCGTTGGCAGTAATCAGTCATCCCCGTCTTTATTTCTATTTCTTTCAGTTAACCTATGGAATTTTGATCATTTGACTGTAACAACTTATTTCGGAGGTTGCCAGCTTACGGAAACAATGTTGATTTTAACGTCCAAAATTCCAAGCCGTAACATACTATATTGAAGGCAGTAGAATCTACATTAGTCTATTTTTAATGTTGTTTTTGTTGTTGAATGATCTTCATAAATTTTTGTCAACTTCCCCAAAGGGCACTTTTAGCAATCGCAATACGTTTCGTTTTCAAAATTATCATTGTTCATGATGTATGCTCTCCCAGGTATGTTGTAGCAGTTTTCTTTTGTCTAGTCGCGTATCAAAGTAAAAATGCCTTTTGCAGTATTTCAGACTTGGAAAACTTGCCTCTCGTCTAGAAAGATTAACTTTTCAATTGCGTTATATTAACGCCGAACGAATATAATATTTATTCATTAAAAACGAAGACCGTATTTGAAAGCTAAATAGGAAAACAGTTAAGCACTGTGAGATTGGCTATGATTTTTTCTTTCTTTCCTTTCTTTTTATTTATTTATTTATTTTTTTAAGAGTAATTAGAATATCAACGAAAGTACAACACAACAAAGTCAATTTATATGCGCAATATGAGTATTTGGAAAGCTAAAAAACAGAAAATTAAAATTTCTTATTAATCGGTAAGTATGTAAATAAAATAATATTTGAGAAAAAAGCAACAATAGAAAAGAAGAAAGTAAAAAATAAGAAGGAGAGATTTAATTAAAGTTGTCTTCATCCATTTTGGCGTTTTGATTATTGTATTAATAAATTGAAAATTACACTTTTAAACATAACATATATTCACAATTAAAATTATAAAAATTATAAAAATAGCCGACTACTTTCGAATATCAGAGATCCTCATAATCATGGCTCTTTATTAGCATTTAATAACATAAAGTGAACTTATAAATAAAATAATAAAAACAAAATAATAAAATATTTTGTTCGCGTTTGTTTATTTCGCTTTACATTATTAAATATTAATAAAGTCATAATTATTCGACCTATGATATTCGAAACTAGTCGGATATTTTTGTAATTGTCATAATTTTATTATAATTTTAATTGTGAATATATTTTTTGTGTTTAAAAGGGTAATGTTCAATTCATTAATACAGTAAAGGAGAGATTTAATGGGACTTTAAGTTTAGTTATAAAATTATTCTAAATCGGAGATCATCTGTGATTATGTTTTATTCTATTTTTGTAAATCAGAAGGAACCGAAAAAACTTTCATAATCATCATTTTAAGTTATTGTTGATTGGTCACATCGGATTTTCAACTGCAGTGATTTATTAGCTACACTTCGTCTTTTTCCCCGAATGGCCATTGTTGCTTTCGTTTTTCTTTATCTTCTCGCTGACTGTTGAGTTTTCATTAGAAGGCTTAAGTACAGAGTTAGAATAACTCGGAGCTGGAATACTATAAAATATCAAAATATCTCGGCATAATTCTATACTGTTCGGTAACTTATTATAAAAGTTTTGCACTAAACACAAAAGTGCGGAACACCATCTACTGAAGAAATCAGTACCATCCGGATGAAGTACAAAACTTAAACTACAGCCTTACATTTTTCACCGTTCAATGAGCCATTTTAAGGAAATCAAGTCATGCAGAAATGATATTCGAAGTCTATTAAACGAAATCTGCAGAATCACACAGGACCAGAATCGGCTAAGTGCTATCTGTTGCAGGAATAATGGCTATTGACGTAGAAAGTCAAATCCTCGATACCCTATGCACAGTAAAAAATTTACAGGACATTTACAATATAAGAAGAGTATCTTAGCAGGTTCGAAAGTACTCGATGAAAATCGCTCGTAAAGAAAGAATAAAAATTCGCTTTTCAAATCGCGAATTAAGCTAGTAACTCTGGCTGCCGATAGAAATTTACTTTGGCCAACTGTTTGAACAGAATTAAGGTAAAATGTGTAAAGAATGCAGAGTAAACACGATGAAATAGACACTTGCGAACAATGCGGAAATCGACAAAGGTGCCAAAGTGTATTTTTTAATGCAGTATTTGCCAATGCAGATACTTATACAATATTATTAAGTATTGTAGCTAATACACTGGTGCAAAAGCAGAAGTGAAAGATTTAATTGAACGCGCGAAAGAAGAAGATATAATTTTAGTATAGAATTAATTTTATCTCTGGTATACCTTTCGTATCGTTGACTGTAAATCTATTTAGGTTGGTAGAGTGAAATATCGAAATGCGGGCTAAATTTGATTTGTAAGCGAAGATTATTTTGCAAACAGGTAATTTTGGGTTTCACGAAAAATAATGTTACGGAAACGGCGTATGATTTGATTACACTGCTATTCAGCCAAGCGGTTTATATTTATTTTCTCGCGATGAATTTTTTGCAAAATTCAAATGTTCGAATTAGTTTATTTCGTTAATTATTCGGCTTTTGTAATTGCCTATCTGAAATGCGGCAAAGAAATAACGCAATTTTGTATAAGAGCGACATAATTATCATTTTAAAAGTTTTTAACAATAAATGTGATTCATCTGAACCTTAACTCGGGTGTGCAACTAGCCCGGCACTTTAACCACTCCGAAAAGTCGCTAATTAGATTATATATTATTTTTGTTGCGCTGTTGTTTTCCTAATTTTTAAAGCAACTACTATTTACGCATCTTTTACGTTTTTAGGAGATTGGTTAGTAGTTACCGTTCATATATTGAAGCAAATGAATTTATTAACGAATGATGTTCAAATTGATGATGATTTTGCCAACAGATTATTGACAAGATGGTACCTGAAAGATATGTTGCACTTTTGGACATCGGCTATGATATCTGGATACGGTATATATTTCTGTATGGGCGGATTTTTGCATGTAATTTTTGATTAAATGTCAGTTAATAGGATAATTTTTTTCTTATTGTGTATATATTAAAATCCCCCCTAAAAAAAAAAAAAAAAAATTTTTTGTGGGGAGCAAAGAGAAGTCTCAATATATAATGCTGAGCGAAGAGCAGCTTGTTTTACCATTAAATTTTGTATACAATGCTAAAAAAGTTACAGAAAGTGTTTTTGTTTCAAGTTCTCAAGTTCTCTTATCATTTCAACTATGCGAATAATATTTTCCACTATCTCTCACATCGTAGATGCTAGGTACTGAAACATCTTTTATCCGAGATCTATGCCGTACGAGCACGCTGTTAGTAATGTATGGAGATATTTTTTATTATTATTATTATTATTATTATTATGAACACGTCAGTACGGCGCATTCACCCAACACAAAAGATTAGAAGAATAGAAAGACGTATGGAGTGACGGGTTATATCAAAAAACGATTAGAGACAGAAAAAATGAAGGCGCCTAACAAGGGAACAACAGAAGGAGATGGAAAAGCGACAATGCAGAGGACACTGTAAGGAATAGGGAGACCAAGGCTAAGCAAATTGGAATAAGGAAATGAAGAACCAGTCGAATAGAACGTGGTTTGCGTCATAGATGACATTTAAGACAGGAGGATGAAAAGGATACAAACATGGGCGTCGCCAAGGGGGGCCCCCTGGAACCACGGATTTTTTTAATCAACTGGCCATGATGAGTATTCATAGACGCGTAATCATGGATAATTTGGAAGACTTTTATAATAAAGTAGTAGAACAATTTGACAGAAACCCACGAAAATTATGTTTTAATTAAGACTTTATTCTTGTTAAATAAAATATTAAACCTTTATAAATTATAAATTTTATTTTTCCTATAACTCATATCCTCTTTCAATCATCTTGCTCCCTCCCCTGGCTCATCGGTTGGCGACGCCTTCGAACACAAAGGAGACTGAACAAGAGCAAAGCGGAAACGAGAAGTCGATAGCAGACTATGATTAAAACGAAGGCTAACTATGGAAGAAGTGACAGAACGGCTGATACAAAAATTGTTAAACCAAGGAGAAGAGGATTTAGGCTGTAAGGCAAGATAAAAGAAGTCAGGGTTGGAGAAAAAAGGCGGATAGAGATCAGTCCAAAAGTCACAGTGAGAACGAAAAGAGAGAGAGAGAGTAAAGACTTTGGGAAGGAAATCTGCCTATGAAAGATAGTGAACATGTTTCATGTGCTACTGAACGAACAAACTGAATGTTGTCTGCTAATTTATTATTTTTTTTAAGTAATTTTTATTCCAATATTTTGTCCCTATTTTTGGTAAGAAATGTATTAATAAAAAGGTTTAAAAAAAAATGAGAGGAAGAAAAAAGATATCTTTACGCGGTCATTTATTGAAGTTTCTCGTGTACAAGTTATTGTTCCTACTTTTAATTTTAAAAAGTAATAACTTTTCGATGAGAACAGCAGGTGTAATTTGAAATAAAATTACTCAAAGACACTATTAAATGTGAAAAATAATATTTCTACTTATTAATAATAAAAAATAAAAAGTGATCTCAATACTACGCAATCTTCAAATCACATAATGTATTCTTAAAATAAAACTCGTTTAATTTCTGTAATTTTCTTCTCTCAGTTTTTCTTCATATTGCATTAAGTATCGTAGTCAAACATGATTGAATTGATAAACAAATTATTAGAAAAATTTCTACACAGACCGCTGGAAACATAATGTTGTTTAAACCAACGGGGTACTGTTTACTGACTAGCAACTATAGCGTGAACTATTTTCAATATATTAAAATCAGTTCTCCTAGCCTTGCAGAAAACTCCGAAGAAAATTACTATCTTTACCGACTCAATGGCTTTGAAAAAAAAGAAGAAATCAACATACAATAGCAGAAGTAATTTCGGTCATCTCTAGTGAATCTGGAATGCAGATAATCAACGTGATACCGATTGCAGGTTGTAGGAAAATTGGAAAGAACGAAGAAGCACACTTGGGGCCGCTAAACAATTTAGCATGTATTCTGCAAGAATTTTTTTCACGTTTCAGCGTTAGATTATAACAAAATACAATATGTATACGGTTCATCATGAACGACGAAGCATCTTTCAGATTTGCCACCATTCCCAGCACTATATGCCGGGGTTTGCCAGACAGACAAATCACACACGCCGAGAAGTTGTTCCGTGTACATACTGACCACTCCCCTCTTACATATTCTAAATTCACACATCTGTTCAATAAATATTCAAACAAACCGCAATCTTCTTAATTGTACAGGTTACAGTGTTTTCTGTACAGGTCAAAGTCACCATTATTCCCGAAGCACTCCCACCTAATTAACTTCCTATAATTTCACGTACTATCCCTATGCTTCTGACCATAGTTGGTATACATGGTACGGTAATAGTAATAAAAATGAAAAAAAAAAGTACTAATTGTAATGGAATTTAATTTGCTTAAAAATATGAATTATTTCACGATAATTAAAAATTCCACTTAAAAGGAAAATTATAAATAAAGATTCTCTCGACAGAGGTAAGCGGGGGACTAGCCGTTTAATACATCACTGTATCGTTTTCTCAAGTTCTTCTGTTGCTGCCTCTACTATAAGAATTAACAGATCGTACGAATACACTGTATTCATTTCAATCGAATTTTTCAAAAGGTCCAGCTTGTTATTACGACCCATGTTACTTACTAATTTACTTGCTCTAGCGCCATCCATGAACTACTACGGAAACTTTATTACGACGAATGGCTAAAAAAAGAGGTACCGCTTGATTAAAATTGAAGCTAAGTGCAAAAATTGTTAGAAAAACATTCGAATTAATCGAAATTTGAATTAAACAAACAATAAATTGTGGATATCATTTAAAAAGTAAATAAGTTTGAAAGCAGTTTCAAAGTAATTTCTTAACGTATATGTATGTTAAAAAATACTGAAATTTAAAGTTGCAAATAAACCGTAAATTTACCGGAGAAAAAAAAATACATAAATACATAATTTCAATAAAAACAAATAAAATTGTCACATTTGCTGGAAACAAGCGGGGACAAGCAGTCATCCTGGTGTATTTAAGCTGATATTTATTTTCAAGAAATAGAATTAAAAATTAAAATGATCGATTTTAAAAACTATTTAATAAATTTTTCAATTTCAAAACAATTTTTTCGACGTAAGGATCTAAAAATGTTACTCTTCAATGAATACTGTGCTATTATAATATGGTACTTATTTTGACACGAGGAATTCATGCGACGACAATTAGTCCTACTATTAACTGGAAATTATGAAAAAAAAAGGGGGGGGAGAAATGAATATCTTGCGCCTAATTATTATTTGAATTTTTACAATCAGAAAACGTGAAAAAGTAACAATTTTACTTGTTTTAATTGATTTAGAAAAAACCCGGAAGAAATATAAATGAAATAATAATTCGATGATATTCATATATATATATATATATATATATATAAGCGTGTTTCTTGTATTTTTAGTGGTATTACTATGTCCGACAAAAGCATCATCCAGAAACATGGAAGTGTCAGCCGCAAAGATGGTTATCAGCAGAACTAGAGTTAGATGAAATTAAATATGGTTGCATGTCGTTGTTAGTGACAAATACTTGGTCTGCAATGATCGCATGTTACTGTTATAATGGTGGTTACTATACAACTGTATACTATCCGATTAACGAATACGGCTGGTTATGGTTCGTTGTTCAGTGGCCAGTTATATTTTTATACCAAGTAAACTGATTTTAGAACTGTTGCGATCCCCTGTTTATATCAATAAAGTTTTATTACACATTTTTACATATGTATTATATATATATATATATATATACATATATATATATTTATATTTGCGCATTTATAATTAGAAATATACTGACATTTTCGGAAGTCTTCTTCGCTCTTATCGCCGCAGTCTGATAGTAGTCACGAGTAGAGAATGCTTGATATTAAGTTTTTCTAGTACAATAAATTCAGTTGCCTTCTTCGTTTACATATATTCATGATACTTGTTTCATCTGTTACCGAACATTTAATATTGAATAATAACGACTATTCAGAAACGAGTATATGAAATTATTTTTTTCATTTGTAGCGGTTTTCTTTCGCTTATAAGAATTTTATAATTCTTCATTGCTTTTTTCACTTTATTTTCTATATACTTTTTCTTGGAAACAATAAAAATCGGCATGATGTTTGTCTATTCAGCTTACGATTCCTTAGCAGATTTCTATTTATTTACCTGCTTTAAAGTAATTGCGGTGAAGTATGTTTGTTGTGAAGATTTCCGTTAGTGTCGAATATTCTGATGTTATGATTTTGGTAAGTTTTTTTTGGGGGAATGTCTTTATTTGAGAGAGATTTTGATTTGCAATGGCGTATCCGTAGCACATACGCTTTCTTTAATAGTGTAACTTGCGCCATTCTTCTTACACATAGAAACACTAGTTGTCGTGTGTTGTTAACTGCATTATTTACAAATTGGAATGATTATGATCCTACTTATTAATTAATAACTTTTTCACGTACTGTATTAATTCCATCGATATTATAAACCCATTATCAATATTATCACACTGTTATCGGTGAAACTTTAAAATTCAGTATTTAATTATTATCATTTAAAATGTTAATATCATTTTCGTTGCGGTAGTATGATTTTCGATAATTGAATGCTTTTATAAAGAGTGTTGAACGAAATATTTTTTAAAAGCCTTTAAATAAAAATCTAGAAATCTGCAGTATAGGAATATAAATTATTTAAATAAAATTATACCTATTTCAATGCTGGGTACATGATGTTATTTTTGTACCTTGTTAGAATGTTTTAAAAATACTTTGAGCGCAGTGCTTAAAACAAATTTAATCAGTTTTAAAATTTTATCCGTACCATATAAAGCATTATAATTTAATTAATATTATAATAATAGTACAGAATAATGGTAGCGCGATAGCCTAGGAGTTAAGATGGTCGGTTACCAAAACAGCGGTCACGATTCGACAACAAGTCTCGTGCTGGATCTAAATCGCTGCTCCCCGGTTCATACCTTAATCTGAATATTGGCTATACCAGAGAGATGTGGAAAAATAAAGGCGGCCGAACTAGCTCCCCTACTTTCATCAGAGCCGTGTTTGGCTTAGTGCACTGTTAATCTTAACTTCATAATCCCCAATGCCCTGTGTCAAATGAGACTTACTTTACTTTACTTAGTACAGAACAAAGAAACATCTATTCGATTGAATTTACGACACGCGAGAAAGTTAAAAATAAGCGGAATTATGATCAATTGAATTTGCAGCAATGTATTTTTAGTGATGTATAGGAACGAGTGGTGTTTTATTTGTAACAGGAAGGACGTATAACTGTTTGCTATAACAAACATATTCATAAGTGAATTTTACCGGGTTTTTTTGTTTTTTTATTTACATACACACATATTATATGTAAAATTCCTTTCACTACCGCATTAATAATGTTTAACATTTTTGTATTTTTAATTAAAGATAAAATTTTGTACGCGTTAAAAACATCCAGCAACGTACGCCGTTTTTAATTGGTTTGTTTCTTCCGATGGAAACAATGTGCATCGCGAAGGAATTTTTCATTATATGAAAATTAATGATTTTTAATCGTCGTGCTATTGTCACATCCCCGTTCTTGCAATGTTTCTTACAAAATATCACAAATCCAATTAATTGGAACCGTTGTGATCTTTTCTGACAACAATTACAATGCTGAGACCAATAACGGTGTTGTGCTCTTCTGTAATGCATTTTTATGGAAGAATGAAATAATACTATACCTAATCTCCTAACATTTATTATAGTATCACTTTAAGACTCGGTCTTAATTAAGCCTGAAACTAATATTAAGTTAAACTCGTTTACACAACAACATATTGTAACTGTAATATAATTAAAATGTCCGAAAACAACTGTTTTCAAATTTGCAAAAAAAAAAAATAGTCTAAATTTTGGATATTAACTGAAGTCCGCATATTTATTTAGTCTAAATTTCAACTCTGACGAGTTTTTCTTTTAGAAAATAAGTGATATCATGAAAAAAGGGTGGAGGGTGTTCCAAATAATAACGTCATAAGTAACAATAAATGGAACGACATTTGCGGATTTTTTTACATCACTTTTATTTTTCAAATGTTAAGACGAAATTTTTTTTTTTTTTGAAGAGATTTAACGTTATCAATAATTCTTGTTGAATAATGTTAAGCTTTCAACATGATACAGGATTACATTACGTACTGGATGCACCGTTTGTTTCATATGCCTTATTTATATACTCGATTCCACAAGAGACATCACCGATATAAACAGCCAACGGCATTTTCGGTTACAGCGATACACCCGTTAGAAATATCCTTGATGCAAGTAACACTGGTCGTGCCGATTTTTACAATTCCTGTGCACTGGGGTAATTTTTCTTTCATTTTTGTTCTTCTCATTTCTGTCTCGTGTTTACAATAAATAAGATTCTTTGTTCCAGCGTCATTCTATATAATCGCTTTGTATACCTATTATCACGGCATCGTCACACACTCCGGAATAAATATGAGAGCTCACTGGTGGCAACCGTGGCAACCCGATGCTATATTCCACGATAATCATCATCAGTATGTACACGTTAACTATGGATTTAACTGTTATTTCTGGGATGTAGTGAGTATTCACTTTCAGTTTTTATTTTGTTTCTCATTCATTGTCGTAATATTATTTTTAATTATATATATATATATATATATATATCTCCTCTCTCTCTCTCTTTCTCTCCTCAACCTAATGGTTGGTGGGTACTACCTATTCGTACATCTCGGCTGTACAGACACAGGCATAGTGTTCATAGCAATTGTTATATGCAGTACAAATGTGTACACACGCAAGACTACATTCGGAACTGATAGTAATCGTTTGATTTATCGATATACAAGTGCGGTCCTATTTATGTCTGCTGTGTACTGACCTAGCGCGCATATGATGTTGTACGTGGTGGTTTCCCATTGCCTTCCACGTGACTATTAGCGATTATTTATTTAATTCTTGTAATAAAGTTCGTCGTCGCTCGAGATCGAACCCGTGACCTCCATATCGGAAGTCAAGCGCTCCAGCAACTAGGCTATCGAGACAACACACATATATATATATATATATTCCTTTAAGGTGATTGTCATTAGTGGCATAACCATGAGGACCTGCAGGACTGGCCAGACTAGGAAAATCTCGGAGTTTTAGAGCGATAAATTTGAATCGTTGCGTAATATTTTATAAAAATATTACGCATAAGATGAAACGGATTGAGAATTTTGAATTGAACGTCGGCGGGGGGAAAAAGAAAGGAAGGAAAATGTAAAAAATTCACGAAAAATCTTTATTTTTTTTCCTATTCAAACTATCTAAAGCGACGAATCATTTAACGAATTATTCGTTGACCGTTTTTTGAAGCGATAACGGTAACTGGCAGTAAAATTCACCATCTTTTGTGTGTACATAATAATGCTATTTTAGGAAATCATAGAAATGAACGAAATTGATTTTAATTCATGTTTTTTTTTTTTTTGGTGATTTATTAGATACACGACACGTACAGAAAACCTGATAGAGTATATAGCGAAGAAATATATTACGGACGCGGAAAACCGATTACTGATATAAGTCGAGAAGAACTAGAAAAGGAAATTCGGGAAAGATTAACTGAATCTGTCGATTATTATACGGATGGCATAAATCCTTTCCAAGTGTTGAAGTTGAAGTAATTGTTAAAGTTTGAAAACCTTTGTGTAAATCTGAAGAATGACTACGGATTTTTAGATTTCGCCTTTACTTATAGGTATCCTAGAGTGTAATTATGGAGATTTTCCTAAGGATTTTTGCCCTGGAATGTGATCATTATCAATCAACCCGGTTAATGTATTTTCCGACTAATTTCAAAATTTGAGATTGAAATGTGTTTTTTTATATATACTGGAGTATGACTAATGAACGAAAACCTTTAAAATTCATTACTGGTATAATTTGAAAAAACAAACGACCATTCGTATGTTTATTTGTGGAAAGTAACGCGAATACACAAACCTTCAACGGTTTATTGTAAATATCATAAGGAAACCTAACCGGTAATCTTGATTTTTGGTTACATATGGCGTTACTAAACTTTATTTAAATCGATAATTACGGAGGTAACTGATAATTATACGCCTGATTATATCTGAAATGTTACTTTTCTGAATATTAACGGAAAAACAGAAACATAAACATTTTACGGTTTCAAAAAAATAACTGGACAAAATATTTTATAAAATAGAAAATCAATGGAAATAGGAAGAAACCGGTTGAATATCTTCTTTTCTTATAAATAACATAATAAATGCCTTCGATAGTATTTCTAAAATTTTTGAGAAAAACGTTAATACTGATTTCACTAACACACACGCACAGTTAAAACAGGGTATTAACGGCTCAGGTTTTCATTACGTGAAACAAAAAAAAAAAAGATTTTAGCAATATTTAATAAGTAGTAAGCAGTATACACACATGCATATATATATATATATATATATATATATATATATATATACATATATTACTCATTAAATACAGAAACGTCATAACTCAAAAAACGTTATTTCGCAGAAAACGCAAATTAACATTTACATTTACTATGATTTGAACAGTGTATACTTTTCAAGAGCAATGGTTATTTTGTCGAGTTTCTTATTTACAAATATGACGTTCTAACCTCTAATTGTACTCATAAAATACATTCCAATTATACACATAACTCCAATTCGCTACTTTTTTGAGTTATGACGGTATTGTATTTAATGAGCGATATATATGTACATAATAGAAATTCTGTATAAATAAGAGTAGACTAAGTAGTTTAACTCTTTCAGAATTTATTATATAAATTTCAAAAAATCAATAATTTTGAGAATCGGAATTTATAAGAAAAAATTTCTCTTTGCGTTTATATGTTTTTTATTGTTTTTGTCTGTCATTTAGCACGGTTTAGTTGCTTTGCCTTGGTTATCAAATTATTTTTATCTATTATTCTAATTTAATCGAATTCCGACGACGTTTGCCGCCGCTAAGAATTGAATCCGTGACCACGTCTATGAAATTTGTATAAAAAGTTTTTTAATGTACATTTGATGAAGCGTATGTACACAGGCACGTTCTTAAGGCACTACTACGTCCATTATAAAATAGTTAATAATTAAGATTGTGTTTTATTTTTAAACTCGCGGTATTAATTATTATTCGCATTTATACGCACTAAAAAATATGCACGGAAGATTAAAATATGCGCTAAAAAATTTATAACCGATAGTATATGTAGATTAAAAAATTAAAATAAAATTTTATACCTCAAATTTATATTAATACTCTTCTGTTAACTTTAAATTTTAAATCGAAATTTAAAAATTATTAAACTTGACAATATTTTTTTTTTTCTGAATTTTCAACACGGAAATTATGCCTACGTCTGTTAAAGTAGCTTTCAATATAAAAAACGAGCTCTCACATCGCAGGGCACAGCAGGTTAACTATATACGGGTCTATATATATATATATATATATATATATTAATTACAACGTAATTCTTAGGCTACCTCCCATTCGAAAAAATGTCCCAATTTTATGTAACGTTTGTTATATTTTATAGGATTTTTGTTATTGTTATTTAAAAACTGTCACAATTTTATGTAACGAAATATATAACGAAAAATGTAATGAAACAATATCTTAATTTTATGTAATGAAAGTTAAATGTTAGGATAGGATTTTTGTGATTATGTTTTGTTTTCTTTTTTTGTTGATGCCAGTAAGAATTACGTTGTAAATTTTGATCATTTTATACAAAGTATAGAAGAGAAAGGGACATAAATAAAAGCAAGAGGGGTCAAGGGGAACAGCCCCTTGCGAGGCCAAAATGGCCGAGTTTATATATATATATATTATATAATAGGCACATAGGTTCATAGGCTTTATTCGCCAAAAAATCTTAAAGAAGAATTAAAGTGAAAATGGTTGGTCAATGGTATTTGTTCTTGTTCGACGCCGCTACTGTTAGTCTTGGCAGTTAACGCAACCAATAAACAACACGTTGAGGTCTATAGAATTTCTGGAAGATCGGAAATTAAATTATTCCGTTTCAATCTTTCAATTTACAAATACCAAAAAACAAAAAAAAAAAAAAAAGAATTTTACAAGAGACATGTTTCTTTTTTTCTATTTGGAAAAAGATCTTTTACAACAACGGTGACTGTAAGATAGACGGGGAAGAATATTTTTTACCCGTTAAATGCTTCATAGCGTATTTTTCAGCAGACGATTCGAAAGAAAAATTTGCAACATTATTTTAGTAAAACTAAATTAGCCAGACTTTTTTGGTGTTTGATGAATCGGCTACAGAACTTTGTACCATTCATAACAGACTTGCGCAAAAAATAAAAAATTGCAACTTTCTTTAGACGTGAAATTACAAATTTACTGTAATATTTCCTTTGACTTTCAGGCAATTTTAAATATATAACTGTGTATGTGTGTACGCGCGCGCGCGTTTTCTTTATACAAAATTATTGAAATTTCGCAAAACTTTTAAAATACACCCAAAAAAATATCTAAAAAAGTATGTATAATATTGATATACACTAATGTCCGAAATATGCATTGCACCGTATTCAATTCCCTTCATATATCCCAAATATCAAAATGTTAATCAACAAGTAAATTACGCATTACATGTAAAGTGCGAAGCATAACTATTTTTATTTATCGACTGTCGTTGCAATTACAAGAGTCGTTACGACGGAGCTGTAATAATTATCGAAGAATTTAAACTATTTAAAACAGTAATCAGCTGTTTTTATTTAAATTAATTTATTCGCTGAAATTTTCGTTACAATTACAATCTCGCTTTGTTCAATTTCCGAGAAATAATAGTTAAATTTGTTTGCTCTGTTTTATTTTCGTTTCCATTACGAAATGTCAACATCAACCGCATTTATCGAAATAATCGTTACTTTCGAAAGATACATCTATCATTTGAGTTTACAAGTGCGCGAAACAGGTTTTCTTTTTTTTTTTTAGTTTTGATAAAATTCCACCGATTATTGTCTACTACCGTCAAATAGTTTATCTTCAGGTATAGAAATGTTACAGCAATTGAATATTGATTGCTGATTATCGCACCGGTAAAAATATCTGCATGCTAAATGTGGTTACAACTTTACGTCATTAAACTGTTACAAGCAGTCGTTCGTTTCATTTCCTTTTTTTATTATTTTTTATTTTTCAGTAGAAACAGTTTAAACTGCTCCATTTCAAAAAGTAATATTTAATATTTTCAGTCTGCAACAAAGTATCGTTTTTTTTTTTTTAAAGTTACATTTCTTTAGACTGAAATGTTACAGTGTGATAAAAATTAAGCGTGTAGCACGCGAAAAAAGTACGCTATCACGAAGGTTTAGATGACTATATACAGGGCCGTATCGAGACCAAAATTTCGGGAGGAGTTACGAAAATATTTTTATAAATAAATAAATATATATATATATATGTCTGAGAGGGTGTTATCACGAAATATATTTATTTATTAATGGTACACTAAAGCCTTGTAGTCAATTATTATATACGCAATATTTGAACACTAAAATGAAAACAAATGGAAAATATTAATTTCCATAGAATTCATAAAAATTTTAATTTTTTTTTCCCCTTTTGTCGAAAATTGAAAAGAAATATATTCCGAATTTCGGTCCATTTAATTCAAAGGCAGTTATGATTTCGCAGACATTTCGGGGGGAGTTTGAACCCTGAAAACCCCCCTCAGATACGGCCCTGACTATATATGTATTTATATCGACTAGGTATTTTTTTTATAAAAATCAATATAATGTAAGTAAATTTGTAATTAAAAGTATAATTTTAGTTCCACGATTTTAGATTTTAGGAAAAAACTGTAAAACTGCGTAGAAAATTTTAATAAATGTTTTAATATGTGAGTTTAATTTTTTTAAATTGTTTATTACGATTTGTTTTAAATAATGGTAAAGAAAACGAATGCAATAATTGTCACATTTTTAAATAAATAAATATTACTACCCGGTGGTGACCGAACTTTGCTTGAATTTATTCCGAACTTGGAGACCAATTAAAGTATTGGTAGAAAAATATAACAATAACACGCGCGTAATACGAAAGTTACAACTGCGTAACTCGGTTTTTTCAGTTTTCAAAGTGTATTTTAGTTTGAGTAATATTTCAAAATGTTGCCATATAAATATCGTGAACAAATTATACATACATTGCATTATTTGAGTACTCTCGACTTATAACAAAAATAAATATTCATAAACTAGAAATATTATTATAAATCGTTATTTGCATAATTCTACAACGGTGTCTTGTATATTTCGGAATTAGCATAATATTTAAATCCGTTGTGTAAAGCCTAAATAAAAACACAGATATACCTTTATCTTAGTTACCATGGTGTAAATAAGTGTTTTGCTTGCCTTTTAATAAACTCTAAAAATACGACAGTCGCTTCTTTTTACCCGTTTCGTATACCTCGACGAATCGATTTTCCTAGACTCCAAAAATCTCAAACTCATGAATTTCATCAAAATCGTTAAAGCCGTTTCCGAAAATAAAATTACATACACACACACACACACACATATATATATATATATCAGTGGTGGATCCACGGGGGTATAAGGTACCCCCCCCCCAAGAACCAAAGCCTCTGTGGAAATTTTTTTTATAACAGAGAAACTTAATTTATGCTATAAAAGATTTGTATGAATTTTACCTACGGATTTTAATAATTAATATTTAATACTATTTTCTACTAAAACTGTTAATGTTACGTTTTTATTTTATTTTAAATCCAACTGTCATCGATCTTTTGCCTTTCTTAATTATTTTTAATTTTTATTTTGCAATGTAAATGAAAATAGTTCAATGAGAAATATATATATTTTTCTTTACTTGCTCACGAACAAAGAATTCGGATCCGATTAATAACAAAAATAAAAAAGAAATAAAGTCTAAAAAAAATACTATCTTTAATACTATTTCTGATTTGTTTATTCACTGAATTTTAATATAGATTTCACTGAACCAGGCCTGCGCACATATTCAGAATTTTAAACTTTGCGAATGTTAAAATCACCCAACATTTTTCGAATGCAGAAAACATGAATTTTAAGCGTCTCTCGTTAAATGCGATGTTTCCGTTTCGTTTTAATTATTAATTGTCACCTGATAGCCCCCGTATTATGCAAGTAAAAGTGCTAAAATACATTCAAAAATATATTCGGGATACTTTTTTGAGTTGCGTGCCTTATATTTTTTGTTGGGCTCGTTAAGAAGACAAAGAGCCGCGAGTTAAATTTTATTTGGATCACATATTGGCAGTATAAAGGAAGGATTAGCAGTATCTAGTATGATGGATAGAAAAAAGAAAGATAAGGTATAAGACGGGTAATAAGGAGGCGGGTTAATGTAATCAGATCTACAGAGAGCGATACTTTACTTAGTCAGAGAGGGAAGTATGAAAAGAAAATTAGGGAAATGCGAAAAGGAGAGCACAATGTGGTAGAATATAGCTGTAAAAGTGGGCGAATAATGTGGACCGCAACAGATCGAAGAAACAAAGTCAAATCGAAGGGAACCGGGGGAATCAGAAGAAAGATTTTGTACAGTTAGATAAAAAGAATGATCGTTATAATAGAGGGCAAAATTGTAAATACCCGATAACGAAAATCTAAGATGAAATCTTTTCGTCGTAAAGGCAGTAGATTAAGGGATGAGATTCTTTCAAGAAGAAGCAGCAACCTGAACAAAAAAAACAAAAAAACAGCCGTTTCGTTACTCACGATAATACCACGGCTGGGAATTCATAAATTAATACGAATAGCGAAAAAAAAAAAAAAAAGAAAATGAATGAAAAGAATGATAAAATCGCTGGAGCGAATGAAAATAGAGGAACGCAGGTCGCTTGAAATTGAGGAATCAGAAACAATTAAAAGCAATTACAGAAAATTAAAACAAGCGAGCGTAGAATGACTAGAGTATGATGGTAAATGAAACGAAGAGAATTTTCCTAAATAGTTAGTTACTTGTAAATAGAAAGGTAGGATAAGAGTAGAGACCGTGGGTAGAAAACATTTAGCGAGGAATCGACAGTTAAAATAAGATCTGCGAATAGATAAGAGTGGGTATCACAAAATGTGTCTAGATATATCTAATAAAAATGATAATGGTTGTGGAACCAGAATGTTAAGTAATTCGAATTACCTTCTGCTCAAATAACGTTCTATAAAAATGTCTGAATTCCCGTTTGGCTACTCGGTGACGGTCTGATTAATACTTAATCTGTGATTTTTTCAAAACATCTTATATACTACTATCGACTTTGTTTCGAAATTACAGTTATTCGTGTTTATATTAAATTCACCGGAATTTCAAATTGAGCAGTCGGATTAACTTTTTTTTACCCGAAAGAGACAACTACTTGTTATTTACGATTTAGTCACGCTATCCGTAGTTATGCAAAAAACATCTCTAGCGTTCATACGTTATTAGAAAAACGTTTACTAATAACTTGATTAACGTAAATAAAGAAGCGCCTTTTTTTTTTTTTTTTTTAATATTTACTATGGGTTCGTCAGCGAGGACATTAGCCCAAGAAATGGGAATAGAGAAAAAATCAGATTTTTATGCGGCGTGAAACATTCAACAAGAATGTATCAAGCGCCTGGATGACAGAAGGAGAAGGAAGGGAAAGAATAAATGCAACACAATAGGGAGTAGGAACATTGTTTGATAAGAGAGAGGAGTAAAAGGAAGATTGTTCAGATGAAAGTGATGAACATTCGAACATTATGTGATCAGGATCACATACATGTTGACTGTTAGGAGGATGTAAAGGACAATACGGAGATGCCACGAGAGAGAATCGGAAAAGCGACGAGGGAAGCCAGCTGTGCCCAAAGCGGAGGCGGCATATTGCCGAGATGCTGGAGCGACGCATAAAAGGGAAGTCAAGAAACCAGGAACAGAAAGGAAGAGAAGGCTGGATGGACAAGTAAAAGGAATCCGGGTTTGAGAATGAGGAGTAGTAGGAGTTAAACCATAATTGGTTGTGCGCTGCAGAGGACAGAAGATTAATATTGTCGGATGGAAAAGTAGTAAGAAACCTGCCGGAAGAAGAAGCTCGCCGAGCTAATAAGTCAACCGACTCATTTCCTTCTATTCCGGAATGGCTAGGGATCCAAAGGAAATTAACCTGGATTGCACAAAAAAGAAAGAGGTCATGGATCAAGGAACGTATAAAAAGGATTACATAATCAGTAGAGTGGGGAGGCAGAGGAGATGCAACAGCCTGTAGCACGCTTTGAGAGTCTGATAGAATAAGGAAATTATGAGAGACCTTCGAAGATCTGATGAAGAAAAGTGCATGGAGGATAGCAATAGACTCGGCACAGAAAGTTGAACAGAAGGAAGGAAGTTTAAAAGCGCCTTACACTTATATCAAAACCGTTTACATTATTAATAATAAGTGCATCGCCACTGTTGAAACCAATTAAATAAAATTTCCAACGTTCTTTCTTAGTGTACAAGGAGTGTGAAATAAAAAATGATCGACTGTATGAACAATTCACGGAATTCAGAAGTGCTTAATGCAAGAATTATAAAACGATCCAATATATCGTGAAACTGCCGAAACAGCGGGGTTAATAATCAACTGATATAACACTTTTTTTTTATTAAAAAGTAAGTTGTGGGTCCCACAAGGCATACTGCCCGTCTGCGGGTGCCCAACAAGCTTATCATTTTTTATTCAAAAAATATGTTACAATATTTCTTTACAATTTTACTATTAATTTTCATAATTATAAATGGTGAGAAAAAATAAATAAAAATAAAATAATAATAATAAAACAAGAACTACTATCATTATACAATTAGTCGATTTTCCGCCACAGCGCCAGTTCACAATTTATCTAACCTAATGTCACTCACTAATGTTATCAACCAACCATTGCCTGATTTTAATACTTTCCAAGTTCCCATCTCTTTTTGCATTATATCTTCTGGGATTCGTTCTAGCAGCTTAATTAAAACTATTTCGTCCGTATTATCAATCTTACTCTGTTTATGCCTTTCGGTCGAATAAAATATACCTTCCTAATAGTCCTCGTTGTCCAGCTTCTTATTATTGTAGCTATTGATATATATATATATATATATATATTGTGGTGTCCTATATTCAAACAATCGGTGATAAAAGTAGCGCATCCTTGGAGACATTTCATTTCTCTCTCTCCACCAGCTAATATTACTGTTAACCTGATCTCTTTATTAGGGATTATTACCTTTAAGCATTTCTTTTGCTGACTACTAGTCTTTTTGATTATCGTCCTTTTTGCTTACCTCATACATAGTCTAGTTTAAATCATACAAATATATCATATAACAATATTTATAAACTCTGATTATTCTGACTTTTTTGCCAAATATTTGTGATGCGATTACTTTAATATTTCTTTGTAAAAACTTTTCGTAGTCATGGAAAATGTTCATATGTTTCTTCTCAAATTGTTAAATTGTTTTCTCCTGTTTCATTATGAGTAATGAAGGATACGTTGAACGTGCTTTTCGTATTCTGATAATAAAGCAGCTCAGTGTATATATGGAGATCGCTATTGATAAAATTTCGGTAAGAGCTGAAGCTGTTAGCACAGTTCTGTATAAAGAGAGCTAGTACTGCAGTTTTCTCAAGTTAACAAAATTCCATTCAGTACCGAATCCTTCATATTTTTTAATATGTACGCGCTTGAGCTTTAACACTGTTCGAATAGTGCCGTTAAAAATTAAGGAATAGTTTTATAACAATCTACCAAGAGTGAATCCTCAGGTTTCTATTCATGCGGAAAGTATACCGAAGCAAATGTTTTTTAGGCTATTTAAAATAAATTAAAAAGTTCCGGTATAGTAGTTGGAGAATAAGTTTACTTCTTTTTAACTTTTAAATGATTATTATTACTTTTTTCCCCTTAAAGCATATTTACAGCGTTTGTACAAGTGATATTAGTTCTATTCGAGAAATGTTTTAAAATGTTTCAGCGCTATCTATCCAGATGACGAAGAACTACAAAAATGATTAGTCGTAGCTCACGTTAGATGGTGTCGCTAGTAAATATATTAAAATTTAAGTTAACGTTTTTATTATTAAACAATATTAGTAAAAAGGGCGTGACTTTTTTTTTTTTTTCTAAAATAAGGATATTTTTGATATCGGCTTTGACGATAGATTTTAAGTCAAGATTTTTCAACGCAGTTCGTTTATTCGAGACGTTTGTGTTACTTTATATTGATTTTAAAGCTTAAAATATCTTTTTTTAATATCCTGTCACTGGTATATCGTTTTAAATAAGAAATTTGCAATTAATAATTTTAACTATTTCGCAATCGGTTAATTTAATTTGTTTATAAAAGAGGAATTTACGAAGCTTTCGGGTTTTGCTAACTTTCTATTGTTAATTCGCGTGTTAGATTTTAAAAGTGAACGATTTTCTTTTTTGCCTTTCTTTTCAATTCCGATTCGCTAAATTATTATTAACTTTTCATTTTTTTTTCTTTTTACACGCTATATACAGCAACTAGACTAGAAGCGTGCAGGCATAATTTAAAACTAAATTGGTATTAACGGGAGAAAACCAGGATACCTGAGGAAAGCGAGCAAAGAAGAAATTGCAGTTGTATTATCTTGAAGGGGATAATAGAAATATTTTTGTGAATATTTAATTTATGCCGAAGGAAGGAATTCAAAGGATTTTTAAAATAATTATAACACACTTTAAATACACAATACTATTATCATTTATTTAATAAAACAACAGTGACTAGTTTCGGATAATTGTATCCATCTTCATAGTGATATATAAAAACAACTAAAATTAAAAACAACAAAAATATCTATTTATTTATTGTTTTTAATTTTAGTTGTTTTTATATATCACTATGAAGATGGATACAATTATCCGAAACTAGTCAGTGTTGTTTTATTAAATAAATGATAATAGTATTGTGTATTTAATGTGTGTTATAATTATTTGAAAAGCTCATAAAATATCACAACGGTATAAAAAAAAAATCACATTAATGCAAAGGACATTGTACTAGAAATATTTTGCAGTCATGTTTAACATACAACACATTTCTGATGCACAAATTTATCAATAATGTGCTTGTCCGTCAGACTTGTGTGTCCTAAACGGAGGTAACACAAAGTGAACTGTTCTCTGGGACCAACTGGTTGATAATTCTACGCTGTGACGTGTTTCCTAATGGTGTGAGGATGGAAGGATTCCTCTGCTTAATTTATTCAATTTTGTTTTGCTACAATTCCGGCAAAAGATCTTTTATCCAACTCTTCATATTTTCAAAGAGGGTTTTTATGTTCGATGGAGGGAGATGTTTCCTCTGCTACTGTATCCGTTAAACTATTGCCAGGAATATCCCTACGTGGTTAGGTATCCAAGACGCAACCAGCAAAGGATGACGTATTATTTGACCGAAAATATACTTAGCAATTGGATGCGTCTGTGTGAATTACTATATTATTTTTGTTCGCAGCAATTGCACATTCAATTCCCGGGCTTATTCCATATAGTTCCGCGGGTGTTGTTGAAAATGAAATCGGAAGAGAACAACTTTTCATCTAAACGGAATTTTGTACAACAATACATCCCGTATAGTTCTGGGATTTTGAGGAGTTGGTATAATAAATAGGAGACTTTCTAAATGATAGTGTGTGGTGTAGCAAACTTTGATGAACGATTATTAATCAAGGAAAAGTCGAAGTTATCAAATTTAAAGGTCCATGGTGACAAGTCAGGATTTAAGACTCGATCTTTATATGTAAGCTCTAACACTAAAAGCACTTTTGGCACTACACTGACTGCAGCAAAAAGAAATAATTACACGAATTCCTTTAAGAAAATCGTACGCAAGATACTAATTTTAAAACTAATTTATGAAAAATTTCGCGCTAAAGTATATTAAAATTGGATGAGGATACCTCAACAATCAAGTAGGTGGGATCACAGCTTCAATTCCCAGCGACGGTAAAAGTAAAAATTGATTCAAGTAGTAGGCTAAAAAAGTCATTTAACGATTAGTTAGTTTTCAAATTGTATTTTATGTCAGACCAAAAAAAAAAAAGTAATAATGAGTGTTCGAAAGGCCTAATTTTAATTTTCTAGTTTTATGATCACTATTCGTTCGTTTCGTTCAAAGTTGATATTTGTTTATCGACAATATAAATTTCAAACGTTTTCAATGGCCAACTGTGCGTATTCCGACAATACAAAAACCTGACGGTAGCTGGGCTCGTACTAACTTCGATAAAGCATCGCTTTTTGTCAATTACTTTTAAGATGTATTTACATCGAATCCTCAAGCTGCTGAATCCACAGATATCCTCGAATACCTGGAAAAACCGCTGCAAACGGGTCTACCTATGATACCGTTTGCCTCCCTAGCGAGATACAGTAACTCATCAAAAATAACATGAAACGGAAAAAGAGACCCGAATTTGACTTAATCACAGCGGAGCTTTTAAATGAGTTACCACGTAAAAGTATTGTATTTATAACGCAAATATATAACGCCGCTCTTCGTAATCAACACTGGCTTGGAAGTTTTCGCAGATAATTGTTATACCGCATCTGAGGTGGTCTCATCTCCTGTCCTCTCAAAGATACTGGAAAAATAAATTTTAAAATGGTTGTTTTCAATATTATCTACTAATACAATTATTCCTGATTTTCAATTTGGTTTTCGTAAACACCGCAACACTATAGAACAGCTTTCATGACTGACGAAGGTTATTGAAAATAGCTTAGAAAACAAGAATATTAGCACGGACGCGTTTCTGGATGTTCAGCAGGCTTTCAATAATGGCATCAAGGATTATTGTATAAAATTAAACTTCTGCTTCCTCACTCCTTCCATCTACTATTTAAATCGTATACGCAAGAAAGATATTTTTGAGTGAAAATATTCAATGAACACTCAGATATTTTTCCGGTATGGGGTCCCGCAGGGGAGCGTTCCGAGTCCAATATTATACTTAATCTACACGTCTGACTTCCCGAATCTGGATAATACAGAGGTAGCTTTGTACGCGGATGACACAGCCATCCTGGCCGTGGATAAGTGTGAAAACACAACTATCCTGGCCGTGGATAAGTGTGAAAACACAACTATCCTGGCCGTGGATAAGTGTGAAAACACAGCCACAGAAAAACTGCAGGAGTCACCTGGTCACGTGGATATTTGGCTAAAACGATGGCGCATAGTAGTCAATGAAAGCAGGTCGACTCATATTTCATTCACAAATCGATAAATTGAACGTCTGCCAATCAACCAAATTCCGATAACGTAAAACATTTAGGCATGCACTTGGATGCTAGGCATTCAGAAAAAAATCCAGCATTTGAGGTTTAAAACTAGAACATTGTTGTGGCTGTTAGCTAAGAGATCGGGCTTGTCGTCAAAAAATAGAACCCTATTATATAAAATAGTAGCTCTAAAATCGATCTGGCTGTACGGTATACAGTTGTGGAGCTGCGCAAAAACATCGAACATACAGAAAATACAGCAATATCAAAATAGGGTACTGAGAACTATTACTGCAGCATCCTGGCACGTCTCAAATTACACCCTCTATAATGGCTTAAACGTCATGTCTGTGGAGGATGAAATCAAAAGACAAGAAAATAAACATGTCGCCCGACTTAGCATTCATATGAATCCACTTGCTACCAATTTGCTGGATAACTGCGGTGAAATACGCAGACTGTGGCGAAATAAGCCTTTAGACCGCGTCCAGCCATTATAAAGTTCAGAGGACTCACTACTGATTGTGAGTACTACTCCTCCACAAAACATTCTTTATTACATTAAATTAATTGTTAAATGACCACCAAAGTTGGTCAGTTGTAATGAAATAATAATAATAATAATAAATAAATAAAAAAAAAAATTCATTTCAAAACCGCTATAGCAGCAGCAATATCAACGAAAGAAACGATAAGGAATTTTTTATTGATAAATGACAAATATACATCTGACAAAATAGTACTGATACAATAGGGAGGGCCGTGCACCGGCTGGAGACTAAACATATTATTGGGTAACGGATTATTGTGCTCAAGCCACCAAACCGGACGTCTGCTGATTAGACTTTGAAAAAGTTTTCCGACACAGAAAGCGAGACAGTTAGGTGTCGGAAACAGGACAATAAAGGAATTATTCCAAGCAGATGAAGTCGAACCAGATAGGAGAAAGGAATTTTATATATTTAAGATAAGCCGAACGGAGAGATTTGCTTTAAGACAATAACTTGAAGATAATCGATTACTCTGGACAGCAAACAACCGTCACAAGTATATGTAATATGAAATTTAAAACGACCTCAAAAAACACCCTTAAAAAATTCATAACCCATCACCATATGACCCCCCTTAAAAGTGCAATTCAGAATATAAAACGGAACACAGAAGCTCTTTCGTAAAATAAAAAAATTATCGATAAATTATTATACTCAACCTCTCACCATTTTATGTAAAAAAAAGTACGTTCGTATAAGTTATAAAATGCATCTTAAACACATGTGTATGAAAGAGCACTTTATAGGAAAGATATAGCCAGGCGCTCAATTTTATATTGGGACCGTCAGTGGGCTGAAAGCTTAAAATTTTGGAGTGTTTTTTTTTCAAACATGTGAATACCGATGAATAGATCGTTATTTGTCCGGAACAAAATTATATTTCATTTTCTTAACGAAACTTTTGAAGTTGGCGAAATGTTCAAAAGGAGCACGAAGAATGACGTTTCCTCCCTTTGCAGCGCGAGTATTACAGTTAAAAATGTTGAACAAGGTTAAAACCCGCATATTTCTCTAGTTTGGAACATCCGTACTTCCAAATTGGGCTCTCGGAGCACCGAAAGCTCGAAATTTTAAAAAAGACATGTTTTTTCCCCCTGGCAAATGATATATTGATGGAATGGTTGTTATTTTTTTTTTTTTTTATTTTTTAAGTGTCGTGTACAGCTGCCGGGGCTATTACGACACTATGGCAATCGGAGAGTTAAATGGTTCGAAATAGGTTAGTTGTATGAAGAAACTGAATAGTGTCTGCAATGTTCAAAGGCGAGTTGGCCAAAGACGACTGCAAAGACGCTATCCGGTGCTGGGCGCACTGGAGCACGAAGAATGGGCACTCCAGGAGCAGGTGTTTTACTGTAGGAGAGGGGGGAAGGGAGCAAAAGGGGCATTCGAAAGGGGGCTCGCAATTAAGTAGGAGATGATCATGAGTCAGCGAAATATGACCAATGCGGAGTCTTGCCATAGCCACAAAGTGGGTTCTGGGGAGGTCAGAAGGAGGGAACCAAGGGTCAATTCCGTGTTTTATCTCTCTTAGAAAGCAAGATTGTCTAGTGAGCCAATCTTGCTTCCATTGGGATTGCACAAGAATTTTTATAGATTTTACTATGTCGGTGGGAAGAGGAGGGGAACAGGGCATGGGGCACGACAGGTTGTTATTTGATATGAATTAAACTGTATTTCATTATGTGTTTTTAAATGTTTTTCTTAACTATTCGTTAATGTATATGCATGAGTTAATAATAATAGTCTGTCAGCAAATATTATTGGTTTTTTCTCATTTTTTTTTTTTTTTTTTGTAGAAGCGAAAAACCAAAATAATACGACAGTCTGGAACTTAAGTAATTTGAATTCGAATTATTACAAATGAAATAAAGTACTCATTACATTATTGCGATTTTTTTTTCAATAGAACTAGTTAGTATGTTTTGGAGTAAAACGATGATGATTCGAAGTATATCTAATAACTTGTAAGGTGATAAATGTTAGAAGGTAAGCACAAATGCAAATATAAATGAACAGGGGAGGGTAACGGTTGTGATAATTCGCTGTTGTAAATAACATAAAAACCGGTTTTACACTATCGCTTGATGTTCCGTCGAAATGACGACTTTGGTGTGAAATGTAAATCGACTTCTGTGTCGATTATTTAAGAGTTCTGTTAGTTAGAAACGGATGAAGATGATTAATATTCTACTAATCGGTCAAGTTCTTTAGTACGAAATTAAGAAATGGCAGCTAAAAAGATACTATACGAAAAGTTAATTTCATCATACATTTTGCGAAATATATTTGGAGACAAAATTTAATTATTATACATATATAGGTATAAATGACTCTTTCATACGAATTATAAAAGCCATCATTTAGGGAATGTCCGAAGTGCGAAGGTTTACGTTTTATTGATAATTACATTGTTTTTACTCCGGGTATAACGTGAGAAATCGTGTGACATTTTTTAGTACCGTTTTCGATTGGATGCTACATTTTTATGTAACGCTTTTACATCAGTTGTATGTTTTAATTGAACATCGTACTCGTGGGTGTAACCGAAACTACTCGGCTAATTTATATTTCATGTTTATATTTTTGAATGATTGTTGTGTTTTTGTGTATCCAAATGTTGTGAATTGTGTAATCATTACAGTCAGTTAAAAGAGACATTCCTCTGTAAAAATTATGTAATCCATTTCACTATTCATCGCAAAATTCTAATTTATGCCGGTAGCATAGCAATTTCGATAGCGCAAAAATATCAAATAACGCGAAAACGTAAAAATTTTTGAGTGATAATGGAAATAGAATAACCTTCAGCGATGCTAGTTTCAGTATTGTATAAAATCGGGTATTGGTTTAAGAATATCGTGTTAAAAATTCACGGTTGATGAGCTTTTTTGGATAATTTTTGTCTGGTTACATTAAGCAAAGAAAATATGTCTCTAAAGAGACTGCGTTTTTAACGCTTACTTAACTATTCACTCAGGATTCAGCAATATGTAGCGGTATACGAGTATGGGAGCAAAAATGACCGGTAAAATATCTGATAAATAAAGAAATAATTCAAATCAGTCCACATAGTCAAAAGTTATATGCAGCAATGTAAAGACGCAGTATATTATAGAGCTATGGAGGGTTTAAATTCGTTTTTTAAATTTGGATATGCATTTATCTGTAGCAATTAACATTGATGGTACTTTTAATTTTTTGTCTCGTTAAAAATGAACTCTTTTTTCAGTTAGATCTCATGGTAAATCGATAATACATACTTTAAGGCAATCGCGTGTAAACTTGTCTAAAGAGAGAACATGTTTTCACGTTTCTTGCTCATTCTTCAGTCTGTTTCACCGATTTTTATTAGTACACTCACGGTGCCACCACTGACTGATACAATTTCAGATAAACATAAAATCATCAACATCGGTTCACATGTGCACTAGTTATATGCATACAAACATAAAAAATCCATAATTACCTCCACTGTACACATACAGATATGTGTCTTTTACTTGCTACAGCATGAGTATTTATACATAAAGTGACAAAATATATCACATTATTATATTTAAAACGTTTTTTCCCCGTTTACATTTGTTATACTAAGAAAAGGTAAAATGATTTATATAAATTTGTGTTTTGAGACATTTGTTCCAATTATCACCACTATCGGCGGAAGCAGGGCGGCTAATGTCGCATCCAAAAAAAAAGTGTGCAGAAATAGAAACTACCTTCGTATTTCTGGTGTTAGGATTCAAAATTAACCTCTTCCCCTCCCATACAACACACCTGTAATCTCAAAAGTTTTCATACACAAGTTCAAAAAGTGAATCTTAGCACCTCACCCACAACCTCCCACTTTTCTTTAGAACGATTTGAGTGCAGTCTAATTAATATGACAGGTTTCTTACTGTCATACCACTCGATGGTAACACAAATCGTCAATAAAATATTTTTGTGTCTCGCATCTTTAAAGAATTTTTTTCTACATGTCCTACACGTTTTTACCCGTTTTATGTCTTTTTTGTTATCCCTTTTTTAATTTGTGTCTTTCTTTTCTTTTCTTTTTTTTTTTTTTTTTTTTTTTTTTTTTGTGGGCGCGCCAGCGGCATTGACCCAACAACAAGAAAACTAAAGTAAAAAACTAAATAACTAGGCGGTCCGAAATGGACGCAACAAAGCACAGCAGTGCGGACACCACAGAAGAAGAAGAAAAGGAGAGGATAAAGGAAGAGTTATAAGGAGTAGGGAGACCTAATGGCAAGAGCTGACTGTATAAAAGGGACCGTTCGTTACGAAGAGCAGGACACTCGAAGAATGATTGTCTTTTAGAGCGCTTTTACATCTTACTGACTTTTTTTTGTAATTGTACATCTTACTGACTTTTTTTTGTAATTGTACATCTTACTGACTTTTTTTTGTAATTGTACATCTTACTGACTTTTTTTTGTAATTGTACATCTTACTGACTTTTTTTTTCGTAATGTATTACATATTTTTAAATGTCTAAATTCTTGTTTAACATTAGTTGTCTTTTGATGTGCCTAAGACCTTTCTTTTTGGTTGTCATTTGATGTGTTTTTTGTCTTTTTGACTGTCTGTTTTTGAGTTGTACATTTTTTTAATCGCCGTATTCTCACCAACATCATTTACACCAACATCACTCACACTAACATTATTCCTAGTCAATAGTCCCTCACTCTCGAAGTTACCGGGCTGACATAATCACCACCTTCAAATCACGCTGACTGCTCTGAAATACAGGAGTAAGAAAATAATTGATTATTAAATATAATATTCAATAATCAATTACATAGCAACAGTAACAACTACCAGTTTTACTGCTTCTTTAGGGTAATAGTAATTCTCCAAATCTGGACGTAAGGTTGTAATCATCCTTGTTCTCATGTAATGTCACTTTAGTATTTATATCTGGCCACTAATCCAAACTCTTGCTGCTTTCACTGATTCAGTTCATCTGCATTAGTCCTGATCTGCTGTGAACACATTAAACATGTAAAACTGCTCGACTGCTGATTTATATGCTGTAAAATTTGTTTGCGACGCGGCAATTGAATTACTATGCTGAATAAACAAAACCCTCTCAAACAGTTCGTTGATAGGAACAGTCACCAAGTTATGGATGCTTCAGATCCATCTCTCTATAATGCGCAAATTCACCATTATACAGCTTTTTCTTCCAAATCTATAGTCAGTATCTTCTGCAACTTGGAAATTGAGCAGACATGCTGAATAATGTATACAGATTGTTGGCGAGCTCGTTTGTTTTAGTTTACTGATTGCAGCTTCTACTAAGGTATAATGAGTATTCGTGATATTTTTGTTTGTGCTTTCTGCATATCATTCACATCGAGTAGAAATGTATTAATCTTAATTTTTTCAGCATTTGCACATGTGTTGTGGACCTTTTTCATCATCGCACGTGCTGAACTATCATACTATTCTTCTCGGATAAATATTCTTTAATAACTGACTTTGAAAGTGTCTTGCAGGCAGTTTCTTCTGCCTTAACGGTGCCCTCTTTTGAACCTTTCGTTCTTCTTATTCGTAGCATAACTTACGAATTATTTCGGTTCCGTTCTATTCAAACAGATCTATTCTGTTTTCCTAATCATGCTGGAATTGAGGGTAATGAGGCTGGTTGACTCTTTGGTTGGGCTTAGGGCGTCCAATGGACGTTCTCTTCGTAAATTTCCTGTTCATAATATTAATCATATATCCAGACAGTTCCATATTAAATTATGGAATGATAATTAGTTTTCCCTTTTCTCCACTTCGAATTCCTTTTATCTTTCCGTCCAGCCTTTACCTTCTCTCACCAGTTAGTTTGACAAGTTTCCTTCTCTTTGTCGTTTCCTGACCACTGCCGTATAGTCGCCTTCGTTGTGGTCATAGCTTTTTCTCTTCGTCACTTTTTCGTTTTCGCCTCTTTTCCGCGGTATCCTCTTCACTCAGAAGATCCCCTTTTTCGGTGTGATGGCAATCATGTTTTCTTTGAACGTTCCTCACTTTTTTCGGAACGTTCTCTCTTCTATTCTCAGCTTTTGGATCTTAGCTATTCCATAAAATGACTCGTATGTTCTCTCGTTTCTTTCCTTATCAGTTGTTCCTATTCTAGCTTCTTTCATTCATTCTATCCCGCACCAGTGTGATATGCTTCTTTTGAGCTTTTATTCAGAGATTCCTTAGTTGATTGGCCTGTTGCTTTTCGCTGGCATACATAGAGGAAAAAAAAGAAAAAAAAGAATTCCACTCGGTACAGTGCTTTTTTCAATTCTCTAGTATCCGATTGAATTAGGTTTCAATATTTCGCTAGACTTCCTTTTAAAATCTTTTAAGTTTATTCAACTGGCAACATTTTTCAACAAATCGAAAAAAAGAAAGAAAAAAAAATTCAGTCACACCAATCAGACCGTACCGAAATTAAAGTGCTGCGGGAGGGTTAAATGAGAGGGGCTAAGGTTAAATTTTTGAATTGAGGTGGAGCAAGCTCAGATATGTGTAGGGCTTGAGAAGAGAGGTTGATTTTGAAAATTTAGGGGTGGTTTTGACCCCATGGCACTGGAAATAGGATTTGTTTCTGTTTCCCGCACAATTTTTTCTGGTGCGGCACTGGCGCTCTTTCATCCCTTGATGGGATGATAATTAGAACCAAAGTCCCAGAACATAAACTTATAGACTACTTATGTGTTTTCACTGTATCAGCTTGGCGACTAAAGATTGCGTTCATACAAGTATATTGTTTGAACAATCAAAATATTACTAAACCAATCAGCAGCCAGTAAAATTCAAGTCACCATTTATTGCGAGCGCAAAAAAATCATAAATATCTCATAAACATAATGTAAAAAATAAGAATGTAACAGGGGGATCCTCTTGTGACTCCTAACGTATGCGAAATATTTATTCGCTAAAAAATAACAAAGATCTCTCTACCAGCTATCGACTACTGCTTGTAATCGAAAATCATGAAATTTTACGACATTTTTATTCATCACAATTTCTTTCTCCTAATTAACGGACAAAATTAAATTTATTTATATCGATTTATAGATTTTACTTCACTTCTTCATAACTCTTTCTTAATGGGCCCACTTCATACTGAATAAAATTTTAGACTGTTGCCAGCCATAAGGCGTATTATGTCGGTGAAAAAAACGTACGTGACAACCATATGGTGCGCGGTAAAACCAAAAACTAAAAGAAATGCCCTCTAATTTTACCTACATTCTCGTTGACGATAGATAATTTTATTAAAAACTCGAGAGATTCTTATGTGTAGCGCTTATCGCGGAGTGCAGTATGTCAGAAGGTACCCTTCTTGATATGTTATAATTGAACCGGATAGCGCGTTTGAAACAGTTTCTGTATTAATTCGACGGTGTGAATTTTATTTCCGGAAAGCGGCAGCGCGTTAATTGCATTTTATCTTCTATTTAACGGAAAACGCGCGAAGAGGTTCCTCCGGTGCGGAGATCGGGTCGGGGCTGTTTGTCGGTTGTAGACCTAGAGCTTGGAAACAGATTATACAATAAACGGGCCGCCGAGATGAAAAAACGACGAGTGAGTGGTTCGTCTTTGTTTGTGTTCGCTAGAGGTAATGTAACAATAGGTTTCAAATTAGACGAGAACGAAGACAAACAGATTGGAATTAAAAACAAAAACAATTTAAAAATATCGCGGGAAAAACGAATAAACACAAGTGAAAAAACTTATTACAAAAGGCGAAAACAACAGCGAGTAAATAAGGAGATTCCGCTGTTAATCAGAAATTAAAACGGAAATTAGACGAAACTGAGATTGGCAAAGTCGCGCCTCAGCTTTCTATCGTTTCTCTGGCATCGTCTCGCGTCCCGACGAACGCGCTTCTATTCAGATTCGTCCGCGTGCAGAACGAATGCAAATGGACGATGAAGATGAAATAGCGGCTGCAGTCTCTCCGATACTCGGCTGCTGCCTCTTAATGAAGTACCGAGGCAAGAGATGACCGCCTAGCCGAACGGAATTTCGCCGCCTTAATTGAATTGTTACACTGTCAATGTGCCCTTTCTCACTCTCTAACATCAGCGCACTGCTGTAACTGGGCTCGCTAAAAATTTTCAGTTTGCCTTGTTCTTCTTTTCTTCGTCGATAGAATGAATAAGGAGCACTTTTTAGCATGTCCAATGTAATAATTATCACTGCCGCGATTTGCGCACCAGCATCGTTCTCACAAAAATTCGCTTTCTAAGGAGCCGATATAGAGTTTGGTAATGCAAAAATTGCTTCAAAGCAAAAATTGTTTTAAGGCAAAAATTGGTGGCTTTATCATTTTAAAAATTGCGTAAAACTAATTTCACGGCAGCTAATAATCTCTTAGATATCCTGCGATGATCGTGTCTACGTGGAAATTGTTAATGTTGAAATAGAAACAAGAATGTACAGTCCACAGATTTCGAAAAGAGAACTCAAATGAAAAATGTATGCAACATGGCGGAAGAAATTTGATTTTATTTCCGGCCAGGGTGCGGTTAGAAAAAATAAAATATAGTCGACATTCCGTCTTCCCGGGAAGTACACAGCGTGACCGAACTGCTTTTTATTTTATTGAAGAATTTCTGAACAGGGCGTACTTTTTTTTTAGTTTTCCACTTTTTGTTAACCAAAACGTCTCAAGTCCGTTCGAGTTTTGTTGCTGAGTATGATGCTCAAAGTAGTGTACTAGCAACAGGCCGGGTATCAACATTTGACGCGTATCTCAATAAAAAATCATACTGCCACCATCTCCTGTCGTTCCTCTTCTTCTCGAAAGCAGCAACCTCGTGTTTGTTTCATCTTTGCACGTTCAGCCGTTCTTTTTTTCTAACTCGTTCTTATCATTACATGATGATCCCGTGTAATGATAACAGAATGACACTGTTACATCTGATACGTGATCGACTGAAAGTTAATCTGAGGTCCCCTGAATTCATGACGTTAGCGCGTTTCGGTTATTTTATGAACGGACTTTTTTCGCTTCGCAGACTATTATCCAAACTTTCCCGACTTTTGAGAACAGCTCACATCTTGGTTCTTCTATTATCATTATTCGTGACCGTTTCCGCTTTGTTGTCTATGAGGCATAAATTTGTTTAATTACTAATATAATAAGAAGTTTATAGAATTAAAGCGGATGCCTTTAAATCTGTGTAGCTCGAATTTATCATAACTAATATCGTATCAATTTGCAGTTGGTGGGAAGCGAAGTGCAGCTTTCAAACGAAAATGTTATCGAATCGCTGTCTTTAATCTTAACGATTATTAATATTACAAATTTTTGACTATTCGAATGTCCGCGTGTATGTTTCAAAAATTCTAAAGATCCATAATAAACAAATTTATATAACAAAAATTTAAGAAAAATTCACATTTCATTTTCACACAATAAATTTTGCCAAATTTTAAAATTTGTCATGCACTGTGTCTCTGAGCCCAATATTTTTCAGGAATAACATCATATTATTTTATGTTAGTTACATAATATTTACCGATTCCCGACGTATTTTGATCATTTATATCGGAAACAATGATGAATAAGGTTACAAATGTAAGGTTCATCGTTTACATTTTTATCTTTATCTTGTATAAAATGTGTGTTATATGTGATTGACGTGTGCGTGTATATGTGTATTAAAGTGTATTTTACTTATGGTTTGTGTGTTACGTATTTATTATATATGCATGTATATAGATCTAATGTATGCACTGTAATTGGCTTCATGCTGTTGTGTATACCCCTACTAAAAATAAATAAGTATAAAGATATTAAAAAAATCAAATAGTCAAAAACTGTACGATAACTAATAAAAACTACGAAACAATTTTAGTTAATAATGCGGCTTAATTTACTTTATTAAAAACTGAATGCCGCTATTGGTGTTCAGATCGAAATTGAAATGAATTCTACATCTGCCAGATTAACTATCAGATTTTCTAGAGTACTTGTTTCGTGTGCTTTCCGATTGCGCCAAATATTTTAGCCAAGTTCTCATGACTTCTGATCTTTAAAAGCCTAACGTCCAACTCCAGCACGTGATCCCGTATATGGTAATATAGTCCGTAATTTAGCTTTTTTTAGATATGTTTTACAATAGAAATCCCTTAATAAATTAATTTTAATATTTTAATTTAATATTTCAATTTAATTTGCAGTTGCGTAGTCACGTATCATATGCAGCGCCCATCTAAAGTCGCCATTACTGCATCTTAGGATACTTCGATTGTCATTAATGTCTTTTACGGTTCAATTTAGGGTTTTCAACATCGTGTCCGAATAATTGACACGGGCTCGACTGTACGAAACTAAACATTCCAGTTATTACGAGTGAATTTTAAGTGTCGCTTGCGACCCTTGGAAGATGTGAAAACATACATATGAGCCTAGCGATATGGATTTATTATGCAGAATTTTTAACAAATATCCTTAACATTAAAGACATGCTTGCATACTATTTTTAGGATCGGCTTTTTCAAAATTTAAAAAAATTACATTTAGCGCTGATACTCAATGTTCATTCAAATAAACGTTGGCGAAAAATGTTCGTCAGGAAAAATACAAACACACTTGAAATTTTAAAATGAAGAGGGCAATAAACTCAAGCGACTTAGTTCAACATTATCGCGTTACATTTAAAATGTTTCTGTTTTATAATCATTACCAGCGTCACCGGTCGAGGCTTCGCTCGCGAAACTTGAGGTAGAAAATTGGATGTTAACGGATCTACTATTATCGATATATTCGCGATAAAAGTTTTTAGATGCAAGTCTTTATTTTTTAAATCGATTATATATAGTAAAAAAAAACCTAAAGGTATAAACGAATTAAAATAAAGGTGGTAACTTTTAAACAAAAAATAAAATGTTAAAAACTTATACCTTTTTTATTAAGACATCTATGATTGACTGATCATGCGATGCGGTTTCAACTTTTTTTTTTTTTTTGTTCTATGCAGCCGATAATGAATATTAGTAATTTTTCATAGTAAATTATGTTTCAATTATTGACATGTATTTCCGGATGAACTTCTTGTTATAACACTGATGTAATATATTTCAAGTCAAATTTTCAAAAACTTTAAATTATGATAAAACTGCTTTGTATACGACATTTGCGGTCTATCCTTCAGGAGTTAAAATGACTAAATTACTCGGAGAATTGACTTTAGAGCAAGCCACATAAAAGTGTCCACGTGAGAAACAAGCTTCTCTCAAATCTATTCCTGCTACCTCTTTAATGACTGTCCTTGTGACTTATTAATAGTCACGGCAAAATAAACTCTAACAGCAAACTGCACTTTCTTGAATTCGAATGGATAATCTGATGGTATGAGAGAAATACGTGTTATTAATACTGATTCTCCCTGAGCACAGAGCCAGTTATTACTGTAGCTTCTATAAGATTTTTTCGAAGAGCTGTCACTTGATGTACCATTACACAGTTTTGGAGGACTAAGGTTTCGAAGGCTTTGACCTGATTTGCACGTGTGCCTCTTGGAACGACTGGTAAAGTTTGACGAACGTCTCCAGCCAGTAATAAAATAATTTCACCCATGATTTGACTGGAATTCCCGAGATCTTGAAGTGTAACATTAAGTACTTCAAACCCACCTTTATGATGTACTCTCATCCCAAATGATAAGTTTGCACACTCCTAAAACTTTAGTCAAATCACTTTGTTCGTTTATGTTGCAAAAAGCATTATAAACGTAATAGAGATTGAGAGGCAACTTAAAGGCAGAGTGAGCGGTTTCTCCACCCTCTAATAATGTTGCAGCTATTCCGGATGATGCTACGGCCAGTGCACAATGCCTTTACTACTACGTACTTTCGCCAAGAGAAGGTTAATAAGAAAAGTTTTTCCAGTCTCTCCGGGTGCATCTAAGAAAACTATTCTTCCATTGCCAGAATCAATGTTGTTCAAAATCTCCCAGTAAACAGTGAATTGTTCATCGGTTAAAGATTCTCCCCCGGTAGACACTCTTAAATCTAAATCATACGTAATTTCACGTAAGTGTATTCTCTATTTGGTAAATGTGTTTGAGACTTTTCTGGCTGAGGTAAGCCATAATTCGTCAAGGACTGTCTTCCTAAAATTCGAAGATTATCTTCAATTACGAATAATCAATATAATTTCTTAATGCCTCTGCACTATTAGTATTTAAGTGAGCACGAAGCGTAAGAAACCTTTTCTCGAACTGTTAATTGTTTACGTAATTTATAAGTCTTTAATAATACCGATGCTACAATAATTTAAACTATTTATAATCAATATATACACAGCCACAAAAATATATTAAATTTAAAAAAAACATAGATGTAACAAAAATGACCGGTATACAGCACTTTACACATAACGTAAATATAAATATTGGTGTGTATATGAAGTCCAAAACATTTTTTTCATTTTCAACCACCCCTTCAAATCAAAATTTTACAAAATCCTTTCTTAGTGCGCCTCTACATTATGAATAAAATGTACCCTCCAAATTTCAAATGTGTAACTTAAATAGATTTCGCTCTGCGTTGATCAGTCAGTCAGGTCATCTCTTTTTATATGTACAGATTACCTGTTACTTATGGCTTTTTACTAGTGTATTAATGCCCGTTTAAATCTGTACTTTGCAATTAATAAAAAAGTTTTTGTTTTATCTAGAATTATATTTATGTAAAGAATCTTTCTCTCTTTTGGGGGGGAATCATATTTATCACCGTCCAAAAATAACGGTCTTCACATTTCACGGACTGCAAACCACAGTAGTTGAGTGAGGATTTCAAATTTGAGTATAAATAACATTCTCCCGGTAGCAAATATTAAAAATACGGTTTCCAGTCTTGTCAATCGAATGCCATTTCTGGAGGTCTCAAAGCTTTATCATTGTAATTATTTCCTATCCCTTATTTACCACTTTTACTATATCATTTATTTATATCCTATAAACGGTCCATTTACCTACCCGCTAGCTTTGCTCCCGTAGCTTCATCCGTGTGTATATTATCTGTTTAAATTTTTTATTTTTTCTCTTTTTTCATACAGGTGATTTCTGTGTTTTCCCAAAAGCTTCATTTCCTGTATTTTCCCAAAATCTCCATTTCCTGTATTTTCCCAAAAGCTTCATTTCCTATATTTTCCCAAAATCTCCATTTCCTGTATTTTCCCAAAAGCTTTATTTCCTGTATTTTCCCAAAAGCTTCATTTCCTGTATTTTCCCAAAAGCTTCATTTCCTGCATTTTCCTAATACTTAATTTGCTGTATTTTCCCGAAAGATTCATTTCCTGTATTTTCCCAAAAGCTTCATTTCCTGTATTTTTCCTCCTTTTTTAATTACTCTTCTTTTATTAATCAATCTTTCGATCGGCGGTCAATCATCTGGAAAGTACATTAGAACCGCTTTGCTTTTAAGTATCTCTAATTATCAAGCCTTCTCTTTCATTAGCCGGTATTTGCATTACTTGTGAAATGAATTTTTGCCGTGGTCTTCCCCGTTTTATTTTAATTACTAATATAGTAATTAAAACAAATTTTAAATGCCGTTTAACGTCAAGAATTACGGTACTATTTCCATCAGTGATAAGCTCGTAAATAGTACTATTATTGCGATTTCATTTTTCTTCATTCGAATTTAGATATCCATGCTAATTAAAATTGATAATTTAACGTTCTATGAAATTTTTTTTTCTTTCCAAATTATGTTTCCCCCCTGGGGTAATAAATTAATTAATAATATTTTACGTTAACTACGTTTATTATCCAAGCGAAAAACGCCGTTTAAGGTGTTTTCACATAAAAAAAGAGCGTAAAAAAACATTTTCGAAAGATAACAATTTTAAACTTTTTAGGGTGTCCAAAATGGGCATTTAGTCTCACTCAATTAGCCCTCTCGCGGAAATTAATGAATTTAACGTAAAATCGAATACATCCGGTTTTTCTTTGTCGCAAAGGATTGTGATAACGACCGTGATAGTGGTACGGATTTGCGATTTCTATTTAAACTCACGCGCTGTTATACCGAAGAGTAATGCTGGTTTCATTGTTGAAAGTTACGTTTTACGTTATACTTGAAAAGCTCCGTTCCATGATGCCTAAATTAGTAATTCGAGGATTTTCTGCCTAAATTAGTAATTCGAGGATTTTCATGGTTAGCAGTTTTTTTCGCAACAAAAGAAATCAAAAATACTTCCGACGTACGCTAAGCACTCTTGGAAAATTGCTATCTCAAAAATCGTGAAGAACGACGAAAAATAAAAATGGAACCAGAAATTATTAAGACTGAAATGTAAATATAAAGGCCGACTAATAACCGAATGCGAAAAGAAATAATTACGAAAACGGATCTATCCAAAAATAACAAGATCCTTTTTCTGCATCTACACATATCGCTCATTAAATACAATAACGTTGTAAGTCAAAATATAGCGAATTTGATTTATGTGTATAGTTGGAATGCGTTTTATGAGTAAAATTAGAGGTTAGAACGTCATATTTGTAAATAAGAAACTCGACAAAATAAGCATTGCTTTTGGTTAATTTGCGTTTCCTGCGAAATAGCGTTTTTTGAGTTATGACGTTTTTGTGTATTTAATGAGCGAATTATACGCAAACAAAAAAAAAAAACTGTTTAATTTTGACCGGGCTATGTTTTAATTAAAACGATGTTATTATAAATTGTACTTTAAAGTGACGAAAAGATTAACAAAATACGAAAGTAAGAGTAAAAATCATGCTCAAAGTTTGTAAATTTATTTAACCATTCGAAAGTTGTCTAGCTTACGAATCGGATGGACTTTAGAAAAATTACTTGAAAAGAAAGTACGCGTCGTCAAAGAGAGAAGCTGATTAGAACTTGGAAAGAGTAAAAGCTTCGGCGGCACGATGGTAATTACGAAATAACGACAAGGGAGACGCGCGGGTTTCAAAATCAGTATCAAAATGAGAAATTAGCCAAAAATCGCTGCCGGCATTGATACTAATAATGCAATTTTTCGAAACAATTCTCTAACGATTTTTAAGAAAAACGTCGTCCAATTTTATTAAGTGGCTGATAAAAAAACTGGCTTTTGATTTTTTTCTTTCGTCATTTTAAATTCAACATCATAAAACTGTACTCGGAGATCTAGTCGGTGTTTTTATAAATTTCTAATTTAATTAAAAATGCCGCGTGTATGTAGATCCGGTCTAAAAGGCGGAACTTAACGCGTACCTACCGTGTTGTATTATTAGAAATGAAATGAAATTCCCGAACGGAACAAGCTGCTTCCGTTTGATTAAAGAAATTCAAGCGGCTATATTTCAAAGTAGAATGTACGCTATTGCGAATTTTGAACAAAAAGATGAAATAAATTGCTACTGGCTAGTTAATGAAGTTGTTTCAAAGCAACGCAGGTTCCGATAAAATTATCAACAGTTTGAGGAAAGTTAACCCGACCTCGGGATATTGTTTTGGCCTATCATTTCCCATTTACCGAAGGAAATATCACAATATACACTCACATATATACACGTACAAACGGTATATGTGAATTCTACTGAAAAATAAACTTCTCGTCCTTTTTCCGATTAGTATATTAAAATACCATATTGGCCCAGTAACCTCTTTAAAAAACTAAAATCGTATCGGAAAATTTCATTTTAATTGCTACGGTCGACAGTTTAAGTTAAAAAAAAAAAAAGAAAAAAAAATGGATAGAAAAAAGGCTTTTAGATTTATCCGATTTTCTGGTCAAGTAACTGAAAGGGATAGGCTGTCTGTTTTTTTAAAATTTTGGTTGAGTCGTGTGCGAAACATCGACGAGAAATATGACGGTGTTTTTTCGTTTATGAAAACGTGGTCGGTTTAATTCGAATTTTTGTGTTGCGCCGTAATGGTTAACTTTAAAAAATTACGATTTTAGAAATATATGAACAATAAACACATCAACGAAATAAATTTAAAACGATTAACTATATCGTGTTTCTATGGAGGAGTACAAAAAACAAACGAGATGAAATAATCAAAAAAAAAAAAATTTTCTTCCGTACCTCGTCTTCGAATATTTATTTTTTTCAGTACGCACTTGTAAACTTTATCATAATTCATCGCAAGGAGGACACCAACAAGCATTTGAGGGAATACTAGACTCCTCCTCTATCCATATTGCTCTTTTATCTGAGACCTGGCTTTCGGAATACTCTATTATTTCCATTCGTGGCTTTACAGCAATACGTTCTGATCGTGTTGATGGCTATGGTGGCGCTGCCATCCTCATAAGAAATGATATCTTCTTTGTCCCCCACGACCATTCTTCTTACTTCTCTTCTGATTCTCTCTCTCCCAACTTAGTCCATATTTCGATCCCAAATATTCATCCTCAGCCTGTTCATATATTTTCTGTATACGTTCCTCCTAGTTTTGACCTTAATAATTTTCCATTCTCTCTTTTGGCTTATCCTCACTCTCTTCCCTTTATTGCCGGCGGTGACTGGAATGCTCACTCTCCTCTTTGGGGCTCTGCGCGTCATAACAGGAATGGCCGTGTTCTAGAAAACTATATTCTCGGTAAAAATTTTGTCCTCCTGAATGATAACTCTCTACAGAGGCGCTCACTCATCCAGCTCTGTTGATCTGTCCTTTACCTCTCCACACTTTGGTCTTCGCTGTCAATGGAGAACTCTGGACGGTACCTTCGGCAGCGATCATGTTCTCATTGTCTTCTCTCTTCACCATCTCCTTCCTCCTCCTCCTTCTCCTCATTATTCTATACCCGCTCTCGCTCCTAAATGGTCTCTCAACAAGGTTAACTGGGAGGGATTTCCGTTCTAATTTCGACTTATCTCTTCCTTACATACACTCCCTCTCCGATCCTTTCCAACAATATAACGTTTTCTCTGATTCCATTTCTTCTGCTCTGGACGCTTCCTCTCCACCAATTCATCATTCCAAAAGAAATTACCATCTTCAGGCTTCCTCACTTTGGTGGAACGAAGATTGTACTAATGCCGTTAAAGACAGTGTCTCTTCATTTAGATGTTTCCGGTCTTGTTTTTCCTTTGCTAACTTCATGGCTCATAAAAAAGCTAATGCCAAGGCTAGATTTATCCTCAAAACGTCCAAAAGAAATTCATGGAGGAAATTTTGTACTTCGTTTTCTAGATCTACTTCAATTTCCCATATTTGGAAGATGGCTAAAGCTTTTCGCTCTTCTAGATCGGAACGTCCATCATTTTATAACTTTCCTTCAGATAGACTCACTACTTTTCTTGATTCTGTTGCTCCCTCCTATGTTCCTTCCCTTCCTATCTCAAATTGTTCCCACTTCCTCTCTTCTAGATTCAGCATCAACGAACTTCGTGCTTCTTTGACTAATTCTTCTAATTCTAGCCCTGGTATAGATGGCATTCCATTCCGTGTCTTTAAGAACCTTTCTGAACCAGCACTTAAAATCCTGTTGTCAATTTACAATTCTTTTCTGTATATCTGTGAAACTCCTCCGCTTTGGAACTCCTTTACCGAAGAAGAATCCCAATTCCTTTCGTCCTATTTCTCTAGCTTCTTGTTTAAGAAAACTTTTCGAACGAATGATTAATAGGCGCCTTATCTGGTGGCTAGAATATAATAATGTTCTTCCTGATAACATGTTTGGTTTCCGTCCTGGCGTTGGTTCTTCTGATTGCATATCCCTTTTTCTCTCTGATATCTATAAATCTTTCATCCACAAAAAATTTACTATCTCTGCGTTCGTTGATGCTACCTCATCTTTTGATAAGGTTCACCTTCCTTCTCTTCAGGATAAAATGCTTTCCATTAATATTCCACTTGAGTTTACATCTTTAGTTATTAATCTGTTTCGGAACAGAACTATCCATCTTTCTACCCCTTTCTTTTCTGATTCCAGGACAGTTTTTCGAGGTCTTCCGCAGGGATCGTGCCTTAGTCCTACCCTTTTTAACATTTATTTCCTTAGTCTTTCTTCTCTTCTTTGCCGACGATATTCTCGTCTATTCTTCTTCTGATGATGTTTTCTGCTAATGAGGAGCTTAATAACTCCCTTGCTATTTTAGAAAATTCTTTATCCTCTCTTCATCTTTCTAGTTCCCCTGAGAAATCTGCTGGTATCGTTTTTACATTTCGTCCTTTTGATCGTTCCTTGGTTAACCTTTTCATGTGCCAGGTCCCTATTCCTTTGCTCACTTCCTTCTCCTACCTCGGCGTAATTCTTAATAGTACTCTGTCTTTTCATGATCATATTAACTATCTCTGCACGTCTGCTCTCAAAAGACTCAATTTTTTGAAGGCGTTGTCTTCCCCCAAATGGGGTGGTGATCCATATATTCTTCTCATGCTGTATAAATCCATTATTCTTTCTAAGTTTGACTATTGTTCTTTTCTTTATGCCAGTGCTCCTGTTTCCCTTCTCGTCAAACTTGATCGCATCCAAAATTCTTGTCTGCGCCTCTGTATTGGTGCCCTGAATTCTTCTCCAATTCCAGCTCTTCTGTCCGAAACTGGCTTTGTTCCTCTTTGTATTCGAAGACTTCACCTTGGTGAAAGGTTCATGATTAGACGTCTACAGATCTCTCCTTCCAAACTCATGAATTCTTATCAATATATCCGGGTCAACTGGCGTTTTTCTCCTCGTAAGATTCCAATTCTTTCTCTCATCTCTTCTCGACTCGTTCCACTTTCTCACTTTGTCCTCTCCCAGAACAAATCTCCATACTTTACCTTTAACTTCTCTGAACTGTCTCATTCGCCTAAGTTATTCTCTTTACCGTCTAATATTAAGTCTCTTCCTCGTCCTGCCATTCAGGAAGAATTTAATCACACTCTTTCCTCACTATTTCCTGCTCACATCACGATTTTTACGGATGGCTTGAAATCTGCTTCGGGGGTCGGTGCCGCTTTTATTCTTCCTGCTCTCAACTATTCTGAATCATTTCAACTTCCCTCCTTCTCTTCGATCTTCCTAGCCGAATCCACGGCTATTTTGCGTGCGGTCCTTTTTATATCTTCAACTTCCAATTTAGTGAATTTCCTTCTATGCTCCGACTCGAAGAGTTTTTTAGTAGCTATCGCGTCTACCCTTCCTGAACCCTCTTCCTGTCCTATTATTCTTTATATTCGCTCCTTGATTTTCAATTTATTAGCCTCCCGCTCTATCCATATTGACCTGCTTTGGATTCCTGGCCACTGTGGTATAGCTGGTAACGATCTTGCTGACTCGTTAGCTTGCCCGGCCGCAGTAAATGGTCGTTTCATAGGCAGATTTCCTTCCCAAAGTCTCTTTACTCTCTCTCCTTTCGTTCTCACCGTGACTTTTGGACTGATCTCTATCCGTCCTTTTTCTCCAACCCTGACTCCTTTTACCTTGCTTTACAGCCTTCACCATCCGTTTCTCCTTGGTTTAATAACTTTCCTAGTATCAGCCGTTCTGTCATTTCTTCCATAGTTCGCCTTCGTTTTAATCATAGTCTGCTCCCGGCTTCTCGTTTCCGCTTTGCTCTGGTTCAATCTCCTTTGTGTCCCTTTCATCCTCCTACCTTAAATGGCACATGTGATGCAAACCACGTACTATTTGAATGTTCCTTTATTTCTACAGAACGCGCGATCCTTTATTCCAATTTGCTTAGCCTTGGCCTCCCTACTCCTTACAGTGCCCTCTATATTCTCACTTTTCCATCTCCTTCTGTTGTTCCCTTGTTAGCCGCCTTCATTTCCACTGTCTCTAATCGTTTCATGATATAACTTTTCGCTCCATATGTCCTTCTATTCTTTTAATCTTTTGTGTTGAGTAAATGTCCTGTGCTGGCGTGCCCATTTAAAAAAAAAAAAAAAAAAAAAACATTTCTTTTGAGTGCCTTTCATCTAATAACGATATTAGTAGGACCACAACTGCCAACTGATAATCCGCGTAAGAGTCTGATTTTTTTAAATTTTATTTATTTATTTATTTTTTTTTTTGCTTCTTCGGGTTACCACAGTCAGCTATTTTAAAACGGTATTTCGGATTGTAAATTATTAATAGAGAACATTTCAAATGCGTTGCAACTTTATTTTCGTACTGTTTAAGACGTCTCCATTAAATAATACAGATTCCGAATACCCGATATTTTTTATCGTTTTTCCGTATTAGGTTTCGAAATATATTCGAAGAAATGGTGTTATTTCGAGAGTTTGCTAATCTTTCCCGTTAAATATCGATAAGTTGCTGTATCTTCCGCAATAATAATCATACGGGACCATTGATTAAATTATAGTGATCAAATATAAACATTATCCGACATATTTATGAAACGTGTGTATAAAATTGTAACAACACGTACCGGTCTATAGATATATTTTATGCTGGAATATTATTAGAAAACCGATTTATTCTCATTATTATTACTACTACGTGTATAGATTCTTATATTCAAAAAAATCTCAGCACCAATGTACCGAGACACCGAACATATCGTGGTAGGTTTTAATCAAAGTTATAAAACGGCTATGTATTTAAACATAAAAGCTATTTAGAGAGAAAAAAATGAAAAAGTTATTTAAATCGAAATAATGCCCACGGAAACTATAATCATTATTATAAAAGTATGTAGTCAATTCCCGTCCAGAAGAGAGGGGTACTTGTATGCTGCTGAGATCTGGAGCTCCCACCGAAATCGAGCGCGTCTGCAATTCATAAATAGCTCATTTTCAACTAATGTAACTGATTTAATAAATGTGTTACTTGAAATGTAAACTGCCTATTTCACTGCACCAAATTTAATATTAAATAATATTTTGTATTGAACGCGTTTGTTATAGTTGAAATTAAACGACTGTTACAATTTACCACCAAGAAAAACAGCATCGATACTTAGAGCGGAATTAATGGTGGAAAGTCTTTAGCAGACGATTCCTCAGTAGAGGTAAAACAATGATATACGAAGATGCAGATGGGTGAGGATCTAAGAAAATATGTTACTGGAATAAAAATTGGAGTCGACAAGCCGACGGTAGGTAATCTAAAGATTAAATTAGCCCATAGTAGAAAACATGACACAAAAATCTCTATCATGAGAGCCACCGAAGCGCAATGGAAGAGCCCAAGACACTTCTTAACAACTTAATAATTTGCTCTAGTAATGAACACTATTCTATCAACAGTAAATAAAGTTATAAAACACGCGGTATTGGAATACGAAGCAGTAAACGACAGAATACTTACAGTAAAGATTCAGGTGACTCTCATCAGTGTAAGCCAAGTATATGCACCAACGTCAACATTGGTACAGGAAGATATGGAAAACATTTATGGAAAATCAATCGCGACGCAGTAAGAAAAATTCCCAATCGAGAGAGATACTGATCATATTAGCGAATTTCAATGCAAAAGTAGTCAGCACTACTAGAAATGACGATCATCTTACGTGGTATATAAATGTGGTCTAGGAGTCAGGAGTAAGAGGGGAGAAATGCTGCAAGAATTGTGTATGGGAAATAAATTATGCATCGTCAACACGGATTCACACGAAATCAAATAGATTATGTTCTTACTAAATCTAGATGTTAAAACCTGACCCGGAACGGACCGTGGATGCGATCATAATGCTTTGGATAGCTAAGATGAAATTAAAGCTAAAAGATCGGATAAAAAAACGCATATAACCAATTGATAGGAACTTGATACCAGAAACCAATCAGAGAACATGGTGGAAAAATGCTTGAAATCAATAATAAAAGAAAAAACGCAGAAGTGATCAGCGGAGGCAACTCTGGAATAATAGGGAATGAGAAATAGAGAAATCTACGGAGGCCACAAATCAAACAACGGAAGAACAAAAGAACCATGAATATCGCAACAAACGGAAGAACGACAGAATATAAAAACGAAAGGATCGAACGACATTCAAAATGCCGAAAAATGGAAGTTATTAACGAAGGAAATAAAAAGCGCTTTAAAAAAAGATAAAAACCACGACATCATGTGGAATGGTAGAGGATCATAAAAAACCGGATAAACCAAAAGATATATTTCGAAAGATGAAACTTTCAACTGGGAAATTCGAAACACGTTACTCTCCAATCAAGGACGAAGTAGGAAATTTTCTTCGGCAAAATAAAGTGTAGGTAGAGGCAATACTGCAACGAGCTCATGTACAGTATTTGTTGTTGATACACATTGTTAACATTTTAATTATGATAAAAATAAACTTTAACACTTTTTTAACAATTATATATATAATTTTTAAATCCCCGACGCGTTTCGAAGCAAACACTTCATGTTCACGGGAGTAATTATAATATAAATAATGAAGAACGATAACTATATTTAAAAAATAACAGAAAAAAGTCGATATTGAATTAGTACTAAATATATAATTTAAAAGTGAAAAATATAAAATATATAAAAATAAAAATGACTAAAAATTTTAACAATGAAAATGGTAACAATTTATATAAAAATGAAAATTTAAAGATTTTAAAATTTTCAAAAATAAATATTAAAAATAAATAAGTTGTATATATGAAAAATGTTATATATAATGGTCGTTGTATAGTAATAATGTGTACATAAGGAAGTGAACAGTTAAAATTTATTTAAAGGTTATATAAAGGGTTATCTGTATTGGGAAAGTTGTGGTTTATGCAGTTATTTTTGAATTTATTAATACAATAATTTTCTGCAAAATTTAGCATATTGTGGTTATTTATGTATTTTAAGATTTCTAAATCTATTTTAATATTATGCATTAATTTGTGTTTATTAATGATAATATGTTCAGCTATTGTTGATTTGTTAATATGTCCGTATTTTATGGCGTATAAATGTTCATTATATCTTATTTTGAAGTTTCTTCTAGTTTGTCCTATATATATTTTCTGACAAGTATTGCAAGTTATTTTATAAATTCCGGCTTGGTTAAATTTATTATTATTGTTATTGTTAATATTGTTATTTTTTTTATATTTTTCACTTTTAAATTATATATTTAGTACTAATTCAATATCGACTTTAATATCGACCTTTCTCTGTTATTTTTTAAATATAGTTATCGTTTTTCATTATTTATATTATAATTACTCCCGTGAACATGAAGTGTTTGCTTCGAAACGAGTCGGGGATTTAAAAATTATATATATAATTGTTAAAAAAGTGTTAAAAGTTTATTTTTATCATGCACAGTAATGAAGATGGGAGTATTCAGGAGCACGAACGTGGCAACCAATTAAACAAATCATCGATTTTACGAAGCATGGTTATAACAGTCGTACGGAAACTGTCTAATAGGAAGTCGAAAGGAACCGACGGCATAGTAGCCGAAATAAGGAAATCTAACAATTGATATCCCGTATCAAATCTGTGAAAAAATATGAAACATGCACACGTGACCATCCGAGTGAGAAGAATCTTTGTATATTCTTCTATACAAAAAAGGAGATCGGTATATTTGCACAAAACCATGCCGACAAAGTTGAAGTTACAGGAATGTGTCTTGTCATCACCACTTTTTAATGTGTATGGCGAATGGATTATTAGGTAGACACGCGAGAACTAGATGGCGGGGTTACTGTAGGAAAAAGAAAAATCTCAAATCTTCGTTATGCCGATGACACGATGCTTTCAGCGGCGTTAGAAATCACGGCAGAACTTTTTAGTCGAGTAGAAGATTACAACAAAGAAGCAGGATTAAACTGAATCGATTCAAATACTGTTTAATTGCGATCGATATGCAAAATAAAATTCCTCGGACAATTCAGTACGTAAAAGATATTACAATAAAGAACAATGCAATCCATCTCGCAGTTCAAATATCTAAAAGAAGACAATGCGAAATTAAAATAAAAAGCTGTAGACGGAGTTTTCTTTCCCGACGAATTAAGATCTTGCAGTCTGCTTTTTACATACCGCGTTTTTCCCTTACCCAATCGGTCTGGTAAACCTGCGCGTTTGTTTTCATATTTTTATTTATCGGAAGAAATGGGATTATTATTATTATTTGAAATTCAGCTTAATAGTATTTACGAAGTTTTGGTAAATAGCTTAAAGTGGATTTAAGACTATAAATAATATAAAAAAATAAAATAAACGGCAACAATCGATTTCAGCTAAGAAATAAAGAAATAACACTTTCCCTAAATTACGTTCTTAATCTTTGCTGTTGGTTCGTGCTCCAGTGTTGTCCACACCAGTCAATCTCGACATGCTGTTTCGAAATATCTATTGCAGTAAGTTTTCGTGCGTTATTTAACAATAAATAATAACAGAAAAAAAAAAAGGGAAAAAAGGAAAAAAGGAAAAAAGGAAAAAAGAAAAAAGGAAAAAAATGACGGAGCGAAAAGAAAGATGAGGAAAGAAAACAGGTAAAAAAGTCTTTAGATAAAATGACACTTGTTGATGGCAAAAACAAAAAACCTACTTCACTTACCGAGCATCAAAATTTGGATAAATAAAAATGTTTTTAAAAATTTAAAGCTTTCACAGTGATTACTCATAATAAATAATTTTCGGAAACAACTATGTATTAAAAAGATATTTATTCCCTTAACGTTTCGACTAGCTTACACTGGCCATCATCAGAAGCAAACTGAAAAATGGAGTGGAAATTGCGATTGACAATAACATTAAAATAAGAATCAGAAATCATGAAAAACCCAAATCAAAACAGATAACCTACCTCTAAACAGGAAAACCGACAAAACGCATAACAACAGATAGATAAAATATAAAAACATAGGAAAAAAAAATAATAATAATAAAAGGAACAAAATCTAAACAGGAAAAACCGACAAAACGCATAACAACAGAAGATAATAAAATGTAAAAACATGAGAAAAAAGGTATTAGAAAAAATATACCAAAAAGAACAAAAAACAAAAAACATCGGGTCACAGTTAGGGCAGGGGGGAAAACGAATAACAACTTATAAAAAATAAAACTAATTACAGAAAAAAAAAAAAAAAACGTTGGAAACGCATGGAACAACCAACTGAACAAAACAAAAATATAAAATATTACAACAGAAACAGTTGAATTACCTGAACAAGGACTGGGAACTACCTGAAAATTGCTTGGAATCCTCACCTGAAAATGACTGTTCACCTAGCCCGATGAGTGAAAATTACAGGAACCCCGCCTAAAAGTTGACAAACCTCACATGAGTACCCACTCGAAACCTATCCGCAGGAAGCACCAGAGGGCAAGGCCCCGGGCATTGGACCAACGGAAGCTTAACTAAACGAAGTAAAGCAAAGCAATTCCAACCGAAAGAAGAAACCACTCGGACCAGCGGGATGTGGGAATAAAAGACCAAGAAGAAGTGAAATGCGGTGGCGGACGTCAGGGTACCTGAAGAGACACAGTCAAAATTAAAACCAAATAACCCAGAGTTGGAAAAGAAAAATGAAACCTACCTGGTCGCTGTTATAGATGCAAGTTCGTCAACCGTATGACTGGTTTCCATGCCGTGGGAACACGTAGACCTTCTTCTCTATTAAAATTTGGCCATTTCTCAATTTCGATGGCTTCTCTAACCAACCTCCTGCCGGTGTGAACTTCCTTAGCTAAAGGAACACTATTCTCAAATTTGATAGTATGATTCGTTTTCAACTGATGTTCTGTTAAAGCGGATTTGTGCACCCGCCTATGCGCGCAATCAGCCCTGTGCTCCTTCACCCTGGTTTCAATAAGCCTACTAGTCTGACCGATATAGCTTAATCCACACGAACAGGGTATTTTGTATACACCGGCACAGTGTAACCGAGGTAAACTATCTTTTGGGTCTCTTAACATGTTCCTTATTTTCATACACGTACCGAAGACTGGTCTTACATTGTTTTTATGTAAAATCCCTCCAATTCTTTCCGTGACTCCTTTGATGAACGGTAGCACAACACTAGTAGCAAACTGTTCAGAATCATTAATATTAACATGACTATTGCAACTAAACTTACTGATATACCTACTTGCTTCATCCGTGCTATACCCATTTTTGACCATAACACCTTTAAGATGTCTTAACTATAGTCTTTCTAATTATTTAAACATGTTATTGTTTACTTTAAAACATATTTTTAGAAAAAAGGAATATTACAATCACAGTAATAAATTTATTTAAAATGATTAACGTCAGTAGTGCTATAAAGGAATGTTTCATCCTTTTCTTCCTGGTTTAATAATTTTCCCTGCATCAGCCGTTCTGTTATTTCTTCCACAATTCGCCTTCGCTTGAATCACAATCTGTTTCCTCCCTCTTTCGTTTTAATATTGTTCAGTCTCCCTTGTGTCCCTTCCATTCGCCTATTCTTAATTTGAGCTGTGATGTAAATCACCTTCTATTCAAATGCTCTTCTATCTCCTCGGAACGCGCAGTCCTTTATTCCAATTTGCTTTGCCTTGGCCTCCCGATTCCTTACTGTGCCCACTACATTCATACTCTTCCATCTCCTTCTGTTGTTCCTGTATTGGCTACCTTCATTTCTTCTATTTCTAATCACTTCTTGATATAACCTACAAATTCCTGCGTTTCATCATTCTGCTAGTCCTTTGCGTTGGGTAAATATCCTGTGTTGACGCGCTCGAGGGAAAAAAAAATGTTTCCATAGGGATAAACGACGAAAAAGATCAAATTAAACGAGTTTTTAAAAAAAAAACAAAACAAACACCTAAATAGTTTTTATTACAGTCTATTCAGTTCACGAGCATTCAGTAATACTCTAAATTAGTTATATTGTTTTATATACTAGGATTCCACGATACTGCATTTTTTTACATTATATTTATTCTTCGGTTAATTCATAGTTATTTTCAGCCGCTGACTTTATCCTGATGGGTCAGAAGCTGCTTCGCTTCTGTGTTTAAATGTTTTTGCAGCCTTCAATCGTGCATTCTTGCCAGTTCCTTAACCACTTGCGAAACTTCTGGCTCATGAAGATCCCGATGAATATCATCGTTTCTTTCATATTGTCTGGCATTAGTGATAATCCATTTTTTTTTTTTTTTTTTTTGGTGGGCGCGCCAGCGGCATTGACCCAACAACAAGAAAACTAAGCTAAAAAATTAAATAACTAGGCGGTCCGAAATGGACGCAACAAGGACGGCAGTGCGGACACCACAGAAGATGAAGAAAAGGAGAGGATAAAGGAAGAGTTATAGAGAGTAGGGAGACCTAATGACAGGAGCTGACAGTATAAAAGGGAGCGTTCGTTACAAAGAGCAGGACATTCGAAGAAAATGTGATCGGCATCACATGTACGACGAGGATCACAATCGTGAAGAGAACAATAAGGAAAAGGCGATAGAGCAAATCGAAAGCGAGAGGAAGGGAAGAGAGAATGATTGATCCGGAGACGAATTAGGGAGACAATAGAAGAGCGACGACCGAAAGGAATAGAATAGAACCAAGACAGGGAACGAGGACTCGGCTGAGTAATGCGAATGACGATTAGAAAATAGGGAGGGATAAATATCCCGCCAAAGTCTGGCGTGATTGGAGGTGGATAAGGAAAGAATATCTGAAGAAGGGAAATGGTTGAGAAATGAATCAAGGCGACCAGCAGAACGAGCCAAAGAATCGGGGAATGACTGCAGAGTGGAGGTAAGAGAACGAATTGAGAGAATAATATTATCAGAGGAATGTGAAGGAGGAGAGGATATGGCTTGAAGGACGCCCTTAGAGTCCGAAATAATGAGGAATTGGGAATGATCGCTTAAAGAGGAAATATAAGAGATAGCCTGAAGGATGGCGATCGACTCGGCAGAAAAAATAGAGCAGAAGGAAGGAAGCCGGAAGGAAGAATGTCGAAGCGACGGAGCAGTAAACGCACCACCCACGCTGTCCTCGCTCTTGGAACCATCAGTAAAGATCAATACATGAGCAGGAAAAGAGGAATTCAACTAATGAAGAAATTCATTGTTGACTGCACCGTGAGAGGAGGAATTGGCTCGAAGTGGGACAGAGGAAAATTTGACAGGCTGCCATATTGAAGTCATGAAAGAAGTACGGGAGAGTGTTGTAGGAAAGGACAACAGGAGAAAAATTAGAAAGACGGGTAGCAATGAGCGACAGGATTGGGATTTTATGAGGAGAAAAACGCCAGCAGTTTTTGATATATACATAGATAGGAGGAAATAAGTTTGGACGAGGAGATGGGAAGCCGTTTAATTAAGAAGCGATACCCAAGCTGAGAACGGCGAATAAACAGTGGTTGGGCAACCGACTCTGATAGAACTGCGGGAATGGGGGAGGATTTCAAGGTTCCAATGCACAAACGGAGGCAAGAGTTCTGGATCGCGTCAAGTTTAGTGAGGAGAGACTTAGAGGAATTACCGTAGATAAAGGAACAATAGTCGAGCTTGGACCGAATGATGGCTTTGAAAAGAATTAGAAGAATAAACGGATCGCCTCCCCATCTGAGGGGTGAGAGGGATTTAAGGAGATTAAGTCTTTTAAGACAGGATTTATAGAGAAAATTAATGTGCTCATGGAATGTGAGGCGGCTATTTAAAAAAAGGCCAAAATAGCATATGGAATTGACAACAGGGATAGGAATACCAGATACAGTGATGCGAGTTAGAGCTCGATTAAAGGGGGCGGAGAGGAAAAATGATACAAGACGACTTAGTAGGAGAAAGAGAGAGGTGAAGACGAGAAAGGGAATTATTAAGAATAGACAGGGAATTATTCAACTCATCAATAGCGGCGGACAGATTGTCACAGGTGGAATAGACCAAAATGTCGTCAGCGAAGAGGAGGGAGGAAGAAGGAATAGGAAGAGAAGCGATATCAAAAGAGTAGATATTCAAAAGTGTAGGAGCCCACGATAAACGCATCTGGAGGAGGAAAGAGAGGGAGAAGAAATAAAGAGAGTTCTGTTCTGGAAGAGGTTGAGTATGAGAATGACGACGACGGGAGGGTGGTTAAGAGAAAATAGTTTGGAATCCAAAGAGGGAAGATGCGCATTATCAAAGGGAGAAGAGACGTCCACAAAGGAGGCAATGGTGAATTTTTTAGTTAGGAAAGACTTATAGACATCTGAAAGGAAATAACTAATGCAGTAAACTGGTCCAAGCCCAGGACGAAAACCAAACATATTAGGAGGGACTAGATTATTATGCTCCAGCTACCAGACGAGACGATTGTTAATCAAACCTTCAAAAAGTTTACGCAGACAGGAATAATCCTAATTGTTCTCTGATTTTTTTTTATGTTGCTACTTCCGCACAACCGCAAAGCTGACATCCATAATCCTACGTTGGTTTCAATATTTGATTATATTTTAACAATTTATTGTTCAGCGAAAGGATACTTTGTCTTCCAAGACGCCATTTCATCTGCAGCATCTGCAACTTTAATTGTTCTACTTTTTTTTTATTGACATGCACAGACCGGTTTCATTTTGAATCTAAATGTATACCTAAGTATTTCACGTAATTTGCATTAGGTACAATTTTTGAATTAATTACAATCGAACAGTATTCTTCGATTGGTAAAATTGATATGTACAGATTTTTCTTCATTAGGACTTGATTTCCATTTTCTTGTCCGCTTCCAAATATTTTTGATGTGGGACTGCTGCACGTTTATAGTTGATTCTTCTATATAATTTCTCATATGGCCATCACAGCTGTGCCATCTACAAGCATGGCCGTCGTGACATGCCCGTTAACAGAAACATCGACGGTTTATAATAAATATAAAATTGATCCGAGGACGCTCGCTTGTAGTACTCCCGCTTGTATATCTCGCAATTCAGAGTATTCATCGTTATGCTTTATTCTGAAATATCTGTCAGTTAGGTACGATTCAATAATTCAGAAAATTTTAACTAGTAATATCTTCTTAAGTTTGAGTACCAGTCACTTATGCCACACCGTATAAAACGTCCGCAACACGTCAAGGAACACCGCTGTACAGATCTTCTTTTCTTCAAGACTTTTTTCAATTATATTTGTAAATTCTATGTATCTGATCTTTGTAGAGTGTGCTCTTCAAAATCCGAACTGATGATTGAGTATCTAGTTCTCTCTATTATCGATTTCAATCGTTTCAGTAATAACTTTTTTTCAAACAACCCAGAAATAACGAGTAGTAAGCTAATCAGTTTATATGATTTATATCTGTCTGTAATTTCCCGGGTTTAGGTAGCATAATTATCTGAGCTACTTTCCAAAGTTTGGGAAAATATTCAATTCTTATTACATCATGAAATATTTGGGTTAATGTCAATATGGTTCTTTTTTTTGAAAATTCCTTTAATATTCTTACCGAAGTTAAATCAAAACCAGGAGATTTCTTTACACACATACTTGTTTTTATTTCATTATATATCTCTCCGAGTTTAAAGTGTCTCATCAAACGAAGTATCCATAAAATTTGCAGGAACGAAAAAATAAAAATAGCGAAACTGCGAAGTCCATAACGACGAAGATATTGGTACAACAAATGGCATGGTTCGGGTAGTCAATCTAATAAACAAAAACTAGATAGAAGAGGAAGATTAAAGGCAAAGTTAAAACTGGTAAAATAGATGCGAGAGAGTGAAACAGTTATAAGAGGGTATTGCTCGACTGATCAGAACATTAGCATGATTCGATTCAATTGCATACAACGGTTAAACTATTCAAATGATAATCGTTGTGAAGTTATGCGCCCTGAGGCTAGAGATACCAGATTTTCAAAAAAAGTATCTAGGGAAAATTTTATGCTGCTGGGAACAAAAAGTGACAATAATAACCAAAGAAAGAAACAAAATAAAACAGATGCGGAGTTTTCGAATTAACAAGATCGGGAAAATTACAGATACCTGCAGACAGGTTCTGTATATCATTTCAAAAAAAGGCTGATTCTCACGAATTTACCTAAGGGAAAAGAATGAACAACGACTTAATAGACCTTCAACTGCAAACCTATCTTCAAAGGAAACAGAGAGTACCGTGTTTGTTCAAGCTAGTGCGCACTGCAAATTTCATATGATCTACTGCAGACTTAATTTCTTTCCCACCACATGCACAGAAACTGACATTATCTCTTTTCGTTTTCTAGTCTGTCGACGCGCCCTTTTTAATAATGTAACGCTTACACGAACCCGGATTTTTTCTTTTAATAATCCGTCCCCACGCATAAGATGTAACCGACGTAGGCTTTAAACCAAATCCGTACGAACGAACGCGATTATGTAACGCGGTGTCTAAAATCTCTGTTTCCTGCTCACCACGTAAGCATGTTGTGTAAATCGGAGTAGCCTGAGTGAAACCGAGTTAGTTGTAGAAAAACTTTTTTCAATAGAATGTTTGGGGAGAAGTACATTTGGGTCCGCTTTAATGAGCATTCGAGGCGAATACGACATCAAGAAACAACCCCATCAATTTCATTCTACTTCGGCTAGTTAGACAGTAAAAGCAACCGGAATTCACAAATCCTAACGATATTCTCGTTAAAAATAGGGTACTAAGCGTATTCAAGGAAATCAAATGAGCACTCGCCTGGTCCAATTATTAAATTTCTAATCTGTTCGGTAAAGTAATGCACGCGCCTCTTCTATAAACGCCATTTATCCCCTTCAATTCGTTTTTCACGAACTTTCACTGTTCGGCATGTCAGCTTTATTGAACTAGTTAAAACTGATTCTAATAATACCAAGAAAGTCAAATAAGCTCCTCCGTATGCTTTTTTTCCTGCTCTGGACAGTTTAAACTTAGCGAATATTTTTCGAATGAGTGTGTAAGTTTGACTAGCCTTTGAAACGGCTCTGGCGATGTCCACTTTCTTGAAAAAAATCTAATATTCTTTTAGGGTGGCCTATAGTTGGCAAAATGATGAGTGGTAAAAAAACGCTTGGCGAAAAAGATTTGTCACAAAAAATATACGACGTTGAATATAAAAAAAAATAATACATTTTTATATATATATACGTATATATATATATATACACATATATATGACGTTTGCCGAGAAAGTGATAAATGTGGAACTCAGAACATTAAGAATTTCAGCAACAGTTACCACATCGTGATTCCGTATTTTCATCTCTCAAATTTTAATTTTATCGTATTATTAATTTGGTATTGTTATCTTGATATAGGTATTACAAAGTATCACGATTTCCAGTTTGAAAAAAATGAAATCATGTGCAAAAAGTTTGTTGACTCTGAAGAGGAATAATTTTACTTACATGTACAGTGAAACGTAACACCGGCAAACGATTTACTTCCCCTGTCTAGTGGTTTATCGTTAGAAAGGAGTTGGTACCTGTACGAGGATATTGCTTCTTTATGTACCGATCCAAAAAAAGTTGAATTCCGTAACTCGTAAACCTGTCGAATGCAACAAAATGTAGAAGAATCTACAGCAAAGTTAACCCGAGAAAAAAAGAAGAGAACTGAAACTGCAATCAAAAAAAAAAAAAAAAAAAAAAAAAAAAAATCGAAGCTCCAACGAAGAAAAAAACTAAAGTTTCGAAAAATAAAACAAAACAATGCTCAAATAATACTCAAAGCAAATGGCAAACCATTAAAAAATGCAAACAAAAACAACTAACAACTAGGAAAAAAATAGTTTTACGATTTTTTAAAAATTTGTAATGTTTTTTCCCTTTTTTCCAGTTTTTTTCAGTCGGTTTTACATTAAACAAACGTTTGCGAGAAAACTAGATATTGCACCCTATTCTATACACTTTCAAGTATCAAAATTCGTGTTTAACTCAAAACCAATATTTTCGTATTACAGGTCATTTTTCTCAGCTAATGTCACGTATATATATATATATATATATTATAGACTGTGCCTTTGGATAACTGAAAATTGAATAACTTATTAATAACTTGATGATCAATACATATCTTTACGATCAAGAAATTTATCATTCATAAGTTACCAAGAACATAATACACTTTTTCACATTTTTTTAAAAATTACTTTTAAAAAATAATAAGCCGTTAAATGTAAAATAAATAAAATCCTTAATAACAAACAAAAATAATGTATAAATTACTTTTATAAATTAAAATAAATATTTCATTTTAGAAACGTTTTCGGGTATAGGCTATCATTAATTAACAATACAGAGAGTATACCCGAATAGAACTAAAAACACTGTAAAAAAATACTACAGGTGTATATACATATATATATACAGTGGCCGATCTACGGTTAGGGAAATAGGGGACACCCCCCCCCCAAAGAACCAAAAACTCGATCAAAAATTGTTACAACAGAGAAACGTAATTTGTACTATAAACGATTTGTATAAATGTTATCTATAGATTTAATTATAACTAATATTTAATATTAATGTTCCGTTTTTATTCTGTTTTAAATGCAACTGTCGTCGATCTTTTATGTATTTTTAATTTTTATTTTGCAATGTAAATGAAAATAGTTCAGTGAGAAATATAATATGTATTTTTTTACTTGCTTACGGACAAAGAGAATTCGGATCGGATTAATAACAAAAATAAAAAAAATATAAATTCTAATCAAAATACTGTCGTTCTATTCTTTCTAGTAATTTACTATTCAAATTCTAAACTATCATTTTAGCTACAATTTTATATTTTTTTTATTTTTCACCTAAAAATAAAACAAAATTTTAATTAAATTGTAATAATTATGTGTTTTTAAAACATTTTTAAATTTCTATAAAGGTCGCTATTTAATTTTCTTTATGAAACGAAGTATTTCTCAAATCTATTGCTTACCGTATAAGATATTACGTAATTATACAATTTCCCTCCCCAAAATGTCTCTCTGGATCCGTTCCTGATATGTAATAGGTGTATGGCAAATCAAAGGTGGTAGAAAATTATTTTACATACAAATCAAACGCGGTAAAATATATATAAAATTAAAGACGATATTTTGTTTACAAAATAATAACGAAATTAGCGGACAAAGTTTCGAAGCAAATATGAAAAATGTACACGCTGAACAAAAATCTAAAGGGAGTTAAATTTTTATATCAAAAACAGGGTTATTATTATTAGTTGGTATTTGTTCATTTAAGAGGAATTACGTTTATATTTATTTATATAATAATTTTCAATTATATTCATTAAATTTCATTTATTACAGGAAGTCACGACTGTTACTGTTTTTCCTAGTGCATTAGGTTTATGTTTATTTTTTATTAAGTGTTCAGCATAAGTAGATTTTGCAATAATCCGAATTTCATAACTAGAAATATTTTACATTTATAATCTATTACAAATTTTAAGAAAATAAAATTTTTTACTAATTCGGGAAAGTTGAAAAAAATTTTTGTCCTTTGCAAAAACAAAAGAATAGAAGATAAGAATTTATCATTTAACATTACATATAGAAAAAGTTGTTAATGTATATATTTTCTTTTCTCTAAGCTTTATTATAATTGTCTTTTAATTTATTTTATCCTACCACTACTTTTTAATTATCGTATTATTATTTATAATATGTTCAATGGAGAGGCTTTGAGAAACTTCAGTCTCCGACCTTCCCCAAACTTTAACTCTAGATCGGCGCCTGAATGCACGTTGCACAGTTTGAGGTTGAAAAGAAATACCAGTGATTTAAAATTTTCGTCATTCGTTACGGCAGATGTCAAAGAACTTCATATTTAATTCATTTTTCCGATGCGTCAAGTTAATTCATCAGCCTGGCGAATAATCGTGTAATTCCCATTTTCTTATAAATAAAATGTTAGAACGTAAACGATTGTCGGACTATTCGGTAGATGAAATAAACTGATGAACTATTTAGGAGTCTTTTAACTAAATTTATGGTGTGGTCTTGCGTGCGTAGACTCGCGTTGAGCAATTGCCATGAGCGCTGCCTATTCTGTACAACTAGAATGTACAAATAGGTAGTCACGACGCTCGGAATCGAGCAATACGACTCAGATGATGATGCGTAGGATACTGCGGGTTTCACAGTCACTCTATCAACTTTTAAGTTAAACGAAGTAAATGTTGGTGCAAATCGTGTCAATATTAAAAAATAGTTTTAAGTGATGAAATAATACAGTTATAATTATTCAAATTTTGCCGACAACGATTTCCGGTTTCACTAGGCTATAAACATAAATGAAGTATATTAATAATTTGATATGTCGTATACTTTTAATTTACAACCTCGAAAAGGAACATCTAAACTTACAATCACTGCGAATAGCGCTGGTTCACAGTGAAAACTTATCGATACTTGCTTTTACAATGAAAATGGCCAATCAAATCAGCTTAGAACGTGTGCTAAATATATATCGTTAAGATCCTGCTTTAGAAGATCAAAAAAATCGATTTTTTTTAAATTTCTTAAATCGATAGATAAATTATCCACGCATATATATTCACAAAGTTATAAATGTCAATTCGAAGTACTTTTGGAGATACAAAGGTGAACGAAAAGGAGTGTCGTGTAGGTGTAGCGTATTCAGCCAGGCTCAAGCGCTCTTTCCAACCTTGCCTCCTCTACGCCATTAGAACAGTTATCTCTGCACGTGTTTCTATTTTGAGCTTCTGTCAGCCAGGCTCATGTGCTCTCTTCGCCCTTCTATCTTCTATTTCGAAATAACAATCGTCTGTGCATGTGTTTTTCTGAGAAGCGCAGTTTTTAAAGAAGCGGCTAACGGAAGATATCATAAAAAAGTTAACAATTTATTACGGTTTGGAAATTAGAAGAAATATTGATTCTGTCCAAGAAATGAAAAAAAGCTGTGATAGCAACGCTAGATCACATTATTGCTCCACAGACAAATCCCCTCGACACGAAAATTGTCCAACCAGAATCGGTAGTTGTTGTGAATGGCGCAAAGCTGAATGCACCAATCAATTACGGTCTTTTGAGCATCCTGCTCGATTGATTGTCGAAAAAATTGAGAAGCACGTTCGCCCGATTTATGAAGAACTATCAAATGACAACCTTTTAACGAGATGCTTAGGCGGTCACACGTAAAATTCAAAAAATGGTCTGGCGCATCAACCCGAAGCACTTGCATTGCGGCCAAAACGTCGTTGAAATAGCCGTCTACTTGGCTGCAAGCATATTTAATAAAGAATATTCAGCGATTTTGAATACTATGCAGTTGCTGCATTTGAATATTGGCCAGCAATGCAAAATGTTTTTGCTGATACCAGCGACGCGCAACGGATCGAAAGAGAAAATAGGCGCCAGTCGCTTAGCACCAATGGGGCTCGTGCGGCTTGTAAATTCAAGTAAATGCATCAGAATGAGTTATTTTATGAGGAAGCAGTATGGACCAGGAATGATTAGGCGATCATTAGCGTAAGAAAGAAAAATTTATATTTTTTCTATTATTGAAAACTTTAAGACTCGTTTTCTCGAGTTTTCATTTTTTCGATTTTTCTGAAATGGCGGGAGCGATAGCAAAAAAAAAACTAAACGACACCTATTGACACTTGGACTAAAATTTATTCTCTTCAGTATTGAATTTTGTTCTATGTGAACTAACAGAATTGTTGAAAAAGCACTTTTTTTTTCAAGCCTGAAAAAATCATAATTTATCGATTATTTTAACCTTTTTTTTGGTTCACATAGAAAAAAAAAATGTAATGGTTTTTATATTTCTGACGAGAATTGCGAACTGCATCTTTCCCGCCAAAACTACAGTAAGAAGACGTTCTAGGAAAAGGTTCATTGCTCTGCAGTCTATTATTATATCTACTTAATAGAAATTATTTACACACTTGAAATACGTAAGAAAATATACCCTAATGAGTTCGCTGGGCTAAGTTGTTTTTTTCTCTCAAAAAAAAAAAAAAAAAAAGTCTCAAGAAAAAGCTTTTTTAGGTCTTCTAAAGCAGGATCCCCCCTTAAATCGTAGTGTGTCGGAATATTTGGCTTATTCTTAGTAAATATTTAAACACATTGAAAAAAAAAGAATGATTAAATAAATTTAGCAAATCTATAATTACGATTTATAGTTTTTATTTACTTAAAAATAAAGATTAATAAAAAAAAAAAAAAAAAAAAAGTCATATTAAGATATGAACAAAATCCTGCGTACTTTATTTTAATTTTTATCGTTATTCGAAACGAAAGTGGCCATTTATTACGTACACACATTTATTCAGATGTAATACGCAAGCACATTAATTGACCGTGGTATATAATTGGAGATTTCGTTCTTTTTTGCGTTTCTTTTTTGTTTGTTTATTTTTTACTTTTTTTTTATCGTGTAATGAAGCGAACTGGCCGCTTATAAAGCACGCGAGAAGCATATTAGCTCGCCTCCGTATTGGACACTATCGTGAGTTAAACCGTACGCTTGGAATAACATTAAAAATTCGTACGGTCGCAATGAACCGATTACTAATATGAACTATAATCGCTGAAAGAACTAAATCTGTTTTTATTCTAAATTTTTAGTAATTGTAAAAATTTTACCGTAAATAGAACATATCAATTAATACGGTTCAATAGTAGAGTGTGTCGTGCAAAAGTACAAAGTTTTAAGTTGTAACATTCAACCAACTCATCTGCGATGTATCGTAAGAATGAATTCGGAGTAGATTTCACACCTTTTATTTTTACAACCAGCCGTGATGGAAGCGACGATGTAAATACTTTAATAGAGCCATACACTATAATATAGTGTTTATATGTTCCGGCTTTCTGTACTTGTTCATACTTGATTTTGCAGCAGCTTTTACTGATCTGTGCTACCAGTGCATCAAACTGATTGTCTTGCTGTCCAAACAATGTTCAGTGGTAAAGATTATTTATTTTCCTTTTTCTTCTTCTTTTAACACAATTTCATCTTATCCAAACACACAGCGAAGAATTGACTGTGGTAATCGTACAAAGCAATTTATTCGTAATCATTTTCCCTGCGCGCAGTACAGAGTTTCATTAAACTCGTAAATTCCAAAACATGAAAAATTCGTGTTTTTTAAACTCTCAGAACTTACGAACCGGGGAAATTCACGAGCTATATTTCTACTGTTTTCGCAAAAAAAAAAAAAAAAAAAAAAAAAGAGGTAAAATGTTTATGTTCCTTTTGTTTTATTTTGGCACTCATTTACATTAATATAATTTTCGATATTTTTGACGTGCGACAACGGGATTCAAACTCCCGTTCAATAATTGGCTTACACGTAATTTCAGGCCTATTAAAAAAAAAAAAAAAAAAAAAAAAAGAAAGGAAAAAAAAATAGGTTTAAAAATAATATTTGTTAATTTACACTGATTTTTGTTTTATTACCTTTGTTGTCTTTTTTTTGCGTCCGTCGAGACTGCAAGGAACGTTAAAAATTCTAAAAATATAATAATTCATATTCTAATTAATAAATAAACGCATAAACGAAAAATACAAAACGGAAACGGCACGTTTGGTAACAATGTCAGAATTATAATAACCGATATAGATGATCGCATAATTAAATATCATCATCGTAATAATATTTGATTTTTAAATCCTCAGCGCGCGAAGAACCGAAAGAACGAAAAATGCATTCGCAAACACTTTCAGATAAAACGAAAAATGATGAAAAATTAAATTTAAATTTACTTTACGTCAATACAAACAATGAGCGTAACGAAATTTTCGTTTTCGGCAACCTCAGCGCTGTTTCTTCTTGATTCTCTTTCTGCAACTCATTATAATCCGCTAGCTGGTGATTTCGCATTATAATGTTGTTATGCTTCCTTTCTCTTCAATTAAAGTTTTAAACTCGTTCGGGCGCTATTGAAGAAAAAAGATTCTTCAAAATTGAAAAACACGTTAACCAAAAGAGGAAAGGGAAGCCTTTCCTACTCATCGCAGAGCGGTCCACAATATCCCTTGCTCAATACACGCCCACTATGCGATCGCCAATCACGCGGATTGGACTTAAAACCGGAAAAATAAAACGAAATTAAATAAAATAATAAAAAAACGTGATATATTTCCGGTATCGCGGTTATTCTACTCGACTAGTTCTTCTAAATACAACGTGCGACAAAACGATTCCCGACCAATTACGACGTTGATCGGACGGCGAGGAAAAATGAAACCTGCGGGGTTTCGATTTATTTTGCGCTGCCGAGCAATTGTCTAGGGGCATCGCTTCTAATGCAAAATTTCCGATGTCGATACTTTTTTACAATTACTAATATTTAATCGTAAGCCTTGACATACACCGTGACGTCATTCACACTCGCTTTTATAACTAACACAAGCCCACACGCACTGGCTTTAGCGAGTTCGTCAGATTGCTCGGAATTTCTCTAAAACAACCCAACAAAAATTTCACATTTCCGAACTCGGTACATATGTACACATCGCTAACCACTCTTAAAATACGCATGCAAACTATTCATAATCTTTCAAAAAGTACGAGAATCAAAAAGATAAGTAATTGGCTAAAGATAATAATCCCTAAAAAAGATCAGATTAGCAGTAACATAAGCTGGTAGAGAGAGAGAAAAAAGAAACGTCTCCAAGGATGTGTTATATTATTATCACCGGCTGCTTGAAGACTAAAAATAGTCCACATTATCTTCACGAAAAGAGGTAAAACAACTAGAAATCATCGGGGGAGGTGTACTATACTCGGCTGAAAGGTATAAATAGCAAGATAGGCGACACTGATGAGGCAATATTAATTAAGTTGCTGGTAGCAATTCAGGAAGATTTAATGATCACAGAGATAGGACTTTGGAAACTAATAATTAAGTAGTGGCTGCAAGGGCGTCGCCAGCCGATGAGGCAGGAGGGTAAGATGACAGAAAGAGAATATGAGTTATATGAAAAATAAAATCTATAAGTTGTAAAGGCTTAATATTCTATTAAACAAGAATAAAATCTTAATTGAAACATATTTTTCGTGGGTTTCTGACAAACTGTTCTACTACTTTATTATAAAAGTCTTCCAAAGTGTCCATGATTACGCGCCTATGAATAATCATCATGGCCAGTTGATTAAAAAGTTTTAAGGGCCCAGCCCCCCACCACCCCACCGGCCCGCCGCTGGCGACGCCCATGAGTGACTGGTTGATAATGTAAATGAAAGTTAGTTCTCTTAACTGCATATGGGCAAATGGCGGAGAATCGATTGTATGTATATAATTAAAATGTTATGTCCGTCAAAATATGAGTTGTGTTTTGGATGATTGCAAACGCGATAAAAGTAAAAAAAGAATTTATTTGATTTTCAACTTGGCAATATTCAAAAATGCGTAAAAAGTTTTATAAAAAAATTACTGGCAGGTACGAACTGACGATGGGGGTTAATATTTTCCAACCGAATAATATTTATGTAAGCCGATGTTTCTTCTTTTTTTTTTTTTTTTTTTGTTTCCCCGCCCATCTTGATAATGTATTCGATGTGTATTACCGGCACCGGACTAGGAGCTCGATGGAGCAGAGAGCAAGGGAAAAGTAGCGCGAAGAAATATCTTTAATGGGATAGTAAGTCTACGACGCGGTCGTACGGAAGATGTATAAATTAAAAATATCTCGCAAATAAGAGTGACTACCATTTTTGAATAGACTTTACGAAAAATAAAAGAATAAAGGGAAAAACCGGAGATTTTTCTTTCCTCTTCGGCGACTAGTCGACGAAGAAGAGGCCATGATCGTTGAGCAGAGAGGTACGTCTATATAGGTTGGCGGTACGGGGAAGCAGGAAGAGACAACGATTTCGGAAGTCACGTGTCTTTTAGTGGCTGTTACCGAGTCATTGCAAAAGATATAGAACTAAGCAAGAGATGCACTGTCCTCCTTACAGATAGCTACTTTTCTTAATTGCAAAGACTTTTTGCATGTAAATGGCATCATTTTCTTGCCGAGCGCCGAACTCAAATCTTCGTCGATAATATAAAATCAGCGATGTCATTTCGATGCACACCGACGAACGCGCGCCCTATCCTACACGCTCGGACACACAACACGCACGCGCCTATTGTATACACAGCAACGGTCGCATTTTCATTATGATATTTTCCACTTATTCGTCGACGGCAGACTTCGATGCCGTCGGAATGCGGTGATATTCTATTTTGAAAAAAAAAAGAAGTTATAAACCCCTCTCGAAAAAAAGAATAAGGATTAACCTTTAGAAAGAATTTTTTTAATAACGTTGCCTAAAGAAGGTTTAAAAGGCGGGTCTCGACGATTGGTATGTTCGTGGACCATCATAGATGAAACTTTTTAAAGCGACGACGGCGAAATAGTCCACGCACTTCAACCGGAGACAGTGAAAGAAGTTACGAAAAAGGACGAAAGAATATTTAAAACGGACTTTATGAAAAATGGTTCGCATTGTTTCGTCTTTAAAATTTCCGTTTGATATTTTTGGAAAACTCGAATAACAAAAAAGAAATAGAAAATAAAAATAAAAAATAGGAGCGTTTTTTTTTTTTCATCCTCGAATGACCTCGAACGACCTTGAAATCCCGATCCTAACAATAAGTGAGTGCCGCCCGGATTACTCTTACCTTTTTGGCATTAAAATCTGCAGTTAATTTCGCAAAAAGTTACACCGGCCGAAGGTTTCGTCATTATTCAGATGAAAGTTCTTATTTAAAGGATACATGTTCCGGGAATAGTAGGTAATGCGATTGTATGTAGGGACGCTGCAGTCTAATGGCGTCGTAAATTGGGAATGAAAAAAGGCTTTACAAATTCGAAAAACTACGTTTAAAATATGTTTTATTATTATTATTATTATTATCCTCTTCTCCGCTTTTCGCAGGCTTACGTTGTAGCTTCTCGGGCATGAACCAAAGAGAAGTACGTTATGTTTCTTTGAACATTCTGCATATATGAGTGGAGTCAATGATGACTGATTTCTGAATATCGGCTACCAGTTTTGCATAGTTTAGATGTAATTCGACAGCACTGTTCCTTAAAGTTACTGGTACAACCGCCATTGTTGATATGACGAATGGTATTATCCTGACCCTATTCACAGCCCAAAGTCATTTAACCTCTACGGCTAATTCCCCATGGTATTTATTAATTTTCATAGAGTATCTATTTTGAATGTTTTTTCGCTGTTCACAACTGTAATAATATCAATAAGGGCCACATGTTTATTCTTCTTATCGACTAACGTTATATCAGGTCGGTTCGCAGAGACCGTTTTATCTGTTATTATTTGCATATCCCAGTATATCTTATGCGTTTCATTTTCAGCGATATCAGGTGGTTTACACTTATTCTATACCTCCCACATTACCCGTCAATCGAACACGTTCTTTAGTAACAATCATTTGTCGTTTGCGTATGGGGGGCACACACCAGGTTGGGCCTGAACTTTCTTGGAGTTGATTCTTCCTGTTCTGTATGCTCAAGCCACTCCCACAATAACTTTAGAGTGGATATGAACCACTTAATATTTAGTTTCTGTCGGTTCGACAATTGTAGACATGTTCTCGTGAGTGAACTAATAGCTAACAGCATTTTCCCGCCCTATCATATACATGTATTGCTATCTGCAGGCAATCAGGCATTAGTAGCACTGTTCAATTTTCTTTGTATTAATAAGATTGCTATCTAATTAAATGACGGTGCATATATTTGTGTTTTCCTTTTGTGTTGCATTCTTTTCCTTTGAACAGTTCCTATTCTTTGTCGGATGTAGATTTTTTTGTTTCTCCTTCTTCTAGTTCATTATAAATGAGCGGGACACAGATGTCTCTGTATAGATTAATACAAATATATCCTTTTCGAATGCTGTGCTCTTTTTCCTCAGTGCTCTCATCTATACGCCGAACTTTTGGCGTTAGATCTTCCTACCCCTTTCAATGCTTCCTTTATCCTTTCCTTCCCATCTCCAGCCGTTATTCCCCTCCTTCTTTCCTTTATACTTTCTATCTCCGATCGCCTCAGAATCTGAGTAGGTGATCTAGGTCCATGTAGTTTTAGGTCAGTGTTGACACCGAGCCCATTTAAAAAAAAAAAAAAAATTAAAATATTTCAGTTTGGTAACTTAATTTATTTTTAAATTTTATTTTGTTTTTTGGTTAATTTCATCGAGCATCACTGCTCCGTAGTTACGGTCATATTGTAGGATGAAGTTTCCTTTCCTCGCGTTCCACTTATTTCTTTATCTATCCATGGATATTCGACATGAGATTGATAATAAGGGAAGAGAATTTAATTGGGATGTTAATTGACGTCATTTTATCTCTTAAAGTCGGAAGATGAACATTATCAAAAGCAGAGGAAACATCAATAAAGGAAGCTAGGGTGAAATGTTTTTGGATAAAAGACTTTTGTATAAGTGAGAAACGAAAATATTAACACAATCAGAAGGGCCAATACCAGGCCGAAAGCCGAACATGAATATATTATTATGCTCTCGTCACCAAACAAGGCGTTTGTTGAGCATACCCTCAAATAGTTTTCTAATACAGGATGCCAGAGAAATAATAGGACGTAGGGAAGAATTTTTCTTAGGAATGGGAATGACGATAAAAGAATTCCAGGAGGAAGGAGTTATACCCTTTGAAAGAAAGGAATTGAAAAGACTAAGAATAAAACTGAGGGATCGTTCAGAAAGGTTTTTAAGAGCGAGATAGGGTATACCGTCCAGTCCTGGAGTAAGTCTGAACGATTTGGAGAGAACAGACTTCAATTCATTAAAATCGAAAGCCGAAGTTAGGAAGTGAGGAGGAGAATTTTCCGGAAAAGAGGAGTACAGTTCATCAAAAGAATAAACATAATCTGGAGCGACGGAATCAATAAAAGGAAAAAGGTTATCGTCGGGGATACTGAAGTTGGAAGGGCGAGAAGAGGATGGGAATTCGAAGGCTCAGAATAGGGATATAAAAACAGTCTAAAAAAATATGGGAAATAAAACCGTAAAACTAATAAACAAAGTGACAGGAATCATTCCAGAAAAATTAAAATTATCGTTGATGAGACCAATTTATAAAAAAGGAAACTACTGTGAATATCAAAACTATAGACCAGCAGAAATAAACAATACAATCACAGAAGTTCTAGAAAAAAACATTAGTAAATGTTTGAAAAAATATGTAGAAGAAAATAAAATCATAGATAAAGAATGATGAGAATATTAAAACAAAAAAAACAAAAAACAAATCAAATTCGAAAGCTCTAGGAGATTTTTCAGAGAGAATTAGGGAAAAGTATAAAATCCGCAATAAATTACTAGGAACATTCATAGATCTGATAAACGGATTTGACAAATCACGAGAAACTATTAGAAAAATTAGAGTATATATGGTAGTTAAAGTAAAGCTACGGTTTGAAGAGTATTTACAAAGCAGAGAAACGATAGTCATATTAGGCGAACAAAATGAAGAAGTGGAAGGAAATAAAGGTGTATCGCAAGGCAATAACTTGTCCCCGTTAATATTTATTACACACACACACACATCTATATGTACACACTATATAAAATATTAAACGTTGCAAATTATTTGCGTTTGCAGACGAGATAGCCATAATTACTACGTATAAAAAGACAGTAGAGATGCGTAACAAAAATTAATGGCAAATGGACGCGGGATAATGATCTAAGAATGAACGAAACAAAAACTAAAGCTACTCAAAACAAAATAATCAAAAGAGAGTCCGCAGTTGAAAATTATAATGCGTTCGTATGAATTCGCGCATTATATGCGAAAAGAAGAAAAATGTAGAAAAATAATTTGTGATTATAAGTATTTAGGAGTTGTAGTAGATCAATATTTAGGATGAGATAAGCATATCGTGCAGCAAAACAGATTAGAAATAGCGTCGTTGTTTAAATAAATATGTAGGTAATGAAACATTAAAAATAATTCAGTATGCCCCCATTAAATCACGCCTAAAAGCGGAACTCAAGCATAAGGCATAGTCAGGAAAACATATAGGGATAAAATAAACCGATTTCAAATGAAATACATAAAACTAACATCAAGCAAAAAAAGTAGAAACTTAGAGAAGACGTTAAAAGAAGAAAAGTTATTAAAAGTAAGAGGTCTCTATATACCGAAGTACAAAGAGATTTAAGAACACCTGAAAATAAATAAAAATAGAAAGTTAGAAGAAAGAACAAAAATAGAACAAACCTTAAGGAAAAAAACAAAAGGTACAAACTTCCAATTATTAGAAAGAAATATGCAAAGTAAACAGACAAATATGTATTGACGCAAATGTTAGATAAAATATCGGAAAATAAGTGGAAAAACAAAAAGGACATTGAAAGAAGAATTTTTACAGATAGAAGGAAATGGAAATAGAATAAAAATGAGAGACAAAAAAGACAGAGATGAATATGTGGATGAATGCGTGATGTGCTTAATTTCGATACCCTCATATTATAAACTGTAAAATAGATTTAAAATGAGGAATCCGTCGGCAAGGAGAAACATGGCGGAATTTAAAAATTATATTTATAAAAAATAGGCGATTTAAAAAAAAGAAAAAAAAACAAAACAGAATCATCCGCCCTTTATAGTATATCCAAAACTGGTTGGTTTATAAATTTAATCAAAATTAAAAACCCCGGAATTAGTAATATGTTTTTAGTATACTTAGTTATCATGACATTTTTTATAAGGCTAATTTTGTTTAATTTTTTTGATTTTTTATCAATTCAACCGGAACGATGTGCTACGCAATTCTTTCACGGCTTTTATATTTGGAAGACTACATCGTTCTTCTGTCGACCCATTAGCCTGAATGTTTTCGTAATTTACTGTACGCTCTAGGATTTTCTGGACAAACTAAACGAGAGCTGGAATTGTCGCGTGCGAATTGAGTGAATTCTATATAATTGTGGCAGCCTTTGACGCATTTTAATAAAGTTGCTTTGCAACGTTATACGGCGGCACGCGATACTGCTTGATATGATATTTTGAATTTATGCGATTTTATCGCATACAATATGTCAACGCCTTCTTGCCATTTTCAGCTTGTAAGTTTGAGCCGCCCTCGTAAGCAGAAATCAGGATTTTTAATCCGTCTATCTAGAATACATCCGTAATCGAAAACTGTTTTATGTGAATTCGCGTTTAAAATTTGGTAAAAATTTAAGTGTTTAAAAAGCGTTTTAGTTCTATCGGTGCAGTAGTAAATACGCAGTTTAAAATTTCCAAGAATTAAATTCTAGCGATTTGCCGAAGCCCCGTTCATTATACTACCGATAATTGGGACTAGTGTGCTTTCTATTGCAATTTATTCTTTTATATTTCTGTATTAAGCGTTGCTGGCAGTAGCTGGAATACGTTTTGTCTCGAAGCAGTCCTTGGGAGAAAACTGGAAACTTACAGCACAGATGGTCAATTGAAAATACAGTATAATAAGAGGTTAAAATGGTACGCCATTGAATTCTTAATAGTGACCGTAAAATTTACGGGGTGTTTTCCGCTTCTAATTAAATCTACCTTACGTTTAAAGTATATCAGTTGTTAATCTCATCGGGAAAAAATTACACTGATAACTATCTTATAATTTCCGACCGTTTGATTTTCTAGGTTATTCCGCACAAAAAAACACTATTAATTAAGGATGCTGGCGCGCTAGCTGTTTGAAGATTATTCATCTTTACCGATGCATTGAAAAATTATGTTTCATTCAAACGTGATTACAAAACCCAGTCATCATGTATGCCGCTACGATAGCTTGCGATTACAGTATGCATTGTTGACTTGCTTTTCTCTTTTCCAGTTTTGCTGTGTATCGCAGTTTTCCGATCTGGCATTTAGAAGAAGCTAATACGGTAGTCTATGGGAAAACGTGATCGTTTTTATTTCATAGACAATAATTTAAAAGAAAAATTAAAAAAAAAAAAAAAAATGTCACAATTTTTAAGAGAGTACCGTTTGATGCATGGTACGCAATTTACAGTCCACCAACAGAATTCGCAATCTCTGCGCACCTACCGTGCATGAACCTGCAAGTGATTCCCTTGTAAAATTCAGTTAAGGAAGTCTGATTTAATGTGTGTGAGGGGAGGGGGGGGATGTAAAAAAAGGAATTACTACGTTCAACTTGGAAAAGGACTTTTGAAAAAATGGGCAGGTTTCATTGACCGTAAAGGTGTTATAAATCCAACGCATTCTACGGGAAATATGGCTACAGTCTCCGATTCAGGGAAACAGTTGGCAACAGTATTTTTTTGGAGATTTCGATATATAAGGCTAGCAAGAATTAGTATAATCATATTCAACTGACTACAATACTATAATGAGGAAAACAAGGAGAAACTTCCACAGTCCGTGTTCTCTAGAATTATAGATGCCGGTAGTATACGCGGAAATTCAGTTCTGATAGTTGAAGGAGTTCAGGTCATCCACGCCTCAACAATTACGAAAAGAGGTAGGACGTGGAACGTTAGACCTTTGAAACAGGAAAAACTGGAATATAAATGCGTCCGGGGTAATTCAGTCGAGTACGACCACGGTAAGAATAATGCGAATATCTACAAACGGCGATGGTGTATTAGAAAACAAGTGCGTGAAAAATACCTTTTAATGAGGGATTAAAATGTGGTGGCGAGAGAACGCAAAGATGGTTTGACAATCTTACAGCGCAAGAGAAATTAAAAACCTAATCGAGTTTAATATCACTACCTCGTCATAACTAAGACTCGATTTACCGGCCGTTGCGAACGTGGACTGTCGTTGGCTTACGCATATTCGGTGCGACTGTTTTTCTGCGTTCGTATCTCTACAATTTATTACCGGAACCATCGCTCACGTCGTATGAAAATAAGACTATTATACACCATTGTAGCCGGAGTTTGCTTTGATACAGCGAAGCACTGATTGTATGGCCTATTGTAAGATTAGTAACCGATAGAGGGTCTTGCCGTGCTCGGTGCGACACGCTTTGCTGTAGTTACCTAAGTAAAGATATATAATCCAGTTGAAACTTGTAGGTTTCCGGGAAATTTTATTCCACAAAAACGCTATTCCTAATCACTATTATTGGATCCGTCTTAATCTTTTTTTTTTTTTTTTTTTTTTTTTTTTACATTGCACCGGAAAACCATAAGCAATGCTGATCACAAGACATGCTTAAAGGGAGTAGAGTGAAAGGGAGGAAAAGGGAATAGGAAACTGGGAACACCAAGGAAAAAGAAATAATTGGAAGGACGATGATAAGTCTGGTGACCCCTATGGGACAACAGACTAAGTTTAAGGAAGATCAGACTCTAGTCATGGAGAGGTAACATCAGGAGACAGTGATATCTAGTCGGCAATCCGTATTTACTAGGTGATCGGAAGTGCATCCCGACACCATTTTCTTCGTTTGAAACGTCTGGGCGGATTTCCTGGTACATTTGGTTGATACATACGGCTGATGTTCGGATTTGTACTGCACTGCAGCTTGTCGAAAAACTTCCTGTACTGCTCCACATAAATATCTTTTACAAATGGCACTTGCAAATCTGTGTGTAGTGTTAAGTTCGACACGTATCTTGGCGCGGAAGTAATAATCCGAAGTGTCTTTGACTGCTCCCTTTGAATCTTCAATAGATTTGATGTTGCAGTTGTCCCATACAGTTCCAGCCCGTACCTCCAAATGGGCGCTATCATTGTTAAATATAGTTGACGCTTGACATTTAAGCTCAAGGTCGATTTTCTTCCTATTAATGGATATAATAACCTACATCGATTAGAGACTGTTTTCTTAGTCTGAATGACATGATGCCGCCATGTAAGCCGTCTGTCCAAATGCATCCCAAGATAACGAACTGAGTCAACTTGTGGGATTGTTGAATTACAAATTTTCAAAACAGGACAGGTAACGTGTCTATTCGTAAATGTGACATGCTGGCTTTTAGCTGGGTTAAAACTTATACCCCAAAGCCGTGCCCAGTCTGCCATTCGATTTATATGACTCTGAACTGCAGCATTAGCATATACTGAATTTGTGTTTGATGCTAGTATCGCTATGTCATCAGCAAATGTGGCGAGCACAGTCTGATTCGATCCAGGCATGTCAGCTGTGTAAACCGAGTATAATACTGGGCCAAGAATGCTCCCTTGCGGGACCGACGACTGAATGTTATGTTCTTCCGAGATTGAATCATTAACTCGGACGGTAAATGTTCTACCATTTAAATACGATGTTAATAGTTTGTGCAGGTCAGAAGGAACGAACTGTTTGAGTTTGTATAGCAACCCTGCGTGCCATACCTTATCGAAAGCCTGGGCAGTGTCGAGGAAGACCGCCGAGCATACTTCATTTCTTTCAAATGTCGAAGAGATAGCGTCAACCAATCTATGGCATTGTTCAATAGTAGAATGTTCAGAACGGAAGCCAAATTGGTGATCCGGGATTATATGATATTTATTCAAAATTGGATGTAGACGACTTAAGATAAGCTTTTCGAAGACCTTTGAGAGAGAACAGAGTAAGCTAACTGGTCGGTAGGAGAATACATCTGTTTCAGGTTTTCCTACTTTACGAACCATTATAATCTCCGATTTCTTCCACATATTTGGAAAGTAGCCGATTCTAAGCGAGCTGTTGTATACATAACACAGCAGGATGGCCGCTTTACGCGGGAAGTGTCGGACAATTTCCGCCGTAATCTTGTCGCATCCAGGAGATTTCCTTAAAGGTGTATTTTGGAGGAGTTCAAAAACCTCTCTCGGCGCAAATACTTTAGTCCTATTATGAGCCTGCGAGCGTTCCTCCAAGACACTCTGCACACGCTGTATGTGGTCTTGATCAGCATCTAACTGAGGTGAGAAGACTATAGACAAGTGATTTGCAAAAGCATTTGCCTTGTCTTTATCCGTTTTTACCCAGTTACTATTCACTTTTAAATTAAAAGGTTCTTCCTTCGTCTTCATCAGCTTCTTTGCTTTATACCATAGAGATCTATTATCATCGTTAAATTGGTGCAACTTATAAGTAAGAATTTGATTCTTATATTCACTTAGTGTAGCTTTCAACTTGGCTTGTAAGGTAATGTACCTAAGCTTAAACGAGGGATAACGATTACGTTGCCATTTCTTTCTGGCCGCCCGAGTATCTCTAATTAATTTCCTTAACCCGATTGGGATAAAGATGTTATATCCAAATTTATTAAGATCATAATTTGTAGCCTTATTGCATGCATCTTGCACCAGAGAAGTGAAATCCTTCACTACAGCATCAATGTCATTTGTACTTTTTAGCCTAATCTTCAGGTTGGTATTATTCTCTATTATATTTGAGAAGATGGTCCAGTTTGTAGTTTTGTTGACGAGTGTCCGTTGTTGCGATATCATTTTGGGATGCGAGTTTACCACAGCAATAACAGGCACGTGATCTGAGGATAAATCAACAATGGTATTACAGTCTCTGTTGTATGACTGAAGACCGCGAATAATAAAGAAATCTAAAATATCCGGATGCCTGTCGCAGTGGCTAGGCCAGTACGTCGGGGTCTTCGGAGACAAAACACTAAGAAAGTTATCATGTATTGCTTTATCTAGCCTTTTTCCCGATTGATTAGTTATCCGAGATCCCCACTCGCTATTCTTCGCGTTAAAGTCTCCGCCACAAATGAATTTATTTCCAAGGTGATTAAAGATTGCATTAAATTCAGCCTGCGGTATACGAAACTCTCCATGGCAATAAATCGCAGCTATTCCAAATTCACTCGAAAGTGTCTCCATATTCACTGCCACGATTTGGTATGCATCCGAGGAACGTGAGAAGTTTTTGTACTGTTTGTAACAGTTTTTAATCATTACCATAGCTCCACCTCGCGCTGTACCGTCAGGATGATGCGCAGTATACACTTTATAGCCGTACATAACAAAGCTATTCTCGTTTATTAAATGTGTCTCTGTAACGAGCGCTATATCTACACCATTGTTACGAAGAAAAATTTCGAGTTCATTCCTTTTCCTTGTAATTCCATTGGAATTCCATAACATAATCACTAATGAGTGTTGAGTGACAATATTTGCGTTATTTAACATCATGGAATTAATTTTTCTATTAGTTTAGTCAATACCGATAATAAAGGATTTATTGTATTTTTAAAGTCATTTAAAAATGTCACTAGAATTACTGACAAGTCGTTACCATTATTATCATTGTTGGCACTGTTATTACTGTTATTATAATTATTGGTGTAATCGCAATTATTACTATTTCTGATATGGCCAGCAGTGTTATAGTCAGCACCAGTATTCACGCTACCATGACTTAGTGTAGATAAGTTATTATCGTGATTTATTCGTTTTTTTTTCACTACATTAGCGTAAGTCTGGCTGTTTGAATTCAGAGAGTTTTTTCCTAAATGATGATAATGATTGTAATCGTTTACCTGAGTACGAGCGTAAGATGTTCGTACCTTATTGTAGTATTGGGCCTGCTGTTTAAGAACAGAGCATCCCCTATAGCTTGCGGATCTTTTTCGCTCTGAATATGCATCACCAAATAGCATTTCTTTCACTTTATTATGTATTATTGTTAATATAATATGAAAACATACTTATTATGTGATATTAATTTAAACAAATAACACAAATCTTAATTATATTGTATTGTTTGTTTAAATGTATTATCGTCTTTTTATATACTCTCGATAACTTTCTGCACAAAGCTCACGATATTTCTGACGCATCTTTGGCCTCGTAATTTTTTTTTTTCGTTACCGAAAACAGTCAATATTGTCTTAGGTCTGGACTGAAAACAGAATGCGGTATAACCAGTCTTGAAACGAGACCGTGTATTAATAAAATGTGTAGCTATTCTTTGAATCGGGTATTTTTTTTTTTTTTTTAGTAATGTGTTTGCGCAGTGTTTGTAAAATATTGCAATAATTTCACAATCGTTTTAGAAGGTACAAAAGGCCGATAATAATAATCGAAAAATGCAATCAGCATCACTCGCGGTAGTGGTTTGTCGGACCTTTTTGATTTTCGAAGAATCACAGGTTTTCCACATCGCGCCCTCTTGAGACGGATACACGGGCAAAATAGTGTACCCAACTTTGGTTAATGGTGATCGTATTTTTTTCAGAAAATTTAGATTTTCCCGCATAATTTTAAATCATTCGTTGGATTTTCATTTGCCCCCGTGTAAGGAAATACCGGACCCCAGTTAAACAGACGTGCTTCATTTTCATTCTTCAAAATTCGAATCTTTTGGAACATCATCTCGGAAAACTTTGCGCGTCAATCATCGATGTCTCGTGTCTCTGTGAAAAAAGTGCAGCAGGGACATTCATGCTGAATGTTCTAGTAAAAAGTTATCGACCGACTTAAACATTCAATGCTGTAGGCTCTTTTTAACATCGACATAATATCCAAGCCCATTTGTTTTTTTGTTTTTTTTGTTTTTTTGAGTGGTACTGAAATGTGATCAGATTGTTCTGTTTTAATGTTCATTTTCATAAATAAAAAAACAAAACAAAAATTAACGAAAAACTCTCTCAATGATAACCGAACTTATGCTGCATAGTAGTGATTAATTGATTATGTTGTAAGCAATTGTCTACTTGCTAACGGACTGAAACTTACAAAGCTGCTACATCTTATTTGAACAATTACAACGAATTGGCAAATTGCATTATCACAGCGAGTGCTTCCATCGATAGCATCACCGGTGACCGCTAAGTAATTTCGTTCGCCGCATCGAAGCGACTATTTTTGAGGCAGCGATTGTATTTTTATTGTTTACTACTATGTAATAATAATTTCGGTAACATTCTCGCTAAACTGATTGAACCGAAAAAAAGAGAAGTAAACGGCGAATTAGTAACGTTAACAATGAAACCTCAAATAAGGAATCTAAGAGGAATAAATCGCTAACAAGCGATACGGCAGAATTTAAAAAGTTTTCCGATTTCCTTCATCGGAGAAGTATGACAGCGCCTTAATCGATAGTAATAATTCATTTAAAAGTGAAATAAAAGGGCTCCATGAACGAGTGTCAGTCCTTACTGATGAGGTTCGTAAAAAGAATAATGAAATCACCGAATTAAAGGTTTCGATTGGAGTAGTACAACAGAAGGGAAAATGTTGAACTTGATGCGAATTTCAAACTTCCAAACGAAGAGTTTTTTAATGCGGATAGGGAAAAAATTAAACACAGACACATACAGGCAATAGGTATCGAAGCGACTCGTTGTGCAGAAGTGCAAGAATGACCTATTATCGCGAAATAATCGGCGATCTGTATTATGCAATAGAAAAAAAATCAAACACAATGCGTGCGAACGCCCAGCTGAAAGTTTATCGAAATTTAAAAATTTGGCACTCTATTACAAACAACTATTCTGCTAAACAGCGAGCCAGATTATTACAGCATAATTTCGTAAGAACGAGACGTGGGGAAATTTTTGTAAAAGGGGGTTCAAATTAGAAAGAGAAACGAGGAAGATATAAATAAATTATTTGTAAATTTATCTATACGTATAATTTAAGTTATTTATTTATTTATTTAATAGGGCTACATACAACAGCATAAATCCAATTTTATATATATATATATATCAATTTAATATAACCACACACTGTTTCACATACGCACACACATACATACACCAATCACATATAGTACATATTTGCCTATACATAAAACCATATGTGCGCCATGTAACGAATTAATAAAATTTTAACAAATGATCAACACAAAAACAAATTTATTCCTTATGTTCATAAAACACCTTCTCGGTAATTACTCGTTGTATTGAAGTTCACTGGTGCTCGAAAATCTTTTAATTCTATCCGAAACAAATATGCATCCCTTTTACATTCCCCGATGATCCCTGTTATATCGTTTCCTAATTAAAGGTCTCCCTTTCTTTGCTTGCAACCTTATTCTCTCCTATCTGCACATTAAGAACCACTAGTATTTCAATCCTGATAACATTTTGATCCTCTCTCATATAGCTGCATGAATTTCTGAATTTTTTCCACTAATTTCTTTCCTATATTCTTTATTTCTCCCACGATTTCATCAGTATTCAACCCCTTGTTCTTTCCATCTCTTATTTCCTAGCATAATACATTCAAACGGTTAAGGCAAAACCAAGAGCGAACCCGAAAAAAAAAAAAATACACGTTCACATACACGCACACACATACGCACACCAATCACATATGATACGTATACATCTGTGGCATACGCGGACGCACGTGCTGTGTAACACATGAAGCGAATTAATTTAAGTTACTGATTAAAATTATTCACTTATCGCTAATGTATGGAAGAGGGTAGAATACACGTACCTTTAATTAATCCATTGAGCAGTGAAATAATTCAAGCTTTTGTTTAAATTTATTCATGACTGTAAAAAACATGTCAAACTTCGGTTCGTTCATTAAAAATTATTTCGTTATTTTTACCGCCGTGAAAAAGAGAGAATTCGTATATAGCTTTGTTCTTGTAAATGGTACATGTAATAATTGCATTTTTTTTGGAGCTCGGAAATCAACTTCTGATAGTAAATTAACCATCATTTATCAATAAATTAGATATAAATAAAACAGCAGATATTTTTCTTTTCCATTTTCCAACGTGGACATATTGAACTCCTTCAGCTGTTGTCTATAATTGACCGGATACATATTACTATAATGAAGCTTGAAGTGCAGCCACCTTTAAACAAGCTTTTGAAACCTTTCAAGTAAAAGTATGTGATTCTTATTAGAATGATTCCAAATAATATTTGCACACTCTAACTGTAACCGTACATGCGAGTAATGAACAGATGTCTTCACGTCAGAATCATTTTTGTTTTTATCAACATATTTGTTGTTTTTTTTTTTGTTACCTAAATAAAGATTTTAATTCTAATCAATAACTCCTACTGTTCTGAATTTTATTTCATATTTATTAATTATTCTAATATAAAATTCATATTACATCGTGTATATGTTGAAAATTGCTATAACGAATTTTATACGGAATACTGTTGATATTAAGAATATCGCAAGAATTTACTGATCGTGCAATATAAAATGCTGATGTACTATTTTTTAGGAGAGAAGGGCTCATTAACTATGCAAATTAACGTAGCGCAAGTGAAATTTTTGCAATAATGCATTTAAATTCTGAAAAAAGGCGAAGAGCGACTAACAATAAATAATAATATACGCTCTGCTTTTAAAGTTATTTATCGAGTATTAATTTGAAATCAAATAATACACCTAAATCTTTTACACTATTAATTTTCTTCAAAATTGTATCGTTTACGGAATAATCATATAGAAGCGATTTTTTTGTAAATGAAATTACATTTATCAATATTAAATCTAATTCTATTATCATAAACATAGTTGTTAAATGATGCTTCAAAGTTATGCAGTCGTCCATTTTAGAGATGTTATAATAAGGTGTTTTACCCTCAGCGTAGATATAGCTATTTGAGATTTATTAACAACTTTCGCTACGTCATTTATATAAACAGCGAGAAGAGGACCAAACTGGAACTTTGAGGAATGCCAGACGTACATCTAGGTTTGTTATTTTCTTCTCCCATATTCCAACTTTAGATCTAGTCAGAATAGCAAAAGATCGAAATCAATTCCAGCAGATAATCCAATCCATACATGATGATTAAGCAATACCCGAATCGGGTGGCACGAGAAGAAGAAGAAGAGATTCCAACTTTAACTAGTAATATAATCGACGTCGTGGTAAACTGCTTTTATAAGAAGTTCCCTAATTATAATCCCTTTCTTCTGTCTCGTGGCAAATTCGTTATAGGTATTTCTGTTTTGTCTTTTTTATATGACGTCTCTGTGTCTTACACTCTTTAATAAACCAATTTATGTCCTCTTTAATCCCCCTATTCAGGTTTCCACTAATAACTACAAATACGATTTCTTTTGCAGCAGTGAATGGTGAACTGTTCTAACTAAAAATTAAAGTAAAGTAGGTCGCATACCCTTGACAGGGCGTCGGGGATTGTGAAGTTAAGGTTCACAATGAACTAAACCTAATGGATTTGATGAGAATGCCGGGGCCAGTTCCTTTCTACTTGGGATCCGCCTTTACTTTCCCAGATTTCTCGGGTACCCAATTCTATTTCAGATTAGGTATAGACCTGGGAACGATTCGGATCTGGAACGAGACAAGTCTCGAACCCGTGTCCTCTGGTTTAGTAGTCAAGCGCGTTAACCACTAGGCTACCGCGCTACCTTGCTCGAACTACACAGGTATAATAGACTAGCATAAGAAGATAATCCCGGTTTATTCGACTTGAATAATGTAGCCTACAAAAACTGTTTACTGCATTTGGTGCATTTAAATATCGGAGATTTATTTGGAATGAGTTTAGGTTTTACGTTCATATTAGTAATAGCACTAACTGAAACAAATACGGCATTAATGACGAACCGAATATATATATATATATATACATACATATATAATATAACGGGTTATAATAAATTTGTAATTTCCAGACAGCTAAAACATAACAGCGGCTTATGATCTTTTTTCAAATATATACTCAAGTCGAAGCCAATTGCAAAGCTAGTGTGATTCCTTTTCGGTAAAACAGGGATAAATCAAGTCAATTTATCTAACATTTACAAGTCATCAGGCAGAAATGCTTTATAATTTTCGACTAACTTAAGCCAACTCGTTAACATAGCTGGAACTCTAAAACGTACTTTATCTTCGGTGTCAAACGTCGCAGGTAACTTTCTAAATGATACAAGCAATCGTAGGGGTATTCAGTTAACAATTACATGGGGAAAAATGCGTGCAGGTTGTTTCAAACATACATCGACATTATTTTTGTAAGATCATCCGCTTTTAATACATAGTATCTGATATTATCGAAGTCCAAAAATCAGATCACTACCTTAAATGTTGTCCAATTACAATTAATGGGGGGCAGGTTGTATAGATTTTACAGATAGTCAAGCGGCTAAATGGTAGGGAAATACACGGCTACGACCGATTAAGCTTATTACAACTAAACGTGACTGAGAACATTTATATAATATCGAATCTTCTTGGATTTTAGGGACTTTTACAATAGCAGCACAGTGAAAGTTCATCCTAGCGCGATAGAAATAAATACAGACCCGGAGGAATGTATAAAAGAGAAAAATTACTAGTGCAAATTTCATACGCATAAGAAACACTTGCTTTAAGCGCTCTAAAGATAACCCACTTAACGTGAAAACCCAAATATAAAAGAAATATTTTTTTTTTTTTTTTTGGCCCGAACAGAACAGTTCATTTGGCCAGCAAACTACGCCACGAAGAGATATTAAAAATTACTAATAATAGAAAATTCAGGAAGAGAAATTTCATTCTACAGTATGGCCGCAACTGCTAGCAGTGCCCACAATGCTCAATGAAACAAAACAAACACAAACAAGATTTTTTCATTCTGGAAAAAGGAGCAAAAGAAAAAATAGATAAATATTTCTATCTTACATTATGACCACAGTTGCCCGGTAATGCTCACAATGCATTATGAGAAAAAGGAAGTAGTCACAGCCACACTGGACAAAGACTACAATGTAAGAAAAAATAAGTAAAAATAATGGGAAAAAAAAAATCAAATAACAATTCTCTTTCTTTCAATAAACCTAAAAAGAACAAATAAAATTTTATCATTGAAATAAGAGAACTGCCAAAAATGTATATTAAAAAAAAAAAAAATCGATAAAGTGATCCGAGACGCTCTCAGGTATATACCTTATCTGATATTGAATTGGGTACCAGAGAAATCTCGGAAATTCCTTTGATAAGAATTAGCGATAAGAGAGGTTAAACATTTTCTTTTTTTGAAAAGTTTCAACCATTCACAATAGCTCAGTGATCACTTCTTCTTCTTCGTGCAACCCGATTCGGGTATAGCTTAACCACTTTTCATGGATTCAACCATTTGACGAAATGCGTCTCGATTTCTTGAAATCTGGAACAATTTTTCTACTTTAGTAACTCCAGTCCATTTCTTAATATTTTGGAGCCAAGAAATCCTTCTTCTTCCTTGTCCCCTCTTTTCCTTCTACCGCCTCCATCATAATTGTGTGCAGAAGGTGATGATCCTCTCATGAAATGTCCAAAGTAATTAATTTTGCGGTTTTTAAGTAGAGGAAAATATTCCATGGCAGATTTTGCATGTCCTTCCTTTTCAAACAAATCTTCCTTCTATCTATCCGTTCAGCCGAAAACCTTCATTACGAATTTCGGTTGTATAGTTTCCATTTGCTTCAGCTGTCATCTCTTTGTTATTCGTTTTTGCCCTATATTCTTTTCACTTTTCCGTTTTCTTTCAATTCCCCCTCCAAACTGACATCTTCATCCTGATTACAAGCAGTCTGCAAGATCCTAACTCTACATCTTCTTTAAATGTACATCTCTCTTGAACGTACCTTTTCATATCCTAACTTACTTCTTCTCAAACTAATTCTCATTACGTCTCTTACATCTAGTCACACTGCATTGTCTCTATTATTGCAGTTCTTAGTTTCTTCGTTTAATCAAATCGGTGTCTAACTGAATCTCTTCCCTTTTCTATCGCATCTAATAACGCATAATAACGCGTTTCAATAAAATAAAAATGATAATATTAAAAAAGTAATTACGGTTTAACTACGAGTGTCAAACATCGAAACAGTTTTTCAAAAAGAAACAACAGAAAACGTGTTGGCAGACAATAATTACTCGGACCTACCAATTTTCTTTCGGTGAACCAGAATTATAAAAATAAGTCTATGGGGGAGCTGCATTTCGAAAATAATTACGGAGAAATTGAAAAAGGAATTTAATTTTAGAAAAAGCGACGTAAATGCGCGATATTTTCAATAATTTATGAATATTTTACGTTAAATTTCCAAAAATAGCCCTTTTACTTGTGCAGCGTTGAAAAGTTTTCCGAGAAGCAAAATCCGTCTATCATATTAGTACCCGAAAATTTAAAGTCTCTCGCAAAGCACAACTGTCACGATAAATTTTCATCCAATGCCAGAGTTCAGGGTATGACCGGTTAGGTCGGGGCTTCAGTGTCAAGGTCTGCTGCTTAAATCGAGGTATTTTCTTGAAACAGTGAAAAATACGACAACGATGCGAGACTGTTTTCACCTTCTTCTTATTCGTCGCAATTGTACAAAAGGGTGGCTCCTTCCGCACGAATCAACTGGCACCGAAACGGTCTGCAATAGCGATCGCTGGTAATACGGTTTGAACGCGCCCGAGCATAAATTATAATTTAGTCGCAATTTACTGGCAGGATGGCGACGTTAAATTGAAAGTTGCCGCTAAAATTTCAAACGTCCTGGGATTCTAGGACTTCGCAGCGATGCAGTCGGTTCATGTGTACCGGAACTCCTGCGATGCAGTCGAGCCCGCGGTTTGTTTTTATTATCGGAATATGCCAGGCGTACATGTGCAGGAAAGACGTAGAATGCGTGAATCTAATAATAAGTTATTTTTCAGCTGCGAACGAAATAACGAACGAGTCAAATTATGACTATTATGTTTATTATTATTATTATTATTATTATTATTATTCGGTTATCCGATGTGGTGTTTCTTAAAATTCGCTCAGCCATTTCTAGACAATTCCGTGACTTAATTTGCAGTACTCTAACGCGCGAACAAAGCTCCAACGAAAAATAATTTCCAGTAAAAGAGGCAAAATGGAAATGCGAAAATAGCGGGAAAATCGGATTTTCTTAGAATCGTATTGCGTAATTTTACCTAGTCAACCGAAGCAGATCGCGTCGCGTTCTTGTTGCCGGCATTAGCCGAACAATGGTCGCCAGTTGCAGTGTTTATTTCGAAGCGTTTCGCACGTGCATTTTTAAATAGCGTTAGCTCGCGACACACGCTCCTCGTTGCAGGCTTTAAAGCCCGATTCTCTCTAACTAGCTCGGCGCCTTTTCCAGACGACAAAAATTTAATTTTCACCGCGAAAAAAAATTATTCGTTCCCGCAGGAAAATAATAAAATTCGAATTTCCGATATCCAGCGAATTTATGTTTCCCTCCTGAGTGGTGTATTTCGAAAGCCCCGCCGGTCCGCATGAACTTTGTCACTAGCGGAAGCGTGCAAATCTTTCACTTGCGACAAATGGCTACACTGTTTTTGGCTTCTTATTGAACGCATAAAGGGAATAATATAAGGCTTATATAATTACGTAAAATCTTCTACGGTAGGCAGTAGATTTGAAAAATAACCCCCTTATTTCATAAACAAAATTAATAAATGGCGAACTTTACAGAAATTTAAAAATGTATTTTAAAAATATATAATTATTACAATTTTTAATTTAACTTTTGTCTTATATTTAGGGGTGAAAAATGAAACGAAATTATAAAATTCTAGCACTAAAATGGTAGTTTAGAAATAGTAAGAAAGATAGTGTTTTTATTAGATACTTTACTTATTTTTTATTTTTGTTAGTAATCCGATCCGAATTCTCTTTGTTCGTGAGCAACTTCTAAATATACATATTTTATTCATTGAACTCGTATTTTTAATTAAAATTACAAAATAAAAATTAAAAATAAATAAAAACGGCAAAAGATCTACGATATTTAAAATAGAATAAAAAAGGAACATTAATAGTTTTACTAGAAAATAGTATTAAATAATAGTTATTAAAATCCGTAGATAAAATTCATATAAATCTTTTATAGCATTAATTAAGGTTCCGGCTGAGCTCACATGTTCCGCTTCAAGTGCCAACCTTCGAGTCATTGTCGCATGCCACAGTCGACTCTTTTACGGTACTCTTAAACGGCGATATGCGAATCTCGAGAGATTCCTCTGATTTCGCAGCCAGTAATGCGTATTTCGATTCTTTATGAGTCTTGATCTTGCGAAGTGAGCGTTCTATATAGGTTTCCCGTATTTTTCTCTAGTCATATGGATTTCGTTAATTTCGTTATTCCGGTTCATTTGACATTGATCCTCGCCTAATTGAGCATTAGACTTTTTCTCTCTCTCTCTCTCTCTCTCTCTCTCTCTCGATATTTATTAGTACTTTCAATATGGATCGAAACGATAAGAAAATACGACTAGCGAATAAGTTGTAGATAATATTGCGCAGTGAATTTTTATATGAAAATAAATGAAAAAAAAATCGCGAACTCTTTCTACCGGTTGCAGAAACAACCTACCCGATCGAGAGATCTCACCAGGTGCACGACCACGTGTTCAACCGAACAGAAAGAAAAGAATTACAACATCTGACCTGAGGTCAATCGACACACACACACACACACAAAAAAAAAAAGACAATTTGCAAACGTATTTGACGAAACAGTCGCGACTGACACAAAAGAGAAAATACTCAAAATTTTGGGCGAAACGATTTAATTAATTTTAAACACCAGTTTAAAATTAATTACTGTACAACATAAAAGAAACAATGAGTGAAATAAACAGATATAGTGAAACGATTCAAAACGGCAGAGTGTTCGAAATTGCACGAGTGGCGAGGTTGGAACGAGTAGAATTTTAATGCGACGGCGGTTATCGATCGAGGAATACTGTGATTCGACAGCTGCACAACGATGACTAGCTCAAAAGGACTAGGCGGAAATTTCAAGGACATATACGAACAAATCACCGCACTCACTGCCCCGCTTGTTTCTGGCGGGATTTTTATAAAATCTTCCCTCAGCTCAACGCAACCCGACATACGCTGTATAAATCACCGCAGGCACATGCCACTTAGCTTTCGACCACTACCACGCAGACACCAACGCAATCTGATGCGACTGTTCTTACGAACGAGCAAGGGTTTTTTTTTTGTTTTGGCCGGGCAAGCATCCTTAACAAGACGATGTAACGATGCAAATTAGAACGATGTCCGAGAGATGATGAATTAATGAGAATATCAGAAGATATTTTCTAACTCCATCATCATCAAAAGATAGCGCTGAAGTAGTACCGAACCCGTCTTACTGGTTTCGGTAATTCGGAAAATTTCAAATTTGCAAGGTGCGAATTGTCTGGCCAAAAAGAATAATAATTTCGAGGAAGTCGATAGAATGGAACAAGATTTTTCTTAAACCTTCCTTTTGCGCGTGTACCGGATAGAGTAAATGGAGAGAAAACAGTAACCAGACTCGTGCGGTGCTCGGTTAAGTTAGCGAATATTCGAATGCTGCCTGTCAGCCTTCAATTTGGAACACTGAAAACCGAAGTAGATACGACAATAATTTTGCGAAGGTAAGATAAAGCGACCTAATGTGGCAGCATAGGTTTTGGCGGGCGGGAAAATTGGCGATGAAGAACTCGCTTGCAAGTTTAATGAGAGCGATGATGAGAAGTGCGTCGAAGATAGGCAATCGCAATTACAAGTAAATAAGTTAGCGTCGCGGTTATGTGATGTTGGTTATGCAGGTTGGAAAAGAAATATCGGTTTTGCACCGGTAGAAAGTAGCCACGTTGTTGTATTTTGCTATTAAAGAGTGGAACGGAGGATATCGCATGCGATAAAACTTACTAGCAACGCAAGTTAAATAGCGTGCCAGCGGTTCATTTCAATTCTTAAATTTTGTTTGCGCAATTTCATTGGCACCGTCTGAAACTACCGTTACGGAATTGCGTGAAAAGTCTATCTCCGTACTCCGCTCCCGTCCGACGCGCCTAGCCAGGCTTTCCACGGTTTCCAATAGAGCCGACCCTGTCAACGTGCTACACGATTTTCCACTAGTTCGGAAGAATCGTAAGACAGAAAAATAAGAAGCAAATCAAGTGCGTGTGCATTTCCAGGAAACATTAAAGGTGACCGAAAATGACTAAATAGAGACGGACGAACGAGGAAACACACAAATTCAGAAAATACCTACTTACCTACTAGCGAACCGGCTATATCAGCAATGGTTTTCTTTTCGTCGGCCTGTTTCCAATTGCATAGCCCCTTCTCTCTATTTCGCTGCTTCTCCCGTCGAGCTTCTGCCCATGGAAAATCCTAACGATCATCCAAGTTGTTTCGCGTTCCCTATTCCTTTTCGTCTATTTTCGGCTCAGGGTATTATGTCCCCATTTGGCTTTCGGTTAAACGACAAATGCGGTAGCTGACCGCGCCGTGTTCCATTGCGTCGTTCATATACGGATACATGATTTTTATAACTTTTTCGCTGGATGTGCCTAAAAGCTTGTGAATCAAGCGATGTGTACAATATGTGATCTTCCTTTTTTCTTGTGCAGTCAAAGTTAGAAAAAAAAACAAAAACATACGAATTTATTATATTCTCCGCGGGTATTTAAAAATGAATACGAATCATCGAGAAAAATGAACGTTGGTTACTTAGAAAAACAACATATTCAAGTTTGACCGATTTTTTTAACAACCACGTTCGGGTTAAGAATCCAAAAGGTCTGTTCGAAACTAAAACGATGAATAGACTCCGCTGCAGCCGTTCACTTTTCGATAAAAGCAATAGAATTCGAGCAGTTTATAAGCAGTCGGCTGTGTGACCTAAGGTCGCAAAAAAAGTATTTAAAAAAAAAAAAAAACGGGAGATCGATTCGAATTGTAATAGTCGTGAGGCAGTCGCTAAACAGAAAGAACCGTTGAAAGTTCTAGCACGGTTGCCGTAGTGCAAGCCTAGTAAGTAGAATCTCTTCTTCGTCTTTATATTTCTGAGCGTAGGCAACTACTTGTTGGCACATTCTAACTATACGGATGATATAGGCGATTCTAGGCAATAGTTATATTATGTAGCGCTAATGTAGACCGAAGACTACGTTTCGAACTGATTGTGTAAATAAGTTTGATTTATCGCGATATTAATACGAAAGTTATTGAAGATTTGATTTCTTAAAATTATATAAACAATTCACCCACTAGGAAACAATTAATATACTAAGGAAAAATAATGATTACATCAACATGTTTCCAAGACACCGCTCCATATATGTATATAATAATCACATATAATTATGATGAATATACAACTAAAATTAAAATGTAAACAATATAAATATTTATATAAAGTTGAAAAAATCTGAAATATCGAAATTATCTAATATATATCGCAATGGTCGAAGTTAAACATTTTCACGTTAAAAATTAACGCATATAAATTATAAAATATATATATAAAAAAAAAATTATTATCTAATATATAAAAAGTCGCATATTAAATATTTAATTCTGTTTTAATATTTTAAATAAGTGGTTGTTATCGGGTATTTTTAAATTAATGTGAAGTGCTCATATTTTATCATATACTTCGACGTAATCTAACATTTTTTGGTCATTAATTATTTTTAATATTTCTAAATCGTTATTGATATTCACGGTAATGTTTAACAGTAATTATACTTGATTTTTCAACATATCCACACCTAATTGCGTAAACATGCTCTCGGTATCGGACCTTGAAACTTCTACCGTTCCGAACACATTCAACCACCTAATCTCTCATAAATTGTCTCCATTCCACTAGTTTATTTGATTTCTTGTTTGTTATTGCAGAGGACGAATCTTCATCGAGTAGCGCTATTTAATACAAATGTGAAGTCTTTTTGATTAGTCGCTTATTTCTGCAGAGCACGTTTAATACGAAAGTTGGTCTCTTAAACTGCCGGGCGCACCAGAGCTAATAAGGTAGCTCATTGATTTATTGATATACATATGCAGTTCTCTGTGTTTGCCAGCCTATTACATATCGATTAGCGTGTACATACGTGGTGGTTTGCCATTAGAATAGGTCGTCGGAGTCGCATCTCTTGCTTCAAGAGGTTGCGTACATCTATATTCTTCGATTTCTGGCATATCTAATCGTGTCTCGTAGACTTTTGCATGGGCAGTTGGGCGGTGCATTCGTGGTTACGATAATCTTCTTCTTCCTTTAATGGGCTTTCCCTGAATTCGTCCTTGTAATGCCAGCATGAATACACGCCGTTTTCCCCGGATTTTCTTCTTCTTCTTTTTCTTCTTTAGCCATTATCAGTCCACTGCTGGACGAAGGCCTCCCCTAATTCCTTCCAGCCGTCGCGATCCTTTGCCTCTTCCCGCCAGTTCGACCTAAATTTTCGTATTTCATCCATCCAGCGTCCCTTCGGTCGTCCCAAAGCTCGTTTCCCATCAGGTTTCCAGAATGTCAATAGATTGATCCATCGGTGCTCGGCTCTGACCACATGACCGCACCATCTCCATTTATTGGCTTTAATGATACTTATTGCGTCATTTATTTTTGTGGTTTGTCGGATACGTTGTTTTGTCCATTTGTCTTTCAGGGTAATACCTAACATAGACCGTTCCATTCTGCATTGATTTGTACTTATCTTTTGTTGTAGTTTTTTCGTTAATACCCATGTTTCGCTGGCATATGTTAGAACTGGCAGAACACATTGGTCAAAAAATCTTTTTTTCAGATTTAAGGGTGTATTAGTATCTTTAAGTATATTTCGTAGCTTCGAGAATGCCATCCAAGTTAGTTGTATTCTTCTAGTTATCTCCTCTTCCCAGTCATTATTTACTTTCAGTAATTGTCCTAGGTAAATGAACTTATCTACTTTTTCTATTTCTTGTGTGTTTATAAGTATACTACCGTTTTTGTCCGTTACCAGTTCGTTACTCATGAACTTAGTTTTATTTATGTTTATTCTAAGTCCTATTTCTGAGCATTTATCGCTGACGGTTTGTATCGTTTCTTGTAGTTCTTTTAAGCTGTTTCCAACTAGTATAATGTCGTCCGCATATAATAGATGTGTTAGCCTTTTATTTCCAATTAAAATACCTGAGTTTTTCCAGTTAATTTCCTCCATATTATCTCGGAGTGCAGCTGTAAATAATTTTGGAGATAACGCGTCTCCCTGTCTTATATCTTTTTTCAATTGAATCTTTTCTCTTTCTTCATTAATCGTGATTGTAGCTGTTGCTTTTTTATATATATGTTTAATTATTCTTACATATGTACTATTGATTTTTATTTTTTCCAATGCTCGTATTATCGCTTTAGTTTTCAGGCAGTCGAACGCCTTAGTCTATGAATGCCATGCACATTGGTGTTCTGTACTCCCTTGTTTTTTCGATTAGTTGTCGGACCGCGTGTATGTGGTCTATCGTACTTCTTCCTTTTCTGAACCCTGCCTGTTCATCCGATTGGCTCAAATCAAGTTTTTCGGTTAATCTTATCGTGATTATTTTTGTAAATAGCTTATACATAGTCGATAGGAGGCTAATTGGACGGTAATTTTGTATATTTTCTCTATCACCCTTTTTATATATCAGTACAATTTCCGCATTGTTCCATTTTTCCGGTATTTTCCCCTCATTTAAACATCTATTAAACAGCGTAGCCAGATATTTATTTATTTTTTCCCCACCTAATTTAATAATTTCTATTAAGACTCCATCTTCTCCTGGGGCTTTGTTGTTCTTTTGGGTCTTTATGGCCATTTCTATTTCGTGTACTGTGATTGGCGGGATCGAATTATCGGGAGATACTCGTAGTTCTTGTTGTTCTGTTTCGGTCGCGTCATCATACAGTTTATTATAAAAGTCTGATATTATTTTTACCATTTGTTTTTTGTTTTTGGTGCTGACGCCGCTATCGTCTTTTATCCCTATAAATTCATATTTTCCCACTCTTAATTTATTCCATAGTATTTTCATGCTTCTGTTTTTCTCGATTGTTTCATTTATTTTCTTTGTATTGTATTTCCTAATGTCCTGTCTCATTTTTTTCCATATTGTTTTGCATATTTCAACGTATTCAGTTTGGTCTCGCTGGGAGTGTATTTTGAGGCTACGTCTTTTGGCCATGAGGTTTATCGTTTCTTGTGAAAGTTTGTTTACCTTTGTCGCAATTGTATTATTATTTATATTTGTTGTTAGCGATCGAGTTATGTCTTCATTCAGCGATTCTATGTTCTGCTCTTGTGTAGTGGTTTCTAAGTCGTTCAAGTTGCTTATTATTTTATCTCTTATTCTTCTTTGAAAATCTTCATCATTTTGTAATTTTTCCCTATTTATTTGCACCTTTTTTATCATTTTTAATCTTTCTAGTTTTCCATCTATATATATTTTTGCTCGCACCATTCGATGGTCGCTTCCTAGATCAAATTTGTTTAATACGGTTATATTTTCAAAGATTTCCTTCTTATTTCCCATTATGAAGTCAATTTCATTTTTGACTTTCCAATTTGGACTCCGCCAGGTCCATCTTCTCGTCTCATTCTTTCTAAAGAAGGTGTTCATGATGTATTGGTCCCCGGATTTTATGTGCTATATATTTTTTCAGCTTTCGGTGCTTGATATTTTCAACTATCGTTCTGCTTCCTTCATTCACCTTTGCTAAGACGTTTGTTGCAAAATCAGTCCAAGGTATTTTCCATAATCTTCGATAACACCGCATTTCAAAGGCGTTCAGTCTTCTTTTCCAGGTTTCACACGAATATTCTGGTACTGTCTACACATGGCATCTCATTATTCTCTTCCGCAGGCCTATGCTTAAGGTTCGGTTTTTTAAAACGCTGCTAAGGTTATTATTATCACAATAGGTTTTGATTTCGTGTCAAGTCTAATAAGGATGATTCTTTCTGATTTAGGTATCACCGCACTTATTTTATTGGCCAGTCCCGTGTGTACCAGTACTCCCACACCGTGTTCATGCTTGTCTTTTCCGGAATAAATCACTTCATAATCGTTGTTAGATTTTAGTTCTCCCGTTTCCTGTCCATCTCGTTTCACTGGTGCCCAGTATATATCCATGTTTAATCTTTTCGCTTCCGATATGACATTTGCTAGCTTCCCGATCTGATATAACGATCGCATGTTCCAAGTTCCAATGTTGATGAAGTTTTTCTACCTTGTTTTAACTCCGCGTATTTTTAGCACCCTATTTAACTGTCTGGGCGGATCAGTAGCAGCCTGACGGAGACTTAGAGACATTGTTTTATCGACGTTCATAGATATAATTCTAGAGAAAATTTAAATGACGGTGGTATCCCGTTGCCGTCCGTCATGATTTTCTGATTCGGTTTACTCCCCTAGCCGAAAGGTCCAGTTTTAAGGCGCTGAATACTCGCCTGCTCACCCCAAGACATAATGTTCATATAACATTAGTCTTGCCTGGCGCACTTTGATTATAGGTGAGCTGCTAATGGTCTGCAAGATGTAACTGCAGTGCTTAACGGTATTTATTGGTGTGCTGTTATCGGCCAACAACACCCCACCGTTTTCCCATCAGCTAAATGAGTTTCCGCTTTAGCTCTTCTACTTAATACCAAGTCTACTGAAAGAAAATTACCACCCCGCACGACGTGGACGCACGGAAATTCGTAGCTGTTGTCATTCGTGTCGTTGTCGATGGACTAGCACCTATTGGCAACGAGTGACTACTACCTAGAGAATTACCTCTAGCGACATACAGTCTGTGTCCCGTGTGGCATTAGAATAGGTATGGGTATAAAATGATAGAATGGCCTTTCTACATTGAAGTAATAGGAAAGGTTATGACGAAAACTAAATTTTTTATAGGCGCTCTATTGTGTATGTAGTATGTGAGCACAAATTTTAATTATTAAAGTGAATTTTGGTTTCTGTATGAGCTAGTCATTGCGAAAATGTCCCGAAATATTCCGATGATAAATCCATTCCGGATTACAAATCGGAATTACGCATAAACAGCGGTGTCCCATTTATAAGTACAGCGGCCATCTCAGTAATAACAGGTACGTTTTTGAATAGCGAAAGTATTATTGATAAACGCGATATTAATACAATTAGAGTCCTACGTAATAGATAGATAATTCTACCGTTGGCTATTCTTTTTCTCATATAGAATTACTATTTTGATGTTGACACGATTACTCCTTTATGTAATCAGTGCCGCGATGTTGTCTCATGACGGAATTCGCTTCTATATCAGAGTATGACGCGTATAATCTATTTTTTATATAATCTGAGAAACGTCTTTAAGAGATAAAAAAACGGAAATACCAAAATTTATGTACTGCTGGCGTTATTCTACAATTTCTATAACGTGATTATCCGTCAAAATAGTATAACAGAATTTATGTAGAAAAGAACGTTCATGGTACACATATTGTTAAGTAGTAAGTAGCAAGTATTTTATGGTTGTTATTTACGCGTTCGTGCAAATTCGCTATTTTTAATGATTCCCGGTTTTTAATTACTCCTGTTTCCAATAATTATTTGCTTATATAATGTAATATTGTAAATCGGAAATTCCGGATGTGAAAGGAATTTATTAATAGTTCTTAGCAGATTAACAGTATACGCTTTTTATACCTGCTTACTGAAAAGCCGTAAGAATTAACTGCGGTCAAACGATTAAACCCCATATGTGATTGCCTTCACTTGAACCGTCCAATTATGAAGAAGCCTTATTCTGCATTAGTTGATGAATTGGGGGCAACACCATGGAATGCGATGCGCAATATAAAGTCCACCGGTGGATTTCATAGTCTCTCTACTTCTAGCCGTGGTGCCTCTGCTACGTCTAGTGGTCTGGTTGAAATCTATGGTGAAAATCTCAAAGGAAAACCAGGTTAGCAAACAAAAATATGTCAAGGAGGTTTGCGAGGGGCAAGTATAAAGCGAGTCTTTTGATCAGTCCTCACAGACTGGATAGGTACAGAGACAAGTTACCTATTCTTTGGATGTCACTGTTACTATTAAAACAACATCGGTGTTCGAAGGCTTGAGTTAAGTTACCGTCTATACCTACCAGTAAGTGTAAAAGTGAAAATTGTTGGTTCCCAATGGGACGACTACCTGGTCCGCACGTGTTATCCACGTTAGAAGGACGGCTGTAAAATTCTAAACCATGCGGAAGGCAAGGAAACACCACAGCATTACTTCAGTAGCAGCGGATGTTTTCCCAAGGCTGTGCCCGGCCAAAGGAGTTGCAGAGTTTCTTCAGTCGTTATCAAGCGAAACCTCCATTTGTAAATATCAACATGGAATATTCGTACTATGCCGCAAGCCGGAAAACTTGAATTTATTAAAAGAAAAATGCAGTAAAACAATCTGGATATTACTGGACTAGCGGAAACACGTTGGAAGGATGAAGGCGAATTTAACAGAAGAGAATACAAAGTAAAATACACGGTAGCGGTTTAAAAAGTCAAGGTGGTGTGGCAATGATACCAAATAAATCATTAGCGTAAGCATTGTTAGATGTCAAAATAATAGAAAATGAATTTATTCTGACACGGTTTTTTGCACATTCAACAGATTTGGTAATTATACAAATCTATATGCTAACGTTTAGTAGCGATGACAGCGGGATGGAAGAAGCGTATTAGAAATTCGAGGAATTACTAGAAAAGACGAAAGCAAAAGACAATGTAATTATAATAACGGGAGATTAAAATGCAGTAGTTGAAACAAATACCGAAAAAGGAATAACGGGTAAATTTGGACTTGAAAACAAAAATAGTCAGGGTAACCATCTGATTGATTTCTGTAAACAGAAACAGTATGTCATCACTAACACTTGGTATGAAGTACCACCGAGAAGAAGATCTACTTAGAAATCACCGGGAAATAGAGACAGATATCAAAATGATACTATACTAGTAAAATATAGATAGAGAAACGAAGTGAAAACATCAATATCATATCCTGGTGCCGATGCAGACCTTGTCATGGTAATTATAAGAGCAGAGCTTATATTCAGAAAAGTATTGAAGAAAAAACCGGTAATAAAATTGAATCTTAACAGCCTCAAGAACGAACAAACAAAATGAAGTATCAACTGGACACAGGGAAAGAAATAAAAGATTTACGTTATAATAATAACATAAAGAAAACACGGGATATCATTAAAGCATAATACGTGCGCAGAAAGTTATTCGTAAAACAAAGAGAGTCATATATAAACCATGGATTATGGAAGAAATATTTCAAGTGATCGATGAAAAGAGAACATACAAAAACGAAGACAGTGAGGAAAGCAAATCAAAAAACAGATCTCTAAAAAAACATATAGACAGAATCTGTAGAAAAAGAAAACGGTAATGGTGGGACTGGAAGTGCCAAGAACTTGAAAAATTAGCATTCAAGGAAGATATGACCCGGTATATTGCGTATATATAAAAAATATGACTAGATAACATAACGGAATTAAAACTACGACATGAGTAGGCAAGAACAATAAGGAAATTTTTGACCCGTTGGAGAAAAAGTTAATTTGGCAAATTTTGTTTTAAAATTATATAAAGATGAACCAATAAAATGTATAGGAGTGACATATATTCAGTTCGATGGACAACTAGATAACACTATAATGAAAGACAAATTTGACACACATGGTCCTTAAATTGCTACAGAACAACAAAAAACCAGGGGCATTGATAACATTCCGGTAGAACTAATAAAATGGGTGGAGAAAGAATTCATGATAGGTTTTTTGGGTAAGTTCCACTGTTGACGTGCCCAAAAAAAAAAAAAAAAAAAAGAAAAAAAAATGGTAGGCTTTTCGAACTAGTTTCAAATATACATCGGAAATATTCGTGATCACAGGAACATTGTGGTTTCGTAATTATTCTGATTCCAAAAAAATCAACTGCAGTTAAGTGCCACGAATATAGAGAACTATATATTCCTCATGCACCAAAAATATTACTGCAATTAATAAAAAAGCGACTGGAAAGGTATAGAGAAAAGTTTTTGAATAAAGTACAGTTTGGTTTTCGGAAGAACAGGTCTACTAGAGATGCGATAGGGGTATTGTGAAACGTTAGGGAACGGATGATGAAAATGAATCGAAATATGTACACATGTTTTATTAATTATGACGAAGCATTTGACCCCGGATTTCTAGGTGAAAATTTTTTCCCCTCGTAGAACAAATAGGATGTCTTTAGCGCATATTAAGGCTGATACACAACGTACACAAACACCAGTCAGCAGTTATTAGAGTAGATGCGGATATGTCAGAAACAACAAAAATAAATAAATAAGTATTACATTTTGTATGCAGAAGCCGTACTAAAGGAAGCGTCGGGAGATACTAATTACGGAATATCCAGGAGGTGAAAGACTTCAAATTATATATTAGGCCATAATTACCCTAATGTACTCAGACAAATGGCCCAGATTATAAATGACACGGGAAAGAAGTTCGGCTTAGAAATTTATGGAAATAAAACAAAAATAATGACAGCAAAAAACCGAAATTTTTTTCTTTTAAAAATCAATGGGGAACAAATTAAACAAGTACATAGTTTGAAATATCTTGGGCCAATTGTAACTGAGAACGTTTATAGCAACATCGAAATAAACGTAAGAATTAGACTAATTTAACATGGGAAGAAAAACAAAATATACTGAGACAGCCGACAGTACTAATGAACGTCCGCAAACGTATTGTAAAAAGTTATGGCCAGTAGCACTGTATTGTACTGAAACGTGGACTTTGAATAAACGAAATATCCAAAATTTGCAAGCTTTTGAGATGTGGTGCTGGAGGAAAATTGAACGAATAAGCTGGACTGAAAAAGTCGCAAATGAAGTGCTCAACAGAACTGATGAAAAGAGACTGTTACTCGATCAAATAAAGAAACAATGACTAGCTTAGATGGGGCATGTCCTCCGACATGGTGGATTACTACGAGATGTAACGGAAGCAACAATGCAAGAGAAAAAAAGGCGAGGTCAACCGAGAAATTTACTTTTTGTCGTCATGTTATTAAAGAATATACAATTAAGCAGATACTCGGAAATTAAAAAAGCCGGTCGGACTGGAAAGCATTTATCATGAAATAAAATCCGTTATCGGACTGTAATAACGATGATGATGATGAGCTGATGAATTATGCGTCGTTAACAACGTCTTTTTACGTAGCTCCCGTATTCTGTTATTCCCACTTTTCTTCAAAAACAGCCAGAATGCACATAAAAGTTATGCAGAAATTGAAAACACGAGAGAAAGGCTACAAAGTAAGGTTTGGTGGCGGGGCATGGATCGAGAAGCAAATGGTTTTGTCCATACATGTGATGATAATGTCAGAAGGATTTTAAGTCAATTACAATTTAAGGAATATTGCACCGCACATTCTCAGAGAGACCGTGGCAGGATTTAATTACTGGTTTTAAAGTGTTACCATTGATGAAACACTTGTGTGTCGAGATTGATCATTTCAGTAAATTTACTGTATGTAAAGTACAAAGATTACAGTGTAATTTCTACAAGAAATTTTTGCAAGATGAGGTTAACATCAGACTTACTGAGCTCAAGCAAATGATGAAGTAGAAAGATAGAATCGTAGTATTAATAAAATCATTAAGATTGCTAAACTGAAGAACCTTCACTACAAACAAAAGTTATTCGATTATCTTTGTACTATTCAACGTCACGTTCGGTTATAAGTGTTAATCCAGCTGAACTTATGTTAAATTAAAAAATTAGAGACAAACTTCCTTCACCGAAAGAACATGTAGAAGTTTCCCGGGTGTTCGGTATCGTGACTCATATAAGAAAGCATTGTTCACGGAGAGACTTAAATCAAGTTCAGTTCCTAATAAACAAGTTGAGGTCGGAAAGGAAGCGCTAATAAAAAGACCGTTCTCTCATCATAAGTCGGATTCAAAGTTTTAAAAAGATACTGGAATTGTTACACTTAAGTTGATGGTGCAATTATCGACATAAACATTCCTTCTCGTTCAATTAAAAGACGTAAGGACCAGATTCGACGTTACGATCGTCGAGTTGGAAATTCTGAAGATATGTCCCAAATGTTAGAAAATTCAGCAGAAGTCTCGGTAGCGGCAGAACATAATTCAGTAACAGTGCCAGCTTATTCTGTTCGAGTCAGACACATAAGTCTGCGAGGCAAGAAAACTATGTTTTGTAATTAGGATCTTTTTTAAATCTAATAATTGTAGAACAAAAATAAAGAACCAAAAAAATTTAAAAAAGGTTTGTTTATCTTAAGTAAATACGTAATTTCTGCTTTGATTGTGGGACAACACTAGTGAGGTAATGATGGCGGAATCTATATTTTGTATATGGATTTTTACGGCTCATGTTTTATTGTATAATTAACTGTTGTGTTTAATAAAATACTTATTTGTTGAACATTATAGCCGGAGCATTAATATTAATTTCAAAGCCAAAATATAATATAAGAAAAGTGTGTATCGCCAAATACTGGAATTTTTTCGGTATAAGTCATAAGGAAACATTTTTAATGTAGATTATCTGCAGGAGTCACTTCGGCATGTGGAAACTTGGCTGAAACGATGACGCATAGTAGTCAATGAAAGTCAGTCGACGCATATTTCATTCACAAATCGAAAAATTGAACACGCCTGCCAATCAAAATAAATAACGTCGTAATACCAAATGCCAATAACGTAAAATATTTAGCCATGCACTTGGACGCTAGGCTGACCACCTGGGGAGTACTTACATTCAGAAAAAAATCGAGCATTTGAGGTTTAAAACTAGAACCATGTCGTGGCTGTTAGCTAAGAGATCGGGCTTATCGTTAGACAATAAAACTTTATTATATAAAATAGCTCTAAAACTGATCTGGCCGTACGGTATACTGTGGGGCTGCGCAAAAATATTGAACTTACAGAAAATACAACGATATCAAAATATGGTACTGAGAACCATTACTGCAGCCCCCTGGTACGTCTCAAATAATACCCTCCATAATGACTTGAATGTCATGTCTGTGGAGGATGAAATTAAAAAACAAGCAAATGAACATATCGCCCGACTTAGCATTCATATGAACCCACTTACTAACAATTTGCTGGATAACTCCGGTGAAATATGCAGACTGTGGCGAAATAAGCCTTTAGACCTTGTCCAGCCACTATAAAGTTCAGAGGGAGTACTACTGAGTACTACCTCTCCACAAAACATTCAAATTAATCGCTAAATGACTATTAAAGTTGGTCAGTTGTGATGAAAAAAAAAAAAAAAAAAAAGATTATTTGTTATCTGTAATTCAGTTAAAAAAACAAAGACGAAATGTTTGTAACAGATATCACAGGTGAACAGAAAAATAACGAAAATTAAAGAATAATAAAAAACACGGCTAAATACAAAATGGATTTATTTAATAATGAAGATATGAAAACGTATTAAAAGTGGGAAATTATGCAAGTTTAACAGAAAGAAATAAATAATTTATGAAAATTAAGTACATTGAAAACCGGTTATCAGAAATATTATAGTTTTTAACCGACTTCAAAAAAAGGAGGAGGTTCTCAATTCGACTGTATTTTTTTTATTTATTTTTTATTTATTTTTTATTTATTTTTTATTTATTTTTTGTTTATTTTTTATTTATTTTTTATTTATTTTTTGTTTATTTTTTATTTATTTTTTATTTATTTTTTATTTATATTTTATTTATTTTTTATTTATTTATTTTTTTTTCTTATGTGTGTTAACTCAGAACTTTTTTCTAGGTGAACCGATTTTGATGATTCGTCTTTTATTTGAAAGCTGGTGCTTCTCATGTGGTCCCATTTAAATTTAATCAAGATCTGACCAGCAGTTTTTGAGTTATCCTTAATAATGCAGGAGATTGAAACTTTGGAAAGTTGAAGTCTTTTTGGATGCTTTTCATGATTGGTTTCACCGTCGGGTTAGATTTAGCTTCGTTTTTTTTTTTTTTTTTAATATTTATTTTTTAAGACATGACACGACGTGCGTCGATCGAGGTATGATCGAGCCGTGATAAGCGACGTGCACTACCGTTGGCTTTGGTTTTATCCGCTAAGCAACGCACTTGGTCGAATTAACGAAACAAAAAAGCGTTATAGATAAACGAATGATAATAAGAAATACAATAGTTGAAAATAATAATTGAAAAATCTTACCATTACCGTTCTGCTAAATTATAATAAAATGTTTTTTTACAAAAAATAAATATTGAATAAAATTGCACTAAAAAGTAAAAAATAAAATGTTTTTTTACAAAAAATAAATACCGACTTCAAGGTTTATTATAAAAATTGAATAAAAATGCACTAAAAAGTAAAAATTAATTATTCGATAAAAAATATATGTATATCAGAGTGATATAACTTAAGGTGATATCGTAATTCTTATACAACATTAATTTTTTGGGGTTGGAATAAAATTCATATTACAATATCTACGAACAATTTAATGAACATTTATTGCAGTTTTTAATTATTATTTTAATATGAATTTGATGCTGACTTTAATCAGTAATTATATCACCACTTAAAAGTGTTATATAACTCCGATATATATTTTCTTATCGGGAATAATTATTTTTTACTTTTTAGTGTATTTTTATTGAATTATTTTTTACTTTTTAGTGCATTGTTATTCAATTATTTTTTACTTTTTAGTGCATTTATATTAAATTTTTATAATAAACCTTGAAGTCGGTATTTATTTTTTGTAAAAAAACATTTTTTTATGTCTAAAATTTATACCAAATAGTTACTTTCTTAAAAAATATTTTATGGAAGCAGTGATTAAACAATTAATCCTTTATTTATAATCATAGCTACACACATGTCTTTCATAAATTAAAAAGCACCAACACGAAGAAATTTTTTCTTCATAATCAAAAGTGTAAACTAATAAAAACAAAAATAAAAAAAAGGAAAACATTTTTTTCATGCAAAAATGACAGTTTATTTTTTTTTTAATTTTGAAAAAACTGCAAATTTTTATTATTATATCGAGAAAAGTAGCGGTTTTTTCTAATACCTTTTGTAATATTCAGGTTTTCATTAATTTCTTTAAGAAAATGCATCTCATAATTGGAACAAAGAAGAACAGTATATTCATTCCGTCTGTACAAATTTTATTTTCTTATAGGAGCGAAACGGAGAGACATTTTGGGGAAGTTTATTATGTAATTACATAATATCTTACACGATAGACAGTTGATGAAATTTATGCGAGCGGTAGAGGAGAGAAATGCGAACAGAACGCCGTTTTCCGCGTTCTGATCTGATCAGTAGAACATCTGTGTACACACGTGTGAAATGTGTCAGCGAACGTTTCGAAACCGGCAAGTTGCGAGATACACGTGGTCATCAAATTTTTGACAGCTAAAGGAGTTGCAGGTGGAGAAATTTATCGCAGACTGTACGCAGCATACGGTGCAGACGAACCCCCCCCCCAAAAAAAACAAAAAAAAACAACATTATGACGCGGAAATATGTGTACGAATGGATCACGATGTTTAAAGAAGGAAAAAACTGAACGGAAGCAGCTGGCCGAGTCTTGTAATGACGAGCGATACGAGTACATGCGGATTATGTAGACCGGCTTTTGCAAAAGAATAAAAGATGTTCAATGATTTGCATCATTTAAGTTCGAATGGCACCTAATAGACGATTGCAGTCGCGCAACTATCCGTACAATCCTAACACAAGAACTGAATCTGTGAAAACTCAGCGTACGGTGGGTACCTAGTTTGCTGACTGCAGATATAAAAACATAGTCGTAGGGCGTCTGCGATCGAATTTCTGTCACGTTACTAACAATATCGAAATTAATCGAAAGAAACATGGTCTGCAGTCTGCAAAGGAACGCTTTCGCAAGATAATGCGCTACCGCACACGTCTATTCTCGTCCGCACGTTAATTAAAATGTCAGAATTAGAACGAATTTCCACATCCACCCTACTCACCTGATTTGGCTCCTTCAGATTTTCACGTTTTTCCCCATCCGAAACGCGATCTGGTTAGGAAACGTTTCCGTAACAAACGAGGAGGTCATGGAGGTCATGGAGGTCATGAAGACAGTAACGAAATTTTTCACTAAATACATCGCCCAATTTTACCGTGGCGATATCGGTAAACTCGTGACCAGTTATGATAAATGCCTTATTGTTTTCGGGAATTATGTCGAAAAATAAAGTATTTCTTCTAGTTTCTTTGGTATTTTTTTCAGGATGCCTGAAAGGTCATTTTTGAAGGCATGCCATGTTATTTATTCAACGCTCTTCGTACAATGAAACAAAGCATAATGAAATAAACACTTTATTTAAATCCATACGGATACGTAATTGATGAAATCTTCTACGATATGAACTATAATATTTATAACAGAATATCAACAATCACTTTATCCTGCATAAGCGGCTTTGACATTTAAAAAGTTTCATAATTCCTTAGAAGTTTTTTGTTATTTTCGTGCACTATTTGGATGGGACACTACGTAAAACGTTATTTTGAAACGTCACTTTTTCCATACTAGAAACCAGCAATTTAAAACACGAATCTAATAGATACACTAGAACTTTTTTGCATTGACCGAACCTATTGTAAATTCGTCTACGATTTTATTTTTTAAATGCAAAGCTACTTCAGATGACACCGCTATCTCTGACCGGTTGAATAATTTCAGACCGACGTAATAATGTTCTAATGGTTTTAATAATAAAACGAAATCATATTAATTCTGTTCATCTTCATTCGGTAATTCTGGTGGTCAGTTTAATACACCCAATGTAGCCGATGATGATGATTCTCTAACTATAATCCGTGAGTAGTGTGGTTTTCTATCTTGTAAAAATATCTGGTTTCAATTTTAAAATAGGTTATCCAATTTGTTTCTGAACCTTTCATTGCTGTTTTGTGTTTGATTTGAAATGTTTAACAATTTTGCGACACTTTTGTAAAATTTCTATTTACGCATTTAATCGTACTTTTTTTGCGGAATTTTTTGTAATTAAATTAATCACCTGAGCGTTATATAGGAAATGATTTATTAGTAAACGTGTTCTTTACATGCTAACGTTATGTTAGTTTCTCCGTTAATTTGATTATACATGTTTCATTTCAACCGCTATTCGTAGATATTTAATGCACCTGTTATTATACGCCGAATCTTTTTTTTAATGTCCAATTTATATAACAGGTCACGGTTTATTTAAGGTATATTTGATAAATTTAAGATTTCTGGTTCTGAAAGCTGTGTAAAATGTAATTTTAGAAATTACGTTTTTCATATACACTGCATTCTGTTGTACACAAAATTATTTTAATGAATTTAACAAATTTGCAATCGAAGAAATAAAATGCCGAAAAAGTAATGTACATCTTATATTAAGTAAATAGCACAAATATTATAGTGTACATGTATTGTAAAAAACTGTAAAATGGAAATTAATATAATACCAAATACTTAATCGGATGGGTTACATTAATTCTATTGTTATAATAAATCGATATTTTAGTAAATAAATGTACCCTACCCGACGTTTTGGGAATAGGGAAAAACAAATACACCCGTTGTTATATTACATACAGTGCAAATTGCATCTTCTGAATAAAATGGTTTCCAAAACATATGAACGAAATTTATTATTCAATAACTGTTATAGAAGACTGAACATTTATGTAATTCCAGGTATACATGTTTTACTTCAGTTAGATTTTTTGATTATTTTATAAAGAGGTCCCCCCGGGAGAAAACTTTTAATAACTGTCCGCCGACGACTTGGTAATATATAGCGCGGTTTCAATTTAGAAATTAGTTTAAATCCTTCGTCTCTTACGATCAGCAAAGTTTGTAGATCACCTTTAGCTAGTAAGAATGATTAGCTGTAATTTTGTTTACCAGAATAAACGATAATAAAAGTGTTTCGACACTCACGCAACGGGCATACTTTCCCAGTGAAACCCACAACTTATTTATTAAATAATAATAAAAAAAAAAAAAAAAAACATATTTTACTTTTTTTTCTTTTTTTTTTGACTCAGACAGTTGTCATATTAATCTGAGAATTCTTGAGGCGCAACTTGACCAAATACTATCCGTATTAAAAGTTATGAGAACAGTTTCAAATACAGTGTTAATAGAGGAAGAATTAAAAAGTACGGGGTCATCTATAAAATTAACTGTGATTTATTGATGCGTATAGAATGTTTCCGTTTTAGATGTTCCTACAAATTTCTGGCACTGCTAGTACACTTTAAATTGTTTCAACAATAAAACAATTTTACACTATCACGTAATAGTTTCGTAAAATGTTTCTAAGCTGGAAAATTATTCTTCCCTTCCATTGCTGTTTGACTGATGAACACCTAATTTTAAATTAACCGTTATCGATCAAAGTGTACGATACCAGTATGTAAAACAGCTATTAGGATAAGTAGAGTAAGAGAAAAAGGTTTAATTGTACTTAATCATTGTGTATAATGCAGATAATCTTCCACATAATAAAGTAAAGCAGTTTCATTATTTGTTTGATACGTTCAACTTTTGTTTAGAACACAACTTTTAAATGAAAAAGAATAGCGATTGTTTGTTAATTTATGTCCCGCTTTTTGATCAGTTGAATCTTGAAATAGCTCTACGTTTTCGCAATAAGTAAACCTATTTTTTTATTCCGTTTATAAATCGTATTCCAGGTACAATATAAGATACCGCCATTAGAATTACACACAACTGTAACCGGGAAGATATACATATATATAATAAAACAAACTTTAATAACAAACAATATAGAACAATAAATTAGATAAATACCTATTTAGAAACGTTTTCGGGCATAACCCATCATCAGCTAAAACTAACTTAAAGGAACTTAAACCAGTTAGTTTTAGCTGATGATGGGTTATGCCCGAAAACGTTTCTAAATAGGTATTTATCTAATTTATTGTTCTATATTGTTTGTTATTAAAGTTTGTTTTATTATACAGTTTTAACAAACAGGATGTATTCACCTACATACATATATATATTTAAACAAACCAGAAGCGAAAAAACTAAATTACGAATCACTATTAATACATGTAAATATGAAAAGTCGTAAACTGATTATTCTCTTGAAGGAATATTGTGTTAAAAACTTACTTAATTGTCCCTTACAATGCAATATAAATCATAAAGATAAGAACAATACGAACAAAACAATAGACTAGCAAATTATTTGTGTACTGAAAAACCGACTCAAAATATGTAAAATGACACTCGTAAAGTATTTAGTATAGTATATAAAACGAATACACAAATTTATTTTATATCACGCGAATTGAACAAATTTCAACTATAATAAAAGTATTAAACATAAATAACAGAAAAATGGCTTACCGAAATCGCATAATAAATATAGATTAGTTTTAGAATCGGTTAATGTTTAAAAACTACTAATAAAATTAGCAGTTTTCAGTGAGAGGACCAATGAAATCGGCAGTTTTTCGATTATTAAAGTAATCGAATTATTTGTTTCGGACAAAAACATCGAATATATAAGACTAGGTTGATTCTACTGATTACTACTAATGTAGAAGCATATTGGTTCGAATTTCACCCTATACGTGAAATGTTGTAATTAATTCACTTTAATTGAATGCCTTATATGTAGTTTACGTACTAGGAAGTAGTTAAAAATATATTGCAGCGCGTTACATTAATGATTTTAGATGGCGATCTATATGTAAAGATTTTTAAATTTTACGAACAGCTGAAAATAGATATCCATGAAGCAGGTGATTAACCTAAGCAAGAAACGTAAAAACTAATTACAGACATCACGCGATAACGAAGAAAAAAAAAAAAAGGTGCCACAATCGTATTTCGTCGCAAATTATTCGCCGGCCATAATGGTTCTTGTTTTCACCGTCGTTGCGCGAATTTTGAAAAGAAAATTCCGGGCAATCTTCTACCTTTTTTTTTGTTTTCTTCTTCACAGTCGAATTTTGGTTTTGTAAACTTTAATTTTCTTGTCCAAAAGTTTTTGTTTAGCTGCGGCGTTTCGGTAGCGTAATGTGATCTATTAATTTTCGAAAAAGTTCGGTTGTCCAAAATACCTCTATATCTTCTATTCCTGTACACCGTATTTATACAACCTGCATTGCAATACAATCAGCAAAACAGTTGCGACCTGCAGGCGAAAAAAATACCGTAGAAATCGAATTAAGCGAATTATATTATTGACCAGATTACTAGGCGGCACGGACAAGCTTATTATCGATCCATTTCGAAATTTGACTATTTTTCTTTATGCCGGTGCTCCCGTATCCCTTCTTGTCGAACTGGATTTTTATATCTTCAACTTGCAATTTAGTGAATTTTCTTCTCTGCTCCGACGCGAAAAGCGTTTTATTAGCTATCTCGTCTTCTTTCTTCCCTGAACCCTCTTCTTGTATTAATTATTCTCTATATTCGTCCCTTGATTTACAATTCATTAACTTCCCGTTCTATCCAAACTGACCTGCTTTAGGGGCCACTGTGGTACCGCCGGTAACGATCTTGCTGACTCATTAGCATACTCAGCCGCGGTAAATGGTCGTTTCATAGGCAGATTACCTTCCCAAAGTCTTTACTCTATCGCTCTCCTCTGTTCGTTCTCACTGTGACTTTTGGACTGATCTCTATCCGTCTCTTTTCTCCAACCCTGACTCATTTTATCTTACCTTACAGCTTTCCCCATCCTCTTTTCCCCGGTTTAACAATTTTCCTAGTATCAGCTGTTCTGTCACTTCTTCCATTGTTCGCCTTCGTTTTAATCATAGTCTGCTCCCGGCTTCTCGCGATGGAAACTAATCAAGTGTATAAGTTCTCTGGTTCTCAATAAACACCATCGTGTGCAATGCTATTAACTGAACCTCATGAATGTGTGCAACGATGCATTATCATTTTTCTGACTGGCCTAAATTACGTTGCCGCTTCGGTTTTAGTGCTTTTTTAGTGCAAGGTCAGCGTTTCCGGAAGCTTAAATGTCATATAGAAGACGCTGGAAACAGATCCGCATCTGAAAGGCAACGCTTATTTCAATTTCAACTATAGTTCATTAATTTCAATATTTTTAATCGTCATTTTGATTTAATTTTTCAACATGGACTAGTAGATCGAGGGCTATTACTTTAACGAGAGGATGCTTTCCGGAAAACATCAAACGCAGAAAACACTAGCACTCCAAAAATACGGTCAAAGAAAGTGCACATCTGAAAAAAACGCACTGAACGAATTTATAGCCCACGATACTTTCAAGAAGCTGGTGGAGGAGAGGGCTTCCTTCTCACTGGACTGTTTTACTCCCTCAAACTGCTAAACCAAAACGTAACAGAAAGAAGATACCATTGTTACTGCGACTGTAGAAAAGAACATTCTTCCAGCAAGAAGACGTGTTTTCCAATAATGATATAGCCTGCCGAGCAAAGGATAACTTAAGGAAAAAGTCTCATCCCTAGTCGTAAGAAATAAGGCCAACCTTAAACTATCTCTTAACGAAAACACTAATACAAGTTATAAATGTAAACAATTTAAAAAAATTACCGTTACATTCTCGGTTATTGATGTTATATTTTCTGTTACCCAAACATACATTCAACAATTCACAAAAATATATAACAACATAATCTAGATTGTGAAAATATTAGGAAACATTAAAAATCATAAGAAAGTTCTTGTTAATTGAATCGTTATCTCGTGTGCGTTCGCGTTCCCGTTATCAGCTCGGTAATCAGTTGTTTCGGCAGACCGGTGAGATCGCTTCATTGTTATCTATTTAGACAAATAATTTCAGTTTCTTCGCTGCCGCATTTAACTTTTACTTAGTAACCAATATCGTTTTATGTTACGTTTCTTTTTTGCTTCTACATTTTAATAATTCAGTTCGTTTAAATTCACTTCGTTTTTTTTTTTTTTTTTATTTTTTTTATTTATTTTTTATTATTATTTATTTTCCTCTCTCTTTTTAAGCCAGTTGATCGATGAGCTCGTCTAGTGGGGGCCGCCCAGCGGCCTCCTCCAAAGATTTAAAAGCGAAACCGAATGTTTCGCTAAACTTGATGGAGGTTGACGCTGTCGGCAAGCGCAAACCGTCCGGCCCTCTCACGCCGTCCGCGGTTTTGCCAAGCAAGGATCTGCGGCTATCTCGACCCGATTCACCTAATCTTGCCACTTTAAATAATCCTAACAACAGTCCTAATACAGCTGTCGAGAATTATATTATCGATAATAATAGTAAAAATAATAATAATAATAATAATAATAATAATAATAATAATAATAATAATAATAATATTAATATTAATAATAATAATAGTAATGACAATAACAATAACAATAATGATAATAATAATATTAATAATAACAGCAGTTATAATAGTAGTAACAATACCGATAATAACAGTAACACTAATAATAACAGCAACACAATTAACTCCGATCATATTCACGATACTTTTGAAAACACATTTCCGTCCAAATACCCAGGACCATTCAAAGTTTTCGTTGAGAACACCTATGACAATAAAAACATTGGAAATTTCCACCCGCTTGCGCTGGCCAGGCTCATCAGCAAAATTTCCACCTCCTTCTCCGACATTACCCCTCAGGGTAGAGGGCGTATCTCTGTTATCTTCCCCTCCATTTCCACTGCCAACGACTTTCTAAACAATCGCTCCTTCTTCAATTCTAACGACCTGAAAGCTTTCATTCCCCACAATACTCTATACAGAATTGATGTTATTTCTGGAGTTCATCCTTCTTTCTCTGTTGAGGAAATTAAAGAAGGGCTTGTTACGTCTATCCCTATAGTATCTATTCGTCGCATCCTTCGCTCTTCCGATGGAACCAAAGTTCCCACCAGAAGTGTCGAATTAAAATTTGCCAAATCCTCTCTCCCTGAGTTTGTATCCATTTATAAACTTCGTTTTACAGTGTCCCCAAGTATCCGTTCTCCCACTCAGTGCTCTAATTGTTTCCTTTTCGGGCATATTGCACGCCATTGCGGCAGCTCTCTTCCCTCATGTTCCCATTGTTCCTCTAAACATTCTTTCTCTGATTGTACAAATCTCCAGGAGCCTCCTTTTTGTCGCAACTGCAAAGGTAGTCACAGCGCTTCCGATCGAGCCTGTCCCGAATGGCAGCGGCAGAAGGACATAAAAAGAATCATGGCTTTCGAGAACATCTCCTTTCACGAAGCCGTTAAAATTAAATCCTCCAGTTCCGCCTCTCCAGCCTTCTCCTATGCTAATCGCGCCGCAGCCCCTATTTCCTCTCTAAACGTCTCCCCAAAAACTTCTAAATTCCCTTCTCTTCCACGTCCCAAATCCCCCACTTTCCACAAAACTTCCAAACCCAAATCCTACTCAAAGCCTTCTCCTCAATTTCCTTTCGTTCCATCCCTTTACTCTCATTTACCACTAAATGGTTGTGCACTGAATTACAACGACTCCCCCCAATCCAACCCCCCCATATCTTCCAGTCCCTTACCAGTTCCTCCTATTCTTTCTCCTAATTCCTCTCTAAACGATTCTTCCTTTGTTGTCTCCCATATTTCCGCAGCTATCATGGAACTCCTTGCCTCCTTTAACATATCCTCCTCCTCCTCATTCCTTGATAATCTTTCAGCCTTCCTATCCAATCACGTTCATTTCAACTAGACCACCTCTTTCATCCTTTGTTCTTTCTTTCTCCTTTTTGACCATCTTCCAGCATCCCATTCTATACTTGTTACTCTTATTTCTCCTTTTTTCTTTTGCGTCCGTTTCGCCAAGGATAACTGTTCGCTCAGGAATCATCAACTCAAAACTTTCCTTAGTTCGAATTTTATTCCATTTTTCCTTCATGCTACATAGCTATATTATTATGGAAGGAAGCCTACAAACTGGTCGTCAACCCAGTTCGTGCAGGTATTTCTCTCGTCTCTTTTTCAACACTATGTCGGAAGGAAGCCTACAAACTGGGCATCAACCCAGTTCGTGCAGGTACTTCTCCGGTTTATTTTTAATTACTGACGGTACCGCTAATGGTGAGGTATCTTCAATTTTGCCTGTATCCAATTTCGGACACGTCTTCTCTTTTCTACTTTTTTTTCCATTGTCAACTTCTCCTTTAAGTTGGAAGATCGTCTACAAGCGATCTCCTCTCATTTATTATACCCTTTCTATTACCCTTGCCCTCCTTTCTTTTACCTCAATTTCAGCTCTATCTTCTCCCGCTACTTTTTCTCATTCTTTTAATTCCTCTTCTCCTTTTAACTAGAATGTCGCGGTCTTGCGCCTTAAACATCCTTCAATGGAATTGCCGCAGCTTACGAGCTAATAAACTAAGTGTAGAATGTCTATTAGACTTCTACAATATCCATGTAGCGCTGTTATCTGAAACTTGACTTAAATCCTCCTCATCTCTTGATTTCAAAGATTATTCTCTAGTTCGATCTGACCGTATGGATGGGTATGGTGGCGTTGCGATTTTAATTAGACACGATCTATCCTATCAAACCCACAATATCCCATTTCTTCCTCCGCCCCTTCCCAACCACCCTAACATGATCCACATTTCACTTGAAAATCTTCTCCCGAATCCTTTACATATTGCTTGCGTGTACATCCCTCCCAACTCCAGCGTCTCTTTTGTCTTCATTCCTTTCATCCCTATCTGATCCATTTATTATTGGTGGAGACTGGAATGCGCACTCTCCTATGTGGGGCTGCACAGGGCGCAATCCTAACGGTGTGACTCTGGAAAATCTCATCCAAAACCATAATCTTTTTCTCCACAGCGATCGTTCTCCTACTTTCTTCAAACATCCATCTTCTTCTAGTGCAATCGACCTCTCGTTTTCATCTCCGAATCTTGGTCTTGTAAGCTCCTGGAGAACTCTCGACGGCACTTTTGGTAGTGATCATCTCCCCATTCTCCTAGCTCTCAACAACGCTCTTCCTTCTAAACCTTTCAGGCCCTTGCACGCTCCTCACTGGCTTCTCTCCAAAACAGATTGGACTAAATTCCGATCTTTGGTGGATTCCTCACTCCCCCTTATTCTGGATTTTCCCGACCCGTCATCCCAGTACAACTTCTTCATTCAATCTCTATATTCTGCTCTTTCCGCTTCCTCCCCTCCTTCTTCCTTTTCGCGCGGTCGTTCTTCCTCTTGTGCCTCCTCTCTTTGGTGGAATGAAGAGTGTAAAGTTGCCTTCCAAAGAAGCACCGCTACCTTCAAAGCCTTTCGTTCTTGTTCCTCAATATCCAACTTTTTAGCTCACAAAGAAGCCAACGCAAAAGCTCGGTACATTTCAAAATCTGCCAAGAGGAACTCTTGGAAATAATTTTGTTCATCTTTCTCTAGAGATACGCCTCTCTCTAAGATATGGAAAATGGCAAAAGCGTTCAGATCTCCTCTTTCTGAGCGTCCCCACTTCTCCCATCCTTCTTTGCCTGAACTTCACTCTTTCTTGGACTCTATTGCTCCTCCGTATGTCCCCACTTTCGAGGAATCGATCATTCCTTCGCTCCCAAATTCCTCAGAACCTCATTTCCTATCGTCCCCTTTCCGCTACGAGGAACTCTTGTCCGTTCTTAACAAAACCTCTCCTTCTGCTCCCGGCTTGGACGGTCTTTCTTTCCCTATTCTTAAAAAACTCTCTCCTTCCTCGCTGCTCTCTCTTCTGAATATCTTCAACTCTTTCCTACTCTCTGGATTTACTCCTGAGTCTTGGAATGATTTCATCGTCATTCCAATTCCGAAAAAAAATCAGTGTTCCTTCCGTCCTATCTCCCTAGCCTCATGTCTGCGCAAACTCTTTGAAGGTTTAATAAACAACCGTCTTGTTTGGTGGCTTGAGCATAATAATCTAGTTCCTTCTAATATGTTCGGTTTTCGCCCCGGGCTTGGCCCGGTAGATTGCATCAGTACCTTCCTTGCAGATATCTATAAATCATTCCTTTCTAAGGAATTTACTGTCGCTTCTTTTGTCGATGTCTGCTCTGCATTCGACAATGTGCATCTTCCTTCTCTGGGCTCCAAACTTCTCTCTCTTAATCTCCCACCGGTTTTTATCTCTCTTATACTCAACCTCTTTCAACATAGAACTCTTTATCTATCTTCTCCTTCTCTTTCCACCTCTAGATGCGTCTATCGTGGGCTTCCCCAGGGATCCTGCCTTAGCCCCACTCTTTTTAATATTTACTCTTTCGATATTGCTTCGCTTCCTATTCCCTCTTTCTCCCTCCTTTTTGCTGATGACATTTTAGTTTATTCCACCTCAGATGATCTGTCCTCTGCCACCAACGAGTTAAACCATTCATTGTCCCATCTTAGCAATGCTCTATCTACATTCCACCTCTCTCTTTCCCCTTCCAAGTCTTCCTGTATAATTTTTGCTCTCCGCCCCTTTAATCGTGCTTTTATAAACATCAGCGTATCTGGTACACCTATTCCCACTGTTAATTCCATATGTTATCTAGGTATTTTCTTAAATAGTCGCCTTACATTTCATGAACATATTAATTATATCTATAATTCCTCGATCAAAAGACTTAATCTCCTCAAATCTTTATCACCGCTCAGATGGGGTGGAGACCCGTGCATTCTATTAATTTTATATAAATCGATTATTCGGTCCAAACTCGACTATTGTTCCTTCATTTATGGCAGTGCCTCCAAGTCTCTCCTTTCGAAACTTGACGAAATTCAGAATTCCTGCCTTCGCCTATGCATTGGCGCTTTAAGATCTTCTCCTATTCCTGCGATTCTATCCGAATCTTCCACTCAACCTCTTTCCATTCGTCGTTCACTCCTCGGTTATCGATTTTTAATAAAACGCCTCCCCATTTTGTCATCCAATATTATCCCTTCCTATCTTTATATCAAAAATCACTGGCGCTTGGCGCCTCCTAGAATTCCGATTTTATCGCACATAGCTGCTCGTGTTTCCAATTTTTCTCCCTACGTTTCCTCTTATAACAGTCTTCCTTACTTTTCTTTCGACTTTAATAGCATATGGTACCCCATCAATTTCTCCTCTCTTCCAGTCCTAGCTAATTGTTCCTCTCACAATGTAGTCAACTTCGAATTCTTTCAGCTGCTGAACTCTTCTTTTCCTTCCCATGCCTTAATCTTCTCGGATGGCTCCAAGAGAGATGGGGGCGTGGGTGGTGCGTATACGTCTCCTACGTTCCTACACTCTGAGTCCTTCAGACTTCCTTCCTTCTGCTCTATCTTCTCGGCCGAGTCGATCTCAATTCTTCGTGCAATTCATTTCATATCCTCTACGAGTGGAGTTCACAAATTCCTGATAGTCTCTGATTCCAAAGGCGTTCTTCAAGCCATCTCCTCTCCTCCTTCTTATACTTCTGACGGTATCATCCTCTCTATCCGATCTCTTGTCTCCTCTTTGTTCTCGTTCCGCTTCATTTCCATAGACTTTCTATGGGTCCCTAGTCATTCCAATATTGAGGGAAATGACTCAGCTGACTCTTTAGCTCGCTCAGCCGCCCGCACTGGTCCTTTCCTCGACTCTTTCCCTTCCTCAGACATTCTTTCTCTATCACGCTCTAATCATTCCAGACTTTGGTCTGACATGTATCCATCTATATTCTCAAATCGCTTTTCTCAGTACCGTCTTATTCAACCGGTTTCTAGTTTCCTGTCTTGGTTTCAATCTATTCCTATCTGTCGTCGTTCCACTGTTGTTTCCTTAATTAGGCTTAGAATCAATCATTCTCTTCTCCCCTCTTCTCGCTTTCGATTCGCTTTGTCCCCTTCTCCTTAGAGCTCTCTTCACGCTTCTGAGCCTTCTTGTATTTGTGATTCAAATTACATCCTATTCGAATGTTCAGCACTCTCTAACGAACGCTCTATTCTCTACACCCAACTTCTAGTTTTGGGTCTTCCTACTCCCTTTAACGCTACCTATATTCTTTCCTTCCCATTGCCTTCAGTTATCCCATTGCTACTGTCCTTTGTCCTCTCCATTTCTGACCGCCTGGTTATTTAGTTATAACTGTTAATTTTTCATGTTGTTGGGTCAAGGCCGCTGGCGCGCCCAGGGTAGGAAAAAAAAAAAAAAATAAGAAAAATATAAAAAAATAAATATAATAAACTAGTCCGACAGGTTTCGTCAATTATTCGACATGAATATCGACGAAATCGGTCTTTATTATATTAATTTTTTTCTATTCTTAATGAAAAATATCGCTGCTGAAGAGGATAGAACTTTGTCGACTTTATGTTTCTTTTTTAATTTATATTTACGCTCAATATGCCGTGTTTAACTACTGAAGAGCTATTTGCGACACACACACGTCCGGGAAATTATGATCATTAAAAAAGATTCTGAAAGAATGTCAAGTGGAAGGATTATTCAAGAATTTCTGGATTATGTCGCGTGGAAAATACATAGAATTTTCTTCGAGAACTAGTTCTTAACTATTCCGATAAATCTGTTCTTTCCTCGAAAGAAGTAGTTTTGATATTCAGACCCTCTATATTAGCCGTAAATTTACATGCGAAATCAAGGCAGGCTGATAGATGAATAGTGAAATTCGGGAAATGTTTAAAAAACACCTATAAAATTCTGGTTTATATTTTAAAGTTTATTTACTATCGGCAGTAAAGATGAATCGATAATTCGGGTTTCTGCTTACATCAAGTGAAGGCAGAAAGCCTTAACGAGAATATAGCACGCGGCCTAACAAGTGTTTATGAGACATTCAATACTGCAAAACAAACACAGCCAGTGTGCTTTGCGTTTCCAGTAAAGTAAACGCTCGACCTTAATTGGCTCTGGTTCGTTCGTATTGTACGCGAGCACATATTTTTCAACTGCAAAGATGAACTAGCAACGTCCAACGGTGGAAGAGGTATGCCTATCGAGTAAAAGATTCATTGGTCAAAATGAAACATACTGCAGTCATTTCGTAATCATCAGTAAACTGAGGCATTATAATATCTCGATTAGGGTTGTTACTGCAGCCGCAGTAGAATTATTAAAGAAAGATCATAACGGCTCATTCTATAAAATCGACATAATTAAAAAGTCATGGCTCGTTTGAATTCACATTGCAGCTATGACAATAAAATCTAACTTAGTTTTAGCACACATTATAATTTTAGTGCGCTCGAAAAATTGCTTGCAATTTAATAAAATAAATTAATTTGCATCGTCACGGATGAAAAGAGTACCCGATGGATCTAAGAGATATTCTTCTGCTAAGGGCACACACACACACACACACACACACACACATACACTCAAAGTAGTACTCTCTGTACTCTTGCACTGTCGATAATACTACTGCTATTCAGAAATAAGTACTATACCGATAATTTAAATTGATGGACTGATGATTGACGTGTTCCGCATATTTCGATCAACGGTAGTCATGACGCGTAAGCTAAGAAAAGGGTGTTATGAGTCATAGGCGAATGAGGATTTTATAAAGATTTCTGTTAGTATCTTAATATTTTTGTAATTTACTGAATATTTGAAAGTAGGCTTTTATGATCCTATTTTTTTCCTCATAATCAGCACTATTACTTTTGTGTCTATTAATTTTACAAAATTATTCCAATTTTGTTTCTTTCGAGTTCGAATTAAACGCCCGGTTTATGATACGTTGGAATTTCCGAAAGCCAGAGATATGTGTTAATCGTATTTTGTGGAATTGTCTTAATGCTCCTTCCTTTTTTTCGAATTGACTTTTTACTTTACCATGGAACAATTTCGTTTTTGACAATTGTGTCGTAAATAACTAGACTGTTCCTATAAGCTACTAGTATTTAGTCTGGCGATTAAGAAGGTTGTTGTCCTCTGGAGATGAAACATTACCGCTAAAGAGACCGCCAGTAAGAATGATCAAGGACACTGCAGTGCGGAAGGTAAGGGAGAACTGTGTTTGTTAAAATTGAACAATTTGGAAATGAAATACTGAGAGTATTGTGGTAATGAAAAAAAAAATACCTTCGCCTATGACATGCAGTCGGATAACGGATTGTCGCTGGAATCCGCGACAGTGGCGTGGAATACGCTGCGGGTCATGTTGAAGTATTGGGCTTTCTCCGGAAATTTGGTTACCGGACTGAAACAAAGACAAATAACGAAAACAGCACGTAGAACGTGCAGCAAGAAGCAATTTAACTGTAATTAAAAAATAGTTCACCGATCTGGAATTTCGGTAGCTGCTGCAGCTGGAACACATTGGAAATATAATTTCCCGTCGGTGTACATTTAATTTGCCACTATGTAATGATAATAAACATCGGCTGTGCAGCTCATAATCGGATTATGGTGGCCCTCGTATTATTAACGGCTCGTACATACAATACACGTTGTACATTACGACAGAAGCCGCTGATTACGCGGAAGAATTTTATTCCTTCTGGAGAATGTCACCTCAAACATCAATGCTCTAAAAAATCGGCGAAAATCCTTAGTCATCATAGACCAGGTTCCAGTTTTGTAGCGAGAGAAATTCGCTCTATGTACTACACATTGTTTCACGGTCTCAAAGACTATACATGTTTGTGTTTCTTCTTAAAGGGCTATGATTACAATTGACGTGAATTTTGATAACCGGATCTCATTCCAACGTGTTTTTGGTCAGAATTCTCGTTAACTGCAATCGTGTAACCTAAGCCGGAATCAATTACGCTCATAATAGAATAGTATGTAATGTATAATATTAAGGCGACCAAAACATTGTCCGGAGTAACTGCTGGTGGCGAAATTCAGAATAAAGTTCAAGGCCATCGAGCATGGTGAATCGAAAAATTTAATCGAAATCGAAGATAAAAATTAACGTTTAAAGATAAATTCGAGGGGAATACATAGCCCATTTAGGTTACATCGAAAATGACCAGGTACCGCGCAAAACACTGCACTATGGATGTATTTTGTATCATGTAGTTTGATGACATTTACAATGAACGGGTTCCGAAATCGTATAAACATTACTATTACAGATTAGATCTTCAAATAGTCAATTCAGCTGAAAAAACTAAACTGTTAACATTTAAACAGCCACACAAAACAACGCCGTTTATTTTCATAGCCCATCACCTGGAACTAACAGTGTAAATGACTAATTGAGAAATGTGTCACGTTGTTTATTAATTTTCTTTCCTTTGTATGAATTTTTTTCATAAACTCCTCGTGGAGGTAATTTATTGAATAATCGCCCCGCGTATTTTCGATTTTTATAGTAAAGATTTAATTTGAAAAAAAATTATTTACTTCATTTTTTTTTTTTTTTTTTGAGATTACAATCGGAATTACGTCGATCATTTTATCCGCTTTTACGAACTTCTAATTAGTTACTCGCTATTATCTATCCGATTCGTACCGGTTTGTTTTAGTTTCATCTTTATACGTTTTTCCATCTAATATTTTTAATGTTTCGACTTTATAAAACGGTTTTTTCGTAGATTGTGATGATGGCCTCGGACATTGTTTCTTCGACGAGGCCGAGTAAGTTAAAAGAGATCAAAAATAAATAGTTTTTTCGTCGACGTTGCTAAGCCCAGCAGATATTCCAGATTTGCGAGGGTAAGCCATATAGCCGTATTATTATTTTAGGACTTTAATATTACGGTCCGAGTGTATGTTTCTATTCCGAGCGACTTGCTATGTTATTGATTTAGTCCAATATGGCGTAATTCGCGCGGTCGAAATGAAAAGTAACGGTTAATTTTTCCGTTATGTTTTCTTCTTCCGCGCGGCCAATTTGACCGTAATAAGGTAAAAAACTAGGGCCATAAAATTTTTCGTAGAAAACAATAAAAAATCCGATGTTGTATATCGTTAATGGTAATGAGAGAGATTTCGGTTGTCGAGCTTTTGGCGTGCAGGCCGGAATAGAACTAGAGCGACAGAGAGAATAGAACGGTAGGAGCGACAGAGGGAGAGGGTTCAGTCGGCTTTAAACAGATGCAGACGACTAACAGATTAGTGTAGAGAACTACTTCTATGAGAACTTTCCTAATGTCTGTTGTACACGCAATACATCACGTGGCCATACTGCAAAGCAATTTTTAGCCGAGGTAAAATTCGCCTTTAAATGTCATTACCCAGTCGCCCCTTTAATATCGTTACCACTCATTCGTTCTTCGTCGACCGAAATGTATCAAAAATACAAATACAAACGATAATCATCATCATCTTCTTCATCATCGTCGTAAGGTTGCCGGTAATGTGCCTTATTACTTTTACACTTTCGGAAATATTTACCTTGTGAAAAGAGACGCGACCTTTGCACTGCTAATCGGCTTGATTTATTACCGTTATCGACTGCCGTCGCGTTATTTTTTATCGGATCCGCACGATTTCTGCAAATTACTCTCTACCATTGTACACATACCTGTGCGTTATCTTTTCTTTCCGGCTCTTTATAGGCCTACTGAAATACCGTGCAACAGGCCGAATTTTCCGCGAAGATTAATGATATTCACACTGCTTCAACAACCGCTACAGTTCGCTTATCACTGTTACGCGTCTCATGTATGTTTTTCAAAATACCGAATGTGTTTCTCTACATTCGTCGGCTACTCTTCATTCCTTTTGAATAAACACGTCCGATTTATTATCTATTAACGAAATTAGCGGTTTGTTTGTTTTTCTCAATTTTTTCGATATCCGAAAAACAGTAAAAACTATATTAAGCCAGGGCACAACGTAACACATCGCGATAAAGCCAAAAAGGAACAACGAGAAACCTACATGCAGCGTAAAGAGGTTGTTGCATAAATAATTCTAAAATCAACCTGTGACTTTGATGAATCTCGCGGAGCTGGACTGTCTATAATATTTAATATAATTCGCGATATTTCGATATGCAAGTATTGTTTCCGTCAAGCATGTGCTTGTCCACCGAATACCGTTTATTACTTACAAGTACATAATTTTAACCCGGTAAACTAACATTTTTCCTCTTTCCTCTCCCACATTCTATTTCGTTACACCTTATTCCTGTCATAATTTCTCCCGTCTACGCTCTCTGTCCGTGTGGCAGCCAACTTTTTAATCTTCGCGGTTTAATTTTCCGATCTTTTATCCCGCGGTCTGATATTTTCGAAATAATATGTCTATTATTAATCTATTGTTCTAATTCTACATGATTCTTGTTCTGATTTTTGAGTTTCAACGATCGTAATTCATATAAACGGTTATACAATGTATTACACGTCTCCCTCCAAATGCAGAGCCGATATTCATTATAAACCACACGCTGCGGTAGCTGTAATCGTCATAAACAATGTTAGAGATTCTGTAAAGATTACATCCAAATTACAAGTACGGTCGTATACCTTCAATTATACTGAAGTAACACTTGCGGCAGCGTGCTGTCCTCCGAGGCATGCAGCGACACAGAAACAGTTCAGTGAAATATTTCAGCAGCAGCTGGGTAGCAGAATCATCCTCGGGGGGGATTAAAATGTAAAACGCACTAAATGGGGTTTTTGATAACAACTAACGGTATTGCTCAAAGCAATCGATGATGCAGAGTCATGCGAGTTCCATACATCCAGGAGTCCAACATACTGTCCAATAGATCCTGATAAAATTCACGATCTCATCGAGTTCTGCATTACGCGCAGAGTAGCGGCTAATTTAAAAATTATCGGGAGCATACTTCTGACCATTTACTCCCAGTGCTCCCCTTGCACTGAGCAATATGGTGATATGGAAGTGGATATACGTCATAATCTTACTAATAAGTTTACAAACTGGAATCAGTTTTTTCGAGAAGAACTTGATTCTAATAAAATCATGAAAGTTCGACCAAAAAACAACGGAAAAACTGGAAATGCAGAGTCAGAAATTCATCCGAATAATTCATAAGGCTGTTAAAACTGTTACACCCATTTTCAATTCCGCAACAATTCTCAAGAAAAGTGTTACTCATTACCGGTTAGACTGCTGATCAAACAACAATGAAAAGTACAGCGCATTTGGAAAAGACGACTAGAAGACAAGAATGTATATTTAATGGGATCAGCAACCCGAGCTGAGTCGGTTAACTGCCGTAATCAATAGGACAAAGTTTGAAAATGCCACTAAGGACTTCAGTCCTAGTGCTGATAAAGATTGTTCCATGTGCGACGAGCAACTGGGTGCTTCAAACGACCCGTGGTCCGGATACCGCCACCTAAAAGTGAAGAGAAAAACTGCAAAATATCTGGGAATTTCAGCTAAATAATATTCAATCATACGTAGATACAACTCCCAGCCTATCAAACGCAATAACCTATAAAGTGCATGCCTCCTACAGAGGCTGCTCAAAAATGAATAGCAGAAGCATAAATCCTAAGAAAGCGGCAATAATTGATGAACCTGCTCCTGCAATATTTAAGTAGCTGCTGCGGAAAGCAGTATTACTCATAAGGTACCTGTTTAACAGCAGCCTGCGTCTTCAACACGTTCCTGTAAAATATTTAAAACGGTAGAGATCGTCATGCTGAACAAATTAGACAAGCCAACAGAATCAGTAACGTCTTACAGACCAGTTTCGTTGTTACCATCTCCTCTGTCCGAATTATACGAAAAGCTGTTCTTAGAGCGACATTTTTGTCACATAAATATAGAAGAACATTCAACTATTGAACACCAACGATGACACTAGATGCCTCAAAGCGCACATATCCTCTCGATTTGGTTATGTAACTATTTGTAAAACATTATCACCTAATTAATAGTATAATATTTTTGTTAAATATTAACGAGAACTAGTCACTAGACTAGTTCTACAATATGTTACGCATATTATTAATAGTTTACAAGTATTGATTATTTAAGTAGAAACTTAAAATTTCAATAGCGTGGCTTATTCAAAAAAAAAAAAAAGAAAACCGATACGATTCTATAGTTGAAGAAATAACATCTGTCCTAGCCATTGTGTACTATAAAATCAAAATCGTTCCTGTGCCAGGACGTGAAGTATCACACAAAACGAAGTTGCCGCGAAGGAAGCAACTTCATCTGCGCACCGAATATATGACTCCATTTGATGTCTTTTAGGTCGATCGATTGTATGGAATCGTGATATCCCATCATCTAATAAACTGCAATCCATAAGAAACCAACTTATGGGCATTATCGATTAAGCTGAAAAGAAACCATCTACTCGTACGAAAGGATTATTAATTCTAAATGAATCTTTACTACCTCCTGTTCTATTTGTAATTAGTCCTTCGCAAATTTTACTTCTCGTTCCTATTTCCGTATTCCTCGATATTCTAGAACGCTGTGAAAGGAAATTAGCGCAGTTCAAAATGCATTCGGCAATATCGCCCTTACACTGTTGGGTGGATCACATAAAGCGCTCTCGAAGGAACTTTTTACTTCGGAGTAGGCATCATGATTAGAGTCTCCGGAATTTTCAATACGACACCTCAGTCATCGAACATGCCGAACCGATTTTAGTTTCGTGAAACGACATTATTAAACACTTCAAAATTTGAACATCCGCTTCAAGGTCATTCGAACTGCCGGTTATTGCGTTTTTTCCAGGTTGATCGTTTGATTTCAAATGTATGCGATATGGTTTATCGGCATTGCCGATATTATTATTAACTGTGTGCCAAAGAGGCGCGCACCCTAGTCGACATATTTATTATGTATCGCGCATCGTAGTTAACTTAATGGATCGAAAACTATAATCGCTAGCGTCCTTCTATTGCACTATAAATGTACCGCCGCCGTAAGCAGGCGCGATATTTGATTTGCGATATACTTTTCATTGTACAGATTCTCCGACAGGACATGGTACTTTGAAACAATATAAATTTTAACGGCGAAACAGCGCGCCTAGTCAGCGATGATTTCTGTTCCACGATAATAAATAGCGAGAATTTTCGTAATTTATACGATATAAATGAAATGTGTCACCACTTACAAATCTCTGATGTCGTGTAAATTCAAAATTGAGTGTTTTTTGAATCTATGAGAGGCGTGATTTGTTTTTCATTTAGATTTTAGGACGGATGGCTGACAATGGGGCTGGCTGTTTTTTTTTTTGTGACGTTGTTTACTTTCGTCATAGTTTTTGTTTGCTGTTAAATCGGTTGTGCTTTCACGAACGTTTTCGATTTTTCATCCGCCTTATCGACTTAACGCATTACACCTATCTGTTAGCAGATTCCACTGTCTACACTAATATCTGTCCGTACCTCTTCCACATTCTGCTACATTTGTTCGACTTGTGTTGTTACCATTCGTATAGTTCTAAGTTGAACAAGACGTAGCCTCTCTGACGTTTTACGCCAAAACTGTTTGCAGAGTGTAGAAACTAACCTCGTTTACGACGCCGCAGTTCGAATTAAACCTAAATTACAATTTAGGAGCCCAAAATTCATCCCAGGCCGAAGCCTTTTGTGCTTTTCGGTCCTAATAATTCAGCGGAGTTTTTATAAATCTAATCCAAATTACTGTCAGAAAGCCTAAAATTCTCACCTCAGTATAGAGCCCCTCTAGTGGTGTACACAAAAAAACCGGTAATTCGAACGCTTACACCGGAGGGAAGAGTGCCCAACCCCTACTCTTTTTTTGATGGCTGGGGGGGGGGGGCGATTCTGTCCGATTATCCGACACACCACTTAAAAATTAACTACAAATTTATATCCATAGCCCGAAACTAACCTTAAGCTCCCTTGCCCTTTCCGTCTCTTGTACCAATTTTCAAACCTAAATATTACAGAATTAGCCCAAGTATATTTTACGATTTCCGAAATTACTCCTCACTGCTCAGCCTACATTTCTGATCGTTCATAATTTTTGTTTAATTTCTTATTTTGCACAATTCCACCTGCGGAATCGTACGAACCATTGATTACCGTAAAGTAAATTATGCCATCTCAAAGTACACATCATAACCTTTAAATTACCCACCTATATAAACTGTTAATATTATTTTTCAATAATTTAAAATTAACAATTAAAGCTGGGGACTCGAGGCGGAAAAACATGATTTTTGAAAATTAACTATGTTTGGAGGTCTCAATTTTGCAAAATGGGTTTTTTAAACTTTTTTGCTCAAGTACGTATTTTAGGTAATTACTTTAAATATACTATCCACATATTCGTTTATTTTTCATGTCAATTTTACTTAGTTAATGACAAATTTAAGGAAACCATTCAAAATTGACGTAATATTTAACTTCAAATTGAAATATGAAATATTAAAAGTATTTAAAAAATGTTTGAAACACACTTAACTTACCTTTTAATGTGCAATTTGTTTTATAACAATTTATTTTGTCTGTCAAAAGTTACACTCACTTATGTGCTGCGAGCGCGCATGCCGGGGATTATATACTTCGCGTTAGCAAACGTTCGACACAGAATCGTTTGGTGCGTTAATTAACAAATTATTACCCGTTCAATTTTAATCATTGAAACATGTGTGTGACATGTTTTTTACGTAAAATTTCCTGCTCTTTCGATTGACGCTATAATTTTTTCGCTACAAATTAAATTGAATGAGATATTTGCAAAAATCCGTATTTTTACATCTTTATTGTTAAATAAAAAATTTAGCGTAAGGTTTCGCGCGGAAACATTTTGACATGTTATTTTGTACCTCTTAAGGAAGACTTTCTTGCAAAAATTTTTCAGGCAGGAATTTTTCCGAAGTGAAATTCTAAATTGACTCCCCTAATTATGATACATATGAATTTGGAAAAATTCGCTTACTGCGAAAGAAACGAAAAAAAAGCATACTACTGTTGCTGATCATAAGACAAAGCAAACTGTTAGGTAAATTACTAGCCAACTTCACGGGGCCCAACGCAATGAAACGAAGTGTATCAATAAAGCCCTATAAAATGATCAGCAATTTTTAGCTTTGTATTTTATTCCCGTACTTGTTTACATGTAAAAATGTATTACTATTGAGGTGAGGAATTGCCAACTAATTTTTAGTTAATTACGAGTCCCCCCTAAGTTATAATAAATGTGAAGCAAAGCACATAAATTGGCAAAAAAATGTTTCGATTTAAGGTGAAACATTAAAGCCAGGTTAAAATTGATAATTAAAAATAATAACTATAAAAGTTGGGGTCTACATATTTGTTCAAATATTCCCAAATAATTTGAGAATTAATAATTAAATATAACATAAATAATTAATTATACGACTAAGCAAAGTGCAGGTAACAACAGCCTATTATTTGCATATGTTAACGACTACGTTACTGTTACGCCAGAGATAGTGAAACCCCGTAACCTTTTTCCTGTAACAAAATCAGTAAATCTGTAACCTTCATTATGTAACTTCTTCTTTTTTCTATCTTTTTTTATTATTATTATTATTATTATTATTATTATGCTTACAAGATGTTAATTTAATTTTTCGAAAAATGACGTAGTTATTTAAAATCTAGCAAGGGAGGTCGAGCTTATGCATATATATATATATATATATATATATATATATATATATATATATATGTGTGTACAGTAAAAAACGGTTACAGTGACATACCGGTTATGAAGAAGAATGTTGCTGAAACCGGCACAGAATTCCATAAAACTTCAAATTAACTTACATCGGTTACAACGGCAATAATCAAAAATCGGTTATTACAGTAAAAATTTTGGTACATGGTTAAATAATTATCGCTTACCAGGTGATATAAATTTGACTTTGAAAGATTTTCGCAGATAAATTTAACCTACTTTCAGGAAAAAATAAAGAATAGAACAGATATTATACTATTATTATTTGTTTTACTTATGTTGCTAATTAACATGTCAAATGCACATTGTATAGTTTACAGGTCATTACAAGAAATGTTAGAAAAAGGCTGCGTACTATTCGTCTCGTTATAATAAAAAAATCAATTATTTAATATTAATTTTATTTGTTGTTAAGGTATTTAATTATTTTATTTTATGATTTTTTTTTTTTTTTTCGACTTTTACGTACATTGCGATATAGTAATACGTTTCCTCAAATCGAGGTTACAATAATTTACGAATGCGCAACAGTTCAACTAAGCCCTTAACACTATTAATAATAGTTCTATTATCGATACAATAACCATCTAGGTTATATTTCAAACGTTCTTCCTTAGTGAAGAGGCCTTGAAATATTTTATAAATATTAAAAAACAGGTATGGACCTATAAAAAGTCAAGACCTACAAATTTCCCTAAAGATAAGAAAAAGTTGAATAGTCATTTTTTCTCTTTTTACTCTTATTATATATATATTGATCTAAATTCTTTTTTTTTTTCATGATAGTACAAAAAATTTGGTGTTCATACTTCTAAATTTATTAACAAAATCATGTACAACCTGATTATAAATAAATGACAGTTTAATCGGTGAAAAAGTTTATTCCACAAAATAGAAAATATTTCATGAAAATTTTATAACGGAGCCTCGTCAGTAACAGCAAATGCTTAGCATTAAAAAATCAAAGTACTTTATTTGATGTCGGATGTAACGACTAAATTATTCGCTCCTTTCGAATTAGTTATTTCCACTGTTGTACATATACATATACATACATGTATGTATGTTTATATATATATATATATATAAACTCGGCCACTTTGGCCTCGCAAGGGGCTGTGCCCCTTGACCCCTCCTGCTTTCATTCCTGTCTCTTTCTCTTCTATACTTTGTATAAAATGATCAAAATTTACAACGTAATTCTTACTGGCATCAACACACACAAAAAATAACATAACCACAAAAATCCTATTCTAACATTTACCTTCCGTTATATAAAATTAAGACATTTTTTCGTTACATTTTTCGTTACATATTTCATTACATAAAATTGTGACATTTTTTAAATAACAATAACAAAAATCCTACAAAATATAACAAACGTTACATAAAATTGGGACATTTTTTTGGGATATTTAGCGTTACATAAAATTGGGACATTTAGCGTTACATAAAATTGGGACATTTTTCTGGGACATTTTTTTGGGACATTTTTTTGGGACCTTTTTTGGGACATTTTTTGGTAGCCTAAGAATTACGTTGTAATTAATATATATATATGTATATATATACACACTCGGCCCTTCCTCACGAGGGGCTACGTCCCTTGACATCGCCTACGGACAGCACTAGACACTTCTGTACATAGTAACGAGGGAAATTGACAACGTTATTCTCAAATAAATCTTTATTTAATGCCGCATTTTGGGGCAAATTTTTTATGACGAAAAAAGTAGTGGGGGTCGGGCTAGAAATGACGTTATTAACAGTGGGAGAGAGAAATTTATAAAATCACGGCGGGATTTATTCGATGTTTGTTGAAATATATTTGTGTCAAATTTTCTGGTACAACTTCGGAATTAGGCACGTTCAAAACGCTGTTGAACTTCTTTCCTATTGGTGGTGGTCCGTCTGCGTATGCGTACCAGACAGCGTACTAATAGGAGCAGTACAGCGAACTTAACTGAACTGCGCTTGATATTTTATTAGGCAATATTAAGTTGCGAAGAGGTATAGAGTTTATTTTTTCTGCATTCTCATGACGACGGAGGATGGAGGGGGGGAGCGCTGGACGGTCTGTAAATAGTAAACTTTTGCAATAAGCTTTTCCAGCATTGTTCGAAAGTCGTGATTATTGGTTCGCTGGAAAATCCAATGCGTTGCGTAAATTTGTAGTGACGCGCGGCCACCTAGTCAAACATTAATCATACGCTCACATACAAGGCACAGAGATTACGTACTGTTTCGGCGGTTCGGTTATCTGCTTGATCGTTATAATGGAAACGAAACAGCACCACGCCTAAAAACATTACGTCTCATTGTGTATGTAGGGTGCCGGTGAATGGAGCACTTCGATATCCGGCTCCGGACGCAGTCATCGTGCTGATAGTAATGACTGCTGACAACATATTACCGTCTGGGAAATAAAACGAATATGTGTATTTTTCGCCATTCGAACGGCCTTTTTGGTCCACTATTTTCTGTTTTTGGTCCTTGGTCGCTGTAGCTTCCGTATGTGTGTGTGTGTGTGTGTGTGTGGGCTGCATTATCAGGACGTGTTATGCTATTAGCAGAGATGACAGTTTTCATATTTATCGGAGCTGCGAATGTGCTGGAAAATTATTTATTGACACATCTTTTTCAGTCCTCGTCCAAACGGCCGCTATCGGCTGGCCGTTGGAAAACACATATACTATATGAGCTTATCAGCCGCTGCGGCGTATTACACTTATTGGCAGCAGTACGTCGACTTTTATTAAAAAAATAATCGGGATCTGTCGGCGGCCGCTTTAAGAAACGTTTAAACGGATCAATCGTGACCGATGACTAGCGGATGATGCTAAAGCAACGAAACTGTCCGCCAAGTGCACACAAACGGTCATCGTTCTGCCTACTAATGTCAGAGCCGTCATTTGGCAAATAGCCGGTCGCTCCGGAACTTGAAAAGCACCGTCGCTGTTGAGAATTCTCCGGACTCCTTCGCTTAGTATTGTTTCAAGAATTTAATATTTCGGCCCGCATCTGGAAATTTACATTCTTATATCGCAAGTTCGAGCAGTCTCCTACAGTTTTATTATTATCTACAAATCTGTCGCTAACGAATTTCAACTCTTATCTCCCGCCGGGGCTACTTAGTTCTTCATCTGTTATCTTCTTCTCGTTCGAAGCCATATCTTTTTACCTTTTTCTACATCTCCTTGCAAAATCATAGTTTCCATATGCAATATAATGGTTTTTCTTTCATTATTTCGTTCGAAACTCCCCTTAATATACTCTTTTCGGCACGATTGCTTCTAACCTTCTCCACTTTTCGCCAGTTTCCTTTATTCGCCGCTCTTAGTGTACTTTTTCGGTTTTTCAAGTACCCCCTTTCGAAGCGTTTTTACCGTTGCTTTTTGCAACTTGCTATATACAGTAACTTTCACTTTTCCTGAAACTACTTCCATGACTCTAATTTTTTATTTTCGTTTGTTCGATCTTTCGTCAACAACCCGTTAAATTCGTAGCCTCTTGTCTCCTTCGATTTTCTCTCTGTTCTTCTCGTTGCCTTCATGTGTCTCCTTTTTCGAATTAGTTATTCGATATACTAGCTCTCAAAATTTTCACAGTTTCCTTGGCCAGCAAATCGATGATGTCGTCTGATAATAATTTTTCATTTGTATCCACCTTTTTTTCCCCCCTCTTGATCCTGTTCTTCTATACACTTTCCGTCATATTTTAATACTTGGTAGCAAACATACAATACAAAATTCGGCACTTCGTTGCCGGAATTATTATAAAATTCGTTTTTTTACGCTCCATCGAAATTGTAGTTAAATATAACAATGTTGCGATTATTCTTTAGTTTTTCATTTTCGGGACATCATCCATACGGATGTGCTCAAGTCCGGATTAACTATCCCCTAGGCAATGCACGTCTCAGGACCCGCTTACCCTTTTAAGAGCTCAAAAATCTGGTAATTATTTGATAAAACACTTTTTTGAAAATTTTTGAATTTCGATATCTCTCGAACAAATCAACCGATCGAAATGTGGTTTGCAGCATTCGACGCTCTTTTCAAGCACAAAAATATGGGCTAGCTATAATAAAAACAATCCAACGGGAAATTTGAAAATTATTTCGAAAAAAGTACTTTTTTCGAAATTTTTGAACTGCGATATCTCTGAAACGGATCAACCGACTGACATGCAGTCGACGGCATTCGACGCAGTCTCTGAAGCACACAAAAAGACAATTTATTACAACAAAAAAAGAAAAAAACGATCCGATAAGAAATTTGAAAGTTATTTCGCAAAAAAAAAAAAACTTTTTTGAAAAATTTGAACGAATCAATCGATTGAGACGCGGTTTACGACATTCGACGCAATTTTTTTTGGAAATAGAGCTGATTAGTTTTTGGAATTGATCGGTACAAGAGCCTAAAAGTTATTCCAAAAAAAAACCTTTTTCTTTGACAATTTTATTTTTGACATTTCTCAAAATCTATCTAGCCGAATCGGTTCAAATTTTCAGGAAATCTAAGTTTAGTGGAACCTTTTAGAATAGCGCACCCCGCTTTTCCATTGGTCGAGCCGTTCAAAAGTTATAAAAGTTTTACATACACACACACACATACATTAGGACACCATGGTAAAAATAGTCAGAATAGCTTCCTAGGACTTCAATTTAATGAAAACTCGATTTTTGAAAATTGCGGTGAAAACAATAACTTCCGGAATTCTTGAAATTTTTCAATCCTCTTAGTGGGAAGTTAAACATTTAAAAAAGACGAAAGGAAAATATGCGTATTTTTTTATTAAATCGTTTTGTAAAATAAAATATGATTAAATATGAACTTTTCTAACTTTTTTAGATACAAAATCGTTTAAAATATCTTTGGAAGTTAACCTTTTCTAATATATCATTTTCAATCGCCATTATCGCCAATAGTTTTAAACGATTCTGAGACATTGACGAACGAAGACAGTGTTATTGATTAGTTTTTAAAAAATTTCGAAAAGTTACGATCACCCGTAGCGTTTGTAATCATCAGTCTTCCATATATCTACAATGCTGTAATTTCATTCGGGAAAGTTAATTATGCCATATTAGCAAAAATCATTCTGTACGATTTCTCGGCAGGTACAATTTTATCTTTTCCGGTATCCTTTAATTGTAAGATGCTTGAACTGCAACATCTCGTCTACAAACTCAGGCTCAATGTCCTCGCAATAATGTCTCCTAAACTTTGTACAAGCCTCTCTAATTTCATCGTTGGACTTTGTCGAGAAATCTCTGTTAGAAATCCAAACAGAGAATTAATTACCCGGCAAGGTTCTAGTCGCCGCGACAATTCTGTACACAGCATGCCTCTAGCACAGGCAAATAAGTTTCAATTTTTAACTTCTCTTTTGTTCTGTGCACAACGTGTTCTGCAGATCCGTCATTGTTATGCCTTTTCTTTCTTCGCACACGCTGATTTTCATCACTGTATCGGGTATCAGTTTTCTCATTTGCCTTCATCTCGTAATCGTCAAATAATTCTCGCTGCGAAAGTAAAAAATCTAAAAGCGAATTTAAAAGATCGACTGCCATTCGAAGTTCAATAGTTATTGTTTATACAGATATACTGACACCATTGATTCGATCTAGTATGGCAGCCCGGAATACTGCCATTACGGCATTTTCCTTTTTATTCAAATTCTTTAATGGACATCTGGTCTAGTGAATCACTTGTGATAGTCTCATCGCCAGCAATAGACTCCAAAGCTTTCTAGAAAAAGTGGTGTAACCTTTTGACAAAGCCCTAGTCGCATCGGCTCTCTTGCACACCACTACCTTGTGTCGGATACTCTTTTCGGAATTAATGACGGGTATTGCTTACGTTCGTCATCTTTTTCAACATGGCTGAGCATAAGTGCCCAGCGATGAGTTGGCGTCGAAAAAAAGTTGTACGATGCCTGTACTAATTCGAAGAATGAGACTGCTCCAACGCAGCTCTCCGCAGCACGTACTCCAACTAAATTTAGTGAGTAGGCTGCACATTGAACGTAGTGTGCGAGATGATTTATTTTCTTAATATGCCCCTATAGACCATTGAAACAACCAGATATATTTGACGCATTATCATAAGACTGGCCTCTCGAATATTTTATATCGATGTTTTAAAAAATTTGAAATTGCGGTGGCTAGTTCTTCCCCTTTGTAACTTTCTGAAGGAATAAATGTAAGAAAACGTTCTGCTACTTCTCCATTTGATGTAACCTACCAGTCAACCGATCAGTTTGAGATATGTCTGGTGTCGAGTGACGCTTATCGAGAAATATTTGACTTCAATAATTTCATTAACAATGAATTTTAAAACCTTATTTCCCAATATTTCAATAAGTTCCTCGCAAATCGTTGAAGACAAATATGATTGTTTTCCCTTTTCTACATTACCATATTTGGTTAAAGTCGAATTAAGGATACTCCGCGATTAACTCCAAAATTCCAAAATAGTTGCTATTATGTTGAGAACCAAGAACTTCATTATCACCATGAAATGCTAATCCACGGGATGATAAAAATTCAATCACTAAGACCACTCTCTTTGTAAAACTTTCATCCAATATTTTCTTTCTTTGTTGAATGTAATTCCGAAAAAGTATTCGTCCGTAAATACGTCGTCTACTAATCGGTGTCTGTACACATACTCGGTACGTTGCATTATTCTCCTGCGATTGAATTCGGTGCGACGCGCATTTTTCCAGACATATAAGTGCTGGTAAAATTAACCAGAAGGCTCATATATTCTCCGTCTACTGGAAAACAGTATAGCCATACTCGCCACTTATATGTTTGCGAAAAAACATAGATTGAGAAAAAAATCTTTTGCTATCGTCTTATTGTCGGCTTGAAGCAAAAAAAATCATACTCGAACCGTCGACATCACCAAAAATCTTGCATTTCGTCGGTAATATTTTGCCTAAAGCCAATGTCATTCTCGTATTCTACTGCTAGATGGACTACGTTTTGGTGTAGTAATTGGACTTCAGTCTCGGCCTCACTTCTCTCTGCATCCACTAAAGTAGCTCTTTCTTGATCCTGGCCAGTTTGTTGAGAACACCAGCAATACCTAATCATTAAAATTGCAATATTTGCTTCCGTTTCTGTGTACAAAAATACTTTTGATTTCACTTAATGGCAATCTTATAATTCCTAGTCAGTACGTTCAAAAATAGGAAATTTTAATCACATCATAAAGAGAAGATTAAAGCACAAGCACCCAAAACATAGATAGTTTTCACTCCTAATACTTAAAAACCCACCTGTTAATGGTTTTTTGAAAAAATATTCTAATTAAATCGTCTCAAAACCAGTAAAAATATAACGATGTGATATAAAAAAGCAAGGCAACAATATTGTCATTGAGGATTTGCTGCGTACAAATTTTCAAATTTAATTTTCACTCGAAGAAACATTTTCAAAAAAAAAAAATTTTCTGGGGGCACGGAGCCCCTAGCCGATACGGGGCCTCAAGGCAGTTACCTGCACTGCCTAATGAATAATCCGGTCCTGGATATGCCATTTCTTTTTATGCCTACAAGTCAATAAAGGGTACAAATTTTACAGAATTTCCGTATAATTTTATAGTTCATTATATCGTCACTTTTGCTTATTTATTAATTTCAACAAAATACAAACAATTTAGGCCCGAAAATGAAGAAAAAACAAAAAAAAAAACGCAGTAAACGAGTAAAGGCACTAAGGAGTTTACGAAAATTCACTAATTCGAACACAATGGCGAACGAATTTCTTATCAATGATAAATATAAATTTCATTCGCTACATATTTCATGCATTCCGCTGCTTTAGTTGCATTCGCAAAAAAATAGTCTTCAACTTGCGCCATATTGAAAACGGAGTCTTGACCTCGAAGCCCGATGTCGAAATTAATTGAAACCGATTTCACCGCTATCATGAATGTACACTATCACGCTTCAGAGCTGCAACTGCACTTACACGTACGAATAATACGAGCGGCGAAGTAATTTAAACTTATATCAAAAATTAATTTCTTGCTTTAATACGAATAATCACTGTGCGTTGCCACAGTTACCGACTTACCGAATAAAAAAGGCCGGACGGACATAACCCCCTTATTAGAGAGTTCTTATCATCACGCTTCCTGTTATCACATCATTGTTGCCGGCTTTCATTTCTTCTCGGTAACTGTTAATTTTGCACAGTATTGCTAACTGTGATCTTAGATTATCACTGCTATTTTTATTTCCGATTATCAAATTGAAACGCAACAATCGGGCATTACTGCTTTCTTACTTCGTTTGTATATGTGTATAGGCCGCATGCAACTTCGGTGCCGCACTGACACTTCAACACTTTTTCAAAAAGAAACAGTTCTTCTATTAAAGGTTCTCGATATACTTATCATTCGTAACCGTTTTTTTTAATATCGTGAAACAAACCGTATTGTATCTCTTTCGCATAAAGATTACTTCCAGCTTTCTTTTCGTTGTTAAATTACGGTAATTGTATAAAAAAGTCCAATATATGAATAAATTTAAACATATTTGACAGATTAATGTCTCATAATTTATCTATATTATGTTTCTTTTCGTTTGAGCGTTTCTTAATCGGGGGTATAATTGAAAGCACAACAAAAAATCCTGGAAGTCAGATTTCACTACTAACCGTTTCTCGTAGTAACGGTAAATTCTGCTTTTGTTAAAAAATATTTTCATATAATGACGTTTTTTTTTGTTTTTTTTTCGTTTTCATGTGGAGGACGAACACTCTACTGAAAATGATATTAAAATGAAAATTTATTGGCCCAGTTCATCTGACGCATTAATAGTAATATTTTTTGTTTAATAAAATTAATTAAACTAGTTGAACAGGCTGGAGTGTTACCGAAAATTCGGGCGCGTTATAAAGTAGCTCTTTAATCACGACTACATTTAGTGGCTATAATTCTCGGGCAAGATTATATCACCGAGATTTTAGGGCCATCAGGTGAATTTGGAACCTCACTATGCACTAGGTAACGACTAGGCTACATACGAGTGTACTCGGCAGCTAAATAATCGGAAAGTTGAGTAGAGTTATCGAAAAGCAATTTAGCGTAGTCAATTTACAACAGAGCATACGAAAAAAAAAAAAAGAAAAACATTCAAAAATATTTGAAATCGCACTTAAAGTTTTTCCGCATAAATATTAAGGGGGCTCTGTAAAGAATAAGAGAATTGTTTTCAAAAAAAAAAAGAAAAAGAAAACTTGAAAAATTTTAAGACAATGAATTATCTAAATTTTCATTTTTTCCCCATTTTGGAATTTATAGTATTTAGCATAATATGGCGAAATAACGATTATGGGAATTTTTTGAGAACTTCCGAAAACAGCTAAAAATGACTAATTAGGGACATTGTAGATTTCTGATATATCATGAATCCCGTCGTCACCTGTAAACAATATTAAGGGAGAATGGTTGAAACAAAAGGTTAAAGTATCATTTGAAAAACCGAATATCTTTTTCAACCAATTCATCATTAATGCGAAATATTATTGTCACATTATCTTTAACATTACATGACCGTTACATAAGAAGCTGTATTTAAATCCGAACTCTGTGGACGTGCCACAGATACAATATCTTCAGGCAGACTGTTAAGTTTCCAGTTATTTTTCCGGAAAACAATCTTTCTCTTAGCTTTTAACAGGTCTGCTGTAATCCTCTTCGTTTTAAATATTATACGGGAAACTCTTGTTCATACATCTTAAAGATAAAATAACCTTAACAGCTTGCAACGTTTTTATTATTATCTTCCTTATTTTATATGCATTACCCTATGAATTTCAGTATTTTTACTCTTCTCTTGTTCCGTATTATTTAACTTGAGATTTAATTGTTGAATTATCCGTCACTCTATAATGGTTTACCAATTTTTGCAGTTAATGCGTTCAGTTTGTTTCTCCAAGAAAATGATAACTAATAGCTGATGGAGACGAACTAATAGAAAAATTAGTTTGTTCTAAGACTCCCTTTCAAAATATATGATCACCGTTTTTAGTTCTTCTTTCATTTCCCCATAAAAATATTGCAATTGCCGAACATAAATAACCAAAATGTTTGTCGTATCCTGAACAGCGCAAGATATCATCATCTTTAAAGACTTCAGAACATCTACTACAGGAAACAATTTTTCAATATACATAGATATACATGACAGAAATGCAATCTCGCTAGTCCGGACATCTAGTTAATCCGGACGAATCGAAAGAAATCAAAAATGAAAAAAATAAACTAGCCAATAATGGGAACATGAGAATGATGAGAAGGAAATGAAGATAACAATAGGAAGTGGGAATGCGGACACAGAAAATTTTCGAGTAAAGAGTTTGGTCTTTCGGAGAAACGGGAAATGGAAGAAAAGATGGTCTGCACTGCGTGGAAAACAATTATCAGCGGAGGAGGCACAACTGAAAAACGGTAAAAGGAGGCGGTAAACTGACACAGTGAAGAAACAGCTGAAAGTCGACAATTTGGAAATCTGAAAACGATGAATATCGTGGTGGATAAGGTTACATAGATGAACAGTGTGAGTGAAGACCTAAAAAGGAAGAACCGGTGAAAAGAATTTGACTGTATTTATTATTAAACTCATTGTTAAATTTATTTTTGTCATAAAAGAATTTGAATTTAGAAACTAAATCCTCTCGGCGATGTTTAATAATTCTCCGGACTGTCCGAATGTCTGAAGGTAATCGCCAAGATGATCAGATAAAATTCTAGATGATTCGAAGCCCAGGTAAACGAATTAGAATGGGGAATAAGAATAAGATGAACCGAGATTAAGAACTACATGCCAAGGATGATGCGATCAGAAGAGAGAAGAACTTGTAGCGAGGAGGGACAGTTGGGGATTTTTTCAATTCGATACTGTAAGAAACTTCTTACGATCAATAATAGAAGAAACAAATTTAATTGAATGCAAAATTGCGAAGAGCTCGGCATAGTAATGAAACGGAATGAAGTTAATTTCAGCGAAACTGAATGAGTTATTATATCGGGAATATAGACACTGAGCCGTCGACAGTTTGGATTGTTTTGGATCCATTGATAAAAAGAAGAATAAATTTTATGCTTAAATACGTTAATTATTGAAATAGAAGAGAGAAATTTAGTATGAGAAACGAAAGGAAAACGTTAAATGTATGATGTGAGGGAAATTTAAGGGAAAAGAAGCTTGACAGAAGAAATTATAAATAGAGAAAGTTTGATGAAGCGAGAGTAGCGGATTTGACAAAGAATGGGGATTTCGTTAGCGCTGAAACGCGAGTTACGAAGTAGGGAAGAGTATAAATGAATAATTCCATTCGAAGAAATAAGCGTTTAATAAGGAAGCGATAATAATATCTGCCGACAATAGAAAGAGAAAGAATGTTTGACTGAGCGAGAATTGCCAGCATAGAAAAGGCATCAAGGCACATTAGAAGAGTTTCATTCTGAATCAGATTTAATTCGGAACAGAGGGAGTAAGTAGATGCAATGTAAAGAAAACAATAATAATAAAAATTTCGAACGAATCGTGGATTTATGTATCGCGAAAAATTGATAAGACAAAGGTTTAAGGATGTTAAGGTGTGGATGAGTAAAGATAGCTGACATGTTCGGGGAAATTTGATTGATTATTGAAGCGAGAATTCATAAATAACGTTTACAGCTAGCCAACGGTATAAGAATGTTCTTGATAGATTGATCATCGTACGTAAGAATTGTAAGTGAAAATGATGCGGGGAGATTTTAAAGGTGGAAATGCATCTTCCATTTTATAGTTGACTTCTGAAATATTAGAAGAGTAAAGATATCGTCAGCCAAAAAAAAAATTAATAAAAAGTGGCGAAGTAAGAGGAAGAGAGGCAACGTTGTAAATATTTCATGTTCTACACAACGACCCTAGGGGAGACCCTGAAAGATAGTTCGCGGGACTAAGAAAAGAGGATATTAAAGAGTAACAGTTATATTTAGGAAAAGTTTCACAATCAAGGAGGCAGGAGCGGGAGAATGGATAGCATTTTGTTCGGAGGAAAGAGGAGGACGCGTGTTATTGAAGTCGCCGACATCAACAATAGCGGTAAGGGTGAATTCTTTTCGATATATAAGTTTTGTAAATATCGGATAGAAAGAGACTAATGTAGTTAGAGATCAGATCTGAAACCGTATATATTGCCCCTGGCAGTGTGCCGCTGTTTTTAAAACATTTGTTCAACATAAGTGTAAATAATTTCTCCTAATCTAATAAAGAATATATAGAATAAAAGTATGAAGAATCGCTGTCGTTAAGAATACGACAACATTGAAAAAATAATTCCATGAAGGAAAGAATAAGACCAGTAAGGAGAATAGAGTTTAAAATAACTTTAGAAAAATACTATAAAAAGACTTGTCGGGAACGTATTGTAAATAGTTCTTACCGAGCTAATTCTGAAGGGCATAGGCGAGTAAGCATAGCCGAATTTGTCCAAAAAAGAATGTTTTAGTTCTATTTGTTTTATAAAAAATTAGGTTTATATTTGAGAATCGTAAAAATATTTTATTTTCATGTCTCTTTCTCTTGCTAGTTATTGGAAAAAAAACACCATTCGTTAATTTCTCCGTTTTTACCATTAGGAAAAAAAAGATAATAAAAGCTAAAAATAAGGCTTCTTTTTAAAAAAAATCTAAAAATATTCGAGATTATAGGCTGATATTTCGTGTGTGAATTTTTTTTATTTTCCGCCAAATAGAAAATGCTGCGGGGGCAGATTCGACATGCTCATCCGCCCGTAGCCTTTGTCGTTATTATTATTCGCGAATTCCTATTAGCTTCTCGTCTTACTACCTCCAGCCTTTGCAACGCCTACTGCCACAGTGTGCTCTATAATCTCCTCTGTAACAACTAGCGTTAAAAGAAAGTCACAGAAAAGCAATTGGAATTTTCATTGGTGCGGGAAAAAAAAACGAAGGAAAAGGACACAGTAAGCTAGAGTGTTTCATTTAACAGTCATTTGGCCATGGAGCTGGAAGTTGTTACAGATCTACATTGTTTGCAAAAACCATAGCAGTGGAAATTCTTAGAGGAAAACAAAGAGTCAAAGAGTCAGTTTATTTTCTGCCCTGTATTGCATCAGTTTTATTGATCGATTCCGAGTGTTGTCCAGCAGAATGAATGACAACAGAACCTAATCGTGCTATAAAATTTAAAACCAGTTAGAGATCAATTTTCGAAGTGTTTAAACAATGCAATGGGAGGCCCTGCCAATATGTGCGACAGATTTTTTTGCGCGCTTAAAAGTTATTTCACCAGGTGTCAGAACCATTTTTATTCGCGCGAAATTCTTTAAACAAATGTAAATTTTAACTGTGATAATTTTAAGTTTGTGGTGTTTCGTAACTGTCGCTGTTCAAATTCTTAATAATGGAAGTCGAGTTTACGTAATGATATTCTAATAACAATAAGTCCACTTTTAAGTATTCCAAGTGCGCACGAATAGACTATAAAAAGAATTCGAATTCAACATTTTGGTAATTATTGTAACATTTTACAGAGCACGTACCTGGTTAAATTTTCAAAATCAATCATTAACTTTCGGGCACTTACAGAGTGCGGCGATATAAAATTACAAAACTATCGTTTACCGGTTTTTTTTTTTTTTTAAACTAATAAAAGGTAAATAAGTTAAAAATAAAGTATTGAATGCCTATTCGAATTTTATTTATTACAGTCGTAAGTTTAGATATTATTTCCATTAAATGAAGAGAACTTCTAGATATCATGAGGAGCTATGCTTTGATGAAACACTCGGAGAATAGATTCCTTTAAGAAATATTATTAGGGAATAGGGGACATTTCCCTCTAAAAAGAACCAAATGCTCGATGAAAAAATTTGTTACAAGAGAGAAATTTAATTTATACTACGAGGATGGTTCAAATATAAACCGGAATTTCGTCATAAAAATTTTTATTTTATACTTAGAGTGCTCATATTTTTTACAATTTTTCGAGATAACCCCCCTTGCACACTACGCACTTTTTCCACCTCTCCGGCAATTTTTTTATTCCTTTTTCGTAAAAATCTCGCGGCTTGTCACATAGCCATTTGCGCGCGAACGATTCCACCTCATCGTTGCTGTCGAAACGTTGTCCACCAAGTGCTTCTTTCAACGGGCCAAACAAATAATAATCACAAGGCGACAAATCTGGACTGTAAGGAGGATGTTCAAGTGTTTCCCAGCCCAATTCGGCCAATGTCCCCATCGTGAGCCGAGCGGTATGTGGCCTGGCGTTGTCTTGAAGCAGTATCGCACTACGGATCGGAATTTCGCGCCTTTTTGTTCTTGACTGTGTTTTTTAGGAGGTTACTGTAATACTGCGCCGTCACAGTACGTTGTTCAGTTAGGAAATCGACTGCGATCACCCCTTCATGTCCCAAAACACGGTACACAACACCTTCCCAGCTGACTGTGTAACCTTCGCTTTGACTGGCGCTCCCTCTTTTTTCTTCCGCCACTCCATAGACGAGCGTTTACTCTCCGGCGTATAGTAGTGTACCACACAAGTTTCGTCCGTGGTGAATATTCGCCGCAATAAATTCTCTCCTTCCTCTTCATACCGCTGCAGGAGACGCGTACAAACTTCCCAACCAGTGAATTTCTGTTCAAAATTCAGAAGTCTTGGCACCCATCTGGCTGCAATTTTGCGATAACCTAGCCGATCATGAATTATTGTCTCAATACTACCTATGCTGATGCCCAATTCGTCGGTCATATCGCGTACACGGACGCGTCGGTCAGCCAAAATGAGTTGTTCCATGGCTTCGACGTGTTCATCTGTAATGCTGGTTTTTGGGCGCCGCGCATGTGGTATGTTTGACACCACTTCACGTCCTTTTCGAAACGCGGAACACCACTCGTACACTTGAGTTTTGGAGAGACACTCATCGCCGAACTGTTGGCGTAATTTTCGGTAAATTTCCACGGATTTTACGTCGTCTTTGACTAAAAAACGAATAATGATGCGTTGCGCAACAGACACTGCTACTTCTTTTTCACTCATGGCTCTAACTACATTAAAAAGTGAGCTTACGCGGTTCTAATTGCTCTACATAACAAACCGGTCTAACTGCCAGTGCAACCACTTTTTCCACAATAAATTTTTCGCGCGTTTATTTAAAAATTCCGGTTTATATTTGAACCACCCTCGTATAAACAATTTGTATAAATATAAACTATGGTGTTAATTATGACTAATATTTAATACTGTTTTTTTAGTAAAACTATTGTTACGTGCTTATTCTGTTTTAAACACAACTGTCGTCGATCTTTTGTCTTCTTTATTTACTTTTAATTTTTATTTTGTAATGTAAATGAAAATAGTTTTTCTGTTTTTTTTTTTTCTTTTTCCACTGTACCGGCTTTAAGAAGCCATAAACAGCGCCAGTGACTTCCACTTTAACCAATCATATAAATCAGGCCTCCAACGAGAGAATTCGGTCCGAGATACCAATTCTGCTGTGAGGATGTGCTAGGAAATATATAATATCAGTATCCGGCCCCCATGGCGACAATGCGACTTGGCATTGCCCATAGGACCCTGATTAAAGAATGTATTTCATGTAGCACCTGGACACCATGGCAGAAAATGCACTCAAGCACAGCCCATAGGAGTCCAGGAATATATAAAGCTTACAGCCCATACTATGGCGACAGATGCGGTTATGCCCCATAGAGTACTGGAAGAAGCTATTCCGAGTAAAGAGTCAACATTATCGTAACTACGTTACAGCAAGTATGTTTCTTATGCAAGTAACGGTTTAAATATTTCTATATTACTGAATAATTTAAGTTATAAATGCTATTAAGCGATAGGAAGGGCGTCGAGGCATTCCTTTTCTTAAGCCTTCGTCTTGGATTATCCGGAAGAGTATTAATATACATTCTACTTATGTTCGGGTTAGTATTTAATCTTAATTTTTCAAAGAATTTTTGATACTGTTCGACGTGCACTGCTTTAACATATGGAATATCTAGATCATTATGTAAGGTTAAGTTAGAGACATACTTTGGAGCTGACGTGATTGTTCGGAGAATAATTGACTGTTGCCTACGGATCTGTAAGAGATTGCTTTTACTAGAGTTCCCGTATAACTCAAATCCATACCTTCATAACGGCACTATAACTATTAAGTAGACAGATCATTTCAGCTTTAGATTTAGAGTGGACTTCTTTCCTATTAATGGAGTCAGTTGTTTGACGCGTGTGAAAATTTTCCTACGGATTTGCGGAACATGAACACACCACGTAAGCCGGCGATCCAAACACATACCTAGATACTTAATTGAATCGGTTGATTTGATTTCAGTGTCATTTATCTTTAGTTCAGGGCATGTGATAAATCCATTTGTAAGTCACCTGTTGGCACTTTTCCTCACTAAATTTTATCCTCCAATCTCTGGCCCAGCTTTGAATTATATCTATATGGTTTTGTATGGCCATACTTGCGTGTATAGGATGGCTACATCATCTGCGTATGTTGACATGATAGTTTGGTTTAATACTGTCAAGTCAGAGGTATAAATCGAATAGAGAACCGGCCCCAACCAGCTACCTTGCGGGACGGACGCAAGAATTTTTCTCCCCTCGGATACTGTTTTATTGATTCTTGCCAAAAAGGTCCTATTTCGTAAATAAGATAAAAAAACTAAGCACTTATCTGTTGGAAGAATTTTTCTAAGTTTATACAGAAGCTCCATGTGCCAAACTCGGTCGAACGCCTGGGCTACAACCAGGAAGGCCGCGGAACACACTTCTTTCTTCTCTAGTACTGACGAAATCGCGTCCATCAGTCTGTGACACTGCTGGACAGTTGAATGCTGCGCCCGGAATCCGAACTGATGATTTGGAATGATATTATTATTTATTAGCAATAGATAGATTCTTTGTAAGATTAACTTTTCCAGAATTTTCGATAATGAGTTCAATAAACTGCCGATACGATAATACCGAAGTTTGAGGCTTGTTAGGTTTCAAAATCATTAGTATAATCGATTTCTTCCAGAATTTTGAGAAGTAACCTACTCGTAGAATAGCGTTGAAAATATAACAAAGCAGAGTGGCAACTTTTATTGGCAAATCGGACAAGATTCCTCCAGTTATTCCATTCAGTCCAGGTGCCTTTCTCATAGGAGCTTCCTTTAGACATTTGTATACTTCCCCCGGAGAAAATGATTTACTATACAGATGACTTTGCAACGGTTACTCCAAGGAATGTTGAATAAACTGCGAGTGTGTTGGATTACTATCATCATGAGCCATGAAAGTAGCTTCGAGATGAGCAGCAAACGCATCTATTTTTTCTTTATTCGTTTTAGACCACTTACCGTTTTCCAGTCTTATGTTGTGGGTTTCTTGGGATTGCTGTAATATTTTTCTGGTTGTCATCCACAGTGAGCCATTCCGATGTATCCAGAGAGTTTAAATAACTTTGAAATGCATTATTCTAGTATTTCCTAATTTCCTCTCTTAGTTGAAAATGTAATTTATTGTATATTGTTTTCAATGACAGACACTGATATTGCTGCCACTTTCTTCTTGCTGTTCGAGTGAGTTTTATTAATTTTCTGATTTCCGTTGGGATATATTTATTTTTATTTGTGTGACATGTTTTGTATTCTGTTGAACGAACACGCGCAGTTTGTATAAGGTCGATTATACTATTAACAGCCGTTTCTATATCATTTTCAGATTTTAGTTTAACCGATAGATTTATGTTATAGGACCAATATTTCCGCCAGGTAAGTACAGTTCTACGTTCCACCTCCTTTATTGTCCTATTATCAGCCGAAATTAATTGACTCAGATAAATAATATTGTCAAGTCATTCAATACTCTTGTTATCCAATCTTATTTCTTTGTTAAAACTCCCATTTGACACCCATTTTATTTTTTCTAAATTTATACTTAACCCTGCTTCGTTGAGTTCATTTAGCATAATCTTTAAATCATCTATTTTATCCGATATTAATATTATGTCATCGGCAAATCTGAGGTTGTTTAGACATTTTCCATTTATTTTAATACCCCTATTTGACCAATCTAATTTGAACAGAATAATAATGGAGAGAGCGGGTCCCCTTGTTTAATACCTCTCCCTATTTCGAAAAATTTACGTATATTATCCGTTATTATTCTTGCTTTTATACCTTTATACATATTATCGATTATTGCCCTGAAGTTCTCGGGGACTCCTTGTTTCTTTAATCCTGATAATAAGAATTTATGGTTTAGTAACTCAAAAGCTTTAGTATAGTCGATAAATAATAAATTTAACTCTATCTGGAATTCCTTACATTTCTCGATTAATTGGTTTATAACATGTAAATGATCAATTTCGTTGAATAACTATTTCTGAAGCCCGCATGTTCTGGAGGTTGTTCGAATTCTAATATATTTTTTATTCTATTTGTTAGAACTTTTGAAAAGATTTTAGAGATGGTAGAACCTAGACGGATTGGTCTATAATTTTTCATCTTTTCTTTGTTTCCTTTTTTTATAAATTAGAATGATAATTGATTCTTTCCAACTTTTAGGAATTTTCCTACTACTTCGAATTAGGTTAAATAGAATTGTTAATAGAGCTCTAGCTCCGCCTGCGTATTTTATTTGTTCATTTGTAACTTCATCTGCACCTGTTGCTTTATCGTTTTTCAACACTACCTTTTCTATTTCCTCTCTTAAGAATTTTGGTTCACCTTCTTGCATTTCATTTACTAAGTCAGTTTTTTCCGTACGGCCCATTTTTTTGTAAAAATATTACCGAAATAGTTTGTAGCGGCGGTGTTTATATTCAGTCTGCTATATATTTTAAGGTTATTTCTATTTACTAAACATACATGCCAATTTAATCCTTGTCCTAAATTTTCCCTTTGATTTTTGTACTCTTTGTTGATTCTAAAATCTTTTTTATCATCTCCACTTCTTTCTCTTTATTGATTGAAGGTTCTTAATTTATATTTTATTAATTTACATATCAAATTTAGTTCTACTCTTTCCTTTGGGGACTTATTCTTTTTATTCATCAATCTCTGTCTTTCCTCTATTTTAGCCGTAATATCTCGTGGAAGCCGTTCCAAATACTTTTTTATGCATTAATTCCTTCCTTGAGTTTATAATTAATTCCTCAATTTGAAGCAATCCAATTTTTCTATATCTAATTAATACTCTTCTACTCGTTTATTCTCTAGAACCTTTTTAAGTACGCTGCTAAATTCTGCTTCATTTTCTTTCGATATATACACATCTTTTCTATCTTTTGCACGGGTAACCTTCTCCTTTCTTTGAACATTAGTTCGCAACTCACCGGCCTATGATCCGAATAATATTGAAAATTATTTATTACTTCGAAGTTTTTTATATTTACTCGGCAATTTATCAGCATATAGTCTATTTGAGTGTTATATTTCCCGTTTGGAAAGGTCGAGGTGTATAGTTGTCTTCTGCGTTTTTTAAAATAACTATTTATAACACTAAAATTATTTTCCAGACAAAATTTCACTAATTTCTCACCTCTAGCGTTTCTTCTTCCAAAATTATATGGGCCTAAAATTTTTTCTTCCTCCGACCTTTTCATACCTATTTGGCTATTGAAGTCTCCCATCATAATAATCTGATTATTCATATTAATTCTTAGACCTAGTATAATTTTATTTAATTCATTATAGAATTTCTCGATTTCTACCTCATCGGAGCTTGATGTTGGGGCGTAGACTTGGATTATCGTTAATGAGCTAAATTTGTCTACTCTAAATTTTACTAATGCTATTCTATCACTATAACCTCTATATTCTATCAAGTTTTTTTTTTTTTTTGAAAAATATGTATTTATAATTTTTTACATACAAAAATTTTCGTCAAGCTAAAACACTTGTCGACGAATTATCCTATTTGACATTTTACCATCTTAAATTAACTTATACATATACATGATCGTGTAATATTTACTTAATCTATCTATTTTACTTATCAATAATTACTAATCTATTTCTATTTTCTATATTTAGTTTTTTTTTGTTTCTTTTTTTCCTAGCTTTTTTTGTTGCGCTTTGTCTTTTTATTTTATGTTTATTATTTTTTTTATATTTTCTTCTTCCTGAAGCCATTCCTTTATTTTCCTTTTTCTTTCCCCTATTTTTTCCTTCTCTATTATTTCTTTGGGTATTTTATTCAACATCTGAGTTATAATATATTTATCCGTTTTGCTAATCTATGTTCTTGCTAACGGCAATTGGTACGAAAGTTTTTCCCTCAACTCGTATTCTGTGTTTATTCTTTCCTCCAATTCAATTTTCTTTTCTGCTGATATGTACTCCCATATCTTCAGTAATAAGTACATTCCTCTTATGCTCATTACGTTTTCTTTTTTTAATTATTTCACTATCGGTCTCTCCCCTTAAGGATTTCCTATTAATTTCAAGCATTTAATTTGCAGTTTATTTATTTTTCCCAAGTATGCTTTTCTCGCCATTCCGCACGCCTGAATTCCATATCTTATCCTCGACTCTACTAGCGCATAATAAACAACTTGTAATGTTTCATTTGTTGCATATTTCTTTAATGTATATAAAGCTGGTAAAACTGCTCTTATTTTCTTTGCAATGTATTCCATATGTATGTCCCATCTTAAGTGTTGATCCATCATTACTGTCCAAAAATGTTTATACTGCGTTACTATGTCTAACTTTTGACAGTTTTTCATTTCGCATTCGCGTCTTTCCGCCATTGAGTGTACACATTCACTTGAGTGCATTATTATATTTGGACAATACAAATCAGAGCTGTCTCTTTTTTTCCGCAGTACCATTGCTTTAGTCTTTTTTACATTTATTCTTAGACTTTTATCGTGTGCCCATTTACTTATTGTTATTAGATCTTTTTGCATCCTTATTTCTGCCTCTTTCGTATCTTTATGTGACGTAACTATTGCTACCTCACTGTAACTTAATTCCCCTTATACAGAGACCATTTGTATATATAATAAACAGTATTGGCGCTAAGTTACTACCCTGCGGTACTCCTACATCCATCTCCTCTTTTTCACTTTGCACATTTAAGATATTTACGCATGTTTTCCTTTGTGTTAAATAACTTTGAAACCATTTTTTCAAATTATTCGTTATTCCTATCTCCTCTAATGTGTTTATGATTATTTTATGATCAACCGTTTTAAATGCTCTACTAAGATCTATGAACGTTACCTTCTTTCCCTCTTCAAAGCTATCTCTTATTTTTTCGGTAAGCTCGCCGATTGCTTTCGATGTGGATTTTCCTTTTTGAAACCCGTATTGTGTTTTGTCAATTATCCCATTTTCTTGTAGGTACTTCGTTAAATTATTTGCTACGTACTTTTCTAATATTGTTGCAATTACATTGCTTACAGCAATTGGCCTATAGTTTTCATATTCACTGTGTTTCCCTTTTTTATATATTGGTCTCGTTTTCGATATTTTTAACCCATTTGGTATTTTCCCTTCTTTTAACGTCTGATTAATTAGCTTAGTAATTTCCTTCACTATATATATTTTTACTGTTTTTATATCTTTTATTCTTATTCCATCGATTCCGGTGGCCTTTGTTTCCTTTAATCCATCGATTATTTTCCCCACCTGTTCTACGTTTGCTTTAGGTAAGTACATGTTTACTTTTATTTCATCTTTTTCTCTTTTTTCTAATAGCACTTTATTACATTTGTGTTCTAGTTTCTTTATACCATTTTTGAATTCTTTACTGAATTTATCTGCAATTTCTCTTGCTTCTTGTTCCTTGCCAAAGTATTTACTTATGGTTTCATCTACTCCTAGACTCCTTTGTTTTCCTATAATCTTGTTTATATTTAACCAAGTTTTCCTGATATCCCCCTGTGCCACTTTAAAACTTTTCCCGACAAACATGTCTTTTTGCCGTCTTATTTCTGCATCCACTTGGTTTCTGAATTTATTGTATTTTCTTCTTAACTCAATATTTTGATTATTCTTTTTTACTTTTTTGTACAGTTTGTCTCTTTTTTTTATCATTTCAATTATTTTTTGCGTCATCCATTCTTTCTTCCTTTGTATTTTCCCTTCTCCTGACGTATGTTTGCCTACATTCTTTATATACTTTTTCAAATTTTTCTTTTATGCTTTCGTATAAATTTTCAGCGTTCAATTTATCTGATTTCCCTTCCCACTTTATGCGTCTTAGTTCGTTTTTCACTTTATTTTCCATTAAAAAACTTCTGTTTAATTCCATTTGTTTTCCTCCGATTTTTCCCATCTCCATTTTTACTGTACACACTATCATGTTGTGATCTGCTATTTTAATATTTGTATTATAATATTCGAAGTCGATGTTTCTTTTCTTCTTTTTAGTGTATATATGGTCGATTTTGGTTTGTGTGAACCTGTTTTCTCTCCATTCTTCTCTTGTATATCCTTCTAAATTGCTTTCATATCCCATTCCTGCCATTGTATTCATGTATTTTGTTGCTACTGAGTTGTGTTTTCCAGTATTTATATTTATGTCTCCTATATATATAGTAGAACAGTTTTCCATGTATTTTTTGTCAATCTCCTTTATTTCTTTAATGTATTTGTTTGCTTTTCCTGATGGTGATCTGTATAACACCCATAGACATAGTTTTTCCTCATACCAAGTTATTTCAATTATTACACATTCCGCATTTTCCATATTTTTGTTTTTAATTTGAGTTTGTATTTTTTTGTCCCCTTTTAAGTATATCACAATCCCATGTTTTACACCTTCTGCATCTAAATTGTGACATTTCTCATAACCTTCTAAATTATATAAATTTATTTCGTTCTTTTTTATATTTACCTCCCCTAAAATTAATATATCATATTCTTGTCTTCCCTCTAATATCTCTACTTCCTCCCAGTTTTTCCTCATTGATCTAATGTTTATGTGTGCTATATTTAATTTTGTAATCATTTTTTATTTATTTATTTAACCTCTTTTTTCTTTGTTTCGTAGCTTATATTTATCTTTCTTCCTTCCTTTCCTTGGCTCTCTTTTTCCCCTTTATCTGTTTGTTTTAAGATTGTTAGTTTTTAACGCACCAAGACTGAAAACAAGAAATTAACAACATTTTTAAACGGATAGTTTAGATTACGATATAAACATAACTTAAAACGTACCTTAGTGGCCTGCAGCGGCGCGGTGGAAGCACGTCTGCGCATCTTATCTATTTCACCTGCCTCCTCATCATTGTTTCTTTGCATATCTCTTATCACATCTGCTTCTCTCTCTTATTCTTGCTCCTTCGTTCGCTTACTGTCTTTTTTTCGCTTCCCACTTATCTTCTTTCCTTTTCTCTCCCCTAAACTATTCACACCGCCTCCACCCTGCCGCCGCACACCTCTACATCAAAGCACCATACACCACCAACCCGAAACACACACACCGTAACCAAAAACCACTCGCAAACCCAGAAAACACACACAAACACCCACGCACACGCACATATATACAACACACCATCCGCAACTATTCCTAGAACCACACCTGTACACACTTTCTCTCGCGCACACAACGCACACCTGCTACGTAAATTCTTAGTATCCCAATAACACACGCGCACCAAGCACCATATTACGCTACCCTTGTCTACACTCATATACACATGTTCGCCCAGTCCCGTCTTATTTATTCTAATCTTATTTCTACAATTCATAACTAATTTGTGCAATCGAATTATTACAATTCTTTTCGAATATTGTCTTATTTTTAATCTTACAACTACGTATTCCGCGATTTCCGGTATTTCTTCGCCGCTACTCTAACATGTTCTTATATTAGTTTGCTTAAATCGTCCGGATCTTTTATTTGAACTGCTTTTCCCTGCGGGTTTTTCTTCATAAAGATCTTTCCTCTTTTCACCCATACGAAATTATAGTTAGCTTCTCTGGCCTTCTGCTTTGCTTGCCATAGAAGTCCTCTGTAAAACCTGGATAAGTTCTCGTTCAGAAACAATTTTAGGCTACTCTCAGCGTTTGAAATGTCTTTGTCCCATATTATTATCCCTTTCTTTTTTTCCATCATTTCGTCGGCTATTCTCCTGCTTGCCTTTACAATTATCGGTTTTGGCTATGTGGTGCTTTTCGACGGTAGTCTGTGCACCGCACTGATGTCTTTTTCCTTTATCGTTACATTTATTTTTGCGGCCGTCTTGATTACAATTTCTCTGAGATTTTCCTCCGGTTTTTCCGTTACTCCGTGTATTTCCACGTTTTCCCTTCGTCCGTACTGCTCCAGCTGATGAACTGTACATGTTAGTTCTTTGATCTTTTCGTCCTTTTTCCTTGTTTCCGCCGTCAGCAGGACCACGTGCTCTTTGAGCCCCTTTACCACCTCTATCAACATTTCATGCATTTTATACATGTCGTCATATTTTTCTGACAGGAATTCGATAAACTTTTTTATTTCCGTCATGTCTCTTTTTATTTCTTCCAGACTCTCGGCTATGTCTATTCCACTTTCGCTGTCCGTTTCTGTCTCTTCTACTTTTTTATTATTTTTTTTCTGAGGTATGTTTACGCCGCTACCACTGCTCTCACTGTACTGCCTCTTGAATTCGTTTAAATTTAACTTCAGTGGCGCTACCGTTTTTTTCGCTCTCGGCATTCTGTTCGCTAATTTTATATTCCGGTACTAATTATTATTTATATAAATATATTTCTTACTCGTCTTTTCCGTTTGAAAACGTTATCTATCTATCACTGATATCAGCGCAAAAACAATTAATCACTTTAACGCGTAAACGCACGTCGATACTACACGATAACAATCAAGTTCGATCTTTTTCCATTTTTTACTTATGAGGAAGCCTATTCCCTTCTGCCCTTTATCATTCCCTATCCAGCATAGAACCTTTGCCGATTTTAATTCTAAAATTTTTTCTCCCTGTCTGTTAGTCTCTGAGAGCCCCAATACTTCTAAATGCTATTTTTATCGAATGCTTCCTCTATTCCCATAACATTTTCTTTACTTTTAAGGGTAAAACTTGCTAACTTCATTTCGTTATTATAATTATAGTTACGAGTATTTATAATTTTATTTTTAAATATATTTGTAAAACCGGTTTTAAATTCCTTTTTCATATAATTTCTAATTTTACCTTTACTTTTAACTCTATCCTGGGAAGTGCAGTCTGAGGAGTGTACTGTCGTCGCTGACCAGGCGTGACTGGGTAAAAGTTCGAGTTTGATTTTACATTTCATTTCTTTTTAGTCGAACATGTTATAATTGACGATGCGTTATTCGAGTTGGCTACGGTAAACTTATCAATAATTGCTTGCTTTGCCTTCTTAGGCTGCTGCTGTTATTGTGCCGGTGTGTACGCGTTTGCTTCTACGTTGGTTAGCGTTGGCTGTGTTTCCGTGTGATTCTTTAATACTTGGTTCAACTGCATCCTATTATCTATTCTTATCGTACTTGCATCTATAGTAGTTTTTACATATACCTTCCCTTCTCTTTCCCACACAAAAGCCAAGTTTCCGTTTTTTCGTTCTTTGTTCACGGCGAGTAGTCTTTCTTTTGTGTCATGTGTTAGATCTTCGCTTACGTATATTTTCGCCGATGATTCTAGAATCCTATATCACATATCGCATAATTTCCTCTTCTTTGAATTAATTATCAGTTGCGATTTTTTCTCTCTATTATTTCATTTTACTATTATATTACCCCGCGACTGTAACCGGTGCACCCGTCTTCAAATTGAATTCTTTTAATTGTACGCCTATATGTATATGCTATTTTAACTACCTTCGATTTAATGTTCTCATCTCCTTCTCATAGGCTATTCCGTGTATTATAACATTGTCCCTCCTCGAATATTGGTTTATCTTATTTATTTCCTCGCGTAAATATTCCTTTTCTTTTTTAATATTCTCCATCTCTTTCTTAATTATTTCATTTTCATTTTACAGAGTCGCTAGTTCCGCATGAATATTATCGATTTTAATGTTAGTATTATTACATACCGTTTTTATTGCTTGGATTTCTTCCTAAATCAGGTTCAATCTCTCTATTACCTTATTTTTCATTATCTAGTCTTATTACTTTCACAACAGTTATGAACGCGATAACGCACAACTGTGAACCTTATCAATCACTACCAAACTCGCAGCGATTACTTATATATATGTATGTTTAATTTATAATAATTCAGAAATGAATATAGGAAATTGCTCTAATAGAATAATATCATTTAGTTGCAGTGCACAGTCAATCATATACACATGTGTATTACATGCTGAACACTTTCTACTTCATTACTTTCACAATTACGACATTTACTGATGTTTAATTTATTTAAATAATATCCAATAGAACCGTGACCAGTGAGTATTTAAGTCATGTAATAATTTACTTTAATGTTTTTGTTTTTTTGAAAAATGTTCCATTACGTTAGGAAAGAACTTGATTATTAATTTACCATTCCATAGAGTAATCTTGTTTTAATTCATTAAAAATTTGTAAATCAACTTGTTTAAGGAGTTCTTCACTTATAATGCTATTATTTTCTTTTTTAGCATTAAAAATTAGACATCTTTTTTTTTATGTAAAGATCAGATAGGTAAGAGCCGTGCTATAGTCTGAATTGCAATATTTGACGCAGTTATACATATATGAAGAAGTTAAATCAATTAGAAATTTACGTTATGTATTTGTTGTTTAGTTGACCGATTATGCACAATATAAGTGTAATGACTGCACTAAACCTTCATAGAATATTATCTTAGATTTGTAATTTAGTCCCCATAATTAACCACCAAGTGGTTTAAAAATGTAATAATGTTTATTAACCTTATTGTTTATCTACTGTAAATGCTTATCGTACTTTAATCTATCGTCTAAAATGAATCCTAAATATTTAATACGGTTAGTAGAACTGAACGTATGATTATTAATTATAATATTATTGTAATAAATTTGATTGAAGTTTTTGTCTTGTTAATCTCAAATTTTAGGTTTAAAGCATCTACTATTGTTTTAAGTTTATAAATAACTTTATTACAATTAGCAATATGGGACGACAAAGTCGAGTTATTAGATAAATGTACGTTATAGACTAAAAGTAAATCATCGGCGTAGCTGTATAAGCGTAGGCCTGCGAATCATCATCATCTGGTGCAGCAGTTCGTGATATCATCTTACTCCCAACATTTTATTTGCCAGCATTTGAGTTCGAATACATCGATATTTCCATGATCTGTAGAGTATCCGAATTTCGCCAGTTACAAATCGAGAAAACTAAGTAGTGGACAAGATGCACCTTTGTCCGTCTTGTGATATTCGGATTTAGAAATTCGCTGAAGCTTCTTCATAACATTTAAAATTATCCCCATTTTTTTTTTTTTCAATCACTACATTTGACCTCTATCGTTGCTAATTGTAAAACCCAGCTGGTCGAATTTGCTGACTATTTCATATTCATTCAGATTTGGAGAAATACTAGAGGTGTTTTGTTGCTTTTTTTTGCGTACGATCTACAAGCACGATTTTCGTTTTATTTACATTCTATTGTTAGTTGCTTTCATTTGTTTTCGGGATGAGGCAAAAGTTGCTGTGCTATCCGCATAACGTATATTATTAGTAATATTCACGCTACCGACTGAGATGGCAGTTTCGTAGTTTTGAGGGCATGCCTCACTCTATATGTTCACAGTACACATTATACAAAAGTTGTGATAAAATGCATGTCCGTCTAACACCTTTCGATGTTTTAAATGACATCAAATCACGCTTATCGCTCCGTATTTTGTTATAACGATCTTCATAAAATGTCCACGTCCGCTCTGGTTACTTTCTTTCATGAGTCTTGTATGTAGACGATTAAATTTTTTCACAGCGTTCTCTGCACATGCCACTTACAAAGAAAGACAACCAGCATGGCTCAATAGAATGGGTCTTGATGTTTTCAGGTTTTGCTCGATGATTGATTGATCTATCATTTCGTATTTATGTTTTATTTATTATCTCTAATCGTAATTGTATCCGAGCAATAGTTATTACGGTTTACATTCTTCTTTTTCTTGGTGTCATATGCAGACATATACGTGTGGACGATCACTAATTGGCTAAATTTTCCGGTTGTTCGCTGCTTCAAATAGGTTGTTTTTTATTATTGCTTCCCCGCTGTTTTATATTCTTTCTTCTTTCTCGCGCTCTTTTTCCAATTATTTTTACCCTTCTATAATAATTATTCGCAATAATTCGTATTTCCTGCACGACATGGCCCCCATATATCTCGACTTCCTTTTCTTAATTATTTTAAATATTCGCCTCTCGGCTTTTGCTCTTCGCAATACGTCATGAGTTTATCAACTGTTCTGCATCCACGATATTTTCATGGTTCTCCTGTGCAGCCACATTTCACACGCTTCCAAATATTTCAATGTTTTACTCGTCTATGCTTCTGCACCATATTACGAAATGGGATAACATCTTATAAAATTTTGTCTTATATACAATCTTAAAGATGAGTCCGAGAGTATTTTCGCATTCTTCTGAAAGCTGTTTTAAACTTCAATAGATGGATCATGTTTGTGATATAGCTCTACCTAAGTGTATTTAAATTCTACAACTTTTGCTATACTTTTTCCGTTAATTGTGATAGTGTTACATTGTAATGCCTTTTATGGCTTATTTTATCATTAAAATTCGTTTTCCTTTCGATTAATTGAAAGTCGATATTGTTTACCTATCGAGTCAATTCTTTCCACTAGTTGTTCTAATTCATTGCGGGAGGAGTTCGCTAACAGAATGGGTATCATCCGCGTATCGGATAATACGTTTGCCGCTTACTTTAACTTCGAACTTTTTCTTCTGTAATGCCCCTTTATAAATCGCGTCAGCATATATAATGGTGACAAAATCTGTCTTACTCCTCTGCAAATGTATGTATTAATTCATATTCCATATCATCTATGCGAATTTTAGCACTTTGCCCCCCCGCCAACCCGGTGTAGATTTGGTATCACTCCCTTCAGATCATATTTGTTTATGCCTTTTGGCTTTAATATCTGTATTAGTTTGATATGTTTAAAATGATCGAAAGCTTTTCCGTAGTCCAGAAGACAGATAAGCACATCATCACTGGTCCCAGTATTATTTCGGTCATAGTACATTAACAGCGACTAATGGTGCTTCTCTGGTTCGAAATGCTTTCGGCAAATCGGACTGACACAGACTCATCTAAATCTTGCTCCCATTTATTGCGTATATTCTCACGCGTATTATGCGCAAAAAGATTTCCACGTTACGACTCATGATGAATTCACGAAATTATATTATTATTATTGTTTTTAAATATATTTTTAACAAGCAATGTACTCATCAAAAACGTCTTTGATACTGAATTAATTTCCGTTCGAATTAAAGTTTAGTAACTGACGACATTTCCGTAATTATACGAGACCGGCGAGGCAAACTTTTATGATTTCAAAAATCGTTCATTTCTTAGTGCGTCTGAGATTCGTTTTTCACGTAGTTTTGCCGCTAAAGGTTATCATTAACGGAAAGTAAGATGAAGCGGAAGGGAGAAAACTGTAAACGAATGAAATAATAGATTCGAAGTAATCTTTCACACGGTGTGAAAATCGAACCGGCGATGACCGGGGAATAATGTTGAAAGGTTGACTTTGAAAGTTGCGAAAGATGTGCGCATAACCCGTTGACATTTTGGCCATCAATTGTTTCGTTAGTCGCGTCTAGTCTAGGTGACAGGGAAGTTAATTGTACTAGAACGGTAATAAGTTTGGTAATCGCGATCGATGATGTTTAATAACGTGTTCTGATAATGGGGGTAAATCGTGCATTGCAAACGCTTATTATCAACAAATGAATTGAAAGGCAGGGGTTGCATTGTTTTTGTGTATGTTAGTGTGCGTATAGTTTTAGTTTGTTTATTGTGTTCCGCTAGTTAGCAGTTAGGGAGCGATGTGTCTGCTTTTCTCCGTTAAGGGTTGATGGAAATTCGGTGACTGACTGTTTACAATTTTCCGAGCGCTAGATTTTCCGGGCTGGCATTAGCTGAAACTCAGTTAGCTTTAGTCAGTCGGTATGTGCAAGTCGATATGGAAGGCTGGTTATACCCATTCGTTGTTTTCGGCGTATTCGTTTCTTCCGAACTTATTGGCAAGTATTTTTATTACACGTTATTACTATTATTATTATTATTATTATTATTATTATTATTATTATTATTATTATTATTATTATTATTATTCGTTTTTATCGCCACCTTCATGAAAAAAATATTTTTTTAAACATATTTACGCTGATAATTATTAAAATTTTGTAAATATTTTTAAAATATTTTCAATTAATTTTTTTATTATTTTTTGATTTTTTGTTAAGAATTATTTATTCCACACTCCGTGAAACTTTGCCAGTTGCGTTTACCGATTAGAATATTTATTTATTTATTTACCCTAATAATAGAGTTAGTAGAATCCGTCCAATTAAGTATTTGCAGTTAACCTCCGTTTAACAGTATCTATGTATTATCCTATTTATTTAATATAAGCGTACGTAATTTTTACCGTACTGATTTCGTCGATCGCAAATTAGTTAAATTTAAATTTCCAACAATTTTTTTTTATATCATAATTACAAAATGTGTTATTCTTACCGTTCCTGCAATCTTGCATTATACACGGATAGACATCATCTTTAAAATTACACATTAGGCAATTTACAGAAACGGGATCTTAAGTCTGCATGCTTTAAAAAAAGTTGGTGTTAAAAATTGAAAAAAATCCATCCTAGACAATAATACACGCCGTATCATCGTAATTGTTCGATATTTCTTAAAATTTCTTAATAAAATATACATCCGTAAACAGTTTTATCGCGAGCACTCAATCTTCACATCTAAAATAAATTCGCGTAAGCTAATACATTTTTGAATTTCAACATTACGCCGGCCATGTGACTCTTAATTATCTTTATGGCTATATATTTTTGAAATGCTCCCCTTATCATCATCACACACCTAACACACTATGTATAATACTACCGTATAATGTGTTTGATAATATTTTACAGCTTTGTATATTATTATCGCTTTTTTATAATTTATCGTGCTCCTAATATTTTTATTCAGTTTATTAATTACGGACACTTATTATAAAAATTATTTATAATTTATTATTTTGTATACTTGTTTGATTGTCATCTGTTTCTATTCCGGAGCATTGTGAGAATTAAAACTTCTACAACACGCGTAGGTAATTAATTTTTTTACTAGTGAAACGCATAGACACAGAAAAAAAAATATATTTTTTACCGTACGCGGAATGACGTATTATTTAAAAATAAATTATTCGCGTTAGAATTGGATGATCGTTAAATACGCATTGAAAATATTCTTCTAAGCGATAGGAAGTCATGTATTATTTTACACTTAAACATCACAAAAATATTGAACAACATTCTTATTTAAGGATGAAATGCTTACGTAAGAGAGATGATAAAGCGAGGAACATAGATTTTGTTTTGAAATTTTTGTAAATTTCTTGAAAGTTTACAGCTTCTTGATTGAACGTTAACTTCAATTTCAGAATAAAAATTTACTACGTTTTGTTTGTTCATAATTTAGTAATTGCGGCGATTTGCCGCTCCAACACTGTGATCGAGTTGCGATGAGGATAGGCATCATGGTTATTCGGTAAGATGATCGTATTTCTTCATCTCGTATAAACTTATTCATCTGCTGATCACAGTGTATGTGAAAGTCCACGGCGATGGTATAAAAATTACGCGGAACGTATTACCGTCGCTCATAGTTTAAGTTCGATTGAAATAAAATAAAGAGATCGATTAAATCTTGCGCGCGTCGAAATTCTCGATTAATTCGGTAAAATCTATCACGCGAAAATTACGAAATTCCGATGTCTTAATACACAGTTCTTTCGAGAGTAGTTTCTCGTAATGATTCGACTTATTATTTATCTTATTTGGTTCGGTGGATTTTCAATTTTTCCCACTCTTAATTAGCGCGGTAAACCTTCGCTGTCTTCAATTACGCGCGCTATTATCAATGAATTTAATTAGTAATAATTACACGATATACCAAAAAGATTTGGAGATAAACTTGTATTTTATTACGGACTTAAGTTGAATCGGATTTAATAATCGCCATATTATTTACTTCATATATATATATATATATATATATATACAAGTTTATTTACTCTGCTGCATATGGTAATCCAAGTGAAAAATGCTAACTTTATTTCTTTGATAAATCCCAAAGTTCACATCACCGGCATTAATTCCGAAAATCATCATCAGCCGTATTTCTCCTACACTATCCTACTAAAAAAGTATTTGCATTAGTGACAATTCACGATTAAATTGAAATCGTCGCTAGTCTTTTTCGCTTTGAACGCCACTTTTACTAAATCGAAAAATCAAAAAAATTTACCGGCTTGTTATTTCTCGTATTTAGGCTTTCCGGGGCTAATAATTACATTTCTTTATAATCTATCAAACCGAAATTTTCTACATTTGCTTTTTCTATTTCGTATTTTACAAGTGAATTAAAGTGTAACTTTTGTATGTAGTTATGATTTTAAGATTTTAATTTTTAAAAACCTCGGGGAGAACTTTCTTTTCTTTAACACCGACGGCGATTACATCCAACTCTTTATTCTTTCCAACCGGCTTCTTTAGATTTTAAATGTTCCCCCCTTAGCTGTGTTATACCGCATCGCGTTTCGGGTAAAGTAATTTGCTGATTTCTTTACAGTTCGAATTTTTCTGTTTTCTTTTTACTGGAATGGCTGGATTTGTTGCTTTTATATTCCTATTCGGTGATGGTATTGTAAATGCACCGCACGAGGGAGACATTAGTCGGATAATACAGGGTACGAAATTCGTGGGTCGGGCTAATGTAAGTAGCGTGAGAAACTGAATCCTAGAACCGAAATTGTACCACCAAACTCGAGATAAATCTTCTTTTATAACGTAATAAATCTCGTCTTTCTTTATTTTATTTTTCAAAAAAAAAAAAGGGACAAAAAAATTAATTTGCCCTTATGAATAGCTCCGCAAACATCTATATGATATAGGGGTGATTGTGGCCGATGTCAAAATTTCCTGATTTTCTACAATCCGCCCGAATCTTTTCACGAGCTGGTGTGACAATGACGACCTAGCTAAAACGACACGTTATATTATGATGTCGGTGATATTCCATTAAATTGTAGTGCTCTAGATGATATAACGGTGCTTCGTTTAAAACAATGGCGTTTTTTCTAGTGTTCTACAATAACGTCGAACATCTAATTAATAAGATATCGTTCAGACGTCGTAGCTGCCAGCTGTATTCTAGAACCGATGTAATGTCTCACCTGTTAGGGACCTTTCAATTTTGAACGGACTGCGTTTTCGCTACTTCTTTATACCTAGATTATAATTTCGGATTTACTAATATACTAACACCGATTAAGGCACGAAAAAATTGTAAAGACTTATCTCAGTGTCAATAGAGTTTCGATTTTACTCCCCATCAGGGATATTATTATTAAGTGTGTGTGTGTGTGGGGGTGGGGGGAGGGGCATTAATAATCTTAAAGACCACTAAAATACAATTGATGGCTGTATAAATTTCTGAAATCCTAGCTTTTAATGTGCACATATTCAGTGTAACTGTTTAAAATATGTGACCTAGTCTATGAAAACCGGGCTGGTGTGCGAAAAAAAGTATTCGAGATAAACGCGTTTAAAGTTGAGGGTGGTAGCGCGGTGTTACGTGTTGCTCGGTCAACACTATTCTTCCACTTCTTCAGCACATCTGCCAGATATTTTGTTACCTTCTGTATGCAGTTAAGGTTTTAACAAGAAATATTACCGCAGCTAAATCGAACAAATTTCCCTCTGGTGTTGCTAATTTCTTTATCCGTGAAAGAGATATAGTATGATATTGTTCGTACTTCGTTATCAAATCGTTTTGGAATCGCGATGTTTTTAATTGCGCGAAATGGTTTTGTATCGTTTATATTAATTAGCTGTCCTGATAAAGCTGTTTTAACTTCAATAAAGTGAAAAATGTGTTCGGAATAAGTTGAAGAAGAGCTTAGTAATGCAGAGAAACTCTGATAACTTGGATGATCAACATCATCAACGTGCTGCTCATAACAGTGATGAAGAAAATCTAGATGAAATTCGTATCCTTGAGACTCTTCGAATAATTTGGAATTATCTCTCCTAGATGCGGAGGAAGAAAAAATAGTTTCATAATTTTTTTTAAAAACCTTGTTGTAATCGAAAATGTAATATTTTAATACCACGAGATATGATCGAGAAATCGAGAAATCATTTTTTAGAATTAGATGAAGAACAGCAAGATTTAGTGTCATATTGAGCCAAATTGAATCAGGTATAGAACAAAAGTAATGTTTTAGATAAAGTTTATGAGGAGATCTGCGGACGAAAAAAATATATGTAAAAAGAAAAAAAGGTCGTAACGTGGTATGATTGGATCACCTACCTGAAGCAGTTTTATAAATCTTTAGTAGGAATCACAAGTTTCCGCCACTTTAAAATTTCCCCAGATGGCGTAGCAGCAAAAAAGGTATGCGAACAGCGACGATATAAACAAATTTCAATTACTGCTACAACCTATTGATGATAAGATGCCTGCGAAAATCACACTCCAGAAGGTTCAGATTTAGAACGCCAATAGTAGCTTTACAATAACATAAAAAGTTTGTGGTTTCTGATATCGCTCTAGCTGATATTGTAGCGTCATTACCTGAAAACCACTTAATTAAAGAACAAACGGAGATGAAAAAATCAAAACCAAAACAACCGAAACAAGATAAAAATTTAGCAAAATCAAAAAAAAAAACAAAAAACAATAAGACTGAAGTGGCCGTGGCAAAGAAAAGAAAGAAAACCGATGAAAAATGCAATAAACCCTATCCAGAAACCTCAACACCGAAGAAAAGAACTCGCAAGAAGTAGTTTCTACTAATTTTTATTAAAAAATTGATTAATTTTTTTTTGTTGTTGTAATTTTTCATTTTTTGTATGTTTTTTTGAAGTTCTTGTTTTCTTTTAAAACACGAGATTTGTGAAGAGTGTAATAAAGATAGAAATCTGGGGTTTTGTTTCATTGAAAAGAGCGTGCTTTCCTCTATAAGAATAGCCAAAAAAGTGAAAATTGATTTTTTGACACATTAGCCCGGTTTTAATAGGTCACATATGTACTTTTTAAATTTGTATATGTGTACATAGTGTAAAATATCTTCTTGATTAATACAAAAATTTTGTTTGAACGCTCGCATTGGTATAAATTATTGATTTATTAGAGCTGTCTCGGATGTCGTTACCGTAATTGCAAATACAAAAAAAAAAAATATTCGTGCATTGCACATTCATTTCTGCAAAAGTGAGCCAGCAAAAAAAAAAAAAAAAAAAAAAAAGAAAGGAATTAATAAACAAAAAGTAAGAAAACTGATTGCTAAATCTATTAATCCGATTAGGAAAATGACGATGAAATTCCGTATCAAATAAACAGAAAAAATAGTCTTTCTATTTTACTAAAATAATGATCTCCGTTAACAAAAAAAAAAAAAAAAAAAGTAGACAAAAAAACAATTTTGCGGCTATTACGAAATGAGACTATTGTTACAGATGAAAATCGTAAAATTTAGAATACCCATTTAGTTAACATTTGTTTCAGTAATTTTCTTTAATTAAAATGCTTTTTTTTTTTTCCAATTTCAACATTTGCTAATAGCCCGGAAAATATAACCATGTTGCAAATTTTTTTGTAAAATTGCTCGACTAATATTGACAATTTGTTTCTTTTTAAATTACGAGTCGTTCAATATGTATATTTGCAACACGGTTATGTTTTCTGGGCTATTAGCAAATGTTGAAATTGGAAAAAAAAAAAATAACATTTTAATTAAAGAAAATTACTGAAACAAATGTTAACTAAACGGGTATTCTAAAGTTTACGATTTTTTTTAAATTAGTCTTTTTATTCGGTCCCCTACGCAAGGCGATCCATCGGCTGAAAAATATTTATTTTTTTTCGATCACATTTTTTTATTTTTATTTTTACTTTTTATTTAATACGTGTATTAAACGGGGATCTGTAAAGTTGTCGACAGTATAGTGGAGCAGCAGCACTTGCGCTCCAACAAGCAGTCACTCTAAATTTTTAAACCGGGAAATAGTATATTATATATATATATATATATATATATAAATAACTCGGTCATTTTGCCCTCGCAAGGGGCTGTGCGCCTTGACACCTCTTCCTTGAATTTCTATCTCTTTCCCTTCTATACTTTGTATAAAATAATCAAAATTTAAAACGTAATTTTAATGACATCGACACAAAAGAAATAACATAATCACAAAAATCCTATTCGAACATTTAACTTTCATTATATAAAATTAAGAAATTTTTTCGTTACATTTTTCGTTCCATATTTTATTAAATAAAATTGTGACATTTTTTAAATAACAATCACAAAAATCCTATAAAATATAACAAACGTTACGTAAAATTGGGACATTTTTTCTAATGGGGGTAGCCTAAGAATTACGTTGTAATTAATATATATATATATATATAGTAATTATTATTATTATTATTATTTATCAACTGATCAGCCATATCTCATGGTGTAGCCTCTTTTTGAATTTTAGATTAGATTGCTATTCTTCGCCGTTTTCCTCGGTCTTAGGGAATTCTGGTCGAGCTGACCCCAGTCTTCGTCTGAATTCGTAATTCCACCTTAAATGCCATCATTTCCGCGGTTTTTTTACTCCACGTGGATACCAGTATAAAATTTTTGTTGTTCACCTTTGATCTGTTCTTCTCGCTGTATGGCCAGTCTCCATTATCCTTTTATTTCATTAATCCTTTCTGTAATATCTGTCGCTCCTGTTTTATGAGGAATCCGTTCTACCGTTTTCCGATCCTTTTTTCGCAATTGATAACATATATTTCTCCACTGACCTCTGGGCTAAATGTGTGCCTGTAGTTCTTGGTTAGTATCCATGTTTCACAGCTATAAGTCATCACTGGAAGAGTACATTGGTTGAACGTTTTCTTTTTTAGGCATAACGGCATTTTTGATTTGAAAATAATTTAATTCCGTCCAAGCGCTGCACATCCAAGTATGATTCTTCTGTTTATTTCTTGACACATAATGCTTATATATATATATATATATATATATATATATATATATATATATATATATATATATATATATATATTTATATTTATATATATATATATATATTTAATGCCACAACCCATCACTTTCGTTTAAAAAATTGATCTTTTCAGAAACAATAAATTATGGACGTATAGTACTGTTATACTTATTGTATTATTATTATTATTAAATTAAATTTTACGTGCCATGTGCAGCGCAACTAGACACGGGAGGAGAAGGAGGATTAGATCAGTGAGTAGAGTCCGGACTTATGAAGGAAAAGGATTAAACTAGATAATGAAGAGGAGTTGTCTTTAAGGATGAGGGGAAGAGAAGAAGGTAGGTTGAAAAATTTCTTTTCAAAGGAATATAAAGGGCATTCGGTGAGGATATGGTGAATGGCGAGGGAAACACTGCACATGGTACACTGAGGAGCCTCGGATCCATTTAGTAGGTATTCGTGGGTGAGGTGTGTGTGACCCAATCGAAGTCTGGTGATGATTACGTCGTCTCTTCGATTTGGAAGTGATATGTTCCACGATGATATTGACGGCTTGATTACGCGAAGCTTATTCGTTTGTGATGTTTGCTGCCATTTCCTCTGCCATAGGGTTTTTAAACTATGTTTTATATGAATTTTAAGATCGGTTGCTGGAACAGGAATGTTTGGCACTGGCAGAGTAACAGCAGCCTCCTTTGCAGTCGAGTCTGCCAATTCGTTCCCTTGAATACCAGCGTGGGCAGGAATCCACATGAACGTTACTGTCCGACCTAGTCTCGACGATACTAATTTGAGAATTTCTTTGGCTACTGGATGTTGATCGTGGCTGAACACGTTGGACAAGGCGTTGAGTGCCGAGAGAGAATCTGAACATAGCACGGACGATTGATGTGAGTGAGATTTCATGAGGAAATCGACAGCAAGCCAGAGAGCATATAATTCGGCGGATAGGATGGAAAACGGTTCCGGCAGTGAGTAACGGATTATAGCGACATCATCGGAGACGACTGAGCAGCCAGTAAACGTATCGAATTTAAACGCGTCGGTGTAGAAAAGAGACAAGCCGCCGGAGGTTCGTGTTCGAATGTTTTCCTCCGGTTGTTCGATGGATGCGCAATCGCTTCTCGGTGCATCCATTGAGCGATCTATCTTGATTGGATTATCATCCCACGGTGGAATTAATGCCGTAAAAAAGCATGCAATTATTCATTAACACGACCGGTAAATTTTATACATAGAAAATATAGTCCCGATGAAAACTTGTTCTATAAGCGAATTTAACAGAAATAATGTATGTGCGTTTTTAACATAATTAGGTAATATCAGTTCAGCGTTCTGATCACAATGACATGAATACTATGTGCAGTACTAATTATTGAAAAAGTTGCTAAACGAGCAGCACTTAGCTTAGGGAAGGGGGTTGATTTTGCGCAAGAGTAAAGAACAATATCCAAATCATTCGGAAAGGGCAAAACACTCAATGCAAGTCATCGGTCTTCCTTAATAAGTATTTTTTATTTATCGGGTGTGTCTCCAATATCGACTGACGGTGCCTGTAACCATGGGTACATTTTTTTTCACCTTCGTTATACCGAAACAGGAATGAGGAGCGAATGCGTTGAATCAATCGAATGATTCGTCGGTAGGTAATCTCGTACTCTGGGAATTATCGAATAAGTTATGTAGTTACTATTTATATTTCAAGCGATGATTTTAAACCATCTTAAATTCCGTGAAATATCATTTTTTTGTCCATTTCCCCTTTGATACCTTTAAAATTTCACGCAATTTTTGAAATAAAATCTACCGGTAAAAGAGAAAGATTATTATTATTATTATTTACGTTTTTTTTTTTTTATTGTACCTGAAACTACTTTCAATTTTTTTTTCTCGATAAAAAGTTACATTTATTTATTTATTACGATTGTATAAAAAAGTTTCGCTTATTCACTCATTCATTAATTAATTTATTTTATTGTTTTTTTTTTTTTTTTTCAGTGCTTTTTATTTTAACTTCATGAGACATATAATAATAATAGTAAAGCATAATTCAATAATAATAATATTATTATTAATATTATATAGGCGTGTATAAATGCAAAAAAAAAAAAAAAAAAAAAAATTATGGCAACTATTGCATCGTAGAACTTGTTGGGGTATCAGCCAAAGCTGATCAAGTGAGATAAGCCAGATGTTGCTAGATCATTACACAATATCTATATTAGTCTTTAAAAGGCGGATACATCCTTATCTCTAAAATTAAGATCAAACTATAGAGCTTTTTGTTATTTACGGTCATTTTAGAACATCTGCTAACATCAAGTATGATATTGGAAAACAATTGTCCGGAAATTATTCTCCGAATTTTAAATATTCAGAGTGATAAGTATCCCTTGATAATTGCGTAATTAGATTTTTTTGAATTCTCGCAGAAATCTGTACCATTTGTATCGGGGGGAGAAAAGAAAAAAAAAAGAAGAAAATAAATTAAAATAGAATTGAAACAATCGAAGAGAGTTGTTATTCGCGCATGTGAATATCAAAGAAAGCAAGCTGCAGTAGAAATTTGCGCTGTGCAGGAAAAATGCGCGCACGAGAGATCGAACGTAGGTTTGGGAATATAAATCCTGATGAACTGGAAACGTACTGTGTTTATTCGAGTTACAAATTTACTAAAAGTTTGGCTACGATAGAGAAAAACAACACATCTAAAGACAAAAAGTAGTATCGACAAAACGGTGACGCTGATAAATGATGTAGAATAGTTTTTGAAGAAATTCGAAATTTCAAGGAAGTTTTGCCGGTATTCAGTTTTTCGAATGACTTTGATAAGATGGCAAACTGTCTTCCACGACGTTGTAAGTAAAGTTATCACGAATCGTGAAGCTATACTTAAGGGTCTTCTAATGACTATCAATGCCAGACGTAATAACTAACTTTACTGTCTCAGATTTTTCTGTTATAGCTAATATTCAATTTTAGATTAGGTATACTGCAAATTTCGACTCGGAATGAGACAAGTGTTCAATTTCGGTTCGGTAGCACCTTACCAGACACCATCGCGCTACCATTTTAATTTGAGCATTGTAGTTCGAACTTTTCTTCGTAATTTGTATTCTGCAGTATTTTTAATCGCAAAATTGCCGGAACATCGAAGTGTCGGTGTTACACAGACTGTAATTAAAATAGCGCTAATTTACAATTTATCGATGTATTATCGTAGACACTAATAACAAATAAATAAAATGTCTATGGAAAACATCCAGCTGCACCGTTTGTCGTTAGTTTATAATAATATTATTAATTTTAATTAACAACACGGCACGTGCTAACGTTTCTAATATATAAGATATTAGAGAGGTTATTTTAACGTGTAATCGATACCAGAGACGCTAAAAGTCAATCGCTTAGTCCAGGTGGGGGAGATAAAAGAAGAAAAAAGAAAAGCGTTTGATCAAAGGAAAGCAGAAGGGAAAAAAAAGGTAGTTATAACTTGTTTAGTTCGAGACCGATGATGCACATTTACAATTAAGTTAAGTATAATCGAAAAATAAATTATCCAAAGTACCGACGAAATGATGATAATTTTAGCGACGAACTTTGCGCATTTTATTTTGTCATAGTTTCGCTCTGATTTTAATCTATATAAGAGAGCTTTGCCGACATAGTTGAAAAATTACGGATAAAACTTTTGCAATGAATTGAATTAACTTCGTCTAGCTAAATGCTAGACGTTGCTTCGCGATTATTAACTCGATGTATACATCATATATATTATATATTATATATATATATATATATATATATATATATATATATATATATATATATATATATAATATATATATATGTATGTATATATATATTACACTGTTTTCCCAAAAACTGTAATTTTTGTAATTTTACTATTATCTATAATTAAAATATTTCTGCAAAGTTTGAAATATTAAATTAAACGACAAAAATGGCGATGATGTAATAGTGAAGAAACGTTTTAATCACGGTGTCAAATGCTTATCTCGATCGTTTCTCTCCATCTCATAATGCCTCCGGGGCAGCTTGTGTATACTACGAGCGATGCAGTCTTCTTATTCGTGAGAGTCCGTGTACAATTAACGTTAAAATTATACTAAAAATAATAGACTACGTTCAGGTTACGAACCAGAATATGCAAAAATACGTGGAAAACGTAAATATAATAAATTTACAAAATACAAGTCGTAGAATTAATGAAATAATTAAAAAAAAAAAGAAAAAAAAAACTACTTGGTACGGAATGACACCGAAACGTTTTTTTTTTTTTTTTGTTTTTTTTTCTTAAATATTATTAATTTTGCTATTTGCATTTCGTGAACTGATTATATTTGTGTTTTTCACGTCTTTATGTATAGGAATTGAGGACCATTTGAATATTAACATTAATTTAAAAGGGATCTTCGGATTAACTAAATCAAAATACGCGACTTAATTCTGCAAGAAAAAATAGCTGACATTAATGCTGTGAATGAAGTTATCGAACGACATTTGCCTAATCCGATTCCTGAAATTTCGGAATGTTGGATTGTTCGCTGCTGCTGGTCAGTTCGCGACAACGGAATTGTTATCTTTATACCGTAGAAGAAGGTAGCGCAGTAGCCTGAGTGTTTAGCTAGCAAGTCAAAGGTGTCATAGGTTATCGAGACTTGTCTAGTTCCGGTTTCAAGTTTCTCCCAGGTATAAATCTGAAACTAAATATTGGTTACACTAGAGAAGTCTGAGAAGTAAAGGTGGCCCAGAAAAGGGAATTGTCCCCAGTATTCTCATCGGATCCATTAAGGTACATATATTGTGAACTTTAACTTCGACGCCCTCTCAAGGGTATGGGACTTGCTTTATATATATATATATATATATATATATATATATATATATATATATATATATATACCGAAGAGGAAGCGTTTCGATAATTTAACTAGCTTTTTACACAACACCGCTAAATGTGTGTGGCTAGTGGTTGAGCACGCGATTCCACATGTAATCTTGCGATCTTTTCTCCTTTTTTTTTTTTTTTTTTTTGATAAGATCTGAAAATTTCTTTTTTTTCTTATCGAAATCAATCACAGTTAATCTGTAGTACTCAGCGGGGTATTTGGCTAAATCGTTTGAGCCGCTCGCGAAACTGCTCTAATGCAAAAATTAAAAACGCTTTCAGAGCGAGGCTTTTCTATTCGTCTAAACAAAAAAAATTTTTAGAATTCGTCCGTTTTTACAGACAAGGTTAATAAGCTTAAGGAGACAGAAACATGAAAAAAACTATTCTCATTTTTTCATTTATCTTTTTCACTGCACACTAGCCGGCGTTATTTATTTAGCGTGAACGTTTCCGAGGACTCTCCTCGGCTGTGTGGTTAGAGTCCTATTAGCTTTCGAAAAAGTAGGGGCGACAAAAGCCGTAATGAGATCGATAAGGCGCATTCCGTCAATATCTCGGCAAGTTTCGCGATTCTCGGTGTGCGAATTCGTCGACATTTTATAAGTAACGATTTTCAAAACGCGCACAACAACTGGTCCAGCGCGCGCTGCTGATGGAAAGAATAATAAATAATCTCGAGACGAACTGAAGAGGTAAAAGCAAACATATTACGTGTCTGTTTGTATAGCGGAGAACAAACGGTAAAATAAGATACGACGGTAAATTAAGACCTGCCACAGTCACCTCTCGGCAGGTCCTGTTCTCGGCGGCGCTTGCTTCTGACGAGAACATCGAATAGATTTATAGACGGTTCTTCGAAGCGTCCACCTTTTCCGAAATGGGCTCGCGTTGCAAATCGGCTTGCAGATACATATATACATATATATATATATATATATATATAGCACACCTTTGGAAACTGAAAAGATTCGTTTTTTGTTTTGTTCTTCTTCGACTTGCACTAGAAGAAGACTGCACTAAAAATCGGTGATCCAGAAACGATAGACACACAGGTTATCGAGGATGACTTTGAAAATTAAGAGAATATAAAAGCTCTCTTTGCGGCTTGGAAGGAAAAAATAAGGACGCGCGGAAAAGGAAACCCAAAAGAAAAGTCTACGCTTCGCGAATGGAATTTTGCAAAGTTTACAAAGTGTCGGACTGAGGCCGACGCGTAATCGGGATAAATTAGACATACCGCGCGGCATGTGATATGTTCGGCGGTCTCGTTGAAAATGGTTCAATTAAACCGGAGGGGCACTTTTGGTATTATCCCAGTCATTTAAGAAGTGCAAACGAACGGTGAAAATGAACTGAAAAACCGACAACTCTGACGATTACGATGACCGTTGCTGACTGAAAGTAATCGATTTAATTTCTTTTTTAGTCGTATATCGGGTTTAGCTATCAAACTGCGTTTTGGTAGCGGTTTCAAAGTTGAAAAGAGAACGAGCGCCATAAGAACCGGAAAAAGAAAAAAAAGGCGAATTATTAAACGGTAACATTGCCAGTTCCATAATTATTTACATTTGTTGCCTAGCGATGCAAAAATTTTTCTCGTAATTCGCTTAGTCGACAATAGGAGAATATTCGCGCTAATAGTTCATTGCGCGCTGAAGCATTCCGCTGAAAAACACTTTTAATAATCGAACGTGAAAGAATTATCGATTTGTGTGCAAATTAACGAAAAAAAAAATGAAACGGAAAAATAAATCGTTTTCTACAATTGAAGAGACATGTCAACTCTTCAAATTCCGAACACATTTCACAACCAACTAAACTACTACACTGCCGCGAAATCTCTTTTCAGTCGATTTTTCTTCGCGTTTTTCTTTGTTACATCTACTTGCTCTCTATCATCCTTTCGGAAAAACGCTTAATAATGGTATTTTACTTATGAGAGTAAACACTAGATAGTTCTCCAGCGGGCGATTTTTTATTAGCAAATTTTCAAGGAAAATTGCGCATTCGAAATATTCGTTTTCTGAAGAATTTTCCTGGCAGACGACGATATTTTTATCGGCATCGTTTATGCAGCCACGTCAAAGACCGTATGTGCGCCGTCGATGTTGGCATTTTAATCGTAATTTGCTCAGCTGACTTTTCTTCCACACACACACGCACATACACTCACACAGATATTTATATTACACACGTGTTCGTATAATATGTATACGATGTACACAGACACATCCGTAGATAATATATTTGTATTTCTTCTTTGTTTAATTTCACGTGTCGCGGGAACACACTTTCTTTCAATCATTTCACCTGTCGCAACTTGAAAATCTCGGTCACTACCACTAAATGAGCCGTGACACTGCCCTTTTGTTTTGTTTTTCTTATCCCATATCGTTATGCTAAAATTTACATTTCTTTTAGCATAACGATGTGCTCGGGAGATCGTCAGAACGTATTCGCCTGAAAAGCCTCTCAATTATTTAAAACCACCAGGCGAATTTAGGTCAATTCTTGAAATTTGACAAATTTGACCAACCGATTTTGGTTGATGTATGTTCTCATTAAAAGCGGTTCCTACTGTTCTTCACCTTTTTTTTTTTATTATTCTTTTTTTGCAGTAATCGCGATAATATTGTACAGTTAGATCATTAGCGATGTCACTTTAATTTGTACATTAGTGGCAATAAAGAGATACATCTCCCCTCTGGTATTTTGCGGAAAACCGGAGTAATTCAAAGACGACCTCTGGAGAGTTATCCTCCTCCCGTATGCCTTTGAAATACTGCGAACGAAGCGAAATGTCATTAGTGAATAATGGGGGAAGGAGTATTATAGAGGAAGGTAATATTTAGTGCATCGATAATAGAACCTCCCCCCGAGAAAGACTAAGAATAAGACTCTGGAAAATTTGTCTAGAACATAAGGAAGCGATGAGACGATGAACCATTCTATTTTGGAAAAGACGTTACTTCGTAACATTCTTATAGAGAATTAAATCGAAGCTGTTTATTTATTTATTTACTTCGTCTTCTTCTTTTTTTTTTTTTTTTTTTTATTGGGCTTAATTATGAGCGTTAACGATATGATTTTTTGTGATATTTTCACTAGTCTGGCTGCCGGATTCGTCTTAAACACTATCCAACTACGCTATGGCAGCAGTTCTCAACAGTGTTGCCGGTAATAATGTTACACGTTCACCGGCCTAATAACGAACTTAAACGCGTACAAGTGGTGAGACATAACGGTCAGTTTTATAACTTTGATTGTGAATTGCGCGGAAATGAAAACGTTCGTATTGCTACCTGAATTACCTATATTGTAGCGAATCAAGAACCGTGGGGAACCACTAAGCAAATTTCAAAGGTAATTAATGAAGACGCGCCAATTCACAACCGAAAAGAATCGGGTAATTTCTTTGCGACTCTAATAGGCCAACTCATCACCGACGACGTCCTGATGATCTCTCCGGGGGGTGCTTCTCGACGTTTACTTTTTATCATGCTTCCGGCTATGAGCCGGTAAAACTTGATCATTTTATTCTCACTTACAGTATTAAATTTTTTTTTTTTTTCATGATTGGGCTTGTCAACCAAGGACCTTCACCCAGAAACACAGTATTAAATAAAACAAATAAGGAAACCTACATGACAAAAGTAGTAATTTTATTATAGCGTATCCGGTCGGTTTAAATGCCTCTGGTCGTCCAAAATTTTAGAAACTTGACAGTTTCCTCGTCAATATCCTGATTAAGCTTCTTTTTTTCAAAAATTCCAAATAACTTACAATTAAATATGTGTTTTTCATCCTGCGGTTTGCCACAATCGCACTGAACGTCATCTGTTAAACCCCATTTTACTAAATTATGTTTCGTTCTGGCTGTACCGCTACGTAATCTGTTTAGTGTTCTCCATAGATCATAGTTCAGGCAAGCGCCTTTTGGGAGAGACTCTTTTGGTTTCCCTTTCGTGCGTGTACTCCACATCCGAAGCCTTTCAGCGTGATCTTCGTGTTCGAGGTCCTCCACCGTGGCTAGAAAGCTACGACGGGATTTTAGACGGCTTTCAGCTAGCTCTTTGTATCCATGTAGGGGATGGCGATTGTCATGGCTAGATTTCCATTTTTCTTTTTTTTCTGCTACTGTTCTTCTGATATCAGGTGGTGCTATGCCGCTTAGTTCGTATAGTATACGAACCGCTGTTGGTTTTAAGCAGCCAGTGATTATTCTGCATACTTCGTTAAGAGCAGTATCCACCTTTTTTGCATGAGCAGATCGACTCCAAACCGGGCACGCATATTCTCCAACAGAGTAGCAGAGTGCGACGGATGACGTTCTTAATACATTTGGTTTGGCTCCCCAGCTACAATTTACTAGTTTCCGTATAATACTTGTTCTTGAGATAATTTTCGCTTTTGTGGTCTCGCAATGACGTTTGAAAGTAAGAGACCTGTCAAATATAACACCCAGATATTTAGGGTAGTCAGTGTGGCTCAGTTTAGTTCCGTTCCATTGAAGTTGTAATTGGCGATTTGCATTTCGATTTCTGAGATGAAAGGCGGTTGTTTCGGTCTTAGCCGGATTAGGCTTCAGCTGATTAGCGAGGTAGTATAAGTTTATGGTTTTGATTGCTTTGTTTAATGTATTTTCAACTTCTTCAAAGGTCTCATGTTGGGCCACTACTGCGTGATCGTCTGCATATATGAAATGTTTAGTGTCCTTCCCAATTGGTTGGTCGTTGGTATAGATATTGAATAGAGTTGGAGCTAAGACACTTCCTTGAGGTAGTCCGTTTTTCAGTCTCCTCCATGTGCTGTTCTTCCCGAGTAATTTTATAATGTAATGTGACATATTTGTTATCCTAAATTCCTAACAATCGCATTAAAATGTTGAAAAAAATAAAGTTAATATTTTTATTTTTGAGCGCGCCATGATAGTTATTAATATAGCGAATATTACATTTTATTAAGGAGCGGAAACTTACTGAGGTTTAAAAAATTTCAGAAAAGAGCGATAACGACACAAACATTTTTAAGCAGTTGTATAATACAAAACATTTACAGGAATGCTACGGGAAAAATATGTCATCACGATGATCAAAATGAGGATGATTTGAATTTATTATTATGTAAATGTAAATTTTTAATTCATATATTTAACTAACTAATTTATATTTTTATTTCTTACACTGTTTTATTTCTCGTCGATAAATTAAATCTACAAATGTTCTCTTATAAAAACAAATATTCTTAATTATGTAAAATTTAGTAATTTAATATTTTTTGTGAATTCACAGTCTGATGAAATTTAAACTGTCATCTTTAGTTCGGTACTTATTAAGCGTTTTTACCACCGGCTCGAGAGAAAATAGACAATAATGTTTACGCTGCCTAGCCGTTCTGGTATGGGGTAGAGAAAAGAGTTGAGAAACATACTGGAGTCGTCAAAGTTATTCATATTTATGAGTTTGCTGGGTACCTCGGTGATTGGCTGTTAGAGTAAACAGCTGGCCAGCCTCGCGCATGGGTTTCGGTTACCAACTGGCCACTTACTCAGAAACCCATTTTTTCGCATGTACCCTAAAACAGGATATCCCCGTGTCATGCTGGAGTGGACGATTTGCGCGACAGTGCGTCTATACTTCTAACAGTGTACGGCAGATTACAAACGTACAACACTAGAGACTCGCGATCAAAAAAAATATATAATGATAATAATAATAATAATAATTAGTCGGTAGTACTAGCCGAAAAATTCGACTGTCACAAGTGATATCTGTGCCCACACTGATGTCAAGAATTCGCGGAGATTCGCAACTTTTCCGTTGGCACGGGTATTAAGTGTTTTAAACGGAAAAAGCCTTTCTCGTGGGTTTGAAGTTCGTGACAGCCGCTGTTAAAAGTTAAAGGATCGGGTGGAGTCCTTTAATGTAACTGCTGGGGGGGGGGGGCAAGAAATTTTATTCTCGCGACTGTAAATTGTAAATTTTAAATTTAAAATATAAACGGATGATCGTTGATCGGAAACGATTTTTAGTTTCATAGAACTGACGAGGTAGAAATAAGTATCGCAAATTCCGCGCAGATAAAATTTTGTAATTTTAGAACTTTACGATACTAATCGGAAAAAAACAAAAACAAACGGAGGAAAATGCCAAAATATTCACCGTCGAAATCGGAAGAAGTTCAACTCGTCTTACGTCTGGAAATAAATTTTAGAAACACGAAGCAGGAATAGGGCAATTCGCCAGCACCCCGAGAACTGAGAATGCGAAATCGTGGACAGTTATGTTCATCTCGCGGCGCTTCCGTAATAAATAACTCGCGCTTGTGAAGCGCTCGGAGGTCGCGTACTACGGCAAATATCCTACTAGAAGAAAATGGCTACGAAAATAAATATCGCGAATCGAATTGGTTCTATGTCGTCAAATGGCGTGTGTGAGTGTGTGTGTGTGTGTGCGTACACCCATCGAAGTGTTTAGATCGCCCCTCGAATGCGATTTTGCAGGGGGGAAAAATTTTCTTTTCTTTTTTTTTCGCTTTGCAGGGAGCGCCGGCAAATACCAAGAATTAATAATAGTGCAAAAAACAAGGATATAAGATTTACCCGGTTAAAGTAGCGGAAGCGTAAAAGATGTGCAATAAGGAGATGGAAGATGCAGATTTCAGAATTCGAAGCATACAAAAAAAAAAAAAAGAAAAGAATAGAACATTTGAAAAATGACGATCAGCGTCATAAACTCAGTTGTACTCATAATGGCTGTGATGAGCAGAGGAAGCAATGGAAAATCGAAATATGGATGAAGAAAGATATGCGATTAAAACGGAGACGGATTGTAGAGGACACAGCAGAACGATTGAAGTAAATTGTTAAACCAATGATAAGAAATCAGTGTAAAGGTTAAAAACTAGGTACTTGCAAAAGCGTAAGAATTAGAAAGGGAATATGAGTAGATACGGGATTGCGATTTGGAATGGGTGTTGCGGAAAAAAGGATATTAAAAGTAAAAAATTATTCATAATTGGCCGTTGAAGCAATTGTTTTAGAATCTCATGTGAAATGCTTCCAGAGCGGGAACAATATTGTGACGGTGAAATCATTACTTTCCTTCGCGCAGAGTATTATAAGCGCAACGAAAAGAGTTTAAGAGTTAACTGGAAGTTGCAGTTTTGTGCGAAAAAGAAACATTAGAAACGGTTTTCGATGACACACAGTTGTTTTCCAAGACGACTGACGTCAAATCTACTACTGTTAAAATGACGGTAAATGAGGTCACAATCAGTTTTATGACCGTCCAGGTAAATTGACGATGAAAATTTTTTTATAGTCGCGGGGTTTACGTTTGACTGCCTATGTCCCTTCCGCGGTCAAGTATTCTGTTCGTGCTAAGTCCAGTAGTTGTGCCCCATGATAAGACCTAAATAGCGTGTTTTCCTTTCCTTCATTAGGAGTTTGACAATTTTAGCTGTATATTTACCCTGCGAAAAACTTTCATTTATCCTTCCAGGAGACTTAATACAGACACTTAAATGTATATTTTTAAAAAATCTCTCTCTCTCTCTCTCTATCTTTATATATATATATATATATATATATGTGTATATATAATATATTCACATGTGTTGAGCGGATTTATGTTACGATTGAGGAAATTAAGAGGTTTTTTCGCCGCAAACTTATAAACCTGATTGTTTTGTTTATTTTTTTTTTGCCGTTCGTAGCAATCGTCCAGTGCAATAAAAGAAGGAAAATATTTTATGATATAGAAAGAAAGTTTTTTATTTATTCACGAAAATGATAGTACATGCAGCGGTAATACCAAAGTTTTCGAGCTTTCCAAAAATTCCATTATTTAACAATATTCATATGAAAATAACTGGGTAAGTTATTTTCGTACAATAAAAGTTAACGAAAAACGTGCTGTATCTTATATAAGCTTACTTGTTTAAATACGGAAAATTGAATTAAATATGAGAGTCAACATCTGTTTTAATTACAATTTCCTGTGTCGCTAACAATTCGCTCGTCCGGACAGCTGACATATGCACTTATCATTCGAATTTCATGTGAACTTCGAATAACGAAATAATTAGTCTCTGTATTATTTGAATCTCGTCGTCTTTGTAACATCGGCCTTATTCTTTCCCAAATTTTATTTAGTTTTGCTGCTACTAACTTGGTTAGGGCTATACGCCTAATTCGCATTCAGCATAATAAGTACATAGATAAAACTGCTTACACTTCGATTTCCTGAATAGTGTTCAAAACTTCTGGTCTGTTATTATTTTCTCTATCGACGATCATTGTTTTCCTTTTAAACTTGTTTAATTTCAAGCTTGTTTAATTTCAAGATTGTTTAATTTCAAGCTTGTTTAATTTCAAGATTGCTTAATTTCAAACTTGTTTAATTTCAACATTGTTTAATTTCAAACTTGTTTAATTTCAACATTGTATAATTTCAAGCTTGTTTAATTTCAATATTGTTTAATTCCAAGCTTGTTTAATTTCAAGATTGCTTAATTTCAAACTTGTTTAATTTCAAGATTGTTTAATTTCAAACTTGTTTAATTTCAAGCTTGTTTAATTTCAAGATTGTTTAATTTTAAGCTGGCTTTGTATTTTTGAATTTTGTATCCAGAATTTTCGATAGTTCACCCCTTTGGTACTATAGAGTGGTTATCGGCATAACACAGGCTTGAAATTTTCTTTCTGAGTACCAATGTTCCTCCAGGCCTGCCATCATCTAACGCTTCCTTGATTGCCCATTCCTCGTCCGGATTGAAAGATACACTCTTGTCGGATTGCCTGTACGCATTTATGTCTTGTTTCATGCGGGGTTTTCTTTAATCCGATTAGGAGATTTTTTCTAACGTCTAGGATTCGATTAGTGCTATCGAAAAACATTTTTCATAATCCGAGAGGAAAAATAAATTCTCGCGCTGTCTCAATAACTTGTTTAAGATTTAATATCGGCTCGGCTTACTCAGCTGCTGTCAGCGACAAAATGTACCCTTCGATTGCATTACATTTGGCATCACCTTGCTGTGGGTGTATTAAAGCGATGATTCTGTAATGAGACAATTCAACTTCGGTTCCTCCTTGAGTGACAAGATATAAAGTGATTTGGTGTAATTTGATGGTCAACGTCGCTGATTCATATGTTGATGCAAAACACCGTGATACGGTATATTTTCGCCTTGGTTATATACAGCTTATAGGAAACAACTATTTAGACAATACAACGAACATGGTAATATTTTCAATGGACCGATGACTCAGTAACCAATGAAACAAAATCCAGACGCCACAAAATATCCACACATTATTGCAAATATCAGTAGAAAGGCCAAGGAACGTAGTGTTTTCGTAACGTACAGTTCGTTGATAAGAATCGCTGGGAACTGCGTAAAGTTTTCAGACACGAACGGATACACTTAAGCACTACGTTCAATAGCCGATTACCGAGAGGAAACTGAAATCAGAAACATACAAATTAAATGCGAAAGGAGAAACCCCCATGGATTTAAGTGGAGTATCTATGCAAACATTGTCAACTCTGACTAACATATTAGCGCTGTTGAGAAATAATTCGCACCACTTCGTGACTTCTCTTAACCAGTTGTTCGCCTATAACATCAACAACATGTATTTTTACACGCACACACACAAACACGGATTAGCCGCGTGTTTTTTGCCTGCTGCATTTTTTAAAAAAAAATTTCGTTAATTTTGACGGATGAGCAGTTTACCGCGGGCGTGCAGTTTCTCATCGTGTTCGTATTTACTTTCCCCATCTTTTTCCTGATTTTCTTTCTTATTAGTTAAAACTTTTTAATCATTTTAATTGCTTCTTTATACCCGTTTTCTGTCATAGCTTTTTTAACATTTACCATTTTCGTTTCAATCTTTTCCAACTCGTGTCGCATTATTGACTTGTTTCAAACATTAAACTTGCGTCAGTTTCTGAAATAGTACTTCTAATGAGTCGGTTTTTTCTCATTCGAATTTTACTAAAGAAGTCAAACTATATACGATATATTAACCATCGATACAGCTATGAAATAATTTAGAACTTGACGCAATTTAAAGTATGTATAAAAAATTATACTGCATTATATACCGCTTTATTATAATGATTTACCGTAAAGACTTTCGAATAACCGATGTTGTTGGTTCGATTATTATTAGACGAGTTAGTTCAGTTCAGTTCAGTTTCTGGTGCAGCTTCGGTTTAGTTCAATTTTCAGATTATAATTTATAAATGAATCGGTTTTGGAGTAAATAATGTGTATTATTATTCTAATTTGATAATTTCAGTACTGCTGTACAAAGGACGACGAGTTAAATTTAAACTTTCAGTTTCAATTTGCTGATGTGCAAGGGGTGTTGCTGACATTTCTGAACTGAGTACGTATGTTTTCTTTCAATTATATTAGTGTAGAGGCTTAGTCTAGTACCGGCGGTTTCTTCCAAAAAATCTGCCGAGGATCGAATTGAATTAGAATTATACTTCGAAGTTGGGGAAATATTAGCGATGCAAATAAAAGTGGAAAAACTAATCTGATTTTCTACGGCGGTCTTAAATTTTTTTAAAATCACCTACGATGGCTGAAAAAAAATCGAATGTTTCCAAGCTATCGAATTAAAAGCTCTTATGATGTCAGCGTGCAATCGAGTTCTATGAACGACATACTTGATGGCGTCAAATGAAACAAAATCTGAATGAGCTATTTTCGATTTTGAAAGCACAGACTAACGAATTTGATTCGCGCTGCTTTCAAGATTTCGATGATTGTATTTCAGATCAATTAGTAAAACGTTGTTATTCGAATAAAACAAAGTAGACAACCGTTTGCCAAAAGTGGAGAAACATGCAAATTTTTAATGTTCTACGATGAAAAAGCCAACATTGCGGAATCACTTCCCTGCGCTCTTCCACATTTTGCATTAGAAGGGCTGTGCAAATGTTCCTTCGCTAACAAAAAATTTAAAAAGTGCCTTAAAAAATGTTTCGGAGATGACAAATGATACGCGGTGTTTAAAGAGGAAAAATTTGTCGAATATAAGAAAATCGGTGGTAATCTAGCTAGAAAATATGTCGAATGTCAAAGGAAAGAAGCCAACCGAAACGAATCTCGGAAGAATAGTGCGGTGAATATTGTTTGTTCTAAACCTGATTACGATGAAGCCGTATTCAGCACACTACAACAAGTGCACAAGGCTTGAAGAACTAGTTAAATATTTTATTAGAGGGTAATACTCGTAGATCCCGATTTCAAATGGTTAATTATAAAAATAGGAGAGTCGGAATTATGGAGTTAACTAAAAACCTGCAATCGGTGTACATTTGATGTTTTATACGAGAATTAAGTGCAAAACCGGATTCTCTGTTCCGAGTAGTTGTTGATACGGAAGACTTTGTTTTTTTTTCGAATTTAATCGCTGGAAAGAATAAAACTGAAACGTCTTGATTGTGGCGATGCAAAATCATTGCGAGTTCTGCGTTTAACACGTCAAGTGTCTTACTACAAAAATACATTTTACAATTCCCCAGAGTGTTTGTACCTATAGGTCAGGTTATCAATTAATGATGCTATTAAATCTATTATACATACGTGTATATATACGTGTAGAATGTTACACAATCAAGTAGCCGAGCAACTGAAGATGTATTTATTAAATTATAAAAAAAAACAAAAAACGAAAATATCTAATGGATAATATAAATAATAGAAAGGGATAATCATTAAGTTTCATATAAACGAACCAGGCAATTGTTGCTAACATTAAATATATAAGTTATATTGAGGTGGAAAGATGATCTTCCCTGAATTATATTATAATATTAAGCTATTGTGAAGTTATTAATAAATGATTAATTGCAATGGCTATTTATTTATTTGTTATTATTAACGAGGTACATATTGCCTGGAGCTATTACCTCGGATGAGGTTATTTACATTTTAAGGTTTATAGTGTTAATGAATTTAATTAATCTGTGTGAACTATTTATATTTAAATTCGCGGAGTGATGTAAGTGTGGACTGTTGGAGCTCAGCACTGTAGATCGGGCATTCAGTGATAATGTGTTTGACTGTGATCTGGCAGTTGCATTGAGTGCAGGCTGGAGGCTCCTGGTGGTTCAGCAGATATGCGTGGGTGGTTAGAGTATGACCTAGATAGATTCTGTTCAAGGTCGATTCGATATTAAGGTTTGATGCAACTCTGCCTATAAAGTCAGTCCAGTCAGTAATCGTCCGTTTGATTGTCAGTAGTTTGTTCGGATGGCTGCTGTTCAACTCGATCTCCCAATCGGACATTATTTTGGATTTTGCGTATGTCTTCAGTTCGCTTGGGTGTAACATTGGTACGGCGGCGTTAGTCGATAGCGTGGGAAGGTGATCAAAGATCATGGTGTAAGTGGTGCCCTCATGGCGGTTTGGACTCCACACGGTGGATCGGCGGAAGGCATGCGCTTAAGTAGGTAATTCGGGATGTCTAGCGTAGATTCGTCTTGACATTTGAAGTAGCCTTGAGCAGCGAGAGTACCGTCTTTATGTAATGGGTTCGATAGACTGTATATGCTGTGGTTTGGATGGTTCGGGTAACTTGGAAATAGCGTAATCGACCGATACTGTTTGCCGGCAGTATTTCAGGGGGCATACCGGGAGCAGGCGTAGTTCGGAAGGCTCGTAGAGCTATACGGAGGCCGCCCGAATTTTGGATCGTGTCAAGACTTTGGAGCAGGCCTTTGGAGGCGGATGAGTAGACGATACAGCCGTAGTCGAGTTTTGGTCGGATTAGGCTTTTGTATATTCTTAGTAATCTGGAACCCAGCTGGGTCCGAATTGCCTGTTGTTCAGCATCTTCAGTATGTTTAGTGCGGAAAGGCTTCGATTTTTCAAAGATAGGATGTGGTTTCTCCACCGAAGTTTTTATCAAAGATTAATCCGAGAAAACGAGCTTCTTCCGAAAACTTTAGTTGTTGGCTATTTCATTTGTTTTTTATAGCTAATACAACCGTAATATAATTGTTAATTAGAATGGATTTATGTGAGATGAGTTTTAAAGTGGATCTAACAGTTTCATTTCGATTTTTAATTTAGTTTCATCCTGTGCCAGCCTTTTAGTTTAAATATATTCATGTTATCAGTAATTATTATAGTGTATGCTTTGTGTTAAACCACGGCTTGCGTACCGTCGCACATTTGTGGTTTACCGATTGTAACTGATAATAATAATAATAATAATAATAATAAAATTCGATTTGATTTGATTATCTGACGAAAATTCTTTACGCGCGACGCAGTGTAAAAGAAGGACTTGACTCTGGATGTAAATGTAAAGTAAAGGGTGCTTCTCGGCTGATTTTGTCAGTAATTTCGGGACACAAAGGATGCGATGGTATATCGATAATGAAGCTGAATGAAAAACAGCCCAAATTCCAGAATGCTAAAAGAGAGCAGCTATTTCAGTACGGTTTAAAAATGGTATACTATATCGGATAGAATGCCGATTACCGAGAAATCTGTACTTTCAGCGCTCTATTTAAAGTGTACACAGATGATTAATTTTCGGTTTGAAATGTGTACCGGAGCAATTTTGAAAAATTGCTTGAATTTAGTATTCAAAAGGGGTGTCTCTAGACGATTTTCGTGATTTTTGAAAATACTCTTCGGGAATGCGGTGCAAGTAGAGTTGTTTTCAGATTACTAAATAATTTTCGGTTCACTATGAATAGTTCAAAGTTTCATCGGAGGGGTATACAGGTTTTTTGTATCACTATATGTGTTGGAAATTTTGTTCTTAATTTATCCGCAGAATTATATGCATATTGCAAAAAGTTTCCAGAAATTTTCCGTCGGACAGGCCAAGGAAGTGGCGAATATTGGAAAAAGTCAAAAGTTAGCTTGCAGATAGGACAAAAAAATAAGGGGGGCTTCTTTGATATATCGGGTGCTAGTGTGCGACTATGAGTTGTTTTTAATGTAAGAAAAGGATAAAGGGTTTTATCCGTATAATAATTTACTCTGTTGTCAATGGAAGTTTGTAGAAAGACGAGAAAAAGAGGCTACTATGATCATATTATTCATTGTAATGAAAAGTATCACCTACTGCCATTGGTGTTATATGAAAAACCCGGTTGGTTAAAGGAAGCGTAGGTAAAAGAAAGCTACACAGTGTGGGGAGCAGACCTACAAGGATGGTGCCGATGTTCACAAGAGAACTTATATAATGTCGCCATTGATCAAGAGTTAAGATGGCCTTACATTGATCGTCAAACTTCGGTCGGAAACCGGGTAAATAATAAGAAACAGGCCCTCGGCAAGAGACCTAGTTATAGACAGCCGCTATCAGGTTATCTTCTTTGTGTAGTTATGGGGGTTCTTATTTTTAAAAGTTACTGTTTTACCGACGTTATAGAATTCTTTATTCCATTCTGATAATGAACGGTATTGAAGAATTTTCCCGAATTGTAAATTATCTAACACCATTCCGTATCACGCACAAATTAATGGGATAAGAAAGAATCATTCAAATTTCGTAAGTAAACATGCGTGATTAGCGGCGACCAACAACTCTTGATCTGGTGACTGTCGAGTGTAAATCTCGCTGAATTATTTTTTTTCCACTGGCAGATACGGGCAGGGGCGAAATCGAGATCTAGATTTTGTTCCAAAGAGAAAACGTGTATGAATGCGGCAAGAAAAGTAAAAGACGATGTCCTAATATTATAGGGATTAGTTAAGAAATAAAAGTTAGCAACTAGCCAGAGACTGGGGAAAAAAATGTTGATGGGGCCATATTATCAGTAAAAACTCCATCAGAATAGTGATAAATATGCGAAACCGACTAGAACCGGCTGTCGTAAGGGATAACTGTTCTGTGTTTCAAGATGGAAAAATCCACGTGGTAAAGTTGCTAGTTTTAGACTTACCCCGTGCACACAACTATTTCCAGACTTTCTACATACGTGATGTTAAAAAAAGAAAAAACCATGAGTTGTGTTTTATTAACAATTAATTTAAAAATATGTATATTTTGAAAATGTGCTACCTTTTTAATGTAATATCGTTTTATTACAATAATTTGTCTTAAAGGCTGGTAAAATTTCGTCGGTTCCTACAGGTAGCCAATAAGAGCCTCAGTACAGTTTTCAAAATTCACAAACAGTAACCGTAGAATTTATTATTATTCTAATTCATTCCGATGCTGCGCATTCAACTGACGATTTTCTCGCGAATTTGCCGGTGAAAACTATTCAAGCTGGTATTTTTTCTTTATTCACGTTGCCCCTAGTCTGCATGTAAGACTTCGTACTAGCCCGGTTAATCGCGCTTATTTCCGTAACTGCATTCGAAGAAATGTGTTCTCCCCCCCCCCCGGGGGGGTTTACAAATCTTTCCACGGAACGATGCAAAAGAATCATTTCGACGATCACCTTTTTTAATAGATGTTTTTCTTTCGACGGCACCCGTTTTTAACTACTCCATGTTGGTCCATCGTACTGCCTCCTAAGTAATTTCGATATTCCCTTCTAGACCGTTAAATGTCAGGCCTCGGCGCAGGTTGACCGCGTGAATAATTACGTTTTAGACGAACGGCGAAGCTGGTGAAAAGTAGCACCGAAAATTTCCGGCTACGACATTTAAAAGGTACACACACTGTTAACGGTTCTCGTGCTCCGGAATAACGGCCTAGAAGTAATTTCTGAGCCGACGTGCTTTATGTTGCCGAAACCGTTTGTAATTCGAAACGTGACGTTTTATTGAGCCACTGCCGTAATTACACAAGGAAATAAAAGAAAGACAGCGATGATTGCTGTAAAATTTTCGTTATTTTTGAGACATCGAAAACGACACCATCTGAAAATCAAGTTTTTCTATATATTTCCGCGCACGAAATTGCGCTTCTGCTCGAACCTCTTCCGATAAGCCGTTAATCATCGAGAAATAGAGGAATTTCTTTTAAAAGCGACTCCGAAAACCTCTCTACGTAGCAATTATTAAATTGTAATTAAAAATTCAGCCATGAAAATCATTTTATTCTATGCACTTCCTTTTAAATGTGCCTAGAATGGAATGCTCCGATGTAGATTTCTAAAAGTCAAAAAAATTTCCCCGTAATAAGAAGCTAATTTTGTAATTTCTTTAAAAAAAGTTCACAAAATACGAGGAAAGAGAGTGGATTTTTAGAAATTTTCCGTATTCCAACGTGGTATCTGGAGGAAATTTCATTCGTAAACTGCCCCCCTCCCCCCGAACATAGGTCACAACTATGTTCGGAGTTTTTGGCGGAACGAACAGCAAAGTTCCGGAATATTTTCATCTGATGAGATGTTAGAGCGAAGAAATTAGATTTCGAATTGATAACGTTTTTAGTTTTAACAAAATAGAAAGTTGTTTTTTTTTGTTTTTTTGTTTTTTTTTTATATAAACATATAAATTGTGTGTTTTATTAGTACGTAAGAGAAATAAATAAATCAGAAAACAACGTGAACGCAATTTTCGATTTAAGAGGAATATTTTATTCCATTTTATTCGAAAATTTCTTCGAATATTTAGAAATTTTTTTAATATATTCATATATGTAATGTATTTTAAGAAACACACCATTTAGCTGGATTTCATGCCGATGGTTCACCGCAAAGCTGGAACAACCGAGTTCCTCATACAATTTCTTACAAAAGTTGCGTAATATTTTAATCCCCGTTAATTTTCCACAGATACACTCTCTCGTTGTCCATTTCCGTATATACACATTTGAAATAACTATAAGTGTACTCTCTTCCTTGTACGAAGTAAAGAAAGTATTGTGATCGCGAAAAATGTTTAATGCCATATTTCAAAACGGATGACCATCTCCCTGATTACTTCTCTTTATACGGAAGATAGAAAAAAAAAAAGGAAGTACTGTATTTGTAGAGTATTTTGAATCTCACGTTTCAACAACAAAAATATATATTTTTTAACCGTCATTCCTCGATTCATTTTAAGTCGTTTTTTCGCGACGTCTGTGCGCATGTATGTGTTTATCGCGCAGAATTCAAAAACAGCCGGTCGTAGAAGGTTGAAACTTTGCAGGTAGGACCATCATGGCATCTAAATCTACACTTGCCTTTTTAGTTAAAAATCGGTTGAGCTCCCGTACTTCCCCTATAAGGCTACAGCTGTACCAGTTTATCACGCATACATATATTATAGGCCTTCTCGTAGTTTATGATTTACCCTTTAAAATCCTAGTTGTTTATTTTCTAATGTTTGTGATTTCAGATCTTGGAGGACGAAGCCTCTCTCTCTTTCACATACTCGCATAAAGAAGTATTGGAATTTGGCCACGACAGATATTTTATTTTCAGAAATATAAATAAATTTTAATAAATCACCGACATGTTTCAGGAATTCACGATGTCCTACGATTACCCGTACTGTCACATCATCCGTTTCATTATCGAAGGTGGGAGAGCATCTTTAAAATATAGGGGACTTTTTTTGTTTTTACAACTCATAATAGGGCTTTAGATACCGACGCAATTTGCAAGGCCGGTATTTTAAAAATTTTCTCTCAATGTTAGGAATTTTAAAACACACCGCTGCATTAACAACCGACGAAATGCACGCTTACGATTATATCCGTTTGTTTCGAGTTTTATCCCCGAGAAGCATACCTTCTTTTTTTTACTTTTTCTTTCGCCTTAACCACCTGAATGTATTACGCTAAGATTCTAAAGCGATAGAAGATGGAAAGAATAAATAGAAAGAAGTAAGAGTACTATTATTGATGGAGCTTAGATTTTCGAATAAAAAGGGGCAAAAAAGCATACTATAAACAAACGGAAGTACCACGTGTGTATTCGACGAATTAGGAAAGTCTGGAGAATTTTAAGATTAAATGAGAATTTTTCTAAACGAGGAAAATAGAATTTAACATTTTGCCATACTACTATCTCGTATGTGCTAACAAAAATTGATATCGTTCACTATCCATTTTGAAACCATTCAAAAATTGAACTTCAGTTCCGACAATGATGTCGATCTGTTTATTTAATAATGACGCTGTCTACTAGATCTGGGGGAACCAAAAAAACAACACAAACCGCTTCTATTTTTATTAGATATCCGTTGGAGTATGATATTCGAGCTACGATCAAAAGGGTTTGCCAATGCGCACGCGCTAACCGTGCGTGTTAAAATCAATAAAAAAACCTTAGGCTAGCTAATAAGCGATCCCGACACAAATAGGGTAACTCTGGTTTTGCTTTTGTTTTTGGTTTTTTTTTTTTTTCGCGTTGTTGCTACCGGACTAGTGACAATGCGTATGAGAAATAATTCAGCTCCGTGACCATATATCGGTAAAGGCCACTCACCAATAACTTCCCGATTGCAATAGAATTCTGAGTGCGTCGATGCATCGCGCAGAATCTGAAAAAAAAACGGTTTTTAGAACGCGAAAAGTCTTTCTCCGTCAATTTTTCAACATTCGACCAAATTACGTCAAGAGCCACTGAAATACGTCATTATTAAATTGCGATTAATTTTAAGGAAATAATCAAAATACCCTGATTTTTCGTAATTACTAAAAATACTGCCGAACTAGTTTCTCTACAAAATCTATCGACCACGATTCTACGGCATTTAATTAAAATCGAAATACTGTTAATATCAAAATTTAGCGTTAATTGTCTATTGTATTAACAAAAAGGAAATTCACGAATCGCTGCTATTTACACGTGTTGATGGGTAATCGTCCGTTGCTGACAAGCCCAGGGCTAAAAACCCAAACAAGAGAAAAAAAAAATCACGCAAATTACACTTTATAATTTAAAAATCAGGATTTAATTATTACACATTCGGGTGCGTTTCGAAGTCAATAACTTAAAGGCTTCAAAATTAATATTCCTGCTCCCTATAGTAGTGCTGCATCTGTTCTCTCCTTTCCTTTGTTTATCGCTCCCCTTGTATCCTTCATTGATGCGATATCTGACCGCATACGAATTTAAATAATTAATTCGGCAATACTTTTCTTTCTTGTCGAACCTGGGTCAATGTTTTTTTAATAATGGAAAAAAAAAAAAAAATTGTTGCGCGTGAACTTTGACTATTATTTGTTCAAACGCAAACGTATCCCAATCCATAACAATTATCGGTTTGCTCTGTCGTGTAATATCTTCGGTTAGTTCGTTTATCAAAGCATAGGTTTGTGGCATTTTTTGAAGCTACACATGGCGGGTGGGGTGGAAGCCATAATTAACTCTACAAACCACTTTTTTAAACATGTTTATTCTCAAAAAATGCATGTGATATGTAAAGTAAGCGACATTTCAGACGTTTTTCTGTCTCTAGACAAAAAACAAAACATTTATTCACTAAATTAGCAAAAAAAAAAAACTTAGAAATTTAAACAGAAAATGATATAATTACACGTAGCAAAAAAAAAATTAAAATCAGATAAAAACTCGCAAAAATTAGTGAAAAAAATTTAGAAATCATGCAAAATGTTACATTATATTTGCTTGCAGTAAAGAAACTCCAAAATTTTGACGATAAACGATACATTTACGTTCAGTATAATAGAATTTAGACAAATACGATTTCATTGTGATTAGCGCTTCTATGCGACGTAAAGTACACATATTTGGTAATCTGTTAACAATCCCTCTACTCATTTAGAATGCTTATTGACATGGTTAGTGTGGTGTTTGAACCGGTTTCTGTTCCAAGGCAGAATAAAAACCATTCCCTTTACAACTTCTATGCCCCGTTCATAAGCGTTTTTTAGACAACCTCACTAATGCGTGCGCTAGGGGAACTTCAAGCAATCGTTTAAAATTATTTTTGAACCCCATCAGTCTTCTGTAGTTTAAATTGTAATTTTCGAAAAAATTCTTCTCAAAAAATGTTCCCTATTGATATCTCATCTTCTTCATCTTATCCTCAATGCCCGTAGATCGGTGGATAACCTTTTTATGATGTTCGATCTTGTTAATCAAACTACGCATTCGAATTCCCTTAATTCGCGGTCTTTCTTTTTAAATTTGTATAATTCGCTGCTCTTGTATCTTTTATTATTTGCTCGATGAATGTTTTCCTGGGTCTTCCTCTGCAGCGTTTGCCTTCCATGCCTTCCATTATTTTTGTACTAGCATCTGATTATGACGGAATAAATGTCCTATCCGCTTAACTCCTCTTCTTTTTAATGTATTCGTTAGAGTTCTCCATTCGCCGTCTAGTTTTCTTTTAGTAACTTTTCATTTGTTATATTCTCCATCCAGCTGATTTTTTGCATCTTATGCCAGCAGTACGTTTCGAAGGCTTCACAATTCGATTATACATTTACTTGTTTATCATAACCCATACAGCAATATACTCCAAATGTACAAAAACGCCTCTTAGTTTCTACACTTTTTGACGTCAGTAACGATTTCTTTTTTTTATTTGCTAGATTAATTTTATCTCTCTATCGCTTCTCCCGTCCCCTGGGTTATTATGCTTCTAAAGTATCTGTGGCTATTAACTTGTTTTAGCGTTTTTCCATTAATTTTTATGTTTACTTCCTTATCACATTTCATCACCACTGTCTTCTCTTCGTTTATCGACATATTGTATTTTTCAATTACTTTTGCCAAATATTGTATTGATTATTCCAATTTTTTTCATTATTCCCCACGCGATTGCTATGTCATCGGCGAATCGTTCTTACACCTCCTACCGTTCTTATATCTAGTGTATAATCGCAATCTTCGGCTGTGTATTCAAATCCAACTCCGCGCGTAGCTCTCCGAACACACAAAACAACAGAACTGAACACGGTGCGCATGCGCGCAATTAGCGAATTTCGGAGTTGAGATATACTAAAAGCAACCTCCGTCACAGGGAAAATCTGACTGCATCCGGAATGACAACATTCACGTTCGTTGTGTAATGTCTTTCACAGAGTTGAGATATATGTTAGATTGCGCCGGAGAGAGGATGTTACCCATGTCTAATACATAGTATGTGGGAAAAAACGGCAGAAGTTTTGAGGTTGGCAGAATGGGCAGACTGTATAAAATCGCGGGACAGGGTTATGTGTCCTGTTCACAGCCGACTACTCAGGGGCAGAACGCTGCACGAGACATGTTTTCTCCTGGCCATCACGGCTCTGTTGTGGCTTTAATGGATCTTGGTTAGGCGTTTTTTTTTTCTTTTTTCTTTTTCGAACACATTCACCGAATGACTACACACCATTTTTCGACCTTTTTTTCTTTAGCTCGGCGGTTTTTCTTCTATGCATCTTATAAAGCTCGATTGTTTTTAAATTTTTTCAACACTTTTCCATTTCATTCCTTTTTGCGTTATAACGATGAAGGTCATTCAATCGAAATCCGTCAGCAGTCTATAAAAATTTGACCTCTTTTTTGCACGGAAATTTACTTTGCATTTTAAAACTGTCCCCTGTCGTTATTTTCAATTCTTTTCCTTCGTATTCTTAGTCGTGTTATATCTCTCTTTTTTTTCTCTTTTTCTTCTTTTACGGCGTTTTATTTCATTTATATTTAATTTTATTCATTTATATTTCTGCTGTAGCTGGGCTTATTTTATTTCAGTGACCATTTACCATAAGTTGGAAAGTACAATTTTTTGCGCTTAATATTATCTAGTTGTTACATAATTTTTTCAGCGACGCTTTCGTATTTATTTTTCTGAAATTTTTAAACAGCGCTTTCGTCTCTCTAATATTTCACTCATCCTCTAAGGCTAAAGTTGTAATGTATCCCAAAAAATCGTAACTGAAAAACTTCAAGATCATGTAGCAAGTCCAAAAAGAAAAACAAACACCGCCTCACGCAAAGGACTCGTTCAGTGCGACAACTCATTACTCTGCCCTTGCATGGACAGATCATGATCACGATATTTCCACGAGGGATTCACGACTCATTGATGATGATCATCGATTTCAGTTCATTTAGACGGCTGAAGAGTACTTTCGAAAAATGAACTAGTTAATTAAATCGACAATACGTAAAACAATGCATACAAGATACATTTTTGAAAATGTCGTAAAAAAAGTAGCAAAAAAAGTAGCAAAAAAAGGGGAAAAAAAGGATAATTCCACCAACATCGTACCCAGACGTATAAAAGAAAAAGCTAAAAAAAAAAAGAAAAAAAGAAAACAAAATAAACTAAAACACGCAGCACGTTACAAACGCAGGTGTTCAGAACAGCGGACGTCCCCCTACAAGTACATCGATAACAATAGTAGAACAACCTCCGGTACAAACCTAGCAGGAAAATCTAGTACTTATATCGGACTAATAAGGCTGAAAATTAAATTCATCGTGGGCTCGATTCTTCCGTACGGTCTTTTTCAGGAAATATCATTTATCCCCAGCTTCAAGCCGAAAATTCTCTTCTACATCACACGGTCCGTGAAGGAGAACTTTTCGGTCTGGCATAAAGTGCGCTGTTACAATTTCTCCTTTTAGAGTTCCGGGCCACATCTTAGGAACGAAACTGCTACATTCAACACTATATACGTATATATATATATATATATATATATATAATCTGTGTCGTGTACTCTACGCATAAATACAATTCAGATTCCCTACCGTGACTGTTAGGCTTCTTTTGGACACGTCCGGCTACGGAATCTGTGTCTTAAGCGGCTTTAGGTTCAGATTATCGTAGTAGAGTCATAAGTGCGCCCCGAAACAGCAGTAATTTGCGATAGCTTCTTTCCTCTTCTTGCTACCCTACTGTGACGAATTGTCCCGGGATATTGTACTCTTTTGCCTCGATAGCTCTCCTCATTTGTCTTCTAGCGCGCGAACTAAAACGAGTATTACCTACATAAAATCGACTAAAATTAACCCCCTTTTTTATATATATATATATTATATACATTCACATTGGCTTTGATAGACAAGCGAAACATTTTCAAAAAGGCCAAGTACAATATGCAAATCAAAAATTTACCAAATTGAATATTTTACTAGACGCATAGGTTATAAAACCTTTTACGTAAAAAATGCTTGTTATCAGGTTCGAAAGCGGAAATAGAAAATCGATTAACATCGTACTTTCATTCGGTCAGCGATATACGCTGCCGGTTTGAACACAGTAGCGGCTTTTTAACTGTCCAATTTTTCTTAATCTTCCCGCTGCTACAGATAAATTAAACCCCGAAGCGAAACTATCTAATTATTCGCAATAATACAAGCAATGTACATAGTAATAAATTTTTGCTGATAGAACAATTTCAAGTACTGAAAAGGATGCAATTTAATAACGCGCGTAATTTTCTGCAGGTAGTCGGGCGTTATTATTAATTATTATTAGCCGGTATATTATTCGAAAGCGGGGAATTTCACGAATTCAATCGCTGAATGGACTTACATTCTCGGCTTGCCAGCTTTTTTCATTCTTCTTTCACGATGTGCCGGCGGTCTGTTTAGAACGGATGAATTCGGACTTGGCTAGCAAAAGCGTCTGTGTACGCGTGTATCACTATCGAATGCTGAAACGGGAAATCGTCAGCAGCAGCTTTCGTATATATTAATGTATTAGCGCTGTTTACCACGGAACAATGACTGGCAGTGCCGAAATTTATAGTGTAGACTTTTTGAAATGCTCTACGTTCGGTTAATGAGAAATTGTAAAGCTGCTACGAGCTCGATGTAAAAAAGCCCGAGTCGCTGCTCCACTAATTAATATCGAAGGCTTCCAAATACACACCAACACAAACGGATATATATATATATATATGTGTGTGTGTGTATTACTTTTAAAGGGCTATTCGGTATTTTAAAGGTTCAAAGGAAGCGGCTGCCGATTTTCAGTATGTACGGCGGCAGTGGAACTTTGTAAATGATGAAAAGTGCCCGGTTAAGAAGCAGATCGGCGCGAACGATAGCTGTATGCACAGCTGGACGTGAGTGAGCGAGCGAGAAGGAAGAAGATGAGGAATTGAATAATTAACAAAGGCTGCATTTCCAGTTGGAATGATTTCGTTCAGCGTAGAAAGCATATTTGGAGACCGAATAGAGAGTACTGCGCTGGAAAAGAAGTAAGCGCTGGTTGCCCGCGTAAAACTTAAACATTGCGCTCATCTTTGATGGCCGACGTCGTCGTCATCGTCTAGTCGATGTCGTCCTCGTCCGATATACAAAACAGTTGCTGGTAACGGATGCAAACGTGTGGCGGTTCGGGGGCTACACGCAGACCTGTAGATGAAAGAGCAGCTATCAGGGTGTGTTCTACTTACAAAATCGACAGCTGCGGGTATTTCGGGTTCGTTAAAAAGCATCGTCAAATGGGATTACGATTCGGAATTCTCTGTTTACGCCACAGTTGCGTGCAGAGCAGTCGATGGAGGCTGATTAAACTGAGAAAGCTCGGCTGAATGAGGGAACCGCGAACGAACTTCGGACTGAACACGAAACCGAATAGTTAGGTAAACAGATATAAAAGGCGCCATAAAACTAAGCGACAAATGCTCGGAATACGAAGTGGTAGCCCCGGTCACCAATGTATCAGCAGAAAACGAACACTGACGCCGTTACCACTGGAAGCGCGCATGCCCTCCCCGCACGTTACATGTATCGCGCTTAATAACTGAAATAATTAGCGCGTACGATTACCTAGATTATCGAAACTTCTTTCTTCGAGGAGGAGTTTAAATCGAACGATTTCCGAAAGGAAATTACGTCGTTTAAGGTCGTTTTCCTTTCCTACCATTTCGTTTCCCAGAATATTGAAACGATTGGTCAGTCACTAAAAGAGTAAAAAAAAAAAAGCTTATTTTACATATATTGTAGAGCGTTTTAACAGAACGCATAATATACATATATTGTATATTATATATTACATTGTAAACATTATAAACATGTAGATGCATATGTAAAAGTTATCGGAAAATGTTGTGCGACCGACAGTGTGCACGTGCCTGAGATCTCCTATTTGTCGGTTCGGCCGCTTCGCTAGTGAAATGCCCATGCGTGAATGAAAATGATAACGATTGGTCACCGATAAGACAATGGAAGAAAGATTCGAGGAGGAGGTACGATCAAAAAGATGCTCTAAGTCAAGTCAAGCAGTCACTTTTATAAGATGTTCTCGCGAAGAAGTTGCTGTTTTATCGTGCTCACGAGCTCATATGACTTCAAGAAAACATAACATTTACATCGTGAAATAGGCTGGTCCCGTTCCGTACAATTGCGAAGTCAAATAATGGAATAAAATGAATGTTGTAGTCAAGTCGAATCATAGTCGTTTCCCGTGCCTATTTGTAACGACCGTAATTGTAGACTCGGTCGACATCGCGTTCATGTACCACATCGGCTGTAAACAGTGCTATTTTGTATTATTTGTAATTAATCGTTGTCGCTCGTTTTCGTTTGGTTCGCATTTAATTAATTAACGTTCGGCCGTTTGAGAAGCTCTGTAGGGATTATTGAAAATTATATATACTTTAAGAAATCGTAAAACCTTTTTTAAATTCTTAATTAATTTAGTAATATTTAAAGCAAATCGATAATTTAATCATTTAAAATCCACGATTTCAAAAGGATCTCGTGATTGGCGTATCTCGAAAGACTTCCCATAACGAATAAGATTGTTACAATACATATGTGATTATTTCGTTTTTATTTCAAAAGGATCTCGGCATATCCCGAAATACTTCCCATAACGAATAAGATTGTTACAATATTTCGTTGTTATTCTGGAGGTAGTTAAAAAATTTTGTAGTTATTTGGAAATCTTATTACACGATTTTTCGTTATGGAAATTGTTACACAAATCGCAAATTATTTTTTTAAAAGAATGATGTAGTAAATTAAACACATCATAGGCATGATCACGTTCAAAGCTATTCTAGAACTCGATGCGGAAAGTGCAAACGTTCGATATAACATCTTTCGTATGCGTCCTAAGCGTCTAACAACCGCACATGATATTACGTTGGAATGTGACCGACGAATTGTCCTTCACGCGATTGATAACTATTTAGAAAAATTCTGGTAGTTAAGCGTTTTAAACAATTAATGGACGCAATTCCTTTTTATTATTAAATCATTCGATTTTTTTCCCCAGTATTAAATATTTTAGGTAGCGCGTTACCCTAGTGGTTAAGATGCTTGGCTACTAAATCAGAGGACACACAGAGGTTCGAGAGACTTGCCTCGTTCGGGTTTACCGAGTCAGAAATAATTCGGTACCAGAGAAATCTGGGAAATTAAAGGCGTACGAGAGAACTAAACTGTCCGTAATATTCTCTTCAGTTCCATTAGGCTTAGTACATTATGAAAAGCTTAATTTCACAATTCATGATACCTTATCAAGGATGTTAGACTCGCTTTACTTTATTAAATATTTTAATTCGCGTCTTCCTTGATTTTTCAAAAAAATTTTTAAACATTTCTTTTCCTCGTTTATTTGGGATTTTGCAAATTTTTTCTGACATTATTAGACAATTTTTTTTAATTACATATTTCCACTTTCGACGATATTAAGGATATTTAATATAAAAGAAAATTATTGTAAAGAGCGCTGACACATAATATCGCATTTCACGTCACAGACCGGCAAAGAAGTAGTGGTAACTTCATCCGTTTAAAACCGATAGTTATACTACACTTTAAATATATATGTATATATGTATGTATATATGTATATGTATAGGCTAGCTTTTTCGACACGAGTTAAAATCATATTAAAGCGATTATTATTGAAATAAACAAAAATAAAATCAGCAAAAGTTATCTCCTCCAGTCAATAATTTTAGAATCAGTGCAGTTGTCAGACTAGAGTGAACTTTTCTTTTGATCGCTATTTCCACATTTGCGATCATCCGTTGTGTCCTAATATGTACGTACGGACTGCTCCATTACCATTATACGGGGGCGTCTAGGTGAGAATATTCACAGGTACACTCTCTCGATGCTGAAACCGACTTCAGCTGGTAATTTTGAAAAAGATAAAAATCTGAAGACCGAAAGATTATTATCCGCGTAAAAAGAGATTGCCGAAATTACGTCGCTGCCTTCAAATTCGACAAAATTAATTTCAGTACGTCACCAAGAAACCGCTCAAGAGTCGCGGAAAAAGAAGAATGAATTTTTCACTTATAGTATCTTGATCGAAAACCGGCAAGTGCGTTTTCATCAGAGAATTCTTTACTGCAGAGTCCGGAGCTCGGCTTTTCCAGCCCCCTTTTAGTCGACTCGCTGCAGAAGGGAAAATTTAAAAAGCTATTTTAAGACCTTCTATCGGCTTAGCGAAATACGAATATTTTCACTTTCTATTCGTAAATTTATTACCGTAAAAGTGGACTACACAAATCACGAAGAAGAGAATTTTGGAGTTTTCCTTTTTTTTTTTTTTCTTCATTTTCTAACAAATAATTAACCAAAATATCTATCGCGTACTGTTTAAAACGTTCGATTTTCCTCGCGGTTCCCGAATATGTAAGCAGGTATCAGAAAAGCAATAACACCTGCTACGCGATCTCCTTTGCCATTCCTCAAAGGCCTATCGCATGCCGTACTTCTTTAACCTACACACCGCTGTATGCTTTTGCAACTCATAGGCACACAGTTACGCTAGAAACCTAGAATAACTATATATTTGTTTAACAATCAAAGTACGAGAACAGTGTGGCAAATAATAATGAGAATGTACAGGTGAGCGCTAATAGCAGTATTTAGCTACCAAAAAATTATATGACTTCTTTTTCATACTTAATGGGATCATCGTCTAGTATTTGACCTTGTGGGAGTCCGGATTTTTACTTAGTAAAAAAGTGTTTTCGTTTTTGTCAAAAATAATTTCAATTTTCAGACTATAGGCATATTCGTAAAATTTCCCGAAAGTTATTTCTTTAAGCTTTATCATGAATTACTATTTTGATCTTCCATTCTTTTTTTTTTTTTTTTTTTTTTTTTTTTTTCAGAAAACCATTCTGAAACACAGGGCGGAAAAAATGTGTGTGTGTGTGTGTAAATAGGGGATGTTTATCGTGGAAAATACATCTGTGTGAGACCTTTGCAAAGGGGAGTTCGCTCATTTTTATCGAAAATTTCTTTTCAATTAAGCTTTGATGCCACCTGCGGCATCAATTAGTAGCGGTATGTTCGCTGAACCTGATGTTATCGGTGATACGATAGATTAAACCGCTGATCACTTAATTTTTCGTTTCGTGACCACTCTCTTGATTCTACTTGTCATATTTTGAACGTGACCTCAAACAATTTCACTTCAAAAATCCGAATTTGTATGAACAAAAATTTTGTTTGATTTTTATTTATTAAATTTTAATTTTTTTCGCGCGAGAAATTTAAAAGAAAGGAACTTCCTTCAGTGCGGGAAATAGGAAATTGATCGCGAAGTCTTTCTAAATTCACTGGAATTGTACACGAATATATAGTATTATTTTAATGATCGTTGTTTTCAGTACGATTAAAAGTTACTGATTAATGTAATAATGAACTATTAGAACGGGGGGATGGTACCGTGTTTAATAATATAAAAGGAAAATCTGTCTCTTTGCTGATTCGTTTGTTTGCAGGTATAATTTTATTCGACGCTGCACCAATAGCAATCGGTAACTTTATTACGCGTAATTATTACGATTAATACTGATATCGACGTACTAATGATTTTTTAATTTTTCAAAATAATGCGCGGAAATTTTTTTGCGCGGGCACAGTTAGTAACAAATTAATAATAATGATAATAATCGCTTAAAGTTAATAAATAAAACACCAGCGTGCTTTGAATGGGAAATTGTTCAAACAGGCGAATGTTTTCTGAGTAATTTCCAGCTCGTTATAGTGCAGCCAGATCTTTTTGTCGTTACGTTCTTTTGTTTATTGTTCTGCATTTCACCTCTTCCTCTTCGCGATATCTGTATAGAGTATGCACTTGATGTGCCATGCACGGAGCATGTGCAGAGGACCTCGCACGCGTATATATGTGTGCGTGTCGACTATTTAATTTTAGCGCAGTTTAGTCGCGTCCAATTAACGTGCAAGTATTGTTCTTCGGTGATTATTAACCGGCATAAGATGAAGCAGCGGGTAAGGAACCTCATATTTTAATGCTATCAACTCTCGGTCCACGGTTCGGAAACAAAGAGACATCTCATCGTTCGCGGAAAAGCTTTTGTTTCCGGCCACATTTCTTCTGCGAACGTACCGAGTAACGTGAAAAAAACAACAAAAACAGAGGAAATGTCTATGTAGGCAGCCAAAAAACGAATATACATTAACGCGTATAGTTGTATTATTCCACGTGACCGAAGGCAGAACCGAGCCCGTCGTCTAGCTTTAATAAGACTTTTTAATATTTTCCCCGTTCCATCCTTCGAACTTGCTGCATGGTTTCTCTTTGCAGCGCCATCATCGTACGACACACGTCATTCGTCGTCAACAATACGTTGCGTCCTATTCTCGTTGCGTTGTCGAAAACTCTTCCAAGTCCATTGCGCTCTAGACTTTTACCTGCTCTCTCCTTTTCCATTTAATGAACAGGAGCTGGTTTTTTGTCGAGCCACTTTATTAGGCGCGACGCTGTCAACCTAGTGGTCGTAAGTAGCCTGTAGATTAGCGATAACATTTATCGTTCGACTGCGAAAGGGCTTAACAAAAATTCCGCGGCTAATAGAAATTCTTTTTACAATATTTAACCACTTCGAATAACGATAATAACATTATAAATACCGATAATAAAGTGTCCCTATTGAAATCTCTTGAATTATAAAGCGACGGAAAACGATTCATTAATAAGAATCTTTTCTCCCTGCTTTTTTAATCGAAGTATCTCTTCTTTGTAGAGCCATATTTCTGCACATAGGCCGCTACTTATTTGTACATATTCTAGTTGTATTAGAGTTCGCGGTCATTACGTTATTTGCAACGTTAGCGGAGACGCAAGAATTGAAACTGTTTGTAAATGTTTGATTTGTCGCGATAGAAATACAGTCTCTCAAGTGTGTGTCCGTCTATGCCCCGGCTAACGCATGTTAGCCATTCCATAAGACTCTATTAGCAATGATTACACTGATTTCTGTAGTTTTTTTTCGCTTTTTTTTTTTTTTTTTGTCCAAACTCAGGACCTCCGTGCTGGAAGTCAAGTGCTCTAACAGCTATCACGACGATAATCGGTGTATAGAAAGAAAAAAAAAAGTGTTTTCTTTTTTCACGGTCACGTCGGCAAAGAACAAACTATGAGAAGAGAAATAGTTAAAAATACACTGATTTGATCAGAAATCAACATAATGGATAGGGAGGCGGCAGAACGTACGAAACAAACTAAGAGACTAGAACAAAAGTGTAAAGCAAGTCCCATGGATATCCTTCATAAGGGGTATCATGGATTGTGAAGTTAAGCTTTTCATAATGGTACTTAAGGACCTAATGGATCTGATGAGAATATTGGAACCAGTTCCCTTTTGTCGGCCGCCTTTACTTTTCAGATTTCTCTAGTGTAATTCAGTTTCAGATTAGGCATATACCACTGGGACAGCAACCTGGAACCGGGACTCCTCGATAGCCTATAACACCTCTGACTTGGTAGCCAAGCACGTTAACCATTAGGCTACCGCGCTGTCCCAATAACAAACTGGGAAGCCTAAAAGATAACAAATTAGAATGAAAAATGGCACGTTCAGTCGAGAGGGATGGACATTTAAAGAAGATACGGTTGCGATCTTTGATTAGGATGAAACCGAGAGTTTAGAGAGAATTTAGAAAGATAACGGAGCATAATTAAGACGTAAGCGAGTAATGGAAACGATAAGTCATAAAAACAGGGGTGGGTAGGAAGGTTCGGCTGAATGGACAGATAAAAGGAAAGTTTGTTGGACAAGAAAAGTACTTAAATATTTAACCGGAAAATAATGCAAATTTTTTCCTATAACAAAGTGAAAAAGGAAATTTTATTTTAAAGTAGAGAGACAGAAAAACCCAGCAACGCAGCCCGAGAATTTTCCATTTCATTGAGGACCAATATCGACATAGAATGGAAAGCGAAAAGATTATAGATAATTGAGTACGGCGGGCGACAAATACCGCAGAACTAAGTAGGATAATGAGAGGAAATAGCTCGGAGGGCACTCATGGAGTCGGAAATAACCAAATATAGTTGAAAGAGGAGCAATGGGAGAAGATATATACAAGGCTACGTAAGATGGCCGTTTAATTCATCCGTAAAGATAGTGCAGAAAAAAGGGGGTTTAATGATGTCCGGGAAAATGAATAAGGCTTTAACTCCACTAAGTGTCGTCAAAGTATCCGTAAAAATCGTTTTGTGGCAGGGAAATAGGGATCTGATGGTACTGTAGAATTCCCGCATAATAAAATTGCCTAAGAAACTAGTAGATTTCATTAGTCTGTCGTTCCATTTCCAGTGGAAGATTTTTGGGCACATTTTCAGCTCGTGATATTACACTTCTTTCCTTAATTTACTCATTCCAGACTATGAGACGACACTTAATTTCTATTCTTTTTCATTTTCTAATTCTGGCTCCTTTTAATCCTCTATTCAATCATCTCTTCCTGTTCTACCATAGTATTCTAGATACTTGCCGTCTCTTAAGCGCTCTAAAATTTCGGCTATTTGTTACCTTCACTTTAATCATAGTCTCCTTTCTGAATCATTTTCTCAATTTTTATCTGCATCTACTCTTTCATACCCCTTTCTAATATTACTTTCTTTGTGATTTTGTTATCACATGTTTTATTTAAAAATGTTCTATCTTTTTTGCTGAACAATCGTCCTTCTGCTCTACTGTAATTTGGTATTATCCCTACTCTTCTCATCGGTGCTTCTTACATTCTCTTATTTCCTTCTACTTCTGTTATTCCTACCTTCGAACTATTTGTATCCTCTATACTTAATTTATTTTCTCCTTCTTCCTTTTCTTGGGCTAATATCCTCATTGACAAACCGATCAAAAAGAACAACAACAAAAAAACAGAAAAAAACCATTAACTACCTCGATAAATTTAAATAAGAAAATTTGAATTAAAAATTATTCTATAATAGGTCATTTCAACGAATAAGAGGTGGGGGCAGCATTATTTAAATCGCCGGTGAAACATCATGCAACAGTTAAGAACTGGAAAGTAACATTGGTCGCTTTATCAAATTTAATTCTCACCAAATCCAGTATTAATGCGTTGTTAAAAGCAGTTGGATGATCGCCGTTTTGTGTACGCTGTCAGCAGCATGCTAACAATTTCTTATGGTTCTACTAGTACGAGAAAAATTTATGGTACGAAATGTATGTCTCAAATCAACTGGTAGAATCTGTTTCATTTCATTATTTCACCTAAGGTGATGTTAGCGTCATGCACTGTTTGCAGTCTTCATGCTGTTTAACTCCAGACAGTCCTCCGTACGAAGAAATGGAATAGGCGATATATGTATATATGCGTAAACATAATCAAGCAATCTGAAAGCGACATTTCCATCCAATAAAAAAAACTTCACTCGTTTCCTCATTACAGATCCGCGAAATTCTCTTATGCCGTCTGCTATGTGAATCATCATACATTATGTACCCCACAACTCGATCGAAAATAAAATGGTTTATCGAACTCGATCGGAGTTAATATTTTTCTGAAGTTTTTGAAAATCATTATATTCTCCTTTTTAAACTAAAGTTCTCTGCCAACACTCCATTCAAAAGTAGAACTTTCTGGTCGAGTAAATGAGTTTTCCATATTGTTGAACTAAACAAATTTCGAGAACTAGTCACGTTTTACAACTCCATCTACTGAAAAAAGCTTCTTCTTCACATGTACAATAACATTTACATTTCCAATCGCTGAAAATTGCCTAGAATAGAAATCTTTTCACACTCATTCTAATTGCGTCACATTTTTTCAAACATTTGCTCCAAAAAGCAAGGATGATTCTTTTCTTTACTTTCTCGAACAAACCTATTACTTCAATGTTTGCAAAGAACTAGTACAGCTAAGCATTTATCAAATAACGAAAAATAGTAACAATATCGGTAATTGAAATACTGGACCGTTCCGTCGTATTTTATGGTATAATCTGTAGGTGTAGAGTTTTTCCCATTCGCCGGAATGTTTCATAAATGTGTGTTACATGCTGAAAAATTTATTCCTCAATCACGCGAAATCCGTTTGAACGGCTGCACATTTGCTCTTTTATTCGTATATATCTCAATTTGAAATTTATAATTCTTCTACAATAATAAGCCTAGAAGATTTTTACTTCCAGCATCACCGGTAACAAAAAAAGTAACGGGGGAGTCTGAAATTCGTTTTAGATCTTCTTCCTCGGTAATGGGATACGCAGGTTTCCGAAGCCAAACATTTATCACAGATTTCAGTTGTTTTCGTTATTAAGTTTGGTACATTAATGTATGAAAAAATTTCAAATATTTTATCTCGCTGTGGTTACCCATTCATTCGCATTTGCTACCTGCCCTGCATACTAAATTTCAGTAAATTTACGAAATTCGCAACGAGATAGTGAATACTCAGGGGTACTCTATACAGATTTAAGAGTTCCTAGATATACGAAAGAGTTTGTAGTGCTTTTTTGTTTTATTTTAATCATAGCGAAGTTGTGTCGTCAGCCGTTTCATTTTGAATCTTCATTATTGTGCGGTTGAATTTTTTCAATTATTTAAACGGACTTGTCAGTAACGGAGAACGGAATACTTTGAATAAGTTTTCTAACTTTTAGCATTAATTTAAATTCTGCAAGTGCAGCGTTTTCGGGTTAAGACGAAAGAAGTTCAACTGCGTTTTTCATGCGGCCGCCAGGTAGAGGTATTGCACATTTCGCTGGCTTTGGACTGGCTTTCCATGTTGACAAGTAACGGCACGAAATCGTCGAACATGTAAAACGAGCATATTGTAAATTATTCACCGAAAACGAGCGGTGAAGAAGGAATCTAGGTTAGAAGGAAGCTCGCTCGAATTTGGTTTCGGGTCTCTTTAATTATGTCGGCCGATTCCGTTGAAGAACAACAACGTACATGTTTGCCGTCAGTCGCTTTAACGCGGTCCTATGATAATATTTTACCAGATAATAATTTAATTGTCACTAATTACTCTCATTAACATAGCTTGTTATTATTATCATCGCCGCCTTATCGAATGATTAATATTCCCACACACGCACAAATCATAACTTTATTTCTGAACGTATAATTAACCTGATTTCTGCTTCCCTAATGCAACTGTTAACCCTTTAAGCTGCTATTAATTGAATACTGAACCAATCACACATTTCTAAACTCTTTTATAGCTTTGCCAAAGAGGGAAATTGTTTTCGTTTTCCATTTAACAAGTCTCGCCCTCCGAATAGTCTGCGTTTTAAGAGGCATTACCGAAGATGAATTAGAAAAAAATTATACGATAAAATCACCTGAACGTTCTACGACTTGAGCAGACGTAATTTTAATGTAGAATGCATTCTCAAAAGAGCTCTCACTCATTGGGCAATATATATATAGGATGTCGTTAAAATTCATTTTATGGAATAATCTAAACTGCTGCGATTTACTTTCCTTGTTCTCAAATTCCGTCTAACCAGAGATCTAGGGCGACTTCAGTTCGGAACAATCTGGAGCTTGGGGATTTCGAGTTTATCGTTACAAAACGGTTTAAGTAATCTCAGTTCACTGTGCCGGACAGAACTTTACCGAAGAGACAGCTGTGAATGACATCCCAAACTTTTCCTGTAACAATTGAAAAAGCAGAGATTATTTTGCCTAAAATTGCAGTTATGCGATGTAGACTATTTAAATAAAATCGACAATTCGATAAATATCTTTGTTATATTTAAAATAAAATAATACAAAAAAAAAAAAAAACCATTAAAGGGAGGTTTCTATTTATTAATGCAATAAAAATAGAAAAAAAAAAAAAAAAAAAAAGAAGGTTTCTGCAGTAAGGGTTGATTTATATACAAAATCGTGAACAGGGAAAGCCAGCACAGTTAGAGGAGCCGAGACTCGGACAGAAATGCAACATATTAGCGGGAAGTATTATTATCCATCCTTTGGTTCAGACGCTTGTTTATCGGATTCCCGACAAAGACGATAGAGAGCGCAGACATTAGATAGACTCTTTTCGGATTCTAAATATTTCGCTCAAGAGACCATCACAGGTGAACCGGTAGTTAATTTTCGCTTCTTAATTATACTGTGGTGTACGGGATGGAAAATACCAAAACCGGTTTCGATAAACAAATTACAACCATTCGAAATTTGACTATGGAGAAGAATATTAAAAGTTTCATAAGGCCAGATAAAGTTTCTAATAAAGAAAGTTTCTGTATTCTCCACGATTATAGAACAGTGTCTCCAAAACGTATCAGCGTAATAATTTTTTTATGATTACAGAGAATGAAAAAAGATAGAGCGTTGATGACTATGGGTAAGGGGCACACCGATGTCATATAATTAAAGATAATAAACATACGAGTTATTGTAAAGAAGACGCAATAGACTGGATTGAAAATATATAGGAATGGTTAAATGTTGGAAAAGTATCACAAGTTTTAAGGGTAGCCAAAAATGGGTGAGCATTATGAGCGCCAAATATTAATTACAACGTAATTCTTAGGCTACCCCACATTAGAAAAAATGTCCCAATTTTATGTAACGAAAAATGTCACAAAAAATCTCCCAATTTTATGTAGCGTTTGTTATATTTTATAGGATTTTTGTGGTTATCATTTTAAAAATGTCACAACTTTATGTAACGAAATATGTAACGGAAAAATGTCTTAATTTTATGTAATGAAAGTTAAATGTTAGGATAGGATTTTTTGATTGTTATTTTTTTGTGTTGATGCTAGTAAGAAATACGATGTAAACTTTAATCATTTTATACAAAGTATAGAAGAAAAAGAGACAGAAATGTAAGCAAGAGGGGTCAAGGGGCACAGCCCCTTTCGAAAATGGTCGAGTTATATATATATATATATATATATATATATATACATACGTATGTATGTATGGATGTATGTATGTATTTATATATATATATATACAAAAATGTGTAAAGTCGATGCAGAATTCTGGGTAGAATTTATATTGTTTCAAATTGAAATTGCGTATTGTAATTTCATTAGCAGCTTGTTTGCAGGTGATGACATGACTCATGATTCTGTTAAAAAATGGACGTTGTAGTGTAATGTACAACTGATATCATTTGACAAACATTAAGCGTAGCTTCTTAATTTCCGAGGTAATTTTCTTTTTTACCTACAAAATGCATTTATTTATTTCTTGGTGCCGGTGCAGTTTTATATCGCGTATAAATTTTTCGGCGCTAAATTTATTTTTCAGCATTGTACTAGTTGTTCGTACTTATTGGAAGTCGCATATTGTTGTAGTGGCATTCAGAAAGTTGACGAAGAAGCTTCTCTCCAAAATGAACAACAGAAAATATGTTAAATTTTCTTTTTATTTCCTTACGTGTAATTCAAACTAATAAGCAAACATAAATAGAGTTTTAAATCAGCAATGTGTTGTTTAGGATCGAAAATTCGACAAGCAGTTTAGCTCTATATTTAAATGTTTCCTGCGCGTATAAATTAACTGATATCGTAAGAACTGCATAAAGATAAATATGAGGTCTGTGGCAAATTCTACATAGTCCGGATAACTTTGTTTGATTGCTCGGAATCGATTTCATTTCCTGGTTCAGTAAAGTTGATCTACGTGCCGTGAAATTAGGAAAATCCTCATTACAGCGTAAGGAAATTTAGATCGGATGCATGCGAACCTTTCCGTGCGTTGATTCCGGTTCTTGTTACATTTTTGGGGTCCGTCACGTCATTTTTAGTACTCCTGAGAACAAGTTTCGACAAACCCGAAAATCCAATATGGGCGCCATACGATAATTTTTATTCATCTTTGAATTTCTTCATTTCGGTTCATCGCATCGAACTGAAAGAGAATGACCGCTGCATTCTTCAACCTGTGACCATTTCTGCCTTTACCGAATTGATTATTATATATATATATATTGAATTTCTTTAAAAATAAATCAAATGCTAAAAATTAACCTTTTTTATTTAATGACATCCTGCAGAGTGTGAACGAACTCCATCTTTTGTTTAGCTGAAAGCAATCAAAATATTAACGCTTCTCATTTATACGTACCCGCACATGATTCGAATTAGTTAAATATATATGTTTGTATAATTTCAGCGTAGTATTTTGAAATTAAGTCTTAAATAGACATTAAAAATTTAACACATACTACGTAGGTATCGAAAATTCTGTAACAGCTCAATAAAACTATCTCTCCCTGTGATAAACTAGCCGTTTTGCGTTGTTGTGATAAAAAACGATTGAGAGCGTAAAAGAGAGACGAAAACACGGTTATGCGAATGTTGCGCACAAATAAGAAAATAAAAGAGAACGGACGATTTTAGTTTTAAATAACGTAATGTGTTTAATGATCGGAAATTAGTAGTCAGTCAAGGTATGGCCGAGGAGGTCCTTGGAAGACATCAAGTGTAGCACCGATTCGCTACTGCAGACGTCGACCGTCACTGGAATTCGTTCCTACTGTAAAGCGACAAAACTTGTAAAATTACACATTTTTTACTACTCTGCCTGTTGTTAATTGCAGCTTAATAGCCGAACGCTTTCTTCAAAGTTCGCACACTCAGGTCGTATTAGGAATTCGGCCGGCTTAATAGAAGAGCTTAAATTAGCGATTAATGAACAACGATTTCGGGCAGGTAAAAAAAGTGCCGCCGTTGTTGTTGTTGTAGGCGATTATCAGTTTTAATTAGCGGAGCGGAGGCGGAAAATAGCGCGCGATATCGAGTTCGGGAGAGCGAGAGACACATAATGGAAATTAGAAAGCATGTGTAGTCTTCCATTTCGGCTAGATGAGCAGCAAGCGAATGCAGGCAAATGCTGCTGCTACAAATCGTTTTACCGTGTCAAAATTAAATGAAATTTACACCGCCGACATCCATTGTTGCTGGCTTTTGCTTTTTTTCTGATAGGAGGGGGGAGCTCGTTTATCCGTTGCCATTATTTTTTTTGCTAGTCCGCGCGCTGGTTTATTCGCCGAGGTGCAGATGAAAAAGCTCCAGCTTGGCGCATCAGAAATTATGGTAAAAAATGGAAAATTGCGATTCTCTCGCAGAATGGGGATGGTATCGCGAAAGCCGGGTCGGGGAAAATTAAAAGCGCGACTAAATAAAATGGTCGTTAGATTGGATAAACGTTCTACATTTCGCGTAAATTAGATTTATCGCGTAGCAGCTACTCGCCCGCTCGTATGGAAAACACCGCTCTGAACCATATTTACACTTTAGCTCTCCCCCCCCCCGGGGGGGAGCCTCCGCGCAAGTAGCCGCCGTTATTAATGTTATACGCGCTATTGATGGCCTGCGTTTGCGTCCTGCTAGTGGTAAAAGCTTTGATATTGCCGGTAACAAGCGCCCTGCGAGCTTATTTTTGGCTACATGCAATTCCACAGTCTGTGCACATTCTTCTGGCGACATACGACACAACTGCATAACCGCCCCTTGGACCAGAAGCGATATTAAAGTTAACCGATGTGATGCTTTGGCACGATTTTTTTTTCTCGATATTAACACGCTTCTCCTACACTGGTACGTCGTCGCCAGCTCTAGCCGCTGGTTCTTCCGAGTTGAAAATATAACTTAATAGGTCTGAACATTTCTCCTTATCTGCGCTCAAATTGACGATGACATGCTCCGGTGATGTGGAAGTGAACTTTGTGACGCACAGCGGCGGCGTTTCTACAGACTAGTCTCGTCAGTAGCAGCATTAAATATCGTCCAAATGTTAAGTCTGCACGAAGAGATTGCACGTTCTTTTTAAATTTTGAAATTACGATAATATAATTATATCATTTCCGCTAGCTGAATACGGGCAACAGGGTAGTGCGTACACTGCGGAATCGTGATTATCGCTGATCATCGTGATATCGGAAAACGTGTCGAGATTCTTAATGTTTGCTTGTTCGTTTTTGTTTTGTTTTTTTTTCTCAATTTAAGAAAACCGGCTTTGTAGACAAAAGCAAAATAACAACGAAAAATCGGAAGTAGTCTTTTGGTCGGTGACGTCGTGTGCGGCTCGATATACTTTCCCTGTTTTTTTATGTATATATATTTTATCGCGCATTTCACTCTTTTGGAAAGCTGTGCAGAGTAATCGACTATCAAAAAAAAAAAAAAGTAATAATAACTATAATTATAACAATTAAAAAAGATAAATAATTAAGATTGAAACGCAAACCGATTTTTCGTACAACAGAGGAGCTGACACGTACCGGAATTGTAAATCTAGACCACTGATTATTTTCGACGGATAGAGCGTACTTGAGTATTATTTAATTAGAAAAAGCCCGGAGCATCTGTTACTACTAGAAAACAACGGGAAGCCGCGATGCTAGAAATGAATTGAGCGTAAGGGCGGAAGATGCTGAAAATTTTGAAGAGCTGCCCGGGAATGTTATCTGACCTATTCAGATTTCGGTATAAAAGTGCGATCTTCCGAAAAAAACTTTACCTCAATACGGACGAGAAGGTCGTTGCTGAAAATTGCGCGATACCGGAGTTGGCTAATTTAGTGGTTGCACCGGTATTAACACAAAGATACACTAAAAGTAGAGTCCGACTCTGGGAACCGTAAATAAATGGTTGTTTTTAAAATTTCGGAGCAGCAACTCTATGGGATCCGCGGTTTTTAACTAAGGCACTCCGGAGGAAGAAAAGTTTGAGCATCATTGTATCTCGTGTTTCTTTGTTAGTTAAATAGGTGCACGCTATTGGAGGAGGTCGTATATTTTTTACGTCAAAAATTCAGCGTGTATGAGAATATGTATGTGAAAATAAAACATGAACTGTCTAAGAAATTGTTTCTCCAGTCTGGCGACGGAGAGCGAGAGAGAGAGTAACTAATGATCTGAGAATAAAAAATGATTTTACATAGAGTTGTAAAGTGAATCGACCGAAGTAGATTCATAAATCAAAATGCCTCTCAGTGACTTTTATTAACAAACTCATCGGCCGCTCTCTAGTCGTAATATCAAAACTTTTGCACCAAACATCGGGCCGTAATTCAGATCCACCACATGCTGTATAGACTGTCCCCAAGAGGCACTGCTCGATAGCGTGGTTATGGGTGTCCAGCCATGCTGCGATCCTCGGGAACGGGCGAGTGTCAATATATCTGCTCGGTCGGCAATGCTTTTTCCCATGCCTGAAAACGTCTTCCCAACACCGTATATTTCAGTTTTGTTCTTGGCTAAATGCTCGTCCGCGTGGAAACAGCACTGGGCCTCCTGTGCCAGATGTTTCCAAGATAATCCCATTAAAGCCATAACTGAACCGTGCTGGCCAATGGAAAACATGTCTCGCGCAGAGTTTTGCGCTCTGAGTCGGCTGCGAACAAGACACATAGCCATGTCTCACAACTGTATGTTGTGAGAAGCTCCGTCCTCTACATTCTACTCTTTCTGCCTACAAAGCAGCGTGCCTACTGTATCATACATGCTATGTATGTGCCCAGTCTTTTCAAATCACCAAATCTCACGGAACATCAACGATAATGTCACTAGTATCCTCGCTAACTCATCGACGGCAATGGCATCTGTCCTTCAGTTTATTAAAGCAACCAAGTTAATTAATTATCTTTAAATACTGACAACCGCACATCTGTGTAATAGCCTTGGCAGCTAAAAGCATCACTTTAGTATGCTAGATATATAATAATGAAAAAACAAGTTCAGTCAAGCATGAGGTTTCATGCGCTGAGGATTCCGTATGAAAGTTAACAATAACTATAATTATTTAGTATGTAAGAAAATTTGTTTGAATAAATTTCTATTTTTATTTTACTATTTTAATTTAATATCTTAATAAATTTCAAAGATCTTTTCTAATAATAATTTAAAACAGTAAAGCAAAATACTAATTTGAATCGAAGACTTAGATTAATTTGAAGTGAAATGTAACGGTTATGAAGAAAAATTAATTAAATCCTTTTTTTATTTATTTTTTTAAATTATTGGTTTAGATTTAATAATACTAATATTAAGGTTTTATGATTTTTTAAAATGTGTAATTTTGTTAATTCCTACACCTATCTTTCTTGAATAGCCGACCGTCAAAGATATTTAATAAATATATAAACGAAAACACGCAAAAAATATTAATTAGAAATAATATTGATGCTACGTATCACTCGGCTGCGGCTGCTAGAATGTTGGTGTTCCCTGCTGGCAGGTTGGTGTACATTGGTGATTGCATCCTGGATTCTCGGCGAATGGGAGGGAGAGACACGATAATCGAAATTATAGTTTACGAATTTTGTAAATGTCACTAATTGGAAAAACAGGCAATTTGGTTACTTTGTTATTAAACTTCTTTCGGTTGCAAGACAAACTGGTTACTTTACCAAAAAAAGGTCGATATAGTTCCGCGATGTGAAAAAGACTGTCGTTCTACTGTGATGATTTTTTAACAATTCGGTATTTTCTTTCGACTCTCTCCGTATGTTAGACCATTATTAAATATTTTTTTTCTATTTATTTACTAGCATAGGGCGTTAAATTGTTTAACAAATCGAAATACTATTCGCATCTGTTTTTCATCAGGCGAACGTACCACCTAAACAATGATGCGGTGAGTCCGTTCCTTTCATTACAGTTCATAACAACACTAACACACGCCGTAATGAAAATAACCAAACCAAAACCTGCGATCCTGTTTCGTTTCTTATCCCTCGTACTAACACTACTAACGCAAATTATAACAATCCGAACCAAATTCTAAAAACCGCTGCAATCTCGTATTCCGATAGAGCCAAAAGAAAAATAACACCGATTAACAAACCTGTTTATTTCGTGCATTCAAGAAACCCACTTAAAACAAAACCAACATTTAAAACTAAAAAACTATAAAGTTCTCGAATCAAATCCGGTGCTTGCTAGTTGTGCGCGTGGGGGAATAATCGTTCTTCGTTATTTCTGTTTTTGGGGAGGGGCGTCAACTATGGACATCAGCACGAGTGAAATTTTTAAAAGTTTCAATGTACGATAGCGGGATTTGAAGCCGGTTTTATTGTGGAAGAGACACCACTGCCTGATCAATTGCGCCATGGTAGCTGGCTAACTTATTATTTTTTTAAAATGGAATTGTATTTACTTTTAAACGATTAACACATGCAGAAATCTAAATCACTGATATTATTCTGTAAACTCAATGTAATTCAGTCGTATCAATGCGCCAAATTTTACAATTATTTAGCAACTCTATTATCCATCCTGGGACTCAGTAACAAAAGAGCCGAATATAATGAATGTTATTGTCAAAGAATATTACTAACCGCGTTATAACTAGTGTCGCCAAATGTTAACCGGGGACTACTGCTGGTTACCTGTCATTTGTCGTTTATTCGTTATTCGTGTGTACATTGTATGTGTGGAAACATTTCCCCTTCTCGCAGTGGAAACTATAAAGAAAATCCGAGAAGATTTCATTACATCTGTTCTCGTCGCCGATGTGACAAGGATCAGCGACTGCTACTCTGAAAAGTACTTTGTTTACTCTAGAGTCTAAATTATTTAATACAGCGGGGTTGCTTCAATGCGAGGAGAATATAGGAGGGGAACTTGAAAGCATCGCATATTATAGTCGGGGGATATTCTAAAGCATTTCATCACATAGTTTAAATTTGTGCTTTAGCCTCAAGTTGTTAAAATGTAATAGGAACACACTTAAGCAAATATTCAGTAACGAAATAGCATACTGTATATAAAAAAATTTATCGAGTACCAAAATATTGTAAAAAAAGACGAACCGAACCACATATATTTTCATTGATTCGTTAAAAAAAAATGATCCCTCTCAGGAGGAAACAATTACACAGTAAGCGTGTTAATTCCAGCAGTTCAGTTTTTTCATGATTTAAGTTCGTTCAACATGGCGCGACTTACAGTTTTTGAATTTGTTTGAACTAAATATTAAACTTTCACCATCATTTTTTTTATAAATAAGTTGTGTGGGTCTCACTGGGCATATATGACCGTTGCGTGAGTGCCCAACACTCTTATTATCATTTATTCTAGTAATCAAATTTACAATTAATCATTCTTACTATCTAGAACGAACATATTAATCTAAAAAATATATCAATCACGCAAGCATATGTATAAATAGTACAATAATACACCCGCACATAAGGGCCGCTTACATATTAGACGTCGCATACGTTAACGTGCAGGAAAGAGAAAGGACGGAAACAGGGAAACAAATGGTCTAAAAGAGCTCTAATAAATGCAAAACGGGACGCAGAAAAATTCCTTAATCTTTGCACCATTCTTTCAACCACTTCCTTACTTCCCTCTTCCATACACCATTTTTTTTTTTTTTTCCGTTTATTATGTGACTATGGTACTCATTAATTTAATTCGAACCGAATCATCTGTCGATTCGTAGATATACTCCTCTAGGATGAATGTACTAGTTATTACTTTGATTCCTTGTTAGTCGAATTTTTAGTCTAATTAAAGGAACTGACGAATCTGGAACATCATTTCTCTTTGTAAAATACGTTTTTTTTTAGTTTTTTTTCTTTTTTTTCTCGTAAATGTATTATATAATAAGGAGCTCGCCTGGAATATCACGGCACTTGGATTTAGCAATCGCCCTAAAAAAAGCGATATAGAGGCGAGATTCTTTAGAAGCTCGGAAAGAAAATTAATCGCCCGAAATGTTTATCGTAATGCTTCTTCGCTATAATGTTCGAATGAATATCGCGACATTTCTTTTTTTTCCGACTGTCAACATCGAATCTGTTGAATGCGAAGAGGAGAGTATTAAATTCGAGTGAAAGCTGATGAAATGAGAACTCAAGAAGCAGGACGCAAAGAAGGAAATAATAATATATAAAGAAGCATTGCCAGCCCGATATAAGAGAATAAAAATTAGATGGTTCATCAGTTGAGAAATCGCACAGATTGATTGCACTCGCCAAACAAAAGAGTGTTCTTTTTTTTTTTTTTTTGTTTTTATTTTAGCATGTAAAGAGCGAAAGCGAAACTGTTACAAATTTAAGAATAAAAATACAAACTAAAATGTGTGGTAATCCGTTAGCTCAGGAACGGGCGCTGGCAACTTCCGATAGAGTAATAAGATTTCCCCGTACATGTGGGCTACATAAATACACACTTTTATTTTTCCCAAACGATACCGCTCTAGCATAAAAGAAAAATTCTCGACTTAAAAAAAAAAGAAGAGAGTTATTATAAACGGACATACTATTGAATACTTGAGTTTGCTTAAAGTTATAAAGCTTTCGTTACGGAAAAATGAAAATTATATTTTCAAATTTGACCTATTCTTTGTTTTTCTATCGTAAGTTTTTATTCCTCAGCTATTTGAAAAACTAACAAGCTTTCATTAACACGATTAATTTCCAGTACAACACGATGGAAAACCCGCTCTATATTCGATATTTCGGTCTGAATGCAACTTCGCGCCCAAAAAAAAACTCTTTCGACATTTAACCGGCTAAACGTCTTAGCGGCGTCGAAGGTTTTCTAATGAATCATAAATAATTTTAACATTTGTTGGCATTCCTTTATGGCGCGTTAAACAGAACTGGAGCATGCGAATCATGTCGGGAGTGGAAAGGTATAATATAGATTCGAAATGTTCCACTATTAATCCGTAATAGAAACGGTTAATATCATTAGCATTTCGCTTTATTGTTGTTGTTATCGGGTTCATTATCGACGCTTTCAGAAGGACTTATTGAGACCAACTCCCCCGAAACACTATCTTGTTTTTTCGGTTGCCATGGAATTGGATTAGGTGCCCCGCACTTCATTATCACTATATTTATAGTTACAGCGTGAGCCCATTCGCGCACACCTGCATTCGGAATTTCAGCTATTTCGAAAAGCACACCGCGCATTTTATTTTCGCTAAATACCATCGTCAAACCCAGAGCAATCTGATAACTTTTTTTTTTTTTTCGGCTGAAAATGATCGGCAAATTATAGTTTTCGATTGTGATGGTGTATTTTCTAAATCATCCTGCTCGCGCTGGGTTTACATGCGACCTCGATAAAATTAAAAAGAAAACAGACCGCCTTGTTAAATTTTAACCAACAAACATTGTTCGTAGGATTCTTTTTTTTTTTTTACAAAATGGTTTAGAGAAAAGAATTTGCAATAATTTCTTCAATGGTCTGTTTATTTATAAATAAATAAATATATATATATATATATGTATGTTATAGAGAAATATTTAAAGTCAACTATGTTCTACGTCAAAACAACGACTATGTAGAATTATTTACGAAATCGTTTTTTCTCAGAGACCGATTAGAGACAGCTGCTCCGTCATTAATTAATATATCGCAGTCTCTTTTTTCAGTATAGGATGTTAATGTAACGTTCATGAATTATTAAGCGCGGAATTAACACGTTAATTTGAAATGTACCGTTGTTTCCAATTACTCCAGCAGTGCCCCCCTCTTTCACTGAATACTTTTTAATATTATTCATCGGTGAGTATTTCGCTATCCAGTACATAGATCGCTGGGTCTTTTACGATGCAAGCACGGATTGAGTACAAATTTTTGCCGTCGAGCGGATGTCTGCGGTTTTAACAAATTAAAGTAGAACGGAATAATATAAATCGAAAGTAGTAATCGTTAATAGCGGGGACCGCCGTGAAGCGTAGTGACATTTGATGGAATTGTAATCGACCATTATTCTATTATGCTTTTTTTAATACGCGCGACATTTTCCAGTATGTTTGTATTTCCGGAAATAAATTTCGAATCACGTATTAAAATTCAGGAAAAAAATCAGCCGTCTTCAAAACATTTAGGGGAACTCGGAAAATGCCCAAATTCGACTAAAGAACAGCAAAAAAAGGTCGAAGATTGTACGTAAATTGAAAAATTCGGACTTTTCTTTTTCTCCAATTTAATCGATAATGAAATTAACAACGAACAATTAAAGTAAATAATGAAAGTTTTAAAAACGGTAAAGTTAAATTCTGGAAAAAATAAAATTGCCCAGATCAAGTCTTACGAAATTAACACTCGGATTTAGCATAAGTGTTGTGATGTTCTCCGTCCGATGCTCTCCGACAAATGCCGGACGCGTAACTAATCGGACAACTTTATTTATTTATTTAGTTTTTATCAATACTTACCGTGTGTATAATGAGCTTTATTTGCGGGAATTTAATTTTTTCCCCATTTTCCGAAGTATGCCCGTTCAGATTTCCCGATAGAGCACATTATTACCGTTTCGGCTAGGCGTTACGAGTGCTCAATTAAGTGCGAAGTGTCCAAATACGAAGAGACGTTCGCAGTGTCTCATCTGACAACTGGAATATGTGTGTAATCTGCCGATTTTCTGAAAGCGTTTTATTGTCGGCGTCGCCTGTTCCTGAACAAGCCGTTTTAACGTAATTTTCAATTCGTTTAAAGGCCAAGGAGTCATTTTTCGTTCTAATCGTTTTAAATTGAGAAGAAGTTCTTGTTAACCGGCTAAATTTCGCGGACGACATCTACAGAGGTCGCGAAAAAATATTTCTTTCAAAAGGATTTTTTTTTAATAAAGCCGCTTGTCGCTTCCGGAGAAGAACAGTCACCAAACACATCAAAGAGCTTTCTTTCTCTCCCATTTAATATCATTGATATTCAAAAGGATTTGCAAAGATGTTTTTTTCTTGTTTATACCTTCTTTTTTTTCTCTATCTTTTTCTTCTCTCTCTCCTTTTTTTTCTCTCCCTCTCTCTCTCTCTCTCTTTTTTTTTTTTTTTTTTTTTTGGTATGTCTTTTTTTTCTTCTCCTCCCACAACCGTAAAAAGTGGAAAGCTACAAAAAAAGGAAATGCAAACAAAAAAATACAAAAACAATCGAACGCTTTACCGTCTTCCGTTATTTTTTTTTTTTTATTTTATTTTTCATTTTTTATATATATTATAAACGGTAAAGAATTCGACAATTCGTTAGGACAGCGAGCGGACGAGGAAATATTTCCTAGAAAAGATTTACAACGACTAAATAGGGGGTATTCGTTGGTTATTATCATCGTAATATCGTCGTCATTACCATCATTAACCGCGATGATTATTATTGTATATGTTAATTACTTTGACTAAGGGCGCGTGAAGTTGAACCGCTAAATAGGTAGAAGAAATTGCCACACTAAACTATATAGAAAAGTGTATTCCGTTGCCTAATAAGAAGACCGAAAGAGTGAAAAGGTCTGGAGCGTAGAATGCTTCTTCGTTGCGCCAACTGCAGGGCCCACTGTTGTTCATCCGGTTCGATTGTCGGCGGCCTGCCTCCAGCGGTCGCGGCTGACACTTGCGCACGAGCGCACCGAGCGAGCAGCGACTACAGAAGCGAAATAAGATAATTAAGTCCCGGGCCGTGGCCCGTAGCTGCTTCAAAGTTCAAAAGCGAATGAAATCACGAAAGTTAATAGTAAGAAATTTATTATTTTCCGCGTTTTTTATCCTTTTTTTCTCCGTACCCTTTTCTTCTTCTTTTTTTTGTCTTTCCGTCGGCGAAGGGATGCTGTTTCTTTACACCGCTTTGTTTATAATACTCTCCAGCCGGAGAGTAACCTCTTAACAATTTCTCCACTCTTTTGAAGTTCACTACTATCGTTCTTCTGATTTCCCTTTTACTGCTCCCCACCCCCGCACCCACCCGCCGCTTCATTCCATTTCTGCCGGCCGCAGACAAAGGCATATAGCAAGACAAGCGCCTTCGAAACTCTGCCGTCAACGGTTAACCGTGCAAAATGAGTTGTCGTAACGTACGTTTTTGGCAGACAGCGCGCCAGTACTGTACAATCCGAACGCAACAAGGCGTTTTCTTGTTTGTTTCGCTTGCTTTTTTTTTTTTGGCTTAGCAGATATGATGGGCCGAATGAATCCGCGCAAGCGAAGCGGTAGACTTAAATTTTTCAACTCTTTCAATCCGAAACGCCGTTAAAAAGTATCGTAAAATTTCTCGAACGAACGGGTCCTACGGATATTGTGCCTGCTGCTCTAAGCGTGACACGACGATCAGTCGATCGTCGACCCTCTGGACTCATTTGGGTTCGGCAGCTTTAGCGAACGGCGCTGTTGCCTATGCGGGACTTACTCGAACGTATGCGCCTATACCGCGACTAAACAGGAACTTCGCGGAACTCATTTCACTATTTCACTTAATGGGGTAGACGAAGCAGTAAAGCAACTGGCATCTTAAACCTCTCCTTTGCACGCGTGCTGTCGTCTCATTCACACCGCGTGTCTACAGACACCTTCTCCAACTACAGCAGTCTAAAGTCCGGCCCAATTTCGAACGCCGTTTTATAGCCCGTTCTTATTGCACAGTGGCGATATTGTAACGTGAGATCGTACGCCACACGCTGCGAAGTATTTTATATAAATGAAGTAGTCTGAGTGTTTGTGTAGGTCGCAATACTTGATAATTCGTCATTTCACACATCAATCGTGAGTGATCACTGTTACGCCTTTAACACACCTATCGTCGCCAAATTTCAAATTGAACATCGCGTTGTTCCAACAATTACTGCGACAATATTACGCAGAATCGTCGACCATTCTCTCTCTTCACTATTTCGAAGTCTCTTGTTACATTTACCATATTCTTTGGTTTCTACCGTTTTTCGAAAATCTGCTAATATGTTTATATAAAGTTTTTTAATTTTTCCGATTATCATTTTCTGATTTTTATTAATCGAACAGTCTCAGAAATAATCAAAATTTAAAATGTTCGCATGACAGCCCTCTTTCAGTGTTCAGCAGAGAACTACTTGTAGTTCGTTTTTTTCTACATAAAAAGGAAAATATTCGTTCTTTTCAATTTTCTAGCGCTCGATTTTGCTGCTCTCAGCCTGTATAAAATGTTTTTGAATTCTCCCGTATTTCTTTCGAATGTCTAAAAAGTGGTTTTTTCATCTTTTGTGAGAATCCCATTTCTAACCTTTATCGTACCCAGTTTTTAATTTAAAAAAAAAAAAAATCATCGCCACTTTTGTCCAAATTTACTTTCGGTAATTTTTTAAACTGATTTTCAGTTAATCTCCGTTAATTGTGCGATTCATACAGGAACAGAATTCACACAGTCAAGCGGACTATTTAATGCAGTCAATTTTTGCAAAAACTAAATTACAACAATTTCTTAGCCAGCATTGATCACGCTAATAATGAAAGTAATTGCGCTTCGATTAGCAATCCACAAATTTCGAAAAAAACATTTAGATTACAAACTGTAAATTATGCGATAAACGTACATCATAATGAAATAAGAAAAGGAAAAAGGAGTAGGTACTCTGACGCGAAAAGCATAGAAGCGTAAATTAAGTTTTTAGACTGAGCGTAAATATTTAATTTTCATACGCGATACGTAATGGGTTTTGCAAAGCAGTCTACATTTATCGCTGAAACTGCTAAGCCTGTGAAATTGAAAATTCACTTAACGATGCACAATACGTGTACTTACGGCATGAGAAAACGCATAAAAAATTTCAAATTTTCTGGAGGTGAAAAAAAAAATGGTCAAAGTTAGCCAATTTACTAATAATCACGCAACAGCTGAAATCATTGAAATCCCGTGTAAATCGTATGTTGAAGATGTAGAATAAGAATTTTTTTCCGAACCTCGAGTGTGGTGAAAAGGCGGTTCTTTTAAAAAATGCAAGACGCATTTATTTTTTCCTTGGGTTTGCTAACAGCGAGCACTGGTCCAGAGAACAGATGGATAAAACAGGACAGGAGCTTCATTTTCATTTTATCGGATAAATAGAACCAAGGAACACTTTCAGAATTCAGAACAGGAAAAGCAGAAAAATAATAGTGGGAGGGAATTATAAGTAGCAGGAAGAAGATTGATTCTAAAAGTTGAGAACAGAGTAAGTCACGCTCGCCAGAGGGACACTCGAAAAATACGTGATCAGTTTTATAAAGGTGATAGGAACGTTCAAGATGTATCGGACAAAAAGGAGATGTAGGCAAGGAAAGCGATTTAAGGCGGAACAAAGGAGACTGTGCGAGAAATATAGAAAGAGATAGTTTAGTATTATGAGAGAGAGGAACAGGGTTAAGCGACAGAAACAAGGAATTAGGACTAGTGAAAAGCGAAACATAAATAGAGTGCCGTAATTTAAAGATTTGGAAAGAGATAGAATATTGTGTAATAGAATCCTGCTAATAAAATGGCCAATAGAAGCTGCAGATCTGACAAAGAGGCCGACCGTTACGTTTCCATCAGCAACTCAAAAAAAGTCAACCTACATAGGCCTTTGGATAGATCATGGAAAAACCAGTGGAAAGAGAAAAAGGAGGTGGGGATAATGCTAGAAGAACGCTTTGAGAATTTTTGAACAGCAAGGAATTCGGAAGGACCTCCAAAGCAGGAAATATAAGTAACCCCTTGGAGGGTGCCAACAGATTCAACAGTAAAGACAGAACAAAAGGAAGGAATCTTAAAGGACTGAGAATGGCTGAACTGAGGGCATAAGAATGTGGTCCCAACAACATCAGTTTCGATCCGCCGGTAAAGATTAAAAAGTGATCGCGAAATAGGGGATTTATTGTGTCAATAAGCTCCCTATACTGACCAGATGAGGAAAAAAGGTCATTAAGTTAATATTTGAAAACAATCTGTGGAAAATAGATCGTAAGGAAAGAATGGAAACTTTAAAGCTAAATAATAAAAGATAAAAATTTGGAAAAACGAACATATGATGGGAGGAAAACGTCACTGATAAAAGATAAAAGAATAAGATGATATTTGAAGAGAAAATGCAAAGACGTTTGACGAGACAGCGATCACTTACATAAGATCTACGGATCGACGGAGAGAGCAAGTGTTGAATTCCGATAGAACAACTGTGATATATGACTTTGACAAAGCTGAAGGCAAGTGTTTTGAAGGCAATCTAATTTATAAAGGACGAATTTGGAAGATTTTCTATATAGGAAACTACAGTATTGTGTCATTTGGAGCGTATGAGACATTTGTATAACATTATTGGCACGTAAGGATTACCTCTCTACCTGTTAGGGAAGAGGGCATTGAGGAGATCTAAGAATTTAAACGAAGGAGCAAATAAATGGTTAATATGTTTGTAGAATGGCGAGGGGATAAAATGATGCTTAAATAACGAGAGGAACCGACTAGCGCAATAGAATGATTTTTTACATTTATCTGAACTGGGATCCAAGACTACTGATTTAGGAGTGGAGATGGAGAGAGGTGATTGCTAGAACAGGCTATCTCTTAAGGAGAATTTCGTCATTGAACACTATGAGAAGAAGGGTGAACAAGAATGCGAAGAATACAGATTTCGATACTAAAGAAAAGACTACCAAATTTTATATACATATATATGGCTAAGGCAAGAGCGCCTTTCATGAAGCAAAAAAGAAAAGAGCAAAAAGGAGGAAAGTTCTACTTTGAAAACGATTGATAACTAAGAAGGAAATAAAGGTAGGAACTTTTAAGGAGATCGTGAGGTTTTTGAATGGGAAGATGGAAGTTTTCGTATGTACTGACTACATCAATAAATGCTGAATACGTGAAGTGTTTGGAAATAAATGGTCTATAAATGTCAGTAAGGATGTGAAACTCATGCAGTCTGGAAGGTATACGTCAGAGCTAAGATCAAACTGATTGAAGCGAGCGTTATTGTGGTTGAATCACCGAACAAGCTGTTTATTAAGCACCTTTCCAAAAAGTTAGACAAGGAGCTAAAGAAATAGGCCGAAAACCGGAGAAATTATTCTTAGAAATAGGGATATAACAATAAAGGTTTCTATGAATTCTGGATAGCATTAGACCCGAAAGGAAGGCGTTAAAAATTATCTAGTTTCAAGTGCCATTACGGATAGATATTTGAGAATGGAGTAAGAAATTCTATCACGGCCAGTACAGGAGTTGGAGGAGTTATGCAGGAAAGAAACAAAGTTCAGAGGAGGAAATGGATAAGAAGGAATTAAAGGGCCAACTTCATCAAAATTAGGAACAAAGACAGAGAAGGTGGAGAAGACAAAGTTTGCGCAGAAAATATAGAATTAAGAATAGATGAATGTTAGGAAATGGTATCGGTTTCTATATATATTTTAGGCATAGACGAGTCAACAATAGAATAAAATCTATTCCGATCAGTTTGAGATAAGGTCCAGTTAGGAAACTGCGAAGAACTGAACGAAGAGGGAGCATGAAAGTCGTTAGAGAAAATGAGGATCGGAACGTGGTCATTATTGAAGGTACCATCGAGAGTCCTTCACGAGGAGGAGTTGACAGCTTTGTCGGACGAAATGAAAGAAAGATCGATAGAATTAGAAATAGAGAAAAACTTGAAGAAGCTATGCGAACTATTATTCGGGAGAGCATAACTGAAAATTACGTCCTCTATAATAGCGCTATTTCTGTTATAACCGGAACAACTCCACAGAGGCGAATGCGAATTTCAATTGCTGCCGATAGCGAAGAAGAATAGAATTAAAATTCAAGCGAAAAATCGCGCAATAGTCGGTGGAATGTACAAAGAGACGAGATTCGTACTTTTAAGTGACACAAAGAGATTTCGGATTAAATGGGTGGAGTGGTAAGAAGTACAAACTAGCATGATAAATATAATGAATGTCTTTTCTGATAAGTATAGCAGCTCTGCCGTAGCTGTTCGACCGGTACGAGCTAACTAAATTTGAATATTTGCAGATTGTTTGAGCCATGTTTCAAAAAGAGGAGCAACGTGAATATTTAACACTGATCAATCCTTCGATGGAACACTAGTTGACGTTAAGACTTTTACCGTTCTATTGAAGAATATTTAGCTTGTTTCAATTTAAAATACAAAAAGGAAGTTGGAGAGGGAGAAAGGATTTGAGACGAAAAGAACCATGTAAGTGTGATAGAGAAAAAGAAATAGCATTTACGTAACCTGTAGATTTGGAAGAGAGAGAGAGAGAGAGAGAGAGAAACATGGAAAGAATTGAATGTAGAAACGAAAGCCATCTAAAATTGTTAATCAAAGACAAGAAAGAATCCGACGAGGATGCAAAAGGAAACAATGGAAAAGTATATATATATTTCTTCAGATAACTTGATAAAGTGTATACTGACTGTTATGCCTATTGAGGAAAAATAACCCTTTGCTTCTCTCGCTAACCGTCTTAATGAGCTACGGGCAAACCAGAAAATGACTAAGGATCAAGGGAAAAAAATTAAGACTAAACAAAAAAACAACTGGTGACTGAATTCGTCATCGCAATAAGCGAACGGGAAAAACTTTGAAAATGGGTAACGTGAGGCAGTCTAACTATTTTCCTTTACCGCAGTCTAGCTCAGGGAAAAATTAAACGGGACGTCCATAACATGTTAACTCTGAAACCATATAACGGACTTGTTCACAATTTTGTTGCGGTTTGTGCATCATGATGTCAGTCTCACTACTTTCTCATCAAATGCAAAACGCAGCTCATCACGTTATAGTACGGATCTACTCAAAACAAACGCACTACATCTGACGTATTCACTTCAACTGGGAAATCGCTTCACAAGAAATGAAAGTAATTGCTAACACTCAATTACCGTGTCGCACTTGAATCATTTAAACCTACCACTACTGCAGATTCAAACATTTTTAAAAATAACCGATCCGTAACATTTTCTGCAACAAAAGATTCGCTCTGTTTCTGCTTACTAATAAAATTTGGAGAAATATATCAGTAAAGGGAAAAAAAGCTACGGACCATATGGAAAATAAACGTATATATCCTTTCAAAGTTATTGTGCGAGAAAATCGTAATTTTGATGGAATGCCCGGCTTCGAATCGGACATACTCTGTCGGTGTATGACTATGGAAAACCGGTACTTCCCTTTTTAATTGCTCGTATAAAATTCGCTAGAGTTAATGACCTGCATATTTTTTCCGTGATAAATAATTATTCATAAACTACATATACGATATATATATATATATATATATATATATATGTATTAATATATATTATATATACATCGTTAAAACAAACTTGTTGCTGTATTTGTAGTTAAATTTTAATCTGTTCTAGAAAAGCGATAAATACCGATATTAAAAACAGATGAATAAAGAAGGATAATCTGCAAAAATAGTACATATTCTAATAAATAAGGGTGTAAATTATTTTCCTGATATTATCGCGGTGGCATTTAAAATAAACTATTTTTTTTAAATTAAAAGTTGCGATGTCCCCAGAGACGATAAAAGAGTTTAATGTGTGTAAACGTTTCATTCGAAATTTCTGTTGCCGATAGATATTTTAATAAGCTTAAGTCAACTATGTTGAGGAGAGTCGTCAAACAACTGCTATAGTTCTTCTGCTAAGGCTGGCAGAGGATTTTTATCGTAAAAAAGGCAGAAGTGTTTCCAGATCTTTTCCGAATTTTCCTTAACCGTATCGATGACTTGCACAGTCAGAAGGTTACTCGTCAGTGGTCGCTTTTACGATGGCGCGGCTGGTTTAATTCTCCTGAAGGTACAAACAAACGGATTTGATGTAAATTAGCGTGCGAAACGGAATACGATAACAAAGCTGCTGCGCAATTATTTCGGTGTCGACTGGAAGGGTTAGTGCTTGATTCGATGTTCGCGTGTCAATTTTTGATTCGGACTGGTATTTTCGCTGTTTGCCGATGATGGATGGAGGGAGCGATGGCCAGGGTCAGGTTGCGGGATAGATAAATCCGGAATTTCGTACAACTATTCAATCGGGAGCGCTCTTAGCAGCGCCGGTTAATAATGCTTTAACTTGCTATCTGACAGATGCCGGTTTCGCATCAGAGGTCGGAAGCCGAGGAAGACCAGTGTATAATAGGGCGCTCGTAAATTGAAAGAGATTCGCGATGTCCCGGCGGCGAAACTGCCTTCTTTCTGTCTCCAAGCCGGTTGAGGGAAAGCGGCTTGATAAGGTTTATTTCCTGCGGAAGAGACTAAATGTCCTCCGTAAGTTCGCTCCCGGTTCATTCCGGTTTGTCGCAACTCCCTTTTTTTCTCACTCTCTCTCGCTACCGCGGCGGCACGTCTTCATATGTCTGCGCGTCTGCAGTTCCATACCTCTACGTCTGCCGATGTCTCTCTCGCTTTGCCGCTATCAGAAACTAAAAAGTTGCAAATGGTATGTCGACATCCGCTCGGTATATTTTCTTTTCCATACCCGTTATTTTCTTCATTATCGTTTCGCGAACTTTACTCACACGTACAGGCCGTCGACGTATACGCATGAACCTATTAGGCGAAAGTTTATTTATTAAACTGTTTCAATATAGCGGCGCTTGTGTCATCATTAGCTTGCTAACTAGACACACCGGAGTGTACGCTGACGGCTGGCGGCGGTCGAGGAACTGGATTTCTCAAAGGAAAACATATTTACTCTTCGCTCTAGATTATACGTCTTGATGAAGTTAGTTAACAAGAAAGCTGTTGTTCCACCCCCTTCGCTCGACCGTTTCACTCGCTTCCTGCTACAACTACCACTTCTGCATAGTTTAATAACGATTATTGTCGGTGTAGCCGGGTATAGTCGAGCACGCGAGCTGCTTTGTTTACGTGTGCTGTGTACCTATTTCGTATTTAACAACTGATTATCAATTTCGGCGAATTCTGTTTAGTAAACGATGTGTAATCGCAACTCTATATCCGTACTAGCCCCCCGCACTAATAATGTATTACGTTCTAGCGAACGGGTATGTACGAAGGGATTTCAAGTTTCTTCTTTTTTTTTAAAAGAACAAAAAAAAAAAACGATAATAAATATTACATTAACGTTAAAAAGTAAATAAATACATAAAGAAACAACTGATGCAGTGGAAAAATTCCCAAGCTATATATCGTGTGGTGAGCGTAGTTATCGTCAGAGACGTTAAATGGTCTCCAGAAGTTAACTTTCGAATTTTCTTAATTATTGTTTCAAATATGGTCTTCATGTTTTTTTTGCGAACGAGCAAACTGGTCTAGTTGATGCCGGTGCATCCACTTGTAGGCTACAATGTCACACAGAAACTTTGAATTTTTAAAAATCCTATCATTCTGTTCTCAAACAACGATCTAGTCTTTTCCATCGTCCAAAGGTTTCCTGAGATCGATTCTTGCTGCGCTGTTGCTTTTTCCTGTAATTTTTTCATTAGATACTGACTTTTTTTTAAAACTTGTTTCTAAAAGCATAATACCGCAGTTCGATTGGATAAAATCATTTTAAACATCAAAAGTTGATGCATTTCAAAAAAAAAATCGATTCATAATTTGCTCGGAAAAGATTTTGGAAACGATTTGCGATATTAATAAAAAAAGATTTCATCTTGAACTTGGCGATGAATGAACGGGCGCAAAGTCAAGATTGTGGTGCCTTTTTTTTTTTTTTTTTTTTATATCCCTATCCCAATAACTTTGGGTAGGGCTGTCTATTTGTTTAATTTACAATTTTTACTATAATGTTCATTACCAGGCACCATTTAAGTTTATGGTTTCCTGTAATCCCAAATTAAACGATCATATTAAATTAATATTTTCATAAACTTAAATACACTAGTATTATTTTAAACTTAATCATCTTATATTATTATATAATTGAATTTTTCTTACGATATATAATTTCTTCCCCACAAAAAATTCATTAAACTTTTTAAACAGATTTGTAACTAATTCTGTGGAGCGTATAAATATTTTATTATTATGGTTACATCCATTTATTATGTGCCCAATATCACCTAAAAACTTACACATCTTTTGCAATTTTCGTTATCTATAATTTTAAACTTATATAAATATACTCTAAATATACCTTGTCCGGATATGAATTGTATGTTAAAAAAATTGGGCACGAAGTCTTTATTATTTATTCGTTCTATGATATTTGGAAAATATTGTTTTCCGGTCTAAGTTAAGAGTGGAATAGTATCCAAGGAGATTCGAAAATTCAAGTCACTAAGAGAGTTTCTAATTTTATAAATTGGGGGGGGGGGGGGATTTATAATTCAATGGAAATTTTTTAAGGCCAATAGGGAAAAATTGGAATCGGGAAGAATAAAGTAATTACCGTGTTCGGAGAGCTAGTGTTTCTGATGAAAGAAAGGGCTTTAATACAATCTGAGTTAAATACGGACGCAAAATGAGAAAGACGTTACTTTTTATATGTAAAGTGCAGCTTCGGCGCGATCCTTAAATCCGTCTGCGAATATAAACTTAAAATTGGGCCAACGTAAAGAGCATAAAAGGGGTTTGGTTGCGGTAAGAAAATATAATCGACAAAAGGGAACTCTTTATGCAAGGTGTATTTAATTAAATTTTGTACTATTATTTATTAGCTATTTGTTCGTAACTCGGTAGCAGCCGTGCTTTGTTCTATTTTCGATACTTTCAAATTGAATATTTTATAAAGAATTTTAATTGTTTACCGCGGTGATTGTTGTTTTGTTTTTCGGTCGTTCATACTTTTTTTTCTTTTCTTTATATACTTATTTCCCTCTTTATCTATTTTTCTGTCCAAGAAAAAAAGAAAAAAAAAATGTATATAAATGTATAGTTTAGTGCGAGAATTTTGTATTTGTGTGGAGTTTATTAATATCGCAATGGTCAGATTGCTAGCAGTCTACAAAATATATCAAGTAGTCTCGACTTCGGTTGTCGTATATTAATAAAACCAGGGCGGTGTGGCACTGCTTATTGCAAATGCTGGTATTATTTTTTCCCCTTTAGATTCACATCATGAATATCGTTCGGGGGCAGTAATGGCTCTAGCCAAGCGTAGTTGAGACTATAATCCTAGTCGTATTGCTCAGGGTTCCTTGCGTCATGACTATTTATTCCTACATTCTAGCTTGTACAGAATAGATAGCGCTCATGGCAATTGTTATACGCTACGCGAGTGTACACACGGCAAGACTACATTCAGCAATGATATTGTGATTGTTTGATTTTTATCGATATAAAAAAATGCAATCCCTCGTCTGTGTCTGCTGTGCACCAACTAGCGCGCATATGACGGTATGCGTGTTTGCCATTGCCTTCCACATGAAATAGCAGGTATTTTTATTTAATTTTCGTAATAATTTCTGTGGTCGCCTGGGATCGATCCCTGAGACTTCCGTAACGGAAGCCAACTAGCAACTAGGCTACCGCGAAATACTTATAATTCCGCCCACGTAATTTCCATGAGGCATTTTGGAATCGTAGGCATAGCGCTCCTATTTCCTATATTGCTAGTTTGTCCTCTTTTGTCAATATTTTTGACCGTTGGTGTGTCATTAGTACACCAATAATTATTCTCGTTTCATTCTTCTCTTTCGGTGATTGTGACAATTTCGATATTAGCCATCCTTTCGCCTTAGTGTAATGAGTATTACTTTTCCGCTATTTCCTCATATACATACAAAACTGTTGATAACTTAATAATATAATAACTTCGATTTCCTCGTTCCTCTTATTAGTCCATCAACTGTGATTTATGGGCCAGCCCTGTTGGCGTACCAAGGGGGGATGAAAAAAAAGTAATTAGACCAGTAAAAATTACTAAAAAAACGAAACATTTAATACACTTTCGGGGAGACAAAAACTTGAATATTCATACGCACGTGAATAATGTCATTATTCGGACATACTATATAAGCGCATTGTGCTACAATATGTATTAATTAAAAAACAAGTATTTCAAGTGTAGATGCTGTGCTACGAGCACACTTTATAAATTAAAAAACTACGAATTCACTCGCAGTATGACTATATATGCACGTTACACAGTAGCCGTCCGAAAAACGTGTTTCTGTTAAGCTCAATATTCAAAATGTCTTTGGAACAAGTCAAAAATCAGCAGAAACTATAACATACTATAGATCACATTTACTAAGAATCTGCTCAAAAATAAAAGATTAGGAAATGGCGAAACTGAATAATTAGTCACTTTTTATATATTCCAAATTAAATTGAGGACAGGAGTAATTTTGAAAAGAAACGATTTCATTCCGCTCAGGGGGGGGAGACGACACAAATGAGTATAAATGTTCTGCACGTTTGTTTTTTTTTTTTTTTTCTGTATAATGTTAAACATTGTATCTACGGGTATTGTTATTACTTTTTTTAAATTTTATTTTGGGAGATGTTTCACACGGCTTTGTATATTTTTCGTATTATTGGAATACTTACGAACTCAAAATAGTAGGAAAATTGAAAAAGACGAGCATTGTAGGACAAATTACGACTGGTGAACAAACGAAGTTTAAATGCAAAGCCACGGGGTTAGAAATCTTAATGACACACGTTGAATACGGATAAAAGTTTACTCGAATAGCAAAGCCCTCACCTAATGATGTGTACCGTCATTCGATAAGAACGTTATTATTGCAATATGTTGTCTACCGAATGGCATTTTTCATTATGGCTTTTGTTCCGCGAGTTGACATTTACGGTAAACTACATTGAGTCAATAATAGCACTAATACGAGAAGTACATTGTATGGGAAAATCATTGAAATTACACCGCAGGTGGATTATTTGGTCTTTTTTATTTTTCGGACTTTTTATTTATTTTTTTAAAAATAAAAATATATAGTTGATTTCACGAAAGAACAGTTTAGAGAGCCACTCATATATACACACACACACACACACACACACACACACATACACACACATATATATATATATATATATATAAACTCGGCCATTTTGACCTTGCAAGGGGCTGTGCCTCTTGACTCCTCTTGCTTACATTTCTGTCCCTTTCTCTTCTACACTTTGTATAAAATGATCAAAATTTACAACGTAATTCTTAGGCCGACCCCCATTAGATTTTATAACGAAAAAATGTCCCAATTTTATATAATAAAAAAAAAAAAAAAATACAACCAATAATTTATACCATAAGTTTTATTAAACTACTGAAACAACGTAACACATATAAATAATACTTTTTTTTTTGCGTTTCCATGGTATTATTAAATTAGCAATATAGTCTTTACATGATTCTTCATATTATGGTGGCACTTCTTATTCATCGATCTGCACAGTAATAAGAAGTGTATTCATTACGTTTCCAAAAACGAAAACGGCCATCGAACGCAAACGTGAATTTTGGAAACGAAAATGGAACGATGAACTGTGCAATAGAGAAGAATTTTCCACATTCATACGTGATGATACGCCTTTTGGTTCGAAAATGACAGATGCAGAAAAGTTTGAAGCATTGAAATATAACAAACGTTACATAAAATTGTGACATTTTTTATAATGGAGGCCAGCCTAAGAATTACTTTGTAATTAATATATATATATATAATTTTTACCGACTTTATATATATTAATTATAACGTAATTCTCAGGTAACCAAAGTTAAATGTCAGGATAGGATTTTTGTGATTAAATTATTATATTCATATGGACCGATTTAGAATTACGTTGTAAATTTTGATCATTTTATACAAAGTATAGAGGAGAAAGAGATAAAAATGTAAGCAAAAGGGGTGAAGGGGCACAGCCCCTTACGAGGCCAAAATGGCCGAGTTATATATATATATATATATATATATATATATACTGAATTTAATAATTGTAAATACCGTCACCGCTAGTGTCAATACTGTGCGGGTCGTTTAGCGTAGCTGAAGACAAATTCAATTCTACAAAACGCTTGCAGAATGGTATATGTAAGAGTAGAGATGCTCTAGTATATTTTCGTACCGATGGGAACGTCAAAAGTTCCAATGAGCACGCTGAAGTTGCCTTAAGTGATCTGTAATTTTTGAAGCGTCCCATGGTCTTCGGTGAGAATGATGGAAGGTTTACGAGTGAGTATAATAATTTTTTCCGACCCTTAGTATAGAAACATGTATTAAACTTACTAATACAATTGAAAGTTTAAAAAAACTGAATAACCAGTGCTAATGCGCTTAAATCAGCTTCACTTTCGTAGCATAAAGGCATCGACAACAGGGGTTTCGTCATATTGCGAAATACTTTCTTCAGAACATTCGGCGAAGTCGCTTGAATTTCTCCACTAATCAATAGTTTGAATTCGATTGTAGTTTTCAGATTGAAGATAGCACGTAATGGAGCAAAAGTGAATTTGAGATTAAACGAGTGCCGAAAAATTCTTTTTAAAAATAAGACGATATCAAACTACGTCTTTCGTTAAAGAAAAATTAGACATAACCATATCTGGCAAGTTTAAAAACGAAAATTTCGTACACGGAAATAATAGAATACCGGGGGAGGAAAAAAGACAAAAACGTAGAACGGTTCAAAGATGGCCAATTTGAAAAAAAGAAAAATGAAGATCAAGAAAATTTCAATTGATTTACTTTTTCACTTTAAGTATTACAAGTTATTAAGGGTCCCGCTTTAAGATCGCAACTTAGTTCGTCGTGTGATGTAAATAGAGAAAAAAACTCAGAAAATACGCGTTCAATTTTCAGGACAACCTCGCATGATTTAGTATAATTTCCGGTATGTACTGACTAGGATCGAGAAAGTCTATCTTAGTGTGCAACTACTGTTTCGGGCGGACCAATTTTTACAGTTCATTATGAATCGTTCTTCCTACGCTGCTACCCCAACGAGTAAATGTAGTCGAAGAACAAAAGTGTACATACACCGTTTATATTAAAAAAATTCAATAACATATACAACAATCGACCTATTGACTGACGCTCTAGCTATTAGTGAAGTTGCTCATTTCATACTGTGAAGAAACAAGGGTAAGTACCGTCGACCAAGGCTTCTGGGATTGCGTGTAGGTTTACAATGTACTAAGCATATATACACTAATGAAAGAGAGTGGGGAAACTTGCACCTTGGGATTTGCGTCTTTTTCTGTCCCAGATTTCTTAGATATTATAACCGATGATACATTCAGCTTCCGGCTACGGTACGCAATTTTTTGATTTAGATTCGTTGGGAAAGTCTATCTTCGTTGTTAATTACAAATATATTCTCTGTGCACTATTTGGATTCGGAGAGCAATGTCGAAATACCTCTATGTGTAATGTGGAAATTAGCTTACGTCTGCGACGAACTTCGTTGCACGGCGATCGTATATCCTTTAAGGTTGTTGTTGAACACAATTTCTGGAGAAACCAGAAAATCTGGAAGCCGTGGATTTTCTCATTGAACAAATAGACCAGACATGCACACGGAAGTCTTTATACAGATAAATGCGCGAGTGATCGATGTATAAATGTAATCCCAAGGGCGCCTCTATACTTCGACATTTACAATTCTGCATGACTGTTGACGATTATTTCACTAGATTTCGCTAATGTTATCAGTCACCGCGAGCGTTTTTAAACGTAATGGAATTTTTTAATAATTGTTATCACCCGCGAATATTTTGATTAATTGCTCAGTTAGAAACGAGTAATATTTTATTTCAAAATAGCGAGTTTCTTTCTTCTTCCAAAAATTTGCGCTGTTATTATCTTACACTTATAAACTAGTATTTACGTTAACAATATTTACGTGAAATACACCTATCAGCTAAAAAGCAGGGGAGTCCAAAATACTTTTCTTTTTTGGAAAATTTTCGGAAAAAGAACAGACTCGTCCTATAACACTGTGGTAATCTTCCGGCTATGCTATGTCGGGTTTTCCATCATGTTTTACCGCAACAACTTGTTTCCATCATCATAATATTACTTAATTGCTGCGAGTCGGCGACTACCTATTCGTACATTTCAGCTGTATAGAGCATAGTGTTCATAGCAACTGTTATATTCAAAACGCTAGTGTACACACGCAATACTAGACTTTCAACTGATAGTGTGATTGTTTGATTTATCGATATATACGAATGCAGCCAGTGTGTGTGTGTGTGTGTGTCGTCTGCTGTGTGCTAACTAGCGCGCGTATGATGGTATGCATGTTTGCCAATGCCGTCCATATGATTCTATTAGCGATTATTTTTATTTAATTTTTCGTAATAATAATTTCTGTCGTCGGATCGGGACTTGCAAAACGGAAGCCAACCAGCAACTAGACTATCGCGACGATGTACGGCCGCGTAAATAAAAAAATGCAGCGAGCGCCATTCATGTTTTGGTCTGCCGCATGAAATTCTTTCAAGCTGACTCTTCTTCAGGTGCCATAACATAGCGCGTTGGCGCAACCTATTCGTACATTTTTAACTGTACCGCGATATAGGTTGTGTCCAGGCAATTATTCTATGCAACGCAGGTGTACACACGCAAGACTACACTATTAACTATAATTTTTTCTCTTTCTAGAATAAGTCATAAAATTTATTATCGATTTATTCGCGCGCACATACAAATACCTATAGCGTGAATTTAATTAATTTCAAAAAAGGTGATTTATCCGCTTCTGTGTGAAAGTAGCACTTTTTTATGCGCCCGTCCAGTATATAATCTCGTAGGCAGCTGTAGGTGTAAAAGAATATCCAGCCTAGCATTGTCCGTTCCACTTAAAATCCCTTCATCGCTGCAAATTTTTCGCTCTCGGTAAATAAGCTAGTCAGCGGAAAACGTAAATGCCGTTTACGCGAAATTATTTTCTCGTTTTGGCCAACGCGCCTCCACCGGCCGACTTTACGAGGCCGTTTTTTATTTCCTCATCCCTCTAATCGAAAAAAAGAAGAAAAAAAGAAAAAAAACAAAAAGAAACACAAAAAAACTCACCTCCTATCTTTTCAGCTTCTCTCAGCCAGCGACCACAAAGAGAACGGCCATAATGCGGTCAGCGTAAGAAGAAAATTACATCCGCAAAGAGAGACAGTTCGGAGCTACAAAATTCTCCTTACTACCGGGATTAAAGTATTGCTTCGGAATAAAACAAAAATGAGTCGCAAAAACCGGATAGACGAGAAGGCACCAAAACTAACAAGAACTGGCCGGCGGTTTAACGATTCCCGGGGTTTATACGCCTAGTTAGGAGTTATATTTAAAAAAAAAAAAATAAAATAAAAAATAAATACAATAAAATACGGGAAAAAAAAGAAGGTATTCCGTTATCTTTTTCTTCTTCTGTTTGGGTTTCGTTTTTTCGATTCCTCAGTGCCATTACAAGACTGACACGAGAAGAAGAGGAAAGTATCGGTTTTTCATTTAAAAACTCCCTTGATCGTTCGACCATTTCGGTCGGCAGGCCAACGTATTTCGGTAAAATAAAGATAATGAAATAATTTTCACCTGGCCGTCACCGGCAAAAACATAATTATATTTCCTACTGCGAATTATCCGCCTATTCGATACATTGCAGTGCGAGAATAACGGTGAGCGTGAATCTAAAAAAAGAATCCACGAGCTAATGATCTTTTTTTTTTTAAGAAGAAAAAAAAAAAGTTTGGAAAAAGATTGTTTTCTTCGTTAGTGCCGCTAATAGGGGGAAAACCGTAGAAATTCCGGAATGTTACTTAATCGATCGGTGGTCAACAAAAACAATACCACGATAAATAAAATTAGTCACAATTGCGAAATAAAAATTCCCTTTTTTCCAGCTGGTTCGGAATTGTATCTCGCGATAGATTTTTGGAAGTTAGTTGTCTAGAAAAATAGTCTTGTATGCCCTATTCTACGCTTTTATTTGTTTAGGTTGTTTCGAATTTTTTTTTTTTGTTCAATTTAACAACACAAAATCGCGCGTTCTGTTTTCAATTTTGAGAAAAAAGCTCAAGCTTTATAATTCACCGTGAATGGCTTTTTCTTTCACGTTTTAAATCTTTTTTAATTTTACGCAGTCTTTGTTCCCTGTTCCTTCAGACCTTTACTTATTGATTCGCTTAATTTCGATCATTTCGTACACGTTTGTAAACTATTTCCGCAAAAAACCAAAGACGTCAGAAAAATTTATAAAAAACTTTAAAAAGAAACTAATAAAGCTAAAAATACAACTTCTAAGGTTATTTTTGTAACTCTTTAATCGCGGCAACGAGTGAAGTTATAAAAAAAATACAAATATAATCTTTCATCCAGTATACTCAATAATTAAAGATCGGAAATTTAAATTCCGAGTAAAACACAGTAATAAACTAGCGCATTAAGTTTTATTTCTATATTTCTGCGAAATACATACGGCATCTGTTCTTCGTTATCTTAATAATATACTACGCTCGTAATCGCTTTTTTATATATTAACATATTAACCTTAAGTTACACGTAAACTATGAAAATCAATATAATTACGGGTGCAAAAATCGGCGAGGAAATGCCTAATAATATACTTAACACGGTAACGTTGTTGAGACCAGTTCGTCATCAGCTAACAGTGAAACACGTATTTCTTTTTAGGGACTTCTAAACGTTCCTACACATAAGATTATACGCAATAAAACTATAAACACTGTAACAAACATCTTAAGATCATCGAATATTTAAATACCACACATTCTTACTACCGGGAAACAAGAATAGTAAATAAACTTAGTACCGATGTAACAGCAGAAATCTATTTTCATTTGGAACATAAAAAACCAAAAAAAAAAAGAATATTAATTAAACTGAAACTCTAAATGTTTACTAATTTGAAAAAATTATTTTTTTGTCGCACTAGTCAGCGTTCATCATCATTGGCCAAGGGTCCATCTTAATACCAACCGCTCTAGCACTTAGTGTTTAAAATGTACACTAATACGTGCATAAGTTAGAAAAAAAAAGTTTCTTCAAAAATACTCACGCGTATATGTGTATGTATATCTCACACGACTATTACTTGATATATGTACTAAGTGAGATAATTAATGCGGATAAATGGATATATCCACGACTTTCTGATGGTTGTTGCATAATTATATCGCGGTTTCAATTGTGGCTTTTGCATACTCGATAGATATGCTACCTAATTACTGGGGGAAATCTACTGACATCGAATCAGATAATTGTGATTGTAATTACATTACGTATGGCCGGAACTCGTTTCTGTAACTTCAGACGCGTCCGTCACATTTACACGTTATCCGTTTAATAAAACAAACTTTAATAACAAACAATATAGAACAATAAAATAGATAAATACCTATTTAGAAACGTTTTCGGGCGTAACCCATCATCAGCTAAAACTAACTTAAAGGAAACTTAAAACATACTGAAGTGAATATAGGGAATACGTGTGTATATATAGTAGATGTAAAGAGGAATAAACATAGCAGGTATAAAAATCAATAGGTTGAAAATGCTAATAATTAATATAAAATATAAAAAATAAAACAAGAAGACAAAAAGTTAAATTTTTATATTAAACAGTGGATTATTATTATTAGGTGTTTGGTCATTTAAAATATTATTTTTATATTTATTTATATAATAATTTTCTGCAATGTTCATATTATTACTTTTGTGATAAGTGGCCAGGATGATTACAGTATTTTCTATTGAATTTGGTTTATGTTTATTTTTAATTAAATGTTCTGCATGTTATCCGTTTAGCAAGATGGGGCCCTACATCATTTTCTTTGTAATCTGCGTTGCGAAATTCTTTTGCAAATCTAAATGGTGCGTGTTCGCGACCTCTTTATCGATACTTTCTTACAAAAGTTCTATTTCCTTCAAACAAGATTTTATCACCGAAAATATTAAATTAAAAAAAAAAAAAAAAAAAAAGATCGTATCCAAATTATTTGAGAAATTTTTGAAAAAGAAGAAAAGAAATGTATTAAGGGTGCAATCGACGAAGTCAATGAGCTGCATTAAGACATGAAGTATTTGGAAGTAGTAAAGGAAATTTTAAAACTACGAGGTATCTCTTTTTTTTTTTTTTTTCTTTTCTGGCCACTAACAACTTCTACAAATAAGCCAGACTAACAAAATTGTGTGTAGAAATAAGTAGATTGAACCCTAAAACGTCCTGGAATAGAAGCAAAGAATATCGTTAGCAATAAAGTTCGAGCAAACATGGCCGCAATGACGTAACATAGACCACGTATGTCGAAAAGAAGGATATGGAATTAACACTGATAATTAAACGTTTACAATACAATTCGAACTTACTTGGCCGCAATGGTATGACATAGCGCACGAGTGCCAAGAGGGATAGAATATAAAATTAACACTGACTATGTCACATCACAAGTGCAACGGGCACTGGAGTGCGACGGGATATCAATAGGTTAAGGATATAGGTTTAGAACGGAGTAATTATAGCAAGGTAGTAGCAAGACTTCCGAAGATGCCAGTTATTAGCTACATTAGAACTCTGAAACCGGCCTTTCACCACTAAATAGTAATGCTGTTATTAATAATAAATTTGAACGAAACCACTACAATAGCATCGGTATAATATGTAAGCACCATTATATGAACATCCCAGGAAGATTTTAACATATTAGAGAAGCGACCTCTAGCATGCTCGTGTTTATTACAGTTAAACAATAAATGATTGATACCCTCGTCAAAATTGAAAAATTGATGAGAATCACAGAGAACATCATAATTGTGGTCGGTAAAATTAGCACCTACTAAGGCATGTCCCATACGTAGGCGACAAATGGTGGTGACATATTTACGTACAAATCTAATAGAAATACCTGTAGGAATAGAGTGGTACCACGAACTTAAGCAAGGCCTGACGAAAAATAATTTTTGAACCAAAAGCATGGTCGGTTAAATAGTTCTGCCATGTAGAGTTGTTATCTCTTTTAATTGAATATCTAGGACTGCATTCACTTTGATTTAAGTAATACTTCTTAACTACCAAAATCCAAGTAAAATATCTTATCGTTTCTGTCGATCTCCGTGGTTCCTATCCTCAGTTCTTTTATCTTATCAATATTTCACGCCGACTCTACATTTAACTGATCCTTTTCCCTCGCGTCGTTTCTGGGCGAAGATCCCTTGTTGACATGCCCAAAGAGGGAGTAAAAAAAAAAAGTAAATACGAAACAGAGAGAATGCTCGGAGTGCGGTGTAAATGTGTAAATATGAGTTTTCTTTTATTTTTGATTTTTGAAACTTACGAGTTATTCAAGTTTTGCGGGTTTTCATAAGATCCGTTAAAAATAATTAGTATTTAATTATTTTTTTGTTAACTTTTTAAATGATATCTTTATAATAGTAAACGATAAAAAAGATTGATAATTTTTGGTTCATTTCGGGGACTTTTAAATTCCGTTATTTATGTTGCAATGTTACTTGCGCAACTTTTTCTATTAAATTCCGGCAAATCAAAAAACAAACATCCGTAGTTCTAGCCATTTTTTTTTACTTCAGTTTTCTATTTCGCGCTATTTCAGTTGCGTATTTATTATTGTTCCCGGCGTTTTTTTTTGTTTTTTTTTAAATTATACACTATTAATATGCCGTCGGCTATTTCGCTTGTCCTCTTTGAAGGAATCGAATCCATTTTAATCTCTTTTTCTCCTCTTTGGTTTTTATAATTCTCTTTGTCGTTTTCGACGTTGCCAGTAAAAAGTATTTCTGCAATCTACTCTCGTCTTTCGTATACTCGGTGTGTGCGTGTGTATAAGCACATTTTTCGCTTAGCAACGAAAATAAGAAAATATACACATACGTATAGGATTTTTCTAAATAAACATTTTTGGTTTAAATTTACATATTGCAGTCAATTAATACCGGTCATTTATTATACTGATTATGTAGCATGGTAAAATAATAGTTGAGATTCTAGCAACTGAAGGTGAGACATAAAAGTTAGAAAACGAATCGGGTGCTAAAGAAATCTGGCAAAGATTCGGTGTCGTAATTGTCCTTTCAAAGATGTATTAGATACTTTGACTTTACGGGAAGTTTTATTTCGTAATGGGAGCCCCTGTATAAGTGGTTGCTCGCAGCTACCCGGATAGTGTGGCAGCTTATTGTTTTTTTGGGAAATTTTAACCCGCCAAGGGTTTACATCTGATTAGTGAAATCGAGGTACTGCTAAAAATCGATGTAAGCGCTGAATGTGCACATCTTCAGATTGGTTTTAACGAAATCAGTCAGTGGAAAACCTAGCGACTAGCGTGCACAAGTATTTTTCCGAAAACCGTTCGTAAGATTAAATATCTTAAATGGTAATTAAACATATCGATTTTATCGACGTACCGAAAGAGAAAACCTTTTTAGCGATATTTTCATTATTTTTAACTTCCATATTTGAACGGAACAATTCATTCCGTTCGGGAAATTCCAAGACTGATCGGTATCGAGACGCTTTTCGAATGGTTTAATTGTTTATCCGGCGGCGCGTATAACTGCGGAACCGTACGCTACTTAAAGGCCGACGCTATTTCAAGTGTCATTGCGACACTGAACAACACTTGGCTCCGTTGCGGAAGCGAAACGATTTTTAACACGTTGTACCTATTGCAATTTCAATTTGCGGTAGACAAATAGCTTTTAAAAGAGAGGCAGTCTGATTAAATTGCAGATAAGCAGGTGTTGAAAGATCATCGGCGCGGCGCCGGGGGGGGAGAGTTTCAACATGCAAGATGTTCCTATAGCGGAGCGCTGTTCTGGACAAGGACACTTTATAATGCGACTGTTATTTTAAGCGAACATCGTGTTGTAGAGAAGGTGATTTGAAAAATCCTTGCGTAATCTGAAATTACAGCGAACGTCCATGGTTCAAACCGGCGGCCTCTTTGCACGGTCCCGTTCTCGCAGACGACCGCTATTGGAAAATCATTGACCATTAATACGCTTCAAGGGCAGGAAATTGAAGCAACATTCAGGATGGAGGAATTGTTTTGGGGATAATGGTTATTTCGTGTACCGTACTAACCGAGTCGCAGCAGTCACAAGAAATGGAGCAGAAGAAGATGAAGCTAAAAATCCCGCATAGGATTCAGAATTACATATATATATGTGTGCGTTATATGTACTGGTGTTTATGTTTGAGCTTGCGTGCGCGCGTATCGGACATTTTCCTTTCTGTATAATACGAACCGATGGACGGGGGCTAGTTTAGGCCGTTTTTATGCGCCATCTACGTTCCATCGTCGCTGTGTGTGTTGAACCGCTTGTATATTTGATTACACTTAGTCATTACTTACCTTTAGACACAAGCACTGTTACCACCACCAGTCTCTCGTTATTGACAATATTGAGTAGATGTTACTCTTCCTTTTATGCAAATTTTAAGCCGCTTACGATTCAAAACAATCTCTGCTTTACTGCCAGTGTTTCCCGACGAAATTTAAATTTTCAAAAGGTCACTAACCACATCTTTCCAATACGCCTTGGTGTACTCTTTCTATTGGGCATTTTTTCTCTCCCTCTCTTCGCGGAGCCGTTGCAAATAAATAAACGAAAAATCGAAAAAAACGAAACATAAATAACAATAAAAAAAACACAAACAATACTGCCCATAAAATTATCGTATAAGCGGTTTCACAAATCTCACGCATTTAACTGATCTGCATAAGATAAAGAAGAACATTCTTCGGGTATCGCTTCGGCAATCGAAACTGTCGTGTCGTTCAAATTGCACGCGAGCGAAACGAACTTGGTTACAACGTTACTGTCGTCGGAATACGCGTCGAAAGAGCTTATTTAAATAAACGAAAGATTTTTTGTAACACCACAGAAACTTTAAATGCCATTAACTTTTAATATTTATAGAGCTATACTGCAATGCTATCCGTGTACATGCATATACGTTCAGTTCGTCAAAAGAATTCACGCTGTAATCTAACGCTTCGAACATGATGCTGTCCATATGGTTTCTATCGAAAATATCAAGTGCGGATAGTTATCTGAAAATCGAGCCTCATTCGAATCAGTAATTTAGGCGAATGTAGCGAGCCTACATATAGTTCAGAATGAGCATTTCTTGTGGTACGCTTCATAAAAAAACTGCTAAATATTTGGACATGAAATTGAACATGAATTATTCATATTCATGTCCAGATGTGCGCCATCAATCGTTATTTCAAAAAACAAAAAAAAAAAAAAAAAAAAGAAGTATAAATAAAAAAAATTATTTTTTATTTTCACACCTATAAATATATCTCACAGAAAATGACTGAAATCTGAAAATAACAGGATATATACCGTAAATTGCGATGTTGCAATTTGAAAAAATATTTATTTATTAAAAAACCTGAAACCATCAAATTATTGGTGTTGTACCTACATAATTGCTCTAGAACTCTGCGCTATGCTAACTTTTTGTCATAGCTATTTACATTATACTATTTTTAATAAATAATTATTCCTTCAAATTGCAACATCGAAATTAACGGTATATGTCCTATCATTCTCGGGTTTGCGAAAATGACTCCATCTGTGAAATGCACTACTTACGTACGAGCTGTGACAATGGTATTCGTAGAATTATTTCACTTGTGGTAACACTGCGACGTGGTCTCGTTGGAAATTTTGGGACATTTCTGAGTCAGCATATCCAGTTTTCATAACGGTAGCACGTACCTCACGCGTTCTGTGGTCGTTTAAATAAAGTGAGATTTTTACACGTGTCGTGAAAATGTGCGATGTAAATACTGAGCAACGTCGCATGATCAAATTCTTGGTCAAACGCAGAGTAAAACCGCTGTCGGAAATCCTCGTATAATAACAAGACGTGTTTAAGGAAGACGCTATGAAATAATCATCTCTGTTTTCAAGTGGGCTAAGCGGTTTAAAGATGGCCGTGAATCAGTCGAGGACGATCCACGCTGCAGCGGTCCTTCTACCCAGGGCATGAAAAGCTGAATGATAATTTGACCTATTTGACAACGCTGTACGTTTATTTCTTAAATTCATTGGCTGAAGTGCCTACTTCTTCTAGACTATCATTAATGGAAAAAGCGTACAGCATTGTCAAATAGATATCAAATTTTCATCCGGCTTTTCAAACCCTGCTTCTACCGTAAAAACGGCGGCAAACATTTAACGCGTGCGCGTGCTCCAAGACTATCCGGTAAGTTGTCGAATGTTGGAAGAAGAATTAAACATCAACCGCGAGACCATTCGGCAGATTTTTAAAGTGACGATCTAGGGATGCGCAAACAAGCTTCCAAAAAAGGATTGAACGTTGAAGACGATGCGCTGACCCCAGAGCAGATTACTGTAAAGGTATTTAAAGTAAGTTTCCCCCTCCCACAATTTTTAGGCCCTCAAGGGCAAAATTATACGAATACAATTGTACACTTGGTACATTTTGTAATATTATTATAACGGAGAAAAAGCATAATAATCATGATCTTCAACAGTTCCGAAGCGAAATATCTCTAGCAATTAATCGGTAAGTTTTTTTATTTTTCAATTTTGAAAATATTCATGCAAATAACGAGACAATTTTTATTAAGAGCAGGTTAATGGTCTATTAAACTCGGTGTAAACCGACTATTTAAAAACAAAACTATCATTTCTACCTAATATATTTTCTATTGGACCGTTGGTAATAAAATCAATTATTTTTCGCTTGTTTAATCCATGTTGTACTTAGTTCTTGTATTTTATTTTTCTGTTTTGTATTATTTTGAGGGGTTTTAAAAGTATTATTGTATGCGTAATAGTTGGCGTAATTCTTTTTATGTCATTTGGGCTACAGTAATATAAAATTCACTTATTTTACACATATTAATATTATATAACAACACTAAAATTCCATTTTCTTATGTTTTTAGTATTTTCCAAGAGAAGTGCATGTCAAATTTTCACATAAAAATAGCAATATTTCTTAATAACATTTTATACTAATATTAAGACAATTGTCAAATATTCTTCTTTAAACTATTTTTCTATATTGTGCGTCGATATTATTTCATAATTATTACATAAATGTAGTGGATGATTTATATGACCATAAAATCGTATATCCCATTTACAATGCTATGTTTCGGACAAATCTTTTGTAATATTATTTTTATGCGAAGTTTAGCTCATATTTAGTGAAGTTATGGTTTATATGACAAGAACGTTAATGTTGTAATATAGTTAAAATTCTGCTCAATAATATGTATACATCTCAAATGTTACCTAATTCAACTTTGTTTATAATCATTATAACTTAAGATGTTATAGTTCAAATTTTATCGATTGTAACTTAAATAACATTAGTTCAGAATTTATTTATTTTGTATTCCTAACTTATTGTTCCAGTTTAAAATATTATACGTACAATTTAGATATTATCAGTAGCGGCTCGTGAATAACAAAATTGGAGGTTCACAATTAAATATATTAAATGCTGCGCAAATATTTATTGAAAAACAATTATAGAAAACTATATATGTATATATACACGTGTGTGTGTGCGTGTGTGCATAATATTAATAATTTTCAATTAAGTCTTATAAACTAAATCTATTTTTTTGTCTTTCTTTGAAGCAAACAAATTTATAACAGTTAAATAAAAATAAGGAATATTGTGGAACATTTGTTTCTCAATTGATAACATAGCTAAAGCATTTAGCCTGTCTTCACATATTGTGCTATGTAAAAATATATTAATTCATTTTTGCAAAATTTTAACTTTTGTTTGTTTTTTAAAATACTTAAATAAAAAAATATAATGAGTTTTCTCACTGTTCATATTACTAAAATCAAAATTAAAATTTTAGATTGGAATTACGTCACTATTAAAAGTATTCGAACGAATATATGCGGTCTATCATTAAAAACTAAACTCCATTTCCAATGATGGACTATATGTATACACGTTCAAAATGTTAAATAGTATTTTTAATAGTAATGTGGTTTCCACCAAAAATTTTAATTTTAGTAATATGAACCGCGAAAACTCGTTACATATTTTTATTAAAGTATTTTAAAAAACAAACAAAAGTTAAAATTTTGCAAAATGTTGGTTGATAAAAAATCTATGTAATATTTATATTTTATTATTATTTTAATTTATCAATTATTACAATTATTTTGAATTTGCTTAAAAAGAAAAACAATTATATTTTAATACTAAAACGTCCAGCCAATATCAGAGTATAATAAAATAACAAATTATAAGATACAGTGGAAATTGGTTATAAAAACATTCAAAGAGGTTGGCCGTTATATTCTATATCAAATAAAGTATTATAATTTTTTAATGTCCAAAATTTACTACTAATGAACAGTTCCAGTTATAAAACTGACATGAAATTTTTTATTGTATAAACTGCAATGAATAAACAATCATTTATTTATAATCATGGCATTCATGACTACAAATATTTTTTAACCAAAAATACAAACACACACTTATTTTTTGTACATAAAAGTACGATATTAAAAAAAACTTATTCAGCATAAAACAAGAATAAAAGAGAGAAAATAACTATGCAAAAACAGAAGTAGTTTGATTTTTCTTACTTTCGAAGAAATTTGTAATTTTTCGATTTTTTATTATAACAAAATAATTATAGTAGCCTTTTTCTAATAATATTTTTTGCAATAGTCTTACCACAGGTTTTCATCAATGTTATATTTATAATAAGCATTTTACATGTCACGTTGACAAAAGAAGCAGAATAAAAAATAAGGATATATGTATATAACTGTTCTGTTTGTATAAACTTAATTTCTTCATTGAAAAGGATCGAGGATGACGTTTTTATTTGTTAAATTCATCTGCATAAAGCTTTCAAAGTTAATGTTGCGTCACTTTGTCGTTATAAAGAATAATTCTTAAACTGCGCACAAAAATGTTGGTTGTGATAAGCGATTATTCGACGATATATGTATAACCCTTCTCATTTTAACTGGTAGAAATTTAACATATAATTTTTTTTAGAATTTTACCGGTTGCAACAATATTCATCGCTAAAATTTGTATGTCGTTATAACCAATTTTTACTGTATTTCAATATTTGGAAATTATAATGCTGACACAAATAGAATCACAGTATATTTTAAACACATAACTGCTTTTCAATGTACAATATTATACTAACTTGTTAATAACACCACCGATATAATATAAAATAGAGTACAAAACACTTTTCTCATAAAATAAATGTAAAATTAATGATGATTGACGAAACATACATATAAATATACTCTAACCAAACTTCTTCTCCTTTAAAATTCAAATACAGTTATAAACAGCAAAACAAAATGTAAACATGTAATTGCTTTATAAAAATTTATCGATTAATTCTGTTTATAATTAAATTCACTGCATTAAAATAGCGCTCACCTACAAAATATAATCTTGTGAGAACAGTGCCTATCATTAGGTTCACAATTCCAGTGTGCTTCATCAAGCCGACGTAACAAATGCATTAACATAACAGCATTTTTATCTTTCTGACACACCACTACATTATACACTTATATGTTTTTCGATTGCACGTACTACAAGTACCGTTCACACTAAAAGAATTTAATACAAGTTTTAATATCTTTTCAAAAATATAAAATTAATTTATTGACAATAATTTTACTAATAATATAAATGAAAACATTGGATTCAGTATTTTTTAAAATTGGATCCAGGGTGTTCACGTGCGAATGTGAACACATGAACGAGCCGCCACTGGATATTATATTCAATTTTTAAAAGTATTACAATATTTAATTTCCGATAAGAAATCTAAAACTTAAATTATCGCCTTAAATGCTGTGATGTACTATCTCATTTTATAAAGCCTATCTTCACCCAAGCATAACGTAATGAATTTTAATTTCATCTTATTTCATTTATTTTTACACACCCACTTATTGTATTAATTATTGAATATTAAATTACATATGTGTGTATGTATATTAATAGTATATATAAAGAAGAAAAGGAAAAAATTAAAAATAATACAAATGGATTGAAGAAAAGTAAACTGATTATTCGTTTAGTTCATTCAGTTATTAGTAAACTACACAGCGTTGTCATTATTTTTATGACTTTCTTGGTAATTATAACATAAATAACTGTTTTATCTCTTTAATGTATATCTTACCGAATTTAACTAACATTACAGTTTTCCTAGTAGTGAAATATCGAATGTTACTTTAGTAAATCTTGTTACACCGTTCTATTAAGTTGATTTGATTTTTGATTTTCTTGTTTTTAAAGAAATTTTACTTTTAGTCTTAATTATCACCGTGTTAAATGGTATATACTTTAATTTACTTCATAACTTTTTAATCAAAGTATGAAAGAGTAAACGTTATTTTGAACCAAAATGGACTTCAAAAATAAAATTAATCTTTTTATGTCGAATGTAGAAATTTTCATGAACTAAATATATACGTAACAAGTGTGAAACTGAGTGTAATATCATTATCTTGCTTATAAATCAAATCTAGACTTTGTCTTAAAACATGAGTATAAATTTAAAATTCTAGTGTTCCAAAGTAAAATTAGAATGGATGGTACACTATATAATTATTGATGAATCTCATTTTGTTAAAACCAAGATGAGAGCACAGTGGTGTAGATGGGAGCTTTATTCTTGGATAAACTTCCTAAAGTCTTGAAAATATACTTTAAAAATTATAAAAAGCGACATGGGAAAATATTGACGTCATTCTTTAAACATGGAATCTAGATTACTTAATCTATAAAAATACCTTTTATTTACTGCATACCGTACTGAGTAAAGTTATTTGAAGTTTTAATTTAAACTGTTATTTGTTCAAATTTGCGATAATATATCCGCCACAATGAAATTTTAATGTTGTTATATAATATTAATATGTGTAAAATAGGTGAATTTAACATTACTTCAGCCCAAATGGCATAAAAAGAATCACACTAACGATCAGACGTACAATAGTACCTTTGAAACACCTCGAAATAATATAAAACAGAAAAATAAAATACAAACAAGAACTAAGTATAACATGCATAGGCGCACTCAGGATTTTTTTTTGGTCGGGGCTAGAATTTAGAAGATGAGTTAGGGGGTGGTAACTCGGTACCTCGAATAAGTACCTATCTATTTCCGTAGTTTGTAAATTAAAATAAAAAAAATACAAAATTAACGAATATTATTTTTAAAAAAATTACAAAACTGAAGAATATTATTTTTAAAAAAATTACAAAACTGAAGAATTTTATTTAAAAAAAAAAAAAATAATAATAGAAACGTAACATTATGTTTGTAATAAGCACAAATTAGATAAGTATACGAATTTTATTTTTAAAAAATTAGCTAAAAGTATATAACATTATAATTGTAATATAAGTAAAAAGTAAATATGTATGTTTTTAAAAAATAATTAAGTAAAACAAAACAGTACAAAACGAAATTGAGATTTCGAAGATTTTTTTGGGGGAGCAACGGCCCCGTGGCACCCTCCTTGGGTGCGCCAATGATAACATGGATTAATAGCAAATACAAATATAACAAACAAATTTAAGTATAAAATGATTGCTTACTTAGAAACGTTTTCAGATATAACCCATCATCAGCTAAAAGACACAACTCAATAATATATGTGATCCTATGTACATCACATCTCGTTCTAACAATTACGATATATCGACTTTAAATTGTTGATTTAAACTATATAAACCGTTTTATTTCCTATTTGACCTCATTATGATTTAGAACTTGTTTCTGATCAGTATCTTTTAGCTGATGATGGGTTATACCTGGAAGCGTTTCTAAGTAAGCAATCATTTTATACTTAAATTTATTTGTTTAACAAACAGCATAGTAAAAGATTCTCTTTATCTGATTTTTCCAATAGGAAATATATTAGGAATGGAGGTGAGAGTTTTGTTTTTAAATAGTCGGGTTACCGATTTAATCTGCTCTTAATAAAAATATTTTCATTATTCGTATGAATATTTTTAAAATTAAAAAATAAAAACAGTTACCGCTTAATTGCTGCAAATATTTCACTTTGGAACTGCTGAAGATAATAGATTATGTTTATTATGCTTCACATTTTTGCTTATGATTTTTCGATGTAATTTTTTTCGGTGATTTCTATATTTTTTTTATAAATATTTGTTGACGTATAAAATATAATTATTTTACTTCTAGAAATATATATATTTCACGGAACACGATTAGCGAGTCGTCATAAAGTTGTGCTTTTAGCTGGTATATTAATGTCGATTAAAATGTATCTTTTATAAGTTTTTTTTTTTTTTAATATAATTTGTTTATTTTAACATAATATGATTTTACACAAACAAATCAATACGGTTTAGGACATTTACAAGATTAAGTTTTTTTTACACTCCCCGTGCGAATAATAAATTCATTAATATAAAATATAAACAATAATATACGCTAACGTAAGTATTACACTTACAAGTTTCAACATTCATACAGACCCAATCATATCCAAAAGCATTTCCAAATTTACACTTTTGCAGAGATAATTCACACAACAGTACTCATATACGTATGATACTGTATATTACAAATGCAACCTTGTCCAAAAAAAAAAAATGAAAATTGTGTAAAAAGTAATGCGATCGTAAGCATTTGCTCCATGAGTGTGTATATATTCACTTCAAGGTGTTCTACCGTTAAATAAATTTAACGCAGGCACAAATATACAGAACTCGTACTAGCCCATCAACTCTACAATTTTTGTATAGAAAAATCGGTTTTACTTGACTGCGTAATTTTTCGTAGAAAATGAAATAAATGTAAACGTATTTTTTTTTAGTTTTTTCGTTACCGGCTTTTCATCCCTAACGTGGGAATGATATAAAATCGTTCGCATATAAAACGCCTGTGTGTGTATGCGCTATCTTAAATGACGATGTTTACGTATCAGGCCCAGTAGTTCTTGTTTAGTGAGCGATTGTTAGCTACTACCAAAATGATAACAGTGTGTCTTTTTACGTTAAATCAGTTTGCTAATGTGCACAAAAAAACTTCATCGTAACTAACGTCTTATAAGAAAATATTATAAAGGCTAATAATATGTAACTTTAAAACAAACCCCGAAAATATGAAAACCTAATTGTCTCGAGTGTAGGGCAAATCGTCAGTCAAAGAAAATCTCGAGAAAACTCCCGCTTTGTTGTCGGATTAATTTTATATAATTACGGCCCGTAGTACGAATTTTTATGTGAAACCCTGCTCCATCTGTTGAAATTGCGAAATGAGACGGCTCGCATTGAAAGTACTAGCTCAATTACACTTCTATTCAGAAAACGGGGCTGTGAAACAACAAGCACCGCAAAAACAGATTGTTTCGCGAAAATCGCACCAACTGTATTTTTTGAAAATTAATCTAATTTTCGGTATCGGAAATGTATGTCGCGTCAGCGTTTCTGCATGAACGTTTCATAAATTCGTTTAGTTTAGAGAAAGTGGGGTTTCCGTGGGAAAAATTTTTCGGCAGTGGCTGCGGCTAAAATTTTGCAGTACCTATTCGCGGTGTAAAGAGCTCTGCCGTTGAGTCATGAAAAATGCTAATTTCCTTGTTTTTTTTGTGCTTTGAATCAAATTTACATATTTTTTATAAATATAAATTAAATAAATTCCTCGAAAACAAACAATAAATAAGTATAAATTAAAATAAATGCCTTAATTTAAAAAAACGTTTTTTTTTCGTTTTTTTTTCGTTTTTTTTTTTTTCTCCGGTCCATATCATCAGCTAAAAATACAGATTTTAAAACTGAAAGATATTATGCTCGGAAACATTTAAGTTGAGGTTATTTTTAATTTATACTTATTTGCTGTTCGTTAATAAGGGGGGAATTTATTTACTTTATATTTCGAAATTTTAACAAACAGGTTACGAATTGGTCCGCACTTACAAATTTTTCGACTATTCTGCTGATGATGTCATCTTTCTTTTTTTTAATTTACTTTTTTCTTTTAATTTATTTTTTTCTATTCGCTCTAAAGACATTATAATACAGAATAGAAACAACAAAGAGGAGAAGCAATCAATTAGAGATAACAATTTCATCTGCACATTTGACGGGTTCTCTTATTCACGGATCGAAATTTAACGAGAGATAGCGACACAACTTGTCTCTCGTCAAAGTTGGGCCGTCTTTTGAATTCGTAAGCAACCAAAGCTAGTAATCTTCTATAAATATTCGTCGTTATCCGATTACATTGACGGGCGAGAAACCTTCTTCTTTTCAAAGATGGCCGTGGTTCGTTTTAACGTTCGTTCCAAGTGTCCTAGACACTGGACTTTGGATAGAAGCCTGGTGAAAAAAAGTGACGCAGCTGAATTAGAAAATTTACACGTCGCGGTCGGAACATTAGAAAACAATTCTGTTGCGAACTATTGATGCATTTCGAAAAATTCTATTCAAAACCAGGCGTAGATTTTGATAAACCATATTCGAGGTCAACAGCAACTGCGGTTGAATCGAATTATTTCAGGTGGAATTTTTTGCTGCAGCAATGTTTCGCAAGCTTGAACAAACAGAAAAATAATATACTAAATAACTGATGCTAAAAACAAACAAAAAAAAAACAAAACAGTTTTTGATAGTTGATAGTAGGTCGTGATTTATCCTATATAGGATGAGATAGCGACAAATAGTTAGTATGAAAAAAATAAATAAATCGGATGATAATAGTGTATAAAATCGCGCGATTACCTAGTGTCTAGGATGTTGTGAGGAGACATATGGAAAACGGATAGTCGTCTGAACCCTAGTTATGCTCGCATGATAGACGATAAAAGGGTGGCTTAAAAAGTGCGCGCAACCGTTCGTTTCCTGGAAACGGTTACGGATGAGCGCTTAAATATAGGACTGTTAAGAAATAGTTGATTGGGGAAATAAGCGAGCTTGTGTGTTCATATTTGCAGAAACACACGCGCCATGAGTGTTACCGGAACTACGATTTTCACCATTAATCCAATATAATAACGACTTATTTTGAAATTAGCGTAAACTCGCTTAAAAGACGACACCATCACATCTTCCAAAAATTACATCCCGCATGTGAAACTTACAAAATGGAGGCAAATTTTACAGCTGATTTTTCTATAGTGCTTCCAAGTCCGATCGTTTTGACAGTCGCAGACTTACGCGCTAATTGTAAGAGCCCGCTTCCTTTGCATATTTCTAGAAACCATGCAATTCCCTTTATCAGCTTTGTAGCCTCTGATTCGCCTGGAATTACTTGTACAAGTACCAATGTGTATATATATATTATTGCTCCCATGATGGATTATCCGGCAGCGTACGATCAGCAGCGAACGATCAGCAGCGAACGATCAGCAGCCGTGTGTCTATTGGCTACTTTTTATATGTTGTGCGTGCCATCATTTTTGCAAGTTGAGCTACCACCCGCGGACGTGTAGGTAGTCCCAGATGTTATAGCGGTGCAAAAAATGATTTTAATATAAATAAGCGTCAAAGCGAACGCGTATCGTAATCAAGCTAAAATTACGTGTGTACCTTGCAAAAGTGACTTAAAAATTCATCGCTTCCATCGCGCTATTAGAAATAAATTTTTTCGATAAGAGTCGGTGGAATTAATTTGCGTTTCGGATAGAACTAATCTTCATTAGAATCAAACAATCGATTAGAAGCTTTGTCGATCAAACAATTTTATTATTATTATTATTATTATTATAAAGAAAATGGAGAGAGAAGGGAAAGAAAAGAGAAAAGATAAGAGAAGAGGAGACGAGGGAGGAGAGAAGAGAAGAGAAAAGAATGCATGAGTGTTACATATCCGGATTTTAATTGTGCGCGTGTGGGTGAATATTTATTTTATCCTGTTTATTGATTATGGATAGTTTTAGAAGTTTATTTGCTTAATTTGTAGTTTTCTAATATTGTTTTGTCAAGAAATTTTTATTGGTTGCAATAGCCATCGATCGCGCAAATTTGCCCTCAGATAGAATATATATAATAATAATAATAATAAAAATAATAATAGTAATAATAATAATAATAATAATAATAATAATAATAATAATAATAATAACAATAATAAAACTTGACTTAATGTGATTATTATTATTATTATGATTCTTATTTGTAATGTTATTTAAAGTGACAAGAACTAAACAGAGAAAATTTTTCGTTTAAATGAATAAAATAGTAAAAATTTATTTGTTTGTTGCACGTTGCGCGCGCGAGGGAAGTTTTTACTTATGTATTTGCATAGAAATCGAATAGAAATCGAGCCTATTTTGGATAAGCCTTTTCAAGCAGTTCACGATAAATACGATTTTGCAGAAAAATTTTGTTACTTTTTCGAAATTTCAAACAACGGCTTTTCAATAACTTCATTTTTTTACATTCATTCTCATCGGTGTCGTTCTAGTATACTGCGAGTAGCCTCAAAATCCGTGACAGTTTTTCAAGAGTTTAGCAGAGCCTCTTTATATATTACGTGTCATACACGCGTGCCATACGTGAAGGTTACCTGGTCTACTGTCGGACACCTGCTTCTCTAATCATTTCAACCGAACAGAGTTGTATTCAAAAAGATCATCTTGTCCCTGCTTAAGCGCCCTATACAATAATGGGCTTTTAACGATTTGAAAATCGATTTCGCTATAAGTGTAACTTCAATATTCAGTATCCTTCAGCTTTAAGATGCGCAGCTAACGCTCTCCATATTCATATTTTATGTTCTCATTGTCCTCCAGTCCATCTAATTACAGGGCCCTTTCTCTTTTCCTTTTCCCTTTCCGAGATTCACTCACTTTCGGTTATTCTATTTTTTTGAAGATTCCAAAAGTTCTTCTTTGCCATACCGTTTTTGTCAGCTTTTTCTTTCTTAAAATTTCCATAACCTCCGAATTTTTCATGGTCTTTCCTCTTAACATGATTTGCTGTGCGTATTTAGACACTCAGGCATATTTGGTAATGAAGCCCGGTCATTTTTTTTTAAAAATTCCATCCGCTAACCTATCGATATGTAAAAGCTTCCGTATCAGATCATGGTATTATCGGATATTTACGCTCCCTCCTTTTCTAATAATCATTCATTTCATCTGTCTGTTCAGCCTACTTCCCTATTCATTGTTTCTTTTGCATCGACGTTCTGATGTTGTTTCAGTTATTCTCGTATGCGTTGCTGCTATTCTCTGCTGCATTTCTCCAGATTTCGCTTTTTTCTGATCTCCTTCCCACATTGTCCTCTCCACCCCGATAATGCAGTTATTTGCGACGCCGATCATATGCTCTTCCACTATTTATCTCTTCCTGTGGAGCATTTTGTATTCCTATTTGTTAAGGCTTAGGCTTCCTACTCCTCATTGTATCTCTTATGTCTTTTCCTTCCCCGCTAGTTTTATTCCATCTAGTTGTTCTTTTTTTATCAAACTAACTTCTTTCCTTTCTGTTTGTTTTTCTAGACCCCACACCAAAAAAAAAAAAAAATCTCTTATATTCACGAAACACCTTTACGCTTCGAAGCTCCCTAACTATTCTTTTTTGAGGCTTTTTAGTCACTTTCACGAGAGTCGTTTTATGTTTTCATCTTTCTTATCTTTTGGCTTTATTTCTAATTTGCGTTAGAAACGCTTTGTATTTTTTTCGAAAAATACTTTATCACTTGATTATATCATTTTTGCTTCCTTTTAATCTTTCGCAACTTACGTTTATTTATATTTAAGTTTAATTGCTGTAAGGTATTTCGTGAAGCTGAAAAACCTTGTTTATCTTCCGCTATTATAGCAAATTAATGCGCCCCTTTCTTCGGAATATATCCTTTCATTTTAATTATCATTTTCAATTAAGGAAGTATATAGCCGATCATCAGTCCTGTTTGTATTTTTGCGTTTTCTTTCGGATCGCCGATTCTTCTTTATTTCCACCTATAATAATTAGACCTCTGCTAGCTCTGAAATTGATGACTCTTCAAGTCATCTGGTCGACAAAGACTTTTTTTTTTTTGTTTCTATGCTAAAGCTCTAGGCATATTTTTTTGCGATAATTAATTACAATGCCAATGTGTAGAGAGTTCTCTTCCTTCCCCTCAGTTTATCGAAATCGTATAGGTCCATCATTACAACTTTTATTATTTATTCGGAAGATACGTTGCATTTAATTTTTCCAGTTTACCGTCGATTTGTTAAATAATGCTATAGGGAATTCTGACATCTTTTTACAAACCGAACAACAGTTCTTCTTTGACTGCTTCTTCGTCCATGAAAACGACCTTGGTTTTTCTCTAAATTTTCGGATTTTCTTATTTTGGCTGCTGCTGTTTTCGTCCTCTCTTAATATACGCGTTATGATCCTCCACATTCCCGTCGTTTGTACATCGATTATCTAATTATTTTCATCTTTTATAAATTGTTTCCTCTCTCTCTCTCTCTTTCTCTCTCTTGAGTAGTCGACACTGCCTTTTACCATGTTAACCGTTTTATCTTAATTATACGCTTTCAAATTTACATAATTTTACCGATTGACTTTTCCGACATCTGATTTCCTTTCTAAGTATTTTATATATGTTCTTCCGCATCTCTCTAATATTTTTGCGACACTACCAATTTTCGTCAATTTCTCTCCTACACATCCTGTACATTTAAGCTCTTCTTATATTGCTCTCGTATTTGTGTCTACTGTTTTTCCGGCAGCATCTGTCAAATGGGTTCGTTGCATCATAAACAATTCTCGTTTTTAATCGAATTCGGAAAATTCGATTTTCTTTTACTTCCGTGACCAAATTTATTTTTTAGTTCTAATCTGACTCATAGTCACTATCATCAGCTCCGGACTGACTTCTACGAATTTCAACTCCAGCTGTACGCTTTTGTCCGAGATCGTCCAACTTTGTGCATATTTTTTGCTATTTCTCCTACTTTTGCCCGTCGGATTCGCTATTACGCTGACACTTTGTGTCTCAGTGTGAAACGTGTTACATTTAATTTTCGCTAAACAAAGATTCTCCGCTCCCATAATCTAACACTATTAATTCAGTTTTAAGCTTGTTCTTTCGAAATTCTTCTGATTTGCCAATTTTTTCCTTACTACCGTGGGCACGATCTTTTTCTTTTCGCTTTTTTTTCTTTTTTTCTTTTTACTTAGCTACTAGAACCGGTTTTTCCAAGAGTATGTGTAAACCAGCGTAAAAAAAATCTACGGTGTAATGTGTCGCCTTTGAATGCAATAGGTTGTTTCTTGAAATTCGAATTAATTAAAACGGTTCTACCGGAAATTGACCAGGAAGCTGTTGCCACCGATTCCGAATTTCGAGTTATCAAAGGTTCGCGAAATTCCCCCTTAACTGATTTTCTACACCGTTATTAAGATTTCCCAAAGCCACCTTTTTGTCTCGGCTATATTTGTTTCCCATGAAAAGCTTATTCTGCGCCATCGTAATCGGATGAGTGCTCTCAGTCAGTAAGTAAACACCGCTGAAGGAGGGAGAACTATAACCTAAAAGGAAAGGAATCTATAAAATTTGCGAAATTAAATAAAATTATTAATACCCGGTATGGTGTAGAATCGAGCTGCTGTTGCTGCTGCTGCTGCTGCTGCTGCTGCTGGTCGTATTAGCTGACGGCGGCGAGTAAAAATAATTAAAAATGGAATATATATTCTCCGGTAAAAATAACATAATCGGTGTGCATTTCCAAAATTTCCAGTAATAATCTCAAACGCGTGGTTCTACAAAATATCGTATCGCAGCATCCGGTATTATTTGTCTTTTTGCTTGGTCCTGTCAATTATTCAACGTAAATAGTCTTCATTCGTTATTTTTATACTAAGCTGTTGACGGACACCTTTATAAATTTGTCTATTAAGCTAGATTTAGGTTAGCCTGATTTAGAGTCACTGAAGACTTGTGTAGAGTTCTGTCTTATTGTCACGATTTATGTGTTTTTATTGTGCATATTGCGGCATCTCTCCATTAATCCTGGAATAATGTACCTGACGTGCGTAAATCTCGACCTTTGTGATAGTTGCTACGCAATCTTTTCCGAGGTTTATGTTTAAATGCCACTGTGGAAGTGTGTATCTCTGAATTATGTCACAGCGGTCTGCAACTTCTTCTGTAATTTACCTGTTAGAGACTGACCGCTCGTTTACAATTGCGTAATCAAAATTTCCACTTGTAAATCACGGGGGAAAACGGAAAAACACCAAAAAAAAAAAAAAAACATGAAAAATAAGAAAATTTGAACTTGCCCCAGCCAGCGTGGTGGTGGTGGTGGTGGTGGAGTCAATTAAGCAGAGTTTACTGTAACTTTTAAAAATTTCGTTTACACCGGATTAGATAGTTGGAGCGTCTAAAAGCAAAAAAAAAAAAAAAAAAGAAGAAAAGTGAAGCCCGCTACGTAATTAACCATATAGCATAGCCGTACAAAATGAGTATAATAATAAAATATATGATTTTATAAAGGTTTTAAACCTGGAAAATTATTACCGTCACGCCATTGGCGAAGAAACGGCGCTGAAAAATAAGTAGACAAAAAATCACTAGCGTTTGCGTTTTTACTTTTTTTATCGACTACCGTAAAATTTTTATTTCACCCAGACCGCTTTTTCTTCGGTTTATTTTTCGGGCAGCGCTTTAACAGGCATCAGCGCATTGCACGCTGACTAAGACAGAACGCGACGATAATAGGCTCGGGCCCGCCGGGGATGTTTGACCAGCGCAGCGCGGAGTCCGGACCACGATGTTGCGGCCTTGTCCGCGGTCGAGGTGATCGGTGCAATTCGCGAGCTCGCGCCAGCCACGAATTAAATATCCCCCAGAGGAAGAAGTTTTGGCTTAGTGTCGATCTGCGACAGTCCCTAGGGTGTCGTGCAGTCGGTTCGCCATTATTTTTAATGGGCTCTCTTACAAAGACGCTGTCGATGCCGCGTGTACAAATGGCGAGCGGTTTTCGAATTCCGGTATGTCACTGCATTCCGGTCTGCACTCAGCTTTAGGGAGAAAAAAGTGTGGCCGCGTCGTCGGAATAATGCGCCGAATGAGACGGAAGAAAATGGCAAGTCTCGACGAGGAGGGGACGATGCTGGAACGTGTGACGAGCTGCTGCGGAACATACGGTTAGTCTGCGATTGCGGTACGGCGACAAGAGGGCATATTAGATTTTCGCCGTAACGTTTTATTATTTCACCGGGTTCGTTGGGGCCGGAGTTTCGTGCGGAAACGCCAGACCCGAACATTGGCCGTTATTATCATCGTTTATCATTTAGCGTACCGGGGCGAAGGCAGTTTTTTCCGAGCCGGCTAATAGCGAAAAGAAAGGGATACTATTTAAATGCGAGCAGACCGACCGAGCCCGACGACTCCTTCGCATTGGATTTGTTACAAACGCCTTCGGCTAGAACGACGCCCGACGCCCGACACACACACACACACACCGACGACCCGGTTCCGTTTAATATTTCTGAAAAAGTCCGCACTCTGGCCGAGCAGACTCCTTCGGAGTTGCGACGCTTTTTCTTTTTCAATTTCTATAAATCGTCTTTCCTTTTACACGGTACATTTAGCCGCGATAAAATCGAGAAGTGCCACGGCAGAAATTAAAATCTGACCAGGGTCGGGCTGCCGGTGGTCGACGTCTTCGCAGCCGAGAGCCCGGCAACCTCTCTCGTTATATTTGCTCAGTCGCCGGAAAAATAATTCAAATTTTCGCAACAGAACTATTCTTTGTATCCGAACAGCGCTTATTTCTATTATCTACCGTCAGTCGCTTTCAAGTTGCAGAACGTTGGATGGTGTTTTTTTTTAAGGGGGGGGGGGGGGATCACACCTTGGGATATTTTTCCTGCGGCACGGCTCATAAACGTTCGGCCAATTATCGGGAGAACGCTCGGAGCGCGTGGTTTGTTTACGCTGCCGAAAGAAACCATCAGCAACAGTACACATTTGTCGCTGCTTCAGCGCGCAGGCTGGTGGCCGAGTTAATCATTCGTAGTGTCGGTTCAGTGAAAAAAGGCCATCTGTTGCGTCCCGGCTATAGACACCACACACAGTTTAGAGGCGCTATTACGTAACGGTCTTATTAAATGTTATTATCCGCGAATTATTAAGATGGAACATAAAAAGTTTTAATTGAAATTCGGTTTTATCATTTTTTGTCTCGGTTTATTGCCTAGAATATGATGTATTCAGTGTCTCTCAACTTTGAAAATTTTTCTCCTTTTACCCCCTTATCGCCAATTTTTTTTTTTTTTTTTTGGAAAAAATACCCATTTTATAATTTTTACATTTAAAAAAGCTTTTCAACGAATTAATACGAATAATTTTTAATAGTTAACATTCGCACATTTAAAACTTGAAATATTTTATCAATTATTATCATTAAACCGATAATACGATAATATTTAAAACATCCATTTCCCGTTTTTTTTGTTTTTTTTGTTTTTTTTTTTGTATATTATGTTGATTGCACCGTTTTAGGAAATATTTAATTAAATTTTAAAAAAACTGCTACATGTTTCGACAACAAAGTGGCCCCCATAATCACGCAATACAATGTATTATTACTATTACCGCTACGTGTATTATTTATTATTACTATTTTTTGTATTTTCAACTTATCGAGCGGCCTTCGTTTTTTCAATGTTTTCCTTTTTTTGTATCGTTTAGTCTCTTTACTTGTTGCTCTATTTTGTGTCACTCACCGGGGAATTATTTCCCTCGCCGAGAGAAAGGAACTGCCCTTCCTCCTCTCATAAGTGCCGTTGGACTTGGTACATTATGAAAAGTTTAATTCCACAATCGCCGACGCCCTGCTAAGGTTATGGGGCCCACTTTACTTTAACCTTTACGGTATCATTCAACATTCGTCTTAGTTTTTACCAGCAACTTTGGTTGCCAACATATTTTCTTGCAACTTTGGGCTGCCTTTATGTAACACCTCTTACACAGGGTACACGTATCTTTTTTGATTAGTTTTTCTTCGTGGTTTTGATGTCATGGCTTTTATGCAATTCTCATATTTACTTGTACTTCTTTTTGTTTTTTTTTACTAGCGCATAATGAACCATATTTTTAACGTGTAATTTTGGTTGGGCAGCTCTTTTTATATTATGGTAATTCTAGTTTTTTCTTTCGAAACACCGTATTTCAAAGCCTCAACTTCGTTTGTTATCAATTTCCAATTTAGGAGAAAGTCTCGCATTTACAATTCTTTCAGATACCTTACACGTTAGTTCAGCGGCTCATAATTTTCTCTAAAACGAATTATAAATATTTTTCACTTAATATAGATGAATAAAAAAACGCGAGTGTATTGAATGTTTCGAGTAAATTTAAATTATTTTCTAATAATTAAAATCGTGTTAATATAGAAATGAAAAGATTTTTAACTTAAAAAGTAAGTGTATTTATATAACATTTTTATTTTTATATTAATTCCGACTCCTTAATTTTTAGCATTAAGAATTTTCTTAGTGAAGGTAGTACGCATGACAGTTCGTCGTAATAGGAATTACTTCTAATGTTCGGAACATATAGATATATATACGCCCTATTTATTAATTAATTAGTCCAGAAAAATAATGACAAATTAAAAAATAAACTAATGTTTCTGCTGTTTATAATTTTTCATTGCGTTTTTATTGCAGAGACTGTATGCATCGGGGGCACTTGTAATTGAAAAAAAAAAGAAATAAATAAACGTGACTTTCTTATAATCAGCGCTCAGCACCAGAGATGTTTCCCTTCCAGAATGAAAAAAAAAAAGAAAGGCGATCGAAGTAACCGTTTTAATACGACTGAAAAAATCAAAAACTTATCGCACATTCTAAATTTTCAAAAATTTGTAGATATAAAATTACGTTTTTCCATTTTCAATAAATGGCTGATTAGAATCATCAGAAAAACTCAAAAGAGGCCCGCGGTCTTTTATTATATGAACGATGTAATAAGCCGGGTGCAATGTAAAGTACGCTTATTCGTAAATGGCGAAAAGAAACTGTTCGTAACATAAAACACGATCGCAATCAAGCATCATGTTTCATGCGCTCAGAGTTATTTAGTACGTTAAGTTAACGATAACCGTAATATTTACGTTTACATAATACTAAATTCAAAACAAAGAAATCTGATTTTAAATTTGTCATATACTATATTTTTCATATTCCTATAAAGTATGTTTTAATAAGGGACATAATCTACATTTATGTAATGATTAACGAAAAACAAATATTTGCAGTCTGTTCAAACCGCAAACGTCATTTTTGAACTTTTTGTGAACTTTGAAAGTTTCGTCACGGAAATGAAATACGGTTTCGTTCACGACAAATAGGAGCTCTATCTTCCTATCAATATGCCAGGAAAAGAAAATATTTTTTTCAAAAACTTCGAGCTTTCGGCGCTCCTATGGGGGCGGCGGGAGCTAATTTTAAAGTTAGAAACCCGAATACTCCAAACCAAAGAAGTATCCGGAAATTTAACCTTATCAAAATGTTTAACTGTAATACATACGGAGAGACAGATGGAAGGGTAGAGAAATACTGAAAGATGCAGATTGGTTGAAAATATTAAAAATTGGACCAAAACATCTTGCCTGCAACAATTACTGACTGACGCAAGACAGCGTAAAATCTGATCGACAGATTATACGATGATGATGATAATGAATACTCACGACGAAATACCGCTATCGGTAAATAGCGATCTTTTCATCAATTGTCCGGGGAAAAAAATTAATTTTTTCATAAATTTTGAACTTTGGGCATCCCGAGAGCCTGAATGTGTACGTTCGGCTATAGGTTTCCTATAAAGCGATCCTTTATGCATACGTTTCAGATACGTTTTGGTTTCCTCAACTTTTTTTTACTCGGGCTATTACTTGCTTCGTTTTCGACCCAAAGACGGAAATTTAAATAATTTTTTAACCGTAATTTTTTGATTTTATGAAATCTGCGCTTTGTTTTATATTTTGATTTCCATCAATTTCACTTTTACTATCTGGCGATGAGTTATAAATTTTTTAAGGATGATATTTGAGGTCGTCTTAAATTCCGCATTATATATTTTTTGCGCATTTTAATCCATTATCTTATAGTTATAGAGATTGACTTGAAGCTAAAATGTAATAATTTGATAAATCTAAAACACCGTTTGTGAGTTATTGCATATTTTAATTGAATATTTTTGTCGTTTCTCTGAACCATTAGAATTCTGTACATTACATGTGTATGGAATCCTAAAAGTGCAAAAAAGAAAATAATTGTAAATCGAAAATCAATACAGTTCTCTTGTGTTTAGTGCATTATATATATACAGTAAAATAGCTAAGATCGTTTTATAGACAACTAGTGTACCTGTTATTATGAAAAAAACACGTTGTACATAACATTCTAAGACTTTGAATGTTTACAACTGTTGTTACAAGTACAAATTGTCATTTTTTCGTTTTCGATTTTGTCCGCGTCATACTAGATATGTGTCTTATAGTAGCTGGAATATTATGCGATGGCAATTGCTTTTCGGAATTTTACAAATATGTCAGTTTTTTTTATTGAAACCCTAAATCCTAATCGGAATTGTATAGACGGATTTTGGAGGAAACGGGAAAATATCTTTATGCGCTATTTGAGAGATGATAATTTACTCACTGCGATACACCCATCTTCCACTTGAGTCGATTTTTTATTATAATTTTCCAAAAAACGACGAAACACCGTGCAGTTTCGGTATCGATTAAAATTTATTTTTCCCTCATTCACCCCAAAATTACCAAATTATTTTTTCAAGCGTGGACTTCTTTTTTTTTTTTCTTTTTCCCGGTTTTAGCTCCGTACTTTCTATTATTGTCGAAGTTTCCAATAGATTTGACCAATTACACTGCTTCAAAACGTCTATTCCTGAAATACATTATATCGCATGTACAGAAACCAAAGACCAAATATTCTTTCCAAATTCATACCGACGCTTATTAATAGTTTAAAGAAACGTTACACACCCATACGTAAATAGTATATATATATATATATATATATATATATATATGTATGTATATCTTTTTTTTCGATTCAATAACATTAATTGATTAGATACCAATCTGCAACAAAATTTCGACATCTATCTTCGAATCGTCAAGAAGATGAAATGAGTAAATTTGATGCAAGCTGGCGAATCTGGGCAGAGAGTTACGACCGACAGAAGAAAGGCCTTCGAAGATCGACATAGACAAGATCACTGATTTCGTTAAAAGCTAAATTTCTCATTCTCTCAAGAGTGTCATTTGTATCTAATCGTGCATTCTTGTTATATAGATGTGGTGCATATTTGCATCTTCACACCCTCGAACATTGTAAATGTTTGATTTCCAATACAAGTGTGGTCTGCTTGTAGATACGTGCGATGATAGATATGCTGGCCAATTCATTTTGAAGAATTTTCACCCGTCACCGCTTACCCGGATTATTTAAATTCCGGACTTTGCGAAATTGTCGTAAAAAATTTATTATATTAGTCGATTATTTCCTTAAATAGATGTTCTCGTTGTTGAAATATTGCTTACGCCCCCGGTCTCCCTACTCGTACTGATTTAGCACACACCGACCTTCGTGTGATCCTCGTGTACCGAAAATTTTAATCAGTTCGAAAATACTCTTTTTGTACGTTAAACAAATTTACACATTTCTAGAAGTTTGTTTTGTTTTTTGTTTTCTTAAGTACTAACAATATCAAAGCGGGGTCGGAACAGTTTGAAGTAGGCTTTCGCTAGATAGCGATCGTGATGAGGTGTGGTTGGGGAGGTATTTTGTTAATTTCCGCTTAGAGTGCTAGACGAAGCGAATGAAAGATAAAAAGTCTATCTAAGAACGACTTGACGCGGAGCCGGTAGCGGTGCAGATTTCGAATATGCAGAATGCAAGAACAATAAGAAAAACTTTTGTCACATAGGCCACTCTATTCATAACTAGCGAAAATACTTTCCAATAAGGAGATTTCGAAGATTCGGAAATTCCGTTTCGCAGGCTATTTTTATCTGGCCGTCCCATCACGCTCTTCGCCAAAAACGAAAACTAAAACATACGCAACTATTTCCCGCCTTGTTTCGCGATAAACTTTTAATACCTTTATCGTGTTAACTTTTCCTATCAAAAAGTTTACCTTTCGGTTTTTATTATGCGCATTTACAACTCGGCTGCACTTTTTAAATGTACCCCATCCCGAAATGGAAACAATTTGTAAAATGGAATTTTGAAAAAAGCAAACAAAAAAGCGACCAATTCAGCCTCTGTTTACACCAGAGAACTGACCAAAACGACTTGCTGTTTTCGTTTATTCGTTATTATTAACCTTTTTTTTTGGTGCTTTTTTTTTCATTTATCGAAACGTGTTTCGTTACAAAGTTGACCTCTTCGAAGCTGAAATACTTGTGCCGCGTCTTTTTCCTTTAATCGGTCTAATTGAAAAGAACTTCCTGTCCGAGATGTGAGGTCAGTACTAGCTGTCGGTGCTCGTCTGAAATTAATACGCATGCCCATATTAGATTCGTGTTGAATAATTTTTCAGCAAAAGTTTGCGGTAATAAAGCGAAATGAATTTTAAATATTCGTATACGCGGTTCTTCATCTAGTCGTGCATTTATTTTCTTTTCATAAATTTCAAACGCAGTTTCCTCATTCAGTTTTTAATTGGTATTTTTTTTCCTGTTCTTTCTTCTTTTAAGAGGGCTTCACGCGCCAACCCCTGGTTTGTAATAGGAAATTTAAATAAAAAAAAAGCGCGCGTCAATCGAAAACTAACGGCTTTAGAAGTGAAACATTTGTATGAGATGCAATGAATTTTTTAAACGGGGAAACGAAAAAAATACACTGAAGTAAAGAAAAATTTACTTAGAAATGAGATCTGTTTAATCAATTTTGTAGATAATCAAACATTACAGAAATCATGTATTTACTGTTGCATTGTTACATATACGTATATAATTAGTACATGCAAGACTTCCGTAATGTTTGATTATCTGCACATTGTTATTGATATTAGAAATCATTTCTGTTACAGTTTTAAATTTTTTCCTTTACTATGATGTATTGTTTTTTTTTTTTTCTGTTTCTTCGTTTAACATTTATCGCTTTCCATGAAAGGTGGTTTAACTTGTAACAGGATCTTCGACAGATGCACAGTTTTTTTTTGTTTTTTTTCTGGTCTCATTGTTGACGACAACTAAAAATAAATACCATAAAATTTCATCATGTTTACCCGTAACTTTTATTTAAGGATGGAAATAATCCGCTTACGATGATTGTAATAAGATACAATTTCAGATGTTAATGAATTCAAGTATCTTCAAAAATCGGCAGTCGAGCAAGTTCCATGTCGCGTTGTTTTTATCTAGAATTTACGCTTACTAAAAAGTAAAGTCCAAAAGAACAAAAAAAAAAAGTAAACGTTTTGTTCGAATTTCATTATTTATTATAAAACTAATATATTTTTTTTTCACCTGTAAACATTTGATTAAATTTTTTTCGTATACACTTTTCTGTTCCTCTTGGCATTAGGACAAGCAGTTTAACAGATTTTGTAGCTTGACGAGTTTACTATCTCAAAACTCGTCGTAGTATGCGATAAAAAGTTTCACTTCAAAAAGTGTGTTCGCTGTTATTGTAAAACTTCTTCAAATACAATAGTATGAATTTTACATTAATCATTATTTAGAAATAATCAACTTGCTGTTGTAGATTATAGCAACGTTAATTTTTTTTCATTGTTGACCATAGTCTTGAACGTTTCGCGTTTTTTATTCTAACGGCAGTTTTTTTTTTTTCGGTTAATCTTGTCACCGTCGTTTTCCTTCCCTTTTCTGATAGTTGTAATTTCCATCTTCCACACTGCACATAAAGAAAAAAACAATTAAAACTAATTAAATCGTTAAAATGAAAACAAAATGGCAAATGTATTATATACAGTGCCGGATTAAGCAAGCGCGGGGCCCGAAGCAAATTTTATCGAGGGGCCTTTGATCTACTGAGTTCTTAAGTATAATGTGGTAAAACAATAATTCAATTCTCAATATGTTTATTTGCCATCTATAGGTTACAAATTATGCTAGTGTTTAATAGTAAAGTAGATTACAGTAGGCCCGGTTGGACTTTGACAAGTACAAAATGCCAGAGTTGAGATTGCTCTGGCAATTTAGAATAATTTTGATAAGAAACTAACATTTTAAAACTGACGATTAATAACGACAAACTTTTATAACTTTTACAAAGTAACTTTTCTAGCTTTAATGTGGGCGAATTTAATACTATTCGCATGAATTTCTCTGAGCAAATCATATTCTTTATTCATCAAAGAAAGATAATCCAGACGTTCTTGACTCGTCGTGTTCCACCTTAATTCATTTTTTATACGTTTCAATGTCGAAACTTACTCTTGCTACGTGGTTAATCCGGCACTGATTATATAGTCGGACAATTAAAAAATATAATATGCAAAAAAAATTACGAAAGAACGTTATTGTAAAGAATTATTTTACACGATAGAAAGAAAAACTAAAAAAAAAACAAAAAAAAACCGAAATATCGAAATGGCAATACAAAAATTCATCGATGAACAACGTATTTAGAGTATCTGAACTCCGTACGCGGTGAACTGTACGAATGAATGTCGGAGATATACTAAAATCCATATATTGATTAGTAATTCTTTAAAATAACTACGCAGTCAAATTCGAGGGGACCTATTTTAATTTATAAAACGATTTTATTTTCGGTACGCGTTCTTCCATGATTTTACAAAAGTTCATTGCAGAGTCAGGTTTTGTTGCTTTTTTTTTTTTTTTTTTTTTTTATCGAATTTTCTATATATTTTGTTTAAGGTCTTCTTTAAAAAAATCCCGATCACCCCGCGAAAACTATATCATCATAGAAAAAAATTTAAATACATATACAATCGCGATTTTCGTCTCAGACATATAAAATACCCCCCATACATTCGTCTATCTTCACTCTATGAAAGCTTGGGCGGGGGGTTCTGCGCAGAGGTATATCTAATTAAGCTGTTTTGTCGCGACCGCTCTATTATAAATAGGTCGAGGAATAAAATTAAGCAGAAAAATCGTTCCGAAGGTAAATTTTTCGTTACGTTTAACACGCGAGAGAGTCTTTTCTCCTTTTTTACCCTCGTAAAAATTTACCGGAACAGACGCCGCCGATCGTTCGAATGTCGCCTAACCGGTAGAGCGGAATGTTCGAAAATTAGAGGGGCCCTTAGAATTTTTTTCCGAAAAATGTAAAGAATATCGGGGAGTTGCGCGCGGTAATGATTCGACCGCCGGGAACTCGGTTTTAGCAATTACCGAATAAAGACGCGGGAAATATCGTGTGTCCTTTTTTCGGTCGACGGCCAGAGCGTAACATAAATTATTCCACATTCTTTGCACCGACGACTGCCAGAAGTTGCGATTCGCTCTCGGGAACGAAAGAGAAAGAGAATAAAATATGAAAAGGGAAAAAATTAGATTTTAATACTCGTTTTATGCGGACTGACGATAAAAAATTCATAAAATTGCTCGACTGGATGGCGATTTATAGTTGGCAAATAAATTATAAGCGAATTCCTTTTAGTCAGTCTCCTCCAGCGCGTGCGCCGGCGTGCGTGTGCGACGGAGGCGGTCCGCTCCAGTCGTTCCACGCGCTGGAACAAGACAGAGACGGGCTCGAGTTAAAACGGTTTCCGAAAGAAAAACGGTGCAACAACAACAGTTCTATCCCGAGTTCTGGGCGCTCGCAGTTTGACGTTTAAATTTCCATATATCAAAAATATGCGCGCACTCGGCCGAATTATAGTAGCGCTGTCAGTGCATGCTCAAATTTAAAGCACACGCTACTACACATATTATTCTGGTTGACCGTCGACTGCAATGCCCCCCCCCCCCCCGGTGCAGCTCCGCTCAAATACGTCCGATGGACGCACGCATGGTTGACAGCGTTTCACTGATTCGAATAGCGATTTTTTTTGCTCGTATGCGACCACCCCTGACTCCTCGGTATCAGTGTTTCGGCTACGGCTGCGTTTATTATTTATTTTTTCGCGCCTCTACCGGAAAAATAGGAATATAATAAAAAACCCGTTACGTCGATGCTCACGCTGCTACGTCGGATGTGTGGTGGAAAAAATTAATCACGCCTTGGGGAGGGGGAAACATAATTAGCGGCGAAAACATCGATGTCTATATACATATATATACATGGTCGATAATATTGATAAATTATCAATGGTGTGATGAACACTTGTGATGGTCGAAGCGAGTAAGTCAAGCGAGTAGGTCAAGCGAGTAGGAGGAATGAGCGTAGCTTCGATGAAGCTTATTTTAGAAAAACGAAATAGGTATCTCTATATTTCAGCGTTGCGTTACCCATCAATATACTCAATACGAAAAGTATAATTAAAGCGACAAGAAACGAAGGTCTGCAGATTTAACGGAAAAACGGTCCCGTCATTAATAGGCACCATTCGATGCTCTTTTAAAGGTTTTAATCGTAACTTAGACTTACGTGTAAGCTCCTTAGACATAGTTCGGTAAACATTCTCATTATAGACAGGCGCCAACACAAATTTACGATTTATCAGGCGTAACATAGAAGTAAACTCCGTATAAAAAGTAAAGTAAGTCCCATAAGCAGGGCGTCGGGGATTGGTGTAATTAAGCTTTTCATAGTATACTTATGGTTCTAATGCATCCGAATATCCTGGGCCAGTTTCTTTCTACTTGATTATCCTAGATTTTTCTGCCCTTGATAAAGTAAAACAGTTATTGTATAGCTTTAACGGATCTGGACCAGTAGTCCCTTCCCACTTTGGATTAGCCTTTATCAAAATGAATTACACAGATACTGAAGGTATTATGATTTAAAATACGTTAAAAATGCAAAAAAATAAAATATAACGGACTAGATTTAAACTATTTCGTTCGCAGTTATTATATTTTTTGCATTTTTTTAAATGTATTTTTTATAATCATAATATAGGGGGACAAGGGTAGGAGGTACTGCTGACTCTAGAATACTTGTCCCCCCCCCCTCTCTCTCTAGAAGAATTGCCTAAATATGCCGCACACGGGGAAAAATTTGAAAAGTGTAAAGTGCAATATACTTCGAAACTGATACCGTGATTATTACAATAATTTCCTATGCGCATGCAGGCCAGCCGACACGCAAACCCAAAGACTATCGGAAAATAAATATTTATAACCAAGTTATGGACAGCATAAATGCCACCTTAAAACTGCGGCTTGAAAACCTACCACTAACAACGGCAATAGACGCATTTCTTAAATTAACTATGGAGAAAGCAAATGATTTTATTAATAATTACGAGACAATTTTAAAAATTGATCCTGTAGCACCAAATGCGGAAGCTGAACTCCAGTTAAAAAATGATTTAAATAAATACAGAAAGTTTAAAAACCATATTAAAAAAAGAATTTTGCTCTAACTTGTACAAACTGCTCGAAGCAGCGTTAGCGCTTCCAGTGAGCTCCGCTAGTTGCGAAACAAGTTTTTCTGCAATGAGGTGAATAAAAACGTGGTTAAGAACAACTATGCTCCAAAATAGATTTTCACATATGTCTTGCCTGCATATAGAGAGAATAGTCAAAAAAACCATAACTTCTGAAGCGGCCTTGAATCGGTTCAAAGAAAATCACAGAAAATTGAAACTTATATAAGAAATTTATAAATCAGTAAAGTATATTATAATAAACTGTATCTTATTTTGAAGTATTTTTATTCTTCGGTACGGATTATATTTGAAAATTAAGTGATCTGTAAATAAAGCCCTTTTTTAAATAAGCTGTTATTTATTTCGGTTATATATTTATTTAAGTTATTAATTTTACATCAACTTTTTAATATAATACGATTATATGTGCGCACACACATATACATATATATATATATATATATATATATATATATATATATATATATATATATATATATATATGATTAACTGGCACATTTAACAATGGATCACTTTCGTCTAATTTCAAAAACTAGTTAATGAGGGATGTAACAAATGACAAAATGACAAGTCGTGTTAGATGTGCCAAATATTCGAACTCACTCGTACAAGATAAGTTCATTAATGCACTAAATTTAATATTTCTTTTAACTCGTGTAGATGGGGGTTCAAATTAAATGGTTAAGCAAGCGCCACGCGCACGGCGCCCCGGGCGACCACCCGAGTCGCCCTACCCTAAAGCCGGCTCTGAATTTATGTAACAATACATATGTACGTACACGTGAATCTTCTGCACTGTTTAATTCGAGATTATTTGTCTATTGATTAAATATTACAAATCGTTTTTGTTATAGTTTTAAGTAAATATTTCTTTATTTAAATGTATTTTTTTTGTTTTCTCGTTTAAAATTTATTGCATTCCATAAAAAGTTTCACTTCTGACGCCGTTAGTTTTCGACTGACGCGTAATCTTTTTTTCCCTATACTTACTTTATATTCGGTAAGTTTGTATTCAGTATTTATTGCGACTAAAAATGTGTCCAGACCATAGGTTATTGTAATTTTCAGTAATAAGTCTTGAACTAACATTTTCTCCTTCTTCCTATTTCTCCTCGTTGACAAATCCATTGGGAAAGAAAAAAAAAAAATTTCCAGTAGATTATTTACAAATTCTGGTTAAGGTTTCGGAAATTAAGTTTACAGATAGTGAAAATTATTTGCTAACAAAAATAATGAGTAATCAATAAATAGTGATGTCAAAAATATCTTAAGATTGAATACGTTAGCAATACTTTTTCTTTGGTCGAATGGCCCAGCTTCGATAGAAAAAAGACAAAAGAAAACCGTACTGCTACACTTTTTTTTTTCTTTTTTTTTTCGGGCTCGTCAACCGGGGACTTTTACCCAAAAACAATTAGAAAAGGAAGGAGTCAATTATATCATGATACGGTCAAATATTGTTAGAAGGAAGGAACAAATAATAATAAGAACAATATATGTGGAGAAGGAAAAGATGGGATATAAGAGGCGCAATATGGTATAAACTTATGTTGTTACATTTTCCTTTATACTGATATGTATTTTTCTTTTCTCCTTTATATAGTACTAAAAACGTACGATATTCGCTCGAAAAAAAAATATTTTTAGTGTTTTTTATTTAATATGCAATCTTAAGAAGTTTTTATCATCGCTATTTATTGATTAGTCACTACTTTTTATTAACTGATTGAGAAACGAGGTGTGTACAGGTATATATTGGATTTAATTTCATTTGCTATAAAACTGTGATAAACTCGACTGGATGGGATAGAAAGCATTCTGCTGTTAAAATTTTTCGAAACTTTTGCTCTAACATATTCTAAACTTTTGTTCTTCAAAACGAATTGTAAAAATAGCACTTTGTATTGCGAAAAGATTAGAAATGTGTAGCAATTTGTGAAGAATTCAAATTTTTTCCAGTGCTATTTAGCAGTTAAAATAAGTTGTTCGCAAAACAAAATGGAAAAAAACACATACGTCACCCTAATCTTACCGTCAACAGCGTCATAGGAAAAGTAAAAATATACAACAATTGAAAAGGTATAAACGTTTAATTCGGTTTGCTTTTTCATTGAACTTTTTTAAGGAAAATTGTATTGACCTAAAGCATATTATGTCAACATTATATCAACGCTGACATCAAAATTCGCCCCACATACAATTATGTTGTTATTTTTTATAAACCCGAACGGTTCAAAATTTTTGCCTGTAATATATTCGGCGATGGGAGGTATTTTTCAAGTGTCATTAATAGTGCGACGTGATTTTATTGAAGATGAAAAACACATAAGATTCATATTGTCATATTGTTTCACGCATGGTTCCTTTTGGGTGATTGATATTTTCAGCGAAATTGAAACATTTCAAGGTTTATTAAAGATGGAAAATAAATACGTAAATCGTTATTAAAGAACAGGCCGGGCGTGAAGAGTTCATGGAGGTTTTAACCAGGACATCATTTGTAAGCGGTTGACGGCTGTTGTTAAAAAAGAGCAAATCGGTTTTTAAAATTCCCAACTTTTTCTGCAGCTCGCTTAATTTCATCTAACGATGTTTATGACGTTTTGACAAATTTTGAGCTGACGCTGTTAGAATATTTCCGTTAGCACAATGCGGCTCTCGAATTTGTAAAATAATAGTCGTGAACTGAACCGATAGTGTATTCATCACATGTCTTACGGAAAGAGAATACACATTGGACAGATCAGGAGGGTAAGAATGTTCGCGTCATTTTAATTAATTGTCCATTTTACTTTTATTTTTTATGGTCAAAGTTTAATTAATTTCACGCCGTGTACGTTTTGGAGACGTTTTACGATAGCGGGCTTTCGTCTACTTCTGAATAAGTATTTTTTTTAAATTCTTAAAATTCGTAATTTTTTATTTTTCCGTTTTGTTAGCATTAGCATCAGCTGAATGTAAAACAATAGGAACAATTTATATACGTGTATATGAATATGATACACACATATATTAGAAAAACTACATTAAAATGGACTTGATAATATTATGACGAACTATTAGCGACTTAAACGACAACAGAAAAATTTCGAATGATGAGAAAAGTGTATGATAACAATTGTGTCAAAACCAGCGTTTGGCGAAAGGACCGCAAGAACTGATTAAAGCGAATTTCGCAATTAGCAGAAAAATACGGAAAAATCGTATTACAAACCAATAGATTACAGTTAGAATGGTAAATTACTAACAAAAGGATTTTCTGTTTTTTGGTTTTTTTGGCTTGCCAATAAAGATTATTTATGTTCAGCAAAAAATAACAATTGATTATTCAAATTAGCAGTGGTGATAATGAAGAAACCAAGAGAAGAAGAGCAGAGAGCGATTGGAATGAAAGAATGACCGCGGTGCTGTGAAAAGTAGGAAAATTCAAGAAGTTGGGGGTAAAAAAGGAATATGTTTAAATGAAAGAACATTTAAAAAAGATGTGATCGGAGTCGGTACGAAAAAAACGATAACGATATGAGGAAGAAATAGTGTAGTCAGATAAGAAAGGAAAGTTATGAAACCAAAAAGAAAGGAGAAATAAAAGGTTGAATAGAACAATAAAAGTAAAGTTGATTAGAAAAGGGTGAAGAATTTAAAATAGAACTTTTTAGACATAAGAAGTATAGGCAGCGTATTAGCTGGGTCACGAAACAGGTGGTCAACCCTTTTGTTTCCGATAGCCTAGAATCTAAATCAGTCAGATTGTGGCGAGTTCGAAAAAGGTTATAGATAACTGAACGAAAACAAAGAACGGCATGATCATAGGGAGGATAGGGAGATGAAGACGATATTGTTTACAAAATACTTTTAGCAACGAAAGTTCTTAGAAATTTATTGTTTTCTCGAATTAGCAAACTGGATGAAGTCCAAAACTTTCGAAAAAGTTTGTAAACAGATATAGGTTAGATGCTCTAACATCACGAGAAGCCTGTCAGCAGAAAGAAGAGAATGAAAAGGAAATATAGAAATGATAGTAGTAAGGGAATCCTGATGGAAATTCAGCATAGATTGCAAAATTGGAAGTTTTTATTTAAGGTCTCCTGAACACAAACGACGGCGGTAATTTCGAACACGATCCAGTTTATGAAGATCTGGAGAGACTATCACAAATAAAGGAACAATAATCCAATTTAGAACGTATTTTAGATTTATAAAGAATAAATTAGGGTACTAGAATCGTTCATATACACGCACTCTGTTCATGAGACAGACCTGAGAGTAGATTTAGTATTTTATGAACGACGTAAGAATATAGTTCATATGTTTGAAAAAGGACAAACGACTTTTTAGGAACAAACTGAAATCATGGAAATTATCAATTGAGAGAGCAGCAATGTTATTTAAAGATACATTTATTAGAGGAGGATGAAATGAGATAAGGAGAGATGGAACAGAAGGTGAGTTATTTAATACTGATGGAGAATTGCAGAAATAAGATCTAGGGAAGTAGAATAGAGAAAGATATTATGAACAAATAAGAGGGAAAAGGATTCTATTGAGAGAGAAGTTATATTAAAAATATGTGTATTGGAAGGTATTAGGACGTAAGCGGAATGCGCAAACTCCTAGAGGTGGGAAAAAGAAGCGTAGAAAGATGTACTGAACAATTTCGGAAAAGCCGAAGAATAATTTAAGTGAAATGCGGTCGGAGGTTTATGTAAAGCATTTTATTTCGTAAGAGGGGGAATTGAACATTGTTAAAAGCATTGAAGACGGCAAGAACAATTGCTGGAGTATAGTTTTAAGAATGATTTAAAACTAATGTAATCAGAGGACCAAGACGGAAATCAAACATATATTACTGGGAAGTAAATCAGTACTTTCTAGCTACCAAACAAGAAGTTTGTTTAGGATACTTTTGAAAAGCTTCTTTAGACATGAATTAAGGGAGATTGCAAACAAGGAAAAAGAGGTTTTTTTAAGGAATCGGAATGATAACGAAGGAATTCAAAGAAGGAAGAAGAGAATCGGAGGATAAAATAGAATTTAAAATTTTTTCTCAGAAGGATTTGAAGATATTGGATTGCCGAGTTTTTAAGAATTTGGTAATAGCGACTGTACTCCTGCGGATAAATTGTTACAACAATTTTTAACGAATAACGTGATTCGTTAATATGAGAAAGTGTAAGGTTAAAAAATGCGGGGAGGAATTATTAGAAAATGAAGGGAAAAAAAGTTCTTCAAAGCTGGATATATAAGAGAAAGAAACAGAATCAATAGAATTCGTTTTTATAAAGGAATGTTCTCCTTGATATAAACACGATGAGAAGGAACAGTTTTCCCAGAGGTTTTTTTTTTTTTTAATTAGCCTATTTATAGGTCAAGTGGTTAGTGGTCGAAGGGCAGGCTCGAAAAGTTTTAGAGATACTAGCGCCACGAGCAACTTTACATTCCCTATTCCGGCCCCATACAGATGAATAATCAATGAAGCTCTTAGGATTCTTAGGATAGGTGACTGATGATGAAGAGAAAGATAAACTCGAATTAATTAACCGCATATTTGTTTAAATGCATGAAGGAAAGAAGTTCGGTGCGTTACGAAATATGAGCTAGTTGTTTTTGTTAAGATTCCACTGGTCAGTAGGAATGGGTTTATGGGGAGGTGAAAAAGGGAAATTATTAGGTATAGAAATATAGAGGAGCATGATCACTGCCAAAAATGCTACGCAAAGTTTCCTAGAAAGAATTAAGGCATCGATGTTGGCAGAAGTGACAGTTAGATCGCTGCAGTTGTAGGTTGATTGATTCCTTAATTAAGTTTCAGGTAGTACGAGTACAAATTTTGATATCAGTAATTATATTCTCAAGGATCCAGCCACTGCAGTTAGTAAAGGAAGAACCGTAAAGAGTGGAGTGAGCGTTCCAAAACATTCTAATAATAATAAGGAACGTAGGAAAACAGTTAAAAAAGAAACGCAATGGAAAACTGTAAAGATTGTAATTAGCAGAAATGTAAATAGAAATAGGATGTTCCGGTAGGAATTGAAACGTGAACACAGTTAGAACTACTGGTTGTATCAAATGGGCGAGAATGAGCAAATATCATGAGAGAAAAAGGGAATACTATTTTTGATTAAAATTACTAATCCTGCGATCATCAATTGGATTTGACTTAACTGGAAGAATAGTGTCAAATAGCGATAGTGTTCTTCTATACTTTTATTCAAACTGCAGCAGTTCCACTGTGTAGCGCCATAAGATTCGAGAATACAACGTTCAATTATTCAGAAATATAAAATACAGTGAGGAAATAGAAGAATAATGAAGTAAAAATATAATAACAAAAATCACCAGAGTACCTTCTAAGAGGAAATTTCTTACGTATAAAATAGGAAAGTACGATAATAATCTATTTGCCGGTGAGAAATTACAAAAGTACAGGAAAAAAAGTGATAAAGGATAAAAAATACAATGAAACGTCGAAATAAAACCATCGTCCTCAACTACCAGCTAGTTTACTTAACAAAAGTAGAGAGAAAGAGAGGATTGACAGTCAGTTAAGAACTGCTGCTTCTAGCAACGCACTGGTCCGTCAAAGACGGTTGGCATGTCAAAGTGATTGACGAAAATAAAGGAAGGAAGTAATTCGTTTACGCTTTAGGAAATTATAGAAAAGAAAAAAAACTAGATGAGTATAATCCTTTATAACGGAATATCGAGATACTCAAATAAACAATTAAAGTTGTAAAGAACCATTTCGTTTCTTTCCAGTTAGGATATGAACAAGGAGACGGAAAAAAAGACTAGATTTGTCGGCATAATTATGGATTTTTCTAAATTTGAAAATTTCATAACGTCGTTTATGCTGCTTACTTATCCTTTTAATCATAGTACTTTTCGTCTCTCCCTATACCGAGATTCAGTATGTAATTCTTGGCAATAGTAGCCCGTTGAAATATAAACGACCGACGATGTATGGTATTGAGCTAACCTATATAATGTTTTCGGATTTTTTTAGATGTATTTATAATACGTTTGTGCTAGGTAATCGTTTTATCAATAGTTAGGCCAGGTATTCAATCTACCCTTACCAAAAGAGTACAAGGAGGTTAGATTTTTATGCAAACAGTTGCTATTACGCAATGTTATAGACGGTTTGCATGTTCCCTATATCTGCTAGATGATATGAAAAACTTAAGATTTTTTAATATTTATCACACGCGTCCAACTATAAACAATATTTAAGTGTACCTGTAAAAGTTTCTCTGCCGTGTTAATGTTTTTGTATTAGTGCTATATCTTCTGCCCACGGATTGAAGAGAATTAGTATATATTAAGAGCTGGTATCCTTATTCGACACCACTTAATTATTTCCTTTGCTTAATTCTTCGTCGACTTTAACTACGATCATCCTATCACATAGGTGTAACTTTTAAATTGGTTTACCTATGATTCCTATTTCTTGTACATCTTTTGCATCTCTGTTGACTGTATCAAAATCTGTACTAACATTAATAACGATTATAATAAACTAAGTTCTCTTTACCAATCCTTGGTTAATATCATTAGTTGGTAATCTTGTGGGCTAGACTGTTGATTTCCCTCCTCTAAACCTGACCTGGTTATTATGTAGACTCTTGTCTTGATTCAGATCAGTAGGTGAAGCGCTATGTATCGTTCCAGAATTTTTGCTGTAACTGATATTATCGTAATTGAACGGTAATTATCGCAAACGTTGGCTTTTCCGCTTTTGTATAAGGGGTTTAAATAATATCGATTTTAAGACCTTCAGGAAGTATACTTTGTGTAACGGAATGATTGATTAATAAAAGTGGAGTTAGAATTGTTGAATTATTTTAAATAACTCGTAACTCTTATTCCATCTCAGCCTAGAGATTTACGTATTCTTAATCTACTAATTAATTTTTTTTACCTGTATGTTTAAAACTTTTGGTATATAAAATAAAGGAAGTATGTTAAAAACTATTCGGTAGGTTACTTTCCTTTGAAAGTAAATAAATACACTTTAAACCACAAAATTGTTATTTAATTATTTAAAATAAAAATTAACTATTAATGTTGACAGTTACATTTGTTGTTTATAATTTTAGTTATTTATGTATATATATATATATATATATATATATACAACATCTTGATTCAGAAAATGAAGGAGTTCCAACGTCCAGTATTTCTCTGTTTCCTGGACTTTGAAAAGGCTTTTGACCGAATAACTCATGACAAATTGTTCCAAATACTCGATACTATTGGCCTAGATGAAACGGATAAACGTATAATAAAAAATCTTTACTTACACCAAAACGCAGTAATCTCATTAGAAAACAATAAAATATCAGATCCATTTAGTATTGAACAAGGAGTAAGGCAAGGATGTATATTGTCTCCTTTGCTCTTTAATATATACGCGGAACAGGCCTTCAAAGAAGCCCTTGATGGCAGAGAAGAAGGTGTTAAAATCGGCGGTGGAAATATCAATAACATCAGATATGCGGACGACACAGTTTTGATGGCTGAAAGTGCAGAAGACCTAACTGTATTGACAAAAGCGATGGAAAAAGTATGCAATAAATATGGACTGATAATTAATGTGAAGAAAACGAAGGTAATGGCCATCTCAAACGACCCACACCCTATCGACATAGTGATAAACAATGGCAGACCAGAACACGTCGATAAATACAAATACCTCGGTGCCTGGATTAATAAGTACGGTGACCCAGACGGAGAAATTAGATGTCGCATTGAGCAAGCGCGTTCTGCCTTTATGAAAATGAAGAAGACACTCACAGTTCATGACTTGGACCTTGATTTAAGATTCAGAACTCTGAAATGCTATGTCTGGTCGGTATTACTATATGGTGCCGAAACGTGGACACTGACGTTCAGAACGCTCCACCGATTAGAAGCTTTCGAGTTTTGGTGTTATAGACGCTTCCTCCTCAGGATTCCGTGGACCAAAAAGAAGACAAACGCTGAGGTATTACAGACAATGAGAAAAGAAAAGGAGCTGATTGACACTGTCGAAAGAAGAAGAAAAATATAATACTTCGGTCATGTGATGTGTGGGCCGAAGTACACATTACTGCAGAATATATTGATGGGAAAGGTGGAAGGTAAAAGAAGAGTTGGACGAACAAGATTATCTTGGTTCAAGAACCTACAGACATGGGCAGGTTGCAGAGTTGAAGAACTGTTCCACACAGCAAAGGATAGGGCTGCCTGCAAAGAATTAACCAAGCTTGCCATCAGATGAGCCCAAGATCGGGAACGGTCATGGCACCGAAAGAAGAAGAATATATATATGCACCATGAAGATGGATAATACTGTCCGAAACCAGTCGGTGTTTTATTTTTATTTTAAATAATTAAATAACAATTTTGTGGTTTAAAGTGTATTTATTTACTTTCAATAAGATTTATAACATACCATAACAGTATGGAACAGAACTATATTACTTTCCTTTAATATAAGCGAAAGAAGAAAAGAGTAGGCAGACAGCAATGATGATTTAAATTCCAGTCGAAGTTTATTCTACCTGCAGAAGTGAATTCGTTAATTTCGCGGTATTGTTGAAAAATCGTTTAGCAACGGCTAAAGCATGTTAACCTATAATGTTTTTGTTAAATAACTAAATTTTTTTAATCAGAAGGAAATAGATTGATTGAAACGTTATATCTAATCGGGCATTCGTAGTAAAATTAGACCCATTTGATGTTATTTAATATCTTTCTGGAGCACAGACGATAGCGAATAGGTTCTTCCGAGGTTTTATTCGTCGCTATCAGTCACGGGCGGGGTAAACAATTAAACTTTAATTGATTTATTATTACAGGCGGAGGCAACCTTCCCTGTGTGTTGCACTGGTTACAGTAGCAGCTGCCCAATTCAGAGCAATGAAAAAAAAAAAAGAAAAAAAAAAGGAAATGATACAATGAAAGGAAAAGAAAAAAACCCGAAAGAAAGGAAGAGAAGAAAGCTCGCTGAAAAGAGGAGAGCTAGAAACAGCGAGACAAATAAAGCCCGATTAAAAGTAGAGAGAACTAATTAGTGGAACTAATTGTAAATGAAAAGGATCTTACTCAATTCGGATAAAAGAATAGCCAGTCTACAGTACATAATTCCACTAGCAAAAGTAGAAGCAATTGTTAGACTTTACTTGTTTTTTATTTTTGCCACTAATCCTATTTTAATTCTTCGTCCGAGTGCAAGTAAAAGAAAATATTTTTTCTCGAACTATTTTTATTTACGTTGCAAAATGAAAATCGAAAATGAATAAAAAGGATCAAAGACCCGCTCAGTTTCATTTATAGATTAATAGTTTTATTAAAAAACGTGATTAAATATTAGTATAATTAAATCCATAAGTAATGTTTATACAGACCCTTTCCAGTGTGTTTTCATTACGGTTTTGTTTTGTTTTTCTTTTGAAGGGGGGCTATCCTTATGAATTCGCCACTGTTAAAAGTGGTAAAACCTTTAAAAAGCCTATTAGACTCTCTAGGTGTATGTATTGTCAGATTTATTTTCCGAATATTTTACAAGTTTGTGTTTTTTAAATGCGGATTTATAAAACTAGCCTATACGTGGTGAATTCCTCAATTCGCGGGCAGTTTATGTACTTTCGAGCTATCGTTACTTACTTCGTAGTGTCAAAAAAAACTACCACCGATCTGACAAAAGTGACTAGGGGAAAAATTTTTAAATACGCGCTAACAAAATTCGATTATTTTATTAAAGAAAAAAAAAACTGTAGGTACGATTTATTGGGTTGGCCTATTTTATGTGCGATTTTTTTTTTTTTTCTTTGCTATGTTGGCCATGATTTAACAACATTAATGATTATATAGGGAAAATATTAGAAACTAGCATACGGTTCTAAAAAAATTCTTTGTTAAATTACGTCCGCGTGGAATTCAGTTCGTGACTGCAAAAGTATCAGTAAAAACTCAATATACAAAATTATATCACTCTCCTCAACTAAGTAATTTTATTCAAAAATCACATAAATTTTGAAATCGGATGAGTAATTTTGGAGATTACCTTCTACATCCAAATTTACAGACATTATCTTTTTATAATATTAGTACGATCTATCGCTCGACTATTTTTTCATCGCCTTTTATTTTAACGGGATTTTTTTTTTCTTTTTTTTTTGACTTTTTTCCAGCAATTTTGCAATTAGCTCTGGGCTATCTAGCAATTTTTTAAACGCAATATGACTGATCTGTGGAGCTCCTTATCCAGCGACAAGGATTTCCACTGCCTGTATTTTAATACTTTTTAATTATCACTGTTCATTTATAATAAATCTGTCGGGTTTTTTAATCGTCTGATTTCTGTCGAATTGTCTAGTAAACCAATGACTAAGATATTTTTGTGATAATCTAGTTTAACATGGATTTCCGAACTATTTCTTGTATTTGTTCTATTACAGCTTTAACCGGCCAATCTATGTGCAGTGTGTGAGAATATTTACATACCACGGGGCGTCTGTAATTGTACTTAGTGCTTTACTTTGGAAACGCTGTATTATCGCTAGCACCACAGTTGAGACTTCCATACGCCACTATATAGGTTTTAGAATTTGATTATACAATAGTAATTTGTTCTTCAGCGATAGTTCGGATTTTCTTTTTATGAGCCATAATATATTCTTATATTTTATGTTCAATTCGTTCCGTTTTTTAACTATATGGCTTTTCCACGTTAGTTGTTTGTCCAAATGGATTCTCGAAATATTTTGCCGATTCCTTAACCGGAATTATCTGATTGTTAATATGAATGTATTTGATATTGCAGATTTTTTTATTTGTAAATATTATAAGGGCGGATTTTTTCTCATTGATTACTATTCACCACCGCTTGAACCATATTGAGAGTGTATTAACGGCTGATTGTAGGTTTATTGCGACATTTTCTAGCGACGAATCTGAACAAATCGCTGCTGTATCATCCGTGAAAGTGGGCTCTTTCCGCGTTATTTGGCACAGGTATATCCGCCGTATAAATTAAGTAAAGAAATGCTACCTTGAGGTATACCAGCTTTTATCGGATGCAATCGAGATTCTTCATCTCCATACTTGACCATAAAATATCGTTCACTAAGGTAAGATTTAAATAATTCGAAAAACTGGTATGGGAGGTGGCACCGGATTTTATAGAGCATTCCTTCGTGCCATACTCTGTCAAACGGCTGTTTAACATCAAGGAAAACCGCGTCGCATATTTTTTTAGTCTCCAAGGACTGTTCAATAATATTGACTATACGGTGTACCTGCTCTACAATTCTGTGACCAGCTAGATATCCAAACTGATGTTTCGGTATTAAATTTACACCTTCCGGCAATTGTTTCATTATTTTTAATATTATCTTTTCGCATACTTTAGAAAGCACCGGAAGAAGAGAGACTGGTCGATATGATGTTAGTTCCTCTGCAGGTTTTTTGCGGTTTCTTTGCCATGATAATTTGCGAAAACTTCAGCTGGATAGGAAAATATTGTAATCGAAGTATAGCATTGAATATATAAGTTAGCAGGGCAAAACCTTTGCGAGGCAATTCTTTTAATTCCCTGGAAGTAATTAGATCGTATCCGGGTGATTTATTCGGATTCATGGTTTGAATTATTGACTTAATTTCTCTAGGAGACGTGGTATTCCTCTGATCTATATCGTTTAGCGGTGTTGTTAGAGATTCTGTTCCAGGATTTGTCTTGAAGATACCAGCAAAATAATTTCCAAATTCTTCGGCCTTCTCGAGATCACTTCGAGCCCATTTTCCATTTAACTTTCTAATTGAATGTAGTTTTTCTATTGGTCGTTTTAATCGTTTGGTTGCTTTCCAAAGGGCAATTAATCGTATTGAGGAGTGGATGACAAGTTATATAAGTATTCACTGAATGCTTTATTTTTGTGATTTTGTAGCAGTTGCTTTATTCGCTTTGTTTCGTTATTTAATCTAGTTTTATCTATCGGATTTCTGTTATTTTGCCATATCTTCCGCAGTTTCCTCTTTAAAGCAACTTCTCTACGTATTTCTGTCGGGTAATATTTGATTGTTTCGTATTTCTTGTTATATAGTGTAGCCGCCTAAGCTGATTGCTGGAAAGTTTTTATAAAGTCCTCAACAGCTATTTCTATGTCCCTTCTAGTTATTAGTGAAATTATTAAATTGATTCTGTTACTCAGCATTTCTCGGAATGTATCCCAGTCGGTTTGCCTACTGCACAGTTTTGGTGCGCATAATTTTCATATAATTTTTCCACTAATAATAATTACAACTGGTGTAATGATCAAATGAAAGAGTATTATCAGAGTGAACATCAATAAAGTTTGTTGATAAGCCTTTGATTACAAAGAAGTCCAGTAAGTCTGGAATCTTTAATGGATCTGTAGGCCCCAGTAAGTTGGGTTACCAAACGAGTGTACTATACAACGGTTTTCATCAACTGCCAGCTTTAATTGCTTTCCTCGAGGTACAGTAATCGTCGATGCAAAATATATATTTTTTGCATTGAAATCCCAACTGTATAACCATTGCCTAATGTCTTGAAGTAATCGTTAAATTAGGTTTTAGTAGTAACATGTCTCGGAGGACAGTAAATGACTGAAATTGTAATATTACTTCTTTGATCTCTATTTATTAGTGCAATAGTAGCTTGTAAATAATTACATTCGTATTTCTGTATTTCATGATATTTTATACTTTTTAAAATTATAATACCTGCGCCACCATGCGCAGTCCCATCCGGGTGATTTGTAAAGTAAGAATTGTACGCCGTAAAATGCACGTATTTATTGTCAGTTTAAAGAGCCTCTGATATTAAAAATATATCAACGTTATTCATTTCTATTCCGTTTATATGGTTTAAAATTTCGTTAGCAATCCGCGTAACAATTTTTAAGTCTATCATTTATTACTAGTAACTAGTTGATAATATGGTTTGAATTACACCATTAAAAATAATTGAAATTGTTGATTCATTATATCTTTAAGCAGATTTTTTATTCCGGCCATAAATATTTGTAGCATATCTTTAATCGGCGTGCTATCCATATCACTGTTAGGTGGGTTATTTGTTTCCCGTCATTGTAATGTTTCTGAATACGTTCGGTTTTTCGGTTAAAATCGACTGTTTCATTCTGATTGCCTAATTTGAGCCAATAATGTTTGGTTGTTTATAGACACTTTTACTAATTTATTATCACGTGCTTGTTGAAGTTTTCTGTATATTTCATAGTCTTCGTAGTTGGAAGGATGATTTCCCTGACAGTTAGCGCAAAACGGATGATTCTTCACGTTTTTTACTGCATTGAATTTATGGTATCCACCACACTTAACATGTACCCTGCTACAATAATTTTTGGTATGACCATATGCTTGGCATTTGAAGCACTGAGGGATTATACTCTTCTTCATTCTCATTTGAAGTAGCGTCGGAAGTTTATATATTTCAGCATTATTCTCTTGCGGCTCCAAGTCTACAAAGAACAACGAAAGAGGCAATTTACTTATTCTATATTTGACGTTTGCAACGTGTCAGACTCTATGTCCCAGTTCTTCAATAGCAGCCTTTATTTCATTAATGTCGATGAAATGATGCAAATGCCGAATTACGACTCGAAAGTTTCGTTCAGATTTTATTTGGTAAGTTTGGTGTTCTATATGTTCATTACGGAAACATTTGACTAAGGATCTATAGCTGTCAGGATTATTCGCTTTTATTTGCACCCTGTTGTCTGTTAGGGACTTACAGCTAACCGAACTTAAAGATACAATTTTTTTAATATCGTTTAGCATTTGGAAGTAATTACTCACGCCGTAAACTGTTATTGTAGGCCGCTTACTTTCAATTTGATTGTAATTATTTGTCATTTCGGTATCTCAGCAGAGGCTAGAGGTGCAAATCTGTTTTAGGGTTTTTAATTTGGTTGTTTGCAGAATTAGCGGAGGAACTGCTCGTTGTATACTGTTTCGATCTTTTCCTTTTATTTTCAACTACATGCCAAGGATGCTTATTTGATGTATTATTTGAATCATTATTCGTACCAACTGACGTATTTTTGATAGGCCATGGAGAAAGTACTGGTACGTAAACGTGTTTTGACTTGTGTTGACTATAGACCGTCTTAGTTCTGTAAGTAAGACTGAATTACTACCGCATGCGTTGTTAGTAACGTCGTTTATAGCATAATTGCTAGTAGTATAATAATATAGATTATTATCTTAACGGGATTAACGGGATAATGTGAAAAATTGGTCGCCCCACGAAAAGCCCTTTTATTTTAACGGGGTAATATATAACCTATGTACATCCTGAAAGTCCATTCTAAATACCGGTAAAAGAATTTTTGAAATCGGATGAGTTGTTTCGGAAATTACTTCCCACATCGAAACTTACATACCTCTTTATATATTAGTATAGATAGAGCATATGAATGAAGCTAACAAAGGAATACCCAAGGGAGAAAGAAAAGAAAGGATGCTGTGAGCGCTTTAAGGAGTAAGGAGGCCAAGACGCAAAAAAAAACCGGAATACAGTATCGCGCGTTTTGAAGAAGGGGCATTCAATCAAAACGTCATTTGCGTCGTGCGATTTAATTATATTCACGAATAATATTATTCCAATTCATACGTCGACTACATCGACAATATCAAAATTTGGACATGGTCATCGCAGATTACCTTAGCGAAGCATTAAACTGGAAACCAATTTATTATTAAAAAAACAAACTCGTAGATCCCCAATTGACTCGGCTCTTCAACATGTTGGAATGTTCCAAAAGCTAGACTCTGCAAAGTAACACGTCCAGTTGATCCGGAGTGGAGAGACGAAAAGTTAGACGGCCTTGTTTGGAGCAATTACAATATCATATCATGCGTAATCTTCGAAATAATCACACGTAATGTAAGAGAGCATGTCGAAATGAGTAGTTTTCTTCGATAAATTAAATGTCCAACGACAGGGGTCGTCAGAGTGTTTTCCGCTAACGTAATTCTCGGAATTTCACGTGCAAAGATGTTCGCATGAATTTTTGCCATGTCGAAATGCCCTCCTAACTATTTAAAACACTACTTGTATCTCCGCGTTTATTCGAATAGATTCACTGGCAGCATAAAGAAAACGCCATCATGTCGATCGGTTTTTGACTTTCCGTCATTTCCTATTATTATACGACTGCAAATTATAATGACATTATGAATAAACCTATTCTCGAATTTTTATTAAAGGTTCGCTTTACATCCGTCACCGCACGTGCTCGTTTTTTAGCTTTCTCGAATAACTTCGATGTGCCTGCTGTTCGGTTGGTTGAATGTTTTTGCTAAATGGAAACTGACGTTCTGGAATAACACATTCAGGCGGTAGATTTTCCGAGAACTTCCGCGAAAGAACGGGTAACGCGGATTAGGGTACTGTAATATCATCCAGAGCTTTACCTGGTTTTCGGTGACATGTTTTTCGAGATTTGGAAGCACAGCAGACTAAACAGAGCACGGAATAGTACGGCTTTACCAAGTTGTGTAGGTTGTAATTTATTGAAGAAGTCGTGCGCAACGATTGGATTGTACTTTAATAACGTTTCTCTCGGATCAGCAACATGCTCGCGAATGGACATGAATGAAAGAAAAAAAAGAGACTTTTCCCACTATTTTACGGAGCTACACGCCAGCCCAAGAGACGCGGATCGCTCCCGGAGAGTCTCTGACAAGGGAAGCAATTAGCTCGATACTAAAATGATTAACTTTAATTACGTTAAATTGCGCTCGATAAATAATGGAGATGGCGGGAATAGTATCGCAAGAGCGGCCTGTTGTTAATTTAATCGGAGACGGAGACAATGGAGCTCCTCGTAGGAATTGAGACGATCAATGGAAACGGAAGAAGCAAATAGCGACGATTAATCGTTTAAAACTGACCAACAGTAGCGCGCAGGTCTGCTCATTGTCCGCGCTTATTTATCAGACGCTACTACTATTTGTTATCCGGTACTCTATAACGAGCGGGAAAAAACCGAATAGATTTCTAGAGGCGCACAATGGAACAATTCGCTGGAGAGTCGAGTTATATGAAAACAGAGTGTATCTGCGTGCAGGTTTCGTTGTTTTTTTTCTAGCGGACAGGCGAACCTACGCGCATTCCGCGCTAAATAAGTCGGTGCTGGGATTTGCAGTTTCGGTCGAGAGAAATGGAAGCGGCGGTGAGGTTCGTTTAAAATTACCGAAAAGCGACGAATAAAAAAGCTCGCAAAAGAGCATCATTGGTGGGTGACGAACGGGCGGGCGATGAGTGAAGGTATGGAGCGTCGTCGGTGGAGAGATGACCCAGGGGAAACATCTGACGCAAAAAGAAGAATGCACGATAGATGGTGTAGACTGTGCACAAATAGTGCATTCGAGACCGGCAGTGCTCCCCATGTAGCGTTTAGGCGGATGTAGGCGAATGAGCGTCATACAACGATACATTCCCTAGTGGACTCATCCATCAATTATCTTCTTGTTCTAAAGCCAAAGGCTGCAACTAATCCGACAACAGTCGATCGCATTAACAACTGATCGCACGACTCTAAAGCATTACACGTAGTCGACGGGGGATCGGCTAATAATAATAATAATAATAATAATAATAATAATAGTAACGGTATAGCGTGGTATTAATATCGGCTCGCTGGTGTTATTATTAAACCGAGTTGGCTGATCAACAGCTGTTGCCGTCGCATCTTCTTCAGATTAGTCATGTAGCCGGGGTTTCATTATAAGGGGACAAATGGATTCGTTAATCTCCCTCTCTCACCCCAAATTCATACGTTCTAAAAGAGATAAAGTTGGCCCGTGTTGGCCGGCAGTTTACCGAGAATTAATTTTTTCGCGTCACCCTATAAGTCATTCAACTGTACATATTGACTTTTGTTAAGAGCTTCAGAAGTGAGCGACAAAAGCAAAACAAAAAACCAGACACAATTAATCGAATTCCAGTTTGTGGTACCGCCCTGGAAGACACAAAGACAACTTTCAAAAAGTGGTCTGGAATTTGCAAAATACGGGGAGCCTACAATTTTGTTTCCAAAGACTACGATGGAAGTGACCAGGATGATCAACGAGGCCGGAAATTGTTTGATGCGCGGTTGTTTGCAGTGTAACAGAGACGCCGAAAGATAACGCAACGATTACTGTTCCTAAAGAGGTATAGGGTTAGAATTGATCAACGCATTTTGCAAGCCGGTCGATTCGTTTTAAATGTAGTTGGCGTTTATTCGGCTGGTATTTTGATCGGTCTGATTATTTATTTATGGGGCGTTTTAGGGAAATTAAATGTTAATCTCCACATTTGCCCTTATGCTCAAAACCGACTTTAGAATGCCGTACACCTAAAGTTGGTTGCAACTAGTGCGAAAAACCGAAAAAATAAAATGCACCAGAACAAAAGGTTTAAAACCGGTAAAAAATCGCGACATCAAAAGTGTAGAAAAATTAGATAAATCGGAAAGAAATTTATCCCAAAAGTAATACTGCTCGATGCGGATCGACGCAACTACTTTTTTGCACATTTTAGTTACATAAATATGGTATTTTCATGGAAATTGTGTTATATTCAAGACGCGAGTGTACTACACACAACACTTGGACACTTGGAACTGATTAGTAATCGTTTGATTTATGTCGCTACACAAATGCAGTCCCAAGTGTGGTCTGCCGACGTATCAACTAACGCGCTTGTGGATGGTATGCATTGTTGTCGTTGCCTCCTTCCCTATATGATCCTGTTAGTGATTATTTAATTAATTATTTGTCATAATTTCTTGTCGTCGCCTGAGATCGAAAAGACCTCTATGACGGAAACCAACTAGCAACTAGGTAATCGCGACGTCTTTATAAAAAACACCGAATTGGAATTGCTATATTGAACTCTAGAAATTACGGAGAAAATTAACTAAATCAATGAAAAATTTACGTTTCCGACTGTTTTAAAAGAAACATTATGAAAAAAACATTCAGAATTCCACAATAATGACGCATTCGTAAGAATCTGAAGCAAAGCGATAGGTAAATACGTAAGAATATATGCGAACGTAAAATTAGTGGAAGCGAAGGAAGGAAAAGAATAACAGCGAACAAGGAAACTGTACAACATGTGGAAGTTGTAGGCGTATTTAGAGACGGTAAAATACAGATTACGCAAAAAAAAAATTAACCATTTATCCGAATCGTGGGTCTAAGTCTACGGGAACTTCCTGTCTCAAAATGCCCTCCGAAGTAGTGAACGTTTCTTCGGAAGCCTTATACTAATATTTGCGCATACTGACTACAAAATTGTGAAAATGTTTACTGTTCTTTCCATAATTCGGAATGAAATAGACTATGAAGAACTTCTTACGATTTACCACGCATACAATGAAATCTTTTGACTGCGTTAAATTTTACGTAAAAAGTAAGTCAGGATAAGTAAAAATTTTAATTTATCGTCACTTCCAATAATTATATTTAAAAGATATAAATAAAGTAATTTGTTTTCATATAAATAGGCGCGCAATTTCGTAAAATAATTATAAAAAATTAATACAGGAAACGGAAAAATTAAAAAAAAAACATAATCCCCACGTGGTCCAGTGAAAAATAGCGCTTCCATAGCAAGGATATAATAGTTGTATTGCTCAATGAAGAAAGTTACACCACGACGGACAAAAATGGTATGCGCGAATGAATCTAAGCCTTCGACCTCAACCAACCTTTGGAACAGATTCCGTCTGTGGCTGAGGTTCAGCTGTACCGAATAGAACGAAGCCTCACGTTCAAGAGTAATGTGATAGATTTAATGGTTGACGATCATCGGCGGATTTTCCAAAAAAAAAATTTAAAAAAGCCGAAATACGGACGTTTTAAAAAAAAACACTATCGCAAAATTTTTTAAATTTTTTAATTGCAATTGCGACGTTACGAAATATTATCGATTTAAAGAAAATATCAAAATAAAGTATAAAAAAAATACGTCAAAAGTTCCGGTATAACATTTTAAATATCGCTCTTAATAGTTGTATTGATGATTTCAATAAATGCAATATTACATCTAAAAAATAAGTACATAATAAATTAAAATACTTCAATTACGTACATTTTTTTTTTTCTTTTTTCTTTATTCATCGTTACCGCGAAAGAAATTCACGACGAGCACGAGGAGCGGTTCCGACTGCTCACGCTAAAAAAACGAGCAAGACACTTCTGCAAAGAAACACAGCCAAATCGATGAAGATATACCTATCACGACGACAGCATCTAGTTCCTCGTTTTCAATGCAAAAAGCTTATTATTGGCTTACGCGAGACTTATAGAAAACAATAATGTACTGAAGCAATACGACTACAAAGTGATTGATTTAAATGCATTGCGCGAACACCGTGTACAGCTCCACAGATTTGTGAACTGAAAGCAAGTAATAACAAAGCGCTCGAATATCGATTAACCGTCTAACTATCCAAAAACCGCAACTAACGACTCAGAGATTCTGCATTCTACAGAAATGTATGAATCTTCGCGAGACGCAGAGAAATTATCACCAGTTCAATGAACTCTGCGGCAACTCCAACTTAAGAAAACACATATAACGTCAATTGAAGCTGGTACATGTCGGTCGACGGTGTGTTAAGATAGATGTCTTTATAACCGCTCATATTCGGCGAAATTGAAGAAATTACTACCGCCCTCTCAAATAAGAACTGAATCCTTTCCACGGCGGTTTCCACAATGATCTAGGGACAAATAGCTCGTCGACTTCGCGAGGAATGAATTCTCGGTTTGAACTACATATCCACGGGAGCACGACCTCGGGCAATTCACGATCACCAGACACACTGGTGTCGCCATTTAAGCCTCTTATTTCGTATATCGCGAGGCAATGTTAAAATTGTCGTCGAGTAACAGCCGAAATAAATGTCATGTACGGGGTTCCGTTTCTGTTTTATGTCGAAATGAAATTTCCTATACAGTCAATGTTTCCTTCTTCATTTCAATCCAATACGCTAAAAGCAAGCCACTTACACACAGACGTTTTAAACCAATGTTCGTGTGCTACGCCGATACATACTCTTTCTTTTTCTATTCCTCGATTTGCCAGTACAACATCGTTTTTTGCTTTTTTTTTATACGTGTATTTATTACACCGAAATACTTTCTTTCATCGGTAATTATATAAAGTGTAACATTTTGGTTTTTTTGTAACCGAAATACGTTATATATTTCGCAACACTTTAAAACGGAACAGAAACACGTTAGATTTTTCGTTCAAATTATTACCCTTAGCGCATTAATAGGAATATATTAGTGACCAAGTCATTCTTACAATTAAGAAAATCTCTTACGTGTTTTTTGATGAAATTGTGATAAAAATTAGTTAAAGATGTAGTTCGGTTTTCGAAAATCACTATATGACTTTAAAAAAAAAAAAACATACGATTAAACTTGGAGATTCCAGACGTAATTGAAAATACGAAAAAAAAATGTTGATTCTGGTAAAAGTAGGTTTATTTAAATTAGTTCGGAAGTGGAAAAAATCGCAAAAATGACTCCTCCGACTTAATCGAACAACTTCCAGTGAAAGATCTTTAGCTGAAGAAAAAAAAAACGAAAAAAAAATATACTAATAAAAGCTCGTTTTCGAACATTATTCATTACTAAAGGTAGTCCTTGTCACTCTGTAGCCATTGTGTTCTGTTGATGGGCAATTTACGAATTTCTCAATATTTACATTTAGGGGTTTTTTTTATTTGGGGGGGGGGGCACATTAACAAGGAACAACATCATGTGCATTTTTCAGTGTAGTTCTTGGTCTATCTTTCGGCCTTTTTTTTTTTAATCGTGCCTTCTTGTAGTTTTATTTTACGCTTTTTTTACGTTTCCTTTTTTCATTTACTTTTTGCAGAATTTTACCTTCTCCTTTTTGTCCGCGATATTCGTGTCATTCGACGCCAGGTTCACGTTTTCATTGCCTTCAAAAATTTTTGCAAACAAGTATGCTCCAAACATGTATTTTAACAAATTTTTTCCGCACTTTCATGTTAATTTATTTGCCAGTATTGATATTTCCTGTTATTATTAAATACGCATTTAACACCTGTACTCTTCTTATGAAAATAATTTACGATAGACACCATGTTTAAAAAATTAATCTTAAAACCTTAATGTTTCGGAAAGCACTTACCATCATCATCGTAACATTTGCACATGCTACCGTTATCATTTGAGTACACTTCTAACACGTTTCTGCTGCTTCATTTAAATGTATATTAACTAAATTTGATGTTTTTGATCTTTTATTTATTATACCTTCCGAAATTTTCATTACCTTTGTTGCCTTTTTTTTTACTAATATTAATTTTCCATTTGTTTAGTTCTTCTGGCAGAACTTTTAACATTTTATTCATATTTCTTCCTCGTTCTGCTTTCGAAACTTTCTCATAAAACTTAATGTTTGTTAAAGTGCCCACTGCCAATGCGTACAACGAACTCCGCGTTAATGTACTGACAAGGAGTAGTCAGGCAGAATCATTCAAATTAAAGTAAAAGACGAGCGTACGGTGTGATTGCGAAAAAGATAGGAACAGTCGAGTAGTTTTGCCGGTGTAATCAGAAAAGGAGACGTGGTTGAAACTGAAAAGTGACAAAAAAAAACCTTAACGAAGAGAAATAAGTTGTGCATCCATATAGCATGAGAGCGGGTTCTACCGGTCAAAATGTAAACTAAAAAAAAAGAAGTCAAAGAATCTCTCAAAAGTGCAATAAAAGGAACAACTGTATAAACCACAACCTGTGTAACTGCGGTCTTGGCTTTTCTGTGTCTTCATTCGAGGACGACGCTGCCATTGTTTTTGTCGTAGAGATCAAAGCTTTTGTTAATTTTCCCGCGGAACTACGCGATTTCTTATAAAAACACATTTATAAAAAGAACAAAAACCGCAATCGAAATTTTAAGGTGATTTTCTAAAAAAAAAAAAAAAAAAAGATCATTCACTCGAATTACTACTTAGTGTGTCGTGATTAGTGTGCACAATAGCAAGCTGCGCCATCAAAAGTAATCTGGATGTCAACTCGATTTGATGACTTATTCGTGTGATTTTAGCTGTGCATTGGATTCCTTTCGGCAGTGTTTTTTTTTTTTTTTTTGTGTTAATGGGAGGGTTACACACCGCCTACAGTAATCTAGATTATTGCTGTACATGAACGTTGAAATTTTATTAAATTAAAATTTCACAGATTTGCTCACGGCGGGCGGAGTGTTTGGGAGCATCTCGGTGTCATGATAGTCTCTATCCGGGACCTAAACCGTTGAAACGTGTGCACTAATGCATATTCCAAGAGAATGTGAATAACTAATATGGATATATACTTGGATGGTAGGGAGTTCACTTAAGGAGAGGGTCGCGAGAAATGGAGCTAAATCTTGTTCGAAGACAATTGGCTAACAAGAAATCGCCGTGTTTAGAAGGGAATTGGTCAATTGGTAACGAGATATCAAAGGTAATTACGGGAGACACACCAACTCGTAACCGAAAAATGAAATCAGGTAATTTCTTTGCGACCTTAACACAAATAAATCTCCGATTGTTCGTTTCTCCGGACCAGTGCTTCTCAACGTTTCTTTTATCATGCTCCGACTACGGTAAACGGAGGCCACAGTATTAATCTAAACAAATAAAAAAATTTACGCGACAAAAGTAATTTTTTATAATGTAATATATCGTTGCCCAGTAACATTTTATCGTATATTAAATTTCCTACAATCGCATTAAACTGTTGAAAAAATAAAAATTAATATTCGGTAGCATTTGTTCGATTTTGAGCGGAATTTTAAAAGAAACGGAAGATATCTAGCTATAGTAAATGATATTCATATCTGTATCAGAATCCAGTATGATCTTTGTTGTTTTCTTAGTTAACAGATTTTAATGGTTCCTTATCTATCTTCGTCGAACTCGGCGTTGTTAAATGTCATTTTGTTTCATACAAATATTTTACTGACAAATAATGTACAAATATTTTTTCAGTACAATATCAAGACTATTTTATCATTCGGAAATTTTAAATTTTTGCAATATTTTCAATATTCAGCCGAATTTCATTTTATTCGAAAAACTCTTTTCAATCGCTCAGTTTGCTTATACCCTTTCTTTCCCAAAAAAAAATACGAATAGATCTGCAGAGCTTTCTTTACTTTTTCTTAGAAAAAAGTGAAAATTAATCTAAATTACAATAAACGTTTCTCCTTTAACGTTTCTCTTTTAACATTTCTCGTTAAAAAGTATACGTGGACAGTTTGAAAAGTTCAAATGTTTTTTTCTTCTTTGTTTTCATTCTCAATTATGTGTAAATAAAAGTTGCGGCGATGATATGGTTAATAATTTAATATCTTTACCCTGTGTAATACAAGAAAGAAAAAGCTTAATGAACCATATCGAAAGCTGGAAAATAAAACTGTTTTGGACATGTGATAAGGAAAAATAACTTCATAAAAAGTATAATGGAGGCAAAGTTAAAGGCAAAAGGCCGAGAGGAAGACCAAGAACATCTATAATTAAAAGCCTATATGACTGCTTGAATATAAGTAAATATCAAGAACTTCGGAAAATGTCGATCAACAGGACACAATTAAAGACTAAGATAAGACCTTGTGTAAGTAAACAATAATTTGTCGGAGCTCAATGAAATTCGGCACCCATAGAGTTCGGTACTTATTAACGAGTTTTTACCGGATCGGGAGAAAATAAACAAGAGTTTATACGTTGCACAGCCGGTGTTCGGTTTGTAGGCTAAAACAAAAAAAGTTGTGGAATGTCGAAATTGTTCACTTTTTTATAAGATTCATTCGGTATCTTGGCGGTCGGCTATTGGTTACCAGTTAGCCAGTGTCGCTTACGGTTACGTGTTGGCTAATTACCCGGAAACACATTTTCATACGAACCCTAAAATAGTTGCGAGTTGGCGTCCGCCCCCATTTAGGAGCCTTATAAGATTTAGACACCTTCTGAAAAAATGTAGTCCGAGAATGTAGTCGTGATTGCCGCGTAAAAAAATTATGTGCGATGAGAAATCCCTTAAGAAATGGCGAGCCGTGCGCATAGTAGGACACATTGGACTTATCGCGGAACTCGAAGAAATACTATTTAGCGTTCTTGCTCGGTAAGTTGGGGAACCGACCAGAAAATACATATTATTATTGGTGATTTAAGCAGTTTAGAAAACGCGAGTAAGTAACGAATATATTATAATAAGTAAAATTCCGTTGGCAGCTGGGAATTAAAAATTTAAATAAGCTCGGAGATGAAATAGAATAGCGTACATTTTCGCATCTAGAACAGAAAATGCCTCCTCCTGTTCGTTCGAGCGAAAACAAAAGCTATAGCTTTTTTAGGAAAATATGTTTTTTAACATTGCCGCATCATATGCTATGTGCATAATTATTGCCGAAGATGATGTATGTACATCGGCGAAAATCGCCATACGAGTATGTGTCTGGGTGTCCACTGCCGATATCTTTGCGTGTACGTCTGTGTGTGTGTGTTGTGTGTTACGACACTTACTGATCATTCGGAGACATATTTTCCGAAGCAACGAACAGAGCCTTTAGCTAAAAGCGTGCTTCCGTTTCAACGATGATCATTGTGTTTTTTTTTCCTATTTGTTTTCGTATCCGCATCCGCATTTGCTGTAATATTAAAAGATACATTTGAAATAAACTTCTCTTTAGAAGCGACATCAGTGTGTTTCTTACTTTTGCAGATTACGCTTATTTCGGCGCTGGCGGTTATTTTGTAATATTTCGGCGCGCAATCTGTTCTCGTATGCGAGATTACGCTTATTTCATGTTAAACTCATTCTATTGTAAAAGTTTCGCGTTCCAAACTCTGCATTTAATGAAATTTCATCTTCTAAATAGGGAAGTATGTTCAAAAATTTAATTTCGCTCAACTCGCGTTTGTCTAGAGGTTTCGTAGGCTATAATTCTGAATTTTTTTGCAGAGATTAGAACATTCTCGTTGTTCCTTTTTATTCCTTTATAAAACTGTTTCTGGTCAGCCGGTCGCCTCGATGTTTTTTTTTACTTGTTTTTTACTTTTTTTCTTTGAAAAATTTTGTTGATATAAAAATATAGGAATTTTTCTTAAATTCCGGTAAGGTTCTCGATATTCATCACGACTTTGACTCTGGTTTTAATTCAATGAAAAAAAAAAAAAAATACAATGATGGCAAATAGAATTTAGTTGAACTGAGTAATAATAGCCTAACTTTTTTTCATATTTGAATCATTTGATCATCAAATCATTCTGTATATTGATACGGATTCGGTACGCGTAGTGCTATCTCTTGACGACGCCGTTTGAGTTAGAAATTAGTCTCTGGTTATTCATCTATTCATGATCTCTCAAACGTCGTTCTAGGTTGCGTCGCTGCTTTGTCTTGTCAAGAATGCTTACTCAGCCAAAACCAAAAATCCCCATGTTCGGTTGCTAGTCCGGTCGTTCGAACGGTCGCATCGGGGTAGAGACGCGTTGGTGTCTGAGTGGTAGTGGTCGAGAGCTGACACAGTGACTTGTGCTTGCGGCGAAAGCGCGGAGTACTGTGTGTGTCGAGTAACGTTGAGCTGCAGGCAGACTGTAAAATCCCGCCAAAAGTCTGGCGGGGGAGTATGTGCGATGATCTACGCAGAAGTTTTTATAAGAACACACTTCTGCGTAGCCCAGAACAGTGGTCGATCTGTTGTTCTACGTATCTAGTCGTGAAGTTTTGTCTAGTTTGTGCTACTGCGTTTCGGAATGTGTACGCATAATTTTTTTACTGTTTTGTTAAATTTTTCTGTAATTTCTCTAATTGTCGCCGAGTATATGCATCAGGATCGCCGTCGTATCCGTTTTTTTTTTATGAATTTTCCGTCAATAGTATGCTTTCTCGTTATTGGACACGTGGTGTCGGCTATGTGACATCTCTGGTGTGGAGAGACCACCGTCGTTCCGGGACCGGATCGTGATCTAATTCGGTTTTCTGTGATTTTAATTACATATATTTGTAAAAATGCAGAACATCCTCTCCAGTTCATATTCTTACGTACGATGTTATTATTGTTTAGTTCATTACTAACCTGTCGGTAAATTTATTTTCTGTATTACTGAAATTTAGAAAAATATTTAAAAAAAAAATTTTTGTGTTTTAAAGTATTACAAATTTAATATGAATAATCAAAAAAAAAATGTACATTTCACTTTATGAATAGTAAGCGAAATTATTTACTTTTGGTTTTAAAATAGTTGTTATAAATTTATGGTTCAATTATTTTAGCGTTAATAAATTGATTTTAGATCGGAAATTTATCTATCAGATAGAAAAAAAAATTTAACGATCTTATGTATTAAAGAAGGTAAAAAATGGTACAACACTTTACAATTTCACATATCATCCTTGCGTAGGGGGTCAAGCTAATCTTTTTTATCCGTTGCAATTGTAGTATATGTGTTTCTGAAAAATTTTAATTTTACGTTAATTTTAAAATATAAATTTCAGCATTTCACAATTTCACACGTCATCCTTGCGTAGGGGTCAAGCTAACCTTTTCTGTTCGTTTGCAATTGTAGTATATGTGTTTCTGAAAAATTTTAATTTTAGGTTAATTTTAAAATATAAATTTAAACCCTTTACAATTTCACATGCCATTCTTGTGCGGGTGTAAATTTAATCTATGTATCGTTGCAAGTAGTATGTTTTTGAAAACTAATTGTAAAAATTTGAATTCAACATTAGAATGAAAGCACATTTTAAGAATAGTTAGTGTGATTATTTAATTTCAGTTTTAAAAAAGTTATTATAAATTTGACATTAAAATTATTTTACATTGAGTGGTAAATTTATTTTTTATTTTAAAACTTAAATTATTACTTCAAAAACATTTACAAAATTTTTAATAACAAAAAAGTGTTGATGCAATTTTAATGTTACATTTTAAAACTATATGCCTAAGACCATTAAAATACTGTAAGTATGTCTATGCAGACAATGTGATTTATATTGCGCTATTTTTATTGTTTTACGGTCATTTACATTACAATATCGACATAACCTTTCGCGACGGGTCTATTATTGGAGTGACGCTTTCTTCTGGTTTTGAATACTTCCGATTTTTTTTGATTTTTTTTCATACTTTTTGTTTATTTTCCAGTTTTTTGTTTTTATGCTTTCCTATTTTTTTAGTTTTCGCGTTTTCTTTTTTTTTTAATTTTTCGCGATTATGTCCGCCGATATTGAGTTATCGAGAGGCAAATATTTGACATAATTAGGAAAAGGAAGTCGAGATATGTGGGCCATGTTATCGGAGGCAGAAAATACGAATTATTGAGAAGAGAAAATCAACAGGAAAAGAGCTCGAGGATGAAGAAGAACATCGTGGTCCAAGAATATAAAACAGTGGACCACCGGAAAAACAACAATAAAAAACCTAATTGAAGCAGAAGACAACCGGGAAATTTAACCAATTAGTGATCGTCTACGCGTACATGTCTGCGTATGACACCAGGAAGAAGAAGAAGTAGAAGAAGAAGAAGAAGAAGAAGAAGAAGGGTACCAAAGTCTTACCTTTCCGAAATCCAAATATTGACAAATTCCTTTTCGACTTTTCAATTGGTACCCGTAACTTTTTTACGAAATCCGGCGGCGAACTGGAAACCTCATTTTTCAACGCGGTATATAGAATACACCGAGCGACCGTTCGTGTTGCAATTTAAATACGTATATTATTATGGAAGAGTTTGTTAATATACACATACTGAAATTTTTCTATTCTAACCAAAATAAAATTTAACATTACAATTGTATGCAATTCATGTAAGGTGTGTATCAATATCTCATAATTTTTATACACTTCCCTATTTCGTTGTTTAATAAAACATTTTAGGGTGGCTGATGAAATTGTAACTCCCCCTTAAAGTGAAACTTATGAAAAAATAAAGTGCCAGTAATTATGTTTTTGTGCGAACTACGAAAGGTGCATAAGCGTTAGAAAGGGATCTATTTAGACCGATGTGCATTAAAGAAGATTATATATATATATATATATATATATATATATATATATATATATATTATATATTATATATTATATATTAGACAGACACTCGTATCCGAGTTGGTCTTATGCGTTTCGTAAACTTTACTACAAGTATGTTCTCACATGCGAAACCAGTCCTATTCTTGAATCCGCATCTGTTCCCGATGTCGCGCTCTCTCGCTACAGGACTTTAATCACACAAGAGAAAGGATAACTATAGGAATGAAGGTAAAGGTAAATGAAACGGGAACATTTTAGGCAGGTCAGATGGGGAGGTTTTAGGATGATTTTAGGAAGATTTCGATTGAAATGCATGGTCTGTGCGGGAATTCGATAATGTAGAGTTGAAGCACAACTATAACCACAGCCAGCACCATACACACCAGAATCTGATAGCACCCATAAAGAAGACGACCGGTGGAAATGCATAGCTCACGCTGCTTGAGAAGAAGGAAAAGGATTAAGCTTGAGAGGAAAGTTATAGGAGATAGAAAATTTGAGAATTTTGGAAATGCGAGAAGGAAAAGGGAAAGAGGAACTCTCCCGCATTTGTTCACGATGCTAATGGGAGAATGGTTTATTTTCAGAGTATCCATTCTCCTAGGACAGTTGCATACCAGTGCTAAAGAGTCTGTCCTACCCTTTGCTATTAGGGTGATAGCGGGGCGAGACTTATGGCGGCCTCGGCTCGCCAGGACTAGGGCATTCGACGGGTAGTGTTGGAGTTTTAGTAGACCAGGCCCTACATGGCCTCTCCACACCCTCCAGGCCTATATATTAAAATTCTTCCGTATGTTTTATTTTTAAAATTATTAATGTATATTTTTTTTTTCATATAAAATTCTGTAATATTAAATATCTATCTATCTACACATATATGTATATATATATTTTTTTTCTATATATATATATGTAAAAAAATTTTCATGATTACGATCGAAATGAATTATTGTAGAATGAAGGATCGAAAAAAATTTTCGTTTTCGTCTGAAGAAGAATGAGAAAAGTTTTATTTTTTTTAATTTTGTCGTTTTGCATTCTTTGGAAAAATATAAATAAGTGCGTAAAGAGAAATGAAAAAAAGTTATTGGAATGTTGCTAATGTTATGCGAAAAGAATAATATAAAGACATCGAGCGATAAATAAAAATATTAATTTAGATTTTAGTATTTATTATTTTTCCCGGATATATTACTCTGAAATTACTGCAAAATTGGAAGCGAGGATCTAGTGGCTTAAGCTCCTAGTTCATATATAATATATATATATATGTATATCGCCTATGCAAAAATTGTAATTAGTCTATTGTCCGTTGTGTATTACCAATATATAAATAAATTATTATTTGGTAGTTTTATTTTTTTTTAATTGAAAAATTATTTTAAAAAGCATACATGTGTGTATATATATATATATATATATATATATATATATTGAGATTGTTTGTATGCGTGTGTCTATAAATAGTGGTATTACAATAAGAAGAATAAGAAGATAAATTGGTTTTGAAGGTGCGAAAAAGGTTCCGATGTAGCCTTAAGTAATAAATCAGCCCAGAGTATTTGTTATCCTGCGTATGGGTAGTAAATAAATAGCCGTCTAGTTGTTGTTTACAGAATGGAATAACTAGTTGGTAGAAGAGCCTAGGACAAGAAATTCTTTCTGGTAGGTCATATCGAACTGGGCCACTACGGTTTTCTAGCCTTTCCTGTTGTGATGGTAGCTTTGCCGGAGCTTTGTTATTCTTATAACGTAACATAATGGTTTATTGTGGAGATTTCAGAAAGTCTCTTCTAAAGTCGACAAGAAAAGACGGAGCTGGCTTAATGTTTGTTCAAAGGATAGAACCAACTAATGCTTTAAATCTGTATTTTATTATCTTTAACACCGTCCCGCTTGTTAACTTTTTATTTATATACATACATACATATTTATATGTCGATTTTATTTTATAATGGTGCATCGAATCTTTGAACTGAATTTTCTAGGAATATCCAAAATAGTTTTATATATATATATATATATATATATTGTAATGTGTACATTACATTGTACAGAATATAAAAAATAAAATAAAAATTGTCGTGAGAGAGAAAATATGAGTGTGTGTGAGATCCTGTTGTCGATCAGGAAAGATATTACTAGCGGTCATTCCGAGTGACTACACCATGCGGAAGAAACGGTTGTGATTAGTCGCCACGAAAACAAAGAAAAACTAATGGAAGAGAAATGGACTTTCTTACAAAAAATCTCGGTCAAAGAATTAGTTACTGTTTTACCTCGCTCCAGTTAGATTGTTGTTAACTCCTCTGAATCATCATGGAAAGGGGTTTTGCATAGGGATGTTCATATTACAAAAATATCGATATTTTTTTCGACACGATTTATCGCAATGTTGTGTCAATATTTTGCGATATATCGATCAAATATATCGATATTTTCGATATATCGTATGTAATTTGTATTTAACTAGTCTCACAAAAATATAGGGGAACAGTTCATACGAATAAATAAGTAAAAACGATCAGCGTTAAGAAACGAATCAGTTTTATTTACTATTAAATTTTTGACACATTTAGTATGTTAAACTTTTTCTTATAAATTTAAATAGAAAAGGTCAAAGAACTTGGACGGGACTTGAACCCGTGATCTTTCGTTTACGAGGCGAATGCTTTGGACCACTAAGCCACTAAGCCGCCAACTTCATTCAGTTATTTAAATCCTAATATTTTTTATTTAAACTTTTGCAAAAACAAAATTTTATTTATTCTTTTGGCTTGCAGTCTGCTTCTCTGTTGGGTTAACACCTGTGTGGCTTTTGAAAAAAGTCTCCCGAACGGAACAAGTCTAGCCAAATCATGGTTAAATATTTGTATGCTATATTGTACAACTTCGGGAACTGTATTTTGTAATCTACCCATATTTCTAAAGGATTTTCGTTAAATCTACTAACTGGAGCCCTCAAATAAAGAAATAATTCATCTGAAAGACTTTCGTCCCGTTTTATTTTTTTTCAAGCAGAAAATAAATTCAGGGTAAAAATGGTGAACTTTCAATTTTGTACGATATTTCTTATATCCGATGTAATATATCGATGGTACACATCAATATTGGATGATTCGATAATATTGGGTTAATTCGATATATCGAGTGTGCATGTTGATTTTTTATGTAATATCGATTCATATCGAGCACTCCTAGTTTTGCATGCCAACAGAAAAACTGTAAATTTGGCTGCCTAATAACGGGTATAAAAAACCATCTTCCGGTAGGGCAGTTATAAAAGCAGTTCAATATAAAAACTACTGTGAATCATAGGCCCAATTAAGACTCGTTAAAGAAAAATTCCGTTTAGACGCGAGATTAAAGGATTTCGTTGTAAGACAATTACAACGCTAATCATCGGAAAATCGCCGAGTTGCAAATCAACGGTGATACGTACAACTTTAATTCATTTTATAAATAATTCGTTTATCGTGTTTAATTGTGTTTTATTCAGCGGTTGCTCGTCATAAAAAAATTGGTGTACGACTAATTTTGAATATAACTCATATTTATTTTTAATAATCTGTTTTTTTATAAATAATAATAATAAGAAGAAGAATAAGTTTACGTCCACAGTGTATACGAGGCCGTGATGAGCAAAATACTAAATAGGAACATTACAATATATATGATATTATATATATATATATATATATATATAAGATTCGATCTTTTGAACCTCACCATGAAAACACGCTTCTTAGACTCCCAGAAATAGTTTTCTTATAGTATTTATAGAAAAGTAAATTTCAACTGACAATGCCATTCTTCGAAAAAAAAAAAAAATTATTGTAACTTCATTTATTGTAACCGTTTTTTCACGACATTTTTTTATACGACCTCTGGCGCAAGAATAACGTTGCCATTACCATATGTAAATATATATACATATGCACTTCTCCATCCGATGTTTCCACTGTTCATAGCATGCCGCAAATTCCTCCTTCTGAATCTCCCTCAGGGCCGCTGTCGAATTCTTCTTATTTTCCTCTACTCCGTTAAATCCATGTCCTATCAGCATACTCTTGATACGAGGAAATAAAAAAAAAGTCACACGGAGCGCGAATATGGGGCGTGTTCGATTACAGGGAGGTTGTTTTTCGCCACACGAAATGTCGAATTTTCAACCTTGATGAAGAATCCAAGATAGGTGTGCCCGCGTTCCCGGCACCGACGGAGGATGTCGCAGTACCTTTCAGCATTCATAGTGGTCCTTTGCAGCTGATATTCATGATGAACAATGCCCTCACTGTCAAAAAAAACGACGAGCATCGTCTTCATTTGTGACTTCGACATCCTCGCTTTCTTCGGTCACGGTTCGCGCCTTACCCACTCGTAAACGGACGATTGGAACATTTTGAGCTGCCATACACCTTCGTTAACGATTCCAACACTTGCTTACCGTCGCTTCCTTGTTGAAGTAGGAATTTGATGATTGTTCTCTGTTCGTTCATTAGCTTTTGTGAGACATTTTTCAGACCGATAATAGCATTCAGCATACATTAAATAAAACCTTCTTATTCGATGAGAAGTGAACCGATCGAGACGAAACTGCTATCACTAACTCGCGAAAGTTCATGCTATCGAATGCGCCCGGTTCATGCAACAATCAGTGTTGCCACATAAAAAGAAAAGGATAATTAATTGTCACATCTCGTATATATATATATATATATATATATATATATATATACATGTACATATATTTATATGTTAGGTTTGTGTTATCTTTAAAGATCTCGTCGAGCCAGTGGTTTTCGTTCAAATTCTAGTGAATAAAACACATCCTTAATATTTGTTAAATTAAAAATTTTACCCCTTAATATACAATATTTAAATTCTCGTTGAAAAATAATTCTTTATTTCGATATTTACAGTTGTGATGTTTTCTTGGAAAAAACAAGAATATTTCAATTAGAAAAGCTTAGGGTCTTTTGTCGGTCCGAGCTAACAGGATGAATAGAACACGGAAGTGAGTTTTGATAGAAAGAAAAAAGGTTGGAAAAATATAATTCGGCTAATGAACCAAGAAGCGTTTTTACCGTATTCAACGGAGAAAGCATCTAGAGCTGCACACACAGTCACTCCCCGAAAAAAGGGCACAGAAGTTCTTTATTTACCTGTTGCATCAATCTTGGAAGTATGTGAACACCACGAAAGAGTGGGATTAGATGGTCTTTGCAATACTTATAAAATTTATATGAACACGAAATTGTCCCACATTAATACGAATTTATTTTTAAAATTATAGAGCATTTGCTCATCATTCAGAAAAACTATTGTATCATTGGATAGTTTCATGCTTTATATAGCAACCGGTTAAGTTAGCTGAACTTCACTAATGACACATATAACTAGTCAAAAAATTCACTCAGTTTGACTGTGATGTTTTTCTGTTTTTAAACTAATTTATATACCATCCGGTTTATTCACTAGTATGGAATCAATTGATGGAGAATTTTCGTTCTTTTTTTTATTATTTCTTACAAAACTGATAATCGCTAGAAGAATTTTATTTCTCAACGCAGATTCTAGAACAAATAGGTAAAAAGGAAGGGAAAAAAAGTTGTCGGTAAGGAAAAAAAAGCAGCTAGAGAGGAATTTTTTTGGAGTTAAGCGTGCGCGTATATATTTTTGTCTTCTTTCTCGTTGTAGTCACAAATTTTGAATCTTCTGTTTTCTTCTTCGCGCCTATCCGAAATATCGTCCGCTAACCATACAGTTGGTTTTCCCAATTTATTTCTTTTGCATTCGTACGACGTCGTTGCAGTCATTTACGACTCTCTAGCCAGCCCGATGATTCGCCGTAGTTATTTACTTGCTTTATATCTGTGCTACTCTAGCTATCCTCCGTATTGGTGGTCTGTTTTTCATCGGCGATCTTTCGGCGAGAGTATTTCCTTTTCTGTGTGGCGCATTAAGGGCACAACGATATTTGCTGGCGGGTATTAGATGTTCATTTTTGGTCTATGCAACTACCGATGACGTACTCTGCGCTCGAAATATCGGTTTACCTCGATATGCTGTTGGTCTTCTCTAAGTGCAATTCGTATCAGCACGGCACGATGTGTTTGCTGTAAAACGATCCAAACGAGAGGTAAAATTCCGTTACCAAAGTGAACCGGTGGGGCGGTTGAATGAGCCACGGAGGGGGATTACCCTCTAATCTTATATAACTCATTAGAGTTAAGGTATCAAGAGTTTGCGCAAATAATCCGCATCGTAGGGATTGACAGAAACCATCCGCGTACAGGAATTTTTGAAATCCATTTGTGAATTTATATGCACGAATGTCGGATGTGGTAGGAGGCGGTCATTTATGATTTATTCGTTCAACTGCGTACTTCGTCGATAATAATTAGTAAATTTTACCGTTGCGGTTTAGATCGAAAAAGCCGCGATTGTCGCTGATTTCAAAACATATCAGCACAGTTTGTTGATGGAAAAAAATTAACGAAATTTACCGCGATCACGCGTATCTATGTAGGGAGCAGAACGATACGGTCAGAAACGTCAACTGCGCAATCACTACAGCCGTAACCGAAACTGCGTATTGTATTGTATGCATTAGCAGCGAGAATTAAACGAAAAAGTTAACAACGTTTAATTTTAGTTCTGGAAAAAAATCGATTTTATTAATGCGGCGTCGACGGAGCAGCTGCTCGATGCATCTACTTAAATTCTTCGATGAGCTATTATTTTTTAAGTAAGACGTTTACAGCAAAAAAGCAGAAACTGTTTTTTTGCATCATTAAAGAAATCGAATTTTGATTGTGTGGCACTGAAAAAAAAAAAGAAACAAATAACGAGCAACTCTCGTTTTATTTGTATCTTGTTATTTCAAGTACAAGCGGCGTAATGCAAATTATGACTGTTCAGCGTGGCGCTGAAAATCGGTAACACTTAAAAAACTTTACTAGAGAAATTTGATTCTCATCGACAGTGAGTTTTCAACAAAGTGCTCGAGCCGCGCAGAAACGATACCGGTTGGCGACCATTTAAATGGGGGCACTTTCAACGCGATAATAAAAATGCGGAAACCACTCGACGGTGCAAACGTGGAGCGAGTAAGAGCTAGAGTGTCGAGTGCTTGGCCCGTGTTTATCAAACAGAAAAAAATATCCGGGCAACGAACGTCTTCCTGTTAATATCGTACACGCTCAATATACACCGGCAATGTGTTGGATGTCGAACGGCGAACGGCGGGGAACCCACCTAGCTAGAGCTAAATAACGCGCGTTGTTCGAAGGTAAGGACGGTCGCGGCTCTGCTCGGAATAAATTTGACTCTCGACTAGCGGCCGCCGACTGAAGCGACGGTGAACCCTGGCAAAACCGATTAAAATAAGTCCAAAGAAAATATCGCAAAGTGTGTGCGAGAAGAGTGAAATTGGCGCGAAAACGGCCAACCAGCAGTGGCGGAAATTATTGTCACTTAATTCGCCGATTGTTGATATTTCGGATTTTCCGAGGACTGGCAAATTTTTCACGCTGTTGCCGGGCAAAAGACGTCGAATTGTAAGGCGGCCCCCCCAGATAGCGATATGTCGGCAGGAAACGGTGCTGCTTTTAGTTCGTCTCTGTCGCGCGAGAGGAGGAACGCCGGTTCAATTTCGCATCGGACGGATTAAAAATATTTCGCATTCTTCGAATTCGTTCTAGCTCTGCTTTCGTTGGCTTTTCGTCTTCAAAAAGGCCGGAAATTTTTTTTTTTCGGGCACACTGCTTCTCGCCAATCAGTTTCACAACTCGTCGCCTCGTTAGTTTACATACATCAGCGCTTATCTGACTTTCATATAATTTACTTAACATTACGTCTACCTGATACGGATGCGTGTGCGCGCGTATAGAGAAAATGAATGGCGATGGAAAAAGGTTTGTCGGAATCGGAGGGGTCGACATTTATAAAATGATTCTTTTGACTCGACGGAACTTTGAGTCGGCGCTACTCTGCGAGCGAAACCTTTGAATTGTTTCGAAAACAAACACGACGTTCAACAACTGCTCTTCGGCAACTGCTACGATACACCTGTTTTCTTCCGAGATTAACTCGTTCTCTATCGTTTTATTGCGTTAAAGACTTGCCCGACTCAAAGAATATCGCGCCTTTTTGCACATCTTTCACCTTATTATTCTAGATTGTTCACGCGAAATAATTCGCCAAACTCAGTCTCCGCTCTGTACTGCACGTACTAGCGTCGTCGTTGCCCGTGTTCGCCTGCAGCGTTTTCTTACTTGCTTCTTCTTTTCGGTCGTTTCATTCTTCTTCTTCTTCTTCTTCTTCTTCTCCTTCGATGACGGAAAAGAATAAGCGAAATTATATACGGAAAATTGCAAAAACCAACAGTAGATATAGCACGACGTCTTTCCTATTTTCCGATTGGTTGCGTAACGCGCTTAATAAGAGCTCGTTAAAGCGGCACCGCTCTTGACTTTTAAATCTGATTATCGACGCGAGTCGGTTAAAATTTCAGAAAATGCGTAAAATCACGAATCGGAAAATAGGCGATATTTCCTTTGGAAGATTTTCCGATTCAGCGGATAAGCGGATTAATGGCGATATAACGAGCTGCGCGGAATTTTCCACCAACAATTTTGCGGAAATATGTAGAGAAGTGTAGCATGCGACGGAAACCGGTTAATCGTTCTAGTTTTCGACAGGTGAACGGATTTTTCCGCCCGCGTTATTTCCGTCACACTGATGTTTTGCATTGCCAATCCCCCCGTTGACCAGCAGTTTGATCGGTTCGTTGGCTACCGAAGTTAGAGAGCACTTCTCAGCGGGTCGCGTCGGTTTTTTCGAAACTCATTTAACATCACCCTCGAAAGTACCATCTCTTTGCCCGTTTTCTCATAAAAACTACCGGAAGAGATGCGTATAGAAATCGGCCGTATTACATTCTTCCTATTTGGCAATTGTTCTCGGTGAAAGATACGGCCGCCTTCTTAGTGTGATCATTGAGACGGGTTGAGCTTTTCCTGTCAACAAAAAGATCAACTTCAGCCTACAACATAATTGCGTTCCGTCGCGTGTAGCCGGCAACCTCTCGACTATACATGATAAGCTTTTAATGGATCACACCTGCTTGCCATTTTGAAAAATAGCTCTCAGACTCTCTCGTTATGAGACCCGGTTTATTTTCGGAGTTTGCTAGAAAATCCAATTTCAAAGACCAATCGCGTTCGAACAAACCGCTCGCGAATATTTCACTGAACAAATTCGAGGAATACATCTCCAAAATTATACCGTGTTATCGTATTGAAAAAACATTCCACTAAAATTGGTCACGTTATAATAATTCTCAGCGTTTAATCATTTTTCAATAATTACGGCAATGCGGCAGATGCAAAAACAAAAATCTGGTCGTCGTCACGAAGGAAATGTAAAAAGTTACACTAGGTGAACGAAGAAATTGAAATATAGCGTTTCGAAGGACAGTTATTTAAGATATTTATGGAAATTCCGGAATAATTTTCGTATAATATCTGAAGTGGAAAGACAAAAAAAAAAATAAAAAATGTTAAGAATATCACCTTTGTTCCATCATACAGTCTAGCCCGGTGTCCACGTTACGTTAATAACCTAAACTTTACACGCGCATTAACCTCATTCGAATGCTGTAAATATTGCAAAAACTTGCTTTTCTCTTTTTGCTAGAACATTTTCATTCGTTCCGAAAAATTCTGTTTAAAAGTCAACAATTGTACTTTTACATTTCAGATATTCCCTATCGGTATCTGCTCCTGTTGCCGATACATCCTAGTTCCTAATTAAATATCTGCGTCTTAAATTGTTGAAGAATTTTATATATAAACAAACAAATTAGGTCATGCCGAAGACCGTTTGAAATCAGCTTTACACGAAACCCATTCTGAAAGGATTATCCCGTTCTCCAAAATCTTGTGCGATATTTTATGTGAAAAATTTCAAATAGACGATACTACCGGTATTTCCTCTAGATACAAGACGGGCCGGTAAAATTGAAGAATCGACCATTTTGTAAAGCCATGCGAAGGTAAAAATCTCCGAGCATTGTTACTTAAATGAGCTGAAGAGATACATGAAAGACTCATCAACCGGTGTTTTTTATTTTTACTTTTTTTTTTAAATTTTAAAATAAGTTTGTGGGTCTCATCGATATACCACAATTATCTGGCCTAGCACATCTTTCTTATAGCTATTTTAACGAAAGATGGTGAATAAATTTCTAACAGATCTGAAGATCCGTCTATTACACTGTATTTGAATTTCCCTTAAAAATCATTATCAAGCATCAAATATAGTAATACTAAAATTTCTCTTAAATACGAGTACTTGTAGTACACGCTTATCCAGAATTAATAATAAAAAAAATATCATAATAATACTTCTTTTAACAAAAAGTTGGTCGGTGTCTTTATAGTAGGCAGGTTTTTTTTTTTTTTCTTTACGCGGAGCCCAAACCGAGTGCAGCATTGGTTGTGCATGCAACTTTACTCGTTTTTGATTTTCAGTTATTAGTTTACTTTAAAGGCAGGACGCGGCGGCTTAGTTGATGAGTTTTATCAAATATGACTCAAATCGAAATTCCGTAAATTTTATTTCCGACGCCCCCCCCCCCCCATCCAGGCTATTTAGTAATTAGGGCCAAAAAAAAGGAAAAAAACGGGTTCTACCGTTATTTTTTTCATGTTTACCTGGAAATATTGCCCTCGTAATTAGAGGAAATATAGCGAAAATCATAGTGCTGAGTACATCCGATATACTATTAAGTGTTATAATTCTGTACCAAGACTTGCGGGGTTATACTCCGTTATAAAACTTCCGTGATTTCGCGGAATAGCTCTTTTCACGGATCAAGTAATCACTTATTTATAATAATCGAGGGTTTCTTAATAAATTCGAACGGAACAACACTGACTTTTTTCGTTTTTCTTGAAATGAAAAAATAAAGCCCTAAATCGATACAAAAATTAAAAATAGGAATCACAGACGGCAGTCAAATATTTTCCTGCTCATTTGGAAATTTGTCATTTCTGATTCTTCATTATAACCGGATAAGCAGCGTCTTTCTAATATTTCCTCCGACGACACGACCAACAAGCTTTCATAAACTCAACATTTGTCTGCCGTTGTTAATAACACAAGCAGGACAAAGAATATTCGATTTTTCAAATTTTAATTTTTCTTAGAAAAAGACAAAAAGACAATTCTCCCCCCGCCCCCAGACTTCAAAGAAACCTTTAAATTTCGTGTCGTCACGTCGTTGTAAGCGATAATGTTTTACCTGTCTGCGAAAGTTTTTATGTTGCAATATAAGCGATTTTGCATTATTAAACGATAGAGATTAATAAATATAGTTTTACATAATTCTGCCCATTCTAGAGCAATATTCGTCTCTATAAGAAATCGCTATAATGTTTTTTTGTTTTTTTTTCTTCGGACTAACTTTAATTTAATTTGCTAAAGCTATAATGTATTATCAATTACATATCAGCTAGGAATTCAAGGTTGTTTTAGTTTTTGTATCCGATATCATTGATAGACGTACAAATCGTTTTTTGCTTTAAATATTTGTGCGAGGGTAGATTAGAAGTGTATAAAATAAAATACGCTTTGCATTATATTAGTTAACGGATACGTCAGCTCATCTCTGTATTATTCGCGGTGACTTTAAATAAGTTAAAAAGTAAAAAATGCACGCGATTACACTTGTAAATGTATAAATATAATATCCGAAAAAACCGTATAGTGATAACATAAAGGATAAAATTAAGATGATGAAATATTAAAAGCGCGGTTGTTATATGGTAAAACATATAATTAATAATCATATAAATAACAAATTCGCCGACTACCACCGTTTCATCGAACTCTATAAACCAGTAGGAAAATTTTCTGATTGATGTAATTTTTAATTGGCTTATTGTCGACCGTATATCAAGACAATTTTTTTTACGTAATGTACAATAAAATAGTAGATCTTTTAAACGGTCTTCACTTTATTTTTCTTCGACTGCAGAACCAAGGAGAAAGAATAAGGAGAAGCTTGAGCGCCTGGAGTAGGGAGCGCTCCATACAGCCGATCTCTTCTGCAAAAGCTGGACATGGGACAGAATGTGTTTAGAATTGACATTTCCAAACCGGAAGGGTCGAAATCGGGGTTATTGGAAGGACGACCAATTACTAAATAATCTAGAGGGCATAATATGGTGCTCCAAAGGTCATGTTACCAGAATTCTGGTCGGACTGTCAAATAGACCGGGGAGGTTTCTCGACGTGTAAAAATTATCGAAAGTAAAACATAGACTGCGATAAAATACCGTCTTCTCATATTGTGCACGCGCGGATATTACGAGCATACCCGATACTTGGATTACACTTGTAAATCAAGCGAAAATAAAACATTAATCTCTAAAGTTCAGTCTAGCACGCGCCCGAGTCACGCACACAAGCGAAATCCGCACAATAGGAATGCACGAGCATGGTATAGACCAACTCCCGAAATCGCGCATGCGCGGACTTCTACAGTTAGTGAACAGTGAATCGCATTATAATTTTCATACTTTTTTCCCGCGCACTGGCGCCTTTGAATAACAATTTGGAGGAGTTTTTTCGGCTTGAAATAGAACTTTTAGCTTAGTGCGTGTTTTCTTCGAATTGCAGATTTACCGAAATTCGGCGAGCCCATCATTAACGTGACGGTACCAGTCGGCAGAGAAGCAGTGCTAATGTGCGTGGTGGACGATTTGTCGACGTACAAGGTAAGTAGGCAACAACTAAACTATTTAATAATAACATTTATTAACCAAATATTAAGACGCAATCAAAAATATTCAACCGCTACTTAACTGAAGTCGATTTTGATAGACTCTACGAAACTATTTTCAATCAGCGCAAGTGATTACAATTACAAGAATAATAATTGAAACTGCGACTACTTGTTATTACTGTGCACACCCCTATTTAGAGTAAACAAAATTAGCAATTTAGTACAAAGTGCACTCTAATCAGAGATTTGTCAAAGGAATCGAACAGTCTCCTTCACGATAACCACACTACCGACGATTACATAAATGACACATAAATATTTAAATATCCGCATATCTTTTAATCTTTTAGTAGTACAATTTCGTTTCATTTATTTGTGTGCTTGTACACTGTACAATACGTACGAATATTGAGAGAATAAAAATATTATCAGACTGTGCTATATAAATTCCAAAGCGTTATTGTAAATCGTCGGATTGTTTAATCTTGATGAAAAGTAACTCTATTCGATTCCTATGACAAATCCCGGATTTCAATATTTTGTGATTATATAGTCGGTAACCGAAATTAATAAAGTATATTCGATTTCACCGAATGGTCGCAATTACCTTTTCGGCAAATGATCATTACGAAAGATTAATTAACGCCCGAAATCTGGGTGAGATTAATTTGGAATTGATTACAAAACACTCAGTAGCTCCTAGTACCAGTAACAACACACAGTGAGTACAGAAAAGTGTCAATGAGAATTTATCGTATTATTTTATAATATTCACTGTACGTTTAAATTTATTAATCATATTCGGTAAGTGCACCTGCCGAGCGCATACTTCGAAATACGAACTGATCTCCACCGTTTCTGCGCACTATGCCGCCTTTTTGTCGTGATAAACCGTTTTTTTCCCTTCTTATTTATTTTTTTTTTTTATTGAGTTCGTCGACATGGACACTGACCCAAGAACTGGAAATGGAAATGAAAGTGTAATTAGACCCTTTTACGTTCAGCCGCGTTAAAAGAGCATTCGTAAAATGATCAGCATGCCATGTATAAAATAAGAAGTAGAATGGTGCGATGAGGACAAAAAGCAGAAAATATAAGTGTGACAAATGGAAAAGCGATGGAGAAGCAAACTGTGTCCATAGATTACGATAAAAGGTACGCACCACAAAGAAGGAAAGTTGAGAAACCAAGAAAAAAGCTGAAGATCCGGTGTTGAATAAATAAATGGAGTCAGGATGTGAAAAGAAAGAGGAGTAATTATTTCTTTATACGCAGTTTCTGTCACGAAGGTTGATGATCAACTGAACAATATTTTTTCTTCGCTTGGCAGATGATCAACTGAACAATATTTTTTCTTCGCTTGGCAGATTTGAACATTTCAATGGACGAGTAGGACTGAACCGTTGTTGGAGAAAGCCTTTGTCCCCATGATTTACCCGAAAGCTTCCTTTTCATAATGAGGCACGTAAAATCTCATATTTGATGTGGCCTAGACATCGTAGTTTTCATTATTCGATCGAATTTAATAATTCCGGGCATTTCTTCAATCTATGTTCACATATTGAGCACTTCTGCATTCGTAATTTTTAAAATCCACCGAATTTCCAGTGTACTTCTGCACGAATGTAATGCGGAGGACTGCACATTTTTTTTGGATAAGGTGCTTGGCTACTAAATCAGAGGACACAGGTTTGAGATTTGTCTCGATCCGGATCTGAATTGCTTCCAGGTTTACCCAGCTTGAAATAATTGGGTACCAGGGAAATCTGGGAAAGTAAAGGCGGCTGAGAGAAAGGAACTGGCCCTCCTACTCTCATTAGCTACTCTTATTAGCTGCTCTCATTAACTACTCTTGTTAGCTACTCTTGTTAGCTGCTCTCATTAACTACTCTTGTTAGCTACTCTTGTTAGCTACTCTTGTTAGCTACTCTTGTTAGTTACTCTTGTTAGTTACTCTCTTTAGCTACTCGTATTAGCAGCTACTCTTCTCTTGTTAGCTACTCCCATTAGCTATTCACAATAGCAGCTACTCTTGTTAGCTACTTTCATTAGCTACTCTCATTAGCTACTTTCATTAGCTACTCTCATTAGCTACTTTCATTAGCTACTCTCATTAGGTACTCTCGTTAACTACTCTCATTAGCTACTCTCATTAGGTACTCTCATTAGGTACTCTCGTTAGCTACTCTCATTAGGTACTTTCGTTAGCTGTGCACATTAGCTACTCTGGTTAGTGCCGTTAGGATTAGTACATTGTGAACCTTAATTTCGCAATCCCTGACGCTCTGCTAAGGGTATGGGACTAGCTTTACTTTTTTTAGCTCCCCATCTCTCGCTGCTGTAGAGTGGGACTGAGACGGAATAAGCACTGTAACATTCTAATACATAGTCCGAAACTTAATTCCCCTCTGGTGAGCAGGTTTTTCATTTTCATAACCACTGCCTTCGATTGCTCCATTCGCAATCAAATTTCTTTCTTGAAGGTGCAGCTATCATCAAGAAAAGTACCCAGGTATTTAATTGAGTCAACCTGTTCTAGTTCCGTCCTATCTTTTATTAGCACGTCATTGTACATGTTTTTTAGAGAACGCTATGTCCTCTCCTGGAGCTGTTGATAGTGAATCCATCAGGATCGATCTGGTCTACAAGTTTGTTCGTCATTCTTTGCAATATAATCAGACAGTTATTTGCATATCATATATTGTTGACTGTGACTGAATTTGCGTTGATCATCCTGCCGTTCTCGTCAAGCGCTTCTCTGAATATTGCCTTTGCATACAGATTAAAAAGCGAAGTAGTACTTATCCCTGTCAAACTTTTTTTAAATTTCTATATCCTCCGATGTTTCGATATTCGTACCGCAGCTGTTTACTCCCAATACAGCTGGCTTATTATTATATGCAAGTCCTTATTGCATGCACTTTAAAATTTCCATTCATTTTTCATGTTTTACACAGTAGTCAAATATTTTATGCTAATCTACGGCGCACGCGAATACATTAATATTCACATCTCGACAACGCTGTGGGAGCGTACGAACAGCGAATAGGGCTTTTCACCAGTGTCATGCCATTTTTGAAACCAAATTGTGTCTTACTTAGTTGTCTTAAATATATCATTTCACAGTTATTACCGTTTCTTTTTTCTCTTATTTATATATATATATATATATATATATATATATATATATATATATATATATATATATATATGTGTGTATGTGTGTGTGTGTTTTACACTTATAATATGTGCCTACAACTTTTATTCATAATTCAGTAAGGTCTCTGGTACATTTGGATACTGTATTTCTTTCTAGTTTGTTTGCATCGACACTTCCTTACTGAAATCGGCGTTATCCACCTAGTCTTTTCCACTTTTCCCTGCGCCTCTCAACTATAATAATAACAATAATAGCGCTTTCTAAACTCTAAAAATCAATCGTTATTATTTAAATATATGCAATAAAAAGTCAAATAAACATTCAGAAATTTGGAAGAAATGTTTTTCCAACACGCCGACTAAGCAAATGTTTTATGAAATTCCGATTGTCATGAGTGAGTGTGTGATGTGTGGGGATTAACCAGAGTAGCCAACGATGTTCACGAAATTTAGAAGACTGCTTCAGAGATTCATAATGTAAGCATTAATTGTGGAATTATGTTTCAACACTTGACCCATAAAAGTATGTATAAATATGTATTTGATTAATTCAATAATTTCTTCTTTAGCTTTTAATAAATACACACTTCATCATTTCACATATAAAGGCATATTTCCTACTTCATTCTTAAAAAGTTACAGAAGAGAACATACGTTTTATTGAAACTTAATATTTTTCTGTTGGTGATATTCAGAAATTTCTCGATTAGAATGAAATTATGTTATTTTCTTTGCTAAAAAATGCCTCTTCACATATTTATTTCATAAATAACAATGCACTAATACTCATACTATTAATAATTTACATAATTTTAATTTATATATTAATAATATTCATAAATGAATTACCGCATAAACATGAATAAAGATTACGTATGTTATTGATTATACTCGTTACATAAAATATTAATGAAGTACCTAAAAATACGGAGCATATTTTTTCTTTTTTCTTTTGAAGGTAAACACACCCCAAAAAATCTTCAATATTTATTTTAAATTTGTGATTTTTTTCCGATTTTTGTATATTTATAATAAATATTTCAGTTCTCACGGGGGGACGTTTAACCCCCAAAACCTCCTCCGTGGGCACGGCCTTGAAACGCAGCAATATCTCTGCTACACTTCCACTTTGCACGACGTCGAAGTTTTTCAAGTACATCATCTACTTTAGATATATCCAATGCTAAAATGAAAAAAATAAAATGATACAGATTCATTACAGATGAAATAATCAGTAAATTATAATAGAGGTACACTTATATGGTTAATAAAAAATGTACAAATAATTAATAGAGATAATCGTGCGAGCGAGAGCAGTGCAAGTACATTACTTACCTAGTAAAGTGGAAAAAATAAGTAGATTTTTAATTTTGCACTTACCACTTGTAATTTGATGATTAAGAATACCAACTGAACCATGACTTATAATATTTCGAATTTTAGCCTAAAAACAATATAAAGAAGACAAAATTTTTGAAAGTAAAATTCCTTTAAAAAATCCTACATACTATTTAACATGTTATTTAATTGAAAACAGTAAATAGTGATTTCAAAAAGAAGTTAAATTGTATAATAGTTCTTAAAGGGATGATTTCAAAATAAAGGAGCAGACTGAAAAATCGAGCCTTTTCTTATAATCTAAAAGAAAAAAAAAAAAAAGCGAGAAACGAAAAAGTCATTCGAGTCAGTTCCAGTAATTTGCAGAGTAATAACAAATTCTGCAGGAAATTAAGTGGTTCAGTTGGAGAGACCAGTGCGAACCAAAATCATGATAATAAGCGGCTTTGCAAGGAGATTTGGTTTTAAAAATTAAACGGCAACAGAAACCGAATGAGTGCGATACGGAATCTGCGAAGCGGGGCAGTTTTTGCGAAGGAGAATGGTTAATTGCAACGAAATTAGGAAATGAAATCAAAGTTGACACGTGGGCTGCGATAAAAATGAGCAGCGGCAATAGGAGAGCAATCGGAACGGAGAAGATTGAAAAGGGCTACTGATTTCAAATCCCGCGTGAGTTACAGAGATGTGTTAACGTTGTCGACGCAAAGCTGAAAAGAGTCTTAATGAGCAAGCGCTGCAGAAGGTTAACGGGCTTCGGACGGTCGGTCTTTTAATAAATTATCGCTCGTACCGTCGCTTTGTATACAATAATAATAATAATAATAATAATGATAGTCATAATGACGCGTTTGCGATAAATAAGGATAAGGAGAATTGGAACGGGAGGTTATGTAAAGCAAATTCAAGAAGAGGACGCAGCTAGGATCGAGTGTGGGTCTGCGACCCTCTCGCGGCCTGAGTATAATAGGTGCGGAGCAGACAGCAACAACCGGGATAACAACATTGACATTTGGTTATCTGACGGGAGCTGGCAGCGACAATGACATTTAGTTGACGGAGGAGTTGCTGGCACGGAATGGTTCTGAATTATGAAGCGATTGTATGGTATCGTCGAACTGGATGGAGCAGCCAGCCATCCGAGAGCAAATGTCAATCTGTTTCACGGTTGATTGACACCATCCCGACCTTACAGCAGCAACAGCTTTTCCAACAGCGAGCAGAATTTTATCAGTCTATTTGCCTTCTACCTTGTCTGCGGATAAAGCGGATAAACGAGTTTGTTGCCTGTGTTCGCAGATAGCCTGGAAAAAACTCGCCCCTGATAACATTATCACATTTGTATTATATTTGCCGCATCCATGCTAATCTAGCCTCGCCGACACACTCACGCTATCCTTCCATTATTCAACGCTTAATTATACGATACTATCGGCAGCTCTATTCACATAGCGCATCCAGCTATTAATTTACCGCGATTATGTATAGTTTTCGATGTTTTTTCCGCTCCATTAATGTATTCTCGATTTTGTTTTTCTGCCGTTTTCTATAGTACATCGATATTCCGATTCTCGTATAATCGCGCCACTACTTTCCAGTACTTTCCGGAACGTTCGAGCGTGGCTGCACCCCAGTGTGTTAAACAAATCGATACAATGCGTCGATATTGTGAAAACATTCTTTTTTTCCCAAAAATTTATCGAACATTCGAAACGTCTATGAATAACCTAACGATAAAAAAAGAGGTGAGATTGTAAATGCGAGAGATTACGAACACTGAATAAAAATGGTATATCAGAAATACTTGTAAAGTCGTTACAAAGGAAGAAGTAAGGTAAAGTATATTGTTATCGCTTTCTTAGCTATCCGTAAATAGTATTTCAACCGCTTGATAATCTTGTTCAACCTTGATAAACCTTTTCTTCATTTTCTCAATCGATAAATAACGTAAATGATTTACAATAATTCGAATGGCCTTTGTTCAGCCTTTCTTTTTGACTTCGTATAATTATATTTGAACTTATATCCTTTCATTGTTCACAATGTACGTTTTTCTAGGCCTTCCGTCTTTCCTCTCCACTTTTCCTTCAATTAATTGTATGAATTTATGATTATGTAAATGACTCATGTCCGGATTCTTCCTCTATTTGACGTTTCAATCAAACTTATAGTGTCATTTATTGTCCTTCTTGAGGAGGCTCTGTTCAACTATCCATATGCACGATGTGATGAAATGTTTTCTAGTTTTTATGCTTTTTCAGGTCAGTATTTATTTTTATTGGAAGCACTTTTCGATAAATTAATTCTTGATATTATTATCTCCTTGTTACTTGTTTCTTCGTAAGTTATGCTTATAAGGTATCTCGTAACTATTTACTCGTTATAACATTTTTCGATTAATTGTTACGTTTTCTATTGCTTGTTTTTTATCACAATTCATCGCTACAGCAATATGTTCTGTTTTTTCACTAAATTTGCCGGATACGATTCGTGTAATTCTTTCTCATTATTCCGCACACAATCGCTATGCCATCTGCAAAGCGAATCGTCATCGTTTTCAGTCTTTCTTCTTTAATTCCAAATTATTTTCCTATTTTTAAAGCTTGCATAACTTTTTCCACATTTATTTTTAAAGATCTTGGTGATGTGTCTTCCTCCTTTTTTTATAATTATTTTAGTTTCATTTTCTCCGATTTTTATCGTTTCATATAATGTGTTTTTATTAATCTTTTCGAGCGCATCCGACAAATGGTCCATTTAACCTTTTCAAAGGCCTTTTCCATATTGACAAACATAATCTACGTTGTGCTTTATTGATTTCTCGTCTTTTTTCTACTACGATTTGTCGAATAAAATCGCCTTTCTAGTTCCTCGATTTTTAATCTAATTTAGTATAATTCCGATCTATGTTCGTTGTATTTGAAGTTCTGATTTCCTTTGATATCATTATGTTTTTTTCAAAATCGTTCGGAATTTGCCTCTTTTCGTTGATTTTTTCCATTATTAATCCGTTATAAATGATTTTTCACTTCTCCGTTTAGGATTATTAATAAAATTCGCTTCGGATATTGGTACTTTTCTATTTTTTAATATTTGTTTTATGATTCTTTTTGAGTGTCGTGTGTAACCAGCAGACGCGGTAATATTGACACAGAATGAACTAGTTGCACACAGAGAAATTGAATAGTGCTCGTGATACTAGTAGGAGAGTTATAATATCGGCAACTAAATGTGTTCCAAAAAGGTCCGATAAGGGAATTTAGAAATCGATACAATGCTTTGAACAACTTGTTTCCAACGGGGCTGTACATGACTGTTCGGAAATTCTGTTATGTCAAAAGAAAGTCTACTCAGCAAAACTATCAGAAGCGTTACCTACCAGCGTGATCAGGCATCTGGAGGAAACTGATCTAGCGAGAAATCAGCTAGAGAATTACGAATTGGATTCAAGTAGTTATACTATTAACCGGGATCTGTCGGGAAAGAACATTCAAAGCAGTGCGCAAATCAGATGCAGTAAAAATACGACCGCTGAATGCGGGTAATTGAACAATAGATTCTGGAGCTATGTATACGCCGTAGAGCTCGTCATCGAGGAGTAAGGACGAAACTGAGTCAAAGTAAAAGGAGCATGCAATAAGAGACGATTCGAAACTAGGGTAACATTTTGCACCATCAGTATGTGGTAGGTTTGATGATTTGAATAATTTTGTGAGACCGATGAAATTCTAACACGTGGCGCGGAAAAGAGATCGTTTCCCCTAGAAAACCGGTTCAAGAAAAGACGCTATATTTATCTATCTTAAGTACGAGAAATCGATAAAATTTTTGAAAGTGGGAGGTAGCGCCACGGGAAATTAGAGGATCTTCGAGGCTGAGAAGACAAACTTTTAGAGAATCACTTAAGAAGTGAAAAATCTTTGTAGGGAGAGTCCAATAAAGATTGGAGTCTGTGAGCGAGGAACGTGCGATACACGCTCAATATTAATCGGAGAGAAGAATTCTACAGCGAATCTGGCATTTTGAGTAAAAAGAGAGAAGCGGTGGAATAGAATTAAGAGAGACGGCTGAGGATAAGGGATTGTAAAAGAGTGAGTTCGCTAAGGCTTCTATAGGTATTACAAAGTGGTAATGTATTTACCGCGCTTCCTTTTAGCGGACTGAAGGATAGCTTGTTATCAAAAATAATTCCACGGAATGAGGCTGTGCAGGAAGCAGGAAAATGGAAAGAGAATTATCTAAGGAAACGGTTAGAGTAGAAGGAGATGTTTTCCTCATTTTGAAGTCTACACATCCAGTTTTTGATGAAGAAAGGTCGGCCTCCATGTAAGTCTGACCATTTCTCTAAATTTTTACTTCCTGCAAGGTTTTTCGGGCATAGAGAGGATCTGATATGTTTAAAGCATCGATAAAAAGATGGGCAGTCACCGGAATGTGATCAATGATATCGTTTATATATACACGTTAAAAAAAAAAGTAACGCTTAGGGCAGAATACAGAGGAAGCTCGATTTCAAGGAATTGTGGTCGCGATAGGGTTATTTTAACACAAATAGATCTGTCATAGAGGAAGTTTCTTAAATACATAATCATATTTTCAGTATTATGGTTCTTAACCATCCTCTGGAGTAGACGCCAAGCATACGCCTTCTCTATGTTAAAAACTATTAATTACTTCTTTGTTGGTTAAAGCTACTCCATTTGTATTCGATTCGTTTTCAATTCGTTTTCGGTTGCGCCTAATCTCTTCCACACACGCGGGTCCTGTCAGGTTTGTATTCGGGAATCCAAGATCCGACATCCAAAACCAGACATCTTTTACTGCTATGGAGAAAAGTCAAGTTTTGATTATGTTGTTTCTCTATAGGAGAATTAAAAAACGAAGAAGGGTTAATCGTTTTCATCAGGAGCAACTGATCATAATCAAAAGACCATTTTTTCCGGAGCTAAGGAAGAACGAAGATACATTTTCCAACTACTTCAGGATGTCAACGACATCATTTAATGAATTACACCTGAAGCTAAAGGATCATCTTCAACATTAAAATACATTCATGATTATAATTTTATATTTTCAATAAGCAAAGTTAACTATTGAACGCGTAAACCGAAACTGAACTTGAAAGAAACCGCACACGTGTGAACACCGTGTTGACCTTGTGTGCCCTAAACACGAATTCACGCCTGTTTAAAACCGGTTAACAACCGATTCGGTCGTGGCAGAATTCGTTGGCTACGTGATTTCTATCAGGTTCTAATTCGCTTTGAATAGCGACCGAATCATCGGTTCACGCTTGTTCGGTACGACCGAAAACGAATCGAATACAAACCGTACCGACTGGAACCGAACAAGTGTGAAGCGAGGCCTATGCGTTTATAACTTTACTGTACCCTTGTGTGCTGTTAATTTTATTGGTATTATTATATTAGATTAATTAAATAAGTTAAACGGATTTAAATATTATTTTAAGCAGTGGGGGCAATATAAATTTAGTAAATAGTAATTACAAATAAAAATAACGTAACAGTTAAGTATTGGGCATCTACTGCGAGCAATTATGGTACGAGTTAAAAACAAACGTAGAAGAGCTGCAACCAAATATTGTTTTGTTGTTGTTATTTATTTCATTGACCTTATTTATTTTATTCTAAATAATTTATAACTAGTATATTATTGCGTAGTACCGTTAATTTTGCTCGTTTCATTATTAGATTGGTTTTCCGTTTTTTTTTATTTACATTTTTTAATTGTTTCTTTTCTAATATGTCTTTCTTTTTTTTTTTATTTAGTCTCGTTTTAATTATTCCTTCTGTTTCTTTTCTGTCGCTTTCACGATTTTTTGATCAGCTGAACTTTTCGTTAGAAACAGCCCTTTTCAGTAGTACTTTTGTGTTACTTTACTGAAATATTTTTTGTTGTGTTTTATTAATTATTTTGTTCCGCTCGCGGTACAATTAAAATTACGCACAAAAAAGTAAACGCTTAATATTAATTTTTTGCAGTCAGCGTCGAAATTCAAATTGCAACAATAATTAAAAACTTATTAATGAGTACATATAATAATTGTATAATCATTCATTTTCTTTAAGCTGAGTAATGAATATTTTGAGATTTGTTTCCGGTTCCGAAAAGTTAATGTTGTTGAAGAATAATCCATAAGATCGTTAACTATATTACTACCCTGAAATGTATTACCTTTTATCTAATTATTTTTTACTTTTAACGCATTTTTCTTTTTAAACTTTTATAACAAACTTTGAGGTCGGTATCATTTTTTTACCAATGTGGAAATTTTCAACCATCGTCATGTTACATAAACCAAGTAACATGGGAAATAACTCTCCTTACAGGCCCATTAGTTTACCAATTATCTCGAAATAGTTCGAAAAATTTCCACTAAAGAGAATAAAGAACTTTTCAGAAGAAGATGAACTAATTCCAAACTGGTACAGTTCGGTTTTAGGAACAAACTATAGAACAGGTACATATCGAATAATTGATGATTAAACCGCTGCTTTGGAGGAAAATTGTTCAGCCGTGTTTTTGGATATCGAAAAGGCATTCGATAGAATACCGGCTTACTATACAAAATTAAAAACAAACTGCCTTACTAATTCTACGTACTATTGAAATCGTACTTGAGTGATCGATATTTACAAGTAAACGCGAATGGTACCCCCAATCTGGTGTATACACCTTTCGTTCTGGTGACGAATAGGGTAGTGTACTTGATTAAAATTGTACCCGATTTACTGTAAATGATAATACCACTACATGCTGACGATACAGCTGTATTATCCGTCGATCGCGATTTAAGTGTAGCAACCGAGCAACTCCAAGATCACTTTAGACGTTTTTAGAACAATTGTTCAAGGCGTGGAGAACCAAAATCAACGAATCAAAATCGAATAGCTTCTTATTTATTCTGAACAAAGCTAATAAGCCATCCGTTGTAATGAATGGTCGAATAATCCCGACCTCGCGAAAACTAAGATATTTAAGTTCACATCTGGACCAATAGTCATAAATCGCAAACAACTTGATCTAAAACTTCGAAACATGAATTGACTAATAGGTAAACACTCTAAGTTGTCGCTACGGAATAAAGTTTTACTCTTATAAAAAACGATATTGAAACCAGTATGTATGGAGCTGAAATGTGGTGAACAGTAAGTAATTCGCCAGTCGGTATCACCCAGCAGCAGTTTCAGAATAAAGTTTATTGAAATATAGTTTCAGCACCTTGGTACATACGTAACGATGACATACATAGGGATTCACATATACCAACTATCAGATTAATTGATATACAATATGTAAAATTAAGAGTGACTATAAGAAATGAATATTGCAAATTTGTGACGTTGTTACTACCAATCATAGTTTACATGGGGCACTAAAGGAAGAGAATATTTAAGGAGCGCGAATTTAAGCGACCCTAAAAATAAGCAGCATATGTGGGCATTTAGAAGTGGAATTTGACTTTAAATCATAAACACGATACAATGAATAATGAGGACTATTAATAAAATTCATTCGGGAAGGTGTCCAAAATGTAAGCAAACGCATTAAATAACAAGACTTAATAATTATCTACCCAAGTATGTATGTAGTGGTACAAAATTGTTTATGACAGCACAGTTACAAAACTAGTGCTATCTGCGAATATAATGATTTTTTTTAAATCTTCAAATTTTTGGAGGCTCCCGTCGAGTTATCCTCCCGGTTCAATTTTTATTAATACTCCGCGTTTCGAATGCTGCACAAAATTTTTAAGCAACTTGTTCAGTTAAATTTGACTTCGAAATTTCGTCGCAGGGGAGCTAACTCGCTGATAGGGATTTTTTTATAGTCGGCTGTCACTTTAGAACGAGTGGCTAGAGTCCTATTATTCAGCGGTTGACTTGTGCCTTTGAACTGGTCAAAATGCATGCCATGTTCTGACTTCGAAGTGAATCAATCGAATGGCGTTATGTTTTAAGAATTTGTTTATTTTTTTTTGTATTAGCGTTTTGGGGCAACTACATTATATGCCCTAACCAGCAAAAGCGGATTTTTTCACATTTTGCGGGAAAAGGTTATCCGTTTTTTATGTTAGTAAGCCGGAGATTCTCCTTTTATTTGAAAAACAAAAAAAATCTTGTATTAAGTTAGTGCATTTAATAGTTCTTCCACCGGCTGAAGCATGCAATACATGATATGTCTTCGGAAGATGTGGGGTACAATGTGGGTTACATTCTAAAAACTACGCAACTTTTTTTCTAATTCGTTATATTTCCTAACTGGAAAAATTCTTCCTCTTCAAAAGTGTGTTTTATCCGGGTTTTTTTACCCCACCTCCCACCGTATTACAGTGAAGGTAAAATAAAAACCTATTTGTTTTCCGTTGCGTTTAATAAATTTATTTCCGTGATAACGAAGTGAACGATAATATCTCTGAAATTACTTCATCTTTTTTTTTTCTTAAATCTAACGATAACAATGATTAGTTGTTACAGGGTCGGGTTTTTAATCTTATTTAACCGTGGGGCGGTTACCAGAGGGGAAACCTGTTTATTTTTTTCTTTATTGTTGCTTTCGAGAAAATTTATAAGGTGAGACTGGTTGTACGGATTTCCTAATCGAGTTTCTATTTTACACTAAATTTCAACGGTACAGAAATAATTTCGCGCAGTAGTGGTCATTGTGAACCGTAATTTCATAATCCCCGACGCCCTGTCAGGGATATAGGAATTACTTTACTTTACTTTAGTGGTCACATAATCGTCGGATTAAAATACGAACCGAATTTGAAAGATTTCTTTCGATAAAAATATATTCCGATTCACCATTTGATAATACAAAAAACGTAGTAATATTTAAATTATAGCGAAAATGATAATTCATCTACCCACCGCATAACCTTCTTCGTTCTGAGGCTCAAGTATGGATTATTCTTTTTACGTTTAATAGTTAGCGGTGATACGGAATTTTTGCTTTTATTACGGTTTTAGGAGCAAGACCAAACCGCATGGGAGTAGCTGTTCACTTTTAATTTTTTAATGTTAAAAGAGATTTTTATTTTCATTTATTTATTTATTTATCGGGGGGGTATTTATGATCCGAAAAAACAAAACAAAAAAAAATCAGGTAAGAAAGATTGTTTTAATAAAATACTAACAAACAACGTGTACATAACTGTAGTACCAGCGGAATTACACAAAACTACGGATGGTCTGTTTCAGTTATTTTTACATGTTTGTTGTGCTGTTACGATTATGTGTTTACAACTCGTTTTATTCTAATCGCTTTAACTCTTGTTTAAATTGCAAAAATTTGCAACGTAATTGAAAAGAACCGTAATACTTTCTGAGGATAATAGAAATTGTATATTCATTATTCTTTTTATACGAATATATTTATATCATATTTTTCATTCGCAATATCTTTTAAAACGTAGTATTTTTATTTATAAGAACTATTAAAAATACTTATTCCCGCAAAATAATTTTTTCTAAAATATAAAAATATGTGTGTCCCTTATTAGCTTTTTTCATCGTTTTCAAACGTTTTCTTACGTATGTATTTCTGTTATATTGTGCAAATTATAGCCAAAAGTACAGGAAAGTTTTATAAAAATTTTAACATTTATAGTAATTGAAATAGTCTCCTGTGAGAGTGAAAAGTTATTAGAACGTTTTTATAAGTATTCAACGAGAATATTCAGTATAAAAAATTACGAACCAAAAATATTTTTGAAGGAGGTAGGACTCTGCAGGTGTTACGTGAAAGACTGTAGACAACCTAGACTGTCTTCCATAATAAATAATCATGATTCACACGAGAATGCCAAATACGCGTAAGACACTTATGTATAAATTTTATAATCAATGACTGGAAAAAGAGCACACGAAAAAAAACAAAAAAAAAAAAACGAAATACAAGCTAGTTAAGACGTAAACTGATATTTTCGCAATTGGTCTACGTGGGAATCGGATTTCACATTGAAATGTACCTGAAACAGAAATAGTAACTGAAACGCCGGCCTCGTGTTTTTTGTATCAGGTACAAAATCATTATAATTTCTATCGGTTGTATATGAAATCACTTGTACGTCCATAGCTTCAAAAGATGTTATAAATGAAATGAACGTAAGTCGTTTTATGGGAAAAAATTTATTTGCAGGGAACGAAAATAGTGTTCTATGATTCCGTAATAAAGATGGTTAAACATGCCAGCAAGATACGTCAGTGTTAAACTACTAGAGTAGCTCCTTTTATCTGTCCGTTCAACCTAGTCTTTCTGCCAATCCTCCGCTTTATTTCCTTCACTTCGTGCTTCTGTTGTTAGCTTCATTATTCAGTTTGCGATGCTGATCATGTGTTTATTAGGTGTTCATCACTTTCTGTCAAACGTTCTATTTTCTGTTGTTCAGTTTGTTTCGACCTAATTTTCCTACTCCGTATTACGCCTTCTACATCCGGTCTTTTCCTTTTCCACACACTGTTCTCAGTATATTGATTATGTCCTACTAACAACATTTAATATCATATAGAGATATAATTGATTCCTTCCCTTTCTAATTGTTTCTAGGTAAAGGTACCGGAGAATAAAAAAAAAAAAAAAAAAGAAAAGAAAACGCTGATAATTTTTTTGGTATAATTTCTTTTCCACATTATTCTCCACATTTCTACATGGTTAACAAATACTTCTTATATCTGCAACATTCCAACAATAAATACTCCCCTGTGATGAGTTTACGATCTCCTCACCTGTGCTGCACATTGGTGCCTCTTTAACTCCAAGATGCACTGCTATCCAAAACATGTGCACGGGTGGCGAACGAAGAATTTCCATTGTTAGTAACTGATGACGCTCTTTGTTCTTCTGCATGCACCGTGTCCGAGTCTCTGTGACGATTTTTGTTCTTGACGGAACGTCCCCGTAGCTGTGGCAAATCATCCGATATCAGTAGTGATGCGGAGCGATAGCGTGTTTAAATAAAAATCATAAATTATTGTAATTTCCATCTTGATTTTAACGGAAAACTTTTTTGTATTTCAAAAGTAAATTTCGATGATAACTTTTTTTTCACAGGCAACTAAACTCTGAGCCTTTAGTTTACAATCAAAACCAGCTGCACCGGCAGATAGGAGTTTTTGATTTTATCGCGATACTGGATTAAGCCGACTTAATGAAATTAGCGCGCGTACCTGCGGACTCCCGGGGATATACGCCTCTTATCGTCTTCTTAACCGACAGCTACTGCTCTAACGTAATCATAGTCGTCTACTGCCTTATGCCCACTTCCACACAGGAAGCGCTGAAGGAACAGAAGCTGCCCCAGAATTTAACTCCTCTATTTTAATCGTACTATTTTTCATTCTCGCGACTTATACACTCGCAGTTAGTTAATTTTTCGCAAAAAAGAAGTATTTCGCAGAGTGAACTTGCTGCTTCTAGATCATCTTAAACAATTTCTCTTTTTTTCTCTATAACATAGTTTGTCGCAAAGAAGCTGAGACTAAATTCCGTACAGACAGCCAGCGCTGCCTATCGATTGGAAAACATAATAGAATGAATATTTAGTTCATTACCTACTCTGATCGAGTGCTTGATAAGTTCAGTCGAAAACAAGCTAAGTATTTATGCGAGCCCCTCTAAGATTTTTAACGACGGTAAAAAATGAGTGAAATATATCAATTCGTATTCGGAATCATTACCGCGAACTAATCTAACATCTTTTTCAAAATATACACAGTTAAACACGCGTCCATTCCCACGCGACTTTTGGCTTTTCCCGCAGCTTAAGGCGGTCCTTCATGGCCACAACTTCACAACGGACGAAGAAGTTGTCACAGTCAAGACCGAATGGACGCGTATTTAAAACTGTGTTGAAAATCACGTTTGATTACTTACTGGTATTGATTCTGAATAAAAATTAATGTCTTTCACTCGTTCTTTTTTTCCGTTGTTAAAAGTCTTGAAGGGGCTCACGTGAGTACTTATTTTTACACAGTCCTACGGCAGCTTGTTTTCGACGAACTGAGCTCATCAAGCGCTCAATCTATAGCTAATGAACCAAATATTCATCTTACAGTATGTTTTCCAGTCGTTAGGTAGTCTATCTGTCTATGCGACATTTAGTCTCATCTTCTTCGCGACAGCCCATGTAACTGTACTAAAGATGTTATCGGTGAAAGTAGGTTTGTCTCATATTTTTCGAAAATGTTTCTTTTCATCATTATATCGTTGCTAGCATATAACTCTCTGTGTTGTTTTGCAGTACAACGGTATCAGTTTGATGAAAAACACACGGTTTAATGTCACGTATTTTTCAAACGAATGTAAAACGCTGTTTCTTTTTTTTTTTTTTTTTTGTTTTTCTTTCACATTAATCTACTTCTCTGAACTGGTGTAAAAAACAAATATAATACAAAGATCGTGTTTCACCTTTAACTACCTAAGCTGTCGCGCTCCATGAACCTGAAGTTAATTAAATTAGATTTTTCAGTCCGTCAGATTTAACGAATGTTTGGAATTTGGTCATAGCAAGCGCAATATTTGAAACGATGTCGGTCAGTGATGTTATTTACCCATGACTTAAATTATCGAACATATGTACTCCAAGAGGATGTGGGAGATGGGCTATTCTACTTTAGGATAGAGTGAGCAATTAACCAGGGAACTGACTATCGAGGAAATTGTGCGAAATACTTGCCGATATAAGTTGGTTGACTGCTAAGATCTACAGTCTACCATGATTCTGTCGCAGGCTTTACGGAGAAATTCAGTTTAAACAAGCCACTGCAAGTAATGAATCTTGTTAAGGGCGATGGGCTGTTATACAGTCGGCATTGGATGGATCATAGTCGAACGCATTTCTCAGATATGGCTTACGACCCGAAGAAATACTACCTCGTATCCTTTCTCGTAAAGGTAAAATAAGGTGAAAAATGTTTTCATAACGATTAATGTTAGACGGAATACAAGGAATCTGCCCGCGGCTATGATTTTGGTTTTCGATAAGCTTGTAGGCAGAACAGATTACAACTCGGCGTCCAAAATCATTCTATGCTGTCTGCGTGTCTATCGTGAATGAATATGTAACTGAACAGATATGGATTTATAAGTCTCAGATGATCTGTAGCTGTACGTTTTAGGATGGGTCCGGTATTCATCGATGATTTCCAGCGTTATATATCCAATCGGTGCTGATTTGACGATTGTTGTCTTTACGGATTATAATAGCATTTAACGGAAAAGAAGCCCAGGTAGAAAAAGGTGCGCAGATAATTTTCGAGTGTAATTCGGGAGTTATCTTATGCTTGATCAACTATCCAGGCTCTATGATTATATCTTTACGATTCTCCGCAAATTCTGCAAGTGAAAAACCTTCTGCTATATATATGATGAAATCCCGGCTAAGGAAAATAGACTTTTGGATACATGGCGATGTGCGAACAGCACAATACAAACAGCAACATTATGTATTGCATTAAGTAAATCCGACATACATTACTGGGTTTACTGATGACCGATACTTCGAATTTCAATAAGTAAACGTAAAATATGACATAAAAATCGTAAAAATTCATAAAGCTCCAAAAAAGGATACGTCTTCCTTCTCAGCATAATCTCCCTTTACACTAATGCGTGTTTCCCATCTTGATATCCAATTGCGTATACCTTTTTCATAGAACTCATTAGATTGACTACGGAACTAGATTTCCACATTCATTTGATTGTCTCTAAAATTCTTCCCAGGTAAAAACGTTTTCACCGAAAAGGTATTTGCGCCTAATCAGGACTGTATGTTGGGTGTAGAAAAATTTCCCAACCCATTTTTTCGGAAACTTCCTGCGTTATATGAGCACCATGAGCGAAAGCATTGCCTTAGTGGAAGGTAAATTTTATTCCTTGACATTTCTGCCTGATAGCTGACTTTTGTTGTTTTAACCAGTTCGTCCATCTTCCAAGTAATGATAAAAAATTGGGCCACGACTTCGATAGATGATTGGCGAATTGTCCCTGCCATTGTGTATCCATTTGTCCTCCTTTCCTGTACGCATCACTTAAGAGAAAAAAAGCAAAGAGAAGGAGAGAAAGGAAAAAGAAATAGCATAGAGCAAGAAGAAAAGACAATCTGATTTTAATTTAGATCTATATTAACATGATAGTGGTTAAATGGTTAGTCGCCGAGCAAAAAAAGAAAAAATAAAGCAAAAAAAGAAGTAACAACACGCAATGTATTTATTTACGCCACAAATTAATAAAATTGTTATTTAGAATTTATTATTTACCATAATAATCATTTTATTTAAATTTTTATGTTTAATTTAGATTTACCATGGTAATCATTTTATTTAAAATAGTAAAAAAATTTTTTTTTTTTTTTATTCGTCCCGTATGCATTTTTGTATTACTGGTCGCGTCCTAACTACTTAAAACCTCATATTTCGTGAAGGAGAACGAGTATGAAACTCAGCCGCACCTTAAAACCTTCGTTTGCAAATTTTAGCATGATCCGTTTAGCGGTACAGGAACGCATACCGGACAAACATACAAACATGCCAACATTTATTTTAATTACAACGTAATTCTTAGGCTACCCCCCATTAGAAAAAATGTCCCAATTTTATGTAACGTTTGTTATATTTTATAGAATTTTTGTTATTGTTATTTAAAAAATGTCACAATTTTATGTAATGCAATATGTAAAGAAAAATGTAACGAAAAAATATCTTAATTTTATATAATGAAAGTTAAATGTGCGGATAGGATTTTTGTGGTTGTGTTATTTTTTTTGTGTTGATGCCAGTAAGAATTACGTTGTAAATTTTGATCATTTTATACAAAGTATAGAAGAGAAAGAGACAGAAATGAAAGCAAGAGGGGTCAAGGGGCACAGCCCCTTGCGAGGCCAAAATGGCCGAGTTTATATATATATATATACCGATAGATATATATTTAAGAGGAAATTCGGATGGATGTCAAATTTGGGTTGCATGGAATTTAATTACATTTTTTGTGATGACTTTATGCCGAGGAAAGGTGTTGCTGCTTTAAAAAGAACTTTTTTTTTTTTTTTTTTTTTGTGGGCTTGGCCGTACCCAGGACAATTGGACTAGATTAAAGATTAAATTTTAATCCGGTCAGAAATCGATGACAGAAAAGGGACAAGAATAGGAACCACATTGGATGACGGCAAAGCTAATATATATGAAGCACTATATGGAGTAGGAAGATTCAGCTTTAATAATTAAACGTATAGGTTATTACGTTCGGAGGAAAGACTGGAACATTCAAACAGCACGTGGTCAGGATCACAAACGAAGGAACAGTCGCCAGAGTGCAAAGGACAATAAGGGCATGGGAAAAGAGCAAAACGTATATCCATGGAGATGGAAGCAAAGTATGCTTGAACCACAGACGGCAGATGGCAATGATGAAAAAACGTTTAAGAGTAGGAAAATGATAGAACCAAGAACAAGAAGGGGGTCTAGGCTGAATAGAAAGGTAAAATAAGTTAGGATTGGAAAAGGAGCAAGGATACACATCCGACCAAAGTCTGACATGCATTCTTTTGGAGAGGGGAAGTATGTTGTGGCCAGGAATCTTTTTAATAAAATGTGGAGAGTGTAACGCTAAGCGTGCTAAGGAGTCCACCGTCTCGTTATCATCAATACCCGCATGACTTGGAACCTAAAGCAGGTCGATGGAAATGGAATGGGAAAGGGAAAGACGATAGATGAGAGAACGTATACGGAAAACGATAAAATCGAGGGCATATGAGGGAAAGGGAGAGGATATAGGCTGAAGAGCACTTTTTGAGTCTGAAATAATTAGGAATCTATCAGAGGAACGAATTAAGGAAATAAATATAACGGCTCGAAAAATGGCATAAAGTTCTGCGGAGAAAATAGAGCAAAAAGCCGGGAGCTTGAAGGATTGAGCGGAATTATTGGCTGGAGAGAAAAAGGAAGCAGCTACTCCTCCTGAACGCTTGGAACCATCAGTAAATATTAAGGAATGAAGAGGAAACGAGGAATTAATAAGAAAATTAAATTCTTGATTGGCAACTGCGGAGCCAGAGGTTTTAGTTGATGAAAGAAGAGAAAAGAATTTTGGAGGGTGAAAAAACACGAAAAAGTTAAAAATAAAATAAGGAAGTTTACTGTGGGAAATAGTATAGGAGGAGAATTTGTCTAAACGATGAGAAACAAGGGCTAAGATAGGACATTTATTAGGAGACAAGCACCATTTATGAAAGATAGAGAGGTATGAGAGACGAATCTTAGAAAATGAGATGGAAAGTCTTTTTACAAGGAAACTGTATCCTAAATGTGATCGTATTAGTTATATAGTTAATGAACTTGCGACTCCAACCATATCCTTTTTGAATGCTCTGCTCTTTTTCTTGAGTGCTCTCATCTATACGCCGAACTTTTGGCGTTGGATCTTCCTACCCCTTTCAATGCTTTCTTTATCCTTTCCTTCTCATCTCCAGCCGTTATTCCCCTCCTTCTTTCCTTTATACTTTCTATCTCCGATCTCCTCAGAATCTGAGTAGGTGATCTAAGTCCATGTAGTTGGGTCAGTGTTAACACCGAGCCTATTTAAAAAAAAAAAGAACTTCAAATGACCTCGATGAAAAGCAATATTGAGATTTCGGAGAAATTTAATCTATTGTTTTCTGACAAAGACAGCGTAATCTGTTGATTATTTTTTATAGACTAATCTAAGGAAAGTGATATGTGGACGTTACAGATATGTTCCGATCATTTATATACAAATGCGCTACTATTACTAGAGATTTAATGCAGGTGTTATCTATGTAGGTGATAAACAGAGTAATGCTCGGAGCAGAATCTCGAGGTACGCCATTTTTTGTTAAAAATTTGTTAGAAACTGATGAGCGACTCGGATATAATTTATGTCCAAGTAAATTACTCGCATCACAAATTCAAGAAATAAAAAAATGAAAAACTGAAAAAAATTTCTTTACCGCTTTAAGGAAGGTAAAATATAATCCGAGAAAAAAACCTGTTAAATGGAATGAGTCAACGTTTTGGAGAAAACTTCCTCGAAATGGTGTAAATTCGAGCGAAATGATACCGCAGATTAATTCCAAGAGTACGCCTTGGTATTGTCTCTTCTTCGATCAGTCGAAAAATAGTTATTGTTGTATACGGAATTTTAGAGGCGCTGAATGGTAACCCTAGCTCCACTCCGACCCCCCCTTAACTTATAAATGGGACGCTGGTGACAGATGAATCCGAGGTGGCGGGTGCTTTTGCGCTCCACTTCACAAATGTTTCCTCCTCTGCCTCGTACACTCCCAATTTCTTGGAACAAAAAACATCAGTGGAAAGTGAACCAATATCATTCCTTTCCGAGAAAGATGAAGCGTTCAACCTTCCTTTCTCAATAGATGAATTGAACTTCCAACTAAATAAAACTAGAAACAGTGCACCCGGTGCGGATTCAATTCACCCGCTCATGTTGAAACATCTCTCTCCTTCCGCTAAAAGTCTTCTACTGCATATTTATAATCAAATCTGGTCCTCATCATCCATCCCTAACTCCTGGAAAACTGCTTTAGTAATCCCTGTTCTTAAATCAAACAAAGATCCTTTCCTTCCTCAAAGTTACAGGCCAATTTCCTTAATATCGGTCCTTTCAAAAACTCTGGAAAAAATGGTGAATAGGCGTCTCTATTCCGTCCTAGAATCTTTGGAGATCCTATCTGCAATCCAGGTCGGTGGCCGTACATCAAGATCCGCAATTATGCACCTTCTGAGCCTCCAAAGGCAAATACTTACAGCCCAAAACAGAAAGCAATACTTATATTCAGTCTTTTTTGACCTTGAAAAAGCTTTCGACCGCGTATGGCGATATGGTGTGCTTACTAAGTTGAAGAACGCCGGAATCAGCGGAAACATGGGCAATTTCATCCTTAACTTTCTTTCTGATAGGGCGATCCGAGTTAGGATTGGCTCCAAAATATCTTCCTCCTTCCTTATCGAAAATGGTATTCCGCAAGGCTCAGCGCTGAGCGTAACATTGTTTATATTATACATAAATGATATGGCAGATTGTATACGGCCGCCAGTTACAGCCCGCTTATATATTGATGATCTTAATATATCCCTTCCTTCTAACCTTCCGTCCAATGCGAGATCAATCCTTCAATCAACAATCAATAACTTGGAAATATGGGCTGATAACAATGGCCTGGAATTCTCTCCGACAAAATCCGTATGTGTGAAATTTCACAAGAGACGCCAGCGTGATCCCGATTCCGACATAACTCTCTTCCTAAGGAATTCACCACTCCCGTTGCTCCACACAATTAAATTCTTGGGTCTTGTGTTTGATGAAAAACTGTCATGGTCACATCACATTCACCATCTTAAAAATAAATGCATGAAATCCTTAAATATACTAAAATGTCTGTCAAATCCGAAATATAGCATAGATCCTAAGCTCCTGCTAACTGTGTACAAATCTCTCAAAGTTTATTCCTCATCAAACAAAGCACTCCTTAAATCACTTGACACAATCCATCATACTGCTATACGAATTATCTTGGGAGCGCATAGGACGTCGCCACCGTTGGAAATCTGTTCACTAGCGGGCATCCCACCCTTAACGGTTATCCGAAATTCTTATGAATTCAGAGATTTATTTTACTGGTACCAAGCTAAATTACGCCACAACGATAATTCAGAAATCCCACTACCGTCTTTTCCGAACGATCCCCTCCCCAGTGTACTAGCCATCCTTAAGAAAAGAGGAATTAACTGGAACTCTGACCTTGCACATCAGCATGTTGAACTCCCCTGGGAGGATACTCCGATTGTTGCGGATTTATCTCTGCTGAGCGATCGCTCGGACCAGGATGTCATTCTGCCATCCCAGTACGTGGCAGAAAAAATGCAACTTTTTCCCAGCTACAGACAGCTGTATACAGATGGTGCCAAAGCAAACCCCCTCAATGGGTCCTCGCCGGTGGCTTGCGCCTACGAGGTGGAGGGAGTTGTTCATGCGGTTCGGCTCCACGACTTCTGTTCAGTGCTGGAGGGGGAGCAGTATGGTATTTTCTTCTGCTTGAGAGAATATCTGCAGTCTTACCCCCAACGTCGAAATGCATTTCTAATCACAGATTCCTTGCAATCGATTAGGACACTCCAGACACCTAAAACCTCTCACATATTATCTCGAAAAATAAAGCGCATCATTAACGTGCTTTTCCGGGCTGGCTCACAGGTAACATTCTTGTGGGTCCCGGGTCATACCGGTGTGCCGGGGAATGAGCGTGTGAACTTGGCTGCTAAGGCAGCAACATATAGTCCAATGCCCGAAGGTGCCCTTCTGCCTCAGCTGGGGCCACCCTTTTTTCAGCAACATAAGGCAGAGACATGGGAAATTATGTGGTCGGCTCACACATCATGGCTGCGATCCATTAAGGTGAGCACTGAGCCTTGGTGGCCACCGATATCCATGTCCCGCAGAGAGTTTGCAGCATTAACTAGACTCCGCATAGGGCACACAGCAATATCCCACAACTATTTGCTGGAAGGAACATCTCCTCCCTCTGCCTGTTCCATATGCAATTCCCCAATTTCCCCAACCGCTGAACACGTTCTGGAACATTGCCTGCCTGCAGGCACCTCCAACTTACCGACGGTTGCGTTGTCAAACGAACCAAAACAGGTCGAGGATATACTAAACCATATTAGAGCGGCTAACATATTAAAACACTTCTGATCCTGCACTGATCCATGTGTTGTAATAATCCCGGCAATTACACACAGCACATGGACCATATAAATTTAAGGGGAAAAAAAAAGAAAGAAAATAGCTTAGAATGTGTTTAGTCTTAAGTCATCTCGAAATGTCGTGTATTAATAATCCGATCTTAGAAAAAAATGAATACAGAATTTCGAGGGGTGTTATATCTCTCATACCTTTGGTATACAGCAATGGAACATTTAATTAGTGAAAAAATTATTTCGTACGAATTTTTCGAAAGTTTATAAAAGAGACGGTAAATTTTCGAATTGCTCATTAAAAGATTAAAGTACTATATTCAGTAATATACAACGTGGCAAACGGCCGTTATAACGACCACATACCGTTCGTCTACTTCAATGCCATCAAAGCTAATTTTCATTTATACGTTTTTATGTACTTTTCTTTTCTTTTTTCTGATATATAACGGGGACGTCTATCAAAATCAATGACCGCAGAAACCGCTATAAATAGAAATTTTACAAAAGAGAGGTTAACTAGTTGGTTCGAAAATGACATTACAAATAGACGAAATGAAGATTAACGTAAGAGGCATTGTAGGTAAAGCCGAGGTTTGGAAGACAAGAGATTAAATGGAAAACAACGCGCAGTTTACATCAGCTATGAAATTAAGTTCTACAGGATCGAGAGAAGAAAGTAATGTATAAAGTAGAAACGAAGCACGAAGCTGAACTTAAGCTGTCGTTAAATCTAATTCGTTCTGCCAAAAGAATGACAAAGTAGTAAGTACTGCGGATTCCGTTTCAGAAATAGGATGAGAGTGATGGATGTAAAAATTACGCTCGAAAAATCGACTAAAAAATTGACCGTTTACAGTAACGGAGCTAGTATAATATTACAGCGACTTTGAGAGTGCGAAATAGATCTATTTAGACAAGGTGAACATAAAGATTAGATTAAGGATACTGTAAATGGAGTTGACGGTAATTGTCTTAAGTGGTGAAGAGGTGGCAGGTAAACTGAAAGAGACAAAAAAAAAGAAACTTCAGTATCTTTTATTACGCGTTGGTAAGTACTTGACCGAGAAGAGAAAATAGCAAACACTATGCATACAATCATACGTAATGAGGCGTTGGATGCATCTATAATCACTTTGTCTGAACGTAGTGTGATTGATAAAACTGTATAAATGCGCATTAAGTCTCTAATAATTGTTGAAAAACTTCAGGCCAAATAAATAGTGATAGGAATTTCTCTTTTTTTATTAAATCGCTGCTTCTTTTGCCATTTAATCAATTTATTTATTTCTTAAGTTACATCATTATTCTTAATGCTTATAACCGTTTACCTTATGCATTACGTAATAATTAATTTGAAAATATAATAATACTTTTTCCGTACCTAGGTTGCTTGGTTAAGGGTAGATACGCAAACTATTTTGACCATTCACAGCCATGTAATCACGAAGAACCATAGAATCGGAGTGACGCACAGTGATCACCGAACTTGGTACCTGCATATTCGAGAGGTCCGGGAATCGGATCGTGGCTGGTACATGTGCCAGATAAACACTGACCCTATGAAGAGTCAAGTCGGATTTCTGGATGTTGTCGGTAAGTTTTATTTTACACATAATGTCGATCTTTTATCGAAGATAGTCGACAATGAGAATACACGTATACAGTAATTTAAATGCTGAATTATTATCGCATTCAATAGTCCGAATAACGAATTAAAATATTATCGATATCTCTCCAGTGAAGTTTATAACTGATGATGATAACTTTCCACCTATGTCTACCTTCATACGTTGATTCATTATAAATATATAAAACAATTCACAGATACAGTTATTTATAAGTAGGAAAAACTATCATTGACTAGTTTCAGTTGTACAGAGAACCGTAATCGCCGACTAAAAAAATGTAAATATTTTCACACACTACTATTCAAATAAGCTCATGATTAATATAAAATTGATGGTCGACATAGGTGTAAATAAGTATTTGTAATTATAAAATAAAATAGATGGATTGTAATTAAATATTAAATAACGGCTTATTATATTTACTAATTTTTTATTTATTAAATTCACTTTAAATTTTCCGTAAATGACAGCATTTTTTCGTACTTAATTATTTTAACGATTTCTAATCCATGTCCGGTATTAATCTTAAATACGTTTCTATGATTACATGTTCGGCAAATTTGTATTTTTCAATATAATCATACCAATATGCGTAAATCTGCTTCTCATATCTTATTCCAAACAACATCTTTTAATTTTTTTCCAATCGTATTTTTTTTTTGACAAGCACTGCATGTTAATTTGTGAATATCATAGAATCACATACATCGACTATAAATTTTATATTAATTATCAGCTTATTTTAATATCAGCGTGTGAAAATATTTTTACATTTTAATACATGATTACAGTTCTATACAACTAAAACTAGTCACTGATAGTTTATTTATTTATAAATAATCGTATCTGTGATTTTTTTAATATATTTATATTAATTATAACATCAATGCGTGCCTTAATGATTATTATCGCACCATTGTCGCCGACATTCTGTTTAAAGACTAACAATTTAATTCCTCAATGTCCGGATGTCCACCAAATCTCCTCCCTTTAAAATTCTTCACCCTTCGCTTTCTTTCTTGCTCCACTGCAACATACCATTCGCATCTGACCTTCTCTACGTCATTTATCATTGTTGTTTTGAAAATGCTTCTTCTTCTCGTTACATGTTCCGTTCGCTTGTTTTTTCAAAAGTATTTTTTTTTTACCTACTTCACGTAATTATTTAGATTCCAACGCAACCTGTACCTTGAGAGATAAATCACTTAACGTGTAAGAATTCCAGCAACTCTACAGCGAGTCCAAAAGTTTCACAGAAATTCCCAGAACGTGAATAGGAATTTTGCAGGCGTCGGAACAAGTCGTAAAAATTTTGAGAATAATACAAACTTCAGTTCGCTACTTCATTCATATAATTGTTGAGAAGTAGTCAGCTAAAAATGTGCACGTGTTAATGAAAATAAGAGGAGGTACCAGAAAATGTTAGAAAATAACGAATAATGCAAGGGAAATATTAATAAATCATAGATAATATACTTCGTGGAAATTTAAAAATCATCATTCTATCAGACTACATTCGAGTATCGTTAAAGATAGGCAGTAGATCAGTCTGAAACTGCAGAATACGAATGCTTGGATTTTTTTTTACATTTTATGTTATATAGGGACGATAAAATGTTTATTTCACTTTATCGTAATCAGTTGATTTAAATAAAAAATCTCTACGGACCAACATATAAAATTCTTTATGTTTTATCGTATATATATATATATATATATATATATATAGTTAAAGTTAATACAATGAACAAATTTGTACTATCAAAACACTCATTATATTTGAGCAGAGGCCGCAATTAGTGAACTGAAACAAGCAAGCGGTACAATTGCCGGTGTACATGCGTCTATTACTGGACAACCTGATTACATAACTAAGCTGACTGAGGAGTTGGAAGGAAAACTGTGAAAGGTTGTTAACACTGAGGATGATCACTGCAAAGAACACGATATTGTTCTGCGAACTATCCTCAACGAGACGGTGTCTTTGTTAGAGCAAAAATTCGAAAATGCCCACAAACTTCAATTCTACGTTACAAGAAGAAATCGGATCCTTGAAGAAGCTCTGGTAAGAAAGTGATGTGGAATGATATTATTGCAACTAAAGTATGGCTTAGTAGAACTGAAAAATCGAAAATTTATAAGTGTAGAAGCGTTTAAGCAATGCATGGAAAAAGATTTGGATGTCCGGTAGAAACATTTGTATGATATAATTCGAGCTATGAAGCTTGGTACGTATGAGTAGAAAAGCGGTAAGGTATGCATGAGATGACATTGAGACGAATACAACTATACCTATTCCACTATTGGGTGCGGATTTATCTCCTATGTTAACATACATAGAGAGATCGGTCACTCATGCATGATAAAGTGTATTACGATCGGATATTAATAGTAAATGTGATGGCGTGCAGGAAATGTAGCGTTAAAGGCATGACAGAGGTGAATGCAAGTGGTTTTAATTGGTCCTCGCCAGTTCTGGAAAATGATGGTGTAAAAAATTGCTCCGTGGGTGTTGTAAAGGTGGTGAAACTGGGCGATACTCCATCTAAAAGTTGTAGTAAGCCTCACTAGTTAGAGATAAAGGAACCACATTCCAGACAGTGGCGGCGGATTGGGACACCTTCCTTTTATTGGGGTTTGTATATGTGACGTTTACCGAGAAAAAGGACCTGTGGTGCGAAAACTAGTTTTTGAAAAAAACGCGTTTAAAGTTTGCCCGAAGTAATACCACCATACTGTACTACTGTACCGCGCATGCCTGCATATAACGTGCTGTCAAACTCAATCATCGTTGCCAAATTTTGGCCCAGTTAAGTTAGAATTTGGTCGCTCAAATGTTGATTGCTACGAAGATTTTGATGCAGTTGTTAATCGATTCAGTCATAAAAAATTCAATCTTGCTGTGATTGCAAGCAAAATCAAATGGTGAATGTGGGCCAGAAAATTTCAAGATTTTTCTCATCAATTAAGAGGTGCATTGCCGTGATTCCGTATTTTCATTTCTCAAATTTTAATTTTATCATTGAACATTAATTTGGTATTGTTTTCACATAATTTTTATTACGAAGTATCACTATTTCCAGTAGAAAAAAAAAAAAAAAAAAAAAAACAGGATACCTGCAAAAAATTTGTTAATTTGGAAGAGGAAAAATTTTACTTACATGTACAGTGAACTTACCACCAGAAAACCATTTACTCCCCCCTCCTGATCGCGAGTAGTGGTTTATCATTAGAAAGGAAGTGAAATCTTTCCTTATGTACCGATCCAAAAAAAAAAAGCAAAAAAAAAACACATTTTCGTAGCTCATAAACCTGACCAACCTAAGCTGGAAAAACAATCGTATGCAGCAATTGTAATTGTAGAGGAGGCTGAAGTAAAGTTGACAGGCGAAAGAAAAGAAAAGTTAAAACTATAATTAAAAAAAGAGGAAAAATCTGCAACTCCAGCAAACAAAAAAACCGAATTCCAAAACTGTTCGAAACAAACTTGAAACGAATGAAAAATCATTAAAAAATGTCAAAAAAACGGACAACTAGGGAAAAACATAGTTTCATGATTTGTTAAAAATTTTCAACGTTTTTCCACTTTTTTCTAATTTTCTTCAGTTAGTTTTGTACGTTTTAAGACATTATATAAACGTTTGCGTAAAAAGCTACATATTGCATCTTATTCTGCACACTTTCAAGTATCAGAATTCGTGTTTAATTCAAAACCCATATTTGTGGACTACAGGACACTTTTCGCAGCGAACGTGTGACATTTGTCTATGTAGCCATAGTAAAACAACAAAAATGATGATTGGCCATGTTGGTGGGTGCGATATACAAGCGTTCTAATTGGCTGACGTGTGTATAGAGTCTCACTGTCGAACGGAGTGCAGGGGTGGTGGGACACCAGCGCTCTCATCTCCCCTGGAGGTATCGTTCGGATCACCTCGTCAAGGGGCAAGTTTCCTAGATCTCCTGGTACTAGTTCGGCTATGATATTTACGGTTAGGTTGTTTCGATAAAGGCGTATTCTAGGATTTTTTTTTTTAAACAATAATAACCCGCAATTACTTTTTTCGCAATATCAAAACGCTAAGAAACTATTGATAAAAAATTTGGCAAATGCATTCGATTCTTGTAGTTGTTATACTTTAAAGATTTATAAAAAGAAATCGATATTTTAGTAATATTTGCTGCGTTTTTTCTTTTGTAGCAGCAACTATTGTTTTATTTTAGTAGTAGTATAAAACTGCTATTAATTTCCTTCAATGATTTCACAGATACGCCATAATAACGGCGATCCATCATGCCAGATAAAAACATTTATAAAAAAGTTGCAAAAGAACTACAGCGATTTTATATCTTCTCTCTTTACATTACCTCCGGAAAACGAATGACGTAGTCATTACTATATTTGTATATATGTACTAAAGTCACTCTAAAGTTTATTTAATTGGGTGCCAGCGAAATTTGTTTAAGCAAAGACGCCGGCAAAAAGGAACAACTGTCCTCCACTTTCATCAGTACCGTTGGATTTACGACATTATGAGAACTCCGCAATTCCCAACTCCCTGTCGAAAAAATTAATCTAACTCATACACGTGTGCGTAAACAAAAAAACTTGCTTCCCCGAATTGCGCTGTGAGAAAACCATCTGAGCACCAGATGGCAGTCTTCTGCAATTCTTGCAAAAGAGTTAACTTTATTGAATTTCCCATTTTTAGAAAAATTAGATATACGTCTCAGATAAATGTCTTTTAATACGAGTATGTTAAAAATCGGTTCCGTGTTAAACGTTACAGAATATTCGACAAAAAAAAACGTTAGGTAAATCCACGACTTTTCATCGACAGGTTTAAAGGGACACAGTCATTAATAAATGCAAATTTTGTTTTATTCGATTTTATTTCATTTCGTTTTTTAATTTAGCTAAGTAAATTTAAACCAATCTCGTTCTTTTAAATGTAAACGCAATCGTGCCCAGAGCACCACCAGTCATTCAGGTTACTTCAGTAGTCAAAATATTGCAGGTTGTGTGTTTCAATATTCGTTTCTTCTGGTTACTTTGCCGTTATCTGAAAGTAAAACATGTACGCAATGCAAAAACAGGGGATATTTTGATGAAAATTCGACAACCGCGAACTGTTACACATTTTGCACTGCGTTGAAGCATTCGCCGGTCCGGGTTTAGAAATCCAATTCTTTATAACGTGAAAACAACTAAGCTGTAAGAATAGCGAAAATACCAGGTTCTGCTCGATATTCTTCCGGCTTAGTTCGTAAAATCGTGTTTGTACGTGTGAATAATTTCGCCTTATTTTTCTCGGGGGTTTGGATTTATTACTGCGATGATATATCATCGTATGTGCCGAGGTATTTTCCGTTGCGATATTTTCTTCGAACCGACAACAGCATAAAATGAAAAAAAAAAAAAAGGAAAAAAAACTCGAAACAGAAAAAGGGGCGTTGTTAGTGGAAAACAATAGAAAAAGAGCATAAAACGATGAAAAATTTTGTTCTAGATACAATATCTAAAAGCAAAATTACGAAAAATACAAATTCGTTGCAAGAAGACAGTTAGGCGACGAGCTCGACCGGAATCCGCATGTTTGTGGAAACGAATTTTCTGTTCAAATAAATTTAATCTGCAGCGAGAGAATGTCGAAGTTAAGGATAAGTTTCGCGACAACTAAGCACTAATGCGAACAACAGAAAGAGGTTATACGTTGTAAAAATTGAAAAAATATTCACTTTCCGATTGTTAAAATAAGAAATTATAATTTACACATAAGGATATTTAGTTGCTTTATATATATATATATATATATATATATATATATATATATTATATAAGTGACTGAGGTGCTTGGCTACCAAACCAGAGGTCATGGGTTCAGGACTTGCTTCGTCCGGATCTAAGTTGTTCCCAGATTTATCGGGCCTGAAATAATTGGGTACTAAAAGAATCTGGGGAAGTAATGACGGCTGAGAGAAAGTAACTGTCCTCCCTTTCCGTTGGGCTTAGTACATTGTGAACTTTAACTTCACGATTCCCGACACCCCGTCAAGGGTATGGGACTCACTTTAATTTATTTTATACACATACATACATATATATATACATGTATATGTTACATGTAGATAGCGAATTGCACAGTTTGTGAAATGTGTAGTATTCTTTTGTGCATTTCACGAACTGCCCAGGGAAGTTGACTTAGTTCGTGAAATAAGCAAACATTGCCATTTGCCCATGTAACTTACATCCATAGTCATTGCAAAATTAATTAATTATTTTCTTCTTCTCTTCCGGCAATATCCTCAAGGCAATTATAATATTAGTGTTACTCAAATCTTAGAAACTTACGTTTTTGCTCGTGAACGAACTTTAAACTAGAGGCTTTGGACGGGTTAGATGCAATCTTAACGGACAAGGGGATTCTGCTGTCCTTGTTGGAAATGCCATTCCGTTTCACGCCCCCAATTCTCCTCTATATTTTTCTTGCTGTACTAATTTAACATTATTCACGTTTCTATCCTTTGGAACCTTTTTCTTAATTTCATTCCCATTTATGTTCTTTCTAACTAGGACCTACATCACTTTCCTATTTCTTCTTTTTCAATTTCATTTCTCAACCGATTTCCATGGTAATTGGAATGCTCATTCTATATTGTGAGGTTATAGAGTTTATAAGATCGACGGCGCTCTCCTCGAGATGAATTATAAGTGAAAAGAAGTTCACTTGTAACGAATTATCAAGTGAAGTAAGATTGTTATCCATTATTACACAGCTAATCGAAATCGGTATTTAATAGTGTCGAAAGAAAAAGTAAACCCGATACCTAAGGTATCAAGAGACAACACAGTGATTTCAGTACGGGCAGCGCTGAACCAATTGCGAAAAAAACGCTGAACAAAAAAATTATCCATATCGGGAGTATGAGGTTGAATTAGACATACACAAGTACGATATACAATAATTAAAAAAAGATGTGCTAGAAATAATAAAATTCTTACAGTACATTTCAAGCAAAAATTACGACATTGTTCAAACCAATGATTCACTAATAAGCGAGGTGAAATCTCTGAGTGAGCAAGTTAGTTCACATTAATCGAAGAACGAAAAAAGAAGAATTAAGAAATAGCATTACTACGAAATAAAGTGAATAAACTAGAGTAGTATGGCAAGAGGGACAACATTGAGTTGCACGGAGTTACAGAAAGGGCAAAAGACCATAATAAAAAATTTCAAATAAGTTAGATGTAGAAATTAAAAAAGAGAAAATGACCATATGTCATCGGATACCAAGTGAAAAATCAAAAACTACCCAAACCGATTATCGCAAAAACAGGAAGACGCATAGTTGAAATGGCTTTGGAAAATAAATGAGAGGTAAAAGTTTTTGATAAAGAAATTACAGGAAATCGGGTCAGTTCGCTTCAGACTTACATAAATTAAAACCTGTCTACAAAAACCTACTATGGCAGACAAAGAATTAAGCCAGAGCAGTGAACTATACATATGTATGGACGTAAAGAGGCAAGATATTCGTTCGAAAAAATGAAAATGATCATACATTTCAAATAGGAAATGAAGAAGATATATTAATAAAATATTATAATATAAAAGTTACGTTAATTGTAAATGAATATAAATAATTATTGGTAGAGCATTAAGTACTTATGTAATAAGTATTCATATGAAATACACATTAGAGAGATTATTATTAATGTTTATATATGTATGTCAGTGCGTGCGGCTAACAGAATAATTATTGCGGCCGCGATAGGAAAAGAGTATGGGAGAGAAAAAATGTATGTGTAAATGTGTGTACGTTTGAGAGGGCATATGTGTATGTGCAAGTGTGTACAGTTGGTATAGCGAATATGTCGGGAGGTAAATAAATCTGAAGGTAAGAGATTAAAGAAGAAAGAGCGAACGTTAGGGTTTTATGCTATTTGCCAGAATCAATGTTATCTATACCCACAAAAAGTAAACAGCGAAAAAGAACAGACGAAACAGAAACTACGTGGCTAAAATGCATAAATACATACATCGGACTCAAGTGATAATAAAAATAAATTTAAAAAATGCAAAACGTCAATTTAAGTATAATACGCACACACTCACATATATATATAAGTATATATGTATGTATATAATCATATAACAAAGATGGGATTAAATAGAAATACAGTGTGCAAGAAGAGAAATAGACATATTAATCCTAGAAGTAAACATTAATCGAACCGAAATAAATTGATACAGCATGGAGAATATGAGAAAATACATAACCTATCAGGAAAGAAAATAAAACGTGGGTTAATAATTTAAGTAAAACAGGAAATAAAATCAAAATAAATAACTAAATGTATGGAAAACGCCGAAAACATAATAACAGAAGTAGGTGCAAACAAAATAAATATATTTTTATGGGCACTGTACAGGTCATCATCATATAATATAAAGGGGTGCATAAGAGAAATACTAAAAATTGACGAAGAATATTTTTAAAATAAAACAACTATATATGTAGGAAACATGAATATAAACACTGAATTACGAAATGGAATAGTAAAGGAATGTATAAATATAGTACTAGGTATACGAAACCTAAATGAAAGGCTTTACTAGAAAAGAGTGGAGGAATGACGTATATACGCAAACAAAAATCGATCACATTTATACGAAAAAAAATAAAAAAAAATATTAAATTTAAGCATAATAATATTGCGGTAGTGTGAAGCTATATTATATACAGATATTACAAATGTGAGTAAATAAAACATATAATTAGAAGGCAAGTTAGTAAATTCCTATATCCCGCTATGATTTAATGCTTCATTATTCACAGATTTTGGTTTTGACTTTATCGTGTCTTTCCGGGATTTTAAGTTCTTTCAGAGGATCATGTTTTTCGATCTTAAAATATTAAGCTGCCTGCATGTACCGGTGTACAGATGCATATTACGCGATATGTTATGTATTATCATATGTATATATTCTTACTTAAATATTATGTTAGGTTTATTAGTATTGTTATTTATGGAATAAGTTAAGATAGTTGTAATTTTTGTATTTTGTATCTCTTTTTAATAAACGTTGATAAGAGTGTTGGACACTCACACAACGGGCATTTTTGCCCTGTGAGACCCACAGCTTATTTAAAAAAAAATAATAATAAATAAACTATTACAAGTAAACTGGAATGATAAAGGATTAGATAGGGCAGAAGCAAAATAATAATACATAACAAGAAAATTTACAAAACTACATAAAGCATGTGTGGAGACAAAAGACAAAAAAAAAAAACAGAAAACAAATAGGAATAAATAACTGGATGAACCAGAGAGTCAAACTGTACTTAAAGTAAAAAAAAACAAAAAAACACAGCCAATGAAAATGAGAAAAGACCATCAAATACTAATAAACAAAATAAACAGAGAAATCAGAATATAAAAAAAGATAAATTTATAGAGCAACGCTTTAAGCAAACAAACGGAGATATGAGAAAAACTGGGATGAACATAAATCGTACGGTATTATTCTCTCAATTCGATCTCTCGTCTCCTCTTTGTTCTCGTCCCGATTCATCCTCACAGACTTTCTATGGGTTCCTAGTTATTCCTGTATAGAGGGCAATAACTCAGCTGACTCTTTAGTTCGCTTAGCCGCCTGCAATACTCCTTTCCCCGACTCTTTCTCTTCTTCAGACATTCTTTCCCCATCACGTTTTAATCATTCTAGACTTCTCAAATCATTATTCGCAGTACCGTCTTACTCAACCGGTTCCTTGTTCCTGCCTTGATTTCACTCTATTCCTGCCTGTCGTCGTTTCACTGTTATTTCCTTAATTAGACTCAGGATCAATCACATTCTCTGCTCCCTTCTTCTCCCTTTCGATTCGCTTTGTTTCCTTCTCTTTTTTGCTCTCTTCATGCTTCTGAGCCTCTTTGTATTTGCGATTCAAATTATACCCTTTTCGGATGTCCTGCACTCCTTAACGAATGCTATACGCCCAGATTTTGGCTTTGGATCTTCCTGCTCCCTTTCGCAACCTATACATCTTTTCCTTCCTATTGATTTCAGTTTCCCGCTACTGCTGTTCTTTGTGAGTTCTATTTCCGACCATCTGGCTATTTAGTTCTATCTATTGAATTATCATGTTGTTGGGTCAAGGCCGCTGGCGCGCGCAGGGTAGGGTTACAAAAAATAAAAAAAAAAAACGTATAATAGGAAAAGAAAGACCATTAGAAGTAGGTGAAATAATAATGACGTACATAAGTAAAAAGAAAGATGCAAAGGAAGTAGCAAACTATAGTAGCACTTTATTTTTAACCGATAACGATGAATTTTTGTTCATTAACCAACGCAGGCTGCGGTATTTGATATCTTTTTTTTTTTTTTTTTTTTTTTTATTATTCAATTAATGAGCCACATAGCTACACAGAGGGCTTCACGGCTCAATTAGGAAGGGAATGAGATTAGATGAGATGGAAAAGTTTGACTTGTTTAATGAAATTTATTGTTTTATCTATGGAGTTGGAGGAATCATTAAGAGCTAGAACACGGCTTGAAGGAACATGGAGAGAGAGTCGGAGAGGAGCTGTCTTTAAGCATGTGAAAATATGATCAACCGTTAAGAAGCCCTCTTTGCCACAATGAGGACAGTCGGGAGGGAAAAGATTTGATAAGAGATGGGAGTGAGTAAGTCGGGTGTGTCCAGTACGTAGCCGAGTAATCACTATCTCTTCTTGACGTGACTTTCGGTTTGAGGAGTTCCACGGTATCGGCTTTTCTTTGAGGTCTCGAAGCTTATTACTTTCTATGTTATGCCAATACTGCTTCCACATAGAGAGTATTAGCTCTTTATGATGTTGTTTGAGGTCTTCGGCAGTAGGACGAATAAGCATAGAAATTGAACTGTTGAGTTTGGCAGATTTGGCAGCCAAATCCACCATATCATGTCCAGGAATTCCTACATGGCCTGGGATCCAGATGAATTTTGTTGAAATAGACTGTAGATGCATAGTGTTTAGAATCACTTTAATGCGCTGAGCAATTGGGTTTGATGGAAATGGATCTTGTAGTAGTTGGAGTGACGTAAGAGAATCAGACAGGATTATCAGGTTTTGTTGAAAGTGGCGTACGAAATATTGGAGACATAATAAGATAGCTGTTAGTTCTGCAGATAGGATAGATAGACGGTTGCTTAAGCGATGTAAGAATATTTTTTTATTTACAGAGTACGCACAAGCCACTCTTTTTTGGGTTTTAGAGCCATCGGTGTAGCATTGGATGTGGTTAGGGTATTCTTGGAGGATTAGTTGTAATTTTCCCAAGATTATATTTTTATCAGCTGGTCTAAGAAGTTTTGATAAATCCAATCGGATCTCAGGGATTTGAGAGACCCACGATGGAGGTTCAGAAAATATGGTTAAGAGAGGGTGGTTGTTGTACTTTTGACAGGTCAATTTTTGGTGCCTGATCATTATATGATTTGGTGAATTGTTTGGGTTAAAGAGATAGTCATATATAGGTATACTGGGGTTTTGGGCAGCTGAGATAACAAAATTAGAGGTAGAGAGTAATCGACGGTAGTGGAGTGGGGGAATAGCTGTTTCCGCACATAGACTGTCTATTGGAGTAGTGCGGAATGCTGCTGTAGCGATTCGGAGAGCTGTTGTCTGGATTGTGTCTAAAAGTTTTAATGCTGACTTATTAGCTTGGCCATATATAGGTGCTCCATAATCGATTCTGGCTAGCACAAGAGATTTATATAGTTGTAGTAGTCTACCTCTATTGCAGCCAGTTATTGGGTTAGCTAAATATTTCATCACATTAATTTCCCGTTGGCATTTTGCTTTCAAATTTTTTATGTGTGGAAGCTAGGTTAATTTCTGATCAAAGTGTATACCTAAAAATTTTGTATTATCTTGAATTAATATTGGTTTTCCATATAAACGCAGAGTATGGAACTTGGGCGCTGGCTTTCTTTTTCGAAAGATTACTAAATGTGTTTTTGTGCTAGAAAATCGGAATCCAAGATTATGTGTCCACTGAGATAGGCGGTTTAGGGTTTCTTGTAATAGTCTATGCGCTCTTTGAGGGTTTGAACTTATGATACTAATACTGTAGTCATCAGCAAATAACCGTTGTGTAAGTGGGAAGTGAACATTAGTCACAATATTGTTTATGGCAAGTAGAAAAAGTGTTACACTTAGAACTGAGCCTTGGGGGACTCCGTTTTGGACTTCATATGGCGTAGATAAAACACCATTTATCCTGACAGTAAGGGAACGGTTATTTAAAAAACTTTGGAGTAGAATAGGAAGGTGACCACGAAGGTCACATTGGTGTAATAGTTGACATAGGTAATATCTCCATATCCGATCATATGCTTTTTCAATATCAAAAAATAGTCCATATAAACAGGATTTATTGGTGAAGGCCTTTTGTATTTCACTTTCGAGGTCACAAACCGCTTGAATTGGAGATCGATTTTTCCTGAAGCCATATTGATAGTTAGTGATAATATTATTAGATTCAAGGTACCATACTAAGCGTTTGTTGACTATTTTTTCCAGAGTTTTCCCAATAACGCTGGTTAAAGATATAGGACGATATGATTGTGGGTTAGATGGGTTTGAGTTGGGTTTTAAAATTGGGATGACAGTAGCTGTTTTCCATTGAGGTGGATACTGGCCTGTTGTAAAAATTTCGTTAAACACTTGAGTGAGATATGATATAGCTTTAGGGTGAAGATTTTTTAGCATAGCAGGATGAATTTGATCTGGGCCTGGAGCCGTATTTTTGAATTTATGGATAATGTAATTTACTTCTTGGCTTGATATAGGTTGGTTGTAGCAATAATTACCAGAGTGATAGTGGAAATTTATGGGTATTAATTCAGCCTTCTCTTTAATAGTGATAAACGATTTATCATAATTTTTATCTGATGACACAGATGAAAAATGATTCGCTAGAGTATTAGCAATATTAAGGGGGTCTACATAGATTTGGTTGTTGTGTTGGAGTTGGGTGATAGCAAAAGTTGTTTTATTGCCTGTTAATCTTTTTATACTATTCCACATGGCTGCAGAAGATACAGGCTGGTTTATACTAGATACAAAATTTATCCAACTCTGCTTTTTGGAGTAGCGGATGAGTATTCTGGCTTTTGCTCTAAGTTTTTTGTATTGTATAAAGTCTTGTTGACACATGCTATTTCGAAATTTACGCAGGGCTTTGTTGCGATTTTTTATGGCCAATTTTATTTCTTCGGACCACCAAGGTACTTTTCGAGATTTAATTGAGTTAAAAGATCTGGGTATGGAGTTCTCAGCTGCACGAATCAATAGATTAGTGAAAGCATCAACCGAATCTGCAATGATTGTAGGACACGGAAGTTGATCTATGTTGGCTGTAACATCATAAAACGAAGACCAATTTGCTTTGGGAATGTTCCATTTTGGTATAGATCCTACTTGACATGGTTTGTGGTGTTCTAAAGAGACCACTATGGGATAATGGTCACTATCACAAGGATCTGTGTATGCGGCCCATTGGAGTTTAGGTGCTAGAAAGTTTGAGCATATTGTTAGATCAATAGATGAAAAACATCCGTAACTTGAATTTATGTGGGTTGGGGAGTGTTTGTTATTTAAGAGGATTAGTTTCGAATAATTAGCCAGCACATGCTCAACTATATTGCCTTTAGTGTTAGAGAATTTACTGCCCCAAAGTGAATTGTGGGCATTGAAATCACCACACAGAATGAGCGGTTCTGGGAGGTAGGCTAGAAGTTCTGTTAGAGACCTAGTAGATATATTTTGGGTTGGTGGAATGTAAACCGAGCAAACTGTAATTGGTTTTTGGGATATCTGTGGGATAGAGATAGAGACAGCAATGTTTTGGATTTCTGTTGGTGTTTGTATGCTAGTCGCTTGGAATGAATTTGATGTAAATAACGCAGTTCCGCCCTTAGCATAGGAACTGGTAGGATTATCGTGTCTAAAAACGGTATAGTTTGGTAGGTTTACTTGGGATTGTGGTTTAGGGTGTGTCTCTTGGATTGCAATTATGTATGGTTTATGTTTATAGATTAATTGTTTGAGTTCAGCTACTCTTTGAAAGTAATCGTTTACATTCCACTGTAGACAGACTGTCATTGTATATAGCAACGAAGTTTAACTTATATATAATTACACTATATATGTTAGTACTTATATTAAGTAATATTAAAAATAGATGATCGCTTAAGTTGACAAGTTTGATTCATTTGAGTCCAATTCTTGTGTCGCGTCAGACGTCGGTGTATCATGGTGACTTAAAATTCTAGTCAATCGGTTTTTGAGGCCGCGGTGCTTCACATTAGGCCGCAGCTGAACGATGAAAGGAAAGATTTCTTCCGGATTTTGATAGTAATTGGCAATGACTCTATCGGCCATTTTTGTTTTGGTTTTTAATATCTCCATAAGGAGTTCGAACATATCGTTTTCCGTACTTCCTGCAGGGATAACTTGAGGCGATTCATGGAACATCTGTGAGATGGTGTACTTTAGTTCTCCATCGAATTCGCTATCCATATTCTTATTTTGTTGTGACTCATGTTGGGAGTTTGTCTCGTTTCTTTGCTGATTGAGATGTTCAATGAGGGTTTTTTTGATTTTCGTAAACCATATTTTCATGCTACGGTCTTGGAGGAAAGGCCGGTTTTCTTCGATCATGTTGATCAATCCTGCGAGATCCGATGTAAACTCAGCAGCCGTAGTAGGGATTTGGCCGTTGTTTCTGCACATATCGATAAATAGTAAAAAATTTGAATAAGCTGGTATAGGGTACATATGTTTCTTTGTTTCGAAATTTTCTTTAATGGGTTGTAAGGCGTCTTTTATCGATAGTACTGTTGGTTGGTGCTGAATTTCTTTCTCGTCGTTTGATGAATCACTTTCCTCTTTTTTTTGGAGAGAAGGATTTTTGCTGGTATTTTTCAGTTTTTTCTTTACCGGTTTTTTGTTGGCTCCGACATCTTGCATTATCGGTCTGCTGGTCTCACTTGGAGTCGATGATGCGTGGGATAGTGGTCGCTTATGGTTGTTAATTGTCTTTTTGGGTGCCATCATATCCGAGGTTATGTATGATTGATCTTTAGGCGCTGACGAATAATTAGTATTGGAAGGTATTTTTGAATTGTCGTTGCTTAGATTTACAGGGGTATCCATAACATCTTCCCTGTGCAGTATATGTTGTATTGATTCATTTATTATGTTTCTGTGTTCTTTATTGTCGTCTCTAGTTTCTAGCTGATCTTCTACATCAGGAAATGGAGTGTCGTCCAAATATGGGCAATCTTCGATTTTATGTCCCATTTTATGACATTTGAAGCATGCTAACTGATCGAAAGTTAGAAAAATTCTGTATGTTCTCTCATTATGTGTAATATTAAAAGAGTTTGGGAGCTTTATATCAGACATATTATTTCGGACGTAAATTTGTCGACGCCAGCTAACAACATGTGAAAATAAACTGTCACTTGGATTGACTCTTAATATAGATATCGATGACGCCACATCCAGTAAAAGTTCATTTTTAAGGTAATCTTCTAAAACACTATTTGGTATTACGGGAGAGACGTTTGAAAGAATAATTTTTGTTGACGGTTTTGTAAGCGGTTTAGCCTTAATGAAGTTATTTCCGATTTTAATTCCTCCATATTTGGTTAGAAAGTCTTTTGCTATTTCTTCATTTGACAAAAAGACGATTACTCGGTTATTACTAACCCTAGAAGCTGCAGTAATATATTTTGGTCCTCCGATACGATCTTTAAGTGCCATTAGATAGTCTCTTATTTTCAAACCATCGTAATGATTAAATATGATTCCTTCAGATTCAGTAGGGTATTTAAAATCTTTTATCGGCGTTATTCTTTGTTTAACCATATTAGCGTATGTTGTATTGTTAGTGATATTTTGCTCAGAAAACGGTAGAGACAAATTTAACGGACTATTTTTAGTATTAGAGTTTAAATTAATATTATTGTTAGTATTATGTAATAACGGATTGATTATACCGGTAGTTGATGCAGGTATCATTGTTGTTGCTGTTTCGGCTGATAAGGATGTTGGTACTAACGTAGATGATGGTAATGATGTTGATAGATTTTTGTCGGCTGCTAGCGACATGATGCTAACAGGACCGACGATAAGCAAAGTTTACTTTAATATACTCGTACTATTATACAGTTAACGCGCAACAATGAACAGACTGATAACAATAGAAACTCGTAATTGATTTGATATCTAGTTGCTTTCGTTTTGCAATAATATGATTATTGAAGGTGAGCCGTTGGTCAAGATGTAACCCGAGATATTTCACAGCATATGAGTTGGGAGTTGTCTGCCCATTCAGCTGGATCGCCAAATTTTGCCCTTTGTTTAAGGGAAATAAAACCTGTTTTGACTTTGATTCAACTAACGCATGACAACGATTTAAGAATTAACATAGAAAAAACTAAAATAATGCTACTTAAAACAAAAGAAAGTTCAGAGTTGAAAATTATAGTGCCTTCAAATCAAATCAAGGTTTATTTTGAAATATATACAATCTGAATTTACTTAAATATATAAGATTTACATACATATGCTAAAGATGTGTTAGATATTCAAAGATATTACAATTTCATAGAGATAAATGCTGCCAGTAAATTTTTATAAGCACAGTAATTTAGCATATGTTTATAATATAAGTTCTGTTCTCGTGCGAATGTCACTGAAATGAGATAAGATAAATTTACTTTCTTAAAACATGATATACACAAATATAAAAATAATAACATGTATTCAAATGAATTTGCGCATTATACGGGAAAAGGAGATAAATATAAAAGAATAAATTGTAACATTATCGAAAGGGTGCAAAATTACGAGTGTATTTTGAAGTTAAGAATATTTAAGATGGGGTAGGCAGACAGATTATGTAGCAAAAAAGATTAGAGCAGTAATGCCATCGTTTTATACATTAACCCGTCAATTCCCAGTGTCACTTGCAGGTGACAGCACTTTATTATTTTTTTTCTACCATACGGAAAAGTTATTTTTGAATTCTACTTCTGTTGTAGCAAAGCCAATTGATAACACTATTCATGATTTTTTTCTGGCAACACTGACCATACGTCATTTGTTACATTCATTCTGTTGTTTCGTGCGTAATTGGAGAGGTCTGAGTCTATGTGTTCTCTTGAGACATAAAGTGAAATAAATGCGCCCAGACCGTAAGTATTGTTTCTTTTTTCTTATTACATGTAATAAATGAAAAAATAAACTATTAAGGTGGTGTACATATAAGTTTCCGCCGTTTTTATCAAAAATTACGAATTTATTGTGAAAGAACGGTACATTACCTTTTATTCAAAGTATTGTCCATCACTAGCTAACTACCTTTTCTCATATTTCTGGCAGCATTCGGATACTACGTCGGAAGAACTCTTCATATTTTGAAGCTATCCACTAATCCACCCAATTTTTAGTATCTTCATAAGATTTAAACCGCTGCGTAGACAGCCCCGTACCATCGACCGGAACGAGTGATAATCGGAAGGGGCAATGTCTAGTGAATACAGCGGGTGCGGTAGGACTTCCCAATTAAGTGTTTCAAAGAAGGTTTTGACCGGCGCCGCAACATGTGGACGAGCATTATCATGTAGGAGAATAATGTTTTTGTGTCTGGAGTCATGATGGACGCTTTTTTCCTTAAGTGCTCGGTTCAATGTCATTAACTGTGTTCGGCAGAGAGCTTCATTAATTTTTTCGCTCGGTTTAAGCAACTCATAATACACTACAGCAAGCTGATCCCACCAAATACGCAGCATAAGTTTTTTTCTATGAATATTCGGTTGGGCTGGCAATGTTGAAGCATGGCCAGATGGTCCCCATGATTTTCTCTTCTTTGGGTAATCGTAGTGGATCCAATTTTCATCACCAGTGACTATACAATGCAAAGAACCCCTTGCTTTTTTGTCTGGCAAGCAGAATTTCACACGTGCAAAGTGGGGGTTCAATGTCTCTCGGCTTCAGTTCATATGGAATCAAATTTCCTTGTTTTTGAATCACTCCTAACGATTTTAAACGGTGTGAAATTACTTATTGAGTTACTTCTAATGTAATTGCAAGTTATTCTTGCGTTTGGCACGAATCTTCTTCCAATAATGCTTCCAGTTCTGTGTCTTCGTACAATTTTAGCCTTCCACTGCGTTCTTTGTCTTCCACGTCAAACTCACCGTTTTTAAACTTCTGAAACCACTCACGATAACTTCGCTCACTTAAAGCAGCCTCACCATATGCTTCTACAAGCAATCGATGCGCCTCAGCTGCAGATTTCTTCAAATTAAAAAAGTAAATCCAAAGCTCCCGCAAATGACGTTTGTTCGGCTCAAAACTCGACATGTTCGTATCAACACAAATAACTGACTGATGCAAAATCGGTAAATATTTTTAGGTGACGGTGTTGCCAGACGTCTAAAGTTACGACAGGATGTTTTACATCTGACAATTTCACCATAATTTACTGGTGGCGCCATTTTTTGTCAAACGGCGGAAACTTATTTGTACACCTTGTATAATAAAAATGTATCTTACTATTGAAATAACTTATAGGATCATTACTACAACGTTGAAAATATGTCGTGGCACCTGTAGGTGACACTGGGCAATATAATAACTCTATTGTTCTCAATTCATTCTAAGTAATAACAAGACTGCTGTTTACATTTGGCCTTATAGCTCTATGTGGTGATGTTGTTTTAGTGCTTGTTTACATATAGCAGGTTGACGTTAGATGAGATTGCCGAGGAGTTGTATGCCGGGGAGGACCCAGGCGATATTATTTTATTTCCTCCTGATGATGGTGTGGTGACTGACGAAGGCAGTGGAGATGAAAACGAAGCTAACACATTCTTCATCTTCCTAGTCACATGCTTCAATCTCAAATAGAACTATAAAGTTGACTTTCCATCTCTGGAGAAAATCGCAATTGTGAGCCTTATCAGGGCAGGTCCGGCTCTGGCCTTAAGATGCAGTCTGACTTGGGCCTAGGAGCTGATGTGTTATTTTACAGCTCTATTCAAGATTACCACAAGAGTTGGGACCATACAATTTATACTTTGATAATTTTTTTACTAGTTTACCATTGCTAAAGTATTTGCGAGAACAGACTGTTAGGGGTACAAGTACTATACGGAAAACCCGTCAGGAGAATAGCAATTTGCCAAACTCAAAAGATATGAGAAGAGAGCCAAGAGGGAGCTATGACATAAAGCTTCTAAGGAAATGATTGCAGCTAAGTAGCATGACAATAGTATCGTCACCATTGCATTCAACTGCCATGGATTGGATCCTATCACAAAAGTGGATCGGATTGGATTTGAAAACGTGCAAAAATTGAAGTTGATTGCCCCGCTGTTATCAAGATGTACAATAAGTACATGGACGGTGTAGACCGGTTTGACGAAAACGTTGGCTCCATGAGGGTAGCGGTGGTTCCCTCTCTTTGCTTTTTTGGTTTATATTTAGCTTGCCAAAATGCATGGTTGATCAAAAGACAGCCAGAAAACAACTGGACCTACTGCGATTTGCGGCGACATGTTTAAACTATCTACCTGCAAAAATATGGCAAGTCACCGACCCGTAATTCTGGTTGCGACGTTGCTGTGCACAGATAAGAGTGCCTACCGAGGTGAGGAATGCAGGACATACGTCTGATCACTCGCAAATCGATTGCTCTCAACGAAGATGCGGATATTGTCATCAACGCACTAGAAAAATGCGTGGCAGGTGCAATAACGGATTGCATCTATAGTCTTGATACAGCTTTCACAATAAATAAGTCATACAATTTTTCATATAAATAAATATTACAAAATAAATACGTATTATAAAAACTGACGTTTTATTCCTGCCGAAAGAATAAGAAAATCGCTGTGTACTTCAAGCTCTTAACTACACAATGTCCAATATCACCTGTAGGTAACGTCCTTATAAAACAAAATGAAAGTACTTTATTTATTTTTTATATATATATTTTTTTTTTGTTAAAATCAAATGTATCTAAGTTATTTTATTTAAAAAGAAAAGAGATTTTTTTTTTTTTCTTAGACATGGGAAATGAAGAGTTAAGGAAAATATGTAAGTAGTAAAACATTAAAAATAATATACTATGCACTGATGGAATCGAGGTTAAAATATGGCTTTTAAGCGTGGGAAAAAGTCAGACAAACTTATACGGGTAAAGTAAATTAATTACAAACACAATGCATACGATTAATATAGAAAGAAGAGAGCGGAGTTCAGATGAGACATTAGAAAGAAAAATATAATAAATGTAATAGGGGTTGTACTTAAGTATAAAAATCTGGGAACGTTTAAAAATATATAAAAATACAAAGATTGAAAAAAGAACAGAAATAAAACAAAACTCCTAAGGGTGAAAAAACAGAGGTGCAAACTTCCGATTAATAGAACGAAATATGGAGAGAAAACGGATAAATATGTATGGACGCAAATGGCGAATGAAATACCGGAAGAAATAATAAATGAAAAAACGGAAATGAGACTGAAAGAGGAATTTAAAAAATTATTGCAAATAGAGGGAAATATAAATAAAATAAGAAAATGAAGAAAAAAACAAAACAGAGGTAATGAATGATATGCTTAATTTCAAACACTCATGTAAAAACAGTAAAATTAGATATAAAATAAGAAATTCATCGACAAGCTCAAGCTTGACGGCTCTAAATTTAAGATTGTAATTATACTTATACAAAATATACGATTTAAAATAAAATGATTTCTTCCCTACTTATTTTAAGGATTTATCTATCTTTAACTCTCTCGATTTGACCTTTTCTTCGTCTATTATTCGTTTTAAGTGAACAACTCTTCCTCACGGTGGTGATCATGTTCCTGTTTTCTCTATGTTCTTTCTCCTCCTTACTTTAGATCTCTTCATTTTATTCCATGGCATCTGCCCCGACCAAATTGGACTTGGTTATGTTCTCTTGCTAATTCTTCGCTTCGTAATATTCAGCCTAGTTCTAATACGTGTTTATAACTGTCTTCTGCAATCTGTCACGGCAGCCCTTAGCGCTTTCTCACCGCCTCGGCACCGTTCATCCTTCATTCGTCGTAGTATATCCTCTCCTTCGTGATGAAATGCAAAGCGTAATGATACATTTGATCATAGTCGAGTAACCTTTAAAACCATTTGTTCAAACACTACGATCAAAAATGCAAGAACTCAGCTTGTGCTGAAGAATTTTTATTGTTTTTTTCTTCAGAACTACTATTCTTTTACTTACTTATAGAATAGCTAGAGCTTTTAAATTCCCATTATCTAAACGCCTCACACTATTTTCAATATTCTTACTGATGTTACCTTTTATTGATTCTATTGTTCTTACTCGCGCTCTTAGTTTCAGTGAATTGTATTCTACTCCTTTTCCATAAAATTCTTTACTTCACTTGTTGACTTCTGACTTCAATATTACTGAATTAAAGTCTGTTCTTTCAAAATCTTCCAGTAGTACCGTTGTAGGTCTTGATGGTATGCTTTACTTTTCTTGAAAAACCCGTCTAAACAATCTATTAGTTTTCCCCTGAAACTTTTTAGTGCTCCAACGGCATTACTTCTCCCTGCTGGAGTTGTTTTATCAATATTCCCTTTTCCAAAAAGCTTCTTGCACACGTCCGATTTCTTCAGAATCACGTATCAGAGAACTATTTGAATGTTTGTCGAACAGATGTTTATTGGCTGAAACTTAATAAAGAGGTTTCCTGTTAGTATGTTTGGCTTTCGATTGTATTAGCGTTTTTGTTTCCACGTGTAAGTCGTTTATGTTGACGCTTCCTTTCGTTTTCGGTAATGTGTACTTGTCAACTCTAACAGAAAAAATGTCAGAAATTAACATTTCAGTTCAGCTTTGTTCCCTTATTACTAATCTTACGACAAATCGTTCTATCCGCTTTTCTTTTTTATTTCTCTACGTGAAAGGTTTTTCGCAGTTTCCCTTAAAGCTTTTCTTTTAGTCCTATGCCTTTGACCGCAATGATATGACATAGCGCACGAGTGCCAAGAAGGATGGAATATAAAATTAACACTGACTATATCACATCCCAAGTGCAACAGGCACTGGAGTGCGACTGGATAACAGTAGGTTAAGGATATAGGTTTAGAACCGAGTAATTAGCAAGGTAGTAACAAGACTTCCGAAGATGCCAGTTATTAGCTACATTAGAACTCTGAAACCGGCCTTTCACCACTAAATAGTAATGCTGTTATTAATAATAAATTTGAACAAAACCACTACAATAGCATCGGTATAATATGTAAGCAATATTATATGAACATCCCAGGAAGATTAACATTACAGTTCATAAAAATATATTAAACTGTAACAAATACAGGTACAAAAAAAAAACACATTTAAATGTATAAACGATTATAGTACTTGGAAACGTTTTCAGTCATAGCCCATCATCAGCTAAAATTTATGAAACAACACAACGTATGCGATCGGAACAATTCTAAATGACACTGAGGTCAACGTAGAAATTAGAAATATTTATATAGTTCAAATTAACATTTTTAAAGTCGATATAAAGGCAAACCAAAAAACACAGACAAGAAGTCAATTATATATACATATATATATATATATATATATATATATATATATATATATATATATATATATATATATATTAGAAGTGGAGAAATGTTTACAATATTAAAAGTAGTAAAATGTTTACAAGATAAAAAAATAAGCTGTAACGGACATGTTAATTTGAACTATATAAATATTTTTGTTTTCTGTACTGACCTCAGTATGATTTAAAATTGATTTATAAATTTTAATTGATCATCTATGCCCGAGAACGTTTTTAAGTAGTATAATCGTTTATACATTTAAATTTGTTTGTTATGTACTTGGGGATTTGTTTTAATATTTTTATATTTTAACAATACGTTAAAAGATTCTATATTAAATTATCGTTCATTTGGCCAGGAGGCTAACGTAATATCAGATTTTTTAATGAAAATAATAACTGCAAGAAAGATGGAAAACAGATGCATTATTAGGAGTGGAGTGCAAGAAAAATGAATACTTTTACGTTTTTTTAACCTATTTTATACCTATTGTATACTAAGTGATCAGCACGAAAGAGGAATCTCCATCATGCAATACGGCCGCAACTATAGAGCAGCGCTCCCAATGCCCGATGAGAAAAAAATTAATCAGTCAACTTTGAGTAGTTATAGTGAAAAATGATTACAATGTAAGAGAAAACCAAACAGAGTAACTAAAATAAGAAAATGTGAAAATGTTGTATTATTATCTTCATTACCATTGTTATTAGCCTGGGCAAACAAATGTTACATTCGCTTGGACATTAATCGAGTTATTTAAATAATAATTCCGGTTCTTCTAATAATTGTAAATAAAGTAACCAACATAACCAAAAACAAATAACTGAAAAATCACAGAATAGAAGATATAAATCATAAAACATCAGTTCTTCGAACAAAAAGACTTCATTGTGAACAGTGACTCACAATTGAATAAGAAGTGGTTAATATCCTTACAATACGCTTACGTGATAAATAGCTTTCATCGAAGAAATTTAGTGCTACTATTAATGTCCGGTATGAAGGCAACAAATAGTAGTTATAAATCGTCGAATTAAACTAACCGGAACGGAACGAATATTGTCACGCCTAATTGAAAGAGACTATTAGACAATTTCGTATGACTTGCCTAACTAGAGTTTTTCCACTCAGCACAGTTGATTCTTTTAAAACTATATATAAAACTTCGGTAGATGTATTTAAATTTGATATTGTAAATCAGTGGGTGACACAGCAATAATTGAAATTGCTACAATTAAGTGCCAAAAGGTTGCTAAGACTGTCTGAACACATTCAAGTTTATCTTTTAACATCTGATGTGTTTAGGGTTAAGAAGCACCTGTGGACAGTGAAAGCCTCGGGAGAGAGTTTACATTTAAATGTTAAATTATTGCCCACAATGAATACATAGCCGCCCTCCTCTACTAGTACCTTAAAACTTAGCGCCGTCTGTGAATATTTTTAAAACGGACGGATATTGAGATTCCGTCCGCTTCCTTGCTCCGTTGCTATTTTTATCATACGCTTGCGTTTTAACCCTTTTGACTTTTTCTCAGTTTCGCTTTTCCCCCATTTCCTCTTCAATCTTCACTTGAACGAGGTGATAGTATCTTCTTTGAATGTTCTCATTCACTTTTGTCGAGCGTTGTGTTCTATATTCTCGTTCATTAAAATTCAAGCTTCTCCTATATCTTATTGCACATCTTATATTCCGTCTTTCCCTTTTCCATCCGTCATTAATTAGCTTTTTTATACTGACAGTATTTGACCGAATCGAAATTTAATTGAAAGCTCTTTCTCGGTGTAAAATGAATTTTTGTATAGTTTTAATTTACAGGATTCAACCCAGCTCCTACCCTGAACAAAATTGTCCAACTACGCTACAACAGTAGCTTTGGCTATTTATGATTATTCGTAGCGTTTTTCAATTACGAAAAATAGCCCCCTTTATAAAAATTAGAAATACCGATAATAAAATATCACGAATAATTAAAATTAAATAACTCTTTATACTCTGAAAACAAAAGTTCGTGAATGTTCTCGCCTTGTAAGTTTTCAGTTCTCCCTTATCTGAAAAAAATTACCTAGCAGCAATGAGAGCGGTCCTTACGCTAATTAGGGGAGCGGAAATCCTTAGCTACCTCTTTTTCTATAACTATGAGCAGTCTCGAAGTATTCTCGTAATATTATTATTCAGATTTACCAAGAAGCAACGTCGACAATGAAGAAAAAAATGTTAAACAGCTGAGGTAATTCCAATATTCAAGATCGTATTATAGTGCAATTGAAAATTCACCGCTTTATGTTAGAGGATAATAGTATTATTTTTCTCGTTTTTCTGATTAAACCTTCGACTTTCTTTAAACAGTTGGCTTATTCTTGACCGAAACCGATCATTTTGTCGAAGATACAATTTTTTGTCGAATGGGGCTATTAATGCCTAATTTCCGACAGGAAAAAAACCGAGGATATTTGTTGTTCCTTCACCGGCTCAATGATCACGATATTACATTGTCAATTAAAAACGCAAAACTAAAAATGCACAAAACGGAACTCACAAGCGAGTCATTAACCACCAGGAGGTATTTTTATTATTTTCCGAGAAAATTACTGAATTAGATTCTTTTTTTTTTTTTTTTTTTTTGTAATTTTCGGCATTAAATCCAAACTATATTAGCCGGATAATACAAGGGAAATATTGGAGAAAGCGCTGTGAACATTTCAACAAAAGTTACAATCACCGTTCGTAAAAGAACGTTGATGAAGTAGTTAACTGCGAGATAAAACAGTATCACTTTTTTTCGCGATATGTGTACTTTTTTCGTCGTATTTGGCAGTTGTTTTTATTCAGCTTTATTAAAGCAGACAGCAAAGAAGAGATTTATCTGCTATGTGGGAACACAGTGTCGACGACGATTACCGTTATTATTACTATTATTATCACGGACCTGTACTGTTATTCGGAACAGCAGTGAACGGCGTTCGCATCGATACTATCTGTTCGCTATTAAACTAAAAATAAAACCTTTATCGGATGCTCCGTCAAATGATATCGAAAAAGACTATATGCCGTAAAAGTTTAACTGTCCCGGCCGCACTTAAATCCGAAAGTCGGCGCGTCAGGTAACTCTGATTTTATTACTCGACAGTTGACTCGGCTCTTGTTTCAGATAGTAACGCCTCTCTGGAAGGAAGGAGGGCCGACTCGTCGTAACGCGAAAGAACGATAAACGTGTTATCAAAGCGCTGTTTAGCAGATTTAATAAGTTCCAGCGGCAGATATGGAAGCAGAGAGCTAGTTAAAAGAAGTAAGTAAAAGAGGAACGATAAATAGGAGCATAAAACGGATACCGAAAAAGTGTAATATAAGTTGTACAACGACAACGAAATGAAACTTACGAAAGAGAACACGGCAGAATTATAATAGTAGGCGATGAAAATTGCCCTTATATAGTTCGGTGAGTCGGATGCGTTGGCCTATATATATATATATATATATAGGTAGAATGCGACGAACTGTATTCGAAGAAGACAAACCCGCCTTTTATTAGTTAGATATTTAATAAATAGACAACCATAGACAATGGCGCATTTAAAACCGCTTAGCAGCTTTTTAAATCGCGCAAATAAAAACATCGAAAATGAAACACCCTCATATTATTAGTTTCGTCGAGATTTTAAAATGAACTATGAGTTCTAGTTCCACGATTACCACCGGGCAGTGTCGCGATCATCGCAGTAGCGTGTGGTTTAATGTTCCATCAGTTAATATATTCTATACACCGTATTTTACAATAGAACGTATTGTTAAATTAAATGTCAACAATCGATTATAAATAAATACTCGTAATATGAAAAAAAATAATTTAAAAACCCATCGATTAGTTTTTCGGATACGTTTCTGCGGTCGCAGTGTAGAATTGAAACCACAATAAATAAATTAAAGATCGATATCGAATTTGATTAGGAATAAAAAAGCTGATGATGCGTTAAATATTTTAAAAATTCAATTGCTATATATTGTGATTCACTTGTACTTAATGTTTTTAGATTTTAGTGTACCGAAAGATTGTTATTATTATTATTATTATTATTTATTTATTATTATTATTTTTTTTTCGTATATTCTTTAATATCATACGCAATATATTACAAATGATTAAATGTTGGTTCATTAATCAGTATGGTAATTTTCGCTTACGCAACGAAATCATGAATTAACTTTTCCGAACTGATCTATATAAAAATTTTATTATGAAAGATATAATCAGAAGAAAATGATGTTAACGAATTGCTATACTACATTTGGAAAAACTATATTATTACATGTATGTTATATATCAAATCAAAATCAAAAATACGTTTATTATTATTATTACCACAATAGTCCATCTATGGGCATATTTGCGCGAGCGATGGGTATTAAAATAAAAAAGACATTAAAACTTTCTTCGAGATGCAAAAAACCTTAAAATTTATACAAAACATGCACATGAAATGTATTGAAAGTAACTTTACAGAGTTTATATAGTTTGATGTAAACTTATGCCGAATGCGTACTATTAATTTATTTAATGCAATAACTTATACAAATATAAAACGAATTAAAATTTGATGAACATTTTTTTTTTTTTTATTACTCTTCTCTCTCTTCTTTCTTTATGTTTCCTTATCTTGTTATAGTTATAGTTATGATGATAGGTAGGATACAAGAATTTTACGGCGTTTTTTGTAGTTTTTTAAGTCTATTTTTAAGGATGAGGGTAAAGAATTAAAAAGTTTGGGACCTATATATATTGACTGATTCCGGATATGGTATTTGTTAATATTTGGTAGTGCTGCTAATTCTTCCCCCGCTGATCTTGTAATACCCTGCGTAACGGAGATGTTAAATTTTTTTCTATTCTTAAGGACAAACATAAGTAGCTGCAGTTCGTAAAGTTTTGAAAGATGTATAATATTATAGTCTACAACTGTGTCTTGACTTCTATCAAATAACCTTATAACATTTTTCTGCAGTTGTGTCAGATGTTTCAAATGGTAGTCTGCAGCTTTGCCCCAGTGCATGATTCCATAACTGTACTAAGTAATATTATTTATTACGTTAGAAATAAGTTGATTATTTTCAATAATAAAAATAGAGATACTTTGCCTTTTTATTGTATTTTTCATTATATCTTTAAATAAAAAAATACAGATAACACGCCGTCGAATCTAATTAAAGTAACAATTCGAACTTTTTGGACCTTAATATGAAAATCAGAAATTGATCATGTAATATAATTTCTTAAATCGAAAAAAAAAAAAACAAAAAAAAAACGAAAACAACTACTATAATTAATAACTTATTTAAATGACTCAGGTACACTGGTAAGCAGTGTCGGAATTGTGAGTAGGGGCCTCTTCGTAGGGGCGCCAACTTTTAAAGGAGCCGTTCGGAATACGACTAATACCAGTTGTAACACTGCCGGCTTTGTGTGGTCGCGTTCACATTACATTTTCCCCGAGTATTTCGGTAAAAGAAGGCTTATACTAGTTATATTCCGAAATAATTAATGTCAGCAGATAGCGTTAGAAATTTTCACATTCAAAAAAACTCGTGTAACACGTACTGGAAAACAAAAATAGTATTAAGACGGAATAATTTTTTAAGTAACTAACACGGACGGATTGAGTTACTACAGATCCAGGATTGTGATCCGAAAATGTTACTCGAACCCACTTTGCGAAACAGTTCAAGATTTCGTTTTTTTTTTTTTTGAAATTTTTTCAATCATTTGACACGACATTCTATTTCAAATTGAAATAGCAAATTACTTCAAACAAAGTAAACGGATATCGTCGTACGCATAAATGTTTTGAAAAAGTTATTGTTTATTTGTAGAAAATTACAAAGAATAACCGTTTTATTCAGGTTGTAACTAGAGCAAAAAAAAAAATTGAAGGTTGAAACATAAAAAGGATTTTTGGCGTATAAAATGAATGCACTGAGCCTATTATTTGCTTCAAAAAAAGTTTTGATACTGAATTTTTCAATCCATTGTCAGGTTCCGTTTCAATATCGGTCAATGAAAAATTTAAATCGTTTAATGCTTATTTAGCACTATGCGGATTTTTTTTCTTAATATAAGCGATCTGTCTGAGAGAGAAAAACTTCTCGATTGTAGGAAAAAACTTAAAAACAATCTCACTGTGAATTCAAAATGTGTGTTCATCAATGGGTTAGTTCAAAGTGAAGAACTGATATGAATCGAAACTTTGGTTGATGAAAAAGCTAAAAATAAAATTAATCTCTGCTCTTAATACTGAATTTCATCAAATAGCTGAGATTGAACAATTTGGACCCAAATTTGTGGATCGCAATGAAGATATTAACAATGCCAATCAGTGTGTAGCTAGTGCGCGAGAGAAGTTTTCTCGAAACTGAAATTAAAACATGTGTAAAATCAACTCTACATATATTGCAAGAAAGATTATCGGATTTAGCTTACTCGTTAAAAATGAAATAGCATTAGAGCTTGATATTCTATACTATAATAAAGGACTTTGCGAATAAAAAAGCATGAAACGTGAATTTTGGCTTTTCAAGATTGGACGTCATTTTTTACTTCTATTTTCATTAAAATTTATTTCTATTCATAGTCTACTCTAAGTTTAGAAAAATTTCATTAACAGATTATAACTTATCGGTATTAATTTTACGTAAAAAATGGGACTCTGAATTGCTTGATTTTAGGAATGTTTGCATTGATAGTTTAAAGTGTATTAATATTTTTATTATTATATAACATTTCGAATGTTATGAAAGCATATTGATAACATTTAATATTAAAATAAAGTGCTTTGAATGACTTATCTTTAAAACACATTAAAAAAATGCCTTAAAGGAGCGCCCACCGAAAGTCGCCCAGGTACGAAAAAGTTCAAGCTCGGCAGTACTGCTCGTAAGCACGCAACATTGCTGACATAAATACGCGAATCTCATGAAAATTAGATGTATCGTGAAAAATTGTATGTATATACATATAATATATGCAGTGAGTTACAAAAATATTCGGAAATCGTTAAAAAAAATAATTTTTTATTTATAAATGAATAAGTAATGGTTTAGTAATGACAATTTTGTTGTAATCATGTATAGTACACCCAAAATGACACAAATGCATCAACGTAATAAGAAAAAAAAATACTACAGCGATTCGGCTACAGTTAAAAAAAAAAACGGATCACCCCAAAATTACATGCAACAAAAATATTCGGCGCGTGTGAGGTATACCAGCGTGCGCATCGCACGTGCTAAACACGTTTAATCCACGTTTTTCCTATTCTGAGACACAAAGTGACAGTTTTGAGCACGTTAGCTGTTTAGTTAACTGTGTGGATAATCAAATAGTGACGACTGTTTTGAAAGTGGGTAGAAAATCGTGTAATACTTCGGTTGAAATGCGTCAGTTAGTTATTTTTAATCATTCGAAAGGTCTGAACGGACTTGAAATTTCAAAATTATTGATTCTGTCTCTTTCTCTTCTATACTTTGTATAAAATTATCAAAATCTACAATGTAGTTCTTACCGGCATCAACACAAAGAAAATAACATGATCACAAAAATCCTATTCTAACATTTAACTTTCATTATATAAAATTAGGACATTTTTTACATTTTTCGTTACATAAAATTGGGTAATTTTTTCTAATGCGGGGGTAGCCTTAATTACGTTGTAATTAATATATATCTATGTGAATATATTAATGACTCTACGTTATTCTTAGCCCAGGGTACATTACATTTTTTGTCTCACGATTATGTTCGGTTAGTTTTTTGTCAAATAATTAGCCCTATTGCTTTTTTGTTTCATGATTATCTTCCATTACTTTATATAAGATAGCAAAGGTTGAATTCTGTCCTCAGTAGTTCATTCCAAATTATGACTCCAACTCCTATTCTTCATTCTCTAATCCCGCCTCCTTTTGCCTCTGCATTCAGCCATCTTTTGCTCCTTGTCCATGGTTTCATGATTTTCCTTTTTTCAAACGCTCTACAATCTATGCTATTTGCCGCCTTCGCTTTAATTATGGTCTTTTTCCAGCATTTTTTTTTTTTTCGATTTTTATCTGCATCTGCTTCATTTTGTTCTTTTCAACTCCCACCATACGCTTCTCCTGTGACGCTGATCACATTTTACTTGAGTATGCGAGTTCTTCTGATGAGCAAGCGCCCTTCTATTCTTTTTTTTTTTTTTTTTTTTTTTACACCACCCCGGTCCGTTGACCACTATTGGCGTTGCTATCGTTTATTATTAATTTATTTTTATTTTGTACAAGGCCTTCTAATTTATACTGTCTAGCCCCACTGAGGTATGACAGCATTCAGATCGTTACTTATACTAGTTTACCATCTATATATTTAAATTATTCTAAAGGCTTATTACTTATCTCCGTCGAAGCGATGACAACATCATTGATACCTCTTACACCACTCACGTGAGGAGAGCCTACTTATATTATTTCTAATTAACAGCTCTGATATATCCACCATCGTTAGCTATAATTTAGCGCATCTCGACACCATGTCCTTCTTAGTCTTCTCTGTGGATTTCCTGGAAGGTATTGGTGGTACATGCTAGACACGTTGGTGTTATCATTAATTAACAGCTTCTCGAAGAATTTTCTGTACTGTATAGCGTGATATTCTTGAACATACGGAATATGAAGATCATTGTGCAGCGTGTTATTCGAAACGAAGTAGGGAGCTCCAACTATTCCACGGAGGATTTTAGACTGCAACTGTTGGATTTTATTAATATTGCTTCTGGCTGACGACCCATAAACTTCTATGCCGTACTTCCATATAGGAACTATAACTGTTAGGTAAATGAGGCGTTTGCAGGAAAGCTTCACAGCGGATCGTGAGCTAATAATATTTCTTAATATAGCCATTCTTGTAAAGATCTTTTTCCTCACGTGCGTTATGTGAGGCTTCCGTGTGAGACGCCGGTCCATAATCAATCCTAAGTACTTAATGCTCTGAACTTGAGGTAAAGGATGATCATTTAACTTAACAGGTGGGCAGGTGTTCTTGTTTAACGTGAAAGTTATTTGTTGGCTTTTTGTGTGATTTATATTGATTTTCCACTTTTTTGCCCATATAGAGATTTTATTTAGGTGTTCTTGTATGAGCGCAGACGCATATACTTGATTTTCATGTGTAGCCAAGATACAGGTATTATCTGCAAATGTCCCCATAACCGTTGAGTTCATAGTAGGTATATCCGCAGTATATATAGAATATAGGAGCGGCCCCAATATGCTTCCTTGCGGAACAGATGATCGTATTATAAATTTATCTGACAGTGTTGAACTCATTTTCATTCGAAAGAATCTATTTGTTAGGTAAGACTCGAGTACTGAATAGACATCATTGTTAATGCTACCTTTAAGTTTAAATAGGAGACCATCATTCCACACTCTATCAAATGCTTGCTCCTCGTCCAGGAGAATCACATTACAATACTGCTTCCTTTCAAATGTCGCCGATATACGATCTACCATTCGGTGAATCTGCTGAATCGTAGAGTGTTTAGCACGGAATCCAAACTGATGATTCGGAATTAATTTATTGTTTGTTACCGATCTCAGTATTCTATCCTTTAGTAACATTTCGAATATCTTAGATAGAACGCTCAGTAAGCTTATGGGCCTGTAAGAAGAGGGCTTGGTTAATTCTTTATTGGGTTTAGGAATCATCAGAATAATAGATTCTTTCCGTGCATCAGGATAATAGCCAAGTCGTAATATCGAGTTATATATATATATATATATATATATATAGGTTAACATTAAAATACCTTTAGGTGGTAACCTTTTTACTATTTCACCTGTTATTTCATCTTTTCCAGGAGCTTTTCTTGTCCGTAACTGGTCAATCTTCCTTTGCACCTCCCTTGGAGCTATATGTCTTGTGGGTAGTGTTAACTGTGTCGGCGCCTTTAAGAGCTGTTGGACTATCCGACTGTTATCATAATCGTTTAAGTCGTCATATGGTTGAAGGGTATTATATATATATATATTCGGCGAAAGCTGTAGCTCTAACTATTTTTGTCTTGGCCCACTCTCCGTTGCATTTTCTTAATTGCCTTGGCTGTTTCTTTAGGTATGACTTAGTTACCGACCATACTGATAAATCTTCAGAGTTTAATAAAGAAAAGAACTGAGTGTATTTATTGTTGTTATATTGAATGATGGACTGCCGTAGTTGACTGTGAAGATAATTATATTCCTGTCTTTAAGATGATGGTACTCTATTATGCTGCCACCTCCGTCTTGCTTTTCGTGTAACCTGTATTAGTTTTCTAATTTCAATGGGTACGTTAGAGGTGTGATTCTGATGAAATTTCGATTTATACTCGTAGTATGTAGTGGCGCATGTAGAAGCTTCATGAACGTTACTAACAAATGCTGCTGCAGCACTATTTAAATTCTCTTTCGTTCTTAACACCGTATGTTTAATGTTGTATTTAACCCCATGCTATTCGCAAATTTCGACCAGTTTGGTTACCTCTATTGACTAATGCTGGTTTATAATCATTATAGATAGGTCGATGTTAAAACTTGATATCCCTACTGCTTATAGCATTCTTTCATTTCCCTTTGCTTCAGTTATTCCTCACCGTGAATTATTTGTATCCCTTGTTCTTAAGTGTGTAAAAAGATGAATATAAATTTATTTTCTCCTTCTTCTCCTTTTTTTAGGCTAATCTGCTTGCTGGCAAACCCATTATAAAATAAATAAATAAAAGACCAGTAACAATAACGTAGTCAATTGAAAACCGTTTTTCTGAAAGTTGTTTAGAAAAACAAGATTGCCTGTCAAGGGAGCAAGTAAAGCTCGAAACGTATAGTTTTGTATGTATATACATATTAATTACAACGTAATTCTTAGGCTCCCCCCCCCCCAATTAGAAAAATGTCCCAGTTTTATGTAACATTTGTTATATTTTATAGAATTTTTGTTATTGTTATTTTAAAAATGTCACAATTTTATGTGACGAAAAATGTAACGAAAAAATGCCTTAATTTTATATATGTAATGAAAGTTAAATGTTAGAATAGGATTTTTGTGGTTATGTTATTTTTTTCTTTTTGTGTTGATACCAGTAAGAATTACATTGTAAATTTTGATCATTTTATACAAAGTATAGAAGAGATAGAGACAGAAATGAAAGCAAGAGGGGTCAAGGGGCACAACCCCTTGCGAGACCAAAATGGCCGAGTTTATATATATATATATATATATATATATATATATATATATATATATATATATATATATATATATATATATATATATATATGTAAATTCATTTATTCAAACGTCGCCACAGGGCATCCCTAAATTTCCAGATAATGCCCTTCTATAATTTTTAATCGATTTTAATTGGTCACGTCATTTTTGTAAAATGAAATGTTTTATAAACGCGATGAAAAAAAGAGTATCGGGTTGAAAGTTGCAGAATATTTGATCTGAAATGTTGTATATAATCGATATGGAAACATTGTATACGATTTTTTATATTATCCTCGGCGTTGAAATAACATAGTTTTTTATACAGATGTGTGAGGTGAAAAATTCCCTCAAAATTAAATATAATAAATAGGTAACTACCGATCGCTTAACACTTAGTAACGAGCAGAAACATATTTTAAAACATATTAAAAAACATCCAATATTTCGCTGAAAACTATTTATGTAAAAAAATTTGGGAACATTGAACATACGTAACCGCAACAGTCAACATAAAATATAGTAATTAAACTTTAAACATTGAAATATAATCGGTTTTTGTATGTGATAAAATTTAACAACAAACTTTATTAATACTGTTTTGTTTTTTTTTTTTATTGTAATTATGCACTATAAAAAAGTTTTACAAAACTATAACCGTAACGATTTGTAGTATAACATGAATAATCATCAACAAGAAAAGCGTTCTCCTCTGGCAGGCACATCCTCGACTTTTATCATGTAAAAAGGAAAAGCTCAATATTTTTATCAAGTTTCCTCCTAACATTTTAAAAAGAACCGAAAATTCAGGAACGGTATGCCCCTGAATTTTCGGTTCTTTTTAAAATGTTAGGAGGAAACTTGATAAAAATATTGAGCTTTTCCTTTTTACATGATAAAAGTCGGGGATGTGCCTGCCAGAGGAGAACGCTTTTCTTATTGATGATTATTCATGTTATACTACAAATCGTTACGGTTATAGTTTTGTAAAATTTGCGCCTAATGAAATTTAAGTGGCAAATGAAAAACCACCGTAACAATCGAAACAGACAAAAATGTAGATTATTTGTTGTCCCATTTGCATGGATTTTTAGTCGAGAGTGAGATGCTATATGAACAATGTATTCGTCTCGACGATATTACTGTGCATACATTTCAATGTTTGCCAGGTAGCGGCTCCGGTTCTGCTGTTGAGATAGGTGAAACGGGCGCGGAAATGACCCGTTCACGCTAATCTAAAAATGATTACTGTCCTAACTGATACGCTACCGCGTGAAGTGTTCGTCTTCTCTCAGTAGAATAATGAGCTACATCTTCACACCGCTAAACTGTTTTAATTACAAGCCCGAAAATAACCCAGACTATGCGCATATAAACGCTCTTCACATTTCCATTTTGCATTTCTTTTCGCTTTCTTATTCGATCTGGTTAACGCACTTCATATTTAAAACCTATGCGATAGGCAAAGCTTCAAAAAGTTTACCGGCTTTCCTTCGGCGATTCGTTGCCATGACAAAAGAATATTTCTTTCTTAAAAACGTACATGCGTAGCATTTTCTGCTGTCTAGTACGAGTGGAAAGGAAATATTTGGAATTATTTAGAAACTGTAAAAGTTCCTTTAGATGGATACTAAAGTTCGATTTTAGTAATGTTCCCGAGAATTGCTTTAATAATTCCATAAGATTTCAGCTCTAATTCGGATTCCATTAATATGTAAAAATCGACTCTAATGTATTAATCTCTACCGCGTTTATTGTAACGTAATCGAAAGGAACCATAACAAATGCTGGTCCACCGTTTGAATGTGCATTTTGATTTTTTTTTAGTTGGGTACCCTCCCCGGCGACATTTCCCACCCGTTACATTTGTTTCTTTTGAAGCCGGGGGCTTGCTTAAAATTACGGTTAATTTTATTACTAAAATTCTTACACATCTTTAATAAAGTTAGGAAACAGGTACATTTGTAATTCAGAAACGTAAAGTATGCGCTATCTTTGACATTATGTGACCATTATACCGACGCATTATGGGGTATTTGACCCAAAAAGCTGGCCAAAATTATTTTTTAGTATAAAAAGGATATTTTTGCGATTTTATCAATATTTATCGAAAATTAAACAAAATTTTGTTAAATTTTAATAAAACTTTTGATTCTTTATAAAAAAAAAAAAGAAATTATAAAATATTTTTTTTTTTTTATAAAAATTTACAGAACATTATTATAAATTACTCCTCTTCACTACTTTCTTCGACAGGTTCAAGTTCTTTAGGACTTCCGCTTCCACCAGGTAAGAGTAATTCGATTGTTTTCTTTTAAAAAACAACTCATCTTACTCTAACATTTTTGTCTCATGCCCGTAACTAATGGGTCAGAAGTGAGAAGAAACTTATTTATAATATCCAATTTACATACTTCTCGAGAACATTTCCTTGCATAATTTAGTCTGTACGACCGAAAATGTTTATTCTTCGCTTCTGCAGCCTCTTCGGACAGCTGCCCTATAGGCAGAAGGAAGCTACCAATAATTTGTGGACCATAATTTGGTGCATGATCGGGGACATCGGATACCATGAGTATAATCGAACATAAAGTTCTGCTGTCTCTTTTGTATATTCTTCAAATGTTTCGAAATTAATTTTGTGTCCACTTGATAGAACTTCTAAAATAATTTTTAATCTATATATTAAATTTAGATCAACTCCAGTTATCTTAGACGACAACTCATGGTTGTTAAAAAAGTGCCTGCTTTATTCCCATCATTTGTATTTCCGAATCCAGCATTGGGAACCTCAAAACTATAAGACACATCTCATTTTTGAATTTGTCCTGTATTTCTTGTTTTCTTGTTTTGACTGTATTTTTGTGAGCTCTTGATCTTGCCTGCCATTCTGTTATTGGTAATCTATTTATTCACTGTTGTTTTTTTCAAACACATCTTTCTTTCTTTGTGCTGCCTTCCATTTTGATTGTAAACTGATGCTTTATTAAAGATTAATTGTGCTTGAACTCCTTTTGATGATCTGCGCTTTTACGATATTTCTGTACAATATATTTAGCTATAAATTTGTCTTTTTTCTCAAAGGTTGACGCCTCTGATTCTCTAATTATAGTGCATAAATCTTTTCTCAATATACATTTAACCCCCGAGGATCCTACAAAAGAAGAACTAAAATAATATCATTTTTCATATATTAAAATAATATTGATGGTATATAGGAAAAAATTCATAAAACACAAAAACGCAATTTTACGCAAAAAATTTTTGATAGAATGCCTTCTACGATAAATTTACTTTATTTCAAGATATATGACAATTGTTAGAAAAGCTTAGAAATAAATCAAAACAATTAATTTTTGCATTGCCAATGTCTGAAATAGCAAAATTTTATCACCTCAATTATGTGACCAATATTACATAAATAAAATATTATTTTTATTAAAAGTATCATGCAAACTGATAAACAAACCTGGTTCTGAAGAATCCACATTAAAAAATTCTTAAACTTATGCACAAAACCAAACTACAGCACTTTTAATGAGAACAAGTCTATAGTGTATCAACAAATCACACGACCACTGTTGGCAAACGGCAAGTTTGAAGTGACCTAGCGACAATAATGCTTAGCTTAGGTAAAACCCAACTGTCCCATTTGCTTCGCAGACTCTTTACGTACCTCCGGTAATTGTTTTTTCTGAAAGATTATCTGTTTTACGAATTGGAATTTTGGCCAGCTTTTAGGGTCAAATACCCCATAGTGCGACGGGAACTTCCGGTTTTATTAATACGTGAACCCTTTTTTATCTATCATTATCGGTAAAGTAAACACTACATGTTCTGCTCTATAGTACTAAACAACTTTTAGGCGATGTATTGAACAGATACTTCATTAGAAAAGCTAGTTTCTTCAACTTTTTTTTAATGAAACGTCTAATAATTAACCCCAGATTTTTTGAAAGTAATATTTAAAATTGACTTTTTCATATGGATTAGCTATTCAATTTTTTTTTCACTTCCTTTACGCATATTTTGAATTTAAGAATGCCCTGATCTTTTTCCTGAGTGCTCTCATCTATACGCCGAACTTTTGGCGTTGGATCTTCCTACCCCTTTCAATGCTTCCTTTATCCTATCCTTCCCATCTCCAGCCGTTATTCCCCTCCTTCTTTCCTTTATACTTTCTATCTCCGATCGCCTCAGAATCTGAGTAGGTGATCTAAGTCCATGTAGTTGGGTCAGTGTTAACACCGAGCCCATTAGAAAAAAATAAAAATAAATAAATAAATAAATAAAAATAGTAGAGCTCTCGAGTCCCTGTTCCATACATCAAAATTGATAATATTATATAAGCTCTATTAGAAAAACAATATATGCAATATCATCCTATATGTAAAAAAATGTTCATTATTCTTCGGTGTTTTCTTTTTAAATTTTGTTTTGTGACATGAGCCCCCTAGTGTATATTTATACATATATATATATAATTCTTTTGTGCGTGTGTTTGCGACTGAACTCCTAAACGGCTGGACCGATTTTGATGAAATTTTTTGTGTATGTTCAAGTGGATTCAAGAATGGTTTAGATTCACAGTTCAGTCCACTACATGAAATATGAGGGTTTTAAATAGTTGAGATGAGACCAGGGGCACAGAAATGTATATGGAACGAATAAACAAAAATTAATAAAAAAATAATTTCTATAAAATTATAAATAAAATGATTACCACGGTAAAAATAAACTAAACCCAAAAATTTAAATAAAATGATTACTATGGTTATTTTATTAATTTCTGGGGTAAGTAAATACACCGCTTCTGCTACTTCACTTTCTGCGTTATTGAAAAATATAGGTACCTGTTATGAAAATAGCTTGAGTTTTATCTTTTTTATTCTTTAATTAAAACATGTTTTTTAGTTTCTATTCAACATAGCTTCTATATTCAATTTAGCTCATAGTATATACATGCTCGCACGCAATCGAAAGGTCGAATTGTGTGTACACGTTATGACGTCAGGTATTGTAATAGCCTTTTTTTATAAAAATTTTCATCAAAACGGTCCAGATTATTACAACTTATTCAAAAAAGTTTGAAATTTTCGGATTTAAGACGAATTTAAGAAGAAAATTGATTTTTTTTTTTGACGTTATATATAAAACAAAGTCGGATTAGTTATACCACTTATAACTCAAGGATGGCTGGACAGATTTTTATGATCTTTGATTTGTTGAATTTGTCTCCGCTCCGAATAGCAGAGTACAAAGTTTGTTTTTTTTTTTTTTAATTAAATTATATTACAATCTTAAGAATAATCTTAAATAAGTAATAAGGATAAGTGTTTTCTTTTACACAAATTACTGGTTAAAGAGACGTATCCCACTGGTACGCTCTATCAAATTATTTAAGTACTAATAAATCATGTGGCTTTAAACGCTTAAGCCTACGTTTTAGTAGTGCACTATTCAGCAACTGCTGTGCTTCTGTATTTCCATGGACTTGCAGGCGCTGTTCATGCCTAAGTGCAGATTCACGAATGACTTCGTCCACTTCCTTCAGCTGCAAGTCTCAATGTAAATCGTCGTTGCGCTGAAACCATCTCGCTCCAGTTATCAGCCGTATAATTTTGTTCTGCGACTTTTGGATGATGGCACGGTTGGATGGTGCGGAACATCCCCACAACTGCAAACCATATGTCCAAATAGGCTTAATGATGATTAGATAAATAAGCCTCTTATGGTATAGACTCAGCTTTGAATGTCGTCCTAGTAACCAGTACAGCTGGCGAATTCTGGCGTTAATCTGGTCAAGCTTAGCTTTAATATGTGTCTGCCAGGTTAATTTTGCATCTAGGTGCATTCCTAAATATTTAGCTGATGCAGATATTGGCACTTGCTTACTGTTGATGTAGACACCAAGATGCATATTTATTGGGCGCAAGCCATACATAACGTGAACTGATTTCGTTTCGTTAAGTTTGATTTTCCAGTTCTTCATCCACATGACTGTCTTGTCTAGTGCACGTTGCAAGACGAGGTTCGCTTCAATTTGTGTGTTACCGACCGCAAGAATTGCCGTATCATCCGCATACATGGCGAGTGTAGTACCTTCAATTTTTGGTACATCGGACGTGAACAAAAGGTAGAGTAGAGGCCCGAGTACGCTACCCTGAGGCACACCCGCATGTATCCCGTAGAAGTTTGATTTTGCCTCCTCGTGAGAAACGCGAAACTTTCTATCTGATAGGTATGACCGCAGCAGCTCGACATAATTACCTGGCAGGTAAGTGCTAAGCTTGAACATCAGCCCTTCGTGCCACACTCGATCGAAGGCTTGGGCTACGTCTAAATATACTACCGAGCAGTATTTCTTTTCTTCTAAGGCATTGCTAATTACTGCCCATACTCGATGTACTTGTTGAATTGTGGAGTGTTTACATCGGAAACCAAATTGTTCATTTGCTATTACGGCCTCTGCAAATGGTTGAAGTCTCTTCAAGAATAGTTTTTCAAACAATTTCGAAATTATAGGCAGCAGAGAGATAGGCCTGTATGATTCCACTTTCTCTTCCGGCTTGTTAGGCTTCTTTAGCATAATTATTTGAGCTGTCTTGAAACTTTTAGGTATGTACTTAAGACGAAGGCAGGCATTGAACAAATATGTTAACAGTACTATTCCTTTACGTGACAGCTCACACAGTACTCTTGGAGAGATGCCATCAATTCCAGGTGATTTCTTATGATTTATCTTTGTATCGATTTCTACTGCGACCTCGTGAGGCGAGAATAACTTGAACTGTTCCTCTGGTAACAGTATTATTCTTGGTATGATATTAGATGAAAGTTCATGTGGTTTAAATGTTCCCGAAAGATGCCTGGCGAAGAGTTCAGCTTTCTCATCTTCTTTTCTTAACCAGTTTCCAGACTCATCCTTAAGTGGAGGAATACGTTCTACTGGTCTCTGTAGTCGATGTGTCGCTTTCCATAACGAGTAATCTTTGTCAGCTTCCACACTAAGATTTTCCAGGTAGTCTTCCATACTCTTGTGCTTAATGTCTTTGATCATCCTACTAAGTTTATTACTAATCCGATTAAACACATTTTTATCAGCTGGATCACGAGAGTTGTGCCAGATTCGCCTCGCAGTGCGTCTATCTTTGACCAGTTGTCTAATTACAGCAGGATAGCACTGTCCTTGGAATGTATAGTTCTTAATTGAGGGAGTAGCGTCAGCAGCCGCTTCGCTAATTGCTTTTATGAACTGTTGACACTGTGTTTCCAATTCCAAAGCTGTTTTCAGACTTATTTTAAGATCAATGTTTTTATCAAGATTGTTGCGGAAACAATCCCAGTCAGTTTTCTTATTTGTAAGTGTAGCTCTTGGTTGCTTCCGAATCACAGTATCACTCAGAGTAAGCCATACTGGGATGTGATCTGAGGATAAATCAGTATGGTTCGTTACTTCCAAGTAATTTGATGCGATGCCTTTGCAAATGTAGAAGTCTAGTAAATCAGGGTTACAATCAGGATTAGTAGGCCAGTAAGTAGGACTTCCACCAGAAAGGCTGATACAGCCTATGGTATTGATCGCCCTTAGCAAGTTTCTTCCTCGCGTTAAATCTTCTCTTGACCCCCAGGACCTATGTTTTGCGTTAAAGTCTCCGCCTATGATAAATCGATTGCCAAGTTGTTGAAACAAATTAATACAATCTTCTGTTGAAATCTTGAGACCGGGTTTACTTGGTGGAAAGTAGGCGGCAGCCAAGTTTAGCTCACAGCTATTGCGAAACACTGTTACGATGGTAACCTGCATATTGTGCTGCTGAATCGAAGCACCTTGGTAGTGCTTGATGTTATTTCGAATGATTATTCCAGAACCGCGCCACCCACCGCCATCGGGATGCGGCGTGTGGTACAGTATGTAATTATGAAATTTTATTTTATCACCGTATTTAAGGTGTGTTTCAGATATAAGTGCAATATCGATATTATTATGATTTAGATAAACGTCAAGTTCATTTTTTCGCTTGAGAAGACCGTCAGCATTCCAAGTCATTATTCTTAGAGATGTTTCCGTCATTGTGATTTCTCTGGCTGATGTTGTTTCTGCTGATTAATTTTATTTTCCAGACGAGAAATTCTTGTATTTACTGACTGAAGTAACTTCCAAATATCGGCTGCAGTTGGCTGAACTACGGACTGATTTGAGGAAGTTTTAGTCATAGCTGAGTCTAAACTTTCCTCATTGCTTTTATTATTATTACGACCACGCCTGCGTTTTGTCTTGGTAGTGGGGAGAGTTATTAGATTTGTATCAGTTTGTATTGTGCCTTTTGACCTATCGTCAGATTGCATAGTAGCCGGCAGCGGTGATGGAATCGCTTCTTCCCTCTGTTGCACACGTTGCGCTGTTGAAATTTGTTTAGTTTTAGCACCTATTTTTTCTTTATATACTGGACAACCTTTCCAGCTGGCTGTGTGATTGCCACCACAATTTGCACATTTACAAGGATCTGATTTTTCCTTTTTACATTGCTCTGTTAAGTGTTTTCCACTGCATTTGACACATCGAGGCTGCCTAGCACAGTATCTGGCGGTATGATCAAGGGCTTGACAACGTTTGCACTGTGGAATGTCATTCTTTTTGCGCGGCGGTTCAACTGTTATCTTACAGTGAAGTAGATGCGATAATTCGAAGATTTCCTTATTATTTGCTTTGGACTCTAGATTAACATAGAATAAAGGTAATGGAATTTTCTTAGTTTCCTGGTTTACCATGCTACTATCTGATGCGTTTTGTACCATTACTTTTCGCGTTATGACTACATTGGCTACATCCATTGCTATATGTCCGGCTGTATACAGTTTAGCTTTAATATCCTCAATTGCAGTGGTATGATGTAAACCACGTATGACTACTCTGTATGGTTTAACAGCTTTACACTGGTAAGAATGAAATTCTACCCCATACAGTTCATGAGCGAAGTTTTGGCTTGCTTCTTTTAACATCTCAATCGAATTTCTGTAGGAGTCGGAGTTCTTACAGTTTAATTTAACATCTCCATTGGCAAGGTTTTGAAGGGCCATTTCGCTATTAACATCGTTATCGAGCGTTTTTATCAGAGCTTTAATATTTGAAATATTACGAACATATATTGGGGGTATGCGTAGAGTTTTGACTGCATTTGCATATCCTTTTGGTTCTTCATGAGTTGTATTTGCAGATGTAGTGTTTGCATTCACCGAATTTATTTCATCATAACTGCCATTCGTTGATGCTTCATTTTTTAGAATTGTTATTTCTTGTTTTAGTTTGGCAATCTCGTTTGATAAGGAAGAATGTTCATTTAGCGTAACTCGATTTGCAGTAGAAACAACCTGAACCTGCTGTTCAATGGCGGTATAAATATCCCTCGTTAATTTCGGAATATCTTCTTTTGTTTCCTTTTTATTGTGAGAAATAGTCGCTAGCCTGTCGATAGAATCTAGCTTATTTTTAATTTCGCTTAAAATTTCAGCGAATTGTGACGACATTAGAACGCAAGTTTTAACTGATTAAATTAACATTTATCTAGTAATTCACGAATGACTTATTTAAAATTATATGAATTACCCAGATAATTTTTACTGGCAATTTTGGCTGTAGTGCAAATCTGTTGGAACAATAAATTGGCGTTTGCCAAGTGGTAACACCGATCGAGTTGAGAATTAAAATGTCGCCAGTAAGGTTGAACCGAATATTTCTACACTTATGGAAAGAAAAAGAAAAAAAGAAGAAAAAAAAACCAGAAAGAAACAGAAATAGAAAAAAAGAGTGAAAAAAAAAACAAAAACGGTCTCACCGACTGCTGGTAACACAGATGTTCGCAACATACGACGGTTATAAATGCAGTTAAGCGGGTTTATTACCCGACGAACTAGTCGAGTATACGATCTGTCTCATCTACCAATTGTGCAAAACACGAACGAACGCGATGAGGAGCAACTTGACACCAAATGCACCTTAAATGAAAAAAATGTGTACAAAGTAAAAAAAATATTTATGAAGAAAATCGCACTTTTTTTTTTGCTGTTTTTGGTCCAAAAGGGGGGTTTAAATAATTTTTTAACCGTAATTTTTGAATTTCCATAAAGGGCTCCTGTGTTTTGTTTTATATTTTGAATTTCGCTTTTAAAGAGTTATCTAGTGACGAATTACGATTTTTTTAAGGGTATTTTTGAGGTCGTTCTAAATTCCATATTATATATTCTAGACGGTTTTTTGCCACCCAGGATAATCGCTCAGTTTAAAGTTGTAAATTGTCACAGATAGAAGTTTAATTGTAATTTATGATCCAATTTCGGTAAGTCAATCCGTTTCCGAACTACTGTAGAAATAAATATTTTTGTCGTTTCTGAACTATCTTATTGGGATTCCGTATTTTATAGTGTGTACGGAATCTTAAAAACCGGTATAAATTTACTTTAAGAAATTAGATATCATTAGAAACACGTTTTTTCGTGCATAGCCTATCATCAGCTAACTGCATAGAGTACACACTTTATTAAAAAGTATATAAATTGAGTATTTACTTTAAATTTTTAATATAAATTTATACTGATTTTTGTTACTAAGGTGAATAATAATGCCTTGCTGCCACGTGAAGTATATTCATTTCAATGTAATTAAAATATTTGTCTTTTTGGTTTTTGCACATTTATTGAACTTAATTCATTTTGAGTATTAATAAAAACTAAATTTAATTCAGCTAATAAGTTAACACAAAATTTATTATTTCTGTAGCGGTACGAAGTTCGCCAGGTCAGCTAGTATATATATATATATATATGTATATATATGTGTGTGTATGTATAAAATGGCGAAATTATACCCTGCAAAATTATTACAACGATGTGCTCCAGCAATGAATTTATTTCAGCTAACATTTGCATTTTAAATGGAAAAAAATTGAATTGGGTCGAAGTCCGAAAATTGCGAGCCGTTAAAGAAAGAAAGACGAAAAAAAAGTACTAATTTGTTGCTGGACTATTAAGATCTCGCATTCGATTTTTAACAGTGACGAAGGTAAAAAATTAATTAAAAATAATAAGCAACTGTAGTTTAATGATTAGAGTTGGTGATCGCGTAATACTTAATACCGTAGGCCGAAAAAACAAAAAAAATGAAATTTAATATTTTACAAATTTAATAAATGTATACAATTCTTCGGAGTATTATAGGCGGCAAAATTAATTGTCTTAGTTATGCGTTGGAACAGATTGGTTTAGATAACTACAATATAAAACTGATAAAGAACCTAAACTGGATTCAAATAGCATTTGTGCAGATTGGGAATAATGACTCACAACGGATTCATATCAAACGTGGTGTAAGACAAGGCTGCGGGCTATCACCATTACTTTTCAATATATATTCAGAAATAATATTTTGGGAGGCTTTGCAAGAAAAGCATATAGGAGTAAGAATTGGAGGTGAAATCATAAACAATATTAGATACGCAGATGACACAGTGCTGATAGCAGTCATTGCCTCACCTCCAAGAATTACTAAATAGTGCCAATGAAATAAATAAAAGATACGGGTTTTAAATTAATATCGAAAAGACAAAGATGGTGATAAGTAGCAAAGAAAGATTGGGAAATATACAGCTCAAATTATCAGGAAGAAACATTAAAAAGGTGGCCCGGTACAAATATCTGGGATGCTGGATAAATGAGAAAGCAGACCCGAATGAATAAATAAAGATACGCACAGCGGCAGCAAGAGATGCTTTTAGTGATTGGAAGAAAGTACTAACATCTAAAGACCTCAAGATATCGCTGAAATTGAGAGTCCTCAAATGCTACATATGGTCACGTCTATTATACGGATGCGAAACATGGGCACTGAAAACGGCAATGATAAAAAAACTAGAAGCCTTCGAAATGTGGTGCTACCGAAGAATGCTTAAGATCTCGTGGACGGAGAAGATAAAAAATTCAGAAGTACTGCTGCGCATGGACAAAAATCGGGAACTGGTGAATACAATAAAAAAGAGGAAACTATGAATAGAATACGTGGGATATATAATAATACGTGGCCCTAGATATCAGCTACTGAGAACAATTTTACTTATGAAGATCGAAGAAAAAAGATGAATTGGCAGGAAGAATACGACATGGTTTGAAAACATAAAAAGTTGGACAAACCATTCAACAGAAGAACTAATTCATACAGCCAGGAATCGGGGAAAATGGAAAAAAATTATCTTCATGTCAACAGCTTGAAGTCCGATGAGGATATAACACCTTAAAGAAGAAGAAGTTATGCAGAGGGAGAAATCGTGATTTATTATTTATCCGCTACTTCAGGTAAAAATTTAAACACTTCAATCAAACACAGTGCAATCCATTATTATATAGTAGAAGATTCTTCTATACGTCAGTCAAATGTTAATTTCTATTTTTTTACAGTCTTCGTTGTCAAAATTAAGCTGAATAATTACGGAAAATGTATAATGTTTAACAATCTTCAAGACTAAAAGTAGATTAAAACGTCGCAAATTTGAATCAGAAAAAGAAATATATATGTATTTATACATAACTTAGCGAATGTATCAATTTAAGTAATTATAAATCACGACATAATCATTTTACAAATACATCTAATACTAATACCATCCGGAAAAAAAAATTAGTCAATAGTACTACAGTGGAAATCGTGCCTTGAAATGTGATTGTGAAAAACCACGAAACCGGTGTTTTAAATTTTTAGCAAATCCTTAATTGCCCTCATTAAATTATTAATTATTGATAAAGAAGCTTGGTTAATATCGCAGACTGCACCAGGTAAATTGCGATCGAAATACAAGAATGTGTTAACTATCAGATAGAAATAAAGGAGAATACGTCTAATAAACCGCACTCATTTCATTACTCCTTCATGCGTGTTCATGATCAACAGATTTCGGACTGCCTACACTAGGCACGGGTAGTAACTCCAAACACCGACAGAGATATATCTCAAAAGATGTAATTTAATATATCTCAACTCCGAAAGAACAACGAAGAAATGCCATTCAGGACATAGTTGGATTTACCTCTGGCGGGGTGTTTTAATATATCACAACTTTAAAAGGCGCTAGCTGCACTCATGCGCACTGTATTCAAGGACGTTCTGTTACGTTGGGGTCATCTATTAATTACATGAGCTGTTTCTCTTTCAATTTATATCCCTTCTCTCCTTTTGGTGAGATTTAGTGAGATTTAGATTTAGTGAGATTTAGATTTAGTGAGATTTGGTGGGACCTCCCCAACTTCACGTGAGATTTACACTATAGTTGTTAAAGGATTAAATTTAATAAACTCACTCCATAGCCATTCGTGTACTATACTCGTTTTTGTTTATTCTAAAAACTCTGAACGTTTTTTTTTACTTTTTCTTTATTCTCGAAATAAAAGTTTTTAATGGTCATGAGATTTTTAACCGGGTGAAATGGGACACTCCAAAAGAAGTAAAAGAAAAATTTAATAATATTTTTTTCTATTATCTATATAATAATGTATATTCTTTAAAAGTTGACGTGAAATTTTCAGTTATCCTCTCCCTTCAGTTTAAATGAGATTTCGCTCTGGACACCCCCCATAATTAATGGATGACCCCTTTGTGCGTTTAGAGTACTACGCAGAGTTGGAGTTGACTACGCAGGAGAAGATGTGTTTGAGACTATACGCTAAACGTGAAATAGATAACTCGGTCGGAGTTAGAGTTGAAAAGCGGATATCTCTCACATATGTATCCAAGAAGTCCTTAGTGGAGTTGATTTGCGCATCTCTAGTCTACACCATATTAGTACACAGAAAACGGACAGTTTTAGTATCGTAAACGTATATATTTATCTTTTCATGAATAAATTTATAATTACGAATGTTTCAGTTTTTATACTTGAGTAAAATTAAACAATATAACAAAAATATTAGACCGGCTCATAATAATTATAATAATAATACCTAATATAAAATTAATTACGCCACGTAGAATTTTGCGCAAATGGATTAGTGTTCTAAATGCGATGATGCACCCTTTTATATAATCGCTGGAAGAAATAGTATAAATCGACCGAACGATAAATAGTGCTGGAGACTGTAGGTGTACATTGTTATCACTTTTATTATTATCATTTATTCGGACTCGTTAATTATGAACATTGATCCAACATAATGATAATTTTTGAAAATTTTAACGTGCGCCAGCAAGATTCGAATACAGGCCGCTTTAGTTCAACATTAGCCGTACAGTAGACTGGTTACGTTTTTTTTTTTTTTTTTTTAATTTCATGTAATCGCATTTTAAGCGAATTTTTTGCCCTTTAAATTTTGCAGAATTTCGTGTAAAGTTTTTATATTTGTTAATTATTACTTGTTTATTAACCGACTTAAAAAAAGAAGGGAGTATTCAATTCGATTGTTTTTTTTTTTTTTTTATTTATTTTTTTATGTGTGTTACTACAGAACTTCCTTCTAGGTGAACCGATTTTGATGATTCTTCTTTTATTTAAATGGTGGTGCTTCTCATGTGGTCCCATTTTAATTTGATCAAGATCTGATCGGTAGTTTTTGAGTTATCCTTAATAATGCGGGGGTTGAAGCTTTTTGGATGCTTTTCATTCATGATTAGTTTCAACGTCAAGTTAGATTTATTGACTTAAAATATTATAAATTTGCCAAATTACTATGGAAATGTAGATTTTGATGTTTTCACACCGGTGGAAATGCAGTTCAAAATAAAGAAGTCGATTTTTTTTAAGTATCAAGCATGGAGAATAATGTGAAAAAAAATTGATTTTTAACAAGAAAAAAATTCAAGCATAACGTTAAAAATTGTAAAATAAAATGCTTTTTAACAAAAAATAAATACCGACACTTCGAGGTTTATTATAAAAATGTTACAAATGCACTAAAAAGTAAAAAATAATTACTCCCGATAAAAAATATATATCAGAGTGATATAACACCTTAAGGGTGATATCGTAATTCTTATACAACATTAATACCTTAATTAGAGTCGGCATCAAATTCATGTTACAATATATAGGAACAATTTAATGAACATTTAACGCAGTTTTTGATTATTATTATAATATGAATTTGATGCCAACTCTGAAAAGTATTAATGTTGTATAAAAATTACGATATCACCTTAAGTTATATCACCACTTAAGTGTTATATCACTGTGATATATATTTTTTATCGGGAGTAATTATTTTTTACTTTTTAGTGCATTTGTAAAATTTTTATAATAAACCTTCAAGTATCGGTATTTATTTTTTGTAAAAAAGCATTTTATTCGTTCTAAACACGCTATTTTTGTTTTGAATAAATTCTTTATGTTTTTATTATTTGTTTTTACGTGCGCATTAAGCTTCGAATTTGTCTTCTTGGAAGCCCTTTAATTAAATTTCTAAACAAAAAAAATAAAAAAATGTTTAGTTAGCAGCTATTCAGGTAAAATTTAGTCATCGCGCCACTGAAAAGATACACGTCTTTCATGACATCGGTTATTTAAATCCAGCAGACTTAACTGAAAGATGTACCGGAAATATCGATTAGAAAATTGTCAGTATATTTATAAATAATCAGATATGATTAAATCGGCGTAAATCTTCTAAATGTCGAAAATCACAAATTATCTTGTTGGGGATGGGGGGCAAAAATTTGAATGCTTGAATTTTTTACACCCAATGCGCACAAGAAAAAAATCTCCTTAAACTAGAGATAAATCATCTAAATTAAAATATCGTATTTCTAAAATTTTACCGGTACCCACAAATTTATCAAGATCTCATATTTCGAACAAATGTAGTGCGCCATAATTTTTTATCTTAAAAACAAGTATATATGTACAATCATTTTGTAGAATTTTTATTTTCGAACAGGTTAATTGAGGCTGTAGAATTTTTAACCTATTTGACCCCATTTGCGACTTTTTTTTTTTCGTTCTCTGCAAAACACGCATACGTCAAACAAGTTCCGGTAAATAAATGTATATTCTCTCCGGCGGAGTTATAGGATCTAATGTGTTGGATTCGAATTTTTATAAGATTTTCGATCATTTTAATTGAATGTTTACACTTCAGAATTATGCTAAAACTGTTTTCTCGCGTTAAAATGAATTGCACTTCAATAAATAGAAGAATATTTTTTTCTTCTTTCAATCAGATTTTTCTAACCTTCTAAGTGTACTAACACATCGGCTGATATTGAGCGAATTTTCAAATTTTAAAAACTATTCCAAATAGAGACATCCATGTTATAACCAAGAATATCAATACGGAAAATAACATGGTAACGAAGAAAATAAACAGAAAAGCAGCGCGCCATCGCAAATAAAGCCAAATAGGTTAACGAGACCGTATTCAGACCTCTTTTTATTTTTATTATTTGTTTTTTTTTTTTCTTAAATTTTTGGACACATCAGTTATGGAGATTATCCAGCGCAAGTGAAATTTTTGAAACATGCCTAATTAACCAATGCTGTTATCTTTTTCGTGATCCCACCAAAATTCTAATTGTTTCTGACTCCTTGAGCGCCCTTAAACTTACATCATCCTACTTTCCGTCCCCGTCGTGTGATCTTATTATCCTCTATGTCCGCTTCCTTCTTTATAACATACGCAGTAACCTTGCCACTCGAATAGAATTTCTTTGGGTTCTTAGTCACATAGAGGTATTCACGGAAACGAGGAAGCTCTCTAGCTCGCTTTACTATTCACAATGGTCACTTCTACGAAAAGTTACTTCCTCCAATCTTATTCCCCTATACAAAAAATTTCATCGTATCATCTGGTCTATCTCATACTCCTATTTTTCTAATCCGTTCTCTCCGCACCACTGTATACAATCCTCTCCTCAGTCTCGCGCCTGGTTCAATTTCTTTCCTTCTATCTGACGTCTTCATTCGCTTTTTTCTTCCTTCATCTATATTCCGTTTTTTCAGATTCTTCCTCACATTTTGGCCGCTTCATCCGGATGAGCCTTCCATCTGCGATGCTAACCTGCCCCCGTCTCTCTTTCTTGAACGCTCTCTTTTCTACTACGATCTATTACAACTCAACCTCCCCACTCCTATTAGTGCTCCTTTCATACTCCTTCCCTTCCAACATTGAATATAGTGCCTTTCCTTGCTTCCTTTATAACTTCTATCTCCAATAGAATTCATATTTTTAATAATTTTTCAAGTAGTCGTTGAATTAATTTAGCCCAAAGAAGAAAAAAAAACAAAACAGGCCACGGTAACCGACTTATTCTACCTAAACTTAGACACGGTTGCCTAAATTATATCGCATCGGTGCAATATCGAAAAGTGCAACATTACGCGCCACTCTGTTTAAAATGTTTCCCTAACGAATATTTATTCTAAACTATTCCGGTTTCAGGATACTCCTAATTTATAAGGTATAAAATTAGTGCAGTTGTTTTTAGGATTTCTCCTTTTTACTTTTTTAACAAATGCGCCGCATCAATATGCAGTAACGAAGTTTCAGTTTAATTGTTGTTACTTCAGTATCTTCTCGCTGAAGATTTTACATTCCTAATAAATTCACGACTGTCTGCAAATTTTACGCGATATTTTAATTAATGAAACTTCTCCCCGCCATATAAAAGGCTGCAACTGGTCGTCCACACGATAGACTTAACTTCAGATGTACGAGCATTACCACAAAAAATTCCCGTCATGATTTCCACTTCATTCAATCCCCCATCTTTATACGATGGCAAACTGCACTTCCTGCGCTAGAAGACCATTCGTTTACTTTTAATGGATCTCAACGCATTTATTATATATCCACTGTCACACAGCCGGTTTTTTTAGTATTAACTTTAAGACCGTATCATTCGAGTTTAGCTAGAATTGATCGTCAAATGGATAGGATGCGGCGACATGACCGCGCAGTATAACTAGACTAACAGGTACAGAAATTTCCGTAAGTGCTACAGAATAATAATATTGAATGATTCGATACGAGTTTTGTTCTCTCGCGTTCGTTTCGGGATATTACGCTAGTGTTATCTTCGTAACAATCTTTTGTATTCTTATCGCGGTCGCTGCATCGGATGTTCCGGCGCTGTCGGTGAGATTATTCTAATTTTACATTACTTCGTTATCTCTTTAACTTGCTTATTTAAAGTAGCTGGTTATTTAATCTAGTTAATTTACAGCAGCCAACAGACATTCGCTTCTTATCAATAATTTATATCGGTGGGAAAGGTTGTATTCGTTCCTCACTAACAGCGGCTATTAGTAAGAAACTCGAACACAGTCTTAACGAAAAATTGCCCGTCTCCTCGTCCGAGATATGGGTCCTCCAGGATCTCGTACGGGGAACGAGTCGCTTAAAAGTGACACACACACCTTCTTGGCTCCAACTGTGCAAGCAGCAACAGCAGCAATAGCTAACATGGAAATAGACAAGCAATTGCCCCAGCAAGGTAGCAGTGTTAGCAAAGGGGACTTCACGACTTGTGATACTAAAGACCACGCGAATACATTATCTGCGCGAACGGATTGGCAAAACGTTAAATCAAAAAAAAGGTCGCGTAGAACTGGAAAGAACGGTAGAAGTAGTAGCAGTGGCACATCGACCGAACTAAGTGGTGGCAACACCGCTAAAAAGAAACGATTTCCCCCCGCAGTAGCAGCAACAGTAGCTGCAATAACAACGAAGAACCGATTTTCCTGTTTACAAGACCAGCAAGATGGAGACGACGCCAAGGATGACGACGACTCTGAGCATAATGGTAACGAGAACCAAGGAAATTCCACTGGCGAGGATAATAGTAATAGTGTAGGAAATAGTAAACCTAAAGTTCCCCCCATCACAGTGTACGGGGTAATGGACTTTCGTAAAATGTTTATTGATTTAACAAAGCATGTACATCCAAAACAAATCAAATGCCGATCGATGAGTGATCAAAGAATAGAGGTTAGAGTCGAGGAAATAGACGAATATAGAAAATTAATTCGTTACTTCAATGATGCCAACATTAAACACCATACATTTCAAGTTCCAAAAGAGAAAGGTTTCAAAGTGGTGATACGCAATCTGCATAATTCTATTGAGCTTGATGACATTAAACTTGCGCTACTGACTGAAGGTCATAAGGTTAGGCACGTAATTAATATTAAACACAGGGTAACTAAAGAACCTTTACCCATATTTTTCGTTGAGATCGAGCCAAATGAGAATAATAAGGAAATATATAAACTGAACTACTTATTAAATATGCGTGTTAAAGTGGAAGCGCCATATAAGAAGAACATCATAGCACAATGTACCAGGTGCCAACGATATGGCCACACAAAGACCTACTGCAACTGCGACTTCGTTTGTGTTAAATGCGCTGGCAATCATGACTCAAAAAATTGTACCCAAGCAATGAATACACCAGCTGTTTGTGCACACTGTGATGGACCGCATCCAGCCAACTACAAGGGCTGTAAAATATATCAAGACCTTATAAACAAGAGATACGGGGAGAGTAGGCAGCAAAAAAGAATTAACCTTCCAACTGTGGCGTCATTCAATACTGATGTAGCACCTCCAGCTATAAACAACCTAAACTATCCACCTATGAATATTCGAACTGTCGCTGCACCGCAAGCAAATTCAATACCTAACCAGGTAGATAGAGGTGTGTCCTTCGCACGAATGGCGGCTGCACATAGAAACAGAAAACCAGAGGGAAACCAAATAAGCGAGTGCAGTTTGAGAGACGTAGAAAACATGATATCGAGCATGATAAACGAAATAAGAAATATGATGATGGAAATGATGAAGCAACAAAATGACATGATAACAAACATATTACATACAATTGTTGCTACACTGGCCCAAAAATGAAGGATTTGAGAATAGCTTCGTTCAACGCTAATGGACTACTAAGACGTATACGAGAAGTAGAAATGTTCCTACATAATGAGAAAATTGACATAATGTTAGTCTCGGAGATACATTTTACTGATAAGAGCTATGTTAAGATTCCAAATTATACCGCTTATTACACAATGCATCCAGACAGCAGAGCACACGGTGGCGCAGCGGTAATAATTAAAAGTAATATAAAGCATTATGAATTAAACAAATATCAGTCGGAACATCTACAGGCGTCATCAGTAATGGTGTCTGATAACAACGGATGCGTGTCGGTATCCGCGGTTTACTGCCCACCGAAACACAAAATCAAGAGCGCAGATTTTGTCAAATTTTTTAAAACATTAGGAAGTAGATGCATAATAGGTGGAGACTATAATTCCAAAAACACATATTGGGGTTCGCGGCTAACTCTTCCCAGGGGACGGGAACTAATGAATGCAATGAAGTGTTGCAAATGTGACGCCATATCAACTGGAAAACCAACATACTGGCCTAGCGATAGAAGGAAAACCCCGGACCTTCTAGACTTCTTTATTGTCAGAGGAATCTCTTCAAATTACATGGCCATAGATGACGATTTATCGCTAACCTCGGATCACACTCCCATAATTTTGACAATCAGTGCTAGTATAATAATGAAGAAAAAGGCAATGACGCTTACAAATTATAATACAAATTGGACACAGTTTGCAGATGAACTAGAAGAAAACCTGTCGTTAAGGATTCCACTAAAATCACCTTCAGATATAGAAAATGCTATCGAATATATTGCCACCAATATATGCTCAGCAGCACGGGCATCAACAATGGAAGTTAAACCGCATCAACATGTGCAAAATTATCCTAAGTACATAAGGGAAGCTGTTCAAAACAAACGGAAATTGAGGAAAATCTGGCAGAGAAACAGAGATCCACAAATGAAAAATCAACTTAATCGTGCTATTAAAAGAATAAGATTTACATTACAGGACTTAAAAAACAAGTCATTTAATAGCTACGTCAAGCACCTGTCGCCCTCACAAGCAAATGGATATAGCTTGTGGAGGGCTACAAAGCAAATGAAACAGCCGAAGCAAGGCGAATCTCCAATACTTAAAAAAAGTGGAGAGTGGGCTAGGAAAGATGAAGAAAAAGCTGAGGAATTTGCAGACTACCTAGAAAAGGTATTTCAGCCGCAAGCTACAAACATTGGTAATAATCAAACCTACTGCTCATGGGAAAGAGTGAACTCGCCATCCATAAAATATGTGTCACCAGGAGAAGTCAAAGCAGTAATAAAGACTTTAAACCCAAAGAAGGCCCCCGGCTATGATCTGATCACACCTAAAATAGTAAAGCAATTACCTCGCAAAGCAGTAGTATTGCTAACCTACATATATAATGCAATGTTGAGATTGTCATATTTCCCGACACAATGGAAACTTGCGCAAATTATTCTAATACTCAAAGAAGGTAAACCACCGGAAAAAACAGGGTCCTACAGACCGATATCGTTGCTGCCTGTTTTGTCAAAAATATTTGAGAAGTTGTTGCACAAAAGACTAGTGGAAATAGTTGGAAACACGATTCCGCTGCATCAATTCGGGTTCAGGCAGAAACACGGCACTATTGAACAGGTACACCGTATCGTCTGTAAAATTGAAGACTGCTTGGAAAAAAAGGAAGTCTGCACTGCTGTCTTCCTTGATGTTGAAAAAGCCTTCGATACTGTGTGGCATTCAGGACTGATGGACAAATTGGCGAAAATACTACCTACTCCGTATTGCGTGCTGCTGAAATCGTATCTGCAGCATCGAACATTTCGGGTCAAAAGTGGTGAATCCTTGTCGGCAGTACGTGAAATAGGCGCCGGTGTACCGCAAGGTAGCGTACTGGGACCATTACTATATGTCATATACACATCTGATGTACCAGAGGTTGAAAATGTCGACATCGCCACGTTTGCAGATGACACTGCGCTGGTCTGCTCCGCTAATGACTTACAGGAGTGCATTACGAATGTGCAACATGCGGTCACAGAAGTGGCATCGTGGTTTGACAAGTGGCGCCTTAAAATAAATACGATTAAGTCAACGCACGTAACATTCACAAACCGTCATATAACTTCGGTGCCAAAAATCTGTATCGGTAATAACGAAATACCACAAAAAAATACTGCATGCTATCTTGGTATACACATGGATAACAAACTAACTTGGAGGCACCACATAATGATGAAACGTAAGCACTTGGACATCAGGCTCCGCAATATGAACTGGCTAGTAGGAAGACAATCCGAATTGACGATGGAGAACAAGATATTACTCTATGAGATGCTATTAAAGCCAATTTGGCGGTACGGAGCACCGTTATGGGGATGTTCGAAACACACTAATATACAAATCTTGCAACGATTCCAAAACAAAGTACTGCGTATGATGACAAACGCTCCCTGGTTCATTTCAAATAAAACGCTACATACCGATTTCGACGTGAAGTATGTTTCCGAAGTAGTATCAGAGGAGGCGACGAAGTACCTTCGTCGACTGGAGAATCACGATAATCCGCTAGCGATCGCACTGATGGACAACTCCGAGGAAGTTAGGCGTCTACAGAGAAGGAAAGTTTTTGATTTAACCGTGTAAACGTGCATTTAACTGCGTAAGCACCAGAAATTGCCCACCAACGGGTGGTTGCATTTCTGTCACGCTGGCCTCTTCTTAGTCATGTTCTTTCCTGTCCCTCTCCCTCCCAACCTTCTCCACTCTGCACCTTCCATCCTATCCCTCCCCCTCCTAGCCTTCTCCACTCCGCACCTTTCATATAAAGATCTGCTAGATAGCCTGTAAGGGCTAGTTGTAGAAGGGAAAAAAAAAAAAAAAAAAAAAAAAAAAATCTTTAAGAGTTTTTTCCTGATCAACATAACTTTGCGTGCAAAGTATATATTACGAAAAATATCAGGGAAGATCCAGAAAGTTCTCACTAAATTTGATCATATCGGAAACTTCTTATTTCGAAAGTAGTATTTTACAGCAGCATCAGTCTTATTTTGATTCCGTAAATTAAAGGTGAAAGAGTACGCTAGGTTCGATTTTTAAAACGCTTAGCGGGGCTGAAGAAAATTGAAAATTTTTCTGCTTTCTTTGGTTCATTAATCAATCGTTTGATGTGTTTACATTTCTTTCCCCTAAAAGTGTTACTATGGCTCTAGCGAAGCGCCGTTATATTTAAATAAAACATTTTATACGTGTTTTCGTTTTAACATATTAATTAAAACACCGACAGAGGGGGGAAAAAAAAAGAAAGAAATGGAGGCAATGACGGTTAATTGTCAGATAGAATTCTACGATTATTTGGTATTTAATATTAAAGAATATAGGCGCAATAAATCGTCGTAGGAAGTTGTTTTTTTTTTATGTTTGCTTAACTAGCGGCCGCTTACTTTTTTTATATTACGGCGTCTAACTTTGCTTCTTTTGTTTTTAATTTAACGACTCGTAGGTCGTGCGTAACTAGCAAGGTGATTGCAACCCCTCATATACATATCCTTAAAGACAAAAAAAAATTCATTAACGGAACATTTCGAATGTACCAAACCTGATATTTTTCATTGAAGCTAAACTTCCGACGCAGGAAATTCTTGTAATTGGCCGTTGCCAAAAGTACCTGTAAACTAACCAGATGTGAAGTCTAATTGTCGCATTTGACACTCGGACTGGTTTTCCAGAGTAATTTATTTGTGAACTTCTCTAAGCAAGAAAAGATTAGTTTGAAAGTATATAATAAAGAATAACGTGTTACAACGTTGAAATTTTGGAAGAACTCAGCGATCACTCTAGAAATCGCCGCCCAGCAAGATCTCTCTTCAAGCCAAAGAAGTCATGGTAGTCACATGGGGCGAGATCTGGTGAGTACGATGGATGTCCAAACATGTCCCACCGAAAATCCAGGGACATCACTTGAGCTGCAACATGGTAAGGCTGCGTGGTACCCACCGCATGGCCACCTTAGCCGTTTGCAAATGTTCCGAAAAGATGCGATAGATAGAAAAACGATCGGTGCTAACATACGAGAATCATTTCGCTATCTCACGGTGAAGATAAGATACTGCATAGCGGTGACCTTCGTCCAGGAGAGTGCGTACAATGTTAATTGTTTCGTCGTTCACGCCATCAGGAGGCCGACCTGTCCGTTCTTCCTTCTTCAAATTGTTTTACCCAGCGATGTGATTCTTGTTATCACATTTTTGTCTTCATACGCTGCACATCAACATCGATAAATTTCAGCAACAGGAATCTTTTCAATAGTTAGAAAATTCGATAACTGCACGTAACTCACATTTGGACGGCACAGCTGGTGTCGTACTCATCGTTTCTTCGCTAATTTACAACCGATCGTTTCCAGCCTTTGAGAATACATTGTAGTAACCTTGAGAAACATGCCTACTCAGTTTCATCGCTTCAGTGTTACCGTAAGTGGAGAACGAAAATGTGTATACTTAAAACGACCTAAGTATATATATATATATATATATATGTATTGTACATATATATGTGTATGTATATGTATATAATAATTTCTTAATTACCTAAGAGATAAGAAATGTTTAAGATATCATCGTCGTTGAATTGAAAGGCCTTCCGAATGCATAAGTTTAAGCGGAATAGAGGAGGTTTACTTTGAACTGAAAGAATCATCGCGAGCTGCTCTCAATGGTAAAGTGTAAAGTTTTCTTCAATTTTGTTTATAAATTTGTTGGCGCACAGAAAGCAGTTTACTTTTTGTAATGGTAATCATTCGCGATGGCGTATTCGTAGGAGCTGGTCACAGCCGCTTCGGTATTAGTGAACAATTGTAACTAAATCGGTGGGAGGCGGCCGGTTGTTTAGTGGAGATCGGGGTGCAAAAGTTGACGCAGCTATTTTAATATAAACCTTTTAGCGCCATTTAAATATCCGACGTAGCGATTTCGTGTTCATCAAAAGTTTATAATTTACTTTGCTTCAAAAGTTAAACATCGGCCGCCGTGAACGGCAAACAGCGGCCCTCAATTCCGGTCGCGCTCACTAAAATTTCCCTAATGCCACTCAACCTGCGCACTAACTACATTTCACTTAATCGCCTCGATATATATTAAACGTAGACCTTGTTCTTTTCCCTTCTGCGCCTCGGCTACCACTGCCATTGTTCGATTGTTATTTCTCGAATCGACTTCAGCTTTAAATTTGACATTACTTTCTCATTTGAAATTCTCCGAAAGAAGAAACGAACGAAAAACACTTGAAACGATACGGTTGCCGGTGCCCGAAATTTATTTTCTTCGACACTCGCGATGACGAATTTTATCCGAAATATCGGAATCGATTAAAATCGTGTTCCGCCAGCATTGATTTCAAAGCAACCACTACAACCTAGATCGATTTTTAATAATTCCACGGAAGATAATAATAATAATAATAATAATAATAATAATAATAATAATAATAATACGTGATAATAATAAACCGTGTGCGCAGCATCATCTTCCGTGCAAATAGAGCTACTGTTAAAAATAACAGAATTAATCGAGATATCGGAATTTAGATTGAAAAAAGTACGCATAAGCAAAAAGGAATACTCTTTAATTGGCTGTAAAGAGTGAAATACTTAATTGTTCGTAACCCAAAGAAGAAACATATAAATCATTTTTGGGAATTCTGCAGATTACTAAATTAGATCATAGAGATATACAATATCAGCCGAAAATAGCTTATCTGAAGACGTATTTAAACGCTGTAGACGCGCACACGGTGCCGATCTCGTTCGGAATAATCAGATTGTCACACACTGAACTCGAAGAACCTAATAGGCTAATTCTACCGGAACTTACCAAACACCGGTTATTACATCCTAATTCATCTGTCGAAAGGATAAATCTTCAAGAAGCCAATAAGGAGGAGGCCTGTTATTATTTCTCCATCCAAGTCAAACGGAAGAACTTGAAAAATATTTTCATTCAATCGAGCATAAGGGGGCAGATAGCCACTCAACTTATTCAAAAACAGAACACAAATATAATTATTAAGTTTACCAACTATTTCTGCGCATAATAAAACGGAAAACAATATTAGCAGAAACTATTATTTATAAATGTTCTAAAAAATTAAAATATTAAACACCGGTATTTCGCAGTAATTAACTACGTACGTATGTGTATATTCATGAGTGACCTAAACGAGAAAGTACAAAGAGCATATGATAAAAGACCAAGAGATAACGAATAATTTTCATGGCATAAATATTGTCCAGCCCACCAAGCAATATTGGGGGAAGATGTGCATTACTCGAGCAATAGAACATACAAGCCATCAAGAAATAACGCACGCAGAATAAGAGCTACAAAATAGAACAGTTAAATTATACCGAGACAGAAATATTCTTACAGACCACAAATTGAAATTCACTAGAAATTAGGTACTGCTCCAATTCCCAAACCATTAACATTCTTAATAGACACATCTATCCTTAATGACAGTAATACTAATCAAAAGTTTGAAAAAAATAAATGCAAATATAGAGTGTAACCTATTGAAATGAAGACGGCCACAGTAATACCGCTCCTCGTAATGTAGGTAACTGAAACCACTCTAAGAACACACTAACGGAAGATCCTAAAACACCACAAATTCCAACATTTTTTTTTTTTTTTTTTTTTTTTTTTGTTTTGGGCGCATCAACTATGGATCATTGCCCAGACACAATGGGAAGAAGAGACAACTAACTAGAACCTAATTCGATTGGAGACAGCTGAAATAAAGGAACCAAAGACAAGAACAACAGACTGGGAAGGAAGGGACAAGATGTAAGACGCACAGTAAGGAGTGGGAAGCCCCAGCTTTATAAGGTGAAGATAGAAAAGAGAACGCTCCGCAGAAAGAGCAGAGCATTCGAAGAAAATGTGATCAGCATCACAGACAACTGCTTCATCTGGATGCAACGGACAATGAGGAGAGGGAAGCAAAGAGAAACGACAGCGTGAAGAGGGCAGCAGTGTGTGATTAAAGCGTAGGCGGACAATAGAGGAAATTATAAATCGTGGAAGAGAGGGTAACTCCGAGAACCATGGATGAGAAGGAAGTGTAGGTTGGATTGAAAGGTAGAAGGAACGATTGTTGGTAAAAGAAGAAGGGTACGCATCCGACCAAAATCTAAAGTGAAGCTTCTTAATTAGGGGTAATAGATTAACAGCCGGGATTTTTTTTAAATAGAAGCGAGAACGAACGGCAACCTGAGCCAAAGCATCCGCCATTTCATTACCCTCGATGCCTCTGTGACCAGGAACCCACAGTAAGTCAATGTGTACAGAATGATGGAAAGAAAGATTATAAATGAGAGATCGTATACGAAGAATGAAGAAGTCAGAAAATTCCAACATATATTCATCATAGAAAAATAATTCAATATTAAATACCGGCAATAAAGGAAATTCTTAAGTTGATAAAATATAACGAATGTGACGATGTTATCCGTCGCAAATAATAGTGTTGCATCGTCATATATATATTAAACCCGAGATAATTTATAACAATAGTAATGATAATGGAAATAAACAAATACTCGGTCCGAGCAGAATAATTGTACTAATCAACTTACAGTCGAATATTAATAGATTAGATACTAAACGAATGCATATCATCGACCTTAAACATATTTTAGATGAAACTTGAAAAAGTCGCTCTTCCTTGACTAGTTCTCAAAAGAAATTTCTACGTATTATGGAATGTCAACTAAGCAGTGGAAAATCATCCGGACAACAACGATAATAGTAATAGTATTTAAATGCGGTGAGATTACATCATCAGAGTTGAACAATTATGCGAAAAATATCGATGGAAACTTTGAAAATGATCAACATATTAGCGACTTTCAGTTATAATCTGATCAAAATTGAACTCAAAACACTCTGCATATACAGCGGTAATCGAACATAATAAATATACTACAATACCAGATGATATGACTAAAAGAACAGTAATACTTAAGTATAGGTACATGGTAATTAAAATGATTCAAATACGGAAAAATTGTCCCCACTGCTTACAAATAATGTGATAAAAGCTACTGAAACAGTATTAAGGAAATTCCAAACTATTATAAAAACTTTAAAACTTTCAAATTTAACATCGATATGTTTATATTTATAAAATACATTTTAGGTCGATTTCCCTCCTTCGAATTGCTAACTATAGCAAAAAAAATTCAATTTGAAAATTTGAAATCTTTGTATGGTCCTTCCTTTATAAATCCGCGGTCCTTATACTTGTCTATTCAATCGCTTCCACCCTCACACCCTTGGTTCCTAGAATTCCCACACCTTCGTTATTCTACTATATCCTCTCTTTGTCGCCTTCGCTTTGGTCACAATTGTCTCCCTGCTTCTCTTTATCGGTTTTCTATTACTTCCCTTCCCCTCTGTCCATTATGTGTAGATAACACACTCGATTGTGACGCTGATCACATTTTCTTTGAGTGTGCATCTTTATCTTCCGAAAGATTGGTACTATACTCAGATCTGCTATCCTTTAATATCCCCACGTCGTACTGTGCTTCCTTTATCCTCGCCTTTCCCTCACTGTCTGTTGTCCCTGCTATTGCTAAATTCTTGTCTTTAATCCGCGACCGTATAAACATTTAAACAAATCCCTCATCCATTTCTTATCTTAATATTTTGGTTCCCCCGCCGCCTTCACTTGGTGCATTGTGGACCTCTTTGCTCGGATGGTGGCCATAGTGGTACTGGGTCAAGGTGGTGTGGATCTTCCGGAGTTAGTATGAACGCTACGCTATTTAGCGATCATGCTGGCCCCTTCCGATGTGGAGGATCTTTCCTTTTTATCCTTAATATATCGTAAGCTCGTCGTCCGCAGATGCCGTTTGAATAATGGATAATCAATCATTTTGCTTTTCTGGACGGGAATTGCGAGCACTGCTTTGCAGTCGCAAACGTAGGCGAATAGCGATGCCTTGTCTCTTGCCTCATCGGGCACTGTGGGCACTGCATTGCAGTTGCGGCCATATTATTGATGAGGATCTTTTTGTGGGCGCAGCCTAACAATCGCAGACATGGATAAAAATACTTTTCTTTTAAAGCTGGTCAACTGCGCATTTAGTTTAAATATATATAATATATTATAATCAGGTATAACGGCTAACAAGACATGAGAGCTTTCCTTTCCTTTAAGGTATCCTGTATATTTTTTCGTCTACAAATTTATTTCCCTTCGGACTGCTAATTGCACGAGTTCTAGTACCGATCTTTTTTAACTCCCTTGCTGGCTCTCCATAGTAGTTCTGGCAGTTTCCACCTTCCTCGAATAACTTTCTTAGTGTCCTCAGTTTCCTTTTGTCCTACGTTCTTCCTAATTGATGGATAATCGCCCATAGCTGATAAGCCCAATAAAAAAGTAAAAAAAAAAAAAAAAACTCTAAGTACTTGGGTTTTTGGTTAGAAACTTTTATGCCGGCCACAAAGCAGAGATATAATATAATAGATAACAATAATAAATGAAATCTAATCGAAATAAATTTTATTTCAATAAAATAAAAAACATTCGCAGATAAAAAAAAAAAACCTGTTCATCCACAGGTATGTGCGGCTAAGATTTAAATGTTTAAAATAATAATAATTATAAAAATAGTAGGAACAACAGTAACAATAATAATAATGATAGTAATCAGATCAAATTGGTTCATTTATTTACAACAGATAAATTAATATAATTAACTTATAAAATGCCTGCCGATGAGCGGAAAGGTGCGAATAATTGGTTAACATTTGAATTCATATTGACTTTAGTAAATGGTGAGAATTTATAAAAGGAACTACTCTACTTCTCAACATCCAATTTATCAAAATTCGTCATATACTCTGATTCGAAAAGCGGTTTATTAGCCATCTATTCTCCCTTCCCTAAACCATCGTCAGATCCTATTATTCTTTATATTCGTTCCTTAATTTATAATTTATTAGCATCCCGTTCTATGCTAATTGACCTTTTCTGGATTCCGGGCCACTCCGGCATCGTTGGTAACGATCTTGCCGATTCGTTGGCATGTCTAGCTGCAGAAATGGCCATTTAATAGACAGATTCCCCTCCTAATGTCCCTGTCCTCTCTCTTATCGTTTTCACCATGACTTTTGGACTAATCTTTATCCGTCTCTTTTCTCCAATCCTAACTCCTTTTACCTTGCTATACAACCCTCTCCACCCACTTCTTCCTGGTTTAATAATTTTCCCTGCATCAGCCGTTCTGTTATTTCTTCCATAATTCGCCTCCGCTTTAATCACAGTCTGCTTCCTACCTCCCTCTTTCGTTTTAATATTTTTCAGTCTCCCTTATGTCCCTTCCATCCTCCTATCTTTCTAATTTGCTTGGCCTTGGCTTCTCAACCCCTTACTGTGCCTACTACATTGTTGCTTTTCCTTCTCCTTCTGTTGTTCCTGTACCTTCATTTCTTCTATTTCTAATCGCTTCCTGATATAACTTTCAAATCCCTACGTTTCATTATTTGTTCGTCCTTTGTATTGGGTAAATGTCCTGTGTTGACGTGCCCAAAGAAAAAAGAAGAAAAAAAAAACACTACTACTTTTTAATCGTCCAGATTGTACATTATGCTATTGTGTGTGTGTACTTGATAATACAAAATTATCGTTAAATTCGTTAATAATAATAATAATAAAAATGGTAATAAGTACCAGGCTTTGGTCAAAAACCGTGCCGAAAGTTGGTCGTGAAATGATTCGGTAAGTCTATAGAATCGATGGAATTAGAAAAACTGTACTTCTTAAAACAGTATAATTAATCAGAAGGATCTTAAATGAATTAATGAATACCGCAGGAATATGATAAATTTCCGGCGGCCTCAAAACACCAGTAGGAAGTATTTAAATTACTTCAATATTAAAATAATAATCGTAATTAAATGTTACCGAATCGCTTCAAATACGTGCGTATGAGCATAGCCCGAGCACGGGAAATGGTTGGAAAAAAAACCAGAAATTTACAGATTATAAATGCAAATAACGGTAAATAAAGGCAGGTTGAAACTGCGTTTAAAAAACATACACACACACACAAATTCGATTTCAGACTGCAAAATAAAAAGCCGGTATCGCGGTGTAAGAAAACCAATTATTTGTATCTTCGTATTTTCTCCTAAAATCCTCGCATCGCGTAATAGTTCAATCAATGGTACTATTATTATCGAGAAAAAAAAGAAGCTTTCGCAATGCTCTTCAACTGATGGTTGCTGTATACCACTCCGTCAACTATTAAAATTCCGACAGTATATCGCACTGACCGGAACCATTTTCCGTTCCATTTAACCGGCTAGAGCTCTGCACTCATCCAGGTCACACGGTCGGTGCCGCTTAAAAATGTTAAATCTAGCGAGACCCGTTTGAAAATTGAAAATCGCACCGTCATAAACATGTGGGGTTTCATATCTGACGAAAAAAAACACTCGGCCATGCAACAGCGAAAGATTCCTGTTACTGTTCCAGGTATGATTAGAAACAGATCATAGCTTGAAATTTAATTATACGTTTAAAGAACTATCAGTATTTATCGTTGCTATTTCATAACTATCCGTATGGAAAATTCGTCATCAAAAATCCGATTGCGGATAAAAAAAGTTAAAGAATAATGGAGGAAATATTAGTAGCCGCGCCTTGTTCGGATTTATTTCGAACTTGCAGATGAATAAATATATCGTGCATTACAAAAAGACACGATAATTCACACACAATACGAAAGTTACAAGTGCATAACTCTCGATTTTTCTAATCTGAATATTTTAGTATGCGTTATATTTCCTATTCACCATATATATATATATATATATATATATATATATATATATATATATATATATATATCGTGATAAATTTGTTTCATCGTTCGCATTAAACAATACGTGTGTGTGTATTGTTGCTTAAATGTTCGTGCAACTCGTGAATATTCTCGTTGATTCATCTGCAAGTTTAAAATGAATCCGAGCAAATCTCGATCGTCGGCTGTACCTTATCACTAAAATGAACATTGGTCATCTCTCCTTTACAGTTGTTTGTTTCGTAGAATTTTCTTTCGCAATAATTATCTAAACCGCTAAATACCCCTAATTCGTGAATTTCATCAAAACCATTAAAGCCGTTTCGGAAAATCCAATAACTTATACACATACATATATATATTTATACATATACATATATATATTTACATACATACCTATATAAATATATATATCTATAATTTTATTTTTAATAATCTCTACTTTTTAAAATTAATCCGTATTAACCACTAATTATTAAAATTGAATTCTAGAATTTTCTCTGAAATATTAATATATAGTTGAAAATGAAACCTTCGGAAAAAAGTCAATAAAAAGGATTTCAGTGGTACCACTATAATAACGCTGTTATTTTTTCGGATGTTTGAAGAAAGGTGGCAATATACTTAGCTTTCAAGGGCGTCGCCAGCCGATGGGCCAGAGGGGGGCAAAATGGTAGAAAGAGGATATGAGTTATAGGAACAATAAAATTTATAAGTTGTAAAGGCTTAATATTTTATTAAACAAGAATAAAATCTTAATTAAAACATAATTTTCGTGGGTTTCTGGCAAATTGTTCATGATTACGCGCCTATGTATGGCCAGTTGATTAAAAAGTTTCAAGGCTCCAGGGGCAGCTGGCCCCCCGCTGGCGAAGCCCACGTTATCTTCAATTTTTTATCAATAGTTTCCGGATTTTAATGATAATATTGCAACAAAAAATTTTAAATAACTTATAAACACACTAGATCGTCAAGTTCGGCTTAAGCGGCGAACACAACTTTTCAGAAAAAAAGAACATTTTTTTCCGTGAATTATTTAGCTTTTTATTAAAACAATAACTCGCGTTTATTTAGTTTTAAGTTGGGGAGGGGAATAAAAAAAATAAAAAAACAAGCTATTTAATATGTGCGCATACGCGTATATTTTAGCTAGTTGGTTGGGTAGTGGCGTTTTGTTTGAACGGAACCCAGTTCGAATCCCGCTACTGCATACTGAAAACACAACAAAAGTTCATTAAGCTGAGTTAATGTTTAATAGCTTATGAGTCTAAAAAAAGAAAAAAAAACGTTATATTTCGATCGGATTATACATATATATATATGTATATATTTATACTCGTATATATTTAGTTGATCAAAAAATATAAATATACAATAATGTTATGCGGAATTCAAATAGCGAATAGCAAAAAATATAGATATACCAAAACAATTAATCGAAAATAAAGGGCTCAACCTTTCGACTTCCGTAAAACTGACTTTGATCAAAAGAAATTAATCTTTAACGCATGCACATATTTAAACCACTGAAAGTTAAAGTTACCACTAACGGTAAGATGAACTAATTAAATTTTGAATAAATTAAAGCCGGGAGAAGTTAATTACGTCTACTAATATTAACGAGTGTATTTGCATTCTGCCCTATGGCTATTTTAAAGCTATGCACCGGTAATTATTGGAATTCCAACACGGTAATGAATTTAGTTTAATTTTAATTTTCACTTAAAGAAAAAAAAAAAAGAAAGTATACCACTGATGATATAACGCGTATGATATTGTGGAAGTGTTTAAATCCAAAGAGAATAGATGCCAGTTCGTTTCAACTTTTGCGGCGATTCACCTTTACTCATTACTTTGGTATAACCAACATTAGTCAATATATATATATATATATCAGATAGCGACTTGATGAGACAATTCTCCCTAAAACCTACGTCACACTTTGATTTGATAAGCATCTCGGCTACATTAATTTCACTAGCCGCATAAAAAATACCGCAAAGTTTATTGCAGTTATATATATATATATATGTATACTCGCTAAAATGCACATTATATTCGGAATCGTCCCGAGTCCAATCAAAAATTTATCCATAATTGTATTTAGGGTCATAAAACGCGGACTCTTTACCTCCATTTGTATTGGCAGAGACTTACGGAATAGAGAATTTAATGAGAGAATGTTTATTAATTTAAACGGCGGACTAGACACGCGATCATTCATGACTTTTCCCGAGGATTGTTCGAAATTCGACAGGACAAAATATAAAATTCACGAATCTTATTCAAGATGTGGAATTAAATTAAAAGAAAGTAATCAACAAAAAAATTATAATAAAAATCATGTAACACCATTTAAAAAAGCGGCGACGAGCCTTTTTAATATTTTTTCATTATATTTCGATGTGAAATATTAAATGTACTCGTATTTGTGGGCGGTACTACGATTCGTGTGGAGAAATTGAGAAATTTAAAGAAGCATACATTTTCGCCGTTATGAGACACTAGATTGGAGATGAGCTGAAATTCAAAGCTGACGACGGAAAATCATTGGCATTGCATTCGGTTACTTGTAACCTAAATTGAAACGAGTTAAATCAATTTTCAGCCATCCGTATTTTGAATTTACGACTTAACTTTTTTAAATTGTATTCGAAACGTCCGCCTTTCGTCGAATTGTCAAATAGCTCAGACGTATGCCACTTTAATTTTATTTATAACGCGTTTTTATATTAATACGAGTTTCAATATAAAGTACACCCCCATGGGTCATGCGGGTTGCATGTACACTTGTATTTGTGTTTCTAGGGATCTGGAGCTTAACCGGAACGGGGCGTGTGTCCACCGGTGGCGAATAATGGAATGGCCTGCAGATGTGATAAATTAGTGTAAATTTTAATATTAATCTAAAAATATAGGCGCATTAATAATTTTCTAATTAAAATATCCGCCGCCGTTCATTGCACAGAAGCGTGCAGAAAAAGAAGTTTCGAAAAAGATTTCGTTTCGCTTTTATTTTTATTTAGTCTAGATTTGCTAATTATATGCAGAAAAAGTTACCGCGTTATTAATCGGATTATTGAAAAAGTCATAAAACTATTCTTAAAACGTCGATGATATTCCGTAATGTAATTGTTACGAAGTTCGTCGAAATTCGTCGTTAAAAGTATTTCGTTAAATTTATTAGCGTTTCGAGATATTCCATAAAATCTGAGAGAGGTCGGTTTGCCACCTGAAGCAATTACTTGCAGATGAAAACTTCCAAAGTTTTTTCGCTGATTCATTCCTCTGTTTTCTATTTCAACGAATTTTGTTTTCTAGCAATAAAGTGATTAAATTTTATCATAAAGAAGAAGAAAAAAATGTTTATACATATATATACATACATAATACAATTCACGAATTCATCGAGTTCATTGTAAGAATGTGATAAATATAAAGTGCTTGTAATTTTCATTTTAAAGGATAGAAAAATTAACTCGAAATGTTTTTATTTATTAGAAAACTTTTTTTCGTTTTCACACACACACACACACACGCGCGCGCGGATTTTGTCATTATCAAAGATGATACCGAGTATCTCTATAACTAATTTTTCCTAAGAAAAATCGTTGAACATTTTTTGTTTTTTTGCATTAAAAATTTTATTCAGCTATTATCTACTTGAGATTTACCGGCGTACTTAAAAACAGCAGGTATTACAAATTAACGGACCGTTTGTATGCTATATTTCTCATCGAAATGGCCTGCGATATACCGGAATAAAAAAATAATCGACGATAAAGATATTTTTTTCGTTTGTCGTAAAATTTTATTATCGGCGTTTAACGCATTTTCCACTATCTGGCATCAAAATTGGTCTACATTTTTGTTAACAATAAAAATGCGAATTTAGATTCTTGTTCGGTGGTACTTTTTTATTTTTCGAGCAGACGTAAAAGTCTTGTATGATGTGCTATTTTAACCGTGATAAAAATTAGACGGAGATATTAATTTTTAGGCAATGCAATTCATTTTTTTTTTTTTTCAGTCAAGTAATATTTGTTGTAAGTTTAAATATTCCATAATGATCATCTGACACTCTGATAAATACTTTTCGAATAAAATGGTGAATTTTAAAATTCAATACACGCGTATTTGATGCAGAAGAAATTTTACATTTATCATTTTTTAATATGGATTCATGTAAAATTTTTATTTTCTTGCGATAATAATTTGCAACCGTTCCCCTTACTCTAGAAGATTACACGATACGTTAAGTCCGGCTCATGAAAATCTCTCTCTAAGTGAATCGGAAAAAGCGAGAAATATTCAAACAGTTAAACGGAAAATTGAGCTTTCTTGAAAACTACGTGCACGGACACAAGTTTGACCGAATTTAAAATGATTCAACGAGTCGGTTATATTTTGTTTCCTACGATTAAAGAAAATTTCATCGGTGGTTTGAAACTTTTAGGTAAAGTTACTCTGAATCTGCACACTGCAAGACTAAGAATCATACAGCCCATTTTATAGTAACTGGAAAGTTATTATTATTATTTTTTTTTTCGGTCCAAGTATTTTCTTCAAATATGGAACCCTAAAAATTAGAAAATTAAAGGGTCCAAATTTAAAAAAAAAAAAATGAAAATCAAGTTTTGAGAAAACAAATGAATACCTCCTCCTTTTTTGAAGTCGGTTAATTAAAAAAAATATTTGCAGCTTGTTTTATAGCAGCTACGAAAGTGACTTTTTTCTAAACGGCGTATATTCATCCTGTATCGCAAAAAAACAAAAGTCCAAAGGTTTTCAAATTTACGGAAACCCAAATTTTGGAAAATATGCATCTAAAACAATAAGACCGGAAATTTTAAAAATAGCTCTTTCTATGGAAGCTGGAATGCAACATTTTTTTTAAATGATGTATTTTCATCTTTGGAATATAAGAAAGCTATGAAAATTTAAAATTTATACGTATAACTCGGCCCTTCGGTACTCGGAAGGGGCAAGTCCCCTTTACCCCCAGGTCTAGTTCTTCTATAATTCTTATAGAAGAGTAAACTTTTTCATTGGCTATGCCGTTCGACAAAATTTTTTCGTTACATAAAATTGTGACATTTTTCTGGGACAAAATTCGCGATAGGACGCTTTTCCTAATGATCCCTGGTGTAAAAATGGCATAGCCATTAATATATATATATATATATATAGATGCACATGATAGACGTAAAAATGTTATCCCAAAACGTATCACATTTCTGGTCATGGTATTTCTCCTCTATCACCAACTCCCATATGACAAAGTATGGAGTAGCATAATCCGTGTTGTGCAACTCCACTTTGAACCCATTTTTTAAAGGTTTACTGCAGCTGAGACTATGATTTCTTTTGTCTCTTCATTCATCGTTGTTCCAGTATTAATTCAACTGTTAGAGATTAATCTTGGCGTATAAAAAGTTCCAGCGGTCTTCTTAAGTCAAAGTTCAAAAAAACGTTTTATAAAAAGTATGAGATCGTTGCAAATAATTGACTGAAAAACTTGCACACTCGTCTATGTTTAAAGAATTAAATTCTGGTTAATCTTCTATTTTTGTACGTATTTTCCGTTTGCGAACTCTTTTAAGTTATATAATTCTATATCGGCTATAATTAAATGTCTTACGAACAGTCTTCTGCTGCTTTGTGTAAACACTGGCTTAGGAACGGTCAGTCTACGTATAAAGCTGAAGCTGAGAATATTACACTGTACAATGAGGCTAGCAAAAGAAAGAGGAAACTGTATTAACGTAAAGAAGCGACTGATCGGATAGCCGATCAAAAGAAAAGTTTAATCTTTGTTTTTCGTTTATTTTGTTTTCGTTTTTCCTTTTTTTTTCCCCCTATAAATTTGCCATTTCGATGTTGCAAAAAAGTTTATTCATAAAGAGTTTCCTTCCTTGCTCCGATCAAATTTTTCTCCTTCCTACTTCTTCCGATATTTCTCATTTTATTTTAATTTTTTTTTCTTCCTCGGCGTTCCTCGTTCGTTTCTATTCCGTTTTGTTGCTGTAAACTTAAAAGAATGAAACCGCAAAACCGATATTTAGGTATCGAGCTTAAGGCGGTAGTTGCCCTCGTACTTTTGGCAAAGTGGTTTTTAAGTCTGAGAACGAATTCGTTCTATATCCATTCCTGTGCTTTGCCGTGGGTCTCCTTTTAATAGCTGGTCGTTCAGTGGACCAGGTAGAAAACGGTTCTAGCTGCGAAATCGGAAGACCTATTCGTCGTTAACCCAGTATAATAGCGAATTTTAAATTTCTCTTCTATCTTTATACATTCATATATATATATATATATATCCTATTTTCGTGTGTGTGCGCATGTCTTCGTGTGAATAGACGTTTTATTCCTGTATTCCGCTTATAGTACTACAGGATATATACATATCATATATATATATATATATATATATATATATATATATAAAGTTTTGAAGGAAAGAAGGGTAGCTGGTTCTTTCTTAAATTTATTCCTTTTAGACCTTGGTTCATTTTTGTTATTTCTTATTACGGCTGGTCTTTTTATCATCAAAGTTATATTACTTTCGTTTTTAACATAGTTCTACGGCTACACAACATATTAATAGGCGAATCTTTGTCGAAATTTCCGAACTGATTCGATCGTCCCGAAAAACGAAGTAGATTTTTTAATAAACGAGCCAAAGTTCCTCTTTTTTCTTCACTCTTTTTTTCTCTTTTCTCTTCCAATAAGCAGATTTATATTCAACTTATTCGTTATTTCGAATTCTCATTCAATATTTCCTCCTTTGAAAAGTTTTTAAGCTTTTATAGCGCATTTACATAAATTGCTATTTGCTTATAACAAATTATCGCCGAGGTCGTTTAGCTTCAGTTTTACGTAAAAATCGCGCTATTAAAATTTAACGACTAATACGAGTTGTTCTCAGTTAAATATTTATTTTTTAGCCTAATTCCTTTGAAACGTTATAATAAAAGTTATTCGACTGGGTTCGATTTTGAGAAGGAGTTATGGAAATTTCGAATGAAACAGTATTTCCGCTTTACCTATACTTCGCATAATTCTTCCGCTTTCGATGCGCTTAAAGATTTCGCATGTCATCGTATCATCGCGTGAAGTAAGTTCCGCAAAGTGTCCGTCACTGGAATATCTAACATACAATCCGTTTTTTTTTCTTCGCGACTTTCATCAGCAATGTTGCGGGAGTAACTCTAATTTACTTTTATTATGTACTTCTTTTACTTGTATTTATTTATTTTTTAACTAGAAAGTAAGTTTCAGTTACGATACGTTTGAAATAATTTAGAGATGAATATCATCGACATTTATACCATGTTGTAAGGTAAGGTAGGCCACGTATATTCTTGATAAGATACAACGGGCATTGTGGAATTAAGCTTTTCGTAATTTACTAAGTCTCTCGTGGATCTGAAGAGAACATTTCTTCTGTCGGTTGCCTTTACTTTTCCAGACTTTTCTGCTATAACCATTGTCCGGTTTCAAAGCAGGTATATTATACCTGATGATGATAGCGATTCGAGTTCGATTCGAGATACCGTGCCTTTTTGGTAGCCGAACAATTAATCCTTATTATGGATCTGCAGTGACTACTTTCACGTGGTGGAGCGTAAATAGCGAACCTCTCTATCGGCCAGCAGCTGTTATTTGCCTTTAAGAATAATCCTTTTCGAAGCATATCCCAACTATTCGAAACTATACTACCTACCGAACGTAGCAGTACACTCTCGAAGCCAGCAGAGGTATCGCCCTCGCATTCATTTGTAATTCTATCCTCTATTCATTAACTTGAAATGTGTATGGCATCAGTTTGCATACTTACCATTATAATCAACGTCTCTTATCTGATCTCCAGATCTATTATGACAAACTTAAATTGCTCTTTCCTGAGGTATTCCTGGTAGACTTTAAAGCTCAGTAAGTTCGTTGGAAATTCAACTGTTAATCGAGGGAACAATGAAAATACAAGTGTCTTTTTATCGAATTGGTTGCAGTTAAATAAATAGTGGTTAACATCTTTCCTGAAATTTAGTCCGTAATAACCGGACAGTGTTCGGTACTGGGATAATTTAAATCCATTTTAAGAGTAGCCAGTAATGTATAGCCTATATGCGACAGTTATAAATCTACGAGTCATAAAGAGAAATGTAATAAGATCAATAGGCGGACGAGAGACGGCTGTACAATTAGAAAATATTTACCATAGAACATTAATCGTTGCGTACATGTACCTCAACCAATCCGCATTACTGACCTTGGTAACTTTATCTAGAAGGTTGCGAAGCCGTCGACGAATGGAAACATGAAAATTTCAGTTGCTTTCTTCATCGCTTTCATGAAACGCATCGCTACCTCATAGATTTTCACGGGTTTCGTTACCGCGCAAACTAACCCGAATGATGATTTTTTGCGACAAGAACTTTTTACGTCATTATAAATAATCAACAGGCCTATTCACGCACAATAGAGATTAACCAGGAGCTGTTTTTTCGATCCTATCTCGCGTATTTTACATCTTTTCGATTTCGCTAAGACTAGAAGATATTGAGAGCGTGAAAGGTATAACGTTCGCATGCATTGTCCGACTTAAAGGAAAAATTCTAAGCATAACACCTTGGCCGGAGTTGAAGATTGTTCGTTTTCTATAAAAACTTTACAATGCAGAATTAGTAGTCGCCGATGAATCTTCTATTTGAAATAGTCAAGTTGCGGCACCTTTTCTTGTGCGATAGAGCCAAGTTTTTTTTTCGCACTGAAATTCAGGATTAATTATTTAATTCGAATTTACGGTACGGAAGTATTTTTTAACGAGAAAAGAAAAAAAAACGCCATGTTAGGAAATGTAAGCAATACAAAGCATTAAGATTTATTACATTTTCCTTTTTTAATAACTAGCTGTAATGACATTTTTAGTGTACATTTTTTTAGGTATTTGCTTGTAGTGCTTCGTTTTCTGTACCATTTGCTAAAGCTCATTGCTTTTTTTTTTCTTTTTTTTATTCTCGAACTTCGGAGGAGCAAGATGCCGTCTGAGAAATGAGCTGTTCCTAGATATAATCTGTAATAGTGTTTTTTCCTCTATTTTCGATTAGAAATCAATCTGGTTTTTAATAATTTCATACTAGAGAGGAAGAGAGGGAGAGAGAGAGCGCGAGTGAGTGACAGGAAAGCTCTCTCTGTTGATGCACGGTACTAGCAATGTACGTCGTTTCTGACCGAGTTTAATTAGACTCTTACTTACATCTTAATTTCTTTGAAGCGGTATCTACTTTTCGAACGAACAATTATTAATATCCGCATTCGCATGTTGCGGACGTAATCTGACTTTAGTGTATTAATGTGTCTCTATGTCTTGGAATGATTCTCCGTTCCTTCTTTCGCTGCGTATATCTGACTGAAATTTATGTTGGGGGCAGCGCAAGCTCCGAAAATAATTTTTCAAAGAATTAGTACGAGACGAAGGAAATTATCACTTATTTCAATAGTTCCATATATCCTTTCCATTTTACAAAAAGAACATATTTCATTTTACTTCTCAAGTGTGTACATTGGCATGCACAGCTTATTGTAAACCGTTCAGTTTGCTAGCTGAAATATATACGAAGATGCCTCTACCTGTAAATACGTGACACTTAATTTGGAAAATTTTTTCGCGACAACTTTTTTCAACAGATAAAAATACCAGAATAGCACGCAAACGACGTCAACAGATGTTACAAGATAAGAGATCTCTTTTGTCGAGCTATACTAATGCAAAAGAAAATTCTCTCCGAAACTGAATGTCAAAATTCGTTGAAAATTAACACTAACAGCCGAATGTGCGTATGACATATTCGTATTAAGTATTTCTGGATCGAGCGAATTCGCAGTTTTATCGGTAATTCATGACACCTTTAAGCGTCATTGTACTAACAGAAATAAATAGAAGCGAGTTTGAATTAAATTTATATAATATAGCGGGATAGATTGCATTACAAAGACCAGAGGGGTATAACGGAGGGGGATATTTGTGTTCGTAAATGATAATTTCAGATGTAATATTCTGGAGGTTAAAGATAGGCCAAGCATGGATCTGGTGATGGTAGATATAGATATGTGCGTTAACGATTTTTCACGTTTAATTGCTATTTATTGATCACCAAGTAAAAATGTAGGCGAATTCATAAAAGAAACCGCAACGCTTTAAAAAAAAAAAAAAAAACAACTAAATAATAAGAATAATTTTTTGATATGTAGGGATTTCAATATTAATTTACACTTCTTCATAATGCTCAAACGGAGAACTTACTAAACGTAATTTACGGGTCAGGAGGGGTACAGCTAATAAGTGGAATTACAAGAGCAGAAGATTGCATAGATAAAAGAACTCAGTCATGCATAGATAATATGTTTATGAAGTTTAAAACTAACGAAATTACTTCGGGAATAATCAATACCAAAATATCTGACCAATTGTATCATTTGTAGTGCTTTTCGTATAGCGAACCGGAAAACAACTTATTATAAAAATCCTCTAAAATGTGTTTTTGAAGAAGGAAGACTGCAGAACCAAATTAGTAATTATAACTGGAGCAAAGTAGGTAACTCCTCAACGGTAGCAGACGTATATCATCGTTTTCATTCAGTGTTCCAAAACATATGTAAAGATTGCAAAGTGGATGTGAGTGCGGGGAAAAGGGGATGTAAATATAATCCTAAAAACGAATGGACGAGTCAGAAAATAATTAATTTTATGAAAATCAGAGATCAATATACATTAAACTCAGTAAAGGAAATATAACTAGCGTGAGGTATAAAAATCTGTTCAAAAAATATCGGAATTTAGTTAAAATAGAAATAAGAAACGCCAAGCAGAAGTATTATCAAAGGCAAATAGTGATGTAAAACAATGATAGCAAAAAAAGCATGGGGTATAATCAATAATATTGTTGGTAAAAAAAACAAAAGGACAGTAGATGATTTCAGTACTAAACATTTTGGGCATAGTTCAATAGTAGCTGAACAATTTAGCGCAAACTTCGTACGTTCGATAGAAGAACATAGACACACATGTGACATTCAGTTATTGGATACTAACGTCGACAACTGAAATATAGCCTCATTCTTCATTCCACTTGCAAATGTTTCTCAAATAGAAGAAATAATCAACGATCTAAAAGTTCACAAGGCAGCAGGATGGAGCGATATTAGGGTGAAAGTTATTAAACAAAACTTAAAGTTGTTTACTCCTATTTTCGCCTGTATGGTCAATCGCTCTATAAAGAAAACGTGCATTCCTGATAGGCTCAAAAGAGGTATTATTAGACCGATATATAAGAAGGGGGCTCAAAATCAATTCTTGAACAGTATATCGGAAAACACTAAAGAAATTACGCGGAAAAGAATAATTTGCTCTATGAAAACCAACACGGATTTAGAGAAAAAAGATCCACCGTAACTTTACTAAGAACGTTTGTAAATGAGATTGAGAAGGAGCCAATTTAGAATTACCTTTATAGACCTAGCTAAAGATTTTGATCTAGTTGACCATGACGTGCGTATTAAAGATTTAGAAGATACGAGCATTGTAAATAATCAACTATTGTGGTTTAAGAATTATTTACAAAACAGGAAAAGCGTAGTAAAAATTACAGGTAACATTAGTAATGAAAAGGTGAATCGATATGCAGTAGGTCAGGGTACAATAGTGGCTGCTATTCTATTTCTTATATACACGAGCTCATTATATAAGCACATCAAAAATGCAAAGGTTTATGTATTTTCCGATGGCATCACATTATTAATGGAACATAAAAATCTAGAGATGGCGGAAAAATTACTGCAGCAAGATGTCAATAATCTCAGTAAATGGGCGCATGACAGGAGGTTACGTATAAGTGTAAATAAATCAAAATTACCCCATATTCGTAACATCTCTAAACATATGAGTCATCACCCGGGAATCAGTATACATAATAATGAATGTTTGCATGAACGCTACGGGAATAAAATCACTCACCCATGTTCATGTCCACCTCTAGTGAATGTCTCGATCACGATATGCCTTTGTCGATCCACTCCTAGATGAAGGCTTTCCCCAACATCTTCCATCCATTTCTGTTCTGTGCATTCCTCATCCAGTTCTTTTCAGCTACCTTTACTGTATCATCCTGCCAACGCGTCATTGGTCTTCCTTGCTTTCTTTTTTTGTCTATTGGCCACCATTGCAAGACACGCTTCGACCATCGATTTTAAATATCTAGGCCATTTTGGCCTCGCAAGGGGCTGTGCCCCTTGATCCCTCTTGCTTTCATTTCTGTCTTTTTCTCTTCTATACTATGTATAAAATTATCAAAATTTACAACGTAATTCTTACTGGCATCAACACAAAAAAAAAATAACATAACCACAAAAACCCAATTCTAACATTTAACTTTCATTATATTAAATTAAGACATTTTTTCGTTATATTTTTCGTTACATATTTCATTACATAAAATTGTGACATTTTTTAAATTCTGGGACATTTTTTCGAATGGGGGGTAGCCTAGGAATTACGTTTTAATTAATATATATATATATATATATGGATAAATCATTGAACTGGAAAAATCACATATGAAACTTAAATTCGAAAATGAGACAGTCAATTCCAGCGTTATATAAACTGAAGACGGTTCTTTGATAAGGGTCATTACGGATATACTTTAATGTATTAATAATGTCTAGAATTTTATATGGGATCCAAATATATTATGTGAGGCTACGAAAACGGAAATCAATAAAATAGGTAAGATTCAGAAAAGGTGTTTGAAACTTATACACTACCCCATTGGAAGCGGAATGATACTACATATCAACCTGGTGGAAGAAAAATAATTAAATGTCTCCCAAAATGCACTATTATTATTACAGACTACTTGAATTTAAATGCAATAACGTAAAGTTACCTTCCAGATCAAAAATTCGACTAACAAGGAATCAAAGTAATACTTGTTACATTCATCCTAGATGGGTAAATCTACGAATCGACAATACAAATGATTCGGTTCTAATTAAATTAATGAGTACCATAGTCACATAATAAACGGAAAAAAAATTGGTGTATGGAAGAGGGAAGTAAGGAAGTGATTGAAAGCATGGTGCAAAAATTAAAGAGTTTTGCTGCATCCTCTTTTCCCTTTATTATTATTGCTGCATTTTTCAGGGCTCTTTTAGACCATCTATTTACCAGTTTCCTTTCTTTTTCTTTCCTGTACATTAATGTATGTGACGTCTAATACGTAAGCGGCTCCTGTGTATGGGTGTATTATTGTGCTATTCATATATATATTTGCGTCGATTGATATATTTTATTTTTTGGTTTAATATGTTCGATTTAGGTAGTAAGAATGTTTTGTAGTTTTGTTTACTAGAATAAACGATAATAAGAGTGTTGGGCACTCACGCAACGGGCATACTTACCCAGTGAGACCCACAATTTATTTACTAAATAATGAAAAAAAAAAATTACTTTTGCATAATAAAGTGTTCTGACCGGGGGGGGTGGGGGGGGGATACTTTTGTTGAATTACGCAGGATTCTATAAAGTTCAGCGTGAGTTGTTTCACAAGTTACCGGAAATTCATGCCGATTACGCAAATGATGATACGTTTAGTGACTATTTAGCGAATACTTAATAAGAGCTGCAGTATTTTATAGTCTTGTTTCTCTTCTACATCAAAACGAAGCTGCGAAACTCGGCTGCAGACACGATCGAAAACGAAAATCACAAGTATTAAATGAATCAAAATCGGTACAGGTATTTTTTTTCCTTTTCCAATTCGCGCTATATTTTTTCTTTCCAGTGACTCTGTTTGATTACGTTCTTTTTCTTAATACTGGTTTTTCCAAAAATCTTTAAAATATAACTATTTCACAAGTTTTCCTATTTCGAATTGATGTCATGAGGTCCGGGCATTTCAAAAGACGCTATGGTGTTCCTGCATTTATTCTCGTCTACACGCATCGCAATTTATTAATCGCTGTTTTTTTTTTATTATTAGAACGAAGTTCTTTTACGCGGCTTGTCGGTAGGCGGAGTAAACTGGCAGAAATGGTTAGGTTACGAAAAATCGTTATGCGTCCTTCAGGCGACTTTCACTCTGTTTCTCTTTCACTCTGTCTCTTTCTATTATATACGCGCGCGCGCGTGTGTGCGTGTGCGAGTATCGAGATTCGAGTAGCAAGCATTGTGCGCGGTCAGCTGTATAAGCTCAATTCTAAACACGTGTACACTTTATTGAATTTGAAAATTGGCGCGTTTTTTTTGTGCGACGTTACCACACTTGAACGAGTCTGCTGGTTTACTTATTGTTTTTGTTTTAATTAATTCATAAAGGGGATTCATATTGTGTCATTATTGCAATTTTATAATGGAAAGACGAGAAATTTGCAGCAGGTATAAATAATGCAAACTTAAAGAAGTAAGTTAATACATCATATAACTTAATACAAGTATTTACTGTTTACATCTTCTTCTTCATCCGCCGTCTCCATTTTGAAGGTTGGCGATCCACAATTGGAATTTATTTCTATCAACGGCTGAACGGAAAAGTTCTGTCGAGGAACCACTTTGAACCAGTTGCTAAGATTGTCCATCCATGAAATTTGACGTCTTCCTCTCAATCTCTTTCCCGCAATTTTACCTTCAAGTAGTATTTTTAGAATGGTATGCCTCGATCCTCTCATGACGTGTCCCAAATATTGTGTAGCTTCCGTTTTTTTTTTATGGTTTTTACTGTTTACAAATATTTAATATACATGCGATTCGAGTGTTCAATATTTACAATTTACTATTTATGTGCATTACAAAGAGATATAATAGTGAAACCATGTGCTCAGCCTTAAAAAGGGGTATCGAAAGAAAAAAAAAAATCCCATTTAGAATTGGAAAAAAATCTTAGTTCCTGACGGAGGTCCCCCGACCGCACCATATTTTTTCCTTCTTTTCGATTTAGGTTTCTCTCAGATTTCGTTGCGAACCGATTTAACATTTTCCAGTCGATCCATCCGAGTTTATCGCCTGAATTCTTTCCATCGCAGAAGTATGCCTGTTATTATCTAGTTCCTGTCGTTAGTGTCCGCCTTTCCATACTTCAGTCATCTTCAGAAAGATTTCCCTCGATTTTAAAAAGCGTTCTCTTTTCTTGGCCGTGAGTTGTATCGGACCTCGGTCGTACTGACATCCGGTGGTGCTGCTATTCTACGCACACTTTGTTTAAATCGATAAGAATAAGTCCGCATGTTTCGTTTACGGCTATAAGTTTTTCTCCGCCCGGGAGGTACTTTTGGGTTTAATGCGGATGATATCAATTTTCTGAGAATGTGCTTTCCTCGCCAGCCTACAAGGTTGATTATTTTTTGCGATGCATGGAAAAATAGTTTTACCGTAATTTCGAGATATCACCATAGATAGCTCGGAATATACTTGAAAAACGTACGTGGTAATAACTCATCGGTTTAGTCGGTAGAATACAGTCAGGTTGTATAAAGTGTGGGTGGTAATGGAAATGCGCGTTCCCGAGTATTTAATTATCGGTAAATATATGATTTTTCTTTTTGTTTAAATAAGTTGTGGGTTTCATAAGTATTCCGGACACCGTTATTATCGTTTATTAAAATATTACATTCTTAATTATTATATAAATTATAATAGTAATAAACCTAAATTTACATCTATCTAAATAAACATATATATATATATATATATCATATACAGTACGCACAATATAAATACACATCCATACACAATTGCATGTAGCTTTCAAAATCACATAATGTTCTGTGAGAGGTAAGAGCAAGGAAAGTAATGAAAAAAAAGAAGGAAATAAATGCATAAATGAGTAATATAAAATGAAAAGATTCGGGATGTAGCTTGATTTTTAATCTTTGCACTATTCTTTCAGCTATTTCCTTACTTCCTTTTTCCACACACTAATTCCTTTTTCGTTTAATGTGTCATTGTACTTAATAATTTAATTAAAACTGAATCATCTATGTTATCAATTCGTGGTTACATTTATGTAAAGACCTAAACGATGCGCGAATGGAAAAAGAAAGTAAGAGAATGAAATTTTTGTATAACAATTTTAGTTTTAAATTACGCGATTTAATTTATGTCTTTACTTTGGTACATAAGCTCGAAAAGTGTCACGAAATGGAGTGTTACAGTAAAGCGTTTATGTCTTTACTTGGATACGACTGATTACTAATATTTTCATGTCTTTAATTTGGCACATAAACTTGAAAAGCGTCACACAATGGAGCGTCACAGAAAAGCATTATGAAAATTTCATGTCTTTATTTAGATGCGACTGATTTCAAGCTGAAAGGTCTGTTTCTCTTTATCGATGAAATAAAGCTGTCCGATTTACCGATCGTAGTCTGTGATGATTTCAACATCGATTTCCGTTTGGACGAGGGATTGCGATTCCGTCAATTCTCACGAGTGAAACGTCGTTCGGTTGTGAACTGAATAATTCGGTGGACCTCCTCTCGACAAATATGACGTGCATCGACGGAATCTTTACTCGAAACGTATCGAACGTACAAACGTTAGCTTACGTGTCGTACTTTTCTCATCGTCGGCCATTGCTTACTATTGCTAACTCTTTACGATAATGATGTAAATAAAGAACCTTGTACTAGCGGTAGTTAGTTGTTAAATGTACATTTTTGCGCATACGTTGCAATAAAATATAAATAAAGGAAATCACAGATACAGTAAGTAGGTTCAATCTCGAAATTATACGTTGCGATATAATATGTATAAAGGAAATCACAGGTTGCACGGTGACGTTCTCATATCGACGGAGGCCGCGAAGCGAACGACATTCTAATGTCGGCGGACGCCTGAATGGCTATACAAAGCCTACTTTTACGGGAAAACATGAAAATGTCTCACTGTGTTATTGTACGCAAGCTGATTTATATACTTTACGTTTGTTTATAGTTTTCACTTTTTTGTCATTCTTTTCACATCTGCAAAAAAGATGCAACGTCTTCCTGAACTTTTTTTTCCCATTTTCAAGAATTTTCAAAAATACAAGAACCCAAACACGAAGGTCAAATTAAAAGACACTTCGTAGATTCGCCCTTCGAGGATGAATACAATAGGTATTGCTTTGATTTCTTGTTATTCTAGATTTTTGCCTCTATACTTTTCCTACTTTTTTATATAATTCCTTTAAGCACTTTAGCTGATTTTTTGTAATGCCCAGATTTTTCAAATCTTTAATCGGTAACTCATGGTCAACTAAATCGAAAGCTTTAGAGATAGGTCAACGAAGGTAATTATAAAATTTGACGTCCTGTGTGACGGCGTATGTTAAAATGACAGGCAACTAAGCGCTCTTAAAATGTGTCGTTTATTTGTAGCGCTTCTGAACCGGAGTCATTACGAATAAGAACAAAAATAATAAAAAAAAGTAATTTTCTCCAGGCTTTAAAATTGATTTTAAACTCGATTGGATCGAACCAATTTTTTTCTTCTCTTCCGGTAATCGTTTTTATTGCGAATTTATGTTTCCCAAAAATTTTTATTTTCGATGATTTTCGACCACTCCGACACTAGCAAATTTTATCTACAAATAACTTCGACCGCTTACTCTCTTGCTTATTTTACAATATTTTCTTCCGTATTTTTAGCAGATGATCGGATTTTCCAGAAACGAAACGTTCTCTATATTTACTTTTTCTATTTCTTTTTTTCAATTGCACGATTCGTATGTTGCTTAATTGGTCGTGAGGATTTATTTCGTTCGAGGTATTTTACATTAATGCAACGCGCCGAAGACTTTGCCATCTCACGAATTATTTCACAGAAGAAAAAAAAAGCATTACGTAAATATTATATAATTTGTTAATTTGTTTTTTGTTACAGTTCCTCCGGATATTTTAGATTATCCTACCAGTACAGACGTAATGGTGAGAGAAGGAACGAATATTACTCTTCGATGTGCGGCCACTGGAGCACCTCCGCCAAACATTACTTGGAAAAGAGAAACAGGGGATTTAATTTCACTGGGAAACGGTCTGGAAGGTATAGTTGGCAATTTATATTTTATTTTTTCACTTCGCACGCGTTTGTTTTTACTCCCTCACCTCGCCGCCGCAATAATTTTGTAAACACGATTGAACCAACCAGGGACCAGAACAGATTTAAACGTTAACGTCTAATTATCATCGCGTTAATTTTATTCGCTTACGACGCTTTTAAAAGGCTCCTCTATTTGCAAACTTTAAAAATGTTGTTAATTCACCTTTCGTTTTTTTCTAATTTTTTCCAGCGCGCTTAATTACCGAAATAATGCGTATTGTTTATTTCGAAAAAATATAACATGTAAAAATATAAGTAAGTCCCATAACCTTGACACAAGGCGTTGAAGTTAAGAACTTTTCATATTGTACTAAATCTAACGAATCGGAAGAGGGTATTCGGGGCCAGTTTCAATTTTGTATCCGCCTTTACTTTACTAGATTCCTCGGCGGTACAAGCAATATTCAATTTCAGATTCGGTCTAGGAGCCACTTGGATCTGGAACGAGAGACAAGTTTCGATACGCAATGACACCTCTGGTTTGGTAGCCAAATAACCCTTAACTAAGTAGGTTATCGTACTGCCTGCAAAATACAAAAAAAAAAAAATGAAAGTTATAATGTAAAAATCGAATGCTACGTCAATTTGCGAGATTACGAAGCCCCGAAAATGATCGCAACGTTTAACGCAAAAGAAGAAATACGAAAATAAAAGTCTTCGAATGAAAATCTGTAAATACGTCTGAAAGAATAAGGCGACTAAAATCAAAATTCTCACTGTCTTAATATACTTTCCATTGTGTAGCATTTTACTCGAGATCGTTAGCCTGCAAAACTGAAAAAATCAAAAAAGTGTTTGACTGCAGTGACGAATATTAACGAAATCATACAGACAGAAGGAAAATTTGCCCTATGTTTTGTAGCTGTTTGTCACATAGCATCGAGAAAAATATATAAAATCCTTATCTTCCCTGTCTATTGCGTCTATTCATGATCTTTTCCTTTCACACTTAATCCAAACGGACTTCTATTGGATACCGGGTCATGCCGGAATTGAGGGTAATGAGTTAGTTGATTCATTCGCTCGGTTATCTTCCTCTTCCGGTAGGTTTCTTCCTGTTTTCTCTTCTTCCAATATAACCCTTCTGTCTTCTGCTGCTCATTCCAATCTATGGTTTGATTCCTACGTCTCCTCTTTCTCCAATCCGGATTCCTTTTTCTTATCTATTCAGCCTAAAAAAAAAAAAAAAAGCCTTCCCTTCCTCGTTTCCCCTGGTTTCTTGACGTTTCTGCCGCACAGTTTGCTTCCTTCCTCGCTTTTCCGTTTCTCTCTTGTACCGTCTCCTTTTTGTCCATTGCACCCCTCCATTATCCAATTTGTGTGTGATCCCGATCACGTAATGTTCGAGTGTGCATTTCTTGCAACCGATCAAGCTGCTTTCTACTCCTCCCTTTTACATATTCCCACTCCATACAGTGCTTCGTTCATTCTCTCCCTTCCTTCTCCTTCTGTTGTATTCCTTTTTGTCAGCTATCTCTGATCGTATAAAGATCTAAGTTTCAATGTCCTTATAGACGAACCCAAAAAAAAAAAAAAAAAAAACGAATTCCTGCAGCGGGAAAGAAATCTGTTTGACTAATAGTCGGTTCATTAACCAATTACGGTGCCGTTGATTTACTGCCGAAAATTGCATGTCCAATTGTATTTCTAACCGTTACGAAATTTTCGTTTGTTATTATTCCAGTCAGTTCAAAGGCAAATGAAATACTTTTCTAGTCGCTTAATTTTTGGTTATCTATTTTTTACACCTAACAAAGGGCTTTCATTCTTTACAATTCGTAATGTGTGTTCAGTAGCGCATTTTAGTTCCGTAAAATATTATGTGTTTTTCCCCCTTTTGTCCATATGTATGTCCTAAAAGAACGAAATTTGACACAATTTGCTTCTAAACAGGGACTTAATTTATCGAAAGAGAAGGCCTCTGAGGCATATATATTATCTCTAAGGCTAGAGAGTGGTGCCCGGTGACGGGTTTTTATAACAAAGAGAAAATAAATTCTTTGTTTTGGACTGTTAACAATTTATATATTATACCAGCATTATTAGGTTTTTTTTTTAATTTTTTGTCGGATTTTAGGAATAGCTCATATTATACATTAAGCAATTAGAGGGAATTATCTCTTCAGTCTGGGATAACGAATGAACATATAAAAATGGGAGGTAGGGACATGGAAAAAATATTAACAAAATTATTTAACAAAAAATTTTGGAAATAGGAAAAATCCCAAAGGACTAGAAACTCGCAGGTATAATAATATTGTTCAAGAAAAAGGCATAAGGTAGAGAATTATAGACCAATCATCCTCACTCCGACTATCTCGAAAACTTTTTTTCGAAAATAATATTAAAAATAGGCTGAAAAAGATACTAAACGAACAGCAACCAGTAGAACAGGTAGGCTTCAGAAGAACATTCTCAATGATGGATCATATTCATACGGTGAATGAAATAATCAAAAAAAGTAAAGAGTACGGGAAGGAGCTGTATATAGGACTACTGATCGATTACAATAAAGTCTTTGATTCCATAAAACACGATTTCCTTTTCTAAAGTCGCTAATGAATCAAGGAACTCTAAAAACAAATTTATAGAAATAATAAGCGAAATATATAGTAATATGAAGGCCGGAATAAAGACAGATACGAGGGAAGATTATTTTGACATTAGAAGAAGAGTGAGGCAGGGTGACCCGTTATCGCCAATTCTATTTAATAGCACATTGGAGGAAATATTCCACAACTTAAACTGGGAGGAGAAAGAGATCAATATAAATATGGTAGCCTTTTAACAAACCTTAGGTTTGCGGACGACATTGTCCTTTTTGCAGAAAAGTTGGAGGATCTACAAACAATGTTAACGGACCTAAGTGTACACACAGTAAAAAAACAGGTTTAGTAATAAACACCCAAAAAACAAAAATTCTATCGAAAAACATTGAGCAGAAGAAAATAAAAATAGACGGGAAGGAAATAGATAGAAACTGATGATGATAAGGCAAATGAGAATACACTCGAATTGTAAAAAGGAGTTTCAGCAGAACTTTAACAAATTTAAACAGGACTTGAAGAAGAAAGTTGAAAAAAACAGAGACGACTGCGGAATATGGCGGTCCAAAGATTAGAATTTGATAATAAATCAGATAAAATGAATAAAACATAAACGTTCTGTTGCACTCGACATTCAGAGATGAAAGGGACTACCGGACGTAAAATACGAACTGAAACAAAGAGATAAGATTTCGGCGTGCAAACGACAGATGTATGTGAAACAGGTTACGGAAATTTACCGAAAAACAAAATATGGAACAAATAAGAACAACAAACAGAGTCACTGGAAAAGAAAAGCCGAATGTTCCTAATGAACAGGACAGAAATCGCGCTACGGCGAATTGACCGCGATGCGCAACAATACAAACGTTTCATTGTAGTAGCTGGAAAACGTTAAAATTGAAGGAGAATTACTCTGGAGTAAACGCAATCAATTAATATAGTCAGATGGAAATTGTACATAATGACGCTTTTGAAATGCCGAGTCCGATAATGAAGCCATTTGAATAATAATCATTTAGAGTCGCCTATAGATCCTGGGAGAGAATTTGTCGATGTTACAGTAAGAAAGATGCCACTGAAGTTTAAAAGATGCTACTCTTATCATGAAGACGGAGTGTTAGTAAAATCGAATTGTACGCTAACGTGTAAGATCAATGGAAAGAAGTGTTTTATACGGAAGGAAAACGAGGGGCGGACGTTTCCTACGCATACTTGTAATTTACGAATCACGCGGCATATGTAGAATCAGGGAATAATAATAGTTACAATCATGGACGAAGGGGGTAATTACAGTGCAAAAAATAATTCGGCGAACAACGTAAACGAAAAAAATCGATAGTTATCACGACGATGATCACTCCTGGGTAAAAATCGGTTGATGGACGCGAAGGAAATAAAACAGGCAAAAACTGTAGAACTAATTCAGGGAAGGGGGGGGGGGGGGGTATGATAAAACTAATCTTGGGCAGAAAACAGATTTTTGAAACGAAATATATGTCGTACATACCACGAGAACGAATTAATGGGAGATGCAGCACCGAACTCCCAGCTGGTGAAATTTAAGTACACTGGTATGACGTCCGAAACATTTTCATCGACAGATTTGTACGAAAGAATTGCGGAGGAATTTTGTACGATCACGAAGGGAGTTATCAAAAAACATCATTTTAATGAAAGAAACAATTTTTTTTTTTTTTTTTTCCTATAAAAAAAAATGGAATAAGATTGGGCTCGTCAACGAAGGACCTTCACCCAGAAACAATTAGAGGAAAACGAAAGTTATATAGTGAGACGATCAGGTATCGTTAATAAGAAGGAAACAATGGAAGGGATAATAAGTCTAGAAGGAAAAGACAGGATATAACGAGCACAAAAAGGAGCAGGGAGCTCCAGCCTAAGAAACAATGACCGGAAAAGAGAAGGCAGTCTCCAGCACAAAGGATAAACCGGTTTTAAAAATTATTACTGAAAAAAAAAGAACGAGGAGAAATTAGCGGTTATTACGGTAATCTATCGCTAATTCAGAAGCAATACTTTGACGGGCACACCACTGAGGTTATTTAAAGACAAGATTAGATATCATTGGAGAACGATTCAACTAAGGTGCTGGATATGTGTTTTTTATTTATTTTTTATTAATAAATGCGTTTTGCAATCTTAAACTACTGTTTAAATAATTAATATATATGACTAATTAGCTTAAACATGTATAGAATATTAGTTCATTAACTAATTTCTATTATAACTAAATCATTCGGCGTTAATAGCTTAAGACGTTTAACATCTGATGATGTGTCAATTCACATATTGATAGTCCTAGATATTTAGCTTAATTCTTCTACGGAATTTGCTGATTATTGATATAAGCACTATATGGAGCATTAACTTGCTTTCTGTAACGTGAATGGATTTATGCTCGGTGAGTTTTATTCTTCATTTCTTCGTCCATCTTGAAATTCGGTCTAAAGCGTTTTGCAGGTTACTCTTCAACTTGTGAATTACTCAGACAATATTACAGTATCATCAGCAAACATTGATATGATGGTGTCACCTGTTATTGAAATATCAGCTGTATACAAGAGGTACAAAATAGGTCCAAGGACTCTGCCTTGTGGTACTCCAGCTTGTATAGAATGAATTTTTCACTTCGCTCCTTCGTATGCAACTTTGAATTTTCTGCCAGAAACATATAACCCCAACAGATGACAATAGTTGCCTGGCAATTATTGGCTAATTTTTGCGATTAACCTTTCGTGCAATACTCTGTCAAATGCTCGGACAACATATGAAAATACTGTTTCAAATGCTCTGTTAATTATTGATGTAACTCAATGAACTTGATCAATGGTCGAATGTTGATTCCAGAAGCCGAACTGGTGATCTGAAATAGCTGTGAACGATTTGAGACGTTTGATAAATAATTTCTCAAACAGTATATAGCCGACAATAATGAAATTGGTTTGTATGAGGCAACTTCTTCTTCTGGTTTATCTGGCTTCTTAAGCATGATTATCTGAGCTATTTTGAAGCACTCAGGTATGCGTTTAAAACGGAAACACACATTGAATATGTATGTTAGTTAATACAATTGCTTTGCGTGAAAGTTCTTTTAGGATATCAGGTAAAATCGTTGGGTTGATGTTGTCAATTTCCTTGGCCACTTCTAACGGTGACACGGGATTAATTTTCCATTCAGTTTGATATGATAATTCTTGAGTGTGCACCGGATTGAATGGCATGTGGTTAGAATACCTTACCTAAATGTCTAGCGAATAATTCTGCTTTATCTTTGTCACTGCGTATATTAGTTTCATCTTTTAGTGGAGGAATCCGGGTAACAGGTTTCTTCAATCGTCGTGCAGTTTTCCATAATGAGTAATCATTATCTGCTTCTGGACTTGGATTAATCAAGAAATCATTAAATGTTTTCTTTTTAGTGTTTTTTATTAGCCGATTAAGTTACTAATCTTGTTAAATAAGGTTTTGTTTGTCGGATTGCGTAAATTATGTCAGACTCTTCTTGCTTTTCTACGCTGTTTGATTAGTTCCCTCACTTCGCGCGGGTATAGCAATTTTCTTGATTGATGGTGGTGTTTATTTCTAGGGTTGCAGTTTTTGCAGCTTCTTGAATTATATCAAAATAATACGTTGCGCCTCATATGAGAGTTATTCTTTTGTTTGTAGTCTTATATTAAGGTTTTTTTTTTGTGATCTAGTAGTTCTTCGAAAATCTCCGAGTCGGCGAATTTATTAGTAAGATGTTGCTTCTTTTGTTTCTGTATTATTGTACCCCACTTACTGTAAGTTGCACAGGTACACGATCAGAAAACAAATCATTGTAGTTTTTACTTCAACATAGTTTTTGCACAGATACCTTTGGAAATGAATAAGTCAATTCGATCTGGTATTTTTTCGGTCTTCTTCTTGATGAATGGATTTCATATGAATTAGCGTTTAGTGCTTTAATAAGTTCTCTATCTTTAGGAGTGATCAAGCGAGATCCCCACACAGTATGTTTAGCTTTAAAGTCTTCTCTACATATAAAATGGTTGCCTAGTTGCTGAAAAATTTCTTCAAAATTTTCCTTTTTGACAACGTGCGTCGGTGGACAATACAGATATTGAGTTCAGAATTGTTATAACTTACAGTTATTGCAGTACCTTGAAAATAATCATTTGTAATACCTTGATTTAGACAGTGTTTAATATGCTATGTTTAACTAGTATAGCAGATCCAGCGTGGGCTTTGACACTTGGATGATTCACATTATATGTTGAATAGCCCCGTTAATTCTAAAATAGCTGTGGGTTTGTAAAATGAGTTGCTGATATTAATATAATATCAACATTTTTATGTTTAATAAAGGTTTCCGCCGATTCATCTCGCCGAGAAGCTAAGCCATTGGCATTCCAAGTAATAATAATTATTAAAACTGGGTCAGTCATTTCATTTTCTTGCACTTAGTGTATAATCATCGATTGTTGTTTTCCAATCGACCAATTCTTTCATTCATTGTTTTTGGAAGGTCAATTACATCAGCAATTGCAGCTTCTTTGCATATATGTAATAAACGAATTTATTTACCTAGCAAGAGGTACTGCTGATGGAGATTCTTTCTGCTGCGGATGTTATTATAACGCTTGACACGCGAATTGCGATATAGCTTTAAACAGTGGCGTGTGGAAGAAGGAGTTTTTTCGGTACGTCTTAACTTTTTAAGTATCCGATGGATTCATGCATACGCTAATGCAAAATCAGATGCTAACTGTGTCCGGGGGAAAATACCGATATTGTCAGCCGATTAGCCGACGTGATGCTGGATATGAATAATCCATCGTTGTCATCGGAATGTACGCGTTGGCCTGTGTTGAAGACTAATAGTGACTAGGTCACAGATTGTCACAGAATGAAATTACCGATATATATATATATATATATATATATATAAGTGTATGTATATATATATATGTATATTATACACACATGTACGAGGATGAGCAACGTGTGTTAAACGCATCTGCTGCGCAAAAGCCGATGAAATTGAGGTTTACGACAAGCAAACGAAACTCTAGTCTAAAATGTGAGTCACGGCGCAAGCGTAGCGAAAGCGGCATATTCTGCAAACCGGTTTGTACAAAAAAAAAAGAAAAAAAAGCCATCTAAAAGCCAGCTAAAAAGAAAAAATGTATTCAAATTGATCGTCTCGCACCTCGAGAAATAACTCAAGATGTGAAGGGCTTCTACTACTGTACGGCTTCTCGGTTAGGAATACGGATAAAATTGTTATCGAGGAAATTTAAAAAAGAGGGCTTCAACATTTTTCATCTTTGTAAAATTTCTTTACAACGGAGTACTGTCGGTTTACCTTCGAGAACGATTCGGTGACATTCGCGGTTGTAATGAAAATAATTAAAGCTGAATCGTCGACTTTAAGTTATATTATTCTTCCGAGTGAAACACTTGCAGACAGTGTCTCACTGGAAGGGCCCTTTTTTATTACAGCACAACTTCATTATCGTTTTGATTAGACGAAGCACAGAGTTCAACTTTTAAAACTATTAGAAGCGATTTTTCCAGGCTGCTCTTTAAACATTTCTTCCACGTATAACATTCGGCTTTATTTTAAGCAGCGCGCGAATTTTATATGTTGTTGTCGGTGCCGTTTTTTCATTTTTCCTGTTCCTTTTTTTGGAAATAACTTCATTTACGCTGCCGGAATGGCAATTGGTTTGTTAAGCGAAACGAATGGACACCGGTGAAACTGAATGACTGTTTAATAGAAGCCGGCCTCGAGATAAGGCGAAGAGCAGTAAGAAAGTTAATTTTAATCCGACAACCGTTCAGCTAGATTTGCAGCGGTTGCTTCTATCTTGCCTTATTATTATTTCGTCTTGCGACGACCGTTCGCATTCTTTCCGAGCCACTTCCATCGCCCGAGCCGGCTTTAATGTACGCCCGCATTTGCAAGCGCCGAAATGTATCCACTGACAAAACGCGAGATTCCGAATTAGCCCAGAGTTAAACTCCATTTTAATATGCGCCAGCCCTACTACTATCTCAAGCCTTTTCAATCTACCTGCTGCTTTCTCTTTCGTCTACCCTTTTTAATCATCATTTTTTGTTACGTCCGTTCTTCTTTTCTTTTTTTTTCTTTTCAAAAAACAAAAAAAAAACAAACTCCACTTGTTCGCCTGCCAAAAGTTCGAGTTTCCGTCGTTGTTTTTTTTTTCTTTTTTTTTCTATTCTTTTTTTTTTTTCGTCTTGTTCCGTTGCGCTACTTCAATTCGTTTGGGCTTGCTTCCATATCCTTAATTAGTTTCGGATGTTTCAGTCTGGACAAAGTAATTTTTAAATAAGTCTCTCGGTAAAGGGTTTTTAATCTGCATCTATTATATTCTAAAATATTCGAACAGAGATTAACAAAAATGCATACGTAGCAGATTAAAAGAATTTCAACGTGCGATGAAGCAGTAAGCGCGAGCTTTTCGCAAACCGTGCCGGTAGAATTAGTATATGATTCGTTTTCAGCGCAGTTCCGGTTACACTAATTTTTCGTTCCGTTTTTCTGTAACAATCTGATCGCTTTTTCCTTCGCTATCTTTATGGTAAATAAAACGCATTGTGTCACACTTTCTGTTGTAATCGCTACATTTCGAAAGATGAGCCCCAGCTCGGGAGGGCCGAACATAATTTTGCAGTATCTCCAGTTTTTCGGTGGACTCGATGTTGCTGCTGCTGCTGCAAAAAAAAAAAAAACTCGATATTTTTTGATATCGGTGTAGCGGCGGTCTGGCTGAGAACACGTTATCGTCGCTGCTGGCGGTGGTTACTTGAACACTCTCCTGGCAAAAAGCGCCTGAACCTTCGCTTTGACAGCTGTCTTTTTCTGCATACATTTATCTGGCATAGGCGGCGCATTCCTGGACCGGTACATGCGTCCGCTTTTCTTTGTCTATTCAGATTGAAAAACATTCGCCGAAATGCACGTTTCCGGCTTGAATTCCACCAATTAGTAAAACGCGTCAACATTTCAGAAATATATTGAGCTACACTGTCAGTTCTTTTTTACCTACTTCGAAAAAGAACGAGATTATAAGAGTTCGTCGCGTACGTTTTCTTTTTGTTTTTTTTGTTTTGTTTTTTTTTCTATGTTTGTTCGCACATAATAACGAGTTCGCGTGTGAGTCGATTTTAATGATTCTTCATTCATTTGGAAGTATGTATCACTGACATGTGAGTATATCGGTGACTGACCTATGAAGATACACTCAGTAGTCGTTCAAGTAAAAGCTTAAAAAAAAGCGGTGATCTCTTTAGATCATTTTTTTGAAGTGAAAACTTCTCTAGGCGCATTTAGCGATTTTTGGCGGGGAAAACGTATGGATTCGCGTCACGCTCGTCATACGCGCGTCACGGACATGCTAATGTTTGTCGACTAGTGCGAGAAATAAAATCGCTAGCGCCACTCCTCTACCCCTCGCTACTCTCATGACCGTGTGTAATCTATTACAAAAAGAAGAGACATGAAAATTTATTTAATTATATTCGAGGCCCTCATAAATCTCGCCCCGTTATTACCCTAATAGCAAAAAGGTTAGGACAGACTCCCTTTAGCATTGATATACGCGCAACTTTCCTAGACGAATGGATGCTGCGAAAATAAACCACTTTCCCATTAGCTTCTTGAACAAATGCGGGGGAGTTCCTCTTTCCCTTTTCTGTCTTTCATTTCTAAAATTCTTAAATTTTCTATCAACTGTTAAGCTTAAAATCCTTTTCCTTCCTCTCGAGCAGCGCGAGCTATATGCATTTCCATCGGTCGTCTTCCTTATGGATGCCATCGGATTCTGGTGTATATGGTGCTGGCTGTGGTTACGGTTGTGCGCCCATCTCCACATTATCAAATTCCCGCACAGACCATGCATTTCAACCAAGATCTTCCTAATTATTCTAAAACCTTCCCATCTGACCTTTCTAAAATTTTCAAACTTCATTTACTTCTTTTTTCTCTCGTGTGATTACAGTACTGCAGCGGTGTCGGGAACAGGTGCGGATTCACTCTGGAATTTCTTAGTCGGGGCAGAATCCTCTGGATGTTAATGTCCTGGAGATGATAATTCTGGAAAATGGGGAAAATAGTCACGTTTAAGATCGGTACAAACACTAGCAACATGTTTCATTTACGGGCTTGTCTGCAAAGTAAGAATAGGAGACTGGTTTCGCACATGAGAGAACACACTTGTAAAGTTTGCGAGATGCATACGACCAACTCGGATACGAGTATCTGTCTAATAATAATTAGGACCACTACTAATAGGGAATAATAAAAGTTTACGATACCACTAAAATTATAATGAATATCATTTAATAATGAAGTATATTGTAAAAATTCTACAACCACTATATTACATTAATTCCATAAAATAATAAAATTGTCGTCCCTGCTTTTTCGTCGATATTGTTGTTTGTTATTATTAAAGTGTGGCTGTGCAACAGTAAAAGTATTATTTTAATTGTTTGTTGAAATTAATGATGATAATGATGCAAACAATACAAATAATGTTGAAAATTAAGTTCGTTTAAATTTAAAAAGTACTATGTATAATTATTCTGATAGATGAAGAGGATAACAACCATAAATTCAGACTTGGTACTAAGAATAAAGGAATACATATCGACTGTTTGGCGTTCGTGGATGATTTAACTATCTTTGCTAATGATTTAACGTCAGCAACGAATAAGATCAACCAACTAATAAAAGTCTCGGAATGTGTTGGCGTTTAAATATCGGTTGAAAAAACCAAGTACATGACAAATATTAAAAACAGCCCAGACTATTTTAATACATCGGCTGGAAAAATAACGCGAGGTAAAAAGTTCAAATATCTAGGGGAACTTGTACAACAAAATGGACTAGAAGAAGAAGCAATGAATAGTAGAATATTTAAATTAGGTCGGGCATATCACTTGGTGAAGAATGTTTACGATAAAAAAGCAATGAGCATAGGAGCCAAACTAAGACATTATGCTACAGTTGTAAAACCAGAAGGGCTATATGCATCAGAAACGTTAAATCTAAAGAAGAAAATATTAACAAATCAATTAGAAATAAGGGAACGGGGAATCCTGAGAAAGATTATAGGAGTTAAATGGAATGATGGACAGTTCAAATGGGTTTCGAACTATAAACTATATAGCAAAATTGAACCATTGTCCATATCAATAAGGAAAAGAAGATTATTATTTTACGGGCATATTACCAGAATGCAAGAGGACGACAGGTTAACCAAGAGAATTTATGAATCCATGAAAACGAAGAAAATAAGACCTGCATGGTTCAATGAATGTGAAAAGGATATGGAATTAATGGATGTTACTGAAACACAAATGTTTAATAAGGGGAATGGTTTCATAAAACAGTTGCGACGTCAATCTTTAAAATAGAACAAGTTAACCGGAAGAAGTCGCTTTCGATAAGCCATAAAAATGCCTTGATGGAGGGTCTCAAGAAATACTGGAAAGATGTTAAGGAAGGAAGAAGGAAAAGATGTAAAATGAAAACTTAGTTGTTTAGCGTAGTCCATAGAGGCTGAAATCAAAAAAAAAAAAAAAAAAAAAAAAAAATAAAAATATATACGTGTATAATAATTATTATTCCAATTAAGTTGATTTTGTGCTGGGCTTACACAGCTCATCATATGTTTTGACTAATAAACAAACCATATAAAAATCGACATAATTGTTGCCCGGAATGAGATGTGTAAACCAAACTCTAATTTTAATAATTTCAAGTTACAAATTATGAATTTTTAGTTTTTGATACTACAGTTTAATCTGGAAATTCAAAAAAAAACAAAAAAAAAACACTGTTATTTCATAGTTTTAAATTTTTACTTCTGTCTCAGTAGTCCCCACGACCGCGTGGTAGTTTTTTTTTTTTTTTTTTTTTTTTGATATATTAATATAACTTAAAATGTTATCGATATTAGGCGGGATAATTTGAAAAAATTAAAGTACTATAAATGTTATAATTAACAGGAATAAGTATAGATTCGCATAAAAAAAAAACGAATTATTTTAAAGCGTCGTAACGCAAATTAAAAAGTTCGTCCTGACATTTTTAGAAAAGTCGATTTTTAGCAAGACAAAATAATTAAGGATTATGCTAAAAATTATTGCGAAGGAAAATGCTTAGAAAAATATACATATATATATATATATAAACTCGGCCACTTTGGCAAAATTGTGACATATTTTAAATAACAATAAGAAAAATCCTACAAAATATAACAAACGTTACATAAAATTGGGACATTTTTCTGGGACATATTTTTGGGACATTTAGCGTTACATAAAATTGGGACATTTTTCTGGGACATTTTTTCGAATGGGGGTAGCCTAAGAATTACGTTGTATTTAATATATGTATGTATATATATACCGACTTCCAGATTTACTGTTAAGGATTTAATAAAAATGCACTAAAGAGGAAGAAACAATTATTCGATAACAAATAATAAAAATGTGCTAAAAAGTAAAAAACATTTATTCGACAAGAAGACAATATATCTTAATAGTAAAGTATACTCTTAAAAGGAGATATTAATTTTTAAATAGCATTCATATTCTAATTAGAATCGGCTCGGAAATCGTAAATAGCAGTACTAATTAAAAACTGCATTAAATATTCATTAAATTGTTTCTAGATATTGTAATTTTAATTTGGTCTGCCGAAACTTTACTTAAGATATGTTGTTTAAATATCTCCTTTTAAGAGTTTATTTTACTGTATAAGATATATTATCTTATCAAAAAACTGTTTTTTACGTTTTAGCGCTTTTTCATTAAATTCTTAACAGTAAATATTCAAGTATCGATATTTTTTATGAAAAACAAAAAAAAAAAAAAACAAAAAACAAAAGAAAAACACATTTTATTGTTACTTACGGAGAAGTTAATTTCAGTTGACTGCGTAGTCTTGACAAAATTAAAATCACTTTACTTTTTCGAAATGTGTATTTTATTTTTCCTATAACGAAAAATTGCAACAGAGTGAGAAGGCGAAAGTACGGTAGATTAATTTATTGCTCCCAGCTTCGGAATAAGATAATCATTAATCTACATTTATGTTACACCGTGATGATTTAGTTTGTACGGTGAAATATGTCGGTGTTGTTTTATAAAGAATAATTATTATATAATTGCAATTTCTGTGTAGTGTTACTTTAGTTAAATTTAAATAACTACTTAATTATTTCGGAATGCACTCGTAAAATACATCTAGTAAAAAAAAATTTGCTTGTTTATTTGACAACATAACAAACAGTAGTCCTGTCAAGAATTCATACATGGAATTTCGATGTCACTCGAATCGAAAGAAACTATAATGTAACGGGTGTTGAGAATGTTGTTTAAAAATAACAAAGCCAACGGCGAAATGGGATGGTAGTAATTATAGCTGATGGGAAGGAAATAATGAAATGTCATGAACTACTATCCTATCTATAGACTAAAAGATCAAAATTTACACCTGTTCTTTCGATTCCAAAAATTTGGAAAGATAAATCGTACTGCATTTGGCCGAAAAACTGATAATACGGGTGAGTCAGTGATAATTAAATTACTCGAAGATTTGCCTGATGATATTATAACGCTTAAAAAGTGAATTAAAAGCGAGTACTTAAAAATTGCACGTTACAAAACGGCTCATGGACTATATTAATAAATGAGCAGTAAATATGCACTTTAAATTCTATATGGTTTGCTTATAGGTAGCACGGTAGCCTAGTAGTTAGGATGCTTGGCTACCAAATCAGAGGTATCATAGGTTATCGAGACTTATCTCGTTCCAGATCCAAGTTGCTCCCCCCAGGTTTACACTTAATCTGAAATCGAATAATATTGGTTGTACCAGAGAATTATCTGGAGGAAAGTAAAGGCGGATACCAATTTAAAATAAACACTGACCCGAATACTCTCTTCAGATCCATTAGGCTAGTACAATACGAAAAGCTTAACTTCACAATTCCAAACGCCCTTTCAAGAGTATGGAACTTACTTTACATTACTTTACTTTTACTTATGATTTGATTGTAGAATCTCGGTCGTACATATATTACCTTTTAATTTTTTCGCTATAATAAGCACATAAAATCGGCTTTTCGTTTCTTTCTCGTTTTATTTTATTACGCAAATAAATAATATATTTACATAAAATTTATGTTTATATATTTAAATATTTATAGTTTTGCGCTATATTAATAGAAATAAATGATAATAATAGTGCTGAAAATCGATGGATGGCACTTCTGATCTGTGTAATCCACAACTTAAATAAAAAAAAAAACATGAATTAAGAAGTTAAACTGATAAAAATTGCTTGCAGCAACTATCAACAAAAGTTCTGAACTATTACTACAGATTGAAATGTCGAAAGTTGATGTTTGACAGTAGCGATACTTTGAAAATCGTCCACGGTGAATGTCACCTAATATATAATCGGTACTATTAGTATATTATTTATTCTGCTCTATTTGTTATTTTGCATAAGTATTTTTCCGCGCTTACTAGGTTAAAAGTTTATTTAAATAAAATATTATAGACAGACATTTTTCCTCTTGAATAATTTATTTCAGAAAGAAAGGAGAAACAAAAAATGTATAATTCGAATTTTGAGATAGTTCGACTGTGATAGTTAACACTCGCTGTTTTCAATTTAATTAACTCTTCAGCAGATGATCGTGTGTAAATTTAGAAAAGTTCCTACGCTTTCGATATTTTATTAGACTAGAATGTACAATATTTAACATAATCGGTTAGGCGCAGTGATTAATGGAAACTTGCAAAATGTAGACAAAGAAAATAGGCAATGTTTGATTCAATTGCGAAGAAAAATTCGACATTGGTGTGTTAATTCACGAATTTCAATTACGAATAATAATCGTTAATGGAAAAATCCTGTTTACTGTTTTTGTTTTTGTTTTTGTTTCTTTTTTGATAAAAAAAAAAAAAAAAAAGAGAAAGCGAATAAAACTAAATCAGAAAGTTCTTACATTTATATGTGCACCGGTTGAGGTTGCGTTAAAAATGGGAAAACGACATTTTTTATTTAAATATTTAAATTAAACGGCAGCTTTTACTTTTTCTTTTCATATTGACAATGAAATTCTTTTCACTGTTTACCGAGCAATTCAATTTGAAACTCTTAAAAAGCTTTTAATTCTGAACCGTCCATCCATTAAAGAATGTTTCTCATTAAACGATTAAAGCTGTCAGCGATATATAAACTTCAATTTGGGGGTCAGGGGAGTTCTAGCATTTACCATTCACAGTCATTCTAACAGGATAACAGCAGCATAAGCGAAATCTTTAACAAGTTATTGTACGCGATAATATTTTTTTTCGCTGTTTCTTCCAGTATAAATTTACCTCCAAACTTTCTTAAATAACTAATTCGCTTCTGGCAGAGTAAGCAGTGTTCTATTTGAACCCTATGAAGTCAAAAATGGAATCCCCCCGGACTCACTTCTTAACCCTTTTTTCTTTTTACAATAAATAACGTTGTTACTAATGTTTACTTGAAAATTGAAAAGCGATTATTCGCCGTTAACTGACACATTATTATTAGTATCATAAGTGCAAACACACTAGGTACGCACAGCTACAGCTCTATTACAAGAAACTGTAAACCGCCCAGCTCAATGGACACATAATCTTGGATTCCGGTTTTTTAGGACAAAAGCACGAATAGCATCTCAGCTCCCAATTTCACAACCTGCTTCTATGCCGGAAACACCAATATTAATTCATGATAATAAAAAATGTTTTGGTGCTGACCAAGAACCAGCGTGGGTACCATAAATGAAATATTTGAAAGCATAATCGTAGTGGACGCCCAGTTGAAATGACATCGCCGGTCCTCATAAAAAACATTGAGAAGAGATGATTTTAGTCGACAGGCGGGTTACAATTGAAGAAATATCACTCCAGTACGGTGTAAGTGCCGGTACCGTCTACAATATCATTCACAACCATCTCAATTTCCAAAAATCCTACGCGAGACGGGTTCTCAAAGTGTTATCCGCGGTGCACGAAGAAAATCGACTAATAATTTGCAAGGAGCTCAAAAATCGGTTCGATATTGAAGGTGAGGCCTTTTTAGAACGTATAGTCACCGGTGATGAGACATGGGTCCATCATTACGAGCCTGAAACGAAAAAACAAAGTATGGTGTGGAAGCATAGTCGTCTGCAGTGAAAAAATTCAAGTCGCGTCCCTCAGCAAACAAAGTGCTTTTGACCGTGTTTTGGGTTCTTTGTCATTATCTGGAAGACAGAGGTACTATCAACGCGGAGTCGTATGCAGAAGTGTTCAAAACCCAACTTCGACCGGCGGTACGGAAGAAACGGCCATGACCTCCAATGTCACCCGCTACAGCGTTCTATCAACGCAAGTTAAATTGAAGGAAATGGGGTGGGAGGTCTTCCCACATGCCCCATATAGCCATGACTTAGCCCCGTCAGATTTCCATTTGTTTGGGCCGCTAAAGAACTCTTTTGCGTAGACACGTTTTCGAAAACATCGAAGAAGTCAAGGAGCATGTCCTAAAGTGGTTCCGCACTCAACCTAAATAATTCTTTGTCAAGGGAATACGAAGCCTCGTAGACCGGTGGGACAAGTGTATTCGTACAGAGGGGAATTACGTAGAAAAATTAAAAAAGAAATTGTAAGTATATTAATAATTAAAAATTTTATAGCAACTTGTCTGTTTACTCATTGAAGGACCCTCGTACGAGAGAATTATTTTACAAAAAAGCATCAACATCGCAGCATAAATGTATTAAGTACGGACACCCTTAAATTTAGCAGTCAAAATTTCTATACACTCACAACAAAATAAGAGCATGTCAAAAATGGAGAATCATAAGCGGTAGAGCAAGGGGATTGGCTAGTTAATGGCAGAAACTGAAGGGTTTATGATGGCAGTACGATATTGCTACCAAACATTACAGAAAGTTTTTTTATATATATTGCGAATTAAATTTTATTTTATTATATTTATGTTTTAACGAAAAATCGAACGTAGATTAATGTCATGTATTTTATGTAAAGTGAATACTTAATTTGTTCGCGTAATAAAATACATAACAGTGTAACTGAACTTACCGGTTATTTAAACTATTAAAAGTTTACATGAAGAAATCACATATAAAGTATATACTTAATGAAAACATAAATGATCAATGCCGGATGTGTGTAAACGATAAAGAAATGTTGGAATACATATATTATAGCTGGATGACATGAGAAGACATAAAATAACATTTGTAACATTATGCACCAAAATGTTATTAAAAGATATAGTATAAACGTAGATCGGACTGATGAGCCATATTACACATGATAAGGCAAAGAGCATAGTGAAAAATGATGCTTTAAAGGTGATTTACGATCAGAAAATTATAACAGATAAAACGATTTTAGTTTTAATCATCCTGATATAATAATAATTGAAAAGGAAAACCGAAAAGTTAAAATTGTCAATGTCACCGTATCGCTCAGCCGGAATGTAGAGAATGCGGGATCTGAAAAGCGAAGAAAATATATGCCACTGGCGAATGAAATAAAGGAATTGCGGAAACTACATAGAGGTTGTGCCATTAGTCATCTGAGCAACCGCGAAATCATTCCTAAAAACAGTTAGCGCAGGTCATCAGGAAGCTGCAGTTGAATAAAGCGCTGTGTATATTCGCATGCAAAAGTCTGTCATATTAGACACGTGTAATATTGTTAGACTGGTCACTGGCGGAAAGGAGTAATTCTGCAGTTCTGTACTACAGGATTATTATTTTACCTAGTTAGACTAGAGAAATGATGTAATAATAATGATAATAATAATGATAGTAGTAGTAATGTACAACGAATTGATAATCACTTATGCAATAAACATAAAAGCAAAAATAATAAGGCATTAATAAATTGTTTATTTATATACGCGCGAATGTTATTAAAATCATTCTTAATCGGATTAAGTAAAAATAATAATAATAAAAAGTATTTTCTTTACGTAAGCAAGACAAAAATTATTTACAATGCAAATTTAAAAAAAAAGAAAGAATACATCCATTAAAGTATAAAATAATAAATCAAAACTTGGGGGGAAAAATTGTTAATATTCATCTCATCTATATTTTGAATGTACATAGAACGCATAAAAGTAGTGTTCATAGAGTAGTAGTCTGTTATTCTTTACGTATGTATTGTTTTTAGTGGCCAGCTGGGACGGACCCGTTTTGAACATAACTCGCGTGAACCGGATGCATATGGGCCCGTATTTGTGTATCGCATCTAATGGAGTTCCACCATCCGTGAGCAAGAGGATAATGGTCATTGTAAACTGTAAGTCCTCATGTGATTTAATTCGAACACCGCGTAATAATTTGCTTGCCGTAACTTATGAGAATTTACGGAATTTTTAATTTGGATGTAAAAAAAAGAAGAAACAATGTCACATTCGTATAACTCTCTATTAATAGTATTATAAGTTAATAATAAAATCAGGTACACTTAGTTCTAGAACGTTTTTTTTAGGACTGTTATTTATTATTAGCCAATCCGGTGAAATTGGTTATTTGTTATTAAGTTATGATTTTTGTTAATATTTACCATTTAAAAAACAGGCTATATAGAGTAATTTTACACTTTCGGCTAATATCAGGATATACCGGGGAAAAAAAAAAAAAAAAAAAAAACCCACAAAAAACAGATATGATTAGTATTTTTAAAAATGTAACTTAAATTTCAGTTCCGCCCATGATCTGGATCCAGAATCAACTAATCGGAGCTTACATAGGTCAACAACTAACGCTGGAATGTCATTCAGAAGCATACCCAAAAGCAATCAATTACTGGGCCGGTGAAAAGGGAGATGTTATAGCTCGCGGTAAGGTCGTTTTATCTGTCATTATTTTTATTCTTTTTTGTAGTGCCAGGAGATATTACATATAAAGTGAACACACTTCGAAAGTTTTCCCATACTATTAATTACGATGGTCGTCGCTGTTTGTGTGCGGGGGGAGAGAGAGAGAAAGGTCTAAAACTACAAAATGAAAAAAGAAAAAAAAAAAAATACAAAGCTAAGAGTACTTCACGATTTAAAGTATTGCCACAAACAGAAAAATAGGAATCGAAAAGATTGAATAAATAGCGAGGGTTGAACTCAATGAACGGGGGAGAATGGAAAAAAAAAAAAAAAAAAAAAAAAAACGCAAAAAATGGTACATTTAGGGATTTGGAACTGCGAAGGAGATTTAGATATGATATTGAAACCATCATAGTCTAGACTTTCGGAGGTTGTTTGATTCTCAACTCATTGTATTATATCGGTTATATATACAAGAGAAGTGATAAGGATCATCCCAAAAGGGAAAAGGAACTGACGGCCAATATTTCCTTTAGACACTTATCGGGCCACCTTAAACGGGGAAAGCTTAAAATGAAACTTTATCGACCGTGAATCATTTTACTGTAATTGATTAATTTATTCGCTTATTTATTTATTATCGTATCGGCTCAGGCTGATATCTCGATAGAGAAGGGCTGAAATCTGTTCGTCCGATAGAAATAGATAAAAAATGAAGATAAATTCGATGAAGTCGGTTTACCGAAATTTCGGTAAAAGTAAGAAAGAATAATAAAGTGCGACTGATAAAATTTCGAGGAGAACCGGCAGCTTTCTGAAACGCGGCTTTCCAGCTTTAACTCTAAGGGATTAGTTCGATAATCCATTTGCCGAGTGGAAACGTTTACAGGCGCACGCTCGCACTTACAGCCTAAGAGCACACGCACACACAGGCACACAGACGCACGCGCGGGCAGGGGGCGGGGGGGAAAGAGCGCGAAAAGTTTAGAGGCGATCTAAGGACTGAAATGATTCGTCAATTACTGAAAATCGGCTGCAGGAAATATCCGGAAAATAATACGACACTCATTAGCTGGACTAGTGCGAGGTTACTAATCGTTTGACTTTGACGTGTGCTTGCGGTAGCGGGTTTACGTCTCTCTCGACGACCAAACAGACAGGCCGCACCGTTTCGTTTTTACAAAAATCGAAAGCAATTCCCTGTCGGCCAAAAAATTGACGTATCGTTCTCGCATTTCCAACGCTTTTCGATATTTTGCTACTGCTCCGCCAGATGATAAATTGAGACTAACCTTTAGCTGCCTCTTCAGCGCCGCACGCTACTCTCCGCCCGTACATCTCTTCCGATGACATACTCTGCTGAAAATAACTCCGTTCGGATGCCTTTTTACATTCCTGGTCGCTTTCATTCCTCCTCCGCGCCATTTTCGGCTTCTATACCTGATTAGTCTATTACGTTTGCCGCTTATTTTATTATTCCGTTATTTACTTCCGCTTAGCGCCTTCCTCTGATTCTTTCACATAAATCATCTAACGCAATTAGCGTAATAGCAGCACTTTAAGAGGGGAAACCTTGACCTAACGTGAAAACAAATAGTAGCCGAAATACATTCACGATTAGAATACTGGAAATTTTGCATTTTTTCTCTTTTTTGTCGCCGTTTCGTTCATTTTTTTATTTCTTTTCCATTTTAATTATTTTAATTATTTAAATTATTTAAATTATTTTAATTATTTTAATTATTTAAATTATTTAAATTATTTGAATTATTTAAATTATTTAAATTATTCAAAGTATCGCGTGTATGAAATTAGATTATTCGGTGTAATTTGTTCGCTTTGTGACCTCGTTTTGTAGTTTGAGAATCAGCTGATAAAGGTGCAACATCATTTAACGTATTATATGTCAAAATGGTCATAAAACTCGATGACAAAATACCTGGTTTATGAAAATTCCACGTCATCAGTTATTGCACATTCGGATACAGATAAATTGTTTATTATAGATTCTATAATCAAATTTGATTGGCTAGGCGAAAGCGTTTTTGTTGTTCAGCCTTGCGTTTCAAAAAAGGACTCTACACGAGCTTATTTTGCCTATGTCTATGGATTTTCTCCTGTTTCTTCCTTCTTTCCTTTACGCTTTAGATTTAAATATGAAATATTTTTCGTCAATGGTTGATGAACTGACGGGCGTATTAATTGAAAACCGTTCAAAACCATGACGCTCGTCTTCGATTCATAATAAAACTTTTGTTTTTGCCAGTTAGAAGACATATCGGATATATTAGTACGGCAGCTCCTCATTATCGTGGTAACATTGTTAATCTATGTGGAATGACTGAGAGAAATTGAATGTGCGATACCGGAAGAAATGTTGGATAAGAGGCGCGATGTGGAAATTAACAAAAAAAAACAAAAAACAAGAGGTAAATTGTTAATTTTCAGATAGTTTCCGAAAATCTTATGTGTTGCTGACTCTCAACTAACGATCGGATTGTGTAGAAGAAAAAGAAGAGGAAGCTGTAAATGTTGAAGTTTATTAGTAGTTTCCCGTGATATTTATGTTATATCTCTACAGCGACGGGAAATTATAGAATTTGCGTGCTGCCAACTCGATGGATCGCTCACATAAAATACGAATTGGATTGAAGGGCAGATTCTGCGCTGCTTTCATTTGGAAGAGGTGTAAAATTTTCTTAAAACGAAAGGAAAAATAGACCAAAAAATTGGTGGATAGAGAATAAGTCAAAACGACTGATGATAAACTTCATCATCACGAGAGAAAATTCAGGTCATATTAACACGATTATAACTTGAAAATAGCCATACCAATAGAGGATGCTATAAAATACTGCGTTTATGCAAGAAGATCGTTTAAGGCTTGGCCGTGTAGGCCCTGTGCTGATCCAATATTGGAGATGGTCATCATCATCTGGTTATTCATGTCTGCCGATCTACACCAGTCGTAGAACTTAATAAATTTCTGGTGCACGATGTAAACGCATTTTTTGATGTGAAAACATCTTATACGGCGTAAAATTTTCGCTTCCGAAGTAAAACTTTTCGAGCGTTTAGCAATATAATAAATGCGATTAATTTAAAATGCGATTAATTTACCTTCATAAAACATTAAAATATCAATGTGTTAATCAGCGTGGGGAAATGTAAATCCGTTAATAAAGAGTACCGTTTACGAGCTCATCACCGATGGAAATAGTACCGTAATTGTTAATGTTACTTATACGGCGCTTTTTCGCTTGAGGAGTGAACATTTTCGAGCGTTATACCTTTTGTAAACGGTACTTGAAGTTTATTTTAATTATTATATTAGTAATATTCCCTAAAAAAGGGGGCGGGGAGGGCAATACAGAGAAATCACACCTGTATGAAAAAAGAGAAAAAATAAAAGATTTAATCGGATATTAATATACACCGGTGAAGCCACGCGGGTAAAGCTAGCACGTAAATGAACCGTTTGTAGGATATAAATGAATGATATAATAAAAGTGGTAAATAAGGGATAGGAAATAATTACAAAGTTAAAGATTTGGGACCATCAGAAATGGCATTCGATTGACAAGACTAGAGAAACGGTATTTTTTTTAATATTTGCTAGCGGGGGCATGTTATTTATACTCAGATTTAAAATCCTTACTGAACTATCGTAGTTTGCTGCACATGAAACGTAAAGACCATTTTGTGATAAACATGTTTCCGCCCAAAAAAGAGAGAGAGAATCTTTACATATAAATATAATTCTAGAAAAAACAAAAACTTTTTTATTAATTTCCAAGTACAGATTTTAAAGTTGCATTAATGCACGAGTAACTCTATATAATATTATTATAAAACAGAAATGTTTCAAAGTTAACAATAATATTGAATTGTTTATCTCATTTGAAAATGTTGAATATTCATTTTTCTCCCTATATTCTAATGAAAATTTTTCGGCTAATTTTTATCCATCATTATTAAGTAAATAAAGTATATCTTTCTATTTACTAATGTTTATTTTAATCAAGTATCAGCACTAAATATGATTTTTTTAAATTTTAAAAAAAACCGATCCTAAAAATAGTATGAAAGCGTGTGTTTTTATAAGTTACGAATATTTCCTAAAATTTCTGCTTAAGAAATCCATGTCGCTAGGCTCGTATGTATATATGTTTTCACATCTTCCAAGGATCACATTTTGTTCATTTGGCATGTTTAACCTCTCTTTACTCACTTCAGATTTTCACTCTGTCTCTTTTCTTTGATTTTCTACGTTTTTTTTTTTTTTTTTGTATTAGTCTCATCAATGGGGGGATATTTTCTTTCAATAATTTACCCCATTTTTGTTGATAAAAATATTGAGAAAATTTTATTTCTTTACCGCTAAAAATTTTCATATATCAATAGATTGCAAAAAATAGAACAGTGACTTTCAATGTTGCGCTTTTGAAAATAGTTCATATTCTCATCTAATTTCCGTCGAAAAGTATCCTTTTTTTTATTATTATTATTTCTTTCTTTTTATGTGAGGGTTCGCCTAAGGAATCGGAATAAGGAGAAAATAAAGTTATTTTCTTAAACGTTTAAGGGCAGAGGAAATAATTCAGGGGAAAGAAATAACAGAATTAAAATGAGAGAACGTAATAAGCACCGATAACGGGGGAGTAGAAATACCAAGTTTTATTGTAGAACAGTAAAACGACGATTGTGCGGCATAAAAGTCGTTCAAATAAAACATGACATCAAGAAAGAAAGTATGTGGTAAAGAGGTGAAAAGGATAAAGTGTGGAGTAATGCAGAAGAAAACCGAGAAAACGGTGCGGGAAGGAGACTGTGATTAAGACGAAGGCATCAAATAGTCGGCATTTTGGAGCGTTTAAAAAGGAGCAAATATCGGGAAAACGGTAGACGGGGAAGAAGAAGTGGCTGAATAGAAAGATGAAATGTTGCCGGAATTGGAAAACGAAGAACAAAAATTGGGCCACAGTATGAAATGAATTATTTAAAGGGAAAAAAGAGCTATATTACAAGCTGAAAATCTGCCCAAAAATCTGCCACTACAAAAGAGAACTGGAGGTAGCGGATTTATTTTCAATTTTATAAAACAACAAAATTATGCTATATTAATATTATTATATTGACATTTTTTGTCTTATCAATATTTATCAAGAATAAAAACTCGTGTGGTGCACTCTTCGTCTTCTATGTTACGTCATAAAAGATAGTTCACCTTAATCTGTGAACAAGGTGTATGATAATGCGTATATGTAACGACACTGCGTAGTTGTAGAACAAGGAAGTTAAAATTTTTTTTCCGTTTTTTCGATTTCCTAAACAAAAACTGAAAACCGATTACGCTATTTCGAGATTCTAGGTAGAACCGGTTTATTAAAAATTGTTGTTCCGCAAAAATCGCTATCATTTCTAAGCGATTTACACGCATTATATTAGGACCCAGCATGCGTCTTATTCGATTCAGTTCTCTTTTGACAATGGTTAAGGCCTACGAGGTTTTTGTGTGATTCGTTTTCAGAAGCAGAATTCAAAAATGTTTTCAATACTACGATTTGATGTAGAATTTCCTTCGGAAACGATTTTTAAAACGATTTATCGTATTGCTGCTGGCAGCGTGACGTTAAAAAAGGAGCACGTGGTGCTAAACATCGTGACGCAAACTATCTACACAAAAACAATTAACCAGCGCGTATGGCGCATGCTGAAAAAAAAAATCTATATACCGCTTTACAATTAAAAACCTTGTATAATTTACGGTTGCCCCGGTGAACTGAAGTGCTGACCCCAATCGTGTGTTGTAGTATCGTCGCATACACATTCCGTCTATTTTCGTCGACGGGAGATTTTTTTTTTTTATCATTTCCACTTTTCCCTAGAAAATTCCCTTCTCACTGCGAATTCAATTCTCATAGATTGGATTATGGTTCCGCGACCAGCGTCTTCTTCAAATACCGGGGATACGATTCAAAATGTTGTGAACTTCGAATTACATTTTTCAATCCCACTAGTGGAAATACAGAAAAATTTCGCTTGCGCTGGGTTAATACCCGCAGCTGACGAGCCGGAAAGAAAAAAAAAAAGAAAAGTTTTTTAATAATTTTCTCGAATGACGAAAATAAATTGAAAAAATATGTAAAAACCATCAAGAAATAAGTTAAATTTTCGTAAATTTTAGGAATCTGTTACCGATTTTTTTTTAACAATTCCACTACTAAATCAAGAAATGAAATAAAACAAGCATGTCTCAGTCGAAATTATAATAATATAAATATTTCAATTTATACTAAATGTTTATTACAATTATATTTCCGACTGCGGTGATAGATATTTCGTAATCCCAGCTGAATATTTTTTTTTTTTATACTGCACTATATTTTAGAAATATTTCACACCCCACGATAAACTGTATAAAAAGAAAAATATTTACAAATGCCGATTTGTAAAACAAAAAACAAAACCGAAAAGAATATAATCATATTTTGATTACCTCCCTGATTTATTATTAAGCTCTATGCTGCATAGTTGTCGCAAATACGTTTTCCTACGAAAAAAAAAAAAAAAAAAAATGAATCTTTTTTTTTTTCTTCAAAGAAATTCGTACATTTCTCCATAAAGCTGCGTCGTCGTTCGAGCTATCGTCACGATTTAAATGAAGACTTAATAACGATGATCGCACAATAAAATATGTAATAAAATATGTAATGTACAACAGACGTCTAACATATTATTAACGTATAACGTGTTAAACCAAATATATAGACACCAATATTCGGTTGTCACAAGTATTCCAGCCTCAGCATCGAAACGTTCATTTTAGAAAACTCAAAAACCAGCAGTGACATTGTTCGTGAGTCGCAAAATAGAATGCCATTGAATCTATTACATTACGGTCATTAATCATTGCAAAAAATAATACAAATTTCACCGAAATTCAAGCCGCTCCTTTACCCGACGTTGTAATCTTTTTTACTAATTTCCCTTTAGACCCCTACTGATGATTAATTTTCACTCACGTGAATGTCGAGTAATCCGGAAAATGTAGAAAACATTGAACCGGTTTACACTTACACCGCTCTAGCTGTTTACAGGTTTCGGGGCGTATAAAATAATAATTCCGGATTGAAAAATCATTGCTCGCCTTGGTTTGGTCCCGAGTGTCTCCAGAACACTTTTGAGGATTTAATTTTTATTGACTTCCCTATACGATTAATTCGTAAAAACGGCAAAAATCGTTAGTTAATCATCTGTTCATTTTTATAAAAATACGATCTCGGTTCAACGACAATCAACGACTCTGTACGTTTAAATCATACAGTGCTCTAAAATATCGAATAAAATAATTATAAAATACTCTCTATTCAGAGGAATTTACTTAAACGATGAAAATGTAATAAACACCAATTGCGTGGTGTATATCATTAAATATGAAAATAATTGTTTTACTTCATATCTATATTTTGAATACAATTACCAATAATTTTAACTTTCAATCTATTAAAATAAATACACGCACATATTAAAGTTTGTGAAAGTAACTATTATAAAAGAAGAAATGTATGCGCAGGTTTTGAAGGTTAAAAAAGAGCACATAATGTCCCGTTTAAATCTTTAACTAAAATTTAATATCTAAAATTTAGATTTACTAAAAAAAAAAAAATATTTCGTTAATCTTTTTTTTTTTTCAATCTGTTTTTAACGTTTTGTTGTACCGAACAAAAATATTCCGTCGACAAAAAATGTGATTTCCAGGACTCTTTTAAATTACCGACAAATTTTATCAAAAATTTTTCTCGATTTTATTTTGAATTTTTATTAAACTAACGTAGAGCGATAAAAAACTGTTACGCAATGCTTTGTGAGGTAATCTCAATATGGATCTTATATGAACGCTGTTGGTTTTTCTGGAATTTCTGGAAGATTCATTTTGTTTAGAATTAAATAACAACCCTGCATTATCGATAAAACTGGCAATATACACTATTGATTGCGTGTGATTATTTAATTGCGCAACGATATGCATCATATTTCTCTTATCGTAGACGGTTACTGTGTCCCCGCAGCTGATGTTCCTTCTAAAACAGGGAAAATACTCATTTAATTTAAACAATTTTATTCCGTTTGCTGTTGTTTTTGAATTTATATTCTCTTCTTCTTTATAGTGCCATACTTAATTCCTGAGCGTCGGCGACTACCTATTCGTACATCTCAGCTGTACAGAGACACAGGCATAGTGTACTAGGCAATTGTTATATGCAACGCAGGTGTACATGCGCAAGAAGACTACACTCGGAACTCTGATTAGTAATCGTTTGATTTATCGATATATACGCGAATGCAGTACCGTGTGTATCTGCTGCGTGTACTAAACTAGCGCGCATATGATGTTGTACGTGGTGGTTCGCTATTGCCTTCCACGTGATTATTAGCGATTATTTTAGTTTTAATTCTTCGTAGTAAGTTCTGTCGTCGCTCGGGATCGACCCCGTGACCATATTGGAAGTCAAACGCTCTAGCAACTGGACTAACGCGACGACACATTTATGTTATTACTGTACGAAAACAGCGAGCGATTTTCTTATTGAAGAAATGAAAGAACGACTGCGATGGGGGTAATCGTGGTGATACGATCGGGAAGGTGGGAGGGGTTGAATAGGAAAGTAAAATAAAAAACAAGTTATTGACAAGATAAAATGGAGTTCTTATTTTGCGCGACAATGTGATGAATGTTCGACGTACGTTTCAGAATGTTTTCAATTACTTGTATTTATTTGATTTTTGAATGACAATAAAACGTTTAAAGAGGAGTTACTATGTTCTCAAGAACTGGAAACGATGTCGCAAGGTGCGAATGTTACGGGTGTAATAAGTCAATATTTAGAGAAACTTGGACACTTATGTGTGGCAAAAGCTTGCGGGGGGCTTTGTACACGGACGGTGATCCTGCTATGCTTGGTTCGCGCTCTGATCTTGCAGCATTGATAAAAACAAAAAATCCATCTGCAATTATGACCTACTGCGTTATTCAGCGGCAAGCATTGGCTGCCAAAACGTTCCCGCAATGCTTTGCTATTACGATGAATATACAAATAGTCAATTTCATTAAAAATGGTGCACTTAATACTCGTCTCTTGAAACAATTGTGCTCCGATACGAACTCCGAACACGAAACTTTGATGTTCCGCACGAACGTGCGTTAGCTTTTCAAAGGAAACACACGCTGTCTAGGTTGTACGAACTGAGAGAGCAGGTACATAAATATATTTTTTAACTAACAAGGAGAACAAAGAGTTGCTGGGTCAGTTCTGTGAGTCCAAATTTCGAATACGCTCATTTGGTCGATTTTTTCGCGCAAACTAAATAAATTGAACCTTCAACTGCAAGGTTCGAGAAATCCGAAGTTGCAAGGAACGAGTAATATATTTGCGTACGAAGATTAAAATCGAGCTATGGATCAACAAGGCCGAAAGAGAAAACTTTTCTGCGTTTGATACGCTAAATTAAATTATTGACGGACAGTGTGCTGACATTAAAAGAGAAATGAATATGATATACTCCATTTGAAAAACTTAAAAACTGAATTGAATCGCAATTTACCTGACTGTGAGGACGCAAAGGTATTCGGAAAGTGATCTGCAATCCTTTCATTGTCAACGTTTCTGAGGTGCCTGTTGAAATTAAAGAAGGAGTGATTGAAATGCAAAAACACTATAGTAACTTGAAACATATATATATATATATTCAAGAGACTGCAATTAATCTTATAAAATGTTTGCAGCCAAAAGGCAATTTCTTTCCCAAAAATTCAAGAAATTGCTATAGCTTTGTTTCCATCGACATATCTATGCGAGCAGAGGTTCTCGGCGTTTCTGGTAACTAAAAACAAGCACCGAAATCGATTGGATGTCAATGTCAAGATGCGTTTGGTTTTGTATTAGCTCTGAATCAAGGACTCAGAAGTTAGCAAAGAGTATGCAGTTACAAAAATCGTATTAAAATAATATACTTACCTCTCTGTCGTGTAAAAAATTTTCGTAAAAAAAAAATTAAAATACTTTTGCCTTTGAAAAATTTTATTCGTGTCTTCTTTATAGATAGATGGAACAACCCTTTATTTGTTTATATTTACTGTATATTATTTTCAAAAACAGTTGGTGGTCCATGGGAAGTCAGAAATTTTGTCAAATGGTCCCTCCTCATCAGTTAAAAGTTAAGAATTGCTGGTCTAGAGGGTTCGTAATATCGGAAAGTTATGTTTATCGTTTACAATTTTAAAACTTAAGTGTAATTTGATAGAAACATTTCGATTTTTCTAAAAATCGAATCAAGCAGATCTGCAAAAAAAAAAAAAAAAAAAAAGAAAAACACACACAAAAACAAAACAAAATTCGAGACAAATGAACTAAAGAATGCGGGAGGAAAAACTAAACAAACTCGAATAAAGTTCAAAAGCGCCGGAATTATTTGAAACTATATACAGATGCAGAGGGCGGAAAGGTAAAATTTCAACCGTAAAATATTATCTAATAAAGCGAGACTGACTTGCGACAAATTACACGCTCACAACATTCTATCGAATGCCGCACTTTCATATTAGCTGTCTTAAAAAAAGCTTACATTCTTTCTTGACTTATTCCACCGGATACGTGATTTTTGACAGAAAATTGTTAGAAAATAAAAAAGGATACATTAAAATAGGAGTCAATGGAAAAACAAATCCAAATGTACTGGTTCGTTTAAAGGAAGAAGCAAACAAAAATTTCACTTCTGCAAAACTAAATTTCCCTGATGTTTTCGCTAACGCTATTACGATGTTGTTGTCGGTGTTGTTAACATCGACTTTTGTCTGCGTTCAACTAACGAAAACAACAAACCTTAAACATGCCCCCTAACTAATTCTTACCGAAGAGCATTTAAAAGATATAAAAAATAACGAGAAGAAAATTTTTTAAAAATATTACGGAATTAAACGTGATTATCGATAGTGTATAATCGATTAATTTTTAAATACGAGCGTATCTCTCGTCCGACGATATTATCGACTATTTTAAGTTTAAGCAATCGGTTTAATTTTAGAAAAATGAACGTTATCCGACAGAGGTACGTAATAAGTTACAAAGAACGAAATGTTCCCTGTTAACCGTATAAAAATTATTATATATAGGCATCTATACGAAAGAAAAACATCGGCGATAAAAGTAACTTCTCTGTTCGCGTTAGTTTCACTCTTGCTACGGACATCTGATAAGAAGAAATTAACGTTTATTTTATTTCACTTTATCCGTAGCTGATAACGCTGGACTTGAAATTTAAGTATAACATCAATCGTCGATCTTTATTCACCCTAGCCGGTTTCCTATAAACCGTTGGTAGTATATAACTCTACCTAATATTCTCGTACTCAGACGCGGGTTTAAATGCATCGTGCCGTCACAACCGAGAAAAGATACCAAATCCGATAATAGCAAAACCGAAAGCGACCACTAAGCCGCCAATAAACAAAACATTCTCACCTGCCAGTGTGCATTTTTTCCGAATCTACCCAACAATGAGTCACGCACCAACATATCTGCAAAGCATGATACTCCGACCTCTTTCACCGACCCAGCTACTACGTCAAAACCTAACGAACCAGCAAACATCATGCGCGTCTTACGTAGGAATTGCGCTAACAATGAATCAGTCTTAGACAAAATTCACGCAGTTGTGATTCCCACTATTGATGACGTTCGACAGCTTGAATATGTAGAAAAATTCGCTGAATTTGTCAATCCGTAGGATATTAAAGAAGTTTACCGTATATCGAATCAGAAACAAATAGTGGACAAGATAGATAGTCGATCAAAATCGAGTTCTAACGATTAATAACCAAACGCGCAACATCCATCGCTTGATTAAACCAGCAAAACGCATTATCATCTCCCATATTATTGGGGACGAACTGAAAACGCATAATATTGTTCCTTTATCGGCCCCATCACCACAATGCAAGTAGGCATTGCGTCATCTGCCCTAGACCATATTCTGATAAACAAAAAATAATTTTATACGGTCCCGGAGTCAGTTGCGCTTATACCCGGACGCTGCTTACTAATCATACACGACATCACCACCTTCCGGATTTCTTTAGCGGAAGAATGATCAATATGCTACCGATGTAAGCATAAAGACTACCTAGCAGCCGTCATCCACTGACGGATCTAAAATTGAAGCACGGACTGACGTCCAGCCTGTGGATAACGGATATCCTACAGTGGCTCCGATCCCGCCATTCAAACAAACGGCTTCGTCTTCTACTTCTTCATCATCTATCGAAACAACTTTTAGGAAAAAAACCAGAAAGACACATTCCAACACCTAAGAAGTTGAAAACAGCGGAAGACAAAGCCGAAAAATTCTTGGAAACAATTAAGGCGGCCAAAGAAGAAATGGAGGAAAATGCTGATCGTTACAGTGTTACACCAAAGCAGTTCGAAGATATCATATTTGCTATTTTCACTGAAACGAATTATGTTAAGGCAGTTAAACAGATGGATAGAGATCCCAAAAAAAAAATTGTCAACATCCATCCTGAAGAACTTTATAGTAGGACAGGGAGTCAAAAAAACAAGTTAACCAGGCTGGTTAACGCACTGATTAGTAGTACCTCCGGCTTAGAAACGGATCTAATCAATCAGGAGAAAAATCCTCCAATGGAATATAAATGATGCATTCTTGCACCTGGCCGAGTTACAAACGCTGATAGCTCAACACCAACAAAATCTAATGGCCATGTTGGGCCAGCCTTTTTTGTCCCCTCTACCACCCATCGCGCTCGACTTTGAAACCCCCGTTCTGTACTCTCTGCTGAATCCTTCGCTATCTTCAAGGGTCTTGAATTCCTCTCCTCTGCTCTGCTTCTTTCTAAATACCTCATCTTTACAGGTTCACTCAGTATCATAATGTCCCTCTACAACTTTTACACAGATAATCCAATTGTACAACGCATCCTTCTCCTTCACGATCTCTTTATTCGATCCCCAAATGTCTATATTATTCATATGGATCTCCAGTCATATTGGTCCACCCGATAACGAGGCCATCGACCGAGCTGCTATAAGGTTCCCCTGTTTCCATAACGATGTAAAATCTTTCCTGAAAACCCTTATAATTAAATCTTGGAAACAACTATGCATCTCTAATTAACAAAACCACCTTTCTGTTTTTAAACCTGACCCTCTATCTCGGATCCCCCTTACGTTTCGTTCAAAGAGGAAGAATATTATACTTACCAAACTTACGACTTCCCACTCCCCTATGACGCATTCTTATTTCCTACAACGCGTCGATCCCCCTCTTTGTCTCTTTTGCCAAAGAACACAACTTTCGATTCCCCAATTACACCTTGTCATTCTCTTATGGCACTTACAGCCCAGCATGGCTTTCCCCTTTCCTTACCCAAAATACGAAATTTAAAACTAAATTTATGGAGAAAATTTATTTATTTTCTGCTGTTTTTGGCCCAAAAGTGGAGTTTAAATAATTTTTTAACCGTAATTTTTAGATTTTATGAAAGGGTTGTTGTGTATTGTTTTATATTTTGAATTTCGCTTTTAAAGGGTTAACTGGTGATGAGTTATGAATTTTTTAAAGGTGATTTTTCAGGTTGTTCTAAATTCCATATTATACATTCTAGACGGTTTCTTGCCGTATAAAGTTGTAAATTGTCATAGATAGAAGTTTAATTGTAATTTATGATCCAATTCTGGTAAGTCAAACCGTTTCCGAGCTATTGTATAATTGATTATTTTTATCGTTTGTGAACTATCTTATTTTGATTTCGTACATTACATGTGTACGAAATCCTAAAAATCGGTATAAATTTACTTTAAAGTAAAGTAAATTACGTTAGAAACACGTTTTTTCGTGAATAGCCCATCATCGGCTAGCAGCACAGAGTAAACACTTTATTAAAAAGTATATAAATTGAGTGTATACCCTGTGTTGTTAGCAGATGGTATTGCTTGAGAAGAAGACACGTTTCCAAAGTAATTTACTTCAATCTTGTTATAAAGGGGAATAATGCCTTTCTGCCACGTGAATTACATTCATTTTAATGTAATTAAAATACTCTTTTCATTTTGATTTTTGTACATTTATTGAACTTAATTCATTTTGAGTATTAATTTTATCTTCATAAAAAACTGAACTTAATTCAGCTAATAAGTTAACACAACATTTATTGATTTTAAGGCGGTACGAAGTTCGCCGGGTCAGCTAATAGTAATAATAATAATAATAATAATAATAATAATAGTAATAATAATAGTAATAATAATAAAACATAACAGCATAGTTATGGAAGAAAAAACGGAGAAGCTAAACCACCAAAGACGCAAAAAAAAATCTTTACCCATAGAAAACGATTATTTGAATACCGAAAATACTTCGAAACTAGGAAATTTTAAAGGTATTTCGTAATAGCATCTCCCGTAATGTTCCGAGGTTTTCATATTTAATTATCGTTTTATGCTCTTTATGGCTGACTTATGTTGCTTGCTTCATACGTCATCTAACATCCCGTGTGATCAGTGATGGATTTAATGATGATGGCGCCCTAGGGCTGTGCAGATATTTTGCCTTTCTTGTAATGAAAAAAAAAAAAATATATATATATATATATGTATATATACATCGACGGGTTTCAATAACAATTGTTAAGGTCAAAATCAATAGTTCTTACATATGCAAAATAAACTTACGTCAATTACGATAAAAATATATTATTCTTTGATAAAAAGATGTTACTGTTGACGAAAAACCTCATCAATTTCGACTTTTAAGCAACCAAAAAAAAAAAAAAAAAAAAAAAAACTTTAGGTTCAGGCATTTTTTAAATTTTGGCGCCCCTCAAATGTTGCCGCCCTAGGCCCGGGCCTCGCGGGCATAAGCCTGAATCTGCCACTGCGTGTGATCATGAAACATTGACTTCGATGCCCGTTGGGTTACATAAATAAGAAATTTTTTAGCTAGACATTAATTAACCCAAACTCACCTTTACAGGCGTAACTCGTGATACATACACATATATATATGTATTGAATGCATATTTTTATGTGATTTCTACACTTAGTTTCACTGACATATTTTTAGTGTCTGTTATTGTAAGCATTGTAACGAATGCAATAAAAATAGAGGGTACTTTGCATTTATTTCCTCGAAACACATCGTTGTTAAACCGACCATCTCGTGCAGAGTTAAACGGGGTAGTTCCCGCTGAAATTGGGTATGTTTTAATTTTTTACGTTCAAAATAATTTCATTATTTTTACCTGAAAATTCGACATTTAATCCGATAACGTATTTTTAACAGTATTCCGTAAAAAACAGAGAAGGGAATTCACCGAAAATTTTGAACCGTAGCTTACAATAAATACCGCTGTGCCCCGTCGTCCTAGAAAGCCTCGAAATATTTTAGAAAACTCTATAAAAAAAACTTTTGTCGTACATATATCGATGAAAACAGTCGCTATTTCTCGAGGTAACTAAATTGCCCTTCAGTTTCTTAATGAAACTTACGGCGATTTTGCGAAATGTTCAGAACTCAACGAAAACGATGTCCCTCTTCTATTTGCATATATTACAAACGATGAAGTATTTGAAACATTGCGTAAAAAATTCCTTCGTCGAAATAGAAAATATTTCCCTCGAGTTTTTAGTATTTCGCAAATTAAAATTAAAATACATACTCGAGAACATACAAAATCCTGTTTGACAAAAACCCCATCTTCCAGTTGGGCTCTAAGAATTTATTTATTAATGAAAAACCGCCTATTTTTGGAAATATTTCACCAGTACCATCACTATCGCCGTTTCATTTAGGTATATATAACAAAAAATTCATTGATAAGTTTATGTGCGAAAAAAAGTATATAAGATTTTTTTAAATTTTCTTTTCTGTCATTTGACCTAATAGCAAGAGTTTATTTTAGTATAAACTGAAATTAAAAGACAATAATTTTTGACGGGGGTTTTTTTCCGATGTTTTTTATCTTTCCATAATGTATATGTTAAACGCACCGTTAAACATATATTTAATTTTCCGGGAGAAAGTTTAAAACTCAATATGGTTCTTGTTGAACGATTAATTAAATGATGATAACTTCGTATTTCCGGCCATCGTACGATGATTAAATTACCGAGATTTTATTTTGATCCGTAAATAACTACTTTAATAGCGAACTTTTTCTTTAAGATGTTTCAATAATGCTGTATTCAAAATTTTACAGACGAAATAAATTGAAAATCAAAATTAATTCGAAGCTTTCACTATGCACCGAACTGATACGCCCCCCCCCCCACGTGTGTTAATGAGTAAGAAAATTTTCAATCGTGATATTTAAATGAAACGAAGTTACTCGACTATGCTCTAACGTTGTTGCACCTCTCGTTTCACCACAAGAAAGAGTATACACCTCAATGAATAGAGGATGAACGATGGCCAGGTAGAGAGGAAGTGCTACAGGCAGAACAAATTGCAGAAAGCACTTATAGACACGCATGGAATCGAAAACAAAATTGAACATTAGGAAGCGAAGAATTTACAGGAGAACGGAGTAGAATGCAATTTGTTTGAGATACGATTCCAAGGAGTAGAGAATGAAAAGGACTGAAGTAAGTAAGTGAGGGAAGAAAGATTAATTAAAGTAGGAACAAAATATCAATTTCGGTTTTCTTAGTTGCCGAACGATAGGGATATCTTCATCTTTCTAGTTTTTTTCGTTCTACGTCGATCACGCGCGATTTTTGCGACTGCCTCGAGATATAAATTCATTCAGAAAACCAGAGTGTTTCATAATTGCAGCGACCAGATAAGAGCGGTCTCTCCACACAATTTTTCTCAAAATGTAATGAAAATATAAAAATATTACAGTCATCGGTTTTTATACTCTTCTTGTTTGTCTTATTCTTGTTCGTCTTATTCTTCTTCGTCTTATTCTTCTTCGTCTTTTTCGTCAGATACTAAGAGAGCGATAGTCATAGTCGGCGGAAATTCATAAATTTTCCGTTAATTGAGCTGGACGATGAAAAGATAAACTCAGTAATTGAATTCGAAAAAAACAATCAATTGAATTTTCCGATACGGATTATTTTGAACCGAACAATGATTAATCGTTTGTTCTATCGACTAAAAAAAAATTGCGGTTGCGTTCTTTATGTTTATTCTTGCATAACTACCGATGTTTTGAACGATTTTAATCGTTCTTTGTTTATTGCAATGCGCACTGGTTGGCAGTAGTACTTTATGAAAACACTAGAGACATTAAAATAAACATTGAAAAAAGAAGACTTGCCTTTTTATAGAAATTATATGCTTATATTAGCTTCACCGGAGTAACTTTCGTGTCCGTAATGATATTTTGGAATCCATTTTTCACTCACTTCCTGAAGTCCGAATGATTTGAAATTTTCACTAAGTGTCAGAACCCGATGACAATGCAATATTATGATTCAGAAAAAAGTCACCTACACCGGCAAAAATAAATTTAAAAAATGTAAATATTTATAAACGGAATAATTTCTATTTCCGGCGAAAACACGGCGGCTTAACCATCCTTAGCTGATCTCATTATGTTTCCCGCCACAATGCGGAGGGGCTTGAAGAAAGAGACAGTATAGCCCGTCTCGCCGCTATACTTTCCGTCAAATGTGGAAGGCTCGACGAAAGCTTCTGTAGCCGGTAAGCCGCCGCATTGTAGCGTGAAACATAATGAGATCGGCTGAGGATGCTTTCGTTAAGTTTTCGCGGGCAATAAAAATTATTCCGTTTATAAATGTTTACATTTTTTTCACTTTATTTGTGGGTGTAGGTGATTTTTTTCTCTGCATCATAATATTGCATTGTCGTCGGGTTCTGACAATTAGTGAAAATTTCAAATCATTCGGACGTCTGGAAGTGGATGAAAATTGGACTTAGATTGCTGTATTGTATTATTGAATTTACGGAAAGGGTGAACATGCAACGGAATTATGTATGGCTTTAGTTAAACGCAGAAAATACAATTATAATCAAATATGATAATTCTGTTACATTTCCCTTTGAAAACTAAAAAATTAAAAGAATAAAATTATAGTTTAAAAAACTAAAAACCGAGAGATGCTTTATATGTAAGATGCGCTAAAAAAACCTTAATTTAATTTAAATTCGTTTACAATACTAACCTAAGAGTGAAGACATTAATAATTAATTTTCATTCACAATAAAAATTTAAGTTCTTTTACAATATTAACATATAAGAGTGAAAAAGTGGACATAAATACATATTTAAGTTCAATTCGAAATAAAGCACGGGGTGGTTTTAAATCATTTACATTTGTTGAGGGACTACACGATTACTAATAAACTCATGCTTTATATTGAATTGAAATTAATTGTCCACCTCTGCACTCTTATATGTTAATATTGTAAAAAAACTTAAATTTTTATTGTGAATGAAAATTAATTATTAATGTCTTCACTCTTAGGTTAGTATTGTAAACGAATTTAAATTAAATTAAGACTTTTTAGCGCATCTTACATACAGAAGCATCTCTCTCTCTCTCTCTCTCTCTGTTTTTAGTTTGTTAAACTATAATTTTATTTTTAGTAATATAACAAACTCCATTGGCACTTATAATATTATTAATATTAGTACCATGAACAAGCAAGTTGGAAAGAAATAATTTTCACTACAATAAGACAAAAAATTAAAATATTATCAATATTAATCGATTTGAATAAACGAATTTGAAGTCTCTGTGTAGCGTGTCATTTACAAGCTTCATTACTGGTACTTTGCATTGATAACTTTTAACCGTTGTGATTTGAATAATTCTTATTCGAAACTGTACGGTTCAGTGTCGACTCCATACGAATATATCGGCGAGTACTGAGTAGTCATTAAAATAAACGTTAAAAAAAGTGAGTCCCCCTTAAGAGATACAACACACACTTTCTTCGCTTAATATAATATGACAAAAATTTAGCCAAAAGGTTTTCAGCAGAATCCAGGAAAATATATAAACATCGCTAAAAAAATTTAAAGTTAAAAGGAATTAAAGTATTATCGATGTTACCTGTAGCCCATATGGAAATTTAGATTCGAATAAAAATAATTTAAAAAAAACTCAGCTTGATGACTTGACAGAATTTGAACATTATACTTCTTAAATAGATTCCCGGAACATTATGCAGTGCAGTAGGTAGCAGGAATTTATATAGTTAGTCTTTATCGATAAAAATGATTCTTCCTAAAAAAAAACGTGAAGCAGTTTAAAAAGAAGCGTCCACTTCGAATTTAATAAAACGTGCACACTAATTGTAAGTAAGAGGTAAAAAATAATTACCCGATAAAAGTTATTTTACCGTATAAAAATTTTAAGAGGAAATATTTTTATTCTTAAATAACATATTAATACTAATTAAAGTCGGCCTAAAAGTCAAATATTGCAACGATACTGAATATTTCTGATGTATTTAATCCTTGGCTTATGGAAAATGTGACGGTATTTTTATGCTCATCTAGTGATCTATTAATATTGTTTAAAAATTGATATCCCGTTGATGTAAATTTCATTGTGCATATGTTATCTTTTATCGAAAAATTTTTATTCTTTAGGGCATTTTCATTAAATTCTAAATAGTAAATCTGTGAACGCTGGTACCTCTTTTTTTTGTTTTTTAAAATTCTTAGACCCCGAAGTAGTTTTTCATTACTAGAGGAGAGCGAATAATAAAGGTAAAAAAAAAAAAAAAAAATTCTGTAACTGCGGCGGTGTTGTTATTTAAATATGTCACCACCTTTCTTCTTTTTTACGTCTAGTGCTGGAGCCTAATCCATTTTGCGTTTTTCGATTAAAAGTAGAACCGGTTAATATGCGAAAATTTTTTCCTCCTATATTATCTGTATTCGACGGATATTATTCGTTAGCTTAGAACAAATTTCTATACATTAACGATGTTTTGAACAGACCGAGTTACATTTGAATGTCACCACCTTTTTTTTTTTTTTTTCGTGCCTAATGTCGATCCGTCATTGACGATATTCGGTTAGGAGAGGAATTTGACACTGGGAAAATTTCATATACCTCGATTTGAAAAAAAAAAAAAAAAAAAAAAGTTGGTAAATTTTACCGTTTCGCTACGGAGTGAATGTCGCACTCGTTTCCAATTGTTCGGTCTCGGAAGAGAAAATTCCGCCGAAATGCGATTATCGAGAAAAAAGTATTCACCGCCTGTTCAAAATGTCCTAGTCGCCTTACATTTCGAGAATGTGGAACCGGAGGCCCGAAGCATCCGGAATTTCAGGAGAGATCTTCGTAAGAGTTACCTGGTGGTAGTGCGGCTGTATACGAAAACACCGTCCGAACCGAATAATGCAATTTCGAAAAAAACAAGATGGCCAAAAACTGAAAATAATTTTAAAATTATCATTTCATATTTCCCTTAATTCCCATCGATGGTGTCTGTGTGTGTGTGTATGTCTCGAATTTTTTGAAAATTTCAAACAGAAAATTCGAAATCCTATTTCGCTGCTATACCGAAATCGGTACAGTACCGTGAAAGCGATGAGAAACCCCAAAAAAGGACAACTGATAATTAAACCTTTCTTCTCTGTCTGCTACTTTGAGAAGGGGAAGAAAAAAAAAAAAAAAAGAAGAGGAATCTAATTCTTATTCTTTTAAACGTAATTTCCGAAAAAATTGAGAACCTTAATAATAAACGATGCTGTTCCTCGTTATTAATTTTCTTCTACGAAAACGAAAACGGAAGAGAGAAAAGCGAGTAGCAAGTAGCGGCGCTTAATTATTCCCTTTTCGATCTTCATTGTTGCCAGTTTTTGTTTTGCAGTGGAACAAAGAGATGATTACGTTTTGTTTTTTCTCGTTCGGGGATACTTCTTCTCTTTATAAGTTATTAGGAATTAAACAAAAAAAAGGGAAACAGGAAAACGAAAATCGGAACGAAAAATCTCCAGAAAAGGCGGAAATAAATTTCGTTTGACGAAAATAAAAGAATAAAATTGAAAAATGAAAGCCGCTCGGACTTTTCGAACGAGTTCTGTTTAATTCGTGTTTATAGGAGGACAAAGTTTAACGGGAATTTTCCAGATTTTTCCTGACGCAGTAGTGTCATATTGTTATAATATTTTGCCGCCATATCGCGAAAAACTTTCAAACTGGTATAATTAAAGAGCCGGTCATCGTCGGAAAATTCTGTTAATATAACGAGAGAGCAGCGAATGATCTTTCACCTCGATTTATCCGCTAACAAACAGCAGTCGTGCAGAAAAGTACCATTCATTTTTCCCTCGCTAAAACACGCTTTCTTCGATTTAGCATTGTCACGTGTTTTTTTTTAATTTATTTTCCTGCAACTTTTCCTGCCGCTGCGTAAAATTGACGGCGTTTTCCCCTCCGAAGTAACTTTAATCCTAAATTCGTTTTTAATTTGTCTTTATAATTGAATTTAATTTCGATAGAAAAGCAAATTCGGTAGAAAGCAACGCGATTCCTAAAAGTCGCAATTTTAAGAAATGGTGTCATTTTCCGCTACTATTGGACACACTAATAGCTTCTTGGCGCGAATTTCTTATCTTCAGTTCGATGAACCTGCCGTTTGAAAACACAAAAAAACAAAAGGCAATGTTCAATGTACTAAAACTCGTAAATTTACACACAGCTCACACCCTTTTTTTTTTTTTTTTTTCTCTTCACTTAAAAAAAATCGTTTACAGTTCAGTGATGTGAATATATATATATATATATATATATATATATATATATATATATATATTGTGAAATTACACTTCTTGCAACATAGTACACTGATGATATAAGTGTCTAATTGATCGCTTCTCTATTCTGGCTTTCCCTTTTTGTCCCCTCTGCCATGGTACGAATATTGTGTGCGACACATTGATTACGTTTTCTGGGAGTCATCCTCTATTCCACATCTCTCCACCCGCCAGTAATGTTATTCGTAGCTCTAAATTAATTTCTGTCACACTCTGTCGTATTAAGATTTAGGCTGAATATTCACCAGTGCTACGGGACCGCGACGAGACCGCAACGATACTGAAAGTGAGCGACTTATCGGCGACTGCTATTTTTTCACTTGTCCATCCACCAGCGTTACGCGACCGCGAGTCACCTATAAAGTCGTAACATAGAACAGAGGCAACATGGTAGCGCCTAGTGGTTAAGGTGCTTGGCTATCAAATCAGAAGTATCATGGGTTTTCGAGAGCTGTCTCGCTCCGGATTCAAGTCGCTCCCAGGTCAGTTTTACCAGTCATTACGACGTAGCGTCGTTGTCGCCTTGGTGGGAAGTTCTCTATTTAAAAGTATATGCGGCGACTTCGAAGAGATGTCGCGTAGCGCTGAGTGATACTCAGCCTTAGTCTCGTTTTTTAGTTTTTTCTTTCTGGATTTTATTCTTCCAAATCCGAACTTGTCGGAATCTTTTCATCTTTCTTCTTTCCGATGTTGGCCGCTGTTCCATCATTTCCATTTGCTTCTAATCGTCGTTCTTTCATTTCTGACTCTATGAACGTTCTTCAGTCTGTTTTTCTTTTCATTCCATCATTCTCGGCATGTGTTCACAGTCTTCTTCCCGTTCCACTCATACCAATATTTTCTTGAGAAATATCTTTCTGGTAACGAAACAGCCAATTTTATCAATAGTAACAAAAAAGTCATTGAAAATTTGCCTCTAATTTCTCAATTACAAAAAACTTTTTCTCTAGCATCCGGTTTATTTTCACGAGGAGTAATATTTATATTTACAGTACCTTTTAGTTAAATTTTATTACGCATTTCAGATTATTGGGAGTACTAAACACCACTTTTTTAGTAAAACTTTTCGAGAAGCTTGAGCTCTGTAAATCGCTTGAAGCAAGCGCGTGTAATTACAAATGTGTAAAAATATTAGACGTGAAATAAATTTTGAAGCGGCCCTTTCCGATGGCTAAGCTAAATTCGATACTTAAAGGGTATAATATGACAATAAATAAAAAGAAAACGGTTGTTATGAGATGTAGTAAAACGCAGAATGGAAAAAAATTAGAAATAAAATTAGATAATGAAATAGTACAATATGTAAAAAACCACAGATACCTAAGCACAATAATATCAAAGGATGGAAGATGTGACCAGGAAATAAGGTCTAGAATAACGCAGGCGAAAGCCACGTTCATCAGAAAAACTTTTTTTGCTAACGTCCAAAGCCATAAGTATAGAATTGCGGAAAAAATTAATAAAGACGTACGTATGGGGCGTGCTCTTATACGGAACAGAGACGTGGACAATAAATAAATGGGAAGGCAAAAACAACTGGAGGCTTTCGAATTATGGTGTTGGAGGAAAATGCAGAAAATTAAATGGCCAGATAAAATTAGAAATACGGAAGTATTCGAACGCATTAATGAAGAAAGCTGCTTAATGAGGACCGTAAAAGAAAGATGTAATTGGTTTAGACATGTTATAAGAAATAATAGATACCTAACAACGATAATAATAAATGGAAAAAGACCAAGAATGAGACAGAAATTCATTATATTGGAAGACACCAAAGAGGACAATAATTACCAGTTAATGAAAATTATAGCGCAAGCTAGAGGTTTAAAAGTATCGCGATTCTAAGCGTAGTACTTCCAAGAAGATTGACCAGCAATCGAAAGATTGAGGAATAGAAGAGACGAACTATTTAAATATAGCAAAGATCAGCCTGTTTCAAACTTTATTGTTAACATCGGTAATAATAATACATATATTGCTTGAATTAGTCAGTGGTCATTTTATAACGGTTAATTATTTAAAATGTTAATAGAAAAACTTCGAAAAAAATAAAAAAAAAATTAAATTTGCAATTTTTTTGTTTCCACGCTGATATTTTTTTCTTTCGCTTTAATTCGTCAGGTTTGTTAGTTCGCGTGAGCTCTTGTAAAATTCTAGTAACCAGGAAATTGGAAGTATTTGGACCGAGAAAACTGGGAATTTAAAAATTATATTTCAATTGCCAACTGTGTGAAATCTAAAAAATGACACTGGATTACTTCCAATATTCGGTGAAATTCCGCAAAAGAAATATGCAAATATGCAGAAGATGAGGAGTAGAGTGAGGTAAAGAGTTAACACGGAAAGAAAAATACGAACAGGGGACACTCACGCGTTGTCAGGCTCCGATTTTGATGAAATTATGGTATGTTGTAGAAAATCAAAAACAGTAACAGACACGTGTTTTTTTTTTTTATCAAGGCGTAAAAAACCGCTCCTAACATTCGTCTCCAAAAACCGTTTTTTCTAAATATTTGTCAGCTTGATCTGAATATTTTTCGATGAAATAAAATGGATATTATTTTCTATAAAAAAATCAACTAATCCAAACTGATTTGAACTGTAATCCTTTATTTTAGGGTTGAAAACACACATTTTTTAGAATATTTTTTTAATAAAACTTTTAAAAACAGCCTAAAAAAACTAAAAAAAAGAAAAAAAAATGCCAACACATAAAACAAAAAAATAAAGTTGATCTATTTCGACATTTAAATAAATGATACCTCCAAGTGGGGTAAACTACCCCTAAAACGAAAAATAACTGTAAACATGTATATTTCAAACGAACGGAGTGCGTTCAAAATTTGTGTACGTGGGTTTTCGAGGTGGCTGATTACAAATTTGCTAGCTGATTTCGCAAATTCAATATAGCGCACAAAAATGCGCGAAATAATTTTAAATATTATTAAAACACCTCTATGCATGAGATTTCAAGGTTACTCTTGAAGAATTACTAATACTTGTTTAAAAACAGACTCTTAAACCGCAGTCTAGGCCGACGGCCTGTGCACTGTAGCCACCGCAACACCAAATTCCTAAACCCTAGATAGGCCAGAGACCTTCGAATTTTGAACTCCTGAACCGCATAAATGAGAATATTGTACACTTTTTGCCACTAGGCTTTACTCGGTGATTAAAAATCATTGACAGAAGTGTATGTCCCAGACGGAAAGGCAGATCAAATAGTATTGTTACTGACAAACATTCGATGGATCTTTTGTTAGTTTACCGTATTTATAATTTTTGTAGATGAAACATTAATAAAGTATATTTTATGCGAGCACTTGATTGAATATTTCATAATACGTGTACAAATATTTATGTAGATGTTGTCACTTATTACAAAAAACAATTACTCAATATATATGTGTTGCAGTAATGGTAATGGGGCAAAAAGAGAATCAAGCACGATGTTTTTTACTCTACAAACCCGTTATGATAACTCTTGCGCCACAGACATTTACGTAGTTAAGAGTTAAAACAAAAGTATTTTGGGTCCTTCCTCTGGATGTTCTTGAATATAATCTGCTGCATATACAATAATGAATTCTTGAATCTTGGGCAGGATAATTGATTATGTACTTGCGATTGTAATTTTATAATGTGTTTTCTCATATGTAAATTTACATTTTTTCGTTTTATAGCATGGGGTCATTTGAAAATGTACATATAAAGTTTTTCGACATACGAAAATCATATATATATATATATATATAGGTGCATACATCAAGTGGTTGTAGTTCACCATTTGTTCCTTCGGGAATTTGCAAAATCCGATAGCAGTTTCGTAATAAGCGATCTCGAAAACCCATGTACACAAATTTTGAACACATGCTGTTGTTTGAAATACATGGTGCAGTTAATTTGTATTGGTAACCCGTAAAGTAGGACATGCAACCCTTACAGTTCAAATCAGTTTGGCTTAGTTGATTTCTTTTTATGGAAAATAATATCAATTTTATTTCATCGAAAAATATTCAGATCAAGCTAACAGATATTTAGAAAAAACGGTTTTTGGAGACGAATGTTAGGAGCGGTTTTTACGTGGGCATCGATAGAAAAAAAAAAACACCTGTCTGTTACTTTTTTTGATTTTCTACAACATATCACAATTTCATCAAAATCGGCATCTGACAACGCGTGAGTGTCTCTTGTAAGTATTAATATTGGACGGAATTTTGATCATGCTACTAGCTACACGAACTATCAAAATTAACTACGCGGATAAATACCAAAGGCTGGAGGAAGGCATAGAAGAAAAAAACATCATGGACAGTCTAAATTGGAAACAAACGATTAATAAAGCCAGTATGATAGCTTGTGATACCTCGAGGAAGAAGATTGTATTGCCAGTCTTTTCCTTTACTCTTCTCTCGGTAATTTCTATTATACATTAAGGAAACACCGGACGCAAATAGTCTACCCCCTTAGAGCATACGTTTATCGGATGCCTGGTGAACCGGTTTGGAAGACAGCCTCAGCTACTACCTAAAAAGAAACAAATAAAATAAAATAATAACAACAACAACTTTGTTCTTTATCGGGGATGAAAAATTCGAATAAAAGGTTAACGCGTCATAAGTGAAAACTGTATCGAAATATTTATAGAACGTAATTTTTCCGCTCTTAGCGATCTTCTCACTCTCTAAAAAGAGGATGAAAGAAAAATGATAAAAGTACCAGCACGCTACTGCGATTATGCGGATTAAAAATTACGATTTTCCAGGAAACAAAACTTTATGCGTCTTTTAATCTGCCCCCCCCCCCCCCGGTGGACGAAAAGAAAAATCGTGAAAATTTCGTACTGAATCGAAATTTAAGTCATTTTTAGATATAAACATTTTTAATGAAACAGGGGGGAACAGTGAAAGCGCGAAGGATTTGGAAATTTGGAAAGTTATTAAAAATTTAGGCTCATCGTTCAATTTGCAGTTCCATTAAAATTACTCAGTAAGCGTTTGCTGAAATGTGGTGTGCATGTGCCAGTGGGACCGATGTTAGTATTGGTGGAAAAACCAATAAGCTTAAAGAATAATCCGATACACGTCACACGCGTCTGCCTTACAACGTATTAATTTAATTGAATTTTTCAATACTTATGCAAATTACGCGGATGTGTTATATGCTGCGTGTGTGTTCCAGTAGTGCAGGCATTATGAATTTATACATTTACACATGCGCGCACACGCACACATATATTTATGTATACCTATATTTACTTATATATATATATATATATATATATATATATATATATACTTTTTTTCCGAGTTCCTTGATATATGGAATGAACCTTGCCGAAAAAGTATTGTGCTAGTAACGGAGAACATACACGGTGTAATCCCAGACCTTGCGCGCATGTGTGCGCAAGTCTATAATCAGATTACAAAAGCTTTTTCAATTGATAATAATGTAATAAATAAAATTATATCGACGCTCCCGCCCCGTAAATAAATTTTAAATAAAACGAACGGGAAATATACAATAATTTACGGGAAAACCTTTATGGCCGTCCAAATAAATAACCCGCCGCTACGAATAATTGCAGTTGTCAATAAATAATTCGCACGCTTCTTTATATATTTGCCCGCGCAGTTCGACTTCAACTGATAGACGATTAAAGTTCAGAAATAAATGAAAATCGGTGATTAAATTAGAAATCAAAATTAAATTACGTAAAAACGTTTTGCACGTCGATGAAAAGAAATACATAATTTATCCGAATTATTGTTATTATTAATTTTTGTTCTGTTTTATGTTTTCTTAGTATGTCTTTTTTTTTTTTTTTTTTTTTTTGGGCTCGTCAACCATTCATAAATGTTTTTCGCCGAAAATAAACCTTTTAATCATGCTCGCCCTTCAAGCAGAATTTTATGGTTCAGCTTGTTTCATTAAAAAGCAACATTTGCCGGGTTTTTCTACTATTTTTAAAAATTATTAATTTTTTGTTTTTCTCTAACCTAGGCGTGCGGGCGGCCTTGACCCAACAACATGATAAATCAAGAGATAGAACTTTTGAATACCAGCTAAACGCAGAATGCATTTGATCACTCGGAAAAAGCTTGCGTATAGAATTCAATTATTTCCTGCCATTCCTCCCCAACCTTTTTTTTTTTTTTTTTTTTTTTTTGTTTTTTAATAACAACATACTAATAATCCCCACCAAGCCAGCGGCTTATCATAGGGTTCCTAATCAAGTTACACGTCTACAGTTTTGATATAATCGATTATATTTAAGTAATATTCATTTCGGAGTAACAATCAAATTACGTACTTTTAATATATTTAAGATGATATGATCGAGGAAGAAAGTTCCTTCAATTTAATTTTATAATTATTACAAGCCATTTCTTATTTTATCTTCAATTTAGTAGTGGCTATAATATTAAACATTCTCAGAAATAAAGTTAAGAAGAATTTTATTGTTGATCCCATCATCGGGCACATCTTTTGCTGAATAATTGTAAACTCTTAACGGGAAAATTTTTTATTATTAAAATAATTACATTAATTTTATCCCGGCATGTTTTGGAGATCAATATATTCACGGGAAACAGTAATATATAAAATTAAGTTAAAAATTTTTGATTTTTGGCCGTGTTAATAGTCCGTTTTTTTTTTTCACACTTATTTATACATGCGAATTTTTTTAAAGTTACATAAATATACCTATAGTCTGGATAATAGTAGTATTTTTGTCAAAAATTACTTTTTGTACGAGGATTTTGATAATTTATTAACATTATTGCCGAACAATTATTCAGTAAGTATTTTTATTTTGAACTAGGTTTACTCGAATTTCCTCAGGCTCTTGTGTACTATAATTTAGATGCGATGATTGACATAATGCGTGATAAATTATTATTTTTGTTTTATTAGCGATTGTTTTTAATTTTTATATAATACTACTAGCTTTTGCCCACGATTTCGCCCGTGGACATTAATACGCGTTTAAATATGTACTTGGAAATTAATAAAAAAAATGTTTGTTTTATCCGGAATTATATTTATGTAAAGATTCTTTTTCTCTTTTTGTTCGGAGGCAAAACATATTTACCACCATCCGACAAAAAATTGTCTTCACGTTTAATTAAAGATTATCGATCTTTCTATATAACTTGTCTGTTGTGATCTAACAAAAAGTTTCGCTCAACTAAACCAGCACACAAACAGCCATCATTTTGAAGAGACCAAGTTATATTTACACAGGACGATCTCCGATAAATACACATCTATGAGAACATCTTCTTCACTTACATATTTTTCAACGCATTTTATTAAAATTAATTTATTACTACAATAGCAAACTACAATAGTTGATTGAGGATTTCAAATTTCAGTATAAATAACCATTCCCGCTACAGGAAATATTAAAAATTACATTGCCGGGTTTTTTATTTCTCTGTAACAATAATAGACAAAAAACACTACGGCTGTTTAATACTCTCCGCAATGAATACAACAGCTAGGCTAGGAGCTCGACCTGTATGTTTAGATCATGTCATTGAGGTCTGATGATTGATGATTTCAGTAATGCAAAGAGTGAAGTAACAGAATGCGGTGTTGCTAAAATCCACACCACACACACACACACACACACACACACACAGCCAATTATAAAAGCTGTATGGTTTATAAAGAAACAATGTCCAAATAAGACCTGAGCACACGTCTGGCTACATCATCTAAAACAGCTATCTAAATAGAGACCTTTTTTTTTTTTTTACTCGGGTGCCATTAAAACGAGTCAAACTGAGAATTTTCATCAATCATCGCAATAAAATAAACTTTCTGCAGAATGAACTTCTTAATAATATGAAGCCTGTCCATAATAAATTTGACGAGATTCTATCCTATTTCAAATGATGATGGCTTCCCAAATAAAAGTGACGAAAGACCATATCACTGATTGCAAATGAAATATATCATAAATAGGCTTGTTGTGTCTTGGGAATTTGAAACTCTAATGGCGGAACTCAACATAAAAATTAACTCGAATTGTTCATTAACAGTCTCATGCCACCGATCTTATATGCCCCGTTGTGAAACACACTTAACTGGTCAGAATACATGGCTATAATACAGCCAATCATCCCGTTGGCAATCTCATGCGTGCTGATACAGCGATCGTTCTACGCTATGTACCATTCTCTCGATCCAGTTCATCGTTCTGTGATTTAAGCAATCGCCATCGAAATATGCACTGATCACGGCGAGATTATAGTTTCATCAGTCTTTTTCCTCTGCTGGTTTAATATCTCCCAAGGGCATATTAATAGCTCCTTCAACGAGTTCGATTCTAAATTTTTTTTGTAGGCGGTGACTAAAATGCTAAACATATGCCATGGGAAAGTCGGGCCAAAAAATGGGAGTTATTTAACTTGCTTTTGCAAGTAGTAAAGTTCTAGGATTACGGGAGCTGCGACGATTTGTCCGTACGATCCTAATCGACACTCTGATGTAGTTGATTTTGCAATCAACGCTGGACTCGATCCCAGCTGCCTCGCTATCACAGAAGAAGCTGATTCAGGTTTGAATCACAACGCACTTTTTACAACTAACTAAGTACCATCTTACTAAGTCCAAAAGGCTGCCAAGTCATGCGAACTTATCTCACCACCGAGACAAGTATTATAAAGCTCTTTCGGAGAACTTTCACGCAGCTGCCGCTTTCACCAAAATCAGTTTACCTACTCAGCGTCCCGCTCCGACGCACCGGCCTGTAAGAGTAAAGATGCTGGAGCTGGCTAGATTCATGCGAACGCGACGTCAAGGCGACAAGTACGCATAAAGAAGAACTGCTGCCGCTTTCAATGATGCACATTCAGAATACTTTGATAATTTTCTACTGAATCTGACCCGAATAAAACCACTGGCTACAACTTGCGCGAAGCAACCACGTGTACAATAGCCGCCGAATCATACACCAATTCGAAACTGTAGAAGAATGTGGTTTTACACTTTTGCTGAGGGACTGGAGGCGAGTTTCAGTCACTGTTTAATCCAGTGAAGAGTTTCTTTAAGCGGAGGATTACTTCTCCTACTTCAGTCAGAGAAGTCACACCTGCCGAAGTTATAGAACAAACCGGCTAACGAAAAATCAAGAAATCCTCCTGGTCGTCAAATGAACGTTTCATTCATCGTTATGATATTTAATGCCGTACTATGAATCTTCCACTTCCCATCTCAGTGGAAGTGTGCTACAATCGTTATGATTCCTAAACCTGGAAAGGCAGATCATTTTCTCGCATCCTACAAGCTAATAAGTTTATTTTCCACTTTCTCCAAGACATTTGAAAAAATATTATCCAGGATAATGGAAATCCTAGGAATGAGAGCGATTCCTGAACACTAATTCGGCCAGTGGTTGTTAAACATATTTTATCAGCTCTTAAAAACAAGCAATACTGTACAGCTCTGTAGACGTACAACAAGCATTTGATAGAGTGTGGACAGTCGAACTTTTGCACAAATTTAAGATAATTACACGTTGTCAGTATTTACTTGTCTCTTCCGATCATACCCTGTACAATCATGTGGCGGGGTGCTTCCAAAAATGGGTCGAACGTTGGCGGCGGTGCACGGACCTCGGAGGAGACTGTGTTTATCTCCAGGGCAAAATTATACAAATACAATTGTCACACCTCGTATTAATTTTACCCCGGAATTATGCTATCAAATAAATCCTGTAATATTCTACACAACGTTTAAACTGTGCCTTTTCTATCATGCTCATAAGAACTTTCCTTTTGGCGTAGAATTACATGGTCAATGGAAACTGACTTTTCTATAGTAATTATAGAAAGCTACTCACCCAGAGATCCAAGGGGTATTTCTAACACGAGGTCGGAAGGATCGAATTTTACATATATATTTATTATTTCTTGAAATTATATAAACGATGTTGATTTCCGCTTTACTGTTATTTCATCAGAAAATCAGCGGCTAATTTATGCAGGATAGTTTGAAGAACTGCTTAATGCAATGAAAAGCAGAGAAAATCGGTCTAAATGCCGAAGATTAGATACATCTTTATCAGCAAAAGCCACTCAGGCTAGCCAAAAAAAAAGATGTTTCGGTGAAAGAGAGTGGCATTAGAATGTCAACAGTGATAAAGCTATCGCGCATTAGAAATTATCCGAGAACGATTAGCATTATGTAGTTGGTTTCGCTGTAATAAAACAGACATTATTCAAAAGCGAATATTCAAAGTAATCTAAACCGACCTTTTCGACCCCATTGTTTTCGCGGTCTTCTGCTCATCGACTAATTGTTTGAGAAAAATAACCGACCCAAGCTTAATTACTTTAATTAGGATAAAATTCGCGCCATTTCAAAATGTAAGAGAACAACAAGTAACCGGTAAGAACAAGACATGCGGAGTAGAACCGTTCCGAAATTCGAAGCGCGCAGCTTACGTAAACATAAGAGAGATGGATCGTAATTTTTAATGTTGAGTTCGTTAACTATCTGCGCCTTAATGGGTCGCCGTTGTAACATCTTGAATGATGTGCGTTACCGAAAGAGCAAAGATTAAAACTTTAACGATAAAGTGCGACCAGCGGTATCCTTCAGCTTCATTAAGTTCTTTTAAAGTCAATTACTCGGAAGAATAACTTAAAGTACTCCAACGATAAATGTTTTAAACAGATTTGCAAACTGATTTTAATTAATTCAACTTACACTCTACCGAAAACGAAGATATTATCCTGTTGTTAACTAGGACGGCGAACAATTCCTTTCAAAACGTATTGTCTCTGCGCTTACATTGTTTATTCCGGTCGCAGTTCGTTACAACGATGAATAAAAATTAATTCCCGGCCTTACATGATCGATCTAGACGATTTTGGCACAATTAGACGCTGTCCGCCGCCTTCCGTTTATTCAAATTCAAATTATATATTTTATAAAAGAATGACCCGCAAATGCGCAATGATGCGTGAACTGTGGTTAAACAAATCCGTGTACGGAACGAAAATGAAAAATGCGTATACAACGATATATGTAGCAAATGCAATATAAAAAACAGACAAAATAAAACTTAAACAGTGCGTTCGGAGCAAAATAAGGCGAATTATTCATTAACATAAATTATAATTAAAACTTAATCAATAAATGCTGAAAATAAAACAAAACATTTATACATATAAACTATATATACATGCTTTCTTACTATCATCACTCATTCAATCATTCATTCACTTACCCACAAGTGGACCCGCAACCCACACACGTCTGTATCTACACACATGTGCTTAAAAATTTTTTTGAATATGTAACCATATTCTAATAGTTCATTGAGATTTCTTACGCACAACCCACTCGAAATATACATGTAAACAAACGAACAGGTACAACATACATTCAAACATTTATACACATATACCTAGACAGCGATACACACATCCCCACCCATGCACAAATAAACAGAGCAAACAAAGTTGTACCTACGAAAACGGACAAAAAATAAAACAATAAAGGTAAATTACAGAAATCGTAAAAATCCCTATAAAAACACTAGTGAAAACTCCCTAATAAAAATCGAGAGAAGCGATTTTTTACAAGTGTTTCCGAAGTGTCTCTTACGTTTTTTTTTTTGTTTTTTTTTTTTGGTTTTTTGTCTTTTTTATAACTGAGCATATAACGCTTTTTTGTTAAAATTTTTCCGTCGCAAGTACGGTATAGTGTGTCTAAAAAGTTTTTAGTATGATGATATCGCTAATTCGCTCGCGACATATATTCGGTCCCGAAAGCGTTTCTGAAGCTAAATATATTTTTCTATTTACCGATTTTGTTTGTTCGCTATTTCGTATTTATTTCAAATAATTATTTTTAAAAAATGACTTTCCGAAGAAACTGAGTTATTTTCACATCTCGCTCAACACTTGTTTTCCACCCTTCCTGCTCACCGAAAAGGAAAAACCAGAAATCAACATTTTGGACGTGATCGATTAAATTAACTTAAATATAATTAGCTAGCCATGTCGATGAATATAATCGTATAGGTACGCAAACAGCACCGCAACACGTTTTTTGTGTCTTTTTCATTGAAGCGAACTCTGTTTTGCGGATGGCGCTCGGTATGATCAATGTTTGACAACAACTACAAATTCTATGGAGGCCGAAAGTCTGTTCGATCGTGTGTACGGAAACATTGCTAGTCCTTTTCGACTTGTTCAACGAACATTGCCGATTATAGCACACTTCCCTTTTTTTCTTTTTTTTTTTGTTATGGTCCGGTTTTCGTCTTGCGGATAATTTTTAAACAAACCTATTTATTCGTTCGCTTTTATGCACTTTCATGTATCGTACTCTTACTAAATTCATAAAAGTCCATTCCATTGTCAGAGGAGGATTCAAACTACCCCGATATCGCTCAACTATAAAATCTGATTACCAATGTTTATGGTTTTCTTTTTGTCGCACTAAGTGCTACACCCTCAGTATCGCAATTATGCCATTTTCATTCTGGCCAAATGAGCGAGATGACAGTGATGCCCCATTCTTGAAATGTTTACTGTTTAATCCATCCCTATATTTTTATCAATATATGCGTACCCGGTACTTTTAGTTAGGTTAATTAATTTTTTGTATATATATGTGCAAGAAAAAATACGATATTGTTCGAAGCGAAAAAAGTCCTCGTTGTAGTGTTGGTTGTTAAAAATCAGTTCCAATCGTTGCTATACGTCCGTTCTCTTTCTATCCGAAAATCTTACCTAAGCTACCGATTTCCGATCAAACACCTCACTATTTCTACCTCCTCTCTCTTTAACTCCTACTATTTTAAACAAGTATTGAACATACATATTGTGTAGCACTTTCGAGTACCGAATACAGTTGTCATCAGTGCGTAAATGTGTTACATATAGTCAGAACAAGGAAAATTGATCAATACGTTTTTCTCCAATTCTACCTGATTTTTTGTTTCTCGCATCCCTAAATTGTATTTATAAACAGTTGAGATACTGTTCTCTAATTAACTCTTAATTATGTGCACGATTAAAAAAAATAAATAAATAAATAAAAGTTATTTTATACAGGATGAAGAGTGAACAGATCTAAAATAAGTGCAGTACCTGAAGTTATAGTACATAATTACACATATTTATATACAGTACTTTTACCGTTTCATTTTTTTCTTGCTATTTACGTATTATTATTTAAATTTAATTCGCACACTACTAATGCAAACCGATAAAATAACACAATTTATTGAGAAAAATGTTTTCTAGAGTCAAACATTTTTTAACCATTAAAGTGACACGGATCTTCTAGGAGATCAAAAATATTTCACGGAGTCTTTGTGATGGCAGAAAATTATTCTGTAAATGGGGGAATATTGGTCGATGTTTCACCGTGATCCACTTAAAGACTTCTGAGGCAACCACCGTAAAACTATTCATTGTGGCTTTTATTGTAAAAGCAAAAGATACTTAAAAAAAAAAAAAAAAAAAAGCAGATGAAAGTTTTAAGGAATATGAGAATAAGTTATCCCTGAGTTTAAGCAAATCTTGCTGGGACGATCGAAAAATATACACATATATATAGAGAGAGAGAGAGAGCTTTCAAATGGCTTTTAAATGATGACGTAGTTATTTTATTCGGTTTATTCATAATATTCAGATACCTTTTCATTTGCGCTTTCTATACTATTAATTTTATCTTCTTTTCAGGCACTAAATTGGAACCGATGATGTTTAACAATGCGTACAAAGTTCACATGAAACTTACGATAAATTCCGTCAGCCAATCAGATTACGGAACGTATAAATGCATTTCGAAGAATTCGCAGGGAGAAACAGATGGCACGATAAAAATTTACCGTAAGTGTAGCAGTAAATAAGAACGTTAATTCGAATAAGGTTAAAGACAATCACGTTTCTCGGCCCATTGTGTTAGCCGACTACTTGTACGTGCATGCAGCTGATATTAGCAAACGCACGAGCAAATTAATTCGAATTAACAGTCGTTACTACGTGCTTACTTACAAGCCTCCGCAGACATTACAGACCCCCCCCCCTCACTGTACAACACTGTTACAGAGCGACTGCGCGAATGCGACAATCTTTAATAAATTCTCTTAAACCCGATCTGTCTGTCCCCGATGAACGCGTCGGCGTGTCAAAATACCTGCTATCAATAGGCTGTGCAATGTCGATTGTTGCCTCGGCAGTTCTGAGGATATACAGCTATTCGGTTGCTTCGCGATGAACTACTATTAAAATGTAAAATTTTCCAGCAGAAATAAAATTAACGATAATTCGTTAAAATTTTGATCCGCTACAAACAGAATCGGAAAATAATATCCCTGCCGCAAATCACGAAGTAACGCCGTAGTTTTGTCACTTGTCGCAATCGTCGTGTATTGCGAACTTCACAAGCCCAGGGGAATGCTCTTTTGAACAGAAGTGACTGGGAGGCGATTTTTAGAAATTGGATGTTCTTTCCGATACGATTCTTGATGTTTGAAACATCATTTTAAAGAGCAGCGGAATTACATTTTAATACTTTTTTCCAAGGAAAAAAATTCCAGCATCAAATATTTAATTAAAGAGGCATTAATATCGTCCGTCTATATCACATTCCTATAATTACACACATAGACACACGTTCTACAAATGTACAAGATAAGCATGCAGAAAATTTTTCCTGAATTTCGCAGTGAAAATTTTTATGCAAATTTGTCCATCTTAGTTTATCGCAAATCAGCGATCTGCTTCTACTCCTCTTTTTGAATGTAAATTTCAGTTTCATTATAAAAAGCGCATGTTTCGGCTCTTTTAAGCTTATCAGTATTATTATTATTATTATGCGTATTATTTGGTTTCGGCCGGCATTTCTTTATTAGCTGTTCTGGTTTTTAATAGGCAACTTGAAACCATAAGCTTCTAGAAAATTCCCCGTATCTTTGTAATTGCAGTAGCGTTAATTTTAAGAGTTTTATTCAGGTACCGCCCGAATTTCTGTTGCAGCATTATCACATTTTCACTAAGTACACTTCCTCGTTTTACCCGCTCATAGCAGGGCTCGCCGATTCGGCCATCTGCCACCGATGCATACTGTGAGGCCTAGAATCGGCTTCAGACTCTTACCCCGGCGATTTTCGTCGTACGTAATTTTATCTTAGGTTTTTTTGTAAAATTGGAAAATTCGGAATTTGCGCATTTCATGCCTACTTCCGGGTTTTGCTGCTTTATTTTTATTCTTCCATTTCTGTAAATATACGTGTTGATATAGACGCAGTAAAATAAGCAAAGATTCGGAGCATTGGCGATAAAAGTAAATTTATTTAGTTTTTTTTTTTTTTTTTTTTTGAACTTTGCAGTGATCTACGAATGTTTAACGCGTTTGTAAAATCGGTTTTATCGCTAATGCATTTTTAATATTTGCTTTGCCTCGTCCCTTATGCCGGACCCTGCAATATTATGTAAATTCGGAATTTGATTTTTTTTTTTTTTTTTTTTTGGTTTCATATGACAATCGGCCTTTGTAAAACCGTTTTCTATATTTTCTTTAAACACTGTTAAATAGCGGTTGTTACTCACTTTCCGTTTTCCTTATCTGTCATAATTCTTCCCTTGAACCATTCTTCTGCTGGGTTAATCGCTATTCCAAGTCAAAGCGACAAAAGGGTTAGTCGAATGACGCTGAGAAGCCAAGTGGAACTTGGCAGTTCCGTACATTTCGCATTGATTCCCTTCACTTAGCAATCTACGCACGTATTTTAAGATCTGTGCGCGAGCTGCTAACGTTTTTTCGACGATGTTTATATACGTATAATTTTAGAATCGTTTCGACGAATGAAAGCTCAAATACACCGATTTTACTGATAATTTCGACGCGGAGAGTGGGAAGATGTCAAAATTCTGATGGAACATTTTCTCGATGTTGATTAAAATACGAGCGTGTATCGGAGATAATCCTTCACATTACACACCTGTTTTCAGTCTTAGTAACTACTACTAAACAGGTTGGCGCTGTCGCTTGAAGACCGCACTAATAATTTTTAAAACGGCGTAAATTATACATTTTTGCGCGCACTGAAAATAAATCACGTATATATAAGTAGGGTGAAAACCTGCTTCCCCCGGGAGAATAGCCAATCAGGAGCGAGTATTTAGTCACGTGGCCATGTTTACTCAACTAACCAAATGTCAACACTTAATTAAATAACTATGTCCCTTATCAGGCTCTGCAATAAGATTTCACAACCATATACCGTCGTGTTTTACGCCAACTTCACATCCTTCTGCTTGTTGCATACAGAGAGACAACATATTCTGTATTACACGCCAAAAACCATGTATCTCAACATCCAGCATGGCTCAACTGCCTTCTCTGTGGACACCAGTACCGGACTACCTTAGAAATTTCATTTTTTTTACTGCGGTAATTACCAGCAACATTCTGAACTGATAACAACAGTCTTTTGTAGTTATTATCAACCATCAATATCGAATTCATTCCTGTGTCGATCATTTCACATTATCCTCCACATTCCTTAAACCGCAAGTAAAAACTCACGAACGCATACTTCTGTAATTTTTTTTTTTTTACGCACAAGTCGTAATTAGCGTACCACCGTTTAATAAATTAGAAATAATATCATTATATATATATATATATATTTATATTTATATGTATGTACTATTTCCAAAAAAATTAATGATCTTTCCCGTTACTTCCCTGACAATTCTCTTCACTATGAAATTTCACATTTCCCCGCGCCCATTTATTCGCTGTTACGTAAAAATTTTCTCAACATCGAGTTTACAGAATTTCAGATGCTATCAGTAAAATTCGTCGATAGAAATTAACATCACATATCCTTTGGCAACAAAAATGATACATAAAACATGTAGAAAAGCCCGTTTTCAGTGACTCATTTGATTAATAAAAATCTTATATTATTTTTGCAGCCATTCCATATAACGAGATACATCATTCCACAACTAAGCCGAAACTGAGACGTAAGTAAAACACATTTCATTTATGTTTCGTATTTGTAAGCGGTACACAGCAGTGTATACTTGAAAAATTCCGGGGAATGCTGCTACCGGTAAAACCATTTAGAAAAATGTTGCGGCCTTTATAAGTAATTCGGTTTATATTTCCAGATAGCGTTAAAGGGGGTAAAGGAAAATTCTTTAATTCGCCATTATGTAAACAGGCCCCATCGACTTATCACGAATTTCATCGAGCGCTAGGCAGTCATCACACGGACAACGATTGTGTGATTGGTACGAATTAAGGATTTTTTTTCGTTTTCATATTTTCCAATAGGTGTATTTTGAACCGCGCACTAATAGCGACAATAAACACAATAGCCGCCGGCAACACGCTCGAATAAAATATAGTGATAAATTAATATTTACAATCAGGGCGGCGTCTTTTCCGAACTTAAAAATGTATCGTCGATATTAAAGCGCACTACTTTTAAAATCCGTCACATCGGGGAGTAATATTACTTTTCAAGTTGCCTAATAGAAAGATTCGCGAAGGCTCTTCATTATTTGAATTATTAATCCGGCAGAACTCCGGTCGACAGAACGGCTAAATGGACGAAAGTTTTAAAGGAACTAGTGAGAGAGCAGAAAGAGCCATTAAGAAGTTTAGTTAATTATGAGTTAAGGATAAATTCTGCGAGCCCGCCATAAGCAGCGGTGACTGTAGCAGCAAACACGCGGGAATAGACACCGGTACCGACCAAACAATCGTTACGAATATAAGTGTTTGTAACTTTTGGACGGTGCGCCGTTGAAAACGGATTCGGTGCCCCCGCAATTATTATCAACATTATTAGCCCGTTATTATTAATTATTATCATTCACTTTGTAAATACATTCGAGGCAAAGGGCAATTATCGTTTTTCCCGTTCGCCATGCCTTCCGAATTTTCCGCCATTGTCACGAAATAAAATCACGTTTATACTTTTTAAACATATCCGTCGCTCACTTCATCTGTCCTTGCCTGCAATTTTTCAAGTTCACGCCCGCGCCGAGTTTATTCTCGGAAAATTGAAACCGCACGCTGCAAAGCAGCCAAGCCATTCTTACATGTTCCGAATTTTGTTTCGGTAAAAAAAACAAAAACTTCCGTCAGATGCGGAATGTTCTTTGACGATTACTGGCCCCTCGGGGCCTATGATTTCCTTTTACGCCGAATCTGGAGTTGTTTAAACAATAAAATTTTCGACCAGGAGTGATGCATGTTTTGAAAATTGCTTGCCAATCATATCCGGAATTACGATTCCAGACAGCTACAATTGACGTACTCAAAATATAAGCATAGGCGGTTAAAACAATCTCCTGTAACTTTTTTATATACTATTTATATTATCTCCTTCTTTTGCTCAGAGTCTTGTTCCCCTCATTTGTAGTGTATATCTATATCCTTCTTTTTCTTTAAACAGATTTAATTTTCATTTTATAGTTCGCACACGAGTAGGTATTGTAACATTAAAAGCTGCGACGATTTTCAGAAGAATTTTCTTGAAAAATCTATTCAGCTCTGTCCAAGGCGCGAATAAAAAATGTTTTTTACTTTCATTAGAAAGCATTTCCTCCTCTCAGTGTTAGATCAGCGAGAGTGGATCTTTCGTTCCATGTCAAATCTGTAAGTTAGGAATACAAATAAATTCGTCCTCCGAATTATTAATGTGCACAGTTGACGAGCGAAAAAAAAAAAAAAATACAAAAAATGCTATACTGGCCGATACAGATTCCGGCAAATAATATTGTCACTTTCTTCGAGTATTCCGCTCTTTCTGCTGAACGTCCTTCTCTTTATGATAAATAATTTTCGGAAACAACTGCGTGTTTTTAAAAAGATATTTATTCGCTTAACGTTTCGACCAGCTTACACTGGCCATCATCAGAAGCAAACTGAAGAACGGAGCGAAAATTGCGATCGACAATAACATTAAAATAAGAATCAGAAATCATGAAAAACCCAAATCAAAACAGATAACCTACCTCTAAACAGGAAAACCGACGTGAACTTCACATTCGTTATCAGTGTTAAAAGTCGTGTTCTATTGTGTTCGGATTTTATCTCCACCAGAGCGGTGAGTTCGTTCCATTTATTACTCGTAACTCTTGTTGCGGGATTTTCGACTTATTTTCGTTCGCTCGTAATTTCAGATTCGTGTGTATTCTTCCGTCTCTTTTTTTTTTTTTTTCTTTTTTTTTCTCGCGTGTTTATTTTATTTACTTTCAATTGTTCTTTTCCGATCACCTTTTCGCTTGAGCGTAAATGAGCGTTTCCAAAGGGGGCCGCTCAGCGGCCTCCCCCAATAAACTTTCAAACAATCATTTATCGCTTAACGTAACGGATATAGATCCTTCAACTAAGCGAAAGCCCTCTAGTCCTTTAACCCCTCCTCCGTCTTCATCTACTAAGGAATTACGCCTGACACAACCGAATACTCCTATCTCCGATATTCCCTTAAGTAATAATAACAACACATCCAGTACCACTAACCAAAATAGTAACAATACTAGTATCACTAATAATACCGCTATCAACTGCAGTAATGATAATAACAATTTCAATAAAAATAATAACAGCATTAACAATAATAATTCCAACACTGAAACCACCACTGAGACCATCTTCCCTTCCAACCATCCCGGTCCTTTCACAGTTTTTGTCGAAAATTGTGTATCCGACGAGAATATTGGCAACCTTCACCCGCTAGCTTTAGCTAAGCTCATTAGCAAAGTCTCCACTTCTTTTACTGACATCAAATCCCAAGGTAGGGGACGCATTTCGGTCTTCTTCCCCAATGCTTCTTCCGCTAACTCCTTTCTCAACAACTCCTCTTATTTCACCGCCAACAAAATCAAGGCCTTTATTCCTCTTAATACCTTATATAGAATCGGTGTTATTACCGGAGTTCATCCCTCCTTTTCAGTCGAAGATATCAAAGAAGGGCTTGAATTTCCAAACTCTGTTATCTCTATTCGACGCATTTTCCGTTCCTCCGAGGGTTCCAAAGTACCCACCAAAAGTGTCGAGTTAAAATTCCACAAATCTTCCCTTCCCGAATATATTTCCATCTTCAAACTTCGCTTCCCGGTCTCTCCAAGTATTCGCTCTCCCACGCAATGTGCAAAATGTTTTCTTTTTGGGCATATTGCACGACATTGCAGGAGTTCTCACTCGATCTGTTCCCATTGTTCTTCCCAGCACCTCTTCTCTGAATGTGATAGTCTCCAGGAGCCTCCTCTCTGTCGCAACTGCAAAGGTTGTCACAGTTCGTCCGATCGTCGCTGTCCTGAATGGCAAAGACAGAAGGACATCAAAAAAATCATGGCCTTTGAAAACATATCCTTCCATGAAGCCTCCAAATTAAAAGCTTCCAGCATAGTCTCTCAAGCGTTTTCCTATGCTAACCGAGCCGCCGCTCCTGTTCCCTCTCTAAGCACTTCTACCCTTCCTCGCAAAGTAACGCCTCTTCCTAGCCCAAAGTCCCCTACTTTTCATAAATCTCCCAAGTCCAAATCGCATCCCAAACCCCTTCCCCACTTTCCTCCTATCCCTTCTCTGTATTCCCCTGCGCCATCAGCCGGATGGGCTCTGAATAGAGTTGGATCCTCTTCCTTCAACTCGTCTCCAGCTGAAAGTCATCTCCCTCTTGTTCAAAATAGTGCTCCTATCCACCACATCGATACCTCTTCTAATATTTGTAATTTATCCACTGCCATCATCCAACTCCTTTCATCTTTCAACATAGCCGCCTCCCCTTCATTCGGGGACAACCTTTCATCTTTCCTAGCCAATAATGTTCAGTTCAACTAACTTTTCTTCTATTCTCCTTTTTTTTATATTTCCTACATCTTAGTCGTTCTTCCATCTCCTGCCACATCAGATCAATTGCAAAGTTGAAACCTACTTACATGAGAAACTCCACCACTAGGCTACGATACATTACTGCCGCAATAGGAAGCCTACAAACTTGCATTAAACCAAGTTCGTGCAGGCATTCCTCAGATTTAAAAATGATCCTTCCATCAAATCTTCTATACGCTACGTACACTGTAGGAAGTCTACAAACTTGCATAAAAACAAGTTCGTGCAGACATTCTTCAGAACTATCACTGATGCTTCCAACAGTAAAAAGCTATTTTCATAAGAGGCCATGTCATATTTTGAATAGGCCTCCCTTCTGCTCCTCTACTTTGGAAGTGAGCCTATGCGGCACTTCCTTTAAGGCATTTTACTCCCTCTTTGTATCCTACTTTACTGCTCTCGTCTTTCCTTTCCCTTTTGTCATTATCCTACTATGTCGCAGCTTCCGTCCTTAAACATTATACAATGGAATTGTCGTAGCCTACGAGCTAACAAACAAGCTTTAGAGGGTCTACTTGACCGCTATAACATTCATGTCGCTTTGCTGTCTGAAACGTGGCTGAAATCATCCTCCTCCATCCATTTCAGAGGTTTTTCCATAGTTCGAGCTGATCGTGTGGACGGGTATGGTGGAGCTGCCATCCTAATCAGGAGCGACTTATCATACCAATCGCACACTATCCCTTTCCTTCCACCTCCCTATCCTAACTCCCCCAATATGATCCATATTTCTCTTCTAAATCTGTCCCTAAAGCCTATCCATATCGCTTGTGTCTACAACCCTCCCACCTCTAGTCTCTTCAATATTCCGCTTTCCTCATTCCTTACAACCCTATCAGAACCATACGTCATTGGTGGAGATTGGAACGCTCATTCTCCCCTTTGGGGCTGCACTCGTTACAACTCCAACGGCTCTGTGCTGGAAGACTTTATCCTGAATCATAACCTCTTCCTCCTCAACGATCATTCTCCCACCTACTTTAAAAATGCTTTCTCCTCAAGTTCGGTGGACCTCTCCTTTACCTCTCCCGATATAGCTCCTAAATGCTCCTGGAGAACACTTGATGGCACTTTTGGTAGTGACCATGTTCCCATTCTCCTATCCCTTAATGACGTCTCTCCTCCTACCCAATCCAAGCCTCTCCATTCCTCTCGATGGATTCTTTCCAAAACTGATTGGACCAAATTTCGTTCATTGATGGACGATTCTCTCCCTCATATCCTGGCGAATTCTGATCCTATAGCCCAATACAACTTGTTCACCCAATCCCTTCATTCGTCCCTTTCTTCATCCTCTCCGCTTGTTCCCAATAATCATCACCGAAAAGCGCCCTCTGCCTCCTCACTCTGGTGGAACGAAGAGTGTAAACAGGCTTTCAAACAAAGTACTGTTACATTCAAATCATTTCGTTCGCAGTCCTCAATGTCCAACTTTCTTGCTCACAAAGAAGCCAATGCGAGGGCTCGCTTTGTTCTTAAAGCGGCTAAGAGAAATTCTTGGAAACAATTTTGTTCCGCTTTTTCTAAAGACACGCCCTTTTCGCAGATTTGGAAGATGGCTAAGGCTTTTACTTCTCCCCTTTCCAAGCGTCCGGTACATCCCTCTCCCGCACTGCAACATCTCCTTTCCTTTCTAGATTCTATCGCGCCCGCCTACGCTCCTTCCCTTGAGGAAATCTCGCTTCCTGTTCTTACACCCAACTCAGAGTCTCACTTCTTATCTCTTCCTTTCCGTTATGATGAGCTACTATCTATCCTTAATAAATCCTCCAACTCCTCACCAGGTTTAGATGGTATATCGTTCCTTATACTTAAAAACCTCTCCACGCTTTCTTTGCATTTTCTTCTGAATATCTTCAACTCCTTCCTACTCTCCGGATCTACACCTAAATCCTGGAATGACTTTGTTATCATCCCTATACCTAAAAAAAATCAATCTACGTTCCGTCCTATTTCTTTAGCCTCCTGTCTTCGTAAACTGTTCGAAGGTATGGTGAACAATCGACTCGTCTGGTGGCTGGAACACAATGATCTAATTCCTTACAATATGTTTGGCTTTCGCCCGGGGTTGGGCCCGGTCGACTGCATCAGTCTTTTCCTATCAGACGTCTACAAAGCTTTCATAGAAAGAAAATTCACTGTTGCTACATTTGTTGACGTCTCCTCTGCGTTTGATAATGTCCACCTTCCTACTCTATGCGCCAAGCTTCTTGGGCTTAACGTTCCATCTAATTTCATCTTTCTGATCCTAAATTTGTTCCAAAATAGATCCCTCTTCCTCTCTACTCCCTCCCGTGTCATGTCCAGATGCATCCACCGGGGACTTCCTCTCTACTCCCTCCCGTGTCATGTCCAGATGCATCCACCGGGGACTTCCTCAGGGATCATGTCTTAGCCCCACTCTTTTCAATATCTATCTCCTTAATATTGCTTCCCTCCCTACAATTTCCTCCTCTCTCCTTTTCGCAGACGATATCCTCATCTACTCCAGTTGTAATGATGTGGCCGCCGCCAACGAAGAGATCAATAACTCTTTATCTATCCTTAGTATCTCCCTCGCCTCAATTCACCTCTCTCTCTCTCCTTCTAAGTCCTCTTCTATGGTGATCTCCCTCCGCCCCTACAATCAAGCTTTGGTAAATATTATTTCATCTAACATTCCGATTCCGCTCGTCAGCTCCTTCTGCTATCTTGGTGTTATTCTCAACAGCCGACTCACTTTCTATGAACACATCAACTATCTCTACAATTCTTCCCTCAAAAGACTCAATCTCCTGAAAGCCCTTTCGCCATCCAAATGGGGTGGTGACCCTTCCATTCTCCTAATCCTTTACAAGGCTATAATTCGTTCTAGAATCGATTACTGCTCCTTCATCTATGGAAACTCCTCTAAATCTCTCCTCACCAAACTGGACAAAGTTCAAAACTGCTGCCTTCGGTTGTGCATTGGAGCGCTAAAATCTTCTCCCATTCCTGCTATCCTCTCTGAATCTGCTATGCAACCACTGTTTATCCGCAGATCGCAGCTTGGTTATAATTTTCTAATTAAACGGCTTTCTGTGTCCTCATCTAATCTTATCTCTTCCTATCTTAGTATTAAAAACCAATAGCGATTTGCTCCTCACAAAATCCCAATCCTTTCTCTCGTAGCAGCTCGAGTCTCCAATTTTTCGCCTTATGTCTTTTCTTATTCCAAGCTTTCTTACTTTTCCCATGACTTTTCCAGCATTTGGCAGACTATTAATCTCTTCTCTCTCCCTCTCCAAACCAGCTCCACCGCACATTCTTCAATCCAAGCCGAATTCCTCCACATGCTGGACACATCTTTCCCTTCTCATCTAACATTCTTCACTGACGGTTCTAAAAACGAAAATGGGGTGGGCGGCGCGTTTACCTCCCTCTCACTTAATCACTCTGAGTCCTTCAAGCTCCCTTCCTTCTGTTCTATCTTCACAGCGGAGTCTATCGCCATTTTACGCACAGTCTCGTTCATTCCATCCATAAGAGAGATCAGTAAATGTCTGATTGTCTCCGATTCCAAAAGTGTTCTTCAAGCCATCTCTTCTCCTCCTTCTCATTCCTCCAATTCTATCATTCTTTTAATTCGTTTTCTTATATCCAACTTACTTTCATCCCGTTCCATTACTATTGACCTTTTGTGGGTTCCTAGTCACTCTGGCATCGAGGGCAACGAGTTAGCTGACTTTTTAGCCCGTTCGGCCGCCCGCGATGGTCCTTTATTCTGCAAAATTCCTACCTCGGACATCCTCCTTCTTTCCTCAGCTAATCATTCCCGACTATGGTCGGATATCTATCCTTCCCTATTTTCTAATCCCGCCTCTCATTATCTTCAAATTCAACCGGTTCCCTCTTCCCAGCCGTGGTTTCAATCCTATTCTTATCTACGCTCCGCGATCATTTCCTTAATCAGACTGCGTATTAATCACTCACTTCTACCCTCTTCACGTTTTCGTTTTTCCCTGTCCCCTTCTCCCGATTGTCCCCTTCATAATTCCATCTCTCCTCTCATATGTGATGCAAACCACATCTTCTTTGAATGCCCTGCCCTTGATTCCGAGCGCTCTGTTTTGTACTCGAAAATCTTGGCACTGGGTCTTCCTGCTCCGTATAATTCTTCTTTTGTCCTTTCCTTTCCATCCCCAGATATAATCCCTGTACTCCAATCTTTCTTAAGCTCTATTTCTAATCGTCTTTTTATTTAACCCCTTCCTTAATTTCTATTGTTGTTGGGTCAATGCCGCTGGCGCGCCCAAAAAAAAAAAAAAAAAAAAAAAAAAAAGGAAAACCGACGTAACGCAATAACAACAGATAGAAAAAATATAAAAACATAAAAAAATAATAATAAAAGGAACCAAAATCTAAACGGGAAAAACCGACAAAACGCATAACAACAGATAGATAAAATATAAAAACATATGAAAAAAAAAAAAAAAAATTAATAATAATAATAAAAGAAACACAGTATCTAAACGGGAAAAACCGACAAAACGCCTAACAACCGAAGATAATAATAAAAAAAAAAAGAAATTAATAATAATAATAAAAGGAACAAAATCTAAACGGGAAAAACCGATAAAACGCATAACAACCGAAGATAAAATGTAAAAACATATGAGAAAAAAGGTATTAGAAAAATTTACAAAAGGAACAAAAAACATCGGGTCACAGTTGGGGGGGGACGAATAACAACTTATAAAAAATAAAACTGAAAACGTTGAAAACGCACGGAACAGCCAAGTGAACAGAACAAAAATATGAAATATTACAACAGAAACAGTTGAATTACCTGAACAAGGACTGGGAACTACCTGAAAATTGCTTGGAATCCGCACCTGAGGACCCACTCGAAACCTATCCGGAAGAAGCACCAGAGGGCACGGCCCCGGGCATTGGACCAACGGAAGCTTAACCAAACGAAGTGAAACAAAGCAAATCCAGCCGAAAGAAGAAACCACTGGGACCGGCGGGATGTGGGAACAAAAGACCAAAAAGAAGTGAAAGGCAGTGGCGGACGTCTAGGTACCTAAAGGGACACAGTCAAAATTAAAACCAAATAACCCAGAGTTGGAAAAGAAAAATGAAACCTACCTGGTCGCTGTTTCTCTTTATTTACTCCTCTTAAAATTAAACTTTCCCGATTCCTATTGCGCTATATCCGGTCCTTTCTTTCTCATTGTCCGTTTTTTCTGCCACTGGTTCCGAATTAAGTTTCAATTAATCTTATAACGAAAAAACAAAAAAAAAAAACTCTTTTATTAAGAATATTTTTTTCTAGATTTCCTCTTATTTTTACTTTTACCTATTTTTTCTTTTCAGCCAATATTTTTCTCGGTGGTGAAACTTTCTATTTATCGTTTCTGGTTAGAGGTCCCTGAATGACGAGCAAAAAAAAAAAGTAAATATTTTGCGTCCAACTTTGTAATACATTTTTCTAGAATCTTTTATCTTTACTTTTACCTATTTTTTCTTTTCAACCGATATCTCGATGAAACTTTCTATTTACCATTCGGGGTCGCCACCTGCCGCTGTCGTGCAATTCTAATTCTCAATTGCTTTACTCGCGATATATTCTCTTTCGGATCTTACCTGGCAAGTCGCGCTACCTCGCACGTCATCGATACCTATATAACACAGCTTCCCCTGAAAAAGAAGTCCACTTTATTACCTCCGATCCTTTTCTTCTCGCTAACCCTTTCTTCGTCTTATTACTCTTTCTTGACTAATTGATCTTTCGATCATCGTGTTTAGCGAAACTTTTATAGCTTCATTAGAGTTCGAGAAATGTTAAAAACTACGATTAACCTTGTGAAATATTAAAAACACGTTTACGGTCGTCGTTGCGTGATGTGAAATTGTTCGACAACAATTACGTGTGCATGTTAAAACAGGTAATTTTACGGTATTCATTATGATCGGCGATTCTTATGAATAATTTAATAAAAAATCGCCGCAGCGTAAATAGTGTTACCATTTCTGGCAAAGCAGTTCAAAAATTAAACGCAAATCTTAAAAGTAAATCTAATTTCGAATAATTATAAATAAATCGACAGTAAAAAATAAAAAAGAGTAAAAATTGAACACCGAGAAGGCGTTTAAGGAAGTTTCCCATCAGGTGAAATGGAAAAACAAATAATAACAACAAGCGTTGAAATAACGATCACTGTAAAATCAAACTTTTTAGCCTCGGCGAAGGACAGGGGTAGAACTGGGCTTTTTTCTTGTTGTATTGTGTAAGCAACACGGAAATTCATGGAGCTCGGGTATAAAGGTTCTTAAACGCGATGTTAATTTTTATAAACCGAAGCGACGACCCCTTATGCGGTGCCGCGTGCATCGGTTTAATTAGCGGTATTAGTGTTTAATGGTTTCCATCATCACTGTAGGGGGCCTAGGCAATTAAAGTGCGCTCACCTATTAAAATGCAGCTGTTACAAGTTCGAGATTTGTTTCTCTTTGAACTCAGTTGACTCCTGGATGTGTATTTAAATAAGTAAAGTCAATGCTAGAAATAGCTGCGATAATAAGTCGTGATGCTACGAAGACTTAAAATTCGCGGAATACTACGCAAATAATTCTATTCTTACCGAAATAAATCTGTTCTCGAAATACAAAACTGGCTTTTTAAATCCAATTAATCAATAGGCTCGCAATAACGTAATGCTTTGAAGACAGTTTTTACGTGGCCCTCAAGGATTTAATTCGAACACATTTTTTACGACCTATTAACGTTTCTACTATTCTTTATTGCATTCTGATAATTCCGATGTTATTAACTTTCTCGCCGCAGGATACATAACCTCAGAACTACAATATCCCCAGTCTTTTGCACTTCCCACTTTATGAGAAGGATAAACATCTTCATTTTAAAACTCCTTCGAACGTTCAACTCTCCTTGCTCCGCACGCATATTTTATTTATTATACGTCAGTTTGTTGCTCGATTAATTGAAACCAAGTTAAAAGAATTAAAAATGAATCCCTAGGTAAACACACATATCCGATCAGCCGAACTACTAGGTTAGGTTGGTGTCCTAAATTTCCCAAGTCCTTCCGATAAATAGGTATTTTCTCAGCGTAACGTAATTACAATTATAGACGGGACGCGAGCATATAGTTAAAGAAAAAAAAGCTGTAAACGAAATTTGTCAAAAGTCGAATTTTTTAAATTTTATTTGTTATAAAAACGTAATCGTCATTCTTTTTAAACAAAATTATACACAAATTATCTTTTTTTTTTTTCTTTTCTTCTACAATAAAGGGATTATCAAAAAGTTTTTATCATCAAACTTGAGTTCTGCATCGGAGAATTAGAAAAAACCTCATCAAAACGAAAGTACCTGGTAAACTGAGCAATTTTAAGAGATTTTTTCAACAAAAATTTCAAAATGGTTTTATTTAAGTAAACTTCCAAAATTTATTTATTTTTATTACGTTTTCTTCGAAAAATTGATATTAAAATAAGGTTTTTTAAAAATGTTGCATATTTTTTTTCTTGTTTTTCCTGGTTTTTTTTTTTTTTTTTTTGTAATCATTCTTTGTCTTATGCAGCTTAAACACTTGCATCGTTATTATTTCCAATCTTTTCTGGATAGCGTTTTGAACTAATCAACTTATGCGAAGCCCTAAAAAATTACTATTAATTTGCTTGCCAGTTTGGCCGCAATGGATCTGATAATGGGAATTTAATTATACGACATCGCGGTAAAAAACTTCTTGACTAATAATAATTGACACGGCTGAAATTTATTTGAATAAATAATTAAATATAAAAAACACCACTCGATATATTAACTCAAACTTTTATGTTTCAAAATTTATCCTAATGTCCTGAGTATTTTTTTTATGTTTATCTATTCGAATAATTTTCATTTTTATTCTACATGCGTTATAAATGCCTACATAGTAAGATGAAATTTATTATTAATAATAGTGAAAAATCAGTGGGCTGTGGCTACCGTGGTGTATCAGGCAGAGTGGTGTTTCATTTAGATAGAAGACCTGGTTCGAACCTCGCTGCGCTGGAAGTTCTAAAAAGTATATTTGCTCCCCGGGTTAATGTCCATAGAAAAAAGAAAAAAAAAAAATTCTACGAATAATTCTAAACAGCGATTATTTGCTAATAATATTCCGAAAAGCAGAGAACATTTTTACATATTAAAAAAAAAAAATAATAAAACTTGTCAAAATAACCGATACGTTAATTTACCGTATGTACAAATTTTTATACCATCATATATACATATTTCCATATTTAACTAATGGCACTCTAGTGATTTATCGCTTCCCACCAGTAGTCACTTCTTCCAGTTGTTTGTATATTTGACAATTTACTTTTTTCTTTAAACCTTTCTTATTGATTTCCCCCCAGTCTTCCTGTGGCTCCACAATGATGTAATTCATCTTTTTTTTTTCCTACCCTGGGCGCGCTAGCGGCCTTGACCCAACTGCATGAAAAATTAAGAGATATAACTAAATAGCCAGGCGGTCAGAAATGGAAACGACAAAGGACACAGCAGCAACGGAATAACTTATAGCCAAACAGTTTAATTTTTCTCCTTTCGGTATCTCGAATTATAATCCTCCTTCTCCTACTTTTTCTGATACTTTTGTATTCTGAAATACTTTTTTCGATCAACTTTTTTTTTTTTTTTTTTTTTTTTTTTACGTTTCGCTACCATGACTTGTAATTTGTTAATTTTTTTTTTTTTTTTATATTAGTTTTCGCAATTCACAACAGTACATAACATTATCACGTTTAATTGTCAGTGCCGCTCTTTTCATTTTTCGCTTATCCTGTCTGCTCACATCTGCTACGAAAAGCCAGAGATGAAACGATTCCGAATTCCTAGATAGTTACCGGATCTTTAGGTCTAAGTGCACTTTCAGGACGCCGTACTATTCCGGAAATAATTGCTCCCTACCAAAGCCGTAGCGAACCTACGGATGCCTCGTTAATTATTTCGTAATTTTCACTGTCAGTTTACACGATTACGTAAATGAAAAACGGTACGCATGAAAATTCACCGGTAATAATAAACTTTTTCCGTTAATTAATTATTATTAATAATATAACAAAAATGGTAAGAACGTGCCCAATATCGATTCCGCAGCGATTGCCGTAGTAATTTCTTAATTAAAACGCTACACATATTAGAAATATGTATATAGTTTTTAAAAACTTCTAAGAATTTTAGATTTTTTTTTTATGAAGAGGGGGGGGGCACTGAGCTTAATAATGAAAATTTAATTGTAACGAGAGATCGATACAAAGCACTAGGATCAAGTTTAAATCGGATCAATCTTAACAGTTATCGTGTGAAATTACGAGCTTTCTTCTTTTTCGCTAACAATTCAGTAATTGGTATATCTACATGTAAAAATCAATAATAATCGAAAAAATAAAATAATCACCATAAATAAAGGAGGAAATAATAATATATTTCGAAATAGTGTGGTATGTGTAAAATAAACTGTAACGATTGTGAAAAAACATACACATCGGCCAAACAGGTAGAAAAAATAAATGTAGATATCAGGAACACATATTAAATCATTTAAAAATTATCAAATAGAAAAAAATCTACTTACGCTGAACATTTAATAAGAAATAAACATAAACCAAATTCATTAGAAAAAACGGTCACAGATCTATAACAAAGATAACTGAACATAGCTGAAAATATTATTATATAAATCAAATTTTATTTCTTAAATTTTACAATGGAAATATTATTAAAATTAACGTAATCTGCTTGAGTCGCAAATGCGCTCTTGGTTAGCACGAGTAGCGGAATTATTATTAATTATACATGGGCTACCACCCCACCTGTATATGTATGAAATATGGTAACTGTGCGACATAACTTTAGTAGCCAATGTTTACAAATTGTAATTGTGTTCTTAATTATAAAGTTCGGTTAGTATAGATTGTACTACACAAAATTAATATATTAAACGACCAAATCCCTAATAAGAATAACCAATTTTTTAATATCAAATTTTAAAAAAAATTTTAAATTTCTATTTATATTTATGTTATTTAAATGTTTAATATAATCTTTAGATAATTTTTTTAGTCTATGTACGTTATCTCGTTCTAACAATTACGATATATCGACTTTATATTATTGATTTAAACTATATAAACTCGTTTTATTTCCTATTTGACCTCGGTGTGTATTAGAATTTGTTTCTGATCACACATATTAAGTTGTGTTTTTAGCTTGTTATACCAGAAAAAGGTTTCTAAGTAAACAATCATTTTATACTTCGAATTTGTTTGTCTATATTTGTACTCGTTATTCCATTACTAAATCCTATAAAAATCACAGTTTAGTAAGATTGTTTTGCATCCGTTGGTTCGTCGAAAACCTTGCGAAATTCTTATTTATATACATTTAAATATTCTGATCGAGGCAAAAATCCGAAAAAAAAAAAAAAAAACCCAAAAAAAAACATCATATACACAAATTGCGACAATTAGCCGGTTTCAAATGCACTGGCAAACTCTTCGCCTAGTTACAGTTTATAACGAAGCGATGTATATTCGAAATTCGCGGCAGCGACAATGGTTCAGCTGGTACACGGTAGTAGCGAATGGAATAGAATGTAATAAAACTTAAAAACATTTCATTACTTATACGCGACAATGTTCGCTGACTGCTAATGAAAAACAACTGAAAAGCCTCGCCCCGATAAATGTGGCACGCTCTATGCACTCTGCCGCGAGAAGTACATCAAACAAAGCATAACGAAATATATTCATTTGTCATTAGACAGCGAACTTCAGGATCAAATAAAAACCGCCTGTTCGAGAATTCTAGTCAAAATCTCGCCAGCTCATGTTTTATGTAAACACAAAGTGTTACCACCCGTACCGGGAAAGGTTAAATAATTCTCTCTCCCTCTCGTCCTTTCACCCTTTCTCTGACGACGGTGATTAATGTGACGCAATTGTCACCGTATTAAACTGTGAGTCTATAATCCGCCGTAAACAATCTGTTTTACGTTGTTGGCGCACTGTTTACTTTCCGGTCTATGTAACGAGAAATTTTTTTAAAAAGTGTATAAATTTACAAATCGACAAAAATACTTCTTAGGGGGGCTCGGTTCCAGTTTAATTTTGCACCTTTTCACAGGTGTAACGACACACACATACACACACACTCACACACATACTCACACACACACTAATGGCACAATTTGATGAAATGAATCCGGTCCATGCTGCTTCGTGCGAACTCGCTAATTCCCAAAGTCTTTTATCGCATCTTGCTATTTTTCCGGTGCAACCGTGTCTTCTCTGCATTCTCCGAATTAATTAGGTTTCCGGAGAAACATATAAAGCGGTATTTCACGCTTAGAACGCGCATTGAGGAAAATATTATTACGACAATGGACTGCGGATGAAAATTCAAACATATCAGAATGTAGCGCGAATTGAAAAATACTTTGATTCTTGGATCAGCTTATGTCCGAGTGGAAGGTGGAGATTTAAGTAATTGTAAGGAATTCTCGGAAAATGTGTCTAAACGCGCGGAAAATCCTTAAAAACATCTCCTTCTGCCGATTGAACGGCACAACGGACGGAAAATATCTCGCGCATTCGTCTTAATTTTACGTATTCTAGCGTGTGCGTTTTTTTTGTTCTTGCGCAAGTGAATTCGCGGTCCTGCACTAGTTCCGAAGGAGGAGTGAACTGGGTTCGTTTTGTATGAACACCGATTTTAATTATATTCCTTAAACCCGGCACCCCGCGAAGGAGGCAGATGTCAGACGTTGAACGGACGAAAGTTTCGCGATTTAGTCGATAAGCTATTAAAAAACTTTATTTCTATTGGTTTTTTTTTGGTTTTTTGCGTTAGTTTTTTGTAAGTTTGTTTTATGTTTACAGATCTACACACACTAATGACTAAAAATTTCGAAAAATTTTCGTGATAAAACTTACGACTTCCCAAATTTCGTTACTTTTCTACTATAGAGCCGGTGAATTTTCATCGGTCTGCTTTTCGCTCGGTCTACGTTGACTACACGTATGTTGGCCCCATGTTCGTCGTATTAAAAGGTATATTTCTCGAAACGCAATAGTGTTGTGTGTCGTCAATACGCGACTTCGACACCATTTAATTTTTTGCTGTCATCGTGCTTCGTCATCATTTCATCGAGGGGAAGAACCTATGTGACATCTAGTTAGATTTCTACTGATACATAGAGCGGGCGTTATCATTTCGAACATTTTCCTTGAAACCTGCTCACCTTTTCTTCCTGTTATTCTCCGCACATATGTCACTTGACACTTTTCACTTACCGTAGATATTTTTGTTTTTTTCGATTTTTGTATACGAGATTTCTTAAAGTATATACTTTTTTTTTTCTTTTCATTTCTTTTTCTTTTTCTTTTTCTTTTTCTTTTTCTTTTTCTTTTTCTTGGTTTTTCTCCTTATTCTCATCACTGTTTTTTCCTTCTTTTCCTTATTATTATTGTTCACTACTCAATATTAATGAACCAAAATGCACATTATTCCTTAGGTAATTGTAATACGCTCCGGTCATTATTTACATACAGTTATTATTTCATTTTTTTCTTATTACTCTATTAGTTGCAATATTTTTTTGAAGTAATATTACTAATTATGCACTACCAATTATTATGTCTATTGCAGTTATTGCTTTATTTCTGTTTCGGTTATTTACACAGTACATGAGTTAAAACTTTACTAAGCGTTTTCCATAAAACCGTAATCTGTTTAGAGTTTTGTTAATACTCCGCGCGCATATAAAGCTTCTTCATCGTAATTTTCATCTATTGTAAATATGTAATATGTTAGGAGCAGTGGTCAATGTTGCTTCCATACAGGTTTGGCTAGTTTAAAGAAACATTTATTAAAGTAGATACTTACTTAATTATAAATTAAGATTTTATCAATAAAAATAAAAAATAAAAACAAAAAAATAAAATAAAGCCTCTTTGGCTGATACATGTATTAACAGTTTTGTACGAAAAATAACGAAGCTGTTTTTTTCAAATCTTATTAAATTTCTTCAAAAAGTCTCTGGATTTATTGCCCAAACCGCATCGAATGACAGAAACCGGGTCACCGCGTACATATTCCGACCTGCGTAAATAGAGATGTCGAGAGGATTGTTTAAAAGCCGCTTTTAGAGTTTAATTTAGATTGTAATAATTTCCCCGTATTCGGATCGTCACTTTCCTTCGAATAAAGTTCCGCTCAAATGCAATTGCACGAACACTTAACATAGCCTCAGACTCCACGAATCGCCTCGTTCTTTAGCTATAGTGCAGGAAAGAATAACCGTTGCATAACGGAGAAAGAACTTAGCAAGCTCTACCGCGGTTCTTCTGCTGCAGACACTAAGACGTGTCGTACGCATTCGCCGCATCGGGCAATGCTACAGCAAACGGCTATAGGCACCAGTGTGATGTTGTACAAACCTTCTTACCGTGCGGAACCATTGTATTGTGCACCGACCACCCATTAATCATTTAACGAAAACGGCAACAGCACCCGGAGTAACCGAAAACGTAAAAGCTAGCCTTCAAGTCCGTTTTCAAGTGTAAACTAAAAATTTTAGCGACTGGGGAAAAAAAAACGCGGAGTCAAGAGAAAAACACTTTGGACAGACAAAGGTTACCGAATTAGCCAAAGATCGGCGGAACGATACACTTTATTATCGCTCAAGTACGAAAATCCGGCTGGGCGAGCGCTGATTTTCGGGGCACGCTGCCCTATACTCACATTCTTCAAAGAAGTAATAAGGCGAATTAAATTTTAATCGGTTGCTTGTTTACTGCGAGACTGATTAGCAAGCACGGAGCGGTAATCCGAAGTGGGTTTCCCCAGTCTAATTGGATTAATTGAAGACGACGCCAATCTGTTCTCGCCGGACGAAGAGCGCGCTCCGATTAATAGGGCACCGCGATAACGTAGTACAAGAACAGGCTGTGGTAAGAAAAGTTGCAAATTTAAAATCTGCAACCGCCAGCCAGCCAGCCAGCGCGCGAAACATTATTTTCCGCTAAATTGCTTCATCCGTCGCCTCGGATCTTGCAAGAACAAATTTCCGAGAACCTCGGACCGCTCCCGGAACGGCCGTCCCGATGATAATTTTTCCAATGAAACGGTAACGCTCCCTAACAACTTGTTTACCTTATTCCTACAAATCGCCGGTTATTATACCGCACCGCACTGAAATCAGTGCTCACTTTGAAGAACAATGCGGAAACTATTTTTCGCTCACGAGCACTGCTGAAACCGAAAATGAATTTAATTAATACCGCTTTTCCGGGGTGACAACATTGCAAATCACTCGGAACTGATCCGTGTCACCGATAAAAAAAACTTCAGCGCTAATTATTATTACTCACGGTTATTCTTGCCGTCAGCGGATACCCTTTCGTCTATTTCAGTCAAGACTTTGCCGTACAGTGTAGCGAATCGATTCATTTCTGTTTTTTCTCATTAATTAATGTTTTGCGTAATATGCGCATCCAAATTTTCCGATTTTTCACTTGCCGGAACATTTTTTCAGAAACTTCCACACTGCCTACCGCTGAGCTTCCGGCATCATATTAGGAAATACTAATTCGGCGTCAAAGCTGAATAGATTACATTACTAGTTTCGATGATGACAAAGTCCTGCATCATAAGAAGCTCCTTCTAACTGAAATTTCTGTAGGCTTCCAATAAATGAAATCCAGAATCGATAGACCTAAACGTTTGATCATAGGTAAAAAAAGAAAACCTCTTTAAGAAACCTTTTTTTTACGGCCATCAATAACCATCAGAATTACAGTAATTTGCTTCGAAAATATTTTGTGCCTAATTTTGAAACGAGGTTCTTTTACGCAGCTTATTATCGGTAGGAGTAAACTGGCAGAAAAGGCGAGATAACGAAAATCACGTTATGCGTCGTCCGGCAGGCAATCTTCACTCTCGTTCTCTTTTAATCTGTCTCTTTCCTGTGCGTTCGTGCGAGTGTCGAGATTCGAGCAGGAGGCATCATACGCGGTCAGCTGTATAAACTGAATTCTAAACACGTGTAAATTTGATCGAATTTGAAAATTGACGCGGTCTTTTTGTGTGACGTTAGCACACTTCAACGAGTCTGATGATTTATTTATTGTTTTTGTTTCAATTAATTCATAAGGGATTCGTATTTTTTGTTTTTGTTGTTTTTTTGTTTTAATTCATACCGGATTTATATATTGTGTGTCATTTTTTATCGTATACTTTATGAATGACTTTATACATGTATATTTACCAAAAAGTGAAGGGAACTTTGTTCTTACCGGGTGTCCTCGTTTAGACATCGCTTCTCTTTTTTTTTTTCTTTTTTTTTCATGGAATTCGTAACATATCGCCGTTAAAAAAACTAATACATAATATTATGTTTTGCAAGTGCAATAATTTCAATGACAATATTTTGTATGGTTACTTTACCGGGCCAGTCATGAAGGTGCAGGAAGTCTACACTAATTGCCCGAAAGAGACTTTAAATAACACCTATACCAGGGGCGGATCCAGAGAGACATTTTTTTTGGTGAGGGGGGGGGAGTTTTTAAAAAAATTAAGAACTGTATTTCAATAGCGTTTTTTTTTTTTATAATACGAGTTTGCGTACAAAGGCGCCAAGCCAAGCACCGCCATCAGGCTTAATCTTGACCTAGAACCTTCCTACAATAAAACTTAAGTAATAAACTTTAAGTTTTTTTTATTTTTTTTTATTTTTATATCGGGGTTTGAGAAACTTAATGCTACATGATCCGGTGGGTTATGCACCGTATACTTTTTTAATAGACAAGAATAATTTTATTGTTTTTTTTATTTTTATTTATTTTTTTCTGAAAGACGCAAGTATGATTGATTTCGGTTTGATTTACCATTTAAGCTAGATTGTCTTGTCCGGGTATTAATACTGAAAATTACATATGTGTTAATGAGTAGATTTTAAGTGTAATGTTTTTTATTTAATTGAGTAATGTAAATCACTGTGGGTTGTTATTTTTGCTAGTAAATTTTGGTTTTAAAACTAAGCACGCGAATTTTTGAAATTTAGTTGCAAAAATTGAATTGCTCAAATTGAGGTTTTCTATGTTGAACTTACTATAGTGAAAGATTACATAATTGGTGTTTTCAATTTCCCCGCAGTCACATGTGTCGTTCCCAGTAATTTTGTATTATTTTTTTAAGTAGGCTCCTAAGTGTTCGTGGTCACTGAGGAGTTGGGTAGTGTAAAAGTCAGATGTTAACTGTAAGACTGTTCTAATATTTGGGATTAGCCTGTAGGTATACCGACCTGCTGTATCTCTTTCCCAGGAGTTTTGCCTTATGGACATGAAATAGTTTTTAATGAGTCTTTTGTTCTAGTGATATTTTTATATGTAAGTCATGGTAGATTAATCTGTAGGAACTGTTCCGAAGAGGATTTATTGGAGGCAGAAAGTTCATTATTTGATAAACATGATCGTTAATATATTCAAAATTTTTATGGTTTTTAGTGGTAAAAATGATTGATCTATAATTAATTTATAGGCCTAGTGGAAGGACTCCCGTAAGAGCAACAGCGCGTTGTGAGAAATTTTTCTATAATCTCTGCAGGTGTTTATTAAGTATTTACGTTGTGTAGACTTTTTGCTTTAGGATTTTCTTTTGTAGGTGTTGGAAAAACACAGAGCTACAGTAACACGGTGTATTCTCAACAAGTGACTTGTGCAGTACAAGTCTATATCTGTAATGAAAGCCCCATGTATTTCTGCACACTTCTAGTAATTGATAGTATTTAGAGTCCAACACTTAGATGCGGTGTAGTCTATGCGTTGTTTGAAGGAAAGTTTATTGTCTAATATAACTCCTGGTTATTTAAAATGTTTGACTACTTTTAGAATGATCCCCCTGTAAAATACTTTAATATTTTTCCTTTTTAGTTTCAGGAAGTTTGTGAAAAGGGACACAAAGCATTTTTCAGCTGAAAGATTAAGCGTTACTTCATTTAGCCAGGCCCCGAGTAACTTAAGCGTTTTGTTAGCTGTTCTTTCGAAATTGACTTTTGTATCGTCCAATATTATGAATAGTAAGTCATCTGCATATGCGTATAGGTCAACGTTCTTATCGTATGGTAGAGCTTGGTTGAATAATATATTCCAGAAAAGTGGACCTAAAACGCTACCGCAGCCTTTATTGATTTCAGTGTTTGCACTATGATTACCTATTTGAAGAGTTATACGTCTGTTTTTAAGGTAGCAATATATTGTACTTAGCATTGATATGTCTTTGAACAGAATAGATTTTAAAATGTCAAACAAAGCAGGATGCCAGCAATTATCAAAGGCTCCTTTCATATCCACTCCTATGACGAGAACGTTCGATTTTTTCTTAAGGCTGCTGCTAATCTTGCTGATCGCATAATTCACAGCATGCTCTGTGGACAGACCTTGTCTGAATCCAAATTGTCTTTCATCTAAAAAGTTTGCTGAGTTCAGATGGCAAGTTATCCTATTTTTTAATAGTTTTTTTGTAAATTTTGCTTACAGTATTTAAAAGATATAGTGGGCGATAGAAGCTTATGAGATTTGCACCTTTGTTCGATTTATGACGTAGAATTACATTTGCTTCGCGCCAGAGTTTAGGGAAACTATTTCAGAAAAAGATTTCTTTTGTATAGGAGTGAAAGGAGTTTTTCATTATGTCACAAGTTCGCAGAGAGGAACCTCTGGTGAGAAAATATGGGTTTTGAGTTAAACACGGATTTTGATACTTGAAACTGTGTAGAATAAGATGCAACGTGTCGTTCTTTTCGCAAACTTTTGTTTAATACATTAAAACGCACAAAACTGACTGAAGAAAATTGGAAAAAACTGGAAAAACATTAAAAATTTTAAAGAAATCGTAGAACTATTTTTTCCCTACTTGTTAGTTTTTTTTGACATTTTTTAATGATATTTTATTTGCTTCGGAAATTTTTTTTTGAGCATGGGCCTTTTTCATTTTTCCAAACTGTTTTCCTCGTTGGAGCTTCCAGTTTTTTATTTTTTTCTTCTTTTTTTTTTTTCGATTCTAGTTTCAGTTTCCCTCTTTCTCTTTCGTGTCAACTTTACTGCAGACTCCTCTACAGTTACATTCGCTGCATTCAAATGTTTTTTCGGCTTAGGTTGGTCAGCTTTAGGAGCTACGGAGTTGCGTTTTTTTTCGAATTGGTACATAAAGAAGAACTATTATTGTAGCACTATACCATGGTAGCATTCACTTCGAGCCAATTCCTCCTCTCACGGTGCAGTCAACAATGAATTTCTTCATTTGTTGAATTCCTCTTTTTCTGCTCATGTATTGATCTTTACTGATGGTTCCAAGAGCGAGGACGGCGTGGGTGGTGAGTTTACTGCTCCGTCGCTTCGGTAGTCTGAGTCCTTCCGGCTTCCTTCCTTCTGCTCTATTTTTTCTGCCGAGTCGATCGCCATCCTTCAGGCTTTCTCTTTTATTTCCTCTTTAAGCGATCTTTCCCAATTCCTCATTGTTTCGGACTTCAAGTCCTATCCTCTCTTCCTTCACATTCCTCTGATAGTATTATTCTCTCAATTCGTTCTCTTACCTCCACTCTGCAGTCATCCCGTTCTATCCTTATTGATTTTTTATGGGTCCCCAGTCATTCCGGAATTGATGGCAATGACGCAGCCGATTCTTTGGCTCGTTCTGCTGGTCGGGATATTTATCCCTCCCTATTTTCTAATCGTCATTCGCATTAGTGTTTTATTCAGCGGATTCCTCGTTTCCTGTCTTGGTTCCATTCTATTCCTTTCTGTAGTCGCTCTTCTATTGTCTCCTTAATTCGTCTCCAAATCATTGTCTACTCCCCTCTCTCGCTTTCGGTTTGCTCTGTCGCTTTCTCCTTATTGTTCTCTTCACGACTGTGATCCTCCTCGTACATGTGATGCTGATCACATTTTCTTCGAGTGTCCTGCTCTTCATAACGAACACTCCCGTTTATACAGTCAGCTCCTGTCACTAGGTCTCCCTACTCCCTATAACTCTTCCTTTATCCTTTCCTTTCCTTCATCTTTTGTGGTATCCGCACTGCTGTCCTTTGTTGCGTCCATTTCGGACCGCTTAGTTATTTAATTTCTTAGCTTAGTTTTCTTGTTGTTGGGTCAATGCCGCTAGCGCGCCTACAAAAATAAAAAAAAAAAAAAACATAGTACCATTACATGGGGCAAATTTTAAACGCGCTTTTCTCAAAAAATATTTTCTCTTACCGCTTACCTTATTTCATTATTATTTTATTCGAATATTTTTTTTTTTTTTTTTTTTTTTTTTTTTAAATGTAAATACTATTACAGAGACTAAAAAACTAGGTCATTTAGCAAAAAATGTTTAAAGGAATATGGAGCATGAAGAAAGGAGTATTGTATCTACCCGATAGCCTTAACCTTCTTTAGTAACTTCTATCACGTACTCTATGTCCAAATTCTGATACAAGATTAAGTTTGTCGCATGCCATAGCGTCTTCGTTACGAGCCTAAAGATTTTATTCTACCTGTGTATTATGATTTGTGTGTTTATCACAACCCCAAAGCTGAACTCTATAATAGATTTTACGATATACTTGTGTTCAATAATTGTTTGTTGTCGCGATATACGGTACACTCTATTTCTGGCCAATACACTTTATTTTTAATACGAATATATAATTTATTTTCTTTTATGTGCTACTTCCGCGCTATGCGGAGGTATAATCCCAAACAGGGCCGTATCTGGGGGGGGGGGGGGCGAAATTCAGAATAAATTCATTTCTTTTCAATTCTTGACAAAAGAAAAGAAAATGAAATTTTTTATAAATTCTATGGAAACGACTATTTTTTATTTGTTTTTATTGTAGTGCTTAAATATTGCATATACAATAATTGATTACAAGGCTTTAGTGTAGCATTTATAAATAAATATATTTCATAATAACATACACACATATATATATATTTTTGTATAATTATAAAAATATTCTCGTACCCCCCCCCCCCCCCCCCCCCCCCAAAAAAAAAAAAAAAAATTTGGTCTAGATACGGCCTTGATCCCAAGTATTTAACTGTTGTCTGCACAGACAACTCCGTGTTATTTATCTTTGCGGTTGTGACTTTTCTATTTGTGAATTGGGTGTTAACTGATTTAAATTTATTCGAATATTCTATTTCTTAAACCAGTTTTCCGATGTGGTAAAAGCCTTTGGTAGTAATGCCGTGAGCGAAACCACATCTGTGCATTTTCCATTACAGGAAAGTCGGCTGTCTATATCAAATACAGTGCGAGTTCTGGCACTGGTTCCTTTGGCACTCATGCTAAAACTGGATATATGTATTTCTGAGCATGCATGTTCATAGCGCACATGGAAGCATCGGTTATGGAGATATGAATTTTTAACAAGAGATATAAGCCAGTTGTTAAATAGAACTCCTAATGTATATAATAAAATCTTTCGCAATCACGGTAATTTGCGCGAACTTCCATTTACCTGGAAAATAATGTAAATGAAATATTACGTATAAACGTCAGCAGCATTGTGCTTCCGCGGTGGTTTATTCAATAGCTCAGCGCTTATTAAATCGAAAGCAGGGGACTTTTTCTTGTTTTTTAAGTATCGCCGTTTTGCTAAGTTCAACTTAAAAACCGTCGTCAGTTAGGCGGAAAATAAATCTGCCTTTTGATCTTCTTTCGCCCGAGACCCACTACCACATTTTTCGTATCGGAGGAATGCGATTATTTGGTTGTGTGATTTTTTTTCCACACTTTCATAGAGAATACTCATCCGCCGGTACTGGCCAGAAGAGTTTTATTAGTAAAAGTTTTATAATTTCGGCTTTCTTACTACTTCAGTTTTCTCCTTATTTAGCCTACCTTTCTTCTCTTACTCCATAATTTTCTCGGATATACATTATCGATAGCATAGAGTAAGTCGTTGTTTCCCTTTTGTCCTTTCCGAATTTATTTAATTTTCCGTTTTCAAATATTTCCAAAAAGAGTCTTTAAACGTATTCGTTTTATGTTCATCTTCTCTTTAATTACTTCCCCTCTTTGTTTGTTCTATATAATTGTTCCCTATGAATTTTTTATATTTTATCCGAAATTTATTCATTTTTTCTAAAATTATGCTCGAATTACATATATTTAAGTGTGTCGTGATTTTACGACCGAATAATATATTAATTTTTAATTTTTTTCGCTTCTTTAAAGTGTCGGACACATATAAAATCGCGATCGACCAATGTTGTCTGTGTGGAGTATTATAATATTGAGTACTGCTACCCCAACGATTTTTTTCAGTCGGCATTTATAGAAAATTTTGAAATTTGTCTAAATTTTTCGTCCGAAAGATTAAAAGTATTAAAAATTTTGATTATGGTTTCGGCTTGTAATACAAGTTATTATATTTGAATATTGAAAAAAAGGAAGAAAAAAATTAATATTTATAATCGGTACTTGTAAATTTTACACTCCATAAACTTCTGTGAACACTTCTGAATGTCGCGTATAGAAATTAAATTTCTTTGGAATGAAATTTTACGGATTAGTCAATTATTTGCAGTGTCGAAATTGTTTAAAATTTCTTAAATTACAAACAAAACGGGTGGGAGGGAGAGAAAAATAAAATAAAAAGTTACGTTTAAATGAGTATAAATGTTTATTCTTTTCTTTTTTTTCTTTTTTTTATTAATCTAAAAGGAAGTTTCCGAAATCAGTGGTCGTCCGCGGGTGAATTCGATTAAAATATTGAAAATATTTTCCTTTCGGAAGAAAGCATATTCATAGTTATCTGCGCAGGAAAGAGGAAAACCGATCGAATTTGAAACCATTTCAACGGCCAATTGTCGAGAAAAGAGTGTCGTATTAGCATTTCAGCGGAATTTATTGTATAATTTAAAAAATTTTTATCATTTCAACGTCTAACCAATTCTCGGATGATGAATTGTGATAATTTATCACGTTACCTTTAAGTACAATATATTAGGATAAATTAAATGACAAAGTATCCCTCTGCTTGCGTTGCATTTACAGAATTGAAACTAAAATTACATAAAACTTACCGGATAACAGAAATAATATAACGATTTAAGTAACTTAATAATCCGTTTTCAGTCAAATTATAGAAGTCTAATATAATTAAATTAAACGTGTACAATCGGCTGGGAAATGGAATCGAAAAATCTTCCCAAAAAAAATTAATCGAACTTCATAATTTCTTCACTTCGCTAGCAACGACATAAACAATTTTAGCATTTATCGACGGATTTCTCTACTAAACTGTTTTGTCGACGGCTACAATCTAATTAAAATTAAAAGAGAAAAGGGAAAAAAAAATCGAAACTCTTTTACCGTCATCGTAACCATCGACTAATTATCTTTCAAAATGGATCGAGGACTTCCGAGGACAAACTCGACACAATTAACCTCGGCAATCAGCGCAACATTGACAAGCAAGCTGACACGAGCTACGTCAAAATTGTCAGCATACCTCCATTATCGGCAACTGGTACGGCACGTGTACAACAGACAGCCGAGGTAGGTAATTCTTCTAGGTCTTGGGCACAACAAGCGTTTGATAAAAAATTTAATTACGCGCAAGCCGCTCTCAGTGGCAAACGCTAAAAATCCAAACTATCTCGCGTGCTTTTAGAAGCGAATTCGAAATATTAAACTTTCACGGTAAAAATTAATAAAACTGCGCAACCAAAAAGTTTAGCGCGCGTGGCTCTCGTGATTAGTCTTTACAGCTGTTGAAGCTTTCATTAAAGTTGTTACTGAAAAATATAGTTATCGTACAAGTAAATTATTACTAGTAATTTACCTTAAATGTTAATATGCGACAATTTCGTTTATAAAATATAGAACCGGTTGCGAGAACATTTTGAAGAGATTGCTTTTTGCCGATGAAATTAACGTATGTCGGAGGGACAGTATTCGAAATCTTGCTTCTTTCGCATTACAATAATTGATATTCTAAATAATTGGCACCACTCTCAGCGGCTCTATACGTTCGGACTCGAAAGATATTAACTGCACCGGGCATCTATATCTCTGTCGGCGGCCAATACGAAATCGCTGCAATGGGCGATTGGTGTTGAGTCCTTGTTTACAATGTCCTTTATTCTAAGCATGAACTTCAGCGGGTTCAATTACATTTTTTCGGCTACTTTCAAATGCTTTCGAACTATTTTTTTCCCGCGTTTTCTAGGCTAATTACTAAAAATGTCTTCTAGTACAACTCTGATTTTTTACGAATAAAAGCTCCTATTTGATAAATGTAATGAAAAATTACTAACGCGAGTAACGCACATCTTAAGATTAAATATAAAATACAAAAACGTCCGTCTTTAGCAAGTTGAGCAATTTTTCACTTGGTCGGTCATAGCTCTTAAACGATAAGTCAGAATTGCTCGATGTGTATTTTGTTGGATAAGCAATTTATTCCTTCTTAAAAGTTTCCTAAGACGTTTATTTCTCAGAAATCTGGTTTATGAGTTATATTCGTTCGAATAGAAAAGGTCGGATATGCTCACAACTTGCCCCCCCCCCCAAGTTGAGCAATTAGAAAATTAAGTTACGCAATGACGTGGATATTTACTAGGCGTGTAATAAAATTGCTAGTTTACGATCAACTTTTTATTTATAATCTCTTAGTGGTATAATAGTGAAACAGAACTTATTATTTTTCAAATATTAAAAATATAATCAACATAAGCAAAACATTTCATACGCTTAATTTTTGCAATAGACTCAGTCTTTCTATTTAAAATCATACTTTTATAATTACGCAATGGTTTAAATATAAAAATAAAAAAAAAAACAAAAAAAACCGTTAATGTGACATAGGGGAAATTAATTATTGTTGTCGCTGTCGCAATTAGTGCAACCGTAAGTAAGAATTTGGTACACTTTATTGTATTGCCTATTCCTCACAAATTTGGTACTGGATCTTTTTTTGCTGTTAGTAAACTTTTGGAATAGTCTTCGCAGCAAATCAGGCAAGCATATAAAATAAAAAAAAAAAAAGAAGTTATCTGCAAATTGATTTCATAACTTGATTAAAGAATGACTTTAAAAATACTTTTCTTTATTTTTTTATCAAGCTTTTGCTTTTGTTTTTTAACTTTTTCAATATTTTTCGTTCCTCTTGTAATGCGTTTTTATTCTTCTGAAGTGTCTGTTAGAATAGCCGCTTTCCTCTTTGTCCTGATAGGTGTATTCAGTTTTCTCGGACGTCCGAACAAGTTCAGAAGAAAATACCTGAGATAGGTCTACTTGTACGCTTTTTTCGGCACCCTGTAGCGGCTTCTTCTCCAGGTTGACTAGTGGAGGTTGTAGCACTTTCACTGACATGCATTACATAGCTTGCTCTGAAGGATGACGGTGAAAATTCTTTAGAACGGACTTTTTTTGCTTTTTTTTTTTTTCTTGATAAGCTCTACGACCTTGTCGTAAAGATATTCAAACAATTAAATATTTCGGTGATCTGGAAGAAGAAGAAAAATTATTTGTAGGCCACAAATCGAAGACGAGAAGTTAAGAAATCATTTAATATACAGAGAGGGCTGTGCATCTATTATTTGATACGGGTTTTGTTTTCCAGCCGTTATTTTTTACGGTTTCATCTGTATTATAGTAACTGACCTTGATTTAAGATTCAGAACTCTGAAATGCTATGGCTGGTCGGTATTACTATATGGTGTCGAAACGTGGACATTGACGTCCAGAACGCTCCACCGATTAGAAGCATTCGAGTTTTGGTGTTATAGACGCTTACTCAGGATTCCGTGGACCAAAAAGAAGACAAACGCTGAGGTATTACAGACGATGGGAAAAGAAAAGAGGCTGATCGACACTGTGAAAAGAAGAAAAATAGAATAATTCGGTCATGTGACGCGTGGGCTGAAGTACACATTACTGCAGAATATATTGATGGGAAAGGTGGAAGGAAAAAGAAGAGTTGGACGAACAAGATTATCTTGGGTCAAGAACCTACAGACATGGACAGGTTGCAGTGTTGAAGAACTGTTCCACGCAGCAAAGGATAGGGGTGCCTACAAAGAATTAGCCAAGCTTGCCATCAGATGAGCCTAAGATCGAGAACGGTCATGGCACCGAAGGAAGAAGAAGATAGTAACTGAAGAGAACAAACGAAATTCATAATCAACGAGTATTCTGTGTGGTCATGTAACAGGATCTACTTCTCGCATATTCTACCGAATCAAAAACAATGAATTGGTCCGTAGCCAAGAAACGTTTTAATCATTGAAAAGTACAAATTAAAGAATTTACAGCTATGCCTTTGACATATGCTGAAATTTCAAACTTACAATATAAATCAAAACCGGGAAAAAATGGTGATTAACGCACTTACATTACGCATGGTCTTGCTTGTTATTCTGTTCAATTTTTGATGTTTCTCCCTTCATTTGTGACGAGTCTACACTTTTCTCTTTCGTTATGTGTATACATCACCGCTTTATATCTGAATTTTTGTTTTCTCTTTTTCATTATTTGTATTTTTTAATCACCGCGCTATGCGACTCAAGCTAGAAGCACGGAAAAAGAAGTTTTTTCATTTCCTTAGTTAGTCCGGACTGACTCTTCGAGGAAAGGTAGAAGCGAATTTCCGTTATAACTTGACGTTACGGATAATTTATGTTTCCGATGCAAACTTCGCAATAATGGAGATATTTTACTTGAGACTTCGATCAGAAATGTTACTTCATCGGGGTCGTCATTTATGGTAATATTGAATTTCTTGATATTGCTTTGCCACAATTCTCCCCTCGTGAATATCCATAAAACACATATTCAGCTCGCAATTAGTGAGATGTGTCGTTAAAGATATTTTCCGAAATGTACACTGATTCGAGAGAAAACATCTGCAAATCGAATTATTTTTAATGAAAACATAAAAAAAAAACCCATTGAAAAACGAAAATAAAACGGAATAAAATCCAAATTTAATGATAATGATGAACGTTAGTAATCACTGATGGCAGCAGTGTATAAATGTTTTTTTGCTTTTTACAGGGAAATGGAAGAAAGTAAAACTGCAAAAACTCGCCAATCACATCAATGGAAGTGATATTACGGAACCGAAAGGTATATTAACGTATATTAATGAATATTTATTTTGGAAGATCGTATAACATTTTTCTACTGTACAATATGTGTAATGTTTAATCTGCGAACTTTTCACATCGCACTTTGAGACGTTTATTTCAATTTGTGGAGAATTATTCAGTTCTCTTCTTTAAGAATTATAGGAAACTACTCATCTGCGCAGTCCAGAGGCAGTTTTTCAGTTTCATGTGTATATTACACACATGCATATATATGTTATTATTTCGCTGTTTCAATATTTTCAGTTAAAAAATAAGTTTTTATCCTCCACATTGACGTGTTTTGAGTAATTCTTATGTTGTAGATGACTTGATCTATGAATTTCTTTCTGCACGTTATCGCTACGTATGTACCATAAACATTAGTGATAATACGCAAGATGGTATTTTGACTAGCCTGAATCTTGTCAGGATTGTGCTTTTCGGAGCATGCCAACTACATTCTTTACATCCCTCGGGCTAAGTACACGGTCGTGCCGCTGTAATTATAAGAGAAAATATAAAACACCGCAAAAATGGTAAAATATTACAACAGGTCACGATAGTCATTACTGAACAAATTCCTCCGATGATGATAAGTGCAAACTTTCTAAAAGCTTGAGGTTTCAAGATTAAATTTTAAGTTTTTGGATTAATTTATTTTTTTGAACATGGTGTCTACCGTAAACTGTTTTCCTAATTATATCCATCACGCGTAAGTTTTAAATGTTTAAATCCCTCAGCAGTTGCTGTCGAATATTATCCTCCGAGGCAAGCAATAGAAGTTACAAAATTCAATGACGTGTTTCCAAAATTAGGATCAAACAGATGGTGGAGACTTTAATGCTAAATACGTGCACCACAATTTCAAATTAACTGCCAAAAAAGGAACCAAAAACTACATTTTCATTCAATAAGTGGACTAGCGGAAACTATATAAACCGTTTCCTCAATCTATTAAATCTATTTTTGGTCAAAAAGGAGAATGCCTATAAACTATACAAGTATGTCTGTAAAATGACCTTTCATGTAAATGCTGCGCGTAGGTAGAAAAGTGAGCAAAAGCGGAAAACAAAATTGTAACAAAAAATTAACTAGGACTTTTTTTTCTATAATAAATTTTCGAATTGCAACAGAGTGACCAGCTAACAATTAAAACGCGATGCTACGTGTCAACTGTCAGCAGTGTTCTCGACTTATTTCCCGTACAATTTTGGACATAAATCGAACGTTATGTTACGTTTTACGCTATGTACTTTAGCACTATTATCTAGCGAGTTACTTGATAGTTCATTTGAGTTGGACTCTAATGGCACAGAAGCACATTTGATGGTGCCGTTTCTTTGTGAAATATTAAAGTCGAGGATAATAAGAATGAGGAAATGTTTTTTTCTTTTTTGTGCGAGATGTCACATACCAAACGTTCTTTGAATCTGAGACATATTTATGCACACATTTTTGGCTTCAGAAATTTATTGTATAATGGTGTGTTTAAATGGTCGAATGTTTTTCACAGAACCCCTAAAATCCCTCAATTAGAACTTAACAGTTTTAAAGTTATTTCCTCCGGTACTTTCAAAAGGGCAGGTTAACAAGGAAATTGCGGGGTCTGTAGTGCAACCTCGTCGGGAGCTTTATCGTATTTTAGTACTACTACTATTACTATTTATGTCAGTTTCTAAACAGCAGAAGAAAGTTTTGTAGGCGAAGTGTTGAAAATTTTATTGATAAATAATTTTACTTTACCGAATAATAGTTCAGTTAACAATTTACTAGCAATTAAATTGAAAATAAGGGACCTTTTTCGTTATTTAATTTTTCAAGCAAATATATATATATATACATCATAGGGGCGGATCGAGAAGGACATTTTGGGGGAGAATTATAAAAAGGACATTTGGGGAGGAGGGAATTGTATAATTACGTAAAGGCAACAAATTTGAGAAATACCCTTTGTTTCATAAAGAAAATCAAATAGCCACCTTTATAGAAATTTAAAAATGTTTTAAAAATACATAATTATTACAATTTAATTTAAATTTAGTTTAATTTTAGGCGAAAAATAAAACGAAATTATAAAATTCTAGCTGAAGTGGTAGTTTAAAAAACAGTAAAAACGATAGTATTTTATTAGACTTTACTTCTTTTTTATTTTTTTAGTAATCCAATCCGAATTCTTTGTTCATGAGCAAGTTTAAATATATCATTGAACTCTATTTTTATTTACATTACAGAATAAAAATTAAAAATAAATAAAAATGGCGAAAGATCGACGAAAGTTGTGTTTAAAATAGAATAAAAAAGGAACATTAATAGTTTTACTAGAAACTATTATTAAATATTAGTTATAATTAAATCCACAGGTAAAATTCGTACAAATCGTTTATAGCATAAATTAAATTTCTCTGTTGTAACAAATTTTTTCATAGAGGCTTTAGTTCTTTGGGGGAGAGGGATGACCCCCCCGTGGATTCGCAACTGATATATATATATATATATATATATATAAATATATATTAATTATAATGTAATTCTTAGGCTACTCCCATTAGAAAAAATGTTCCAATTTTATGTAACGCAAAATGTCCAAATTTTATGTAACGAAAAATGTCCCAATTTTATGTAACGTTTGTTATATTTTATAGGATTTTTGTTATTGTTATTTAAAAAATGTCATAATTTTTAATTTTTAACCGACTTCAAAAAAGGAGAAGGTATTCAATTCGACTGTATTTTTTTTTTTTTTTTTTATGTGTGTTAAAACAGAACTTTCTTCTAGATGAACCGATTTTGATGATTCTTCTTTTATTTGAAAGGTGGTGTTTGTCATGTGTCCCATTTAAATTTGATCAAGGTCTGACCGATAGTTTTTGAGTTATCCTTAATAATGCGGGAGATTGAAGCTTTTTGGATGCTTTTCATTTATGACTGTTTTCACCGTCGGATTAGATTTTTGACTTAAAATACTATAAATTTGCCAAATTACCATGGAAATGTAGCTTTTGGTGTTTTTACCGTGGAAATAAATGTTTTAATTTCATTGAATAAAAATGCATTAAAAAGTAAAAAATAAAATGATTTTTTACAAAAAATAAATACCGACTTCAAGGTTTATTATAAAAATTTAAAAATGCACTAAAAAGTAAAAAATAATTACTCCCGATAAAATATATATGTCAGAGTGATATAACTTAAGGTGATATCGTAATTCTTATACAACATTAATTTTTTGGAGTTGGCATCAAATTCATATTAAAAGAATAATTAAAAACTGCATTAAATGTTGATTAAATTGTTCCTAACATGAATTTAATTCCAACTCCAAAAAGTTAATGTTGTATAAGAATTACGATATCACCACTTAAGTTATATCACTCTGATATATATATTTTATCGGGAGTAATTATTTTTTACTTTTTAGTGCATTTTTAAATTTTTATAATAAACCTTGAAGTCGGTATTTATTTTTTGTAAAAAAGCATTTTATATATAATTAAAGTTAAATGTTAGGATAGGATTTTTGTGATTATATTGTTTTTTTTTTTTGTGTTGATGCCAGTATGAATTACATTGTAAATTTTGATCATTTTATACAAATTATAGAAGAGAAAGAGAAAGAAATGAAATCAAGAGGGGTCAAGGGACGGCCGAGTGTATATATGTATATATATATATATATATATTAATTACAACGTAATTCTTAGGCTACCCCCATTCGAAAAAATGTCCCAAAAAAATGTCCCAATTTTATGTAACGCAAAATGTCCAAATTTTATGTAACGAAAAATGTCCCAATTTTATGTAACGTTTGTTATATTTTATAGGATTTTTGTTATTGTTATTTAAAAAATGTCATAATTTTTAATTTTTAACCGACTTCAAAAAAGGAGAAGGTATTCAATTCGACTGTATTTTTTTTTTTTTTTTTTATGTGTGTTAAAACAGAACTTTCTTCTAGATGAACCGATTTTGATGATTCTTCTTTTATTTGAAAGGTGGTGTTTGTCATGTGTCCCATTTAAATTTGATCAAGGTCTGACCGATAGTTTTTGAGTTATCCTTAATAATGCGGGAGATTGAAGCTTTTTGGATGCTTTTCATTTATGACTGTTTTCACCGTCGGATTAGATTTTTGACTTAAAATACTATAAATTTGCCAAATTACCATGGAAATGTAGCTTTTGGTGTTTTTACCGTGGAAATAAATGTTTTAATTTCATTGAATAAAAATGCATTAAAAAGTAAAAAATAAAATGCTTTTTTACAAAAAATAAATACCGACTTCAAGGTTTATTATAAAAATTTAAAAATGCACTAAAAAGTAAAAAATAATTACTCCCGATAAAATATATATGTCAGAGTGATATAACTTAAGGTGATATCGTAATTCTTATACAACATTAATTTTTTGGAGTTGGCATCAAATTCATATTAAAAGAATAATTAAAAACTGCATTAAATGTTGATTAAATTGTTCCTAACATGAATTTAATTCCAACTCCAAAAAGTTAATGTTGTATAAGAATTACGATATCACCACTTAAGTTATATCACTCTGATATATATATTTTATCGGGAGTAATTATTTTTTACTTTTTAGTGCATTTTTAAATTTTTATAATAAACCTTGAAGTCGGTATTTATTTTTTGTAAAAAAGCATTTTATACATAATTAAAGTTAAATGTTAGGATAGGATTTTTGTGATTATATTGTTTTTTTTTTTTGTGTTGATGCCAGTATGAATTACATTGTAAATTTTGATCATTTTATACAAATTATAGAAGAGAAAGAGAAAGAAATGAAATCAAGAGGGGTCAAGGGACGGCCGAGTGTATATATGTATATATATATATATATATATTAATTACAACGTAATTCTTAGGCTACCCCCATTCGAAAAAATGTCCCAAAAAAATGTCCCAATTTTATGTAACGCAAAATGTCCAAATTTTATGTAACGAAAAATGTCCCAATTTTATGTAACGTTTGTTATATTTTATAGGATTTTTGTTATTGTTATTTAAAAAATGTCATAATTTTTAATTTTTAACCGACTTCAAAAAAGGAGAAGGTATTCAATTCGACTGTATTTTTTTTTTTTTTTTTTATGTGTGTTAAAACAGAACTTTCTTCTAGATGAACCGATTTTGATGATTCTTCTTTTATTTGAAAGGTGGTGTTTGTCATGTGTCCCATTTAAATTTGATCAAGGTCTGACCGATAGTTTTTGAGTTATCCTTAATAATGCGGGAGATTGAAGCTTTTTGGATGCTTTTCATTTATGACTGTTTTCACCGTCGGATTAGATTTTTGACTTAAAATACTATAAATTTGCCAAATTACCATGGAAATGTAGCTTTTGGTGTTTTTACCGTGGAAATAAATGTTTTAATTTCATTGAATAAAAATGCATTAAAAAGTAAAAAATAAAATGATTTTTTACAAAAAATAAATACCGACTTCAAGGTTTATTATAAAAATTTAAAAATGCACTAAAAAGTAAAAAATAATTACTCCCGATAAAATATATATGTCAGAGTGATATAACTTAAGGTGATATCGTAATTCTTATACAACATTAATTTTTTGGAGTTGGCATCAAATTCATATTAAAAGAATAATTAAAAACTGCATTAAATGTTGATTAAATTGTTCCTAACATGAATTTAATTCCAACTCCAAAAAGTTAATGTTGTATAAGAATTACGATATCACCACTTAAGTTATATCACTCTGATATATATATTTTATCGGGAGTAATTATTTTTTACTTTTTAGTGCATTTTTAAATTTTTATAATAAACCTTGAAGTCGGTATTTATTTTTTGTAAAAAAGCATTTTATATATAATTAAAGTTAAATGTTAGGATAGGATTTTTGTGATTATATTGTTTTTTTTTTTTGTGTTGATGCCAGTATGAATTACATTGTAAATTTTGATCATTTTATACAAATTATAGAAGAGAAAGAGAAAGAAATGAAATCAAGAGGGGTCAAGGGACGGCCGAGTGTATATATGTATATATATATATATATATATTAATTACAACGTAATTCTTAGGCTACCCCCATTCGAAAAAATGTCCCAAAAAAATGTCCCAATTTTATGTAACGCAAAATGTCCAAATTTTATGTAACGAAAAATGTCCCAATTTTATGTAACGTTTGTTATATTTTATAGGATTTTTGTTATTGTTATTTAAAAAATGTCATAATTTTTAATTTTTAACCGACTTCAAAAAAGGAGAAGGTATTCAATTCGACTGTATTTTTTTTTTTTTTTTTTATGTGTGTTAAAACAGAACTTTCTTCTAGATGAACCGATTTTGATGATTCTTCTTTTATTTGAAAGGTGGTGTTTGTCATGTGTCCCATTTAAATTTGATCAAGGTCTGACCGATAGTTTTTGAGTTATCCTTAATAATGCGGGAGATTGAAGCTTTTTGGATGCTTTTCATTTATGACTGTTTTCACCGTCGGATTAGATTTTTGACTTAAAATACTATAAATTTGCCAAATTACCATGGAAATGTAGCTTTTGGTGTTTTTACCGTGGAAATAAATGTTTTAATTTCATTGAATAAAAATGCATTAAAAAGTAAAAAATAAAATGCTTTTTTACAAAAAATAAATACCGACTTCAAGGTTTATTATAAAAATTTAAAAATGCACTAAAAAGTAAAAAATAATTACTCCCGATAAAATATATATGTCAGAGTGATATAACTTAAGGTGATATCGTAATTCTTATACAACATTAATTTTTTGGAGTTGGCATCAAATTCATATTAAAAGAATAATTAAAAACTGCATTAAATGTTGATTAAATTGTTCCTAACATGAATTTAATTCCAACTCCAAAAAGTTAATGTTGTATAAGAATTACGATATCACCACTTAAGTTATATCACTCTGATATATATATTTTATCGGGAGTAATTATTTTTTACTTTTTAGTGCATTTTTAAATTTTTATAATAAACCTTGAAGTCGGTATTTATTTTTTGTAAAAAAGCATTTTATATATAATTAAAGTTAAATGTTAGGATAGGATTTTTGTGATTATATTGTTTTTTTTTTTTGTGTTGATGCCAGTATGAATTACATTGTAAATTTTGATCATTTTATACAAATTATAGAAGAGAAAGAGAAAGAAATGAAATCAAGAGGGGTCAAGGGACGGCCGAGTGTATATATGTATATATATATATATATATATTAATTACAACGTAATTCTTAGGCTACCCCCATTCGAAAAAATGTCCCAAAAAAATGTCCCAATTTTATGTAACGCTAAATGTCCCAGAAAAATGTCCCAATTTTATGTAACGCTAAATGTCCCAGAAAAATGTCCCAATTTTATGTAACGCTAAATGTCCCAAAAAAATGTCCCAGAAAAATGTCCCAATTTTATGTAACGTTTGTTATATTTTGTAGGATTTTTGTTATTGTTATTTAAAAAATGTCACAATTTTATGTAATGAAATATGTAACGAAAAAATGTCTTCATTTTATATAACGGAAGGTAAATGTTAGAATAGGATTTTTGTGGTTATGTTATTTTTTGTGTGTGTTGATGCCAGTAAGAATTACGTTGTAAATTTTGATCATTTTATACAAAGTATAGAAGAGAAAGAGACAGGAATGAAGGTAGGAGGGGTCAAGGGGCACAGCCCCTTGCGAGGCCAAAGCGGCCGAGTTATATATATATATATATATATAGAGAGAGAGAGAGAGAGAGATGTACAAAGGGTGAGCCAAAACAACTGCAACTACACTCCGTACGGAGTATGGACGTTACCTAGCGGTTAAAAAACGAGTGAAACATGAAGTTCATTCTTTTTCCAACAGAACAAGCGCAGAACGAGCACCATTATAGCAATACGAACCGAGATACAGCTGTGTGAACGAAGTATAGTTAGAATTTGCATACAGACTATGATATAATTGCGCGCTTATCAGTTGATAATCAAAACCGAACAAACATAATTCGTAATTGTGTTCGAAGGAAATTATTGCCGATGGACACCGTTCGAGAAATCTTAACTGCAATACGGAAAGTTTAAACAAGGTCACAATATTGCGATGGCATATATCGTTTACCAATGACCGTTGTATTGATCCCTTTTTCGAAAAGTGGCCCAAAGGATGCGTAAGTGTATTGCGAAGAACGGCCAATACTTTCCTGCGGATGCTGACGACGAATCAGACAGCGAGTAAACAATGTTTTGTACGAAATTTCTTAGTCTGTATGCGAATTCTAACTAAACTTCGTTCACACAGCTCTATCTCGGTTCGTATTGCTATAATGGCGCTCGTTTTGCGCTTGTTCTGCTATCGGAAACAGAATGAACTTCATGTTTCACTGGTTTTTTGACCGCTAGATGATGTTCGTACCCAGTACGGAAAGTAGTTGCAGTTGTTTTGGCCGACCCTTTGTATATTATATAATTTCTCGCATCGGACGTTCTATATAATTAACTTTAAAGGTAAATTTAGTAGTTGGGTTATATCGGCGGAATCATCAGTTTCCTGATTCGGGTTAAAAACATCGGAAAAATGTTTGGGAACAGCACTACTCTTTCTTCTTCGACTCTGGGGAATGTATCGCCTAGTTTCGAAATGAGGAAAGGATTGTGTTGCTTCCACTTTTAATTGTTTTCTAGAGACTGTAATTCGTTGTGTTTCAGTAGAAGATCAGTTACATTAAATGGCGCTGAAAAGAATCGTTTTCGATATTTCTGACATTGTAAGTTCTTTAGACTTTTGACAAGACTTGTTCATGATTTCTGTACTTTTTACATTCTGCTATATATAGCTCGTTCCGGTTTTAGCAGAAGATTTTAAAAAATTCCTCGTTTAGTTCAATTCGTATATTTGTTGAATAAATGGGGAAAGCATTTTCCTATTTTTTATCTGACGGATGTTTACTATAATAAATCCGAATTTATATGTATCATTGGGCTAATCGGGCTCTAAATCTTCATTTTGTCGAATTTTTCTTTCAGTTTTTGTCCGGCAAATTTTTGATTCGACGTGAAGACTTATATTTTCTGTCCCAAAATGCCATTTCTCAAAAGGATTTTCTCTGAGTTGGATCTATTAAATTTATTGGCGCTAACATCTGTGTCCCTTAATATATATATATATATAAAAACTCGGCCATTTTGGCCTCGCTTGATCAATCTTGCTTTCATTTCTGTCTCTTTCTCTTCTATACTTTGTATAAAATGATCAAAATTTACAACGTAATTCTAAATCGGCCCATATAAATATAATAATATAATCACAAAAATCCAATAAAATATAACAAACGTTAAATAAAATTGGGATATTTTTTGGGACACTTTTTGGGACATTTTTCATTACATAAAAATAGGACATTTTTTCTAATGGAGGTTATCCTGAGAATTACGTTGTAATTAATATGTATATAGCATTAATTTGAGACCTGACTTGATTTTCCGTTACTACTTGTGCTGAAATTTCACTGTACCTCACGTTGTTATTTACGTAGTTGGTTTCGCTAAAATTTACATTAGCTTTTAAATTTGACGATGCATTTTTCTGACTAAGCGAGTCCCTCTATTTTTTATATGTTCTTTTTCACACATCTTTCGATATAAACGCAGGTTGAAATTCGTGCACACAGAGCTTCTGATGCGAGTGTTTTCTTCAGTCAAAGGAGTGATTACGATTTCTTCGACATTTTGAACGCATTCGAACGAGCGGTTACAGAATGGGCACGTCGCGTCCGAGATTAATAACGAAGACACTGTGAGATTGTCCTGTTAGAATGGGGAGCTTCAATCTTTATCTTTGCGCGAAAAAAAAATTAATCTGCGTTGAAAAACTATCGTTGGCATTATCTTTGAGCTCAAAATAAAATTATACACGAGGTAAAGGTTCTTGACATTACAACGAATACGTTTAAAAGATGGGGATATAAATTTCTTATTTAAATTCTGTATGATCTTTCATATTTTATCGATTGTGTGGTAGTTTACACACGTGTTCTTTTTCTACAAAATTTAGTGACAAATTTTTTCTGGTGCTCTAAAGTTATTGTTGTTTAATGGTTTCAGCAACCAAGTGTTGGTTTTTGCGAGTATGTCAAAAATTTTTCCTGAATGAGAAATTGTCGACAAACAGTGGAGGACGTGACGAGGAAATTTAATTTCTCTACCTTTAAGTGCTTTTATCGTGTATTTCCTTTTACACTGTAGTTTTTCCATCTAAGTGAACTTGCAAGAAATCGTTTTGTTGGTTATGTTCTTTTTTTGTTTTTTTTTGTTTTTTTGACATTTGTCATTTAACGGGGTTTATTTTGACTTTGATATAGGAGAATAAACACTTTCCTCTTCCATAGCATACTAGAGAACCCCGGCTGTTGGGCTGTTGATCGTTTAAAAATATATTATCAAAGCATTATTATTCGAATTTGGATAGAGGAAAGAATAATTTAAACAATCGGTCTACGACGGAATTGTACGTATTTGTTGTAGCAGCGGATTACTCGTAGTTGCACATCGTAGGTAGCTGTGTGAAGGAATCAAGACGATTCTAGTATGTGGTCGATAGCGCTGCATTATGTAGAGTCGTCAGTGACTGAGTTTCTGCGAGTTTGTGTGTGACGGTAACGGAGTGGTCAGTTGCAGACGGTAAAAGCAACGTCTGCGAGATGTATGTTACGTAGATCTTAATGAAATGAGATCAAAGATATGATAACGTGATAAATAACTAAACGGATTTGTCTCATAGGTAATTACGACGAATACTAGTAATAAAAACGAAACAAAAATTACCGACTAAATAACTTTCAGATGAGGAAACTGTTTGATCAGTCCGATTGAAAGCTCCGAAACAAATTGGGAGAAAGCAGAAAGAAAATTTACAGAGCAACAGGATGAAAAATACGCCTACAATTACATCTTCTTCGTACATCAGAAAAGAAGAGTTGTTCCGACAAGGAAAAAAGATTCCTGAAAACTAGCACCTGTTAAATGTACCGAGTAAACAAGTTAAAAACACATTAAAATGCGAAACATTCCGTAATTATCTAACCTAATAACAATACAAGAAAGAGGCTACAATTTTCCGAAGGCAGCGAAGAATATAAACAGACTGGCGAGATGGATCATCGGTTAGAAGAGGAAGGCAGGCCGAAAGTGAAAAAGTTACTGATTATCCAATGTAAAGAAGATAATAAAAAAAGAAAAACAAACATATTTTCTTCCGTGATGGTTAAAATATACGTAAATAAACTACTAATGAAAAATCTTCAACATTTTATATGGTCACAGGAAAAAAATTTTAAAAGAATTCCAAAAAAAAAAAAATCTACAGTACTGCTAACACATTTAATGCTATTGTGCGAGTATTTTTTTGTTTTTGTTTTAGTGGAAATTCTGTTAAGAATTTTTCAAAGCTAGGAAAAGATGGAGGCCACACGTCTTAGGTCCGATGTCGTTATTATCTGTTCTGGCCAAGCTGTTGGAAAAATTAATATTTGCTGAATTCTGAATAAAATTAATAAAAAAAAAAAAAATAGAATGTAATTCCACATCAACAAACGCGCGCTTCACGAAATCGCATTGTACTCGGAGTTGTAGCAGTAATTAATTATTGGAAATTGAAAACGGTATAATGAGGCGCTGATTATAGACATCGCAAAAGCCTTTGATAACATTTACCAAATCGACTGCCATCATTCGCTGAAGTTTTATTGAACAAGCAGATAATTTCAGGTCAGGCATAATGAAGAATACACCCATAAAAAATGTACTACCCCTTTTAATGTTAGAGTTTCATAGATGTATATATCTTGGGAGCTCTCCTGTATGGTAAACGGCTAACCATCCTGCAAAGAAACATGTACAAATACCGCCTCATTTGCGAACAACGCGATAATGTTGCTTCCGATAGGAAGATACTACAATTACAGCTTTAAGCTACAATGGTCGCATACATGCAAGATTGAAATAAACCAGCATAAGAATATATATATATATATATATATATATATATATATATATTATATATTAATTACAACGTAATTCTTAAGCTACCCCCCGATTAGAAAAAATGTTTCAAAAAAATGTCGTAATTTTATGCAACGCTTGTTATATTTTATAGGATTTTTGTGATTGTTATTTAAAAAATGTCACAATTTAATGCAACGAAAAATGTAACAAAAAAATGTTTTAATTTTATATGATGAAAGTTAAATGTTAGGATAGGATTTTTGTGATTATGTTATTTTTTTGTGTCGATGCCAGTAAGAATTACGTTGTAAATTTTGATCATTTTATACAAAATATAGAAGAGAAAGAGACAGAAATGAAAGCAAGATTGATCAAGCGAGGCCAAAATGGCCGAGTTTATATATATATATATATATATATATATATATATATATATGTGTGTGTGTTTATATATATATATATATATAACCGTTTCATTTCGAACAGAGGGAACATGAATTAGATACATATTTAGGCTGTAATGCGATTCGGAAATAAGTAAAATATCCTGAAGTGTACTTAGAGACCGAATGCTTAATTAGGAGCAGCGTATACAAAAGAAAAGAACTGGATCAAAAGCTGAGAAATACCGGCTTATCGGCCACAAGTGAAACTAAAAAGCAGAGGACTAATATTATAACTGTAAATACGGTACTAAAAGCACCAGTTGCGCCGCGGTGGCGGGTACGCAAAGAAATCAAATAGACTAACTATCCGACGGTTTCAGAATAAAACCTTATCGAGAGCGTCTTTGTACCTTTTACCAGCGAACTGATTCACCGAGACCTGAAAATCTTTGACACCGCTGATGAAGATAATAAAAAAGGAAATTGCAAAGAGATTTCTACGAACTGGCAATTTTTCGTCCGGACAAACTAGTCACGAGGCGTTTAAAAAGAACCAAGATCCAAAACTTGATATGAAAAAATAAGGAAGAATAATCCTCAAACGATGACTGGCAGTTTGTTTCGTAGCCGGTTCTAAGTACAGATCTATAAAATGGGGAGAATAGAATAAAAGATAATTCGGCAATTACGGGACAAAGTTTTTTCTTACACTACACAGCGGACGGATTCTACAGTACAACGGGATATTTTTAAGAACATCTGACGGCTTACAAACTAACAAAACGATATTGAGCAAAACGCTCACTGTACAACTAGCGAAACTCCTCGGTGTACTATATCAGGTTACGTTTTTCCGTTCGTTATTTTCGTTAATTCTTTTCAACAATTTTAATAATGACTGCGCACTGTGCATTCGTTCTTTTTCGCAATTTTTTATTTTCAATGTCGATGAGCTGAAAGAATGGAAATATTTAAACGTGATGATGGGAAAAACCACAAAGTCGGTAGAACTATCGAAATCTAACTCTAACTTAGGTGAAATTGTGTTCTTTATTATTATTATTATTATTATTATTATTATTATTATTATTATTATTATTATTATTATTATTATTATTATTATTATTATTATTATTATTATTATTATTATTATTATTATTATTATTATTATTATTATTATTATTATAGACTGGATATAACGGTAGCGTAAATTTCGGATCTTTTCAATGTAGAGTACCTTTTATTTTTGTTTCGTAAACTTTGCGGTTTTTACACTGGAATACCTATAATGCGCATTTACATATTCCTTTTCTTGCGTACTGCTCTCGCCATTAAGTTTTTCCTTTATAAACGTATATTTCATATTATTATATTACCCCATATTTAATCTACTGAAAAGGAGTACAAGAAGCAGGTTTCTGCCGGTCATCGACATTTACAAAATTGTAATATTTTATTGGCAAAATCATAACGTATTTCGCAATGCTAATAAAGACTGTATATTTTTTTTCTCCCTTCTCTGTGTCTAGCTTTCACTATCAGGCCATTCAACGCAAATTGTGGTTCCCATGCTAGTAGTCGAACCTGGGACTCCTGGGTGAAAACCAAGTATCCTAACCGCTAGACCACATGGGAACGAAAACACTATATCTCCGATTAATCTCTGGTCTCTATGCACATTCGCATAAATTGTTCGATAAAAGCCACCCATCGTTTACGATTTGCTCGATGTGATTCCACCCGTGGAAACTGCATTTTTTCTCCACTATAAGTTATTATTAACGTCCATCTCTGCAGCCACTCTGTTTATCGTTACTCTCGATTATTTCAAAAAGTATGCAATATAGCACGATATTAAATAAGGAAAAATGTGGATTATTCGGCATTAGCGTTTAGTAGTAATACATTTAATTTCTTATTTTCCGACTATCGTGCGTATAAGTATCAAAACAAGAATCAAAAAAAAAAAAAAAAAAAAAAAAAAACAAAAAAAAAACGGCTACTTTTAGGCGAATATAAAGCCATTTAAATATTTTATTCGGTCTTCCGATTGAAAAATAAAGGGGGGGGGGGGGGTTCGTGAAGATAGACGAGAGATGTTAATCAAAAAACGTGTCTAAAAACATCTCTTTTTTTTTCTCTCTTTCTCTTTTTAAATATTTTCAATTCGGGCGGCTGGAAACCAAAACAGACGCACGAACATACACAGCTGTCTGAAATTGAGTAGTTGCACAGTAATAGAATACCTTTCACAATTCCACTAATGCATCGAAAAAACAAGCCCAATCATCGGGTGGCGGTCGCGTCCATTTCAGATTGTTCCGCCGGAGACAATAATTATTTCCCATGTCTAAAGTTCAGTCAAAGTTAGGCTTATCAGAGCAGTCGAATGAACAGACCACCCGACTCTGCCGAATTTTCGAAGAAAAAGAGATCGCTAGCCTGTCCGCCGATAATCCATTCTCGTGTTCTTTCGCTGAACGAACGCTGTCAGTTTTGTTCAAAAACTGTATCTTCGAAAGCGTTTTCTATAAAATATTCAAACACATTCAGACTCGGTCGTTTACACCGTCTGCAGTTGTCTAGAATCACGTATTTTGTTAATAAATTGCAGTTTTTTTTCGTAACGCCTGGCTTGTTTGCCGGATGCCAGAATAAATAGTACGCACAGGCGCAAAATTTTTACCCCGCAATTGTTTGTCACGTTTTAACACGGTGAAAATCTCGCATGTGCTCTTCTGGTCACTCAGCCGGGATTCATTTTTGTTTTTAATCGCCACGATAATACGATACTTTTAAAGAACAATGACATTCTTCTCTGGCATTCGGTTTCTTGTGTTTCTTGATCGCCGTTTTGGGAAATAAAAAAAAAAAAAAAAACAAAAGAAACCAGGTACAAAGCTGGTGAGTTGCAAAAAGCAAAAGTTACGGGAAAACAAAGTATAGTTAAAAAAACCAAAAAAAAAAAAAAAAAAACCATCGATGAAGATGAAAATTCCTTTCTGACAATTATATTATCTATCTTATAAAAGGAAACGGTATTTTTGAAACTAACCGATTGTTGTAACAACGCCCGTCAGCTTTATTAATATGTTTTAGTGCAAAAAAGATACACGAAAATGCTCAGACATTCTCAGAAATTTAGTGAAATTTTTTTTTTTGCTTTTGAGCTTATTATCGAGTAGGTTTAGGAGAGCTTCAGAAGTAGGAAAGAAAAGAGGTCTCAATTAGCGATAGAACAGACGAAATCGTAGGATCAATACTGAACAAAGTGAAAGGATAAACGGATATAAGAAGAGGAAGCAAGAGTGGCGCCTAAGGATTATTGGAAATAGAACGAAAGTTCTACAGAAAAGCACGAGTGTAAGGTTTTCACACTAAGCGCGTAATTGAAATCTGCGCAATACTTGGTTTAGCGAAGAATTTAGGTTTGCTAGAAAAAATCGAAATTTTTGAACTAAATTAGAAAACAATAAGCGCGTTTAGTATTTCGTTCTTTATTCGACTCTGTATAACAATAGCCGACAGTGTAAGACGGAAACTCTGTTTTCGAAGGGTATTTTAAAAAAAGTAACGCTCAAAGGAGAATAACTGTGAAGCGTAGGTACGTAATCAATTTCGAACTTTCTATTTTCCTCCCAAGCGAGTTCAGAGTTGACGCTTAATCGTTACTTGAACCGATATCAAAATTTGGCATATCTCCGAAAATCCTTTTCATCGCATTCAGTTACACCATACTCCATTGAAGTTTTCTATTTAATAAACTCGCCTTTTTTATTATTATTTTACCGCTTATACATATACTTAAAATGCTGCAATAAAAATAAAACTTATAAAAGGGGTGCTTCTTTTCCTTTTTTTTTTTGTTTTCTTAGCGGTTTGATAAAAAAAAAAAAAAAAAAGCTACACGCTTTTGGTAGCATAAACGAGACTCATTCCGAACAAAAAGGCTTTTTACTGTAGAGTTCCCCTACACTTCTACACTTCTGAAGAAGATTTCCACTTACGAATTAACACAAAATTGTTCCTTATTAAAACGATAAATTCGTAAATTTCGGGATTTTATTTACGAAATTTTATAATTTTATTATCTGTACGATAATTTCACTTCAATATATATATATATATTCACGACTTCTTCACACAAATGCAAATAATTCATTTCGAAATATAAACAACAATATTCGTATTGCAACTAAAAAAATACGAATAAATCAGTGTACATACATCAACAGTATACACTGCAAAGAAGCGATTTCTAAATAATAATTTAGGTAGTCCCAAAGTTTTTCCGATGGCACATTTTACATAAACGTTTCTTCACAGTTTTTCTTATTTTGCGACATTTGCACAAGTCGATCGTGTTAACCTTTTACTTAAGCTACTTTATATAATAAAACAGATTAAATTTTATACAAGTTCTCGAACATCATATACCATTCTCTTCTGTTTAAGAATAATCCCACTTATTAGCGAGCAATTCTAATGTATACATTGTGTCGTCTTATTACTCTGTACTGTTATCACAAATCATCGTGCTGTATTCGAGTATACTATATATATATATATATATATATATATATACGGTATACAACATTATAAATCGTGAACAGTCTGATAATTAAGGAATTGTGGCGTTCGGAAAAATAGGTGTAAATATATATATATATTTTTTTCTTTCTGACGCGCTGTTAAGTTTATAAAATATTTATTTTACACGTATACACTGTAGTTTTATGAATAATTTTAAATAATAACGAATAGAAACAGTTAAAAAATGCCCTGAGCTACCAAGTAGGACCACCCTCTTTCGAAAATCCTCGCCGATGGTGTACTTATTTTCTCTGTCCGGCATCATCGAAAAATATAAATTTTTTTGCTTTTTTTCATTGAAAAAATTTACAGCTAAAATGTAGCGAATTTTTGAAAGTTTTTTTTTTTTTTAGAAATGATACAGCTGTTCGAGAAAAAAGTCTCTAATTTTTATCGAAATTTTAAGTTTAAAAAATTTATAACTTACGAACGTGCAACACCCAATCAAGAAAGAAATCTACGCTGTGCATCTTTACAAAAAATATATGTTGTAAATTTTAACAAAATCGGTTAATAAACAGATTTTAAGGTTTTTTGTACAGCAGTTTGAAAAAAGTAGTTCCAAAAAAAAAAAAAAAAAAAAACGCAAAAGAAAAAGCCAATACGGCGTCCGCGATTTAAAACCGAATATCTTTTTAAATTACCTTTAATCGGACACATTCCTGCATTCCTGCACCGTACATGTTGCCGTGATGTCCTGCAACTCTTTTTCAGCAGCTCTTTTCAATTACCTGATCTCTTCAATTTCCAATTGAGCAGCTCTCGTGTCAGCTATTTAAGAACCCAAGTTCTCGATAAATTGTAGCGCACTCGGAACAATTGCAAGGTTTAATAATTGCATCTATTATTATGAGCCTTTAACGATTACTCATCTACACTGTTATGCACACCTGTCGAGTCATCATACATTACCTCAAAAAAAAAAAAAAAAAATGACCTTATATTACTGTAAACAACTAACTAAAACTAAATTAAAAAGCTAAAAGCCCAAGTCCTAGACAAAGACCCCCTTCAATCTTGCCCATACCCTGCGGTCCTGGGCAATCCTCCCATACTATGTAGTATGTAAGAACTCTTACTTATTTCGTCTTTTCACCTCAAAAATTGTCTACCTCTTCTTCTTTTATTCTTAATATAAAGCAGTTTTACATTCTATATACACGTCTTATCCGTTAACGTCTCAAGATATCCAGCAAAATTTCACTTTTTCCTTTTGCATTCGTTAAGTTAATTGGTTATATTTTTTAATTTTTTTCTTTTGATAATTGTATTTATAATCCTATCTCTACGCCTAATATTTAAAATACCAGGTGTGATAATGGGTAGTCGTAGAATTGTTTCATAGCGCGACTTGTCTGCGATGGTGCTCGCAGTCTTGTTGGAAAGCATTTCTGAGTCAGTACATCCAGTTTTCATAACGGTAGCACGTATATCCCGCGTTCTTTAAACAAAGTAAGATTTTTACACTGTAATGACGTGTGTTGTCAGCGCGGAAAAATTTGTAATATATACAGAAGCCAATATAAATGATGATGACTGGTGCTCTGGCGCTTCTTCTCTTGGTGACGTTGTTTCTTCCTGCTACAATAAACACTTCCAACTGCTTGTCGGCTATTTTTTTTTTTTTTATCAACATCCTGCTGACACTTAGTAACAGAGTTTTCTATTAAAAGAATAATAAAAAAAAAACATACAAGTTTTGTAATACACGTCGCGATAATTATCGTGTCATGAAATAAATTGATTCTGCGACATCGAATGTTCAGCGAGTTTAAACTAGTTTCAACTACTTTGAGCGTACCTGAGTTATTATTTTTAGCTTCCGAAACTCTGCAAAAGAATTATCGTTATTAGAAAGGATCGACTGGAAGCACAATACCATTTATCACATTGATCGGTCCGATCGCCAGCTGTGTTTCGCACTGACCGTTTCTACTGTGCTCGCATTTCTACTTGTTGTAACTTCAATTTGATCTCAGTTTTATTTAATAATATCGCAAAAATGTGTTTTTGAACATCGATAAAATAAAATATATAAGTATGTTCGTACTTTTAAATGAAAAAAAAAAAAACAAAAACAAAAAAAATTTCGCCATTATACCCATTTCTCGAATCATTTGCCTTAATAAGCTAATTTCTCTTTCGGTCAAAATTTGCTAAAATAATATCGTTTCTAGTGTAATTTTTCACTTTATTATTCGAAAATTTGACGAAGAAAAATTTTCGAAAAAATACTACACGCGTATAACTTTGACTGAATTTTATTATTATCTTAAAAGGACAAGAAACAAAAAAAAAAACAAAAACAAAAAGCTATTATTTTTTGATGCTTACATTTAACCGCGAAAAATAAAAAGAAATAAAAAAATAAATAAACAAATAAAAAAAAAACTACTGCTCATAAATTTATTACGGGTTGTTTAGCGGTTGCTTTTGATAGGTGCACAGTCGTTGCAAAAAATACCATCATGTGTTCCTAGAAACTCGGTAGCAACTTATCCAACGGATGCGTGATAAACATCTTCAAAGCTTTAAAACCACTGCCGAAAAATCCATCACCAAAGGAAAACTGCGAACGAAGAAGCATGTCCCGTGTTAGTTCTCTCTCCGTAGAAGTCGGAAATTCAAAATAGTCAGCTCCGTTCATTTGCAAAATATTTTAATCTACTCAATGACGAGAATCTGCATTTACATTTTATTCTTTCTTTTTTCTTTTCCTTTCTCAGATTTACAACTATCATCGAGTGAAATTTTTTACCTCGCAAATCCGGCAAACATATCAGCGCATTAAATATTCAGATGCGACGACTGCGCTTGTTTTAAAGTTCTGATTTCGAAAGCGTTATAGTTACATTTTACATCTTTTAGCTCTGTGTTATCTCTTCATTTACAAGTCCCCAAAAATTGCTCTCATATAATTATTATAATTTATTAAGGCTTGATTCGTTGAACTTTGCCGATTTTGTAACCTACGAAACTTTCGCATTACACAGAGTGCGTAATATATCTCTGGATTGGTTTTAATCCTTTTCCGGCCGTAAAAGTACTTTATTATTTTTGTATTTTTATTAAACCGATACTCTTAACATTCGTCGTTTTTCTTCCATTATCTGCCACCTCTTAAACTTTTTCCTCACAATGAACGTATAATAGTCTTAGCGCTTCGAAGTGATTCTGTTGAAGAATTATCAAAAATTCCGAACTTGCAGACGTAAGAATTGCTCGAATTAAACTAAATTTATTACTCGTCGCACAACGGTTTCTTTTACGTAAACTATCAACTTATTTTATAGAGTTCGATCAAGTTGAAGAATACGATGAAGGAGATGAAGCAGTAGCGTCCGGTGCTCATGTATTCAACTGGAAGAAACGTGTGCTAGTTCTGCTACTCATCGTACATATCCTATCCGCAATCGGTTCATCATTCAGTTCGACGGAAAATCTGTTTGTTTAATCCTAGTTAATCACTAAATCGATTATATTTGTATGTATACATAAATATATATATATATATATATATTTAAAAATGTGTATTATATATACTTATATATATATATATATATATATATATATATGCATGTATGTATATATATATATATATGTATGTATGTATATGGAACGAATTCGAATTCGCATAAAATTGTTGCCAAATTATTATTATTTTTATAATTGTTATCAGAAAGATCCTAATCCGTGATAATATTTGCGAGAAGTAAACATCTAAGGATAAGGAGGTACTTAAATAGGTGATTTATGTGTGTACTGTGGAAAGTTTCTATGGATTTAAGTAACGCGTGCAAGAAGTAGAGCCGATGATGTGCGACGTTACGAGATTGAGAAAACACTGACAATCATAAAAACTCTGATGATGAAGTAAAGTCTAGAGTAAATTTTTATACCGTAAGCGAAGATACTTTTTCTATCAATGAAATTATTTGATTATTTCTACGTAAAATGACACGGATTAGCGAAAATGAACAATTTTCAAATACCTTACGAGATCGTTTTAAGAATTACGTTGTATGTAGTTGTTATGTAATATTTTTAAAAGTGAAAGTACATATATTTTTTACATACACATATATATATATGTGTATATGTGTATGTGTGTATATGTATCAGAATAGACTGATTTAACATATCTCTCGTTTATTTTAATCGATTATATAAAATTCCGGAAGATTGTGTTATACTTAGTTATAGATGCGAAATGAAAATTTGAATACGGATTTAGGAAATGAAAGCGGCATTTATTTAGTGATTACGGTGTGTCGCAGTTTTAATTATTTTTAAATCTTTTCGTGTTATTTCTAACGTGTATATAAATTACTAATTGTACGAATATTTTTATTATTATTCTAAAGTGTATTTCGACAATATTCCGACTTTTACCTATCGGTTGCCGCTGCCGCCGTCGTCGTCGTCGTCGTTGAGTAAGTTAAATCCGTTCTAGTCCAGATATGTGTGTGAATAGATGAATATGCGTGTTTATGTTTAACTCTGTACACTATTTGTACAACAATGTTTCGTAATCAGTTTTGAATAAAGAAATTCTTTGTCGCAAAGACGAATACTTTAATTCTTTATCTACACGATGAAATTTCGAATCGAATTAAACGCGCAGAAGAAATGTGCATAACGCGGTTTAAAATGTACTGGAAAGGACAAAAAACCGGCAAGCAGTAACAACGATTAAAGTGTGACATCGATAGCATTTACTTAAATCCCATCAAAAACATTAATTTTAAAAGTGGGAGGCAAGTTCAGTATTAAGAATATGCGTGGTTGTCCACTTGGCCGACAAAAGAATTGAGATCTAGATGGATGCCAAGTTCTGTTGATAATTTCCTGAAATTTATTTATAAGAACATACAACATTCTAAAATAAATTTCAAAAAAAAATGTTTTCTTGTTTTTTTCATAGACAACAATGTTTGCTACTTAAAAATATGTAATATCTTAGTTTTTTTTGTTTTTTTTTACGAGTAGCTAATGCCTTTTAGGCTATTACTCGATTTGTGAATTATCTAAATATACTTAGAAATTTTTGTATTAATTATAAAGCCAGTAAGTTCTTGCAGGCAGTTTACATCCGGAATTTGTGTATTCAGCTGATTTCTGCGATGCTGGATGTATTTTTGGTAGGATACCACAATATGATGAACTGTTAGCGGCTCGCAGCACACCTCGCATATAGGTGGCGGCTGATCGTTCAGCAGGTACGAGTGAGTGATGGCAGTGTGGCCCAGGAATATTCTATTGACTGTTGTTTCCAGCCTCGGAGAGTAGGTATTGCCAATACTTGCTGGCCAGGCATCCAGGTTCTTCTTTATATTTCCAAGCATACTTGGGCGAGCTTGGAAGGACTGGTTCCACGAGTTTAAAATGCGCTGGATATAGTATTGAGCTATGTCCTCTCCAAGCATTACCGGCAGGGAGGCTTGGTTCTGTCCTCGCGCCGCATGGTGGACATCATCATGGCTTTCTATCCCTCGGTGGCTCGGTATCCGGACAAAGGTAACTGCAGTATTATGTTTGATTAACTCCAAGATGCAGTACCATATGTGGTCTACTATCGTAATAGCAGAGTTTCTTGTTTCGATGTACTGCAACGCCAGAGCTGAGTCGGTCATTATCATGTACTGGTCAGGAGGCTGGCCCGCGATCTGTATCAGACATTGGAGCAAAATTATCATTTCAGCTGCAAGGACCGACAGCATACTCGGTAGACTGAAAGAGTAGGGGACCTATTTCCGATGGAAAAAGCACCTCCTACATGACTCGGAGTTTTAGATGCATCTGTGAAACAAATGACTGCGTTGGGCTGCTGTTGAAGAACGTCCTGAAGTCTTCTACGGATCTCCATGTTCGGTTGCGTTTATAGGTCCCAACGAACTGCGGGTTTAAACTGGTTCCAAGGTGGTACAACTGTAGGAATTTTATTCAGGATACTGCGTATCGTCCCTAGTGGTCTTTGAAGTCCTATTTTTTGTAGCTCTTTTTGTATATGTATGCGGTTTGGGTGTTGTTGATGACTAGCAACCTTCATGACGTATTTAATGGATAGTATTTTCCTCCGGTAGCAAAGTGGAGGGATGTTACTAAGGTATTGGAGGCTCGCTGTTGGAGTGGTTGGGAAAGCTTTCAACGCAATCCTTAGTCCAGTATTTTATACCACATCCAGTATGTTCAGCAGACGTTTACTAGCCGACGAGTATATCACCGGTCCGTAGTCGATTCTTGAGCGGATGAGGGCATACCCGAAGCAATGTTGAGCTCCTTGGTCCAAAGGTCCTATTGCTCATCATCTTCATGATGTTGAGTAATGGCTGACACGTTTGGTTAAGTGAAAATATGTGATTACGCCACGTCAATTTAGGGTCAAAATGTACACCAAGAAATTTATAGTCCATCGAATGTTGTATGGTGGCTTTATTAATTGTTAAATTTAGTGAGGCTTGACTTCGTTTTCTTGTAAATACCATATATTTAGTTTTTTTGGAGAGAGAAATGAAGGCCAGTAGTCCTGCTCCAGTCCTGTAAATTATCCATGCATTTTTGCAATAGTGCTTGGGCGTAAACCAGGTTAGCTGTTCGTAACGTAATATTTATATCATCGGCAAATAGTCTGGTTGAGATGGGTGATGGGATTGAATTCGTAACAGTGTTTATCAGGATCAGAAAACAGTAGACACTCAATACGCTACCTTGTGGCACCCCATTTTCGATTGAAAAGTCTTGTGAATATTTGTTTCCTACTCGAACTTTGATTGTGCGGTTTGACAGGAAGTTTCTAACGAAATGTACTAGTCTACCCTTCAATCCCATCCCTAAGAGTAGTTGAATAATTTTGTGTCTTCACGCTGTGTCATATGCTTTCTGTATGTCACAGAAAACCGATATTAAGTATTGCTTATCCTGAAAAGCCTTCAATATTTCCTGGTGTAAGTTATACAGTGGATCCAGAGCGCTCCTGTATTTCCGGAACCCCGTCTGATTTTCTGGTATGAGTCCGTCTTAAAGTTGAACAGTCGAATTATTTACACAAAGCGGGTTCATTTGGGATAAATTCTAACGATTTGACTTAGTTTTCACATACAAGATATTAGCTAATCAACTTATTTTATTTATCTTATACGCATGTTTTTTTTGTTTTTTTTTGTTTTTTTTTCGGCTCGGCCTTAGTTAACTATCAAGCCATTTGGTCACTAACCAGTTGATATAGGAATAATGCCAACTAATGAAAGATACATCATCATCATTATATCATCAACCATTCGGTTGGTGGACAACCTATTCGTACATTTTTAGATGTACCGATATAGGTTGTATACTAACCAATTGTTATATGCAACGCAGGTGTACACACGCAAGACTACATTCGGAACTGATTAGTAATCGTTTGACTTATCGATATACAAGTGCGGTCCTATTTATGTCTGCTGTGTACTGACCTAGCGCGCATATGATGTTGTACGTGGTGGTTTGCCATTGCCTTCCACGTGACTATTAGCGATTATTTATTTATTTATTTAATTCTTGTAATAAGTTCGTCGTCGCTCGGGATCGAACCCGTACCCTCCATATCGGAAGTCAAGCGCTCTAGCAACTAGGCTATAAAGATACATAATAATTAATTAGGAAAAAGGTTACAGACAACCATGGCCGTAAATGTTTAGCATTACCTACGGATGGCTGAATAAAATCTTTAGAAAAGAGAAATTGGCCAAACTGAGTCCAAGATACGTAGAGTACCTGTACTTGACTGATCAGAAAATTAATGGAACAGGAATCACAATCATCATATAGAATAATTATAACAAACAATCATGGCCACAAATGCTTCAGCATAGTCCACCAATGTCTGCACAAAATCATAGTGAAGGGGAAACTGGCCGAGTTTTTTTTACATTGTAAGGTCGACCATATTTTATTCTTCCAAAAATTTGGTTTGCTAGTAAAAACTAGCCAAGTCAAACGGTTAGAATTTATCCTAAATTATCTACGCTGTATGTAAATAATTCGACTGTTCAAATTTAAGTATATTTTTAAATAGTAAACATTGTTGTCTATGAAAAAAAACAAGAAAACATTTTTTTTCGAAATTTATTTTACAATGTTGTATGTTCTTATAAATACGAAGGGCGTTCAATAAAGACTGCTAGAGACTGCATAACGTCGTTTATTTTTGAGATTAAGACTTCAAATTTTTCACACGTTCGATATAGTTACCGGGGAAACGTTACACTTGGGTCATCGTTTTTCCGAATTCGCATAACAGCGCTCGAACCAGTTTTTCAGCATCCTTTGTAATAAAGTCTGCACTTCATTCTGCAGCTCCATAACCGACTCAAAATGGCGACCCTTGAGATCTTTTTTCACACCTGGGTATAGGAAGAAGTCATTTGGTCCCATATCCGGACTATAAGCTGCAAGAATTCTATGACAGAATGAGCGCCGTATGTGGACGCGCGTTATCCATATGCAATTTCCAATTGCCGTTCTCGTATTCCGGACATTTTCGGGCAATGTGAATACTTTTGTCAGTTGTTTTAATATACCTTTATAAAATATGCTGAATTCACTGTTTCGCCTTTAGCGACATAATTACACGTAAATCATGCCCATTTTGTCGAAAAAGGTCGCGTCAGGATCACCTTTCAAGGCCGCGCCGTCTCTACCTTTCTCAAATGCGCTGTACCGCCTATAGATGGTTGTCGAGAACATCTGAGAGCCGTACGCTTCTTTCATCATGACTATCCGTTTGTTTTTCGTAGTCGAATGCAAAATTTCACTGCGTATCGTTGTTCTTGTTAAATCTCGGATCTACTCACCTTAAAAAAGAGCCGGGATAAAACGATTACATGTTGCGCGTTTTACGATAATTCGTATAACAAAACTGAACGAAACTCGATAGCGTTACTAATGAGTCAAGTCATCAGCCATGTGAACATTGAGTCGATACAGTGCTGCCACTTTGCGCAACGTGAATTGTAGCAGTCTTTATTGAACATCCCTCGTAAATTTCAGGATTATCTGCAGAACTTCCGTTTAGATCTCAATTCTTTTGTCGGCCAAGTCGACAACCACGCATATTCTTAATATTGAACTTGGCTCCCACTTTTAAAATTAATGTTTTTTATGGGATTTAAGTAATTGCAAAGAAATTATTATAATTATGTATTCAAATTAAAATTAAAATCGTTTATTCTTCAAAATAGTAGGCCTACAAAGTGAGCACTTTTTGAAAACGGGAAAAATAAATTTTAACACTTTTTTGAAAGTCAAGTTATCATGTTCGTCTGTAGCTTTGTCGAGCAGAACTTGCTTCACAAAAATTTTTAATTTATTTTCCGACAGGTCAAGTATCTCGATTGGAATTTTATTATAAAAACGCCCGCAAAGCCTTACAAAAGATTTATTTACATTGACAAAGTTCAAGTCATAATCTACTGAATTTATATTTTTGCAATAAAATGTTATCTAATAGAGTTCTCTAACAATAGTTCGTATTTTAGGGAAATGGGTTTTAATGTTATTAAGTATTTTAATTTTACTTAGAGGTTCTTGACTCTGGTTGGATATTAAAATAAAAAACATCTATGGCCGACTTTGAAATTAAGTATTTAAAAACCTCTACTAAATTGTGTAGAACTGTTTCATCTAATAAACACAGTTTGGAATCACAACACCAGGATACATTATTTTGTTCTTTCTGTAACGTAAATATGTTAGCTTGTCCCCCCCCCCCCATCGTTTATTGGTACAATTTCTTCCGAGCTAAATATTTTATACGAACTTGCATAATAGTATGGTTCTTGAGTGCTTACACGTTTAGATTCCCCTGCAAGAATAATAAATTTATCTACTATATCTTTGTCAGAAGAAAGACTTCCCATTTTTTCGATACTTATCGTAATTTTACTTTGAATGCGATCTAAAACTTTACAGTAATTAACTAATATATTTTTACGACGCTCAAGATCCCATTTTACAACTTTTTTGTTTTCCAATTTTTTCTGTTAATTTATTTATTACGTCATTTTCACCGGTATATGGCAATTTTTTTTTTCCATAATACCTTTTCGAAGCCCTTTTATTTTTATCTCGATTTTTTTTCTGCATATCAGTTTAAAGTTCTTCGGTGCACATCAGGATTCTTTTCTGTATAACGTTTTACGGTTTTTTGGCGAGCTTCAGGGTGCTTGTCGCATAACGTTTCAGAGCATTTTGAACTAGTTCAGGATGTGCTTTTTTATAACGCTGATTAGCTTCACGCCGTTGACCATTACGGGAATGATCTGATGTTTTAGGCCGACCTTGTTTACACTTTGATGGACGGCCCTTTAGCGATGAGTTTTTTTTTTTTTTTTTTTTTTTTTTTTGCTTCATGGACTTATTCTGTACATCAGGAGTATTTGACGCATTTATATTGTCTTGCTCCACTAGGACATAAACGTCATAATGGCCTGACGAGAGATTGCATGAAAAGAGCCAAGCGCTTTGTACGATAACGCTTTTTGCCGAACAAACCACGCAGAACGCCATCATGATACACTTCGATCTTAATGGGGTACAACGAGGCCGTTAATTCAGAAACCGCTCCATAAGTTATCGAATGAAGCATACTTGCACGATACTCTTCTTTTGAGTCGTCGTTTTGGGCGCACGTGTAGGCACTTAAATCTTGCCAGTTACGACATACGTACTCGACTATAGTCTCACACAACCTATTGGATTGTTCTATATCAGTAGAATTAAACAAAGAAAATGCAATCGAACGGAATAAGCAACTTCCATCGGGAGCCATTGGAATAATTCGGTGTAATATAAATGTGTCATCTACCATTAATTCTACCGTACGACTCGTTATGTAGTAGATAATAAAATATTTATTTAATTAAATCAATTACGTAAGGAGTTACCTTTGATTAAAATTTATGAATGTTTATCTACTGTAACGGTACTTGCCATTATTGCTAACCTAACAATTTTGTCCAGGGATGCCACCGCGGAATTAAAATTTTTATTTCTTATTATTATTTAAATAATTGAGTCGATGAGATTTAATAACTCTACTAATGAAAATTACCTACACCTATCTTTCTTTATCGGCCGACCGCTATAAAAAACAATGATTAATTATGATGTTTATACGTAGTCGCATACGACAAACAACAACATTTATAAAAATAAATATGAAACGGTACGTATGACTGTTTGTCAGCGGTGATAAAGATTAACACGGTGATGCAGGATCCCGGATGAGTAAATTGGCGGTGTTACGATATTAATTCGTTTAATGTTCCGGAGGACCAAAATGTTTTCGAACGGTATTTAACACAATGTGTACCACCGGTCGATTAATAAATTGTTTATTAGGGAAATAAGATGAAATACTCGATATCGATTAAAAGTATTAAAAGTCGACTGTTTCCGAAACGATCAAAAGGGGTAAATTACGAAATAAACTGCGATGCAAAGATTGACAAAGATACGAAATGACGAGAGGCAAAAGAGCGTTTTTCGAAGTGACATACGAAACGAACGAAGTTAAACAACAACAACATGGGTTAAAAGATCCGCGAGCCAGTTATTTTTCTAACGCAGTGAAACTTGTCAATTCCCAGCATTTCCTTAATTTGCGTAACTTTACATCTAGCACAATCTAACTGTGATATAAACTAAATTAAGTAATAAACGAACGGAATTACGTAAAAAATATGAAAAATTCACTGTTTCCTGATTTCTTCCTTTGTGTATGCACACAATTACCCAGCTGGACAACAAATTTCAACTTTCTAGGTCACCTGGAAGTGGGTTAGGTTTTTGATCTACATGTCAGTCAGTGATAAAAATAACGATTTTTAGACACGTTAATATCTCAATAACCGTATGAGTTGTATTTATGAAATTTGGGGTTCTAGTTAATCTAAGGGGGATTTTAATTAAATAAACCTAATTTCATGTGTTTATGTTTAATTAAATATTAAGTTATTAAGGAGTTCAACTCGAAATGGTTCGTGTAAATCTACATAGGACTGCTCGCTTGAACTTGGCTTGACACGCTGCCACGTGTTGCAATATGACGGTTCCAACTGCCGGACTAAAAAGTGATCAATTTTTGTCGTGTTACTTTCCCCGTTTTCTCATATTCTGAATTGATTCATTCGGTTGGCATGCAACGTTATTTTTTACATAAATTTATTATGTAAATATTTCAGAGAACATAGTCGGACGATATGGCCCAAAGGATTCTCGAAGAACAACTTTTAAAGTTTATTTTTTTTGACCGATAGAGTTAAGTTGCCTTTGAAAAAGTTTTAACATCGAGAAACGATCGTTGATGATCGAAAAAAGGATAAGATTTATAAAACCGCTAGTTCCGTTCATTCGTCTGGCGCTACGGTATTAGCAGCATCCGTATTATGTATACGCCTAAAAGTTCGTCTGCAATATAAAGATGATTATTCGAGGTGGTAATGCGAACATACCGACAGTCTAGATATTCCTCGGGCGAGCAGGTAACAACTGTCTAAAACTCGGGGTCAACGTTTTTAAGAAATAAATTCCGGCGCCAAGTTAAAAGGAAGCTAGATAATAATAGATTTCGAGTGAAAAAAGCTAGTAGATGAGATACAGGCTGCGCCAATGCGATGACGAATGCATTGAACATAATAAATATAGTACGACTAGAATAAATAAAAAATCAAAAAAAGCACGCCTGCTATTTAAGTGGAAAACGGCCGCTATAAGAACGTTTATCGTTAGCTGCCGAAATGAGCATTCGGAGGAGGATAAAAATATCGGTAAAGTAATCAAGTAACAATACGTAAATTTATTACCGGAATATTTTTCCAAATCTTCGTATAAAGAAAACCGAGAAAAAATTGGACTTTGCGTCTCTGCACCACCGGCATTTATCCCTTTTAGGAAGGGGCTGCCGTGTTTGTCATCCTTTAAAAACACCCTTCAGACTCCTCCCCATACGTAGTCTTCTACTAGATGCTGCGCTTGACGAAGTCTTAGTGGAAGATTAAGCGTGAAGAAAATTAACGTTCAATCGTAATTTGTGATACTACATAACTTCGGACCTCACCAGAGGGATTTGGACCACCTAATCTTCTTCTTCTTCTTCTTCTTCATCGTATCCGTGGACCGGCAGATATTGGTTTTCTATAATTATTAAAGAAGGATCGGTTCTAGTTGACTGCGCGCCGTGTTCTTTGAAAAAGAATAACGTTCAAAACTTTTCAAAACCGATACATTTTACGGTTCACGGGGAAATTCTTATTTCGATAGTGCAAAGCGAAAACGTAAAACACGATTTCTAAACAATTCAATGATGTAACAGAATCTCTCACTACCCCACCGCAATGTGAGAATGGCATAAGTCTTTAATCTAGTACACGGAGCTATACATAAACACAAGTAGTTCGGGAACTGAGATTCGGATAAACTATCGGAATAGTACCAGGATAAATGAGATATCCACAATTTGGCGCGGTGATCCTTCTATTGTATTTCCGCAAACAGTTAATTCGAATATTTTTGAGTAACTGCTCATGCCAATGGTAATATACTGGGTAACATCGTATTCTCGTGGCCCTTTGACTCGCGAAGAACGTGATTATTTCGTCTATTCGATCAAGTATTGCAGCTTGACCAGTTCCTTTCAAGTAAGAATTCTCATATCATTTTCAACATGCCAATGTGGGAACTTACACAGTGCCGATGTAAATTACTTGGCCAACTGTATCAGTCGACCAGCTGGCGTAAATCGCGAAGAAATCACAATACAATACGAGAATACAACACCGATATCTGCCGGCATTTTTGACGTAATAATTCCACAAATGAAACGAAGCTCTGCATCTCCTCGCCCAGCGATGGAAAAATGTCGAAATGGCAGCGAAAAAGACGTAAGTTTTCTCGGAGCCTTTTTTTAAAAGCGATCGGGGGTAGCTGGTCCGGTCAATCTATTTCTCAAAAGAAACTTATTAACTATAATTATTCGACCTTCGACGGCAGTTTACAAATGCAGAATAAGACATTGTTAACTCCAAATTACGAACTCACTCGCCGGTTTTTCATCTCTTTTCGACGGCTACTTTTCATCGATTGATCAATTCGAATTTGTTTTTAAGTCGCAACGATGATCAACTGCGGGCCAACTTGTGTCACATATTGTCGACACTTTTTTTACGAGTAGCTCACATTTCTCTCATGCGGTGGTTTCTACGTACACATATATGTTTTTTTTAATGATGATATGAATTCTAGATTTTTCATTGTTTTGGAAAATGCTACATTAATATCGATTAAATCTTATCTAGATGAAATTACTGGCTATAAATAATTTCTTTCGATATTCGATGAATTTTTCGTATTTTAGGAAAAACTGATTCGCGGAGAACAGTACTTTTTTGTTTGTTTGTTTTTTTTTGAAGTATTATTTCCATACTTTCCGATGTACTTTTAGTATAATAACACATCTCTCGCGCTAAGACGACTTTGCCAAATCTAAAATATTATAATTTACATTTTAATTTAAACAGACCGGCGTAATACATTTTTCTTTCCAGGTAACCACCAGAGACTTTTTCGATAAACGTTTTATCTCATTTTAAGTAACTCGCAGTTTAATGATTTCAGCGGAACACGGCGACCTTTTCAAAATATAAAAGTATAACTATTCTTCCGTTCCAACGAATAATTATTAAACTACGTTCTATTTGTCTACGAATTCTAAATCATGCTGCTAGCGAAGCATTATAGATTTATCCGCGTGTCAAATTTTATCATATATGTATTAAAAATGTCGCCATCGATTTAAGTTCGATTTACGCTTAATTCGATCGGACCGAGCACAGTCATGGCCAATCGGAATACTCTTAGTCTCCTTACTTTTATTCCGCTAATCTGTCAACAGTCCGAACACCGCAAGTGTACAAGAAGATTTCTTAAATCACTTCAAGAAAGAAACATCACCGCGTAAATTCCGATCCTTTACGGAAATAAAACAGTTACAACGTTCTTCGCGCTACATTAGATAATAACTTTTGGGCTCCATCCGTTATACGAAGAAGCACGAAAAATACAAATTGTAGCACTTTCTTAATTTCGGGGGGGAAAAATATTCATCAGACTGATTTCAAATGATTTAGTCATCATTTATTTTCATTGTACTACTTAATAAAATAATTAAGTGTAAATATATGTAAAAAAAAAAACAAAGAAAAAAACGAAAAACTCTCTTCTTCTTGTTCGCTATCAATTATTTATATAAAATAGCAACTAACGAAAAGCGAAGAACCCGAAAAAATAACAGCAGCAGCCCGGGCCAATTAAGAATAAATACTGAACCGTTTAAGCGAATTACGTTTTCATCTTTTGTCAGCTTTTCAGTTATTCCATTAATCGCTGTATCAGTATTTCAGAATCTTTGCGGCAGTACGTTTTTACTTTCCGATTTCCTTCCCATTAGTAAAATTATCATTGCTACTTTCTGATTTCTTTCCCATTGGTAAAATTATCATTGCTACTTTCTGATTTCTTTCCCATTGGTAAAATTATCATTGCTACTTTCTGATTTCTTTCCCATTGGTAAAATTATCATTGCTACTTTCTGATTTCTTTCCCATTGGTAAAATTATCATTGCTACTTTCTGATTTCTTTCCCATTGGTAAAATTATCATTGCTACTTTCTGATTTCTTTCCCATTGGTAAAATTATCACTTTCCGTTTCAACAAAATCGCAATGCAGCCTCTACAAGCACACTTTGAAACAGCTTAATATCAATTTATTTTTCGCGATATCATTAATAGTCTTCTTTTCACCGCTCGAAACTGGTGTGGACTTTTTTTTGTTAAATCGTAACTAAGACTAACACAAAACTACCATCAAGCCCGTACCTGTATAGATTGCGAATGGGTAAACACCTTAACGGTAGCGAAAATTTATCAAAGTTTCCAAGGAATGCAACCAAAGATAGTTTACCTGAAAGTAACAAAAGCTATTATTATTACGAGAAATGTGAAGATTCATTTTCATTTGATACACTTTGTAAATGCAAATGGCAAATTTGTGATTTTTTTTTATTTTTATTTTAAAAAGTAAATCAACATCTTCTTAGTTGGACTGTTCAACGATAAAATAAATAATAATATAAAGTAAATAAAATTCACGTAATTAACAAGCAAACTGCAATTTTAAATTATTTAATGGCGCCTATTGGATGAATAAACCGGTGCATCCTTTAATATCTCTTCGCGGTTATGAATGAACGTGTAAGAGGTTGATTTTCACCAGCCGAGAGAGCACTTGCTTCAGGTCGGTGTATAATAGCACAAGTGAGGACCATCTGCTTACAATTAGAACAATAATCGAAAAATACGTAGAATATAATATGAAACTTTACGTGGCTTTTGTCGACTATGAAAGGGCATTCAACACAGTGGAAATGTAGGCGGTATTGTATATTTTACAGAACGGCGGAATCTGAATACGTAAATATTATTAGAAATGTGTACAAATTCTCAACGATGCAAGTATCATTCTGGGAAGATACTAGGAATATACATCTAAAAAGAAACCGATCATAGACCGGTTATCTCTAAAATAAAACTGGGGTTTCGCGTTACGTAAAATTGTTAAATATTAATGCACAAATTTTAAACGATAAGCAGAAGCGTAATGAATTTGCTAGAAAGTTGCAATAATGTATCGAGAACGATAGATTGAATATAGGAAACGGTGATATTGAAGATTCTTGGAATTCTTGAAAGCAACTGATGATGTTTACAGTTGGCAAAGAGGTGTGCCGTATGAGGAAGAGTAATCATTATGACTAGTTCAATGAACTCCGAACAGAGATTGAAGATCTGTTAAATCTCAAAAAGCAAGCTTATGAAGCAGTTTTAAATGCTCCTGACTCGCATGCAGCACTGAGCCATTTCAAAAATACGAAAAGATATGTGCAAACAAAACTTGGGGGGAGTTTAAAAATAAGTGGTGACTGGATTGCAAAGCTGCAGAAGTATAAAATCGTTCGACGGATTACAAAAAATTCTACTCCGAGTTAAAAGCTGTTTACGGCCCTCAAAATAGAATGTCAAGCGCTTTCAATAGCAGCGCTGCAACATTGTCACGAAGTAATGATGAAATATGCGACCGGTGGAAAGAATATTACGAGGAACTACTAAACAGAAATACAACTGTAGACGGGAATATTACTAATGAGCTTCCCGAATTCCCTGAGAACTTAGATGCAGGTGACCCTCACAAAATTGAAGAAGTAAAACAAGCGATTAAAGAACTGAGGAACAATAAAGCGAACTGTACAAATACAGTGGTGCCTCGCTTGATACTTTGGTCCACAAGCTAATTCAAAAAATACGGACATCGGAGTGAATACGAGATGACTTGAGACGTTCGATTATCGTAAATATTTATAAGAAAAAAAGGTGCTAAAACAAACTGCTTAAATTATCGGGGAATTGCATTAACAGTTTTACTATTGGCAAGATTCTAGGAAAAATTTTAGCCAACAAAGTTAATAACATAATAAATGATATTACACTTGATAAGCAAGCGAGGTTCCGACATGAAAGAGGAACAGTAGACGTGATATTTATACTACTGCAGATTCAAGAGAAGTGTATCGAACAGTCCCAGGACTTGTATCTCGCGTTCATCGATAAAACGTTCGACTCGATTAATAGAGAAGTCTTACGGGTAATACTTAAAAAACTTGGATGCCCGACTAAACCGGTAAATATATATTATTCTCTTTGTTCTACTTCAATGATACCCGCCGAGTACTCAATGAAGGAAAGTATACCGAGGACTTCAAAGTTAAAACAGGTGTAAAGGCTGCTCTCATTAGTGCCGACATTATTTATTTGATTTACAATCGCCTTCATGCAAATTATAGATAAGCAACTACAGGAGAGTGGCATCGGGATACGGTATCGTTTTGATGGAAGTCTTGCGAGATTATAACGATTAAAATCCAAATCTCAATTTACATATCAGACTTGCGTTACGCTGATGACTGTGTAATATTAGCTCACACCGTGAATAAATTGCAAGCTCTTTTTACGTGCTTTAACTCTGCTTACAAAGCATTAGGATTAGACGTTAATATCGGAAAGACTAAGATACTAGTGCAGACAATAAGAAAAAATACAACCTGTGTAACGATACAGGGATCAGATATCGAAACGAACCGAATCAGGGCTCTTGGATATGGAAATTGAGCACAGATGCGGTAAAGCTTCTGCAGCGGTGTCCATGCTCGGGAAACGAGTCTTTAATAATTAAGATTTTTTTTTTTTTTTTTTTTTTTTTGGCGCAAAACTTACGCTATACCAAGCCGTGATAATCCTTACTTTACTCGATGGATGTGAAACTTGCGACAGTGTACAGAAGGCATATAGAGATGCTTGAGCAATTTCAGCAACGCTTATTACGGCCCATATTGCGTATTCACTGGACGAGTTTTGTTTCTAGTACAGAAGTGCCGCGACGTGCAAATTGTGTGCCTATAGAACACATGATTTACAAGACACAGCTACGCTGAATAGGGCGTATTGTGTGCGTATGGAAAATTTAAGGATGCCCAAAATATGGAGAACTTGTTATCGGTAAAAGAAAGAAAGCAAGACCTCGAAGACGCTTGAAAGACCAAATTACAGAATTGATGAAATTTTCCCAGATTGGAAATAATTGAGAAACCCCATAGCTGCAGAAAGAAAAAATAGGAGAGATTTATGTTCAGACAAACTTGATAAAATTCTGGAAAATAGAAAAAATACGATCAAGACTTGTTTAAGATCGATATGTCTGCAAAGCGAGAATAGGACTGGTTTCGCACATGAGAACACACTTGCAGTGAAATTTACGAAATGCATACGACTAACTCGGATACGAGTGTCCGTCTAATAATACATATATATATGATACATGCATATATGTATATACATCAGCTGTTAACCAGGGCTTTGCTCGCTTATTCATGATCTTTTTGGATATAATTCTTTTTATCATTACTATCACCTTTTAATTTTCTTTTTAGCATTGTGTCAGTCTCGTATATTTATTTAATTAGTAAACTCCATTTTTCGTCGCTGACACTTTTTTGCTTCGCAGTAGTGAAAATTAGGGATATGAGCATTAAAGGTAGAGATCAGTGTCGAAATGACGAATATGAACGCTGCCGGTATTTCAAATAAATTAGAAATCGTATGAAAGTAATTGAAATAAAGAAAATTCCGTACGTATCTAACCGTGAGCGTACAATGAAGATCGATAATTACTCAGCCGCTAATAAATCTCAAGAGAATATTACGGGTCAGTGAACAGTTTCCCTTCTCTTAGCCGAGTTGTTTATTACAGTTTACCGGATTTCTTTGATATGCGGTTATTTTCAGATTAGACAGATTCGGAAGCGCGGTTTGAACGTGTACAATTTATTTTCGACAATCTAAAATTAAAAATAATTTCGTTTTAATTAATTAAGAGCTTAGATGGATACTAATCTATTATACTTTGCGACTTTATCTTAAAACACGAGTTTTATATAAGGTTCTAAAGACAGTGGAATAGCATGAAAAATGAATTAATAAGAAATCTATGTAAAACACTTATGTACAATATTCGACAAAATTTTGAGGATTTGCTTCTGTTGCGGTTTCCGAATTGTAGAAAATCCGATTGTACCCTAGTTATTCCTTTCAGGAGCCATTTCAATGTTTGCTACGTTATGTAGATCCATTGTTGAGAGAAGAATTTTTCCAGAAACTTTTTTTTCTTTCCCCTTTTATTTTTGGCCAGCTGATGATGACTTTCCTATGATCATGAAAGAAAAAAACTTTCAGAAAAATCAAAAAGTCGCAAAGAAGGGAAAAAAGGGAGAATCGCATAGAAATGGCAAAAATGAGAGTAATGCGGCAAAGAAAAACGGATTATAACGAAGATAGGAGAATAAAACTATAGAAGAAAGGGAAAATGCGAGAAAAATAAGAGGTCGAAATGATGACTGCTAATCAATATAGCTCGAGCGAGAAAAATTTCGAACAATATAGCCGACTATCTTTAATCAATGTGATAATTGAACGGAAGAAACGAATATTAGAGAAACTTTTATCGTATTAACAAGTACGTCCACCGAAATGTGTGAATTTTAAAGTTTTAAATAAAAATGTTAATTGAATTTCAGAAAAGAAATCTTCGAGATTAAATATGGGCGACAAACTGAACATAGTTTTATTTTAGAACTAACGTAGCGAAAAAATAAATAAAAAAAAGCAATTTACTATTCGGAATATGTTTTAAGAATTGACATTATTTTTAACTTTTAAATGACTTTGTATTACATTTGTAGAAATTTGTACCCCTAATTTTTACGTAATCGGCTACAATTCCGAAGCCAGATAATATCCGCTTTAGCTAGGTAACTTTCATGCATGTCGGAAAGATGAGAAACTGCAATACTACGAAAACTTCTTTCGGTCAAAATCGCGAACTTTCAAATAGGTTTCCCTGTTGATTTCATATTTTCCGAATTTTGAAATGGAGTCTTAATTTTATTAAGCTGCCCAAATCGTACGATCAGCTTGCGGGCTCTTTTTTTTTCTTTTTTTGTAATCCCGAAAAGTAAACAGTTTCGAGTGCGTTAAATATCTGAGCTGTGTAACTGATGCATTTTTCGAATGTGTTTAATCTAGTTTGTATTCGTATTATAATAATAATACGAATACAGGGCAACTATACAACGATCAATTTTAACGCAAAAAAAAATTGAATAATTCTCCGATTGTTCTTTTCAACAATCATTCTGAAATCTTTTAATACGCTTCGGAAATGACGACCTTACGAAAAAAAAGCGATTTCCACTTGGGACGACAATCGCATTATAGTGAAATAATTAAAAACTAAAGAGAAAGAAATTCAGCCGCAGATAAAAATTTTAAGTCTAAACAGTTTATTATCGTCACAATGTTGCGTTTACGAATTACAATTTAATCGATTAGCAAAAGAGTTTTTTTAAAAAAATAAAATAAAATAAATAAATAAAAAGTATAGTTAGCGCCCTCTGATGGAATTTTATTGAACTATTTTCGTTTAATAACTCACGTATAGATGGCAATAAGAAATTATTATTCTATCAAGTGTCACGAAGAAATTCTATAAACGTGGTTTTTTGTAAATTAATCGTGAAACGAGACGTCCGAACAACTTGTATGCTTTCTAATCCGTTGCGAATAAATAATCAGCAGGTACTAAAACAATTGCATGCACATTCGGTTTTCTAATTAAGTTTGTTAAATCATTAAAATTTACTAATATCTTATCGGCCACTTCGTTTATTTGGTTCGTTGAAATACTTTTAAATTTGTTCTAATTAGAAAAAAATGGGAAAAAAAAAAAAAACGAAAAAGGACGCATGTTTGATTATTGGCATACTTTTTGCCTTTAATCTAAAATATCGTAATTTCTAATCGTAACAGTACAATGTAAGGTTCAGGAGACCGATTAGAAGTTTCCCCAAGTTACTCTTATCGTTCATGAACCGCTTAAGGTCAATTCACACACATTCGTGACGCGACAGTAACGTGTACGCTATGAGATTTTCACTGGCGGAAAACTGCACTTCTCGTTGCAAAGTTAATTAGCGCTATTCACAGACGTTCGGTGCCAGATAGGAACGGCGCCAACATCGTCGTGAAACGGGGCGTGATCTCACATTGATTCGCGACGATATTTTTATACGGCGGAATTTCTTGTGTTCGTATTGCGGAACAAGTTGGTTTTTTATGGTGAATGATGAAAAGTTGGTCGAGTTTGAGCGTAATTATACACTGCGCTTTATGATCAATCTGATGCACGGTGTATGGACATAGAGTATAAAAACGCTAAATCGACTAAAAGTGTGAGAAAGAGAATATGTGTTCGGTGCCAAGGTGACGATCGGGTTCGTAGTGTGTGTGTGAATGATGTGTGAAAATGGGCCGATTTGGTGTTGTGTGCGCAGGTGGTGCAGGCCGAGATATAAAAAAACCGAAGAAACGTATAGGCAGGACAAACACCGTCCTAAATAGTTTAGAATGTTCCAGAAAATTCGATCGTATAAATGCGAGAATGCGTGAGAAGATTATTCGAATGATATGTTAGAAATTAATTTTCATATTTTTTTTTTTTATTCCAGAAAGCCTAATTGCTCCGCGCGGCAGAGTTATTCCGGTCGTGGTACGCCGTGATGTGCCACTGACGCCCGTTATATTAAATAAAAATTTTCGGTAAATATGACATTCAACGGAAAAGCAGCGGAATAATTGAGTCTCTTACACTATCAGCAGATTTTTTTAAAAAAATATTAAATTACAAAATCCAGTAAAAATATGTAGGTTCAAAACTTGAGGTATGCTACATTAACTTATGTTGAGTATCTACTTCACAATTATTGAGAACTCTTACACCTTAAACACACAGCAAGTCTTTCTGTAGGAGAGATATGTAGCTCTTCTCCAGTGTGTATCTTCTTTTTTTTTAAGCTGATCTTCCAATTTACTCGACAATAAATCGAATGAATTTTCCGTCATTCGGAAAGTATTCATGAAATTTTGATCCACCTTCTATCAACTTTTTATACAAAGTTACGAATTCCCCTTCTACCACCCCCTCTTTTTCCATGCTTCAAGGAACCGATTTTCTTTTTTTCTTCTTCTTCATCGGAAATTAAAGCAATCGTGATAAGTTTGTCATTTGAAAAATTTGCCATTCTATGTAACACGATCACTGCACGAGTAAAACACGTTAACCGCTGTGTGAATTCAAATCACTTGTGGTCCACGTTGGCCAACGTACGTCTCAGCCACGCCACGTGTACGTTACTGTTACGTCAGGAATGTGTGTGACAATCAACCTTTATTCGGAAGAAATTAAGTTCAGTCGCGAAAATCGGATGTGTCGCGGCACGGCCGCGGAGTTATTAAGTTTTGAACATCGTGTCGGCGGATTGTAGAAATTATATTTCACGTCTGATATGCCAGAGTTATTTATCTTCGAAACGAATTCTGCGTACGAAAAGTCGTTACTTAGCGCACAAGTATTGATGTTTTTTTATCGTTTAATATTTTTCTTTACATTTACCTAATTCCTCGTTTATTATTAACCCTAAAAGGGTACTATTTTATACAGTGTTAACGTACAAAAATTGAGTAATATAAAACATTCGGAAATTATTCGGCGTAAATTATATTAGAATTTCTAATTACATCGGTAATCGGCGTAGCTCTGTGTCTACGGTATTTATCCGGTAATTTTGAATAATAAGTAACGTAACGTATTTCAAATTAAATCGTTCGAAGAGTTCTGGGAAACCCGTATTCATCTTACCGTCAAACAAAGCCAACGAAGTTGAAGAGGTTAAAAAGTACTGAAGTGCCGATAGGAGACACACAAAGACATTTCCCGACAGGAACAATGTATTATCACAAAGTTACTAGATAATACACACATGTGTGTGTGTGTGTGTGTGTGTGTGTGTGTAATGCGTGTTTTATGTTGGTGATATTTCTCGGATGGTATTTATAATTAACTGCTATGGGCGGTTTTGTGTACATTCTTCGGTTACGTAATTTCGTGAACTGATCGCCGCAAGGAAGGATTCTTCAATTCTGTTTTGATTCGTGCTCTCTTCTTTGGATTCCAAATCGAGATTTTGAGATTTTGAGATTTTAAGTGTCAGAAAAACTCCGTATTTCCAGTCATTTCTTTTTTCCAGTTAAAGAAAAGGAATTTTGTAATAAAATAACAAATTAACTGCCAGCGTTTTAATATCGTAATTTGCGAATGTAATTTAGCGGGGGTTCTTTTTTTTTTCTTTTTGTACATACATAATCTATTTGATTTTGCGTTCTTCCATCTGGCTCTTCCAGGTATACAGTCGCCTTGGATGATTGTTTGAACAGTGAGTCTACTCCGTGTTTTTCTGCGAATTCGATCAGTCTTGTTCCTCTTTCATTTCGAGTTCCTAAACCGAATGCTCCGACACATTCATTCGGCGGGATATCACCAATTTTTGAATTAAAGTCTCCTAAAATAATTAGTCGACTATCATTTCGCGTGTTGCGGATCAGGCGTTCTATCTGATCATAGAGCATATCCTCTTCTGCGCTATCGCTTGTTAGTGCATATACCTGTACATATATAACGTTACAAACCGCCTAATAGCAAAATCACGAATGTTTCTTTCAAAGTTTTTCGAATACACTTTTTATTTACATCGAAACGATTTGTTCAGATTGAATCTAAAATCCCGTCGTCAGTCAAACGAGGTTTTACACCGGGTAAACTCTAAAAAAAAATCCGTTATAGTCAAACGCAACTCATCTTCCAAGTGGGCGCGAGATTACTGCGTGACATTATTTTAGTAAATAAGCTCTATCGAACAACCGTTTCAGCTGTTGCCGTTATCTTTTCATCGCTAGTTATTATTGATTTCTATGTTGCCACGCTTTCGGTTGCTTGCTTAGCTGTTTAAATAACGTTATTATTCGTATATTGCTCCATCACTCGTTTTCTGTCTCCTGTCTTTCATCAGTTCCTGTTTCTTCTAATTCTGTTCATTCGTTTCTTGCAAAATATCTTTTTGTTTTTTGTTTTTTGTTTTTTGTTTTTTGTTTTTTGTTTTTTTTCCATCCAGTTTCCATTCGATATTTGTCGTGTTACTGTTATTTTTATTTCGCACGAGTATTAAGCGAGCAAACTATTCGCTTATTATTTTGGCTTCGCAGACGTAAATCGCTCATCGATATTTTCCGTAATTTTGTGTTACTAATCAGCGGCAACGTTCTAGTTTATTCAGAGAATAAAACTGTTAGAATCGTTTTGACATTTTATTTATGCCCTGTACATCAGTCAACGCTGCCGGTGAGATTTCATCCAGCTTAAAGATGCTTCAGCCATGCCTTATCTACATCTTCAAAAAACAAATCATTTTCTAATTGGAATATTTATGCTCGAATGCTACGCCGTAATTGCGCTCATAATGAAATGTCCGGCATACTTGTGACCGGCGAATCACGAATTATCATCGCGCTGTATTATCCAAATTATAAAAATCATCCTAACAGTGAATATTTTAAGTTTACTAGAAACGCCTTTTATCAGAGGAGCATACACCGAAAGAAGAAAATATGTTAATAAGGATAAATATTTTCTTTGTGTTTCTCGTACTAAGAATATATATATATTTCTCGGACAAAGGACGTCTCTAGTATAATTAAATATTCAGTCTTATTGCAGTGTTCGTAATTTTATTTTATTTTATTCATCATTTAACTTTCGTTGTCTGTTTATCTGTAAAATAAAAATCAGCATTACCGGATGAAAAAGGAAAAGTCGATTTGCTAAAAATTCGACTAGATTCGTTTTTCACGGCCTTTAACGCGAAGCCAAATCCCAAGTAACCTAATAAATTTTTACCTTGTTTAGCAGGCGATAAAAAATGCGTAATGTTGTTCGAATACTCCTTCACGATATCGTACTCTTTAAAGAGTTATAGTGATATTTCTGGTCACCTTTCGTTTATTACGAATTGTTGCTACTGATTCATCATCATTTTCTTTTTTTGCGCCTATTGCTTCCAACCTCTTTCACGTAACAGTTTAAATTTAAGCAGGAAAAACGAAAGGTATATTTAACTTAATTCACTGACCGCAAAAATTGTTTGTAAAACAATAATAATAAAAACATCGAATAGACACAATAACAATCGCGAAGCACGTTCCGAAGAAAATATATGTATATATGTATATGAAAATATTAACAAAAATTCTTCTAGCAGTTCTGAGATATTTACACCTTTAAGAAAGATTTACCATTGAGCCTGGTTTACAAAAGTTGAGCAAATTATTGCGATGCACAAATTTTGTGTTCAGAAGAGTATCAGCAAAATGATAATAAAGTTATTTCTATTACCAGTTGGTGGTGTTCTTCACCAACAAACTCCTATGAAACTTTACAATCGAATAATTCGACTAGTAAAAATTTTATGATACGCTTAATGCCGATTTAGGGACCAAAGGCGCACGCAGGATTTTTTTTTGGTCGGGGCTAGAATTTAGAAGATGAGTTATGAGTTAGGGGGTGGTAACTCGGTACCTCGACTAAGTACCCATCTATTTCCGTGGTTTGTAAATTAAAATAAAAAAAAATAAAAAAAAAATACAAAATTAACGAATATTATTTTTAAAAAAGTTACAAAACTGACGAATTTTATTTAAAAAAGAAAAATAATAATAGAAACGTAACATTATGTTTGTAATAAGCACAAATTAGGTAAGTATACGAATTTTATTTAAGTAAAACAAAACATTACAAAACAAAATTAAGATTTCGAAGATTTTTTGGGGGGAGCAATGGCCCCATGACACCCCCCTTGGGTGCGCCAATGTTAGGGACTACGATAAAATTTGTAATTTGTTTTTATTTCGATTTTACTATTTGTATAAAAAATAATGAAGCGATCAATTGTAATACGACAAATACGGGGGATAAATTTGGAATATTTTCAGCGTCGATTATGGAAATGAGATGTAGCTTATGGGAAATTAATTTGTCGTAAGGAATGAAGACTGTTCGTGGCCGTCCCACAATTACTTGTCCGCTTGCGAGAGCTTTCCAACTTCTTGCCGAGCGCGTAAATCCACCCGCTAAACACATTCTCTTGTGGTTTTCCTAGTTTCCGACTTTTGCTAATAATGACTGCATCATTCTGAAGGTCCTGTTATTGCATTATTATTGTATTATGGAAGTACAACAGTAAGCAAGTTATAGCAACAGAAATTACTATGCAAATCGTAAATTATATCTTTTTTTTTTCATTTTAAAAATGACGTATTCAAATTGACTTTCTATAAGTGAAAACGTCATCTGGGAGGGGGGTATCCTCGTGGCGAAGTCTACCGATTAATTTTATAAATATTTGTATACATATATATTTAGGTCATGTAATAATTTACTTTAATGTTTTTGTTTTTTAAAAAATGTTTCATTACGTTAGGAAAGAACTTGATTATTAATTTACCATTCCATAGAGTAATCTTGTTTTGAATTCATTAAAAATTTGTAAATCAACTTGTTTAAGGAGTTCTTCACTTATAATGCTGTTATTTTCTTTTTTAGCATTAAAAATTAGACATCTTTTTTTTTTTGTGTAAAGATCAGATAGGTAAGAGCCGTGCTATAGTCTGAACTGCAACATTTTAAGCAGTTATACATATATGAAGTTAAATGAATTAGAAATTTAATTGGAGTTTACGTTATGTATTTGTTGTTTAGTTAACCGATTATTATAGTAGACACCAACACAATATTAATCCCCATAATTAACCGCCAAGTGATTTAAAAATGTAATTATATTCATTAACCTTATTATTTATGTACTGTAAATGCTTATAGTACTTTAATCTATCGTCTAAAATGAATCCTAAGTATTTAATATGATCAGTAGAACTGAACGTATGATTATTAATTTTAATATAATTGTAACAGATTTGATTGAAGTTTTTGTCTCGACCAGATATCACCATGATTTGAGATTTGGTAATCTCAAATTTGAGGTTTAAAGCATCTATTATTGTTTTAAGTTTATAAATAACTTCATTACAATTAGCAATATGAGACGACAAAGTCGAGTTACCAGATAAATGTACGTTATAGACTAAAGGAAAATCATTGACTTAGCTGTATAAACGTAGGCCTGCGTATATGTTACTTAATTTTGAATGAATATTAGAATATAAAATATTCCACAATATATATATACATATATATATATATATATATATATATATATATATATATATATATATAGAGAGAGAGAGAGAGAGAGAGAGAGATGATAGATATATTTAAAAATGATATAAAACGGGGAAAAAAGGTAAATATTTAAATTTAGAAATTGTGAAGATGAAAAATCGAACAAATCTGGGCACGAAAAAGAAGAAGAAATTTAGCGGCCTACATTAGTTTCCGTTAATGCAAAATGTAATGAAATTCAATGATATATTTTCTTCTAATTTCGACGGTGAAGTATCGAAATTATTTTCAAATTTTATAAGAATAGGAATAATTTACCAATGAAACTGGTAGTATTAGTAATTAACATTCAGACTGCTTGGATGCTTTTGTTTTGAACATGTTTTAAATTTTACTAATGTATACATGAATATATAATAATGTCTAAAATGTGTTTGCTGTTAATCGTTTCCGTTATGTTTAAAAAAAAGAAAATTGTAAACAACAACGCATTTAGAAATAATACGATCCCTTTTGACCAATAGATTAAATAACTCTAATAAATTTTCATTTCTTACGCAAATGAGTTATACATTCAGTATTGAAAAATATAAAAATATACCAGAGTACACTTTGCGAATAAAACAATAATAATAAATATGCATTGCTTTTAGTATTCTAAAGTTTTATTTATCGCATTAGACTTTTTTGATTTGATACATGAAAGTGCGAAGGGTATTCATTTTTTTCCGAAGCAAAGCAACTGGTCAAAACCTCCAGATCAAAATATAAATTCCTTGCGAATTTCCTAGGCCTACTTCAGGTATACCATACTTTTTCAAAAATAACTGAGCTGTTCTCCAGGAAAGAAGTATAACTATTTACATTTTTTTTTTTTTTAAATAATATTATCCCGTAGAAAAAGGCATTCAATGTTGTAATATAGAATTTTAAGTGCGGTTTTTTCAACTCCAACTCGCGGAATTACCTTAAAAATATCGAAGTCGCGTACCTCTTGAACGGCGAATTTTCAAATGAGAAGAAAAAATGAATTATTTTGAAACGAAATACGATTACCAACGAGAATTGTTATTAATTCGCGACGTCTTTTAACTTTTTCCCGATTCTCATTTTCTGCAATATAATTAAATACAGCGCTTGGAGATTCTGAATTATTGTATTTATTGTTAAAACTTATCGATCGAGTAACGGCGATCTGTTCTCGCGCATTGACTATATTATACAGATAGATGAAAGCGATATTTTTTGCACGGAATTATCGATGGCACGGAACGTTTTGAATCATACTGCAGAAATAACTTTGGTAATTCGTAAGTACTGAATTTTTTTAAGTTATAAAAATAATCATATTATAATTAAGACAAACTTAGGATTTTATGCGTATTTTAAAATAATTATTATTAGTGGGTAGCGAGTATGATTAAAAAGAGCAATATTTAAAGAAAAAATTATTTCTTTTATGTAAACATTATTTTAAGAAAATATATATGGCATAAGAAAAATGTATATAATTTTGAGTACAAAAAGAAATCATTTAAAATAAAACCCTCCGAAATATCCGTAATAATATTTCGGAACCTAGCAAAATGTACTACTGCCTGATCGAATCTTAAAAACCCCACAACATTAATGATACTTTCCGAATAAAATGGTTCCTCCTCATCGGGTACATTTTAGATGCTTCTAATTACGAACCCTAACCGTTAGAATCGTTCGCACGAATTTACTGGCTACGAGTTTTCCATTTTTCAGTACTAGTGAAATAATAGTTTTAAAAAAAAAAAAATAAATCAGTTTTAAACAGTTTTCTATTCCTTATTTCCGAAGTTGTAATTTCCGTAAACATTATTAGAAAAGTGCACGAAATTCATTCGCATTCAAATAAGTCAAAAAAGTCGGTAAAACTGTAAGTATTTTTATTTTTGACGTAAAATATATCAGAAAGGCGGGAAAAATGAATTTTTAAAGGTTTTTTTTTTCTTTTCATGGTTTTTAAAACCGACAGTATTCCCTTAGATTTCCAGACAAAAAGTAATAAAAATAAAACGAGACTGCCTTTTTGAGTGCGGCTCAAAAATGTCAAAACCCTATTTATGAATCTATACAATCTATAATTGTTGCGCAATTCAAGTAACAAGTTAGTTGTGTTATATATTATTATATAGTAAGCAATTTTAGAGATGTGACCTATCCAGGATACTTTGATCGCAGACTAACATGGTGCAAACATATACTATGACCTGAAGAAATGAATTAACTATTAAAACAAGAAAAATACACAATCAGTCAGAAACTCGCAGCTTTCGATAAACAATAAATTATTACTTTGTAAACAAATTTTGGTTCCATTCGAACATGGAGGTACAGCTGTGAATCCGAGCACTTCTGCCCAAATGCAGATATCAAAATGTGTAAATATCATCAGAGAACGATATCAACAGTTTAAGAACAGCCGTTGATATTTCGCGATACGTAAGTAATAAAACTCTTCAGCGAGATTTAAACACGCCATACATCTTCTTCTTCTCTTGCCACCCGATTCCGGTATTACTTAATCATCATGCGTGGATTGGATTATCTGCTGGAATCGATTGCGATCTCTGATTAAATCTTCGGTTCTCTTAATTCCGGTCCATCTTTTTTTTGTTTAATATTACCTAGCCAAGAGGTCTTTCTTCTTCCTTCTATCATGCCTAGTATTATTGTCTGCAATAGCTTGTATTTTTCACGTTTCATGAAAATGTTATCTTCCTTCTTTTTACTATTATCATTAATATTCAGTCAGTTCCCATTAATTCCAAAACTTTATCAATTTTCCACTTCGTCTCGTCCACGGTCTTTTCCACATTCTTCGGTAGCACCACATCTCGAACGATGATAGACGCTTCATCATATTTTCCTTTATGGTCGTCCACGTCTCGCTTCCATGCAGTAGCCTTTATTTAATTTGTCTCCCATTGCTAATCTAACATACTCTTTTGATAAGATTGTTTGTCGCCTACGCTTGAGATATTCTATATATCGGGACCCAATTTTCTTAATGTTGACTTGCTCTATTCACTATGCTTCAGGCATTATTATAATCATTTTAGAGAGTTTATCAATCATATTCAATACTTAACTGCTATCGATTCGACACTGTAGACCACATGGCGGAACTCAGATCTAGGAACATATTTCCAGAATGCACGGACAAAATCAAAATTATATTTTTTAATAAATGCGTTATGGCCAATTTAAAAGATTAAATAATTTTCACATTTCCCTCGCTTCCACTATACTTACGGCGTTCGTAGTTTTTCAGATATTTTAATTCAGAAATTGCATTGGACTATTCAAAACTCTCAATTAAAATATCTCCCAAAAATCGAAAAAATGCTCTGGGAAGTATTGTAGTGCAAGAGAAGAAAATGTTTCAAAAGATCGCGTTTAAAGTAGCCATTCGATACAGCCGAAAATTTCATGCACAGATTAAAATAGCAGTTTGTTTTTTCCGACTCACTGGTTAAGCTTTTACGTCATATGCTAACAGCAGACATCAACTTGTTAATTTCATGTTTCTCTGGTTGTTGTTAACGTGACTGACGCAAATTTCGATGGTGTATACGTTCTTTCTTACGAGCTTGCCCTGTTTTTATAACAGCGCGCAACGTCATTCTGTTATCATTCACTCTCCGCTAGCATGACCATTTTTCAGAGTCCAAGTATGATTCACTTTGTACGATCCGAATATCAAGTATCATTCCGCCGTTCTGTAATAACCGCTTTTTTCTTGGAATTTTGTGTTCACTTAACATTCGTAATCAATGAATAATGTATAACGATCGTTGCACGAGTACCACCTAGTACTTGAGAAATAAAGAGGCCACCATTACACCTACTTATATCTGTTGGAATGTAGTTGTTTTCTTATTAAAAATAAAATGCTATATATCGATAGGGCTAATTCGTGGTTTTATTTTGAATTAACATGAAGGAACTTAAAAGTTTTCTTTCAAAAATTATTCGTCGAACGATGTCGTCGTGGACGACAGCAAATAACATTCGTACCAACTTTCTTGAGTCACGCACCCTTATCGGTAGCTTTTTATTAATGCTGAACACTAATAATGTATCTGAAAATTATCTGTAAGTTTATGTTTCATTCCTTGCAGACTGCCCAAAGTATAGAACAAAAACTACATTGGGCTTTCTTTTAGCGGTAATTGTTTGGCAAAGGTAACAAAAAATAGGCCAGAAATTGTTTTTGGAAAAATTCTACCCTAATATAGCAATAAAAAATATATGTAAATACACTCATCGCAATTCCTGTATAATCGAACATTTCAGCCATGTCATTAATGTCCAGAGATTCATAAAAATATATTTTCGATAACTAGCTCTTACGTGCACAATAAACAGGCTTAATGTCAAAGGTAAAAAAGCAGTCAGTCGCCGTGGCGTAGCTGATTAGTTGATTGTGTTTCAATCAGGTAGAACCGGGTTCTATCCCGCTGCCGCGCATTGACACTTTTAAAAAAAGTTTTCCTTGCGCGCTAGCTTAATGTTCATAGTTGACACGCTCAAAAAATAAAAACAAAAAAAAACGGTAAAGAAGTATTTTTAAGGTTGTTTAACCTTACTTAAAATTTTCAAATATAAATATTATTTTTGTAAGATTAATCCACAGAAACCGTGTTCGGAGCGGATTTTCGAATTCCCCCTCGCGTGTTTACTTCTGATCAGTATATCAAGTATTATAGTAAAGTTTGCTTTCCTTAGCGAAAACTAAGATGCCAAGCACGTAATAATATTTATATTAATATCATCATCATCAACTCCTACTCGAAACCGAGTATGGGCTCTCCGTAAATCAGCATCCATGTTTATGTCTCAGATGTTAGGTTAGACCAAGTTATGTACTTTCATATATAAAATTTAGTAAGATAATAGAAGAGAGTTTTTAAGAGGAGGTAGGTAGAACAGGAGGGAATAAAGAAGTTAAGGACAAACAGTGAAGAAATAGAGAGGTTAAAGAAAAACAGTGAGGAACGAAGAAGGGAACATTTACATAGAACGGGATTTCGGAGATATAGCAGCGCAAGGAAGGATACGGAAGTTGGAGCGCAACCAACAACCATGCTGCCATATCTGTCCGAACGAATTTTTCCAGTGGCAAGGCAAGCCGAGACGACTGGTTCGCACAAGACAGCATGATTTCTCGTAGGCTTAATATTTCAGCCGCTCCTAACTTGGAGTACAGACGCTGACCAGGTAGCCGCTCAACTGGAGGCAGACGCTTCTGGGTTTGAGTTGCTATTGAGGAGTCAGCATTTAAAGCATTTACGGCGACTTAGTTCCGCCGAGGGTGAGACAGTTTTAGGATTTTAGCAGACTTTTATGAGAAGTTCCTCAAGATCCCTACCTGCATCCTCGTGTCCCATTGCCCTGTCACTACTGGAATCACCTACCTGAGAATTTCCACCAGTTGCCGCTTTTGGTTCGCGACTGTTTATGGTTTATTCGCAGCTAGCCGACATATCTGTTGGATTCTCCACTATCCGAGCTCCGGATCCAGAGGGTGCAAGCAACTCATGGGGAAGTATATACATATATATTAATTACAACGTAATTCTTAAGCTACACCCCATTCGAAGAAATGTCCGAATTTTATGTAACGCAAAATGTCCCCCCAAAAAATGTCCCAATTTTATGTAACGTTTGTTATATTTTATAGAATTTCTGTGATTATGTTATTATACTCATATGGACCGATTTAGAATTACGTTGTAAATTTTAATCATTTTATACAAAGTATAGAAGAGAAAGAGACAGAAATGTAAGCAAGGAGGGTCAAAGGGGCACAGCCCGTTACGGGGCCAAAATGGCCGAGTTATACATATATTATATATATTTTTTTTTTTATTGGACTCGTCAACCGATGCGGTCTGACATTGCTAGTAAGAAGGAATAAACAATGGAAACGATGTGTGGAGAAGGAAAAGACAGGTTATAGGAGGCACAATACGGAGTAGGAATACCAATTCACAGCAAATTTATATAGAAAGCGCTCGACTGAAAGAGATGTACACTTAATAAATACACGATCAGCTTCGCAAACATGCTCTTCGTTTGGGTGGAGATATTCTGGAGAAGAAACCAACGAAAAACGAAATCGAGAGGAAGATAATTTAAGAACACAGACGAATAATGGAGATAACAACAGATCGACGAAGTAGAGAAAACAAAGAGAACAACGGATTGACAGGAAGACTAGATTGAACAGACAGATAGAAAGAACAATTGTGAGAAAAAGAGGAAACGTACATATCGCGGTATAGCATTTTGTGCAATGAAAACGTTTAGCAGTCGTGTATGAGATTATTCACTTCAGAATACAAACAAAAGTTTGATTTTTGGATGTTTGTGTTAAAATTAATTATAGTAGGCGAAGGTGTGCACTATTCGAAAACGATTCAGTATCAATTAATCCTTACGACGGGTATTATCCGAGAAGCCATCAAGGATCATCTGATATATTTACTTCTTAAGATAGGTTGCTGACGAAGCCCAGCGGCAGTTCCATATTTTTCTTCTTGTAGTAAACGAGCGGAACCCGGATGGCAGGGATGGATAACTTTTCTCTTTCTACTTATGGAATTTTTTTTTTTGAAATGAATTAATTTTGACGTCTGGAAATTATTGCCTGCAGTGAGTTGGTAATTTAATGAGTTTAAAAATTTGAAACTTTATTCAGCGAATAGAGCGAGAAAAAGAAATCGAACGATTTTGTTGCGTATTCTTTAAATGCATATTTTTTAATAAGATACGTGGGTATTTTAAAAAATATTTTCTAGTTCCTATCACATTGCCGATTTATCTGAATATAAATACATTTTAAATCGGAAAAAAAAAAAACACAAATTTATCGAATTATTGTAAGGATTAAAACGAAACAGATTTTTTTTAATAATTCGAAACTGACGGCTAATTCTTACGCAATTATTTTTACCGAATTATTCTGTTTTCTTTCGTAATACGTCCATCATGCGTGCAAAAAAAAAAAAAAAGAATTTTAATTTAAATCTCGAAAAATGTTTAAAAACCCGCTTACCGCGGTAGCTAAACTAAAAGCCACTTTATCAGCGTGATTTAGAAATATCAAAAAAGTTAAATAAAATTGTGATTTAGAAGTGCCAAAAAAGTTAAATAAAATCCAGTAACATAAAAGCGGCTTCGTAAACTTCAAATTACTCGCAGAAGTAGCAATTAAACCACTCATTACGATAATGAACGTATAACCTAGCCCTTAAATCAGTTGCAGTGACATTTAGGTAGTGGTGTTTCGTACGGACTTGGTTCGACATTTTTCTGCGTGCACTGAAAATATAAAAATTTCCTCTTATCCCCGCGTTGCGTTGTTAATATGCACAGTTAACGAGCCGAAAAAAAAACAAAAAACAAACTTAAAACTCGCGTCTTCTGACACGGTACAGCAGCGCCTTTTACCTATAATTTTTCTTCGCCTATCCTTTCGTCTGTTCTAGCAATATTCACTAATTCTGTATTCGATAAAGTAAAAACATAGTATTTATCCTGTTTTACTTACTCCTTTCAATGCTGCAGAGCCAATTAGCATGCCCCGCCACTTTAAAAAGACAAACATGTACAAAAAAGAAAAAAAAACCTCAAGAATATATAACAGGAAATTTAAATTATGTAACAAAATCAAAAAGTTTTTTTACAAATACTTGCTCGATCTTCTTAGCATCAAGTTTTAAATTATATTGCGAGTTAACGCCTTTAAATTACGACCGTTCGCCTTTGCAAAGAAAGGAAAAAAAAGAAAAAAAGTTGAACTACAATTCGTACAGTTTCTAATTAATCAATTTTGTTGACTGATTTTTTGAAGTCATCCCCTTCACCGATAAATAAATGATCGATTAGAAAAATTCGACCGCCTAACCATAATTTTATGTGTTTATTAGGTAGATAACGGTTGTTGTCCTTAATTACAAATGTAAATCCGTTTACCGCAGCCTAAGCAATTATGTATTTCGGCGTTTTATTTAAGTTTAACGACCCGAACTTCCGCGATGGTCGGTAAGTTGTTGCACATATTTTTTCAATGGGTTTGATAGCTAGTACGTTACGACAGTTGATGTCAGTAAACAACGTCACGTTACGCAGGTTGGTTCTTTCGACGTAAATTCGAAATCCCGCAAAAAACAAAGAAGCCAAGTTAAAGGGGTTAGCTGATGCCGGATGCGAATGTTCCAAGCAAATTATGAAAAGCAGCGAGCAGGGTTCAAAGGCAGCTCGTAAATAATTCTCACATGTCTCAAATACGTAAAGGAATTTCCGATTTTGCTTTATCACCGATTCTTATCACACGCGTTAAACTACTAAACTGATTAAGTCGATATTTTTCTTGACGTCATCTCCTTGCTATTGTGTTTTCATTGTGGTTGTCCGCTTATTAATGCGCTTAAAAAAAAAATTAACGACTTACTCCAATTTTTGTCCGCTTACTCCAGTTCCAGACGATGCTTCTCGTATAAGGAATCTGTTCAAATTCTTTACTGCCGGCAGCAATAGCGTTAAATTTTTTTCGATATTCCCCAAATTTATTTCTAAAACTGTGCAGCAGATTATGAGAGAACCGACTGTCTAACTAACTACACACAATCTATGCGAAGATCTTAGAATAATTACATAGAATTACTTATTATCAAAGATAACATTAATGTGCCTCGATTAAGATGTCATAAATTTGATATGTTTTTTTCTGTCATTTAATAGATTTAAGAGTATGTTGTTCTAAAAATAGTTCTTATTATAATTTTGGTAGTCGCAGAATTTTTGTTATTCGTGATTAAAATGCGATATTTGCAGTAAAAGTAGAATTCTCTGCCTAACACGGAGCTATTTATATTAAAAATTGGGCGTTTTTACCTAAAATGTATTATTTTTGTATAAAATAGTGTTTTTACTTTGAAATTTACTGTTTTTGTCGAAAGTACAGTATCTTAACTCTGAATTCTTTAATTAGTCGATTGTGTATGTTTCGGCTTTAGTTCAGGTTTTAATTTTTTGAACTTTGAACGAAATTTTTGTTTTTGGCCGAATGATTAAAAATGTAAGATTTCAGTTATAATTTTCTTTTAGGCACGCCAGCGGCTTTGACCCAACAACTATGGAAATTATAGAAAGGGTTAAATAGAGAGACGATTAGAAATAGAGCTTAGGAAGAACTGAAGTGCAGGAATTACAGCTCGAAAAGGGAAGGAAAGGACAAAGGAAGAATTATAAGAAGCAGGAAGACCCAAGATTTTGGAGTACAGAGCGTTCAAAATCAAGAGCGGGGCCATGGACCATGCTTCTACACAGCGGCACATTAGCGAGTACATCGATATTAATTTTAAAAAGAACAATCAGATAGGTTGATTCTTCGAGCATTCGAAGTTGCGCGACCTATACATAAATCGACATTGGCAAGATACAGGGGCGAATCTAGAGAGACAATTTGGGGAGGGAAATTATATAATTACGTAATATCTTACACGGTAGACAGTAGATGTAAGAAATACCCCTTGTGTTTCATAAAGAAAATCAAACAGCGACCACCTCTTTAGAGATTGAAAATCTTTTAAAAATACATAATTGTTATAATTTTTAATTTAAATTTTGTTTCATTTTTAGGTGGTGAAAAATAAATCGAAATTATAAAATTATACCTAAAAAAATTGTAGTTTAGAATTTCAATAGTAAATTACTAGAAAAAATAGAGTGATAGTATTTTTTATTAAACTTTAATTCTTTTTTACTTTTGTTAATAACCGATCCGAATATTCTTTGTTCATGAGCAAGTAAAAAAATATATATATATACACAGAGCCGTATCTAGACCAAAATTTCGGGAGGGGTTACGAAAATATTTTTATAAATATGTATATATATATATATATATATATATATGTGTGTGTTATCGTGAAATACATGTATTTATAAATAGTACACTAAAGCCTTGTAGCCAATTATTGTACATGCAATATTTGAACACTACAATAAAAACAAATAAAAAATAACCGTTTCGACAGAATTCATAAAAATTTCAATTTTCTTTTCTTTTGTCAAAAATTGAAAAGAAATAAATTTATTCTGAATTTCAGTCCGTTTAATTCAAACAATTATTATTTCGTAGACATTTCGGAGGGGGAACCCCCCCCCCTCAGATATGGCCCTGTATATACATATATTTCTCATTGAACTATTTGTATTTACATTGCAAAATAAAAATAAAAAATAAATAAAAAAGACAAAAGATCGACAACAGTTGCATATAAAACCAAATAAAAACGGTTAACGTTAATACTTTTACTAGAAAACAGTATTAAACATTAGTTATAAATAAATCCATAATTTACATTTAAGGTAAGATAGAGTTATTCCCAGGGGCGGATCTACTTAAGGGCTTTTTTAGCAGCAGCCCAGGGCCCCAAGGATACAAAGGGTCCCCAGTCCCCATTGAAAACAATAGACGACCGATATTGTAAAGTGAAAAAAAAAAAAATCTAAAACTAAAATTCAGAGATATATTTAGCCCTAATTTTTCAAAATTATTTTAACGTAATATATATATCATCCTGCTTCAGAATCTACTTTAAAGGGTTGACATTTAACCTAACTGTCAGAAAATATTTTTCAAAATCAATATAGTACATATACGTATATATATATATATATATATATATATACTAGGTAAGTAAAAAGAATTATAAATCATGATTTTTTTGTTTTTATTTTATTTTTTAATACTAAATGAACTTTTTAATCGTTTATTTATTTTCAAAAAACTATCAAGTTCTTTGTTTATTTGCAGAAAAATATCAAAATCTTAACTGTTAAATCGTGAAACAAAACTAAAATTTACATTAAAAAGTTTAAGCCAGACCAGATGGTCTTGTCACTACGATGCTGCCAAAGCTTTAAAAAATAATTATGAAGACATTATGAAAATTTTCAAAAGTTTCAGCGAAAATGAGGATGAGAAAGTTGATTCCCGAAAAGAGGCACGAAATTTATCTAATAAACTGGCGAAAATCGATACTGAAATTTTGATTATTTTTTGGAAAGAAATTTTGGAAAGATTTAATTTAGTTAATAAAAAAATACAGAGCCCTGGTTTAGATATTTGTGAAGGCAACAAGTTAATTGCGTCATTAAAAGAGTTCGTGAACTATATACAGCACCAATCAGATCATAAGCTAAAGGAATACGAAGAGAACGCTAAAAAATTGAGTACTAGTGTTGGAACAGACTGTAGTGACATAAACCGGAGACGCATTACTTCAAAATTTTCAGATAAATGTACAAATAGTCTCAGTATACGGTGTAGAAAAATTTAAAAGAGTCACGCTAAACGTTGCGTTGGATAAGCTGATTATGGGTTTAAATAAAAGAAGCCAAGTCCGTGAGACATATAGCAAAAAATTCAAATTTTTAATAGATTTTCAAGACAAAAATATGGAAAACATAGATCTGGAAAGTGTACGTAATGTTACTGATTATTATCCAGATAACGTAGACGAACATTTAGCGAATGAGTGCATTCAGTTAAACTCTTATTTACTACAGTCTAAGCCGGAGTCTTACACCTCTTGCAGTGAAACTTTTTTTATGCCAATTTATGAAAAAAAAATAGTTGATTTCTTCCCAAATTGGTATACCATCTTAAAAATGTGTTTAACGTTTCCAATCACTAGCTGTGAAGCGGAGCACTCTTTCTCCAGGATGTCGTATACAGAAAACAAATATAGGACAACAATGTGGAACTATCGACTAAATCATTTATCAGTTCTTTCCATAAATTATGATGGCAAATAAAGGAATTTGCAGCACAAGAATGCAGAAAGGTTGCTTTATAATTTATATAACAAAACTACGCATAACCTGTCAATTTCTTTTGCAATATTGTCGTACAGTTGCTGGATGTATACACAAACACTAAGTCATATTAAATAAATAAAATATTTCGTTGTCCTATTTTTTTCCTATATCGTATACCTACATCACTATAGAAAACAGTTTTTTGATAAAATGGCAATTAGTTGAGTAATTAGGTAGGTCGCTAAGTAGCATTAGCCCGGGGCACCACAAATTCACGATCCGCCTCTGGTTATTCCGATAGCGAAATGCAAAATTTTTGTATTTTTTACTTATGTGACCAAATCAATAATATTTCGGGACTATACTATAACGATGTTTGAAAAGGGAACTCTGCTCTACAATTTAAAACTAGGAGCAAGAAGATCGATCGAACGGTTCTCTGGTAATTTTCGATAGTATAAATTATGTTTCTCTGTTGTAACAAATTTTTTCATCGAAGATTATGTTCTTGTGAGGGGTGGGATGTTCCCTATCACCCTGCCCGTCGATCCACTACTGCGAAATATTTAAAGAATTAAATATATTTAAACCTTATCTCTAAATCAATCGCGCTCATTCCGCATTATGTCGATGGGGCATCGCAGAAACCTATATACCATGCTAAAAACTTGATGTCTTTTCGATAATACCATTTTATATTTTTAAATAGTTCATTAGAGATAACTTTACGGATTTTCATCGAAAAATTTCTTTTTTTAATTTTTTATCATTATTAAAAAAGGTTTTATTTTTATCACTTTTCAAATAAATGTCACTTTAAATGCGAATTGTTTGATTTTTTGGTAAATTATCATTCTTTTGTATTTTTGGGAATGGAAATCGTTTTCAAAAAAAAAAAAAAAAAAGTAAATATTGGCAGCTATTAAATTTAAGAGCGGCAAAAGACCAGCCCTGAAAAGTCAAATTAAGCAGCAGTTGTACAGGGCAGTGCCCAAATTTAAATATTCGAACCGAGTCAGTCTTATTTTATTACGAAGTCGTTAATTCCCAAATGTCTGTAGCTGACCGTTTAACGATTAAAAAGTTTAAAATACCTCGCTGTCCTTTTTCTTTCTTTATTATATTTCAAAACATTTAATTGAAAAAATTAGCGGGAATTTCTTTTTCAATCATTTTTAAATAAAATACAAATCCAATGTTACGTGGGTTAAAAAAAATTACATTCAACAAATTCTGTTCGTTAATTATTAAAATTGTGAGGTACGTCTAATTATTGTCACATAGTAAGAAAAGTGCTCTTTGTGACTTGTATTGTACATTCTTTGAACTTAGTGGGCGAAAGCAGTGTTAATGAATGCATTCTGTCAATTTGTTTGGTCTTCTTCAGCGACTTTATTCATTTCATTTATTATTACAATCATATTATATTTAATAAAATTAATGTGTTGATACCTTAATTTTGTATTTAATTTTTTATGCAGGCAACTTTTTGGGGATACATTTTTATGGAGGTATATTAGCCTCGGGTCTTGTAGACCTTTAATCCGTATCTGACTCTAGGATATTATTGTTAAGAAACCCTCCGACCACAGGTAATTTCTGTAATTCATTAAGCAAAAAAAGAAAAAACAAACATAAAGGGCATCAAATGCAACAGCGCAATGTGAATTAAAAGAGTTTTTAATGATTTTTCTTTTTCAGGTTAATGCAAAAAAGTTAATAAAAATACCAACAATAACGTACTAATTAGAAATCACTGATAGCGGTTTTTCAGAAAATAAATTCTAGATTATTTTATATGTGTAAAATTTAAAATTTAAAATACTTTTTTCCTGCCATACATGAAACAAAAAGGTGCTAAACGAAAATCACCATCACCATTGGCGCACTCAAGGGGGGTGCCACGGGGCCATTGCTCCCCCCAAAAAATCTTCGAAATCTTAATTTCGTTTTGTAACGTTTTGTTTTACTTAATTTTTTTTTTTTAAGAACATACATATTTACTTTTTGCTTATATTACAAGTATATAATGTTATATGTGACCTGGCGCGACAAAAGGTACCACCACAAGTCGGAAAGCAAGTTTTCGAGTTAGAGCGAAAAAGCGTGAACGAAAGTCAAAAATATCAAAAATCGTTTTTTTGCGAATTCTGGTGGTTAAACATGTGGACTACACGGCGGTGACAAACGCGCAAAGCGTATTTCACAGCCGGGAAGTGGGAGAAAAACTGATTTGAAGTTGCCGACTTTGGATTTGAGAATGGTACCAGCACAAGTCGCTGGTGTCTTTTCTGCGCGCCTAATCACTTAATTTCTATCCGTGCTCAACATTTCGTGATAATAATGCTGCTTTCATGAATAGTTCGATGAATGCGACGCACAATGCATTCAAAAACTGTTAGAGGAATATTTCGAAAGAGGATAAGATACCTATAGAACAGAAGATTCAGATACTGCGAGTGATAGTAATGAACAAGATAATTTGAAATTCGGTAAGGCGAACTTCTGTTGTTCAGTTTCTCTACTTCTTTATTCTTTCATGAAATCATTTATTTTGAAAATGTTATAAGAATTATGTAAATAATAAATTGGAAAAAAATGTTCAATTTTAATACAAGCAATTATTCATCAGTAGCATTTTTAAAAGTTTCGTTTTTTCTTTAAACTCATTTCCATCTCGAAGATTCAAAATACCTTTTAATAAATTTATTTTATTGGTAGGGGAATTAAAAACAATGTATTAGTCACGGTTTTCAACTTTTTTTGGAAATTGATAGAAAAAAAAAATAATAATTGTGGTGAATTTTCTTTGGTTTTTCTTTAAACTCAATTTTCTCAAAATTTGATTTTTCACTACTGAAAATTCAAATGCTTACAAAATTGTGAATTTTATAGAAAGAGGGTTTGGATTGGATTCATTTTAATCAGGAAGGTCTCTAGTTTTCAAAATGCGAAAGAACCGAAAAAAAAAAATTCGACTTGTGGTACCTTTTGTCGCGCCAAGTCATTTTTACCTATTTTTTTAAAAATAAAATTAGTATGCTTACCTAATTTGTGCTTATTACGAACATAATGTTACGTTTCTATTATTATTATTATTATTATTAATTTTTTTTAAATAAAATTCGTCACTTTTGTAATTTAAAAAAAAATATTATTCGTTAATTTTGCACATATTTTTTTTTTTTCTATTTTAATTTACAGACCACGGAAATAGATAGGTACACTTAGTCGAGGTACCGGGTTACCACCCCCTAACTCATCTAAATTCTAGCCCCGACCAAAATAAAATCCTGAGTGCGCCTTTGACCGTCACAATGCGATATTTTTAAAATTAGCCAAAACAAAATGATAGTTTTTATATATTTAAATTTAATTGACTCTTAAGGATTTAATACCGTTCACTAAATTACGATTTAGAAAAAAAAAATCTTAATCGATTTTTAGAATTGCATGGCAATTTAAATTTATTTCAGCTGACTCCGCACATTGCTGCAGTCATCCCGTTCTATTCTCATTGATTTTTTATGGGTCCCCAGTCATTCCGGAATTGATGGCAACGATGCAGCCGATTCTTTGGCTCGTTCTGCTGGTCGCCTTGATTCATTCCTCAACCATTTCCCTTCTTCAGATATCCTTTCCTTATCCACCTCCAATCACGCCAGACTTTGGCAGGATATTTATCCCTCTCTATTTTCTAATCGTCATTCTCATTACCGTTTCATTCAGCCAATTCCTCGTTCCCTGTCTTGGTTCCATTCTATTCCTCTCAGTCGTCGCTCTTCTATTGTCTCCCTAATTCGTCTCCGGATCAATCATTCTCTCCTCCCTTCCTCTCGCTTTCGATTTGCTCTATCGCCTTCTCCTGATTGTTCTCTCCGCGATTGTGATCCTCCTCGTACATGTGATGCTAATCACATTTTCTTTGAGTGTCCTGCTTTTCTTAATAATCGCTACCTTTTATACAGTCAGCTCCTGTCATTAGGTCTCCCTACTCCCTATAACTCTTCCTTTATCCTCTCCTTTCCTTCATCTTCTGCGGTGTCCGCACTGCTGTCGTTTGTTGCGTCCATTTCGGACCGCTTAGTTATTTAGTTTATTAGCTTAGTTTTCTTGTTGTTGGGTCAATGCCGCTGGCGCGCCCAAAAAAAAAAAAAAAAAAAAAAAAAAAAACTTTATTTTTTTAGTATTCATTGAATTTCAAATCTTTGCACAATCAAAAATTTCATCATTTATAATGTTTTTATTAAAACTTGTCTGCTTTTTTTCCTCTTTTTTTTCTATTAAAAGATTGTGATACGGAATATTAGTATTAGTTTACATAGATCTAACTTAAACTTTGACTTTTTTTTTTTTTTATATTATTTTACCCATTTTTTCTTTTCCATATTGTGTTAAAACTTACTTTAATACAATAGAAAAAAATAAAAAATGTTTATCGATCTACAATGTAACAAACTAATGTCTCCAGAGATTTCTTAGAAACCGCCAACTTAGCTGAAACATAGCATCTTGGTGGGTGAAAATTGTCCCCATTACCGCGCTTTGTTGTAAAAATCCATTCCTTATTGTACAAACTTTTCAACTAATTTTAAGTGAATTTTAAAATTTTTCAGTGTATAATTAATTTACTTACAATAAACGCGAATGATTTTCTTTTACGAAAGATAATGTTCATCATGTTGAATATGATACTCTTTTCTTTTCTTTTCTTTTCTTTTCTTTTATTTATTTTTACCGTTGAATCATCAATGAAATCATTTCTTACCGTGTTCTCACCTCCGAATTTTCGGTTTTTTTTTCTGCCGAACAGGTTGATCTTATGTATTCAATTGTTCTTTCTTTAAGAACAAGTTGAATATCTTACTAGTATATAAGTAACGAAACTCGTTTAAAAAAATCACAACAGAGAATTTTAAATTTAATTGAAAATAAAAAGAATTTTGCGAATGACAAAGAGAGAATCACATTCGCCTAACTAGCCGGCCTCTAAGTAGAAATCGGAACAACCATCACTAGGTAATCGTTGTTTTCATAATGAATGGGTAGTAAAACAACACACACAAAAAAGGAAAAGCAACAAGAAAAAAATTTCTGGAATTAATATATATATATATATATATATATATATATATATATATATATATATATATATATATGTATACATGTATAATATGTGTGTGTATTGATTATATAGAACGACTCGGGTTGATGTAATGCGATTGTTTTCTATCGGGCGATTGTAGCGAACTCTACTCGTCCTTGATGGCATCGCTTACTTTAATTGTAGGAAACACAGAGCGTGTAGCAGAAGTTGGACTCCGAAAGTGGTAAGTGGTGGATCGATATCGCTGGGTGTTTGAAGAAATATTTCGCACTCAAATTGATGCCATTATTACGACCCACGAGAAAGCTTCTTTAAGTAAGTTCAATTTTATGAAAATAATTCTGGTTTTTTGTATCCAGCGAATTTAAATTATTCCGCAATAATTATCTAAACTGTTTAAATTTCCATTTAATAAATAGCACATTCTTTGTAGTTGTAAAAACATTTTGATCGGCGAAATTTATTTTACATTTCCGATATAACTCGAATTTTTCAAATATCTCGACTATTAAGTAGATCAAAGCCTGTCACGCGGGTGCTCTATCATTTTTGATTAAATTGGTTCCGGAATGAGGAAAACGTAATTTTTTAGAATTACCGCTTTTGAAAATTCAAAAAAAAAACCCGCAGCTAGAAGATGGTTGTAAACATAAAAATAGGAAGAAAGAAGACGATACATAAACGAACACGCGAGAAGTAAGACAATTATAAAATTATGATGGACGATAACACGTGTTGTTTATGACTTATAAATAAATACATATAAATATATATGTGTGTGTGTGTGTGTGTATATATGCACAGGGTTATCTGTAATTCGGCAAACTTACACATTTCACGCTGTAGCTTCCCAGCGTTGCATGAGATATATTATATTATTTTACAGGTCTCCTTCAAACTCATCATCTATCGATTTCACTTTTTTTAATTCCAGTCATAAAATCGCTGTTTTCTCGCGTTACCTTCATTTAAATGCAAACGCCCGTTTCTTTATTCTGCGAGTTCTTTCTTTCCGACCGTTCATTTTATTCTTTGCATTCGAAAATCCCCGGAAACGGTGTTAACATTTTTTTTTATAATTTCTCGAAAAAAGTATTCCTATTCCGCTTTCTTTTCGTAACTTTAAAACTTTTTTTGCATTTCCCAAAATTTTTAAACTCGTAGATAAGAACTTCTTTGTATCTGATTTGTATTAATAAAAAAAAAATATTAAGTGTTGCTTTGAAAACTAGCTACATGGATTTATTATGCAGAATTTTTAACAGATATTCTTAACTTAAAAAAACACATGCTTTCATACTATTTTTAGAATCGGCTTTTTCAAAAATTAAAATAAAGTTATGTTTAGGATTGATACTCAATGTTTATTAAAATAAACGTTGGAAAATGGGATCCCCTTAGAGATATACTTTACTTACTCAATAAAAATTGGTCGAAAAATTTTCATTAGAATATAGGAAAAAAGGTATGAACACTTAAAATTTTAAAATGAAGGGGGCGATAAAATCGAGCGACTACAATTATTGTTAAATTTTAAATATTTCTGTTTCATAATAATATTATCTGTTAGTAACTCATGGCTTTACTCTCGTGTATTAATAATGCCCGTTTAAATCTGTACTTGGAAATTAATAAAAATGTTTTTATTTTATCTAGAACATTATATTTATGTAAAGATTTTTTCCTTTTTTATGGAGGGGGTGGGCGGAAACATGTTTATCACCGTCCAACAAAAAATGGTCTTTACGTTCCACGTACAGCGAACTACACTAGTTGAGTATGGATTTCAATTTTGAGTATAAATAACATTCCCCCGGCAGCAAATATTAAAAATACGGTTCCCAGTCTTATCAAGCGAATGCTATTTCTGTAGGTCCGAAAGCTTTGTAATTATTTCCTATCCCTTATCTACCACTTGTATTATATCATTCATTTATTCTGTAATCGGTACATTTACCTACCCGCTAGCTTTGCCCCCATGACTTCACCGGTGTATTAATATCTGTTTAAATCTTTTATTTTTTCTCTTTTTTCATACTAGTGAATTTTCTCAAAAGCTCTTTATTTCCTGTATTTCTTCCCCTTTTTTAACGGAATATTACTAGTACTTTAAGTACCTTTTACAAAAGGTGAACAAACGGTAACGCTCGAAAATTTTTACTTCCTAACCGAAAAACGCCGTTTAAGTAACGTTAAGATACTATTTCGATCAGTCATCGAGCTTGTAAATGGTACTATTGCGATTTCTTATTCGAATTTCCATTTCTCCATGGTAATTAACATTGTGATCTTTTAATGTTTTATAAAATTTTTTTTTTTTTCCAAATTATGTTTCCCCATGGAGTAAATAAATTAATTAATAATATTTTAAGTTAATCACGTCTATTATGTTGCTAAACGATCGAAAAGGGTAACGGTAATGTTCGAAAATGTTCACTTCCCAATCGAAAAACGCCGTATAAGATGTTTTCACATCAAAAATAAAGGGCCGAAAAACGAAATTTAGTGAACATCACCATTAAGTAGCAGCCCTAGTCTGGGCTCACAGCATTACTAAATTTCGCGGTTCCTCGCCATCTGAATTAGTTCGTTGCATTTTTCCAGTCAATTTCTATCATTTCGATTCGTCTCCTTCGTCTTGTTGCTTTAGATTTTCCCTTGCATCGCTGTAACAAAAATTCCTCCCTTTCGGATATCTTATGCGCGAGGTATTTCCTGTTTCTCTGGATTACGTCTTTTACTACATCGTATTCTGTCGGTTGTCACCTACTTAAAATGTCTTTATTTTTCACCTTGACCGTCCCATGGTATTCTCATCATTCTTCGTAACATCCATATACCAAATGCATCTGAGCTTTTTCCTGCATTCCGCATCCATCGTTCAAGTTTCTGCTCCGTATTTTAGCACCGGCATCACGTAGCAGTTGTTGATTCTTAGTTTCAATTGCATTCCATGCTTTTCCGATCCCTCGACACCGCTTGCAGATTATTAAATGCTTGTGTTTGGCCATTCCTATTCTTGATCTAATTTCTTTTTTATCTCGGCCATCTGAAATGAATGTGAACGACAGTTTAAAATGTATTTTATATAATTATCTTAATATAAGGCGACTAATAAATTCTATCATAGAAAATCATACGACTATTTGAAAAAACATCATACGAAATTTTATGCAAATTTTCAAATCATTACAGCATTTGATTAATGAAGGACAAAGGAAAAAATAAAAAAAAAACAAAAAAATGGATGTAAAATAATAATTGTGAACTGGAATGGGAATAGATAGAAAAATCTTTAGAAATAACGATAACAATTTAAAAAATTAAGAGTCTGCAGTGATAAACGTACGGGCAGAAGTTTTCTGAACAACCGATTTTTTCTAATAGACATTTTTAAGAATTCCTAAAATACAGATTTAGTTTTCAATCAAAATTTCGAGTCAGTTCGTTGACTTCCGAGACAAAATTTCGGTTTCAGACGAAAGATTATAAAATATAAAATTTCGATTGTAGTTTCGGTGAAACTTAAAAAGAATTTAAGTAATGCAAGTTCGAATACCGAGTCGACAAATTAAAAAAAACTCAATGTTTGTAATCGGCATTCACGAATTTAACATCTCCCCCAAACCCAAACCTCTTAGAACGTTCTGCATGCTCCTATTGGTACATCAGTAAAGCTCGATAATCATCAGACTCTTACACATGAATGTGTGTAATAACTATTGGCTCAAATCCTCATATTTGGTCGTAAAAGGGTGCAGAAGTTATTAAAAATTCGCGATGCCTTCATTCATTAATAATAGAAAGTAGGAAATTAATAACTGTCCTTCTTTTTGTCTGTAATATTACTCTACCCATTAGATTTTGTAGCGAAAAAACGTCCCAAAAAATGCCCCAATTTTATGTAAAATTAATTGGAGGAAATAAGGATAGAATTTTTGTGATTATGTTTTTTTGTTTATGTCGATGCCGATAACAATGACATAAATTTTGATCATTTTATACAAAGTATAGAAGAAAAAGAGATCGAAATGTAAGAAAGAGGGGTCAAGGAGCAGAGCCCCTTACTAGGTCAAAATTACCGAATTTATACATATATATATATATATTATATATATATATATATATATGTAAGTATATGGATTCTTTTATTCTTGAAATATCCAAACGATCTTCCTTTCAACGTTTTTATTTCTACCCCTTCCTTAATTGAATATGGATTTACATAAAGTAAATTTAATTTTCCCCGAAAAATGGTCTAATGCACGTCTTTAGAGCGAATTGAAATAAATAATAAAATAATTTTTATGCGAACATAAATACGAATAGAAAAATTTTTCAAGTTGTTCAAAATTTATTTCAGGCACGTAACATGTCTTGCGAACCTGTGGTAACCTTGTTAACCGGTCCCACTGAAATGGCCGAAGGACCTTATTGGTGCTCAAAAAGACAATCTGTATACTTCATCGAAATGTGGAAGCGAGAAGTACATCGTTATACACCGTGTACGGGAGAACATCGAATAGCCAAAATCGACGGTTAGTAATTCGATCGCGCGAAATTTTCTTTTCAATTTTCTTTGTACGATAAAAATATTTCGTATTTGTGTAGGTCCCGATCCGGTTACGTTCATTATGCCGGTTGATGGGTCAGACGATGAATTTATAATCGGATATGGAAATAAATTAGCCGAAATAACGTGGGATGGTGAAAGCGAAGAAATCGATACACCGCGGATTAAGCATCAGATAGATCCGGATTCTAAACAAAGACTGAATGATGCCAAAATAAGCCCCTCCGGAGTATTGTTTATAGGTAGGATTGAATAAAGTCGAATTTAACTAATGTACTAAACATATAATTTACTACTGTTTATAAGAAGCGTGCCCAAAAATGAAGAGAGATATGACCGGGGCTGTTAATGGAAATTATTGTAACTATTTATGCTTTAGGGGCGAGTTCTACAAAAAAAAAAAAAACTTTTTAAATTAGTAGAAAAGAAAATAGTTACTTTCCATTGGTATTAGCTAAATGTAGGAGTTTTTAAATCTATCGAATTTCAAAAACAAAAATAACCAATCATTAAAGAAAAATGAAATTTGCCAACTAAAAATATTACACAAAAATTATACTACAACAGCTAGAGTAATTTTTTTCTTTCATTCTTTTTATTTTTTTTGTTTGTTTAAATTCATCTCGTATTTCTCTTCGGATAATTGGATAAAAACACATTAAACAAGAATTTTAAGTCCGTCCGATAAAATTTTCAAAAAACTATCAGTTTTGAAAGAAAAGTTCTCGATTAAAGTTTTAAAGTTTTCTATAGGTTTTTCCATTCGATGTCACTGCATCAGTTTTTGTTTTTTGCTACAGAAGTGTACGAGTTTTCCAGCGATTTGACATTGTATCCTTTGAACTATTATCTTCATGGAAACACATTAAAACGAAATACTGAAATTGAGGTTTATGTGGCTGATTTCGCCATTTTCTATATTTATATGTGTTTATCGAAACGAATTTCATTCGCTCACTTCGGGGCCAATGTTACGGATTTAGCCACTTCGTCCCGGTGCTGATTTTCTATTTAAATTTTTTATTAAACTAGCGGGTGCTAAAGGCATCCACCAATCGCGTTTTTAAAAGATTTTCTTACTGAGTTTCTTCCGTTTTTTTTTCTTTTTTTTTTTTTTTTTTAGAAAAATTTAATTTCACGTATCAATTATTACGAAAAATAAACAACTTGTTACATCGGGCGCCAGCAAGGATAGGCCATGTTTCAGCGTAATTTTTTAGAACTTAAAAAAACATAAAAATGTTCAGCACAGAAAATAATATGAAAAATAAATAATAAGGAAAGACCGTCGTTCAGTTAAACGTACGCTACACTGCGTATCCACAAAGTTTTGTGCAATACCGCGACTAGACAAGCGAAAATCGACATACAACGTTGAGTTGACTAGCTAATCAAAACGGTAACAACGAACGATCATCGGTGACCAGATTATAACGAAGGAGAGGAAAGTTTTTTTTTTTTTTTCTAAATTCCAAAACAAACAACTCAATATAATGGCCAGGTTCGGCAGAATTATGCATAGAACGGCAATACAGCAACCAGATATACATTCAGGGTAACGGTTTTCGATCAATTGACCACACACAGGCCGCGACACACATCATTACGTTGACTAGTGTACTGAAAACAGTAATATCTCGACTCAATTATCTAGGTAGATCGGCGCGATATTAATAACTAACGGTAAATTAGCGAAATCAATTAATATCAGACTAACTATCGCGCGCATATACATCGCATACTATTTTCTTATAGCTTTGCGGCTCACGCCAGCAACAGCCATTTCCCTGTTCTCGCCGGACACGAACACATCAAGGCACTTACACAGGCCCCAACTCCAGACGTGCCGAAATTTCGACCAAAAAACGGAATTTACATTCTCGGCCATGTAAGCGTCTCGGACCGTACTCCTCGCTGACAACGAACAATACGATAATGCCCGGAGATCAAAAATTAATAATTTTGATTAGAAAATATATTTTCTAGCTCGACATCATCACGAGATAGCGCCATAAATACCGAATCCGTATGAATATATATATATATATATATATATATTTATATTCATATTAAGTAATTTATTTTGGTAAGAGGACATTCAGCTTGCTGTGTATGTTAAACGCCCACTTCTATACAGTATAATAAAATAACCGTAGCGATTTATACATCTCGTTTGCTAAATAGTTAATAAAGTAGTAAAATTGAAAAAACACTAAAAGAAACACCTGAATTAAATATAAATGAACACACTAGAAACTTCTTTTGTAAGTAATATCACATTTTCAGCTAAAATCGAAAAGTACGTAAAGATAAATTTAGTATCATATGTTTTAAATCCTTAAGAAATAATCTACTTTCATTTGGAAAAGAAAATCAAAGAATATCGTTTGATTAAAACAATTATTTTATGTATGTATAAAATATGTTTTTAATATCTTAATTTTTTAAATTAAAAATCAAACATTTAGGTTAATTTTTAGTAATATTCTCTGATTTTCTTATCTAAATGAAAATAGGTTATCTCTTCCGCAGATTTCAAAAACATTTAGTACCACATTTACCTTTATTAATACATTTGCTTATGTCCTATCGGCATTTTTTCTGTTACTAGCGTTATTTTCATCGGGCGGGCAGGGTTGGGAATTTTGAAATTAATTACGCCTACAACATTATAGGTAATATGTTCTCAAGTTTTTTGGGGAAATTAATTGGTGGAACGGTTGCCGGAATTGCGCTCGTTTAATGCAATCGAGTATATACTTTGTTAGTTAAAATTAATGATTATAACGCATAATCCGATCGAAAATTTGTCAAAAGAATCGCGATGCTTCATCAAGATTAATCAGTGCAGACTGTTATACGAATACAGAGTAGACTTTTGTACTTAAATCGATGGTAATTCTTTTAATGGTATGAGTTTATTATTGTTATACAAAAATACGCTCACACAAAAGGTGAAAAGTAACGCGTAAATAAATGAAGATAAATAATTTCCGCTATTTTTCATTATACGCGTACACTGTATTGATGGATTAAAACTATGATCAGTCAATAAATAGTCCAATTATTTTGCCTTCACCATCTGTCCCGATTAATCTCGGATAAAGAGCAATTTTGCGATCCATTTAACTAGATTCTGATCAGCGATTACGCAGTATAATTATTAATTACGATTAACAAAGTATAATCGATTACACTAAATAATCGCGATTACTGCAACGATATGTTCCGCAATTACACAATACTTCATATGTGTTCGATATTTCATTATTTACCACTACATTTCTCTTTCGTCATTCATATTATTTCCCCATCTGTAACGCTCGTATCATTCTTCGTATTTTGCAACAACAATTTCTAGTCACGCTACCTGTTCAAATATGGTTTAACAAATGAGAGTTCTCAAAGTTGCTCTTCTCACTAGCGCGTATAAAAAGCAAAGAAAAAAGCAACAAAGAAACAGCGAATGCGATCAACTATCCAACATTTTGTACCGCTTATCCTCCCAGTTTCAAAATCTGTAACATTTAGTCGGTAACCTTTTTTTTTTTTTTTTTCATTTTTTTTTATTCCATACTTACGATATAAATTACCCATTTTATGAATAATGGCATAGTCAATTAAAACCGACTCTTGCATAAGAATTGTGTAAGCCATCGTATCTTCACGGCTAAATCCGAATGGTACATGATTCATATGAATTTGTTAGTCAGTCTATGCGGAAGAATTACTATTAACCGTGGACTTTCTACTTCACTAACAAAAGCTCTCAGATGTGTTTTAAATATTTTGAATTCTTCAATTTTATTTTTAAAGGTCTTGAGGGGGAAAAAAAATCAAAAATTTCGAATCGGTGTTACTTTTTTCATATCATGCTCATTTACATTATTCGATTTGTCTAGTATTCCAACTTAATTTAACTTCCTCAGCCTTTAGCTGACTTTTTTGATTATTTTGTTGTTTCGCGCATTTTCCAATATTCAACATAAAATGTTATAATTCGCTGTAAAACCGTAGTCGCTAATGACCTTGTAGTCCAAAAGCGACTTGTAGATACAATAAATAAATAAATAACAAGTCTATTTCACTTTCACGGAGCAGCGGTCGTTAGAAGTGAGTAATATTTGGAATTTCTCGATTTGTACTAAACAGTGCGAGGCATGTAGAGAAGTGTATCAAATCTTCACCGTCAGAACAAGCTGATACTGCGCTGGGTCAAGTTCATCGTTGAGAAGCGTAGAAATAATAAAACCATGTGTTCAAAAAAAATAAGCTGATAAAGAATTTATGAAGTTTAAGGTCGATATATTTATCAATATTTACACATTTTCTCGTCAAGCTAGACGCTTCTGTCGACGAGTTTTCTTACATCTAAATATCTATATACACTGTATATATACTATACAATCTTATCGTCGCGCAAATCATTTTATTACAAACTTATCCGATTTTTCCTTATTTCTAATTTTATTTATTTTTTTCCCTACTTCTAACTTAGCTATAACTAATACCTATTATTTTATTATTTATTTTATTTTTTTATTTTATTTATGTATTTTATTCCGTCCCTTTTCCTTCCCCTTTTTTCACTTTTGTTTATCACTATTTCCGTACTCTCTTCTTTTATTTAATGCTTATTATTCGTCCTATATTTCCCTCTTTTCTTTTAACATTCCCTTTATTTTCTTTTTTTTCACCCCAATTTTTCTACTATTTCTTTAGGCAATTTAATTTAACAACTGCGTTATAACGTTTTTTTTTCTTCCCCTTATCTTTGTTTTAGCTAACGGCAGTTTGTACAGATAGTTTTCCCTCAGCCCGTAGTCTATTTTTCTTCTTTCCACCAATTCTATTTCCTTATCTGTCATTATATATTCCCATATCTTTATGAATAAATACATTCTCTCTAACGCTCAGTACAACTTCTCTTTTTGTATTATCTCAAAACGTATAAAATTCAAGGCAAACCGTCTGGTGAGAGTACACGGACATCAGCAAACTCTTTTATCATCGGACCTATATTTTTTTTGATTTTTTTTTTTTTTTCGTACCTAAATTTCAAATTGCTCGCGATTATTAAACCTCAGTTTGACCTACTTTTACACGCTAATAATTGTCGCTCGTGATAGTGCAGTGACTGAAATGTTCAAAGTACCGAAACTAGATGATCGATTCTCGACGAGCGCGTGCAAAAATCACCAAGTATATAATGCGTATCTCACTGCGCCTTCTTTCCTTTCTCCGAAAGGCAAAATTTCTATTCGGAATATTCCTCTCCGCCGAGATGTTTCTCCTCTTTTTTCACATCTGCTATACTCTCATTTTCTTCTTTACCTTTAGTTATTCCCGTTATCGCTTTATTTATTTGTTTAATTTAGTTTCTCCTTTTGAGATTATTCATACATTTTAAGTAACAATCTTTTGTTTTAATTCCTCTAATGATTTCATCGTGCCGTGGACATTTCGTACTTTAGCAGTTGTTATATTGTGGGCTAAAGTTCGAAAAATATTCAATAATTAAAATATTAAAATTTCAGTAGTTAATTAAATTTTACATAATTAACAGTTGAAATCTTAATTTTAATAAAAGCGCGTTTAATTAAAGAGTAAAGTTCCTTAATCAAAGATATTTCGATTAATAATTAAACTTTTAATTTTGCGACTTAAAAAATAAATAAATAATTTTCAATCGGAAATTCAAAATAAAATCCTGAGAGAAATTACATATGCTCCGCGTGGTGTATCACCAATCATACATTACATACAGATGTGCCATATACATAAGTTCCATCAGTAAAGAAATCAAAAAAGTTGCAAAACAGTACGGTTGAAAGCTCGGGTGCCTTACACATAGCCTGGTCGTTGTATTACTAGATAATTCTAATGAGATCAGACACACTTGAAGCGGATAAAACCAACGAACTCGCTGTAGGATTTAAATATATTAAACCGGATATCGGATAAAACTCGTATCGGTAGATGGGAGTTTCCACAAATTATCATCAACCACACGTCAAGTGCTAAAGATACAGGGCTAGTTGCACACTGAGAGAGAAAAGAAGAAAAAAAATAATAATTTCGATTTTAAAAAAAAAGAAAGGAAAATCGATTAAAAATTTAATAATTTTTCAATCGAAATAATTTTGATTTTTTTTTTTTTTAACCCCCCTTTGGGCATGTCAACAAAGGATCTTCGCCCAGAAACGAAAGGAAGGAAAAGGATCAGTTAAATGTCGATTCGGTCAGCTATTGATAAGATAAAGGAACTGAGGATAGGAACAACTGAGATCGACGGAAACGATAAGATATACGAGGCACAATAAGGAGTAGGGAGTTTGAGTGACAGCAGATTGGAACCTCTTTATATTCCAAATAATTTTGATCGAGAGTTAAACTTTTCATTTTAAATTAAATGCACTTCTATTTTTTCCGTCTTTTTGCATAAAGACATAGCAGTGCGGATACTAAATCGAAAATAAATTGTAACGAGATGTACGATTGATCAGTCAGCAATAGTCTATGATCTATGTTGTAACTGCATCTGGTTATATCTTTTAAGGCGTTTAAAGCGAATAACTGACAAATTGGTTTCAACTTAAGCTTCTTATGGATTCTTTTATTGTTGGTATATGTAAATTGCTATGTATGTCATCGTTACATATACACCAAGGTGTTGAAACTATGTAAAACTTTGCTTTGAAATCGTTGCTGGATGATGTCGAATTACTTGCTCTTTCCCACATTTCAGTTCTATAGTCCATTCTAGTGTGTAATATCGTTTTTTATAAGATTTGAAGCGATAACTTAGAGTGTTTACCTATTCTAGCCAATTCATGCTTCGAAGTTTTAGATCAAGTTGTTCTCACGTTTTATGACAGCATGGTTCAGTTGTTGGTGGTCCACATGTAAATCTAAAAGTTTCCGCGAGGTTGGTATATTTGGCCATTCGTATTACGATAGATGGCTTATCAGCTTTGTTTAGAGTAAATAAGAAGTGACTCGATTTTGATTTGTTGACTTTGATTTTCTACACCTTGAACCATCGTTCTAAAAACGTCTTAGGTGATTTTGGAGGTGCTCGGTTGCTGCATTTAAATCGCGATTAGCGGATAATAATAGCTGTATCGTCGGCATTATTATCATTTATCGGAAAGACCGATGTGTAAATCTGGTATAATGTTGGACCGAGTATTCTACACCAGAACGAATGGTATGTACAATTCACGTTTGCTTGAAAGTACGATTTAAATTCTGTATAGTAAGCCGGCGGTATATGGTATACGCTATCGAATGCCTTTTTCCTTACGATACAATCATTTTCTGCCGCTTAAACGAATGTAACCCGATTTTGAGTATAAGTTTGCAGCGTTGGTAATCGAACGGAAAATTTTTCACTGAGCGATTACAGCGCCATCAGTCGAATTAAAATTAATTTTATTATGAAAAGAGAAATACTATGAAAATATTACACATGAATCCCGTTATTTGTAATACGGCTTAAAATAAAAATGCCTACAACACATTAAAATACAGAGTAATTTCCAACGGAAAATTTGTTGTTAAAACTATTGTTTGACCGAGTTTTGATGAAAAAAATTGATACATAAATACAATTACATCAATGAAATTATAACACCTATATTATTATTTGATTTATGTAAACATTTAACCTCTGTAAGTTTTGAGACTTTTGAAAAAACTGATGTACACACTTCCTAATGCAAAAATCGAAATATGTTTTGCTTTAGAAACTGCGATAATTAGTATATATTATTATTACTAACTTCTACCTACTTAAAATTATCCTGTTAGATTCGGTTGAGCGTAATGTAAACATAAATAATTTTCATTACGACCGACTGATTGCGCTCTAATCGCTCTCCGTAAAATTTTTCGGTTCGATTACCAACGCTGTAAACTTAGACTCAACATCGGGTTACATTCGGTTAAGCCTTTCTGCTTCACTGAAATATTCACGCAATTCGAAGTATTAAATTTCTCATCTTTCCCGCCATCCGCTAATATCCTGTTGTGCTCTCTTTTTGTTTTGATATGAGGTTCAGTTTGTCCGATTTCACCTCGTTCGTTAATTTTTCATTTTTTCCATTAAGATGTGCAAATCTCTTCATGTTCGTTTATGGTAAGAAATTGACCATCGTCAATGTCTCTTGAATATCTATTCGCCCTTCATCAAAGGGGGTCACTTGTCTTATTTTTTTCCTACCTTAGCTTTCCTTTCCACCTTAACATTTTCTCTCCTTTTATATTTTACGACTACTGTACGATATGTTTGATGTGTAACAGTTTCAAACTGAATAAAAGAAAAAAAAACAAAACATATCCGAACGTACAACTTATGCGCTAAAATGCGGCCTGTCGTAAACGCTAGGGTAGGTGTAACTTAGAAAGTATTCTCGGGCAGATAATGACCTTTCCACTTTTGCTTTTCTTCCTTAATTTACTCTCGGTAATAAATATTAATAAAAATAGTACAAGGTTGCGGAAAATACCATTTATGTGCTGGTACGAGAAAAAGAAAGACGTGCAACTTTGATCAAAGAGATTAAAAAAATTTGAAATTCGCCAGAGGCAATTTGTTAAAAAAAACGCGGACACAAATTCGCAATAGCGAGAAATTCCAGTTAGATAGCCGAAGAGATACATAGTCAGAACATGAGGTCAGTTCTTAAAACGCGTCATTTGAACTTATGCTTTGCCTATTGAACGACCTTCAGATATTCTAAAACGAGTAATTTGAAAAGATTCAACTTGGTACTCGTGATTACGAGCAAGGTAAAAGTGTTCTAGGTATATTTAAATATGTTTTTTTTTTTTTTTTTAATTTCTTTTTATCGCAAGCCTTCTAGCTAACAGCCGGTGCTCTTCCGAAGGAGTATATATATTTTTTTTTCTTTTTTTAATTGTTTTTTTCCTTCAAATATTGAATTACAACGTCCCCAGGTAGCCCAAGATAATGATGTGTTGTGAAGGGCCAATGTTCTTCCCCGTTTATTACAGTTTAAAATACAGTAAACGTTCTGTTTCGTTTTAACTTACCTCTAGATTGTAATTCAAAACGTTTAAGATCTTAAGTAGTTTATATTATACTGGTCAGCGGTATACGTTTTTGAACTTAATTGATTTTTTTGTAACAACGAATTAATTCTCTTGAGATATTGCATCGGTCTTCTATGCGTATATGCTGTACGCTTTTTTTTTTTTTTTTTTAGTTTTTTTAATTGAATTGAAGAAATAAAACGTCGAACTTTAAATACAATCAGGGGCGTAGCGTCAATGCAAGCGAAGGGAGCGCCGCTTCCTCTAATAGATTAGTACCAAATTGTTTTTTTTTAAATTTGCGAAAAAAATACGAGCCTCAGAAAGAAAATAAAGTAACTTGTTGAATATAAGTGCCAAAATTTAAAATTACTAGAAACAAAGGGGCGCTAAATGAAAGAACATCTGCAGGAGTGAATGACAAAAATAAACACATATTCACTATTTCACGTTACTACTGCCTAGAGTTGTCTCTGAGCTACCCCGATGAAAGAAAAAAGTTGCGCGCGCATATTTAATTTGGAAGCGCCAGGCTGTGTCATTTCAAGATCACATCATTTGCGCGAATTTTTATCCGTGCGATTCCACGGTAACATGTATTGAGAGTGAAGAAAAAATGCGCGCGCATGTTGAGTCTGGAAGCACTAGTCAAATCGCTTTACCTATGTCGACAACAAGTTAGGATAATAACAGGTTCCTACATTAGCTGTTATTTTTGTTTACCATCATGTTTGTTCTTTTTAACATTCGTTCAATTATTCTAAATCTCACAACTTTACCCATCTATAAATTTTAGTTTCGCTATTTAGTATTTTTCATTGTTAGTTGTTATTGTTCTAAAGTTGCTTTTTTCTGTTTTTAAATAAAATGTTTGAAAATGGAGAAATTTTTCAAATCCTAAACAACTTTATTGAAAATATAAATTCATACTTTATTGAAGGAGAACGTAATTTTCAAATTTTTAGTAACTTCTTATTATCAAAAGGTTTTATGTTTTTTATTAGGACTTCGCGGAAAAATAAAAGTATCTTGTATTCTAGAAATAGTATTTTCTGTATGATATAATGGAAATGAGATTTTATTAACAATTTCTGTAAATTATAGGCGATAGATTAGCATGGAGCAATGAGAATATTCTTATGTTTGGAGTCATTTATAAATTTTATCACAACATTAATGCAATGTACTTATGGACCACAATACAGTAAGAGAAAGTCACAAGAAACCTCTGAATTAGTAATTTTTTTTTTTTTTTTAAATTATAAACAAACATTAGTTGAATAATAAAATATAAGTTCGTTACTTGAATTTTAAAACATTTTGCAGAATGATCATTCAGTAAGGAAAAGAGATTTCGATTACAGCCTACAAAAAAGTTGGTTGTAAAGCTAAAATGATAATTAAAAAAATTAAGTGCTTTCCTGATTACAGTGTCCAGAATGTTACAAAAAATATTCATCACAGGAAAACTGAGACATGCTAAATTATTGTGTTTGCTTTGATATTTTTCCAATGTACCATACATAAATTTATTACCATTGACGCACCCAGGATTTGTCCCTAGGAGGGAGGGAGCTAAAAGATTAGCATATAGGAAAATGTAAAGGCGGAGGTCGAACATGTTTGGCATATTTATATATCTCTCTCTTCTATCATTTATATATTTATTTTTGTGTAAAATGTATTATTTGAAAACACTTTATATTTTTATCAAATATTAATTTTTACTGTCAAAAATTTTACCGATAACAAATTTGGCCATTATTAATAGTGTCCGTTTAATGAAAATATAACAGCTAGGAATTAATTTAGAATTAGGAATGAATTCTTCATGATAAATCATATAAACTTTATTTTAGATAGATGTTGAAGTATTGTTTTTTCTAGATTTCACTCGGATTTACAAAAGCAGTACGTAGCATACAATTCTGAATTGATACTTAGCAAAAGGGCTTAACAATTTATCGGAAACAAAGTGAAATTTCACATTAGGATAAAATTACCATAAAATCCGTACATTTTTCGAAACAATATTTTAAGTTTCTAACTTGAGTCTTTAAAATGAGCAAAATCAATTACACATACTTTAGATATTACTTTTTTTTAAATTAAGTAATTGTAATTAGACAATATAAAAATTTTATTAATATATTTCAGATGTATAAAAGAAACATAATTTGTAATAGTATCGTATAATATCAATAATTGTAATTCAATTATAATTATGATTCATTAGTGATTTGCGGACTTTGCGGTTCATTATATTTTGTTTTTAAATATCACCAGCTACTAGTTAAAAAATAACAGATATCATAGTAACCTGTTATGCTCCTAACTTGTCGACATAGCAATACCCCACATTCACCAATCAACAGCGCGATTTTTGGGCATGTCGGTGTGTGCGAGTACGAGCATAGGCTAGTGTGATATTACATTTTCTTTAGATCGTTTTTTATATGTTGCCGTTTACTAACAGCGGAGCAGGAAGCGATGGTCATCGGTCGCGTTTTCAATTCGTAATATCACTCTACGGTGGGAGCTGCACCGGCTCGGTTATCTTATTTCCACAACTGCAAATGTTTCAGTCTGTTAAAATTTTAGAAATTAGGGACCACATACAATTGTACTATTCAAGGGCGTCGCCAGCCGATGAGCTAGGGGGCAAGATGTTAGAAAGAGGACATGAGTTATAGAAAAAAGCAAAATTTATAAGTTGTAAAGGCTTAATTAATTTCATTAAACAAAAATCTTAATTAAAACATAATTTTCGTGGATGTCTGGCAAATTGTCCATGATTACGCACCTATGAATACTCATCATGGGGCCAGTTGATTAAAAAGTTTCAAGGCTCCAGGGAAGGGCACGCCCATGGTACTATTGCAAAACGTCCGCTGATTAGTTTTAGTTTATTCAGTTTGCAAGAAAAATTTTTAATATTATTCAAAACAACCAACGCCTAGTTTAGAAAATTTAATTACAAAGTCAAAAGGTATGTAAAATATTCTTTTCCATAATTTATCAAAAACTTCTCTACCTATGTCAAAATATTTAACCGCCATTTTCAAACAGATTTATGCGCAACAATGCCCCGTGGTTATTGCGAGAAGATAAAAAATTGTTCTGTTGGGCTTGGCTTTTATTTAAGCAAGAAAATAAGTGGATAGAATGCAAATAAGTTTGACTTGATTCAGTCTTTGGGGAAGGCAGAAAGCTATCATGAAAACGGATATTTTTAATAATTATCGATGTTACGCAAACGAATATGTCTCATAATAGAGGGGTTTAATGATGTAACGAAATTAAAATTTTTAAATCTCTCAAATACAAAAACTTTTTAAATTTTCAGTAAAATTTTCTGAAAGAAGAAGACTTTTTTAAAACAGAATTACGGAAACTTTTTCGATCTTGCAAGTTTAAAAAGTGTACTTTCAAGATTCCAACATATATATGAAGACACACTGCGGTGCGTCTTATACTTGACCGCTTCAGATCTAACACAGATGTTTTTCCAAAAGTGTGTACAAGTTTTCTCATTTAATAACCATAATTCCGGCAACCACTTCGTCTGCAGAAAGATCGTTCGCAGTAGTGAAATGAATAAAAACGTATATAAGAAATACACATGGTCTGAAGCGACTATATTAATTAGGTATTTTTTGATTTTGAAACGGGGTTATTATCAAACACATTAGGGGAAACGAGCATCTTTTCGTAATGATGTAGTAGACACTTCAGCAAACAAGAACCGGAAAATTGAATTAATTTACAAAAAAAGAAGACATTTCGTACGTCTTAATGTTTTTTTTTTTTTGGGGGGGGGGTCGTCTACAAGGGCATTGGCCCAAAAGAACAGAGGAAAAAAGACGCAAGAAACTTAGATCTTTACACGATCAGAGATAGCCGACAAAAAGGAATCAAGAGCCTGAACAACAGAAGGAGAAAGAAGGGAGAGAATGAACGAAGCACTGTATGGAGCGGGAATATGTTAAAGGGAGGAGTAGAAAACAGCTTGATCGGTTACAAGAGATGCACACTCGAACATTACGTGATCGGGATCCGACATAAATTGCATATTGGAGAGGTGCAATGGACAAAAAGGAGACGGCACAAGAGAGAAACGGAAAAGCAAGGAAGGAAGCAAACTGTGCCCAAAGCGCAGGCGGCAAATCGCAAAGATGTCGGAGTGTTCTGTATTTAACCGAATTTTACGCGTGTTTATTTTTAAGTGAAGAAAAATATTTGATTGTGGCGCTTCCTCAGTTCTGAAATTCACGCCACGCCACTGAACACGATGTATATTAAATTTTAAAATTTTAAAGCACCGACAAGTTTCGGATAATAAGAATTTTTTTAAAATTTTGATATGTATCGTGTTTAAAGTTCAGTGTTTTATTTCTTTAATTCAACGTTGACGCAATAAGTATGGATTATTGTCATATGGGCTTTTCATGTCTGAGGCTGGAATAATTACGGATAAATCGATTCGGAAAAGATGTGAACTTGTAATATTTGATTTTTCAGATCTTATTACAACAGTTTTAGTACTAAATTGACACGAAAGTTAAATTAATTTCCAGTTCTCTCTTTACGTTTACGATACCCTTCATTGGTAACACCGAAGACAATGTTAGCAAATTGTAGCTTTGAGGATAATTCACCTTTAGCGGATAGTTTAATGTATTTTGTTTATTATTTTTGATTTTTAAAATTCCTAACTAGTTTACGATTTGTAAAACGACACATGCACTGATTTTAGACGGTTTTATTTCGGATTTTATTTCCACCAGTATCGCGCTCTTACTTAAAGTTGTTCCGTTCGGTGAATTTATTTGAAATTATTGCTTCTCTGCAGTGACCGAAGCGTAATTACGCCTTTTTTGAATTACATCCGAAGCGGTACTTTTAATTTATTGAAGACCCTTGTTGTCGAACGAAATTTTTATTTAACATTACTGAAAAGATAATCAAACAAACAAATAAACTGTACTGTCTTTAATTGTCGGACCTAATGAAAAAAAGCGTATAAAAAGAAACAGAACGAAAGGGATATTGACAAATAATTTGACCGTAGAATTAAAAAAGTAATAGGACAACGAAAACGAATAATAAAATGTACATGTAAAAACAATATTTCTGTTACTTTTCACGAACACGTTATACCCCGTATCAATATATAAAAGCAAAGAAACACACCGCGACATATTCAGCTACTTGTTGCAGACCAAAAAGCTATGCCGTCCAAACAAAATCCCTTAGAAAAATCCTATTTACAATGGCGCTAATGTAGGAACTAATTTAATTTAATAATATCATAAATATCTAGAAAAAGGATAAAATAATCATAATACAGACTAATTTAGACGAACATTTAAGGAAATAAGGGTAGATGTAAAAAATGGTTGTTAAATAAAAAGAAAATGACGATATACTATGCAGAGTGCTCGAGGTAAAGGAAGAAATAAATTTACGGTAACGAACCTTATTTGCAAGATCTTTAGCAATTGTTTTTTGCAAGTCTTTCGGTTCCGGTACGCGGTAATTTCCAAATTAGCGTTAGTATCGTATCGGAGATCTTTCAGAATTTTGATAAGTCACTTGTTCTCATTTTCTCGAGTCAATTCCTGCTGCCGGAACCTTTTTATAGCCTTTTATTTAACTCGCTTTCTCGGTCTGTCTTCTGTCTGCGGGGAATCTTGCGAACGATTTTCCAACTACTTCCCGATGAATTAAAAACGTGTCCTTTTGCAGAAATGCTTGTTATAGATGACAATACAATAATATGCAACATTCGGGATTCCAAAATTAGGCCCTCGGAGCTCCGAAATGGGGGGAATTTCGAAAACGATTTTTCACCTACTTTCAGATGAATTAAAAAAGTGTTCTTTTGCATAAATGCTTGTTATAGATTTGTCAATTTAATATTATGCAACATCTGGGCTTCCAACTTTAAAATGAGACCCTCGGGGCGCCGAAAGCACAAAATTTTGGAATAAAATATAATTTTTTTTGGGCTATATCATTGAAAAGATCGTTATTTGTCGAGAACAAAACCGTATTTTATTTCTTTAGTGAAACTTTCGAAGTTTACGAAAAGTTCAAAAAAGCGCAATATCTAATATGTAGCTCCCTCTTTGCGATGCTAGTATTATAGCTAAAAATTTTGAACAAGATTGAAAATATGTACATGCACGTATATTTCTTTAGTTTGGAACATGTAGGTTTACAACTTTAAAATTAGCTCCTTGAGGCTTTGAAAGCTCGAACTTTTGGAAAAAAATATTTCTTTTCCCGGGCATATAATATACTGTTGGAAAGCGCGTTATTTGTCGGGAGCAAACTCGTATTTCATTTTCTTAACGAAACGTTGGAAGTTTACAAAAAGTTTAAAAAAGCACAAAAAATGACGTTTAGCCCCCCTCCCAAAAATATTGAACAAGGTTAAAAAAAAGAGCATCCTTGTGAATTTCTTTACTTTGGAACATTTGGGTTTCCTACTTTAAAATCGGACCCTTGGAGCGCTAAAAGCTCGAAAGTTTCGAAAAAATATATATTTTTTCGATCGTGTGATATATCATGTGTTTCATGTGCTGAGGACTCCGTATGCATTGTATGAAAAACAAAAGACAATATAATTGAACGAATGCGATCCATTATTTAATAATAAAATGTAACACAAATTTCTGTAAATGTCCTATAATTAAGATATCGAATAAAGTAAAGCAAAATAAAATATAATTCTAAATTAATTGTTTTTTATTGAAATACATAGTAAAAAGTCTGGACTAAAAAATAAAATAAATAAAAAAAAACCTTTTAAAAGTAGCCTTTTATTTATACACTAAAAAGTACAACTTTATTATTATGCGACTACCAGATACGCATCTTAACATTAAAATCTGAAACTACGAAATATTTTGAAAAATAAAAGCGAGGGGCGCAGATTAATATAATATTTAATTATTAATCTACGGCCCCCGCTTTTATTTTTCAGAATATTTTGCAGTTTCAGATTTTAATGTTAAGATGCGTATCTGGTAGTCGCACAGTACTATAAAACTATTTCGTACTTTTTAGTGCATATATATAAAAATTATTTTTTTTATTTCAGTGTATTACGAAAAATTTCTAATATTTCAAATTTGTTTTGCGATGAATCTAATTAGACCTTTTCTATTAAGTTTCTTGTTGCCTGTGAATTTCTATCTTCATCAGAAATTTCAGTTGGCACCGCCACTTTTGACTGAACCCAATAATGGGCCGCAGCCGAAATTTAGTCATTAAAGTTTCTAAAATTAATTTCGCAATTTTGTTTTAGGACTACTTGCAGAGCCTCGTAATTTGACACTGATGAAGGTCGTGTTATATGTAACGAAAGCGAAAACGAAGTAAAAGTACAACAGTTAACACGTATAAGCTATGTTTTTGAGTTAGTGTGAAGATGCAACAATTTACTTTAATGGTTAAAGAGTAAACACTTTGCCGCCAAAAATCATAATAACGCGCTATGAGAGATAACGGACTTTAACGCGAAAACGCATTTAATGACGAATAACAACTTCGTCATAAATATGATTTAGACCCTCTCGTGAAGTACCTTTTTATCATTAAAAAAGTTAATTGCCTACAATGTTTTTTAAGACGATTTGCTAACTGGTCTTTTTCGTTTTATTTGTTATTTTCCTTATTGTCGTATTAAAGAGATTTAAAAAAAAAGAAAAAGAAAAAAGACAGACTTTGTCCTGTGTAAAGGAACAAACTAGCGAGGAGCTTTAAACGTATTTTTCCCACGAACGTTTTGGAAAAACTATTTTTCATTTTATCCGCAATTTTAGTTGACAATTTTTCAGATATAAAAAGGTGATCATCATCCTAGAAAAAATGATCGTGTACATTCATAAACATTTTTCACCAATCCGCAGAGCGCTTTTTTTTCAAATCACATCTACGTGTATATAAATTCTAATTCTACACTTCGATCAACTTTTAAAGTAAAGTGTCTTTCTGGTAAACGAACTTGACAAAAGTCCTTCTATAATGTACGAACTACGCGATTATATATGATAGGCGCCAAAATTCCACCTTTTCAATGATGGTTAACTGCAGCACCCACTAGCCTTTAAAACTCCGTAATCTCTTAAGATTTTTTTTATACATAGGTTGGTCCATAAATTTTGGTCACACCTTATAGCGTGGAATGTTTTACATTAACTCTGAAAATTTCAGCTCAGTAGCTTCATATGGACGCCCCCGTACGGGCCATTAAAATCGTATCGAATTCCGCCTACGGGATTTCGCGTTAAAAAAAAATTTAATTTCGTTATAAAATTTTGAAATACATTTCAGTCGTCGTTTACATTTTTATCTCTCCCAAAATACTTCGTCGCCTACGTTTCATACATTTGTTTTCTACCCATTTCACCTTAAAAGTTTCCTCAAACTCAGCCCCTGAGGAACGAGTTTAGGTTACAAGAGTGGGGTGTTTATGCGTCACATAATGCTTTTTGAGTATTGGGATGAGCCAAAAACCAGGACTATACGGAGGATATGTTAACACCTGGATATTACGTCTTCGTAATAATTCAGTTGAAGGTTTCGACCAAGCATGTTCATGGTGCCCGTTCACAGGAAACACACCGGCATTAAAAAATCTCACGCAAAAATCCTCAAAATTAATAACTAAAATATTAAAAACTAATATATCAATTAATAATAAATATACTATTAGAAACAGATTGGATGTTTTTGATAAATTAAAAAATATAAAAATTAATAACAAAACTAAATTAATTTCTTATGATATAACAAACCTTTATACAAATATACCTATAAATGAAACCATAGATATAATTAAAAAATCTGTAAATAAGTTAAAGAATAATATTTTTTGTAATCAATTAATCCAAATAATTAAAACTGTTACAGAGCAAAATTACTTTAATTTTAATAACTCCATGTATATACAAAATAATGGATTAGCTATGGGCTCACCTTTGTCAGGTATTTTAAGTGAAATCTTTCTACAAAATTTAGAAGAAATATACATGGAAAATATAATACAAAAATACAATATTAAATCTTATATTAGATATGTAGATGATACACTACTAATTTTTGATGAAAATAGTAGTAATACTGAAAATGACATTCTAAATGATTTAAATAAAATTCACAAAAATATTCATTATACTATGGAAAAAGAAGAAAATAACAAAATAAATTTCTTAGATATAACAATAATAAAATCAAATGATAAGTTAACATATAATATTTATAGAAAACAAACCACCACTGATAATATAATTCATAAAACATCAAATCACCCAAACCAACATAAATATGCTTACTTCATGACTGCAATAAATAGATTGTTAACTACACCCATGAATATAAATAAAAAACAAATAGAAATTAATATATTAAAGACTTTGGCAAGAAATAATGGTTATGACGAACAAATAATAGATAAACTAATTCACAAAATAAAATCAAAATCAAAATATATACAAAAATTAAGAGTCAATAATGCTACTAACAATAAAGGATGGATAACATTCACATTTATAAACAATAACATATACAAATTAACCAATTTATTCAAAAAACAAGGTTTAAATGTAGCATTCAAAACTAAAAATAATTTAAAATATAAAATAAACACCTTAAATTTAAAAAATAATAATATTTACGAAAATAGCGGTATATATAAAATAAATTGTACTGATTGTGAGAAATCATACATTGGTCAAACAGGGCGAAAAATCAATTGCAGATATAAAGAACATATAAAAGCATTTAATAATAATGAAATAGAAAAATCAACCTATGCAGAACATCTAATTAAAAATAAACATAAACCTAATTCAATAGAAAATACTGTAACCATCCTGGCCACTTATCACAAAGGTAATAATATGAACATTGCAGAAAATTATTATATAAATAAATATAAAAATAATATTTTAAATGACCAAACACCTAATAATAATAATCCACTGTTTAATATAAAAATTTAACTTTTTGTCTTCTTGTTTTATTTTATATTTTATATTAATTATTAGCATTTTCAACCTATAGATTTTTATACCTGCCATGTTTATTCCTCTTTACATCTACTATATATACACATGTATTCCCTATATTCACTTCAGTATGTTTTAAGTTTCCTTTAAGTTAGTGTTAGCTGATGATGGGTTATGCCCGAAAACGTTTCTAAATAGGTATTTATCTAATTTATTGATCTATATTGTTTGTTATTAAAGTTTATTTTATTATACAAAAATCACTTCGTTAAAACAGTTGACAAGATTCCTTCTCTTTGTCGTCCCGTTGTCTTCGTTTCGGTCATAACTTTCTCCGTTCGTCACTTTTTCGTTTTCCCTCGTCTCTTCTCCGCAGCGTCCTCTTCACCCAGCTGATTCCTTTTTTTCTGTGTGATGTCAATCATGCCTTCTTCGAATGTTCCTCACTTTCTTCGGAACGTTCTCTCTTCTATTCTCAGCTTTTGGATCTTAACTATTCCATACAATGACTCGTTATGTTCTTTCTTTTCCTTCTTAGTTAGTCAGTTGTTCCTATTCTAGCTTCTTTCATTCATTCAATCTCGCACAAGATTAAAATCTAATATGTTACGCTCCTTTTGAGTTATTACTTAGATTCCTTGGTTGATTTGCTCCTCTTCGTCAGCTTATTGGTTTTACGATTTTCCTTCGCTTCGCCGCTCCGTTATTGTCCCTATTATCCCTTTACGTCTGAATCATCTTCCTTCCTCGCGTTTTCTTTTTCATCTCGCACTCTGTCCCCTAATTATCCTCTTCATTCTGACGACGAAGCCGTCTGTGATCCTGACCATATCTTCTTTGAATGTCCATCCCTCGTGAACGAACGCACTTCTTTGTACTCCAATCGGTTCTCAAACTCCCTACCCTTTATTGTGCTTCGTATATCTTATCGTTTCCGTCGATCTCTGTTGTTTCTATTCTCAGTTCTTTTATCTTATCAATAGCTGACCGAATCTACATTTAACTGATCCTTCTCCTTCGTGTCGTTTCTGGGCCAAGATCCTCTGTTGACATGCCCAAAGGAAGGGTAAAAAAAAAGCGTACCCATAAAAAACAAAACAAAAAAACTACTGAAGTCAATTCATTATAAAACTTTTGCAAAATGTATATGTGTAGTACACGGATGAAAAACTGAATCCCAAATCGATTAGGAAAAAAAAGGGATGCAAAAGTGATTAATTATAAATATGGCAATGGTTCACGAATGAATTTTTGACTTTTGATTAGCGGGTAGCGGTGCTTTTGAAATATATTTTTTAATGGCATGTACTGGCGATTTGCTTTAATTTCGTTAAATTTACCAGAAGCATTTAAAACACGTTAATTAACAACATAAACAGAATGAAAAAGTAACAGCGTATCAGTTCTGTTTACATAAACCTTATTTTTCAATAAAAAAACCAAGGGACGAGTTTTTTTTAGTTTTTTTGGGGGGTAAATTCGCACGCAATAAATGTTTGAAATTAAATAGCGATAACAAAAATTTGGTTGTAATAAGCGACGGAAATTATCATGAAGATTTAGGTAATTGGGCCGGTTACAGCAATATTCTCGTCTTTGTAATCGGTACATCGTTGAAACCGATATTGTTATAACACCGTTTTTTGACGTACGTTAATAAGTTGGGGTGAAATTTATAAAAGCGTATGTGAATAATTTCACGTTTTTGTACAGGTTCGATGGGTCGACAGTTACCGGACGGTTCGTATCCGAGAGGAGTCGGAAAACTATACGTACATTTCAACGGTGAAACAGGGAAGGTTATTGATAAAATGAATATTCCAAATGGAATGGCCTGGAGTCAAGATGAGAGAACGTATTACATTGCTGATTCGGATGACTACAATATCGTCAAGTACGATTATAATCCGGAGACGCGCGACATAAGTAAATATCTTTTCGTACGTAACTTACTTTATAATTCAAAGTGTTTTCAATGTTCGAGGTCGATTTCGTCAAAAGTGTAGGAAGTTTTCGATCGGGAAAAATTTGTATTTTTCATTTACTATAAACAGAGTGTCTGGTCTGTTAAAAACTAAATTCATTTCGACTCGCAAGAAACGATAGCGTACTATGATTCAATTTTCAGAAAGAAAATTCAAACGAATATAATAAAATAATGAAAGATACGAATAGCTTTTATTTCTTTCTTTTTGTATTGCTATTGACAATGCGTACTGTGTAAAAGCAAGACCGAAAATTTTTTGATTATTTATAAATATATTTACGGTCAAATTCTGTGTATAATGGATCTGTTGCACAGTACTAACTTGTAAACAATTATAAAAAAAATTGCCGAGTTTTTCTCATAACTGGATAGTTCGCGTTAAACCTATAAACATTATTGAAATGAGTAAAATAGAGTAAACCCTAAAAACACAATGTGATATAATTTAAAAATATAAATATAAAAAATATAAAAACACCGACGGATATTACAATCCATCTTCATGGTGTGTTTTTCTACTCTTGTTTAATTCGATTGTTTAAGTTTATCTTGACGCGTTAAATTTCGTCTTATCAGCTTCGTCAGAGAGAACACACCGGCGAGTTCGTTCCGATTATATCATTTCGTTTCTTATCGCATAGTGTATTTCTCTTATCTGTGTTGTAAATCAACTTTGTCGCTTTGCTAATTTAAGCTAGATAGTAGCGTCGTTTTTATTTTATCTATTTCGTCTTCAAAATGAGTTGATTTTTCATTATTTTTAATTTGTATTTATTTACTTTTTGCTCTGTTAGATGAGCGTAGCTAAAAGGAGCCGCTCTGCGGCCTCCTCCCTAAGTCCTGCTAAAGTTATCAAACTACCGTCCAATTTATCTATTAATATGGGCGTGGACAGAACTCGAAACGTAAATCTATTGATCTCTCATTCATAAAATGTTTACTATCTCTGCGTTCGTTGAGCCTACCTCAGCTTTTGATAAGGTCCACCTTCCTTCTCTTCAGAATAAAATATTTTTCATTAATATTCCTCTGGAGTTTACATCTTTAGTTATCAATCTGTTTTAGAACAGAACTATCCATCTTTCTTCCCCTTTCTTTTCTGATTCCAGGACACTTTTTCGAGGTCTTCCGCAGGGATTGTGCCTTAGTCCTACACTTTTTAACATTTACTTCCTTAGTCTTTCTTCTCTTTCTATTCCATCTAGTTCGTTATTCTTTGCCGACGATATTCTCGTCTATTCTTCTTCTGATGATCTGTATTCTGCTAATGAGGAGCTTAATAACTCCCTTGCTGTTTTAGAAAATTCTTTATCCACTCTTCATCTTTCTGTTTCCCCTGAGAAGTTTGCCTGTATCGTTTTTACATTTTGTCATTTTGATCGTTGTTGTTAACCTTTTCGTATGCCAGGTCCCTATTCCTTTGCTCACTTCTTTCTCCTACCTCGGCGTAATTCTTAATAGTACTCTATCTTTTCATGATCATATTGACTATCTCTACGCGTCTGCTCTCAAAGGACTCAAATTTTCCACAAAATCTCGTCTTTCCTCGAACATACGGCACCATTTGGACACTATGGGTCTCGACATTGTTTTATCACCATACACTTCACATATTTGTCGATGAATTTCAGTGAGACATGATTTTTTGTCCACAAAAATCACATTACACTTCGGCTCTCAATGTTGGATAACCGATTCAAACGATGCTCCATTTCAAACAGACACGGTAAACGAACCAAAGAAGATATCAGTTTCATTCTTTCACGAAGGGATAGAGAATGAAAACCAATTTCGTTTAAGCCAAAGTAGGGGGTTGTACATTAATTTAGGGTGTGAGTGTAATTTACTTATTGGTCCTCCCTCCTATATATATATAAACGCAATATGCGCAGACATTCGTTTAAAAAATATATATTTTGTTTCAGATTATATAAAATTTTAAATTTCGGTTTTCAAAACAATATTTCCGTATTTAAGAAGTAAAAAATAAAATTATAAATACAAGATAAATAAATATCTCCATAACAAACAAAAATAGGTAAGAAATAATTTACCTTAGGAATAGAAGTTACACTGGGTTGCTCAACAGAACTTTTTAAGATCAATATCAACTGAGCCTTGGTGGCCATCGGAGGATATGTCCTGGCGCAACTTTACAATAATTAATCGCTTGAGAATTGGGCAAATTTCTTTGTTTCATGACTATGGTTTCCACAGGACTTCACCTCCCACAATCTGCCCTTTCTAATCCCAACCATGTTATCTTTCAGTTCATCATATTCTTTCAACTGTACTAAATTTGCAATATCACGCTTGTCCTTTAAACTAAATTTTCCTTTACAGAAGATCCTCGTCAATACTTGTGCAACGATCGCCCAAACCCCTTGGCATTTATTAAAATAAATCAGATCGTTCTAGTCATTTAACCTTTAGTAATTGCGGCAGGCGCCGTAATAACCTATGTAGTTACACATGGCTTACGATAAAATATTAAAAAAATAAAATAAAATAAATATCATATTTTAAAAAAGTCCTAACAATACAGAGTACACTGAATTAAAACAAATAGCTTTGTGTTTTATTTACTTAAATTAAATGTACTCTATATGGTTAGCAGATGATGAACTTTAGTCGACAACGTTTCCTTAAATTGAGGTGTTTATTTTAATTTTGTTAAATTAAATTATTTTATACCTATTTTTGTTTGTTAATAAGGGGACATTTTTTTATTTTATAGTTATAAATATTAACAAACAGGTATAGATTCCAAAATTTGTTTCCAGCATCACAATAGTTTTCAGCGGACAGAACATAACTAGAAGCGTCAAAAAGAAAAGCGACGGGAGGATTGTGTATAATTAGTGTATTAAGTTTTTTAAAGGTGGCTAATTGCTTGAGCTCTCCCGCACGTTCGTACGAGTTATACGAATTCGACGGAAGGTAAAAACTAATTACAATTTCTCGTCATCGAATGAAATGAAAATATTTATTTAGCTCTTTAATTTCTATTATCGAGTATTATGACCACCATAACTGTAACATAATATTTAGTGAAATTTAAATGTAGCCGAAGATAATTCAAGAAGAATTACTTGGGAAAAGTTTTGAGGACGGAATTCGTTGTATTCTGAACGTGAAATGACACGAGTCTTAAAATTTTCTCTAATTTTCAAAGTCCCCAAAAATCTATTACTAAATGTTTTTTATAGACTAGTTAACCTTCTTTTGCGGTTTGTGCCTTTGAATGTATGTACGCTTCAAATGATGGCCGTGATAAAAAAAGCAGATACTGTACGAAAGTTCAATACGAAATACAAAAACCAGTATTAAGAGCGGAAAAATTTTTTAAACCGCGAAAACGCAGGCCCGTTAAATTTTTCCATTTGTTCGAATTATTTTACTAACTGAGTCTGGACTAAATCTTCATGGCTGCTTGCTGCATAATAGCACATCCCCGTACTGCTCAGCTTTCCTGAATTGACTGATCTCATTCAATCCGAGTTACCGCCGGATGTTTAAAGTGGCTGGTTTGAAATATTTTTTTGTACAAGGAAAATTGAAAACGTTCAAAAAAAAATGTACACGGTACAACGGAAAGATTTGATTTTGTCGAAATTATCTTTTTAAGAATTCGAATTTTTCTTTTTGCAGCCAATGCAATAGAATTGTTTAAATGGACACCTGAACAGTCCTTGGGATTTCCTGATGGTTTTACTATTGACGAGGACGATCACTTATGGGTGGCTACGTTTAACGGTCAATCGGTACGTATCGTTATTTTAATAATAAAAGTAGTTTCCAGCGTGGCCAGATGTGAAAAAAAAAATCCATGTAAAACTGCTGCGTGAAATCTAAAAGTGTCAGTTCAGCGCTTTTTTAATGAAAAGTTTCCCCCTAGGAATCAGCGAATACGAATAGAAAGCTAATTTACAAAATATAACTGACCCTCTATTCATTAATTATTAGATGAAGTTGTAATAAAGATGAATTAAGAGCGCAACGTTTACTTTAGAAATACGCGTCTCTTAACTTTTTTTAACTTTTTCAACAGCACTTTATATAATTACTCTGTTTCGTTCTATATGCTATCGCACTGATGCTTCCAGCATTTTCGACGGTAGCTAAGAAGCTTTGACTTGCTGGAACCTCGTATTTCTTTCATGGTTGATTATGCTTTATTATTTCGAAAAAAAAAAAAATAAAGTTTAACAAAATATTTTCCAGATCGTTCGAATACACGGAGTTACCGGCGAAATTCTACAGACAGTACATATTCCAGCCTATCAGGTAACTTCCGCTGTATTCGGTGGACCTGATTTAAGCGAGCTGTATGTGACAACGGCGGCTTTCCAAATAAGTGACAAGCAAAAACGTGAAAAAAAATTGAAGTCTGGTTTGTATAAAATCGAAAACCTAGGAGTAAAAGGCACTAAATCAATACCGTTTTCCGACTGCGATTAGTATATTTATGTTTGTATACTTAAAAAAAAAAAACAAAAACATATATATATATATTATATTTGTTTAAGCAAATTTAAATGAATTCAGTAATATTACATATTTAAGAAAAGCTGCTGTTTGTACTTATTGTATACACATTGTTAAACCGCATGTACAAAACTAGTGTTCACTGTTTTTACGATCCAGCTCGAACTATTAGAAAAAACGAGTGTGTCCAGAGGTAATTAATGCCTGGTTTGGGTGATGTAGAATATAATTTCGCAAACTTGAACCTTGCGGATAACTTGGCGGTCAAACAGACAAGGATAATAACTTCTTTTAGGTGCGAATTTTTGTAAAACATTTAAATGATGTCTCGATCTCAAACGGAATAGTACTGGCTGGTTAAGTAGAAATTTTTCATATGCTGAGCTCTTTTAACCTTTAATGGAAAATTCTTTTGTGAAAATGTAATTTATAAAGATTTTTTTTTTACCGAATTAAAAAGAGAAACAATATTAGTTATACGACAAATAATAATGATGTTTAACCTGATGTTTTCACATCGCTCCGTGCACCTCGATGTAGCTTTAATCCGCCTTAAGACAAGTCTCCGGGTTTTGGGACGACACTTACAGCGAAATTACATTAAAAGTGAGTTTTTTTAATTATAGCAAAAAAAAAAAAAAAGGAAGACTTTTTTAAGGTATTTTTGTAGATTTTCATTCTACGATATTTTTCAGCTTTCACCGATGAGACAAATCAGCTATACGAGATATTTATATTTAATTATCTTTTCGCTCTACGAACATTATTGATTTCGACATCATGTACCTCTATGTTAGAGGTTAACGTTTACTGTTACATTTGATTATTCTTCATTTGCGATGAGTTAGAAAAGATCGTGTATACTCGGCCGATAAAAAAAATCGAATCGTTCGTTAGCTAAGTCTTATCATGCACACGAGTGATATATAAGAGATATTATTGTAATATAAACAAATTAGATGTACCGACGGCTCCGCTATTATGTCATACGATCATCCTACAACTACTTTACCGTCTCGTCAACCACAAAAAACGATCATCTCATCTTTCAGAATGCATCGAGGCATACAGCATCAACGAAAAATACAACGCAAATGGGGACACCTGAATTGCGCACAGACCCGAAATAGCCCGCTTGCTGAGAACTCGAATTGTGCACCGCTTTAAAATTCAGTGACTTCCAAAATGTCTTATATCGATGGGGGGGGGGTGCTATTTGGAATAACATTTTGTCGGTTGCTTAGAAAAAACCTTCTTAAAGGTTTGCAAAAAATAGGCTATTTTTTAAGTATACGATGATGCGTAAAAATGTTGAAATTGAACATTCAAATGTTATAAAGCGGCCATCAGTTTTGGGACGACTGAGTCTAATAAATAGCATGGTCCCCCGGTGCCGTTTTCGTTCGTTTTTTCATATTTCATACCGGCAAAGGTGTGGTGCGCAATTCGAGTGTTTAGATTACTAAACCTTTTTTAACCGCGTCGGCCAGGTAAACAACGGTGCGCAATTCGAGTGTCGCCAACGTAAATAACATACCGATCATCGCAACGTCAAGAGTCATACCGACACCGTCTACGTCAAAAACAGCAGAATTTTCAGCAGAGACAATACAGTATGTACAGATATTTTCTTCATCTACGTCTTTACATGGATTTAAACAAAAAGTTAAAAACTAATTATGTACAAGCCGTTCAAGTTCTAACTAATTTTCCATCTAACGTCGAGCTATTATTTAGTATAATTAAGAGGGAAAGTGCAGAACATTATAAATTTAAAATTGAAGAATAATACAGCCGAAAATTTTCGATATGTCAAGAAATAAATGTGCGATATTTTTAGTCGGTAAATTTATCGACGACTTTATAATGGGGGAAAAAAAATAACAATGAAATAAAACTAAGACGATTAATTAATGCAAAAAAAAATAGTTATTTCAAATATGTATTTATCAATTCCACCCATATCCAAACTTTATTATAAATTGAATAATATTAATTTAAGTTCGGCAATTTCGTTTATAAATAACGGAATGACCGAATATCGGGTTATAAACATCGGTTAAATTCCAAAAAACAGTCTTTTGGCTTCTCAACGAAGAAATTAAAAAAATCCCTGAAACTTAATTTCCGACGCATGAAGAGATCATACTGTTCCGGTTATCAGACATCATATTATGTTCTGGGTGTTATGATAAAGGTTACGAAAGCAAATATACTGCCCTCTTGCAAAACAGGATAATTACTATGATAAAAACGAATATGTCAACAATGACGATGATAAATTAAAATTATATGACACCCCCCCCCCGCCACTCGCGATAGATCCTATTATCTTATTCGAATTTTAATCTTCTTGTTGTTTTTTTGTCGTGCTATTCATATTGATTTCTTGCGGGTCCCTGGTCATGTGGGTATCGAGGGCAATGAGCAGGTTGATGCACTTGCTCGATCTGCTGCACATAACGGTCGATTCCTTGTTAAATTCCCAGCTTCTAATATACATTTCTTCTCCAAAAACGATTATTCTAAACAATAGCGATCAATGTATCCTTCTCTTTTTTTTTTCTTCAAATCCTCAGTCTTTTTATCTATCAATTCAGCCCTGCCCGTCGTCTCGACTCCATCATGCTTTTCCACATATCCGTCGTTCTTTCTTATCTCTTCTTCATTTTATCCTTTTTACTTACATGATTGCAGTTTAATTTGCGACGCCGATCATATTATTTTCAAATGCTCTTTCCGCTAGCTGCTCGTGTCTTTACTTTCAGCTCCTAAGCCCTTCTCTTCCTGGCCCCTATAATGCTTCCTTCACTCTTTCGCTCCCTGAATCTTCCATAGTCACTACGACTGTCTTCTCCCTTTCCTCATCACCTTGAGTTTGATTAATGAACAAAAAGATCCCTTGCCTACCATAAGAAGATCCTCTGTTGGTATTAATGGCCTTTTAAAATTATTTTCAGATAATTGTGATGATTTAAGAACACGGGCTATAAAAATTCAGTTTACTAAACTAATAAATAAATTAGCTAAACCGCCTATGTCGAGTGAAGACGATATAACTTCGATATCTAACCTACATTACTTTAAAATACATTTACTATACGATAAAAGTACTATAGAATAATGAAAATCACCGCAAAGCAACTATAGTCACTAAAAAGACAAACATCGTTTCCATATTTGCATTCTACGTACCTCCTCGTCATAAGAAATTAATACGTAATAAACTAACGGTACAGACCATTTATGTGTATGATTCGTACAACAACATAGTAGTTTTCAAAGTTCATAATATAACGGTTTCTTAACATACTGCAATGCATACATTAGATTATATATAGGCTGTAAATAAATTAAATAAAAATATAAAATTCTGGAAAACGCGGTGAGAGTGAAAATGTGTGTGTGTGAGATCCTACTGTCAGTGGGAAATGAATATGCTACCACGGGGTACCGCCGAGTGAAAGGCCCACCGTATACAGCGGAAATGACTGTGACTTGTTTCCTTCTAATCCTCCTTATCCAAGCTTAGTGGACAGCTCGATTCCTAACCATTCTTCCAGGCCCTTTCATTTCATTTCTGATTACATTCCTTTGACTTGTGATTTCCGTGATTTCCCTTCCTTAATTATAATCAATTCTGTTTCCCCACCTTTTCTCATAGGCGGTGATTGGAACACCCACTCTCCTCTTTGAGGCTGTTTCAATCGCAATAGTAACGGCATGATCTTTGAGCATTTCATTCTTCAGAATGATTTATTCCTCCTCCATGATGGTTCTCCTAGTGCATCTTCTATTGATCTATTCTTTATCTCTCCTAATCTTGGCCTCAGTTGTTCGTAGTGTACTTTAGACGTCACCTTTGAAAGTGAGCACGTTCCTATTTTTATTTCAGTGAAGGAAGCCCCTCCTCGTCTTTCCCTACTCCTTCTGATATTCCGAAATGGGTTCCGTCTAAAATTGATTGGCCTAAATTTCGTTCCTTCGTTGATTCCGCACTCTTTTCTATCCCCGCTGTCTTGAATTCCTTTTCCCAATATGAATACTTTATTGATTCTGTCTCTTTTGCCTTAACTTATTCTTTTCCCCTTGTTCGTCATTCATCTCATAAAAAAAGTGAAATCGTCTTCCGCTTTGTGGAGGAATCAGGATTGTAAGGATAATTTTGATTTTCATTTTAGATCTTTTCGCTCCAGCCCACAATGAGGGAACTATCTTTCCCACAAAAAAGCCAATGCTAGACCCAGGTTTATTCTCAAAACAGTCAAAAAAATGCACGGAAAATTTTCTGTTCTTCCTTCTCACACTGCACTACTACTTTTCAGGTTTGGAGAATGGCCAAAGCTTTCAAGTACCCTCTTTCCCATCATCCTTTTTCCTGTAATCTGCCTGCTGATAAGTTAATCTCTTTTATTGACTCTATTGCTCCTTGTTATGTTCCTAACTTTGATGAATCATGTCGCATTCCTTCCTCCTCCCCACATTTTCTGATCGCTCCTTTTACCTTCACAGCATTAGAAACATCCTTTATACCCAATTCTTCAGATTCTGCTCCCGGAGTAGATGGTATTTACTATACTCAAAAATCTTTCTGATTTTTCCCTTTGATTCCCGTTAAAACCTTTATCGTTATCCCTATCCCTAAACACAACTCTCCCTTACTTTGTCCAATTTCTTTTGCTTCTTGTGTGTTAAGGAGCTGTTCGAAAACTTGAGCAACAGACGTCCTCCTGTTTGGTGGCTGGAACATTACAAGTTGTTACCTAGTAACATGTTTGGTATCCACCCTGATCGCAGCACTTGTCTACGCGTCATTCACTGGCAAAAAATGTCTTTTTGCTTTCTTTCTTGATATCTCGGCAGCCTTCAATAATGTCCATCTCCCTACTTTTCTTGCATTCTGGCCCTTTTTTTCCCCTTGTTAATAATCTTTTCCTTTTCCGAACGGTCATTCTTTCCTATCGCAGAGTTCCTATCTTAGCCCAACTTTGTTTAATATCTGTTTTATCAGAATTGCTTCTTTGTCTCTGAATTCTTCTTTCCTCTTGTTTACACACGACATCCTCATTTATTCCTCTCATCGCAACATCTCACTGACTAACTCCCACCTTCGAAACTTATTAATTTCATTGGAAAACGCTTCATTCAACATCCATCTTTTCACCTTTAATAAATTTTCTACTGTCGTCTTTATACTGCGCCCTTTTATTCTTTCGTTAATTGACCTCGTCTTAAATAATGGACCAATCTCTCTTACTTCCTCCTTTCGTTATTTGAGTGTTTTTCTGAATAGTCGATTTTTATTCCATGATCAAATCAGACGTGTTCTCTCACAACAACCTCATTAAATCCCTTTCTCACACTGATTCGGGAGGTGATCCTGTGATCCTTCTTATGTTTTATAAATTTTTTATTCGCTGTATTCTTGATTGCTGTTCCTATATTTATGGGCATTCTCCTAGATCCTTTCTGTCTAAGCTCGATCGGGTCCAAAATACATGTTTCCGCCTCTGCCTTGGAGACCGAGAAAATCTGCTCCTATCCCAACTCTGCAAGCTGAATCTCACATTTCTCTTCTTTTTCTTTGACGTTCCTACTATGGTGTTAGCGCAGCCTTTTTTTCTGTCCTCTAAATTACGCCGAGTCCTTTAAACTTCCCTCCTTTTGCTCAATCTTTTATGCTGAGTCTTTTGCTATTATGCGTGCCCTTTTTTTTTATTAGATTCCCACCTGTCTCCCGCAATATCCTTATCTTTTGGATTCCTGGTCATGCCGGAATCGAGAGAAATAAGTTAGTTAACTCATCCGCTCGGTTATCTTCATCTTCTGGCAGGTTTCTTCCTGTTTTCTCATTTTCCCATATTACCCTTTTGTCTGCAGCTGCTCATTTGAAACTATCGTTTAACTCCTACGCCTCTTCATTCTCTAGCCCGGATTCCTTTTTCTCGTCTATTCAACCTTCCCTTCTGTGCTTTTCCTGGTTTTTTGACTTAATCTTCTATGCGTCGCTCTAACCTCTCTGCGATTTTCCGCCTGCATTTTGGGCACAGTTTGCTCCCTTTCTCGCTTTCCCGTTTTTCTTTCGTGCAGTCTCTTTATTGTCCATTGCACCCCTCCAACAACCAATTTATTTGTGACTCGATCACAGAATGTTCGGTTGTTTGTCACTTTTAACTGAACAAGCTTTCTTTTATTCCTCTCTTCTACAAATTGGTATTCCCACTCTGTACAGTGCTTCGTTCATTCTTCCCCTTCCTTTCCCTTCTGTTATCCAAGCTCTTGATTCGTTTTTTCGTCGACTATTTCTGACCGTGTAATGATCTGAGTCTCTTGCCTCTCATTTCCTTTGTTCTTGAGCTAATGTCCATGTCGACGAACCCACAAAAAAAAAAAAAAAAAAGAAAAAAGAATCATTCTGGAACTTTAGCAGAAATAAAATCTCGATATGCAGAGATATAAATGATTCCACCGATTATCGATTAGTCAACTAATTTATAATGCTGCTAAAATGATTGTAAAATTTTAATTTATCATCAGTTAGGATACTTGAAGATTTAATGTATGCAGTAGTATTGAAAAATTCCCCTAATACGGACTAAAAATTAACTTTTAAAAAGCAAACTACACGCTATTTAATGCTAGACTTTGTAACAGACAAATTTAACGAAATATGGATTAAAAATTACATCTTTATTAAATACTTAAGTATCCTAACTGATTATAAATTAAAATTTTACAATGAGTTTAGTTTTAGTAGCATTACAAAAATCATTTGACTAAATTTTTGCCTATTTTTAATAAACTTTTTAATAGTAACAGCAAAATAAATTATAATAAAGGTATTATTTTATGTAAAATAGTAATTTTATCAAACTTAATGTATATTATTTACGCGGATATGATTGAACTAAAAAGAATAAAGAAATAAAAAAAAAAGTGCTCAGAAGTTATCTGAGGACAATAATTAATTGAATCGTATAAAACGGTAAGTTATTTAGCTTCAGTAAGTAGCGCTAGAGTTATTATGCCACTGTAGCTTGTTATTCGTAAACTCAAAAATTTATTTTGCCTTAAAATTAATATTACCACCTATCCGCTAGATTTTAATAGCGCACATTTCGAAAGTGGTAAATATGTTTACGACAACAAAACCTTCAATGTAAATCACTTTAAAAGATTATTAAATGAATGGTACATTATATACATACTATCAGAACATCAGGGTAATTATAATGGGTAATTTTTTTTCGAACATATTAAATACGAGCAAAATGAACATTATAAGGTACATGCCAGATTTATTTTAACCTACAGTTCATCTCACTGGCTCTAGAATTTTTAAAGACTATCTACATAGGTATAAAATTGCTCCGTCAGCGAACTGCGATGTAATTTACCAGATACAATTTCTCATACCCTAATCTAATCGTGCTGGTGCGCTCATCAGCAGAATTAATAACTAAGTATATTCAAAAGTTTAAAATGAATATACCGTTACGAAAAATTACTTTCTGCAAGCAGCGCTATTCGTATAATAATTCACCGCATTCGATGTAATGAGCGCGGTCGATCTAAATGAACTTGACTGGATGGATCGTTTCGAACTCCTTTTTTAATACTGTAATATATAATAAATTTGTTCTGTCGGTGACCAAAACAAAAAAACCTCCGGCGATTCATTTTCTCCTTTCCACTGTGCTTCGCTTCGAAATGTCTAATTGGTTTTTGCTAAACCTATTATTAAATGGAATAGTTCGGTGTGTAAAAGGAAGCATCTCCGATTATATTTCAACGTTTTTTTATGTTTTTATAATTATTCTAAACCGATTATAAGAAGCGAAATTTCCTGGGATTACACAAATTAAACATGCAAAGTGTTACCTTAAAAATTCTCTCTTCCTCGTTTTACCTTTGTGTTTAGTGCCGAATGTGTTGTGATTTTCAAGGCTTTGTACTTTTTAGATTCATATATCTTCTCTGAAAATACCATTATCATGTCTGATTCTACGAGTTGTTTATCAGCTTTGAAACGCTTATCGTTCAACACAAAATCCCATCCGTACCTATATAAAATAGTGTCCCTTTCTGAATCTGGCGTAGTAGTTAATTTTGTTTGTATACCAGGACATGCGGATATCTACGGTAACGAAGTGGCAGACATGGCTGCCAAAGATACATGGATGAATAGTTGTTTAGTTCCATACTTTCTAAACAGAGACCTATTCGAGCTCATTAGATATGCTCATAAAGAATATCGGGAAGCTACATGGGAAAATCCATTTTGCGCGCAACAGTACGAATCCAATATTCCTAACGTTCCTTGGTTCAACTACATTACGACTGTTTCGGTGAGTACCAGATCGTACATTATGTCACCTCCGGCTGGGGGTTAAACGCCTCCCTGCTTCTTCGTACAACATGGGTTTAATCTCTTCTTCCTATTGCCAACATCCACTAAACTCGGATAAAGTGGCGGACGCTGATCACCTCATCTTCGAATGCAATTTGCACACGGCGCAAAGAATTATTTTGTATAACTCGATAATAAATTTCCGGATCCCTCTGCCATATAGTGTCAATTCTCTCTCCTGGCCACCGGGAGTGCTGAAAAAAAAGTTATTATTTAATTATATAGTTCAATGCGATATTACTGTGTGGCGTTAATTAGTTAATTAATTATATTACACTGTCGATGGGTGGAATTTTCGACGCTCAAAAAAAAAAACAAAAAAACATGCAAAGTGAAAATTATACATGATAAAACTGTTAGAGATCAAAATCAGAAGCCTGAATAAGTAGAATTCTAGATCGTAACTACTTGTTAAAGTTGATGTATTTTAACATTCGCTGAATGTCCAACACGTTAGCGAATGACGTCACGCGTAAACTTATATCGAAGCAAAACATTCAAAGCCATCTTCGAAATTCCATCTTGTATATGAAAAAATTGCCTTTAGTCCCGTAGACTAGTGAAGTAATTTATTACACTCACGTCTACTGTCCTATGGGCGGAGACTGATTCTACGAAGCGAACATCAAAGCTGTCTTGCATTGAATTAGGTACACATTGAGTTGCGTTCGAAGTCGGTATCTGATTTCGAGCTCAATTTATCGTCTTCGTTGTTACACGTACACTGTACTTTTTAGTATGTGCTCCAAACTGCGATGCACGGTTTTTTTTTTTTTGAAGCAGTTAATTCGCTCGAACTGTGTGATGCAGATCAATTCCGGCCGTAATGTTGCGTTACCTCGCACGATTATTTAGGCGAGATGACCACTTCTAACCGCGTCAAATTTGAAATTACGCTTGCAGAAGCTGCACTAAATTTTAAATCATTTTATCCCACATGTTATCAGTATGCTTCGTAAAGCATTCTTGTTTTCTGTTACTACTCCTCGTGTACTTGGCTGATATTGTAATTCCCAAATGCACTTTTCCGGCTGATAAAATATATTCATTCATATACACACACATATATACAGTGTATATATATATATGTATATATATATATAGGTGTATATGTTATAAACTCGGCCACTTTGGCCTCGCAAGGGGCTCTGGCCCATGATCCCTATTACTTACATTTTTATCTCTTTCTCTTCTATATTTTATATACAATTACCAAAATTTACGACATCATTCTGAAAGGCATCGACACAAAAAAAAAAAGTAACATTCGTTACATAAAATTGGGACTTTTTCTATTGGGAGCGGTCTAAAAATTACGCTGTAATTAATATATAAACTCGACCATTTAACTAAAAAATACGATCTTATGTGTTGACATTTATACAGCAATTGAAATTACATTTTATTTTTATAAAAATTATTACTTTGTTTTTCTAAATTTACGTAACGCATCTAAGCGTATAAATTTTTAATAATCATGTTAAATTTCAAGAGATGATTTTTTGTTTCTTATAATATGTGCTACAAAAATGGAGAATTTTCACCTAATATTGGGCAAGCGAAGTGAGCCCAAATTGGTATCGTGGCGCAGTTGGTTAGGTAATGATCCCGGATTCGTATAGAACAATTTTTCTTTTGCCAAGTAGTCTATAAAGCAGAAAAATAAGAAAAAAACTCCGACTGATTAATTAACATGAAATTCGCCGCTACCGGAAATTTTATTCTACTATAAGCAATTCTGTTACCTTTCGAGTATTCTTCTAACTCAGCAGCGAGATATTATTGACCGTTTGCGAGCGTCACTGAAATAGAATCGATTCTATTAATTTGTGTATTTTTTATTTAAGCGAAAGGCCGCATTATTTTCAATTGTATTTTAAATTCGGCACAGTTATTTTATCCGAAATTAGTAACATACTATATTTAATTTTAAAACAAAATATTTTGCAATTTTTTATAATTTCCCCGATGTTATTATTTGGATCGAATATTTTTTCGACTGCGCTATCCGAGTGAATAACATTTTCATTGATAGGTAAACTTTTAAGAATTGCCTGTTTTCACTTTCAGGTTTTGATTATATAGTGTAGGTGTTAATTTTATGGTAATATCTTATGAAATGAAGCAGCTCGAATACCGACCTTTCATTGAGTTAGCTGATAATGAAAACAGCCGTGACGTTGTGGATAGAATGATTCGATTTTTAATGACGTTAGTAGTGACGACATTACGAATATTGAAAAGTTTCGGAAGAAATTTCCGATACGGATAAAAATAGTGCAAAATTTAAAACGGTCCCCAAAGTTCTACGCACCTAGGAGAAGTTAATACTAATCAGAACCGATGTAATAATATTAGAAATAGAAAAAATGTTTCTTCTGATCTTTTCGGAGGAATCGGAAATGTACCAGCTTATTGCGTTAATAAGCGATGACCAGTTTGACACAACCTAAATGTCTCTAGATTGTAGTCGAGAGCAAAACGATCCGATAAATCTATAAAAGTTCTCATAGTCACCGATTCCCTACAGGGGAATTATGTATGCTGGAAAACCAAAAATGCAGTAACCCGCTAATATTGTAAATACACTACTATCTAAATCAGTTAAACCAAACGAACAGTCGGGTGACGTTCATTTAGGTCCCTGGATACATCGGGGTACCTGGTAATAAGAGAGTCGATGTGGAAGCGCGCTCGGCGTTGTTCTCAGCGATGCCAGAGAACGCGGACCTACCATCCTCGATGATGCATATTTTTCATTAGTAAATCTTCGCCTCCAACTATGTTCTTCTTCTACACGGCCAGGCTGGTATACCGACAGTTCCACACATACTCCTCACGTGCCCAAAGTTCGCCACGTTCCGGATGCAACATGGCCTACCCAGTAACATACAGGATTATCTGGCAAAAACTACAACTAAAGTCACAATAGCCTTCGTTAGAACGAGTGGTTTGACCGAACATAAATATAAGTTACCTCCGTATATGTGCTGTAATTACCTTAGTAGTTACAAACGGCGCATATAAAATAGGTGATGAGAATTAAAAAAAAAAAAGTTTTTTTAATTGTTGATCGATATAATTAAATTTTTATGAAAACTTTCTTTTTATTAATTTTTGTAATATTCTCAGCGAGACTATAATCTGTAATAATACGCGATGAAATAAAATCAGTAGATTTGAATAAATAAAATTAGTTCAAAGAAACTAGGTTTATGTACACTATATGAAAGCTTAAAAAAAAATTCAAACTAATTCATCTGTATATAAATAGACAAAGACAAAACAGTTCAATACCCTTTCCTGCTTTGTTTATTAACGGATTTTCTTTTCTTTTTTAGTAGCTATCGGCGATCTTTAGTGTTATAAGTACAAGCATTGTGGAAATTGTTATTTTTTCTTTCCTTATTTGAATAAAAAATTAATACAAAAAATAAAAAATGAAATCGCTACAGCCAGTAAATCTGTTCTTATTAAAATGTTTTAATTTTTCTTAATAGCCATCATTACTGGATTTTTTACAGTGTACTAAATCTTAAGGGGTGTCATTTAATATCAATAAACGAGGGTTTTTTGAACTGCGAATTACTGTTATTTTATTGAATTTATTTTTTATTTAATTATAATGGTACCGAATTGTTTTGTAAAAGTGTATGTTCTCAGATATACAATGAACGAAAATCTATAAGAGCAGAAAATTTTTTTTTGGAAATATGCATATATGTTTTCTTCAAATTTTTAATAACAATTATCGTCGAATTTCAACCGATGCGCGAACACTAGTTTATATTAATGGAAGAAATGCGGAATATTTTCAGAACAAGTAATCAGTCTTCGTGTGCAGCGTGGTTATTTAGCGCGTTAAACGGCGGCATAATGACGTTCGTTTTAATTCCGATCGTAATCAGCGAATAAAGCGTTTGCACTGTTTTAAGGTATTTGCTGTTAAAAATTTAACGATTTCGGTATTTATTAGTTAAAACTTTTTGGCAATGAATCAGAGTTATTTTACGTCCGTATAAAAATTTGTAAAATACATGATCCGGTTTTTTTTGTCACGCGTTGAACAGAAAAAACAATTTGTACTGAAATCTACAAAAATAATTACACATCTCAACACACATTTTGGTGCCTGCTGTTTTTGAACTGTTTCTAAGTAATTTTTGGGTGTAGAATCGAAAACAACTGTTAGATTTAGTCGATCATATCTAGTTTTTGAGATACGCTATATTGACCTCTTTTAGAACAAAATTACTTTTCTGTTAATTTATATATATTTCAGGTTATAAATATTAGTATTTACTACAAGGCCTCATTAAAAACAATCAATACAAAGTAAGGAATTTATTTCACACAGTAGATAAACATGACATTCATGGCTTACCACTTAAAAATTGTCTTTAGTATAACATCCTTGCTGCAGACTCCAGCAGTAGTCGGCCAGCATCCATTGTTCTAATGTCCTGATGAAATCTTTCCTCCTGTTCTCCGCTATAATCACCTAGGTTTTGTGGAAATCGATCTAAGTGGTTGCAGTGATGTTTTATGCTCATATTACAGCCGAGAACATTAAAGTTAAAAAACATAGTTTCTACTAATTTTGTATAATTTTCTGCTTTATGATTGTCAAGAAAATTTTGTGCACCTTCGACAAATGAGCATCAAACATTAGATTCAATCTCGCTCATTGATGCCGTAAATTGTGCATCTTTTATAGACTGTCTTATCTAAGGACCATCAAATATGCCTGTATTCGATTTTTCCATGCTAGTTCCAGGAAATTTACGTATTAAGTACAAATTGCTTCAAAAGTCCTAACTCGATATACAAAGGTGGAAATATGATTTTCTCTCTTTTGAACTAAAGGTTTGTTGAGATTACGTTTTGTTTTCCTCGAACCATGACGTTCTTTAAGGACCAATTTTTGCTAACCCAATGCTGATCCTTAGCTCTGCTATCCCAAAGACATAAAAAAAAACAAGGATATTTTGTGTTTCCACTTTGCTGCCCAATCGACACAAATCACCCACTGGTGTTCTTCATATTTAATTTTTTTCAGGACTAGTGATATTGTTTCGTGTTCCTCTTTCAAAATGGTAGAATGACCAATTCCATATTTGTTACGGTCGTTCAAAAGAACATATTTTAAACTACGTTTTGAGCTATCAATAAAAAAAAACGCCATTCGTCTGATGTGTATTCCGAGAAACCCATTGCTTCTAAGAGTCTTTTTATATCATTACAGAATACCAGGTTATTTTTTGGAGAGAAAAAGGGTAGTAAATCCGTTTCTCTTTTACGATAAAATGTAATCTAAGTACTCAGTTTAAGCAGATTATTTTCTTTTAATCTGGAGGCGAGTAATTCTGAAGACTTTTTTAGAAGGTTCAAGTCTCTACATAGATCGTTCAGTTCTCTTGTTGATTGGAAAGTTGAGGCTTGTCTGCATCTGCTTCAAAATCACTATTGCTGTCCGTCTAGGCAAACTATTAAATAATGGAATGGGGATTTCATCTGAATGCCGTACCGGCCTCCTCGCTGAATTAAGATCGGGATATGTCCATTTGTGTCCATTGTTTCCCGAGAAATGCCTTTGATATTTACCATACAAAAATAACAGTCATCATAATGGTTCCTCGGTTGCCTCCAAACTGATGCTACTTCAAACTTTAGGCATTTTCTCTTTCCAATTGTCCACTGTCACAAATGTTCAACGCATGGTTTACACGCTAAATATGGAGCCCAAGCTTTATTTTGGTTTTCCAAGTAAACGCCGAAATAAGCAAGATAACACCGTTTCACAAAGGCAGAAATAGGTTTTCTGCTTTCTTTTAAAGTGTATTCGCCATACACATAACAAAAATGTGAAAGTACAACTGCAACTACACAAACTTAATTGCAAACTGAACCGGATACGGCAGATTCCGGGTAATATATATCGTTGCGTGTGAAAGAGTGGGGTTAGGCAGGCATAAAAGGTCTAAGTTGTAATTTTTATTGCCTAATATAATCTAGTATTAGGTACTACGTTTCCGTTTAGTCCTGTAAAGGTACCATTATTTCATTATTTGTTCTTTTTATAAAAATGAAAACCAATTAACCTGTATCTCGAGAACTAGAGCTGCCACAAAAAAAAACTAGGTATTTTTGAATTCAGCTCATCAAATATATCCAAAATCAGTTCTAAATTTTCCGGTGCCAAAAAAAAATAAAAAAATTGTTGTCCTGTGTTATATTTACCACATAGCTTTACGATGAAAAGTTAATTAGCCATCTCTGTACGAAAAATTTCTACTTACTGATTGAAATTCTTCGTACATCTCACAGTTAGGTTACTATATTTGGATGAATTTGAATATTGCATCGAACTGCGGGATTAGTTTTTTATTTCCTGGCATCCATATTATTTCGTGCCATTTAAAAATACCCCTCGTTATAGAAACTGTATTTAGAAAGTTAACGCGGATTTTCAATTAAAATCAAAGAGCATTCACCATAATAAAGGAAATAACGTATATAAAGAATGCTGAATTTGCGTAAAAATTTCCGTAATTCTCCTAAAAAAAAAAAAAAAAAACAGGGCACATACCCTTTGTTGTAACTAAAGCGCAACCCTAGCAAAAATCCTAACAATACTTTTAGTTCTCTTCCAATACTTTAAGTATAATGCTGTAAATTTTTTAAAACGTCTTCTGCGAAATCTCAACCAATCTTGAGTTTACCACCAGTCGCGTCAATATGTTTTCGACCCTAGTTGTTGGTTTACATATTTTAAATTCCTTTGTTCTATATAGTTGTAATTATCATCAAGAAAATTAATGTTACACTGTATGTTTACTTTGGATCTACCATCAAGTAAACAGTAAAGCATACTAATTTCTCAGACTAATTTTTGTCGACATACCTTATTGTCGATAATCTCGCTATCATCAACCTTGAGTTCGGTAGTTTTCTGTCTATTTTAAGTAACTTTCTTTTAAACCATCCACCTATTCCTCTCTCCTTTATTCCCTTCGCCTATGTAATCGTTCTTCATTTTATCTTTCCGCGAGCATATTCTCGATTCTTCTCTAATATGTCCTAATCTCCTAATAGCACTTTTACCCTTCAAATGATCCTTCTATTCTTTTAATCCTGTATAAGTGTCTATTATCCGATCCGAACTTTACTATTATTTCTTCATTTATGGTAATTCGTTCAAGTCGTTCTTGTTCAAACTGGATAGAATCCAAAATTGCTCTCTGTCTGCTTTTGCCACGAGTCTCTGAAGTCTTCCTCTCATTCCCACTATTTCATTCGAAGGCAGCATTCATTCTCTCCACATCTTCAAAGGATTTCTCTATTTCGCGTGCCAAAATTATCTCCTGCTATCTTTTTATTAAAAAATTTTGGAGTTTTTCTTCTCACAGGAACCCTGTATTATCTTACGCAACTGCTATGCTTCCACGATTCTCATCTCATAGTTTTCCGTGTAATACTTCCTTACTTCCCATGTGATTTTAGTAACTTTTGCTTTCCTACTAATTTATTCTCTCTTTCGCATCGTGATAGTTTTTTTTTACATAATGTTACCTAAAACGAACTCTACTCTTCATTCCTTTCTCACTATTTAATATTTACTGTTAGCCGTAAAAACGGTATGCTTATAACTTCATTTCTCTATTCATCACTTCGATTACTTTGGGCTCTCTTCCTCAATCGTTACTTTATACCTATCTCTTTTATTTCTATCATAAATGGGATTTTTGAAAATTTCTCGTTAGGCGGAAGAATAAACTTCTATATTAAAAATGTCTTGGAATCATTGAGGACAAACACGATACAGTAACTTGACTCTTGAAGTGAGATTTGTTAAAGAACATGAAATTTTAATATTTTCAGCGCAAGAACAAGCGTGAAATTAAGAATTTACAAAACCATTGAAGATCTTACATGTCGGCTTTACTATATAAAAAGTGAAACCATATCGCAAATCATACGTGAATATAATAACATTGTGCAGATTATAAAGCCAGGCATGATGAAGAGTTACTTGATGCGCTAGTTGTCATGTAGAAAATATAATCTTCATAAAGTGGAAAATTTTTGAAAGCGTCCAGTAGGAAATGTAATAATCGAGAACAATGAAAATTTTATCGGATTCCAGGCTACAAATGGAGAAATAACTAAAATATAATACTCCTAATGTAACAGTAATCGTTCGGAAGCGAGTTTGAACAATAGATGTTACAATACCAGAGGAAGAGATAATTAAGGAATATTGACAATTGAAAAAAATCGGTTATGGAAGAAACACAGCAGTGTTATTAGAATAGTTGTAAGAGCTATTGGGAGAATATCGTGAAGATTAGAAAAAAGCACCATTTGAAATGTTTAAACTATTTCTTCTAAGATTGAATTATCGACACATGATATTTTAAGATAACTCGGAGGCTGAGAACATTCTAATCAATTTTCTGCAAATTCCACGTGGAATACCGACTATTTCGCCAATAATTTCCGAAGATATAATACTAAAATAATACGATTTTTTCCTTTAACGGATGGAAAACACCTTACGTTTAGGCATATTGAAAAAACATTTTTTATCGAATGAACTGAAAAACAAATATTAAACAGAATACGTTCGAATAACAAACTCACTAATACATGGCAAAAAAAAACAACAACAACAAAAGAACGCCATGAAACCGTTTAATACAAAGTGCGAATTCAGTTCAAAATTAGTCTATTCACGTACGGTATTAAAAAAGCGAACGGGAGAGTACAGAGTTCGTTTAATAGGAGAGTGTTTAATGTTCTGTCGGGGGAAACAAAATGTTCAACATTTTTCACAAAATCTAACTAATGACCTTTTACAATGTTAATTACGAAAAAATCGGAAATAGCATATCGCTTTTAGTCTTTCGTTAATTGTGTAAAACATGAAATTGAGTAATAATGCGTCTAAGCAAAAACACCAAAAGATAATTGGCGATATCATTGTGAAAGTGTATATATTCCATCATCCCAGCTATTAGTTCCTTTCCACTTTCGATATCTGATCGAATAAAAATTTAACTGACTGCTCTTTTCCTTCCCCTTGTTCCTGGGTAAACGTCCTTGGTTGACGTGCCCAAAGAAAAATAATAATAATAATAATAAAAATAAACAAAAAAAATACTAGAATTTTGGTTATTATGCTTTGCTAGGGTTTATTATGATCATCAAAGAATACCCAAATGACTGTTTTATCTCTCTTATAATGGTGCAGTTAGTGGACTCTTTACTGAAACCTATGCTGCCAACATTGTCCTACTTTTATCTGAAAAATTTCGTTCCGAATTTCAACTCGACTTTACAGCCTTCCTTAATCAACGTGCCTTCTACCTCTCAAATTTAAATTTTTACACATCGCCCCTCCCCCCTCCCGCAATAATCTAGGTATAGTTTGTAATTACTTGGGCTATTATAGCACCTATACTTAATAGAAGTTACAAAAATCGGTGCAGTCTTTTTTTTTTTTTTTTTTTTGGGTTCGTCAACTTAGGACCTTTACCCAGAAACAAAAGGTGAGGAACGAAGTCGGTTATATTTTCATCCGATCAGAAATTTTATCTGTCCGGATGGTTTAACAACAGCGGTAGGGTGAGGTATAGCTAGAAGTACGGAAAGTATGCCTACACTATTTCAACAGATGCTCTACAGTTGGTAAGGCCGTGAACCCGCAAATACTTGGTTTTGTGATTTTTCCTGTTTTCAGCGTTTCTCAATTTCCTTCTTGTGTCGGCTCCGTTTTGGCCATAGCTTGCTACTTTCATTATGGTACTTTTTACTATCCTTTACGCTCTGTTAATAATAACCAAGAATGTACTCTAGACACTACTTTTCCGAAATCCTTTTCCTTATCTTCTGAACCCTTTCTATTCTAACTCAAAATTCCTATCCCTTGTGATACTATTTTAATTTTCTTTGTTCCTAATGCTAATATAGTTCCAATTCACAATCATTTTATTAATTATAATTCTAGTCGAATCAAAGTTTGAACAGCTCTCTGTAGAATATATGCTCCTTAAAAAAAGAAACCGACATAGTTTTCAACGCGTATAAACGTTTTTTTTTCATTGAAAAAAAGTCAAAACATGATTTTTGTTAAATTCGTTTATAAACATTTTCGAAGTTAAATGATGTATTAAGATCATTTTTATTTGCGTACCAAAATTGTGATTATAATAACCGATAGAAATTAACATTTTATGCAACTGCGCCGGTCTCAATAACACTTTTTTTCCATAACCGGTATATGGCCATAACCTATTTTTACTAGTTTGTATTTTTTAGCGTCTTTATAATTTTTGTTTTCTTTGTTTGAAAACAAATTCCCGGTACCTTTTCTGCTTGTTCTTTAATCATACAAACTACAATAAATTTACTTTCAGGTAACGGCCGTGAAATTTTTAACATTTTTTGAAAAAATTAAATTACTCTGTTATGGCATTAAAGAAAAAAGTCTTATTGGAACCGGTAGAGCTTCGGAAAACTATATATGCAATTTCTGTCAGTTATTAAAAAAGATACAACTTTTTTTAAAAATGTTCGGTTTGCCAACAAAGACATTGGCCCAAGAAGAAGGAAAAGAATGAAAAGCGGAATCAGATATTTATGCGATTAGATATGGGGGATAGAAAAGACTCAAGTGCCAGAATGACCGAAGGTGATGGCAAGGAGAAAACAAAAGATGCGCAATACGGAGTTGGAAGACCAATTGATAGAAGAGAGGCGTGAAAGGAAGAACGCTTGGAAGCGATACTGGTGCACTGAAACAAAATGTGATTAGCGTCACCTATAAAGTAAGAGGAAGAGTGAAGTGGACAAAGAAGAAAGGAAACTAGAGAGAAGCAAAATAAGGAAACAGAAAGCAAACTGTGTCCAAAGTGTAGGAGGCAGGTTGCAGAGCAAGTTGAACGCCGCATGGAGGGAAAATTGAAAAACCAGGGATAAGACGGTAAATTAGGCTGGATAAAGGGATGAAAGGAATCAGGATTTCAGAATGAGGAGGAATACCAGTTTAACCATAGTTTGAAATGAGCTGAAATGGAGAGGATATTAATATTTTGAGATGAAAAAACTCTGATAAATTCCCCCGGTAAAGGAGGATGAACGAGCTAGTGTATCGGCCGAGTTGTTACTTTCGATTCCAGAATTCCCAGGAATGCACAATAGGTCAATTTCGATAGAGTGAGAAAGGAAAATTTTATGGATAAGAGAACGTATGAGAAGGATTACGTAATAAGCAAGGGAGAAGGAAAAAAAGAGGAGATAGCTTGCAGGACACTGCGGGAATCTGATATAATAAGGACTTCATGATAAATTAGGGAAGAAGCATAAAAAAGGGCGGTATACAGGATAGAAATAGACTCGGCAGAGAAAACCTGAACAGAAGGAAAGAAGTTTGAAGATTTCAGAATAATTTAAGGAAGGATAGAAGAAGGCTGAGCCAATTCCATTGGGTCCTTTGGAGCCGTGTCAGTGAAGATCGCAAAGTAATTAAGGAAAAGAGAGCCAAAGGTACTTAAAAACTCTGATTTGACAACATGAAGAAGGAAAGGTTTGGTAGGGAAAGTTAAGAATAGGCAATTAATAGAATGTAGGTGTGTGTAAAAATTGAAAGAATAAATATATTGAGAAAACTGAGAGAGACGGGTTTAAATGAGAGATAGTATTGAAGTTTTGTTGATGTCAAATCGCCAGTTGTGGCGGATATCAGAATAGGAATTAACAAGGGAGGAAGAAGAAATAGGTAGACGTTTGATTAAAAAGTGGGAACCTAGATAGGATCTTTCGAACGAAAAGAGAAGGGATGAGAAATCGGGGATAGCAATAGACTTCCTAGCTCTCAGACAAAGACAAAGACAAACATTCTGGACACAGTCCAGTTTGCAGAGCAAGGATCTGGAGGAATTTCCATTGGTAAAACAACAATAATTAAGGATAGAATGAATAAAAGATTTGTAGAGCATTTGTAGAATGCATGGATCTCCATCGCAATTAGTTAGGGACAGGGACTTTATCAGGCTGACCCTTTGAAGGAAGACAGGTAGAGATGATTGATGTGATTATGGAACGAAAGTGTTCCGAAAAATACCTAAATATCAGAATTAGGAAGAGAGAGAGATTGCAACGTTATTGTTGACGAGACTAATTAGAGAAGGATTAAAAGGACGAAGAGTAAACACAGCAACAGAGAATTTAATAGATGAAATTGAAAGACTGATATTTGATAGTGAATTTTCTGATGATATTAAAGAATTTTGAGATGAGAATATCACCGGCATAAAAAAGAGAAGGGGAACTTAGAGGTATGGAAGCAGTATTGAAGAAGTAGATGTTGAACATAGTTTAAGGCAGGAGCCTTGTGGCAATCCGCAGAATACTAACCTGGTGTAGGTGTCGGAAGGAGTAGACAGAATAACAGTTCTACACTTAAAGAGATTACTAATGAGGGAAGAAATGTGAGCTGGTATATTAAAAGAAAGCATTATATCAAACAAAGTAGGGAGGTGGGCACTGTCGAAAGCCGCTGTGATGTCAGCAAAAGAAGCAACAAGAAATTCTTTACGGATGAATAACGAGTAGACGTTTAACAAAAACGAACTGATACAATCCGTGAGGCCGCGACCGGGGTGAAAACCCTACATGTTGTTGCATAGTAAATCATCATGAACAAAACAAGACACCTATTAATTAAACTTTCGAAAAGCTTTCTAAGGTAAGAAGCAAGAGAATTTGTATTAGAATGACGTGGGGAGGGAGAGGACTTGAAGGGCTTGGCCGTACTCCAGATACGAGAAGCAGGAGTGCAGCGAGAAAAGGAAGAGCAGATGTTTTTTTCGTCTTCAAGGAATCTAGCTTTAGCGTTGGCTCTTTTATGGTCGAGAAAGTTGTTGAGAGTGGAAAAGAACAGTAAGTTCTAAATGTGGATAAACGAAGGTCGAAAGCAGCTTTACAATCCTGGTTCCACCATAAGGAGGAAGACGTTTTAGAATTTTTATGAGCAGAAGTCCGAACGGGAAAAAAATATAATATCTATTCTATTCCATGTATCTATTCCTTTTTGCTGGGCTAATGATCTTTGCTAGCAAACCCAAGGGGGGGGGGGGCAATAAAACAAAAAAAAAAAAAAAGAAATCATATCGAGAGGAAAAGTATACAACTTCCAAATAAACTGATACAAAGACAATAAGAGAGATTCAAGAATAATCAGTATAAGCCGAATTTTTTCAATGTCTAATTTATAACGGGACACGGTCTATTTAATGTATATGTATATGTATATAAATTTAATATTTCTGGTTCTGAAAACTGTATAATATGTAATTTTAGAGACGACGTATTTCATATACTACAAGGATGTAATTATAGTAATAGTAATAGTCTATGTAATTACGATATAAAACAACTTGTACAAAATTATTTTAATGAATGTAACAAAAAAAAAACAATTGAGAAAATAAAATTCTAGAAAATTAATTATGTTTGCCAGCTACTTTGCCGCGGCATCGTCGTCAGAAAAGTACCCTCCCGTCTTCCGCAGCATGAAACACCAAGCAGAGCAGCAGCCAGTGCACTTCCCGTCCGAATCCAACGAAACATACAACAGTAACTTTACCATCTCAGAATTAAATTTCCAACTCAACTACCACATATCCAACACTGCTCCTGGCCCCGACTGTATCCACCCGTACATGCTAAAGTATCTCCCAATTTCCGGCAAACATGTTCTCCTACATATATTCAACCAAATCTGGAATTCCGGAAACATTCCGGCACAATGGAAATCAGCCAATATCATTCCAATACTAAAGGAAAATAAAGATCCTATTCTTCCCGGAAGTTACCGTCCTATTTCATTGCTTAGTGTCATTTCCAAAACGCTGGAGAAGATGGTTAATAGGCGCCTCATGTTTTTCCTAGAACAAAAATGTCTTCTATCTCCTAACCAAGCCGGCGGGCGAGAGGCAAGATCGACAGTCAGCCAGATACTTAGCCTGCAAAGGCAGATTTTATCGGCGTTTCATCGCCAACAGCACCTCTACGCAGTATTTTTCGATTTAGAAAAAGCATTTGACCGCCTGTGGCGTCATGGCTTACTACTAAAACTGCGAACGGCGGGAATCGCCGGAAAATTGGGTAAATACCTACACAGCTTCTTAGACAATAGAACGATCCAAGTTACGACTGGTTCGTTAACGTCTGAACTGATGCTGTTGGAAAATGGCGTACCACAAGGCTCTGCTTTAAGCGCAACCTTGTTCATATATTATATCAATGATATAACTGACTGCCTTGCCGCCCCAGTAATGTCCCGGCTCTACGTTGATGACCTGAATATATCCTTATCGTCCAACCATCCTATAAACGCTCAAAATTTACACAAGTGGTCCAATGATAACGGTCTGACCTTTTCCTTAACAAAAATAATATGTGTTGATTTCCACAGGGGACGCCAAAACCCACTTCCCAGCGTATTCCTGAGTCTAAATGGTTTTCCTATCCCAAATCGTCCATCAGTCAAGTTTCTAGGCCTAATATTTGATAAAAAACTTTCCTGGCGCTCTCACATAGCTGAGCTCAAAACCAAGTGCCTAAAATCTTTGTCTATCCTGAAATATCTATCAAATTACAAGTACAATATAAACCCAAAATTACTTCTTCACGAATCAATTACGGGTGCCAGGTGTACTCCTCAGCCGCTAAAAGTGTGCTAAGATCTTTGGATCCTATACATTCTACTGCCCTCCGGCCTATCCTTTCTGCTCATCCCTCTTCTCCAGTTATAAGTTTGTATGCACTGGCAGGTTGTCCCCCGCTGTCCTACTATAGGAAGTACTATAACTTTAAAGAATTGAGCACCCTCCTTAGTAGTACCAAAACCCCGACAATATCTCCTAATATGAGGTTTGGGAATGACCCAGTGCCCGAACTTTTTTCGGTTATGGGTCGTTTCCAAATCTTTTCAATCCCAAGAACTCTGCCAGACTTCGCAGCAACCGCACCACCTTGGAGTCAGCCAATCACAAACATCAACATATCGCTGACAAAATTTAACAAAGCACAATACCCCCCAAACATAGCACAAATAGCAACAAATATCATAGCGAGCTACACAGACCATGCATGCCTCTACATAAATGGAGCGAAGGCAATAGGTTATCAGTCACCAGCGGCATGCTCCTTCGAAGTGTCAGGGGCAGCAGAGTCAGTTAGACTGCATGATTGCTGTACAGCACTGGACGCTGAAATATACGCGATAGTCTTTTGCATCCAACACTATACCGATAGCAACCCCCAGTCCCAAAAGGCCCTACTCATAACTAACTCTCTAAACTCCCTTCAACTCATCTCGGGGATTAAATCCAACAACCCTCTGGTAAGGAAGGTCCATTACCTATTATACAGGTTATCAAATTTAAACTCCGAAATGTCCTTCCTATGGGTGCCGGCTCATGTTGGGATTCCAGGCAATGAGCGTGTCAATCGAGCAGCTCAGGCGACATTGTTCTCTCCAATGCCACACAACCCCCTCTTCCCCCTACATTGGCTCATTTATTTATGCAGCAAACTGGAGAAGAATGGCAACAGGAATGGAGATCTTCAAGTACGTTTCTCCGAAGCATAAAAACAACCACGGAGCCTTGGTGGCCCACAGACGGAGTTTCCCGCAGAGATTTTTCTGTCCTGAATCGTCTCCGAATAGGACATACAACCCTCTCGCACGGCTACATATTCACGAGCCAGGTACCCCCAAATGTCTGCCCCTTTTGTAGTCAACCGAGCGCCCCATCCACCTATCACCTACTTCTCGAATGCCCCTCTTTTGCAGTATCAAGATCCATGCACTTCACCACTTCCTCTAGTTCTACGATACTGTCAAACGCTTCGCCCGCGGTCGCAGCTGTATTAGCTTACATGCGGAGCAGCGATCTGTACTATCGCGTTTAATTCCCTTAAGTAGACTCCATGTGCTGTAATAGCCCCAGTAGTTAAACACGGCACATGGAAACCCTCATATACAATCTTATAAAAAAAAAAAAAAAAAAAAAAAAAAAAATTTATACATTTATATTAAGTAAATAGTAGAAATATAGTATATATTGTAAAAAACTGTAAAATGGAAATTAATATAATACCAGATACTTAATTGGGTGGGTTATATTAATTCCATTGTTGTAATAAATCAATATTTAGATTAATAATTAATAAATGTACCCTACCCGAAGTTTTGGGAATAGGGGAAAAAAAAGCAATAAGCAATCAACCGCTTCAAAAAAAACATTAAAAAATCAACCGTTTAAAAAATACTAAAAAATCAACCGCTTCAAAAAAAAAAACTAATAAGAAATCAACTGTTTCAAAAAAAAAAAAAAAAACATTAAAAAAACAGTAAGAAATCAACCGCTTCAAAAAAAAAAAAGAAATCAACCGTTTCAAAAAACAATAAGAAATCAACCATTTCAGAAAAAAAAACAAGATTTAAAATTTTAAATGGATAAATCATTCGGAAATTCCTAAAAAGTGAACAAACTTTACTATTAAGATTTGAAAAACATATTATTTCAATTTTTGTTATTAAAGAATCATTCATATTATACATTTTTTATAAAATAATAATGACACTGATTTTGGAGTTGACAGCTTCATGATCACAGTACACATTACTAACGTTAAATTTTAAAATGAAAATACAATAAAAAATATTCACAGTGTTTAAAATGTCTTTAGGGCCTTTAAAATAAACGTATTAGGTATAAACAGTAATCAATACGTTTTTCTAACTTACTGCGTAAAATTTCTTTTCAACTAGATTCGTCGATTCTTTTGCAATTTTATTCTTCTAGTGTATCCATTTCTCAGAGTCTTAATACAACTTAAAACTGCAGTCGACTTCTATAAGTTGCCTCATATCTTATAAGGAATGACCCAGTGGCCCTCTCTATTAACACTTACACTTAAAACCGAATATTCCACCTTACACACTTTCAGATTGAATATTACAGCGTCATGTAAATTTTTACTCCAATACGAGTAATGTAGCATTAGTTTAGAAATGAATGAAATAAACATTGACATACTTTTGCTTTGTACGGGGAGAAAAAACGCAGACAAAAAATGTATTACAGTATCAATAGTTTTTTAAATGATCTAAAAGTTTTACTAGAACAAATAAGTGTTTACTTTATTTGCATTTTTTTAACATTAGCGGAGAGCGGTTTTTCTTTGTTCTTTTTTTATCTACTTATTTTAAAATAATTATAGAAAATACAGTGCAACATTCTAAATACAAAAAAAAAAAATTATAATCCTCAGAAAAATTGATTCAATGCTTCTCTGCGAATAGGGTACAGAAAATGGCATTGATTTTTTTTTAATATAACTTCTTACGGAAATTGTTTCTTATAAGAGGCCGAAAAAGAAATACTGAGCTTATGGAGAATGTAACCCATCAGGGTGTGTCATACACCTTGATGCAGATTAAAATAGCAGTTTATAGTATATTGATCCGCGAATGAAAAATTTTGCGTGTTAAACTGTTCAAGAAATGACGTGGTGAAGCGTGAGATTTTACGTTTCTTTATGATGTAACACGGTGCCGATTGAAGTGTGCCTTATAATAGCTTATCATTTAGCAATTTAATTAAGTGACGTCTGCACGCATACTCCAGAACGCTTTTTAATTTTGTTTACAGTCGTACTGGCCTTTGTGACGCAACATATGGCGCGAATAAATGAGAAGCAGAAAGCGATTAACAATCTCTTACCTCTGGCTGATAAAAGGCAATGAACTTCTGCGTGCTAACTTTTCGCGATAAGCAAAGATTCTCGTGTACGTTCATTGTACCTAAAGGAAATAATTTGCGAATTTTCAGACAGTCATATATGTCCAGTCTCTATTAAGCTCGCGTCTAATACATTTGTCGTTGGTTACCGACTAAATTTTTAGGGATTTATCCATTTTAACCGACTCTCGGAGTTGAATTTCATTTTTTATAAACTATTACGTTTAATAAAGGAACGTTAGCCTCATCTAAAGGCGGATTTAGACTTCAATTTTACGAGAACAAAATCATTTACAAATAAAGAATGACATCATCGCTTGTCACAGTATCATTTCCAGTTAAAGTTTGCTCGAAATTACAATGAGAAAAATTAATATGTATACAGTCAACTTGTGAAATTAGAATATTCGAAATATAGCACTTTTTTCTAACTCACCTTATAGAACGGCAGAATAAGGAAAAAGTCTAGAACTTGTTAAATGAAAATTATAAAGAACGAAGTACCGAAAATTCGATATGACTCGTACGTAAACTTTTAAAAAAGTACCACCCAATGAAGAGTTTTTTAAAAGTTTACGTACGAGTCATATTGAATTTTCGGTACTTCGTTCTTTATAATTTTCATTTAACAAGTTCTAGACTTGACGAGTCAGAAGAAAACGCTATATTTAAAATATTCTATACATTCTTTAAGGTTAATTATCGCATTAACTATCCTATTAATGCACTAGTAACTTCATCACTACTGTCATATGATTTTCGAAGAGATGAGATATAAAGATAATGCTGGTCATAAGACACATTATTTACTACTTTCGTAACGAGTTCAACGGAATTACTTCTTATAACGAAAAGAAAAAATCACTTCAATCTTTTTCAAAAATCAGTTACCTGTGTTGTAAATTTAACAGATATTCTTCAAACTTCGCTGACTATACTTACACAACTATCGAATTGTAATTTTCTTGAAAATAAAACAATCGGCCATTGAATGAAATGATTAGATATAGTGCATCGGATGAAAATAATAATTGATCCAGAAGGGCGATTACGGTACCTTTGAAACAGCTACTGAAAGGCAGTTGGTTAGGCAGCGGTATTTCGTTTAATTCGGTAATCGAAAATATGCAAAATTATCATCAGTTGGCTGAGTTAACATTTAAGAAAGACGTTTTTATGTCGCTCGTGGAAAAAAGAAATGCCATACAAATAAAAAGTAGTCCAAGAAGTGCTGCACAGCGGAGCAATGACAAATTATGCGCCTACGATTTTGGATCTGGCGAAGGAAGAAGAGTTTGAATTTTTTTTTGAACGAAAGGAGAATCAGGCGTAATAGGAATTAGTCGAAATAGTAAGCAGAGAACTGAGTTCTCTCCTTCGCGCGACACTAATTACACCTAGGATGTTGCCTGACATACATTGTACTTTTATCGTGCACTGAAGTAAACGTTTGGGGTGCATTTTTTTTCTTTTTGGGGCTTATATGCAAGACAACCCATCGGTCATTATATTAGAGCAAGGTTAAATTACGAAATTTTGAAGACATTATAAATGAATACAAAATCCAATATAAGGCGATATTAGTTGTAGCCAAGAACGAACTCATTTTGCATGGAAGGTCTACTCTAAGATTAATCAATGAATTATATAATACTGTTTGAGTGTTTTTGTATCGGCTGCATTCGAAAAAGAAATGGTCCGCGTCTGCCAACTTATATCGATCATCCGGGTGTGGACAAAAAGGGGACTGACTAAACCCCTGCTTATACATAGAATATGGTAATCTGTTAACTCTAATCGTAACCGACATATCGTCACTATAAATTTCCTTTAAAATGCGCTTTCTCACTAATGGAAGATGATCAAACTTGATTAATTACGGTTTCAATTTGTCCGCTCACTAATCCAAATGCTTCCTAATTTCTCCGTTCAAATAACGATTAACTTAAAAAAATAGATACGATGTTTTCGCTTTCGGTTTTTGTTTTTTCTTTTTTTTTTCTTCGGTTGATACGCGGTACAATCTGCTTTTGGAGATGAAATTATTTCGCAGATTCTGTTGACTGCGTACTTCACAATTTAAACAAAAGTCAAAATTTACAATTTTTTTCTGCTTTAAATATTAGGCTTTGATTTTTAAGTACAATATTTTTCAAAAATAAAACGACTACACTAAAAGAAAACCTTGGAATCGATAATAACCCTTTTCTATAGAAATTTTTTGTATAGACTCGAAAAAACTATCTTACCTATAGAATAATTTCTAACAAACTGAACAGTGCTTAATTTATTTACTTTCAGATGGCATTGTATTTCTTGACATGTTGGTTATTTTAGCATATTTTTGTATCATTTTAAGGTATATTTATTATTTTCTGGTGGTAGCATGACTACTAAGAAAGTGATTAAAACCAAACAGCTTTAATAATGAAGTCAGAACAATTCCCATCAAATAACGTTTGATTTTCGAGTTAGGTTCAGTTTCTGAACAGTGTTCCTCATGTTGAAAACTGCTCTGTTATCTGAAGTAGAGCATTGATTGATTCAGTACTGATTAAAGCCTAAAGGCTCAACTGTAGATAGTCCATAAGAAAAGGCGTAGATTCTATTGGCTATGATACTGCCGTGTGTGGAAGGAAGTAAAAAATTACTAAACTATCTTCCGTTAACATTACAATTTATAACATTTATGGATCATCTTTGGTTTTGTCATCCAACGATCAATGCTCTTTTACTCTTAGGGTGAATATTATAAAGCGTACAGCCGGGGCGCGCTGTAGCTCGATACGACTAACTTGTGGACATATATATTGAAACATTGAATTAGTGTTCGTTGATAGTTAGTTGATGTTTCTGTATTACACACGATATACGCATACATACTTGTGCAGATACATATACTTGTTATTATACGGTATGAGTAACGAGTTAATTCTTCCCAATTTGGCATACGCTAAATAATGTGTGCATACTTATAGATCAAAGGAACGGTGGAATTCGGCTAATTAAAGGAACAACTAGAGAAGAGGTACTAGCAGGGATCATTACCAAATCTTGCATAGATATAATATCTTTATCAGATATTCAACAGATAAAGTAATGGCTGGTATTATAAAGACAAAAATCTCAGACCACCATATAGTTTGTGGCACACTTTGCGTAGGTAGAGACGAAGAAATGAAAAATGTTAGCAAACGTGAAATTTTTTTGAATGAAAATTTCTTAAAAAATAAAGTAAATGCTTATAATTGGCAGGGTTTGCTAGAGAAGAGAGGAGTTGAACAATTAGTAAATAATTTAAAAACACCATATTCGATAAACTTTATGACGGGTGCAAATTGACTAGACAGACGAAGGAGGGAAAGGAGATACAAGCCCGTTATTGCAGCTTGGATGAACAGGAAAATTTTGAACCTCATACATATTAGAGACCTATACTGGAAAAAATGTAAAGGGAATAATTGAAATAGGAGATGATATAAAGAACTGTATAAGCGCAAATTGGTAAAGCAAGAAATAAGACAAGAAAAAGAAAATTACTACCAACAAGAATTACAAAAATCGAATAATAAATGTAACTTATTTCTGATTTTCATAGGTCTGACTATAAAACTTTCACTATAGATGAAATTATAAATGCATGTGAAGGGTTTTATGGTGCGGATAGGATAAAGCAAATAAGATCTATTGGTATAGTTCCCCCATATGAGCCTCTTGATGCGGTCACAGATGAGGATTTAGATTTTTCTGATGATGGAGTTGATGGAGATGCCCCGTACACATTTGCCTGCCAGAATCTTGCGTACAGAGCTGAGGTTGTATTTGAAAATGATGACGAAGCAACTGAAGAACAAACATCCACATCTAAAAAAGTTCGCTTACGAGAAAAACATGGTAAAATAAAACCATCATCAAAAAAGTTCGCTTACGAGAAAAACATGGTAAAATAAAACCATCATCCTCAACATGGTCAAAAACGAAAGTAAACTGCTAGTCTTTACCAAAAAAAAACATCCTTTTTATTTACTATCAATATTAGATTTTTTTAAAAACACATATACGTCTCCATTAGATTATTTCGAAAAAATTTTACGGATAAGTTCATATATATCATGTAGTAGAACAATCAAATATTTATGCAGGACAAAAAGGAAACCATAACCAGAATGTTACTTACGATGAAATATGTTGTATTATTGGAATAATGCTTTTATCAGGTTATCAGCATTTGCCGAACAAACGAATGTACTGGCAAGGTGAACCTGATTGTCACGTCGATATTGTAGCAAATTCAATGCATAGACGTAGATTTGAAGACATTTTACGTCGCATACATTTGAATGACAATACTAATATAAATGAGGATAGATTCTATAAAATTAGATCAATGTTTGATATAATCAATGAAGCGTTCAAACAATTACCAATAGGAGACACACTTTCAATTGATGAAGCCATTGTGCCGTATTATGGACGTCATAGTGCCAAGCAATTTATAAAAAACGAACCAATACGATTCGGGTTCAAACTCTGGGCGATCGCCAGACCTAATGGTTTTATAATACACACTGAACCTTACTGTGGCTCCAGTACAAGATTACCAAACACAGGCTTAGGTCAAGGCGGTGATGTGGTCATAGGTCTAGTACTGTAATATACCTAATGGCACAAAATTGTACTTCGATAACTTGTTCACCTTTGTTCAACTCTTAGAAGAACTATCTAATCGTAACCTTGGAGGAACTGGAACCCTACGGCAAAATAGTGTAAGTAAAGTTTTAAATTTGACATCTAAAAATTAATTCAAAAAGTATGATAGGGGTTCAATTGTTGCTGTAAGCAATGGAAAATTGACGGCGATACGGTGGAATGATAATGCGGTTGTTACAGTTTTATCCAATTGTGATTGTTCAAATGCCTGACTTAGTATAATTCAAACACGGGTGGTGTGGACCTCAATAATCAGTTCGTAGCACAATACAGATCTAAGATTGGAATTAAAAAATGGTGCTAGCCATTATTTTCATGGACAGTTGATGAATGCTGTGTGCAAGGGTGGTTATTATTCCCAGAATTAGGTCATGATGTTTCATATCTTTAATTTAGAAGGCAAGTTGTCCTGTAGCTCCTAAATGCACATGGAACGCCTAAACTAAAATTTGGACCTTCCATATCGTTATCATCATTTGCATCCTTAGAGGCAATCAGAAAAGATACAACGGATCACATTATTGTCAAAGGGGAAATTAAATATAGGAGATGCAAATTATGTCAAAATCGTACTATATAATTTATGCGCCAAATGTAATGTACCTTTACACCCTGTTTGTTTTCAAATTTTTCATAATTAAATTATAGTTTATGTTTATTAAAAAAATTATTTTAAGTTACATCTTTTGTTTTTTTGTGGGATAAATTTATTTATAAATAAAGCCATATTTAGTTATTAAATTTTAATTTTTGTTGCACGCTGGTGCTCAGTGGCAACTTTAGTAGTTGCCATGTGATTTAACCCTCAAAATAATAATATTTATTTATGAAATTTCATTTTTCTTTTATTTTATAGAATAAATAATAAACTAAAAAAAAAAAAAAAATCAGAAAAATAAATTTTTTTTAGTTCTGAGCACTAATGGGTTAAGGAAAATTAGTGACCTATAAAAAAAATGTTTGAAAATATTTTTACCGAGCTAGAGAAGTGCGAATTTCGTAACGATACTACTTGGTGGGTAATAATAAAGAAACGTCTCAAAAAATGTTTTTTTTTTTTTGGTTACAGTAAGCTATTAAGGTATATAGCAGAAAAACTATTACCGACAAGGGAAATGGATTTACGGGACTAGGAAGTATGACAAATTATGTTTTATAAGATTAACAATAAAATTGTCAAGGTTGAAGAGGAAGTTCTAGTCAAATATTGGATAACATACTAAAGGAAATTAGAGACAAATGCAATTTGAACATGCGGAAAGACAAAATAAAAATTTGGTTGATAGCTTGATGCAAAAAACAAGAAATGAGTAGACGAAGGAAAGGAACGGCGATAGGACGGGGAACTGACAGGGAAAGTGAATAATTATAAACGATGTAAAAAAAAGAAAAGGCTTTTTGGTTCTTAGGTACTAATGTATGGGTGACTCCTTCTTTTAGTTGCATTTCTTTTGGCTTACGTGTAAATTTTGTTTTACGAAGTACAAATGTATTTGTTTAAAAGTTGAACGTAGTTTGGTGAAAATAGAAGTTAAGTGTAATTAAGTAATTCGTATAAGATGAATATGCTGTATTAGCTTTAAGATGTATATTTATGAATAAACGATATAATTATGTTGGGAACTCACAGACATTGCTTCGTGGGATCTGCAAATTATTTAAAAATAAAAAAAAACGAAAAAAAAAAAACCGGGGAATGTTTTATCTGAAGTCTATAAAGGCTAATAAGTAAGTCAAAGTATTAATTTAATAGATTAAGAAGCGCAAGCCTATAAAAATAGTTACATTCGACATACGAGAACATCAGCATTATATGAACTGCAAATCAGTCTAATTACACAAAGCGCGCATACACGTATACACACGTATATATAGAGACATTTTCAATAAGGAACACATTTTGTTTTCTAAATACGTACACAACAAATCCAACAGTGGTGCAGTTGTCGACAAACATCAGCGAGATAACTTCCTGTAATCTGTTACATATTAAGAACATCTCCGTATATGGTTGCACCCACAAACAAGTGCAACAGCATGACATTTCAGTGTAGTTTCGGAAACTAGCAAGGTTTTAGACTATTACATACCCTCCTGTAAGTTCGCACAAATATGTAAATAATGCTACGTTATCATGAATCGTGTAAGTATACGCTGTCATGAATAATGTTTCTTCAATGTTATAAATAATGAAACTAGCTTATGTGCAATGTGAAAACATCTACAGATACACCACATAAATGTGTATCCTTAAATTGTCCTGTTTTCGTCAACTTTTTTTATTTTACGGCGAAAAATTATGTCTTTGATTTATATAAGCAATGATAGCGATAATTCACCTTAACCTTTTCTCACTGCATATAACCGAATGGCATTTCATAAGAGGTCCAAATTTTGACTGTTCAAATATCGCTCTTTAAATCGTTTCTACTATCAAACAAATTTTCATTATCATCGATAGTGTTTACTAGAGTTTTTAGTTCTACCCCTTGTTTGAGTCTGTAAAAAAAAAATATACGTCAAACATGGCAACTTGAAAGTAGACACAAATTATACAACGCAAATGATGAATGCATTACTCATTCGGGGAAGATGCATAAATTTGATATTTTACTTTTTGTAATGGCAATATAGTATTTTTCCAAGAATTGCTACCGTCATTAACACTCGGTATAATTTATCGCGTTACCACTTACATCCTGAGCTATCATGATTAAATACTTCAGCAAATGTGTACGCAAATAAACATACATCAGCAGTGATACTCGCCACTTGAGTTGTACTCGTGCATTCAGTCAACCTTGTCCATCCTTCTGAACATCACGAAAGGGGTAAATTCTGTTTAACCGGTTGTCAGTAGTCATTGACGTTATTACTGTTCGGCATGGTTCATCTTGCGAGTTCACACATTGCCTTTTGAAGCATATACAAGCTAAACATGTAAACATAGAAATACATCGCAGTCTTAGGAACGTTTAATGTCGAAGTTGATGAATTATAGCGGTGGTTTTTCAAACGTACAAATGTACCATATAATTTAGTTGCTAAAACATATTCCTAACTATAATTTCATCACTGACTCTAGAGAGTATCATGTAAATCAAATCAAATCAAATCGTTTTATTATTATTATCAATACAATAATTCTTATCTTTACCGATTGCGGCGTTTCATGTGTATTATTGTAGAAATCCATTCGAAATATGTCTGCAAATACTTAGCTACCTGTAATTTGAGTGGAAATAGTGTCTTTACTGGAAATATAGCATTTTCCTCAAATTGCCTGTTAAAGCAATAAAAATTCCATTTCTCCTCTACGCTTTCATCGTTTTAGCTGAAATACACTACAAATAAAGGCGAAGACTTCATAGCATCCTTTCATATCAACTTTAAAAGGTAACATTGAAAATTACATATGCATAATGCACAACCATTTTTTCATTAAATTTTATGCACAATGACAAATATGCACATCAAAGATAAGTACTGGAACGAATTATTAAGTTATTTTATGTTTTCTTCAGTATACGCTAAATATACTACAAAACTCATTATCATTCAATATATAGTTCGCGTGCAAAATTCATGTGTACAGGCATAGAAAATGGTAACTGATGCAGGTCATTAGTTAATTATTTTACTAATTTTTCATACATACTAATATTCACGTATGTTATCATATTAGTAAAACTTCGTAATTTAACTTACTCTGATTTATTGCGTAGCAATACACCAACATCCATGTATATTCAAGATTATTTTTGCTTTTCTTTCTTGCTATTTTACACCTAGTCTTATCAACTATTTGGCAATCTATGGAATAAGTTAAAATAACATGAATAAGCAACCCATCCAGTGAAGGATGCCAAAAAATTAACTTATGTATATCTATACACAAAATGCATGCACACATGCTGTTGTTTCTCTCGGACGCATACATACGATACACACACGCACCCGCACCCACGCCAACAGATACACCCTCACACATCACGCACACACACATATTATTTATACATTTATAATTTATATGAGATCTTGAGGTCGTTTTATATTCAGCCTATGTTCCTCGCATAGGTCACTCTGTAATTCTTTTGTTGTACTATTAGGATGTTCTTTCAATCTGGGGCAGCATATCGTCGAGCAGCAGTTTCTATTTCATTCTTTACAAATTTAACTCCGAGATCTTCATGGATCGTGATATTGGTTATTAGAATGGAGCAGAGATGATCGCGCGTAATAACTTATTCTATACTCTTTGCATAATTGAAATGTTGCTGTTTTTGCCACAACTCCATAATTGGCAGCCGTATTGCCAAACTGGATTAAGAATTTGCTTATAAAGTAGCAGCTTGTTTTCAAGAGATACTATTGATCTCGATGAACGTAAAACAGCTCCATATGAAAAACATACACGCACATCAAGTAGAAAATGGAAACAACCTTTTAGTACAAAACTTGGTTATCGTGTCTGATTTATTTCAAATATTCGGTCAAGCTCGCACACTAAAAGATTGCAATTGATACGTGAAGAAATCTGCTTCAAAGATATGAAGTGAGAAGTAGTAATAATATGAGATCAACTTATACAGATGGTACTGTGTAAATTGTACAACATGTAACAACGTATTATAATGATAAGGGATGAGATAAAAGCATGGTGAATAATGGAAGAGAAGGCGGATGACTTGCACCCTAATGTAAAGTGGGATAAAATTAATACGTTCAGATAATTATGATAAGGACCTAATGATGTATGTTACGAGAGATCGAAGTTTAAAAGAATAATTATTAAAATAATACACGTTTCATACCTGCGGAAAAGTAGAGAAATGCGTGAAAACGAAGCAGTCGGTAACATAATTGGTTTATTTGTTCGTTCATCGGAAAATATTTAATTGGAGATTAATAAACAATAGAAATAATATCGGTAACAGGAAATAATACCATTGCGCGCGGTTGGTGTCACATGCAAAATTATACATGTGATAAAAATTCGAAAGAATAGAGTAAAGGAAAAAATTGAAAAAACGGTGTTTACGGAAAGTTGGCCTATAGTTGAAATTTCTTGATGGTTAAAAATGAAAAATAATTTTTTTCACAGGATTGTAAGGACATCGATATGACTCTGCATCGGAAGCGCGTGCATGTACCGAAAGAACCAGCGTATGCGCACAGTGATATGTATGGTTTGAACAATATGTCTAGAATCAGTGGCATGTCAGGGGGGATAGGGGACATCCCCCACCCCCAAGAACCAAAGTCTCTACGAAAAAATTTGTTATAACAGAGAAGCTTAATTGATGCTATAAAAGATTTGTATGAATTTTACCTACGGATTTTAACAATTAATATTTAATACTATTTTCTAGTAAAACTATTAATGTTCTCTTTTTTATTCCATTTTAAAGGTTGCCGATCTTTTTTACCTTTTTTATTTATTTTTAATTTTTATTTTGTAATTTTAATTAAAAATAGAGTTCAGTGAGAAATATACTCGTATATATTTAAACTTGCTCGCGGACAAATACGATTCGGATCGGATTACTAACAAAAATAAAAAATAAGTAAAGTCTACTAAAAATACTATCTTTCTTTTTTTTCTTTTTTCTTTTTCTTTATTTTGGGCTCGTCAACCGGGAATCTTTACTCAGAAACAATTAGAATAGGAAGGAGTCAATTATATCTTGACAAGGTTAGATATTGTTAGAAGAAAGGAACAAATAATGGGAACAATCTGTGAAGAGGGGAAAAAATTTTCCATCGAAGAGGGAATAGTGGTAACAGCGAAACGTTAAAACTAGAGGGAATAATTTAATTTTATTTGTAAAATTAAGTTAAAAATAGTGACGGAAATGAACAAGAGGGTTAATTAATTACAAAAAAAAACAAAAAAAAACTAAGTGGATGGGCTTTTGGGAAGCAGTGAAGAGAGTCGAAGTTTATTCTTCGTTACTGGCATACGGTTTTAGAATTCATCTGTCCATTGGGTTTATATATTTGTAAGAAGTACAGCATGTCCATATTTGTACCGGCGCGTATATCACTGAAAATTATTTAAAAGCAATGCAAGCGAAATCTATTACAAGTTCGTACAGTGCTGCGACATTTTCGGTTAGTATCAGCTGTAACATTTGGTCAAAAATAGGAAAGCTCTTTTATGGATTATTATAATTTTCAAAAACTTTTCTAAGTGCCAAGTAGTTATTTGATTTATCTTGGAGCGTTAATGAAAGACACAAGTAAAACAGAACTTAATATTAGACGTCATATACAGCTTAGACGACTTGCCATAACGCAGCTATCAGTAATACGGATAGATATAGAGACGGCATAAAAAAAAAAAAAAAATGTTTCAATATTTTGATACGCTTCGAAAACATGGGTGATCAATAAATCAAATTTGATTATTGCTTCTTTATCTATGACTGCGCTTTTAAATTTCTTCTGTACAAGCTGGATGCCATTTACAATTTCTGTCTTCGTCTCAGCTTTGATTCTCCTAAATCATCCTCGATACCTACACTTCCTGCCGAATCCAAAACGCCTCCCCTTTTAATTCGTAAATCATGTTTAGGCTATCGATTATTTTCTCAACCTCTTTCGTTGACCTCCCTTGACTTATTCCTTCCTATCTTTCCATTTTACAAACCTGACGCTTTACTCTTAAGAAAATTCCTATTCTATTTCATACTTTTTTTTTTGCGTCTTAGTTCTTTTTCGTCTTATACTATTTTGACTAATAATCTTTCTTTTTTTTTCTTCGAATTCACCGCTCTTTCCTGTTCTCCCAAATCTCCTTTCCTCTTTCTGCTAAATCTCTCGCCAAATCTGTAGTCAAGTAGGAATTTCACAGTACCACGGTTACTGCCTATCATTATAGGTAGAGTAACCGTTAGCTGAATAAAACTCAAATGCATTCTTATTCATATTAAATAAAGAGTTTACGTTTATCGACTGAAACCTTACCAGATATCTCTCTGCAGAGCTCACGCGAGTGCATATGAAATTATAATAATGCTTTTGTAATAAATGGTGAACTATATGAATTGTCTCGCGGTGCGTGTCACTTTACGAACGTTACCGATCGCTTTTCATTTAATTATTCATTAAAGTGATTGCAAACATTTCCTAACGAATAATAAATACCAGTATAGCGGATTATGTGTACGATCGTGTCTTTTTTTAAACTGTACCATCGCCGAAGAGTTTGATTCATTTTCGCGTTTGCCATTCAACACGGAATTGACTAGTTTAACCGTGAGAGGAACGTTAAAAAAAAAAAAAATTCTTTCGCAGCTTAACAAAGAAGTCATTTTTTAAAACATGTTTGTTAAAATGGATAGCCCTTCGGTTTCATTATTTTTATACGGACTACTGGTAAGAATCATATCAGATATATTTTTTCATTGTTTTTCCCTTTTTTTGAATATTCTTTTAAAATTGATTTGAATATTTTGAGCCGCTTCGCAAACAGATTTAGAAGTCGAGTAAGTACGTTTTTTTTTTGTTTCATTCCTTCATTACAAGAAGGTTTCTGCCATTTACAGCAGTAGTGTATAATCTGCAGTTGGCCAACGCCATTTCTGTGGCCCATAGTCGGTTTGAAATGGATGTTTACTAAAAAGTTGGAAAATGCAGTACCGTTTTTCTGTAAACCGAATCATGTCGATTCTCGAAATATGCAAAATCTACTTAGAGTAGTAAACCTATTTTTTATCATTTCTATTTAATCAGTTTTTTTCTTCTTTAATAATACGTTTCGGGTCTCACAAGGTATACTGCCCGTTTGTGCGTGTCCAACAACACTATTATCGTTTATTCAAAAATATGATTACAAAGCTTCTTAATACCTACTTAACATTATACACATTACACGTATCATACGATTACACTTGACGAACATCCGTCTTAATTATATACATAGATCGATTCTCCACCATTTGCTCTCATATATACAATTAAGAACTAACTTACTGTCCCTTATTTATATGTTGTCAATCAGCCGCTGCTTAATTATTAGTTGCCAGAGTCCTATCTCTGTGTTCATTAAATCTTCTCGAATTCGTACCAGCAATTTAATTAATACTGCCCCATCCGTGCTGTCTATCTTACTATTTATCCCTTTTGGTCACGTATAGTACACTTCCCTATGATTATTCTTAGTTGCTATTTTCGTCAAAGATAATGGAGTATTATTAGTCGTATACTCAAGCAGTCGATGATAATAATATAACGAATCTTTGGAGACGTTCCTTTTTTCTCTCTCTACCAGCTAATGTTACTACTAACCTGCTCTTTTTTGGCGATTATTATCTTTAAGCATCTCGTTTGCTGATTACTAATCCTATTTATTATCGTACTCTTTGCATTCTCCCAAATTAGAATTCCACATCATAAGATTCGTGACACGAGACTATAGCGCTAAAGTATACACGAAGACCATCTTATATTGGTATTGATTGAGCTGATATATATATATATATATATATATATATATATATAATGCTGGGATCGTTTGCCTAATTTTGTTTGATAAATTTGTAATATGCTTGCCTCAAGAGATAATATTCTGTCAAAAGTTAATTCAAGGTATTTAATCTCATCCGTCGTTTCCAGCGGAATACAACCACAATTCAAGGTAGAAGTCAAACAGTTGTGTAAGCAACTATTGCTATGCATTATAATATAGGGTCTGTGTATATCTGCTGGATATATATGTATATAGAACCTTTGATTTTTTTATATTAAAAGTTAGGTATTTGTCATGTGTGCCCACCTATTCATAGTATCAACATCCTCTTGCAACAGTTTTTCAGCCACATGAATGTCATGGTGCTCAATTACGAGTACTATAAGCATATACAGTCGAATTTTTAACATATTTGTGAAGGGAGTTGGTGTAAATCAGAAATAGCAACGGAGCTAAAATGCTATACACTTCTTAATGCAGTTTCCTCACTACTTGGTTCTCCATCAATTTTCACTACTCTCGCTCTATTATGTATGTAACTTTTAAACCATTTATTTCGTCTGCCTATGATACCAATACCTTCCATATCCCGCAACAGTATTTGATGACTCACCGCATCAAATGCTCTTAACTAATGTCTATAAAAATTATAAGGAATCCTAATTAACAGTTTTTTATTGATTCTGTTTGTTAATGCTCTTAACAAGGAGACTGTCGATTTCTCTTCTCTAAAGCCGAATTGGTTATTGTGTAGTAGATTATTTCCCTCCGGATAGTTTCTCTCAGAATAGCTGAAGATATTGGGCACAGTGTTCCCTTTATTTTACGGACAGTTTGAATAATTTAAATTTCTGCGCTTGTCATTTTTTTTTTAGTTTCGATTGTGTATATGCGGAAGTATTGTTCTTATTTTCACATTATATTCTTACGGAATAAAACGATTTTGACTTAAATTACCGACCACAGGTTACTTAAGGTTATATTAAAACTTAACAGACGTTTATATAATAAGATAAATAGTAATGAACGATACAATAAAATGAATCCTACGATATATTGAAATTAGTTAATAAAATTCCTCGAAAAGCAAATAATCTAAGAACTTACAATAGTAATGAATGTATACAAGATCTCGAGAAAAATAACCAACAGGTCGCGCTAGTAAAGAGTGATATAACTAACTTACAAAATCAAAAAGCTGCCTTAAAAAGAATAATGAAAAAAGGAATAAAAATAAAATCGAACTAAATTTAATATCCAAATTGATAAGAAGTAAAAACTCGATAAAATGGAGATATAATTAAAACAACGTTAGAATGAAATACAAATATTACAAACAAACAACTTAGTATAGGTGTCCTCCACGGAATATTTATTTCGGTACTTTAGATGGACAGAAATATTCGACAGAAATGAAATAACTAATAGTCGAAACAGCCGAACAAATGCGAAGAATGCTAGGCATCATAAATAAAGAAGAAAAAAAGTATAATATGAAAATAAATACAAATAAAACGAAAATAACGAAGTTCTCCGGGTGAAAAAGTGCACAGATTCAAATACAAATAGAGGGACAGCGACTAGAATACGTTAAACAATATAGATACACACTTAGGGGTAAACTGAAGACAGACGTGACGATATAGAAATAAAATCCAGAATAGCAATGGCCAGACAGGCTTACGGGAATTTAGGAAGAAATAATAACAAATAAGAAAATGAATATAGATACGAAAAAACGCGAATATTACGGTGCTATGTGCGGTCCGCAATGCAATATTCTGCCGAAACCTTGTAAAAAAAAATTGGCGCCGTTGAAATGTGGGCATGCAGGCGTATGCTAAAAATCCCGTGGACGGACTTCATAACAAACCGTCAGGTGACGAATAGGTATAAATTATCAATTATATGACACGATATAAGAAGAAAGAAAATTGCATACATTGCACACAAAATTAGAGAAGAAGGCTTATTCAATCTGGTCACAGAAGGGAAAATTAAAGGAAAAGCTCTAAAAAGGAGAAGGGGAATGGAAATGATGGATACAAACACAGGAATTAAATAATAATTAGCCGGATGTAGGAATTTATAACGTTCGTGACGTTCAACCTCCCTAATTGGAGATGCAACTATAATGATGATGATGATGATGATACTATATGAGTACGAAGAAAAAAAGAAGAAATATAAACGTAACCTCGAAAAGCGAATCTCTGATCCAGAACCTGATTTCTGAACTTAATAGTTGAAGATCCAATAAAAGCCCAGTTCATGACGATATCATAAACGATAACATTAACACAGGAGGGGGGGGGGGTAATTTAATTAAATTCTTATTAATACTTTTCGATAAAATTCCAAAAACAGCCCGTCCCCGGAGGAATGGAAATATTCAAAAATAGTAAGTTTTATTATTTGAAAAATGATGACCACCATCGTGAAATCGAGAAAAATCTTTTTAAATTATTTTTAAAGTTATCATAAAATAAGAAAAAAATCTTTTTTTTAGAAATCCGACAACCGATAGATCAGGCTGGCTTTTGAAAGACTTCTCAATAACGGATCACAATAAATTAAGTTATAACGAGTATGAAATACGTCTACGCTTAGCCCTGATAAATTATGGCCAAGCGTGTTTGATTCCCTAAAACATGAATGTATTTTTAAAGCATTGCATAACGAGAGGAAGGTCTCAGAAAATTTTATTATAATAATCGAAAAAATGTATGGGAGGTTGACGCATAGTAACAGATGTTGTTAAAGGTGAATATTTTATAATTTGATAAATAAGTTAGACAGGGATCTCACCGATTTCATTAAATTGCATATGGGAACAAATTGTTAAAGAAATGAACTGGGAAAATAAAAGAATAAATATAAATAAAAAAAGAAAATGTTAAACTTAAAATTCGTCGACGATGGATTCTTTCCAGAGCTTGTTTATTGAAGGTTGCGACTCCAATAATCTATCGGACGTAGCGAATGAGAATAGTCCAGGGGGTCGCCGAGCGAGAAGATGAGGAAAGGAAGACACGAATTTAGTAAATGATATAAGCTTAACGAATGCTGTGAGTGTTATTTTTCAACGGCAGGCTGTGTACCTCCATATAGTAACAAGTGGATTTCGTCAATTGCCTGAGGATTGTAGCAGATAGAATTAAAGTAACAACTAACAGGTCGATAAACTGAATTAGGCCCCCAAAACGTTTCGCCATAAAAAATAAAGTAAACTGTTGCGAAGGAAAAATGAACTGTGTCAGCAATATCGTCCGTATGAATTAACGAGGGACTTTTAAACCCTAGTTCCAGTCCTAAAGCAAAACAAACAGGTTTAATCTCAAAAATGTAAAAAAATAAATGGGAATTGAAGACAAAGTAAAAGCTACATGTTTATTATACTTAAATATGAAAATGAAATTGACATGTGTTGGGCACTGATCGTGTTCTGAACTTACATGTATATTTTATAAGAGTACTTTTGTTTGTGATTTAAGTAAACGTTTTTCTTTTCGTTTGTATGCGCTTGGCAATGGTCATTTTCGAAAATCGGGATTGCAACTGAGTCTTCATTTACGAAACATTTCTGAGCAACCAACAACGGTTAATGTAATTTCATCAAAATCGTATGTTATCAATACCATCTTATTCTGCCGATCCAAAGTTCTCCTGAACTGCCGACGTATGATTACTACTTTAAAACTATACGTTCTGATAACGTCAAAATCTATACTAAACGCGGTAAACTTTTGGAACTCGTATTGGCCGACGAGTGACAGTACAGAAGAAAAATTCGTGTTCCCTCCTCAGCTATTGACCATTGTTGAGGCTTGTGATTCTTGGCTTTGTATTGTAAATTATATTAGATTTCGGTTCTTTTAATTATCCTCTAGTCTATGAAACGGAAGTTTAGAAATAATTGAGCTTTATACTGAAATCGATTTAAACGACCTGATACATGTTTTTTACACGTTCTCGATAAGGATGGAAAAAATTTTGCAAGTTGAACGAGAAAATAAGCGAAACGGACTGGATATCGATTAGCACTACAGTATTTTACTATATCCGCCATTAACGATCTCATCATGTTCGCTTTGGATTTTATAAACGTCGCGATTCGATGTGATCATTCGAAAATTACAAAATTGCGTTTTTTGAAAAACTAATTAAAAGCAACATTTCATCGTTTGTTCTTCAGATGTCGCTTTATTCTCCGCATTCAAATTCATTTCAGAGAAATAACATTTTGCTTTAATCTGTCTTCTTAACACTGGAAAAATCGCACAGTGTACGCATCGGGCGTGGCATTTTCTTTAATTACTTAGGCGCTGCTATCTTTATATTTTGTCAGTTTTTTTTTTTTGTTGTTTTATTTGTTTTTTTGTACCTTTTTAATTTTATTACATCGTGTAGGAGTTTAAATTCCAGTGAGCTTTGTTCACCAGGAGTCGAAATATTTGAACATCATTGTATCGTTTTTTTGTTTAACCGTGTTCAGCATTGCTTTTAAAATTATTCGTTTAACTATGGGGGAGCGGTTCTGCTTGTTTTGATACTTTTCGTCTATTTTTAGTCTCTCCGTTTTCTTCCTGTAAAATTATTGTTTGGCCTTTTATATTACTTTTGCGTAAATTTTCTGTAAAATGAAAGATACAATTTCATTTTAAAATTCGCTTTGTTATAGGAGATCATGAAAAAATTAAAATATTATCAGCGGATGCAAATTATCTGGTATTGCAAAGGTTGATGCTGTAGCAGAAAATATTCTAAACACGCAGACACCGAGCAACAATAATAGAGAAATAACAAAAATTTATATCGAATATGAAAATTTGGCTTGTGCAATTTTATGCGTAATACTAAGAGCAATATTAATAAAAATTGAATTAATCGTCTTTCTAAATTACTACGCGTTGTTGAACGTGTAATTGACAAAAATTATACAATTTTAAAAAGTCGAATTTATATAGACCATCTGCTCCTTCAATATTTAAAATGCGGAATACTCTAAATATTGACAATTTATTGTTTACATATTTTTTTTGGATAGCCACCTTTCGTCCCATAAGCACATTAGTCATATGCATATATGTGTCATCATTTAAGCGGCTCAACTTTATACGAACTGAAGAGATGATCCTTAGATTCTGCTTATGTTTTATGAGCCCTGTATCCATCCCATTCACTGCTGCTCTTTATACACGGTAACTCTTCCAGGTCTGCGCTTACCAAACTTGACTGTGTCCAAAATAACAAGTGTGTCTCCAGTATGAAGTGTCAGCCTATCGCAACCTATTCCTTTTTAAGGCATGCGTACGGTATCTGTAAGCTGGTATTTTCTCATGTGTTATGAAATTAGTTTTTCAAACCCAATTATCGAAATTTCTTTTAGCTTTAAATTTGAGATCTGCTGTCTGACCGTTTAATATTGCGACTGGAAAGCTATGAAGCCGTGTATTACTCGTATAAAAACAGAATAGTCTAAAAGATAATTGCTATTTTGGTCATGGTCGTAAAGTGTAATGCGTTATTTCTGTCATTTTATTTAAGGAACATACGAGTAATTTTATTTTATAGATCCGTATAATAAGAAATATAACGAACATTCAAAATACAACTGCGCGCGTTAATTTTTTTTTTTGGGGGGGGGGCTTACTTCGGATAATACCGATGAGGCAAATGTATTTGTATTAGAGTAGTACAAATTTTATGATGGTGAGGTTGAAATGACCTATCCAATAATGTTTTTGGTGTCAGATCATCCTTAACATTAATTGCGGTTAATTAATACAAGTGTATATGTTGCTCACGGAAATTAATTTCTGTAACGGTAAAATTGTTAAACATTTGAAAATTCTTAATTACACTAAGTCTCTTCTGCTGAGCAGTGAAAATGGAGATCAGTGCTATTACATCCAGCTAAGATATGAGCAATCGTATCGGGAAAGTTACATTTAATACAATTTGGCGAATCAGCAATTTGAAATCGGTGTAGATAGTCTTTAAAATTTCCGGGACCAGTGAGAAATTGTACGTTAAAAAGATTTGGTATTTAATTTATATTGTTCATTCTATTTTTAGGGAAGAAAGTTTAAGTTATAACACTGTTATTACAATTGTCCCACACGGTCTGATATTGTGTTACTTAATAGTCATGTAATAATCTTTTAAACTGCTTTACGTTAAAGGTTTTATTCTCATAGGTAAATTGACCATTTTCGTAATATGCATTACTGAAGTCAAGCGAGGAAATAGAAGTATTATTTTTAATGCAAAATAAATTTATGTGTTTACTAATTTCAAACTGCAGTGGCATAATTCCAGCTGTAATCACGGACGTTAAATAACTTACTGTTTTATATGATTTAATTAATTTAATGGCTAGTAATCTTTGATAACAATTTGTTAACATTTTTTGAAATATTTTAAGTTTGTCCAAAGAAAAAAAAAAAAAAAAAAAAAAAAGTTTAATCATATCTGCGTAGATTATGCTAGTACATATATAGTAGGTTTGGTAACATGACTGTCTTATATAAAACAATCCCTTTAGTATAATTTACTTTACAATTATTATTATAAAGTTTATTAAAGTTAAACAAAAATTTAGTTAACTTATTTAATATGATAAAGTCTAGAAAAAACTATATTCCACAAATACGGTCTCAGTACAGATCCTTGTAACACTCCCGTCACAATAGGATATTTCTGGGTACACGATCCGATATTAATAAAAGTAAATCTATTATGAAAGTAGTGATTTAATATAGTTAATAAGTTATCGTCTAAGCCCAAGTCGGATAGCAATACAGTTAATTTATTTAAATTTATACTATTAAAAGCTTTAGTAATGTCTACGGTTAATAGGCATACGTTGTATGATTTTTGTTTATAACATTTAATAGTATGTAAAACATTGAAGATAGCCAACTCCGCCGAATTGTTTTCAAGAGCTCCATATTGATCATTATTAATTACGTTATTTCTGCGATTGAATTCTTTTAATTTACTTAATATACATATCTCATAGATCTTGCTAAAATTTGAGAGCAAATATATAGCTCTTTACGAACAAGAGTCAGTTAGTGGTTTATTTATTTTAGGTAATATTACAGTCTTAGATATTTTCCAGTGATCCGGAAAATATTTATGCTTAAACAATAGGTTAATAAATTATGACAAAAAATAAATTTCAACACTTTTTTAATAATTATATATATAACGCGTAAATGAACACTAGATAATTAAGTGGCGCCTATAGTCTGATTTTCGGTTGCTGGGGGCTATATGTAAGTGTAAGTAGTGATAGGCGGGAGAAAGTAATAATAAAAATGGAAGATATTGTAAATCGATGTGTGCAAAAATAATATCACAGTTAACATTATAGTGTGTTAAGCTTACAATAAAGAGCTAATTTTACTGCGGACGAGGTTTTTCTTCTTTTTTCAAATCTCAAATCTCATTATATTATTATCAGAAAATACGGAAACTACAATATGCAATTCTAGAATAAAGGTGCACACGAAATGCCGCGGAGACCGGAGTACTCGAGTCACGCGAATTCTAATTGCACCTTTGTACAGATTTATAATTATTCCTACTTCATTCACCTTTCACTAGTTCTTTCAGATACTTCGCTGTTAGTTAGTTCTACGGATGTAAATAAGTAAACTTAATAAAATAGGAACTGGAAGAAACTAACAGGACGAAAAATGCCGGCGATTAAAACTGTTACTGACAATTTGACCTCATTATGCGGACTGCTTATGTAATACTCTTGCCCGAGAGGATTAAGTTAGTCGATGTCGTAATATGCTTAAAACTACACCGTAAAATGAACGCGCGCAGCTTTACTTTGAATGTTTGTTATATTTCTTATTATACGGATCTAGAAAATAAAATTACTCGTATGTTCCTTAAATAAAACGACAGAAATAACGCATTACACTTTACAGCCATGACCAAAATAGCAATTATCTTTTAGATTGTTCTGTTTTTATACGAGCAATACACGGCTTCATAGCTTTCCAGCCGCAATATTAAACGGTCAGACAGCAGATCTCAAATTTAAAGCTAAAAGAAATTTCGATAATCGGGTTCGAAAAACTAATTTCATAACACATGAGAAAATACCAGCTTACGGATACCGTACGCATGCCTTAAAAAGGAATAGGTTGCGATAGGCTGACACTTCGTACTGGAGACACACTTGTTATTTTGGACGCAGTCGAGTTTGGTAAGCGCAGACCTTGAAGAGTTACCGTGTATAAAGAGCAGCAGTGAATGGAATGGATACAGGACTCATAAAACATAAGCAGAATATAAGGATCATCTCTTCAGTTCGTATAAAGTTGAGCCGCTTAAATGATGACACGTATATATATATATATATATATATATATATATATACATATGACTAATGTGCTTATGGAACCAAAGATGGCTATCCAAAAAAGTAGTGAAAGGAGCCTTGCAAGGGGAAATATAATTGCGATTTTACTGATACTGAACTTAATTTCCAACTCATACATCATACGCATAATAGTTCTCCTGGTCCTGACGTTATGCATCCGTAGGCATTGAAATATTTATCACCTTCTGCAAAATCCTACTTAGTGTATATATATATAACCAGATCTGGACGGCAGGCTCTATTCCGCATCAATGGAAAATAGCCCAAGTTGTTCCTATTCTGAAGCCAAGCAAAGATCTTCTTCTCCTTCATAGTTACCGGTCCATTTCTCTCCTACTAAATGTGATATCCAAATACAATGGAGAAAGTGCTGAACAGACGTCCCGTCCATTTTCTTGAGCAGAATAATCTCCTTTCATGTACACAAGCCGGAGGGCGTAAGATGGGATCATCTACTGATCATCTCTTGAGCCTACAGCAGCAAATTTCAACAGCATTCCACCGCCGACAAAGCGTACATGCGATATTTTTTGACATGGAAAAAGCGTTTGATCGAGTATGGCGGCGAGGGCTGTTAATGAAGCTGCTAACCGCTGATTTAACTGGCAATATGGTCAGCTATATAAAAAATTTTCTAATAGAAAGAAAATTTCAAGCAACTCAACAACTATTCCACTAGAGAATGGCAGCCTACAAGGCTCTGCAGTGCAACCCTGTTTATATTCTTTATAAATGATATAGCAAATTGCATCACGCCTCCTGTTACTTCCAGCCTTCCTTCCAATGCCCAAAATATTATCCAAAAAACAATAAACAAATTACAATCCTGGTCACATAACAATGATCTAGTGTTTTCTCCTCCCAAAACGGTATATACTGAATTCCAAAGAAGAGTATTGTCGTCTCACCTGCTATTTCTCTCACACTAGATAGTAATCCTATACCCTTCAAATCTAAAATAAAATTCTGGGGACTATTGTTCGATTACAGGCTATCGCCAGGCGTCCATACACATCAGGTTTTAAGGAAAAGTGTTTAAAATCACTTGGCACCGTTAAATATTTATCAGATATCAAATATAATGTCCACACCAAGCTCCCCTTCTATCAGTGTATAAATCCATCATCTTATCTAAAATCATGTACGGGTCTCCAGCCTACTCCCAGTCATGTTATTCCTTAATAAATTCATTAGGTGTAATCCATAATTCTGCCCTTCGTTTGATACTAGGAGCTCATCGAACCACTCCTGCATCCAGCATGTGCAATTTTTTCGGGGTGCCCGCCGTTGTGATACTATTGGAACTTAATTCCTTTGGTTGTTATTAATTTCTCATGTACACCAAATTTTTCAGAAGTCCTCAACTTATTAAATTTAAATAACATAATAATCCTTATACACCAAAACCTCACATGAATTCCCCCGTGAGAGTTCCTAATAATAAAAACAGACGTATCACTTAAAAACAATTTCAGACAGCTATGATCGAAATAGCTAAAAATACAATAAATAAATACATAGACCACGTTATATTCCACACAGATGGTGTTAGAAATAACCCCACCACAATTACAACGCCGAAAGCATGTGCGTTCATAGTATCAGATAAAGTGTATTCTTTCCGATTCATAGATGGCTGCATAGTACTGGACGCTGAAATGTATGCCATCCTATACGGGCTACAATATATTTCTTCTTGCGAGCCTAACACAAAGACATTAATAATTACAGACTCTCCGGCAGCACTAGAAGCCATATCCAGCCTTAAAACAAGAAATATAATAACTACTGAAATCCTTTGTATTATCATCGATATACAAAAGTTTGAAAGCCAGGTGACGTTTATGTGGCGGGAATACCAGGGAATGAATAGGCGAACGTAATGGCACAGTCGGCACAACGAGCTCCGCAGAACAGATATTCATCTCCCCCTTCATGTATGGCGCAATTCTTTTTAGCGAAAAGCAAACGAAAATGGAAGGAACGACGGATCGCGAGTCAGACTTTTCTATACCCAATAAATTCAACGAGCCACGGTGGCTCCCAACAGATTGTTCTCTCAGAGACTTCGGTGTAATCAGCCGATTACGGACAGGCTATACCACAATCTCGCACGACCATCTTCTAAATGGGTCGTTTTCTCGAACGCAGGGCCCTTTCTGTACGGGAAGTTTCATCCCAACCGTTAAGCACATACTAATAGAACGCACAGTATTCATGTCAACACGGACGCTCCTACCGTATAAAACAATCCCCGATCTGCTATGAAATACCCAGACAGCAATAAACTCAATCATTAATTCTCTTAAAATAAACAGAATAGCTAAAGTAGTATAATCGCAAACCCCGCTCAGTATGACGTGATAGACGCAGCAGTTAAATACGGCAGACTGTAGCTTAGGGGATTGAAAAATAAAATAGAGAGAGACTGAAGCAAAAGCAAAGGAGCTAAGAATAAATCTTCATCGTAGAATAACACGATTGAGGGTAGATTTATAGGGAAATCAAGAGTAGATAAAAATATCCACAGCACATATAAGTTATTATGAAACTGGTATTGTAAACGGATGAAATAACCGTTATAAGATTTTATGTCATATATTTTTCATTTTTCTTTTTCCGAAAAATTCAATATTATAGCAAATGGAAAAACAATATTTTATTCAGAAAGTATATAAATTTAAAATCACGAACATATTTCGGGAACACAGTCCTCTAGTCATGGTTACCATGGTTATGGGACTGTGTTCCCGAAGATTTAGTTTTAAATTTATATATTTCCCGAATACAAAGGATGAAATAATAATAATGCTCATAAAGCACCGGCTCCCATCGCTCAAAATGATCATTGCATCCGAGTGCTTCTATGCTAAAAGGAGGCAAGCAACTTGAAAGGTCGTGTAAAATCATTGCGAGTGGGTCCTTAACAGATTCAGTCAAGGAAGCAAGCAACGCAAAAATAAACGCTAGAAGAAAGTTGAAATAAAAAATAATTCATGTACAACATTAAGAGCGGATAACTCTATGTCACTTTATCTTGAGTACCTGGGCGACCGAGCCTTGCTCGGTATTTTTTTTTGTAACTTCTTAACTTTATTTTAATCTTATACATATTCACAAAACATGAAATATTTTAAAACTAATTTATGAACATATTTATGAATGTAAAGCCTCTTTCCATACAACTTTCCTTTTCAATACTGAACGCAACAAAAATGTAGAGGTCCTTCGAATTCGCTTTCCAGGTGGTTGGAAAATGTTTTCAATGACTGCACGCGTTGATTTTTATGAATATCTTTCTATACGTTTTTTATTAGAACATTTATATTTTAGGTATGTAGAGTCGTCAGCTTTATCTCTATCGGGGTTTATTTGTTATAAAAACAAATAAAAAGCCTTTTGTAATTTTACCTGTGATCAGCTGTTTTTCAACAAATAGAAAAAATTTCCGACTAAATCACTGCAAAGTGTAATAAGGGTAGGGATTTTTAAAATGATGTGCACAACATATTCTTAGTAATTCACTTTCACAAATAAATATGTAAATACGCAAAACATTTAATATCTGCATATAAATAGGCAAAGTCCTCTTTTGTTTATTAACCGATTTTCTTATTATTTTTTTGTTTAATAGATATTAAAAAGCGTTTTTTTTTTCTTATATAAATATAAAATTAAGGCAAAAAAAATAAAAAATGAACTGTTCGCTACGATATTTTCTATTCGTTTATGTCTTTTTTTTGTTATACATATATATTTTTACTGCACGCGTAGCATATGATTTTCGAACCGCCATTATTTGACAGCCCGCTGATCGGCTGAGAGCTAAGATCGATGACTTTTTTTTGCTTATTCGTTCCTCGGAATTACGCGCTCGCCTGTTTTGCCGACCATATGTTTTATTGCTTTGCCCTACAGTATTGACGTCACCGCCCCGTACTAAAAGACACTACCGGTGCCAATAATCGACGATGTTCGTAAATCAAAAATAAGTCGATAGATCGCGCCACGAACCCTGATTTGTATTATACTAAAAATATTAAAAACCGTTAAAAACTCGCGAAATCGAATTTTTAAATGGATTAGACCTTGCCAGATCGATTTCTTGGCCCAAAATACACCTAGTGTGAAAATTTCATCCAAATCGTTAGAGCCGTTTCCGAGATAGCCAGCCAATATATATATATATATATATATATATATATACTTTTATATTGTAACGGATTCGATACCTATAGCGCTATCTGTTAGCGGTGTTCGAATTATAAAAATATATATTTCGTTGTGTAAATCATTTATTTCGTGATTTATCGAACAGCGCGTTTTATTCGACGTAATCGCGGATCGTAGTGGGTATCGGAGATGCTTATCGGCTAAAATCGAAATTCCCGGGCACAGTCGAACAGACGACTGCGTCAGGTGAGACTGTGTGCGTGTGTATTGTAGGTAGCGGCCGATAGTGGAGAGTACTCTACGGGTCCGAGGCGAGTGCGCGTCGGGTAGCAGCTGAGCCGAGAACATTGAGCTGAGGGAAGTTTGTGAAATCCGTAGTCGCGTTATAATACGGGTTATATATAAAATATTCTAGAAAATTCGACGGCGTTCGAATTAATTGATAAGGTGCGGGGTAATTTCGGCGATTCGGCTGTGTCGCTTGGAATGGCCCATCGTGTACCGAGATCGTCGTGTGTGCATGGCACTATATCACGAGAGTGAATTAATTCGTTGTTCAATCTATAATGGTCGATCGTTTAATTGAGTGGTAAAAGCACGTCGTTACGTGTATCGATTTGTACCGCTAGTCATCGTGAATTTTCGCGTACATATCGCAAATTTTGACAAAAATTTCGTTTTCGGTTTTGTTGTAATGTGTGGAATTTGTTTCCCCTGTGGTTTTTTTTTGTTTTTTTTTTGTTGTAAATTCCATTTAAATACACGCGTTTTTTTTTTTTATATAAGGCTTCTTTTTGAACACGTGGTGAGCCCGTGATATCTCCAACGCGGAGACACACGCTACGCCTTCGAACGGCGGATTTTCGCGAATTATATATATTTTTTTTTCGTAATAAAAGCCTAGAGCTCTGCGCGGCAGAGTGTCTATCCGGTGGTGACAAGCCGTTCTTGTCTCTGGCGCCCGATATTTTGGTTTATATTTTATTTTATATTTTTTTTATTCAATTATGTTGGAATATCGATATCAAAAGTAGATTTACAACAAATGGCGCTCCGAAAGAGGGACTAATAGTCCAGATTTGTAACAAATGGCTCCCGTAAGAGGGACAGTCTAATCGGGAATAGTGAGATTTATAATAAATGGCGCCCGGAATCAGGGACTCGAGAACAGTATTCGTATAAAATAGCATCTGAAATCAGGGAGAACAGATTTATAATAATATACATATATACAAGAATTGCTCGTTTAAAGATATTAGATATCGGTTTTAATTTTAATCTTTATTTTGAAAACTGTTAGTATCGTAAACATTAAAGTGTTTCGTAACAGGTACTTCAGGCTAATGAAATATCTTACAGCGGTCCAGCAGTTACTCTGCTAGCAGGTCCTACTGAAATGGCTGAAGGACCGTTTTGGTACGAGAAAGAACAAGCGTTGTATTTTATCGATATGTGGAAACACGAAGTGCACCAGTACTTACCTAGTTTAAAGAGCAGCGTAAAAAGTCGAATTAACGGTAAAAGAACTTTCGCCATCATATGAAAAATTTTATCTGTTCAGTAAAACTGAAATTTCGCGGATTTTTTTGCTTTTTTTCTTATTTGTACTTTGTAGATTCCGCGGAGCCGGTAACATTTATTATGCCAATACGCGAACACGGCGATAGCTTTATAATCGGATATGGAAATAAATTAGCTAAAATTACGCGGAATAGAAATAATTACGACTTCAGCTCGCCCGAGATTATTAAAATAATAGATCGGCACACTAATCACCGATTAAATGACGCAAAAATAAGCCCTTCCGGAGTCTTATTCATAGGTAACACAGAAATTAGTAAATATTAAGGTATTTACAACAGCAACCTTAGAGAAAAATTCAATGCCTTAATCAAAGTTTTTTTTTTTTTTACGAATTTACTTTAAAATTGTTCTTTGGTAATACCAAAAGCAATCGTAAAACTTAATTGTACGTTTTTTTCTTTTCTTTTTCTTATTCTTTCTTAAATCCTGTTGCCTTCTTTCAATGAATGCCTATAACAAACAATGTTTCTTTTTCCTACGTTGTATAGTTTGTTTTTTTGGGGGGAAGGGGGACGTCAACTATAGACATTAATTCAGTGAAGTGTGAAATTTTTTTGAAAATGTCAATGTACCGCAGCGGCATATAAGTCCTATCCGAACGAAACACCATTGCTTAATCGATTACGCCACGGCAGCTGTTTTTTTTATTATTACTTTTACATTTCGCTGTATAACTCGATTTACCGTTTCATATAACTAAAAGGTCCCTTTTACTATCTTACAATCATTCATTTCATCGAAAAATTTATATTGATGATCGAAAAAAATCAAAAAAAAAAAAACAAAAAAAAAACAATTAGCATTTTTGAATGTTTTATAGTGCCAAACGGTTTAAGGACATTAGCAAAGAAAAAAATTGATTAAAAATATGCAGAATTTAAGTAAATATTGATACAACTCAAAATAATGACACATCTAAAAAAGTCATTTTCGGCAGAGAGCCAGGAACGAAGCATACTTTCGTGTAAGACTTCACACGAGAATTTAAAAAAAGAAAATTAATATTTCCTCAACCCGCACGGAATCAATAATGCTTTTGGAACATCTGAAATTTCTGAGATTTCAATATTTTCCATAACAAAAGAAAGTTCTCGAATTTTTAGATGAATTCATTGAACGACGAATAACCCGGCAGTGAGAACGTGAAAAATCCTAACGTCAGTGGGAACGTGTGTTTTGTAATTTTTAACAAAATAAAGTATTTACCTAATTCTTTCAGGAAAATTCGTCTATCTTTGTTAATGCTATTATTTGCTCTATGTATAATAAGGGCATTGATTCCTGCTATATTCAGGAGCTGGAAAAAACAGTTAGCGGCCGTCTTCTGGAGTTACGGGATACATTAATGTGTGCACACATGCCATCTACAACGTCAACTGCAGCTTTAGTGGCATTATAAAACGTTATTATCTCAGGCTTTTTGGATTCCCCGGTACTTTCATCAATTTGCCCACTGTGGTGCATTGTGGACATCAGATAAAAATTAATAAATGTTAACATTTATTAACAACATTACTTACTAACGGTTTTGGTTCAGTTTTTTGATGCTCTGGTTCAGCTCTGTCAAATTCTTGTTCAGAATCCGAACTGTGTAAACTTTCTAGTTCAAGTGATGGATCCCCCCGACTTCATCGTCACTTGATAAACAATTATTACATTCTAAAAGCCGTGTATTAATTCGATATATTTTGCATCCGATAAATTAAAATACTTTTTAGATGTACCGGCCATGTTTTAAAAAAATCACATTAACGGGAACGTTGGGTCAGATTGACCCATCAACAACTTTGAACTGGAATAACACAACACGTTTCTGTGATAAACTCAAAATAATAAATGTCAGCTGATTAACATGATAGACGTTGAAGGTAGACTGATGGATAAGTAATGAACTAGTGTTTCGTTTTGTTAGTAGAGCTCTGTATAGATGTCGCTGGGTCAGATTGACCCAACGTTCTCACTACTGGGATAATTATGATCACAAAACGAAATTACAATAAAATGTGATAAAAGTCGATACCAGGAGAGGTACATGCAGAAGTCCTTGCATAATTGAACTGATCAATCTTATTCAATAGCTGCCAAATTGAAGTTTTGCTTGTAAGTATATGTCCTGTTTAAAATTACAATTGAAAAAATGTATGTTAACGGTTTTTAATGACTTTGTTTTCTTCAGTGCAATTAATGCTGACCTAAAATGATTGTTCAAAAATAATCACGTTAAATCCTGTAAATTTTACAATATTCACATTTTTAATATACGGACGATTGTGTAACAGAATGAAAACATATGATCTTAATAACGTATATGGCTTGGAAACTTTGATGTAAAAAATGTTGTCATCTAGTTCAATAATAGCGGAAGACGAATAGTGCGTACAGGAATCAGCGAAAGTGGAAAATATTTCACTCAGATTACTTACTTGAGTATTGTCATCATTAATAGGGAAATAAGTCAAATGATGGGTGATTTAGCGAACGAATTTTGGACCAAATCAAATTTATTTTAGTCAATACGGTGACATCATACTTAATTGTCCATACTTAATTTTTGCATGACTTTCCTACAAGTTTTGTTGATGCTTAGCCTTAGGACCAGATTTCAATTTTTTCAATGCACTGCGTCTAAAGCGAATAGAGCAATTGCACATTCGACCGATCACCACAATACTAGTTTCCATTTGGCTTGTTTAGGTGTCGCGAGTACACAGTTGATTTATAAAAAGGCTGTACTGGGCGCTATAAATAATAAAATAAATAAATAAATAATAACGGAGTAAAATGAGAAAATGAAAAAGAAAAAAAACGGTAAATAACCTAGGGCCGGTTAAAATGACAGCAAAAAAATAAAAGTAAAGCAATAAGCAAAAAAAAAACAAAAAAAAAAACAGATTTAAAGTTACAAATTTACAGATGCTGCACAATTCACAAATGCTGTGATACAGTCCGGCTTGTTCCGACGTTTACATTACATGTAACTTCATTTCCATCATGTTTTTTTTTTTTCTAATGTTGTTCGAAGTACATCTTATTTTATTAGAAAAGTTCGTCTGAAAGTGTTTGTCTTACATTCAGTATTAAAACGTCAAGTTGACTGCTATCTTCTAAATCAAAAATGATTTTATTTTTTGCGCAAACCTTTTTCTTTTCACTTCTTTTTGTAATATTTATAATTTATCATTACCGTTCGTATACTAGCGAACTGAACATTTAGTTTTATTTTTATCCCAACTATTTTACCACTCCTGATTTTATAATAATTTGCAATTCGCAATTAGGTCATTTTATATATTGGTTTTTTATGAGTGTCAAATTTACGTAACATTTACGGAAAGCGTATTTTTTGTCCGTGTTCACGAAAGCAATACATAGAGTGCCTAATGAAAATGATAACACAGGTTCAATGGGTAATCAACTTCCAAACGGTTCATATCCCGTCAATGTTGGTGGTCTATACAAATTTACGCAGCGCTCAGTTACGCAAGTTGCTAGCGGTATGTCTATACCAAATGGAATGGCTTGGACAATAGATGAGAAGACATACTATATAGCTGATTCTGGCGTGGCCAACATCGTTAAATATGATTACGATCCAGTAACGGCAAACATAAGTAATTTTTTTGTCTTTGCATGCAATTCAGTTTTCAATTCTTAAATTTAACACAGAAGATAATTAAATCGAAATACGAAATTATCTTGTACGAGTCAGATACACTTTAAACGAATAGTATTCTTCTTCTTCTTCTCGTGCCACCCGATTCGGGTATTGCTTAATCATCATGTATGGATGGGATTATCTGCTGGAATTGATTTCGATCTTTTGCTATTCTGATCAGATCTTCTCTGTTTTCTTAATTCCGGTCCATTTTTTTATATTATCTATCCAAGCGGGTTTTTCTTCTTCCCGGATTTTGTCTTCCTTCTATCATGCCCATTATTATTGTCTGTAGTAATTTGTATTTTTCACCTCTCATGAAGTGTCCAAAAAATGCGCATTTTAATTAAAATTCAACAAATCGGAGTTATGAAGATGAAATCACTCAGTTATATATGGGGAGATAGTAAAAAAAAAAAAAAAAAAAAAAGCAAAAAGCGTTCAATCTGTACTTTTCTAGCTACTTGCGTTTTGAATTGAGGCCCCCCCCCCCCGCCAAAATTTAAATAAATTCATGGATTAAATGATATTTTCCCTTCAATTTCATTTTTCATTAATAATTATATTATTGTTTAATTAAAATATTTTCATTAGTGGTTAATTGTGCAAACTTATTTCGAAAAATGAGTTAATTGTTTCTTTTTTTTTCCACATACTTTAAGTCCTCTTCGAGAGTAACATCTAGCTAAGTTCTTGAAAATTATACCTATTTCATATTTTAAAGCTGACAAAAGTTAAAGTATTCGTAAAAAATTATTTATTAAAAACCATGGAAATAGTGAAAGAGAAGGTTTTATATTTTTGCAAAAATACAGATGTAATATTACATTAAATACAATAGAAAACAATATTTTTCGGTGAAATAGGGGGAAAACATTCAACGTCGATAGTGCAACAATTTGCGCGTTTAGTCTAAAAACAATAAAAGGTCCGGTGCTCAGGTTACATCGCGTGCTATATTTTCCTTAATTACGTGAGTACTGCTGCCTTTAGATTGCATCATCTAGAACTTAAAATTCTAATGACTTTTGCTAACCGTAAGTCGAAGCATTTGAGTGTTAGTGTGTATTACACCGCGGGAGACACGGAATGTATTGATTTTTTTTCATTGATCGTATTCTGCGTTCTTTTTAAAATTAATCATTTTAGATGTTTAAAATTAATAATTTTAAATATAATTTTCAGAGCCGCTGTGTTAAAATATTTACTTTTGACGTTTCGCATAAATTGCATCGACCGCCATCAGAAAATAACTAAACTAATGAAACAGTGAACACGGTCTAAAGAAGTGTGGTACCTTTTGCAGACATTACAGCCATCTTGTTAGTCGGCGACTTACCAGAATTCGCTGCAACTAACTTACAATATGCAGAAAAAAGTTGTTAGTATTTTCGCTGCTCTTTCAACCGTCATAGTTGGAGTGAAAAGATAACGAGTATAACGCTCATTATTGTAGTGTTCTATGGCTTCCGTTAGTTGCCTGCAAAGTTCCATCTATGTTGTTGGTAACTAGAGATGGGTATCTGTTGCATTACCATTTTTGTCGCACTTTTCTTCTTTTATTAGCAAAATTAACTCGCATATCTCAATGCGCATTGCTGTTTTGGGCAGTCAGCTTCGCAGGTTCTGTTGATTGCTTAGAGTAATCCTGTATTATATCTGTTAGATAATCAACAGCGGTATCAATATCGTGCTGCGATTTTAATTTTACCTTTAAGTCCACTTGTTTATTTATTATATTAACAAATTCATGTATTTCTTAATCGATTGTCTAATTTTTCTATGTATAGTAGAATTATGGTCTAGGATTTGTAAGACCGGTGCGTGATCGGATGACAAGTCTACGATCGTATAGCAGTTGTTGTTTGTGTATGTTGTTTAACCTTTTAGTGAAATAGAAGTCTAACGCGCCCGGTAGTCAATTGGTACGCTTTGGCCAGTAGGTAGACATGTAAATGGTGAAACAACATCTAGGCGCAGTTTCCTATCAAGCTGGAAAAATTGCGCTCCGCGTTTACTTTGAACTCTTGATCCCCCGGAAGGGTGTTTTTAGTCACCTCCACGTATATATAAATTTGCTGCTTTGATGATGAAATAGTTCTGCAGTTTCATCTCTGCAGTTTCATCATTCGGTGTGTAATGGCTCGGATGGCAACAGACCGATGTAAACTGTCTCGTTGACAAATGTTTCTATTTTAACCGCAACCGTTGTGGGTAAGCCTCTGTTCGACGAATGAAGATTATGATCAATGCCGCTTTTTTTAATGAGTTTTGCCGTTAGCAGCTTGTATAAAAAACCTCTCATCTCCTGAAATGCGTACTGACTTCTAACGAAACTAATGTTTTTAAATCTGCGAAAGTATATGTGATTTTTTGAATCGTTTAGAAGATTAATTTTAAAAAATCTTTCTCAACACCGGTGATACGATTTTTTTTATCCGATTTCAGGTAACAAGACCGAATTATTTAACTTTAAAACTGAAAATTTAGAAGGATTTCCCGATGGTTTGACTATCGACAATGAAAATCATTTATGGGTTGCAACGTTTTGGGGACAATCGGTAACTGGTTTTTCCTTTTCTAAATTAATTTTCAAACGATATTTCATTGAACACTAAAACACCGAAGTCTAAAAATAAATATCGTACGTTTAATTTGAGAAAAAAAACTCCGTAACCGATTTATTAGTTGATCATAAAAGAGCTTTTACAACATAGCTTACATTGTGTCCGGAAATTATTTTCCACTACAATGGCAAACCGTCGCAGCAAAAACTGCAAATACCCCAATGTCACAGTAACTGACTATAATAGGGTGCTGGCGGTTAAACAAGTTCAAAAGTTACGCTATGTTTACATTTTATTTCTTTTTAATAATCTTCACTCCGTCTTCTAAAGGAATGTAAATCAGAACCGTACATTACGGGGAAAATTTATGATTTTCAACATAACAAATATATATGTAGCTATATAATATTAAAACGAATATGTACCGCATAAATAATTTATAAATTATTTCAAAATGAGCACGTAATTTTTTATTTAATACAATTTTGAGTAAAACGGTCTAAATTGAAAATTTAATATCACTAATCTTTTCTTCTTTTTTTTTTGGGAAAGTATTCCTTTTCAGTTCCAGGTGGGGTGCACACAGAAATTACAGGGAACTTAAAGTTTTAATTTTTAATGATCACAGTCCTTTTGATCTTTGAACGGATTTATAAATCTCCGGAATTTAGTGAACGTATGCGAGTATAATAGCAATTTTCGATATTGAATAATTGCACACATTCAAGAAAAACATTCTGTTTGAATATAGCGTGGACCTAATATGTTCTTTCCTGTACACGGAAGGGCAACCTTTTTGTATCTTTATTCTCTAGTGAAATTATCTAATTAATTTGAATGTCAATAAAAAGGTCACTCTATATTTTCTAATACAGATCATACGAATACACGGTGTTACGGGAAAAGTTTTACAAGTAGTGTCGATTCCAGCACACCAGGTAACTTCAGCGGTATTTGGTGGGCCTAATTTCGACGTATTGTACGTAGTAACGGCTGCTTTTCAATTAAATAAAACGCAACGAAATATCGACCAGTTTAAATCTGGTGTATATCAAGTTGACGGTTTGGGAGTTATCGGTACTAAATCGATATTATTTAGTTATTTATGATAGCGTTATTATTTTTATAGTTTCAAAATAAGTATTAAAAGCAAAAGGAAAATTAAAAGTTTGAAAGACAAATTTGTTAAATTTATTTTCAGAAAAGTTATTCTATCTTGAATCCATCCTTTTAATCATGGTCCCTCCTTAATAAATAAATTGGTACATATGTATATCCTGTCTTTCCCTTCTCTACAAACACATCATTTCGACTGTTTGATCCTTCCTACTAACAATATCTGACTGCATCAAGATATAGTTGACTCTTTTCCGTTTTTAATTGTTTCTGGATAAAGGTCCCAAGTCTCAAAAAAAAAAAAAAAAAAAAAAAAAAACGAAAAACGAAAAAAACAAGTTTAGCTGTACTTTTCCTCTAAAGCGTTTTTTTACGTATACGCGTAAAATATATTTTGACTTCTTCAACTTTTTCATTCGGTCTGTTGCTCAAAAGGAGAGATTTAAATACTTTTTTTATCGTTAACTTTTTTTTCATTTATAAAAATATTTTTATTTTTCCCTTTTATATTTAGAATTTTACTTTTAAATTGTTATCTGGTGGTGAGTTATGAATTTTTAAGTGATTTTTGAGGGCATTTTAAAGTTATTGTTAATATATTCCTGATGTTTTTTTTGCATTTTTTCCTAAGCTAGATTGTCCTAAAGAAAATTTAATTTTAATTTAATTTCAAGTTTATGTCATGTCGTTTCTGAGAGGTACTTTATTTGATATTTTTGTCGTTTCAAATCATTTGATTATAATTTGAAACAATATATAAATGTACGATTTCCTGAAAAACGAAACAGGTAAAATATTTTTTACAGAAAATAAATAATCTAACAAAATGATGTAAAATATATGTTTTGTCATTATACACGTATATGTGCATGTATTAACTAAATACAATCGCGGTACTTTTTACACGAAATCACTGATAACATTAAAGGGTGACGTGTAATGATAACGTTTAACGGATAAAATTTGAAAAAACACCGCGGGTAGTTCATAAAAACATATGAACGAAAACCCTCGCTCACTGTCGCCGAGACGAATCAAAACTTATCTTAGCATAACTTCGTTTAACACTTACTTTATCGAAATTGTGCTTCTTTGCCGCTGATTTCCTGTTTCTTCTTCTTTTTTTTTTACCGGCAACATCCTCATTTATTCTCCTCTTACTAGCTCTCAACTTCGAACCCTCTTTAATTAACCGTATGCTTAGTAATGGCCCAATTCGTCTTACTTCGTTGTCCATTATTTGAGTGTCTTTATAAACAATCGTCTTTCATTCCATGATCACATCATCTATACTTTTCATGTTTCAGAAGGCTCAGTATCATTAAATTTTTTTCTCACACTAATTTGACCTCGCGATTTTGCTCATGTTTTATAAATCTTTTGTTTGTTATGTTCTTGATTTCTATTGCTTTATTTATGAAAACTCTTCTAACTCCCTTTTGTTCAATTTCGGTAGTGGCCGAAACACGTGCCCCCTCTCCTGCTCTACATACGGAATTTAACATGCCGCCTCTTTTCATTCGAAGGTCCTGCCCGGGCTACCGTTTTCTCAGTAAACATTTACCGAAATCGTTGCCTGTTTTTGTTCCTTCTTATTCCTCTGTCTATCATAATTCGCGTCTTACTGCCAACAAAACTCCAATGCTATCTCGTATCTCTGTCTGCCTACTTGAATTTTTTTGCACCATAGACGTTCACTAATGAAAAGTTGTCATACTTCTCTCCTTCAGCCTTTCCTTCGCATCTTCACCTTATTAACTGCGTTTTATAATCACTCCATCGAAACTCATTCCTCAGCACGTTAGTAAATCAGAATTTTTAAATACCTCTGAAACTCACAAACCGCTTTTATTCACTGACGACTCTAAGGAATCCCATGGAATTGATTCAGCCTATTTTTTGTCCGTCGCTAAACTATTGGGAGTCCTTTAAACTCTCTTCCGTCTGTTCAGTTTTTTACGCCGAGTCTAGTGCTGTTTTAAGGGCCATTCTATTTATTTCTTCCTCTCTGATCTCTCAGAATGTCCTTGTTATATCAGATTACCAAAGTATCCTACAGGCCATCTTATCCCCTCTTCTTCTCTACTACAGATTATATAATTCTTCTCGTACGATCTCTACTTTATAATCTTCAAACCAATTTCTCATGAACACCGGGACACTTAGGAATCGAAGGTAATGACTCAACAGATCAGCTAGGTGGTTTAGTTTCTTCTATCGGAAGGTTTCTTAGTATTCTTGAATCCAACAACAACTTCATTTCTCTCGGAAGCTACTCATTTTAAACTATGGAATAACTATAATTCCTCTTCGTTTTCTATTGCTGACTCCTTCTACCTGTCGGTTCAACCGGATCTTCCGCTTCATTCTTGTTTTCCCAACTGCAGCGTTGATCCCTAATTCTCATCGCTTTTACGGTTTTTTTTTTCATTTTGCCCACTCCATCCTTCTACTTTTCTTTTTATATAAAATGTTGATCATATATTTTTTGAATGCTCATTTACCATTGCTGAACGATCCTCTTTCTTTTCGTCGCTTTCACTAATGCATCTTCCTACTTTTCATATTGCGCCCTCCATTTACTCATTTCCTCGCCCATGTATTCTATCTGCGGTCTTTGATTAAATAAAGAACTAATTGCACTTTCCTTCCTTTCCTCAATTCTTGGACTTATGTTCATGTTAATTTTGCAGACTTTTCGTTCGTATGGGATAAAACAAATCTACAGAAAGTTAACTGCCTCTTTTTTTAATTTTAATAAAAAATATAAATTTAAGAAAGCACGAAATAAATGTACAAGATTAAATATGCAAATTAAATATTGCGAAATAATTATCAATCTCTAATCAATGTCTTTTTCATGATACTCATGCATTCTAAAAGTTTACTTTTCTAGGTGCTGTGTGTAGCCACAATGGTCGAAAACATCAACCGCATGTATTGCTGTTAAATGCGATTAAGAATATTTACTCTTTTGAGAAAGTCACTACCGTTTCAACCCTGAAGGTGAAATTTGATAGAATTTCTCGTAATGGTTTCCGCTCTAGATTGCTTAAAAGGAAATTCTTCATACCGTGGGAAGTAAACATAAGTGCGGTTATGTTATGGTGAGTGCAATAAGTAGATTTGATTTTTGCAGGATTTGCACATGTATTAAAAAAATGTGTATTTCAAGTCAGCGTATTACAACCTATTGTTTTCTAAAACGCGAGTATGATATCTCCTTTTCTATAAATTGAATCTACCAGTTATAAAAATCTTTTTCATCTCTGATTTTGAGGTTTGCTATTTTGGAACTAGAACGTTTTTAATGGAGCTGTACAGTTGCTTCTTCTTTTACCAATCTGTCTATTGATTCGATTGAAGAAAATCTTGTATGTGCTGGTGTCACAACGTTGTAATAGTGAAGGATTCCGGAAGAAAATATTTAAATATGAGCAATAATGAAATAGAGCGATGTAAAGCTATCAGTGAAGGATTTGATCGGATTTGACAGAATCAACGTATGCTAGGAGTCTATCTTAATTTATAGAAATCGCAATATCCGTCGCTTATTGTATAATCTCTGCCTAGTTACCGGAATTACATTTCTCGACTTAAATGATCGCACTGCATCTATTGGGGTTATTACACTCACAAGTATCTTCGTATATTATTTTGTGATCTTTATATTTTCTAATTTCCTGTTCAATTTTTGACTTGATCTGCTGCAATAAAAATGGTCAGCGTCATTGGATTCATCAGAGATATGTCGACACTGATTTGATGGAAATTGTAAATTGTGTTAAAAACTTATGTGGAATTCCGGAATTAATAAAAAAAAATTTATGTAAACTTAAATACTGTGAAAGTGATTATTAAACTTTTCTATAAGAAATTTTCTTCTTAATAAAAGTGATTAAAGACTAATAATGAGACTTACATATAAATAGCGTCTAACGCTATAGCCGCATTACACATCACATTCGTATTTTTGATTGTTACACATTTTGTTATTTTACGCATTACTGCTTTATTTTTTTTTAAATCATGATCGAAGCGAATGTTTATTTATTTCAAACATTTATACTTTTTCAGTTTTGTATTGTATAACAGTTTTTCCTCTTAAATTATGTTTTTAAGTTTGACCTTATACTATATTATGCTTGCATTAAATATGCAGTTTTAACTGTTCTCCCTGTTATTTCCGGGTGAGGTCCCTGGTTGCAGAAAAAAAATGAAATATGCAGTTAAAAGTATTAATAGGTTAAAAGTAGTTGTGACCATTTTTTTTTTTTTTTAATTTCCTTTCTTTATCTTTATTTTTCTAATTTAAAAAAAAAAAAAGAAACAAACTATAAACAACAATAATGTAGAAGAGAAACCGTATACTAATCAAGTTTAACTACATTTAACTCAGCTTTCTCCAGTACAGTTATCACAAAAAACCCGTTATATGTTGAATTTATAATGTTTTTTTGCTTTTCTTTCTTGCTATTTTACACCTAGTCTTATCAACTATTTTCTATGGAATAAGTTAAAATAACATGAATAAGCAACCCACCCAGTGAATGGTGCTAAAATTAACTTATATATGTATACATAAAATGCATTCACACATACTGTTATGTTCTCACGTACGCATACATACCATACATATACGCACCCGCACCACCATCCGCACATACACCCTCGCACACATATTATTTATATATTTATAACTTATATGAGATCTTGAGGTCGTTTTCTATTCAGCGTACGTTCCTCGCATAAGTCATTCAGCAATCTTTTCTTGAACTATTAGGATGTTCTTTCAATTTGGCAGCATATTGTCGAACAGCAGTTGCTATTTCATTCTTTACAAATTTAATTCCAAGATCTTCATAGATTTATAAAATGAATAGTAATGTAACTACAGCAGAAATAAATAGTAAATTTCGGACGCCGATACGATTTCAAGTATCCATGGTATATTTAAATAAATTTTAAAATTTTAAAATTATAATTAAATATGCTAATAATACGCAGACTGATGGTAATTAAATAAACAAAAAAAAAAAGAAATTAATTTTAAATAACACATTATTAGCCGATGGAATATTATTATTTATAATATTATCTTTGAATTCGTTAATGTCAAAGGCTACAGTGCTTGAATAAATTATCCGTTGTGCAGAACATGTTGTTAAATATAAATTTTAATGACATTCAGTGGTATAATCAAGGAAATTGAAACACTTCCAGTTAGTGTAATCACAAACTCCAGGTACTATGACAGGATCCTACGAACTTTTTTTTGATAATTATATTTTCTTCTAACAATTATTTATTATTAAATTAATTAATAGAAAAATTTTATGAAGTTATTCATAGACAATTATCTTGGGAATTATAATCAGGTTTTGAAAAAAGAATTTATTATATACTATGGCGTTATAGCCATAACTGGGCTGAAAGAAATTCAATAATAAATTATTTCGTAAAGCCGTAAAGTATTGCGTAATTCGGTGGGAATATTTAGAAGGTTAAAAACGGAAAGTATGTATATTCATTAAATAAATTCCAAATACGAGTCGACAGGTAATGCATAAGCCGGGGAATTGCGAGATGAATTAAAATTAAGAAAAAGAACAGAAATGGTTATTATTAATAGTATTAAAGTCGGAATTAGCGGTAAAAAGGGAATTTTCAAAGTGTCGCGGACAATGACTTGTCAGAATGATAAGAGATTGAGGGAAGCCTGTGCTTCGGCCGAGAGCAGTATCGAAACAGATAACGTTCACGCTGGTTCAAAATCGCGTCATCTCGTAAGAGTCGTTATATTATCGTTAATTTTGTTATTTTACGTATGTGCCACGGCTCGTATTCAAATTAAGCTAGTCAGAGCAAAATAAACTAATAAGAAATTCAAAAATAAAAAAAATAAAAAATATATAATTATTTTAATAACACCGCGAAGAATCTAGTCCAGTCAAAAAACCCTGGTCTTCACGCGACCTACCATAAAAAAAAAAAAACAACGGCTTAAAAAACTGCCGGAATTAAGGACGTTGATCAAGATCTACCGGAGGCGAATCATCGAAGGAGTACGGGTAGCGGAAACGATCGAAGGACAACATCGTCCGAAGCGGTAAAGATCTTGGAAGCCACAAGGATTAAACAGGCCAGATTTTTATATTTTACTTAATGTTGTGATTATTTCGGTGTAGATGTGTATATGTATGTTTTAATTTATGTGTGAGTAGTAATTTGTGTTATTTGTTTCGTGCATTTGTATTTGCGGTTTATTTGTCTTTTTGGTGCAGCTGCATTTCCTTCTCGATATTGTGCGGCGATTTAGAATAAAAAGAAATAATAATAAAAATAAATAATAATAATTACGAAACAACCTTATTGAATAAGCGTGGATGTGAGAGGTTCTCGGCCGACTAGGCAATTCTTCTAAATTTACGTTTAGCAAAAATAAATAAATAAATAAAAAGAAACAAGATACTAAAAGAAAAAAAATTTATCGCAGTTTTATTGGAACAGTTCCGACGGAGCTGCGATAATACATATATATATATATATATATATATATATATATATAGTGTATAAAAAATTGCATTTTAAGGTTATCGAAATACAAAACATTTCAAATAATGGAGGTAATTTTAGAACCATTTTAAGGTTTAAAGAGCCGGTAATCAATCTTTACATAAGATTTAAAACAAAATCGTTAATAAATCAACTTTAAAGTAATGAAACAATATAAACTTGTTAGTGATTTTGTAAGTATAAAACTTATTTTATTTAATTGTATAACGTTATAAAATTGTACCGAAATATTTTTCTAAACTAAACTTAAAAAAGCTAACAGTAGTCAATAAATTCATGTTTTGTTTTATTTTAAGCATGCATTGTATTGAAATATGAAATATGTACCGTTGTTAATTGGATTTTTTTGTATTTTTAGTAACCGTATTTAATATTCATACAAATATTGTAACAGTTACAAAGTTAAATAGTTTAAAATATAATGATTATGAAATTCGAGGTTTTTAGTTTTTAAAATAACTTGATTTAATTATTTTTAAAATACCTCTTTGTTTTGCAAACCTTTGAAATAGAAAGAACGTAACTTTCATGATTCTACGTTTTACAGTCACAGCGTTACTTCATTAAATTTTATATGTATCTGCACAGCATGTAAAAGCGCGAAGCAAAACAATTCCATTTTTATGTAACAGCTAATACTGTTATCGTACATATATAACAACAACTTTATTAATAATGAAAAAATAAGAGTTGGCAAATCTTTCTCAGATGCGAACATTTTGCTATAGCTCAAATTAGGGACATGAAATTTGAAATGAAGCCTTCACGTGTAAAATAATTAAATATGTATTTTGTTTTTTTTTTTTTTTTTGCGGTGAGAAATGTAAACAAAAAATGAAAATAACAATTTTACATCGATTTATTTATTAGCATTTAACTTAACGGTTTGAAACTCGGAATAATATTATTTTTATTACGCAGAAGAACGAGAAAATAGGTTACAGATATTTCAATAATTACTGGATTTCAAAGTTAATTAGAGAATTTTTTGAGCGACGTTTTATAATTACATAAATAAAGTTATTTACCAAGTCCATGGATGATTTTGTTAAATTCGAAATCATTTATTTCTGTTAAAAATCAAAATAATACAGCAATACTTCTTTTTTATCTATGTTACTGAGTATACTTTAAATTATACAGGGTGATTATAATCAAAGTTCAAGTTTCAAAATGCTATAAAAAAAAAACACTGATCAGAATGAGGTCAAATTTGAACGGAATATTATTGGCAAAGGAGGAAAGCGAATGGCATAAAAAAATGTTTTCTTTTTTTTTTTTGACCCATCAACCGGGGATTTCACCCAGAAACAATTGGCGCTGTAAACGTCAAAATTAAATGAAAATACCTGTCACGCACACGACTCATTGCAGTTGTTAGCATCTAAAATACAACACTGCATTTTAGATCCGTTTTGAAATGAGTTTCGATACAGCGTAAGTGAACAACAGCGCGCTTGCTATTCCTTATCGCTCTTTAAAAACCGATTTGATTGATGCTTTTTATGTGGTTTTTGACATCAGGACAATTAAAAACCAATTTTTCTCATCCGATGTGATATGACTTTGACGTGGTGGATGGGCTTACATAACTAACAGTATCACACCTGTACAGCCATATACACTGAGCAGTACAGTTAGTTTAACATTTAACTTACACCTTAGTCGTTGTTTTACGATTCATATGAAATTTGTAGTTGAACCCTTTTAGATTACGATGCTCACAGCGCCAATTGTTTTGGGGTGATGTTCCCGGTTGACGAGCCCAAAAAAAAACAAAAAAAGAACTTTCTCTTCTTATGCAATCCGGTTTTTCCCTTTGTCAATAACATTCCGTTCAAATTTGACGTCATTCTGATTAGTAGTTTTTTTTTTATAGCGTTTTGAAACTTGAACTTTAATTATAATCACTCTGTATATACTAAATTTTTAAAACCGCGAGAATAACGAATATCAAGAATGGCTTATACGGTTTCGAATATGATATACATATATGGCGCACTCTATTAGAATATAATTTAATTAACGGTTTTTCTGTACCTTAACAGATAGCGCAAGTTACTAAATTAATGGTTAAACACCTTTGTTATCTACTTTAACAGCTCACTGTAATAATCGAAATAAAAGTAATCTAACGTATTTCAATAATTATACAAATTATCGTTTCTTCCGACACATATGCTGTCAATTATATGTTAATAATAATATGAACATTTTTCATACGAATGAGAACGGTATTCTAATGTCAACCTATAAATTCTGTCTTTTGTTTTTTTAGCAGATAGAACTGTATCGTATTTTAAAATACATATTGGCTTAAGTAGAACTGAGTTCATGATAGTCATTAGTGATTGGGCTCATTTATAATGCACAGTGTTGTCAGACTGTTGAAAGGCTGTTTGATCGGTTGTAATTAGTATAACACTTTGGAAAATAAATCATCAATAAAATGTTGCTCCCGACATGGTGCAGTGGTATTTGTTGAAGTAATTCGTAAATGATAAAAAATGATAATAATAATTGATCAAATAAACGATTAAATTAAAATTCTCTGTAGATATTCTGTGCTTTTTCACGTTTTAAAAAAGGATTTTCATAATGTATGTATATCGGAAATTTTAAACAGGTGATTAACCGCCGAAACCGTCCAAGGCTTCTTTATTGTTCTCAATAAACGTAAAAACATTACTTCACCGATTCTTCGTTTTTTTTTCTGTTTTTTTTTTTTTTTTCAATATACAGTGACTCCCAAAAAGATCCGCACAAGTAAGAAATTTCGTTTTTTGCAACTGTAGAGGCGATAAACAATAAAATAAAAAATGAAAAAGAACGCCTATTAATAGTACAACATCACAGCCATGCAGATCACATAAAAAGAAAAAAATATTGTGAGAAAAATACCAAAAAAGAGGAATTTATGTAAAAAAAAAGGAAAAAAATCATCGCTCAAAAAGATCCGCACTATGATGTTAGATGGGAAAACCCGTGCACTGTAGCGCTATAGGAACGGGGGTGACTCATAGGTGTATCGCAGTTAGCTTGTAATAATCAAAATGCGCTGCGTTCGCGCAAAAGAACAAGTGCCCCAGTGCATTTGTGTATGTAAATCGCGTGGTGTTTGCACATTCCATTAAAGTGCTCTCTGTATGAATCCAAAATGGCCAAATACACGTCTACGGAGAAGGTCTAATTAGTAATTTGGAATCATACGAAGGGTAAGTCTGTACGAGAAATATGTACGATCTTAAATATGAAACGTCGAACCGTATACGACATTCTCTGAAGCGATATAAACACGAAAATAGAATGGACTTAAAGCATAGTACTGGTCGTTCAAAGATTCTAATGCCGCACGAGGAACGCCTGATCGTCCATAAAATAAAGAAAAATGCCCGATTGAGTGCTCCAAAGATTGCCAGTGAATGTGAGAAAAAAGTCGGATGTGAAATGGTACGAAAAACTATAAGAAATGCTGGATACAAAAGACGCGCTGCACGACGAAAATATTTTATTAGCGAAGTGAATCGGCGCAAACGTTTACGGTTCGCAAAGGAATGCGTTTCAAAGCCTGGTACTTATTAGGAGGACGTCATTTGCGCTGACGAAAGTAAATTTAATGTTTTTAGTTCAGATGGACATTGTATGGTCTGGCGTAGGCCAAATGGAGAAATGAATCCCTGTAATCTGAAACCTACAATAAAGCACGGTAGTGGCGGAGTGATGGTTTGGGGGTGTGTATCAGCCCATGGTTTAGGCGAATTAGTATTTATCGATGGAATTCTAGATTCGCGTCGATATTTGGAGCTTTTGAAAGCCAATTTGCACAAAAGTGCCGCGACAATGGGTATCTTGCACTCGTTTAAATATTATGAAGACAATGATCCTAAACATCGAGCTCGCATTATGCAAGAATGGCAGCTCTACCGGTACCCAAAAGTGATCCATCCTCCTCCTCAATCACCGGATCTAAACATTATTGAAAACTTGTGGGATGAATTGGACCGTCTAGTTCATCAGACGCCAGTTATTTCTAAAGCAGAACTGAAGAAAAGAATTGACGAGGAGTGGATAAAACTGGACAAAGAATATTTAGGTAAACTTGTAAGTAGTATGCCAAATAGGTTACAATGCGTCATTGACCAAAAAGGATACTCAACGAAATATTAAGTTAGTTTTTTAACTTAAATTTCTAGTTCGTTTCGCTTTTTTTCCTCGCGTTTTCGATTTTGTGCGGTTCTTTTTGAGCGATGATTTTTTTCATTTTTTTTCATATACCTTATTTTTTTGGTATTTTTCTCGTTATTTTTTTTTCTTATTATGTGATCTGTATGACTGTGATGTTATACTATTAATAAAAGTTTTTTTTAAATTTTCATTGCGTTTTTTATTGTCTCTACAGTGTAAAAAAACGAAATTTCTTACTTGTGCGGATCTTTTTGGGAGTCACTGTATATACATATGTACATTTATTTTTAATTGTATTGATTTCTTTCGTCAAGTTAAACGTTTGTCGACGAATTATCTTACATTTATACGTTCTGTTCCACATTTAAATAGACCAGCTGTCATGATATATCGATTTATTCCTTAATAATGATCTAGTAATGTAAATGACAGCAAAATAAAAATTTAGTCCATGAATGTGTTGAACAATTGACGAACCCGGTCGGACTATTTTAATATATTTATTGTCTTTATATATATATATATATATATATATATATATATATATTAGTCGTTCATTTTTTAATGTGTTTTACAGTATAGATAATGTTATATATTTTTGTGAATTGTGAATGTCATATGTTGTTCGTGTAATGTCAAAAATATAACATCAGTAACCTAATGTTAAAGATCGATTTAAATTGTTTACATTTATAAGTAAAACGTACTTTGAATGGTTTATGATAAAAATTGCTTAATAAGCGATAGTGACCAAATTTTACGTAAAACGTTATAAGCAGTATCTAATGTATCTACATCTGTTCCGGATAAATAACAGATTTGAAATGTAGCCAGTCACTTAGATGTGAACAAGTAATTTGTATTATATTTTTTCTTTTCGTATTCAACATATTTCATTACATTTTTAAATTTCAAATGTTTTAATTCTCATAAGTTAGTAAAAGAATCGGACTAATATATGTAACATGTCCGGTGTTTCAAATTATTCATTATAGTTTACGTTATATTAGCAAAATATGTTATTATTATTAAAATAAAAAATAAACGTGATTCCGAATACTATTTGCTGATTCGTTAAAAGTATTCGTTATTCGGATAAAATGATGGCTGCTTGATGGAGGGTCATCATCGACAAAAGGAAATTTGTGATGAAATTTTCTGAGTAATTCGGTAAAGATTAGAAAAAGTGTTTGATAACATAAACGTTATAAATACGTAAAATTCAATTAACACGGAAGATAAATAGTCAGTCATTGGGGTTTCTGAGTCACTGTTGATTGTAACGTATATGTCTAATTAAGAAATTTAAAAAGATTTCATAGTTTTATTTGTTCAATACAAATTTAAAAACTGAATCTGTTGCGCAAAAATCTGAGGCAGTTTTAAATATTCGAAAATAAAAGTTCTTCTCAATATCCAACTGACTTTCCGATTAAAATGAGTTTCTCAAATTACAATATATTGAGTGAAATAGGGATTCTACATTCAAAAGTTTCAACGCACTGTATATTTGTAATAACGTATCTATATAATATCGATCAATAAAAAAAAATATACAAATGAATATAATATGAAAATGGTAAATGTATACTGTCTCCGAAACTATAAAATTCTAATACATATGTATATACATATATGTGTGTGTGTGTATGTATGTATATATCTATTGGAGAAAAAACAGATACTTAATGAGTATGAAACAAGTTGAACAATATGCAACATTCCTTTCTAATATTTAAGGAATGGGCATACTGCTACAAGTACTCTACTACTAGTAATTAAAGAATAATAAGACTGGAAGCTAGAAAAGGTAATGGTGAAATTAATGAAAAATTATAAAAATATTTTTAAAGTGAAATATGCTTGAAACGATCTTTTCAGAAATATTCCATCTGCAGGTAGAAAAGAGAAAGCTGTATTAGTAAAGATACTTATAACTAGAACCAGGATTTCTATAATACTGCACGTTTTTTTTGTTTCATTTCTAATTGTAAGTAAATCTGATTCAATATCTTCATGCAGCGTATCGTCAGAATAATAAAAAAACTTGTTTTTATTTGCACAATTTAGCGAGTTCAAAGGATGACGTTCTTAATACATTTAGTGTTTGGCTCCCCAGCTAAAATTTACTAGTTTTCGAAAAATACTTGTTCTTGACATAATTTTCACGGTCTTGCAATGACATTTAAAAATAAGAAGTCTGTCAAATATAATACCCAGATACTTAGGGTAGTCAATGTGGCTCAGTTTAGTTCCGTTCCATTCAAGCTGTAATTGATGGTTTGCATTTCGATTTCTGAAATGAAAGGCGGTTGTTTCGGTCTTAGTTGGATTTGGCTTCAGCTGATTAGCGTGGTAGTATAAGTTCATGCTTTTGATTGCTTTATTTAATCTGTTCTCAACGAGGGTTGAAGTTAAAACACTTCCTTGAGGTAGTCCGTTTTTCAGTCTCCTCCATGCTCTGTTCTTCCCGTTTAGTGACACATAAAATCTTCTCTCTTTCAGCAACATTGAAATCATCTGGGTAAACTTGAAGTCCTTTGTAGTATCGTAGACCTTTTTGATGAGTATTCTATGTGAAACTGTGTCGAAGGCTGCAGTGAGGTCTACAACTCTTGTGATTTTGCGTTTCTCAAAACCATCTTCTGTATATTGGGCCAAGTACAGCGCTTGTCCCGTGCACGACTGTCCTGGTCTAAATCCTGCCTGTTGAGGGTTGATTTCCTAGGTGTTTTGCTTATTCTGTTCAGGATGACTTTTTCAAAGATTTTATACAGATGGCATAGAAGCGATATTGGGCGGTAGTTTTTTGGGTCGTTGGCTTCTTTACCAGGCTTTAATAATGCGATGACATGTGATTTTCTCCAAGGCTTAGGGATAATTGTTCTATAAATACAGCTATTAAACATTTTTTGAGTCCATTTAATCGTTTTACTTCTAAAGTGTTTTACTTGTTCCATTAGCATGCCATCAACGCCTGGGGCCTTCCGGTTTTTAGTACTTTTGATTGCGTTACTAATCTCAAATTCAGCAATTGGTTGTTGAAAAAACTATGCACCAATGGTTTTTAAGTATATTTTGGAAAAAATAAATATGTACATGTGTAGATCAAACTACAGACTTGCGAAGATTAAATGTAGCAAATGTACTAATTGGCTGATTAGAAAAGAACTGTTCCCTAGAAACTTTTTTATTAGCCAGTAAGCAATACCAAAAAAACATATTATTAAATGATTGGTGATTGATTTTTTTAACGAGAATATAGACTTTTTAAAACCGAATTATTTGAAGAAATAATTTTACTTTTAATAACAGATGCTGCCCGATATAGATGATTAAAGCTAGAAAAAATTTACAATTATTTTAAATATGAAGGCCATATTACATGCACAACTCATGGCTTGAATCGAATTGTAGAACGAACACGAGATATGTTTCTGAATTATAGGGTGCGGCAGCATAACTTCCTTTTTTAAAATGCGCCACTTTTTTTCTACTAAATTTTTTAAAGAAATAATAACAAAAAATCGAAATAAAACTGCAAGGGAAGAAGCATACATATTGCCAGTATTTGATTTTCTGTTATTATTTCTTTAAAAAATTCAGTAGAAAGAAAGTGGTGCATTTTAAAAAAGGAAGTTATGCTGCCGCATCCTGTATATATATATATAAATAAACTAGTAAATTGTGGGAAAAAAGGTTTTTCAAAAGCTATGCGAGTAGAAGTTTATGAACGAATAATGGAAGAAAAATTGTTACCATCAGAATCAGTAATAAAAGATAGAGAACATAGTTGTCAATTACTCCGTTTTATGCAACAATAATTTCGAAAAATTTTAATTTGTAGCAAAAGTAATTGATATTTTATTGCAATTAAGGTACGTTTAAAACAGTTTGTATTATATCTTTAATCGTTCACTGTTTAGGACAAAATTTCCTTTGAAAAAGGAAAAGTTCAATATGAATTCATACTAACCACATTTATCATTCTTACCAAACAGCACCGAAAAAATAATAATAATTAGAAAGGAACTCTTGAACATCAGTTAAACATTTATCGATGAAACGATAGTAAAAATGGAAGCCATTCCGAAAAATAAAGGCTTGGATTTACGGAAGAAATTAGAAAACGTATTAGGTAAATTACCGTCACGTGTATATAGAATTTATTTTTTTTTTTTTTATTTATAAACAAGAAGGAAAATGAAATTATTATTTAAGTATTTTTAAAATTTCGAGTTTGTAATTTCTGAAGAATGCAAAATACATATATAAATATGTTTTCTTTTTTTTCCTAACGACCTGGCTTTTGTTTTTTGGCCAGCTTAACCTATTTTTTTTTTCTTCGTTTTTCTACCTTTTTATATATCTATTCTATTTTCCTTAATAAATTCATAAAAATACTTACATTCTATTGTCAAGGGGGAATTTACACTATGCAGATATTGTCAGGGTCTAAAGGTTATGCTTATTCTCCCTTATTTTTCGTATTTCTGGCACTGCCACACTAAGTGTTCTGAAATACTCTTCGCATCATAATTGTGGCATCCGCTGCTATTAATTATTTTCATCCTCGCTGAATGAGTAAGAGTACAATTATGTCCCACTCTATTACTCTAGAAATCTTTACTACCATAATCCATCTGTTTATTTTTATATTACGGATCTCTTTTTGTGAACTTTTTAATATTACTATACGTCTTTCCATATTTGTTTTACAGATGTCTTTGTATTTCCCATTCCAGTTTTAATATATTATTTCTTTGATCAGATATTCCTCCCAATTTAGGACCTCGTCTTGTTTTTGCCATCTGATCTGCCATGCAAAATATATATTAGGTCGAGGTACAGAGAATGTACTGAAAAATGAAAAGATTAATGCTTAGCATATTTCCAATTTAGCAATCATCAAAAAAATAAAAAAAACTAAAACAAAGCACCATCTATAGTTTCGGACCGCCTCTCATGCATAATCACCGCGTGATTCAAAACTATAGTCAGTGTTTTGATTTATTTTAATTTTTTCTAAATTTCTTATAATAGTATATCAGGTGTTTGTTTGCACATGATTGAAACATCGATTATGTGTACGTAAAAATGCTTACGATTAACAGCTGCAATTATTTAACCGAAATTAATTGCTCCTACTCAAACATATGTCCGATATCTGCAGTAACACAGTTCAATTGGAACATGAATGTTTCTGTATGACGATAAATAATATCAGTTTAAATCGACGTAGTATTTTTTTTGTCTTGTTTGCAATCTTCACAAGTTCACTGAAATCAACCACACTGACAGCTTGGTTACTTTCAAAAACAATCTTAAATAACTAGCCAAAACGGTTGCCCTAATTTTCGCTACGATATGTTTTTTTTCTTTACCTGTTTTGTTGTAAACAATATAAACACATTCGCGGATGGTAAACAAGTTTTAACAAATAAATGTATAGAGTGTATGTAGTGGTTATCGGTTGGTAAATTTTTTTCCATAAAAGTATATCGAATTTCACCATTAGGGGACTTCAAAACTCTTCCAGAATCCGCCTCAATCTAGAAAATTCCTCACTTCATTTCCACCCTACTGCTACTTTCTTTGGACTACTGTTCGATCATAAGCTAACTTGGCGGTCTCACATATCCAATCTTAAAGTTAAATGTCATAAATTCCTATCTATTCTTAAATATGTATCAAACACAAAGTATAATGTTCCTCCGAAAACTCTCCTCTCCATATACAAATCCTTAGTCATTTCCAAAATAAACTACGGGTCCCAGGTGTATTCGTCAGCCGGTCCTTCTTTACTTAAATCCCTTGACTCAATACACTATACGGCGCTGCGCACGATACTTGACGCACATAGAACTTCTCCGTCTGTAAGTTTGTGTGCCTTGATAGGCACTCCCCCACTAAAGTATTTCCGAACCTTTTATTACCACCGTGAGAGTCTCGGTCTTTTTTCTAGTAAACGGGCCTGCCCTATTGAAACAAATTACCTCCCCAATACCCCAGAATTCCCTAATGACCCTCTCCCAGAAATCCTAGCCCTCCTATCGCAGCACAATGTGAGCGTAATCCCTTTCCCTAACCTAGCTCCTAATATCGTGATTCCGCCGTGGCCCCCTTTAAACATTGATGTTAATTTTTCCCTGACGAAGTATAATAAACCCCTGCACCCGAATATCGTTCAGTTGACAGCAGCAACAATACAAAAATATCCCTACCATCTCATTTTCTACACGGATGCTGCCAAGGCTACCCCAGAGGCTACTTCATCCCCAATCGCCTGTTCCTTTGAAGTCTGCGACATGATTCAAAGCATTCGACTGAATGAAAATTGCTCGGTACTGGATGCTGAAATATACGCAGTATTTTTCTGTTTGGAATATTTTCTTTCTACAGAGCCTACATAACAAAAAGCCCTGCTGGTATCTGATTCATCCGCGGCTTTATTGACAATCTCTAATCCCCTCACCAAACATCCTGTAGCAATTCGAACGCAGCAGGTAGCATATGAACTTATTAAGAGACAGTGCTCCGTATCCTTTCTGTGGGCGACCAGCGATGCTGGAATTCCTGGAAATGAACGCATCGATACATCCGCCCGAGCAGCAATATATTGCCCCTTGCCTAGTAACAGCCCTCCTCCACCTTATCTATCGAACATAATCTTCAATAATCTCACGTCTTCGTGGAAAACCCATTGGTCCTCGTGTCAGACTTTCTCAAGATTAATTAAACCCTCAACTGAACCGTAGGAAAAAAGCATTTCCCGCAGAGATTTCTGTGCACTCAGCCGCTTGCGCACAGGCCACACGGCCATATCGCATAATTTTATTTTGCAAAGAACCCCCCCTCCTATGAATTGTCCTTTCTGTGGCCAAGATGTTGCTCCCTCAAGTTCTCACATACTGTGCGACTGTTCAGCACTATCACCCCACCGGCCCCCCTCAATTAATAACAAAACAGTCACCAACATTCTTGAGAATTCCCCCAATGCAATTTTATCTGTAACACAATTTATCAGAACTAGCGGAATAAGCAGATATCTATAAAAGCAAACTGCGCATCTTTGCACTGTAATAGCCACAGCAGTTAAACATGGTACAGAATGTTGTTTTGACAAAAAGAAAAAAAATCAACATGGTGCCATTGTCGAACGTCGGCTAACATTTTAGTAATCATTCGTCTACCTAGAACTTGTGGAAAAAATTTGGTTGTGGACATTTCATACAATTATGACAGAGATTTTTCTGTATCCATGTTATTCTTTTTTTTTCCCGCGGTGGTCGCCTATTTCGAGCGATCTTGCTTTGTGTAGGCGAGAAAAATTATGGCACTTTAATTTACGATTAATAGGTGAGAGTTTGTAATTGAACTATTTACTTGTACTACTTAATTGAGTGCTTTCTGTACTTTAAATATTACGAAATTGCGATAAAATTATATTTCCTGTTTATTTCGCATGTGATGTTGGTGGAAGAATTTTTGCTTTTTATTGATCTCTATAATGTTGTACATTTTACTACATCATCGGGTGATGCTAAAGTTTTAAATGTTAGAACTTATATTAAAGATATCCTTGAAAAATATAATTAAACTAAACCAGCGTCGTGCCCAGAATTTTGAAGAGGGGGGTGTTTTGAAAATTTTCTTTGCATATTTATTTTATAAATAACAATACATTTTTCACTAATATCCCCATACTATTAATAATTTCCATCATTTTGATTTATCTATCTATATATATATAAAAATCAAACGGTGTATGTTTGTGAGCGCAGAACTCAAAAAGTAGTGGACGGATTGACTTGAAATTTTTACACAATGTTGCATTTCTATACAAGATGGGTTGTATAATTTTTTTATCACTAAGTTTCCCCGGGAACAGGAAATTTTAAGCTTTTGTAAGGGGCGCGATCTATGATTTGCTTTCGGCGTTATAGCGAGGAATTTCAGAAAAACGTATTGTGGTTGTATATGCGGGAAGCTCTGTAATTGTATAAGTGTGTGTAAATTAAATACGCGGCGACGGTCTACAATCAGTGATGAGATGAGTGACGGAGAATATATATCGATGAGAGAGAGAGAAAGTGTGTAACAACAGTTTCCTGGAAAGGAACCGATCATCATCGTCGAGCTGCTAGAAAAACAAAAACGTTTTTTATGACACTGTTCGTGATTTCGATAGGTAGAGTGCTGGAGAATGTTGAACCACATGGCATTTGAAATTGTGATCTGCGCTGTGCATATTGTTTTTTTCCGAAGCAGTTGTCATTTTTGCGTTGCCATTTAAAATTTCACTCATGCGGTCTGATTATTGCATCATCCATCGTTTACATTTATTGCGGTAAGTACTATCATACATTGTTTATTTTATTTGTTACATTTTACGTTTTATGCAATATTATTTGTATTCGGTAATAAACTTTTCAGTCCAAATCTAATTATCCGCTTGAAATATATGCTCAAGTAAACATTACCGAATTTTACAAAATATGTACATTAACAGTTTTAATACATTACTAATTTTTTATGTATACGATGGCAATCAATAATATACAGAAATTAAATAATAGTTTTTCACTACTTTTTCTCACAACATATACGTCCCAAATATATACATATATATTTTTGTTTTCTATTAGCGAAGGAAAGATTTAATAAAAAGTACTTTACATTTTATCTTTTTAACACATGTCGACGAAATTTGGTTCCTTCACATTTATGTACTTTTGTACAATATGTACATTTTTATTTTTAAAAACGGTTTTAATATAGTTTTATGAAAACAGTAATAGATACTACTAGATATTTAGAAAAAGAAAGAAAAAAAAAAAAAATTTGTTCACGCTATGTGCGGAGTAACAAATTATACTTTCTACAACATTATTATTTAAGCGATATGCATACATATTTATTTCTTCTATTTTTTATTTTACTTTACAATATCTATAGCTATCGCACCGGCAGCAGCTCAGTTATATACAAGAAAGGCCCATACACCAATTTTACATTTTCCAGATATTTTTTACTGTTCAGTAAGTACATGAAATTATTTTATTTACTTATGTGTAAAGCAAATATATATTTTAAGTCCAATGGAAATCAATTTAATACATTTTCTTTTTCGCATCAAATTTCTAATCAACTATATATTTCTTTTTCCCTCCGAAACATTTATTTTCTAAAGTATTTCATTTTAGATTTCGATATTTTTATTGAATTTTTAAATTTCATTCACTTCATGATGTCGTTTTCATTTCATACATTCGCCGATAATTTAAATAAGTTTATTTATTTTACATCACAATTTTATTTTTTCATCTCCATTTTAATTTTATTTGATCATTTCAATCGTTCTGATCATGTATTTTTCAATCACTTTGTTTTCTCCGTTCGTGATTTACTTTTTTCATACAAATTTATTAACCTGATTTTTCAGGTGTTTTTTTATTCATTTAATTATTGATACTACATATTTATTCTACTATGTACATTTAAATAAAAGAAAACTGGTTGTATACTATTTCTGTATACATATATGTATGTTTACATATACAATTTATGAAACTGAATTCTAAAATTAATTTTATTATTATCTCTTTTTTGACTTTTGCTTATTTTAAAAACACTCAAGAAATCACATTGAAATATAAAAAAGAAATTACACGTTTATATTTTCAGCTATATATTATGTTACTTCATCTAATGTGTATACCTTCAGTTAATTATGATCTATAGGCAGATTATACATCCGCATAAATATCATTTAAATAGATACTTGCAGATTCAAAGGTGAATGATGTATTTATATCGAACACTACATCGGCATTTTCAAGACACTTGGTAAAAATGAAAGTGTGACCGTATATTAACCTTTTAATTAGTGATAAAAAGAAGAAAAAAAACTATGATAAAGAGAAAAAGGAAATGAAAAAAGGTTAGAATTGATTTGATGAGAAGGCATTTGATTATATATCGTTTTCATTTCACACATTCTCTGATAATTTCAATTAGGCTTATTTATTTTATATCACAATTTTATTTTTTTAATTCTATTTTAATTTTGTTTTTTTATTTCAATCGTTCAGATCACATAATTTCAATTACTTATTTCTCTCTGTTAAATTTTCTCTGGGATTTATTTTTTTCATACAAAGGCTATAGCCGGATTACTATAGTAAAATTTATACCATTTGATAGGGGCTGAAAAAAATTTCTACAGACAAATTTTCAGCTCTCTATCCCCTGTGCATGCGTAGTAGTCAAAAAACATTTTTTTAAAAAAAAAATTTCTGAAGCGCTTTCGATCTGAAAATTCTGAAAAAATTCACAATGGTGGGTTTCCATATAAGAAATAACTGTAATATTTTTCAAATCTCATAACCTCAAAATTGGCCCTTAAAAACATTTTTACCAAATACCTTCAAAATGCAGATGAAGTGTTCGATGTAAATAAATCATCCATCTTTGTATCTGCATGTGTCTATTTAAATGATATTTGTGCGAATATATACTCTGCCTATAGATTATAATTAACTAAAGGGATACACATTAGATAAAGTAACATAATACAGGGTGCGGCAGCATAACTTCCTTTTTTAAAATGCGCCACTTTTTTTCTACTAAATTTTTTAAAGAAATAATAACAGAAAATCAAAATAAAACTGCAACGGAAGAAGCATAGCCAATGGGATCTAGAGTATGTATTTCGATTTTCTGTTATTATTTCTTTAAAAAATTTAGTAGAAAAAAAGTGGCGCATTTTAAAAAAGGAAGTTATGCTGCCGCACCCCGTATTTAGCCAACGGCCATAATTTAAAAACGCAACATAAAATTCGATTTCATACTTCGTTTCTGTCTCTCAATATTTAGTTTTATTTCCAGCCATATTTTATCTCCCGCAATTAAAAAAATTAATATTGCTTTTACTGCGGTATTATTTCTTTACACTGATCAGCAATATGACCTATTTAATTTCTGCAAACTAAAAAGTCAATAAAAGTGTCATTCTACCAGTAATGTTTTGTTTTGATAATTTCGTACAGAGTTTAATTTATAATTTATTATTGAATGAACATCGTTATCAATACCAGAAATGTAAGTTTATTTAATTTGCTTTTTATAGAGGTTATTTTTAATTACACATTCATTTCTACTTATAAGTATCAATTTTATTTTGTAACGGTTTCTATTACATTACCAAATATTTCGAGATGATGCGATACTGAAATATCTTTATTGTTTAAAAAAAAAGAGGCATCCCCTGCTTCACAATTGACGCTATGCTACTGAGGAATTTTAAACATGCATATTTAATTTATATTAAGAAAAGAACATGATCAAAAACATTGCTTGAGTATATCAAAATTAGCCTGAAAACTGCTGCAGCGAAATACCGGCACCGCTGCCCTGGTTGATGCACATAAATAAATGTTTTTATTTAGGAGTTTTTTTTCAACCCCCATCGATTGGTTTATAGTACATGCATTTTTAAAAGGAGATTTTATAGTAATACGGCTATAGCCTTTATTAACCTGTTTCTAATATGGTATATTTTATTCATTTGATTTATTATTGATGCTATATATTTATTTTACTATGCACATTTAAATAAAAGAAAACTGTGGTTGTGTACTTTTTTATATACACATATATGTAACTTATGAAATTGAATTCTAAAATTAATTCCATTATGATCTGGTTTATTGATTTTTGCTTATTTTAAAAACACTCAAGCAATCACATTGAAATTTAATAAAGAAATTACATATTTTCGGCTATATATAGGGTGCGGTAGTGTAACTTCCTTTTCTAAAATGCGCCACTTTTCCTCTACTAAATTTTTTAAAGAAATAATAACAGAAAATCGAAATACATACTCTAGATCCCATAGTAGAGAAAAAGTAGCGCATTTTAGAAAAGGAAGTTATGCTGCCGCACCCTGTATTATGTTGCTTTATCTAATGTATATCCCTTTAGTTAATTATAATCTATAGGCAGAGTATATATCCGCACAAATATCATTTAAATAGACACATGCAGATACAAAGATGGATGATTTATTTATATCAAACACTTCATCTGCATTTTGGAGGTATTTGGTAAAAAGGAAGGTGTAACCGTATATTAATCCTTTAATTCAGGGGTGGCCAACCCACGGGCTGCATACGACCCCGTTTTGAACATTTTTGCGGCCCGCGAGATGGCCAAAGTAGTAAAAAATTATGCTCTGCGAACTCATAATGCACACGCATGTTGGAACATTTAATATAACAAGTTTTATGTTTCACTCTTAAGTGTGTCTATGGTGGTTCTAAATCTAATATGGGGATACATGATTTTATATGCGACCCGCGGAGTTATGATACACTTTCAAAGTGGCCCGCAAGATCATTTAGGTTGGCACCCCTGCTTTAATTAGTAATTTTATTTTAAAAAAAAATAAATAAAAAACCATAATAAAGAGGAAAAAAAGATAAAAACAGATTAGAATTGATTTGATATGTTGATTTCATATTGAATGTTTTGAAAATTATCTAATTGTCTGTTCTCGAAAAACAAAGTGTGAGTACTCAATTCATTTCTTTCATTTTTATATAGTTACTCATCATCTGTGTCTCCGCCATCCGTAGTACAAGTCACATTCATTAATCATCTGTAATGCTTTGGCAACGTGCAAACATAAAGCGCCGTTCTCGACACACAATCATAGAACATCAGAGAAGATCAATCCGCACTGATCAAGAACGTTCAGACAATAATGAACATGTTAGAATCAGAACTTCTCAATGGCGAGCAGAATAATTAATCAGTGGGCAAAAAACTTGAAGTCTTACGGGTAAAAGCGAGAAGAAGAAGAGCAGCACGTTCGTCTCACCAACGCCAAGAAGCAGTAGATCAACGGCGAAGACATATTCGTATGCAATATCTAATTATGCAAGCATGCAATTCATCAGCGAGATATCTCTGGAAGCGTTTGATTAAAATCACCGGCCAGTGCTCGATCAAATGAAACCTGATTATTTCGTAAATCGTTCAATTTATAGTCTAAATTTTCAGGGAAACATTTTTTCTTTCTTTCCTTTTATTTTCATTTCACTATTCTTTGTTTATATTTTTCTCCTTACAATTTCTACGAATGTAATTATATCTATATTATTTGCTCGGCTTCATTTTTATGAATAGGATTGTTTTCATGGGCATGCACATTATTTTTATAGTACCTACAATAGAAGTATTATTTGCATTTACATAACGGCAATTTTTATTCGTTATTGGGTTATTTTATATTACTTTTACACGATTATTTAATTTCACTTTGTTATTTTGTATATAATTTCAATATTAATATTCCTTTCCGTCCGGCTGTTTAATTTCATTTTGTTTTACTGTTTTTTTTTTTTTTTTTTTTTTTTTTTGTATATAATAATTTCGATATTTGTTAGTAACTTCTAAATTAAAATATCTACATCTCGTGCAACGTTGCATGTTGTAGTCAAAACGTGTAATAATAATAATAATAATAAAGATTATTTTATTTCACTTGATTGCATTCCTCAGCATAGCCAAAGCAACACAAAGTATGGTATTAAATTGAATGGTGTCTTTTTTCAGTGAATCTATGTTTACTACAATACTTTTATCTACTTCCCCAATCATTAATATCATTCTAAGCCACAGCGAAGCGTGGCCGGGTTCAGCTAGTATATTAATAATTTCCATAAATTAATTACCTCGTATATGAACATTAATTACATATGTTATTGGTTATAATCGTAATAAAAAGTTTTGCACAAAATATTAGCAAAGTACCTAAAAATATGCAGTAAATTTTTTTTTCTGTTTCTTTTTTACGGTAAGAACACCCTAATAAATCATCAATATTTGTTTTTGATTTTTGATTTTTTTCAGATTTTTGTGTATTTATAATAACTATTTCAGTTCTCATGGTGGGGGAGGGGTCCATTACGTAGACATGGCCTTGACCTAAACAAGAAACGGTCAAAACAATTAGTTACAGATATATTTTATGCAACAAACAGAAACAGTAGTATCGCAAACCCGCAAAAATAAGAGAGCGGTTTCGGTCTAACTTCCAAGTAGCAGTATTCATTGTTTGTTTTTTAAACTGAAATATGCGGCGGCGTATCGTAATTAAAACGCTCGGTCCTTTTAAAAAAATGAAAGTGTAAAAATAGAGCAAAGGTAGTATAATGGAAAAATTTAATTCGAAAAATCGAACAGGTAAAAATTTTATGATTTTTATCGCATTAATTTACTGGAGGAAATACGAAAGAGCTATTTTTACCGCTAATAAATTCGAACGCAGTCTATTCGCAGCTAAAACATTTCTCGATTACAGTTTACCGGGAAATAATTTTAACATTTTGTTCATCGGTTTTTCATTCCAGTGGCTACCTATCACTGGGGTAGCTCTTTTAGGCGTGATAGTTTTGTCAGGATTCTTTCGTTTTGCCGGAAATTTTTATGGACTTCGGTCGTTTGGGCGGCCACACTCGAATTGCGCACAGTTATTTACCTGCGTCGAAGGTTAAAAAAAGGTCTCTAATCTCCACACACGAATTGCGCACCGGAAGTTTGCAGGTATGAAATATAAAAAAACAAACGAAAACGACGCTCGGACCATAATCGCTGTTCGCTGGACTAAGGGTTTCCAAAACTGATGGCGCTTGATCGTACTATATTTTTAATGTTCGATAACTTTCAACATTTTTACGTACCCTATTTTTGACAATTAATTTTTAATCTACTAATGAAAAATACTCTACACCTGTCTATGTATTAAAAATCATTCCTGTATAACGGTTTATTAAAAAATATTTGAGAATACGCCAGATTAATTTTAAATATACGTAATTGTTTAAACTTCTAATTCCACTTTTTTTTTTTAAAACAAGTAGTTCCGATAAATAACTGTGATATATTTATGTTTTAATCATTAAAAATTGATTCCGGCTTTTGCAATTTACCAGTTAGCTCAACTTTCAGTAATTTAGCTTACTCCTAATTGTCTACATTTGTGTTCTTTTATCTTTCTAGTTTTAAAAGAATTATATTTATGATTACACGTGTATACTACCTCTTGACATAGCGGCAGCTAAAATTTTTCCTTATTTGGAAGTTATTATTTTTAATAAAATATTTCACTTTCATATATACGTTAATGTTAATTTCGTGTTACCATTAATGTTAAGAAATTATCAGTGTTAACAGTTTTATCATGGGGATAAATATTTCTAGAATAGTTTGAATTCTACAAAGCGCCTGTAAAATAACAATTTTGAAACATCATTTTATTTCTATGATTAAAAATAGAGCAATAATTTAAACAGTGTCGAATTACTGTTATATACTTATTATAAGCCGGATGATAATTTTTGATGTTTTTTGATGAGGAAAAATTATGACGCTTACACGTTAAAATGTAAAGCTATATACAAAAATAGTATTAAATGCTCTTTCAGAAAATGTTAACGTTTGAACAACTCTTCAGTAGATAGAAAACGTCACTTCTAGGAGAAGAGCCAATCAGGAGCGAGTATTTAGTCTCTTGACCACGCCTCCCTTTTACACAACTAATCAAGAGTCAATACATAATCAAATGAACACACCGTTTTTACATCAAACCATCCAGTAAGAGTTCAACGCTGCACCGCCATGTTCTACTCCAATTGCATCCATCTGCTTGCTACATCTTCACTGTTACAAACTAATAACCATATATCTCAACGTCCACCATATACAAATCAACCACCTGCTTTCTCTGTAGACACCTGTATATGGTCTCCCTCACTCAGTAACACCACTCGACTGATATAGAGATTAAGAGGAGACTTTAACCAGCCACTTATAATTTTGCTAACCTGTACTGAGTCGCTTAGTGTATTTAGATGTTTGCATGTGTGCTGATGATACATTTATCATTGTCTGACCAATGTAATAATTTATTAAGTGATACTAGTTGTTTCTGGTTGTGTATGCTTTGAGAATATGTTCTAGTGCTAACCAGCCACTTATAATTTTTCTAACCTGTACTGAGTTGTTTAGTGTATTTAGATGCTTGCATGTGTGTTGATGCATTTATAATTGTGTGACCAATGTAATAATCTGCTAACTGGTACTAGCGTTTCATGTTCCCATTTATATTGAGATTATATTTTATCATTGATCACCCATCTTTAAAACTTTTTTCTAACCTGTACTGAGTTGCTTAGTGTATTTAGATGCTTGCATGTGTGTTGATGATGCATTTATCATTGTCTGGCCAATGTAATAATTTATTAACTGGTACTAATTGTTTCTGGTTGTGTATGCCTCGAGAATATGTTCTAGTGTTAACCACCCACTCATAATTTTTCTAATCCACACCAAATCTGATGTGTTTGTATAATTTAAAAGGTACATTAATGTATGTCTAACCAAAAAATAAAAATAAACACTGAACTAATGTTTTATGAGGGGGAGTGTTTCAACCTCTAGAATTTGGGGGTACTTCACGTATATTCAGCCAAACAACCACAGTACTAACCCTTTCTGACCCATTTGTTTCCAGTGAGATGCTTTGCATATGAGTAATCAAAGTAGATGATTGAGAAAAAAGAAACTGATTAGAACACTAACTTGTGTATTATTATTCATATATCTCAATTGCTTTTGATGTATGTTGAACATACTATTTAATTACATATAACTCTATATTATTTTCAGCATATGAGAGTTAGAACTTACCATCACAATAACATGTGTGTGGAGCTTATATGCTTACATATGTGTGATGTACTATAAATGCGTACACATGTGCATGCATGTGAGTGAATGAGCGTGTGTGCAGTGTAATGGTGTGCATGTGATGTAACAATGATGATGATGATGATGTTGATGTGTTTATGTATGTGACCATGTATGTGCGTGCATACATTTTCTAATGTAATGAAACAATATTTAACTCCCAAAAATTACCAATCATAACAGATTTGATGCAACCCTGGTAATATACAGCTGTTTAGTATGAATTTAAATTAGAAAATCAAATCGATTGTAAGCATTCAGATACTGAAGAGTTACTCACGTCTGTTGGTGTAATCGTTTACTGTATAACAACAATGTATAAGAACTAATTTTGTTTGATCACATTATAACTACTAATGCAATGAGCACAATGAACAATTTAATTACCAAGTAGTATTCATAAGCTTGATGAGACACAGCTTCCTCCTCTCACATAAATTCTATTATTTTGACAAACATAATCACAACTCAGAAATTCTATTAATCACATTTTCTCAACCTAATAAAGCCATTGCTTGAATAACCCATCTCCTTTGTTGCACTAATACATCTATTAGGATATAAGAACTATAAATTTCTACAGCACAACTCCAAACGTTATAAACAGGGATTAGATAAATCTAGTATCATAGAAAAAATGCTCAATTTAAACTAAAATCACTCTTTTCATACAAATTGCACCATTTAAGGCTATAACACTCACATTTTAGTACAAAACATTGAATTGTAAAGGAATCAATCCATTGTACACAAAATACCCCCATTTTAGGTGCAAACTATCAATCTATGGTAAAATATCACAATTTAATACAAATATCATCATTTTAGATAGAAAACAATAAACTTTAATGGAAAATAATACATCCTAGGGAAAAGCACTAAATTTTTACTACATACATACTCTTTAATTAAAAATAATATAATCTCTATGCACCTTGTATAAGTTTATACACACTATTTTAAGCCTCTACACATTCCCAAATCTAACAAATTAAAAAAATAAAAACAATTGTTAATAGAAAATTTTATTACATAGTAAAATTAAAAATATACAATGTCTAAATTATACTTAATAATAATCCACAGCTCCATGTAATCATGCAATATACATATTTCCATTTAATATACACGCTCTTAGTTCAGCTAAAACATCATTAAAATTTGTATGGAATTTATTATACATAGAATTTCCATAAGCTATTGTATCTACATTATTACTACATATTATTCTTTTATCATCATTACCACTTAATACTACTTTATTCTGTTCTAGGGTATACAGTATATGTTGACGACTTTGAATATTGTAATATGTCTTATAATTATCACATAATTTCCCACACACACCATTCACACAATTATAATAATCTATGAAATTAAGTTCTTTCTTAATTATAGAAGACTGTACACCTTTACATTTTTTAATTTCTTTACTATCAATAATACTTATAGAATACATTTTTGGACGCAATCCAACAAATTCACTAATTGGAGTGCCATTTAATTCATCCTTAAATACACCAAGCTTCTTTTTATTTTCTAATGAATAACATGGATGACTTTTTGGATAATCACTTGTATCAAAATACTGAGCATTATCTTTAATATCTTTATAAAAATCAAGTGTTTTAAGCTCATAAATAAGTGAATCAGTATCACAGTATAAAAGATTAATATTCTTATACATTTTACTCATTATGTTGTAATGAAAATCAAACATTTTTAATTTGCTAATATCTAAAATAGACATACCAATGTAAATGGGCTTATTAAATTTAATTGTTGAAGGATTTAAATGTACTGCAGCCAATAATGGCTGCTCACTAAATATTGTTCGATCCTTAAAATTACTTTTTCCAACCAGTTTAGTAAATTTTACTTCATTTATAATAAGCTGCATATTAATTCTATGTCTAACGTTTTCCATCATTTTGCCAAAAACACTGTTATTCATAAGCTTCCAATAGTTCTTCTCAAACTCATTGGTAGCCTGCTTCCGCTGTAGAGTGTTTAAATCAATGTAAGGCTTCAACCATGTCGACTGATTGAAACAAACGACACGATGTACACGCTGTAGTTTTAGTCCTAATTCAATTGCCTGTTTAAGATTTCTATAGTGAATAATATAATTGTACTTATTTTCTAATGTATTAACTAATTTCACACATTTTCTAATTGATTTAGCCTCGGGGCATAGTGGTAAATCATTGTGTGCTAAATGTAAATCTGCTGGATACTCCAAATCCACATCGAGCATATAACCAATGGATCCATCATCAGCTATCTCCATAATATTTAATTCTGTTATTTCTTTCTGGCTAAGCCATCTGAAACCATTCATAGGGAGTGGTTCACTCATGGCCCAACCATAGAGGTTATTTGCATCCAAATATGCTATGAAAGTGTTATCTGTACCATTTCTACTATCATTATCATCATTACTGTAACTATTATTACAACTGTTAGTGTATGAATTGTCCGCCTTAGCATAACGTTTCACACACTGACACATACCACCACGTATTCCAGCTTCAAAGAATAAAACCATATCATAATCAGTTAGGAGCTCCAATTGAACCTTCGTCAACTTCAACATTGCTTGAAATGCCAATCCGGGAGCAGTAAAACTCCATGCAGGATCCAATTTGTAAATTTTATAGCAAACACTTCTGAAGTTTTCAAAAACATCAGCCAGTAGAAGTACATCTGTCTTTAGATATATATCACTATACTCCCCGAGTGTTTGAACATTTAACACATCCCACACATGTAATGCATGTGAGTAATCTTCTTCGCTAATATTTGATTTTGTCAGGGAATTATAGAAATGCTCCTTTTCAGGCAAACTTGTTTCATCCAATTTTTCCCATGATGACACATATGAATAAGGGAAAACGCCCTTTCTACGGAATAAAGGAAGTAAATCAGGCGATGCAATGTTTCTGATTGTATGATGAAGCAAACTATCAGGTAAATAACCAGCCAACTTCTCAAGGCTTGACGCCATGAAACGGAATGTATCTATGAATCGTATTTTCATTTTTTCTGAAATGCGTTTTGAAAATGATATGTAGCATTCTTCACTATTCGGTATCACCTCGACGTCCTGATCATCATATGTCAAATCCCTGATGAATAAATGAGCATCATATCCACTCAGATTATGAATAAATACAGGAACAAAGTTAGGAAGCTGGTATTCTAAATTACATTTTGAATGAGCTGCACCTCGAAATTTCCCAGTTAGATGATCATGATCTGCGACTTTATCATTATTTAGAGGTTCTTCACAAATGTGACACACCGATGAAGCATCATATTCTTCCAAATCCTCAGACGTCCACTGCAACGGAATGTTTTTCTGATAAATCTTTTCTATTTTTCGCACATCTTCCACTAGCCAATCACAGAATTTTTTAGTTGCATTACGGCCACGATACATTTTAGGCTCCGATGTAACATTAAACCTGGCACCTTCTTCACATCTCGACACAATATAGTAACAAAAGCTAAATGCTTCATGCTGTTGTATAGGAATAGTGCCAGATGTATTTTGAGACTTGTTTTGAATATTACCACATGAACCATCTTCCATGCGCTGCCGCTTACATTTCTGCATACTTCCTTCCTGATGCTGGTTTTTTCGATGGTTACCACTAATTTCTATACTATCATCATCATTATTAGCACTAATAATTTCTTCATCATTGACATCATTATCACATGATTCATCATTTAAAGGCTTCAGGATACACTCAAAATCAGCAAATATAACAAATTGTATAAATTCTTGCTGTTTATATTGTTGGAATTTCAATATTTTATTCTCCTCCATTGGCATAACAACTGTGGCAGGAGTATTGATGGAGCAACATTGTATATGAACTAGGTATTTGGCATGATCTTGGACATACCATAAGCAACGACGGCATATAAACATGCGATGTCGATTATTGGTAATTTGACGCGCTACTAATTTACATAAGTTCTTTATCCAACAGTAATGTGATTTATCGCCTTTGGTTATAAGCAGTAAATCAGTATGATCTTTTTGTTCAATCTTTGTGATTCGAAGGGGGTATACAGTATTTTTCTCATTCAAACCATATATATTAACAAATGATCGAGGATTATTCTTTTCAAATATGGACACATCGTCCAATGATGTAGGAAAAGATATACCATTCCAATTGTATTTCCTTAACAATGATATATTCCGCACATAATTGCTTGCATATTCTGGATGATTCACCTTAACATATTTTGTTAACATGGAATATTTGAAACACATTTGATCTATGTTTTTCACATTAATAACAGCCTTTTTTACTGCAACTGATTTAGGAAGTGGAATGTAAGATGATGCACGGCTTAGAACGTTCCGATAATTGAGACGAATTTCGAGGTATTCAATTTTCATTAATGACCAGCCAGATCCCGTTGCATGTTCCAACTTATCAACAAGACTGATGATTTTTCTACAATCCTCCTTGTACCATTCAGAAATATCAGCACCGCGAGTGAGTAACTGTGCATTGGTTGGGAAGTGAAATGGCCTAACACTCCAATCTGCGAGCCCAACTCCTCTCTTAAATGAACATCGTAATGTTAGATTTACTTTTATTCCAACACCGATTCTTTTTTTAATTATCTCGATCACTGTAGAAGTATTATTAGACAAGTAATTTGCAATATCCATCTGACATTTATTATTGTTTACAATACGATATGTTGCAAAACGGTTGGAATAACGCTTGCTAACATTTTGAATAGAAATATCATGTACAGCCGCTGACGACATTCTCATAAATAATTTTAAATCCAATCACAAATTAAACATAAGACAAACTTGAACGCAGGAGAAAACACGTCTGATCACTTCAATGGTCAGCACACAAATCAACAAATACCTTGCTGACACCTCCTTTTATACTAAATTAATACGAACAGTTGATGTAAAATAACTGATATTAATTAAAACGAGTATAACTTGAGCACAGGAGAAAGACATCTATAATCACTTCAATGCTCAACAATCGAATCAATAAATAACTTCCCAGTAACTCTTTTTATACAAAACTGCACAAAGACATGATGAAAAGTAACTTATATTGATTGCTTAAACATAAATAATGTTGAAGATGGCATATTGTTTATTAGCCCCAAAGGGAATTTTACTTGAAGTTTAAAAACTAAAAGCAAATTTAAAAGCTAACCAACTTTAACATTATATACTTTTCATGAATATCATTGAAACATTACTCCACTTAATTACACCTGTCCCTGCCTGCTATAGATTCTGTCATATATCCACATCATCCTTTAATATTTGCATAGTGAACATTTACTCCAGAAGATTTTACATAGATAAGGTGAAAATATTCAAATTAGTGAGAATTCCACAGACCAGATATGCATCGCAATAATTGCTACGAGATGAACATGCACATAGAATCCATCTGTGGGGAAAGAGGAATTATTAAACTCCAGAGTGGTGAGATTTATGCGTAACTCAGAGACGTTAACCAGCATCACTTCATTAAATATGATTAAAAAAAAAAAAAAAAAAGAAAATTGCTGTGAAGAAAATTTAAAAGAAAATATATAAAACATCGGGGAAATCGCAGGACTGATACAAGAGAAATGGTGAAAATTAGATAGAGGGCCATTTTAAGTTAACACAATGGCTAAGAAAGCCAAATCAGTCAAAAATTGACGAAAGATGATGAAAAATTGAGAAAAATAGTTTAAAAGCGTTAAAATGCAAGAAATAATGAGAAATAGCAGAAAATTAATGAAAAATAGTGCAAAAGTGATACACATGAAAAATGACTATAATTAGTGAAAACTGAGGAAAAGTGGTGTAGAAGTATTAAAGCATAAGAAAATAGTAAGAAATCTAAAGGAAATGGCTTATAACACATTTTAATATGCGTTTTTTTTGTTTCATGGGCACACAATTTGAATGCAAGCTTAAGGTGGCAATAGAAAATTTTATAATGAAATACTAGCAATAAGCAAACAACTAACTTGACATGGAATAGAAAGAGAAATGAAGTTCGAAAAAAACTCATTAGAATATAACACAATTAGGCAAATGCTTGAATGAGAAGTTCTATGATCGATACAAATTATTGATACCGCTATACTAGTGTTATGGATTGTAAAATTATTGAAAAAAGAAGTTACCAAAAGAAATTTTTGCTAAAAAATTTATTAGGAGGTGTATCACTCCGTTTTTTAAAATTAATAGCACACTATCCGGCCAGTAATAAAGAAAAATAATTGTATTCTGCGGATGATAACTTTTAAATCTGTAAATGGGTTAATGGAAAATATTAGCGAACATTCTAAATTCTCCGCGCCGATAATAATATATTTTTACATGAATAAACAAAAATAGGGGTAAAATACAGGATTAAAAGTTCCCACTATTTAGTTTCACAGAAAAGTGTATGATAAAATTAATACAAACGCAAAATATATGATAAAAATAAAAAAATTAATAATAACACACTAATACAATCAGCTACAAAACTAGCGAGTCATAATAAAAACTGCCCATTAGAAGAAATAGAACCTAGGAATGATGGATTTAACAACAAAAACAGTGAGTAGGGAGATTATATAAATAAATATAAATAATAATTCCAAAGTAATAAAACCTTGATAATACAATCAACTCACTCATACCGGCAAATAATTAGAAATATAATAAAAACAATGAATAATAACAAACAACTATGAAGATAACACTCTGAACTAAATTTAAAAAGTAATAGACAAAGTTCACAAAATTCTGGAGATGGCAAATAAATTTCACGAATAATTAAAAAAATATGCCATAAGAATCCTTGGAAAAGAAAAAAAACACAACCACTCAATCAATTATTTAGGAACAATTAAATTAATACATATGGAAGGTAAATATTAAACTAATTTTAACAAGATTTGCTACAAAAAAAAAAGAAAAAAAGATCGAAAACTTCGACTGATTAATCACAAAAATTAAGTATACGATTTTTGATTCAAAACACAATTTTATAGCCAACTAGTAACGAAATAGGCATAAAATTAAATCTACAACCATCAACGAGCAATAAAAAAAAGTACTTAAAGAGCTAAAATACCCCCTTTCAAAATAGTGATCGGAACATATATTAACAATAAAATGTAAACATGTAAAGTAGCGAAGCAGGAACAAAACGGAAAATAAAAACAAAACAGAGGCGTAATTAAAATTAAATAAAAGAACGTACAATACAAAAAAAAAAACAAAGAGTCGATCGGTTTGTTCTATTATTTTCGTCTTCTGCGTTGTTTTTTTTTCTTTTTCTGCGCGAATGATCTAATTTATCTAAGCGCGATCTTTTTGCGATTTTTTTTTTTTTGTGATCTTTATAATATTATAATAAATTTAAAATATTTGTTATTAAGTAAATAATAATCAGTTTTAAGTAATGTATATTGTTATTTTCAGCTGTTTATTAAAGATTTTAACTGGTGTAAATAATTTTTTTTTTCCTATGGATTTGACTAATCGATTTTATTCTCATTTTTTTTTTTTCGATATGTCTGTTTTGTATTACTTTTTTCGATTTTCGTGTGCAGTTGTAGTGTTTGCGGATGCGATCTTTATAATATAAGAAATTTTAAATATTTGTTAGAAGTTAAATCAATCGGGGTTTTAAAAATTTATTTTGATATGTTATCTTTATCTGTATTTTATTTTATCTAATTTACATCAAGCGTGTTGTGTGTATTTCTTATTTATTGTTCCGCTCGTTAGTTTTTTAATTTTGATATGTTAAATAATTTGCAATTGCTTATATTTCACCTTTTAGATCCAAGTTCTTTTGTGTTTATTCTGTATTTTCGCGATCTTTATCGACTCTTTGTTTTTTTTTTTGTATTGTACGTTCTTTTATTTAATTTTAATTACGCCTCTGTTTTGTTTTTATTTTCCGTTTTGTTCCTGCTTCGCTACTTTACATGTTTACATTTTATTGTTAATATATGTTCCGATCACTATTTTGAAAGGGGGTATTTTAGCTCTTTAAGTACTTTTTTTTATTGCTCGTTGATGGTTGTAGATTTAATTTTATGCCTATTTCGTTACTAGTTGGCTATAAAATTGTGTTTTGAATCAAAAATCGTATACTTAATTTTTGTGATTAATCAGTCGAAGTTTTCGATCTTTTTTTCTTTTTTTTTTGTAGCAAATCTTGTTAAAATTAGTTTAATATTTACCTTCCATATGTATTAATTTAATTGTTCCTAAATAATTGATTGAGTGGTTGTGTTTTTTTTCTTTTCCAAGGATTCTTATGGCATATTTTTTTAATTATTCGTGAAATTTATTTGCCATCTCCAGAATTTTGTGAACTTTGTCTATTACTTTTTAAATTTAGTTCAGAGTGTTATCTTCATAGTTGTTTGTTATTATTCATTGTTTTTATTATATTTCTAATTATTTGCCGGTATGAGTGAGTTGATTGTATTATCAAGGTTTTATTACTTTGGAATTATTATTTATATTTATTTATATAATCTCCCTACTCACTGTTTTTGTTGTTAAATCCATCATTCCTAGGTTCTATTTCTTCTAATGGGCAGTTTTTATTATGACTCGCTAGTTTTGTAGCTGATTGTATTAGTGTGTTATTATTAATTTTTTTATTTTTATCATATATTTTGCGTTTGTATTAATTTTATCATACACTTTTCTGTGAAACTAAATAGTGGGAACTTTTAATCCTGTATTTTACCCCTATTTTTGTTTATTCATGTAAAAATATATTATTATCGGCGCGGAGAATTTAGAATGTTCGCTAATATTTTCCATTAACCCATTTACAGATTTAAAAGTTATCATCCGCAGAATACAATTATTTTTCTTTATTACTGGCCGGATAGTGTGCTATTAATTTTAAAAAACGGAGTGATACACCTCCTAATAAATTTTTTAGCAAAAATTTCTTTTGGTAACTTCTTTTTTCAATAATTTTACAATCCATAACACTAGTATAGCGGTATCAATAATTTGTATCGATCATAGAACTTCTCATTCAAGCATTTGCCTAATTGTGTTATATTCTAATGAGTTTTTTTCGAACTTCATTTCTCTTTCTATTCCATGTCAAGTTAGTTGTTTGCTTATTGCTAGTATTTCATTATAAAATTTTCTATTGCCACCTTAAGCTTGCATTCAAATTGTGTGTCCATGAAACAAAAAAAACGCATATTAAAATGTGTTATAAGCCATTTCCTTTAGATTTCTTACTATTTTCTTATGCTTTAATACTTCTACACCACTTTTCCTCAGTTTTCACTAATTATAGTCATTTTTCATGTGTATCACTTTTGCACTATTTTTCATTAATTTTCTGCTATTTCTCATTATTTCTTGCATTTTAACGCTTTTAAACTATTTTTCTCAATTTTTCATCATCTTTCGTCAATTTTTGACTGATTTGGCTTTCTTAGCCATTGTGTTAACTTAAAATGGCCCTCTATCTAATTTTCACCATTTCTCTTGTATCAGTCCTGCGATTTCCCCGATGTTTTATATATTTTCTTTTAAATTTTCTTCACAGCAATTTTCTTTTTTTTTTTTTTTTTTAATCATATTTAATGAAGTGATGCTGGTTAACGTCTCTGAGTTACGCATAAATCTCACCACTCTGGAGTTTAATAATTCCTCTTTCCCCACAGATGGATTCTATGTGCATGTTCATCTCGTAGCAATTATTGCGATGCATATCTGGTCTGTGGAATTCTCACTAATTTGAATATTTTCACCTTATCTATGTAAAATCTTCTGGAGTAAATGTTCACTATGCAAATATTAAAGGATGATGTGGATATATGACAGAATCTATAGCAGGCAGGGACAGGTGTAATTAAGTGGAGTAATGTTTCAATGATATTCATGAAAAGTATATAATGTTAAAGTTGGTTAGCTTTTAAATTTGCTTTTAGTTTTTAAACTTCAAGTAAAATTCCCTTTGGGGCTAATAAACAATATGCCATCTTCAACATTATTTATGTTTAAGCAATCAATATAAGTTACTTTTCATCATGTCTTTGTGCAGTTTTGTATAAAAAGAGTTACTGGGAAGTTATTTATTGATTCGATTGTTGAGCATTGAAGTGATTATAGATGTCTTTCTCCTGTGCTCAAGTTATACTCGTTTTAATTAATATCAGTTATTTTACATCAACTGTTCGTATTAATTTAGTATAAAAGGAGGTGTCAGCAAGGTATTTGTTGATTTGTGTGCTGACCATTGAAGTGATCAGACGTGTTTTCTCCTGCGTTCAAGTTTGTCTTATGTTTAATTTGTGATTGGATTTAAAATTATTTATGAGAATGTCGTCAGCGGCTGTACATGATATTTCTATTCAAAATGTTAGCAAGCGTTATTCCAACCGTTTTGCAACATATCGTATTGTAAACAATAATAAATGTCAGATGGATATTGCAAATTACTTGTCTAATAATACTTCTACAGTGATCGAGATAATTAAAAAAAGAATCGGTGTTGGAATAAAAGTAAATCTAACATTACGATGTTCATTTAAGAGAGGAGTTGGGCTCGCAGATTGGAGTGTTAGGCCATTTCACTTCCCAACCAATGCACAGTTACTCACTCGCGGTGCTGATATTTCTGAATGGTACAAGGAGGATTGTAGAAAAATCATCAGTCTTGTTGATAAGTTGGAACATGCAACGGGATCTGGCTGGTCATTAATGAAAATTGAATACCTCGAAATTCGTCTCAATTATCGGAACGTTCTAAGCCGTGCATCATCTTACATTCCACTTCCTAAATCAGTTGCAGTAAAAAAGGCTGTTATTAATGTGAAAAACATAGATCAAATGTGTTTCAAATATTCCATGTTAACAAAATATGTTAAGGTGAATCATCCAGAATATGCAAGCAATTATGTGCGGAATATATCATTGTTAAGGAAATACAATTGGAATGGTATATCTTTTCCTACATCATTGGACGATGTGTCCATATTTGAAAAGAATAATCCTCGATCATTTGTTAATATATATGGTTTGAATGAGAAAAATACTGTATACCCCCTTCGAATCACAAAGATTGAACAAAAAGATCATACTGATTTACTGCTTATAACCAAAGGCGATAAATCACATTACTGTTGGATAAAGAACTTATGTAAATTAGTAGCGCGTCAAATTACCAATAATCGACATCGCATGTTTATATGCCGTCGTTGCTTATGGTATGTCCAAGATCATGCCAAATACCTAGTTCATATACAATGTTGCTCCATCAATACTCCTGCCACAGTTGTTATGCCAATGGAGGAGAATAAAATATTGAAATTCCAACAATATAAACAGCAAGAATTTATACAATTTGTTATATTTGCTGATTTTGAGTGTATCCTGAAGCCTTTAAATGATGAATCATGTGATAATGATGTCAATGATGAAGAAATTATTAGTGCTAATAATGATGATGATAGTATAGAAATTAGTGGTAACCATCGAAAAAACCAGCATCAGGAAGGAAGTATGCAGAAATGTAAGCGGCAGCGCATGGAAGATGGTTCATGTGGTAATATTCAAAACAAGTCTCAAAATACATCTGGCACTATTCCTATACAACAGCATGAAGCATTTAGCTTTTGTTACTATATTGTGTCGAGATGTGAAGAAGGTGCCAGGTTTAATGTTACATCGGAGCCTAAAATGTATCGTGGCCGTAATGCAACTAAAAAATTCTGTGATTGGCTAGTGGAAGATGTGCGAAAAATAGAAAAGATTTATCAGAAAAACATTCCGTTGCAGTGGACGTCTGAGGATTTGGAAGAATATGATGCTTCATCGGTGTGTCACATTTGTGAAGAACCTCTAAATAATGATAAAGTCGCAGATCATGATCATCTAACTGGGAAATTTCGAGGTGCAGCTCATTCAAAATGTAATTTAGAATACCAGCTTCCTAACTTTGTTCCTGTATTTATTCATAATCTGAGTGGATATGATGCTCATTTATTCATCAGGGATTTGACATATGATGATCAGGACGTCGAGGTGATACCGAATAGTGAAGAATGCTACATATCATTTTCAAAACGCATTTCAGAAAAAATGAAAATACGATTCATAGATACATTCCGTTTCATGGCGTCAAGCCTTGAGAAGTTGGCTGGTTATTTACCTGATAGTTTGCTTCATCATACAATCAGAAACATTGCATCGCCTGATTTACTTCCTTTATTCCGTAGAAAGGGCGTTTTCCCTTATTCATATGTGTCATCATGGGAAAAATTGGATGAAACAAGTTTGCCTGAAAAGGAGCATTTCTATAATTCCCTGACAAAATCAAATATTAGCGAAGAAGATTACTCACATGCATTACATGTGTGGGATGTGTTAAATGTTCAAACACTCGGGGAGTATAGTGATATATATCTAAAGACAGATGTACTTCTACTGGCTGATGTTTTTGAAAACTTCAGAAGTGTTTGCTATAAAATTTACAAATTGGATCCTGCATGGAGTTTTACTGCTCCCGGATTGGCATTTCAAGCAATGTTGAAGTTGACGAAGGTTCAATTGGAGCTCCTAACTGATTATGATATGGTTTTATTCTTTGAAGCTGGAATACGTGGTGGTATGTGTCAGTGTGTGAAACGTTATGCTAAGGCGGACAATTCATACACTAACAGTTGTAATAATAGTTACAGTAATGATGATAATGATAGTAGAAATGGTACAGATAACACTTTCATAGCATATTTGGATGCAAATAACCTCTATGGTTGGGCCATGAGTGAACCACTCCCTATGAATGGTTTCAGATGGCTTAGCCAGAAAGAAATAACAGAATTAAATATTATGGAGATAGCTGATGATGGATCCATTGGTTATATGCTCGATGTGGATTTGGAGTATCCAGCAGATTTACATTTAGCACACAATGATTTACCACTATGCCCCGAGGCTAAATCAATTAGAAAATGTGTGAAATTAGTTAATACATTAGAAAATAAGTACAATTATATTATTCACTATAGAAATCTTAAACAGGCAATTGAATTAGGACTAAAACTACAGCGTGTACATCGTGTCGTTTGTTTCAATCAGTCGACATGGTTGAAGCCTTACATTGATTTAAACACTCTACAGCGGAAGCAGGCTACCAATGAGTTTGAGAAGAACTATTGGAAGCTTATGAATAACAGTGTTTTTGGCAAAATGATGGAAAACGTTAGACATAGAATTAATATGCAGCTTATTATAAATGAAGTAAAATTTACTAAACTGGTTGGAAAAAGTAATTTTAAGGATCGAACAATATTTAGTGAGCAGCCATTATTGGCTGCAGTACATTTAAATCCTTCAACAATTAAATTTAATAAGCCCATTTACATTGGTATGTCTATTTTAGATATTAGCAAATTAAAAATGTTTGATTTTCATTACAACATAATGAGTAAAATGTATAAGAATATTAATCTTTTATACTGTGATACTGATTCACTTATTTATGAGCTTAAAACACTTGATTTTTATAAAGATATTAAAGATAATGCTCAGTATTTTGATACAAGTGATTATCCAAAAAGTCATCCATGTTATTCATTAGAAAATAAAAAGAAGCTTGGTGTATTTAAGGATGAATTAAATGGCACTCCAATTAGTGAATTTGTTGGATTGCGTCCAAAAATGTATTCTATAAGTATTATTGATAGTAAAGAAATTAAAAAATGTAAAGGTGTACAGTCTTCTATAATTAAGAAAGAACTTAATTTCATAGATTATTATAATTGTGTGAATGGTGTGTGTGGGAAATTATGTGATAATTATAAGACATATTACAATATTCAAAGTCGTCAACATATACTGTATACCCTAGAACAGAATAAAGTAGTATTAAGTGGTAATGATGATAAAAGAATAATATGTAGTAATAATGTAGATACAATAGCTTATGGAAATTCTATGTATAATAAATTCCATACAAATTTTAATGATGTTTTAGCTGAACTAAGAGCGTGTATATTAAATGGAAATATGTATATTGCATGATTACATGGAGCTGTGGATTATTATTAAGTATAATTTAGACATTGTATATTTTTAATTTTACTGTGTAATAAAATTTTCTATTAACAATTGTTTTTATTTTTTTAATTTGTTAGATTTGGGAATGTGTAGAGGCTTAAAATAGTGTGTATAAACTTATACAAGGTGCATAGAGATTATATTATTTTTAATTAAAGAGTATGTATGTAGTAAAAATTTAGTGCTTTTCCCTAGGATGTATTATTTTCCATTAAAGTTTATTGTTTTCTATCTAAAATGATGATATTTGTATTAAATTGTGATATTTTACCATAGATTGATAGTTTGCACCTAAAATGGGGGTATTTTGTGTACAATGGATTGATTCCTTTACAATTCAATGTTTTGTACTAAAATGTGAGTGTTATAGCCTTAAATGGTGCAATTTGTATGAAAAGAGTGATTTTAGTTTAAATTGAGCATTTTTTCTATGATACTAGATTTATCTAATCCCTGTTTATAACGTTTGGAGTTGTGCTGTAGAAATTTATAGTTCTTATATCCTAATAGATGTATTAGTGCAACAAAGGAGATGGGTTATTCAAGCAATGGCTTTATTAGGTTGAGAAAATGTGATTAATAGAATTTCTGAGTTGTGATTATGTTTGTCAAAATAATAGAATTTATGTGAGAGGAGGAAGCTGTGTCTCATCAAGCTTATGAATACTACTTGGTAATTAAATTGTTCATTGTGCTCATTGCATTAGTAGTTATAATGTGATCAAACAAAATTAGTTCTTATACATTGTTGTTATACAGTAAACGATTACACCAACAGACGTGAGTAACTCTTCAGTATCTGAATGCTTACAATCGATTTGATTTTCTAATTTAAATTCATACTAAACAGCTGTATATTACCAGGGTTGCATCAAATCTGTTATGATTGGTAATTTTTGGGAGTTAAATATTGTTTCATTACATTAGAAAATGTATGCACGCACATACATGGTCACATACATAAACACATCAACATCATCATCATCATCATTGTTACATCACATGCACACCATTACACTGCACACACGCTCATTCACTCACATGCATGCACATGTGTACACATTTATAGTACATCACACATATGTAAGCATATAAGCTCCACACACATGTTATTGTGATGGTAAGTTCTAACTCTCATATGCTGAAAATAATATAGAGTTATATGTAATTAAATAGTATGTTCAACATACATCAAAAGCAATTGAGATATATGAATAATAATACACAAGTTAGTGTTCTAATCAGTTTCTTTTTTCTCAATCATCTACTTTGATTACTCATATGCAAAGCATCTCACTGGAAACAAATGGGTCAGAAAGGGTTAGTACTGTGGTTGTTTGGCTGAATATACGTGAAGTACCCCCAAATTCTAGAGGTTGAAACACTCCCCCTCATAAAACATTAGTTCAGTGTTTATTTTTATTTTTTGGTTAGACATACATTAATGTACCTTTTAAATTATACAAACACATCAGATTTGGTGTGGATTAGAAAAATTATGAGTGGGTGGTTAACACTAGAACATATTCTCGAGGCATACACAACCAGAAACAATTAGTACCAGTTAATAAATTATTACATTGGCCAGACAATGATAAATGCATCATCAACACACATGCAAGCATCTAAATACACTAAGCAACTCAGTACAGGTTAGAAAAAAGTTTTAAAGATGGGTGATCAATGATAAAATATAATCTCAATATAAATGGGAACATGAAACGCTAGTACCAGTTAGCAGATTATTACATTGGTCACACAATTATAAATGCATCAACACACATGCAAGCATCTAAATACACTAAACAACTCAGTACAGGTTAGAAAAATTATAAGTGGCTGGTTAGCACTAGAACATATTCTCAAAGCATACACAACCAGAAACAACTAGTATCACTTAATAAATTATTACATTGGTCAGACAATGATAAATGTATCATCAGCACACATGCAAACATCTAAATACACTAAGCGACTCAGTACAGGTTAGCAAAATTATAAGTGGCTGGTTAAAGTCTCCTCTTAATCTCTATATCAGTCGAGTGGTGTTACTGAGTGAGGGAGACCATATACAGGTGTCTACAGAGAAAGCAGGTGGTTGATTTGTATATGGTGGACGTTGAGATATATGGTTATTAGTTTGTAACAGTGAAGATGTAGCAAGCAGATGGATGCAATTGGAGTAGAACATGGCGGTGCAGCGTTGAACTCTTACTGGATGGTTTGATGTGAAAACGGTGTGTTCATTTGATTATGTATTGACTCTTGATTAGTTGAGTAAAAAGGGGCGTGGTCATGTGACTAAATACTCGCTCCTGATTGGCTCTTCTCCTAGAACGCAGGTTTCCTATCTACTCTCTTCTGACCTCTGAGCGCTAAAAGTCGCTCAACGAGTTAAGAATATGTAATATGACAAATTTAAAATTATCTAAAAATTACTTCAAAATGCATAAATCACCAACCGATATTATTCCTGAAATTTAAAATATACAATAAACAACAAAAACTTTGCATCGCAATAAACATTTCCAATTAGCACTTAATTTAAACCCCATTTGCATCTAAAAACGGCAAACGAATGTAGTTTTCGGAAATATATAAACGGATACTTTGGAAAGAAAAATACATATAACGATATTTTAGCTTTAAATTTAAATTACCGGAGGGTGCTGGAAACTTAAAAGTTCAAAAAAAAAAATGTTTTCCCGGGCATGTTCTGTATTAATGGAAAACATTACACGGAAGTAATGAAATCATATTTCAGTGTTGCTTCTAAGAATTACTTTTTTATTCTGATAACCTAAATTTGAGTTTAAACTTCTGCTTCTTTATCATTTATCTAACAAAATACATTAATACCGACCAAATGTGCGCAAAAATATCTATTATCTAGAGTAGAAACTATTTAATCTACAATAAGCTACAAATTATAAAAACTTGACGAAGGAAAATTATCTTGTTAAATCCAACTAACATTTAAAGAAAAAAGGTAGTAGTACTGACACTATTTATTTGCGTAATTATTATCATTGTAAGTTTTATTATTAAATTGTTTTAAATAGGATTTTATTTTAATGGTAAATTTTTGCGTTGTCATTTAAAATTTAAGTAGAATACTATGTATTGTTTGATGGTACACTAAATGAAAAAATTACCGATTTTTAACAAATTTGGTTTTAATTCAAAAGACAATTTATAACTTAAAATAAAATCTGAACTGAAACTTTCCCGAAACTCGGTTCCCTCAAACTCGTAAGTAACTCTATATTATAATAACATATTTAATTTGTCAAACTCGAAAATTTTACATAGTCACATTTATATTTTATGTACATTAATCAGTTGATATGAAAGTATTTTGTATTAATGTGAAATAGAAGCTTCATGAAACATAATATGCCGTGCGCTGAAAATTCTACATATTCAGTTAGAAATATTATCGTAATTTACGTTATTTTATATAATATTCGTGCAAAAATTATTCTATTTTATGCAACATTTCTTTAAATATGTGTACGTTCCCTAGAGGTTGTTAAAAATGTTTCAAATAACAATCGTACTGCTAACGGGATAGTAGCCTATTTTTCGCAAAAACGTTAAAGGCTTTTTTAATCGACTGAAATGTAGTTCGGTTATTATTCCAAATAGTAAACGTTTCATTACGATAACACACATTTTGGAAGTCACTGAAAGAGCGACTTTTACTCATTTTATTCCTTCATCGATTTTATAAAATCAGAGTATTTTTTTTAAAGGCTCTGCGCAATTCGAGTTGTCAGCGGGTGGGCTATTTCGGGTCTGATGCGGAATTCGTGTGTGACTTGTCACTGTGTTAGTGCTTTGTGCGGAATTCGAGTGTCCCCGTTTGGGCGGTGGGAGTAAGGGGTTTTACTCGGACCTTTTTACGGACTACCTGCGATGATTTTCAGGTATCGTCCGTTAAACGCTATCATTTGTGTTAATGAAAAACATAGGTTGTAACCAGACTTATTTCCATATCATCCATTCACTGCTATCAGAAATTTCACACAAAAAATACCGTTTCTCATTAACGATTTAGTTTTTCCACGTGTATAGCATGTTATATATGTATACATATATGTATATATGTATATATATAATCACGAACCACATATTTTACATTATTTTATTAGATTATTCGTTTCTTTCAAATATTTTTAATTCTTTGAAATAACGACTTCGGTGTGGAATGCAAATAAACTTACGACGTACATATAGTAAATGAATGTTTTATAGTGACATGGAAAGAAATCTGGTAAGCCATGTTTCTCACCAACACAAATGATAATATTTAGCGGATAATACCTGAAAATCACCGCAGGTAATCGGTGAAAAGGTTTGAGTAAAAACCCTCGCTCGCTGACGTCTAAATGATCCACGTCCAAAAGAGTCTCAGCCAGTAAGAACCAAATGCCCATCTCTGTGATTCTTATAAACACATACCTATATAAAGTTTCACTTAAATAAAAACGAAAACAAATAAAAAATTAATACATTTGTTTTATTAATGTTTTTCAATGTACAAGGGCTTATTGGTAACAAAAAGTTTTTGATGTAATTTTATCAATACAAGTCAAGAAAATACTGCATCAATGGTAGTTCCGTATTTTGTCATTGATCCATTTGGATTATTATTAATAACTGAAGTTCGGTTTGAAGAAATTCTATTAAAGGCAAAGAATCGTCTGATTGACGTTGAAGTCTCCAGCTAATATCATTGGAAGTGTATGTAAATTTTCTTTTTTGATTGAATCATCGGGAGTGAAATCTTCTGTGTATAAATTTAATTATATCACATGGACCCTTTGATCTGGAGAAATATAAATGGCGGTAAATAATTATTTCTTTTCCATCTTTCGTCTTATATTGAACATCTGTTTAAACGAAATATAATTGCGTAACATTGTGTATTGACATATCAATATTAGAAGTAACAATATTCGACTATTCGTTTCTATTACGATAAACTGCAACTCCTCCGGCTCGAACGTTCTGGCGTTTAAATTTCACGATGCAGTCGAAATTTAGTATGTCGATATTATCGTCATTATTCATCCACGTTCCTATTAAGATTAAAATGCAACTTGCTTCAGTTACAGTTCCTTTGAAATCATTAACATTCTCTTTATATATGCTCAATGTTTTTCTTTTTTCGATTCTTTATATCCGTTTTGAGAATCTTCATTTTAGTTTTCAATTTTTTCCTCTCTCTATACGCTTAATGCCTTTCTTTTTACAATTCTGTCTGTATATCATCTATTTTTTATGTTTGATTAATTTTTCGGTATTTTAAGTTGTAATAAATTTATTTTCTTTTTCTTTATATACATATATATGTATCTCAAATTGGTATAAAATAAAAATAACATGCGACATACATTTTAATTCAATATATTACTGGCTACGTGTTTATTATGAATTTTTAGACGTATTAATACTTTTATAATGTACGCTTGCTTGCTTTTCGCGTTAACTCTCCACAAATTTATTTATATATATATAAGACGCTGCTAAAGAAGTTTCCTTGAAAAATATTATTTCAAATAGTTTTATTAATGAAACTCCGTATAAAAAATGAAATATAATAACAGACGTGTACATCACCGTCTGTGTTCTTTAATTCCGTACGCGTTTTGTGCGGATAATAAACGTCCTTATATTTTATTATCATTATTAAATTTGGTAGCGCTCTCACTGTTTTATTTTCCAGTATGTGATTTCGTACATTGTAGACGGCACCACGGTAAAGGGTAATCATTAAAAATTGAACACGAAATGTTTTAAAAGGAGGATAATAAAAATTAAAATGTTTAATTAAACAATTTGACAAAGAAAAATCTGTAAAATCACTAGCGATATATAGTAAGATCGCGGAAAAGTATACAATCTTCTTACAGAGCATCATCGTTGGAGAACTTGAAAACTTCAGACAAAGTATTCGCGTAATATATAATGAAACCTTAACGATGACTCAAAAAGTTACGTTAATTCTCTCTTTTCAGCTAATTTTAACAAAGTCAGTTTTAAGTAACCTTTTGTTGGCTGCATATATTTGGTTTCTGGTTTTCAGTGTTCTGTTAAAGTTTGATATTTTTAAATTAAAAATTTACCTGAATTCCCTGAAGTACTCCTAGTAGGAAAACTGAAATAAATAAACAAAAAAAAGAAATTATCAATCGCTTTTGATATCTAATCGATTGTCGGTCCGGTATATGTTCCTCGGCGCGCATTATTTATTTATTTATTTGGTGAATAATAACATAAATACATAGTAATTGAAACATAGCCATGAGTATCTCAGTTGAATGAACACCTCATGGATTGGAAACAATAAAAAGAAAATGAAAAAGACAACAATTTAACCGATATAAAAATTAAAATAAAATTATTCATTTAATGAAAAATCTTCAACATCCGAATATTTGGAAGCCATGATAAAATTCGCCGCATGCAGGAATTTTGATAAATTATCGTTGTTTAATGGAAAACAATTTACGTCTTTAAACAAGAATTTCCATTTGGCGCACTTATTAGCGATATTATGGGTGACAGTTTCAGGAGCATCTCCACAGGAACACAAATCGGTGTCTGCTAGATGGAAACGGTGCAGATAACTTTGAAATCTACCATGTCCAGTGAGAAATTGCGTCACATACGTATTAATATTATTAATTTTGATTGGATTGGTTTTAGCAGCCTCTAGTACGTACAAAACCTGACAGATAAGTATCGAACTTTTTCACAAATAAAATATATCAAAACCGTCGAAATGTTCAAAATAAATACATCAGTTGTTAAATCGAAATATATATATATATATATATATATATATATATATATATATATATATATATATACAAAAGAACATCGGATCTATCAGGCAATTTTATGTATTTACTTTTTTTTTTTTGTAAAATAGCCCGTATGGTTATTACAATCTTTCTTTTTTTTTATATTACTATTATTATTATTATTATTTATTTATTTGGTGAATAATAACATAAATACATAGTGATTGATACATAATTACTAAATGATTCAGATGGGGCGTTATTCTAATTTTTCGAAATCTGCCTGTTATAATTTGATCAGTACAAATTGCTGCACTTATAAATTTTTCCATTCCGTTGCGAAGAACTTTTCCATAAGTTACAAATGCACCTTATATAATTGTAATCGAACTATGTACGTTAAAACATTTTGCGCATTTGCGAAAGCTGAGGGTAACCGGCTAAATAATAGTGGTTTAATATCTGAAAATGATCATTTCGATAAGTCAGCGTATTATATTATATGCAAGCAGCACAATTCACAGAATTCGTTAAAAATAATGAATTTGCTGACAAATTGAAGTGGGAAAAGCTGTAGAATGATATATTCTTCAGTTTAAATTTGGTGATATAAAGAAAAATAGTTTAGGCAGTAAAATGATTACAATTTTAGAACTATTTCTGAATAAGTAACATTTGTAACTAAAAGTAACTTAACATGTTGCAAAGGAATTTGCTATTTATATACACATACATACAATAAAATAATAAAAATTTACAACACGACTAGGTCGCTCGGTTTAAAACGTTTAAGCCGTCTTGCATCTCCTGTAGTAAGCAATCCGGGTTCGGATGGATATGGAGTCTTTCTTCGTGACGATGGGCAAAGTCTTTAATGACTTCGTCCACCCATTTGATCCTTAAATCAGTAAGTAAAGATTCGTTCCGTTGGAACCATCGAGCATTGGTTGGTTAAAAAAAAAAAAAAACGATTAATGTTCTACCTAAAACTGATACTTGTATGACTGTCACAATTCCGGTATGGAAGACCTAGTACAGAAAAGTTTGAAGACACTCCAGAATGATCTGAGCGCAGCCTGCAGATAACTGTAACAAATCTACGAACTATACCAGGTGGAACTAATGACGAAATGTGGACAAACCAGAGCATAGAAGGCTAAGACGGTTGAATAACCCTATATGTTCTACCTATACTGGGACAAGAATCTAAAAAAGCTGGCTAGTCCGTTTTATTATCCCTTTTAATTTTCCCCATTAAATCGGTAGATGGGATGTATGGGAACCAACCTCCAAAATACCGCGGTGACTAGGTAGCCAACAAAACCTAGTCAATTCCACCAGCCAAGAATGAATGATTATCGGTGAACCTATACAGAGTAGTCACTTTTTAAGATTTCTCTCACGTTATCAGAGAAGTCGGTGATGTCAGCCGCTAGGATCTTAATAAATTCTTGTATAACAAAAATTTTGAAAAAGATTAGCTAAAGATTAGAATGGAACAGGTTGTAAGCCACCTTTGTTCATTATGGGTCGAGAAAATTTAATATTTAGCTTTAATAGTCAGTTATAACCCGTGCTTATAATTTAAAAATGCTCTCAATAAAGGACTTATTTATTTATTTATACTTTTATAAATTTAAGAAATTCTAATTTCTACTTTTTTCTTTTATTTTTATTTCTGTTTCTGTGTTGTTCTTTTTTTGTTTCATATAATTTGAGGGTCTCACGAGGACTTGGTCCGTTTGTCGATTACCAAACATAATTATATCGTTTATTCATAAATTATGATATCATAGCTAGTTATTACATTATATTCACCTTATACATACTCTTTAATAGCATATGTATTCTCTACAAGATGTTCAAAACTAATTTCGATTCACCTGTATAATAATAAATCTAATAAATCTGTAAAATGACTAAATAATCTTTTTGTTTGTCTCCTATATTAATTTCACGTCAGATTTCTGATATTGAAATTGTCAGTTGCTTTATATATTCAGTACTGTAATCTGATGTATAATTTGCTGAGAAACGAATTTTCTAAAAATGGTTTCCAGTTTTTCTACGAGTGTAGCGTGAGTTCTTCAAATGAAATGTGACATAAGGCACTAATGCAAAAAAATTATTAACTTTCGTAACTTCTAATTTATATACCGATTGTTATAGTATGAATATATAACGGCCTAGCGTACAAACAAAAAAGGGGAAAAATTAATAACAATTATTTATTTCCGTTTATTAATAAATAAACGTGTAAGCGGGACACTTATTATTTAAATCGAAAAAAAAAAAATCCTCATAAGTGTCTCAATTGTCCGACAGTTATGTAAGGCTACTACGAAATATATGTATATATTATATCTGTATATGTATTTTTTAAAATTTAAATGATATATTTTCCTTTTATACGTTTCTTTATTAACATCGATTACTTCAAGTGAACCTCCCCTCAAGAGTGATCTTTAAAAAAATTTTCTCTTGGGTTATTTTTTTTCTATTTTTGGCTTGGTTTTTTCTTTTAACCTTTTAGCCAGTTTATATGTTAAACGTGTCCTATAGTGTTCAAATCTCAAACTTCAATATTGCATTTTTTGACGAATTGATAAAGCTGTTTACGTGCTTAATGGAGTTGTAAGAATGGATAATCGGTAGCGTGTGATATTCATGAGTTAATTTATTTATAAGTTCTTCTCCTTGTTTTTGCACACACTGTCATAGGAGATGATTGATATTTTCCTCATAGTATCTTTATTACAGTATTGGCATTTATCCGATAATTCGATGATGTTCAGTTTCTTTAGTTCTGGTATGTCCCCTTTCTAAGCCGTACGATTTGCTTTATGTAATTGCTAGGCAGGGGATGCTCATTGACTTGAAGGTACCATCGGTTCCTGATCTGTTGCTCCTTTCGTATACATTGAAATAATATTTTCCGCCGTTTATTCTGTTCAAAATTAATTTTTTGTTTATTTGCTGCTATATTTTTAACAGTATGTACGTAGTCTGTCCAATGGTATTTGATTTGTTCACATTTCCGGCGACTTTCCTTGTTAATGTATCAACGAATTCATATTTCTATTCCACTACGCCTTAATGTCCATTTCAGTGCTACGAGATTATTGTGATTTACTTTTACAGATTTCCTTGTTACTTCTAATTGCTGGTATGTACACGTGTTGATGGGTAATCGTCCGTTGCTGACAAACCCAGGGAAAAACCCAAACAAGAAAAAAAAAGAAATACTTTTGCAGATTCGATTTTCCTTTTTATCTTCACGACTATATTATTGTCGGTTGTGTCATTTGTTATTTTATATAATGCGCTCAGTGAGTAGTCGGTTAATATCAGAAAATTATGATTTTTATTTTTAGTGTTTACGAATTTGTTGATTGCTTGATTAAGTGCGTATAATTCTGTCGTAAACGACGAGTGTGTCATCGGAATTCGGAACGTTCGATATTTATTTGTAGTTTTATTATGCAATATTGCGCAGGAGCAGATTCTTTTTTCTATATTTAATGATATCCATTAGTACTATGTCTTGTAATATCCTTTCATTATATTCCTGGTAAATCTTTTCAAGCCCAGTGAACTATATAACCACTTTAATCCAATCTCTGATCCTAAAGCTGATATCATCCTCCTACCAAATTACCGTCCGGTGAGTGCCAGGCCACATTGGGCTTATCGGTAATTTATTAGCTGACACTGCTGTCAAGTCTGCTTTGTTGTGCCCCATGCCTTTCCCCCCCTCCTCAAACATAATAAAGTTCATAAAAGTTTTAATGCAATTCCGATGGAAGCAGGATTGGCTCTTCAAACAAGCTTGCTTTTTGAAGGAAGTAAAACACGGTATTGACTCCTGGTTCCCTTCTTCCGACCTTCCTAGATCCCCCTTTTTGTCTCTATGGCCATATTCCTCTGACGCATGATCATCTTTTGCTCAACTGCAAGCCTATTTTCTTTTGCTCCTTCCCCACTGCTAAAACACCTGCTCCTGAAGTGCCCTTCTTTTGTTCTTCAGCGCTCTAATCACCGCGTAGTGTCTCTGCAATCATCTCTGACTAACTCGTCCTTGAATATCGCAGACACTATTCAGTTTCTTCATACAACTGGTTTGTTTCAAGTCATTTAGCATTCCCACCGTCATAGTGTCGTAATAGCCCCGGCAGTTGCACGCGGCACTTAAAAAAAAAAAAAAATTAATTTGTTTCATATATATATATATATATATAGATACACTTCCCAACATATTATAATAATCTATGTCCTTGTACACTTTGATTTCAATTTTTCATATGGTTCGATATCTCTTAGACGCTGCCTACTAGCGACTAAAGCAGGTATACTTTTATTAGTCCAGTAATTATTGTTGTTAATAAGTTCAGTTACTATTAGTAACCTGTTGTTAAGAGGACGACATATGTTTGATTTGGTCTTTAACATGCATTTGTCATTGTATTCTTAAGTCGGCTGTAATTTCTCCGGTTTCATAATGTAACACATGAATAGGGGTTGTTTTAAAGGCGCCTGTTATTAATCTTAATGTTTTATTTTGTATTACTTGTATGTTATTTTTTCGATTTTTGCTGGCGGTGGTTATTGTTATTGCCGCGTAATTTATATGTGGTCTTGTTAATGATCTATACATCATTGTATTAGTCTTTGGATGGCAGCCCCGTTTGACTCCATTCAATACCCGCCATATATTAAGTCCATTTTCACATTTTGTTTGTATGTTCTTTATTTCAGTGGCCCAAGTAGACCGACCATCAAAGGTCACTAAATATTTACTTTCATTGCTGAACTTAACGCTGTTTCCGGCTAGTTTTATCAATAGACTAGATAGTATTCTTCATCTTGTGAATATTGCGCCTTTCCCCGGTTATTCATAACAAAAATTTCCCGCCACTGAGGAATAATTTTTCTCGTTATTTCATTCGTTTCAACTTATAAAAACAAGAGAACGTCACCGGTAGAACACAGCAAGTGGCTTTCCTCCGTGATATTCTGCAGTGTTAATGGTTCGTCGTGCTATCATTGATTGCAGGCGGAAATCGCAGTACTAGAGTATGCATTTAGGGGAACGATATTGATATGAAAATTGCGGCGCTAATTAGCGATTTTTAAATGTTAGTCTGCAGAATGGGAAATAATTAAAATTCGGAATGCCGTATTTAGAGACAGTGATTACCGGCGACGGAGGCAACGTGGTATAGATAATGAGATGGAATTTTAGCGGTTCAATCTCGAGGGATGTTTCGTGAAATCGGAAAGATTACAGTCCAACAGCAGCAGCCTGGCTGTCGCTATAAGCTGCATAATTTATTACCCTCCGAAGTACGGTAGGGGCGAAGAACTTTCACGACGGCAGATGAACACCTGACTGTTAATAGTGAAAATTATTGTTAGGGCGTAGAAAGGGACACGACGAGCTGCCGGCGGCGGGAGGGGACCGAGTTTTTGTGAAAGTACATGACGACATCGTTGAAAGTTGATTGAATACAGCTTTTTCCTTTTCAGGAGAATTTAATTACACGCTAATCCTACTTAAATTAAATCGCCTGATAACGTTACGGCAGGCCTTTCGAATGCGTTTTTTTTTTTGGATCCGTCGTTTTTGCTGACACTGTAAATATCACGAGCCATCGTCAACATTTTTCTGCCTACTTTATTTATTGCTCGGTGTAATTTTTTAAATTAAATTTTTAAACGTAAACTCGAACGAAAGCGAATCGCACAACACGCGCCTCATAATTAACCGACGATTAACCGGATGCTTAACTTTTCATGATCAGAGAATTCCTCATTGTTCTATTGTTTTTTTGTTTTCTTTTTTTAATTTTAATTTTTTTTTTTTAAATAGATAGAACAATCAAAGAAAAAAAGTCGACGTTAAACACAACTGATCCCTTTTTTCGAACCGTTTGCAGTGTGACTTGGAGTAGTCTGCGTTTACGCGCCGAAAATATCACGTAACCGCATTAAACTAATACCGAAATATGAAGACTTATTAAAATAATATACTCATATATCCGTCCGAATTTATGATTTGGGTGATAAGGCTTATTTTCTTTTCAGATGTCCAATTATCAGTGAGATCTCTTCATTTATTACTTATATTATCTTATCTATTTGCAATAGTGGCATTATTTCGTTCATTCTTGTCGGTTAACTATCAGCTGTTTATTTTTTCTTATTGCTGACAATTATAACGTATATCCGTTTCGCTCGACGTTAACGGTGTTTTAATCAACATTAAATATTGCACTTGCTTCGACGATTATAATAGTACAACCATGCGCGCAGTAGGGTTGAATAACTATCGAAAAAGAGTTGAAGAACTATTAGCAGAAGTTGCGCTGCTAAGAGAAGAAAATTATCTACTTCGGTTAAGCCGCAAATCAGATGCAACTCCATTGCTTCTAATCCGACCGAAGTAGATCGAAATATCCACGAAGACAAGGATGGACAAAGGCTGTGTCCTTTAAACCGCCGCCAACTTTTGTTAGTGCTATTCAAAGCATTTCCGCATTTGATAATTTCTCGAAGAAAAATTTACTCCCCGAATGCGAACGCAAATCACTTATAAATAACGTATCCCATTCCATTTACCAGTTAGCATTTTTGTGCTTTTTATTCGTTATTTACACCCCAAAAACTAATGTTGAAGATATAAATTATTATTCAGCAGTTGGGCGCGCAGTCAGACAAATTACTAATGTACAAAAATACAGAAACAGGATGGCGATATATATTCGCTAGTCAATTTAAGCCTCGTGAAAACAACAGTGAAACATTATCACACACATATATGCTGTACGTAAAAATTAAAACAGAGCTCCCAAGGAGAATAAACGATGTTGCTCAGTGCAAGCGCTGTCAAGCTATCGACCATTCAAAAAATTATTGTTCCAAGACATCAAAATTATCTAACTTCTGCATACGTGAAACCAAAATCGTCCAAGTTGAAATGTGCCAACTCTGGCGGTGAGCACACAGCTAATTATAGGAGCTGTCCTGCATGCTAGGACCTCGGCGTCCCAGCTTATACATCTAGTTCTCATTTACCATCAGATCCTCAGCTATCGTCAAGGAAGGAACTTCATATTCTGCGGCGACAACTTATCAGTTCTCTATGGGTTATAAATTTGTTGCATTTTACAAATTAGAAGATTTTTTTGTTTTAGTTCTAATCCGTGATTATAATTTTCCGACTTAACTTGTCCTTGTAGCGGCTATTCAGGCGAAGTGGCCTAATTTTTTTATTACCCTTTAATTCAGTGCGTGTAAATATAATGCTTTTTTTCGGACCATATTAAGATGCTTCGTTAATCCGAATAATACTTATAGGTCGCGTTATCGAGGACTTCCTAGGTTATCCCGTATTTCGCTGTGTATGCGATTGAAACAAAATCATAATAAAGATTTTTGCTCGATTTCGATTTTTTTTGTCTTTTTGAATAAAACTTTACTATTCAAGCCGGGCTAGAAATTTTCTTTCTGCTGCACGAGCTTCGAGATTTAAAATCAATTTTTGATCACTACTTCGCGCAGAGAAACGCTAGGAAAAAAGAAGGGAACAGTCGAACTGCCGGGGTAGCTGACTAATAAGGTAGGAAAAAGAAGGAAACAATAAATCGCTTTCTCGGTGAAATCAAAAAAAAAAAAAAAAAATTTTAAAAAACCATCCACTAATTCTCCGGCCATGTGTAGGATTAACGCGTTTGGGGATGCAGAACATTTTGCGCACGATACCAAAACACAAACTTTTTTCAACTGTTGACGCTGAAAGAGAAGAACTTAAGAAAAGTGTTGAACGTTATTAATTTCATTTCGGTTCGGCATATTTCGCAGGCGCGTACTGCTTCGTTTTAGTTAAGCAATCAGTTTGCAAGATGAGGCACTCGCTAGAACGCTACCGAAATTTTTTAAGTAATCAAAATGATGCTAAACGAATGATGATGCGCTTTAAATATTAAAATTAAATTCGATGAAAATGTTCGGCCGAACAGACTTCTATTGAAGTACGCAATTTACAGTTTTGCTTTTAAGTAAACAACAAGTGGCATTTCACGAAGAAAGTACAGATTCCAATTAATCGAGGAAATTTTAAAAAGTCGCTAATATTCTTAATGAACTTTGAAATTGAGAACTGTTACGGAAAAGGAAAAAACATCAACTGGGACTCGAAGAACGAAATAATTAATTATATATTTCTGAGAATATTCATCAAATGATTATGTAAAAAATGAGATTAATGACGCTTCCTTTTTTGAACTCTATTCGAGCTAATTGGTTTCATTTGTATCTCGCAGTGAACTCTTACTGCCTTGCAACTTGTTAATTCGGAAGGTATTTTAATAGAACCTCTGTACTTGCTTTCCAAGATTTACTTAAGACGGAATGTGCCTGGCGCTCTCTGTACAATACACGCTCTGCAACACTATCACTTCATTATGAAAATAAATTAGTTGCGCAATATTGTTACAACGCCAAACACTGCTTAGAAAGAATCAGCGATAAAGAGCTTCTGAGAAGATTGGCCAGTTTTTTTGGTTTTTTTTAAAAATTTATTTTCCATTATATTATAATCGATAAAAAGGCTTCATTTGCTACGCTTTTCTTTTTTTTCAATAATTTTAACTTCTGTATCAAGTACTCTAGCAACTGGGCTATCGCGACGACATTGTATCCGGAAAATAACGTTAACAAGGATATACATTTACAGCTATTTATATTTACACTTAACATCACATAAAATCTAATTATGAAATCTCATTGCGATGAATGCAATATGTAATTAGATTAGCAAGCAGTACTCATCTACTTGATAGAGCACACATTCCGTACAGCACACTGAAGTTTTGCTATTCAACCGAAACAATTACACACGTACGAACTACATTCTACCGGCATGTAAATCATGTTTTTCGAAGCTTTTTGTCTATTTATTTGATAATTACCGGAAAAGGTTACAAAAAAGGGAAGCAAATCGTAAATAACAAATTACGGTGTCAGCGTTAGTTTATTTTAATTTTGCGAAATGTATCTGAAAGGGACATTAATTTTCTGAATTTATTTCTAATAGCTTTTTGAGCTTTCAGTAACTTACAAACAATAAAAGGCTGAAAACAGTATGCAAGTATTCATCGGTTAGAATTCAAAAAAACTACTCTATGGTTTGGGTAAAAGAAATAAACGTGGTGACAAATTAGTGGAGTTCTACCAAGAGAAAAATTTAATGGTAGTTAATACATGGTTCAAGCTACCTCCCCGCAGAATATACACCTGGAAGGCACCTGGAGATAAACCCGATCGGATAATACGAAATCAAATTGACTATATATTAGTTAACAAAAGATACAGAAACGGAATCAAAAACGCGAAGACATATCCGGGCGCTGATGTCGCATCAGATCACAATCCAGTTGTAATGAAAATAGAGGTAAAATTTAAAAGATTTAAGCAGAAAACGCATAGCAATCGAATTAATACAGAAATGTTACAAGACAAAAATACAAGACTGCAAGTAGCTGAATATCTGAATAAAAAGATACGTAAAGTACAAGGTAGTCTGCCACAAGACATAGAGCAACAATGGAAAATATTATCACAAACGGTTAATACAACTACAGCAAATACTTTGCGGACGATGAAGAACACTAAGAAAGATCATCAATGGATGACAGACGAGATCTTGAATCTAATGGAAACAAGACGGAAAAACAAGAATAATCCAAATGTTTATAAAGACATACAACAAGAAATAAAACGGAAAATAAGAGAAGCAAAAGAACAATGGATGAATGATAAATGCAAGAGATTGGAACAGTTGCAAGAGACACATGACGAATTCAATTTGCATAAAGAAATTAGAAACATTACTGGAATGTTTAAACATAGAACGGCGAACATTATAACTGACACAAATAACAAAATCATAATAGATAAAATGAAGCAAACAGATACCTGGGAAAGATACATTGAGGAAATGTTTAAAGATGACAGGAGGGAAGTACGAAAGAATAAAAACCTCGTAGGCTACCATATAATGAAATGCGAAATAATGGATGCAATAAAGAAAACAAAAAACAGAAAAGCTCCGGGGCCAGACAATATTCAAGCAGAAGTAATAAAATTACTTGACGAAGAAAACATCCAAGTATTACTTAATATTTTTAATAAAATATACGACTCTGGCGAGATAATCAAAGAGTGGCTGAAATCAGTATTTGTTAGAATCCCAAAAAAGAGTAATCCGAGGAAATGTGAAGACTACAGACTTATTAGTCTAATGAGTCATACACTAAAAATTTTATTGAGGATAATACATAAACGGATATTTAATGAGTGTGAAACAAATATAAGCAGAGAACAGTTTGGCTTCCGCAATGGACTAGGCACACGAGAGGCGTTGACATGCATCCAAATCCTGGTACAAAGATGTCTGGAACAACAAAAGGATGTATACCTATGTTTTGTTGATTTTGAACGTGCCTTCGATAATGTCAAACACAACGAACTAGTACAATGTTTAGAAGAAGCAGGAATAGATGAAAAAGATAGGCAGATAATTGAAAATCTGTATTGGAATCAAGTGGCATATGTAAAACTGGAGAACGAAAATACAAAGGAAATACGGATTGAAAAAGGAGTCCGACAGGGTTGTATACTTTCACCCACACTCTTTAATCTCTATTCAGAAGTGGCGTTTAAAAATGCTTTAGCAAACAGTTCAGAAGGAATAAAAATTAACGGTCAGATTGTAAACAACATACGGTATGCGGATGATACAGTTTTGATAGCGGATAGCGAATATGATCTACAAAATTTAGTTAACCGAGTAACGGACAAATGTTCCGGAATGGGAATAAAAATAAATAAAAAGAAAACAAAAATTATGGTAGTCAGTAAAAATAGCTCAGAAATAACAGCTAACATTAGAATTAACAATTATGCAATAGAACAAGTACAAAGCTTCAAATATCTCGGTTGTAACCTGTCGAATCAATGGAATTCGGAATACGAAATCAAAGCAAGAATTGAACAGGCTCGAATTACTTTTATGAAAATGAAAAATCTATTTATAAACAAATCACTGAACTGGGATGTTAAATGGAGAATGGTAAAATGCTATGTCTGGTCAATATTACTGTACGGAATGGAAGCGTGGACCGTAAATAAATCCATAGAGAAAAAACTAGCAGGGTTTGAAATGTGGTTGTATCGGAGAATGTTGAAGATATCATGGATAGATAAAATTAGAAATCAAGAAATACTAAACAGATTGAATAAAGAGATGGAATTAGTTAAGACTGTAAAAAGAAGAAAGATTGCATATCTAGGACACATTGTGAGAAACCAAAAATATGAAATTTTAAAATTGGCCATTGAAGGAAAAATAGAAGGAAAAAGAGCTCGAGGAAGAAGAAGAAGAACCTGGATGGAGGATGCGAGAGAATGGACGGGAATTCGGATACCGGAATTGCTACACAGCATGGCCGACAGAGAAAACGCCAGAAGAATAGTCGCTAACATCTAATGCAGATACAGCACCAACAAGAAGAAGAAGAAATTGATATGTGTGTGAGCGTGTAATTGAAGCTCGTTTACTGTCTTGCTCAACTAATTGAAACAATGCTTTACGAATAATCAGCTAATATCAACTGTTTGACGAGCAAATTAACTGTGTTTAACGTGTCCTATAAACCAGAAATTTAGTGCCTACTGCAGTTAGTCCTTGAAATTTATCCGATAACAATCTAGAGAACGATGTACACTATCGCTTTCAACTTGATAAAATTTCTTACATTTTACAGTTTTTTTTTTTTTTTTTTTAGGTATACATAAATTAATTCCGTACATTATGCTGGCTTGAACATTCTGTAGTGGAAACCGGCTTGAATAGTTTACATACTCCGGATAAAGTAAAATTTACCAAAACTATTTGGAAAAAGTAAGTGTTTAGTGAGCGGTCGTCTTTAGCTGCGGCACACCTAAATGCAACAGTAATTAAATACTGTTTAAATCAAAATATTGCGATTGCTGATGACACCTAATTTTCAACAACACCGAATTGAAATTTAAACAAATAAATATATCTATATGCCTGTTTCTGTGCGTACATATAAGATGACGAATTAAGACTGGATGAAATTCTTGACGTGGAGAAAAAATGAGTCTCCTTTGAATATAATTATACAAATCAATTTGAGCACAAAATCTATCTTGGAATTTGTTGTCGGTTTTCGGAATCGATTTTTGATAACTGAAAAAAAAAAAGCCCATTTGTCTCTTAATTTTTTAATTATTTTATCGTAACTGGAAATTTATTTTTTGCAGAAAATCAAAGAAAAATATAAAAATTATAAGACAAGCCGAAGCTGTTAAAAAATAAAGACTTTCTAGGACACTTAGTGCGACCTTCGCTTAATAGTCTAGCACCCCCCCCGTGTATTCTATTAAAAATCTTTTAATATTCTCTTTTTGAAAGTTGCACGTTCTATAAGGATCCAGTGCGCGATTATGTGAAAAATATAATGTATGCAACATTATGCTTTAAAGAGATCAACAATTTTTTCTTCCGGCTATCAGATATTTTATCAAGAGCGGCACCCTTTTTTTTTTTTTTCATTGCGCCGAGAGGTATCATAAGCAATGAGGATCTCTGGTGTACTTAAAGGTGGAAAAGAAGGGAGGAGGAAATAGGGAAGGGAGAGGAGTGAGGAAGGCGTGTGGATAAGGCAAGGTAGGACAGTGAATAATGTGGTGGCCTCAGTAGGACAACAGATTAGGATTGAGGAAAAGCGGACGCTTCGTCACAGAGAGGTTACATTAAACGACGAAATCTACATAAGAGCGATAGTCAATAGTTCGAGTTTACTAGGTGATCGGAAGCGCATCCCGACACCACTTTCTTCGTTTGAGCCGTCTGGGAGGATTTCCAGGAATATTTAACTGGTACATTCGGCTGATATACGGATTTGAGCTCCATTGCAGCTTCTCGAAGAATTTTTTGTACTGCTCATCATAGGTGTTCCTGACGAAGGATACCTGTAGATCCGTGTGCAGCGTTAAATTTGAGACATATCTAGGCGCGGAAGCAATGATCCGAAGTATCTTCGACTGCTCCCTTTGGATTTTGGCTAAGTTGGATTTTGCTGTTGTACCGTACAGTTCAAGTCCATACTTCCAAATGGGCGCTATCATCGTTAGATAAAGTTGTCGCTTGATATTTAATTTTAAAGTTGATTTATGACCTAATAGAGGATATAATAATCTACAACGACTGGAGACGGTCTTCTTCGTTTGAAGGACATGATGACGCCAAGTGAGTCGCCTATCCATATGTAATCCCAGGTAACGGACTGAGTCGACTTGAGGAATTTTTGTATTATAAATTTTTAAGGCAGGACAAGTGACGTGTCGGTTCGTATATGTGACATGTTGGCACTTTGCTGGGTTGAAGTGTATACCCCAAAGCTGTGCCCAGTCTGCTATTTGGTTTAAGTGGCTCTGTACTGCAGCATTAGCATATTCTGGATCTTCATTTGTTGCAAGTATGGCCATGTCGTCAGCAAATGTGGCGAGGATTGTTAGATTAGACTTAGGCACATCAGATGTATAAACGGAGTACAATAGTGGTCCAAGTAGGCTCCCTTGCGGTACCGACGACTGAATGAGATGCTCTTCCGAAAGCGAATTGTTGACTCGGACAATAAAGGTTCTATCGTTTAGGTAAGATGATAATAGCCTATGTAGATCTGAAGGAACCAACGGTTTTAGCTTAAATAGTAGGCCTGCGTGCCATACCTTGTCAAAAGCCTGGGCAACATCAAGGAAAACCGCCGAGCAAACTTCCTTCTTTTCGAGTGCGAAAGAGATGGCATCAACTAACCTGTGGCATTGTTGTATGGTTGAGTGCTCTGATCTAAAACCAAATTGATGGTCCGGAATTACATGAAGGCTTTCCATTATTGGATGGAATCGATTTAAAATAAGTTTCTCGAAGACCTTTGAGAGAGAACTCAATAAGCTGATTGGCCGGTAGGAGGATACCTCTATTTCTGGTTTTCCTGGTTTACGAATCATAATGATGACTGATTTCTTCCACATGTTTGGAAAGTATCCGATTCTGAGCGAGCTGTTGAATATATAGCACAATAGGATGGCCGCTTTACGCGGAAAGTGTCGGATGATCTCCGGTGTAATCTTGTCGCATCCAGGAGATTTCTTCAAAGCTACTTCCTGGAGATGCTGAAACACCTCTCTGGGCGAAAAGAGTTTAGTCCTAGTTGTAGACTGCGAGGCTTCCTGTAAGCCATTACACACCATTTGTGTATGAGCCTGATCCATATCTAGCTGGGGTGTGAAGACTGCGGACAAGTGACTAGCAAAAGCATCCGCTTTATCCTTATCGGTTTTTGCCCAGCATCCATTCACTTTCAAGTTGAAGGGCTCCTCAGTGGGCTTCGTCAACTTTCTAGCTTTATGCCATAAGGATCTGTTATCGTTATTTAACTGGTTTAACTTGTAAGTCACGATTTCATTTTTATAGTCTCTGAGTGCAGTCTTCAGCCTAGATTGTAAGGTATTGTAGATGAGCTTGAGCGAGGGGTAACGATTTCGCTGCCACTTCTTCCTGGCCGCCCGAGTGTCTCTAATTAATCTTCTTATTTCAATCGGGACGAAAGTACTATGTACATATTTATTACTGTTGTAGCTGGTAGATTCGTTGCATGCAGATTTCACCATAGAAGTGAAATCGGCAACTGCATTATCAATATCATTCGCGTCTTTTAACCTGATATTCAGATCAATATCGTTTTCTAATATGTCTGAAAAGAGAGTCCAGTTAGTAGTATTATTGACCAGCTTTTGATGTTGCGATATAGTTTTTGGGTGAGAGCTTACCACGGCAATAACAGGCACGTGATCGGAGGATAAGTCGGCTAAAGTGTTGCACGATCTGTCGTAAGATTGAAGTCCACGAATAATAAAGAAGTCCAGAATATCCGGTCGCCTGTCGCAGTGGCTAGGCCAATACGTCGGAGACATCGGAGAAAGAATGCTAAGAGAATTTTCTTGTATTGCCTTGACAAGCCTTTTCCCGGATTGGTTAGTTATCGTTGATCCCCATGCGCTGCTCTTCGCATTGAAATCGCCACCACAAATGAATTTGTTTCCAAGATGCCGGAAGATCGCGCTGAATTCAGTCTGTGGAATACGAAATTCACCGTGACAATAAATTGCAGCTATTCCAAGTTCACTTGAAAGTGTCTCAATATTTACTGCTATGATTTGGTACGCATACGAGGAGCGAGAAAAATTTTTGTGTTGCTTGTAGCGGCGTTTAACCATTACCATGGCTCCTCCACGTGCTGTGCCATCAGGATGATGCACTGAGTACACTTCATATCCGTGTATGGAGAAACTGCGTTCGTATATTAAATGTGTCTCTGTGACGAGTGCAACATCAACAGAGTTGGTTTGAAGAAAAATTTCTAGTTCGTTCTTTTTGCTTGTAATGCCGTTGGCATTCCACAGCATAATGACTAGCGAATGTTGTGTGACAATACTGCTGTTATCTAACATGATGGTATTAATTTTTCTATTAGCTTTGTCATTAACGATATTAGCGGATTAATCGTACTTCTAAATTCGTTTAGAAATGACGTAAGATTCAATGCCAAATTGCCATTAATATTATTACCATTAACGTTATCGATATTTTCGTTGACGTGATTACCATTAATTACGCGGTCGTAGTTCATATTATTAGCTTTAGCATCATTTTTAGCCACACTAGCATAGGACTTGCTATTTACGTAAGGAACAGCTTTTTCAGGATGATGGTAACTATTATAGTTGGTTATCTGAGTTTGAGCGTGAGAGGATCGCACTTTGTTATAATACTGAGCCTGTTGTTTTAGCACGGGACACCCTCTATAGCTTGCCGGGTGGCTCCCTTCGCATAGCGTACAAACCGCTGGTTCCGTCGGGTCTTTACGACAAGATTTGGTGTCGTGCCGTCCTGTACATTTGACGCATCTCGGGGGTAAATTACAATAATTTGCCGTGTGGCCCAATAGCTGGCATCTTTTGCATTGCTGTAGTCTAGAGTTCTTATATGGTTCTTCAACTGCAACAATAGTATTTAGCATGCAAGTGACTTGAAATATGTCCTGATTTTTTGGGGACGGCTTTAGATCTACAAAAAACATCGGAAGAGGCTGTTTTGTTTTACTTTTTAAGATGTTAACAACTCTAATGACATCATATCCTTTTAAACGTAGTTCGCTCGTTATGTCCGCTGTATCTGTAGAGGAGTGGAGGTTTTTTAAGACCACCCTAAAAGGTTTTTCCTCCGCAAGTGAATACGTATAGTAAAGATAATTTTTTTCCTTCAGGGCTTTAACAATTGCGCGGTAACTTAGCGCGTTTTGAGTCCTTATAGTTACGCCTGATATGGTAGATTTTAAAGAAAATTGTATATCTTTCAAGGTTAGCAAAAATTGTCTAAATTCAGTGAATTTTTGTATGTTTTTAACCATTATCGGCGGAGAGAGTTTAGTTTTATTAATACCCAATTCAACATTAGTTGAATTACTGTCTCCGTTTGCTACATTCGTTTCGTTATTACTTGGAGAAGGTGTGTTGGTTTGCATTTTATTTAGGTCTGCGTCCTCGTTCGCAAGGAATTCAAATATATTGACTTTAACTGGTTTTTTAGGTTATCATTTGTTCAACGGTCGTGTTTATAGCGTTCGTGAATGTAATTTGTGAGTAGTTTTTCGCGCGGTGGTAAAAAAAAAAAAAAAAAAAAAAAGAGCGGCACCCTTAACTTCTTCAGGAAATTCTAAAAGATCGTTGCTCTGGTGCGACAGAATTTTAAAACAGTGATCTCTCCCTTAATTGTTGCATTGCATTTTGCACAAAGTTTCCTTTGCCAACCCCATTCATGGCTTCATTTGTGGTTAATTCTTCTCTCGCATTTTCGATGCGGTTATCAAACTGATCGTGAACTGGTGAGCTAACTGAATGGACCTAATAAATTACAACCGACCGCTTGTATAACGGAATAGCCTAGATGATTCCAGTACCGACTTTGACACTTTTTATAATTATTTTTTTTCTTTCTACGTAACGCTCATTGAAATGTCGCAAACATCTGAAACATTACATTACGTAAGCGATATTTAATAAAATAAAAAATTGTATTCTTACTAATGGGCATGTATTTTTATTTTTTTTTTTTCCCGTAATTCTATCATGTTCAAATACCATATGTGTGGATTAACGGGCACGGATTTCGTCAGCAAATGAACTTCGTTGTGAAATCGATCATGTCCGTATTAATAACTGATGGAGTTTAAGCGTTACCGGGGGCTGAATGCGGTTTTGGTTACAGATTTTTATTAATTAAGCTAAGAATAAAAATGTCATCACGGAAAAAAAAAAAATTTACCCCTCACTGATGGCAATCACGAAAACTGAAACTTCTAGAAAAGTACTAGCTGAACAGTGTTCAATTAAGATAGACAAGACGAGTTTCCCGAATTAAAATAGAATTAATTTAAAAATGCTATAACACTGACGACAATAAAACCGCCAAAAATGGAAACATTGGTTCTTGAGCGAAAGAATCGAGGCGAAACAAGAACGCCAGTCGCCTAAACAAATAAACTGATAGGTTGTATCGTAATGGTAAAAATAAGTTCCTTCTCAGTACATGGGAGGAATTTTAAGAGTATGCCGAGAATAACGATACGAAAAAAAATTCCGATTAAAAACTAAACAATTCAAGACTCAAAATCGGATAGATATTGAAAAAATAGCCGAGAACTGAAAGAAATACCATTAGAAATCATGTAGTGAAGAAAATAAGAATTCGAGCACGGCATTATGGGTTGAACAAATTAGAAAACCAACTATAGTATTCCAGCAAGTTTAGAAGATAAGTATCTGAAGACGTAGAAAGCCTCTGATATCCTTAAAGTACCGGAAGAATGCAGTTGATATACATAAAATGTGCAGCTGAATATAAGAAAACCTGGCGCATAAAATGACGCTAGTCCATACTGCATAAAATAGATGCTTCCGATAAATGCGAAACCCATCTTAATATAACGATAACACCATACGCTACATAATCAGCGGTATCTTCTTCTTCTTCCTTCGTGGCATTAATGCCTCATTTAGGTTCGAACTAATTAACGATTTCAACGTAATTTTTTAAAATAATATTTTAAAAATTACGAATCACTAAACGCGGACAAAGTCTTCATTATTGAATTTTTTGATTTTTAATAAAGACTTCTGTGTTTCATGATTTTTAAAAAATACGAGTTAACGATTTTAATTAGTCGACTCAAAGTGTTCTTGGTCTACTTTTTACCCTCTTCCCGTTCATTTTTCCACCAATTATCTTACGTTGTAAAGAGTTTACGTCGCGCGCTACGTATCCGAATATTTGTCCTTATCTCCTCTGCTAAGCGCGTCTGTATTGTTGAGACATTCGCCTTGTTGATATTCTTGACTATATGCCCAGATTTCGAATCTATCAATTCTGTTGATACCGTCAACTGGAAGGGACCACAGGTTTTAGCTGCATATGCGGCTATTGGAAAAATTAGGCAGTTTTCAGCTTCGCGTTCAGTGACAAGTATCTTTCTAAATCTTTGTTTAACGACTGCACTGCGTGCTATAGTTAGTCGGCGCTTTATGTCTGGTAGACAACTTCCATTTTTAAAGAACGACTCGAGATATATAAACTTATCCACGACATATCATAATTTTTAGTTCTAGTTATAAGTAGTCTATAATCTCTACATTGATATTCTGGTCTTTCCATAGAGTATACCAACTTTTCTTTGGAGCTACTTATAATAACGATATCACCGGCATAACGTAAATTGTTGATTCTTCTGCCACCTACTGCGATGCCATGGTTCCGATCATTCAATGTTCGCCGCATAATATATTCTGTATAAATATTAAACAGTAGTGTGGCGGCAAGAGACAGCCCTGTCTTCCCCCTGTTCTAATCTAAATTTAGAAGATTTCACATTATTTACAAACATAGCAGCAAAGCTATTTTCATATAATTCCTCTATTAAGTATACAAAGTGGTGTTTGCATACTTTCCAATATACGCAACAATTTTTTTCGGTTAACAGAATCAAAGGCTTCATAGAAATCTCTAAAACCAATATACATCGGCACATTGAACTCCTGCACTTTCTCAAACCAATTGTCCTACACTGATAGTCTGTTCTCTTTGAGCATAGTATCGATTCTAACTTCCCCCATGGATCTAATGAACTCGATTGTAAAGTCATCCGGTCCTACAGCTTTGCTTGTTTCGGTTTTCTCTTTTGCCTATTTCCATTCTTAATATTGGTGGTTCAGAATATATATTATCAATTTGATGTTTTCCAAAGTTATCCTCCGTCTTTTTATCTGTGAATATCTCTCTTTGTAATATTGTTTTTAAATTTTCGCAATCATAAGAACAGTTATATAAGATCGCAATTAACATCCTGTATTCCGGAATTCATAGTTCGAACTACTTTGTAAACGTACCTTTTTGTATAGATCTCTGGATTCGTTACATTCTGCGTGTTTTTGTATTTCCGCGCAGATATTGTTGATATGCTTTTGTCCTTCCTGTGTGCTATTCTGATAGCGTTCTTAATTTCTTTAATTTATTTATTCCCATTGTTCCGAGTTAATTTCTATTATTTTTTTCCCCCATTGTATCAGAAGTTATGTCTTAACACTACTCCCTGCTACGGCAGACTGTACAAATTCCATTATTTCTTTGCCAATTTTTATTTGTATCTGTGTATCATCTGTTTTAGGTAATTTCATTCCTCTCAGGTTTTCCTGTAATACTTTCCTATTAGGAGCTACTAACCTAGTAGGAAGTATTTTTAATTTCGTGCTGCGTGTTTTATAGATGTTTTGACTAGTTTATGGTGTCTGATCCGCATTCTTGCAATAATATTAATATTAACAGAGTTTACTTGGTTTTTATAGGCTCTACCCTTGTGCAGTCCAAATTAACAATTGTCTCTCATATTATTTAAACACAATTATGGCGAGGTCATCATCAATTGAAAACTGTAGTAGTAGTTCCCCTCTCGCATTTCTGTTAGCTCAAAATTTACCATAGTTTTTCCTGATCTTGCAATCATAATCCGTCAATGCTATTTTTACATTAAAATCTCCCACGATGACATCCTTATTTGATATTTGTCGTAAAACTTTTTTTTTTTCGAGTTTTCAGTGCATCTTAATTATTTTTTCATCATCAGTGCTGCACATGGGTCGTATATGTATTTTTGTATGATATGTAAATTGGATGGCTGGCAGTTACCAATTTGTTTATTAGTTCACGTACACATATTCTTCAATATACTTTTAGTCATATCTTTACCGATGACAAATGTAACACCACTGTGTGACGAATTACTCGAACCTAAGCTGCATTACATATCATACTGATTTAGTAAGAGAATCTTATGAAAACGGTACGGCGAAGATATATACGTATGTCAATAGAGTGAAGCATTCAAATGAATCCTTCGCCAGATGGTCATGGTTGCATTATTTCTTCGCTTTAATTTAATCTATATGCCAAATGCATTATGCGTAAAACGCTGCAAAAAGATTAGGCATGGATTAGTGGATTATTGGAGCAGTGCCAGTCGGAGGGGTCCACATTTCTGAATTAAGGGTATGCAGATATTTCGAAAGTACGAGATTATAATTCAGTTTATAGATTCTTACAGATCGAAAAAACAAAAATGATGACAATAAATCGACGAAGAAATAACTGCTCAGAAATTCGCAACATCGCTCTAATGAAAGTGGGAAACAATTTCTGTAGTCACTGTCATGGAAAACGATAAAAAAAAAAACAAGGGCATCGCGGGCAAAAAGTATATGGCAGATTCAGCAGTTAGTTCAACAGGATTATTATTGTCGAAATGCCAGCATTCTCGATATTTCTCTATATGGACTTGACTTGGATGATAGAGATACCTTATATACTGCTACCTATCTCATAGTTAAACAAAGGCACTATTTAGCCTGTCTGCCGCTCGTTGCGAAATGTTCCTTTTGATTTCTAATTGAAAAGCGTCCTTGAGAGCATTTCCTCTCTGCATATTCAGCCGACTTCCTACCATTCCGCATATCCGGTCATTAATTCGCAGTCCATCCCATTCCTAGTCATTGTTCATTCATATTCCCTTTGGATCCTTGGCTACGCCGCGGTGGCGATGAACGAAAAGTCCCCGGCTCTCTTGTCTGACTATTTCCCGCTGATTAATAAATATAGCAAAAATTATCCAAACTGCTGATTAGGAAATCCTTCTGTCGTTCATAATCCAATTTCACAATATCTGTGTCTATTCATCTCAGTCGGCTTGCTCAGCCATGATATTTAGATTTTCTGCACTTTTCGTCGTTCCATCATTTTTCCTCTGTCGTCTCCGACCTGGTCACAATCGACTTCTCGCTTGTACAGTTTTTCTATCGCGCCTTCGCTTATTTAGACACAATCGCAAGTGACCCTGATCGTGTCTTCTTTGGATTCCCCTCTCTATCATCTGAAACGGCAGCACTATACTTTGAGCTGCTGCACGCGATTATACTACGTACTCTTTATTCCAGTCAACGCCGGTCATCCGGTTTTAGCTAAATTCCGGTCTTCCGTACTTCATCCATATTAAGCTATAGCTTTACTTAGTTTCTGTCGGTAAAGTTATTTTCTCTTGCGTGCTAAGTTATCTAATTGACGAGCCCGAAAAAGGGGGGAAAAAATAAGAAGATAACTTGGAAGGACGTGCCTCAACCGGATCGACCAACATTATCCGGAAATTAACAAAGAAGAACAACACTTCGATAACGTGTAAAAGACATGAGATGAATACATCAAGCGGCAGCATCAATCGGAATCCTTGATGATTTTTTACTCTGCCTAATCTCATCTTTTTAAGGTACTGACGATTATTGAGGCGTGCCGTGCTATTTAGTGAATTCATTCGATTGTATTTGTTAAACGTTATCGAAACTGAGTTATTAAAAATATTCGTCTTTATTAGGCTAAAAAAGCAGGTGACAATCTGAGGCCAACTTCGTTACATTCTTTTTTGTCTAATACGCAATTGAATCGTGCATTTTAATGGTTTTTATCAATAAACAGTCGGTACCATCGGATTTCGACTTTTCTTTTAGCCTCGCCGAAACGAATTTTTCTATATGCGGCACTGATCACACACAGCTATTCTTTGCGCATTCAGTACCGCGTGATTTATCTTGACAACCTGTTCCTTAGTTTTGATATAATCTCTAGATAATATTGTTTTCTCTCTCACCAAAAAAAAATCAACAACGAAATTCCCATTCACCAAGATTTTCGTCATTTTTTGTAATAAGACAAAAAACCGAGCAATATTACTCTCTACCTTCAGAGTTACGCGTTATTAAATTGCCGGAATTGACGGAATTGCGAATTTTCAATGCTCGTAGCATTTCGCCGGAGCAAACTGAAATTTTGCAAAAATAATACTCCGCGGTTCAATTCTCTTATTAAAATGCACGCAACTTTTAAATTTATTCGGGGAAATTCTTCACAAAGTATAAATAGTAGCGTGACGAGAAATGTATCGCTGTTGCAATAAAATGCTACAGCTGGCGTACACACAAAGAGAAACCGTGAGAAAGAATTAATTTCAGATTTATTAGTATAAAAAAGACATACCATATATATCGGATATGTGTTTTACCCCGGTTTATAATGTTATCCTACATCTAAACTTTCACGCAACAAATCATAATAGTAGTAATAAAAATAAACATAAAAGAATATAAATCAGTGCGGAAAATCTAAATAACAATTATTTATATTAAATTACATTCGTGTGAGCGTTAAATAACGAAATATAATATATACATACATATACATTAAATTTAGAAATATTACATGTAGTAGTACCTCGTTTTAATATCACCAAACGTAATTTAAAGAAAAATAATAGATCTTAAATATAGTTTAGTCAGTCGGATGTAAATCGGAACTAAGTTTTTCAGATTTACAATGTTTTTTTTCTTGTACCCAAATCGGCGATGAAGGGGTGCATGTTTTTCGGTTTATTTCGATTTATTTTTTTTCTGTGAGATCTTTTAAATGGTTTTAAACGCTTTCACGAATATGTTAAAAAATTCACAATAGCTTTGTAATCATTTTTGTTAGGAGCTTAAAAAGTATCAGATAAATTACTCGAAAGTACACTAAAGTAAAATTAAAGAATTATATTATCAATGTTTTGTTAGAAATGAGTGGAAAATTTTTTTTCATCCGTTCTCGTTTAATAAAGAAATAAAATTAACTTTTGTAGAATTTTAAATTATCTACAATTTCCTCGAAATAAAACCCGCAATAATTACGAAATGTTCCCCATTTGGAAGCGGACAGAAAATAACACAACTGAAGTATTATTCGAATTCCGCTCAAACTGAAAGCGAACACGGACCGCTATTATTGTTACAGTGTAGAGAACATTTTTCTTTCAAAAAATTGGGAACATCTATTTGTGATTTTAATAAGTTTTTGATATTTAATCCGACAACTCGACGATAGATTTGTATCAGCTATTTACAACGAGTAGAGATGCATTATAAAATTGTGGGTCGTCTTTTAAGAATCGGACGGGTTCGACAAGAAGTTACGGTCGAGTAGTTATCATTTTCCAGCGACGAGTTTTATGATAATATGGAATATCCAAAATTCAATAAACCAGACTTCTGTTAAATAACTACCTGTCTAAATTGAAAAATCCTGAAAAATGATAAAACCGCTCCGTAAATATGTCGTTTTATGTATTTATTTATACATCTTGTATATAAGTATACGTTTTCATTGAATTTTTTTTTCTATATGGCATAAGCTTTTAATGAACACAACGAGATTATTAAAAAAAATGTTGGTACTCATCGATTTTCATTTTTCAGTAATAAATGTTTCCCGAAGTTCAACAGAAAAGCAAATAATTACAACATTTTCGATATTCTTATTCCAGATTCTGAAGCTGAAAATATTCCGTCATTTATGGTAAAATTTAATTTTCTTCGTAGGCTTCTTTTTTTCAAAATACACATTTTTTTTTTTTTTTTTTTTTTGTGCATACTTCAAATGTAGTTAGCATTTTTGTTGTATTTTATATTCGTAAGGATATGAACATTATTCGGAGAGCTACTTGTTGTGTCACCTTGTTTTCCTGGAACGGTGGTACTCGGTTCAGAATGTACTGTGTCTTTTGGCAGTAGCGTATATTTTTAAATGATTTTAATTTTTCAGCAAAAATAAATTACATCGCGACTGAAATTTTAAATTAATTTAAAATTACTTTTTCCATCGATTCAATATTACGAGAAATGATTTTTATATTACGCGTTCCAAATTAAAAATATCTCGTACTTTTACGTTTCTTTACACGATATTTTCATATAAGGAAGTGGTGAAAATCGACAGATTAAAAAAGCAAATAAAATGAAATAAGCTCTATAATTTGAAATATAAACATCTCTATAAATTTTGGATTTGCATTTCTAATAAATAACATCACTTTTCTACGTTTTCTTGCCAGTCACCGAGGGGCATTCATAAACTGAGGATATGTTGATTAAAATGAATTTTATGTATGTTTAACGAGTTACAGATAAATCGAGCCGGTTCCACGTAATTTCCCTTCCGGAAAAATATCCGTCTATAAAATCAAAGATGTTATATCGGAAGAAGAGAGTTTTTTCTGTTTTTCTTTAATAGAATGTATAATTTTTGCTTTAATTTTTTCTTCCGAATGTACCATTATTCGGCGGATGGTTTTTTTTTTTTTTTAATTTATAAAAAATTTATTATACCGTGATATTTTCATAATTTTCGTATCGCACTAAATCTTGCGCAGTTAATTTCTTCCGTTTGTTCTTCTTTTTTCAAAGTATTCGTTTTTAATATATTAATTTTTACGGGTGTCTTTTTAATTTCGTTCTTGCCGCATTTAGACTTTTTCATTTCCTTCATTGGCTCTATTATTTCCGTTTCTTCAATTATTTTCAAATCTACGACTTTTTTTTTTTTTATAATTTTTATTTCTTTCTTTCAGTTACTTCAGACTGATTTGGCTCTAGTGGACGAATCGAAAAAATTTATACTTATTTTCAAACTTATAGCAAGACAAGTTTAAATAGTGATTTTCGTTTTTTTTTTTTTTTTATATGTGTATTGAGCGATTATACCTTTCATTTATAACACAAGTTGGCTTCTCGTTTCAAGGTCATATTCCCGAAAATAAAATTCCGAGAAATTTCTATTTGTAAACTGTGCACGATGGGGTAGTTATTGCAAAAACTGGGGATCACCATCAGGTTTGTTCATGAATTTAGCGCCCTCGTAAAAGTCAGTTCTAAAAATCATCCTTCTCACCGTTCATAGTGGTTCTTACGGGTATAAAAACAACGGTGATGACCCCGCCCGAGGATTTTGCAGAACCGTTATTATCGTGTCATCCTATTACCGTGCTTTCGGTTAAGACATTTTTTATAACTCCAAAAAAATTTTACCAGTCATATAATAATCTTCTCGCAAATTTGTCCATTGATCCTTTTTAAAGAAGCGATAATTTTTATCTAGAAAAAAGTAGATTTTTTTAGTTTTCTTTTTTTTTCAGGCGGGAGGCTTCTTTAGCAGCGGATATTGTTAGCGCCCCGTTATTTATAAGAATCGCAAACCTTGTTGTTATATTTCTCGTTTTTTGTTTTTTTTTTCTCTTCCTAAACGTATGTTTCAAAACCGGGTAAAGTGTTACCCACAGTCTAAAATGATTCCTCAAAAACGGAACATGGTGAAAATTGGTTATAGCGGTATGCTAACAAGTTATAGGGCTGAAGAATATTGTTGAAATCGACGCAAGGCTCCGGATAATTATACATTAATCGCTATCAGTTAAAGTGGCATACGACACGAATAATTTTTGAGCGCAGATAGTTATCGCCCATAAGGCGACTTTGCGGACGAAATTTAATTTTGAAGGTAGGAATTTAATATGTAAACGAAACAGAGATGTTATTTCTTCCACTTATAAGTTAACGTATTATTAAATGGCTATTGTAAATTTAATGAAATTCAAGAAAACTTGTGTTATGACAAAAAATAAATTTCAACACTTCATTAAACAATTATATACATACATATATAATTGTTAAAAAAGTGTTGAAATTTATTTTTTGTCATAATTATATTATTAACAATGTGTATAAACAATAAATACAGTGATAACTTGTGTTGTTCACACATATTAATACAATAGAAGTATTTTAGAACTACTCAACTCATCTCGTTATAATAAAAAACCAAAAATTATAAATTTTCTCCGAATAAAAAATTGAACCAGCACTGCGGCGCTATCTTCATACGTGGTGACACTTTTTTACTACTATTTTATTGTTTATATATCATTGCACTTTCATGTGTAGAGAAAAACACGTCGGTATTTGTACTTTTCAATTTAGCGGGAACTTTGTGCCGAGTTAAAATCTGTAGAAAGTTATACCGCAATATATTTCGTATAAATTTTATAGCGGAATTAAAATCTTAGACATTAGAAAATTATAACGCTGTTCGATACCGAATAGTGAACCGGTTGTTATAATAGCTAGAATATTCCCTGTTCAATACCCATTTTCACTGCAATACCACGTAAATATAATTTAGCCAACATCTTTTGCACTAATCTGACAGCATCTATATTTTTTTTTTTGTTATCTTTAATCAGCGTATTTTGTTCTTTTTCAATAAATGATAACTGTTCCGAAATTTTTTCAATATTTTCGGCGATCTCTTTTGCGATTTTGTTCGAATTTACTTTTAAGTTAACCCAAAAGGAAAAATAATCAATCTTCCTGCTTAAAAATTTTGATGGCAATTTACACAACGAAATACGATCAAAAGGCAATTTTTCCAAGACGTTGCATCGCATTTTTTCGTTATAAGTAACGATGATAAATGTAAATATTGTCGTAAAAAACAGTAAGTAGTTCAAAATTTAGCTATTAATGTATTGTGGTAGTGTGATTTACATCCGCTCATTGATGAATTATGTATAAAATTTAGAATTCAGATTATATATGTAAAAAAAAGACGCCAGGAGAGGGAAAGAAACAATTAAGGGGGAAATATTGTTCGACCGGTGTAACATGTTGTTGCATTAGCTAAGTAAATTTGGCCGCGTCAGTAATAAAAGTATGACTAAAATTATCGTCGACGGTACTAAATTTATGATATGCGTTTCTGAAAATGTTTTGGTTGCTCTGGATCGAGTTACCCTCTCGGTTTTTTCCGATGAACCGGCAGCTACGATTTTGACTGATTTCCGGTCTTCCCGTTCATCTTCAGCATCTGAAACTGCAACAAATTATTTGTGTGCATACAATATAATAATGATATGGATGACTTGTTGTTTTAATTATAATAAGATATACGTGAACGGTATAGTTAATGCTCCGTTCCAGTTACTTTTATGCATCTATCGTTTACCGCGACAATTAAGCGCCTAATTCGAGCTGCTGCAGTCTACAACAAACGCTCCAACTTAATTCAATTCGAGAACTTTACAATTTAACTAAAAAGAATGGTACTCCCTCCTATACGTTAAGGCATTTCGCGAATGAAAAATATCATACGTTGATTTTCGTTTTTATTTTGTCCTGATGTCAGAAAATTAAGAACTGATTTTGAATATATTTGATGAGCTGAATTCAAAAATACCTAGTTTTTTTTTTTTTTTTTGTAGCAGCTCTAGTTTTTGAAATACAATTGATTTTCATTTTTATAAAAGACACAAATATGTAATAACATAATGGTATCTTTACAGAGCTAAATGGAAACGTAGTACCTAAAACTGGAGCATATTAGGCGATAAAAGTTGCCGATGACCGTACAGAACGTGGTACCTAACACTAGATCGTATTAGGCAATAACAGTTGCCGAACACCGTACAACTTCTTAGACCTTTTACACTTAAGTAAACTCACCCATCCTTTAGCAGAGATTATTCTAACAATCCTTCTAACTTTCCTTCTTCTTCTGAATTTACTCCTTCCATCAATAATCTCTCAGCATCCATCTTGGACTTGATTGCATCCTTTAACACATTGACTCCTCTTCAAACTTTACTAACTCCCTTATCATCACTTTTCTCTCCGGTAACCTTCACCTTAGCTGTATTTTGTTCATTTCATCACCTTTGCACTCGCGAATACATTTTTCCTTCACCGTCTATAATAACCTTAACTCTATTCTATCTTAGTTTTCTCTCCTTATACTTTTACGTCTCTTTCCCTCCATTTCATTTTTCAATATGTCCTTTAAATTTAACATCTTCCAGTAGAATTGTCGTAGCCTTAAATTGCCTTAGAAAGTTTACTTGATATATGTACATCAAATTCATATTGCCTTAATTTCTGAATTATGACTCAAACAATCTGAAACTTTTCATCTTAAAGATTTCGTCGTCATTCGTTCTGATAGAGTAGACAGCTACACCGTGGTACCGCCATCCTTATTACGAATAATATACATTTCCGATCCCAAAATATACACTTTTCTTCGGCGCCACCTTCTCATGATCCGAACGTAGTTCACATTTCCATTCCATTTTTCTTCGCCCAATAAACATAGGCTACGCGTCCTTTAATGCTTATTTTAATCTTAACAATTTTCCTCTTCCCACTTTTCTTTTAATTGTATTCCTCTACACTTCATTATTGGAGGCGATTGGAACGCTCACTCTCCTCTTTAGGCCTGTTCCGGTCGAAACAGTAATGGAGCGGTTCTTGAAAACATTATTATCAAGCAACAATCTTATCCTGCTTAATGATCGATCTCCTACTCTATCCAAAACTTCTTCCATTTTTAGCGCAGTCGATTATCCTTTTCGTTTCCTGATCTTGTTCTTAACTATTCCTGGAAAACTCTTGATGGTACTTTTGTGCCCTATCTTTGTATCGTTCAAGAGTCTTCTCCCAGCATCCTTTTATTTCAATCCCCTCTATGCCTCCAAATGGTGCACCCCCAAAAAAATAATTTGGAACAATTTAGCCGTTCGCTCTCTTTCTTCCCTTTTTCACCATAAATTAGATCCTATCTCAAAGTACAACTACATTACAGATTCCATCTTACTCTTTCTCATCCTTGCCTGCTCCACTAAACCTCGCAAGCTTCATCCTTATGGTGGAACGATAACTGCAGGGTAGCTTTTGAGGCCAGCGTCGCTACTTTTAGAACCTTCCGTCACTGTTCCTTCATTTCAAATTTGATTGACCATAGGAAACGCTAGAGCCCGGTACATCCTAAAACGAGACAAGAAGGAATCTTGGAGAAATTTTTGCTCCTCCTTTTACCGGAGGACCACTCCCCTATCTCCTAAATTTGTAGAATGGCCAAGACCTTCAAATCTTCCAAATCCGAACACCCTTTTTATTTTAACATCGCTTCTAACATACTTGAATCCTTTCTTGACACTCTGGCTCCTAGTTTCTGTTCCTTCCTTCGATGAAGTAGGTTCTCCTTCTCTTATGTATAAAGAACGTCAGTGGTTTGTGTAGATCTAAAAATGGTAAATTTCCTCTTTGAACAGCAAAGTGGAAACAAAATATGCTTGTTTTTTATATCTTTGGGACAGCAAAGTTACGGATGAGCATTGGGTTAGCAAAAATTGACCCCTAAGAAACGGCATGGTTCGAGGAAAACGTAATCAACGAACCTTTAGTTGCAAGAGAGAAAATCGTATTTCCATCTTTGCAAATCAAGTTGAGAGTTATGGAGAAATTTGTGAAGGCGTTAGATGGACTGCACGTAAAGTTCCTGCGATTAGCATGGAAAATCTGAAAGCGGGCATATGTGGTGGCTCTCGGATAAGACAGCTTGTAAATAATTCACAATTTACCGCATTAATGTTCGAGATTGGATCTAATTCTTGGTGCTCGTTTGTTGAAGTTGCAAAAAATTTTCCTGATAACCAAAACGCAGTAAATTTCACACGAAATTAGTAGAAACTATGCTTTTTAAAATCCTCGATTGTAACATGAGCATAAAACTTCACTGCCTCACAATCTTCGAACAAATTACGTTCAATCCGGTCAAATACTGAACTTTGGAGTACTCCATTAAGATCTAGCTGCAAAGAAGTTACTTTGCGCCAGCTACACTCTAAATATTCCGTTCTTATATATTAAACAAGACTGACCCTCCTATATTTGTGACAGATGTTCTGTTCTTTTATCTATTCAACATCTTCTCGTAGACCGGCAAAAATTCAACCTATTCTGGTCCTAACTCCACCCCTCTAGTTCCCTTTCTGAGATTCTTGATAACAGTGAACAAAAAATTCATCCTCACATTTCGGAGACTGTCGAATATCCTAAACACCATCTAAACTATATTCATCCGTACTTCTGACCGATGTTACAGTACGCGGCACGTTAATGGATAAAACAACAACAATTTAAATCGATTCTCACAAAATCTAGATAACTATAGTGAAAAACAGGAGAAAAGACTTCATTAGGACATTACAACGATGGAAGAATGATATCAATGGGATACTCACATGATGACCGACTACTGTTGAAGTCTGCAGCGAGTACGTCATACTAAACTCCATGCTAGAAAGTCGTGTAAAAGTAAATATTTAAGTTATCCGCCGTGAATGTATATTCATCTACTTTGTGAAATAAATTCCCTACTTTGTATTCTTTGTTTTTACCTGTAGTAAATACTATCATTTATAGCCCAAAATTTATACGAGTTAACAAAAAGATGATTTTGTTCTGGTCAATATAGTGTATCTTAACAACTAGATTTGGTAGGTTAAATCTAACAGTTGTTTTCGATTTTGCACTCAAAAAAGTTACTTAAAAACAATTCAAGAACAGTAGGCATCAAAACGCGTGTTTCGTAAAATTTTCAGTAGTCGATCTAAATATTTTTTTTTGTATTGTATTGTATATATATTTATTTAAAGACGCTCGACTTCTAGGTCATTTGCGTCTACCGTACATTACAATTTATAGATAATAATTACAAATAATTCTGCCATACGTAAACTAAATCATATCTTCCGAAATAGGTTGGCAGCTTTTAGGAATCTAAAAGTACTTTGGACTGCAGCTTCATCATTTCCAAGCGCCTCTTTAAATGTACTTCTTTTGGAATATTTCTTTAGAGCGTAATGTTTTTTATTTATATAAGTTGTTAACATTTATTAATACCGGAAAAATCTAATAACGTGCGTATATTTTATAATTTTTCTATTGTTTTCTTCAAATTTGTCAGGTGATAAACCGACTTTCCTGGTTACTCAAGTACAATAATCAAACTTTTTCAGACCCTCTTGATATTGCTAATATTTAGCGAACCATTTCGCAGCTGTATTATCTGATAAACATTATGATAAAAATCTTTCATTACTATTAAAAATTAAATAGTCGAAATCCATAAATTTCCGCTACTAGTCTGATAGCTTTTCCCACAGTTACCTATTATATCCAGTCAAGAAGTTAACCGTGTTATCCATAAATTTAAAAAAAATTAACGTAATATTTCCAAACAGGTCAATATTTATCTGAACTGAAAACAACTAGTGTCATCCCTAATTTTAGAAACTAACGTTATTCGGAAAATTTTGGAGAAACGTGTCAACAAACGCTTACTATATCATCAGCTTTCGATATGGCCTTATAAAAGCACAATTTCTAATACAACCGCTCTGCGACCTTGAAATGTTCAAATACAAAAGGACATTCGTTACTAAATCTTGTTTATATGGGTTTTTTTTCGATACTGAAAAAGAATACGATCGGATATACATGTCGAATCATTATACCAGCATGGCCTTCGTCTGCCACTTTCCTTCACTCCCCCCTCCCGCAAAGTTTCTTAAATTACGCTTTTCATTATTGTCAGGGCTAGTGATATTTTGTCGGTGCCGTATGAAGTCCAAAACAGACTCCCTTAGGGCTCATTACCAAATGTAACCCCTTTTCTTCTTGCAATAAATACCATTGTTACGAATGCCCATTTTCAACTTATATAGGCGATTATTTTCCGAACTCTTAGCCATCATAATGATCCGTGGAAATCTATTGAAAAAAAAAGTGTTCATTTCAGTGCTATACAGTCACGTTTCCCGATATTCCTCCATGGTATGGGTACGTTTCTAATTCAGTTCCTCCTTGTCTTTTTTGTAGATCTGTCACCACGATATGTAGGCTACAATATTCTCGGGTGACAATTTTGTACATATAGAGATAATCGAGGATACTATATTCAGCCAAACAAATTTTTAGAAGATGGAAATCATTTACTTTTTAATTGTGACAAATTTTAAGATGATTGAAATAAATTTGGCTTGTCGACTGTATTAATAAGCAAACTAAAAAACAGAACGGCTGCCGAATAAAAAATTGACTCAATTCCTTTGCTATTTTTTAGAATTATTTAATATTACCTTATCGCCGCATCGAACTTTCAACTACCGCATTCACACCATTCATGGATGGGGATCTTAACTTAGCTTTATGGTGACTTAATTTAGTTTTTAAAAGAATTTTTTGTATCCGGATTTTGCGCAATTGAAAAGAGCTGAAGGTCAACAACAACTGTCATTGACTTCAGACTAGCCAAAGTGAATTAGGTAAGTCTAAATTGTTTATACTATTACTTTTGAACTAACCGTTGACTATTATTTCTATTCTCGGTAAAACGAAAGTGTAAAATTTGATTGAGTATTTGAAAGTTACTAGTTATTAAATCGAACTTAAAATTAAATGATGTCTTTTGATAAAATGTAATATTAAATTAAACGGTTGTAATAAGAAAAAAATGGGAATGTGCAAAAACGAAATATAAGGTAAAAAAGTTGTTAAGATCTTTAAAGTGAACCCAAAACATCTTTATTACTTGATTGGTTTTGTCTGTTTTTTGTTTCAAATACGCAGTGAATAAGGTGTAATGCCGTACAGATGAAGCAAAATTTAAGAGAACCGGTGTTACTAATGTAGTACTGCGTGATTCAAAAAGTCAAACAAATTCTTCTATTTCCTTAGGAAAACAAAATAAAGTTTAAACACGAGGGTATGCGTGGGAAAAATTGTTGTTAGATTAGAAAAATAATGGACGAGGTAAGTTAAAAAGGAAAAAAAGGCGGGATGATGAACCGAAGCTTTAGGATGATAATACGCATCAACAAATCGGGGGTGTGGAGCGCATTTATAACACTAGTTGATATTAAGAACGAACTCAGCAAAGTGACTTACCCGATTAGACTGGAAGGAATAAATGTAGAAACAATAAATCTTACATTATTCACGCCTAGAAGTGGCAGCGAAAACGAAATTGCGCCTGTCAAGTTAGCAGATGCTGCTGGAAAACTATTTCTCACGAAAAGGTGAATTACTGGACAAATGTTGCGGATGGGGTAGAGTTTTGGATTTTACCGTGAAAGAAAAAACTTTAAATTCGCTACGAGAATGCTATTATTGTTGATGTTACTGAATTTCGTTCGGCCTTTGCTTCCTTATTCAGAAAACTGCATAGTGTCAGAAACGTGTACGATGTTTTGCTTTGAGATGTGCCGTTGCTGTATATGCTTTGTGCGACATCCGGTATATCATGCAGCTGTCTAATTACAAGGCATGAAAGTCGAAGGTATTTTATTTGTTAATTAATCAAACGGCTGAAATTGTAACGATGGCTTGTCATGAACATGCTTTGCATACTAAAGTTTAGTCATACGCCCTAATTGACAGGCCGCATTTAAGGTAATCTATACATTTTAAATATCTAGTCCATTTCTATCGTCCATATATTTACAGCGCTATCTTATCTGATATATGTACCAGCGTCATCAGCATAACAACAGTTTGAATATGTGAATAGGGTGAGGACAACCTCTAGGACTTTCAGATGACAATTCTTTTATAATACTTACAGAAGAATAACTTTCAATTGACTACGTCATTTAAAAAAAAATTATAATTTACTTGCATGAATTTCACGACTTCAGCTACATACTTCGTAATGATTTTTCAAAACGTTTTTTTTTTTTCTTATTTTACCCTTTGCGCAAGAACGGAGTTTTTAATGACATAAGTGCACTTTCATTTTTCCTAAACAAAAAAATCTGAACTAACGTTGTTTATTGATCAAGAATTGTGATAAATTTTATTTCGTTTATTTACATTCAAAAATTATACAAAAATTTCGTAAGATTTCGTACTACTATTACTACTACTACTATTATCATTATTATTATTATTATTATTATTATTATTATTATTATTATTATTATTATTATTATTATTATTATTATTATTATTATTATTATTATTATTATTATTATTATTAGTATAGTTATATTACTCGATAATATAATCAAATTTTAATTAATTGTTCAATAAAAATTTACTTACTTTCATTATGACGTGTTCCAAACTTACTATCTTGTTCAATTTCGAATTTATTTTTGAAGCGTGGTAATTTTTTTACATTTGGAACTGAAATAAGTAAAATGACAATGAGCGTTATTAACGATAGATATTCAATTAAACGGGAAAACGGTGCAAGTTTTACGACGGATAGTACAATTTTGATTGCAACTGTGTCAATTACCTATATGAAAAGAAACAACAACATTTTAAACATTTTACAACCCTATTCGTTATCGGAAAATAAGTTTAATGATAATTTTCTACCGAATTTTCTATTTTTCATTCAAGTTTTTTTCCCCAATTTATACACATCAGCGCATATAAGGGACACTTTAATTTTTATTATTCAAACAATGTTATTGTTTACAATTTCGTATATCTAACAAAACTAATATAATGAATCAAAGGATAAATTTAAGATCATCGAGTGAATTTACTCAACAAACATGTAACCCCTCCTTTTCTGGAAGTCCGTAAAGAAATCAAATAATAAAATCTAATAACTTTGGAGGATTTAATATATAAACTTGGAACTGGGCTGGTTTAAAACGTTCTTATAAAAAGTATAATTTCTAAATAATCGGTATTCTGGAATGCAAAAAATTACAAAAACAATAATGTTTTTCGTGAAATTTAAAATGATCTACAGAGAAATTACCCGTCAAAAGAATTCATAACTCCCCACCTGATTAAATAGGAAATTTAAAAATTAACTTAATTGTAATAAATCAAAAAATATTTTCAATGAACAATGAACTTAACTTCTCTTTAGGACAAAAAGCTTTTGTAATAAATGGTAACTCGGCTACAGAAATTAAAAAGCAAGACACATCTTAAACGTCTATATGAAACTGCAGAAAAAATAATTACAACTTTAAGTTTGAAAATCCCAAAGCGCTAAAATCTCCTAGGCTTGACAAAAACATTTTTTTTTGGGGGGGGGGGCGTGTTGTATATCGATAGAATATTTACTATTGGCAGGTAACGTAACCACATTTCGATTTCTTAACGAAACTTCCAAAGTTTATAGGAGTTCAAGAAAGCATGAAAAAAAGTAGTGTGTTCTTCTTATACAGACGGGGTGTTATGATTAAAAATTTTAAACAATTTTACGACTTTGATACAATCATTATTATTTCTTCTTCAAGATTTTATACAGTAAATGCAGAAGGATTCGATCTGAAGGTAACAAGTATATAAGTATATATACATATATATATAAATAAAATATATATCAGACATCATCATCAATTTCTCACTTCTTTGAGAAGGGCTATAGTAATTTATTTATTTTCTATTATAGAGGATGTATACAAAAGCTATGATTCAATTACACTACGTGTCAAATAAAGTAATACTATAGAAATTATGTATAGATCAATATGAACTTAAAAAATAACTACCACCTAATTAATATTAGTATATATACACATGTGGATACATGCATGCATAAATATACATATACATATATATATATAACTCGGCCATTTTGGCCTCAAAAGAGGCTGTGCCCCTTGACCCCTCTTGCTTTCATAAATGTCTCTTTCTCTTCTATACTTTGTATAAAATGATCAAAATTTACAACGTAATTCTTACTGGCATCGACACAAAAATAAAATAACATAATCACTAAAATCCTGTCCTAATATTTAACTTTCATTATATAAATATATTGTTTCGTTACATAAAATTGTGATATGTTTTAAATAACAATAACAAAAATCTTATAAAATATAACAAAGGTTACATAAAATTGCGACATTCTGCGTTACATAAAATTGCGACATTCTGCGTTACATAAAATTGCGACATTTTTTCGAATGGGGGGTAGCCTAAGAATTACGTTGTAATTAATACATATATATCAAAATGTGTATATATATCCTGCGCGTATATTTGCAGGAATCTACTATACCACAGGTGCACGTTTACTGAGCATGAATGTGATAACATACAGCCGGGTTAATAAAATTCGTCAACTAATAAAAATCTTCCCGGTTAGTATAAATCAACTGCTGGTGTAGAAGTTGAAAAGGTATTGTTTGAAAGTGATTGCGTTCTCACGTGTATAATATGAAACATTTAATAACATCTAGTGTTTAATATAGAAACTCGAAAACTAATTTCCGGTAATAGCTGTTGATCATATTTTAATCCACTTATTAGGCACTATATGTGGCTACCTTCCTTCTTCGAGCTGGGCTAGGCAGTTTTAATTTATTTAAAATTTCAGAATAATTGAGCGACTGAATTGGCCAAGATGAAATTCATATGTTACGTATTTTATAAAATGAATTTGTATTTTTTCAAGCAATTGAATTTTCTCCTGGGTGTACTCTAATCGCAGATATAGCATTTCTAAATTGTAATCGTACTAAATAATTAGGGTGTTTTTACATTAGTAAATAAAGTGTAACGATTAATAATAATACCTTGCATTAACTTGCCTTTATGTATATTTTACGAATGTCAGCCGTATAAGCTGAATTCTAAACACGTGTGTAAATTTTATTGAATTTGAAAATTAGCGCGGTTCTCTTTTTTTTTTGTATTCTTTATTATTATTATTATTTTTCGGGGTGGGGGGGGGGCAGTTGAGGGCATTATCCAGCAGGAACTATTTCAGCCGCGACTATCAAAATCGGGAACTGAAACTTGATATCCGACAGCTTGATTATACCTGCTTCCATTTACCCAGTATCTGGTATACTGCCGAATTCCACAATCTTCGCATAATTCGAAATGTTTCAAAAAGTTTCGCAGATGATCGTAATGTAAATACGTGTGTTTCAGTTCTTTCGTGAACTAGTTCTTTTATTGCGCTGGTAAGGAGAAAATCGCGAACTAGATCCGCGTTCAATTGATCGGATACTACTTACTTTTAACTTTATGCGCCTGATACCGCCAGGAACGGATTTTTTTTCGAGGTTCGTTTGAAATCACCGGTTTTTGCGCGCGGAAGTAGCAGTTTGCAGAGGCTGTTACGGATTTTAATAAACGGACGGCAGCCAGAGAGAGAAATGAACTGTATCGTGAGCAAGTGGAACCTGATATACTTTCATTAAATTGTCGAGCAGCGAACTTTGCCGCGGAAAATGGTAGATTAAAGTGTTAATTGCGCGCTGTTTACTTGCTGAAAGCCAAGAACGAAAACGCACCCGTGTGAATCTTAGACAAAAACGGGGGAAAAAAACCACTTAGATACACAAATAGTTCGGTTCGCAAGCTGAAATTGTAATTCAGCGGATTAATTGTTTTTGCCGACACGTTTAGTATCGCAGCCGGGCCGCGTGATACGAAGAAAGTGCCGGTTTAGTGAAGAAAATCGAGCCGTCAAAGTGTATGCGCGCTTGAGTAATAAGTTTACCGGCAGAACTTGTTTAAATTAGATTTCAGCACTCTGGCTAAAACATTTTCAGCAAATCCAAATATAGTAGGCACGAAAACTTTCCACTGCAACGGGCCCTTAATATTCGCACTTTTTACATTCACCTACGAAGAACTAGTGACCGGTTTGGCGACTTCCGGTTTTGCGACTGGTTCGAAATTCTAAATACGCGATGCATTCACATGTCTGTTGGATCCGCTGAAATTTACGGTATTTCAGACTGCGCAATTAACAACGCCTCGGGAAAATAATTGAAAATTCTCGATTTACTAATGCGATATTTACGCCTTAACTTTGCTCGTAAAAGATGCCACCGCTGATTTATAAATGACGAATGTGATTATTTTTTAATTTTCTCGCGTATTTTTAATTAATTTATTAAATCGCGTAATTTAATATTATTTCGCCTTTGCAGAATGATTTTTCCGATTAAATTAGTTCAAAAAAATACTAGGAATTTCACTTTCTCGCCTAGTTCCTGAAGTTAGGCGTTAAAAGTGTAAGTGTACGCAGTATCATCGCAAATGTGTTCAGGGTTGTAGTTATATTCCCGTCCCGTTTAACGGCACGATCTATTCCTAGATTGCATTTATTAATAATTTAGGGGTTTTTCATTTTCAGCGAGAAGATTTCGACGATTTATGTTTGACGCTTGTTCCATGCGTTTAGCGGCATTTTTCCAACACCGTTCAGTCGGAATTCTAATTAAGAGTTACTTTATTTATGATGTATGCGTCTTAAACTGTTCGGTAATTAAGCGAATATCATTGACTGCGTGTTGCGAACCTTTGAAGTGTTCAACATTTTTACATTTTCTACACCGGTAAAAATTTTCATCATTTACGATCGCAAACTAAATTTATTTATTTTATCCTTTTTATCCAGTTTCTCTTTCCCGCTAACAAAAAGATAGAGCCAGCTCGGAAAATTAATCAATTTGTCCGTCTGGCAGCAAATAGTGTCGGGAAAAATATTTATCGAAAAGTTTTAGACTTTTTTAACACTTAGCGAACAGGCCGAATATTTTACTAATCAACCGAAAATTAAAAGCGATATTTTCACGATGCACGCATGTTTCCGAGAGAGAATCGAAATACAATTAGAATTTTTTCTTTTCTTTTCACGTGTTGTATGTACGTCACAGATACAATTTAAGCTTTGGCTCGGAAGAGTTTTTGAGTGATTTTACTTTATAAATTACTTAAAGTAATCTCATAGTTCGTAGTTAATTGCAATAATCAACGTGTCTTGACGTATAATTATCATCATTATTGTTGCATCTCGCATTCGAGAGGTTGCACGTCACGAACATTATAAATTCCTGATATAATAAACAATTATATCAGTTATCATTGTGACTTATTATATTTCTATATTTAACAAACAGGATGGGAAAAGACTCTTTATTATAAATTCCTGCATCTGGCTAATTTTGTTAGTAGGAAGAAGTCTTTAATTCCTGTATTCGTATTCATCATTTCCATTCTCCTTCTTCTTTTCAGAGCTTTTCCTTTAATTTTCCTTTCTGTGACCAGATTGAATAAGCCTTCTTCTCTAATTTTGTGTGCAATGTATGCAATTTTTCTTCTTCTTATATCGTGTCAGATAATTGCAACTTATCTAATTCACGCCTATTCATCACACCTGATAGTTTGTTATGAAATCCATGCACGGGATTTTTAGCATACGCCTGCATGTCCACATTTCAACGGCACCAATTCCTTTTCTACAATCTGCACTCATTGTCCCAGGTTTCGGCAGAATATTACATCGCAGACCACACATAGCACACCGTAATATTCGCGTTTTTTCGTATCTATATTCATTTCCTTATTTGTTATTATTTCTTTCTAAATTCCCGTAAGCCTGTCTGGCCATTGCTATTCTGGATTTTATTTCTATATCGTCACGTCTGTCTTCAATTTACCCCTAAGTGTGTATCTATATTGTTTAACGTATTCTAGTCACTGTCCCTCTATTTGTATTTGAGTCTCTGCACTTTTTCACCCGGAGAACTTAGTTATTTTCGTTTTATTTGTATTTATTTTTATATTATACTTTTTGCCTTTTTTTATTTACGATGTCTAGCATTCTTCGCATTTGTTCGGCTGTTTCGATATTTCATCCTAAAAACACATTAAAAACCGAGCTGATACCAACTTATCAAAGGGTTCAACATCCGTTACCACCTTGGTTAACTCAAAAGATCTCTGTGAATATAGAACTAACACATTATAGATCAGTTTCCAACAGCTTCACATATCAACAATTATTCCTGGAAAGCAAAAGCAAATATAAGGCCCACCCATTTCTATAGATAGACGGATCAATCAAAGAAGGCCAAGCTGGATGCGCACTTACACACAGCGACCGAGGACTGCATATCGATCAGGCTCCCTAGTCAATTCTCAATCTGTAGCTGTGAGTTATATGCTAAGTGCCAAGCCTTAGAACGTATCAAAAGTGGCCCCGCTAACACCAAATACGTCATATGCTTTGATTTACTGTCTAGTCTAACAGCACTAAAAAAAAACAATAGTACCAAAAATCCAATAGTCCAATCAGTACAAGTCTTAATCAATAATCTTCAAACTCGAGGAACAAGCTTTATGCTACTATAGGTACCGGCACACCGAGAGATCCCTCAGGCAATGAAAGAGCCAATACCTTAGCCAAAAAGGCTTCAACCATGCCTAAACCCGAAGAAGTAATACCAGTCAAACTCCATGAAGCAAAAAAAAAGTATCCACGAAACTATGAAAAACCACTGGAACAATCAGCTCTAAGCTCCATTCGGTAAGACAAGATATACATTCACCAAGACCAATGTATAATTACTAGACTTAGAACTGGCCACATCAGAGCATCGCACATCCATCATATAACTAAAGAGGAGCCATGCCCTCATACTGTGATCAAAACCTTGATGTACGTCACATTTTAATAGAACATAATCCGCTCAAGACAACTAGTGAACAGTTCAACATCCCGGAATCTATTAGCGGCACACTTGGGGAGGCACAGAAAATTGCCTCAAGACTTTAAAATACATTAAATCCATAATTAGCTTTGTTTAACTAAATGCCTTCCCTTGTTTAATTAATGTATAATTAACTAATTTTGATTTTTGTAAAACTTATATATATATATATATATATATATATATATATGTATATGTATATGTCCCCCCAGGGGGCACTTCTGTACCTCTCTGGGATCCGGAGCTCTAACCGGAATCGGGTGCGTCCACAGGTGGTGGATAGTGGAGTGGCCAGTAGATATACTGGTTAGCTGCGAATATTAAATAAGCAGTCGCAAACCAAGAGCGGCTACTGGTGGAAAGCCTCTGGCAGGCGATTGCAGTGGTGACAGGGCAATGTGGCAAGAGGATGCAAATGTACAGTTTGAGGAGCTGTCTACTAAAAGTCTGCAAAAGTCCTACGACTGTCTCACCCTCAGCGAGTTTGGGTCGCTGTCAAAGCCCTATATCGCTACCTCCTCAGTAGCAACCCGCTGCCTTGCGGTCAGGATTTTTATCCAAAGGCTAGGGTGTCACCCCGAAATAGTGGCAGCCTCTTCCCTCTCCTTTATTATCCTATCCTTCTCCTTCATATCTTATATAATGTTCCTACTCTACTTTTCCCAGCCCACGAGTCATCGTGCCAGTCCAGGTTAGGCCAGTCGTCTCGGCTTGCCTTGCCACTGGAGTACCTACTTGGACTGAATGGGCAGCATAAGAGATTGAAGAGCTACAGCTCCTATGTTCCCTTTAGCGTCGCTAGGTCGTCTCTACCTTTGTGTCTAACTCTGTTTTTTAAATCTATCTTTTCCTGTTATCCTTTTCCTATTGTTCTAACTATATCCTTTTCTATTGTTCTAACTTCATCTTTTCCTATTGTTCTAACACTATCCTTCCCTTCTGTCACACACAAGTTGCATATATGGAAGACACGCAAATGAAGTTAACTGCTGGATCCACGGGGCGAGCCGTAACAAGCTCGCAAGGCAGTGGACGATCACCTGTGTTAACACAGTCTGATTCGAGTCCCCACGTGCCTGCTAGGTACGGAACTCTCCAGGGGGGGGGACGCGTTTGCGTACAGCCAACAAAGACAAAAACAAGCACTCAAGAGAAAAAACATGGAACTTTGGAACCTGGAACGTACGAACGTTAATAGACAATAAAAACGCTCCAGTCAGGAGAACGGCGGTTGTGTTGCAGGAACTAAGAAAATATAATATTGCAAGTGACAGAGCGGAAGAACTACAAGACATGTTAGTAAAACTGGCAGAAACGTACGCGACGAAAAAAAGACAGAAGTCATCCAAGTTAATACTGCAGTGGTTGAGCTCAAACTGAACGGTAAAAATCTGCGAGTAGCTGATACATTCAAATACCTCGGAAGTGTTGTCAGTAAGGATATCACTCTCGAACATGAAATTTCGGCGCGAATCATGAATACTAATGCCGCATACAACAGGTTATCGCGAAAAGTTTTTAACAATAGCGACCTGTCGATATCAACCAAGATGGCCACATACAAAGCAATGCTGATTCCAATAATGCTATATGGAAGCGAGACATGGCCAATATGCAGAAAACAAGAAAAACGATTGGAAACGCTGCACTTAAAATTCCTTAGGAAAATTTTAAGAGTTTCTTGGAAGGATGGACTTTCAAACGAATACATATTAAATGCGGCATCATCTGCATCAATAGGGCAACTTTTAGTTGAAAAACGAACTAAATGGATAGGACACGTAATCCGTATGAATGAAGAGCGCACACCAAAAAGGATGATGTATGGCGTACTAAAAAACGGAAAGAGGCCTCTAGGTCGCCCTCGATTGCGTTACAAAGACGTTTTTGCTGAAGATTTAAAAAAAGCCGGAACTATACCAACAAATTGCAGTTGGGAAAACTTGGCCTTAGATCGTAAGGAATGGATTCGGATGGTCCAAAAAGTAAAGGAAGGACGTAAATATACCAAAAGAAAAAGAAGGATACAGCAGAAAACAGCGGATAACAATGCCACACAACAAACAATTCTTAGATGTTCTTTATGCAGCTTTACGACATCCCACAAAATAGGACTTATATCCCATAACAGACACAAACACAAATAGAGACGTCAGCTAAACTCGGCCACGAGTATGCTAGATGATGATATGTATATGTATATAGTGGTCGCTAAAAACCTCCTAGTTGTTATAGAGCGACCTTAAATAAACCAATAAATAAAATAAATAAAAAAATATACGCTGATTAGAAAGTTATCGGAGAGTTAGATTTAGTAGATTAAATGTTGATACCCTGAATTTTATTACGGTATGTGTGTTAATGTCTATAGTTGACGCGTAACCAAAAAAATAAAATAAATTAAATAAATAGAAATAAATGAAAAAATTTTATTACTGCCGATTTTGGTAAATTGTTAGTAAAATTTTTGTTAACAAACCGTTCATTTGCCTAATCATCAATACAAAGAATATAACAACATAAAAAGCCGTTTTACTAGTCTCAGCGGTGAATTTGATAGCTATGCAAAGTGAAAATATACTTGCTATCTTTTTTTTTTTTTTTTTTTTTTCTCCCATCACAACTGACCGGTTTTAGTGGTCATTTAGCGATTAATTTATTGCGATAAAGGATGTTTTGTGGAGGGGTAGTACTCAGCAGTACTCCCTTTGAACTTTATAATGGCTGGACAAGGTCTAGAGGCTTATTTCGTCACAGTCTACGTATTTCACCGGAGTTATCCAGCAGATTGTTAGCAAGTGGGTTCATATGGATGCTAAGTCGGGCAACATGTTTATTTGCTTGTTTTTTGATTTCATCCTCCACAGACATGACATTCAAGTCATTATGGAGGGTATAATTTGAGACGTACCAGGGGGCTGCAGTAATGGTTCTCAGTACCCTATTTTGATATCGCTGTATTTTCTGTAAGTTCGATGTTTTTGCGCAGCCCCACAGCTGTATACCGTACAGCCAGATCGGTTTTAGAGCTATTTTATATAATAGAGTTTTATTGTCTAACGATAAGCCCGATCTCTTAGCTAACAACCACGACATGGTTCTAGTTTTAAACCTCAAATGCTCCATTTTTTTTTGAATGTGAGTACCCCAGGTCAGCCTAGCGTCCAAGTGCATGCCTAAATATTTTACGTTATTGGCATGTGGTATTACGACGTTATTTATTTTGATTGGCAGGCGTTCAATTTTTCGATTTGTGAATGAAATATGCGTCGACTTACTTTCATTGACTACTATGCGCCATCGTTTTAGCCAAGTTTCCACATGCCGAAGTGACTCCTGCAGTTTTTCCGTGGCTGTGTTTTCACACTTATCAACGGCCAAGATGGCTGCGTCATCCGCGTACAAAGCTACTTCTGCATTATCCAGCATCGGGAAGTCGGTCGTGTAGATCTGGTACAATATTGGACCTAGAACGCTCCCCTGTGGAACCCCGCCCCTTACCGGAAAAATATCTGAGTATTCATCGGTTATTTTCACTCGAAAATATCTTTCTTGTATATATGATTTAAATAGTAGATAGAAGGAGTGAGGAAGCAGAAGTTTAATTTTATACAATAATCCTTGATGCCATACCCTATCGAAAGCCTGCTGGACATCCAGAAACGCGGCCGTACAAATATTCTTGTTTTCCAAGCTACTTTCAATAATCTTTGTTAATCTGTGAACCTGTTCTATATAGTGTTATGGTTCTTACGAAAACCAAATTGAAAATCGGGAATAATTGTATTGTTAGATAATATTGGAAACAACCGTTTTAAAATTAATTTTTCCAGTATCTTTGAGAGGACAGGAAGCAACGAGATGGGTCTATATGATGATACCACCTCAGACGGTTTTCCAGGCTTCGGTATAACAATTATCTATGAGAACTTCCAAGCTAGTGGGAAATATTGATTGCGAAGAAGAGCGTTATATATTTGTGTTATAAATACAATACTTTTGCGTGGTAACTCATTTAAAAGCTCTGCTGTGATTAAGTCAAATCCGGGGCACTTTTTCCGTTTCATATTTTTGAAGAGTTGCTGTATCTCACTAGGGGCAACCGGTGTTATAGGTAAACTCATTTGCAGCGGTTTATCCAGGTATTCGAGGATATCTGTGGAGTCAGCAGCTTGAGGATTTGGTGTAAATACATCGTAAAGATAATTGGCAAAAAGCGCCGCTTTATCGAAGTTAGTACGAGCCCAGCTACTGTCGGGTTTTTCTATTGGTGGAATACACATAGTTGGCCGTTTAAAACGTTTGGTCACTTTCCACAGTGAGTAATCATCGTTTTTGGTCGGCGATGAAATTCGACAGAAATGTTGTAAGCGTTTCGTTTTTATTTTCATGCAGTACTTTACGCAGCTGCTTGGTTTTTCTGTTTAGTTGCCTTTTAATAACCGGATTTCTCGTCGTATTCCAGGTTTTTCGTAATTTCCTCTTTTCACGCACTAGTGTTAGTATATGTTTTGGGATATTATTAGACGCCTTGGAAGGTTCTACAGTGGGAGTAGCTAGCCACGCAGCATTTTGTATGGTTTCTGTTAAGTTTTGAACTGCTTTATCAATATCGTAATTAGTTTTCAGAGGCATATTTAAACTAACGTTAGTCTCTAGATATTGTTTAAATAAGGGCCAGTTGGTTTTTTTATTGATAAGGTATGGCTCAGGCGTTTTTGTTATTGGCGAAATGCTCACCGTTAATATAACCGAGGAGTGGTCTGACTGTAGATCGAAACAGGAGTCCGCTCTCATATATAAAGATGGGATTCCTTTTGTTACAAAAAAATCGAGTAGATCAGGTTTTTTTCTGTGATCCTGAGGCCAGTAGGTAGGCTCGCCCCCCGAAAATTAACCTAGATTTTGGATAGAAATTACTTTTTCCAGAATTTTTCCCCTGGGATTATCCAAACGAGAGCCCCATTTGCGACTTTTTGAATTCCAGTCTCCACCGGATATGAATTTTTCTCCCAATGACTTAAAATATTTAACGAATAGGTTTTCATCTAGTCGTTCATTTGGAGAACAATATACGGCTGAAATAGCGACAGTTCCGTTAAATGAGCATAATTTTACCGTGCAAGCCTGCATTCGTATTTCAGAAAATTTTTCCTCCTCGTAGTGTTTGATAGTTTTTTTGATAATAATTGCACTACCGCCGCGAGCTTTATTATCTGGCCTAAGACAAGTGTACACGTCATAGTTGGGAATATTAAAGACTGTTTTATTTGTGAAATGCGTTTCTGAGATGAGCAGTATATCGATGAAGTGAGATTTTAAAAATAGCTCTATTTCTAACTTACGTTGTAAGGCGCCATTAGCGTTCCAAAGTGCAATTCGTAATGAAGTAGCCATTATTTACTAGTTTTATTCACGACTGTGGACAATAAATTTAATATCATAGTATTCTGATTCATTAACTGTTGAAACATATTTTTAAATTCATTTAAAAATGTATTTAATATTACATCTATACCGGTAGGCGAGTTAGGTGCGAAGCGGTTATTACTTTCGTTAACGCCACCATTTTGGAAACCAACACCGTTATAAACATTATCACTAAGATTAAGCATTGTATTAGCGCCGTTGGTCCCTAACGTAACTTTCGCATACGATAACTGAGGTTTATGCCCATTTTGAGGGATAATAACACGCGTAACATTACTGTAACTTACGGGGAGATTCGATTTGTCAGTGAGCGCCTGCTCTGCGTTGTATTTCGCATTGTATAATTTTTGATACACCTCGCATCCCTTATAATTAGAAGGGTGTTGCTGCGCGCATAACGCACACTTCGGCGGTAAGTCTTTTCCTTTTTTACAGTCAGCTGAGTTATGATTACCCGCGCATTTGACGCTTTTGTAGGGCCGATTACAAAATGATCGTGTGTGTCCATACTTTTGACATCTAGTACATTGGGCTATGTCTCTTTTTACATGAGGTGTTTCTACTCTAATTTTTGAATGTAATAATAAGTCGAGATCATATATACGTTTAATGTCATCGGTCGGCTCCAACTCGATGAAATGTAGATGCAGAGGTTTTTTAGTTTTTTTATTTTTAATATTAAAGACGGACCTGACTTGAAATCTTTGTTCCTCGAGAGCCTGCATAATGTCGCTGTCTGTGAAAGAGGGATGTAAACCCCGAATTACGACTTTATACGCTCTTTCGTGTTTTAGTTGGTAAGTGTGGTAGTTAATGTCTTCTTTTTCGAATGTTTGGATTATTTTTCTGTAATCGTCAGGAGAGTGTACGTTGATTTTGACAGCGTTATCTTTCAAGGATTTTGCTCTAAAGTCTTGTTTCCCTGATACGTCTGTAATTTTTTTCAACATTCCCGAATAATTAATTATATCGTGTACGAATATAGGCGGCGGAGAAGGTTCTTTTGTTACATTTTTAGCCGTCTGTGCAATCGAATTCTCATTTTGTGTAACTTCGTCTTCGACTTGCAAGTTTTTGAACCTATTTTGTTTCATACGTAACTGATTTACTTGTTGGTGGTTCAATGGTCTTTTCCTAGCTTTCTTTTTTTTTGGAATCTGCCAGTCGTTCTTCATGTGTTCATCCACCCGCGACGATGTCGATAATGCGTCCTCCGAGTAATTAGATATTGTGTTGTTATCGTCGGCTATGTCCTCGTCTCTTGTATGATCATCGGTAATTTGGGACGAAGGAACATTATTACGAAAAGGAACGAAATGCGTGTTCGGAATTATAGGGTAATACGTTTGTGGTACCTGATAGACGTTTTGATGCGGATAAGAAACAATCGATGTAGGTAAAGTTGTGACCGTGTTGTTAATGTCGGGGTGTACAAGATGGCTTTGAGGTAGTAATGGTGCAGCGACACTAGCAACATTTGTATATAATGGCGATGATAACGACGGCTGTGAATGATATGAAGATAGTGTGTGTGGGTTGGTGTAATGCGACGTAGTTACAATCGCCGGCTGCATGTCGGCAACGGTAACATACGTGCATGCGTGATAAGTGCAGATGTGTGTACGTTTGATTTAATAACCGTATATTGTATAATTTTATATGATAAATTGGTTTTATCTCACCGACAGCAATCCAGGTAAATGAATATAGAAATAAATAGCACGATAAGATCGAAAAAGACGAACGATAACGAAAACCGAGATAAGAAATGAACGCGCAACATAAGTACCGACACTTTCGCAAACCGTAGAACCTCTCTATACTTGCTACCGATCTGGTTTTTGTTTTAATTTCTTTGGCAACAAACCGCTTTTACTGTACGGCTCTTCCGGAAATTCCCCGATGGCTAGTCATTTATTAATTATTCGTTTCGCTACAACCCTTCCATCTATTACGCCGTTCTGTACTGTATAATATAATTTTTTATTCCCGGTGTCATCGCATTTCCAATTTCTAATTCCGATGTGTGGCATCATGTATGCAAAAATCGATAACATCATATCGATGCGGTGTGAAAGGATGATAAGGGATAGAAAACCGAAGATAAATTGGTATTGAAAATAACGACAAGACTGGCAGATTGGAATGAATTGTGTAAGATACCAATCTGTTTTTTTTCTTGTCCAACCGGATCGGAGTAATCGTGGGGTTAAATAAAAATTACGCCGTAGCCAGATAGAGGGAGGAAGAGAGCGAGAGGGAAGATAAAATAGTATATGGTAAAAGAGTTGTTGCTTTCATATTTTCGTTTTCGTCACAAGTTGTTAAATTTGCAGCAACTTTCAGAGTAAAGAAAAATATTAATTTTCCAAGCTTCAGAGTCATTTTTATAACTTTCAGTCTGTACTTTTTTTATTATCTTAAGAAAATTGATAAGAATTTCGATTAGACGTGATTTATTTGCATTTTTATTGGTAACGTATTTAACGAAAAGGAACGACGGAAAAACCAAGTTAACTTGATTGAACACAAGTAAAAACAGTTGATAAAAACAGATTAATGCATTTTAATGAGAAGGTTGAATTAATTTTTTTCATTGCCTAGTTCTTTTAAATTATCATTAAACGAGAACGATAAAAATATGCCGTTTCATTTATTATACGAACTGATTTGACCATAAAATAACTCGGAATGAAAAGTTCTTTAATTAACTAGGAATAGGAAGGTTTTTAAAAACGGTGCTTGCAAATTTAAATAGCCGGCAAAGTTTTTTACTTGTAGCCTGTAGGTTTTGAAGGAAACTTTGTAATTCTTTATTCAGTTACTTTTGTAGAAAAATAAGCACGATCGAATCACATATTTCAATGCGCGATAATCAAAATTGTTGAAAAATAAAACTTTTACGAGCTTTTAAAACCGGAGCTGTAAAGATAATTAATATGCTCTCTGAAAGAGAGTCGGCTGTTTAGAAAGAGACAAAGGTAGTATATGGAATTAATAGGAATAGGATTGTAGAAGGAAATAACATTTATCGGAGCGCAATTATAGGTACAGAGGAGAAAAATACAATAGAAGACTTGGAAGGAGGAAAAAGGTAGATACTATAGAGGTAATTACTGAGAACAGATAGAGATTTATCTTTTTATTGAGCAGAAGCTGAAGATAACTGCGAAGGACTGTCGCAAGTGAAGGAGCAGATGGAAAACACGATCTATAACGGTAATGAGAACAGAAGGAATATTGAGAGAAAGGAACTTAGTACACAGTAAAGGGAAGTATCAATTATTTAACGCAGAGTGACGACGTCGAAGGTGACGATAATGAACTGTTTTTCTAAGAAGGGTCTATAGGCGCCAGAAAGGAAAGAACTAATGTAGTCGATCGAGCGGCCAAGGCCAGGGCGTAACGCAAACATATTAAGAGAGAAAAGATTATTATGCTCAGCCACCGGACACGATTGTTGATCAAGCCTTCGAAGAGAGTTTTTAAAGGCAAGAGGAAAAGGTAATAAGTCGGAAAAAGGATATTGGTTTCTTTTAGGAATAGGAATGATTGTGAAGTTGTCCCGTGATAAGTACAACGCGAAAGGTAGGAGTAAAAATGCCCAGAAGTGCGTACAACTGGGAGGAGAAGAAATTTTTAAGGATTGGAAATGATAGGCCATCCAATCCGGAGGAACAGGACGAGTCGATTTATTAAAAACGGATAACAGTTTGTTGTAGTGGAAAGGAGAGGGCAGAAAACGATCTTGAGAGAAATAGAACGGAGAAGGGGAAAACTAATTTCTTCAAGAGAAGGAACATCGGCGGAAACGATAGAGTTCAAGAAGGAATGAAGATGTAGTCATAAAGGATTGGAATGGGGGGGGGGGGTTGGAGATCTAAACACCTTAGCAAATTTCCAAATTTGCGAGAAGGGCGTATCTCTAGAAAACAGGGAGCAGAATGCTTTTCGAGAATTCTTCTTGACAGTTTAAAGGGTGATACGAGCTTTAGCATTGAATTCTTTACAGGTACTAGAGAGTTGGACGCAGAAGAGTGGGAGCGAACGGATAAATAACGATACTCTTTTTGAAAGCTACTTTACACTTCTCATTCCACCAGAGTGAGGAGGCAACTGAAGCTTTGCGACCGTGTGAGAAGAAGGGGAAGTAGCAGAGGACAGAAAAAGAACAGAATAAAGAGACCAAGTGAAAATACTTATTTTATAACTTTACGTTTCATTATTCATTTTCAATTACATCATCTTGTTAGTTCGTGATTAAAATGTAAAATAATGAAATAAAAATAGAATTATTCACTCTTCCCACATCTGTTAATTACGATGCAAGTCGAATTATTAAACTATGGAATGAATACATGGCAAAATAAACTAGAAATCTAATTCAAATACGGGGTAGTTCGCTATCTAGATTGGGGATTGCTCGTTTAACCCGTGTATTCGCCCCACCACGGTGCATTTTTGAATGTAACTTGGTCAAAAGTAGGAATTTCGGCAAAAACCTCCGGATTGTCGTTATTTAACTCAATTGTAAGCAGGTAATTTGTTTTGAATAAAAAATAACGAAAATTACTAAGAAAAAATCAAATGTTTACATCATGGACACACGCGGGTACCCGCCTCAAAAAAAAAATTCTAGCTGGATTATCGATTTGGGGATAGTTTTATTTAATTTTTATACATTGAGTATGTTTTGGGATGGTACGGAATACAAAAAAAAAAAAAAAGCGTGGAAAATTAATTAGCCTTTGCATTCGTGACATTTCACGAAGGTTGTAGCATGTTCGTCGCAGACAGGTTTGTTTCCAATCGCAGCATGCCTTTCGTGTACTTCTCCTTCTCATTATTGTTGCTTTGTAGCAAATATGACTGGAGCCATTTGATCCTGACTTATCTCGTTCATTAGCAGGACCCGATTTCAACGGGGTTTAATGCCTGCCCGATCACATTTTCAATGGCGATTTTTGTGCTGTAATTTCGCATTATTTGAATGTTTTGCAACCGATTCTCAGTTTCTGGTTTTTCGAGTTCTTCACTTAATTGACGCATGAGTAGTCGCCGCTGGTTTATTCTTCTCGGAAGCGTTTTTTCCGTAATCAATCAAATAGGACACGAGTGAACTAATATCATCCAGCATGTTGAAAAACATCGCTACCGGCCATCTCAGAGTAGTATCGAGTGCACATTTGATCCATGGTGTATCAACGCCAGCTTTATACTTATTCTAGTATGTTCCAATGTGAGATTTTTTACTGTCATCATTTACGGAAGTGTCGGAATGCATAGTCGACAACATAATTACGGCTTTATTTTTCTTTGGCACGTATAAGCACGCATTGTTACTAGGGCTGTTAAAAACCGGGTAACCGGGTAACCGCGGTTACGGTTAAAAACCGATGATACGGGTGAAACCCGGTTTTACGGGTTTCACGGATACGGTTAACCGTGTAACCGCGGTTTCGGTTAAAAGCCGACGATACGAGTAAAAATCGGTTTTACGGTTTTCACGGATACGGTTAATTGTACGGAACGATATTCGTATTAATCACAATGTTGATTAAATAATAATAGTAATAATAATCTTTTTTTCGTTTCCTTTTGGATTGTTGTGTAATTAATATCATTGCGGGATTTAGTTAAAATAGTTCGTGTTTTGTTGTTATCGCTTTGTCATTTAATAACATCAATCGTAGTTTCAAAAAATTATTTATTTACGGGAAAACCGCAGCTCGGTGGGTTAAAATCTTACTTCATAATCACTCGCGTACGCGCACTGCTTACGGGAGTGAGTCACTCAGCAATGCAACAGATGCTATGCTACAAAAGGCAGTCCGCTCCAATCAGTGCGATTTATTTACAACGCATTGGGGAAAAAAATTGTATTAAGTGGTTAAAAGTTAGTTTTGACGATTTATTTTCTTAAGCTATAGTTTTATTCTGATATCGTTTTCAATTCAAGATGCCAAAAAAAAATAGTTGGGTATGGAATCATGCTGAAAAATCCTTAGATAGTAAAGACGCAATATGTAATTATTACAAAGCCGTCTTAAGTTACAATGGTTCTCCTTCGCAATAGCAAATCACTTGAAAATTATTCATGACAGAATGCCTAATATTGTTATTTTCGGTTTTTTCACGGTATCTCAGCCATTTTTCAATTGATTTAAAAAATTCTTGTTGGAGGTTAAAGATAATGGAAAGTTCTATAACGGCGAATTTTATCAGATTTTTAAAGGTGGTGGAAGAGATTCAAAAAAAAATAAAAACATGCATTTTTGGCTGAAAAACCTCTTGAAATTCAACTAACAACACCAAAATAGATATACATATGTTACATATATTAAAATAAAATGTTTTTCTGAATTTTTTCGAACTTCAGGAACAGATGAAACAAGTCCAAAAAAATGAAAACATGCATTTTTGTCTGAAAAACCTTTGAAATTTCAACTGGAAGCAAACTATAAAATGTAAGTTACATAATATGTCATTGTGTTACCTAATTTCCTATTATGGAAATTTTAAATTCGTGCAGAATTTCTATATTTTTTTATTCTAACAATCCGAAAAAATTCAGGAAAACATGTTATCTTCAAATACGTAACATATATCTATTTCGTTGTTATTAGTTGAATTTCAAGATGGTTTTCAGTCAAAAATGCATGTTTTTATTTTTTTTGAACCTCTCCATCACTTTTAAATTTAAAAAAAATTTAATTTTATTATATAACTGTTAAAACGTAACTGATTTATACAATTAACCGAAATCGTGATTAATACGGGTAACCGTTTCATACGGTTAACTGTACCCGTAAAAACCGCAAACACGGTTTTCACCCGAATGATCGGTTTAAACCGATACACCGGTTAACCGGGTTATCCGTATACCCGTTAAAATCACCAGCCCTAATTGTTACCCTCTCATTGAAGGCAAATTTACTAGAGTATATACTTTTCTCGACTTATGTAAAGCCATCACACTTAGGGTTTATTCGATCTCAAAGTACCAACGATAGTTAAATTCTATGAAAGCATGTTTTTGGCAAGGAGTAACGTTGTACAAAAATTATCCATGGTAATATTTCTACCACTGCCTCGGTACGAAGCTGCAAGCTCTTTTACAACTCGTTCTCCTTGATTTTTTTCTCGAACATCACCTGATTTACGAACGTAAATGATACCGCGCAATGGATAAGCATTTTCAGCATCGCTAAATCCACCAACTCTTAATGCCATGTTTAGCTGGCTTAGAAGGAGTGTATTGCGTAAATTTTGTGCGACCGCGGAAAGAATAAAGTTGTTCATCAATTGTTAGAATGTTCTAGAAAATTCGGTTGTAAAAATGTGAGAATGCCTGAGAGAAGATTGTTCGAATGATATGTTATAAATTAATTTTCAACAGTCAGTCGTCCTCCGAATGTCGTCGCGATCGATTTTTAAACTTTCTTTAATTTTTTTTATTTTTTTTTTTTCATCCACGAAAATTACATTAGCGGAGAAAAATGAGTCCTAAACGAATGGCTCCCGGAAGAGGGATAGCATAGTCAGCGTGAGTCAATAACAATTGGCATCCGGAAACAATTTAGGATTCTCGTAGAATATCACTTTTTAAGAAATAAACGTTTAGAAAGCCATTTCAAGGTCGTAATATTCGAAAAACGGAGAAAAATAAGAGGCGGCTACCCGGGTGCGTAACGACGTAGGTAAAGTTGGGTGCGAACACAGGGGTCAATCGAGAGCAAAGAAATAATCCAAAGTGCAATTTTCTCGAAACTTTGGCCCTTCAATTTCTAACGCGCTACATATTTGTAATACTAGACGGTTAACTAGTTCACGCATATGTACACACACTCTTGGCATAAATTAAATGAATAATTTAATATGAAAAATGTCAAGGTACATATATAATATACACATACATGTGTAAAGAAGTCTTCGACTAGCAGCAGTTTGTGGCAAAGTTGAGGATCGCTTTCAAGAAACGACTTTTATTCATTTTATTTCTTCTCCCGACTTCCATATGTGAGGAAAATGTTTTTCATATACATTTAAAGTAAAACACGTGATCAATGTTCGATCTACTGCCAGGCTCGTGCCCATAATTTCGAAAGGGGGGGTTTTGAAAATTTTCGTCACATATTTATTTTATAAATAACAATACATTTTTTAATTAATATATATATATATATATATATACTATTAATAATTTCCATAATTTTGATTTATATATTAATAATTTACATAAGTGAATTACCCCGTATAGACACATTAATAAAAATTACATATGTTATTGATTATACTCGTAATGAAAAATTTTGCATAAAATATTAATGAAGTAACTAAAAATATGGAACATATTTTTTCTTTTTTCTTTTAAAGGTAAGAACATCCTAAAAAATCATCTCCATTTATTTTAAATTTTTGATTTTTTCAGATTTTTGTGTATTTATAATAACTATTTCAGTTCTCGTGGGAGGGGGAGGGGGTAACTCCCAAAACCCATACCGTGGGCAGTACGGCCTTGTCTACTGCTGTGTTCTTTTATTGCGGATGCATCATAAGCTCATGGATTCATAAGTAATATAAAGCTACCACCAGGAACAAATTTAGACTAGCCGAAGTTCGTGACTTTAGGCGAAGACGATCTCACATGCATAAAAAGCACGAGGAGGCCGTCTTTAATGTACACATACTTCGTATCAGTTCGCACGATGCATTAATTCCGTTAGGCGAGAGCATTATTTTTATTTCCATTTTAATTAATTTGAACAATAAAAATCGCACATTCGACAACTTGCGGTCACAGTTAGAATGTATAAATATTTCCCTTACCGTTAAATGCTGGAACTGAAATTATCACAGTACTGGTAGACACAGGTGGCAATGAAGTTACTGGTGAAGCCGTGCTGGTTGTCGTTGAAGGCCTCGGAATTTCTGAAACAAAGGAAAGTAGAAACATTTTTCTCAGAACTGATTTCGAAATCCGGTGAAGAATTTCATTCGTAACGCAATCAGCGCGGGCCCTACATAGTCAGTATGTTAATTTACGTACGGATAAAAATAAAAACAGCACAGCTGTCTGCTTTTCGAACTGAAAGGTAAAAATCGGTTTTTGCTAATTGATTTTGTATCACATTTTAACATTTTACTTCGCGTCCGTCTAAAACGACAGAAGATCTATACGTGTGATGCGAACTTCTTTTTTTTTGAGGTAAAAAATTGAAAAAACAACAAAAATTATTTTTAAATGCAAAACCTTCCTTTAATGTAAAGATTTTGTTCGGTAGCGCTAGTGCGCCTTACACAAATCAGTATAACTTATTTCTTTAAGTAAGCTTAAAATAAAAATAAAGATATTGACAACGGAATAAACTTTAATGTACAAAATAAAAGTGCGACGTGCTCACATTTTCATACTGTGTGACTACTTTTACAAATGGCTAGTAATGAAAAATTAATGACTATCGCTATCAAAGAGCTTAGGTTTTTTTTTTTTACCTTAAAGTTAATTTTATTGTCAGTCTGTTTATTCTTACTTCAAGCTTATTTATAGAATTAAGTTATACACACATTTATGAGATACGCTATCGCCGTCGAACAGAATCTTTATCAAAATTTCTACATTTAATATTTTGTATTTTTTAGTTCAGTTTTCGAAACTCATAATTTTATTTTTCGTTTTTCTTTGGCCTCGAAACAAAATTTAACATATAAGTAATGACAACGCTCAAGTCGTACCATTTCAATAATGAACTTCCATTATTTATGTCCTCGTGTAACCTGGCCGTTTCATCTAAGATTTCGGATGTCCTGAAGTGGGTCATTAAAAAATTCCGTTACATTAATACACGCATCTATTCCTCTACAGGTTGAGCTAATGAAAGCTTTGTTGTAAAAAGAGTTCGTTTCTACGGAATTTATGAGAACTTTTCTTTTTCGTCTTGAAAAAAAATTTAATTTGAAAAATAATATTTACTGCCAATCTAGATTGTGAGCTGCGATGATAGAAGTGAGAATATATTAATTAGGTCATAGTTACGAAACTATTGTATCGTCATCGCTCCTCTTAATACATATGCAAAATTTAAATTATTTAGACCTTCCGGAAGTGGGTGAAAACTGAACTTAAAAATTAAACCCGTGCACATAAATCAAGCTAATAAAAGTGTTATAAAAAATGTTGACCAGTTCGAGAAACTCAGTCGATAATCACGGCATATACTGCCATGATTATGATTATGATTACGGATCGAGTTAATTGGTTGGGATTTTTTAAATATTCCTTTATTCTATATATTTTTCTATCATATCAAATTTTAAATTTGTATAATATTTTTTGGCAGTTGGGGCGATAGTTTTTATTACAAAAATACCTTTAGGTCATAATAGAAAATATTTCTTTTTGATATTTTATGAGCTAGGGAAAACATTGTTGAAAAGTCATTTCGTTACTTTTTTTTGGCAATGAACAACTTACAGATGTAAATCGAAGACAACGTATTTTAATACAAAAAGACTTTTAAACTAAAAATAGTATTAAAAGTGAATAACTGCGCTTTGCGAAATTTAATTTTTTATCATGTGAGAAGTTTTTTAAAAATGAAAAGTTTCGTTACGATTGCTCACTTTGTTCGAATTTTGAAACAACACGGTGGAATAAAATTTGTACGTTTAGGGCGAACGTCTTACCTTTTTTATCAATTTTTTTAATTGTATTAATTTATTAAAAATATTAAATTGCGTGTAATTTAAACTGCGGTTTAAGACTATCTTAAATACTTCGGATAATTAAACGACCCAAAAACGATGGAAATACAAAATATTTGCTCTTTTCAGCGTTTAATTTCAGCTGAATAATTTTATTTTTAAACGACTTAAGCTGGATAGACTTTTTTTTCGCTCTTTATTTAAGCTTTTAATTTCATTTCGAACTTCAAAATAGAGTAATTGACGTCGGAAAATTATAAATTAAACATATTAGCTTTAGTAAAACACTGTAAAATTTTAAACAATTAAAACTTACACGGTGCGTATAACTAGGGAAAATAATTCATGTTTAGGAAACTTTAACTTAAAAAACTTGACATTTCGGAAAGCTTACACTTACCATCATCAGAAACAAACGTTTTTTAAACAAGGTGTCTACTGTAAATTGTTTTCCTAATATAAAATTTTGTTACTCTAAATTTAACTATCATTTTAGTATTTGGCTATATTTATCACATTTAAAAATCACACTATTTAAAATTTTCCTAAAAATTATTAAAATAGGTTTGCTGAAAAACTCATTTTTTTTATAAATTTGAGAGGATCTGGCTCTTACAACTTTATTATTGACCGGACTTTGGCTCCTTTTACTTTTCTGCACACTAATCACATGTATACCCCAGTCCCTAACTATAATGTACACACACACATATATATATATATATATAGAGAGAGAGAGAGAGAGATTCGAACTTTTGAACCTTGCCATGGCTGAATACTTCTCCTTAATTTACTGTTTACAACGCAAAATCTCTGACACAATTTTAGTTACATATTCATAACGGTCTTTCGTGACGCATTTTCATCTTACCTCGAGCGCAAGAAGCTCGTTATCCATATATACTGTATGTTATTATTATTTAATGTTATGGGAAAACGATAATAATAATATACGTGATAATTTATATTAAATTACAACATTCTTGTATATTTAACTATTTCTTAAATGACCGTTAACCAGAACTTTGTATAATATAACATGTTTCAGAGGTATTCAATATATTTGAATAACCATATAGATATTAAGCTGACGGTCTTAAAACATTTCGGTAGTAGTATGCATAAGAATTTCGTACCGTATAAAAGGAAATAAAGATAAGTAAATTAAAAAAAAAAAAAATTATTAATGTCAAAAGAATTAGATGAGACACTTAAAAAAAGTCGATGTATTACTAATGCGTATATTAACCGTCACATAACGCTTTCGGTCGTTAAAATTAAAATTTTTTAATTGAGAAATGGACGAAGCTAATTCTTTGTCAGGTGAAAGTAACTTTTTTTCTCTTTAATTTTGTTAAGACAAAATTAGCTACGCCACGGGCGTACATTGCAAACGAAGAAATAAGGAAAGCCCGCCTTACAGTATTTTAAAATATTAGTCCTCCCCGCGGCGATTCTGATTATTTTAGGTATCTAAGAGAGGCTTTGATAAATTAAATCGAAATACTTTAATTAAAGAAAATTTTAGATACTCAATTTCGATGTGTAGCTAAACGGAGGTCAGAAAAGAGGAAAACCTGATATTACTGTGACGAGTGATGTTTCGAACTGTGTTACTTTATATAAATCGATTTCTTATGGACTCTCAGCCGTGTTGGCATTGAGGGAAATGAACTAGCCGATTAGTTAGCTCGATCTGCCGTTTAACTGGTCAATTTTAGTTCAAGTTTTCTTCTTCTAATCTCAATGTTCTCATTCCAGAACATCATAGACGATGACATGATATTTATCCCTTTTTATTCTCTAAATCTTCTTCCTTATCCTTGGTTCTAAAAAAGGGAGTAGGCAGTTTAAGATGCAAGAACTTATCGTACAGAAGAGAGCGCTCCTGCACAAGAAGAGAACATTCAAAGAGAATATGATCCGCGTCACAAAAGCAGTCGTGATCCGAAGGATGCGAAATACAATGTGTAGAAGAAACAATAGAAAAACGAAAAAGAGACGAAGGAAGACGATTATGGTTGAAACGAAGACGTGTTATGGAGGAAATAATGGAGCGACCGAGACCAAGAAAATGAGCAAACCAAGACCGTGATGAGGGAAAAGGCTGTATTAGTTTGTAAAATGAATGAGAATTAGAATTGAAGCATGCTTGCTTAGATGGGAAAAGTGTGAGCAGGAAATTTATGGATAAATTTGCAATTAGAAAAAGCAGAACGAGCAAACGAGTCAACTAGGTTGATACCCGAAATGCCGCTATGACCGGGGAATCCAAAGAAGATCGATTTGAATGGAACGAACTAAGAAAAGATTGACAATTAAGGAACGAATAGAAGAATAATGTGGTCGTATGAACATGATGGAAAAGGGGAGGATACGGCCGGCAAGACGCTCGTCGAGTCGGAACAGATAAGGTACTTGTTATTATAGGAGAAAAGCGCAATGAAAAGTACTGCACGGAGTGTTGCATACGATTCTGCAGTAAAAATAGAACAGATGGAAGGAAGTTTATAAAGTTCTTAGTGCGGAAGGGAAGAAACAAGGAAGGCATGAATTCTAAACTCTATCGAGTTTGGAAAGAAAAAGTTTAGGAGCATTGCCATAAATAAAGGATAAACACTATCCCCGAGGAAGACCACAGAACACACATCTAGAGTCAGGAAAAAGAGTAGCAGAAAGATAACTGGTTCCATTTTGAAAAAGTCGAATTATTAGAGAGGCAAGTTAAACAGGAATGCCAGTTGAAGTCATCTTATTTTTAAGGGATGAAAGGTGGAAAGCAGAGACTACATCGACAAAGGGAGAGACCGTGTATTTAAATTCGAGAAGAGATTTGTTTATATCAGAAAGAAGGAGACTACTGCAGTCAGAAGGATAGGACGAAATTCGAACATATTTTTGGAGACCAGATTATTATGCTCCAGCCATCAAACAAGGCGCCAGTTAAGCAAACTCTTGAATAATTTTTTAAGCAACGAGACGAAGAAATTGGTCGAAAATAATTTAGGATTTCTTTAGGAATAGGGATAATTTAAATGAGTTCTAAATAGGAGGTGTAAGTCCAGAGAGAAGAAAATAATTTAAAATTTCGAGCAGAATTTTGAGTGAGAAATTAGGAAGATTTTTAAGAACAAGGATATCGATTCCTGGAGTAGTCGAAAGGGAGGATTTTTACAATGAAAAGGGGAGTTCACGAAAATGGAAATCAGAAGTGAGGAAGTGAGATGAACCGACAAAAGGAAAAGAAGGAGAACTTACTTCTTTCGAAGGAAGGAACAAAACCAGGAGCCAGAGTGTCAAGAAAGAATTCAAGTATGTCAAAAGTGATGTTAAAATAAAAATGGTGTTCGGATTTGGAAGATTTGAAGGTCTTGGCCATTCTCCATATTTAGGAGATATGAGTGGTCTTCCGGTAAAAGGAGAAACAAAAATTTCTCCAAGATTCCTTCTTGTCTCGTTTTAGGATGTACCGGGCTCTAGCGTTTCCGATGGTCAATCAAAATTTGAAATGAAGGAACAGTGACGGAAGGTTCTAAAAGTAGCGACGCTGGCCTCAAAAGCCACCCTGCAGTTATCGTTCCACCATAAGGATGAAGCTTGCGAGGTTTTGAAGGCTGTGGAGCAGGAAAGGATGAGAAAGAGTAAGATGGAATCTGTAATGTAGTTGTACTTTGAGATAGGATCTAATTTATGGTGAAAAAGGGAAGAAAGAGAGCGAACGGCTAAATTGTTCCAAATTATTTTTTGGGGGGTGCACCATTTGGAGGCATAGAGGGGATTGAAATAAAAAGATGCTGCAAGAAGACTCTTGAACGATACAAAGATAGGGCACAAAAGTACCATCAAGAGTTATCCAGGAATAGTTAAGAACAAGATCAGGAAACGAAAAGGAGAATCGACTGCGCTAGAAATGGAAGAAGTTTTGGATAGAGTAGAAGATCGATCATTAAGCAGGATAAGATTGTTGCTTGATAATAATGTTTTCAAGAACCGCTCCATTACTGTTTCGACCGGAACAGGCCTAAAGAGGAGAGTGAGCGTTCCAATCGCCTCCAATAATGAAGTGTAGAGGAATACAATTAGGAAAAGTGGGAAAGTACGTGTAGCCTATGTTTATTGGGCGAAGAAAAATGGAATAGAAATGTGAACTACGATCGGATCATGAGAAGGTGGCGCCGAAGAAAAGTGTATATTTTGGGATCGGAAATGTATATTATTCGTAATAAGGATGGCGGTACCACGGTGTAGCTGTCTGCTCTATCAGAACGAATGACGAAGAAATCTTTAAGATGAAAAGTTTCAGATTGTTTGAGTCATGATTCAGAAATTAAGGCAATATGAATTTGATGTACATATATCAAGTAAACTTTCTAAGGCAATTTAAGGCTAGGACAATTCTACTGTAGGATGTTAAATTTAAAGGACATATTGAAAAATGAAATGGAGGGAAAGAGACATAAAAGTATAAGGAGAGAATTAAGATAGAATAGAGTTAAGGTTATTATAGACGGTGAAGGAAAAATGTATTCGCGAGTGCAAAGGTGATGAAATGAACAAAATACAGCTAAGGTGAAGGTTACCGGAGAGAAAAGTGATGATAAGGGAGTTAGTAAAGTTTGAAGAGGAGTCAATGTGTTAAAGGATGCAATCAAGTCCAAGATGGCTGCTGAGAGATTATTGATGGAAGGAGTAAATTCAGAAGAAGAAGGAAAGTTAGAAGGATTGTTAGAAGAATCGTTGCTAAAGGATGGGTTGTGTTTACTTAGTGCCCATCCATTAACTTAAGCGGTTTTGTTTTACGGCACGTTAAGGTTTTAGCTTGGGTCGATGAATGAATAATAGGAGAATGGTGAGTGTTTTGACAGGGAACAAAAACCGATGCGCAATTTACATATAAAAAGGCTTAAGAGACTAACGAATTATTCTTGTGCTTGGAAGCTTCATGGAAAGACAGATTTTTATACGCCATGATTCCTTTAATGTCCTCTTGTCTAATCCGCTCAGGACATCTAAAGTCATAGGAATAGTAATCACCTTTACAACTACGACAAACAGGGGGAGATTTTGAATATTCGAACAGTCTGAGAAATGATTCTTAGAGAAGCAGTAGGAGCAGACAGGAACTGCGGCAGTGCTTCGCCATATGACCAAATAAGAAACATTTGGAGAATTGTATAGGAGGCCCGACACTAGGAAGAACTCGAAAATTTAAAAATGGAGATAAGTTCTGGAAGGGAGAATTTGGTAAATTTGATTTCAATTGATTTAGCGTAGGTACCTCTTTCTATACCTTCGGAAGTTTCTAATATGCGTCTAATAGAGGAAACGGGAATAGACCATTCAAGCTCCTCCAAGATTTCCTCTTCAGAGAAGAAAGAAGCAACTCCAGAAATAGCCCCCAATTTGTAAAATTAACTTGGATAAAATTGGTTCGACGACTTGCCTCATTTTTCGTGCTTTCTTATCTCTTCTATCTGCAGGTTTCGTTTTGACCATAGTTGGCTTCCTGTATTCGCTTTTCGTTTTTCTATGTCCTTTTCTCCTTTTTGTTCTTTTGCATTCCGATGATTTTCCGATCTACTCTGCGATACAAATCACATCTTCTTTGAATACGCGCCTATATAGAACGCTCTCACTCTTTTATAGACAACTCTCCTGAATCTTGATTTGCCTACTCCAATTAAGTGCTTCATTTATTCTTTCACTTCCATCCCCGGTGAGCACTCCTATTATAGCGATTTTCAATTTTTCCATCTCTAGGAGTATTCAATTCTAATTCGTTTTTCCCTCTCCCTCACTAATATAATCTAATGCTGGGCGATACTGTCCGCTGACAACCCTCCCGCCCCCAAAAAAAACTCATAAAAAACTGAAGAACAAAGATATCTAACGTGGATTGCGACAGGAAACCTGTAAATAATATCAAAAAGGTGAAGAAATATACTCGGTAGTCAAATAACACGAAATGGAACATGTGGACTGCTAAGACGTATTCTGCGAGAAAAAATTAAGCTGCATTCTACGGTAGACAAGTATATGAACTTTTGCAAGCAGCTGGTGTACTGAGATTAAACCGTTCCAATTAGGTGCATTTTACGTCGTCGAGAACATGATCGTCCTTGCGATTTTTTTTGATTCGACAGAATTTGTTTTCTCTCTTTTTTTAGGAATTTTACAGGAGCCCTTTCTTTAAGTTTTTAAAGCGTTCGAGAAATATAATAGAAATGATAGAAAAAAGACGAAGCTTGAAGAATAAAAATGAGATGGAATATCGGCAAATTCATAAGATGGTAATAAAAAAAATGTAAAGAACAAAAAACCAATGGTTCGAGAGAAAATGTCAACGCACGCAATATCTGGTGGAACAGAAAAGAATAAGATAATGAAATAAAGGAAATGATGAAAATTCATAACAAAAGTAGTCCCAAGGTAAGAATACTAGAAGACGAAAAAGGAAATATATATTTAGCAGTAAGGCATCCGAATTCAGTTTAATCTTCCAATTTTTTGAACGAAAGAATAACACGGTCAACCGCTATTTTAACTATCATTTCTCAGTTACAGTGTCATCTGCACTGTTGCAGTTTATTTCGTCATCAGTTGACAAATTACCGGTCTATACACAGAGTAGCAAAAAACGGAGAGGAAATGTCAAATATTTCGGACCGACCGGTAAAAATCAGTGCAGAATATGGCCTCCAAGTTAACAAAGCCAAAACCAAAATCTAGACAATAACTGCTCAACAATACGTGAAATTGACGGATATTGAAGTAGTAAGCCGCTTTACATATTTAGGCGTTATAGTGGAAAACAGCGACGGATGTGAGATAAGCCATAGAACACAGATTACACGCAACGCAATGAGCCGTTTAAAGAGAATTTGGGCTGACTCCTGTTAGTAAAGGTGTGAAGATTCAGCTAGTCTCGTCTTCTCAGTGTTTTCATATTGTGCAGAGACCTGGTCGTTGACCAGCGCAGATAAGCGTATAGACCCACTTAAAATGTGGTGTTGGAGGCGTATGCTGCGTGTGTTCCATGGACAGTTAGGAGAACCAATGTCTCCGTACTAAATGAGATTCCGAAGAGGCTATCATCTGCGGTGCTCTACGGGATACTGCGGTATTTTGGTCATGTGATCAGAGCGGACAGTTCGGAAACGCTGCTCATCCAAGGAAAGGTCAACGGAAGAAGAAGTTGAGGTCGTGCGCCGACTAGATGGTCGGACGCGGTGTGCAAAGCTGCCGGTCGTACCTTTCAGGATTGTGTACACATCGCAAGGGATCGGAATTGTTGGCGCAGTCTGATTGACCGGGTGACAGATATCATGGATAACTCCCTTCACGGGGTGAGATGATTCGATAATAATAACACAGACAGTATTCTGCGAAACTCCGAATGAAAAAAGTTGATTAAAGCTAAGTAGTGAAAATTAAGCGAAGAAAAAGTTTAGTCAAAGTAATTAACCGGGGAAAGTTAAGTATAGCTCTAGTTAAGCAAAAGCTAAGAGCAGATAGTTGAACACGGAAAAAGTGTACGTGGAGACGAGTAGAGAAGCAAGTAGTGAAAATGAAACAGGGAAGGAAACTAATTATGCAGCGGCTAAACGAAAACGGTTGAATGTAAATCGGTCCATCATAAGCTTGCAAACAAATCGAACAAACGATAAAAAAAACAACAAACGTTGTCTCACGTAAAAGTCGAACGTTTTTCAGAGGCTATCTTATTCGAGAAAATGCGTAACCAATAGGCGCGCAACAAGCCATTCACACACACACATGAGTAAATATTACGTGCAAAAACATTAATCGGTCGACAAGTATGTGTAAAAAGTGAAGGGAAATTTATAACGGGCTGGTGGACGTCGTTCGGCTAGGACTGAAATTGCGATGAGTTTATTTTTCATAATCAACAGCGGTAGCGAACCGATGAGCGGATAAATAGTGAGTCGATAGGCTGCCGATCACGGAATACAAATGAAAGAAGAGCCGTGCGACCGAGCAAAGGAGTCGCTCCTGGTTGTTATAAAGCTTAACTTTTGACTGGCTTGATTTAGTGAGCGCCCGGAACCTGTTCAACCGTCAGCGCTGAATGTAAATACGCATTAGAAGAACGCTGCACGCTGCTGAACAATGCGAACGGCCCGCCGATTTATTTACGAGCCGTTCTCAAGCTTCGTTGCTCTCGCTGTGCCACATCCGACTACATAAATATGCAGCAATAGCGCCCCGATAATAACCAGGCCGCCGACATCCCCCTCGGCACACCCCCCCCCCCTGTTCCGCCGTGCTCGTTGGTCACCCGGGGCAGCCAGGTCGCCGGTTCTGCGAAAACAGCAGCTACGCTTGTTAATAGCCGGGCTACACGGGACCGGCCTAATTCGGTCAGTAGATGCCGAAAATGGCTGCACCGCGCGCATTCCATTGTAAATCATTTCAACGCGAAAGCTCTTTAACTCTCTATTAAGGTTTTTCTTTCGCGAGCGCGCTTATCGCCGATAAAATTCTCGAAAGCCAATGAAACAGCAGAACCGAGAAGACCCGGGCCGCAGTTAGCGGTACCGGCCGTTCCTGGTTTTTCGTTTTTTTTTTTCCGGTTCGTTTTCGAAATTCGACAAGGCGCATCGCGACGACGGAAGGTGCGCCGATTTTAAAAACTCATTTGGATTTATAATGAAAAAGAGTCGATCGACGCCACCGATACGCTAACACCGGTCCTCGCTAATGGAAAAGAAATTTATGCCCGTCGACGGAAGGAAAATTTTTTAATAATCAGTCGCTGTTTTCAATTAACCGTACTTTTTCGTCGCTACGTTCGATCGAGTTGTTCCGGTCGCTGCGAAGAATTTCCAATTTTTTACCCATTATCAGATGACGACCAGGACCAAATTAACCTGCTTCTTCAGATGGACTACTGGACGAAAATATGAACGCGGCTTTTCGCACCACGCTTCGGTAACTGTGCTCGGAGGAGGCGCGACAAAATTCAATTCGCCCTTGTTTGTTTTTCGCATTTTAACTTTTAGTTTCAGACGATTCCGAAAACCCGTAATCGCTAAGAACATTTTCGGACTGATTGATCTTATTATTTCACCCTGCGCGTTATGCGCTGAAAAAGACTAACAAGACGATAGCGCTTATATCACTTTGCGAAAATGGAAAACGAAACGGCCGTTTCCTCTGAAAACATTTAAAATCCGATTTGAATTGCCAATCGAAAAGAAAAACAAATGAATTGTAAGCCGTGTAGGCTAATCATCCGGCGAAGAAGTACGTGACAATTTTGTTAAACCTGTGTAGTCGATGAAAGGATCTTCCTGCGCCCACAGTAACTAACCGAGTTCCCGTTCGCTTCTTCGAATTTTTCCAATCTGCTGGATCTGTTACTGCTTTTAGTAATAACGAGGGATTATTAAATTAAAGTCTATCGTACACAACTGCACACTTGGGCGATTTATCCGAAAATTAATTGTTTCTCGGGGCTGTATTATTTCGGTTTCCGAAACCGGTCAGCGGTAATCCCGCGCGTTTCTTAAAGGATGCTTCGGAAAAGTAAAAAAAAAAAAAATACCGTTATGAAAAACAACGATTTCATTAAAAACATCGCTGCGAATTTCAATTCGGAATCGGGGGACGAAAGAGTTGGCACAGCAACAGCTCGTTCAGTTGTTACGCTGTAGTAACATTTCGAGTCGTCTTCCACAAATGCCAAATGTGTACTTAATCTTTCCTACAAACTCTATACCTAAAAATTTTCCGTTCCTACGAGTATTGTGAGCTGCTTGCGAATCCACGCACTTGTAGGAAGGAATACGCTGCACTCATTACGTTTCTATTTTTTCAAGGAAGGTTCGTTCGCTGCAGAGTCTGCAATTCAGAGTAGGCTAGGTTCAGTATTCCAGTTAATAAATGATAGTGCGGTTAAAAAACCGCCTCTTATACAAAAGCTGAATTTAAGCGTCCAAATCTGAGTTTGATATGTCTGCTCCCACGTCGACACTTTTTTGAAATATCTCTACGCTACAAAATGCAAATGAGCGGCTTTCCCGGTCGGACACAGAATTTACTCTACTAATAGAGTTCCCCCCAGGCTGAAAGAATCAATTTTGTCGTTAAATTTCTACAATAAATCGCGCAATATATCGATCTTTCTCCGCTTAATGCGTTAAAGGTACATTAAAAATTCCGATCATTTTTGCCGTATTTAGCAAAAACATAAGTTTCGATGATTTTTAGCCTTTTTGAATATTACAGAATATATTATTGTACAATAATATAATAAAATAAACTTTAATAACAAACAATATAGATCAATAAATTAGATAAATACCTATTTAGAAACGTTTTCGGGCATAACCCATCATCAGCTAACACTAACTTAAAGGAAACTTAAAACATACTGAAGTGAATATAGGGAATACATGTGTATATATAGTAGATGTAAAGAGGAATAAACATGGCAGGTATAAAAATCTATAGGTTGAAAATGCTAATAATTAATATAAAATATAAAATAAAACAAGAAGACAAAAAGTTAAATTTTTATATTAAACAGTGGATTATTATTATTAGGTGTTTGGTCATTTAAAATATTATTTTTATATTTATTTATATAATAATTTTCTGCAATGTTCATATTATTACCTTTGTGATAAGTGGCTAGGATGGTTACAGTATTTTCTATTGAATTAGGTTTATGTTTATTTTTAATTAGATGTTCTGCATAGGTTGATTTTTCTATTTCATTATTATTAAATGCTTTTATATGTTCTTTATATCTGCAATTGATTTTTCGCCCTGTTTGACCAATGTATGATTTCTCACAATCAGTACAATTTATTTTATATATACCGCTATTTTCGTAAATATTATTATTTTTTAAATTTAAGGTGTTTATTTTATATTTTAAATTATTTTTAGTTTTGAATGCTACATTTAAACCTTGTTTTTTGAATAAATTGGTTAATTTGTATATGTTATTGTTTATAAATGTGAATTGTTTTAACCACCACTGATAATATAATTCATAAAACATCAAATCACCCAAACCAACATAAATATGCTTACTTCATGACTGCAATAAATAGATTATTAACTACACCCATGAATATAAATAAAAAACAAATAGAAATTAATATATTAAAGACTTTGGCAAGAAATAATGGTTATGACGAACAAATAATAGATAAACTAATTCACAAAATAAAATCAAAATCAAAATATATACAAAAATTAAGAGTCAATAATGCTACTAACAATAAAGGATGGATAACATTCACATTTATAAACAATAACATATACAAATTAACCAATTTATTCAAAAAACAAGGTTTAAATGTAGCATTCAAAACTAAAAATAATTTAAAATATAAAATAAACACCTTAAATTTAAAAAATAATAATATTTACGAAAATAGCGGTATATATAAAATAAATTGTACTGATTGTGAGAAATCATACATTGGTCAAACAGGGCGAAAAATCAATTGCAGATATAAAGAACATATAAAAGCATTTAATAATAATGAAATAGAAAAATCAACCTATGCAGAACATCTAATTAAAAATAAACATAAACCTAATTCAATAGAAAATACTGTAACCATCCTAGCCACTTATCACAAAGGTAATAATATGAACATTGCAGAAAATTATTATATAAATAAATATAAAAATAATATTTTAAATGACCAAACACCTAATAATAATAATCCACTGTTTAATATAAAAATTTAACTTTTTGTCTTCTTGTTTTATTTTATATTTTATATTAATTATTAGCATTTTCAACCTATAGATTTTTATACCTGCCATGTTTATTCCTCTTTACATCTACTATATATACACATGTATTCCCTATATTCACTTCAGTATGTTTTAAGTTTCCTTTAAGTTAGTGTTAGCTGATGATGGGTTATGCCCGAAAACGTTTCTAAATAGGTATTTATCTAATTTATTGATCTATATTGTTTGTTATTAAAGTTTATTTTATTATACCATTTTAACAAACAGGATGTATTCACCTACATTTATATTATTGTACACCGCAAAAAAATCGAAATAGTAAATAATTATAACCTTTTTTCTTTTTTTTTTCCTACCCTGGGCGCGCCAGCGGCCTTGACCCAACAACATGAAAAATTAAGAGATATAACTAAATATAGCCGGGCGGTCAGAAATGGAAAAGACAAAAGACAGCAGCAAACGAAATAACTGAAGGCAATGGGAAGGAAAGGATACAGGTAGCGTTAAAGGGAGTAGGAAGACCCAAAACTAAAAGTTTAGCGTAAAGAAATGAGCGTTCGTTAGAGATGGCAGAACATTCGAATAATAGGATATGATTTGAATCACAAATACAAGAAGAAGCGTGAAGAGAGCAGAAAGGAGAAAGAGCTAAAGAAAAACGAAAGCGAGAAGAAGATAGAATGATTGATTCTAAGCCTAATTAAGGAAACAACAGTGGAACGACGACAGACAGGAATAGATTGAAACCAAGGCAGGAAAAAACAGTTGAATAAGACGGTAGTATGAATAATGATTAAAAAATAATAATTATAACCTTAAATTTTTCCTCTGCGTTGGATAAGTTCCATTAGTAATGTGCCCCCCCCCCAAAAAAAACCATCAAAAAAACCCTAAATTCTAACGGTGGTTCCATAATGATAAATAGTGTGGGTTCCCGAGAGTGGTCACTTCTACCAGTCAAAGAAACATTCATAATGTTTGAATAAATCTGGTACAACAAGTCTATCGAGAATATTGATCGAAACGCGGTTAACTACGGGGATTCAAATGGACATATGAACACCTGTTTAATTTTATTCATACATATTGCTAAATGTCCTTGATGAACAGCTCGTAATAGTATATTATATAAAAAAAAAAAACAAATATGAACACCGGTGAAATTGAGAGAAAATAGAAAATAAAAAGATTACGGGGGTACTTTCTTTTTTTCCTCACCTCTTGATGAAGTTTTTTTTTTTTTTTTTCGTAGCTGCCTGAATAGCTTGAACCGGTTTAATTCTAGCCGAAAATTAAAAATACCTACAGTGTTAAAGAAGAACCTTTTTCTCTGCTCTTGCTGTATTATAATTCGATTGGAGTTTTTTTTTTTTTTTTTTTTTCCGATCATTCCGCGATGAAAGATCAAACAGTTCACACGTTGTAACCGCTTCTAATAGAGAATATTTAGGCATTATCAAAATCCTGCATATGAGAAAGGATATTTCAGGGATCGAGACAGATTTTAAACTAACGAAGAAATTAGCGTAATAGGAAACAAATCGTCATCTACTACAACATTCTTAAGATGTACTAAGCGCACGGTCGAGAACTCAGGAAGGGGGCATCTTGACAGTAAAGAAACTCGGCCGAAATTGGTCACATCGTCATCTTTCGTAGCCGATCAAACGGCTGTCCCGACACAGTTCCGCATTTACGGCTTCGATTACGGACGTAATTGAGAGAACTCCGTCAAACATCACAATTGCGAGGGTCACGACGAAAGTTTGGAGCAAGTAACTCTCTTTGGCATTCTTTGTTTTTTTGAATTTGATCGTTTTAGGTGAAATAACGAAGGAAATGAAAGGTGTTAAAAAGTTCCTAGTGCGCGTTATGTATTGAAAAATCAATCAGAAAAAACCGTAGTTAAGAGATTTCGTTCCATCGATACTAAGGTTCACACGAAGACGATTTCCAACAAGCAGCGGTCGGATTTAAATGTGGAATAGTTTTATTTACGGAGTGATAACTTTCTCGTCGAGAAGTAAAAAGTTCTTGAAAATGCGCTGGGAAAAAGAAACTAACTACTCCAGGTTGTAACGCGGCATCTAGAAATAGCGACAGAACAAAAAATCGTGGGGAGATGCCTTAGCCGTTATTCTTCATCACCTTGCGCTGCGCTACAACAACCGTCGGAGGAGACACAATGGTTCAGTTTCAGGAGCTGTTGGAGAAGCGTCATTAGATTCGCGAGCAGCACCGAATAATATTCCGTGCAAGTGAACTGGGCAAGTGCGAGACCCCGAGCCAGCGAAACTGCATCGAGGACAATTCACGGAGATACACAAAGCTCCAAGTGGAACATTATAGCCAGCGCAGACCGGATGACCTCTGATAATAAAAGGTTAGTCTTCGCCCGGGGCGAGAGGGAGTAGGAATTTTACCGGCTTTCGAAGAAGACCGAATGTAATTGACCATCGGTTAATTATAATGAACAAAGAATCGTAGCAGCTTCTTTCATAAAATAAGTTGAACTTTTCTGAAAAAACCATACTCCTCTTTCTTCCACCCGCAATTTTTGGATGATCTCACCAATGCAAGCTCATAAACATTCTAGTTTTATTTTGGTGCCAAAGCAAGTGTTTCTACAGCTATACGGATAATTCATACTTCATATTGTTCACAAGTTATATTAAACAGAACTTTACGGATCTTTGTAAAAACAATCGTTATTTCTCTTTGTTTCTAAGTGAAGCATTTTAATTGCGCAATTAGGTGGCTTACTTATAATAAGACTTAAACGATTCGGCGATGATGTACCGAAAGGTTAATGTTTCATGAAAACCGATTAACTCGCAAACTTTAAACTATGAAAATCAAAAGAAATCACTTTTTCAAAAAGCCGCAAAGATGTATTAATAAAAGGATTCGGAAAAGATGATGAGTTAGGAAAAGGATGTGTTATAGTTCATAAATACTGATAATTCGATCGAAGAAAAAAAAACAACAATAACTGATATTAAAACCACTTATATTCATTTTAATCCCTCTCCTGTTATTAAGACAAGCGCCTTGTCGTTGCGGCAATACCTGCTGCTTTTCAAGGCGATTGTAATATGCAACACGAGTGTATACTTGAATCAATTGTAATCGCTTGTTATCGTGATACAAATGCAGTTCCTTGTGCCTACTATACATCACCCAGCGCGCATATATGCGCGGTTGTTTACTTATTTATTTTGTAATAATTACTGTAATAATTTCTTTCGTCGCCCGGAATCGAACTCAAGACTTCCCCCCTGTAATAGAAGTCGAGTACTCTCTAGCAACTAGGCTATCTTCAAAATGAATTAAATATTAATAATTTATTATTGGTTAATAAAAGCGATATTTCAAACTTTTTTTACTGTCTTTTAACACGTTTTTCCTCATTTAAATTTACTCGTTCCTAATTTAATTCCTAGTTTATTTCATTTACGTCAAAGATATAATTTACAATTATGTTTAATCGATAGTTGAAAAATATGAATAGAGTACTTTTTTCGTTTAAAAATTTGCAAAGTTTTCATTATTATTTTTGTTACTATTATTAGAAAATTTTTTTGACTTGAAAGACACGTACATTAAGTATTACTGGTAAGTTTTATCCTCTTAATAATGCTCGGAATTTGAAAAACTTATAACATGGCTTCATGTTAAATACTGTACTACTTACTTTTACCCCTCTCCCCTCCCGCCCTCTTTGATGTGATAAATATAAAAAATAAGTTATTTTCCTATAAATACAAACATTCAGTCAATACCACGTCCAACAGTAAAAAACAGGCAAACAATTCGACAAACATATCGTGTCAAGTACGGAATAAGAATACAAGATGATACGGGCAAATGGTTACGAGGAATCAAATAGTGGCTAAAAAGCTAATGAGATTTTTTTTTTTATTCAATCGTTGAAAATTATTAATAACGCTGAATAGTATCCATACATACGGAATGAGAAATCGTCATTGGAGAATTGAAAAAAGTATCTTAAAAGAGGATAAATTTGTAAAGTATCTAAGCTACATGCAGATACATCGGTACATGGATATGTCTTATTTTTCCTCATCTAAAAAATGTCTAACGTAAAATTCCAGTAGGTCTTTACTCTCCTGATTACGAACCGATACTCCGTGGTTATTACATTGCTACGAGTAAAAGGAACACACGTTTCTTCTCATGAGCAACAGTGTATAAACAATAAAGAGGCAGTTTTGCATTTGAAAAATCTCGAAAAAAGTTCTATTATCTTAGAGTTTACATTAGGGTTAATAAGTTGGTCAACGTTTCACCGTGTGCACATGCGATGGAAGTAATTTCTCCCTCTACGATTGCTGAACCAAATCCTCCTGAAGCAGCAGCATTGATAGATGGTGATTTGCAGCGGAACTCTCCATTAACTGGGAGAACAAAAAGGTAACTATTGTCCTTCCATCATTGAAAAACTACCAGCAATCACTTGTCAGTTTCAATTTTTATTTCAATTTGACAACTTTTGTAAGTTGTGCTGTGTGTTTCCACAGATAGTTCCCACCGATCTCTGTGCAAGTATGATTTGGCATTTACGACGAGAGGTGGAAATGACTTCCGCAGGGATGGTTTTTCATCCACGTCGAATAACCGAATTGTCTAAACAATTAGACAACGAGCCGCAAGGCCGCACGCCTTTAGCAAATTTGCCGCCCAGAAGAAAAAGGTCGCTAACTTGTTGCAACAATTTGAACGACTATAATCGTCATTTATTCACAGATACACTTGTTTCTGACAAAAAATTTCAACTTTTTTGGTACGTTTAAATAGGTACTGTGTGTTCGTGAAACTTCTAATTAAACATGTGTTGAGCAGACATTTTTCAGACACCAAAGTTCGAACTTTATTTATACGTTTAAGTAATGTAAAAAAAAAAAAAAAAAAAAAGACGTTCAACAATTAAACAGGTCACTTTATGTATTTATCATACAGTATTTACTATATTTTTTGAACTAGAATTGTTGTTAGTTGTATACAATAGGGGACGGTGTTTACTGAAGTAGGAAATATAGTGTCGTGTTTCGAGATTGTCCAATATGTCGAGAGAAGATGGCATCGATACAAGTTGAATTGCGGGTTGTAGAAATGGCAAGATCATTGTTCATTTCTAATCTAAGTTCTTCGCCCATAAATTCGATAAACTTGGCACCATTAGGGCTGCGTAAATCTAATTTGAGATCACCAGTGAGTATTATCGACAACTCCTTCAAGAATTTTAAATAATCCCTAGAAAGACGCGGAATTTTATTTTCGCATAATGATTTGTAACACGTTTGACAGACTTTGAATGTAGTTACGTGTTCATCCGGAAACTCGGCAGTAAGAAGGGTTATCCTTTCTTGCAGCGCAGAACATACAATCTCATTCAAACCACAAACGATCACAAACTGTACAGGTAACACCGAAAGGATTTTCATGAAAACGTTTAGTAAATTCCACATCGACAATCTCGGAAATTAATGTGTTTGGTACTGGTTCACGTTGAGGTTCATCTTCTGGCTCTCCTTCAACTTCCCGCGTTCTTTTTACTTCCTGCTCGAGTTTCTTACGTAAACGATATTGCCTACTACGTTCCGCGGCTGCTTTCCTCTTTTGGTCTTCTGTCGACACAGCAGGTTCATCTTGTTCTCTCTTGAGCTTTTTACTCTGGTAATATTTCTTATTTTGTTCAGCGATCTTTCTCTTCTTTTCTTCTTTTTTCCCCCTCTGAAATGCCTGAAACTTTGCCTCTACAGTTCTACTCGAGCAAAAAGCCGTATTGATTAAAAATTCATTAAATTCTCGTGAATTTCTCTCTTCACGTTAACGGTGATGAAGACGTTTAACGCGCTCGGTGGAAGACATTGTAACTCTAACACTCTTATGATAACAGCGTCGGCAAAGTAGTCGTTACTGCTATGTACTTACTATGGTAGCAGCAGTTATTTTGATCACCTATATAATTAATATCACACGGTTCAGTTGACATAACTCGATATGTTTTAATTAAATAGCGTTACCGTTTTTGCTCTTCTGACCCCCCAGCGGCAAGACATGCATGTTAAAAAATAACACATAAAAATCGGAATTTACACTCATTAGCGAAAAATCAAAAACTGAATTACCGTATAGTTTAACGCTGGCGTTCGCTTCGCCCATTGAATTTTTCACTACGCATTTGTAAAGCCCGAAATCTTCTTTCTGGACCGTTTTAATGATTAATTTCATCGAAGTCTTAAATCCATTTTCAATAAATTCTGTATCATATTTCGTTCCTAAATGGGTTTTTTTCTTATTTTAGTACGAAAATAAAAATAAAACAATGCTGAAATCGATTGTTACATGTAATTACGTATTTCTAAAATGACGAAAGAACGATAATAAATAGTCGAAATTAGCGAAGTGGATATCGATGTTCTTATTATTTGCAGCACTGCGCAGTTAATTAAGTTTGCGAACACGTAATTCAGACATTTCAGTCCTGCAACCGATAACGGTGTAGTGTGAACAGGGAGGTCTCTGTTCCCCTCTCCGTCCCATACGTGGCTGTCTATGTTTCTTTAATTTTGTTCTGGTATTTAATTATTTTAGGTTGGTAAAGCGTGAGACAGTTATAGTACGAAACGAACTGCGAGCCTGAGGCTGTGATAGTTTCTTTAGAGCATCTTGCAAAAGGAGAAAAAAAATGACAATAATAATAATAATAATAATAATAATAATAAAAATATACGTATAAATTAGGAGTTTCACAACGAGCTAATGTTTCATAGAACTGTTTTAGGTTTTTTAATTTCATTTAAAGATATACGGTTGCTTTAAAAATTGAACTGTTGTAAAGATACAACAACATTTCAGTCGTAATTTGTTAAAATGTTTATTGTATTTTTTCCGTATATTATCAAATAAACTGAAGCATATTATGCTTAAAATGTTAAATATTTTATATAAACGTAATTGATTAAATAACACGGAAGTTTTTACCTTTTTATTTCTCGAAAGACCTGAGTACCCTTTGGTTTATGTTGTTCGAAGCGACTGAGAGTCATTAACGTGCCGAATTATAAATTTGAAATTGTTGCCTCTTAAAAATAATAGTAACAACGTTCGCGCCGCTAAATTTAGCGAGAGGGAAAAATTGCGCAAAGTTGTGCCTCAATTAAGTACAGCCAAAAATCAGGTGCTGTTCATTTATCAGAGCGGTGGATTTTATTAGTTTAACTTTTTTTCCTTCGACTGAAACGTTCGATTCAAAATATTCTACGTGAATGCATTATCTTATTTTTCTCATATATGTATATATATATTAATTACAACATAATTCTTAGGCTACCTCCCATTAGAAAAAATTTCCCAGAAAATGTCCTAATTTTATGTAACGAAATATATAACGAAAAATGGAACGAAAAAATGTCTTAATTTTATATAATGAAGGTTAAATGTTAGGATACGATTTTTGTGATTAGGTTATTTTTTTGCGTTGATGCCAGTAAGAATTACGTTGTAAATTTTGATCATTTTTTACATAGTATAGAAGAGAAAGAGACAGAAATGAAAGCAAGAGGGGTCAAGGGGCATAGCCTCTTGTGAGGCCAAAATGGCCGAGTTTATATATATATATATATATGTGGATTAAGTTTAATTCGCACCTTCCACCGCTTCAAACACATATCAAACCTTGTTTTTGAAGCGAACAAAATCATGTGTAAAATGCAAAGAAATGCATTTAAACTTGATTTGGAAATATATTTTTTAATAAATGTTAGAATTTTATTTATTTATTCTTTAGGTAAATGATTATATTATTTTTATTATATATTTTTTTATCGACAGATCACCCATTGGGTGTCACTTTTTCAAAAACTGAGCAAATATTAGATTTGGAAAAGCAGAGTATGTTGAATTTAAAAACATACGAAATTTACCTTCTTCCTTTTTTTTTATTTTCTTAAAGGAGATGAGATTTTTTTTGTATTTACGTTGTGTTAAACCATTTCGAAAAATAAATACATGGGAAAAAAATTTGTTGAACAGTTTGCCGATTCGTAGGAATCCACATAATATCGTTTTGACATGAATGTGGCGCTGATCATTTCTACTAATCGAAATTAATGGCCAAAATGGGGTTCTTCAAATGCAGTTAATAATAGTTACGTTGTGACTGTAAGTTGCTCAATTATGACTAACAAAAGTCCCCTTCATCACTCTACTTTCAGTCTTTTCGACAACTGGCTTGTTAAAAAAAATAAGAGAAATTTTTTTCTTTTTTTCTCTTTTTTTCTAAACGAGGTTCATGCGACAAATTAAAAATTAGTAAGAGTCTAGACGAATTCGAAATTTATACGGTTTCCTTCGTCGTTTTTTATTGGTTACGCAAAGATATTTCGAAAATATTTTCAAAAAACGGACACGTGCTACAAAACGAAGAACACGATCACATAAAAAGAAACAATATTACCTTACGACTGAAGAAGCTATCGCGGAATATCATTTACTTTAGCAGTAATCGTAAATAATAGTAGCTTAACCGCAGTAGAACTTGTGAAATAAATAAATCGAAGGGGTCAACGGAGATTTTCGATTTGTACAATGTGTAAATACAAACAAGTCAAGTTTTTTGTTTGCCTGATGACTACATCGAAACCATCTATGCGAGCTGAATATTAAATCGGTCGTAGGGGTAATTATAATTCAAATAGGTCGAAATTCTGTTCCTAAAGAGAAGGCCCACTTCATATTTAGGTGCGTGTACAAATTGACACAGATAGAAACGGACCAATTATAAAAGCATGATACAAGCAGATAATAGTATGCTGTCAAACATTCAGTCGACAAAGGAAATAAGTAAACGGCTATGTAAATACATTAAGAAGAACCGAATAAGAATATCAAAAAAAATAAATAAAAAATAAGAAAACAATAGAATAAAATAAAATGAAATAATAGTGGCCAAATGGACAATAAATTTGAGTCAAAAAAGAAAGGAAGGGAAGGCGTCATTAAGAAATAGATACACACACGCAAATGAATAAATTAAAAGTAACGAAATAATTGTAAGATTAACTTTCCGTCGGGCGCAATGTGTTTTGTTACAATAATTGCATTTAAATATGAAAAAAATGTCAATTTTTACAAGAAAAAAATAATATACCCCACTAGAATCGGATTTAGAAATAAAGTCATTATTGGAACAAAAATCTATTAGAGTGCAGTAAATGTAAACAAAAGGTAAACAATTAAAAATTACTTAAAGCACAAGAACGCAGAATATTATGGGAAAAGCGTATAGTAGGATTTTTAATTCACTCATATTTCTTATAGCACCGCAATCGATTCACCCTCATTCTTCATATGTTTCCCTCAGTACAGTTTTTCTGACTTCATTAATATCTTCAGGGTTATTCATATTATACACTCTACTCAGAGACAGCCATTCTATTCTTAACATCAGCAACTTGAAAAGAAATTAAATATAGAATAGACTACTACAAATGAGCGCAACGTATCAAATTGATCACAGTACGAGTACTACGGAAACACTATTCTAGATTCCAAATGAATATAATTATGCATATAGAACATTAAAAAACATCCGTGAATACGTCGTGACGTAATTCAAAACATTTTTAAATCCGAAAAAGTAACGTATTAAGGCGCAATATATCAAAATGAAATCATGCTGAACAGTTCTTCCACATAAATATTCGTTTTAACCACTGAGTACTACATAGAAGTTAAAAAGTACGTGTAATGTGAAGCTACGAAAGAGCGCGGGAACCTCTTTAAGAACTAAATTTCTGACATGCTGATGGACATCAAACTTTAAATTGCATAACTGAAGCATTATTAATGCCGATTGACTGTTGTTCGAAGTTATTAAAATTAAAAGAATTTACTAAAAATGACTAGTTTCGATGTCTTGCATAAACTTAATTTTAATTTATTACTTTAATAACAATCAAATGTTTTGATATTTCAATTGTGCAATTTAAAGTTTATACTTGCGAATATGTAATAATTCAGTTGTAAAGCTACCTCCTTTGACTTCACCTTTTATACTGAAATACTTATTAAAATCAAGTGAGATGATTCAATTTTGAAAATCACATTGCTTTCATTACTGCAATCATCTATTTTTGATTCTCCATTTTCTTCATACTATAAACTGTTCATCACTTTTCCCTTGTTTGCCTGACCTTTAAATCTGAATAATGTTTATTTTTTTTTCGGGCACTTTTTAATAAACATATTTTTACGTAAATATTCTCTCTCTCTCTCTCTCTCTCTCTCTCTCTCTCTTTCCCTCTCAGAAAAATATTTGCTACCCTCTAACCATGGGCGTCGCCAAAGGGGAGCAGGGGACAGCTGCTCCCCCTGGAGCCTCGAAACTTTTTAATCAATTGGCCATGATGAGTATTCATAAGCGCGTAATCATGGACAATTTGGAAGACTTTTATAATAAAGTAGTAGAACAATTTACCAGAAGCCCACGAAAATTATGTTTTAATTATGATTTTATTCTTGTTTAATAAAATATTAAGCCTTTACTACAAATTATAAATTTTATTCTTTTTCCTATAACTCATATCCTCTTTCTATCATCTTGCCCCCTCCCCTGGCTCATCGGCTGCCGACGCCCTTGCCTCCAACAAAAAGCGATCCATAGCCATCATTTTAAAAATATAGATAATCAGAAACATAGTTTCCGTATTTCTTATACACATAGAACACTCCACTACAAATCGGTTACGAGCCGGTCACACAGTAGTCTTCCATATAATAGTGATGAATAGTTTATGGATACGAATGGTATGAAGAAAATGTAGAATCGAAAATAGATGATTGCAGTGATGAAAGCAGTGTGATTTTCAGAACTGAATCCACTCTCACTGGATTTTAATAACTATCGCAGTATAAAAGGTAAGAAGTCAAAGGAGGTAGCTTTAAAATTGAATTATTGCATATTCGCAAAGTATAAACTCAAAAATTGCGCAATTGAAATATCAAAATATTTGATGATTGTTATTAAAGTAATAAATTATAAAATAAAAAATGAAAAGGTTAAAGCAGTTTCGCTGTCTTAGCATTAGGAGCGCGTCTTTTTCACACACACATGCTCGTTTTGTTCCGTGTCGTCCAATTAATTTATTGCCACGACAGCGAAAGTAATAGTTGTGTAAGGATTTAAAATTTGAGGGTAAATAATATTTCCGATAACAATGTATTAAAAAAAATCTGCTGCAGGATTTTTTATTTCGCCGCGAAAACAAAGAAAAACCTTCTTTTTTTTTTTGTACGTCTCATGTACAGCAATTAGGCTAGAAGCGCGGCTTATACATATGTTTAAATCTCGTCATAGGGGTTTAAGTAAAAAGTAACAAAGGGCGCTGTACTCAGTTGTACCAGAAATGAATAAAATGCTACGTCCAGAGCTTAAATTTATATTTACCACGATATACTCGACTAATAATAAAATTAAAGAATACGAAAAATAACACGGATGAATTAGAGACTTATCGAATTGTAAGAAATATTACGTATCGCAATAAATTAATTAAAATTTTTCAACTTCCGCTCGACAAAATCCGTTTGTACCTTCAACAATTTATTTCGTAATGCGCTTTATTAATCTACTTTAAATATCATATAAAAACCTGCTCGTAGCTGATGGAAATATTTTAATTTCACGGATAATTTTTCGTTTGAAATTTTACCACTAATTGGGAATGTTATATTGCGCCAAATTTTTTAAAGCTTTTCTGAAATTTATCGCTTGGCGGAGACAAATTTTCGAGGTTTTAAATTACCGCTGCCTGCTCCGTCCCAAAATATTCAAACGCGTCAAATGAATAAAATCACTTTCGTTTCCCTTCTCAACCACCCCTACTAATTAATAATGCGCGCGCGCACACAAATTACGGAGCTATGACTTATCATCGACAACTTTAAATCGAAATTAAAATGATTACCTATCCATTTTCTTCATTAATGTGAAATTATTGCAACATTGCTACCTCAGATTGCAAAAATATTTGAGCGCATCCTTTATAATAGCATATATCCCTAAATCGAACATCAAACACGGTTTTATGGAGGTCAAATCGGTTGTTATAAATTTAATAACATTTGTCGACTATGTTTCCCGGTATATTAGATAAGTCGATGCGATTTACACGGATTTTCAGAAGGCATTTGATAAGGTTGATCATTCAATTCTGTTGGGGAAATTACGCGAATCTGGATTTTCACATAATTTAATAAAACCGTTTGAAAGTTATCTGAAACATAGATATCAGTATGTCCAGGTTAAATAATGTGTAGATTGCCCTCCTTTCTGTTTTCTTCAGGCGTACCACAAGGTTCCATTTTTATTACTGCTGTTTATTAACGACCTATACTTAACGTAATGCAGCATTCGAAAATTCTCCTATACGCGGATGATATGAAGTTATATTTAGGGAGATATATTGAGGATATGCGTATTTATTGCAAAAGGATTTTAATTATTTTATGCGTTAGAGTATAGCGAATAATTTACTAGTAAGTAAGTCGAAATGTTATCATACAACTTTCACTCGCAAATATTTTCTCCTTCAACAGCTCGTTGGTTTTGTTTTGAAGTAAGAAACGATATGGCTAGAAAGTTAAGAATTACTTTAGACACTAAACTCACTTTTAAGCCGCATATTATTCAAGTGGTCAGTCGAGCTAGAAAAATGCTCGGATGTATGATACTGTAGGAATTTCATGCACATCGAAACTTATTTATGTTTATATTTCTCCCTAGTCCGTTCACATCTAGAGTTTGCATCAGTACTTTTAAATGTGGTTGGGAACGTGAAAAAAACATTTTCAAATTTATTAAATTGTATGACAGTAAATTTGTATGTAGCCAAGCATTGACTATTTTGGAGGTTGGGAGTCTCGGGAGACGCAGAAAGGTAGCAGGATTTTCTTTCTTATATAAATTAATCCATGGTAAATTAGGTTGCTCGCCACTTTTAAAGAAAATAAACTTAAGGGTTTCTGTCGATAAGGTTCGTCGAAGCGAGGTACTAGCGATAGATGTGGGACCAAAACGAAGCGATTTTCATGTTTCCCTTTTCGTTCGCTGTCAGTGTACGATAATAACTTAGATAAGGAGCACGGAGACATTGACATTTTGCATAGTAATCATTTTAGCAAGTTTCTAAAAATCATTTAGGATATTTTGCAACAGATAAGGTTGCTCGGAATATAAACCGTTACATCCATGTTGGAATATATTACATTGCTATACGTTTATTTAATTGTTTTTCTACTTCTATTTATCGATGACAGATTAAATGTAAATTATCCGTTTGCTTATCTATGCATGTGTAATTTAATTTTGAAGAATGCTTATTTTCGAATGTATGCTTCTATTTGTAAATTGTATTGATATATGGATAAATGTGTATGTAGTGTGTATGCGCTTATTTCTCTATTTATTTCGTATTTCTAAGTATACATATATATATATATATATATATATGTGTGTATTATATATCTACATTGTGCTGTACATTAATTGGCCTTCGAGCTGTTGTACTGGCGATTTTTGAATAAATAAATAAATAAATAAAAAACTCTGAAACAGAAAAAAATTAATCATTCATTAAAATACATTTAAATACGGATAATTGTGTAAATGTATTTTTATAAATAATTAAATTTTTTCGTTTCAAAATTTTTTTATGTTACAATTACGAGTATCAACGACTGATTTCGACTTGAAATTAACTCGGAAATCGTTTCGTTTTATAGGTATAAATGTTTTTTTATTGGGAAGAATGTACGATTTATAAGATACACTGTGCCGTGTGTATATTTTAACTGTTACGATAATATTGAAAAATTTAGAACGTCGTTGATTATTTTTCGAAGCGGTGAATAGGGCTGGATTTTGCAAAATTTCGCGCCTTCCGTGAATCTCGACACAGCGCTTAAATAAACCAGCGCGCCCATTTTTTAATTGCGAGCGAATATTCAAAATAATCTCTCGACGGTTTCTGGAACTTTTGTTTATATTATTATTTATCGAAATGGCAAGAATGTTTAAATGATTTCGATGCGACGGAGTAGCGCCGGAGTAGCGGCGGAGTAGCGCCGGGCATGCGAAGTTTCCCTTCGCCGTAAGTGATTACTCGGTAATAGGCCCGAAGTTGTGACGGTATATGAAAGTTGACATCGTCACTCATTGGGGAATTATGTAACGAATAGAGAAAAGTTTACGAAGTTCATTGTAATATCGAAAAGGAACTTTGAAAAAGTTGAGGAAATTTATTCGTTTCTCGGGACAGTCTTCAAGTATAAAACGCATTTTACATATGCGACGATATAATTTACGTTGTTACGTAGATTGTAAAGAGGCAAAAGCACTTCCCGCTTCTCTGGTACGCAAAACAAAGCGTTTTCTCTGTTCTAGTAGACATTTTAAGACTTTCTTTTTCTAATTTCACCGCGGAAATTTCAATTTCTTCATCCTTCGTTCGTAACTTAAATTTCGTTTTTAATCTCGCAAAGTTACGCGGTGTCTTCGAATATCCGGAAATCGAAAAATAAGCCGTATCGCAATGCCGAATTCTTTCCCGTGTGCAAATTAGAAAGAGGAACGCGTGCTAAACCACACTCTATATCGTCATATCGATAAAAATTGTTCGATGATTCGACGGGTAGATCCCGATGGGAGAACGATCATACAGACCGGCCGCATCAAAAAAATTTACGCCTAAACTATTGAATTACACGCATAACTCTTTGTATAATCTGATTTTCTCAATCGTTATAGGATCGAATATCGATAAATTTACAATACGGGCCGAATTTATCGCATGTAATTAGCCGTTTTATCATGCACGATTAGTCCCCGTTTATCTTCTTCTACCGATTAATTTCTCAATGTTTACATGCTCTCCGCAGTCGCTCGTTCTAAACGATTGGATATTTAATACCAGTCCTCTTCTTCCTCACATACTAATCAACCGGAACTTTGCTCGGTTAACTTTCCTTCTTTGCCGCGCTCAGTTTTCTCTGCAGTCTGACGTCTTCCCCATTTTTCTCACTTATATTATCTTCTCTCTTTTATTATTTCCTTTTTACTTGTTTCATTTCACATGCACCGCGTTCATATATCTCATTTGAGTGTACTTTTATCGCATCCTCTTTCTACATAGTTTTAATAATGTGCATCCCTATTACGGCATTCTTTTCCGTTTCTCTCCCCTTTTTGTTGTACCAGCCCTCCTCGTAGGGTTTTCGTAAAGATTCCACTTTTCTTAACTTTCTTAATTTCAGAGTTTAAACCCCGTTTCAAAGGATACACGTTTATTTTAATTAAAATTTTTATTTTAGTTTCGGCTCGGAAATAATGCCCAATTATTAATGTGACATCAGATGCTGTGTTAATAAGAAGTAATCGGTATGCATAACGCGTAAAGAAAAGGAAAGGACACGAGATACAGGAGGCGCAATACGCAGTAGGAAAATCAGATCAAAATTATTCGAATAAGAGAGCGTCAGCCGAAAGAGATGAATTACTAAATCGTTGCAATCACACACTTCGTTCGAGTTGAGAGGATAATACGTGAAGGCAAGCAAGAAAAAAAAAGAAAACTGGCGAGTATGGTGGTATACGGTATAGCTTACGAATGCGAATGGAGACCGGAACAATTAAGAGGAGCCACGGGGATTAGCCGGAATACTAGGTTGAATAGACAGCGAAATGAATAATTTGTAGACAAAGAGGGAACACATTCGAAATGAAATAGAGACTAAAGGCTGGGATTTTTCTTAAGAAGAAACCGCAAACCGAATGAATCCGCCGCTTCATTAGCGGCAGATGCACTTTTACAACTCCCCTACGTCACATTTTACACATAACGAATTCGGAACGTTAGGCCGTCGTCGGATGACCCTATTGTAGAATGTGTGAGACAACAGCCGTGAGACTGATATGTTAGTAGCAGTACAGCGAATCGGCAAAAAAACAAACGAATTCGTATTTTGCGCAGCTCATGTGTTATTGAAGAATCCAGTAGCGATATGATTTTTCGAATGATTAGAGTCGACTATGGCGTTATAAATTCGAAGACGGTTCAATGAAAACAGCGCCGATATAATTTTATTAATTAGCGGCAGTGTCTGCGGTACTTTGTTAAAAACTTTTAATTACATTTCCGATATGTAATTTAAGATTTACTTCACCGAAGGAGAAATGCGAATTATTTTGCTCGAACATTTCTATCGTTAAATGTTTTATACCTATATATATATCTGCAAATACACGTAATGCATCTATATATTTATGTACAATATATTTAATTTTTATGCCGTCGATAAAATGAAAAATCGTAAAGGAGTTTTTTGCGTATCGGCCCAGTACGGCGAGAAAATCAAAGGAGAAAACGAAACTGTCACGGTCCACCTACGTTCGCCATTTTTAAGAATAAATGAAAGATTAATTTCAAATAGCGGTTCAGCTAAATACACCTCCCCTCGAGGAATGCATCGATGATACACATATGTGATTTTTTGAATATCGCTCACATGCTAGCTCAGCTAATAGATGGCTTATATAGGAGGAACTGTTTCAATTGAGCGATTTCAGAATAAAATCCTTCGCTGTATCGCTAAATTCCACTGACAAGACCATTGTCTTCCAAAATGCTAACCGTTGAACAGATTGGTCTTTTTGTGTCCACGAAACACTCACGAACACTCTGTAAACGTTGCCGCAGTTCAAATTTTTAATGGAAGCCGGCCGAAACGTTTTATGGCGAACTGAACTACGTTTAACATTTAAGCTTATCGCTGTTGTACGAATTTAAGATAACGCCGATGTAAGATGATAGTAGCTAAAACCTTCTCATCCGGGTCAATATTAATTTTCCGAAAAAAGGGAGAGAACAAAATAGAGATTACAACGCTTTAAAACTACACGGGTCGATTAAAAGCGGCTTGATTTTTTTTTACAAGAAGATCCTTAGCGAAGTGCCGGAAGATTCAGTTGTATTTATCAAAAAGAGAAAGACCAAAAAATTTTAATTTGTTTCTCAAATTACGCGAACACAATAAACCGTAAATGTGATTAGTTCGACGTGGAAGAATTTTCGCTGGCTTACTTTGTCGGTTGACGATTTTCAAGGAGAATTTTTCACCTGTCTGCAGTAACCGGTGGAAGGGATAATCAGAATTTTTTCAGTCGCGGTAATTGACGGTAATCTCCCCGCTTTATCGATTTCTTCAAACCGCCTCCGAGAGGAGATAATTAGAACTTAATTGCGTCGTTTCGAACATTCTCTGTCGGGAGAACGCGGTGGTACTGTTAATCTTCTTAGCGTTCCCCTTATCTACATCGTTAACCGATATATCGATTATCGGAATGTGTTGCGCGCTAAAAAAAAATTTACACGCGTTTATATTTTGCTGCTCGCGCTCAGAACGATGGGGCAGCATATCATCTTGGCGCGTTAAATTTATCGCGAACACGCGGTGTAAATCGTTAGGCAGCTTCGGAATCAAAAATGTAATTTACGCGCGGTTATGCGCATATAGAGGCACCGCGAGACGGGAGCAGAACCAGTTGTGAAGGGTCTGAGCATAAATCACGCGCAGTTAACAACATAATCACGGCAACAGCCCCGCCCGTCGATCATTTTGAATTTTTTATCACGGTGGCGGCGTACCGTCAGCTGGTGATTTATGCTGTTCACAGCGGACGTTAAAGGTGTGTGACATCGAAAATGGAAGCTCCGTTTCAATTTCGTTTGCCATTTTTCTGAATACAACCGATTTTATGTAGTGGCGGAGTTGGGCAAAAGACCATTTTTCTAGGCTGCTTTCTTCTCGTGACGATCACATCTCCGCTTTCGAACGAAAACGAACATGAAAACGAACATGAAAACGAAAACGAAAACGAAAACGAAAACGGAACGATGTAAACAAAAACATCGTCGCCAGCGCGACTTCGTTCTGAAAATATGACTATAATTTTTATTATTTGCAGCGAGAAGGGGGAAAAAAAAGAAGAACGTGGAAATTTACTCTTATTACCGGAGTTATATTTTGTGTTCTTTCACACCTTCTCGTCAACGAAATAAAAAAAAAAAAGGTAATGATAAAAAATAAAATGAACAGTTATAAATTCTCCGTTTCGTTTGGCTGCGTTTCCGCTATAGTGCAATTCAAAGAAATTGAATCAACCGACTCTCCATTGTGCACCCACGCTTCCGTTGCCGAACAATTCGCTACTCAAAGACGCTGCTCTCTTGCACCGTTTCTGTCCGATGCAAAAGGAATCGTTTTTTTTCCCTTCTTCCCTCCCGTGTATCTTTCTTTTTGCCGGCTTTTGTTTTATTCAATTTTTCTTCCACACCGGACGTATCTTACCCTATTCCGGATTCTGTATAAAGTAGCTCGGAAGAAGAAGAACGAAATTCGATTAACCGCTGTAAAACTGAAAATTTTCTACGATATCTTTTTTTTTTTTTTTTTGGAACGAAAAGCGTTTGCGCAATGCTGGAAAAATGCGTGTGTGTTCACGCTTCCGACATTATTTCAACACTTACTCCAGACGTTTAGCATAAACTACAGCCACTACTAATACGATTCGTCCATAATTTATGTTCTTTTTTGGCTTCTTTGCAATCAATTATTACTGTCTAAATTTTGTTAAATCAAAGAGAACTACGAAAAACCCCACTGACGCAAAAGAAAAAACTCTCACAAATCCAGCCTGAAATTAAACTGAATGTGCAGTAAACAATAATAATGGTCGATTAACTGAGAGGAGTGGGGATTCTCCTTTTAAAAGCATTCAGCAAATTTTACTGTCGACTTCCCGTTTTACTTTTATCGTTATTTGAAAAATAGAGTTATTTAAATTTATGAAAAAAATATAAATTTATAAATATTTAGATGATCCATTAATAATTAGCTTTCTCCGCAAATGTTAAACTACATCGTCTTAATCGTAATAGATTTCATCATAGAGCGGCCTCCTTCGAATTCAAGCAATGTTCATCGTTAATAATATTTCTTTCAGCATCTCTTTTCTAGCTGAAGACAGCCGCGATAATTTAAATGTTCTTTCAATAATCGGATAGGAAAAATTTTTGCTATATTTTCGGGGTTTTTTTCCGCTCTACCACCCGTTATATCATATCTTCGTTTTTTTTGTTTTTTTTTTGTTTCGCTACCCGTGTAGATTATTATACGTATTTGTTGAATATCTCTAATAGTAATAGCTCTCTTAGTTGAACCTCGACCTTCTTTGTTCGTTAGTTCGATTTCGAGCGTCGAGCTACCTATCTGTACAATCTAGCAGTACAGAATAGATAGCGTTCTTAACAATGTGCAGTACGAATGTGTGTGTACACACGCAAGCCTACACTTGCAACTGAGATTGGTGATTGGTTTTTGTACAAATGTTAATGTCCGCTATGTATTAACTGACGCGCCTGTGATGGCGTATATAGTGGATTGCCATTATGACTGTTAGCGATTATTTAATTTAAATTTTCGTAATAATTTTCGCCCAAGATCAAAACTTCCGTCACGGAAGCCAACTAGCAACTAGGCTATCACGATTACCGATAATTACATTAAATCTATCCCGGGAAATCGATGTGGGAAACAAAAAGTTTTTTTTTTCTTTTTTTTTCTGCATATCGCAAGTAAAATTTATTGTAACGTCGAAAAATACGAGAATTTCCCGGGGGCCCGTCTATTTCCGCCCAGAAACGACAAGAAGGCTAATAATCCGGTGCCAGAAACTAAATGAAAGAACTGTAGACAATGGATAAACTAGGAATAGTACCGTGCAATAAGGAATAGAAAGCGTAAGAATTGATTGAAATATAGAAGAGCATACATTCAGTCGGGTACATTCGAAGAAAATATGCTCGCAGTCTCACAAATGATAGCTATTCAATTAGGATGAAGAACAATTAAGACCTTGAAAGAAAACGAAAGTGGGAAGAAATATAAATAACATTCGACTGAAATGGCCAGAAATTAAGACTTTTACTCGTAACGAAATCCGAAATATCCACACATCAGGTAGTAGTAATAACAGAGTATGCTCTGAACCCCCGCTAGAATACTTGCTCGGTCTCTCCTCCGTGTATGTGTATATAGAGGAGAACCTGATGTTGTGCTCTATCGTAAATTCTTCACTCGACTATTGCGTTTAGAAGCCTGTGTTATCTTTTACATTTCCTTCTCTGTGGCCCGAAAATAGATTCTTCCGCCGATTAACGTGTATATTCAGGCTCGACATATTTTCAGTAACACATTCATCGACTATTCATTAAGCTTAATTTTTTTTTCGATTTTAACACCATCATTTCGCGACAAAAAAAGTCACATTAGGAACTTCTGTGTGTATATGTTCGATTACAACTGCGTGCGGCATTCACATTATTTCCGTAATTTTAATCTTCCGCAATAACAGTGTTTATACAGTGTCAAACAAGCTGTGAACTTGCTTAGATGCGCGAATATAAATTTGAATAAGAAACAGAGAATTACTGGAATGTGCAGAGTGAAGAGATTGCAAAAAGAAAGAGAGAATGCAGAAAGCATGCATGTAAAAGTCGTTGGAAAGAGCTTAAAAAAGACGATAAAGGTAAAAGGGATTATACAGGGGAAAAAAACAAAGTGGAGGAGAAAAAATGATTCTAGTTATCGAACTGTTAAAGGAAAAAATGGAATAATATAGTAGGAGTTAAGTGTACTTGAAATAGGCACATAAAACTTCGTGTACACGGTCGTAATGGAAAAAAAAAAAAATCGATTTAGACTTTGTCTCCAGAAATGCCGATACGAAAAGAATGTAAGAAGAAATCGGAACGCGGCTGCGGTTTGTGAATGATGAGCACCAGTGTTTCAAAAAAGAACGGAACAATATATATGTTAAATGAAAAGACTAGCATCGAAAGACGGAAGTTAGAAAAAATCAAAAAAAAAAAAAAAAAACGAACGACAGTGATTTTTAAAGTCAAAGTTAAAAAAAAAGATGATTCGAAAGCGGATTTAGATGATTTGAAGGAGCGTAAAGAATCCGGAGGATTTATTGCGAGCGAACAGACTGCAATGTACACAACGGACGTTTTCTACGCTTAATTGTGTTTATGGAGTTTATAGAAGCAGTCAGGGGCGGATCCAGAAGGACATTTGGTCAGTGGGGGGGATTATATAATTATGTAAAATCTTCTACGGTAGGCAGTAGATTTGAGAAATGCTTCATAAAGAAAATCAAATAGCGACCTTTACAGAAATTCATAAAAATGTGTTTTAAAAATACATAATTACTATTACAATTTTTAATTTAACTTTTGTCTTATATTTAGAGGTGAAAACTAAAACGAAATTATAAAATTCTAACACTAAAATGGTAGTTTAGTAATAGTAAGAAAGATAGTGTTTTTTATTATTAGACACTTTACTTATTGTTTATTTTTGTTAGTAATCCGATCCGAATTCTCTTTGTTCGCGAGCAACTTCTAAATATACATATTTTATTCATTGAACTCGTATTTTTAATTAAAATTACAAAATAAAAATTAAAAATAAATAGAAATGGCAAAAGATCGACGACAGTTCGGTTTAAAATAAAATAAAAACGTGCAACATTAATGGTTCTACCAGAAAAGCAGTATTAAATATTAGTTTTAATTAAATCCATAGGTAAAACTCATACGAATCTTTTAGAGCATGAATTAATTGTTATAACAATTTTTTTTTTTCATAGAGGCTTTGATTCTTTGGGGGTTCTGCCTCCTATCCTTCGCCTCCGTGGATCGCCACACTCGCAGCAGTGATGTGATATGAAACTTTCGTGAACGTTTTAAGGAATTTTGCTTTAAAATAATCGAAAATGGAAAATTTATCTAATCTATATCGAGACGGCGCAACATTGCGAGATTTTTCAAAATTTTTCTTGTACCGTAAACTTCCGATGTTACGTTTTTCCCCTTATTAATAATTCATTAAAAATTCCGGCTCCTATACATTTTAATCTCCCCGTACGCGGGGAAAGAGGAAAACAAAGAATCGTTCGAAGTAGCGACGGAGCCATCCGCGTAATACATCTTTTAACGTTCGCAAATCTCGATAAAAAAAGCAAAATTCCGGAAAATTTCTTTTTAGTTTCTCGGCCACAAGTTGGACAATTTTTCCGAAAAAAAAAAAAAATCACGAATACAATTTTGCCACGCGTTTCGTAATTTAGAAATGTAGGCGGCGACAGCGCTTACCACGAACGCGTGTAAAACATAAATTGGCGACTTTTTTCGGATTTGTCTTTAATCGGTGACGAGCGGAGAAAAACTATTCGCGCGTCGGAATAACAATTTTCCGGTTCGCCGGTATTTCGCGGCAATGGCGACCAGGCCGACCTTTGCGATAACTTTTAGTTCGCGATCATCCGACGTCGCCTTTGAAGAGAGAACGGAGAAGAACGGTTTTTCTGGAACAGCTAAAAGAGCGGCGGTCTGGTTCGCGAACGGAAAATAAATTTCTGCCGAAGAACAAAGTCGGAATTAGGGAGCATAATTCTCGCAATTAATAATGGAACAGTTTCACAGTATGTCAGGCGATTACTGTGCGACTTGTCGGTCGGTTTGCTTGCCAAGAGATAAAAACTAAGCGAGAAATTAATGAAATATTTCCCGCATAATTCATTCGAGACCCGCGCCGACGTCCCTAGGCCGAGCCGGCGAGCAGCGATTTTTTTTTTCAATGCGTCGTCCCCTCTTTCGCGCCTTTTTACGTTTCTTTTTCCGTTATGTTGTTTTATTGTTAATTTATTATTATCAGAGTACCATCATTCGGTTCGGCAAAAACCGACGCGATTCTCCGCCGCGCAACACGATCTCTAACATATAAATATACAACGCCGCGCATCTGTTCTCTAGATACGGACGGAACGGAACGTGTGCAGCTTTTTACAAAGTTCCAACCTGCAACGTAAGCACCGTGACGTCAGCGATAATAATTTATCGTTCGCCACTGCGCTGCCAGCTCGCTGTACAAAGTTAGATATTTCACACGCCTTTGCTAGATTGAGTTTTTGTGTCTATATTTCGCGGAAAATAATAATATATCGCGCCTTGGCGCTGCAGCCGTCTCTCGCCCGCCGCTATTATCAAAGTAGTACACCGGTGTGTATCATTTTAAAATCGTCCGCATTCTCTAAGGAGCGAAACTCTCCTTAGCAACCTGCGCGCGAATATAAATTTCGAAAATTTTAATTATAAACGCGTTGGCCATGTGAAAATTAATTAGAGTCCGGAAAAATTCCGAGAAAAAGTAGTTGCGGCGAAGTAACACAGGTCGGTTGGAGTTTGTCGAAAGTAATTTTATTCTTAGAATGGTAAAAGAGGAGCAACAACATCCCAGATAACCAGCTTAGGTGAAAAGATGTAATGTTTAAGTCATATAGCTGATGTACATGACGTATTCGTTGATGTCAAAATGTCGTGATTATTGACGCGAGTTGGTCTCATGATGTTGATGTCTCTTTTTTTCTTTTTTTTACGTCATAGAACGTCAACTTTTGGACATGAAAATTACGTGATTTTCAAGTCACATATTTCCGACATATACGACACACATTTACTAATATCAAAATGACGTGAGTTTTTATCTTGTGTAATAGTAACGTCTTTCTTTAGGTGCCGTATGTAGCATAGCTTGTTGGCGCAACCTATTCGCACACTCTTAGCTGTACCGATATATAGGTTGTGTACCAGGCAATTATTTTATGCAACGCAGGTGTATGTACAAAATAACGTGAGTTTTTATCTTGCGTAATAGTAACATCTTTCTTTAGGTGCCATATGCTACATAGCTCGTTGGCGCAACCTATTCGCACACTCTTAGCTGTACCAATATAGGTTGTGTACCAGGCAATTATTATGGTGTACACAACATGTAAGACTCTACATTTGGAACTGATTAGTAATCGTTTGATTTGTTGATATATGAATGCGGTCCTATTTATGTCTGCTGTGTACTGACCTAGTGCGCATAGGATGTTGTACGTGGTGGTTTTTACCATTGCCTTCGATGTGATCATTAACAAATATTTTAATTTTAATTCTTTGTAATAAGTTCTGTCGTCTCTCGGAATCGAACCCGTGTAACACTTGGCTATCGTGCGACGACTAGTAACGTCTACATTAATTTTTTAACGTCTCAAAGTGTCATATTATTATTGACGTGAGCTAATAATGTGATGTGAATTTCTTGACTTGTAAGAAAAAAAATTCATTGCAGAATATTTAGCGGCATTCATGCTGAAACGAAATTTAAAAGTACGTTCATATCGATTTAAAAATAATACTTATATACAAAATGTGACAATTTTAATTAAATTCAAAAATAGACATATTGCGGCAGAACTTTTATGAAGTAACAACACACACTGCAATGACCTGACGATCAAAAAAAAAATTAATTGTAATAATGTGGATTGCTTAAGATTCTTATTTTGTAAACAAAATTATTTCAAATTCTAGTAAAATTACTTTTTTAACTTCAACACATAAATTTCTTTCAGTTTTTTTAGAAATATTGTTTCCAATAATTATAAAAAGATAGAAATTTTCTGTGTACATTTTGGAATTTCGTAAACATGTTTTAATTCAATCAAATTAAATCCGTAATTTTTCGGCTAGACAGTTTTTTTTTACGAATTAAACTATAAAAAATGGTGACCAATGTGACAAATAATTTCGTACAATAAATATATAAGCAATTATAAAAAAAAAACGTTATAGTATTTATAATTTCAAAAAGGTGCGTACAGATTATATACTATTTTCAATTATTATGAGAATTTATTAAGATTCCTAAATGTAAAGTGCAAGTTTTCATAGCTCTTTATTGTTTTGTACATTTATTTAAATGTTGTCAATTCAATAAATATGATTTACAAAAAAACTTTTAATTTTTTTTAAGCTTACAATATTATTTACAATTCATTTGAAGATCGCACGCGACTTATTGTTATAAAATACACAAATACACACACACATCTTTTAAGATAAAATATGTAAGAATAATTTATTATAATTAAACTTCTATTTCTATTAATAAAGCAAAACTGTTTTTAATGTAAATATTGGGTGTAACAATAAAAATAAAAGAAAATCATAAAAATATGGCTCACCCAAATATCTTATGTCAAACTTAAAACTTTTGTAGCACTAAACTAAAATATACAATTGTAATTAAAACAAATCTTCCTTTTTAATAGAGTATAATTATATATTTACCACACGGCGTGAGAACAATTTAATGGAAATTTAAACATATAAAATGATCTCAAAGAGGAAAGAAATTTTTCGTTTGAATTTTATTATAATTATTAAATAAATAATCGCTAATTCAGTTAAGTCGTTAATTATTTTTAATTATAAATTTACGTAAATAATTATTTTTTAATATCTTAAATTAGAAGTTATTTATAGTTTAAGAAAAAGTTTTAGTTTGAAAATTCATTTATAATTACACGAATATAAAAATTATTGTTTTATAATTAAGGTTGACAAATTGATATGATGTTATTTCATTACTTTAGGTTTATTAATATATATATATATGTAATTAACTTTTTTAAAAAGTAATTCTTATTTATTAATATTCCGTTATTGAGAAGTTAAAATGTAACAGTTCGTAACTTTTACTCTTGTTTCCCATTAATAGATTTTATTGTGAATAACAAAATTCAATTCAGAGATGTCAGTATTTTAATTTATTTCGTGTAATTATTCTAATAGAATACTATTAAGCTTGCCATCAGATGAGTCTAAAATCGAGAACGGTCATGGCACCGAAAGAAGAAGAATTATTCTTTGTTTACACTACGACCGTCAAATCGGAGGTTATGGGTTCAAGACTTATCCTCATTCTGATATCGCTTTTAGTTTTATTCAATCTGAAATAATTATATATAGGTACCAGAAGAATCTCTGAAAGTTAAGGCACTCAAGAGAGAAGGGAACTCTGTATATAGTCATCGGTGACATATTTGACTTATATCATGAACTTCAAATACACAATCCCTAACACCCCTATAATAAAGCTGTGTGGGACTTGATTTACGTTTATTACAATAATCATTATATATTAAAAAATTAAATTAAATAAATTATAACGACGGTCCATATTATATATTTTAAAATTAAAAAAAATCAGTTCTATTTTAATGACGAAATAATGACGTCAAATAACGTATTTCTTATGACGTCTAAAAGACTGTATTACGTGATGATCACCAGTATGTCATGAAAATTGCGTCATATTACGTCATTTTAACGTCAGCTGGTTATCTGGGATTTTAGTCGCGGTTCACGGAAGGATTGAACGATTTCGACTTTTTTCGGTGAAAATAATCGGATTTTTAAAATAAATTCCGATATTAAACTTTGTTCCGAACGCAGGAATAATGTGTGTTATACCTGTAAGGAATATCTTTCATTTGTTCTTCGATGCGACCGATTTTTTCAAGCAAGTTTTGAAATTTTTACCCTTCCTAGATGTAACTACTTTTACATTAAAACATTTTATTTTATTCGACATATTCGTTGACTACACTTGTTTAATCTTTATTGTTGTTACACCCAGCAAGTACGACTGAAATTCCAATACGGCAGCTATGAGAATATGACGGTTCGGCAAAATTCAAAATTTTTTCGTTACATAAAATTGTGACATTTTTCCTGATGACCCCTGGCATAAAAATGGCTGGCGTAGACATTAATACAATATATATATATGTGTGTGTAAGTCGTCGCGTTGACTTAGTTGCTAGAGCGCTTGATTTCCATTACGGAAGTCACGGGTTCGATCCCGATAAATAATCGCTAATAATCACGTGGAAGGCAATGGTAAACCACCATGTATACCATCATAGGTCAGTACATAGCAGACATACAAGGGACTGCACTTGTAGCGCGATAACAAGTGACTACAATCAGTTAAAAATGAATCTTGCGCGTGTACACTCGCGTTGCATATAACAATTGCCTAGTACACTACCTATATCTGTATAGCTGAGATGTACGAATAGGTAGTCGCCGATGCTCAGGAATTAAGTATGGCACTATAAAGAAGAAGAGAATATATATATGTATGCTTCCCAACTGCAACTCCAGCCGAGTTAAAACTCGTAAGTATGGTAGTTTTTTTTTTTTTTATATATTTTCTTTTAGGCGCGCCAGCGGCCTTGACCCAACAACTACAGAAATTTTAGAAAGGATTGAATAAAGAGACGGTTAGAAATGGAGCTTAGATTGAAGTGCAGGAATTATAACTGGAGATAGGAAGGAAAGGACAAAGGAAGAATTATAAGGAGCAGGAAGACCCAGTGCTAAGATTTAGGAGTACAAAACAGAGCGTTCAGAATCAAGGGCGGGGTATTCAAAGAAAGTATGATAGTTTGCGCGCGCAGCTAACGTCTTGAAAAAATCACACTGACAGATCCAACTATGTCTGTTAAGAGACACATTCAACTGTGTCCAAACTTTGAGAACGTAAGTGCGTCCGGGGTCACAGTGTTTAGTGTATTTATCGCCTTGTGCTGACCCCGTCCATTGGCAGTATCCTGCTTGATTAGTTTCATTTATATTTTAACTAGCTTTTAACCCGTGACGTTGTCCGCGGAGAATTATTATTTCAAGTAAGCTGTTTTGACGTGAAAACAAATATAAATGAAAGAGATTTTATTATTAAATTATAACCATAAGTTTTGTTTTTTTTATTATTATTATTGTTTTTTTTTTATTAGATATTTACTTCTATATATTTTTTTTATTATTCACTTTTATGTAATTATTTTTGTTTATTTACAATTACAGTAGTAAAATTTTAATTCAACACATTTTTGTAAACAATGTTTTTCAGACGTTGTCCTGCCAGTGTATATTCATTTACTATTAAATATATATATATATATATATATATATATCTCAAATGGATGGCCTTTATATTACAATGAAAAGCTTTGTCGTAAAAAAATCAGTTAAGCGGTTTAAGCGTGAAAAGGTAACAGATAGACAGACAGACAGACACACAGAGTTACTTTCGCATTTATAATCTCGGCAGCCCTTTGAGAGGCGTGACACTCAGCGTCTAAAGCTTGCCGTGCCTGAGTCTGTTCTAAGGTCTCTGAAACCTTTTGAGAGGAGTGACGCTCGGCATCTAAAATCTGTCTGGTCTGTGTCTGCTCTTGAGATTCCTCAGTTCTAGCTACTTTCGCAGCTCGAGCTCTGTTAGAGTTACGCGCTAGATCAGATTTACGCCTGCGAGGCATATTGACAGTAAAAATAATAAGAATATTTTTTTTAAAATCAAAATATAATACGTTTATGTAAATGTTTTAAGGAAATCTCCGGCCTACTCACTAAGTACCTATATAACTACGAGGGTGGTTCAAATAGAAACCGGAATTTTTAAATAAACGCGCGAAAAATTTATTGTAGAAAAAGTGGTTGCACTGGCAGTTAGACCGGTTTGTTACGAAGCGTGTAGAGCAATTAGAACCGCGTAACCTCACTTTTTAGTGTAGTTAGAGCCATGAGTGAAAAAGAAGTACCAGTGTCTGTTGCGCAACGCATCATTATTCGTTTTTTAGTCAAAGACGACGTAAAATCCGTGGAAATTTACCGATAATTACGCGAACAGTTCGGGGATGAGTGTCTTTGCAAAACTCAAGTGTACGAGTGGTGTTCCGCGTTTCGAAAAGGACGTGAAGTGGTGTCAAACATACCACATGCGCGGCGCCCAAAAACCAGCATTAAAAATGAACACGTCAAAGCCATCGAACAACTCATTTTGGCTGACCGACGCGTCCGTGTACGCGATATGACAAACGAATTGGGCATCAGCATAGGTAGTATTGAGACAATAATTCATGATCGGCTAGGTTATCGCAAAATTGCAGCCAGATGGGTGCCAAGACTTCTGAATTTTGAACAGAAATTCACTCGTTGGGAAGTTTGTACGCGTCTCCTGCAGCGGTATGAAGAGGAAGGAGAGAATTTATTGCGGCGAATATTCACCACGGACGAAATTTGGGTACACTACTATACGCCGGAGAGTAAACGCTCGTCTATGGAGTGGCGGAAGAAAAAAGAGGGAGCGCCAGTCAAAGCGAAGGTTACAGCTGGGAAGGTGTTGTGTACCGTGTTTTGGGACATGAAGGGAGTGATCGCAGTCGATTTCCTAACTGAACAACGTACTGTGACGGCGCAGTATTACAGTAACCTCCTAAAAAACACAGTCAAACCGGCCTATCGAACAAAAAGGCGCGAAATTCCGATCCGTAGTGCGATACTGCTTCAAGACAACGCCAGGCCACATACCGCTCGGCTCACGATGGAGACATTGGCCGAATTGGGCTGGAAAACACTTGAACATCCTCCTTACAGTCCAGATTTGTCGCCTTGTGATTATTATTTGTTTGGCCCGTTGAAAGAAGCGCTTGGTGGACAACGTTTTGACAGCAACGATGAGGTGGAATCGTTCGTGCACAAATGGCTATGTGACAAGCCGCGAGATTTTTACGAAAAAGGAATAAAAAAATTGCCGGAGAGGTGGAAAAAGTGCGTAGCGTGTGAGGGGGGTTATCTCGAAAAATTGTAAAAAATATGAGCACTGTAAGTATAAAATAAAAATTTTTATGACGAAATTCCGGTTTATATTTGAACCACCCTCCGTCGAAGCAGCTTACTTGAAATAATAATTTTCTGCGGACAATGTCGCGGGTAAAAGCTAGGAATGCACGAACGAATGGCGACTATCGAAGATGAACAACACGTTAATAAAAGCTAGCCAGTAATTTTGTTTACATAACGAAACCGATTTCTGGCGTTCTGATGTTTCTTAGAATTTCCGAACAAAAACATCTGGCTGAATAAAATAACATACACTAACGAACGAATACGTAAGAAATAATAAAATTAATATAATATTTCCAGAATAAAAACTATCCTATATTCTTTCCTTGACATCAAACTATCTCCATACAAAATTTCATCTAAATCGGTTCAGCGGTTTAAGCGTGAAAAGGTAACAGACAGACAGACAGATAGACAGACAGACAGAGTTACTTTCGCATTTATAATATTAGTAAGGATAGAAACGGTGCAGTGTCTAGAAGCTGTTCGGATCTGGTTCTCGTACGTTGTGAGCAACTTTGAACGTTTCCAATTGCAAGACAGAATGTTCAGACACGCACCGTCACCGCTGCAGATGGTGATAAAATAAAACCTTAAAAATCGCATCAATATTTATTCAATTTTATTTACGATAGAAATAAAAAGAAAATTTAAAGCAAGCAATTTTCCAATACATTTTCGGCAATCGAAGAAGATACAGGTATTCGTAAGTTGTAAGGCTTTTCGTAGTTGAAAATTTTTAACGAAGAAAGTTAATAAAACCGTACCTGGGTAAATGGTATCGTCGTCTCCTTTACTCCAGTAACTGATCACTTTAGGATAAATTTCCGCGTTACACTCTAGCGATGCGGTTTCATCAATTTGAGCTCCGATCATCTGATTTTGTACCCAAATTACCGGCGCAACTAAATTCAGGGAAAAAAACAAATAAAATCTTAACACGCTGTATTTTATTCGAAATTACGGAAATTGAAAAATAAACGGAAGAATTAACTGCTACATATTGAAAACCTTTCTTACGCCCTCAGGGATGCTACCGAGATCCCGTAATTGCCGTGGACATAAAATTAACTTCGACAGTGGCAGGACAATGAGTTGCGAGGACGTATAGGGGCAACCTGAGAAGCTGTCTGATAAAACTCTATTTAAGTCTGTTAACCAACTTAGCCTTGGCGCATGGAGCCCGCCACATAAGTCTCCGTTGTTGCCTTCTCAGTAGCAAGCTTTTGCCTTGCAGTTTGAGTTTTTACTCAAAGGCTAGGGTGTCACTCCGAAACAGTGGCCGCTTCTTTGTCTGTCCTCTGTTTAATTCTTATCTCTAGTCTCCTGTTATTTCTATTTATCCTTAAACCTTTGTCTAGCTCAGTCGTCGCGGATCTTTAAGTGCCACTGATCAAGTCTTGCAAAGCTGGGTAATAGGGGGGAATTAACTGAGCTCTGGTTCCCTCATTCTCTCCACTATTACTAAATTTTCTTTTCTTATCCTTCCCTTTACGCATCAATCCCGTTCTATATTCTATATACTTGTCCTCTCCTTCTTCTTTTCTCCTATTACAAGTGTTATCTTTTCCATTTATTTTCTTCTTATTCGTTTTCCTTTCTCAAGAGTCCCACAGCGACAAGATGAAAGTGGTGGTAGCAGGTTTGATGAACTGGAAGCTATCAACTGAAGTTTTGCACGATGGGCGGTATATGGTCGCTCTCAGCTGGAATGGAGTAGCAGCTGAGTTCGGCAGTCGGATGTACGACTGGGCAGGCCTATTTAGGACTCTCGCAGCCTACCGTAGCCACGAAAGAGGTTAGAAAAGGTACCCTAAAAATCGGCTGCTCCACATTATCTTGTCCACATTACCACGTCTGGTGGGTAGCTAACTTTTCGGTCCAAAAAGAAAGAAAAATAAGATTATTATAATAAAGCTAGGATTATGGAATGTTCGAACACTATGGGATAATCGAAATACCGCAGAAAGAAGATCTGCCCACATAGCTAAGGAACTGGAAAAGTATCAGATTGATATTGCAGGTCTTTGTGAAACTAGACTGTTGGAAGAAGGAAACTTTGTTGAACCTGCTGAAGATTATATGTGTATTTTTGGAAAAGTTATTCAAAAGGTCGAAAGCAAGTACATGAAGTCGGTATAGCTCTGAAACACCACTTGACTAAGTTCTTGGTCGGTAACCCAGTTAGCATTGGAGCAAGAATACTGAAATTTTCCTTAAATGTATGTGGCACTAAGTTAGTGCATATAATTTGTGCTTATGCTCGCACTCTGAATGTTGACGACTTTCTTGAAGAATCCTTTTTCGATGATCTATATACGATTTTGGATCAAATTCCAGCAGCGGAAAGATTGTTCCTCATAAGAGATTTCAATGCGCGCATTCGAAATTATACCACCATCTGGCCGCACGTGATAGGTAAACACGGCCTGAAGGGATCCAACAGCAATGGTCTACGCTTGCTTTAATTTTGTGAAAAACAAAACTTAATTATAAATGATCATTTTGCATTGCGTGACATTTATAAGGGGACTCTTAGATGCACCCAAAATCTAGGCATTGGCACACCTTAGATTACATTATATACGGACGTACTTTCAGAAACGAGGTACACATTACCCGTGCAATGCGATGTGCTGAGTGTGATACTAATCATAGGTTACTCAGATCTTTAATTCGCATTCATCAGGTTCAAAGGAAAAAAGCTGCTTTTCATCCGCTTCAGTTTATTTCAGCAAAGTATAATACAAATAAGCTAAAGAAACAAAGTACTTGACATGAAATTGCTCATATTTAGGCAAGGTAATTAATGAAGACATTATTCAGAAGGCAGAAGTTCCCTGAAAATGGCCATGAAAAAATCGATAGACTTTGGATTACGATTAAGAACATGTTGCGCATAACATGCGATAAATTCCTTTTACAAAACGAAGCGGACAAGATTGATTATCCCACAACAGTACTGCGATAGGTGAGAAAATTCTTCAAAAACGGCAGGCATTCATAGTCTGGCAAAATTATATTTCCAATAAACAAAAAAGGGAAAAGTTCTGTAAAATAAAGGCTCTAGTTCAAAAAGAAATGCGCATTAAAAAAAAAAAGCTTGGTGGGAAAATAAAGCTTCTAAAACTCAGGATTATGCAGATTATTATGATTATAAAAAAATCTTTGATTCGGTCAAATCCGTATTCAGACCGTATCCCCATCCAAAAACACTGCTTCGAGATAATAATGGCACCTTAATTACAGGATAGTAGGAATATATCAGACAGATGGAGCAGTATTAACCCCACTCAGTTATTGAATGCATACTAGATGCTCCAAAGTTAGAAGAATTAGATAAAAATCTGAATAAGTTGAAGCTGCACTGGCTTGTCTCAAAAGCGGTTCAGCAGCAGGCCTTAATAATATTCCGCCAGATATATTGAAGCTGAATCAAAAAAAAACCTAGTCATAATTTTACAACTATTATTTTCTGCCATCTGGAAGGAAGAAAAGATCCCATCTGATTTTAAAAGTTGCTTGCTGTTCCCAATATAGTATAAAGAAAAAGATGATAAAAGCGACTGTAAGAATTACAGAGGAATTTCTCCTCTTCTATCCGCTGTCGGCAAGGAATTAGCAAGAATTCTGCGAAATAAAAGGTGGCTTCCGCTCCGGTCGAAGTATAGTGGACGTGGTGTTCTCACTGCGACAAATGCAGGAAAAAGCTGCTGAGCAAAGGAAAAATCTGTGCTTTGCTTTCATAGATGTCGATAAAGCCTTCGTCACAGTCAACAGGAAATTTCTAATGACATGTATGCAAAAGCTTAGATGTCCAAGAATTTACACGAGAATACTTTTTGTCGGATACTGCATAAAGGAAAATTCCCCGAATCGTTTCAAGTGAATTTTGGGGTTAGGCAAGGCTGCGTGCTGGCTCCATTGCTTTTTTCCACTTATATAGTATACATCTTTGTTATACCGAAGCAGAGACTCCGTTCGGTAGATGTCTCAGTTATAGGTAGATATTCAACTTGCCGAGACTGCGCACTTCAACAGACGCAGTCGACACCGATTTTCGATCTTCAGTATGCGGACGATTGTGCAATATTAGCACACAGTCCGGAGAATCTGCAGCAAGCTTTAAACATTCTTGCTGAAGTTTATAAGCTGTTCGGTCTTTCAGTAAACGAAAGCAGTATAAACAAAAGGAAATTATATAAAATAAATTCTGGTTGATTGGAACGGCACGTTTGCAAACGAACTTACGTTGGTGGTTCCCGACGAATAAGGGGAGGTGACGTGGTGATCGAATTGATACACCTTTTTTACTCTGAACTTTGCAAATCGCTAACTCTATATTTTTTTTTTTTACTCAGAGTTTTGAACGGCCGGTTACGAGGACCTTGCGGGATCTTCTTCCCTTATATCCTTTTGGTGGATTCCCCGTTTTTTAAATCTGGTCGCTTATATACCTTTTACTTTAGACCTTTAAGACTTGCCAAGAAGTCAAATAGACACGGGACTGTCTGAGATGTTTATTTAGCATTTTATTTTGATTTTCTTTCTTTCAAAGCCCGTCTCCTCCCCCATAGCGTGTATTCGCTGATCAGTGAGACGTACATCCCTCGTCGGCAACGATCGACATCGGCACTTCTATTACCAGCCAGTAACTGGTTACCACATGCTCACACACTCACGTAATAATTAATTTTTTGTTCTTTTCTATATTACAATACTGACCATTTTTTTTTTTTTTTTTTTTTTTTTTTTTTTTGAAGCAATTTTCTCATGAGAACAGTAATAGGAAAAAGTGACAGTATTAATAATTTTCCAATCGGATCACCAAAGCTACTTTTAGCAATTACGAATTACCCTATTCAGTGTGTATATTGAGTTAGTGGATTCATTCGGCCGTCTCTCCAATTCTAGTGGAAGGTTTCCGCTCGCAATATTGCTGTTCTTAAAAAATAATTAAAAATTTTCACGGCTTTTCACCACATGTCCATTGTTTTCAGTAAATACCAGGTCGGAATTTTTTTCAGTTAAATCATTTTTCAAATAGTCGTACTACAAGAATTCGTTTCGACAATGAGAATTATCACTATTCGAATTAACGGAAAAATATTGTAACCTAGTCTAAAACAATAAACATGTTGTTTTTTCCCCTCTAAACGGCTCATTTCGGATTATGGCATAAATGTTATTCCTTTTTTCCCTATTACAGTTATATTTCTCTATTCAACCATTCCTTCCTCTTGTCCATGGTTTTCAAGATACTTCCCCTCTTTGAGTAGTCCACGAGCTTTGCGATTTATTCGAATTATCATAGTCTCTTTCCTTCATTACTCTCTAATTACCTGCATTTACGGAATTCTTACCTGTTTTCACCAATAATCATTTTATTTGTGACGCTGATTGACTTTTTCAAATAAACATATTTTGCCCTTTCTGCTCCGTTACAATTATTCGCCATTTCTACTGCACTTCTGTTATGCTTGCCCGCAAATTGTTTCTATTTTCTACCCTTAAAGGAGGTTTAAAAATATAACGTTTTTGTTCTTTTTCTTTGGATCATGTCTGTGAACCTGTCTAGAAAGAAAATAAGAATAAAAAAATAAAAACGCTTTTTTGTCAATTAAAACCTTTTACGTATCGAAAAGGGAAACGGAACAATTTCTTTTGAGGGAATAAAAGTGCAATTTTGTTCGATGTATAAAAAACAAAAAAAAAAGTAGCCTTTGAATGCATCATTACATACCAAGTCGGCTTTAGAGACAAGAACTGTTTTAATTTCATTTCCAACTCCCAATCGAATCAATGGGTAATAAAAGCCGAAAAAAAAAAAAAAACAAACCAAAAATCATCCGACGCGATTAAATAAAAAATGGCCTGCTACGTTGTATTAATGAATATGAAGAGAATGTAGATGCCACTCGATTAAGAAGAATACGAGTAAAAACATGAACATTCAGTTAATAAATAAAAAGGCAGTAGAGCAAGAAAAAAAAAACGACGCTTAACTACGGGTCGCGAAGTCGCCCCCAGATATATACGCAAGCTCTGAAATTGAACATTGGTTATACCAGAGTAATCTGGGAAAGTAAAGGCGGTCGAGAGAAAGAAACTGCCCCGAATATTCTTTTCAGATTCAAATTAAGCTTAGTGCATCGTGAACCGTAACAATCCTCGACACCGATAAAACCAAAGCTGGGTAGGAAGATTCGGTTGAATGAATAAAAGTAAAATCTGTTGGAACAAGAAGGATCTTATACTCTCTATCTCCGATCCCCTTTAGAATCTGAGTAGGTGATCTAAGCTCATGTAGTTGGGTCAGTGCTGCCACAGAGCCCATTTAAAAAAAAAAAAAAAGGATCTGACTGGGATCTAGCAAGGTTTCTTTTTTCATAAACGGAAAAGAGTTAAAAACTGGAATTTCAGTGAAACAGAAGGCATGATTGACAGGATTTACTTTACCTTTACAAGTTGTAACCTAAATCAAATACTAAATAACGGCACAACGACAAATTGTAGAGCAAAAAAATTAAATTATGTGCGCGGTTAAAGTTGCGGGATTAATGAAAATTTTTGGAATTCGTCAAACACGATTTAGAGCTTCGAGGTAGCAATTCATTTCATATTTTGATATGTATTATATATAGTTCTTTATTATTAATGACGGATTTATGCGGGCAATTTAATTAGAAAGTGGACCGACATCCAGTCAGGGCGCGGTGATCATGTTTACCAAGACGACAGTCTCGAAACATGTTTTCTGTTCTTTAAGTAAAATCATTCGTACGTAGTTCTCAAGAGCGATTAATTTTTTGTCATAATGTGTACGCAGTCTCGACCATTAAATTAAGAGACCACTTAAAAACTTAAGACGCGAACAGTCAACAACAGCCGTTTCATCTTCAAACTGCGCGGTTAACTTTTCCCAGTAAAGTATAATTTTTCTATACGTTGTTCCTAATTTTCCAGCGATCACAGATGAAACCATCATCAGTGTAAAAAACCAAAGGAAAAAGCAACTAAATTCTCTTAACATTTACAACAAAGTGTTATTTCGTCTTCGGTTTTTTCCAATTTTACTGCTTTCAAATGTTCGCTTTTATTTCGAAACTCCGATGACCGCTTATTTTCAAATATACCAGTTGCCGAAAGTAGTTTAGCAATTTATTCATAGTTAATTTAAAGGAACAAAAAAATCGAATCTACCGCTGAAAGTAGACAGCATCTAAACGAAAACATTTGCGAACAACTGAGCGTTACTTTTGTTTATGTCATCTTAGTGTGCTGCTTATGCAAGTACTATGGCATTTCATTCGCTCTTTTAGTACAGTCCGGGCAGTTACTTTAACCTCTACGCATCCTTTTTGGTAATTTTCGTGTTGCTTATCTTAAAATCGATGTAAGAAAAACGAGGTCGATAATACAGCCCGTGCAACTAGCCAGACAGAAGGGAACTAAAGGTAAGGAAGAAATAGAGAAGAAAAGTCCTACAGGAAAGCTCTCATGTCTTGCTCTAAACGTTTTACCGGTTTACAATAGACCATATCCATATAAAACTGTGTGCGACATAGCCAACATAAAAAAGGAAACTCCATCCAAGAGACTGCGACTGTTGAGCAGTGCCCATAAAAAATGCCCAGCTGACAACATCGCCGCGACTGCAGAGCAATGCCTGCAGTGTCCGTCCAGAAAAGCAAAATACTTGGTTATCCCAGCATTCAAACGGCAACGGCAGACGACACGCTTTTAATGCATCAAGGATAAAAAGAAGAGCAACTCTAAATCAGAGGGGAGCGGCATGACCACTAAAATATGGCACAGAATTCATACTGGCCTAGCAAGATACACATTAGTGATGGGTTTTACAGTTCTTTTTACGGATCAGTTCACTATAAAGAACTGATTTAAAGATCCGGTTCCCAAAGAACCGATTGTTTTCGAAAATCTTTTAGATCTACATGTAAACAAATCTTACTATATACTAAGCAACTGTGCAATCGTTTTTATTTTGTCTGTCCGGACTATATCTTCCGAACCGAATGCGATAAAAGCGTGATTTCTGTTATCATTTTTATTTCGTCTGTCTGGACTATTCGCTCCTGCTCATTCTGTTCATTTGTGTTTCACTCGAAACAGTTCATACAGTGTTCGCTTCGGCGGCACATATACTAAAATTGGAACGATACCGAGTTCATGCAGAATCAGTTCTTTCAGTTCTTTTCCATGAATCAGTTCTTTCAGTTCTTTTCCATGAATCAGTTCTTTCAGTTCTTTTCCTTCACGCACTACACATCACCTTGACCCAGTATTTAATTGAAGTTTACAACACTGCTTTACATTCGGCTAAAGAGAACACAATTTCGCACTGGAGAAATATACGTTTTTACTGGAAAAAACGGAATTTTTTTCATTGAAAATGCTGAACATCGAAATTTTCGAAAAAGATACGAACGAGCGTATTTGAAGAGAGGGCGAATTTGAATTTGCATAATTAGTATTGAACTGGCCCAGTATTCTCCTTAGATCCATTAGGCTTAGTACCATTATGGAAAGCTTAACTTCACAATCCATGATACCTTATCAAGGGTGTGGGACCTACTTTACTTTACTTTTATAATTAGTATTTTAATGGTATAAGAATAAAAGAAAAAAAAGACATATCGTAATTTTCTCATTTATTCTACGAAGTTTTTTTCTTTTTTTGACCCGGTTTTTCGTCTTATCGCCAGTTTGATCTCGCAACTGCAAATATTACAAATGTTTATTTAATCTGATTCATTTAGTCGTCACATCTATTCTGTATTGTTGACTTTTCTCAATTTCTACACTAAGCAGGATTGGTGAGATGCTGGATTTGCCAATATCCGATTTGCCGGAGGGCCTTCTTTTTCTTAGACGATTCTTCTTTTAACCATCTTCCATTATGAAAATGGTCTCGATACTTGTAACAACTGAACGTTACTTTGGTTCATTTTTTTAAGCCGAAGTTTTAACTACATCAACGATTTTTCAACTCTTTTTCAATATTTCTAAATGCTGTCTCACATAAATTATATCGATTCGTTAAATCCGTAAACAGCTTGACAAGTAAACCTCTTCCTTTCTTCGTCTCTTTGTCCTACATATTAAGCTCACTGACAAAAAATTTCTTCTTGATTTCTATCCGTTCTTAAGAGACCTTCGTCGCTTTTAATCCAGCCTATTGTCCTGTTATATCTACTATTAGCGTATTTCTACATTCTGCTCGTGCGATTTTGGCGTTATTCCCGTTTCGACGGAATAAAACGAGAAATTTTCAACGTTAACGGAAATAATTAAATACGAAGTAATTAACACGCGCAAAAACATATTTCGTTTCCAATAATGAAAATTTATCCGAAAAAAAAAACAAAAACGAAATGACCTAAATACATCAGTTATGTTGAGAAAATTAGTATAATACAGTCTCAGTCGACACTTTAAATGGTGCGAGAAAATTAACCCGATGACAGCGAACACACTTTGATATTTCGAATTATTGAGTACTGACAAAAGTAGTACGCAAATCCGAAATAATTAATCGGAAATTAGCCGAGAAATAAGTTAAAAAATACACGCTGATGCAAGTTTTCTAAACTGTATCGTATATCTATCTAGAGGAGCCACTTGCTGCCGGCTTGATAATTATTTTGAACCGAACGATGAAATCGCATAGAAATTGTCACGTCTTTTTGAAGCATAATTTTTTTATTTTTTTAAATTTTTATGGGTTTTTCAGCGAGGTCACATTAGGTCTGCAAGAAATGGACAAGGGGAGAAAGTAAATTCTTACGCATTTAAGGACAGAGGATAAAAAGTAATTCAAGGGCAGTAATAACAGAAACAGAAGGAAATGAAAGAATACAAGCAGCATTATAAGGAGAATAGAGATATCAAGTTTTAGTGTAGAAGAATAGAGAAGGACAATTGCTCATCAGAGAAGACTGCGCATTCAAATAAAATATGAGATCAGAGTCACAAGAAAGTAATTAGAAAAGGCATGAAAAGGACAAAATGCAGATGAAAAACGAAAAAAAATTATACAAGAAAGAGACTAAAAACGAATAACAGATATTTCGGAATGTTTAAAGGAGGGCGAGTATCAAGAAAACCGTGGATGAAGTTGAAGGAATAGAGAAGGCGACGGATTATAAACTAAAAAAGAATAAGATTTCAGCGATAATTTGGAACGAGCAACTGCGGAAAGAAGAACAACATTATGAGCTGAAAATGTGCCTAAAAATCTGCCCGAGGAAATTGAAGAACATCCGCCACCTCACCATAGAAATCTACGGAAGATCGATCTCGATCGCGTAAAAGGTTGAGATGGAATTTGAGAGAAGAAATTAGAATTACAACAAATAAAGTAATTCTGTCCAATCTGTCAATGTGTTATTACGAGAAAAATGCTAAAAAAAATCGCAGTTTTGCTAAGGAAAAAAAGGATAAAAAACAAATTTTTGTACATATAAAAAAAATATTAAAAATAACAGAGTGATAAATATTAGAGCGCCTAATTTTTTAGTTTTCTATGATTGATTCGAAGGGAAGATCTGCGGACTGGATTACTCCGTATTCTTAACGATAAACATTTTTTTAGCAATTAAGAAATCTCTTTTCTTTTCAAGTTAGCTGTTTTCTCGGGTAGAACCTGGTTCGAATTCCACGGCTGCCCATTGAAATTTTCAAAAAATTCACTTCCGTTGGCCTAGTATTAATCTTCTTTTTTTCCTCCTTGTTTTTTTATCGATCCAGTTCGGCGTGCTATGCCTTTCTTTGACAGAAAGCTATATACTTCTTTGCAATTCGTTATCGTCTGTTCTCCATTACTACTGTTACATTTGTCAAACAATGGACAAACTCTTGCTGACCGCTTTTTCTCCGACTTCGGCTTTTATTAATATGTGTGTTTTTTATTTAAAAATAAGCAATTTTTCAAAGTCAGCAAATCGTATGTTCGAAGAATAAATTTATTTTAAAAAATTGCCAAATTTAAAAGGAGTTAAAAATTTTATCGTTCTGTTTTTTGTGTTTTCCGGCAATGATATCGTCATTAGTAGTTATTTAAATTTTTTATGTAAACACTACCCAAATTTCAAAAAAAAAAGTGAAATAAGGGAGGTTTTCCAAAATTTTCGGACTTGAGACTAAAAATTGTTTCCGAAAAAAAAAAAAAAAAAAAAATTCCAATTTTCAGTGAAAGCGGCGTCTGTAAATTAGAATTTTTCCTAAAACCCGCTGTATATTGTGTAAATTTTTTCAGAATTTAAGATGTAGAAATGGATTTTAACGGATTTCGAAAAAACCGTAAACTCGCCAAAGCTGCAGCGGAGAAACTGCGTAAAGTTCGCAATTTAACACGAATATTAAAGTCGGGTGAAACATATATAATACATGCATTACGGAAACGTTTTACTTAAAAAAAACCTTAAAGCGGTATAAAAATGGGTTGAAAATTATTTTTGAAAAAATGTGATAAAAATGCGACATTTTTAGACCCGGCGAAATCTGTACTGAAAAATTTTCTATCAACAGTACCAATCCATCCTCTAAATTTGAATTTTTAGGAATGAAAATGGGTTTGACACCATTTTTAAAATTCTGCCGCGGCGGTCAAGAATAACGCCGGGTGAATAAAGCGTAAAATTTAACAGGAAAAGACTGGAGAGCTGGAATAGAGGACAATATTTTTTTAATAACTCTGAAATAGTGCAGAAATAGACTAAAACACGGAAAAATAAAAATAAACAAACGCGAATAATTCAGAATCGGTATATTTTATAAATCACATCTACAGTGCCGATATATATGATCTACGATTGTTTTAAGACAAGGTTAAACCCTAACGTCACAAAACTGAAAATCGCGTTGTTGTCAAAATTGACATCGTGTAAAATTTGAAGTTTCATCATAGGAACAGAAAACTTTTTAAATATTTGGGTCCTTAAAATTAGGGGAAAAAAAAAAGAAGGAATATAATAATTTTTTAAATCTATTATTCGGAAAAAATTAAAAACTTTTCAAAAATGATTCTCGTGAATAATAATAATAAGAAAATAAAATAATAAAGTTAAATAACTCGGTAACGACTAGGAAATTTTTCTTCATGGTCACTCATGATTTGTCTATGCATTTCGGCGCTTGCTGCTTAACTATTGTTTCTCCTATGGAGGGGTGGTACCTTGACTACATAGCAAATCAATCCTTTAGATGGTGTACTCATATGCAATCCTTACTATTGCAGCGTTTCTTTTGTCAAGAATTTTCAAATTCCTCGCAATCAGCGGTATTTATTATATCGCTTAGCACGTAGTCCGAAAATTGCAGTTTCCAATTTTGTGGACTATCATATATAATAAAATAATCTCAAATGTTTCTGATAAGGAGCTTTTTTTTTTTTTTTAATTCTTTAATAGCTAAATTGCACCTAACTGATGATAGTTATTTAGCAATTATTTTTAACATCTTGTGTGCATTAGGCTGCTAAAAAGGAAGTTTTATTAGAACTTTTAATTCAGACGAGATCCATCGATTTGATTCTATCAAGCCGCCGAACTTCTAGTGAATTGTCCAGTAACGCAAGTGCCATGTTGTTCGAGTGCGTTTCTAATCGGTAGGCATACTTCTTTGCGTTGTCGAATGATTACTTCTTGAACACACTTTATTCCGAGGTCTTTGTGAAGTGTTAATAAGCTGGTAATGTACCATGGGGCATTTACAACCATCCGAGGATTTTGTTTTGGATCCGTTGTATGATTGCCATGTTACTCTTTTTAGAACAGCCCCATAGCCGGGGGGGGGGGGGGCAGCTGTAACGCCAAACTGGCTTTAAAATCTGATTATAAACTAGTAGTTTATTTTCAGCAGATAATTCTGACTTTTTGTTTAATAGCCAGTATAATTGTCTTAAATATTTAATTCGGTCCGTTTTACTGTGTTATATGTTTCTTCCATGTTAGACGTTGATCAGTAGCCAATATAATTGTCTTAAGTTTATACTTAATTCGGTCCGTTTTACTGTTATATGTTTCTTCCATGGTAGGCGTTGATCAAGGTATACACCTAGATATTTCATATCAGTTTTTCGCGGTATTGCGACATTGTTCAGGACTACGTCTTCCGTCGCATCAATTTTTCTATTAGTGAAGATTACTCGCGCTGATTTACTTTCATTGGTTTTGATTTTCCACAAGTTGAGCCATGGCGAAATTTCAGTAACCGCTGCTTGGATGGTATTGCGCGCTTTAGCAGGACATACATACGTCGGAGCAAATGGGGAGCTATTTGATTTCGAAATATTCTCGAAATTTGTGGGGTTCTGAGTTAGCGAAATAAATCAGTACCAAACTTGTAAAAACGTTAAGCATAATATTATAATTGCGAAAAATAATATTTTCATAAATTTATGGTGTATATGAAAACAATTATAATATGTGTATAATTAAAAAGAAATATTTCGAGAAAATTCAATATTTTTATAAATATCGAACCAAACCTATCTTTTAGCGCAATTTTTTGCACAAGTGAATTTAAATTAAAATGTTGACAACTTCGCTATCGTAAAAACGAAGAAAATGTGATGTTGCGCCTGATCGTATAATCATAAACCCCATAAATGTCGGGAATATTTCGAAACGAAAGGCTCCTTGTTGGAAACATTTTGTAGATGCTTCTTTATTCCTATCCACTCGGATTTTTTTTGACGTTTTGATTTTGATGTTCTGTTTTTAGTTGGAAAAAGAAGTAAATCTTATTTTATTTATTTATTTTTTTAGACACGCCCAGCAAGGGCCTATACATCCAGAAGTAGAAAGAAGGAAAATTAGTCGTCTCTTAAATACTGATTCGGATATCGACAATATAGAAATAAGAACTACTAGCGTTGGAATGACGGGCGATGGGGAAAAACAGAATATAAAATGCGCATTTTTAGATGTAGAGAGCTTGAGTTTCAACAGATAAGAATACAGAACACAACGCTAAGAGATTAACCTTGAAAGGAGATGCTATTAGAATTACAGATATCGTTGCTTTATTTAGATGAAGAGGGAAATTTGCAGAGGAAATAAAGGAAACAAGAAGAGAAAGTAATAAAGAACAATGATTAAGATAAAGACGAGTGTAGTAGGAGAAAAAACAACAAAACGAGTAAGTGAAGCAAACTGAAAGAAGATAGGTTGAGCAGAAAGAACAACCGCTACAAATATATGAAATGTAAATATGGCTGACAACTAAAATGGAACTTTTTAAACATACGATTAGAACATGCATTCCATTAGAAGAAAGAAACAAGATCAAGCAATAATCCGAGCCAAAGAATCTGCCTTCTCATTACCTGTGAAAGTGTAAATGGGAGCCCACGCAGAAAATCAACATAGACGGAGTAACGAAGAAAAAAATACAGCGTATGCGAAGAATGATAAAATCAAATGAGCGATTATTATAAAAGAGCGAGCAAATGAAGGATACTTACACGGAATCAGAAATGATTAAATAATTAGGTAAAAAAGACTACCAGAGGAAATGCAGGATAGTTATTAATTTTTAAAGACAGAACACGGGAAGAAGGAAGACGGAATAATATTGGCAAAAGTTGAGATCTAGAAGGATAAAAAAAGCTCCAATACCAGCTCGTCAGTGAACATAGTTGCATGTAAAGGAAATTTGGAATTGATAGTACTGCAGGTTTAACAACTAAGTGAAGGTAGAAAAAAACAAAAAAACAAACTTTAAGACGGTATCGGAAAAGTCGAAGGAAAAATTATATAAGTCGTATTTACCGTAAGGATGGCCGATTAATGAAAGTATAGTTTTATTTTTATGCTGCTTGATCGCGTACATCGCACTTGCGTTTGTACCATACTTAATACCGCGTTACTAACGCTAAATTTACCACCTGCTGCAAATTAGTAAAAATGTAACGTAATTAGCCATTGAAAAAATCACCATTATCACTGCCGTGTACCATCGTCCACCAACAGGCGAGTAACGGAACTCTGATGCTACTACACCAACGGCAGAATGTCAACGATATAAGTGGCGTAGCAAATTGCGTTACACGATAAGGATCTGTTCGGTTTTTGTTTCGTTCTTTTCTGGAAGCGTCATCTAACCCAGCCGAAGTGAATTTTTAGAACTAGTAGTATGCGTTAGCGGGATATTCTACGGTAGCTGGAGATTTCTTCGTTCAGGTAAGGGGGAAAAAATTGAAATCAATCATCGGCAGCTTAACGCTTCGCCGTGAGACTAATCTTATACGGAAAGCAGCCTGCGAGCGGGGCTGTTCGATCGACTACGAAAGTACTTAGTTTTTCACTTGACCCGGCACAAGGGAAATTTTTGTAAGTTTAAATGTGCCAATTCGAGAATAAACAAAACACCGCTAGCTAACGAATTGTGCCACGGTAGCCAGCCAGAGCGAAAGTAGTTCAGTATCTAATAAAATATAGAGAATAGTTTATATGAAATGCCGACTAAAAGATTTACTCTGAACATTTAATAAAAATGTACGAAAAAGTAAAAAATAATTACTCTCAATACAAAGATTAGATTACAAAATTAAAAAGATCACATTTATCGTTAGGATAAGTATAAAAATAAATTATGATGTAGTAGATATTTCCACGACAATATGTAAAGGTATAGGTAGCGCAGCAGCCTAGTGGTTAAGGTGCTTGGCTACTAAATCAGAGGACATGGGTTCGAGACTTGTCTCGTTCGGATACGAATCGCTCCGAAGCTTACCTAGCCTGAAATAATTCCAGAGAAATCTGGGGGAAAATAAAGGCAGCCGAGAGAAAGAAACTGGCCCCAGTATTCTCATCAGATCCATTAGGCTTAGAATACACTATGGACCTTAACTTCACAATCCGCGAAGCTCTGCTACAATTGCTTCACTATTACTTGTATGTATAGGTATAATTTATAATGTTAGAACGTATAAATATAATTGGTCATCAAGTAGCTTGACGAAGGAAATCGATGTAATTAAAAATAAATACATACATATATATATATTATATATTTAAAACAGAAAAACAATTAAGAAGGGCGATGCGCTTATTTCCTATATGAGTGAAGTTATTGGAAACATCATTGCGGTTCTTAATTATTGTTGCAATTGAAAATTTTTTGTTAATTAAGAATAATCATAATACCTCTCTTTTTAAGGGTATATTTTATTGAGAAATATTCTGTATCGAGTAATTATTTTTTAAGTATATTATTATTAAATTTAAAAGAGTAACCCTTAAAATTTCTCTCTTTTTTAAAAAAGAAAAAAAAAAATAGAAGAAGAGAAACGTATTTTGTTTCAGAATTTTTAGTGTAAATATTTTGAGTGATAACACAGACAGACCAACCCGGAATGATTCTACTATTTGTCCTCTATGATGCTGCTCAGTATTTGTAAATTTTTCAAATACACCTTTATTCGAAACTGCAATTCTAAGTAACGTCGATAATATTTTAATTTTTTGTCTTATAGTCTTATTAAATATTCATTATTTTTTTTTTTTTAATTTTTCAAGTCAATCGCGCTTATTATTTTACTGAAAATTTCTTCCAAAGAACCCCTTTTCTTCTAACGTTTATTCTAATGGATACATATACTGAATGTCCGATTGATTGAATATCGCTATATGACTGACATGAACGACGAATCATTAAAAGCCGTCTAAATTAGCAAAAGTTACGCACGAACAAAAAGAAAAAGAAACGGTACCAGAAAAAAGGTATAACGTATATGGGGAACGAACGTTGTGACATTCGCTTTTGGAGAAGTTGGTAAAAATATAGAGATGCATACACATTAACGGGAAACTTTTAAAATTATTATTCCGAATAATTAATATTAGGACGGCTCTATTCGTTTCCGTGAAAGAACGAAATTAGTAAAGGATTATTATGTATTCTTTCCCTTTCCTCTCCTTCGGTCATCCAGGCGTTTGATACATTTTTGTAGTCCACCGCACAACTCCTAAAAAATTCGATTCTTAAGTGTCCATGTTGACAAACCCAATTAATTAAAAAAAAAAAAAAAAAAGAAAATCAGAATGAAAATTAAAGGTGCCTATAATTAATTGCCTATGTCCATTTAACAAAGAAAGGGGAACAGAGCTGAACCGGCTATACACTGCGTTCTTCTTGGCCAGTGTATTTGCCTTTTTAGACACAAAGCTAGACGATTATTCCATTAATCTTTCTCGTCTAGTTCTTTTATTATTTCATAATTAAAGATGGGATTTCCGAGTGGCAGCTTTTTATCGTCATTTTAATATTTCGTTCGACACGTGCGACGTATATGGATTACACGGTGTCGTAGCAAATCAGAAACGTCGCGTGGCGATTAAGCGTTGAAAATGCTCTGGATGGCGAGGAGTCGGCTCTCAGTTCGTGTTGCGAAAACAAATTGCTCGGCTAGGTAATTTTAATAGGAGACGCGGCGCGCTAGGTGAGAGAGGCATGCGAGACGTAATTGTCGAGGAGTGAATTTGTCGTTCTTTAATGGTCGGCAAAACAAACAGGCAGATTAAATTAGGTGTAACGTCTAACAAACCGACACCGGACGACGGTCCGATTAATGTGCAGCCAGCGCTGGTAATTGTGTGTTCGGTAAATGCAGCGCTGGCCAGTATCGCGCAGTCTAGCCTTTTCTGCGCGATATATTTACATTTGTCGAAAGACGAGCGATTATTCAATTAAACACGCAGCATATTTGGCCGACTTAAGGGGTCACTGCAGACCGCTGCCACTAATAATAAACGAAATTACATTTCCGTTTCGGTCCAAGACGACAGGAACCAGCTAAGGAAATTAGAAATTCTCTCTTGGTCCCCCTAAGTGGCTAAGCATCGAGCTGTGGTAATGCAATTTTAACGCAAATTTGCTAAAAACGGCGAGTGTGTGTGTGTGTGTGTGTGACATACGAACGTGTACAGCTTCACAAACATCCAGAAGTACGAAATTGCGCTTTTTATTACGTCGGAGAGTAGTTCAAAATGACTGATGGGTCGAGAAAAGAACGATGTAGCTGCAGTTTTGATTCCGAGTCGGTCGCTCAATTTAGAATTTCAACATAAGATGGCGAACGAAGCAGAGATTTCGCCTACTTTTCAAAATGCCCCGCTAAAATTAAAAAGACACAGGAGACTTGAAATAGCAGTAGAGCTTTTCGGTTCCCGACCAGTCGTGAGAATCGGTTCCAATTTGTCTAATAATGGGGTCGTACGCGATTATTATTGTTATCTCGAAACTGCGTTCACGATTTAAATAAAAATCGTTTTTCTAGTGTTTAGAGCTGGTTTTTTTTCTTTCCTTTTTTTTTTTTTTTTTTTTTTGGTTTTATGCAATATCCGCGGAATGAAAATTTTCTCCTAATGACATTTGAAATTGAAATGAAGTAAAGTAATATTTTTAAATAGTATTAAAAGGTTGTGTTGAGTGTACCAGACAGTCGCCGTCGTATCGGAGAATATTACACTTAATGGAGAACTTACTTTTAAACGATTTAAATCGAATCATCCGATAAAATTATCGGCCTGTTTGCCAACACTCAGTTCATTATAAAATTTCGGAATGTTTACGTACCAAGTAAAAATTTGAGCTAATGTGCGAAATTTATTTAACATATGAATTTTTTTACACATAAATATGGCAATTGTGTGCCTCGTATTTTGTTTCATTATTACACTAAATTTTGCTTAAAAATGACACATTACACCTCTAGAGCGTAATCGATACATATTTTTTATCCAATGCGCAAACGTCATAGAATTCAGTTTTAATGAATGAAAAAAATCCGATTTTTTTTTAACCTGCTTACTAGTTCAGTTATAATATGTTAAAAAACAATTTTTAAAATTCATGTTTCCAATTTAACGTAATATACAAAGGTATTAACAAAAACTGGCTACGAAACAAGATTTATTAAATTAATAATTAATATTAACACACCGACATGTTCCAGAGAGAACTGCTCCGTGATCATGGTGAAATATATACTAAAGTTAAAAGGAAACGATATAAACACACCGATTAACATATTGAAAAATCGATCTATTAAAAACGATATAAATGGTCGAAAAATACCACATACGTATAAGTGAAAAAGTAATAAATACAAAAATGTCAAATTATTAAGAAAATAAAAACAATGAAAAATCATAAATGAATGCATCAAAATTTTTGACTAAATGAACTTATATAAATCATATTTCAAGTTATTAAGTGTCCGTATGTTTAATGCAATATACCTATATTTATGATTATATACGAGAGAGGATCAATAAGTAACTTACACTCGTGCATAGTTTCTACCTAAATTAACGTACAACACCCCACTCCGGTTTCAATGAACCCGGTTTTCATTCTTTATCCCCTTGTGAAAGAATGAAACCGGGTATTTTATCTGGTTCGTTTACAGTGTTTGTTTGAAATGGAGCGTCATGTGAATAAGTCGCCCAAAACCTCGAGAGGCGAAGTGTAGTATGGTTTTTGCGAGCAAAAAATCATAATCCCACTGATAAAATTCATCGACAAATATGTGAAGTGTACGGCGATAAAGCAAGGTCGAGACCCTCGTGGTGTCCAAATGGTGCCCCGTATGTTCGAGGAAGAACGAGATTATGTGGAAGATGAAGCGCTGAGCGGTAATATTTTTTCTAGACCAAATAAGTTTGGGAACCGCTGGTCTAAATAAGTTGATTTTTTATCCAACTACACACTCCGTCTCCCTCGATCTTCAGTCGTGTTGTCCGTTTGCGGACGTCGTGACCAACCATCACGAACCATTGGGTCGGGAGACCCCACTTGATGTCATTTTTCTTTTTTGTTAATGATTTTCATTAGTTCCGATAGAGGAAGTTTCGCGACAGAATTTAAGTATGATTTTTATAAGTCTCGCCGGAGGTCACCCTTGATTCCTTAACAGAAGAATGTCCAAAGAGCTTTAAGCAGTTTTTTTTTAGATTGAAAGATTGTTCCGTTGTCCGTGATATTCTTAGGATGTGCCTGTAGCAATTCATTTCAACGCTTCGATTTTACGGCATGATGTCGCTATTACTCCCCAAGACTCTGAACCGTAACGAAATATTACCAACGTTTGTTCTCTTCAGTTGGCATGTTATTTGATGGTCTTTCGATATTATTTTTTTTGTAATTTTACCGAGAAGTTACATCGTTTATGCGTAAAACACATAAAACGGGCAATTTTACGCTATTACACTTGATAGAAGCACATCGCAGCCTTCCTCTATTAGAATATTTTTTAAGATAATTTTTTCATTTTCATATTCTGTAAACACAAAAAAAGGAAAAGACATTTTTTAATGTCTATCGCAATCCTGCGATAAATTTAGACAAAGTTGTAACTTAAAAAATTTTAAACATACAATTTTTATTCGTTACAGCGCTTATGGCTACCTTTTTCTTCTTCTTTGTTTTCCTTATAATGTTTACCACCAATTTAATTTATTATTATTCCACACCATGTTTACTAATTTCCTCGCGCGCCCGGGTTCCGCTTAAATTACCTATAACATGAGACCGAGTGTTTTCCCTCTATTTTTTCGCGCGGTACCGAAGTATATTCGTCTCTTTTTTCGTAATATTTCCCGGATAGTTAACTTTCTTCGCTTTAACAGAGTTTTTTTTTTTTCTTTTATAATCGATCGGTCACCTCTGAATCGAATTCTCAGCAGCCGACGATAGACCCGCAAAATTCAAATGATTCAGTCTGAGTTGCATTGTTGGCTGCCCGTATGTAAACGCTGCTAAAGTTTTAAATTCACATCAATGCTGTGACCGCGCAGTACGCTTTTTGGATTTATCGTGTAGTCGCTAATTTTGTTCTACACTTAACTCCCGCCTTTTTTTTCGTTTTGAATTTGTTAGGTTCTCTACGGGTCTAATTTCTTCGCTTAAAATTAATATTCTACTTCGAGAAAGACATTTTATTATCTCATATCCGAAAAAATTAATGAGGATAAATTAATAGCACCGTCAACTCCGGTCAATGTAACAGTTTAGGAGCACTATCGTTCGAAAGTACATAAAAGTGGAATATTATAAATAAATTTAAAATATATCTTTTGTCATTTAGCCGTTTTTTAATTATTTTTATCTAGATGTTTAGTAGTTTACTTCGGAAATACATTTATTTCTCGCCTTCCATAAATACGTTATGCTGAATATAGAAATACATGTATATATATGTCATAATAATTCAATGATTTCAAAAATCAGTTCCATTTAAATAAATAAAAGGTGTAAAAACAAGGGAAAAAACTGACCCCTATGTATATATATATATATATATATATATATATATCTATATCTATATATATATATATATATATACAGTGAGCCACAATAATATCCGGTCACCGATGTACCCAATGAATATACGTCAAAAACAAAGGAAAAAAATGCTTTACTGTTGAAACAAGTAACGAAAATAGGAAAATAAGTATTTCCTTAATATATTCTTAAAAAAAAAAAATCAAAAACATTAAAAAAACACAGCTTACGATATAAAAAACACAAAAATTACGAATTTTAAACGCCACATTAATATCCGGGCAGACGAAAAAATAAAATAAAGGAGCTCTCCAAATAACTGAATATCTACATCCTGGAAAAATTAATACTTCGTATGCTTTGGCATTCACGACCGCTTTCAACCTGCGCGGCGTTGAACAATATAATTTTTGTAGATAATCAAGTGGAATTTTCTGCTATTACTATTTTAGGCGACTTTTTAATTCATTACAGTTAGAAATCGGCTTTTCACGAATCCTCTTATTGAGGTAGTCTCGCGGGTTTTCTATGGGATTGCAATCCGGAGACTGTGGGTGTGTGGTAAGGATGTGTTACAATTATAGAGAATCCACTCTCGAGTTTTGTACGCTGTATGTTTTAGATCATTATCTTGATACAGGTAAAATGACTTCAAGATGCCCAATTTTTCAGCGCTTTGGCATAAATAGTGTCGTAAAATGTCGACATATAGATCGCTATTCATAGCACCATCAATGGTGACTAAAGATCCTACACCACTCGCCGCGAAACACTCCCGCACCTGTACATTTCCTCCGTCGTGTTTAATTAATGCAGTAAAAGTTTTTAATTCATATGTAGTATTCGGTTTAGGCCATACTTTCTGTTTTCCATCACTCCCAAAGACGTTCAACTTGGACTCATCAACAAAAATGCCGTTCTTCCAGAACTCCTTCGAATTAAATATTGTTCTGTGAAAGCGAGCTATTTTTTTATACTTGTAGAACTAATATAGGGTTTTCTGCGGGCAGTGCGGAAAAAGTACCCCATTTCTTTTATGGCCGGACGTACTGTTTCGGCTGAAATTTCTATCATTTCTCTCTCCCTCTCAGTGCCGTAGTTAGTTTCGGCGCAGTTACTTAGGATTTCTTTCTATTTCTCGCCGGATAAAACGCGTATCGTATTCTGTTAGCTTTTTTGGTTTCCCTTTTTGAGATTTCGAGTCGATGCGATTTTCCCTTTTGAAGCGATGAAGAGAACGTCATGCACCGTACTTTTCGGAATATTCAGTAGCTGTGCAGTCTTCCGTTCCGATTAAATCTTCTTCATTCTTCCAAATTACTAATTGACGCATTTCCCAAGACACGTATTTTTACTCGTTCGCGACATTTCACTGCACTAACACGCACTTTTTTAACAATTACCGTAACAGACGTACTGTTTAATTATAATTTACATTTTCGCGTAACGACTCGCCATACTGTGATGACTCATATCAGTACCGCGTCTTAGTTGATGCACTTGGGAAAAACCCACCAGTGTTTTACTGCACTTAGTTCTATGTGCCCGGATATTAATGTGGCGCTTAAAATTCGTAATTTTTGTGTTTTTTGTATCGTAAGACGTGTTTTTTTTAATGTTTTTGCTTTTTTTTTTGTTTTGAGAATATATTAAGGAGATACTTTTTTTTTTCTATTTTCGTTACTTGTTTCAACAGTAAAGCATTTTTTTCCTTTGTTTTTGACGTATATTCATTGGGTACATCGGTGACCGGATATTATTGTGGCTCACTGTAATATTCCTTTGTTCATTTAGTCATTTTGATCATTCCGGTTCGATGGAAAATATTCGAAAATGGCATACGGTTCGGAGGTATCTAAATGACATTTGAAGTAAAACACGAAACGATAGAAAGTTTTTGTTGCGATAGTTCTTAATGTAGAGATAAGAAGACACGATGTGTGAACTGATTAGACGGTTTTCAAGTAGTGATTAAATTCGGACGCGGGATAGGAAAGAGAAAGTTAAAATAAACTTACAGTGTACCATTAGCATTATTCTTTTGCTGACCGTAGGTGGTATTCCATTTGAGGCTATGCATAAATAAGCTCCCATATGCAAACGATTTACCGGCACCACGTTCAGTTCCGATCCTTCCACGCTTAATACTAAAACAGAACAAACGGAAACAAAATTATCGCCCAAACTTTAAAATTATCCTCTTCGACCGAAACTTTAAACAGCATCTAAAAATAATTACTGAAAAATATTTCTTTTTAATTTTCTTTTATTTCAGAGAAAGAAAAAAAAAAGAAATCAATGAATCTGATATTTATATAAAATTCGCGTACAACATGTATTCGTATTTCTTTTTGTCCCAGCACTTGTTAATAGTTCAATAGCGGTATCGATGATTACAGTGTTATGAAAATTTGAACACAGACTTCGGACCTGAAATGAATTGTCAATTTTAATTTGCTGCTGTTCCGGTGAAAGACCTTAAAATTGACGAGCCACAGTGCAAAATAATTATTACTTGCGGAGCCATCCGATTAAGATATCATTTAATATAGTCATATTATTATTATTATTATTATTAGTGGCACTGCGGTAGAATTTTTTTTTCATTTTCATTCTTTTGGGTCTTACCCAATGCGTAGAACTGTAAGTTATATTAGGAAAAGATTAGAATTTTTTTTTTTTTTTTGTTTTTTTTAACTATCTGTTACGATCAAGTAACTCTTTATTAATAATATGCCCATCACCTAACACGGAATGTATTTTGTTAGGCGATACAAACGAGTGTGGGACAGCTGGCTCAATGATTAAATCCTTACACATACTCAGTATTTAGAAGATTAGGTGTTTTACGATTTATTACACTTAAAGCGTCTAGTATTTGAGTATCGAGAAGTTTAATTGCTTCCGCATTAGCAAGGTGGAAAAGCCGTTTCTCTGCTGCTTGTCGAAATCTTTGATGGACATCATTGACAAATAGCATCTAATGATCGTGGTGAACATCATCGTTACGTGCCAATCTATGCACGTCGATCATTGCACGCAGAGGCGGCGTAAAGCGTGGGCGACGTGTACGGCCTCGCGGTCCAAGGGGCCTCGCGCCTTAAAGATCTATGCATTAGGTACTTAAAATCCATGTCCGCCACAAAAAAATTTTACTCGTTATAAAACGATAAATATAAAATTAGTAACTCTCCGAACCGTGAAACTTTTTTTTTTTTTTTTTTAATTTAATTTTAATAAAGTGAAATAGATAGATATCGCGAGATGGCAAAATTTGGATGTTGCTCGGTTAATTGTCGATTTATGCTCGTTTTGGGCCACCAGTAAACTAATCAAACATATAGATAAAAGCAACAATAAAGTTGTATTTGAAAACAATCAATTGTTCTTTTTTCTTTCGTTGTTTTATTATTATATTTCAGAAGCACCATGCCATCTAGTGGTATTTTTAACAAATGCTTTTGACCGGTTAATGACAGTTCAGATAATCGCCCATCTTATTTAGTCTAGCAACATTTGCTAGCGTTGCATTGCTATCGCGGCGAATCCCATTCGGCCAGAACTGGCGGGATTTCCCATTCCCGTATGTTTAGTTTATTTTCATGCTTCTCAACGGCTAGAAAGCCAATTAAAGTATCGCACACAGTTTTGTGCCTCATACGAATCTGTGTGTTATTATTTTGCCTTTCTGACAGTATTTGATGTGCGATTTATTGTTTGATAACAACTGATAGAGCTACTTCTTAAATAAATAGGTAGTCTATTTAATCGGTCCAGTTTATTGAACTAAAATTAATAAACGGTTTTTGTTTGAAGTCTGTAGTTGTCTGTCAACACTAAGTGATAAGGAAAGAGAACTCTTTCATGTTCGGAACTTTTAAGTTTCTTTTTTTTGATGTGAAGAAATTATCGGATTTCGTGCTGTCACTTAGACGACTGTAGAATATTTAACTAATACAATATGGGAGAGCTCGAAAAAAGGTGTCTTAAATACTCAAAAGGATACGACAATGGTGCAATACGACAGGCGTAAATGGTGGAGTTAAAACTCGAGTATTGAACATTAATCCTAGGGCATCTTTTACACTCTCCGGTTGTTATAGCTGAAATCTGCTGTTGGTAGACGCAACTAATTCTTCTGTGGTAGCAAAAACACTTTTTGGTTTTATTCAGAAAATTTATTTGCTATTTTCAAGTTCCAGCAAACGCTGGGAATTAATCAAAGGCAAATTAAAGCTTACTATGAAGCTTTTATCAGACCCAAGCCGGGAGAGCAGAATTGAAAGCTTAAAAAATGAAACTGAACAACCTGGCACACTCAATTATTGTGATTATTCGGTTTTAAACAAAATATTCAGTTTAGAATTTATATCATATCATTATATGTACGGTATGAGATATTATTTCGAGTTAATATCATAAGCAAATTATGACAATTTGTACATGCCTATTTAAGCATTGCTCTTGAACATTCGCGTACATTTTGTGACTGGGTCAAAGAATACTGACAAACTGGATTTGAAAAATGCTTGTCTGATGCTCGTCATTTTATTGAGAAAAACAGCTATGATCTACCGAAAGACTTTAAAAATAAAAGGGTAGCCAAAAAGAAGAAAAGGATGTTCGATTATGAAGGCGGCGATCAACCTAAACTCTCAATGGACGATATGAAACGGATTTTTTTGGAACACCACGATTGATTCTATAATAAGCGATATGGATTCAGGATTTATTTCTTTTAAATAATATTTTAAAAATGTTGGTTTTCTCTATGATCTAAACAAGTTAAAAAGTACATTCCTAACGAGCAATTATTTAAAAAAAACTGTCGAGATTTACACACTGTCCTGCGAGTGGGACAGAGCAGCAACTTCTAACCTCACGAATTGTACGAAGAATTAATAACAATGCTCCCAAATTTACCCAACTTCATTAAAGATGTGAAACATCTGCTACAATACATAACGGAAAATAGCTTGAAAGAAATTTACCCAAATAAATTTATATAGTCATTCGAATTTTGCTAACAATACCGGTAAAATGTCCGTTGAAGGGAGCTTTTCAAAATTGAAACTAATTAAAAATTATTTAAGAAATACAACGGGTCATTGAAAAATATTTTCAGCTTTGGCAGTTTTATCTATTGAAACAGTTACGGCATCTAAGCTGAATTACGATACCATTATTAAGGAATTATTCGGCACGGGTTAAAAGTCGGGAATTTCTGTTTCTTTAATTCATTTCTTTTATGTTTTGTCAAATAGTTTGCATTTTTAAGAATAAAAATTGAACAGTTGCAATAGTTTTCTGTTTTATAAAATCCGTCTTCGTACCCCACCAGGACCTCGCAAAATATACCTTGCCCACATGAAATTTAGGTCTTGCCCCGCCACTGATTGCACGTTGGATGACATTTTGTCTGGTTTGAATCAATGCTACGATTTGCAATCTTAGCGCATCCCCCCACAGTTGAAAGTCATACGTCCGAATCAGTTTAATTACTTACCGCTGTAGGAAACGCTTACACGAAACGTCCGTTGTAGAGAATTTCGACCTGTATACAGTTAACGCGCTTTTCCTTTCATCTGTTTAACTTTCATTCAAATGTGAATTTCCCGCGTTAGACACCTAATCGGATTCCAAGGTATCCGGATGATTCGGCTTTAGGAACACAACTTGATAAACTTGATAAACTAGATAAACTTTATGCTGCACATCGACTTTGCAATAGGCGTAAATGAAAGATCAGAAATTAAGACAATAGAGGAGGTTGAACTGTAACAGATCGCGACGACAAAATATACATATTCCACCCTGCTCGAGAATATCTGCGATTAGAAAAATTAGCCACCTGGCATTATACTAACAAGGAAAGTACACGAATTATCAGACGCCGATTTTGATATGTTGTAGAGTATCAAAAAATATTAGACACGTGTTTTGTTTTATCGGCCCGTATGCAGTTTCAAGGGGTGAAAACCACCCCTAAAGTTCACCGCCGAAAATCGTTTTTCCTAAATATCTCGTCTTCAACTCTTTATATTTTTTTATGAAACAAAATGGAAATTATTTCTCGTGCAAAGGACAAGTAATCCATTGTGATTTAAGCGGTGGGGTTGCATCCGCTATTTTCTAGGGACTGAAAACACCGTTTTTTGATCGTAATTACGGAATAAAAAATTATAAAATAACATAAAAAAATAAGAAAAATATTTTGTAACACACACAATTAAAAAGACGTGTTTCGGCATTTTTATGAAGTTCACCCTTAAAGGGGGGGTAAAGCACCCTTTACAAGAAACATCAATAAATACATGTATCCAGTAATCCAATTTCGTAAAAAATGTTGTATAAAATGGTTTTTGAGGTCACTGATTACGAATCTGTTATCAGTTTTTAAAAATTCAAATTATCCTGTGCTTTATAACCATACAGCTCCAAACCCCTAAAACCCAGACAGGCATTCAGCCTGAGTTTTTTTAAACCAACAAACCCCAAACTCCTAAACTTCAGACAGGCCAGAGGCCTGTGCGTTCTAATCATACACCTTCAAACCTCTAAACATCAGACAGGCCGATTGTCTATGACTAAACAACTCCTAAACTGCAGGCAGACGAAAGGCCTATTCACTGTGGTATACTGGAGAAAACCGTTCTTATAATTTACTTATTTAAAAAATTATCGGTACCGTTCAACACTTGTGTATTTATTTATTTCTTTAGCTATTTATTAATGGGAATCACTCTCTTCTTACGAAAATAATAATAACAAAAATAAATTAAGAAATGGCCAAAGTTAATTAGTAATATGATAATTTTTTTCTTTTTTAGAATGAACCTTAATACACTAGGAGAAATACATTCAATAAGTAAGTCAAAGCATTTATTACTAATTCTCACAATCAATAAACAGTAAACAGTTTTATTAATACTATTATAGATATAATTCGTACTGCTATCATGCTCAATAAATCTGCGAGAATCTGAAATATAATAATCAACATTTTGAAAAATAAACATCTTTAACTTTTAACATTGGCTCGTCGAGGAAGGTTATGTTCGCTCGTTATAACTTTAGTCAAAACAGTCCGTCCGCGGTTTGGGAGTTTGGGGTTTATCGGTTTAAAAACACGGGCCTTCGGACTGACTGGGGTTCAGGAGTTAGAGGTTTTTTGGTTTAAAAAAACACAGGCTGAATGCCTGTCTGAGTTTTAGGGGTTTCGGGCTGTATGGTTATAAAGCACAGGATAATTTGAATTTTCAAAAATTGATAACAGATTCGTAATCAGCGACCTCAAAAATCTTCGTATACAATTTTACATTTAAAATTTTTTTGACTTTTTTGTCCGCCATTTTGAATTAACAAAATCTGATGACGGATTCGTGATCAGCAACCTCAAAAGCCCTTTTATGCAAAATTTTTTACGAAATTGGATTACTCGATACATGTATTTATTGATGTTTCTTGTAAAGGGTGTTTTACCCCCTTTAAAAGTGAACTTTATGAAAATACCGAAACACGTCAACTTTATTTTTTTATTGTGCGTGTTAAAAAATGTTTTTCTTATTTTTTTAAATGTTATTTTATAATTTTTTATTCCGTAATTACGATCAAAAAAAGGTGTTTTCAGTCTCTAGAAAATAGCGGATGCAACCCCACCGCTTAAATCACAATGGATTACTACTTGTCTTTTGCACGAGAAATAATTTCCATTTTGTTTCATAAAAAAATATCGAGTTGAAGACGAGATATTTAGGAAAAACGATTTTCGGCGGTGAACTTTAGTGGTGGTTTTCACCCCATGAAACTGCATATGGGCCGATAAAACAAAACACGTGACAACTCGTGTACTTTCCTTGTAAGTCCGGTTTCGAAAACTAAACGTATAATAAGTTGGTTTCAGAAAAACGTGGATAATAACTCGAAGTTGCACTTCGGTCTCTGATATCCGATGGTGTTTAATACTTAAAGCGATGCGACAAAATCAACATTTTCCGCATAAATGTACAAGACGCGAAGCACGCGCTGGGAAAATGTGACGTTGAAATATTTTTTTTTTTTCCATCCGAGTCTCGATTGACCAAATAAAAGAGGAGGGAAATTAATAAAACAAGGGCAGCTGAAAATTTTCCGAAATTTGAAACCCGGAAGTAAATTCAGCGACTCCTATTACGAAGATGAGATACTCTCTTCACAGATGGCCGCAGAAAAGCCCGGGAAGCGTGATTCTTGTTTCAGTATTTCAAGTCGCCTTTTTTTTTAGAAATTTTTTCCGTTCCACCCGCCGGTCGAAGTCTGCGAACACAAACTTTTTCTAAAAGTGCACTGAAATATTGTACATCTTTTGATCTACTCAAAACATTCAGCTGAATATTTAGTTTCGAACTAGACCACTTGTTTTCGTAATAATTTCACCGGGCAAGATTATATCGCGAAAGAAATTTAAAATTCTTATTCATTTTCACATTTCGGATAGAGTCCTTCAAATAAATCGAATTAGTGCGTTTTCCGTTTTTTTTTTGCTTTTTTAAAAATCAACCCGTGTTTTAAAAATAAATTAAAAGGAAAAAGGAGACAGAATAAATACATAAAACGCGGATAAAACTCAAAATGAAAATTCGTGTACTTAGTGGTTCTCGTTTCTTCGAAACCATTATAACGCTTTCGTCTCGGTAAAAGTGTTCAATGTGATACAGCATGGATGAGGTGGCAAATTGAAAATATTAGAAGCGCGTATCAAATCGCATCGTTCAGTTTAATGTTAAACGAAAAGCATAATTATATTGTTTTTTTTTGTTTTTTTTTTTTTTTTTTTTTTTTTTGGTTTAATAATAGAAAGTTGCGAAATTTCGTCAAGCTTAAATTAAAAGTAAAAAAAAAAAAAAAATAGAAAGAAAAATATCGCAGTAACTAGTTCAAGATATTGATTAATGGGATTACGATTTTTGAAGGATGAAATCGTCCCTATTGATCGGATTTTGAACAGAGGAAATCTTGTCCGTTTAGATTTTAAACCCCCCTGCGTACTAATGAATTTAATTTCAGAAGCACAAAGTGATACCTGTTAGCGGAACTGTATGATTCAGTTTTACAAAGAATTGCTGCTTCCGGAGTGCAAAATTATAGAAATTTTGCAAGGCAGTAAAGGTTCACCCGTTAATTTAAATAATCTGTTGTTAATAATTTACTACGGACAAGAATGTGCTGTAGCAGGTATGTCTCAGTCCCTAGAGCCGTTAAAATAAAAATTTAGTGTTTGACCAAAGTTTTGGACCAGTTCGGGTTTTAATTGTCGAAAGATTGTAAGAATAAAATCTGGAAAATATCGGCTGTAAAAAAAAAAAGATTTACAATACGCAGTCGGAAAATTTAAACTAAAAAAAGTAATCAGTATTCGTATTCGGCGTTTATACATTTTTCCTACAAAAATATAAACGTCTTAGAATATTTCTCGTATTTTGATATTTACGTTGCAAAATGTTTTCCGTATTCAAATCTGTTCATAAAACTATCGAAATGTAATACGACTTAAAATTTATACAAAAATAATTGTGCCTGTTCACGCGTCGTTGTCCAAAATCTTAAAAGCTATCAAAGATCAAAACGAAAAAAAAAATATTTTCAAACAACGCCGATTCGAACTTTTGATTGAAAAATTGGAAATGGTAGTTGTCAGTAAAAGGCAAACTTGCAACGTTTAATTTTATTATTTAAACATACATACAACTCGTATTAGGTACTATAGCGAAGCTACGAAGTACGGCCTTATGAAAAAATAGTTTCTTAATTTACACATATATATATATATATATATATATATATATAAACTCGACCATTTTGACCTCGCAAGGGGCTGTGCCCCTTGACCCCTCTTACTAACATTTCTATTTCTTTCTCTTCTATACTTTGTATAAAATGATCGAAATTTACAACGTAATTCTTACTGGCATCAACACACACAAAAAATAACATAATCACAAAAATCCTATCCTAACATTTAACTTTCATTATATAAAATTAATTCATTTTTTTGGTTTTATTTTTCGTTATATTTTCGTTACATATTTCGTTACATAATATTGTGACATTTGTAAAATAACAATCACAAAAATTCTATAAAATATAACAAACGTTACATAAAATTGGGACATTTTTTCGAATGGGGGGTAGCCTAAGAATTACGTTGTAATTAATATATATATATATATATATATGTAACTATATCTCCTTTACAATAGTTTATTGATGAGGAGGAGCTGCTTAAAAACCAGAGAGGGAGTTAAAAAAAAATCCTAAAGATTTTAATTTACGATAAATTCGTAAAAAATAGCTTTTAAATATTTGGAATTATTTTTAAAAAGACAACTTACATCTAATTATCTTTCAGATGAAGCTAGTAAGAATTATTTGTATTAAAATCCGACCTAATGCTTTTTAAGAGCCAAGTTACTAAGGTAACTGACTAAAATAATCTATACTGAAGAGCTGTGAGCTAGATATTTTTTATAAAATTTAAGGTAAAAAAAATAATAGTAAAGTAAACTTTTCTTAAAAGTCGGTTTGTTGTAGAGATTTCGCTCTGCGTCGCCGATAATTATCAAATCAAGTCATATGCTTAAAGATAAAGTTTTTAGCATGAGAAATAGTAAGGCTTAATAGAAAATTATGATAAATGCGGATTTAAGAAAATATTTATTAAGCATATTAACGAAATTATAAATAATATTCGGCAGCTGAATCCAAAAGAGACCTACTAGTAAAAGTATGCTATATATATATACATATACATATACATATACATATACATATACATATATATATATATATATATATATATATTAATATATGTGTGCGTGTATGAAAAAGTAATGAGAATTTTTTAATAATAGTTCATTATGAATTTTTACCAACTGGTCGCGCAGCCAATAAAGGGTGACGCTTACAAGTTTTACGCGATTTGCGTGAGGAAATCCGGAAAAAACCGCTTGAACTTGGAGTAACAACTCTTGTAGGCTTTGTACTACGACAACGCACTGGGTGCATATAGCTTATCTAACAGTTCGTGGTAGTATAACATCACTGTAATGCCACAACCACCCTATTCTACAAACATGGCGAACTTTTTCGTACTTCCCAAACTCAAAAAGGCATTCGAAGAACAACATTTTTCAACAACAAATTTGAGATATAGACGAAATCGCAGAGCGAGATACCATGCCTAAAAAGGCGTTCCAACGGTGTTTCTCAAAACTAACGTGTGGCAGAAGTGCATAATATCAAATGGACACTACTTCGAAGGTACCATGAAATAAACATTAAAGAGTAGAAATACCTTTTGAAAAAATTTAAAAATTCTCGCCACTGTTTTATATGATCACACCTCGCATATATGTTCGCATGTGATCAGCACGGCTATTTCGAGTCGTATAAGAAGCGTCTTAAAATTAAATTACACAGAATGTGTGTATTTTATAATTGGTGTCACCTTTGTTCCGTCGCTAGCATTTTAAATGATTACATTTTAATTAACAGTTTCTTAAAAAAATAAATTTAAGCTTATTCAATCGTATGCAAATGTTACCACGTCAGCATTGATTCTGCGATTCTTCCGTATATAAAATGTCAGGATTATTCTACACTTCATAAACAATAAAAAGCCCAAAATTTTATAGAGAAATCGTACGATAAGGAAGAAAAAAATGAAAAAGAACAAACAGCACAATCGCATTTTATCGGAAATCCGGAAAAATAACAAAGTCGAATTCGGCAGTAAAATTACCGGTGTGGGGTCGGCCATGTAGGCCTTAGTCGTCTTCATCCGGAAATGTGGTAATTGTTTCCGAATTGTTTTGTTTTATAAATATCGTAATTTGCGAGAGGGATTTATTTGTCCGAAATTATTGTATTGTCAGTCAGAATATCGCGGCGCTCGCAATGAAAAATGGAACGCGTTTTAACCAGCGGCGAAAGGGTGTAATGTTGATTAAAACAGACGGAAACTGTGCCGGTGTCTCGGTGAAAGAACAATAATTGAATTTGAAGTTACTCGCGTTAGCCGGAACAGCGGATATTTTTCGTTTACGATCCGCTTTTCGGACTATTTAAATATTTTTAATTTTCCAGATCGCTAATTACGATTAAAATTTTAATTAATTTCGAAGGAGGCGTGAAATTATGAATTTTTACGTCGCATTATGTTAATTTAAAAAGATTTATTCAGCAGTTTTAACAATGGAGACCGTCATTGTTGATGTCGAAAAAAACAACGAAAAACTAAAAAAACAAAAAAACAAAAACCGGAAAACTCTATCGCCAAATTAAAAATGAACTTTTCCGTTTAAATTTAAAACTCGAATAAAGAGTTCCAAATATCGCTACAATATGTATGTAAATTTCAAATTTCAAACATTATTATACTAACCGACAATTTTTTAACAGATTAATTTCGGAACAAATCAGATTAGTTCTATATAAGCATGCTGACGGGGTATTAATTAATCAAAATCAAGCGCGCAGTGAAGAAACGGTATTGAAGTAATAACAAATATTACAGAGTATTTATTGATGATTAAATTTTAAATGCTAACGCGTGTCGTGTCTAATAAATTTTTTATAATTAATATCAACAAATCAGTTTGTTCGAAATATTCTTCAGACTGATAGCACAATACTTCATACTTGAAAGGTGTCTCGATCGTAATCTCGATGAAATGGCGATAAATAAAGTCTCAATATTTGCCAACATTTTGTGTTTTTATGTTTTTCAAAAAAAAACAAATAAAAAAATAAAGGCCGAAATAAGAAAAAAATGATAAAAACGAATGATCCCATTAAGTTTTTCTTTTTCATCGTTATTTAAAAAAAAAAAAAACAACTAATTGACCTTTAAAAACTTTCTATATTTCATTTATTAAAACTGGAAAAAGAAAAAAATAATGAATTACAATCGCTCATTTTCCTGAAGAATAAAGAAGATCAAAATAAAAATAAAACGGAAAATTATTTAGAACCGTAAAGGTCAAAATTAACTAAAACTTTTCTTCCGGTCCTCATCTTTGCTCATATTTCTTGAGACTTCTGAACTGCAAAAATAAGTTTGCGACTTCTTCGTGGCGCCTACAGTATCTTAGCTACTCCAGACCGGGTAAATCACTGCTATCGCTTTCCATCTATTTCCTCAGTTTCTTTCATTACGTCTCGTATTCATCTGTTCGGTGTTTTAAAATTCGTCGTTCGCTAATAGTTTCTAATTTTCCAGCATCATCGCCTATCCTATTATTCTGTATCGTTCAATCATTTTTCTTATTCATATTTTATTTTTGCGATTATAATCTTTACCGTTAACGCCGAAAATAGTAATGATTCGAATTGAAATTACTGGGGTTAGTTCGTTTTAATCGAATTATTATTTGTCTTGATCGCAAATTATTAACCATCGTGCGAGTTTTTTTCTTTTTCCTTTTTATTGAGACCTACGTTCTGAAACAATTGGAAAGGAAACACTTAAATACTGATCCAGTAGCAGAACCCGACAGAATGGAGAAAGTTAAGAAAATATAGAAGGACAATAAGAGTTAGAAAGTCTGAGATATAACAGATTAGAATAGAGAATGGTGAGGGAGGGTCATTAAAAAAAAAAACAAAAAAAAAACAATAGGATCACAGATGGCCTCGTAATTATAGCAGTTTGGGGAGATTAAAACGAAAACGTGAGGAAGGTACTCAAAGAATAATGGAGACCACGGTGGAACAGCCTAGTGAAAAATTTAAACCAGGGGAGGTCAGCCAGATTAGTTTAGTTCCTTTTTTAGTCGTATTACGTAAAAGAATTGATCTTAGTGTGATGTGTTGTTACTCTGTCGAAACCTCATTAGATCGAAATGCTGTTAGGGCATAGCTATTTATTCCTCGGCATCGAAAACTAAATTTTCGTCACTTAAAGCGACTCATCATGATGCCTTATTATTAGCGGGTGGAAACGCGACATAAACTTATATTTCTTACGTCGTTCGGATCCGCGCCGTGCAACTCGACTGTTACGTAACCTGAGATCTCTTATAGGATGTACAATTATCGCTTAAAATGCATAGAAGACCACTGCCATCGTTTATTTTCTTCGATGAAACCAAAAACGGAATAGGACTTTGCAATCGAAAAATAAAGAAAGGCAATGGCCAAAAGGAATGGTGTCACCGGTAAAAAGAATTACCCGGCACTAACCAACTCTGATCCATATTTAAAGTTTCATCTCAATTCAATACATCTGCCGTTTGTCATTAAACCAACATCTTAATCTCTTTTATCTTCTTACAGGGCGTTCCTCGCCTACTTACCGACACTTTTTATTCAAAGAACCTTCGTATTTGCTACTGTTTCTGTACTATTCCGCACATTCTTCTTGAATGCTCCTTATCACTCCGAAATCTCTTGTCTGTTCCACCAACGCTACGATCTATCCTTTTCTGCACTGCTTATAGTATTTGAATTTCTAAAGGATGTCGGACTGACAACTAAATTGTAACGAAGCATATAATCTTATCATACTCATCACTAACCGGTACTGCTGGTCTTTGCAGCGGTTTATAGTATAGGATTTTGTAATTAAATAAGTAGGTAGAAAACGATTCTTTTTACTTTTCCGCCAATTATGAACAATATCGTTTAACTGCAAAAGAAACAATTTAGTCTATAAGAGGAAAAGCGTCAATGTCCCAATTGTATTGACCAAAATGTGTTGAAAATGTGTTTTTCACTTATTGTTTATGTTTATTGTACAGTAATTAATTTTTAACACCAATTTAAAACAATTACTTAATTTTCATTAAATACCCCGACGCGTTTCGAAGACCAAACTTCATGATCATGGAAGTAATGCAAATGTGCATAATATTTCATTTTCACATCTGTTCGACGGATATTTAGAGCTTTCTCTCAACCGGAAAATTAAAAGATCTGTGTCTATTATATTACAGGGTCTTCTCGATTTTGAACAGTTTTAGTCTATATCACACCTACACTTTATCTGAATTAGTAAACCCAGCTCGCGTACGTATACTTAAGTAAAAATGTACGATAAACCAACGTGCGTATGAAACGGAAACAAAAAGTGTACGGGTTAAGAACTGGAGGTGAAATTACTTTTTCATCTGGCATAATAAGTTTCATTAGGAAATAATAAAGTACACAATTCACACTATGAGTAAGCAGGTAAAAGATTTGTTTGTTAAGGGCAATGTTTCGCTGCAGCTACATAATTCATTGTCTCAGTTAAACAGTTCATTATTTTCATTTTAGTAGTCTGTTGTTCGGATGAAACGAATGATAAGGCAAAAAGCGAAGGAGCCAAGGACGACTAGAGGAGAAAATAATTCCCAAAAGAGGCAATTAAAAGTTAACACTGGTTGCACTCGTTGTGCAAGACCAGCCGGGTGCAGTAGAATTTTATCTTTATTTCGGAATTATTTATTCTTCATAGCTGCTACGGAATAATATTCAACTTTATCATTACGTCAGTAAATAAACTAGCACACAAGTTAACGTGACGAGATAAAGTACTGAAATATAGGGCACAATTTATATTTTATCATCGATGCACGGCCGCCCATTTTATGGAAATTTCTCTGGAAAATTTTTAATTATTTTTAAATATTCCGACGTTTTTTTTTTGTTTAGTTCGCTGTCGCAATTACCCTAAAAAGATAGAGTTCTTCGTTTTTATTTATTTTTTATTCTATTTTTATTCAATTGTCGATTGAAGACATTTATTTAACACTTTTTTTTCAGAATGCCAGTCACGAGCAATGTGACACACCAACTAAAAATTACGAATAACTAGGAGAAAGATTAAATTTTTATATATGCAAAAATTGAGGAAATTCTAAAGTAGAAACAATACCTAAGAAAGATTAAGGTGAAAGAATTTTTGGATTATAATAGAGAACGTTCTCTGCCCAAAATAAAAACCGTACAGATAAAAGTGACCCGCATATCGAATCCACGGTCAATACAGTGGAGAAACAAAGTAATATAAAATCGAAAACTACAATGAAAGCGGAGACAAACTGTATTCGACAAAAAATCATAAAAGGTACACTAATTAGACGGTAAACGGAGTAAGGATTAGAAAAGGAATGTATCAGACCATGGTTCGAAATGTGCTTTTTTTGATGGGGAAAGGATAAGTATAAATTTATTCTTAAACTGACAAAGCGAGCAAAGAGGTAGCTTCAAGTCCAAAGTTTTTATTTTATTTCACATTTTTGGTCTCATCAGCGGGGGGGGGGGGTACATAGAAACGACAAGAAAAGGAAAAAGTAAACTACATTTTAGTACAAATGGGACCAATTTGAGTAGAACGATAAAAGGTTGTTAATTATAGAGCGATTGGAAAGGATAATGTAATCAAATGAAAGTATAGAAAAGAGAAGGATGTGGCTTGTAAGTCACGAATTGGTTACTGAACAAAGAAAAGTGAAATAAAAAGAATGCGTAAGATTCGTTAATAAAAATTAAACGAAAGAAAGGAAGTTTAAAACGTTTACAATATGAAAAAGATGGAAAAACAAAATAATCTCCTACATTCTCATCGCTTTCAGAATTATTAGTAAAAAGGATGCGGTATGAAGGAAATGAGTAATGGTTAAATTCGCTAACAGCGATACTAGGTACTTGGTGAAGAAAATAAATAAGGATGTCATTAGCGAAAACCAGTGTGGAAACAAGAACAGACAGAGAAGCTAAACTAAGCGAGTAGAAGAGTAAGACTTCGATTCTTGAGAAGACCGCGGAATATGCATCCAGAGGAAGTGCGAGAAGGAGTGAAAAGACAGATCTGCTCCTTAAAAAGCATGATTTTAAGGCAGGTAAGCTAGACCAGAATGCCAACACTGCATTTTTTCTTTAAGAAATAGGAAACATTGTCGAAGGGTTGCGGGAGTGCTTACTCCCACCAGCTTAAACGGAACGGTTAAGGAGACGCTTAATGATATCCTTAAGTAAATGTTACGGACGCGACTGAACCGAAGGATGCTCTTACAAAACGGCAGCGTGATAGTCATGTTGAATATATCAAACGGGACCTTAAGACAAAGCCTGGCTCGATGCACTGGACCAGCCGCTCAAACATGTGACCCCTTCGACCAGCAAAACCCGTAGTCAAATGGAGACTGCGAATGAGGACCTAAAACGTTATACAAACACGGGTGTTGGTAACGAAATGTCGTCTATTGAGAAAGAATTGACAGAGGGCGGCTACATCTATCCCGCTTATTAGGATGCCTTCCTCTGCCGGCAACTTCCAGCGTGATATAGCGAACGAACTATACAGATCGGCGAGAAAGCGATATCGAACACGATGCGCCCAAGTGCTCAGCCTGAATGACCTCTAGCAGGCTGCCCTTATTGATATGCTACAGTACGTGCGTTGTAACAGCGGATAATGATAAACGCCTTCCGCAAATACGTGCGGACAATGCCTCTGAAGACTAAAATCGCCAACCTTGTGGCGGCGACTCTGCGACAGATATTAACGGAGCCGGGGGTGACTGCCCCGGGACACTTACCCGACCGATCGAGGTATTGAATTTTATAATCCTCGGGGTGCGGGAGGTGTTACGGAGGTTTAATATTAATTTGAATAGCGTTCATTCGCCGCTTAAAGCGTCCATTGTGGGGCGATTTAATACAACGTTAAAGGGTCGGATGTGGAAAGAGTTTACGGCTACCCGAAACGAACGATAACTGACGGTTTTGCAGGAGCTTACACGAAAATATAATACTAAACTACACCGAGTGATAGGGTTTGCGCCCGCGAATGTTACACCTAATGCGGAGATGGAGGCTGCGCGGAATTTAGCTAAAGCATGCGCTAAGGCTAACCCCCTTCCACTAAACGCTCCAGGTTTAAGATCGGCGATATTGTACACATCAGCAAAGTCAAGACTCTCCTAGAAAAGGGATATACTGCCAACTGGAGCAGCGAAATATTTACTATAAATAGCTTGCGTAGCACCCAGCCAACGACGTATACTTTAAAAGATCATGATGGAAAAACTCATCGTGGGCGCCTTTTAGGAAGAGGAACTGAAAAGGACCGCGTATCCGGACGTGTACTTGGTAGAACGCGTAGTTCACCGCAAAGGACGCAAGTCTCTTGTAAAATGGCTCGGCTTACTCGCTTCGGAGAATTCTGGTGTAGACAACGATAAAATTTTGAATATTTAGGATACGTGCGCGCATGCACAATGCCGTTACATATGAGTGGAATGTACTTGGCCGAAGGTAAGGACCGATGCGGTCTTCTGAAACCGGCGGGCTCCGCATCGTTTGACTTGGATTCTGACGGTAATTACAATTTCCAAGGAAAACGTTTACTACATATTGGTGCAGCGGCGACTGCAGCTGAGGCGATAGACGACGAAGTGGCGATTGGAAAATGGTTGCAGGAGGCCCTTGCTACCACCAGCCTAACAGGAGCGGTTAAGGAGATACTTAAAGATTGCCTTACTGTGCAGGGTAGTTGTGTGAATGCGCTAGGGAAGCGTCTAGTAAATTTTTCGGACGCAATTGGTCTGCAGGATGCTCTTATCAAACGTCAGCACGATAGCCATGTTGAAGATATCAAATGGGACTTACAGCAGCAAACGGCTGAAGACAAAGTCCGCCTCGATGCGTTAGACCGGACGCTCAAAAATGTGTCTGAGTCGACCAATAAACCCCATAGTCAAATGAAGAGTGCCATGGAAGGCCTAAAACGTTCTACAACCGCAATGATCGTTTAATAGCGGAGGGAGAGGGTTCCATAGGAAAAATAGAGAAAGTTATCACGGACGAAGATCGACACAGTAAAGAGTTGGAAAAAAAAGCTACAAACGGTTATTGCACAGAAAGCTGGGTATCCAAAAGAGTTTGAAGAAAAACTACAAAAGATTGGTTATTGCTGATAAGACTGCTCGTTGTAAACAACACTCTGATACCTCGCACACTATTGAAGAGACTACTATCCCTATCATAAAGAAAAAGATACATCTTCTTTCAATTTGATAAGGAAAACCGTATACCTAGTGGACGTTTAGTTTAGCTTTGCCGCTAATGTATACTTTAACGGTGGTTGTGGTGGTATGTATTAGTGTCTATTGCGCTGTAGGACGGTCTTGAGTACTGTGGTCGGGCTGGCTGAGAGGTGCCTGCAGGTTTTTTTTTTTTTTCTAAATGGGTTCGTCAACATGGACATTGGTCCAAGAACAGCGGAACAGAGAGAAAAGAGAGACTCAGATCCTTACACGATCAGAGCTAGCTGACAGAAAGGAATCAAGAGCTAGAATAACCGAAAGAGAATGAAGGGAGAGAATGAATGAAGCACAGTATGGAGCGGGAATACCGGATTGTAAGAGGAGGGAATAAAAAGAAGCTTGTTCAGTTGATAATTACGAATAACTGAACATTATATGATCGGGATCAGAAATACATTGATCGCCGGAAGGGTGCAATGGACAATAAGGAGAAGGCGGGAGAGAATGACGGCACAATGAGGAAGGGAGCAAACTATGAAGCGGAAAATCGCAGAGAGACTGGAACGGCGCATAGAAGGAAAGTTAATCTAGGGTATAGCGGAAGGTAGCTGGGACACAACCAGATGGCTAGGCGATAGTACAAACTACGAGTTGGTGAATAATAATAATAATAATTAATAATATGGCGTTTTAGCCATAACGGAGCATAACAGGAAATTATAATAAGTGTTGTAAGGTAATAAGTATAACCAAGAAGTTCAGGAAAATTCTCAGATGTTGTAGTAATAATAATAATAAAATAAAAGTTCGCATACGCAAAATATATAAATAATTTTAATATTTTTCTGGCCAACTATTTTTATAATTGCTGGCTAGTCCGTACTATTATGTAGAATAAGTTTTTAAAAAAGCATTCATTCTCATTCTATTCATTCTATTCGTTTTTTTCAAGATATTCATTCTAATTTTTATGTTTAACTCAGTCAAATTTATTATTTTATTTTTCACCGAATCCGTTATAAATTCGGTAGTAATTTTACAAGGATTAGTTATATTAAAAATATTTAGTTTATAACGTCAATTGGATGGTAAAACAAATGGAAGAAAAGTATATTGGTTACTTTCATCAATGCTTTACGCCCTTAGTAAATAATTCAGATTCAGCGGGGCACAGGCTATGGTAACTAGAGACACCTTCTGTAGTAAGTAGTCACTCGATCGTCTAAGGTGCTAGCCCTACCGACGAAGAAACGAAACCATAACCACGTGAGTTCTATACGTCCACGTCGTGCAGGGTGGAAATTTCCCCTTCGGCGGGCTTAGCGCTGACGAGGAAAGCTAAATCAGAACTCACATAGCTGATAGGAAAACGGAGGAGGGTTCTCTCGCCGAAAGAGTTCCTTCTAGCAAATACCGTTAAGTTTTTCTGCACAACAACAGCCGACTATCAGCAGCTCGCTCGTGACGCAAGTGTCCCAGTCGGAATAATGTTAGTCATTCCAGAGCAAATAGGCGAGTATCCGGCGCCTTAAAACCGGGTCCATTCGGCTAAGGGAGTAAACCCTAACAGAAAATCCTGCAGAAGGCAACGGGAAACCACTGCAGTATCCATCCCAAGAAAATAATCACTATGCAGGACAAAACCAAAACAATGGCCCCGAGTTTCCGGTGCTGCTCAGCAGCAGGGGTGCGAAGAATACCCGGAAGTAAAACTAGTGCTGCAGATGTGATTAATATAGGTACTTGGAACATACGAACCTTATATGAACCCGGAAAACTTGCAAATGTAATTCAGGAGATGCGCAGACTTAAGATCCATATACTCGGCCTAAGCGAAGTAAGATGGCCTGGAACTGGGAAAATCATATCTGATGATGTGGCTGTATATTTCTCAGGTGATAGAGATGGAAAACACCAGCGTGGGGTTCCCATAATGATTGACAAAATATGGTGCAATAGTGTTACTGCCTTCATACCATACTCTCTGATCGCGCACTATTGCTACGGCTTAAAGCACACCCAGTAGATATCAACATCATACAAGTTTTTATGCACCTACCTCTGAAGCACCAGAAGACGAACTGGAACTTTTTTATATGGACATAGAAACGGTATTTAAGAACTGTAAGAAGCACGAGGCTACATATCTAATAGGAGATCTCAATGAAAAAGTAGGGAATACAGTAACAAACAAAGTAACTGGGTCTTTCGGATTAGGTAGAAGAAATGACAGGGGAAATACCCTAGTGCAATTTTGCCAACAAAAGGAACTAACAATTACTAACACGTACTTCAAACTGCCACCTAGAAGGCTATATACCTGGAAATCGTCAAATGATACGATAGGAAAAATAATTCGAAATCAAATAGATTATATAATAGTAAACGCGCGCTTTAGAAATAGTATAATGGCAGTTAAGACTATGCCCAGTGCTGACGCAAAAACGGGCCATAATCTGCTGAAAGCTACAACACGAATAAAAGTAAAAAGAATTAAGAAGAGGCAAATGACAGGTATAGACCTACAGTTACTAGAAAATCGAGAAATTCAGGCAAAAGTGGAGCAAGAAGTTAACTACAAAATACAAGACATACGTGACACAGATGAAATAGAGAATAGGTGGAAACAAATAAGATGTGCAATTAACACTGCCACTAAGAAATACTTAACGAGGAAGAGAAACAGAAACCATAAAAAATGGATGACATTGGAAATATTAGAACTAATGGAACATAGGAGGAATAACAAAAATAATCCAGCCAAATATAAAGAAATTGATAAAGCAATTCGGAGAATTGGCTAGGCGCAAGATGCAAGGAGATCGAAGAATACCAAAGCAAGCATGATGAATTTAATGTGCATAAAAAAATAAGAGAAATAACACACAGTTGTAAAAAGAGACATATAACTGTTCTTAAGACGAATAGTGGCGAAATTATCACTGAACCAACTGCAAAGGTAAAAATCTGGGAAGAGTATATAAAAAATCTCTTTAACGATCAAGAAGAGGAACTAGTCCGACAAGAAATAACAGATACGTTGTTAATTTTAGAATCGGAGGTAGAAACTGCAATAAAGCAAGCCAAGGCAAGAAAAGCGGTAAGACCGGATAGCATAGAAGCGGAACTTCTGAAAATGCTGAGACCCGCAGCAATCAGGAAGATGACAAAATTCTTCAACTCTATCTACACTAGCCAAAAAATACCGCAAGAGTGGCTAGAATCCAGATTTATTGCCCTACCGAAAACCTCAAATGCATCCAAGTGCGATGACCATAGGCTGATAAGCCTTATGAGTCATGTCTTAAAAGTATTCTTACGCATAATCCATAGAAGAATAGTAAAAAAATGTGAAGAAAACATAAGGTGGAATCAGTTTAGATTCCGCAATGGCATGGGAACACGGGAAGCATTGTTTTGCATGCAAATGCTAATACAAAAATCTCTTGATTTCCAAAAACCAGTCTACATCTGTTATATTGATTTCAATAAGGCATTCGACAGAGTACAGCATGCAATATTAATGAAAGCTTTAGAAAGCGTAGGTATAGACGACGCAGATTTAAAAATACTACAATCCCTTTACAGAAATCAGCTCGCAACAGTGCAAATAGACGACCAACTGACTGGAACAATACCAATACGGAGAGGAGTCAGACAAGGCTGTGTGCTGTCACCGGTGATACTCGGAGATGATATTTTCACAGGCTTTAGAAGGACGGGACAAGGGAATAAAAATTGGAAGAGAAAACATTGCAGTGATACGCTTTGCAGATGATACTGCACTACTGGCAGATAACATAGAAGATCTGCAGGAGCTGCTGGATTCAGTTGCCCTGGAAAGTAATAGAATAGGGCTCAGTATAAACATTCAAAAAACTAAATTTATGATAGCCTCCAGACAAGCAATTACAAATAAAAAGCTGTCCTAAATGGTAGAGAAATTGAACGGGTGCGGAAGTACAAGTACCTAGGTTGCTGGATAACAGAAGATAATGACCCTAACACAGAAATAAGAACGCGCATCGAAATGGCCCGAGAAGTATTTATGAAGATGAAAAATGTATTATGCGATAGAAGATTAAAATTGGAGATTAAGATGTTATGTGTGGTCTGTGCTCTTATACGGTTGCGAAACCTGGACACTAAAAGCATATACTGGGAAAAGCGCATCTGGTCATTTGAAATGTGGTGCTACCGCCGGATTTGGAGGATACCATGGACCAGAAAGATGAAGAATGCGGAGGTGCTACGATTAATGAAGACGGATTTAGTATTAATGAATATAATTAAGGAACGGAAAACAAAATTCCTTGGACATTTCATGAGAGGACCAACTTATGATCTACTGCAGATAATAATGATGGGGACGATAGAAGGGAAAAGAGGACGAGGAAGAAGAAGGACTTGTTGGCTTCAAAATATCAAGGCGTGGACTGGAGTCACAAATGTACAACAATTGTTCCAGGCTGCAAGAGACCGGGACTCATTCCGCCAGTTGGTACGGACGATGAATGGTGATTAAGCTATACCCGAATCGGGGCGCACGAAGAAGAAGAAGAATGTCATTTAAGATTAACAATATTTCGACAATTAACGATTAAGTTTCGGAGAAGATATCCGCAATACAGCACATCAGCAGTTATTCAACAATACCGGCTAGTATATCCCGAAATAATCACAGAATTTGAATAATCAAATAAAACAGATTAAAAAATAAGTCCTATTATTATTTTATTTTATTTTATTTTATTTTTTGTATTGGTGTATGTATACGATAAATTGAATTATTAATTGTAATTGGTGTATAAATTGTGAAGTTCGTTTCTCTGAGCAGCTGCCAAATTTTTGTGGATCTTGTAGTTTCATATAATTAATAATAATAATAATTTTAATTGTAAAATAATTTGAAACATAAATACGAAATTGATTATTCTGAGAATTTTCCTTAGAGTGTATTTTTGAGTTTTATTTGGAAATTTGTAAATAAAAAAAAGAAAAATACAATTATATAACGTAACTAGTCAGTTAATTTGACTGGTTACGTAATAATAGTAATAATAAAATTGTGCTTTCAAAAAAAAAAAAAAGCATGCAACTCGCACAGCAAATTCTGCACTGATTTTCCTATTTTCTACCTACTCCACTGCTTACAAAGCGGTTTTGTAATTTCATCGTTAAAAATAAATAAAAATAAGAAATAACATCAATAGAAGGAAAAAATTAAGAAATATCTTCTAACTACTTTCATACTAGTGGAATTACATAACTATACACGTATATCTATTGATATAATATAATGGTGCAAAATTTTAAATTTACCATACCAATTCAAATGTTCACAGATATACTCGTAGATGTGCTAATACCCAAGTCGGCACCCACATATTCATTCACAGACTTATTCTCACTCATGTAACTCACTTACATATAACGATATTGAAGTAATATATAAATTATTAAAGCATCTGGATTAACCTACTAAATCCCTTATTTATACAAACTTAAAATAAGATAAGTGTAATAATCATAACAATACCACACCTAATTATTATAATAAATATGTAGTATGTATATTTCGATATTTTACATAAACCTGTTATAATTAAGGTACGCACGCGAAACAGGTAAGCTTAGGTATACATACATGAACCAATAGGTTATCAGCTGATTAATATCTAATTTGGGTGATGATATTGGCTCATGTTTATAATGCAACTTACAACATATATGTAAAAATCCGCCCATAAACCCTAATAGCATAGCAAGAACTTCAACAGCAATAACGTAATAACCATAAAATTAAAAGAAAAGAAGAAGAAGAATAACAATAAGAATAATAATACTATCGATAATAACAATTATAATAATCGAAATAGTATAAAAACGGCAAAAAAATAATAGTAAATTAAATGTAACTGAATGTAATTATAATTAGGGCCTGAAAGCTAGTCGGAAGAGGAAACTGAAAGTCGAAAATCAATAACTATCTTGTAATTTGTAGTATCATCTTTTTTAAATCAATTGAAATTTTAAAGACATTTATTGTATAATAAACGTTTAGTTAATGTTTATTAAGCCGAAACTAGAAGCAATTAAAGACTGAAAAATTGTTAGTTTATATCAGGTACCGTAGGTAATTTTCAAACCAAAATTTGAGAATACGGTCACAATCAAAACTCAAGAACCAAATATCTTATAAATTTTTAAAAGAAAGATGCAACATAATGTTTGGCAACGTTTGTTTAACATTCGAAGTTGTAATTAGTTTATGTTATTGTGTTTATTGAAATACTACCGGTAATCGTACGAACAAGAGAAGTAATTTGTATTCAGTTTTTAATGACTTAAAATAAACATGAAAAACTACATGGTTATTAGTATTATACTTTATAATTATGTATAAGTCGATTTCTGTTAAAATTTTTGTAATATTTAAAGGAGAAAATAATTAAAATTACACTAGAGCCAGGTTTATTCATAAAGACACGAAGAAGGCTTCTTGGAAGAAATTTTGTCTCTTCCTTTTCTAGAACTACTACTCTTTCACATATTTGGAGGATGGCTAGAGCTTTTAAATTCCCATCCTCTGAACGCCCTTCTTCTTCTAATGTATCCGAGGATAGCCTAGTATCCTTCATTGATTCTGTATCTCCTGCTTACGTTTCTGCATTTGATGAATTGTACTCCAGTATATTTCCGCAAAACTCTCCCTCCCACTTTCTCACTTCGGCTTTCAATTTTAATGAATTAAAATCTGCTCTATCCAAATATTTCAGCCCCACTCCGGGCCTTGACATCATACCTTATTTTGCTCTTAAAAATCTATCTGAACTATCCCCTAACTTCGTTCTCAATCTTTTTAATTCTTTCCATTGTTTCCATTCCTAAAAAAAAAGTTCTTCCTTACGCCCCATTTCCTTGGCATCCTGCATCAGAAAATTATTCGAAGGTATGTTGAACAAGCGTTTTGTCTGGTGGCTGGAACATTATAATGTGCTCTTTTTTTTTTTTAAATAATTTGTGGGTCCCACAAGGCAAATGCCCGTCTGTGGATTCCCAACATAATTATATCGTTTATTCACAAATATAATACATCTTAATGCTAACACATTATATTGATCTTATATCTATTACTTAATTATATTTTAGCTTTTATTTTCACTGAATTACATCTCATTTTTAAAACAAATACATTCATGTCCAACACACATTCTAAAGCAATATTTACTTGTAAGCCAAAAGGTATGCAGCTAAAAAAAGGAGCTACCGTGCATTTTTTTTTTTTTTTTTTTATGTACCTTATTTATAATTATTCTCTTTGTTTCTTTCCTTCGTTTATTCTTTTCTTAATCTTTGCACCACGCTATCAACCAAATTTTAATTTTGTCTTTCCATATTTTCAAATTGTCTTCGTCTTTAATTTCTTTTGGTATGTTACCCAAAATTTGACTCCAAATTTCCTCTTCAACATTGTCAATTTTATTGTTAACCCCTTTAGGTCTTATAATAGATAATTTTTCATAGTTTCTAGTCTCATAAACCGTTTCCCTTGTCGGTAATATTCTTTTTTCTGTTTTATATCTTAATAGTTTACTGTAATAAAAAAACATTTTTGAAGACATTTCTTTATTATTATCCCACCAAGTAGTATCCGTTGTGAGATTCGTACTTCTCCAGTTCAGTAAAATTATTTTTAAACCTTTTTTTTTGTAGCTTACTAATTTTCCGTAATTCCGTTTTTTTTTTGACCTCCCCCCAAATTTCAATTTCGTATCTGATTCTAGACATTATTAATTAGTCAAAATATAATCTTGTGGTTTTGTAATTCATAACCTGTTTTAATTTGTATAAAGCCGGTATAGTCTGCCTGATTTTCCTCGCAATATTATCAATGTGACCTCTCCATGTTAACGCCTTATCAAATGTAATTCCAAGATACTTAAAATTATCAACCGTTTCTATCGGGTCACAACAGCAAACTTCCGCTCCATGAAGACAATCTACATTATGCAATACTATTTTGTGAATGAACTTTCTAAACCTACTTGGTGTTCTTACAAACATAAATTTTGATTTCTTGACATTTATTACTAATTTTTTGTCGTGCACCCATCTGCAGACCTTATTCAAGTCCTCTTGAAGCATCCTTTCCGCAATTTCTACGTCTCGGTGTTCCATTACCCGAGCAATATCGTTGGCATATGCGTAAATTTTGGCATTCGTAACACAGTTTTGGACGGAGTTCAGGTAAATTAGAAACAATAGCGGGGCTGCTAATATAGTTCCTTGTCCTACTCCATATTTCGTTTTACCTATATCTCGTTATATTCATTCCCAACATTCACTAAGCATTCCCATTTTATGTAAATAACCTCTAAACCAATTTTGAGATATTTCCCTGTTATTCCAATTTTGAGTAAGTGCTCTATCAAAATTTCCCTATCAACTAAATCAAAAGCCTTAGTAAGATCTAAAAAAACTACCAGAAATTGTTTTCCGGATGCTAACCCTTTATTTATATCAGATGTAAATGTCCTGAGCAGTGTTATCGTAGATTTCCCCTTTCTAAACCCAAATTGGTTATGAAATATTAGATTGTTCTCTTCCAGGTACATTTTAAGGTGATGACCTACATAATGCTCAACCACTTTCGCAATAATTAAAATTAATGTAATTGGTCTATAGTTTTCACAGAGTTTTTTATCCCCGCTTTTGTATATTGGTCTTATTATCCCTATTTTTAACTCCTTGGGGAATTTACCTTCTTTTACCGATTCATTAATTATGTTTGTTAACAATGGAGCAAGCTTTTTTACGTGTGAAATTACATCTTTCACTTGGATACCGTCGTACCCTTGAGCTTTATTCGGCTTCATTTTTTTAATTATGGTTTCTATCGTATCATTCGTGGCTTGTGGAATGTAAAATGACGTAATCGTTGTATTAATATAGTCGGTCTTAATAAAGCTAATACCACAATTATGTTTCAGTTTTTGTTTTTTATATCCTCCACATAGTAATTTTGAAATTTATTAGCCGCATTTCGGTACTCATCGAAGTTTGTCTCTATAACCTCATCTATGATTGCACTTTTTTTTTTACACACTATTTGATCTATTATCTTCCAGGTTTCTCTAATGCTATTATTCGCTTTTTGTAATTCCTGTTGGTAATATTTTTCTTTTTCTTGTCTTATTTCCCGCTTTACTAATTTCCTGTATTTCTTATATACATAGTTCTTTATATCTCCTATTAGTATTATTCCCTTTACATATTTTGTAATATTGGTCTCTAATATGTATGAAGTTCAATATTTTTCTGCTCATCCAAGCTGCAGTAGGATTGTATCTTCTTTCCCTCTTTGTTTGTCTAGTAAATTTGCAATCGTCATAAAGTTTATTAAATATTATTTTTAGATTAGTTACTACTTCTTCAACTCCTCTCTTCTCTAGCAGATCCTGCCAGTTATAAGTATTTATTTTATCTTTTAGCAAGTTTTCATTTAAACAAATTTCATGTGAATTAACGTTCGTCGTGTCCTCATCCCTATCTAAGCAAAGTGCGCCACTAACTATATGATGGTCTGAAATTTTTGTTTTTATAATACCTGCCATTACTTTATCTGATGAATATTTGATAAAGATATTATCTATACAAGATTTGGTAACGATACCTGCTCTTACCTTTTTTCCAGTTGCTCCTTTAATTAATCGAATTCCTCCGTGCCTTGTCAAAATATTCAGAAACTGATTATTTATTTTACTTCTTGAGTCAGTGTTAATATTGAAATCGCCGCAAATAATAAATTTTGTATTCCGATCTAGACTCTTCAGTTTTTCATCGAATTCCTGTAGAAAGTGATCAACGTTGTTGCTCGGTGATCTATAAATTGCTATTAAATGGATTTTTTGATTCTTCCTTACGGTTATTTCAACAGTAATGCTGTCAGCAGCCGAGTTACCTGCAGATACTACTTTAAAACTGAAATCCTTTGTCACTAAAATCATAATTCCACCATTACGGTTTGATGGTTTCTCAATTACGCATTTCTCATATCCTTCTATGTTGAAATATTTAGTCTCATACCCTTTTAGATTTATTTCAGTAAGTACAATCACATTGACCTCCTGCCTATAAATTTGTATTAACAATTCATCCCAATTACACCTAATGCTTCTGATATTCAAATGAATTATATTAATAATATTCTTATTGAATTCCCCTTTCCCATTAAAATGACTTATTATATACGAATTCCACTTTTTAATATTTACGTATTCATTACACACTATTTTGTGATAGAATTGCAATAAAGATGTCATTTGGATGTGTAAATATTTCCCTATTTGATTTAAATTTCAGTTTTTAGGACAAGACATTAAGGGGGGGGGGTAAAGTTTTTAAACTTTTTTTTTTGCAATTTTTTTTTATTTTCTTATATGAATGTACAATATTTCAAGATTATTGTGTAAAAGTTTGAAATCGATCGCAACAAAACTAACGGACCTATAGAGTTTTGAGTGAGCGGTGCTCCGCTCCGGGTTTGAACACCTACTGGGCAGCTACGCAACGCGGCTACCTGGAAGCTGTTTCGTGCTCTTTTACACTTCGTATTTTCTAGTTTCGCTGTGATTGTGTATTTATTATTAGTAAAATGCCGAAGAAAATTAGCAGAGAAGATCGCAAGAGTACCAGTTCCAGATTAGATCAATCAAAAAAAGTAATACCTCCACAGAAACGCAAGACAGGCGATGTCGAAGCAAAAGGTACATCGTCAAAAAAAAAACAAAAACTGAATACTTTTGTGCCATTTGGGCTACTTACTACCATTACTGTTTGCTGGACGAGAAACCGCAGCACGACAAATGCCCGAGCGGCCAAGACTCTCGTGGTGTGAATGGCAGAAAGCTGCAGCTGCAAATGCCCTGAAGTAATTCAAACACAGTTACACTGCACTTGCAAGTGACGTTTCTGAAGAAATTAAACCGATATATGAAGACTTGAGTAAGGGGGCACTTCTGCAGCGATATCTTGGAGGATTCACTCAAAACAACAGTGAGAGTTTAAATCAACTCATTTGGAAAATTACCTCAAAATCACTGAGTGGTACCTCAACTGTTGTTGAAATCACAGCTCATGTGGCTTCATGAATGTTGAATGAGGGCTGTTTTGCTTTGCTCTCATTTATGCAAGAGATAAACATCAGTACAGGGTCAAGTTCTCATGAATGGACAGGCATGGTAGATTGAACGAGCATAAACAGAGTGGAGCAACAAGCTGCACTTGAAAGTAAAGAAGGCAGAATTCTACGTCGACAAGAGCAAAAAGCTGCCTTAGATTTTACAGCTGAAAGCTGTGAGCTTTATGGGCTTAGCATCGATCACTCTGAATAAGTATATTAGAAGAAACACTCGCCTACTGATGTTTAAGTCAAATTTTTTTGTACACAAAACTTTAAAGCCTTTTTCTCGCACTTGACATTTTTAAAGTCCGTGGACACACCGTAACTCGAAAACTAATGCGCCGATTCTTTTGAAATTTTGTACAGTGTTTCTGCACATCAATTACGAGGTAACGCTGGGAGGGTTTTTTTTTTTTTAAATTATTACTTATTTTACAATAAAAAATTTGTCGATTTTGATGGCGAAAATCGCGTTTTTGGCTTCCAAGTGTTAACAAAAATTAAAAAATCAAAAAAAAAAAAATCCTCTCAGCGTTACCTCAAGAAAATGTTTAACTATCAGTAGCATTTTGATTTTTTTAATTTCAGATAGCCAGTGGTGAGATATAGTGTCCACCGCAAAACAACTTTTTTTTGAGGCTTCTTCGAAGATTTGCTGCTAACGGCTTATTTTTTAATATTTCTTATTTAAAATTTCAGAAAGTATTGTTCAAATGTTACTTTATTGTATTACATTTAATAAAATATATTTGCATTCACTGGAGCATAAAGAAAAATTATTGAAAATGAGCCTTTTTTTACCGAAATTAACTTTACCCCCCCCCCTTAATAAGGTATTGAGAAACCAGGATTTATCTATGACGCAAATTCACATATATATCTTTCAAAAACGTCACACTTATCAAGTGGTAATAAATTGGTTATAAATAAGTATTTAATCGCACACATAGACTATCTGCCATGAAACACGTATATCCACACATATCAATCTAAATACACACATACCCATACCTTACACATCTAAACATTACGCCGTCGCGCGTCACAACTGAAACCAAATAATATGACCTAGCGAAAGAAAAGAAAATAAGGAAGAAAAAAAAAAAAAAAAAGTAAATATATCGTCACTTTTGAATTTCCTCACACCACCGTTTCATTCTCTAATCGCTAACGCCTTTATAACTAATTTACGCAAACGGTATTGCAGACATATCATAGCAGCACCATGTGCCCCTTTCATACATCTTCATACCGAACTGACTATTCTCGTGCGCTTGCAATATTAGCCTACACAGGCACGAACTGTCTGACATCTTGCAAAATACTATCGAGTTCTTGTTATCACTTGATGCAACTTCTACATTTCCTCGCTTTTTACCTTTCCTTGTAACACTACTACCTACCTGGAGCTTACATAACCAGTTCCTTACCCCTCTTCTCAAACATATACTACCCATCAAGTAAACTCTTATCCATGGCATCCTCTCAGTAAACACTGTTTCATTTAGTACTGACATACACGCTTCCTTCCTTAATACGAAGATTACTCCGTTCCTTCTCACCGCTCTACCGTCTGCGTAACTCACGCAAACGAAAACACATTCACACGAAAACACACACATACCAAAAATTAGTAACTAATTAATATTAACGACAGAAATGTATGTAAAATCGTAAGTTTGCGCTACTTACTACAATTATAACAGTTTATTCACATCTTCTTCTTTCCGAATATGTAAAATACAATCCTGTTCACTTTTTCTAGCAAAGATCTTTCCTCGCCTCGTCCATACAAATCTATAGTTGAAAGCTCTGGCTTTATTTTTAGTTTGCCACAATAAGTTTTTATAATATGTAGTCAAATTTTCATTGACATATACCTGCAAATCACTTGCTTCATTGCCCGAAATTTCTTTGTCGAAAATTTTTACCTTTTTTTTTTATTTTCAAAAAATAAATCGGCTATTCGTCTGCCTGGCTCAGCAATGATCGGCTTAGGTAATTTTAAATTTCTGCTTGGCACCCTGTGGCATGCCGAAATGTCCTCCTTTTTTAAATCAATATTTAATTTATGGGCCACCTTAATGATTATCTCCTCTACGTTTTCTTCTGGCCTTTCGGAGACTCCATGTACTTCGATATTCTCTCTTCTTCCGTATTGAACCAATTTGTAAACGGTCGTTTTTAATTCGGCGATTTCTTGATTTTCCTTCTTCGTTTCCGCTGTTAATATATTAACTTGTTCTCTCAGCGCCTTAACTTCATTTACCAGGGAGCTATGTATTTGAATGAGGTCATCGTATTTTTCGGATATAAACTCGAAGCATTTTTTTATTTCTTAGAACTCTCTCTTAAGCTCTTGTGCGGAACATTAGTTGATCTCACGCTCTAATTCATCTTCCTTTGGGACGTACGAAGATTTTTTATTTACCTTTTTAACAGTAGGCTCCGTACTTGATGAACTAAAATCACTGTGTTGCCTTTTAAAATCCTTCGCTGCATTTTGTAATACTTTTAACGTTTTTGCTTTAGGCATTGTAAAGACTGAGTTATTACAGATAAGAATTAAACAAATAATACAGAACGTTCTTACTTGTTTTGTTTATCAGCGATGAAAGAATAAACGCGTTAACACTAAACTTCACTTATCAATTTTAAACTTGTTCGGCTTTCGACCTGGTATTGGCCCTCCTGACTGTATTAGTCTTTTTATGTCTTATTTATATGTCTTTCATTCGAAAACATTACACGCTGGCTTCCTTCATCAATGTCTCCTGTGCTTTTGATAAAGCCCACCTTCCAACTTTAAGAGATAAAATGACAGCAATTAACATTTCAGACGATTTTACTTTCCTTGTTGTTAATCTCTTTTCCATTACCCGACACTACTAGAAAGGTTTTCTGCGGTCTTCCTCAAGGTTCCTCCCTCAATCCTACTCGTTTTAACATTTATACCTCCAGTATCGCTTCCCTTCCTTTAAATCCCCGCTCTTTATTCTTCGCTGATGACATTCTGCTTTTTTCCTCTTCCCGCGATATTGCTGTAACCAATGGAGCTCCTAATTCCTCTCTGAATTTGTTAGAAAGTGCTCTTGCTTCAATTAACCTTTCGATTTCCCAAGTCTTCCTACGTTGTATTTATCATGTGATCTTATAATCTTACTTCTGTTAATTTATTCTTAAACAGTACAGCTCTTACTCATGTAGGAAAATAATTTTCCGAATTATCGAATTAGCATTCTATATATTACATAAATATAAGTAGCTTCAAAAATTACATCGTTTTAATCGACAGTTTACCTTCATTTATAGTATTCAATTCATTACAGTGCTAGACTGGCTAAAAATGTTGAGGGTTTTTTGCATTATTATAAAGCTACTCGAAAAACAAATAATTAACTCAATTGATTTTGAACATACAAGTATCATGTTTAGACGAGATGAGAAACAGCAGGAAATCAAAAAAAAATTTCGGTATATTTCTACTTTGCGGACTGTCATTTGTGTGTCAGGGGAGTACTGTTTTATGCGCGGCGATTCACGCCAGCCGAGTTTTGGTACGATAAAAAAGCTCAACACCTGAGGTTCCGATGAATTATTTCCTAGAACATTATTAGAAATGTTTACCACACCGGTTATTTTCTTTTGTAGAACTTTCTGCTAGCATTTAAGAGGTACGTTTATTACAGCGAAAATAAATTTATGACCTCGATTAATCCACTCAAATCAATTAAATCTACTTGTTACAAAGTGTTAAACCTAAAATTTGCGTACAGCATGTATGATAGCCATGAGTGCATATTTTGTTAAATATAGCCAAGTACATGTTAAATACAAAAAAAAAAAAAAAAAAAAACATCAAGTGAAATAAACTTCTTTTCCGTTCGGAAGGGTGCATTTGATCGATTATTAATATTTACCATCTGTTTCTTAATGCTAATAAAGTTCTTATCCAAAAGTCTGTTTACACAACAAAGTCGTTATTCCAAAAGAATATCGCGCAATATTGTAAAACAGATCTTTTTTTTTTTTTTTTTTTTTATTTACAACAGCGGAGTAAGTCCTTTTTTTCTTTTTCGTCTGTGCTCCGTTATATCTGCTTTACGTTCGTGCTCACTTTCCAGTGTTTATGTAACCCCTTAATTGATAAATATTACGAGTGAACTTTGAATCATCGTCTTCCAGTAGTAAATCCATTGAAAAAGAAAAAGTTTTCGACCATGTACACGAATAGTTTATTGATATTTCTAACGATACCATTTCGAGTTGCTTACGCTTCAGGCTGCCGCTTTCTTCTGTTTTCCGCTTCGATAAAAAAACCGACCAGAATTACTGACAAATTATATACGTTTGTTAACCCCGTTTAACATTCATCTATTAATAGGAGTGCATGTGGTTAAAACAAAACTTCAGAAACAAAAATGTTTTCTTGAAAATTTTTATAGAAGAAGAAATTCTAATATAAATGTAACGCGATTAGTAAATATCAGAAAGTAAAAATATTCATTTTTAATCTTTCAGTATATAATATACGCCAGTTCGATAAAAAAAAAAAAAAAAATTAAAATTCGAAACCAAAAGTTTTCATCTGTGGTAATTGTTGCAATATAAACATCTATGGGCGACCTGATAATTGTTCCACTATCTTTTCTTTTTCCCCGAGTGTTTGGGTTTTTGGCGCCGGATGTTCCAAACTAAAGAAATATCGGTAAGATGAGTGCATTAGTAAGATAGTTTGAAATAGTTTGAAATGTTTAACTATAAACACTCGCGTTGCAAAGAGGAAGCACGTCATTTTTCACGCTTTTATAAACTTTTCACTAACTTCGAAAATTTCGTTTAAGAAGCGAAATGAATTTTGAGGTTTTCAGCAGCAGCTCGAGGATCAAAATAAAGCATCAGCTACACTTTATTTTACCTCTAAAACACATTTTTAAGTTCATATTTAAGATATGTTTCGGTTTTTCAACTTCTCTTTACCCGTGCTACTATATATATTTACAATATCATGTATTTACTTTTACTGATTTTTTTCTCCAAAGGGGAATTTAATTAAAATGGCAACAGGAATGGAGATCTTCAAGTACATTTCTCCGAAGCATAAAAACAACCACGGAGCCTTGGTGGCCCACAGACGGAGTTTCCCGCAGAGATTTTTCTGTCCTGAATCGTCTCCGAATAGGACATACAACCTTCTCGCACGGCTACATATTCACGAGCCAGGAACCCCCAAATGTCTGCCCCTTTTGTAGTCAACCGAGCGCCCTATCCACCAATCACCTACTTCTCGAATGTCCCTCTTTTGCAGTACCACGATCCATGCACTTCACCACTTCCTCTACTTCTACGATACTGTCAAATGCTCCGCCCGCGGTCGCAGCTGTATTAGCTTACATGCGGAGCAGCGATCTGTACTATCGCGTTTAATTCCCTTAAGTAGGCTCCATGTGCTGTAATAGCCCCAGTAGTTAAACACGGCACATGGAAACCCTCATATACAATCTTAGGGAAAAAAAAAAAAAAAAAAAAAATTAATTCTTATAGATAAGTTTTTTATTTTATGAAAGAACTTTTAATTTTTTCTACACATTTTGAATTTTTAATTATTAACGCGTTATTTGTTGGTGAGTTACGAATTTTTAATCGATTTCTGAAGTTAAGTTCCGTATTCTATATTCTTAACGGGGGGTTTTTTTTCTTTTTGCCAATTGCTGAGGTTCAGAGTAATCGTTTTTTTATTGTTTTTTTTTTTTTTTGAAGTTATACATTACATTGAAGTGCATTTTTTTTTTTTTTTTACACACTGCATCGGTATACTATACCATAACCAGCGATGAGGGTATACAAAACATAACTTGTTAAAGTGCATTTTAACTATGATTTACGTCCGAAATTTTATCAAGTCAAACCGTTCCCGAGTATTATGTTATATTTTAATATTTTTGTGGTTTATAAGGATTCCGTGTGTACGAATTTTGAAAACGATTGCGATTAGTATCGGCGTAGTTTATAAGCCAGAGTAATCGTGGTTTCCTGTTTTACAGCTAGAAAATAGCAACACCAAATATGGAAGGTGTTAGAGGATAGAATTTAGTGGATAGAATGAAGGGGTTATAATGGTAAATTAAATCACTGCATTATATGCATTTACTAATACAGTGATTTAACGTACTTTACCATCATTAATATTAAACGCAGTTTACGGGGGAAAATTGTTTATAACGAAGTTGTTTAAATCCGATATTCGAACATGTAGAGGAGAGCGTATCTATCTTTTATCAGCCGGAACGTTGTTTCTGGATTGTCGCATATGTAGGAATGCGAATGTGTACAATGAATGAAATAGAAATACGGATTCATTTGCAACTGAACGTTGTTTTGAACTGCAAATGAAGTGTATAAACTTCTAAAAGGGGGGACCTTTGAAGAATTCCCGAATTGCTTAGCGAAAAGACCTGATTTGTCTGTTAATTCTAGTTCTCTGCTGATAAAAGCCTATAAAAAATCGAAACACTACGTGTTGCAGACAACTGCCGTTTTGGCTTATCTGCAAGGATAATTTCACCGCTAGTGTGGACTTTCAGCAGCAACAAGAAACGAAAGAGATTGGAAAAGGTGCCTGCAAATTTTAGAAAATTGAGAAAGTCCCAGAGTAAATTTGAGATGGAATGGGCAATTAGGAAAGATACAGAAATTTAGCGATTTTCACCGACAGCTGATCAATGAAAATCGTAGTAAGTAATTTTTTGTTAAATTTGAAGTGCTCTAACTAAAATATTATCTCGTTTAAAACCGAGCGGAACTTTTCTGACTCACAGAAAATGCATATGGAATCTGTGAAGGTCCCCACTAGAACAACCGAAAACGCTCGAGAGATAAATCGAAAATTCAACGTTTATATGAAGTTTTTTATTTGCCGAATTATTAACGACGGTTTTACTTCTCAGCTGTCCTATCTAAATTAAACACGCATCTCCTCTGTTCATCCGTAGATTTTACCTAGCCTATCGTTAGCTCACCAAAAAAAGTCTTTTCACTTCCTCCTCAAAAAAACATCTCCTCTTATTTCTTTATCATTTCTCACTGGGGGGCCTTTCTTCTATAATAAAATTTTACTTTCATCTGTTAATTTTGTTCGTTTTTCAAAAGTTCTCCTTTAATTGTTTCTCACCAAAACTTCCATACTTTTCTTACGGCTACTCCAAACTGTCTACCGAACATGGATATTTTATTCCATCACACTTTTCAAATTCTTTCCTATGAATTCTCTATTTCCAAACAATTCCATAATTTTTAACGACGAGAGTTCACACTCTAGTTCCCTTGGATCATTTTCTATCTTTTAAGTTTCCCTTTTTAACATATCTTGCTGTCGTTCCTCTCACAGTTTCTTCGCTGCTTCTCTAAATAACTTCATCTCTCTTTTGTCTATTGCACCACGATAATTCCGATTATGTTTAACAGTTCACTTATTTTTCGAATACTTTTATCTATCTATTGACCGTAACTTATTTTAATTTCAACTCTTAAAACTCGGTCTTCCTTCATCTGCTCAATATTGTATTTCTTTTTTTATTTGTCCTATCGGCTGATCCGATTTTCCTCGTCCAAAAAAAAAACAAAAAAAAACATAGATTGTATCCGGTTTTGTTCATCTTTTCCATGTTATTATGCCAATTAAAATTAATAACTACTCTCCAAAATACGAAAAAAAAAAAAAACACAAAAAAACTTTGTTGTTAACTCGTCGACTAATGAAATTTCCAACGAAGATGAACATTTAACGCCAAAATTCGTCTACCAAAACGTTTTAGCGTCATTAAGTTTTCCTATAATAGCCAACTGGGGGGGACGGGTCTTGTTTCCGGAACCATTTGTTATCGACAGTAATTCAAACGTGTTCAATCACTAAATAATTGTGCAACAGCAAACAGATGCGAAATAGTAATCAAATTTTTCCCCTCGCAACGTTACCTGTTAGAGCGTGTACAGGCAGCGTATAGTCCGGTCAAAATAGACATTTCAATTTACATTAATTCGCATAGAGCTGAAAATTGGTACAGGTCTTAGGTAAACTATTACAAATAAAATATCAAAAGTCCCCACCAATTCCACGTTTGCTGAAGAAATCATTCAAGGTCAAATGTAAAAAATATTAGTTTTTTGCAATTTTTTGGTAAACGGTAAATATTATCATAAAAATGGATCAGATGAAAATTGTGGATTATGCAATTATCTACAAAATTTGTTCTTTTACTTTTTTGCTCTACAAATCACCATTTGTGAGATATCGCGATTCTAAATTTTAAAAAAGTCGTATTCTACATAATATGTACACATTTCCAAACCACCTGTGAGGTAGTGTACTTGGCGCATTTTTTTAAATTGGTTTCCCCAGTAGGAAAATTCCACGGTCTATTGTAATTCAGTTTTATCAAATAATATTCTATTAATTAAAAAATGATACGATTGTAAACGATTAAAGAAGTTGCCTTAGTTATTGTTGATTTGGAGAAAATGATAAATACGTTCAATATGTACGTAGACATTTTGGCCATAGAGTAACCAAAATATTTGATTGCTATACTGATTATAAAAAAAACTATTAAAGCTGCAGGACAACGTCGTCGAACTACAAAAATATCTCCATCTCCTAATGTCGTTTTTGATCAATTTATGACAATTCCAACAAACCTACAACGATTTCTCGTAAATACTCACAGTCCCGCTTTATTTCTATGTCATGTGAAAAATTTACAACTGCGAACATTTTAAAGAAACAAGCTGATAATGATGCTGATGTTCTCATAATTGAAACAGCAATAGAACAAGTCAATACAACAAATACAACTATCGTTGTTGAAGAAGATGTTGATTTATTAATACTACTGACTGCACGAACTCCAATTGATAAGATTATTTACTTTTTGAAACCTGGCAGGGGTCAACAACAAACAAAAATATATTCATCGAAAAGTTTATCTGCTTATTCAAAATGTCAAAATCATATCTTATTTTTATATGCAATAACTGGCTGCGACACTACATCGGCAATGTTCAAAAGGGGTAAAACAACAGCATTAAAATTGTTTGAAAAACAGGATTTTATTGATTGCGCAAAAGTTTTTGAAAATATTGACTCTTCTTCACAAGGCATCGTCACAAACGGAATTTGGTTTCTTCTTGCTACATATATGCACTAATGAATATTTAGAACAAAGGTCAAGCAGATGGTAGTTCGTAATATCTTCACGAAATAATTAAATATGCGCAGAAAAACTTACGCAAATATCAAATGCAACAATTTAGCCGATAAAAAGTCGATTAATGATATCCCAAATGAATATATATATATATATATTTATATAGAATCATCATCAACAAATGGCTTGCCAAACCGTTTAGAAAACTAGAAAATGCTATCAATCGGCATACCAGGTAGAACTTTATACCGTCATATCTCCTTAGGGTCCTAACGCGGCATGTAGTGGGTTATCGAAATAGATAGGCAAACTATTCATACACGGATATGGAGCTAGAAGCGGTGGCACTCACCATTTGCGTTGCCGAACCCGTGTCCATAGCCTTCTCGTGGCGGATCTGTTAAGTCAAGCAACATTGTTAGGCGACAACAGATGTGGAATGACACAAGTGGATAACTAGCCCCACTTATGCAATACACAACAAACTTAAATGATCACTTAGAAACAATGTCTGAAATAAATTCGTAATTCAACTTCAATACCACAATACCATATCAGTTTATTATAGTTCATATCATGCAAATTAAAATTGTTTCTCCTGCTCAGTTGACTAACGCTCATCTCAATCGTCTCATTTAGGTGTGCCATTGAATCAGATGACGTTTTTCTAGCGGGCATAGGTGTAGACGTGCAACCACACTTCCGATAAGTACACGCACTGCAAGATGCACATATAAAGTCCTACGACGATGGAGTAAAGGTGACAGAAGCAGGCGCTTGGTTGGCCGGAAGCTTTTAACTGGAGCTCTGTACGCAGGCGGCTCATAACTTTGGTCGCTCGTTGATAAAAGTGGCGGATTTAGCGTTCGGCAGCATTATGCGTGACAAAGCAACCTTTTTAGGATGCACTGCTTCCCCTAAGCTAAGGGAAACGTCTCTAGAAAAGGTGACCTAAAAAATCCCGCCACGCCCTCCCCGCCTGGGATACAACGCCCAGGATGGGATCCCACCCGCAGTCGAAATATTAACAAAAATAATAGAGAAAAGAAAAGTGGTGTCTAGAGAGGAACACGCGGTAGGAACGAAGTTCCTTTCACTTTTTGCTAGATATATAAAATCATTCATAAAGTATGAGATAAAAAATGAAATAAAATTTACACGTGTTTTGAATTGAGGTTATACATCTGACCGCGCACAATGCTTGCTGCTCGAATCTCGATACTCGTACGCGCACGCACACCCATACACACCCGTATATAATAGAACGAGACAGAGAGAAAGAGAAACAGAGCGAAGGTCGCCAGGAGGACGCATAAAGCTTTTTCCTTTCGTGACGATTTCTACCAGTTAACTCCTACCGCAAGCCGGTTAAGGAACTTCGTCCCAAAAAAACAAAAATTAGATCTAAAAATAGCCACTTGGAACGTTCAGACGCTACTAGATACAAATACGTAACGTCCACAAAGGAGAACTGCAATAATTGCACATGAGTTCAAAAAATATAGCGTTTATATCGCGGCACTGTGTGAAACCAGACGAGAGGACCAAGGTCAGTTACTGGAAACACTGGATAAGTACACCTATTTCTGGAAAGGTCGGCTTGCAGGGTAAAAAGGGATTCATGGAGTTGTCTTTGCTATAAAAAAATAATTTAGTAGAACTCTTATCAGAACTTCCAACAAGCATAAATGAAAGATTAATAAAGATGAGAATTTTACTTAGCTAAGGTAGACATGCGTCAATTATCTCTGCATATGCCTCCATACTTAAGGCAGATCTTAACTGCAAGGAAAATTTTTACAAGGATCTCCAGAGTATATTAAACAGCATTGCTGAGTCGGATAAAATCATCCTTTTTGCTGATTTCAACGCTAGAGTGGGTAAAGACAACGGTATATGGCCGGAGTACTTAGATACGGCATCGACAATAAGGCGAACACCGACCACCAAATGGTGCTATCCAAAATGCGCCTACATTTACAACCCCGGATCAAGTATACGTCAGCTAATATAGAATACCTCCGACTGAACATGAAAAATCTTGAAAACCCTATAGTTCACGATAAACTCAAGTGTGAACTACTGGCGCGGCACTTCACCGCGTTAATATCGATTCACAATCTGCACCGGAGAGACTTAGAATTCAATCAAGAATATAATTTACCCCCTCACCCTTTCAATATGCGGAACACAAGAAAAGAAGGTGAGAAATGATTGGTTTAAAGATTATCATCAGGGCATCGTTATCCGAATTCAAGTAAAACAGATCGCATATCGCAGATATCTGAACAACGAAACCAAAGAAAACAAAGATGGATTGATGAAACCTAAAGCATTCCTCCGAAAGACTACAAGAAGTCTAAAAAATGAATGGTAGATAGCTAAATCAACTGCAACAATTCATTAGCTGAAATGACGCAAGAAGTTTCTTTTCTGCGCTTAAGGAAATCTACAGCTCCACTTGCAATATTCTAACGGCAATTAGAGGTAGTAATGGTAACAGAATCGTCAGAAGTACTACTCGGACCTGCTTAGCCAGAACCCAAAAGTAAATAATGAAGTAGTCTACTTCCGCGCTATCCAACTGCTTTGGCACCCAGCAAGGACCCGGAGATTCACGAAGTTGAGAAAGCAATCCGCGAACTTAAAAATGGAAAAGCGCCAGGACCGCCGGATAATATTCCAGCAGAAATTCTGAAGTTTGGCTAATCAGTTCTTGCAAAACGTTTATGTAGTTTCTTTCTGACAATTCGGAACTATGAGAAAGTCCCTAAGGATTTTTGTAAGGCAACGATTATAAGTATCTAGAAAAGAAAGGGGAACAGAGTGGACTGTTCTAATTACCGTGACATCTCTCTGATATCTGTAGCTGGAAAAGCATTAGCCAGGTTAATATACAATCGGATTGCCCCAGTACTTAATCAAATGATGCCTGAATCGCAAGCTGGATTTCGTTAGAATCTCAGCTGCATTGATATGATCTTTATCGCCAGGCAGCTTCAAGAAAAGGCGGTAGAGCAACACACAGACTTGCTTATAGCTATTTTTGACTCGATCAATAAAACAATGCTCTTCCAAATATTTATCTAACTGGGCTATCCAGAAAAATTAGTCAAAATTATAGCCACCCTACATAAAGACAATGAAGCCAAAGTTCTGATTCAAGGTAAATTAACGAAACCGGTGAATGCCTGCGCTGGCGTAAAGCAGGTATGTGTCTTGGCTCCGATTCTTTTCAACGTCTTTATGACTACCCTACTCGTCGTTATCAATAAGAAATTACATTCAAGAGGCATTGGCATAAACTAACAAAAAAGGTGGTAAATTACTGAACTTATCCCGTTTCAAAGCAAAAACCAAAACAGCTGGGTGTACATAACCGAAATCCAATATTCAGACGACTGCGCAATTCTAGCAAATTCTGAAGGAGAATTACAGGCTATATTACATATCTTTGATGAAACGTATGAAGATTTCGGTTTAAGCATTAACATTAAAGAAAAACAAAATAATGTCAAGTAAAAATGCCGAGAGTAACATATAAATTCGAGGCGAAACCCTGGAGAATGTCATAAGTTTTCACAGTATCTCGGATTTCACCTCAGTGCGGACAATATGCTAGACGACGAAATATACCACTGAATTAATAGTGTTGCATTGGCATTCGCGAAATTAAAAACCAGAGACAGAAACTTAACCACATTCACAAAATCCGAAGTTTTCCTCGCTGTGATTGTTCCATCCTTGTGTTATACAGATCTGAAATATGGACACTATACAAGCGCCATATTCGTAAGCTTGAGCAATTCCAGTAGCGTCTAATTCGATAATACGCTCTAAAGATTAAATAGATGAACTTTATTACCAATGAAGAAGTTCTCAGGCGCTTCGGTGTGGAACGAATAGAGACAGTGATATTAACATCGCAATTAAGATGGATAGGCCATGTTGTGCGAATGCAAGATCACCGCTTGCCTAAGAGCGTATTCTACGGTGAACTGGTGGAAGAGTGCAGGGGTCGTGGAGAACTAAAGAAACGGTACAAAGATCATATCGCAACCATGCTTCGGGATGCGAATAACAGCAAGGACTGGGAAAATTATGCGCAAAACCGGCAAAAATGGAAAAAGGTGTTTCAGGAGGTGGTAGAAAATAACCATAAGAATCGCCACAAGAAAAAGAAAAAGGAACAAGATACTAGTCCGGATTAGCTATTCGAATGCGATCACTGCGGGAAAAGGTGTACTGTTAAAATTGGACTAATCAGCCATCTACGAACACGTCGCTAAATAAATATATGTGCATCTGGTTTACTCGGATACGAGTTCCAGCTATGATGATACCTTCTTATCTCGCTACTTGAATTTTTCACAGCGTTCTAAATGAAAATGCCTATTACTGTTTTATTATTTCCTATTAGCGGCATTAAAACGATACTTAAATACTAAAAAATCCAAAGCCGTTAGATATAATGACCTAATCTAAAAAATACGACTATTCCCGGCCTCTTAGTACGTGAAGATAAAAAAAAAAATCAAACCGCGTAATGCTTGAATTAATTAATTTCAAATATATTAAAAGATAGATCGGATTAGAATTTTATAAATAGTCGATTTTCAAGTTTAATTTAATTAATGTGTAAATTGTAAACCATTCGAATGCGTCGCAATAATTATTTCTAATGTTAATATACACGGTGACCGGATAAAAGCGCACAAGACAAAAGCGCACAGGACAAAAGCGCACATGATAAAAACGCATCGGACAAAAACGCACATGGACAATAGCGCACACGGACAAAAGCGCACACGGATAAAAGCGCACACGGATAAAAGCGCACATGGATAAAAGCGCACACGGATAAAAGCGCACATGGATAAAAGCGCACACGGACAAAAGCGCACACGGATAAAAGCGCACACGGACAAAAACGCACATGGACAATAGCGCACACGGACAAAAGCGCACACGGATAAAACTGCACAGAGATAAAAGCGCATACGGACAAAAGCGCACATCGATTTGCAGAACAGGAGCTAAATTATTAACTTTTTCGTTCTCGGCAATTGCATCATTTGTGAAAAGGCAAAACTGGACAGTTGCCCCGCAAAGAATTTAAAATTATTGGTGATCAGCGAAAACAAAGTAAAAATAATACAATTTTTTGTATGATTCACTAGTCATTTTTCTGTTTTTTTTTTGTTCTTATATGTGTATTTGTTTGTTAATAATCATAGTGTCTATTGACTATGACCGCTAGGAAGTTACCGTATATAAAAAATAAAATTTGTATCAATAATGTATTCAGGGGCGTCTCAAGCATGCCAAGTTGTGGGAGTGGTGCATAACCCAAAATACCGATTCATGAATTCATATAATTTAAAAATAATTTTTTTTATACTGTGTAGCTTATATAATAAAATGTTACATGGTGTTTTTTAATGATTTTCTTTAAACTTTTACAATATGGGTCTTTTATTTTCTACTTTTGCAGTCAAAACTGATTTAGATCGAACTGTGAGGACCAAAAATATTTTTAAAAAAAAATTTTATTAAAAGAAATCTCACCTTTTAATGCTAAGCCTATAAGACTTTGTAATAATGCTTTACTTTTTCAAACAGTGAGGGTAACTTTTATTTTACACTGTTGTATACTAACCGTTGCTTTATAAATTGTTTCAACTGGTCTGAATTTTCTTAATAATTTTTGCTTTTAAATTAGTATCGAAAAATCCGCAACTCTTTGTTAACTTGGTAAAAGTTTTCATTATATTTGACACTTCCATATCGTCAACCGTTTGTTTACTTATTTCTTCTTCATCATTTTCATCACTGTTGTTTATTTGACTCTTTGCTCGCGGTTTTATTGCTGATTAAAACAACTGTTGCAATATTTTTGTCAACGTTTAATTATTCCTTTGATAATAAATTTCCCGATGATCATTCTAATATTGTGAAAAACTTGAACTCTGTTTTTATTCCGCAATACTTCAAACTTTTGTATTAAGGGAATTTTACTTACTTTCATTTTAATATGATCAGAATAAAATATATAAATATAATGATTGAATGATTTAAAACTGAACCGAATTCTCTGTTAATTAAGCGGCTTCTATTGTATAATTCTTTAAATTTCTACAAGTCTGTTGTAGTGACCTAAATTGTACGATTCTTGGCCGTTTTTAAGAAGTTCGCAATTCGACCATAGTTGTAGACAAATACATAAATTAAATATATTTGCACTTCCTTGTTACTAGGTTAATATCTTGATGCAGAGGTACTAAAAACGTACACAAAAAAAATCTAAAATTTATTTCAATGAAATAGTTCGGAAATTTAAATTATGGTGAAGTTGTGAAAGAGTTTCATGTAGAGTTGAGAAAAAAGACGTCAGGAACATTATGTTTGGTTTACTTGTTACTTGAAATAATCAAATTTCGTACTTTCAGCTAAAATTCATCTGCTTTTAAAATTCATAATTTTTAATTTCTAATATGGGAGAAATTAATTTTTTAAAATAATATGAGCAGGGGTCGATACCTGAAAAGGACAATATGCGTTGACTTATATGAAGCAAATGTTATATTTTATAATAGAAATTAATTGCGAAGTAAATTTCGATTTTCGTTTTTATTTTTTAAAGTTTAACTTTGATTACAGTTTGACTGTTTTATGAGTATTTATTTTATTTACTACATTTTATCAAGAAAAAAGTAACATTAATGAAAACAAACGGTTTCCGTTTATGGTTGTATGTGAATGATTGAAAATTAATTTTAGCGCTCAAATGATCACTCACAAGACGGTGACAATAAAAATGATGATAAAATAAAATGACCAGATTTGAATGCAAAAGGCAGTAAATTTTATGATATAAATGCAATTTTTGAATTACTTAAAAAACTTGTAAAATCTTCGCAAGAATTGAGAAGCATTTGCACGTCAATATGTAAACGTTCTATATGTTCCTTCAAAAATTTAAAGTTACATCTATTATATCTATTATTAATTTGATTCAAGAATTATTTTTTTCACTGGAATTGTAAATATTTTTCGAAAAGGTTAAAAAATTGAAAGAATTTTAAATAAGTCGTCATGAATACAAGAAGTAAAGACTTCAAAAACAGCTCTGTTTTTTTTAAATCGAATGTTATAAAATCTACATCACATCTAGTCTCCCCAGGGCTTCATCACAACTTTTTAGCGCACAACGCACTTTGTATTTGAAAAATGAGGTTCGGGATTATGAATATTTTTTACAAAAAGAACCAGAGAGTTGATCAATGCAGAAATTTGTTTCTCATTATTCATTTTTTGAAATATTTTTAGCGTACTTCGAATTAGTTGTATAACATCAAACTTATTACTGAGTTCTCTGTTCAATGATTCCATTAAATTTTTGATTTTAAGCATGATACTTTTAGCAAAAACAATGAACAAATAAAATCAAAGATTAACTTTTTTTAAGCGGACTAAAGGTATAAACATGTGTTTTACTGTCAAAATCTTTATTTGTTTTAAAATACGAATTAAATTTTTTAAAACAATTCTCAGCCTTAGAACTGTATTATAAAGAACTTTATCATTTGAAAATAACGTTTTCTAGTATTGGAAAGAATTTGAATTAAAGTCACTGTTGTCGACCGAAATTTTAAACTAACGAATTTATTGTTTACACAAAAAAAAAACAACAGATGATCGACGAAAATAAAAAAAACAAACAAATCTACTAAAATTCTACACTTTATTAATTTTTCACGCAAATTAACAGAACATAACTTTTACAAACAACAAAAGTAAAAATAATTTTAAATTATTAAAATCTCAGGAGGTATCGGCCCCTGCTCATTTTATTTAAAAAAATTAAATTCTCCCATATTAGAAATTAAAAATTATGAATTTTAAAAGCAGATGAATTTTAGATGAAAGTACGAAATTTGATTATTTCAAGTAACAAGTAAACCAAACATAATGTTCCTGACGTCTTTTTTCTCAACTCTACATGAAACTCTTTCACAACTTCACCATAATTTAAATTTCCGAACTATTTCATTGAAATAAATTTTAGATTTTTTTTGTGTACGTTTTTAGTCCCTCTGCATCAAGATATTAACCTAGTAACAAGGAAGTGCAAATATATTTAATTTATGTATTTGTCTGCAACTATGGTCGAATTGCGAACTTCTTAAAAACGGCCAAGAATCGTACAATTTAGGTCACTACAACAGACTTGTAGAAATTTAAAGAATTATACAATAGAAGCCGCTTAATTAACAGAGAATTCGGTTCAGTTTTAAATCATTCAATCATTATATTTATATATTTTATTCTGATCATATTAAAATGAAAGTAAGTAAAATTCCCTTAATACAAAAGTTTGAAGTATTGCGGAATAAAAACAGAGTTCAAGTTTTTCACAATATTAGAATGATCATCGGGAAATTTATTATCAAAGGAATAATTAAACGTTGACAAAAATATTGCAACAGTTGTTTTAATCAGCAATGAAACCGCGAGCAAAGAGTCAAATAAACAACAGTGATGAAAATGATGAAGAAGAAATAAGCAAACAAACGGTTGACAATATAGAAGTGTCAAATATAATGAAAACTTTTACCAAGTTAACAAAGAGTTGCGGATTTTTCGATACTAATTTAAAAGCAAAAATTATTAAGAAAATTCAGACCAGTTGAAACAATTTATAAAGAAACGGTTAGTATACAACAGTGTAAAATAAAAGTTACCCTCACTGTTTGAAAAAGTAAAGCATTATTACAAAGTCTTATAGGCTTAGCATTAAAAGGTGAGATTTCTTTTAATAAAATTTTTTTTTAAAAATATTTTTGGTCCTCACAGTTCGATCTAAATCAGTTTTGACTGCAAAAGTAGAAAATAAAAGACCCATATTGTAAAAGTTTAAAGAAAATCATTAAAAAACACCATGTAACATTTTATTATATAAGCTACACAGTATAAAAAAAATTATTTTTAAATTATATGAATTCATGAATCGGTATTTTGGGTTATGCACCACTCCCACAACTTGGCATGCTTGAGACGCCCCTGAATACATTATTGATACAAATTTTATTTTTTATATACGGTAACTTCCTAGCGGTCATAGTCAATAGACACTATGATTATTAACAAACAAATACACATATAAGAACAAAAAAAAAACAGAAAAATGACTAGTGAATCATACAAAAAATTGTATTATTTTTACTTTGTTTTCGCTGATCACCAATAATTTTTTTGAATTTTAAATTCTTTGCGGGGCAACTGTCCAGTTTTGCCTTTTCACAAATGATGCAATTGCCGAGAACGAAAAAGTTAATAATTTAGCTCCTGTTCTGCAAATCGATGTGCGCTTTTGTCCGTATGCGCTTTTATCCGTGTGCGCTTTTATCCGTGTGCGCTTTTGTCCATGTGCGCTTTTATCCGTGTGCGCTTTTATCCATGTGCGCTTTTATCCGTGTGCGCTTTTATCCGTGTGCGCTTTTGTCCGTGTGCGCTTTTATCCGTGTGCGCTTTTATCCATGTGCGCTTTTATCCGTGTGCGCTTTTGTCCGTGTGCGCTATTGTTCATGTGCGTTTTTGTCCGTGTGCGCTTTTATCCGTGTGCGATTTTATCCGTGTGCGCTTTTGTCCTGTGCGCTTTTATCCGTGTGCGCTTTTATCCGTGTGCGCTTTTGTCCGTGTGCGCTATTGTTCATGTGCGTTTTTGTCCGTGTGCGTTTTTGTCCGTGTGCGCTTTTATCCATGTGCGCTTTTATCCGTGTGCGCTTTTGTCCGTGTGCGCTTTTGTCCGTGTGCGCTTTTATCCGTGTGCGCTTTTATCCGTGTGCGCTTTTATCCGTGTGCGCTTTTGTCCTGTGCGCTTTTATCCGTATGCGCTTTTATCCGTGTGCGCTTTTGTCCGTGTGCGCTATTGTTCATGTGCGTTTTTGTCCGTGTGCGCTTTTATCCGTGTGCGCTTTTGTCCTGTGCGCTTTTATCTGTGTGCGCTTTTATCCGTGTGCGCTTTTGTCCGTGTGCGCTATTGTTCATGTGCGTTTTTGTCCGTGTGCGCTTTTATCCGTGTGCGCTTTTATCTGTGTGCGCTTTTGTCCTGTGCGCTTTTGTCCGATGCGTTTTTATCATGTGCGCTTTTGTCCTGTGCGATTTTTTTCTTGTGCGCTTTTGTCCGTGAACCAATATACACATATTGTTAACACTGACGGAAGAAAAGTGATAAACCAATCTTTTCACTAGCGTTTTCTAATAATTGTATTTTTTTCTTTTAGTCTAGATCCTTCACAGCGTCTTTATGATTTTAGGAACAGTGTAAAAACCCGGTATTTTATTTACTAATTGAATTTCCGTTAATTTGATCAATTCTATTTTTACAATTTTCTAGTTCTTTCCTGTCCAAGGATAGTCGAAATTAATCAATTTCTTCTATACCGCACTTTTTCATTTCTACGTTTAATGCATTACATCCATTTAGAGTCGGTCGTGCGTTATCCTATGTATTCTATCTAATGCAATTATCTGATTACTCGGTTATTATAAACTTACCGAGTTGAAATTCAAAATTTCCGCTTACAAATTTATATAAATTTTGTGCGCAATAGATGTTACGAATTCTACATCCGTATTAGTTTGAATGAATTTACTTTAATTTGAACGAATTTCCTTTAATTTTTCCACATAGCAATTGTGTCGGTAAATTTTTTAAATCATATTAATGCGATAAACTTTTATTCGTAATTTTAAATTTCTCTCTTCGGAACATGTAGTGTTAATAAATGTGTTTATTCCACGTGTAGAGTTAGCTTTAAATTTTTGGAATATTTTAATGGGCTTTTCTGTTCTTAAATTTAATGATTCTATTCCGATGAAATTAATGCGTTTGCATAATTTTCAGTTTTGGTCAACTTCACTAATCTGAGCTTATCGTTATTAAGAATTTTCGATTTTTTTTTAATCTTCAATTCGCGCTATCGAAAGATTTGTAACCCCATCTCTTTTTCCCGATTTTATCCGGTTGTTATTAATGAACACAGATTTGTAGATATACACTTATATCAATTTTGCTGTATCAAATTGTTCAATGAAATTCTAAATCTATTTGTCTGATTTAATTATAAAGTAATTTAAATTTTTTTTCCTATACAGCTACCACTCAATTATGAGAAGCATTGTTAATTATTTTATTTCTTAAATGTAATCTGGGCTACAGTAATCGTAAAATGAACACGAAAAACCGGTTAATGTGAAGCATTAAAATAAATATAATTATGATTTTAAAAAAGGAAAAATAAAGAATATATACATATATGATTATTATTATTATTATCATTGTTATTTATAATTTCATTTTTATTATTATTATTAATATTATTAGTGTACTATTTCTGTTATTTTTATTGATTGATGCATTTGTTTTAACATACTTTAATATCTGTAATCAGTTCATTGTATCTGTTTGAATATTACTTTACTATTATTAGTAGTAAAGCTCATGGGCGTTAACGGTGGGCAGTTGCCCCCCCCTGGAGCCTTGAAACTTTTTAATCAACTGGCCATGGATACGCGTAATCATTGACAATTTGGAAGACTTTTATAATAAAGTAGTAGAACAATTTACCAGAAGCCCACGAAAATTATGTTTTAATTATGATTTTATACTTGTTTTATAAAATATTAAGCTTTTACAACTTTTAAATTTTATTTTTCCTATAACTCATATCCTCTTTCAATCATCTTGCCCCCCCTGTCTCGTCGGCTGGCGACGTCCTTGGTAAAACTTTTATTGTTATTTTTATCATTAAATGTTAATTATTAGCTTATCTTAAAATTCTCAACTTTATTTCTACCGCTATTCATTGTTATAAATATTAAACTATCATCATTAAATTACATGTACAAGTTATATGGGATAGGGCGTGAGATATGTGTAAGATCAATTTATTTTTATTTTTTGACGTCGTTCAGTTTCAAAATTTATTATCAAAGTTTTTTCAGCTAAATTTATTAACAAACTGAAATTAATATTATAAATATAGGCTAAAACAATAATGTATAATAATCATATCTATCCAACTTTGTATGTAACTTTAGCCCATATACTTCGCAAATATTCCGCTACCCGTGCCATTGAGACGCACAAGCAGCTAAAATCTAATACTGTATGCTTAATGTTTATTTGTAACTAACGATTTTGAGTAAATTTGATTTAATTTTAATTCTATCAAATTGATAGAATTCTTTATATATATTTTGTAATCAAACGACACTTTTTACAATTAAAACTTTTTTTTTTTTTTTTTTTTTTTAAGTAAAACAAAACAGAGCACAGAATCGCGTATTATACGGTATACTAAAGATCGTTCAGATGAAAGTTCCGGGAACATATCGAATTCTGGGTTTTTTTCCGAATAATAGAGGAAATTCGTTAGGTTTGATTAATTTTTCAAAACGCATTTATTGAAATTGAAATAAATTGATTTTGAAAACGAGGAGGCAAAGTTGTTAGTCTGTGGATGATGCCGAATTCATTCGGAAATAAATAAAAATAACAAAAATCCATTTAAAAAAGTAAGAAAACAGTTCACAGGACGTTAAATTCATTTCTGTCAAGTTCGCTTTTTATGGCTCGTTTGATAGCATAACAAAGTACACACATATATACATTGCAATAGGTCCACCTATACACTTACGCAACACACGCGCCCACACACACACGTCGCCAAAAAGCGAAAGAATAAAGAAACATCTGTAGACCGCTCATTCTTTCTATCTGTCCTCTATTTTATGGTAACGCGAATTTCGTTTTATGTTACAAATTTTCGAGAATCCACTAAGCAAATAGCAACATCTACATAAGGTTTTTCTTCTGCGTCTATTGTCGGTCTATTTTGGATTTGGAAGTTTTTTTCTCATCTCGTTATTTTTCTTTTGACGAATGCGGTATGCGTAAGAAGGAAGAAGCGACGATTTCCCGATCGGTAGAGCTAGAACAATAATAACGACTGTGGGGTTTTATGGCCACCGTTCTAGGTAGTAAGATGAAATAAAAAGTTTTCATCGGCTGGGCACGAATGCGGGGTCCATTAGCCGAAAGAAATTGCGTATTGAGATTCCAGAAAAAATAAAATAAAATAATAAAAAAAAAAAAAAAGATAATACCGATGAGGAAGATGACACAGTTTGGACGGAGTAAAACAGTATTTAAGCTGTTTCGGCGATGCGCTTTTGCGTCCCTAAACTGATTCGAATCGCAAAGCTTTCCTCCCGTTAAGAAACTAAAACAACAATACCCCCTTTAGCCGGTTTAAAGGGAAAATCGACTCTACTCCTTTAGGCATTTTCCGCTACACTTGTTCCTTTATCTTCTTGTTCCTTCTGCATAGAATAATAGAAATCAAAATTCACAAATAATAATTCATTTGTCCATTCGTTCTAACGACAGCTTCGTTTCCAGGAAAAGAAGAACGCGCTGAAATTTAGCCAAAAACGTAACCGTCGTCCTAACTAACGGCATAATCTTCCGTTTAGGTCAGTTATATTTTTTGAAAGCCTAGGCATAATTCGACGTCGGAAAAATTTGTGCGGCCTTCTCATGGCAAACAAAGAATGTTACACTATGCTCGCGTTTGCAGTGTAGTTAGGTGATTCAATCCGGAAAGTCGTTTGTGTTTACATTCATTTGTCGAGATGTACACAAAATGTTACGACCAAATAAAAACTTTATATTTAATACGGTTTATGTATATATATATATATGTGTGTGTGTATATACATGCTAATTATGAAAATATATAAACACAATTAATTAACGTGAAAGGACTAATTTTTTTCAATATATTCGATTTTTACAAAAGAAAATTGCAAAAGTGGAATAAAATACATGTGCTTAATTTTGGACCTGAGCAGTGCATAGGTGAATGAAAATTTTCTACTATAACATCGATTTTGAAGTGTTTCGTTTATGGAACATTGATTTTTGGCATTCTACAATAATGACGACGCACGATATTTTACTCATTTTATTAATATTTAGTAACGCACATAGTCGATCAACGGTTTGAGTTAAATACAGACGGAAGCTTGTAATCTGTGTTAAATATTGTACAACATTTAAATTATTATCCGGTACCAGTATTTAGTATTCGCAAATAATGTAGAAAAATTCGATTTCTGATGATGGTTAGTATATAATATTCGAAATGTTAAATAAAAATATTTTAAAACATGATGTCCGACGTTAATTTTATTTCGAGTGCTACCCACCAAGCAAATTTAAAATTTTTAAAAGAATTCATGAAATTTATTAGTCAAAAAAATAATTTAGATGCTAATAAAAGCTAATTATCATTTGTAATGAAATTATATTATATATATATATATATATACAGTAGCCTCCCGATTAACCGAGTTAATCAGGACGAGGGTAACTCGGATACCAGAAAAAGTCGGTTAAACCAAGGTCATATTTTTTTTAAAAAAAATATGTACTTTGGATAGAGAACTATCTATAAAACAACGTTTATTCTTCAAAAAGAAACAAAATTATACGAACAAGAAGAAGACAAAAAGTTACTTCTTCTTAAAAAAATCAGTCCAAATGGTTTGTTTTTTCGATGAAAATCTCCACTTCCGCAAAATTCAAATTCCATCTGGCTGTCTTCCAGTGAAGTCGAACGATGTTTCCAAATACGCTTGATCAGGTGAAATTTTCAACTCATTTTCTACTTCAAGATCTTACAATAAGCTGTTCTCTTAAGATAACATTCATAATTCCATCTCTCCTCTCATATGTGATGCAAACCACATCTTCTTTGAATGCCCTGCCCTTGATTCCGAGCGCTCTGTTTTGTACTCGAAAATCTTGGCACTGGGTCTTCCTGCTCCGTATAATTCTTCTTTTGTCCTTTCCTTTCCATCTCCAGATATAATCCCTGTACTCCAATCTTTCCTAAGCTCTATTTCTAATCGTCTTTTTATTTAACCCCTTCCTTAATTTCTGTTGTTGTTGGGTCAATGCCGCTGGCGCGCCCAAAAAAATTAAAAAAAAAAAAAAAAAAAAAAAAGATAACACGGATGCCATGATTTCTTGGTCACTCGTCATTAATTCAGGCTCATCTCCGGTGACCCTTTTCTCAATGTCATCAGAAGTAACGTAACTAAAACCGGGTATTTTTTTCAAAATCGATGGTGTTTTTCGATCGATTCAACTTCGTAACTAATATCTAGAAGAAGGGGCACCACGCTTTTTGAAGGCAAGATACGGTAACTGCATTACACACGTCAGCCGTCCCGAAAACGACGTCTTACATATTGATTTTTTTCAAGCGGATTTTCAAATTAACGTAATTTTCGTCGGAATTCAATAAAATTTCTTGAAGAACATTTGTTCGATAACGTATTTTGAACGAAACAATAATTCCTCGGTCCATTGAATGAATAATACTCGTTGTGTTTGGTAGTAATAAAAGCACAACAGTAATTCTTTGACCTTCTAACGAGAGAATTGAAGTATGTGACAACGCATTATCGATCAATAAAACAGCTTTTTGAGGAAGGCCACCATCTTTCAAAAATTTCTTGACGAGTGGTACCAATTGTTGAAAAAACCGAGTCTCAAAAAGTTAAACATCCATTCATGCAGACTTTTGATTTTTGTAGAGTACCGGTAATGAGTTGAAATCCATATGCTGTAACGCTCGAGGTCTGGCAGATTTACCAATTATCATTAGACGTAAGCGAAAAGAGCTGCATGCGTTAGCGCACGTCATAACGGTTACACGTTCTGTAGACATTTTCACTCCCGGAGCTTTCTTCACAACTTTCGATGCGAACGTTTTATCAGGCAGCATCTTATAATTCAGTCCCGTCTCGTCAGCATTACAAATCTGGTCCAGAGAATAGCCACCGTCATAAAATAAAAATCCTAATTCATCGCGAAACAATGTCGCTGATATTTTTTCGCTACAAACATTCAACTGTCGAATTCCATAAAAATCTTTCCATCTACTCAACCAACCCTCACACGCTGTAAAATTCTTGGAAAAGATTCGAGCTTTCTCTTTGATTATAGGTCCTGATGTAGGGTATATCCGGCTTCTGTGGGAGTAAAATCACGAATAAACAGCTTTATTCGTTTTTGAAAAAGAAGAGAATTTCATAGTTTTTCTGTCAGTGCCAATTATTGCACTTTTAGCGACGAATCTTTCAATTTTTTTACGATCTCGGCGCCAATCTCCGACCGTGTTGCTAGAAACATTGTACGAGGCAGCGACTACACGTAGTGTTTCTCCTCAATCAAGTCTTTTGATGGCTTCGAGTTTTTTATCGATGGAAACGACTACTCGTTTACGTTTTGATTTTGTCGAGGTTTTGGTGTTTTTTTTTTTTTTTTTTTTTTTTTGGTAACAGATTTACTTTTCGATTTGGCATCCATTTTTCAAGCACGGCAAAAGCACAAAAACGAAATCAGGAACACACAACTTTTTAACCGATGGGTTAGAAAAAGTACATTACAGGAACAGAAAAACGTTTCACATCGCGTATCAATTTCGCCCGTGCTTCAACTGAACAAAAAATAAAATATATCTCCCATTCGAATATAGCGATTAATACGTATAATTGGAGAAAATGGCAATTCTATTTCTCACGCACCCCCGTCGTCGCGTTTCGATATCAACATAATCAGTAGCGCCATGTAGAGATAAGCGTTTTCTAATCGTTAACAATCGTTTTTCCGTAGTTAAATACGAAAATAACGATTAAATCGGATAAAAAAAATTAACCGACTTTTTGGCACCGGTTGAACCAGAGAAACCAGATGCACTTTTTTGCTCGGTTAAACCGAAAATCGGATAATCGGGAGTTGGTTAATGGGGAGGTATATATATATAAATAAATAAATAAATAAATAAATGAATATATACATATATATATATATATATATATATATATATAGCTATAGATCTTAATAAATGATTAACAAAAAATTTACTGAATTTGAAATGTTTCAGTAGAATATAAAGCAGAATTTTTCAAGTTGAAAGAGTAACTAAAAGTGGAGGAATTCTCTGTTTTTTGGAGGTATAATGTGAGTAGAACTAACAATGGGATCGATATATACACACGAGTAAATTTTTTTTTTTTTTTTTTATAAATAAGTTAGTGCCGGTAGCGAATTATGTTGCTATGTAAAGCTAAACTGAATGTAACAATGTATTATGATAATCAGGTATGAGATAAAGTCATGGTGAAGAATAAGACTAACAATAATGTATTCGAATAATTGGAGATTGAGATAACATTAGAATATTCCGTTATTAGTGTGATATTCTATTACGAGTTACTGATGATTAACAAAATAATTAGAATAATAGAAAGGTAGAGGAAATAGAAAAATTGAGCAGTCGGTGAGCTTTGGTCGCATACTGGAAAATTCGAAATCATGATTAATATACAATAATAGAAATAATGCTAACTTCATTATACAAAATAACAGTGTATAAAAAACTATCCAAGAATGAAGCAAAACTGGAAAAGGAAAAAATTTTAGATTTGCCCAGAGCGATGAGCTGCTTGATTATACAAAGGCTTTTCTGTTTCTATTTCCATCGTCTTCGATGCATTGATTCATGCGAAAAGTTTACTTTAACCTTTTGCTTTCAAAAATGTACTATCCTCTACCATTTACTCCTTTTGAAAGAACCTTTTTCATATTTCCAGTAGTACACTACTAAGCGTAGGTGATAAATTAATCGATTCTTGATAAGCGACTGCGGAAAGATTAACAAAATATTTTTCGAAATAAAAACTAAAAAAAAAAAATGAAAAGATTGTAGAGTTGCCTTATTTTTTAACGATGGCAGAAATGTAATGCGCTGCATGTCAGCGAATGAGGTAACCGCATTGTATAGATATGAGTAATATGAAAATATTTTTAAGTCACGCATTTTATATTGTGGTACGTTTAGCTCCGGGATTCTTCTGCTTCTTCGTATAATTGTCAAACATAAGGAGCGGAATAAAATTAAAATTAACAATAAAATAAAAATAATATAAATCATTACCAATTAATTTGCAATCGTTTCAGCCAATCTAGGGCGTTGTTTTATACATCATGTATAACTTTTAAATACAGCTGTGTACCGAAAAAAAGACTGGGCATTCTTCGACAATCGTTTGACAAGGGTTATCGCAACAGTAGCTACGCGATTCCTTAAAGTTTCACTTGTACATCATATAACCGTGTCTGCTATGTCCTGTCTTTAGGATACCTAACATCTGCCTTCATGGTAAGTCTATGCCTGAGAACTTTTTTCGTCGATCTCTCTCTTCAGTCTTATTGTCCGTTTGCGGACGTCGTGACCAATCATCATAAACCAGTGGATCGAGCGACCACCTGTCGCCATTCTTCTCTGTTGTTGCTTGATTTTATTAGTTCCGACAGCGGCATTTTTGTAGCAGCTGTGAGATGATCTAGGAACCTCATCGGTGGCCGTCCCCGACTCCTTTTTCCTTTCATTTTTCCTTGTATAATATTTCGTTCCAAACCATTTCTTCTCATTATGTGCCCAAAGAACCCTAGACTCTGCCTTATTATCGTGGGCAATAGTCGTTGCGTCGGTGTAATATGTAGCTGTTTTAGAATTGACTGGTTGGTTCTGTGTTCTATCCAGGATATTCTTAGCATGCGCCTATAGCAGGTCATCTCAAAGGCTTCGATTTTCCGACGTGAAGCCGCCGTTATTTTCCAAGATTCTGAACCATACCGGAATATTGAGTGTATCAGCGTTTGCATCAGCCTTTTTTTCACTTGACATGTTATGTGATGATCTTTCCATATTTTTGTAAGTTTACCTAGCGCATTCTTTGCCAGGCCTATTCTTCGTCTTATTTCTATCTCGCAGTTTCCATCGTTGGTTATATAGGCGCCGAGGTATATGGTTCCAGGTTTCGTGTCAATATTGAGCGATGGAGTAAATTTTCCGGATAGTTTATGTGCTCTGTCAACCACCATTATTGTGCATTTTGATCTCACACTAAACCGATCAAAATGCACAATAATGGTGGTTGACAGAGCACATAAACTATCCGGAAAATTTACTCCATCGCTCAATATTGACACGAAACCTGGAAGTCGATCTATTACCTAGCAAATTCGTATGTTATTCTTGTCTAGTTTTCATGCTATTTTCCATTTCCCTAAGCTTTCTTTTGGGATTCCTGTTTTCGTGCTGCAAGTCAAGGAATATTTTCTTAACTTTAAACGCTGAGGAGGCGCAGTATTTATTTCCACTGAAATAGATAGACTTCAGTTATGATTAAATTTTTCCGAGCCCTGGTTCGTTCGTACTGTCAAGATTTGAAGAATGGATAACATTTACATATATTAATCAAAATATAAATACATTAACAAACATTTTCAAAAATAATAAAATAGGATTTAAAACAAACAATAAACTATTAAATAAGTTGATAACTCTAAACTCAGAAAATAATAATAATGATACCATATACAAAAAACCAGGTATATATTTATTAAGATGTAATAATTGTAATAAAGTTTACATAGGACAAACAAAAAGGAATTTCAAAACTAGATATAAAGAACATGTATACGCAATTAAATATAAGTATCTTGATAAATCAACATTTGCTGATCATATAATACAGCAAAACCATACAATAACTTACAATATACAAACAGACATGCTAATTTTAAAAATAGTTACAGATAATAAACTCTTAAATACAGCTGAAGAATATTACATTAATAAATACAAAGATAAAATATTAAATATACAGCAAACAATACAGCAAAACACATTATATAATATAAAACTTTATGAAAACCAAAAATAAAATATTAATAGTTTTATACGAATTCATACACATCATTTAATTATATTGTTCCATATTATTCAATTGTAACTATATATTTACTTTATTATATTCAATTCATTATTATTTATTAAATTTAAAAATTTTATATTACATAGACCAACAATTATAATATATCGATCTATATCTTTAATAATGACCAAACATGTAAATAAATAATACAACAAAATTCAGTCCATGAATATGTCAAGTAGACGAAACCGGTAGGACGGATTTTTATATATATTTTTTGTGAATAATAATGTCTGTAACTTTTATTTTAAGTAATAATTTAATATAAATAAATGTTGTATGTTTTAACGAATTAAAAGGTACTTTGTGTCCGAGTAATATTTAAAACTATAACTTTGTAACGTAATTTAAGGTTTAAAAATACATAACTTATAATATCAGTGAAACAAACGTTTACAGGAAGAAATAATACATAATACATAAAGATTTATTATGTTACTCAAGACACCAAGTTCAAGAAGTTGTAATGAGTTTAGACTAATCAATTTCATAAGTCACGCATTAAAACTATTCTCATAAAAGTTATTCACGCTAGAATACTGAAGAAATGTGAAGAATATTTAAGTAAAAAACAGTTCGGTTTTAGACAAGGAACAAAAGAAGCAATATTCTGTATCAATGTTTTAATTCAGAGATGCTTGGAATTTTAGCAGCCCCTATACCTGTATTTCGTTGATTTCGAGAAAGCTTTCGATAAAGTTCAATATAGTAAACTTTTCAAGATATTGGAAAATATTGGTTTAGATTCAGCTGACCGTCGCATAATACTTTCATGTGCATTAAACAGCTGTAATATCTCATGATCGCAAGTAAACCATCAATCCGGTGCATATAAAACGAGGAGTCAGACAAGGATGTATTCTATCTCCCATTCTATTCAATATTTACGCTTTAAAGAAGCCTTGGACAGTTCTAACGAGAGCACCAAAATTGGAAGAGTAAAAATCAACAATATACGATATGCCGACGATACAGCATAGCAAGAAGTTTACAAGATTTTGAATCACTTGTGCAGAGGGTAGAAAACATTAGTTGTGTATACGGGGCATCATTGAATGTTAGGAAAGACTAAAATCACGCTTGTTTCTTCCACCAATCCAACTATTGCTACTCATGGGCGAATGGTGGAGAATGTCCGAAAATTCAAGTATATTGCAACTCAAATTAATAATAAAGCTAACACCGATTATGAGATCAGATGCAAAATTGAACAAACAAGAAATGTTTTCAATAACACAAGAAAAACACTTGCATCGCACCATCTAAATTTAGAACTGAGAATTAAGAGTCCTCAAATGCTACGTGTGCTCGACCCTATTATATACATAGATGAGAATGCTGGACCCTAAAGAAAAGTAATCTAACCCGCTTGATAGCTTTTGAACTATGGTGCTTTCGAAAAATTCTAAAAAATTTCCATGCATGGCAAAGAAAATTAACCAGAAGTCCTGCATATGATGAATAAAAAACGCGAACTAATTAGCATCATAAAAGAGACAGGAAAATGTGATACTTTGGTCATCTGATCCGTGGACCAAGAAAGTATTTCTTACTGTGGAATATCTTATTAGGAAATACCTTCAAACAGTTTTCTGATGTAGGATGCCAAAGAAATAGGACGTAAGGAAGAACTTTTTTTAGGAATAGGAATGATGATAAAGAAATTCCAAGAGGTGGAGTTATACCTCTGGAGAGGAAACAATTAAAAAGATGAAAGAGAAACGTAAGGGACTGTTCAGACAGGTTTTTAAAGACCGGAAAAGGTATACCGTCAAGACCTGGAGTGGGGCTAGAAGATTTGGAAAGGACAGATTTTAATTCATAAATATTGAAATCAAAAGTTAGGAAATGTATCGGGGAATTATGCAGAGCTTGAGTTAAATACAGTTCGTCAACGTTGAGAACATAAGCAGGAGCAACGGAATCAATAAAGAATTCTAATCTAACTTTAGAAAGATTGAGATTGGAGGGACGTTCAGAGGATGGGAATTTGAAAACTCTAGTCATTTTCCATATATCAGAAAGAGGGGTATTCCTAGAGAATGAAGAACAGAAATTCTTCCAGGAGGACTTTTTTGAGACTTTAAGTATATACCTAGAGTCAAGTTGAGTACTAGGGAGTGATGAATCGACACATGAACGAAACATAGTCCAATTTGCTTTGGAGAGGTTCCACCGAGGAGAATGTAGAGGCCCGAAGCAAGACGGAGAAGAAAAGTCATTAAGGAGAATTAAATTACCGGAAAAAATACCATTTTCAAGAATGGAACCGTTGGAATTGTAGGATGTGCAACCCCACAAGGGCGAATGGGCATTCCAGTCACTCCCGATAATTAATGGTTGCAGGATAGAGTTGAAAAAAGTGGAAAGAGGGAACTGACGAAGATCATAATTAGGAGGAACGTAGATGGAGATAATGTTAATGGAATGCGGAAGGGTGGTACGGATAGAGATGTGGACTATGTTGGGTTGGTTGGGAATAAGAGTGAAGTTCAGAGAGACATTGTGAGAGCTGAAAGGAATGCCATTTTTAACGAGGATAGCGGTACTACCATACCTGTCATGTCGATCACATCTAATTATTTTATAACCTCTAATATTAAAGTTCGCGCCTGACCGAAGCCACGTTTCTGAGATGAGAGCAACACTAATCCTATGAATATTCAATAGACCCTCTAATGAATTTTTATTGGCTCTGAGGCTACAACAATTCCACTGAAGTATATTGAACGCAGCCATCATGATGAAACGGGAAACGTATTAGAAGCATAAGAATTGAAAAAAGGGAATACAAAAACAATAAGAAGGTACAACAGTTGTTATAAGGTAAAAAGAAAAGTAAAGACATTCATATTAATGGGATTTAAATAGGTTGGAAAAGAAATGGAGGAAAGTAAATTGTAACGATTAGAAATCCAGAGAGAGTAAGTCAGGGCTAATAGATTAGAAGGGAATTCGAAAAGTAATGAAAAGAAGGAAGAAAGAGTACATTCGTGTAGGAAAATGTAGGAGGCAAACAAAGAATTTCTGCTAAGAGTAAACAGGTTTTGAAACCTTTGCATAAATGTAATAGTACCCGTTAGGGTTAAATTATGTTGCGCAAAGCTTCTTGTTACATAGCTCTTGCTATTCGCGCGAGTCAATCTCACAGCTGAACCAGTGGAACCGAAAATGTGAGAGAAAACAGAAATAATTCAAATATCTCGACGTCAGTACATTCGAAAGAGAAAAAGATGTAATAAATGTATTGAAGCCCGACAGTGCTTTTGAACACTTCAGCGACTGCACGATTTACAAATAGGGAAGAGGAAGTTTTGAGTAATACAATTAAACAGTTATACAACTGATTTAAATATCTTATTTTGTGTGTTAGCAGAAAGATTAGATAATAAAGAAGTAAAGAAAATTTAGGGAGTAAGGAAAGAGACATAAAAGAACAGAAAGTAGAAAATTCAGCCTCGAATCTTCTTATCTTCCTTCCTATTTTCTTAATCGTAGAAAGAGGAATTAATTTATCTGAACGTTACTGGAAAGGAAACGAGATAAAGAGTCGACAAAGGAAGAATAAGAAGCGATGTTATTAGAAGAGAGCATTTCCAAGATGGCTGAAGAAATATTTTCAATTAAAGGAGAAGAAATTAGATGAGAGGAGTTAGGAGTGACCAATGAAGCAGGATTGTCCTGAACAGGATTTGAGAAAATATTAGACAGAGTAGGAGTAGATTTGTTGAAAGCCCATTCACTAGAGGGAGATGAGATACGGTTAGATGGAAGAGGAGGAAACTACGGAGAAGGTTTATAAGGCGCTTTGAAGTTACGGATTTTATGGAAGGTAGGAGATTTAAGACGTGGGAAAGAATTAGAGAGGAGGGAGGGACGTGATAAAGGAGACTTAGAATTATTAGAAGAAGAGCTGGATATTGAGGTTCGGTCAGCATATGAAAAGGCACGAGAAGTTAAATTGTTGTTTTTAAAGTGAGAGTGCTCCTGGAATGAAATATTCTCAACGGCCATAATACGTTTTATATCTTTTTGCCTGATCCATTCAGGGCAGGATCGGTCAATGGCAGAGTGGGTGCCTTTGCAATTGCGACAGATGGCCGGTTCCTGTAGGTTGCTGCGTTCAGAGACTGAGTGCTTAGAAGAACAGTGCGAACAGATGTTAGAACTACGACAGTGCTTCGCGATATGTCCAAAAAAAAAAACATTTGGAACATTGCGTAGACGATCGGATACTAAGGGAAACAGGAAATCGCATCTTAAAAATCGAAATGAATTCCGGGAGAGTGGTACTATAAAATCTAAGTTCGACTGAACGAGTAGGGATTTTAGCGCCGTCTGAAGAACGGCATATACGGCGGATAGAAACGATGGGGATTAGCGATTCGATTCCCTCCCATATTTCATCTTCGGAAAAGGACAGATGCACGCCGGAGATGACGCCTATTCTGAATAATACACTATTGGGGATATACGCTCTGATGTTATGTTGCGCGAAAAAACTAGGATGTGCAAGAAAGGCATTAGCGGAATCAACGGATGGAAATTTGATTGCGACATGACCCATGCCTTAAGGAACAATGTATGATTGTGACGAGGAAACGGAGCTGATTAACTCGTCAAGGGCCAAGGGATGTAAATTACCTAGATTTCTTTCCATAGAGCAACTTTCAACGTAGACGGTGAAAGGCCCCGTATGATCAGGAGAAAACATTAAATTCTCCTTATTGTTATTATTATTATACCATAGTTATTGTTATTGATAGTACTGTTGTTGCAATTATTATTATTAGAATTGTTAATGTCGTTATTATTAGTATTGTTACTAGTATTATCATTAGTATTATTTCTACTGTTATTTTCAGCACTATTAGTGCCGTAACGGAGAAGGTGCTCTGAAGAGTCGAGCTATTGTTGAGAGCATTAACGTTTTTTGTTTAAACTTTTGTGTATTGATTTGGGAGGTGGAAAGTTTTGTAACTGAAACATCTGACCAAAAAGGAAGAAAAACGTGTTTACTTTCGTTTTGTCAAATGAAAAAACAATGGCCTACAAAATACGATTTTGTTTGTTAACACTTTTTTCACAATTTGTATGAAATTCTCTTCTATTCTCCTCCGAATGATCAACAGAAAATGAACGAATGAACGGCCTCTGTTTTCAGGGTTACAAAATAAAGCGCGAGAACATGGTTTTTCTTTTTAGAACGTGTTTATGTTACAGGAAATAAGAAAAAAAAAAAAACATTTTCTTAAATGTTAATGCGAACCGAAATTGGAAATTAAAATGCATAAAGAGCGATGCACTTTTTTGTTTTGTTTTTTTTTAACGGGCTCGGTGTCAGCACTGACCCAACTACATGGACTGAGATCACCTACTCAGATTCTGAAGCGATCGGAGATAGAGAGTATAAAGGAAAGAAGGAAGGGAATAACGGCTAGAGATGGGAAGGAAAGGATAAAGGAAGCATTGAAAGGGGTAGGAAGATCCAACGCCAAAAGTTCGGCGTATAGATGAGAGCACTCAGGAAAAAGAGCAGGGCATTCTTAAATTCACTTTAGTTTTCACAAGTAAATATGCGTAAAGGAAATGAAAAAAAAAGTTGAATGGGATATTCCCACAGCTAAGGATTAAACATGAAAGAATTGTTTTATACATTCAATTTATGTTTTGTTTATTTTTTTTTTTGTTACCGACAGACGGGATTATTTTATAAAAAAAATTTCTTTCGCTACATTAAAACTGAGAAATTTGTAGTTCGATTAACCGGAGATTTTTTAGTAAGAAATTTATAATGGAAACATTAAAAATTACGTTAATTGCGTTACGATTCGCGCGAAATGGATTGCGAGTAATTTAATTTCCGTCGAAAATCAACTTCTTCTTCTTCTTCTTCTTCTTCGATTGTCGTACGCATAATATCTACGTGTTGACGATCCTACTGGTGCTTTAACTAACACTACTTTAAATTTTTCGCCCCTATGCTGCTCGCACAAGGTCAAATCAACACTTCGGGTTTTTTTCTTATTTTATAAGAAAACTATTAAAAAAAGTGTATTTTTTTCACATTTCCGCTTTGTGCGAATTCTATAACTGAGCGTGATTTGCACCGAATATCTGCTTTGATATTTTCTGAAGTAGTAGCTTTGCTTGAATTTCATTTCCGAACATAATATATGTATATATGTTATGTACACAAATGTAATAGTATTACTAACACGTGAAAAGCACAGTTGTATTTAAGTAGGATTTTACGGCCATATTTGCTTGACTTTTTTGTACTTTTGGAGAAGTAATATTAATTTTAATTGAACAACTCGAGGGGTAGATGGTATGGCGGATAGATGCTACCCATGCATGTTCACTAATCTTTACTATCCCCGTAATAATTAAGAGCAAATAACCTTGTTTAGTTTTGTGTTTATATTAACTTCATAATGGCCAAATGCCAGGCCAAAAGAAAAAGAAAAAAAAGCAGGATCATTTCTTTTTCTCCAAATTACACACGGTCATTTAATCTCCTTCTTTGAAACACGAAACTCTCCGATTCCCGAAATTCATTCCAATTTCGTTAATTCATTTTTTAGGATTAATTTTTTACAGCTGGTTTCGGAGGAATATAAACTTTTTTAAAATAATGTTTAGTACTTTTTTCTACGCATAAAAATAATTTACGCGTAAAATTTGATTTCAGCGCAAATTCGCGCAAATTACCTAAATTTAGGTAAACGGAATATTTATGAGAATTTTTATTAAATCTCTTCTAAAGTTCTAATTCAAAAAGAGCAAACAACAAAAAACATATTATTTTCAACATGCATGTAAAAATCCGTTCATGGCGGAAATTCATGAACTAACCAAAACACCGAAATCGTCTACAGGCAGTGAAATGTTTTCCTTCTTTTTAGTTTTTGTTCGGAGTTTTTATCATTTTATAAATATATTTATATTATAAATCGAATTTAAATGTAACTAATACCAAATTAAGATCATCCTCCCATCAAATTACTTTCTTGTGGGTGCCAAGCCACACCGGACTTAGGGGGGTAATTACTTGGCTAACATCGCTGCTAAGTCAACACTGTCGTGCCCCATGCCCTGTTCCCCTCCTCTTCTCACCGACATAGTAAAATCCATAAAAATTCTTGTGCAATCCCAATGGAAGCAAGATTGGCTCACTAGACAATCTTGCTTTCTAAGAGAGATAAAACACAGAATTGACCCTTGGTTCCCTCCTTCTGACCTCCCCAGAACCCACTTTGTGGCTATGGCAAGACTCCGCATTGGACATATTTCGCCGACTCATGATCACTTAATTGCGAGCCCTCTTTCGAATGCCCCTTTTTCTCCCTTCCCCCGCTCCTACAGTAAAACACCTGCTCCTGGAGTGCCCCTCCTTCGCGCTAAGCTCCGCCTAGCGTCTTTGCAGTCGTCTTTGGCCAACTCGCCTTTGAACGTTGCAGACACTATTCGGTTTCTTTATACAACTAACTTATTTCGAACCATTTAACTTTCCGATTGCCATAGTGTCGTAATAGCCCCGGCAGCTGTACACGGCACTCAAAAAAAAAAAAAAAAAAAAATTATTTCCGATGGTTCTGACAATCGTTCTTTAATATTTACACTTATGCGCTATTTATAATAAGATTATTATTAATTAAATTATCTTTAAATTTATTAATCGCTATTAAGTTATAATTATAATTATTCCTTCTGAAAATTGTTTTAATTTGTGGACTTTTGAAACAAAAACTACTGTAGCGCCAGTACTTATCTTCAGATTTTTATTTCAGTAGTTAATATGCTAATAACGTTTTAAATTCGTTTCCCTTTTCTAGGATAAAACGGCAATAATCTTATATTTAACACATCTGTCAAATAATCGAGAAAATGAAAAAAAGAAATGTGTGTTTCCTGCGTTCCGGTTTCCGGTCTCGGGTAAGATCTTTCCGTGTATTTATTTTTTCCGTTGGACTGATTAAAATCGTGCTTATAATTGTGTGATCGATTAGTTATCGGCGCGCGTAAATCGACAGATATTTTCGGCCACTGTGCCGCCGTCGTTTGCTACGGTGTGCTCCGTAGCACGTACGCATACTACCCATAATGTCGCTACCTGCCCCAGTACAACCACAGCCTGTTGCTAGTAATAGCGGTGTTGTTAAGCGGAATGTAATTGATACTGCCAAGGCTAATACTGATAAGATGAGCCTTTTTTTCTTTTTTTTTTTTTTCTTACCCTGGGCGCGTCAGCGGCCTTGACCCAACAACATGAAAAGTTAAGAGTTATAACTAAATAGCCAAGCGGTCAGAAATGGAAAAGACAAAGGACAGCAGCAATGGAATAACTGAAGGCAATGGCAAGGAAAGAATATAGGTATCGTTAAAGGGAGTAGGAAGACCCAAAACTAGAAGTTGGGCGTAAAGAAAGGAGCGTTCGTAGAACATTCGAATAGGATGTGATTTGAGTCACAAACACAAGAAGGCTCAGAATTGTGAAGAGAGCAGAAAGGAGAAAGAGCTAAAGAAAAACGAAAGCGAGAAGAGGGGAGTAGAGAATGATTGATTCTAAGCCTAATTAAGGAAACAACAGTGAAACGACGACAGGTAGGAATAGATTGAAACCAAGGCAGGAAACTAGGAACCGGTTGAATAAGACGGTACTGTGAAAAGCGATTTGAGAATAAAGATGGATACATGTCAGTCCAAAGTTTAGAATGATTAGAGCGTGACAGAGAAAGAATGTCTGGGGAAAGGAAAGAGTCGAGGAAAGGACCAATGCGGGCGGCTGAGCGAGCTAAAGAGTCAGCTGCGTCATTGCCCTCAATATTGGAATGACTAGGGACCCATAGAAAGTCTATGAGAATGGATCAGAACGAGAACAAAGACGAAACAAGAGATCGAATAGAGGGGATGATACCGTCAGAATTATGAGAAGGAGGAGAGGAGATGGTTTGAAGAACGCCTTTGGAATCAGAAACAATCAGGAATTTGTGAACCCCACTCGTAGAGGATATGAATTGGACTGCACGAAGAATTGAGATCGATTCGGCTGAGAAGATAGAGCAGAAAGAAGGACGTCTGAAAGACTCAGAGTGCAGGAACGTAGGAGACGTATACGCGCCACCCACGCCCCCATCACTCTTGGAGCCATCCGAGAAAATTAAGGCATGGGAAGGAAAAGCAGAGTTCAGCAGCTGAAGGAATTCGAAGTTGACTACATTGTGAGAGGAAGAATTAGCTCGGACTGGAAGAGAGGAGAAATTGATGGGGTGCCATATGCTATTAGAATCGAGAGAAAAGTAAGGAAGACTGTTATAAGAGGAAACGTAGGGAGAAAAATTGGAAACACGAGCAGCTATATGCGATAAAATCGGAATTCTATGAGGCGCCAAGCGCCAGTGATTTTTGATATGAAGATAGGAAGGAATAATATTGGATGACAAAATGGGGAGGCGTTTTATTAAAAATCGATAACCGAGGAGTGAACGACGAGTGGAAAGAGGTTGAGTGCAAGTTTCGAATAGAATCGCAGGAATAGGAGAAGATCTTAAAGCGCCAATGCATAGGCGAAGGCAGGAATTCTGAATTGCGTCAAGTTTCGAAAGGAGAGACTTGGAGGAATTGCCATAAATGAAGGAACAATAGTCGAGTTTGGACCGAATAATCGATTTATATAGAATTAATAGAATGCACGGGTCCCCACCCCATCTGAGCGGAGATAAAGATTTGAGGAGATTAAGTATTTTGATCGAGGAATTATAGATATAATTAATATGTTCATGAAATGTAAGGCGACTATTTAAGAAAAGACCTAGATAACATATGGAATTAAAAGTGGGAATAGGTGTACCAGATACGCTGATGTTTATAAAAGCACGATTAAAGGGGCGCAGAGCAAAAATTATACAGGAAGACTTGGAAGGGGAAAGAGAGAGGTGGAGAGTAGATAGAGCATTGCTTAGATGGGACAATGAATGATTTAACTAGTTGGTGGCGGAGGACAGATCATCTGAGGTGGAATAAACTAAAATGTCATCAGCAAAAAGGAGAGAGAAAGAGGGAATAAAGAGCGAAGCAATATCGAAGGAGTAAATATTAAAAAGAGTGGGGCTAAGGCAGGATCCCTGGGGAAGCCCACGATAGACGCATCTAGAGGTGGAAAGAGAAGGAGAAGATAGATAAAGAGTTCTATGTTGAAAGAGGTTGAGTATAAGAGAGATAAAAACCGGTGGGAGATTAAGAGAGAGAAGTTTGGAGCCCAGAGAAGGAAGATGCACATTGTCGAATGCAGAGCAGACATCGACAAAAGAAGCGACAGTAAATTTCTTAGAAAGGAATGATTTATAGATATCTGCAAGGAAGATACTGATGCAATCTACCGGGCCAAGCCCGGGGCGAAAACCGAACATATTAGAAGGAACTAGATTATTATGCTCAAGCCACCAAACAAGACGGTTGTTTATTAAACCTTCAAAGAGTTTGCGCAGACATGAGGCTAGGGAGATAGGACGGAAGGAACACTGATTTTTTTTCGGAATTGGAATGACGATGAAATCATTCCAAGACTCAGGAGTAAATCCAGAGAGTAGGAAAGAGTTGAAGATATTCAGAAGGGAGAGTAGCGAGGAAGAACAGAGTTTTTTAAGAATAGGGAAAGAAAGACCGTCCAGGCCAGGAGCAGAAGGAGAGGTTTTATTAAGGACGGAAAAGAGTTCTTCGTAGCGGAAAGGAGACGTTAGGAAATGAGGTTCTGAGGAATTTGGGAGTGAAGGAATGTACAATTCCTCGAAAGTGGGGACATACGGAGGAGCAATAGAGTCCAAGAAAGAGTGAAGTTTAGACAAAGAAGGATGGGAGAAGTGGGGACGCTCAGAAAGAGGAGATCTGAACGCTTTGGCCATTTTCCATATCTTAGAGAGAGGCGTATCTCTAGAGAAAGATGAACAAAATGATTTCCAAGAGTTCCTCTTGGCAGATTTTGAAATGTACCGAGCTTTTGTGTTAGCTTCTTTGTGAGCTAAAAAGTTGGATATTGAGGAACAAGAGCGAAAGGCTTTGAAGGTAGCGGTGCTTCTTTGGAAGGCAACTGTATACTCTTCATTCCACCAAAGAGAGGAGGCATAAGAGGAAGAACGACCGCGCGAAAAGGAAGAAGGAGGGGAGGAAGCGGAAAGAGCAGAATATAGAGATTGAATGAAGAAGTTGTATTGGGATGACGGGTCGGGAAAATCCAGAATAAGGGGGAGTGAGGAATCCACCAAAGATCGGAATTTATTCCAATCTGTTTTGGAGAGAAGCCAGTGAGGAGCGTGCAAGGGCCTGAAAGGTCTAGAAGGAAGAGCGTTGTTGAGAGTTAGGAGAATGGGGACATGATCACTACCAAAAGTGCCGTCGAGAGTTCTCCAGGAGCTTACAAGACCAAGATTCGGAAATGAAAACGAGAGGTCGATTGCACTAGAAGAAGATGGATGTTTGAAGAAAGTAGGAGAACGATCGTTGTGGAGAAAAAGATTATGGTTTAGAATGAGATTTTCCAGAGTCACACTGTTAGGATTGCGCCCTGCGCAGCCCCACATAGGGGAGTGCGCATTCGAGTCTCCACCAATAATAAATGGATCAGATAGGGATGAAAGGAATGAGGGCAAAGGAAGACTAGAGAGGCTGGAGTTGGGGGGGATATACACGCAAGCAATATGTGTAGGATTCGGGAGAAGATTTTCAAGAGAAATATGAATCATGTTAGGGTGGTTAGAAAGGGGCGGAGGGAGAAATGGGATATTGTGGGTGAGATAGGATAGATCGTGTCTAATTAAAATTGCAACACCACCATACCCATCCATACGATCAGATCGAACTAGAGAATAACCTTTGAAATCAAGAGACGAGGAAGATTTAAGCCAAGTTTCAGATAACAGCGCTACATGGATATTATAGAAGTCTAATAGACATTCTACACTTAGTTTATTAGCTCGTAAGCTGCGGCAATTCCATTGAAGGATGTTTATGGCGCAAGACCGCGGCATTCTATTTAAAAGGAGAAGAAGAGGAATTAAAAGAATGAGAAAAAGCAGCGGGAGAAGACAGAGCTGAAACTGAAATAAAAGAAAGGAAGGCAAGGGTAATAGGAAGGTTGTAATACATGAGAGGAGATCGCTTGTAGACGATCTTCCAACTTAAAGGAGAGGATTACAGTGGAAAAATAAGTAGAAGAGAGAAGACGTGTCCGAAGTTGGATACAGGCAAAATTGAAGGTACCTCACCATTAGCGGTACCATCAGTAATAAAAAATAAACGGGAGAAGTACCTGCACGAACTGGGTTGATGCCCAGTTTGTAGGCTTCCTTCCGACATAGTGTCGAAAAAGAGACGAGAGAAATACCTGCACGAACTGGGTTGACGACCAGTTTGTAGGCTTCCTTCCGAAATAGTGTTAAACCAGAGACGGGAGAAACACCTGCACGAACTGGGTTGACAACCAGTTTGTAGGCTTCCTTCCATAATGAGATAACTATGCAGCATAAAGAAAAGATGGAATAAAATTCGAACTGAGGAAAGTTTTGAATTAATGATTCCTGAGCGAACAGTTATCCTTGGCGAAACGGACGCAAAAGAAAGAAGGAGAAATAAGGATAACAAATATAGAATGGGATGCAGGAAGATGGTCAAAAGGGAGAAAAAAATGAAAGAGGATGAAAGAGATGATCTAGTTGAAATGAACGTGATTGGATAGGAAGGCTGAAAGATTATCAAGGAATGAGGAGGAAGAGGATATGTTAAAAGAGGCAAGGAGTTCCATGATAGCTGCAGAGATATGGGAGACAACAAAAGAAGAAGAATCGTTTAGAGAGGAATTAGGAGAAAGACTAGGAGGAACTGGTAAGGGACTGGAAGATATGGAGGGATTGGATTGGGGGGAGACGTCATGATTCAGTGCGCAACCATTAGATGGTAAACGAGAGTAAAGGGATGGAACGAAAGGAAATTGAGGAGAAGGCTTTGAGTAGGATTTGGGTTTGGAAGTTTTGTGGAAAGTGGGGGATTTAGGACGTGGAAGAGAGGGGAATTTAGAAGCTTTTGGGGAGATGTTTGAAGAGGAAATAGGGGCTGCGGCGCGATTAGCATAAGAGAAGGCTGGAGAGGCGGAACTGGAGGATTTAACTTTAACGGCTTCGTGAAAAGAGATGTTCTCGAAAGCCATGATTCTTTTTATGTCCTTCTGTCGCTGCCATTCGGGGCAGGCTCGATCGGAAGCTGAGCCAACCTAACCGTTCTGACAATGCTGATTTGTGCGGTGATAACAAACCGGAACAAAGACATCGGCATAATGACAGTAAAATTAATCCAATCCGTTTAGAATTGTCCGACAACAACAATTGGAGCATAGTTAAAGGTAAAAAGAGAAGAAAGTACTATATTTCTGCCTCGTCAGATTCATCCCCGGCTATTGTCAAGCGTAATATTTTTGAATTTTTATCAGTAGAGGACGAAAATGGAGCAGAAGAGGATAACGTAAATAAAGTAAAAAATCAAATGCAGATTGATGACAGCATTAAATTAAACGACGAGAATAAGTTTTCAGCTATAAACAACAGTAGAAACAACATAAACTCGCACTGTGAAAATCTCGCAGCTACCGATTCTTTTTAAAAAAACAGAAAGAGCGACAGTCCCGCCAATAAACAAAAAGCCGTTCCCCCGTTTTAGTGAAGAATATTACAGATATCAGAATGTTACGGAATGACTTAGCGACAGATACGGGTATTAAATTTACGTTAAAATCAATGATTACTGGAGTAGCGATTGCTCCGGAGAATCCCAAGAGTTATCGTAAAATTGTTTACCTGCTACGAAGTAAAAAATATTTCTTCTTTACTTATCAATTATCAGAAGATAAACCATTTAGAGTGCTAATAAGGAACCTCCATCCATCTACGGACTTAACTGAAATCAAATCCGAAATTGAAAGGAAGGGTTTCAGTGTTCGCAACATCGTTAACGTAATTCATCCCAAAACTAAACAGCAGCTACCGATGCATTATGTAGACTTAAATCCTTCTCCTAAAAATGATGATATATTCTTTCTTACTGGCTTAATGTATGCTAAAGTCGAAGTTCAAGAAATTCGTAATAAACGTCAACCTATTCAATGCAAGAGATGTCAACTGTACGGGCACTCCCAAAATTACTGTAATTTACCCTTCCGCTGCGTTAAATGCGGCAACAGACATAACACCAAAGAATGTAACAAAGAAGATTGCGCTAAGCCAATATGTGCGCTTTGTCAGGGAGATCATCCGGCTAACTACAGAGGTTGTCCGGAATATAAGCGCCTAAATAAAGAAAAAGCAGAGCGCCTAGGTAAGCGACCTAACGATCATTTACTCTTCAATCAGCAGAATTTCCCATCGTTGGAACAAAATGCGGGAAGATTAAATCCTTGGTTTAATGAGAGGCGAAAGGAGGTAAATAACGAAAATTTTAGCCCAAATTATGAAAATAGTAATATTGGCGTAGAAAGCAGTAGCATTAAGATAATGGAGCAACTCTCAATGCGCATGGTTAGCGCGTTTGACAAATTAATGAACGATTTCAATCTACTAATAAATCCGCTCTTTAGTATTTTAAATAAACTATTGGACAAATTAAATTAATGAGACTTAACATACAAGGAACCGTAATGATAACAAATAACTCACTGTTAATTATGCTATGGAACTGCAATGGGCTTATTCAGAAGAAAGAAGAGCTTGAATTATTTCTTTATAGACATAGAATAGATGTTTCTCTCATTTGTGAGACTCACTTGACATCTTCACACAGCTTTAGAATATCAGGTTATACTAGTTATCCCTCAACACACCCTGATGGCAGAGCGCATGGTGGCGTAACTGTACTAGTAAGATCGAGTTTAAATCATCTTAAAGTATATTCTGAAGCTACTTATGCATATCAGATTTCAGCTGTAAATATTTTGACTTAGTAATTGCCAGCGTATATTGTCACCCTAATATTATCTTACCTAAAGAAAGATTACTGCAATTAATCTTTGGCTTGGGACCTAGAGTCATTCTAGGTGGCGACTTTAATGCCAAACATCCAAGATGGAATTGTAATCGAACAAATCATCGAGGCAGAATGATAAACAATTTAATATCAAATTACAATCTTCAAATCTTAAGTCCCAACGAACCAACCTACTGGCCAACACACGCAAATAGATTGCCGAGCACACTTGATTTTTTCATCGCTAGAAACCTACATCATGTATATAACACTTGTAAAACGGTGCCTGAACTAAGCTCAGACCACACTCCGCTATTAACATGCCTCTCAGTACAACCAATAATAAATGAAAAAACTAAACCATTATCAAACAAATATACAGATTGGATGAAATTTAAGAAATACATGGATCTGATTACGGACTTAAATATTAGATTAAAAACTAATGAGGATCTTGATGGAGCGGTTTCTACATTAATTAAGAACATCCAAGATGCCTGTAAAACAGCCACTAAAACTCCAGCGTATAAAACTATTAAGGAAAAACACATTAATGTTCCAGTAGAAATTAGAAAGTTAATACAAGCGACAAGAAGAGCACGTACTAGTTGGCAACGTAATAAAACATTGACTGGTAAACAACTATACAATTCACTACAAAGGGAATTACGCAAAAATATACAGATATACAAGAATAATAGGTATGAAAACTTCTTTTCTCAATTAAATCCGCAAGATGACTCTATTTGGAAAACAACAAAATCTTTCCTAAAACAACATCCAAAGCAGTACCCGGTTAAAAAAGCAAATGGGGAATGGACCAAAACTGATGCTGATAAAGCTCAAACGTTTGCTGAGCATTTGGTACAAATATTTAAACCACACAATGATATACAGGATTCCGCACATGATAAACTAATAGAGAGACATATGGAGGCCCCTTTTCAACTCACACTGCCGACAAAGCTTATATCACCTAAAGAAGTACAGGCTAAAATTAAGATCCTGCGAGCCAAAAAGGCTCCAGGTTTCGATAAAATAACAGGTGAAATAATTAAAATGCTCCCATCGAAAACGATCACTTTAACTACTTATATACTTAACACGATTCTAAGAATTAGATATTACCCTGAAACTTGGAAAAGATCAATAATTTTGGTGATCTTAAAACCGGGAAAAAATCCAATATATCCTTCATCGTATAGGCCGATCGCCTCTTAAGTGTGCTTTCTAAAATATTCGAAATGCTAATATACGATAGAATACTTTCGATAATAACAGAAAATAGGATTATTCCAAATCATCAGTTCGGTTTCCGCGGAAGACACTCAACTGCTCACCAGGTACATAGGATAACAGACAAAATAGCAGCTACATTAGAAAAAGAAGAATACTGTAACGCCATTTTCCTGGATATTGAACAGGCCTTCGATCGAGTTTGGCATCAAGGATTACTATGTAAACTAAAACTAATTTTACCAAATGACTTATATGCAGTTATGGTATCATATTTGATAAACAGAAGTTTCAATGTCAAGATAAACTCATCATTATCTTTGTCAAATAACATAAAGGCATCAGTGCCACAAGGTAGTGTACTTATCTACACAGCGGATGTGCCAGTACTAAGGACGACAGTAATCGCTACCTTTCCGGATGATATCTGTATTCTTGCTCGGCACAAAAACCCAGTGTACGCATCCTTGTTGACGCAGGAGCATTTAACCGTTATCCAGCAGTGGGCGCTTAAGTGGAAGATTAAACTAAACCGCCAAAAAACCAGACAAGTAACTTTCACTCTAAACGTGCAAAACTGTCCCCCTAATACAATAAATAATCAGCGCATAATTCAAGAAAATCATATTAAATACCTAGGTATGATATTAGATCGAAGACTTACATGGAGAAGCCATATATCGTTCATCCGGCAAAAAATGGCTTCAAGAACTAAGGCTCTCAACAGCATAATAGGCAAAAAGTCACCAGTGAGCTTGAAATGCAAGAGGCTAGTTTATCTTTCAGTCATAGCGCCAGTTTGGAGATACGGATTAGAAGTATATGGAGCCACTGAGAAGAGTAACCTAAATAGGGTTCAACAGTTCCAATTGAAAACGTTGAGGCAATTGGTAGACGCACAGTACTATGTATCGAATCACACTCTACATACAGACTTAGATGTTCCATACGTAAACGATTTATACTTAAAACAATACAAACACTTTTATGAGGCTCTTCAACTCAATCAAAATCCAGAGGTATCGAACATCAGTCGCTGGGATCAGCCGAGGAGGCTCAAAAGAACATGGGCCGGTGACGCCCTAGGTGTCAGATGCGATAGATAACATCGTCGTTAATACCTCAGCCGTCGAACGAACAAAATCCAGCGCTATAGTAAACAGTATTAGATATCAGAAGCAGAAGATAACTCCGCCACTAACATCTCGGATGTGAAAGGAATGAACTCCAAATTATAGTAATCAGTTTTTCCGATCGACTAATGCTTATGCTGCCGCTGGGTAACTGAGCATGAAAAAAAAAAAAAAAAAAAAATTAAATAAAATAATAGCCTCGTCAATTATGGTCTTAGGACCGGTGTGATGTAAAAAAAAAAGAAAAAGAAATCCAATTATCGTGTTTTTTTTTCTTTCAATATAAACAAAAAGCAAACTGTCAACTAAACAATGTAAGCGAAAGAAGTCATACAATTTAACCATATTTACTTCTCCCGTTTGAATTAACATATTGTTGATAATAATTTAAAAGTCACCCGTGTTCATGCCCCCCCCCGTTATTTAAAAATTTGATCGTTAAATTTTAAAACACTGAGGTTTTGCATTTTTATCCCATATTACAATAGCAAAAGTACACTGATTACAAAAACTCCCTACCTACTTCAAAAACGGTTGCTGAATTTTTTCGAAAACTTTTTATCTTTCGGCTTAATATGTATAAATTTTAAAATTTCGGCAATTTCACAGTTTTTCTACATTGTAATGAAGAAAACATGCCGATTAAAGTGATAAACTTTTTATCTTATTACTTAAATTTTTCAAATTTTGGTCCTTTAAATATTTAAACTTATAGTATCTATTTTGCCACTTTATTGAATAAATATAAATATAAAAATACGTATTACAGAAAAATATTAATTATAGAAAACATCCGACATGCTTTGGAGTTACATACAATCATGGCATTAATAAATAAAGTTAATAGTAAGCATATGTGTCAATCTTATAAACTAATACAATACATCGATACGTTATAATTAATTGTTAATTTTAAATAGCGGATTATTATTTATAATAAGATTATTATTAATTAAATTATCCGTAAATTTATTAATATAATTTTCGGCGCTATTAAATTATAATTATAATTATTGATATGTTTCATTATTTCTAAGTCGTCTTGTATGTTTAATTTTAATCTGTGTTAATTAATAATAATATGTTCCTTTTACAGATGATTTATTTATATGTCCGTGTTTAATAGCGGCAATATGTTCGTTATATAATGGATACGGAAAGTGCGACGCGTACGTGCGTCCAGATATTTTTCTCGAGATCAGTGAAGCCCGCTATCCTATATAGGCTGTAAGATTCGCATTAGGAGCTTTCAGAAATGTTCTTCGCCAACAATCAGCATATTATACGAATTGACAATACCTCAGCTTAAGGCTAATAATACGTACCTTATCCTCTTCAAATATTCCAGCTCATCTTTTGCTTACCAATAATAATTGTCAAACATATCGCTTCCTATCCTATGCTATGAAATCATTAACGTTAGATGTTTCCAATTTACCAAATATCTACGAATCAACCTTCTCAGCGGAAAATCACATCTTCGAGTATAGATCTCTTCCTCTAAGAATATTGAGCAAACATTCTCGCACTAATACCATTCTGAGCGCTTTTTGAAGACTTCTCCTGAAATATCCTTTTTCACGAAATCTACTTACCGACGGCGTCAAGCCAAACTCCCTCGTACAATGTGCCATCATTTCCGAACAAACCGGTACTATCTCCTACGTTCTCCCACGTTTTTATTCCGCCATTATCTCTGCCGAATTATTTGCAATTAAAATAGCGGTTGAATTTGGCATCCAGTCAAAATAAAACTGCTTGATCTGTACCGACTCTTTGAACGCTTTAATCATGTTACAACAATTCCATGATAAGTCCCAACACGCGATAGATAAAGAAGTAACATTCTCAATGGCTACAGTGGACTATAAGATTGTATTCTCTTATGCAGCGTCGTACTTCCCTGCCCGATCAATACCATCGACGCTGTTCATGAAATAGCTCTAGCAACCTATCCAAAGAAGAATGGTTCAAATTATGGCTTAATACTCTAACATCCAATAAACTTCGTTTCATCAAATAGGATACTAACTGGTGGCAATCATCGTTCTCCAGTCAAGCGGAAAAGAGGAAGTAGCACTATGCCGACTGCACATTCGCCACTCACGAATTACTCATTCCTCCTGATCAAATCCTCACCAGCTATTTGTGAATCCTGTTCTTCTCCTCCCTCTGGTTAATATAAAGAAATTATTCACATATCTGAAATCCACTAATCTATAGGTACCATTTATAAAATATTAACTTTCCGTGGCTCCTTCGGCTTCTGTAGCAGTTCATGGTACGTAAATGAAGAAGAAATTCTTTATTTCGTTTTTTCAATATTCTAGCCCGTAAATTTTAAAATTCCCACAGTTTCAGATTTTTCGTATACTCCAGCGAAAAAAGACACACCTACTAAAAAGGGGAAAAAAACAATTCTCGAGGAACCAAAGAATGGACTGTGGACATTTTTGTAGCTTTATAATATGTATGTGATCGTTTCCCTTTTTGTTGTCATGATGTTTACTTTGTTTTTAAATATCGTTTTTTTTAGGCGTAACTACGATTGGTAAAGTTTTGCTACTTTATTTTTTTTATTTAATATATTGTTGTGAAAAGAGAATAGTTAAAACAAAAATGTTATCTACATCGTAATGAAAATGTGTTCAAGTTGTCTAATTATAATAAACCGTTGGTCTTATAAAATACGAGAATTTACTGAAAATTCCTGATTAATAATATTTGTAAATTAAAATTACGAACTGTACGTTTAATTTTATAATGTTTATACGTTTTGTTTTTTTTTATTGACAATAAAGCCACAACGAAAATGCGTAATGCTTTAGGTGTCGGTGTCACGAATCTAATGTAATATAACGGTACCTATTTAACAATCGGTATTTTACTTGATTTTTTTTTTTTTGGCCGCATCAATTGAAGAATTACGTTCAGAAGCAGTACGAAACAAATTAGTTATTACGGTTTTTAAAACTGAAATTAGCTGTCTATCGATTATGACGTGTTAGCCCTACTTTTTTTTTTTCAAATTTTTCCTTTATAAATATGGTGTCGTTTGTCTAATAATTTTCAGTATGATTTCGCTCTTCCTTCGCGACACCGTTGAATTTATGTTCACATTCTAAAACTTTTCATAATCTATTCGCGACTTCTATTCTCTTTTCATGTCATATTTTCTATTTTCCATCTGAAGATAAGTTTTGCCCGAAAATGTTTTTCAGGGTAAATTATACCTCTTTGGTTTGTTTACTATTAATTTCAAGTAATTATTCTAGTAAACGGGAATGAATTATTGCACTACTGTTCGTCAATTATGCCGATATGTGACAACTTACTTCCTTTGGGTTATTCTATATCTGTTTTTATTATAATCGTGTTCGGTCGATTTTTATTCGTTTGTTATTTTCATAGCGCCTTTAATGTATTTTTTTGCTAGTCTTTGCTTTCTTTTTGTTTTTTATATGAACATGATGTGTAACCGTTATTTTTTCCAATTTTTCCTTTATAAATACGGTGCAGTTCGTCTAAAAATATCCGACCCCGGGAAAAGGATGCCGGTTGCTTCGTAATCAAGACAGTATTTCTAAAGCAGTTTACTATACTGAAAGTTCATTAAAACCCGAGTGGAAACTATAACTTAAGTGCACCGAAATCTTACAGTTCACCAGAAACTCATAATTTATTATTGAGCCTAGAGTGTAATTCGACTGTTATAAGCTGAGAGATAAACACAACAGAAAAAAAAGGGCTGAAAATTTACAAAAAAGCAATTCCCAAAAATTACAAAACGAGCGGCTGCGCGATGTCATTCCCCTTCGAAACAGAGCGTTCAATCTACACATTCGCAAATGGATTCGAAATGTTTCTGGAAAAAACGAAAAAATCGAAACAAACCAGATTGCGCACCTGAGAATTGAAATATAGCCAACGATAACGAATAAACCTCGTGAAAGAGCAATGATCGGTAATCGAAAAACGTTACCGCCTTAAATTGCATACTATACATTAAGATTTGACATGTGAACATCATTCTCAAGTTTACACGCAGCAACTATTGACATGTAAATATAATGAGAGAAAGGATTGCGTAACAGCCACTTATTAATTTTCCTACAAACCCATAGCGATGTATAATATTTGATTTTTACGCAGCTTGTCGTAACTGTGATTAATAATTCCTTGAAATTCGAATTGGAAACGAAAAAAAGGTAAATACAACATTTACCACGATATGGTAGAAACATAAAGGGTAAAAGTAAACTAAATCGTTATTATTTTAAACAGAAAAAGACGTGCAATTTTCCCAAATTATTCAGTTCGTAGTTTTCAAAGATACCAAAAAAAAAAAAAACAGAAAAAGAAAATCGCGAATAATGAACGAAATGCGGCTTTAATGAAAAAATGAAAACGAACTAAGAGTAGTCAATGACAAAATGCGTAGTGAATGACCAAAAATGACGGTAGACGAAATAAGGCCGTTCAAAATTATTCGATGTCCCGTGGTCTTGTAGAAAAGGGGAAAAAAAAGGAAATGTGGTAAAACACGATTTCAAAGACTGAAGAGAAACAAAAATACCCCTCTGGCTTCATACTTTCGCTGTAGCCTCGTGGCCGCCGGAAGAAAAGTTTATAAATTAATAAGAAAATTATTCGCCATGCAGAACATAATAATGAAGATAAAGAGAAAGCTCGAAAAAGTAGAAAAGAAAATCGTAACCATTTTGAAAGCGGTTGTTTATATTAATATTAAGAATTAGAGAGGAACAGTAGCTTTGTCGTGTTCATTAGGCTTGTTTGCAGAGCGGTCACTAACTATCAGCAAACGTTAGAAGGCAAACGCTATAACGAAAAATTAAGTTCTCTTCTTTTCGTTAATTCGATTTTAATATACTACTATTACGTGTTTTTTCTGGTTGTTATTTTTTGTTGAAATTATTCGTCTAATTTTAGAGTAAACAAGAAAAACTGGACGAAATTATTCGAATATAAACTTTCTGTTCGCACCAATCACACGATAAATGCCGTTTTTAAGGGTAAATTACGAAGTAGTGCTTACACGAAGATGGGGAAATCTTTAAGCAAAATGCGTTTTATAATTTTCCATTTATTTTACGTAGTACGCGATTGTTAATAAACTATTTCCTTTGATCTGAATCAAATTAGGCCGTTTTTGAAAAATAGCAAAGGTAGTAATGAAGATTTGTTAAAATCGTATCTTCAGTTTTAATTAAAGTACTCGTAATATAAATGTAGATCGCGTTTTTCGTTTACCGTTGTGTCGTCATTGTTCAGTTAACGGATTTAATTAATATATGCGTATGAATTAAAGGCATGTTTTTACATTTAGCAATGTAAATGGGAAAACTTCTAACCTACTAAAACCAAATTCGTCTTCGTTAGGAAAAAAATTAAATATTAGCTCGTTTTAAAAGTTGTTACGCGTCATCCAAAAAATGTATTGCCACAAAACCGAGACTGGGCAATTTTTCTAAAAAATTTTTTTGCAATAATCAAAAAAACAAAAAGTGATAAATAGTGCGAGATTGGAAATGTACACACCTAACCGAACAACGCAATTGCACTTGCAACCCTATTATGCGAGGCAATTAATTAAAGAGCGTCATTTTGACACGCATACTTATATAATGCGGATTATGTATGAAAATAAATGAAATTTTCAACACCGCAAATATCCTTTTTTTATTATAGTCATTGCCTTCTGACATTTGTGCCCAATTCAGCCAGTATATCCGTGAACTTACCAATCGCGCTGGCTAGTACTTCTAAAAGTACTGAACGTCGTGGCCCAAATTATTTGCCGATAATTCTTTTTTTTCTTTTCTTTTTTTTTTTTCTTTCTTTATAGGCACGTGTCGGCCTTAAGGAATAACAATTCCTGGGCAGAGTGATAAAGTTTAAAGCGAGGGAACTCAACAAAGTAAGCTTTTTGTACAGACTTTAAGAAGAAAATTGTAAACAGTCCGATTATCAATTAATTCGGGTAGCATAGCTAACAGGTGGCTGAGGGTAGTGTTCAGTCGAAATTGTTGAAAAAGAGTAAAGGAATTTCGGTTGAACGAAAGTACGTCATCATTTGTGTATTTACCCGAGGTCTAGGAAATTTCGTTACACAAACGTAATGAAAAAATCGTGTTCCATAATATATTGAGTGGCTTGCAAAAGATATTTTAAAAAAATAATAATTTTGCGCTGTGTTCAATTAAATCTTGAAATTAAAAGTTGAAAGTTACATAATATATTTCAAATAAATCCAAGTATACGATATGACAACGCAGAAATTAACTATTTTGCCCCCCCCCCCTCAGTGTGCTAGAGAGATACACAGTTTAAAATGTAATTAAAAGCAATTTTTTAAGACGACCTGTATCCTCCAAAAAGAATTAAATGTAATATATTCCTCCCACATATATTACACTGCTAGCGGTTTCGGGTTTTCTTATATTTTAATCTAAAACCCACTCTTTTTAATTGACGCATTGGTACACTTCTTTTTTTTAAAAAAAAATAGTATATGTGAACGCTGCAGACTTTATGAAAATTTACAAAGCAATACAGTTTAAAGTCCGAAAGAACGGACCGCGAAGCGGCCAGCGAGACCAATCTCCTAGCATATATATATATATATATATAAATATTTCTCTCATGGTCAATTGTACATAGCATGTTCACATGTCGACAAAAAGTTGTTTCCTCTTTCCTATGAACATTGTTAATATTATTCCTCTTCTGATTCTATTCCTTCTTAGTTTCTAAATTTACTCTTTATTTATTCTCTAATGACGTGTAACCTTGATAATCTATATATATATATATATATATATTTATATATATATGTATGTATATGTATAGGAGCTGACCTGGCAAACTTCGTACCGGCTCAGAATCAATAAATGTTGTGCTAATTTATTGGCTGAATTAAATTCAGTTTTTTATTAAGATAAATACTCAAAATTAATTAAGTTCAATAAATGTACAAAAATTAAAATGAAAAATATTTTAATTGCATCGAAATTAATGTAATTCACGTGGCAGCAAGGAATTTGCTTTATTGAAGCGAATCGAAGTGATTCGCGTAGCACTGTTGCACTACTTTCTGTTAAATTATTTGCTGGATGGTTTGCACTCGGGTTGATTCTCTTCATCGAATCATCTTATGATTCGTTTTGCTGTTAGGTGCGAGAATGAACAAAGCGGATGGTTTGTCGACATGTGAACATGCTATGTATAACTGACCATGAGAGAAACATTTATATGTATATATATATATATGGGATAGTATCGTTTAATTCTAAGGATCAATATATTTTCATTTTTATGTTTATGATATTTATGTTTAGAAGCATATGCGTTTTAGGTTGAAATAAATACAATATTTTCTTATTTCTATAATCACCCGACAGAGAAATTATACTTACTCTTTCCCAGTTTGGATTATTCTATTGCGTTCATTAGTAATTAATACATCGCGTTTTATATTTGGGAATATAGTTTTAAAACATTTTAAATAATTTTTCGATCCCTTTAAGTAAAAATTTGAAAAACATATCTAGATTCTTTTTTTAAAAAACACATCGCGTTTTATATTTTGGAATATAGTTTTAAAACTGTTTAAATAATTTTACGACCGCTTTATTTTAATTAAAACTTTGGAAACGTATCTAAATTCTTTTTTAAAACTACAATGCGATGGAAATTTGGGAAAATATTTGTAATAAATTTTATAAAATACAAGGACATCGGAAGCTGAATTAAAATTAGAATTTCTAGAACAAAATCTAAAATACCTTTCATAGTCCTTGCGTTAAAATGATAATATTCGTTACATGACCGAAAATGGTGTAAATTATGAAAAAAAAAAATATTTTGAACAAATTTAAAATAAAAAAATTACAAAAGCTACCTGCGTGATATAACGAAGATTTCTCGCCTCCTGATTGTTTATTTCAGTATGGTGTGAGATTGTCAGAGTATATAGGTCTGGGATAGGGGTCAAAGTTCAAAACGGAGAAATTCGGCGTTCGAGACTCTAAAAGACTGGTAGAGGGGTTGCAAGGGAGCGGAGTATCCGATAGTTGGACAGGAGCGTAACGATCATTATTATTATTATTATTATTATTATGTTAACGCCTGTGCCGCCACTGCACAGCTCAGTGAGAAGAACATGTTTCTCCATCTTTCTCCTCCCAGAAGTAATAACTGAAATTGTGCGGGTTGGGAGGGGTCTACCTGGTCCAACTGTAAATCTAAACCATACATGGGCCCTTTTAAACACCCACAGAAAATTTCATCGAAATCAGTCAAGCCGTTTAGGAGGAGTTCAGTGACAAACACACATGTCCTACAATTTTATATATAATGATATATCTTTTTAAAATAGTCTGATAGCCCTAAAACGTCTATTTTGTTATTGGACATTGCTTGTTTTATATTTTCTACCTATCCTCATCATTGTTTTTATATTCCATGTTGCCAGATTGAATTTTGGCCCGATGCGGGGGTTTCGCTTGCTGAAGATCTGAGGGGCCCCGCTATAATGTCCCCTCTTACCTTGGCCGACTCCGTTAAATGTTAAATTGAACGGCTCCGTGACTGCTTATTCCATTCTGTTGATTATACATGGTTTACTAGGGAATTGTACAGCGATGGGTTCCCGTTGCCTTCCGCCGGATTTTCTGTCGGGGTATACTCCCCTAGCCGAAAGGACCCGGTTTTCAGGCGCCGGATACTCGCCTACTCGCTCTGGATTGGCATTTACCAATTCGACTGGGGCACATATGTCTCGAGCGAACTGCTGATAGTCTACTGTTATTAATGTAGTGCTAATAACGGTATTTAATGAAAGGACCACCTTCGGCAAGTGATCCTTTCGCCGTTTTCCTATTAGCGCTGTGCTCGCCGAAGAAAAGGAACTCATGAGGTTGTTGTTTCGTTTCTCCGCCAATAGGGCTAGCACTTTATGGCAGTCGAGTGACTACTTTCTAGAGAAGGTGACTCAAGTTACAACAACCTGTGCCCCGCATTCAAAATTAATTAAATATTACCGACTATTTTCGGATAACAGAGATCCATAATCATGGCTTTATAAATTGGTAATTAATAGAATAGGCTACAATTAACCAAATTAAGCGAAAATAATGGATCATTAGAAAATAAAAACAGAGACGTGCGCAGCGGTATCGATGATGCACTCGCGCTACTGTAATATAGGCATTTGGAAAATTCATGTCGTAAGGGTAAATAAACCCGGGGGGGAGGGGGGAATAATAGAAAGGAATTAAGATTAATGGCTTTGAAGAAAGATGATCAGGTCAATAGAGCAAGAACGCGCACGAAATAGGGTGGTTGATTTATACGGAACATTGTAGATTTTGAAAGAGCGGCTAACAGACACGAAATAGACACTGACAGAAGGAATTAAAGAGAAGCGTCGAGACGAGTCTATTCATCGTCATCGGTTTTAAAAGGTTTATTTTTTTTCTATTCGGACTTTTTTAGGCAATCGGAACAAAAGTGTCCTGTTTTTCGGTTTTCCGTGAGTTTATTTAGCTCTCGGCGGGATTTGCGTCTCGCAAAGAAAACGCGCAGGACTGCTCACACACATCTACAACGAGCGCGTTCGAGACCTGTAGAATAAATAATAAGGTAGCGAAATGGTTCGCCGATAGGCGAGAGTTATTCGTCGGTATTCTTTTCATGCGCACCAATCAGCTCGCGTGTGGAAGAAAAAGCTGTTCCTCCGAGCTTATATAAGCATCGGAATTATACACATCAGAACACGATACTGCAGCAAGGGAGACCGTGTATTGTTAACCGTCGATTTTCTTTCTCAAATCTGTCCAATTTTCTTCCACGTTCCAGTTCAGCCGATGATGGCGGAAGAATAAATATGAGAGAAGAGGCGAGAAATAACACAGATCCTTTTACAATTTGAAACGAGACGAAAACGAATTCAAAATGTCCTCAATCTAACTTCGATTATTTCGTTTTCTCATCGGCTCCTGCTCTTCTAGGTTTATTTATCCAGCGCGAACTTCTTTCCAGACTATTATCGCAGACCATAAGTGCTCTCTGAAAGGCACCGTCTCCTCTGACGTGATCTCTCGCTGAACCTCGCCGCCTCCCTATATATTTCACCGTCGCTAATAATTCGGCCAGCCGAGAAGAAACTTGTTTTCCTGATGGACCACAAAATTGCCAATTATCGTTTCAGTCAGTGTTCGTTTACTTACGGCTTCTGCTGTTACGGCCAATTTTTTGTCCTGTTAACTTATTAATGTCGGAAATAACCGAAAGAATGTGTCGCAATCACTTGAATCGTTCGGTTCCACCTTTTTTTCTTTTTTTTTTTTTCTATTTCGAGAAATTTTGTTTAAATCACATCGCGAAATAATCTACGCCGTCCTAACGGAAATATTACAGAATTTTTTGAACGCTGCAACGATGAGGTTTTTTCATCCTCGTCTTCGCACTTTTCCCAAAGTGAGCGACAAACAAGATGACAGCGCCCGTAGGAACGAATAATACACAAAGTAACAGTATGTAAAGTTCTATGATCTGTCACGAATAGGCTGGTGACGGAGTGAGGGTTTTTATCAGTGTAGCGGGGAAAATAGGGAAAATAAAACTTTAAATGTTTAATACGGTAGATAGGAATATAATAATGATGACAAATTAAACGTACAAACTGAAATAAAATTATTCCTATAGTATGAATTAGTAGCTTATTAATTTCAGACGCAAGTAAAAAAAAAGAAAAAAAGCTGTGATCTTTATTGGATCATTATATCGGTAACTCGTTACAGGTAACAAATTAATTTTTTCAAATGGTGTGAATGGACATGTCGGAAGAACCGGAACAAAAAGGCAAAAGATGTATTCTTTTAATAGGAGATTATCGTACGACCGACTCGCAACCGATTTGTAACGGAATATTCTACGCGCGTAAGATAAAATAGCGGGAACCATGTGTCAGATTTTGGTTTTATATATCATTTTATAATGATAGCCGTGTGTGCTCTTCAGCTGAGCGAAACTTTTTGTTAGATCGCGACAAGGTGTTATGGAAAGACCGGACAATTTCCAGCACGAAGACCGTTTTTTATTTGGCAGCGACAGACACTAAGAAAGAATCGCGTTACATTCATTAAAAACCAGAAAAAGCTCAATGAAAATAGAATAAATGAATGGTCTGAGGAAATCCGAGTGGCCAAGAAGAAGTAAGAAACGGATAGTTGTAGTGATAGAAATTTGCAGAAATAAAGTTTAATTAACTCTAACGAGTATTTCGACAAAGAAGATGAAGTTACGGGAAGCAGCTAGGTACTATATACACACATAGTGTTGACAGTATAATCGTAAATATTAATTAAGCAAAAAGGCTACATTATAAATAGTTCTCTTTTTAATAATATTATTTCATTACGTTTCTTTATACTATAGTTAACTCGTGTATTAGTCGTATGAAAAAACATATTTTATTAAAGTGTTTTAGAAATTAAAATTACAGAGAAATTATAAAAGAAAATCTTACAACAGGAATTTCGATAGTTTCCACTGGAAACATTGGTTACATTTAGAAATGTTAAATCCTTACCCAATTGCCACGATGTGCCGTTACGGAACGTACTTGGAATTTATTCTAATAATTATTTCATAATATACCCAAAGAAAGAGAAGGGAAAAGGTAAATAAAAAAAATAAATCTTCGATGGAAAAAATGAAAGATTCGAGTACAGCATCGTAGAACAAATGAATACGCGGAAAATGAAGGAATAAAAAATATGATTCTCTAGGAATGGCTCTGTGTTGACTCAACTGAATATTTCGATAAAACGTACAAGTTCACTGTTGAAAACGTAGCAAACAACTTTATAACATATCGAATTAGTACGTAATCGCAATTATCAATTAAATACGTTAGATTTATAAATAATTCTTTACATTAATATTTATTTGTTTCTTCAAATAATTCAATAAGAATGTTCCACGAAAAAACTTTTTTCGTTACAAATATTTCAGAAATTTAAATTGTAGAGGAATTATTAGAAAAAATATTCGGCAACAGAAGTTTAATGACATTTTTATTACGGAAAATATTATTTACTTTTAAATCTTAAATTCTCGCCAATTATTGCGGTTTATTGATATGTGGGATGTACTTAATTTCATGATTATTTTACTAATATACCCTAAAAGGGGAAAAACTAAATAGAGGAAAAAAATGTTTACTGGAAATTTGCAGTACACTTGAAAAGAGAAAAGAAAAAGTATAGACATATGTTGTGGCAAAGCCGCGAGCAATAAGTTATGTATACAAAAAAAGTCGTTTTTCGTATTTGACTGTATCATCTATTTGTGCTTGCTAAAGCCAAGAACTACGTCACCAACGAATTGACACCAATTCCTAGAAGGTAAAAGGGCATAATTTATAAGCGCTCTATGATAATTTTTGTCAATGAAGTGGGAAAAGAAAGAGGGGTAAAATACACTTGATGAAATAAAATGAATTTTAAATACACTTTTTACTATGATGAATGTAAATTCTAGGTAAAATAAAACGAATTATTAGTTTTCAGTATAGGTAAAATAAAACGAATTATTAGTTTTCGGTGTAGGTAAAATAAAACGAATTATTAGTTTTCGGTGTAGGTAAAAAAAAAAATGTTTCTTATCATCGATTCAAGTGTTGACTTCCACACTATATGTACTAGGAGAAAATGGGGATAATAGTCCGGGCAAAATAGCATTTAAATTTGGAAATTCTTATAACCGGGACTTCTTGGGCTTAAAATTTAGCTAAAAATCAGTAGAATGCAACCCTAAATTTGTGGGTATGTGGGAGGTGCGGAACGATTGTTTATATTGAGTTTAAAAAAAAGTAGTGTTTTTTTTAGTTTTTTGCGATTATCTCGGTAAATAAGCCCCAAATCGACATGAGGTAAACTTGTCGATTTTATTCCTGAGTAAATTTTACATAAGGAAAATTATTTAACATTGCAAAATTAGCGATGAAAATAAAAACAGGCAAAAAGATCAAGTTGTTGCCATTCCGTCAATTTTCTTCAAAACTCAATGAAACTTTCGGAAAATGGTGTTTAAAATAGGTACCCAAGCCGAACTCTCAATAACAACAATATGGCGGCCTATTGCAAAATGGTAAAGTTGAAAACACGATTGCGTATAACTTCGGCCCAGAGATAGCTAGCGATATGAGATAAAAAGTAATCGAAAGGTAATTGTAATATCTATGTCCTTTTCAAATGTCAGATTTTTAAATTAACAATTGGCTTTGTTATTAACAAAACACCAAAAAAAGTCCGTAACTAAGGGTTGTATCTCTTTAATTTTAGAGATTTGCATAAATCGCATCCTTTTGCAATTTAAAAAAAAAACATGAATTTAAAAAAACAAATCATCCCAAACCGACCAATAGAAGCTGAGATATCATATTTTTACTTTTTTTTTTTGCTATATCTCGGCTTCAAATTAATTTTTTAACTCGATTTTTATTTTGTTGCAAACTAGAGCAATTTCTCTACATGTGAAATTTTTTTCGAGTCGATTCGTACAACGGGAGACCGAATAAACAATGTACAGAATCAGCGCGTCGTGAACGGGGGCCGCACGGCTTTTACGAGGTCGAGAGAGGGAAGCGCCTGACGTCACACACGGCTCCGGCGCATCGTGGTCCGGCTCCAAATAACGCAAAAAAATAAATTACAAATTAAAGAAAAAGAAATAGCAAAAGTAACTGCGAGCGTAACTTCATATGTATATATATATATATATATATATATATATATATATATATATATATATATATATATATATGCTTTATCTATATTATATAGTGTTTACCACGTGGTGTGTCAACGTTTGTTCAGAAGCTTACTTTTTAAACGTGCCTCGCGACCTATATATTCACGGTATTATTATATATTTATTACATTACCGCATTCTTATATTGCAAATCTTGTTTAAACAAAACTGTTTTTTCCTCTTTTTTTGGATAGTACTATATTTTTTGTTGCAGAGGAGGGCGTCCAACTTATTGACATTTACCTAGTGTAAGTGAAATTATTAGAAGTTTCTGCGGTAGCAGGATTCGAAGCCAGTTCTACCCGAACGAAACACCACTGCTCAACCAATTACGCCACGGCAGTTGGCTCGGATAATACTTATTGTAGAACGCCTATAATTTAATGCATTATATAAATATATTATAAATGGTACCCCGTTTGTAACCGTTAAAGCTATTTACAGGTGTTTTACCGAGCGGTGAAATTTTGTAATAATGTTGAGTCGATATATAATTGTTTTTTTTTATCTATTCGAACCAGATCGGTAATTTTTTAACATTAATTAATTACCGATAAAATTATGTTTCCGACCACCAAAGTTTGGGTTCATTTTAGCCGACAATAGGAGGTCACCTGAAGATGAAAACTTCAAAATTGAAAGGATCTTGTGCTAATAATAATTTCGAAAGCACCATCTAGAAATACGTACTGAAACGAAAAGCAGACTTTACCAGTCGGGTTTATCGAAAAATCGTTTCACAGATCTAGCGAAGAACGTATACTATTAATGATGGAGCTGTGGATATTTCTTTCGAAAGAAATGTTCAACTCATGGGGAGTTTTTCGCGAAAAGTATCAAAAACATTTTTCGGAAACGCTAACTATTTTCAGATGTGTATCTGCGAATAAAGTGAACTTTTTAAATGAAATTTTAACCGCGTTTGTTTAGGCAATTTTTCATACCGTCAATTATAAAAAAATCTATCGCATACTCGAAATTCTCTATACGTTTTTCAATTAAAGTTTAAAACAACGACGAAATTGGAACATAGCTCTTTTCTTCTCTAAAATTCAGCCGAAGAATCATTTTGGATTTTACACAACTGAAACTGATGAGACTAATATCGAAAGTTTCCCTTTTTGAGATTAATACGAACGCTGCGCAATAAAAACGAAGACGCAATAGTACATTTTTTTTTTAGTACACAAAATAACGTTAGGGTATCCAATATTTTACCAGTTGTGCTGCTATAATATGTTCTCTATACGATTTTATTAGTGTTAATCAAAGTTAGACCTAATCTTTACGTTAACTAACAAATTTTTAACAATTGTCATAATTACCGCATGAGTAGAAGAAGTGAAAAGTTCACATTTCCGCCAACAGTCTCGAAATGTGTCTCCCTAGCAGCAACATTTAAGAAAGTTATGGTACGTAAGGGGATACTCTTTGCCAGCCGCTCGTCGAGTAAAACTAGCAAAATGACATACACAGGAAATTACTAATACACGGGGAATTACGAATTTGCATTTCGCAAATAGTGGCATAGTCGTAGTCGTCGGTAATCAAAAAGAGCTCTAGAATTTCGAAAACTTTTAACTCATTATATGGATCTGAAAATAAAATTTTCAACATTTCTTGTGAATAAAAAAATGAAACTGAAAAATGCAGAATCCGAGATAATTAACCTTAAAGATACAGCAAACACCGATCGGATATTAGCGGAATTCGTCTTATTCATCTGGATCTTATAAGGGTACCGTGTTCTTATCTAAAAGGCGGGATTGAAATATAAATAGAAATTAATGTGCAAAATACATTTCTTGTGAATTTCGTAAATTTTAACATGACGCGGATTTGAACTGATGCGAGCTATTCTGAAGTGTAGTGTTTTAATGAAACGGCATACCAACAGAGCTGTCTAAAGTGGAGTATGTCCGAACAAAGTAGATTGCTAATTATCGTCGATAAAAAAAGCCGCAATTTTTTTGGCCACATTACGAACTAGTGATTGGGGTAAGTTCGTTATTTCTCTTCGGGTACAGATCCACAACTGAATTTCGAGTTGAGAACTGCATCCCAATATCTATAGGGGTGACCTATATGAATCCGACGTTTGATAATCAACACTGGCACTAAGTATGCACTAGTTGTCGACGCACTGTTACTAGGTTAGGTTAGACTAAGTAGATTAGAAAAATCGCAAAATAGCAAATGTATAGGAGCATAAAATCATACAGAGAGTTATGTCTACAGAAAAAAAACGATAAACTTTTCTTTCCAGTTATCCTAATGTATTATCATACTTTTCCAGCTGATCCGGCACATTTCTGCTCAAATATTCATTCCATACGATATGAAAAATGCGGAAAAGGACAGACGGTGTAATATTCTCTGTTCCAGCTCTATATTTTAGCTTCTATAGCAGAACCGTGTCAACCTGTATAACTTTCATTGACTTTGTATTTGCTGGATCGAAGTTGTAGATTCTAGAGTCGGAGTTATATCATCAACAACTCCGCTGTGGGATACGGATATACCTCTACTCATTACTAATATGAACCAGAGTTACACTCTGAAATTCGGAGGAACTTGTCACAAGTTTTAAGAAAATCCGGTATATAGAACCGAGAGAAGAAAAAGCAAACCCATAAAAGTGATTCGTTCAAATTATTGCCGCATTATTCAATCGATAAAACAGGAGAGTATTGGTGTGGATTTTCTGTTACCCCACAGTGGAAATCGGTAGGATTAAAACGAGATTTATGACCCTGTCCCTTTGCCAGGGAATAGTCACTGAATTTGCGAACCCTAAATGCCCTATAATGCAAATGCATTCAAGGGTTTCGAATAAAATCGAAAGAGGCGCAACTTCTTTCATCGAAATGTGATTTATGAGCCTTTAAAAAAAGAGACAGAAAAAAAAAAAGACATTTGATTTCACGAAAAAGGAGTCAATTGTTAATTGGCAAAACAAAACATCTCATCGCCGTCGGTTTGTAGATGAGTAGGTAAAAAACCAGCCAGCAGCTGTATTACCCGTTCGGTGTATATTAGATAATTAAATAGGAATTTTTGTTGAATATAAAATATTGAACGACATCACGCACGGCCATAACATTGACGCAGGCATTAATTTAAATTTGGAACGATTAAATGATTATCGTGAGCACGACGAATTTTTTCGCTCTCAACAACATGACAGTATTAACGAAACCGGTCGGACTATTATTGTAATTATTTGATTTGATTTATTTTAACATAATTAATTAGTATTTAACAATGTTATATTTGTGAATTTTGAATAATATATGTTCGTGTAAAAAATAAAAATATAACATTAGTAACCGTTTAATAGACATTTCATTTATACTTATAACATATATATGACATCTCTGTATTTATTATTCAAATTCATTGTTAAATATATTTACGACAAAAATCGATTTTTAACACTCAATTAACAATTATATGTATAATTGTTAATTAAGTGTTAAAAAATTTATTCTTGTCGTAAACATGAAATCTCATCAGGCCGACGATCTCTGTTCGTTTTTAATTTACAATTATTTGCGCATTTTTAGCTTCACTGTGTAGCTCATTTTTCTATAAGAATTAAATAAATAAATAAATAATCGCTAATAATCACGTGGAAGGCAATGGCAAACCACCACGTTCATCATATGCGCGCTAGGTCAGTACACAGCAGACATAAATAGGACTGCACTTGTATATCGATAAATCAAACGATTACTATCAGTTCCGAATGTAGTCTTGCGTATGTACACCTGCGTTGGATATTGTAATTGCCTGGTACACAACCTATATCGGTACAGCTAAAAATGTACGAATAGGTTGCGCCAACGCGCTATGTAGCGTACGGCACCTTAAGAAGAAGATTAAGAAAATTATTATTTCAATTGATTATTTTTATTAAATACTTTTATTAAAGCGTCTCGCAAGGAGGCGTCGCTGTCTGTCAAATTACAACCATGGGCAAAGTATCGGATGAGCGGAGCGATAAGACTTGAGATGCGAATTATCCCTATCCATAGTGGCGGAAAATAAAATAAGAATTGGTGTACATATTTGCTACTTTAATCTTTACTGCCGCAATCTCCCATAAAAAACCGCTGCCTCCAGCTATGTGCCTCTTATGCGGCCAGACAGGTGACAGTTTCGCACATATTTCTCATTTTCCCAAAAAGATCATTTTGTTATGTAAACAGCTGTCCCAGCAAGAAACATACAGGAGGAGCTTATAAATGCTGCAAATCTCCATCACACCAAAATTACAAAGGGCGATTAACCTGACGCGATATTTTCATATCTGTTTGCGTAAAGGAATTATCGCGAAGACTGACGCGATCATTCGAAATAACTTCGTAACTCTTCCGATTCGGATATCGTACGAAATCGGATGTCTAATATTATACTCTAAAAAAACTATCATCAAACGCACTTAATATTAAATTAAAAGCGAAAACATAATTTAGAAACGTTTGTGAAATTTCAAAAGCCAAAGACAAATACGGCGCCAATAACGTACCTTCTTTTCCGTTGTTCAGTATTATAGGGCCCGTTTCTTTTTTCCACGTAATATTTGGATTTGGAGATCCTTTGGCGGCACATCGAAACGTCACGTTTTCTCCTTCGGTTGTTATTACGTCACTGCTCGTTCGATAGTCCACAATGTCCGGAGGAACTGTAACACGAAAAGAAAAAGAAAATCGAGCCTTTTAAATAGTACAACGAAGTGCCTTAATGAAGTCAATAGGGCGTCATTACTTAAAGCGAAACATTATTTCAAAAAAACAAAAAAAAAAAACGGTTACTGTTTATCAGTTGTTTTTTTTTAACAGTTCAAAAAGTAAGACGTGTATGAAAAATTTTAACCTTTGCTTTTGCCGCGATTCTAACTATTTAAGTGGCTAGAATGAAAGTATTTTGCCAAATTCGCATTTGAGCCAAGGACTCGCGTGATAGATAGGCCGACCGGTATTGCTCACCTCTTTTAAAATACCTTATACACTTGCTAACCCGTTAATGGAAAGAAAAACCAATAAATAGGTAGAAATAAAATTAAAAATCCGATTTTTTATATGGAAATTGGATAAAGGACGTAAACCGTCAAGGGCTTATGAAGAATGTCTTATGACTGGGAAAGATTTTTTAAAAAAATGTTTTTTTTCCCCAAAATACAGTCGAAATACGAAGTACGCCAAAGGCACTAACCAAAAAGAAAAATTTAATTGAACTACCGTCAACTTTATCGTCATATCATTTGAAATCAAAGAAAATCTCTGTAATTTGAGAGGACCCAGTAAAAAGATTATTATACGCTTGCGTATATTCCAACAAATATTACTTTTTCCGCTTCCTCAATTTTTCTAAGATTTCTGCTTCCAGCCGACTTCCTCTATTTAAATATTTCCATTCTAGATTCTGGACATATCTGCTCTTTTATTTTCTAACAGTCGTTGCTTCTACCAATCTATCTGGTTATGGTTTTACGATTTCAATTCATTCTTCAGCCCGCTATCGTGTCTATTTATTTGCCCTGCTCACGTTTTCGTTTTAACACCCTCCCTAAGCTGTTGTCTTCATTTTAACTATCAATCTATTTGCAATCCTAATCATTCATTCTTTATTCTGATTTATTATCTCTCCCGCTTCCCAGTCATTAATGTGCCTCTTTTGTCATCTCCTTCTTCGCACATTATTCCACTTTTTCTTCTTTCATTCCGTCAGTTTCTGACAGTATTACTAATATTCCTTTTTTTTTCCCATTTGCTGACGTGCTCAATTAATAGAAAAAAAAAAAAAAAAAAAAAAAACGCACACAAAAAAAAGAACTCTCGAGATTCACGTATATAAAGAACAGAATCGAGACAAAACAATTTTTATCATATAATACGAGCAAAAATGGTCTTTCAAAAACAGCTTTAACGATTTTGATGAAATTCACCAATTAGAGGCTTTTAGGATTTAGAAATTGATTGGTTGTAGAGAAAATTTTACGAAATTAACAATTTTGGAAAGAAGACAACCAACGTTCGTTTCAGTGCCATCGTATTTTTAAGGTCTTCTTTTTACCTTCGCTATTCTGAATACGTTATATTTATTGAACTACGAAAAGTATATAAATCCTCTTCAGTGAAGTACTACTTCTGATAGCTCATGTTCGTAAACTAGTTATAAATTCAATTTTTATTAATTTCTTCGGACTTTTCAAACTCAAAAACATATATTCACATAATGCCCTACAAAAAAAAAGAAAAAAACAGAATTTAACAAGCTTAATAAAACAAAACAAGAAAAAAGTATGTAAAATAGAAAAATGCAATGAAGCAATTTATCATTGAAGAACCTATTTCGGAAGATATGATTTTCCGTTTAATTACTTTAAAGTTATTTGTAATTATTATTTTTAAATTTCTAAAATGTATGAAGCTGTAGTAACTCTCGGTATAGCTACTATAAAATTATCTCTGTAATTATCTAAGTTACACAATGTACAGTAGACGCAAATATAATTTGAATTTGACATATTCCTAAAATCTCTTTATAAACATAAGTGTAGACTCGCAACCCGTAACGAAATGCAGAATGCTCAAAAAAGGGCCTCTAAATTTCTATACAAATACAATATTAGCGCTGTCAAACAAAAGTCAGCCGAAACAATGAACGAATCAGCAAGAACAACTAGAAAATTTGTCAAATCAAATCAACAGCATAACACACTGTCTAGAACTGCAACGGCTTTTTATTGACGCTTAAGTTGTTCACACTTACTAATAGCCGAATACGAAACCCTCTTACACTGTTGTTTCACAAGAAAGGCATACAAGGTATGTATTCTACTCCTGAACAAGTTGTATGCCTCACGCTGATGGATACGGGAATTAAAATTCACTTTTAAAAAGTAATCCCTTCCCCTCGACACCCCTTACGGTGGGTATAATATTTATCTTTGCCACCTGGCGAAGAAAGTAAAAAAAATAACCCGCTACCCCTGTATTTTGGAACTACTTTCACTAGTACAGATTTTAAGAGGCTTACTTCGTACCGGGCACACCGGGTAAAGCACCGGCAAAGTATAGAGAAGAATTTGATGAATACTTTAAATCCCGCTAAATCCTCTGGATTACACCTGAACACTATAGCCCGAAATCTTCATCGGCTGATCCAGTTTCTCTATACTATACAAAAGTTCCTACGGCGATCGTATATCACCATTGACCATCAGCTAACACAAGACTCGGAAAAACAAATCGAGGAGAACTGAATAAATTTAACCCAAAGTACATTCTAAATTATAATATGCTCGTCCGATACAGACTATTCTTAATTTGAAAAGCAAAACTACATAAACGTAATTGTTTGGCTGAAAGTTGTAAAACAGCGCCATATTTCTCCAAAAATTTAAATAAAAAATGCTTTTTTAAAAAAAGAAATACCGACTACTTCAAGATTTATTAGAAAAATTCAATAAAAATGCACTATAAAGTAGAAAATAATAATTAAATAAAAATGCATTAAAAAGTAAAAAATAATTATTCGATAAAAATGCATTAAAAAGTAAAAATTAATTATTCGATAAAAAGTATGTTTCAGACTGATATACCCCGTAAGGTTATAGTAATTCTTATACAACATTCATACCTTAATTAGAGTCGGCATCAAATTCACAATATCTAGGAACAATTTAATGAATATTTAATGCAGCTTTTAGTTATTTATTTTTTGGTTTATTTTTGGTCGCTTTATAACAACTAGGTTTTTAGCGACCACTAGTTATACATATATACATATATATATAAATTCAACAGAATTCCGAATTAGTTAATTACACATTAATTAAACAGGAGAAGACATTTAGTTAAATGAAGCTAATTGCGTTTATAGATTCAATATATTTTAAAGTCTTGAGGAAATTTTCTGTGCTTACAAGTGTGTCGTTGATAGATCCCGGGACGTTGAACTGTTCTCTAGTTGTCCTGAGGGCGCGACATTATATTAAAATCATAGTATGGACATTTTTGTGGCTCCTCTTTAGTTATATGATGGATTGCAGCTTTTAGTTATTATTTTAATATGAATTTGATGCCGGCTTTAATAAGTATTAATGTTATATAAAAATTACGATAATATAACCTTACGGTATATCACTCTGAAACATATTTTTTATCGAATAATTATTTTTTACTTTTCAGTGCAATTTTATTGAATTTTTATAATAAACCCTAAAGTCGGTATTTAACAAAAAAAAAAAAAAACATTTTATTTTACAATTTTTAACATTATACTTGAATTTTTTTCTTGCTAAAAATCAACTTTTTTGTCACATTATTCACCATATTTTACGCTTAAAAAAATAAATCGATTTCGTTTTTTTGAACTGCATTTTCACAGTAGAGAAACATTGAAAGCTACATTTCTATGGTAATTTGGAAAACTGATGTATTTGAGATCAATCGCCTCTGTTATACTAGCAGAATAAAATAAGAAGAAAAAAAAAATTATCTAAGAAGGCCACATTTTTTCACGTTTTTTGACAAGTATTCACCGATTTTCATCAGGATTCACATGGTCTGAGTGGTACACTTTATAATAGACGAAGAATCAGTAAAATCGGTTTATATAAATATTTATAATGTTATACGCAGACAAACAAAAAACAAAAAAAAAGCACACACACGCGACGAATGAATAACCTTCTTCTTTTTCGAAGCCGGTAACAAAGCTACATTTCCATAGTAATTGGGCAAATTGATAGTATTTTAAGTCAACCGCCTCCGTTATACTAATAAAAAGTAATAATAAAAAAAAATTATCCAAAGGGACCCCAGTTTTTCTCGTTTTTTGACGAATACTCTGTTTATGTTCTCTGATTTTCCTTTCTAATGAACAAAGAATCAATAAAGTCGGTCCATATAAATTTGAATTATACGCAAACAAACATGAAAAAAAAAAAAAAAAAAAAAAAAAAAAGAGACGAATGGAAGTCGGTAAAAAAGGAACGAAAGTCTTAACAAATCAAATTGAAATATTACAAAACGAGAATAATTGAATAATTTTCTATCGACTCTGCTGTTATACCTCTACAGTAGTAAGAAAATACATTAAAATTTAAATATAAATGTTCGAATCCATTTTTCTGTTTTATTCTTCATTAAAATGAATTATTTGAACAAAGTTATCATCCGAATATCTAAATATACAACAGTATTTTCTAAATAATAATTATTTTCTGTAATACGTGCTTTATGTGTTTTTAATAAACATTAAAATGAATTATTTGAATAAAGTTTTCATCCGGATATCTAAAACGGCGGCTGTATTAATAGTTTAATTAATCGAGTGAATCTGGAGCGGCAAAATTTCATTATTAAATTTCTGTAGAAAAAACTTTACCTAATATTCTAAATTCTCTTTTTTTTTCCCGTTATCTATTTACACCACAAAGCCATTCAGCGAATTTTTTTAGTTTTGACTGTCACGAAAGAAACATCACCCACCGGGCCATACCCATATCCGTGGCGCTATAAACGGTCTAGCGGTTTAGGGCGTTTCAATCTGCGTACCTCACAGAAGGTGTACAACAACACTTTCGGTAAAAATGCATAAAAATAAATAATTTCGGAAAAAAAGCAAATGCCGATACAGTAGTATAAAAAGGATTAAAATTAAAACCATCATATTACGTAAAAATTATAACATTTACGGATGATTTAACAAATACTAATAGCAGGTAAAAAATCTGGAAAAAAATTGTTGATACAATAAGAAATTTACCGCAATGTATAAACACGCTTAAATATTGATAATAAGAACAAAATCTGATCGCGTACAATTACAGAACAATAAATATAAACTTGCAAAGATACGAGCACTTATGATTACAGAAAAAGAAAAAGGATAAAATATCTAGGTATCTTCTAAAAACCTAAAATTTTACAATCGTATAAGTATCCAATAAAATTATATAATTTATAATTATATTTACAGTGCTATATATGTATACACGACAGCAATAACCAGATAAAATACAAAAACGTAAAAAACGGTGTAAAATTATTATCAAGTTATACAATGAAATAAAATTTCAAAAAATGTTATACACAGAATTATAAACCAATGAAACCTTATAAAACAACGAGTTGTACAAAAGTAACAGGAAGAATATCGTTAAATTTACGTAAACACGTAAATTCTTAAAAAAAAACAAACATTAAATTATGTATTTATATATATTTATATATATGTATATGAGAAATTCGAAATAAGAAATAAAAGTTTATTCCAGTGAAACAATTTAAAAAATTTATCAAGAATGGGTGTATGGAAAAATTTGAAGACATGTATAAAAATTTTTCTTCCAAAAATGAAAAATTCAATTTCAGATTATAGGAACGTTTTCAACGCCCAATTTCAAAATCGACCTTATAATGGAAACGGGAAACTGTATAACGAGATTTTAAGAAGATGTAAAACTCATTAAATATAAAATCAGAGAAAAATTACAAAGAACATAGCAGAAAGTTTATATGTAACAGTTGTGTAAAGAATATTGGAGTATCAAAAAAATACCCTTAGTCCGTATTTATAGATGTCGGCAGTGTGTGGAGACGATGAGAGCAAAACTTATCCGGTTGGTTTCTCCTCTGACACTATATTAATTAAAAATTTCGGATCTAAATGAATGACTCTACCACTCCTACGGATGTTGGGATTAGGTTAGCAGAAATAAAAAATTTTCGGAAACTACGAATAAAAATACGGAAAGTAAAAACAAAAACATCGTATCGTAAAAACTTTACTTATTATGCAGCTAAAGCGAGCGAGCGAAAATAATAATTTTGTACAAGACATTAACACGACCTCATTTGGCTTTTTTTCGAAACTCATTTTCAGGAAGAAACTTATCTTTTTTTGTCTAATTTATTTGCATCGTGTCTTCAATGTAATAGGCGTATTGTAAAAAACAACAATGTATTTATATTATTTATTTTTAGATCATACAGCGACGCTGTTTAAGTTAATTTTTTTTTTGAATGATGCTATTCGGGTTTCACAGTTTGATAACGTCTTAATAGTGGAAAGCCATTGTGCTTCAGTCCGCAAATCATGATTAAGTAGCTATATGCCAGCGAAGACAAACGTAAGTGTGCGAATAATGGAGAATCGAAGATATTTGCGACATCGAGGTGATTATTAATGATGCAGGCGCTATTCTCGTAACGTATATTGCGGTACGTCGATATCTTCGCGAGGCTAATTTAATGGCATACAGTCTGACAAACTTGTCGGCCTTTTTCGAATATAAAAACTCCGTCTCTCTCCAGTTCTCGGTGAAGCTCATAAATTCAGTACTTTTCATCCGTCGGAAGTAAACACAACGCGATCCGTCAGTTTCCACTACTGCTTAATAAAACATTTAAAGTACCGTAATTTCGGGCTTTAAGAACCCTTGTTGAATTTTGGCCAGAATCCTATTGAGCATTCCGACCAATTTTAATCAATTTCGGCCAAAATAAGGCCAACGATTTTTCGGACTTTTTGGTTTTTAACGTATAATATAAATTAACTTTAACTATTAGCGATACATTTTTAATAATTATATCATTTTTTTTTTTTTTTTAAATTTTTCTTCTGTATCGAGAGTATAATGAAGAATGCTGTAGATAATATTTTTCTTTTTCGAATAAGAATACTTAAATTCCCATTTTTCCCCCATGAAAAAATTAAGTACCCGAATTACACGTTCTAAACGGCTAAAATCCCACGATAACCCAACGTTAGAAGAATGTACGCTCGGGAACCCTGCTGAAGACTGAAAAAAAAAAAAAAATCCATGTCGAGATACTCTGCCATCATCGGCTAATCTCTTTCGTTATTAGTGTCAATTTACATTAACATTAAACGCTGCTATAATCAATGGATAAAACCGCAAGAACGTAATAACAAACGTTAAATAAACATAAATGAATATACGTTTCTTACGGTGTTTGTTACTTTTAAAATTAACCAGCTAGATATGTATGCTTATTAAAAGTCAGATTTCCCATCCGATAAGTTCCTAATAAAAGTCACGTAATGCTCACCCAATTGCCTATGTCGGGGACACCCGAATGGCGCACCGACCCGAAATAGCCCGCCTGCTGAGAACTCGAATTGTTTTTAAAAAAAACTCCGGATTTTATAAAATCGACGAAGGAATAAAATCAGTAAAAGTTTCGCTCTTTCAGTGACTTCCAAAATGTCTTGTCATATATCGATGGGGGGGGGGGGACGCTTTTGCTATTTGGAATAACATTTTGGTTGCTTAGAAAAAACCTCCTTAAAGGTTGGCTATCTGTTAACCCGGCGTTGGTAGCATGTGAGAATTTATCTCAGGTGAGGAGAAATCTCACATAAGGTAAATTCTCATAATGCTACCAATGATATTTCGTTTTTTATTAAAAAATTTTTACTAGTTACATTATGAAAGTTCTATTTTTTTAACAAAGGAAAAATAAAATAAAATAATTCTAAAAATTAATTTCAAAAAGTTAATTCTTTACACTAAATTTATTCTTCACTTCGGCGCATCGTGAGAGAAAATCTCACCGAACAGAGTTACACATCGTTCGAATTATTCTCACACTATCAGCTAAAATTGAGTTACACGATTGGTAGTATAGTGGAAGAAAATCTCACGTTTGCGTTCCGAGTTCAACAAACACACCTCTATAACGTCACACACTGTACTGTTACTGGAACCGGTTTGACAGCATGTTCCAGAAGGACAAGCCGACAGGTGTGCTGACTTCCTGACCCATGCACTCCAGTGGTTCCCAATATATGGATATAAAAGTGTTTAATGTGAGACAAAATCTCATAATGCTACCAACGCCGGGTTAAATACGATGCGTAAAAATGTTGAAATTGAACATTCAAATGTTATAAAGCGGCCATCAGTTTTGGAGTCCAACAAATATCATGGGCTCCGAGTGCCGTTTTCGTTCGTTTTTTAATATTTCATACCGGCAAACTTCCGGTGCACAATTCGAGTGTTTAGATTATTAAACTTTTTTAATCGCGTCGGACAGATAAACAACGGTGCGCAATTCAAGTCTATGTCGGCTAAAAAAAAAAAAAAATTAAAATTTTTTTTTTGTGCCAAGAATAAAAATTTGTCAATTTTTTTTCTTAAATTATCTATACTTTTTCCTTCGTCCGCTTCTCTAATATAAAATGTGTCTTCAATTTTTACACAATTTTATCGATATTTACTTCGTTCGTTGAGTTTTTCTTTCTTTTTTCACTAGGCGGTCTGAAATCGGAAGAAGAAGAAGAACTTTCAATTCCGTCGTGTTCCCAAATTCTCTGACAGATAAACGAGACGAAATTCCCGATTCGTAATTATCCGTAATTATCTCCTCAAACACATATGAGAATAGAAAGCGAAATAATTTTTTGGAATTCTGAAGCATTGAAAAAAAACCCAGCGATTTCCAAGGTTAAAAATAAAAAAAAAAGAAGGCGAACATTTTTGCAGGCAAGAATTACAACACTTGAAGCGACAGCAAAAAGTATGTGTAATTTTTTTAAGTTCGAACGTGGTTTCTTTCGTCCGCGAACAAATTATACCGTTCCTAGATTACTAATTAAGCTTATTTCGCTAATTACGATAGTGCGAATGGGGTTAATACACGGCTTTCGGAAATTCGCCTTTTTTCTTTGACTGTGCCGATTTTCTTTGGAACAGTGTCTCTAATGAGTTGTTTGAAACATCTTCATCCGAACAAACAAAAGGAAGCAAATAGCGGCCTTCCAGTTTCCTGTTTCTCCGTTCGTCCTGCCAGGCGCTTCGTCGACGGCCGAGTATTTAATTTGTAGAATGGCGAATGCCTCTATTTTTAATTCATGCCGCTATAGTCCCTCCCCCCGTCCGTTTAACCTTTCCGTATCCGCGCCTCAGCCGTTGGCCTTTTCGTTCTTTTTCCATTTTTTTTTTATCGCTGTTGTTTTTATTCTTTTTTTTTTTTTTTTTTTTATTCCTCTTCTTCTTGTCCTTGTTGTTGTCGCTGTTATTTTTTAAGAAAAAGGTAAAAATATTACAAAAAATTCAATTTCGTTAACGAGGATGGTGAAATTAACGCGCAGACTCCGGCGCAAAATCATTTACAAAGACAGTGGGAAAAATCGAGCGAGCGACATTTAATTCTTACTCGATTCGCGCAGCCGAGACCGCTGCAGGTAGCGGCATAGCAGTACGCAGTAGAATTTCCGAATTATACGTGAGACCGTTTTAATTTCGAAAGTAAACATCGAAGAAACTTCAAAAGGCGCCAGCCCCTTTCAATATCCGTCGCACAACTCTCTTTCATCGACTTCTTATTCTCGTTTTTAATTCGACGAATTGATTATTTCAGCGTCCTCGTTACACCGTTTCCGTCGCGCGAATATTTGCTTTCTGTTTATGTGTCCTCTTTATCGCCATGTATTTTCCCATTGTTATTTCTGTTTCCACCCCGCCGCCGTGCGACCGTTCACAATAAAATATTTGCACGTTTACACAGAGCAGCTCGCGCGCGCGCGATGTGTAGATTCGTAACAAACTTTAAAAAAATAAAAATAAATATCGAATTCGGGAAATTCGATATTTTTAAGAAAATAACTTTTTCGATCGAACGAAAAATAAAATCTATTCGATTACGTAGGCAGAGTAATGTAGAAGAGAGTATATATTTGCACATAATTGATGAAATATTTCACGTTCTCTTCGAAATTTACTTTGTCGCTGTCGATAACATTTTCCGATTTGTTGTTTTTGTTGGTTTTTTCCAGGCGAGATTTTTTTCTTTCTTTCTTTCTTTTTGTGTAATCCGATGCAAAATTTTTCTTCATATTTTTAATGTGCTCGAGTAATAGGATTGCTTCATTTGAACGAATAACCCTGCGCTACCTAACTCAAACACTATATGCGAAACAACCTGAAGGACGAAATACTAAATGAAGTTTTTGTATTTGTACTTTAGTTTCCATGATAATCGTATTATTATTCGGAGAGTTATATCAATTACAACACTAATTAAAAAGCTATCATTCTATTCCTAAAATTTGTTCTCTTTCATTTCAGTCCTAGGTAATGGATTCTTGTTAGTCATGGCGACGCTCGAATTGCGCACCGTTGTTTACCTGGCCGACGGTTTAAAAAGGTTTAGTAATCCAAACACTCGAATTGCGCACCGGAAGTTTGCCGGTATGAAATAGAAAAAAAGCGAACGCACCGGGACCATGATATTTGTTGAACTCGGTGGTTCCAAAACTGATGGCAGCTTTATTAGTATTCAATGGCTTTCAAGATTTTTGCGCATCATCGTATACTTAAAAAATAGCCTATTTTTCGCAAACCGTTAAGGAGATTTTTTCTAAGCAACCGAAATGTTATTCCAAATAGTAAACGTTCCCCCCATCGATATAAGACATTTTGGAAATCACTGAAAGAGCGACACTTTTACTGATTTTTTAATTCCTTCGTCGATTTTATAAAATCCGGAGTTTTTTTTTTTTTTTTTAACAATTCGAGTTCTCAGCAGGCGGTCTATTTCGGGTCGGTGCGCAATTCGAGTCCGACTTGTTACTGTGTGAAATGTTGGTGCGCAATTCGTGTGTCCCCGTTAGTCATCCGTACGGGCAATAAACTTTACGCAACATAAGTTCCCTATAATGAATGATCGGTATAAACATCTACTCAAAATGCATAAAATTAAATGAAACTTTTCGAAATACAAAAAAATATTTTGTTTACTTTACTCCTCACTTTGTTTAATTAACTAAAATCCCTTTTTATATTAAGATACATATATTTTTGTGGAACCGGTCATTCGACCGATCATAGTAGGAATAGGTATACAGAAATGTCGGTAGGTTTAGTGTTAAATATCAGAAGAATAAGTTTGATTTTTTTGTGTGTTTTTTTTTTGGGGCTCTCGTATGCGGTCAGATATCGCATCAATGAAGGATATAAGAAGATCGACAACAAAGGAAAGGAGAGAACAGATGCAGCACTATAGGCAGCAGGAATATTAAGTGTCTCAAAAGTGTTGGGAGAAGAGAAGTATACGTTCAGACGACAGAACATTCGAAAAGAATGTGGTTACAATTACATTCGTAGATATCATTCGGAGGATGTAGCGGACAGTAAGGAAAGTCTGAAAATTGATAGCGAGATGAAGAAAGCAAAAACTATGATCGAAGAGCGCAACCGACATTAGGAGGAAATAAAATAGCGCTGCAAAGGCGGAAATTCATGAAACGAAGGATTAACTGGAAGATACGGCTAAATAGAAAAATTTAAGAGGAAAATTGGTTAGAAAAGGAGGAAATGTATGAGTCTGACCAAAACCTATAATGGAATTTTTTAGATAATGCACAAGTAAATTATTAGCAGTGAACTTATTAATGGGGGTCCATTAACAGCTGCACCACCAGACAACTGATCAACTCCTTCATTTCCTTCTATACCAATATGGAATCCAAAGGAACTCAATCTGAATGTGGTAAGTTTGGAAAAGATTACGGATAATCGAGCGAATACGAAGAATGATAGGATCACAAGAAGGATGAAAAAAACCAGATATGAGATAGTTTTTTTAAAAGACTCTTAGCTTTAGAGATAATTAGGAATTTATTATTGTCTCGTACTAAGGATATGTAAAAAATGGCTCTTAAAATCGCAACCGACTCTGCAAAGAAAATAGAGCAAGTTGGAGGAAGTCTATAACTTTCAAGGTAGTTGTGAACAGAATGTAGGAAGGATGCTCCAACACCGTGAGGACCCTTCGATCCGTCAGTATAAAGAAAAGAATGAAAAGGAAATAGCGAGTTAATAGCGTTAAGGAAATCTTGATTAGGTTGTGGAAGGGATTTAGTGTAAGGGGATAATAAAGATAAATTAGGAGGAAAGAGAAAATCTGTAAAAGTGGGACCAGCTTTCCAGCGAGTGTTTTTCCTATTAGAAATATGTAGATATTTTTGAATTTGTTTTTTTTTTTATAATCCAATGGCCGAAAATCTCATAAACATATTTATTAACTAAAATCTCATTAATAAAACTATCAGGGAACAGCATTAGAGATTTAGCACTGAAAATTCCATCTGAGCTACCGGAATAAAGAACATATAAATGAAATGTGAAAATGAACCTAACTGTGAACAGAGCGAACGGAGTCAAATGGGGTTGCCGTCCAAAAACTAATACAAAGAATTAATGAGACCGTACGTAGATTACGCGGCCATGGCAGTACCTTCGGTCTTACAACCCGGGCTCATTTGAAATAAATCTTAAAAATCATTCCATTACAATAGTCAGTTCTTTTCGTTATCTGGGTATCATTTTATCCCCTCGTCTGTTTTTCCATGAACATATCAGCCATTTATATGCTTCCTCGCTTAAAGTCTTAAACCTTCTTAAAGCTCTCTCACCTACGAGATAGGGAGGTGGTCCTTCTGTGTTAATAATGTTGTACAAATCTTTCATACGCTCTAGATTGGATTATTGCAGTTTCTTATATGGCAACGCTTCCAAATCCGTCCTCTACAAATTAGATCGTCTCCGAAACAGTTGCCTTCGGCTTTGTCTCGGAGCTCTGAGGTCATCTCCTATCCCAGACATTCTGTCTGAATCCAATATCTGTCCTCTGTTCATTCGAAAATCTTATTTGGGTTATCGCTTTCTCATCAAACGTTTTTCCACTCCTCGTCAAATGTCAGTACCTCTTATTCTTTTATCCTTCGTCACTGGCGTTTTTCCTCCAATAAAATTCCTATACTATCTCATATATCGTTTCGCCTTTCTAAATTTTCCCTTTTTGTCATTCCTCGTCACAAGCTTCCATTTTTTCTTACGTCTATTCTATATTGTTAAAGCCACCAAATATCATCTTCATGCCATGCTTCCTTAAATCCTCCCCCTCTCATATGGTCAGTATGGAATTTAATAATACAATAAATTCTCTATTCCGTGATCACTCTTTAATTTTTACTGACGGACCGAAGAGCCCGAGCGGAGTTGGGGCGGCATTCTTGTGCCCTCAGTTCTTTCATTCTCAGTCCTTTAGACTTCCGCCCTTTTGTTCTGTCTTTACTGCAGAATCTGTTGCCATTCTACAGACCATTATTTATATTTCCTCTTCTGCAAGTCCTTCCAAATTCCTTATTGTTTCTGATTTTTTAAGTGTTCTCCTAGCGCTACCTCCACCTTCCCTTTCTCCTTCCACTGATGCTATTATCCTTTCTATTCGCTCTCTTCTCCATGATCTATCCTCATCGACGTCTACCCAGATTGACTTTTTTTGGATTCCGGGACATTCAGGCATTGATGAAAATGTAGCCGTCGACCTCCTTGCTAAAGCTGCTGTTTCCAATGGAAATTTTATTAGTAGGGTTCCAGCACACAATATTCTTCTTCCAACTAAATCCTGCCATTTTAGGCACTCTATTTATGTTTCTATTTTCGCTAATCCTAATTTATTTTATCTCTTGGTTAATCCTGTTCTTCCTTCTTGTTCTTGGTTCTATGATTTCCCCAGTTTTCGTCGGTCCATAATTACTAAATTATCGCGCCTCCGTTTCTTGCATAGTCTCCTCCCTTCTTCTCTAAATCACTTTTCTTTGGCTGCTTCTCCTTTTTGTCCATTGGATCCTGAATGTTTGTGATGCGAATCACGCGCTCTTCGAGTGTTCTGGTTTATCTCGCGAGCGTGAGTTACTTTATTATCATCTTTTAAAGCTTGGTCTTCCTGCTCCTTTCAACGCCTCTTATGTTCTTTCTCTACCTAATCTCTCTGTTGTTCCTGTCCCAGGGGTATTCCTTGATTCCATTGTCGACAGAATGGAAATATAATTTCTATTCTGTTCCATGCATCTATTCCTTTTTGCCGGGCTAATGCTCTTTGGTAGCAAACCTAAGGGGTTTAAAAAAAAAAATAAATAAATAAAAGTAGCCAGCGCCAGTAAAACTAGGATAAACAACATACAAGTGATACAAAATAAAGCATTAGGATGAATTGATGCCTTTAAAACGACCGACCCTATTCGTTTCTTACATTTTTTGTAACTCAAAAAAAATTAAGCGGGGATAAATACATGTTAAAGATTGAAGCAAACTCCGGTCATCCCCTTAACAACAAGGTAGTAAAGAGCTGGATGCAATTTTTAACAATAATTATTACTGGGCTGCTAATAGAAGTACACCGGTGTTAGGCGCTAGTATTAAATTGAGCGACATTGATCCATTTAGAAAGTAAACAAATATAAAAAATATAAAATACCGACTAGTTCCGAACTACTATATAGTTCATGATCACAGTCAAACCAAGATTGGGGGAGGGGGGCAAGAGGCTCCAGCATGGATGGTTAAACGTGCAATAAGAGATGTTTTTGCAAACATTTATATTACATATAGAATATTTGTAACTATACAGATTACAAATTGTGAGGCGAAACGATTTTTTTCGATACTAAAAAGAATAAGAAATATGTATAGATCAACCATGCTAGATGATAGATTATCAGCATTATCAAGATTAACAAACAGATTTTCTCCGTTCAGTAGATTTTAACATTATACCAGAATTTGCAGAAAAGAAAAAAAAAAAAAACAAGAAAAAAATTCATTATTTTAAATTATATATACACATATATATTTATATTTGGGGATCCAAAATTCTACCCATTGTCTATATGATATTTAGTTTTGTTTACATTAATAATTATATGTTAATTTGTGAATTCAAAATAATATAATTAAATTAAATTAAAGAAAACTTAGTTACTCTATAAAACTAATAATTTTTTCACTTCCGAAAGGGGCCCCTAATATTTCCATAGCCCCGGGCCTATCAAACACTTAATTCAGGCCTGATCACAGTGGCGCACTCATAAGCGATATAGTTCGAAACTAGTCAGTGTTGTATATTTGTTTTTTTGGTTACTATAATATACTGTATGTTTTTTCTATCTTTGTTATTAATTGTGTGTTTTAATTCGCAAAAATTTGACGAATAAAATTGATTCTCTCAATTAGTTCGAATAATATTCGCTAATAAACTTTCAAATCGAAGCGATAAAGCGCGCTTTTACATGTTTTTCTGTGAAATAGAGGAAAGCGGTAACCACTCGCCATCTTGTAATTTAGAAAAAGTACTGCGACGCTATGTTTCTGTACATAGCCAGGCTTTCGATAAAGTCTAGCACGATGTGGCCTTTTACAGAAAATTAAAGGACATTTTTCTTATGAATTATATATCAGTTGCTTCAGTCATACACGACTAAAAGATATATTTCTACGTTAAATATGAGGATGATTTATCAAATATATATCCAATAAAAGCAGAAGTCCCGCAGGGAAGTGTGCTAGGGCCATTACTCTATCTCATTTACACATCAGATATTCCTACACCTCCCAATGTAGAGGTCTTTGCTGACGACACCGCGATTTTATGCTCACAATCAGACGCATGATCTGTTAAAGCGCGGAATACCACCCAAACAGCGGTCACTGAAATTTCGTTATGGCTCAACTTAAGGAAACTCAAAATCAATGAAAGTAAATCAGCGCGAGTAATCTTCACTGACAGAAAAATTGATCCGACGGAAAAACGTAGTCCTGGACAATGTTGCAATTCCGCGAAAAACAGATGTGAAATATCTAGGTGTACACCTTGATCAACGCCTAACATGGACGAAACATGTAACAGTAAAACGGACCGAATTAATTATAAAGTTAAGACAATTATACTGACTATTAAACGGAATTATCTGCTTAAAATAAAGTACTAGTTTATAATCAGAGTTTAAAGCCAGTTTGGCGTTACAGCTGCTCGCTATGGGGCTGTTCTAAAAAGAGTATCATGACAATCATACAACGGATCCAAAACAAAATCCTTCGCATGGTTGTAAACGCTCCGGGGTACACACAATTTAACGATTTTTGTTCAAAAAGTAATATTCAACAACGCGAGGAAGTATGCCTACAGATTAGAAACACACCCCAACAACATGTCAATTGGGTTACTGGAGAATTCACTAGAAGTTCAGCGGCTTGATAGAATCAAGTCGATAGATCTAGTCTGAATTAAAAGTAGTTCTAATAAAATTCCTTTTTTATCACTTATCATTTGGTAGGCTGCTATTCAAGCTATTTGTTTACAAGATATTAAAAATAATTGCTAATAGCTATAGCATCGGCTACGTGCAATTTTGCTATTGAAGAAATAAAAAAAAAAAGAAAAATCTTGCAATTTCCGGGCATTCTTCGTTTGGTGAGAATCTCAGTTCTTAAAAATGCAACTTGGCTTCGCGCTCTGTATGGTTGTACTGATATTGTAAAATTGGATACTTTAACAGCTCACTAAACATTCCGACAAACAGTTACGAATACTTTAATGATAGAAAATATTAAAAAATATCACGAAAAGCAATAAAATTTGTTTCTATTTTTTTTTTTTTTTTTGCATGTACGCAGTGGGTAGAAATAATAGTATGAAACTGCGATGAGTGCATCGCATTAAAAACCGAATAAATCCCTGCAGAGGTCACGCAGGTTGGTTCGCGGTTACGGTCTTCTTAAACGACGAGTTGAACTGTCAGGTATATACTTTTGCAAGGCTAAGCGCATTTGCGTTAGCTTCTAACCCCCGTCGAAGAATGCGCTTTATACATCCCCGGATAATACCTCAGTAACGGAACGCGAAAAGATTTCTCCGGAAGAAGAGGATGCATTTGATGCAAAACTCAGCGCCTCCCCCATCTATTTCCCCAAAATTTTGACAGCAAGCGATACGTATATGAGTTTTTTTTGGCCGTTCCTCGAAGCTCGACACTGTGTGTGTCCGAATTGGTTCTATTAAGCTGTTCTATATTAAAATACGCTTTATTCCTGGTGACGTCCAATAACCCAGGAATCCGTATTTCGCTTCAACTTCGACGGTAACATGACGTTCTAAGCGTTCTAGTATATATATAAATACTTGACGTCACTATTACCTGAAGAAAGATACTCGAATAAACTGATGGTGAAATAAGAGCTTTTAGTAATGTAAAAGCGATATGATTGCAATTTTTCTTACGTTTGAGTCACAGGTTTAAGGAGAAAATTATTATTCCGGTCGTTTCAAAAAATTAAAAAAAAAAACACAAACGAAATAAAAACTGTAGGCGGCCAATATATAAAAAAATTCCACATACCCAATTGTTGCATTCATTTTTAGGATTCCGTACTTATAAAATGGTTCAGAAACGACCAAAAAATATTCAATTAAAATGTGTAATAACTCACGAACGGTTTAACTTATAAACTTATAAAGTTAAAAATTGAATAATAAATTACGATTAAATTTTTGTCCGTGACAATTTACAATTTCCAGCTCTAATCGATTACCTCGGATGAAAAAAAAAAAAAAAAAAACGGTTAAGAATATATAATATATCATTTAAAACGACCTCGAAAATCACCTTTATAAAATTCATAACTCATCACTAGATAACCCGTTAAAAGTGAAATTAAAAATATAAAACAAAACGCAGAAGCCCTTTCACAATAAATTTAAAATAATTACGGTTAAAAAATTATTTAACTCCCCCCACCCTTCTGGGCCAAAAACGGCAAAAGAAAGGGAATACCACGTAAGGAATAGCCCGAGTAAAAAAGTTGGAGAAACCAAAACGTATCTCAAACGTATGTATAAAGAGAAATAGCCAAGCTTATACAACTTTATATTCAAGCCCCTAGGACGCCAAAAGCTGAAAAGTTTTGAAAAAATATTTTTTTTCCGGGCATAATTAATATTGTTGGAAAGATCTCTAATTGTTGAAAACGAAACCGTATTTTATTTACTTAACGAAACTTTCGAAATTTACGAAAAATTCAAAAAAACCCGAAAAATGACCCGTGCCCCCTTAGCGCCGCGAGTATTATAGCCAAAAATTTTGGACAAAGTTAAAAATATGTTCATCCTCGTACATTTCTCTAGTTTGGAACATCCGGGTTTCCGACTTTAAAAATATGTTTTCGGGACGCCGAGAACTCGCAAAATTTTGAAAAAAATATAATTTTTTTCGTGTATGAGATATATGTATATCGGCTAAAGGAAACTGTATTCCATTTCCTTAGCGAAACTTTCGAAGTGGATGAAAAGTTCAATAAAGCTCGAAAAATAACGTGTTCCTCCCTCCAGCGCCGCGAAAAAACACATTTCTTTATTTTAAATTTAGTAAGTATTACGTAAATGTAAATTATAGCTATCGTTAACTTAACGTACGGAATCCTCAGCGCATGGAAGTCATGCTTGACTGAACTAGTTCTTCCCAATTTATTTCTTAAATCGATGAGTAAAGTGAAACAAATCCCATATATCCTTGATAGAGCACAACGGATATTGTGTAATTAAGCTTTTTTCATGGATATCTGAATAGAATACGGTGGATTGACTCGCCTTTATTTTCGTCCGGATAATTCCCTGATATAATCAATATTCAGTTTCAGATAACCTCTGACAGCGATTAATAAGGCATTTCCCGAAAACCCATGATTTTTGCTAGCCAGGGCCTTGACTACACCAACCGTGTTATCTTACAAGTATCGTCTTACGTAATTTTTATTAACCACTTTTTAGCGTGACTGTCTTTCTTAAAGTAAATTAAAATTTTCGTTACAAATCGTATTGTATTTTTTTCAGTGCCAGCTTGGATAACGCCCGCTTCCTAATTTAACAACGAAGCATGAATATGATTGCGATAAATAGAGTTTCCCGTAAGGGTGAGTGACTTATCGAAGCCTTACAACGGAACGAATGGAAGCAATGCAGTCACCAGAGAAATACCCGGAAACGAAAATATTTCGAAACACGTCACAGAACTTTCGCAAGTGTACCGATGTAAGATTTTAATTCTTTTCGCGCGAAAAAACAGCGACATCGCCTGCATTAGATCGAAAGTAATTATTAAAATCCTCCGACATTTACATGTGTCTGTATGATACATAAATAGCGTGTAAGTAAGAGAAAAAATGGAACATGACACATTTTTTCAACAAAACATATATACATATATATATATATATATATGTATGTATGTATATATGCCACATGTCGTGTCTAGCGCTGCAGTTAAATTATAAATAGCTCTAATCATTTGCGTAAACTTATAAACTTTTAAACTGTCACAGAAATGTCTGGTTTTCCCCCGAGCGTGATAATAAAAAACGGTGTAGGTTGCCACTTTTGGTGAGTTTCATTCGTCCGAACGAAGAAACAAGTTCAGACCGAAAGCTCTCTATTTTGTTGCCTATTTTCCAGTTTCCCTGTTCAGATCAAACGCCCGTCAAAATTAAGAAGGGGTAGTTTTTTTTTTTAATTTGGGGACGTTAATTACGGGGCAAAAGAACCGTTTTACCGCGACGGTCAAACAAGCACTCGGAGGAGATTTTCGATGAGACCGTTACTACTTGTTAGCAGCGCTAGGCACACGAAACTTTGATCGCGAAGCCTCTGTTGCAGCATTCAAAGTTCGCGAAACGTTTCAATTTCCATTGGATTATTTTAAGGGCAGGCTGAAAGTGTTTTTCTTTTTATCTGATATGGAGGATGGTCGGATGGTGCCCTTAAAAGCGGCTGTATTTCCACTTGAGGGAAGCCTTTCTCATGTGTACAAACGTTTTGTCTGTGAACTATTTCTTGGATAGCCTTTTTTTCCTTTCTATTTTTCGTAATACACTCTGATGAGCGAAGGCATTTAACGATGTTTCTAATTACGTAGAGCGCACCGAGGGCCGTAGTACCCTGTTTATTCGAAGTGAGACTTTAAAAAAATCATTTGGCAGTTCACCGCGCTTTAACCAGAGCACATCGCAGGAATCTAAGGCACAGTTAATTTTGTTCGGATGACCGCAGTCTACCAGCATATACCTCTTTACGCAGTATCACCTGGAATGCTTGTTAATATGAATTAATTATTTACCCGACGCGTTCCGAAGTCAACACTTCGTGATTAACAACCCATTAAAGGCAGCCAAGTATAGATTTAAGCGGGTGACGGGACTACTTATATGCTGCACACTGCAACAATGCGAGCTATCAAACTATCCTCGGAACGGTATGCAACTTTTTTTATTCCGTTTTGTTTTGTTTCTCCTAGTCGATCGTTCTGCATGCATAGTATGAAAAGCTCAAATCGGTTTTACGAACTTGTTTGTACTGTCCGAAATGCATAGCGAACTTTTTCACGCCTACTTTTATTGATCAGGATCCGGTCTTTACAATCATCTGCGGCACCACTGGACATCTCTCGAATCTTCTTAATTGTTTTTTTTTTTTTTTTTTTTGCTTTTTGTCGGTTCATTCAACGGCACCGCTAGACCATTGAAAAAACACGGTTCTTTATTATCTACAGCCAGCCGCTGGAAAACTAGACAAGAACTTCCTCACTGGACGTTTGGTTACTTTCATCTTTCATCTGCCGTTTTTTTTTAATTGCGTTTCCATCTGTTCTTCATTTATTGTCGGTCAACGCTGGAACATTTTTCCTCGGGTCTACGATTATAAGTTTTTTCCATAGGCGAAAAATTCTGTTTTTTTTTATAAGTTTTTTCGCTAGCCGGATTTGCTCGGATATTGCGCCGGGTATTTTTAATTTCCGTCCTTAGAGTCGAACATTAAAAGTAGCACCCGGGTGAAAAAAAAAAAAATCCAAAATAATTTAGTCGGCCGAATCGATAGTAATTTTTTTTTAATATCTGTTTTATAATAGCGACGTTTCTTCGGCAATGTGTTACATTTTAACAGTGAATTTTCAGCAGTAGCGGCAATGCGATATGGTCCAATCAGGAAGTTTTTAAAAATCCTACACGATTCTACCGAAAAGAGCTCGTTTGAAGGGATAGAATTTATTTCCTTTTTCGGGTTTTACAAATAACCTTTTTTGGGGGGGAATTAAAGAAATGCCGGCGATTGTATAGAGCCAATGACCGGAAAACTAACATAGCAAAATCTCTAGTTTACATATATCGGACAGGAGTTCGGACACGGTCGAATAATTTTAAAACAGGCAAGCGTGTATGTCGTATCACGTTTTCGCTTGAATTAATAAGCCGACAGCGAATGACCCGGCCAGTTCAATAAATGCACAGCATCAATGCAACCCTAATTGACCACCTTTTACCCCTTTCTTCTCGGTTAATTCACCTGAACGTAATCCATCGATTCAAACCAACCGGAACAACTGAAATCAGATTCGATCGTTATTCCTCATAATGAAAGCGCATATTACGTGTATTAGTGAAGTCGGCGATTCCCTCTTAGAAATGTCTGTCTTTTTCCTTTTTCTGAATACTAATTTTGTATTTTTTTTCTCGATTTTCGACTTATATTCCACGTACAATAATACGAATTACGAGCCACAATTCGAAAAAACATAAAAAAAAATAACCGAAAGATAATTTCAAAACCACGTAAAATTTAAACGGTTCGAAAGTACAACACGCGCTCATCAATCTGTTGAGCTACCGACATCGATTAGAGTACAGTAACAAAAGTTAACCGAAAACCTCTTCAGCCTTTACCGAATTAGGAGCCACTTAAATGCGTACAATTTACATACGGTGTCATATAGAGATCCACTTTATTTTGAGCGCAATATTTAAATAGTCCATCGTGTTAAAATAACTTCGCATTCTTCGTTTTTTATCATATGCCGAATTCCCCTCTTTTTTTTTTTCGCAAATAAAACATGCTCGTTATCTAATTAAATCGCGAAGAACGATTTTATGGATTAAAAGTACATTATCAGCTTATTAACAATCTTTCCTTCTGGGCATTACGATAAATAAATCGATAAGTTAATCGCTCAGTTTATGAAATATTCGAGCCCGTAACGATTTACTAATTCAATATAAAAACAAATCAAATCAAATTTTATTACTTAAATTTACAATCACAATAAATTAAATTATAATAATCTTTTTTAAGACGCTAATGCGCTCAGTTAGCGCGAGTAACGGAACTATTATTAATTATACATGGGCTACCGGTATGTGAAATTCTTAAAGGAAATAATGTGCGACATAACTGTTGTAGCTCATGTTTACAAAGTATAATCGTGTTCTACTTATATAATAATTATTGATAAGTATGTTTGAAAGGAAAAGTTTTATTGAACATAGTTTATGCAGCCCATGTTTATATTCTACAAATAATTTTCTTAAACGATAGAATACGTAATTTTAAAGTATGTATATTTATAAATTATTAAGACTAAATCTAAGACTAAACACACATATATCTCAATCCCCTGTGGTTGCAACAAGAACTTCAACAATAATATGAAAGCTAGAAGTATAATGTGTAAAAATATTAATAAAAAGAATAAAAATAATAGTGGAAATTTAAAAAGCTAATAGAGCAAATAGTGCAGTAATAAAACAATGAAATACAAAGAAAAGAGGAAATATTCTCATGTTAAGCAAATTAAACTAGGAAAAATTAGATCAATTAAATATACCTATAGTTATTATTAAGACATAATAAAAGTAATGTTATATAATTAAAACTCAATAGAGAATTGTATAATATAAAAACAAGAAATTATAACGGATTAAAACTACACAATAATCATCAAAAACGTTTTAAGATTCATGCAGAACAAGGTCCGTTTTCCTGAAATACTCTATATCTACATATATATATATATATATATATATATATATGTATATATATATACATATATATACATACATATATACATGTATGTATACATTATATAAACTAGGCCATTTTGGCCTGGCAAGGGGCTGTGCACCTTGCCCTCTGTTGCTTACATTCCTGTCTCTTTCTCTTCTATAGTTTGTGTAAAATGATCAAAATTTACAACGTAATTCTAAATCGGTCCATATGAATATAATAACATAATCACAAAAATCCTATCCTAACATTTAACTTTCATTACATAAAATTAGGACTTTTTTTTTGTTACATAAAATTGTGACATTTTTTGTTACAAAATCTAGTAGGAGCCGGCCTAAGAATTACATTTTAATTAATATATATAAAATCAGTAAAAATTAAAATATAACAAACGTAACATAAAATTCGGACATTTTTTCTAATGGGGGGTGGCCTAAGAATTACGTTGTAATTTATATATATATATATATATATATATATATATATATGTGTGTGCGTGTGTGGGTGTGGGTGTTGTGCATCGTGTAATGTAACGGTTTTTCTTCAAAAATAAATGAAATTTATAAGAACAAGTTTTTCGCTATAACACTTAAACTGCTCACTTCCTGTTGCATAGAAATATCCTGTTTTTATCCTGGTAGCAGTGTATTTACGAGTCTCAATACTTTCATAGTGTACCACCAACTGCTTGTTTGCCAGATTTAATCATCCTTTCCGCATATATAGGTAGATGTAGTTTGTTTTTTTTGTGAGTGTTTGCAGCATGTAACATAACAGATAAGTTCGACAGGTAACACTAACAGATGAACCGGTGTGATGTTTGCGAAGAACGTACTATATTAAAAAAAAATTATGCCACACTAGCGAATTTTATGGTCTCAGTTACACCGAAGTGCTGTTATATACATCCGAAGAATTTCCAAACACAACAACTGCACCTTTGGAAAGGGTAACCTGTAAGGTACGTGTTTTCCTATCAGGAATATTTAAAGAATAGTCTGCTCGTAAATAATTCAACGACACACGTATGGATTATTCATCCATTTTCGGAAACAGATACAAGCTCCATTATTATCGCTGTCGCAAGCTGTCAATTCGGAGATGAAGTCGGAATAGAAAATCGACACGGGAAATCAAACGTTCTGTGTGTGCGCTGATGACGGCAAATCAAATCATTTTCTTTACGGTTCCAAATACATTTCGCTACATAGGAAACGGCAAATTTTTACATTATTTACGTAGTCATTCTTAGCTCAACAACTGATAATGAAGCGGGTTTCGTGGATTGCAACACTATCAGCTTTCGCGTTATATTACAGTGACGTATTTGTGCTTTGCAACTTTTATTTCCGATTCGCCGGCGTTTGACTTTTACAAAAATTTCACATTATTCATCTTCCTGTTTTTCCTCCTAAATCTTCCTGCACGGTTTTTACTTGTCGTCTCCTTATAATCTCACTTTGGTTAATATATCCCTAAATCGAGGATATTTTTTCTTCGTGTCAATTGTTTCTGCTATCTCGGTGTTTATCTTAGTGGTCGACTAACTTTTTCCGAGCATATCAACTATCCTTCTTGTTCTACTATTAAAAGACTGAACTTGCTGAAACCCTTAACACTAACCAAATAGGGAGGATGACTCTTGTACTCACTGCCTTATACAGGTCTATCATTCGCCCCAAGTTTAATTATTGATTATTTATCTATGGCCTCTTCTTTCCAAATAGGTTGGAATACAGAATTTCTGTCTTACGTCTATCCTTCAATGCTTTTAAATCCTCTCCTATTTCAGCAATGCTTGCTGAATCTAATACACCTCGTCTCTCAGTTTGAAGATCTTATTCGAGCTATCTTCTTTCTAAACGTGTAACTTAGCCTTCCTCCTTTAACAATAATCGTTCCTTCTACCTATCAAATTCAACCTAACCTTGCTTCTAATCCTTGGTTCTCATAGTTCTCTTCTCTTCCACGTACTGTTATTGTCTCTATTATTTGCCTACGCTTTAATCACAATTTATTGCCCTCTTCACGATTTCGTTTCTCTTTTCATTTCCCTATCATGATATAAAATTGTGGAAAATTTAAAATTTGCTCCAAAATAGACAAAGAAAATTTTTTTACGATATATACATATATAAAAAAAAGAAAGAAAGTATATATGAAAAATTAAGAAAACATTATAAAATGTAGGAAAACTGAAAAACTGAAGTTGACAATTAGAATCAAAATGACTCGTTGTTACAACACTATGGTATATTAATGCTTTACCTAGCACGTGTGATTTTCCAAATGTCTCGTCTTCAAATGAAATCAATTACAAAAAAAGCCCAGACGGAAGAAACAAATGATTAAGCTCATTCCGATTTATCTACCAATTAGAAGATTGATTTTATTAAAATACAAATTATAGTGTTAGAAGCACACATTTTTTTTTTTTTACAACGTTCCATTTCACGCTGTTAAAGTACTGGTTCTCCAGCGTCGTTCATTCCAAGTCGGCAGTGGAAGGTGTACAAACAAAACCAAGCGGTGCACAAAACAAGCACAAACAAAACACAAATGATTAACACTGTTTGTAAATATTGCCTCAACATGGACATGACTACTCCTACCCTTACCAGTTTGGAAAGGGGATGAGCACAAACAAAAACAAATGAAGCACAACGAGTGACACAATCTTCAACCCCGATCTTTACATGGGCAAAGCTGCGTTTCGCCGCTCCGTCCAAAGGTTTTTATAATTAAACTGTGAAGGGGGAGAGCACAAACAAGCACAAGCGAATAATCCTATTTCGTATTGACAACTCAAAATGGGCGGGCTGGAGAAACGCAGCCAAAACTTTCCCCCTTTATTATTCTTAATTGTCATTATGCTGTTTCGTTATTTTTTGTTGTTTTTTTGTTGTTTTTTTTTGATAATTTTTGTTAAAAAACGGAAAGAGCACAGGACCAAACGATATTCCAGCGAAAAACTGAATATTACTTGACAACGCAAAGCCAGAATCTTAACAACACTATTCAACCAAATTAAGGTCTCATATTATTGAAATTTAGTTTGCCGGTATAACTGTCCTCATATAGAAACAGTAAGGAGGTTTAATGTATATTCTCCATAATTTGAAAATACAACTCCGATTACAGCAATTTACTCGGGTCGCTATAAACCAATGTGGCTTCATAAAACATCTCGAGACAATGGCGCTATTGCACATGTCCACGCAGAAATCCGTAAGGCTCTTTCGGTCCTAGAAAAATCATTTGATTAACTTTTGCGCAAACTAACATTGAAAGCGCTGCGATGCAGGGAGTGCCATCGTAGAAACACAATCATCTGCAGAAATTTAAACGTTGGTACTGTTCTGTATTCATTTTCCCATCATTCTTTAAATTTGTCTACTTCATTGTGCACCGTTCGTGTTACAATTTTGTCGCTGTTTTATTATACGACTTATGATGTCTGCTTAAGTTGGGAAGATGAAATTAGTACACTTTAACAATGTTCAAGATCCTTTAGCGGTTTCTTTTCCTCCCAGTTATAAAACAACTTCCAAAATAAGGTTTGTGTCATTGTGATATGCAACATGAATCTGTACTGCCGCCACTAACGTTCATTCCATATATATATATATATATATATATATATATATATATATATATATATATATTATGAACAATATAACACAATGTATTCTATATATTATCGTAATAACTCCGAGGTTTAAAAAAAATCGAATGAGCTCTATCATTCTATATGATCACGCTCATTTCTTCGTCTTATTTTCAACTTATATTTGTATATATTGTAACCAGTATGTGAACAACGGGGCCCTTGAAATTTATTCAGTCGAAACAAAATATGTCGTACGCTTTAAAAGGAGAAAAACGAGAGAAATAAATTTTTGATTCGCGTTTTCCGTCTATTAAATTATCGACAGAACTGAGGAAATTATTTAGATTGATATTTCGGCAATAACTAATATGACATATAGCTGGCGGCGTTTAAATAGTGCCGCAGATGATTTGCCGAGGGTTTTAACTAATGTTACTCGCTAAGATCAAAATGAGTTTGTTCCAAGACCCAGCTTCTATTACACTACTCTGTGCGCATATAGCTTGCCCGGAAGAATGCCGACAGAATTTTACACGTTCTTTTGATGTTAAGCGCTCGCTGCTAGAAAGCGACAATGAAGCATTGCTTCAATATTGATGCCTTCGCACGCATACATATTGTAATTTCTAAACCTCCTGGCTATTTTACAGCATTGCATTATCGACGGCTAAAAGTGTACACATTCGTTGTTCATTATATATTCGTATTAAGCAGAACTTGGATTTCGCATTATTCCGATTATACCATTAAGTTCCCTCTAAGCAATAAATTTACTCGTTAAGATATTTGTAAGTAGAGTAAAAGTTCGTTGATCTCTGGTGCGCTTACATGAAGTGGAATGCGATTAAGAAAGAGATTTTTAAATTCCATGTAAGTTTTTTTCTATTTTTGTTAGGAGCACCATGGTATGTGTGTCCAACCAAAAACACTACATCAAGATTTATAAGTGAAATACGTTACGGAAGAAATAAAGCTGGCGGGTAAACATCACCTGTCGAAGTTGACATGAAAATGCTCTCGCAACGAATTTACTACAACGACTAGGCCAAGTTGCAACAGGTTCGAAAGAAGGAACGTTATTGACCACTAGTAGTATCGTTATTCGATAAATAAATTCGGGATCGGCTAATGATCTTGAAATTCACGATCTTATTAGCATTAAAATCTAGTAAATGACTATAATATAGTCGGTCCTAAATGTGAAGGAGAAAAAAAAAAAAATCACTTTTAACTAGAATTACACACTTTTTTTAGGGGAAAGGGCATTGCAAGAAGGAAAGGGAAAAAAAGTAAAGTTAAATCTTCACGCAATCAGAAATGAACAACAGAAGGGATGATCCGATATGACAGAAAAAGAAAGATCGAAAGGCACGATAGTAGAAAAATTCATTAGTAAAGTTAGGGAGTAAACAAAGAGCAGCAATAGTGGCAATTCAAAGGAAATGTAATCAGCATTACGTTTAGAATGAAAAGAAGAAGAGTATAGAGAACCAAATGGAGAAGATAAAAGTGACCATCGAAAAATAGCAAAACATGGATAGTAGACCGTGTACAAAGCGTATATGACAGACCGCAAAAGGAGTCGAGCGTCGTAAAGAAGATTAGTTGAGAAACCAAGGCTGAGACGGAAGATTCAATTAAATATAGGTAGATAGTAATCCGGATTTGAAAATAAAGCAGAATAATAAGAAGAGTCGTCGCATAATTTGAAATAGGCAGCTGCGGAAAGAAGTGTAATCAAAAAAACGCTAATAAATCTGTCGGAAACTGGTAGATCAGCTGGATTGCAGAGTATCATCGGGATGTTTATAAAAAACAAATTTGAATAAAATGACAAAAGAGAAGGGGCATGTGAATTGGGGAACATATGAGAAAGACCACGTAGTCAGTAGCGAGAGAGGGAGATGAGATGGCTTATGGGACACTTTGCGATTCTGCTATATTAATAATATTCTGCGAGATCAAAGATAACAAGACGAAGAGCATGGCGCGCATAATAGCAGTTGATTTTCGAGAAAATTTGATCTGAAGCAATGAACTTTAAAGGATTAATCGGAATAATTAAGAAGAACAAAAACGCAGAACCAACTCCATTTTTGATGGTTTTGAAAAATTAAGGTATTTAAGAATTCCGATTTAACAATATTATATTGCGGGGTAGATTTTGATCGGATAGTTTTAAAAACAGAAGTTATTATATTATGTTAAAAAATTTCAGAAACGTCAACTGAAATAATAAGGAACTGTTTGTCGATAAATGACACGCGTGTTATCGTCCAGCAAAGAAAATGCGCTAAATCAAACATGTTGTGTTCGGTAATAGATTACAGCGTTGTGGAGTCATTGAACGAGACGTCTGTCGATCAATGTTCCAAAAAGGTTCCTATCGTAGGAAGCAAAAGAAATCGGATGAAGGGTAGAAGAATAAGAATAATGAGGAAAGTATTCCAGGATGAAGAAGTATGAGCACAGCGAGGAAGGCAGTTAAAAAGAGTTTAAGAGGAACCAAAGAGAAAAATCAGTGAGGTTTTTGATAAAAAAAAAAAAATAAAAGGAGGTCCATCGATTTTGAGAGAGCAGAATTAGAAAAATTACGAAAAGATTTTTCCAGTTCTATAAAAGTGAAAACAGACACTTAAAAGTGCGAAGCGAAGAAATGTGAGACGTAATTGATTAAACCTAGAAACGTAGCAAGAAGCTTAAAGTCAATGAAATATTGCCAGGAGGAATATTATAGTTTAAAAAGATGTTGGGATAGAGATTTAAAAACTTCGGCCATTAACAGTGACTGAAAATGGAAAAAGGGTGCAACAGGAAGCTTTTCCATGTTTTTTTGTTGTTGCTTTTAAAATAAATCTGCCTCTAGCATCGACTACATATGAGCGAGAAAATTGTTGAGAGTCTGATAAGAACGAAACAGTGTGTGCTGCTGGTGAATAAAAGTCAAGAGCAGCCTCGCAGTCTTGATTTCACCGCAAAGAGAAAGACGATGTTACTTTTTTACGAACCAAAAGACGGATAGAAGGAGAAGATTAAGACAGAATCGATAAAGAAATAATGAAAAAAGGTTAAAGCCTATGGGAATTACAGAGAGTGAGGAATACGCATGGAATGGAAAATTAGGCCAATCAACTTTAGAAAGAATCGATTTTGGAGTATAAATAGAATTAAAGGAAGACGAAAAAGGTACTTTAAGGGCAATAGGAATGTAGTCATTTCCGAAGATACCGTCTGAAATAGGCCGTTGACAAGTGAGACCATGATTACGAAAAGTGGACTAATGAGAGAAGAAGAGTAATACTTCTGATAGAAATAGGGAGGAAGGAATCATTTTGACGGATAACATTTCCGAAAATCATGCCATTGTTGTATTGTAAGCATAGTAGGACATTTTCGAATAACCACCGGCCATAATCGAAAGGAAAAGAGAGGGAATTAACGAATGATTAAAAGGTCCGAACAACTTGATAGCTGTCATACTGAACAACAAGGTTAGACTTAATCTGAAATTTGAATGAGAGACAGCAAAATACTAATTTCGAATAAAATTGTAGTACTTTAATAAACCAAGTTTTATGCATATTTTCATATTTAAAATCCGAAACACTTATTTCGCCGTAGTTTTATTTTCCACGTTACAGTGGTCCTTATTAAAATCAGGCGTATCATCGCGAACAGCAGCCCACTCTTTTCCATTATTGTCGCAATCGGTCACACTAGTCTGAATAGAGATAAATTGAACATTTTTATGATCAACATAATCGCATAGTACAAATCAGATGTGAATTTCATCCTACGCTTGTTACTTTCACTGTGTAATATAACCGCGCGTCTACCGTCCCGTTTCATTATAGTAATGATTTTTTATGTTTATATGTTTACCATCGCTTTATGCAGTTAAAATGTTGTTAGTCGGATAAAAGTCAGACTACTTAAGCGAGTCTTCATTTATACGGTTGATTATATTCCGCACTTTGCGTGCAAACATTGTACGATATTTATATAAGTATTATTTCATGTGCCTCTGGCCAACGCGCTTCGACAGCTGATAATAATTCTGTGTACGAATTATAAATCTTTTTTTCTAAAACGTTTTGTTCTTTCGTACTCTGGCTACTTAAGAAGTGCCGAATAAAGAGACAATTTTAACTGAATAATTTATCTACTATAATCTTGCAAGCATAATCGTGTATTTTTTTAAAATTCGCAGCAGCCAGAAGAACATATTTTACTTAATAATCAGAAGTGACGTGATCTGCATGGCATTTGACTGAGAGTTAGAGTTGTTAAGAATATAAAAGTTCAGGAGCGAAAACATTTCGAAATTTCTTCAGTTAGCATTCCGTTTTTGACAATCTCAAAAGCATGAAGCGTTTTAGAAGAAGACAATTAAAAAAAAAACTGAAGCAAGCAAACGAGGTAAAAACGAATTAGAATACCGGAAAAAGTGAAATGGCGTTTCGAAATAATCGTCGTCTCATTCTGTTATCAAACCATTAGGACGTTGAACAATAAATCCGTTGCTCAGAAACGCTAAAAATGCGAATTTTAACCAGGACGCAACATTTACTTTTGCAACTTTCCAGCGAAGTAACTGACTAAATCCAACCTATCCGCCCCACAGAGAATCAAGCAAGTAACAGCCCAAGTCAAGCATCTGTTCGACGATCATCAATCATCGTTTATAACCGATTTTAATGGATTCAACAACATTACGTGTTTCAATTTACGCAAATTAATTTTAAACGTACGACTGAAACGTTAAATGTTTATATACATCATAACTGACGATTCGCTTTTTTTTAAAAAAAATTCCTCTATTATACCCTATTTGTACTTCTGAATGTTATTCTCGTATTCCGTTATTAGAAATAAATATGATAATACACAATTAATTCGGTATTTCCTTCTCATATTCATATATGTTCACAGATGGCTTGAAAGGACTTCAACGAATGCTGGGGGGCTTCCTTTGCAATTCCTTTCCAGAGTTACTCTAAATTCTCAAACTTCGCTCCGTATATTTTATTTTGCCAATAATAAATAAATAAATGAATGTCCAAAATTACAGTTCGAAATACTTATAATATATTTTATTTTGCCACTAATAAATAAATAAACGAATGTCCAAAATTGCAGTTCGTAATACTTATAATATATTTCATTTTATTTTTTTCTAAACATTTTTCACGCTATCTAATATGTTTTCTCTTTTCTCGACTTTGATAATATCCTGATAATCTATGATTATTTCATGAGTGCACTACAAACAATCTTTTCTTTCACTAATCTCTCGTCTGATTTTTCTATCCTTCATACGCGCTTTTGTCATTCCTAGTCTACTTTTTTCAGATTAACTTCCTTTGGGCATCCAATCATGGTAGAATTAAAGCCAGCGAAATAATTGATATACTTGCCCGCGCCGCAGTATTTAATAGCTTCCCTATTGACTAATTTCCGGCTCCGTATCTCAGAAATTCCACTACAAATAAATTTTAGAATGACAACTATATCCTTTTCCTTTTAATAATCAAAATATCTATTCAGCCTGCACTCCCGAATCTTCCTTGTTTTTTTGCCTTCTCTTATTTACACCATTCTACAATAATTTTTTTTTGCCGGCTTTGATTAGAACGTTCTTCCTGCCTCTCGTCATCGCATTTATATCCGCTTTATTCCGCTAACTCTAGTTACATACGCGATGCAGATCATATTTTACCGTTGACAATGAAACATTATGTATTTTGGTCCCCTTAAAATCACCTTACTTCTCATAGTGCTTTCTATATGCTCTGCTTCTCCGATGATAATTTGATTTTTCCTGTTCTTGATTCTTCTATAGCAGCACTAAGTTCACGTATCATATAGTAGAAATTATCAAGCTCGGTTTATTGTGAAAATAGTGTTTTACGTTCATTAGTGCCCTCTGATAGTGAGCCTTGGCCTCAAACGTTAAACAACTGAAGAAATATGTTTACCGCGTTGAACCGAGAGGATTAATTTCTTCAAGTCGAAAAAATCAAATTTTTCAAAGAAATAACTGTGGAAAGCCGCGTTTAATCAGTCCGATATGATACGCACATAAATTAATTATCCAAGTAGTCGTTTTATTTTCTTATCTACTTCTGTAACTTTGACAAAGATTTTTCTTTCGTTATAACGTTTGCTTTTAAATTGACAATGATGACAATATTACAGTGCCCGATACGCGATTTAGTAATAAAGTCAAAGAACTTACCGACAACGTCCAAGTATCCAACTTGGCTCTTCATCGGATCCGTGTTGATCTGGCACATGTACCAACCCCGATCTGTTTCTTTAACGTCTCTTATGTGAAGGTGCCATATACGACGATCACTGTGAGTAATGCCTATTCTGTGATTCTTCGTTATAACGTGATTATGAATCGTTAATATCGTTTGCGTGTCCACTCTTAACCAAGCTACCTACGGTTAGAAAAATATCTTGTATCATTTTACTTGTTTTTTTTTTTTTTTTTTTACCAGTTCCACAAACAACGTCGTTATTTTAATAAATACTATATGTATACTTAATAGTGAAAGGAAAGTGTTTAATGCGAAATTCGATCATTTCTACACACGATAATTCACCATCAATTTAATTACTTTTTTTTTTTTAATGCAGAGATATTTTAACGAAGTTTAATTTACAGGAATAAAACGATTCAGTTTATAATACGATATAAACATTTTTGAAAACTTTACAAGAAAACTACTTTCTTAGTTCGTTGTTTTTTGAAGGCGCCAGCAGCGTGTGTAATAATATTTTACTCGATAATGAATGTGTAAAATAAGCGACAACATAAATAACAATGTTACAGAAACTACGAATTATTATTCTGGTCATTAACGAAATAATTTTAATAAAAAAAAAAAAAAAAAAAAAATGCCATTAAAAATACAAAACAAATTATACATTCATAAAAAATTATTTTTCCAGTTTTCAAAAAAAAGGCTGTATTGTCGCCACATATTATGCTTTTTTTTTATGTTCGTTTACACGTAACTTTTGACCATGTATTTTTCCCATAATTATTTTATTCCTTTACTCGTATAATTAACGTCCTACGTTGTTTTTCGTCTAATTTTACAATTAAAATTAATCCATTTCCTCAGTTGCAAGTATAGAATACTTATTCCTTTCCGAGTTCGCTGCCGTAGAACTTGCGAATATTCATCAACCTGCGCAGAAACACCACCGGGTCCGCGAACGCCTGGATACACTCTCATAGGATGAAATATTTTTAAATTTTTTATCTCAGAGGAACGTTTTATTATTAAAATTTAATTCATTTTTAATTATTCTCCCTCTTTCACACACACACATAACATGTGTATAGGGAATTAACACACTGATTGTTACTGTCATTCGTAATTTCTGATCTTAAATATCATTCGAACTGTCCATTGCAGGCGGCACACACGTGCCAGCGTTCGTTGGACTGGCGCAAACGCGCGAGTACATTTATCGCTCACATGCAAGTGATACTGAAAACCTTACGATCATTCGATGACAATTTTAATTTTTAATCATCAGTCAGCTTATTATTAATATTTCAATCACTTGCATTTTTTCCCATCTTCACCATCGCATAAGTATAACCCTACCGAATAGCGTAAGTTCGCATCTCACTCTCTCTTACTCTTCTATAATAGTCTACAATCTTACGTATCTCTAGCAATGCCGGACCCGCCATTATACGTTATTAGTCTCGAGTACATCAAAGACTCCTACCGCTTAATTCCACATATTATGTCGATATACGATAAAAAAAGCAATTTGATCGTGTGTTGGTATAACTTATTATTTTATTCCAGAAAGTAGGACGGGGTGAATTACTGGAGATTATTGAAAATGTTCGAAGATCCGAATAAAAGACAAAATCTACCAAATCACATTCCATTTTATATTTTATTTTTGAAATAATTTAAACTTGTATTTTTTGTAAATATTCTGATAAATGTGGAGTTATCTATCGAGCCAATCAGACATTAATATGCACGATGAAGGATATAAAATGCTTTTATTCGTCTTCCTTCGAGAGAGTCTCATCTCATTTACTACCTATTCACGAGAGTTAAATTATTTTTTGCATGTGCAGCGATGAAACACTACACCTAGCTACTCATCGTTGTTTCATACATCCCGTTGCCCCGGCAGATTTCAATGCATCAGATAGGAGAGAGAAAATTTTATGTACGTTAACATTCTCAGCTGAACATCTAACCGTTAAAGTTGTTTCCGAACATCTTCCGTGTCCACACTGCAATCTCTGCAACGGAACACACTCAACATTTGCAATATAATCTGCTTATTTCTTTATTTTTTTCCCCCACGCTAGTATGTGTATAACTCTGCACAGTGATCACATCTCTTTTTCTCTCACTTTTCCCATCAACTGACTGCCGTATGTATCATTTAAACTAAACAGCCCTCACCACGAATGCACTTTGACCAATTCTCCACACACATATGCACAAAGATTCATATTAACTATAAAAACAATTTGTTTTCATTTTTATTTCTCACCAATATGTAATAAGCAAGCAGATCTAGCATATTGCGTTTCCGTCACTCCTACATGATATTCTATCGTCTTAATTATCGTTTTAAGGAGGTAGCTGAACAAGAAGCGCTTATATCAACATAGTATGAAGGTGACTTGACTTCTCGACACGAAATTAAACATCAGGCGCCTTAAGCATAACAAAATACAATGTTATAAATAAAATGTAAGGGAGTTTTAAAAGCTGGGTTAATTGCCCCGCACCCGTTATTACATCCATCAACAAGATACGTTCTCTGCGTTAATGGATATGTGTTCCACTTTACTATTCGAGTAGGGCCCGATATGCCGATTCTGTAAATTAAAATACGGCTGAATTCCTCTTGGAATTTCTACGGGAGATATTTCTCATATTTTCCCTACAGCCTCTGGTATGTAAAATCGGCTGTATCTTCGATTTCATTTAATCTCAAAGATATTGGCTGTGATATTTGCTACTGTTGAAACTTTTAAAAGCGGCAAACCGAGTGTATAAATGACCGCTAATTAAAGTCCGAGAAAATAAAACGTGAAATAAAAAAAATGATATCTTCAAATAATTAGCTATTTTATTAATTTAGATGAATAAAAAACCAAAAAAAAAAAACCAAAAAAAAAAAAAAGACAATAATGTAATCCGGAAAAACTCGGAGCAGACAAGGGGAGAAATTCACCCAAAAACGTTCAGGCTATCTCCACAATTTTCAGGAAGAGAGTTAAACGTAACTGCAATTTTGTTACAGCGAAAACTTCTTTCCTCACATAGAATATAAAGAGTCAAAATTGCACAGTGTAGTCTCCTACAGAAGCCTTTAACGACAAAAACAACGAACAAAAAAAAAAGTATTTGTAATAAAAATTTTTGAAATCTACAGCAAAATCGATAAAATGTAATAACAGTAGTACATAAATTTGACTAGTGTAGGTTGAATAAAAATTTTAATAAATGCGTTTATTTCCCCAGAACGTAATTTATATTTTTACTTCAAAGTAAATACCAGCTATACCAGTACCCGAGTTGTAATTAGATTCATGAAGTGTATAAAATTCATTCGGAAATATCGATGTTTTATCTTGACAAAATTCTGCGTAATGTTTATTAGAAATTCATGTTTTCTGTTAATTCTACGCGAAGCATTCTTTCTGTAAAATCGACATAGCGGTAAAATAATAAATTCGTAAATTTAAAAAGGAGCAGAGAAAGTGTAAATGAAAATCCGTTTTACGTCATAATCGAATGATGAATTTTTACACGGGAAAAAAAAGAAATTATCGAAATAATAAATCTTCTTTATATCGCTCATCAAATTTTGATATTCGCTTTCTATTATTGCCGCAAGAAATAACAATTGTCGTTACCAGGAATTTTGCACAAGCGATACAAATCATATACATTCGGCTTTTACCAGGATCACGACCGCTGTCGTGTGGACGGTAATTTTTGCAATGACCACCTCGATCGCGTCAAAACACTCGCGGATCGAAGTTTTTAAAAAATTTTCAGTGTTCGTAATTTGTAAAAGGTTTTTTTTTTTTTTTCAATTTAGAGCGGCTTGTCGACTATAGATATTAACCCAGCGCGATTCGAACTTGTTCTTGATTGTGGGGAATTATTAGCCAGAAGGACGTTGTAATTTGGTCCGGGACAAAAAAAAAAGAAAACAAAAAAAAAAGCTAGGTCCTACCAAAACAAAACATTATTACCTAACCAACTACGCCATGCCCTGCCTTTGCGGTTCTTCGCACAAAATACAATATTGAAAAAATGGACTCTCTTCTCCTTAACAACAAAAATCAATTCAACTTCCTCAAGTTCTGTGAACATGCAATGCGGCTCAAGTTTCAACTCATTCACCAATGTATTTATTAACTTCAGTTAATACAATACAGAATACAGTGAAAACTTACTAGTTACAACTATGCTCAACTTCTGCTGCATTACGGTAAATAATCTTATACCGGGTATAAAAAATGTTTTTCTCTATACGAGGGTTGCCTTTTATATTTCGGGATTTGGCAACCCTAGTGTTGCAATCTGGCAACTGACAGCTCTATCGTAAAGTTCGACGTTTTTTAGGTTATACTTACTCAAAACGTTTTGACATACGAGCGCTATTTGTATTGTTTACGGGAAGTTAAAAGATTCATCTGCCGCCAAAAACGGAATTAAATCGTGAACATTTTCGTGCGATTATTTTTTACAACTTTCGACGTGGATTAACTCAGCGGCAACAGTGCATGGATGAACTTAATTCGACTTTTGGCGCTGAAGCTCCATCAAGGACCAGTGTTTATCGATGGTATGGCGAATTCAATCGTGGTCGTAGTTCACTCCAAGACGAATTTCGTGAAGGTCGTCTAAAATCAGTTGTTGTTCCGAAAACCATTGATGCTGTGCGCGAACTGATATTGCAAGATCGTCATGGGACCTATCGTGAGATAGAGACAACCTTAGGCATTAGTGGGACCAGCATACACTCAATATTGCATGAACATTTAACTGTCAAAAAAATTTGTTCGCGTTGCATCCCACACAATTTGTCAATCGCTCAAAAAAAGGCTCGTGTCGATTGGTCTAAAGAAATGCTCAAAAAATACGATCGCGGTGCTTCAAAACACGTCTATGACATCGTGACAGGTGATGAATCGTGGATTTACGCGTATGAGCCCGAAAGTAAACAGCAGTCGACTGTATGGCTGTTTCAAGATGAGCCAAATCCAACAAAAGTTGTTCGCGCACGAAGCACTTCCAAGCAAATGGTCGCATGTTTTTTCGGAAAAACTGGACATGTCGCAACCGTACCACTAGAACAACGCAAAACAGTCAATTCTGAGTGGTACACAACAATTTGTTTGCCAGTTGTCTTTCAAGAAATCAGGAAAACCAACCGCCGAAGACGGATCACTCTTCACCACGACAATGCGAGCTCTCACACATCGGCTCAAACAACTGCATTTTTGAGCATCCAAAACATCGATTTGATGAGTCCTCAGCCGTATAGTCCTGACCTTTCGCCAAATGACTTCTTTTTATTCCCGTACGTAAAAAACAAACTAAGAGGTCAACGTTTTTCGACACCTGAAGAAGCGGTTGCTGCATTCAGAATGCATGTTTTGGAGATACCTCAATCAGAGTGGAAAAAGTGCTTCGACAATTGGTTCAAACGCATGCAAAAGTGTATAGATCTTCATGGGGAATATTTTGAAAAACAATAAAGTGTTTTTCGATGATTAATATTTGTTTTTGTTCTCTAATCCCGAAATATAAAAGGCAACCCTTGTAATACTAACATATTCGTAGATAATAGTTTTTAAATGTTGATAGCAGTATTATTATTAAGTTTCTAATTCACTTACAATTTTCTTTTTTCTTTTTTTTTTGTAAAACTAATTCAACCGTGAACCCATTACTGTTTATTGTTTTTATTTTAATTTTTACTGCATCATAGTTGATAAATATTTCTTTATTATGCAACCAATTTTATAATCACCTTTTGGCTATGGTTGGGACTTGTTGTCATCCTGATCATTGCCTCTACTATTGTATAAGTACTCTTGCAAGGACTATCTACACACAACTTTTCGTTTCTTCAGTGTAGTTTTACCTATTTATCTTTTTTTCTTTTTTAATTTGCGATTTTCTATTTCCACACTTAGTCCTTGCACCTTTATATACACTTTTGCTAAAAGAAACCATTAAAAAAATAAATAAAAAAAAAAAAAAACAACCAACCACGCCATCGTAATTGGGACTATTTTTAATTACTTTTTGTTAACCTGAAAAACACGAATCACAAAATTGTGTACCGAAAAAATGATAATCTCATTCAAAAACGTGCTTTATCTTTTAACTTTTTTTTTTTTTTTATGAGGGCTTGTCAACCGTAGACATTAATTCAGCGCGGTTCGGTCCCACCTGAACCAAACAACGATGCTTAACCAACTAGCTACTGTGTAACTGAAACTATTCTAATTAATTTTGTAAACCGCTGAAAAACACAAATCAAAAAATTGTGTAGCGAAGAAATAAATGATATAACTGGAAGTATCCTAATTTCATATTTCACATTTAATGTTTAATATTCCTTGTGGTTGTAAAAATATCGTGATGATAAAGCCGTGAAAGAAAAACATGTTAAAAGCACTGCATTAAAACAACCCTTTTTTTTTTTAATAGGGGGAGGGGGGACTTGTAAAAACAATTAAAATAAGCTAATAACGAATCAACGGCAGATAGAAATCTTTCAGTTTGAACATGAGATATTATAGGTTACCTTATTTTCCGTGGGTTTTAACACACATTAACTCTACTTCTTGTTATCATGTTAGGTACGAAAACGGTTAAAGGAGGATATAAAGCATTTTCTACCAGTCAGAAGTCAAAACCACCTCCGAAATAAATGTCCCCACGTTTGAATTTACGTTCGCAGAAAAGAAAACACGAAAAGTACGCTATAAATGTTCGTATTCGTGAACGTTTAATTATCACGGCAAACGTACACTATAATTCGTAAATCTCACACGCTTCAAGTACTACCGTGAATTCACTCGACCAGTGATATATGAATACGATTATTATTATTATTATTATTATTATTAATAATATTAATAATATTAATAATCAACATTCTCAAAAATTTTTGAAAAATATCTTAAAGGGAAAATTTTAACATACTTGCACAAAATTAATTTCTTCGGTAAAAATCAATATGGCTTTTTACAACACAAATGCACGGATGATGCATTATTTGATCATATAACTACAGTTTCAGAAAATTTAGAATATTCGGTGGCTGCAGTTTACCTAGATTTTTGTAAAGCCTTCGATGTAGTCGATCATAAAATACTCCTCAAGAAGTTGTATGCGTGTGGATTTTGGGGATTTATTTATGAATGGTTTCAGTTGTATCTCACAGACAGAAAATTTATCGGGAAAATAAATAGTACATTTAGTGATGGTGTAATACAGGAGAATGGCGTACCGCAAGGCAGTATTCTGGGGCCAATTTTATTTGTTGTTTATGTTAATGATTTATAGTGCCATACTCAGCTTCTGAGCGTCGGCGACTACCTATTCATACATCTCAGCTGTACAGATATTGACTTCCGTTATGGAGGTCACGGGTTCGATCGCGAGCGACAACGAACTTATTACAAGAATTAAATAAATAAATAAATAAATAATCGCTAATAATCACGCACCACGTACAACATCATATGCGCGCTAGTTAGTACACAGCAGATCCACACGGGATTGCACTTGTATAACGATGTAAATCAAACGATTACAATCAGTTCCGAATGTAGTCTTGCGTGTGTACACCTGCGTTACATATAATAATTGCCTAGTACACTACCCATATCTGTACACCTGAGATATACGAATAGGCAGTACCCACCGACCATTAGGTTGACAATAGAGAAAGAAGAAGAGTTAATAATTTATGTAATTTAAATGTATCTAGAAAAATCGTCAGTTTTACTTGTAAGTTCGAGGTTCCGAAATATATTGCAACAATTAGTACAGGCAGATGTGGAAAAAATACGCAAATGGATGATGATAAATTCTATAGGACCAAATGTAAAAAAAACTAAATATTTAATATATAGCAATTTGCCGCAACATCATATGTGGGATCAGTTAAGTATACAATGGGAAAATAATATATTTATAGAACGAGCGTACGAGATAAAATATTTAGGAATATACTTAGACTACAAATTGTTATGGGGCCCTCATTTAGCACATTTATCGGCAAAGTTGAGAAATTTAAATTACTTGTTTTATTACTTGCAGCAAGTTTTTAATTATAACCAACTGAGAACTTTATATCTAGCGTTATACCAACCTACTCTTACTTATGGGGAATCATTCATTGGGGGAAATGCGCCGAAGTATCATATTTCACCGATAAATACTTTACAAAAATCAATATGTAAGAAAATAAGCTCGATAAAGCAAAACTGTGATTCTAAAAATCTTTTAACAATTAGAATATTATATGCAGCTGTTGGTTATAGGTACAAAAAAATAAAGATAAATTTGACATAAGAATTCGTGCAGGAATTACTAGAACATCAGTACAAGAGAAAACTTACCGTGTTTCAATAAATATCACGTTAGAAAGCAGGCTAGATATATGGGTTCTATTATATATACATATGTAGCTTATTACCAGAAATGATAAAAACACATCTGAGAAATTACAAATATAAGCGTAACATTTTATCTGACTACATTTCTGAAAATAATATTCAGCTTTGATTAAGTACTTGTGATGATGTCACATTAAGCATTTATATAAAATCGCATTGCACTGAGCTATACCTAAAAATCTCACACTACACTGCTAATGAAAATAAATTACAGTTAAAAATAAAAAAGCATTATATAAAGTAAAATTGACTGCACTAAACCGCTTTATATATTTATTTATTTATTTAACTTACATCTCACATACAACGTAGTATTTTTAAATATTTTACAAAATGAAAAGCACAAATAGAGTCTGCGCAAAAACTATAAATATAAGTATTTCTTTAGTATTTCTAAATATTGTAAGTTATTTATACGATAATATTTAGTACAATAAATAGCCGGGTTAGATATGTAAACAATAGCAGTTCATATAAAATATAAGCTTATTAGAATTTCGATATATGTCATAAATCGATTGTTGTCACATCGGTTAATTATTTTAGATCGATTAATAAATAATTCTTATTGTGCCTCAGTTTGGTTTCTATACAAATAATAAATTTTAACCCATGTTAATTTCCGGCTTAACAATAGTTTAGTATAATTGCGATTCATTTGATAAAAATGCCTAACATTATTGTTATTACTGACAACATCATCATTTACAATATTAAAATATGTATCGGTATAATTAACTAACCTTACTCTGCGTCATGTAAACAGCACTGATAAAATATTTAACTGTTATCTTGCTAAAATTCTTTAAAATAATAAAACATTCCGTGTGTTCCGGGGTTGTTTTAGTTATTTTATTTCTTAATGTTAGAATTATTTTATTTCAATATAATTCTTCGTGCTATCCTAACTGTGTATCTATTATTTTTTGTAATAGTTTAGATTTAACTTTGCATATTGTGATTGGATTTCCCATGTTGAGTGTGTTGTTTATTAAGGGTATAAATGTGATAGTCGCTAAGTGCAAATATTCAATGCGTCTAAGATAGAAGTTTTCATTTTAATTTTTTATTTTTGTGTTTTGTATCTTTAATTTGTAATATGTAATAACACGTGTGTGTACTCAATGTGGTTTGTAAGCATGTAGGTAACTGTTTCAAAAATATAGTTTCATTTTATTTAATTAAATATCTGTTTCTACATTGATTTAATAAAAGAAAAAATAAATAAAAAAAAAAAAAAAAGGGAAATAAACTAGCCCTATGCACATTAGTTTATCGTATAAGCGATTATTCAATTAACTTTAAGAGTATTCTATACAATTTTGTAAATATACTTTGATTTGATTTGATCATTATTATTATTATTATTATTATTATTGGTATAACAAGTTTGCGCGATTTTAAACGTTTGCTAAAAATTATTCTACACCTGTAACAGAAATGCGAATAAATAATAATAAAAATCGGCTTTGAAAAAAAACGACAAAAACCATTCTCGCAACTGTACTCCACAGACTCAGAACCGGCTACGCAATGTGCAGTGGTAGACTGGTTGAAACAAATCAATTTGTTAACTGGAAAGCCGTAAAATTTGTTTCAACGGAATTTATTTTCACAAATCTTCACCACAATACGGTGGCCAACATTAGCAGACACGAACCGAAGAGAGCCATTCGTCGAGGCTACACCACCGTTCTGCTACAAACATAATATACCCTTGGGGTGTTGTTATTTCTAGTCACTATCACGCCAAACAACATGGTCTTCTTCCACTGCACTAAGTACTTTATCTTCCGCTTGTGTTTTTCCTTTCGATGAATATCAGCGGATAGGGGAATAAAGAGAAGTGAAAAAAGAAAGCGAACGATGAACCGAAGGAAGCATCACGATAACGTTACCATGATGCGCTGCTTGCAGCATATACTCGAGGGTATTAAAGGCGAATTCGAATTTTTACACGCTCCGCTGATACTTGGAAAAATCTGAATGCATTTTATGCTTCCAGCCAACTCCACCATTTATTACTCAGATTTACCCTCTTTCCGTTATCTTATATTCTAATTTTTTTCTCGTTCCCTCTTATTTTTTATTGCACTGTTTTACACTACATTCTATTTTTCCTTTGCCGAGTTTTTTTTGCTCCCGCGCGCGAACTACATACCTAAGCTATTTATTTCCCATAAAATAAAATGAATTAAATGTTCCGAGCCGACAACATTTTAATGAGTTCTTCTTTTTATTAAACTGCTTCGGAACAGCTTTTTTTTCTAGATATTAATCATTCGCGTTATTTCCTTAGAATAGCTTTGATATGATTGGCCGACATATTACGTATACAGCGAGACTCTATCGGAGAATGTAAATTATTTCTCGAAACTACGAGATATCACAGAGGGGGAAGAAACGTTTCGGTTGTAAATTTTCCTCGGCATTTCAAAATCTACAAAAAAAAACTTTTCGTAAAATTATTGTTTCCGACCCGAAAAGTAATCTGTTGCGATTATTTTGAATTCGTTCGATTTTCTTCTTTTATTTCGTCAAAAAAAAAAAATTGTTTTTTTTCCTAATGCGTTGCAAATAGCGTCTTCTTCTTCTTCTTCTTCTTCTTCTTCCTTGAAACCCCCGAAAGGGCGTAGTGATGTTATGAAACAGCCGCGTTCGTCACCATCCTCCATGCTAACCTATCTTGAGCCGTCATCAACGCCTCGTGCAGGCTTAAGCCAATTAACGATTTTAGTTGATCAGTCCATCTCGTTCTGGGTCTTCCTTTTTTCCTTCTACCATTGACCTTTCCGGTTGTTACCAGGCGTTGTAATGAATTGGTATCACGCGCCACATGTCCAAAAAAACCCAAAAATCTTTTCCTAATCCTGCTGGATAAAAACGCATTTGTACATTCAATTTATTGATGACATATTCGTTGGTTTTTCGGTCTAACCACGATATTCCTAATAGTCTTCTATATGCCCGGGTTTCAAACTCGTTAATTCTACTGCTGTACCGGACACATAATCCCGGATGGAATTTTTTCATTATCGACGGAAGTGTCGATATTTCGACATCGCAGCTTTAATAATTCGTAGTACTTTTTCTTTTCGGATGTTACAACTTTCTCGTAATAGCAGCGTTTTCTTTACATTCTTTCATTGATGTCTGCCTACTATATAGTAGCTTAATAATAAACCGGTCTCGTTGGAGCAACTGTTGTAAATCTTTAGCAACCTCCGTAACCTCACTAATCTATAATTCGACCCGGTTTAGGATCGAACCAAATAAAGATGCATTTCCAACCCCGTCTAAGTTTTCCCCCAAGTTTTTCTTTTGTCAAACAATTTACGCTCTATACGACTATCGAAGAGACCATCGAAGAAGAGACTATCGAAGAAATTGGTTCTGGCGGCCATGGTTCAATTCCAGCAGCTAAAAATCGACGATATATCTGAACTTCGACAGTGTAGCTGATGAACAGAAACGAAATTTACACTTTTCATCTTCACATACAGAATTGGCTGAACAGTCTAAAGATCTAGAAAAATAAAATACAAATAAAAAAAAGAACACACAAACGCAGTTAAGTGCCAGTATAAACAACGTGTTATAAAGTGTCCTGGAACTCAAGCTTCAAAATTACTTGAGTCTTTCACGTGTAGGTGAAAATTCGGAAATCCAGAGAAAGGCAGTTTTGCTTCAAATCTTACTACACGATTAAAATTACGTGTATATTTCTATAAGTAATATAGCGTAGAATTGTTACGATCAAAGCGAGAGTATGCTGTTATAAAAGAGGATTTTTGATATCTCATAACTTTAAAAGTTAGAATTCTAACGTTTGTTCGTGGTTTATACAGCGCAGACCACTACGAACGACAGAATGTGATAGAAAAAGAAAGGAAAAAAAAAGGCCCCATACTTGTGCTGCATCGATTTCTTCTTAAAATCGGCACTGAGTCGTGTAATTACCAGTGCAGATGGTAACGCGCGATCAAGGAAAATGCACGACTCGCAAACTATATTTAATCTGAACGATGCAAAAGACAAAATTGGTTTTTCGAGTTAATGGTAAAATCAAAGTAACACAACTGGCGTCGACCCGTCTGAGATATTTATAGACAGTCGGCGCAAAGAGGACCTTCAAAATTTAAATATTTCGGCACATCGGTAAACAAAGTTAAAGCTGTACAGACTTTAAGCAAACACACCCACTTCAGTCTTCGTATATTACCTCAGCCGGTCTTATTTCTTGTCATTTCTTTTTCCATCAAACGCTTATCATTCTAAAAACGAGAATTAATCCGTTCATTTCATTGAACGTTTTCAAAAGAAAACGTTTTATCGATTTGAGGAACATTACTAGATTGCGATACGCGTGATACTTTAAGACAGAAATAGAATACACAAAAACCGGCGGAGTCCTAGAGAGGCGTGCAATTGCCTAAGATGGCGATAAAAGTAGTTTTCCGTTATATATCCATAAAAATCATCGTTGAAATTGGAGAAATCGTGAGCTGTTTAGAAATCTGACAATGATAAAAGTCGTTGATTACGATAACGAGAGTTTTCACCTTTTTTTTTTTTTAAAATGCTCACATCTGAAACCGCGATAAAATTTTATCATCAGTATATATATATATATATATACGAAACAAAAAAATTTTACTTAATTCTATTACAATAGAGAGCGCAGCTATATAATGAAATAATACAGTTTTGCAAATGAATTCCGCGATATGTGGTCATTTTACAGAGTTCAATGCAATGAGAACGATGTGTGCATCAAATAAGAAATGGGCTATTACATAAAAAGTGAATTATAATTGTCACTTTTTTTTTTTTTTATAGGCGAAATATTTGTTTCGATAAAATTTTGCCTGAACTACATAAATAACGAGACTGGACAAAAGGTCAAGCGTATTTTTGTAAGGGAAGCCGATGCGAATCCGCTCTCCAGCCGTTCGAAAACACGTGGCTGTCGACCAAAAAAAAGAATATCTTAATAATCTGCTTTATTAAGATGTAGACATGTGCAAGTGGGTGCTTCGGTGAGATCTATGCGAGGTCCGCTAGTCGCCAGTATGTGTAACCGGCAATGGTGATAGAGTCTGCCAAAGCGTATGAACTAATGTTGCTGAATCAGCAGAAATTCTTAGCTCGGGCCCAGGAAAAACATTTCTGTCTGCAGAGTTACGACATTTGTGTAACCTTGCACGTCGCTTTTCTAATTTTCCTACAAACGACTGCGGCGAGGCAATTACTTTCTTCAGTAGAAAATAACATTACAAATTGTAAACCGATTACAGGTAAATAGCAATTTCCGAGGTTTCCTTTTTATTTGCCGACTTTGTAAAAGTCTCCAACTCATACAGTCATTATCGCTGTGAATATATTTCGAACGACCAACATTAGCCATTTGTACGGCACCCGTATCTGCTGTTTAGGCGGGGAAAATTCTTTTGACGAGTGGCTGGAAGTGTGATATTGTCTTTTACGGCAGGTCGCCGCTCCTTTGTAATCGACTCGTGCGACGGTAAAAAGGCGATGATATCCTTAGTATTATTCAGTTTTCAGGCGTCGAATACCATCGATGCCATCGCGCAATTATTGGCTTCTTTTCAACATTGTCTCGGTCTATGTTAAAAATTGTTTCCAGTCTATTTTTCTTTGAATTCATTTTCCTCTTTTTTATTTATTTATTTTAATTTAACCGTAATAACGTAATCGCCTTTTTTTAATTTAACCACAAAACTTAACATTTGTAAGGACCCTGACGAATTTATCGGCGGAATATTGTTCTTTTTAGCAATAAAGATAAGCCCATTTCGACTATTTATTCGTTTTATTGTCGTTCAACCCTCGATGTGTCGACGCGTTTTTTATATATCTGGGTTAGCTCATTCGGTGGAACTTTCTAGCGGTTTAAAATAGTCTTGACAGACCTCTAGAAACATCGCGATATGCTCATATCAACCCACTGCTGGGTGTAGGCGCAATCCCTGATAGGATAAAATTGGGAGATGCATTTTACACCTGCTGCCAGATATTTTGATGGTAATAGTTAATATGTGACGATAATGAAGACGATAGTCTAGACCCAAGACTACAGTTCCGAGCTAATGATCGCAATCGCTTGTTATCAATGCAGTCCTGGCGTGTGTACATCAACTAACGCGCATATGGTGGTATATTTAGTGGTTTACCATTGCCCTCCGTATGATTCTATTATCGGTTGTTTAATTTTAATTTCTCGTAATACAACTTCCTGTCGTCGCCCGGGATCGAACCCGAGACCTCTGCAACGGAAGCCAGACGCTCTAGCAACTAGGCCATCGCGACGACTCTAGAAACATATCGATTATTAAATGTTCTTCGCGAATATTATCGTTCTGTAAACCGGTTTGTTCTCCGGCCTTTTATCGGTTAATAGCACCTCGAGTCGTCGTTTGCTACATCGAATAACACGGTGAAACCGTTCATATTGTTCTTTAACTCCATTTCCTTCCTGTGGCGATTTCGTTTATACTTGCCTTTCTCTATTTTGTCGTTTTAATTCTGACTCTATTAACTATTACTAATACTTTGCGTGATCTACTTTCAATTTTCAATTTTATTTACTTATTCTTTCTATTTATTTTTATTATTTTTCTATTGATTTATTGCATATTACTTTTTTCTGACTAGACGAGTGCGCGTCTTGGAAGGTTGCCAGGCGGCTTCCTCTACTGCGAGGTTAAGCTTCCTAAGACCGAGTTATCCTTAGACATAATCGTGAACTTCACCCCAAGACGAAACCGGGCCACTTTCCCCGGTTTCGTTTTTGCTCACCAAGAACGTACAACTATCGCAATCGTATATTCCCAACAACGCCATTAGCAGCAGTAAAGCTGATGTAATTCAATTGCAATAATATCAGCACTAATAATAATGATACAAATTGTAATGTAAACTAAAAGTAATACTGGCGCACTAATGGTAGTGATCTTGATAACAGCAATAATGATAATAGTAGAAACGATAGTAATGATAATAATAATTCGTCTGCTTAAACTCGCCTACTTCATATGACCTTTTTTGACCGAATCATTCCGGCTCTATACAAATTATCTTAGAATCTCTCGCTGATAAAACCCCCGGTCATTTTTACATCCCTTTTCAACCCCATCAAACTTCTTTTTAACAAAACGAAATCAATCGAAAAAAGGGCTAGCAGTAATAAATTTTTTTGGAGACACTTCCGAGAACCTTCTTAAAGCCTTTATTCCTAGCAAATATTTATTTATGTGCTCGTCGACACTGCCGAAAGTGAATTTCTTAATGACATATTATGCCAAAATTCCTGTTATTTCCCCACGGCGTTCTAAAAAAATGACAATTCGACCGACCCTCCTAATTGAAATCAAATTTCTTTCTCTAAAAATTCCTGATTTTGTCAACTTTTTTCATTTACGCTACACGGTCGAACCGAGCATGAAACCCCCCTATTCAATACCGTGCTTGTTTTCACTTTGTCTACGCAAAAAGCATCAACCGTAGTAAACCCCGCTATGCTGCAAGCCACATACGTCCGATAAATGTCTAAACTGCGAACGGGATCACGAAACAACCGCTTGTGCAACGAAATATCCCCAGAAGCAACTTCATAAAAATAAAAAGGAGCACCACTACGACCGTTTTGCTTGCAGATATCACGCACAACACTTCCATTACTTTAATCACCCTACTCTCCACAAACGAATGCAAAATAATCGCAATAAAGAATACTCTCCTTCCTGATTTTCTTCCTTTTCCTTTCAATAATCCGAACTATGTTAAAGGACTTTTTTTTTTTTTTTAACGATTTCCTACTTCCACGTCATCGTCCGATTTCGCTAAAACTTACAGCTAAAATTTCACTAATTCCATCCAACTCTAAACCGGTTATTCCAAATCGGTGGCAAAAGCTGCAGAAACTAAATTTTCGAAAAATTTCCCCAAAAGCTTCGTAAAAATTCATATTTCCAATTTTTAGTTTTTAAATTTTTTCAACTCCTCCATAAACAGTGGGGAGAGCTCGCAAGTCGTAATAGTTAGAACTGATTGGAACCGAATGATGATGGTCATATCATCGCATTGTCTATTCACCCCGAAATCTTTCTCTACTTTTTACTGCATTGTAAGTTAACTATTAAAACAAAAATCTTCTCTTTTCTATTACCTTTTTTTCTCGCGGCTTTTTCAATCTGACTTATCCAATTGTAAACGATAGGGCTTAGTGCTTTTTGTTTAAAATGGGTCGAAATTTTAGTATTCCACCATGGAACTTCCGTAATAAGGCATCCGTAGAGGCGTTACTAGTATAACGCAACACAGTTATCGTCACTCTTTTGGAAACATGACTTAAAAATAATTTCTGTATTAATTGTAGGAGCTGTCATATGATCAGATTTGATCGAAACGACAAACGTACCGTAGTAATAATCAAGAATAACATTCAGTTTACTTCTCACGGCGTGCAACTTCCTGCCTCATCTAATCCGCATCTCTTTAACATTGCCCGTTTCTCTACATCTCTTGTCTTTCTAATCTCCCTGATATATTTGCTTATGTTACTCCAAACTAAAAATTACGAAAATTCCGCTTTACCGCTTTCCTTAATTCTATTCCACATTCTTTTATTGTCGGAGGCCGTATTGGAATGCTCGCTCACCACCACTGTGAGGCTGTTCATAATGCAATAGATAATATCCTTGAAGATGTAGTTAAAGATGTAGTTAAAGATGTAGTTATTAATAATATTCTAGCGAACAACTGTTCTCCTATCTTTTTCAAAAGTACCTCTGTTTTCGGTTTTCTTGATCCTTTCTTTGCTTCTTTCAACATTAGTCTCAGATTAAACTGGAAAACACTAGATGCTACCATTGAGAGCGGCCACCTCTTCCATCTCAAACCCGCATTCTATTTAAATCCCCCTTTGCTCCTCACGGAACTCGGCACAAACGCTGACTAGGCTAAATTTCAGTCTCTCATGGATTCTCCGTACCCCTTTAAGTCAGTCCGAAATTTTTTGAGCCTATCCGTACGGTTGTTACATGTAGATTATTTCAAATGTCCGCTCCTCGTCTAGCCACTCTCTTCTTACTCTGAACCCAAACACCTCTGTATGATGGAACTGAGAATACAAAGTAGCCTACGGAAGATAGCGTACAAACTTTTAGAATCTTCCGCTCTCATACAACTCCGAGTAACTTTCTTGAACGCAAGCGAGCTAATGTCAATTTAGGTGCTCACTAAAAACCGTTAAAAAACCCTCGCGGAGGAAATTTTGTTCTTAGCAGTTCCTAAAAATTACGCCACCATCATAGACCTGGTCATCAAGGCCTCCTTCGGTTGTTATTTCATCCCATCCTATTCCTCTTAATCATATGTCTACCAAGGATTTTACACACTGTACTGTCCCTAGTTTTGAGGAGTCTTCTCCCTGCTTACTACGGAATTTTTCTTCTCCCCACTTCCAAAAACAAACTTCATTACGCTATACAAAGTTCCACCGAATCAATTCACGGATCGGCAGAATCTCCTGCAAAGTCCTGCAAAATCTTCCTTCAATCTCCGTCTGAATATTTTTCATTCTTTTATTAATTCTTGTTGTACTCTACATGTTCGGAACACGTTTATTGTTGTTCCAGTTTCTAACGACCAGTTTCCTTGGCTTCCTATATCAAAAAAAAACCTTTGCCAGTATCATGTAGACATCTCGTTTGATGGTTTGAAAACAATAACATTTTTCTAAATAATGTGTTCAGTTTTCGTCCGGGAGTCGGTTCCGTTGACTTGTATAAGCCTTTTTGTCCGATACAGTTGAAAATCCACCATTAGTAAAAAATTCACGTTGACGGCTTTTATTAGCTTTCGATAGTGCTCATATCCGCACACTTTAATATACAATATGCTGTCCGCTAACCTTTATCTATCTTATCACAAACGTGATGCCAAATCTTTCTGTACCTTTCTTCTCTGCTTATTCTGCTGAAAGGAGAGTATTCCGGCGGCTTCTTCGAGACTTGTGTCACAGTCCAACTCTCTTTAGTATTTACACTCTCAACTCTGCTACCTTTCCCAGCAACCCTGCGTCATTATTCTTTGCCGATGATATTTTCTCTATTCAACAAATATTTCAGTCGCCCCAAATTGAGTTAATTGTTTGTTAACCAAATTAAAACAAGCTCTTTCCCTTATGCATCTCTCTATCTTGCCCACTAAGTCACATTGCGTTGTCTTCAACCTTCATCCATACAATCCGTCACTAATGTATCTTTAGATGACTGCTATTTTCTTACCACTTTCATTATTTAGTAGTATTCTTAAATAGTCGATTATCTTTCTTTCAACACGCCATCTTTCTTTCTATTTTAGCCTATAAAAGAATTAACCCACTACAAGTTTTTTCACACTGAAACTGAGGAGGTGATCATTCCTTATTATGCTATATAAATCTATTATCCTCTCCAAACTGATTATTATTTCTTTCTATATTCCCTGCTCTCCAAATTGGATAAAAATCAGAATTTCGGTATTCGCCTTTACCTTAGAACTCCCAATAAATCCGAACTCTCATTATCCGGCAGTCCGGCCAAACCTCCCAATCTTCCTATGGTTCTACGACTTCCAACTTCTCAAGCACCCTTCAGTACGTTGTTTTCACTTCAGCTACACTTTGTTCCCATCTCCCGCCATGTTTTTTCTATTGTTTTAGCTCCGTACTATCTACTGCACTCTTCTGATTCTCCCTTTATTAGCAATTCCGATCATATTTTCTTTGAGTGCTATTACCTGCTGGTAGAATAAAATATTTTTTATTCTCGCCTCTGTTGGAATTTCGACTTTGTACTCCCTATAATGCTTCCTACGTTTTAACCTTTCCCTTTGTAAGAATTACCCCAACAAAATCTCAAACTACTTATAGCTCTGAGTCTGGGTAGTCGCCTTTATTGGCTATAGTCATTAGGGGGAAAAAGGTGGTTTTCAATGGTCCATATATAATACAGCTGTTGCGGCAAATATGAGAAACATACGCAAACGGTGATAAGCTACATCTGAAATTTTCCACTTTTAAAGGTGGTCATTGTATAAAATTTATTAAATAATTCCGATAAACTTAAAACCGTCATCATTAATGAATTGTAAGTCTCCAACAGAACTATCTTAGAATTTAATTCTCAAATAAAATTAGAAAATAACATATTAAGCTTAGTAAATAAAATTTTTGGTATTAATTAAGAGCTCGCATTCTTCTTTAAAACTTGCTCTCATATAGCGTTCCGATGGTATATTAAATACATACCTATTCATTTGTGAAATAATAAAAAATACATGTTTAAAAAGTTTATTAATTCTTCATTTTTTATGGTGTTTTTTTTATAAATTAAAATTGTGCAATGTGCGTACATCATCTATGTGCGCAATTAAATAAACTTTAAAATAAGACGTGTCATACATTAAAAGGATTAAATAATTTAAAATATTATTGAATAAATTATTATTAGTAATATTATTAATATATTTTTAAACCTTCGCAGTTCATCGGTACAACCGTGTTAATATTTTCGGTAAAATCCATGTCAGATATATTGTGTTAACGTGTCGAATAGATAAGCGCCGTCTATCTTCAGAACAATTATTTTTCTTGAAGTAATTTTCAAGGATGTGGAACTCAGTTTACTTTATACATGTATATATATACACACTATATGTAATGATTTGCAGCAAACTGAGAAATTCGAAATTAACGCATAACTTAAGAATACATTAGATTAAAAAAAAAAAAATTCTTACATAAGCATAATATAGCAAAAATTTAACTTGAACCTGTTTCAAAATAGATCCCTCTTCCTCTTTACTCCCTCCCGTGACATTTCCAGATGCATCTACTACGAACTTTGTCAGGGATCTTGTCTTAGCCCCACACTCTTCAATATCTTACTTCTTAATACTGCCCCTCTCCCTATGATTTTCTCCTCTCTGTTTTCCGCAGATGATATTCTTATCTACGCCAGCTGAAGTAATGTGGCCACCGCCAACGAAAAAATCAATAACTCTTTATCTATCCTTAGTATCTCCTTCTCCTTCAAAGTCTTCCTCTATGGTGTTTTCCCTCCGTCCCTACAATCAAGCTATGGTAAGTATTATTTCATCTAACATTCCGATTGTCAGCTCCTTCTGCTACTTCGGTGTTATTCTAAAGAGCCGACTTACTTTCCATGAACACATTAACTATCCCTATAATTTCTCTCTCAAAAGACTCAATCTCCTGAAAGCCCTATCTTCATCTAAATGGGATGGTGACCCTTCTATTTTGCTTATCCTTTACAAAGCTATAATTCGTTCCAGGATTGATTACTGCTCCTTCATCTATGGAAATTCCGCTAAATCTCTCCTCGACAAACTGGACAAAGTTCAATATTGCTGCCTTCGGCTGTGCATTGGAACGTTAAAATCCTCTCCTATCCCTGCTATTTTCTGAATCTGCGATACAACCATTTTTTGTTCACAGATCACAGCTTGGTTACAATTTTCTAATTAAACGTCTTTCTATATCCTCATCTAATCTCATCTCCTCTTATCTTGGTATTAAAAACTAGCGGCGTTTTGTTCCCTCCCGATCCTTTTTCTTGTAGAAACTCGAGTCTCCGATTTTCGGCCTCATGTCTTTTCTTATTCTAAGCTCCCTTACTTTTCCCATGACTTTACCAGAATTTGGTAGACTATTAATCTCTCCTCTCTCCCTCTCCAGACCAGCTCTATCGCAAATTCTACAATCCAAGCCGAATTCCTCCACTTGCTTGGTACATCATTTCCTTCTCATCTAACATTCTTTACCGACGATCCTAAAAGTAAGAATGGGGTAGGCGGCGCGTTTACCTCCCTCTCATTGTATCACTCTGAATCCTCCAAACTCCCTTCCTTCTGTTCTACCTTCACAGCGGAGTCTATCTCCATTTTACGCGCAATCTCCCCCATTCCATCCATAAGAGGGATCAGTAAATTATTGTCTCCGATTCCAAAAGTGCTCTTCAAACTATTTCTATCCCGCTTTCTCATTCCTCCAACTCTATTATTCTCTTAATTCGTTCATGCATATCCAATCTCACCCCGCTCTATTAGACTTTTCGTGGGTTCTTAGTCATTCTGGCACCGAGGGCAACGAGTTAGCGGATTTTTTAGACCGTTCGGCCGCCCGCGATGGTCCTTTACTCTGTAATTTTCCTGCCTTAGACATCCTCTTTCTTTCCTCAGCCAATCATTCCCGACTATGGTCGGACATCTATCTTTCTTTATTTTCTAATACCGCCTCTCATTATCTTCAAATTCAGCCGGTTCCCTGTTCTCAGCCGTGGATTCAGTCCTCTTCTTATCAACGCTCCGCGATCGTTTCCTTAATCAGACTGCGTTTTAATCACTCCCTTCTACCCTATTCACGTTTTCGTTTTTCCTTATCCTCCTCTCCCAATTGTTATTCCCTTCACAGTTCTATCTATATTCCACTAAATATTGAAAACCACGTCTTCTTTGAATGCCCCGCCCTTGATTTTGAACGCTCTGCTTTGTACTCTAAAATCTTAGCACTAGGTCTTGCTGCTCCTTTTAATTCTTCCTTTCCCATCTCCGAATATAATTCCTGTATTTCCTATGTTCTATTTCTAATCGTCTTTCTATTTAACCCTTTCTATAATTTCTGTAGTTGTTAGGTCAAAGCCGCTGGCGCGCCCCAAAGAAAAAATATAAACTAATATTATTATTTTATATTAAAAAAAAAAAAAAAAAACTTGCCAAAGCTGGCATTATGACTGAATGTTACACGGGTATGGCAGTTAGCTGTGTAATCTGTCTTAATGCGGAGCGCGCTGAGTCGGTTCTTTCAGACTGAGCATCTTCAGTACATTGACTGTATTATTATTAGTGACAGGCCCGAAAAATATCCCGTACAATTAGCTGTGCCATATAATAAGCACTTTGGATTTCTGATAAACTGTGACGAAACTGAAGTGATGCAGCTTAATTTGGGTATGTTTGAAATTAATTTAAGTAGAAACAACTTGCGTTCAATTAACATTTCTAAACACCGCGGAGCTTTGTTTACCCTGCACCGTGAAATTTGGTTCGGATCAAGTGTGTAACAGTGAAACGTGGTCGATAACAAAGAAATATGAAAGCAAGTTAGACGAACCACTTAGGCTTTCTTTGGAAAATTCTTCAGGTAACCTGAAAGGATAAAACTATAACGGCCGGCATACGTAGCACGTTATCAAGAGTCTATCAATGGAATAGCTGCTTGTCGAAAAACGATCAAAAAAGCATGTGGCGATTCTGGATGTATTCGCAGAAGGGTGGCTGCATGATATGCTTGCAATGTAGTCGCGACGCGGTTTTGTTTCCATCTATTTTTACACTGTAATCGGCAAAATGTGTGCATCGAAGTGAGTAAACGATGATATTTTTTTGAGCGTCTAGTGATTTAAAATTAATATTTGTCACAAATACATTCCATTACTGAAGGAAAATATTTGTTTGTATTAGAGAATGGTTGTTTTGCGTGATGTAAGAGAAAACGAAGCTTATTTCAAATCAGCTGAGTAGCAGTATTTACTTTCAGCTATAGATGTCGGAAAAGGTAAATAAAGACAGCGTATTCGAAAACCCGAAATAATGCAGCGAATTATGAAGCTAAGAGAAATCTTCTTTATCTAGGTTGAGTAAATAGATAAAAATTCGCTCCGAATTACCAGCTATTACTCATTCACGTTATCTCGTACTTATTCTGTTGCTATCGTGCCTTGCTCTTCACCTAGGCAATATATTTGCTGTTATTTTTTCAATATAATAGCTGTAGAATGGTGGAACAAATCCTCAGTTGCCCGCGCGTTTTCGACCGTTTATTTTTCTATTTAATTAAATAATTTAACTATAAACCCTGTACATGATAGGAATTAGATGATTCGAACGCGGAACAAAATATAATATTACTAAGAACAACAAATAACACCGGTTGCTTGTAAAAGTAAACGTTGTCTTTTACCACCAAACACGCACACCTTGCTACCGAGACTTGTAATGATAAAAAATAACTATATTAGTGATTTCATCGATAATAAAAATAATGAAAATAACCGCAGCGATCGTTATAAAAATTACAACAATCATTACGAGAATAGTTCAATTCAAATTTTTACGATAATTCTTCTAAAGAGACTGCATATGTATAAAAATAATATGCCGTTTAATATAAATATAGTTGGTTAGTAGTCATGATGTCGTGGACGCGTAAACAACGCTCTTTCGTTGTCGAGTACTTTGTGAAAAACGGTGAAAGTGTAATCACGGTACAACGCGCGTTTAAAAAACAATTTGATTTAAAACGTCATGACAATCCCCCTGACCGTAAAAGTATCCTCAAATGGGTAAAAAACTTCCGAGAATACGGTAGTGTGGTGGCGGTCAACCATCAAGGTCGCCGTCGATCGTCTAGAACCCCGACAAACATTGAAAAAGTGCGCGTAGCATTGTCGCGAAGTCCGCGCAGATCCGTTCGTCGCCAGGCTTCCGCCTTGAAAATTCCCCGTACTTCACTCAGAAGAATAATTCGAAACGACCTCAATATACACCCATACAAGATACAACTAACCCAAGAATTGATACCAACAGATAAGCCAAGAAGGTTAGAATTTTGTAATAAATTTTTGGATATGCTGGAGGAAGAAGACGTCGATTTGGATTATGTTTTTTTTAGCGACGAGGCGCATTTCGATTTAAATGGTAACGTTAATAAACAAAACATGCGGTATTATGCTACTGAGAACCCTCGAATCGTTCACCCGGTACCCTTGCACTCGCCTCGTATCACGGTATGGTGCGCAGTCAGTGCGAAAGCGATAATCGGTCCCTACTTCTTCGAGGAGGACGGAGCGAATGTTACTGTGAACGGCGACCGCTACATCCAAATGTTAAACGAGTTTTTTCTACAGGAGCTCAGACGGAAGAGGATTGCATTATCTAAAACGTGGTTTCAACAAGACGGGGCCACACCACATATTCGTAACGATGTTTTGCGGTTATTAAGAGAGAAGTTTCAGGACCGCTTGATTTCGCGAAACTGTGAGCTGTTTTGGCCGCCGCGCAGTCCGGATTTAACACCGACAGATTTTTACCTACGGGGCTACTTGAAAAGCAAGGTGTACGAGGGTAAACCAGCAACAACCGACGAGATGAAATTGGCCATTCAGAAGGAAATTGCGGCGATTAAAAAACCAACTCTTAAAAAAGTAATGCATAATTTTGAGGAAAGATTGCAACAATGTAAAAATCAAAATGGTGACTATTCATACGGAGTATTGTTCAAAAATAATAGTGTACAATAAATGACGTTCTTTTTGAAGTATTTCAACGTTTGTTATATTAGTTTTTATTTGACGAGCATTTAAAATTCGGGATGTTTTTTTGGCTTACCCTGTATATATATATGTGTATATTTCTTATTATACATTCCCTTCGCCGAAATATTATCTCAATACGAACCGTAGTCAACTCGAGGATGTTAGTGACCCTGAACAACTGAATTGAATTAAAGAAAACTCGAATAATACTTTATAAATCTATAACAATAACAAAAACAATTTACATCTGCAGTATTTATATTGAAATATTAAACATTCTAAAACATCATTAAAATGATTAAAACATATAAAACAACGAACTACTTGACATCAGTAATAATAACAGGAATCACTCTTATACACCTAGAAATATGTAAACGTGTTAGCTTATTTTTACACCGATATGGCGCACAAATTAAATCGCGTAAGACGGATCGATAAAAAATTTATGTAAGAAATATGAAAATGAACAACTTAAATCAGTTTAAAATTATACCCGAGCAATGTTATATAGAAAAACACAGCAAATATTCCATTTCTCAGATTTACAGATTTAATAACAATCAGTTTATTCCGAATTCAGAGAAGTACTCACAGCGTCTGGCGAACAAAACACGAAAGACTAAAACATCAACAAATCCGAATTTAACTAATTCTCAACATTAACAGGGAGTAATTAGCGTCTAACATATTAAACATTTTTCTTTGCATCAACATCTCCGATTTCTACTGACAGGTTGAAAACGTCAGCCAAGTTAAACTCTGCTACCGAAGAAATAAGGGACAGATTTCTTTCTTATTTGCACTAGAACGAAGAATAATAAACGAATTTTAAAAATAATAATACTAAACGACCGACGATTTCAGCGGCACTAAAATTGACTGTCACAAGAAAACCACACGTTGAAATAAGACTGACGCCACCCCTTCGTTTATAGCGGCTCTAGAACACGAAATAATTTAATTTAACGATATTTCAAATGTATTTAAGAAAAAGAATAATTATAATACGTACATAACGAACTTGGACGGACATTTACGAAAAAAATAGAATAGAATGAGCTATTTAAATTTAACAATTTGAAGCGAGTGTACATAGAAAAGAGAAGTTAATTAAAAATGTAAATGCGAAAAGCGAAAGCGAATAACCGAAAATGCTAAACTCAGTCGAATGACTTATTAGAGGAAGAGGGAAAAGAAAAAAAATAAATTGACGACAGCAACCAGTACCATTATTCATTATGAAAGGTCTCCTACTTAATAAAATATTCTTCTTGTCATTTTGAACTTTCACACTAATGTCGCTTCTCTAACATTTTTTTCCAATTCGTCGAAACAATTATTTTTACGAGGAATATATATTCAAAAGTTCCTTCCCTCTTAAGAAGCTTATACGAAATGCAAAAACGTCCGCTTTTTAAAAAAAAAACAATAGCTTTTCCATGTTAGGTAACCTTTTATATACTAAACCGGCGGCATAAGATTCCGGTCTTTTTTCTTTCGGTTATCTCAAAATTAATACAATTACGGAATTTGTTGTGATTAATTTTGTTAATTCAATAAATTACAGAGGCTCGTCAGACATAATATTTCATGCCCTGAGAATTTGGAATGTTAAGTTAAAGACAACCGTAATTTACGTCTACATAATACCAAAATTCGGTCAATGTGTATTTTTATGTGCTTTTTAAAAATTGTAGTGACCTTATCGTTATTTTTTCGGAATTTTATGAAAAAACCTAAGCTTCGTTAATGAGACTTCGCAGCACTATCTGCTTATTTTACTGCATCGTAATAAAAAAAATATTATATCTGATATATACTATAATGTGGTGAATTTGACTTTATTAAATAACGAAATTAAAATGTATATGTATACAAACAATGAATACGATCACTACATATAAAATTAACGTTAGATAACACTGATCAACAAAATTTTTTTTTTGGAAAATATCTTGGTATGCAACACTTGTTTTAAGACAATTCAGACATGCTGATTACGAATTTGCAAACCGTTTGTCTCCATCACCCACCGTTTTTGAAATATTATACATTAACCATTTATATGTGTTTAATATTGTATTAAGGCGAATAACTTAAAGATAAGTTAATGTAGAACATATATTGCTGAATAGAGTACTAATTAATATAAACGATATAGCATAATTTAGTTTAAAATATAATACGCACATAAATTAACATAAAATTCCGTACTTTAAAGTTAGTTTGGTTTGAATTTCTTAGCTGTAGACTGACGTTTGTGCTGAGCATTTGGCATGTCGCGCTGAAGCATCCAGCAGTAGTCAGCCAACATTGCTGCACTCCATCGACCTTGATAGCGTGACTCCATCACTGAAATATCTTGATGAAAGCGTTCACCATGTTCATCACTGACAGAACCGAGGTTCTCGGGAAAAAAATTGAGATGAGAGTGAAGGAGATGAATCTTGAGGGACATGTTGCAACCCATCAATTCGTACGCGTTAATGCATTTCTGAACAATATTTATGTAGTCAGGAGATTTATAATTTCCTAGGAAATTAGCTACAACAGACTTAAATGCCAACCATGCATCTTTTTCTGTTCTGCTGAGTAAATCTTCAAATTGCCTGTCTGCAATGATTTTCCTTATTTGTGGTCCTATAAACACACCTTCTTTCACTTTTGCATAACTCAGCTCTGGAAACATGTTGGATAGGTACCGAAAAGCATTTGAGTTGTTGTCTAGTGCTTTCACAAAGTTCTTCATGAGCCCCAGCTTTATGTGAAGTGGAGGCATAAGAACTTTTTCACGCTCAACCAACGGCACATGTAGAACGTTTTTACTGCCTGGCTGCATGTTATTTCTGATGGGCCAATCCTTCTTCATATAGTGGTGCTTTCTATCTCTGCTGTCCCACTCGCAGATAAAACAGCAGTACTTGGTGTACCCTGTCTGCATTCCCATGAGAATAGTTATTACTTTTAAATCACCACATATATTCCAGTTGTAATCTCTATAATGAATTTTTTCTAGAAGTAGTGACATAGTTTCGTATGTCTCTTTGAGATGGGAAGAATATCCAACCGGTACTGATGCGTAAATATTTCCATTGTGTAATAATACTGCCTTCAAACTTGCTTTGGAGGAATCGATAAACAATCGCCATGCATCAGTGTTATGTTCTACGCCGAGGCTCGACATAAGACCTTGGATGTCCGTGCAGTAGCACATACTATCGCTCATTGTAAAGAACTGCACAAGTTCTTTGTGTCTGTTTCGAAACTGTGAAGATGTTGTACCTGGTGATAACAAATTAAATTCTTTCAGACGTGAACCTAGCAGTTCAGCTTGGCCTTTTGTTAGTGCCAGGTCCCGTACAAGGTCGCAAAGATCATCATTATTAATCAAATGAATATCTTCATCGGGATGGTAGTCAGAATCTGAGTTCTCGCTACGAGATGGAGAACTTTCTTCTTGCATTTCTTCATTGACTCTGTATTCTGTAGGTGGTGTTGGTATTGGACATGTAATGGGATCATGTCGAATTGGCTTAGAAACCGAAGGAATATCTGGATATTTCACAGATGCACGAGTTTTATATGAAAATCCAGTGACTTTTGTCAAACAGAAATAACAGTCGGTAGTATGGTTGCTTGACTCACGCCATATCATAGGAACTCCAAATGGCAGATGGTTAGTTGTCTTCGCTTTCCTTATCCAACCACGTAAGTTGCATGCACATGTCAAACAGATAAACTGCGGTGCCCACGACTTATCACTGTCAACCTTCGAATCAAAGTATAGTTCATATGATTTCTTCAGAAATGTTGTGAATGTCTTCCGATGGGTTTTGTCTGTGAAATAGCCGCACACGTAGCAAAACAAATCTGGTGAATTGATACAACCTCTAGACGCCATTGTTTTCATCTAAAATAAAAAAGAAACGAAAAGGTGAATCGTACGACTTCAAAAACAATATACCGTAAACACTAACTGTTGGGTCTGCTAGTTTGCAGACGAGAAAGGGTTCTTGAAAATAAAACGCGGTGCACAGTTTTCTTCACGCAAGCAAGCTTTTCTTTATTCTTGTTCTTTTTACAAAGTCCACCGTTATACTGGCGAGGCCAAAGCGTTTCCCGTTATACCAAACCCAACCGACCATAGTCAGCTGTTCTAAGCCAACAGCCGGTCGCGAAGGGTGTGGATCGAGCTGAGGCGCTAATACTCGTTGACCCAACACTAACTGTAAAGAGAACCTTACTACGATAGAGACCGGCAATAGTAAATCTAATAATAACGCATAGCGTGTGACCAAATACAATATAACCGGTAAATGAACGTGTAACCAGTAAATGAACGGTACATATTAAAAACCCGAGGTGATAGGGACAAACGGTCTTCAGATTTGAAATCAGCGTGAAAAACTGCATTAGAAAAAGTAAACATCATGCCAGATATTTTTTTCTTGTTTACCAGTGTAATAAAAGAAAGTTCAAAGAACATATCACACCAAATAAACTCGCTAAATACTAATGGAAAAGAAAGATCAAACAATGAATATGTGTATTGGGAGTTTCCTCTTTATGCAGTAGTATAATTATTAAAGAATTGGACAAAAACAAGAAAATTTTTTTTTTTATATTTTTATTTTGTTTTGTTTTCGTGCATTCAGTCTGATTTGAACATTAGCCAGCTATTCTCGTCAGTGGATATTTTCGGCTGATCTCGGTCAGCTGATAGTACTATTCATCCGACTATGTCGGTATCGGGTAGGTCGTCGAATACAGCGGCGGGGACCGTTCCCAATTTCGATGATTTTCCGATTAACGAATTGCACGAGCAGTGCGATAGCAATGCGGCTGGTCCGTCAAACGGTAATAAATACGTCCCGCAGTTAAGCGAATACGAGGAAGATTCGGATTCAAGCTTTACTACAGTGCTAAAACGTAAACGTGCGACAAAGAAATCGAAACCTGTTAAGAGCCAGGTAATATTTACATCTAATCGTTATAGTCCACTACAAGTAGATGAAGATGCGATAAAGCATGCGTTATTTAATAATACCGTTGTACCAGCTACGAAATATCCTCCGATAACTATTTTACACCCTGATAGTTCAATAAATCTTAAACAATTAATTAGTAATTTAAAACCTCTAGTTAATTCGGAATTTAAAATAAAATATTATAATAATAAAACTTTAATTTACGTCTACACCAGTGCACATTACGATGCAGTAATTTCTACTCTTAAAATTAATAATATTCACTTCTATACACATCTGCCGAGAGAGCGTAAGCCCCTAAAACTTGTTTTGAAAGTACTTCCGACTACATTTACAATAGAAGATATCAAGGTTCAACTAGAATCATATTGCACGGTATTAAGTATCACGCAACTTACAAAAAAGCATGAGAAGACGAGTGAACGGATTCCCCTTCCTGTTTTCATCGCTACGTTCCCTCCTGGGACAAATAGTAAAGACATTTTTAATATTAAACATATAAACTATTGTTTAATTCGATGGGAAAAATACGTAAGAAAAAGTCCGGTAAATCAGTGCTATAAATGTCAATGTTTTGGACATGTGTCACTAAATTGCAACCTACCTGATAGGTGTGTTCGTTGTGCATACACCCATCCCCCTGGTGCTTGTATCAGCTCTAATTTAATCAAGTGTGCCAATTGCGATGGTCCTCATGCTGCAAATTCCACCGAATGTGCACATTTTGTGCGTATCATTCGTGCCAGGGAGGAAAAGAGGCCTTCTCTTCGTCAAACTGGTTTACCTACAGCACAAGAATTAAAGACTTGTCCTTCCAATGCAGGCAAATTTCCACAAAGAACTTATGCGCAGGTGACTAGACATAATAGTCCGAATAACTCTGAACCTGATCATTTTTCGTTTTTTTTTTCGTTATTAAATAAATTTAGAAATATTAATGTAAATAAACTTTTTCGTGTAATTAAGCTCATATTAAATGAATTTAATGGCATGCATCAAAAGAGTATTTTTAGTGTAATCGGTAAGGTTACGGAAATTATAAGTAAGAATTATTTTTAATTGTGACTAATGATTGTCAATAATAACGGGATACGACTAGTTGCTTGGAATTGTAACTCAATCGCTAATAAGTATGAGGAATTGTATGAATTTATTTGCAATAACCAGATTCACATAACTGCCCTTTCCGAAACTAAATTGCACTCTTCATATAACCTTAAATTTCCTGGTTTCAAATTGTATAGAGGTTAATCGTAGAAGTGGTGGAGTAGCATTGATTATAAACAATAATATTAAACATGTCTTACTGCGTTTATCTCGTTTAATGCACGTACAATGCATTGCTGTTAAAATATATTCTGATTTTTTATGTCATGGTAATCAAAATTTAAACTCGTTTGTTGTTTGCGCCGTATATAAGCCACCTAGATTTACACAAAAATTTGCTGATGACATTAGATCACTTTTTAACTTACATCCAAAGGTTATTTTAGTTGGCGATCTAAATGCTAAAAGTAGAATATGGGGTTGCTTCAACAACAATTTAGCAGGTAATATTTTATTCAATATGTCCATTCGGGACAATTTTCAAATAATAGCTCCTCGAGAACCTACTTACTTTCCTTCTTCAAATCAGATTCGATGCAGTGTTTTAGATCTAATCGTAGCAAAAAATGTTAGTGCAAAACTCCCCGTTACACATTTAATCATCTTATCTCTGATCATAAACCAATTTTTACGATTATTAATAATGTAAAACCGCTCTTAAATAGTAAGTCGTATTCATTCATTATATCCTCAACCATTCGGTTGGTGGACAACCTATTCGTACATTTTTAGCTGTACAGATATAGGTTGTATACTAAGCAATTATTATATATGCAACGCAGGTGTACACACGCAAGACTACATTCGGAACTGATAGTAGCCGCTTGTTATCGCGCTACCAGTGCAGTCCCGTGTGGGTCTGCTGTGTACTGACCTAGCGCGCATATGATGTTGAACGTGGTGGTTTGCTATTGCCTTCCACGTAATTTACTAGCGATTATTTATTTATTTATTTAATTCTTGTAATAAGTTCGTCGTCGCTCGGGATCGAACCCGTGACCGCCATATCGGAAGTCAAGCGCTCTAGCAACTAGGCTATCGCGACAACTCTAGACTTTAATAATGCGGATTGGGATAGTTTCAAAAAATATATCACAGATAGTATTAATTTAAATCAACCAATTAAAGATAATTCTGATATTGATAGCAGGTTGAATAACTTTACTAAATTAATTACTGACAGTATTAATCTATTTATACCAAAAAAGACGTGTCAGATGTTCCCGCAAGTTTACGTTCCGAGTATTGTCCGTAATATAATTAAACTTAAAAACTATGTTCGGAGGATTTATACAAAATACCGATTTCACTCTAATATTAGTTATCTGAAACCTGTAATCAAATTCTTAACAAAAATAGTCAGATTTGTACCTAGAAAAACCAAAAATGATAAATTTCAAAAATTTCTGACGAATGTTAATACACAAGATAAAAGTTTATGGAAAGTATGTTCGCGGTATAGTAAAAGCTATGGGGTGATTCTACCGCTATTTGATTCTGATCTTAACACGTATGTTTATAAGGATCAAGCAAAAGCGGACTTGTTAGCCGAGTATTACTGAAATATTCATAAAACGAGCACGCGTCTTGCGTCTACATATCAAAATAATTTAGTCACTAATACAGTAAAACGTTTACTAATTGATTCTGATTTCAATAACATTACAGGTTCTCCTATTTTTCATTCTGAGTTTTGTCCTGCCTCACCTGCTGAAATATTTAGGTACCTGAAAAAATCTAAAGTAAAAAACTCTTGTGGTGATGATAATATCCCGGCAAAAATCTTAAATAAGATTCCTCGGAAGGGGGTACTAGAGTTAACGCACATAATTAATGCTACAATGTGGTTCGGCTATTTTCCAAATTTCTGGAAAGTAGCCAAAATCATTGCGCTACCTAAACCAGGCAAAGACTCTTCCCAAGTGAATAATATACGACCCATTAGTTTACTTAGCAATTTAAGCAAAATAGCGGAAGAAGTTATGCTACACAGGCTTCGTAATTTCGCCGATAGTAATAACATACTTCCAGTGGAACAATTCGGTTTCAGACCAGGTTATTCTACTACGCATCAAGTTGCTAGGATTACTGATCATGTGACGCACAACTTTAATATAAACAAACACACTGGATTAATTCTATTTTACATTGCAAAAGCATTTGACACGACCTGGCACGACGGGCTGATTTACAAAATGTTAAAATATAATTTCCCGAAATATCTAATCAAATTGACTAGAAGTTACTTACGGAATAGAACTGTTTACGTTTCATTACAAGACGGTAAGTCAATGACCAAAACTGCCGCCGCAGGAGTTCCTCAAGGTAGTGTGCTGGGGCCTTTTCTCTTTTCAGTCTACTTGTCCGATCTCCCTAAGTTGCAACACACGAGTTTAGCTTTGTATGCTGATGATACGGCTATATACTGTAGTTCGTATAGAACGTCTACTATTTATAATCGTCTACAGCTGCATAGTTTTCGGGTTTTAAAATTTTTGGAAAAATAGAAAATTGAAATTAATCCAACTAAAACAGAAGCAATACTTTTTACTCGTAGATATCCCACCCCTCCAAGGCAATTGATTATTAATGGCACCAGGATTAAATGGGCTAATCATGTTCCATATCTTGGTGTAATTCTAAATAAAAGATTATCTTTTAAGGAACACTCAAAATACGCTGAAGCGAAAACAAATAGAACCATTGCAGCTTTGTGCCCAATTATCAATCGGAGATCTTACTTAAACATCGCAAACAAGCTTATTATCTATAAAAGTATTATTAGACCAATATTGGCTTATTCAGCTCCAGTAGTTTGGTGCTCGATTTCAAACTCCGATTTTAATCAACTTCAGTTGCTGCAGAATAGATGGTTGTCGGTGTATTTTAAACGTTCCCCGCTGGACTAAAATAGATAATATGCATGACTGGTTACAATTGCTTTATGTAAAAGATTTTATAATTAATACAGCAAATAAATTTTTTCATGGTTGTTCCTACCATAGCAATATGCTTATCAGGAATATAGGCGATTATAATTCCGAGCAACTAACCCGGATGTACGTTAAATATAAGCATCGTCGGATTAAACACAATTTAGTTAGTTAGTGATAGCTCTAGGCTGTTAAGTAATGTTTTCAATGGTAACAATTGGTTGTAATTTTTGATTATTTTGGGTTTTTTGTTATACTTTTTTCGCTCTTTGTAATTTTTTTTTGTATAGTGTTTATATTTTTGTTAACAATACGTAAATATTCTATCACTCTAATGTAATGCGGTTAAGTCTCTTTCGAGCTGGTACGCATTTTGTTTATAAATACTGTATTACTGTATTTAGCCAAATATACGTTCTGTTCTGGTAAAAAACATTAGCCAGCTGGCTACAACCCCCCGCCAAAAAAAAAAAAAAAAAAAAACTTTTTTAATCCGACCACTACATGAACATCCTCTTTTTTACCATTTTTGGCCCCGTAGGCGAGGAAGTTAAATCATTATGATCTTATAGAGAAGCCTCTAAGTTTTATTTTATATTTAGAATTTTTTACTTTAAAGGGTTATCTCGTATGATGCGTTTTTATTTGAGGTCGTTTTAAATTCCCCATAACTTATATTCTTGACTTTTTTTTTTTTTTTGGTTTTTTTGTCCACCCAGGGTAATCGATTAGCTCGAAGTTGTAAATTGTCCTAAACAGAAGTTTAATCGTAATTTATGATCCAGTGTTGAAATTTATAAGTCAAACCGTTCATTGAGTTATTGCGCATATTTTAATTGAATATTTTTGTCGTTTCTGAACCATTTTATTAGCATTCCGCGCACATGATACCCCCGTGTACACGGAATCTTAAAAATCCTCACGAAAATGTCTGTGTGTTAAATAGAAAGACGGACAATTCGAATGATGTTATCCACATCAATGAGAAACAGAAGATTACTACTATTTGCAAATATATTTTTAAGAAAATGCAGAATGATATGTTAATAACCAAGAAGATATGAGAATTTATGAAAGCAACAAAATAAGCCCAAAATGATTCGATTTTTTTGAAAAGGATGTGAAAATAATTAATATTGCAGAAAAGCAAATGTTTGACAGAGTCTGTAAAGTTGTTGCTAATTAAAAATTTCAAATAAACTGGAAAGATCGAAGATAGATCGCGCTGTCGGAAAATCATAAAAGTATATTAACGGGAGGTATCGGGAAATAATATTGGAAAAACGTAAAGAAAGAAAAACGAAATACTGAAAGAAAACTTGCTTGTTAAACGTAGTCCGTAGAGGCTGAATTCAGGATAAATTGCCTACTGATACGAATATTTTTTGAAAATCTAAATTACCATTCTTTTTTTTTGTTCTATATGGACGCAATCTTTTGACCGATTTCGAAGTAGAGACATCATTATGCGCGTTTATCTTTCACCTCATACAATTTATAACCGCTGATTACTATCTCGGTTATCGGTGAAATTATATCGACGTGCGATATGTATATATGTAGAGTTCTTTATGCTGTAGCAGAAAATTAAAAACATCGTACCAACAAAGTTTCTTTAAATCAGCTCAAAAATCTATTTAACAGATGTTCAGTTTAATTCATTGACAACAAAACGGTCAAAGAGAGACTGAACCTACTAAAGAAGCGTTCATTGGCGCAGCGAAACAAAGACTTTTTATTAAGAAGAAAACAAAAAACAACTTAAATTTCTAACAATATATATATATATTATATGTGTGTGCGCGTGTATATATATATATATATTTTGAATGGTAAAGAAAATAAACGATACGAAAGAACTACGGGAAAATCAAAATCACTTCATATATCTCAGGGAGAACAGAGATCAGCAGGTTTTACAAGTTCTAATGGTTGATTGAATTCAGTAACGCTTAGCTCAGAAAGCGTAGGAAAACAAGGGCAGAAGGAAAAATTGTACAGTAAAAACAAAGCTAATACCGTCTGCCGGTAAATAAACAACAAATTAAGCTTTGTATTTGTGACCAGTGGAAGAATCCAAAGTTTAAGTCGCTCGAACGGAGAAAGTCAACAGAAAATTCGCGAAGGCGGCAGTCTAAAGTTCGGTTCTATTTCTCGTAAAATTTATTTCAAAATGTATGAATTCCATTTTATTATTAAAGAAATATTTGAGTACAAGAATGCTTGAAAAAAAAAAAAAATTTAGCAATTCGTTAACAGCGACTGAATTATATAAATTTTTTGATATGAAACATTCTGAGTTTTAAGAAGAAAAAAATAAATAAAATAATAATCAAGCAGCATTTCGAACCAAATTTTTATTTTATCTCTCGAACGACGTGAAATATTATTACACGGGTGATATGCAAGTCGTACACGATGAACTGGGTCTGAACTCATACAGAAAATATTGTACGTAAATTTTATCATAGCGCTCAAAAAAGGGGGCAATTTTTAGATTAATATTTTCATTATTGTATAAAAAATATGAATTTCAATTAAGTGTATATTAGTGCAAGTAACGCGACCTGCATGAAAAATATATCTTAAATTATAGCTGTGTTGTTGTTCTGCTCATCTAGAATAAGGGGAGTTACATAACGGATTTTATAAACAGAAATATGTCAAAAAATCCGAATTTTCTGAGTGTATATTAAAAAGAAAAAAGAAAATAAAAAACTTATTTTTCAAAACCTCGTCATCCCCCCCCCCCCCAAGAAAGAAAATTAATGGTTACAAAAAAGTTGATCAGAAAAGTTGACAAAGTAGAATTATAATTTTTGCAGGTTGTTCCATATTTCAAACAAATTATGTAAATACATATATAATAAAATTTTAATGAAACATATAGAATACGAAAACACAATTACACAAACCTATAAAAATATTTGCTGACTGATTTCGGTTACAATAACTATAATCGTAATTACAGTTAATTACGATTACTACTTTTTCATATATATTTTTGAATTTTACATGTTTCGTTAAAATGGTACCCCCCCCCCCCCCCCCCACCCCCCAATTAAGATAGTCGATTTTGCATCCCTCGTGAAAGTATATAATTTTTTTCCAGTGGTTTAGGGATGTAAAATGATAACCTCTCCCGGTTTTTTAATTCCCCCCTCCGTCACCTGCCAAAAACCGATTTTTCAAGTTCCTTTTTTAAACGAAATCTTCCCTTTCGGGAGTTCCGAAAAAAAAAAATTGAGTATAATCAACATGATAATACAAATCATCTCAATTTTTTCCGTGATGGCCGAGCCCTAGAAACTAACCTAAAAATAATAAAAAATAAATAAAAATCGCGCCGTATTGCGCTGCAGGGATGAAATTTTATGGAGATGCTTGGATTGTCATACTCTATCAGCTTGCAGATTTTTAGTTGTTTCGCAGTGGTGGTGCGCCAAACCCAAAAATGGAAGAAACACATTTATTAGCCGTTTTTTGCCTGTTTACGGCCGCTGGCGTCTCCCCCAAGGCAGTTACCACAAAATAAATAGCATCATTGTATTCTACAGGAAAAAAATACACTTGAAACATGTATAATACTTTCTAATAACTATTTCCGACATTTCGGTCGACCGACTAACGGAAAAGTAGACCCCGCAGTAGGCATACCGAAGCGCCGCACCTTTCAGCTCTGATATTTTAATAATTGCTCCTAAATATTTATAGCGAGCGTGCTTATCATTTTTCATGTATTTTTCCCGTGGAACACGATATCAGTTTTATCGTATCTGCCGTTGGTCATGCTCCAGCGGCCAAAAACAGCTGGAAATCATCAAAAACAGGAATTTTCGTATTAACTGGATCTTGAAATTGGCCGACAATGAATTCTACTACTATTCAATTGTTAATATTCTAACAAGGTAATATTTATACACATATCATAAACAAGTATTTTTAGTGCGAGGCGCAACTTTTTTTTTACCGAAAAATATTGCACATAGCTAAATCGCTTTTCTTTGGCTGCATCTCGTAATTATCCATTGGATGCTGAAGGTTCCCAGTATGTTTGCGATGCGCATCACGTGCTCTTCGAGTGCTCCGGTTTATCTCGCGAGCGTGAGTTACTTTATTATCATCTTTTAAAGCTCTTGGTCTTCCTGCGCTCCTTTCAACGCCTCTTATGTTCTTTCTCTACCTATTATCTCTGTTGTTCCTGTCCTAGGGGTGTTCCTTGATTCCATTGTCGACAGAATAAATTTCTATTCTATTCCATGTATCTATTCCTTTTTGCTGGGGGCTAATGCTCTTTGGTAGCAAACCCAAGGGGGGGGGGGTAAAAAAAAAAGTTAATTTCTCAACTGTATATCCACGAGAATGGTTACTGACTCAATCTTTTCTTATAAAATAATATTTTCCTACGGTTTTCTCATTTCATGAGTTCGAATAAGGAGTAAGAATTTATAAGCTTTTAAAATAACTGTCAAAATTATTTGGAGAATTAATCGTAGAAGGAATCTAAAAAAACACCTTAGCACTTGAAGTTCAGGAAAAAAAGTTGAACGAAAAAAGGGTAGTATTTCAGAAATTATCATCAAATGACTTACCAGACTTTTCTGAACTGACGCTGAAAGACTCGAAGGTATTCTTTACAGGATATAGGAATTAAGGGCAATAAGTGGATATGCCCTGAAAAGCTATCGGGTTGATATTTGAGTGATTGATCGGTACCATGAAGGAACACATCCGTGACAGAAGTTTCAGATCCTTCAGTCTTCTGATTTTTGAGAAACACCCATTTCTTGAAATATAGTTAATTTTTTTTCCTCAAACGCAAGTTGACTGATTTTCTTAATTCTTCAGTATGTTGTAGATACATGGGAGGATTATCTTAGAAAAAATTAACAACCCTTCATATTTCATCCTCCAAATGTCACTGTTCGTGTCTTTTACCAATAAAAATGCACGAGTACAAAAATTGAAAATACCATTTTCAGATTTATTTTAGACCCCTAAATAACATATTTTTTGGTTAAAAAAACATTTCAGGCGGGTCATAGTAAAAATTGGCAAAAATGTAGTGTATATGAAAATTTTATTGAAAATAAAGCTGTTTACGATGCAATATTTATATTCCACCTACATGCTACTTGTTTCAATACAAGACCATGCACATGAAGCACCGACTCTCCTAAGCCCTCTTATGGACCCTTGCAGTAGTACCCCAACCCTCTAAAATGGAGTCAAAACGAGATAATACAAATGTACGCTATACTTGGAAGACTCTCGAAAAACGTGCGATTAAATTTTTTTGCACCCCAGAAGACTACACTCCAAAATATTTGATACCCGCCCGGAACAACAAAAAAAAGTACAGGTGCAATCTCGGATCATGAGGCGACTTGCAACGCGGTTTCGCTAATTAGGAAACACGTTTACGTTAAGTTGATTCTCATCGATAAACTAAATTCACAAATGTTCACTTATAAAAAACTTCTCATTTATGTAAATAAAATAGCAGCGATAATGCGGTTAATAATTTAACAGTGTTCTGTGAAAATGAATAATCGAAATTCGATGCCTTTGACAAAACCCAATGAAATTCGAACTGTCATTTTTTTTTTTTGTACTTCGTAAGACTTTTTACCAGCTTGAGAAAAATGAAACGAGAATTTACGATGCCTGGTCCGGTATAAGATAGAAAAATAGTTGAGAAACATACTGAGATCGAAATTATTCAGTTTTATAGGATTTGCTGGATATCTTGGTAGTCAATCGGCTATTAATTGGCCAGTTACTCGGAGACGAATTTTCGTATGTATTCGAAAATAGTTTTACCAGTTGACGTCCACCCGACACAAGAGGAAGAAAAACAAGCGATATATATGCACATAGATGTACACACACATTTCCAGATACAACATTATTACATAACAGGTGTCTGTAAAGGCCAGTACATATGTATTATTTCGGCTCATTAAACAAGTACAATGAAATACAAAAACAGTGGTAACAGCGTATCCATATTCAATGATGTAGTTTGTTGCAAAAATTAATTGATGTTCATTTATCATACAGCATAGACATGTTCCCCGAACATAAATGTGGTATTATGTGTGTTACCGTATTTATGCATACTTGCAAGTTCCACGTATGCTTGAAGAGGGGCTGTTTAAATAAGCATGAAATGCGTCCTTTGTAGCATTTAAATTTAATATATGGTAATGTTCATCAGTTTTTATGAAATAGCAGAAACGAAGTTCGGTAAATGATAATAAATCATTCTGGTTTATTAGTTTTATGTGCGGAACATATCATCAGAAGCAAATAGGCAGGAAGAAACAATTTAAAAAAGGGTTATTAAGTTATCTCGTTCGGATATAGATGTGAGCGTTCGCTAACGTTGTCAGCATTCTTGAATATTTATCTCTCGCAGAAGTTAGTAAGATACGGTTATTTCGGTTAGTTATATGACGAAACACATCCGAAAAGGCAAACGTGAACCAACAGTTTAGCGTAGGTTAGTAAATTATTAAAATTGTTTAGTATAGTCTGCCTAATCGCAATTGTTTCTAGGGCTGTTATCGATTGGGAGTATACACATACATAGCATACATAAAAGAGACATTTATAACGCGCTATTGTTTGCGATAGCTATACTTCTTACAATAATTATTTACACACTGCTCGTCATAAACATAATTATTATTTTACGAACAAAGTGTGGTGTTAATTTAAATTAAGTTACCCCTTCAAATTTCACCATTACGGAATTATAGCCAGCACACTTTATTCCCCAAAAATATCTCGTGTAACGCAAGCATGCACTACCACAATTTCAACGCAACACTGGCGCCTAATTAACGGTCCCTTGCCTTTAGTCATGGAATTGGCCATCGTGGTTCTGTTAATACCATATATATATACATATGTTACATACTACAATTTACACAAAGTTTTCAAACAGTGCAATGTGCACCGGGCATATATAAGTTTTACTTATATGTTTGCAAATCGGCTTAATTTTTTGACTGAAAAATTAAGAAAAATAAGATACGAAATAAGAATTAAACTTTTATATGTTTCACAAATACCAATTACAAAATAAAAAAATAAAAAAAAAAAAAAACAGAAAACGCTTTAGTTTTTTTTATATTTTCTTCCGTTCAAATTTAACACCAAACACCGATATTATTTATTCATTTTAAATATAATATTTATGTGAAATCAAGCGCACTCCCACAAACACACAAAGAAAGAGTGTTTTGTAAACTTTTCTATTCGATCAAACTTGTCGTTCGCTCTGGAAGTTCATAAGTCGAATGTGTTTTGTTAAGTGAATCCGTAAACTTTTATTCGAAACTTCTGAACTTGTACAGCTTCAAAATCGGAATTATACCTCCGGTTAACCTCCTACCCATTTATTGTATATTAAATTCTAATAAAATTTACATTTTCCAATCTTTACACACACACACTACCACACATTCTTACTAACAAACCTCTGGCCATCTTACGCTGATAAGTTATAGCGTGTCCTTAAAGTAAAAAATCAAGATTAGATAAAAACAAGCTTGCAGATTATACTCGCGTTCTGCATAGGATAAAAATACATGTGTGTTTTCTTGTAATTTCACGTGTGATACCAATTTGAGTATAGCATGTGTGACGAAAAAATTGCTAACGAGCTCATTAATAAATTAAAAAATTTACACATGAAAAACTACGGCCCTGAAAAATGAAAAAAAAATAAGCTAAACCGAAATCAAAGTTTAGAGATAGAGGACAATGTGTATCTTCGCTGGTGTAAAATTTATCGTAACAATCGAATCTGCACGAAACGGTAAGCAATGGAACGAATAATGTAACGATTGTAAAATAACTGTAAATCGTAACAACATCCGATTATGTGTCATATTACTCCTGTATTTTGTCAAAGAACAATTGAGACAATTTTACTTTTATAACTAGCGCAAATGCGACCAGGCATCTTCATTGTTTCAACAAAATTGACTTTTTATTATTTAAGTGAAGCTTTTCGTTATCCGCTATCACATTCCAGCTCGCTTTATGCCAGACGTTAGACAATCTTTCAAAATCACATATTTAACCGTCCTGAGAGCGCAGCCCCTTGGACGAAGGACCGTCGTATATCTCTAGTACTAAAACCACCTCTAAGACATTTTCAACGAATAATAATATAATAGACGAATGGTCAAACATTCAACAAGAAAGCCACTTTGAAACACGCCTCGAGACGTGCACCTCCAAAAATATAATCTTGGACGTTCCGAGCAGATATTCAACAATTTTCTTGCACAAATAGTGGAAATAGAGACCTTAAACATACGTATTGATCTATGCATAGCGGTTTCTCCATTTCCTTCTATGCAAGAACCGGTTTTATTTTTTTTCCAACGCTATCAGGATTACTAAGTTAGCGACAGACCGTTCCAGCTAATCAGACAACACCGCTTACGGCTAAAATGTAAAACAAGTATATGCCACCTCCTTTAAGTATATCTACTCTCATAGGTTCCCTCGCTTTTCTTTCGATTTTCCTCCCTTTCTTCGCCCTACTAACTATTTTTCGCCTCCGGTTCCTTGCAATCCCATTTTTTTCTGTTACATTGGAATTTTTTCACACCCTACATGACTACTTTACAGTCTACACTGATTGCTGCAGCGGACTAAACGGAGTTGGTGCAGCCTTTTTCCGTCCCTCTGCAAATTATTCCAAATCTTTTAATTTCCCTCCTTCTGTTCAATCCTCTATAGCGAGTCCACTATTATATTGTGCGCCGTTCTTTTTATTCAAATTTCTCAAAATGTCCTTATCATATCAAATTAAAAAGCGCTCTTACTCCATGTTAGAAGTTAAATTATCACAGTTGTGTTTCTCGCGTTTCGTCTTGTTGATAAGAAATATTACGTTCGGGGTTGTCTCGTGAGATGCCCCGCACACCTCCGCCAGCAAACATGCTGGCCGCCGCACCGAAACCGGACGGAAGCAAAACGACCACCGGTAGTAAGTACGCAACACACAAACCAAGTAAGAGTCACACCGACACACACAACACACCTCTGCATAAGCCGGCCACTACAACCGCTGATAAGAATCAGTCGATCTCTGCAGATCCTCTTCCGCTCGCTCCAAACCAGAGTAACGCGAACAGTAAGATGATTGCACACACAACCACCTCTCACACGTACACAACTAACCCGCACACACATGCCACTATCACGCTTACACAAGTATCTACCCCACACACGCAACCGATCATCCGATCAACAGACAACACAACTCTACACCGCAGCCGTAGCATTATCGTCAACCGCTACCGTCAAACAAAGCACTACACACTCCCGCGCCGCGGATGCACATAATAATCAACTAAACAGCACGTTAGTTAATAAAATTAAAATTCAAACCGAGTCTTCTGAAAATCTTAATTCGTTAAATAAACAAAATATCTCTTTCGCTGATAAAGTGAAGTCAACGAAAATAACACCGCTAACAGCTTTTAATCACCCAAAAGACGAACAGGGCATCATCCTGCCATATTTCCCGCCTCATTCGCTCAGAGACTATTTTACTGCGGTGAAATCAGTCACTGGCAGTAATCTCGATATAATTGCGGGGTCTCGTATCAGTCGAGACCGCGTAATTATTTTTCTGAAATCGCAAAAAATAACTGACGAATATTTTGCCGGAGGCGGAACAATTACATTAGCAGAGCGGACAATTCAGGCAGAACGAATTAGACAACCGGCTAATAAAGTTGTTTTATCAAACGTATCGGCCACTATACCAAATGAAACACTTTCGTCATATCTCGCTTCTGCACTATCCCTTAAGCTACGACTCACCAATATCAATATTAAGAGTCAACCCCTCGGACGATGAGTTTGCACACGTAATAAGCTGGCGAAGACAGGTGTATGTGGAGCATGTGAACTGTGCAAATATTCCTAGATCATTTCTCCTACGAAATAATGACCACGATCATAGAATTTTCATACAAATCGAAGACCACGTGTGTCCAAACTGCAGAAAAGAGAATAAACTGGTGAACACGCAACAAGAAAGTCATCCCAGCCGTCCAGACACCATCTGCCAACCTCAACAGCCAACCACGGACCATGATAGCGATGTGCCCCAAACAGTACATAATGAAACCCATGTCTCCCCCTTAACGGTAGACACCAGATGTCCAGACAAAATAAATTCAAATGCCACAATTGAGCAGACGGAAATAGGGATGGACACGGACGCTAGTCCGCTGAAACGGCCTCATTCCAAGACCCCAGAAGCAGTTGCTGACCCGAGACCGCCGGTTTTCCCATCACGTCCGCTACCTACACGGCCAGCTCTCTACATTAATCAACCAAATAACACAGAGGAGCATGTACTAATTGAGCCGCATAACGAACAGCCAACCCTAGAGCCAGGAGACGTAACTGGAAAAGCCAAACACCTTTTCAACGCTGAACAACCGACGTTTATGATGGGATTTGAAGAATTCAAAACATTTATCCAGACAGTTGCGACGAACCCAAAGTACATTTCCTATGCAACTGATTATACAAGGAACTATGACGAGCTGGTATACATGCTTGCAGCAGTTAAACCATATCTTACCGGTAGAAGCATTAAAAGTCGCTGCTCCCGAATTATAAGAAAATTATCGGAACAAACTATCACGACGTCTGAAGACGAGCGACATCATAGCGACGGCAACGTAACCAACACAAATTAATAAACTTCCGTTGTCTATAAAATCTTACAAAGTCAGTACAATATTACAACCTTATTTAGAACCAAGATGGCAGTAGAATCTTGTTTAATGCAGTGGAACTGTCGCGGTTTTAATAACAACCGTGCTGAACTGATGCAGTTAATTGCACGGCATAACCCCTACGCTATATGCTTACAAGAATCACACCTCAAATCAAAACATCAACCGAGAGTAAAAAACTATAAACTCTTTAGATGTGACAATACGCAAGATATGAGAGCGAAAGGAGGTGTTCTATCTCTTATCCACACCTCTATCCCCGCGTACCCAGTCCGTCTCAACTCCTCTTTACAAGTTATTGCCGTCACCATACATGCCCCTCTTTTATCGAACTCTCCAGTTACACTATGTAACTGTTATATTCCCCCGAACAGCATGAATAGTGTCCACGAACTCGAGTCCATTATAACACAACTTCCTAAACCGATGATACTATTAGGGGACTTCAACGCCCATTCCCCGATCTGGGGATCAAGACAGACAAACAAACATGGAGCAATCCTCACTAAACTTCTTTTAAATACTGATTTATGCTTTATTCCCCAACCTACACACACTCATTTTAACCTCTCATACCATGTGTTCTCGACTATCGACTTAGCGTTCTCCTCCCCTGTCCTATATCCTAAATTGGAGTCGGTAGTACTGCCCGACTTGTATTTCAGCGACCACTTCCCTATTATAATGCATACCCTATACCAAACGTCTCCACATCAACAACTCCTCGCTTCTTATTCCACAAAGCAAATTGGGAAACGTTTCGTGACAAGGTCTCTGTTCCAAATCAACTCAGGACCTCTGCGGTAGAAAATATCAGGATACTTCTTGAGGCTATGTTTACTGCAGCGGAAACGGCGATCCCTAAATCTACCCCCTCGCCTCGCCCACGCCGTGTTCCCTGGTGGTGCAGTGAAATTGCCGTAGCAATACGAAACCGTAAACGAGCTCTCAGGAAATATAAATCTTCACAATTACTCAGTGACCTGATTGAATTCAAAAAGCTACGCGCCAAAGCACGTTACATAATTAAGATGAAGAAGCGAGAATCCTGGACCTCTTTCATTGATTCAATAGCCCAATCCACATCTAACCAAATGACTTGGGCAAAAATTAAATCGATGAATGGCCTTAATCGATCCAAACCCCCTACCTCATTAATCCATAACAACTCAGTCGTATCAGATCCAAGCAATGTTGCGGATATCTTCGCTCGGCACTACCAGAATGAGTTCTCCTCCTTAGTCTATTCCACCAAGTTTACATCTAGAAAAGCTTCTTATGAACAACAAGAATTATCCTTCCTTCAACAGTCCACGGATGCTTTCAACAGCAAATTTTCCTTGGCTGAATTAAACTTTCAACTCAAATTTCATACTCGAAACAGTGCACCTGGTCCCGACTCTGTTCATCCATACATGGTTAAGTATTTGCCAGCGCAGGCAAAAGCGAAATATGGGTATCTGGCGATATTCCTCAATTCTGGAAAATGGCATACATTATTCCTATATTAAAACCAAATAAAGATCCATTCCGTCCTGAAAGCTATCGTCCAATTTCCCTTTTAAACGTCTTATCCAAAGTAATGGAAAAAATGGTAAACAGGCGCCTCCTTTTTGTCCTTGAACAAAATAATATCCTTTCTCCTATACAAGCCGGAGGGCGTAAAGCGAGATCGACAGGCGATCACTTAATAACTTTGCAACGGCAAATAATAACGAGCTTCCACCGCCATCAACATACATATGCGGTCTTTTTCGATTTAGAAAAAGCATTTGATCGCATATGGCGGCATAAATTATTGCTAAAGCTCAAAACCGCAGGAATAAATGGCCAGATGGGCAATTATATCGCTAGCTTTTTAAGCAACCGAACGATCCGGGTTAAGATCGTTACATCATTATCAGCACCCATTCCAACGGAGAATGGCGTGCCACAAGGCTCTGCTCTGAGTGCAACCTTATTCATAATTTACGTCAATGACGTAGCCGAATGCATCTCGCCGCCTATAACCGCCCGGCTGTTTATCGATGATCTTAACATCTCCTTATCGTCAAATTTCCCTCCTATCGCTCAAAAAATACTCCAGAAAACTATCGATAAAATACAGAGTTGGTCTGATAACAACGGTCTAGCCATCTGGGCGAGTAAATCCGTATATGTTGATTTCTGCAGAGGGCGCCATTCCTCTCCAAGTGTATCCCTAAATCTAAACAATCTTCCTCTTCCCCAGAAAGCCACTGTCAAATTCCTTGGATTAATCTTTGATTCTAGACTTACTTGGAAACCTCATATTGCCAACTTAAGACATAGCTGCACCAATTCTATCCCTATATTGAAATATCTGGCTAGCCCCAGATGTAATATTAATCCAAAATACCTTTCCAACATCTACAGATCGCTGATTTTATCGAAAATCCACTACGGGTGCCAGGAGTACTCCTCAGCTAGCAAATCTATATTGAAATCTCTTGATCCTATACACCACTCCGCACTGAGAACCATTTTGGGAGTGTATCGAACTTCTCCAGCTGCCAGCATGTGCGTTCTAGCTGGGTGCCCTCCACTTTCCTACTTCCGAAAATACTTCATACTGCGAAATATGTACCATCATTTCAGCCACACACGAAACCTCCCCCTAAAGTTATAACATTATCTTCTTGAACCAAACTTTCCCGGCGACCCACTACCAGAATTACTGGCCGACCTGCGAAGATGTCGTATCACGTCTGTACAGAGGTCAACACCCAGCCTCAATACCCTTATTCCCCCTTGGATCACGTTCCAGACAAATATTGATGTGTCGCTGAAACAGCATCCAACCACAACAAGTTCTCTCTTCACAGTGGAGGCGGCAGTTAGGGCAATTAATAAGTACCCGGACCACCTAATTTACTACACTGATGGAGCCAAGGCAGTTGGCGAGGCAGGTCCACTGCCCGCAGCCTGTGCAGTCGAAGGTCACGACATCTCATGCGAAACTCGACTCAATGATGCCTGTTTCGCATTGGATGCAGAATTGTACGCGATTGCACACTGTTTCCACCACATCGTTACAACTCACACCAGAGCCAGCGATTTCCTCCTGGTTACTGATTCCCTACAGTCTTTGAACATGATTAGAAGTCAAAAATTCAAGAACCCGCTAATCCTAAAAATATATCACTACTTGAGTGAATTGCAGCTAATGGATAGTCACGTGTCGCTGCTGTGGGTTCCTGGGCACATTGGAGTGCCTGGTAATGAGAGTGTCGACAGAGCAGCACGTTCTGCCTTGCTCTCGCCAATGCCACAGGACGCGGAGCTTCCCTCATCAATCACATATATATTCCTAAAGGTGTGCGAAAACCAGTGGAAAACTGTATGGGCAGCTGCAACAACATCCTTAAGAACCATTAAGCCCACAGTTGAATCATGGTGGCCACCGGAGGGAACATCCCGATACGACTTTAAGATCCTCAGCCGGCTGCGAATTGGCCACATCGCTATTTCGCACAAACATATAATTGATAAAACGCCGCCTCCGGCTACATGCCCCTTGTGCAACCAGACAACCGTACCGACAGTTTCCCACATAATACTTACCTGCCAAAAGTTTACTATGTTGCGGAGGCAACTTGGCCTACCCATAGATATAGGGCAGACCCTCTCAAACGAGGTAATCTCCATCAACAGGATTATTGCTTTCATTAAAATGAGTGGCTTAACTCACCACATTTAAATGACCCCCCTCCCTTGTGTGTGCTGTAATGACCATAGTAGTTACACATAGCACATACAATTTAAGGGAATTGAAAAAAAAAAAAAAAAAAAAAAAAGCGCTCTTGCCAACCGTCGCACCTCTTCTATTTTCCATAGCGGCATTCTCTGATTCACAATCTTTTCCTTTCTCATTGAACGAAATTGTTTTTTTATAGATTCCTAATCACCCGGGAAGCAAAGGCACGGTGAGAGTGATCTTACTAGCCCGTTTGTCTTCTTCTGCTGATACATCTCTTAGCGTATTTCCCTCCGACAATATTACTTGTGAGGATGTTAATAGATTATAACCCTGGAGGAAAGCGACCACGAAGAAAACCGAGAAGACGGTGGATAGACTCTGTCAACAACGACATGGTGGAAGTCGGTGTTGGGATAGAGGACGCCGAGGATCGTAGAAAATGGAGAAGACAGTGTTGCCAAACGGACCCCGCACCGGGAAATCGTTAGGAAAGAAGAATATTACTTCTATCAGTGATCGTCCCAAACTCTGTTGTATAGAAATCTGATTCCTAAGCACTACCTGTTCAACCGCCTGTTGGTCCCTTCCTTAGTTTTTCGGCTTTCCTTCCGTGCACCGTGCCAACCTCCCTACGATATGCACTTTGAACACAATTAGCTCCCATTATTGCTTTCAAAGGATTAAAAAATAACTCATCATCATAGTCGTAGGCTCGTTCCATGCAATCCGTGCAATTTATCGCCACTCATCCCTATCCTGAACGTATTCGACCATTTGCTGCAGTGAGCTGACTCCGGTGATTTCTTTTTACCTTGTCCACATACCGTATCGACGATCTTCCTGTTCGTCTGCGACCCTCAACGATGCCTAATACTATCAGCTTTCCTAAATTATTCATGGCCAAAGAAAGTGGTTATGCGCTCTTCAACTTTCACCAAGTATTTGCCATAGCCTTTGCCATTGTACGGAGTCAAAAGTTCTCGTATAGTCTTGCAATGAAAATAGTAATAAGCGGGGGCATTTAATATCGATAACGAGTCATATGGAAGTACTAATGATGATTTCGATTAGACGTTCGATTATTTAATTCGCTTCTATACCTGTCGATGTAATCGTTTTCAACAAAATTTAAACTTTTTTCATTCTTATTTTAAGTTTTTAGCTTATGCCGTTTTAGTTTTTGAGATTCACTGCATCTCTTGAGGACTTTTCTGTTTGCTTTTGCCCGCTGCTTATCACAATCGGAACAATTTATTTTATACACGCTACTGCTTCCTAAACAATCTAAATAGAGTTTATTCCTTAAAGTTTTTATTCGCTTCCGAATGTTATACGAAACTCTTCTTTTTCCAGAAATATTCCCCAACTTATGAGCGGCGCCACAGTGAAAGAAAATTATTCCATTTTGCAAAATTATTTGCATTTTAATGAGTATTTCGAATACTTTTCAACATTATTAATTAATTATTTAATAATCGTAATTTACATGTTCATCGGCCAACATATCGAAGCTGTACCGAAAAAAATTCTTCAACTGGCCCTCTTTTTCGAATATCGACGTCTACTTTAAAGACATCGTAGAAATAATTCATTAAAAATAGCCCGAATTCAATTTCTAGCGAATAAAAGTTTTTACAATAATCATACGGCCGAAATATCAACTGACTACTGTCCTCATCTACCGAGAGGATCTCACAGAAGATTGAGGAAAATACGCTATCGTTATTTAAAGTCGTTAATTGTTCTGTTCCCTGCTGTTTTAGTTTTTTACTTATTATTTCGAAATTAAAAATAAATCGTAATGAGCGAAGATACCCATTTATGACGATACATACGGTTTGCTTTTAAACCGGACAACAAAATGCCAACAACTTTCACAATGTTGAAAGGTGAGATCGTAACAAAGTTTTAAATAATAAAAGGGAATAAAAAAACAAAAAAAAAAAAATAAAAACCAGAACAAAATGAAAATAGAGAAAGATATAGCGTATTTAATTTCCACGTTTGACACGAACGACGGTCAGCATGATGGTATTTTTCGGTATGGGGGTAGTACGCTTCTATTCATTTTTTCCCTCTTGAATTTCAGCACCTTCAACGTATTCTCATTTTCCGTAGCTGTCAACAGTTATTCACATTTTTGCAGCTAACGACGTTCTTTAGACATATTCCACGGTCGCAGAAGATTAACGAATAGGTGCGCGATGGAGAATAATTTTATTAAATAGACGAATTCGGCTGTATAATTAAAAATTTGTGATACCTTTAAAAGTTTTTATTTTATTTATTTATTTTTTTTTTTTTTGAGGGAAAAACGAAAATTAACTGAGACGATAGCTCTACAGATTTAGTTCCCCGTTCAGGTGCCATCGCCATAATGTATAGTTGATTTGTCATCCATCCATCATGGTAACAATGTTCAGATTTTAACTATAAAAAAGTGTATTTATTAATTTCGAAAATTCTGAAATAACGCACGTTTTTGAGGTTTAAGTTTGAAAAGTTTTCAGTGTTCAATTTATAACTCATTCAAGAGATCAGCGAATTAAAATGGTAGATACACCTATAGTGACGATTTCACTGCAGCAAGCTATATATTTCGACATGAATACGTCTTATGGCTGGGCGCAAGTTAAAATTTCGTCCGTCGCGAAAAAAGTATGATGAAAAGCAATGTTATAAAAGAAAAATGTCCACGGAAACCATAAAGCAGCCTTCATTTTTTCAATATAAACAACAAATAATAATAACACACTTCGTTATTTACTCGAGAAAAAAGTATCGAATGATTTATGTTCAACGGTTTGAATTTTACTGGCTGCTGTTTCAAAATGTCGTTCAAATATAAATAAAGAAGAAACCGAACATAATGCGGTTTATTTACTTTACACCAAATGTTCACGCACTAGCAGCTAAAATATCCTTATTCCCATGTACACTTCCGTACAGCGGGGTGGTTTTTTTTACTTAATTGCGGTTTTTCCATTCGTACAACTGAAATAAAACTTACACGAAAGTCGCTTGTTTAAAACTTAAAATTCGAAATCCGGCTCGGATTAATTTAACTTCTATACGAACGCAGACAGCGTCTGAAGTAAATACAATTACGAGAAATTAACGAAAAAAACTGCGACGAAGAAAAGGATTTACGGTTAACAACAGGCGATTTTCAGCCAATTTAACCGGGAATGGCGAAAGTGCAATACCATCATTTGCACACCTGGTGGACTGTAGTTGATGGCCAGTCGCTGATGGCCAGCTCTGTAGTTGACACTTTTTTAACTAGTCGGTTTGTAACGTACCTCCGCAACGTTCACATATGCCTTCGCGCAAACTCTTGCGTGTTTACCAGTTGTCGACGTCCGACCAATAGCGCCAGGAAGATTTCTAATAGTAACATTCTTCACATCGCTCGGAAAACGTACACGCGACGACAACATTTATCAGTTAACTTTTATTCGTAATAATTTAACGATTTTATGTGAATACGGCAAATTTTGAATTATATGCTTTTACTTATTACGAACATTTTCGAGATACATCTACCGTATACCGACCATTTCAGAAATTTAACGAATTCTTAATGTATGTAGTTGTCGCTTGCAGTAATGGTAGACATACGAATTCTGGAATTCATAAGCATCTATTACTAGTAACATCGAATATCATTTTCACCAGTTTAGCTTTAGTGCAGGAATATATATATATATATATATAGTTTTATTCTGTTTCATTCCTCTCCTTAAACAAGACTTTTTTATGGCAGAGACCCGTAATGCGACGTCCAACGAAGCGTAATACTGCTCGAGGATGTTTTGCAAGTTGCATGCCCTCGGACATTAACTAAATAACATACGCCGTTAAATCATAGAATGATCAAGCATTTCAGCGATTCGTTTCGAACAATAAAAATGTACTATTGCAGGCTGGGTTTTTTTTGTTTTTTTTGGGGGGGGGGGTCGCCAGTCGAGGGTATTACCCAGCATTAGGTTGTATTAGTGAGAAAGAGGGAGAACCGAATTAGAATTGAATATTACTAGAGATAGAAGCAATGAAGGACGCTATAATAGGAATGATTGCCGGGGATGGAAGAGAAAAATTAAAAGAAGCTGGAGTAGGCAAACCGAGTTTCAGAAGTTGACTGTTGAAGTGAGAGCGTTCTATAGATACAGACGCGCATTCAAAGAAAATGTGATTTGTTTCGCAGAGTAGATTAGAGTCATTCGGATGGAAGGAACAAAAAGGAGAAGAGGTCATAGAAAAGCGAAAAGAGGATGCCGGAAGACGACTATGATCTAAGCGAAGCCTGCAAATGGAAGAGATAAGAAAGCGAGAGAGATAAGGGAAGTCATAGTACCAAGGGTACGGAGGAGGATGGGTTTGGATACTAAAATAGAAGGATTCAGGATTTGAGAATAAAAGAGGATAAACATCCAGTCTGGTTTGATCGTTCGTAATACAAGCGAATTTTCTACATCACCTGATAAAAAGATTAATTTGAAAAAGAACGAAATTAATGGGTAATATTTTCCATTTCATCTGTTGATTGTTAATTATTTATCAGGTAACAACTGTGCTCCGATAACGTTGTCTTCGATTTTTTCAGCATTGTTCGATATAGTCGTAGCTGATAAAACCGGTAAATTTTTTCCGATTTATCTATTCTGCGTTCATTTTTCGCCGTTTCATTTTAACATTTTTAGTTTGTTTTTCACTACTTTAGACGATCGTGATTCTATTACTAAATACTAATTGTAATTCATTTCGCTGTTTTTCTCCGTTTTTTTGTCTTCTTTTTTCTTTTTTTTTTTTTTCTATTTTACAACAATAGCAACAACAACAATAATAATAATAATCGCAATAATAATAATAATAATAATAATAATCAAATCAAATCAACTTTATTAGAAAACAGAAATCATTACAGAAAATATCTAATTTAACCACTAATGCGCAAAAAACAAAGCTGCGCTAAGTTGTGGCTATGCATGTACAAAATTATTACATGTTTACTTACGACAATATAATATAAATGTAAATATTATCCGACAGGCGATATATGTATAATAAACGTATCTACTGATGTACACATAGACATAGGTTTGCTTGTGAGTATACTATATAATAGCTCACACAAAGATATCCGTATTTGAATCACATATTAGTTCACATATATACACTCATTTACACTCCAGCTTTCACACGCATACCTACCCACACACACACATGCGCATACATACATATATACACATACACGCATACATATATATATATACATACATACATATACATATCCATGTGCACATATAGACATATAGGCATATACTTGTATCTATAAAAAACACGTATTCAGATTTACTCTCTGACATGACTTCCCTCCTCATATTATTAATCTCCTTCATAGTTACTTGAGTAACCGATTATTCTATGTAATTGTTAATGGAGCTAGGTCGTCCACTAAAACGTGTTTAGCTGGGGTCCCGCAAGGAAGTATCTTAGGTCCCTTTTTATTTACGTTATTTCTATCTGATTTTCCCGAGCCGAGGGAGGTGCAGGCCGCGCTGTACGCCGATGATACGGCACTTTACTGCAGTAGTTCTTATATACCAAATGCAATTACAAACAAGCTGCAAGCGGGACTTAATTGCGTTTTGCGTTATTTTAAAAAATGGCAAATAGACATAAACCCGAGTAAAACTGAAGCCGTATTTTTCACTCGCAGACGGGCTGCTCGCGGAAATAAAAATTAATTCCAAAATAATTAGCTGGTCGAATCACGTGCGCTATCTTGGAGTTATACTAGACAAAAGGTTGAACTACTCGGAGCATATAAATCAGGTGTGTTCATAAAAGCTAATAAAAGAATTTCTACCATATATCATCCATTATTCAATCGAAAGTCGTTTCTTAGCATTAATAACAAACTAATTCTATACAAAACATTAATTCGTGTCCTATAATAGTTTGCTATTCATGTCCAGTGTGGAGTTCAGTTTCTAATGCTAGCTATAGTAAGCTGCAGTTATTGCAAAGCATCTGGTTTAAGATGTGTATTAAATGTCCCCAGGATACTCTAAAATTGTAAATATGCATCTGACCTTAGGACTACTACCTTTTATTAGAGACTACGTATTAGATTTAACAGGTAAATTCTGCGAGAAGTGTTTACAGCATGAAAATGAGTTAATCTCTGCAATTGGTAATTATGATTCTACGCAACTCGAGTTCATGTACACCAGATACAAGCACAGACGGCTTAAACACAATATACACTGTAGTATTAGTTATATTGTTATAGCGTTTAAGTTTCTTTACTTATCACAATTGTAAATCTTATTTTGACATGTATTATTTTTATCTATTTATTTATTTATTCATTTTTTTTTTTTCTTCTTTTCTTTTCTCGTCCGGGATGCGCGGTTTTTTTTTAATTACTTTTTTACCTGTTGTTACAATTTAAGCTGTAATTTATCATGTCTATGCATTGCTTTTTCATCTCAACTTCAAGTCGTGCGGTAAGCTATAGTTGGCGGTACGCAATTATAAGTTCTAATATTATTTTTTTTTCATGTTGTTCCTCGATTGTTTTTTTCAATAAAACTTCTTTCTTCTTCTTCTTGCTAAGGTTTTAATTTTTTTATAGGATTAATGTAGAGTAAACTATATTTGTGTTTAAGGTACGTTTTGGAATTTCAGATTTATGAATTTCACGTACTACTACATATGTGTTCTATAATTTTTTTACGGTGTTTGTTGTAGTTCCAGAGCGGTACTTTTAAACTACTTGAAAGCTCATTATATACCTTGCAACCCATATACACAGCCTGTATTCTAGTGTGGTTTAAAGAAATTTGGTAATTGAAGTGATTCAGAATGTGCATTTCTTGTAATATGGTTTAGAACTGAGATTTGGAATTTATTTTTATTCTTAAATACAAAGTTTGAGAGTTCAACTTGATATAGTTGGTTTGGTGGTAATATCTTGGGGGTTGGTTGAATTTGTAGCATTATTGCCAATTGTACGGAAAACTGAATAAATATAATCTTTGCATGTGTTTAGTAGTGAAATATTGGGAGAGGTAGTAGAATAGATAGTTTAACTTTCTAAGGTTTTTGCTCATATAATTTGTACGTAGGTCCCATGACATATATAGTATCTGCGTATACATGAATGATTTCGTTATTTTAGAACTAAGTATTCGAAATTACCGAAATAACATTTGGCAATGATAATGATAATCAAAAGTAAGTGAATTCGTGAATATGGTAGTTTGACGAGTTTTAACGAAGTTTAATGCATACCAAGCTGAAGCTCTGAGTAGGTCTCGAAAAGTAATTTTTTGTAAACCACTATGACGGTATGCGGGTGATGATGGTCTGTTTGGTGTAAATTGCTCGCTTTCATGTTTTGTTCGCCACACATTCTGTCCGCTTTTAGCAAGCTGCATACGCCACACTGCACATTTTTCGCCGCGAAACTCTAATTACGTTACCGCTATTTCCTCATATTGAAATGACGTTCACAACCGAACTTGTAAATACGCTGGGCGAAATATAACGAAAATGTGACAAATGGAAAGTGATAAAGAAAATCGGTAGCACAGCGAACCAGCAATAATTATTAGATTGACAATTCAAGGAAATTTATTAATGTGACCGGACGTATTCACTTTTAAATAGATTTAATTTTAGATCTCTTCTACACTTTTCTTTTAATTTTTTTTTCGTACAATCTGCCTGGAGATATAATCGGTAGCAGCACAAATAATAAATAGAAAATAAACATGGATAGCCACCTATTGCTAACTAATCCTAACGGGATGCACGATTGATTAATCAGTAATAGTTGTTACCTATGCTGTAAGTGCATCCGCTAAATCTTTTAAAGGGTGATCCTGCTTTAGAAGACCTAAAAATGCTCTTTTTTGAGGATTTTTTTTTTTTTCGGGGGGGGGAGAAAAAAACAACCTAGCCCAGTGAACTTTGGGGTATATTTTCTTAGAATTTTTATTAAGTAGATCTAATAATAAACTTCAGAGCAATGAACCTTTTGCTATAACGTCTTACTACTGCAGTAGTTTGCGATTGACGGGAAAGATGCAGTTTGTAATTTTTGTACGAAACATAAAAACCAAATATATGTCCAATTATCATATATATTTTTCTTCTGAATGAAGAAAAAAAAAAATTAAAAAAAATTAGGAAATTGTGTGACTTTTTCGGACTTGAAAAGAAAAAAGTGTTTTTTCAACAAAGAAAAAATGACTTTATGTTGTGTAAAAGTGGCGTTGGTGATCGTATTTCGAGCTAAATCAATTTCAACATTTTTCTGGCTTGTCCCCTACTGCCGTCAGTGCTAATAAACTTAATAGATGTTGAACTTCTACCTCAGAACTCTTAACATCAGTGTTCTACTTGCGCTTGCAAATAATGTAACCATGAATAAAAATCGACCTCATATACTTGGGAAAATGTCAGCGTTTGTAAAGTTTCATAATGTATTAAATGAAACGGCACTCTGGATGAATAAATAGAAAACTTTTTAATCCGTAGGTAACTTGATCCTGTTTTATTGCATTAAAACATTTTTAGTTTGATATTTTACTATTACCATTTTATTTTACTTTTATAAACAATGCCTACTTTAGAAGCTAGAGGACCAATTCGATTTTTAAATTCGGGCTTGGTAAACTTGGAAGCGACTTGAGTCGAGAACAGAATAAATCTTAAACTGGCGAATTTCGCTCTCTAGTGGCAGAATATAGATGTAACAGATGAAGAAAAGGAGAAACAGAATATACTTTATAATCTAATCACGATGCCGTGGTGGATTCCACACATAACTAAAATATTACTTTAAAAACAGACGGAAAAATAAAGTAATGTTACTTAATAGAAAATTTACAGCTAAAATACCAATTGCTGAGAACAGCATTACAAATTAATAAACCACAAACTTATACAACTAGAATAATATCCCGAAACTATAGTAAAGTAATTGTGCGATGAAGTATAGATGTGTTAGACAAAACCAAAAGGATCAGATTTACTATATCATCGTCGTGAGGTATTAGAAGACGCTTAAATGTCAAGAAAGAAACATTTACCATAGGCCGGAAGGAAATTTATAGATAGAACTTTAGCACGAACGTTTAAATAGAAACTCCCGTCGTAACGCATTAAGAAAAATATCTTACAAGCTTGTCAGAGTACTACAAATATATCAAAAAAAAAAAACAATGAAAGCGTAATATGCATGTATAATAAGAAACATATAGATCGCGAATATTTTTTATGGCTTTGCCTTTTATACTGAAATATACATTATTAGTGAATTAGCGCTGTTCAAAATCAATAATATTGTTATATAAGAGAATCAGTAGCTTCAGCCGCTCGATCTGTTGCACACTTTTTATATCAATTACCATTAAGGTAAGCGAATAAAAGAATTTTGGTAACCATCGAATAATCTATGACACCTAACGGGTATCAAGGCTCTCTTGTCCGGCCAATTCAATAATGGATGTTCTACGTGTAAAAGTGCTTTGTTAAGGTCGGTACTGAGATAGTCGTATTCATTTTTGCAACAACCGTGAGGGATATAGTTCTAAACGTAAGCGAAAGTATAGATAAGTTTTTTTGTAAGCTCTATTTACTGAACCATAAGTAGAATTAGACGCCTACAATGAACAGAGAAAATACAGTTCAGAATTTATTATCTGAATGATGGTAACCCTTTTTCTGGCATTTGAACAATTACAAAACGGAGAAGGGCAATGAGGCGCAAAAACGTGTGCGTAAAGTATGGTTGTGCGGTGTACATTTAATGTTTATTGCGGAGAAGTCGGTTAGTTTTTATTAAAAAATGAAATATTATTCGACGAAAACGGATTGGGCTTGAAATAGTTAACAGATGTTCGTGCGGTAATTGAAGTACAAGATGTATAATTTTACTTTTGTAAGTGTTCAACGAAATTTGTAAATCCAAGGGTTCTACACAGATTCGTTATTATGGTAATCGAAATGGGAGGGTTGTTATTCAAATCTAAATTGAAGTTTTCCAAATAAATTCGATAAACTCTTATGCTAATATTAAAAACAGATTACCAAACAATTTTCGAATTAAGGTCTGCAAAAGAGTTCGTAACAATCTCACAAAAGTATCTGGGAATGCAACAGTAGATACTTCCTCAGTGGTGATTTTTTTAAAAATTTCCAACGAACAAAACATGTGTTCATGTTAAACTAAAAGTAATGAAATGACGATTATTAAACTAATTTAAAATTCAAAATGAGTAGTTTAGTCATTTTTAATCTTGAATTACTTTAATAACAATCAAATGTTTTTTAATATTGTATCGCGCAATAATATTTTAACCGCTAACGTTCAGTTTTTAACGTCGTCAAATATACATGCTACGTCGTGATCAGTTTTTAATTCTTTAGTGTAATCATTTGCGTGAGTTTTAAATAATTAACTGTTTCTAAAGTGGTCATTGATCAAACGATGAAAATGATAAATTTATTCAGTTAAATTACTTCAATTATGAAAATGTATAACAAAATTACACGCATATATTTTCATATAATTGCCCCCGTATTATATGCGTAAACCGACGATCGGAAAAATAATTAATTTCATTACCCGCTTGTTTTATAAATATTCGCGGTATCCGATTTATGAACTAGATTACGACTACAAAATTTGAAATTAATTTTTTTCTTTATAAAGAAAAACGTTTTATTATAGTGTTATGCGTCTAATATATTTAAAAAAAAAAGGCAAAAAAACATTAAAACAAATTATAAATTTACAATAAATACGACTAATTTGAAGTAAAAAAACAACTTTGCGTAAAACGAATAGATTTTTTTTTTTTTTTTGCAATTTTGCAACTAGCTCTGGGCTATCTAGCAATTTTATTAACATAGTATGGATGATTTGTGGAGCTCCTTATCCAGCAACAAGGATTTCCGCTACCTGTATTTTAATACTTTTTAATTATCACTGTTCATTTATAATAAATCTTTCGGATTTTTTAATCGTCTGAATAGAAATGGTACACTAATATTAAATTTATGAAAAGTCGATATTTCGATAGGCTTAATGTAAACAAAATCGGCAATTTAAATAAATTATAAATTTATAATAATAATTATTTACACTGTTATATTTTGAAACGGATTACCAGTTAGCTTCTCGAAGGTGAAAGTTATTGTAACCACCTCAAAAATCAAAATCAAAAATCAAAATCAAAAATCAAAATCAAAAATTTTTCTAGTAAATTTAATTTTTAAGTATGAGTAATCTTCCCGAAAAATTATTAAATAATTGCCTAATGCAAGTGTGTGTAAGAAAATGTATATATACATATATATATATGAATACACCTCTATACATATGATTAGTCATAGGTAGAATTTTGACAGACCTGCGCTTGAACTAATTATATGTTGCTCTATTTTGATGCATATCGCAACCATTAGATTTTGAATCAATTTTTTACTCGGGGTTTTTCAAAGAAAATACGAAAAAAAAAAAAATAGATATATAGTTGATGCTAAAAAACCCCAATTAGAATACAAAGAAGCTGAATGTAAATATTGCAGCGTCTTTATTAAAAGCTGTTTTTTATTCTTCAATTTGAAATAACTGAATTAATTAATGTACATATGTATTCGAAAGTTCACATTATATGAATTTTTAGTCGAATTGCCGTAATACTATGCTTTTTTCAACGAGAAACTTGATTAAAAATTACGCAGAATACTCCTTCGGTATACACACAAATTAATAAAAATATTCAAAATTACACATCGAGTACGAATATTTTAATAAAATTAGAAATATAATACATTTTGGAAGAGATCTTACTTCATACGAGAATAATAGATAATATGATAGGAAAATGGTAAATTTAAACCTAAAGTTTAAAATGTACCATACTCGTACGGAACATATAAAAAGAGTACTTCAAAATGAAAGCTACGAAGAACACAGTTGAGACAGCTCATAAAAATGACAGTATTGAATGCCCACGTTTGTTCGAAATTTTAATTACGTGCGAATAGGGCCAAACCGTTTACAACGAGACGCACTGAATAACACACACACTACAGTAACCAATTTTGTTATAACTATTGTTCGGGTACGTGCAAAGTTGACATTTCTTTTTGGCCATCTAAACAAGCCAAATGCACAATTCGTTGCTATTATTATATATTTACAGTTTATTTGTGTGAGATTACCGAATTTATTTGCAACATTCAAAGTATCGAAATATTAGCTTTTGTGTGTACTTTGTTCTTTTGTTACTTTCTCATAAAATGCAAATCTACACGTCGGTATATTTGTTACTTATTTAAATACGGGATGATATTCTAATTTAGTGGGAAGTATAAAAAAAAGACAAAAAAAAACAATATGCAGATTATTAACTTTTGGTAATGCATTCGAAATTAGGCCAGGTGACGTAGTGTAGTGTTTCGTTCGGGTATGGTTCGAATCCCGCTGTTGCACATTGTCACTTCAAAAAATTTCACTTACGCTGGGTTAATGTCTATAGTTGACGCGCCAATAAAAAAAAACAAAAAACAAAAAAAAAACCATTCAAATTGACCTAACCGAATATATCAACACACACATTTCACAAATATATAAAAGCATTTTCGAATTTTTTAAATTGTCGAACAATTTTGTATTTTTGATATATTTAATCCTACCTTGAAGTGGTGAAGGAGTTTGCGTATCATGATGACACAGGAAGCTATGCCGGCGGTAGTATGTTCTACCGGAAGGGCCTCCAAGCCGAACAGGTTTAAGTAGAATGGTCAGCAGACAAAGGATCTAATGGGGCGCGACTGCACCTCATGTTAGAGACGGCTTCATGATAACGCTTGTTCGCCAGGTTAGAAGCGAAGTCTTTTAAAATAAAAACAGGACCAAGACAAGGAGATAGACCTTCTCCGGTACTTTTTAATTGTGCACTCGGAAAGGTCATTGGAGGTGGAGCAAAGAATCTACAAGACCTTGCGAAGCCAATTAACATTTGAAAGAGGGAAAGATTTTTATAAATAGACCGTTTAGCTTACGCGGATGACAATCCTAACGGATAACTTCAGCGACGCAGTAAAACAAATAGACAATCTAAAAGAGGTGGCTGAAAAAGTAGATCTGCAAATTTCATTTGATAAAATACAGTACATGACTGATGTAGTACAGTCACCAAATCTGACGAAAACTAAATACGGCAAGATACAAAAAAAATTTTAAATTCAAGTACTTTGGAGAAATAATGCAACTAAATGGCCAGCAGACAAGCAAATAAAGTCAAAGCAAGAAACATGTATGATAAAATTTCACTATCAATCAGTGAAAAAATTAGACACTATAACGCAGTCGTAAAACCGGAAAGTTTATATATTTCGAAATGCCGAGCACCGAACACGGCTAAACAAATACAAGAAATAGAAAAGAAACAAAGGAAAACAGGAAAAGAGCAATAAACACATTACAGAAATGGGAAAAGAGGAAATCACGGATAGAAGTACATTCCAAAGAAAGATGCAGCAATTACAAACATACGAAGAAAGGAACAAAAAGAAGACTGGAACGACAAATGGAAGATTAAACATCGAGAATTAATGAAGAAATACCGAAGAGAGCGAAAGAAGAAATGGCGATGTGCGTTCTTACGCGTGTTCGATAGCTGGCCAAAATCGAAAAAAAAAAAAAAAACCAAAAAAAGTAGCGAAGAAAAATATCGAAAATAAAAAAAGCATCGTCATATTCCTTTCGAATAGTGGCTAGCGGTTTTGCAAATCGGAATTCAAATGTTGCGACATGATGGATCGGATACTTTTTATCGGCAAGTCATTATAAGCGAAAGAAAAAACATCGCGGCTACAATTTTCATATCGATGTATTTATTATCGATTTTACATTTTTGCTTTTTATTTATATCTAATTCGATAACTTTTTACATTAGAACGGACATTAATGAGATTTTTAATATTTTGCGTTTTAAACTAATTTCATTTTATTCACCGTCATTATGTTTTTTCATTAAGTTTGAAAGAAAAATTTTACATTAACGAAACTTACTTTGTATTAGCAAAATTGATTTTTAATTATAACGAACGTAACACGGCTAATCTGCAACACTTAACTGTTCCGATTTCAGTGGCACTTAGTTTTTTTTTTAACCAATTAAGAATTTTAGATAATTTTAAATTCATTAACATGAAGTTCACTGAAAAAAAGACCTAACCAAAAATCTATTGCTTCGAAATTTTAATCTAGCGGCACTCGGAAAATAACAAAACGACTATGTAAACGGTTATACAAACGGTCATACTAATCGTGCGTTGTCCCAGCTCTCTTTCAGCTACTCTCTCTTCCGCTAGTTGATATACAAGGTGGATAAAACTTGTACTAATTCGTTAAATATAGATCTCTTTATCGTCATATGTCGCGATGGTGTTCTATCGCAAATCCGAATAGCTGGAATGCCGATCCTATTTTGTCTGCAATACGCACTATCCAGTTTTCAATAATAATTAATAAAATACAATAGAAAACGAAAAAAGAAAAACGTATTTAAAGTTTGGTCAAGCGAATTGCCGAGTATTCAGTGGTCTTAGTCGCCACCAACTTATTTGAATATAAATTATCACAAAATACTGACTTATCATAATAGAAATACATCGGAACGCAATTAACCTGTGATACAGAGAAACATTTGGGCAGCTCGCTCAGGCGTTAAACTTTATTATTATTATTATTATTATTATTATTATTACTATTATTATTATTATTACTATTATTATTATTATTACTATTATTATTATTATTACTATTATTATTATTATTACTATTATTATTATTATTATTATTATTATTGTTTGTTGTTTGTTTTATTTATAAAAAATTTAATTTTCATCTGATTTTGATTTGATGTATTTTAAAATTTACAAAAAAAAGAAAAAAACCTTTACACAAAATACCCCTTTCACATCTACATAAAGGTACATTATTAGTGGAGTAAGGGATGGTTTAAGTTTTAATATTAAATTTAAAAAGTCGCTCTTAGTCATCGTCAATTTCACTCTATTATTTTCCATTTTTTACTCCCTTCGCCGCGGAATTACAAAGAGGAAAACGACAGAGGCACGAAGAAAGATGAAAAGTTAAAAGTAAGTAATAATATTGCAAACAAGAACAGCGGTTAGTAATGATATTGAAAAATAGACTGAAGGCCCGGACGAAAATACGGTAGCCGCTACGGTGGTGTTTAAGCCGACCTCAACACACGAACAAGAGAGCAAAAAGCGGCACTTTAACTTATAATAACGAACGATGGAAGGAACATAAGGAGGATCAAATTTTTTACGGCTGACGAATTCAGAAATTTATTGGTTTTCTCGTACGGAAGGTTGCAAGTAGAGCGGGGTGGACTTTGTACTTTGTGTACAGCTAACCAGTGAGCGACCGCAACCGGGCTTGCTAAGCGGCTTTAAGTTTCGAACTTTTATGGATCAAACATTTTTCTCTACAGATATCACCAGATGTCTTGAATGATTCTCCTGCAGGTGTAGGATATATCTTTTTCCTCAATCAACTTACCCTATATTAGGCTCGCTGCTTCGGCAGTGTTTCTTTTGCCGGCGCTTCCCGGAAAAACTGAAGCCTATTTCTCCGGTAACTCTGATTTTTATTTTAAAAAATCGCGCACATACGTTTCCGGTAATGTTTTAAATATTTTCAAAGCATACGGGCACTACTTTATCTTTAAAGCACGAATCACAGAGAACTTTTAAAGAGGATATTTATCTTTTAAACCGAATTATTTCGTTTCACCGAAGGAAACAAATTTCCCCCGCATAATTATCTCTACGGCATGCCGTCCGTTGAAGTTTACAGTCGAGAAGTTAGAATAGATGCACGAAAATTGCCCCCATTCCGCCATTCTACCGGATTGCTTTTCCTCCCCATTTTTATATTTGCATACCGTTAGAGTAAAATGAAAAAAAAGAGGCGTTATAATTAGTTACGACTGTATACATATTTCTATTATCTATTATAATGACGAAATGCATTACAACTCACATACATGTGTATATGGAGAAACTTTAAAATATTACATTATACCGACATGTTTCGGAGACAACAGCTCCCCCGACGTTCATGGTAATGCTTTTCCGTTACACATGTAATGGATGAAAAAAATGGATACTCTATTGGTAGTGATTAAAAAAGACGAAAATGGAGAACGGAAAAACTAGTTACAAGTCGTATTAAAAAGTCAAGTGTTATTCAGAAAGTGAGTAAATTTAAAAACTAGGTGATAAAATTAATACATCTACACGTTCTCGCTGAATTGGATCTAGTTTCCTCAAACTAGCAGTAGCTATTAATTTTTTTTTTTTTGTTTTTTCCATTTTTTTCCATTATTTTTTTTTTTTTTTTGTTAAGAACTTAGAACGGCCTTTGTTCAATAACAGGAAAAACTAAATTAGAAATTTCCATTGGTACTGTGCACTGGACGTTTCAAAATCCCAGACTGTCCTTAAATTTCTCTTTCTCAAATATAAAATTCTCACCGTGCTTAGGATATCGATATCAACCATAAGTTTTATATGAATCATTTATTATTTAACTGCGCAGGAAGTTAATAAAGCGGGATTTTTTAACAAACCTGACAATCCTTATTGCAATTATTATCTGCCTTAAGAGCCATTCTTTACATATCCTTAGTACGAGACAATAATAAATTCCTAATTATCTCTAATGCTAAGAGTCTTTTAAAAAAACTATCTCATATCTGTTTTTTTTCATCCTTCTTGTGATCCTATCATTCTTCGTATTCGCTCGATTATCCGTAATCTTTTCCAAACTTACCACATTCAGATTGAGTTCCTTTGGATTCCATATTGGTATAGAAGGAAATGAAGGAGTTGATCAGTTGTCTGGTGGTGCAGCTGTTAATGGACCCCCATTAATAAGTTCACTGCTAATAATTTACTTGTGCATTATCTAAAAAATTCCATTATAGGTTTTGGTCAGACTCATACATTTCCTCCTTTTCTAACCAATTTTCCTCTTAAATTTTTCTATTTAGCCGTATCTTCCAGTTAATCCTTCGTTTCATGAATTTCCGCCTTTGCAGCGCTATTTTATTTCCTCCTAATGTCGGTTGCGCTCTTCGATCATAGTTTTTGCTTTCTTCATCTCGCTATCAATTTTCAGACTTTCCTTACTGTCCGCTACATCCTCCAAATGATATCTACGAATGTAATTCTAACCACATTCTTTTCGAATGTTCTGTCGTCTGAACGTTTACTTCTCTACTCCCAACACTTTTGAGACACATAATATGTATTCCTGCTGCCTATAGTGCTGCATCTGTTCTCTCCTTTCCTTCGTTGTCGATCCCCTTGCATCCTTCATTGATGCGATATCTGGCCGCATACGAATTTAAATAATTAATTCAGCAATACTGTTCTTTCTTGTCGAACATGGGTCAATGCTCTTTGTTAGCGAGCCCAAAAAAAAAAAAAACAAAAAAAACAACAAAGGAGTCGAGGCTATATTTGGGTTTATTTTTAAAAACAGCATTCTGATTTAATCGCTTCTTCAGATATTATTATTTTTTTGTTATTTAGTTGTTTTATCTTAGCATCTGTTGGTCAAGTGTTCCAGTTGTAAAAAAAAAAGTAACCGATTGTTTTTCGACAGCTTTTGTGATCTTTGTGGTGTATTATTAAGAACACCTGTTTTTCCTCAGTTGTTCCTTTCCTCCCTATCGGCAGACTGCGTTTTCCCATTCCATCGAATTTTTTATCTTAACCTAGAAGGATATCTTCAGTCTCCAGCCTCGTATTTCCAAGCTCTTCCTCTTCTTTCCTCCCAGATAGATTTCTTTTAATAGCTGACCGTGAAAGTGCCTTGGAGGCGATTTCTTCCACCTTACCGTTGTCCTCTTTTGAACTTTTTTTTTCTTCTTATTCGCAACCTTATTCGTGAATTATTCCTGTTCCGTTCCAACCAAATAGATCAATTCTGATTTCCTAGCCATGCTAGAATTAAGAGAAAAATAAGGTGGCTGATTCTTTGGCTCGCCTAGAGGCTTCCAATGAGCATCCCCTTTATTAATTCCCTGCTCACACTATTAATCATATTTCTAGTCACCTTAGATTAAAGAATGATATTTATTTTTTCCTTTTTTCCAATTCGAATATTCCTTTTATCTTTTCCTCTAAACCTTACCTTATCTCACCTCCAGTTGGTTGGACAAGTTTCCTTATCTTTGCCGTCCCTTGATCACTGTCATATGTCGCCTTTATTTCGGTCATAGCTTTCTCCCTTTGTCAATTTTTCATTTTTCCCTCGTCTTTTCCTCGCGGTGTCCTCTTCACCCAGAAGATTCCTTTTTTCTGTGCGATGTCAATCATGTTTTCTTCGAATGTTTCCTACTTTCTTCAGAACGTTCTCTCTTTTCTATTGTCAGCTTTTGGATCTTGGCCCTCCTACACTCCACACAATGACTCTTATATTCTCTAATTTCCTTCCTTGTTCCTATTCTAACTTCTTTCATTCATTCTATCTCGCACCAGGTTAAAATCTGATGTGTTATGCTCCTTTTGAGCTATTATTTTGATTCCTTGGTTGATTTTGCTCTTCATTAGCTCATCCAATAAAAAAATTTCTATGTCAGTATAATCTGATTTATAGTTCATATTTAGACACTCACGTTTTTCGGAACTGATTTTTGAAAAATAAAGTATGAAAAAAAAAAAAAAAACAAACCTTCGCACCAACGAAGCAATAATTACGCTAATACGAAATTTAAAGGAGGAATCATTCATATCGATATAACTGATTATGTTAGCTGTAATTAGACAAAACTATAGTTTAGCTAGAACAAGTCCATCATAATCTTCGATGTATCTAGTAATAGGCCCGTTCGGTACTTCATTTTATAGCGGATCGAAATTAAATGTCGCAAGATAGAAGGGGCCGACTGAGCTGGAAAATCCATAGTACAGTTAACGAGTGGGGACCCAAAAAAAGATTTATAAGTACGAGAAGAGGGTTGAAATGAACGATCGAATTGAGAAGTATGCCATTAGCAAAATGAGAAGGAAGAGGAGAAATAACTCAAAGAATATCTTCAAAGTCAGAAAGTATGAGAAGAATCCACTGTTGTAGTGATGAAGAAGATAGCGCGCGTAAAGTGGAGATTATTTCAGAAAATGGAATAAATGGAAAGGAGTTAGGAAGATGATATGAAGTGGAGATATAGGATGCACCATCCCAGCGCCAATATTTATGGAGAATTTTAATGTTATTCGCTCGGCCTAATAGTGTTTCAAATGAAAGTCGTAATAATGCGGAATTGGTTCAAAATCATATTTGTATAGTATTTTTTTCATAGTATATATACGATTTATAGTGACCATATCTTTTCGAAAACCAGCTTGTTCCTTCGGCTGAAATCTGTCTCTAACTGTTCGTTTATCCTAGGCGGCTGATTCCTTGGCTCGCTCAGGAGTTTCCAACGGACATCCTCTTCATAAATTTTCCGCTCACAATATTAATCATATTTCCAGACAGTTCCATATTACATTATGGAAAGATATTTATTTTTCTCTTTTCTCAAATCCGAATTCCTTTTTTATCTTTCCGTTCAGCCCTTACCTTCTTTGACCAGATGGTTCGACATGTTTCCTCCCCTTTGTCGTCTCCTGATCACCATTATATGTGGTCTTCGTTTCGGTCATACCTTTCTGCCACTTTTTCGGTTTTCCCTCGTCTCTTATCCGCGGTGCCCTCTTCACCCAGAGGATTCGTTTTTTCTGTGTGATATTCTTCGAATGTTCCTCACTCTCTTCAGAACGTTCTCTCTTCTATTCTCGGCTTTTGGATCTTCGTCTTCCTACTCCATACAATGACTCTTATGTTCTCTCATTTCCTTCCTTGTCAGTTATTCCTATTGTAGCTTCTTTTATTCATTCGATCTCACACCAGATTGAAATCTAATATGTTATTCTCCTTTTGAGCTATTACTTAGATTCCTTGGCCGATTGGGCTGTTGCTCTTCCTTGGCGTACCCAAAAAAAAAAAAAAAATCCTTCTTGTAATGATTTTTGCTTAAAATTTTGTAGGTGCTTGAAATGGTAGCGCGGTAGCCTAATGGTTAAGGCGCTTGGCTATTAAACCAAAGATCAGGGGTTCGAGACTTGTCTCGTTCCGGGAAATTTATTAATTACATAAAATTACTTAACCATGCCGAATTATATTTCATAAATAAACATAAAGATATTTTAATTAATAATAATATACCGACCGATATAATCCCTTAAGAATAAAATTATGATAACATTAATTTATATTTAAAAAAGAAAAAGATAAAAAAAAATAAAAAATAAAATGTTAAATTATTTATATTTTAACAACGTTTATATTCATTGTTTTACTTAATTATTTTCCGATATATCGACTTATACATGTCTGTCATTCTTTGTTTGTTTAGTTTTAAATTGTTCATGTTACACCATGATGATGTAGTTACTATTACGAAACATGTCGGTGTTATTTTATTTTCATAAATATTAAAGTGTAATTTCTGCTGTGTTTAGTTACTGTTATTTAATATAAAATCACCCCACAGTCCCAGATTCTAAAAGTGCCCTTCTTCCTTTTCTGATTATATAATAATTCTTCTCACACAGCCACGAATTTTTCCTTTTTTATTTCGTCCAAACTGATGCCTTTCCAGCGGATAAGACCGGTTCCTTCATTTCTCTAAAGACAGATTTTCAAGCACGTTCCCACCTCGCAATATTGATAAATAATATTCCTTATTTTCTCATTAGAGTTAGCTCCTTTTGTCTTGTATATCTACCAAAAAGTGGTGAAAGAAACTTCGTTCCTACCGGGTGTCCTCCTCTAGACACCACTTCACTTTTTTTACCTACACCTACGCCATTCTCTATTTTTCACTGTGCTCGTACACTCATTTTATTTGTGACGCTGATCCTGAGTGTTTGACTTTTTCGAATAAATAATAGTTCTTTTATTTTGCTCTATTAAAATTATTCGGCATCTCCACACAGGCACTTATTGCTTCATTCCCTTCAGTTTCTGTTATTCCAGCACTGAGATTGTTTCCATTTTCTGTCCTTAAACGGATTTTAAAAATTCCATTTTCAGTCTGATGTGAACCCGATAAAATTATAATTTAAATTTAAAAGAACTAAAAATTAATATTTCTATGGGTTAACAGCACGACTAACTGGCTAAATGGCAAGCACTTTACCACCAAAAAAAAAAAAAAAAAAAAAAAAAAAAAACCAATACGAAAACAAAAAAAAATCATAATAACAACTGAAATTAGTATTTTCAGTTATTGCCTTCCCTCGTCTTCTCATCTACTATTGTCATGCACTTTATTCTCATTTCACAATTGCTCGCGTGTGACGATAAATTTGAGAGCACATAAAGAAACAGACTGTGTATTTCTTTTTTTTTTTTTTGTTTTCCAAATCAGCTTCGGATTTTGCTATTATTCAAGTCCAAATTCACTTTCTGATTTTTTAATTATAGTTGAATTTAGAAAATTGCGGAAAATTTTCGCGAACGTTAGAAATGATATCTTCACGGTTTTTTAAAATTATTTTCTTTTTTATATAATATAGAGTCATTAATTGGATTTATCTGCTCATGAAGGAGAGGAAGAATCCTTTTTGATTCAATCAGATATTTATAGCTCATAGGCTGAAGAAAAGAATATTTGAATAGTCAAAAATTTTTGGGCAAGGGCTTGAAGAAGACGTAATTACAATGACCATAACGAGTTGAAGAAACAGGAACAAATCAAAAGCACAAAAATCAGTAGCTAAGTAAAATTGAAGGAGAAAAGGTATGCAAGGTAGCACAGACGGACAGAAGGAAAGACAAATTGGTGAAAATAGTAATTAAGTGATGAAAAGATATTAAAGAGCCGAATTCCATTAACGTGAAAAGAAAACAGTGGTGCGAACCAAGCATAAAATTGCTTCTTAAAATATTTATTGGCTTAAGAAAGCGTATAAATGATCTGTATGTTTTTGTTTTCTTTTTTTTTACCCGTTCAACAGTGTATATTCCAAAGTTCTTTATTCATTTTATATTTATGCAAATCTTAACTCACCGTACCCTTTAATGCCTTTAGTATCAACGACCTGTTTTTAATCTTATTAAATAGCAAATTTAATCTCGTGCCAAAGCCCTTTGGGGATTTTACAAAAATATTTTTCGCAACTGTTAGAAATATTTTTAAATTTACTTTCGCACTGAAAGGAACTGTTGTTCTCAATTCACTTTAAGAAAAAAAAAAAAAAAAAAAAATATATATATTTATATAGTATATATTAGGGGATTTCGCACCCTGCTTGCTTCGCTTGTCAATCCCCAAAGGAACTTCTACGGTTATGTAAATTATCGCACAAATTGTTGGTTGGCGTCACTGAGGCGCAATGCGGACGAAGCGCGCAGGAATTTTCAAATATTATTCGACTGTTCCAAATTTTTAATTATTTTTGATTATTTCATTGATATTGAAATAATTAAAAAAAAAAAAATTTTAAATTTTTAAACTAACGACAAACTAATTTTTAATACGGAAATTGAATTCTTATTGCGACGAGTTTTGTTTTCGCGTTCTATTGTTGCGAGATTTATCTCTGATAACCGATTTTATTTCGTGATTAATTTCCCGCGGCTGTTTCAATTATTGCGCTGATCGTCTAAATACCGCGATAGTGCTAGTGCGATAAGTTCAACAATGTCTCAGTCCGGACCCCCGCCGCTGCGGCGGGGCAACCACAACGCAGCCAGCAAAGCAGTACCGCCAACTACAACCGCAGGTACGAGTGCGAAACTAATACATCCGACAAGTAAACAGCCAACAACTACGACAAAGATACAACCCTCTTCCCAGCGCGGTTCGCCTACAGAAGCTGCCGGTAAGATCGTTTCAAGTAATAACCAAAATACCAACACAACAACACACTCACTCGCAGAAGATAACAAACAATTAACATCGCCTGATAATAAAAATATAACGAATAATATCAATGAAACAAGTCCGTTTAATATTGAACAAAATCTAAACTCTAATCAACTTCCGTACGAACACAACTCTCATTTAAACGAATCGAATATAAAAACGTCTTTTGCGGAGAAAGCAAAATCTACCACTAAAAATAAAATATCTCCGTTAAACGATCTGACAAACTACCCAAGCGACCAGCAAGGGCTTATGTTCCCCTATATCTCACCCCTGACGATCTATGATTATTTAGAGTCTTTAAAAAATCAAGTTGGAGGGGCCCTCAATATCACTGCAGCAGGACGAATTTCCCAAAACAGATTAATAATATTCTTAAAAACACAGAGCATTACGGATAATTTTTTCGCTAATGGCGGAGAAATAAACGTAGGCTCTCAAGTAATTCAAGCGAAGAGATTGCGTAATCCATCCAACAAATTAATTTTGTCGAATGTGTCCGCAACCATCCCTAATAATGTAATAATTTCGTACTTAAACACAATACTACAATTGAAACTGCTCTCACCGATCTCAATACTCCGGTTAAACCCATCCAATGCCGAATTTGGACATATAATTAGTTTCCGACGTCAAGTCTACATAGAGCAAGTAAACTGTGAAATTATTCCTGAATACGTGGACATGAGACATGGTGATCGAGAACACCGTTTATACTTACAACTGGAGAACCATATATGTAAAAATTGCAATGGAAAATCGAAGAAGTCAAAACAAGTAACTATCGAAAATCGACCGACCGATCTCACAAATGAACAGACTGCTAAACAAAAAGAAACTACAATAAAGATTCCCGCTCCTACTCTCTTAACGTGTGCATCGAATGATGAAATAGAGACTGAACAGCCATCGTGTACCATAAAACGCCCCCACCCGACTACACCTGACGAACTGGAAAATAATTACGATCACCCGTTAAGCATAAAACCTGCGACGAAGAAAATAAATCTGATCTCCCTTAGCCAAGAAGCCGAACAGTTATCAAATGACATTAAAGAAGAAAACAATCATATTAAAAAAGATGAAGACCAAAGTCTAAGTACAGACCAACCAGAACAGGCATCCCAACCTAAGACAAAACATATGGAAAAACTTCAGACGAGTAGTAAGCCTAAGTGTAATGTGAGTAAGACAGACCAAGTCGACACGGAGCATAATACCCGAACTAAAGTGAATCAAAAAAAGCAATTACATAATGACCTTGAAAGCATATTAGAACGTGCAAAACCATTCATTACAGAAAATCAACCATCATTAACCATGGGATATGAGGAGTTTAAGAACTTTATCAACAATATCATCAATAATACTGATTACATTAACTTTGCATCTGATTACACAGAGGATAAAGAGGGGCTGATACATACAATTATGACAATAAAGCCATATCTAAATGGGAAAAGCATAAAAAATAGGTGCACGCGTATTATTAATAGGCTGTCGACTTCCCTAGAAGATTATTCAACCGACGAACAGAGTGAACCAAACTCAGTCTAAAAGTCCATGTTACCACCCAGATAAAAAATTTATACGACTAAGCTATAACAATGGCAAGCAAAAGAGCTATCATGCAGTGGAACTGCAGAGGTTATTACAACCAACTTGCTGAATTGCGACAGCTAATTTCGTACCACCTTCCATTAGTGATGTGTCTACAAGAGACCCACTTAAAACAGTCAAACAACCCCTCAATGAAAGACTATGTTATTTTCCGTCACGATAGCGAAGGAGGTCGTAGAGCAAGTGGAGGCGTAGCAACCCTTATTCATACGACAGTCCCAGCAAACCGCATCAACGTTAACACATCACTACAGTCGGTAGCAGTGTCCGTACACCTGCAACACATTTCCTCTTCCCCTATAACAATATGTAACTGCTACCTTCCCCCAAATGTCCCTATTGACCTAAAGGAACTACAGAATCTCTTAGTCCAGTTTCCGGCTCCAGTAATTCTACTTGGAGACTTCAACGCTCACTCCCCACTGTGGGGTGCACCATCAACAAACAGCCATGGCTCCATAATCAATAAACTGATATTATACAATGACCTAGTAATCCTTCCACCACCAGACTACACTTACCTCAGCGCTTCATACAATACATTTTCAACCATAGATCTAGCAATTGTTTCTCCATCCATTTTCCCAAAACTATGTTCCTCTGTGCTCCAAGACACTTGTTCAAGTGACCACTTCCCAATCATTATCCAGTCCATTTCTTCCCCGCCTATGCAATACTCTCCTCAAAAGATTCGTTATAAATTCCACAAAGCGGACTGGAAGTCTTATACTGAAAAAATTATTATTTCAAGTCAACCCTCATCAAACATAACAGCTAATATAACCACACTTACTAATGCTATATTTATGGCGGCTGACGCTTCAATTCCTAAATCTTTATCTCGCTGCTGTCCCCGAAGGGTCCCATGGTGGTGCAATGAAATAGCAGTCGCTATCCGCCAACGTAAAAGAGCATTAAGAAAATACAAATCAACAAAATCTTTGCCAGATCTCATCACATTCAAAAAATTTCGAGCTTCTGCTCGTATATTGATACGTAAAAAGAAGCAAGAATCCTGGTGTACCTTTATAACATCCATTTCCGAATCCTCTTCTAACCACAATGTATGGGCAAAAATAAAAAGTATAAACGGTGTTAATTCTAATCCCATCCCTGCATCACTCATCAGCAACGGCACAGTAATATCCAACCCGCAAGATATTGCTAACTCTTTTGCTCAGCATTACTATACAGAGTTCTCTTCCTGTTCCTATTCCTCCGCCTTTTTAAGTAAAAAATCCATACAAGAACGGACACCAATAAATTTTAATTCAATTTCTGTAAATCCATATAATTGCAACTTTACAATGTCAGAACTTAACTTCCAATTAAAATACCACTGTCCCAATAGTGCACCCGGACCCGATTCTATACATCCATTTATGCAAAAGTATCTTCCGATAAGTGCAAAAACCTTTTTACTCCACATTTATAATCAAATATGGACAACAGATAGTATCCCAGACTGTTGGAAGTTAGCCACAATAATTCCTATCCTAAAACCAAATAAAAGTCCCACACTTCCAGCGAATTATAGACCTATATCCCTCTTAAGTGTAATTTCCAAAGTGCTAGAAAAAATGGTAAACAGACGCCTTCTCTTTATCCTAGAGAAAAATAATATCCTTTCCTCGGTCCAAGCCGGAGGGCGTACAGCAAGGTCTGCAGTCGATCATTTACTAAGCCTCCAAAGGCAAATATTAACAAGCTTCCAAAATCAACAACACTTATATGCCATTTTTTTCGATCTTGAAAAAGCTTTCGATCGAGTATGGCGACATGGATTATTAAAGAAGCTAATGTCTGTCGGTATAACCGGTAATATAGGAAATTACATACAAAGTTTTTTGTATAACCGGACATTTAATGTGAGAATCGGTTCGTCGATATCACAAATCTTTCCATCAGAGAATGGAATCCCACAAGGCTCTGCCTTAAGCGCAACCTTGTTCATATTCTACATAAATGATATAACAGACTGCATTAAACCACCCGTTTCAGCCCGGCTGTTCATCGACGACCTAAACATATCCTTATCGTCTAATCTTCCACTTAACGCCCAAAACATACTCCAACAAACGATCCTTAAAATACAGTCCTGGTCCGATGACAATGGCATGACCTTCTCCTCCTCCAAAACTGTGTGCCTAGATTTCTTTAGAGGGCGTCAAATTACCCCAGGCATATCCTTAAATCTTTATAACTCACCAATTCCTTTTAAACCAAATGTCAAATTCCTTGGTCTTCTATTTGACCCAAAATTATCATGGCGTTCCCATGTGGCTAACTTGAGAACAGGATGTTTGAAGTCCATGGCTATTTTAAAGTACTTATCCAATAAAAAATACAATATCCCTCCGAAATTACTTCTTAGTATGTACAAAGCATTAATCTTATCCCGAATCAACTATGGGTGCCAGGTGTACTCATCTGCCAAACAAACCGTCCTAAATTCCTTAGATCCTATCCATCATACTGCCCTCAGAACAATTTTTGGTGTCCACAGGACTTCTCCTTCTCTTAGCATATGTGCCTTGTCTGGTGTCCCACCTCTTTTCTTCTACAGGAGTTACTATTCACAACTTGATGCCCTTACTCATCATATACGCAACCAGTTTCACTCTCCTTCCAACCATCCTCCTCCCTTGTGTTTCCCAAATGATCCATTACCAGGAGTCCTCGCATTCTTACGCCAAAGTAATATAAAATTTCCTATAATGCACCCAACTAATCTTATAGCACCATGGGACCACCTAGAAGTAGACATAAATATATCCCTACTTACCTATGCTCAAACAAACAGCTTACAAGATACACTCGAAAAAACAACGCAAACTATCGATAGGTATATCGACTATATACCAGCGTATACTGATGGTGCAAAGGCGGATACAGCATCACTCCAGGCGGCAGCAGCGTGTTCTTTTGAAGCGTTTGGCTCGGTCCAATCATTTCGACTAGGTGATTGGTGCACAATACTCGACGCTGAGTTATACGGTATCTTGTATTACCTACAGCATATCTACCTAGCTAACCCCCGCCCACAGAAAGTCCTCATAATTACAGATTCATTAGCATCTCTCTATTCTATACCCAACTCGCAACCAAAAGACCCACTGGTTTGTCAAATCCAACAGATCATGGTTGATCTCACGAAAGAAAATTGCAAGGTGTCATACTTATGGGTTCCTGGTCATACTGGGGTGCCTGGCAATGAAAGGGTGGACGTGGCTGCACGGGCAGCAACTTACTGTCCGGTGAGCCCAGATGCCGCCCAACCAGCATCGATAAAAAGACTACTCCAACATAAGTCTAAGCAGGAATGGAGGTCACACTGGGCCTCCCAAAACACCTTTTTAAGCACAATAAAAACATCAACGGAGCCTTGGTGGCCACCGGAGAATATGTCCCGGCGCGACTTTATAATAATTAATCGCTTAAGAATTGGGCACATATCCTTATCTCACGACTACGTGTTTCACAGGACTTCGCCTCCCAGAACCTGCCCTTTCTGCTCTCAACCGTGTTATCCCTCAGTTCAGCATATCCTTTCCGCGTGTACTAAATTTACAACATCCCGTTCATCATACAACCTTAATTTTTCTCTACAAAAGATCCTCGCCAATACTCCTGCAATGACCGTCCAAACCTTGGCATACATTAGAACAAACCAAATCGCTCCAGTTATTTAAACTTTGGTAATTACCGTATGCCGTAATGACCTATGCAGTTATACACGGCTCATGGTAAGGAAAAAAAAAAAAAAAAAAAAAAAAAAAAAAAAAAATACGGAAAAATTGCAACGCGCCCACAAAAAAAAAAAAAAAAAAAAAATTACAGCAATTCTACAGAAATTCTAATAAATCCAAAGGAATTTCAGGAATAGTGTAAAAAATATACATCAGCGGTTTGCCACTCGATAAAACCACACTTAGAGTAACGTAGGAAAATGAAAAACAACCATTTGTAATCGTCATGGGCGAATGAGCACAATCAAATTAAAATCGTGTCACTAAGAAGTTCTTACTGTTACAAATGGAACTACTAGTTGTCCCACGTCACTATTGACGTCATTATTTTTAATATTTAAATTAACCATTATACATTGTACCAATAAAAATTTTAATTTAATTTTTAATTTACTATAATTAAATTAACACAACATCGTATTAATATTCGTGATGTAATCTTCGTTCTTCCAATAATTTAATGTGTTTATAAAAACCGGAACGGAATACTACTTAAATGTCTTTTTAAACGAAAAAAATTTGAAAATGCAAAAAAACACAGAAGTATGATATATTATTAAAATAAATATATATATTTATATTGTATAAAATCAATTTTTTTTTTGTATTTTGCTGGAAAACTTTAAATACTTTGAGTGCAAAGTTAAAAACAAATTTTATCTGTAAGTTACGCGTGTTTTTTTGTTCTCTAATATATTTCATTATACGGATGTATGGTATTCAACTTTGGAGCTGTGCAAAGACATCCAATAATCGGTTAATTATTCAGCGCGCCCAAAACAAGTGCCTCCGAAACCCGTAATACACGCCTTCTGCCGAATTCTTCCTCTTCTGTTTACCTTACAGTATTACATGTAATATTTCATATTTTTCTGGATTTTGCATAATATGTGTACTCCAGTTTTTGTTGATTTACTGTATTTCAAGACCTACACTTGTTTTCCCATTCCATGAAGAACAGCGGTTTTTCTCATTTCATTTAACCATCTAATTTTGACTATATCCACATCTCAAACGAATGCATGCGTTTAGCTATTGTTTCCGTGATCGTTCATGCCTCCGTCCAATACAAAAAAATAATACATACATACCAACGAATCATTCTTAATTTCACCTTCAGTGTTAAGTCATGACCGCAAACAACCGTTCAATTTTACTATTTTATTCTGATTAGCAGATCCAAGTTATAGTTGATATTGGTTCTTAGGTGCGTTTTTTTTTTTTAGGTTCCCCATTCCGGATATAACCAGTGGGGCAAGTTTATTATTTTTTTTTTTTTGTAATCTGTGTACAATCTATTATAGTGTACTTATGAGCATAAGTTATAGTTACAAAGTCTTTGTGTGTAAGTGTAGTGTGTACTTAGTAATAAACACAGATTCTCTTTCATATAACATATAGGTTATGAGGAAATATAATATAGGTGTTAATTCATGTTTGCAAGGGTGATGTGTATACTTAGTCACGACTTGCCACTATGTTTGAGATATTAAGTTGCTTATAGTTAGTATAATGTTTGCTTTAATATTATAGTTATATTTATTGATATATACATACTTAATTATAACATTGCTTTTGGAAATTAAATACAAAAATTTTTTATATTTAGTTATATATATTATATTAAGTTAAGTAATATATTGAGTGAAATATTATAATTATTACAATGAAAGTATTCTGGTATAACATTTGTATTCCTTATTTATTAATCTATATTTTACATGTAAGAGGTTTGATCATATGACATATGAGTTAGTGATGATTTTTTTTTTTTTTTATTCATTGCATCATGAAAGAATTGAAGGAGGGTTTTCATATTGTTTTCATCAGTGCATAGGGGGGTGTTTGCGGTTATTTTATATTTTTCTCTGAGGTCTTTCATAGCTTCACATTGGAATATAAGGTGGTTAATGTCATCTAGGGTATTTATATTGCAATGCTGGCAGTTGGGTGTGTCTGCAAGTCTAAATCGATATAGGTATTCTCCTAAGTTGCCATGGCCTGACAATACTTGGGCGTTAAAGAATGTAATGTCTAGATTTTTCATTTTTAGCCTATCGTTTATGTTTGGGAAGAATGCAAAGGTCTTACGACCTGTGACTTCATTCTCCCATCTTAGTTGCCAAGCATTTACGAGTTGGTTAAAGACATATTTTTTTACCATCTTAATGGGTGGTGTATTCCCTAATTCTGTTAGGTTATTTGGATGTTCTAGGAGATCAAGGGATTTTACATTAGCCAGATTTTGTACTACTCTGTACTCTGAGATGATAGCTTTGCCAATGAGGAATAAGTCGAATGGGAGCACATTAGAGATAATAGAGGCAGCTGAGGAGGGTGTGGTTCTGTATAGTGAGGAAATGTTGAGAATATATTTTCTTTGCTGTTTGTTGACTAGCTTTAATATTTTTTTGTTTATGTAAATACAGGCACCATATCCATAGATGGACTGAATGACCCCTTTGTATAGAATTAACCTCTCCTTGTATTTTAGACCAAGATTGTTTGGCAATATCTTTCTTAGTTTGTCGTAAATATTACAGCATTTGTCATTTATTATCTTTAAGTGTGCTGAGAAATTAAGCTTGTGGTCAATTGTGATGCCAAGATATTTGATTTGGTCAACTAGTGGGATTGGTTGTCCTGATATAATTCTGAGTTGTTTAAGTTTATCTCTTATTTTTTGATTTCCTATTAATAAAGATCTACATTTTTCAGTTGAAAATTTTAGACCTAACTCTGCGATAATGTCTTCTAAATTCTTGCAGATTATCTCTATTTTTTGTAGGTTAGTATGTGCTTTGATTTTGAATAAGATGCAGAGATCGTCGGCATATGAGATCAGTACAGCATCGGTATTGCTTGTCACACAGGCGTGCTCTATGTCTTTGTGTACTTTTGAATAAAGAATGTTCCACAATGTTGGTCCTAGGACTGAACCTTGGGGAACTCCGCAGCTAACTTTTCTTGCAGAGTTAGCATTGTTAATTTGAAGGCGAGCTAATCTGCTTTGAAAGTAGTTAATCAAAATATTAACAATTGAGGGATTAATTTTATTAGCTTTTAGAAGTTCTATAATTGAGGACCATCTGCAGTTGTCAAACGCTCCCTTGATGTCAAAGGAGATTACAAAGGCAGATGAACCCTCTTTCAGAGCACTCTTGATAGATTCGGTCAGTTTGTGGACCGCTCCTTCAGCAGAGTAAGATTCTCTGAATCCATATTGATTATCGTGTAGTATATGTTTCTCTGTTATTTCCCTGATTAACATCTGATTTATGATTTTCTCAAAGACCTTCCCACAAGAGTTTAGTAGTGAGATTGGCCTGTATGCTATGACGTTAGCAACGTCTTTGTTTGGTTTTTGTATTAGTGTTATATCAGAGATTTTCCAGCAGGATGGAAATACTTCCAATTCCAGACATCTATTGTACATTAGGTAAAATAAATCAGGAAAATGAATATTAAGTACCTTTAGTGTTTTGTTAGTGATTTTGTCTTTTCCAGGGGCTTTCCGATTGTTGAGTGACTTTATAATATTATCTATTGTCTCTCGATTTACTCTTAATCTGTTGGATTTTTGCGAGTCAATTGTTTTTAATTCACTATCTTTCTTTTTGGGGAAGAAGTGACTAAGAAAAATGTTACATTTTTCTAGGTCATCTATATACGTTTTATTTTCGTGGTGTATTGTTGGAATATTGAATTTTTTTTTTTTATCAAGGGAATATTTATATGGTTTTCCCCACGCGCTTGTTTCATTTACAAATCGTCGCCAGTGGTTTATTTTGGCTTTGACAATAGATTTTTTGTATTTTTGATTTAGTACTTTAAGTAAGGTATTTATTATAAAAAGCTTCAGATAGTTGCTAGTTTTATTTTTAATTTTACGCACCCTGTTAATTTCATCTTTAATTTCTTGTAGTTCTTTAGTCCACCAATCATTGTTCAAATTTATTCAAGGCTACACTTCCATTTATCAGATGCACACACCAATGTCAGTCAATTTACAAACTATCATACATTTCGTTTTTTGAATGTTCAATTTAGTTCTGTATCGTTAACTTACCGCTGCAACCCGGTCCAATTATCCACTGCAAGTCATTATACTAGACAGGACCATCGTTCGCGTACCTTATATTATTCATTATCCACTAATAATGATTAGTCTCATTTTGCTTTCATCAAGTGCTTCTTTGAAAGTTCCCTCTAAGTACAGGTTGAAGCGGCAGCGAGACGTAACCTTAGCGTAGGCCACGTTTAGTTTCAATTTAATTTGATTATAGCCGAATTGCTTTCTGATTCTAGTATAGGCTATTAATTATTCAAATCTTATCGTCTTTTTGTATGATATCGAGTTTTTTACATCGTTTCGTCGTATTGTGCATTATCAAATGATTTGTCAAAATCTATTGCACATAAATAACACATCTTGATTAACATCTCGACATTTTTGAATATCATAATGCGTGTTTCCTAGTCCTCTCCTGAAGTCGAACTGTGGGTTGCTAATAACTCCTCTATTTTGCCCCCTTATTCGTTATTTTTAATGTACAGTTCATCAGACTAGCTCTTTACTTCACTGCATTTTCTTGCGCCGTTCCTTTTTAGAAACATAACGAAACCCAATTTGAACCATTCATTTGGCATTATTCGGGTCTTGTAATTTTGAAGAGATCTTCCGTTGTCTTTATTCAATGTTCTGTCACTAGTTTCATAACTTTGCAGTGAAATTAAATCCGTATGGACCCTGCTAAAGAGCGCAAAGCTAGCTGTTTCATTTCTGCATGTTTTTCTTGATCTTCCATGCTTGATTCTTTTTTTTTTTTTTTTCCTATGAATCTTTTTTCACTTTTCCGTCTATTTTGTCTCTATTTTATTCCGAATAGTAAAAAAAAAGTAACTTGAAAAGACTTCAATGAAGCCAACTACCTGAAAACTTATGACTGACCGGTAAGAATCAACTATCAAGTGGAAACATCAAAATTATAAAAGAAGAATTTACTGACACTGGAAATGCAATATTAAAGAATTATGGAGTAGAACTAAAAATATTTCAAACTATATATTCTCGCCTACTTCTGTTGTTTTCTATAGTTCCAGTTATACTGGTTTCTGTGTTTATGTTAGTTCTAATTTTCTAGAACAATGTCGTTATGTTCTTTCCATCTTTCTATTCGTGAGTCATTTTCATTTTTATATTCTATGTTTATGTGACGTGGTTTCTGCTATGGATCTTATTTTTTTATGAATTTATTCAATTTGCTTATTTGTCGTACCTTCCTCCTAATTTTGAGGTGGGTTTTTTTTTTTTTTTGTTTCCACCCTTTTTAAATTTTTATATTTTCTTCTCTGATCCATAAGATTCAGAATTTTATCATCCAGTTTTACTTCTTACGTGGTCTGTTATCCGACATCTTTTTGTTTAGTACATTCTTTAAAATATTTTTAGTTCTACTCCACACTTCTTCAATATTGCAATGAATAACAGTTTCCGGTTTTATTGTAGCAATATCACTTTTAGTTTCATAAAAATTATTTTATATTGCATTGTTTTTATTGTTTTTTTTTTTGTTTTTTTTGTCGGAAGGAGACTTTATTCAGAATGAAATAGGAACAAAATAATAGATGAAAAAGTGATATAAAGAATTTACGGAGAAAAAATGGGGAGAAGTATAAAAAATCAGGAAAATCACTCAGAAATTATATAAATTGCTTTGCGTAATTCTGTAGGGTCTATACAAACTTAATTAAATATATATATATATATATATATTATAATATAAATAAAATAGTGGATTACCCGGTATTCACTGAGGTTGATGGGCGAACGTGCAGACAGAACGCTATGGTAGACAAACCAGCGAGTGGGCGAACATACAAACAACGTAAATAGGCACATAAGGATGCGCTAATACCTGGGAACGAGTGGCTAAGGTAAATTAAAACTTGTTCACCGCGTGGGTGGTGGTGTTGAACGCCTGTGTAAACAGACATGCAATACTGGCTGCATGCTAAAGAAAAAAATAGGAGACCAGATTTAAACATAGTACTAGTCATCGACGGAACTTACATTAGACAGCTAGACGCCAAATCGGCTTTTATATTAATTCGATGAAATTACCTTATATTACTCTACGTTCATTTAAATCGCACTCGCCTCCTACCGCGAATCCCTTACCGGGAACTTAAAGTTTCTACAAGTCAGTAAATATATTTTGCTGTGGGCAGTTGAATTTATAATTCCTTTTTTATGCATCCATAAAATGTGTTTTTTTAATGAGTTCTATACATTTGAGTTATAAATGTTTATATCCATTTTCCGTATTGTCACTTTATTAAAAAGTGTTCTAGTCAATTTACGACTTCGTCTAGTTGTCAATCGTTTGTTTGGGAAGCATAGATTTATAAAATAGTTTATCACGGTAAAAGATATAGTTTTTTTTTTTTTTTTTTTTTTACTTTATTTTAAGAAATAAAAACACCTAGTGACTTAATAGGTAGGGGCCTGCGGAAAATGACTCCACAGTACGTCTTAATCGAAATGTTTTATTTTAAATAAAACGAAAAAAACTGACATGATAGTTCGAATAAAATGATCATTCTCTTCACGGGTACTCCGGCCATACTAGACTATAATATAAAACGAAGAATTCTATCCCGCAAAAGATTAAATTTCTGTACTAATTATAATTTATTAAACATCACGCTGTATCTTATCCACCTATAACAGAATGTGTTTTGGTGTTTTTAAAAATTCTACATTTCAATTAAGTTCTTGTTAAAATGAACTGAATGTTAATTTTAAAAATAATAATAACAGGGAAATTTTATTTGAATTCTCGATAGGGTGCAATTTACTTTTTTCGATGTACAGCTGGAAATTACGGTTTTCCGTTCTTTGAAATATTACTCTGTCGCTTAAATGAAAATTTATCAAACTTACAAAAAAAGAGTGCAATAAGTCCCCCACCCCAATTGCGACTCCAAACCGAACGCCGAAACAATCGCTCGGCCACTACAGATTGTGTTCTTTTTGCAATAACTGAATCTCCAGATTTGGTCTCCTTTTCGATTCGTTCACTAACTCATCTCGCACACCTCTATCATTACATAGACTAATTGCGAATAACTGATCCCAACGCGCACTTGTGAGGCGTGCGAAATTAATTTCTGCATCAGTTATCATTATTATCTCTTAGGTATCACTATGAAAAAAGAGATATTTCTAGACTGCACATATATGATGCGATATGCTCTGCAGGATAAAAGAAATATACACATTGAACTAATAAGACAGTAAAACCAAGTTAATCCATTGTAATCGGGAGAAACGATTATATTGCAATCGTAAACAGCTTCATTACGATTATTACTAGTGTTGTTCCACCCAAATATGAGACATTAAAATATATGTGTATATATATATACATATATATATATGACCTCGCAAGGGGCTGTGCTCCTTCCCCCTTTCTGCTTACATTTCTGTCTCTTTCTCTTCTTTACTTTATATAAAATGATCAAAATTTACAACGTAATTCTAAATCGGTCCATACGAATATATTGAAAACATAATCACAAAAATCCTATAAAATATAACAAACTTTACATAAAATTGGGACATTTTTTCTAATGGGGGTAGCCTAAGAATTACGTTGTAATTAATATATAATACAGGTCGGGTGCTTTTATTAAACTCAGTAACTAATATTTCGCTAATGGTAAGGAGGATGATATAGTGATCAACGGAAGTAATAATTGGTCCGGAACAATAGAGTTTGAAACTCTTATCAGAAGAAATTTTTTGAACAGCGGATATTTAGACACCAAGCAAGAAAAAGGGGACATAAAAATAAGCAAGAACCACCATCTTATTCTGAAAGTTTTCCATTCGACCCTGTTTTATTAACACACAGGTAAATGCAGTTGCAATGATTAATACGAGTTAGTTCATTGTAATGAACTAATCGTGTCCAACTTTCACCGTAAGAACATAGCTGCACAACTTACACTGACGGATTGAATTAACTAGACGCATATTTTATTTAATATCCCACTAGTTTAAAAAACAAAAATTAATTTAATGCATGTAAAATAAAGCTTGTGTTTTCAATAAACATTCCAAATGTTTACAACTTTTTGTTGCTTTGAAATTTTGCAAAACAAAGAAAAAGCATTTTTATAATAAATTTCCACAAGGTTACATCTAATAACTACAAACAATTAGAGATAGTTTTCGAATTTGTAAAGAACGCTTATTTAATGTATAAAGAATAAACTACATAAAATTAATACCAGAAGTTAATTTTTATCAAATTATAGAAAAAAGTAAAAAAATTCAGCAATATTATCCCCCCTCCCCATAACAGATGTAATCATGTATAATTTATTTTCTAATACTTATTTAAACGTACGAATTATGAAATAATAATGGGAAAAAAAATACATACTGAAATAATTATAATTAAGATTTGTCACATTTGAATTGATGGCCGCGTAAAACGCAAAGGGATTGCTTTGCAAACACGATCAACTCGATCTTTCACACTTCGATGTTGATTGACTATTGAAATTCGGATTCTTTTTCCGCAACTCATGCGTGTATGGGCTGATAGAACCCTTTCGACATCGACGATTAAACTTTTAAATTTTTTTTTTTTCTTATTTTCCTGTACATTGTTGCATTCGCACATTATGAAATCGAGTTTTACGACATTCGGGTATTATTTAAGTATGTAAACTCCGTTTACTATAATGAAAATCCCATCCTTACTTCTTCTTGCTTATGATTACATTTGTTGCTGACCTATATTATTATGCCACTGATATATTCTCTTTCAGTGAGGCGGAAATTATTTATCACATTTCGAATTCCCCGCTGATAATTTAACATTAGAATTTTTTACTGGCGGGAAAAAAAGAATTTGGCTCACACATAGTTAAGCGAATGTGGCCCAACGAACGCTGCACTCCGCGAAAATACTAAGCGCATCGAAAAAAAAAATAATCGAACCTCGAAGCAGAAGATTGTTTAAAACTGAGAAAGATAGTCAGCGAAAAAAAATAAAAAATATTTCATAATTTTTACTTTAGTCATTCTGCATAATCTTCAAGCGGGAATTCGAGTGGTAGGGTGGATGTGAAAATTCGTCCCAATTTTGATTTTTAATTCACGGGTGAACGAGAACAAACGTGTGCGGTCGCGAATTACCTTGCAACTGCTCTCCAGACTGCAGCCATGTCTCTTCCGATTAATCGAAGTGTACTCCGTTATCGCATCCTTCTTGTGTACGAAATTGCAACAGTAGGAGTCCGTGCCGGTTCCAGAATATGGTTACCTTCCGGCAGAGCATTCATGGCTTTTTGCTTTTGGCGGATCCGGTTGACCTTTCATTATTCACACCTCCGTCTGAGACACACTTATTTTGCATCGTACGCTATGCATAGTCTGCGATCAATTTCTACAACTCCCCTTCCGCTGTCAGAAATTTAGTGACCGCGCGTGTCCCGTAACTCACCGGCTCGGAAACTGATTCACACGTGCGTACGTAAATTCTACTGATCAGATCAGAGCGTGGAAAACGGCGTTCAGTTCGTATTTTAAAGTTTTTTACTAGATGGTAAATCTATATTTTACAACCAATGAAACCGCGTATTCTATGTGTTTCTTTGAAAATGTTAGTTACTATTAGTAGTACGGATCAAACAGGTTCAAAATTGAAAAATGAATCATCAAAACGACTCCAAATAAGCATTCTACTCCTACGAAAGAAAACCGGTTGCCTTGTTTCATTATAACACCTTTCTTTCATTTTTCATAATTTGGTTTCAGTTGGTCGCTTTTATTTCACTCTGGTAAAGCTGGTCTCTTTCTCATAGGAAGTTCGAAACTTCTGTTCGCTGTTGTAACAGTCTGAAAAAAAGAATTTTACTCGACAATTTAATTTTAAGTAATCAAAGAAGCTACCTTATACGTGGCCAGATCTTCTACAATGCAAGCCAGTACGGCTTCTCTTCCAAACGGAACGGTTACGTTGCTAATCGGCTGTCCGAACTTCGGCACATCTATAAAAGAGAAATATAAAAATTACCATCGTTGTCGCGAAATGTACTCCAATAGTATACACCGGTATCTGGTATAAATTTGAAGACGTGCTGGCTTTAGCCGACGCTACCAGTAACGCTACCAGCGACGCTAGCGCGCATGCAACAATTGTCCGATGCCGGGACAAGATGGAGGCGAGAGAAAGAGACACGCATAAATCGAGTGCGCAATATTCGTATGTACACAAGTTTTCCGATACAATGTAAGTTTTGCTTCTTTTTTTTTTTTTTTCTGTTATTTTGCAGTAAATTTCAAAGTATTTCTTTTCGTTTTCTAAACTCGATTTTTTTTTTATTATGACGAAAAAACAAAAAAAAAAAAACAACACTTATTCCGCTTATCTCGTTTTTAATATAGCCGGTTAATTTGATTTTATGAAAATTGAGAAATCGCTTTCGATTCAGCTGAGGGGAAAAAAATCCCGACAATTTGTATCCATATGATCGGAATAAAATTAGCGTTTCACACATTAAATGCTTTCCGTTCTGCATCCGAATTTAACTTTATTGAACAAATTTAAAATTATCTGCAGCTTTTACACCTGCATTGTCTGAATATTTTTGACCGATTTTTATTTTATTCAGTGGTAAATTATTTTTCTTCGTCCTGAGCGCAACACTACGGTATAGACTTTTTTAACACATTTGTCGCTTCTGCAAAATCAAATCTGTTCTCCGATTTTGAAAAGTCTTTTATAACAGCAGCCACGTAGAAAAAGTAACGCGGTCTTCTATGTATTATATTATTTTCCGAAAACGACGAATACGATTATTTTAAATTTATCGAATTTTGACGTAGCTTTTTTTAGTTAACTTTCGTTATTTTTTTTTTTTTTAAGAACTAAGAATATTCTTATGAAAGTAAACTTTTTCGACGTTTCGGCTCTTCCATCGTGGAAAAAAAAAAAGTAGTGGACTTGCCGGATTTATGAAGAAATTTCGGAACCTAGCCGCTGGAGCTAAAGGTTTACACTGTATCTATTAATCTCGGAGTAGAAGTGTTCTTAGAGTGTGTTAGAGGAAGAAACGTGGGGTTATCTATTGTAAAGGCGAGAAACGAACTGTGCAGAGAGGCGGACAACCGATACATTTGCATATTGCCTCTAGTTGCCTCTTGTGCATGCGTATTTACATCAGTGGTCATTTAAGCAAGCGCATCAGACGGAATTTTAACAGGTAAATGACTATAATATCCGGATTTTTACACCTGCTGCTCGAAGGGTGGCAGCAGGTCTGATGAAATTTACTATGTAGAAAATAAGACTTGGTTGAACTAAAAACGTCCGTATATTTTTCAATAGAGGTATTTAAAATTGGCTGATCAAAAATGGGGAAAAACGAATCATTATCAAAAAACTACTTTAAAAGTAGTGCTCTGAAATATTTCTTCTTTTATATCTTTTTTTTTTCGTTCTTTTTTTTTTTTTTTTTTTTATTTTTAAAAGCGTCAACTGCGGGCATTAACCCAGCGCAAAGTTAAAATTTTGATGCGACAACGGGAATCGAACCCGGTTCTAGCCGGACGAAACACCACTATGCTTAACCAACTACGCTACGGAAAGTGGTTTCCTTTTTATATTACCTCGATACATTGTGCTACCTAACACCTCTGATTAAATTACATTTATTGCGGAAATTCCAACGAAAATACCGAGCCTACTTTTTTTTTCGGCGAATCCGGTCGAAAGTATACCGTTGGTAGGAATAATTAAGGTTTTCTATTCCCCACATCAACCTGTGTGACATGCGAGATATAGTACGTGACACGATCGTTATCTCTACGTAGATTAATGGAGATGGAAGAATAACATAAAAACTGACTCTTTTATATGCAGAATACTGTCATCTGGTATCCAGGGCGTGATCGAAAGAACAGAGTTTACATTTGTCTAGGGGGTGATTTTAAACGATTGCTTCTATAAATCAAGAAACTATGCAAAGAATTTCGATTAACGTACTTTTATCGAAAAAACCAAAAACCAACTTATTCACTTGCCCGGGTAAGATGGTGCGAATCGTGAATTATATTTAAATTTCTTCCATTGCACAGTGGTATAAATTTTTGATTTAGTGGTGGCGACAACCAAGCTCCGTCTCATATTTTTCTCATCAACTCAGATTGTAAAAGAAACTGTAAATAAGAATATGATTTCAGGTAGGTTTTTTTTTTTTTTCAATTTTTAATCGGCGCTTAAAATCGGTCCATATATACCAAAATGTCATTATGACATTTTATATACTTTATTTTGTGAAATATAAATTATAGCCGCTACAAATTCTTTTCCTATTCGTTTTTTTGAATTGCCAATAGCATATTTTTTTCTTTTTTTTTTTTTTTTTCAATTCGATTATTAAGTAACGGTTATAATTTTATTATCAGTTTGTAACGTTATAGTGCACAAAATACGAGAAAACGGAATATTCATGTTGGTGATGCAGAGTAAAATACAGGCAAAACCGATTAGAGGAAGGAAAAGATTGGAACTAATAACCACTAACCATAGCAGGCCAGTTTTTTTCACGCGAGGGGGGTCTATTTACAAAAAAAAAAAAAAAACACTTGACTGAAAAAAGGATTTCATCTAGCACCTTAAAATGCACAGCAAATAAAGCACACTTTTCAAAACATTGTTATTGGTATCTTCATCGGCTAAAAATATTTAAATACGTAACCAAACTCTATCACTTACCGTGCCGAATTGCCTAAAAAAAAAGTCTTTGAATTATTTTGCTAAATGGCATACACAACTCGAAACAGACAAGACGCTTGCGTGAAACTAATGTGGTTGACATTGACAGCTCACTGATAGTTACTTAGTTTATTATACGGGCATTTTTAGCCGATTTTAACAGCTGATTTCATGATAAATCACCAAAAATTTCCCGAAAAGCCAAGAGTACTAAAAGATTAGCGGGAAAAGTGTTAAAACGACTATTTTAAGCCGATTTAGCGTTAAATCGATTGTTAGGGTTTCCGCTTTTGACATTTTTATCTTTTGAAAATGTTATTTGCTACTTATACATTCTATCATTAATACCAAAATTTAAGCGATTTTTTTTTAACATCTGACACACTCTTTATTAACCATTTAAGCATGTTTAGAAAAATGTGAAGTAAAATAGGCAACACTGCTCGCAAAAATATACATGCGGAAACTGCGCGGTTTTGTTTAAATAATTTTAAGTGATTATTTTTCTTATATTAAATACTTTATTGCAACTGGTGTTTATCTCAGAATTGAAATACGTGGCAGTCCTGCTTAAAACACAGAAACATGCGGTACCCTGCTAAATCGTAAAATCAACTGCCAAATTTGCTAAATCTAAAAAAATTCCCAGATTTTTCATGGTACCAAATAAACTAAGCGATAGACATTACACAGATAGTTGAAATGTTGCTATTACAGGAAACAATCATACTCAGCAAAGATTAAAGAAATATAAAAGATATCCGATTGGCATTTTTTGAGGCGAAACTATTAGGGTCATAGCTGATTTGGACTGAAAAACATCGAAATGCTTAAGCGAAATTAGGCGTACGCCATGAGAGAGAGAGAGAGCGCGAGAGAGCTGTGAAAAAAGCGAGAGAAGGAGAGAGGGATATTTCTCATGATTTGGCTGGGAAATTTTATCGGATATCTTCTATATTTCTTCAATCTTTTACTCGCTGTTTCTTTTTTTTAAATGCAGCTAGACCTAACTAGATAAAAGGACCGCATAGTGTCTTTATTTCGGGGGGGGGCACGAATCTCCCCCCTCAGTACGCCTATGTCACTAACATCATACGAGCCAAAGTAAAAATCTGAAAGAGATTATAATATGCGCTAAAGATCGAGAAATATATATTATTGTACGCCATCTCATATACGACGACGACGACGACGACGACAAAAGAACAATATCGAAAAAGTTAAAAAAATTAAGCGAGAAAAGCCGTTATGTATACGGGAGCCGGGGTTTTATGTTATTATTACGTAGCAGTGATTTGAAAAACTGTGAGAAAACATTTAAGAACATTGTGTTTAAAATAATAATGCGTAATTTTCGCGAACAACCGAAACAAAAGTTGGAGAGAATGTCACAGTGTATCATGCAAATTTGCATCGTGTTATATCGGCTGCGTTCAGCTAATTCGTATTTAGCATTTGTGTGGTTAAAGATAAAGATTCTACCATCGCACAACTTGCGCCTATTATCTAATAGAATTGTTTATGATATATTCTGTTTCCCATAAAAAATTCACACTATTTAAAATGTCTCTACATGTTTCTTTTTTTTTTTCCTACCCTGGGCGTGACCCAACAACATGAGAAATTAAGAAATAGAACTAAATAGCCAGACGGTCAGAAATGGAAAAGACAAAGGACAGCAGCAACGGAATAACTGAAGGAGGCAATGGGAAGGAAAGAATATAGGTAGCGTTATTAAAGGGAGTCTAGACCCAAAACTTTATAGTTTACTCCGAATTTTTTCTAAATTCGCGCTAAACGTCGACTGTTTTCTCTTTCCGCTAACACTAAAAAGAAGAATAATATGGGAATAGTTGCAAAAAATACATTTTATTTTTTAATATTACTTCAAACTCGACGCTATAAACACTGATGATGATAAATGTTGTAGCCAAAATACTCAATCGCATGAAAAATAACAATAATATCTATAGAGTAATTCAAAAAAATTTATCAAAAAATCTCACAAAAGTAACGAATTACAATTTATATTTTATAAAGTACGTAGAAAATTCGTAACTCGCGGTTCACTAACTTTTACTCTTAATGCTTTCATTTAAATCGATAAAACTAGAGCGGCTTGCTTATTTAATTTTAGACTGTTTTATGGTGTTACGAGAAACCGTACTGTCGTTATCTGCGGATTGTTATGGGCAAATTAAGCGTTCTGTTGTATCGGCCAAACACACGATGATCGCATATTTGGTAGCTAAAAGAAGATTATTGTTAACGTTTATTTCTTCATTATAAATAAATAATGAGGCGAGTATTCAAAAAAAAAAGATTGTGTGGTCGGGGGATCCCCGTCAGGAACGAAGTTCCTTACGTTACTTTTTCAATTCTAAACGTGATTTAATATGTAGATTTCTATTGATTCTATTAGTGTATTTTCGTCACGCTAAAAAACGCTTTCCGCTTTCTCTAACTTGTATATTTAATTTTTTTTTTTTTTTAATTTTTTCAATGTAAAAATGTAAAATAATCAAAAAATTCCATTTAATAAATTAAATATAAAATGGTGAAAATTATAAATTATATATAAAAAAAAAAAAAATAAATCCCGTATAAATTAAAACAAAAACAAAAAATAAAATTTACACGTGTTTAGAATTGAACTTATACAGCTGACCGCGTATGATACTTACCGCTCGAATCTCGATACTCGCAGAAAGAGACAGAGAGAAAGAGAAAGAGAGGGAAGCATAACGCTTTTTCCTTACGTGACGATTTCTGCCAGTTAACTCCTACCGCAAGCCGCGTTAAGGAACTTTGTTCCAATAAAAAACCAACATGTTTCGAAGAATGCATAATACGACATGTGCTAGTTTCTTATGTTTAAATAATACATTTCTCGTCTCTATTACGTATCAAACGTGCGCGTAGAAATTGGTTCCTCACAGGCGTTTTTATAACGTTGTTACCGAAACTGTCGAGAGTAATACGTCTTCCAACATACTTTTCATTTCAGCTAAAGAACTCGTTAAATATATTGAAAGAACTAAATGGGAATAATTCACGTGGGCTCGACGGCGTTAGCAACGATTAAAATTTCAAGTGGTATTGTTTACCTAATATAATCACTGAAATAATTGTTATAAACCTGGAAAAAACTCAGCCAACTATTCTGGTTCGATTAGTCTGCTGTTGAGTAATTCAAATAAAATTACTACGAGAAAGCTCCCTTAAGACAGCTACAAAATTTTTAATTCGCATAATTAAAGATGAGCAATTTTAATTTAGAGCAGGATACTGAGCGGGACATCGAGTTACAGCCGAGTTTATTACCGATAACTTTAACTTAAATAAACATATTAGTTTACTGATAAGCGGCAGGCTGCTTCGACACAGCCGCCTGGCATGGTGGGATATTGTATAAAATTAATAATTTTCCTTTATATCTTGCCAAACCAGAGTAAGCTCGCATCTATCTGATAGAACTTTTTATACTACTCAATTAGGCCATCCACTAAAATGCACAGTATCTGTTGGGAGTTCCTCAAGGAAGTATTTTGGGATTCTACTTATTTATTTTATCGAGTGATTTCCCTGGAATATCTTTTTTTTTTTTTTTTTTTTAATACTAAATTTACAAATATAAATCTAGGCGCCGTGTGTAACTACCTGGGCTATTACGGCACCTAGACTCACTTGAAATTACAGAAGGTGGTGCAGTCTGTTCGATGCTGCAAAATTCAACACTGCCCGAACACAATCCGGGTAGTTCGACAACAGACGATGGGGTGAGATATGACTAGAAGTACGGGAAGTATGCCGACACCGTTTCAGCAGATGCTCTACAGTTGGTGAGGCCATGAACCCGCACAGAGGGCAAGTGACCGGAGGGGGAGCTCCTTCAAAGACGTGATTGTGTGACAGTGCAGTGTGGCCCAGACGCAGTCTCGATAGGATCGAGAAATCCCTATGTGTGATGGGGAACAGCGGCCACCATGGGTCGGTGTCCGACTTTATGGACCTGAGCCAGGTTGTTTGTTCTGACCCTGGAATATCTTTTATACGAGCATCTACGCGGGCGATTTATACTGTTCATATCGTAGAACCAGTGCAACTTATAATAGGCTGCAAGAAGCAGCATTGCAAGTTAATAACTAATAAAAAAAGACGATAAATCAATGCGGATGATAAGTATGAGGCTATTCATTTTACTAGATGAAAATTATAATTAAATCTAAACAAATACCGTAGGCTAAAGCAAGTACGAGATTATTCTCGACAAACGACTCTCATTTCTCAGAGTTGTGTAAAATACGGTATAGATAAGGGAAGTGATTTGCTTTTTCCACTGTTCAAATCCGGTGCAGATAATTATGTGTACTTCAGTTTTTTACACCTAGGATGCCCTGTTTGGTGCTCCATTTCTCGAGGAAAACAAATCCGTGAAACCGGTTGAAACAGTGTTCGTGTTACATGCAGTTAATTTTCTACTAAACAGCAATCGTTGATTAATTGCAGCTAAGTAGAAATATCATTAGTAAAGTAAGTCCCATATATTGATAGTTCACACAAAAAGCGCAACTGGTTCATCGTTGCTGCTCGAACATCGTTGCCCCCCCCCACACTAGGTATGAATGAAATATTTACGCAGTGCGCCTGAATTTTACGGACATTTCCGATTTTATTTTTAAAATCCCAGAAACATTTTACAGCAAATTTACACGCAAATAAATATATTAAACAGAAATTAAAGTACACTGACGACTTAAGCACAGATTATTAGTATAAATTTGTTTTTTATACTCGTTTGTTTTTTTGTTGTTTTTTTTTTTTTTGTTTTTGTTTTACATTCGGCAGGAGCTTTATTAAAAATAATTTAGTTTATAGTTCCTCGGGTTTTTTTTCTTACGACGTAAATTTCTCCTGAATTTCCAATTATAATAATTTTACGACTAATTGAATACGTAGTTTTTAAGTGCTAAGATAATTTTAGTGACACTTAGCTATATTTATCTACATTAAACGCATTGTGCATATTTTATTATTACATGTTTCTTTTCTTTGTACAATCTTTCTAATTATATTTCTTATTATGATCGAGATGCTACAATAATCGAATCACCGTTCGGTAAAATCTGATACACGTGTGTGTTTTGACTTGAGTCTTTCCTATCTTCCATATCTGATCGCGTAAACATCTGATTCCGATTCTCATTCTTCCCCCTCTTCTTGGGCCAATGTTTTTATGACGAACCCAAAAAAAAAAAAAAAAAAACTCGACTTTCGGCCAGCAGAAATATACGTAGGGGTATTGCACGCGCGCAGTTAACAAAAACAATCTAACGAGAAAAATTAATTTCGTAATTTCTGACAAAAAAAAAAAAAAAGACCCGAAGGAATATTTAATTCGAACGGTAATTTTGTACCTCTGACAGGGTGACATTTCGAGACAGCCGTTAATTTTAGGCCGATATTGTGTCCGTAGTCCAGTGATTAAATATCACTCTAGTCGGTAAATGTAAAACCTTTTATCTAGTGCCGTTGCCGTTCCCTTATAATTTGCTTTCGCGTAATTCGCGACATGTGATCAGTATCATCTGTTGGAAACTTTAAATAAGGAATCTGACTCGTGTGTCCAGCGTAATAAATAGAAAAGTATAATTCGTAAATTTATTTAATCGAGTGATTTAGTAGCGAGAAGAAGAGGATAAATTAACGCTGAAAAAAAATCAAGGGCGAAAGAAACAAGTTACCAAGGATAGTAGGGCCTCGAAAGTATCGTAATAGCGCATTCAGCGAATCGCAACAAGTCGGATTTCCGAATTACTAAATCGAATTCATTCCGATTACCTAATGTGTCAGTCTTATTTATTAGTTTATAAGGGATATGTTATAGTATTCGCCATTTTCTATAATTAACCATTTTAGTCGCTGTGAGGAGCAACGGGGCAGGTATTTTTAAATTAACCGACTCAGAAATGCGAATAAACACGATTTTGTTTTGCTTCTTTTTTCTTTTTTTTGTTTTCTAATCGAAATTCTTTGTGTAATACCTTAGTGTTCTCGTCGGAGACGCAAGCTCGGCCATTTTGAGAAGAGATCATCTGGAATTTCCGATCCTGACCGGTAAATGTAAATCGAATTATTATTTTATTTTATTTTATAAAACGGATATATTGTACTACTAATTGGTTGCTACATTTGCAACGGTTATCGAAGTTGGATTTTCTTTGAAGAAACCGAAACAAACAGAACATCGTAGACGGGGGCTGAACTTAAATCGGCGAATGAAATATTTCGCGTACAAGTCGGTTGTTAAATAATTTAAAAAAGTGTAAGAACAAAACCGAAGCATCGGAACGAAATAAATTCACCGGGTCGAAAGTCGGGCTCGGCGGATTTTGTTTTTCTCTTTGCACGTAATAAGCAACGTTTTATTTCATTTCGCTTCAGTTTGCGCGCCCTGGCTTTAGTTGCTCCGTCGACGTCGCCCGCAGGTAATAATTCTTCAATCGATTTCAGGCAAGTGCTACATTCAATTCGAACGCTTTCACTCGTCCGTTAATTACTTATTTTCTCAGCATCCAGCCTACCACTTTATAACCTGTTGATTTTCTAACCGCCACTTTGAAATTCCGTTCGCGCCTACTTCTTGCTCGTGCCGTCGCTTCGCCCTTCGACCCGGCTACATACCATTTATCTTTATATCGTAATTGATTTTCCACTTCCGCTACGTTCAATTTTACTCGGGAAAATTTACACCATTTTACACGTCGCGTTTTTCTAATTGATTCCCGGTTTTATTAAGAATCCGCCGCTCGATAATTAAATAAAATTCGCACCTATGTGTTCGTATATAACTTTTTTTTTCTTCCTTTTTTTTTTCCATCTAAAAAATGTGTTTTTTTCTTTTTTTAAGTACTTCAGTCAGCTCCAACCTCATAAACGCCGGAAAAAATGCGCCAATATCGAAAAATATAGTATCTTAACGCGAAAGAATAACTCCGATTAGTTGAAATATTGGAAAGAAGAGAATTTTATCAAGTCGTAAATCTGAGAAAGAAATCGAAATAACGCTTCCGCTGTCGTACCATACAGCGACCGGGAGCTAGCGAGCAATGAACCAAAACTTCTAAGATTACGGACGAGTATAGTAAATAAAGTTGGTTACCGCAGAACAATTTTTAAAAAAAAGATCAGGCTGTTTCCAAAAAAACAAAAAAAAAAAACAAAAAAAAGGCCGGCGGAGGATATTTAAAGAGCAAACCACTGCTGCAATTCTTCAACTCTAATGATGCGTGAGCAATTCGTTCTCTATGCTACAGAGAATTTATGGTTCTTAACATGTTAGCCCAATTAAAAAAAAAGGAAAAAAAACATTGCTAGTCAGCGGCCAACTGGTTCCTCGCCCCGGGCCAGGAAGTAAAAAAAATACATCGATTAAAGACAACAACATAAAAATCGTGCAAAATACACTCCTACCTGATGAATTAAAATCAAAAGTCGACCAACTAACTAACTTACTACCACCTTACTCCACTTTCAGCTAAAGAACCTTTCAAATAACGATCAATCGAAAGCGCCTATGATACGATATTTGGTAAGAAACTTTAGAAGACGGAGTCTGAATAAAACATATCTATGTAGTTTTGTATAAACTGTTCTTGGATTGCGCGAACAAGTCTCTCTCGTGATTTTTGTAGAGGCTATAATACAAGGAAGGAAATCTCTCGCTAATATCTCCGATAAGGAATGTATGACTTTCGAAGGAGAGATTTCTGAGATTCCTGAGATTCCTGAGATTCCTGAGATTCCGGAGATTCCTGAGATTCCTTCGAAAGGAAAAAGATGAAAAGGGGAAAATAGGATGTTACGTCGAACAAATACGTACGGTAATCTGTGATGAAGAGTGAACTGTGTAACAACAAGTCGACTAGCGGAATTAATAGCACCGCTTCAACGGAGCGGTGCTGGTAGGCCAAACACTTGGCAACGATAATGACCGCGAATATCACGTAACAATTTATTTACATTCTCGGTAATTCGCATGTATATAAAAACTTACATGTTTATGTTACACAGACCAAAATTATATGCCGTAATACGGTAATTTAGATAGCGGCGCGACGACCGTAGCCATTGGCAAGGTGATCAATCGATAGTAAAAAATGAAAAAAAAACGACAAATTCTTCTATAGGGAAACCCTACTTGATTATCAGCGTTGTAAGGAAATTGCCATCTAATATTCTTCTCGCAAAAGTATATGCATATATGTAAAAGTAAAATTGTTCTCCAACAACACTTAAGGTTTCATATATACAAGTACATATATGTATATGTTACAGGTAATGAGCAGAATCATCCGACAATGTCGACACATTAGCTAGGCATTGTCGCAAGTGACTAGTAGTGAATTCATTGCCGGGCTCTTTCTGTAAATACTACGAAGCTTGATTTAGACCTTATCATAGAAATCTTACATGATAGAATGAAATCGATTTGTGTTTAAGATAAATTCGATTATTATTGCAATAATACGGATTTGTTATATTTCGAATTTCGCGAGTGAAATATTTAATTTCACCGTACTTTTTTGATATATATACGAGAAAATCGTGTAGTTTTATAGGTCTCCATCGACGATGTTAATAAAAAATCATTATTTGTTTTCCGTAGATATCGGGATTTCAAAGTATCATTAGGATGTTGTTGAAGCGAAATTTTCAAAAATTTTAGAAGCTATTCGAAATGCACGAAACAAATAATAACGCCTTAAACGAGAAAGGTAACAATCGAAATTTTTGATGTCACGCCATAAACGAGGCAAAGAAATATCTCACGGAAAATTCATCACCCCCGAGTACGCGTTTAAAGAGCCACCAATCAGTTTAGAGGGTTGGTGGACATTTCTTTTTCTGTTCCTTTTTTCTCGGCTATCACCTGTTATATTCGTGTATATATCTATAATTAGAGTTGTCCCAATATTTCGTGGAATTGTTTGGTGGATATCTCGATTTCGATAGCAGCTTCTATCATTTAAAAATTTAATTTGTACGAAATAAATATCGATGTAAAACGAAAAAAAAAAAAATTATTGCATTTCCCACAATTTTGTAACATGGGAAATACACGTTAAAATGGTACTTTCCACCATCATCGTTCTTTACACATGTATCAGCTAGCAATATCAAAATATACTAATAACCCTGCTATCGTAACTGTTTCTCATACGTAAAAAGCTCGTTTAATATATATATACGATATTTACAATATTTTACAAAAAAAAAAAAAAAAAGAGCAAAAAACACGTACGATCCAAATTACACCGACCTGTACATGCTGATTCAAAACTTTGGCATTTCAGGAAATGTTATTTCATTTGACAAACTACATAAAGCTTCACGGCTGATTGATAGAAAATTAAAGGATTATGCACTTTTTAGACGTTATTCAGTGTTGGTCAAATTTTTTGGAACGAAGTTCTTTTACGTAGCTTGTCGGTAGGAGTAAACTGGCAGAAAAGGCGAAGTCAAGAAAATCGCGTTATGCGCCGTCCGGTAGAAGACCTTCATTCTCGTTGTCTTTCACTCTGTCTCTTTCCATTATACACGTGTGTGTGTGTGTGTGTGTTCGTGCAAGTATCGAGATTCGAGCAGTAAGTATCATACGCGGTCAGCTGTATAAGCTCAATTCTAAACACGTGTAAATTTAATTGAATTCGAAAATTGGCGCGCTTTTTTAGTGCGACGTTACGACACTTCAACGAGTCCGATGATTTATTTATTGTTTTTGTTTTAATTCATACGGGATTCGTATTTTTTGTTTTTGTTGGTTTTTGTTTTAATTCATACGGGATTTATATATTGTGTGTTATTTGTCTATCGTATACTTTATGAATGACTTTATTATACTTGTATATCTACCAAAAAGTGAAACGAACTTCGTTCCTAATGAGTGTCCCCCCTCTAGACACCACTTCTCTATTTTTTATTTTTCCGTAGTTTATTTCCTACAAAAATTTATCACGTTCGAAAAAAATGTGAAATTTCCTTTTTTTCTAATCAAACGGAGCGAGAAAGTCGTTGAAAATTTTGTCAGAATAATTTTATAACAGTAATTGATAAATATATGTATATGGCCTCTTTCGGATCCGAGCATGTTTAACATTTTTACCTTCAGGAACGTTTTGATGTTGGGTTTAAAAACTGGCATTTTTTGTTTCTCTTTTTAAGCTCCTACATCGTGTTGCTTCGATTTTCGATTACTGGAATTTCTCTCCAAATCAAAATAACGGATACTTACATTAGTAATAAAAATAAAAATTGCATCTATTAGCCGAAAACAAATTATTTTCATTTTATTTCCAGCTCTGACCTTTATCCACAAATGATTAAAATAAAAGATTAATTCGGGCGAAGACGATTTGCCCCATCTAATTATCTTACGTAAGAAAAGGCAAATGAAATATCAGTAAATTATCTGGTCAAGTTTAAATCTGACACATTTCTCGCTATCTAACAACATTTGTCTACTTTACTTTTCTAACGGAAGAACATCTTAGGCATTCGCGCGTATATTTCATCATTGCGAACCTACCGAGCAACATTGATTGAGTAATAGTATTACGAAATGTTCCTATATTCCATAAGAAATAATATTAGCTCACCCAATTTCCCTGTTAGGATTTTTTTTTTTTTAATTCACTTATTAAGCTGTTACTTTTTGCATAGCGGATTTTTCAGTCTAATACACGATAAAAACTGGCACGAAGAACCGAGCTTTATATTCGAGGGCCGTGTTAAAATATGTTCAATCTTCCGCTTCGAATTGACTTATCGAAATGCGCTAAATAAATGTTTCGGCATCTTATGTAGTAGCCACCTGTGCGGGGAAAATTGTTTAACATACCGGAGCGGGGTGTGCAGCGAATATATTGACAACCGACCGAAAAAGAGGAAAATTTGCGGTTCGACGATTCTGCTCAGTCAATCGCATTCGCTTTTTCCGAAGAAGCTATAGACTGAAACGATACCGGCAATGTAGTTTTCACTGTCTTACTGCAGACAGAATCCAAAATGGCCTCAGTGCCGGGCAAAAATTGTCGGAAAATCGTCAGTAAGCGGGCCGTACGTAGTACATCTGCACAGTTCTAGAAAGTCTTCCATTCTGCCGCTGGTCAGGTCGTCCCTGAACGTTGCGTTCTACTTTTAGTCTGCCGTATCTTGTTGCAATGAGCGAATTTTAGAGCAGTACGCGTAGTACAGAATGGTCCGCTGCAACGTGTCTCGGTTCGCAATTGATTCTCTCGATGTTTCGTGAAAAAGGGTACCGAAACGGTAGGCACGAAATCCAAGAATCCAGGCAATCGACACACAATATCGAGCATCTTTTTAGGTGAAATTTCGAGCAAAAAAAATCGACTTAATTTCCTACATTATCCAACCTACATCTGAGGTTACTTTGGTGCCCTCGCAGAACCAATTATAATGAAATAGCTGTCAAATTTGTAGTTAGTTAATATTCATTCTCAACTCCCATATCCTCAGCATTTACGTTTTTCACTCAGTTCAATACCATTATTAACCAATAGCCGGACTAAATTCCAGCAATATAAACTTACCTTCACTGAATCAATCGACAAGGAACTCTCCCTCCAACAACAAAAAAAAACAAAACAAAACAAAACAGACGCATCACTAAAAGATTTGTTTAAACAGCCATCATTTAACAACAAACAGCTAAAAACATAAGATATATGGAAAATGTACATGCAATTAATTATATATATATATATATATATATATATATATATGTATATATGTAGATATAGATAAATTAGAAAAGCATCATACATAGTAAAGTAAAGCAGGTTCCATACCCTTGATAAGGTATCATGGATTGTGAAGTTAAGCTTTCTGTAATGGTACTAAGCCCAACGGCACTAATGAGAGTAAGGTGGCCAGTTCCTTTCTACTTAGGATCCGCCTTTACTTTCCCAGATTTCTCTGGTGATGAGTAATGCCCGGAAACGTATCTCTAAAGTAGTGTTTTTATTTTAATTTAATAAAGTAAATTATTTTTTATACTTGTTTTTTTTTTTTTTTTTTGGCTATTGAGGTATTCATTTATTTTATATTTACAAAATGTGACAATATTGAAAGTTATAAAAAATATTAATCAATCGGATTTTGCTCGGCAGTTTTTGTATTAATAAATGAAAAAGGTAATAACATATCAGTGAACTCATAGCCGAATCCGAAACACAGGCACAGAAAATGATAGATCGAATAAACAACACTGGCATAAAATACTGCACGAAAATTAACGCTAAGAAAACTAAAGTGATGAAATTCTCAAGAAACGGTGGCTGAAAAACTGCTTTAAAACGCCGGCAACCAAGAAATAGAAAATGTAGACCAATTCGGGTACTTGGAAGTGATGATAAATACAGAGACGGAAGAGATCGTAAAGAAATAAGAACGCGCATTGGTATGGCGAAAAAAGCATTTAATAATCTGTACAAGGTGCTCGGAAATCAAAGAATGAGTCTAAGTTTACGGAATATTAAAATACGCCTATGAAACATGGACAATGGGAGCATACTGCGAAGGGAAGATAGCCGCTTTGGAAATGTGGTGTTACAGACGACTGATGAAGATATCGTGAACCACACACACACAACAAATACCGCTGTATTGACAATAGCAGGAGAAGAAAAGAGAACACTGCTGGAGGCTATCAAAGATCGAAAGCTGAAGTACCTGGCTCATAAAATTCGAGAGAATTTTCATGATAGCGATGCGGGGGAAAATTCCTGAAAAATCAATAAGAGGAAACAGAGGGGTTAAAATTAACAACAGCGAACCTACCAATAAATCCGCCGTGCAAAAACCTACAGAAGATAATAACTCTTTCCAGGCAACGAATAATATGAATGTATGCAATCTCCTGACTCAGGGGAAGCAACTATGATGATGATGATGATGATGATGAAATACTCAATTTTCAGATGTTATTAAATATTATAAATAATTATTAATTTTTTTTAAAAAAATTTACACATTTTTTGTATTTTTGTAGTGAATTAAATATATATCGATGTTCATTTATGAAAACTATGTCAATTGTCATAATTTGTTTACGTTAGTTTTTGCCCTTTTTCATTTTACTTTATAGTACATAATAACGCCGTGATTATGAGTCGGCTATTTTTCAAAAATCTTATAATCTATCATAACTTTTAATTCTTATAAATGTATTTTATGTTCAATAACGTTATTGTTTAACAATATTACCGATAACAGTACACAAAATTGGATGAAGACAACTTCAATTCGATTCAATATTGAGCGGGTTCTTGTAATATAATCTTCCCGTCTGCATCTTACTTCTTGCACCTATCACGTAAGAGTTATCTGACTGACTTTTAATGGCAATTTTTTATTGATATTTTGGGCGGTTTTATCGCACAGGAGAAACCTCTGTAATCATTTTAATCCGCCATTTTTTGAATTTCGCATGATTTATTCTCTTCCATCATGTTCGTTCTTCAATTTCCTGTCTGGGCTTCAGCTTCTTGTGCGCAGCCAAATTTCTCTTGTCTGTTTTATTAGCTAGCCGTTCTATGAACTTCTGCTTTTCAGAGTTCAACAGTTCTTTAATTTCCAGAGCCTTGACCGAAAACCAATCTGGTTGTTTCTTTATTTTTATGACTTTTAAATTTCCCTATCCTACGTTCAATCACCTTGAGGACCACCGGAGGATACATCCCGCTGAAACCTGATTAGTCGGCTCCGAACGGAACTGCGCCCCGTAACCATCTCTTTAACAGGTCTCCTCCGTGAACACACAGGCTTCTTTCTGCCTAAATGCTCCCACCTCTTCGGCACACCGGCACGTTAAATAAAATACACTCTCTCGAATATGCAGTAAAATTCACAATCGGGATAATAGCAGTTTTTTTTTTTTTTTTTTTTTTTTTTTTTGGTTATGTAATAATTAACAAAATGAACAAATTAATATAACCGAACATCTCGTCATCACATTGCGCGGGTAATAATTTTCAAAAAGAAACAGAGTGACTTACGAAATATGAAAAAAAAAAAAAAGAAAGTCACATTTACGTTACACATCTATTGTTGTATACTGCATGACGTTCAAAGGAGTAGTTGAACGAACTGCAAATATACAGTTTAAAATAAAATCAATCGTTTACGTTAATGTTCAGAATATTCGTCAACAGTGGATTCCAACGGAAAAGCGAAAATTAAATTAACCTCATTTACAACGGGCACGCATCTCGCAAATACGCATATTTAACGGCCAGTGGAAGAAAAAGTTTTTAACCGAAAAAAAACAAACCTCTAAACTTAAAATAAAATCGCTTCGACATCTTTTTAATTTTGTCTACCAGCTATTAATCAAATAAATGAAATTACAAGCATTAAACAGGCATGATTTTTAGTACGCCTGTTTAATGCTGGAGCAATTTAATTTCTTTAATCTCGGAAAAAAAATTTTATTTTCCGAATTTTACAACTCTAAGCGTAACTACCGTAGAGCATCAAACTCTGTATTCTCGCATTTGAACTTTTTCGTTATAATCGTAAACAGTTTCAATATTCCGCAATGACATTTTTATACGATGGAATTCATTTGCGATTCCCGTACGGCACGGAGAGCAGTCATTCTTTTATCCGCTAATTCAAAAATGATATATCCCCCCTTCCGTCTTTTTTTTGCTGTCCAATGAAAATCAGATTCAGTTGCTAACTTCGCCGATCATACAAAATCATATGCAAGATTGCTACAACCGAAACTTATTTTTCTTGATCAACGTCACTGCCGCGAACTGTTCGATGACATCGAGCAATGCCGAAAAACGATACATTTCGAAAGACTTCTTCCTACGTTTACGCGACTCTGCATCGCATCTATAATCATCTGGATTAATTTTATTTATCCGGTGAAATAAAAGAGAATTAGCCGAACGTTGCAAATACGACTGAAGGGGAAATTTCATCGAAAACTCGATAAGGAAATATTAAATACGGGGAAAAAATAATATTTTATTCGATAAAAATTTGATTGCTAACCGTTCGGAAAAGATAATCTGCCGAGTACCGGTTAACGACTTCGTATTTTATTTCCTTTTCGCTCGTCCGTGTGCAAGTACGCAAAGCGGTACACACAAATGCGATAGATCCCCTCCGGCGGCCATTAGACATATAAAAGTGATGTTATTTTTATTATTTTTTATTTTTATTTCTTCTTTTCCAAAAGAAATGCCGTTATTTACAACAAAAGCATAAGTCTGAATCAGCTACGTCATCCGCTGAATATGAAACACTCCCAATGTTCGTTTCCTTTATTCTGCCACCACCAGTCGTCTCCCTAGTTGCGTACACTTCCATGTCTGTTGTTCGTTTAATTTTGTTGCTTTCCACGCGTTGAACGTGATGTTTTTCGTTCTTTTTTTTTTTTTGTTTTTTTTTCTTGTTTTCAAAAACCGAGCCAGATAAATCTTTAACGTTTATTAATTTTTCATAAACGCGTCTGCAACTCAGTAGTAATTTTTCTAAAAATTTCTTTCGAACTCAAAGTACGAAGTAAACTGAATGCAGAAGAGCGAACGTTAAAGAATAACTGAAATTACATTCTTTGCTCTAGTCAAAAGCCGACCGGGAATTTAAAACTAAAATTATACAAAATGAAAAATTGCGTTTAATGCTTTAAAAAAGTAGAGAGGATTTTTTAAAAGTATTTTTCAAAGTATTCTAATGTTTTTTAATCAGTTCTGAAAATGTTATAACCCTTTTCCGAACGGGAATTTAAAATAAATCGTTCTCGAAGCTAATCAAATCCCCGAGGTATCCGAAAAATAACAAAATAAAAAGAAACCAAAACTGCAGGTTCAGTACACCGCATATACATATATAATATATGTGTATACATTTATACATATATATATATCAAAATTTCTCACTCTTTTTCAGTCGAAAATCATTCAGATAATACGTAATAAAGATTTACAGTAGAGAAAGTCTTTACTTGTGTGTCACTCTACATTTAAGACACTTGACGCTTCCACTTCTTAGTTTTCTTTCTCTCAGCAGTTAGGTTATATGGTGTTCTAATCTAATTCACATACCGTTTGCGATCAGCTATGGAGCTCCTAAATTGTTAATCCTAAGGCTGCTTTTCTCATTCTCTCCTTCCCTCTTCTCGTTTTTCCTTTTCTCTTTCACTTTCTTCCTTTTGTCCTCTCCACTCTTCCGATCCCCCCTTTATATGCGACCCTAACCATATCCTTTTTGAATGTCCTGCTCTTTTTCCCGAGTGCTCTCATCTATACGCCGAACTCTTGGCGTTGGATCTTCCTACCCCTTTCAATGCTTCCTTTATCCTTTCCTTCCCATCTTTAGCCGTTATTCCCCTCCTACTCTCCTTCATACTTTCTACCTCCGATCGCCTCAGATTCTGAGGAGGTGATCTAAGCTCATGTAGTTGGGTCAATGCTGGCACCGAACCCATTTTAAAAAAACAACAAAAAAACCGATATAAAAAAAAAATTAAAGTTTACCACTTAATATTTTAAGAAGATTCTAGGTCAATATTAAGCCTAACGGCGATACTTGGCTTGGCGCCTTTGTACGCAAACTCGTATTGTAAAAAAAAAAAACGCTATTGAAATACAGTTCTTAATCAAAAAAAATCCCCGCCCCCAAATGTCTCTCTGGATCCGCCCCTGGACAAAGGGTATCGGAAACTCAGTGAGGTGCAGGAAGCCCGTACAAATGTGAACAGAGAGAACAGAGCGTTTAATAGAAAAGAGCATATTTTTTCTTTATAGTGCCATACTCAGCTTCTGAGCGTCGGCGACTACCTATTAGTACATCTCAGCAGTACAGATATAGGTAGTGTACTAGGCAATTGTTATATGCAACGCAAGTGTACACACGCAAGACTACATTCGAAACTAATAGTAGCCGCTTGTTATCGCGCTACCAGTGCAGTCTCGTGTGGGTCTGCTGTGTACTGACCTAGCGCGCATATGATGTTGAACGTGGTGGTTTGCCATTGCCTTCCACGTGACTATTAGCGAGTATTTATTTATTTATTTAATTCTTGTAATAAGTTCGTCGTCGCTCGGGATCGAACTCGTGATCTCCATAACGGAAGTCAAGCGCTCTAGCAACTAGGCTATCGCGACGACAGAAAATAGCATACGAACACGATATTAGGATTACAGACAACTATTATCATCAAAGTAGAAAATACTGAGAAGAAAAACGATAATGAGGGGAAAATAAAAGATTAAAGGCGGATCAATGACAGAGACAACAACAGAACGACGAAGAGAATGAAACTTCAAGTAAAATCAAAAGATTTAAAGAAAGATCAGGTTAAACAAAGGATTGAAACTATTCGTAAAGAAAAGAATTGTAAATATTTGGAAAACATCTAGTGCAATTTTTTTGCATTGAGGTAGAAGTAGAAGTTTTCGTGAGCCAACAGTATCTTATTCACAGAAAATCGACCTCAATTAAGTGGTAAAAAAGAAAATTATAAATATATATGGTCATAGGTGAAAATTGTCCTCTGAAGGAGGCTACTGATGAAGTTAAAGTGGCGATTAGTGGAAATATAATGAAACGTAAATTTAATTTACGAAGAACAGTAGAAGTCAAAAATATTCAGAAAAATTAAAGTTCGGAAGATTACATACATTTAATCTATGTCACGTTTACAGTGCATATGTACAATTCAATATTTACTATTTCAAAATAACAATAATAAAAATTTTATTTATATTTATATATATATATATATATATATGCATACATGTATATATACATACACATTTATACATCACACACGTCCATACAAAATATAAATTGGCAGGCACCTACACCTCTATACACAAATATGTCACACATACACATGTCCACATATACTATACAACGTGTATACATTTACACAAACACATACAATACATAAATATGTTTTTTTTTGTTTTTCTTTCTCAGATAATACATTTGTTTCATCATCATCATCAAGTAGCAGCCCCAATCTGGGGATTGCTCACACCATTTCTACATTTCGCGGTTCCTTTCCATCTGAATTAGTTCGCTGCATTTTTTCCCGTCAATTTCTATCATTTCGATTCGTTTCCTTCCTCTTGTTATTTTAGATTTTCCCTTGCATCGCTGTAACAAAAATTCCTCCCTCTCGGATATCTTATGCGCGAGGTATTTCCTTTTTCTCTGGATTACGTCTTTTGCTATATCGTATTCTGTCAGTTGCCACCTGCTTAAAACGTCTTTATTTTTGACCTTGGCCATCCATGGTATTCTCATCATTCTTCGTAACGTCCACATACCGAATGCATTTAGCTTTTTCCTGCCTTCCGCATCCATCGTCCATGTTTCTGCTCCGTATTTTAGCACTGACATCACGTAGCAGTTGTTGATCCTTAGTTTCAATTGCTTTCCAAGCTTCCGGTCCTTCAACACCGCTTGTAAATTATTAAATGCTTGTTTGGCCATTCCTACTCTTGCTCTAATTTCTTTTTTATCTCGGCCATCCGAAGTGAATAAGGCAACCAAATATCGGAATTCTTCTACTTGTTTCAGCACTGTATTATTTATTTTAATTTTTACTTCTTTTCTTCCATTTTTGGAGAATCTCATCACCTTTGTTTTTTCGGCGTTTATCGTCATGCCAAACTTAATTCCAGCTGTATTAATTCGATTTAGAATGATTTTGCAATTGACCAACTGACCCGGCAATGCGCACCCTATAATCTGCATAGCTAATATTATTAATAGTTTTTCCATTGATTGTGAATCCGGTGTTTTCCAACTTTGCTTCCCTCATAATTTCTTCCGAATGAATATGGAACAACCTTGGCGATAAGGGACATCCCTGTCCGACGCCTCTTTCAATCCTGCATTTCGTATCCGAATACCCGCCGTTCAATTTCATCCTTGCTGATTGATCCCAGTATAGATTCTTGATGACTTGTAAATCGTTATTATCTATCTCGTGTTTCTGCAATATACTTATGAGTTTATTATGGTTTATCCTGTCGAACGCTTTTTCGTAATCCACAAAGCACGCTATTACATCTCGGTTACGATTTATTGCTCTTTGTACTATTACTTTAAGGAGAGCTCATATGGTGCTAGTCCCACCGACGGAGAAACGAAACAACTACCAAGTGAGTTCTGTTCGTCCACGTCGTGCAGGGTGGTAATTTTCTATTTCATGGGCTTAGCGCTGATTAGAAAAGCTAAATATCAAAATTCACACAAAACATATAGCTGATAGGAAAACGGAGGAGGGCGCACTTGCCGAAGGTGTTCCTTCTAATAAATACCGTTAAGCCCTTTACTGCATTAACAACAGCAGACTATCAGTACCTCGCTCGTGACAATGTGTCCCAGTCAGATTTATATAGAATCAATCTAGAGCGAGTAGCTAAGTATCCGGCGCCTTAAAACCGAGTCCTTTCGGCTAAGGGAGTAAACCCTAACAGAAAATCATGGCGGAAGGCAATGGGAAACCACCGGCATTAACATCCCTAGAAACACACATTTGTTTAATAATGTCAATTTATGAAATTTAAAGTAGCAATCCATTTTAATGCCAGTATAAATCCCATTTACAATCTTTCAGTTAAATACATTGATCCTTATAATTTTAATAATCTTAATACAAATAGCAGTAACGCTTACATAAATGATTTTAACTTAAGTATACCATTCCTTCATTCTAATATTTATTTCTTCGATAATCGGGTGATTGAATACTTAAAATTTACATATAACTTATTCTTCTGTATTACGGTCCAAAACCACCCCTCTACAATTACAGCCTTGCAAAATACGATAAGCTGTATCTGGAAAATTACACGTAATACAATTTTCTGTTTCCGTAATACCAAATCTCCTTAAATATATTTTAAAACTACCATGACCGGTAATAAATTGTATGCATTATAAAAGTTTGGATTAACTATTGAATTTGTCATTCAAATTTCGGAAATAGTTGTTAACAGTCATTACAAATATTCCACATACTTTTATACTGTTCTATATAATATTGATTAAGGATAAATTTATTATTAATATATTTTACCTGATTGAATTCATTCGCTAATATACCATCTGTATATGATGTAAGAATTTTACGGTTTTTTTTTATAAATCAGCAAAAACAATGAGGCGGGTAACCGATATTTATATGGAGAAACTAATTTCAAATACGGTATTTCCTAATGGTCTTTCTAATCCTTCACCAACTGATTTAGTAATGTTCTGTGAGCAACAGAGAGATGTTAAATCTTGCTAGTAGTTGTAATTCGTAAAGTTGTGATGGGAAACGTGAAATTAGCTGTGCCAGAATTTCCTTGAAGTTATGAGACTTTTTGTATAATTGCATGAAATGTTCTGAATAATATTTAGTGGCTTTTTTTTGTTTTTTTTTTACTCCTGCGCATAATTCCATAGCTCAATAACGGTTCGTCAGTATATATACTTAAACAGATATTTATTAATAAAAAAAAGTGTACCGAGACAGTAAAAGTAAACTGTACAATTTAATTTTCTAATTTTTGGCGCAAGATAAATTAGATGTTTATCTCAGAACAATTTACAGTCCGGTTGAACATTTAGATATTTTATTTCATGTATTCTATCTCGCGATAGCCTAGTTGCTAGAGCGCTTAACTTCCGTTACGGAGGTCACGGTTTCGATCCCGGGCGACGACAGAACTTATTACAAAGAATTAAAACTAAAAATATTCGCTAATAATCACGTGGAAGGCAATGGCAAACATGCATATCTAGGTCAGTACACAGTAGACGCATAAATAGGACTGCACTTATATATCGATAAATCAAACGATTACTAATCAGTTCCGAATGTAGTCTTAGGCGTGTGTACACCTGCGTTGCATATAATAATTGCCTGGTACACAACCTATATCGGTACAGCAAAAATGGTACGAATAGGTTGCGCCAATGCGCTATGTAGCGTACGGCACCTAAAGAAGAAGAATCTGGCGGAGCATCACACTTCCGTGTCTCTAAAGATGATAAAAATAGTTTTACTTCGGTTCATAAACAGTTTTGGTTAAGGTGTGGAGCCCCGGTGCTTAATTTTTTTCAAGTTAGTCTGTGAAAAATTCTGAAGAATTTTTTTTCACATGAATTTACCGTATTATTTGCGTAGCAAAATATTTTGAAGTGAAACTTCCCCTATCGCGCGGTAAGGAAAAATTTTGGTACGGTAGAAAAAAATTTTGATTACGCGTTAAACGTAAGGTAGGTATGTATTTGTGTGTATGTGTAAGTATGTGTAACTGCCTGGGTCTAGTAATATACCAAAATGAGTAAATGTATAGTTAAGTAATATGATAATTTATAAATATTATATTTTAAAACCATTAAATTACGTTACAAATGTTATATATTTTTATATATTGCACGTACACAGAGTACCTTTCAATTCATTAAAACATATAACTTTATTTATATTAAATTATTAATTAAATTAAAATACAAGTTTAAAAAACATAATTAATTCACAAAAATATATATAATATAAAGTTATATGTTTTAATGAATTGAAAGGTACTCTGTCATAAACTGTATACTATACAAAGTCTCGTAGTAAAAATACTTAACTATACATTATGTGTTATTTCTTCCTGTAATCGCTTGTCTCAATAATATGATAATTTATAAATATTATATTTTAAAACCATTAAATTACGTTACAAATGTTATATATTTTTATATAGTGCAATATATAAAAATATATAACATTTGTAACGTAATTTAATGGTTTTAAAATATAATATTTATAAATTATCATATTATCGAGACAAGCGATTACAGGAAGAAATAACACATAATGTATAGTTAAGTATTTATACTACGAGACTTTGTATAGTATACAGTTTATGAGCATTCTCATATATATATATACATATATATGTAATAAGTACGTGTACACGCCACTCTACAGAAAGATATTCACGATACGATACATTATACATTTAGTCTGATAGTGAATTTTTGAAGTGAAACTTTTTACGGCACGGTAGGGAAAAATTTTGGTTACGCGTTACGCGTTAAACGTAAGGTAGATATGTAATAAGCATAACTGAAATAGACCAATGATAATGATATTTTTTTATAAATGTACACGTATATAGATTTATTATTTATTGAAAATGAAAATTTTGTTTATGCTGGTACCTTTTCCATCCTAATAATTTTTTTAAGCGCAGTTTAAAATAATAATGATAATAATAAATGTGTTAGTTATATATAAAATTAATTTAAAATAAAACTTTATTATAGAATTTAATACACATATAAGCCAAAGAAGTTTCACTTCCTCCGCGTCTACACACTGATACACGCGTCATGATTTTTTGCTCCCATAGTTTTAATATAAATCGAAAATGAACTCAGTGCGATTGAGCAACTCAATAAAGTTGTTTTACATAATCTTTCATTTAAAAATAATTCGTTTCAGTATAAAATAGTAGCCTATTTAAGTTTGATTTAGGCCAGTCGGCAATCTGACCTGCAGTGTGTCTCAATTATTACAATAACAATAAATAGCAATAATAACGAAACTAAATAAGTAAGCGACAACTGTAATTTCACTTTGCGCAATTTACTCGGTAAACGTTATCTTTAGCGAGAGATTTCTTATCTTTATTGTAGAATTCCTTTGCGGAAATTACAGCTAATGCGACGATTGGAAATTCCGTTTAATAACGTGGTTATTATTTTTCCCGGCAGAGGGATCTTGCGTGAAATTTTCATCGCTATTAGTAAACGTCGAAGTACAGAGCAAAGTAATCGACTCACGTAACAGTAATTTGATCTTGGGAAATGGTCTTCCGCAATGAAACTGAAATCCTGAACATCCCTAAGCGATTTACCGGAGCGCTCGCAAACTCCGGATACACGTTAAGAAAAATCCCACCGGCGAAGCGGTCCGCTGAAACTGTTCGTTATTTCAGGATCGCTTTTTTAATGCGAACGGCGCTGAGCAGCCGAGGGAACTTGGTGAACTTTCGATGTCAGATGATATTCTTTCAGTGTGGTAGCGTGCTCGCCGCTATATTCAATGAGGGTAGCAGCTCTTACGTCGTATGACGACGGTAAGTGACAAGGGAGCAGTAAAAGTATTTCACTGAAAACGAGACAACTATACCGAAGCGCCGAATAGGCGCTGCTACTGGAGTTTAAAATGCTCTTTTTCTTTTTTTTTTTTTGCAATAGTGGTTAACGGTATTTATGTTCCCCAGATAAATTTAATTCGTCTTTCTTTCCGAACAGCAGCGCCGATAATGATATAACTCAATAATCGGAAATGTGCTACCGCATAGAACGGAATGTAGCACCGAATTCGCAATTTATTCCAGTCACAAATTTTCACCTTCCACCATGTCGCTGCTCTATTAAAGTGCATCTTGTTTAAAGCAGACGAAAAAATAACAATAATAATAACAATAATAATAATAGTAATAATAATAATAGTAGTAGTAGTAGTAATAATAATAATAATAATAATAATAATAATAATAACGGAAAACGTTGTTATACACGTATCTATCTTTTATACCTTTTTGCTATACAATAATTTACCGAACGCACTCGTAATTTTTTATCATTATCTGTGTAATACCGTGTACGATGCAGGGAGCGAACGCTATTAATTTGATCATGATACGGGAAGAGTGTGTGTGCGGTGGTCGTTCGAGCGATTTCCATGTTTGTTATAGCACACATCGATGTTTCCTAAATTCCTCCGTATTATTTTTTTTTTCTTAATTTCCGTTGCATCGCAGACATTGTAGTCAAATTTAGATTATTCAGACCTGATTACTCGATCATCGCAAATCTGTAAGATTGAGTTATAAACATTTCGCATCTTCTTTATTTATATTAAGATTATTTCATACCAGGTAACGGAAAAGTTACACTTGTAAAGGTAAAAAGCAAAGTATAAAGCGCCGGGCAGTGATAAAGCTTTTTGCAATGTTCTAACAGCGCTAAGGATAGTAATTTCCCTTTCTGGAGAGTCTGCATTTACTTTCGCCCACGTCTGACTTTTTCGAAATATTTCAGATACTAGGTGTGCATACAATGTTTGAAAACTATCGCGAAAAAACCGGCGACACTAGTCACAAAGCACGTGTTACTTATATTTATTACTTGTTGCGTACACGAGGAGGTACAGGTAGGACTGGAAAATACGATTCTGCTGGCCGCAATTAAGGATTGTAAGCGGCTATTCATCCAAAATAAAATGACGAATGATGATCTGTTCTTGTTGGTAGCAAACGGAAAGATTCCGGGCGAAAGGTCAAAAGGAAGAAGAAGACTCACAATGCTGGATCGAATCACAGAATAGTACCTACTATGTATTATATTGTATATTATAAAAATTAAGTATGTGGCCTTAGTGGATATAAGATGTATATATTGTCGATTGCAACCTCCCGCAAGGGAGACGCATACAGAATACAAAAAAGAATACTAAATGAACTTGAATATATGTGCAACGCTAACTCCACTTGACGCTCCGCAGCGTTTGTTACAACCATTTCTACTTTCGCTTTTCCTTTTAAAATCCGGCTATATTACCGGTGCACCACGAGGATTTTTTCGTGTGCGACATTGCTCTAGTATTTCAAAATAAACTTAGCCACGAATGCAGTTCTAACCAGGGAAATTTTGAAGAAATATTCATGGAAACTGCGATTGATCATCATCATTATTCCACCTTACGATTTTGAAAGAAACGTAATGCCACGCGGAAATCTGTTTAAGCTTGGTTCTAGATGGAACACTGGTCATGAAACATACTGAGAAATTAGCACAGAAAGTCAAAAATAGAGAGCGCGAATTTGATTAGAAAATTGGCTGACACGAGCCACGGAGTAACGACAACGGTATTAAGAACAGCGACACTCAATCCGGAATATACTGTGTGCGACTGTCAAACCGGAAATTAAGGAGTGGGGATAAAAAGTGGTCAGTGACACACTGGGACGCAAACGAATAGAAATTAGCCGCTAGTCCTTGTTAATAGTGTACGCCTCCGCAATTACAATTCAAAATAAGCGTTTCGAAAATTGTTGCGAAAGCCTTAAACAAAAATCTGCTCAAAATTCTCTATTTCGTAATCGATAAATTTTTACGATTTATTTGAGAGATTTAATCTGTATTTACGTGCCGACAAAAATGATTTTCGTTCTTATTATATACTCGTAAAACATTAGACACGTTGTGTAGATTTTTCGAAATAAAAAAAATAAAACAATTAGAAAAGGACGCGTGTGAAATCGGGTCCGAGGCCTGCTGTCAAAACTGTAATTTTCACAGTTTTTCTATATATGCAAAAGTCATTGCATAATTTTCGAAGATGTGTGTGATGAAAAACGTAATATATACGCGTTAAACTTTAGAATGGTATGGTTAGAGCATCTTTAGTACGAGGTTTCAGGATCGTGTTGGAATATCCGTAACTTATTATACTTATTGTTTATGTTTATCGTACAATAAGTAATTTTTACACCGATATAAAAGAATTATTTAATTTTTATTAAATACTCGACGCGTTTCGAAGACAAAGCTTCGCGCGATCACGCGAGTTATATATATAATATAACCGCATACAATTTAAACACTGTTTGGTGTCGTCTGCGCGTATTTAGACAATAAGCGTTTCCATTTCGCTTATCAATCTTTTAATATAGGCGAAAATTAATCAGCTCTCAAATTAATCTGACATTAATTTTTCCAACTATTTCGTTATACGAGAAAATTCGCAACGCCCTTTTTAAATTTATTTCACTCGCAACAACAAAATCACGCAAATTTTTCTTAAACTTTCTCTTTACAAAAACATTCCGCCATTGAATTCGCAAAAATTCGAATGATAATGTTACCGTTCGTGATCGAGTGGCAAACTTTTATCCTATAATTTAGCCGGTTGTTTTTAGGAAGAAAAAGGTTTTTTTCGCGCGTGTTTTATTTCCACTTTCAATTTTCAAAAAAAAAAAAAAATGGAAAAAAAACACCAAACGAACGAAGAAAATTACCCGTTTTTACCTATAGCTCGGAAGTAATATTCCACTCCGATTCGATTTATTATTTATCGATACGGAAAACCGATCGACTTTTAGACGAAATCAATACGACGGAGGGGTCTAGGCAACAGTGAAAATAATTGACAGCGGCGGTTACGGCGATGATTCGGCGATTAGAGGAATCGAACTAATTGGCGAACACGTAGAAATTCGCTACGCGTGCTTGTTTATCTCATTAAAAATTGATTTATGAACGACGAATTTCGCCGCGAGCATTTCTATTTTGTGCAGCGCTTTCGGATAAAAAATGAATTAGTCTGTCGCGGGCGGGTCGTGCTTCGGAGTGAATAATGCGCAGCGGCGAGTCTGATAATAAGCCGAAATGAAGTTGGCTCTTATCTTTCTCGGTTTATTCGAAAAAATACGATGGCCACGATGCACTTTGAAGGGCCAATTTTAATTTACGAGACGGATTATTAAGTGCCGCGCAGAGCGCGGCTCGGTGGTGTGCCTGTCTGTCTTCGAGTTGCCACTACGCAGCAGCCGCGTCACGATTGGCAAATATAATTTAATTAAGCGACGATAAGTTATGTACACCGGGGGAGAATTTTATCCGTTATCTTCTCGGACGGCCGAGAATATAACGACCCGATGAAAAATTGTTGGACCAATTTGATCGAGTGCGCGACCGTCGCTAGTCACGAACCCTTCACGATCGCCTCGACCGCAGCTACACGAGCCGAAACGACGTGCACGCATACCGTCGCATACCAAGCGAATTAGTATTTGCGGCTTATCCGCTCGTTCGCGCACACATCTCGCTTTTCCCTTTCGCGCGAGAAAATGACGCGAGATAAGATTGAAAACCATCAAATCTGAGACCGACGTCTTTCATTAAGTCGCCGCAGCCTTCAACATCCGTTCTCCGTTAATAAATACACACTTCCGCGGGAATTTAGTAATTACTCCGGCAGCCGCCGCAAGCTCAGCTCTGTGTGCGCCGGTGATCTTTTCCGTCGTCGCAAAATTAAAAAATAATTCTTAACGAGAATTTTTCAGTTTAAAGAAATTCTTTCAAATCATTAGTAGAAGAGGAAACGGTTTATTATTCGAAAGTAATTTTCCTCCAGAATGGCTATTTCTCTTCTACCCGTCTCTTTCTCGCCCTTTCTTTCCTACTCATTTATCATAAGAACAAGTTCAGTCAAGCATGATGTTTCATGCGCTGACTATTCCGTAAGTAGGACTATAGTTTACGTTTACGTAATACTGAATTTCGAAACAAAGAAATCTAGCTTTTCGTGTCGCAAAGAGGCCGTTTTCCGCGCTTTTTTGAGCTTCTCGTCAACTTCGAACGTTTCGTTGAGCAGGTTCGTTTAGAAATAGCGATCTTTCCATCGATATATCACATTCCGGGAAAAAAAGATACTTTTTTCAAGAATTTCGAGCTTGCGACGTCCCTAGGGCCTAATTTTAAAGTTGGACATGTTCCAAACTAGAGAAATGTTTTGGGATGAGCGTATTTTTAACCTTATTAAAAGTTTTTAGCTATAATACTCGAGGCGCAAAAAGGAGGGCGGGGGATTACACGTCATTTTTCGCGCTTTTTTGCAAACTTTGAAAATCCCGCCAAAGGAATCTAAATACGGTTTTGTTCTCATGAAATAACGCTATCTTTCTATCGATGTATTGAGCGGGGAAAAAAATATTTATTTTTTTAAACTTTCGAACTTTCAGCGCTCCGAGGGCCTAAATATAAAATTGTAAGCTCGCCTATATATATATATATATATAGTTTTCCTATTGAAAGTGGTTCTTTATGCATATGTTTGAGATACGTTTTGGTTTGCCAAATATTTTTTCTCTGGCTATTGTTTACGTGTTAACGTCGTCACTTTTTTTTTCCTGTTTTCGAGACACCTCCCGTCCATATAATTTTTTGATTTTACGAAAACGCTTCTGCGTTATAATTTGAATTTCACTTTTAAAGCCGCTGATGAGGTCTGAATTTGATTTTTGAGGTCGTTTTAAATTCCATATTATATATTCTTGACGATTTTTTGCCGCCCAGAGTGATCTGTTAGTTTGACAGATTTTCTTAAAGAGAATTTCAATTGTAATTTATGATCCGATTTTGAAGTTCATACGTGTCAAATCGATCGTGAGTTATTGTATATTTTAATTGAATAATTTTGCCATTTCTGAACCATTTCTTCATTACGATTGCGTATATTTCATGCGTACGGAATCCTAATCACCGCCTATTTATGTATATTTCTTTTCTCGATATTGTTGATTTTGAATATTTTTCTCGAAGAAGGGGGTGCGGAATTTTACAATTTTCGCTATTCTATCGCACTTGCGCTATTTAACGATTCATTTTCGCGCCACCATCACTCCGTTATGATATTATAGAATGTTCTTTTTTTGCCATCGTTGAATCAAACGTGTGTATTGGCTTAATGAAATAATGAAACGGACTGTTTATCGTTCATTAACATCGATGGTGTATGTAATTTCATCCGAGACCACCTGTGAGACTCGGACTGTACGTGGCAGTATCATCCGGTTGGCCTTTCAACCTTTCTCCTCCATCGTTAAGGGAATTTAAAAAAGGAAATAAATCTTTTATATTCGTTCTATATTAAATTTGCCGTTAATTCTTAATTTGTGCGTGATGAGGATCATGTTCGATTCCATACTTTCCTGATACTACTAACGCCTTAGATAATTAAAGCTCTCAAACTTGCAGCCGAAATTTTCTATAAACATCTAAAGCACCTCGAAACAGCACTGTCATATGTTGCGAAATTTGTATAAAAAAGCTCTCTCGACCTCGTCAATTATTCATATTTATTCGTAATTCGAATTCTAGATTGGACTGCACCAAACGCGTCTTGATACTAGTATGTCCGCGGCTGAAAGTACTTTAATCACGTAAATCAAAAAAAAAAAAAAAAAAAACACACACACAAAACGTACAACCAGTCCCGAACAACGTTATTAATCATACATACTTAATTCTTGAGCGTCGGTGACTACCTATTCATACATCTCAGCTATACGGACATAGGCATAGTATTCTAGGCAATTGTTATATGTATCGCGAGTGTACACGCGCAAGACTTCATTCGAAACTGATTGTTACCGTTTGATTTATCGATGTACAAGTGCCTGTCCCGTGTGTGTCTGCTGTGTACTAACTAGCGCGCATATGATGTTGCCATTGCCTTCCACGTGATTATTAGCGAATATTTTAGATTTAATTCTTTGTAATAAGAAGTTCTGTCGTCGCCCGGGATCGAACCCGTGTCCTCCGTAACGGAAGCCAAGCGCTTTATAGGCTATCGCGACGACAATATTAATCATACACGAGCTGCTTTTTCTTCTTATATAATGCAATGTTGTCGTAATCGAAATTCGATAATGGCCGCCTTCCCCAGCAGGAACTGTTACTTTACATATTGTCTCTCAGAGCTCTCTTTGGATTGTCTTCTCGTTGAATTTATATCGCTTATTACTCGATTCAGGTAAACCGTGTACGCCGTTTAGCAAAATTTACGATTACAATGATTACGAACATAAAATTGTATCTAGTCCTCGGCCGATGCTGATACGCGCTTTCGAGGTACACAGCAACATGGCCTCACAGAAGCGGACACTAAACGATAACTGCGCCTCGGTTTAGGAGCTGAACTACACGTATGTATATATTCTATAAATTATTTCTTGAATTTTCTTCCGTACAAAACACGCACTATATTATTGGTGAATTCTCTGAATCTCTTGTGAACTTCCGCAGCCTCCTTCAGTTATCAAATAGTAAACATATACATCCGACACTCTGTACGATCTAGAATTGCTGTAGCTCACCGATTCGTCTCGTAATTTTAGTGTTACGCGTGACGTAATTTAACTTGCGCATAAATTGCTGCATTACGTATATTAGATTGCAATTAATCGACATTTTCAAATTCCAGACATATAAGTAAACTTGATTTTTCGAACCCGGCCACAAGTCTGGTCTATTCTTTCGTAATCGTAATGCTTATAGAAGAATCCGGTTGAATTGATCATGTGGCAAAATAAATAAAACCGCTTGTCGATATACTTCTTTCTAAATAAACCTTTTTATTTTCCGGCTGCATAATAAAAAGTTGGAAAAAAAAGCTAAAATCTGTTTTATAGAAGCTAGACAGTTTTTTTTTTGTTTTTTTTTTGTTTTTTTTTTTTTTTTACTAAACTATTTTCGTCATTAGAATATAGAAAACTTTAAAAATTTTAAAAAAAGAACAAAACCCGTTTTTTTTATAGTAGAGAAAGAATTAACTTTTTTTTTTTTTTAATTGACGCTTTTTTATAATTAGAATATGGACAAATACAAACCTGAGGAATTTTAAAATTTAACCGCGCCAAAATGTAGGCGGATCGCGAACGAAGAGTTAAATGTTACAAATTTTTATCAATCCCCAAGTGTATTTGGCAAATGTAAAATACAATTCAACAACCCCCCCCCCCCCTAAAACCCTCCAGTCCATCTTCTTTGGTCCTCTCCAGAATCAACTGCGGGTCACAGGCCTACTCATCAGCCAGCCGTTCTTTGTTGAAATCCCTTGACGCAGTGCACCACGCCGCCCTTTGCACAATTTTGCGTTCACATAGATGTTTCACGTCCACTAGTCTGTGCACCCTTCGAGGAATTCGCCTTTTAAAATATTTCTAAAAACTTTACACTTACCGAGAAACGTATTTTTTCACAATCTAATCTGCCTCTTCCTAGCCACATAAAGGAACCCACCGGTACCCGAAATTTCACTAACGAACCACTACCTGAGATTCTAGAGTTCTTGTCAGACCGGAGAATAAGCGTAATTAATTTCCCCGAACAAGCGCTCAACAACATGCTGATACCGCCATGTGACTCCCTAGTCATCTATGTTGATTTGTCGTAATGGAATATAACGAACCCCGGCACCCTGATGTTACACAAGTGGCACGAACTACAATAGAGAAATATCCAGACTATCTAATATTCTACACAGACAAGCAGCTAAAACCCATTCAACTGACGGATACTGCTTGTGTTTTTGAGGCATGCGATGTATCACAAGCAGTGAAACTCAATGGCAGCTGTGCGGTCGTGGAAGCTCTATGGGATATTCTTCTGCTTTTTTCAGTACTTTCTCTCTCTCTAGAACCTGCGAATCAAAAAACGCTAATGGGGTAACAGATCCGTCGGCCGCTCTAGTTACAATATCAAACTTTTGCATCAAACATCCGGTAGTAATGCAGATCCACCAGATGTTGTATAGACTGTCTAGGAGGCGCTGCTCAATAGCGTGCTTATCGGTGCCCAGCCATGCTGGGATGCTCGGAAATATATCTGCTCGATCAGCAATGCTTTCCCTTGTGCCTGAAAACGCCTTCGAAACACCGTCTTGTTCTTGGCTTAATCTCGTCCGCATGAAAAGATCACTAGACCTCCTGCCAGATGTTTCCAAAATAACCCCATTAACGCCACAACTAATTCATGGTGGCCAATGGAAAACATGTCTCGTGCAGAGTTTTGCACTCTGAGTCGACTGCGAACAGGGCATATAGCTCTGCCCCACGACCGTATGTTCCAAGAAGCTCCGTTCCCTACGTTCTGTTCTGTCTACAAAGCAGCGCCTCTACCGTATCGCACATACTATGCATAAGCCCAGGCTTTTCAGATTACTGAGTCTCATAAGAGAACAACGATACCGTCACTAGTATCCTTGCTAACTCACCGACGGCAACGGCATCTGTCCATCAGTTAATTAAGGCAACCAAGTTAATTGCCTTAGCAAATAAAAATTGCACTTCAGATGGTATGCTTGTTCTGCTTCCCAATCGGCTTCAATGTAACGATAAACGACCTGTTTAATCCAACGAAAAAAAAGATCCGATTATTATTTGGACTCATCAACCAGGGCTTTTACTCAGAAACAATTAGAAAAGGACGAAATCAGTTATATCTCAATGCAATTAGATATGGAACAGTGTGTGGAGAAGAAAAAGACAAGATATAAAAAGCGTAATACACGAAGTAAAAAATTAAAACTCAACAGAAAGAGATGAACATTTGCGCGCTTCGTTTGAGTAGACAGGACAATATAGGAAGGAAACCAATGAAAAACGAAAACAAGAGTATGATAATAAACAACGAAGTGAAGAAAGTAAAGGAAACTACGGATGAATAGGGAAGGTAGAACAGACGGATAAGAGAAGCAATAGTTAGGAAAAAAAGGGAAATCGTATATATTCGACCGAAATCTAAGATGAAAATTTCTTACTTAAGGGATCAACACTTTGCCAGAAACTCGATTTTTTTTTTTTTTATGGATTTCGACAGAAAAACATTTTAAAAATGCTGTGTAAAAATTTCATACGGATTGAAGCAGTCTATGTATGTTTTTCTCGAATTTATTTGAGCGCGTTCGGCGATACACCCTTATCTAAGCAAGCACTTGTACGTGCGCTGTTCTCTGAATGAACAAGTGTCTTAATGATTCTCAGCATTGCGCATACAAACAGCTGCTCCTATTGAACATAACAGGGGAGATATATAGAATTTAAAATTTTGCTCGACTATTAGACTTGCTTGGATTTTCGTAGCGAAACCATCTCTCTGCTCGTGCGTCGTGTAATTCTTTTAGAAAGAAAAATGGACAAAAAGCAAACAAAACATCATTGGATACATGCAACTGCAAGGCCTAAAAAGCGAAAATTCCAAGGCAGCAGATACAGTGACGAAACAAATACTGATTTTACCAGCATGTCGGCCGAAATTACATTTGGTATGAAAAAACTGCCAATTACATTGCATCCTGAACTTTTTTTTTCTTTTTTAATGTTTTCTACTTTGAAATCTTATGCCAAGTGTAAAGATTGTAATGAAGATATAAAGTTTAGTCAATACGGAGTGCAGGGGCTTGGTTTTAAAGTTTGTGCTGTACTCGGAGTGAAAAATACATCGACTCACGTTCGATGATCGGAACCGCTCTGAAATAAACTGTGAATTTTACATTTTTAATGATATATATTTATACCTCTATTTTAAAAATAACGGAAGTTACGAGTGTGGACAAATTGGGCCCAGAGCTTTGCTACTCGCCAATAAGCACGACAACGACCGCATACGCTCAGTCAACCGCCGCAACTCAAATATCAGAATGAATTATTTGAAAAGGCTGAAGGAATTTTATATGGTGCAGGCATCGCTGATTAGCTGTAAGCATAATTTCTGTATGATTTTTAAACAACAAAAATTTTGAACGCGTTTTTCTCGAAACCCCTTTTTCTCGAGCGGCGTTGTATTTTTTTCTGAAACTATTAACCGATCCTTACGAAATTATAAAGGTATGGCCGAAACTGGATTTATGTCAAAATATCGGGTTTTTTGAAATTTTTATAACCGCAAAATCATCCAAAAAGAAAACTTATTTTTCGAAAATTTCATTTTGTTAATTTTGTATAAAAATTAATAATTCTAGTTCGGGCCGTAGCGCTACAGTCATACCGAAGCTAAATCAATTTGATTTTTGTATTTTAGATAATTCTCAACGCCACTCGCATCAGTCTTTTTGAGGGGCTTTACTGATAATCCCTTACTATTAATTTATTTATAATGTTAAATTAATAAAAAAAAAAAATCGTTTTTCATACATTTTCCGAGTGCTTTTATAGAACCTTCAAACATTTATGTTCACATCTAATACAGGGGCCCTATAAAAGAAATTCTGAAAAATGCTTATTTTTCAGACGAGAAAATGATCCCTTAACGGAAGAAGATTAATGAGATTTTTCTTAAAAAAAAAAAAAAAAAAAGAGGTGGGAAGCAACAGCAACCGAGTCGAAAAATCCGTCGCTTTATGACTAAAGATGCTCCGCTGACTTCGAAAGAAAGAACGCGGATAAGTGAACGTATATTGGAAAATAATAAAATCGCAAGTTAGATAACAGAGATCCCAGGGGGTATTCATTGAGTCAGATATAATCAAAAAAGTTAGATATGGACGGGTGACTAGAAGGAATGAAAAAATGAAGCGCAGGATAAATTTGTTTATGAATATAAAATACAGAAAGGAGGAATATGAAAAGATTCCAAAACGTTAAAATCTGAAAAGATAAAAGAGACGCCCGCTCGGCCTCTCTGACTTATCAACGAAATCAGTTACATAAGAAGGAAATCGAGAATTGACGGTACTGTGAAATCCGGTCCTGTTGTACGAAAAAGAAATTTCGAGAGTGCGGGTAGAATAGAAGATTTTAGAAGGATGACAGAGTTCAGCGAAGTTAAAGGAGAAATAATTGAAGGAAATTTGTTATGGGCAAAACGATAAGAAATAAGCAATAAAATGGGGAGGGGGATTTTCCTAGGCGTAAAACAGCAGTTTCCAGAAATGGAAAGGTAGGCAATATGAGTAGAAGAACCCGAATGGAAAACGTTTAGCAAGGAAACGCTGGCCGAAAAAAGGATCTGCGAATGTAGACACGGAGATGACAGATTGGATTAAGCAAGAGACCTGCCGGGGAATTAGGGAGTATTTAAGAGCACCAAGACCATAGTCTGGAACTCGAAGAAGGTACAACCATAAAGAAATGAACAGTAAACAGATTTGGATGATGGACTTGTAGAAATAAATAAAAATATAAGGATAAAGATCCGAATTTAAAATATCATTAATAGTTATCATTGAAATGATATGAATTTTTTTATGGTTTTTGTAAAACACCCTCTTCGAGAATTTACTTTGACGTACGTTAATTTTTCAGACAAAAAAGAAATAATAATATCGGAACTGTAATCTATTATCCGTACGAAAACTTCAAGATACAACACGTGCGTTAATAAATTCGATTCTGAATAGTTCCGAAAAGATGGAATATATGTATTATGTAAGTGCTTTTATCTTACCTCAAAATTTTATACAGCCAACACCGATTGTTAACAGTTCGAATATAGTACCAATTTTTAGGGTAAAAACAAACAATCGTGGATGAATCAATTATTAAGAATTAAAAAAATTTCTTTTCTATTGTCACAGTTAACCACCGGGCAGAAGATTTATTATTATTATTATTATTATTATTTGGAGATGATAATTCGAAAATAAATTTTCTCTTACGTTTCGTGAAAAATGCTTACATTTCTTACAGGTGTTTAAGCGTTTCCTCGCTTATTTTCTTTTCGTCATAGACACGAAACATTTGAAGATTTTCACGAAAAGTTGAGGTAAGCAAAAATTTTTTGCCGATTTCTGTTGAACACGTGTTCCGCGTACGTATTATATTATTTGTTTTAATGGGTTTTTTTGTTGTTTTCTTGTCTTTTTTTTTTTTTTTTTGGATGGGGAAGGGTTCAGGAAAACGGACAAAAATTTAACGGTTCTAAGATTTTTTTTTTTTTTTCGCATCTATTTATTTATCTAGTTTATATTTTATCTGTAAAATAAAAAAAGTCGACATTTTAATGGACTCATTAATTTATCTATTGTTGAAGTTGTTTACTTCTTAGAAAACTATCTTCTTCTTCGCAGAAAAACGGGCCAACGACGCCTTGGCATCGATATTTCAAAATTTCGTGTCCCAACTTCTAAAAGTTTCACTCGGTCGGCCAGGAAGGCATTATTTATATTTACGAAATTCTTTCTTGCCCGCTTCACTCTAGAGAGGGCCAAAAAAAAAAAAAAAAAAAGAGAAACAATAAGGATAAACAAGAAAATGAGCGACTGAGAAATTTCTGCGATTGCTGGATTTTTGTATAAATCAACTCTTTAACAAAAATTTTCCTCGTTTAATCTACATAATAAAATCATGAAGAATAATTTGCAACATCTTTTTTTTTAACTTCCTACAAAGAAGGGAATGAGCGAGAAAAAAAAGTAAAAGGCCTGCTTTCGAAGTGTGCTCTAACTTACTCGTCCGCTTCAACTGTGAGCGTTAGAAATTGCTCGCGAAAAATTTATAAGTAATTCGCGACCGCCGAGAAAGATTCTCTAGCCTGTTTTAAATTATCATACAATTAATTATCAACGAGTTTCGGACCAGTTATCCTAATTTATAACCGCATTACGTTGTTTTGTTATGTCCGTTCTCTAGCCATTTTAATCTCTCCCCTACTCTGCCTAGGGCTTCTCATTAATGTGATGCTTGTTTACAGAGAACGGTGGCGACAAATCAACGTCTGCGCTGAAAATGTAAATAAAAAAAAGAAAAAAGAAAAGTAGAATTTTAAGTTTTTCGCTAGAGACGTATCACCGCTGAAATTTGACGTTCTAGAAAAAAGACTGCGATTTTCATCATTGGAAATAGACAGTGTGAACAATGAGTCTGCACAAGTTCAGCTGCCGGCCATAAAAAACATACACCAGCAGCTCGGAAGAAAAGATTACGACCGGTCGGCTAAATTAACAGAGAAGAAAGAGCCGAAATCAGAACGATTCAAAGTACAAAGTTCGCAAACTAAGAGAATCCGCATTGTTTTCAAGCAGGCTTTAGTTTATTTCTTAATAGAAATCCATCTTCCGTTTAATGTGTTGCGACATTCTGCTTATCGTTTAATTATAGTTTCGTTTCACCTCGTTTAGGAAGACTTTAAAAGCATTTTTGACGCATGGTGTTCACAAAACAACTCCGAAACAATCAAAAATTCGTAAAATTAGCTTTTTACAATTCTGCATGAAATGGTACGAATAGTTAATAGCGTAAGTAGCAGAGCTGGGGCCCTTTTAACGTCACAATCGAAAGAACTATGTATATACCGTAGGGCTTTGCAAAGTAACTTCATCAAAACTAGACTTTCAATTTCGAAATTTAACCTAACTGCGCTTCTCCTAAACATTAAAGGAGCCTTTCCTGTTCGTGCAATACGAGTTCAAAATTTTGACACGGACTTTTTTTACATTCAGCCAAAGTATAAATTCCAACCTTGAAAATTAACTTTAACACCTGCTGAAGGCGACCGTTAAAACTGACCGTGGATTAATTTTAACCGTAAAATTATACTATAGATTAAGAATGGTAATGATGGGAGGTAAATAATTACGAATTTCACAATTATTTTATCAAACTTGGACAGTGTGAGGGAAGAGGTTAATTTTACGACCAAAATAGTTTACATTTACCGAATTTAAAAACAGGTATGTCACATTACTGTACACAGGGGGGGAGGGGGGAGGTTATTGTTAATTTCTAGGGCCGCGGTGTTCAGATTATCAGAAATGTATGGCACGGGGCTGAATTGGAAAATTAATTTTCAGGGCTGGGGAACGGTATATGTAGAGTATATTTTGAAAAAAGACATAGCAGCAGGAGATAGAGGTTGCAGTTAGTTTCTAGGTTTGATGTTGGAATTTTTAGTATAGCAGAAGAGGGACAGAGAAGGTCACACACACTGTGTTTAATTTTTGGAGTTGAATGCTAAGTCAAATTTGAAGTGTCAAAATGTTGAACTCATAGCATGACGGAGTTAAAGTAAACTATTATATTTTTAAGTAATGTACCTGGTTTAAATTTAGAAAATGAAAATTCAGTTTATTGTATAATTAGATAGATGTGGCTGTGGGTGCAAATGAAAATCAATGGTTCCGATTGACTGTGTAAAAAAAAGTTTAGGATAAATATTAATATATGTTTATATTTTACGATTAAGGCAGGATTTTAAGTTTAGAAAGTATAACAAGGCATGTTTAGATTTTTATGATAAAGGCAGGACTTTTATTTTTATTCTAATTTTTTATTTTTGTTGTAATGCTGCATTTTTGTTAAACACTCGGAACAGATATATGTGAATGCTGGTCAAACAGGTAGCACTTTAATATTGTTTCTTTTTGTAGTCTGAATTTTGAGTAATCACTAAGTGCAGGTTTGACCTACGTAACTCTGGTATCTAGTGTGCAATTCGCGCAAATTTCCCAGTTATATTTTAATTTAACTGATTTTATATAAATAAAAATTTAATTGAATTGAATCTTTAAAACTACTCGGTGCACCAGAAATAAGGTTACTTCGCACAGATCTGATGTACACAATTCTTTAGGCTGTAACATCCGATGAACTAGCTCTGCTGTTTCATTAACTGCCGATTAAATTTCAATAACGGAAGAGAGTAGCGGCCATCTTATTATCACAGTGGTGTGCCTGATCAGAAAGCACTTAAAGTAATCTGTTCCGATGTCTAACTAGAAAAACTAAAAGACATTTACCGTACCAGAAAATTACAATCCCTACAGCTTTTACGTAAAATGATATGGTTTATTGTAAAATCCATAAAAAAGTAGCTCTTCTGGTAGAAGAAAAAAAAAGTAAATAAAAAAAACGTCAAAATGAATCCAGTGCGGAGGATACTGTAGAACTTCCGGAAATGAACCTGACACCGCGGGAACGGTGTAAAATAAATAAGAATCGACGCGAGGAAGGCGCGCGCTGATTCACCGAATAAATGGAAAATCGCTCTAAATCTTAAATGCAAATGCGGAAAGGTTGAAATATTAAATGATTTATGCCAGATCTGTCCAACTTTTTTGTAAAGGAATTTTAATAAATACGATGCGCGAATAAAAGGCGTTGTTATCTGGGCTAAAACGTGAAATATTTAGAATGGTTTTGAACGAATGAACGAGTGCGTGTGAATTGCAAAGATACACATAGAAAAGGAATCGACCTTTAGGGAATGTACCGATTTGCAAAACGGGTACACTGACGAATTACCATTTCCTACTTCCAATGAAGAATAAACGACCGAATTCATCTTTCTACGAAAATACTGATACCACTACTCGTTTTACATTACGATTATGAAGTATAATTTCTGTGATCGTGCATAGTAAAATAGAAACAACACAATTGACTGAATATTTTATAAATAATAATTTTCGTCAATTGCGTTGTTTCTATTTTATTTCAAACCGGAAAGATGAATATATGAACGTTTTGACTCTGCCGACGAGCACTCTGTAACTGGCTATCGCGCGACTGCTTCGAACGTATACAAGATGGGAACAATAACAATATCACAGGCATGCACAGTGATTAGCGGATGAATATCTAAGTTTATATGTGACAAAGAAGAACAAACTCACAATCACCTTTCTCTTTAAAGCTTTACCACGTCGTTGCTGTATAGCAGAATCAGCGGAATTGCAAAATTATAAACAAAAAACAAACCGAATCTCGTCGCCCACGAAACGTAAGTGTTTACCTAAGTGAATAATTGAAGTCCCTATCAGATATGGTTCCATGGCTGATGTTGTTTTTCCCGGAAATTTACAAAAATTGCAAAACCAAATTTATATTTCTCGTTTCAGTTCTACCATAAACTCATCATTTCATCCTTAAATTATAATAATGTTCAATGTTTTCGTAGTGTTTAATATAAATAAATGTAAAATTCTATATCGCGTAACTTTTCGTCGCTTTTTAAATCATCAATATATATATATATATATATATATATATATATATATATATATATATATATATAAACTCGGCCATTTTGGCCTCGCAACCCCCCTTGCTTACATTTCTATCTCTTTCTCTTCTGTACTTTGTATAAAATGATCAAAATTTACAACGTAATCTAAATCGGTTCATATGAATATAATAAAATAATCACAGAAATCCTATAAAATACAACAAACGTTACAAAAAATTAGAACATTTTTTTGGGACATTTTTTGGGAAATTTTTTGTAACGGGGGGCAGCCTAAGAATTAGGTTGTAATTAATATATATATATATATCGTCGTCTATTCTCACTCGATTTCGATTAAACGATAAAATTCTAACACGTCCTATTTACTTTTTTGTTTAGTCGTCATTTCGCATAAAAAGTTTTACTTATTAATTTTTTAGATACTCTTTTTACTCTTTTCGGTGGTGTAGACCCCCATTTCCGCAGCGAGACGAGCTTTTCCATCAAAGCTTCACTTTCGCAGCTGTTAGTGCAGCTGTATTATACTTTTTCTTCCACTGAGGATTTTGTAAATGTCCCCCCTCCCCCACATATATCACATCGATAAAAGATGCCGGGAGCTGTACTGATCGGTATTTTTGGTGCTTGTCCGAACCTCCATGAACAGTCGCAACTTCCACCTCTTCTATTGTTCTCATTTTCTCTTTCTTCTGTGCTTTTATTCCTATTCTCCTTATATATTGCTCTTATTTTGCACTTCTTCTGTCCACTCTTTCAATTCTCTCTTCCATATTTACCCTTTCCGTTCTTGGTTAGCTTTTTTTTTTCGGGTTTCTCAGAAGATTTTTCCTCTGCAACCGGTAAAGGTAAAAAAAAGTTCGGGCCATTTCAATGGAAAAAAAGAAGAAGAAACGTAAAACAGTTTTTAAAAAATCCCTCTTGACCTGTTAAAACTAATCGTAAATAGTTCGAACGGAATCACTTAGATTTGATCCAGGCGCGCGATAATAAGCTCGTAGTAGTGTTTGCGTGCAGACGAAATCTGAACGGTGCTGTAAGATACATGTGTGTGTGTGTGTGTGTATAGTAGCCGAGAAGCGTCGCGGACAAAACCGGGTAATGGTATTCTTCCGTCTGAAGTAGGAAATTCTTCAAGCGTAAGGAGAAACCGTTTGGTAGGTCGCGTTCGGTCTGTTTGACGATCAGTAGTATTTAAATTAGTCCGGCTACAGTTCGGATGATCCAAGTGTCTCGCAATAAACCGAAATGGATTTAACGCGACAAGTGCAGATGATATATTCTGTTTGTTTTGCTCCCTTATCCGTTTAGTTACGAACAAAAGACGAATTTGATATTTAAATGGCGATCAAGTCACGCAGAGAATTCGTCGTACGGCAACAGCACACATACCGAGGCAGAAACTTAAGTCGGTGCCCGATACAAAGGTCGCTCCGGTCCTGCCAGACGTTTAAAAGATATACGGCGATGTTGCATCTCATACGAGACACCGCTTCCAGCTCGCTGCCCTGCTGTTACTTTTAGTCGTTAAAGTTTTCTTCGCGCATTACACACATACCTTTCTAAAAACGCTACTGAAACATTAAAGAAATTAGACAGTCACTCAGTATGGCCTTTTAATTAAGTTTTTCGCTTGTACTCAGCTGTGCTATATAGAGTACGTCTTCGTTAATGTGAAATCGATTGACTGCTAAATGGAAAAAAGGAAAAGGTTCACCTACATTTAAAAGGTACTTTCTTCAAATCCTACCAGCTGCCGTCGCAGGTGTTTTGTCTTCTCGGAAGGGGAGCATTTATTACGGCTAGAATTCGGAGAAACTGTACAATTTTTAGTGGATTTTAACTTAAATGCACCGTACGTAATTTTTGACGCTTAAAAATGAAACAAAGCTCTGCTTGGTTTAGTGATTAAGTACAGCTCTAAATTTCGATTGAAAACCCGTTGATGGTTTACTAGGCGGTTGACGCACAACGGGACGTAAATAAATGTTGTTATAGAAATGCCGGTTTCTTACAGGCTATTCGGTAATTCTTTTTTGACGAATATCGTTATTAAACTGTCCTCACTTCGCGTATCCTTCAGTGTCTTTATTAGCAGCTTCAATCAGGTGTCTTGCGAGTACATTCGCGTTTTGAATATAAAAATTGCCGCGAACACTACGCCTATATCCGTACGGCTACGCTATGTGCGAATCGACGGTCACGACGCTCCGAATCGAACAGTACAACTGAAGACAGAGAGTGCCTTTATTACAATCGGTAAATTTATTTTTTCTGCTTTATGCGATGACGTATTATATGATTATAAAATTGTATATCAGAAATCGTTAATACTTCAACTCTTGCAATTATTATCACGAGCGCGAGGGAAAATGTTATAATTACATTCCGGTGATATCGTTTTTAAAGGGAATTCCGTAATGTAGATCACGACATGTTTCTTTCCGGAATTAGAAAATTCATGTCTTTTATCAAAAAACTTGGCAGTAGTCAATATTAAGGAACAAGCATAATAATCGTTATATGTTTTACTACGAATAAGTGTACATTTTTCACGGTTTTTTTCGTTTTCCGCCTAAACAACGTGCGTTATATTTCCCAATTGCTGCCACTAATTATAAAATTGTATTTACTACATGTCTGTGTGCCATTCGTAATTATTTACAATCGGACGAATGTTTTTAAAACGAACATTTATTAGTTGCACACGTTTCCGATTACAATTTACTGCGTGCCGGAAGCATTCGTACAATTATTCATAATCGATAAATTCCCCTCATTAACAGTGGGTATAAATTACTTTAATACATTCGATTAAGTTCATTTTAGAAACGTTTTCGAGCGTAGCTCATCATCACCTACACCCAGTGCACTGCTCAATTAAGTGCAACTGACTGTGTTATTTGCCGATGATGGGCTCTACTGGGAAACGCTTCTAAAGTAGGTTATTTTAATTTATTCGAGTAAAATCCATACTTATTTTTGTTTGTTAATAAGCGGAATTTATGTTTATTTTATATTTATAAATTTGAACATTTGCAAAGGTTGTCTGCACCGCATCGACTTGGCGAATATATCGGAAACCAGATCAATCTTTTGACTGCAAAATGAGACCAATTTGAAATCTGTAACATAAAAATTGTCCAAGTAATGGGCATTTTACGCGGCCTACTTTGCTCTGATTCTACAGGTTTTTGAACTTTTTGTGACTTTTTTTTTTATTTACACGGAGAATTTAATTGGCTCGCATTTTTGGCGCTTGGTGAAGTCTGTACGTCGAAAATTGAACGAGTTATGAAGATTTTACTGAAGTGAAATGAAGATAAAAACTTGATTTTTCTACACCTTTTATTTTTCTAAAAAAAATCGGGAAAAAATCGGAAAAAAATCACACAAAAATCAATCGCTATCGCTATTACCATCGCGTAAACCTAAATCACGTTCGAAATAACGTCCTTCGTTCTTGATAGATTGACGTATTCGATCTTGCCACTTCACAGTTATCGCTGTTCTGAATTCTTCTTCGGGCGTTGCTCGCGAGGAAGCGCTTAGGCCACCTCAAAATTGTACTCCGCTCTAAAACATCATCTTTATACTGTTCCGTAAGTTCTCGGAGAGTTTCCATGCCGAGCAAACCACGCCGAACACAATACTTGATCGCGCAACGCTGCTCCGTTTCATAAGTAAAAAAACCTGTAGGGTTAGCGCGTACACACCTTCTTTAAACTCGCACTGCGCGACGACGACTACTGAACGGATTCCGTTACTTCTTGTTGCTATAGTGAAAGAAATGAATGCTCTATACCAGGAGTTCCCAATGAGGAGGGGCATAGAGAGATGTCGAGGGAGGCGCGAAAGAAAAATTAATTTACCGTGTAAATTAAACATCGGCTGAGGGGTGTTCAATAAATAATGTGTGACATGCCTTCGAAAATGACCATTCAGATATCTGAAAATTTTCACAAATAATCAACAGAGTAAAATTATCGCCATTTTTTGCATTAGTTGCGATAAATTCACCGACATCGTTAATTGTGCACAATTAATAGTTTTTGTTCGTTACGTCAGTATCACATTGAAGAAGAGATTTTCTACTCTAAATCTTTGACTGCAGGCACTAAATCTGAAGATATATTTAATTCAATATTTGATTTCATCGAAAAAAATGATTTGGATTCTAATAAACTCATTGGACTTTACACAGATGGAGCCCCTGTAATGATAGGTGTCCGATCGGGCTTAGCTCAAAGCTCAAGGAAAAAAATCCGGCAATAGCGTGTACTAATTGTTTTATTCATCGGCAAGCTTTGGCTTCCAAAACGTTGCCACAAAAATTACGCCAGACTTTGGACTTCACTGTAAAGATCGTAAACTACATCAAGAGCAGCGCTTTGAACAGTCGATTATTTAGTTTGCTTTGCGAGGGATCACAGAGTCCTTCTTATTCCACATAGAAGTACGCTGGTTGTCTAAGGGCAACATGTTGGCTCCTTTATGAATTGAAAGAACAGGTCATCCTCTTTCTTGAGTTTCCAAGGAAATAAAAAAGATGTTTTGCAAATGTTCAACAATGAACAATTTCAATGTGGGTTGACCTATTTAACTGATATTTTTGATGCCTTCAGTCAGCTGAACTTGAAGCTTCAAGGCAGAAACGGCAATGTAATAAGAGTAACTATGATCATATTCAAGGGTTCATATGAAAGCTTCAACTCTGGAATCAAAAGGTGTCTGCTGAAAATGTAATAATATCTTTTTCTCGACTATTCGAAGCAATTAAAAATAAAAAATTAGACGAAGATTTTAAAGTTAAAAAACAAACTCATTTGCAAGCGCTGGAAAACAAATTTCACCGATACTATCGAGACATTAATTCAACGTCACCAATATGGCACATGATTCTAGAAATCCATTTGTTGTTGATTTCTTATAATTACCAGAACAAGTTTAGAAAGAATTTCTAGAAATGAAGATTTGACAACGAAAGATGACTTCCATCTCTTGACACTGGAAAAATTTTGGATCAAACGATTCCTTGTTAAAATTCGAAAGTTGCTTCTCTTGCTTTGAGAATACTTGTTTCTTCTTCTTCGACTTACTCATGTGCGACAGGGTTTTCAGCTCTGGTTTTAATTAAAACTAAGCAGCGAAATCGTCTTGATAGCGACCTGACGATAGCTCTGGTAGAACCCAGAATCAACCAACTGGTGCAGAATATGCAAGCTCAAGTGTATCTCATTAGTGCTTTAATTATAATAAATTATTTCGATAAAAAAAGTTTTAAATTTGGTTAAAGTTTATTTTCTACAGCTTAGAATTGAAATAAATAAGTTTTACTAAAAAAAAATGAAAATGTTATTTATAATTCGTGGAGGCTCGACGAAAAAGAAGGTTGGGAAACTCTGATCTATACGATGGCATCCAAGTCGTTTCGATGCGCGACGCCAGCGTTCGCCTCTGTCTTTTTAAGACAACCTTTGTATATACACATTTATTTACACAAACGAGCGAAGGAGAGTAATTCCGTGTAAAAAGCAAAATTGAAAATTTCGATACGGAGGGAAATACTAAAGACCATGTCGATAAACTCATAGAAATGACCGAGTTGACGCAAAATAAAATATTTCGGTAACAATTATACCCGTTTGAAAAAAACCTAAGAAACAAAAAACCGTGTATTCTGGTTACCGTGCCTTCACCTAATCATCATAGAGTGCATGTAAGAAATGATATATACCGCTCAGACTGGGCTGATTTCAAAACCTTCTTACTTGATAAGTACGCGCAATTAAACCACCTTCACACTCTTAAAATTCGTCATTGTCGTTAACAAAAAAAAAAAAAAAAAAAACATATATCTACTGCTCGTAGGTGCTGACGCGACGATTTTTGAATGCTTTGTCTAAAATTGTAACGGAAAAAGTGTGGATATATATATAGTAATAAAGAGAAAAGGACAGAGAGAGAGAGAGTGAGAGAGATTTCGGTAATAGGGAGAAAATTTTTGTAAGAAAAGTTTATTGTCGTTCCAAAGAATTAAAATTTAATTTCCATATTTCTTAGTCAGTCTTGCGAACGGAACAGCTCGGAAACTATTTAACAAATCGCTTCGGAAAGCAGGATGAACAACGCACGTTCTGAGGTCTTCAACAGCGCCCATTGGTTGACGTTTATTTACTGTTCGGCGAATGGAGACCAGCTCGCCGGGAAAGATTATTAATTCATGCGACCAAATCAAAACTTTAGTTTCGTACCGTCATCTGTCACACCGCTTCCGAGTTATTCGCTGTCTTATATATTCGTACAACCATTGCCCTTCTGCGGCTTTTAAGACTTCCGCAAAATGCGCTCCTACTATTGCTGACGAGCCATCCATCTTATTCCTAACCTTTGTATTATCGAGAGGATCAGCAAAGATGATTTCCATCTCCACGGCGCGGGGGCTTCAAATGTGGAACAATGGAATTTCTATTGCAGTTACTTGCTCAGCTCCGTTTTGATTGCACTTCATCTTGGTACGTGTTTCGCGTGAAATTCAGTACGGACTTGTCTATTTAATTAAAGAGTAAAATTTAAACGCACCAAGGTGTTTGCATCTATATAAAATCCCGTAGATCATACAGAACGTGTGCCATATGCGAGAGTGTGCACTTCTTACAAACAGTCGACTTTCGTCCGTGATTCCGTATTATTCCGGAACTGGTGTAAAAATGCGTAAAATTTAAATGTAAACTGAATAAAACTCCCAATTTCAGAACTATTATGGTACATCTCACTGGTCGCAGGTAGTACTTTACCGGATGATATTAAATTTAATATGACGCCGACTATTAGAAGTTTGGCTTCACCTCCGATTATAACGGAACAATGAAAAAATTGCATCTTTTATTATTCGATTTCCATAAAGAAAGAAAAATGATTATTCACATGATTAAATCTCAGGCTCTTTATTTATTTCTTTTTTTGTTTTTTCTTTATATATATATATATATATGCGAATGTTGATCAATAAATACCCGTGTTAGAAATAAAAACGTCATTTTTTTCACAATTTTTATTTTTATTCTTCAACGTAGTCTCCTTTTAGGTCCATACACTTTCCCCAACGTTGGCCTTTTGTTTAACCCCTCCAAAAAACACGATTTTTCAAACCCACCAAAATACGTTTCAGTCTCGGAGATAACCTCTTCATTTGAGCTGAATTTTTTTCCTCCGAGCCATGTTTTCAAGTTAGGGAACAGATAAAAGTCGCAGGGTGCCAGATCGGATGATTGAGTTGGGTGCGCAAGCAATTCGTAGTACAGTTCGTGCAATTTAGCCGCGACAATTGAAGATGAATGTGCTGGTGCATTATCGTGATGATAAAGCACTTCGCCAAATGAGGCCGTGTCTCTTTCAATTTCTTATCAGATCTGCTCAATAACTCACTATAGTACTGCCCTGTGATTGTTTTTCCTTTTTGCAGAAAGAGTCTATGAGAATTATTCCTTTGGAATCGCAAAAAATCGTGGCCATAACCTTTCCGGCTGATGGAAACATCTTAACCTTCTTCGGAGCAGATTCGCACGGAAAAATCCATTGTTTTGACTGTCTTTTGGTCTCTGGCGTATAATAATGTAACCAGGTTTCATCAACAGTGATGACTCGACGTAAAAAATCCTGTGGATTTAATGCGGTCCAAACACTGCTTCGAAACTGTTAGTCGTACCCGCTTGTTGCCCACTGCGGAACCCATCGGGCCGACACTTTTCTCACACCTATCTTATCAGTTAAAATCTTGATTGCCGTTCCGTACGAGACACTTACGGCCTCAGCTACTTCGCGCACTTCCCTTCGGCGATCAGCGAGAATCATGTCATGGACTTTTTCAACGGTTTCCTCGGTAGTCAAGTCTGACGGGCGTCCTGGCCGTTCTTCATCAAAAACAATTGTACGACCACGTTTAAACTCGTTATACCAATATCTTACGGTTGTCATAGACATAGACAGGATCGAATTTCACTTTTATTTCTTCGTATGTTTTTCCATCCAAAAATAAAAAATCGAATTACGGATCGATGTTACTCTTTTTCCATTATATCGAGAAATTCAAAACACGTGCAATATAACTGTCTGTGTCACATGAAACTAACCTATATGAATTAATCGGAAATTCAGCATGTTATCTTTTAATAGATTACAGTACACGATGGTAATGTCAATTTTACTCTGAGTACTTATTGATCAACCCTCGTATATATAAACATAATATCCTCGATGGGATTGTCTGTTAAGAATAATACTCGCATACTTTAGACTCAGCGATACAATGATACTACATCCGGTTAAAAACAAAATTTTTGACTTTTTCTTGAAAAATGTGTTTTGCACTTTATATAGTTACATTCACCGTTTTATAGTGCAACAACACTCCATCTAGTGCAAGTACCATGAGTATTTTAATTAAAATAATTTAGAATAATTTAGAATCATTTTTTTTTCTTGCTTTTTCCCTAGGCTTCCAACAACGGACGATTACCCAACAACACGTGTAAATAGTAGCAATTAGGAGCCACAAGGAATGGAATCTGACTAAGAACACTATAGACCAGGGATGAAGAAACAATGACAATCAACGCCGATAAATGTAAAACGTATGCATCCTGAAAAGAGAAGAAATGACATTGCCGAAGGGAATTTGCTATGCAACACCACGGTCCCATCTGTAACCACAGAAACGACGGACAAAGTAATCTGCCCAGAAAAGATACGGAATGTTTGAAAAGCAGTTAGAACCATCAAGCACCAAAGCTATACCGAACACATAGCGCGCTGTAAAAAGTGATCCGCAATGACTTTATCCATCGCTATCAAACAAAGTTTATAATTCTTTAATTATGAAGAATGATTATGGCGACGACTGCGAAAACAGCACATGCTGACAAGAAGAAACGAATTTGCGCCCAATACTATGATCACACTACAACAGCAGCGCCCACGGTGCTAACAAGGAGTTCACTATGTAACATTCCGGTCGCAAATGCGTCAGCAGGCGCGCAATATTAACTGTAAACTATGCATGCTTGTATTTGTAACTGCAACATCAGTGCCTGCTCTTCGTTTAGAGAAGAGTTCATCAGAAGTAACTGGACACGATGAGACAGGAATGCCAAAATAAAGAGGAACTACTGAAGGGATTAGATCTTAATACGATGAAGTATAGAAGATAGGAATTTTACTACAATTGGAATAATCAACGTTGACTATAGAGAGAGAATAAAAAACACACAATAATGAGTTGGAATATCATACGAGAGCAGCTCCACGTACAGAGCTGTCCTTTCAGATGGTAGAAAGGAACACTCAAAGAAGACGATCAGAGTCCAAGGCCGTGTCCACGGGGTGGGTTTTGGGGGTTAACCCCCCCCCCCCCCCATGAGAACTGAAATAGCTTAGGTACTTCATTAATATTTTATGCAAAATTTTTGTTACCAGTATAATCAACAATATATGTAATTTTTATTAATGTTTATACAGTAATTCGTTTATTTAAATTATTAATATATAAATCAAAATTATGGAAATTATTAATAGCATGAATATTAGTGAAAAATGTATTTTTATTTATAAAATAAATATGCGAAGAAAATTTTCAAACCCCCCCTTTCCGAAATTCTGGCCACGGGCCTGTCAGAGTCACATACGACTTTATAGAGATACAGCGAACAAATAGGAGAGGAAACAACGGAGAAACGATACAATGAAGCAGTAAGGTTGATTATGATCAGATCGAAGACGACAGATAGCTGACATGATGGAACGGGGGAGGTACGGAAGATCTAAGTACCATGGTTGAACAGGTGGATTGGGATGAACGGAAAAATATTATGAACTAGGATCGGAGAAGGATAATTTATAAAAGGCTTTCCAATTGTCATTTTGGATACTTTTAGTGATATTTATTAACTCGTGAGAAGGAAATCATCCGATTAGGCATCCAGAAGAAATAGCCAAACGAGCAAGATTACCTGCAATCCCGGCATGATCAGAGATGCAAAGAAAATCGATGATTAATGAGTGCGAACTGCAAAGGCTGGAGATTAGAGATCGGATGCGCAGAATGATAGGATCGGCGGAAGAGGGAGATACACGGAAAGAAGCTTTTAAAATCAGAAATTAAAAAGAACCTTTTACAACAGATCGAATAAGTTCAACGGCACGTAGTAATGCCAATGTATAAATAAATGGAACAAAATGAAGGAATATCGAATAGGCTGGAATAATTAAGAGCTGGAATATAGATAGGGTACATCCACTGCGTGTGCAATTTTGAACCCATCCGTTAAAATTCGGGTATAGTTAGGAAAAAATAACGAAACTGCTTTTGTAGATTCATAAACATGGGCCGGGAGATATTTTACATAAGAAGACAAGGAAAGACGATTAGGAAAAGAAAATAACATTTGACAACTTAAAATGGAAAAGTGGAAGTTTGTCGAAAGACAAGATGAAAGGCGAAAACTTAATAAGAGCTAAATGGCAATGTAGCAGAGAATGGGAACCTTATTAGAGTGAAAAAATGCCAATCTTGCAAGAGAGAAGAATATGCAGGGGCAAGATTATTTGGATAAATATTTAGAATAGTTTAGAATAATTTACGATATTTAAAAAGTTAAAAAAACACACACTTTTTCTTCTTTTTTTTATTTGCTTTTTTTCTGGGTGCGTCAACTATGGACATTAACCCGGCGTAAATGAAATCCTTCGTATACGTTCGATGTGCGGCAGCGGTATACCCGAACGAAACACAATCAACTAACCTAACGTCACGGTAGCCACACTTAAGTAACAATACAAATTGTGTAAATAAGGAAAAGCAAATGAAACCGGAGCTCGCCCATATTGAAAAGAAAATTTTACAGCTACAAAACACTACTTGGAAAATTAGACTGTTAGGAAATTAACGAGGATAACCAAATATCGTTGTACATATTTAAGTTCAGTCGTACGTCACATCTGCTCAGTGATCTCATTCGTTCGTTTTCAGTCTCGAATCTATTATTGGGTAGTAAGTTTCTAACGGTAATTAATGAACATCGGAACCGAACACATAACGTCGATGATGAAAACAAAGAACATCGCTGCTTGAAACGAATAATAATAGATAAATGCGATGCGGTTTAAAATCGAGAATGAATCGCTGTAGTGTAAACCGTAAAAATAAAGTGTAGTTTCTTTCCGTCTAAAACGTATTCGAATTCCTATCTAAACGGTAAGTGTATTGGCCACCACCGGAAAAAAAAAAAAAAAGCTAAAAAAGCCGATAATTACCTAGCATCATTGAAATTTTTTTTTCGGCGTCCTATATTTTTTTTGCGTAATAACATCGAATTTAAAAGAGTAACGAAATTGATTTAATTAGAAAAAATGTCACCTTAAACGTCTGTTTAATGCAATCGTTTAAATTCCGCTAACTTAGTTAAAGAATTCGAAATAAACACCTTTTTGATTAATTATATATAAGACGATACTGATTTTTTAGGAATACAAAAATCTATTGAACTTGCCTGTCGGAGACGAATGGAATTGTTTCGGAAAAAAGAAAAATGAAAAATTCAGCAACAAATTACAACTTCCCCCCGCACAATTCGCCGCCTGTTTTTTAATCCCCCCCCCCGGTCTTTGAATATTTTGGTTTTCTGCGATTATACTTTTACTATTTTTCATTTCAGTTGTATGGGTAGAACTCTTTTTTGTGCAATTATTCTAAAGCCCATGAGAAGAAACTATTAATCCGGAATGTGATTAATACGGTTCATTACCGTTAGATGCGTCATCGACGAAACAGATTACAACAACGGTTCGAATGAAATTTAATTGGGGCGCGTCATATCAGCGGCACACATATAAATTCGTCGCTAAAATAACAGACGCACATGTCGGAATTGTATTGGAGACAATAGTTTTGCTTCGATAAAATTTATATGGGCCACATTGGCAATGGTCCAGCTACATAGTTAATATATTCATCGAAGGCGGCCAGTATTATCCACGAACGTTTATGAATTACGATCATGCGGAGTATTATTTATAAATGTACAACAATCAGTCGATCCAAAACTTAATCGAATAGCGTCACCTCCGTAAAATTCTCCATTTGATAAATGCGTTCGCAGGGTACACTTACAGAACTTGAATGCTTGCGCGCATCCAAACTATCTAGCAAGTTAAACAGTAATTAATTTTTTCGCAGTTTTTTTTTCTTTTTTTTTTTCTGTTGACCAATTGCAGCCATGGACGAATACACTTACGAGTACAAGAACGAATTATAAACAGAGCTGGATAATGCCGATCGACTATGACGTATGTCCCCAACAACTTTTATCATTCGAATGTTATTTCCAACTTTCACATACTGTTTAGTTCCGAATTCAAAACGTTTGCAGTATCCATCGCGTAGCAGCACCAGAGAAGCCCCGAACTAAAAAAAAAATTCGCTTATATAACTGAAAATTAAATCGACTTCTTTTTCTACGAAGCTTCCTATCAAAAAAATAAAAGAAATACGATGACGCAAAATAACATTCAACCGGTTGTTAAAAAGAAATTAAGAAAAAACAATTATTCTCGTGTTTTTTTTTTCTTCTTTTTTGAGCATGTCAACTGAGGACGTTACCTAATGCAAGGTATGACGGCACTAATGATTATATAGGAAAAATATTAGAAATAGAACATACGAATGAAGCTAACAAAGAAGTAACCAAGGAAGAAGGAAAAGAAAGGATACTGTGTGAGCGTTGTAAGGCGTAGGATAAGACGTAAAAGACCGGAATAGAGTATCGCACGTTCTGAAGAAATGAAAGGACATTCAAGTAAAATGTGATTTGCATCACAGGTGAAGTTTGCTTCTGCTGGATCAAATGGACAGAGAGGAGACTGATTAATGGAGAAACGGAAGAGCGAAGAAGGAAGCAAGCTGTGATTAAACCGAAGTCTAATTATAGATGAGATAGTTGACCGTCTCATATTGGGGGAAAATTAAGAAACCACGGAAATAGAGGAGGAATGGGTTCGTGTTCAGGTTTGATATGAAACTGGGGATCTATCCGCATAGTAAAGAAGTTATCAACCCCTTACTGTAATCAAATAGCTAAATTACCGGAATATTGTGAATTTGATATATAATATTTCGATGGATAACAGTGGAAACGGACCAACGTTCATTGAAAGGCACAGGTACATGTACATTCATAACGAACTGAAATATACTTTTTATATATGTAAATCACTTTATTAAGTGAAAACATATACTCTATAAACACTTATAGTGTATTTTCTCACTTCATAAACTTGCACATTAGTTAAGATCGTATTACAGTTTTTCTTTTTTGTTTTTTTTCCCATTGTGGTCCTCACTTCGGATATTACCGATGACGAAGCAAATGCATTAGTTATTACAAGTGGTACAATTAGTATTATGATGAGATTAAAACGACCCATCCAATGAAGTTTTTGGTGTCAAATCATCCTTACCTTATATTGATTGCGATAAATTAATACAAGTATATATAATAATCTCTCCCATGCTTATCCAGCCTGAAATAATTGGGTACCAAAGAAATCTGGGAAAGTAAAGGCGGCCGAGAGAAAGGAACTGGCTCCCCTACTCTCATCAGTGCCGTTGGGCTTAGTACATTGTGAACCTTAACTTCACAATCCCGACGCCCTGTCAAGGGTATGGAACTCATTTTACTATATATAATAAAGAATCTTTTAACATCCTATTTTGTTAATTATAAAATATAGTAAGTTATAACAAATACAAATATATATATATATATATATATATATATATATATATATAAATATATTTTTTTAATACAGTATACTATTACGAGCTGTCCATCAAAGCAATACGTATGAATGAAATTAAGCCATGGTACTTAGCCGATTATTCCGACCTTAAACAAGGTCCTGCGGTTTCTGGCCTTTCAGTCTTCTTACATCATCGCTAACATCTAGCAATTCTCTAGCAAGAGTGTTTGGATGAGTATCGAGTCTGTCTACGTGTCTTTTATCGTGAAGACATCAGCCACGTAATCTATACACAAATATCGATGTAAGGTTATATTAGTTACATACCAGGATGCCTTAACCAACCGAAGGATCTTTTTCTGCGAAGTCTGTATCACTTTCAAGTTTGACGGTTTAGCGCAACCCCAAAGTTGAACCCCGTACGTCCAGATAGGTTTTAGAATTATTGTATGTATATATTAGACGTTTTTTATCCGTCATCAGTACCCTGTTTCTCCCTGTCCGCTAATAGATTTTTTTAACCCGTTTGTTCCGTAATTAATGCACATTTTCGCTATGCAAGAAAACGTTTAGTGAATTTCATTACAACGTTTTCGAGCGTTTCGTTAACGCTACCGCAACTATAAATAACCGAATTCAAACCGCTGCTGCATGCATCGCGTTCAATGTATGCGTTTTTTTTCCCCAATTATTTATTAAATAAGAAGGTATGCAAATCCTCAGTTACAACGAATTTTCGGCGATGAATTTCGGCGCAGAATCATAAGATACATTAAGGCACAAAATATTGCGATAGAAGGAAATATAATTTTAATAAATATCAAACTAACGAGTGATTCTCGTGCCCTAGACACTCGTCAGGAAAATAGTCGGGTTTTATTAAAAGACGATGAATACAAATATTTATTGGTATTCTTGAGAAGAAAACCGAGGGGGAGAAAAACAAATACCCAATCACCACTGCTGTACATAGTCTCGTCCAGGGTCTAGTCAACTTCACTCGCTAAATCGCTTTTGCCGATGAGCAGTATGCACAGAACGGCCAGTAGACGGTATCGTTAAGGTGCTGCGAAAGGCCGTGCATTCGAAGTTGGTATCAAGCCGCTGCAAAGGAGTATAGTAGCCAGTTTGAAATTGAATAATAGAAGAATCTGAAAAAAGCAACACCGACTGAAAACTGAACTGAATGTTGATAATCTTTCGACTTACTCCGTGTATCAGCCACCGTTTATTCTGTTAACTGCAGTACTGTAACTTCTCTATCTAACCGGTCTTTTAAAACTATTCACTTAATATATAGATATTTATCGGACGCGCAAAACCAGTGTCTCAGTCCGGCAGTTGTTTAATAGAACCGATGTAACGGTTTTAATGTTGGTTTCAAAAAATTTACATTCTAAACTATCGTACTACTTGCAGGAAAGCAACTTTCTTGCTGAATCAGAATGTACTCTTAGTGGTGGGCTTTTAGCAAAATCAGTTAATTCGACTTGCTCTTGAAAGAAGTGTAAAGGAGAGAAAAATTACACGTTTCAGCAAATGAGATGAGGCATTAAGAAGAAATTGCGCAATAGATGTCCTCGAAGGCATTAAAAATCCCCTTTATCAGAAAATGACTGTTAAATTGCACAGTGAAAGCGACGGTAGCGCGTATCTTCTCAGATAATAGAGGCAGCTGCTACTAATCTGCTAACTTAATGCGTAGCTAATAACCGGGCCCGGATGAATCGGAGTTAATTAGTGCCTAGTCAACCGTTTAGCGGCTATTATGGAAACCCAGTCCGATGGCAGCAGAACTGCTCTGTAAAATGTTAAACTGCTAATCAGACATACGGAGCAGTGTATTCATCGAGGTGCTCCTCTAGTAACACGTAATGACGAAATTTCGTTCACCACCTGCTCCTATCAACCGCTTTGTTAATTTAATATTTCTCTTCCTCGTCGCGCCCACTCCACCATTAGCATCGAGCTATGATTACATTCAATTTCTACTACGATGTAATTTTCCTATGTGCACAATGACGAAGCTCTTCGAGCCTATTTTACCAATATCGTTACGTTGTTTACGAAAAACGAAAAACGACAAACTGTTATATCGTTCTAATTACCGAGAAATACCCTTATCGTTTATGATGCTGATCCGAATTTAAACCGGAAGTTTTTAAAGCAAACTGATCGAAAGCGATAAACCTGAAGAAACATCAAAGCGATCAAAAGCGATAAACCTGAAGAAATATCAAAGCGATCAATAGCAATAGACTTGAAGAAATATGGAAGCGTAAACGAACACAAAGTTTGCGCTAGTCCTCTACAGACCGTCGAGAAAACGGAGTAGTGTAAGCGTGCAAACCTGCGGAACTTGCAAAGCCTACAAAACCTACATAACCTAAAAAACTTACAAAATCTACAAACTCTATAAAACCAATGAAACCAGCAAAACTTATAAAACCTACAAAAACTACACACGCTGATACATATGGTGAATAGAACTTGCTGCAACGGCATATGCCGAACACTATAATCTGTTTCACCTGCGGGTCACGAATATAGATTTGAAATTTTAGCATTACATGAATGTCTGTTAATGTTTGTTCGCTGTTAGGCGGGATTTATTTTAGTCGAAACATAAACTATTGTGCTCCCTATACCCTCGCAGTCTATTGTTCCTGCCATTGGTTTCTTCATTTCAGCTATTCTCGATCGAATTAAGTTTTAATTAGTTAACTCTTCTTCCTATCGTTTCTGGGCGGAGGTCCCTGGTTGGGAAGAAAACAAAATAAATAAAAAAAAGTTGATACGCTATATTGAAACCCGATTAAAAACTTAAGATTCAACTACTTTTAAACACATTAACGGGTCACAGCAGTTTACCTAAAAAGAGTTAAAATCAACGGCAATATGCAGAGAATATAAGAAATTAAAAAAATATACCAGACCATAAATTAAAAAATTAAAAAATATCGGAGGGAAACGCAATATTAGTAGAACATTTTTGGAAACACCATGTATGGAAAAAGAACATTTCCAAAAACTTATAAAATTCAGTATGGAAAATCCTAAGGAAAAAGGAAGTATAACAGACTACAAGGAAATTTATTTTCAACCTTCGAACGAAATATAGAAATTCTGAGTTAAAATCCACGTACGTTAAATAAATTAATTCCATTATAATATTTCTATGCTTACATATGTGTAATATTTCAATAAATTTGCCTGATCGATCATTAATAAAAAATGGCTATAAAAAGTGTTATCTTTCCCTGTAATCGGGAATGACGCACATCCACTTTTAGAGCATGTTTTGTGTAATAAATATCGAAAATCAATATTTATTTCAATGATAAGTGTATATTGCCGAACTGTTACGCTGATAATACACATCACGAAGATTTTTATCCATTTTTATAATTCAGCCGGTTCCGTCAAATAACTAAACTGAACCGTAGCCACAGGGAAGAATACATCGTGGTTCATATATATTAAACTTACGCCAAAGTAACATAAAAAAAAACGTTTTTTCTAGCGTAACACTATATTCTGTAATGTTTAACGTTTTTTCAGAATTGTTATAAAGCGTTTATTGCATTTTACGAAAAAGGTCAATCAAATCTGGCTTTTCACAAAGAATTTCATAGAAAACAATTATCTGACAGTTCGTTGCCGCATATATATATATATATATATATATATATATATATATCGATCTCTTGAACCTCACCATGGCCCTGAACTCGTACAAGATAGTTTTACTACGTTGTTCTTAAAAAGAAAAAATTACAAAAAAAAAAAAAAACCGTGGGAATTTTTCTATTAACAATCTCCGCCGCGTAGTTCAATAACGGAACCCCCCTCCTATGAATTGTCCTTTCTGTTGCTCCCTCAACGTCCCACATACTATGCGACTGTCCAGCGCTCCACCGGCCCCCTTCTATTAATAACAAAACAGTCACCGACATTCTTGAGAATTCGCCCAATGCAATTTTATCTGTAACACAGCTTATCAGAACTAGCGGAATAAGCGGATATCTATAAAAACAAATGCGCATCTTCGTACAACAGTTAAACACGGTACAGGATGTTGCTTTCACAAAAAAACAAAATGGCTTTTCCACATTACCTCGGCGCGGGGAAATATAACATCATTTATACAGTAATAAAATGTCGTGGTAAACTATTTAAAAGAAATATACGCTTTACAAACAATACACGTGTGGTTTTTTTGCTGAAACATAGCCTCCTCTACGTTGCCCACCGACGTCATATAATGAAAACCATCACCGAAATTCGCGTTACCGTCGCACGCTATGATGGATCGATACGATTGTGTGACTGTTTCCACATCTATACGGATGAAACACGTAAGCTAAACATTTACAAATGGCATAGCAACAAACGTGCCAACACCGAAATATATACTCCGTACGAACCTCAATTAAATCAATGTTGTTTCGACCCTTAATACTAACCGTTTACAACGTCATTTATGAATGAAGCGACAGACTAAACAGTGACAAATATGGCGCGTCCCAATTAATCCGTAATTAATTCGTAATTAATCCGTAATTAATTCGTAATTAATCCGTAATTAATCCACTGTAGATAATTGGCGGTTGTGTCCCGCATTTTTATAGAATAATGTGATTTTTTTGTTTTATTTTTAACGAGTATTTAAATTCGAAGAACTGAAAATTATCGAAAAAATTATTGTTTACAAACAAGACGGGAAAACAAATTTCGACTCGAGATTTACGCGGATGAACTATAATTTACTTCCTTGATCATATATTTTGTCGTAAAGATTACCACCAAGTAGGAGCTTTTAGTTTACAAATCCGCTGTTGGCTTTAGAAATTCCAAATGACCAACGAATTTTTCGGTACTACTCGATTAATACCTTTATAAGGACTAGAATATAATAGTTTTTTTTTTTTCAAAAATATTTTATTGTGGCGACCATCTAATCTCTACGGAGAATAATATAACTATCGTTTTGCCGATTTCAATATCTAAAAACGATTAACAAAATCGCTATCGTGTTTAGGCAAAATTTTCGCAATATAATACGTGTACTTTATGAAATAGTAGTTAAAACGCAGTTGCGCCATACATACTTATTATTGCTGTAGCATCACGGTGGTTACATCTTCTGTTGTTGCAATTAAAGTTCAACGGGATTATTACACGTCCGAGGCTTGTCAGTGAAGTATCTCTACTTTTGGGCAAGAAATACGAGTATTCTGGGGTGTCGGAGAAGATAACTAGAGATATGTACGACGGATCAGTGTTATTATTACTTTCGTGGAAATTAACATCGCAATGCGTCCGATATAATTTCGTTTGAAAACTTTCTAACGAAATCAAAAATGTCTAAAAGCCGAATTTTACTAGTCATTCCAGCTGTTTCTACATTAGTTTTTAAAACTGTTGTTTTTTGGCACAACTTCTTAAACAACACTTACCGTCCAGAATTTTTCAAAAACATTTCTCGCATCCATGCTTAAAGAACACTTCTCTAATTTCGAAGCTTGCATAAATCCGTTTACTGGAACCGGTCCAAAATGTCCACTTGTTCTTTTCAGTACTAAAAGCAATGGCGGAAGCACCCTCTGCTGAAGTGGGCTGAATAGTGTAGCCGTGTGTTAGAATGTTGCGCTGTGCATCTTCTTAATGCTTTTATAATTTAACATCTACCGGTGCGAAGCCCAAAATTAAATTCGCTTTGATCTCTGAATTAAACATCTTCTCTGCACCGTATTAAACCTATGCCGGGGTTTATTTCTAAAAGTTCCGCTCTTATCTTCCGTTATCTGTTATCAATGACGTTTTTTTTTGTAATAAATTTAGTAATTCTTCGTATACGATGTTATTTTTTTTTTTTTTTTTTTTTTTTTTAATTTCTGGATTCAAGAGAATGCTTTAAACATGTTCAATTTTTTTTTTTTTTTTTTAATACCCGTCTCTTTTCAAATCAATATCATAGTTAGATCCAACGGCCCTTTTAAATCGATTTAAAACACGTTTTCCAAGTTTTAAATAATTCTTTTAGAATCTACTCTTAACTAAGCCTTCTTCAAATTGGAGTTTCCATCGTCACAGTTGTTCTCATGTCCCACGCAAAGTATTTCTTTTCTTTTTTAAAAAAAAAGAAAAAAAAAGCATTTCTTGCCCGTATTCGATGCCTTTTTCTCTAATAAGAATAAACAGATTGCAAAATATGCAGCCTTTCCAGCTTCCGCATAATGCAATACGTTGTCAGTTCATCGTCATAAAACCGGAACCGTGTTTCGTCCTCGAATTTTTTCATTATTTCCAGTATTACACACATCGTCTAATTTTCTATCTTCATTCACTAGAAAGAATTATTAATTCCTTCACCATCATTCTAATCAAAGGGGTTATTGATAATAATTTTTTAATAATTGCGATATTGGTTCTTCAGTATTACAAAATATGAGTGGAAAACTCTAATGTAAATTAACTTATTCGGGAAACCTAAAAAGTATGTGTATATTACCTTCTCTTGATTTTTTTTTACGTCAAACAAATTAGTACTAATTCATGTTTAATACACAATTTGTGTGTCAGTTACAATTACAAAAAGTTGATATAGGGTATAATTGAAATGGTCCGTTGAACTTAATTATGAAAATGACAGAGCTTTGCGTATTATTGCGAATGGTACTTGATAGCGTAAAATAGAATTTCGTTATTTCTTCAAAACCTTCAAAATTAGAAAATAATAAGTAACAGAAAGGAAAAAAGTATATATACTTTTAGGATAAAAAAAAAGTAAACAAATCAAGATCAACAAAAGAAACGGCGGGATGAAAAAAAAACAAAGAATTAATGAAAAACACGAATAGAAGAACTGAATTTAAAATAACGAATTTAAAAGCAATCAGCGTCCAGTTAAACACCAACGTATGCGCATATATGCGAGCGAAAGCTAAAAGCCATCTAGTACTTTTAGTAGCTCGCGCAATTCAATTATAATAAATAGTGAATCGATAAATTATTTTCATTAAAAAAAAAAAAAAAAAAAAAAGAAATAAAAACGACAAAGACAACAATAATTATATGGGATATTACTAATACTGATGGACTGAAAAGAGAAAGAAATGTTTTTTTTAAATAGTTTACTCGGCATTGTTTACTTGGAGCTTTGTGTGATAAAAGCGCATTTAAAAAAATTAATCGTAATAAAATGAAAAAGTTTTCAATCAGTTATGAAAAAAAAAAAAAAAAGAAAAAGTATAAAAGATAACCAACACCAAAAAAAAAAAAAAAAAAAAAATTATTTTATTTTTATTTTTTTTTTTGAATTTCTAAAAGCCAACGGTAGAATCGTAATCTCCAACTCGAAAAGTCCCGCCTAATGATTTTTATGAAAAATGATGACGAAGCAAGCAAAAATATAGTTAATTTGTGTCAGCGATAGTTTAACCCCTTATGTGAAAATAATTTTTTTATCAATTTTTAGTAAATCTTTGAATACATTAAAAATTAACCGAAAAAGAAAAAATGTATGCAATTTTAACTAAGAGCAAATATCAACGACCAGTTGCGATTACTTATTTTTTTACAAGATAAATATTCGGATTCGCTTGTCTATAAAATACGGATTAAAAGAGTCTGCTGGAAAAATGTGTTTTTGCGGGTTCTTTTTAAGAGTGGTGGCTTAAAAATAAAAAAATAAGTAAAACATCTAATATTTTTTGACGCTTGTAGCTATGCAAAATTTCAAGTTCAGAGTAAAAGCCAGACCTTACAGGTTCGCGTAACGGCTTTAACGGAACTTTCTTCCTCACGTTGACGACTGCTCATAAAGTCCGCCATCTCCGTTTAAATCAACGCACGAGCGATATTCAAATCTGTAACAACTTTATTATAAATACAGGTATTGCACACTACTTTAATCCATGAAAACAACGATTATTTAAAAAAAAACAAAAAAATTGCGCGATAAAATTTACAACCGTTTAATCGCAGCGGAAATTCAAAAATGAAACTGTCATCTATCGTTTCAAGATACGTTTTTCAAACTAATAGGATATATATGAACAGGAAAAGTCCTAAAAACCGCTGATCTGTTTTGTAAGAAAATTAATCATTAATCTTGCGGTTGTTCTTTTTATGCTTTAACGAGATTATTTTACGCCTTAAATATTAATTAAAGGAAAAAAAATAAATTGAAAACACGCTAACACTGAACTAAATCTACTTCGAAATTGAGCATGAAACATTGCCAGGCAGAATAGTTGAAGCCTACACGATAGTCCTCTGCGAGAGATAAATCTGGAAGATATCTACAACCGTCGGAGTTAATTGAATTAAAAAGTTTGGTATACGCGGATTCTCCCATTGTCAAATGAACGTCGATTACGGTCTGGAGCATCGAATTCGGCGATGACAATTCAGTTATTCATAGGAAAAAAGGACGCAGCCCCAATTCCCGGTGTAATATTCGCAGCCTTTTTTTTTTTTTTTTTTTTGTTCTTACCAAGATCATTTCAATAATCTTTTTCGAACTGGTTTTTTCGAATCGATAAATACGATCGATTTATTCACTTTGGTTTTTTAAGACTGTCTCCCGAAACTTTAGCAAAACAAAATCCGCCAACGAATATTAGCGTACTCATCTGACAGAGATCACACTACTCAACACTTTTTTCTTATCAAATAATTATGTAAAAACAAACAAGAAGGGGAAAAAAAGGTAAACAAAAACACTTTATGTGGTGCTATTCTCGTTTAATTCCTCGATCGCTTTACTGTAGATGAAGACCTCTCGTACGTAGTGAATCGTGGAAAATTACTGAACCCCCTGTATTACATCAAGATTCATCCGCAAAGAATAAGTCGTATTACGCTACTTTTTCTTCTTATTTAGGTACCGTACGCTACATAGCGCGTTGGCGCAACCTATTCGTACATTTTTAGTTGTATCGATATAGGTTGTGCACCAGGCAATTATTATATGCAACGCAGGTGTACGTACACACGCAAGACTACATTCGGAACTGATTAGTAATCGTTTGATTTATATCGTTATTCAAGTGTAGTCCTATTTATGTTTACTGTGTACTGACTGGCGCGCTTATGGTGATATGCTTGTTTGCCATTGCCTTCCACGTGATTATTAGCGAATATTTTAATTTTAATTCTTTGTAATAAGTTCTGTCGTCGCCCGGGATCGAACCCGTGACCTCTGTAACGGACGTCAAGCGCTCTAGCAACTAGGCTATCTGGCCACCCGAAAAACATCCGATAAGCAAACTCCTCTACCTTGCTCTCATATCCGTTACTTTCTCCGGTGGATTGCAGAACCGGTACCTAAGTTTCTCGATTCCCAAATAGAAAAAAAAAAAAAAAAAAAAAAAAAAACTTGAAGATATAATTACTACTCTTTAGATTTTCGTTCTCACCCGTGCTTCTGACTAATAATACATGAGTTTACAGAGTTTCATTGCTTCCAAGCTCTAACCATTCCGATTCAGTTAAACCGGTTTTAAATATTTTTAAACGAGTAATCACCATTTGAGTCGACGCGATAGCCTAATCATTAGAGCACTTGACTTCCGTCCACAGAGGTCTTCGATCGCAGGCGACGACAAAAGATTATCACAAGCAATTAAATAATCGCCGATAAAATCATGCGGAAGGCCATGGCAAATAATACCATTACATGCACGCTAGTTAATATATACTCGTTTTTGTCTGCACATTTGTACATCGATAAATCAAACATTTACTAATAAAGTGGTACACGCCCGTTTTGAATATAACAGTTGCCATGAACACTATCAATTATACAACTAGAACGTACAAATGTAGGTAGAGTTACGACGCTATCGAGCAGTACGACTTAAGGAAATATCTAGCGTTTTACACCTCCTTGATAAACAGATTTCCATTCCCAATTCTAAGATATTCGTAAGTAGGGATTATTTAAAGCGCCCGACGATCTGCAATCTCCGCTGACGAGGCTGTCGAAAATGCATCTCTTTCGAATCACTTAGATTCCGCCACGCCTTCTGTTGGTGACATCTTCATCCGTATTAAACTGTAAGCGATTTTAATTTTTCGCCGAAGAAAAAGCTTGCGCGAAAACCATTCGCACTCGGAAGTCGATTTCGAAAGGGGAAAAGTGAAATGTACGCCATTGCGACAAATACGAGTATGGAACCTAAAATCGAGGAGCCTGCAAATGCTGTTGACGCAGCGTCGGCTAGCCGACATTTAAACGTGTCTCTCTGCGTTCCGAATGGATGTGAGCGAACGAGTTCTTGTTGTTTTAACAACTGTCACAATGACACCGGATCCTCCGAGATTTCCTCCCCTCCCGCCGCCTGCTGCTTACTGTCGAAATTATGAAATTAATATAGCATGGCATCTCGAAATAGAACTTTCGGCAAGTCTGCTACAAGTTTCCGTCGCGTTTCATTAAACTTCGACGCTACAGATCATCGTGTAAATTCGTTCCCGGCACTTCTCGCAATCTACTTTTTACACAGACATTCGCTCTCTCCTCATCTTATTCGTCTCTCCTTGTAACCGCAAAATATCTAACCTAACCGTCCTCCTTCTCTCTTTCTTATTTACACACTTTTCGACAATACGGCAGGGTTAGTTAATTTTTTTGTAAATACTTTCCGACAGGCACACACACACACACGCCACACATATGCTCCGGTTCGGATCTTATTCGGTCGCGCCTACCGTTTCGAATTCCGAAAGCACCGATGATCCTCGGCTTCTGGGAAAGAGGCGCATTTGTAACCGCTGAAAATCCGACAAAATATTCTCGTTTCGTAATAAAACTCGACGATAATTCCGGCGCGGAACGCAATTGCCAAAACGAAACTTACTTACAAACTAGGTCAAAATTATAAAATTGCTCCATTCCGTATCTGCCGCGTGCCGGTCTCTTACGATTATTTTCACCGTCCGCTCGATTATTGCAACGGCGGCGCTGTAAGGTTTTTGTCAATTACCTCGCAGTCTATAAAATGCTAGTTCACTGATTTGAACGAAAATCGAACTAGTTCAGTTCGCAGCAACAACGATAAACTGGGGATGTTGCTTGATTTAATTTTTAATATAAACGCTTTTGTTTTTTTTTTTAATTAACATTGTGTCTTTCTTCGGTGCATGTATTGTGACTCATGGCCGAATTAAATTTTGATTCAAGCAATTGAAAGGAGACCACATCGAAAGGGGAAAAAAGCTGCAAATACACTGCATTAATAAGTATGTGAAAATAATTAATAGATATACAAATATCGTTTCGAACAACAATTTGCCTAATTCGATATTTAAAAAAATATTCGTTATTCGAGATTCCTGATTCTAGTTTAGTCGGCGACCTTTTATCTACTTTTTATCGAGGTCGCTCGTGGCTGGGATCAGTTTAAAATTCTGTCCGCACGAAGAAATGTCACGAAATTTTATAGCAATTTTCACTTACAGCCAATCGGTAGCTGGAGAAATTATTCACTTATAAGAATTTTATTCAATTTGTGATCAACTGTTTCAGTTCATAAACTTTAACCAATACATGACGCACAAGATATGACGGACTCCGCGGACGACAGACCAGTGATGCCGCTGTGTTGATTGCGATTGATGTGGATGAAAGACTTGCGTGTTTTTTTTCCTTTTTTCATGCTACAGCTTTTTGGTTGTTTAATGAACAGTGAACATTCTTGAAAAAAAAAAAAAAAAGTAGTAATTGAAAAAGTTGTCGAGGGAAAAAGAGGTTGAGGAAATCAGCAGATACGCAAAATGTATAACTGAGTTTATATATGTAGTCGATGTACAGAGTATCGCATCAGCGTTGCTACGGTCCACTGGCACGCGTTACCCGCAGCCTGAAAAAAAAACTATTTCACGTTAATGCGTGCACCACACTCTATACAGTCTGACAATTATGTATGGCAAATGTTTCACGATTGACGCCTGTAGAGTAATGTGTGCACCACATATTATACAGTAGGTGTTGCCATCTTTTGTTCGAAATTCAGTTGTGACAATCTTTTCGAAAATTCCGCCACTATCAGATCAACCCGATAGGTAACAACTTAAATTCATAAGAAGAGCGAGCTAATAACGCTAAAGCATTTTTCCGTGCACTTTTAGCCCCATAATCAGACAATTCCCGTCAAAAGTGCATTAAAAATCAACGATGTCCCTACCTTCGATCGTAAAAATCTGGTAAAATATTTTTATTATACTTCAACACTTATCGTCTATTCGAGCATTTAATTTATGCCGGGACAGTTTAGCTTTAATATTTCATAAATAAAATGTTAACGCGAAATATATACACATTCATTAAGCATCAGTCTCATCAGTAGTACGTTTTAATAATTGTCACAAACACCGTCTATTCCTTTTATTAAATGAACCAATAGACATACATATATACATTCTTAAAGATAATAGTATATTTAAAATTAAACACTGACGTCTGTTTATCTACTTATGATTACAGTATATATTTACAAATATACTATTATTATTATTTCATAAAAGTGTGTATATGTGTTTCATTTAATAAGTAATAGAAATAATGTGTTTAATCAAATTGTAATATCTTTATATTTTATCAGTACGACTAATGTTGGTCGATTTTTGGCGGTACGCTAATGACTTTATGTTTGCGATTACTACTTTAGGAGGGAGCTTCTGCACCGTCACATTAAGAATGACAAAAACCGTAATTTTCGTTATTTATGGATCGAAACGTATCGAAATCATTAAAAAAGTATAGGGACATTTTTTATTTTGAGCAATTACTTAAATAAATAAATCCGAATTATTCCCATTCGATTTAATATCGGCTAAATCAATGATTTATTCTGACTAGGAATCGTAGCGAATTATTTTTTAACTAGTGTTCCCGACTTTTGGAATTTGCATATCTGCCGCGAGACTCGGGAAACTTTCCTGCTTTTCCCGCCTCGATATTTACGGCTTACGTTAAATAATTTAATGTTTTTGTTCAAAATCTTTAAATAATAATGAAGCACTATTTGAGCACCGTATAGCTTTGAGGTGATTTTTTCTTTCTTTTTGTTCTTTTTCTCTTGAGTAGGTTATTATTGTTTGCTCTCTGTATTCGTTCTTTTAAATATACAATGATCCTCCACCGGTTAGGCAGATGTTTTTACGTCGGAGCAGTTAAAACGGTACTTGAAAAATTAGAATTTTCATCTGCAAAATAGTATACATTGGTTTTACAACCGTTAGATTAATCAAAGCATGAAAAAGTACAAACTTAATAAATGTGTACGTAATAATTAATTCGAAGTTTGAAAAGCGAGGAAAACATTCTTTCGCTAATCCCTGCTTTGTCGCTTTACTCGCGTCGAATTAAAAATAAACTCTGCCTGTCCCCCAATTAATCGGGGAATTAAGGTCGATGCTAACCATTATGATATGGATCTCGAAAAAGTACGAAAAAAAAAAACTACTGATAAAAATTTAACCATCACAGAGTGCATGGAAAAGCCATTGAACACGTGAACGAAGTAAATTAACAGGTGGGTATGGAAAATGAAACAAGACGATTTTCAATAATAATAAATAACGTTATACCCAGTTTGCAGTATGGTTTCCGATCAAAATGCCTCTAGACTATTATTCGATTTCCCTGATATTCCAAGTTATCTATACGGGAACATTGTCTAGCCTTATTCATTGCCCGGGGTTAAAAACATTCGATTCAGTTAGACACCGTATACTAAAGTGAACTTAAAAATATTATCGAAGGGAAACCTCTAAATTGGTTCGCAGACTCCCGGTAAACAATAAAAGTGATATATAAGTTAGCACAGAAAACAGGAATATTCGAGCTCTTACCATAAAATGCGGCGTTCTCCAAGGTACAATTTTTTAGTCTTAATACTATTTTTAATAAATATGAGAAATACAAAAATCAATCAATAAAACACGGTAAAATCGTTGCATATGATGATGAGATCGCGTTGATAACTACAGATGAAAATATCGCTAACGTTGAACTTCAACGATTTAAACAACCTAAATTTTCACGGTTAACGAAGCCAAAGAAAAAATCAAATTAACACGGATTAAAGTAACCATTACCAATCATATAGATTTAATGTAAAATGCCGTACAACAAACTGTTTGCATACAAAAAATGTTATTCTTTGTCAGTGTGCATTGACATTGAAACGGTAAATAACTAGAAATATTTAGGAATGAAAGTAGAGGACTAACACTGGGGAAACCACATGAATGACTTCAATATAAAAATCCGAAAAACACAAAATCATCCAAAAAAAAAACAACTAAGCTATCGATACACTATGCACTATGCCAATCTCATTTAAACTAATCAACCATGGCTAAAGGAAAACAAACACAACTATAATACGAAACATATCAACTATCTTCAAAAAAATAAGAGTGGTCAACAACCATTATGAAAAATAATATTGAATAATTATATATTAAAAAAAGTACGATATTCTGAACCTCAAATCTTATCTCTATAGTGTTTAGTTACTATAATGCAATTGTTAAATAAAGAAATAGAAAAAGAAATCCCACCAACCTATAATATAGAGAAAATAGGACATTATAAAATTCAGAAACTTAAACGATAATATCGAAATAAATTTACTACAGAAATTATTAACCGTAATAATATATTAAACAACTATCACCAAACAATAAAATGGAAATAAAAAAAGTGGATTATCAATGAAAATATTAAAATACCATCAAATAATCAGGTTGCCTCTATCGAATATGTATAAAGTATAACGTAACGGATAGGTGTCAGATATGTGGAAAAATATATGGATACGTACGAGACTGTATATTTTGTAACTGTATTGTATATAGGTATGCGTATATTTATAAGTATGTGGGTTATGCAATATTACACCAGAAAATTTATTTATAAAAGACTGTTCAGGTTAACAACAGGTAATGTTTTGTATTATATAATAATAATATTAAAATATTCGCAATTTTAAGGAAGTGTTTAGAATACATAGAATTATTAAACGGAACTAATCATAAATATTACTAATTAACATGTCTTCGAACTTACACTATAAGTAATAATTGTAATATATTAAAAAAATAAAGAATGAATGAATATGTTCATTTCTAGGACCCCCCACGGTACAGAGTTTGGCAAAATTTTCAAACGTAATGCTCACGTCAAAAAAAAAAAAAAAAAAAAATTGTTACCCACTTATACTGTACTTTTAATCCAAAAAAAACCTCCGTCGTTATTTACGGCCGGATCGAATGAAATTTTTTTACATAACTATTTTACGGATATTTCGTAAAAAAGTGTCTTCTTTAATTTACATTAATTTACTTAACATTTAGGTCCTTTCCTATTTTTGATTTATATAAATAAATTATGTAATCTGAACGTCTCAGGTAAATTAATCGTATATGCCGATGATACACAGTTTTATTAATTAATTCCCGTTATCCAGATATCCTGTAAAATCTTGCTCAATCGAGAATTGATTCTATAATTGATTGGTTAAACTGTAATAGATTAATTGTAAATTTATCAAAGACTAAATAATATATGTTGTATACTTCTCATAATTACTTGTCCAGTAAAATTATAAATCTCAAAATTGCAACTAATCTAGGAAACTGATTGAGTGTTGGATATTAAATATTTAGGTATAAGATTTGACTGTAAGTTAAATTGGGTTTTGCACCCGTCGTTTATCGCTGGTAAAATAAGGAAGTTCAATTTTTTATTCTGTTATTTATAGCAATATTTTCCGCCCTATCATTTACGTAGAATTTACTTTGCGTTATATCAACCGGTCATTTCATATGGTATCGTTTTTTGGGGGGTGCTGCTAAATGTCATTTAAAACCCTTAAAAACTCTACAGAAAGCAGTTCGAAAAATTATGAAAAATACTTCACTTATTTCGTTTCTGAAGTTAAGTGATATATATATATATATATATATATATATATATATATATATATAAATTACAATTACCTATGTACGTGATTGTAAATAGGAGCAAATTTAAGATTGCTTTTAAAACTAGTTCAACTAGGTCTGCTAAAGATTATTACGCCCAAATTCCGAGATATTATAAATTTTATAGAAGAATTCAAATACAGTATGTTGGAGCTGTTATGTATAACTCTTTACCGTCAGATGTAAAAACTTTACTAAATAATCCCAAACACAGGCGTAAATTATTGACCTTATATGTACTTATGTTCTAGTACTTTATAAATAAATAAATAAATTGAAATACAAATAAACAGATTTATAAACGGAAAAAATAAAAAATAATAAACAAACAAATAAAAGTGGGAAAAATTAACTGTTCCAATACTAACTTTACTTGTTTGCAATATGTGTGGATCTGTGTGTGTGTGTGTGTGTGCTTAAAAAACTTTCGCGACTTTTGGTACGAATGTACATATGATATGGGATATTATGGTGGCTGAATGTGTATGTATGAAAGATAAAGTGTGACGATTCAATGAATGATATGTGGCTGTGCATACTTATTCTTAGTTGATAGGTCTATTTGATGAAAATAGACCGAAGAATATTATAATTTTAAGTTTAAAAGTTTATATAAAACCTTCTTTTTACTTTTTATAATATCCTCTTCCCGTGCGCATTCTATTGTACTCCACTGCTCGCGCTTTTTTGCGCACGTGCGGAATTTTATAATAAACATATTTAATATTTGATATTTGATATTTGATTTGAAACACACTGGTTAATAGACCTTTAATCTAAAATCGATAATATTACACTGCTTAGATTCTCGACAAGTGTTCGCGTCGGATATATTCACATAGCACTGGTGCGCCATTAGTCACCTTTAATCATTTTCTAATTCTTAGTAAACTGCTTTTTGCGTAATTAACCATTGCAGACATTTATTTTATAAAAAACCATCTCGTCAGTGTTATCAACCTTTAAAATATACCTCTCTTTATGTAGTAAAAGCAGAAAACTTTTCTTCCGAATTCCTTATCCGACAAGTCATCCTTTTTATAACTGAATTGTTTTATAATCTAGAGAGTCAACACTGGCAGCAAACAACCTCATGGCTATTAAACTCTTTTCACCATCTTCCCGCCATTACGGTGTTACGGTTATTTATTAATAAACGTCCTCGGATAAAAATTTTGATTTTTCCATTAAATTTATTTTTAAATTATTTTCCCATCAACCGCCTATATTTCGTACAACGATTCAGAAATTATGAAACTACAAGAGAAAAAGGTATAAAGACAATGTGACGGATCTCTATTTAATTACAAGATCGGAATAATGCCGAATAATTGGTTAAAATCGGTTTTCGTTACCTTGTAAAAGCGAACGGCGCAAGAAAATACAGTGACGTAAAGCTAGTCTCTGATGAGCCGTACATTGAAAATAACGAATAAACGACAAAATAGAGGAGTTATTAGCAGAACGCAGTTCGAGTTCAAAAAAAGATTACTATTTTCGCAACGTATTATTCAAAAATTCCGAGATGTTAATATCAAGATGTGTGTTTATGTGCTATAGAAGTTGGCGATAGTGTACACAACGCGATAAACCGATGTAAAACCCGAAATCATAGACACGATGGTATTTGAATAATTAATGGCCGATACTGAAATCAGAATTGCAAACGCGAGAACCGGCAGTCATAAAAAAAAATTGAAACTAAACGTGGCCTACGCCAAGCTTGTGTATCGTCTTATCATCACTACCATTTAACCTATACTCCGGGGAAATTTACAAAGAAGCACTTGATGAATGCAAGGTGCGACTAATTATTAGTAGATAACAAATAATGTAAGGTACGCGAACGATGGTCCTGTCTAGCACAAAGGTTTTCAGTGGTAATTGTGGATCGGATTGTTAATGATGCGGAATTAAATTGAACGTTCAGAAAACGAAATATACGATAGTTTGTTAATTGACTGGAATTAGTGTGTTTATATGAATTTTGCTCTTGAATAAAGTTGAAAACCTAAAAACCAATATCGATTGTAACTGGAATCCGTCAATCGAAATAAAAAGTAGAATTGGGAACGGATAACAGTCGCTTTTACACGTTTAACGGATGTTTTATGCGGTCATGATTAAATGTTAAAGCTGAAATTAAGAAGATTCATCGTTATGTATTTACTGTTCCTTTGTACGATGGCAAGAAAGCGATCACAGAAACAATAGCTAAACGCTTAAATGCCTTTTTTTTTTTTTTTTTCTGAAATGCGGCTATACTCGGAAATTAAACGGGCAGATAAAATAATACACACCGCTGGTCTTTGTGGATTGGGAACTCGAGGAATCCTTAAAAAGCAATAAAACGCAACGTAAACTAACGTACTTGGGACATTTTATGCAGCATTTAAAAAAATACGAAATAGTATTACACGTAATACTGTATATCCGGAATAAAATCAACAGTACACCTGTTCTGTAAAACCAATAGGGATGCCCTGTTAAAAGAATAACAACCTCTTTGATGGCTAATGGTCGTTGAACGGTCGAGACACGACAGATGGTGATACTTAATTTAAGACATTTGTAAAGCAGTCGTAGGTGCTCGGTACGATGCTCGTTTAGGTCTAATTTCCGGAAATGTCGCTACAATCAATTGTTAACCTGAAATTATTTGAATTCTTTCACCGGTTGTTATATTCTAAAGTCGCTAGTTTTACTTCTTGCTATTATAAAAGGGGAGTTTCTTTTTTATTTGATTTGTGTTTACGTACAACGTAGGTAAATTTTTATTATTCGTATTAATCGATAATCTGTGGCTGTATGTGTGATCATTAAATCATCGAGATACGCTTTAATCTTTCTTCTGTTTCAAAAAGAATATTTCAACGTCGGTCCGAAATCTGGTTAATCGAAATTTAACCGTTGTCAGGCCGAAAACTAGCTTTTCGCTGTGCCAAAGTCTTTTTTTGTAATTTTCAAAATATTCCCGTTTCCGTTTCCTTAAAAAAGATAATTTTTTATCCTGTTTCAAACTTTCGTAAGAAAAAAAAAACGTACATTCGATAAAAACTAATTTTCACCATCTGCATTACTAAATTCTCTCATACACAGCTACGTATATTAACTGATTTAGGCTGTAATTTGATTTTTACCTTATTTTCAAAATCTCCATTTATTATTATTACTATTATTATGAAATTAACTTTCAGGTAGAATTAGATTGGCTCAGTATACCGCGTTATCTATTCACAGTGCAAAATTCTCTTATTTTTAGCGTAAATTCAATTATCATATCGGTCGGTCTACACTATTTTAATTGCATTATTTGTTTACGTTTTGCTCGATAAACAATAACGAGGATAAATACGTAACCTACAGAAGAGGCTAAACCTATATATTTCGTAAAATAATAGAAAACTCACCGTAGTTGTATGGATTAATTTTTAATCAGAAACCGATACAACTCACAATGTAATTATTGCGTGCTTATAACGATCTTCTGATGTTTGGTTTTTTTTTTATTGCTTTTTTTATTAAATAATACACCTATTCTAACATTTAACTTCCGTTATATAAAATTAAGACATTTTTTCTACATTTATCGTTACATATTTCGTTACATAAAATTGTAACATTTTTTAAATAACAATAACAAAAATCCTACAAAATATAACAAACGTTACATAAAATTGGGACATTTTTCTGGGACATTTTTTTGGGACATTTAGCGTTACATAAAATTGGGACATTTTTTCGAATGGGGGGTAGCCTAAGAATTACGTTGTAATTAATATATATATATATTATAGACAGCCTAGTGGTTAAGGTGCTTGGCTACCAAGTCAGAAGTCACGGGTTCAAGACTTGTCTCGGCCCGGATCCAAGTCGCTCCCAAGCTTACCCAGCTTGAAATAATTGGGTATCAGAGAAATCTGGGAAGGTAAAGGCGGTCGAGAGAAAGGAACTGGCCCCTCTACTCTCATTAGTGCCCTTGGGCTTATCACATTGTGAACCTTAACTTCACAATCCCAACGCCCTCTCAAGGGTATGGAACTCACTTTACTTTTATATATATTATATATATAGGTTATTTATTAAGTTTGACAGTCCTAGGACTGGTTTAACTTCATGGTAAGCCTTTTCCAACCCCTCCGATTCTCCGCAGTTCTTTTCATTTTCCAGTATCGATCTGTGCCTGCGTCCTTCACCAACCCGCTGATAAATGTGTTCCTCGGTCTACCACGTCTTCTGTTTCCCTGAATTTGTCCTTCTATTACATCGTGAAGGAGACCGCCGTGTCTGAGTACATGTCCCATCCAGTTTAATCGTCGTTTCTGTATCGAATGGACCAATGCCCTTTCTTCATCTACTCTCCGTAGTACTTCTGCGTTTGTGGTTTTTTCAGTCCAGCCTTATTCTTTGTAATTTCCTCCAACACCACATCTCGAAAGCCTGCAACTTTAAGATATTCCTTTTATTCAGGGTCCACGTTTCGGCGCAGTACAGCGCTACTGGCCACACGCAAGTTTTAACGATGCGCTTACGTATTTCCAGTGGCATTAACTTTTGGCGTAGTATATTTTGTTTTTCCCGCCACGCGAGCTTAGCTAGTCTGATTCTTGAGTTTATTTCTATATTTACACTGTATAAGTCCTCTGTTATTACTTGACCGAGATATTTAAATGCTTGCACCTGCTGGATTTTCTGACCCTCTATGTCTAGTTGAAAACGTTTAGGTTGTTTGCCAATCATCATTGTCTTTGTTTTGTTGACGTTTATTTCTAATCCAAACCGTTTTCCTGTATCATTTAAGGTCTGCACCATTCTTTGCAACATTTTCGGAGAGTCAGCAATTATAACCTGATCATCGGCAAATTTTATCGTTTGAAGTTTTTCCCCTCCTATGCAAATTCCATATTTGGTTTTTGCTAAACTTAATTTAATCACAAGCTCCGCATATACATTAAAAAGGAACGGAGATAGCAAACATCCTTGCCGTACTCCTTTATTTATTTTTGCCGGCTTAGATATATCTCCATCTACTCGGATAACAGCCGTTTGTTGTGTGTATAAGTTATATATCAGGTTTAATATTCGTTCAGGACATTTTATTTGCTCAAGGAGTGGGAAGTATGCCAATTGACCCGATCGAAGGCTTTAGTGTAATCGATGAAGCACACGTACATCTACCGATTTATGTTTATCAATCTCTCCCCAATATTCCTTAGCGTCCCATTGCATCTCTAGTTGATACGTTCTTACGGAGTCCAAATTGCGATTTGTCTAAAAATTGCTCTATATACTTTTCCATCCGCCTGTTTATTATTTGCAACAGTATTTTCGATGCATGCGGGATAAGACTTATCATTCTATATTCTGTGCATCTAACCGCGGCTGGTTTCTTTGGAATCGGGACAATAACTGATGTACAATGTTCTGCTGGCCATGTACAGGTATATACACATTATATAAATATACTCATTTTGTATAAGTAGTAATGATACATATAACTCATTTGATGCTAAGCGTTCCGTAAAACTGGAAGTTATAAATTTAACTTTCGTGATTATTTTAAATTGTGAAAATCTATGTGTCCTACTAAAAATAAAACCAATTTTGAACAACGGTGGTGAAATTTGGCTTCTTGTATTATACCGATCGCTTCCAAATTTACAAAAAATACTGCCTTCTGTAAGAAATGATACGTACATACATACGAAAAATTAAAATCCAAAAACGGACAGTATGAAATATTAATCAAATAAAAAAAAAACATTGGGACACAGTGTTGCAATTTTACCAACGGTGGTATATTTTTTCGTATTTAATCTGTTCATTAAAATAGTTTTTTTGCGGAAGCAGGTTTTTTGTCGAAATCTGAAAAAAATTGGAAAAGCTCCGATAGCTTAAAACGTTGCGCACGACTGTGATCTCTACGGTGCAATAACAAAGTCGTCGTCGAAACGGAAAAACTAAGAAAATCTGTAGTCGGTTACTTTGCTTTAGGACGTAAGAATTGCAGCATTTACGTAAAAATAAAAGTAATCGCGTTTTTGAAACGCCAAGTATAGACCGATTCTCGTTGAATAATAAATATCTGCCGTTTAAACGAGTTAGAAAATTTCGTTCGAGATTCACGAAGTACAAAATCAGAATAATATTAAGAAAAATAGGCCCGATAATGTTTGTTCTTTTACCGGGTATTCCATCGAAACGGCACTAGATACCGATAATATTAAAAACGTATTATTAAATTAATTAGCGCTGCTGTGAATTCAATAAAAAAAATACATGTATAAGAAACGTTCAACTTTTTAGGAACTGTATCATCATCACTAGGGGAGAAAAAGGTTCGAATTGAAATAAAGTGAAAAAAAAGTTAGCGCGGTGTATGTACAAAATCGGGATTTACTTATTCCTTCCTACTAACGATATCTGAGATCGGTAAAACCTTTTCCCTACATTTTTAATCGTTTCTGAGCAAAGGTCCTTAGTTGACGAGCCCCACAAAAAAAAAAAAAATCAAAAAAAATCCAGCGAGATTTAAGGAGGTAAATGAAAGAAGCGGCGGCGCTAATTTATGAAACAAACGAGTAAAATAAGAAAATAAAACTTTTCAAATTGAATAAAATATGGCTAATAAACTGACTAAATTAACCGATGCCGTTATACAACAGTTATAGTATTCATGTAGGTGAATATGTTAGAATAATCGTTTGTCAGAATTCGTGTCTATCGTACCTGTAGCCTAATGTAGTCCGCGAAAAGTTTTGTTATTTGATACATTGCGACTGCTATAAATAAGGAATTTTCATTTTGGGTGATTTTACAGTCGGATGGTGTTTACTTTTAATGATGGTGTTGCATCGTCACAGTTGACTTTTGAGTTTTTCGCCTTTTACCCATGTCGTTATCGTCGTCACTTACCGTTGTGATCTGTGGATTACAATTAAACACCCGAAATAAATAAAATAAAAAAAATAGCGGTAAACAAATATATGTGTGTACCTGAGAAATCCTGTTGCCGGTCAGGGGCGAATAACCCCCATCAAGGATCAATGCAGAGCATATTTTCTGTGCTTGATACCTATCGGTAGGAAGGGTATAAGAAAAGGAAATCCCCAATCGAATTTTTTAACGATTTTTTTTTTTATTATTACTATTATTACACATGATCAGTGTTGCTGTATGTAATTGCTGAAACTGTTACGACACATGGATCAGTGTGCAGATTTAGAGGTATTTTAAAGAGGCAATTTATTAATTGGTATTGGAAACGCCGTTGTAGTCATGAGGTAGTCGTTCGTCCCCGGACGTTGTGGTAAATGGTTCAGATAATTCGGGGGGGCATCGACATTTAATGTTTCTACCGGCGAGAAATGGTTTAACTATTGTGAGCGTAAAGTTAAAAATTAGCCTGTCCATTGGACCAGACTGCACTTATTAAATGGGTCACCTTTAGGTAGCGCGAAATAGTCAAATCGGCTACTTTCGTTATTGGTCGAATTACAATAACATTAATAGTCGAAAAAGGTGTAAATTTCGCTATTAATGCCGAGAATACAGCCTGCGTCTATAATCCATCATAGAGATAAAACCACCAACTCAACGTCGCACAGCATCGACAACAGTAAAACATAAAATTTTGCTTTAATTTTATTCATTCATTAACCGTTGTAATTCTTGTAAACAATGTATCGGTTTATTACTGTTGTTTTTTTTTGCGGTCGACACGAATATATATATATTACAAAATACCTAAAGATCGAATTAATAGAATCACAATAGTGTATTAATAAGGAAAAATAAAAATAATCTTTACATAAAGTAGTAACGGTTCTGCGGGGAGCCATACAGTCTGCGATGACATACCTGAGAGCACAAAAATTAAACGGTAACGGTCCACCGTCAATTTTAATTTGGTCACCGTTGCATAAGATTCATATTTTGTTCAGAAATATTGTAATTTCAATCGCGAAGCCAAATATAAAATCATCGAAAAACAACCGGAGTTCATATTTTTTCTTAACCCGGCCGCGTTTTGTTAAAAACTTTTTGTTGAAATAGGTGTGGAGATTTCTCGTTTGGTGGCACGATACGGCCTCGGTCCGCGGTTCTAAAAAAAAATAAGAAGGCGTTTTTTTTTTTTTTTTTTTTCGTATTTTCTACTGACTGAAGAAAAGCCTAATATATATGTTCGTCGGAAGAAAATCGAATTTAAGCAGTTTATATGGAATCACGACACTGGCTTTCTCAAACAACATTTCCTGTGAGAGCTAAAGCCTATAACGGAATCGTGATGGCCCTAGATGGAAGGGAATGATTTCTCGGTAGTCAACTATCTTAGAACGGAACATGCCTCTCTTTCATGTAACTTTCTCCTTAGGCAAGCTCCACCGGCCCAGTGTTTTACCCGTTCTATTCTTCCGAAGAATATCCATCGGTGTCACACATTCTTCCGAATTTCATACGTCTCAATGGTTTGCGTTTGCGTTTGCGTTGCGAGCACATTATATCACAGACCGACATTCTTCCAAACACTCCCCGCTGTACCCAGACTGCTGGCATTCATTTAGTTTGCCGGGCTGACAAGTCTTAATTTAATAAACTTTAGGCGCGTGTCTATTATAGGCGGTACATGGAGCAATCCCTTTAAAATGAAAGAAAAACTCAAAAAAACATCGACAGTTCGTCCGAACGAAATTGAAATTAGTGAAAATTCGATGAAATTAAGATTTTTTAAAATGTATATATTATTACATATTATGACACAATAGCGCCTCGTTAAAAGTTATAAATGAGGAACAGCGGATTCATTTCGTTTAATGAATTTTCGACCTTTTAATACGCGCCGTTTCTTGCAGGACAAAAATTGTTACAATAGCATATATACTGCTGGTCATATGTCGAAACTAGGGGATATATCGACGGACAAGAAACTTAAACCCCTCATATTCGTGCCGATTTTAATGTAGCCAAAAAAAAAAAAAAAAAAGCCCGTGATGTAGGTTTGCAATATGACATAAAATAAAATCCGTGAGCTTATCATCTCGCGCGAGATGTCAAACGGTGGAAAATTCACATTGAAGGAAGCAGTGTGTCCGTGCACGTACTCCATTAAAGGGGGCCGTTTCAACAGGCAACAGCTAGCGTTCCACTTCCTGCTCGTAGCATGTAATGTTGGCAACAGCTGTCGTCTTACGATATCCATCTTGATTTAATTTATTACTGCGACGATCTGTTTCCATGTTCCACCTATGAAGCGGACGTCCATGCACCGAGCATGCAACACAGTAGTGGCATTATAGGAAGCAAAGTAGCGAAATCGATAAGAAATCGCGACGAGCAGCTGCCACGAATGCAGTCAGTTTTTTGTTTATTCTTCAACGCGATAACGTCTTTTACACGATTTCTCTTTTTTTATTTCGACGTTTCAGCAGTTTTTAACGTTGTCTTCTCCCGTTTTGTGCGGCTCTGAACCTTCTGTCAACAGTCCGATAAGGAAGAAAACTTTCGAAAGTTTCTACCGAACGCGAAAGGTACTACATCTATATATCCGTTACCGAAGCCTATCTATCAGCGGCAGAATTGGCATAAATAATGGAATGAGAAGTAAAGTAAAAAATAATTAAATTCTCTTGATGCGGATGCTGCAGGTACCACGACGCTATGTTTCTTTTCGCAGCAATTTTAATCAATCGCACATTTTCAATCTCGTTCTAGATACGTTTAATACTCGTTGGTGTTGTTCGTTGAAGAAGTAAACATTGACGATGGAGAGATCATTTAACGAATTATCAGAAAACTTTTTAAAACCAATCTGAAAAGTTCGTAGTTTATTATAGAGAAGGCAGAGATGATATTTTAAATGATCGAGAAGTTAATGATAAAATTTAATTGAAATTAATTACATATATAGCGTTTATTATGGAAAAAGTACCGGTACTTGAAGATTTACTCTAAAATATTAGTGAAAATGCACTAAAAAATGAAAAAAAAATTACTCGATAAAAATATTTCACAGTAAAATATATACCTTAAAAGAGGATTATTATGATTATTCCTGAGCAACATTAATTAAACGACTATAGCAACAAGCAATCTCACTCGTTTTCTATAAGCCAAGTACTTAATTGTTGCAGTTTAAAATTGGTATACCGAAGCTCTAATTAAAGTATTCATTTTTTTTTTTAAGAATAATCGTAATATCCTATTTTAAGGGTATATAATACTGTACAAGATATCTTTTATCGAATAATTGTTTTTCATTTTTTAGTGCATTTTCTTTAAATCTTTAAAGTAGATCTTTAAGTATCGGTTCTTTTTATTTAAAAAAAAAAAATAAATAAATAAAAAAAAAATAAAATTTCACATAATTTTTAATGTAAACATTTTCAAGTAATAATAAGGATCGTGTTTATTTTAAGTATACACCTAATAAACGAGTGTACGGACGAAACCGTGGCTCACTAAAAACTGCCCTAAGGAGACCTCGCTTCTTTTTTTTTAATGTTTATTTTAATGACTATTACCGAACGTTGTGAATCATTAAAACTAGTACAAATAATTCGTAAATTATACACGTACAAACATTAAAATAAAAACAATACATAAGCGATGAATACGTAACCCCACCTCAAGTCGATAAAAATGCTTTTTTTTTTACATTGAATTACCTATCATGGTGAAACATACCCCTGAGCTACTTTAAAGACGACCTATCAGTCTGCCGTCCTGACTAAATTTCTTTAAGGTGTGATATCATTTGTTGTCCAATATTTCTGCAAATGGCGTGAGAGTGTGTTTAAACTGTATCGGCATTCAATTAGAATTATTTTAATTCTGCATAGTATGGACACACGTGTCGAGGGGAGTTTTGTGTTTTTACCTGTATGCCCTATTCTTAATCAATATTCACGCGGATTATTAATCGACGACCACCGCGATAATCGGTTTTTGATCGTAAGAACGTAGATCTGAGGGGATATATCCATTCTTTGTTCCACTGCTCGGGCATTCTTTCTAATAGAAAAATGTGTCAAGCGTTATTAGACCCTGAGATTTCTGCGGCACCGGGAATATAACGTAGCAGAACGAGCTTCTAAGTTCGCCCGCTGATTCTCCCGGATCTGAATATGTGCACGGAGACCTACAGAAATTTAACATGGTAGTCCATCCGGTTTAGCGATAGCCGAGTCCCTTGAATTTTTTGTACGGCTGATTCTTTCGGGGTTATTCTTTTGTAAACTTCGTATCGTGGTTAAAAAATCTGTGATAAATTTTTGTTGAAACTTACGGACTCACTCCTGGAGACGGAACCGAATCGCAAACATTTCTGTATCTAGTACTGAATAAACATCATTTAATCGGGCCTCTACTAATTAATTTCGTACACGCATGCTGCTGGGGATAATTTACCTGAACAAACCCATTAAGTATACGCTTTTTTACATCTGTTAACTATCTCAATAGCCTTTTGTTTATAATATCTTCTGGAGATGTCTGTGAATTATTTTACTTCAATAATGAAATATTTGTGTTTACCGGGTGCTATTCTCAATAAGTATCCTATTAACTTGTGCGAGGCACGGAAAAGGAATGTTGTATTTATGTGTAGCATGTTGTTTACCTTTAGGAGCGATTCGTTGGAAAACGCAGGTATGAAGGGGCACATAATTTTGTTCTCTACCGACCACATTAGTAAACTACGATAACGTTATAAAGAATGACTGTGTATTTCAGATGGTAGTGTCCTCGCTAATGAACTGAATGAAGGTGAAATACGATTCGCGCTCCCGGTCGAAGAGCGAAGTTTTGCATCGTATCGAATATCTTTAGAATACGGATTTCTTTGCTTTTATCAGAAATGATAACTACCCGATGATGTGATATAGTGTAAAAACCATAAAAAACATCATCAGAAAAGTGCCGAATCGCACAAAATGTAGCGGAAACGATGTTTTCAGAAATGTCATTATAAACGGTAAACGGAAAGTATAAATTAGAATGATTTCATCGCATACGGAATGATCCTTTTCCTGCGCAGTCCAATCTGTCTACAAGGCGTTTAAAAAAGATTAATCTGGTTTTGACAACAGGTAAATTGTGAAGCGTCCGAGTTTTTTTCCTATTCTGAATGGCAAAAATGCATTTTGCGGTGTAGACGTTAGTTTCTTTTCCAATTTGTCTTTCATTTTTTGTAAAAATTATTCCTAATTTCTGTGAAAGTTGTGAGGGGGTGGAGGGGATATATTTTGTTCTCAGTGCCGTTATACAAAAAAAATGAAAGAACCGTTTCATAGCAGACGAACCAGCAACGGAGCAGTATTGTTATTTTCGAATTTATTATAACGAATGTAGGATTGAAATTGCGGAAATGATCGGGACGTCCGAAGCCACGCGTTTTATATGATGGATACGCCTATGGAAAGTGTTTAATCGGCAATGTTTTGCAACGTGGATACGCTTACAACGGAATGAAATGCGTTGCACGGCAGAATCGGTTAGTATTAATAATCGGAATGAAAAATCATCAATGTTTTATACGTGAAGCAAATTCGGAAATATGTGGGGAAAGCAGTATTCCGTGCAAAAAGAGAATGTCGTAATACTGCAGCGCTGTACAACGAAGAACAGAAAAACAAGTCTTCGCTGAATTTTAAATTTGTTACGAAAATCCGGTACCTACTTTTATGAAATCGCCATTATACTACAATAGAAGTGCAAGATATAGAGAAGCGGAACCAAAGCGTCTTAAGGACGACAAAGTTATCGAAGAAGAAACGTTTAGGATGTGCGACAGCGAAAGCTTCTTTATGGTGTCGAAGTGAGAATATTAATTTTTGCTGTAGCCAAAGGAAAGAAGCTCTTAAGGAAGATAAATCGCTTTTTATGGATGGAACATTTATCATGTCGACTTGGAAAGTTGGTCTCAGTGAAACAACCACCATTTCTATATTTAGCCTTCTTCTTCCTAATAAGAAAAAGAAATAACCTTGTAGTTCATTTCCGTTAATTTTTCGAAAAGTACTTTCATACTATCTTGAATATGTGCGGATTTTGAAATATTTACATCGTCACCTTTAGAACGTTTCCTTCACTCATTTCTACCGGGACGACTTTAGAGGCAAGTTCGAAATTATTGTAATAACGACAACGCTCTTTGTAAGAAAAATGGAGAAATCAGAGTCAACGTACGTGCGCTGCACTTGTCTTTTTTAAACGTGAAAATCTGCAAGATGGATGGCTATCTATCCGAAGTTAAGCTGTAGAAGAAGGAAAACAATTGAGCCGACGACGTCATAAATAATGCTGTACAGATTTAGCATTACAAGTTAAACAGCCTCGTCGTTGAAGGATCAAACTCACTATTTCACGACCTGACAAATTTGTTTACGCTAATATAAACTCAGAAGAGAAAGGAACTGGCCCTAAATAATCTCTTTAGTTCCCCATTAAGCGCATTATGAACACAACTTCGTAATCGGCGGCGCCCTGTCAAGAGTGTGTAGGACTTGCTTTAATTGCTTCACAAAAATATTACAAAAAGTTTAATTTTCGAGATAACCTAGCTGGCGATTTGTAATTTTTTTTTTCTGATAATATATGTCTGCTGTGATGTTGAATAAAATTACGATAAAGTTTTTGTTGTTTTTCTGTTATTTTTAAGTTCGCATTAATTGTTATAAGCAAACATTAAATTAATTCAAAACGAGAAAAAAAAAGGAAAAAATGGAAGCACAAAAGGCAGAGATACTAAAACAAAAAAATCGACGCTCCGAAAATCCAAATTCGCGCTTAAAAATCGTCGCATCTTCTTGCTAAATCAAATTGGTCATCGAGGGAAATTTTAAAGCGGGAACCGAATATCAGTGAAGCATGAGAAATATTAGAGATTCTATATAAGGTGTAAAATGTTTTAAGAAAGAAAAAAAAAGCTCTAAGCGTGGGGTTTCAGATTAAACTCGGTTGAATTGTTTGTTCTTCTTTTTGCTTTTTTTACTACTATTTTTTTACGGGTTCGGCAACGAGGAAACTTAGTCCAAGAAATCGGAATAATGTTCGGGTGTTCGTTTCTTGTAACCGATCGAGCTTCATTCTATTCCTCCCTTTTACAAATTGGTATTCCCACTCCGTACATATTCTCTCCCTTTCTTCTCCTTCTGTTGTCCAAACTCTTAATTCTTTTTTGTCGGCTATCTCTGATCGTGTAAAGATCTGAGTTTCTTGCGTTCTTTTTCCTTTGTTCTTGAATGTCCTAGTAAAAAAAAAAAAAACATAAATGGAAAGAAGGAGAAAACAAAGTTTTATTCTTAAACGTTTAAGGATAGAGCATATCGAGAATTAAAATAAAATGAGAGAATATAAGAAGCGCCGATGATACGGTAAGTATGGATGTTGAGTTTAGAGAAGAGTAGGAAGACGATTGTTCGGGCGGAAAAGGTTGAACGTTCAAATTATGATATCAGGATCACAAATAAAATAATTAGAAGGGTGATGAAAAGGACAAAATGAAGTAAAAGCCGGTGAAAAAGGAGAAAATGATGCAAGAAGGAGAGTGTGGATAAAGCGAAGACGACAAATAGCCGAGACTACGAGGCGCTGAAGAAAAGGTAAGTATTTAGAAAAGCACGAGAGGTAGGTGAATAGGCTGAGCACGGAAGAAAGCAGAACAGTATTATGAGTTGAAGGAAAATCTGCCACACAAGAAGTGGTAATGAAATCCGCTAGTTTCTTACGTTCGATTCCTAAATGACCAAAAATCCGCAGAAGATCGATCTGGAAGAAAAAATCGCGAATGAGCGTATGAGAAGACATAATCGGAAAAGGTAGAAAAGAAAGATTAGATGTGATAGTCTGCAAAGCACTTTTAGAATCCGCGAGATTCTTTGTCGGACGCTAATTAACGAGTAAACAAAGAGAACAGTGCGTTAAGTCGCGGCAGATTCCGCAGTAGAAAATTGAGCAAAAGGAGGAGACTCAGAATCTAATTCGGCGTAGGGGAAAAAAAAAAAGAAAAAAAAAGACACAAAACCAACTCCATCTCCGACGCTTTGGACCGGACAGCAAAGACACGTGTAGAAAAGAGGGAGCTTAAAGCATTGGAAAATTCAATTTTGGCGACACATTGAGGAACAGATTCAAAGCGGAGAACGGTAAAGAAATTTAATAGATATACAAGCTGGAAATACTAAAAGAGAAATAAGGAAGTTCATCTCATTGGCGAAAAATGAAGAAAATGACCAGAAATAAGAAATGAAGCCTGAGTTTTATTAGAGGTAAAACGATATTTATGAAGGATGGGGGAGTAAGAAGAAACAGAGGTAAAGAGAATTAAATAGGCAGACGCTGAAACCTAAAAATAGGATATCTATAAATGCTGAAAGAAGGAATATGGGATTCAGCACACGAGCGTAGCAACCCCATCTAACTTTAATTTTTTTTTTTTTTTTCATTTTGTTTCATTTTGTTTCATTTTTTTTTTTTTTTTTTTTTTTGTAGTGGATTCCAAGTTTTATAATTCTTCTTCTATTTAGACTGAACATTTGACACGTTTAAACCTTTTCACAATGAACCTAAAGGTATCTCTAATGGAGACCTGAAGAGAAATTGCTGTCCAGTTCTTCAGAATGATTTTACTTCTCCAGACGACATCTTCCCGGTATGTATATTCGATTTCAGATACGAAAAGCACACATTGTCCGGAACGAGACATCTCTCGTGTCCTCCTCTGCAGTTTAGTATGTCTAGAAATAGTCGAGAAAAGGAAATATAATTTTTTTATCTTACCGAATCGAGAACACAAACACAGAAAAAAAACAAAACACAGGCAGAGTAAAAAAGTTGCTTCTCACGGTGTTTCTCGCGCCCTAAACGGCGAATCCACAAAAATTGACTACAAAATGAAAACAGCAAAAAGGAAAAATCACTCGGAAGAAAGAAGAATCGTTTTACCGCATTCCAGGAAAAAACATATATATTTATATAAAAACTGACGACGGCTACCAGCCGAAATACCGTATAACATTAGACAGACGACTGACACGGTATTAAATCCAAAAATTCGATCTGTACCGACAATTTTAATGGATTTCTTTTTCTCTCTAGTCGAAAAAACAATTCGGATTCCTTCGATTTACCGGCGCATAATTATATCTCTCCGCTTAATGTGCTACATGCGCGTACAAGTAATTACGAAAAATTTAGAGTGGCAGCGTCGCGATATCAATACCGTATATCGATGATGACAGCAATAACACAGATTTTGTAAGGAGTTGTTGTTTAAGTAAAAATTCAATTATTTTTTAACGCCTTTCGGAGCGTATTTAGTAATAATAATTTTGATTTTGCGCCTTACATTTTTCGAAGTAAATGCGGGTACAGTTCCGGATTTTGTTTTTTGTTTTCCGGGACTTTCAGAGATTACACAAGTTGAATGCTTAGTAAAATGGGCGAGCGACACTTCAAAAGTGTGCCGGCGATTTCCATTGAAAAATTTCCGCAAAAGAAAATATTCAATAGGTAGGCGCGCTGGCATTTCGAAATCTCGACTGCGCGTTGCATTCGGTAAAACAATAAATCGAATATAAATGAGTTGCTCTATGTGTGCGCATGTCTCATTAATGAAGTTTCGCAAACGTGAAGGATACGTGTCATTAGAGCAATTAGAGTTCATTAAAAATTAACGGATGATGTAGCCGGCTGAGAGTAATCGCAAATGACGATGTTCGATAACGATGTTGTTGCCGGAGCAGCGGGCATTTGTTTTAAGATAGAAATGCAAACAGCAGGACGACGACGACGACGACAAGGACGACAAGGACAACCGTGCCCTGCATTATACATTAAGTGTGAAAAAAGTTTCATAAATCTACAGATGGCGGCGCGTTCCGCGTGCGTGCATGCGCATGTGCATGTGCGCGCGGCGTGAAGAAAGGAAAAAACGCGGGAAAAGTTGAAAAATAGCCAGAAATGAGTTAAATTATATGCCGGGCCATTATCGGAAACGAAAACGTCGTCCGTATACATATAGAGCCGGCTGTACATACGGAGAGAACCATTAATCGTGCCGAAGAACCCACTTAGCCGTCATCTCCATCAGCCGTATTTGCCCCGAGTCGGCCACTACCGTCACAGCGATCCATCAGCAAAAAGTCGACATGCACAGATGAATGTGGAGAGCTGAGGGCAGCGACAGCGGCGGTGGAAGCGCCACGCAATACGCAGTGCATCGACGCGCGGCCACTGTCCGGACACGCGGATACTGGTTCGACGAGAGGACCGGACGCGCAGACGGAGTTTTCCAAATGTACCCAAAATTCGGGAACATTCTGAATATCAATGGATAAGCCGGTCTTCATCTATTAAACGTTAATGCAGCAGCTCTTAACCCTCATCTACCGGTTGCTGCTGTCTGCTTTTGCGCCCGGGCCAGCTTCCCATCGCCACGAGATGATTAATTAAGCTCGGCTGGCACACGATAGCTTTCCAAAGTTCTATCTGCGTAATAAAAAGCTCTCGTCGGCGACAACCAGCAGATCGTCAACCGACTATATTTCCGCGCGCCGGCTAACTGCTCTGTTCGTCGCTCCTCAATTCCGCCCCGTATACAAAACGCCCCCCCCCCCCAACCCTGACGAATTCGACGGAACGAACGGGGCCCCGTATTCATCGCGAAAAATACAAAAGATTTCCACTTCCACCTTTTCACATCTCCTTTGTATTTACAAAGTGTTCCTGCGCCATCGCCCCCCCCTCCGTTCTAACGATGAAAAGCCGACAGCGCAAAGTGTTTACCGAGATTTTATTTATTAATGCGCCTCCTCTACAATTTTCTATGCGTTTTCTTTACACAGTCGGCCCGTAGTAGCGCACCGGTAAAATTATTCGTCCGAGTATCGGAAACGGTTTTCGAAGAGATTTTCCGCATACAGCGAAACGATGTCCAATAATAGGATGCGTTTTCTCGAAACGATTAAGCTTAATTAGGTCGCAGCGTGGCATCGCATCCTACGACGATCATTCTCTGTCGTTCGATTTTAAAACCGTCATCTACACATTTCGCTTATCCATTTACACTCCTTACACATCTTTCGACAGACAATCGAGAAGGCAACGTCCTTTTCTGCGTCTGTTCCTTTACCGGCTTTTGCTCGCAATAATGTCTTTAAACTCTTAAATTCCTTATACTTCCCGCCCCTCATTCTCTGTTATGCCTCCCTCGCTACTATACGAATTTAAATATCTCGGCCATAAGCCCTTCTGATAAAAAGGAGATTTAAATTTTTATCCGGAAGCCCTACAAGCGGAAGCATTCTGATGATCAAGTAAAAAAATATTACCGAAATTCGATTCCATTAAAAGTTATTGCGCCCCCGATGTAACTTACAATATTTAAAGAGAGGAGAAAAAATTAAAAGAAAGTCACAAAAATTCACTCGCAACAACTTAAAGTAAAGTGAAGTAAGTCCCATATATCCCTGAACAGGTATCATGGATTGTGAAGTTGAGGTGCACAATGTAGTAAGCCCCAACGGCGGCACACTAATGAGAATAGGGGGTCAGTTCCTTTTTCTCGGCCACTTTTACTTTCCCAGATTTCCCTGATACCCAATTATTTCAGGCTGGGTAAACCTGAGAACGATTCGGATCCGGATCGAGACAAGTCTCGAAATCCCATGATACTTCTGGTTTGATAGCTAGGCGCCTTACTTACACAGCCAAATATCGTGAACCATATCGAGTTGTTTAAAAACAAATAGGAATTTCTCGGTCGTAAGCGAAAATACTCGATATAAAATACGACGTCAAATACATTTAGAGAGACCTAGAACTAATTTAAAATGTCATTCGACGTACGGTTATCCAGATTAATAAATGTTTGTTCGAGTATTAATTTCATCGTAACAGGCACGACGATGAAGAATTTTACGATATTTAATAAGAAGACGACAGCTAGACACAAACACTCGATCATCCACAGTGCAAAAATCAAAAAAAAAACAAACACCAAGTGTCCTAATGTGAGCAGTTAGCGATGTCCAATGAGTGCTAATTACATTCGTATTAAAAAAAAATGATTTTTTTTTACCCCTCTTGGGTTTGCTACCAAAGAACATTAGCCCCCAGCAAAAAGGAATAGATGCATGGAATAGAATAGAAATTATATTTTTATTCTGTCGACAATGGAATCAAGGAACACCCCTGGGACAGGAACAACAGAGAGAATAGGTAGAGAAAGAACATAAGAGGCGTTGAAAGGAGCAGGACGACCAAGAGCTTTAAAAGATGATAACAAAGTAACTCACGCTCGCGAGATAAACCGGAGCACTCGAAGAGCACGTGATTCGTATCACAAACATACTGGGAACAACTTTCAGGATCCAATAGATAATTACGAGATGCAGCCAAGGAAAAGCGATTTAGAGAAGAAGGAAGGAGACTATGCGAGAAACGGAGGCGAGATAATTTAGTAATTATGAACCGACGCAAACTGGGAAACTCATAGAACCGTGAAATTCAAGTGTAGCACTTTAACAATCAGCAACAGATAGCAGATATAATAAAAAGACAAAAAATCATCACGTTTACCGGAAGGATTCATTGATTACTTTGAAACCACCGATTTTTAACATTGTCAATCCCCCACGTTATAAACCGCGAAAGTTGCAAACAAAAAAAAACAGAAAATGAAAAGAAACTTATTTAGAAAAGGTCGATCAAATCAATATATAAATATATATGTAAATATGCATATATATATACATATATATATGTATGTTTCCTTCTTCTTTGGTGCGCCTTTAAGGCAAAGATAAATCTAAATCGCCATATTTCGTGTCCCAGCAGCGTACACACCGAAACAACATACATAATACTGCTCGTATTGTTGTCCCCTTCCGTCCACAATTTGTAACCGCACTTCTAGTTTGTCCTCCTTATGGTACATCGCGAACTGTGTATCCCGCTGCGTTAATGTCTGACAGGCCCGAGGGAGAAAAAAATGTCGCGCTGTTTTCAAAATCTACCGTTAATAAAATTACACGTAGAAAAAAAAATAAGAGACAATTCGAAATAAAGATGGGGGAGCACAAACTAACAAATACATTATAACTCAGCTGTTAAATAAAATGCCTAAGGAAATAATAGAAGTTGAAATGAAAAAAGAGGAAAATAAAGAAATGTTGCAGAAAGAGGGAAATATAGGATTAATAATAAGCATTAGATAAGAGAACAGGACTGTCAAAAGTGAAAATAAAAGGGAAGAAAAAGGGACAAAATAAAATTTAAATAAATAATAGATTAAAGTTAGAAATAAGTAAATAATAGGATGATTTTGTAATGGAATGATTTGCGCGGCGATAACTATATATGTATGTATAATAGAAGTAGTATGGTATACAAAATTATTGAATATAAGAAAACTCGTCGATAATAGCTTGACGGGGCAGTGTGTAAATCGTGATAAATATAGATATTTTCGGAAAATCTTAAATACTCGTAATCTATAATGAACAACGCTAACCGGGCGGCCCAAAATGACTGACCCGAAGATTTTTATTGCGATTATCGGCTGTGCAAAAATGGAACAAATATTATGGCAGGCTAGTAACGGTCCGTGAATAGTTTGATTCGCATGTGAGTTATCAAAAAAACACGGCTACCTCTTCACGTTTTTAGCTATCTTGTAATGAACGCTGTCGCTAACATACCGCCTAAAAAAGAAAACTTCTTTGGATGGCAAATTTTATTCATATTTTAGTATGCAGGTAAGTTTAGCTGGCCGTGCAACCAAATGAAAAATTTCGGTAGGCCGCTCGATCGTAAGCGTGTTTAGCAATTTGTCAGGAAAAGTGAACGATATGGATGCTGTTTAGAAAGTTCCAGAGGGTGAGGCAAAATGTGTTTTATGATATCGTACAACCAAAAAATGTAACAGACTTTCCTTATTGACAAGAGTATACGAAAAGTTCGTAATCGCAGTTGGAAGTTATTAATACTCTCTCTTTCTCCCTCTCGTATACATACATACATACATACATACATATATACATATGTACATATATACATATATACATATATCTATATATATATATATATATATATATGAGGGATGGTCAATAAGTAAGTTTCTCAAAATTATAAAAAAAAAAGAAATGTCGGAAAAATTTTATTTGAAACCTTACATTCATACCTATTTTTCTACATAATCACCATACAATTGTAGGCTTTTTTTTTTTTTAATAATTTGCGGGTCTCACAAGGCACTAGCCTGTCTGTGGGTTCTGAACATAATTATATCATTTATTTGTACAATATAACATCAACTTAACTTAACTACTACTTTCTGTTACAGCATAAAAAGTGTTAACTTATATATTACTATACTATAAAATCCAGACTCTCATTATTTATCATTTATATTACAATTATACCATCATCTAAAATAATATTTCCTATTACAATACCTTAATATGGTAACTTATATATTACAATAATACAACATAATTTTTATACAACTACTACTCTCTCATTAGCAGCTTAAAACTGGAGATAGTAACGAGTCTCATGTCAACGTAGCGTCCATGTTATAAGTGGTTTTCAAACGGTAAACTAGTTTTTCGATGCCACTTTTATAAAACGAAGCGTCCAAGTTTGTGAGGTATGAATGTACCGCAGATTTCACCTTGTAGTCGCTCGAAAATCGTTTTCCGCCTAACTAGCGATGAAGATTGGGTAAAAGATGAAAATTTGACGCCGCCAGATCCGGGGAGTACGACGGATGCCCGAAAACATCAAATCGAGCGATGCGGCTATGCGATTCGACTTGTGATCGTCCGTCAAAAGGCGCAGAACCCAAATTATTCTGAGGCTGAGCTCTTCGCGGATATTTTTCAAAATACTCCCATGTGAAATAGGATTACATGCGATCTCTGATAAATATCGTTCGATTTACCGAGTGGTGCAACGCCTATCTTCTTCAAGGAAATGTCGTACTGTGTTAATCGAACCTTCGATAATTGTATCGCTCGGTCTACCGGCTCGTTCTTCATCGACAATATTTGTTCGACCCTCTAAAAATTGTGTTCTCCATCTACCGACCATTTGCGGACTCATTGTATACTTCAACTATAGGCTTGTAAATGGCGCTGCGCGACTCACATAACGCAGTGAAATATCGTATCATCCCGGACACCTCTGTTGGACGAAACAGCCATAGTTCCATTATTATTCATCAGTTACACAACACACGTCGTTCTTTCAACACGAAACTCACAGTACTACCTCGTGACAATCTACAGATTGTATGTGTGTATTTTCGTTGTTCATGAACGCTGCGTTAGCGCGCTAATAAAAAAACATCGAAACTTACTTATTGACCATCCTACGTATATATGTATATACATGAGAGATAACTTTATCACCTCCATATGAATTCATAGCAATCCAAAATCGTAAAGTCTAATGCGAGTCAGGAGCAAACACTGTCAAATAATAAAATATTTTTGGCAAATAAAAAACGATACCTTAGAAAATCACGCTACGATCACAAAAAAAAAAAAGAAATCGGTACAATTCCCGAAACAAATTAGGCTTTTTGCGCTAGATAATCCGTGTTAATTGATTTTCAAGGGTTATGCCATAGCGGGTGAAGTTATCGGTGGCACGCATTTGTGTGATCTCAATTGCGAATCCCAGCATAACATAATCTAGACATTTTGGATTCTTAGACGATTTTCAAAGTTGATTGCTAGCAGCATCCTATGAAACTGCTTGAAAAACACGGACATCAAGGATCGATACCAAAATTGTCATTAATGCGATGGGCCGAAGGTGAAATGGAATTGGCTAAAAAAGTTTCTTATCGATTTTTTTGTTCACTCGATTCCAAAAGAGATATTTTTTTGATTTTTAACCATACCGATATGTGTATGTACCATAATTTAAGAAGCGAATTAAACAACCAAAGTGTAAACAGATCTGTCCAGAGACTTGGATGTGTGTAATGATTACAAAAAATTCGCTGTGATAAACGATTTTTATTTTTTAGCCATTACATATTTCGTCCATTAAAAAGATTAATATAAGTAATTGGAATTGAATTTCCCAGTAGAGTGCTTCTTCACTACTGATGTTTAGATTACAAAGGCGTTACAGATTGAAAATTTTGCATACTGATCGTTATGGATTTTTTTTTTGTACAAATAGAATCGTCAGATCATTACGTGAGGTCTCGTTGTGCTGCTGTCAATGGTCTGCGCACCGTTGTCGCTACAACAGCTACAGATGAAATCTAGCAATATCATAAAGCTCAAAGCCCATCAATTGACGCAGTTATTTTACGTGATAAAAATGTCAAAACTTCAATCGTACTTTTACCACCCCAGTCCGAAGGTAGCGGGAATTAACACTTAAATAATTTACAAATGCCGCAGCGTAAAAATTTTTTTCACCGTATTTAATTGAAACATATGTGTAATTTAGGGGTCTAGATTAGAACAATATTTATGAAATATTTGCTGCACAGCGATTCGGAAGCTGAAATGAAAATTCTAACATGGGAAAGAAGACTAGCCAGCAGCGATAAAGACAAAGCATGATAACGATATAGACGATTGCGCTACGAGCAATGTAGAGGCATTAATAATAGGATAGGAAAATTATAAGCGCCAGAAATTTGATTTCTCAGACGAATGTGAACCTAATGGCCAAAGACGAAGACACTGAAAGTAAAAATCAAAACGCATACAGAAAAATAATTTTCCAGCACTGATATATGTTGCCGGGTGTGTGTGTGTGCGTGAGTGGATATAAATAATTTATGTACAAGCGCCCTCCTAATAAAAGTCAAAATTTTAACAGAAGTAAAAAGAGCAGAAGATCTTTGCCAAACTACAAAAGATAAGAGTTTTCTGAAATAGTCGTCAATGTCTAGAAGAGACTAAAATACGAAACGATAAAATATTTGAAAGTTTGAAAAGACAATAATAGCTAAAGAATAATAAATAATAAGAACATTGAAAATGACCCACTCTAAATTTAGAGAAAAAGTCGAAAAAATAATAACTTCGCTATAAAACAAAACAAATTCCATTAAATTTTGACCTAGTACGGGAAAACTTTTAAAGGGGAAAGTTTAAAAGTTTTAGTGGAGGGATTTAATTTGCTTCAGTTTTATTTGCAGCTTCCCCTGCATAAGCGCACACAGACGCGCAAGTTTGACTGTTTAAGTGCGTCACGTAAAACTTGATTTTCGTCAGGTAACGAAAACCATCAAGTTATGCAAACGGAAGAACGAAAAAATCAATTAATTTTTTTTGTTTCTATTTATAAATTAAACGTTAAGTATATATATATGAATAAATTCCTCGTTTAAATCGGTGGAGTGAAAGAAGAAAAAAAAAGCAATTTTCGCAATTTCAGACACTTCGTATCGTCGGCGATAAAGTCTACGGAAGACTAAAAGAAGAAAAGCAATTTCACTCGCAGATTTTAAAATAATTCACATTTAATTATTTGAAATAATGTATATATGTATAACAAATAGCAAATAAACCGGTAAAGTAAAAATATATTTATTATATTTTAAGTAAATTAAACACACCGATAAAATAATTATTTAATTTTTATTATATAGCCGACGCATTTCGAAGATAAAGCTTCATGATCACGGGAGTTATTACGTTTAATTTACTTAATATATAATAAATATAAACAATGAGTATATTAGATATATCGAAAAATATATTTATCTGTCAGAATGTTTTCGGGAAAAGCCCATCTTCAGAGCTAGAAAAATAGAAAATACGATACACGAAAAGCGAATGAATGTTGCGCACATAAGCAAATTTAAAATTCGCCATGTCACAGAAGGGGAAAAGCAAATTATATTGACAAGATAGCTTTGCCTGGAAACATTTCTGCCGATAAATATATTTCTACTTAACCGGTTTATTTGCTATTTGGTATATACATTATTTCATTATTATTCTAGAAAAAAAGAACAGGTATGAAATCACATTACTAAGTCACATTTAAACCGACTATTTTAAAGTAGAAAGAATAGAGTGACCAGCTCTCTCTAATTCTGTTTAACGGATCGTTAGAAGAAGCATTTAAGAAAATGGTCTGGAATAAAAGAGATTAAAAAAAATAGATGATGTAGGAAAAAGAGGCAGGTTTATGTATTAATCTAAACAAAACGAAAATATGATTTACAGGAAATTTAAATGAGAACGTAAAAATGGATGATAGCAGCTAAATAGAAAAGATTGGAAATGTTATTTACCTCACGGGTTAGCTAATGACGTTAATTAATAGTTTCGTTAAAGAAGCGGAAGATAAGATCATCCATAATTTTTAAAGGACTATATAGTTTTTTTTTTTTTTTTTTTAAATTTAAGAAGGGGTACTAAACCACTCGCTGCATGTAACTACCTCGGTTATCGCAGTGAGTGGACCCACGTTTAAAACATACTCCTTAGCTCGCTAGCCTGAACGAAAGTCATAAGATTGTTCAAGCAAGGACGTATGTCCCGTTCTCAGGCGATTGATTGCCGAAAACACTTTGCGTTCTGTTCCGACTGGAGGCCACCATGGCTCCGTCGTAGGCTTCAGTTCCCTGAGGAAGGTCGACTGAGACATCCAGTCATGACTCCACTGTGCGAAGACCGTATCTGACAGGAAACCTCTCAGAGATAATGGACCAAAAGCAAATAACGGCATTGGGCACATCATGAATGACCGAGCGACCAGGTCAACCCGCTCATTCCCCGGAACACCGGCATGACTGGGGACCCATAAAAAAACAACTCGGCATCCCCTTCGGCTCAGCTGGTATAAGATAGCCAGAACTTCTAGGACCATTGGTGATTCCGGGTGATCTGACTGCAAAGCACGTATGGACTGCAAGGAATCAGTCACCAGTAAGATTCCGAGCGGTTGGGATCTCAGTTCTAAGTATGCCTGAAGACAAAACAACACAGCATACATTTCGGCTTCCGCAATGGATACAACGTTGTTCAACCGCATGCCCTCTTAGTGAAATGTTAAATAGTTATGTTGTGCCTACTCCTGTGTACAGTTACCAGACTTTTGAACAATGACAAGGAGCAATGATAGGAAAAAAATCGAAAAGATATAATTTTACTGGGAAGGTTATAAAAAACAAATTTGAGAGATTAAAATTGGATTGGGTAGAACACACAGCTGGGTTGTCCACAATGAAATGGACAAACAGGTTGATGAACTAGACTAACTGCATTCGACGAAAAGGAAGTGGACAAAAGTAAAAGCCGGATGAAGATATATCCAAAATGCTTACACCCACAAAAACATTTCCAAAGAGTAACGATCGGATTGAACGGACTCGTTTGAAGGAGGCGGTTGCTGGTTACAATGAAAACTAGTAGTTCCATTGTTAATTCCGGTTTTAACCCGATAAAATTAAGATTGAAAAAAGTTAATTGGATAATAATAATAATACAACTATGTTAAAAATAAATATATAAAAGAATAACTTCTTAAGAGTAACACACAAAACATTTGAATGAAATCTGGAATCCGGGTCGATGTTCCTTTTTCATAAGTATAAAAATGTTTATTGCGCAGAAAAAAATCTATCATAGTGAAAAATAATTGCCGAGAGGACTAATATTTTTTATACAATTTTATTGAAATAGCATGCTAAATAAACGTAAAATTAACATTTCGATTCTTTATGAGAGGATATTATTTTTTAAGCGATATATAAAAAAAAAAGTATTGAAAACCACCGGATTATTTTGTAAGAAAGTTAATTACTAATTTCGCAGGTTTTTTTCTTCTTTTTTTTTTTGATGCCATGAATATTTACGCCCTAGATCTGATTATAAATAAAGGAAAAAATAGTTGAAAAGTCACTAAACCTTAACTATATCTACTCCGAAATAGAACGACGCCGAAATATGTAGCAGCCGAAATGTAACAGGGTCAAAAAGTTAAGGCCGAAAAAACGATTCAAATCCACACTAATAGCTGAAAATTACACGCTATATTCCAGTAAGAAAACTTTTCCGAAAAAAATAAATTCACAACTTTTTTGTATTTTTTTTCAACTTTTTTCGAAAATGAAAAAACTAATTAAACAACCACGTAAAAACCTTGCTTTTCTATTTATATTATAATTACCAATATCCCGCTGTAACTATTCCCATATCAGTCTATAGTTTGATAACCCATTAGCGGTTGATATTTTCTCATATCCAAGCCTCAAACTACTTTTTTTTCCCCCTCGGACGCGTCAACACAGGACATTTACCCAACATAAAGAACTAACAAAATGATGAAACGTAGGGATTTGTATGTTATATCAAGAAGCGATTAGAAACGGGAGAAATGAAGGTAGCCAATACGGGAACAACAGAAGGAGAAGGAAGAGCAAGAATGTAGTGAGCAGAGTAAGGAGTCGGGTGGGCCACGGCCAAGCAAATTAGAATAAAGGACTGCGCATTCGGAGGAGATAGAAGAGCATTCAAATAGAAGGTGATTTACATGACAGGTCAAATTTAAGATAGGAGGATGGAAGGGACACAGGGGAAACTGAACAATATTAAAACGAACGAGTGAGGCAGGAAGCAGACTGTGATTAAAGCGGAGGCAAATTATGGAAGAAATAACAGAACGGCTGATGCAAGGAAAATTATTAAACTAGAAAGAAGTGGGTAGAGAGGGTTGTATAGCAAAGTAAAAGGAGTTAGGAGATTGGAGAAAAGAGACGGATAAAGATCAGTCCAAAAGTCATGGTGAAAACGATAAGAGAGAGGGCAAAGACATTGAGAGCGGAATCTGTCTATGAAACGGCCACTGCAGCTAGACATGCTAAAGAATCGGCAAGATCGTTACCAACGATGCCACAGTGGCCCGGAATCCAGAACAGGTTAATTAGGATAGAACAGAATGTTAATAAATTATGAATTAAGAAACGAATATAAAGAATACTAGGATCTGACGAGGGTTTAGGGAGGGGAGACGAGATGGCTAATAAAACGCTTTTCGAATCAGAGCATATGACGAATTTCGATAAATTGGATGTTGAGGATATAAAAAGGATAGCACGTAAAATAGCCATGGATTCGACTAAAAAGATAGAAGAAAAGGAAGGGAGTTGAAACGACTCAGAATAGTTGATACCAGGAAGAATAAAAACAGCTCCAACACCTGAAGCAGATTTTGAGCCATCCGTCCCATCCATCCCGTTGGGAGTCTATTCAAAAACAATACCTCTAATTGCATAACTCCTGTTCTAACTAACGAAAATGAAAGAAACCGGCTTCAAAATTAAGGGGAAAAAATACTTAACAAATTACGGGTACAATAGTCCTTTTTCGATTTAATTTAACAGTTCTATACATTTTTGAATTTTCGAATCCAATCTTGTATAAATCGCTCCACTTCGTATTTCGAAATGAATCAAGTCTTCTTAAATATCTTAGACAGTAGAGAAAAATCGCAAGAAATTGAGTCTCTACGTTAAATGTAAAATAGATTCAAACTTAAGCTACTCGATTTTGGTAGTATCGTGATGCAAAAGAAACCGTTTATATTGTCTGACGCGACAAACACTTGTTGTCAGACCTCACAATGTTTATCAGAATTTATCACTGACCTCTTGGGCATGTTTTCGTGGTGATCCTGCGAGTCCCATAAAACCATTAACATGATTTTTGCGGCAGATTTCGCTGATTTTAAACTTTCCCACCGTGCAGAATATGAACGGCAATATTGCAGCGATTCATTTTTACTTTCAGCATTGTAAATGCGTGTTTCATCTCACCAGTCACGATACTGCAAAGCAACTTGCCACTTTCTTTTTTCGATAGCTCCGCAAGAATTCAACGCATGCATCTTTTCGTTGCTTCTTTATTTCTTCAGTCAACATTCACGGTATCCATCTAGTGCGTACTTTTTAAACCCGAGTTTTTGAATAATGTTACTCACTTTCGATTACGAAATATCCAGCTGTACAGCAACTTCGTGCTCTTCAATTCGTCAGTTTATTTATTTTGTAACTGTTTTTTGGCCTTTGCGATCGAAATGCATCAGAAATTCGAAGTTCACTGGGTTCAGCCTATTTAATCCAGCAAAGCTTTTAATGTGGTTTCATCCTTAAAATGATTCCGGTGCGCACCATTCGCTTGTTAAAAGCTCGTATCATGTCGTTTCAATCGGTTGGATAAACTACCGATCGTTTCTGTAGGCACAACGCACAAACATGTCGCACTAACGCGCTGAAATTTGGTACACTGGTACAAAATCAAACGCCGAGCTGTTTATCACCACTTCTTTTAAGAAGTCCTCGAAGCAGTGGACAAACAACTGCCAAAATTGAGAAGCTGAAATTTAAAACCGTCCTACACTCTCCGCATAGCCCTAATCCCGTGATTTGTTTCTATTTCCAAAGATGAAAGAACACTTAAAAGGAAATCATTTCGGGTCGAAATACGAAGTGAAGCGGTTTATTCGAATACAAACCCCTAAACTTTACGCCGACGCCTTCGATAAATCGATTTTACGAGTTCAAAAATGTATAGTGATGTTAAACTAAGTCAAAACCGAACTATTGTAATTTAAGTATATTTTTTCTCCATTTTAAAACCGGTTTCGTTCATTTTCGCCAGTTAGACCAGGAGGTATGCGATCGGAGGCGTTACTTTTAAATAGACCCTCTTATGCATTTTTTTTGTTTTTTTATTGTGATCTTTACAGTCTCTTATTCGTAGAGTATTATTTCTTTGTTATTTTATAGCCGATTAAAAATACACCTGGCCAAGTCAGCGACAAAGAGACGGTAGTGACAATAATGCTGATAAGCAATCAGCCTGTTTGAATTAATGGTAAGAAAACAAAAATGACAGTACTTTTATAACCTCCTATATATGTATGTATAAAGATGATAGAAGAAAAAAAGACAACTGGTATGTAAGTTTCGCGTTTATTTCTTTTACAACTAGGTACCAATATAGCACAACGCGAAAGAAGTATGAATACTGACGGCGTGTGACAGCGCAAGCTACCAGGATAAGATGCTAGGAAGGGTCGGAGGCAGCCAAGAAGATTAGTCCTTCCGCCAAATATGTATCATTCTAAAAGGCGTTATTCGGCCAGGGGCATTTATATGGAAGTCCCGGAGAGGCGGACGATTAGGGAATCGCAGCGGTCACTAACTACAGAAGACATTTAAAAGAGCGAAGCTCACCGCCTCCACCACGGTTAACAACAACAACATTTCATTATCCTTCACTTCCTCCTCATCATCCCCCACCACCAGCTCAACTATGGCACCGTTTCGACATCTATCATGCAAGTGCATTCTCGCCGATTTAAATTTTTCCAAATTCTTTCGTCGTCCGTCTTTCTATTCTATTTTTATAGTCGAGTTGAGATCTATCTTATGTGCAATTATTTATATTCCCTCTAATCGGTAACTTCTCCCACTATCTGGTCATTTCCGACTCCGTGAGTGCCGTTCAGGCTATCAGTTTACCTCTTCTTCTTCTTCTTCTTCCGACTTCATTATTCTTCGTATACGATCTCTCATTCATAATCATTTCTTTCACCACTTTATCCACGTTGATCTGCTGTGGGTTCCTGGTGTCATATAGGCATCGAGGGTAACGAAATGGCGGATGCTTTAGCTCAGGTTACTGCTCGTTCCCGCTTTTACTTTAAAGAAATTCCAAGTACTAATTTATTATCCTTAAGTAAAAAATTTCACTTTAAACTTTGATCGGATATGTACCCTTCCACCTTTATCAATAATCGTTCCTTCTACATCTCAATTCTTAACCTTTCTGCTAATCCTTGATTCTCAGAATTCCCTTCTCTTCCACGTTCTATTATTGTCTTTATTATTCACCTACGCTTCAATCATACTTTGTTGCCTTCTTCCCGCTATCGTCTCTCTTTGGTTTCTTCTTCTTATTGTCATCTTTATTCTAATGAAGCAGTTGTTTGTGATGCTAATCGCATTTTCTTTGAGTGTTCTTTTCTTTCTGCGGAACAAAATTATCTCTATTTACTCCTCCTAGAGCTAAGAATTTCCTCTCGTTATTGCGCTTCCTATATTCTGTCCTTTTCCTCTCAGTCTGTTGTCTCTGCCATTGGTTCCTTTACTTCAGCTATTTCCGATTGAATTAAGTTTTAATTAGTTAACTCTTTTTCCTATCGTTTCGGATAAGATCCCTAATTAACGAGCCCGAAAAAAAAAAAAAAAAAAAAGGCGCATTCAAAAATTTAGAAAAATACCTAGGTTCTAACAATGCTAAGTTTTTGTCTGTTTCCTTACAGGTCATGCAGCAGATTGTAGTAATAGTAATGAGTCATATATCAAATAATAATAATATATTTTTTATTGCTTACAAACGACTAAAATTCATTCGATGATACTACTACTATGTATCGAAATCAGACTAAAAAAAAGGCAAACCGATCAGCAGGACAACGTATCGTTTCTTAAAATATGGATATCAGCTACCGTGGCGTAGTCGATTAGACGCAGCGCTGTTTCGTTCGGGTGGTACATCCCACTGCTGCACATTGACGCTTCAAAAAAGTTCACTTTCACTAGGCTAATGTCCATAATTGACACGTCCCAAATATATATACATACACTACATACATACATACATATATATATATTCAATATCTATATATATATATATATATATATATATATATATATATTTATATCGTCTTCGTAAGGTTAAAGTCATTCAATTAGGAAAAAAGAAAAAATCGAAGCTGCCTAGACGAATATTAACACATATATATTTACAGGCGAGAAGAGGGTAAAGTGGAACCGAACAGAAATACAACAGAAGAAAAATATGAATAAATGTTTCAATATCGATCGGTAGCGACATTGGTATTTATTAATAGCATTGAAAAACTCTTCAGCATTACGTTTTGACGCATAATAGAAAAAAAGTTTGTTAAGGAAATGAAATACAATTTCGTTACCGACATATAGCGATCTTTCCAACGATATATCACATGCCCGGGGAAAAAATAAAATTAAAAACTTTTGAGCTTTCAGCACCCTAAGGGTCTGAATGTAAAGTTGTAAGCTCGGTTATATTTTTCCTAAGAAACGGTCTTTTATGCATATTTCCCTTTTTTTGCTATTATTGACTCAAAAAGGGGGTTTAAATAATTTTTTAACCGTAATTTTTTGATGTTATGAAAGAGTTTCTGCGTTTTAATATTTTGAATTTCCCTTTTAAAGGGTTATCTGGCGATGAGTTATGAATTTTTAAGTGATTTTTGATGTCGTTTTAAATTCCACATTATATATTCTTGACGGTTTTTTGAGCTTTTTGCCGCCTAAAGTAATCAGTTAGCTTAAAGTTATAGATTGTTTTAAAGAGAATTTTAACTGTAACTTATGATACAAATTTAAAGTTCATAAGTCAAACCGTTTGTGAGTTATTGATTTTCATTTGATATTTTGGTTGTTTCTAAACCTATTGGGATAACATATTTAATTTCCGCTTTCGACTGCGGTAATTTTTCTGTAAATTAGGCAGATTTCTTTCTTATAATTTGTTTCATTCTTATTTTACATAATGAACTTAAACGTGCGTGAAAATGCATGTGTTACTCCTATTATTGCATGGTGACGTCTCAAAGTGCGAGGGTAACCAATAGTAAAAGTAATAAAAGTAGTAAAAGTAGTAAACATAGTAAACATATTAAATGTAGTAAACATAGTAAATGTAGTAAATGTAGTAAAAGTAGTCCTTTTATGTTCCATTTGCAACATTTAGAGAAAAATGAAAAACACATAATTTTGATGTAAATTAGTGGAATGCATGCGATAAAATAGAAAAGATGTAAAAAAGTGAGCAAAATAGGTAAACACACGATAGAAAAATGTAAAAAGTTCATAAAATACATGAATAAAAAAATATAAATGAAGAAACCCATTTCAGTTATGTGAAATTACATTAAAAAAAAAACTGAAAATAGTGGACAAGCGTATAAAAAGAAAAATACAAACTAATAAACTCATTTTAAAAAAAAAAAAAGAAAAAAAAATTAATTAACTTAAGCGGTTCCAGTAGATACTATATGTATTGATGGAGAGTTCATAATGACAGCCTAGATGGAGTGGTTGCACTCAATTTCTTCCAAAAGATTTTAGTAGTGTTGTTCAAGGTCTGTCAGAGAGCTTTACACCGTAATTCTTTTCCATACATTAATAGCTTCATAATTGAACGATTCTGCTACCGCGGTGAGTAGCATACTTATCTATTTCTTGTTCATCACCATCTTCTACCTTCTTTCGGTGCCATGACCGTTCTTGATCTTAGGCTCATCTGATGGCAAGCTTGGCTAATTCTTTATAGGAGCCCCTATCCTTTGCTGTGTGGAACAGTTCTTCAACACTGCAACCTGTCCATGTCTGTAGGTTCTTGAACCAAGATAATCTTGTTCGTCCAACTCTTCTTTTTCCTTCCACCTTTCCCATCAATATATTCTGCAGTAATGTGTACTCCGGCCCACGCATCACATGACCGAAGTATTCTATTTTTCTTCTTTTGACAGTGTCAATCAGCTGCTTTTCTTTTCTCATCGTCTGTAATACTTCAGCGTTTGTCTTCTTTTTGGTCCACGGAATCCTGAGGAGTAAGCGTCTATAACACCAAAACTCGAAAGCTTCTAATCGGTGGAGCGTTCTGGACGTCAATGTCCACGTTTCGACACCGTATAGTAATATCGACCAGACATAGCATTTCAGAGTTCTGAATCTTAAATTAAGGTCCAAGTCATGAGCTGTGAGTGTCTTCTTCATTTTTATAAAGTCAGAACGCGCTTGCTCAATGCGACATCTAATTTCTCCGTCTGGGTCACCATTACACGCATATTATAAGTGAATCTTTATATTGGTACTTTTCTTCTCGGAAAAAAACATACTCTTCTAGAAGATTTCCATACTTCCATGGGAAGCTTATGGTGTGTGTTGTGTGCTAGCGATTATTCACACGACATGCCATAGTAAGTTCTGTAAACGTACAGTCACCATCCTTTGCACAATACATTTACCATATGCAAATCGGAACAGTCACAAAAGCAGCCGATATCACATTGTACGGCTAATAATTACAAACCGGCCTTCACAGCTGCGTCGAAGGAATTTGAAATTATTCTGAGTCGATTGTTAAAATTGTTAACTAGAACTTTATGGCTGATTTTTTTTGGCTTTTATAACTCTATTATCTGTTGCTCGTAATCTGCCTACCTGGAGGCAATAAGCGGCAAGGAACGCGTTTATGAATTTATTTATTTAACGGAGCGCCGGCTAATGTCGCTCCTTATACGTAATATAGACATTTTAAAAGTTAAAAGATTTCAAAATATATTAAAAAGTTTTACTATTGCAATGAAAATGATTAAAACTTATAGAACTACATGGCAAGCAAAACCATTAACTTACGAAATACAGAAACACATATTAACATATTTTTAATGAAAAATAATATTAAAAATCATTCATATTCCATAACAGTACCATCGACCTTACTTCATACACGAACAAACCTCGTTAACGCTTAAACAGGTTAAAAACTTATAATATTAGATAAGTATTATAATAATAAATTTCAGGCGCAGAGGGACGAATATAATAACGGTATAGCTAAAAATTGTTTTCCAACCATAGACGATACACTACATAATAAAGTTTTTACGCCAAATTTTTTTTAATCTACAATTTCTTACTGGACACAGCCTATTTAAAGATTATTTGCTTAAACATAAAATTGCACACTCAAATAACTGTGTAACGTGTAACTTTCCTGATAGTAATATTAAGCATATCCTTTCCGGCTGTTATTAATACAGATTTGTGCAATATTAGCTCTGATCAATTTATAGTAACTAAGCTATTTAAAATATGTTCAGCAGTTTTACGATAGCCGAAAAAAACCAAGTTACACATCAATAAAAGTGGTGTGGCATATAGAATAAACAGAATCCCCGGACTACAGTAGTCGGTTTTCTTGATTTTCACGTGTTTTTAACGGCAAATGTGGGAAAATAACAACGTACCGAACTTCAAAGGTTTGCTTTTCGAACAAATGAAAACTGACTGAAGAATACATTAGCCGAATTTCATTTTGTGCGAGCGGTACGTCGCAAGCTAGTTCTCATATTCGATGTCTAGTGATGTGTGTGTATTATGCATGCATAAATAAGGATGGTGTGTAAATATGCACTTCTGTTAAGATTTGCTTTAATCGCATCTACCGTTCGCTTTATTTTATTTTTCCAGAAAGAATTAATTTATTTTATAATTCGTATTTGTTCGCGTCTCGCTCGCTTGCAGCTACTTCGATAGTCTCCGTTCACTGGCGGCAATAAAACTTTTTCCAACACGCTATTACCATAAGCCCCCCGCCACCCCCATACATTTATTTACGTTTGTATATACTCCTTTGCCGGCTTTTCTCTCGCTGTCTTATAGCCCCCCGGCCTTTCCTACATTGCGACTAACAGAAAGGCATAACTCGGCAATGCTGAAATTCAGCTATCCTTGTTTGTTCGCATTGTTCGTTATGGCGCGCGCTCTTCCTTCGATTTATATTCAGTTTTCTTTTTCATTATTTACAACTTTTTTTCCTATTTTAATTTCTACCAGCAGTTCGCACTTTCTTTTCTTACAGCGCCACACATACATTGTTGCGGATATAAAATGAATAATAATAATAAGAAGAAACGAAATAAAACAACGAAACCGACAGCTGCGGCGCCTTTTAATACAAAGTTAATACTTCCTCGGCCATTGTTCTTCCGTCCGCTTCGCGATATATACCTTTTACTTTAATTTTTCCCCTCTTATTTTACCTTTCGGTTGTGCTTGTTTGGGTTTTTTTTTCCCATTTATTCTTCATTTTGAAAAAGTGAAAATTAAATTTAAAAAGTAAAAATAAAACGTGCCCCATAAAACTTCTCTTATTACCTGGATTATTGTCGAGGCTCAACACCGGATTTATTTAAGTAATTTTAATATTACCAGCAGCCCGTCATTATTATGCGCGGTACTTTCGGAAAGCTAAAGTTCCATATTCGGTACCAGTTCCGCTGGAAATAAGAAATATCAAAGTGCAGCGCCCATGGGTCCGTAACGGAAAAAAAAACAACAAAAAAACAAAAACAACTCGACAATCAGATCAAACATGGTCATTCTTTACCGATAATGATTATTAAAACCATTAAAGATCACAATTGTACGGAAGTTGATGTTTAGAGATTCGATTGGCCGTTTTTTTTAAAATTCGTATTCGAATGTAGAGTAACAACGGAGCGAACTCTTTAGAAGTGTGTGTCATTATGGTATTATGCAAAAAAATTATTTCGGCAAGAAATAAAATTCATTTTGGTTATTTAAATTTTGTTACTTTTAGTACCAGAGAATGTTGTTGAAATAATGAACTGAAAACGTTGCATTTTGCTATAAATCGAAATGTAAACACACGTAGCATGTGTCGACACGATAAACAACGAGATTTGTATTAATTTTTGCGTACGAAGTGCACGGAATTTTTTCACTTAATTTTTTTCATGCGACATTTTGAAATTTCAGAATTTTTCTTCTGATTAGTTTTTTTTTTTTTCTTTTACAATTGATTTTTATTTTTATTTTCACGTTTAAAAAGCGGATGAATTCTATTTATACAGTTACCGGGGAGTGTAAACGTTTTTAATCGGAGGACGAATGTGCAGTCATTTCCGTAGGCGGGGTGACTTAAAACGTTCATTTCGAATTATTCAAACTTCTAGCCGCGACATTTGCTGATGTTTATTTCCGTTTTCATTTTTCACGCACCTTTTTTCTATTACGCAATGAAAATATCGCCCCCTCGTGCTTTTCTATTCAAGATTGGAATTGCTTAGTAATTCTACGAAGAAACTGTACGCTGACTAGCGCAACACTATTTATTAATTCTCACCAACTATTATTATTATTTGCACCAATCGATGGTGCCGCGCTCGAAGTTAGTGGTAATCAGCGGGGTAATACGTGATTATATTTGTAGTAGGAGCATAGAAAGTATTTCGAGAATTCACTGGATTTCAGGTGGGGGAAACCCGTGATTGTAAATGGTTTCATTTATAGACGAAACGAGCGAGGTTCGTATGGTTGTCTTTTGCGGGAAATTAATCTGTGCAGAAAAGCTATTTCATTTCGACAAATCACTGTTAACCTCTTCTCTTAAGACTAAACAGTTATAGAGAATTTTGTGGAAGTGAGCTGTTTTTAAGAAAATAATTTTATTGTTTACATCGAGTAAAATTATTACTTTTTTTTTTTTTTTGGTTTTACCGTCATCAAAAGGTGAGAAACTTTATCGTGTTCGGACTCACTTGTTCACAAAATGAACATTTTCCGAACGAGGCGCGATATTAATTTGAAATAATGATGCAAAAAAAAAAAGATTGTCCAAAGTCAAAAAAAAGTAATTCTGTCATCGCTTATATTCAAGCTCCATTCGTAATTGTCCTAAAGTAAAATCAGTAAGTGCACGAACTGGAACCGTTTATTATCAGTTAAACGTATAAACGTACAAGGTCTCTGACTTTTTCAGGACGGAAAAGGATGGAACAGAACTTTAAATTATTTCTGAATACATTATCTACGGCAGCGTGGTAGCCTAGTGGTTAAGGTGCTTGGCTACCAAGTCGGAGGGGTCACGGGTTCGAGACTTGTCTCGTCCCGGATCTAAGTCGCTCCCAAGCTTACCCAGCCTGAAATAATTGGGCACCAGAGAAATCTCGGAAAGTAAAGGCGGCCGAGAGAAAGGAACTGGCCCCCTACTCTCATTAGTGCCGTTGGGCTTAGTACATTGTGAACCTTAACTTCACAATCCCGACGCCCTGTCAAGGGTATGGAACTCACTTTACTTACTTTTACATTATCTACGAACAAAAATCACGATGCATCGGAAGGTGGTAATTATTTCGAAAGATATTTTCATTTAGTTTATGAAAATACTACGTCCTCCGATTTCGTATATATAGATGAATTTTTTTGAAAGCGGTCAATGATTTACAATTAACTTTTTCGCAATTCGAAGTCTCAAAGGTTAAAAATGGGGAGGGCAGCTACTGCGTAGAGATCGGTGAAAAAATTCTATTGATTTCTAGAGTAAAAACTTTTCGAAAGGTTTTTTAAACGGGACAATTTCACGCGATGGATTTTCTAATATCAATATTTTTTGTTTGTTTCCTACTTCCCGTGTAGAGTCTCCTACACTCGAACGAAGAGCGTGTTTTGCTGATCATAAAAGTGTTCATCTGTTTTTGGTGAGCCTGTTCTACTTTGTATTCCAGTTTCCTATGACTAGGTCTTCCTACTACATTCTGTATTTTTCTTTTCTACACACTGTTAGAGTGAAAGGAACAAGCAGTAGGAGACGATTCGGAAACAGGGCATGATTTCGCGCCGTCAGTGAAGTAGGCTTGGTGATTTGAATATTTTTTAAGGGTTGCGAAGATTCTGGTGCAGAGGAGGGAGGAGGAGATTTTTCCCCTGGAGAAATGTACAAGGGAATAATCGATTTCAGCTGGTAGAGTAGCCCAGGGTGGAAGAGGAGGTGGTGTATTGAGGTTTTTGAAGTGTTGGAGGTCAATGTTGGAGTCTAATAGGATTTTTGTTAGACGAGGGAGCGCGCCATTAGGAGGTGTGGGGTAAGGATCACAAAGTCCAAGAAGGAAGACTCTTAAGGAATCGCGGAAGGAGTGTAAGGATCTTTGAAAGTGTAAGGGTGGAAAACCCAATAAGGATTGGAGGCTGTGCGTGGGGGACGTATGGTGCGCACCTAGTATTAATCGAAGAGAAGAATTTTGTAGTGGGTTCAACATTTTGAGAAGAGATGGGGAGGCGGTAGAATACAATGAGCATCCGTAGGAGAGACGGCTGAGGATAAGGGATTGGAAAAGTGTTAGCAGAAGCTTGGGGGGAGAGTTATGGTTTTTGTGGGATAGATATTTTAATGTAGTGATATATTTGCTGCACTTCTTTTTAAGAGATTGCAGGTGAGGCCGCCAGGATAATTTGCTATCGAAAATGATCCTGAGGAAAGTTGCTGTACTGGAGTATGTGAGAAGAGAATTATCTAAAAAAAACAGTTGGAGGAGAAGTAATTTTATTTTTCCTATTAAAGTCAATACATTTAGTTTTAGATGTAGAGAAGGAGAGCCCATTCAGGCTGGACCATTCTTCTAAGTTTTTTAACACATTTTGCAAGGTGTGTTGGGCATAGGAAGGATTCGATGTTGTTAGGGAAATGTTCAAGTCATCAACAAAAAGGCGGGCAATTACCGGAGGGGGGATGTGATCCACGATGTCGTTGATATATAAGTTAAAAAGGGTCACGCTTAGGGCCGAGCCCTGACGGAGTCCGTTTTCTGGGAATTGCGGACATGAAAGGGAATTAATTATTCTTACCCGGATAGATCTGTCATGGAGAAAATCTTTTAAGTACGCAAACATGTTCCCTGTTACATTGTTCTTAATAATCTTCTGGAGTAATCCCAGGCGCCAGACCCGATCATACGCATTCTCTATGTCAAAGAAAATTGAGTAGGTGTGCTCTCTGTTAGCGAAAGCTGCTCTGACTTCGTTGTGCAAACTGGATAAATGCTCTAGCGTCGATCTTTTTTTCCGTCCGCCTGACTGGCACGAGGAGAGGAGTCCACGGGTTTCTAAGACCCACGACAGTCTTCTGTTGATCACTTTTTCCAAAGTTTTAGCCAGTATTGAAATCAAAGAAATTGGCCTGTAGCTTGAGAGGAGGATGGGATCTTTGCCGCGTTTGAGGATAGGGACTATGATAGCTTCTTTCCAGGATAGCGGTATGGAGCCTTGAGCCCAGATTTGGTTATAGATTGCTAGGAGATATGAAAAGGCAGGTGGTGGTAAGTGTTTTAACATCAATGAATGAATTCCGTCGGCACCAGGGGCTGAGTTTTTAGAGTGGAATTTTATCTGATAATTAAGCTCGCTTAATGTAATAGGGCTGCTGTATCCATCCGTGTTATTAGTATTAAAAGTTATCGCAGTTTTTTCTTCGTTAGATTTGTGCGTCAGAAAATTTTGTGAGTAAAACGAGGACGACGATTCGTGGCTGAAGTGTGTGGTAAACACATTTGCCACCACAGAAGGTTCAATTATTGGATTATTGCTAATTATGATAGGGGGAATTGGTGGGATGGTAGGGATGCCGTTTATTAATTTAATTTTACGCCAAATTGTTCGGTTGCATGTGCTCTGTGTTATGGTAGAGACAAAGGCTGTCCATGCCTCCTGTTTCTTTTGGTGGATTACATCTCGTGCAGCAGCACGGGCTTTCCTGAAAGCAATGAGATCAGAGGGTAGGTGGGTGGATTTGTATCTTCGGAGGGCTTTTTTCCTTGCGGTGATTGCTAAGCGAACTTCGATGCACCACCAAGGAATGTAGCGTGGAAGTGAAAAGGGTCGGGATTTGGGGATAGATACATTGGCAGCAGAAGTTAATTTTTCTGTGAAAATTGTAATATTTTCTTGCACTGAGGGAGAAGGAAGAGGCATGGTTTCAAGAAAGGAAGTGAAAATACCCCAGTTTGCTTTTTGAAGATTGAATTTTGGGGGTGGCGGATGAAGGGTTACACATTGGTGTTGGGAGCAAAAGTTATAAGGATGGGAAAATGGTCGCTAGAAAAGGTGTCTGGAAGAACAGTGGATTCAACTTTAGGATAGAATGAGGGAGATATAAGAGCAAGATCAATAGTCGAGAATGAACCGGAGGAAGCATCGAGGTGAGTGGGTGTAGGGAGTTTGAGCAGCAGGAGCGAGCTATTTAATATGAATTTGGAGAGGACGTTTCCTCTTGAATTATGGGTATTGGATCCCCAATGGGGAGAATGGCTGTTAAAATCCCCAAAAAACATAGCAGGATTGGGTACGCTGGTGCAGAAAGTGCTAAGCTGGTGGGTGGATATGGACATATCGGGAGGAATATACATACTCACAATCGAAATAAGTGATCGCGATAGGGACGGAAGGTATACGGATACGGCCGTTGACTGAAAGACTCCTGGTGCTGTTAGGGGGCTGTGATGTATGGAATTGTGAACTAATATTGCAGTGCCTCGGCTGGCTTTGGTTGCAAGGTGATAGGGATTGTGGTATATATGATAGGATTTAATATAGGGGTGGTGGGATTTTTTGAGGAAAGTTTCCTGCAGGCATATAATAGCTGGGGAATATTGGGTAATCAGAAGTTCTAATTCGGCGAGACGGGGAAAGAAACCTCTGCAGTTCCACTGAACAATTAAAGAATTACAACAATTCATTCGGTATCCACTAGTCGCTTATACATTGAAAAGGAAGAAGGAGAAGAAGAGGGAGAAAACTTAAATTAATATAGCAGTGCTTAAACATAAACGAACGGTATACACAATGTAATTGACGCTTGACGTGTTTAGTGTTGTCGTGGGAATTACGGCCTTAGCTGTTGGACTGTTGCTGTTTTGTGACCTTATTGACAAGTTTTGTGAATCTTGTTTTTATTTGGGGATCTTTGATGTGTGGTTTGCAGAAGTTGATAATGGTAATCAGATGGTTAGGATCTGTGGCGAATTTGTTGAAAGTAGGCAGCGGGTTCTTGGAATTTAGTGCTGCTTCTATGAAGGATATGAATTGCTCATGGGTCAATAAGAAACGCGGAGAGGCACGTTCGTAAAGTTCTTTGATCGGAAGGAACGCTGTTCGGATAATACTAATTGGCTGCTGCTGGATGGCTTTATAATCCTTACTCACATCCACCGGCTGAGCTGCGTTATCTTTATTCAGAATGGATTCATCGGTGCCACTGTTCGTAGGAGGATTTGCAAGAACGTGCTCGCTTTCCGTTGCCGCTGCGCCAGCTGATGGGGGAAAATCTGGTTCGACACTTTTTGCTTTCTTGGGGGGAAAATCTGGTTCGATACTTTTCGCTTTCTTGAAAATCGGCGGAGTTGATGTTGGAGATAGAGGTGCGTTGGAGTCTTGTGCTGCGGAGTGGGTAATAGAGACGCTTTGTGCAGGTCGCTTAGCAGCTGAAGGTGGCTCTATTGACGTCTCTGTTGTGTTTAACCCTCGGTGTATGATGTCCGTCACGATTTCTGATAAAATAGGGTTCGGGGGATCTGGTGATTGGTGGGAAGAGGATGATGGAGCAGCTGGTGTGGGATCGGAATTGGATGTGTTACATTGTGGACAAGTGTGGTTTGGAAGCTGTAGGAAAATACGATATTCTCTGTCCTTAAACGAAATAACGAAACTTTCTGGGAGGTCCGTGCACACAGTATCCTGTACGTATAGCTGTCTTCTCCAACTGATGACGTGAGAAAATTCTTCGTCTGCGGGACTCGCTCGGAGCAAGGATATCGCTGAGACGATTTTCAGTCGGAGGCTGTTTGTTAAATACGTGCGAATGATTTCGTTCGGGATTGTCGGGGAGAAATTCGAAAGTAGCAGTTTTTGCGAAGGACTTTTGAGTCTTATTGCCTTGATCTGTCGGTTGTTCAGCAAGATGGTTCCGTCAGTTTGCATGAAATTGTCCGTTACACTCTCGGAAGATAGAAATATCATGATGCGGTTTAAACTGATTTTCGATGCGGCGATGATATTCCACGCGCCACCGACTTTTTGTTTTAGCGCCTGTAGGTAGTCTTTTAATTCGGTTTGCGGCAAAGCGGGAAATATTATTCCCTGTTCATCGGTGGGATGCTGAAAGTTTGAAATGGGAGAGATCAGTGATTTTAGTTTCTGCGCGAAAGAAACGTTTTGTATTCGGGGATTATTACGAGGGGTTGGCGTGTTATCAGATTGATTTCGAATATTGTTAGCGGACGCGATGTTATTCAGCGGCGTGTTAGTGTTAGTAAGATTAGTAACGGTCTTACTTATCGGAAGCGATAAATCAGTCCTGGCGGGCGTGCTGATGCTGCAGGTGTTGTTGTTGGTAGCGGAGACAGAAATGTTGGCCGCAGGCGCTGGTTGCGGGGAAGAGGGGATCATGGCTGATCACGCCTCGTACTTCGATTAATTCGGTGACGAAGCGATAAACCGTTAACTGATAAGCCGAGAAATGAACGCGAAAACAGAACTATTTATTTAATCAATTTGCCAACATATTTGATGTCGTATAAAGATATAATTGATTTCTTCTCTTTCTAATTGTTTATAAATAAAGGTCTCTCGCTGATAAGCCCTTCCTTGAAAAAAAAATCAAAAACCAACGTTAAGGTGTAGAAAATGAGAAGAAACTCGTCTGAATAATGGCATTTTATTAAAACTATAGTCACAGTCGTTTATTCGCTAGTTATTTAATTATTATTATTTTTTTAATAATTTTTTGTCACTTATCTTTAAATATATAAAAAAAAAAAAAATTTAATAATACGATTTTTTTTTTTTTTTTACGGGGTATCCAATCCAGATATACCGGTGGGGCAAGTTTATTTTCATAAATACATATATACATATATATACATATATATATATATATATATATATATATACAACATGTAAACGAATCTAAAGATATGTATTAAATAAAGCAATGTTATAACATAGTCACCAAGTGCAAACATATACATTCTAATTGGCTTACTCTAGTGTTGGATTATGTTATTAGCATAAATACATCTACCTCGTTAAATATTATTCCTTAATGTAAAAGCTGATTTTAATTTATGCAATGACAACTATTTTATTTATAAAAGAAAATCTTTAAATATAATGTTCAATATGTCGTCCTAATACTAAGTGTATGTGGTATAACATATATTTTGACATTGATTTTTCTGAGTATACTTACGATTATTTATAAAAATCCTTACACAATAAGTTCAATAGATCTGCTTAGTTCTACTTATGGTATTATTACCATTTTTACGTCAAATTATCTGATTATTATTACAAAAAGAGGTTTGATCAACTACTTAAACTAGTGATTGCTGGGAAAAATCTCTTTCTCATGTATAAATGTGAGGAGGTTCTTTGACTTTTGGGTTATTATTAGCCGGGTACTGGTATTGATATTGTTATCTTAAACTTGATAGCGCTGTGCAATGAAAAATTATGTGATTTATATTATCTACAACATCTTTCCCACAGTATTTACAGTTAGGAGTATCTGTTAATTTAAATCTGTACAGATACTAACTTAGTGCATCATATCCGGTAAGAGAACCTGTGCGTTGTAGAATGTAATGTTTATGTTTTTGTTTTTTAACCTGTTTACAGTATTGGGAAAGAAGGCGTAAGTTTTCCTACCAGTTACTTTCTGGTCCCGTCTATCTTGCCAAATGTTTATAAATTTATCTTTGATATATTTTTTAAGAATCTTAATTTGTGCATCTATGGGAAGATCATTGTTTATATTATTATTTTTAAGGAAGACGAGAGATTTGATCTTATTTAAGTTTTTGGTAATTCTATACTCAGAGGTGATAATTAGGAATAAATCAATTGGCATGACATTGGATATCGCATAGGCTGCTGATGTTGGTGTTGTTCTATACAGGGGATGCGACGTTCAATAAATACTTTCTCTGGTGACTTTTAACTAGGTTTATTGTTTTTTTTTTTATTGAGATATATACATGCCTCGTATCCGTAGATCGATTCGATAAGCCCTTTATACAGAATTAGTTTTGGCTTTTGTTTAAGTCCGCCACTGTTCGAGAGTAATTTCCTTAGTTTATCATAAATATTACTACACTTACTACCTATTTCTTCTAGGTGCTTTGTAAATTTTACTTTTTAATCAGTTGCGACTCCTAAGTATTTAATTTTTTCATCCAGAGAAATTGATTCCCCTGCAATAATATTAAGTTCTTTCGCTCTTTCACGAATGCGGTGATTTCCTATTAACATGGATTTACACTTCTCGATCGAAAAAGTCAAACCCATGTCTGAAATACACTGCTCAAGTTTTTGGAAAACCACTTCAATCTTCCTCATGTTTGTTCTGTGATTGACATTAAATAGGATGCACAGGTCGTCTGCAAAAGAGATCAAGGTTGAGTCAATATTTATTGTTCTACAAACCGATTCAACTTCTCTGTGAACTTTATAGGACATTCCACAGAGTAGGTCCAAGAACTGATCCCTGTGGTACTCCACAAGTTATTTTTCTTATTGAGGAGAAATTGTTTATTTTAAGACCAGCGTATCTATTGCGAAAATATTGAATTATGATGTTAATAAGTGAGGGGTTCACCTCGTTATCCTCTAATATCTTTATGATTGAGGACCATCTGCAATTGTCGAATGTTCCTTTGATGTCAAAAGAAACCGCATAAGTAGACCAGCCCTCTTTCAATGTGTCCTTGATCACCTCTACCAGTTTACAAATAGCACCTTCTGCAGAATGTGTTTCAGAAATTGTAAAACATTTCAATATTAATCGAAGAGTCAGAAATCGTTAAAATGTAAATAATAATCGGAAACAGCATTTATTCGTAACAAGTCACAATGCTACGTATGTTAGCAAACGGGGTGGCTTTTAGCGGGGTGGCTAGTAGCCTCTTAGTTTACGTAATATTTCTTGTAATTCAAAAGAAACTAAATATTATCTTTTTTAATCCGCTGATAATAAAGTCGTGTAACATTTTTGTTTAAAGTTTTTTGAGTAATATGCAACGTTTTTAAAAATACCATCATCCCTCGCACAAGCATTGCAGAAGAACCATCTGTTCAGTGTTCCGATAGATCATCGAGTTTCGTGTATGCATTAAATATATATACATGTATGTGTGTGTGTGTGTGTGTGTGTGTGTGTGTGTGTGTGTGTGTGTGTGTGTGTGTCCAAATAAGACGTCATCCAACTAATGTCAGACGGAACGAACTATGTCTAATGGTTAATAGGACAGCAGCGGGAAATATTCCGAATCTTTTAAAATTCCATACATATATATATATATATATATATATATATATATATATATATATATATATAAAAAAAGGAGAAAAAAAAGGAACAAGAAGAACAAGATAAAACGCATATATGCCGGGAAGTTCTTTATAACCGCCGCGACTACTTGCTAAATTTTTGTACACAGAAGGAAAACTAGAAAGACGTTTTTACGATGAACCGTATTGGCTGCGATCCATGGTTAGTATTATCAAATTTTTCTATGCAAACCACGTATAGTGCCTCCCCAGCGCTGCGTGTAACAAATGACATACGTTACTGCCATAAATGTGAAGCAATATTTTTTCCTCTTTATAGTCGCGTAAATATTTAACGATAAGCGGGCCAGTTAAACTGTGATCGTAAAAACGCGAAAAACGGATAGTGATAAAGAAAACATTATGACATTAGGAAAAATGTTGCCGGCAAAGGATATTATTCAAATAATGGGGAAAAACAATAGTTTCGAATTTAGCGAAACGCGCGCATACAACACACTCTCATCTAGTAAACATTAACGTTTAAAGAAAAAAGGGAAAAAATAGGACAGTATAATAGAGCGGCAGAGGCAAAACGTAGTTCGAGAAAGTGGCTGTTATGGAGCGAAGGAAGCGTAGTGTTAGCGATGTATTGCAACTTAGTCAGACGTTTCGGCAAGAACGAGATGCAAAATGGAGCAAAATTCGTACAAACGACTTTCTCCGACTGCAAGGGCAGGCGACAAAGAACGGAATGAGGAAGCTGGCTGGCGAGCAGACTTGTTCGAACATCAGCCAGAGCCAGACAGAATCTTTTGGCAAAATGAGAATAGAGTAAGACCCGTCGAGAGATATACTCCGTCTTGGAAACGCAATCCATTTCTCGGAACGAATATAAAAATTGCCAAACGTCATCCGAGCGTTAAATAATATTCCCCCGGGGGCACCGCGAATTTGACGAAAGCGCACCTCAGGCCGATGACGTATTGCGAGACAATCTATCATCGTCAGTGCAGAATAAACCGGGCTACTGCAGAACAACGCCCGCGTGCTGTAATTCTAGACTGAGCTAAAACTGAATCGAAAAACGGCTCCTAACCGCTGCAAAGCTCCGTTCGCCAAACCTTTTTATACTCTTTTCTCTTCCTATTTAACTGATAATAGGCGTCGGGTTACGCTTTATCAAAATATTAACCACCTTAAATTAAATGCCACAGATAGCACGCGCGCATTTCTGTGTAAAATGCATCAAGTTTAACAGTTATTCCGATGCAGCGAAATTCGTAAGACGTTAAATTGAAATGGTTCAGCGAAATGAGTCATTTTTTCTTTGCTCCGTCGCCGCTAGAGGAGATTAAAATTTAATCGAAGAATAAACGTTGGCAATTTTATGCTAATCGGAAAAAAAGAAAAAAGAGCGAAAGCTTTTCAGTTCTATGAACTTTTGCTTAATTATTCGTGCGCTATACGTGTAATTTACGAGGCGAACGACGCAGTTAGTTCTTCGAGAAAACATCTTACGACATTTCACGATATCATCGTTGCTTTATCAGTTCGAAATCAATCTTTCACCAAATGCGTTTAGGGTAATTAATCCTTTACCGTAATTATTAGCTTTCCATATCCGTACGGTTTGTTGGCTCAGCTCTTCGTACATGTTTCTCTTCTGTCAATGATCAACCTATATTTACTACCCCGCTATTTTATATTTATAAAACGTGGTTCTTCTTTGAATTCATCCAACGAGCTTCCTCGCAAAGACTTTATGCTTAGATTAAATGATTTTATGCAAATGAATATCGCGGATTATCGCCATCGAGAAAATAAAAGAACTAGAGCATTGTTCAAACCAATTTAGCTTCTAGAAAGCCGTACGAAAAGTTGTTTACAAGCAACCTTTTCTTAAAGATTTAGCTGACCGCATCAGTTCGGTTTTCATGAAGGTCACGGAGCAACTGCGCAAGTTCATCGTAAACATCATAGAAACGTCCTTTCAAACTAAAAAGGTACTATGTATACATATGTGTGTGTATGTATATATATATATATGTATGTATGTATATTTAAACACAGCCATTTTGGCCTCCCAAAAGGCTGTATCCCTTGACCCCTCTTGTTTACATTTCTGTCTCTTTCCCTTCTATACTTTGTATAAAATGATCAAAATTTACAACGTAGTTCTATTAAATTTTTATAATCAATCTTGAAGTCGGTATTTTTCTTTTTTAAAAAACATTTTATTTTACAATTTTTAGCATTATATTTGAATTTTTTTCTTGCTAAAAATAAACTTTTTGGTCACATTATTCTGCATATTTTACACTTCAAAAAAAAAAAAAAAAAAAAAATCGGTTTCTTTATTTTGAACTACATTTTTATGGTAAAAACACCAAAAGTTACATTTCCATGGTAATTTTGCAAACTGATCGCATTTTCCATCTCTGTTATACTAATCAAAAACAATGAAAAAAAAAAAATGATCTAATGGGACCACATTTTTTTAGGTTTTTTGACGAATACTCAATTTATGTTCAGCGATTTTCCATCATTACTCACATGGTGTAGCTAAGTTGAATTGTACTCTTTCAAATGACTTTAATTTAAAAAAAACAAAAAAACACCAAAACATAAAAAAGGAACGCAGTTTTCTTTGTGACTACTACTAAGGCTTATCGTCAGTGAATTTGATGTAAATACGGAAGGGCTTCATAATTTATTATTGAGCGAAATATATTAAAACGACGACGCTTTTATTTTTTAATTTAAATGTTTTTCTCTTATCGAAAATATCTTTTGACTATTTCTATTTCTTTCCCGTTTTACGAAAAATTTTTGGCTTATTCTCTGTTTCCCGGTTTTTCCAGTTGGAAGGTAACCCCGATGATTTTCTTGCGGAACCCCAGTGACGAACCGCTGCTCTAGACACATAGAGATAATAGTAGGTTACTCGGGACATACGGCGCGGTCCGAAATTATCAATAGCAAGAAGTGAAATTTTGCGCCCTGAGCGTAAGACGTCGTAAGTGTTTGGTTTAAGTTCAAAGTGAAAATTAATCGAACATCATCAGAAAAATCGAAAAAAGAACAATCGTTTTAACCTTTAAAGACAACGAAAGAGTAAAAAGAAAATTCCATTCGAGTTTAACGAGCTAAGATATTTATACTGAGGTGGCGGTGATTTTCACGAACAATCTCCACTTTCAATGTTCCCCCGCTTGTATTTTTAAGTGAAAATCGACCAACACAGTTATTCTCTACGGTATTAATTTCGGCCTTTGGTAGATGGAATTAATTTCTTCGAAAGCGCTTGCTGAATTCTTCACAACACGCGCGTACGAGAAACTCAATGAAAAATAATCATCGCCCGATGCGGAAAAAACTTCACTCTCCTCAATACAAAGTGAATGTTCAGCACAGATTAATAAACAGATTTTTAATTCTTCGAATTGTTTGAAAAAAGCTTTATACGGTTGAGAGGGGAGAAAAAAAACAAAAAAACAATAAAAAATACAAAAAAACTGCCGGAGGCTTTAAAAGAGAAAACAAAAAATTATTCCTTATCGCGAAATCGATAATTCACTTGACACCGCAAACGTTAAGATTGGATCCATTTATTTCGGGTATATTTCGGTAAGATCCGTTTCCTAATCTTATACACAGCTAGCCTATAGTCGCATGTAATGCGTTCAAATATCACGCCTTGCGCACACCGTTGCGATACTCTAAACGATAATAACGCCGCTTTCATCTTTAAAAGTTAACACAAATCGATCTTTTTTCTATAAAAATAATTTTTATATATATAAGATTACTAAATTATACTCCATAATCGTCGTGTAAGCCGCCACCTCCTTTAAACCTGAAACCATCTAAATACCTGTCTTCCGTTTTCTCCACTATCGCTTCCTTTTTTTATCCGCTTTTTTCTCGTTTGTTCCGCTACACGCGATGACAAACACATTTTTCCCCTTCTAGCCGTTGGGCACGTTTTTTTTTTTTTTTGAAAACGATATTTCATTTTAGTAAAACAAGCTAATTCAATTGTGATATCGTAATAAGTACGACGAAATCCGGCTGCATTTCATTCGAGACGAAAAAATGCACTCTTCCCTATAAATTCCAAGTTCTCGTGTAGCCCGAACAAAATTCGTTAAAGATCTCGGATAACCACAAGAACACACTACGTACGTGCAATCGTGGGAATAAAATAATTTCAATAAAAAAAAAAAATTGCATCGAATGTAAGGCTTCTTCCGCGCCGATTTTAAAATCGTCGATATTATATTCTTAAGTTAGTCCGAGATCCAAGGGAGGGGGGGGGGGGGGGCTGAAAACACCTTCATAACGTTTTCCACTGCCTGTTTCCGAATAAAATAAAAAATAGCGCAAAAACACAATTATTCTAACACTTTTCTATTCTAATTCTAATTAATATTACCGTCAACATCATCATCATCATCATCATCATAATAGTGCTATACTCAGAATCTGAGCGTCGGCGATACCTATTCGCACATTTTAGCTGCACAGGTATAGTGTACTAGAGACAATTGTTATACGCAACGCTAGCGTTAAGAAGACTACAACACTTGGAACTAATTGCAATCGCTTATCATCGCGAAATAAATGCAGTCCTACTTATGTGTCTGCCTACTACGCACTAACTGGCGCGCAAATGGTGGTGTATACGTTTGCCAATGCCTTCCACGTGATTCTATTAGCGGTTAATTTATTTATTTTGTAATTTCTGTCTCCGCCCGGGGTCGAACTCGAGACTTTCGTTATGAGGAGTCGAATGCTCTGGCAGCTAGGCTATCGCGAATTACCACGATTATTCAATAATAAGCGAACGTATTTTTTTCGAATACTAGCCGATAATGATAATGGATATAAAACACACTGGTTTAGGTACTTTTCTTTCCAGAACTTTGCAAACTTAATTTTCAACTATGTCTCGAAAGAAGCGAAACACGAAAGCGAATTCTCGACGGTTATGTTAATTAACTAAAAGTGTTGTAACACGGGCAGAAATTTAGAAAATAATCCGCGTCGTCTAAGCGTCTGAAGGTTTTGGCTCTTAAAAAAATTAAAATAAATTGCGAAACATCGTAATTATCAAACTGTAAATTTCTCGAGAAAACCCTAACACGCTTTCAGGTAAGGAGAGAGAAAAAAATTTTCAGTTTCCCCGAAGAAGGTTCGGTAGAAATTTAGATTTTTTCGCAGATACCACCGATGGCTGCCGATTATCAATCGTGCTTTAAATTATTTAATAAGCGAAACACGGCCGCAGCTCTCCTTGTTTACAAAACTACGCAACGACATTCCTGAAACTTTTAAATAAATTAAAATTATTTCTTCACCGGAACCAGCTGAGAAACCTCTTTCACTTTAATCCCTCGATATTACGTTTATGTGAAGCGGCTGCCTCTTTATCGGTACTATAAGTTTTTTGTATTTTTTTTTTCTTTTTTGTACGGGGGATAGTGTTGCGATTTTTCTGAATGTTTGTCAATAGCGAATGTGGTACTGAAACCAAACAGCAAGAGTGAGATCTAATTACCAGCTATCAAAGAGAATCTAGATTATAAAGGAAGTAAGACAGGGGGCTGTGTGCTTCCCCTCTTATTATTCGATATCTCGTCTGAAGCTGTATTCTCCAAGGGATTGAAAACTGCAAAAGGACGAATAGCCGTCAATGATCGTATCATCAACAACATAAGATATGCTGACGATCCGGTTCTTCTTGTTTGCAATCAGCGTGAGCTACAAAGACACTGATAAATGTAGTGGCCATGGTTGGCGAAGCTTCGGGCTTATTTCTATAGGTAGCCAAAAGTAAAATAACGCTTTTTTCAAAAAAAAAAAAAAAGACTCCTACCGACTACTTGCACGGCTAATAATAACGAAGCAATTAAACAAGTGTAACTTTTCAAGTATCTGGGAGGAAGCCCTGTTGACGAAAGTTGTAGACCAGAAAAAGAAGTGCGGTCAAGAATCGAACAGGTACAAGCAGCCTTCATAGCAAAAAAGAATTTCTTCGCAACTACCGATTTGAGCTTCGATTTATGTCTCTAAATGATACAATATTATGTTCTTACATACGGATGTGAGCCATGGACTCTCAGCAAAACATTGGAGATCAGATTGAATACCTTTGAAATGTTCCTGTACAGGAAAGTGCTAAGGACGCAGAAAGTAACCAATACAGAGGTCTTGCGGCGAATAGGCAGGAAAATAAAGGTGCTTCTGACGATAATCAAGGAGCGCAAGGTGAGCTATCTGGGACGTATCACGAGAGATGGGAGGTACGGACTACCGAAATATTTGTGGAAAGCGGTCTCCAAATAGGAGACTGAATTCATGGATGGAAAATCTACATCGTTGGTGGCAATATCCCTCTGATGAGCAAATATTCAGAGCAGCGTTGTCTAAATCTTACATCGTGTGGATCGCCGATCTTCGTTCGGAGATGGCGTAAGACAGAAGAAAACTTAAAATACTTATCGTTGAAAATTTCGCATTTAACGATCGCTTTTCGGCTGACAAATACGTCGCGATTTATTAACTTGGAAATGTCCGGTAAAAAAAAGAAAAAGGTTCAACTTTTTACATCATATAGGGCTACACTCGCAAATCATATCAGAGGTGCTGTGAGTGGTCATACTGGGGCCTTATTAGCGCAGCAGCAAACCTCTGTGTTTCACTCTTCCGACAGTTCCTATGCGAAAGTCGTAGGTGGTACAAGGAGGGAAAATCATAAGAAAATTTTTAATCCTACAAATGTCGAAAAGAATAGCGATAGCTTTCAACGGACTCCCGGATATGACCTTCAATCATCGTTAGAACAGTCATTCCTGCGCCTAGAAAACATGTTTACAACATCTTTCAATCGCATGGAGATCATGTTCAACAGACTGATGGATGTAATCACAGCGCTCATGCCAAAACTAATCAATACGAAATGAACTCAATTCGAATAGCTATCTGGAATATTAACGGGTTGTTACAACGACAATCCGAACTTAAAATGTTTGTCCTTAGTCAAAAATTAGACGTAGTTTTACTTTCGGAAACACATTTCACTTCAAAAAACTATTATGCTTTAAATGGTTATAATTTTTATCGGGCCGGTGATCCGTGCAGTAAGCCTCGTGGCGGTACAGCAATTTTAGTACGCAGACATCTGAAGCACTATCAATTCAACTGTATTCAATTACCTCATATTCAAGCTATATCTATCAAAGTAATTGCAAGTACAGGTAAACAATTAACAATCTCATCGACATACTGCCCACCTAGGTACAAAATTATGCATGATCAATTCAGTGATTTTTTTAACTCATTAGGAAATAAATTTATAGTAGGTGGAGATTATAATGTCAAGCATACATTTTTTGGGTCACGACTAACAAATCCTAAAGGAAGGGAACTATTCAAATGCATTTCGAAATCAAAACTTACAGTGTTCTCCAGCTACGTCGGATCATTCCCCGGTAATACTTGAAATAAGTCCGCTAATAATAATTAAAAAGGCTAATTTTAAATTTCACAATAATAGAACCGATTGGTATTCCTGCACGCACTGGATCGAAGAGAATCTTGTCATCAATGTTCCATTGAAAATAGGTGATAATATTGACGAAGCAGTTGAATACTTCAATCATATAAAGGCAGCGTGGTTAAGCACCCCTAACCAGACTTTAATTTCCCGCATATTATTCAGCAAAAAATCCACGAAAAAAGAAAAATTAGAAAACTTTGGCAAATAACAAGGTATCCAGCTCATAAAAACTCTCTTAACATAATAAGCAAAGAGTTAAGTAAATTATTAAAACAGCATAAAAATGATACCTTCAGAACAATTCTTTACAACGGAGACGTTAAAAAAGACAATCCCGCACTGTGGAAGGCTACCAAAGCGTTCAGAAAACCTCAAAAAATGACACCACCCTTGCGTAAAGATAACGATGAATGGGCACGCAGCGATCCCGATAAGGCGAAAGTTTTTGGACTACATCGTAAGAATGTGTTTAAATCACATCCTCCGGACATCGGATTTGAGCCTTTTTACGATCAGGTAAAGCGTGATTTAGTCGCACCATTTCAAATGTCCTCCCAATCAAACATTTCACGCCCTCAGAAATTAAAAAAGCGATAATCGGCAATTTAGCAACACATAAAGCCCCTGGATATGACCTGATCACTGGAAAGATGCTAAAATTCTTACCGTGAAAGGCAATAGTTTTGTTAACAACAATTTTCAACGCGGTTATTCGGCTGGGTTATTATCCGTCACAGTGGAAGATGGCTCAAGTAATAATGATACCGAAACCGGGTAAGCCCGCTAGTGAAGCCTCGTCATATCGACCTATCAGTCTTTTACCAATAGTATCGAAAATATTTGAGAAAGTATTGTTGTCTAGGCTAATAGAGCAGCTGCAGGGAATAATTCCAGACTATTAGTTTGGGTTTCGCCCTGGGCACGCTACAGTAGAACAAGTTCATAGAGTTCATAGATACATTGGTAATTGCTTTGACGGGAAGCAATATTGTTCTGCCGCCTTCCTGGATGTTAGTCAGGCCTTCGACCGCGTGCGGCACGAGGGATTGCTTTCAAAAATAAAAAAAACCCTGCCACAATCCTTATTACTCACTACTGTCTTCATACTTGACAGATAGGTACTTTCAAGTAAAATCTGGCGACGATGTATCAGAGTTTTATCTTGCTGAGGCTGGCGTTCCTCAGGGTTCAGTATTAGGACCAATCCTCTTTCTTGTTTACCCACATGACCTTCCAGTTACGTCCAATGTGGAGGTCGCAGCATTTGCTGATGACACAGCACTATTTGCGAGGGACAGCGATCCGGTAGCAGCGTCAGAGAACTTGCAGGCTGATTTGAATGACCTGAAGAAATGGGCACATATATGGAGAATTAAGATCAATTCGTCCAAGTCGGTGCATGTTACATTCATAACCAGACGCAGTACATGTCCTCCTGTTGATCGTGATGGTCCCATTCCACAGGGAAATAAAGCCAGATACCTGGGCATGTGGCTTGATCGCCATTTGACCTGAAAGGAGCACATTATGATCAAAACCAAGGAAATAAACTTGAAGCTGAGGGAGATGTACTGGCGCTCCTGGGCAAAACCTCCGTGTTATCGCTGAAGTCAAAATTGCTGTTATATAATGGAGCTATCAAACCGGTGTGGATCTACGGTATATCTCTTTGGGGAACAACATCAGCGTCTAATATTAAAATTATGCAGCGGTGCCAGTCAAAAATACTGAGAATAATAGCCAATGCACCGTGGTACATGCGCAATGATAACTTACATCGGGATCTAAATGTATCGGAGGTAAGTAAAGTAATTAAAAATTATAGCGAGCGTCACCTGCGTAGGTTAGTAGGACACCCTAACGTGCTGGCAGTTGATTTATTAGACTCAGGCAACGACAATCATAGACTAAATCGTTATACGCCCCTAGACCTTCCCCGCCGGTTTGATTGACTGGTAAAGCAACGCGGAGTGTTATTGTTGAAGGGCATCTCCCATCATCTCATAACCTCCATTCCATTTGCTTATTGGCTACATTAGCCAGATCGCCATTTTAAACGAAAAAAAAAATATATATATAGGGGGCTGTGATCAGTGCAAATGATATGTATTAGTTATGTGTTATTTCTTCCTGTAATCGTTTCTTTCAATTATATGATAAGTTATATATTTTAAAACCTTAATTTACGTTACAAAAGTTATAGTTTTATATATTACACGGACACAGAGTACCTTTTAATTCGTTAAAACATATAACATTTATTTATATTAAATTATTACTTAAAATAAAAGTTTTATAAACATTATTATTCACAAAATATATATAAAAATTCGGTAGGACGAATTTTTATATATATTTTGTGAATAATAATGTTTATAAAACTTTTATTTTAAGTAATAATTTAATATAAATAAATGTTATATGTTTTAACGAATTAAAAGGTACTCTGTGTCCGTGTAATATATAAAACTATAACTTTTGTAACGTAAATTAAGGTTTTAAGATATGTATTAGTTCGAAAATGCATATTTTTTCAAGCACTCCTACTCTACCTCTGTGTATTATCGAGATGAATTCCCCAATTGCGAGGAGACATCTAAAATGTATTATTTAAAAGGAGTCAGACATAAAAATATGAGTATAAGAAAATCTTAATCTAAAAAGATTTCTTCGCCGCATCACGTAATACAGATTTTTAGGTTACGGCCGAAACACAGCAGCTTTATTTCAGACAGTAAATCGTTGACTAGATGGAATAATAACATCCGTGAAAATGTCCTTAAGATGTCTTTAAGATATCTTAAGAAGTCTTTTAAGAGAAGACCTTGAGTTAAAAATTCTTCCTACTTCATAAAGAACGTGTTTCTGGTTTTTCGAAAATAAGCCTCGAAATTTCTTTGGGAATAGGTAAAAAACGCTTATTTTTATGATATACCGACAAAAATGAGTATCCTTGTGTTCTTTTTTGTGAAACTGAGATACAAAATACTGTGATAATTCTGTTGACCGAGTATTTCGTTAATTGATCGGTGATTTTCTTTTCTTGCTATATTTTGTATAACTTGTTGAACTTTAGGTCGCACTTTATACTTGTATTTTTAAATAGGTCTTTCAGCGTGTTTTTAAACTCAATTAATTTAATTATCCAATATTTATATATGCATATATACATGTATTACATATATATATATATATATATATATATATACATATTGTGCGGGAAACCTTTTTTTGTTACGATATTTTCCATTCGTTTGTTTGTTTTTTTTTGTTTTTTTCACTTTTTATTACCTAACACACCGTTGAATGCCGTTGCGTAGGCTGCTCGCTGATCCCCTAAAGCAGCCGGGCGAAATCCTTTTGCTTCGTTTCCTTAGAACGTCGGCTAGGTCGTGCACTGTTTTCTGTCATTGCTTTGTATAATAGTGGTGGGAAATGAAACACACTTTAGTGTGTGGGCACAGTGAAATTGACACTTTGTTCGGTGTTGACACAGTAAGACAGCAAATGACACTTCAACATTTTCCATTATACGGCAAAAGATTTGTAATTGTACTTAAGTTTATGGACAAATTATTCAAAATAAATAAACTTTTAGAATCGGATTTTAAATAGCTGCTTACAGTTTTACTGAATTTTCATAAACACTGTGTCAATGATACGGTAAAACAGCAAATAACACTTGTTACATTTTTCTTTATATAGTACTATGCAAAACGTTTCTAATGTTACTTAAGTTTGCGGACAAATTACTCAAAATAAATGAACTGGTTAAAAATAAAAATGAAACGCTTAAACTTCTCGCTTGAAGCCAGATGAGATAAATGTTTTAAATGTTTGTCTCACTGTTTCACTGTGTGTGTGTGTGTCACTGTTTAATTTTTTTCGATTAATTGAATATATTTTAAAGCGCTTAACTGTTTCTGTTAGAAATGTTGCAAATAGTATAGTGTGCCGTTTTGCCCACCTTTAGAACTGATTATTTGCTTTTAGATTCGAAAAAGGAAAAAAAAAAATCACATTACCTTCGGCTACAACTTTCCGTTTATCGATATTCAAAGAATATTAAAAATAAATACCGTTAAAAATGATTAAAATAATATTTCAAATTTATCACAATAAATCGTTGTTGAAAATAAAAACGGAACACTTAAACTTCTCGCTTGATAACATAACAATTGAGACAGATGAGATAAATGTTTGCACTGTTTCATTCGTTTCGATTAATGGCGCACACTGACACAGTCGGCTAGTGAACTGTGCTGACACTCTGTGTGTGTCGAAACAGTGATGTAAGAGTCATCACTACTGTAGAAATACTCGCTTACTTTCATCCGGCTGTATCAACCGCCTTCTTCAAACAGCAGTCGTTTTTCCGCCCCTATTAGAAAATATTTAAAAACTTGATAATCGTGAAATCTTGTGAGACGCGTCGAAAATAAATACATAAACATATTATTTTAATAAATTTCAGTCATACGCGAAAATATTAAACATTTTGCTATTTTATATTACGTGTAATTCTGTTGAAGCGATTTTTTACGTAACATTTTGTACGAATATAGAAATCGGTTTTAAATCTGACGTGGATAATTTTTTCTTTCTTTCATCTAACAGGTCAGTTAATTTTAGTGGAATTTTTCGCGAAGAGTATTCGAGGGAATTAAAATCTAGTTGTGATTGACCCCGCTCGTGAAATTTGTCGAAGGTGGTTTTTTCCTCTTGCAAAATCTGTCGCAAGAAAGTTTTATCAAGCTCGTAACAAAATTGCTACCTAACAGGTTCTCGTCAGGTAAAATGCAACCCGAAAACTAGACTGCGACGACACAGGTGAGACAGTCGAACAGCACGAAATAGTGACTCGGCTGAAATGATGAGGCACAGTTTGAGAATAAAAATCGCAAATTACTTTCCACGTTGTGTAGAGAACGAGTCATTTTTGCGCGGTTTGTAGGATGCTTTTTTTTTTTATTGTAATCGATACCGTCATCGAAATTCACGCGGATTTCACTGTGCGAAACTGAAGGAAAAATTTCTTTTCTACAAATTATAAAAATTGGTCATTGCGCGAAAAATTTCGATTTCGAAAATGCCCCGCGACCGATTCGAGTGCTAGTCGGAAGCTTGGCAACATTCATATATTACTAGCAGCAGCAGCGTGTCGTCCAGCAGTTTAATCGTTCATATAACTTTTGCAAAACAAAAATCCATTTTATTTGTTGTCTTATCCTTCGGAAAAGTCCCAGATATAGCGAAAAAACCGAAAAAGGGATCAAGAACGGAAAATAGAAAACTTTCTGAGCCAGGACTAACGAAAACGAAACGAATAATCCTAATATGCGACGATCGAGCCGCTGACTTAGCAGCGCTATGCCCTCTCGGGGCTTGCAAAGTTTTATCAACTTTTCCCGACAAACTTTTCCAAAAAACGCGACATACATTTTTCAACGCGCGCCAAATATTCCCCACCGCTCGGACGGTGGGCAGTACCGACGTTCAAACTGTTTTCTGGTGGAGTTTTCTTTTCGGCCAACACTGTTGCCGGTGCTTCCGAAGGACAGAAAAAGGAAAAAGAAAAGGAAAAGAAAACAATGAAGAAAGGCGACAAAATTAAATCCGCAAAACGGGAGCAAGAAGATGAGCAAAATTAAGCGATTCTTTATGTTCTCTTATTTATTTATTATTTCCGTACTGACCGTAACTCTGCTTAACAGCTTAACCAGTTCTCGGCAACATCGATTTCCAGCGCGCACGCACACCTGAAGCGAATATCGACCGCAATACGAAAAATATCGCCTTTCCCCGAGGAGCTCGAATGTTTTAAGTTGCATCGAAAGTCCCAATTTAGATACATTTGGGAGAGTGCGAAAATTAAAGAATAAAGCCGAGAAAACTCTTGCGCGCCGCTTTGTTTGAATACCGGTGCCGGCTTGTTTTTCGGGACTTTTCTCGATATGAGAAAAAGTGGAGCTTACAAGTTAGATTGCAAGTCGAAAATCACGAATAATTTCACATTTCTCGGAAAATTTATTACGCGACCTCGATTGTTTTATTTTGTTTTATAAACGATAAAAAACGAAGATTTTCTATCGTATTTCCGGAATTTATGTCGAAATATCGGGAATTTGGTTTTTCACTAATTCCAGAAACAAAATTTGAGTCCGTGTTTAAAACCGGCGATGTAAAACCGTTCGCATTCCGAACAGTTCAAATTCGATTGCCACATTTACTATTTTTCTACCGACAAAAATATGTATATTTCGATTTCCCCTGTTTAGCGAATTCAACATTCAAGCCCCTCCAACGGCATCATTCGTTCTGCGATTTCATATTCCAACAGATAATTAACAAAATATTTTAAAAATAATCGTTATTTTTCTTCACTTGACTATCTTACGCAATAACAAGCTACGCGTGTCGTTCATTAAGTTTTCCAGTGGTAAAATTGTCGTCTAAACCCTTCGGTCGTGTATTTTTCTCTAGAAATATTGGCCGAAATCCAAGCATCTGCATAAATTCGGCTTACGGCTATGATTGCTGACAATTCGAAATCTTGTTTTATAGCTTCAAAACACACCATTCCTTGATAAATTCGAAGAGGCATAAATTGCGCTTTACCCGGTAACAGTAGAAATAGTCATTTTTGTTTACTTCTCTGCCTTTCCAGTACTCACATGAGTAAACATTTAAGAAAATCGTCTTAAACGGCTATCAAATGTACCATCCGAAACAAATATTATTCTTTCGGTTAATACTTTCTTGAATTTTCAAGTCCCGTAAAAATAAATACTCATATACGAAATCGTAAAAATAAAAAGTGCTCGCGAATCATGTCATAAAACAGACATACAAATGATAAAACATCTCCCGCGATATTTGACTTTCACGTTCGCGATTTTTATACAACCCGACAATATGGAGATCTTTATGATAGTTCCTATTCTAAAATATGATAAAGATGCCTCGGAGGTTCAAAACACGTCGGCTAGTAAATGTATCATCATCCGGTTATATTAATAAGATATTTGGAAAAGATGTTTTAATCGGATTCCGTGTCTTTGATGACAATAATAACATTAGCCCTAACTTTCAATTTGGGGTTTCCGACAAGATAAAAGCGGAACAGTTTAGTAAAAACGTATGAGAACATTACGGGCAATTTTAATATGAATAAACATATTGAATTGGTTTCGATTTACATCGGAATTCAGACATAGTCTGGTTGGACGCTATTATATATACATATAAAAATATATCCGAAACCAATTAAATAAAATTTTCCTCCTTTCTTCTATTATAAAATCGTACCTATTGAATAGAAAATTCTATGTTAAGTTGAAGGAATATGAATTATTCACTAAATGCTCACCAGCCGGAGGCTCTCTCATGGGAGTTGAGTTTTTTAGGGCCGTACTTATTTATTGATCGAGTGATATACCAAACGACAGAGGTGTAGAAGTGAACCTTTATATACTGATGGTAATTCATGAACAAGATCATACGGAATTAGATTGAAAAATATATTAAATCTAATTAGAGAAGAATTTTTTTTTTTTTTTTTTTGGCTAGAAGGACGGAATTTACTGTTATATTTTTACTAATCTTTAGGAACGGATAGAAGGGATGTGATAGTTACGCGCTTATCCTGAAGTTGAGATGAAAAATTGAGGGGTAGCTTGTGTTTTAAACTTTGGGGTAAGAGACATTGGAATAGAAGGAGCATGGAGGAGGAGAGAGACGCCACAAAGTCCAGGGTAGTAATTTAATTGGATATTTAATGTCGATGATGGTGTCTTTATGTTTGGAACAGACCGTATATTCCGTGTCCGCAATTGTAATATGCTTTAGAATTCCTTGGTAACGCCGTATCCACATAAACAGCGGGACGGGAAATCGATTTTTGTAAGACTCGTGCAAAATTGAAAATTAAGATAAATAAAAATAAAGCTGAGATAATTACAGATCGTTTACGTAACATGTAATCCCGTTAACATTTTAAACTCTTACATAGAATAAAAAACCCTATCTAGAAGTTTCACCGGAAGATGTCGTAACGTTCATAAAACCGACATAAATAAAATGTTCCAAATCTCCCAGCAAAAAAGTACATACCCTATTCCCTTGTTCTTAATATAAAGTCGAAATCAACGGTTAAAAGTAAATTACTAATTTACGGTAATGTGCTGCCTGAAATGTTACATTCTGCATTGTCCACAGCCATAGCAACATACAAAAAATGCGAGCATTCTTAGAATAATTTTAAATGATTCAAATTAATTTATGGGGATTAAGGTTTACCGACCCAAGATGTAGTCTATTCGGGAACGTTATGCACATTGAAAACCTTTGGGTGCTCGGCTACTGGCGAGTCAACATATTAACCAACATATATAAATAAAACTCCCGAAGCGATCGATTTTTTCATAACCAGGGGAATATCAATGCTTAACTGTAAAACTAACACATGTTTTGACTCACTTTCTGACCATAGTGCCCCTTAATCCTTACAATAAGTACAGTCTTAATTTACAAAAGAAAAACCTCCTTCTTTATATAATAAACGAACGGATTGGGACAACTTTCGAGAAGAAGTGGATAAAATGCTGAATTTAAACATTCCTTTAAAAAATGAACGAGACATAGTCATAGCAGTTCAGTACCTAACTGAAGCCATCCAAACCATGTCGGAAATCTTCCCCTCTTACTAAGTCTCCAGCTACAATATCTAATCTACCAAGGCACGCTTTAAATTTAATAAGGTAAACAAGAAAAATTCGCAAAATGTGGCATATAACAAGAAATCCCCCGCTTATAAAACATTACTAAATAACAAATCCACTTAAACGTACTAATTCGAAACGTTACAAATGAAACCTTATGACGTTACTTGCAGGATTTGTCTCCAAATCAGTCTACTGATTACAGCCTGTGGAAAGCAGTTAAAAGTCGAATTAGGCCGGTACAATATTCTCCTCTAATAAGAAAATCGGACGGTACATGGGCCAAGGCTGATGATGAGAAAGCCGAGGTTTTTTGCTAAATACTTTAGCAAAGTCTTTAAACTTAACCCAAAGGTTATAATAAACTCGGACGATATAACGAAGTTTTTTGAATTCCCTGCTACAGCTTAGTGTCCTCATTACGCTAATATCCCCAAAGGAAATTCAATATATGATTCAAAAACTGATCAATAAAAAAAGTCCTGATCACGATCTGATCACCAAAGAAGTGCTGTTAGAACTGCCACGAAAAGCTATTTTGTTTATTACTAATATATTTAATGCAGTCTTCCGCCTGCAATATTTCCCGCTGTCTTTGAAGCTGGCACAAATAGCGGCAATTCCTAAACCTGGAAAGTCACCAGAGGATGTAACTTCCTACAGACCAATATCCTTATTACCTATCCTATCCAAAGTCCTGGAAAAACTAATCTTAAAAGCACTGCATCCTCTTATTATGGAGGAGAATATTATACCTGACCACCAGTTCGGGTTTCGAGAAAAACACTCGACTATTGAACAGGTATACCGAATCCAACGTATTATGCAAGATAGCTTTGAAGCTAAGGAAATATGTGTAAGTATGAAATTAAGAAAAATCTTCCTCATCCTTATTATCTTCTTCTAAAGTCTTTCCTTGATGATCGAACATATCAAATTAAATTCCGGAATGAACTATCTAACAAAGGTAGTGTATTGGGCCCGGAGCTCTAAATGTACACTGCAGACGTGCCTGACAGCGAGGACGTAACTATTGCTACATTTGCAGACGATACTGCTCTTATTGCGGCAGATAAAGATGCTGGAATAGCGACAAATAAATTGTAGCTAGCACTAGCCAAATCTGAAAGGTGGTTAGATCGATGGCGGATTTAATGAGAAAAAGTGTACGCAGGTTACATTCACACTACGAAATGTAGCCTGTTCGCCAACTAAAATTAACGGCTGAAGCAATTCCGATTAGGAATGAAGTAAAATACCACCTTGGGGATTGTACTTGCGACGGTAAATTAAGGTGGAATAAGCACGTCTCACAAAAAAAGAAACCATTTAGATATAAAGCTATTGGATTCTTGGTAAGCATTCCGGGTTGTCGGATCGAAAACAAATTATTAATATATATGAAATAATATTAAAACCAGTATGTACATCCGGCCTGATTTTATGGAGTTGTGCTAAAAATACACATATCAATACAAGATACGACGTTTTCAAAATAAAGTCATTAAACTTATTGTGTCACCTCCTTGGTACGTCTCCACGGATACACTTCATTGGGACTTTTTAACATACCTCACGTAAAGGAAGAAAGAAAACTTGCCATCCAGCGGTATCGCCTAGAAACCCATCCGAACCCGTTGGCTATCAACCTGCTTAACAACAACCAAGAAATTCGACGGCTGAAGCGCTTTAAAGTTTTTGACTTTATTCAAAACTTGAATAGAGATGTTCCTGGGGAACCTTGATGGTGGTGGCCCCTTAAGCGTTAATTTGCATTCCAGTACAATTACACTTGATGGTCTTATAAAGACCAGTTGTAATTAATATAAAGATTAAAAAAAAAATAAACAAAATTTATAACACGCAATAAACCAGCGCAAAACCCGGTATTTATTAGAAACACAACGCCGATACTTTTTCTTTCACCGTAAATATCTCGAAAACAGAGTATAGTAGTCGCCCCGAAACGTGTCGGTATCGCATTTTTAATATCTGTTCTATTGCGATTTACCTCTTGTTATTATGAATATTAATTACATAATAGCAACTACGGTGAATAATAAGTAATATGTTGATTCTAAACAAACCTCTTTAAACTAAAATAAAAGATATTTTAGTTGAAATTGAAGAATCGTGAAATTTTTGAAGATGATATCCCAGCCCTAAACAATTCGGAAATACCGATCGTCGAAACAGGTATACAAAACAAATACGGAAAAACAAAGCATATTGCTTAGATAAATTTAGAATCGAATTTATGAAGTACACATATTAATTCGCCGTTTCAAACAATAACTGTAACATTGTAAATTATTAAATTTCACAATTAGCGGATAGAATTTGACAAAAACACACCTCTTCACAATGACTACTCCATTTTCCAAATGGGATAATAAAATACGAGTCCTCAATCTTTGTCCTTTTTTTATTTTCTTATTTTTTTATACTTTCTACTTATATAAAATGAAGTAAGTCTCATATATCTCGTTGATAAGGTATCATGAATTGTGAAGTTAAGGTTCGCAATATACTGCACCCAACGACATTAATGAGAGTATGAGGGCCAAAGTTCCTTTCTATCTCGGCCACCTTTACTTTCCTAGATTTCTCAGGCACCCAATTCAATTTCAGTCCGCGTAAACCTAGAAACGCCTTGGATCCGAAACGAAACAAGTCTCGAACCTATAACCTCTGATGCAATAGCCAAACACCTTACCCACTAGGCTACCATGCAACCACAATTACTGTTTAGAATCAATATTTTTTTAAAAACACGTTTTCATTCAATTAAAATTTGTGTTTTTCATTTTAATGCTATTTTTATTTATTTCTTGTAACTTTATACAACCTAATATTCAAATACGTCATATTAAAAGTTCTGGTACGTAATTAAATTTTCTAATTTATAGAACTAATGTTAGTTAACAATGCAATATAAGTTATAACAAAAAAACTCAGTAACATATTTATCTCGCAAATAGAATAGTTGCCTCGAAGCATGCCGATGTGTGTGCTTGCTATGCTCGTCCTAATACTAGGTAGCAAATATTTGCATTTTGTCACCCATTTTATAAAAAACTATTCAAATTCTAGATTTGGAATGTATTATTATATTCGGAAGGTTTACTAAAATTAGTTTTGTAAAAAATGTTGAATAACGTAATCAAATTATATTTTTTTCATCAAATACACTACAATATCGTATTGAAGTTCGAGGTTAATTTATTCTTTATAAATTTTTATCATTACCGAAAAAAAAAAAAAACTCTTACCGGCTATAAAGAACGTGAACGTTATAGATTACCGAAACGTCAAACAAGAAATTGACAACAAGAGCTACCTTTTCAAAACGACGCTCGATATTATGAATTTGTCAAATAGTACACGTGCTGGAAAAAATTTGAGGTTAATTTATTATTATTATTATTTTTTTATCGTTAAAAATGTATTATTAATTTTCAGTTTAGATGACATAAGAATTACAAAAATGCATACGTCTCATTGTCTAGAGTAAAATATTTACAAGATTTTTAGAGCTCAAGAAAAAATTTCCCTATGATAGATTTAAAAATATTCGAAAAAAAAAATCTCGCACGTTAGAAAGTCAAATGCAGAATGAAAAATTTCGTCTCCGATAACGCTTAAAATAAAACCTATTATTCATTAATTCAAGCCCATTTTCTTTTACTAAATAAGTAATTTTTCAATCTTTATATCGAACGAAATATAAATTAAATAATTTGTTTACATTTATAAAAACTTGCTTTTTTTAAACTTCATCACGATAACAAAAACTACGTCTCATAGTAGTTTTTCAACATATATACATATTATGTGATCAGCTTCACGAAAGAAAGAAAGAAAACCATATATTTTGACAAAAGTAAATTAAACAACCGTAAAAGTGATAACGAAAAATTGCGTACCGGCTCGGCGAGACATAACCGCAATGTCATAATGCTATAATCTCGTATGCATAGATATTCATAAATACAATATAAACATAATAAAAATCATAATAAAAATCACAAAGGGAAAACAAAACAAAGAAGAAAATAAAAACCCTAGCTATATAAATATACCGCCAATATTATAAATAAACCATGCCCATTAACTAAGTGCACTCACTGGTTGATTAAATTATGCTTAATCCGGCGATGCTTATATCTAACATACATTCGGGCTAGTTGCTCAGAATTATAATCTCCAATATTTCTGATAAGTACATTGCTATGATCGGCGGGATACTGCTGGAAAAAATTTTTCGCCTGATTACGAATAATTCTTTTAAGTAGGGCAGCTGTGTAGTATGCAAACTATCAATTCTATTCCAACGAGGGACTTTTAAAATGCACCGGCAACACCTATTTTGAAGCAACTGAAGTTGATTAAAATTAGAGTCTGAAATTGAGCACCAAACGGGAGCTGAATACGTCAATACAGGTCTGATGACGCTTTTATAGATAATTAGTTTATTAGCATTACTCAAGTATGATCTACGATTTGTCAACCGAAAAGCCATACTTTTAGCTAGTTTCTAATAAATGTATCCGTTTATGTGTGTATTAATAGTTTGAAGTATGTGATTATTTGTCTTTTATTTACTAGCTCGGAAATACTAATATAATTAAGTTTACCGACTCGAAAAAAAAGGAGATTATACATATATGTTCGATGTTTATTTCTATTTTCCCTTTTTTTTCGTTTTAATGTTCGTTCCTGCACAACTTGTTCCCATTTGGTGGACCGATTTTAGTGATTCCTTGTACATATATCCGAAAATTAACAGATGATTTTTTTTACTTTAACTGGATTTGTCGGCAAGGGCATTAGCCCAAGAAAAAGGGGGAGGAGGAGAAATAAATGTATATTCGTATGCGTTTAAGGACAAAGGATAAAGAGATACTTCAAGGGGGGGCAGGAATAACCGAAACGGAAGGAAATGAGAGAATACAAGCTGCACCGATAAAGGGAGTAGGGATATCAAGTTTTAACAGCGAAGAATGGAATGGCTTAGCAGAGAAGGCCGCACATTCAAATATAAAATGTTATCCGCGTCGTAAAGGACGCATGTGGAAGGGTAGTAAAATGGACAGAATGGAGTAGATGCAGATGAAAACCGAGAAAACGGTGCAGGAGGGAGACTAAGCAAGTATCAAGAAAACTATAGATGAAGTTGAAGAGATGGCTGAACAGAGAGATAAAAGGAGGCAGAATTAGAAAATGAAGAAGAATAGGAGTTGAGCCATAATGCAGAATAAGCCGCTGACGAAAGAAAAGCAATATTATGGACTGAAAATTGCCCCTGAAAATGGAAGAGCCGGGCTAAGGAATCCACCGCATGAATGCCCAAATGACCGAAAATCCACATAAGATCGATCGTGAATACTCACCGATCATTATCGGTTTGAAATAAACATTAAAAAAGGAAGGGAAGGGTCTCTTTAGAAGAGGTTTTAGAAATATAACAAACGATATTAACTGAAGTTAACGTTATCTTTATCCATTTTAAAATGAACTCACACTTCCACATAAAATAATTATAATTCAAAATTAATTAAATATTGCCGACTAGTTTGAGATAACAATAATCATGGCTTTATAAATATTGGTAACGTACATTTAATTTTATTAAACTTTTAGAAGAAATCTCATATACTTTTTTTTTCAACTCATTCATTACGTCGATTTTTTCCGGGTCTTTTTACAATTCTTTTTTGACAAATCAAATTTTTGTAAGTATATTAAAAATTAGATTAATATTTCGAAATGTATAAAACCGAATTTTTCGGTACGGATCGGATTCTAGGCCGAAAATCAGCGACAGAGGTAATTTTACACAACTCGCATCGCGAATAAGACTTTTTCGATCCCCCCATCTAGGGAAGAAGATAATCAACGGATGACGTGAAAAAAAATTTTTTTCATCTTGTTTATTCGTCCACCAAGGATTAAAACCAGCAGCACGAGTAAATTTTCGACATTTTCAGCAGTGTGGAACTCGGATGGCACGCGGAAAAAGAACACCCCGCTTTGTCTAATTCTCGGTTGCAGCTCGTTAATAATAACAGAAAAATTTCAGTGTAGGGAGTAATTAGGCGCGCATGCGCGCGTGTATCTGTGTACCGTCCGAAAGAAATTACAAAAAATGTGCTAAAGTAACCGAAGCGGATAACTTGAAAATGTTGAAATAAGTAAACGTCGAAGCGTTTTTCATTTTCCACATCGTACGGATGGCCGGATTTCAGGAAAGTAAATGAAATTCGTCGAAATTTATAAAACAGTATTTGCCGACACAGTTATATACTTTCGAAGTATTTAAATATTCGACGTAATTCAAAGAAAATGGAGACGGACGGCAGCTTTTCCAAAGAAAAGTTGACGAGAAGTAATCCGCTTAGTGGAAAGTTTAAGTTAATAGATAAATATTTGAAAATGATTATATGTTTTTAAGCGCGCTATTTACAGAGTCGCATCGGATCACACTAAAACGAATCGGACGATGACGCATGTTTTGCAAATGGAAAAAAGGTCAACTTTTCACTAGAAGTAATAAAATTATTCCGAAATACTAAAAAATAAGTTTACCTTTACCGCTAACGGCGGTTTTTCAATTTTATTAATGAATTCAGGCCGATGCAGTTCGTTCTGCACACATCTTTCTATCGTTAACTTTGCATAGAGTTGCTTCACATTTCATTTCTTAATCTGGTCGTCGACAATTTTTCAACAGACGGGGAGGGGGGGGGGGGGGGGGTCAAGTAAAGTCGGCCTTGGTTGAATGTACAAAAGAAGCATAAATTTAGCAGAGATTACTAATGAGCAACGACGATAATTCAAAATTAATTTTGAAAAAAAAAAAAAAAAGTTATCTCACAGAGTAAATTTTCAACAAAGTGAGAGTACTTTTCTATTATCCCGAGACGCTAAACTAAAATAGCAATGACCGAAAATCTGTAGTTCTCGCTGCTCCAATAATAAACATTACGTTCAATCCGAGTACCGAACTCCGAAAAAAACCGTTTCAGTAGATCGCTGTACAGGTGATTGATCTCAGAGTATTCTATAGCTCTACTTATGAGGAGTTTTTCCACAACTGATTAGTTATTTTGGCTACCGATTATATTCCGAGTACTTATTTTTTAAACTCTACCCGTGGTACACGCTAGGTTCTTGCTGTGTTTCTTCAGCTAATATTGCAGCGTGAAATAAATAAGCAATTTTACCTAGACACATAATCTGTGTTCAAATTTATAAATATAAAATAAATAAATTCGCCTTATTAACAAACGGAAATAAGTTTTACTTTAATAAATTCAAATTTTTTTTTTTTTTTATAACCCCTCATTGGGCATGTCAACAAAGGATCCTTCGCCCAGAAACGAAACGAAGGAGAAGGATCAGTTAAATGCAGATTCGGTCAGCTATTGATAAGATAAAGGAACTGAGGATAGGGACAACTGATTAAAATAGCTCAATTTAAAGAAACCATTATCAGGCTATATATATTAATGAATTTTTTACACAGAGTACACTGAATTATATATTTTTAAAATTGAGTGTACTATACTCTCTGTGTTGTTAGCTGATGATATAGCTTGAAAATGTTTCTTTAAATTGAGCTATTTTAATTTGAATTTATTAAAGTAATATAAGAGGAATTTATTTATTTCATAATTAATTACCTTTTAATCGCCTACAACTGTGTTTCTAAATTAAATAATTTTCTTATCCTTTCGCAATGTAAAGTTCACATATTCACGCGTTTATCTCTCCATCGGGCGTCTCATTAATATATATATATATATCTGCTCTTCCTCTTCTCTCTCTGTAAATTCTTCATTTGCAATGTGTTTACACTTTTTACGTTCTTCTCTTTAAAATATCCCTTTGTTCTTTCGTATTTTTTCAACTTCGCGCCTGCTGTTGCGACGAGTTATTGTTAAATTCAAAAACAAGTCCGTTACGTGATAAAGCGACAAACTTTTGACTTTTCGGCGTTTTAAAATCTTCGAAAAAATAAAACGGTATATATGTATATGTTTTACACGGCTACATCGTTAATCTGACGAAGAATGTCCGTCTGACAAATTATCGAAAATTGTCGAAAATTGCATTCGCATAAACATCCGATTCGGCGGATCGCCCCTAAAAATTTATTCACGTACCTAAAAATAGAAATCCTCTGAGCTCCAGTGCGGTGCAAGAGACACGAATAAGGTAAACGAACGATTAAAAAAAAAAGCAACATAAAAAAACATTGCACTGTACACTATCTATTGGAATTATATTGAACATGAAAATTAATTTCAAGTCTGGCTTGTTTTTTTCTTTTAACTTTTTAGCCGTATGATAAACGTGTCGTCATATAGTATTCAAAAGTTCGATATTGCATTTCTTAAGGGGGTATTGATAAAGCTGTTTACATGATTAATGGATTTGTAAGAATGTATACTGTATTTATCGGGGTAGCCTGTGATATTCCAAAGTTAATTTATATAAGTTTTTTTTTCTTCTTTTTTTTTCCCTGGCCTGGCTGTAAATACCATTTGACCACTGACCTACTCATTAAATTTGGGAAATTTATAAGTTCTTCTCGTTGTTTTTGGATTCAAAAGTAGCTTAAACAGAGGATCCCTGAACGTGATACATTTCAAATAAAAATCGACTAAAAAAAAAAAAAAATCGCTGCAGACTAAACGTACGAGAAATTTTCTATTTTTAAGGTAATGAGAAGGTGGTACAGCGCGTATATTGTCGTGATCCGCTAATGGATAAGCGACAACAAATAATAGTAACAACTAAATTGAACTCGTTAAGCGATGATACCCCGTGGCCGGTGAGTTGATGTACGTCGAGAATACAAATTAGGGAAAATAATTAATAATTCTAGTTGCAATAGTGTATAAAATTAATAGTTACCGGGAATAATAACAGAATCGGCAACAGTGAGACTAAGATGAAAAGAATTAATACGTTTGTTCTGGCTATTTCGTCGTGGTTTCGATCGGGGTTATTAGGCTACCCGTTAGCAACCGCTGCGATATCGGTCGTTTGTTTTAGAGCTATAAAAGACTTATTAAGTTAGTAGAAGCTGATTGCTCCTCGTTACAACGATTCCATTATAGAACTTATATTCACACTTCTGCGGAAGACTTATCGATACAATTGGTAAAATAAATAAGCAGAATGCAGCAATACGATCAGGTGCACTAATTGAATTTTGGTCACTGACGCTTAGAATTACGATTTGAACAACCAAGAGCGATTTCGCTGCAGCTGCGACAGCGGAATCGACGGCTTACGGGCACGATGAAGGCCCGTGCAGCAAACAGGTGAAAGTTAATTTATTTATTATTGTACACATTATTGAATTTTAATTCTCATTATATGTCGTATGGGGATATTAGTGAATGCTATGCGTCGAAACGGTAGTTAAATTCAGTTCGCAAAAAGCCAAATAAGTTGTAAACCGTTACCATCTCAGTTTTGCGTAGAAATTTTATATGTGCGTCAGTATATATTCGTTAATTTATATGCGTGTACGTGCGAGAATGATTGAGGGGCCCCGTTAGTCAAACAAATGAGTCGATTGTCGAATTCGACGCTAACATAATCGAATTATCGAAAGGGAATATTTTGCGTAAATTATTAAATACAAAGAGATTATTTAGTTATATTTTTTCTTCGATTTTTCTTTGTTCATTTATAGCTTTAGACTCTGTGTACGTTACAATTGCTGGCGAATGTACGTACGAAGTGCGATCATCCTCAAGAATAGTAGGATAAACGTGATGATCATAGTTGCCCGTGAAGAGTACAAAGCTGATCGAAGAGGGGAATAGACGTGATTTTTTGCGGAGGTCAGTCGTTTACAAGTAAGTCATGCCTCCGATGGATAAAAAACTAATATACCCTTGACTAATTTTTTTTCGGAAAGTAAAGAAACTGGCCTCCCTACACTCTCATTAGTGTCGTATTGTGGTCCTTAACTTTACAATCCCCAACACCCTATAGACGGTATAGGACTTACTTTACTTTTTATTTAACTATCCAAAATTAGTAGTACTGTATATCAATCGAATCTAGCGCGTTTATATCGCAAATCGCTCGCCTGAATGTAAATTATTCGCCAAAATCCTGTACGTCGAAATAAAGTACCGAAGTAGGTCAACAGCTATCCAACATCATTGTGACGCTTATCTGTTTTTTATATTATTTATATTTGTTGTTTGTTCGTCGAAAATTAGTTTCTGCGGTCGGCTGGCATCGAAAGATTTTTATACGGAAGAAAGAGAATTTCCAAAAATGAATAGCAATCATAGTAGTAATATCAAACATTAATCTACTAATAATTTTTGTCGAATTAGTACCGTAATCGTGAACTGGGTTTTTTAATACTACTAAAACAAACTTAGTGGAAATAATCAAGAAACAGTTTTCTATTCTGATAAGGGCTAAAGGAAATTTAAATTTTCAGCATAAACACCGAAACACAATTCTAAATTTACGTGACATTTATTAATTCTAATGTTAAAAATCTGGGAAATATTATCGGCGCTTTATTCACAGCGATGAAATCATATTCGACGAAGGGTGTTGTTAATTACTTCATTCGCATTGTATTCGTGAAGCGATTGAAACGGGTCGTCTAGGGTGAAAGTTTGTAAATTAAATGACGCTAAACATTGGGTAATATAGTTGAAGAGTAATCTAAATTTGCACCATAGTGTATATGTCATTATCACGCGGTTTCAATAAGATAGAGGCAGCTTCGAGCTAATATAACGAAAAATACGAACCATTGTACCTGCTTCAGAATACTCGAAAGACTAAAACAAGAAATAGAGAAGACCTTCTGTCTAGCTTCAGGTGCGGTTTTCACAAAAATCGATTGCCAGTATATGGGAAAACATCGCGCATTGACTATTCTGATCTACCAAAAAAACATTTAAATTACATAAACGTAAAAATTATGGGCCGAGAGTTTGCGATCGATTACCCTGCAAAGAACTTTGTGCCAAATCGTTTTTTCCAGAACCCTAACGATAAAAGTATCGCTGAAAAAGTTTAATTACCAGTAAAAAGTGCACTCCTCGCTGATGACCTGGTAACATTTCTAACATGCTTCGGACAAGGTGAGTAAATAATACAAGAAGCGATTAATAAAATTACACTAAAATTTAAAAGCGTTTCAGGGTGTAAATCTTTCTTCGAGGTTCTAGTAAATTATAATCCTATCGAAATCTTCAGACATGCTTTCGATAAGCTAACGTAGGAAAAATCTGGATCAATGAAATAGCGCATAATCAATTGAGAAAAAAAAAAAACCCTACATACACACCGTTCGTAACGCACGGTACGTATTCTAAATCCGATCAGAATATGACGCTATAGAGTTCCTCTGTTAGACACAATTAATCTCCTTTCAAAACTAGATGCATCGTTCAGCACCGTTCAACAAAATCTCTTTTGCGAAAGTGGCTTTCATCAATTTAACACAGCCACTTAGGCGACAACTTTAATCGAGCGAGCATGTAAGATTCAACTTTTAGGATCAGCCTAGCTAAACGTATTTTTATTAATATAACGGAACAATTTAACTTTTTGAAATTTCTCCCTACTAACGCTTCCGTTCACTCAGCACCTCGCTCACATAGACATGATAAATCACTGACAACTCTCCTCCATCGGCAGGAAATTCAGCTCATTTCGTCACTTCTTTTTCGCCGTCATCTATAATTTACTATTATTATAAACAAGCGTAACTTATTATTACATCGAAGTTGTCAGCGAGATAAATCGAACACGCTACCATATACAGATTACCATCCTTAGGCTTAGTCAATAACCACAATACTGCGCTACCTTCAGAATTATATATCCTGATCGTTTTGAATTTGTCACATGATAAACCCTACCGTTGTTGCCGTACGTATAACATCCAGAAAAGATTTAACCTTTGACTGCCGAACGCATAAACAGATTTCTACAAAATTCACTACTAAATGTCGTATTATTGCTATGGACTTTTAGATACGCGGGCATAAACATCATGGCTGATAATAAAGACATGCACCGAGTCCCCATTACTAAATATCAAAATTAGAAATGAAAAACTTCTTTTCTCGGCTACGTGCGCTACATGGATCAGTGATGAAATTCGTCATATTTCTGTTCAATGAAATCAAGCATTCGAAAATGAAAATTCCACCAGTGAGTAAGGAAGACTGTTCAGCGCTATGTCTACACACGCGGCTACATCTTTCATGCGATCTATACAGTGTTCCTGTTGCCATATTTCACCTTCTATCAGAATATCCCGCGACTCTCGACCTTTCGTTTGGTTTTTTCTATTTTTACCACTTGCAATAAATGGCTCAGGCCTTTCATCAAATTTCTATAAAATTATGTAAACAGATCAGTTGCGTTCTTCGAATCATGGTACGAAGGAAAAAAGAATTTCTAATATTTTCTGTTTTCTTTCGCGAGTAAATCGGTGAACATTACATTAGCATCCTATTCAAGATTGCACATTAACTTGTCAAGTAAGACCTCTCTCTTGGTAGTGTCCGAGTTATGTGGATATTTTGATCATTGATTAATAAATATTTCACCAACTAACATGAAAAATAGACGCTGAAATTTATATATATATATATGTATATATAAATATAAACTCGGCCACTTTGGCCTTGACCCCTCTTGCTTTCATTTCTGTCTCTTTCTCTTCTATACTTTGTATAAAATGATCAAAATTTACAACGTAATTCTTACTGGCATTAACACACAAAAAAAAAAAATAACATAACCATAAAAGTCCTTAACTTTCATTATATAAAATCAAGACATTTTTTCGTTACATTTTTCGTTACATTTTTCGTTACATATTTCATTACATAAAATTGTGACATTTTTTAAATAACAATAACAAAAATCCTATAAAATATAACAAACGTTACATAAAATTGGGACATTTTTCTGGGACATTTTTTTGGGACATTTTTTCGAATGGGGGGTAGCCTAAGAATTACGTTGTAATTAATAATTACGGATTCCTCGTTGAATATATAAAATTTAAATGCAAGATGTGACGGATTCGCCCCTTTTAAACTCAGAACAGTAAAAACACACATGAGCAATACGAAAACTTGCTATATTTTGCGACGCGAGTTACCCCTATCTTTTGCGCAGACACAGAACAAATTCACTAATTGACTACAGAAATTGTACTGACAGAAAATAAAAAAACAAAAATATGAATAAAATTACCCCATTAAAAAGGAAATATTTTTTTTTTGTTCACGACACGACTAGAAAGAGAAAACAATGAATATATAAAAATTTTGCGATGGTTTCGAGCCTAAGTACGATTTTCTTTCTTCGAAGAGAAGATTATTCACTCGATTTAACAGGGCCGATACGGTATCTACATGCACCGCAGTGCATGCCAGCCAAGTTAGTAAACCGCTTGAAACAGTATTACGTTATTCATTTTTTTTTTTGTGGTTTTATTGATGGCATTTTAATTTTCTTACTGCATTTATTACCTTACTCTCTGTTTTAACATACCATTACAGGCCTTTTATTTTTTTTTGCATAAATACAAATTTTTAATGAAAAAAAGGAAAAATTACCCAGTGTCCGAATATTTTTGTTACTCACTGTGTATCTTGTTACTTTAACTAAAAATGATAATAATTATAGAGGAAAAAACGAGAAAATGAAAGGCTCACATTTCAAAGTATTTGCCTGGACAATAATACGTATAGGTTTGCGGTTTTTTTTTAAACCCTATGCCGAATATATATATTTTTTTCCCGTTAGCCTACGATCTACTATCTGCTTTTATTCATTTAAAATTAGGAAAAATTTTTCTTTTTGTACACCTATTTTAAGATAATATAATTTTCAGTTGTCGATTTTTTTTTCAATTTCGTTTCTTTCGAAGAAACTGAATTTTTTTTACACAACATTTGAATCGCATCGGTTTCTCCCCCTACCGGAAAAAACACTTTTTTTTTTATTTTTGTCCTCGCGATACTGTTATTATTTTATCGCGTCCATGTGCGGAGTTTATTACTATTATTATTATTATTATTATTATTATTATTATGCGGAGTTTGTTATTACTATTATTATCAAATTTCGACGTTTCCCACGAAACAACCTTGCCAATTTCCCGTGACTTATCTAGTACAAGTGCAACTGATTGCGGCTGGATGGAAAAAAAGTAAATGAGCTACCTTAATTCGCTTCTGCAATTTATTTGTGTTATCCAGCTATTTGCAATATGTATCATTAAGAATAAAAAGCCATGTCGTGGGCAAAAGTTTCTGCCCATTGCGGTCCTGGCCAATCTGCCCATATTGTGTGGACTACGTAAAAATTGTATTGTTCCGTCGTCCCATCTTAAATATTGTCTATCCTTCTTTCTTTTTCTTTTCATGTACCACACCTGTGTCATTCCTTAACCTTTATACCGGACAACAAAATTTATTATATACTTTGATTTTCCCTGATATTATCTCTGCATTTAATATTTAGGATAAATCTATCGCGTTTCGGATACTCTTAATTACCGTTTCATTCGTTTTTACTAACTTTTATTTTATGGGTTATGAAAATTATGAACTGACAAGCCGATTTCTGTATATTAATTTATACATCACCCCTTTCTATCCGCAGATCTTATTTGGGCTATCGTTTTCTTGCTGAGCGTCTTCCATCCACGTCCTCTACTGTTATCTCATCTTTCCATTTCTAGGAACTGGCGTTTCGCACCTAGAAAACCCCTATCTTATCGGCTCAGTTCGTTTTGTCCTTACATAATATCTTTTGTCAATCTCCCTTACTTCTCTTTTAATTTCGCCGATCTCTGACATTCTCCAAATATGTTTATTGTACCTACGCTCTCCAAGTTTCTTCCGCAAGCCCCAATGAGACAAGAATTCCGCAGTATTATCAATTCTAAATTTCCGTCGCATGCAACCGAACGTATTAATGACTATTTAAATTCTACGTTCCATTATTTTCATTTCCTCCGATCACCTTTCCTCTAAATTCTTGACCATATCTAACTCCATGACCGCCCTTCAATTCATTCTCCCCTACACCTGTTCATTCCTGTGATTTTATCATATTCCGCATACGCTCACACGTTCTTTCTTCCCTTCATTCCATTTATATTGATATTTACTGAGGGTTCTTATTCATTCGGACATCTTCGATAATGAAGTGGCGGACTCCTTGACTCGGGTTGTTACCTCTTATCACCTGTTCTTTAAAAATTTAAAAAAGTCCCATCGTTTAATCTCCTTCCGCTGTGCAAAAGTTTTCATCACAGACTTTGATATCGGATGTATACGTCTTTCTCTAACAATTGTTCTTTTTATCCGTCTATTCAACCTCTAGTCTTCCTGACAATCCGTAGTTTTTCACTTCGTTCTTCTGTTGTTATCTCCGTTATTCGTCTGCGCTCTTAAGCCATACTTTATTATCTTTCTCTCGTTTTCGTTTTTCATTAGTTGCCTCTCCGTATTGCCCTCTCGAACGAAGAGCATGTTTTCGATGCTGATCATGTGTTTATTAAGCGTTTATCTTTCTCTATTAAGTGTTCCGCTTTCTATTGCAGCTTGCTGCGAATTGGTCTTTCTACTCCATATTGCGCCTCTTATATCCTATCTTTTCCCTCTCCGCACATTGTTCCTATTATTTATTCCTTTCTCCTAACAACATTTGAGTATGAAGGTGTATAATTGACTCCTTCCTAATCTAATTGTTTCTAAGTAAAGGTCCCCCCGGTTGACGGGTCCAAAAAATTTAAAAAAAAAAAAAAAAGACGACAACGAGTTTTACATATTTCATATGTGTACCTTTTTCGGTTTCCGCTACGAACATTTGCACATCTTTTTCTTCCCCCTTTTCTTTCTATCTCTCTCTTCATCAGCGATCGCAATCTCAGTGTATTAGTTTCTAACTCTAATCAAAATTCCCGAGTTTGACAAAGTGAAAAGTGTACCGTGGGTTCGTAGATATATTCGACGTAACGAATTATATAAAAAGAAATTTCCGTACGAATAAACCGATTACAATCAACCAACGGTAAACTTTCACATACGAGATGAAATACGAAATATGAACAAATCAGTCGAAAAAAGTATTCGCTAACAAGCACACTAGATGTGTTTATGTCGTGTCTCTACAATTTCTGAGCGAATTGGTCATGTAAAAGCAGATACCACCAACTAGACATTTTTTCGGACTTATCAAGACTAATTCGCAATTTTTCTCTTACATTATAATTAAAAACGACCGAAATAATAAAATTCGTTCGATTGTTAATAAACCTTCGACGGTGCCCTACAGCGCTGTCGCAATAGTGACGAATTAATTCGATTTCGCCCGTAATCGAGAGCCGCGACGCATGAAGCGAAATTAAGAAAGGTAATTCGGTCGGCAAACGAGCGGCGATCGCTTTTGTGATCGAAAAGACGTGCTGTCGTTATGGCAACGTGGTTTATGTGCGCTATCGGAATATAGAGGGGAAAAAACATCAAACTGGCTAATAATAATAAATAAATATTGCCCCTGTCGATTTCCCGTTAACGACAAATTTCTAATAAAATTTTACCGAGCCCGGAACAGAGCGACTAGAGAAAACTGAACCCTAATTAATTGTAAATCTTTCCCAAAGCGGTCATTAAACCGCATCGATGAAAAATGGAATGAGCTCGATTCCAACAGTTGCGTCATGGGATCGTGCGGCAATAGCCGAGTATAATTTTTGCAACCGGTATAAGTCCTGTTAGAAATTAACGCGATGATAGCCGGCGAATAAGTCAGAATAAATGTTAACACAATCCGACATTTATGGGGAATATAATTCGACGAGTGAACTAGTTCAGATCGGAATACGATAAAATTAATATTTTGCGCACAATTCGCGAGTAAAATATTCTTTGAAACAATTTATTATTGCGAACCTTAACTTCACATTCTCGGACACCATGTCACTGTTCCTTTTGTTTCAAAACTTTAGAATAATCGATTATTTTGGGCGAGTCAGAGAGTACAGGAAGAAAAAAAACACTCGAGAATGGTATACTAAAATCACTTTAAAATTCATAACACGCCGCTAAATAGTAGCCGGTTAGATTTGAAACATGCAAAAAAATTCAAAAAATTTTTTTTGTCACACAAAACTTTAACGGTAATCAATTTAACGTAGAAAATCGGCAAAAAGAAAGTAAATTTTTTCGGACGGAATAACGAAGTTTGAAGAGCTCCAAAATACACTTGAAAATGGATGTGTACAGGTATATACATACAGATGATAATATTATAACTTCATCCAAACCGTAAGATTTGAAAAAAAACTCGGACCACGCCGGAAGATCGATAATTGTCTCGCCCTGCATAGGAGCAAGAGTTCCGCATTTGAAATACGAAAATCTTTGAAAAACTTTGAAAAGTGCGCGGACAAGATACAACGGGATCTGCCCAATAACGATCGATGCGACTAAGTTCAGTACCACGACCATATTCTTCTTTGTATATCCTCTTGTACATGAAATAGCGAGATCACGCTCAGCTGAGTTTTTTTGCGCTTTAATTTAATTAACATAAAATGTTCGTACCTACGTTCGGTCAATTCTTAATATTATAATGCGGCAAAGTGGAGTTTGAAAGGAGCAAGTTTCGGGAAAATTTCGATTTCAATTATTTTTTCTCGATATTAAAACGATTCGTCCGTTTGGCGTCCCTGTTCCGGAAAAGCCACGTAACGAATCGGTAATTTTTTACCAGGTCACTGGATCGCGGAGCCACTAAAGTAAATTCGTATTTATTTTTTTTCTTTGCTCCGTTCCGGGCGCCAGTGGAGCACGACTTCACACCATCGCGTCTTTACTTCTTTTCTTTTTTTTTTTAGTTTAAATCGGAATAAACTTGTTTTTCATTTATTCTTTTATTTGATATTCGTAACAACAACTTTTTTACGAGAATAAAATAACGACTGTAAAATTAACACGTATCATATAGATCAGCTTAATTCAAAACGTCGACTATTCACAAAATTAATCCGTACCTGCACGGAAAGATAAAAGCGAAAAGACTCATTCTTATCAGAGATAAGAATAGTATATTGTAACTTGCCTCAACTCAACTCTGCTGACCACCACCGGGGAGCGGAGCCATACGCACCTGACGAGGACACACCACTAGCCACAACCACAAAGACACTCACACGGCCACTACCCCATCACGCGCCGAAAATCAATCAGCGGATGATGCAGTTAGCCCCGCGCTATCATCTTTAAGGACGATGATAGCGGTAATTCGACGATTCTCGTGAAAAACCAAAAAAGAACAAAATGACATCGAACCGAAGAAATAATTTCAAATTCGAGCATCGCCGCAATATCACGGCATAAAGAACGAATCCGTATCAATATATATATATATATGCAATAAGTTCGCAGTCTCGGTTGTGAATTGTCCTACAATTCAGGAGCAAATTTATCGAAACTGCTGAGAAATTGGTCATTTTTATCATCTGTAGCATTCGACTTCAGTCTTAAAAAACGGCATACGAATTTATACAGGTTTAAAGCAAGATTTCAGAGATCAACAATCAGATGCAAATAGATAATTTCCAGTTAATTTTTGAAAGTTTTCGTTTAAACTATAAGACGGTGTTTAAATTAATAATAAAATGTTGACCGGTAACTTTTAATCAATTTCAAAAATGCGTTCTTTATTAGAATGCTTTGTCGATTGTTTATAATTTATAGTTTATGGCAAGGTGACAAATCAAACACGTTCCTATTGCGGAGTAATCAGTATTTCCGTTTAAAACTTGGGGGCGTACAAGAAAAATTGTAAACAAATTGTAAAATAAAATACACACACCGAATAAAATTATTTTTTCGAATTTTTCGAATTTTTTTTGAATTGCAATAATATTTCCCAAAAGTTTTTCTTCATACACCTACGTTTGAAATATATTTCGTTTCATTTTAGCTTCTACATAGTGAAAATACCATTTACGATAACATACCTTACTTCGCTACTTTTCATCCGAACAAACAGTTATATATTAAACGGTTACAGATTATAATGTTCATTTTTGTAACGTGCAGAATTTTATACTTATTAAATATGTTCTTAATATTTCACGTTTAATATCATCATCGAGTAAATGAATTTTTCAATGTTTTTTTTTTTTTTTTTTGGTGGGTGCGGGGTCGTTTTAAATTTCATATTCAGTGTATTCTTAACGGGATTTTTTTAGAGTCGGGGTAATCGGTTGTCAAACGCTATGCATTCATCGAACGAGAGTTTTAATTATACGAGCGCGCTCAGCCGGTATTTAAATGTTTATAAACATTACAGTTGTTTCTCATAGAAGACCATCAAACATTATCCAGTTTTCCGATATTTAAAATATACGAAAATGAAATATCCCCTACTAAGGAAAATTCGTGTATAAAGAAAACAAATTTATTCGCAACCGAATCGATCATTCAATCGCAAATATAATAATAATTCTTTTGAAACTAGTGACAATGTTTTCAAAGTCGATAGTCAATTTCTGATTATAGAAAAAAAATTAGTGCAGTTTTAAGCTCCTAAAAAATTGATATTTGAAACCAAAAATTTAAATAATTTCGATTTTCAAAATTACGGATTGTTAAATTTCTTTTCAATAAACCATCAGTCGTAACATGTAATTTTCAGAAGAGCACTTATCGAGAAGATACACTATGTAATAAGTTATAAACAGGTCTTTATAATAATTATTAAAAACAATTAAAAATATAGTACAATAAAGTGCTCGTCGCCAGCTCACTTCGGAAACATTGTCGACGAACGGCAATTACGGTTCAACTCGATTTTCGTACGTTTTTTTTATATTTTGCAGTTGTAAAATTTCTGCCGACAATTAAAACTCGGAGATTGGTATATCTTTTTGTAAACTTCGAAAATGCGCATATTTACCCGTTTTTTACCGTAAAGAGCTAAAGCGGAAGCTCATTTAGCTGATGAGAAAAACTGAGGGGTGTTGTTGGCCGATAACAACACACCAATAAATACCGTTAAGTTTAATGATGCAGTTACATCTTGCAGACCACCAGCAGCTCGCCCAGAACCAAAGTGTCCCAGGCAAGAATAATATTCTTTGAATATTATGACTCGGGGTGAGTAGGTGAGTCTCCAGCGTCTTAAAACTGGAAAAATCGGCTTAGGGAGTAAACCCTAACAGAAAATCCGGCGGAAGGCAAGTGGGAAATCACCGTCGCACTATTCCCTAGAATTGTTGTCATGGAGAGAAACATAAAAAAGGCCCCGAGTTCTGAGCGCTCCTTCAATGGGAGCAGGGGTGCGAAGAAACTCCCAGCTCGAAATGGCAAAAATTTTAAAAATTGGTACATGAAACGTACGCACCACCCTCTATATGATGAAGCTGGTAAAATTAATAATGTAATTCAAGAAATGAAGAGATTACAAATATCAATTCTTGAAATAGGTGAGACACATTGGGGCTAGGCTCAGGAAGTTTTAAGGTAGATGACTGTATATTACTCAGGAGCAGAAAATGAATCTCACCAATACGGTGTAGCCATAGTATGTAACAGCCCTCTGGCAGAGCAGTAATATCACACATATTCCATTGTCAGAAAAGGCAATGTTGATGCGATTTGAAGCCGATCCATTCAATATCAATATAATTCAAGGATATGCACCAACAGCAGATAGAGACAAAAACGGAAGTGGAAGAATTTTATAAACTTTTAAACGCGCTATTAAAAACATGTAAGAACCATGATGTAAACCGAGTGATTGGTGACATGAACGCCAAGGTAGGCAAATGTCCAACTGGATTAATCACAGGACAGTATGGATTAGGCGAGAGAAATAATCGCGGAAAGCGATTAATTCAGTACTGCCAAGAGAAAAGACTGATAATTATGAACACATGGTTTCAACTACCTAACAGGAGATTACATACTTGGAAGGCTCCCACGGATAATTCAGATGTAATAAGAATTGACTATATTACGATTAATGAAAGATTTAGAAATGCCATAAAAGCAGTCAAAACGTTTCCGAGCGCAGATGCCAAAATTCCGATCATATAATCTCGGCTGCAAAAATTCAAATACGCCTAACAAAAACTAAAAACGTTAAGAAACAATTCGTAAACATGCTGAAATTAGAACAAGCAGAAATCAAAGTGAAATGGAGTACGGATATTATTAAAAAGGAAATGCAAAATATTACGTAATTAGATATGGAGGATGTGGAGAAAGGCTACTACATAGAATCTAGTATAGTATTACAAAAGCAGAAACTGTTCTCGGAAGTAGTATTCGGAAAACGGAAAAAAATCCTTGGATAACGCAGGAAATACTGAATCTAATTGACGAAAGGAGGAAATATAAAAACTAGAAGCCTTCGAAATGTGATGCTACCGAAGAATGCTTAAGATCTCGTGGACGGAAAAGATAAAAAATTCAGAAGTAAAAATCGGTAACTAGTGAATACAATAAAAAGGGAGAAAACTAGAATACGCGGGACATTATAATACGTGGCCCTAAATATCAGCTATTGAGGACAATATTTTACTTGGGCAGATCGAAGAAAAAAGATGGATTCGTAGGAAGAATACGACATGGTTTGAAAACATAAAAAATCGGACAAACCATTCATACAGCCAGGAATCAGGAAAAATGGAAAAAAATCATCTTCATATCAACAAAAGTTCGATGAGAATATGGCACCTTAAAGAAGAAAAAAGAGTTGCATGTAAGAGCAGATAGACGTTCTCTCCCTTTATTCGGAAATTATTATTTTGAAAAATACGAAATAAATTATTAAAAAGGTTATTTCTTGAATGTAGCTTAATTTGCGGTTTTTATGTATTTTTTAAATTTTCAAAAAAAAAAAAAAAAAAAATCCCGTCCGGTTCAGAACGAGTGAGCAGTTTCACTACCACTTATGGAAGTATAATGTGACTCTTTCACAAAAACATTTTTTTTTGATATCAGACAATTTTTAATAGTAAATTTTTAGATACATAAAATGTATAGCCTATTATGACGTTAGTTTTTTATTTCTTTTCTTTTTTCCCAATAATATACACTTCCTTGATATACACTTGCGTTTTCTTTTTTAACTTTCTTCAGATTAAATCTCGTCTCATTCCAGATTCAAGTGATTTTCTGTTTGACCTTGGCTGAAATAATTCGGTGCGAAAGATGCATCTGGTTGAAAGTGATTCAAGAAGAAAGCTACCAGTCCGCAACATTTTCCTCGGATGCATTTAACAATACGTTACGGAATGATTAATTCCACAACATACAATGCCTTATTTGTAATACTTCAATTTACTAATACATATACACATATACATATATGTGTAGAGATATATTTGGCTAAATCATCTCGAAGTGTTTACTTTTACAGCAACAATGTGTTCATATATATTTGTGTACGTTGTGAAGAACTCCGTACAGGATTCGTATTCACACGCCGTAAACGACTCTAAAAATGTAATAAACATTCGCGAAAATGTCAAAAATAATTAAACAATAATATACGTCCGTACTTTGAGCATTAACCTGCCGTAAATAAAACTTTTGAAAGTTTCAGTGTGCGCTAGCGGAATATCATACCGGAACCGAACACACAATTAAAGAACCAACTTCGCCACAGCAGCTGGATAAATATTATGATCGGTGATTTTTCTTATCAATGACGCGTTTTATTTATTTTTGTAGCGATACTTCTTGTGTGCTTCCAGGGTACATCGATTAAAACTTATCTTTTTTGCCTGATTCACGGCTAGGGCCTTGAATTGTCTGATCTGAGTCGTATCGCTCGATTCCGAGCGTCGTGACTACCTATTGGTACACATTCCTAGTTATACAGAATAGGCAGCGCTCATGGCAATTGCTATACGCAACGCGAGTGTACGCACGCAATATACAAGTGCAGTCCCGCGTGTGTCTGCTGTGTGTACTGAACTAGCGCGCATATGATGGTATACGTGGTGGTTTGCCATTGCCTACCACGTGATTATTAGTAGAGTATTTAATTTATTTTATTAATTCTTGTAATAAGTTCGTCGTCGCTCGGGTCGAACCCGTGACCGCCGTAACGGAAGTCAAGCAGCAACTAGGCTATCGCGACGACTTTGAATAGCATGTGCCAAATCTACTGATATCTTCACAAAAAGAGAAGAAGCGATCGTTTCTTCCCCATTTCGAAAACTTCACAAATCAAGATCACATCAAAGAAGCTAGCGAGTGCGTCACTATCAAAAATAATTATATCTCAGTCCCGCGTGTGTCCGAAAGGTTTCTACTTCGGCTCCGTTACCACTCTGAATAAACCATGGACAATCGTGGAAAAGTCGAAAGGAAAAATCAGACACTAGAAGGGAACCCATCAAAGCAAACAAACGATTAGTAACGTTACCAAGCACGTTATACGAGCTGATAATATGGCGTTAAAATTACACCTATGTGTGAATTCCATTTCAGTTGGCCATATAAAGAGCCGTCGCTACAACACATACTGAGTTTCGGACGTGCGGTAAAATTCGATCCGGACAAACACCGATAGAGGAGTACCGAATTCTATCGCTAGTAATTACGACGGCGAAGAATTTAGTATGCGACATACCTGCGCTTCGTGCGCAAAGAAGCAGGTGACGCGATTAAAAAATGTCCTAACAAGAACTAGTAGCATAAACTCGTCGGAGAAGTTGCGAATCAAAAAAAAAAAAAAAGTACCAAAAAATCAACAAATCGAAAGAACAAATTGGACCGGAAAATCATGTAAATCCGTCAAAGTTGATTCTCGAAAAGAAATCTCAGCGCAAACTGAGCTGATAGAAACTCCAACCCACTCGCTTTAAGTACATTATTCTAAAATATAAAAATTACCTTTTAATTCCTATTTTCAGCTTTTGGTACATTTTTATTAAATTTTTTTTCGGGGAAATCATGAAATGTTTTTTTTCCATTTTTAAGAAACAATTTTATTTCCCAATTTTTTCTGTAAATATCTTTCAATCAGACCAATCAAAAATGCCGCTACCTTCTGCATTCAATAACACTGTCGAGAGTATTATAACGGAAAACTTCGATCGATGATAAGCTCGATGATATAAGCTCGGTGATAATGCTGCGGGGGTTTTAAATTCGCGTTACTTTTATTCGAATCTACTTGCCCACGGGGAAAGCTAGCGTCGATAAAACTCGTAAGAGTTATTCGTGACCAGGTTTAATTTTAAAATTTTAAGGGCGATCATCCGTCGCGGGACAGGGGTAAAAGTTACACGTGTCATTAAGAAGTAATATTTCATTCAGCGACGATCGGGGTGTAAATCACGCTAAGAGGATTTCAATTATCTTTATTTGAACCTACACATTTGCGCAAGCTGACATTAATGATATTTTAAGTCATTGTCGCCCTATAATTTTAAAATTTAGTCGCTTTACCCAACGATGAAAAAACTCTGATTAAAAAAAAAAAAAAAAGAAACTCTCCAGCTCCTACAGGACAGACTGTGTGTACCTTTTTGCCCATTTCTTACTGAATTTCGGTGAAAAATCTTCACTTTCCTGTGTACGGTTTAAAAAACGTTTTTTTTCTTTTTTTGTCCCCAATGAGAACACCTCTTTTTTCATGTCATTCAATAAATAGTCGATAAATACACTCAAATTGTGTCACCCCCGTCGTTACACTTCCAAATGGATCATTAAAATCAGTCTAAATATTAGGCAAGGGGGCAGACATAAAAAACGAAAGAAACATAACATCCTCCTTTTTTTTTCAAAGTCGGCAAAAAATAAACCATACCGTTAATAACAAATTCCGATGGCGAAACAGAGCAGCAATAAAAAAAAACAAAAAACGAACAGATGTATACTGCTTCGGTGTATCCTGTTGCGTGGTTTAGGGAAAAATTCTTCGCCTAACAACAGCCGGTAAAGAGAGAATTGCTTCAATCGAGCGAACATAATTAATGTATTAATAAAAATGTTATTTTACTTAAAATGCAATTAAGCGGTCGGACGGCGGATGTTTCGGAAATAGCGGAACATGTAGTTGACCAAAGTTACCAGCCTCGTGGGTAATCATCCGGAAAAGGGAAAAGCACATCGTTAGAGAACTTTTGAAATTATACTTTTTGACAGCTGTCCAACGTTATTTTTCAAACGCTGCGTGCATCTACGTATGCGCGCCGTGTCCCCTTACACATACGTAACTGAAAGCGGCCGCTATGCGAACAGGAACGAGCGACGAATAGAGATGTTGTTTTGAAAGCGACCCTGTGTTACCGAGTCGGTGACCTGTAAACAAAGTACATTTTTTCCCCAAAACTATATTAGATTTATACTTCTGCAGTCTGTGTCCGGTCTGTGTTGCGCGCATGTACCTCTTCCGACTCTTACCGACTGCTCATTATTGCAACGAGTAAGGTTCTTTCCCGAGTTACCACAACATCGTCAGCGACGCAACTGCACGCCGCTATTCACGCGGACGAGAAAGGTCGCATTTTCTATTTTCCGGTCTTTCTGGCTCTGCCGAATGTATTCGCTTAGGAGATTTAAATTTTTTTACCTCGACACTAGATGCATTTTCAGCGGCTGACGGCCGCAAATTAAAAGCCTCGCTCAAGGAGAACTGCATGGTACGAACTGAACGGTTCGACTTCTTCTCCGCTCGCAATGATGCCTGGCAGGTATAATTCACCTTCGACATAAGGTATCCCTGCGCACTGGAAAGAGTTTATATAGTTCTTCATCTTGCTCGGCCTCGATGAATTTAACAATCTTCTTCTGTCCTTCGGTGTCCAATCATCCAATTCGTCAATCTCCGCCCGCCATAGTCCTCAAATGTCGGTGTAAAATTAATTATTTCTAAAACGTCACTATCGTCATCTATCATTATTTTTTCTAGTCTGATCGAGTTTAATAGTTCGGTAAGTAAACGTTTAGTCGCGTTTTTTCTTTGGTTTTTTTTTAAAAAGCTTATAGTTAAAAATTTGAAATATCCGAGGTTTAAAACAACTCAAGGTGTCACAGCTTAACCATCTGGACATCAACAATCGCGAGCGTTAACTTGCAAGATGCGTCACGTAGTTTATATTTCGGGGAGTCAAAGTTGACGATAGCATGAAAAATCAGAGCTTCCTATTAACGCGTTCGGCTTAACATTTGAAAATTCTCATTTGACTCCTTCGCTCTATCTCTTCTCTGCGGATACCGCCAAAAAAAATGGTGAAGTATTCCCCAACTGATTAAAGAATTCCCGAATATCCGCTAAATAAATAATTGCACGCATATTCCCAGATAAAGCATATTTATCGTCGTAATTATTTTGTTTCTCAAAAAGTTTATATTTCAATTAATTTGTAACATGAACAGAATAATAGAAACTATGCATAGATAATTGCTAATGTATAGAGGTATATAAATCGGCGTACGCAAGCACACCAACTATATGCACATACTCACAAAGTATGTACATAATATAACAGGGGATTGGTCTCTTGTTCCTTCGGACTTTAAATTATTTTAATTTTTAAATTTTCATAAAAAGACTGCAGCGTTCGCATATATTTATTTAAAAAAAAAAAAATAATAGTAAGTACGTGAATACGTCAATTGAAAAAGTGAAATTTAGATTAAAATATCTGAAAAATTAAAACCACTACAGGATAACTTATGCGAGAGGAATATTAAATTATTTTTATCGTAAGATATTAACAATATTTATTTGTTTAAATGCAATGATGAAAATCGATTTTTTTATTATAATCTAAGCAATAATATATATTAAGTCACTGTTGACCATCGCTCTAATCATTTCAGAATTTGTACGCGCTTAAATTATTTTTCAAAATTTGAGTCTATGAAAAATTTTGAAGGTCCCGTATTTTTCCTATATTCTAGTGATTGAAATACATTATTTAAATAAAAGAGTATCGCTCCAGCTAGCGTGGAAAAAGCTGTGCTTTTTTTTTTTTTTTTAGTTTCCAGTCTTACCGCTTTAAGCGTGTATTTTTCCAAATTTTGATCGCTAAATATCAAAATTTCTCGAATTTTATATTTTCCTCGTATTCCGGAGACCTTAGTGTGCAGGTTAAAAAGAAAAGCAATATACACCATAACTCATATAGAACCGGCTGCGGAATTTTTAAAAAAAATTTTTCTTAAAACTTAATTTTCACGAAATTTGCACACTTTAATTTTAAAATTTTCCAACTCTTGTAGAATTTGTTCTTTTTTCGTCTTGACACGCGTTCTCCAATTCAGCCTTGAATCTAATGTGCACACCGAGGTATTTAGTGGAGTTTCTGATCTCGGAATAGGAGATTAAGATATATAGATAGGTTTTTTTGTACCCATTTTTCTTGATTAATCTTGATTTTCCAAAATCATCCATTTGCTAAGTTTTTCTACTTCGTATTAGAAGTGAGTCGTGAGTCGCCAGCTGACAAGATGGCTGTTTCACATGCAAAAGTCATCGTATCTCAGCTGTTGTTGGAATGTCACCTGTATACAATAAAGTACAGATGCAGTCTCCTACGACCCTACCATTTGTGGAACACCAGCCTATATTGCATGAAGACTTCGCTTCTTTTTAAGAAACTCTGAAGAATCTATCAGAGATAAATAATTCAAGAAGTTGGCACATATAAATAGACGGTTCCTTCGTGCCGGACTCGATCGAAAGCTTGCGACATATGTCTAGAAAACCCGCCAGACATAATTTTTTTTTTCGTCAAGAGTCGTTTCAGTTAGCTTAATTATATGTGCACTTGGTCAATCGTAAAGTGCTGGTTGTCGATGATCTGATATCTTGAGTAAGGTCTTGAGCCGGTTAAGGGGTGTAATTTCTCGAATAATTTTAATATGGCGGATTACGAACACGGTGATATGTGCGATTTTGAACATTTTGGTATGTATCTCATTTGGAAACAAGTATTTATATTAAAGAGATATTCCGCGGTAATTCTCTAAGCGCTCCGGGTGAAATTTCATCGATTCCAGGAACTTTTTGCGATTCAATTACTAACTCTTGTGCAACTTCAAGAGGAGTCGCTAGTTTTATTTGTTGGAAAGGTTGTGGTAGCTTTTTGTCATATCGATCTGAGAATTTATTTATATCGCGGGTTGTAAAGACTGAAGCTAAATAGGAAGCAAACGGTTCTCAGTTTTACTCTTGTCGTCGCCGATCCACTATCCTTGTTCGTCCTTGAGAGAAGGAATTTTAATTAATAGGCGTTTGAAGCGCCCAGTTGCACGCTACAGTGAATAATTTCTGTTCGCTTCGGGACTTCAATTTTCTAAATAGTTTACGACGCTTTCTTGTTTGAAATCCTTGATTAGCCTATTAACTTCGATGCTAAATGATTAAAGTTTGTTTTGTCCAATGGATGCCGGGAACGTTATCATATTTTCCGTGCGCGTCTCGGCTATTTTATTGGTTTCCTGACTTCGATAGAAAACAGTACTTGAAGGAGGTTCTCTTTAAGAGCAGATGTGACCTGGCTAGCAACACTTCGTACCAAGTTGATGAAATCCTGCATGTTCCAGTTCACTCGTATAGATTTAAGCCTGGATTTAAGCTTGATTAAAGCGTCTAGACCCTCTCTACATTTATTTCAATCAGTATACTTAATAGTCAGAGTTAACGGATTTTTTTTTTTTTTTTTGCAATTGCCACAGAATATAGTCTCATAAGTACCGGAAGGTGATCTAATGGTGAGTCTATAATTCCTTTTACTTGCACGCAACTGGCAGCGATTCCTGTAGTAATGAAAAAGTTAAGAAGATCGGGGGATTCTTCGCACTATTTGTTGGCAAATGGGTTTCCGTGATGAAAAGAATTTGCACGAACGTATACTCGTATATTGATAGTGTTTGGAGAAGTTCAGCATCTTTTTTTTTGGTCTAGTCAAACGTGACCCCCGTATGGTGTTTTTTACATTGAGGGGTAACACCACTCTAGCGATCTAAAAAAAGACCTAGCTTTGACAATTTATTTTGGGAGTATCGAAAAAGGAATAGGATTTCTTTTTAGAGTAAACATGTATTAAAATATGAAAAAAAAAAAAAATCCTAATTTTTTGATACAAAATGGCGGCGACACAAGGACCAATTGTATATTATTTTTATAACCCTAAAGTATAGTTTAAGCCAAAAAAAAAAATCGATTTTTTCAAAATTCCAGGAAGTAGCGTTACCCCTTAAAGTCGCCTACAATAGTCGTAAATTCTGATAAAACTCTTTGTTGTAAAGTGTAAATGCGACGTCGACAAGATTTGTGTTGAGAAGAGCTACGAATTCTTGAGCCCTTTAACTCAAGCCATTGGTATTTCAGATTAGTATTCGAAATGAGGAGTCAATCATTTTACTTTTTTTCCCTCGGCTTTTTGTGTGCTGGCTCAGATATTTTGTTTCCAGCTGAGTAACACATATTTTTAGCTGTTTAAAATATTAATTTGGAGTAGTAATTCTTATTTGATTTTTATTCGTGCTATTAACTTTTTAGCTGAAACTTATTAACTCTATACATACATATAAATAAATCACTTCTTAGCAATTCTATAAAAATCCTGGAGAGTTTTTATTCTTTTTTTTTAAATTATAATGATAGTCGTGATCCTAAATTATTTTCAGATTTTCTTAATCTCTCTACCGAAACGACGTGGGAATGAATAAAGAATATTATACTTATTAGAGGGTATTTTCGTTAGGAAACCATTTTGGGACACTAGCAGAAGACCAATATAATGATCGTCATAATCGCTTTGTTTTGGATAAATGTTTTTTTTTTTTTATTATTTTTTTTTTTTTTTGGGTTCGTCATAAAGACATTGGCCCAAGAAGAGGGAGAAGAATGAGAAGCGGAATCAGATGTTTATGCGATCAGATATGGAAGATAGGAAAGACTCAAGTGCTGGAATGACCGAGGGTGATGGCAAGGAGAGGACAAAAGCTGCGCAATACGGAGTTGGAAGACCAATTGACAAAAGAGAAGAGTAAAAGGAAGAACGTTCGGAAGCGATATAGGTGCACTCAAACAAAATGTGATTAGCGTCACCTATAAAGTTGTGAGAGGAAGGGTGTAGGAGACAGTGAGGAGAGGGGACCAGAGAAAAGCGAAATAGGGAAGCAGGAAGCAAACTGTGCCCAAAGCGTAGGCGACAGATTGCAGAGAGAGTTGAACGCCGTATGGAGGGAAAATTGAAAAACCATGGATAAGACGGTAGATTAGGCTGGATAAAGAGATAGAAGGAATCCGGATTTGAGAATGAGGAGGAATACGAATTTAACCATAGTTTGGAATGAGCTGAAGTGGAGAGGAGATTAATATTATGAGATGAAAAGACACTGAGGAATTCACCGGTAGAAGAGGATGAACGAGCTAGTGTATCGGCCGACTCGTTACCCTCGATTCCAGAATGGCCTTGAATCCACAGTAGGTTAATTTTGGATGGAGTGAGAAAGGAAAATGTTGTGAATAAGAGAGCGTATTAGAAGGATTATGTAATCAACAGAGGAAGAAGGAAAAGAAGAGGAGATGGCTTGAAGGACACTGTGGGAATCCGATATAATAAGGACTTTATGCGAAACTAGGGAAGAAGCAACAAAAAGGACGGCACGCAGGATGGCAGTAGACTCGGCATAGAACACTGAACAAAAGGAAGGAAGTTTGAAGGTTTCGAAATAATTTGAGGAAGGACAAAAGAAGGCCAAGCCAACTCCATTGGGTCCTTTGGAACCGTCAGTGAAGATCGCAAAATGATTAGGGAAAAGAGAGCCAACGATGTTTAAGAATTCTGATTGGACAACATGATGAAGGAGAGGTTTGGTAGGGCAAGTTAGAAATAAACAATTAATAGGATGTAGGTGTGTGGAAAAATTGGAAGAAAAGTATGGCAACTTGTCGTATGAATAAATATAAGGAGAAAACTGAGAGAGTCGGGTGGAAATGAGAGATAGTATTGGCGTTTTGTTGGTGGCAAATCGCCAGTTGCGGTGGATATAAGGATAGGAATTAACAAGGGAAGAAGAAGAAATAGGAAGACGTTTGATTAAAAAGCGGTAACCCAGATAGGACCTTCGAACGAAAAGAGGAGGGATGAGTGATTCGGCATGTAGAGCGGGGATAGGAGTAGACTTTCTAGTTCCCAGACAGAGACGAAGACAAACATTTTGAACACGATCTAGTTTGGAGAGCAAGGATCTGGAGGAATTTCCATATATAAAACAACAATAATCAAGGATAGAACGAATAAAGGATTTGTAGAACATTAGTAGAATGCATGGATCTCCACCCCAATCAGTATGGGAAAGAGACTTTATCAGGTTGAGCCGTTTGAGGGAAGCCAGATAAAGATGGTTGATGTGATTATGGAACGAAAGGCGACTGTCTAGAAAAATACCTAAATAACGGAAAGAGGAAGAAAGAGGGATCGCAACGTTATTGATGACGAGGCTAATTAGGGAGGGGTCAAAAGGACGGAGAGTAAAAACAACAACAGAGGATTTAACGGATGAAATTGAAAGATGTATATTTGATAGAGAATTTTCTAATGATGTTAAAGAATTTTGGAGCTGGGAGCTGGCGACCGAAATATTACGATGAGAGGAGTAAATGAGGATATCATCGGCGTAAAAAAGAGAAGGTGAACTTAGAGAAATGGAAGCAATATTGATAAAATAGATGTTGAACAGTGTTGGACTAAGACAGGAACCTTGCGGCAATCCGTGGAATACTGACCTAATGTAGGTTTTAGAAGGAGTAGAAAGAATAACAGTTCTGCATTTAAAAAGATTACTAATGAGGGAAGAGAAGTGAGCGGGAATATTAAAGGAAAGCATTATCTCAAACAAAGTAGGGAGGTGAACATTGTCGAAGGCCGCAGTGATATCAACAAAAGAAGCAACAAGAAATTCTTTACGGATGAATGCCGCGTAGACGTCTACCAAGAACGAACTGATACAATCCGGGGGGCCGCGACCAGGGCGAAAACCATACATGTTATTAGGCAGTAAATCGTTACGTTCGAGCCACCAGACAAGACGTCTGTTAATTAAGCTTTCGAAAAGCTTTCTAACGCAAGAAGCAAGAGAAATTGGACGAAGAGCTGAAGAATTAAGCTTTGGGATCGGGATGATGATAAAGGTATTCCAAGAGGAAGGAGTGGAGCAGGAACGAAGAAAGGAGTTAAATAAGTTCAAAAGGAACCGAAGAGAGTACTCAGACAGGTTTTTGAGAATGGGGAAGGAAATTCCATCTTTTCCAGGAGAGGAATTCCCTGAATTACGTACGGATGCTTCTAATTCTGTAAAAGTAAATGGAGAAACCAAAAAATGTGAAGAGGTGGAAGTGGACGGCATGAAACAGGATTCTTGAAAGTTTGGAACGTAACGGAGCTATAGAATTCAAAAAAGGGATTAATTTATCGGGAGAAAGATTCTGATTAGAAGAACGTGGGGAGAGAGAGGACTTAAAGGACTTGGCCATACTCCAGATACGAGAAACAGGAGTGGAGCGTGAAAAGGAAGAACAGAAGCTTTTCCATGAATTTCTTTTCGCCATTTTCAAGGTAAATCTAGCTTTCGCATTGGCTCTTTTATGGGCGATAAAGTTGTTGTGAGTGGGGGAGGAACGGAAGGTTCTAAATGTAGATAAACTAAGGTCGAAAGCAACTTTACAATCTTGGTTCCACCACAAGGAGGAAGACATTTTGGATTTATTATGGGCAAAAGCTCGAACGGGAGGGGAAGAACAAGTTAAAGCAGCAGAGACGGAGTCAATGAAGAAATCATATTGAGAGGAAGGATTCAAGTTTGTTGGGATTGAAGAAAGTGAGGAATCAACAAGAGAACGAAAGTTGGACCAATCTACTTTAGAAATGTTTGGATGAAGTAACTAATAAGACTGGGCATATTAAAAAAAATTATATTTAAACAGTTGCGTAAATGTTTTCCAAATATAAGGAATGATATTCTAAATTGGAAAATCCACACGCCATGAATTAATTTTTTTTTATTAGCATTCACCAAAAAATATGAATGAAACTTTTCAGGCGCCTTCTTAATTCTTTGTGCAAATATATTCGTCGGGGTATATTTACATTGCAAAATTAAATAGTTAAAAAAAAACAAAAAAAAACGGATACTTTAAGGTTTTTATTACTGTTAAGAATTTAATTAACAACTAAAAAAGAATGTTACTCGATAAAACATAGTATACCGTTTACAGTAAAATACACCTTTAAAAAGAGATATGATCATTCTTAGACAGCATTCATCGATTCAAATCTCGGAAAACCAAATTAAAATTACGCAACAAATTAATCATTCCTAATATTTTTAATGTTTATTTTATAGAAAACGGGTGTAAGCTCATTTAGTTGTTCCAGCTTTTGAGAAATGTACCGAGACTCTAAGTTACGAATGTTATTTAAGAATAATCATAATTTTCCCTTAAACGTGTAGTATTTTGTTTTTTTTTTTTGCTATTTCTTTCGGATAATTTATTATTTTCTAGCTTTCAGTTTATTTTTATTAAATTCTTAACAGTAAATCTTGAAGTTGGTATTTTTTTTTTTTAAAAAAACTATTTTACCTTGTGTTTTTTTTTTATTTTTCACTAAATTCTACGCATTTTTAGTGCAGAAATTCAGGACAAAACAACATCCATCTTTTTAACTGATATCTACCGGCTGTCTGAAACACTACATTACAAAAGGTTCTTTGACGCAGCGGAAAAACTTTGCTGTGTATGATGTATGTAATTATCGAAGCTGCATACTCCCTTTCGCTCTGTTCGTTTATTTATATCGCAGCTCTCTTCGACGAGTATTTTATTCGGATGAACAAAATATTCCAAAGACGTATTGATATCGCGACGATTGGAAGGAAACCAAAAGATCCCGGTGCAGACTTTTACCGGAATTTATACTATCCGCCGTCATAAGACGCTTTTGTTCGTCGCAATTATCCGATTAGTAATACTTAGGTGAAATAAAGCCGATGATAATCGTAACGGGGTAAACGGTTCTATCGGAAGCTCTTCATATTCTGCAATTTATTGAAATTTGAATGTTTCCGAAATCAGGCACTAGGTTAAAAAGATGCAATAGCGAATGTGTGCCGCTAAAAAATTCATTTGAAAATTGTTTCCTTCACGGGACGACCGTAGTTAAGTGGAACTCGTGCAAGACGACCGACACTTTGTTAGCCAATTTTAAACGAGGTCGAGAAACCATCGTTAAGAGGGGTATCTGCGAAAATTATTTTTCGGGAAATCATAAAGCGGAAAATTATAAAGAAGCCGAGGAGAATGATTTTTTTAAATCGTACCGAGATTCATGGAGGGCCAGATATATTTTCTGAAAATTTTTTTCATTCGCACCCGAATTTCTTTTTTTGGAAAACTCACAGCAGTCAGCGGTATTATATATGCTTCCGACGAGATATTTTAACAATAAAGAAAAAATACCGGGAAAAACGAAGGCATATTTCTAAGATGTTGCTGAAAAGCGGAATATAACAGAAAACGACAAGGAAAGTGGCGCATTTACGTGCCAAATAATTGGAACAAAATAAAAAGCTAGAATCATTAATTACCAGAAACTAGAAAAATTATTACAGTCGCATTTTTGATTTCAACGTAAAATATTCGGTGTCGTGTTCAGAGCGACTGTGTTCACAGCGACCCACCAATAATGGTGTTCACAGCAACCATTGGATCTTTATTATTATCATTATTATTATTATTATTATTATTATTATTATTATTATTATTATTATTATTATTATTATTATTATTATTATTATTATTATTATTATTATATTCGACTTGGACGACCGTGTTCAGACATTTTTAATACTATTATTACATATATGCAAACTAGAGTGGCCAAGTTATTTTGTTAGAACTGCTAGAAATTATAATACATGATTAGAAGTGTACTTATAGTCAGTTTAATCATTAATAGTTTATTTTTAACTAAAACTATCGAGCATTTAGACAACAGAGCGTTTTGTTAGAAAAATTAAACTGGATGTGAGTGCGTTTCCCCATTCATCTATTGTAATTTTACATTGACAAAAGTTATATACATTTTGCATTAAATTACTATAATATTGTATACTTTAATGTTAATGTTAATATAGAAATATCAAGTTTAAAGTAAATAATGACGAATTTAGAAATTACATAACTTATAAGAGAACCGTAAGTTCATTGTAGTAGTATATCAAAGATTTTCAGGAAATTACCTTTCCTGTCCGTTATAGATGTCGGCTTTAAATATGGTTCGCTCTGAATATGGTCGCTCCCAAAACGTAACCAAAATATTCTATCGGATTGGTGTATTTGATTTTTTGTGTTACAAAAGAAATTTATCTTTTTTCCCCGGACTAATAATTTAAATTACACTCGTACTATCCGCAGCATTCACTGATGCAATTCTATCGTATACTGCTTATGTGCACTTATGTATATAAGAATAGTATTTTATATTTCATGTTAAAACTTTATTTACGATTTATATTAAAAATAATATCATCAGTGCCATTCTAAGGATATTACAAAATAAAATTTTAAAAACCGCTGAGTGTGCTAAATTGTTTTTGTTTTTTATGTTTTTTTTCTTGAAATACGAAAAAAAAAAAAAAGTCTAATTGTCGCAAAAATTCTTTAACCGAGACAGCGGAAGTGACAAAAGTTTATAGGAAAATTAAAAGAGAGAAAGAAAGAGAGAAAATTCGACAAATGTTGGTTTCGGCCGAATTTTTGACATTCCTAAAAATGAAAAATTTTAAGGCTCGCGTCTGTTAATGAAGCTTCGAGCAGAAGGTACTCTTCCACATTTGCCATCCGTAATTTTGTAAATCCTCTCCTTATTTCTTACACGCTCGCCTGAGAATTCGTTTAATTACGAAATTCCGACGCCTTATCCAGTCCGACGGTTTAAACTAGGCCAGCTGCTCGGATCAGGTTACAACCTGCCTATTATATACTCCAAGAGAGAGAGAGAGAGAGAGAGAGAGAGAGAGAGAGAGAGAGTTAAAAGTAGCTTCCAAATAAGAAAAAAATCCGATATACGAGCGAACAAGTAAAAACTTTTTTAGCAAAAACTTTTTTCAGGAAAAACTTTTATTTTTTTTTAGCAATCCTAAAATCTTTACAAACAGAATTCTCCTAGCGAACTGTTGTGCCTGGTGTGACACAAGGCAGGAAAATGAAAGCGTATTTTCTTATCTGAACGTTGCCTTCCTAGAAATAAAAGGCAATTTTCCATCGTCTGGTGTGCTAACGAAAAAAAGGTTAATTTTTCATAATGGTCGGTTTGTTCGTCGGCGCGTAATTACTCGACTGGGCCAGTTTCACCGCTAATGCAAATATGCGACTCTGTTCGCGAAAGAAATCGGCTCCGATGTTATTTTTTAATTTCAAATATAAACGTGACCAGATTAAAGAAACCGCTCTCCGTTAACTCTTTATCGTTAAATCGCGGTTATAACGAAGATATTTCATGAAAATAATCGCAATCCGAGACGGAGAATTAAAACGCGGAACGGAAAAAAATTCTAAAAAAAAAGGCAATAGCGGCATTTCGGCCCAGCTACAACCGTTTCGGTGCGTTAGTTCACCGTTATTTAATTAATAGTTTGCACGTAAAACATTTCAAAAGAACTACCTGAATCTTCTATTAACCATTAATATTTTGATTAGGGTATCTGTCGGATGGCTGATTGTTCAGTGTTTCGTTGAAAGGTCTGAACCTCAAAAACTTCATATACACACATATATATATACATGAATATACATATATATGTATATATATATATATATATATACAACGCGTCTGTATATAGGTAAAAATTACATATTTTTCGATCCATTCTAGGATCCAAAATTCCTCTATCAAAATACTGATTCTTCAATGTTTTATTGAAAGATCTAAACCTCAAAAACTTCATGTACATACACATGTATATATGTGAATATACATGTACATGTATATATATGAATATATATATGTATATATATATATATATATATATATATATATATATATATATATATATGTATGTATGTATGTATGTATGTACGAATATATATAAACACAGGCATTTTGGCCTCCCAAAGGGCTGTGCCCCTTGACCCCTCTTGCTTACATTTCTGTCTCTTTCTCTTCTACACTTTGTATAAAATGATCAAATTTTACAATGTAATTCTAAATCGGTCCCAAACATGCTTTGGAAATGCAACTTTGGACATTATCTTAAGTAACGATATTAATAATTTATTTTCCTTTTTAAAATTAACAAATCTTTATAATACTTTATAATAATTAGCATATGTAATTGCATAAAAGATGCAAATGACCATGTAGTCGAGCATCTTTCAAATAAATAAATTTAAAAAAAATTTAAAATTGGTCCATATGAATATAATAAGATAATCACAAAAATCATATAAAATATAACAAACGTTACATAAAATTGGGACGTTCTTTGGGACATTTTTTCTAATGGGGGGTAGCCTAAGAATTACGTTGTAATTAATATACATATATATCCATATGCATATGTATATATGTATATATACGTGTGAGTGTGTGTGTGTGTATAGGTAAAAATCACATATTTTTTGATCCATTCTAGCGTCTAAAATTGCTATTCCTGCACCAGCTACATTCACGCTAATTCGTGAACGATATTTCCGTGTGTACACTTTCGGAAATTCCAGAGTATAAAATGGATTCGAACGTGTCATGTGAGCTATGTGAAAGTAACCATAATTTCAATCTCACCGCTCTTTCCTTGAAGCAGTGCATCCCATACGCGGCCAATATCAAAATCACCTTCTTTTTCTGAAACGAAACACTGTTATCAAAATGAACGTTTAGACAAACCTTTCTCGCTCCACTGATAGCTTGATCTCTAATTAACGCCGGACTATTACATAATCTCAAGTCGTAACCAATACCGCCCAACAGGATTTGTAAATTACTGTGTTCGTTCCGTCCTATCCGACTTACTTTTATTTCTTTTTAGGAACTCGTCTACATTGTAGACAACTGCACGCGGGTGGAATACGACCAGTTCAAAACCAATACAGTCGATGATAGACTTTGAAAGAAACGATAGCTTTTATTCCGCACGTTACTCGCTACCCTTAAAGAATTTAATTCAATGCAGCGCACGATAATATCGTAATTTGTAATAGGTGTAACTATTACTCTTTCTTTTTTTTTTTTCTATTTGCCTTATTCAATATATTAATGAATCTGTGGTATTCGTTCATTTATTTAATGGTATAGTTTGTTTTCGATATTTATTACTTGTAGCGTACAGCATAATTAATCGATTTTATTTTACCTAATCTAACAACATTTTCCGTATAGAAAGATTCTGATTTTTCACGTTCCGCAGGAGATTTTATAATATTCGTAACTCTAGAAGAAACTCCGAACAAATTTATTTTCTATAGTTCACATTCTCGAAGAATAATAATTTCGCTGCACCATACGTACAACACTAGATGCGCATTGCCCCGAATAGTCGCTCGTTTATGAAGGAAAAACGACGCAATGGAAATAGATTGACGCCGGATACGGTCTCAGTCTGCCTGAAGGGTAGGCGAGAGTTTTATATTAGAATTAGTAGTATCCAATATGCTAATAAAAGTTACACATGTGTACTAGCTGTAGCTAATAAAAGTTACACATGTGTACTAGCTGTAGCCAACGACTTGAAATAGTTGTGCTACGGAAATTAAGAAAAACTTTTTTAATTTACGTAGAATTTATATTTTCAATGGTGTTTATTTCATTTTCTTTTTTTCCGTTACACTCTTTATTCCTCTTTGTTGCTACTTCGCCGAACAAAAATCCTCCTATATCGGGACAAAATTACGCCCAAACAACGTATAATTACACGCAGAAATCTTCCTCAACTGGTTAAAAGTAAAGTCGGTGTAATAGTTTCCGACATCAGATAGCCAAACCGACGCGGAAAGCGTCCTCATTCACTACATGCACTTCATATAGCGGTATCTTTTTCGATCAACTATCCGCGTTCGTTTAATTTTACAATCTTTGCGCCCTTTCTTCTCTTATTCCATATTTTCACGTTTACTATTTACTATTTCGTCCGCGTTTACAAATTTATGCCGCGTTCAGGAAGTACGGAACGAAATTCAACAGTTACCGAAATTAGCATGAGCTTCTTCCGATGGCCTGCGATAACATTCGTTATTAGATCTTGCAAGTTGACTTCCACATATCTCTTTTCCTTTGCCTGTTGTCTCTAACTGAAAATCGCGTGTTAACACTTAGTCTCACCGGCCTAATAATAATTCTTCGTACTAAAGTAAAGACTTTTGTTTTCTTTTTAATAAACTTAAAATTAATTTTTCCTTTAAGACGCTGCGTGATCACTAAAGCCATCCCACTCTTCGCCTCTCGCTTTTATTATAACGCGACGAATCATGGAACCTTTCTCGGAAGTGACATCCGTATTAACTGCGACCGCTTAATCGAAATCCGCCCGGTCGTTTTAGACGGATAGACAGATAGAACATTCTTGCACGCCCGGGGTAATATGCAAAAAAAAACAAAAAAAAAAACGTGAATTTTTTTCTTAAAGTTTACTTTTTTTTATAAAAGAAGCGAAGAAAAAAAAATTAAAGAAAAAGGTGGAAAGGGCGGAAAAGATTGAACGGTGGAAAGGGGGATGCGGAAAAATGTTTAACGGAGGAAAGGGGAAAATTTTCTACGCGTAAAATAAGAAAGAATCTTGCACCTGAGGAGACTCTGCGAAAGGGGAATAAAAGTAGAGAAAACTAATTATAATGGATAAAAAAGGACCCTGTGGCCATTAAAACGACAAGAAAATAATAAAAGAAACCATATCGCCCTCAATATCCAGCTGGCCTAATTGAAGGAGTTGAAAAGATCGATCGTCTTCAAATGAAGCGTTTAAAACTTAATAGCGAAGCATGTAGCAAATAGCAAACATCAAGTATTAAAAGAGGAAAATGTAGAAGAAGCGTGTATCATTGTACGATAAAAGTGTGGCAAAATATTACAGGGGAAAAAAGTACACGAAGTTGAAACGAAATATTCTTTCCGGAAAAATCTTAAATATACCATAGCAACAAAAATTAGAAGACAAAGAATATATATGTATTTACGCAAATTATACAATTAACGCACAGGCATAAATATACTAGCGTATCGACGAAATGCCTTACTACACGACATGCCGTTAGAAATATAAATTTTGCTTACTAAAGATTATAAATTAGCATACTGAGCTGGGTGAAAAAAGTAAAAAAAAAAACAAAAAAAACAACTGCAAATAAATAAAATAACTAGCTAGCGGTTGCTACTTTTAAAAAGAGAAAAAAACATTTAGTAGAAATAATGTTAAACAATGAAAAATAAATAGTCGAAAAAGTACAAAATATTCATGTTTCATACGCCTATGTTTGAACAATAAACTAGTAAAAGAATAAGGTGTAACAAGAGAGAGCGACGAAAGGGGGAGAAGATAAAATAGATGCTTAGTATACCAGAATAAAATTATATAATTGTTGATAACATAATATTCTGTCGATAACTATACACTTGACAGAAGACAAAAAAAAATTTTTCACCTGTGAAATAGAATCGGTAAAGTTTTTCACATCTAACTTCAATGTTTAGTTTATTTATTTCAAGACATCTTATGAAAACATAATCTACGCTTAGCGTTGGATTTTATAAAAATACGTGTTTATTCATCATATACATAAGTATAATAATATATTCATTGACGAATTCGCACTCTATGGATCCGAGAGAAAGAACATTGTTCTTTCAAAATAAAAACAGAGATACCAAATTTACGATTTATTCAAATTAAAATTATAAGTACAAAGTTATTTATTATAAAATATTTTATAGATTATTTATACCACTCTCAATTATTTCTTGTTAGATAACAAACATTTTTAAGAAGTGCGCGTATTAGTTTTAAAATAAATTTTTAATTAAGAGCTATATTCATGTTGTCATTTAACACCTGTCTTTTGAAACTGCATTCCACTAAATTTTTGTGGAACGACAAATGGCTGTAGAAAAGGGTAAAGGCGAATTAACATCCTGAATCTGTCACCTCGTGGAATTTTGTTATCGATACCAAATGAATAAAATTCATACCAAACTCTTAATCTTAAATCTTTTCCGAGTTACTTTAAAAATAACTCTTTTATTTTTCATTATAGTTTTTTAATACTAAAAATAAAAATTAACGAATGGTAATTTTTTGTTTTTCAAGTGTTAAGAAGTAAATGTAGGTGAATACATCCTGTTTGTTAAAACTTTTGAATATATAAGAAGTAAAATACGTGAAAATAAAATATTTTATCATTCCGAATATACATAAAACGAATTTTTTATAAAACAAAACGAAAATAAACTTTTTAACTGCATTCCTTCAATCCTGCGATCGTCACATTTTAACAATAAACGACTTTTATGCTCTATACTTTGGAATTTATTCAAGTTTTTCGATTTCTTGCAGCACTGTGAAAGAAATATAGAATGATTTTTTTTTTCGAAAAAACTTTAGACATACGAATATTATTCATTAATAAAAAATTATAAACTTAATAGATTTTTTAACAATGAGTACTATGCAAACGAAGAATAAAAGCCGTGATTACGGGGATCTCTATTATCCGAAACTAGTCGGCAATATTTCATTAATTTCGAATTATAATTATTCTGTGTGATTATTTTAAAAATATTAACATTAAGGAAATACAAAAATGGATAAAGTTAATTTAAATTTAAATTAGAATTAAGACTTTCTCACTATCTTCATTAATTACAACATAGTTTCCTGTGTTAGTGAAAATACTACTCAAAATTTCCGCTGGCTTTACAATTTTCAGCAAATATCACGCTGTACTTCAAGAAATAGTTGTGAAATATAAACTGAAAAAATTGCTAATATAAATTAATGATACAAAAAAAATCTCTATCAGTCAGAATTATTAACCGGTTATGGCAGTATTTCGGTACGTGCTTGGAGAGATGTAGGTTAAAGCAATAAATAAAGCACAAGTGAAATATAGACAAAATAAAGGAGGAATTAATGAAACAATGAAAAAATAAATAAATAAACGGCAGAAATGTAAACAAACGCCAAAAAAAGAAAAATATTTATTGTATTCGCGTGAGTATTCGCGCGATATTCGAGAATAGTTTTCATGAACACAGAGCATTTGCCTCCGTCGCGGCGAATACGAACACTTCGTATTGACAACTGTGTGAATACTGTCCAACTCTGCCGATAGATGGCATTTGTTTTCAAAACGGTCATCAAATGTTATTTATCGCAACCGGATAGTATAAAATTTATAATTATCTACTCATTCCAACATTTTCGTATAATAAAAAACAAACATTATACAAAAACGTTTACAATTATTAAAATTTTACGATTGCACGTCTAAAGGAACACGGTTAAAGAAAATATTTTAATTTTGTTTTACAAAAAATCAGATTTATATTTCGCAATCGTAAAAATATTTTATTTTCATGTTATTTATTTTCCAATATTTGGAAAAACATCACACCATTTTCTTTAGTTTTCCTTTGGCCGATTAAACGAAAAAATAAAAAATAAGGTTTCTTTTGAATAAATCCGAAAATATTTCTGATTTAAGGCCACCGCGTATTGCACTCAGCACACGCAGAATTTATTTTATAAAACGTGTATTCAAATAGACTATCGCATATTAAATCCGGTCCACGTACAGTTCACGGTCACGCGTGCCCCCCTTCCCCCCCATGCGAAGAACACTGTTTTCGTAGGTAAGTGGTTTGCGTGCGTTAGAATAAAGTTTTCACAGTTGAACCCAATCTAGGAAGGATCAAAACAACGTTAATTCTGAACCGTCCGTTGACATATCGGCAACGGTGACGTTGCGTTCACCGTATACCAAGCGTGATGACGGCAGAGGATCTCGTACTGATAGCGAGTTTGACCAAAAAACAAAACAATCAATACATAAAAGCGACTAAGCAGAGACAATAATGTAAATCTCAAATCAAAAAATAAAGTTTAATACCAATTCTTCCTGGCTGCTTCTCTCTCATGTGTGACGTTTCCGTGGACTTCAAGAAATAAAATGTGTCAATTATATTTCTTTTCGGGAGAATATACCTCGTAGAAAAACACGGGCGAAATACACCCATTAAATATCTGGAAGTTTAAATCATCTTAATTAAGAAAAAAAACAAAAAATGTTAGCAAAGTTATGTAAACCTGAAAAAGATAAAGTAACTTTATTTTTGTGCTTTTTTTTTTTTTTTTTCTGTTGTGGGCAGGGACCTTTATTCAGAAAAAGAAAGAACAAATACAGCGGTGATAAGAATGGGACGTACGGAGCAAAGAAGGAGCAAGAACCTCAAGCCTTAATAAATGAAAAAACAGCTCCGCAAAAAAAGATGAATACTCGAAAAATTATCAGCGCCGCAAACAACTACATCATCTGATTGAAGAAGGTAACGTACAAGAGGGAAATTGACGAAGAGCGAATCTGAAATAAAGATATTTAAAGCGTTGGGGCATAATAGAGAGACAAAAATAGAAGGACTAAGTGAACGAAACAGAAGGAAACACAAATTAAAAGATTTTTAATTATGAGATAAACCGAAGCGTACATATTTGATGCAAAAGTTTAAAGGAGAGACTTTTGAGCAAAGGTAAGCGGTTAAAGAAAGGATTTTTTCTCGGAAAAGGAAATACGAGGGAACAGAAACCCGAACCAAAGAATTAGTCGCAAGAACGACTAAAAATCCATGTTAAATATCAGTGTATAAATGGAACGGAGAAAATAAAATAAACGAACGATGTGAATAATAGAGTGTCAAAAAAATAATCGGAAATAGGAAGATAAATTAAAAGGCGCTCGTGGAGTCAGAAATAATCAAAAAAAAATGGAGAAACTAATAAACTTGATAATATTAAAATAATAAAAGTAATTGATTATAGTTTCGCAGCTGAATTTTGTGAAATGTTTGAAATGGCGTATAAAGAATACACACCACCTGTTTGGATGCACTATTTTTATAGGTAAGTGCAGTTAAAGGTTAACTATAATTAACAAACGGACCTAAAGGGATACACTATAGACAGTGTTGCGGTAAAATTCAGTACAAAGCTTAAAGATTCGAACAGAACTAACAGGGTGAAGTTGAAAATACGGGAGAAAAAGGAACACGGGAAAAGGCCTTCGCGCTATTACGAACAATAAAATCTTATACCGCGGAGGAAAGGCAAATGTCTGACAATTTCCCCATTTCCGGCGTATCGAATAGCAAGAAGAAAATGTAATAAATAGTAAGGGAAAGAGTAACATTGCGCGATCTGTCGTAATTAAAAGATAAAATAAGTCGAGAAACTATAAAAGAAAATGGCTATATATGTATATGCATGTGTATGTATATATATATATATATATATGTGTATATATATGTATATATGTATATATGTATATATATATAATATGTACGAGAAATTGCAAAAACAGTAGGAAACGTGTGAAAGAATTACGTCTACAGAACCGCTAGAGAGGGGTAATCGAATAAAATTACTTTTTGGAGTAGCAGCGGAACAAATTGGAATGGGCAAACTGACCGATAGTGAACCAGCTTATAAGAATGGTGGACCAATACCGCAACAAACAGAAGCAGAGACATATCGACGATCTCTTTGAAACTAGTTTGGCTTTGAAGGATTCCTTAAAATCCATGTGCATTGCAACTAATAATAATTAAAGCCGTTACATTTAAAACATCCGTGAGTTGCACAATATTTTTCAGAACAAACCAATATCGGAATTCATTGTTTTGCTTTCTTTTTTTTTTTTTTTTTTTTTTTTTTTATTTGGGCCGCTGACAAAGAGCATTGACCGATTTTCGACAAGAACCAAAAGTATTGCTGAAATAATTATTTAGATTCGTATGCAGTCAGATATTGCATCAATGAAGGATACAAGGGAGGCGACAACAGTTATAGGGAGCAGGAATATTAAGTGTCTCAAAAGTTGAGAGTAGAGAAGTAAACGTTCAGACGACAGAACATTCGAAAAAAATGTGGTTAGAATTCCATCGTGGATATCATTTGGAGGATGTAGCGGACAGTAAGGAGAGTCTACTTTCTTAAAGTTATGCACTTTTCTCAAAAGGTAGGCGCTCAAATAAATTCAGAATATATACAATTACTTTTAAAGTAACCTTTTTTGTACAAAGCTACAGCACGCAAAAGAGATTAGTTTAGAACAGATTTTATCACCGGTAGTAATATTTTCCGAGCTACTATAAACACTTACTGTTCTAAATATGCATCTCTACATCCTGCCTGTTAATTAGTTAATGAAAATGATGAACAATTATAAACAAATAAATAACGTAAACATTAAATAAAAAGAGTTTAGCGGAATATCTCTCGTTTTCAGCACCGCAAAAAAGAGAAAAACAAACATATTAGTCAAAGAGGAATGTAGTGTAGACTGCTGAGTCCGAAGAAGGAGACTTAAGTTCTTCAACTAAAGAACAAAATCAAAAAGGAATATTAGTAAAGGTGAAATTTGTGGATGTAAAAAAAGTGCACGAAAAGCGGTTGGAACTTATTTTTTACAACAAAATAAGTTTTTATGCGCAACTATGGAGGCAGCTTCTTTCCCGCTCTATTTTTTTCTTCTTTTTTTTTTTTACATTGAATTACCCTTTTTTAACTACCACGGATATCACGGTGAAGCTGCCTAGGTTACTTTAAAAATCAGCTGCCAGTCTGCCATCCTGAATGTTCTTCTTCAAAGTGTTTTTAATATTTCCGCAAACAACGTGAAAGTGCTTGGGCGAACTGCACTAAAATGTACAATGTTAGATATTTTAATTCTGCACAGTATGAGCACGTGTTAGGGGGAGTTATCCTTTGCAGTACGTGGTCATGGCTTCTAGCTGTTATTCTTAGCCGATAGATAATTGTGTATTCGTAACCCGGTTGGAATTAATGTTGTACGTAATTCTAAACATTTACTCGAGTAACGTGTTTTAATTCCACGGAGATTTAGGTTTGAAACAAAAATTACTTGGGATCCGCCTTTACTTTCCCAGATTTCTCTGGTCCCAATTATTTCAGATTGGGTAGGCTTGGGAGCGATTTGGATCCGGGACGAGACAAGTCTCGAACCCGTGACCTCTGACTTGGCAGCCAAGCACCCTAACCACTAGGCTACCACGCTGCCTCTTCAATGACTATGTAACGAAATTCGACGGTCTTCCAGCACCTGAAGTATCCCTAAAGAGGAGAGAACGTAGTGAGAAATTTTCAATATATGTCAAACAGAATACAAAACGGAGAGATTTTAAAAAATTAAACGAAAAAAATTTGAATATACCACCGTACATTAATGCTGAATTTAATGCGCTTAATTTCATTTCTTCTTCTTTTTAAGTTTGCGACACGTCTAATGAAATACTGTTTAAATAATTGATACGATTCTTCGTCGCCGCTTTCCGTTAATTTCAATTAAACAATCCCCATAAGCAGAAAATAGATTGTTTAGATTAATATGTGAACCAAGTTACAGTAGTAATATTGTTACCTCGCGCGTATGTAATATGCAACTACGAAACGCGTTGCTACATTAATTTAAACACAATATATTATCCGTTTATTGTAAGCTATTTATTGGTTAAAATTAAAATTCTGCATTTAACTATAAGGATCGGTGTATAATTCATATTTAATTCCAATGAAAGATCGCTTCGGTGCGAAAAACTTGGTCAGAGTTACTTTAAAATACCTTTTATTCAAATGCAGAAAATAACGATAAACAGAAAAAGACGTTGGGTTTGTATATAATTTGATAGTGTTTTTGCTGAGTTATTCTTTTTAATCTTTTTTAGCTAGCGCAAATGTTTGAAAAAATAAAACATCGAATGTTTTATTTCAGTAGTTTCTTATAATTTCAGAGACATGTTTCGCGAGTATTGACGCGTCGTCGAATTAAAAACGTATTTTGAACTAAAATGGTACAGATTTCAGATGAATAACTGAAAATACGAATATATTAAAAAAGTCAATATTTACATTTTTATTCAAATTTAAAAAAAAAACGCACCGAAGCAAATAACTTACATATATATATATATTATTGTGTGTGTAGATATAAGGGAGAAAATCCGTGTAAATATTTGAATATTAATTAATGACACGTCGCTGAAAAGTCTAAAAAGCTAAAAAAATTCGCACGAAGCTTTACGACATAGAGATCTCACGGCGTGAGAGAAAACGTTACAAAATTCGAATTTTCCGATGGGGAAAAAAGAGATAAAAGTCGGCCAATCGATTTTTAAAGAAACTAAAAATCACGCTCAGCCGAAACCATTAACGCCGGATAATATTAAAATTCCGAATGTGAACATCACGTGCCGAAGATATAGAATAAGAAAGATTTTTGGAAGAGTCGGGGAAATGCTTTTAAAAAAAGCGTAAAGTGTACCGCAGTACCTTCTCGGAACGAATGTGTTTTCCGAATGGCAATTTTGAATAAAGATTGCTTGTGTGATCTACGAAAAATGTACAAAATTCTTTTTCAATCTAAATTTTATGGAACGGTTAACCCGGAATTGCATGAAACTAAAAATCACGCTTCGCCTTAAAAACGTGAAATTCCCTACACCCATAAGATGTTCATTAAGAAGGGAATTTTCACGAGTCATGTCTAACGTTAGAAATCGCGAGAAAAACTGAAATATCCAACAAAAAAAGCGAAAGTTAAAAACTCGAATGTCCTTACGGGATGATTATGCATATGAACTTGAAATTTCGTACGTCTATAGTGAAAAAAAGGAATTATACAGTTTCGTGCTTACCGTTGAAAAGTGCGAAAAAACGAAAAGCGTGGAAAACGAAACATCCGTAAAACTCCTAGAACAATTATGCTTCCTAACTTGAAATTTATCATATAGGTTCCTTACGGCCGTGCTCACCAAGAACGAAATTTTTTCACAGTTGTATGTTCAATGTTAGAGCTTGCGAAAAAACCAAAAAAAGAAAATAACGCAAGTAAGAAATTCCTGAACTGACAAAGCATATAGAACTGAAATTTTTGAGCCCCTATAGATTATTAGTTGTCCTCTGCGAAAAGACATTAGACAATTTCGTGATTAACGTTGGATATTTCGAAAAAATCTTAAGTACAAAAAAGAAAAAATGTAATGGCTTTTCTAACAGCATTCAGAGTTTTTTTTTTTTTTTTTTTTTTTTTTTATTGGCCTGAACAAATACAGTTCATTTGGCCAGCAAGCTACACTATGAATAGATATGGAAAATTAATATTAACAGAAAAAGGAATAAAAAGCAGAGAAGGAAATTTCATTCTATTCTACATTATGGCCGCATCTACAGAGTAGTGCCCACAATGATCAATGAAATTAGCCAAAAAGAAAAAATAAATAAAATAAGAAATCAAAATAGGTTATCATTCTACAGTATGGCCGCAACTGCAGAGCAGTGCCCACAATGCGCAATGAAATTAACCAAGGAAAAACAAAGAAGAAATTAAATTGGGTTATCATTCTACATTATGGCCGCAACTGCAGAGCAGTGCCCACAATGCGCAATGAAATTAACCAAGGAAAAACAAAGAAGAAAGTTATATATATATATATATATATATATATATTAAAAATACGATAAAAGGATTAAATAGAGTCCCGTGATAGCATAATTAGCCGTTTTAATGAATTTAAGTTTCTAATCAAATTGACGAAGAAATGTGTTTTTTATATTTTTTTAATCTTCATTTCCGATAATAATATACGAGGCTGTTAAAGCGCCTTTAATTAGAAAATCTTTCGATCTATATACGTATTGTTCTTACTTTTGGCTAATAAAATGGAGTCTTTCGAAAAATCATAAGCGCACGAATACGACAAAAGATGACTTTTTCTCACCATCGTATTCGCATGTAAAATTCATTGAAGAATTGTTGTTGAAATGGATTTTACGTTTACAAAAAAAGCGCGGACGGGGGGCTATAGGCCTCTGATTACAATCAACTCATAATTTCCATTGCCTAGCTTTAAATTCTGTCAGAGAAACGGAGGACCGGTATGGTTCGGCGATAATAATTCGCTTCCAGATAACCGATTTTCATTTACGGTGGTACTTCTTCAACTCGAACTATTATTAGAAAATCTTGCAAAACCGTTTCTATATTTAGCGTCACATATGATGATTTACCAGTTACAACCCTAGACATCAGCTTGAAGAAGGATCCAATTGCTAACGCCAAAATTTTGCGTAACATCGTTAACACGTACAAAATCCGAAGGGTAGTGTTTTAAACTGGTCCAATTTAAGATGTACCGATATTTTAAAGAAATATTTTTGTTCGAAGAAGAGCAAAATTAAATCCAAAATGCAATCGAATTTAAGAGCAAACCCATTTTCGAAATGGAAAAAGACAAATCAAATAAATGTGGACCGTATTTAATTTATTTACTTTTTTTCTCAGCTCCGCATTAAACCGTTGTTTAGCCGCTAGCTAAGCTTTTACTTCACACATTTTAATTTCGTTAATTGTTATTTTCGCTATCGTCGAAGAAGTTAAGAGGTCAAGTGCTCAATCGACGTTTTTGGCGATGGCAACATTCAAACTCTGAAATTTACATTGTGCACCTACCCGTACAATCCTAGGGGAGGGCGATTCGATTTTTTCGGAAATATTAACGATCCGAAAAAAATTTCTTAATCCTTCTCGAAAAAAAATTCTTCCGGTCTATCCCACCGAAAGGTAGGAGAGAGTGACTAAGAAGATTTTTCACACTCTCATGATGCAGGAGCAGTGGAGCAACAGAAACTTGTGAGAGCTCCTTTGAAAGGTGGAGCCGGAGAGAAAAAGGAAGTTGGGGAAACTTTGACTTGGAAAAAAAAGAGAAAATAGAAAAAGTGAAAAAGTAATTTTCAAAGACAAATTATTAAACCATCAAAACCTGAAAGGACGCTTTCTTTGTCATATAAATAATGTTGGCTTTAACGGTAGTTCTATCCTTTTCCAGCTGCTGCGGAATTAGAAAAGATGTTTATTTCCTCGTCTTCCATTAGCTTCCTCTTTTTTTTTTTTTTTCTAGTTCATTTATCTGCAGAGCTCTGTCGCGGCTTTTCAATTGTAATAACAGAAAAAGACTTCCATTAGGAAGACGGATTTTAAAGAAATGAAGCGTCATTACAACGCGTTCTAGTCAACATTCTGTTCCCTTAATTTGCGCCCATATTCTCCGTCTCTGTCGCTCTCTGTTTTACTCGTATCATTATTTTTGTTCCAGCGAAAATTGTATAAATAGTGTCACGACTGACAATGAGTATTTACAATCATTTCCAGCTGAAATTCCTGAAAATTTATTAAATTTATCGAAGACGTTTCATCTTTTTCTTCCTTTCCCTAATTTCCGTTTTGCGCATTATTTGAGGGGAGAATCGGCTAATAAATTTGAAAAGACAGAAGTCAACTTCCGTCAAGCTAAGCTAGAGTAGGGTTTATAGTAGGTTTATTTTGCTTCTATTGTGAATTTTTCAAATTATACTTTTATTTATTAGTGGTGTTTAAGTAAGTTTCTACGTAATGAAGCATCAGTTTAAATGGAAAAAAAAAAAATCGCTGATCTGAATAATAACGTATAGACACCAGTAGCGGATCCACAAAGACTTATAGGGGACACCCCCCCCCCGCCCCCAAAAAAACCCAAAGCCTCTATGAAAAAATTTGTTACAATAAAATTTATGCTATAAAAGATTTGTACTATGGATTTTAATAATTAATATTTAATACTTTTTTCTAGTAAAACTATTAATGCTCCTTTTTTATTTTATTTTAAACATAACCGTCGCCGATCTTTTGCCATTTTTATTTATTTTTAATTTTTATTTTGTAATTTTAATTTAAAATAGAGTTCAATGAGAAATATATATGTATTTAAATTTGCTCATGAACTAAGAATTCGGATCGGATTACTAACAAAAATAAAAATAAAGTCTAATAAAAATTCTATCTTTATTACTATTTCTAAATTACCATTTCAGCTAGAATTTTATAATTTCGCTTTATTTTTCACCTAAAAATTAAACCAAATTTGAATTAAATGGTAATAATTATGTGTTTTTAAAGCATTTTTAAATTTCCATGAAGGTCGCTATTTGATTTTCTTTATGAAACAAGGGGTATTTCTCAAATCCACTGCCTACCGTAGAAAATTTTACGTAATTATATAATCACCCCCAATGTCCTTCTGGATCCACCCATGATATACGCGAACGGATGGAAATGTAGGTGATTAATGTTGGTTATTTTGAGAACTGCCAATTACCCGGAATTTAAATTTTCAGCTGAAGTTTTATCAAAAATTTATAAATAAAGGAAATACAACGATTTTTGTTATTTGTAAAAGTCTGCGCGCATACGTGTGTCTACGTCGTCTCTTGGAAATTTTACGTAACAAATCCGTCTCTATAGATTGCGTTGTACATAGATTCGCAGAAACAAGTGAAACGCACCTGTTGGCTGTCAGATGGGGTTGTTATTGTGGGTTTTTGGCCAAATTCTGGAATTTCAGAGGCGGTTAAATACGCTCACTCTCTATTTCTCTGTCGTCAGCGATTATCTTCGGAGCACCGTTTTAGAATAGCAGGCAAGTTAAGCTAAATAATTAACTCCTCATATCGTTTAGCGAGATGTTCATCTTCATCAACTGACATTACTTATTACTGCCCCCTTCCCCTCGGAATACTCCTCTTCCGCCTACTGCATTTCCCTCTAACAGTCTCACCTTTTATTCCCCGTACGCCAGTGACACTTATTGTCTTGAATCTTCAGCTGAAATTGATTAGGTTTTTTCCTACGCATCGCTTAAGTCTCTTTCTAGCCCGATATACATATATACATATATATATATATATATATATATATATATATATATATATGTATATGTATATGTATACATGTATATTTCTCATTGAACTCTATTTTTAATTAAAATTACAGAATAAAAATTAAAAGTAGATAAAAAGGATAAAAGATCGACGACAGTTGCATTTAAAACAGAATAAAAACGTAACATTAATATTTTTATTGTGAATATATTTAAACAATGTGTTCAACTAATAAATGCAGTGATTAATATTTTTAGTAGAAAACAGTATTAAATATTAGTTACAATTAAATCCATAGGTATAACATTTATACAAATTTTTTACAGTATAAATTAGGTTTTTCTGTTGTACAAAATGTTTGATTCTTTTTTTGAAGGGGATATGTCCCCTATCCCCCCCCCGGATATCTATTTATAAAATGCACCCTTCAAGTCATTTTATTAGATTGTTCGTTTCTTCTAAATATTTTCAATTTATTTTTGCTTTTTTTCAGATTTGTTTGGAAAATCCAAAGTAACAAATAATTTTCGATTTTTGAAACACCGTTGCTTAATCAACTGCAATACCGCAGCTAATTAACTTTTTCTATAAAAATTGCCGTAAAAACAATAAGGATTTTAAACTATGCATTGTTTAGTCGACGTCATATTATGTTTGCTACAAGTTAATAATGTTATTAAAAAAAAAAAAAAAGTTAGCAAAAATTAAACCAAAAAGAGATCTTTCCAATGATATATCACACGCCCGAAAATAAAAAAAAATTTTTTTTTAGAAATTCGGAACTTCCACTGCTTTGAGAGTCTACGAATTTGTATGTTAGCTACATATCACCCTTAAAGCGCTATTTTATGTACATGTTTGAAATATATTTTAGTTTCTTCAACTTTTTCACTCGAGGCGACAACTTATAGAGACTTTTTTTTTTTTTGTTTTTTTATGCTGCTTTTTACCACAAAAGGCAGGGGGAATAAATAAGTTTTATCGGCAATTTTTTTATTTACAGAAATGTTTTTGCCTTTTGTTTTATAGTTCGAATTCCAAATGGTTATCTGGTGGCGAGTTATGAATTCGCAAGTAATTTTTAATTTTTAAGGTCATTTTAAATTCCGTATTGTATATATTTTTTTTGATGATTTTTGGGGTTTTTCAATTATTCTAAAGTTATGGATTGACTTAGAGAAAATTTTAATTGTGATTTATCTTTCGATTTTGAAGTTTGTACGTCATGCCGTTTCTAAGGTATTGAATTTTATTTGATATTTTTGTCGTTTTTAAAATATCTTATTTTTGATTTCAAGTATCGTACAATCCAAAAAACGAAAATAGCTTAAAAATATTTAAGAGAAACTAATAATCCAATAAAATTAAGTAAAATACACGTGTTCTGCGATTATATGTATGTGTATATATATTCTATACAAGCGAAAAACTAAATCCTTAACAATAAATCGTATTTTTTGCACGAAATTAATTGATGATGCGAGTATAAATTTGTTAAGCCGCGCTTCTTACTAATACTAATGAAAACGTTTAGCGGACGAAATTTGAAAAACACGGCACGTAATTCGTAACAAGGTCTGAACAAAAACCCGGACTCTGGCTGCCGCCCGAAGCAAATCACGCCGAAAAAATCCCCGTCGAAAAGATTCACGCGAAACGATCCCACCCAAAAGACCCGCCCTCTTCTCTAAAATAGAGAGAAACGGAACTAACTCGACATCTTCTCGCAGTCCTCGTAAATACTTAGTAGTATCTGACTCTAAAAGTGTTCTTTTAGCTATCCGCTTCTCTTTCCTACTTAAATGATTCATTTCTTTATTATCCAAACTCGTCCTGTGATTTATCAACTTCTTCCTAAATATCCAAATCGATTTTTTTTTTGTGGGATCCTGGTCACGCTGGTATTGCTAAAAACGAATTAGTCGATTCTATAGCTCGAACCGCGCCATAAAATGGTTCTTTTATCGAGAAGTTTTCAGCCCTTAATCTTCTCTTCTTCTCTTCTGCTTGTCATTGCCGATTATGGTGTCTGATGGTTACAATTCATCTTTCTCTAACTCCGTTTCGTTGTAATTGACCGATTGTCTTTGGTTTTATAATTTTCCATTTCTTAGTCAATTTCCGCCATTTGTCGACTACATACTGGACACTCTTTATTACCTTCCGTTCTTCATAGATTTGCTGTATCTCCTTGTTATCCGTTACATTCTCATAACTGCCATTTGGTATGTAACCTCAATCATATCCTATTTGAATGTTCCTCCCTTTTACCTGAGCGTTTACATTTTTACTACAAACACTGTTGAAACTAAGAATCCTTGTACAATGCTTCTTTCATACTCTCGCTTTCTTTATTTCCTGTCCTCCTTGCTCTTGCTTCCTTTATTTCGGTAGTATCCAACTGAATTAGGGGTTCTGATATTCTTCAACTTCCTTTTATAAACTTCCAAGTCTGCTGGACTAACGCCATTTTTTGGCCAACCCAAAAATAAAAAGTAAATAAAAGCACGTACTACTACAGAAAAAGAAAAACCCATTAAGAAAGTGTTTTTGTGAAAAATTTCAACAAATAAAAAATAAAATTTATGTAGAGAAAAATTGAAATCTTGACTTCTCTTGTTTTCATTTCTGTCTCTTTCTCTTCTATACTTTGTACAAAATTATCAAAATTTACAACGTAATTCTTACTGGCATCAACACAAAAAGAATAACATAATCACAAAAATCCTATCCTAACATTTAACTTTCATTATATGAAATTAAGCCATTTTTTCGTTACATTTTTCGTTACATATTTCGTTACATAAAATTGTGACATTTTTAAAATAACAATCACAGAAATCCTATAAAATATAACAAACGTTACACATAAAATTGGGACATTTTGCGTTACATAAAATTGGGACATTAGCTTAAGAATTACGTTGTAATTAATATATATTTATATTTATATATAAATAAACAGATGAAACGAAGAGAAATCAGGGCGAAACGGTGGAGAAGTATTGAGAAAAGCAGAAAATGAAAAGTTAGCTGTTTTTATGCGATTCACATAGATAGTTAAATTCGAAGAAAAGAAAAGATAGCTGAGAGAAGAAAAAAGGGGCAGAATCGGAAAATTTCCTATAACGTGAAATCGAGTCATTTTTCGACTGTATCGCATGCGAACATTAATAAGGCCGGGAGCATATCGCATCTATAAAATCGCGTAGAATTGTTGTAACCGGCGACGACGCCGAGATAGGTCGGAAAGCAGATCTATTACTTATCTTCCAAATCATTACAATATTCTATTTGTTTTTTTCCTTGGTTATGCTATAAATTTATACGTACAAGTACATATGCTCTATTTATGGTCAAATGGTTTAACTTTAGGCTTTTTTTTCTTTTTTTTTTTCGGAGTTCGTCTACAAGGACATTTAAGCTAAAACATAAAATAACCCAAAGCGTTTTAAAAATTTAATATGTATGAATAAAGAAAGAAAAAAAAAGACAATTCGTTTTTTTACGTTTTTAAATGTTTTATAGTTCATTAAATTTAAAAAGTAAATTTTTCCTTAATTTAGTTTAAAAACCGGACAAACAAAAAAGTAAATTCGCATGTTTTCACACATTTTTCAATTTTATTTGAAAGTCTACCGGAATTAATTGTGATCCGACAGCGTTGCATTTAAATAGTCAACACACCCAATTAATGTGTAACGGAAATTATTTCACCTCGTAATAAATGTTTACGTTTATACGGTGGAATAACCGAGTTGGACGCTGATTTTCTTCAAACGAAACGGTGGGTAGAGGTTATTTGAATAATCTGTCAAAGTTTTCTTATTAAACTGAAAGATAGTACACGCGGAAAATCTATGCGACACATAGTAGATGGCGCATTAATTATTTTAGATGAAAACAAAAATCACACTCAAACAAAAATTTCAGTAGCGGATAGAGAATAGTTTAACAAACCCGCTAAATATACAACATTATGTAAAATATGAAAATAATCCGCCGTCCATATTGTAATCGATAAAACGTCAGATCGTGCGAATACGCTTATTTTATATTGCCAATCGGCATTAAATGTGCTACGAATTCTAACAAAAGGAATAATAAAATTATTTGAAATCGTAAATAATGATTAAATAACGAATGATATGGGTTAATTTACAAAAAAAAGGAAGAAAAAAAATGCAACAAATACCGAGCATAACTAGCAATGCTCACACGTATTATTATGTATCGATGTGGTCGAATGCATATACCGGCAATGAGACTGTGTCATACTTTGCAAAACGAATGTTTTATAAACTTTACACACCAAAAAAAAAAAAAAAAAAAGAAACGTAACAGATTTTGTTATACAATTCATATTTCCCCTGGTTTAATATTAGCATAAAGATTGTCATACATCACGTATGAAACTCGTTGATCTCTCGAAGTACGCCATGAGTCCTCTAAACCTCCTCCCGGTGATAGATAATATTTTATAATTCTTACGAAAGAATCGGTTTTAATTGACTCTATACACCATCTTTAAATATTAAATCAACACAAAAGCGCAATATAACGTTATATAATTTTTGATATTAGTACCCGATTACTCAAGCTGCGTGTAATATGGAAATCCTATAACGACACATTTACAAGACTTTTTCATCATACTATAAGTATCATTTAGTTCCGCGAAAAGCGACGCAGCCAACTAAAACTGCTTATCTATAAGAATTATAAAATACCATCATCCGAGGGTCGAGGGAGTCCTGTCGCGTGCCCGAAGCATCACCATTTCTCAACCGCTGTAACCGAACATTACCGCTGGTACGTGCATATAATAGTGTGTACTTGTATGTATGAACAAGGCGCGGTTAATGTTTCTGTTTCGATGAAATTGTATTGTAGCGAAAATGCCCGAAATTTCGTGATGTTATTAACGTTTCTGAAAAGGAAAAAACAGGAAACATAAAACAGGAAGCAGTCTTAGAGAAAGAGCAAAAAAAAAAAAGAGAAAGAAAAAGGCAGAAAATTACACGGCACGAAGAAAGCTAATAAACAGCATGAAGTGTAATAGGCGACTATTTGGCAGGGAAGTTGATGAGGAGGATAGGTTCAAATGAGGGTCGGCAAGTATGGCGCAGGGTGAAAATCCGGAACCGTCAAGGGGCGAAGGGGTTTTACAGAAGGAAATTAAAAACAACCAGAATCGCTAAACGGGAAGAGCGTTCTCTAGCCGCGCTATCGGAATTATTTAAATTATAAAAAGGGGCCGGAGGGCAATGAAGAGAGGGGACACGCGATCCGAATTGTAAGGGCGCTTGTCTTGCAACGTTTCGGAGAAATATCAAAGCGGACGACAAATAATATAAAACGGTCCGCCTGCTAAACGAACAGGTGTATTCGGCGTAAATACACTGCTAAATTACTCGTACCTAGCGGATCTTCATCTGTCTTTTGAAATTCATACTGCGGCACATGTCAGACCGTCATCGTCGAAATAGGAAACGATTTCACCTTCGCACGTCGAACATGTCACTCAGTCAATATGTTACCTTCGTAATCTCAGCTGGCTGATATTGAAATGTAGATAGGGTGCCATTGTGCGTTTTCTATGTTTCCGATGCCTTCGAAAGGCAAGTCGAAAGCTGACGCGACGACAAACTCTTATCGGTTACGAAAATTTAATGGTGCGTCTACGAAAGCGCCTATGTGCGCATCCAGCATAGAGAACGTATTACTCGCATATAATGCAACACCGGTAACCGACTCATTAATTGTTTCCAACAGCTTCATCACATGCACCGGTCGCATATCATCTTATCTTCCGTAAACATTTTCTAACATATTTAATTCGACGGCCAACTTCTCGCAGAGAGAATACACACGTTATCTCGACACCGATTTATTTCGAATAATAACACGCATGGAAATATAAAAGTGTGTCGCGAAAACTTAATAAAAATTACATATCGAGAAAAGATACTTTTTATTATATAAATCGCTTTAGCTAAGCGTAATTTCTCTATAATCGCTATTATCTTAGCCTACATTTATTTACTTACGCAACGATTTCAGTCACTTTTATCCCGCTGCCGCACACTGTAACCTCTAACAAAAAAATTCATTTGCGCTTGATAAATGTCCGCGTAATTGACGCGCTCAAAAAAAACAACAAAAAAACAAAAAAACAAAAAAACTCTATTCCGCTGCATGTTCTAAGCGTCGTTTTGCAACACCGGAATTGGTCGATATTTATTATTATTATTCCAGAATGGGTTTTTTGTGAAGTTTATTTAATATTTCTGCTACATCGAAATCTTTCGATACCGATTGATTGTTAAAAAGTTTAATTACAACGAATACAAATTATAATAAAAAATACGGACACGTAGTTTTAATGATCGTCCTAATTTCCATGTTCAAGACCGCTTCTTCGGATAATTAGCTATTCCGAATCGGGTAATTCGCGGGTAGAACCGGTGCATTCAATTTATGCACACTCTAAATAATGCCGGAGATACGATGGTGTTTGTAGTCTTCGAAAATTTTTATACATCGGAAACCACGCTGACTTGCCCCTAAAGAATTTGCGAATGCTCACCGAAAAAACCGTGCCTACAACACCTTTTAACATTCACCATCGATCGTCGCATTTAACCTATTTTTACCGCGGATGATTTGTAATGCGCGCGTACATTCTTCAGAGCAGGATGCTCAAGTGCACTCATACATACTTTTAAAAATACCGGCATTGTTCTTCATTTTTATTTTATAATTTTTAATTATATTGCGTATTTTTAATACTGTGCCTCTTGATGCTTACATTTCTGTCTCTTTCTCTTCTATACTTTGTATAAAATGATCAAAATTTACAACGTAATCCTAAATCGGTCCACATGAATATAACATAATCACAAAAATCCTATAAAATATAACGCAAACGTTACATAAAATTTAGACATTTTTTCGGACATTTTTCGTTCTAATGAAAGGTAGTCTAAAAATTACATTATAATTAATATACTAAAGGGGTTTTCGCGCGCAAACAGCTAAATTATAATAAGAAATTTAAATAAAAAAGCGTTTACTATTATAAAACTTCTTCAAATACAATATTCTGAATTACGAGTACTTAAACTCTTAAGTTTACTTTCAATTTTAATACCTAATCGTCAATAAAGCTACATAAAAAAATTGACCGTGTATGATGTCTTCCAAATGAACAATTAAAAAAAAATCTTATCAAACGTTCGACTCCGGCTTTATTTATATAGTCATTGAAATTGCAAGACGTATCGAAATTTATGGTTTTTTATTGAAACAAATGGCATGTCAACACCACCTTTCGTGTCTAGTGTAATTTTCCTAGTATATGTACCGTGGCTTCTTTTTTATTAAATATTTCACATATTAAAATCGATTGAAAGAGATATAGTGCCGTCTAGGTAAAATTATATACAATTACGAACGTATTTTACATAATACAGAGGTACGTATGTGCGTGTATGAGTCGGCACGTATAAACACCGAATACCAACAAAGAATTTATTAGAAATTTGTAAACGGCGCACGATTTTTATATTTACACAAATACGTTATTGTTTAAAAGGATCATTGTATCCATCCGTAGTGTATCTTATTCGCCGCTTTCAATCGATAAATAACTTATTAGATTTTCTAATTTTTAGGATTCCGTACACATATAATGTACGACGAACCCTAATTAGATGATGGTTCAAAAATGACAGAAATATTCAACTAAAATATGTAATAACTCACGAATGACTTATAAACTTCAAAATTGGATCATAAATTACACTTGAAGTTTTCTTTAAAACCATATCTATAACTTCAAGCTAACCGATTGAACTGGATGGCAAAAAACTCAAAAAACCGTCAAGAATATACAATACGGAATTTAAAACGATCTCGAAAATCACCCTTAAAAGAAATACATAACTCATCACCAGATAAATCGTTAAAAGTAAAATTCAAAATATAAAACAAAACCTAGAAGCTCTTTCATAAAAGCAAAAAATTACGGTTAATAAATTATATAGACCTCCTAAAACAGCAAAAACATGATGTTCACGTAATAATAGCTCGGGTATAAAAAATAAGGAAAACCAAAACGTATCCCAAACATACGCATAAAAGGCCGCTTTATAAAGAAAATATAGCCGACCTTACAACAATATTATATTTTGGCCCCTAGGGTTTTGAAAAAAAAATTTTTTTTTTTGGGGCATCCGTGTGATATATCGTTGGAAAGATAGCTCTATTGGTCGGGAACGAAACCGTATTTCATTTTCTTAACTAAATCTTTGAAGTTAATGCCCGAATAGTTCAAAAAAGCGCAAAAAATGACGCGTCTCTTCTCCCTCTTGGCGGCGCGAAAAATTAGACTTCTTTGTTCTGAATTTAGTATTATGTAGGTGTAAATTATAGTTATGTTTAACTTATCATACGGAATCTTTAGCGTATGAAACATCATACTTGACTGAACTTGTTTATTTTTGGTTGAAACCAGAAAAAATTTGAACGGCTCAAATAGCAAAAACTTTTTTTATGTCGAGCGTAATAACTAATTTCAGAACTACTAAATGGATATCATAGTGTGACCCACTCCCCAACACTCACCCATTTTGGCCGACGAGTGACGTAATAGAGAATTTTTATATTTATTCAACGTACTACTTCTCGGGTAATATTCACAGTTGGGACTGCTGTAAGGGCATTTTTCACACATCCGCTAAATCAATGTAAGTTTTAATAGAGAGAATCGTCATCGCAAACTTCCGCGTAGTTAGTTTCTCTTGTTTCAGATCGCAGAGACGATTTATGCCGAAAAGTATCTTTCTAGCTGTAGTACTATTTTTCAGTTATGAACAATAAAAATTTTTAGTTACTCCTGAAATCATTACGTATTTCTTCGTTTATTAAGAAACTGCATGCAGTATTTCTTCGCAGAACGCATTGTATTTGTAGTGATTTTTTAAATATCATTTTTTTTTTTTTTTTTTTATGTTTATAAGATAAGTTCAAATATCTGTTGAAAAGACATTATCACCGACCGGAAATTGAGACTGATAAACCACACTGCCAGACCGGTATTTACGTAATTTTACATTTAAATCCCGTAATGATATTATTAGATAGAAGTAAACCTGAACATTAAGAACTTTATCTCGGTGATGTCGAGTCCTTTAAACTCTGCTATTCTGTGTGTCCTTCTTTTTATCAGATCCTCTCTTGTCTCTCGCAATATCCTTATTCTGTCGAATGCTCAAAGCGTGCTGCAAACTATCGCATCTCCTCTCTCTCCTCATTCAACCGACTAGGCTTCTTATTCGCTCCTTGATTCACGATCTTTTTCTTCCTCACTTAATCCAAACGGACTGATTTCGGATCCTGTGTCGATTATCTTCCTCTTCCGGTATATTTCTGCCTGTTTTCTCTTCTTCTAACATTACCCTTCTGTCTGCAGCTGCTCATTTCCAAACTATGGTTTGACATATCCTCGTTCTCCAACCCGGATTCCTTTTTCTTGTCCATTCAGCTTTCCCTTCTTTGCTTCCGTTGGTTTCTTGACTTTCCTTCCATTGCCGTCTCCTTTTTGTCCATTGCACCCCTTCAATATTCAATTTTTGTGTGATCCCGATCACATAATGTTCGGGTGTTCATCTCTTGTAGCCGATTAAGCCTCTTTCTACTCCTCCCTTTTACAAATTGGTATTCCCACTCCATCACTCCATACAGTGTTTTGTTCATTCTCTCCCTTCTCTTTTCCAAGCTCTTGATTCTTTTTTGTCGCCTATCTCTGATCGTGTAAAGATCTGAGTTTATTGCGTCCTTTTTTATTTGTTCCTGAGCCAATGTCCTTGTAGACGAAACCCCCCCCCCCCCCCAAAAAAAGGCCGTTAATTTTTTGTGGTCATACTGGAATAATTTATAAAGAGCCTTCTTAATAAACTGTAGAATGTTATTCTTTTCGGTGAAGCATTTATTGCAGCTGTGAATATTTTTAGATATAGATTTACATTGCATTGGTCAATAATTTCCCGAAACGTCAGAGTGCAAATGCCGAAAGGAAACCAAATCAAAATTTTTAAATTTGTAAACTATTTTCTCTCATTCGAATTTTATCGAAAATATTTCAACACATTGAAAAAGGAACAACAATTTTATTACGGGTGATTATCTCGAGTTCATTTGAATTGAAAATAAGTGGAGGAAATTTCGAAACGAAAATCCTTGCATCGAGCCTGTGCTTTTTAAACACACTGGTAGTATTCCGTGAGAAGACTCGTTTTGGAAAACTATCTTATCTCCGAAATTAATATATGGCGCGATGTCTACTTTATTTCATCAGCGAAAATAACAAAAATTTTAATCGAGCCTTCTTCGATTCATTCATCGTACCACAATAAAAGCTCGAAAATTACCGTTCCATTTGCAATTTTGATTTTCGTAATGGAACACCTTGTCTGTCAAATAAGTAAAACAAAAAAAAAAAAAAAAAAAATGGTTTCTCTTAGATTCTTCGCGCTCTTTGTTCTCCCTCCAAAAACATCGATCCAATGGTTTGCACGAAGACCATTGTAGAAGTTACCTGTCATTTCTGAATTTTGCTCGCGATATGCTAACTGGGCGGATATTTGAAAGCTCGGGTACAGACTGACCTTCCTATCTAATATATTCATACGATCCCTTTATAGAATGAAAATTTGCACAATGTTTTTCACTTCTACGACGATAACTTTTCCAACCATATCAGTTGAAAGCACAAATTTTCTCTTATAAAACTTATAACCCTACTCGGCAGAGCAGATGCTAGAGCTCTTTTGAAATTTGCCACTTCCAATAATCATCCATTATCGCATTATATTCGGAATCCAACACTTCCGACTAGTCGATCAGTCACGTTAAACACTGTCATCGCTGCCATCAGATGGGGATTGTTCGACGTTTGACCTGTCGTCGGTCGTCGGGATTGAAGTTGCTAGTTTCTTATTAATAACAGATGTAGGTGAAAAGCGAATATTATAATATAATTGTTAAACAGTTACAAATGATCGTATTTATAAATTATCAATTTAAAAGCGAAGAAAATTACAAGTTACAAGAAATAATAAATCTTTTTAGGCGAAAAAACTGATAAATAATTCAGTGATTGCTTTTTTGAATTCTATCTTTGTCTCTTCCAACATTCATAAAAAAAAAGTAGCTGTTATTTCAGTGTCACATTCACACTGAAATACTCTTGTTAGCAAGATACCGCGGAGAAGTTGATCGGATAATTGTATTTCATCCAGGTGACGTGTGTCTCATTGTTGAACATTGAAACTTACAAAAATTTCACTTGCGCAGGGGTTAATTTGCATCGTTGACAGCCCAAAAAAGAAAGAAGAAAATACTATTGTTAGCTTTTGTAAATGATTTTACGAAATTTGCCGTTGTGACTGCCGTGTAATATATAAAACATGCAACTACCGAAGCGTGACTGGTTAGACAGTGATACTTGATTCAGCCAGGACACCTGATATCCCGCTGCAGCATATTGACAAATATAGAAAAGTTTCTCTTACATAATGTCCCTAGCTGACGAGTCCCCCAAAAAAGTAGAAGAAGAAAAAAAAAGCATATCAGACAAAAATTTCTAATGTAATTTTTCAATAGTTAACAGCTGATTAATTATACCGAATTATATATACAATCTTTTATTTCAGGTAAAAAAGAAAAAAAAAAAAAAGAAGCGAATAACTTTGATCTTGATTATTTGCTTAAAATGCGCTCCTCACCAACCGGTTATCCGCGTACATTTTCCGGCAGTGGAAGCCGTTCAATTCCTTTTATCTCTTCTCATTTTCAAACACTCGTCTGAAAAAAAAAAATTCAAGCAAAAATAGTCCGTAATGGATTATTATACACAAAATACTTCGTATTAGAATTTAAGATTACGTTAATATGCGGCGACTTTGAATTATTTTCTGCACTAGACGAACTAGGTGCTAATACAAGCGGACGCAAGAATTTTCTTTTATACGAAAACCGTTCTAACGCGGTAATAGTTCGTTTTAAATGCAGCTGAAGTAGCTAAACCAAAAATTTTGATAATTCCTCGATTTTTTTTTGTTTTTTTTTTTGGTATTTCTGTATAATGATTAAAACCCGTTTTGCGCGCCATTCGAAAACGCTCGTTCCTGTTTCATTTATTTAACCAAGCGCGCCGAAAGAAACAATTTAAATAATTAACTGGTCTTTCCGCTTAAAGTTTCCACTCGTCATATTAGATTTACATTATTTGTAATGTTTAAGCGGATTTTCACCTTACTTCGTTTCGGGAAAATGAAATGGAATTTCGGCTAGCCAAATTTTTGAACTACTTCGGCCATAGACTAGAGCAGTTCAATTTGGATTGGTGTTTTCTACGCAAGAACTTTTTTAATGCTGTAGTACCAGAGTGGAGTATAAAATCAGCAACACGGAAACCTTTGGGAGTAAATTGCGAAACAATTTACGACCTGACGTTATTGGCAAACGTTAATTAAAGCGTAGCACGAACGATCACGCTGGTATTTTGAACATCGATTTCACTCTAAATCATTAAATTCGTCATAAAAAAAAAACAAAAACGGTATAGACGTTTAAAATTTAAAAAAATTAATATTAAAATTCGACGCTGTGGTGAATTATTCGCAAACTCACCGAAGCGAAATACTCGTATGTTTAAATAGAAATCTCAATTGCCTGTAAATCATTAATTTCACGAACACACATACTAGTGGAATTTACTTCCCAAAAGAGTAGGAGGAATTTCAGTAAACAAACCTTTCTTTATGTTACAAATTACCATGTAAAAATTCGATAAAGCGATGAAACAAACTATGCATAAATTAATAGCATTCCATCACCGCATACATTGTTGCAATCAAAATGTGTTCAGTATCTCCGAGCCGGTTTTTTTTTTTTTTGTGACATTAAATTATTTATATAATGTACATATAAAAATTTAATGTGGTCGGCGGTGGACCACCATCCAATTAAGTTTTGGATTCCTCCACTCCATATTGTACAATCTTTAATCTTTATCTTAGAATAATTTAATTTTAATATAAATTAATATTAGTATTCCTATTGTCCAATTCCTTTTTGGCGGCCAATTCATTAAAAATGTTCATTATCCGTAGTTTTTCGCTATCTCTATATTTGAAATAGTGCATCCATTCAGGATATGCTGTACACACTGTTCTGCTCATTGCATCTAATGCAATTATCCGTTTCCGCTATATTAAATCTTTTGAGGTATATTTTGAAATTTCCATTTTCTGATACGAATTGTACGTTGTAAAAGTTTGGAGTATAGTACATGTTATTTAGCCTCTCCTTAATGGTTGGAAAAAACTTTTCGTAATTCCTTTATGACTTATCCACACCGTTTCAAACTTTTCTATATATTGTTCACTGATAAATTTTTTGAATTTTCTAGCTGATAAAATTTTATTCTCTACTATATGTATTTGTATCTGTGATATTTTCGAAAGTTTGTTTTACCTTTAATTAATTTTTGATTGCAAATACTATGATGTGTTTTTCTATTTCTAAGTATGTAATGCATTTGTATAATTTATTGTTTTGTAAGCTTTGATTAGTTTGCTATGATATTCAGTGTATGCTCACTAAAACTTTTTGTAATTTATTGAACTTTAGTATATCCTTGTAAATAAAACTACCATATAATAGATGTTTGATAATATCACTGTTTTATGTAATATTATTCCTTTTTTGAAATTCATCTGATTGTCATTGTTAAACAGCTTTGTGAATACATTAATAAATTTCGTACTTTTATCATTTATGTACTTGCAGTGATCGTTCGATATATGAACGAAACTAAATTTCAACGCAGTAATTTTTTTCAGTGTTTTCGTGGCCGGTCACTAATATTAACAGTTCGTCAAATTGTAACCATCAGATGTGTTAGTCGAGGCTCGTTCTCAATAATTTAATGTAAATTTTCAACACAATTTAGACATTTTAAGAATGTGAAACTAATGGTAGAAATACTCATAAAAAAAAAAAAAAAAAAATCTGGCATACCAAATAATCGAAAGCAATCAAAAAATAGATACATGCAAAAATAGATGAAAAAAAAAATATAAGTATATAAAAATATAATAGTAAGAAACAGCGTCGTAACACGGGACTATTAGATTCATAACAGATAATGATTACAAAGTAAATTGATGACGAATAGAAATAATGAAAAAAAATAAAATTTAAAACGGACAGTGACGTTTAACAATAAAATGAAATATGATAAGAGCTTAAAATATTGAAACCTTGTCTACATTTACCTGCATAAGTAAAACTAAAAATGGCCATTAGTGAGATTTAAATGAAAACTTTAAAAAAACATATTTTATATTAAAAAGTATGTTAATTACGCGTGGTATTGAACGAGACATAAACGCTCGATCCATCTGCAGGTCTGTAAAGAATAAAATAAAAAATATTCACGCCAATAGGAAAAATTAAATTACTATTTGAAACATTTTTTTTTTTTTTGTATATTAAAAAATAGATTATTTATGTCCGATATTTGATCAAGAGAAGAGAAATATAAATGTTGAATTGTTCATTTCTTACGCAGAAAATATGTTCAAGTTATTTTGTGATTAATTGCTTTCCCTATAGTCTGATTTTTTTTGATGAGGGGCAAGGCTCGTCAACTTTGGACATTAATTTGGCGTAGTAGACAATTTTTATATTTTCAATCTATCGGAATAGCAATATTCAAATTATACTCTTCTTGAGTGGAACATCGCTGCCTAACCAAATGTGTTACAGCAGCGGGCTGGCTTAAAAACGTGTTAGGTTTAACATTATTTCATCCTATGTAATAAAATTCACATATAATTTTCAATGGTTTTATTATTAAAATAAACTATTTACACTTATTTACAATTAATCACACTTATTTACAATTCTTTACATTTATTTACAATTATTTACACTTATTTACAATTATTTACACTTATTTACAATTATTTACACTTATTTACAATTATTTACACTTATTTACAATTATTTACACTTATTTACAATTATTTACACTTATTTATAATTATTTAAAATTATTTAAAATTATTTATTTACAATTTCATTCAAATCAATCAGTAGTGTACCACAGGATGAATTTGAGAAGCGTAGTAAAAGAAAAAATTTCACTGGAATGCGAAAATATTATTTTCAAATCCGTTCTTATTGCGAGCAAATACCGCGCGTATAGGTGAAAAATCATTTTGCTCTTGGCCATGTTTTTATAGCGACCAGTAGTTTGACTTTCTTTTTTTGCACAGTAGCTGCCTCTAGTGAATTTTCTATAATTTATGAAATGTCCGTGTCCAGAGAATTCTACGTGGTGTTTATTTTGTGTTTTACACACGTCTGACTTCTACACCACCAAATCGGATTATAAAAAACCGTTTCTACCCCCTTCCCCAGAAAAATAAGAACAAACAAATAAATTAAATAAAAAAAAAAGAAATAATTTTTGTTGAATTTGCGGATATTTGCGAGTTTCTCTTTGATTGAATATACAATACTACGTCACGTGTATTGGGCTACTTCGGAATCACGCATAGGTACACCTGTATTCATCAATTCCGAGTATCCGGATTATTATATTTTACCGAAGAGCAGTCCATTCGCATTACCTCGATCATGAGAAAAGAAATATTTACCACCGCTCAACGGCCTTTAACGTACGAAGTATATATATATATATATTTATTTATTTATATTAATTACAACGTAAAAAATGTCCCAAAAAATACCCCAATTTTATGTAACGCAAAATTTCCCAATTTTATGTAACGTTTGTTATATTTTATAGGATTTCTGTAATTATGTTATTGTATTTATATGGACGGATTTAGAATTACGTTGTAAATTTTGATCATTTTATACAATGTATAGAAGAGAAAGAGATAGAAATGTAAGTAAGAGGGGTCAAGAGGCATAGCCCCTGCGAAGTTAAAATGGCGGAGATTATATCTCTCTTAAATGTGGTTTTTTGTAAAAAAAAATTAATTTAAAATTTCGATGAAGCAAGCTGATCAATTTCGCATCAATGAGTTGTTATCAGATTTTATGGGTTTTTATTATTTTAACTTGTGCACATTACTGTGGGTACAATCTCGATGCATTTATAGTAATATGGTGTTTGATAAATGTGTAGCTCTCATTTATTTATTTATTTTCAGTTACCAATTTATAGCACGTGTATAGGGTATGTGTATCGTTAAAGATGACTTTTTTAATGAACTTCATAAAAATTCATTTCGACGAGAATGAACAGTTTTCGGAAATCTATTCATCTCGTCGAAAACAAAATGCATCCCCCGTTGCTGACAACCGGTGTACAAGAAAATTTCGGAACATTCTAAAACACTTGCAGTTCGGTAAACGGATTTTATCCGGTACAGGCGGTCCCTTTCGAAACGTGCATTTTAACTATTTTCTCCGCATGTTATGTGTAATTTTCTAGGAAATATATTACCTTATAAATGGAATATCGATCGACGGGGTTCTTCTTATAATTTCAAAGAATAAAAAACTTCCGTTTTACACCGCGCATCATCCGGTTAACCGATTCATTTTTGATATGCTCGTATATATTCATAAAGAACTACTAAAGACAGGCTATTACCGTATATTATATTTCGGTTGATTTATGGAGGAAGCTTGGTACCGCGCAAGAATACGTGTGTTTGTATATGCGTGCGCGTGATAAAATCAAAATAAAATGAATACCTTTTTTTTATTCCTAGCATTGCAGTTGAAATTAAATTTACTAAAAATGTGGGGTGCGGTACACCGAAATTAAAATATTGCCCACGAATCGGATATCCGAATTCGTTAATATAATACAACAGTTGCTCTTAAAACGCGGTACGGGGGGGGGGTGTCGCAAAAATCCCACTACTTTAAGATTTACTTTAAAAATTTAATAAAAGTCAATAAAAGATAAAAAATTATTATTATCTGATAAAAGATAATACATCTCCAAACGTAAGGATATTATGAGTTACAATATTTTTTTATCAATCAATTGAATTTTTTATTCGTTACTTGAAGTTACAATGTTTATATAACTGAACATAGCAAACCATTATAAACTCCCCCGGAGAAATCAATTTTCCCGAAACAATTTAACGGTATAATAGAAACGCAATCATTCGTTTTCTATAACATCAATATTATATATATATATATATATACTATTGCCGCAATCTGAATTCGGTGCTGACTCTAATCGGTATTAATGTTGTTTAGGAATAATCATAATATCTTTTTATATATATTTTACTGTAAAATATATTATCTTTTATGTAGCAACTATTTTTACTTCCTTGTACACAGTGTAAAGTAAGTATTACAATCGTGAAAAATATTTAATCCATATCACTATTTCGACCAACCGTGATTTATACGGACGATGATAAAAAGAAGTCTTGCATTTGAGCACTATTTCGCATCTCACATTTCAACGGAAATATCATCCGCTTTTTGACCTCCCTTGGATCCATTTTAAGTTTCGTGACATGTGATGTTACGTATCACGCATGACTCAAAAATAGCTAGTCGCAAAAAGATGAAATTGAGAATTTAGGACTCCTTTAACATCTGATTGTACAGCACCGTTTTTGGGGTTACAACCGGTTGGTCTGTAAGAAATGAAATGTTTATAAGTTATGAACCAATAGTAAATTCAGTTTCGTTTAAGGTGTAACTACGCGTCATGATAAATATCGATAGATCAATCGTTATTATATATCTATTCTTTTAACATTAACGTGTTTCATAAGTCGCATAGTATTTGCAATCAGTAACGTGACCAAAAAGTTTTTTTCTCTGTCAATAGAGGGAAAATTTAATTTAAATGGCAAGTTTAAAATTTCCGTTTTTTTTTTTTTTGTATAATATAAAACATATATAGCTATGAATGTTTAAATTTAAGGACTTCTTTTAATTTTTTAGGCATTTGCATTACGTCTCGCCGCTGCACTGAATGTGAAACAACGTAATTTTGATGAAATATCCAAACAACACGAGCATTGGTCTTTTAATTTCAATCACAAAATAAAATAAGTGAAAATTTGTTCATCCCAGACCCGGTGTCACAGTGTTACCGGAAAAAAAAACGGAATGTGCCACAAGACGGACAAATTTCACCTATCACAAATCAACGAAGCCTGTGAGGTATAATAAAAATATGTACTATAGAGCTATGTAAACTCCGGGTAATTTTTATCATTCGACTTCGCAACGAAATTATAATATTTCCGACTAGAACCAGATAAAAATTTTACATATTAATTGGGCGATTTGGCGCTGACTAATAAAAACACTCTTCGCCTTGCGTCTTACAAGAAACTTTGACCCCATGAGGAGGTACTGCCTAGGACCCCTTTACTCTTATTTACATACTAGAAACGAAATTATAAAAACATGCTCCCGCTCACACTGAGTCCTCCTACTGCTCAATCTCTATAATTTGAAATGATTTAGAATTCTATGATCTTCTAAACGTTCATCGTGAAACATGCAATCTGAGCGTTGTTTATCTGCATTCTGGCACACAGTTCTGCGATGCTCTTCATCAGGGAAAAGTAGCGCTAGTGTCGCACCCCAATACCTTGTGCAGAAGAGGCGTGTGACGCTATTTTGTCAGGTTCTTTTTGTCGTTTACCAGCCGGTAGGTTTGCAAGAGCAGGGGTACCAATGTTACGTGATTATAGTTTACGACTGAAATTGCTTACCATCATACCGATAAATAACCGCGCTGGTAGCGACTTCATTGACGGTTTCAATGATGACTCCCCTAATTGAAACGCAAATACCTAAACTCGGCGATAGTTCAGAGATAACCAGAGAACGCGATTATAACACTTCTGGATTACGTGAATATTAACATTAATTCTCGCAAATTATCCAAAAAAAAAAAAAAATAAATAAAAAATCTATACAAAATTCCTTACTGATTGGCCGCCCGGCACTCGCAAAATTATAAACTACATCATACGCGCCAGTGCACGTATTAGATTACTGAAAACTCCAGACCTCTGCTGTTCGATATGGAACGAAGAGAGAGGTACATTTACACACGAATAATTTTCGTTCTCAGATCACACCCAAACCACAGACTAATTAATCAGTTAGCGAACACACGTTTCTATTTGCGCCGGAGTACGAGTACATCCACGATATATTCGATGAATCGGTGAACAGTGATAGCAACTAAATATGTTTATAAGTACGCAAATTCACAATCTGATAACGCACTGCCAGGTAAGCGAGATAGATACACGCATGCATTGTATCGCCTCTACTCTAATCGGACAAAGACAATTGCCAGAATTCTCTATTTAAACTAAATAATAATGATAATAATTCTGTATTATAAAAAATCGCGCTGCAAGCGTGATACGAATATGTGCGCGTGTCTGTGTGTCGCTGTATAATTTATATATCTCGACATTAGATTGTAGAAATTAAATGAATAGTGCGAAATAGTATAAGCAGATAAATGCTATTTCTTATATACCTGTACTATTATGTACAACATCAGAGGCTGCAAGTGCGCAGGAGTCGTTGCATTACAGTTAATTACTAGGATAAACACAAGTAATAAAACATTTGCAATTATATTATAACTCGTTTACAATACGCGTTTGAATTTAGTTACTAAATTTCATTTTACCCCTTGATGAAAATTTTATTTTTCAAACAAAAAATACAGAAATATTAAGTATATTAGTTTAGCAACTGAAAAATTCTTTTATTACCCCCGCAAGTCCAGATCTCGAATTCTGTATTATACAATCTTACTAACTAACGCAATAACTTAAAAGAGACTTTTGTCTCCATATGAAATGTAATATAATAAACGCGGCTAAAAACATTCTCCAAAAATTTGAATAAATAGTGTGTACTTAACTTATATAGCTCTATATATCTTTCAACATCAACATATCCTATAACGTTCTAACTTTTTTTTACAAAGTTGAAATTTTCCATTTCCCTATATATATATATATATATATATACACCTATATATATATATATTATAAAGGTTGCGGTGCTCGTATTTTTAAAAGGATTGAAGGTTGGAGGAATTTATTGGTTTTTAAATTATTGTGGTTGCTGCTTTGCGCATATTTCAAAATCTTCGTTTCGACGCCACTCAAAAAGGAGCAGGACAAAGGATTTGCAAAGCGATATCATACTCCCTGCGTTTGTTTATACAAACATAAAATACAGAACTTAGCCGCGGGCGCAGCAAACGGAGATTACGATGTGTCAGTGTGTACGTAATTTTATAGGCCAACACAGAGCCATTGTAATTTGATACGGAGAATGAAACAGCGCTATTCGTATTATAATATAAGCCTTCACTTTTCATATACCGCGCAGTGGATGGAGTGTGTGAGCAGGAGTCGTCGAATGATAGCCTTTCAAAGTGAATAAAACTTTGTCCGGATTTTTTTAGTTTAATGTTCGTTTCTTCAGTTTAATATACAATTAAAACACAATTTTCCATCGCTAACAGCATCCGAGGACTACCTCATAAAGTCACCACCTTGTAAAAATATAAAAGGTTTCATACGATTGACGTGAGAAAAACGATTACTAAACCATCTGAATTACATAGTAAAACATCCGAGGTTTGTTGGTGTTTTACGTTATTATACCGTGGTCACAGTAGAAAGAGTAATTATGAGGATTAAAAGAGTATGATTACCTACAAACCAGACCGTGTCCAGAATTTTGAAAGAGGGGAGCGGAGGGATTTTCATTTATATTATAAATAACGATACATTTTTCTCTAATATTCATGCTATTAATAATTTCTATCATAAAATATGGAGCATTTTTTTTTTTTTTTTTTTTTTTTTTAAACGTAAAAACACCCTAAAAATTCATTAATACTTATTTCAAGTTTTTGATTTTTTTTTAGATTTTTGTGTATTTATAATAACTATTTCAGTTCTAATGGGGGGGTTTAAGCCTGTCTACAAATGTACCGAAAACATTAGAGTCAAACAGTTACAGTAAGTGAAAGACGAACTTTTGTAGAAGAATTTAACAGATAAAAGCAAAAAACGTCCATCGTGACGGGATTCAGTGTAGGAATTAAGCGAAGAAAAAGGTGAGAAATAAATGTTGGTTAATTGACGGCCTAAGGTGTTGAGGTTCCGGAGGTCTTGAATCGGAAGTTTTGTAGTGAACTAATAAAAATCGTCGCCAGAAATTATTAAACATTTCCTAATTTACGCATATTGAATGCTGCCTAATGTGGATGACACGTGTTATTTTAAAATATACGCGAATCTTTCAGCAGAATTTTAGTGAAGTTCGCACCTGTCTAGAGGCTAGTTTTGAACTAATACGGAAATAATTTTTCGACGTATAGCTCCGCCGCTACGAATTTTAGCTAAAAACTCTTTTTCATTCGACATGGGCGCATATTTAAAATTTTTCCAAAATGAAAAACTCTGTGTAAATAATGGAACCGTACAAATATTCTCGGTGGTGACCGGGAAATAGACAAATAATTACCTTCGCCTAAAACTAACTGGAATGTAAACTCGTTGATTCATCAAAGCGCAAAATAACTAATACAAAGAAGAAGCTTAAAGTGTAAAAGCTATCAGTCTCAGAATAGATGATTAACAGAGAATAACACATAACCTATATCGCTTAAAATACCGCTCTAATGGTGGTAGAAAAAAAGATAATTAAAAACTCGTATAACATGTAAATAAAGTTTGAAGTTTCTTCATTTTATTTTTACTTGTTTAAATTTAATGTAGATATAACATTGCCAAGTTTTTCTCTTCTTGCGTGAAAAGTCTCTGTCCGCAAAGCCGACGAAAAGGATTCGATTTCTCTGGAGTTCTTTTCCGCTGGTTTTACTAGTCTAACTCTCGACGTTTTGCCTTGAGGACTAAATTTGGTTTCGGGCGCCACGTGCTGTTTGGCGATGCGAAAATTTCACGAATTATAATTTGAACTTCTATGAGACTACTTTTATTCACTCTACGAGTGCCATTTATAGGATGTCGGTTTGAGAAAAAGAAATTGTAGAACAATTTTAAAAAATTCGCGTTTCTTACACCATATATATATATATATAAAAAAAAAAAAAATTACCAATTGTTACAAAACCGGATGATATACAACTAGACCAGAAGAAAAAAATCATATGATTTTCAAGTATGGCGACAATAATCAAAAATTTAAAAATACTAATATGGGAACGAAGATATATATACACGGAGATGAAATCGAATTTATGATGATAACGGAAGACTAGAATTTTTTCCTTTTCACGCTGCATAGCGGTCAGTGACGTACACAACATCGGCCGATAACTGCGGAAACATAAAAAACCAAAAAACAAACGTGTATTCTACAAAAAGGCGAACGGTTTAGTGCCTTATTATGATCGATTAAATATTTTTAAAGTTTGCGGTGAATCGGCAATCGACATTAATTACACATATCCGAACAACAATTGTCAAAGCAGAATTACAGCAGATGATAAAGCTTGGAGAGCTTAGTAGAGCATTTGGACTTCCGATGTACAGCTCGAAAACAAAAGTTACGGTCTTTTCGAAGAAGCCAACCAAATGCACCCTGAAAATTGATTACGTAGAAATAGAGCAAGTCTCGTCAATCAAATACCTCGGCACCACTCTGGATGACAGTTGCACCTCGAAGAAAGAGGTTCGTTCCCGAATCGAGAAGGCTCGAGCAACGTTTATTACCATGAGAAATCTTTTCACGAGACGCGAATTGAACATTGGTCTAAGGCTGAGACTCGTGAACTGCTACGTGTTTTCGATCTTGCAGTACGGTTGCGAAAGCTGGACGTTGGAGTCCACGCTGGAAAAACGCATACAGGCTTTCGAAATGCACACCTATCATCGTATGCTACGTATATCACGGATTCAAAGAATCACGAACAGGGAAGTACTAGATCGAACTGGAAGACATCTTACATGCTGTTAAGCTCGGTCAAAGAACGTAAGCTACGATATCTGAGTCACGTAATGGTCCTAAGTACGAGATCCTACTAGTCATCCTAGAAGGAAAAATAGCGGTCAAAAGATCTATTAGACGCCGGCAGAACTCCTGGATGAAAGATATTCGCCGATGGCTTGGTTGCATATTAATTGAGTTGCTCCGCTCCGTCGATTCAAAGGTCGTGCTGGCAACGTGGATCGCCAACCTCTCAGAGGCGGAGATGACGCGTGAAGAAGAAGAACAACAACGACTGTCTTGCTTTACACGAACAATTACGGAGATAAGCGACCAGATCAGTCCTCCAGTTAATTTTTAGTCGAAATTATAATTATGTAATTTTAAATGAAAGAGGATAAATAAAAAACCAAATTTACTGCACTGATTTTTGCTAAAGATAAAAAAAAAAAAAAATTAAATAATGATTTCATGTTTTCATTTAATTTTCACTAAAAGATATAAAATAAATTTGTCGATAGTTATTCGTCAATGACTAAACCAGAGATGGATAATAAAATAAGCGACGCCGTATATATCAATATGAACGGTAATAAAGGGGCATAATGAACTGGCGTGAATGTGCCTTACGTTTTAAAAATGTTTACAATTACTTTTCAAAAATAAATATCACAAAATAGTGTGAAATTTTGAATGCGTGTCGCGGTCACATAATCTCCTAGAATTATATTTTTAAGGAAACATGTTCTCCACCGTCATAGCCGTTTTGTTTCGCGTCCTCCAACCTCGGCGTTGAGTATTTTTTGAAAATTAATTTATTCTTACAATAGTAAATAGTTAGGCTAGGATTTAAAATTGGTATATAAATAATATTTCCGGCGGCAACCATTAAAAATTCCGCATTTAGGATTCTTCGTTTCTCTGTAAAAAGGCTAATAGAAAGCGCTTTATTTTCGGTTTAAATTCAGCAGCTAGTTTAGAACTCAGATGCCCCCGTTATAGAGATGAGAGAAGAGACGGAACTTGGTGTTCTTAATTGCGCCGGAATTTAATAAAACGTCGAGTTCTATTTATATTTATTATAGTAATCATTTCGTTTAAATTTTTACATTTAATATTTTTACCACGGTAACCATTTTATTTAAAATATAAATATTTACCGTAGTAAATATCTTATCAAAACTTTTTTCTATTTTTTATCGAATATATTTTTTACCTTTCTAGTTTCCACATTTCATTAACAAAAAAACCTTCAAATTTCCACGTTACTCGCAGAAGTATCAGTACATATATATGTATGTCTTTGAGATTTGATATATTCAAAAAGAAAATAGCTACCGTGTAGAATTGTTTTTGTAAGTAAAAAAGAATAAATCTCAAAACGTACCGTTAATTTTTAAATTTTATTTTTATTTTGTATTATCTATCATCATTTACAACATTCGAATTAACAGAATTGCAAGTTATAGATTATAATGGACGATGGCTGCTGCAGTATGCTATACATTCACGTGTTTCGAGATGATCGATTATAGAATCAATTATTTTTTTGCTTCGTGAAGTAGTTATGGCGAAATCGTTTAGTTGTAATCCTAACTCGGTGTGCATAAATCCAATAAATTCCGGTCTGTGCGGTCCTCTTAAATCCAAATTAAAGTCTCCACTAACGAGCATCGATATATCGTGATAATTATGTTTTTCAGGTAGCTTTAATTTAGGACTGTACGCTATAAGATTTAAGACGACGAATTGCTGAATTTTCTCAAACGATGTATTCGGTGAGATATAAACTGATGCGAGTATAGTTTTTTTAGCATTGATTGTTGTCTTGACCGAGCAAAAGTCGCCTACACCGTCATGACATGTCGCGAGTTGATCCACGCTCATATTATTTTGATCAAACTTCCGCAAATCGTATTTGATATTGTTAGACTGCAATTTATTCGGAAACAGTTATATTTTTGCAAATGGCGACACCACCAGAACGAATCGCATTCCTTTTAAATTGAGTGCGAAATCCTAGTATTTCAATAGAACAATCGTTTTCAATCCACGTTTCAGACAAGGCAAGAAATTTACATCGCGGATTAATCGCTAGTTAAATCGAGCAAGTGTGCGTTTAGCGATTGAGTGTTGAATGTACACAACGAGAACGACGTGGAATCCGTCTGCGTAGAACGATTCAGAAAATTCCGGCACTGATCACCTACCGTTTGTAAATGATGCCGTTCGAGATGAGTAAACTCTTCCCTTTAAGGATATCGATTCAGCTCTCCGCGATGGTGATAAAATGTGTGATCACACCATCGTGTTAGGAATAGTCCAGTAAAGAGACGCGAGAAAGGGCTACACAAACGAGCTGCTGTCCGGGACACTTACCGTACTTGTAAATGATCGAGTGTAGCGCCTTGTGATTTGTGTATAGTAATTGCACAGGCTTCAACAAGGGGGACTTTTACAAGTAACGATTTTACTGTTTGTTTGCACGATGCAAGTACGTTGAGTTATCGATATCCACGAATGATCGATGTTCGGATTTGCAAATACGTGTCCCTGGGCTTTTGAGCGCAGTAAACGGCCGATTTTTGAATGGTCGAAAGACAGCCAGAATCGTTTTATGGCACTTGTTTCGATGTTGCGTCCGATGTAGCGTAAAGTGCCGATTGCGCCATTGACGAGACCATCTAGCATGTCAATATTCGCTCTGATCATATACGGTTAACCAATTTGAAGGCTAACGATCTTGCGTTTATGTGATTCCTGCGGCGAATTGGCCATTGATTTTGGTTCTACATTGCAAACTGTTTGTTTTTTATTCATTTGCCGTTGTCGTCACTCACGGCTTCATTCGGCACCACTCTTCGAAGCCGGTTTATTCAAATCGATGAATCGAAAGAAACACTTCAAACTTCTCATTTTTGGTAGTATTGGAACCGAAAGGTGTTTCCTTCATGAACTGAAGGAATTCATGGCTGTTCTGAAATTCCTCGTCCCTCTTGCGTTCACGTGATTCCTGCGTCGAATCGGCCATTGATTTTGGTTTTCTTTTATTATTTTTTATTTTTTACGAGTCACGAAGTTAAATATAATTTACATATAAATTAAATCGAGTGAACAGGCAATTACGTGAAAATTACGTATCGAATTACCTAGCAAAAATTAAATCGCCACATACCATTCCAAGTGCTGGGTTTTTAATTCTAAATTTCGAGAATTGTCGCGCAAAACCTTCAGACGACAAGAAAAAAGTTATACGAAATTATCTGCGGAATATTAAAATGTTTTACGAAATTAGAAAGAGAACGTTGCGTTTTGCGTTGCGTTGCGTTTTGCGTTGCGTTGCGTTGCGTTTTGCGTTGCGTTACATGATTTTAAGTTGACCCCCAGCCTAAAGACATATATATGTCAAAACCGCCATCATAGCTCGACTAAATTACACTGGAAACGTATAAATTATGCACTAAAATGTTCTACAGGAAACAAGCTACCCGCAGGTGAAAAACGGAATAAAATGTCGTTAGATTAGCGCGCATAGACAGATAAACAGACGGACAAAGTTTTCCACTTTCAAATAGAAACCCTGCTCTTCGGGTCCCGCGCAAGGTGAAAAGTAGTCCCTTGACACGACGAATTTTCTTTTTTTTTAACCTTTTTTAAGAAAAATAGTCCTTTTAAATTGACTACTTCGTGTCATTTATTAAAAAAAAATAATAATAATAAATAAATCTTAACAATTGTACAACACAGCATTCAGTCTTTGTTATCTTATATAACTTAGCGGGGGACGTAATTATTTAACGAAAAACTAACGGGTCATAATGAAGGGATCAAAAAGATGTAGCGTGGCCCCCCGGGCTGAGAATGGCATAGCCATTAATGGATACAGATAAAAAAAAATGCACCTTTTTATTCCCGATACACTGGCGGTATTATGGTTTTGTGTTGAATGCTTGTTACGCGGTGAAATTGACCAAAAATGACTACGGCTTAAATTTTGTCATCGCTCTATATTTCAAAAAACCCGATGCCTTAAAAAAAGGGTAGAAGATTTTTTTCTTCGTTTTAATCAATTCATTTCGATATTAAATGTGTTATTTTCTGATAATTTTAATAAAATATTTTCGGGTTTATTTCAGAAGAAAAAGTTAATTTGTTATTAAACTCAATGTTGTAAGTGTCAGATAAACTAATTCATAAATATTGCTATATTAGAAGGTTGTTGTCGTTGCCTGTCGTTCAAAAATTGCCCTTCAGCTGACGTAATTCTTTGTCTTTTATATCGATGTTTTTTTGCGCGCGAAGTAAAAATAGCCGAGCGTAATATATTGTCAAAATCAGAAACGTTGAAATTAAAAAATAAAAAAAAACAAAACAAATAACGATAAAATCGAAAAGTTAACAATATGAAAAAGAAACATTTTTATAAGTGAGCCGCGACAGGGGGTAGGGGGTGGCAAAAATAATAAACGAAGAACGATAATAAAAATAATACGAAAATAAAAAAAGAGTTACAAGTAATTTCTGCCGCAGTCTGTGTTATCATTAAATTAAAAAGCGATATCGGGAGATAAAAATGGGAAATGGAGAAATAAAAAAAGTCGAAAAAAAAAAAGCAAAAAGTGATGTGTTTGGAATTTAATGAAAACTCCGGGGATGCGTGTGACGTGTTCTGTATGTACACAATCGAGCCGAACTAAATAGTAAGTTAATAGACTGTGCCGGTATATCTGTAAATATAATATCTGTTACGGGGGCCCGGATAGCGTGACGAGAGGATAAGAATCGCAGCATCAGTCGCCGGTCATGCGGAAAATTCGAAATGATGATGCCGCCGAGCGAGCAACTAGGAAATATGACATTTCGATAAAATAACAATGTCGGCTTCGCTTACATTCTCCTCGAAACGGTCCTAATCCTTCACTAAAAACGTCAACCCTTATTACTTTGTTCTTTTGTAGACTCTACCCGTCTTCTTCTTCTTCTTTTTCTTCATGTTCTTTTTGTTCTTGTTCTTCTTCGCGATATATCGACGAGGATTAACAAATTCTCCGACCGATATGTGTATTACGAATCTTATCGTACGCGTCCATTATGAAAATTAAAACCGTTCGATTAATAATAAATTCCCGCTAGAACGTGAAATAATTATAAAACGTGAAAGATACGAAACGGAAACGTCATGATAACTTGGCAAAGAATTAACCCCACACATTCAACGTTGTCCGCCAATGGCGATACAATTTACCTACCTTCTTTGCCACTTTACCCTTGAACCTTTATAAATAGGCAACCTTTTTAATACTCCGAAAATACGTCGGAAACATTTCTAGGCACGATCTTCCGATCAAGATCTGGTCCCCTGGATCGGTTTTCTCCCTCTATATCGATGTTCCTTCTATTTATGCGACCACCTCTCTCTCTCGTTTATAATTCCGACTACTGTCAATTGCTTAGGAAGGCGTGAGGAGGATGGCTATTTTTTAAAAAGTTCCAAGTTCAAGTCCTGCTGGTCGAGATCAAAAAAACTCGAATTACTCGCTAATACCTCTATAACTTTAGCTCATGTACGTGATGTTTGCCTCCGGCTACGCTAACAATTCATTACGTTAAACCACCAGGGAAGTAAAGAACGTCGTAAAACTGAACATCGTCTTATCTAACGATTTTCTAAAAGCCGAAATTGCTGTCTGCATTTAAGTAACCTGCCGTATATGCTGAAACATCGACTAATAGTCGCAAAGCATTTACTGCTCCTAAAAAAAGTAAATAAATAAATAAATAGGTTTTAATTTTTTTAATTTTATGTAGGTAATTATTACTATTTATATATATATATATATATATATATATATATATATATATATAGTCTTTTTTGTAATTAATCGTTTACCTCGCCAATTCACCTAATTTTCCTAATACCCCTCCTTCTTTATAATTTCCTTCGCTTCGTCATTCCTCTGCTGTCTCTTTATCATTCGCCTACGTTTTAATTCTCCGTTCATCGCCATCTTCCCAGTCGGTGTTTTCACTCACTACGCTTCAGTGTAAAACTACGTAGTTTCCCGAGGATACGTTTTTTTTTGTTTTTTTTTTTTTTTTTTCGTAATTTCCGGAAGGATCTTATTCCTAAACTTCTTACGTGCTGCACCACTGATTTCTTTTGCCAGAATACATTTACGTTTTAATCTCGAACGAATAGATTATTTTTTTTTTTTTAATTTTTGAACTGAAAGTTGTAAAAATTGCATAGTAAACGACTTGGCGAAGCCGAAAAAATCCTATTCTCCATTCTCCACTCGTATTATTTGGCGGAAAAATTTTCTAAAGGAAATTTTGTAAAATGTTTAAAATTAATATTCACTTTTTGGCTTTTTCGAGAAAAACTGTTACTACCGCACAAAACTGAACGTCACTCTAGTCGGAGAGCGGCTAGTCGATTATTCGGCAACGAACTCTCGAATTTTATCAGCCTAATATAATATACATTTCGCAATAAGAGTGAAACAGAAATCTAATTCAAATTTGGCGAATTACTTGAAATACAAAATGGTACGATTCTCGTCGACCTACGATCAATTATTAAGTTTCTCCTACTGGTTCTGATGGTAATACGACGAAACAAAAAAAAGCAATAGTTTGTGATTGGCCGGAAGATTCTCTCTAGAAGCGCCGCGTTGTTCGCGGCAAACGATGTACAGGCCCAGAAATATGAAAAATAATTATATCATGGTTTCCTATTCGAAGTTTATCAAGTTCAGTACACTTTCCTTTTATTATTTTCAGCATGGAACATGCTTTAGCCTTAAACTAACTGCCGGAAAACATCACGATACGAGTCATACGGATAGTGAGTCATCGCATCTTTGTAAGATTGTGCAATAACCTCCGCGAGATCCCAGACAGTCCCTTATTTGCATATCCGCCAATGTTCATCTGTCCCGGGCCTGATTGCCCTTCTTCGGCGTTTTCAGGTATTTCTGTACTGTTCATTGTACCGAAACATCTAGGTCTCCAGCTCTACGTCCGGTGAACATAATAAATGGAGAACACATATCGTAAAAGGAAGAAAGGAGAGACTACAAATGGAAACGATTCGAAACAATTTCCAAAGAAAATGGTGTATCAGAGCATTCCCTAAAAAGGCTGCAGAACAAATGAAAGAAAGCCGTCGTCAACGCTGAAAACTCGAAAAATCAGTTTCTACAGAAAATGGGGCGTCAACGTTTTTAGCATTATACTGAAAACACCAGCATTCAGAAAACCAGAATTTAGGGGATCAGCGAGCAGAAAAGACAGCAGACAGATAATCAGCAGTCAAAAAATCAAATCTGAAAAGCCGGCACGTGGCTAAAGCATGTTTCATGTTTTTAGTTTTCGCCGTAGGGGCTCTAAACAGATAGCATCGGGGGGTAAACGGAGGCTTTCCCCAACCCACGGCGAGACGTACAGCGCCGAGTTTTTTCCCCCCGCTTATTTGTTACTCGCAATAGTAGCGGAAGTGGGGTATAGGCGAGGAGTTATCGTGCAGTAAATTATAAATTAACAGGAGCGTGTCCACTAATTCTACGCCCTGAATATTAATAGCATACGACCAACATGAAACCTGAATTATTTCGCAGCCAAAAATCTGAAAATCTGTTTTAGCCTACGATCTATTTTAAATTTACATCAGCAGTTCAAGCCTTTATTTTAAATTTAAACTTATTTAATAGTGTGAAATTCTCAGCGTGTTAATTCCGATTTTAAGTAGAAAGCAAAAATGTTATCTGGATGTAATAGCAAAACTTTTTAAACGTAAATTTTTCTACGTATTTAGAAGTTTCATAGGAGTTCATCTCGGTGTGGCCATCTTCCTAATTGTGATCACCCTGCGCAGCCGAGCATCGTCGAAAAAAGCGAGACAAAATTGTAACAATTAAAATACGGCTATAAAAATCCGTTTTTGTAACCGTACGGAATAACCTCTCTATGTCCCGTTTTGTTTTTTAGATAGAAAAACAAGTGAGTAACCAGCACGGCCATTTTATGATTACCATCATCGCGCTAGACTTGTTCCAAAACTAATCAAATCGAATAAAATTAATTGAAAATCATAACGACTTTTGGTCTTTTCGGATGAAATAGATTAAATCGGAAAAAACGCGAACTGATGATTTTTTATATTTTAATTACAAAGGGTCGGTCGCGGTGGTAGGCGCGTATAAAGTTCAAGCGTTTTAAAAATATCTCGATTTACATATCAGAGAGTATCTCGAATTACTTGCTGCGCATATTTCCCTATCGGTCGAATTTTTCCACGCGTATTCATACATAAAAAACTGTTTGATATTCTGTTCGCATGCGCTTTCGTACATCTCGACTATTTTCAATTTCCCCTCGCTGCGATCCCAACTATCGATTACGGCCCAACGTTAACTTACCGAGGCACGATCAAAATAAGTGTGAAAATTTTATTTTAAAATCTTCAAATCGTGACGCTATTCTTTTCTTTAAACTAGCGACCGTGATATAGTGTCGAACCATATTTCCGCCTTTGTTATTCTAATCTATTAATAATGCGCTTCCTTTAAAAGACCAAAAGAACATTTAAAAAATTTGTACATTCTGTAATATACTCGTATGTGTATAATGATTAAATACCGCATGAACTTCTATCTAAAAATATAATAAGCCGAATAAAAAAAAAAAAAATCTGCTCCAAACAAACGACAGTGCATAAACATTTAATTATTAATATAGTTTGTAAATGTAACGGGAGTTCGTTTTGTTTAGTACATGCACACTGCAATTTATCGTTTATATACTCAACTTAGAATAATAGAAATATTATATACATGTTTTATGCGCCTATTTTACAACATTTTACTAAATAAAGCTTTATATAGTGAAACTTCTACTAACGGACACTTCTAAATAGCGGCTAATAGCGGAAAATTTTAAAATTCCCCGCATTTTCCCATAAGACACAATATAAAAATATTTCCCAATAACGGACCTTCCCAATTATGGACGCAGACACTTTAATAAGTATGATTTTGGAAATTAGATTTCTGTTAAACGGACAAAGTTTGTCAAAAAAAGTTCAATTAATGCCCCAGATCATTGTTTAATAGACGAGGGATTGCATGATCCATGTAGCGACATAAATGAATTAGCATCTCAATTCATGCAACAACAAAATCCATCCGATGATGCAGTAGACACTGTGATGACAATAATAATGTTTATGATGGCGAAGAAGACACAACTACCGAAGTTGACTGTGAAACTTTAAATACTGTTGACTGGTTAGTTGTTATTGGAAAACTAAAAAAATCGTATTTCATTCATAAAGATGATGCTGAAGGTTTAATAAAAATGATATCCGAACTGCGATGTCGAATGGCGGATTTTGAATGAAAGAAACAAAGTAGTAAAATTACCGATTTTTTTTTTTCATAGAAAACTGAAATATATTCGATACGCTAGGATTTACAGTATGTGTTAAAAAGAAAAAAAATATATTTTGAACATAATTGATTAACACTATAGATTATCTTGCGTTCTTAAAAACAAAAAGTGATTTATACTCTATTGCCTAACTTGTTTATCAACTAATCCTGGAATGCAAACATAAGTAATTACTGTAGTAGTACTGTACATACATACGTATTTTTATATTATGCGAACATTTTTGTTATATTTTAGACGCATGTGTATGTCTTTAAGTGTAAATATGTACTGTATTTTTTTATATTACCTACGATCCTCTTAATATTCTTGTTAAATACGTTACAATACAGAATAATGTAAATTTCAGTAAAAACTGTACATACATTATTATTTCCCATTAGCGGACAGTTCTTAATACCGGACAAATTTTTTGGTCCCGCGACTGTCCGTTATTCAGAAGTTTCACTGTATATACATTTTTAATCTGTATTACTTATAAGGATTTTGTTTATTTTTTTTTAGATTAATTGCGTACTATGTAATTGGTGTATATTGTAATTTTCTGTTTATCTAATATTAAACCTTTCTTAGTTCTATTACTATTTCGTTTTTATAACTTACGGTTTTGTTAGTTTCCGGAAAATTTAATAATAAATTATTGTTGTAGCTTAATTTGAATACTATTTCAGCTTATAAGATTTATTTTAGCGCTGTTCTATTTTATTTATGAGCTCCAACATTAAATTTTCCTGTTATAGTTATTTTCTTGCCGAATGTTTCGTTCTATATACGTCTCTATCGACTCTGTTTGAAATAATACTCTGCAATTGTCCTAGTAACTTTGTTTTGTTGATAACTATATAGAGCATATTTCGTTTTATCTGTATTTAGAATTGGGCGGTTTTTACAGATCCAATCGGCTTACTGTATTCACATCATTCTGTATAAGGTTTTGTAAGATTTCGGGAAAAACGGGATGAGCAACTAATACTGTGTCATCTGCGCGGCGAGAAATTTTCCCTGAAATCTTTTTATATGTATTTAATAAATAAATTAATATGTATTAGAAATAAGTAAGGTTCAAGGATGCTGCCTTGTGGTACTCTGAATTTTTCGATTAAACTATCACACCAGATACCGTTTATTTTCGTTAAATAATTTCTTTTATTAAGATATGACCTAAACCAGTTAAGTGTATTTCCTCGAAATACAGTTTTTTAAGAAATATATATGTATAATAAAATAAACTTTAATAGCAAACAATATAGATCAATAAATTAGATAAATACCTATTTAGAAACGTTTTCGGGCATAACCCATCATCAGCTAACACTAACTTAAAGGAAACTTAAAACATTTCTTTGACGAAATTTAATACTCTGTAAATACATAGTTCACTATCACAGTTCCTTTATAAACTTTTCAAACATTTTTGCGATGGTAGGTAATGTGCAAATAGGTCCGTAATTTGAGACGTCTGTTTCTTTACCAGTTTTGTATATGGGAGTAATAATAACCAATTTTAAAATTTTACAGAATTTGCCGGATTTTTACTGATATTAAGGGTTCTATGAAAAAATTTAAATTATCTTTAATTAACATTATTGATATTTCGTCCGACCCAAATGATGTTTTACTTTTTTAGAAATAATATTGCTTTTTTTATGTCACATTGAAGAAAACCGACAAATGCAAATGAATTTATATTATGCATTAATTCATTCGACTTATTATAGGAAATACTTACAGTCGTGTACGATTTCTGTATTAAAGTATTGACAGAATTTATGAAATAATGATAACAATATTGGCAAGAATAATAAAAAGAGAATATTCGCGAATTCAAATAGGAATAAAATGTAAGTTTTAAAAAAGTTCGATTTACAAAAATTTTACACATTATAGCATTGGTATTTTTAATTCAACTTTTATTACTGTCAGCGCTTGTTAAAAATTCATAAACTGCATTTTGTAGCATTTTTTATTATTATTTGCATAATTATCTGCTTTACCCAGCAACTACCTCTTTAAAGTTTTTAACATCAACGATATTCGTAAGGCAGTAGTCGGAAAAATTAAATTTTGCTCCCAAAAAATAATATTGTAACCACTGCGAATCCAAAAGTCTAAAGCATCGAGTTATTTGTATACGCATGTGTGTGTATATATATATATATATATATATATATATATATATATATATATATATATATGTATATATATATATATATATATATATATATATATGTATATCTATATATATAAAAATCCCGTGTCTTTATGTTTGTGCAGGATAAACTCGGAATTTACTTAACCGATTTTTATAAAATTTTGAAAGTACATGCAATTTAATCCAACTCTTAAGAGATAGAATACTTTTTGTTTTAATTATTTACATAAATATTTTTCATATTAAATAATTTAATGAATCAATTAAAAAAAAACAAATTTAATTGTCGGCTATTACTTTTTGCTTTAATTATTTACGTAAATATTTGTTATATTAAATAAAACAAATTTTGACAATTTTATTATTTTTTGAGCACCAATTACTTTTCGTGGCGACTTTTGTGTATCGTGCGATGTTAATCGAAATGCAACCATGTTTATCTCTGGCGCATGGCGTTTTTATCGATGAATGATAAAATAAATTGTGTTCGCTGTCGTTTACAAAAAAGTTCGGTATTATTACGGAGTTGTTGTTTATGAAAAAAATAATAATATAAATATTGTGCGATATTGTGCGGCATTTAATTTATTTATATTTCAGTATATTTAATAAACGTCCTGCCTTGATTAAAAAAAAAAAAAAAAAAAAATTATTTTAATATTCCCACAACAATAGTGTGGCAGTGATACAACTCTGTGACATTGTTGGGCATCTAAGTTGCTTTATATTTCAGTATAAGATAATGCCGCGGAGACAATCGAACCTGAACAATGCGCGTAACAGAAATGCACGGCGTATACGTGTTATGAGAGCTACTGAATCGGAAGAAGAAATTGCAAGAATAAACGCATGTGTTGCCTGCTGCTCACGTGTGGGAACACCATCAAGTGTCTATTCGTGTTAGCAAAAGACAGGTTGACCAAGAACATTGTGCACAAACTAGTGCTTAGATAATTTTCAATTTTATAAAATAATATAACTGATAGTTCGAAACCAATGTTATCTGCCTCATTTATAACATTTAATTTTTATGTAACTAATTTATTTAGTATATTGTGTAAATAAGTCATTGATTACAGATTAAAGTTAAAGATTAGATAAATAAAATTTAAATTCAATAAGTGTATATTAGTTGGATAATTTCATTCTCTACGTACGATTCAAAATCAGCTAAATAATTTAAGATTTATTAGTAAAAATTAATTTGGTTGCATCAAAATAATAAGTAAAAAATTACTTTAATCTATTATAACTACTAAGCCACAGCAACGCGTGGCTGAGTCAGCTAGTATGTATATATATGTATACATATATATATATATAAGTAAAGTGAGTCGCATACCCTTAACAGGGCGTCGGGAATTTGTGAAATTAAAGTTCACAGTGTACTAAACCCAACGGCACTAATGAGAGCAGGAGGACCGGTTTCTTTCTCTCGGCCGCCTTTACTTTCCCATAAATATATATATATATAAAAATAAATATATATCCATATATGTATATAAATGTTTAAAGATAGTTTTTAATTAAATTAAAAAAAAAACCTTAAGACATAGCGAATAGAAAATTTATTATTTATCCATTTTTCATTTTATTGAATCGGAGTTTTCTGTTTTACATCACTGTGTTATTTTTGTTGCGATACTTTCGAAAAGGTTTCAATCAAATTAATACGAAAAATTCGCTTTGCCCATTTTGAATCTAGATTTAAATTCTTTCGGAAAAAATCTGAAACTAACTGAAAATGCATAATGCGGAAATGGCCAAGGAAAATAAGCGGAAAAGAAGGAAACAACTAATAAAGATGGCAACGAGGAAATTTCAAATTGTTCCGATGGAAAGCAAAACAATGTGATTTTTTATTCAAGCATAAAACTACGATAGTTTTGTTGCTCGGAGAAATCAAATTTACAGGAATAACTAACGCGAAATAAAATTATTTTTCATCCGATTTCCACGACGAAAAAATTTAAATAATGCCAAAGTGCGAAGCGCTAAAAGATTTATAAAGCGCATTCCATTAAGAAGTATTTTCCTTTTCCTTATTCGCATTTTGATAACGACATTTTCGCATTGCTTTCCGCAATACGTTAACATTTCGGAAAATTTTGAAATTTGAATAATCTCCACTTTTATCATAATAATAAACAAACTGTGACAAAATAAAAATAATAATAATAATGATGATGATGATGATGATAATGATAATGATAATAATAATAGCCGTCGAAAAAGTAATATTTTATTAACGTTACTAAATTAATTTCGACTTGTATATAGACTTGAGTATAAAAAATATGTTTCGACGTACTATATATGGTGATCGTGTACATGGCAACAGACACCGCAAACATTATTCAGTGTAACTTTATGCATATTTTATGTGAACTTCATTTCCGCATAGATTCAACCAGCAGTTTATGTCTTTTTTAATGATTCTTTTTTTTTTTTGTTTTATGGCCTACCCCTTCCTCCTGAAAATATTCTTTAAAAAATCAATCACTGTAGCTGTACATTCGTATAGTTCTTCTTTTTTTTTTATACAAAATTCGGCGCCTTTAATAACTAAAATTAGAAGCAACATTTTATCAAGTTAAAAAAGTTCTCAGATGTGTTCCCTAATCTAGTGTAAAAGCGTTGGACTTTTGTTACATTCTCTATTACGAAGGGTTGATTGGGATGCAAACACATCTGAAAAATCGTACTTTAAATGAAATTTCTAAATTTCGATTACAATTTCAACCCTTAGCTTCGCTCTTTAGTGTTGATTAACTCCTTGTTCTTTCCGGAATCAACGGCAAAAGGTGAACCTTTCATTTTTTCGCGGACGAATCAATATCCTTAATTCAATTCGTTGCGCTATTACTCGCTTCGAATTATCACGTATGTTTTTATCTGAGAAACATCTTCAGACCTTCAGGGGCTGTCTCTTTTTTTTTTTTTTTTTTTTGGAAAATATTATATTTTTCCCCTCTTCCTAGAATTTCGGTTTTTACCCTTTTTTTTCTTTTATTATGTACTGCCGCTGAGGATAGCTTTTGATTTTGTTAATAAACTCCCGTGCCCTACGCGTCTAACTCCGCCAAAGAACCCTTTCATAGGAAATTCAGTGCTCGTGATGAACTCGTAGCCGTCTGCCGCGAAAGACTATTTCGAAATCGTCAAAGCAACCAAAACTCCAAATAGAATCAGGAATGCATCTCCTAATTTATACCCCGCTGAACGTACACTATCGAATACCGGAAATATTCTACAACGAATTTCGTAAATATTTTTACACGATTATATTTTAAATTTTTGTTTTTTCTTCAATAATTGAGAACAACGACTTCCTGTTTTCTGGCTTGAATAGATCACAAAAAATCTAATTCAGAATAGAGAATTCGCTCGGCTTCCTTTTCATTATAGTTAATTATCACGCCAGGAGATGGTATTCTAGAAAACAGCTCCACACATTAAAATAGATCGCAGTATATCAAAAAAGAAAAAATAGGCAAAAACAAGCGAACAATAATAAACTGCGATGATTCTTACATGCAATATTACTTTACTTATGTTTTCTATGCTCAATTTCAATTCGCATTCGAAACAAAATTTACGGGATGTAAAATAATTTATACAAAAACTTTGGAAACATATTCATCATCATCAATCATTGAACCGTTTGGTTCGTTTTCTCCATTCGCTCCTGTTCCATTCTATAATTGGCTGTACGTTGTGCACTTCATATCTTTAATTGTTTGAAACATATAACTGTTTCTCAGTCTTCCTCTCTGTCTGGCTTTTCTTGCTTTTCCCTCTATAATTTTGGATAATATTTCATCATTTCGCAGTATATGACCCCGATCATTGTTATTCTACGCTTCTTGATGGTGTCCAATAAGCTGGAGTTTGAGCAGCTCCGTTAATTTTCATTTTTAACCTTTTCGGTCCATTTTATTTTTAACATTTTCCTCCAGAACCACATTTCTGCCCCTTCCAGCTTTTTCTTTTCGCTTTCGTTTATCACCCAGGTTTCACACCCGTACAACATTACACTCCATATGTACAATTTAATCAGTCTCTTTTCTTTAGGTTCATATCCATACTTTTGCTGGTTAACATCGCGTATTTTTACATAAAGGCGCTTTTTGCTAGACTGATCCTTCGCTTTATTTCCTCTGTGCTTTTTCCATTCTCTGTTATCAGATTTCCCAGATATATTGCCTCTTTGACTCTGTGTATAGTTTTATTGTTATTTATAATATCTTGTTTTCTCACATATAAGTATTTTCGTCTTGTCTTCGTTTATTTTCATATTATGCTTTTCTAGGTGGTTTTTTAAAATATTTAATGCCGCCTGCATCTCTCTAAAATTACTATATCATCCGCCATATCTGATCATTGATATTTTTACTCCATGTATATTTGCACACCAATTTTCCGCTCTTCCAACTCTTGTTTTATCAGATTTATCGGTTTTTCTATATAAATATTGAATAAGGAGGGTGTCATTACGCAGCCTTGTCGAACTCCCTTGTGTATTTCTACTTTACCTATACTATTCCAAATTCTGAACTCCGCTATTTGGTTCCTATACACAATGCTTTAATTGTTCTAGCTTCCATATTTGGTACTCCAATTTCTTCTAAGATATGAAACAATTTGGCTCAGTTGACTCGATCAAACTCCTTTTCCAGGTCTAGAAAAGCAATTATTACTTGACTATTAGATTCTAGTTGTTTCTCTATTATTAACCGTAAAGCTAATATTGCTAATATTATTATATTTTAAAATTTCATATGAAATAACGCGTACTTCCATTATTTTACTATGGCAAATTTTTCATTGTAACGAAAAGAGAGTAAGCGATGTTATTTTTTCCCTGATTTTTTATTTTCATATTTATTTATCAACATATATCTGTTTTGTTTTGGTTTTTTTTTTTTTTGTATTACATAGTTTAATAATATTCTGTTTCGTTTACGGACTAACGAGAAGGAAGAATATTGCTGGAGAAACTAGTAATAGTTGAGGAAAATTTCATTACGATTTTCCGGATAATGTAACGAACAGTTGGTTTTTGGTTTACAAACAGAAAGACAAGGGGAACTATATTCAAGTTTTAGTTAAAGTAAGAAAAGGTCATTAAGGCCACAAATTACACATCGGAATAATACTTTAAAATCGAAGAAGGAATAAGTGTATAATTTTATTATTATCCGCTATACCGAATATCGTTAAGAACAAAAATAAAGTTTACGAATAACATAAAGTGAAATATTCCTTCGGTTTCATTACGCTTTTACATGAATGTTATTTCTTTTAAATTGTCATAATATTTAATTGAAAACATTGACCGGCGGGTTTCATCAACTCTCTCATTGCTCAAACTTGTATGAATTTTCTGTAACATAATTCGACACATAGACAATTTATAACGACATTTCCGATGTTAAATTCAGCACCGAAATGTATTTTCGCTACTTCAGTAAACAGAGAGATGAGCGAATGAATAAAATAAACTTTGAACAACTGTTTCTAATAACGACAGAAAAATACAGGAGCTTCGACGTTTTAAAAATACAAAAAACAGCAGATAGGCAGAGCTACACACGCGTGTTGGTCGTTTTAAAAACACATCGGAATAACTCGAATTGCGCAGCCAGCTATCGTAGCGTTAGCCTAGGCTCTAAGGCCTAGGCAGTGGTGTTTCCTCAGACAGTATATCCCGATTCTATAAATTAAGAATACTGAATTCTTGCGGGTGCTAGTCATGATGTGCTTGTCCGATCTGCTGCATATAACGGTTGTTTTCTTATTGAACTTTCTGCTACTAACATTAATTTTCTCTTCAAAGACTGTCACCATCTAAACTATGACCATCAATCTATCCGTTCCTTTCTTAAATCCACAGTCTTTTTATCTGCCGATTGAGCCCAGCTCGCCGTCTCGACCATCATGAGTTTTATTTTTAGTTTATTTTACTAGATAATCACTTTACCGATATCTACACTTAATGTGGCACTAGCCACCGAGTCCTTCCCTTCAGCAGTAGGTTTTTGTTCTCTTTTTCCTACTAAGTTAAGCGTGGCATATCATGTCGTATTTATATTCATTAATTTAGTTATGTGATAAGACTCGTGTCGGTACACATATTAGCAATTATTTTATGAGTGGAACGTTATCATTTATGCAAATAATTCTTTCTTTCTTTCTTTCTTTCATCATGGCTTTCCGCATCACCGTCGTTTTTTTCATTTCTGCTCTTTAATCATATACCTTACTTCATTTCTTTTGGACCAGTGTTTCTTATCCGTTCTTCTATCATGCTCCGGCTTATAGTCGGTAAAATCTTGATCATTCCCGACCAGTAAAAATGGGCGCTTTTTAGTTAAAACAAATAAGAAAACCTACATGACGAAAGCAATTTTGTAATGTAATGCTGAAGTTATATACAAATACGAGTACGCTTAAAAATAAATACTGTTTTAATTTAATTTTGTTTTAACACCTTATTCGAGTAAGTATTATAATTTCTTATAGTTTTTTTTAAGTACAAAATTCCTGTTTATTGGGAAAATATTTTTCGTTTCCAAATTTTTAGGTTGACCGTGTTCATCGCTATACTTATATTAACGCATATATATATTGATATTGATACGAATTCGGTATTTACGGCGCTATCTGGCGATGATGTCGAGCTAGAAATTATTCTCCGTTTAAAATCATTAATTTTCGATCTCTCGGCATCAATCCTATTATTTATCGTCGTCCGAGAATACGGCCGCCGGGATATTTACACGGCCGAATTTGTAATTTCCGAGTCTCGTCGGATTTCGGAACGTGTTAAGGGGTTGTGTAAGTGTCCTGCTATGTATGCGACAACAAAATGTCAGCGATGATGCGGTTAATAATTTCATATTTTTCTGTGAAAGAGAATAATAATAATTCGTGTTTTTTGACACAATTCAATGTCTAGTTTGGTACTTATTAAAGTGTTCTTATCGGCTCTCGGGAAAAAATAAACAGGTGTTTACACGTTACCTAGCCGGTGTCCGTAATAGGGTAAAAACAAAAAAAGTCGAGAAACATACCGAGGTCTAAATTATTCATTTTTATAAGATTTGTTGGGTTTCTTGGAGGTTGGTTATTAGTTACCCGTTGGCCAATATCGCTTTAGTTCGGACTACCAGCTGGCCAATTACTCGGAAACGCGTTTTCACGTATGTACCCTAAAATAGAGTTACCAGTTGACGTCCGCCCGCTTTTACCAAGCCAAAAACGTTGCTTTTGATTAATTCGATTTTGTGCTTCGGACGAATGTTTCGTCGAGAAAACAAAAAGCTCCAGTGTTAATTGTTTTTTTGTTTTTTTTTTACTTTCTGTTCTTTTTCATTGGGGTCAAAATTGATCTCGAATGGAGATGAGTTTGTTGGTCTTTGATTATATATTAATCTTAATCGGTTCTTCTACGAGAAATCCGGAAGAGAAAGATGGAACATAATTATACTCTCAACAGAACCGGCTGTCGAGGTAATGACGAAAAAAGAAAACTAAATAATGGAAAATACGAAATGATGAAAGGCAAAGGAAGATTTAGGCCAAGACAAAATGAAAACTTTATTTATTTCTCAAAACGAGAATCACCCCCTCGTTACGAAATAAAGTGAGATAACTCTTTTAATGAAGAGAAAAAAGTGCGTTCTTTAGTTCGAAAATTCTTTATTTTCATTTTTAATTGGATTTCCGGTCAGTTTACCTAGTTTCTCGCTGTTTAGGCGCGCTTATTTTCCGTTCTCTTATTCCTATGTTTATGATTTTTTCACCGATATTTCGAACACACTCTGTAATAGCCTCAACCGCCCTTACAAGATAATAAATTTAATGCGATAGAAAAGAAAAAAGAAAAAAGAAGTTTCCCGTTTTTGATCTTTCTTGCAGGGGTTATTTTTCGGTTTTTGTGTGATTGATTATTCGCTACTTCAGACGCGTTATATGTAATACATTTTTCAATAATAATTAATAGAATAGCTAATCCGCTTCCAACATAAACAAATTTTTAGTCAATCACTATTATAAAACCGAAGCGAGCGACGTAAGTGTATTGTCAACGTTTCCTCTTTTAGATCTAGCTGCCCCTGCGAATTTTCGGAAAATAACAACGGCAAATAAAGTTTTATAGACACACCGATAATTTAATTCGACTATTTTAAATTATAAGCGGCCTAAAGCGAGTCGCGAACCTCTTCCCCCGTAGCTCTGTTTATCTTGCATAGGCTGTAGGAAATTTTTTAAAAACAAGAAGAAACAAACCAATTTAAAACCACTTTTATTTTTTAAACTCGGATAAAAATCAATGGTCTAGAAAGTTCTTAAGTTCGAAATTAAAAAAAAACTATTCCACGTAAATGGAATAACCCAACTGCTTTTGAATTATGCGAAAATAAATAAACCAATGACAATTAAACCTCCTGCACGTCTAAATAAAAAATAAATAAATAAATAAATAAACGGTGTATTTAATTAACAATATGAGTAAGAACATGTATGTGAATAGTATCGCACACCAAGCCGAACGGTACAAGAAAAAAAAATGCGTAATTACATAGAAAAAATAAATCAGAATAAAGGAAAAACTCCAGTACAACAAAAAAAAAAAAAAAAAAACCTGAAAGAAGCAAAGGAAAAGTAAGAGAAAAAACGGACATATAGATATTAACAACACTGCATTACGAAATAGATCTCACAACAGGCCGAGGTATATTCCTAATAATGATTCTTCTGCGTTTATATTTTATACGATATTCTTATGTAATCCCCGATTTTTTATGCTTGATAGAACATGTAGTAAAAAATTTAACCACATGCTTGTTCTGCAACAGCGATTTTGCGTAATTTTATAATTTTCTCGATGTTAGATATAGAGTTATATATATATATATATATAGGATCAAACTAGACAAGCATGTATAACTTGATAGAAGACTCTTGTATGTAGGGCACTTATTTACTTGATTCGATCGGAAATGGCAGAAATAAAGGAACCAATATCAGAAACAACAGACTGAGACGGAATGGACAGGATATAGGAAGCACAGTAGAAAGCAGGAAGCCTTGACTTCAAAAGGAGTAAATAAAGGGAAGAGCGTTGCGCAGAAAGAGCAGAACAATTAAAACTAAATGTGATTAACATCACAGATAAATACTTCCATCAGGATGTAGAGGACAATAAGGAGAGGAAAAGAAAGAAAGACGACAACGGGAAGCGGGAAATCGAGCGTGATTGAAGCGTAGGCGAATAATAGGGGCAATAACAGAACGTAGAAAAGAAGAGAATTCTGAGAACCAAGAATTACTTTATTAAACAATATAAAATCTTTATTAAACAGAAATTATTTTTAAATTAAAAATTAAAACGTGCCGACGTGTTTCGGAGTCGTCACTTACTCCATATTCATGGCGTTAATAATTAAAGTTAAAAATTGAAACGATAACATATTTGTCTTTAACTTTAATTATTAACGCCAAGAATATGGAGTAAGCGACGACTCCGAAACATGTCGGCACGTTTTAATTTTTAATTTAAAAATAATTTCTGTTTAATAAAGTGTTAATACAGAAATGGATGAAAATAATTTTAACCTAAATATAACCAAGAATTAGTTGGAAAGTTAGGTTGAATTGAGAGGTAACTAGCATTGGAAAAAACGAAGAAGGGTACATATCCGACCAAAATTTACAGTGAAGTACTTAAGGACAAAAGATTAGAACTAGGGATCTTTTTAAAGTAAAAGCGGGAACGGGCAGTAACCTGAGCCAATACATCCGCCATTTCGTTACCCTCGATGCCTACATGACAGCAGGAACCCACAGCAGATCAACGTGGATAGAGTAATGAAAGGAAAGATTGCGTTTGAGAGATTGTATACGAAGAAAGATGAGGTCTGATGAGGGAGGGGGAAGAGATAAACTGATAGCCTAAAGGACACACATGGAGTCGGATATTATCAGATAGTGAAAAAAGTTACGATTGGAGAAAGTATAAATAATTGCACGTAGAATAGTCATTAATTCATTCGTGAAAATAGAACAGAAAAACGGAAGACGAAAGGATTCGGAAAAATTAAAAAATTCGGACGTCTTTTGGTGTAAATAAAATAACTTTCGTTTTATTATCGGAATCAATATTTTAATTTGCCATTCGTTAAAAAAAAAAAAAAAAAAAAAAAAAAAAGCGTTCAATTTCATCGTGGCGACTTATTAAATCTATTTCTAATTATATCTCTGTTCTGCATGACAAGCGAAAAATTGCGATGCGTCAGCATACCACACAGCTCTATATCTTAACATCTCTCAGAGAACGCGGAAGTCGTTCAAGTATAAATTAAACAGAAACGTGGGTCAAATAAGCTGTCTTGTGGAAAAGTTAACTGCTTCAGTCGTAGATTTTATGGAGTTTAATACCTTATCCTTTAAATAGAGTCATTAATCAGTTTTATTAGATAATGCTGAAAGTTAAAGTGAATTAATTTGTAAATTATGTATACCTTCTTCAATGTCAAAGCAGGTCGGTATGCTTATTCGGATTGAAATTATCTGTAATGATGTCAGAATTTTTGCTAGTTTGTAGAATTGTTGATAGACTGTTAGCAAAAACGAATTGGCGACGGATAGTGTCGAGATAGTATTAGTTTTTCAGCAGTTTTTCCAAGATTGCTAGTCAGCGAAATCGGGTCTATAATTATTAGCCAGGTTATTTAGCCGGTTTAGAGAAATAACAACTGATTGCTTGCAATTTGTAAAAAAGTGCTCGATTAATAAAATATTGTTAATGATAAACAGCTTTATTTGGGAAGTTCTTAAAGACTCGGTGTTTATATATATTTTAGATTCAAAACAGCTTTTTGCTTACAAATAGCCGGCGAGTAAATAGTTTTAGCTTTGGGTCAAGCGAAAAAAAACGGTAGCGCGCGTGTTTAATTTTATTTTTAAAATATTTAAAGCGCAGGTTGGTATTGCGACTGGATGTTCTGAAAAATATGGGCTAATATCTGCACTTTTTCTTGCAATACGCGGGGGGCATCTTTTAAAATTAGAGGACGGCAGAATGTTACGAAAACGCTGTTTATACAAATGTACACTTAATTAGCCGGTTTTTTTAACAAACATACGATAAATCAATTCCGCTTAATCAAAATCAAAATAAGTATTCGGAAACATTCAATTAAACTATTTTAATTTGAAGTTATTAAAGTATCAATTTAACGTTTTCGGGCTATATCATTAATAAACGAATAGACAGTACACACTCAATCAGTACAAGTTGTTAGCTAATGATATAGCCCAAAAGGACGTTTCCTTAAATTTGGGTATTTTAATTTATTAAAATGTAAATTAATACTTATTTTCATTTCTTATTAAGCGGAAATTTATTTTTGTCGTATACTCACTGGTTTTTTTTTCTTTTTTTTTTTTTTCTGTTAATGTGTAGTTTAGTGATTTTCTTCCAAAAAGAGAATAATCTTTGCAGCTTAGGCTACGTAATTTACTACTGAATTTTACATTTGGAAGCTGATCAAAGGTCAAGAATCTACGAATAGTGCGATCATTATAACGCCTTTAGTGCAATTTCCTAAAGTAATTTTTAATCTTCGGAAGAAACAAAGATCTCACGAGAAATGGTTGTCTTAATATTTATTTCGGTGTTCGTCGGTAATAGCATGCAATATTGGACCGGTAAATTTCTTCATGTCCGACAGAAGTTTACTTGGTTAAAGGGGACCTCTTAAAACGAGATTCAGACTGGAGGACACGTGTTTACGGAATTCAAGCGGCCAATTAGCATTCTGAAAATTATAAATTAGCGGTGGGAAATGTAACTGACTAGACATGTTAATCTTAAAATGAATAGATTATGACCAGAGAGGAATGGCAATAAGGAAATAGGCGTCGTAACCGAGGTATTATCTGAAGAATAAGGTTTATAATACTAGGACGCAGCAAACTCCTACAGGTGATCGGCGAGCACGAATGGATAAATTTAGTTTCTTAGATGCAACAATTAATTAGCAGCTTTATCGTTGCTGTAGTTCCCAGAACCCCGTGTTCAGCATTTAAATATCCACCCGTAATAACTACATTATTAACGAATTTCATTAAATTTTCAACATCACATTGAAGAAATTAGGTTTGTTCAATGGCAGCTGATAAGCAGAGAAGATATAAAACAATGAAAGTATTTCGAGATACCCTTAGCGTTTCTAAGTTCGGTGGTACAAGAGAGAGTTACGTATGTAAAATATTATTCCGGACTAGGATAACAATACAAAAAACCTGGGGCAACTTTATAATATAGACTGCGAATTCAGTTTTTGGTTTCTGAAAGATACATATTAGTATATTCGCGATATCCTCGCTATGCGCCAAATTACTAAAGAATTTTAATCTTTACTGGAATGCTAATTCCAAGCGATTTTTTCAATATTCTATATTATTCATCCGGAAAATTTTTTAATTTATGCATGGACTCTATAATGATTATTTTAAAAAATATATTTTTAATAATTTTACTCGCATTTCGTTTGATAACTTTATTGTTAAAATTAAAAATGTTGTTAAATTCTTTCACATTAATCGGACAACATCTGAAAATATACATATTTCCCCCAGAGAACTCTATACTGGGGTGGTTGCTGAATTACCTGATATGCGCGTGTGTTCTCTATCGGTACCTAACATAAACTAGACAAAAATGCGAATTGTTATAATGTTCGGACTGTAACTTTCCTATTTGCCCGAGAGAGAGAGAGAGGGAGAGAGTCTCTTGTTTAAATTTTTAATATATACGGAGGACAATCTCTAGAGTTGACGATAGAGTGCAGACTAGAGCAGTTCGAAAATTTAATATTTGTCGGGTTCGGCCATTAGTGAGTGTTAGGGGCTGCATTTTAATCATTTAGCCGGTAAGTTTTATCGCTAGGTGAAAATATAATTGGCAATTATAGCACTAGAGAAGAAAAGGGTTTTTTGTTTTATATTTCTCCCCAAAAAGGATATATAATTTTCATACATTTCGTAAAATAATTTCAGATTGGAATGTTGAACCCCTCAAAAATAAAGACGACAGAATTATTCCACGGCTATCAGCGTCTTTCTCACGAAACTGCTTGATTATTTTACCGTTCTTCGATGTCTATTTAAATGTCTCTAAATTTCTTCGTAAGTTTAACTTTTTTTCTTTTAATTCGCCACGAAAATGATGACGAACGCTTCTAAGGTCAATTTTACGCCGGAAGCGTTACGAAATGTGCAACGCTTTTTTTACATTTTTTTGCTGTTAAGAATTACGCGTGTGGCCTATCGAAACTCTTAGCCTCCTGCAAGAACGAAACAACAAACAAATTTCGAAAAAAGCATTTATTTTGCGACAATAAATGACGACAAACAGGTTAATTAATGAAAACGTTATACATTTCGACAAAAAAGCATCAACGAAAATGAAGCCGAATGATGAAGAAATGAAATATAGATAAGCGAGAATAGATGGGGTTAGAAGAAAAAAAGTACGCGAAATAAAATAGAAATTTTATTCTAAGCAGGAAACGAAAAATTCCTGATATGGAATGCAACATCTGTTTCCCGAAATGACGAAAATGTCTTATTCGACGGCAATTCTGTGCCGAGAGGAGACGACTAAATATTTTCGAATTCGCTCTCGACGACCCACTTACACCCGCTGATGTATTTTTGAAGATTTTTTAAAGCGAGCACACTTACAGCTATCGGCGGTGCAACTGATGCATTTGTAAATTAAACGTTACTCCCACTGCCGTATTAGCGGTGCAATATTAAATAATAAGCCGACGCCCCGGAATGTTTATTGCAATTCAACAATCGACGTCCCTGAAACAATGGCACCTTTCTTCCTTTTTTTTTTTCGTATTCGATATGAATGATATCGGTTTAGAAAGTTTTTTTTTTTTTTTTCATTAAGCAGTGGATTTCGACTGATGTAATATGAAAGAGAAGATTAAACGAACGACGGAGACCGATGTGTAGTGTGTCTGAAGGTAAAAGTGTGCAGCTTTACATAGCAAAACTTTTGAAAGATGTAATCGAGAGTGTGAGGTGCTTAGGCGGATGTTAGAAGACACGTCAGAGTAAGCCAGGTCGGATAAAAGATTTTCAAGGTTAATCGTTCTAGCGAGAAAAAGTACTTGCGTTAGCATTGTTAAACTATTAATTTCCGGATCGATTCTCGATTTTTGTTTAATTTTTATACAAATTACTCGCTTCGAATCATCAACTTATAGAGTAACTTCGCGATCTATTAATAAAAATTTACACTTAGGTTCATAACGGAGCATTAGAGAATCGGACTAGAAATTTCTTCCGTCAATTTTTTTTTTTATTTTTTCTTTTTAATAATTTGCGGGTTCCACAAGGGGGCACTAGCCCGTCTGTGGGTTCCCAACATAATTATATCATTTATTTGTACAATATAACATCAACTTAACTTAAGTACTACTTTCTGTTACAGCATAAAACGTATTAACTTATATATTACTATACTATAAAATCCAGACTCTCATTATTTATCAATTATATTACAATTATAACATCATCTAAAATAATATTTCCTATTACAATACCTTCATGTGATAACTTATATATTACAATAATACAATATAATTTTTATACAACTACCACTCTCTCATTAGCAGTTTATACCGTCGGTTCTTTGAATCTGTCAGAGTTTCCGACATTACGGGACTTCCCAGGTCATTACACTGCTTGGAACCTGCGCATAAACGAAAATTACCGAATATTTAAATTACTGAACTAGTGATCGTCTGCCTAGAACTCGGGGATCTTTTAATTTTAAAACTGTTTTATTTTAATTTTATCCAGACTCGATTTCGACGTTCTTTTTCAGCTTTTGCATTATTATTCGAAAAGTAAGGAAATATATCTATGTGTTCATCTCCTAGCACGTCTTCGAGCGTTCGACCGAATTAACCGATAGTGAAAATAGCGTTTCTTCTTTTTTTTCTTTGTCTTTTTATCTACCGCCGACCAAAGACTCGCTAAAATTCGTCTCTCGCCAGAAGAACTCTCCTCATCGCCTTGTTTTAGTTCCGCGTCTGTCACGTATGTTACGAAAGCTTATAAAAATCTTAATGTTAGTACCGTCTCGATTCTTCGATGACTTTTACAGTTGACAAAAAACTCTGTAGCTGTCTGTCAACGGTACCAGAAAAGCCGGTGTATCCGTGTCGAAATATGCGCCAATGGTACTAAATTTACGAGCACTTTCTCGTGGATTCTCTTCTAGTACGGCATGCTCTCAGACACCTTCCGGAAAAGCCTCCGTGTATTAAAACTATCGGGTATAAGGGAGACTTTAGCCTAAATATTCATGAGGTGAACTGATGCTATTTGTGTAAAACAACGGGTCGTAACTTGCTTAAATGCGTTCGATGCGTGTAAAACAGAGATCACATTTTTGGCAGCCTTTTTTCCCTCAATCGCAATTGTTTTCGTAATTAATCGTAGGCGTTGTAAATGAATAAATGCGAAAATATATATGTATTTTAAATTGAAACATTAACACGTTGAATAATATATTTTTCGCTAATTAATTGGAACTATAATAACAGAGCCTATAGGAATATTAAATAACGAGAATTGTAATAATTGCGGGGACATCGGGAGTCTGGAGCATTTAGTATGTATCGAGTATGAGCGGGAAAGGAGGAGGTTTAATACTTGATATTACCGAAGCTCTATATAACTTGACTCGGACGACAGTTCTGGAAATCGTAAATCAACCGTATTCGTATGAATGTAAATGTTTATAGAATTTTATTAAGATAGAAATTTAAAATCATTTACAGAGAAATGGCCAAATGGCGAGAGCTGAGCCAAGAAAAAAAATATAGGTATGATATTTTAAAATTTTGATTAACTGAGAAGCGTAAAGTGACCAAAAAAAAAAAAAAACTTTAAATTTTCCAAAATTTTATATGTTCTAAAAAATAATTCGGATTGTTTAAAAGTCACGATAAATGTACACGGCGACACTCGAATTGCGCACCGTTGTTTACCTGCCCGACGCGATTAAAAAAGGTTTAGTAATCTAAACACTCGAATTGCGCACCGCACCTTTGCCGGTATGAAATATGAAAAATAAAACGAACGAAAACGGCACCGGGGGACCATGATATTTGTTGGACTCCAAAACTGATGGCCGCTTTATAACATTTGAATGTTCAATTTCAACATTTTTACGCATCATCGTATACTTAAAAAATAGCCTACTTTTCGCAAACCGTTAAGTAGGTTTTTTCTAAGCAACCGAAATGTTTTTCCGAATAGTAAACATTCCCCCCCATCGATAAAAGACATTTTGAAAGTCACTGAAAGAACGACACTTTTACTGATTTTTTAATTCCTTCGTCGATTTTATACAATCCGGAGTTGTTTTTTTTTAAACAATTCGAGTTCTCAGCAGGCGGACTATTTTGGGTCGGTGCGCAATTCGGGTGTCCCCATGTACACATTAATTGTAGATTAAGGAATTAAAATGTAGCATAGGCAATCTTAGAAAGGTAGCGATTTTTTCTATTTAACATAACTCCGGTGACGGCTGAACGAATACAATGACTAATTTGTTAAACGGCCATCTATCCGCGATAAATGCGAATTTCCGTTTATGAAGTTAGACGTGATCATTGTTTCATAATTTGCGATAGTGTATAAATATGATTAGTAAAAAAACAACGCGTATATAAACGCACCACTACATTTTATGTAACATCGACGAATCGACGAGAGAATAAAAGCCGAAATTTAAATAAATATAAGAATATACATAACCGAGAGACGGGTAAAAATGAAAATGAAATTTTATAAATTAAAAATGAAAAATTAGACATTACAATATTATCAGAAGCTATTTGAATTTCCACTTTCATTCAAAGGTAAAAAAAAAAAAAAAACACCGAATGAAAGTAGTTTGTTGAAACTGAGAACAATGTATGACTTCGAAATTTGACAAAGAGAGAATTTGGTTAGAAATTCCTAAAAAAGGGATAATTGCGTATCGGGAAGAAATTGACGAAAGTGCCGCGGAATAATACGAAGTTTGGAAAAAAGCAGAATAACAGTAGAGGAGAAAAACATACCACCGAGTCCAACAAATATCATGGTCCCCCGGTGCCGTTTTCGTTCGTTTTATTTTTCATATTTCATACCGGCAAACTTCCGGTGCGCAATTCGAGTGTTTAGATTACTAAACCTTTTTTAATCGCGTCGGGCAGGTAAACAACGGTGCGCAATTCGAGGGTCGCCGTGTACATTTATCGTGACTTTTAAACAATCCGAATTATTTTTTAGAACATATAAAATTTTGGAAAATTTAATGTTTTTTTTTTTTTGATCACTTTACGTTTCCCTTTTTTGTTTATTTTTTTGTTTTGTAATTTACAGCTTGATTTATATATAGTCGCCGGCATTGAATAGCGGACAATGGTAACAAATAAATAAGAATCGTGATACATAGGCGACTTGTGTTAAGAACTAATAAGTATACGTATCTCCGTACAGAATTTGAAACAGATATTTAATTCGGGAACTATTCGCTGTTTGAGGGAATATCGAAGTATGAAATAATAACTAAGTATCGCCAACTTTCTTTTTCTTACCGTTCAACGGATTCTTCATAACCAAATAAACAGAGTGAAAAAAAATTTCTTTTGTGGACAACCATTGTATTCGTTTAAAGCGGGTTTTTTATAGGGAGCCGTTTTTTCAATTTCGAAATACACAACTTACCTAATGTATGCGCAGTATTTGATGACAGTCCGTACTACACAGCAAACTGTCGCTTTGTTCGTATGAAAAAAGGTAAATTTTAGCATCTCGAAATCTGTTGCTACTGCAATAATGTGCTTAAATGAAATTTTTATTATTTCGCCATTTCAGGGCGTTTCTCCTTTTTTAAGGGGGAAAAGGAGAAATCAAATAAAGGGCCAAATTCTTAACTGAGAAGCAAGAGAGGATCACTGTCCAGTTATTTGACAGGAGCAATGTGTGCAACGTGCCACTGGTGGATGTCTTCCTGTCTTTTACCGTGCTTCTTCGGATAAAATGAATTTTAGGCACAATGGGAATTTACAATTTGACGCGAAACACTTAGCGCGTCTTACAGTTTGCGTTATTTTTATTTCGAAAAAAAATATTTATATACACAATGCACGCAATGCGTAACTTTTTACAAAAGGTAAGGTCGAGTAAAAATAAAATTAGAAAATGAAAGAAATACTTCGAGATCTATTATTGCAATCAGACTTTCAAACGTTGAACGAGAGATTAATTAATACGAACCATGACCCTGCGCGGTTTTCCATTCTCCTTCTTGCGTACGTATCTATTGAAATATATATAAATACACACATATATATATATGTATGGATATGTACGTTAAAGATATACCGAAAAACGAGATTAACTGGAAAAAGAAGATTAACTGGAAAAAGAAAAAGGATTTTCATTTTACAAGTTTAAATACGAATCTTACGGAAAAATCGGCATTATATTTTTCATTTCTGAGTCTGCGAAGTGAAGTTAAAAAAATTGAATCGTGGAAATTATTAAAATGTAATTGTAACAGCTTTTTAAGAGAATTCTAAAATTTAAATCGATCGCGTAATGCATAGATGATATTCCTTTCTGGCTAATGCCCTTATCGATTTTCATTTTATTCTTACCGCGAAAAACCGATATTTTATATTATAATTATCCGTAAATGAAAAAATAAAAAAAAAAAAAAACACACACACAAAAGAAACCGAAACAGAAGAAATAAGATTCTAGTATTTGCCGCGTACGATTTTTCCTGGAACATTTATCATTTCTCTCCTCTGAAAAGTCGTAGTCGGAACACCATTATTAAAAAATTCAGTGTAAATATGTCTGAAAATTTTTCCCCTTTTTGCTGCCTTTCGTGACTTTGTACAAGTGATGAAAACGTGTTTTCATGGCGCCAGTTAGGCCTCTGTTTGAAAGTTTTTTTCTATTGTCTTCATCTTCTCCGCTCGGTAACTACGATATAGCATTCGAATTTTCAACAGATTTGAGAAATTCTTTGTCACTACACAACCTGTCAACTGATCTATGTTCTGTTATTATTACTTTCTTCATTTTTTTTTTTTTTGAAATGCTAAAATTTAATCTGCATTTTGATAGAAAATTAATTTATCCAGTGGTCGATTTTTTTTCTCTAGTTTTGTAGCCGACGACGGTAATTCATCGATAGAAAATAATTGCAAAAATAAAAATTAAAAAATAAAGTCTCTCCAAAGAAATAATTGCAATCAAAAAATTATCAACCACTAAAAATCAGCCAAACAAAAAGTATGAGCCGTTTATTGAAGGAACAAAATCGTGAAAAAAATAAAAATGAAAATCCAGATAGCGCGTATTTATGCAAGGGAGCGCTACAACGAGGCACGCGATCAGGACGCAGCATGTTTTGCCAGCTGACAAATTTCGGAAGAAACCTATCAAAGAAATTCGATCTTCCGGTGAATATTGCAACCTCGTAAGCTTTTTGGCAATCATGTTTAACAACGCTTAAAAGTAAACGAGATGTTTCGCGATTAACACTGCTAATATGACCGAGTTACATCCAGTTTGTCGCCAAGTTTTTCTTTTTCGAAATACTACAAGCGAGACACACTGAAACTCTACACACTTTAAAACTCTACCATCTGATGTTATTTCATCACCTTCGTTAATAAATCCCATATCGTTGGGAGAATACTAACTTTAAAAGTATTAATATTAACGCAATTCTTTGCCGAGTGAAAATTTCAAAATTAACAAAATGGAGAACAGATAATGACCGAGAAAAGAAACTACAACAGTTATTGAGGATAAATATGTATATGTACATACAAAACAACAGTTATTGAGGATAATGTTTATAAACAGGTGTTATTATATACATATGTAGTTGTGCAAATCGACGTCTTTTCTTCTTCAGCCGTTGGCCCAGGAAGACGCGTTGTGCGCGCCTATATTTATTTAAGCGTAGGCTGTGTTAATTCTACCTTCTGTGATGCCAACCGATCGGCAGCAGGAAACTCTACATCACAAATCCATAAGGAAATTCCTCCTGCCGTAAGGTTTCGTTTTTTTTTTTTTTTTTTATTTCAATAATGTAAATCCTACATTATTACACATCATCTTAATCTTAAAAATAATACAATATATTTTCAAATAATAAGCCTTTACAGCAGGACTCGGGCGATGATCGAAATCAAAGTTGATTTTTTTTTTTTTTTGGCTTTAATTAAAGGTGAAAGCTTTTGCGTATATATTATTAATATAATTAATCAAACGTTAAATATTAAAATCGTTAAAATTACATTACATCGTCACAACGACAGATTTGTAAAATTTTTGAAGAAAATCAGAACAGAATTTCAGCGTGCTGGTTTTAAATATGAACAGGTTACCTTTTACGAATGTTTCGAGAACAGTGTTAACATTTCTAATTAGCGAATTTTTTTCATTAGTAGTTTTCGCTTTAAAAGATGTATTCTCAAGTCTTGCTACATATATAACAATTCTCTTCACGTTTAAAATTATGAGTTTTATAAGAGCCAACTACCGTGGCGCAGTTAGTTAGGCAGTGGTACTAAACCTTCGCGCTGGGTTAATTTTTCACTATAGTAAACACGCCCCCCTCCAAAAAAAAGAGAAAAACCAAAGTTTATACAAAGAGAGTGAGTGAGAGCCGAGTAGCGAATCGAAAGCGAATTGTTATTAAAAATCAGGATCGAAAAATTGGACGGAATGCAACAAACACTCCCCTAACAGATATATTAATTTTCTTCTTTCGTTTTTTTTTTTTTTTTTTTAATATAAAATTATCGGCTTGTCAAAAAACGTAAAAAAATGTGGTGTCTAGATAAAATTTTTTATTAGTATAAGAGAGGCGATTGATTTCTTCTTTTTTTTTGGTAGGATTTTGTACATTATATATTCGAAATCCTAAAAATCCGTTGGGTTCGTCAAAAAAAAAACAATTGTCCCAAGAAAAGAGAAAAGGATGAGAAGCGAATCAGAAATATTTATGCGATTAGATATGGAGGATATAAAAAAGACTCAAGCGCTGGAATGACCGTGATGGCAAGGAGAGAACAAAAGATGCACAATGCGGAGTTGGAAGACCGATTGACAGAAGAGAAGAGTAGAAGGAAGAACGTTCGAAAGCGATACAGGAAATAAATAAAAAACATCGGTAGTTTTATAACAATTAAATTTCCTGTAGGTAGATGGTTTTTATTAATCAGCGTCGTCGAGAAATGCGACAAAATTATGTACATCTGGGAAGGTGTAATCGCGCCACTTTCCCATTCGCGGCTTCCCCCGAAAGTGCAAGTCAAATTGTATAGAGCAGCGCGCTTGTACATCCGGCGGTGGTTACCAATATGATTGGCCGAAATCGATTACTTAGTAAATCGGCAACGAAGAAAACTGATTTCGAATTTAGTCAGCGAACGAGGAACAAGAAGAGGAAGGAAAAAGGTGTGCATAGTCGACGGACGAACTGGGAAGTAATTTCAATTATACCGAGACAGTGCGAATTTGCAGGGAAACGTATCAGTGTCGTCGGATAATCTGGACAGATTAATAAAGGCCCCCCGAGGTAAATAATTCGCGACCAACCGGATCCGTGTCGAAAGGATATCCGGACATTGAAGGAAAACGAGAAGAAAGACGAATTCAGTTTTTGGAACGTCGACGTGCGTACGCCGATGTGAAATGCTGAATGCCGGGCTGTGTAACTTTTCTATTCGCTACCGATAACGCGAGCTGGTTAATACCGATTTCCAGGTAGCAGACTGAGCTGTTAGTTTTTGCCAAAGTCGCTTTTATCGGATTTGCATAATAGAATCACTTTTGAAGTGAAAGTTTCTATGCACTTGCTGGAAAATAGTTGCCAAGAGAAAGCCCGCATGAACGCCGTGCGGAATATTCGCTCTATAAATACTGCGACAAGAGCCGAGTCGCCGTCGTCATCCGTTTCGAATATCCCTTCAAGCGGCTGCGAGTTTTATTTCGATGTTTGCTTTGCGTCAACTACTGCCGAGCGACAAAAATAATTAACTCGTCGCCGAGATGCACCGAATAATATTACCGAAAACACCGCCGCCTTCAGACCGACTGCCGGCCCGAATAAAAGAACGCTCGCAGCTAATTATTTTCCAGCAAAGTCACGATTTAGCGAACAGCAAACGCGTTATCCGATATTCTAACGAATCGCACAGATTCAGCGAAACGCAGAAACGATCGCGCTTTGATTAGCGCAGCCCCCCCGCCCCCGGACAGCGTGGTCAATCGATCATTAGAACCGCATTAATTATTAAAAACAATTCAAATAATTCAGTTCTGATGAAACAAAGTCATCCTCGAAATACACGCCAACTGCGATGTGATTTTAATCGGAAATTTCTAATATATTTCGTAATGTTGGAGCTATTTTCTTATACTACCAAAGCTGATCAATTGCAACTAGTAATGCGAGTTCGCCATACCGATGCCTCGAAAAAATCCGATATAGACTTGCCTAACAGGGGTTAACTGGCCACGTTGTACTCGATGACCGGAAAATTTTGCTTCGAAAGGTCGCAGAAGTACTTCCGTACAAGAGTCCACCAAAATCTGAGGACGCAGTGCACAGCAGTATTAACTCGGCAGCAACGGCTAAATCTCAGTTCTGCTTCTATTTCATTCAATCCGTGACGTCAGAAGAGCCTCGAATTTACCGTAATATTTTCGGGGAGTAACAAAAATACATCCGGGTAAAGTATAATTTTTCTGTTTTCACCTAAAATACATTAAGCTAAATTTTCTGTTGTCCAAACATTATACTTTTTGCCTAATACTAAAAAAAAAAAAAGAAAGGACAGCACCCACTTGCGCCTATTATACGCAGGCTTCGCGAAAGAACTGCCTAGATAAAGTCTACCTAATCAATGAATAAAAGTTCTTTTAACTTTTTATTGATTATGCAATATTATATATACATATATATATACATATATATACATTAACGTTTCTGAAATCAAACAAACCAAACAATATTCCACAAAAAATAACGGCGATAAAATTACCAATATGACAGAGAATCTAAACTACTCCCTATCGTCTCTTTTTCCGTTAGACAGCACTGACAAAGACAGCAACAAACAGAAAATACTAAGAGAAAACTTTAAACTTCCCATATAGGAAAACGTTGCTCACTCCCAACAGACTCATCTTGACACTTCCGCACTAAATAGCATTATAAAAAATTTAAAAAACAATAAAGCTGCTGGACCTAACAATATTACAAATAAGACACTAAAATTAATCCAAAAGGTCTATCTAAAAATCCTTCCACTCCTATATAAAAAAAATTTTCTTCTTAAACTATTTCTCTTCTGGCGCGAAGCAAATGTAATCCTACTTCATAAATCGAAAAAAGATGCAAATCTCATAAGCTCCTATCGCCCAATATGTCTTTTAAATACTGTAAGCAAAATTTACGAAAAACTATTAAAAAATAGGGTAACTTGCCATCTAAACTCAACGAACTTTTTAGATAAAAGACAAATTTGATTCAGACAAGGTCTATCCACGGAACATGCTGTGAATTATGCGATCAGCAAGATTAGCAGCAACTTTAAGAAAAAATCGAACGTTCTCATCATAGGAGTGGATATCAAAAGAAGCCTTTGATAACTGTTAGCACCCTGCTTTGTTTGACATTTTAAAATATATTCTGTTCAAAGACATACCAATGCTAAGTACAATATATTGCTACCTTAAAAACAGACGTATAACTCTTCAAATAGGTAATCATAGTGCAAACACTGAAACTAATAAAGGCGGCCCACAGGGTAGCGTTTTAGGTCCTGAAATATATTATTCACCCAAGCTCTACCATACGACAAGAACGTTGACCTATGCGCATATGAAGATGACTTACTATTCATAATAACGGACGATATAAAAATCGATTTCGAAAGAACAACTAACAAAACGCTTGAGTTACTCGGAGCCTGGCTAAATGAAGTAAAGATTAATCTTTCAGTTGCAAAATGTTTTGTGCCCCTTTTCACAAACTCCCTGAAACTAAAAAGGAAAAATATTAAAATACTTTATAAGGAAATCACTCTAAAAATAGTCGAACATTTTAAATACCTAGGAGTTATATTAGACAATAAACTCTTCTTTAAACAACGCATAGACTAGACCGCATCTAAGTTGGACGCTAAATACTATTAATTACTAGAAGTATGCAAAAATACATGGGGCTTTCATTACAGATACAGACTTGTATTGTATAAGTCGCTTGTAGAGAATACAGTGTGTTACTGTAGCTCTGTGTTTTTTCAACACTTAAAGAAGAAAATCTTAAAGCAAAAAATCTACTCTACACAACGTAAATACTTCATAAATGCCTGTAGAGCTTATAGAACAATTTCTCACAGCGCCGCTGTTGCTCTTACAGGAGTCTTTCCACTAGACCTTAAAATTAACTACAAATCAATCATTTTTACCATAAAAATTTAGAATATATTAACGATAATGTCTATCAAATAATGAACTTTCTAACTCCAATAAGTCCTCGTCAGATAGGTTCCTACATGCTAATGCACTATGACTTACATATAAAAATGTCACTAAAACAACTCAAAAGAACATTAAGAACTATTTCATGTTCATACGGCCAAACTCCTAGGAAAGAGATAAATCAGATCGGCATACCCACAAGCTAATCCCAAATATTAGAACAAGTTTACAGTTAACACTTGATTTTTACACTACCCAACTCCGCACTGACCACGGACACTTTGGAGCCTACTTAAAAAAATACAAAATTACTGAAGACGACAAATGTGACTGTGGGGAAATTGAAAACACCATCATGTAATCTTTCACCGCAGAAAGTATGACGACATCAGACACTTTAACATAGAAAACCTCAATTTGAGAAATTCAACTTTGACAACTAAATTTTAAAAATTCGTGTTCTTAGTTTTAAAATCATAATTTACTGGCAAAAATAACAACCTGCAGTGATTTACATTACTCAATTAAATAAAAAAACATTACACTTAAAATCTACTCATTAACATATATGTAATTTTCAATATTAATACCCGGACAAGACAATCTAGAATCAATCACACTTGCGTCTTTCAGGGGGAAAAATAAAAATAAAAAAAACAATAAAAATATTATTGTCTATTAAATCATCCATCAGATCATGTAGCATTAAGTTTTTCAAATCCCAATATAAAAAAAAAAAATAAGTTTATTACTTAAGTTTTATTGTAGAAAGGTTCTAAGGTCAAGATTAAGCCTAATGGGGGTGGTTCACATGGCGCCTTTGTACGCAAACTCATATTGTAAAAAAAAGCGCTATTAAAATACAATTCTTAATCAAAAAAAAACTCACCCCACCCCCCTAAAATGTCTCTTAGAATCTGCCCTTGATATATATATATATATATATATGTATATATGCAAGGTGACTGACAATGGCTAACGAAGAAGAAGAGATACAGAGTGACTGAAAATTCGATGCATTCCTTGAAATGGGTTTTATCTAGAGATTATTTATAGCAAATTAAGTCCTATCAACTAGGGGTCAAAAATGAATGGTTACTGAGTTATAACGATTTTACGAATTTTTAGAAAATTTCAGACTTCGCATATAAAAAAAAAATACTTAATTCTGAATAATCAAACGATATTTTTCTAAAAGCTTTAGCTATTTATTACATTGAAAAAAAATACATGCCTAGAATTATCATAATCTCAGAAATGAAACTATTTAAATAGGGATGATAAATTTATTTTCTAATTTTTGTTTTCAATTAAACTATTATTATTTGAAAAAAATATATGACACTTGACATACAAATTACAGAAATCAGTTCCCCGTTTCATTAGCTTTCTAAAAAGGCATTATCAGTTAAAGAAAATCACATTAGACTGAGGAAATCCCTAAATTCCAAGAAACATACCCTTATCGATACCATCACGCCTTTGTGTCTTTTGTGTCGCACTCAGGTCGAGAGTACAAGTCGGTAGACTTCAGAAACAATCGAGGCAGTTCGTGAACATGATGGACGGTGCTTGTATCAGTCTGTTTCACATCAGTACATTCATCTGGTTTAATCTAACTACTACAGAGAGCAGATGTATCGTTTAAATGAAATATCTAAAAGAAAACTTGGTTTTTTCTGAAATGGCCAGTTTTGAAAATGAAGAATACGCAGTGTGATGGTGATACCGCTGCACTGCGAAGGGAATATTGAAAACGTTTCCCTTACCACCGTTTACCAGACGTGAGTGTGTTTGGCACGAGCTACCGATGGATTCGGGAAACAGGATGTGTTCAGCGACGACAAAGGAACGCCGGCAGACCTCAGACTGACGAAGGAGAAATTTTAAGGCAATTTTAAACAGATCCCACAGTTTCAACGAGAGCTGTGGCTGGGCTATTCCAATTAAACGACGCGTTCGCTCACCGTAGTAATTAGATTAAACCAGCTAAATGAACGGAAGTAAAACTGACTGAGACGAGCACCGTCCATCATGTTCACGAACTGTCCCGATTGTTTCCGAAGTCTACCGACTTGTACTCCCGACCTGAGTGCGACACAAAAGACACAAAGGCGCGATGGTATTGTTGTGATCCCGGATGAATACGGGAACACTGATCAACTACTTTTCGGTGAAAAATAACAAAGAACGATCTAATTTGATTTCGCGTTTATTTCACGTAAGACGAAAGTGGTGATCGAATTACACGGTAGTAACGGATATAGATATAATGATTCGTTAGCCTGCGAGTACACGATTAGCGCTACGAAAGGCGAAAAACTAATCGGACAGACTTGTTCGATTTATCGGTTAATCCGATACCGCGGAGACTTATTCCGGCATAGCTCTAGTACCAGAATCAAACTAAATCTGAAGAAAACATCGAAAAACGGACCTGTATATATATCGGACTGGTCGACTGACCACCTGATTAAAATTGCGTTATTCGCAACAAAAGCATGAATAAAAAAAGAGAAGGCTTAATGAATTTAAAGGCGTCAGCGAATAAAGCTTATTGAATACCGTATGCATCGTTAGGCGAAACGTAAACAGCGATGTTAACATTGCGTCATAAACCGGGACTTTTGGTTCGCAACACCGCGATTATAGCGCGGTGTCAGCGAATAATATCTTAGCGAAGCGCGTGTACAGCAATTGTGAAATCGACGGAAGTTTGGAGCACAACAGTATCGATAAGGGTATGTTTCTTGGAATTTAGGGATTTCCTCAGTCTAATGTGATTTTCTTTAACTGATAATGCCTTTTTAGAAAGCTAATGAAACGGGGAACTGATTTCTGTAGTTTGTATGTCAAGTGTCATACATTTTTTTCAAATAATAATAGTTTTTAATTATGAATAAAAATTAGAAAATAAATTTATCATCGCTATTTAAATAGTTTCATTTCTTAGATTCTGATAATTCTAGGCATGTATCTTTTTTCAATGTAATAAATAGCTAAAGCTTTTAGAAAAATATCGTTTGATTGTTCAGAATTAAGTATTTTTTTTTATATGGGAAGTCTGAAATTTTCTAAAAATTCGTCATTTTTGACACCTAGTTGATGGGACTTAATTTCTTATAAATGATTTCTAGAATAACCTCTTTTGCAATCTAATTTCCGGTCACCCTCTGCGCTAACGAAAGTTTTCTCGAAATAACTGTGCAAATGGTAGCGATATTATTTTTCCTGTCCGAGAAAGTCCCGTTTCAAAATTAACTGACACACGGAAACTTGTAATTACCGAAAAATAATTTCAGTGTAAAAAATACTTCAGCATGTCGACCGTTGTGATTCGGGAAACGTGAACGAGTTCCTCTTAACGATACTTTCTTTTGTGGAAAGATGTAGTAATACATGTCGATTATCTAACACTATCGCAATGAGTAAATGTTTAATGAACGATTAAAACATGCTGAAATTGTGTAAGCTCATTCCGATTTACGGAAAATTAACTCACAACGAAGATCTCGGAAGTGGAAAATTATACAATTCGGAAATTCGTTTACCGAGAAATACTGTCAGCCAAGAGAACGGTGTATTCATTCTGACGGAAGCTAATTAGAAAATAATACGGGGCTACCTAGGACGCGTAAATTACGACAGTGCAAACATGGCGGCATATCGGCCGATTAATTTGTAGCCGGGTCGAGTGACGACCGTATTATTTTTTCCTCTGCACGCTAAACCGCAAAAAGAAATCGAAATGGAAACGGAAAACAGTCTGAAAATGATATCGGTTCTGCCCCAAAACGTGTGAAAGCCAGTACTTCTCTGTTCGAAACACGTTTAAAGATGGGCTTTGCTGTTAGAAGACCTCTCTCTGTCTAGCAGCAGCGGGAAATATCGATTATAGTGTCGAAATGGTTGCGGTTACGCGGCGTAAATGAATTAGGCGAAGCTCTCTGTATATCGTGAATCCGGAGAGATGCCGGAATAATGTACAAAATTAAAAGTGGCCTTGGAGGTATTTCGAGAAAAGTAAACGAACATTCAACCGGCTCAGAACATGCCGAGTGAATAAGTTAACTTTCGAATAGTGACCGGCTTATTTCGAAAAAGTTGAAAGGTTTCGCTGACCAGCAGGTTCGAGCAATTCGCTGTAATCAAAATAGATAGTTTAAGAAGAAGCCGCGACCGTTCGACTCTGGAAAAAAGCGAAACATGTAGTAATCACGCTGATATAGCCTACCGCATAAAGTTGTACTGAAGCAAGTGTGTTGCACAGCGCCACCTGCTGACATAAAAGCGCGTGTCTGTTATATTCTGATGGTTCCTTTGCTTCTACAAATGCTATCTAAAATTCTGGAAAAAAAAACATGCTAAATCTCAAGAAAATCACAGCGTGTAATGTGTGTAACCCTTTAAATAATTATTTCCGCTGTTTGCAATCTATTTCATTCAAAAAAAAAAAACATTTATTAAAAACATTCAAACGATATACCTTGGTGTTCCGCAGTTTTGGCCGGTATTTTGGTCATTGTCTTCAGACTAGTATTGCAGACTTTTCTTCCGGGTAGGTTAAGAACCCACAATTTTGAGACATTTTCGACATTCCAATTATTACATACCTTATAGATCCCCGTTTCAAACAAAAATAAATAAATCGACGAGTTTGACCGGAAAATCTCGATAATATTATAGCTTCGAGTTTATCGAAAATCTCATAAAATTTAAGCAAACTACATTATAACTATCGATGAATTTTCTTGTTGGTATTTCCGAGAGAGAAAATGTCTCTATACATTCGTGATGCTAACGCTGTTAAGCGAAGTTTAAACAGTGTTTCATCACGTTTTCCCGCCTTAGAAGAATTAATAATAATCGCCGCGCGTAGACATTAGACAAAAATACACTAACGAATGGAGAAATTCGAGGTCCAAGCGAAAGGCGGTGGCCAAAAGGAATTAGCAAATTAATTTCGCGACCGCGTCTTTTGTACATTTCAGGATTAATCAAATTTTGTCCGACTGATAGCCTAACCGTGTAGCAGTATGAATTTCAAGTTGTTCTTCTGCGAAACACGCGAGACATTAGGCTGATCTTTGAGAGGTCGGAATGTAATTTGAGAAGTTTCGTTTCCTCGTTGGAAATTTGCGGCACTCAAGAGGCGCTCGACATTTCGGCAAGATTTTCGGAATGAAGTAAAATATTATTTGGATAAAATCAAAAATATATAATATCCGCATACTTACTACTTCTCCCGTAAGTCTGACAATGAGACGATAAAGTTTGCAGGGGAATATCGGGGCTACATTAATTGTACAATTTTGGTAGCGATCTAGAAATTAACCGATTTAGGACAATAAATGTGACGACAAGATAATATGCCATAATGTGCCGTGAAGGGCGAAAGAGCGAACAAACAGAAGCAGCTTTCCGATTGCATATTTCATTCCGGTTACAACATTTTTCACGAAAATGGAATCTTTTCAAAATATCGCAATATGAAAAGAAAATAAAAAAAAAACAACAAAAAAGCATTCAACAAGCACAGGAAAAAAAGGAGAATCATCGATGAGTTAAAAGATTCAAATAAAACACGGAGAAAACATTAAAATTATCGATTATATTTCAAAAATTGCTTTTTTCAAGCTAAAAAGCGGTGCTGGTCGTAGTGAAAAATTAATTTTTAAAAGTAATTTATCGACTTATCTTAAATCGAGATTAATAGTCGAAAAATAATGTAAATAATAAAATTAATAATAATGATCTTAAAAGGGAATGGATTAAAGTTGAAAGGGAAAAAAAAAGTAAGAAGGGCAGACTCAATTTAAAAATTGCGGTTGAATCGAGATAAAAATGATTTCGAAATCTTCTTTTTTCATCTCCCGTTTTTTTTCGTTGTTTTTTTTCTGCCGTGGTCTTTGAGTTAATTTTGCAGACGCCGAAATTTCAAATAGTATGGGAGGAGAAAATTTTATCTTTCTATTTCTGCTCAACAGCCGTTTGCTAATGATTTTTCTTTCTTTCCTTTCGGTGTGTTTTCCTAAGTTTCTCTTCTTTTCCTCTACATAAATGTATACATATATTATATTCTATACCTCCGAGAAATAACCAATCACAGAATGAGTTTCGATAAAGCGAAGTTCGGAAAATCGATTACAAAAAAATTACTAATTTTTTAACAGCCGCGCTCATTTATAAATAATACTCGGAACGGTTAAACATTCGCCTCGACTGAAATTCTTAAAACGATAATAAAAATGTTAATTTTTCTGCCTTCGCTCGAGCGCTACCGCCACACTTCAATTATCCCAGACCAGTTTATTTTACGTTATTATTATTATTATTATTATTATTACTATTATTACGGAAAACAGGCAGCCCGAGATGTAAAATAAAACTTTCTCCTCGTAAAAGTATGAAGGGGGCCTTTGAGGAAGAAAAAAGTTTTTAGCTCATTTATTATAATTCCGTTTGAAATCGGAAAAAATGACTGGAAACAAATTTCCGAGAATTCATTCATGAAAAATCATCGAATTTGCAGATTAAATTTGAACATTTTAAATCGATATGTACATGTAGGACGAACGGCTCGAGTAATGCCGTGTTTTATAATAAAAATTCGTTTCCAAAATTTTGGGCGTAATAACGAGTTTTACCGCGTGAGGGAGGCGACCCATTCGGAAAAGAAATGTCACTCGGATATGCGCGCTGGGACTAATGAAACATGGCGACGGCCAGTCAGGATAGCACTCGGTTGTCATGCGTGTTTACTTTTAAATTCCGAATAATCAAAGCAAGCTTATTTATATCATATATATATATATTTTATCCTTATTCTTCGCAATAAGCCTGATCGAACAAAACGAAAACGATATTGTAGTTTATTTCCACTGGAACAACTTAATTTTTCCAGATGGTTTCTCTGCAGCCCAGTTCGATAACTGGGACCATAACTGGGACCAAGTATAGAAACCTAGGAATATACATATATAAAAAAAAAAAAAAAAAATTTCATTCCTGAATTCCTACCTCCGTTCTAAGCGGTAAATTTATATCGCTTAAAAATTATAATAAGCCCAATTAATCCTTCCAGCATAACCGCATTGTTTGCACCGATATTCGTTTTAATACTTACAATCCGCTACGGCATAAATATCTCCATTTTTTAGAAATACATATATATTAATTACGACGTAATTCTTAGGCTACCCCCCATTAGAAAAAATGCCCCAATTTGATGTAACGTTTGTTATATTTTATAAGATTTTTGTGATAATTATTTAAAAAATGTCACAATTTTATGTAACGAAAAATGTAACGAAAAAATGTCTTAATTTTATATAATGAAAATTAAATATCAGGATAAGGTTTTTGTGATTATATTATTTTTTTTGTGTTGATGCCAGTAAGAATTACATTGTAAATTTTGATCATTTTATACAAAGTATAGGAGAGAAAGAGTTAGAAATGAAAGCAAGAGAGGTCGAGGGGCACAGCCCCTTTCAAAGCCAAAATTACCGAGTTTTATATATTTATATATATATATATATATATATGTGTGTGTGTGTGTGTGTGTGTAAATCAGAAAACCGAGATACAAATATAAAATAATTGTATAGATATAAAATGGAAATTAGTGAAAATTCTAAAATTAATCTAAAAACACTTCCAACATTACCGTTAAATATTATTATCGCTGGAAGACACAGTAGGAGAAATAACGAAACAATTATGACTAATTGAAAACAACAAGGAGCTTCCCGAACTAAAGAAAATATCCCATTAGAAAACTATGATCAGAGATTTCAAGAATGCTACCACCGATCAGAATCAGTTAGGCTTAGTTATTTGTCGAATGATAACGTTGCTCCCATGAAACTTCTTTGAACAGTTCAATTACATTGAATATATACTAGAAAGGCAACAACATATCAGCGGAGTTCTCACACAACGTCAGATTATTTAAATAATTCTGATATTTCACACTCTAATATTTATAGATAATCTACAAATTAAATACAATTTTTTATTGTTAAAAAATTAATTATGCGGCGGTCATAGTCACTACAAGTTTGTGGTAAAGAAGAGAAAATTTAATGCACTATTCTTCGCCGCGTTAAATTTCTTTAATTCTTTTTCTCGTTTTCCTTCCCAGATCAAGAAAATCTGTTTCACAGGTATCATTAAGGTTAATTCCGCCGAGTTCTATATTATCGAATTTTTGATTTTACTTTTCATTTTTCAATTAGGTTTTTTTTACCATAATGTGAGCAAAGAAGGAGTAGTCATAAATACCTGTGGTCGCTTTCAATGTAACACGAACAAACATTACTATGCTACTTAACATTTTGGACGAAAACCTCGCACAGGTGGTCGCATCTTTTATGGAGAAATTCTAAGCGATTTGACGCAGATAGAATGTAAGATGGAACACGCGATGTTATTTTATTTACTTCACCCGGCGGCATTGGCTGTTTTTTAGTTTCGGTAATTCTTAACATAATGCACCCGCGTTTTACTTACTAATCTGTGGATAATCCGAATATTCGGTTTATTCAGTTGTAACGCGTTTGTAGACTATTACTCATCTGGTTTTTCTGATAAATGCGGCACAATTTGTATCACATTCGAGCAAATATCCGGAAACTCTAGGGTTAAGAATTTTTCATCTATATGTCGAGTATTTTGTTAGTGCCCATTAACGAAAACAAAAGAAGAGTAACGTTTATTTGACACTGTTTGAAATAAATTATCAGCAGCTTGACGAAGCTGGATGAGCAGCATAAAAATTGTACCATCTACCGTCAGTGTTTACACTACTGCATGCGAGTTTGGATAAGCGTTTTTCGCGATACAAAACATTTTGTTTCGCTTTACGAAGAAACCAACTTCGAATTTTACATGTAGCCTGCTAGAATGGGTTTTTTTTGTTTTTATCAATTTTCCTCTAATCCAGATTTCCCCCTATAGCCTTCTTCTTCCGGTAAAATCTGTTATTGGCAAAAAAATTCAACTTTTTTTTCTTTCCTTGTTTCTCTTTGTTCGCGCCGTAACTTCAGTCTCCCGTTTTACTAAGTTTCCACCGGCAATTTACTCCGGTTCCAAACTAAGTGTGCTTGAAGAATGTTTTTTTCCGAACGTTTATACTACATCGACTGCGTCAAAAACAACTCTAGACGGGAGTGTTTCAGATCATTTTCAGTTCATCAGTCGTCCGGCGTTTAACTGTTTTATTAGAAAAGTTATAAAGAGAAATTTGCCGCCTCCGTAAAAATTCCGAGTGTGTTTATTAGAAACTAAGTCACTCGCCAATAAACGAACAAATAGAGAAGGTTCGAATACAAGTTAGGCCGCGCTCCTACCCTTCCAGAGACAGATTCAATAGCTAAACAGACGCGGCTGCTGTTTCACTGATATCTATCTGCTCGCAATAGCGATAGATGACGTTGCGCTGTCTCCTGGCCGAAAAAAAAAATTGTTTCTCATCCACCAGATGAGCCCTTTCCTCTTTTCTCCATTGTATTCTTCAATTCACGAAACATCTTTTCTACTTCCTGAAATAAAGGTGATCGGAAAAGAAGAAAAAATGATTTTGAATGTTTAATGTGTGTGCGTATGTGCTTGAAACCGGTTTTTAGAATATAATCCCTATAAATTAGTAACGTTACGAATAAAAACAGTTTTATTTTGTCTCCCTAATTCGTCTCCGGATCAATCATTCTCTCCTCCCCTCCTCTCGCGTTCGATTTGCTCTATCGCCTTCTCCTGATTGTTCTCTTCACGATCGTGATCCTCCTCGCACATGTGATGCTAATCACATTTTTTTCGAGTGTCCTGCTCTTTGTAATGAACGCTTCTTTTTATACAGTCAGCTCCTGGCATTATCCCTACTCCCTATAATTCTTCCTTTATCCTCTCCTTTCCTTCATCTTCTGTGGTGTCCGCACTGCTGTCCTTTGTTGCGTCCATTTCGACCCGCTTAGTTATTTAATTTCTTAGCTTAGTTTGCTTGTTGTTGGGTCAAAGCCGCTGGCGCGCCCACAAAAAAAAAAAAACAAACAAAAAAAAAAAAGAGTTTTATTACATCTATGCCGTCTCACATACAAGTAGAATGTAATTTCAAACGCGATATACATCAAAGCCCTATATTAGAAGCAACATTGTAAAGGAAACGGTTTAAATAACCGTCGATGATTTAATTCTGGTCATTCCGAATTTCACTCTACACGATTACTTTGGCCTTTTAATTTTATTTGGAACTACGCCATTTTTGTAACGATTATGTCGGCATTTATCCGTTATTCCGTTTTGATTTTCGATTTATTGAAATACGCACTTTTGTAAAAATACATAATCTACTCGTAGTAATAAACGTATGAAGAAGTACACGACTAATGCACACTGCGGTCAATTTTTTTTCTTCTTCTTTTTGAAAATTCGAATGCGATAAAATCATTATTAAAATATTCGCGTAATAAGAAATTCGATTGAAGTAAATGCATTCGTTACTAAAAACTCGCAATTTGCCATGGCTAAGTACCACACGAAACTGAAACAGAATAAAAAATTTTTAAATTCGTATCGAATTAAAATTACACTTAAAAAGAGCTACTTTTTTTGTTTTTTTTGTTCATCGAAATAACGCAAATTTATTCAAAAATGCGTTCATTTCTGCTTTAAAATGATGTTAATTACTAAGAGAGCGCGTTATTTATGTATTACATTTAATATAGAGAGAGATCTTTGGAAAATCTATTTAAATGTATCATCATGGATTCGGCGTGTTTTTCTTTTAACGGATAAAACGCGTACAGAACTAAGGCATCACGCATCACGCGAATGACGAAAATTACATATTCACCGCAAGTCTAAAGACGTGTTTCGGTTTCAAAGAGAAATAGAAAAGGCACATAATTCTATTCCGTTCCGTCTCATTCCATTCCTCATGACTCTATACACACTGTTTTATCGAAGGCGGTAAAATAAAGTTGAACATGGAAGAAAGTTGTTCATCCGATAAAATCATTATATCCACCGTTTCAGAAATGATTTTCTCTCGGGTAAAAATTCGAAACTGAATCCGTTTGAGCATCGTTCTTCGTACGGACATTGTTCCGTTCTTCACCAGATTCCACATATCGAGGGACTTTGTCAGAGACTAATTTTGTCGATAAAATCGATGAAAAGCAGACAAAAAAAATTACAACACGGCCATTATAAACGTTAATTACATAGCGAAGTAGAAACCAAAAAAAAAAACAAAAACGGATTGAAACGTTAAAAAAACGTCTTACGAAAAATTGTTTTAGATATAGCGAAAAAAACAAAAACAAAAAAAGAAAAAAGACAAAAAGAAAAATGTAATAAAAATGAATAAAACACGAAATAAACGATGTTATTTCATTTAAATGAGATAATTTATACCGTTTTAATGACGCAATAAAAGTTTTGAAAAACGATCAACAAAATTAAAACATCGGAAAAGGGGGAAACTTTGTGAAAAATTCCGCTTTAAAATTTAAATATAGCTAATATCGGCTTTTTACGTCCACCGCGAAACATCGAAACCATAACGTGAAAGAATTATATTGTCGTTCGTTTTCCCCATAATAAACTCTCACAGTTTTATGATTGCCGCCGCCAAAGGTGGCGTGTTCGTAAAAATTACTTTTTTTTCGCTATAGTGAAAATAACGCCGAGTGAAAGATAACGCGTTTTTTTCATTTTTTTCGAAGGAAAAAAAGGAAAAAATCTGCACTAAAAAACAACGACCTGGTCGGTAATTAATGAAATTCCTCTTCATATTTTTCGAAGAAATAAAAAATAAAAAATAAAAAATAAAAAATAAAAAATAAAAAAATATATATCGTATAAAAGCTATCTTCTATGTTGAAATATGGTTTATATACCAACTATGCAGATGGTTCTCTATAATCACACACACACACACACACACACAGACACATGGAGCTACGGCCGTGCGTATTTATTTCGAAAAATACTGGTAACGCGCCGAGTCAACAGCCAACTAACGAAAAATGGCGAGACTGAGTGTTCGTTGGGGGGGGGGGGGGGGGTGATGAAAGTCCATAATCGAACTGAAGGGAGTAATATTTCACTGAAGCAACCAGCCTCCCAGAACTTGACAAGTTCTCTCTGATAATTAATTAATCATATTTCATTCCGTGTCTATTATATCGAGCTCAAACATGCACACTCCCAATCTGACTCGTCTCCAAGTTGAGCTAATTCAGAACCCGAAATTTCGGAACAGATTGATTTCGAAATTATCGCGCTGCGATATAACATCATCTTTTTAAATATACATACACATACAAATTTCGCATCTAAATATGTATATTATGCGTGTGTGTATGTTTTTTTGATTTTAAGCAACCAAGTAAAATAGAGAATTTTAAAGTTTTACAAAAAATATTTGCTTTTTCATATTAACAATCACTGCCGGGAAATTAATTATAGATGCGAACTTGAAAATTTTTTAAATCTACAATTTTCTATTTTTCTATTTCGAAGAAGTTTTATTTTTTTTTATTTTTTTTTTTTAAAAAAAAAACAAAAAAAAAAAAGTTTTATTGGAATTCGATTATCGATAATAATATGTAGTCCGAAGAATTTTATACGCCATGCCGAAATTCGATTGCATTTTACTTAAACTTTTATACAATATGTGATAGGAAAAAGCTGTAAATCATCAAAATTTCCCTTTTTCAGCTCTTTTCTGCCTGCTCATCAACATTCTCGACAAAGGTCTCTCTCCTTTTCTTCAATTGACTCGATCTGCCTTCCACGATTCTCGTTTCATTCATATTACCCTATCATCATCGGGAGTCGACCTATTACGGTCATCTAATTTCGATTTTATTATTTATTATCTCTGCAACAAAAAAAGGCATGCATGGTTAGGGACTTAAATTTGCGGGGAAATACGTGATCGGATTTCAAATATAAACGAAAGAGAGAAGAAAAAGAATAAAGAGACTTGACCGTTGTGAAGAGGAATTGTGATGTTAGTAGTAAAAGAAGGTTCGATAATGTTGTAAATTTATTACAGTGTCTAATGAAACTACGGTAATGTGCTCTAGATTTAACAGGAATGGAAATCCGTACTTCTCAGGCAACAAATGCGACTTCTGATTGACCGGTATAAACACACTACCATCATACCTTCGTTTCCCTTCATTTATTTAATTCAGATTGAGAATCTCCGAACCCGCTCATTATACTTGCTCGTAAGGATTTTTAATAGGGTTACGTCTCCCGGCCCTTTGCAAAGTAAATTTTCTATACGATACCTATAAAATAATATGAATATTATTTAACCATAATGGGTTTTCCCCCGTGTTATGTACTTTATTTTTTTTTTTTTTAACATTATGAGGACTTGGTAAAGATTTTTGGAGTCTTCTGTAAAATCTGCGGTGTACCCATAGCAGAAGAGGCCGTATAGTAGAATATTAAAAAGAAAAAAGTACGTTGAGGAATGCTTGTAATGATGAAATTTTAGTAGCTTCCCTTTCGATTAAACAGCTATTCATACCATTTGTGTATAGAACATGCTGATCTGCGATGATGTTTAATTTTCAAAACTGAATGTTGTATGGCATTTTGTTCGACACAGTCAGTTTACCGAGTTGTAAATATATGTAACAGAGATTTCGTATGATCTATATGATCGGTTCTTCAGCTTTTCATCGATATGAATGTGTTTTGTAGAAAATGTTGCCGACAAATAGCAAAATTCAGTATTGTTTCCAATCTGCTTCTTACACAGGTAAGTTCCTCGATAAATGAGACATTGTAATGGCAACTCTGTCAAATCAGAATGATGAAAAACGGAAGAAGAAGTGCGGATATAAATTTAAATGTATTTAAAATACCGTTAAAAAACAAAAAAAAGCACTACGAATAATAGGTTTTTCGCGGTGTAATATGTTTGAACAGATTAAATCCTGTAGTTGTAGATAATATGTTTTAAAAAAAATAAATAATAAGCAGATAATAACGCGGATTGCCCCAAGACCGTATTTTAGACCCCTGACATTATTTTCACGGTATGTTAATAATTTGTGAATCGTTACACAACAATATTACTACTATTAAATTAAGGAATCTAAAATACCATTTGGCACAATATTTCTCCTCTGCGCATTTATGCAGACTTTACTTTGCGTTATAGCAACCGACGCTATATGTTGCTGGACTATCATTCGGGATGGAACAGCTCGATCTCACCTAAAATCGATTTCAACTTAACAGAAAAAGCCTTATTCAGTATTAATCAATTCGGAAGATCATGCATACTTACACGATATATATATATATGTATATGTGTGTATATATATATATATATGGGGGTAAATTTATTATTATTCGTCAACAGAAATAAAAGAAAAACTGTAATAAATCATTCGGAGAAGTTTCAACTGGGTCAATTATTATAATGCATGCATCATTTTCGCACCGTATTGTAAATTACATTCGAAAATGCGAGTGAGATATGCGGAAACGTATGCCGCGCCCCGGACTGAACTTCTACTACAGAACTTTAAACGATTCGAGAGAAAGCGGCTGGAAAATTATTTCCAACAAAACAACTTATAGCCCCTGGTAATTATTTACCGTACACATTTCTAGTTTCCGGCAGCAGCGGTTTATCGTACACAATTTAAAAACTAATTTATAAATATTTATATTTAAAAGATTCTAAAAGAACGAATTTTGAACTAAGCGCGATTACAGGTTGGTATTGTTTTGTTCTTTTCTCTTTTTAAAATTATTAAATTATTCGATTTCTTAACATACGGAGCAATTATTATATATTCCATAATGAAGATTAATTTTAATTTTTTTCCTCGTTGAATTAATAACTCTGTTGGCTTTATTCGTACAGTATTTGTATTTCTCGCATATTATACTAGTCGCGGCGCATTTGTGGCTTTTAGAAGTGAATTGAGTTTCAGACGGCTGATAAGCTGTATAAGCTGTAAGAATACTGTTAGTAGTTTGTATTGTCATTCACGATATTTTGTCAAGATAATTTAAAAAAAAATTCGATAGCGGCAGTGTAATTCGTCTGAGATATTTCCATTCTCGGAGAGAACGGAAGAATATGGTTTTATATGTAATCGACGGGAATGGCTGCAGTGAGAATTTGTAGGTTCTCCGTGATCGGAACTTGTTTTCGAAAATCTATGATCGTGTAAAAACCTCTTCAGCTGCTGTCGATGTGTTCGCAAGCGTGTATTTTACCGGTACGCGGAAATGATCGTTTTCAGTCTTGAAGATGAGAATATTAAACGGCAACAATTTTTATGTTTTTCAAGACGGCGGTAGCAGTCGTTACGCAGTGTTTCGTGACGCGTTCGTTAGATACTTCGTTTATAATTAGATGCTAAAAACTTCTCTTCCGGTTGCTGAGAATGCCTTTTATCAATTAAATATTTTTCGTCATTTCCCCTCGCAAAATTTTATCAATATTTTCCATTAAGTTTCCTAGCTACTAACAATATTATACCAGTAAATTTTGTCCAGCGTTTTTTCCTTCAAGATGCGCGAGTATCTTCCTCGGCGGAGGAAAGAGACATTTTTCAATACGTTTTACCGATGTTTCCGGGTCTGACTAGTTCGTCGTTTTGTTTTTCTTTTCCTAAACACTATATCGTCGGTTGTTTGTCATCTGTAACGTTCGGTTTAATTTGAACTCAACGATGTAACAACAGAAGGAGTAGTCTATTACGAAAAAAATAACCCCGCATCAGAATCTTCCAAACTGAAACTGCTGGTAAACAGTTTCCGGTGAAATTGTCGGGCGAAAATTGTAATCTTTCTCTTAATAATTACCTAATTACAAGTTATTTCTCAAAGTTCACTATGAAAATCCCCCCCCCCGCTTGCCTCATTCCACCACACCATATCGTGAACAGGACAGAGTGCTGATTAAATCGGTCGGTTAAAAACAAACAAAAAAAGAAAAACACACGCACACAGAAGACGTACGCGTTTCGAGCAGAAGTGAAAAGAGATTGATTTTTCTGATCATTTCAGTTTCATCTGAATATCAACCCTTCCACGTCCACTACCGGTAGTAGGACGATTGTGTATCGGCGCTATCCGTGTCACAAAGAGCATTTACAAAAAGTCACGTGTTGCCACAAATGTTCGCTGTTGTAGACGCACAAAACTTATTTTCGCAGAATAATTTTATTTGAAAAAACAAATAGAAAGACTGGCTTTAAAGCGTTCTAGTTCGAAAATCTTTCATTTACATTACTAATTCCACATTCGAGTGATGTTCATTCGCTAATTATGCACGACAGATTTCTCTATGTTCTTGACTAATATGTGTTTCTTAGAATTCGTGTTTAGCCTTAGTCTGGAAATGTCTCTCCTATTCCTAAACATATCTTTACTCACAAGTGTGTCCATTTTTTTCGCGTAAAAGGGAAATCACTTATATACAATCGGAATCCGTCCAGTGGCCCTGTATAGCGGGAAATGCTGTCCTACTTGTAAGCGGGAAGAGCAGTCACAGAAAGTGATGGAAATGCGCATGCTAAGGTGGTCATCGGGTGTCCGATTATTATCTGATCATATCAAGAATGAAATTATCCGAAAAATAATGGTATTCGTACTAGTAACCGACAGAGCAGGCTGAGATGTTATTGGCACGTTCAAAACGTGCCCGAGAAGCCAGAAACGAATCACTGCTGCACTGCTAGACGGAGTATAGGTCAATATGGCAAGCGGCCGGTTGGTAGGCAGAAAAGAAGATGGATGGATATGCCATCGCGGCTGGTGTCAGCAGAGTCGGAATAGATCGCTGGTATTTGACCGTTCTGGCTCGAAGCGTGCCATAAGACAAGCAGACTCCGCCCCAGCGGGAAAATGCTGAAGAAAAATCAGAAGAAGATTACGCACACCTTCTCGCCAATCTCAACTTCCTACTTCCTGTAATCTTTTTCCCTGGCTCTCTCCAGTGAGGTTTCGTCGAAGCAGCGCCTTTTTTCGAAAATCAAACTTATCATTTAAGTTTGAAATAATTTCTCCTATCGAGTAAAAACATTAAACCCATCGAGAAAAAGAATAAAAAAATCTCGCAATAAATCAGAATTCGATATTTTTCGAAATCCTCTGTACTGTTTCTTATTATTACGCCTAACGGCCGAGGTTCCATCGTTTCCGCGTTATCGTACATTATTCCATTCCTGTCTTTTTCATTAGATTACCTAACAGTGTTTGCACGTGTATCTTTTCCGGGAAATATTCATTGCCGATGATCACTAAGCGCGTGATTAATACGGAGCTTAATTGGACCGAAATTCACTCTAAAACTTTCCCTCACCTCCCAAAAAAAAAAAAAAAAAAAACACGAAAACCTCCCGATGTGCACGAATTACGTATGAAGATATCCGTTTCTACCTGCGCTGAGTGAGAATTCTATAAATTTAAATTCGTTCATTTCGAAAATGCGACACGAAAAAAATAGTTCTCCTTTTTTTTCGAAATCGAAGTGTTCCGACGAATTTCTGTTTTCGGCCGTGTAAAAATGGTGGTTTAGTTTTACGCGTTTATTCGATTAGCGTGGCAGAACAACACAAGTAAGATCATTCTTCTTTATCTAGATTTCGCCAATTATTATTTATAATCAATCAGCTGTTACAATGCCTAAACCAAAAAGGACGACCGCTATCGATCTTAAAAGACAGCTTAGCGGTGTCAGTTCATCCAGTAATGAAACACTAACTAAAAAAAGTGCGAAAAAAATGGCGTTCGCGCAAGGTGAAGACGAGAGAGCCGAAAGTGTGCAACGGTGCACCATGCAAGACCTCCGGAACGAATTCAAAGAAGTAAAAAAATGTCTGGAATTCATATCGGGGAAATATGACGAATTAGTAGAAATGCAGGGATCGTTGGTGAGCGAGGTGAAAGCTCTCAGGGAACACGTTAATGTTTTAACGGCCGAAATTAAGAATAAAGACCGGGAAATAGCTGAGCTAAAAACAACGGTCAATGAACTAGCGCAATACGGAAGGAGATAAAACATTGAAATTCACGGTATCACAGAAAGACCCGGTGAAAGCGTGGAGGAGTTGGTTACAAAAGTAGCGAAAAGGCTAAATATCGAGCTGAAGAAAGAGGACATAATAGCATGCCACAGAATTCCCAGTAGGAATCTGAAACTTCCAAAGCCGATCATTGCCAAGCCGGGAAGGCGTATAGCCGATTTATTCTTTGAAAACAAAAAAAATATAAAAATCTTTGATAAGGAGATATCTGGCAATGAAGAAAGTTCATTGCAAATTTTCATAAATGAGAATTTAACCAGATATTACAAAAACTTATTGTGGCAAGCGAAAATCAAGGCTAGGGCACTGAGTTACAGATTCATATGGACAAAGCGTGGCAAGATATTCGTCAGGAAAAATGAAGAGGAACGAATTCTACACATCAGGAATGAAGATGACTTAAATAAATTATATTAATAGCTTCAATGATTACGGGATTTCGCAGCTCTACTTCGCGATTAGTAGTTTATTTACGGAATAAGGGTATGTGTGAGTCTTTGTATGTGTGCGTGTTCGTTTCGTTAAGTTACGTGGGCGGTAAGGCGGGGAGAAGATGGTATGCAGGGTTTGTGCTGGATACGGTAGTGTGTGTGAGAAGAGTATTTGTTGTAGCGTCCAAGAAGTGTGGAATAATGATGAGTTTTAAGAGGCAGATCAGTAGTATAACCTGCGAGACGTGTATGAGGCAGGGAATAATTAAAGTGCAGAGCAAAGATAGCATAGAGGCAGCAGTGAAATGTATCGAGGCTGTGTGCATGGAAGAGCGCGGAAGGAAGCGAGCTGGTCATGTGTGTGTGGGGATTCAGGTATTCTTGTTTCGTTTGTGTATAGTAGCGTATGGAGGAGCGTGTACAGTGGCACATGGCTTTTGGTCTATGTATTTGCGTTACCGCCTACGTTCTCTAGCTGTAAGATGTGGTAATGTTGAGAGGGTGGGTATATGTGCGAGTGTATTGTTATTTGTTTTTATTTACGTTGATATCGTATTTATTTTCTATTTTTGTTGTTCACTTCGTATTTTTAAAGTTTGCTTGCAGAGTGCGATTAGAGGTAGTATGGTACCGAAGAGGTGCATGGTGGTATGGCAGTGTTCGCTTGTAGTTTCATGTGCATGTGTGAATATGTGTGTGTGTATATGCGTGTATATGTATATATGTGTGCATATATATTTATATATTTGTATATATATATATGTGTGGATGTTGTGTGCAGGTATACGATATATGTATATAGCTTTAGAGTTATATTAATCAGGATGCGTTGCGTTCCGATGGCGAAGTATTTCAGAATATCGCGATAAATTTAAGCTGTTTAGTATATTAGTTAAGTTGCGTTATTTAAGAGAGCACTATGAACTCCGTGTAATGGATTTTATGTGCGTAATTGTGCTTCCTCTTTATCTCTTTATTTCTATTCACATGTGCAGAAACGTTTTCAAGTGTTCCTCTCAAATATGACTCCACCGATGCAGTGCGGGAATAGGATTAATTGTACAAACTACAGTGATATTAAAAAATGGACGGATAATATAAACAGGGTACTAAACCCAGATAATACATTAAAAATAAACGTCGGACTGTTTCATGTGCTGCACCTGAACATAAGAACTGTCCGGCGTAACTGGGATGAATTTTTAAGCTACATTCGCATGACACCTTTAAGCGCCATTGCACTAACAGAAATAAATATAAGCGAGTTTGAATTAAATTTATATAATATAGCGGGCTTCACAAAGATTGCATTACAAAGACCAAAGGGGTATAACGGAGGGATATTTGTGTTCGTAAATGATAATTTTAGATGTAATATTGTGGAGGTTAAAAATAGGTCAAGCATGGATCTGGTGATGGTAGATATAGATATGGGCGTTAACAATTTTTTACGTTTAATTGCTGTTTATCGATCTCCAAGTAAAAATGTAGGTGAATTCATAAAAGAAACCGCAACGCTTTTAAAAAACCTAAATAATAAGGATAATTTTTTGATATGTGGGGATTTCAATATTAATTTACTTCTTCATAATGCTCAGACGGAGAACTTACTAAACGTAATTTATGGGTCAGGAGGGATACAGTTAATAAGTGGAATTACAAGGGAAGAAGATCGGACGGATAGAAGTACTCAGTCATGCATAGATAATATCTTTATGAAGTTTAAAACTAACGAAATTACTTCGGGAATAGTCAATACGAAAATATCTGACCATTATATCATATGCAGTGCTTTTCGTATAGCGAACCGGAAAATAACTTATTATAAAAATCCTCTGAAATGTGTTTTTGAAGAAGGAAGATTGCAGAACCAAATTAGTAATTATATCTGGAGCAAAGTAAGTAACTCCTCAACGGTAGGAGACGTATATCATCGTTTTCGTTCAGTGTTCCAAAACATATATAAAGATTGCAAAGTGGTGGTGAGTGAGGGGAAAAGGGGATGTAAATATAATCCTAAAAACGAATGGATGAGTCAGAAAATAATTAATTTTATGAAAATCAGAGATCAATACTTTAAACTCAGTAAAGGAAATAGAACTAGCGTGAGATATAAAAATCTGTTCAAAAAATATCGGAATTTAGTTAAAACAGAAATAAGGAATGCCAAGCAGAAGTATTATCAAAGACAAATAGTGATGGCAAACAACGATAGCAAAAAAACATGGGGTATAATCAATAACATTGTTAGTAAAAAAAACAAAACGACAGTAGATGATTTCATTACTAAACATTTTGGGGATAGTTCAACAGTAGCTGAACAATTTAGCGAAAACTTCGTACGTTCGGTAGAAGAGCATAGACACACTTGTGACATTCAGTTACTGAGTACTAACGTTGACAAGTTAAATATGACCTCATTCTTCATTCCACTTGCAAATGTTTCTCAAATAGAAGAAATAATTAACGATCTAAAAACTCACAAAGCACCAGGATGGGACGAGATTAGGGTGAAAGACATTAAACAAAACTCAAAGTTGTTAACTCCTATTTTAACCTGTATGGTCAATCGCTCAATTAAGGAAGCGTGCATCCCTGATGGGCTCAAAAGAGGTATTATTAGACCGATATATAAGAAGGGGGCTCAAAACTAAACCGAAAACTATCGCCCAATAACAATAATGCCTGTAATAGCTAAAATTCTAGAACAGTATATCGGCAAACATTTAAGGAATTACGTGGAAAAAAACAATCTGCTCTATGAAAACCAACACGGATTTAGAGAAAAAAGATCCACCGTTACTTTACTAAGAACGTTTGTAAATGAGATAAACACAGGATTATCGAGGGGGAACCAATTTATAATTACCTGTATAGACTTAGCTAAAGCTTTTGATCTAGTTGACCATGATCTGCTTATTAAAGATTTAGAAGATATGGGCATTGTAAATAATCAATTATTGTGGTTTAAGAATTATTTGCAAAACAGGAGAAGCGTAGTAAAAATTGCAGGTAATATTAGTAATGAAAAGGTGAATCGATATGGAGTAGGTCAGGGTACAATACTGGCTCCTATTCTATTTCTTATATACACGAACTCATTATATAAGCACATCAAAAATGCAAAGGTTTATGTATTTTCCGATGACATCGCATTATTAATGGAACATTAAAATCTAGAGATGGCGAAAAAATTACTGCAGCAGGATGTCGATAATCTCAGTAAATGGGCGCATGACAGGAGGTTATGTATAAATGTAAATAAATCAAAACTACTCCATATTCGTAATATCTCTAAACATATGAGTCACCACCCGCGAATCAGTATACATAATAATGAATGCTTACATGAACGGTACGGGAATAAAATCACTCACCCATGTTCATGTCCACCTCTAGTGAATGTAACAGATTTTAAATATCTAGGAATATATATCGATAAATCATTGAACTGGAAAAAGCACATACAAAACTTAAATTCGAAAATAAGACAGTCAATTCCAGCGTTATATAAACTGAAGACGGTTCTTTCATATGGAATATTACGGATATACTTAAATGCATTAATAATGTCTAGAATTTTATATGGGATCCAAATATGGGGTGAGGCTAAAAAAACGGAAATCAATAAAATAGGCAAAATTCAGAAAAGGGGTTTGAAACTTATACTACCTCATTGGAAACGGAGTGATACTACATCAACCTGGTGGAAGGAAAATAATGAAATGTCTCCCAAAATGCATTATTATTATTACAGATTACTTGAATTTAAATGCAATAACGTAAAGTTACCTTCCAGACCAAAAACTCGACTAACAAGGAATCAAAATAATACCTGTTACATTCATCCTAGAGGGGTAAATCTACGAATCGACAATACAGATGATTCGGTTTTAATTAAATGAATGAGTACTATGCCCAGTCACATAATAAACGAAAAACAAATTGGTGTATGGAAGAGGGAAGTAAGGAAGTGGTTGAAAGAATGGTGCAAAGATTAAGGAATTTTGCTGCATCCTCCTTTCCATTTATTTTTTATTGCTGCATTTTTAGGGCTCTTTTAGACCATCTATTTACCAGTTTCCCTTCTTTTTCTTTCCTGTATATTAATGTAATATGTAAGCGGTCCCTATGTACGGGTGTATTGTTGTGCTATTTATGTATATAATTGCGTTGATTGATATATTTTATTTATTTTTATTTTTTTATTTTTTTGGTTTAATACGTTCGATCTAAGTAGTAAGAATGATCAATTGTAATTTTATTTACTAGAATAAACGATAATAAGAGTGTTGGGCACTCACGCAACGGGCATACTTGCCCAGTGAGACCCACAACTTATTTATTTAAATAAAAAAAAAAAAAAAAAAAAAAAAATGCTTTTTTTTTACTAGCGGCAGCGTTAGTCGGCTCGTTTCCCAGATGGAGTTTTAAAGAACGCTATAGAACTATTACTTTTTTATAACCCGTACAAAAATTGAAATCGTTCGCAATTTGTCGTGCTGCGCGCCTCCGTTAGGGAAAAGTTCAATGAACTTCAATTAGCATAATGTTGCCGGCATTGTCGATTATACGGTGGCCCGATGATGCGCACTGATTTTAGGACATACTAGAGTGTAACTCTGTAAAAAGAACCGTGACACTCGGGTTCTCTCTTTAATTTTACATCACCGGAAAATGGGCTTTTAGGTTTCGGGCTGAAAAAGGGAAACAGACCATGATCATGTTTTCGATTGCAGTAGTCCGAATTACCAGTATCCGATCTGCGACACTAATCCGAGCTTCACAGTATCGAGCGCTCGGATAAATTATTTTCTACCGTCCCCCCTCGCGCCAAGCGCCGATAACTAGCCGATGTCGTAAGCGAAATATAGAGGCACGTTGTTATAAATTTATCGCCGAAAGCGCCATTGTTAATAGACTATCTCTGCGGAATAGAGTGGCCGAGGGAAATTATGTTTAATTAAAATTATTACGGTCATCCGCTATTGACCTTTCTGCTAGGCCGAAAGATAAATCGATAATAGAATAAATAATTTATTGTATTTAGGCGCGAATATTTATCATATTAAAGCGGCCGTATACACACCGTGTTGTTATAATTCAATTTCCTATGCGTCCTGCCATTTAGTTAGAAATTTACCACGCCTATTACTTAACTTTAATCAACTTTGCTGGAACAAAAATCAAAACGGAACAAAGCTGACTGCTCCGGATTTCGAAAATGAATAAATCAAGCGAATTTAAATAAAAAAAATTACGAACGGTTGTTAAGCGAGAGAGAAATTGTGCGTTAAGAATTACCAAAACAACCTGAAATCTAACGGTACAATTATATAGTAATTTTACAAAAATTTGAATTAAAGAAATTTCAAATTGACGCGCAGGCGAATCATGTGTTGAATACAAGTGCGCGAGCGGCAACAACGATTAAACATTTTAGTACTTTAAAAAATTCAACCTAAATCTTGTTTTTCTCCATTTATAAAATTCATAAATCAAGACTCTAACGAGATGTCGTTCTATATTCTTTGTTAGACTTTTTCCTCAAAAAACGGGGATATGGTATATTCTTAATTTTTTCTCGCGGTCTTTTGATATTTTCTTAAAATTTATACTAATCGATATCTTATCGAATTTCACGAACAGACCCAAATATTTAATTGTTTAATAAATCTACCATTGCTAATATACAAGGTAACTACTACAATCGCGATCAGCGTACGCAACAGCAAGTGCGCAGCCCTTTCCTGACGTAATCTGGCGACCAATTTAGTGTGATCCACGCGTAGAGTAAGGTTCGTGTTTCGATATGAATTCTGATATTTACGTTTTTTCCTATAGTTGTTGTTTTGGAGTTATCGTAATCGTAACGGATGTCACACAAGAAAACATTAAAGTAGATGAAAATAAGATTAAAATAGATTAACACGTCGACTGGTTTTTGCTAGTGTAATCCGCGCGTGTTCGGCACTGTTTGATTATTTCTGAGCAACCTAGAACACGAATTACTCAATACTAAAACTGAAGCGTAGTAGACCATATAGAGTTTTACCGGTAAGCGTAAAGTCAAAAGGAGAGCAGACAAACGATCGTACAGAAATTAACTGTCATCGAATAATGAAATCGAAAGTGTAGAAAATAAATAAAAATGCGAGGAATTAAATTCACAAAATTCGCAAAATTATAATTGCAATATTGAAAATTTATACACTTATTCGTTAATTACGAAAAAACGAAAGAATTAAAACGGGGTAATTTATAGGAAAAAATGTTGCAAACTGTGAAATTTCAAAATACTTGTACATCAATGAAAGGAAAAGCACGTTCTCTTCTAATCCAGGGGTGAAAAAGAAGGAAAAATAAAAGGAAAAGCTAATAACGTCACACATTCTCGTACAAGAACGTACATTGCGATAAACCTTGCTATGTACAATCTACGGGGATTAACAATAAAATAGACACAATGTAGAGGAAGAGGTATTAATAAAATTATTAATGGGGAAGATACGAAAGGAAATTCGAAATGAAATGGAAAAACAAGGTTAAAATTTGTTTGATAGCATGAAAGAGCAATAGAAATAACAAAAAAAAAAATTAAAAAGAGCCGACATGTTTCGAAGTTACATACTCCATAATCATTATTGTCATGATTATAGAGTACGTAACTCCGAAACATTCGAGACTCTTTTAAATATTTTTAAAGTATAATTTTCTGTAACACATGTTTTTATAAATTTTTAATAAAGTAATAACACAGAAAATGGATTTAAACATTTACAACTCAAATATTAAAAAAAAGTAAAGTATTGCAATACTAGTAATATAATCAATTATAACATTGGCATTACGTTGACATGAGACTCGTTACTATCTCAAGTTTTAAGCTGCTAATGAGAGAGTTGTAGTTGTATAAAAATTATATTGTATTATTGTAATATATACTAAGTTTATTGTAATAGGAAATATTGTTATTTTAGATGATGGTGTAATTGTAAGGATAAATGATATAAATAATGAGAGTACGGATATTTTATCGTATAGTAATACATATAAGTTAATACGTTTTATGCTGTAACAGAAAGTAGTACTTAAGTTAAGTTGATATTACATTGTACAAATAAATGGTATAATTATGTAGGAAACCCACAGACGGGCTAGTGCCTTGTGGGGCCCGTAAATTATTATTTAATAATAATAAAAAAAACACAAAAAAACATTAGAATGAGAACGATAAGTAAACGGAATAAGTGAAAACAATAAATTAAAGTAAGCGAGAAAAGAATAATGAAGAGAACCGCTCAACATTTAAACTGCAAATGTACATCGAACTAATAGACGGTGTTGGTTTGTTCATTCTGCAATGAGTTCTGGGTCTGTGGAGCCTCTATCTATTCCTTAGAAAAGGAATACCTCCGAAATGGTGCAAAAGGACGACGTTTTTTCAGAAGCTAGATTTTTACTAATATTCCATCGCCGGTCAAAAACAGACCAACAATATCTAGTAACATAAATGCAAAAATGTTGATGGTTTCCGAAGTGAAAAGTTTTTTCTTTTTTGTCATTTATTTCGTTGTTTTATTCATACGGGAGCATCAGCGGTTTTGATCCCCGACGACTAAAAAGGTTAGATGAAAAATTTAAATCGCGAGAGACAATTAGACATGTAGAAGATATTACTCGGTAAAGGAATTTTACAGCTGAAAATAGAACGGAAAGAATATACAGGAAAAATAGACCAAGAACTCATAATTTTGGAATAGAGCAGAAAATGTTCGACATTCAGGGAACATATGATTTGCATTGCGCATACGGAAGAATGGACAAAATTATGACAATGAGGAAAAGAAAAAATTGAAAGTGGCGAAAGGGGAGAAAAGCGAGTGATTAAATCGAAATCTAATTAAACAATCGTGGAACGATGAAGTGAAAAAAAAGTGAACTGAAATCAATGCACGGAAGACCGGCTGTATTTGGAAATAGCGAGAAGCGCGATTAGAGATCAAAAAGGGATACACATATAACTGGAATGACCTCGGCTGAGAAACAAAACTATCCAAGGCAGGAAAATTCCCGTGAAAGGGAGGTCAGTCGAACGAGCTGGAAAGCGCGCTGCATCATTTCGGCTTGTGATTAAGGGGAAAAAAAAAAAAAAGTAAAGTTGGAGGAATAAGAAGAAATAGATTGAAGAACACCTTTGGAAAAACAATTAAGATATTACCGATCCCTCTTATAGATGAAATGTGATGGAGGGGGCGTGTGAGATCCACTCGGCCGTGAAAATTGAACAGAAAGAGTAAAGGGCACTCTGGAATGATGAAACGGAAGGCAGATTAGTGCAGCGTCCATGCCGTTCTCATGTTCAGAACCGTCGGTAACGAATATTAGATGTGACGGAATAGAGGGGGGTCCGGAAACTAGAGCAACTCAGCTTTAATTAAAGAGCGCGAAAAGAAGCTGGGATGAATTGATTAATTTTGCAGAGAACTGCATAAGCTCCAACCATATAATCATGTAAGTGAAAAAGCTTTTTCGGCTGTATTAAATTTTATGTAAAAAGTTAACTCCGGCTAAATAAAACCGGGAAATATCGCGACCATATCGATAACTTCAGCGGGCGAAAAAGCAAAGTAAATAACATTATTTCTTTTTGCATTTAATTTATAGAAAAAATTAAGTTACCTAGAATAAATTACGTACTTGGCGCGTATTAGTGACTTCTTAGAGATTCTCTCGGTACTGACCACGTGCCCATTCACATAACTGTCCTCATTTTTTTTTTTTTCGACTTACTTCAGACCTCTCCATTCTCCCCGGTGGAATGGTGCCCAACCTGATATACTCCTATATAATTCCCTTTTAAATTTTATTACGTTTTTTCTTTGTCCCTCCCGTGTGTGGCAAGACCTCATCTCTTTTCTTGCAATGAGGAGCGTCATGCATCTAATCATAATCGGAAGTTTTTACAATTTCTTGCTCTTAAGCGCGAGCTAATGCAAGTAAGATACACTCTTAAAGCCACGAAGAGAGGCCCATCTTGGAAGAATTTCTCTTCTTCCCGTTTCAGAAATACACTCCTCTTTTACGCATATACTTGAAAAATGACCAGAGCTTTTAAATTTCCATCCTCTGAGGGCCCTTTTAATTTCAACGTATTTTTTTAGATAGTTTGATATATTCCTTATTGACCCTCGTTTACGTTCCCTACGTTGATGAATTGCATACACAACTCCACTTCCACAAAGTTCACACTTCCTAACTTTTGCCTTCAATATTAATTAATTAAAGTTTTCAAATCTTCTGGTCTCACTCTAAGTCCGTCATAGTATGCTTTATCGAGCTCTGACAAACCTGTGATAGTTTTAATTCTTTCCACTATAGTGGTACGCAGCTCCGTCTACCTGGAATCAATATATCATCATTCCCACCGTTAAAAAAATAATTCTTCCTTACATCCTATATCCATATTTCAGGCATCAGTCCCCACGATTATATATTAGTCTTCTTGTCTGTCGTGTGTACAAATCCTTTATCCAAAAACATTACATCTTGGCTTCGTTCATCGATCTATCCGGTGCTTTCGATAAATGTTAGCAGCTCCGAAAGATGAAATGCTAACAATTATTAACGGTTCAGTTTGCTTCCCTTATTGCCAGTCTAATGGCGAGTCATTCTTTTGCTCTATACTTCAAGAACGAGTTTTCGAGATCTTCCCCGCAAGGTTTTTCTCTGATTCCTACACGTTTCAATACTATTAGTAGTGCGGCTTCTCTTCCGTTAAATTCTTCTTTTGTATTTTTTACTCATGGCATCCTGAACTTTTCCTCATCTCACGAAATATATCATATCATCTGGCGAAGCACTTATATAATTCGTCCCTCGCGGTGATTTCCATTTTTCCTTTTAAGCCTTCTCATAATATGTCGTATTTACTCTGTGACGACCTCATAATCCGGCTTGTGTCAAACTTGTTTTAAACAATATGTCTCTTTCTCGTCTATTAACGTTTTCTTGCTATCATTCTAGGCAGTCTTTGTCCTCCTTCTCACATATATCTTTTGTCTTCGTCAATTACGGGGCTAAACTTGCTGAAAGCCCTAGCGATTTTTTTTTTTTATAAACCCATCATCTCTCCAAATCTGGTTATCGTTCTTCCTTCGATGATTGTGCCTCAGAATCGTGTTTCTCTGACTTCGATGTAATCCGAAATTTGTGTGCCCTGCTGCTTTTAAATCCTCTCCAATTTCAAGCAGTTTTTGCTGAATCTAACGCGCCGCCGCCTCTGCCGATTAGCGTTTTCTCGCTAAACATCTTCACTCAGGTCTTGTACTCCTACAGAAACTAGTGTTTTGCACCTAGCAAAATCCCTATTTTATTCCTTATTTCTTGTCGTCTTAATTCGTTTTTATACATTCTCCTTTAATAATCTCCACTTTCTTTTTTCTTCACTTCGCCGAAATTCGTCATCTTCCTACGATATCTTCACTGCTAAAATTTCTTCCACGAGCCCAAAATTAGACAGAAATTATACAATACTACAATTCCCTCTCTTTCTCATGTTGTTTACTGACGGCTCAAAGAGGTCCAATGGTCACAAATTTTAACTTGTCGGAAACACTCTTCATCTTCCTTTTTTCCGTCCCATATATTCGTAAATATTCCGCGTTTCATTATTTTTACTTGTTCTAATCAACTTCCTTGCAATTTTTTTTTTTTTTTTTTTTTTTTTCGATTATTTCTCACTCTACGAGCACTCTTCATGGTGTCTTTTTCATTATTCCCCATAAACATTCACACTGGTATTCTAGCCTCTCGGGCATCTGTGACAATGAAGCGGTTGATTCTTTGGCTCGAGCTGCTTCTTCTTAGCGCTTCTTTCCTTAAAAATCCCATCCTTCAATCTCTTTCCGCTATGTAAAAGTACTCATCTCAGACTTCGGTCAGATGCTTCCCTTTTTTCTAATAATTATTTTATTTTTTATCTGTTTGATCCAGACCTTCTGCTAATCCGTGGTCTCTTTGTTCTCCTCACTTCGTCGTACGTTATCGTTTTTCCTGTAGACACAACAACTCTCTCTGCTGTGGGCCCCTAGTCATTCGGCCATCTTCGGTAATGAAGCGGCGGACTCCTTGGCTTAGATTGCTGCCTATTCTCACTTCTTCTTTAAAAAAATCCCATTGTCTAATCTCCTTCCGCTGTGCGAAGGTTTTCATCTCAGACTTTGGTATATCGGATGTGTACGTTTCCTCTTTCTCTAACATTCGTTCTTTCTATCTATCTGTTCAACCTAGTCTTCCTGCAAATCCGTGATTCTCTTTGTTTCCTTTGCTTCGTCGTTTTGTTCTGGTCTCTGTTATCCGTCTACACTCTTATTTTCCTCTCCACACAAACGAAGAACGTTTTTGCGATCCAAACCATATGTTTATTAAGTGTTCATCTCTTTCTGCTGAATGTTCTGCTTTCTACTTCAGTCTGCGGGCGACTTGGTCTTCCTACTCCATATTGCGCCTCTTGTGTTCTATCTTTCCCCTCTCCACAGATTAGATTTGTTCCGTTCTCTTAACAATATCTGCCCGTATCGAAATACAATTGACTCTTCCTTTCCTAATTGTTTCTGGATAAAGATCCTCGGTTGACTCCCCCCCCCCCCCAAAAAAAATAAAATAAAACTGCATGATTTTATTCTTTGATATTAACCTATTTAGGTTATTAACTTTAATTATTAACGCCATGAATATGGAGCAAGTGACTCCGAAACATGTCCGGCACGTTTTAATTTTTAATTTAAAAATAATTTCTGTTTAATAAAGATTTTATATTGTTCAATAAAGTATTAACCTATTTTAAAATTTCCTTCTCTCTTTCTAACACACATCATTTCTAATACACAGAATCTCTAACACTGGTACATTACGTCGACACCCAGTGAAAATTATCTTAAATTTTTGCGCGTGCTATGTACGTAAGTGCCGGGGTTAATTTATATGAATCCAATATGGATATACGTATGATGTAGTTCTCGAAAACCTTCGATTCAGTTCCGGCTTCGTATCCGAAGAAATCACTACTATCGACTAGCATTTATAGAAGCGGAACTGGCGTCACAACGAAAAGACGTACACATATCTTCCAAGTGCATCCTTACCGAGCTTATCGCAAACTTCATCCCTCTTGTCTGTTTTTGTTTCTACCTTTTTTGGCCAAAAAATAAAATAAAAAAAACGTTGATTGCTAAGGGGGCGATTTTGAATGTTTTCGTTGCTAGTAGCTTTAATTTCACCGCGAAACGTTACACACAGCTTATTAACTCGTTTTCAACTTTATTCATTTCCTTTCATTATCTGTTTTTCGTTAATTTTTATTTTTTCAGCAGGTTTCTTAAACCACCGAAAGAACTTACACGTATATATTCAACTGATTAAGCATTAACCGTCTTACTCCTAGAACTAATATGCTAGTAATCAAGTTTCTCCGAGCCTGGCGCCGCACAAACAAACACCTCTAAGTTAAGGTGGCGTGATAACATCCGAACCCAACAGAACTAAAAGCGACTTTGTCGCTAGGTTCGAAGTCATGAAATTAAGCTTTCTATAGTGCACACAAAATTGATCCGAAGAAAATTATTGCCAGGTCCTTTTTTTCATGCGAGCCGTCTTTACTTTCCCAGATGATTCCTTCTCTGGTAGCATTATTCAGCTTAATTTCCACGGTCATTCGCTTTCCGGCATCAGTCCAAACAACTCTAGAGCTATATAGATTTTTAAATTGCCATGTTTTCAAGTATACTAACGACTGCGTCCTAAAACGGGAATACCGCAAAGTTACTCCTGACCAGGAAGGCAATGCAGAAATAGAGAACATTTTTGTAAGAACCACGCAGATACGTGACGGGGTCTTCTTGACACGAGGCAGACAAAAGAAGTATAGTATCTTTCCGAGTTGCAACTGTAGATAGTTCAGCTGAAAAAGTAATTGCACTTCTATTAATGTCTCCTCAACATTCGAGCGTAATACAAGTGACGAACAAATCGCGTTTGATTAAAACTAAAACAAGAAAAAAGAAAAATCCCCTCAAAGATCAAAAAGTGCGCAAAATAATATAAGGAATCTGGCAAAAGATAAACCAATCAGACCGAGCCAAGGGGAAAAGAGGTTAAAAGAAGATTAAAAAACGATTAGGAAAAGATTTAGAAAAAAAAAAATAATAATAAAAGAACTGATGTATCAAGCGGCGAATTTCGACGGATGTAATGAAAATAGTAAATAAAACACGGGAAACGTCAGCTGCCAGAGACGGTCACTGACGCAGCAACGGTACTGCAGATGGAAATAATCGGCGTTCGCCATTTATTCGCTATTTATTTAAATATGCGAAATTTCTACCGCGGAAATTACGAGATTAAACACGATTATTTTTTGCAAATTTAATAGCGAGCCGAAACGAAGAAAAACCCGAATAATGTAAATTAGACGATTATCCGTTTGGAGATTTCGAAAGTTCATTCAAAGTTTACCGTTCAATCCGAAAGATACACCGCTATAGCTTGTTCGTTCGAAACGCCGGAGAAGCCTTTGATATTACTGCGGGCGTGCGCTAATTCGCCGTTTAACAATGAGCCGGCGTCGCTAGCAATCCTCGGAAAGGCTCGTCGTCCTTTTAATGCTGCACCTCTCGAAAAAGGCGACAGAAAATTTATGTCTTCCAGCGTGTGCGAAATAACCATCTGTAACCGAAATTAAGCCCTGTTACCTGGCACGTGTCATTAATAAAATGCCTAAAAAAAGTCTATTGCACTTATCGTTTTTCATTCCGGAAGCCGCGCTGCGGTGAAAAATAATAATTTCTTATTTTTTCCCACTCCGACTCAATGGTCGAATGAACGCGAGACTTGTAAAAGAAGGTAAGAGAAAATAACATTTTTATCGAACTAATTTTATGTAGAAACATTCTGCTCTTTTATCCGTAGTCTTTCCTCCGCGCACTCCATTTCTGCTGAAGTGTACTCGTTGGTACGTTGTACTCACAGCTCACCGAATCGGGAAGAGATATCTGCAAATAACCTTTTGTCTCTCTCCGACAATTTTATCATTACAGGCCTGGTCGAAGATCTAACATCCTGACTTTCATTAGTCCAGCCTGATCTCCGGTTCTCTTCACAGTTCTACAACTTTCTTTTTCGCAAACGCTCGACAATTTAATTTTGCTCCCACCTTCTCGCTATCGTTTTGCTCTTATTCTACCTCCATTCGGGCATTCTTTTGATTCCACTAGTGATCCCATCATATGTTCTAAAATCCATTTGTATGCTCGATTTCGAGCGTCGTGATCCATCTTATTGCATTGCTAATATTTCTCTGTTCTCGGTTTTGCGCACGAGTTATATCTCAGGTACTAAGAATGGTTCAAACCTTTCTTGAATTTCGTAGAGCATAACTTTACTTTGCGTGTGGTATTAACGATATTGTACGATAGTTGGTGCAATCTTCTATATATCTCCTTTCTTACGTATTGGGATATACATATACGGAGCGGCACCGTTCCTCGGGCCGGTTGGCTGCAGCCCATATTTCTGCGCATATTCTATGCATGATATCCACTCCTTTCTTTCCAAAAGCCTTTACCATTTCGGCAAGTAAAGGCAAATTCCAAGAAGAAAATAATTGGCCAGGTACTTCTTTATGAAAAGTTGAACACTACACCATTTACGGATACCCCTTTTTTACCGGCAGCGGATATACTGACCTAACTTTTGATTGTCACCAAAAAGTTCGAGCAAGATGCCGAATTACAAAAACAATAGTTGATTAAGTACTAAAAAAAAAACAACAAAAAAACGGACAAGGAAATCCGACTCGCCCTCTCGATGGATTGTGCGAGTTTCAGCTACTAGAGACATAGATGTGTACACGATATTTTAAGCGATTTTCATCGTAGCTGTTGCGAGTGTATTTGTTTTACTGTTCTGCCATTGTTTTATGGAAATATTGTCGTAGGGACGAAACGGTTGGATTTATCGGAGCGGCCGTTTCCGCTTTTCATTATTATTATCATTATTATTATTGTTATTATTATTATTATTATTATTATTATTATCATGATTATTATCATGATTATTATCATTATTATTATCATGATTATTATCATTATTATTATCATTATTACTATTATTATTATTATCATTATTATCATCATTATTACTCGGAGTAAATTAATTCCGGGCGGGAATAGGCAGAGAAATTCGCCGACGAATTCGGCAAAATCGTCCGTCTCGAAAATGATCAAGCCGCGTACATAAACGCCGAACGAGAATAATTTAAAGGACATACGGGAAAGAGAATTCATAGGCGAGGGGGAATTTTCGCAGCCGGTTAAATGTTCATTAGCAGCGATCGAAAGTAGTACTCGTATCGCCGAAAAATTAAAAAGCACAATCGTACCGGCCATATACGTAAGTGTGTACGCGTCAGCTGCAAGGGGACAATTCTAACGCGATAAAAAACGGACCCAGAAGATGAATTAAACGCGATACGGATTTCCATTAATTCCGTTTAAATCGGCAGACGTTGCTCTGTAGCAGAGGATTAATTTACAAACAGGATTTGGCGAATAGGGAAAAAGTTTCTCGAACGCAACTTTTCTTTAAGTAATTAGCGACGCAGCTGAAAGTTCGAAAGTAGTACTCTAATTAGCCTTCTCATCGATGAAATATTCAACAGTTCATTACCAAGTGCAGAATGTCTGACGCGAGCTATAACATCGCCGCGGCCGAGACGAACCGATAGAAGCGACTAGTCGTCATCGCAGGTATCCCATGGGCGAACGTCTTCCTCGGTAATTCCTCCCGACCGTCTTTTGTAACGGTCATTCGATTCCCCATCGTCTTGCTTCGCTTTGCGAACTGCACGCTGTCTTCTCGCCGATGTCGCGTCCTCCCCGCTCTTAGGGTAACGGCACAGATTAAGTCGACATAAAATGCTCCTTTTCTGATTTCGCTGGACCGGAACATAACGCTCCACTTTTATATTAAACATCGCTAGCAGTGCACTACTACTCCTCCAAAACAAAAGTTGTCTTTTCTCGTACATTTGTCAGTGTTTAAATTACCCGGGCGTAGTAACGTAATCGGCTTTCAATCGATCATTCGGTGCATCTCAGATAGGTAGAGGTAACACAGTGTGCCGCCTGCAAAGGCGAGAAATCCCTTTATTTCGCCTACGCTGTTAGACTTTCGGTTATTCCGACATTATTCAAAGAAAACGAAATTAATTACGTTAAAAATTTTGGAAACAGCGACCGGTCAAACGAACAAGGACAAAAACCACGATAACTGAAGTAAACGGGGAAAGCACACGCAACGTTTTTTTTTGTTTTTTTTTGTTTTTAATTGGTTTATTATGACTTCACTATGGAGACCGCTAACTTCTAATGATTACTGGTAAAAGCAGATTTTAAAATGCGACGAAACAGATATGATGTGTTCCGGGCGCCCCGTGTTTTCAATACTACAATGTAGATTGAGAAACATTTAAAGTAAAAATCACAGTGTGACTTGCATAATCACATTCAGAACTAGCGTTAATATTTTCATTGACCTACATAATATATGTTAAAAGCGACCGAGACATACCAACCCAAAAAAAAAAAAAAAAAAAGGCCGAGTAACATGGTACTGCGGAGAGGTTAGAAATGCATTTTTCCTTCTTATCGTATCAGTGTCGAGCGTCGTGACTACCTGTTCGTACATTCTAGCTGTGCGGACACACATGATGTCCGCTGCGTCAATTATTCAAAACGCGGAATGAGACTTGGAATTGATTGTAAATATTTGAAAAGTCTGTCTGTCTGCCAACTAGCCGACGCGCATATGATGGTATTGCCATTACCTTCCGTATAAGATTCCGTTAACGATCATTTAAATTTTTGCAATAACGGGATCAGGACACCTCCGTGACGGAAACCAAGCACGCTCTACTAGGCTATCGCGATAACTTAGAAATACCGTAGCAGTAAGGAAATGCATTAAAATTATCTTGAAAAAGAACCGCGCATCCTCTAGATCCTTATTCTCATGAAAAAACGAAAATTTTGTGGCACAGTTGCATGAAACTATTTGGAAAAAAAGTTAAATGGTCATCGAAAGATAATTTTACTAATGCCGAACAAAATGCCGGTAAACTTATAATTTGCAGCCAAATCCTCTACCTGCGAACATTCTAATGTTTTGCAGGAACAGCAACGGTACATAGGAGTCATCGTTTACATTGAAATTAATGAATCGCTGAATGCTCAAAAATGATAACAACAATACTTGACGAATATCCACCCCTCTGCTACGCTCGCTGAACATATTCCATAATTAAGACCTACTGCGCCAGATTATCATAAACGAAAACATTAAAACATTTGTGATTGCAGCAGCTTCGAATCACTTACAATTCAACTTTGTTCTGTATGAAGGTGTGCAAAACGAAATCAACAATCAACCATTTTCTGATCTCTTATAGAGGTAAACTGTACCTAGACTTTCATCACTGATCTCGTCCTTATGCGGTAGTATTTGATTTTAAGGGGGGTATCGGGTTGTCTCAGAAATTAAAACAGATTTAAACGATAAACCGAAGTGACACATGCGTACACTTCTTAACCAATCGGTCAATAGTAGGAACCGATCCGGTAATTTTAAAACCCATCTCCATTGAGAATGGACTCCACAGGACTCTACGCCCGGGCGCAACTCTATTTATATTATAATAATATTCTCCACTATAAATGACGACCGTAATGTGTCCTTGTTTTCCGATAGTTCAATTACGTATCAGACTCGGAAGTATACGAAAGACCCTAAATAAGCCACCTGCTGAGAAATTGCGCGCAGTCTTCGAAAGAAATTGTTGAATTTTGTTAAATCGGCGAAACAATAAGAAGCGAATAAAATCTCTTATGAAGGACTTCCAAATTGATCACTAATTTTTCTTCTAATATAGGAGATTGTTTAGCGATGCACAATGTACTGAAGAATAATCCTCCTAAGATGATTCAGAAATCGCATAAAGATTCAATAATTCCAGAACGATTTATCATATAAACTCTCGAAATTGTACGTGTAATAAGTATTACAACTGAAACACCCTTTAACACTTTAAGCTCCATATCTCTACATATGGAGACAGTGTATATTACTAAAATCACCTAATTATTTTTGTACAAAAATAACAAAAATTAACAAAAATAACAAAAATGACAATTTGTAAAATTTTTGTCAGAGCTTACATATAATAATTATACCGTATATAAGCTTTAACAAAAATTTTACAAATTGTCATTTTTGCTATTTTTGTAAAAAAATAATTAGGTGATTTTAGTAACAGACACTGTCTCCATTTATAGAGATATGGGGCTTAAAGTGTTAACATAGTCCGTAACTCTGGGACAACCGATCACTGTGGACGTCAAATAAGTAAAAAATAAATAAATAAAAGCAAACAAAAAACATCGAGAATATATGGATACAGTGTCACAATAGATATTCAGCAAGCCCTCAAAAGAAAATTTAAAAATTTGGTACTATAACGCTCTTTTGCGTCACTATTAAAAAATTCGACTAATTAAATTTTCTCAATAGATACAATATACAGGCTCGATGTTAAAAAATAAAATACATTAGTTAAACGAAGCGGTCTTTAATTTAAATTGTCTTAATATTAAATTTAATAGTTTACACATAAGTTATATTAATTTTATTAATGGACCGAAGATTTAAATAAATAAAATATATTCTCAATTACCCGCTTTTACTCTCTTAACAACGGTTATACGTATAAATATATTCATATGTAGATGTATGTACATATATATATATATATAACTCGGCCATTTTGGCCTCGCAAGGGATTATGCCCCTTAACCCGTCTTGCTTACATTTCTGTCTCTTTCTCTTCTATACTTTGTATAAAATAATCAAAATTTACAACGTAATTCTAAATCGGTCTATATGAATATAATAACATAATCACAAAAATCCTATAAAATATAACAAATGTTACCTAAAATTGGGACATTTTTCGTTACATAAAATTGGGACATTTTTCGTTACATAAAATTGGGACATTTTTCGTTACATAAAATTGGGACATTTTTCGTTACATAAAATTGGGACATTTTTTGGGACATTTTTTGGGACATTTTTTCTAATGTGGGGTAAGCCTAAGAATTACAATCTCGATCATATAATGTTCAGTTGTTCGTCGCTTTCCACTGAGCAAGCTTCTTTTTATTCCTTCCTCTTACAAACCGGTATTCCCGCTCCATACTGTGCTTCATTCATTCTCTCCCTTCCTTCTCCTTCGGTTATTCTAGCTCTTGATTCCTTTCTGTCAGCTATCTCTGATTGTCGTTTTTGTTGTCATCGATTTCTGACCGGATTAAAATGTAATCTCTAATCTAGTCCAATTGTCCTGGGTAGCTGCCCTTAGTCGGCCAAGCCCAAAAAGAAAAAAAAAAAGAAAAAAGAAAAAATACTTTTAAAATGGTCAGCACGAATTTCAAAAGTAAAGAAATATAAATTTATCTCCGTTAATATACGATGTTTTTGAATTGGATTGTTAGTTTTATTGTGAAATTGGGAATATTTTTCATAAGTTCTTTACTACTCGCTTAAATTACAATCGTGAAGAATTATGTACCTATCACATTTTGCTGGCGAAAAAATAAATAAATTAACGGATTTTAAAGTGAAATTTTGTGCGATTAAGGAAGACTAAAAAGGAAAAGAATTAAAAAAGAAAAAAAGAGTTAAAACAAAAAAGCAAACTCTCCGAAATGAATGTTATAGAACTGTTCCCTTGTTATCCGCCTTCATTTCCTCTGTTTCTAATCGTTTCTTGATATAACTTGTCGCTCCATATGTCCTTCTATTCTTTTAATCTTTTGTGCTGGCTAAATGTCCTGTGCTGGCGTGCCCATTTAAATATAAAAAAAAAAAAAAAAAAAAAAATGTTATAGAACAAATTAGAAGACGGAGAAAAAACAAAATTGTTGGTTTTAACCGAATTTAAACTGCTCGGTAAGTAAGCTTTTAATTTAATCGGTGAATTCGATCTAGAAGCCATTTGGCCAAGAATCAACAAAACTACCACGCCAACATTTCAGTGCGACTTTCGCCTTAACAGAAGAGAGGAGTGTCTATATTTAAATATACTCTTTCCTACACTGGTCGACTGTGCTTTTTTCAAAAGATGAATTCGCGGAACATTTTCCGGATTTCTTCTTGTTCTTTTTCATGGAGAGAAACATAATCTGGGCTGGCTGTGACTTTCAGTGGCGTGGAAAAATTCATTTTCCCTTTTTCTCTACCGATCTATGTTATCGTCCATCATTTCGAAATTCGGTGAGGTTGTTAGAAATTTGTTCTGAAGCAGGATTGTACTTAACATTTTCGAATAAAATAATTTACATATTTTTCTCCGGTGTTCATTTATGTAACCTACTTGGTTCCGGCAAAACGGCACAAGTACGGGAAATGATCTGATTCATCTTTTCATATTCAGCTGGATAATTTCAGAAATCGGAATAAAACGGTTAGGGTTTATTTGTTTCTTGGGGATAGAGACTCGGTCGCAAGGTACAAGTATAATATGCGGAACGATGATGATACTGCAACGAAATTGTAATAAGAGTGATTGTAAACAACCGGGGAAACGTAAATTATTTGAATTTTGCAGTTTTCTGATATTTCGTTTAAGATGGTGAGTCACTTTCGTTAACCCGTTTAATCGTGTACTTTAAAGGTGGAATTTTTCAGTTGTTAAAAGACCAAAAGGTTTTACTTTTTAATCGTTTTCAAGAGATAGACTGGGTGAAAAAAAACCAAGTACTCGAATGCACGCGCTATGGAAAACCAAATGAAGGTAGAGCTGATTTATTGAAATACAACATGTCCCCGCAAGTGCAAGAACTAGTTTTGAGTACCAACACTCTTATTATCGTTTGTTTGTACAATGTAACAATTTCACAAATGCTTAGACTTAATGGTACAGTCTATAATAAATTTAATCATACTAATCGGCGATGTAGTTAATTTTCGTAAAATCACAAGTAATACTTTATCATAGCGTTTACGAAAATCGCAGAGAGAGGTTAAATTGAGAAGAATACTTAAATTGCCTTTATTATCAAGTATCATAATGCCAATCGATTCCATATAATTAGCCGCCAAATTATATACAATTAAAATATTACCGCGATTGAAATGTAATACTAGATCGCCGACGTCACTCGTATCCTTATTTTTCCTTTCATACTTTAAGTTACTTTAACCGCATCTATCCTAAATCCTACGCACATTAAAGTTCAAAATGCTTATTGGACACCGGCGTAATATTATTTACTTTGTGTGACCTACAAAAACAAAACGCTTCCACCTAACCGCGTCAGATCGAAAAAACGGCTACGGCGGTGTAATAACCATAATAAAGAACGATATTCAATTACGATCCTATTCCCTTTACGGCATCTTTCGTAACTTCAATGATTCTATTCATTCCGCTTCGTATCTATTCCTCCTGATTTCGATTTTAACGCAACTTTTCCTTCCTCGCATTTTTAACCGGATTCCCCGACGAATTGATCGTAGTCGGCGATTGAAACTCCCATTTCTGGAACTGTTTAAGCTCTATGAAGTTACCTGAAAACTTTATCATTCATAACGATCTTGTTCTTCTTAGTAATCATCGCTTTACATTCTTCAAAAATCATTCAGTGTTCAGATTTAACCATCAGCCTACTATCGGTATTCTTAAGCTGATCAATGATGTTAGCGACCACGCTGCTATCGTCATATTCGTAAACGATCTACTTCCGCCACGCTATTTTCAGTCTCTCAACGCTCTTTCATAGTTTCTCCCTAAAACAGGCTGGTCAAATTTCGGTTCAATTGTTGATTTTTCTCTTGCCGATAAACAGTGTTACTCCGATTTCATTTAATTCTCTTCTTATGCTCTTTCGGTACTTTTACATCGGAAGAAGAAACAAACTTCTATTTCCTCCCTTCTGCTGCCTGCATTTCCCTTCCTTCTCTCGCTAACTTAATAACTCTTGGACAATTCTAAATACTTTCACTCATTGCACTCTTACATCTTAGATGGCTGGGGAAATTGACGGCAGCCTTTAAAAACCTATCTCCGACTTACCCTCTAACTTCAATCTATCGCCGAAACTCTGTTGTTCCGACAGAGGAAACCTGTATTAGCTTCTCGTTGTTTGTCTTCTCATTTTCGTCATCTCCAATGCCGACGAACGCCACACCTCCTTCAAGAACTCTTCTCCCGACATCAGTGCTACGACCTCTCATTCAACTTTCTCCGCATCATCTACAATTGTTTTCTTCCTTCTATTGATATTCCTTATACTTAAAAAATATACACTTCATCCTTTCCTCGCGCATTTTTGCTTAAAAAAAAATGATTACTCGAGGACACGTTGAATAGGCCTTTTTTCTAATGTCTTTCATTTAGCTTCCGCGGCGCTCTTCTGATACAGTTACTCTTCTCCTGTTTAATAAGTCTCTCATTGATTTACCGTTGTTTCCTGCAAACAACGCATTCGACGATGTCCTAACTCTCTGACCTTTCCATCAACGCTTCTGCTCACTTAACTTCCCCTATTCTTGCCTTCTTTATAAACTGAACTATACTTATTTCGAGGTGTTATTTAATACATACGTCAGTATTTAATATCCCTTTAACGTTGCTCACCTCCCTTGAAGACGCAGAGGTCATTCATCAAATGACTGCACAAAGAAATTGTCTGCTAGCTGTGTACTACCGATAAAATGAGAATGTATATCGTTTGTTGTTTTTTTTTAGTTTTTTTTTAGTTTTTTTTTTTTTTTTTTTTTTTTTTTTTTTTTTTTTTTTGTCGCAGCACACTTAACGCTACTTGCTTCTAGTTTCAGAGCACGAGACTCTATATGCTCCTTTTCCTCACTCACCATTTCTTTTCATCTACAATGTGGTGTTGTTCCTTGTCTCTTCGTTCACTCTGTCCTCAATAATTCTCGCGTTCCATTCTTTTTTCTACTTTTGTTTTCATTCAATTTCTCTACTTTTGTTTTCATTCAATTTCTCACTAACTCAGCCGTTATAAATGAGACATATATTTGCAACGTGACGTGTCCATCGTTGTATCTGATATACATTTGATTCTTCATTTATTGTGCCAACCCACGGTACTTTTAACATTTGTTGTTCTACATGGAATTAAATTGTCGAAATTAGTAAAATAATGATAAAACGGTGAAAAAAAAAAAAGAAACTCTAGAGTCAATTTCAGTGAAAATGCGACAGAACGGTTAGAAAATTTAGAAATATCAATCGCATGACGACACGAAGCTTCTGTAACTCTGCGAGGCTTCTGAACTACCTCTATATCTGCGATGAAGTTACTACACTTTTATCCTCTTTCTAGATACACAATTTCCTCTCAGAATTTACCTGCTACAATATCCCAAATTCCTTTTCACAGTTCCTCCCTTTGATAACTCATATATTAAATTCCTCGTCGCGAGTTAATATAACATTATATATTACGTCTCGAACCCAGTGTCGCAGATTCGATAAATTCGACTGTTTTCCTTGATTAACCATCGCTCATCGAATTTGCTATATAGTACATGGAATACTTTCATTTAGAAAAAGGCCACCGTTTACTATATCGACGCTTCAAAGTCAACTATACGGGATATGCTGTTATACAAAATTCCAATGTGGTAAAAAGTTTTTCGGTAACATTTTCAACAACACTTGTCTGAGAGTATGTAATTGCTGCAAACAAAGATAATCTGCACAGAATCAGCTTGCAGTCCCACAAAATTTACGAGAAAAGGTGGTTCAACGCATCGAATTGCCGAATTTGCTGGTCGCGCCTTTTCTTTGGATACATAGTCACGTGGATGTATTTAGCAATAGCTTAGCGGATATAGCGGCAACGCTGCTAGAAGACGTCTTGCGTCAAATATGATAGAAGATCCAAGATCCTGGGGAACTATGGGAAGACCAGCGGAAGAATCAATCACAAGATGGGGACAGATCTTTACATCATTAAAAAGTATGTGTAAAGGGGTGTGCAATTACCAACTAGAAGAAGAAAATAGTCGCAGTTCTGCATCGCTTTCTCTTAGGGGACACACTCTAGCCTGACGCTCAGAGGCGCGCATACTTGATAAATTTAAGCGTGCACAATGTTTTTGTAGCGTAAACACGTCAACAAAACATCTGCTACAGTGTGCCCTTTATTATATTCCTTCTTTCGACGAAAATTGATTATTCATCGCGATATATCTTCCCCGTTATCCTGCAAGAAAATACAATTTCTTTTCCGATCTCTTTTTTCGGAGCTACCGGTTTCCTCCCTGGTTAATGTAGGCGTTTTAATTATATGCGCGCGCTTCTGGTTGCTGCGTATAACGGGTAAAAATAAATAAAAAAAAGACAAACAAAAAAAGCAACAAACATAGCGGAGGGACTTAATTAACAGCATATCTCAAAAATATCCGCTTTATATATGTAAACATACTAAAATAATACTAAATGGATGGAATAAAGAGAAAATATGTAAAAAACGAAAGGAGAAAGAAGAAAAAACAGAAGCAGTTCATTAGACAAGAAACGTATTTGTCTCCGCACAATTGGTTTACACTAGTACGACTCATAGCCATTTCGGCAAAGAACGAGGGAAATGTGTTTCTTTCACCTGCCCATTTCAGTGAATTTTCTGCGAAAGGAAAACGTAATTTACGATTAAATTGTTGACTTTGTTTTGTTTTTTTGCAGTCCTTCTCATTTATCACCGTGAATATATATATATATATATCTTTGTGTAATAAAGCAAATGCGTCCTCTGCCTTTATTCGATGTTTAATTAAATTTCGTAGAAAAATTCAGTTTTTCATTTCTTTGTCAAAATTCGTCTTTCATTACATAATTCCTAATTTCGAACGACTTAAATCTCTGCACTTTCGCTGAACAGTAAGTTAAACACTAAACGCAAATAACCAATGCAAATTAAAGTAAACGAATAATAGGTATACGACAAGCGGGAAAATTTCAATTAAAACGCAACGAAATATTCAAACTTTAATCAGCGAAAACAAGGCGAATACGGGGTTTTTTTTGTTTTTTTTTTTAAATAAAATAAAAATAATTCATTCCGCGGAACGAAGTGAAAACGGGTTTAATAACTAGAGTTCGCTGGACGTGAATAATTACCGTCGTCTCTGTGATACTTTTCGCCGCGATTTATCACCTAAGAGAATAAGAGGTTTTTCTTCCTCGAGAAAACTGATATAATGTGGCCGGCGACTACGAGCTAAGAGAAGCCATGATTAAATATTAGCGTGTCTACACGTTAATGTATGTTATGGTAATGCACGCGTGTACATTACGCGTTATCGCCATCGAAGTTTTAAGATATAGCCCCCGTCTGTCTGGCTAAGCCACCGCAACAAGATGCCGAAAGCCGCTCCGCGTTATAGAATGTTTGTTATTAATTAGAAAAAGGCCCAGACACGGAAAACGGAACACGTTAAGATGTGTAGCGTGATAAACCAGACACGCGGCAGCAGGTTAAAATTAACCGCTCAACCGCTCAACCGACCAACTCGGTTCGAAAATTGCGGCAAGTAAATTATAATTTAAGCGCGCGCCTTGCCCGGTCCGCTCCGTACCACCGGTTGGAATTCCTCTTTCGGCGTATAAATTAATTTTCAAGGGTGCTGTCGCAACGGGGCTATTCCAGCAAAACGCTGCCGCGGGGTAATCAACGGATGATGCTGCGACGTCGAGATGTAACAACATATGCGCTGCCCGATCGTAACGAGCCGTATGGTATTCCCCCGTTCGAAGAAGGGGAATTATTGTAAGAATATCGTCGAGGGAACACAACAGCCGGAAAAAAGAAAACTGATGCTCACTGAGACGATGATCAACGATCGCCATCCTCCGCCGACTAGTTGGGGCATCGGCGAAGAAGGGGTGCGATACTGAGCGGAGGCGAATCAGGGGCGGAGTTGGGGGGGGGGGACCGGGAACGTTGCTTCCGCTGTTAAGGTGCAATAATTAGCCCGGCGTGCAATAACGACTGAATTACTAATTGCAGACAGCGTACGTAAATTCTCGTAAATTATTCGCAAGTAAATTCCGACTGCTATTCGATCGTAATTGTAACTCGTTAAAGGTAAACTGCTGCGAGCGCGTGCCGTATCATGCAACTTTGAACTCGACCGCATTAACATATTCGCGGTTACGTCAACGCGGGCCGCCGTCTTCCGTGCAACGAGCGAATTACTTAAAGAAGCGGAAGAAGAGTTCACGTTAATTATCTCCGACAGATTCGTACGTATGTCGGCGACGAAAGAGACGGGCACAAAATCGCAGCGTTCATATTAACCGGAAATCGCGAACTTCTTTGGCAAACAACGCGACGATATAACGTATGCAGCGAACAAACTCGGCGCAATAATGAAATTATTCGACGCGTTTTAGACGCGTGTCGAGCTGCCACCGAAACCCGGTCTCTCTTGACGCACAAAACGCTGTCTACCCTGCGTAAGCGACTTGCGCAAGCACTGGCAGAACTGGTTCGGCCGCACTACATTTAGCAAAACTTCAACTTGCTACGAACGCAGCAGCCGCATAATTAAGAAAGAACACGGTATTATTAAAGTGACAATATTAAACGGGTCCAAATGCGAGAATTCAAATAATCATAATTCGGAAGTGTAAGAACCGTCTAATCGAATGAAATTTTTATTTTTACTTAAGCAGACGTGTTTTTGATTTTTTTGTTGTTTTCACAATTTCTCTCAAAAATGTTACAGTAAAATCTGCGTAATCGCGGCGGTTATGTGAACATGCCGCGAATACGGAAAACCGAGAATATAGAACGGAACTAGCAGTAGTACTGCAATAGTAGCTTAAAAAAGAAAAAAAAAATGGTACCTGTCCTATGTTAATCGAAAGAAATCACGCTCTTGGTACACATACTTAAGGCGAGATATTATTTTCGGATATATTATGTACAACTTTACTGTAAAATATATGTACATAGATAAGAAAATAAAAGCCCTAAAAATTTAATAGGGTAAATATGTATTTCAGTTTATCGGTTAAATTATTGTTTATTTAATGGACGATAATAATGTTATGTTATTTCTTGTTTTATTTCACTCATAATGCACGTAAAGTTAGAGTAAATACGGCGAATATGGAAAAACGAAATCGTCAGTAAGCAGATTTGACTGTATCGTAAAATTGTCCCTGCCCACGATAAAACATGGCGCGTCGCGGCGGTCAAGTGGTGTAACTCGTCTCCCCGAGTAATTGACCAACTGGTAACCGGAATCCGAGTAACTATTTTTCTTTTTCTCTTTTTTAATCGAAACTAGTCCCCTTATGAACTATCCGGCAATGTGTTGACGTAACCGTATTGACGTGAAGAGGCTATTCATCTGATGGCAGAAGCCTCAAAAGAAACAATGGTGGTTAAATAATATCATAGGGCTAATTCCGCTCAAGCCTTCTTGTGTTACACGGGTTATCTAAAATAGTAATTGCTCCCGTATTCGGATGCTTATATAATCTGTGTCTTCAATAGCGAAGAGCATATCGTCTGATTTCTGCCATTACTTTACATCTTTTACGAACCAGGGCACATTCGTTATCAGACGAAGTATATTTTGTTTTTTGACATTTTTGTATTATTTTGATGCGAGTACTTTTTACACGACCCCATAATAACTGAGCGCCATCATAGATCAAAGTAAGTTTTATAATTGCTTCGTAACTAATAGCGAGCACCACCGAGAGAACCAGAAAAATCTTGTACAAGTGAATAATTTCGACGACTCTAGTATGTTTTTCAACTTTTATATAAGGAGAACTCTCGTTTATTTTCTCCCAAGAGCCGGTAAGAACTCTTTAAAATAAGTACCGAACTAAAGATGTCGAATTTCATTCGGCTCTGTCAAAAAACACGAATTATTATTATTCGCTTTCGCGGAAAAATACATATTTAATTATTAACCGCACCGTCGCTGCTATTTTATTTACATAACTGAGAATACAATGCGTTAATTGTTTTTCTAAGAGAGCACTCGTAAATTTAATTTATCGATGAGAAATTAATTTCTTTCCCACCGCCCCGAGCCATTGACCACTCTATTGGCGTTGCTACTGTTTGTTGTTAATTTATTTTTATTTCGTATAAGGCCTTCGAATTTATACTGTCCACCTCCACTGAGGTATGACAGCATTTAGATAGTTACTTATAATAATTTAATCATCTATAAAATTAGTAAGAAATATAAATATAAATTAAGCGATTATAAGATAAATTTAAAATTTACATCTGCGTAATAATAAATTTAAAACATTCCCATTCAGAACTTAACGTTTGTAAATTTAATTTATCGGTGAGAAATAAAACGGTGTAAGAAATAAAAATAAAAATTACGCAATCAAATATAATAAGATCAATTAAAAATTTACATCTGCGTAAAAATAAATTCAAGACATTCCCCCCATTTTGCAAATATCATTTTGCCGCAGTATTCCAGTAAATGTATATTATATAAACGGGTGCTTAAAAATGTTTTGCGTCATTTTTCCGAAATTTCTTAAAACTCACAGATACTCCTTATTAAAATTAAATTTATATTTGCCATATTAATATCTATCACGGCGCGCTCAAAAATAAAAACTAACCAATATTAATGCTTTTTCAACATTTTAATACAATTGTAAGAAATTTCGTATATCGATAAAACGTTGCTGGGCAACAGATATAGCCGATAAATATATGGGGGCATTAATGAAATTACTTTTGTCATATAGGTTTTCTTATTCATCTCAATTAATACTGGTCGACGAGAATGGTCAAGTTTTTACTGGCCCCCCCGGACGGAGTATGATGAAAGAAACGCTGACAAGCACTGGTCCAGAGATCATCAGGCCGTCGTCGGTAATGAGTTGGCCTACCTGTGCGTCGCAAAGAAACTAACTTACTTTTTTTCGGTTACCAGTTGGCGTGTTTTCCTTAATTACCTTCGAAATACTAATCAGTCGGCCAATTACCGGCCATGGCTATTTTTTACGCGCAATCCTTTTTATATCATCAACTTACAATTTAGTGAATTTCCTTCTATGCACCGACTCGAAAAGCATTAGCTATCTCGTCTCCTTTCCCTGAACCCTCTTCTTGCCTATTATTTTTTATATTCGTTCCTTGATTTACAATTTATTAGCTTTCCGTTCTATCCGAATTGGCCTGTTTTGGATCCATGTCCACTGTGACATCGCCGGTAACAATCTCGCTGATTCACTAGCATGCTCAGCCGCAGTAAATGGTCACTTCATAGGCAGATTTCCTTCCCAAAGTCTCTTTACCCTTTTTCTTTTCGTTCGCGCCGTGATTCCGATCTCTATCCTTCCCTTTTCTCCAATCTTAACTCGTTTTACCTTGCCTTACAGCCTTCCCCATCCTCTTCTCCTTGGTTTAGCAATTTTTCTAGTATTAGCCGTTCTGTCACTTCTTCCACAGTTCGTCTTCGTTTTAATCATAGTCTGCTCCCGGCTTCTCGTTTCCGTTTTGCTCTTGTTCAATCTCCCTTATGTCCCTTTCATCCTCCTACCTTAAATGTCACCTATGATGCAAACCACGTTCTATTCGGATGTTCCTTTATTTCCATCTTTTATTCCAATTTGTTTAGCCTTAGTCTCCCTACTCCTTACACAGTGCTCTCTATATTCTCGCTTTTCCATCTCTTTCTGTTGTTCCTTTGTTAGCCGTCTTCATTTCTTCTGTCTCTAATCGTTTTTTGATATAACCTGTCACACTCTCCATGTGTCTTTTTATTCTTCTAATCTTTTGTGTTCGGTGAATGTGTCCTATGCTGACATGCCAATAAAATAAAAACATAAAAAAAAATACCGTCTGTTGTCATACATATATATATATATAATTATACAAAGGTAAAGTAAGCCCCATATATCTCTGATAAGGTATCATGGACTGCGAAGTTAAGGCTCACAATGTACCAAGTCCGACGGCAATTAAAGTTTCCCAAATATCTCTTTAGTATAAACAATATTCAATTTCAGATTAGGTATATACCTGGGAGCGGCTTGGATCCGGAACGGAACAAGTCTCAAACCCAGGTGACCTCTGATTTGGTAATCAAGCACCGTAATCGCTAGGCTAAAAATAAAAAATGAAAAACACATATAACATAAGTGGGTGAGCAATCACTCTAGTAAATGTGGACTATTAGCTAAGATACGAGGCGGCAAAAATAATCGAATATCAGATTTTTCTTGATTACGATGCCACATGAAAAACGTGAAAATTTGACAATCCTATCCGATGCGCGGTACCAAAGTTCGTAAAATCCGGTAGACGGAACACTGAACGCCGATAATAATTACAAATAAATCACACTTCCGGATTATTTTACTTATTTATTTAATTAATAACCCAATAAACAGTCCACCAATTATGCATTCCTTCCACTTAGTGAACGTTCCGCCGTCAGCTTCACATGTCACAGAATACCAGCAACTTGTCTCTTTTTTCCACCACGTCAGTGTTTGTGAAAAAAGAATCCGGCTATTTAATTTTCCGGAGGAAACGTTCTTTTTAATCATTACTATTAGTAAAAACAGTAATAAGAAGAGCCAGTTTCATCTACAAGTTTTTCCTGGGACACCGCGCGCTTATATGTTGTCATTTTAACAGAATTACAAAACGGAAAACTCACGAGTTGTTGTTAAAATTTAAATACCATCACATTAGCAAACAATAATGAAATATTTTTATCGCATACTTATCTGAATCGTATTCGGCATTGGCCAATCTTTTCTTTTTTTTTCTTTTTGAAATGTATACATATATATTTCATTTTTTAAAAGTAAAAAAACAAACAAATTTAAATTTGAATTATAAATGTTCATATCCATTTTCTGTTTTGTCACGTTATTAAACATATATAAAAACACGTATTACAGGAAATTATATTTTTATAACTATAATTTTCTGTAATACGTGTTTTTATGTATATTTAATAAAATATTTAATTTTAATTATATCGATTTCTTTCGTCAAGCCAAACGCTTATCGATGAATATATATTTATTACCTTTCTAACACCATAACTTGAATTATACATTATACATACCGTTCTAGCAACTTAATCTATTTTTGTACTTACCTTATCGATAAATATAGTCCGTTTTCGTTCTCTTTATAATCTATATATGTGTTTCTTTACTTTTGTTGTTATTTTTATTACACGCTGTTTCCACGCGCATTATCTCTCATTTTACGTTTATTACTTTTTTACATTTCCTTCTTCCTGAAACCATCTCTTTATTGTTCTTTTTCTTTCCCCTACTTTTTCCTTTTCTATTATTTCCTTAGGTACTTTAACATCTGAGTTATAATATATTTGTCTGTTTGTTCCCCGCCCTTGTTTTTGCTAGTGGTAGTTGGTACGTCTATTTTTTCCTCGGCTCGTATTCCGATTTTTATTTTTTTCCCTCTAATTGAATTTTCTTTCCCATTGTTACTCATTCTCATATCTTAACTAATATGCCCATTCCTCTTATGTTCATTACACCTTTTTTTTTTTAATTATTTCACTTTCAGTTTTTCCCTTGAGGATTTTCTATTAATTTCGAGCATTTTATTTGCAGTTTATTTATTTTCCCTTAAGGATACTTTCCACACCATTTTATACCTGAATTCCATATCTGATCCTCGAATCTACTAGCGCATAATAAACTATTTTTAACGTTTTATCTGTTGCATATTTCTTTAATGTATATTTCTTTAACGTATATTTCTTTAATGTATATTTCTTTAATGTGTATTTCTTTAACGTATATTTCTTTAATGTATATTTCTTTAATGTATATTTCTTTACAATATGTTTCATACGTACGTCGCCCTATCTTAAGTGTTGCTCCATTCTTAATTAACAAATATTGATACTGAGTTACTATTTCTAACTTCTGGCAATTTTTCATTTCAGATTCATTTCTTTCTACCGGTTGAGCGTGCCCATTCATTAAAGTGCATTATTATATTTGGACCCCCACTGTTCCCTTTTTAGTCTTTTTAAAATTAGTTCTTAGATTTTTATTCGGCTAGAAAAAGAGTACCAAGAATACCAAAAGTAGCCCGAAAAACAAAACTGGAACTGCGTAATCGCACAAATCGTCTAAACTCAATGACTTTTATATTACGCGAAAACGAAAACGCAATTGCAACTCTGTATTCGCAAACGCAGTCGAATATATAAAAAGAATGTGAAATTTATAATGGAATATAAAAAATAAAAAATCTGAGAATAGCCGTACCTAAACTTAAAAATAGAAAACAATGAAAACTAAACAGATAAGAAAAATATATAAAAATATAATAAAACATCTTCAATCCTTTGTTCTTCCCATCTCCTATTGCCTCAGAATATAATTTCCTAGCACAATACATTCGAGTGGTTGGGTCAAAGCCAAAGGCGAACCTAAAGAAAAGTCAATAAATAAATAAAAATATCAGCCAGCTACCGCGTAGTTGGTTAGGCAGTGATGTTTCGTTCGGGTAGAACACGTTTTGAATCCCGCTATCGCGCGTTGAAACTTCCAAAAATATTTCACTCGCACTGGTTTAATTTCCGTAGTCGATACGCCTTTCAAAAAAAATAATAATAATAATAATAAAACAACGGGTATTTCATGACAAATAATGATAACAAAGAAGGTTGAGAATGAATACAAACTAATAACGAAGAAATAAAACCCAAAATTGATAGTAACATTTTACCGGACATAAATAATTACCTTTTAATAAAAAATAAATTTCTAATTCTGTAAAACTTATATATATATATATATATATATATATATATATGTATATAGTGGTCGTTATAAAGCGACCTTAAATAAAGTAATAAATAAATAAATAAAATTTCTTTAAAATTTTAAGTTTTGCTAATGGTAGTTGCTGCCATGTTTAGATTCACTTTTACGGATATATTCAGTACATCTCGTTCTAGTTTTATTCCATCGTTAAATGTCATCGTTATTTTAGGTTTTATTTTTTCTCCTTGTTAGTTTTTATTTTCCTTCATTTTCTTTGTTATTATTACTTGTCATTATTCCTGTGTTACGAATCTTCATTACTAACATTTAATTACGTTTTTATGTGCTTTTTTTTTCATTTTTTTTGCAAATAAATCAATTTTTTCATCGTTTTCCATTTTTTAAGGAGCGGATAGAGCATTCCGTTTTGATTTGTTTTTTGTATATTTTTTATTTCTTTATATTTTTACCAGTAATTTCATATTCTTTTTATATGTTCAGTTGTGTGAAAAGTTGCAACCTCGTTTTCGTCTTCAACTATAATATAACTTGACGAGTTTATAGTTTGTGCGATTACGTAGTTTAATTTTGCTTTTCGGTTGTCTTTGTAATTTTTTTTTCATTTTTTCTTTTTTCTAATTGAAGCTAGACTAAGCCCGAAAACGTTTCAGAAATGTGTTTTTTACTCTGCTCGCATATTGCTCTACATTTCTTCGACTAATGTAATATCAACACACTTCCCGCTCCACTTTCTTTCCTATCGCTATTCTATCTGTGATGATTTGTTATGAGTTTCCCGCCATATGGACACTGCTGATAATAGTTGATTCTTTAGCTCAGGTTGCTGTTTTTATTCTTTTCTTTCTTAAAAAAAAAAAGTGCATATTCTAATCTGATGTTTCTGTTAAAACCTTCAATTCTAAACTCTGGTGTCAAGTGATACTTCATATAGCAGTAGTTGTTTTTGTGTATCTCTCCTAATCTTTTCCAATTCCTGTTTCCCTAAGTTTCCTTCGCTTCCCCGTTCTGTTGCCATTTCTATTATTTGCCTACCTTTTAACTAATCTGGCTTCTTCCCGTTTTCGCTTTTCCCTTGTTTGATCTCCATAGTTAAATGAACAATGCAAGGGCATCGTGATTAAAAATTTTCTAGGCTCCAGCAGCCCCCCCCCCCGCCCCCCCAGGCGCCGCCCATGGAGCAAGGCATTTTTTTAAAATGTTTATCCCTTTCTGTCGAGCGTTTTATTCTACATTCTTATCCACTAAAATTCGAGTCATCTTATATTCTACCTTTTTCCTTTTCACCAATCATTCCAGCTGTTGGCTTCTACCCATCGACAATATCAGAACGAATCAAAGACGACCCTTTTCCTTCTTTTTGATGCTAGACGTAAATCCCTGACTGACGTGTCTCGATAAATAGAAGAAAAAAAAATACATTAACTTTCAACCGTAAAAATGTTTTAACAACATACGCAAACTCCACTATACTTTATATTCGAAACTCTCACCCTATCCAAATGAACTTTTTCTAAGTGCATATCCGTATTTTGACGATATTTTCTGTGCGTAAGCCACCCAGCAATTACGTTCAAAAAATTCTCTTCTTACGATATTAATTTTCTAACAAAAATTTCCATTTTAAGTTGAACATCAAGCTGCGGCAACTGTACTGGCTGTTGGGTAAGAGATCAATAGTATCTCTTGAAAACGAGTTGCTTCTTTATAAGCAAATTCTTAAACCCGTCTGGCAATACGGCTGCCAGTTATGCGGCTGTGCCAAAAACAGCAACATCTCAATTATGCAAAGAGTGCAGAATAAGATACTACGCACGATCATCTCTGCTCCATGGTACATAACCAACATCACGATCCATGAAGATCTTGGAGTTCAATTTGTAAAGAATGAAATAGATACCGGCTGCTCGACGATATGCTGCCCCAGATGGAAAGAACATCCTAATAGTACAGCAAAAGAACTGCTGAGCAACCCAAGCGAGTGACGTAGGCTGAATAGGAAACGACCTCAAGATCTCTTATAAATTAAAAATGTATAAATAATATGTGTGTGTGTGCTGATGTGTGAGGGTGTATGTGCCTGTGCGTGTGTGATGGTATGTATGTGTCCGTGAGAATGCAAAAATATGTGTGTATACATTTTGTATACACATATATAAGTTAATTTTAGCACGGTTGGGTTGCTTATTCATGTTATTTTAACTTATTCCATAGATTACCAAATAGTTGATAAGACTAGGTGTAAAATAGCAAGATATATATATAAAAAATAAAAAAAATTTAAGTTGCGGCGCACGATATCTATATTAATAAAATTTGTATGAAAAATAATATAATTCCTAAATATGCAACAGTAAGTCTTTTCTTTTTTTTTAATTCTCAGTAGTCGTTTGTCTGTACATTCGATCAAATCTGCTTTCTCCCTTCTATTGGTACTACGACTTGTCAAAATCTCAGCTGTTCTGTTATGTCTTCTATCTGCCGTTTCTTCCAGTCATTTGCTGCTTCCAGTATCTTTTCTTCTATTTCGCATCAAACTTTATCACATTTCATCCTTTTCATTACCCGCTTTATATTCAGATCTGATCTATAATTGTCAATATTCCTTTGTTTCTATTAAGATTTTTCACTTTTATTTTTAACTAGCTGACCCGGCGAACTTCGTACCGCCTTAGAAAATAAATGTTGTGTTAACTTATTAGCCGAATTAAATTCAATTTTTTATTAAGCTAAAATTAATACTCAAAATGAATTAAGTTCAATAAATGTACAAAAATCAAAATGAAAAGTATTTTAATTAGATTAAAATTAATGTAATTCACGTGGCAGAAAGGCATTATTCTCCTTAATAACAAAAATCAGTATAACCCGATAAGATGGTTCACAAACGACAAAAATATTCAATTATACAATAGCTCGAAAACTGTTTGACTTATCAGAATTGGATCATAAATTACAATTAAACTTCTATCTATGACAATTTACAATTTTAAACTGAGTCCAGGGTGACAAGAAACCGTCTAGATTATATATAAAATAGAACTTAGAACGACCTCAAAAATTCCCTTTAAAAAATTCATAACTCACCGCCAGGTAACCCCCTAAAAAGGCGAAATTCTAAATATAAAACAAAACACAGAAGCCCTTTCATAAAATCAAAAAATTAAGGTTAAAAAATTGGGTAAACCTCCCTTTGGGCCAAAAACAGGAAAAAAAAAATTAATTTTCTTCATAATTTTTTTTTTTTTAATTTTGTATTTTGCTATTCGGTACGGAGACAAATCCAACAAATCAAAGATCATTAAAATCGGTCCCGCCGTTCTCGAGGGATAAATGATGTAACTAACCCGACTTTCTTATATATATATATAGATTCTTCAGCCTCGATTTTCATACTTTTTATACAATGCCTCCTTTGTTTTTTTACTTCTTCATCTATTGTCTCTACTAAATATTTCCTCCCTTCGATTATCGTAAACGTATTTAGAATATAATATTTCGTTTGTTTACTGTAGTACTACCACTAAATTTTACTAATCTTAGACATAAAAAAACGCAAAAAAATAAAAAAATATAGGAAATTGCTTTTTTATTTAACTTGTTTCCACAAAAACACGAATGAATTAAAAAGTGAAAAGTACAATAATTAGAAAAGTACAATAATTAGAAAAATACCGCAACTGGGTTAAAGTCCTTGGTCGACGGGCCCAAGAGGTGGGAGAATAATATCGCAAAAATTGTAAAATAAAAAATAATTCTCCTATATATGTACATGTATGTGTGTATATGTATATGTATGTGTGTATATGTATATGTATATGTATGTGTGTATATGTATATGTATGTGTGTATATGTATATGTATGTAAAACGTTCTGTGGCTTACGTAATTTCAACGTTATTAATAATCATTCAGGTAAAAAAATAATTGACGCGTGGTTATTATTTTGCAGTTCTAACCACTAATTTCGCTATACATAAAAAAGGATTGTAAAATTTCGTAATTTATATTGCACATATTGCGAATGTTAATTTTTATTTATTTTTTTTTAATGTATATATGCTTGTATATATCACTTATCACTTTAATAGAACGTAACTGACGAGAATCCAGGGAAAATGGATAAAAATTCAATTATTCATTTGCGAAAATGGATAAAAATAGTTGAATAATAATAATAACGATGCGGTGTAATACTGACAAAAGAGAATGATAATAAAAGCTTATGGGGAAAACAATAACATAAACCCCACGTACATTATGAAACAAAGAGAGAAAATGCAACTAACAATTTCCCTTCTCTTTGTTCTCCCTCTTTATGTTTTATTACACGAATGAACAAACCAAAAAGAAATAAAACGCGAGATGTTTAATTCTCTCACATAATTACAACTTTAAGTCAACACTGATAATTTAACTTTCATCAATTATTCCTATTCATCTTTTTAATGACAAGCAATACTCAATGTAATCAATACGCTTGCAATTTTAATTCATTGGTACACTTGCAGTGTTAACCTAATAAAAACCTGCGGATAAAGAAAACGCTGAACATCAACACTGTAAACAACCAAACGCAGTCTCTTGCTTCGCTATGCCGTGCCTCACTTGCATCCTAAATGTCTCGTAATTCTCTTTGTTAATTAACAATAATATTAGTAAGCCGGAAAGACAAGAGAAAATAGATAATTTATTCGGCATCTAAGTAAAGAATATTAATAAATAAATAGATAAATAACGTTCAATAAATAAAATCGGGCATTTGAAAGGCGAAAAAGGAAAAACAATAAAGGGGCAAAGAACCGAAAAAAATTGACGGCAGTAGCATAAAAAAAATGGATATACACGATAATAATAATAATAATATTAATAATAATAATAATAATAACAATAATAGTAATAATAGTAATAATAGTAATAGTAATAATAATAATAATAATAATAATAATAATAGTAATAATAGTAATAGTAATAATAATAATAATAATAATAGTAATAATAATAACAGTAAAGGAAAATGGAAGAAGTTTTGCTCTGGGAAAAACCTTTAATTAGAATTAAATGGAAATCTGTAGAATTCCGCAGAGAGAAGATTTTCTGAAAAATAGGAAGAGCTAACATATAGAGACAAGCAAAGTTGTACTAATGAAACTTGGTCAATATGTAAGCCTGGTCCGATATGCCTCGTTCCCCGAGTCAACATCATTATGCCTTTCTTAACCTACTCGGAGGAATTTGGCTTTCGTGGCTTTAGCAAATAACGAAAGTTTTATAATAATAATCCTATTCACAAAGAACTTCCGACATGCGGTTACATAATATGAAAGCTCTCCTTCTTCTATGCGTCGAACATTTCCCTTCATCGTTCCGAAAAAAAAAAAACACTTTATTTCCAGACCTAGCGCATCGAACGAGTATAATTTTATACCTAAAAACTATTATGGCCAATACCAAAATACACAATTCGTCCGACGATCCAGACTTTCAGCAGTCTAATGCAAAAGTTCAGCGTGACAGTATACACAGTATAAGTAACATTGACGGAAAATCTCAAATAGAAAACGATAGTGTAATATTATTTAAAATCCGGATCGAAAGTTCAGTAAAAGAGTTTTTCTTTTAAAATCCAACCGTCCTTCGGTCAAACTAAAATCTAAAACCAGAAAAATAGTTTTTTTTTTTTTATTAGGATGGACGCGCGGCATTAATCAAATGTTTTACAATAAATAAGAACATTAATGTATAAAAATAAGCAAACGCGGCGAAACTAATGCAAGTACTTCCACTTACAGAAAATCTATTTTTTCACGCTTAAATGGAATTCACTTTAAAAAAATATATCAAATGGCAACATAAAATATCACCCTCAATAATGAAAGATTTATTGTTTTGAAAAAAATGTGCGCATTTTTAAAATTGACGTAATTTAATATGGAAATAATCGATAATTACCATAAAATAGGTTGTCAATTTTTATCGTTTGATCAATTCTTAAGAAATATACAGATACATAGGAGAGTACAAATGATCAAATTAACAATGAAACTAGTCATTTTCGATTTATTCGATGTTTAATTTAATTGCAACATAATCAAACGTTTTTATTACTTAAATTGTGCAATTGAAACTTTATTCGCAATATCGTATTTTTAGATAGAAGTTTTTATTTTATTTAAAATCATTTCATCGATCTTAATTTAATCGTTTGTACTATTATAAGTAGATTACCTGATGACCGAGCCCTGCTCGGATTTAGTTCGAACTGGCAGGCGAACAAAGTATATTCACGAATTTACTCAAACATCTAAAAATAAAAAACACAATAATACACGACGTAAAACGAAAGTTGCAAACGGTGGTACCTCAATTTTTCAGTTTTAAATGTGTATTTCGGTTTACGTAATATTTTAAAATCTCCATGTAAACATCGTAAATAAATTTGTTTCGTCGTGAAATTTCAATTTTCTATAAAGGCGGTCGTGAGAAAGAAATTAGTCACCTACTCTCATCGCTGCGCTATTACGCTCAGAATATTGTGAACCTTAACTACACAATCCCCGACGACACCATACCAGGTGTATTCACTTTTAAACCCGAAATAAAAAAATTCAGAATTCAGAAGCCGGAAATATTATGACAAATCAGTTACGGCCTGTGTGTTTTTATTCAATTATATCTTTCTATGAAAATTTCCAAGAAATTATTACCTCCGGAATATAATACGTATAACACATTATTACTGGCTAATAAATTTTAAATTGATCTTTATTTATTACTAAAACGAACCTTGGACTTTATCTATTATTTTCTCTCTTTTTTCTTATTTCCTTTTTTTAGGTTGCTTATTTTGACATCGTTAAAAGAGCAGATGCTGCGTTACGATATGTTTAGCTAGTTATTTCTGTTTATACCGATGGGTATCATAAAAATTTGTAAGTAGCATTGAAATTCATCGTAGTAATCGCGCAATTCAATCCAAACAAATTTCGCTATGAGAAATGTTGCTGTTTTATGCGGTTAAAATTAAAACGAAAAAGCGCATTTAAAAGAAAAAAAAAGTAGTTTTCGCATATGTAAATTACAATAATAAAAGTGAAAAAATAATAAAAAATTTAGAATATCTTAACAGAAAGCACTGCAGCATGTAGGGTGAGTCCGCCATCATAAATAATGATATTATGACGCAATTCGGTCGTCAGATAAAATAATTTGGTCGGAAATGTTTAAAATGAGGATAAACTGAAGAATAAAAAATTAAATTACAGGCGACAACATTTTTTAAAATTGCGTAGGAATAAGAATAATGTTACGAAATTAACGTGATTTAGTGATGAACTATAGGAGAAAATGCGTCCTATCGAGATAACGGTAGAGTCTGAAAATGCCAAAAGCATGATAAAAACTAGAACAGGAAGAAATTTCAATTAGGTAACTCTATAAATGTTTATGGTTTTCTTTAAAAAATCGCGTTAAAAGTACAATTATTTCGAGTAAGTAATCCAATTCTACTAAAAATACCGAATAAAACGAAATGTTGGATTTCATTTAAATTCTACAAAATATGGAAAAAATTTCTTACAATGAAACTGATTTCAATTAAAATTACGTAACGTATCCTTTAAAAAAACTCTAAGTAGTTCGAAAGAAGTAAACGGTATAATAACATTGCTTAGATTTTCTATTGACCAATGTGTTGAACAATAATTAGCAACGTACAAATTTCGACAGTGTTTTAAAAATCAGTACATCAATTGCGATCGCGACTGTACTCTTACGATGTAATATGTACCGATCAATTTTCACGAATTTTGGAAATGCAAACCAAGTCCAGAACTATCGAATTTGAACTAGAACCGATTCGGTAACACCGTTCAGCACTCATTCATATTCGGGGAATCGGAAAAGAATTTCCTTTAGCGATAATATCGTCTCGGCTTTGAAATATCTTTCGACATCGAGAACATTATCGATTTTCCTAATTAATATTGTCTATCTTTGACGGTTTGTCTTTTTTTTTTTTTCTTTTAAATAGGCTCGGTGTTAACACTGACCGAACTACATGGACCTAGATCACCTACTCAGATTCTGAGGCGATCGGAGATAAAAAGTATAAAGGAAAGAAGGAGGGGAATAACGGCTGGAGATGGGAAGGAAAGGATAAAGGAAGCATTGAAAGGGGTAGGAAGATCTAACGCCAAAAGTTCGGCGTATAGATGAGAGCACTGAGGAGAAAGAGCAGAGCATTCGAAAAATGTATAATTTGTAAAGGCTTAGTATTTTATTAAACAAGAATAAAATCTTAATTAAAACATAATTTTCGTGAGTTTCTGGAAAATTTTTATAATACTTTATTATAAAAGTCTTCCAAATTGTTCGTGATTACGCGCCTACTTATCATGGCCAGTTGATTAAAAAGTTTCAAAACTCTAGGGGAGGGGGGCAACTTGGCGACGCCTATGCTGCTATATCTGTTTATTGCGATGCTGGTTGTATCCGCTTGCTTCTGGATAATGGTCAAGTTACGCGATATTTTTCTCTCGTTCGCTATTTGCCCAATCCGGATCTCGTTACATTCGGTCTGAGGACTTCACTTAATCTTTTTGCTCTCTCTCTCTCTCAGATAGCGCCGCAAGTTACTTCTACAGCATCATGTTAGCTCCTGTTGTCCATTTGCCAACTAGGAACAAACCATGAAGCCAAATATATTTTACTATTTTCAGGAAATCCAGCAAACAGTCTAAAGTGTCCGGAAGAGACACCAGACAGTAAACTTGAAGGATAAAAATATGACGCACGGCGGTGAATAATCGTTCTTGCGGGTAATGGTCCGTTAAATAGCAGTAACAGATTTTGTACCTGGAACAAGAAATATACCGGAGGAACGGCTAAATGGGTCCAATTTTGTTAACTGTTCGAGTTTCTATTCTGTCGAATATTTATATTTCAGATCCGATTCTGAATTGGAGATTATATAGAGCTACCTATTAGGTTCTTACTATTATCGCAACCTGGATTTGTTTTTTTTCTTATGTTTACTTGCTCATTACGGTGAAATAATAGGAAAAGTTACTGATTAGAAAATATAGTTGTACTGTTTTTTAAAATTATAATTCTTGTCAGATTCGATTGTTTCATTAATAGATATCGTATATCGTGCTTATCGGAAGGATGTAAGCAACAAATTTATGAACGTTCTGTCATGTAAGAATAATATGGTACATTTAAAGAAGTGTAAAACGCAATTATGTAAAAAAATACGTACGAATATTACAAATTTGAAAAACCATACATAAATTATAGTAGCATTTTTAGAAAATTGTACTTTATTAAAAATGAGAAATTTTATTCATAGATGAAAGTACAAAAATATTGAGAAACGAAAATATAATAATAATAATAATAATAATTCATAAGAGATCTACAATTTTCATAAAATATAATACGATTTACACCACATATGCGCATAGCTGCGTGAGCTATGGAGATTAACATTAAAAAAAAAAAAAAAAATCTTTTATAATAATAAGAATATTTAGATCTACAGTGAAAAAAAGTTTAGGAATAAACAAAGCGGAATTTTTGTTATTCTCAAAATGTGTACCGTTGAAGTGCATAGACTGCGGTTGTTTTCAGTTACGTTGTAAAGATCTAAGTTGTTAGAGCGATCGAAATAGGTTACTATGGCAGGTTAGACTAGGTACACGATAACTATCGCAGCAAAATAGAAGGAATAGAGGTGTACATAAAAGTGAACCGCCCTCTTTTAGGCGTGAATCTTTTTGACGAAGATTTTTTTCGGCGTGGATCGTTTGTAGCGAGCAAAGGTGTGTTTACTCGGACCTTTTTACGAATTATCTGCGGTGATTTTCAGATATCATCCGCTGAATATTATCATTTGCGCTAGTAAGGTAACATGGGGCTTAATATATTTATTCGTATGTCACTATAAAACATCCATTTACTGGCCCATCAGAATTCCTCGTTAGCAATTTAGTTTTTCTGCGTATTTAGTATATACTCGTATATATTTATTCATAAGATACACGCTTCGTTTAATTTTATTCGATTATCCGATGAGGAACGGTACTTTTTTGCGTGGAATTTCTGATAGCGGTGAGTGGATGATGTAAAAATAAATTTGGCAGACCCGTGTGTGTTTCTCATGATAACGTTTAGCGGATGAAAATCGCCGCAGGTAATTCGTTAGAAGGTCCGAGCAAAAACCCTCGCTCACTTCCGCTTAAAAGATCCTGTCTAAAAGAGCTGGCCCGCATAAAAATACACGGCACAGTTTGTCATTAGTTCTCACGAGCCTTCACATATCGGCCACTCTTCCTGTATTCACCAGCCGTTAAAAACTAGAAGACATCCTCAACTGGACCAAAAAAGAAACCGACTACTAGATTACCCGATTATACTTTCAATTAAGCGGAGGATTTTTTTCACGATAACCAAAAAGTACGGTGTGGTTAATTAAATTCTCGGAGAAAAAGCAAAATCTGTTAGATTATATAGATTGCACGGACTCTTACGTTTTTAACGGGTATTTGGTTCCCTTTTTGTAATTTGTTCATGTTTATCATCATTTTCACTTGTACCGCTTCGTCTTGTATTTTATTTTATTAAAAATTTAATTTAACGTTCAAAAAAAAATAAATAAAAAAAACAATATCGACACGCTACAATAAGCTAAATAAATATTTACTCGATTACGAAATTATAAGAAGCCAAAAACTAACAGCAACCCCTTTGATATCTGTTCAAAACTATCATACTCATTAGCATTTATTCTGTGAGACTGGGTATACACTTTTAGATGACAAAAAAGTAATTATCTTTTCGTAATCTATTGAATTCAGCGCGGACATATTTTAATGAAAATTATAAAATGCAATAATATATATCGTCATTAAATTCGGTAGCGGCAATGAAATCGACTTTACGCGGTTTTTGAAAATGGCGTCGAAAAAACATGTAAAATTTAAATGCGCATTTATACAAAAAACGAAATATTCTTCTACTAGCGTTTTAAAAGGAACAATATAAAAGCAGAGAATAATACACCGGAACCACTCACACGTTTGTTACACAGATCGTATTATAGAAATAGCCGATCGTACGAAGGAATTAAATTATTTTTATCCGATTAATCGCTTAGGACGCGACCAGTGTATACATTACATTTACGTATTATTATTTTTGCTATAATTGCGTTAAATCACTTCTCTACGTTAAAGCCAACAGCGTTTGTGCAAACGCGAAGCCAAAAATTGTCGATAAGTTAAGCGGTTTCCGAAATAAATGTAGTACGCTATTGACTGGAAATAAAATTATAAATTGATTTAGCGGCATTATATGCGCTCCCCCATATATACGGAACATCGGTTCGTGATAATGAAATAAAAACATTTATTCGATTTTCAACGCTGTCAGACGTGTTTTAAATGAAAAATATTTGCAAACGAGCCAAACCGGTTAAAAAAAGATGAACAAAGAATGTAAACTCTTCGCGAACGTTATTATAAAGCATTGAAAGAAATGAGAGAATTATTATTTTAAAAAAATTACAAATTTCAAAATTCGCTCCGAATGCGCTTTCTAATTACCGCTGCAGATAAATAACGTTGAAAACTAGACGTTTTTACCACATAGAAAATTAGTGTATCGTTATGCTCATTCGATCGGTTTTTTGTAATTGTTACAATTGAAACGTCGTTGAAAATTAATCACAGTACTTCAAGTATATAATTGTAGAATTGCTTATAAAATATTTTTATTTTTTGGCGCATTTTTGTTAAATTTTTAAAGTAAATTTTAAAGTCGTGGTATTTTTTGTCTTTTTAAAAAATATCACAACTTTATTGCACAATTTTTAGTGGAAATATTTGAGGCCAACCAAAGTGCTTTTGTTAAATTGGGCATTTAAGACGAATATTCAAGCGTAGTATGTATTTCTGTCAGTAATCAACTTGTAAATCCCACGCGAAGGGGGGCGGAAGTTGAAATATTCATTATCAAATCTACATCTCCATAGGAAAGTGACCTTTGATAATAATAGTTCACTCACATTCATAAAATTTTACGGGTTCGTATTTTTCTTATACAAAAAAAAAAAAAAAAAAAAACAAAAAACAAAAAACAACTGAGAAAAAAAAACGAACTTTTCAGTCGACTTGTTAAAAATTTTGCTAGCTGATTTTTGTCCGACCTATGTTGAAAATTCGTTTTCTTTTTTCTAATTGAATAACATTATTAATGGTATTTGGTTATGCGAAAAAATTCTCTCCTTTTATCGGTCAGAGGGTTATATATAATAAGTAAACCAGAACGAAATCAGCCAAGGAAAAAAGTAATTCTTTAAAGAAACCGCTTCTTTCACTCACATTATTTGATGACTCCCGATTCTCAATAAAGGGAATCTTTAAAATCGGCTCGAACGGAGAATTATTATTATTAACGCAAACGTAAAAAACAACAACAAAAAAAAAAGAGAAAAGCAAAACGTGTGCGAAGATTATATCCTTTTCGACAGCGAGCCTATAAATATATCTTACATCGAAACTCTAGACACATTCCTTTCTATATATTGCGATTATAATAATAATTGTCCCCTCCAAATAGTTTACAATGAAATTTTTCAAAAAGAAAAATATTAATAAAAAGTAATAATGCATCTTCCAGTTTCAGTTATTTACTACATCCGTACCGCTCGATTTATTATTTTAATAGTTTATCGAATCTGTGTGGAAGTGCCTATTTCACACGTCGTAAAATACATCGAATAGCGTTAATAACTGTGTTCTCCTTCTACTTTTACATGTGAATTAATAATTTCAATTTCAGGTAATAAACGAATAAAATGGACAATCCATTCCATTAACGTGAAAACCCATTAACGGCCGCGTTAGAGCTATATTCGCGGATTATAGATGAGGCGCGGAAAGACTGAAGAAGCGATATACATAGAAACAGCGGAAGGTTATTATTAGGAGAGAAAGATCTCTAAAGAAGAGTAATAAAGATGAAAATGAGGGTAAAAAGTCCAGGTAATTGAGCTGGAATGGGAGAAAGAAAAAACCGGGTTTCGGATTGGTCTAACAACACCTCGTTTAGGTAAAGCGGGTCAGAAAATTAACAGCGATGTTCTGCTGTCGAAGAACTTTTATTTTCGCGCTATCCACCTCGGAACGAGACGGAGCCGGGCGATGGCAGCGGTGCCACAGCACTGGCAATAGCGCTGGATTCTTCTGGAAAATGTCCTGCTCGTTTAGCGAAGGTGTAAAACCGGAAATGTATTTTCGTTCGTTTTTCAGATGAAAAAGATAAACTTCCAGTACGCAGAGCAAACAGACGATATTCGGCAATCGTAAAAGACGTGGAAAAATGAGGAAAATGCGACGAAAAAAAAAAAAAAAACAAAACGGAGAAGATAAAAGAAAAAGAAAATCATAAAAAAAAATAAAAGAAAGAGAAAAAGAACAAACTAGCGGCTATTGGTTAGAGGCCGGTCGCAGGACACAATTTGTAATGTAAAGAAACGACAGCATAACGAAAAATGTAACGACACTTCTTCGTCATTTTCTGAGCCCTGCGTCCAGCCGTATTCGCTATCCGGCTCTTTATTCCATCTAGTGGCCCTATATAAACAATAAAATTCATCGACAGTAAAGGACAAGCCTAAGAAGAAAAAGACTGAGCTGGCGAACAAACAAAGGCTATAAAAACAGGACCGAAACAGAGAGGAAGAAACGGTAAAATTACCGTCGTTTGACCAATATCGTGATGAAGTCTCATCCCGATAAGGAAAACAAAAGCAGTGCGAATAGCTGCAAACGTTTCATGTGGCGTCTGGGACTTGGACTCGGTTCCGGGCGCGCGACTATGAAAAACGAAGAAGAAAATAACGAACGCGGCTTAAAATGAAAATTCAGCCGGGAAAAGCGGGAAATGACAAGATAAAAATTTCCCAGTATCCTAATCTAAGCTCTACCGATGATGGTAGGTTCGGTATTTTCAATTTAGTTAAAGAGAAGACTCGAAAAGCTCGGGTAAAATATTCTCGGATAAAAAATCGCGTGCGAACTGCATTATCACGATCGAATGGAAAGTTTATTTCTAATTGTTCCGAATACGGTAGCGGTAGAAGCTATTCTGAATAAGAAAACTGCTAAAGGATCTCTGTATCATTTGAAGAAATCATTCTTCGGCTGACGTACGAAGATTTTTCGCTTTTTATGTGAGATACTGTAATTTATATATATATATGTATATTAAAGTATATGTAAAAAGTAAATACTGAATCTTTCTTTTTATTGATGCAAAAAGACGACCATCGCATGGTTAGCCGAAGAAAAACACTTCTTGTTGATAATATTTTTTGTAATTGTATTTTGAAAATACAACAAAATCTAGCTATGTTTCACCTATTTAGGTTTATTATTAAAGTAGGAGCGGCACAGAGGCCGGAATCCTGTGCGTTGTTGAGACATTAATCTGAATATTGATTAGCTGGAATGTGTTCATTTTAAAAATAACTGAAAATTTATAAATGAAAGTATTTTACGCTATTGAAAACATGTTAATTTCGTCGATCGCTAATAGAATAGTTTATTTAAATTTTAAATTTTCTTAATCTTTTGTTATTTGCTATTAGCGTGTTTGTCTTAATTTAATATCTAAAATGTGCTTGTTTATTCATAGTAATAATAACTATGATAAAAATCAAAATGATCACGTTAGTTACATCAACAATCAGAATAGTCCCGAGTAAATTAATAAGCCCTTTGAAGATGGCTCGAAATACCGAATTATATTTTATCCGATATGCAAAAAGTGGAAATTTTCAGCGCATGTCGGTTGGTTCAAGAAATTTTTATCAATGAATAATCCTTTAAAATTCACAAACATAACCGAATGTAACGGTACTTCGTATTTTTACACGCGTATCATACGATATTTTCCAAACAACATATAATTTGATTGCGCTGAAAAAATAAATAACAAAAAATAACGGCAATAGTAATAATAATAATAAGAAGAAGAAGAAAAAGAAGAAAATAATAATAATAATAATAATAATAATAATAATAAGAAAATAATAATAATAGTAAAATCATATCAAACTGAGTTCATTATTATTATTGTACATATTTCATCCATGCGCATATTCGTGTGAGCGATTAGTTTTTTAGAAACAACAAAAATTTCTTTAAAATACAAGACTTTTTTAAGAACAATATTCAGAACATTATAAACAATAAAATTTTCCCGAAAATTAATAGGAATAGTATTAGTAATGACAATGATAATGATAATAATAATAATAATAATAATAGTAACGACATTATTAATAACAAATGAAGAAATATATATTTTTTAAATAAATGGACTGATCTTATTGTCTAATTTTTTTGTTTTTTTTTTTTTTGCAAAAGAATAGAATTTTTCAACTGTAGCTACACAAACATTGGCTCGAAAATACAACTTTAATTTAGATATTTGTAAGATGTTCTAGTCGGGATTTTATGACTATGTATAAATATACTTATTTTACATCTGGAAAGATATATTGGATATTTCTTTTATATCATCCGGGACATTGTATTTCTCTCTTTTGATATCTCTTTTCATTAACTCTTGGAACATTCGTCGGACGATTCGAAACAACGAATTTCGACTGCATAAAAATATTCACAACTTTAATATATGGAACACGTCGATACTGTAAACAATAAAACGAAAAATATGCAATCGGAATATCATATGTGGAATTGTATATTACCGTAGGGAATCTAAATGCAAAACACGTTTGTTAAATTTAACTCATTCCTTAGATAACACACCGTTAGTAAAATTATATATTTGTACAGTGTGATATATTGCACTTTCGTTAGGCGGACAAGTACTCTCAGCAACAGAACACGAATTCGAGCAGATAATCGGAATTTAACTATTACCGGGGACACAGACAGACCGACTAGCCTTTAGTGTACATTTTTCTTTGCATCTGAAACAATAACTTGTCAAATTTCCACCGGTAAGCTAAAAACTGCGTGTTTTTTTTTTAGTCAAATTAATCTCTGCCGCCAGAGAAGTAGTGGAAGATTTCTTCTTTTTTAATTTTTCATATTCAGATCTTCTGTAATGCAACATCCGTGCTACTGAAATTTTCTAACTCGTTCAACTTTTTTACTGTTAATTTTTATTTTAGCTTTTTAATGTCTTCCTATATGCTTACTACCGTGAACTTTGTCTTATTTTCGTTAATTTTCGGACCCTGGATTTCTTTCCGTTTCCATTAGTTTTTTATCAAACAAATTTCTGTAGGTCTTCCTGGGGTGTGGCAAATAAGGCAACATCATCTGCGTAGCGAATATTATTTATCTGTCTTCTGTGTCCTCAACTTTTGTTTCAATCCATTTCGTCTCGGTGTTGTTCCACGATTGTTTCCTTAATGAGACTCCGATTTAACCATTTTTTCTCTCATTTCTCCATTCATAATTCGGTTCACCCTTTCGTAGCGATGCAAATCTTATTTCCTTTAAATGCTCCGCCCTTGTCGTTGAACGTTCTCTCCTACACCCTAAAATTTTGGCTCCGGTAGTGTTCCTGCTTATTATAATTCTTTCTTTATTTTTTCGTTTCTATATCCAACTGTAGTAATTCCCTTTCTTCGATCTTTTCTACTCTCCATGTCTAATCGTCTCTCGATTTAAATTCATCATTTAACCTTTCTAGTTGTTGGGTCAAAGCCGCAGGTGCGCCATTTTAAAAACAAATTTAAAAAAATAATTATCTTTCCGCACATTGGCCAGAGAAATCAACGCGATATGGAGTAGATGATTATTATTTTTAAAGTAAACGTTGCCGCTAAAGCTAGTTTGATAATTTACCGATCTATTTTAGACGAATTGCGGCGCTATTAGTAAAATATAAAACAGCGAATTCAGGTTCGCTGATAATTATCTTTCTTTGTCGGGTTACAGGTTATATTGTGATCGACTTATATGACTCTCCGAAAAAGGGGTCGTCAAATTAGTGTGTCAAATATTAGTTCTGTCGACTATGACTACAGGAGTATATGGGAAGGAGCGAGCGGGAAAAACATTTGATTACAGGTAATAATTCTCCTACCGGCAATTACTCGGAAGTCTGAAAATATCTATTGCTGAAACCGAAAGCTCTGTTAGTATTTCTAATTTATTCAAGTTCGTGATTTAACTTTCGAACTATTTCAGAAGAAAGTTCAATCGCGAAAAGAGAGTCGGAGTTGCTGCCGCAGAAGAAAAAATTCTTGATCGCCAAGCTTGATTTACCACGAAATCCGATACGATTGAGTAGCCATAAAAATAAAAGGCGATACTCCCTTGCGACCAGATGGAACGAAAAAAAAAAAAAGATTATAAACACTTGGCATTAATCTGTTGTTCGAATCTAAAATTCAGAAGCGTAACGAACAGTTTTTTGTTTTTTTGTAACTTTAGCTGATTTTTTCGATTATTCCTGTTCCTATTGTTTTTCTTTCCTTTTCGTTTATTTACACAGGGGCGGATTAAGGATTGACGGGGCTCGGGACTAATCATGAATGAGGGGTTCCCCTTCAAGGAAAATGTGGTGAAACAATTCATTATCGTACAAGTATTCGCAAACAAACAAGCAAAACAAGAGCTTACTGCGTACGTATGAATGACTAATAAAATTAAAATTATGCTCTCTTTAAAAAATCAACTTTCTCTTACTCTAAGAAATTGAATACCTACATAAATTGACCATCAAAAAGGAATTCTACATACTACCTAGTGTATAATAACAATTTACAATCATCTTTGGCTGCATATTCGACTCTCTAGCTCTGCGTAGCACTCCGAATGCATAAAGCAACAGAGCATCCTTGAACACGGTGCGCATGCGCCAACACTTTTGAGAGTTAAGATATACTAAATCACCTCGCCAGAGATAAATCGACTGTGTCCGGAAAGGCAACACTTGTTCGTTGTGTGACATCATTCGGAGTTGAGATATATTAAATCACATCGTAGGAGATATATCCAGAATTACCCATGCTTAATGCACACATTTACGACATGAACGTAAACAATCAATCGGATTAAGCATTTAACTAATTAAGTACTTCTCTACTTTGACATAGCAACCAGCGCGTTGTGCGTTGCACACTTTCCACTGCAAACTATGGCAGCGGAACTGCTCTACTTTATTCAAAATGGCATTCAAACGCCTGCTTCATAAATGCGCTTGGCGAAATATATAACGAAAAGCGGTACTGAAGCGATAGTACAGTGAACCAGCGAAATTAGATCGGCAGTTTAGAAACCCATTTCATAATGTGATTCCAATTCTCTTTTAAATAATATTCTTCAGTTTTGTTTTTAAGTACATCGCGAAGACGCTGTATAATATATTTCACTGTATAGTTCTTAAATTAAAGTTAATTGATAATTTTTCTTTATTTATTTATGTATTTTTTGAATCCATTTTGCACTATTCCTTCCTTTGTTCGCATAAATTATTTATCATGGATTTATTAATTTCCTCTGTCGAAATTTAAATATACACTTTCTTTTATGTACACTTAATTTTTTATTTTTCGAAAATTAAAAAAAAAAAAAAAAAAAAAAAAAAAAAGGTAGCTTCTTAATTTATTTGCGTGCAGTTTTATGTCGAGGTAATTCCATTTCAATATTTTTCTACGTTAGAGAATTTAGGGGGAAAAAAGCAAGATTCGCCACTAGACATGCGCTATACATATATATGTGTGTGTTCATATGCATGTGATGTGCGTATGGAGGTGTGTGTGCGTGAATGAGTTAATTTTTAAAATTGTCCTATAAATTTTAAAGCGATCTTCGTAACTGCAAGTTGTTAGGGTGTTACTAGGGAGGTTCTATTATCTACAAATGGGGCCAAGCCGTATTAAAAGAAAAGAGAGTAACGGAGGTGTTTTTGGCTGTTAACAGTTACAATAAAAAAAAGGAGAAGAAAATACGAAGAATCTATTTTAAATAGCGTTGCGGAAACGATTGTTTCAATGAAATTCCGTTTGTTTTGTAAAAGTTTTTTTGTTTGTCAGCTATTCTAAAATTTAGTAGAAAAGTTCTTTCAAGAAATCTCCGCTAAGGAGGCAATTCGGAAAAAATGTCGTCCGTAAACGAGTTCGCAAAAAATTTCAACGGCTTCTTTGAATATTCATTAACGCCTAAATAGGGAAAACCCAGCGGTGCGAAGTCATACAGCACTTCATTTACAATTTTTTAAATTTTCAGAAATTTTTGTTATACTCGTACGTACTATACATGTATTTACAGGTATAATTTAACGTTAAAAAAAAAAAGGAAATATTTACAATGTAATGGTTATATTGTAATTGAACAATCATTTAATATGTACTAAAGAAAACTCTGATCGTAACCGTTATTAAACAGATGTTATTCCTCTTATAAAACTTTAATTATTATACCTCATAACAATTTTAAGAAACTATATAAAGTTTGAGTTTTTTTATAAAAATAACAAATAAATAAAATCACCGTTTATTCCGTATTCCACGTGTTTCCTCCGTAAAACCGGAACATATTAGCTCACTACGAAGTTTTGTTTGGTTTTCGGCAATATTCAAGCCCATTTAAAATTCTGTTCCAGCGGAAATTTTGGTCATCTGCGTGAAGGTGCAATTTAAAAACTACAAAGCACGAGCTCTTCAATAAATTGGAACCCGATTTGTTCTCCATTATTAGTTTGTTAAAGAAATATCCTAAAGATGATGAAATATACCCATTGCGCTATCTTTGAGTTCAGGTCCGCTAGTTGAGTAACGAGCACATTTTTGGTTCAAGCTGACTAATCCATTTTTACTGTCATGGAAAATAATTATTTCAGGTTTACCGATTACAGGTTTACCGATTACAGGTTTACCGATTACAGGTTTACCGATTACAGGTTTACCGATTACAGGTTTACCGATTACAGGATCGATATTTTACATAAAAAGCCATGTTCCTCTTAAGAACGTGAGAAAGAAGAGTGTTTTATTACCATGAATTCCGCATAATGATGACTACTCCTGAACTGTTTTTTGAACATCAAAATTCCAATCCTATTCCAAATCAATCGCTATCAGTTTAAGGGTAAATTCGTATAATTGCTTTTGAGTTTAAGGGGCATACTTAGTAAGCGTCAAAAATGCATGTGTGTGTGTATATATATATATATATATACAGGTTTGGCTATATTAGGTGGACCCATCTAGGAAACACCGTAACTTTGACAAGGAATGTGAGAATGACTAACGGTAGCAAGTCAGTCTTAGGAGATTTTCGCTATGGACCAGTACACACCAAACGACGTCGTTGAAATTGTTTAGTTGTACATTTAAAATAACTTCTCAATAGTGAAAACTCAACGTGCATGGAGAAAAAGAAAATAAACTGAAAAGTGCACCGTCAAAGTACACGATAAAGTGTTTGCACGAAAGATTTTTGTCTTCTAAGATTGTCGCTAATCCCAGGCGTCCGAATAAAAAGCGACCGAGACGATCCGACGAAAATATCGCAACCGTAGAAGCCAGTGTTGAACGGTTACCGCAAACATCAGGTTCAACAGTGGCAAAGCAACAACCATCAATCAGGTGCGTTATCGGGCTATGATAACAGATTTTTTGATGCCGATTGTTCGTGAAAATGGTATGGAACACTTCTGGTTTCAACAAGATGGCATACCACCTCATACAGCTCGTGCCACAATCGATTTTTTGAAGCCATTGTTCCCCTCGGTCGCTTAGATATCAAAAAAAGGTGATTTTGACTGGTCTCCGCGTTCCCCCGATTTGACGCTGCCAGACTTTTTCCTCTGGGGCTACTCGAAATCAAAGGTTTATATCAATAAGCCAAGGACGCTAGACGAACTTAGGGCCACAATCTGCTAGGAAATAGCCGCCATATCGGCCAAAGCATTGGAAAATACAATGGAAAATGCCGAAAAACAGGCGCATTACGTCATTCGAGCTCAGGGTGACCACTTGCGCGATTTAATTTTCAGAAAGTGATGTGATCAAATCTCCTTAAACGACATTAAATGATTTTTCACTTAAACAGCAAAAAAAATTTTTTTTTTCATGTTTTTTTTTCGTGTTAAATAAATATAAAAAGACTATAATAAGAGATGAGGTAATAGGGAAGAATTTCGATGGGTATCGCAATTCGGCTTGTAACTTTTAAAAATTACTATGTGGATGTTACTGAAAAATTGAAACATAATTGTAATATTAGTTTTACTAGAACCGACGATGTTAATACAACAGTTACGACAAACCACGAATGATGCGATAGAAACCATAATTGAAAAAATGAAGCCTAATAAAGCTCAAGGGTACGATGGTATTCGGATGAAACGGGTAAAATTACACATGCAAAAAAGCTTGCTCCGCTGTTAACAAAAATAATTAATGAGTCGGTAAAAGAAGGTATATTCCCCAAGGAGTTAAAAGCAACTAAGATACAAAAATGGGGATAAAAAACTCTGTGAAAACTATAGACCAATTACGTTAATAGCAGTTATTGCTAAAGTGGTTGAGCATTATGTAGGGTAACCACCTTAGATTGTACGTGGAAGGGAAAAATTTAATATATCACAATCAATTTGGGTTTCAAGAGGGGAAATCTAACACTGTTCAGAACATTTACATCTGTCATAAATAACGGGTTAGCATCCGGCAAACAATTTTTGATAGTCTTTTTAGATCTTACTAAGGTTTTTGCTTTAGTTGATAAGGAAATATTGATAGAGGACTTAATCAAAATTGGAATAACAGGGAAATATCTCAGTTGGTTTAGATGTTATTTACATGAAAGGGAATGCTTAGTGAATATTGGGAATGAATATAACGAGATATAGGGAAAACGAAATATATGGAATAGGACAAGGAACTATATTAGCAGCCTCGCTATTGTGTCTAATTTACATAAAACTCTGTTCATAATTGTGTTACGAATGACAAACTTTACACATGTGCCGATGATATTGCTCTGGTAATCGAACACCAAGACGTCGGAAAGGCTGCTTCAGGAGGACTTGAATAAGGTCTACAGGTGAGTGTATACGACAAAAAATTATTAATAAATGCCGAAAAATCAAAAGCTATGTGTGTAACAACATCAAAAGTAGGTTTAGAACGTTCGTTTCTAAAATAGTGTTGCATAATGTGGGTTGCCTTCATGAAGCTGAAGTATGCTATTGTGATCCGATAGAAACGGTTGATAATTTTAAATAGCTTGGAATAACATTTGATAAGGGGTTAACGTGAAGAGTTCACACTGATAACATTTCTAGGAAAATCAGGTGCACTATACCGGCTTTATATTAAAACAGGTTATGAATTACAAAATCACGAGATTGTATTTTGACTCGTTAATTAATAATGTCTAGGATTAGATACGGAATCGGAATTTGGGGGGAGGCGAAAAAAAAAACGGAATTAAGAAAAATTAGTAAGTTACAAAAAAAAAAGGTATAAAAAATTGTTTTTACCGAGCTGGAGAAGTACGAATCCCATAAAGAATACTACTTGGTACTTGGTGGAATAATAATAAAGAAATGTCTCCAAAAAAGGTTTTTTTATTACAGTAAACTATTAAGGTATAAAACAGAAAAAAGAAGATTACCGACAAAGGAAAAGTTTTATGGGGCTAGGAACTATAACAAATTATGCTTTATAAAACCTAAAAGGATTAACAATAAAATTGACAATGTTGAAGAGGAAGTTTTGAATCAAATATTGGGTAACATACCAAAGGAAATTAGAAACAAATGCAATCTGGAAATATAGAAGGAAAAAAGTAAAAATTTGATTGATAGCTTGGTGCAAAGAATGAGAAAAGAGTCGACGAAGGAAAGAAACAAAGAGAATAATTATAAATAATGTAATAACAAAAAAAAAAAAAAAAGATTGATGCTCCTTCTTTTAGCTGCATACCTTTTGACTTACGTGTAAACGTTGTTTTAGGATGTGTGATGGGTATGAATGTATTTGTTTAGAAATTAGATGTAGTTTAGTGAAAATAGAAGTTAACTGTACTTGTAAGTAAGGAATAAGTATAAGATGAATATGATGTATTAGCTTTAAAATGTATATTTATGAATAAACGATATAATTATGTTGGGAGCCCACAGACGGGGCCTTGTGGAAACCGCAAATTATTTAAAATAAAAAAATATGAGAAGTCGAGAGATGTGCGCAAACAAGACAAGCCTTCAAAAGGATGAGAAACTTACTCACAGATAGATCTTTAAAGTTGAAAATTAGGCAAAATTGACAGGTAGACAGATAAACAGATATATACATGTAATGTAACGTACTAAAAAGAAAATAAGAAATCACATCAACAAAATAATTAGATATTTACATATTAACCTTTTAGTATGCTCGAAACGAAAGAAATCAGAACTACTGCATTTCCAAACGCACTTTGAAGATACTTTACTTTGTCGGCGGAAAAATTATTGATATCTGATGCAAACTGAGAGGAGCTGATACACCGTTTTGTGTGTATTATTAAAATTTGAGATCGGGGGGGTTCTTGAAAAGGCAAGAAAGAGTTCATCCTAAAATTAAAAAGTAGAAAATGCACACTTACATAATTTCTGTTTTTATAAACATTTTAAAAAGAGGGAAAAAACATTAAGATGTTCTGCGGACCTCCAAATCTTTGTTGGATAGTGTTTTATTTCAAAATATATTGACAGTAAAATTTCTTAACCAGATATAAAACAGAAGGGAATAAATATTAAAATTTTACACTTAAACGAAATTATTGGATGTGGCGGAAAAATTGTATATATATATATATATATATATATATCAATATATATATATATAATCGACTATGTTATTCCTAGGATAAATAAATTTTAGTTTATTACATCAAAATACTTTCTTTAGCTAATAATAGTCATTAATTTATTATTATAAAAGTGTATAACATAGTCTTGTTAAAACGTAACAGGAAAATGTTCGATATTTCATAACGGTTTTTTGATATTACCTCCGGCGCGAAAATGGCGTTGTCATTATTCTATAGGTACATAGATGCGAAATCGGTAGTATCTTCGCCGACATCTAAAGATAAAATTCATTTTCGATAGTACTGCATTCTCGTGCCGACTAGATCGACCAATATTGAACAGCAAACGACCGATGTAAAATCTCGTATTGTTAGATTAATTATTGCGAATTAGTTAATAATAAAAATATTCGATCGGCGCTACATGTGTCGCGTAAAATTAAAATAAATTATTCGCGAGAGCTTTTATATTTATTGTCGTTGAGTTTAGCGTTTCACGGTGTATTTGCATGTCTTTAATTTCACTCGTCAGAATGTTAACGGCAAAATGGCTGGACGCCGTAGTGAAATTGTCGTATGTAATTTTCCTTTTAATTTCAGTCGGTTTACGAATTAAAATAAAATATTCTCTTTTATAAAATGTTCATTTTTCGTGTTGGTGTTCCATTTTTAGTTCCGAGAACAACCAATTAATCACGGTTTATTATGAAAACTTTACACGATATGAAAATTCCGTAGGCAGGTTTCGGAGATTTCGAATTAAATATCTGTAAGAAATAACTATAAAATAGACTTGCTGGCTAGTTATTGCTTTTAGTAACATTCGGAATTGTCTCGGTCTATATTAAGCAATTTATTAAATAACAGCCTAATATTCAATGGCGCGGAATTGCATATAAGAATTATTTCGCAAAGTCCCTACGCTTCTGTTGGAATTTAATTCGACTGAAAAAGAAAAGTTAAATCGGTTTCCATAACACTGGAATACTAAACACTCACTAAGAAACACTGCATTTTATCAGTTGCGTTCGGTGATTATAAATGTTGCCATCATTCAACGGAATTATTAAATATTTCTCGTAAATTTGTCCGAAATGTGAATTAATCGTCGTTAACGAAATATGTATATACGGCATATATATATATATATGTATGTATTATTTACGGAGAAAGGGGAGATTTATAATGCTAAACAATTTGCTGCAGCAACTATCTACAGAAAAATATAAAATTTTCAGTGAAAAAATTTAAACTCTTAAATGGTCAGAGTGTTCCAGAGGAAGCTAAATATAAGGAGCGCTTTGTATAATAATTTATAACGAGGAAGTGTGTTCTGGATCCGGTTATAGTGGTGGAGGACATCATATCGATAGAAGCAGTACCGCCCTCTCCATCGACGGAAGAGGGGAAATGAAGATAACGGGAAAGCGAGCAAAGAAAGCAAGAGCTTTTATCTTCCCCATCAGAGCAATTAATCCCATTTTATGATGGGCTATTTACGAAGTCGCGTCAGTAAACTGCTGTTGGAAATTTTTCGGAAATATCGAAGCAACTTTCAAACGAGCATCACTACTCACACACACACACACACACACACACAACACACAAATACAGCAGTGCGTTACTCTTCATCGTTGTCTTATCGTTGCTATTCCGCATTATCGTTATCTTAAAATTTACAAATATTCTATTCTTACTAATTCCGCTGACTGTCTGGCCCGTCGATATAAAAAAGTTGTAACTTTTTGATGATGCAACTGCTCCACTGTCCCTCATTTTTTCACAACCGTCGAAGGTGTAGGAGGATAATGTTTAAATCGAAATATTCGCGAGATTATTCAAACAAAATTAAGCCCTCCCCGTTCTGACCGGACTGCATACATACATATATATATATATATATATATATATATATATATATATATATATATATATAATAATAATAATAATAATATATAAATAATTTTTTTTACCATTTCTTATTTAACTGGAAGAGTTTAAAATGCCGAATGAAATTTATTTTCACATTTCACTTTGCAAGCATCACTTTGAATATATATATATATTTATAGTGTAAATAATTAGCGTTGAAATATTTTATATTACAATAATTCGATGAATTAATTAAAACGTAAAAACCGAATATTACGATCATTAATAATTTATTCGAAAGGCTATATAAAAACCAAAACTTAAAACTAAATTACAAATGTACCTTTTTGTCTTTCTCACAAAATTCTTCTTTTTATTTTTAACACTATATTTTTTATAATTGTGCCCGTACAGAAATAACAACTATGCCTTTCTTAGAATTTCTACCCAAGTTGAGTTACCCGCGGTCATATCAACCGCCCCGTATTAATCTCACAGTCGACGGCCCATTCATACACATTCGGAGGAAATACATACCTCACCACCACTGCCGATAAGCAATACGTAGAAACGTGAAATATTTATTGCTTTTAGTTTGGTAAATTACTCGTCAAACCATAAAAATAATATATGTGCTATTATCGATTTTATACTTGTATAGCAAAATCAAACTGTCAAAAGGGTAAAAGCGAAACCCTCTCCTCCTTACAAAAATGTGTGTATGTATATAGAACTCGATTCTTCGTAGCTTGCTTCCTGAACCCTAGGTTGGTTAGCCCTCTATAATTGTTATAGAAGAATCGGTTTTTACTGGCTATGTCGTTCTTCGCAAAATGAAATACATTTATGTCTTACAAGTGTAACACAAAAACCTTACAGATTTCGTTACATAATTTTCAACGCAAAAACCTTTCAATTTAACGTTATAGATTTTTCATATTATTCTCGCCCTTAAAAATTATGTATGTAAGCAAGATATCATGGCATAGTTGGAACGACAGTGGTGTTTCGTTTGGGGAGAACCGGGTTCGAATCCCGCTGCTACACACTGAAATTTTTTCAAGCAATCAACATCAATATGTATACATAAAAGAAAAATAAAGAAACCGGAGTAGATCTCGGGGCATCACTTCATTCACGGATCCTACTTATTTATCTTTATCAAATGCTTGCCGACATCTTCTTACTAATTTTTTTTTCCTTACTCCCTCCTTCATATATATATGACAATTTTCTCCTAATAAAATTATACTTTTATTCCTTATCTCTGTTCGTCTCCTTTTTATTTTCACCGTATATTGCAAATTTCTCTATTCTATTAAATGTACTTCTTTACCGATTCATCCTAAAAAGTCTGTTCCACAACATGTTAACTGAGTTGTTCATAATTTTCACTAACAACTTCGAAGAGTCAAGTGCAGTTGCTTCTCTCTGTTCAGCCTTAACTGCCCTCCTTCTACTCAGTTCAGAATCTATTGTTTGCTCCTTTTTAGTTGTCCATAAAATCCTCGTATCTCAAATTATAAAAATGTTACGCTCCCCTCTACCCGATTACAAAAATACTTCTAATACGCTCTCCCATTCGTTAACTTTTCTCCTCATTCACTCGATTCAGATCGATCTTACGTGGATTCCTGGTCATTCGGGTATCGAGGGCAACGACTTGCTGGATACTTCTAGCGGCAGATTTTTGGGCACGTTTTCGGTTGTTATTCTTTCCTTAAATTACGCAATCCAGACAAATTGTTCAATCCGATTATCGTTTATTTTTCAATTCCTTTTATCTTTCTATTTAAAAATCCCTTCCTCTTTGACCACGGTTTTCTAGATATTTTCCCTATTTAAAACCTCCCCGCCTGTCGATTCACTTCCATTTAATCACAACCAAAGTCACATTTTCTTACTTCTTATTCGCATCTAGTCCGTTTTTCGAACTCTTCTTCCACTCACTTCCTCCGTTACGCAGATAATGTTATATTTGAATTTTCGGCCTTTCCAAATGAACACCCCACTATTCCGCTCTAAAACTACTCGGCATCGCCACTCTCCTCGTAAGTGGCTTCTCATACTCTTTCATTTCCTTATACTTCTATTATAGCAGCCGTCAATTTTTACCCTTTAAACCGGGTTTAAAAATACGATTTTTTTTTTCTCGTCGCTTCCACTTCCTGAGCTAAATATTTTCGTTGACGAACCCGTTTAAAAATAAAAATAAAAAAAAAATAAAATTATTAATTAGTTCGAATGAAGCAAAGTAATTTCGGTAAATGTTCGAGTTAAACAGGGAAAGAAAAATAATCCGTAAATTATAAAATCAATTTACGAATTTACGACATCCTGGACTGCGTAAATAATGTTCGCGACAATAATAAATATGTACTTTGCACACTATATACTAACAATAGATCAGTGAACATAATCCAAATATAAGAAAAATGCGAAGTTGGTAAATCTTATTTACGAGATCAGTGATGTTACTTTTATTGTATTTTACTCTTTTTTTTTTTTTTTTTCGTAACGTTTAAGAACGGCAGAAAAAAAACAACAAAAAAAAACAGAGAATAAAGTAAAACATTATTATGTATTTTCATCAATTTGAAACGATGTAGTAATTGTTTTTCAAGTTTTATCAAAAAATCTAGATGACAAATAAAAAAAAATCAATATTTTTCATATTGACGTCGCTGGTTCTTTTACATAGAACGCCCTTCTAAAACACACACACACGCACACTAACTAAAGTTCTCGCTTCAATGTCGTCAATTTCTGATCAGAATTTAAACGGACGCGTGACGAAGCTGGAAACAAGATGAAATATTCCAAAATCGAACGTTACTGAATAATATAGAAGGAAAGAAAATGAACGGAGAATTTTTCTTTCTTTTTTTCTTTTTTTTTTTTTGTGCCGTACAGAAGGAAGCAAAGATCAGGCGAATTTAAAACTTAAAAGGAATAGGACTGAAGTGAAGGAAATGAATTCTACAGATAGCATTCAGGCGGTGCTAAGAACGGAAATATTAAACGAATAAATTTTACAAAGGAGAGTGGCGGCCACTCATCGTGAAATCGTAAATATCTTTCGAAGACAAGTTCTTCAGCATGCATTGCGGATGGAAGCGAAAAACGTAATCTACTTAAGCTTATACAGAAGGAGAAAATGTGCGGTCTGGAAGAGAATATAGTGACTGGAAAATATTGGGGAAGCGAAACAAAATAGCGACTCTGAAAAAACACCGAATCTATAATGCATCAACGCGGTAACATGGTAAATGTGCAGCAAAAGTTATTTTTTCGTTTAATACAAAAAAAAAAAAAAAAAAAAAAAAAAAAAAAACCAAAAAGAAACAAAAAAAAACACCATTCCGCAAAATAACATCCGAAAATCGTTTTAATATTGAAGAAAGAGTCTAGAAACGAAATCGAAGTTTAATCTATGAAAATTTCAATGGCAAAAGGATAGGACCGGAAAATCGATAATCTTAAAAAATTATGCACGCTGACCTGAAATTCTAAATGTCGATTTGGTTATTTATTTAACTCATCCAAACTTCAGGCAACCCCGATCACATGCTAGGCGAGAAATATTATAAACACGCGTTTTATATTATGCAACCGTACCTATAGTAGTAGTTTAAGCAAAAAAAAAAATGAAATCGTAAGGAAACAGGTAAAATAACACGTAAAACAAAAGAAAACACGATATTCTCAAGAAGCATTAGAAAAACGGAGAATATATACGAAACTTCAAGTAGAATTACCGGTAAAAAATCACATAATTAATTAATAGTAACAGTTGGCTACTTATTTTCGATTCGAAAGAAATTTCCGATTATGAAGTACATCGGCTTTTCTATGAAAAAACACGGGAGATTAGAGTAGCATGAAGTATCGATAAGAACGGAGCGACACTTAGGAACATTTTTTTACGCGGTATCCAGTAGAAAATTTTTTTTTTTTTTTTTTATTTATTATTTTTTTTTTTTTTTTATTTATTTATTTATTTTTTTTTTTTTTATTTATTTTTTTTTTTTTTTTTTATTTATTTATTTATTTATTTTTTTTTTTGTATCCTAGCCGCACTCATCACCACCATGGATATCGGCAGCCACTTACCGCAAACCATTTGGCCACTATCAAATTAGCATAAGTATAAACTAACGTAAGATTGTTTTTCCTTCTTTTTTTTTCCTTTTTTTTTTTTTTTTACATAATATGTAAGAATAAGTTGTCCCGATAGCCTAGTTGCTGCTTGGCTTCTGTTTCGGAAGTCTCTGGTTCGATCCCGAGCGCCCATAGAATTGTTACAAAAAATTAAATTAAATGCTCGCTTATTGAATCATACGGAAGGCAATAGCAAACATGCATACGATCACACGCGCGCTAGTTAATGCACAGCAAGCATTACACAGGACTGCATTTGTATGTTGACAAATCAATCACAATATCAGTTGCAAGTGTAGTATTGCGTGTGTAGACATTAGCGTTTTGAATATAACAGTTGCTGTGAAGCTCTATACAGCTGAAATATACGAATAGGCACTATACCAAAGGAAAACTATATAGAGCAGGATTACAAGAGATTCCATAGAGTGCGCTGCTCTGGCATCGAAATTCGCGATTGATAGCGGCACAGTTAATGGACTGCAGAAAAGGAAACAAACAAAGCGAATTACGAGAACCAAATGCTAAAATAGATCATTAGAGACCGGATTTATAGCAACGCGCGGAGAAACATTTCGATGAGGTTCCGGTTAGTTAAAAATACAATAGTGTTACGCATTTGCCTGCGCTAATCGTGTTACCATGTCGTTGAACGAGGACGCTGAACGGTGTACGAATTTAATAGTGTACTCAGAAATAAGGTAGACAATGCAAACAGAAAGAAAAAAAAACAGCCGGCATTCCTACCGCTTAGTAATTAATCGCACCAGCCGTATAAAGCAGGAATTCGATTAAGTGTTTCAGCGTCTAATTCTTCTGAAGATGTTACAATTTAGCATCCATCCGTACTGATAAATCGACTAGACAGGTCGACTGTACCTTCAGAGTCAATTGCATTATATGGTAACACTTGAACGCGGGCGGCTGCCAGTCAACTTTATCCCTAAAGAGTGAAGTCAGTCAATTTTCCGGGGTACCTGTTAATATTTTCATTATAGAATAAGGGAGGTAATCTATATAAACGATCTAGCGCGTACAGTCGAAAATTCTACGTCCATCGAAACTAGATTATTAGTCTTTTTCGTAGGCTAATGCACCGAAAATCTCAAAACATAACGTTCTAATGCTCAGTAGCTCCTTTCAAAAACTAATTCGGTTTCCAGTTTGTCCACACACAGACTAGAGATTTCTAATTAACGTCTTTCAATCTCTTTTTCCAAACTCACCACTGTTACATCTGAGCGATTCCCTACTCGAAAAATTCCTATTCTCGCTCGTTTCTTTTTTATGTTTTTGTTAGTTTTTTACCTACCATATCGTCTTTATCACCGTCTAAACTTGTTCTTTACTCCTCTAAAAATCTTTTATTCGCTTTGTCTCGTAAATCTTTTTCCGATTCAGTTGCTATCGCGGTTAACTTAACTGCGACTGCAATTTCCGATTCCTCCTTTACTCTTTCATTTTTACCGATGGTTATAAATGTACGGAAGGGGTGGACGCAGCTGTTTCCTTCTCTTGATGAATCTGTCGTATTACCTTCCTTCGAATTTTATCGCTGGATCCTTAAATTTTGTGCAAACAAAACTTTCCTCCCAGAGTTGCTACAATGATTTCCTTGCTGTTTCTAACTCTGAAAGTGTTCTCCTCTTCTTTTCTTTCTCCACCGCTCTCGGGGCTTATTCTTATTGATTCAAACAGTCTGCAAATTGTTTAGTCGTCCATCTCTATCGGTATTGAATTCCTATTCTGATCTTCCATAAAACTTATTTTCAAACCTCTAAAACCTTTCGAATTTGTTTCTGATCACATATATTGTGTTTTTAGCTGAGACGGGTTATACCCGAAAACGTTTCTAAGCAATCATTTTATTCTTAAATTTGTTTCGTTGTATATTGGTATTTGTTCTTACTACATTCTATAATTAACAAACAGGATGGTAAACACGATTCTTTATTACATTTAAATTTTAATCACGCGAATTAATAGTGCCTTAGAAAACCGATCAATTCGATAAATTTTAAAATTCGCTATTTTCCTTCTGTGTTAACCTTATTTAAATAGTAATTAGGATAATATGGTTGTCGCAAAAATTAACTTTTATTACGCTTCCGATAACGAACTACCTTTTTTATTTTTGTAATTATTTTTTTCTTTAATTAAAAAAAAACAAAAAAAAAAAAACGAATTAATAAATAAACATTTTTCTTTATTATTTTTATTTATGTATCATATATTTTATTTCATGAATTTTTATCATTTCAAGTTTATTTTACTGAACGATTGATTACGAAAAATGATTCACGATACTAATAATGTGAATAATTGAAAACGAATCAAAGTATGAATAAAAAAATAAAAAAATTCGTTTGAACATCAAAAAAGAAGCAATTTTCCCGGGCGATTTTATTTTCCATTCTGCAAATAAAAATTATTGACTATAAGAATTTCAAAGAAAACAAATTATCGGTTCTTTTCAAAATCTTCTGCCACCGATATTAACCTTCTTCGCAGAAATTGTCAACTATCACTTTTGCTCTTTCTTCTCTTTTCTAATCCTCTATCCTTTAACCGCCTTTTTTCTCCGGCATTTTCGCAATTCTGTTATCAAGCAAATTTTCCTTACATCATTCCTTTTTTTTATATATTATTATTATTATGATTATCATGATTATTATGATTATTATGATTATTATTATTTCATCACAACTGACCAACTTTAGTAGTGGTCATTTAGCGATTAATTTAATGTGATAAAGAATGTTTTGTGGAGCGGTAATACTCAGTAGTACTCCCTCTGAACTTTATAGTGGCTGGACAAAGTCTAAAGGCTTATTTCGCCGCAGTCTGCGTATTTCACCGGAGTTATCCAGAAAATTGGTAGCAAGTTGATTCACATGAATGCTAAGTCGGGCGACATGTTCATTTGCTTTTTTTTTTGATTTCATCCTCCACAAACATGACGTTCAAGTGTCATTATGGAGGGTATAATTTTAGACGTACCAGGGGGCTGCAGTAATGGTTCTCGGTACCCTATTTTGATATCGCTGTATTTTCTGTAAGTTGGATGTTCTTACGCAGCTCCACAACTGTTACAACCAGATCGGTCCAAGTGCATGGCTAAATATTTTACGTTATTGGCATTTGGTATTACGGTATTATTTATTTTGATTGGCAGGCGTTCAATTTTTCGATTTGTGAATGAAATATGCGTCGACTTACTTTCATTGACTACTATGCGCCATCGTTTTAGCCAAGTCTACACATGCCCGAGTGACTCCTGCTTACTTCTAATTTATTTACTATTTCGTCAACTTCTTCTATCTTGTCCTTTTTTATCATCGATGATAACTCCATTTTCATTTTCTTCGAATATTCATTCATCTTCATCTAGCTACTCATTTTTGTTTTCAAATCTGAAACTCTCAACTACCCCTTCTCATTGTCGTCATATTGAGTTAGATCTTCAGTTGGCAAACCTCGGCCCAAAAAAGATTAATTATTACACCTGTACAGCAAAAATTACTGTAAAAAAGAAGAAGTTAAGTTCTTAAACATTTAAAAAAGTACCATCGATATTAATACGACACGCGTAAGTAGTGTGGCTTTTTCAAATGCGCTTTTTTATTTCCGACAGAGCAAAAATCGAATTAAATTATACGCGCTTCTTATTTGAGAAACCGATGTATATTCGCAAAGTGCTTTTCAGTGAAGACAATTCGTCTGGCAGATCGAATCAACTAGACTTCTTTAAAACCACAAATGCGGGGACTTGTCGGAACGGAAGTGAAAAATGGTTCATCACAGAGAACTACAGTCTTTCGAAATGTGTATTATATTAAAGTTTATTTATTTATCGCGTATATTCTCATTTTTATTTTCGTTTCTATTTGCAATTTTATTTTTATTTATACAAACCATTTGGGCAGTGAAAATGCCCCTAGTCTTAATATAGATTCTAAGCAAAGCATCGGAAGCGGATATTTTTTAAATTCGATTAAATATATTTTCCGATTAGGTGTCTCTTTATTTGAACTCGTTGTTATTTCGCCAGAAACGAATGTTCTTCGAAAAATTTTGAACTTTATTTTTTTCTATTTTAACACATTCGTATTTCAGTACGATTTTATTAGGAAAAAACAAATTAACGTTACTTTTGAAACGAGTTGTGTGTAATTACTCAGACTAATTTATGAACAGAAATTCACATATACGCGTAAGAAGTATTAAAACTTTTAATGTTTTCATCTACCGAAATATAAAAAAGAAACAGAATAAATAGATATACTTATATAATGAAATAGGTAACGTACAAAAGAAGCAAAAATTAGATATGGGTGTATTACAAGGGTACGTGTTGGGCCCATATCTATGGAATATAGTTTTTTCTCAATTATATAAGATAATATTACCTAACGATGTTATGATATATACTTTTGTAGACGATATTGCGGTTGTACTTGCAGATAGAAATGAAAAAGGTTCAGAAAATAAGATAAGTTTAGTGTACATAGAAATAGCGAAATGGCTCAACAAGTTTAACCTTAAGATTAACGAAACTAAATCTAATTATATGATATTTAATAAAAAATATACTAATAGACCATTAAATTTAGAACAGTACGGTTTAAAGATCAACTATGTAAAACAAATAAAATACTTGGGAGTAATAATAAACAGTAATTTAAAATTTTATGAACATTTTAATTACATTAAAACCAAAATAAGCAAATTCATACTTCATATTTAATAAGTTGTATAATAACCAAAACTGTAAAAATTATAAAAAAGGAGTTACGTTGTATAAAAGTATTATTTTACCTAACACATATTTTATAATAGTATATCATATATGTGGAGAAATGTTAAAAACTAAAAAATTTCAAAAGATGTTAAAAAGCTTTCAAAGGCTTAAGAGCTATAAAAATGATTAAATCATATAGAACAATCAGTGTTATTTGTCGGCCATAGTTATAGCTGGTATGAAACCAATCGAATATGAAATACAAAAACATATAAGCTCGGTCGCAATTAAAAATAATATTAATATAGAGCATCCGTTCAATAACGTAATATATAAGACGCCATTTTTTAAATATGAGAATAAACTAATTAAAGTAAAACAAATGAATAAATTTATAGATAAATTTTATATAAATAAATTTCAAGAAATATGGAATAATTTCATAATGGAATAACGTATCAATTTTTCCTCCCAAGTATAATAGATAGATTTAAAAATAATCAATATACGCCGAATTTTTTTAATGTTCAATTTATAACAGGGCACGGTCTATCTTAAAGGTAGATTTATATAAATTTAAGATATCTGAGTCTGACAACTGTGTAATATGTAATTTTAGAGATGATGTTTTTCATATCCTACAAGGATGCAATTATAATAATAATAATAATAATAATATACTCTGTAATTATGATATAACACAACTTGTTCAAAATTATTTTAATGAATTTAATAAATTTACAATAGAAGAAATAAAATTCCGGAAAAATAATGTACATTTATATTAAGTAAATAGTAAAAATATATGTAGATATTGTAAAAAAAAACAAAACAACAACTGTAAAATGGTAATTAATATAATACCAAATACTTAATTGGATGGGTTATATTAATACCGCTATTATAATAAATCGATATTTTTAGTAAATAAATGTACCCCCTACCCGAAGTTTCGGGAATAGGGAAAAAAAATAATAAAAAAATAAAATAAAAATTTGCTATAAGCGTAATTTAGTTCAGCACCGTTTAAGTATATATTTCGAATGAAGTAAATCAGAAAGAAATTCGATCGGTTTTTGATAAATTCGTTAAAATTTGAAAATAACGGTTTTTAATACGTTAGAAAAAAGGTTAATTCCGTTTTAATCTGGAAGAATATCGCGGAAGAATAGCGTAAATACACTTAGATACTACGTCGTTATTTAGGTATCAATTTAAACATGTTCTGTTCGTACACCTGAAAAGTAGAAAGTCTTTTTCAATTCATCTATAGGGAGAATGTTTTACAGGCTTTACGAGAGAAATTACTTCGTGTCCTATATATCATCTTTAACAGTGATTTCAGTTGACCGAAATAAAACATACTCTAACATTTGTTACAATTTCTTATACACTCCTTTAAAGATTAATATCTCGGCCGGAGATTTCTCTCGGAAGAGAATTAAGAAAGCGAATAACTCTCATTCACAGCCGAAAAGTTCACATCGTCGGATCTGTTTTAAAACGTAAGTTCACTCTGACGATTGTAACTTTAGTAAAACCGACAAATATCTCGACAGAATTTTCCGGTAGCGCAGAATGAAATTCTTTTGATCTTTGCCTGTTTATCGCCGAGAATTTCTTTTCACCATATCAAAAAATCATCGAAGGTTTATTAATGACTCTCTTAATAAATTTATCGTACAAAAAGCGTTATTAAAAGAAAAAAGACTGATTCTATAAGTATTGTTGTACTATATTCCGCTGGTGTATCTCCAAAAGATCAGATCAATAAATTACTTGAAAATTCAAAATTTGCTTATTATTATTTTTAAGTACGATACGAGGACAATGTTCGTTTTTTATAATTTTACAAATAAGCGTGTCAGTGAAGGATTCTTTTAAACGTTATTTAAAAATTTATTGATTCGATAAAAATTTGCTGCAGTGAAAGAGGAGAAATGTGTTCAACAAGTGTAAAGCCATCTTCCGAAGGAAAGCCGCTAAACGAAGCGTACGTTTTTAAATTAATCTTCTATGCGAAGCCACTTTTATACACAATTGCTAAACTTTATTAGGCAAGCAACGAAGACGATCGCAATAAATTTTTTGCCCTCTCTCGCGCTGATCTGTGATATCCGTCAGCTAAACTGTTTCTATAAGCCACATTATCGACAAAGTTCTCATCATCATTCTCTAATCACATTAATAATTTAAAATTTTCTCATATAAAATGATTAAAAATAAAAAAAAAACCTAATTCCCCCCGAAATTTCAACGTAGCCCAGCTTGCAAGACATTTTAAAACACAACGAATAATTTCAAATTGTGAATTTGAAATAGCAAATATTACTAAAAATATTGCTTCAAAATTTGAAATTAGCCGTCCTATTTTAAATTGTTTCGTATGAAATTATTACAAATGACTCCGTATAAACTTTCGAGCGGGCGTTGTGCCGTCGCGATAATTATAGATGGAAAAAGTGCGTTAAAACCTGTATTAATCAGTTAGACACTTTTCATTGCCACCTGATGACGCTGTAATAATGGCCAACCGGGTTTAATCACAAATTCTCAAAAAACTATCAAATGAAGTGTAGCTACCGAGCCATATCATGTCGAGCATAGAAACTCTAGCTGTCCATCAACTGCAGATTGCTAGAATGAAATCCGTATTGTCTGTTACTCCAGTAGTGGTGAATAGTTCTCTAGTCATGCAGCAGCATGACAAAGTAAATTGAAAAAGAAAGAAATCTACTAGTACTTCTCTGGCAGCAGCGATCACTGAAGGAAAAAGACAATTTTTCGATTGCCAGTAGAGATCTGAGAAACGGCTATACCGGAAGAAAATTGCTTAATACGTGTGTGGCTAGTCGATCTGTATGTGTCATAGTTGAATTTCTGATGACCTGTTCACTTCCGTGTTGTGTTCGCCGAACGTTGTACTTCTTCGAAATTAGAATGTCACTAAGAACAGAAGCATACGCATATATAAAACAACAGCATAATTAGCCAATCAGATCGAGCGTTTAACAAACCAAGTACTTCTGTCCTTTGACAGAACGGCACGTTGTCGTACGCTGCGAAATTTTCACGGTGTCTACGCTACGGTCATAATGTCGCTCACACGCATATTTGCTGTTGTAATGTTAATGCATAGCTCGGAAAATTATATATACGAAAATAGAAAAAACTAGCCTATTTGGTGAATTTATAAACGTGCTTAGCGAAATATACTGTTAGTGAAAATCTGTCGACTGGAACAAGAACAGCGGTAGTGTAGCGAACCAACGTAGATCGGCAATTTAGAAAGTTTGTTAATGTGAGCAGAGGCAGGAGAGGACTGGTAATAATAATAGTAATAACGGTAAAAAATAAGACGAATAATGAATCAAGTTTCTGGCTAATTATTTTAGTAGTAGTACATCCCGGAGCACAGCGGGTGCTACCGGACGCGTCTCTCGGGTTGCGGATGAGAGAAAGACCCTCAGATATGGAGGTTAGCTGCGAATAAGCCTCTTAGGTAAATAAGCAGTCGTGGACAATCAGCGGCAGTGCTACCAGGATGAAAGGAGCTAGCCTTGGGAAAGCTAGATGGTAAAACCTTTCAATATCCATTGACGGCACTGTGTCAAGGCGAGTCTTCGCCGCCTTAAAAGCGAGGCCAATCCTAGGGTAGGACAGGCCCTTTAGCGCAGCAAACGCAACTGTCCTAAGAGAAGGTGACTCGAATGCAAACCCCGGAGAAGGCGAAAAGGAAACCACTCCGTATACCTATCCTCAGGTAATCACATCATATATGGCGAAAAGTAATATAGAAAAGCGGAGAACAAAACGCTGTAATGATGGTGATCGTCAACGCTCAGGAACTGAGTATGACACTCTTAAGAAGAAGAAGAAGAAGAAGTAGTACATAGAATAAGTTTTATTTAAAAAGTTATTATATATACACTTATACGTATTTTACTTCTAAAAAGAATACGTTTTTTTTTTTTTTACAATCAATTATTTAATTATTATTAGAAAAAGTTCCGTAATGTGTTAAATTTGTTTAATAATTAAAATAAAAAAATTAAAATAATATCGAACTATTAAAATAGTTATAAAACAAAACTAAAAGAGCAGTTTCAGAAAGAAAAATAGTGGACAATTTTCATCAATCACATTCACTACGCTAGCAGAAGATCTAGATCGTATTACATTTGAATAATATTTAAAAAATCGAAGATTACTTGACGGCAAATGTATCAGAAATCAAATCATTAGCGGAATAGGGTATCAGCGGGGCGCAGAGTTCAGATACTTCAATATATATCAGGCTGGAAAAAAATAAAATATGATTTTTGATATGTATTCGTATAATTGTGTATTATGAATTGAATGATTGTGATTTGCATATTAATTAAGTTTTTTTTTTGTTTTTTTTTTTGTGCAGCTGCCAAATTTGACGAATCTTTGGTTATATCTAAATAATAATAATTATTATAATTTCTAATTGTCAAATCATTTGAAAGAAAAGGAATAAAAAAAGAAATTGTGTCCACTCCGAGAATTTTCGTACGGTGCATTTAAAGTTAATATAAAAATTTGTAAATCTAGTATATTATTTATTACGTAACTCGTCATTCATTCGGGTGGTTTCGTGATAATATCTAATAATATCTAATAATATCTAATAATATATATTAATAGATATTAATAGATATTAATGTTTTAAAAATAAAATTTCACAATAATCAATTTTATTTATTTTTCGCATTTGGCATCATTCCCTTTTATTACCGGCATAAATTATATTTATAACAGATCTATTAATTTTTTTCATCTAAATTTAAACATCATCTTCCTCTCAAATAAATTCAATTTTTAATTGTTTTAATTTTTAACAGGAATCGGCTTCTTCGTTTGTTTTTCTTTGTATAGTTTGGAAACATTCCATTTCAACATTTTTCTGAAGCATCGGCAAAAGAACCAGGATTTGTCACTGGGGTAACTGATTTTTTTTCGTTGCTAGTCTTAAAGTTGTCGCAACAATCGGGCGTAAGACATTTTTTTTTTCTACACATTTGCATCTAGGAAATGAAATCATTTTAGAACTGTTCGAATTATCGCATTCGACAGTTCTTTCATCGAATAAACAGAGACATCTTCACTGTTTCCTAGATGCGTTAAAATAAGTAAACAAATAACAAATTATTAATATATATATATATATTATTATGCAAATAAATTCACCACGCTAGGCCGTTGGTTTTTTGTGTGCGAGTGAAGTAACCCGGTGGTCGCTGGCTCTTTTTGCAGCCAATGTGGAAATCGGAAAATTTTCAGATATTCCAAAAACAAATTTAAATTTAACGTTGTTTCGCGTCCGACGAACTGGAATCGCGTTTTGTATTTACGTGTAAACGGCGGTAAATAGTCTAGAGGGGCGGGGAAGAAATTTCTGTAGATTTATCTGTAGCTTCGTACGGGACACCTACTGCACCTATGTATATTACGCGTTTAAAATGATTATCGCTAGTCCGGCTTAAAAAGGGTTACGGTTTTGTTGCTTTCGAAACGAATTTGTACCGTTCTTAGTTAACACGGCGCGAAAGCAATCTGCTTCTCGCAATGGAGCGAATTTCTCGTTCAAAACGTTAGCTAGCGGGAAAATGAGAGTTTTTCATCGCGAAATGCATACGCTAAAACGGAACAAAAGAATAAAACTCATTAAAATATACACAAATACGAAACTCGCAGCGTTCCTTCCGAACGCTTCAGACTGTCGACAGCCTTGTTAATTTTGATATCATCGTCGCTGTCCCCGCCTCCACTTTTGTTCCCTGCCTTCTTCTTCTTCTTCTTTCTATTGTAAATTATTATTATTATTATTATTGTTCCGGTTTTTTTTTTCGCCGGTGAATATTTGTCGCATTTGATTCATTACTTCAAAAACGGGTATGGGGGGCGAACACTTGCAACGGTACGAAAAGTTTGAAAACAAAAGTTGAAAATTAAAACGATTTAACTTAGACGATGTAATTGAAATTGACGGAAGTAGAGAATACATTTTTAATTTTGCAATATTAGCGCAAAATTCCTTTTTGGTAAGCTGGATCAATTACACCGTGACTTTTTTTGTTTTCTTTTTTTCTGGAAAATATTATTAAACAGATATCGGGTTATTAATTGTTGTATCTGACGTTGGTTTGGTTTTCAATTTTGTAAGTAAACCATTTTAACTGCTTTATGCAGTTCACACATTACGAAATTATGAGAAAAAAAAACACCCCGGTATGCCTTCCCAATTACAATGGTAACTATTATACCAAAAAACGTGTGTAGGAAAAGCTATTTGGCTCTTTTTTTTTTTTGGTCGATCTTTTACATGTAAAATTATACCAGATGCTGGTATTAGCTGAATTTTTAAATTTCAGGAGCTCAACGTAATAAACAAAACTCTAATTACAGATATTACAGCGTAATGAAGGAAAACAAAGTAAAAAAAGCTATCATGTTCCACTGAGAAATTTAAGAATCGAGTATATCACTTTTTAGGGTCTGCAAATTACCTGGAAGAACAAAGTCGCAACACGACGCAACAAGTCGGCGAACTATTGTAATGGTCGAAGAATAAGTCGAATATTCGATTTCAGCAGAAAATGGAACACAATCCTGTGTGCAATGTTTATTCGCCGAAACGAATATAAATGTAAATTAAGCGCGCGGCTACGTTTACATTATGCGTTCACTTTGTCGAAAACAAAAAAGCACTAGCGACGGAAGAAATTTGAAAAGTAAAGAAACTGATGGAGTGCGGAAAGAAGAGACGTATTTTATAGAAGAACGTATAAATTTCGTTTATAACTTAATTATGCCGGGCGGTAAATAAAAAATAGCAGATATTCCAGTTCGTATTTAGCTGGAACTATTTCCAGAAAAAGAAGCATGGAAAGGGAAAAAAAAAGCGCCGCTGCTGTGCCGCTGAAAGTTCAAGGCCGAATCGTTTAAAGCAACAGTTGATAAAGAGCGCAACTACTGGCCCTAGACAATAGGACGCGATGCGAGGAATCGTCTCGGAAGGCTCACCTCGGCGACGAAAATTTTCAAACAAATTAATAGGCGCGCGAAATTCCGTTTCAAAAAATTAATAGGGTAAAATGTAAAGAACTGTCATGAAAATCAGTCCGAATGTAAAATAATGAGTGAGAGGCCTCGCCGATAATTTCCCGATTCCGGGATTTAATAAAAATTGATGAGCGGATAGTTCTGAGGTTTTTTTTATAACTCTCAACAGCTGATTAGAAATTTTTCGTCAAGGAAAAGCCCGAAAAAAAGTTTACTTTCTCTGTTGTTCCTTTAAGCTTTTGTTAAAAAACCAAAAAGTAATTTAATTTTTTTCCTCCATATGTATCACCGATTTTAAACATCTATTACGATGTTTAAATCTAGAAACGAATTTTTCGTTTTGTCAACGTTTTTTCATACACCCAAAGCATAAATATTTTATATATATGTATATAGTAAAATGTTTTAATTTTTATTTTTGGAGTGATTTAATTCCGCTCTCGGGAAGTTAAAAAAAAAAAAAAAAAACGAAAAAAGATCAAACGCCAAAACATATCAGTTTCTACTTCTATGTACACATATATACAAAGAGCTATTCTATTTGGAATCATTTTAAATGTTTGTTTTCATAATTTGAAATAAACCTTTTCGATTCCGCCCTGGTAAGTTTCTAAGTTCTTTCTTTAAAATATTACTTATCCTTCGCACCACTTGCTACACCTCTACAAGTAGTTGCAAAAAAACAAAGTATATATAATTTATAAGATGAACCCGTTTCAGTATATTAAATATTTATTTTAGTAATTATAAAAAAATACTAGTTTCCGATATATTAATCTTTATTCTTTTACGCTTTTGCAATGACTGTAATAAAGAGTATAATATAAATAAAAGATGTGTACAACGCAGGTATGTACAAAACACTAGTCTTGAAATTGGTATCGTAAATGTTTTTTTATTCGTAATCGTAATTTACAAGTTCTAAGTGGTGTTTGCGCCCACATCGATATCCATGCACCTTTCGCAACGTGATTTTCCATTGTCTTCAAAAAGCAAATTATTTTTACTACAGATACGGTTTTTATTCTCGCATTATGTTAACTACAAGAACTCGCATATGGGGGAGTAAGGCAAAGCAGGCAATGACGAGCAATTTTAAATGATTAAATTTGTTTCCGTTGCGAATTTAAACTGGAGTTCATTTGTTCATTAGCGAATTTGTTTCGACGAGAAACATGTGAGTTTGTGAAAATATACAGCGGCCTCTTCAAATCTGATCAATGAGAAAGTAACTCTTTTCAGCCTCCTTTAACAGAGTTGCCCAATTGATTTTCTCGGTACAATAAAAAATTATAAATGGAAACCGAAGAAATTTTAAAGCAACATTCTTGCGAACTGAATTGTTCTGTCGAGTCTCCTTGCTGGTGAGCCCAAAGAAAAAAGAGAAAAAAAAAGAAATTTAAAACTTCTGTCGGTAAATAACTAGTCCTCAATCGGTCTCTCGTTAATTCCTACGATTTCCGTAATGATATTAATGATGCCACGCGATTAGCGATAATAAGTAAACAGCAGCCGGTTTCTAATTTTCCGTTAAGTAACGACGCAATAAGAGTAAATAAATATGAGAGAAAAACTGCATTAGCAACAGGAAACTAATTAAATAACAGGACAGAAAATGCGAAATAAACTGATGACAAGGAGGAAATTCTCCGCATAAAGTTCATCGCTTAAGACTCGCATTTGAAAAAGTCGAATTAACTGCCAAAATGGTGTTTTACGCGAGCAGCGACACGATAGTTTGTACATCGGCAACTAGACTGAAAGCCAAGATTACAAAAAGGTCTAAAAGACTTAAACAAAGTAATATTCGAATCAACCACATCGACTCTAAAACCGAAAAGAATGACGCTTCTTAAGAGAATCGATATAAATACAAAAACGTGTTTAAAAATAATTCCTTTTTAAAAGCAATTCTCGGAATTTTTAATTTTTTAAATTAAAAGTTTACTTTAATCACTGTAAATCACTTCTTTATAAGCTGCCCGCAAAATAATTCTCATAAAGCAATTCTCGACCAACTGCGTACACTCCAAAATGTTCTTTCCGACTTCTAAAAAGCTTCCCTCAACCTGATAACCTTAAACCCATCAACTTATATCCTATGAGATTTAACTCTATTCCTACACTTTTACACGACACGTAAATCAACAACGTAAAGTAAAGTAAAATAATGTAAATTAAAAGTAAAATAAAGTAAATAGTAAATAATAAATAAAATTCGAAATATAAAATATCCCGAAAACGTTTTTAGGAAAAACTTAAGCTAAAAATACAAATAATGCACTGTAAAAATTACGAAATATTTCCTGTTTAAGCTGAAGATTAGTTTTTTCAAATTTATTTTCAGTTTATTTCGAATTTTATTTTTTACTTAAATTATTTACTCGCCAGTTTAGTTTTTAACATATCAGTATATAAATAATAAATTATACACCGTAAATTTTGACATAAAACTAATTTTTCATTTCATTAATAAAAGCGTTCTTCCGTATTACTGAAATTTCGTTTAGAATTGACATTTAAAAAAAAAAAAAGATTGAGTAGCAAGTTAGTCATATTTTTAATAAACATAGAAATTTAAAAGTGTCTTTTTCTACGTAAACATGATCTCCAAATAGAACATATTATACGGGGTGGTTATTTTTAATGAAAGTGTAACATTACTGTAAGTACTACCGAAATGTAACACGTAATGGTAAAATTAAACTAAAATGGTTGTTATACGTACGTGAATTGTAATTGCTTGCAATGGTCGTAATTATTGCCGAAAAGACCAATACATTACTCCCCGAGTACATACTTGAAATCAGTAATTTCTTCCAGATATAGAAAAATCAAGTTCCTCGTACAGATTCATAAACGGAAGTAATCGGTTACAATTAATTGAACGGGTATTTACTGTAGTACAAATGTAACAAGTCGAGAAAGACAGAAAACGCTATCCCAAAAAAAGTTCAAAATTAACTACCTTGAGAAACTGTTTTAGCGCTTTTTTTTTTTTTAAATTTATCCTTTTAAAAAATGTATCGCTTTATATGGGAAGAATTATTTTTTAAGCCTTTACAGACCTCAGTTACGTTTCAGAAGCAGTTTTTTCAGACGAAATTAGGTACAACACCGACGATTTTATAAATATTACAAAATTCACCCATCGGGCACAGAATTAAGATTCAAATGTCTCGTGTTCATTCGCATCCATTCTGCGGTCGATCGGTCAATATTGACATTGCCATCAATATTGCACACTGTCGAGCCAATAATAAATCCGTCATGTCGTAAAATAAAAAGCGCAAAAAAAGAAACGATTAACTGAGCAAGTTTTTCCTAAAAATCAGTCAACTTCACTCATGAGGGGGCGGTCAATGTTTCAAATAAAACGCTCAACACAACAGTCGCTCAACATTTGAGATGAAAGAAATAGTGGGCCGATTTTAACATTCGCGCCAATATAAAATTCGGAATAATACATGCTCGGCTCGGTAAAGAAGTCTATTGCGGCAAAAATAAAAATAAAAAATACCGCTAAAACGAATAATTAGTTACGAGTTCTTAATTCCCGTTCTAATATTTAAGTTTTCCGAGCAGGTCTCGATGACTACGATCACTTTTAATTTATATTTCTGTGCATTTTTATTTTCTTCGTACCGTATGATTTTAAAAAAAAACAACTTATTTTCAGTTTCTTTAGTTCTTATGGAAGCTTTAAATTCACAAATGTTAAGGTTAATTTTTCATCCTCATAACTGTACAGTGAATTATAAAGCGAAAAATAAACGAATCTACAGCAAACCACTAACGATTTACGGAACAACAAGAAAATACAAAATAAATTTACATACTACGTCAGAATCATAAAATTATAGGTTTATTGACCCGTCTAAAATTAATAAAATAAATAAAAAGCAGAGCAGACTGTACACTGCTTCCGCTGATGAATTTTGACAAAAAGTCAAAAATAATTGATAGTTTTTACGGAAGCAGCGGTATTTTCTTCGAGTGAACCGAACTCCGGTTAAAGCAGTCAAAATTGCTTTTTTTTTTTTTTCGTTGTTTTTTTTTTGTTGTCATAGATGAGATGAAAACTAAAACGGTAAAACAGAAAAAACGCGAAGATTACTGATCAGTTGAAGTAATTTTTAAGTGAGAACTTGAATGACAAAAAGAAGTAAAAAATAATAAAAAAAAGAAAAAAAGAAAATGCACGCTGGTAACGGAGTGAAATAATTTTTGTCTAGTTTCCAATCGACCGTGTAAAGCTGATAAGCTGAAATTGTTTAAAAATGTAAAAGTTTTACCGGAATTCCCGGATAGGACTAAATTGCGCGTATGCAGGAGAAGCAACAGATGAAAATAGCGTACGTCCATGTGTCGGCTGGGCGCATAACGACGAAGCGCTCGGACGAACTACAAACTTTCTCCGGTTAAAACCAAATTGACACTAAACCGAATTTTCACTTTCCACTTCCACCGACTAGTTTTCCCTATCTTCGCCTTTGCACCCTTCGCTTACTTTCTCCTCTTCTTCTCCTTCATCGTGCACAGCGCGTCCGGGGTGGGGGTGTAGGGTGACGAAGAGAAAAACTTGTAACAACCCTCTCGTCTAGCTTTTTGGTCTAGTCTACGCCGGGGTCGGAACTAGGAACCGGGTAAACGCGAGAGGCGGCTGCGGATGGTATAGAAAATACCTCGAGAACGGTTCGAACCGTCGACATCGTACCTACGCACGCTGCTAATACGCAACGAGGAAACATTGTCCTACGTCATTCCGCCGTAACATGAACAGGAAACGTTACGCTTGGTCTAGAAAAAAAAAAGAGTCCAGAACCGCCTTTCTTGCAACAATAATAATTCCCGCGTTCCAGTCTTGGAGATAATAAACTTTGATTATAATATCACGACGCCGCTATAGGTTTCTATGATGGGGCGTAGTGAGTGAGAGACGAGCGAAGTTGTTAAAAGCTTAAGCTGGTTCATTAGGAGAACCGTGCGTGTGAGAGCGTCTGTGTGCTAGAGCGAGTGCAGCGAATGTGAGACTTCACCGGGTACAAAGGGAAACGTGGCCGTAGAATGGTACCTGCTGCTTCCGCGCTACAATTTAAATTCTTAACTCGGATCATCCGGAATTGTCTTCTCCATCATAACTGGAACCATTTTGCGTTTTCTCCAGCTTCCTCCCCGCCACCACGGGTGGGGGGATATTTTCTATTTTTCGATTAAAGGTCTTACCCGATTTTAATTCCGGCCTTTTTTCGCGCCGTGCTTCTATTAGGGCGAATGGTTTTTTTTTTTTTTTTTGCAAAGTATACCGGCAAGTTGTCAAGCGTACGACGAAATGTAGAAATGAAAATAAAATTTTTCATTAAGGAAAAAAAAAGAGTGGTAATTATAAAATTGAAATTTACCCGGATCTCCTGTATTTTCAGTCAGAAATAGGCGGAAATTAGAGCGATTTGGATTGCGGCGAAAGTTCAATCCGAAATAGTTTCTGAAACGTAATTCTTATTATTCGGCAAATATCCGGGGGGAGGAGAAAAAGTACTTCTAAACGTAACTAGTTGAACTTTAGAAAACTGAATTTGCTTTGTTCCCTGCCGAATCCGCTTAATACCCTTTGCGCAAAAATATTTAGTAATTCAATCGTTTCGACTAATTCGGATATCATTACCGTACACAATTTCAAACATCCCGCAGCATTAATATGAGATATGATTAGAATATGCAGTCAGAATAGTTATTTTAAAATTATGCACAATGAAGAAAAAGACCTAATCGTACGACGTTCCTTTCTGATCTATCGAATCCGGTAATTTTCATAAGTTTAAATAAAAAATGAGGTGATGAACTTTAATTTTTCTTTTTTTTTTTTTAACCGACATAAAGAAATCGATCAAAGATGAATTTACAAAAAAAAAATCACGTCTCAGGCATAAAAATTTTTGTATTGTTATCATGAAGGCACATATATCGGACAATGATAGAATAGAATATATTTTCGCGAAATTACGACATAACACAACGTTCGCATTGCAAGCTGAACTAGCGTATCGACAAATCGTCTTACCGCACGACGCAATGTATGAAATACGATTATAAATTATTACTAAAATTTAGCAAAAGTCATGGTAGGAAAAAATTTAAAAAAAAAAACCTACAAACAAATACGACGATTAGTTAAAATTAAATCTGTTTTAGGAAGATACAGATACTACAAATGGTGGAACAAGACTACGAGCAAAAGAGGAAGGAGAGAGTTTATAAAGATTACAGGAGATTATATTTTAATCGCCTTTGCTCTTATATTTTGAATGCATAAATTGTAGCTGCCTGGAATTCCCGATATGATTAAAAAGAGCATTGCTGTGAGTCGAGCAATTTTCAAAAAATTTCTTTGCCGAAGAAAGTACATAATTACGAAGATATGAGAACATTATGCATCGCTGGAATCGTGGTATAGCGAGATAAATACAAGACATATCTGTTTTGTATGAGCTGTAGTTGTTTTTATAACGGGCGTTAGCCATTGAAGACCACACAGGCGATGCATAGGTTAAGATTGTGGCCTAATAAGTGCTTTGTATAGAATTTCTTATGAGTATTTAAAAACGATCTACGACGGAGCATAAATAGTGCAGATAGATAGCGCGATTATCGGACAATGAAATACAGAAGCGAATTCATCGTTTACTAATATCTGCCCCAAATTTATCACATAAATGGAAAGCTTTTTTTTTTGATTTTTTTTTTTGCTTTCTGTTCCCATTCTCTGCTCCAAACACAAATTCCGCGATGAGAAAATTTATTATCGTATTAAAAATTACAAATTATAAATTTTTATTGCCGATATAAAAGCAAAACAATCTACGTAAATTATTTGTAATTTTCATGCACAGGTCTGAAGAACTGACTTTAATTATGAACTATGTAATTCATTTTACACCGTAATTTCTCGACACGATAGAATGCTTGAGGCCATGGATGTTGGAAATCCGCCCATTATAAAATGTGTAATATTATTTAAATTATTTTTCAATAAAATTCGATATCAAATATAATTTAGTATTATTTGTGTTATCAGTGTCCTTATAAAATTCCATAAGATTTTATCATCTTGATTAAAAACGCCTACGATCAAATCTCGATATGTCACACTGTGTCTCACTATGGTAGAATTTTAGAAATTTTATTCACTTGCTGTATTTTTATTTATTCCCGTTTTACTCTAACTTTTCAATTTTTTTACTAACTATATAGCCCGTTAATAAATAATTCGAGTCGGAAAGGAGAGAAAATGTGCTCAGATAAAATTTTAATTGAAGAAATGTTTAAGTAATTTTTTATCATTGGAACAAAAAGTTTTAAAGGAATGTGAATAGCCAAACTTATATAGTTGTCGAAATAGTTTCAACAGCATGATACTACTTCATTGATATTAATTACATACTACATCTGGAACATTTGCCTGCTTATTTGTAGTTCAATTTATTAAAAAAAATTTCCTAAAAATGTATTAAGTATACTATTTCAGTATTATAATAATTAGCCGCAAAAAAATTACCATATCAAATCTGCCGCGAATAAAAGAAAGAAAAATTGTCAGTTAATTTTTTTATATGTAATTGTTAAGTTTATCTAAGCAATAATAAAAAAATAAGCATATCGTTATAATTATTAGCTAAAAATTTTAAATTCAAATATTAAACATGATAAGAAAATATGATAATTTTTCTTTTTCGAAAGGAAATGGTAAGTGAAAATTTTCCTGACACATTTATTTTATAAATAACAATACATTTTTCACTAATATTCGTACTATTAATAATTTCCATAATTTTGATTTATATATTAATAATTTACATAAACGAATTACCCCGTATAAATAAACAATAATAAAAATTACATACGTTATTGATTACATTTGTAGTAAGAAATTTTGCATAAAATATTAATGAAGTACCTAAAAATATGAAGCATATTTTTTCTTTTTTCTTTTTTTCAATGTAAAAACACCACGCTAAAGAATCATCCATATTTATTTTAAATTTTTGATTTTTTTCCAGATTTCTGTGTATTTATAATAACTATTCCAGTTCTCATGTGGGGGGGGGCGTGTTAACCACCAAAACCCCCCCGTGAACAACGGCCTTGTTAAAAACTATATGAAGTGAGTTCAACGACTTAATCGCGTTAATTTTCTATAACCCGAATATTCGAAACATCAGGAATATTTAGTCAGATTTTTAATTATTGCTGCGAGTTGAATTCGACGGCAACTAGAAGAATTTAATAGAATAATAATAATATTTTTATGTACTTTGGAGCAGATTTTTTTATAAACTAATCTCATATTTTACTTTTTAGTGCACTTTTATAAAATTTTTCGAAGAAGTCTTGAAATCGGTTTTTTTCTTTAAAACATTTTTTAATTTTTACTTTTCAGCGCATTTTTATTAAATTTTTCGAGAAAATTTTGAAATCGTTTTTTTAACTAGTTTTTATTTCGCAGTTTGTAAAGTTAAATTTTTTAGGCAATAACACGACTAGACCAACCAAAAATTCCGCTATTTCCTGTATTTCGTAAAGGCTGGGAAACGTAATACTTTCCTCGCAGTAATGAACTTGTAAATGACACTTTTCCACCGTACTTAACATTGATAACATTTTAGGTTACCCGCGAATTTTAATGACGAAAAATCCGTTGATTAAAGAAAAATCAACTATCTTGCTGTAGAACGTGCTGCGGACTTTTTCGAAATTTCTTAGGTAATTTTTATGCTAAAATATTCTATGTTAAACTACACAGTGTAATATTACGTTGAAGATATTTTAAATATATTAACAATTTTTTCCAATGAAATCTCCCCCTCCGCCTCTTTTTTGTAAGTTATTTGACGACTACTCAGGAAGTAATCGCCGATAATCATCGGTACTGAAGTATGACCGCCATTGGTACTGTACACTTTTGGATAAATATACATTAAAAACGATCCGCATAATTAAAAGTTATGCGAAAAAAAAAAACATATAACCCCTTTTTCCTTTTTTTTCTTTTTTTTTTGTTTTAGAATCAATAAAAATGACTACGTGTTATGGCAAAATAACAAAATCGAACAAGAGTCAGTTAACGGTGTTAACAGTGCTGCAATTTTAAATAATCTGCCGATATAAAGGATTGCACCATTTCACCTACATATAAAACCGTTCGAATTTATACGTATCTTTTTAATAAAATTATTATATTTTAAATAATTAACGTTCTCGATGCGTCTATTTATAATATAATCGATAAAGTTCATACATTTTACTAAAATCTCTAACATCATAAAAGGTCTTAAACGGAAAAAAGGCCCGGAAATCGATGAAATAAATAACAGCTACCTCAAATCTCTGCACCCTCCAAAGGAGGGCTGGGTTAATATTTCCGACGTTAATAGTTTTCCTCGAGTATAGAAAAATGGAAAATTTATACCCATCAAGAAACCAGGAAAACCCTCCAAATCAACGGCATCGTACTGCCTGATCAGTCTTATAAGAAACGTTCTTGAAAAGATAATACTAAAAGAAATACCGTCCACATTGGATTCTAAAAATATAGGGTTCAAAAGAGAACGCAGTATAATCCAACCGCTTATGGGGATAAAAAAAAGATGGTAACAAGTAACTTCACACATCGCGCGTATCTACTGGAACAGCGGTTATCAAGACAGCATTTGACTCACGAGGAAAGTACCCGAACCCGAACTCACCGATTTCGATGAAATTGATATATGTTGTAGAACACAAAAAAATAAAAGACCAGTATTTTTTTATATCCGCTAATAAACATATTAAGGGGGTGAAAACGACCCCCAAAGTTAGCCAAAAAAATCGTTTTTTCTAAATATCTCGACTAATACTTAATATTTTCTGGTAAAACAAAATGGAGATTACTCCTTTCGGAAAAGCAAGTAATCCATGATGATTTTTAGGGGTTGAAACCGATATTTAATTGATTATTTTGATGATAAAAAATAGTAAAAACTCTGAAAATAATTTTTTAATTAACAAAAATGAAAAACTGAAGTTGACCTGTTTCGGTATTTTTGTTAATTTCACCCCTAAAGTGGTAAACCACCCTTAAGACAGAAAAACCAAAAACAGGAATTTCAAGCGATCAGATATTCAATTCGGATACAGGGTTTTCGACGTCGCTGATTACGAATCTGATGTTCCTTTTTTTTTTTTTTTTTCAGTATATATAAATAATAAAGTTACAAAATAGAAAATTTCATTTCGTAATTTGTTTTGAAGAGTTATCGTTTTCTCGCGTTCGCGTTTTTCAAATCAAGTAATAATAATATAGTGATAAGAACATCGTAGTACCATGAACCGCCCGCCGCCCGCAACCGGGAAGCCGGCTGGTAAGCTGAAAGCGCCGTCTAAACCCGACGGGAACAACAGCGCAACCGCTAGTAAGTCCACACCGCACACAACAGGTAAGTCACACACACACACACACCGATCACATCAACGCACGACACAAGCCTCATCAGCAACTCCGACAAAAACCAGTTCACCACACAAACAAACCCGCAGCGTTCAGCTGATTTATCTCTCGTGATAAACTCGCGCAGCCAGCCGTCTGCCGATTTTAACGTTGATAGCTCCGCAGCGACCGCGGTAAATGACAAAATCCAAAACAGCCCCTCCGATGCAACCCTCCCGACCGCACCGAGTGTACCAGCATCCTTCTCCGAAAAATTAAAAACTATAAAGAAAATAGCCCCGCTAACCGACTTCAATTACCCAACAGAGGAACAGGGCGTAATATTCCCGTACGTTCCGACAAGCAGCAACCGCGATTACTTGTTGGCATTAAAAGATTTAGTTGGCGGACCATCTAACATAATAGCAGGCTCGAAAATCAGCAGAGATCGAGTGGCAATATTTTTTAAGTCGAAATCCAATGTCGAAAAGCTATTCGAACATGGAGGAAGAATTAAAATAGGCTCGCAAGTGATCACTGTCCGACGTTTAAAAAATCCATCGAATAAACTAATCATGTCAAATGTCTCTCCTACTATCCCGAACCAGCTCATAGTCTCTCACCTTGCCTCAGTGTTTTCTTTGAAATTAATCACCCCTATAGCCATCCTTCGGGTCAACCCAAACGACGCCGAATTCGGACATATTGTCAGCTGGCGTAGACAAGTCTATATAGAGAAGGCCAACTGTTCCAACATCCCTGAGTCCTTTATACTAACCCACAATGAACACGAACACCGCATATTCCTCCACTTAGACGACCACTCATGCCACAGCTGTACAAATAAAAAAGGAAACACTAGCCAACCATCCATGCTACCCCCCCCCCCCCACAACACCTAGACATCGGCAGAGCAATGGAAGTCGACCAAATAATCCCAAATGCGAAACGCCCCCACCCAGCAACACCAGACTCTTTGCCCGACGATCCCACACTATCAGCGACATCTCAGCCTGCAACAAAGAAAATTAATATCCCGTTACCAGAGGACAACATCAGCCATACTGCACTACTGGAACAAACAGATGGCTCCCCAATCCAATCAGAGCTGAAACATACTTTGAAATCACAGCCGGAAGAGAAGGACTTTTTGCAGCAACAGGCACAACAGAAAACCGATTTCAAAACACCGTCAGACGTGCAGCACATCACTGAGTCAGCTAATCGGAAGCCAAAACAAAAAAAAACATAAACATCGACGAAGCAGTTGAGAAGGTCAGACCGATGTTTGATAACGATCAAGCCAACTTCATCATTAACTTCGACAATTACAAAACCTTCATGAGAAACATAACTTCTAAATCTGACTATATAACCTACGCGCACAACTTTACACAGGATAAAGACGGACTGATTCACCTAATTGCAGCAACCAAACCACACCTGAAGAACTCGAGCTTAAAAAATAAATGTACCCGCATACTAAAAAGTCTGAGCTGTCTATCCACAGATGGCAATACGTCAGAAGGGAGTTCTACCCACTAACACACGAACCCCATGTGAACCCCAATATTAAAGACCGACTAACAACAGCCACTGGCTTCACGAAACAACATAGAAACACCCAGCATGGCGAGCAACAATACAATTACGCAGTGGAACTGCAGAGGCTTTATCAATCAGCAAGCCGAACTGGAACAACTATTAGCCACATATTCTCCATCGGTAGCCTGCTTGCAGGAGACGCACTTGCGGCCTGGAGACAAACCAAGAATAAAGGACTACAGCCTATTCCGATGCGATAATATTGGTGGCAACCGAGCAAGCGGAGGAGTAGCAATCCTAGTGCATACGTCGGTCTCAGCTGTATCAGCCAGAATAGACACACCTCTTCAGATGGTAGCGATGGTCCTCCGAGACTTTCATTAACGATCTGCAACTGCTACCTTTCCCCCGACACTATGGTACATTCGGTAGACCTTCAAAACGCCATATCCCAAATAGTAAGCCCAATGGTCATACTTGGAGATTTCAACGCTCACTCCCCACTATGGGGAGCGGCGTCAACCAACAGACATGGATCAATCATCACTAATATATTAATAGAGTACGATTTGTGTACCCTGGTCCCACCTGACCACACACATTTCAACCTCTCCCATAACACCTTCTCGACTATTGACTTAGCACTGGTATCCCCATTACTCCTCCCGAAACTTAAGTCTTTTATCCATGACGACCTTTGCTCCAGTGATCATTTCCCAGTATTCCTACAGTTCGCGGGATACCATCCATCACCACTAATTCCAAGACCCCCGCGATTTTTGTTCCACAAGGCGGACTGGGCGGCATACGAAGCCGGAATCAAAATCCCAGCTCCTAGCGAGTCCCTATCAGACAATTTAAGCACGTTTCTTAATGCCATTCTACACACTGCCTGCTTATCAATACCCATCTCTCACAATTCCCAAGCTAAGAGAGTACCATGCTGGTGCAAAGAGATTCATACCGCAATCCAACAGCGCAAACGAGCACTCAGAAAGTATAAAACGTCTCGGTCGCTACCTGACTTAATAGCCTTCAAAAAGTCCCGAGCTCTTGCCCGTGCTCTTATTCGCGGCAAAAAACAAGAATGCTGGGAACAGTTTATCGCATCGATCTCTTCGTCAACGTCAAATAGGACCATGTGGAACAAAATAAAATCCATCAGCGGAATCAACAGCGCCCCAAAACGCGTTCAACTCAGAATCAATGGCAGCCAGATAACGGATGAAGCGGACGTCGCCAAAGCCTTTGCCAGCTACTTTGCCGCAGCATCGTCGTCAGAAAAGTACCTTCCCGCCTTCCGTAGCATGAAACACCAAGCAGAGCAACAGCCAGTGCACTTCCCGTCCGAATCCAACGAAACATACAACAGTAACTTTACCATCTCAGAATTAAATTTCCAACTCAACCACCACACATCCAACACTGCCCCTGGCCCCGACTGTATCCACCCGTACATGCTAAAGTATCTTCCAATTTCCGGCAAACATGTTCTCCTACATATATTCAACCAAATCTGGAATTCCGGAAACATTCCGGCACAATGGAAATCAGCCACTATCATTCCAATACTAAAGGAAAATAAAGATCCTACTCTTTCCGAAAGTTACCGTCCTATTTCATTGCTTAGTGTCATTTCCAAAACGCTGGAGAAGATGGTTAATAGGCGCCTCATGTTTTTCCTAGAACAAAAATGTCTTCTATCTCCTAGCCAAGCCGGCGGGCGAGAGGCAAGATCGGCAGTCAGCCAGCTACTTAGCCTGCAAAGGCAGATTTTATCGGCGTTTCATCGCCAACAGCACCTCTACGCAATATTTTTCGATTTAGAAAAAGCATTTGACCGCCTGTGGCGTCATGGCTTACTACTAAAACTGCGAACGGCGGGAATCGCCGGAAAATTGGGTAAATACCTACACAGCTTCTTAGACAATAGAACGATCCAAGTTACGACTGGTTCGTCAACGTCTGAACTGATGCTGTTGGAAAATGGTGTGCCACAAGGCTCTGCTTTAAGCGCAACCGTGTTCATATATTATATCAATGATATAACTGACTGCCTTGCCGCCCCAGTAACGTCCCGGCTCTACGTTGACGACCTGAATATATCCTTATCGTCCAACCATCCTATAAACGCTCAAAATATCCTCCAAAAATCCATTGAAAATTTACAAAAGTGGTCCAATGATAACGGTCTGACCTTTTCCTTAACAAAAAACAATATGTGTTGATTTCCACAGGGGACGCCAAAACCCACTTCCCAGCGTATTCCTGAGTCTAAATGGTTTTCCTATCCCAAATCGTCCATCAGTCAAGTTTCTAGGCCTAATATTTGATAAAAAACTTTCCTGGCGCTCTCACATAGCTGAGCTCAAAACCAAGTGCCTGAAATCCTTGTCTATCCTGAAATATCTATCAAATTACAAGTACAATATAAACCCAAAATTACTTCTTACAATCTACAGATCGATTATCCTTTCACGAATTAATTACGGGTGCCAGGTGTACTCCTCAGCCGCTAAAAGTGTGCTAAGATCCTTAGATCCTATACATTCTGCTGCCCTCCGGTCTATCCTTTCTGCTCATCCCTCTTCTCCGGTTATAAGTTTGTATGCACTGGCAGGTTGTCCCCCGCTGTCCTACTATAGGAAGTACTATAACTTTAAAGAAATGAGCACCCTCCTTAGTAGTACCAAAACCCCGACAATATCTCCTAATATGAGGTTTGGGAATGACCCAGTGCCCGAACTTTTTTCGGTTATGGGTCGTTTCCAAATCTTTTCAATCCCAAGAACTCTGCCAGACTTCGCAGCAACCGCACCACCTTGGAGTCAGCCAATCACAAACATCAACATATCGCTGACAAAATTTAACAAAGCTCAATACCCCCCAAACATAGCACAAATAGCAACAAATATCATAGCGAGCTACACAGACCATGCATGCCTCTACACAGATGGAGCGAAGGCAATAGGTTATCAGTCACCGGCGGCATGCTCCTTCGAAGTCTCAGGGGCAGCAGAGTCAGTTAGACTGTACGATTGCTGTACAGCACTGGACGCTGAAATATACGCGATAGTCTTTTGCATCCAACACTATACCGATAGCAACCCCCAGTCCCAAAAGGCCCTACTCATAACTGACTCTCTAAACTCCCTTCAACTCATCTCGAGGATTAAATCCAACAACCCTTTGGTAAGGAAGGTACATTACCTATTATACAGGTTATCACATTTAAACTCCGAAATGTCCTTCCTATGGGTGCCGGCTCATGTTGGGATTCCAGGCAATGAGCGTGTCAATCGAGCAGCTCAGGCGACATTGTTCTCTCCAATGCCACACAACCCCCCTCTTCCCCCTACATTGGCTCATTTATTTATGCAGCAAACTGGAGAAGAATGGCAACAGGAATGGAGATCTTCAAGTACATTTCTCCGAAGCATAAAAACAACCACGGAGCCTTGGTGGCCCACAGACGGAGTTTCCCGCAGAGATTTTTCTGTCCTGAATCGTCTCCGAATAGGACATACACAACCCTCTCGCACGGCTACATATTCACGAGCCAGGAACCCCCAAATGCCTGCCCCTTTTGTAGTCAACCGAGCGCCCCATCCACCAATCACCTATTTCTCGAATGTCCCTCTTTTGCAGTACCACGATCCATGCACTTCACCACTTCCTCTACTTCTACGATACTGTCAAATGCTCCGCCCGCGGTCGCAGCTGTATTAGCTTACATGCGGAGCAGCGATCTGTACTATCGCGTTTAATCCCCTTAAGTAGGCTCCATGTGCTGTAATAGCCCCGGTAGTTAAACACGGCACATGGAAACCCTCATATACAATCTTAGGGAGAAAAAAAAAAAAAATAGAAAATGAATACGAACATATTTATAATTCAAATTTAAAATAGTATAAAAATTATTTTTATTTTATCTTATTTCAAGTATACATCATATTATTCAACAAAATTTCGACAGTAATGGTAATCTTCATAGAAGTGTGTTTTAAACACAATGATTTTTTGCACCAACCACAACGTACAATAGCGACATTTGTGCATCCTTCTATTTCGCAATGCGTATTACAAGAATCTCCAAAATTAAATTCTACAGGATTTTCAAACTTTATTCAACTGAGATAGCGTTCTTTTCGCTCTGCCTGATCTATACGTTGCCTGGCACGCATAAAAATACTACTCGACATTCGGGAACGGTTAATTCTTTTTTGTAATGATTTTTATTTTGGCAACAAGCTTATCTCTATGGTGGAAGAGAAGACGTTAGCGTTCGAAAAAGGTGTAAAAATTCTTACGACAGAAATGCGTACAGATATAAGTTAGTTTTTCGGACAGAAATAAGTTCCGTACATTGGAAGCCTCCTCTTTCCGAAGGGTATTAAATTATTAACGTCAAACGCGTTTCCGATGTTGAAGAGAGAAACGTCATACAAAATTTAACCTTAACCGGCCTGTAAAAAGATATGGTTTTCACTCCTTGCCTGATCAGTTGAACGGAATATTGAGAGACTAATCAAAGCGAAAGCGGCAGATCAACGATTTTCCCAGGGCTCTTTTTTTACAATGCCTAGGTTTCTTGTATCAAAGTTTAAAGCCAAACGGGATAATACGGGCAGAATCATTTGTTACAAGAGAAATATCGATACCGAGATGTGGTAATTGATTTTCAAGAAGCCGTTAATTAGCAAGAACAAAAAAAAAAAGTGACGAATACCGGCCAATGCATACGCACCCAATAATGATGGCGATTATGCACCCGAATGATTAAACGGAGGGAATTATCATGTTTTTAGTGTTGAAGTATACACAGCTGTTGGGAAGTTTTGTACGGATTAAAGTTTCACATATCGTATATTATTAGCAGACGGAAAACGTGAAAGTTAAAGAGAGGAAATATTTTGCTCAAAACGGTTTCTGACGGGAGAGGGGGGAGATTAAATCATTATCTTCGACATACTGACTTAAAATAAACTATTAAATGTTGTCAAACGAATTAAGCGTTGCCGTGTAAATTACGAGGAGACAGAAACGTTAAGATCATCTATAAATAGTCGGGCTTTGACTGATGGTTGTATGTAATCAGCAATATATCAACGATATGTGTATAGAATAAAAAGTATCGGGAGCTGAGACTTGCGGAATTCCAAATTTTATGCAGAAACGAGATTTGAAGAGCATACACGAACTCGTATATGATATACCTGAATGGGCTAGGAAAGGATTTAGTTGTCCAATAATTTTAGCCTTTTTCAGCTCAATTAGCAAACTGCGTCGTTATTACGTCGGCTCTATGTCAAAGTAAACTGATAGAGATTCCATGTACGTTGCTGCGAGCGATTATATCTTTGAGCACTTACGGTTTAATACTGAGATTTCGATTCGAATAAGGAGAAAATAAATTATTGTTTTCAAGTGTAAAATGCGATGTCCGATTTCCACTTTTTCCACGGTTTTTTTATGAAAGGATTTTATTAAGCAGAAAATAGGTTTACAATTTTTGGGCGTGAAGAAAAGAATCTCGATGATTGGGATAATTAATGTTGTTTCCCAGGATTATTAGAAATACGTAAGCGAAAAACTCCTAACTGACAGGGGAAGGAATTTAGACATAAAGCTGAGGCGGTACTAATTTTCGGAAGAGAAACTATTTTAATTTATAGAATTCGACCGTACGAAACAAAAGCTGCGATACAAGTGAGACGAAACTACATTTTGTGTAGGAACGAAACAATTCGAGATTGCAAGCGGTTTATTATAGGTGAGGCAAACTAGCCGGGGTTAGATTTCATTAAATTCGTACAACGAACCTCCGCCGTGTAGCAGCCATCGGTAAATTTTTCCCAACTTTACCGCGTTGAGAGTAGAGAATCTGAGTGATAAGATGTACAAATATGTTTAAGTACGATTTTAGCATAAGAATTGCAAGCGAACTAACAGTTTCGCATCGTTATATTTTGGTTCTCGGGATACTTCGAAGCAACATCGAAAGCATATTCGCGCGGGATAAAATTTACGCGCTCGCATATGATTTTATTGTTTTTTTAAGCTTTTTCCTCTTTTGTACGTAATTTGGACGATCAAAGAAAGATACGAAAGGAAAAAATCTCAGACGTAAAAAAAAAGATAATTTGAAAAAGTGGCCTTTTAGGATAAACAAAAAGCCACTGACGAAACGTGAAAAAGTCGCACTCTGTAATTAGACGAATTTAATTGACAAGAAATGAATGAATTTAACCGGTGAATTTTGAGGAAAAAAAAGAGGTAAGCGAGAACGCTTTAAAAATATTTCTGCCCGTAACGATCTCCATCACGCAAATATCCCATTACGAATAGGACGCGAATAGTAAAAATATGCGTGTCGCCAATATGTTAAATCGTGTCACGGTAAAAAATTAATTGACCTGACGGCCGATAAAACATCAAAAACGACGATTTCTTCAACTTCGGCCATCTTATCATGATGATCTGGTCGATTTTTCACACCTATCAAGTGTAAACCCGTAAGCGTTTACTTCCAGTGATGAAATTCTTCCTTATACGTCTGTTTTGTTTTTTTTTTTTTTTTTTCATACAAACTACGTTACAAATCGGAATATTCTTCACGTAAAATTTTAAAAATTATTGACATTAATTTTATTATTTCTTCAACGTTGATTTTTCCCGTTTATTGTTGATGTTGATTGTTTATTTATTTATAGAACGCTCTCACTTCTATAGACAACTCCTGAAACTCGGTTTGCCTACTCCATATAATAATTCGTTTATTCCCTTCACTACCACCCCCGACAATCGTTCCTATTATAATTGCTTCTATCTCCAGTAATATTCATAATTCGTTTCTTCCTCTTTCTCACTAACACAACCTAATGTTTAGTAATGCTCTCGACTGGCGATACCCTAAAAAAAATAAATAAATAAAATTATTTATTTACTTTTTTTCTATAGTTTATCAAAGCTTGAAAGTTGATAAAAGACTTTTACGAATAAATTGATGCGTTTTATTTTTTTTCCCGCGTCTCTTCTTTCCCTTTTCATCTCCAACCGTTTTTTCATTAATTCATTAATGATTTCCTCCCGGTTTTAAAATTCATTTTTGCTTGTCGACACTAACGCTTTTATGTACCCCGGCTACTCTGTATTTGCATTTTCAGAGTTGTTGCAATTTAATCACATTCAGAATCGAATCGCATGTTGTTCGGTTTCCCTTTCTAGCTGAACAACGGAAAAGTCTCCACAGCACTTAACGTTATCGTTTTCACCAAGATGTTTTTCTTTTCTGCTTTCTAGCCGAAGATAGCGGATATTGCTCGAAAATATTTCGGGAATATTTTCTTTCGTGTTTATTTATCGCTTATTATTGCGTTTATAATATTCACTTTTTATTAACTACATAAAAAACAGGTGGTGCAGCTCTGTCACCTTAATATAATTACAAAACAAAATATTAGTAAAACAAAATATTAATAAATCGAAATATTAGTAAAACAAAATATTAATAAATCGAAATATTAATAAAACAAAATATTAGTAAAACAAAATATTGGTAAAACAAAATATTAGTGAAACAAAATATTAGTAAAACAAAATATTAGTAAAACAAAATATTAATAAAACAAAATATTAGTAAAACAAAATATTAGTAAAACAAAATATTAGTAAAACAAAATATTAGTAAAACAAAATATTAGTAAAACAAAATATCAATAAAACAAAATATTAGTGAAACAAAATATTAGTAAAACAAAATATTAGTAAAACAAAATATTAGTAAAACAAAATATTAGTAAAACAAAATATCAGTAAAACAAAATATTAGTGAAACAAAATATTAGTAAAACAAAATATTAGTAAAACAAAATATTAGTAAAACAAAATATTAGTGAAACAAAATATTAGTAAAACAAAATATTAGTAAAACAAAATATTAGTAAATTTGCACCATATGAATTCATCAAAACGGAAAGTTTAAAAAGCTCACACCGTTCAGCTATTGAAATATATTTTTTAATAAAATTCCAAAAAGATCATATATTGGCCGTAAGTATTTCTTGCATTTCGTTTAAAATGCGCAATCGATTCTGCTAGACAAGTAATTTGTATTCTTTCCGACTGCGACTGAGTTTATATTAGACACCGCGTATTAAGCAATTCGGTAGTTGCGCGCGTAGCTAACGTCTTTTGCGGTTACGAACACGATCACATCGTCCGAAATGTGTCCGAACAGGTATACCTCCAAGTCGCAGTTATCTTTACCTAGTGTGAATCAGGTTTTCCTCCTAGAAAAAAAAAAAAAAAAAAAAATCTAGATTAATGAATGATAATGTAAACACGAAGAAACGAAACAGGACTAAATTTGTCGATATATCGAAGTTATTTTACTATTATTCAGTCTGAAAGGATTTTGTAACTGCAGCGAGAATGCGCGATAGCACATCAAAAAGAGTTCTAGCTAGCAGCATGACGTTATGAGAAGTATTTCAGAAAACGGGGTATTATCAACTTAAAATTATGTTAGCTAATTTTAATTTTAATCGTAACTTTGAAATCGAATTTTTCTGTTAATTTGAACGTTTTTCCCAAAGCGATGATAGAAGGCCCGACTACTTGGTTCTTTTGTACTCACCGTATCCAATTCAGAAAATAGTGCCGTACTTGAAAAAAAAAAAAAAAAAAAAAAAAGAAACTTAAAATATCAAACTGGAACCGGAAACCCCGATAGCGAGAAGAAGAAAAACTCTCTTTAACCACGTTTACTTTCCTACGATAAAATAAGCGTTTATATATTTAAGCAATGCCGGTAACGCCCGCGGAATTTGAACGTTCAATAAGATAATTTACTTTATCATCATTTCTAGGAAGGCAAGCTGTGTTGTGATCAAATCGGTTGCCGACATTTAATCCGTTTCCATATCTGTTGGCGGTATTGAAAAGAAGAACAAACAGGATGCACGGGTGAAGCGGAGGAATAAATCTTTTACGATATTACTACTGCGAAAGAAAATGGAACGAAGAAGTCATCGTCTGCGAATTATTTTTCGAGAAAATACCCGCTCCCCAGCTCGGCGTGTTCGATTACGAAAAATGATTTTCAATTCGGTTCGGAGCTTTTTCTTCTTAGGGAAACTTTTATTATACGACCGTTAGCGAACGTTAATTTCCTTCGTAATCCACTAGCTACATTATTTCCAATCTCTTTCTAAAACCAACCACGTCATCTATCAATTTGGCCACTCCAACTTCACTTCGTTAAATACATCGCCCGAGCGACTACGCTTTTCGAATTTCCTACTACTTCCCACCGGCAGCTGTTACGACAATAGTTTACTTTGAATGTTACCGCGACTGAGAATCTTCCGATGCGATGAATACGGCAAATCTTCTTCTCGAGTGCCCTATCAAATGGAAGGAATATTTAAAGCGAGAGCGGTTATATCAAAGTCTATATGTTGTCCCCTCAAAATATCTCTGTAGAACATAGAACGAATCGCTTTTCTTCTTCTTCTTCTTCTTCTTCTTGTCGTTTCGGCCAACTATGGACCACGTAATTTCTCATTCTTTTGGCCTTTATTTGCGTCCAATATTCCTTCATTCGTTTACTATGGTTCTTCTTTCTTTCCAGCGTCCATGATATGTACCTGTTCGTATTTTCGGTTTCTCTTTAAATTGCGTTCCTCCTATTAAATCTTTCAGATTGACCCGATTATGAATATGTTCAACTGTGATTTGCATTTCCGTCATATCCTGCTCTGTTTCTTTGAACCAATTCCATTTTGTTTTTTGATTTTGTACGTAAGAAAATATTCTGTTACTCAGTCTTGTGTTGTTCATTCTTATGATATGTCCGTAAAAACCAATTGTCCGTTTTCTAATTTTTTTCGTGTTACATTTTCATCGTTAGTGTTTGTGTCTTTTCCGGTAGATGTTATTTTCTTTAACTGGGTCAAAAATTTTCCTTCGAATCGCTTTCAGTTTATCACAACTCTGTCAGATGCTGAGGTAACATCGAAATAACGGCTAAAAATTGCACTTTTAACGGGTACGATGACTATCATCTCTTGCTTATTTATTTATTTATCTATTTGGGTACGTCAGCTGTTGACGTTAATCCAGCGCGACATTAACTTTTTGAACTTTTCAATGTGCGACAGAGACTAATCGGAGATTCGCTCCGAATAAAACCCCATTGGCTAATATGCTGTGCTGGCTAACTAAGCGAGCTCTATTTCCCACTGCCTCGTCTGCCTATTGATACATGCTTTCGAGAACCGTTAAAGTAGAAATTTTGTCGCTTAAATATTCTTAACGTAAAACAAGCTGAATAGATTTCTATTTCTTTTTCTTTTTTTTTGGTTTTAATTTGTATTTCAGTAAATTTAAACCATAGCACGGCAGCCTTGCTTTGATACGGACTTGAGTCGTTATTTCCAGATATAAAGCTAATCTGAAATTGAATATCAGTTGTATCAAAGAAGTCAGCGCAGGGGAAAGTAGAAAAAAACCGGCCCATAATATTCTCTTTCTTGTCGTCTAAAAGTAACATTGTTTTTTTTTTTTAACAACCCTTTACTGTTCCGTTTCCAAGCACATATTTTCATGTCGGTTAATCTTATATTCCTACATCTCAATTGTTCCATTTATAAAAACTTTCAATTTTTTTTTCCACACAGTTGTCAGCTACGCCGTGTTTTAAAAACACATCGTGGCGACACCGATCGACAACTGCAAATGTCTGTTACATAAGCGGATTATTTAATAACAGGATAGCTCCAGCATCTTCGGGCAAGAACACTAGGGTCGAAGAAAGGCAAAAAATATTGTTCTATGGAAGATTGTACGAACAATATATATATATATGCACGACTGGCTCTGAAAGAAGCAGATTATTTGTAGATAACAGAAGTACAACTAACAGTGAGAACAGCACTCTAGCACAATAAATATCATTGGAATTTGCGGCCTTACCTATCGAGGATAACAGTCTCCATGAAACGCACCAAGTTGCGGAAACAATTCCTAACTGAGAATGAAAAATCGTGTACAATGAGAAGCAGTTAACCGATTTTTTTGATCCGACGCACAAAACAATCGTTTCTTTTTTTTCCTTTTTTTCCTTTTTTTTTTTTTTGACCAAGCTTGAAAAGTATCCTCAACCTTCTTGCCTCTCCCGCGTCGTTCATAACTAATAATTAGAAATTAAAGTCCAAAATTAGCTCAAGTACCCGGGTTTCAAAATTAACCTTGTCCCTTATGTGTAAGTATTCAAATTACGAAACAAGTACACTATTCCATCGTTCGAAATTAACCTATCCGATCGGCTGTGCAGACACACGCATTCACACCTCGACCATCGATGGCGGATGATTTCACACACACACACACATACACACATACACGCGGGTTATTTTTATTTTTCAACGGTTATTTTTAAATGCTGCACCTAATGCAAAAACTATGTAAATAGGCAGACGAATGCATCATCCTCGAACGCAGGCCCGTGCCCAGAATTTTGGAAAGGGTGGAAGGGGGGGGGGGGGGGGGGGGATTTTCTTCGCATATTTATTTTATGAATAACAATATATTTTTCACTAATATTCGTACTATTAATAATTTCCATCATTTTGATTTACATAAATGAATTACCCCGTATACGAACATTAATAAAAATTACATATATGTTATTAATTACACACGTAATAGAAAATTTTGCATAAGATAATAATGAAGTACCTAAAAATATGAAGCATATTTTTTCTTTTTTCTTTTAAAGGTAGGTAAGAACATCCTAAAAAATCATCAATATTTATTTTAAATTTGTGATTTTTTTCAGATTTTTGTGTATTCATAATAACTATTTCAGTTCTCATGCCCCCCCCCCGTGGACACGGCCTTGCTCGAACGGTCTCTTCTTCTTTCATACGCTTCTCCATTACTGAAGATTAGCGATCCATCTGGCAATCTGTTCCCTTAATATGGTTCCTCGAAATAGATCCACTGTCCTGCTTCCAAGCCATCTTCGCAAATCCTTTATCCATGAATTATAATATGGTCTTCCTACCGATCTTTTTCCATCAATTCTTCCTTCTACAATAATCCGTAATAATTCGTACTTATCTCCACGCATCACGTGCCCAAAATATATAGCACTTTCCTTCTTTTAATAGTTGATAAAAGTTCGGCATTCTTTTTGTAGCGCTTCTTCACATTTTTTATCCACGGTATTCGCCACATTCTCCCATATAAATATATTTCAAGCGCCTGAATCTTCTTTCCTGTGCTAGAATCTAACAGCGCAACATTCTCATTCGAGTGTTCATATAGTTAAGTCTTATAAACAAATTTTTCATTTCCAAAAATTCACGTCTAGCTTCCGTGGATTTCTTTCTTATTACCGATACGATCGTTTAATAATGTGCTCAAAAATCTGATCGAGCTGACTTGTTTTCTATTTCATTGCCGTCAATTACCAATCGCAAATTGTTTTGGTTTTTTTGAAAAAAGCATTGTCTTGATTTCATTTAAAATTTTTTTAAAAATTCCGATAGAGGCGCTGCTATTTTAAATAGATTATATTTACTATCACCATCGCAAGCACACTTTTTTCAGGTTTCATCAGAATCGTCACCTCTAGCAGAATCATATAACCGTGTTTTTTCCGTTGTTCAATTGATTTCAGACACCACATTCGCCATTCAACAAATCTTATTTCATCTCCGCCGCTAACAGAAATTCCTCTTTCCGATATTTTCGCAACCGCCTAGTATTCACTCGCACATTCCTCCAGTATCAGCACCGCCGATATTGGAATTACAGAGGCAAATTCAATCTCGTCAAGCTGTTATTTATGTGAAAGATCCGATGGATCCACGGAACAGAAATTGCTTTATGTATGCCGTGCTGGCAAAGTAGGCTCACAAGCAGCATAGCATTTGCCAATTCAAGGTACTTGAACGTATTTACGGTTTTTCAGATCTGCATATGCCATTAACCGCGCTAGACGAAATTGAACCGCTCGGAAAACGAAACAAAATTGAACCGGGCAATGTAAACAGCGCTATATGTGCTGCTCAACAAGTGGTGCGCGCATTTCAAACAAATTCTAACACGCTAGATTAACAATCACACACAGAAATATCCCGTTTTGTGGGAAACGTTACTAATTTTCAGCTGGGTGAAGAAATTTACTGTAAACTTCATGCGAATGCAGCTGCGGAACGTGTGAAATATGTTTACTAATCATGTTCAGATGCGATAAATACGAATTATGACCAGCTCAATAGTGTGACCATGCAATATCTAATCGTTCTATAATTTCGTCAATCTCTTTGTACCAGTTGTTATTACATTACCAGATTGACGTATATTAATTATCGATCTTTGTTTTCGCTGAATTTTTTGTATAGCGCTGTGGTCGTTTATTTCACCGTCGAATTTTTTAATCGATTCTTTCATGGCGATTAATTAATATTCACCCGATCTTGCGTACTTACAAATTCAGACTGATATCCATACTAGATTAATAATATCTGTACTGAGTTTGTTCGTATTTATTTTTCAAAAATGCAGCATTAACTAATTAATTGGTTATCTTAAACTATCGATCTTCGTTTGAACTTCGTTCATAATTATTTCACGTAGAGAAGTTTAAAAATTACTGATCTAAGGTGAGGTCATATGCTTCAGCAACCGCGGCTACATTAATTATTCGCCCCCCTAAAATGTTGACACGATCGCCGGCTAAATTATTCTTTTCCATGAACGCATTCATAATGGCTGTTTTAAAATTATCAGAATATAGAAGAAATTTTATCTGTTTGTAAGATACAGCTTCAGACTTTGCATGATATATCATCGCGCTCACATATAATGAGCGTTTCCTTTGAAATTATAGTTACTATTAGGGAATTCAATAGTAGCTCCTTCAGCAATTCCACCTTCAGGCATACATTTTCCACTCTTATGAAGGAGTACAACTACAGTGAGTAAATATATTCTACCGGTACATAGATGATCAATCTAGGAATTTTCTAAACTAGGAAATTCAAGCCATTTACTTTACGTTGAAGTATACGTCACGGTAAGACGTATTTTTTTTTTTTTTTTTTTTTTTGTAATTCTTCCGAGTAAAAAGCATCAGGTAGCGCGGTTTACCAGTTCTATCTTTCAGCGTATGCGTCACGGAGAAGGTAGAATTCACTGTATTCATAGTAAACAATTCTCCAGTCGAATCAGGAGCTTTTTTTCCTTTCTCCTAATAAATGCTTTACACGAATACCCCCCTAACATCACCAATTTTAAAACTAATATAGAAACAATCGTTAGTTACACGCTTTCGCTGCTATATTCTGTACAACATTTTTCTCGACATACTTACCTATGTCCGCGCAGACCACAAATTTCACTGTACGATGTATTTTTGTATTATATTTTTGTGTCATCTCGAGCAATACAGACAACCAACGTTTATTTCGATTAGCGGTAAATTCTTTCCATAGGCAATTTTTCATCGTTCAATCAAACCTTTCAACAATACTCTAGCTTTAATTGGGGAGCATGTAAAGGTTTTTTTTTTTTTTTTGGCCCGAACAGATAATATTATATCGATTTAAAGCAGCTATCACTTGCGGATTATAAAGCTCTATGCCTTGATCCTTTTTTGATAATACTTAGGAGCATCAATACCTAGATAAAAAATTTTATCTGGCACTTCAGCAATTATCAAACCGTTTTTGTTTATTTAGAGGAACTGTCGAAACTTATTTAGAAAAAAAATCGTTTATTACAACTAAAATAAATTAATGTTCCCGGTTAAATCACGTGTATTGCCTCGTGTTAATTAAATCTGCCTGCCACAAATCGTTTAATCTTAAATCGTGTTCGATCCCTGTTTCCTTTTATAGGTCGATGAAGTTTATCATTTATGCTGCGCTGTAATAATTTCGATGCGAATGTGTGTTCTGCAGACATTAATACTAGTACTAATAATTAATAAGTAACTGAATGTATCCTTCTTCAGCCAACTACTGAATCTCGTTATCTACACCAGTATTTCCGCTTGATCAACTTTAAACACCTAGCTATTAATAATCTCATAAAATAACTGGAAATATCGACGATGTGTATAATACATTAAATTTTGCAGAAACTTATTACATAAATAAATATGAAAATAATATTGTTAATACCAATACTTCGTTTATAAATATTAACTTATAATATTTTTCAAAATTGATATATGCTTTTTATTGTTTTTACCGCTGTTTATATTTTTATATTTATAATTATTAGTCAACATTTTGTTACCGAAACTTTAAATTTTTACATATCGACTTTTTTTTATTCTCGACTTTATAATTATTTAAAATTAAAATGTATACGTTGCAGTTTGTTAATTTTTAATTTTGTAATACACCATGAACAACTGTGGTGTTCCCGAAACATGTCGATGTTAATTTTTAATATTTTCGGATAAAATCGAATTGTTCGGGAAAGGTATTATTTAGTTATCAATGTAGTACTCAGTAATTTACTTCTATATATTATTAGGTAAGCTCCGGAATATTTCAATAATTAATTAACGGTTTAATTTTATAAATTTTGATCAGCGGAATTATTGTTGACACAGATATTACATTATTATAGTATTTTTTTATACATTGTGCTTTGCGGTGGTTTTTATGATTATTTTGTAATATTTTTCTGTCGGGCCTCCTGGTAACAATTTAAAATTACCGTTCGATATAAATTGTAAAAATTCTATCGATGTATATTCCCGTTGTCTATGTCATCGCGATAGCCTAGTTGCTAGTTAGCTTCCGTTACGGAAATCTCGGGTTCGATCCCGGGCGACGACAGAAATTATACGAAGAATTAAATTAAAAGTACTCGCTAATAATCACGTGAAAGGCAATGGCATAAACATGCATTCCATCATATACGCTCTAGTTAGTACGCAGCAGACACATAGGAGGGACTGCACTTGTATATCGATAAATCAAATAATTACTAATCAGTTCCGAATGTAGTCTTGTATGTTGACATTCGTACTGCTTATAAACAATTGCCGTCAACACTATGCCTATGTCTGTACAACTAGAATGTACAAATAGGTAGTCACGACGCTCGGAATCGAAGAAATTCCGTTGTCTATTGTAATAGATACTGAGCTTTTATTGGCCACTCTTGCACAATACAGCTATAATTTTTTTTTTTTTCTTATATAATGAAATACAAGCGAAAAAATAAACATAAATAAATGAATAGCTATAAATAATAAATAAATAAATAAGATTAACGATAGCTGCTAAAATCTATCAAGATTCTCCCATCTTTTCCTAATATTGAAACTGTCGTTGCCTTTTAAATTTCACTTATCATCGCGTGTTCGGAATTCCTAAACATCTAAATCTGTTTTTACGCTGTACATATCCATTCTAGCTGATGATGGACCTAGGCCTGAAGACGTTCCTGAGAGGCTAATTTTAATATACATATATCGTTTCTATTTGTTTGCTATTTTCGTAGTTATATTTATTTCGATATTTCATCATTTTCTTAAGATTTTCACCCTTTTTGCTAGCTGCCCGCAGAGCACGAACGGAACCCGTGTCGAATAAAATAACACCGGTTACGTTAATTAAAAAGAAATACAATAAAAACAATAATACGGTCAATTGTTTTCAACATTAAACAAGCCGAGAGCGGAAAAAGGTGCTTGCAATGATGGGACAAGAATCGAACGAAGGAATAAATCGAAATTAGGAATGACAACAAAACGAACCGGCAGCGCCTTAACCTATATTTTGTTTTCTTTGTTAATACAACTGCGAATTCAGCACTGGATGAAGTGTTTAGCAGATAAAAGGGCAGTTAAGACCTCGGCCATTCATAAGTCAAGCAACAAAACGCTTCGCTTTCTAACGATATTATTGTCGCTTGTTTGTGCACACCGCCGCCGTTCTCTTCCTTAATAACATCATCAAGAATATCAAGCATGCTGCTGGAAATTGAAAGTGGGATAACTGCCGGACCAGATGGAGAGGGTCAAAACCGGGTTAAGTGACCATCGTCGTTTTTCCAGCATTCAAAGAAGATACTTCGGGCTCCAGAATGAAACGGAAAATACGGACGGCATGGAAGAACGGGCGAAGAAGGAAGCAAACGAGAGAGTGGAGCCGGAATGCGCTAAGAATGCTCTTTTGAACGAAGCGAAGCTTAACCCTATCTGTTCAGAAATTAACATCGGCCGCTGAACACTCGGACAGACGGCGAATACTTTAATCTGAAATCATTCAGCCAACTAACCTTTGTCCGCCATTTAATGTTACTCTTCAGCCACTAGCACGACCGTTACCCTCTGTTTGGTCATTACTTCGTTTTCTGTTTGCTTAAACCTTCGCCGGTATACACGCAGTGCTATTAGTTCTTTGTTCTTCGTAAATAATCTCGAAAGGAAATGGAAAAAGAAATTATTATTCCATCCGGAAACATACTACTTGATGAATCAGCGTTTATTTCCCTCCGAGTGCACGAAGACCGTTCCTTTTAAAGTCGTCTTCAAACGGAAAAATCAATCGGACAAATTCAATCGGAAGAGCAGGCTGAAAATTAAAGAATTTCGTTTCAGAAATTAAATACTCGAACTGGCCGAGTTTGCAGCAATGACAAAAAAGGTCGCAATATCCGGGGCAGTGCGATTGCAAAGCAGCAATTAGATTATTAAGCTTCACAGTTTTTATGTTTAACTGCTCGGCGTTAACAGAGTCGGCAGTTAAGAGTGTCTTTGCTAAAAACAAATACCATAACAAATCTCATAATCGGAGAACCGTTTATTTCATAGGATCAAACGTCCTAAATAAACTCTTCTTCCATCATGCTGCTCGATTCCGAGCGTCGTGAATCATCTATGCTACGATGACCGAATGCACTCATGCCATCTGTTTTGATCCGCCGCTGTTCGCAAGCATTCCTCTAGTCTTCTTCCTGTTATTTCCGGGATCTGATCGATATATCTATTTGGAGTTAGACCACGACCTTTCCCCGCATAATAATTTTTTTGAAGCGCATAACGTGTCCGAATAATTTTAAAATGCGACAATGGATTGTTGGTAACAGTCTTTCTTGTGCCTCGACTTCTAGAGTCTGGTCACTATAGACGTGTTTGCATCTCTGTCCATGAAATCCTTAGCATGCGACGCCAGCAAAACATCTCAAAAGCTTGTATTCTTTTTTTGCCTTCCAGGTTTATTGTCCATGTTTCGCACGCATATGAGGGAACATCAGCGCTTTGACTATCCTTTTCTTATTTAGATTAGAGATGTGTCTGCCTTTCCATATACGTGCTAAGCGCACCATTACCTTCCGGCCTCTTGCTAATCTACTCCTAATTTACACGTTACAGCCTCCTGTGTTCGATATAACTGCTGCTAGATAGATCAACTGATCTTTCACTTCGATTCCACAAAGTGTCTTTTTGGCGGTAGTTCATTACTTCTATCCACAATTATAATTTGACTTTTCTGTCTGTTTAAAGAAAGACCATTTTTCGCGCTTACTTTTTCAACTCTCTCAAACAGTTCATTTATTTCCTTGTATGAGAATGCTATTAAAACTAACAGCATAATATTTTTAAACTAACGGTATTATATATTTTTTTCCTTTTTTTTTCGTGCCATTTACTGCTGCATAATCCAGAGGCGCGGTGAGAATATAAGCTTGTATATTATTTATGAGGTTAGTAATGGAAAGTAAGTGAAGAAGTCGGTTTAGTGACATTGGATCATCTTGATGGAGAGCAGAGAAACTAACAGTATAATATTTTCAAACTAACAGCATAATATTTTTTCCTAATCATCGCGATAGCCTAGTTACTAGAGCACTTGACTTCCGTCACAGAAGTTTCGATCCCAGGCGATGGCAGAAATTACCAAATAGATACTTAAATTAACCGTTAATAAAATCATATAGAAAGCAATGTGGCAAACATACATACCACCGATATGCGCGCTAATTGATCTGTAGCAGACGGACACACACAGGAGGCAGCATCTGTGTGTCGACAAATCAAACAATCACAATATCAGTTTCAAGTGTAGTCTTTTGCGAGGTGTATACTAGCGTTACATACAACAATTTGTCTAGAACACTATGTCTATGTCTGTACAGCTGGAATGTGTGTAAATAGGTGGTCGCTTAAACTCAGAAACTGAACATGGCACTACAAAGAAGAAGAAGAAGAAAAGAATCTCCCATTAAAGTCGTACAAATGCGCAAAAAAAACTGACAAAGACATTTTTTGACACAAATACTTGAATAGTATTAACAAGTTTTCAGATATTACTTCATCGATCGATCGGTAAGACTTGCCCAGTCGAACGCGAAACACTCTGATCGAAGATTCTGTATATACCACTTACGGATCAACGCGTTATTCACATACGATAACTATACAGCATCCTAGAAAGAGAAACTAATTTTATTTTTGTTGTTTTTTTTTTTTATTTTTGTTTTTGTTTTTGTTTTTTTTTTTTTCAAAGTTGTAATAACATCATAAATAATAATATTCGAAATTACTCTTCAACTAGACGACACCTTTAAATTCTCAGAACTGGATTTTTCAAAAAGCTCATAAATTTACTAAAAGAAAAAAGAAAAAAAAGCGATTCCGATAAAAATTATTTTATTTTTGTCAAGTATAGTTTTTTGGTTTTTCGAAAAAACCTACACGACGCTTTTTTTGCAGAAGAACTCACTTTTCCCCCCTATTATTAGACCGCGAACTTCGAATTTTAAGGCTAGCCATATTTTTTCAAAAAGAACACTCATTTAGGCATTTATTTGTAAATCTGTTGTCGTTACAACAAACTATAGGAATGTAAAATTTGGAATGTGTTTTCTGGAATTCGATCACCGTAGATTTACAATACAATGCTACCCGCTGCAGCGAGAAATAATATTTTCAAAATATCGGAACGGGCGAGCGAATAAAAATAATTTCCACCGAGAGACTTTTTTAAAACATCGCATCTCACCCATTTCAATGTTTTTATCGAACATTTTTAGACGTTAAATACTCAGCTGTATTCTTTATTTTATTCGCTTTAACTTGATTTATTATTCGTTATCTGTTTGTAATTTAACTGACAGAGAGACTAACTGAAGTTGTCATAAATTACGAATTTTCATATAACGAAAAAAAAAAGTACATTTGTTTTCGGGTTGGGTTACGGTAAAAAAATAAATTACGCAAAACGTTAATGTAACATCAAATAAACGCAAATCGCTTTACTGCGCATATTTAAAAATACGAGTACATGTAAATAAAACATTAAAGAAACGCTTATAAAAAATAATTTAATTATGAAAGTCCCTCGCCAAACAAACTCGCTAAAATGTACAGTCGAAAAAATACATTTGGCCATTTTTTACACTTTATATTTCACATTCCTTGCTGCAACGGGTAACGCGGAGCTTTTAAAATAACTGTACAAAAGATAAAATCCTTTATAGCGACGTATTTTGAATTTTCCACATAAAAAATGCAGACTTATTACCGTTATTATAATTCTCCGATATTCTCTGTTACAATGAAAATTCCCTCTGCTTATAAAAATAATTTAATGCGCTAATTACATTCGTGAAGTCAGAAAAATTCGTTTATCATGTTGGTGACTTTACGGCACACATGGAAAAGTAACCCTAATTACAACAATCTACATTATTTTAGATTTTTCTTTAAACTGTTGCTTACTATGTAGTTTGTTGAATTTTCTTTAAATTTTCTTTTCATCTTAAAAGTTCCTTACTACAAAATACGAAATTTTTTGATGTTACAAAAAATTTTTCGACGATGAATTTTTAAAAGAACACGTTACAACAACCGAAACACACATTTTAAACATAAACATCGATATGTAAATAAAAAGCAACTTTCATTAGAGGAAAAATTTAGTCTGTATTATTAAAAATTGAGCCTTGGAGGTCCCGAGAAGTTCGAAAAAAAATTGTACATTTTTTCCCCAAAACTTGTTGCACGTCAATAGAAACAGTTTACTGTTTTGGAGGTTAACGAAATCATACTTTGATTCAAGCAAGCTCGAAATTTGCAGAAAATTCAAAAGAAAATAGTACGGTTCTTTAGCAGCGGGAAATATTATAGTTACAAATTTAAAGCAACTCGTAACTAAGAAATTTCTTTGGTTAAGCGTAGACAAATTTTCAGCTTCAAAATTAGGCCCTCGGGGACATACTCGGAAATTTGAAAAAAAAATCTTTTTTTTTTTTTTTTGTGTCCAAGTGGGTCGTATATTGATCGAAAGTTAGCTATTTGGAGTCAACAAAACCATATTTTATTAAAACTTTTAAAGTTTTCGAACAATTCGGAAAACTGCGATAATTAATGTATCCCCCTTTGGGACCGTGTATTATATTAAAAAATTTTTAAGCCACTCTAGAAGTAAATATATACTTTACGACAATATTGCGTGAATACAACTTCAAAACTGAAAATAATTATTTTCAATTTAGCGTCATTGTAAATGTGAATTATGATAATCCTTAACCGAACACACGAAATTCTCCGAACAAAAAAATACCATGCTTGACTGACCTCGTTTAATGTGAAAAACACTTAACTATGAATAAATTAGTTGTATATTTCAACATTTGTGTGAATTTCAACTTCGAAGAAAAAAAATCAGATCAACGATGTTACTTCTGATTGCTACACTCTTCGATTTTTAATAAAAGTTTTTCTTTTCCTTTGGGTTGAAATACTTTGAAAGACAAAAAAATGTTGACGCCTCTCTTCAATAATCTCTCTACAATGATATTTCTGAAATACCATTCCAGCGAGAGATTTCGGTTTTATATACTTACAAATCGAAGGCGAATATTTATTTTATCGAAATAATAAAAGCGATAATTTTCACATTCTTCATTACGTAATTTGGAACAATACTATAAAATGTTCAATATCGTTGTACGAAATAGCTATTCATGGCTATATGTAAACTAGGAGATCCATTAAAACTTCAACGCGACATTATAAAAAGAATACCAATAGTCCTCCCGCCACGGAGCCAGTTCAAACCTGATGTTTGTTTAGACCCAAACCACGAGATACTAGAGATCTTACGAAAGGTATTACACCGAATGCCAGATTAAATGTTACACAGATACATCCAAAACAGAATCATATGAAGGCGAAGCTTATTCCGTCCAAAACAAAATCCAGTCCTTCAACCTTCCGTCCATGCTGTCAGTCCTTTCAGCTGAGCTAGTGGTTTTGCTTCAGTGTCTACTCCAGATCGCTGATCTTCCGTCTAATTGTAGGTACAATGTAATTTTTGTCAGACTCATCGTTGGTTTTAAAACATATAGAGGGCTTTAAACTCCAAAGTAGCAATTGTTGACCATATCTTGTTTTCCATACTGCAGTTATGTAATCTTAATACCAAAATTCTAGAGCACTTGACTTCCGTTACGGAGGTCACGGGTTCGATCCCGAGCGACGACAGAACTTATTACTTGAATTAAATAAATAATCGCTAATAATCACGTGGAAGGCAATGGAAAACCACCATGTATACCATCATATGCGCGCTAGGTCAGTACACAGCAGACATAAATAGGACCGCACTTGTATATGCCGATATAAATCAAACGATTATTAATCAGTTGCGAATGAAATCTTACGCGTGTACACTCGCGTTGCATATAACAATTGCCTAGTACACTATGCCTGTGTCTGTACAGCTGAGATGTACGAATAGGTAGTCGCCGGCGCCCAGGAATTAAGTATGGCACTATAAAGAAGATTCTAATACCATAATTACCTTTGTTTGGATTCCAAGCAATCAAAGTATTTCTTCCCATGACGCTGTTTGCCGTGCGACTCGATGCTCATCGCTGACTTGCTTGCCAATAACTATAGGAATGTATTACGTACAGTACTCTATTCAGAATATTTTAAGCTGGTCATTTCATGCGTGACAAAGTATTCTAGAAACGCCAAAAAAGACCACTCAGCGTGGCCCAAACTCATTGACAAATCCTGCTTACCAAGATTGGAAACAGCTGTAAACAGAGTATATCTTGGACATACTCTTACCACGCATTCGTACTTACTCGGCAATCAGCTACCACCAGTATGCGACGTATGTCATGCTCCGCTAACAGTCCATCATATTGTCCCCTGCTTGTCAAAAGTATGCTCAACATCGTTATCCCAGATGTTTACAACCTGAAAGGCCTTACAGACTTTCTTATTAAAATTAAGATTATTCATAGTATTTAGCAATAAGCATTCAATCCCTTCCTGTTAAAGTTAAGATCATTGGTCATATTTAGTAATTAACGTTTAATTAAGCATCGAGTAATAGCCACAAGGCATTAAATACTTGTTAAAAAAAAAAACAAAAAAAAAAAAACTAGGAGGTAATAGACTATAAATTAAATGCTTTATAACCGTTTATACTGATAAAAAAGTGTACGTGATTATATCTTCTAGTTTCTAGTAGATTACGATGTAATTTCTAAAATTTGTTTTTTTTTGTTTTTTTTTTTTTTTTGCTTTTCACACATTTCACTTCTATTTCACTTCTACCATTATTTATCATGTATCCTATTTTTTGTTTTTAATTCAGGAACGTTTTAACAATAAGTGATTAACAATAAAAATTGTACCCTAAACTTCAGTAATCTAAATTATGCATTTCTATGTAAAAATGTGGTGTTTTAGTTTAAAACTCTTATTTTAATGAAATATGTTATATAGGGAGATAAAAAGTAAGGGTTACAATGTAGATGCGCATGCAACGGTGAATTTATGTAGGGTAGACTGGGCCAAAAAAATGGGCCATTTTTTTTTTTTGAAAGATATATCGAGATATCATTCAAAATGACAAAAAAAAAATTTCGTGAAAATTTGAGCCTTCAATATTAATTTAAAGAGGTCTATAGCATCGCTATTTTTAATTTTTATTCATGATTTGATGTTTTACATTAGAACTGCCAAAACATTGAAATGAAAAAATTCATTTTAGCTTATTCTCCTCATATAAAATTGAATTCCCTCCAGAAAAAGGTCTGATTGAAAATTTTCGTCAGACAAGCCGTTTCCGAGTAATTAAGCTTAATAAATCGATAAGTTATTTCGATTTGACTTTATTACTTTAGAATTTTGTAACTAATGAATCAATGAATATCTAAAACAATAACATGACACAGATTCTTGAAGGAAATTTAATGTTCTACAAAAAAGATTTCTTAATATTTTTGCCTAAATTTACTTCTTCAAAAGTTATTATTCACGATTAAAATCAAAGAAAAAATTGAAAATAAATTTATATTGTATTATGAAATTTAGATATTTTTGTAATAATATTGTTAGAATAATGATAAATATTGAGAGATTTTTGCTGAGAATAATGATGATCAAAAAAGTCAATTTGTTCCGTTCAGTCAAAAAAAAATTGAGTTAAAAACGAAAAACTTAAGATTTCAATTTTTTCTTCGATTTTAATCGTGAATAACTTTTGAAGAAGTAAATTTAGGCAAAAATATTAGGAGACCAATGATCTACTGATTTGTGTTCACATGACGGTCTAATATTCTACTTTCTAATGATAGCTGTTGTTTAATTAAGCCTGTTATTGATGCTCTACACAATTTATTATGATGTTATCTTAGAGCTAGAGATGTGCTCGGCAACTGATGCAACTTCGCCTGAGCAGTTCTTCAAATGAGCAGTGATGTTTTACTACTCCACCGGAGCAATTGCTCCGAAACAAAATTGACAACCGACATGCGAAACGTTTGATTAATAGATAATGAAGATTAGTACTTTTTTTACATAATTATAGGCAAAAAAAAAACTATTAATAGCAGCTGTAAACATGTTCAAAAAGTACAGGAAAAATATTATATCGTTCATCATCATCATTATATCCTCAACCATTTGGTTGGTGGACAACCTATTCGTACATTTTAGATGTACCGATATAGGTTGTATGCTAAGCAATTATTATATATGCAACGCAGGTGTACACACGCAAGACTACATTCGGAACTGATAGTAGCCGCTTGTTATCGCGCTACCAGTGCAGTCCCGTGTGGGTCTGCTGTGTACTGACCTAGCGCGCATATGATGTTGAACGTGGTGTGGTTTGCTATTGCCTTCCACGTGATTACTAGCGATTATTTATTTATTTATTTATTTAATTCTTGTAATAAGTTCGTCATCGCTCGGGATCGAACCCGTGACCGCCATATCGGAAGTCAAGCGCTCTAGCAACTAGGCTATCGCGACGACATATATATATATGTATATATTATTTAATTCTCAGAAAATAATATGAAACATGATTATGAAGGATTTTGTGTGATAGAAAAAAAAACACCAGCAACGGCGCATATTTCGTCTGGCCAAGTGCTTTGATGTGTTTGTGCGTGTATAGTGTGTTCCGAATGAGTAGAAGCACTGGAACAATCAAGAGAAGGGACAAACCGTTTTCACACTCGTTGCTCTGAAGCAGTAGTCGGAGCAATTGCTGGAGCAGCGAACAGTGTTTTTTTGATCACTGCTACGAATAACAACTGTTCATTTGTCAGAGCAGAGACAAAATAGCAGCGCTGCGATTTTCGGGCCATCACTAGTTAGAGCTGTCATACATAAACAACTCGTCAAATACGCGTACAGCTATGCGCGCTCAATGAAAAAACAAACCTGTTAATGGAGATTTTTCATCCTTTTGCCAATTCTCTTTATGAATATTTTAAAACTTCACTCAACAAACAGACACAAATATCTGGGCAGAAGTAATTTGAATGAAAATTACAATTTTTAACTAAAATGTAGTACTTTGCATCGAACAGCTAATTTAATGTTGAAAACGACGTTTCTTATCTAGCCTGCATCTTTTTAGCTGAAAATAGCACAAGAATGATGTTGAAAACTAGTTCTCATTGAACTCCTCCAATGTCTCGTGGAAACAGGCCCGTGCCCAGAATTTTGGAAAAATTTTCTTCACATATTTATTTTATAAATAACAATACATTTTTCACTAATATTCGTACTATTAATAATTTCCATCATTTTTCGATTTATATGTATTAATAATTTTCATAAATGAATTACCCCGTATAAACATTAATAAAAGTTACATATGTTATTAATTATACTCGTAATAAAAAATTTTGCATAAAATATTAATGAAGTACCTAAAAATATGCAGGATATTTTTTCTTTTTTCTTTTAAGGTTAAGTAAGAAACCATAAAAAATCATCAATATTTATTTTAAATTTCTGATTTTTTTCAGATTTTTGTTTATTTATAATAACTATTTCAGTTCTCATTGGGGGGGGGGGTTAACCCTCCCCCGTGGACACGGCCTTGAGTGGAAAATACACATTTTTTCAAAAAAACATACTGGTATAGTCCCTCAAGAAGTCTGTCATTGCTCATTATATTCTGCATACAAACCTATCTATGTGCGCATTGAAGATTGATGTCAGCGGCCACGTATTTTTCTGGTTCTTCCATTATAATCCGACCAGTTTAGTATTAGACGACAATGTCTTCAATGTATTGAACAAAGGCTTGCATTTTGTAATTGCTTCATAAACGGTTCCTATCGGAGAAATTATCAGCAGCAGTGAATACGGGCTCGCGAAAGAATAAACAACGAGAGACTGACCAAATCGCCAGGCAAGAGTGCGCAGTATTATTATTTTTTTTGTACCACTGCTTTATGTAGGCATTCTCGCGAAATAAGTTGGTCTCGTCCCCCGCGCCGGTCGATCAAATTGGGAGATGCATTTTATACCGACTACCAAGTTTTTATTATTGTTATTTCGTAATAATTTCTTGTCGTCGCCTGGGATCGACTTCACAAGACCTCCATCATAGAAGTCAAGCGCTCTAGCAACTGAGCTATCGAGGCGAAAACAGAGTACCGAATCTAAACCTCTCACGTTGAGAAAGAGAAGCATTAGGCTGATTTAAAAAAAAAAAAACCCAAAACAATAACGTTGTAGTTTTAAGAGCAGGCAAACGAAATGCTGCTATGAAAACTGATGAATGTAAAATAAGACATTAGAGAACTAACATGTGACGAAGAGTACTCTGAAATAAATAAGAACCGCTTGCAGAGTACCAAATGAAACAGAGAAATTAATAGATTCGAATTCAGATTGAAAAACAAAAAGAATCTCTCACTTCCTCTGTAGTTACAATGCCAAAAATATATATGGTCTGCCCATGGGCGCCGCCAGCGGGGGGCAAGGGGGGCAGCTGCCCCCCCGGGAGCCTTGAAAATTTTCAATCAACTGGCTATAATGAGTATTCATAGGCGCGTAATCGTGAATAATTTGCCAGAAACCCACGAAAATTATGTTTTAATTAAGATTTTATTCTTGTTTAATAAAATATTAAGCCTTTACAACTTATAAATTTTATTTTTTCTATAACTCATATCCTGTTTCTATCATCTTGCCCCCCCCCCGTCCCATCGGCTGGCGACGCCCTTGGGTCTGTCCGAAGTATACGAAAAACCGGTTGTCTAACAAAACCGATAATCTACTCGGTCAATAGAGTCCATCGTGTTTCATAGGATAAATTACTGCGAAATTAAAGAATTTCGTAGGGAGTAACACAGAGAGCACCATAGTTTGAGCACGGCTGAGTTTGTAGAGAAATTAAAAACAATAACAGTATAAAGATAAGTGACCTATCAGTCAGCTTCGACGTTTTATCTTCACTTACAAATTTTTTTCCCCATTAACAAAAACGATTGTTGAATTAATAAGAAATACTCTAACAGATTAACTATGAAACCGATCGAAATTGTGAGTATGAATGTGTTTACGTTTAACGGAAATGGTTAACAAAAACGTGACAATCACCGATTTAAAAGTTTAGAAAAGAAAATTGTCAATAAGTGGATACGATTTAAGGGTATGATTACGTAAGTGATAGGTTTGTAGTTTGACAACATGGATCGGAAAAATAGCAGAATTCCTCGTAGATTTGAATAGCTTTCACCAGAAAAGAGAAAATTCGCTATGCAAGCGGAAAAGAATGGCACTTTGGCGTTTCTTCATGAGCCGGTTAAAAAGAATAATACTGGATGCGTATTTATACTCGGTGCTTCGTAAACCAACCAGTACCGATAAATATTTGCGCTAAAAGAATTTCATCACTGTCGGAAGTATGGTGCTTTTAGAACATTGATGAGAAAGACAAAAAAAAAAAATGCACGATAAAGGAAAACGGATTGAGGTAGAGATGACGAATACGAAAAACGCGATGGTAGAAAATGGATATCGAAAAGATGAAGCGCTAGAATCGGTAAATAAATTTCGAAAAGGAAAAATAAGAAAATAGAAAGGATAAGTTCACGGCATATATTAAAAGTGTTGCGGGAAGAATTTCGCGGGTTTCGAGAAAACCCGGAGTTCGCGCAGCATTTGGAGTCAACAGAAAAATTGACTTTTTTAAGAAATAACAAAGATGAAACATCATAATAAAATTGCGTGTATTCGTGCGCGGTATAAGTTACATAGGACAAACATGTACGTTTTGAAGAAGCCGAAGCAAACTACCGACGCAAACGAGCGGGAAAATCATCGGTAGCTGAAGAACATAACGAACACAATCCGAAATAAAGTTTCACCGCGTTAAAAAGATTAGCCGATTATTCGAAAAGGCGGTAAACGTTTACTCAGAGATGCAACTGAAATCGAAAAGTATCGAAATTTTAACAAACGACGACGACCTGAAAATTGATTAACGGCGTCATAGTCAAGTGAAACGAGCAATATTAACTAATTAGCAGCTGATAATCCATGTTTGACTGTTTAAGTCCTCTTCTGGCTTTCCATTGCAACTCTCATTTTGCTCGGATGTAGAATAAAGTTATTCGAAACGTGTAAGTAGAAGAAAATTTCGATGTGCTCTTTAAAACTTTAGTTTTGCGGACAATGAAATAATGTTCAAACTTGCTAATATTTTCTAACTAACCGAAAAAACATTGCAAGTTAAAAACATTGCAAGTTAAAAACATTGCAAGTTAAAAGCATTGCAAAACAGTGGAAGAAATTCATAAAATCAAAAATAAGTTAACATGTTTTAATAGATGAAAAAACCAGGACGAAATATAGAGCATTTGAAAAAACGCAAATCAAATACCGACAGTAAATACGTAAAACGGTTTACCTACAGTAGTAGTGTGTCAAGAGAAAACTATATTGAATGAAAAATATTTTCAAGAAGTGGAATCAGAAGTTTAGCGGAATTCTCGGATGCCATCACAAACTCGACGGTGCACTGTCAACAGTGCTTACAATGAGCACTAAACACGAAACTCTTTTAAAGCACAGTGCCGAACTCTATCTAGCTCGAGCACCACTGGCCAAATGTACGCATTATAAAAGAAATACATCTACTTACTAAAGCTCGAGTGACTTTAGCACAACAAACAGAAGAACGGGAAAAGTTTGTTTGGAACAAAATTTTGCCACAGTTCACCGCAAATAAACGTTCAATTTCCATACAAGACATAGCTAGATGCACGCTATCTCTTCAGGAGGGCTTTTTCCTAGAAATTGTATCAGTAGACCCCTCCCGATGAAAAAAAAAAGAAAAAAAAACTTACTTGTAACACAAAGTATTACAACATCCGTACACTTATTTAATTCGACAACTGTTTCTCAGTACCAAATTGATTTAACATGCTCGTATATACACGCAGATTATATACATATATGTACGTATATGTGTAATTTTGAATGGCTACTGATTGTAATATAAACACGCGATTACTTAGTCTGTAAACCGTATCGACGGAATTATCATTGAATACACATAATGCTGTTGTTGTTGAGATGCAGTAAACTTGATGTTTCGGAAATTACCTACAGTTCATGTTTAACGGTATTATTCATATTCTTGCATAAAACTTGAATAACTCCACTTCCGTTCGGAATTGTTTCCTTTAACAAACTCACTTTGAACTATTCTTTCTTTGATTATCTGAAATGTATTTGTTTTCATAAACTGTCCAGTTGTCAGGCACGCTTCAATCACAACTGCACACAATACCACAATCGCCACTATTCTTCAAAATTTTCTGCTTACGATCCTCCGTTGTTGTACCGAATTGTATACTACCGAGTGTTGTGATTTCTTCTGATAAACTAGACAATTTCGAATTCAATGGGGCAAGTTTAGAGAAATGTCCGTTGGACGGGGTGGTCTGAAAGACTACACATCATCAACATTGACAACCTTTTTCCAGATGGTCATCCACCGTTTTGAACTGTGTATCGAGACTTGTTTTTTTTGTTTTTTTTCACACGTTTGTGAAGCTCCTTCTTACATCATTCACCGAACGATCGAGTTACCGCTTTGTAACAACGTTCTTTCGATCGAAGCTGCCGCTGGCATATATTAGCACGTTTACCCAGCACGCTTTCATAACCAATCTATATGTTGACACTTTGCTAAGAGCATCTTTTAGCAGAATCCGCCGGATGCGACGAGGACGACGGCTTTTGTAAATATTTACGCATCACCGCTTCGTCACCTTGTAACTGGTTAATCGATGTACATTAATGGGTAGTGATCGTTTACCTCGGACATTATAATTACCGTTCGATTTTGAATGCAACGATGGCAGCTGGTTTTACAATACTAACAGCGGCTCCTTTCATGGCATACTTCCCATTTGGTCTCGTAATTAGCGTTTTTGACTTAAGAATTCTCTGAACTATATATATATATATATATATATATATATATACATATATCAGAAGATTCTATGTGTCATTAAACGGGAAGAACAGCGCATGAAGGAGACTAAAAAACAGACTACCTCGAGGAAGTGTTTTAGCTCCAACCCTATTCAATATTTATACCAACGACCAGCCAATTGGGAAGGACACCAAGCCTTTCATATAAGCAGATTATTACGCAGTAGCGGCCCAATATGAGACCTTTGAAGAAGTTGAGAACAAATTAAACAAAGCAATCAGAAGCATGAACTTATACTACCTCGCTAATCAGCTGAATTCAAATCCAGCTAAAACCGAAACAACCGTCTTTCACCTCAGAAATCGAAATGAAAATCGACAATTACAACTTCAATGGAGCGGGACTAAACTGAGTCACAATGACTACCCTCAGTATCTGGGTGTTATATTTGACAGGTCTCTTACTTTTAAACGTCATTGCGAGACAACAAAAGCGAAAATTACGTCAAGAACAAGTATCATTCGGAAACTAGTAAAATGTAGCTGAGGAGCCAAACACTAAATGTATTAAGAACGTCATCCCTTGCACTCTGCTACTTTGTTGGAGAATATGCGTGCCCGGTTTGTAGTCGATCTGTTCACGCAAAAAAAGGTGCATATAATGCTCTTAACGAAGTATACAGAATAATCACCGGCTGCTTAAAACCAACAGCGGTTGGGAGACTATATGAACTAAGTGGCATAGCACCACCTGATATCAGAAGAATAGTAGCAGAAAAAAAAGAAAAATGGAAATATGGCCATGACAATCGCCAACCCCTACATGGATACAAAAAGCTAGCTGAAAGCCGTCTAAAACCCCGCCGTAGCTTTCTAGCTACAGTGGAGAACCTCGGAAACGAAGATCACACTGAAAGGCTTCGGATGTGGAGTGCACGCACAAAAGAGAACCCAAAAGAATCTCTTCCACAAGGCGCCCGTCCTGAACTACATATATACAATGGAGAATACTAAACAGATTACGTAGCGGTACAGCTGGAACGAGACATAATTTAGTAAAATGGAGTTTGACAGTTAACGTTCAGTGCGATTGTGGCGAATCGCAGGATGATAAGCACATATTTAACTGTAAATTATTTAGAACTTTTTGAAAGAAAGAAGCTAGATCAGCATATTGACGAGGAAACTGTCATGTTTCTAAAATTATGGACGAGCATTTAAACCGACCCGATACGCTATAATAATAACGAATTATTTCGATGTAATTCTTCAATTCGGTAAATTAGAATGTCCTTTTTGAATAAATTATTATTGTTAAACTCACGGTTTGCATTACCAGTTTATATATATATGTTTGTTTGTTTTTTTAACGCTTATAAGAAATTAACATAATGCATAATTTTTCAGAACGTTAAGCATGGACAGGGCCGTGGAAGGAGTAAATGAGGTCTGCCGCCTCGTTTGAGAATTTCAAAAGGAAAAAGTAACGAAAAGCCGATGAAAAATAAAGTCGGTTTCATTTGGTAATAGAATTTGTACGGCGCAGAAATATTTGAAGAAAATCCATTTTTTTCAAATAATTCCTATAAATAATAACAAAACGCGAATATTGATTTTCGATAGAAATGAAATTATTCGTAATTAATTATAGCACCGTTGATGTTTAATGCTTTCATTATAAATTTTATGCTGAAAATTCTTTCGAAATTAATCTGAAATTAATTTAAAAAAACAATTTTCCCGTTTTTTAATGAGCGGCGCAGAGTTTTCTTTAATTAAAATATCTCTTTCAATTTATGCCTTCACCACTGGGATAAAATCCTACGGGCGCTCGTGCTTACAAGTAAATAGTTGCAGTTATAAAGATTGAACAAACTTGTTAGACACTTAAGTACACATTAACTTTAAACCCTTTACCAGAACAAACTTCTCGATATAATATCTCACCGCTAAATAATGAGATCAATGTTTGTAAACTTCGCTCTTCCAGCAAAAACATAAACTTGATCGATTTTTAACTTGCGAAACGGAAATGAAAAACTTTATCGAACTTCGATAAATTTAATAAATTTTAGCGGTGCGAAACATAATAGCTATTTATTCTGCAAACGGAAATATTACAATGTGTTCTAATTATATTTTTTTTCGCAAATGGTTTAAACGGTAAACTTGTAAAATAATTTCATATTATGACATTTATTTAATCATAAATTGTAACGAAATATTACTGCCTCGCAGCAGTTTTTTATTATCATTATTTCCATGTACATAATTAAACATTAAAATCCCCCGCCCCCCCCTTACAAATGTAGAACACTCTTTAATTTAATTTTTTAATTACATCAGACACGGTGGCCACTAATAGAGAATAGTTATAACAAAGAAATATTTGATTTCATAAATGTGTAAAATTTATATCTATCAAATCTGTGTTAGCCGTATCTAGAAAGTGTATTACTTACTGCGAAACAAAACGGGTAAAATTCGATTTTTACATTTGAAAGTATTAATTATATCAAACAGAGTTCTCTTTTAACAAATACGACAATATTTACGAAAAAAGTATCTTTTTAAGTGAATTTTAAATTAACAAACGAACTAGTTCAGTAATTTAGAATTCATTTGTTTATGTCGTCACGTAAGCGTAATACAAAATGCGTATGCCGAGCTTAATGACGTTTTTTCAAGTTCGTGTTATGTAGGTTTGCAACACTGTGTTTTATATCAACATTTTTAAATATTAATACTCGTTTCATTTTAAAGTTAACAGTAGATATTTTCATGTTATTCAGCGCGGACATATTTATTCGTGTTAGTTTTATCACGTGTGTTGTGCGTTCTTATATTTCTGTTCGAATATTTATCGAAGTTTGCGTCTCGTTCGTATACGCGAACTCGGCTCACTGATATTCGTCTGCGCGACGTGTCGCGTACTCGTTATCAGTTTTGCCTTCCTCCGCTGCAGAAGACATGATACATCCGCCGAAACTCCGTCTCGGCAACGAAAAAGCCAAATCTACTGATAAGGCTCTTGTTCAGCCTAAACAGAAATCTAATCAAACCACACCCGTTCCACCGCACTCCGATTCAGTCAGCGACTATCAAGTACCGATGGACACTGACGGTAGCATCTGCGAAGTAAAATCTATACATTCCGGTTCACACACACAAATGATACCAGGTAACAACTTTTCAATTAATAATAACTGCGCCGCCGATTCATATCAACAACAACGCTCTAATAATGATAGTAATATTCTTAGCGAAGTAAATACGACCAATTCCGATGTGCTAATTCAAACAAAAGATAGTCTCTTACAAAATACAATGCCGATATCTAAAAATAATAAAAACGATTCCGCAAAAGTACCCCCAATTAAAATTATCCGAGATACAACATTATCAAATACGCCGGAATGGCAAGTTGTTAGCTATCATAAAGACAATAAAAAAAGACAAAGGGAAATAAATCCGTGCTCGCCCGAACCCGATCAAAAAGTTAAAATTATAACAAAAAATAGATTCTCTCTGCTGCAAACGGAACACTGCGGTGATGGAGAAAACTCCCCTACCAACAGTCAAGTATTAAATGAACCCAAGAAAGAAATGAAACCTCCACCAATATTTATTCCAAGTGTAAACAACTTTCAAAAGTTGAAAGAAAAAATTGAAGAAAGTTTACCCTCTGATTCCTTCAGCTATAAAACTATTAATGGCAATGGTCTAATTAAAATGACCGCTAAAGGCCCCCAAGACTATAGAGATATAGTTAAAATATTAATTAAGGAAAATGCAGCGTTTCATACATATCAATTAAAAGAAGAACGACCATTTAAAGTTGTATTAAAAAATATTCACCCGTCAGTACCAATCGAGGATATAAAAGCTTCTTTGGCCGAAAAGGGACATCAAGTAAGAAATATAGCAAACATTAAACACAGATTATACAAACATCCACTGCCGCTATTTTTCATAGATATCGAACCTAGCAGTAATAACAAAGATATATACAATATTAAGTACTTATTAAACGCCCGGGTTCGATTTGAACAACCTAGGAAAAAAAGCACTATAGTTCAATGTATGAGATGCCAGTTATATGGCCATACAAAAGCGTACTGTACGAGACCATTTAGATGTGTCAAATGCGGACAAGGACATGAAACATCCAAATGCGATAAAGATAAAGGCACGGATGCTTCCTGCGCTCTTTGCAATGGAAAACATACATCAAATTATAAGGGATGTGCTGTTTATCAAGAAATATTAAACAGGAGGAATAAAGCACAAAAGGTAAACAATTTAACACAACATAATACGCAAATAAAACAAATAACCCAAGGGGGTGTTCCATATAACGAAAGAGATTTTCCTCAAATTAATAAAAACTCACTGAACGGAAATGCAAGTAATTCTAATCCTACTTACGCCCAAGTTTTAAATGAAAATAAAATAAGTAGTAATCCGCATCATATTTATCATGATAATACTTCAAATACCGAGGTCATTTTAAACAAATTCGTGAAAGAAATTAAGGATGTATTCATCCAGATGCTAAATCAACAAAATAATATGATAAATGGACTAATACAAACAGTCATGTCTGTCTTAATAAACAAAAAATGAACTTTTTAAAAATTGTTACTTGGAATGCTAATGGCATTCTGCAACGCAAAGCAGAAATAGAATTATATTTGAATCAAGAAAAAATAGATATATTATTAATATCGGAGTCCCATATTACAGATGTAAGTTACTTTCATATTAATGGCTACTCGTTTTATAATACCCCCCATCCAGATGGTACGGCCCATGGAGGATCAGCTATAATAATTAAAAACAATATAGCACATCATGAAATTGTAAAATATCAAGAAAACTATCTTCAGGCAACCAGTATAAAAGTTCAGTGCGTAAATAAAAACATAGTAATGTCTGCGGTGTACTGCCCACCTAAACACAAAATTCTTCATCATCAGTTCAACTCTTTCTTACGTACTCTTGGTAATACATATATAGTTGGAGGCGACTATAATGCTAAAAACACGTACTGGGGGTCGAGGCTGATTACATCTAGAGGCAGAGAACTCAAGAAATCATTGGATTCTAACGGATGCAGCATCACAACGAGTGGATCGCCAACATACTGGCCTACCGATAGAGAAAAAATTCCTGACTTACTAGATTTTTTCATAGTCAAGGGACTAGCTTCAAACCACATACTAACAAAATCAGAGTTTGGTCTTTCATCTGATCATTCCCCAGTGATTCTTATAATAAGCAATACTGTTATAACTAAAAAAACCAAACCAAAACTTCATAGTAAACACACAGATTGGGAAATGTTCCGAGAGGAAGTCGAAGAAAATAACACACTACGCGTATCAATCCGGAATAAACTTGACATAGAAAACGTATTACAGCAATTTATTAAAACCATTCAAGAAGCGGCTTGGAACAACACACCGCAAATTAGAACAACTTCACCAGTTATTTGTTATCCAACACAAATCCTGAACGAAGTAAAATATAAGCGTAAATTAAGAATAAGGTGGCAAATAAGCAGCCATCCAGGAGATAAGAGGAAATTGAATAAACAAGTAAAAAAGGTTAAACAATTACTTCAAAAGCTAAAAAATGATACTTTCAATCAATATGTATCTTCCTTATCTCCTATTGATAATGAGTACTCATTATGGAAAGCAACGAGAAGTTTAAAGAGACCAAAAAATCCAGTCCACCCTATTAGGAAATGTGATGGCAGCTGGGCTCACAGTGATAAAGAAAAAGCGGAAGAATTCGCTAAACACCTTGCCAACGTCTTTACTCCAAATCCTGGAGATGATACACTACCTACGAATGAAAATAACTTTAATGTCTATCCTCCTATCAAGCCAGCATCACCAGGGGAGATTAAGGCTGCAATTAAAACTATGAACCCCAAAAAAGCGCCAGGCTACGATCTAATAACCGCTAAGATCTTAAATGAGTTACCGCGCAAAGGGTTACTGCTATTAACATATATATTCAACGCTATGCTAAGATTAACCTACTACCCTGCGCAATTAAAATTTTCGCAAATAGTAGTAATACCGAAGCCTAATAAACCACCTACAGAGGTTGCCTCATACAGGCCTATCTCATTAATATCAGTGATATCGAAATTATATGAAACCCTGTTATTAAAAAGAGTACTTCCTTTAGTTAATGAATATCAAATAGTACCATTTCATCAGTACGGATTTAGAGCTAAACACTCTACAGTCCAACAAGTACATAGAGTGGTACAACAGATTGAATCTGATTTAGAGGAGAAAAGGATTTGCGATGCCATATTTCTGGATGTAAGTCAGGCTTTTGACAAAGTATGGCATAACGGTTTATTGTATAAAATAAAAAAAAGTTTTCCAAATCACTATTACGAGTTGTTTTCATCGTACTTGGACGAAAGGTACTATCAAATCAAGTATGGAGATGAAGTATCTGACATATATCCAATTAAGTCAGGAGTTCCACAGGGAAGTGTTTTGGGGCCGTTATTATACCTTATTTTTACAGCAGATATACCGGTTGAAGACAATTCCTTAATGGCAACTTTTGCGGATGACACCGCACTACTATGCTCTGATTTAAGCCAAACAAAAGCAAATAGTAAATTACAAAAAGCCGTGAATAAAGTTATGTCGTGGTGCAAGAAATGGCGAATTAAAATAAATGAAAATAAATCAACACATATAATATTTACAAATCGACATATAGAGCCAGAAAATATAAAAATCGACAACAAGATAGTCCCAATCAAAAAAGACGTTAAATACCTAGGCTTGTACCTAGACCAGAAGCTAACATGGCGTAAGCACATTGACACAAAAAAAACTGAACTTAGAATCAAAACTAACAAACTACACTGGCTATTAGGAAAACGGTCCCAACTGTCCTTGGAAAATAAGCTATTATTATACAACCAATTACTCGCTCCAATATGGAAGTATGGATGCGAATTGTGGGGCTGCCGTGCAAAGAGCAATGTTATGAAAATTCAAAGATACCAAAATAGTACTCTAAGGTCAATCGTCGGTGCCCCATGGTACGTAAGGAACAAAACCATTCACGATGATCTTCGCATGGATTATGTAGCTGACGTTATCAACAGGATGGCAATAAAACATCAGGAGCGATTATATAACCGCACAAACTGGTCTGCAATTGGCCTACTGGATAATTCGTCACAAACGCAAGTGCGCAGACTAAAAAGAACAAAACCTTTAGACCTTGGTTTAGTGTAAAAAAAAAAAAAAAAAAAAAAAAAAAAACCACCTTTGCAATAATTATTCAAACACAAAGTTACTAATACAGGGACTAGTCACTGGACTACGAACCCTTCACGTCAAAATCATTTATCATATCAGCTACCGATAGCCAATAGGCTAGAAATGGCTTCTAAAAATAAAAAAAAAAAAAAAAAAAAAAAAAGTTAGATATTTAATTTCCGTGATCTCAATTTGTAAGTAAATACACCAGAGCATTAAAATTATTATGTGACTGCGCAGGAGTACCATGAAAATATCGTGGATGCTGAAGAGTTGACAAAAACAATGGAGTATTGCCAAGAGCAAAAGCCGAGAGACAAATATTTGACATAATTAAGAAAAAGAAGTCGAGATATTTGGACCATGTTATGCAGGAAATACGAATTATTGCGAATAATAATAATAATAACAGAAGGGAAAATAAACGGAAAATAGCACGAGAAAGAAGAACATCGTAGTCTAAGAATATAAAACAGTAGTGGACCACTGGAAAAACAACAATAAAAAACGACCTATTTGAAGCAGCGGGTAACTGAGAAATTTTTAGCCAATTAGTGATCGTCCACGCGCACATGTCTGCGTGTGACACCAGGAAGAAGAAGATATTCAAATTTCAATGTTCTTCACATACTTTTAAATTTATAGCTGAAATATATTTGAAAACTTGTATTTCTATGGCGTACACAAAATAAACAACAGTTGGAATTTAATAATAACTTCTCGTTCTTTCCACGAAGCAGTTGTTTTGAAAAAAATTTATTAAATTTCGAAAGGAAATAGCTAACTATTTCCTAGCTGTTTTCATGCATCAGCCAGAAAAATATAATAATTTATACTAATAATGCCTAAAGAAATTGCATATAATATATATATATATATATATATATATATATATATATATATATATATATATATACCCAGCCTGAAATAATTGGGTACCAGAGAAATCCGGGAAAGTAAAGGCGGATCCCAAGTAGAAAGGAACTGGCCCCAGTATTCTCCTTAGATCCATTAGGCTTAGTACACTGTGAACCTTAACTTCACAATCCCCGATGCCCTGTGAAGGGTATGGGACTACTTTACTTACATGTACATTGGAGAGAACAAATTTGGACAGTCGAAGAATACCAAGAGATATGACACAGGCGCTTGGGTCAAGGCTGCTGGCGCGCCCAGTGTAGGAAAAAAAGAAGAAAAAAATCGATGAAGACAGATAAAAGAAAACAGATATATAAAAACAACACAAACTCTGACCAGCGCAAAGCGAAAAACCAAAAGTGTAAACGATTAAAGAGAGGAAATGAAGCTAAAGAAGAGTCACAGTTGAATAGAAGCAACATGAAAGCGTTTGCACCGTATGTGAGACTGGAAAAAAGAGAAATACAAAGGGCAAATAAACTGATCGAAAATTCTCTAAATATGTTGACTATTATGTGTAAACTGAGTGAAACTGCAATCTCGTAATAGTGTTGATTTACCGGCGGCTAAATAGCTGAAAAAAATGACTGTAAACTAATAATGCCGCTACACCGTTTAATGGCTAATGTCCACCGGACTTGGTGGTTGTATACAGAAAGACATTCCGTTGATGTAACATTTATTGTTCAGACTGCTCGAATATTACCAAATATACAAGTTAAACATTTATTTCCTAGATTATATTCACCCGAAAAATATGTTTATTTGTTAAAAATATTTGAGTTTATAATTCTTTATCGCGTACTTTGTGCGATACAAAAGTCGATTTATTGGTCGGGCGGAAAAAAGTGAACTGCTTAATCGGTTCAGAGAAAGGGAAAGTTTTTTACCAATAGATAGTTATAGATAATTTTGAGAAATTTGTTACCCCTTTCAATAAACAGTAGTAAAACAAAAATTAGGAAATATTAAACACAGCGCGGATTAAGACTCCTTAATGTTTCATCGCTTACGAAGCACCACGTGCCGTTGTAAAAAAATTCTGCTATTTACTTTTGTCGCGTTTTTAACGTGTTTACAAAGATACGATCGGACTACAAGAAAACAAGAAAAGAAGCTACTGAGTGATAATAAAAACCAACGCGTATCATTTACACCTTGATGAAATTCCATTTGCGGCTTTTTAGTAGAGCAAATTCATAAATAACCCAGTCAAAATTAAGTTTGCACAACAGATATGGAACTGTGTGTATAATATTGACAAAACATCCAGTCTATCACATAGCCCTCGTGGTTTATTTTTCACTTTTTTTTTGGTACCTTTAATTATGAAAAGATCGTTATCGTTCCGATAAACAGTTCAATACCAACATCTGTAGAAATGTGCGAGAAGGGCTATGTCCATATTAGGGAATGCTACTTTACATCGTCGTGCATTATTTTATACAATTGCGCGTGGAATTAGACTTGTGAAAGGTGAACCGCTGCAACTTATTTTGTGAGTAACAAGCGAATAAAATCATTGAATTCCGGTCTCCATGTCGGTATTGAGATCTTGTGGATTTTATCTAACAATACTCAAACGTTTTATCACTATCAGGTATTTTATTCGGGAATTAAAATTCGCTAGCTAATGCTTCGTGTACTTTTCCCCTTCTTCGCATTTCTCCGTTTTAATTTATCAATCAAAAATAGGCCCTTGGACTGAGATGTACTTGCAAAGCTGGATCATCATTTTTTCTTCGATTCTGACAAATTACTTTGTACTCCGTTTGGCTTGTCATCGACAGATACGAGGGGCGTCTACTGTAATTTTATTAATTGTTCCCGAAATAAGTTTTACAGTTAACATGTACTTCGCATCTTGTTCCTGTCAGATACTTTGCAACATTTTCATTTTCGGCGTGATTGTTTAAAATCTGCCATCTATTTGTCGAAGCCGAAACAAAAAATTTTAAAACGCTCGGATTAATAAGAAACAATTACATAAAAAATAGACAGGCATGGGTGGGGCACTTGAACCTATCAATTTCAAAGAATATCGTAAAACGAATTTATTTCTACGATCTTTTGTTGCGTATCGATATGATTCCCAAAAACATATTTGCAGCATTAGCATATGAGATTTGCCATCGTACATTTGTTAAATTCAATTGACGCTCTTTTTCAAAGTATTTAAAACTTTGTTCTGCCAGTTCGTCACCTATGTGATGCGTGTTTTTACCTTCAGAAACTTTAGAAGACCTTCTCTATCAGCTGTCCAACTTTTGTATAGCGAACTTTTCACGGTGAACATTTCGAGCCATTATCGTGGGCAACTGTTTCTAGACAGTTTTTGATAAATCAGAGGTAAAAGTTGAAGCTAAACAACCAAAGGCTGTAAAAATTAGCCGTAACAGCTCCTAACTGCAATTTATTACAAAAAGGGAAAAAAACTAATAGAAGTTACCTAATAGTGATGTTGCTGCCACAAATAATATCTGGAAAGAAATGAAAAATTTATTCCCCGCTTGCTGTAGAAAACAACGCGATCAAAGAAGAAGTCGCAAGGAGACGCGATGATAATAGAAATATTCATGACAATCATCAATCTCAGGTGCCGTACGACGCTACATAGCGCGTTGGCGCAACCTATTCGTACATTTAGCTGTACAGATATAGGCTTAGTGTTCATAGCAATTATTATATGCAACGCGGGTGTACACACGCAAGACTACATTCGGGACTGATTGGTAATCGTTTGATTTACATCGTTATACAAGTGCAGTCCTATTTATGTCTGCTGTGTACTGACCTAGCGCGCATATGATGTTGAACGTGGTGGTTTGCCATTGCCTTCCATATGATTCTATTAGCGATTATTTATTTTATTTAATTCTTGTAATAAATTCGTCGTCGCTCGGGATCGAACCCGTGACCGCCATATCGGAAGTCAAGCGCTCTAGCAACTAGACTAATGACAATCATATTAACATTAAAATTGTTAGAATAAAGTTACGGTAATGAGAGCAAAAAACGGCACAAATAAGTAAAAAAATCAGAATAGCGTATGTAAAATAATGAACACAAAGATTCGTTAATAAAGAATTCAAACCAAGGATATATAACCAGGGCCGGATTAACCATGTCGGGGGCCCTAGGCAATGCAAGTCTTAGGGCCCCCTTAGCCTTTTACATTTTTGAGCTCCTCGTGCTCAAAAATCTGTTAACTGTTTGATAAAACACATTTTTGAAAATTTTGAATTGCGATATCTCTTGAACAAATCAACCGATCGAAATGTCGTTTGCAGCATTCCACGCAGTTTTCAAACGCAAAAAGTTGGACCATTATAAAAACAATTCAACAAGAAATTTGAATATTATTTTAAAAAAACACTTTTTTGAAAATTTTTCGTCAATGATATATCTCTTGAACAAATCAACCGATTGAGACGCGGTTTACGGCACTCGACGTATTTTTGTTGATAATAGAGCTGATTAGTTTTGGGGATTGATCGGTACAAGAGTCTAAAAGTTATTTAAAAAAAAAAAAATTTTGACAATTTTATTTTTGGGATTTTTCAAAATCTACTTAGCCGAATCCGTTCAAATTTTCAGAAAATCTAAGTTTAGTGGAACCCTTTCGAATATCGCAACCCGATTTTCGATTGATCAAGCCGTTCAAAAGTTATAAAAGGTTTACATACACACACACACACACACACACATACACATACATTTAATAACCATCGTAAAAATAATCAGAATATCTTTCTGGAACCTCAAAAAACATGGAGACTTAATAAAAACTCGATTTTTGAAAATTGGGGTAAAAACAATAACTTTCCGAATTCTTGAAAATTTTCAATTTTTTTAGCGGGAAATTAAAAATTTAAACAAACGAAAGGAAAATATGCGTATTTTTTTATTAAATCGTTTTGTAAAGTAAAATATGTTTAAATATGTACTCTTCTAATATTTTTAGATACAAAATTACTTAAAACATCTTGCAGGTTAAATATTTCCAATATATCATTTTCAACCGCCAATGAATTTAAACGGTTCGGAGACATTGACGAACGAAGACAGTTTTTGATTAGTTTTTACGTTCGTTCATAGCGTTTGTAATCATCAGACTTCTATATAATATCTGTAAATGCTGCCATTACAATCGGGAAAGTTGATTATGTCATATTACCAAAAATCAGTTTATACAATTCCTCGGCAGGTACAATTATATCTTTTCCGGTATCCTCTAATTATGTAAGATGAAGTACTTGAACTGCACAAGCTCAATGTCCTCGGAATAATGTTTCCTGAACTTTGTACAAGCCTCTCTAATTTCACCGTTGTACTTAATCGTGAAATCTGTTAGAAATCCAAACAGAGAATTAATTTCCCGGTAAGCTTCTAGTCGCCGCGACAATTCCGTACACAGCATGTCTCTAGCACAAGCAAGTAAGTTTCAATTTTTAACTTCTCTTTTGCTCTGTGCACAACGTCTTCTGCAGATCCGTCATCGTGATGCCTTTTCCTTCTTCGCACACGCTGATTTTCATCATTGTGTTGGGTATCAGTTTTCTCATTTGTCTTCATCTCGTAATCGTCAAATACGCTTGTTTTGTTGCTCTTGCCACTTTTTACCTTTTTTCCGAACCACTTTGGTATTTTTTTTTTTTTTACGGATACCTCGGACAATTTTGTTGTTGAAAGAAAAGGTAAGCAATCGTGTGATTAGAGTGTGCACCTGAAAGGTGATGTTGCATCGTAGATTTACCATGTAAAGAGAAAAATATCGTAAACAGTACCTAATCATTAAAATGACAGTATTTGCTTTCGTTTCTGTGTACAAAAATACTTTTGACTTCACTTAATGACAATCTTATAATTCCTTAGTACGTTCAAAAATAGGAAACTTTTATCACATCATAAAGAAAAGATTAGAATGCAAGCACCTAAAACATAGAGATAGTTTTCACTCCTGATACTTAAAAACCTACCCGTTAATGGTTTTTGCAAAAATATTCGAATTAAATCGTCTCAAAACCAGTAAATGCAGTTTAGTAAAGCTAAACGGCTGTGGTCCTTTTCAAGCACATAAGTGTGTGCGATAGTAGTGCAATTTGCATAGAATTAGGTTAATGTTTCTAAAATGACGTCAAATTAGGGGCAACGTTATATCACAGAAGCCATATTTGACAATATTGCAAATTGTTTTTTATAGTTCATTTTTACATCAGTACTGCTGTCCACAGGATCCCATGATTTTAACCGATTCAGCGTCTTTAGCAAACAATGCAGCGTCCGCACGCTGCCCGAGAAAACCTGACAAATTAAGTGATCGTCGCCTGGGAATTTTATTTTTTTCTAGCTCGGACAGCGTCATCAAAGAGCGTGATAAATGCTGAATCCGTCTCATTATCCTATAATAATTTGAAATGCTTTGCGAAATGTACTAAAATATGAAAATGTAATATAAAAAAGCAAGACAATAATATTGTCATTGAGGGTTTGCTACATACAAATTTTCAAATTTAATTTTCACTCCAAGACATATTTTAAAAGAAAAAAAAAGCTCGGGACGCGGGACCCCTAGTCGATGCAGGGCCCCAAGGCAGTTGCCTACACTGCCTAATGGATAATCCGGTCATGTATATAACACGCAATTAATGATAATATGTAATTGACCGTGAAGTTTAAAAACCTGATTGGGCGGGTCTGTTTATAGATAAAAACACAAATAACAGTAATGCGTGATAATATAAAATTAGAGGTTCCTACTCATTAAAGAAGAAAACCGATTTAAAGAAAATCGGAACAGGCTACAAGACTAAACTGCATCGTAATTGAGATTGTAAACTCGATGGGGGAACAGTAGTCAAGATCATAAACGAACTGAGCTATAAAATATGGAGGTTGAGGAAATAAACCGAGATTGATGCCGCTGTATTATATTCGTACCATTACATAAAAAAGGGAACAGTAATACAATGCCGCAACTACAGTCTGATTTATATTCGAGTAAGTGTTCATTATTAACGATAAAGATTAAAACCGTACTTATTGAAGGAAATTTCTCGGGAACAAGCGGGCTTTGTTCCTAACAAATCATAAATGCAAGACGATTAAAAAGTCCAGAAATTTAATATAGAAACGTATGTATGTACTTTTTGGATTTTTTACAAATTAAATGGAAAAAGCTACAGTGCATCAAGAACGTATGGAAGTACCTCTAATTTCAGCTACAGCTTATATAATGTACTGAATTTCAAATTGGAAACTAGCGGAAGATAAACTTTGTCTATGTATCTACACTTCAATATATTTGTGCGGAATATATCATGCGAAAGATACTAAGTAACTGGGACGATGGTGTATTAATAAAAGGCAGGGCAATCAAAAATAAACGGTTTGCGTAGTATTTGTCATTTGTTCGGTTCCTTCATTTGTTTAACTTTTTTCGCCCATTCCCCCTTTTTTAGAACAGGCTAAATTTTCGACGGCGAGGCTTCTTTTCTTTCTTTCTTCGTGCCCATCGACTTCTTTATAGTCCCGCAGTGCCATTGTTTAATATCTTCCATAGGTCCTCTCAGCTGCAAGTAACAACCCGAGCGCTAGAGAGAGGTGTTCAGTGCCTTCTTCGCTCCGCACTGAAGCCACGAACAGCTAACTAACGTATAATTGGCTTGCGGTGATTTGAAAATCGAATACGAGAATCGGCACGTTTGATGTTAAAGTTGGAATATGCAAATTTATATGGGAAAATTAGAAACGTTCGAAAGCGTAAAAACCAAATTACTGAAAGTGAACATCCCATTTAAGATAAAATTAAGAACAAAATATAACCGTTGGAAGAGGTAAACGAAGAATCAAGTTAGATGAAAAATACAATTTTTCAGACGTTGCGCAGTTAGCCAAAATTTTAATTAAATCATCACTTTTTTAAAACGCAAATACTTTTAACTTAACATAGTATTACGTCGCGATAGCCTAGTTGCTAGAGCGCTTGACTTCCTTCGATCCCGGGCGACGACAGAACTTATTACGAAGAATTAAAATTAAAAATATTCGTTAATAATCACGTGAAAGGCAATGGCAAACCAGCACGTACAACATCATATGCGCGCTAGGTCAGTACACAGCAGACATAAACAGGACCGCACTTGTATATGCCGATATAAATCAAACGATTACAATCAGTTTCGAGTGTAGTCTTGTGTGTGTACACCTGCGTCGCATATAATAATTGCCCGGTACACAACCTATATCGGTGCAGCTAGAAGTGTACCAATAGGTTGCGCCAACGCGCTATGTAGCATACGGCACCTGAAGAAGAGCATAGTATTATTAGAAAATCGAATAAAAATTATAACGAGGGTTTTAGGACAGAATAACCGTTATTATGCTTCACATGCGGGCGATAATTTGATTCAAAACAAAAAGTACATATAAGCGCTTACATGCCCGATGGAACAATTTGTAGGCTTTTCGAAAATTATTACATTCTATTAATCATTACGAGAGGAACCACTCAAAAAATAAGTTGAGCAAACAGATAACTGAAATCAGTACCGAAAAAGAAGCCAAAAAATAATTTCTTAAAGTTGCCTTAAATCATAAACATTTTAAAATCAAAATCAAAAATTATCTAAACACGCGGTTTTCTTTATTTGAAACGTGTAAATTAGTGTAATCAAAACTTATTAACTTTTAAGGGACTGCAAAAACAAGAAAAATATTAAAGTACACGAACAAAATGAGTACGCAGCAACATAGTAGAATTGAAAAAAATTAATTTAAAAATCAACGTTCTAAATTACTTTTTTCTGGAAAACACAAATCAATATTAAAACTAAAGTTTTTAAAAATTACGTTATTAAAAATAGATTCAGGTGCTGAAGCAGTAAAAAAAGAAAAAAAAACCAACAACAAAAAACCCTACTAAACCGGAGTACTTATTTATAATATTGCAAACTGAAGGGAATAGAAAAAATTAAAAATATCGAAATCTCTTTTTTGTTACATTAAAAAACAAGTTGAAATCATTTCCCAAATGTGCAATTTATTAGCTCTGAAGCTAAAAAAATTTTCACAACCATAGATGATAAACTGCATGATATAGTATTTACGTTAAATTTTTTTTAATCTATAATTTCTAATTAAACACGGCCTATTTAAAGATTATTTACATAAACATAAAATTGCACACTAAGATAACTGTGTAGCGTGTAACTTTCCTGACAGTATTAAGTATATCCTTTCCGGCTGTAATCATAGTAACACAGATTTTAGCAATATAAATCAATTAGTATAACTAAGCTAATTAAAATATGTTCAGTAGTTTCATGATAGCCGAAATAAATCACCGTAAAGTACATATACACCTGTATTAATATTAATATTTAAGGAATACTAATTATTATTAACAGTGTAAAACAGTCTGTCAGGGTTCCATAAATTTAAATGGACCGGATCAGGATAGACCTGTTGTTTATGTAAATTGTAGGTATAAATTCTCTAAATATATTTACGCCATCGTATTACAAAATAGGAGTCAAAAAAAAAAAAAAAAAAAAAAAAAAAGCTCTAAATGAATGAAGTAAGTCAGAAATAGATTCTTAATAATTAATAAGCTTCGATTAAGAAATTTATAAAAATAATTGGCCCGTGATAAAATGTCGCTTTAACAATCTCTGCACAGCCACCTGCAATTATTATGACGATGGATATATTCTGTTTAGTAATTCCTTAAGCGGGAAAAATGGCACACACCGTGCCTCCACGATGCTACTTCAATTACTAATATCAGTTTAATCATTTTATAAAATAAACACATCCCTTCATGGGCGTCGCCAGCGGGGGCGGCAAGGAGGGCAGTTGCTCCCCTCTGGAGTCTTGAAACTTTTTAATCAACTGACATTGATGAGTATTCATAGGCGCGTAATCATGAACAATTTGGAAAACTTATGTTTTAATTAAGATTTTATTCTTGTTTAATAAAATATTAACCCTCTACAACTTTTAACTTATAAATTTTATTTTTCCTATAACTCATATCCTCTTTCTATCATCTTTTCCCCTTTCTGGCGGCTGGCAACTCATCTTGCCCCTCCCTGGCTCATCGGCTAGCGACGCCCTTGCATCCCTTATATATGTATCGTTCGTATATCCTCTATTATGCGATTTTAGAAATTTCAGAAACTCTCACTTATTGCGATTAATCTTGGTTCTGCTATTTGCAAAACCTACACATCACTACAAAAGATTTTATTCTTTTAACGAGTGCAAACAAAATGTTAAACCTATTGTACCTTTCATCTGTATCATAATTAAAATAAATTTTTCTCCTTAATTGTTACTGCAAAATAATAAAACACCTATATTTTGTAAACACATATATATAACATACGAGTTTATATATATATATAATGTACACACTATTTTTTTATAGTTTTTGTTATAAACTTTAAATACAATTATTACTCAAACGAATTCATGCAAAAACAAATAGCTATTATTTAAATCTCATACAGATTTGTCGTTTAGTTACAACTAGGCACTATCACCAAGAAACGACAAAAGTGAAAAACCAAAAAATTACAAAATGTGATAATGACCGAGCACCGCTTTTTCCAAAACAAGGGTCACATTTGCTGCATTTAAGTGACCTATACTAATGACAGTCGCCTTAAGCGAAAAGCCCCCGATCGTTACCAGACGTAACAAATACTCGTTTATGATATTTAAAAGATAATATCAAAATACATCTTTTGAAAAATTAAAACAATTCTATCAATTCTATTAGTTTTGTTGTATGTAGCGCACTCTGTATGAACATTATTAAAATATTCAGATTTATGTTCTGAAAAAAGAAAATTTTTTTACATTTTAAAACAGCATTATTTTTACACACTGACAAGGGCACAGATATATAAGAAATATTCAACGCAAAAATTAATTTGGTTTAAGGCGAAACGGAATACCTTTTTTTTTATAAGTTACTCCTCATTCTTATCAGCATACCTTATTTTAAATTATTCATTGCTAAATACTCACAACCTAGTTTGTTTGATACTTGAGCATATATGTATGTATATCTATGTGTTTGCGTGTTGATTTAAGAGAGAGGTGCAGCGAGAGATAAAATGTTATTTTACAAAAGGTTTTTGATCTTTACTGCGTGAAAATTTTAGGTTTGGGTATGTAAAATTGTAAACTAAAGTTGCAAAATTTTACAAACGTTTTTAATTCGGTGTTATAGATTCCGTGAATTTTAAAATGCAAAATAGAAAATAACAATGTTCCCGTAAGTGTATACTATTTATAGATTGCTAAAAATATTTCACGTGCAATACACACGCAATTATCGCCGCTTCTTGAGCATTTCTCAAATGACGAAAGTTTCGAAGAATAATTTCTCAAATAAGTCGAAAGTAGATAATTGTTTGTCAATAACTTTTTTTTTTATTTTTCGAAAAGTGTAAGATACTTCACATTATAAACCGGCTTTTCGATGGAAAATTATAAATTTTCAAGTTTCATACTACACGCATATTTTTGAGAGATCTTTGAAATTTTTATCACTGATTGTCTGAACGCTGTAAATTTTTTTTTAAAACCGTGATATATGCGAACAAGAATTACAGGTTTACAAGTTAACCCGTTCCAAGGTTGAATTTTATCCGAATTCTTTTGGCGTTTGTATCGTCTTATGCATTTGGAATTCTGATAGATGTTTAATTGTTTTAATAATGTTTATACATATTTGATTACCGCGTAATAAATTATAAAAATTTTTAAATAATGATTAAATATAGTCCGGTTTACAGGCAGGTACTACTTGTCGATCTGTCAAATGTTGAGTTGTATTCCAGAAGCGTTTTTTTTCCCCCGAATTTCAAATTGTCGACAAGAACATATGATATTTGTCTACACATTACGGGCGTGTCAATCTCCGTTGAGGAAAAGACACAGAAAGAAGAAAAATTACTTTGAAGAAACAGTAATGTAATTACAGCATTATTCTAAATTTTGAGTATGGCCAATTTCCGTAAATTTCATCATATGTAATTTCGTAAATAACGACCGTCATTTTTGTATCAAAGAAGACCAACATCGAGCGGCAGTCGAGCGACGTATAATATCGTGAAAATTTATCAACTGTGAATGGCCGCATCGCTCGGGCTAATTTGGCGGGAGGAAAAACGATCCTAAAAGGACGCTGTCCGGAGAATTTTGTATCATACATAAACGAGGAGGCGTAACAATCTAGTCATCCGGAGTTCGTGACGTAGAAGACCGGCGAGTCATTTTATACAATTATTATTTCGTTATTGTTCTTTTTTTTTTTTTAAATTTCATAGGCTAATTTTGTGTCATATTGTGTGCAATATGTTAGAGTAAGTCATGTGTGTGTGAGGTGTACCTTGTCAGTGATTTCGGCTATTTTTTTCGTAATTGATTTACCTGGACTCTATTACGGCCATTTTGTTTTGTAATAGATTTATTTTGTCGATGAATTTGGTCATTTTGTTTACGTAGTAAATTTATAATTTTTTATATAAAGAAAAATAGTAAGGGGGGTACCATTTGATTACGGCTATTGATATAAATTAAATTAGACTCCCGAAATACTCCGAACTAACTCGAAAACGCGTTATGTAATCGCGTTATCAATAAAAAGGACTATAAAAGAAATATATACATATATATGTATATACATATATGCAAAAGGAGGAAAAGTAAAACTGGACATAAACTCGCGAATTTTTTTTTCGTACGTTAATACGCTGGAAAACAATTACTAGTTGCCTAGTTGATGAATATATGTTTTTCATTATATGGATTTTTTGAATTTCCTATTATATCTTTAAATGCAATAAATATATCATTACTATGATTCTCAGATTCTAATATTTAATTATCACAAACTTTAGTTATCCGATTTAATTATTATTGTAAGCAGTATTGTAAACATATTAACAGATATGTTACCAGTTTACCTGCTGCAATCTGTTGGAATTTTTTTAAATTAATACGCTGGACGATGATAAGAGTACGTATTGTGGTTACTGAAAGAGTTCGCTCGCGTTATTTGCTCCTAACCACCATGTATTCTCATCGTCTCCACGCTTAATCGGCTTATTCATTTATTTCTTGTTTTACATATTAAAAATTGATGTAAATTATAATGTTTTGATAAATAAAATTGTATATTTAAAATTTTTCATTTACAAAGAACTTATAGAAAAATATAGAAAGGGAAACAGAATTATAAAGGGAACAAAGAAGGCAGAGGAAAGAGTGAGTGATTAAATTGAAGCCTAATTAAGGAAACAGTCTAGAAGAACTATTTTGGAAAAGAATATAAACATGGAGTAGGCTGCGTTTAGTGATAGTGAAAAGCGCATTTAGCAATTTGCGTTCTACGTATTGCGATAAAAACTTACATTGCTTAGTCGTGTGTAAATTATTTGTGATTGTTATTTTGTTCTTTTTTTGTTTAATAAAGGAAATCTGCACGGTTTTATTATTTCTCAATCGTCTTATATTGATACCGAAGCCCGTTGGATTTTTTTTTTTTCCTTATTAATTCCTTCGGCGCAAAAAAAGAATGTACCACGAGAGTCCATGCTGATCAGACTACCCAATAAGGAGCATCAAGATAGGAAGTTTCCTATTTAGTAGAGCTTGGAATAAGAGCCCCCCGCCCTCCCCCGCCATCAATACCGAAAATTAATGGGTTAAATGTTTCTTTAAGATCCTAAAAATGGTTATGGAAACATGTAAATACGATACACTAACGGTGACGGGAGTATAAAAGAGAGAAACAATGAAAATATTAAAATCGATAGTAAATAAATTATAAGAAAATTAAATATACTCATAGCAAAAATGATAAATAAATATATAAAAAATTTATCGATTTAGTAACGTTTTCGAGCAAGGCCTTTCTTCAGCTGAAAAAAAAAAATAAAGCAAAAACAAGAACGCAGAATCAAATTGTATGACAAAATCGAAATCTAAAATTGCATTGAAAATTACAGGGATTTTACAACACACTTATGTAAAAAATTATCAGATAAAATAGCGAAATTTCGTATTTATGAAAACAAAAAATACAAAGGTGAAAACAAATGAAAACTATTCTACGAGAAATTAATATGCAAAAAAAAGACGGCAAAGTGATTAAAATAGAAATAACAGTGGGAAAATACAATAGACACAATAAGACAGTAAGTTTCTTCTGTCATTATATTATTAAATTTTCCATCTCCTCGTCCAAACTTATTTCCTCCTATCTATATATCAAAAATCGCTGACGTTTTTCTCCTCATAAAATCCCAATCCTGTCGCTCGTTGCTACCCGTCTTTCTAATTTTTCTCCTGTTGTCCTTTCCTACAACACTCTCCCGTACTTCTTTCATGACTTCAATAGCCTACGGCAGCCTATCAAATTTTCCTCTCTCCCACTTCGAGCCAATTCCTCCTCTCCCGGTGCAGTCAACAATGAATTTCTTCATTTGTTGAATTCCTCTTTTCCTGCTCATGTATTGATCTTTACTGATGGTTCAAGGAGCGAGGATGGTATGGGTGGTACGTTTACTACTCCGTTGCTTCGGCATTCTAAGTCCTTCCGGCTTCCTTCCTTCTGCACTATTTTTTCTGCCGAGTCAATCGCCATCCTTCAGCCTATCTCTTATATTTCCTCTTTAAACGATCTTTCCCAATTCCTCATTATTTCGGACTCTAAGGGCGTCCTTCAAGCCTTATCCTCTCTTCCTTCACATTCCTCTGATAGTATTATTCTCTCAATTCGTTCTCTTACCTCCACTCTGCAGTCATCCCGTTCTATTCTTATTGATTTTTTATGGGTCCCCAGTTATTTCGGAATTGATGACAATGACGCAGCCGATTCTTTGGCCCGTTCTGCTGGTCGCCTTGATTCATTCCTCAACCATTTCCCTTCTTCAGATATCCTTTCCTTATCCACCTCCAATCACGCCAGACTTTAGCGGGATATTTATCCCTCCCTATTTTCTAATCGTCATTCGCATTACCGTTTTATTCAGCCGATTCCTGTCTTGGTTTCATTCTATTCCTTTCGGTCGTCGCTCTTCTATTGTCTCCCTAATTCGTCTCCAAATCATTGTCTACTCCCCTCTCTCGCTTTCGGTTTGCTCTGTCGCTTTCTCCTTATTGTTCTCTTCACGATTGTGATCCTCCTTGTACATGTGATACTGATCATTTTTTTTTTCGAGTGTCCTGCTCTTCCTAACGAACGCTCCCTTTTATACAGTCAGGTTCTATCGTTAGATCTCCCTACTCCCTATAACTCTTCCTTTATCCTCTCCTTACCTTCATCTTCTGTGGTTTCCGCACTGCTGTCCTTTGTTGCGTCCATTTTGGACCGTCTAGTTATTTAATTTTTTAGCTTAGTTTTCCTGTTGTTGAGTCAATTCCGCTGGCGCGTCCACAAAAAATAAAAATATTTTATAATCTATTAATTTTAAAATATGTTAGCTTATTTAGTTTTTCATTTGAAAAAAAATTATTCTAATTCCGCTATTAAAATATAAAACAAAATAAAGCAAAATAGAAGCGAACAGACAATGTTTAAATTGTTCAATAAAAAATGCCATAAAAAGTATTTTATAGCGGGAACCGGCGTAATATGAGGACACGAGGTAAACTGGCATAGACATTTATTGAGTAATAAAACATTTTATGCCATCTAACTGGCGTCCGTGCTGTTACTTTGAATAGTGTATAATGACCGTAGCACGTGGTTAGTATATGCGAACGCGAGGTGAAGTTCTGTGATGTTTTAATTCTTTTCTCGGTTTGCTCATCATTTTTCAAATGTTTTTGAAAAACGAAAGGCTACGTAACAATAATTTTAAACAGTTACGCGCTATTTATATTGAGACGAATTCGGTACCTGCAGCGCGATCTTTTAGAGGTATTCGAATTATAAAAATATTCTCTTTTTTGTAAAATTTAAAATCATTAATTCGTGATCTTTCGAACACCGGTTTTATTCGGCGTAATCGCGGCTTGTAGGTATCAGGGAAGTTTATCGGCTAAAACCGAAATTCCCGTACGCAATCGAACGGACGGATATGTAAAAGTTGAGACTGTGTGCGTGTGTATTGCTGGTAGTGGCCGATAGCGGATAAACTACATGAGTCCGGGGCAAAGGCGCGTCATTTAAAAGCGTACCGAGCAGCATCGAGCCGAGGGAAGATTTATAAAATCCCATAAAAGTCTGGCGATGCGACTAACGTGGTATTATTCGGAAGATGTTCGAGAAAAATTGATGCGATTATCACTTTCATTAATTATTATTCAATTAGATGTTAAACTAGTTAGTCTATGTCTTATCGTCGTTGACTGATTGTGACAGCATACAGTCAGCCACATTAATATTCGGTCGCTGCGTTGCGGAACAAATGAACGCACCAAACAGATGGGAATAAAGATTTATTTGTATAATTCTTTTAACCGAAATAACACAAACAAAACCCTTCTAAATACATGCGTGTAAAAAAAACCCACAAATGACAAAAAATATCACAGCTCCGGTAACAACGAAAACAATATGTCGAAAATGGTGCGCCACATTAAGATTCGGCCAGTGTCAAAATAAGATTTACATTTATGTATATTCCTCCGATAGGGTAAACAAACGAGCACATCAGTACTTTGTATACTAACCCTTCGCTTGCATCACACTTTTCAACCGATGTGGCATCGAGAAAATAAAGTTGCAGCAGTAATCTCGAGGAATTTTGCTCCATTCCTCCAGTAAGCGCTCTTTCGACTGGATACAGCTGAAAATTGACTTCTCACGTAGTTTCCCGTCCAAGAAGTCCGATCGATTATCTACGCGGTTGAAGTCGGAAGACTGCGGCAGAGCAGCCACACTTTCTCGGCGCTTGCCCGTAAATTGGTTTTCAAAATCTGAATATAAGACGCAACAGTCATGGTAAAACTTAGGTAACCGCGAAACTCCCCCATACCAGCACACTTCCCCCATCATGTTTAACCGACGCAGTCAAATTCTTCTTCTCCAGTGCTATATTCTGCTTACGCTACACTTTTTATTTTCCGTCAACACCAAAAACATTAAACTTCAATTCATCGGTAATTGACACGTCGTACCGGAATTCTTCGTCCTCATGCTCATACTTCTGTGAAAATTTTAACCGTTTTTTGCAGTTGACGGCAGACCATAAAAGGTTTACGTCTAGCAGTTCTCGAATTGTATCCCATATTTTTGAGCGCTCTGCGTATGGGGTTTCAGCTGAAACCACTTTCCCAGTTCGTTCGTGTAAGGCTGTTACTAATTTCGGAGCATTTACTTTTGGATTTGCTGCTATTTGTCGCCGAATACACCGTACATCAAGAGTGCTCATTTTTTTTTCGGCTTCCCTGTTTGCGTTATAGAGTGACTTCGACCTGCCTTCAAGATATCGCCGATAAATGCCATTCACAGTGTTACGCGACATATTTAGTAGCCGACATATCTCACTGTCCGGTACGTCATTCTTTTTATGAAAAATTACGAGTTCTCGCGAGTCTTAATCAAGGTATTTTTGCTCATACGCGACATTCTTCTTTTCTGTGCAATTGCACTTGCGCTATTTTGCATGGTAACTTCAATTTCGTATTCATTGATGACTCATACGCAACCAAAGTACTTGCCTCTCTGAATTAACGCCGAAAAGCCCAGGGCTGCTGCTCATGCTTCGGTCCGTCATTGACCGAATATTAATGTAGCGCATCAATTCCGACTTTTTCCGTTCGCTGTTACCGGAGATGTTGTGATATTTTTTCGTTTATGATTTTTCTTTTTTTTTGCGTATATGTATTTTAGGAGGTTTTTCTTCGTGTTATTTCGTTAAAAAAAAATGATACAAACGAAGCTTTATTCCCATCTGTTTGGTGCGTTCATTTGTTCCGCATCGCCGTGACCAAATTTTAATGTGGCTGACTGCATATGCTGTCATTGCGTTACCGTTTCTTATAAAATTTTACGCGCCATGCCGCCCCCGTACAGCGGTGTTTCTTCAAAATTTTCGTTATGAGAGTCGTCTTTATTTTCTAGTCGCCGTCAAATTTACACGTCCAGTTCGCCGTTTGTTTCCTGTTTTTTTGTAGTTCTTCGTCAAATATATGCGTTTTTAAATAGAAGGTTTCGTTATTGGACACGTGGTTGAGCACCGTGACATCTAACGTGTGGAGGGAGCCCACCACCACTCCGAGGCAGGATCGCGATTTAAAATTTTTTTAACAATAATTTTATTCTTTTTCTTTCTTTTTTTCGAATTTTTTTTTTTTACGAAAAGCCTAATGCCTCACCGGAGGGAGCTATTCCGGGTGTGACACCACGTGTGTCATTAGTTTACGTGGAAAAGTCGCTTCTACATAATATTAATACGAATCGTACTGGTGGCGCCATCTATCGAAATTCTAAATTATCATTTCCGACGTTTTTCGTTATCGATTTGTGCGCTATCTTTTGGCTGATGTTAGGGTAAAACCGTAGTATTTGTTTTACCTAACAATGTCCGTTATCAGATTATACATATTATATATTTGTATATATATATATGCTTGCGCTTGTGCGTATACGCGCGAATATAGAATCAGAAACAGAATACTTTTATTAGGGAAATTATTAAAAGAAAAAATGATTACATTTATTTAACGACCCGAAGTAGGGCCCACTATTTCCTCAGCCCATATTGAGCAAAGATCTCTCGCAAGCGTTTCCATTCTAACCTATCTATGGCTATTGTTTTTGGAAGTTTGTTTGTTTTAAAAACTTATTCAAATCGTCTCTCCAGCGTGTTATTTGCTTACGCCTCTTCCTTTTTCCTTTCCATGATTGCCAAAAAGTACTTTTATAAGTCCACCGGTCATCCTTTACACAGGAGATGTGTCCAGCTCAATTCCATTTACTACGTCTGATTTGATACACTATATCTTCGTTATCTTTTAGTTTTGCTTTTATTATTTCTGTTTTTATTCGGTCGCTTCTTTTGATATTTAATATTGAGCGTTCTATGCCGTTTTGGGTAACTCAAGTATATTTCTCTTAAAGGGGGGCAGTGTTTGACGACATCCATATGTTAGGATTGGAGCTATACATTTGTTAAAAACTTGGCTTTTATGTCTATTGCTGAAATCCCCTTTGAAGACGTTTTTTAAGGACCAATATTTGGACCAGGCTTTAGTTATCCGAATTTCTGTTTCTTTCTCTATTTGGTTTATGAAGCCTTGATCTAAGTATATACTTTCCGTGACCATATCTATTTCCTTCCCGTTTATTTTTATTTTCTCTTGCTCGAGGTTTTTCGACAGAATTTTTGTTATTCTGATCGTTATTATGCAACTGTTTATTTAGATAGACAGCCAGTTAAATTACAAATTGATTGTGGGACTGAAATACCAATATTACCCCGTAATTTATTTGATACACTAAACATACAGCAAAAATTTAAACGAAAAATTACATGAAAATCAATGATGTAATTAATAATCGCAATGCACAGTATTTTTGCATCACTGATCTATTCATATTGAAATGGGTGAAGAATCAATTCAAACACTGACAACGACACAAGGAATTTTTCATTTTGATCGATTAGCTTTTGGCCGCAAAAGTGCACCTGCTAAATTCCATAAAATTCTAGACAAAGTTTTGATTGGTTTAGATGAAATTACAAGTTATTTTAATGGCATTGTTATTTATGGAACAACATACCGAAAATGCAAGAATCTCTTATATGCATGTTTACAAAGATTTAGAGAAAATAATTTACATGTTAATATTGATAAGTGCAAATTTTACCAAACAAAAATCGCCTATTTGGGACATGTAATTGAATATAACAAGGTATCAAAATGTCCAGAAAAGATCAAAGCAATCGTGGAAGTATCAAGACTAAAGGATAAAAGAGAAATACGACAGTTTCTCGGGAATTAGTAAAATATTACTCAAAATTCATACCTAATGCATCAACTAAAACATACCATATACAAAAACTGCTCAAAATTTCAAACCCATTCAAATGGACTGCTGAATGTGAATCTGCATTTATATCATTAGAAAATAAAAATAGTTTCTGATAATGTACTTAGACCATTTAATTCAAATCTACCCATAATAGTCACATGTGATGCCTCACCAGTAAGAATAGCAAGAACTTTAGCACATCAAATCAATAATGAAGAAAAACCAGTATCCTTTAAATTAAAAAGCTTAACAAAAACTGACCCAGGCTACAGCCAAATAGATAGAGAAGTTCTAACTATCTATTGGGTCATAAAACGATTATTCAGTTATCAATATGGAATGATATTTGTATTAGTGACAGACAACAAGCCCATTATTTCATATTTTTAATCTAAAGGGAAAATTTTTAAGTATTTCATCATTTCATTTTTTAAGATATACCTCATTCTTAGCTGAATTCAACTACACTGCCCAACACTGGAAATCAAAAGATATCAGTCATGCAGATTATTTATCAAGATCGCCCCACTACCTAGTACATCTAAAGAGATATTTAAAGAAATCAACACAAACATGATTTATGCAAATACTGTAAATACAATTTTACAACAGAAAATCTAGACTTCAAAACAATTCAGTCTAAAATGGAAAATGATTCAGAATTAAACAAAATGAGAAAACAGCTTCAGGCTGAGGAGAATGTTAAAGTAAACCTATCTGTATATCAAAATGTTATTTTTCGAAATGAGCGCATGTGGATACTAGTAACCTTACATCAAACAATTTTACCTGGAAAAAACACTTCCAAAGTTTAAACTCGAAAATAAGACAGGCAATTCCAGCTTTATATAAAATAAAGCAGGTACACTAGCACATCGAATATTTCGTATATACTATAATTCAATAATAGTGTCTAGAATATTATATGGAATTCAAATATATTATGTGGGGCTAAGAAAACAGAAATAAATAAAATAAGTAAAATGCAGAAGAGGTGTTTGAAACTTATATTCCCCCACTGGAAGCAAAACGACTCATGTGTAGAAGGAAAATAATGAAATGTCCCCCAAGATGTGCACTATTTCTATTATAGATTACTGGAATTAAATGTCAACAATATAAAATTATCATCCAGGGAAAAAATCCGGTTAACAAGAAACCAAAATAATACACATTACATCTATCCCCGCGGTGTACATCTACGATTTGATAACACTGATGACTAATTAAATTAATTAGTACAATCCATAATCATATACTAGAGGGGAAAACAAATTGGAGTGGGGAAAAAGGAGGTGCAAAAATGGTTGAAGGAATGGTGCAAAGACTGAAGATTAAGTTACGTCCTTTATCTCGCTACTCTTAAATGGTACTTTTGTTTTTCTTTTCTTTTTACGGTTTGTTGGTTTTAACTCTGTCATGTCCCTCCTGGATTTCAAGTTCTCTCAGATCATGTTATTTCGTTTTTTCTTTTTCGATTTTAAATATTAAGCTGTCTGCATGTACTGGTTAACAGATGCGTATTACCATATGTATACTCTTACTTGAATGTAATGCTAGGTTTATAAGTATTGTTATTTAGGGAATAAGTAAGATAGTTGAAATTTTTGTAATTGGTATATTTTATAATAAACGCTGATAAGAGCGTTGGGCACTCACACAACGGGCATATTTGGAGACCCACAACTTATTTCTAAAAAAAAAAAAAAAATCAATTACAGTTAACAAATTTGTAATTTCAAAAACTTAAAAAACAAATCGTCAATACCAGACGCATTAACACTAGTCATATCAATACCAGATCAGGATCAGCAAGAGCTGCACAATAGTCCAGACGTTAAGTGATTCAATATCAATAACAAAAACAGGACCAGAGTAACAAACCCAATAATAATAATAAGATCAGAGCGAGAACATCGCTTACCAAAGTATTTAAAAGAATATGTAACTTACTGATTTTCACATGTTTTCTTTATGTGTGGAAAAGTGTTATGCATTTTTATTTTATCATGTAATATACTATTTAATGCCGATTGTTATTACATCGAAATACCGAATTCAAGTTATCCTGGGTAGCTTCCCTTGGTTGGCCAAGCCCAAAAAAAAAAAAAAATTTATTGTGTTTTCATCTATTGTGAACTTACCTTACTTCATAAAAAACAAATTTCAAAAATGTTACGTTACGATTAATAAATGTATATCAATATGAACCTGATGATTTTCAATTAAACCATCAAGTATTAAAATCAAGATAAAAATACATTGAATGAAAACAATCTTTATTTTCACCTTTTGGAAAAGTATTAGTTGTCAACTTTTTTTAGCATAACTCAAGTAGTTCATTTAAATTCTGCCGCTTTATGGCATGTAAACATTTTTTAGAAGTTTCTATAATAGTATTACAATTTTTTTTTTTTTTATGCTTAAATAAAAGGGAAAAGATATAAGGGTTTTTTAATATCTTTAATTTGTTGGGTGTTACTAGTAATAAAATGATCAATGCAAAAACCTACATTAAGAATCGCTTTAATTGTACTAATTAAACTTCCCACCAAATTCTATCGGAAGAGAGGAGAAGACATTCTTATTTATTTTTAATTTTTATTTTGTAATTTTAATTAAAAATAGGGTTCAGTGAGGAATATATATATATATATATATATTTAAACTTACTCATGAACAAAGAATTCGGATCAGATTACTAACAAAAATAAAAAAGAATTAAAGTCTAATAAAAATAGTATCTTTCTTACTATTCAAATTCTAAACTACCATTTGAGCTAAAACTTCAAATTTTTTTTCATTTTTCACCTAAAATAAATTGTAATAGTAATTATGTATTTAAAACATTTTTAAATTTCTAAAGAGGTCGCTATTTTGTTCTTTTTATGAAATAAGATATTTCTCAAATCTACTGCCTACCGTAGAAGATATTACGTAATTACATAATCCCCCTCCGCAAAAGAAAAAAAAAAAAATTTCACTGGACCCGTACCTGCATTAACCCAGCACAAATGAAATTTTTTGAAGTTTCAATGCGTAGAGTGGTTTTTGGAACTAAAATATCTTTTTTAGTTTTCCTTTCTTGAGCAAAAATTCTGCGGACGCCTATGACGTATGTATAATGCATATATTATATATATTATATATAAATAGAGAGAGAGAGAGAAATTTTGTATATTTTGTATTAAATATGAATGCCGGTAATGAAAAAAAAAAAAAATATAACAGGAAAAGGTGTGTTTCGTTTATCTCTATGATAGTAAGAAACATTACGTACGAGATTTTACTACGACCTACACAAAGTTGAACATACCATCACACACACTACCATACCGGCACACAAACATGTAGCGCCTGTTCGCGCGATAAATGACTCGAAACGAAAATAGACTAAATAACGGTTAATTCGGAAGTGACGACAGGGGCGTATGCCGACGCCATATTTGACAGCCAGCGTTGTCTAACAATTCCTAATCTTTTCCGAGCGTAACTGTTGCATAGTGTAGACGATTTTCCTATTCGTTCGGCAAAATTCTATACCGTACCGGTAATTTTTCGACACCGTTTAGCCGCACGACATTCGTAATTGTTAAATTCATTCGAATTTCGTGCTTTCTTAGATTTTAATAATTCGAGCTTTATTTAAATCACATTAATTTTATCGTTTATTTCTACTCAATTGCGATATTACGTTTTTGCTTTTTGATATTTTTCAAATCAAAGCAGAATGAGCGAGTCCAAAGATTTTTCAGCTCTTGCAAACAACTGTTGCTGCTGTATACCGCTTCGACTGGGCACCGCGATTATAGGACTTATAACACTGGTAACTTAAAAATATATGTTTCTTCTGCTATAGCTAAATACATCGCTAACACCAAATGTTTGTTTACAGTAAACAAAAATGTCTGTGTTATCTTCGCAAGAAATCATAGTAAACACAGAGACGCACTCGAAAGCGCTCTTGTCAGTTTAGAACCGTCGTCTTCTGATTGCGATTCTCAAAAAATGTTTGAAACATTACCCGGAAAAACGGTAATGTTATTTATAATGCTCTTTTTTTTTTTTTAATAAAACTCGGCACAAAATATAATTTATAAAATAAAAAACCTCAAAAAAACTTGGTATATCAGCTTGTTCGCATAGTTCCCCATATTAATATTTTACCATTATAGCAAAAACCTTTTCCGTTAGTCGATACTCGGGTATGCTACTGATAGTAATTGTGTGAATTAACCGCAATCGTTGATAATTGTATTGTTTCCTGCGTTAAGTGTTAAAATTCTGTTTAATTATCTATTAACAACTGAATGTTTTAAATAACCGGTTTTTCGAAACTTTTATCGGCATGAACTTTACCGTCTAACGCTTTTTTTTATCCGTGTTCTTAAAAGACACTTGTCGATACCGCTACGCACTACCGCTAATTCGGCATATCCCGTAGCTATCGACGGTACAAAAACTTTTAAATATTTAATTTCTCGAAATGTGCACTTTTTCAAAACTTTACTGACAATCAAAGGTCATAAATAGTTTTACTAGAAAACAGTATTAAATATTAATTATAATTAAATCCATAATCTTTTACGGTATAAATTACTGTGTTAAAACAAATTTTTTCCAAACGGCTTTGGTTCTTTGAGGGGCGGGGTTGTCCCCTATCACTCCCCGCGTCGATCCGTCACTAGAAAAATAGTATTTCACTCATCATCAGAATGAAACATAATGAGTCGGGAAAACCCTAAATAAATAAGCAACACAGCCAACCATGGCGTAGTTGATTAGGCAGCGGTGTTTTCTTCAGGTAAAATCTACTTCGAATCTCGCTGTCGTGCACTGAAACGTTCAAAAATTTCACTTGCGCCGGGTTAATGTCCTTAGTGGACGTACTCGAAAAAAAAAAAAAAAAAAAAAGAAAATAATATATACACATACACTCACAGGTGAGTGACTAATTGACAGGCTACTATTTCTTTGTTTAAATTGTCTAGTCGATTTTTAAACCGGCAGTTCTCAAAATTTGTTACATTTTTCGATTTCAATCGGTGCTCTAATTGACCGCTTACTCTTCGACTCTAGCTAACATTTTACGATTACGAAACTTTATTTCTTTCCTAGTACATATACATGTTCGGCTAGCGCGCGGATTTTCTTCCTGTTGTTTTGTGTCGGCATTCTGCTTTGTGTTCTTTAATTCTTACATAGCCCGCGAAACTCGGACGAGCACGAATTTCTATTATACACCTGCCGCATGTGTAACATTGCGGTAAGAAGAGTCGTCTTTTTTTGATTCTTTAACGGATTTTTTATTTTCCCGTTAACTGCGAATAGTTGCCGAATTTTGTTTTTTCTTAAAATTTGACCAATTTTGTCCGTAACATATTTATTAATAAAAGGCAACGACGGCGGGGCATTTTTGTGATGAACTCATTCTTTCGGTTTTCTTTTCCTTCTTTTAAATTAACTTTAGTGTTTCGTTTTCTTCATACCCATTTTCCAGCGTGGCATTTTTTATATTCTTCACATTTCTATCAGAATTTTTCCTTCTTATCGATGTTCCAAATGCGTAATATTTTTTTTTGACTCCGGCATTGACGGGATTCTTTATGTACATATTTATTGTTGTACATAGGTGGATTTACGAAAAGCCGAGGTATTTACGCTCCCGGTATTATTCCTTTCAATTAAAACGCTAACATTCCCCATTCTTTTCCTCTTTCGCAGTGAAAAATTCTGATGAAAATTATTCAAATAATCAAAGAAGAACTCCGACATTTTCCACGCTGCCAAATTACTAACCATCCACCTGCCGAACCCGTAACTTTGGAATGAACAATCTTATTTTTGTAAATTTTCCATAAATATATTTTCAAAAATTAGCGCTAGGCGTGAACGCTGTTCTCTTGCTTACGATAAGCCAAAAATATATATCGAGCGTTTAGAACACTGGTAAGAAGTAGTACAGGAAAAATAATGTACAATAAAGGAAAAATTTAGATAGAAATGGGAAATATAAAAATACCGAAAACAATAGACTGTAATGGTTAAAAGTTGGGAAAGTTTAAAAGCTTCATTAACAGACAAACCAACTAAAAAAAAATCCGATATTTTTCGATTTTCATAATAAATTAAAGTAGACTATTCACGTCAGAATTGAAACCGAGAATAAATCATTAGAACCGTTTACGACCTGCGAGAGGAGACCCTGTACAATTAATTATTTTAAAGCGGTTCACTTACATCCCAGTTTCTAGAGAGAATCTTTTATACTCATAGCATTAGAGAGAACGTATTATGCTACATTGTATTATGAACAGAAATGGATCTGTCTCAACAAAAAACGTCAAAGCTGTAAGAAATACCGTATCGTTCTATCTTCACAGACTACATTTATTAAAGTTACATATTTTTCTGTGTAAAAATTTTGCGCTAATTCAGATTCGTTTCGTAAATGGGAGTTTATTCATAGACGTACCCAGGGGTGGGGATTTGGGGGTTCAAACCCCTCCCGAAATGGATTTTTACGTTGCTGTATTATCGTTTTAGGGTCGTAAGATGTCTTGGTACCAGGCATTCTGACAGTACAACTAACTATGTATTAGTGTAAATTATTCTCAATATGAAAACGAACAGAAGTCTTACGCATTTAGAACTATTATACAGGAGATTTTTATTAAAATATAATTATTAAGTAAAATCCTTTTATCTGCCAAGTGTTTTTTTTGTAAAATGGATCGATCCCCTCCCGAAAATCTTGCCTGGGTACGCCTATGAGTTTATTCGTCACACTTTTTTCGACATATGCATAAACTCTTGCAAATTATAATTGTGCAATCTGCATAAAACATAAAATATTGACATATCTGTATGTTCTACCAACTGGACGTTCTGCAATTCAGAACGACCAATTCGATATATTGTACCGTAGTGGATGACTTTCAGACTCTAGGCACTCGTCATGCAAAGCATTTCACATTCGCACGAAGGATAGATTCGGCAAAGAAAATAGTCCACAGAATGATGAAAGATTGAAGAAAGAAAATTGCTGATTTCGACTACACTTTTCCTCCCGCGATCGCCATGACAGACGTACGCTGCAATTTATCGAGTTTGGACAAGGGAATTCTAGAAACATCGCCGTAAAGAAAGCTACAATAATCCAGTTTTTTGATCGAACGATTAACTTATACAGGAAAATAAAATAACAAGGTCTACTAGCGCAACTCGTAGAAGAAAAAGCTTTTTAAGAGGATTAAGCCTTCCGGGAGCGCGGATTTAGGCCAAAAGGTTACAAGTGAACTTCATTTTGTGGTCGTTCTTGTTGAAAATTCGCTCTTTTCCGTTTTAATTTTTCGCAGTTCACGGCGACGACGTCAATTTAACTTTGGCCAGACTATGATAAAAATAGAATCAAAACCGAAGAATTTACTACAATTTTAACGGGAAAAAAGTTATCCGCTTGTCTCATTGGTCGATTAAAATTGTGCGCAACCTGTAACTTTTTCTTACTCCCCGATTATACTTATTTAACACTTTAGTCACAGTGATTTTAGTTCCGCAAATACGAATGGAAAGCAATTTCCATTGAAATTGTTAACGAAAATTATAAATAATTGCGTGATATCGTATGCCGGTGATAAATGTGTAAACTAGACGAGATACGGCGAATTTCAAGTATTTCACATACACTAACGGTTCAATGACAAGTTTAAAATGTAAAGTTTCATAATTTCCGGGAAATATTTATGTCGATACTTCGAGGAATTTTAATATACGCTGAAACGTAATCTAGAAAAGTGAGGGAAAGAAGAACTACTAGCGAATAAATATAAGAATAATCGAAAGAAGAAAAATAAAATACATTAACAAAAGTAAACAATTAACATTATGTAGTAACACAACTGACATAGGCGAACTTTCAATATGGTTTAAAGCATCCGTACTATTATTAGCGGAGTTAAGTCGTCTTTGAAGTGGCTTTATAACACTGATGATATACGGTTGAATAATGGTTTTATCTCAGCCGAAAATTATGTTAAACTTCCTAGAATTCACAGTTTGTTAATTAGTTAATAAAGTAAAATAATGAATAATTACGAACTTTAAAAGTATCAACTTAAAAGTTTCAAATAAACATAACTGGATGTAGAAGAAACATTTTCGGGCATATCCCATCTTCAGTTAGCCCTAAAAGGGGAAAAAAAAAGTACAAAGAAAAGATGTTACCGAAAATGTTTCTAGTACATATATATATATATTTGTAATTATTTAACGCTTTTCTTACTTATATTTTTAATGATTCATTGTTTTATCTTGGGGGAGTGGCGGGCTTCATTTTAAAACGGATGACTAACGTGAAAAAAGGACAAAGTTGTACCGCTCATTAAGGATCAAATTGCGAATGGAGTATTATTTTTTATTATATAAACTGATTCTCGGGGGCAATTTGGAGCTATCTAGTTTTGTTGCTGTGTGAGAAAGATTCAGCCGGGTTTCGAAATGAGATACTCTCTGTACGATTGTCAATGCGCCATGGATAGTGTGCACGTCAGCTATCGAGATGATTAACGGATTTCAGTAATTGTTTATTGTTCAATTTTTTATAACACTGGCGTTTCGCTCCTAACAAAATCCCAATTTTATCTTTTATTCTGTGCTGATCTTACTTATTTTGTCCTTATATTTTTTCCTACGACAAACCTTCAAACTTCCCATCTTTCACATACTCATCATTTATTCTCTACATCAAACTGTGTTAAATTCTTTTTTCAGCTCTAAAGTAATGCCTTCATCATCAGTAGTATCAATCTATCGAGATTGGTTGATTGATAGAAGCAAATCAAATCCGCAATCTTTTCTTCCATTCCTCCCTTCTTCTGCTTAGTTCTTTTAATTCTTGATAGTTCCTTGCTCCTACATATATCTAACATAACTTGTTCCATTAATTTTCTTTTCGGTCTTCCTTTTGCGCGTGTTTACCTTCTAATTTTCCTCGACGATCCATTTGTTTCTTCGTTGGGAAATAGTTTTAATAATATGTTTTTCTTCATTAATGCGGTTATAAACTTCTTCGTTTCTAATCTTCCCTGTCCATCTTGTTTTAAAAGTATTCTTCTCCAACAACAGATTTCAAAAGTCTCCAGCTTTGCAATGTCTACCTTTTCCGTAATGTCCAAATATCAGCAACATATAAACAAACCGACTACACAAACGTTTTTACAAAATTCTTTGCTAAGTCTAAATCGAGTTTTTTTCATATTAGTAATTTTCTTTTCTCATTAAATGCTGTTTTTGCCCGTGCTATTCAACACCTCACCTCTGTTAGCATTTTCCATCCCAGTGAATTCTGCTGCCCCAAGTACGTAAAACTCTCCGCTGGATCCATTTTTTCTGACGTGTCAATTTTTGTTTTGTAGCATACCGTAATTTTTGTTTTCTTTTTGTTAATCTTCATGTTATAAATATTCATGAGGTTTTCCATTTTACATTTAAGGTATGTTTTAATTCATTTTCATTTTCGGCTACTAAAAAACAATGTCATCAGCATATCTTATCATATTTATTTCTTTTCCATATTGATCTTAATTCCTTTACAACCCATATTATATAATTCTCTAATAGCATGTTTTATATATATATATATATATATATATATATAAATTAAACAGATATACGATGATAGGTTGCATTTCCGACGCACTCCTTTCCTTATTATTGCTGCGGCTTGTATATTATTCGTTTTAATTATTACAGTTTGGTTTTTATATACATTATAGATTACTCGTCTGTCTCTGTAATCGACTCCTATTTTCTTTAGCATATCGAACATTTTTTCCAAGTTTACTCTATCGAAGTTCCAAATCCACGAATGTTGCATGCGTACGTTGGTTTGTTTAGTTCCATTCTTTTTTTCAATTGTCATCTTTAAGCATAAAATAGCTTCCCTACGTTCTGATTTTTCCCAAAATCCAAATTGTGTTTCTTCTAGTTCTGATTCTATTTTATCTGATATTCTTCTACATATAATTTTAGTTAAGATTTTCGATACATGTGATAATTTCTACCACTGCCTTCTTTTGTCTATTCCTATTTACAGTTTAATTCGTAATATTTTCCCTTCGTCAATTCCATTCAAAGAGATCCGTTGCGTATTCCTGTCGGAATTGAGAAAAATTAATTGGATGATTCTTTGGCTCTCGGTAGAGAGGGCTTTAGAGGTTACTTCTTTCGAAAATTTCCTAATCACAATATTAATTATCTACCTAAACATTTTCACTTCAAACTAAGGAATTATATTTATCTCTTCTTCTTCTCTAACCTGAGTTCCGTGTATCTTTTCATCCAGTCTTTTCTCTCATTATCGTTCCCTAATCACAGCTATATATATCATCTTCGTTTCAGATAAAACTTTGTCTCTCTTTGTCATATTTCCCTCACATCCTCTCCCCTGAATCTTCATTCCATTGATTCTTTTAATCGATCTAACATCAATCACGTTATGTTTTCTTTGAAAGTTCTAGTCTTTCTCTCAAGCACTTTCTCTCCTATTTTCACCTTTTCGATCTTAATCTCCCCATTTTTAATACGATGCTTCTTGGTGTTCCTTTGTTCTGCATATTAATTTTGGTCTAGTCCATATGTGTGTCTAGGTTAGTTAGGCGGCTGAGTTAGCGTATCCGCTCCCCCAAGAAAAAGAATAATTATACACGTACTTACCACATGGAAATTAAAATGTGCTGTATTTATTTATAAATATATATTATAATTATTTTGAGTATCCGCAGACTTGGCTGGTTTATTTATGTACAAAAAAAAAAAAAAAAAAAAGAAAAGAAAAATCTCTGCACTCTATGTAAACGCATTTAATATTCTACCTTCTGTTTCCTTACATTTCCGATCTTCTGAAATAAATTTATAGCCTCCTAAGATTAATTTCCACCTCTTTTCGCTTATATCTTGAAGTTAAGTTTTGGAATGGCCTCAATTATGTTGTACCATTTGAATTGTTCCCGTTGGTTTATAGCTGGACAATTCATCCTCACTACATACTTTTTTTCGAATTGCTCATTATTCATTTCTAATCTTTCTCTTTGATTTAGTTTTTCACTCGTTGTGCTTTTATTTTCTCTTCTTTAGAGTTCCACGATTGCTAATCTAAAGTCCGGACTACGTTCCATTCCATCATTCTGGAATGAGGAAGTAATCTATAATTCCAATTTCCGCGCGTGTTCTTGTAAAACGAAGCTTTTATACTATTTCTTGGTGATTTCCAGTGACAAATTCTGACAATCGCTCTTCAATCGCCTCGTGTCGATTATTGTTTTCTTTTTTAGCATTTCCTATGTTTTCATTTAAGTTGGCCGTAATAATAAAAATTTCTCCTCTATAGATGATATTTTTTTGGTCGCACAATTACCTCCCTAGAATGCTAATTTAAAGCATATTTGTTTTCTTTTTAGTTTTTTTTTTTTATTTTAACAAATTGTTAATAGATTTTATAAGCATAATAATAAAACGTAGCCACTAATGCTCTAGACAGTTACCTTTTTATCCGACTTCAAAAAAAAGAAGGAGGTATTCAATTCGACCGTATTTTTTTTTTTTTTTTATGTGTGTTACCTCAGAACTTTTTTCTAGGTGAACCGATTTTGACGATACTTTTTTTATTTGAAAGTTGGTGCTCCTCATGTGGTCCCATTTAAATGTGATCGAGATCCTACCAGTAGTTTTTGAGTTATCCTTAATAATGCGGGAAATTGAAGCTTTTTGGATGCTTTTCATTCATGATTGGTTTCACTGTCGGATTAGATTTAGCTTCGTTTTTTTTGTTTTTTTTTTTTTAATGCGGAGGCGATTGACTTAAAATACTATCAATTAGCCGAATTACCATGGAAATATAACTTTTGATGTTTTTACCGTGGAAATGCAGTTCAAAGTAAAGAAATCGATTTTTTTTTAAGTATAGAGAATAATGTGAAAAAAAATTGATTTTTAACAAAAAAAAAATTCAAGTATAACGCTAAAAATTGTAAAATAAAATGTTTTTTTACAAAAAATAAATACCAACTTCAAGGTTTATTATAAAAATTTAAAAATGCACTAATAAGTAAAAAATAATTACTCCCGATAAAAATATATATCAGAGTGATATAACTTAAGGTGATATCGTAATTCTTATACAACATTAATACCTTAATTAGAGTCGGCATCAAATTCATATTGAAATTAATAATTAAAAACTGAATTAGATGTTCATTAAATTGTTCCTAGACGTTGTTACATGAATTTAATGCCAACTCCAAAAAAATGCTGTATAAGAATTACGATATCACCTTAAGTTATATCACTCTGACATATACTTTTTTATCGAGAGTAATTATTTTTTACTTTTTAGATTTTTATAATAAACCTTGAAGTCGGTATTTATTTTTTGTAAAAAAACATTTTTTAATCAAAACTTATTAGACGAGTTTTATTCCCTTTTTTTTTAGTCGTATTCATTTATTCGTCTCTATTAATTCATAGATTCTCTGGCAATATTACTTTTTTCTTTTCGAAAACGATTTAAATTCAATTACTTGGAACTTTCCGACATATGTACATTCAGTACCAAAATCACCTTGGATAATAATAGTCATTAAAAGCGCTTCGATAATTTTGGTTCTTATTTTACAAGTTTGAGTTAACGAACTACGAAAACACCTAGTTGATTAGCTAATAGTAATTCATTCCAGTGAAATTCAAATTCGAGTCTCGCTATTAGAAATATAAAAAATTATATTATTTGCGCTAGGTTAATGTCTGTAGAGAATTCTAATAAATTTCTGAAAAACAAAGTGTATGTTGTATTATTAAAATAAAACTCACGACATTATTTCTGAAAAGCGGTATAGACGATATATTTTTTCGTTATAGAACAAAGGTAGAACAACATAACGTCTGAAAACATTTTAAAGATAAAATGAAAGTTTATCTTGTTTACGAGTAATAGAAGATTTTGAACGCGATGGTGAAATTATTTTTAGTGCTGTTTGTTTTACTACAGGTAAGGCGAAAAAGTAAACATTAACGAAAAAAATTTCGGTTCTTGGAATTTCATCAGCACAAATAAGATCACCAGAATTTTTCCAACACATTGCACATCGTGTACGAGATATGAAACATTGGCAAGCATTAAAATAAAATATAGAACAGATAAAGCAGGGAAAAAAAATAACAGATCCGAGAAAAGTAAAATAATATTTGTATACCCGGTACTAATACAAGCGATAACGACGGTACAATCTGCGCTTTTTTCATAATATTACGAAAATAAGGTAAAAGCTTTTCACAGTATTCCTGATAACAATTGCATAACCTACTTTTTGGTCGTCTAATTTTTAAGCTTACCTAACTTAAATTTCGAATATATAGAAAACCCTTAGATATTTGCGAGAGGGATGTGTTTCAAAATTTATTTGCGAGTGTCAAGTCCATTTTTCTGCACATTATATTGAGTAATGACTGGACGGTGAGAAAACCGATTTTCTTCTTTTTAAAAGAACTATTCGCAGTTGTCCTTTTTTCTTCTTCTTCTTCTTTCTCTCCTTCTTTTGACACCGTGCCGGCATATCATACCATAACCAGCGATGATGAGGGTATAAGTAATCAGTTTTTACAAAAGCTGTCGACTCTAACGTCGTAACCCAACAAATGTGCGCAGGAGCTGAAAATAGCCTCTTTTCCGGTGCAGGAGCCCAAAAACATAATACGTTTTCAAAATCCAACCTCAGTTTTTTTCTGGAACCGAAACTAATCCCATTCCTTCTCTCCCTGCGCCATAGTACATTTTCAATAAATCGACGGAATTTCCAAAAAACCCGAATTACGATTTTCGGCTTAAACCTCGGTCCGAGTCCCGCCTTACATTGTACTGGACCAGAGTAATCCAAACACCTCTCCCAGGGAAAGGCCCTAACCGTTGCCCCTTATATTTTTTAAAATTATCCAAAATTCTTATTTACCTTCCGTCCCTAAACTTTCGATCGTAAATCAATCCCCCAATATATTTCACCATTTTCAAAAAGTTAACTCCTCTTACCATCCATTTTCCTTTTTTAACATTCGTACGTAATAGTTTTTTATTAATTTCTATTTTTTCCCCGACCCGGTCGAATTCCTCACCAATCGAAAAAGAGGTCCGCTACAATTCCCACGCATGTCAAAACATCATCCCTTGCTATCTCGTTTAAATCGGATCTTACCGTTCGTATACTTTCTATTCCAGTGTATACCGATATAGGACCATAATTCCCACATGCATATGTACAACCTACCACAAATGCACGCACACATATGCATACATCCAAGTCCGTGTCAACTTTGTTTATATGCAGTTGTCACCCGCCGACAGAACATGATTTTTCTGATGCAATATTTCTTCAGCCACCTCCTATTCTACAACCAAGCATCGAAGCAACTATCTAAAACGCCTTCTCATTATTCAAATTTTCGTTAATATTAAAAGTTGTACTTTTTTTACGTTTTAGTGAGAAAAAAAAGATTTACCGTCGTCATAAATCATATTATTGCTAGCACTGTTGATCTCTAGCATTTGAAGTAAGTTGATTGAAATATCTTTTACATGCCGAATTTATTCCGAATTTTTACTTTAAAATGGCAACGATAATGCAATATTTCTGGATAATTTTATACAATCACTACCACCCAGTTCATTAAATATACAATCATCAATTTCGCAAAAAGCAGCTGATTCGCAGTATTCGCAGTGTTCAATGCCACCTCCATTAGCACAAATTCCGTTACGCCACTGTCAGATTTCCGACATCGATAGAACTATCGATAGAATTACCGAAAGAATACTAAAACGATTCTGTAAACAAAAATAGCTTCATAATTGCGGTTTTGCGGAAAATTATAAGAAACCCCTTTCCGTAAAAATCATAATTAAGCACCGAAATTATCCAAAAACATATTGTACTGGGAATCGAACAGCAACTGTCAATTCGCACGGATTAAAAAATTCAGTAAACTTTTACAGTCACCGAATACAAAAAAATTCGTATGCCGAGAACGTTTAGATCCCATTAACAATACTTTGATGAAGTTACATGTTAGTGGAAAGAGTGAGTGAAGTGACGATGTTAGATAATAGAGAAAAAATAATTAAAATAGAATAATTATGTAAAAGAAATTTAAAAGAAAAATATAAAAAAGAAAATTTGATTTTTTTCATACTTGTACGAGGTCTGCCGGGAAAGTATCCGGCCTTTCTTTATACCTCAGAATTCGAACTCATTAAGGCCTTCGGGTGAGCATCGCTTTCAAAGTAGTTCCGTTGCGAGTCTAAAACCGACTGACAGTTTCTCCAATTTCTGGAATCATTCCTGGAACGCATTTTTCGGTATGACCCCATCAGTGCACTTGTCGCATTTTGTTTTATGTTCTGCACTCCGTCAAATCTTTTCCCCTACAACGGAATTTTCATTTCAAGAAAGAGCCTGAAATCAGACGAAGCATTATCCAGACAATAGCATGCCTGCCTAACCTGTACGATGCCGTGTTTAGCTAAATGATGTTGAACAAGATGAGACCAGTCAGCCGGCGCGTTGTCATGGTACAGCATACAATCACCGCTTTCCTAAAACTTCAGCTGTTTTCTTTTCACAGCGTCTCATAACCGTTTTAAAACTACGAGATAAATATCCTTTATTAACATTTTGTCCCTTTGGGGCATATTCATGGTGGCACGACACCCTCCCAAATCAAATAAAAACACTCAACATTGCTTTCACATTTTCTCTACTTTGCCGTGCTTTTTTCGCTCTCGGTGAATTTTGATGCTTCCGTGTGGACGATTGGTTTTTTGTTTCTGCATCGTATCTATATATCCATGTTTCATCGCCGGTTATTTCTTTTTTCCGAGAAAATCGCCATCTAATTTTTCGCGGTATCCGAATTATCTTGTCCGACTTCCACGCGAATGTTCTTGTGTGAGCAGTCGTGGAATGAATTTCGCAGAAACATTCCTAAATCTTTGGTTAAAATTTCAGAAATAATGATATTTGGAATACCTGTATCATCTTCAAGCTCTCTAATGGTTAAACGACGATCTTTTTCAGTCGCTGCTCGAACTCGGTCAACATTTTCTAGTGTTCTTGTTGATGCAGGTCTTCCAGTACATGGGTCACTTTCAACCAACTCCGGACCATTTTTAAATCGATTAAACTACTTCTTTATTTTCGTCTTACCCTGGTCTCCCAAAAGTTCTTTTAATCATTGTAATAGTTTCTGTTGCTGTATGGCACAGATTAAAGCAAAATTTAATGTAAATTCTTTGATCGATACGTTTCATCATTTTTGTAACATAAGAAATGCGACCCGCTCGACGTTGGACCTGTATTAAAAAACATGGAACTGCTACTGAGATTGATTTAGCGAGTTGCGCGATGCAAGAGTTAATAAATGAAAGTCCCCCTTCCATAACGACGCATTGCTTACAATGCTAGAGCAATTTTTTTTCGTGTTATAAGCGAAGGCCGGATACTTTCCGGGCAGACCTTGTATATGCAAGCATGTACGTGCAAGTACATACAGTGAGAGACTGGTACTGATTGATTTGGAAAAAAAAATGAAAGATAAAAAAATAAAAATAAAGAGTACAATTGTTTGATGCCTGTTTGTAGATAAATTAGCAAAACAATCCATATATGCACGAGTAAGCAACGGATCTTCGATAGTATGTATAATTTGAATGGTAATCGTGATGAAGAAATATCAGTCGTCTACGAATGAGGGAGAGAGATGGTCGACTGTTATATACAAGCTTAGTAATGCATTTAACATAAAGAAAAATTATTTCACTTTATTTCGAATGAGTAAAAATCTTCGCTAATCTATGTTTTTGGAAAAGGTTGATTTCAATCATTAGCGAAGCAAAGACTTGATTGCTTCGTTAGAAGTTGTATGTCTTCATATTTAAAAATAGAGTATGAAGTGTGTTCGGTATGAACTTACAAAAGTATATGTTAGAAATAGAAAGTGAAGGATCGCACATGAATAGTATTAATGTGTGCGGGAACTGATGATATTCATCCGTGAGGTCTTGCAACAGTTTTAATTGAATAATTATAAATGAAAGAATGACAAAAATAATACGAGATTTTTTCCCCGAGAATATACGATCAAATATAAAAAAATAAAGCGGTGGGGGTGGGGAGTGGTATAATAATTTCGCAAGCGTAATAGTATAATTGGATTAATTTAGTGTCGTTGCAATGACATTTGATGGCGTAGAGCAGGGTTTCTCAAAGTGGAGTACGCGAACCCCTAGGGGTTCGCCATTCGACGGTATGGGGTTCGCGACAAGATTTATGTAATGGTGGCTGGATGATTGGCAGGCGCGTGGGGTACACATTTTGGCGCGCACGCGACTGAACTCGCATGGCATGGTACAAGCACGGCGAGCGGCGTGGTTCCCACGCTCAGTGTTAATTTGTTTTAGTTTTAGTTAGTTGCGCGCATTTTGCATGACATCAAAATAAAAACAAAAACATTTGCAATCGTTTTGTGCGGCTAGCAATAATTTTGTTCGAATAACTGTTATTTTCTGAAAATATATTCAGTAACAGTTGCGAAAATGAATGAGTGGTTTAAAACGGGGTCATTACGTACAAAATGTCCAAATAATTCAACGTTATTATCTAGTTCGCAACCTGTACAAAGTACGTCTACTCAAATTGCGTCTACTTCTGCTGAAAGTTTAGTTTCAAACGAAAATTCTGAGAAATCGAGAGAACCAGAAAAAAAAGTCATACCATCGGCAAAAAAAAAGGAAATATGACGAAGACTATCTGAAAGTTGGATTTACGTGCAATGAAGAATCTCAATACCCAGAACCACAGTGTGTGCAATATATTCAGAAGTTCTGCAAATAGCTCGATAAAGCCATCATTGCTGCGAAGTCATTTGGAAACAAAACATCCGCAATACGTACGTAAACCTTTAGATTTTTTTGTTCAAAAAAAGAAAGAGTTAGCTTCTTCAAAAAAGACCATGAAAATCACCTTGGCTACTAACTCTGAATATTTACGTGCATCTTTCCTTGTGGCATATAAAATCGCAAAGACCGGAAAGTCATACAATATTGCTGAAGAATTGATTTTGCCAGCTGCTAAAGATATGGTCAGTTGTGTATTGGGAGACACATTTTCGAAATTGCTAGATAAAATACCTCCTTCGAATGATACAATTGCACGTCGCATTCACGACATGGCACGCAATATTGAAAATCAACTCGCACAACGACTACAAAATAATTATGCGATTCAAGTTTGATAAATCAACAGATATTAGTGGATTGCAGAATTTACTTGGGTTTGTTAGATATGTATATGAAAATATTTCTGAAGAAGATTTTCTATTTTGCAAGACTTTGGAGTCTACGACAAAAGGAGAAGATATTTTTAACACCATCAATGCTTTTTTTAAAGAACATGGCATAGATTGGACAAAGTGTGTTGGTACATTGACAGATGGTGCAAAGGCCATGACAGGAAGGATATCTGGACTCTAATAACCAGGATTAAAAATCTCGCTCTTGAGGTCAAAAGTATGCATTGAGCATTGCACAGAGAAGCATTGGCGAGCAAGAAAATGCCTAATGATTTAAAAACAGCACTTTTAGAGGTCGTAAAAATAATAAATTTGTTACCTTTTATTGAAATAAAAAAAACCTTATTTTCTTCAACAGCCAATTTTATTATTTTCTTGGGAGGGGGATGTTAGGGGTTCGCCGTCAGCCATTAGTTTGAGAAACCCTGACGTAGAGCAAGAAAAGAATAGTATGAGGATTTCGATATGATTAAATTTTTTTTTTTTTTTTTACGAGTAGTTAATGCCTACATGGCTATTACTCGATTTAAAATTCTTAAATACTATTAATAAATTTCGATTTAATAATGTGGTTTTGTAGAATCTTGCAATAATGATGATGGAGAAGAAAAATTATGTACGATTGTAAAAAGTGGTAAGAAGGAATAGTTGATTTTAGATAATAAAATAGTACACCTGCAGCGAGACAGATACTCGCCATATGAGTAATAAAATTTTTTAATAATTTTATATAATGAAAATAAAAATTTGATAATTTATACATATATATATATATATATACATATATTTAAAAAAAATAATAATAATAAATAAAAAATAAATATATATATATATTAAATAATTAGTCTATGTCAATCACATCCTCTGAGACAATGATGATCGAAAATGTGGTTTTAGAAGTAGAAGAGAATATAATTTTGAAAAACGTTTATTGAAGAAGTTGTTGAATATGAATTGTGCTGAATTGAATAATATTTATTTTTTTGTAAAAATAATGAAAATTATCTGTAACTAAAACACATAAAGTGTGGTTGGATGTACCGAAGATGTTTTGATGGAATTTAAAATTTAATTAATGGCGAGCAAGGCAAAACACAATATATTAATATGATAAGGTAATCATAAATTTTATAAATTAGAAGAATATATTTTTAGTTATTTTATTATATTTCTTTTATTTATTCACTGTTATGTTAGTTAGATATATTGTTTTAATTAATCGTTCGGCAACGAATGTGTGCCGGATGTCAAATTATGTAATGTATATACGTTATAAAAACATAAATTGGTAGCAGAGCGTGGTTATAAATAATTTACAGCGCATATACATTACACACTTAGACCAATTTATTCTTCTTTATTTTCTAATCGTACCTCATTTGATCTCTCTATTCAGTCATTTCTTCCTCCTCGTCCATGGTTCCTTGATTTCCCTTCTCTTAAACGTTCTATAATCTCTGCCAGTTATTTTTCCCCTCTTCCCATCTGTTGGTGTGATGTGCTCGTTGACAAACCCATTGAAGAAAAAAAAAATGAAACAACAATTTTTGAAACATGTTTCAAAATTTTTTCAGAAATGTACAAAGGGATAGACAGAGGAATGGATATATTACTTTTTACTAGCATGAATGTATATTTAAAGTCATTTTGTATCATAATATTAAATTTGAAGAGCCTGGGGGAAAGGGATGACGGCTTGGGTATGAGTAAAAAAAAAAAACGATCAAAGTGCTTTCGTGGGTTAATGATAATCAGAAAAAATTAAGTACACACGGAAAAGTGGTACGAGTGAATAGATAATTTTTGTTACAAAAAAATCGTACGCGTGGACTAATTTTGAAAATTCATGATAGGTTACTGGAGACGTACCACGCATTCATAGATGTAGTGGTTCTAGTGATTTTGTCATACGTGGAATAAATAAAAAATTTAAAAAAACGGCAATATATATTTCATGATGATAAAAATAATTAAAGAAAAAATTATTTCATAATGCAATGATGAAGGGTGGATTCGTCCTACGTGTAGACAACAATACGTTTTTTCCGTATGTTAGGGGACATGCGAATTGGGAAAAAAATTAAATGATAAAAACAATATGTGCGATAGATTAAGAAAAAATGTTTGATGAGAGGTAAGATTTTGATATTGCAATAGTATACTTGGATTTATTTATAATATTTATTTCGCAAATTCGGAAACAGATGAACAGATAAGGACAAAATGCGGGGGACAAGGATTGATGTGGTTCATATCAATGAAAAATAAAAAATAATAAAAAATATTATGTACGAGTGTAAAAAGAGTAGATGATCCGTAAAGGGATGGATAATTGTGGAAATGGTAAAATATATTTAGTCTCGTTCTAAAATACTTGCGTACGATTTGAATTTTTGAAAATAGGTCACTTGGTACGTACGGAGCGAAGAGAATTTCTCCGCAATTTTCGGGAACACTAGGTTGTGATAAGAATAATAACAATGGTTGTACAGGTGTATTTTAGGTAATAAAACGACGAGTGACTGTATCGCACATTTGTGTGCGAGGCACAATACGAAAGACTTGAAAAAAATTTTGTGTAGCGAAAAAATAAAAAATATACTTTGACTAATTTCATAATGCTTACACATAGAAAAAAATATTATGAACGACAGGGAAGACGTTAGTATCATGTGTTCAAAGGTTCTGACAGTGGCTGGCGATCGATGTTAGCGGAGCGATAACACAGGTGCGTGGCAACAAACGGTGCGCATCCGTAGCAATCGACAACATCAGTCACTATGAGTATTGTATCAATAAACACTATGAAGAAAAATAACATTTTTTGCTCAGTATGGCTTGTTCAGAAATAGTTGCGGGTAACTTCAAAGTTTTCTTATAGTCAACTTATTGCATAGAAAAATATATTCTTCTAATTCGTATCGCACTCACCCTCTCTCACTCATTTGTTGCATCCCTGATCTGCTCCTGTTACCGCGTTTTCATCAAACACACCATACGTTTTTTCTACCTGTATCTCTCTCTCTCTCTCTCTCTCTCTCTATACAATTGACAAAAGCGATTCATAGATTGGACAGTATATATCGCGAAACAATGTTTACGAAATAAAATATTAAATAAAGCGTGAGTCTAACACGTATATATTTGCGAAAGATTATGAAGTTTGAAAAATAAAATATACGGTTATTAATTTTCAAAATTCATAGTATGATATGCATATGTATAGCGCGCGCGGTAACGTGTGTGTGTGTGGAATGAAGCGAATGATATGCTTTTGCGATAGGCATACTCAGAAAATAAAAATATTACAAAAAGATCGGAACTTTGGACTGTGAGGGCAGAGGGAAAGGACATAGCAGGTTAACAGAGTGAAAAATGCCTCCAAACCAATCGTTATAAAAACTATACCATCGTGTGTCAAGCATCGGAAAATACGATCATCCTGAAAGTTTCCGTCCGCTAGCCTCCTAATAAGGGGCGCCTCCTAGAGGCAAAAATGTAAAATCAGGTTGTTTGACGATATCTCGAGAACCAGTTGGCTGATATTATTCAAGTTGCGCTCCAATTGACGATATTTCAAAACCTTACAATTAAAAAATGTCTTCGAACTTATTTATCAATAAAACCTAACCTAAAAATCCATTTGAAAATTTTAAAACGCTACAAAAATAGATCTAAAACAAACACCTCGCTGGAATAGGTATATATCATGCATTTTTTTTTTTTTAAATATATTTATTTATTGTCGCTCGACAATGGAGCCATTTGCGACGAATATATATTACATCTTAACAGTTAACTTATCTAGATACTATTATACATATTTACATTTTTTAGGTATGTTAGTACATTTTCACAATTTGATCTGTCGTTGTAAAGGAGTTCTGGTATAGGTTTTCCGACCATGTCACAGGCTGCTCGCTGTGTTTCCCACTTTTTTCATGTGAAGAGGTGGTCTACCGATAAAGTCTCTGCGCACATTTCACAAATGGGCGCCGGCTCCTTGTCGAGGATGTACTTGTGGCTAAATGAGCAGTGCCCTATTCTTAGTCTCGAAATAACTGTTTCGTCTTGTCTTTTTGGCCAATAGATCATTTTTATGCTAGCTTACCCTCATGAATTTTTTCAGATTTTTTAAAGCGGTGGACGCACCTTAAAAATATTAAAAATTGTTTTTCTTTTTTTTTTTGCATTTTCCGTCAAAGGATCTAGCCGGTTGAAGGGAGTAAAATTAAAAATTCAGTAACGATGAAAAAAATATATAACATGTATTTTAGTGTAAACAGTTATCTAAGAAATTTTTTCAGATTTTTAAAAGTGATGGAAAAGGTTCAAAAAAATAAAACCACGAATTTTTTGCTGGAAACCCTCTTGAAATTCAACTAATAACAACGGAATAGATATGCATTACATATTTGAAGATAACAAGTTTTCCTGAATTTTTTCAGATTTTTGAAACGAGAAGAACGAGTGGAACATGTCAAGAATTAAATAAAATCATACGTTTTCGGTTGAAAAACTTCTCGAAATTCAACTAACAACTAAGCCTTCAAAGGCAAATATTAACAAGCTTCCAAAATCAACAACACTTATATGCCACTTTTTTTTCGATCTTGAAAAAGCTTCCGATCGAGTAAGCCGGCATAGATTATTAAAGAAGCTAAAGTCTGTCGGTATAACCCCGGTAATGTAGGAAATTACATACAAAGTTTTTTGTACAACCAGACATTACATGTGAGAATCGGTTCGCCGATATCACAAATCTTTCCATCAGAGAATGGAATTCCACAAGGCTCTGCCTTAAGCGCAACCTTTTCATATTGTACATAAATGATATAACAGACTGTATTAAACCGCCCGTCTCAGCCCGGCTATTCATCGACGACCTAAACATATCCTTATCGTCTAATCTTCCATCTAACGCCCAAAACATACTCCAACAAACGATCCATGAAATACAGTCGTAGTCCGATGACAATGGCATGATTTTCTCCTCCTCCAAGACTGTGCGCCTAGATTTCTTTAGAGAGCGTCAAATTACCCCAGGCATATCCTTAAATCTTTATAACTCACAAATTCATTTTAAACCAAATGTCAGATTTCTTGGTCTTCTATTTGACTAAAAATTATCATGGCGTTCCCACGTGGCTAACTTGAGAACAGGATGTTTGAGGTCCGTGACTATTTTAAAATACTTATCCAATAAAAAATACAATATCCGTCCGAAATTACTTCTTAGTACATGGTAAAAGCAAAATAAGTCCCATACCCTTCACAGGGCGTCGGCGATTGTGAAGTTAAGATTCACAATGTCGTAGTACATACAAATAATCCTACCCCGAATCAACTATTGGTGCCAGGTGTACTCATCTGCCAAACAAACCGTCCTAAATTCTTTAGATCCCATCCATCGTACTGCCCTTAGAACAATTTTTCGTATTCGCAGGACTACTCCTTCTTTTAGCATATGTGCCTTGTCTCGTGTTCCACCTCTTTTCTTCCACAGGAGTTACTGTTTGCAACTAGATGCCCTTTCTTATCAGATACGCAACCAGTTTCACTCTTCTTCCAACCATCCTCCTCCTTTATGTTTTCCGAATGATCCATTACCAGGAGTCCTCGCTTTCTTACGCCAAAGTAATATAAAATTACCCATAAATGCACCCGGCTAATCCTTTAGCACCATGGAACCACCTAGAAGTAGACATAAATATATCCCTACTTACCTATGCTCAAACAAATAGCTTACAAGATACATTGGAAAAGACAACACAAACTATAGATAGGTATATTAACACTATATGCCAATGTATACTGATGGTGCAAAGGCGGATACAGTATCACCCCAGGCGGCGGCAGCGTGTTCTTTCAAAGCGTTTGGCTCGGTTCAATCATTTCAACTGGATGATTGGTGCACAATACTCGATGCCGAGTTATACGGTATCTTGTATTTACAGCATATCTACGTAGCTAATCTCCGCCCCGCAGAAAGTCCTCGTAATTACAGATTCAATAGCATCCCTCTATTCCATACCCAGCTCGCAACCAAAAGACCCACTGGTTTGCCAAATCCAACAGATCATGGTTGACCTTATGAAAGAAAATTGCAAGGTGTCATACTTATGGGTTCCTGGTCATACTGGGGTGTCTGGCAATGAGAGTGTGAACGTGGTTGCACGGTCAGCAACTTGTCCGGTGAGCCCAGATGTTGCCCAACCAGCATCGATAAAGAGACTACTTCAGCATAAGTTTAAGCAGAAATGGAGGTTACACTGGGCCTCCCTAAATACCTTTTCAAGAACAATAAAACCATCAACGGAACCTTGGTGGCCACCGGAGAATATGTCCCGGCGCGACTTTATAATAATTAATCGCTCAAGAATTGGGCACATCTCTTTGTCTCACGACTACGTGTTCCACGGGACTTCGCCTCCCGCAACCTACCCTTTCTATTCCCGAACGTGTTATCCCTTAGTTCATCATATCCTTTCCACGTGTACTAAATTTTCAACATCCCGCTCGTCATTTAACCTAAATTTTTCTTTACAAAAGATCCCCGCTAATGCTCCTGCAATGATCGCCCAAACTTTGGCATACATTAGAACAAATCAGATCGCTCCAGTCATTTAAACTTTGGTAATTACCGTATGCCGTAATGACCTATGCAGTTATACACGGCTCATGGTAAAAAAAAAAACAACGAAATAGATATATGTGTTACGTATATTATCATGAAATGTTTTTCTGAATTTTTTCGTATTTTTAGAACAGATGAAACAAGTCGAAAAAGAGGATTTTCAGCGAAAAATTCATGTTTTTATTTTTTTTGAACCTCTTTCACCACTTTTAAAAATCTCAAAAAATTTCAGCGGATAGTTTACACTAAAATATAAGTTATATATTTTTTCCGTCGTTACTGAATTTTTTTAATTTTTTTTATGACATTTTAAAAATTTTGAACGTTTCTAAAAATTTGAATTTAGCATCTAAAAATCTGAAAAAATTCACCGTTTAGAACTTTTCATTATCTTTAACCTCCAACAAGAATTTTTTAAATCGATCGAAAAATGGTATGGATCATTTCAGTGTTTTGTGAATCGTAGAAATGAAAAACCAACCAAAAAACCAGCGAAAAAATAAGATTTAAATGTTTCGTATTATATTCTTTGCGTCCAAAATACTGGGAAGTACTTATGTAATTTTGTATAAATCTGAGGCTAAAAAAAAAAAATTTTATCAGCGCACAGTTGCTAAATTTGACCGAAAATGCAAAAAAAAACAGTTTTTAATATTTTTAAGGCGCGTCCACCCCTTTACAAAAAATCTGAAGGGTAGTTTGGCATAAAATACATGATATATAACTATTCCAGCGAGGTGTTTGTTTTAGATCTATTTTTGTAGCGTTTTGAAATTTTCGAATGGATTTTTTGGGTTAGGTTTTCTTGATAAGATAAATAAGTTCGAAAAAAAAATTTTCAATTGTAAAGTTTTGAAATATCGTCAATTGGAGCGCAACTTGAATAATATCAGCCAACTGGTTCTCAATATATCGTCAAACAACCTGATTTTACATTTTTGCCTCTAGGAGGCGCCCCTTATTAGGAGGCTAGCGGACGGAAACTTTCAGGATGATCGTATTTTCCGATGCTTGACACACGATGGTATAGTTTTTATAGCGATTGGTTTGGAGGCATTTTTCACTATCTTAACCTGCTATGTCCTTTCGGAACAATGGAAAGAGTAAACAACAATATGCCGGGAAATAATTTTGAATATTTACACACTCGGAGAAACTTAAAAAATCATACGATGCGATCGGCAAAATGATCGGAAGAGACAGGGGGGATTAAGGTTACATTCATTCGTCCATTATAGATTTTCGTTTAATTCTGATAATACATAAAAGGATAATGTTAAATGCAGAATTAACACCATCTATCACAATGCGTGTGTGTGTGTGTGTGTGTGTGGGAATGGGTAGTGTACATTTGCGGCGGTCGGAACTTTGACGGATTATATTTTAGCATTAGAGAAAACATGAAAAAAAAGTTAAGAAAGATTGACAAATTTTTTGGAACATCTGAAAAATAAAATTATGTTTAGGTTATATTCTACAATATCCGTAAAAAGGGCGAAAGTGAAAAGGGGTATAAGGTTAGTTTTGAAATTCTGACGAGAAAATAAGAAATGAATAAAATAATCGAAAGTGAAATAACTCACGTTAACGGTGACGGAGGTGTGTGAACGAATTGTGTACGCTTTAGCGACAACTGAGTTGTAAAAAAATAAAAAAAAAAAAAACACTTTACGAACGGAAAAATGATTGGAAGCGTAAAATTCTGTAATACTTAGGCTTGAAAAAAAAAATGAATACGGTCATAGGGAAACTAAAGATATCATAACTCTGGAAAATAAATAAACAACTAAAAATAATATTATGAACGAATGTTAATTCGGACTTTAATGGTAAGGGGGGGGGGGGCGAAATTTTTAGAATCGGAGAAAATGAAAAAAAAAAAATCGAATTAATTTTAAAAATTTGTAATAGGACGTGTATGTATAATCGTAGCAGCGGTGGGTTTATGTGTGGGGACGGATAGTGGACTTTTGTAAGGTCGGTGCGGTCGGAGAACATGTGAATATATAAATGAAAAAATACGTACAAGCAGTAAATTGTTTGCAAGAGACATCGGGTGGATTAAAGGTTACATTTGGTCGTTGATTATAAAAATTTGATCATTTGTAATCAGATAATGTATAATGTGAAATGTGGGCAAGAATTGACGGTGCGCTTTCGCCGCAGACGAGGGTTTGATGGAGTGGTAAAAATAAATAAAATGTAATCTGGAAAAAAAAATTTTGGAGCGCGAAAAACGAAATAAACTTAAACTAATTCTATAATAGACTCGGAAAAAATTATTATTTATGATAGGGAAATTAGCGGCAGCGGATGTGAGATACAGTACGCTTTTGCGGTAGCTGCGGGTGTGTATACTCGTGGGATACAAGAAAGTGCGAAAGATTGCTAATTTGCTCAAGGTGAGCAGGGGAGGGAAGGGGGAATTTTTGAAACCGAATAAAATAAAAATATAGTCGAATTAATTTTTCGAATCCTAACGCTCAGGAAAAAAATTTTGGGGGCGAAAAAAGTATACTTAGGCTTGAAAAACAAAAAAAAATATTATGAACGAAGGTGAAATAACCGATGGTAACCTGTGCGTGGAACGGACATTACGCATTTGCAAAGGTCGAGACTTTGTCGGATTAAATTTTAGAATTGGACAAAAAATAAAAAAAAGAACAGAAAGATCAATAAATAAATTTTTTGATACGAAAAAAATGTACATAGCCTAACTCTATAATACTTGATTATTATGAAAGGAAGGAAAACTAGCGATAGCAGATGTGTGTGTTGGACGGCCCCGTGCGGTTTTTCCATGAGCGAGATAGATATAGCTCTGCATAATGTATCGGACAAAGAAAAATTTCAAGCGAACAGACCGAATAAAAATTACGTATTTTTCTATACGTCTTCAAAAGTAAACAGCACGTTTTTTTTTTGTTTTTTTTTTTTCAAACACACGTGTGGCATGACAAATATTATTCGATGTTGGTTTCCACGACGTGGCAAAAACAATATATATATATATATATATATATATATATATATATAAAACTACCCTGTCCCTTCCGTGATTGATGAAAAAGTTCGCGATTCCCAGAAATAATAGAGTGTACATGTGTGTGTGTGTGTATGTATATGTGTGACGGTGATATAAAACAATTAAACGGCAGCAGCATCCGGTTGAGGCAACCGTTGCAAGGATAATATGGTCGTCTGCATAGTCAATGAAATTACGTATTTTTCTATACGTATTCTAAAGTAAAAATTAAATTTAAAAAAAAAAACGAAACGCGAGAACGGAACGCGACTCGAAAAGGTTTTTACAATTTGGGTTCTAAATGTCGAGATTCGAACGTTTTTAACACTCTGCGAAAATTTCAGCCCTCCCATCGTCAACAGTTCAAAATTAAAAATCACGCCATAGATTTTAGATGCGGAGACTTGTATAGTACGCCTGTGTGACGAAAGTATGAAGCGTGCGCAAAACGGGAATGCGTGTGGCTGCACGACTGAAATTTTTGGAACCCTACTAGAATATTTAAGCCGCGAATTTTGAAAAATCGTGGTAGGGAAAAAGAGTAACTGCATGGTGGACAAATACATCTTATTTTCATATGCGTCTTCTAAAGTAAAAATTAAATTTTCAAAAAAATAAATGCGAGAACGGCGACTCGGAAATTTCCTTTAAAATTTAGGTTCCAAGTATCGAATTCGAACGTTTTTAGCACTCCGCCAACATTTCAGGCCTCCCATCCTCGGCAAATTTAAATTAATAATTACGCTACAGATTTTAGATGCAGAGACTTGTATAATCGTATGCAGCGCGCGTGGGAACGTATGTGCGTGTGGCTGCAGGCCGATCGAGTGAGATAATTTTTAGAATCCTGCTAGAATACTTACGCCTGGAATTTCGAAAAAACGCGGTAGCGTTCGATGGGTGCGCCGGAATAAGAATGGCTGCTTGGTGGACGAATATATCTTATTTTCTATACGTCTTGTTAAGTAAAAATTGAAATTAAAAAAAAAGAAAAATGCCGCAACAGAACGCGACTCGGAAAATTCCTTTAAATTTTTGGGTTCTAAGTGTCGAGTTTCGAACTTTTCAGTACTCTGCGAAATTTCGCTCTTCCAATCGCAGAAATTAAAATTAAAATTACGCTGCATCTGTTGCAAGCAGCGACTAGTATAATATATGCGCACGATGGTAGAAGGTGGCCCGCATGGGTACGCGAGTGCGTGGGGCTACGCGGGCGATCAGATGGGCTAATTTTTGGAACTCAGCTAGAATACTTACGCCTGGAATTTCGAAAAAACGCGGTAGCGACCGGAGCGTGCGTGGGAACGGAAGGTACACGTTCGCAGCGATAGTGGGTGGGAGCCCCATGCTTGGGCGAACCGATGGACAAAAATCACTCTAGTTGTAGCTGTTATTAGACCCAATTACCTGTGGCGGCACCTTAGCAACTAAACTTTTAGGTCCATCTGATACAATAAATTTAGATAATCAAATAAATTGATGTTAAAAATTAGAGATTAAAAAAACAAGTTCAGTCAAGCATGAGGTTTCATGCGCTAAGGATTCCGTATGAAAGTTAACCATAACTATAATTATTTAGTATGTAAGAAAATTTGTTTGAATAAATTTCTATTTTTATTTTACTATTTTAATTTAATATCTTAATAAATTTCAAAGATCTTTTCTAATAATAATTTAAAACAGTAAAGCAAAATACTAATTTGAATCGAAGACTTAGATTAATTTGAAGCGAAATTTTTTTTTTTTTTTTTTATACGAGTAGTTAGTGCCTATATGGCTATTACTCGATTAAAGGTCATTTATATATCATTGATTATTTTTGTTTTAATAATAAAATCAGTAAGCATTTGCAGGTTGTTTATGTCGAGGATATTTTTTCTCAGTTGATTATCGCGATGATGGTTGTACTTCTGGCAGGTTAGGATAATGTGATGAACTGTCAGCGGTACTTTGCAAATGTCACATAGGGGCGGTGGTTGATTACTCAGTAGATATGAGTGAGTAATTTTTGAATGCCCAAGGTATATTCTGTTAACCACTGTTTCCAGCTTCGGTGAGCAGACATTACCAATGATTAGCGGCCAAGCGTCCACGCTTTTCTTTGAATATCCAAGTATACTTGGCCGGGCCTGGAACCGCTGATTCCACGAGTGTAAGATTTCCTGACTGTACCACTGTGTAAGGTCTTCCCCCAGCATTATCGGAAGATATGTTTGAGTTGGCCCTCTTGCTGCATGATTCACGATGTCATGGCCATCTATTCCTCGATGGCTCGGGATCCAAACGAAAGAGATACTGGTGTTTCGTTTATTTAATTCAGTGATGATAAGCAGTATTTGGTCCGCCGTTGCCACAGTCGAATTCATCGCTTCAATATACTGCAATGCTAAGACTGAATCGGTCAGGATCGTATACTGGTCAGATGGCAATTCCGATATCTGCAGCAAACATTGAAGTAAGGCTAACATCTCGGCCGCAAGAACTGATGTCATATTCGGCAAGCTGAAGGAATATATCCTTTTCCCGATGGAAAAGGCACCTCCGACATGTGATGATGTTTTGGACGCATCGGTGAAGCATAGAATTGAATTAGGCTGCTGGCTCAAAACGTTCTGAAGCCTTTTACGGATGTCCGTATTCGGTTGCGTTTTAACGTCGGCTGTAAGTAGATCCCAGCAGATATTTGGGGTAAATTGACTCCATGGCGGTGACACTGTTAGGATTCTGCTCATGATACCACGTAGCAGCCTCAATGGCCTTTGCAGTCCAATTTGTTGTAGCTGTTTTTGCATATGAATGCGATTTGGATGACGCTGATGAACAGCGACCTTCATTGAATACTTAATAGCGAGCATCATCCGTCGGTAGCAGAGCGGTAGGGTGCCACTAAGATACTGAAGGCTAGCGGTCGGTGAGGTTGGGAAAGCCTTTAATGCAATCCTCAGTTCAGCGTTCTGTATCATATCCAATATATTCAGTAATCGGTTACTGGCGGACGAGTAGATAATTGAACCGTAATCGAGTCTCGAACGAATGAGGGCCTTATATATGCGAAGTAGGCTTGAACTTCTTGGTCCAAAGGTCCTGTTACTCATCATTTTCATGATGTTGAGTATTGGTTGGCATACTTGTTTAAGTGCAAAAATATGGTTACGCCAAGTCAATTTTGTGTCGAAAACCAATCCCAAAAATTTATATTCAGTTGTATGTTGTAAAACTGAATTATTAATTGTCAGGTTTAGCATAGTTTGGTTACGTTTTTTTGTAAACACCATGTACTTGGTTTTCTGCGGAGAAAACTGTAACCCCGTTGTCATGCTCCACTCCTGAAGGTTATCCAGGGATTTCTGCAACAGGTTTTGAGCGTACAGAAGGTCTGTCGTCCGAAGAGTAATGTTTACATCATCCGCAAACAATCTGGTTGAGATGGGAGATGGAATATGTTCAATAATCGTATTTATTAGGATCAAAAAACAGTACACACTTAGTACGCTGCCTTGAGGCACTCCATTTTCCATGGTAAAGTCTCGTGAAAGTTTACTTCCTATTCGGACTTTGATCGTACGGTTTGAGAGAAAGTTGTTTGTAAATTGGACTATTCGGCCCTTCAATCCCACCTTTATGAATAGTTGAATAATTTTGTATCTCCACGCTGTATCATACGCTTTTTGAATATCAAAAAATATTGATAAAAGGTATTGGTTATCTTCGAAAGCGCTTAGTATTTCCTGATTCAGATTGTACAGTTGAGTGAGGGTACTTCTATACTTCCGGAAACCTGTCTGATTTTCAGGGATGAGTTCCTTTTGTTCTAAGTGCCATAATAATCGACGCGCCACCAGTTTTTCCATTAGTTTGCCTGTAGCGCAGGTAAGTGAGATTGGCCTATAAGCCGATGGTTCAGTACGATCTTTGTTCGGTTTCAAAACGGGAATGATTACAGCCTTGCTCCACAGCCGGGGGTAACAGTTATCCATCCAGATTTTATTAAAAATATTTAGTAGGTGATTTAACATTTTTGTGGGTAGATTTTTGAGGAATAGGGGCGAAATTCCGTCCGGACCCGGCGCAGAGTTTTTAACCAGTTTGCTGATCGCCTCATTCAGTTCCTTTTCTATGAATGGCGTATTATAATCCTCGTGGTTATCCGACTCAAAAAGCAATGAGTTCCGCTCTTTTTTTATTTTATAAGTCAAGAATCGTTGAAGCGAAATGTAACGGTGTAACGGTTATGAAGAAAAATTAATTAAATCCTTTTTTTATTTATTTTTTTAAATTATTAGTTTAGATTTAATAATACTAATATTAAGGTTTTATGATTTTTTAAAATGTGTAATTTTGTTAATTCCTACACCTATCTTTCTTGAATAGCCGACCGTCAAAGATATTTAATAAATATATAAACGAAAACACGCAAAAAATATTAATTAGAAATAATATTGATGCTACGTATCACTCTGCTGCGGCTGCTAGAATGTTGGTGTTCCCTGCTGGCAGGTTGGTGTACATTGGTGATTGCATCCTGGATTCTCGGCGAATGGGAGGGAGAGACACGATAATCGAAATTATAGTTTACGAATTTTGTAAATGTCACTAATTGGAAAAACCGAATTTCGAGGCAATTTGGTTACTTTGTTATTAAACTTCTTTCGGTTGCAAGACGAACTGGTTACTTTACCAAAAAAGGTCGATATAGTTCCGCGATGTGAAAAAGACTGTCGTTCTACTGTGATGATTTTTTAACAATTCGGTATTTTCTTTCGACTCTCTCAGTATGTTAGACCATTATTAAATATTTTTTTTCTATTTATTTACTAGCATAGGGCGTTAAATTGTTTAACAAATCGAAATACTATTCGCATCTGTTTTTCATCAGGCGAACGTACCACCTAAACAATGATGCGGTGAGTCCGTTCCTTTCATTACTGTTCATAACAACACTAACACACGCCGTAATGAAAATAACCAAACCAAAACCTACGATCCTGTTTCGTTTCTTATCCCTCGTACTAACACTACTAACGCAAATTATAACAATCCGAACCAAATTCTAAAAACCGCTGCAATCTCGTATTCCGATAAAGCCAAAAGAAAAATAACACCGATTAACAAACCTGTTTATTTCGTGCATTCAAGAAACCCACTTAAAACAAAACCAACATTTAAAACTAAAAAACTATAAAATTCTCGAATCAAATCCGGTGCTTGCTAGTTGTGCGCGTGGGGGAATAATATTATCCATTCGTGCGGATATTAACTTTCAACAGATAATGTTACCATCCGACATTCAACCAGTAACAGTCGAAAATTCGTACGCCAGTTCCACGGGAGTCTCTAAACATAATTCCGAACCGTATTTAGAAACTTTTAAAGTTGCCAAAAAATTCAAACACTTCCTCCCCTCTAGCGCCGCGAGTATTACAGCTAAAAATTTTGAACAGGGTTAAACATATGCGCTTCGACATATATTTCTCAAGTTTGGAACATCAAGATTTGAAAGTTTCGTTAAGGAAATAACTTATGGTTTCGTTCTCGACAAATAACGATCTTTCCATCGATCATGACCAGAAAAAAAATATTATTTTTGAAACTTTCGAGCTTTCGGCGCTTAAGGTTCTGAATTTTAAGATGGAAACCTAGATGTTCCAAAGTAAATAAATAAACAGGGACGCACATTTTTTTAACCTTGTTCAAAATCTTGAACTACAATATATAAATTACAAGCGGGGCTACACGTCATTTTTCAGAATTTTATGAACTTTTAGTAAATTTCAAACAGTTTCGTTAAGAAAACGAAATATGGGTCCGTTCCCAAAAAATAGCGCTCTTTCCAATAATAATACACTTGAAAAAAATTTTTTTTTTACAAAATTTCGAGCTTTCAGAGCCCCAAGCCACTAATTTTAAAATTGGAAACTTAGATGTTCCAAAACAGAGAAATATACATGGATGCCCATATTTACTACTTTCCTCAAAATTTTTAGCTATAATACTCGCGTCACAAATCTATTCTCGCGCTTTTTTGAACTTTTCGGAACTTTGGATATTTCGTTAAAAAAATGAAATACGGTTTCGTTCCCGACGAATAGCGATCTTTCTAATAATATATCACAACCCGAAGAAAAAAATATTTTATTTCAAAATTTTGAGCTTTCGGCGCCCCAAAAGGGTAATTTTAAAACTGGAAACCTGGATCTTTCGAATTAGAGAAATATACGTAGAAGCGCATATTTTTAACCGTGTTCAAAATATTTAGCTGTAATATTTGCTTCGCTATGGGGCTAAAAAGTCATTTTTCGCGCTTTATTGAACTTTTCGACAACTTTCAAAGTTTCGTTAAGAAAATGAAATACGTTTTCGTTCCCAACAAACAGCGATATTTGTAATGATATATCACAAACCTAAGAAGAAAAAAAAATTTTTTTTTAAATTTTGAATTTTCGATGCCCCACAGGTCTCATTCTAAAGTTGGGGTCCGATTGTCTTAAATCAGAGAAATATACGTAGAGTCGCGTATTTTCTACCATGTTCCAAATTTATAGCTGCAATACTCGCGTCGCAAGGAGGGGCCCGCCAAATGGAGCTGACGCTTTTTTGAACTTTACGTCAACTTTGAAAGTTTGATTAAGAAAATGAAATTCGGTTTCGTTCCCGACTAATAGAGATCTTTCTAATGATATATCACAAGCCCAAGAAAAAAAATATTTTTTTCCAAAATCTCGAGCTTTCGGTGCCCCGAGGGTCCAATTTTAAAGCTGGAAACTCGGATGTTCCAAACTAGAGAAATATACGTGGAAGCGCATATTTTTAACCGTGTTCAAAATTTTTATCGGTAATATTCGCGGCGCTAGGCATTTTTCGCGCTTTTTTGAACTTTACGGAAACTTTGAAAGTTTCGTTAAGGAAATTAAATTCGGTTTCGTTCCCGACAAATAGCGATCTTTCCATCAATATATCGCATGCCTGTAAAAAAAAAATTTTTTTACAAAATTTCGAGCTTTCGTCGCCCCTGGGGTCCAGTTTTAAAATTGGAAATCCGGATGTTTCAAACTAGAGAAATATACGGGTATGTGCGTATTTTTAACCTCATTCAAAATTTTTAACTACAAGACTCGCGGCGCTAGGGGGGGGGGCACGTCATTTTTTGCGGTTTTTTGAACTTTTGGGCAACTTTACATAACTTTTGTACCGTAATTGTTTGATTTTATGAAAGTACTCCTGCATTGTAGTTTATATTTTGAATTTCAGCGTTATATGTAGGTTTATCTAGTGACGAGTTATGATTTTTTAAGTGATTTTTGAGGTCGTTTTATGTACCATATTATATATTCTTGACGGTTTTTTGGGTTTTTTGCCGCCCAGGTTAATCGGTCAACTTCAAGTTATAGATCGTTTTAAAGATAATTTTAATTGTAATTTGTGTTCCAAATTTGAAGTTTATAAGTCAAGCCGTTCGTGAATTATTGAATTTTATTGGATATTTTTGTCATTTGTGTACCATCTTATAAGGATTCCGTACATTATATGTATACGGAATCCTAAAAAAAAACTATAAACGGAAACCATGTAGTAATTTTGAAATGAGTTATAATAAGGGTTAATAAAATGAAATGTAATCGTAGCAACGGACCGAATTTATGGAAGTACCAAAGCAATACAAAGGAACATAGAGAATTAAGAATAGTCTACATAAAAAGAACAAAGAAAATGTAAAACAAAAGAAAGGAAAAATGTTAACGAGTTAAACCGAACGATTTTATAGCTATTAAATTAAAGCTCTACCTCTTTATTCAGCCATCTCCTAGACTTCCCTTCTCTTAAACGCTTCACAATCTTGGCTATTTGTCACCTTCGATTTAATTATAGTCTCCTTCGTGCATCATTTTCTCAATTTTCATCGCTTCTTCTTCTTTGTTGTTCGTTCGCTCGATTCCGAGCGTCGAAACTACCTATCTGTACAATCTAGCTGTATAAAATAGTAGCGTTCTTGGTTATTGCTATATGTACTCGCGCAAGACTTGTAACTGATATTGTGATTGTCTGTTTTATCGATATTAGAATGCGGTCCTGTGCGTGTCTGCTCTGTACTAACTAGTGCGCATATTATACGTGGTAGATTGCCACTGCCTTCCACGTGACTATTAGTGATTATTTAATTTTCGTAATAATTTCTGTCGTCGCCCGGGATCGAATCAGTGATTTTCGTAACGAAAGCCAACGCTCTGGCAACTAGACTATCGCGACGTCGGTTTTCATCTGCTTCTACTCCATTTGGCCCTTTTCATACCCCTTCCATATACTGTCGTTGTGACTCTGATGTCATGTTTTATTTGGATGTTCGATTTTGTTTTATTAAACAATCGTCCTTCTGCTTTCTCTACTAAAACTTGATATCCCTTCTCGTCTTATCGATGCTTTTTACAATTCTCTCATTTCCTTCTGGTTCCATTATTCCTGCTCCTGAATTACTTTTATCTTCTACCCTTGAACGATTAAGAATTTTTTCTTCTTCCCATTTCCGTGGGCTAATGTTTTCGTTGATGAACCCATTAAAAAATATATACTTACATATGTATAAAAAAGTGAAAACCCAAAAAAATAATAAAATTAAATTAAAAACTAATTATAACTGGGAAAATGAAAAATAATCATCACTGCAATGCTGGAAAAAATAACATTTTTTGCGCAATATAAACAAAATCAATATCGATTATGTGGACATATGAAAACCGTGTGTACCTTGTAGTGATAAAGTTTACGCATATAGAGATGAATTTGAAATAAGCCGTAATAAAATATCAAAATATATTTATATCGGAATTTAATAAATTTAAATGATTAAATTTAAGCATGAAATGAGAGAGTGCGAATATAGAATTAAATATAATAAGCGACGAATCGCTGAGAGCATAAACGGAAGCATCAGATAATAAATCTGTTTTAGAAAACAACTGTATGTTCAGGGTTGCCAATTTGTAGGGAAATCCCCAAACATCTGATTGGGTAGTCGTCTGTGGGAAAAGCGTTGATACGGGGAAGATGCGAGGGGGAATCCCCAGCTATTTACATACATTCGAGATTTAATAAACTTATAATATCACGAACAATTTCAATGTTAAATCTTAATAATTAATCAATATTTAATCAATATTTAATCGTTATTATACTTTAATTAATGTAGATTTTTAGAGTTTATTTTATGGCAACATTGACGCCATCCAACTTCAGATATCATTGGGGAGCGAGCCAGTCGCCAGAGGACACTGTGCACTTATTTGTTATCCTATCAGTTTGAATGCTCATGCGCGTTTTTTCAGTACATCTTTGTCGTTTGGCTGTATATTTCGTTGTGTTTACACTAGTGCTTTTCATTTCTTATCAACTGTTGTTGATTTATTTATTTGTGTCTTGTGTGGTATGTAAATATCTGTTTTAATTTTAATTGTTTTTTTACGTACATTTCGGTCCATTTAATATTTCTTTCTAGAGATATTTAGTTTTATTAATTTTATGCTTCGTTTTCTAAGATTCGTCTCTCATACCTCTCTATCTTTCATAAATGGCGCTTTTCTCCTAATAAATCTCCTATCTTAGCCCTTGTTTCTCATCGTTTAGACAAATTCTCCTCCTATACTATTTCCCATAGTAAACTCTCCCTTATTTCATGTTTAACTTCTTCGGGTTTTTTCACCCTTCAAAACTCTCTTCTCTCCCTTCATGATCTAAAACTTCTGGCTCCGCAGTTGCCAATCAAGAATTTAATTTTCTTATTAATTCCTCATTTCCTCTTCATTCCTTAATATTTACTGATGGTTCCAAGAGTTCAGGAGAAGTAGCCGCTTCCTTTTTCGTCCCAGCTAGTAATTCCGCTCAATCCTTTTGGGCTGCCGGCTTTTCGCTCCATCTTCTCCGCGCAACTTAATGCCATTCTTCGAGCCGTTATATTTATTTCCTCAACTCGTTCCTCTGATAGATACTTAATCATTTCGGACTCCAAAAGTGCTCTTCAAACTATATCCTCTCCCTTTCCCTCATATTCCTTCGATTTTATTGTTTTCCGTATACGTTCTCTCATCTGTAGTCTTTCCCTTCCCCAATACATTTCCATCGACCTGCTTTGGGTTCCAAGTCATGCGGGTATTGATGGTAACGAGACGGTGGATTTTTTAGCACGCTTAGCGTTACGCTCTCCACATTTTGTTAAAAAGATTCCTGGTCGCAACATACTTTCCCTTACCAAGTATATCCTCGCTCCTTTTCCAATCTTAACTCATTTTACCTTTCTATTCAGCCTAGACACCCTTCCTGTTCTTGGTTCTAATATTTCCCTACCCATAAATGTTTTCTCATTTTATCTGCCGTCTGCGGTTCAATCTTTGTTCCCATCCTCACGGTATCGTTATGCTCTTTCCGCTTCCGCTTATTGTTCTTTGCACTCTGGCGACGGTACTTCCGTTTGTGATCCTGACCACGTGCTATTTGAATGTTCCAGTCTTTCCTCCGAACTTAATATCCTGTACGTTCAACTATTAAAGCTGAATTTTCCTACTCCATATAATGCTTCCTATATCTTAGCTTTTTGCCGTCATCCAAGGTGATTCCTATTCTTGTCTCTTTTCTGTCATCGATTTCTGACCGGATTAAAATTTAATCTCTAATCTAGTTCAATTGTCCTGGGTAGCTGCCCTTACTTGGCCAAGCCCAAAAAAAGAGAAAAAAAAAGAAAAAAAAATTTATATTCGGTTTATGTTTTGTAATTTTTTAATTACCGATATTTTCAAAATAGATAGGTGTACATTGTGTTCTTTCTTTATTACTGTTCGTAATGAACAATTGTAAAAGTATTATGACATATGAAAATAGAAGTTGTTACCGGGAATTATTCAAGTGTCATTATTTTTTTTTATTTTTCCAAATAATTTCTATGTTCTTGATCGTAAAGGAGATGAGGATCCGGAGGCGCATAAAGTATTCCATCTCAAAAACAATGCAGAGCAAAAAATGCTCCCAAATTTGAAATTCGAAATAAGCTTATTGCTCGTTGTACCTCTTTCAAATACATCTGTTGAACGAAAATTCACCGTTCTGAACAATTTAAAAAGAAAGAATCGTAATCGTCTGGGCACACATACTGTAATAACGCTTATGGCTGCTATCAGAGAGGGTATCAAGGAACAAGGAGGAAGTTTAAAAGTCTATCCCTCAAATGAAATACTAACAAAAAAAAAATGGCACAATCAAGCATTGTATCGATAATACGATGGAAGATTTTTATTTTTATGTTAAAATAAAATTTATGAATATAATATAAGTAACTGAGTGTGTGTGTAACTAAATAATTATTATGTTGCCATTTTTTAAAACCTAAGTATCATTAATATCAAATTTTATGTAGCTTAGTGGAAAATAAATGAACACATGCGTGTACCAAATGAATTGTATTAGTAACGTGAACTGGTCACGTAATAACTGCATCAACAAAAAAGCCTGTTCCAATTTTCCTACAAATATTTATTGCGTCAGCAGTTTAAAAAAATATCCGTTTCTCATATTTTTTGACACTCTGCAATATGCAAAGTTTTAAGAAAATCATAGGACGATAATTCCCAAACTTTCCTTGTTAATAGTATATGGGCAATATATAGGCAATATATAGGCAATATATAGGCAATAAGATACACTCGCAGAATATATTCAGCGTAGAAAGAATTATTTCAAAAGCAACCCGCAAAAGTAGGAAATAATGAGTTATTTAGATAACATCTTCATGAAGGTCCAAAAATTTAAAAAATAAATTGGTTATTTTTATAATAGTTTATATAAAAATTGTTAATCACGAATATAATGGCACATGGAAGTACTACGTATTTTGTACAGGTGAAGAAAAGAGCTTTAGTCACCGATGCAGAGTCGTAGCGATCAATAACTGGGTCAAAATCACCAAGATGATGAATATACCTAGAAGCTATAACTTTGATGATTAACTTAAATGATCACTAAACTTGTGTTTAAACGATATCTACGATGGCAGAGCATAACATTAATTACTTTTTATGTAATTTTGTTTTTAAAGTGAGCGCTGTCACTGAAAATAATCATTTCCGGGAACGATTTTGTAAAGATTATAATAATATTAGAATATAGTTTATGTCTTTTTTTTTTAGCCTTTACAATAGCGGAAGCATGTAGTTAATCGTAAAAAATTAAAAAACTCTACGGTAAAATTATACAAAATCGTTTAGAAGTAAAATATCACTGCGACTGAAGCTAAAATGCAATTTCTTTGCATTAAATTATCGAAATTAGACAATATCGCCGACTTACACATTAATTAGCTGTAGGTATGTGAAGTCTGCCTTTTTTTAATACCACTAAAGCCTTTTCTTAAATGTTTTCTTCCTACGTATACTATACGGAGCATAACAAAAAGCATTAATGGACGATCTAGTGTGGCCCTCGAATATCGTCCGCCGCTAGAATGTTATCTCTTTTGTTGGCTCTCGCGGATGTAAATGTGTACATACATATATATAGCTTTATTTAAATTTACGACATTAATAATATTTAGATAAAAATAATAGATGATATTTTCTTTTATAAAAGGAAAATAAAAGTAGAGAAAAAAAAGAGAATTACAAAAAACAGCGATAGACAGATAACTATGAAAAATTAACTTTTTAAAGTAAAACATACGTTCCATAAATTCTCGAGAAATTTCAAAACGATGAAGAGCAATGATAACTTCGGGCAAGCAATGCGAATATAAATAGACTATTAACAGTTATAACGTCCGTTTAAATAATTATTGTGAGCATTATCAGGTAGTAAATGCGGCTAAAAAAAAAAAAAAAAAAAAATGAGGGAAGTAGTTGCAACACTGCTTACTCTTAATTTTCTGTTTTGCATTATATAAAAAAAAAAAAAGGAAAAAGGAAAAAGTCTATTTAAATATATTTTTGATGGAAAAGTAATATGTTTTGAAAGTGAAATTTATCAATCTAGTTTCTATTTACTTAAAAATTGTACGTTAAAATTCAGCATTAAAATTTATAATATCCAAATTTTATATTTGTATTGAAACGTTTAAAACTTTCGCAGTGATTAATCTCATAGTGAAATAAATTTACGGCCAACTGCGTATAATGTATTTAATACTCAATGATACAGCGCTTAACGTTTCGGTCAGCCTATACTGACCATCATCAGAAGCGAACTGAGACATTCGAACGCAAACATCGGTCCGCAATAACGATAAAAAAATTAAATAAAAACACCAACCAAGAAGCGCTGTATTATTGAATTAAATACATTAAATTTTCTACGCAGTTGTCCGTAAATTTATTTCACTATTATACATATTTGTATTGTTTAAAGAGTATATACTGGAATATACATAAAAGTTAAATTCTTAATTTGGATAATTCAAATTTAAACTTTCACATTAAATTGTACTGTTATTTTAAACAATTCAAAAAAATAATATAAAAAAAAATTGAATTATCAGTTTGTGAATGTTGCACTATCTAAAAATTATTTCTTTTCTACCTGAAATTTTGAATTTCCAAAATTTTTTTTTTTTAACTTGGTCTAAATACGTCCATTTTTAAAACGTTGTCCGTAACTTGCGTGAACGTTTAATTTGAAATTACCTTCTTTCCGTAAGTATTAATTCTTATAGCATCGTCCTTAATTATGTAATTAGTAGTACATAATTGAAGTGTGGCAACATTATGTTTTCGTTATATTTCAGATTGTCGACATCGTTATTCTATTCAAATGGGACATTTTTTTATACCGGAACCATGCGACAGGTAACAAAACCTACTTGTTAATTTTTTTTTTCTTTCCACGCACACATATATATGTAATAAATTTATCTACAAGTATCGTGCTTGTTCTCTACAATATATCTGTACCTAGCTACAAATTAAAAGTGAAAAGTTTAATAATTAAGAGCACCGTCCGCTAAACCGTGTCGAAATCATCAACGGTTAGCGTTTCGGATGACAGTACTCCGTTCATCTTCAAAATATAAAATGTACCGATGAAAGCAAATACAAAAAAAGAAAACCCCTTAAAAAGCAGACAATAAAATAATATATGACGGTTAAAAACTTTTAATTGCTTATTATAGTAATTTTTTTTATTTTCCAGTTAGGGAAAATTTTTAAGCCGTCTTCTCTATAAAAATGATTAAATGTCTCTATATTTTTATAGTTCCGTTTCAATTCAAAATAAACTTTTTTTAATGTCGCATCAGAAATCGAAATTTGCTATTATATCCGTAACTGGATGGGGAACGGGACCAATTCAGTGAACGGTTCAAAAGTCTCTTTTTCTCTTTTAAACGGGATTTTTGTAACTTTGCCAATTCTGGCGTATTTTTTTTTCTTTGATTTTTTACAATTACTCTTCCTCTTTCCAATTGACGTCACAATTATAACTTTTGCCGACAATTTAATCTTTGCTCGTCTGCGTGCGTCCCTGTTCACTAACAAACTCGCACAAACTGTTCCAGCGCATATGACGCCACCGCGATGGAAGTGATCTATCAGTGCGTATTAAAAATAAACTTGAAACACTGTAATAAATAATTTTATCGTGTACCTTGTAGCCCAAAGATGGAGCAACCGACACGTTGTCCCGCTCTGACTAAAACCGCAATTAATATAAAAATCATTCTCGTTTCACATTATATTCTATTTTTTACATGAAATCGATCTATACATAAAGGAAAAACAATTAAATCTGCAACTAGTAATGGTGCGGAAGATACTTCACTTACTGAAAAACAACACAAATATCTCAGAAATTAATTATTTTAAACATGAACATTTAAGCTTTCAAGTTCAGCATTGTACGTAGATTTAGGTTTCTTCAAAAAACAAAAAAAAACACGGCTTTGATTAGACAAAAGTATGTAAATGGCCACGTCGATTGTAAATTCTTTTTCTTTGAGAGCATAACGGTAGTTGAAGGACCTGGTAAACTAGTATTTAGAATGTGAGCAAGACAATATTGGGCTATTTTTTAATTCGTTAACTATCGACAATTAACCTAGCACAAGTTGTGGTCACCAGTTCAGGTGAATTTTACGTAACTGAAATTCAAGAGTTCTAACGTAATAGGCGTACATGAGAAGAGGGTCTTGTGATACCACCCTTAAAAATGTAATTTCAAGCAAGTTTTTTCACTACACAATTACTGCACTTAAAAAACATTTCGATCCAAATCGACGATATTCTCCTATTTGACGTTAAACAAAAAATGGCATTTAGATGAAATGAAAACTTGTACAAGCAGATTACGCGCCCCGTACCATTATAATTTTGTAGTTATGGCTATTAAAGCTAAAAAGAGCAGAACTGCGGCGAATTACAAAAAGTGCATAAATCAAAAAACAAAAACATAGTAACATTCTTTTGGATTCATTATTTTTATAAATTTATTCCATTTCGGAATCCCGCGGATACGAAAGATATTATTCGGATATATATTACATCAAAATACATATATATATATATATATATATATATATATATATATATATATATATATATAACTATAAATGTATATATATATAACTATAAATGTATATATATATATATAACTATAAATGTATATATATATATATATATATAAACTCTGCCCTTCGGATCTCACAAGAAGCAAGCCCCCTTGACCACCAAAAAATCTACATTTTTCCACAACCGACATAACGAACGAATTGTAATCAAACGGATTTGAGGTACTAAGAGTTACTAATATCTTAAGAAAAACAACGAAACAACCATTACCTATGTTCTTCATAGATTTAAATTCAAATTACTCGTTTCTTAAATAAAATTGTAGTCGTTGAACAAACCAAATAGAGATTCTAGACTAAAGCAATGTAATCGGTGCCAGCTGTTTGGGCACACTGCAAACTATTGTAATCTGCCAACCAGGTGTGTTAAATGTGCCGGCAAACATGACACCAAAACCTGTACTAAGAATGCTTCCGAACCAACAAAATGTGCCTTGTGTGGAAAAGATCACCGAGCAAGTTATAGGGGCTGTTCAGTTTACAAGCAGCAGACTAAATTTTATAACGAAATACACACATCCTTTTTTCGAATGCACATAAATAGCTATTATAATTACGGCAATGGAAATGATTCGGGTTTTAACAATAAAAATAATTATATAGCCACTAGAAATAATCACAAAAATAATAACAATGAAGACGTTTCATTAGTTTTAAACAAATTTTTAAATGAATTCAAATCTTTATTAAATTCGTTAATATCACTACTAACAAAAGTCATTGAGAAAATTTTACCATAATGATACAAAACGTAAGAACAGTCACTCAGCATTCACTCGTGATCATGTTATGGAACGCAAATGGCATAATACAACAAAAAAAAAACAAAAGCGAACTACACATTTTTCTACAGGAACAAGACATAGCACTTATTACAGAGACGCGGCGCCGCCTTATGAATGAAAATAGCTTCAAATTACAGGGTTTTAACATAAACATAGCCAATCATCCTGATGGCACTGCCCACGGAGGAGCCATGGTAATGGTCAAAAGTTCGATTAAACAATATAGAAACTTTTCACGCAATAATACGTATGCATATCAAATCGCAACGGTAACTATTGAAAACCTGGCAAATGATCTTACAGTGGCAGCAATTTACTGTCATATTCCGCATACCGTAATCGGAGTACAACGCAATTATTAAACAATTGAGGAACAAGTTCATTTGAGGTGGAGATTATAATGCTAAATGTAGTACACGGGGTTCAACAAGAATAACCAATTACGCTGGAAGAAAACTTAACGAAATGGTACGCGACAATTCACTTTCTATTCTGTCACCGATGTCACCCACCTACTGGCCTCAACATGATAATAGGCTTCCCAACGTCTTGGACTTCTTCATAATTATTACAAAGTTATTACAGGGAATGCAAACGGCCATGCCCTCATACTTGCTGTATTAGATGTGTGTCCTAAAACTATATACAGACAGCAAGGACTTGCGAACAAATCTACTAATCGGAATCATTTTTTCTCAAACAGTGGAAAAAAACGTACAATTAAATATAAAACTTAAAAGTAGTGACGACATCGAACAAGTTCTTACAAATTTTACGAACCTTATTGAACATTTATGCAATATTTCCACTAGCTACAATACGAAAAAAACGTGAAATAATTCTGTTCCGGTACATATACAAAAGCTAATAAACTCGAATAGCTAGACAAAAGTGGCAATGGCTTCGTTATCCATCCTTAAAGAAATTATTTACACAACTGCAAACGGAACTAAAGAATAAAATTAAACAATATAGAAATGACATGATGCACCAGCTAATAGAATCCATGAACAACAGATCCCTGTGGAAGAATACAAGGAAACTGCTAAATTAAACAAAAGAACCGTACCATATAAACATTAAAAATAACTAGGTTAAAACTAACAAAGACAAAGCAAATTCATCCGCAAAGTACCTTGGCGATGTTTTTACCCCACATTCCGATTCTTGTAATACACAATTTGCATTAACACAGTATTCGTTAAATAAAACTTGTTGTCCTCAAGAGACTACTAAATTTTTTACACGGTATTTAAATGTATCTATAATGTGCCATTGCGGAAATCACCTGGTGTCTAGATAATATTACTGGTGAAACTATCTCGCACTTACCAAGGAAATCGGCGATTATGCTACATTTTTAATGGAATATTGCGAACCGAGACGTGGAAAAAATCTGTAATAATTATGCTGCATAAACAAGGTGAAGCATATCGAAATATCTTCATACAGACACCTATTAGTCTTCTCAGCTCGTTATCTAAGGTTTTAGAGAAATTAATACTATCTCGTATACATCCGATTATACACAGCAATGACGTAATACCAAACCATCAATTCGGTTTTCGCGCCAAGCATTCCACGATACAGCAATGCCGTAGATTCTGGTTGATGCAATTGCCTCAACGCTGCCAGAGAAAACGGAAATATGTTCTGCGGTTTTTTTTGGAAGTTGCCCAGGCGCGTTCGACAAACTGTGGCACCCTGGACTACTTTTCAAGTTGAAGCGATTTCTTCCTTCTGATAAATACGCTACTTCAATCATATCAGACACCGACGGAACATTTGTTGTCAAGATTAATGCGATTCCTCTTTTCGGAAGAGCATAAAGTTTTATCATCAGTACCGCAAAATAGTCTATTAGGACAACCCAAATTATATTCTATCTACACATCCGATCTGCACAGGTTGGGATCAAACAATACTAGCAACATTCGCTGATGATATAGCCATTATTGCATCAAATAAGTATGCCATGCACGCGAATAATTCCGTTCAAAACCATTTAAACCGAATAGTTCGATGGGCACAACAATGGAAAATAGTTTTTATTCCAGATAAGTGCCGACACATTACATTCACAAACTGACCAACTGAATGTCCAACGATGAACATTAATAACAAAGTAATTTCACAAGTTCACTTCGTAAAGTACCTCGAAATGTACCTGGACCCAAAGGCTTACATGGCGTCCTCTTGTGGCACACACTAGACAGGCCGTTGCTGCCCGTGCTAAGCTGTTACATTCATTATTGGGACACAGATCGGCATTTAAACGCGAAAAGACCCGCGATTGCTCCGATTTGGCGATATAATTCAGAATTATATGGTTCCGCTTGTAGAAGCAATCTTAACAGAATTCAGCAGCAGTCACACTTCGCACAATTACGGCTGCACCGTTTTACGTCTCCAACGCAACTATAATAATTTAAACGTTCCATTTGTCCGAGAGACTTATACTCACCAGTATCAAAAATTGTTCGATAAATTTCAACATGGCAGTAATCTCAACATCAACAGAATGTATTCTTCTGGACTTCTAGATAATCCGGCTAGACGACTGAGAAGGAAGTGATGCCGGGACATTACTTAACAGCTGAAAAAGTTCACAGACGATATATCATCTCTTTTCCAACATATCAATTCTTTGTTTTCAGTTATTATATGTATATAGTTAGTTAGTTATCGTATTTATAGAGTTCTTGTATCTTAATTTAGTGTCTCATTGGAGACACTAATTTAATATTAAATTTAAGTTAAGATCACTGTTGTTTATGGTAATATTACCGGTACAATAAAATCTAAAATCACAAAAAATAAATAAATAAATTTTTGTAAAGTGCAAAATTTTCTATAATAAATCATTTAAATATAAAAGAACTTTAAAATGCCGTATATGCAATAACTATGAATTTTAAACTTTGTTGTGAATAATTTTTCCACTACGTAAGAAAAGTATTTAAAAATATGTATATTTTACACGTTTAAAAATTTTACCTCGAGTCGACTCTGCGGCTACCAAAAAATCATAAAAATTTATTTTCATCAAAATATAAATACTCATAAATAAAGATAGGATGCACAAAATAACTCTATAATTATTCTATGCAAGATTTAATAATTACATTACCACTCCGCTAGCCACTAAAGTTAATTTATTTTCTTCATTTTTATATTTATTTTGAACTATAATATCTGTATGTACAATTTCAACAAAATCATGGATAATAATATTACATTTTAATTGTTTTTTTTTTTTTTAATTAACAAATATTATAAGCTTTATATGTTATAGAATAGTTTTCATTGATTCTGAAAATAAAAGTTGAAGCATTATTGTATCGTGCCTTTTATAAAATTTAAATTTATCCTGTAATTACAAATATAGTATAAAACAAATAGCAATTACGATTATATACTTCTCTTACATATTCTGTTCATCCAACTACGCTTGTTACACATCGCGTGACCCTTTTGTTTCCTTTTTGTTAAGTATTAGCAAATACTGAAATCACTTTTGTAAATGTAAAGAATGTATTATACGTAATCTTTAAGAACTGAATGTAAATTTCGAGGTCGCTGAAGGCCAAAATGTCATATAGCGACCATAAATAAAATTGAATAAAAAAAAAAAAAAACAAAAAAAAAATTACAATTTCAAATTTTAATATCGATTTCACTGCTATGAAGAAAAAAAAATCGGAAAGTAGATACTGAAAGGTGTTCCCGAGAGTATCGTCTAACGGCAGGATAAAATAGTTGCCTTTATCTCTGAAGAATTAAAAGATACCTACGTCATAAGTTGATAATGTCACTTGTATTCCACTGAGCATTAGCACCATTCACGATCGAATCAAAATTCGAACAGTAGTGGCTAAGTGTATTTCCATCGTTTATGTTTATTATTTTATATTTATTTGTATTGTTAAATGTGTGTCATACGAATTTGTAATAAATACTGCATTTGATTTAAGAAAGATTTAGTTGATACGTACTTTAATTATTAAATTTTAACGCAAAATGTTTTTTTTGTGTTTTTTTTTTTTTTCCTCTTTGTTTTAAATCACCATAATATTAAATACAATTATGACAAAAAAGTGTAAACAACGAATAACTTTTATAATCAATCACCCGTGATAGCATTATAGTTGCGGACAAATGAATATAAAATTCCATAAAAATGTGACAATAAACAGAATTTGATTCGATCCTGAATAGCGCTAATGTTGAGTGGAATACAAGTGACACTATCAACTTATGACGTAGTGTGATATTTTAATTCTTCAAAGATAAAGGCAACTGTTCTATCCTACCGTTAGATGATACTCTCGGGAGCACCTTTCAGTACCTACATTTCGATTTCTTTTTTATAGAGGTCGTTGTATAACAATCGGTAGTTTCAATTAAATCGATATATTAAAATCTGTCGGACAATGAAATTTTCCTCCAATAATATATCTAACATCCATGCTACTGTTAAATACAAAGTATTCGTTCATTTTTATTTTCGAATAAAAACATCATATTTACAGCGGGAATGTACAAAAAAATACTATCTAATATCACTTTTGTATAATCGGCTTATTAAAACAGGTTAAGGCAGCTTTTGATTAGTTTTTTTTTTTCCCCATCACAACTGACCGGTTTTAGTGGTCATTTAGCGATTAATTTATTGCGATAAAGAATGTTTTGTGGAGGGGTAGTACTCAGCAGTACTCCCTCTGAACTTTATAATGGCTGGACAAGGTCTAGAGGCTTATTTCGCCACAGTCTACGTATTTCACCGGAGTTATCCAGCAGATTGTTAGCAAGTGGGTTCATATGGATGCTAAGTCGGGCAATATGTTTATTTGCTTGTTTTTTGATTTCATCCTCCACAGACAATTCAAGTCATTATGGAGGGTATAATTTGAGACGTACCAGGGGGCTGCAGTAATGGTTCTCAGTACCCTATTTTGATATCGTTGTATTTTCTGTAAATTCGATGTTTTTGCGCAGCCCCACAGCTGTATACCGTACAGCCAGATCGGTTTTAGAGCTATTTTATATAATAGCGTTTTATTGTCTAACGATAAGCCCGATCTCTTAGCTAACAACCACGACATGGTTCTAGTTTTAAACCTCAAATGCTCCATTTTTTTTTTGAATGTGAGTACCCCAGGTCAGCCTAGCGTCCAAGTGCATGCCTAAATATTTTACGTTATTGGCATGTGGTATTACGACGTTATTTATTTTGATTGGCAGGCGTTCAATTTTTCGATTTGTGAATGAAATATGCGTCGACTTACTTTCATTGACTACTATGCGCCATCGTTTTAGCCAAGTTTCCACATGCCGAAGTGACTCCTGCAGTTTTTCTGTGGCTGTGTTTTCACACTTATCAACGGCCAAGATGGCTGCGTCATCCGCGTACAAAGCTACTTCTGTATTAAACGGCATCGCGAAGTCGGACGTATAGATTAAGTATAATATTGGACCCAGAACGCTCCCCTGTGTAACCCCGGCCCTTACCGGAAAAATATCTGAGTATTCATCGGTTATTTTCACTCGAAAATATCTTTCTTGTATATATGATTTAAATAGTAGATAGAAGGAGTGAGGAAGCAGAAGTTTAATTTTATACAATAATCCTTGATGTCATACCCTATCGAAAGCCTGCTGGACATCCAGAAACGCGGCCGTACAAATATTCTTGTTTTCCAAGCTATTTTCAATAATCTTTGTTAATCTGTGAACCTGTTCTATAGTGTTATGGTTCTTACGAAAACCAAATTGAAAATCGGGAATAATTGTATTGTTAGATAATATTGGAAACAACCGTTTTAAAATTAATTTTTCCAGTATCTTTGAGAGGACAGGAACCAACGAGATGGGTCTATATGATGATACCACCTCAGACGGTTTTCCAGGCTTCGGTATAACAATTATCTGTGAGAACTTCCAAGCTAGTGGGAAATATTGATTGCGAAGAACAGCGTTATATATTTGTGTTATAAATACAATACTTTGACGTGGTAACTCATTTAAAAGCTCTGCTGTGATTAAGTCAAATCCGGGGCACTTTTTCCGTTTCATGTTGTTTTTGATGAGTTACTGTATTTCACTAGGGGGGCAACCGGTGTTATAGGTAAACTCATTTGCAGCGTTTTATCCAAGTATTCGAGGATATCTGTGGAGTCAGCAGCTTGAGGATTTGGTGTAAATACATCGTAAAGGTAATTGGCAAAAAGCGCCGCTTTATCGAAGTTAGTACGAGCCCAGCTACTGTCGGGTTTTTGTATTGGTGGAATACACATAGTTGGCCGTTTAAAACGTTTGGTCACTTTCCACAGTGAGTAATCATCGTTTTTGGTCGGCGACAAACTCGACAGAAATATTGCAAGCGTTTCGTTTTTATTTTCATGCAGTACTTTACGCAGCTGCTTGGTTTTTCTATTTAGTTGCCTTTTAATAGCCGGATTTCTCGTCGTATTCCAGGTTTTTCGTAATTTCCTCTTTTCACGCACTAGTGTTAGTATATGTTTTGGGATATTATTAGACGCCTTGGAAGGTTCTGCAGTGGGAGTAGCTAGCCACACAGCATTTTGTATGGTTTCTGTTAAGTTTTGAACTGCTTTATCAATATCGTAATTAGTTTTCAGAGGCATATTTAAACTAACGTTAGTCTCTAGATATTGTTAAATAAGGGCCAGTTGGTTTTTTTATTGATAAGGTATGGCTCAGGTGTTTTTGTTATTGGCGAAATGCTCACCGTTAATATAACCGAGGAGTGGTCTGACTGTAGATCGAAACAGGAGTCCGCTCTCATATATAAAGATGGGATTCCTTTTATCAGGTTTTTTTCTGTGATCCTGAGGCCAGTAGGTAGGCTCGCCCCCCGAAAAGTAACCTAGATTTTGGACAGAAATTACTTTTTCCAAACTTTTTCCCCTGGGATTATCCAAACGAGAGCCCCATTTGCGACTTTTTGAATTCCAGTCTCCACCGGATATGAATTTTTCTCCCAATGACTCAAAATATTTAACGAATAAGTTTTCATCTAGTCGTTCATTTGGAGAGTAATATACGGCTGAAATAGCAAATACAAACGTAATTAATGGATTTTTTTTTAGTTCGTTCACATCGGGATATAATAAAAATATTTATATGGTAGAAACAGATAAGTTAATAATATCATTGTGTACAAATACGCGAAATCAAAATTCACAAACATATGAAAGACGAAATAAAATATTAAAACGGCTACGAGTTATACTGAACTACAAATATGTAATTTTAATCATAAAAATAAACTACTTATAATCTGCGTCATGGTAACCATTGAAGTATATTATTTAAATTCCTAGTTTATTCCCCGTTTCCCCGGTCCAAATTCTCAGGATTCCCTGGTTACCATAACTGTACAAGAGCTTACACGAAGCTTCTTCCACTTGTATAACAAATTGAACAAATTGAAGCGAAGACAGATAAAATATTAGTAAAAACAAAAAAATTACAAATTAAATTTTTTTAGTTTTTTGAGGTTGTTTTATTTACATTTTAACTATTTTACCGGGAATTTCTCTAGATTCGGGCTTTTTTCGTTGTTTTCTATCGTACAATAATTGTTAGTTCGATTGTTTATCGTCGTTTTCTCGTTCGGCGTAGGGATTTCACCGGGCAATGTTAAATTCGAACGGACCGGGTTTATCGGTCCAAGTGATAAACAATGAACGCTGAAATCTTTTTATACCACTATTACTAACACCAGCAACCAACTCTCATCATCGCTAAATGCCGGGGTAAGATCGATTCAATTAATGCTACTAACATGCTTGTTCCGTCATCTAACAAAAATGATACCAACAATGATAATGTTATAACCGCTCGCAATGTAGACAAGGCCAACAATACCTGGAAGTTAGTTAGACGAAAACGTCCTTCCCCACCGTCGCTGCCGCACACATCGAGTGAATTTAAACGCTCAACAATTCCGAAGATTAATAGCAGAAATCGGTATCAACCGTTTATGTAGTTACACGATGACGATAATAACGACAACACAAATGGAGATAATGAAACAGCGGATGCAGATACGATGTTACTTGATAATGAGATATCGAACAATGCTGATGGGAACGATAAACAAAAAAGGAAACCGATTGCCGCCAACTAACAAAATTACGGCGCCCCTGCCGATTTTAGTTAAAGACGCTAAAAAATTTTACATCAAGTTCTTAACAAGTTTGACAGGAGTTAAATTTACATTGAAATCTACAAACACACTGGTATTACTATAAAACCAAGCTCGCCAGCTTGTTATCGCGCACTGACTAGGACCCTTCAATAAAATAAATACAAATTTTATACTTTCCAATTACCGGAAAATAGAGCCTTTCGTGTAATTTTAAAAAATCTTCATCGTACAACCAAATACGAGGAAATCACACAGGCATTACAAAATTTAGGTTTCTCTGTTCGTTCTGTAATTAACGTAATAAGCAGAAGAACGAAATCTCCACTACCGATGTTCTTTGTCGATCTCAACAAATCTTCTAAAAATTCAGAAATTTTTGAAATTAAACCATTTACTTCATACAGTCGCAACAATTGAAGAACCACGAGTAACTAGGCAACTACTCCAGTGCATGCGCTGTCAAAATTTTAAATACATGAAATCCTATTGTAATCTCCCACCTCAATGCGTTAAATGCAGCATTACCTAACCACTGACTGTCCCAAAGCATTGGAAGAAAAACCAATATGTCCCTTCTGTCGTGGTGAACATCCCGCCAATTATAAAGGATATGAATATTATCAACAAGAATATAATAAAATATTTAAACAGAATGCAATAAATAGAACTTTCGAAGCTCCGTCATTTAATTTGAAAAGATATCAGCGCGTTTCCACCCATAAGTAATTCGCATCAACTTCATACTCCAGTGCTGCCAAGAAATATATCTCATTTTCTCCTCCGCCCGCATCGACAGTATTATATACTAACAGTGCTCTACAGCATACAAACGAGCAGAATAAAATTAGTGATTACTTCCTTTCGTAACGAGTTTCGCAATTTACTATCACCATTAATATCCATGTTGACCAAACTTATGGACAAATTATTACGAATTTGAACTATATAAGCAGTGGCGCAGCGTCAATGGAAGCGATGGAAGCGCCGCTTTCCCTAACAAATTAGTACGAAATTGTTTTTTGGTATTTGCGAAAAGAATACGAGCCTCAGGAAGAAAGTGAAGTAACTTGTTTAAGTGTCAAAATTTAAAATTACTAGAAACAAAGAAACGCTAAATAAAAAAGAGCACATTAACCACACGCTTACTACCAGTATCGTTTCTATCGACTAGAGTTGTCTGTGAACGATCTGCTGCGTATAGATGATAGAAAAAGGTTGCGCACGCATATTCAATTTCGAAGCGCCAGGTCGTGTCGTTTCAAGATTACGTCATTTGCGCGAATTTTTATCCGTGCGATTCCTAAAAAAATGTATGGAATATGGCTTTGACTTAATTCAGTTGTTGCGGAAGACAGAAAGCTATCATGAAAACGGATATTTTTAAAAATTATCGATGTTACGCAAACGAATATGTCTCATAATAGAGGGGTTTAATGATGTAACAAAATTAAAATTTTTAAATACGAACAATTTTTTAAATTTTCAATAAAATTTTCTGGAAGAAGAAGACTTTTTTAAAACAGAATTACGGAAACTTTTTCGATCTTGCGAGCTTTTGCAAAGTGTACTTTCAAGATTCTAACATTTATAAAGACACTATTGTGCATCTTGTACTTGACCGCTTCAGATCTAACAGAGATGTTTTTCCAGAAGTGTGTACAAGCTTTCTCATTTAATAACCACAATTCCGGCAACCACTTCGTCTGCAGAAAGATCGTTCTCAGCAGTAGACGAATAAAAACGTATTTAAAAAATACACAAGATCGGGAGTTACTGATTAGCTTTTTTTTAGTATTGAAAAATAATTATTATCGAACAATAGGGGAAATGATTATCTTTTCGTGATGATGTAATAGACATTTTCGCAAACAAGAACCGGAAAATTGAATTAATCTAGAAAAAAACTGCGACATTTCGTTTCTCTTAATTCATTTTTATTTCTGTTGTTCTGTATTTAACCGAATTTGACGCATGTTTATTTTTATACGTAAAAAAAAAATTTGCATTAACAGTAGTATTATGGAATGCTAATGGGATTCAACAAAAGAAACGCAAACTTCATTGTACTTTTTACAAACAAAACGAATTGATATTGCCTACTAACAGAAACTCATGTCGTTCATCGGGCTAGCTTTGATTTACCAAATTACAGATGCTATCATGGAACACACCCTTCTGGTACAGCAATAGGAGGTGTCGCTGTACTCATCAATAAGAGCATTGATCATCATCTACATTTTATTTGCCGGACAGAGGCTTCGCCAAGCTATTGCAGTTAAAATAAAAACGTTTGCCAATGATACGGTAACTGTCACATCGGTTTATTGCCATCCAAGGCATTACATGCCGAATGATGAATTTGCAGAAAAATTTCATCATCAAGGCAGCAAATTTATCTGTGGAGGTGACTACCACGCAAAACACCCTCACTGGGGATCAAGAGTTCAAAGTAAACGTGGAGCGCAACTTTTCCAACTTAACAGGAAACTTCGCCTCGATGTTGTTTCACCATTTACACCTACTTACTGGCCAAAACATACCAACCGGCTACCAGACATATTAGACTTTTATTTCACTAAATGGTTAAACAACATACACAACAACTGCTATACAATCGTAGACTTGTCATCCGATCACGTACCGGTCTTACAAATCCTAGACACCATTCCACTACATAGAAAAATAGACAATCGATTAACAAATAAATCTACTGATTGGAATAAATTTGTAAATATAATAGATAAACAAGTGTACTTAAAGGCAAAATTAAAATCAGAGCACGATATTGATACTGCTGTTGATTATCACCAGAGTCAGTGATTTTCTCCTGGTTACTAATTCCCTACAGTCTCTAAACATGATTAAGTGCCAAAAATACAACCAACCCGTTAGTACTAAAAATGTACCATTTCCTGTACCAATTGTATCTAATGGACAGTCATGTATCGCTACTGTGGGTTCCTGAGCACGTTGGAGTGCCTGGTAGTGAAAGGGTCGACGGAGCAGCACCTTCTGCCCTACTCTCGTCAATGCCAGATGACGCGGAGCTACCGTCATCAATTGCATATAGATTCTTGAAGGCGTGCGAAAACCAGTGGAGAACTGAATGGGCAGCTGCTGCAACATTTTTAAGAATCATTAAGCCACAGTTAAATCATGGTAGCCACCGGAAGGAACATCCCAATACGACTTTAAGATCGTCAGCCGGCTGAGAATCAGCCACATCGCTATTTCCCACAAACACATAATCGATAAAACGCCGCCTCCGACTTCAATCAATTTGTTCTAATAAGTAAAAATTAATTATAAATTATATATACCACTGTTAAATCGTTCGAAGATACACAATTAGGTCTAAGCATGGGCGTAGCCAGAAATTTTTTCAAGGGGGCAATTTTTTTATACGTTCCACTATACAATCATACAAACACACATGTAAATTTTGTATACTCTAATTTGACGTATTTAATATCAATATCTATAAGGGTTATGTACTTATTAGGATATAAATATAAATATTAATTCAATTAATAATCTATGTATTTATAGAAGTACATATATATATATATATATATATATACTAAATTTTCGAACTTACTGATGAATAAAAGCATAAATTTATAATACCCTAGTGTTAATTAATGCAATAACGTGTGATTTATAGGTATGTGAAAAATACAGAATAAAAATAATAAATGTCTATAAATGCTTAAATTTATTTAAAAATAAATTGTAGACGCCTTGGTTTTTGAACAAAAACACATCTATAACTTCGTTCAGAAACTGCTTATCTATTCTTTGCCTGAGTATACTCATTAAGCCGAGACCGTTCAATCGGTTTTCAGTTGTAGTTTATCTGAGCCACGTTTTTATCCTTCATAATGTAGAAAAAGAACGATCAATAGTACATGTTGTAACAGGAATTTTTATTGCAACTTGTATGACTATTTTAGTCGAAGGATAAAATAATGCATACTCAATTAAATCAGTTAATGCCAATTTCTCAGTATTTAAAGTAAATATCGGTAGAGTAATCGTTCAAAAATCATACCAGTTTCCTGCTTCGTAAAGGAAATTTTCAATTCCATATATTTCATTTATTAGTTTCATATCGAAATTTTTTGGATGAATTTTAAAAATAAGCAGTAATTGTTGCATTATTCAGTGAAAAACTGCAATCTATAGAACCTATTAACGAATCTAAATATGGAATAAAGATGTTACATCAAAAGTGTTCTTCTGTTGTCAAAGCCGGACAATTAGCAAGATTTTGTTGGCGCAAAACATTACATGGGATTTTTGAATTAACATGTAGTGAGTTACATATTTCTGTTATTTGTTCATAAATTTTTCAAATTATGGTGAAATTTAAATATTGCTATCGCATTACTGATCCACTCGTGACATTTCTCGATATTAAAGTTACAGCCTGAAGAGCAGCTAAAACTGGTTCTAATATAGTAGAATATTGCGCAATTATAAATAAGGAAACAATGAACACTGGTGTGAAACATGCCGATAACAATTGATTTGAAATTTATGTAGTGTTTTGATTATTACCATTGATCGATGAATATTCAAGTTGGCCAATAATTTCAAAAAAAAACGTTATTGAAATAAACGAATGATTTTTTATTATTTTCACTTCAATCTTTTTTTACACAGTAAAGGAATATTTAGCACCAAACTTCTTCGTACTGAACCTTCTCTGAAGAATTTAATAACTGATTTAATTGCCCCTACTGAATTTTGAACTTCAACTAATTTATTTAAATTATTGAAAACAAGATTTAATTTATGAGATGCGCAGTGCATGAACAAAGCTTTCGGATACATATTCCTAATAATCTGTTGAACTCCTCTTTCTTTGCCAGCCATAATGAAACATCCATCATAGCCTTGTACAATACGTGAATTCGTATTGTTACGATTTGGAATCTTTCTGATCTCTCTTTTTGGGCTGCCTATGTTATAGATTCTGACCTTCGATGTTATAATTTAGGGTCACTGCTTCAAAAATTATAATAATAAAAAAAAAAAAAAACCTTCGCGTAGACGACTGGATTTTTTCCCCTTCGGGAAAGACTATAACCCGCGGGCGCCAGTGACATAACGTGTCACGAACTGACCAGCTCTCGATCGAGCTTAGACTTTTCTGAAACCACCGACTATTTATTGTTTTTTTTTTTTTTTTTATCGGTATATCAGTTGAAGAGTCGCGGTGATTTTAACACAGAAAAATAAAAAAAAAAGATACAATATTCACTAGTGCCGTAGCCTTCTCCTCAAGGGAGATCTCACGGTAGGTCACCATGTGATCATATAAGGAAAAATACGACAAAAATACACAAACAAATATATATAATTGCACAAAAAATAACAACTAAACACTGATCCCGACTAGATTACTTATTTTTATTCACAAAATCCCAAAAAAAAAACACGATTAGCCAAACGGCTTGGCTCCGAAATCGCGTTATGCACGGCGATAAGGTGATGAGGACTGGAATAGTTCAAAACCCGCGACACACGGCGCGGCGTTGACTAGTATAAAAACGGTAAACGACAACTTACCACTATCCGCGACTATCGGCTACAACAATCAAACGGTAACTAAATCGGCTCGATATATTATCAATTAAACTAACGGTACATTGCCGAAATCCTTATCAATCACACGCATAACCGCTATCTGATCTTCTCTCACGGCTCACGCGGCCGACAGACGTTTTTTTTTTCTTTTTTTATTCTATTACATTTTACAATAAAACTATTTGCGCATAAATTGGGAATTTATTAGATTATTTTTTCTATGTAGCATAACGAATTTTTCAAAGGCACAAAAAAATATTGCATCTGCTATAAATCATCGAACCAAAAAAGTAATTATAATAATGATGTTTGTTAAAAGGGTATGTTAAAGAAATTATAATAGTTGAAAATAATATTTAAATTGGAATTAAATTAATATTTATTTATATGAAATCACCGAAACCCCTGGTTTTGGAAATATGGCTCTAGATTATTCTTTATGAATTCAGAACTTTCTGCTGAAATTAAGCAAACATATTTGTAGAGTAGGTGTTTTAAAAAATTCACACTGTTTTTTTGTTTTTTTTTGAGAACATGGAGTAGACAAAAAAAAAAAAAATTAAAGCGTAAAACGCGGCTAAGTATTTTACTCTGTAAAATACCCGTGGTGCATCACTAATGTTACACAAATATTTCATAACCGGAACAAAATTTATCTCATCAGCGACATTTAGACAATTAATAGGACAACCCCGCGGAGCTCTAATGAGGATTTTATAATTATAGGGAACATTCCGATTAAAAATGTAGCTGAGAAAAGAATTATCTCTTTTTTCGTAAATTCTGTGAACCAATTATTATTCAAAAAGGGAAAACTGTCAAAGAATAAAAATAAAAAAGCAAAATCTTCAAATGAATCGAAAGTATTATTAAGTTATTCGAAAGAGCCGGAAACCACAACGATGGTGGCAAAGAGAAAATTGTAGTTGTGCAATAGTATTTCCGATACTTTAACGTTTTTTCATTGTAATCAGTTTTAAGCATAAATTTTAACTTCTAATGTAACTTTTGTTTTCAATAAATCTGATATATTTAACTAAAAATTCGTAGAAATATAGGCGATTGTTTTAGTCTTTATCAAGTGTAGAAAATCAAATGTTTTAATTTATAAAGGTTATCAAAAGTGCTTGACTTTCATTCAAAAAAATTATATTACAGTGGACGTTGCGTCACCTTTTTCTCGTTTAAAGTCTCTTTAAAATGATCCGCAGCATGCTCTTGGGTAGAAGGAACACTTGAGTCAAGATCATAAATGGAGCCAGTTTACCGTTATATTACTCCGGCAATTATTTAATGTTCTATAAAAAAATTTTACAAGGGCTTTACAGAATTTTCTGAAAACATTTGAATTTTTTAAAAATGTTTACTAATTTTTTGGTTTACGGAAGTACAGATGCGAGAAAAAAGCTTCAACGCTGAAAAATGATTTTAACGTAAAAATCTCACTAAAGCATTAAAAACATAAAAATGAAATATTTTAGTAAGAAAACGAAAAAAAAACAACAAAAAAAAAAAAACAACTTGCAATAAAGCAAAATTTAATTTATCACGAAAAATGAAATAAATTTGCATCACGGAAATCGTTTATTTTCAGTTGTACATACTTGCCATTCCTGTCGCATCAAACACTGTGTAGATAAGTGAGTGCTCTTTTGAATAATTTAATTAATTGAATAATTACGGTTCGACTGTTTTCAGACTAAATTGTTATATTTATTATAATTACTATAACGAATTCGCGATATTTAAAATAATTTAGTTAATAATTTGATAAAAATTCATTAACACGTTTCAAAGGCAAATTCATGGTGACTATGAACTAAAAAATCGATTTCATTTTCTCTTGACGATCAGATAGCGATCAAATACCTTGGCTAGCGTGAGAATCGATCTTTTAAGTTCACCTTCATACCGACTGACATTTGAAAATGATAAAGAGTCCATCAGTTTCGAGAAAACCTGTCGAGCGAATAACGGTTACGTCAATCAGGCTCCGCTTTTATTTATATTTCTTTAATTTCATATCTGAAAGCTTAAAAATCGAAAGCCTTTTCTAACTATATTCAATTAGCGCAAACCAAAAATTTATTCACTGTTGTCATTACTTTTGATGTAAAAGGCGCATTTGATAATTGTAAACATTTGACAATAATTGAAATTCTAAAATCTCATAAAATTAATCCTGATTTAATTAAAGTAATTTACGATTATCTCTCTAACAAACGAACTACGGTGTTCGAATCCGAAAGTTTTATTATCGAGCACAGTATATCATGCGGAGTGCCTCACGGTTCGGTTTTCGGACCAACACTCTGGAACGTATTATACTCATATATATTCATAAACAGATGGAAATTTTTTTTGTTCGCGCTATAATTACGATGCAGAATTTATCAGCTTTGCTGGTGATTTATGCTCCGTCGTCAAACTGAAAAACGCAACGATAACGTTAGAGTTATCTGTAAAACCTTGGAAAAACTTTTTCTTCACTGTGGTCTCGAATTTTCAATTGAAAAGACAAAAATGATGGTTACTGGTAGTAAGAAAACCATGCAAGTGATTAAAAAACTTAGCGTACTTAACTTGTTATATGATAAACCTATTCCAATTGTAAAGAATTTTAAATACCTCGGAGTAATAACAGATCATAGATTTAAATTTAATAAACATGTAAACTACATAACAGATAAGGCGAACGAAATATTTTATGTGCTATTAAAATTTCAGCCTAACTTAGGTGGTGTTAACTATAACAACAGAGTGATAATGTATATAATGGTGTGTTTATTCGTGCGATTTTTAATTACTGCTCAAAAATATCTCTTGCTATGAATAAAATTTTAAAAATTCAGAAGAAGCTTCTTTTCTGACTGTAGGCTCGTTATACAAAACGATGTCGATGGCTGCGGCTCCTGTTGTCACTAGAATCCTTCCGGCTGACTTCAGCAAGTACCATGCTGCCTTATTAGCAGAATACAAAATGTTCCGAATAATTCACCACTTCTCATAGATCACTACGACTTTTTAACAACAATTTCAACGTAAACTTACAATATGATAATTTTACAAACCTTAATAATTTTAATAAACACATGAAAGTAATTATTTTAAATATTTGGCAAGAAAGGTGTGGAATAACCAGAATAACGGCAGACTAACGTACAAATTATTATACGGTATAAATGTAAAATTTAGGATAAAGAAATTACTAAGAATTAATTTTTTTATAAGTCAAGCGTTGACGGGACACGGAAATTTTGGTACTTTCTATGGAACGATTAAAAATTACACCTTTTAATATTTGTTATTTCTGTCAACTTGGTGTTCCGGATACAATTAGTCATTTTCTATTTGAATGCCTCTTCACTAAGGAAGAACGTTTGAAATATAATCTAGATGGTTATCGCCAATAGAATTATTATTATAAATAATGTTAACAGCTTAAACGTATCGAACTGTTGCGCATTCGTAAATTATTGTAATCTCGCTTTGAGGAAACGCATTACTATATGAAGTGTACCTAACGTTAAATCGATTGTACATTACGAATACCGTGACTGAGCCAATACACGATCGTATATAACAAAAAAAAGAAAAAAGAAAAACTTTACACAGACATGTCACCAAACTATCGGACTAGTTAAACGTAGAAAAGCAAATAGTGTTTACCCAGAAAAAAGTAAAGAAATGTTTTGCGCGTGAATGACAAATGAGACCAGCAGCGAAGGGGAAAAAGACAAACGGGTTGCTCACTTCATAATATTTCGGCACTGCAAGGGTTAGACTATCCCTCACGTTTTCTAGCTTCAAAGAATCGGAATCTCTTGTAATCTGTGAGAAGCTGAAGTCCTATTCCAATACATCTCAACATAATGTGGAAGCTGAGACTTGGGGAGAAAGAGCACACCGAACTGGATCGATCTTATAAATATCTAAACAATCGCCTCTAAACACGTTTGCCAGCAATCTAAAATGTCTGTACAGAGATACTCGTCATTATATTCACCTAAAGTCTATAGGGGAAATAATCTTCCTTACTGTGAAAGAGGAAGAATTTAGAATTACAGATGTGCTTTAGGGTGAGGAAAAATGTGCCGCCCGACAGGTACAACACGGATCTATTCAAGCTGCTGGCTATGAACTGAAAGCAGTACATGAACCTTGACTGCATTCTCCTGGATACCACACGCTAAATACCTTATACCAATCTTCGGTGATAATCAGCGCGTCAACGTGTTTCTTATCGTAAGATAGGATGAAATGCAATCATTGCCAGATTGTGAATAAACGGATAGAAGCGTGACATGTGCAAAGGATATTACGTGAATTCTGAGTTAGGCCCCTAAACTTATCTGCGGTGTGGTTGTAATCATGAAATACTTTTCTGCTGGCTACTGGTTTGTTGCAAATGAGACAGTAGGTGGAATTGTTGCAATTGAATTGCTCTACTACTACTATCTTATAGTGTTATTCTCTGGTGGATATGCGCAAAGACTTTAGCGCCATCTTTACCAATCAGTCCTGAAATTTATAAAGGTATACGAAAAGCTCCAGTTTCTACCTCATTAATGAATCTTTCACCTACTGCTGTAAAACTTGCTATGCGGAACCATAAATACGCGTCGATGATGTGTCTTCGGACGACATTTCACCGCTACGCATACAAAACGATCCTTCTTACATTCTAGAGCAGTAAACGAAATAACATTCCCGCAAACGAAGACAAAACGATTTAATAAAAACATTTTTACAGCGATCCGTTATGCATTTCTCTGCTCCAATGTTCTACAATGCCGTGTATACCGTAAATTGAAAAATGAAAATTCTTCTAAGACATGTAAGAACGGAACATGTCCGAGTAAATTTCTGTTAAAATCTGAATTCTAAACATTCAGTTTCAAATTTGCCCTTCCTAACGTCTGCAAATAATAGTTATAAATTGCGACAGACATAACAGTACCGGCGGCTATACGATCGCACTAGCAAACGATCGTATAGACGGTAGTAGCGCATGTGGGAATGCCCACTCGAATGAAAGTGCAACAGCGTGCGTTCAAGGGATATAGTGCAACGAACGTGAGAACGCGCGTACGTGTATGTGCGTAGAGCGATCGATGAGTTAATTTTAGGTAACGGAAAAATATTCAAACCCGACTATTTTTTCACATAAATTTGAACTCTGCCAGTCGCGGATGAAGAAGTGAGGACGGAAGTTAGTTTTCGGTACCGAAATAGTGTACTACTTAGGTTAATTTTGAATGCTTACACTCAAACTTTGAAATTAAAGGCTACCCCACCAGAATTAGTTTTGATAAACGATCTAGGACGTCTTACTCCTCCCCTGCGTTCTTCCATATCACCCATTGGCCAGATGTCTGATCGGCAAAAGACGTAGAAATCATTTTCAAGCAGCAAAATACGTCAACCAACGAATTTTCGATTCGAATAGTCGGCCGTATTAAATGATACTATATCGTTATAAAGACACGAAAATGAATTATTTAATAAAGAAAGCGAAAAAATTAAAATAAAAACAGAAAAATTACGGAAACTCCCATTTTTTTTCTCTTCACTCCGTTATTTTTGAAATAATCATCATGCTAAATTTTCATACCGTCTTACGAATAATTAAGTTAAAACTGAAATAAAGAAAGCCACTACTAACAATAAATGAAAGAAATAATATGTACTCTGGACAAAAACAAAATATTACTTCCGAGGAAAAAAATGTAAACGATAGTACCATTTCACGGGAATAAATTTGAACAGGACTGCAACAGCAGCGTCAGTACTATGTTACAAGTAAGATACACTAGACGAGAAAATATTAAGTTGTCGGAGGAACGATTCCTAACATGCGTCGTCGACAACTGAATGATGTAAGTGATATACCTGTGACAAAGTTCGTTAAGCGTCGTAATAAATACTAAAATCTTGGGCAGCGAAATTCAATTACTTTGCGCAATAAAATTTGTTCGATTTCCCATACTTGCAAAAGTCGTACGGAACTTTTTTATGTTACTCCAAAATTACGCGATAAGAAGATCGATTAATTTATGATTCGCTTTGCCGTCGTATGTAACTCGGTGTTTCAGAATAGGAGCTAGCGGGATTATTAAAATAAAACTTGATTTATCGTCATGTAGAAAAAAATAAATAGAACAAAAATAGAGCTAATGTGGTAACGGTTGCCAAAATTAAAGTAAAATTGATCGAGTAGCGATATTTAAATGAGCCAAATTATGACGTAACAAATGATTTGACCTACCGATGATACCCGACTGCGTTTGCAGAAAAAACTAATTTCCTTGTTCGTTTAACTGGCATAATTATAAACCATTCTTGTTTTTAATACAGCGTATTATTAAATTAAATGCTTTAAAAAATCCGTTAGAAACGTTATCAATAGCCGATAAAGACATTAATAATAATTACAGACTCTGTGGCAGCACTAGATTCAGCCCTAAAACAAGAAATACAATTAGTACTCAAATTTTCTTCGTATTGTCATCGGATACACAGAAGTCTGAGAGCCAGGTGACGTTTATGTGGATTCCCGGTCACGCGGGAATACCTGGAAATGAACAGGCGAACGTAATGGCACAGTGAGCACTACGAACTCCGCAAAACAGATATTCACCCCTCCGCTTCATCCATGGCACAATTTTTTTTTTTTTTAACGAAAAGCAAACAAGAATGCTAGAAACAATGGACCGCGTGTCAGACTTTTCTATCTCAAGTAAAGTCAACGACCGAGCCAATGGTGGCCCCCAATGAATTGTTCCCGCAGAGACTTCAGTGTAAACAGCCGACTGCGGACAGGTTATAGCGCAATCTCGCACGACCATCTTTTAAATGGGTCATTTTCTCCAACGCATGTATGGGAATTTTTAATACCAACCGTCCGACACATATTAATAGAATGCACAGTATTCGTATCAACAAGGACGCTCCTACCATATAAAACACGCCCCGAGATGTTATCAAACTCCCAAACAGCGACATACTCAATCATTAATATCCTTAAAACAAACAGAACAGCTAAAGTAATATAGTCGCAAATCCCGTACAGTGTGTCGTCGTGATAGCCATAGCAGTTAAATACGGCAGACTGTAGCTTAGGGGATTAAACAAAAAAAAAACAAAACCGATAGCGGTTTATTCTTAGAATCCGTGATTGTTTTTAATTCGGTTTTATTAAAAAATTTTAAACGTACCATTTCAGTCAATTGTAAAATAATTAAGGATATGGAATGTTTTTTCAATTCAAATTGTTATTGACGCGTAATTACGTCTTTCTATTGCAGCTTTTTTACATATACCTTTTTTGCTTTATTTAATAATATTTTGTATTTTAGCCTAAAAACAGCCCCCTCCTATCTAATCGTATAATTAAACTTCGAAGAACGATGTGGCTAAATATGATTCACTAAAATATCACAACAATCGCAACACTGTATTTCCTTCACTTTGTCATTCCGTTGCTACCCGTATCATTCACCCGCGTTTCTTAATCATACTTTGTTTTCTTCAAGCCATTAAGTTCCCGCTCCACTCCTATGATACACAATACTCGGTGATATTAATCATGTTTTCCTCGACATTTTTTATTTTCTATCTCGAATATTCTGTTCTTATCTACGCTCGTTAAAAGCTTCCTATTTTTATTGACTCTTCGGTTTTCTACTCAGCCTGTCAATCCTTCTATTATTACTTCTTTCATACTAACAGTGTTTGGCCGAATTAAAACTTAATCTCATCGTTTCTAGACGGAGATCCTTAGTTGACAGATTCATTGGTAAGAAAATAAAAAATAAAAAAAAAAGGAAACAGAAGAACAAAAATATTTTTTCTAATATTTTCAAAGTTTTTGGATACTAGCGAATCTCTTGAAATACTGTACCATACTGGGATTGTGTGAAGCAAAACAGGTCAAATAAACTTTTATAAAGGAGCACTTTATTTATCTCTACAGTATGAATGTTATTTTTTGACCATCTTGGTCTTGAGATGAAGGTGCTAGAATAGATTTTAGTACTAATGATCAAACGGAACATTAATTGCGAGATATTTTTTATATCTTTTTTTGAAAACATTAACCCCCGCCCCACCCAGTCGGGAATAAACCAAAAAAATCTTCTTTCCGTGAAAAGGATAACTCCCGATTTATCAAAATAAGTCGTAACTTTCGATTCGAGCGCTTTTCTAATTTTTACATAAATATCGATGCTGAAAAGAACACAGAAAGCAGCTGAACAACGCCGTTAGTAAAACGTTCAGGTGCAACAGGGTTTTTAAGAATAACGTAAACAGGAAAAGATTTCGTGGAATATGGAATAGAAACATTTTTTTGATAAGAAAATATCGAAATTATCCTTTCAACCAGAAACCGATTTAGACGTTTCATTGAGAATTGCGGAACCTGGCACTAGTTTAAAAATTAAACATTCGTGCCACGTGGTAATTGAAAATGTTTTCAATGTCAAGCCTCAATATGTTTATTCAAGTGCAAATTATCTGTTACAAATCCGGTTGGCTTACTATTTTTTTTACGGCGTGGTGGATAATTTATGTAGAACGCCGAACAGCTTATGAAATAATGTTTTTATTATAACATTGTCACCATCAATCTCTGTATAGGGTCTTTCGACGATTTTGCTCAAATAAGAAAGAATTTTATCGGTAACTGATGCCAAGTGTGTCGTTTTTGTCTTACTCGGAATATAATGGTCGAATCTACAACACACAGACAAATCATTTAATACCAATTGGCTTTTCTTGTTTAATTTTTTGATAATAGACGTGGAAATATTATCCGAGTCGCTAAAATACTTTTTTTCCCCAGTTTCTCAATAATATTATTAATTTTCAAGCGACTAGAAAGTTTAGGATAATTTATATGATTACCATAACACATTTTTTGTAAATCATTGTTATTCAATTGAATATTCTACGTAATGGTAGTAGAACATGCATATATATCACAACGAAAAATTTTAACAAATCATTAAAAATGAAGCGCTTGTTTAACTGTGAAATGTCGATGTGTTTTTATTAAAATTTTTTATAATTGTATTTTTACCATTATTTTTAATATTTGGGATAATTTTTCGTTTCTTGGTACCAGATACTGAAAACTTCTCAACTTCATTAAATATTTTGCACGTTATTGTGTCGGAAAGATTAATTATTCGAATCTCTTAATTTAGCGAAATAGAAATTTCTTAACAATTTCGCAACCTACATCGGGACGGCAAATTCAATTTTATTCGAAAAGGATATTTTTTTTTTGGAATATTTCAGTTATTTTTGAAATCGCGTGGTTTTCGATGGCGACTGTAAATAGTTTGTTATAGTCCGTTGCATGTTACAACATGCTCGATGAATCTTAGTTTAACCGCTTCTGTCAGAGATTTTCGGTAAAACTGTACGATGGTTAAATTTTTACGCTAAAGCAATTCTTAATTTTAATAAGTCGAGCAAATTATTTAGAATGTACTTTTCACTGGAATTAATTTTAATTTCAAATATTGCTTATGGTTTTTAATGTGAGCCCAGAACATTTATTATTAACACGATGAAATGGAATGATAGACATTATCATACTTTTAAAGAATTTAAAATTTCCTAATAATAAAATTTAATTTTTCGTTCTAAATTAACTTTTTATAATTTAGATCAATGATTCTCAATCGTTTTCTGTCTGTGGGAAGCTACACATAAAAGGTAAACTTGTGTAATTTTGTAGTTTTATTTATTATCGAATTGTGGACATCTAGAATTTAGTGATTTCCTCAATAATAGGTTCAAATGAAGTTAACCATTAATCTCAGATCTTTTCTCTTAACGATATTTTTTTTTGTTTAGTTAGAAATGAAAGAATTTCATTAAAACTACATTCAACCATATAATTATGATGTCGAAAATGGTATAAAAGAACCGAGTTTGTTCACAAATTTCGAATATTGGGTTACAAATTCAAAATTGATGCGAAAACTATTTTTAAACTAATTTCAAGCGTTCTACGTGAGAAATGCGTTATCATAGAAAGTTAACTGAGGTAAATGTTTCAACATGGACATTGGCCCAAGAACAATGGAACAGAGGGGTAAGAGAGACACAAATCCTTACACGGTCAGAGGTAGCCGACAGAAAGGAATCAAGAGCTAGAATAACCGAAGGAGAAGGAAGGGAGAGAATGAATGGAAGCGGGAATACCGGTTTGTAAGAGGAAGGAATAAAAAGAAGCTTCTTCAGTTGAAAGCGACGAACAACTGAACATTATATGATCGGGATCATAAATAAATTAATTGCTGGCAGGGTGAAATGGATAATAAGAAGAAGGCACGAGAGAATAACGGAACAGCGAGGAAGGGAACAAACTATGTATAAAAGTCAGGCGGCAAATCGCAGAGAGATTGGAACGGCGCATAAAAGGAAAGTTAATAAATCAGGGGAAGCGTGGAAGGGAATGTTGAATAGACAAGAAAAAGGAGTTCAGGTTGGAGAGTGAGGAGACGTAGGAGTTAAAGCATAGTTTGGAATGAGCAGCTGCAGACAGAAGGGTAATATTGGAAACTAAGAAGGCAGGAAGAAACCTACCAGAAGAGGAAGATAATCGAGCGAATGAGTCAACTAACTTATTTCCCTCGATTCCGGCATAGCCAGGAATCCAAAGGAAATCCGTTTAGCGGAGAAGAAAGAGATCATGAATCAAGGAACAACTAAGAAGAATGATGTAGTCGGTTGAGTGAGAAGGGAGAGGAGATGTGATAGTCTGCAGCACGCTTTGAGCATCCGACAGGATCAGGAGATTGCGAGCGGCCGGTGAAGATTTTAATAAAAACAAGTTCAGTCAAGCATGAGGTTTCATGCGCTGAGGATTCCGTATGAAAGTTAACAATAACTATAATTATTTAGTATGTAAGAAAATTTGTTTGAATAAATTTCTATTTTTATTTTACTATTTTAATTTAATATCTTAATAAATTTCAGAGATCTTTTCTAATAATAATTTAAAACAGTAAAGCAAAATACTAATTTGAATCGAAGACTTAGACTAATTTGAAGTGAAATGTAACGGTTATGAAGAAAAATTAATTAAATCCTTTTTTTATTTATTTTTTTAAATTATTGGTTTAGATTTAATAACTAATATTAAGGTTTTATGATTTTTTTAAAATGTGTAATTTTGTTAATTCCTACACCTATCTTTCTTGAATAGCCGACCGTCAAAGATATTTAATAAATATATAAACGAAAACACGCAAAAAATATTAATTAGAAATAATATTGATGCTACGTATCACTCTGCTGCGGCTGCTAGAATGTTGGTGTTCCCTGCTGGCAGGTTGGTGTACGTTGGTGATTGCATCCTGGATTCTCGGCGAATGGGAGGGAGAGACACGGTAATCGAAATTATAGTTTACGAATTTTGTAAATGTCACTAATTGGAAAACCGAATTTCGAGGCAATTTGGTTACTTTGTTATTAAACTTTTTTCGGTTGCAAGACGAACTGGTTACTTTACCAGAAAAGGTCGATATAGTTCCGCGATGTGAAAAAGACTGTCGTTCTACTGTGATGATTTTTTAACAATTCGGTATTTTCTTTCGACTCTCTCAGTATGTTAGACCATTATTAAATATTTTTTTTTTTATTTATTTACTAGCATAGGTCGTTAAATTGTTTAACAAATCGAAATACTATTCGCATCTGTTTTTCATCAGGCGGACGTACCACCTAAACAATGATGCGGTGAGTCCGTTCCTTTCATTACAGTTCATAACAACACTAACACACCTCGTAATGAAAATAACCAAACCAAAACCTGCGATCCTGTTTCGTTTCTTATCCCTCGTACTAACACTACTAACGAAAATTATAACAATCCGAACCAAATTCTAAAAACCGCTGCAATCTCGTATTCCGATAAAGCCAAAAGAAAAATAACACCGATTAACAAACCTGTTTATTTCGTGCATTCAAAAAACCCACTTAAAACAAAACCAACATTTAAAACTAAAAAACTATAAAGTTCTCGAATCAAATCCGGTGCTTGCTAGTTGTGCGCGTGGTGGAATAATATTATCCGTTCGTGCGGATATTAACTTTCAACAGATAATGTTACCATCCGACATTCAACCAGTAACAGTCGAAATTCGTAAACCAGTTCCACGGGAGTCTCTAAACATAATTCCGAACCGTATTTAGAAACTTTTAAAGTTGCCAAAAACTTCAAACAGTTCCTCCTCTCTAGCGCCGCGAGTATTACAGCTAAAAATTTTGAACAGGGTTAAACATATGCGCTTCGACATATATTTCTCAAGTTTGGAACATCAAGGTTTGAAAGTTTCGTTAAGGAAATAACTTATGGTTTCGTTCTTGACAAATAACGATCTTTCCATCGATCATGACCGGAAAAAAAATATTATTTTTGAAACTTTCGAGCTTTCGGCGCTTAAGGTTCTGAATTTTAAGATGGAAACCTAGATGTTCCAAAGTAAATAAATAAACAGGGACGCACATTTTTTTAACCTTGTTCAAAATCTTGAACCAATACATAAATTACAAGCGGGGCTACACGTCATTTTTCAGAATTTTATGAACTTTTAGTAAATTTCAAAGAGTTTTGTTAAGAAAACGAAATACGGGTCCGTTCCCAAAAAATAGCGCTCTTTGCAATAATAATACACTTGAAAAAAATTTTTTTTTTACAAAATTTCGAGCTTTCAGAGCCCCAAGTCACTAATTTTAAAATTGGAAACTTAGATGTTCCAAACCAGAGAAATATACATGGATGCCCATATTTACTACTTTCCTCAAAATTTTTAGCTATAATACTCGCGTCACAAATCAATTCTCTCGCTTTTTTTAACTTTTCAGCAAACTTTGAAAGTTCAATTAAGAAAATGAAATACGGTTTCTTTCCCGACAGATAGCGATCCTTCAAACGGTATATAACATGCGTCAGAAAAATAAAAAATTTTCTTCAAAATTTCGAACTTTCGGCGCCTTAAGGGTCCAATTTTAAAACTGAAAATCCAAATGTTATAAACTTGAGAAATATAAGGGGATCAGCACGTTCTTAGCCGCGTTCAAAATTTTCAGCTGTAATATTCGTGGAACTAGTGGAGAGACACATAATTATTTTTTTTTTTTTGAACTTTTCAGAACTTTGAAAATTTCTTTAAAAAAATGAAATACGGTTTCGTTCCCGACGAATAGCGATATTTCTAATGATATATCACAAACCTAAAAAAAAAAAATTTTTTTTCAAAATTTTGAATTTTTGGTACCCCACAGGTCTCAGTCTAAAGTTGGGGTCCGATTGTCTTAAATCAGAGAAATATACGTAGAGTCGCGTGTTTTCTACCATGTTCCAAATTTATAGCTGTAATACTCGCGTCGCAAGAAGGGGGCCGGTAATTGGAGCTGACGCTTTTTTGAACTTTACGTCAACTTTGAAAGTTTGGTTAAGAAAATGAAATTTGGTTTCGTTCCCGGCTACTAGAGATCTTTCTAATGATATATCACAAGCCCAAGAAAAAAAATATTTTTTTCCAAAATCTCGAGCTTTCGGTGCCCCGAGGGTCCAATTTTAAAGCTGGAAACTCGGATGTTCCAAACTAGAGAAATATACGTGGAAGCGCATATTTTTAACCGTGTTCAAAATTTTTATCGGTAATATTCGCGGCGCTAGGAAGGGGGGACATGTCATTTTTCGCGCTTTTTTGAACTTTACGGCAACTTTGAATTTTTTGGTAAAGAAAATGATATAAGGTTTTGTTCCTGATAAATCGCGATCTTTCAAACGATATATCGCATGCTTATAAAAAAAAATATTTTTTTACAAACTTTCGAGCTTTTGTCGCCCCGAGGGTCCAGTTTTAAAGTTGGAAATCCGGATGTTCCAAACTAGAGAAATATACGGGTATGTGCGTATTTTTAGCCCCATTCAAAATTTTTAACTACAATACTCGCGGCGCTAAGGGGGGGGACACGTCATTTCTTGCTGTTTTTTGAACTTTTGGGCAACTTTGAATTTTTTGGTAAAGAAAATGATATAAGGTTTTGTTCCTGATAAATAGCGATCTTTCAAACGATATATTACATTACCGGGAAAAAAAATATTTTTTTACAAAATTTTGAGCTTTCGGAGCCCCGGAGTTTTATTTTTAAAGTTCGAGACCCGGACGTACCAAATTACAGAAATATACGTGGAAGTACATATTTTTAACCATGTTTTAAATTTTTAGCTATAATACTCGCAGCGCTAGGGGACGCGCAATTTTTTGAGCTTTTTTGAGCTTTATCGAAACTTTGAAAGTTTGGTTAAGAAAATGAAATTCGGTTTCGTTCCCGACTACTAGAGATCTTTCTAATGATATATCACAAGCCCAAGAAAAAAAATATTTTTTTCCAAAATCTCGAGCTTTCGGTGCCCCGAGGGTCCAATTTTAAAGCTGGAAACTCGGATGTTCCAAACTAGAGAAATATACGTGGAAGCGCATATTTTTAACCGTGTTCAAAATTTTTATCGGTAATATTCGCGGCGCTAGGGGGGGGGGACACGTCATTTTTCGCGCTTTTTTGAACTTTACGGCAACTTTGAATTTTTTGGTAAAGAAAATGATATAAGGTTTTGTTCCTGATAAATAGCGATCTTTCAAACGATATATTACATTACCGGGAAAAAAAATATTTTTTTACAAAATTTTGAGCTTTCGGAGCCCCGGAGTTTTATTTTTAAAGTTCGAGACCCGGACGTACCAAATTACAGAAATATACGTGGAAGTACATATTTTTAACCATGTTTTAAATTTTTAGCTATAATACTCGCAGCGCTAGGGGACGCGCAATTTTTTGAGCTTTTTTGAGCTTTATCGAAACTTTGAAAGTTTGGTTAAGAAAATGAAATTCGGTTTCGTTCCCGACTACTAGAGATCTTTCTAATGATATATCACAAGCCCAAGAAAAAAAATATTTTTTTCCAAAATCTCGAGCTTTCGGTGCCCCGAGGGACCAATTTTAAGGCTGGAAACTCGGATGTTCCAAACTAGAGAAATATACGTGGAAGCGCATATTTTTAACCGTGTTCAAAATTTTTATCGGTAATATTCGCGGCGCTAGGGGGGGGGACACGTCATTTTTCGCGCTTTTTTGAACTTTACGGCAACTTTGAATTTTTTGGTAAGGAAAATGATATAAGGTTTTGTTCCTGATAAATAGCGATCTTTCAAACGATATATTACATTACCGGGAAAAAAAATATTTTTTTACAAAATTTTGAGCTTTCGAAGCCCCGGAGTTTTATTTTTAAAGCTCGAGACCCGGACGCACCAAATTACAGAAATATACGTGGAAGTACATATTTTTAACCATGTTTTAAATTTTTAGCTATAATACTCGCAGCTATAGGGGACGCGCAATTTTTTGAGCTTTTTTGAGCTTTATCGAAACTTTGAAAGTTTGGTTACGAAAATGAAATTCGGTTTCGTTCCCGACTACTAGAGATCTTTCTAATGATATATCACAAGCCCAAGAAAAAAAATATTTTTTTCCAAAATCTCGAGCTTTCGGTGCCCCGAGGGTCCAATTTTAAAGCTGGAAACTCGGATGTTCCAAACTAGAGAAATATACGTGGAAGCGCATATTTTTAACCGTGTTCAAAATTTTTATCGGTAATATTCGCGGCGCTAGGGGGGGGGACACGTCATTTTTCGCGCTTTTTTGAACTTTACGGCAACTTTGAAAGTTTCGTTAAGGAAATGAAATTCGGTTTCGTTCCCGACAAATAGCGATCTTTCCATCAATATATCGCATGCCTATAAAAAAAAATATTTTTTTACAAACTTTTGAGCTTTTGTCGCCCCGAGGGTCCAGTTTTAAAGTTGGAAATCCGGATGTTCCAAACTAGAGAAATATACGGGTATGTGCGTATTTTTAGCCCCATTCAAAATTTTTAACTGCAATACTCGCGGCGCTAAGGGGGGGGGACACGTCATTTTTTGCTGTTTTTTGAACTTTTGGGCAACTTTACATAGCTTTTGTAACGTAATTTTTTGATTTTATGAAAGTACTCCTGCATTGTAGTTTATATTTTGAATTTCAGCGTTATAAGTTTATCTAGTGACGAGTTATGATTTTTTAAGTGATTTTTGAGGTCGTTTTATGTACCATATTATATATTCTTGACGGTTTTTTGGGTTTTTTGCCGCCCAGGGTAATCGGTCTTCTTCAAGTTATAGATCGTTTTAAAGATAATTTTAATTGTAATTTATGTTCCAAATTTGAAGTTTATAAGTCAAGCCGTTCGTGAATTATTGATTTTTATTTGATATTTTTGTCATTTGTGTACCATCTTATAAGGATTCCGTTCATTATATGTATACGGAATCCTAAAAAGGGCACACAGAATAGCAGAAGACTCAGCATAAAAGATTGAACAAAAAGAGGGACGTTTAAAGGATTTGCCCTTTTAACTATGCAGTAAATGGAGGTATACGCTTTCCCTCTTCCGTCTTGAAAAAATTTATAAACAGTGAACATAATATGAGAACAGAAAAATTTGGTCTTTGTAACAACTAAAGAAAATATGTGTTGAATTTTTGTATTCTTACAAAGTCTTCACCATTATTTTTCAAAAACGAAAAAACAAAAAAAAAATGTATTTATCAATTGATCGTTCCTCTTAATAGTCATAAAACAAAAATTTTAACTATTTTCGCTGTAGCTTATTAAGAAGGAGTTGTTAAAAAACATAACCGCAAAAAAATAAAATGAAACAAAATTCTGGCAAATTACTCGATTTCCGATACAAAAAAAAATCTAAAAAATTATTTTTAGATTATGGAGAACAAGAAAGAAAAAACTAACCATTTTACTAAAAAATATTCAAAGATAAAGAAAAAGAATAGAAAAAACTTATAGCGAGAATCGATTACATCGAATCTGGAAGATGATGAATAATTTGATTTTTATAACGGCCGGTGGTTTGTTCTTACATGCGATACCGAGTAAAGTACTTTGATTTTTTATATGCCCAGCATTTACTGTTACGGAAAAGTTACTCCGTTATAAAACTTCCGTTAAGTATTTTCCTGAATAACTATTTCGACTGATTAAACAAATAATCATTTATTTATAATCTCATAGCTGTGCATGATTTCATTAATAAATCCTAAAACATCAAAACAATCGTGAAAAAATAAAATCTAAATATCGATTTAAAACGAGTATGAAAAAAAGAAAAAATTAACCTATGCATCGGTGGTTTTATTTTTCTCTACTTTTGAAGGAATTTGTAATTTTACATTTTTTTATTATCACAAGATGAGTAGTTATGGAATTCAGGCATAATGGTGTGGAAAGTATACTTGGGGAAAATAAATAAACTGCAAATTAAATGCTTGAAATTAATAGGAAATCCTTAAGGGGAGAAACTGAAAGTGAAATAATTAAAAAAGAAAACGTAATGAGCATAAGAGGAATGTACTTATTACTGAAGATATGGGAGTACATATCAGCAGAAAAGAAAATTGAATTGGAGGAAAGAATAAACATAGAATACGAGTTGAGGGAAAAACTTTTGTACCAACTGCCGTTAGCAAGAACATAGATTATCAAACGGATATATATATAGTATAACTTAGATGTTGAATAAAATACCCAAAGAAATAATAGAGAAGGAAAAAATAGAGGAAAGGGAAATAAAGGAACGGCTCCGGGAAGAAGAAAATATGAAAAAAATAATAAACATAAAATAAAAAGACAAAGCGCAACAAAAAAAGCAAGGAAAAAAAACAAAAAAAAACTGAATATAGAAAATAGAAATAGATTATTAATTATTGATAAGTAAAATGGATAGATTAAGACTAGTAAATATTACACGATCATGTATATGTATAAGTTAATTTAAGATGGTAAACTGTTCAATAGGATAATTCGTTGACAAGCGTTTTAGCTTGACGAAAATTTTTGTATGTAAAAAATTATAAATACATATTTTTCAAAAAAAAAAAAAAAAAGAAAAAAGTATAGGAGCCTTTTTCTAGTAATAACCTGTGCCAGAGGTTTTCATCGGTTAAGTTTACAATAACATTTTTTCACATGTTCCTTTTTCGTTTCATTAAATTTATAGGCAAAAATCTTTCAAAGTGTAATTTTCAGTCATCAGCTCGTTACAAACAGTCATTTACCAAAATTTTGGTTGTAACAACCGATTTTTCGTTATAATTATCATCGCTCTAACTGATACGAGACCTAAATATATACCTACATGGTTGTTTTATGTTAATCTCTATCGGCTTCAGCAATACTCTATATAATACGTCGCTGTAACCAATGTCGTTTTAAGCGATTTTCACTGTTTATCTATTCCAAAAAGATAAAATAGCACTAAAAAATCTCCGCGCGTCATAAATGCCTGAAAGCGAAGATATTATTTAATTTTATTCCAAGAAAAATAATAGACGAAAATTCGATTCTATTTATAATTCGAAAACGGAAGTTGTTGAAGTGTTTTTCTTTTAAAAAATAAAAAAGAAGTTTCTCACAAGGCTATCAAAAAAACTTTTAGACGAATTAACTACTGGGTTAAAATAACAAAAATCAGAATAGCCTAATAAAAACGTCAACTGTAAGTTAAACTTTAAAATGTTAATGAACGTTAAAAAGAGAACAAAATTTCAAATATCCATGCGAAAAATCACAAATTTTTTTCTACTTTAAACTATATTAAACTGTAATACAAGTATAACGAACAAATTTAAATGTGTATAAACGATTATACCACTTAGACACGTTTTCGGACATAGATGATCAGCTGAAATTTATAAAATAACGCAAACTATATTAATCAAAATTAATTCTAAATTACCTTTTTTTTTGTTTTATAAATTTTAGCTGATGATTGGATAAAACGTTTCTAAGTAGTAAAATCGTGTTTATACATTTAAATTTGTTTGTTATTATTTGTTACGATTTAATATATTTTTATATTTTAACAAACAGTATGCTGAAAGATTCTATACTACCTTAAACTATTCTGTTGTATTATTATTCGTAACTCTGTTTATGGTGCCGGTGTATTCCGCCTGTTCTTTCTGTAACTATTATCCCCGCTATTGTTACCTTCCTATTAACGATATCTGTTCGTCTTATTACATAATTTTCCTTTTTCATTTCTAATTGTCTCTGGGTGAAGGTCCTTAGTTGACGAGCACATTAAAAAAAAAGAAAAACAAAAAAGAATATCCAGCTTCAGTAAAAACAATCTACTTGTTGGCTTTACTAATGTTTTTCTTTTCTATTTTCTTATTGATGACGAGGGATATTCCTTTCGAAAAAGGGTTTCTGGTATTTTTTTAATATTCAATCATAAGATGTTTGTTATTTCCATTAATTTTTATTGTTCTATATGTTTTAATCATTAACGTAACTAGGTGTATTTTCTTGGTGGGGGGGGGGGCTAGTAGCTCCTAACCGACATTTTATTAGGGGGACCGGAAAATAATGTCGTTTTTTTCGAATGCCATCATTCATCTGTCATTATCAGCTGATTGTCTGTTTGTCTACCATATTCACCCGATATTGCGCCGTCAGATTTTTATTTATTCCGATCGCTGCAACATTTTCTATGTGGCAAAAAATTTGAAAGCTTGGAGGGTATCCAAATGCCCTCTCTACCTACTTCGCTGAAAAGCCAAGTGATTTCTATTGATCCGGCATTGAAAATCTGCCCACTAGATGGGAAAAGGTGATATGGCGATTACATCATTGAATAAAAATAAATACTTTGTGGAAAGTTAAGTCTTTGAATTTAGAGTAAAAAAACGGCATTACTTTCCTTCGCTCTGTGTGAAAGTCTTACATAGTAGGATTTGTGTAAATATCGAACAAATCGACAGACGGTTCAATAAATATAACAGTGTTATCCATGTTACTAGATTATTTATTAAAAAATATTAAATATCTAAAAATTATATTAAGTTTTCTATTTTTTTCAGAAAAATGCTTCAAAATCATATCAGCAGTAGTATTTCTTTTTCACATAATCGTTTTCAATGTGAAGCACGCAAGTATTTGAGAACCTCTCTTGCGTCATGGTGTTTCTGAGCCACGTTTTCACTCTCCTCATGGCTGAAAAGCTTCTTTCGCATCCAGCTAAGCTGACTGGAAGCACGATTGCAACATGTAACAGTTTGTAAAGATTAGGGCAAAGGTGTTTTTCTTAACCTCTTTCACAACGGTCTCTAATGCGATGTCAACCTCTTTGGTTACCATCATATTTCGTATTATCATTTGCTCAGCATGTAAGAAAGTAAGATCAACGCCGAGGACATCTTTGTAATTTTTAATAAAAGAATTTCCATTTTTGAGATATAATTTTGTAAATGCTAATCTTCCAATATTGATCACTGCAGCTTGTATCAGATAACAGATCATTCCAACTTCCTTTTTCAAGTATAGAATCAATTAAAAAGTCCTTATTTCTATCATTCTACTGAGAGCGTTTGCTTTTGCTTACTCTTGTGGGTTCTAAAGATATTTCATAATTTTTAGCAGATTCTTCAATCTGCTTCCATATTGTGTCAAACTGATTTCAAGTTTCTTCAAAATTTTTAATAATGCCCTCAATCATATCGCTTGCTTGTCCAAGCGTTGCACTTTTGTTTTGGAAATATTTGCTCAGTACATTGACCACTGAAAGTACTACTGAGTGAAACACTTCTGGTTTCATGATACAAGTTAGCAAACCAAAGGCTTCTGCTGCATGTTTGTCCTGGTTTTTGTTGATCTCATGTTCTAAAGCTGTTTTAAGTACACCGTGGTTAGTTGTCACTGATTTACAGTTTTCATATCGACAACTGCATCTTGTATTGCGCAGGCTCCCTATTTTCACGAAGGGATTTTATGCCAAGAGCATCATGAATTTTCTGTAGATGAGTATGGTTACCGTGATATGAAAAATGGATGTGAAGAGCTTCGATACTACTAAAAAACGTTGTTACCGATGAGACATTTGCACATGAATCCACAATGACTAGATTAAGCCTGTGTGCTAGGCAGCGTATGTAAATTGCATGAGGGTAGACTTCCTTTACAATTGCCTGTAGGCCTTTGTGTTTCTCTGACATCACACTGGCTCCATCATACGACTGTGCAATTATTGGAATATTCTGTAAGCCACAATTTTTTATAAAATTCAAAGTTATCATAGCCAAGCTCTTGACATCTCTACTTGTGGAACAATCTATAAAGACCAGAAATCTTTCTTCAACTTCAAATTCGTCGGTATACCTCATTGTAATAGACAGCTTTTTCTTCTTTGTAGCACTTAACTTCATCAGCCATTATCGAAAAGAAACCGCACACCTTAATTTCATTTACAATTCCTTCTACAGTAAGAGCTGTTTAATAATGTCAATAATTTCATTTTGTATCTTAGAACCGCAATAACTTATGTGTTTTTCTAAGTGTTTCGAAAATGTAACGTCATACTTAGCAAACAACTGAATCATTTCTATGAAATTTCCTCTATTTTTTGAATCTGAATCCTCACGATGTCCCCTTAAAGCCGAACCTTGACGTAAGAGGTATAGAATTACATCTATAATTTGTAATAAACTGTCTTGATTTTAAACAACTTCCCGCTCATGCTGTGAACGGATTTATTCAACTACAGTTAGCTTTTGATGCGAGTGTGGTAAAGATGCTTCTAAACATCGAGTGTGAGTAATTGACTGCGCACGTTTTTGTAGAGTTTCTGAAAATTTTTTCCAATTATCGTATCCGGTTTTAGTAAACTTCTGATTTTGATCGCGTATATTGTTTTCGTTGCAGAACTGCCTGCATACAAAGCAATATGCCTTGTCCTCTTCAATGCTGTATTCTAACCAGTTGATGTGCCGTCGCATTAGGAGGCCTTTCCTTATTTTTTGGTTCCGTTGACTCCTTTACAGAGTTGAAGAAAGATCTTATATCTATCAGAAGTCTTAGAGTTTTTTCGTATGTAATCTAAAAGTAAAAAATTGCATGCCGTTACTTAATTACACTGCCGAAGAAAAAAGAGTTTAAATGATATAATGAAATACAATCGACCCTCGCGAGTCAGACAGGCATGGGACCGAGGCAGTGTTTGATTGCTGTAGTTTTTTTTTTTTTTACTAAATCTGAAATTTTGACTTTTTTATTTAGTAGTACTATAAACTGAAACGTTTAAAACTTTCGCAGTGATTAATCATGATGAAATAAAAACTTATTTCTTCCTATCTGCATATCAAAAACCGCTGCCGTTTTTCTCCTCATAAAATCCCAATCCTGTTGCTCATTGCTACCCGTCTTTCTAATTTTTCTCCTGTTGTCCTTTCCTACAACACTCTCCCTTACTTCTCTCATGACTTCAATAGCCTATGGCAACCTATCAAATTTTCCTCTCTTCCATTTCGAACCAATTTCTCCTCTCACGGTGCAGTAAACAATGAATTTCTCCATTTATCGAATTTCTCTTTTCCTGCTCATGTATTGATCTTTACTGATGGTTCAAGGAGCGAGGATGGTATGGGTGGTACGTTTACTGCCTCGTCGCTTCAGCTTTCTGAGTCCTTCCGGCTTCCTTCCTTCTGCACTATTTTTTCTGCCGAGTCGTTCGCCATCCTTCAGCCTATCTCTTTTATTTCCTCTTTAAACGATCTTTCCCAATTTCTCATTATTTCGGACTCTAAGGGCGTCCTTCAAGCCCTATCCTCTCCTCCTTCACATTCCTCTAATAGTATTATTCTCTCAATTCATTCTCTTACCTCCATTGATTTTTTTTTTTTTTTTTTGAGTCCTCAGCCATTCCGGAATTGATGGAAATGACGCAGCCGATTCTTTAGCTCGTTCTACTGGTCACCTTGATTCATTCCTCAACAATTTCCCTTCTTCAGATATCCTTTCCTTATCCACCTCCAATCACGCCAAACTTTGGCGGGATATTTATCCCTCCCTATTTTCTAATCGTCATTCGCATTACCGTTTTATTCAGCCGACTCCTTATCCTCTGTCTTGGTTCCATTCTATTCCTTTCGGTCGTCGCTCTTCTATTGTCTCCCTAATTCGTCTCCAAATCATTGTCTACTCCCTTCTTCGCGCTTTCAATTTGCTCTGCCGCCGTTTCTCTCTTGTTCTCTTCACGATTGTGATCCCCCTCGTGTATGTGATGCTGATCACATTTTCTTCGAGTGTCCTGCTCTTCGCAATAAACGCTCCCTTTTATACAGTCAGCTCTTGTCATTAGGTCTCTCTACTCTCTATAACTCTTCCTTTATCCCCTCCTTTCCTTCATCTTCTGTGGTGTCTGCACTGCTGTCCTTTGTTACGTCCATTTCGGACCGTCCAGCTATTTAGTTCTTTAGCTTAGTTTTTCCTGTTGTTGGGTCAATGCCGCTAGCCCCCCCCCAAAAAAAACAAAAAAAAAACTGTAGATTAGCCTGAAAATAGCCTGGAAGTGCAACAGAATGTACCGGGAAATCACCTGAAATTCAAAGCAGTTCACCAGCAAGTTTCAGCCGAAGTTCACCTGGAAAAATAAAAACGAAAAAACAGAAAAAAGAAAAGAAACAACAGAGAAGAGAAAAACTGTTCTTGAGATATAACTCTTAAATGCCCCCGCGTAGAAAAATCAAATTGAAAATTATTTTGCAATTTTGTATATTTTGTTTTTCTATCTGGGATGCATTTAACAATAAGACTTGTATTTCGGTTTCCCGATCCCATAGAAACCAATTTACGTCATGTTCTTTATAATGCACACTGAACGCTTCACTAAAAACCGCCAACATTTAAAGTAATGTGCATTATAATGCACATCGGACGTTTAAGGGATAAAAAGATAGTTACTTTAATTACAATAATCGAAATTTTAATTTTTAAGCCAACTTCTAAGCCTGCAGAGGAACACAAACCAACCGACACGTACAGGAAGAAAATAAGTTAAAAAACATACCTGCAACGTGCTTCGTCGTCGTTTTCTTCTTGCTTTTATGTTTCGCTGCTTTTTTCGGATTTCATAAAAATTAGAAAATAACGAACAAAGAAGCAGACCAAAATCAAAAACCAAAATCGAACCAATTCGAACGACGCGCAAAAGTTGAGTGTGGAAAATGAAATGTGTAATCAAAATGAAGGAGAGGCGAAAAGCATGCGAAATATTTTATGCTCTTTTTTTCTCTCTCTGGCCGGTTGCCGATAATTTGAAATACGTATTGAGCATAAAATTTTTGTTGTTATTGAGTACAAATTCAGCAAATTCGTTTTGCGTTGCTATGCAAATAAAACAAACAAAAAATAGAAAACAAATGTCCGGTTGCGAAAACATCAAAAACTTGAGATAACCAAATTTTTTGCATTTTTCTTCTTCCTCTTCTTCCTTTTTCTCAAATCCTCCACCATGCGCCTCTATGCGTCGCATTGAATGTCTTTGAGAAAATGAGTACATATGTTACTCTCTTAGAATGAGCCAAAATTCAAATGTGCTCAATTTTTTGTTTGGTTTTTTTTCTTTTTTTTTTTAATTTTTATTAATAAAAAATTCTGGGGTGGGCATGGCCTACCTGCCCCTCTCCCCCTAGTTATTTAGTTGTTTGTTATTAGACTGTGATACTATTAATTTATTTAATGCGCATAGAGAAGTTTTATATTTAAGAATAGTTTCCTTAATTTTTTTCTACAAACATCAAATCTATTTAAAATATGTTCATAAGCTTCATATAATTTAAAAATAAAACAATAATACAGTCACAAATGTATATGATACCCTGTTTTTCAATTTTGAATGTGTGTTTTAGTTTACATAACATTTAATATCGTCTAAACAACGTAAATATATTTAATTCATCGTGAAAACTCAATTTTCTATTTAACACGGTATATAAGCGAATTATTCTTTATTCACTATTATACCGGAAATAAAAAAATTCATTTAGTAAGACCTGCGTATTTTTATTAAATTTGACTTCTTTCTGAAAATTTGCAACAAGTGATTACCTCGGAAATATAATAATTTTTAATAATATTTCTGGCTTCATAATTTTAAATTTATCTTTATTTTACTACTAAAACAAAAGCATTGGTCGCCCCCTTTACAACTGCTAGTTTCGTAAAATTTTCTCCACCGTAAAACTTCGGCCAATCAATTCCTAAACCCTAAAAATCTCTAATTTGCGAATTTCGCCAAAATCATCAGAGCCGTCTTCGAGAACCCAATTACATATACATATGTGTGTATTCATATATATATATATATATACAGTTAAACTAAGACAACCGGGCACAATTACTTTTTATAATAACTTCTGTCGTCGCCTAACGGAAGGAAAGTGCTCTAACAACTGAGCTATCGCGATAAAGTTTTCGCAGCTGTTGCCATATGTAACGCTAGTGTGGACACAAGAGTGTACTTGGAACTGATTATAATCGCTTGTCATTGCGATATAAATGCAGTCCCGTGTGTGTCTGCCTATCGCGCTTTTCGGCATTGCCTTCTACGTGACTATTAGTGATTTTTTAATTTCATTTTTGTAATAATATATGTATTTGTCGCCGTTTAGGATCGAACTGAAGACTTCTGTAATGGAAGCCGGCTGCTCTAGCAGCTATGCTATTGCAACGACGTTTTTGTGGCAATCGTATACAAGGCTAACATAAACGCCAACTTAGTATACATATACATATTTATCGTTATTAAAATACGAAATTATTGATCACTTAATATTTACAGGTTTGGATATCGCTGTTCTCGTTTATTTCGCTTTAGGAGAAATTCCGGGCGATTTGGCTCTCATAATCGGATCGTGGACTGTAAGTTATTTAAAAAATTATTTTCCCAAAAAGGAATAATAATAATAGTAATAATAATGTTTATTTAAATTGATTTCAAACTATATTTGTTAATAGTCACTTCGGAAAAGATAATTTTATGAATTTTGTAGTGGAAAAAATTATATCGAAGTTACCGTTAAGAGACCTAATACGAGAACGCTTTGCGGGAAGATATGTCCGATATTAAAATTTTCCATTTAGACACTTCAAGCCATGCAAAATTCGAATCCGGGGTTTATGGGGTAAAGCTATAAAGAAGTCGCTATTTTGGAGGAAACGAAACCATATTTCGAATATTTAACGGAAATTTATACAAAATTTTAAAAAGTCTCGGAGAAGAGTAATAATGCCATAAAAATAATTAAGCACCTATTATAATTATGCATAATTATGCACATTTATACGGGAGAATGTTACATGATAAATCATAAAAGATATTGTGCGATTTTAAATGCGCCATAACTTTAACGTGATTTTGTGTTAAACTATTCGGCAAAAATTTATTACAGTTCCTTGTACTATGTTTTCGATATATATATATTAAATTTTGGCTTTTCTGTTCACACTTGGAAACTTTCTATTCGATTTTAAATATAAAATGGTCGCATAAAAGTTGATCTGTACAACATGAACATTTACTGATTAAGATTAGAATCATGGCGTTTTGAATTTACACTATTATGGCAATTACGGTTTTATTTTTAACAGGGAAACCCTCATTGTTAACTGTTTTTATTTAGGAAATTATCAGTAGAATTGTTAGAGTTGGGTTTGCTAACAGTTTGATTTGAAACACCCAAGGGTTTATTGTTCAATATTTAACGTTTTTTTGTTGTTTTTTTTTTTTTTATATCGTTATTCGAATGATTACTCGCTTGAGCATTTTAGAAGGTAACTGTGACGTGACGTGAAAAAATCAAAGGCTACAAAATTAGTCAGCGAATTGGGATAATGAACCGATTATTTCATTTCACTAAATTCGAAAAAATGGAGAGAAAATTCCGGTACTCTCAGTCAATTCGAAATTTCTCTCTGCAAACCATTTTCAGAAACTCCGCGCTGGTTATTGCAATTCTACATATCTACATATTTGTAGAACACTAGAAATCGTCAGAAGCAACACTCTAATAACAGGAAAATATCATAACAAAAAAGACCTCAATATTTCATTTTAACGTTTGGATGCTTGTTTTTAACTGAGAACGTTGTAAACATCTGCTGCGAAATAGTCTTCAGCGAACTTCGGATTTAAGAAACTCTTTGCTCTTCTTTAGACTTAACACTCTACGCTTGTCGATTATTAGAAATTACTGGATAAAACTTATAAATTAATCAAACATTTACCGACGGCACACGGGGTAAATAATGGATTTCATTAACGAATTAAGTATTTTTACATTGTCGCATGAATCGAAAACAGCCATTTTTGTACTGTCTGAAATTTATCCGGCGTTGGCCAGTCAAAGATAAACAAGCCACGCCATCTAAAAAGTTGACTGCTAGGCCACGTATCCGTGTGCTTGCGCAAAAAAACAACAATATGTCCTTGAAAACGGTGCGCATTGTCTTTCGCGCAATTTCCATTCGGCGATAACGGATCAAAAATACTGCGCGCATTCAGCGCGAGCGTTTTAAGCCTGTTCTGAGCATTCCTCTGTGCACGTTTGGTTTATTTTGGTCCATTCGCGCAACATTCTTGACACGGTCTGATAGGAAAACATGATAGCGCACACGCCCACATTCACCTTTTAAAAAAGAGCCGAGTTACCGTTACTTTTTTTTCTCGATTTTCTAAAAATAATTCCGCTAATTTTGTCTGAAAATTGAATTAGGTCGAAAATCTATATGAAGACGAGAATAGAAAAAAGCCCTGCTCTTATGCAGCCGCCTGCTATTAGATGTTCTACAAACGGCCTGTGTACAAATTGAAAGCCGCGGTAATTTAAGTAATTATAAACTGCACCAATTAAGCTTTATTGTCTACCAAGGTTGTTGCTATTTTCAACATCCTTTCTTCGCCGAAATATGGAATTATTAGTCAGAATTCCTATCGCCCGTCTAACTTAGTTTTTCCTTCTGATTATCTTTAATTAACCTCTCTCTATTCGTGCTTCTATGCCGAGTCGGAAACGAGTAGAGTAGATACGTGAACGTAATAATAATCTCTCGAAATCACATGGAGCGCGCGGAGCCGTTATTTTAGTAACATTTATCGGCATCTTTCGGAATGTGCACGCTCCTTTCCCCATTAAGCAGTATTTATGGGAGAAAGTGTGTGGAACAGCTGTTTAATAATTTACATATCTGCGACGGCATTTTAGTGAACAGCTTTTTTAAACAGCGCCATTACCGCATCAACAAACCACTCTCGTGATATCTGTTGAAAGTTCTTTACACGGAATAAACACAAATACGCGAATTGCACGTTACTAACGCGGTGAAAGACTGTTTAAAAAAAATAAAATAATAATAATAATAATATACATAACAAAAAAAAAAACAGAAAGATTCGTATCGGACTTGATAAATCGTGTAAATGTTTTCTTCGCAATTATTTCCTAATGTAAAGAAAATTTATTTTTCCATTTACCTACCCATTTTGCAGTGATGAAATTCACGGGTTGCGCGGTGCATTTGTTCATCGCGCTTGTTAAATAGTTGATAAAGTAATCAAAATTGTAAACGCAAAAATAAACATTTTAAAACTGAACCATAAATGAATATACACATACTGGAAACGTTTTTTCTGCGAAGCGTCGCATACCTTTAGTGCTAGAAAACGGAAGAGGATATATATATATATTTATTGATAAAGATAAATTTAGTATTATACGTTGTTTTTCTTCTGAAAATGGTTGCATTGTTTCCCATATTATTCGACGTTCAAAACTCACTACTCTCCTTCTATTTATACAAATAATATATCTTTCGCTTTTCGAATCTCTATATTAAGCCGAATTTACTTCCGCTTTCCTCGTTAAATCCTTCCTATCGCTGCAAGTTAACCAAACTTTAAACTCTTTCACATTGACGATTCTAGAAGCGTTGTCGAAGCTTCCTTCGTTCTTCCAGCCTTTTTGTTCTAAAAATAAGTTTATACTTCCTTCCTTCTGTTCAATTTTAACAGTTAAGTCTTCTTTTCATTTCCCTTTCAATTGCTTAATCACTGTGACTATAAAAGCGTGTCCTAAAAATAGATCTTTTCGATTTTCTTCATCTGATCACATTAGATTATTCGCTCCTCTCTGATTACCAATCTTTTACTTGCTCTATTCAAATTGTTGTTTTTTTTTGTTTTTTTCAATTGATTTTCTGACATCGCAGATAATTCTACCGACTCGATGACTCTCCTCTCCGCTTCCGTCAACAGTTGAGTTAATCGGTAAATTTCGTACTCATGATAACCGTTTTTTTTATCAAATGGCGCGCATTCTAAATCACTATGCTCGTATTTCTTTTTTAAACCTCATTTCTTTTATCATCCCTCATCCCGGCTTTGGTCTAATTCTTATCCGAATTGATTTCCACTATATTTTGTTGCCGCTTCAATGTGACTTCATCTTTTTTTAGAGCCTTTTATTTAACTCGCTTTGTCAGTTTGTCTGTCATTCTGTCAGTCTGTAGGGAATCTTGCAAACGATTTTTCACCTACTTCCCGATGAATTAAAAAAGTCTCCTTTTGCAGAAATGCTTGTTCTAGATGACGATACAATATTATGAAACATCTGGGTTTCCAACTTTAAAATTAGACCCTCGGGGCGCCGAAAGTTCGAAATTTTGGAAAATTGTTTTTTATTTTTTCGGGCATGTAATATATTGTTGAAAAGATCGATTTTTATCGAGAACTAAAACCATATTTCGTTTCTTTAATGAAACTTTCGAAGTTTACGAAAAGTTCAAAAAAGCTCAAGATCTAATATGTAGCTCCCTCTTTACGGCGCGAATCTTATAGCTAAAAATTTTGAACAAGGTTGAAAATATGCACATGCACGTATATTTCTTTGGTTTGGAACATCTAGGTTTGCAACTTTAAAATTAGCCCCTCGGGACTTCGAAAGATCGAACTTTTGGAAAAAAATATTTTTTTTTTTTCCGGGCATGTGATATACTTTTAAAAAAAGCGCTATTTGTCGGGAGCAAACTCGTATTTCTTTTCCTTAACGAAACATTGGAAGTTTACTAAAAGTTTAAAAAAGCACAAAAAATGACGCGTAGCCCCCTTTTTTTGGTTTAGCTTTGTGGCTAAAAATTTTGAACAAGGTTAATAAAAATGCGCATTCTTGTGTATTTCTTTACTTTGAAACATTTGCGTTTCCAACTTTAAAACCGGACCCTTGGGGCGCCGAAAGCTTGAAAGTTTCAAAAAAATATTTTTTTTTTTTTTTTGGTCGTGTGATATATCAATGGGAAGATCGCTATTAGTCAAACATTGTGTTTAATGTGCTGAGGATTCCGTATGTATTGTATGAATAACAAAAGACAATATAATTGAAAGAATGCGATCATCCATTATTTAATAAAAATTTTTGTAAATGTTCTATAATCAAGATATTGAATAAAATAAAGCAAAATAAAATACAATTCTAAATTTATTGTTTTTTATTGAAATACATAGTAAAAAGTCCCCAGACTAAAAAAAAATAAATAAATAAAAAAAAACTTTTTAAAAATAGCCTTTTATGTATGCACTAAAAAGAAACATAAAATAACTTTATTAAAACGAAGTGAGGTTTTGAAAAGAAGCGTGGATAAATATCAGGCAATGATTACTAATGCGCACACTTTGATAGAAATATTAATTCAACTGTTGAAGGATATCAAATGAGTCAGCTAAATTGTCTGTGATACCGGAATTAACTAGCGCGTATGCAAAGCGAATTAGTCTGAATGGAACGAGCTGGGAAAAATTAGCAACTAGTGGAAATCAAATGAATAAAATACTTTCAGAATCGGAGAAGGTCAAAATAAAAAGAACAGCACAAAGTATTAAATTATAATACTTCGATCTATATAATTTTTGTTCTCTCTTCATTTATTTTCCTTATTTTCGATCGTATCAAAAATCCTCTTCTTCATTCATTGCACTACAGCCCTCAATCAACGAACTGAAAAGAGAAACACATTAATTTTATCCGCCTTATTACCTACATCTTTTCCTTCTCCACACATCGTTCCTGTTGCTGGTTCATTCCTACCGGCAATGTCTGACTGCATCAGACTATAACTGATTCATTTCTCTTTCCAATTATTTCGGGGTGAAAGTCCCTCGTTGACGAGCCCAATAAACAAAGAAAAAAAAGAAAAAGAACCTACATAACAGCTGCTCTATTCTAGATGTCAAATGCTGTTCAAACATTTTTCCTAGAGATTAATGTTTCTTTCATCCCCTTCAATTCGTACTGGCTTAGTTCCCCTTAAAAGATAATATCCCGAAAAATTGAAAATAGTTCTTTAATTATCATCGTATTCATCTCAGTTTCCTTCAAAAGCCAACCCCCAAAAAAGTAGGTACCGCTTCAAACATTAAAAAGCTGAATCGGCACTGCTACCTTCAACGACTTACAAAATCTTCCTTTCGTTAAATTCATTTTCTTTGAAATCGAGACTTACTTTAGGAAAAATCCAGCTTTCTCGAACAAATTAAACCCTCTGTTGAAACGTAATTGTATCTTTATTTAAAAACTGCTGATGAATAAACAGGTGGGAATATTAAAGCGCGCATTTTCGTGATCCCTATAAAAACTACATATCTCACAAAGAAGTGTCGAATAATTTCACAGAAAAGTACTGTCGCCGCTACTCATTTGTTTTTTTGCTGCATTCTACTGCTATATTATAAGTGTTGCGTAATTTCTTTAGTTAACGAACGCGGACTAACGTATTAGGATTTTCGAATTTTTCAACAACAATATACCCTTTTTTTCAGGAAAATTCAAAACTATTTGAAGGTACGGAGAAAGTAAAGTACGTGTTTTCAAACAGTTACACAATATTGTTACTGCTGTACTGCGATCGAGCTTGGAATAATTCGGATGCAGTGTGGAGAGGGGTTATAATTTACTTCATTTACTGCGCCAGTAAGTTTTAACTAGTAGTTTTAATTACACATATTTTTTTAATCGTGTACTAATTCAAATAATAGAATTCAATAGCTTTCTCTTCAGGTACGATTACATTAATATAAATAGACGTGTAATTTTTTTATTCTCATCGGAATATTAACGCATTTTATATTTATCTCCCCCCCCCCCTCTACCGGGGGGCGTATTAATATATAATTTTTCCTTGATATAAAATTGTTCAACAAATTTCTAATTATCTTAGATTAATAAATACAAAAACAATAACACCGTAAATACACAATTTCCCAACAACGATCCATTATTAAATATAATAAGCAGTTACATTGTAACTATCAGTGATTAATTTAATATTAGCGACTTCTCATCTGTGATAGTTATATAGATCTTTTACAGTTTGTTTACATTTAGTTTTACTTCACGTTACAAAAGTTTATTATTGCCGCGATCACGGATTTATCTAGAACTAGTCGACTATTGTTATAATTTAATTACGTAAATTTATATTTTGTGTTTTAACTGTGCAAAGTGAACACATGAGTATATAAAAACAATAGGCAAAAAAATGTACGAAGATAATAGCAATAGTACTCGGATCCTTTGACAGATGACTAGGGTTACTGCAGCGGCGTAGCGTGAATTTCAGGACTGAGGAAGTGCCATAATCAAATTTTTTTTTTACGTATAAAAATAAACATGCGTAAAATTCGGTTAAATACAGAACAGAAATAAGAATTAATCAAGAGAAACGAAATGTCGCAGTTTTTTTCTAGATTAATTCAATTTTCCGGTTCTTGTTTGCGAAAATGTCTATTACATCATCACGAAAAGATAATCATTTCCCCTATTGTTCGATAATAATTATTTTTCAATACTAAAAAAAAGCTAATCAGTAACTCCCGATCTTGTGTATTTTTTAAATACGTTTTTATTCGTCTACTGCTGAGAACGATCTTTCTGCAGACGAAGTGGTTGCCGGAATTGTGGTTATTAAATGAGAAAGCTTGTACACACTTCTGGAAAAACATCTCTGTTAGATCTGAAGCGGTCAAGTACAAGATGCACAATAGTGTCTTTATAAATGTTAGAATCTTGAAAGAACACTTTGCAAAAGCTCGCAAGATCGAAAAAGTTTCCGTAATTCTGTTTTAAAAAAGTCTTCTTCTTCCAGAAAATTTTATTGAAAATTTAAAAAATTGTTTGTATTTAAAAATTTTAATTTTGTTACATCATTAAACCCCTCTATTATGAGACATATTCGTTTGCGTAACATCGATAATTTTTAAAAATATCCGTTTTCATGATAGCTTTCTGTCTTCCGTAATAACTGAATTAAGTCAAAGCCATATTCCATACATTTTTTTTTTTTCGCTTAAATAAAAGGCAAACCCAACAGATCAATTTTTTGTCTTCCCACAACTGTATAACCGTGGGGCATTGTTGCGCATAAATTTGTTTGAAAATGTCGGTTAAATACTTTACATACATAGAGAAGTTTGATAAATTATGGAAGAGAATATTTTACATGCCTTTTGATTTTGCATTCGAATTTTCTAAACTAGTTGTTGGTTCATCATTTTGAGTAATGTTAATTTTTTCTTGAAAACCTAATGAACTAAAATTAATCAGTGGAAAATTTTCAATAACACAATTTCGCATGTAGCCCCAATTTCAAAAGTGTTTGCATTTTAACAGACTGAAACATTAGTATTTGTGGTGGGAATAAGGTATACGAGCCAATATAGCTTCTACCGCGGACTGAAAAGCACGACCGATCTTCACATCCAGTTCCGCTGTTAGTAAACGACAGCATGTAAAAATCGATCCAAAGAAAATGTACTCTGCAAATACCACACTTCCATATACTCGTACTCACACACACGCTGATATGCACAAAATCGCGCTATTGATCGGCGTACGTAACCGTGAAGCAATTCGACTCAGCGTTCCCAGAGACTGAACACAGGCGCGCATTTTTTCTTCACTCTCAATACACATTACTTAGGAATCGCACGGATAAAAATTCGCGCAAATGATGTGATCTTGAAACTACACGACCTGGCGCTTCGAAATTGAATATGCGTGCGCAACCTTTTTCTATCATCTATACGCAGCAGATCGTTCAGAGACAACTCTAGTCGATAGAAACGATACTGGTAGTAAGCGTGTGGTTATTGTGCTCTTTTTTATTTAGCGCTTCTTTGTTTCTAGTATTTTCAAATTTTGACACTTAAATTCAACAAGTTACTTCACTTTCTTCCTGAGACTCGTATTCTTTTCGCAAATACCAAAAAACAATTTCGTACTAATTGGTTAGGGAAAGCGGCGCTTCCATCGCTTCCATTGACGCCGCGCCACTGAGGGTTTAGCAACCGTTATAAAACAAAATTTGCGCCAGTCAATAATGTAATCGTTGCGACTACTGAAAAAAAAAGCGTTACTCTGTTAGTTCTTGTACTAATAACAATACAGAAAATCGCGCTAGTTCGGTAATCAAAAACTGATTTTACATTTAGTTTATTTGAAAACGTTGTTGTTTTGTTTTTGTTGCTATGCGCATCAGTTTAACTTGTAACTTTGAATCCAGAACGTACGAATAAGTAGTTGTCGACGCTCAGGAATTAAGTATGGGGCACTATGATGAACTTACTTGTTATTTTACGGAGTGCTAGGCGATTCCGTTACTTTTCAACAGCTACGAAACCGTCACTTGCATTTAGGCAACCGTTATTTGTTACTGTTGCAAAACAATTTGTAATTGGCCAAATGGTTTCGCGTCAAGCCAAAAAAACAAAAAAAAAAAAAAAAAAAACAATTTATAATTTGTTTAATCGCGTAATAATAACTGCATATTTTTTATGTTATCATCGTTACGTTTTAAATTTCCATTCCGTTGTTGAAATTAATACTACCTTAATTTTTTTTAGAATTTCTATAATTAAAACATTGTACGTAAAAATATCGATGTTTTACATAAACGACAGGTAGAGTTTACTATTTTCTCGTTCAAAAAATTCCAAATGATATTTCATTTATTTTATCGTAAATATTATTGAGTTAATAATGGGAATTTTCTATTATGAATGCTCATCACGAAATAAACATATGAGCCTTAAAACAAGTACAATGAATATCTTAATACACTTTCACGACATTGAAAAATATGTCGATCTTTTAAAAAGATCGAATTTAATTTAAATGTAATTAAAAAAATGCGCGAAAAATTTAATATTTTGTTGTGCTCCAAACTTCCGTCGATATTATTCGCTGACACCGCGCTATAATCGCGGTGTTGCGAACCAAAAGTCCCGTTTTATGACGCAATGTTAACATCGCTATTCACGTTTCGTCTAACGGTGTATACGCTATTCAATAAGCTTTATTCGCTGGCGCCTTTAAATTCATTAAACCTTCTCATTTTTTTATCTATGCTTTTGTTGCGAATGACGTCATTTTAATCAGGTGGTTAGTCGACCAGTCCGATATATATACAGGTCCGTTTTTCGATGTTTTGCTAAAGTAAATGCAACCGTCAGAGTAACGACAGCTGAAAGAGCAAAAAAAGTTACAATTGCTCTCAGCTGTTCAGGACAGACATTAATAGGTGATCGCATAGGATATAATATCAAGGATGCGCTTATGAAACAGCACTACCGTTCCTTGAAGCATTTCGTTTTGGAAGAGACACATTTATGTCTACTAAACTGTCCTTTTTGTAGTGTAAATTTACTATCGGCAAAATCCTGTGTGTCGTTTTTAGATTTGACAGGCCCACCGAATAAAATTACGTATTCCCGATAGCGAAAGCTGTGCACTGGCTAACGACGAACGCGAATGAAAGCGTCGTGCTCAGTTTCGAAACTTCGAGCGACTAATGAATCCCGCATGAGTGTACGAGATCAAATATTTCATCGCATCCGTGTCTGGGCTTATTATTAACGTGAATTATTTTATTTCATCAGAAAGCCCGGTTAATACGCAGTTTCTGTAACTTGTATGCGTTTCCGCTTTACTAGAATAACACAGGTATAACAGTTCTAATCCAGTTCTTAAAAAATTAATTAAAACGTGAAAATTTTGCAGATCAAAGATGACATATTTTCCGACACGCATGTAAGAAAAATGATAGCAATATTAAAAAAAAAAAAACAAAAAAAACCTTAATTGCTGCAATCCCTGCTAGCAACATGTGAGCTAATATCTAGTGGTGGTAATGCAAATGCTGACTTCATTACCAACACATACTGTGAATTTGATAAACGATTATTTCTGTTAAGATCCTTTTTTTTGTTTCCTTAATTTATGAACATTGCAGATTTCAGATAGGTTGTGAGTCATGTTCATGCACAAATCATTAATGATCCCTTTCTGTTTCGTTTTTCATTGTCGTCACGAATATTTACGCACGATTGAGAAATCGAATTATTTAAATTTACATCTCTTTCAAGTCCACGCTGGAACAAACAGCGCCTAGTGAACAGCTCTTTCAAGTTTACTTCAAGGTACCATACCCACTGTATTCAGTAAAATTATTACAATTTGGTCTCGTTTAAGAAACCAAACTTAGCAAAAGAAAAAGTGAAAAAAAAAAAATCTTCTACATACTATACACCATTGATCCGAATAAATAAACTATCAGTGTCGATCAGTTATTATTGTCCGCACTATAATACGAGTATAGCTAGAGAGTACACTAAAGGTTGAAAAATGCTTTTTATAATACGAAAGCAATGCGCGCTAAAATTAACCAAAGCACGTCTGTACCTTTTTTTTGTTTTTTTTTTAGTAAGAGTTACAGTTATGCAACGTTCGTGACTCCCCTTACTGTTTTACAGTAGAACTTAACATGTAATAAAAAAATTCTCGCTAGCCTGAACATAGAAAAAAAAGTTTTGAACGATATGTTGCAGTCTGCTTGTGACGAAAACCGCTTAAATTTGCGCATTTTGAAAGTCTTCAAAACAGTGAGAACGAATAATCTGGAGGGGTCGGTCGTTTAACGAGAGAAACGCGGGACAGAGAAAAGCTACTACAAATCGTTTTTATTAAAAAATTCCGCAGAAGTTATTTAATAATTCGAATTAAAAATCAACCTCGCATTTTTTTGTTATAGTTATCGTTTCGTACTTCAAATTCGTGACGAAACAATACATTAAATTGCTGAGTGAAGAGTATCCTTCGAATGGTAATCAAGTTCCGACAAATGCGACGAGCGGTCCTTAAATACGTGGAATATTATCATAGCTGCGACATGTCAATCCATGATAAGAAAAGCGCCATGAAAGCAGACCATTATTAACTAATAATTGTATAACGATAATTATGACGTCGCACAATTCTTTTTCTTTTTTCTACCTTTTATTATTTCCTGTTTATGCACTGCGCTACATTACTCATCGTTTTCGTTACATATTGTTCCGCGTAAAAGATAAAATTACTTTTTACCGATGAAGTAATAAATAAGATGTTCGGTAAATACGTGATAAATTTATTGTAAAATTTATACTAAGTATACAATATCTTTTTTTTATATTTAATAAAAATTTTACGTATCGTTATTTTATTTACCGTTTATTATAAATTACCGATTTTCTACTTCTTTTTTTCGAAGTCGCTACTAGCGTATTCTTCTCGTCAGTGTGTGTGTGTGGGTGTGTGTGCGTGCAAAAAACGAACTCTCGTTGATGTTAAGAAAGAGACCTACTTTTAATCACTATCTTTTTGAAAATTGAATAGTGCGAAGATTTATACTTCGCGACAGTTCTAACCACGGTATGTTTCAGATGATTTGTTAATCATCAAAACGTGCTCCAGAGTCTTTGAGCATAACCTTCCAGCATTTCCGTAAGTATTTTTTTTCCCCAAAATGCAATTTCTTTTTCTTTTTTCTTTTTTTTTTTTAATGTTTTAATCAAAAATACATTCATCTTCAATCGTGGAGTTAAATGAAAAAAACGAATACTAATAAGTACGAAAACATGTTTAATGTTCTTCCAAACACTTTCAGCGCTCGAGGATAGAACGATACTTTGCGGTAATATTTCATTTTACTCCGACCAACTCGACCTTAATGGTTCTCGTGAATCTACCCATTAACCGGGAAATGCTAAGAAACATCTAGGAACAATGCCAAATGCTGCTCCACTTTTAATTCTCAACCTCATTACGAACAATTTGATTCCGACTCCTCGCCAATAATCCGCGGGTAGGGTCATATATTTATTTGAATATATTTTCATTTTTAATTAATGCGGTACATGGAGAGCATCAATTATGTTTTGGATTGCTCCCTTTTTACGTTGTACAGTTTTTGATAATTACGTTAATATAATTTATTCTCAATACCGGTTAGGTTTTCGATATTCCAATTCCTTCATGTCAAATTCATTAAATATACTCATTTTCTCTCGCACTGTTCAAATCGTAAAATCTAACAAATTTGAGTGCAAAATTCATCTCCGCGCTACTAATTTTATTCGCTCTAAATTACTAATCTACATGCACTTTATTCCGATCCGCCGTTATTAAATGAAACAAAACGGTAACTATTATTGCGATCTTAAAAACCGTAGACTATATATTTTCTGGTTAATATGTTAATGTGAACCCTATCACAGTAATACTGTACGATTAAATTACACAGAAAAACGGATATATTTATTAAATGTGTAACTTTTTCATGGAGAATGAAACATTGCCTTGTAAATTACAACCGAATTTTCGCTTGTTAATAAATCCGTATTACAATAAACAACTTGTAACATTCGACTGCAAAATCCTCTGATTAAAATTTTTCAAATTATTATTGATACGTATTTTCCTTCACAATAAACCATAGTAACATTCAATTTCCGGGGTTTGCGCCCTCTGTCGTCAATATTTTAAACTATAAGTTCCAACGTGTAGTACTAGAGAGAGAACTTTACAATTTAAATATGTGCACAATGTGATTAGGGCAAATTCGAAATAATGTAATTTTCCAGATATATTTAAATTTCTTTACCGGTGCCTTTCGTCGTACAAAAAAAACATATTGGATCCATGACGTCATATTTAAACAGAACGCAATTTCAAAAGCTTCATTAAATAACAACGTAGGCATAATTAAACGATTTATTTTAATATAAATATGCGAATTTTTAAAATTTTTGATAATCACTATTATACAAATAATTTATAAAATACTTTAAAATAAGTATCTATTTATAATATAATTTTAATTTAAGTAAAACGTTATGAAAACTTAATATTAGCATTTTTATTTTGAAAAAAAATGTATTCCTTTCAAAATTACATAAAATACGCATAGTGTTTCGTATTGTTTCAAAATTTTTATTTTAAATAAACATATAATTTTTAAGTACACATATTCTAATTCTAAATTTAGTCTTAAGCAGGTTCGCACGTTCATTAAACTTAAACTCTACTTTTGTTTCATTCAAAAAACTTGTTACATAGTGCATGCGCAAATGTATTTTTAAACTTTTATTACTAGATTAATTTTTTGCGCAATACTAGATATTTCAGGAAATTAAGTAAAAATCAAAAACATCAAATTAAAATATAAAAAGCCTAATTTAAAACAATGAAACACGAAAACTGTATTAAAAATCAAAATAATTATTTGCAATTAAATTATTGTTTATTATAACGGTTCCTTTTTTTTTAAGCTATCACCTTTGTAATATTATCTTTTAAAATAGGAATGTCAGATGGTAATGTACTTATTTGCTATAAAATTGCATTGTATTTATACGAAGCGTCATGATGGTGGACCCCATCTGTTTTTCTGTACCAAGATCTTCGTTTATTACCCATTCTAAATCAAAGTCGGCAGGGCTGTGACTTTAGCAATTTCAATTTTTTTTTAATATAAATTTAGACCTCTTGTCCTAGATGTTAGTAAGGGTAAGCAGTTCCTTTTAGTTTCTTTAGACGTCACAAAAGCTTTTGATTTGGCGAAATTTACTAATGCAAGAACTGCACAATATAGGAATAAAAGGAAAATACTCGAATTGGTTTAGAAGTTATCCGAAAGGGAATTACTAGTAAAGGTTGGAAATGTTCGCAGCAATAAAGGGACAATGATTTATGGTGTTGGACAAGGAACGATCTTAACGCCGTTACTATTTTTGATATATACAAATACGCTACACCGATAAGCTAAGAACTTCAGGCTGTATGTTTATGCAGATGATATTGCATTGGTGGTAGAACATGCCAATGTGGAGCTCGCAGAAAGTTTACTTCAAGAAAATCTGAATAATGTATGGAAATGGGCACATGATAGGAAGTTATTAATTAAAGCTAAAAAAAAGGAAAACTTAAGTAATGCGTATAAAAACCCCAAGTCGGTTCAGAACGTTCGTGCCTAGGATTGTTTTACATAGCACGTTGTGCCTCCTGGTTTAACTTTTGGTAAGGCTTTAAAATGAAGAACCCATATTGATAATACTGCTGGGATAATCAGGAACTCTATACCGGCGCTGTTCAAATTAAAACAGGTGATGATGTACAAGACTTTAAGGCCACATTTGCATAGCTGATAATGTCTAAAATTAAATATGGAATAGAAATTTGAAAAATAACTGAAATGAGGAAGATTAGCAGGATGCGGAAAACCCGTTTGAAAATAATTCTACCAAATGGGTTTAAGGCGCATGAGTTAACAAATGTCACCATATGGTAGAATAAGAACAAAGAAATGTCATCGAAAATTATTTACTTTTACAATAAGCTGCTAAAGTTCAAAACACAACATATTACATTACCTACAAAAAAAAAAAAAAGGGTCTACCGGACCAAGAGTTACAATAAAATATGTTATATACGGTCAAGAAGAGTCAATAGTAAAATAAATAATGTGGAAGAAGAGGTGTTGATAAAATTAATGGAAAATATACTGAAGGAGATCCAAGAAGAAGAGTATATGAATATATGGAAAAATATAATAAGGACATATCAGGTGTACAAGTATGAAATGCGGATTTTTTTTCGAAAAAAAACACGTTAAATTTGGAAGAATGATAAAAAGTGGTTTACTCAAAGTATGCTCCATCGCTAGTTAAACATTTTTCCCATCTCTCGGGCAATTTGTGGATACCACGCCAGTAAAAATCTTCCCCTTTTGCCGCTAACCATTCATCGAGCCATTTTTTCACGTTTTCGTACGAACTAAAGCGCTGCTCAGCAAGTGCGTGACCCATCGATGCAAACAAGTGGTAATCGGAAGGAGCCAAGTCTGGTGAGTAAGCCGCATGGGATAGCACTTCCCAGCTGAGTGCTTCCAACGTGTCGCGAACCGGTTTTGCCGTATGTGATGGAGCATTGTCATGGAGAAAAATTACCTTGTGTTGCCTTTTTTGATATTCCGGTCGTTTTTTCAGCAGCGAACGGTTCAAATCGATCAATTGTTGTTGGTAGCGTTTGGTATTAACGGTTTCACCAGGCTTTAATAGCTCATAATAAACCACACCCTTCTGGTCCCACCAAACACAGAGCATCGTCTTCCTGCCAAAGCGATTCGGTTTTGCGGTCGATGTGGATCGTGCGCCTGGATCTACCCATGATCTTTTGCGCTTGGGATTCTCAAAATAAATCTACTTTTCATCCACAGTAACGATACGATGCAAAAACGACTTTCTTTTGTATCGTTCGAGCAAAATTTCACTTGTGTTTTTGCGCCTCTCCATCTGCCTCTCGTTCAACTCATGTGGTACCCATCTGCCGACCTTCTGAATCTTTCCAATTTCTCGTAGGTGATTAGAAACAGCTTGTTGACTAACGTTTAATTGCTCTGCAAGTTGTTTTTGTGTTTGCGCATCGTCTTCATCTAACAATGCTTGCAATTCTGCATCTTTGTATCTTTTTGGCGGTTTTCCATGTACCTTGTCTACACATCGAAATTACCACTTTTGAAACGCCGAAACCATCGTTCACACATATCCTGCGATGGAGTATGTTCACCATAAGCTTCTCGAAGTAATCGGTATGCTTCAGCAGCAGTTTTCTTCAAATGAAAACAAAAAATTAATGCTGTCCGCGAATGTTCTTTATTTGGCACAAATGTCGTCATATTAAACACACCAAAACAATACTAAGCAAACAGTTTTTCAATTTATTACTGATGTACGTTTGACACATGTTGATGGCGCAACAAAATTGCATATGCGTCAAATTTTTATAATACACATTGTATTGGTGAACATCTGGTTTTTCAAATCCGCATTTCATACTTGTACACCTGATAGATGATTGGAGGAATATGAATTTCAGAAATGAGAGTAAATGTTAGTATTGTTCCTCACTGTCGCACCGTGTTGGGTGTTCTGGGCTAACGAATCTGGGATCTCATTTGGACTGTTGCACGCACGTTGCGTAATTTTCTCGTCAATTTGAGATTTAGGTAGTTCTGAAGAGTGTCGATTTTTGTGTAGGTAGATATATAAATAATATATTACAATACTGGCTTATCATAAGTTTCAAAATACATAGTGCTGTATTAGACGTAGTTAGAATTAAGATTATGTAAACCTTTACGAATAAACGATATAATTATGCTGGGAACTCACAGACGGGCTTTGGCCTTGTGGGACCCACAAATTGTTCTACAAAAAAAAAAAAAAAAAAAAAAAAACTTCTTTTCTTCAAAAGTTCTAGTATTTTGCCATTAACGGGTACTTCTTAGCGTCATTTTAAGCGAAATAAGTTTTAACTTTTTCAACTGCATAAAGAAAGGCGTAAAAAACAATGTTTTCTACTCCTTTGCTTTAAAAAAAAAAAAAAAAAAAAAAAACATTACACAGAACATATTTGCAAAAATAATTTTTTGATATCTTTTGATTCTGAAAATCGAGAGAGATGCACAATGATTTCTGTAAAAAAGTACTTAATTTTTTTATTGCGCCTACAAATTCGTATAAATTTTATTCTATAATAATTACTGTTTTTTAATTTATTTTTTCCGTGATACGTATAAAATAAAATTAGTATACATTTTAAATGTGCCTCTACTTCTCGCGTTATTTATGAACATATTTACAATAGCCTTACTAAAACATCATTAAAAATGTACTTATTATTATTAATAATTATAAGGGCCCGCGAATGAGGCATTCTAGAACACTGGTCATTCATCTGACCATAATAGCGCCAAAGGTAACACCATTTGCATTACACCTATCCTCTATTTAAAACCTTTGACCTATTAAAAGTTGTAATGCGATCCGCATTAGTTGCTACGCAGTACCTAAGGGGGTGATGATGTTACCGACAAGGCTTCTGCAGTGCTTTCTTCCATCAGATTACGCAGGATTACCGTGATACGAAGCATTGCCACGGCAGAATTCTATTTTATTTTAATCCCCGTAGGAATAAGTATCAATGAAAATAACATTACAAACGAAAAACGATTACACATTCGTCGACCTCAATGTTCAAATAATAAAAGCCAAACCAACAGAAATCCTTTATCGACTACTCAGCCGATAACCACAAAAAAGTAAGGAAACAAAAGAATGTATCAATTGAGATCAACTCATGTTGTGTTACCGTTGCAAGAGATTTTGCTTAAATAGCAGTTGAACCAAGCACAATTTCTGAACGTGTTCCTTGGAAAATTTCTTTTTTTTTTCCTTGGGCATGCCAGCTAAGGACCTACACCCAGAACCAACAAGAAAGAAAAGTGCCGTCAGTTAGATTTTTATACGGTCAGATATAGACAGTATAAAGGAACCAATGGATGAAATTACGGATGGCGGGGGGAAGGGCAAAATATAAGATGCACAATAAGGAATAGGGACTTGGACTTTGAGTTTCAGTAAACAAAAATATAGAATACAACGTTCGACAGAAAAGAATGGACATTCAAAAAATATGTGATTGGCGTCACAAACCACCGCTTCGTTATGGTGGAGAGGACAACTTGGAAAATATTTGGTTTCATAAACTTTACCGACAAAATTATATAATAATCATCATAAAAATAACCCAGTTTGGAACATACAATTATAGAAAAAAATCTAGTAGAACAGATTTTTTTCCCTTGTTTTGATTTTCCCCTGAGCTACAGTTAAAAGACATAAATAATAAGGAAAATAAATGCACCGATCTAACGGCGAACGAAGCGCAAATAAAATTCTATAAAACACGAGGAAATATATACAAGAGATTATAGAAAACTACGCAATAAAATATTGCGTGAATACAAGCATACGCATTCAAATAAACGAATAATATACTAACACGATACATGCACTAGCATAAAAGAAATATAAACGCTGGTAAATGAACACTAAAAGAAAAAATTATCAAAATGGAAGTAAAAAAGTGGAAATACTAAGGAAAAGGATCGGCCTAGTAGTGCCGTAATTAGGGTGGGGCCAGCTGTGCCCAGGCACAGGGCGCAGACCCAGAAGGGGCGTAGAAATGACCAGACCAGGACCACAAACAATACCTATTATTTATAATTCTAATTCATAAACGCAATTTATATATACTTCCTTATTCAAAACTCTACTAAGTACTCATAATTAAGTACGCAAAAACCTAGTTTTTCGATGATAGATTTATTTTTAACAATCCATTTTATTGTCAGAACGGGGTAAGATTAGAAAATTTTTCAAGGGCGCAGTTATTGAAGCTTGCACCGGGCGCATAAAAAGCTAGTTACGTTACTGCGGCCTAGTAACGCGATAGTTTAAGGGAATATACCTAAAGAAATATGTTTATTCATTAGAACCAGCGTCTGATAAATCGTCCATGCAGAAACTGTTGATAAGCTAAAACAAAAGCCAAATGTGCAATCGCCGGAATTATGAAAATATAAAACTTTGCAAAAAAAGGGTAATACAAAATAAGCTTTTCTAGAACAACAAAAGTTTTTACACTGGAAACAAAATAATCAATCATCAATTAAAACTGTATTCATAAAACTGTAACCAAATTGCGGTCCGTCACGACAAAATAAGGAAAATACAATTCGGTTTTAAAAAAAAGAAAATTGGTTCGAGCATACCTATCCAGACATAACTTTATACGAAAAAGAGGAACTTACAGAAATCACAAAAATTAAAAACAGCTGAAACTGATTAAATTTGTATTTTTTTTGCATAAAAAAATCATCCGTCACTCACAGTCCGGATTATAATTTGAATCAATAAATATACAAAGAGAACGTATATATATATATATATATATATATTAACAATTTTTATTTTTATGAATTATCATAATTTCGTCTTCAGTGTTAAATTTGTTTTTTATTATTGAATTATCAAAAAAAGAATCGCATAAAACGAACAATATGAAATATTAGTGAAACAAATATTTTTTCGAAACATCTATCTGCTTTTTTGCCGTTTGATGAATTCAGTTCAAAAATATAAAATCGAATTTTACATAAAAACATTTGAATTTTCCATTATAGAATTTTTAAATTAATTTCAAAAAATAACGTTTTATCTACTTTATATTTTTTATAAATGAGCAGTTCATTTATTTTTCGCTCACATTTCGAACATTACTGAGCTTAACAGTTTATTTTACGCTTTTAATTCTGACCGCAGTGCTTTACTTTTGCACCCTCTGAAGTTTATTTCACGCTTCCGATAGTGGCATTACTGATTTTCCAGGGCTCATGGGCCTTTTTATTAAAACGAAGTTGTGCAACTTTATGCGCCTCAAAATTATACCTGCTCCGTCTAATAAATACTAAGAATAATAATAACGTTAATAATGCGCAATTAAGTGAGTAAAAGTCGAAATACAAATAATTATAGAAAACCTCTGAGATTCATCTTAAAAATATATACATTTAATAAATTATTCTTCAATATTGAAAGAACGAACAAGAAAATACTAGAAAAATTACAAAAATAATTTTCTTTTGTATGCCGTGAAAATATTTCGATTTAAAACTGCTATTACGGACGTAAAAAGCTAAAATTTAACTTTGAATTTAAGTTTTAACCCGTTTTTCAAGATTATTTATATTGTTTTTTATTTTATTTTAGACAAGCATTGAATACTCTATTAATGTATAATATTTTATTGAACATAAATAAATCGGTTACTTTCTACCAACAATACTCTCATCATTATACCCCCCGATAATAGTGTAGCATTTTATTCGTCCATGACCTATTAGGGTGAGAATTTTTGCTGCTCCATTTCTTCTTATCGATTAATCCAGTCCAATAAGTACTGGGTGTTACGGTCGTAAAGCGAAAGAAAGATGCATAGCATTTTTCTTAATAATCACACATATGGAAATCTAAATATCTCAATTAACTACCATAAAATGTTAAAAATAAATGAAAACCAAAGTGCTTCACTTCGGGATACTGGATGGTAATTATTGTATTCTTTTACGATACAGTTCCGTTTTAGTCTTCAAAACTATATTAATCAAAATAATAATAATTATCATCTGTATGGGGAAAAAAAAGGAAAAAACGGAGGAAAAAAAAAAACAAAATGAGTCTCATATAGACTCTTGTTGGGAATCGCGGTATTAAGGTTTTCATTGAGTTTAACGTGGAACTGAAAAGAACTATAAACTCCTATCTTTTAGAATTTTACTTTCAGAATTCTTTGGTTTTAATTATTTCCAGGAACTGAGTGGACTTGGAAACTAATTGAACTCGGAAGGAATAAAATCATAAACTCGGGATTCAAGTTTAGTGTATCATTTCAGTTAGGTTTACAACTAAATTTAAAAAGCTTTACAAAGTGCCTACAACACTTCGGTATTCAAAAAAAAAAAAAAAAAGTCGAAAAGACGTATTAAAATTGAACGTACGATTCGTACGCACGTTGCGGAAATTTTTTTAAACTCATGTAATCTGTGCAGTGTGTCCAGATAGAGGTAGCAATGTGTCCAGTTAGAGGAAGCAGTGTGTCCAGTTAGAGGAAGCAGTGTGTCCAGTTAGAGGAAGCAGTGTGTCCAGTTAGAGGTAGCAGTGCGTGGGTGCGATTAAAACGCACGCACGGATTGGTTTGATTTTCGAGCATGTTTTATGTTCTTCAACAGCACGCCGATTTCAAACAGACCAGGGTTTAGGGGGGCAACTAGGAAGGGGGCGGGGGCTGCACCTCCGGGCCCCGCTTTATAAAGAGGCCCCCAAAAGTCTCCCACCTCCGATATGGATAGTTAAACGTGCAATAATAGATGTTTTTCCAAATATTTATATTGCATATAGAATATTTGTAACTATACCGATTACAAATTGCGAAACGGAAAGATCTTTTTCGATATTAAAAATAATAAAAAACATGTACCGATCAACCATGATAGATGATAGATTATCGGCATTATCAAGATTAACGATCGAAACAGATTTTCTCCGTTCAGTAGATATTAACGATATTATACAAGAATTTGCAGAAAGAAAAAAAAGTAAAAAAATAAAATTCATTGTTTAAAATTATATATATATATATATGTATATATATATATATATATGTGTATATATTTTTTTTTTTTGGCATCGAAAATTCTATCCATTTTTTATATGATATTTAGTTTTGTTTACATTAATAATTATATGTTAATTCGTGAATTCAAAATAATATAATTCAAATAAAAAAATTATATATATATATATATATATAGACATATATGTAGGGCCGGATTATAGCCAAATGCCGCTGTGGGCTCAGTAATTTCTGCTGCCCTTGGAATAATTTATAAATTAAGTAATAAAAATTATAATCGAGTAACTGAAGTAAGAAAGGACATAAAAGTTAAAAATTAATTTTCAATTAAAAGTTAAAAAAGTTTTCAATTAAAAACTTTCATACATTTTTAAAACATACCTAAATTTTATTATAATTCTATACATACATTATTCTTTCATGTGTCAATTAAAGTTTACATTTTTTACGACACAATTTTAAAGATGCAAATTATTTTATTATATCATTAAGGTTTAAATTCTTTACTAACTGCTCTTCAATAAATAAAACAGATAAATCATTTAACTCTTTTGGTGAGACATTATTAATCTGAAAATTCTTTTAATTCTTTTCATTGTAGGAAAGGAGCGTCCTGCTGAGCAAATTTTATTCAGCACTGATCTTTCTTTGTGTTTTTTTTCCATCATGTTATCAAGTTATTGTAATTTTGTTTTTTGTAGTGTTATTAAAGTTGGTTTTTCCAGTTACACTGAGTTTTTACTTTTGTTTGTTAAATGATTACAAATTAAATAAAGTGTACATTTATTCTTAATGTATTATTTTCGCCATTAGCGTGTTTATTCATCAGATTCGGTATTCAGAATAGTTTCAACAGGTTATGGGCCCAGCACGCTTCCCGCAGTGCCCCAGTGCCACACGGGTCACCCTCTTTCGGGCGCGATCGATCGGGCGCGATTTATCGGGCGCAGCTCTATCGGGCGCGATCTTTCGGGCGCAGCCTCTTTCGGGCGCAGGCGAGCTCAGACCTTTGTACAGACCACCTACGGTGATTTTCAGGTATCATCCGTTAAACGTTATCGTCTGTATTAGTGAGAAACACGAGTTACCAAATACTGCTGTTAGAAATTTAGTCCAAAAAATATCGTTCTTCGTTAGCAATTTGGTTTTTCCGCGTGTATAGCATGTTATATATGCATATATAATCACGAAACACATATTTTACATGATTTTATTTAGTTATTCGGTTTTTTTAAATATTTTCTATTTTTTTTTTTTTTGAAATAACGACTTCAGCGTGAAATACTGATAAACAGACTTTCGCGATGTAAATTTAAGAGTTCTGTTAGCAATAGTGCTACGAAACAAACGAAAATTATTAATATTAATTATCGGTCAAATGGATTGTCGGTTTTCTTCATTTTTTTTTTTTTTTGCTAATGTATAGTCAACCGTATTTAAAAAATTACAAACTATCAACTCTACGCCATTTAAAGTGTAATATAACTGGATTGAATTTGCTTCTGATACATATTCCTTATATTATCTTTCTTTTTTATTCATATCTAGCAAATTTATTTGAGGATACGTTTATTAAAGTTTTTTCTGTTATCTACGATTTTAATTATATATTTAATTCCTTGACGAATCAACCCTGATTTCAAAAAAATATCGAAAAAGACAAAGGCGCAAAAATTTTTAAACATAAACACATTTATGTTAATAATACTAGGCGAGAAATATATATGATATTACAAATTAAAAATTAAATATCTTTGTTTTGAATTTAATATTATGTAAATGCAAATTATGGTAATCTTTAAATTAACTCACAGAATGTTTAGTACATGAAACATCCTGCCCGGCTAACCTCTTTCTTTTTATTTAGAAAAATTTTAAATCTTCAAAACACTGGACTAATATTATTTTCGTAAAAATTTTAATAAAGCCAATAAGGAAGAAGCTTTTTCTGTTTTGTCTAATAATGAAGCGAGCGGCTCATAAAAAAATTATAATAATTAGAAAAATCGACTCGGCAATACTTGACGCGTATTTTGTAGGGAAAAAGAAAAAGTAAAGAAGTAAGTTGAGAAACAGAAGCGATTAATTAATTTTCTACTGTGAAATAGTTTTTAATAAAAAAAGGAAAAGAACCGTCAATGGCTATAGCCACTTTGTAATCAACACGTTTGTTAGTTACAAAACGCGTTTTAACCGAATTTTTTTCTCTAGAATTTCGTTTTTTTACTAACTTATCACACTAAATTGCAATAATACTTTCTAAATATTGTCAGTTCAGCTGGGTTGGATTTGAGTAACACAAAGCTTCAAAAAGGAATAATTTGCAGGTATTCGTTATTTAAATCATCGTTCTATCAATTTACATTAAATATTTATAATAGTAACTTAATTTACTTCTGTTTCTCATCATATCGGCTATCTTTACTAAAGGTTTTTTGGTTTCATTTGGAAAAAAAAAAAATTCTTTAGTGGCGGTAGTGAATAATATGAAAGAAGCTATATTTAGTTCTCTATATCTGCTTATTGGTAATGACTGCAAAACCTAAATGAGAATTACCTTTTTCGACCTTAGTCTTATTTATTTATTTGGGCACGTCAATCAAGGTCCTTTACTCGATTTGCATTTCGATACTTATGATATGTTGTTGCAAATACTAAATTACCCGTACGCTTGCTTGTTTTCTTTTTGTATTTGCTGAACAGAAAAGCCCCGTTGAGGCAAAATGTGATCAAACAATAAATGAGTAATTGTTAAAATGAGCACGATCGCCTATTTGTTTTTATATAGTTATTTCATTAATTTATCCAGAATGATTTGTCAGTTAGCCGTAGTATGTTTGTTTTTATTTCTGTTCGATTCTTTTGGGTTGCTTTTTCAGATTTAACCTCATTTGGCCTAAAAGTAAAACGCACAGAAAGAAAAAAATGTTTAATATTTATGGAAAAATGAACTTGCTCCTGCGTGTATATTTTGTAGTAAACGAAAACATAAAATTTCACATGAAGTAGGCGTGGAAGAGAGAAGAGGATAAATTTTGAACATATTTATAAGAAAAATAATATTCTAGTCCGTCGTTTTTTTTTGTTTCTTTTTTTCACATACGGCTTAAACACAACTGTGCCGACATCAAGCTGAGCCTGTTAAATTAGCTTACAGCATACTACACAAATTACAATGTTTGGTCGTTTAGTAATAACTGAAATTTTCAAAAACCACAAAAATTGGAACAATATCCTCATTATTCTTCGATAAGGACTGAATCTTTCTTATATGAAATGGATACAGTTTTATTTAATAAATAGGTATTTTCTGTAACACGCATAAACAATATTTAAGTTACCAACAATTTGAAACCTATAGTATGTATTGCGATAAAACTGTCGCAAAAAAATTATCCCCCCTTTCCCCCTTTCCACAGGAATGATAATTTCTTAAACCATATATATATATACATAGAAGGTACAACCAGTGTTCATACAGCTAGTCGAATTAGAAATTATGTTTTTACTCTTTCACGTTTTCCCAACAAAATAAGAGTTTGCAATTGTAATATAATAATAATAACATTAATTATAAATATAGAAATAAACGATTTCGAAATCTTACATATAAGTAATAATAATAATACCTATAATACATGCAAACACTAAAGTTAACTAATTACATTGTGCTACACCACGAAGATAATCTTCGAGCTGAAGCTGATTATAATTTGTTGCGACTTTCAACAAACGTTTGTCGCAATCGACATATTTCTCTTTTTTACTCGGTTACTTTTATCAATAAGACTATGTTTTCTTTATTTTGTTGATATTATATCACGTTCATAGACGAATGACAAAAACCATTATGTGTCAACATCCTTTGCGGCATTCTTTTTTTTTTCGGAACAGAAAAGTAAAAATAACAATAATGGCAAGTTTTACACGCATTCATTGTACGTTTTGTTATGTTCTGCTGTTAGGAAAATTAACCATTTTCTTTGAAATTAAAAACCGAATAGCCAATCGTACAGGTTATGAACAGTGCAGGTAAATAAATTTCACCTCTTATGAAGCTATTCAGGATTTGGTCAAATAAACAAACTGAAGCACTACACTTATTTACAGAAAACAGTTTCATTCGTTAATTCTCCGTACTACGGTCATTATTAAGAATAATCTATTCGAAAAATATTCTAGTAATTCTTCTTCCGCCGAAATAATAATAACTGCTTTACAATAGACCTATAGTCAATTCCAAGAAAAATGTACGATTTTTTCCATGACGATTTTATTACTTTTTCTTCTTCTTTTAGTCCTACAGATTCGCATATTGTAAAATATTCGAGGTCCTATTCATTACCTCGTTTCAATCACTCGCAGGAAATCCCCCATGGTGAGAACCGAACCGACAAAAAAAACTGACGCTCGTTTGAGAAACATAAGTAGTTTACAATATATCCATAAAATTATTTTCGGCATATATGTTTTTAGTGCTGTTGTATTTTTTCGGAATACTCACTGGCGATCAATATTTTCTGAAATAATTACATATAACGGTTATAAAACAAATATATACTTTTAAGAATGTCAAATAGTTGTTTAAAAATCGGAAAATTTTTGTTACTTAATTATGTTAATTTTATTACTAAATGAGCTGTTTTATTGATGTTTTTGCATTGTTTAAAAATGGATTCTGGTTTATGTAGGTCATATTTCACAGTAATAAGAAAAAATGATTCCAAGTAATTAATCCGTGTTACATAACGTGCAGAATTAAATATCGAGCTCTAAAATATTTATTTTGCAGGTAACTATATTTTAAAAAAAATAAATAAATAAAAAAAAAATATAATATAATTTTATCGCAAATACAGCAAAGTAGTTGAACGTAATGTGTCAACCGCCAAGGATATAATATGATAAGTATGAATTATCGTAATTTCAATTTACATAATACTAAATTAAAAACAGGGCCAGTCGATTTGGCTCAAACGAATGGGTTCCGTTAAAAATAAACATAAGAATAGAAGAATAATTTCTTAAAAGTAATAAACGATTTTTTTTAGTAGTTTTTCATAATCATTAAAGTTAATTTAATTTAATTTTTTTGCGAATGTAAAAATTTATTATAAAGCACATGGATTTCCTTTGAAAGCAGAAAATCTGTCACAGAGGGAAATTATTCCTATGATCTACTAATTCTTTCTGAAATTTTTTATTGAAATAACCCGCTAAACGAATACATAATCAGAACTTCAAGTCTTTATAACCGAAAATAATTCTTTTTGCGATATACGAATGCAAAAGAAGCATTGAAAACAGCTGGTTTATTTTCTAAACAAATTAATTACTAATTTCACGGGTGTTTTTTTTATTCATTACGCCTTAAATATGATAATTATAGAAGAAAAAAAAATTAAAAACTCACTAAGGCTAAACTAGGTCTACTTGGAAAAAAGACGAATTCGAAATGTAACGAGACGAATCGTGTTGCGGCCGAAACGAAATGACTCTCCAGGTAGGTATAAAAAGATTATAAAAAAATGTGAATACTCCTACACCCGGCATAAACATGTAGGTTACTAATTAAGACTTAGTAGCTGGAAAATAAAAAAAAAAATCGCGATACTGCATTTTTAATTTTGTGAAAACTATCCGCCAAGTTACGCCTGTTTATTAATTAATAAATATTCTAAAAACTTTCAATTATTATATGTATAAAAATTTTCACTGACTGCTTTTACTTGGACTTGGGACGTTAATGTTCACCACATTAATATTTTTAAGTTAATTCTAAAAACGAGGAATATGTCAATTTATATATTCTTGCTTGTGCGCAATTTCGGGTAAATACGAAAAGATTATAAAAACTGTGATTTTAATTCGTCATTTTATTTGATGAGTCCATGCTATTCAGTAGGAGTGTTATTCTGGGTTAATTAAATCATTTTGCAATGTAGATGTATCTCATATATTTACAGTTTGCCACTTCAGTCACGTGTTTATAAATACTGGCATTCCCTCAATGGTCCAAATTCGACCATAATTATCGTTAAAAATTTAAAAAAAACATATATAAATTTGTATATTTCCAAAATTTTTTTCCCATTCTTATACATTCGTTCATTATATATCTGAGAACTTATACTTTTATATGTACTTTCAATACAAAAATTAAATGACACCTTAAGATTTAGTACACTGTAATAAAGCCGATAATGATGATTATTAAGAAAAATTAAAACATTTCAATAAGAACAGATTTACTGGCTGCAGCGATTTTTTTTTTCACTTTTTGTATTACTTTTTTATTTAAATACGAAAAAAAAAGTTAACTATTTCCAAAATTTTGTGTACTGATAGCTCTAAAGATCATCAATAGTTACACAGAAAAAAAAAGCAAGAAAATCGGTTAATAAAAAGTGGAGAAGAAGGTATTGAACTGTTTTGTTTTGGCCTATTTATATAGAGAAGAAAATTATCCATTATTTTTAAAATAGAATTTCCCGCAGTGCATTTATCGGGAATATTTAAACAAATTCAAGGTTTGAAAGCTTCTTCCTTATTGGCTTTATTAAAATTTTTACAAAAATAATATTAGTCCAGTGTTTTGAAGATTTAAAATTTTTCTAAAGAAAAAAAAAGAGGTTAGCCGGGTACGATGTTTCATGTACTAAACATTCTGTGAGTTAATTTAAAGATTACCATAATTTACATTTACATAATATTAAATTCAAAACAAAGATATTTAATTTTTAATTTGTAATATCGTATATATTTCTCGCCCAGTATTAACATAAATGTGTTTATGTTTAAAAATTTTTGCGCCTTTGTTTGTCTTTTTCGATATTTTTTTGAAATCAGGGTTGATTCGTCAAGGAATTAAATATATAATTAAAATTATAGATAACAGAAAAAACTTTAATAAACGTATCCTCAAATAAATTTGCTAGATACGAATAAAAGAGAAAGATAATATAAGGAATATGTATCAGAAACAAAATTCAATCCAGTTATGTTACACTTTAAATGGCATAGAGTTGATAGTTTGTAATTCTTTAAATACGGTTAACTATACGTTAGCAACAAAAAAAAAAAATGAAGAAAACCGACAATTCATTTGACCGATAATTAATATTAATAATTTTCGTCCGTTTGGTATCACTTTTGCTAACAGAACTCTTAAATTTACATCGCGAAAATCTGTTTATGAATATTTCACGCTGAAGTCGTTATTTTAAAAAAGTGAATAACCAAATAAAATCATGTAAAATATGTATTTTGTGATTACATATGTGTATGCATATATAACATGCTGTACGCGCGGAAAAACTAAATCGTTAACGAAGAACGGTATTTTTTGGACGGAATTTCTGATAGCAGTATTTGGTAACTCGTGTTTCTCACTAACACAGATGACAACATTTAACAGATGATACTTGAAAATCACCGTAGGTGGTCTGTAAAAAGGTTGAGTTCGCCTGCGCCCGAAAGAGGCTGCGCCCGATAGAGTCTGCGCCCGATAGAGTCGCGCCCGAAAGATCGCGCCCGATAGAGCGGTCCCCGTGCCACACTACTTTGAGCACCTTTCATCGTTTGGTACGGCAAGAAATAATATAAATAATTTTTCGAAAAATCTTCTAACTCTTGCCATATCAATGAGATACCGCTACTACATTTATGAATTTTCAGTTTTTCTTCCAATATTGTTTGACCTCTTATCATGCCGACCAGCCATTGTCTAGTGCACACCTCGAGAATTACCTTTAACTGCTAATTTAACCATTTTGCCTAATAATAATGCACGTTCCGGTTTACACTTCGTTAATTTTAAATTCATTTCTCGATTCCCCCGCTTACATTTCATTATCTATAATCATTTGGAAATTTTACCTAAATCAATATATTCCCATTTTAAATTTTCTGTAAAGAATGATTTGATCACATTCCACTCCTAGCCTGCTGCAATTAAAACACCATAATATGTAACAATATTTTGGAAATTTTAAGCATTTTTCAAAAGAAAAAACTTTTCAATCTCATGGAAATTTGCCGCCTTTCGAATTTTGCCGCTGTGAGCTGTAGCCCATTTAAGTCCGTGGTGTAAATCCATGACTGCATATATGTATGTATATACATTTTTTTTGGCATCGAAAATTCTACCCATTTTCTATATGATATTTCGTTTTGTTTACATTAATAATTATATGTTAATTCATGAATTCAAAATAATATAATTCAAATAAATTAAAGAAAATTGAATTACTCTATAAAACTGATAATTTTGTCGCTTCCAAAAAGGGCCGATTAATATTTCCGTAGCCTCGGGCCTATCGTGCACTTAATGCGGGCCTGATTTCAAATAGTGTATTTACAATATCGATTGAGTGATCAGATGTGTTTTTACATATTTTAATAAATTACGGAAGTGGAAAAACCGCCGATTTAATTAAATAAGATAAACAAATATTATAAAAGAAGGTACATACATGGACGTCGTCAATGCGGGAGAGCAGGAGACAGCTGCCCCCCCCACCCTTCAGCCTTGAAACTTTTTAATCAACTGTCCATGATAAGTATTCATAGACGTGTAATCATGGACAATTTGGAAGACTTTTATAATAAAGTAGTAGAACAATTTGCCAGAAATCCACGAAAATTATGTTTTAATTAAGATTTTATTCTTGTTTAATAAAATATTAAGCCTTTACAAATTATAAATTTTATTTTTCCTATAACTCATATCCTGTTTCTATTACCCCCCCCCCCCCTGGTGCCTGACAACTAACCTTACTCCCCTGGCTCATTGGTGACGCCTTTGGGTACATATATGGTGGAAAAAAATTATTGTGATTAAAGCTTTATTTATTTCAAAATAATTGTAATCATGCAAGAAAAGAATACAATTTTTTTTACAAACTGCAACACAAAATCAAGTGTACATTTGTTAATAAATTGTTATTGGTAAAATTTAAATTCTATACTTCGAAATTTAGTGCAATTTTAAAAATAAACTTAAATAATTGTATCGATATATTAAAAAGTTAAACCTTCTAAAGTAATTCATATTAGAAATAGAAATTTACAAATACGCATTTTTAATAAATCTTTATTTCGTTTTTTGCTATTGAACTTGGGCGTTTAAAGTTTGTTACACAGATGACGGCATATTTGGAAACATCATTTCTATTAAACAATTAAACGTTTCTATACTCATTCTGGTGTATTCTAAAAATGCGCTTTTATTATTTTTAACTGGAGGAAATAAACAGTGAAATTCACCAAATGTTTCTCTCATTCTATAAATTTCATTTACTTTCTTCTTTTTTTTTTTGATAACATACGCTAATAATAAATTATTATTACAAAGAAGTGATCTTTTAACACTTTTAATATACATCCTTATATATATAAAAATCCCGTGTCACAAATGTTTGGTAGAAGTAATCTCCGAAACTACTCAACCAATCTTAATGAAATTTTTATACTATCTGTAATTTAGTCCAGCTTAAAAGATAGGAAGCCCTACGGGGCACAGGTTGATGTAACTAGAGTAACCTTCTCTAGTAAGTAGTCACTCGACCGCCGTATAGTGCTAGCCCCATTGGCGGAGAAACCAAACATCAACCATGTGAGTTCTGTACGTCCATGTCGTGCAGGGTGGTAATTTTCTATTTCGGCGGGCTTAGCGCTGATTAGAAAAGCTAAATCAGAACTCATAATATACCGCTGATAGGAAAACGGAAGGGGAACACTTGCCGAAGGTGTTCCTACTAATAAATACCGTTAAGTTTTTTTACTGCATTACAGCAGCAGACTATCAGCAACCCGCTCGTGACGTAGGTGTCCCAGTCGGATTGATGAATATCAATCTAGAGCGGGTAGGCGAGTATCCAGCGCCTCCAAACTGGACCTTTCGGCTAAGGGAGTAAACCCTAACAGAAAATCCTGCGGCAGGCAAGGGGAAACCACCGCAGTATCTTCCCAAGAGCACCATGAAATGTCAAGAAAACGGATAGATTTTGTGCCATGCGATCCGACTAGCAATCGGCGTTCTGACGTCCGGGGTCAGAATGTGAAATATGCTACTGGTGCTTTTAAGATACGAAATATAAATAGATTCGGAACGTGGAATGTTCGTGGACTTTTGGCTTCAGGCAAACTGAGGATTGTGGAAAGCGAGCTTATGAGATACAACATTCCAATCTGCGGGCTTGCAGAAACTCATTATAACCAGACTGGTCATTTTGAAACAAAGGATTTTAATGTTTACGCTTCTAGTAACAGTAATTCACACAGAGAAGGAGTGGCTTTCTTGGTAATGAAAAGGTACAATTATATTGTAAAAGGATATAAAGCAATCAGCAATCGTATAATCATGTTGAATCTAAAAATAGAACCCATTAACATGAATCTGATACAGGTATACGCCCCAACAACTGACGCGGATGATACAGAAATTCAGTCTTTCTATGATGAACTGGCAGATACGCTAAACTCGCTTCCACGTAGAGAAATTGCAGTTGTGATGGGAGACTTTAATGCCAAGATAGGCGATACAAGTGCTGACGACCACATTCGTGATTTTGTTGGTAAGTTTGCAATCGGAAAGCGTAATGCAAGAGGGGAAGATCTAATTCAGTTTGCAGTTGACTCTCAGATGACAATTATGAACACAATGTTCCAACATCATCCTCGTATGAGAGTTACATGGGTATCACCTGGCGACAGATATAGGAATCAAATCGACTATATACTTGTGAACAAGAGATGGAAGTCATCGTGTAAAAATGTGAAAACGCTACCAGGTGCAGAATGTGGATCAGACCATAGATTGCTGATGATGGAATTCCGGTTAAGACTCCACGCGCCAGAAAAATGCAAATGGAATTCCAGAATGAAAATTACAAAACCAGAAACTTTCAAACTAGCCTTGAACAGAATAGCGCAACCCCAAATACAACCTGTCGGAATATCACCTGATCAACAATGGGCTGAGTTAAAACAGCAAATACAGCAAGCTTATAACACGTCACAACCGTGCAATTCAACCAAAACATGGAAGCATTGGGTCTCAGAGGAAACGATAGCAGCCATTGAAGAACAACGAAATTTGCCTCATGGGTGTGACCACTACGAAGAAAAGAGAAAACACTTAAGCCGGATAATTAATAAATTAAGTCGCAGAGATAAAAATAAACATCTATCATCTATTTGCGAAGAGGTTCAATCGCACGCTGAGAAAAATGAAACAGGTTTCCTCTTTAAGAAAATACGTCTAGTAGCAAGGGAATTTAAAATGAGAAAGCTGATATTGCGTGACGAAAACAATATAGTTAGGACTGGTTTCGAAGAAGTGGCTGAAGCATGGAGGAAGTACTGCGCCAAATTATACAGTGCCGTGGATGAAAATGAAATCGCTAACACTGCACTTCATAATTTTCCTGAACCGGAACCAGAAATTTTGCTAGAGAAGGTTGCGAACGCTATTGCATATCTGAAGATAAATAAGTCTCCAGGCCCAGACGGTATCCCCGCTGAAGTTTTCAAGGCTGCGGGAAAAAAAATTACAAAAACAATTTACCACATCTGTAACGCCGTTTGGTTTTCAGGTGAGTGGCCGGAGGAATGGTGTCAGACGACCTATATTACTCTGCACAAGAAAGGATCACCCGAATGCGGTGAAAACTATCGGACTATCTCACTGATACCGCATATAAGCAAAGTGATGATCAAAATTATATACGATCGTTTGTATGCTCTGATGCACATTCAAATTCCACCAGAGCAGGCTGGCTTTACAAAAGGAAGAGGTACAAGAGAACAGATCCTCAATCTTAGATTACTTGTTGAAAAAGCGCGCGAATATAATATTCCAGCTGTGCTCTGTTTCGTCGATTATAAGAAGGCTTTCGACTGTGTGCATTGGTCGAAAATGTGGTCGATATTAATGGATTTGGGCGCGCCAGCACATTTAGTGTGGCTGATTAAGCAGTTATACGAAAAAACTTCAGCAAAAGTCCGGATAAATAATGGGATTTATTCGAAAAAGTTTTACCCCGCGCGGGGTGTACGCCAGGGCTGTACCCTTTCACCGCTACTTTTTAACTTATATGGTGAATTCATAATGCGCAGAATACTGCAAATCGATACAGTAAATGGTACAGTCAACTGGGATGGAGGTATCTCGGTTGGTGGGATGTATATCTCTAATCTCCGATATGTGGATGACACTACGTTAGTAGCAAAAAACGGAGAGGAAATGTCATATATTCTGGATCGCCTGGTAAAAATCAGTGCAGAATATGGCCTCCAAGTTAACAAAGCCAAAACCAAAATAATGATCGTCGACCGTCTGGAGAATAACCGCCCAACAATACGTGAAATTGAGGGTATTGAAGTAGTAAGCCGCTTTACATATTTAGGCTCTATAGTGGAAAACAGCGGAGGATGTAAAAATGAGATACGCCACAGAGCACAGATTACACGAAGCGCAATGAGCCGTTTAAAAAGAATTTGGGCTGACTCTGCTGTTAGTAAAGGTGTAAAGATTCGGCTAGTGAACTCTCTCGTCTTCTCAGTATTCCTGTATAGTGCAGAGAACTAATCAATGACCAGCGCAGACAAAAAACGTATAGACGCACTCGAAATGTGGTGCTGCAGGCGTATGCTGCGTGTCCCATGGACAGCCAGGAGAACAAATGTCTCCATAATAAATGAGATTGGTAACCCGAAGAGGTTATCAACTGTGGTGCTCTGCAGGATACTGCGGTATTTTGGTCATGTGATCAGAGCGAACAATTTGGAAACGGTGCTCGTCCAAGGAAAGGTCAACGGAAAAAGGAGTCGTGGTCGTGCGCCGACTAGATGGACGGACGCGGTGTGCACAGCTGCTGGTCGTACCTTTCAGGATTGTGTACACATCGCAAGGGATCGGAATTGTTGGCGCAGTCTGATCAACAGGGTGACAGATCATGGTCACGATACCCCTACATGGGGTGAAACGATTCGATAGATAGAAAAGATAGGATAGTTTTTATCTCGATTGATGACCTCAATATTTTTTTATTGCAAATTAAATGGTTCATTTGGATAAAAAGTTGAAACTAATTAAAATGAAATGTGCGCACTAGGGATATTTTCGGTCTATAAATCGATCTATCAAGGTATAATTCATAAAAAAATTCGGTTTCGCGTTTTTGTTTTTTTGTTTTTTTTTTTTGGGGCGCGCCAGCGGCATTGACCCAACAACAAGAAAACTAAGTTAAGAAATTAAATAACTAAGCGGTCCGAAACGGACGCAACAAAGGACAGCAGTGCCGACACCACAGAAGATGAAGGAAAGGAGAGGATAAAAGAAGAGTTATAAGGAGTAGGGAGACCTAATGACAGGAGCTGACTGTATAAAAGGGAGCGTTCGTTACGAAGAGCAGGACACTCAAAGAAAATGTGATTAGCATCACATGTACGAGGAGGATCACAATCGTGGAGAGAACAATCAGGAGAAGGCGATAGAGCAAATCGAAAGCGAGAAGAATGGAGGAGAGAATGATTGATCCGGAGACGAATTAGGGAGACAATAGAAGAGCGACGACTGAAAGGAATAGAATGGAACCAAGACAGGAAACGAGAAATTGGCTGAATGAAACGGTAATGAGAATGACGATTAGAAAATAGGGGGGGGGATAAATATCCTGCCAAAGTCTGGCGTGATTGGAGGTGGATAAGGAAAGGATATCTGAAGAAGGGAAATGGTTGAGGAATAGCCAAAGAATCAGCTGCATCGTTGCCATCAATTCCGGAATGACTGGGGACCCACAAAAAATCAATGAGAATAGAACGGGATGACTGCAAAGTGGAGGTAAGAGAACGAATTGAGAGAATAATATTATCAGAGGAATGTGAAGGAGGAGAGGATAGGGCTTGAAGGACGCCCTTAGAGTCCGAAATAATGAGGAATTCGAGTTTTAAATGAATTTTAATATTTTCAAAATGATACGAATCAGGGTTGGTGGCGCGATCTTCCTACGACGATCTAATAGATAATTTGTTCTACCTTTAGTATTATTTTTTGATTTTCGAACGTCGTCGATTATCAGCTCTGGTAGTGTCTTTGTGTACGGCCCGGTGGCGTCAATACTGATAGGACAAAGCAATAAAACATATGATCGGAAAAACATGCGAACAGGTAATTCGAGATATCTGGAAACGGCGATGAACGAATAGGCAAAAAAAAGGCATCGGTCTTGGCTCTCAGCCGATCAGCGGGCGGTCACATAATGGCGGTTCGAAAATCATTCGCTACGTAGCAGTAAAAATATATATATAACAAAAAACAAAAACATAAACGAATCGAAAATATCGTAACAAACAGTTGGTTTTTTTATTATTTTTTTTTTGTATTAATTTTATATTTAAATAAGAAAAAAAAAACTGCTTTTTAATAGCTATGAAACAAAAAAATAAAAATAAAATCGGTTAATAAACAAAGAAGAACTTTGCCTATTTAGATGCAGATATTAAATGTTATACAATTGTTTGTGAAAGTGAATTACTGAGAATATATTGTGCACATTTTAAAAACCCCTTATACCCTTATTACATTTTGTGGTGATTTAGTCGGAAATTTTTTCAAATTGGGTGGAAAACAGCTGATCAGAGGTAAAATTACAAGAGGCTTTTTATTTTTTTTTTTTACGCCATGTACAGCCTTATGGCTAGAGACGTGAGAACTGTTTGGATTTAAATTAGGGAGTAGAGACTGGTAGCTTGCAAGAAGGAGAAGAGTTTGTATGTTTTGGTATCATTGTCTGAAAGAAGAGATTCAAGAGATTCGTTTTGGATGTATAGGTCTCTTTGGGTTTGAAATTTTGGACAATCGATTAATATGTGTTTGATGGAGATGGGAACTGTGCAGGGTTCACATATAGGTCGAGGTTGTAGGTTGTTTGTTTAATATATAACCGTGAGTGTGAGCAGAGTGACCTGCTCTTAGTCTGAATAATACGACTTCGTTTTTTCTGGATTTTTGATATGAAGTTTGCCAAACATCTACGGTTTTCTTTATGGTTTTTAGTTTATTTGTGTCTGGGATCTGATTCCATTGTTGTTGGAAGGATTTATATGCGACGGATTTACTGGATATTTTCAAGTCCAAAAGAGGAACTGGAACGTTTGGAATTGGGGAGATGATCAAGGACCGTTTTTCTATTTCGTCTGCTTTCTCATTTTGACGGATGTTACAATGTGACGATTATAGATGAGAAGGTTAGATTGAGATTTATTCAAGTGCGTGAGTGACAGGTCTATCTTTGGAGTGTATGAGGACCAGGGCGGATTGATATTGCTGGGAAAGTGTTGGATAATAGTGTTCTTTAGGATGATTGATTTTAGAAGATTGTTATTGTTGATAAGAGGGAGTTGGAAGGACTCGTGAAATGGAGAGAGCTGCTGAAGTTGAGATTTGTGAGGATGTTGAGGATAGTATTTGTGGAGATAAAATGTCTTCGAATGTTTAATGGCGGTTCTGATGATTCGCTTTGAAGGCTTTCAACAGGAGTTGTTCGAAATGCGCCTGTGATTAATCTTAGACATGTATTGTGAATGGTATTCAGTGAATCGAGTCGAGATTGAGAGGCGAATCCATACAGAGGTGAACCGTAGTCGATTATTGGTCGGATAAGTGTGTGATAAAGCTTTCTAAGTGTGAATCTGTCGGATCCGTATGAAGTATAAGCTAGTTTTTTTAATACATTAATCTTTTTGAAGCATCTGCTTTTGAGGTTTTGAATTTGTAGATTCCAGGAAGCGGCGTTGTCGAAGATAACCCCGAGATATTTGATACTGTTAGAAAGTGACAAAGGTTATTGATATTAAGATTTTTCGGACATCTGTAATGCTTGCAGGAGTGAATTGCGGTGGATTTTTCTTGTGATATTCTGAGTCCGTTGCTCCGAGCCCATTTTATTATTTGATTAACTGCTTTGTTTTCTCCGACTTTTGGATTTTATTTGTTTTTATAAACCGATAGATAAAGCTGACGACTCTATATAGTTAAAATATAATTTTTCTAATAAAAAACGTATAGAAATATATTCATAAAAATCAACGTGTGCAATCATTGAAAACATTTTCTAACAGTGCGGAAAGCGAATTCGAAGGACCTCTACATTTTTGTTGCGTTCAGTATTGAAAAGTAAACTTGTATGGAAAGAGGCTTTAAATTCATAAATTAGTTATAAAATATTTTGTTTTGTGAATATAATTTGGATGAAATTTTGTATTTAGATAAGGTTTTGCTTTTTATGTTTACCTATATATTTAGTTGTATTTTTTTTTTTCATTTTTTTCCCCCGTGCGTGCTTACATCTAACATTTGTGAATTGTAGCGGACCACATTTATCGTCGTGAAATGGTCACAACGCTAAATTAAATATATAATAAAAAGATTTAGAAGAACAATGTAAGCGAATGATTGTTTAGCGAGTACGGTGCAAACCTGTCTGCATTTCTCTTAAACACGGAACGCCTTAAATCGGGAAAAAGAAAAGAAAATAATAAACGACCCGACCTCACAAGTACCGCGAGAACTATAAAAAAAATTTAATATTCACACTTCTCGGCAATCAGGTAACGAAAGAAATTTGAGGAACACAAAGAGATTGTCCCAACAATGCGACATTTATAACAACTGAAAGCTTTTTGATCCGAAAAAATAGCTACCGACAGGAAATTGAAAGATCGACCGCAAACATTACAATAAGTGCATCAACCATTTTATTAATGTTTTCCATGATCCGAGTTATTCAGATCTATTCCTATTTTCGTTTCGGTAAATGTGCTTCATCTGCCCATCCGTTACTCGCATATTATCCATGTGTATTAGTTTTTAAAGTGTGTTCGGTATTTTCGCAACTTTTGGTAATATTGCATGATGTGCGGTGAATGTCAATTTTATATTTCAGTTGTAAAAATATTGCGATATTATTTATCTTAGCAAGAAAAAAATATTTGAAAATGTTGTAAAAAGGCTATATATAAAAAGATGTCTATCACTTTGTCTGCTTAACGCCCGTAAAAAACACATAGAGATATATTCATAAAAATCAACATGTGGAGTGTCATTGAAAACATTTTGCAACCATCCGGAAAGTGAATTCGAAGGCTCAATCCTGTGTGTTTTTAGATTGGATAAAACGTTTTTATCTTTATTAATAAACATTAGTTTGACTATATTGAATGGATTAGTATAATATTAATTCAACGTATTACAACTGAGCCGTAGCAACGCGTGGCCGGGTCTGCTATCTATATATACATACGAGTATAAAACAAAGTCGGGTTGGTTACACCATTTATAACCCAAGAACGGCTGGACCGATTTTTATGATCTTTGATTTGTTGAATTTGTCTCCGCTCCGAATAGCAGAATACAAAATTTAAAAAATATGATGGACAAGATTTATTTTTTTTGCTATTTTTGGCCCAAAAGGGGGGTTTAAATAATTTTTTAACCGTAATTTTTGAATTTTATGGAAGGCCTGCAGTGTTTTCTTTTACATTTTGAATTTCGCTTTTAAAGGGTTATCTGGAGATGAGTTATGAATTTTTTAACGGTGATTTTTGAGGTCGTTCTAAATTCCATATTATATGTATATTTTAGACAGTTTCTTGCCGCCCAGGGTAATCACTCAGTTTAAAGTTGTAAATTGTCATGGATAAAAGTTTAATTGTAATTTATGATCCAATTCCGATAAGTCAAACTGTTCCCGAGCTATTGTATAATTTAATATTTTTGTCGTTTCTGAACCATCTTATTAGGATTATTCCGTATATTATATGTGTACGAAATCGTAAAATTCGGTATAAATTTACTTTAAGAAATTAAATTACTTTAGAAACACGTTTTTTCTTGTATACCTCATCATCAGGCACAGGGTATACACTTTATTAAAAAGTATATAAGTTGAGTGTGTACTCTGTTTTGTTGGCTGATCATCTAGCCCGAAAAAATATGTTTCCAAAGTAATTTACTTTAATTTTTCAAAGTAAATTTATACTGATTTTTTTTATTAAGTGAAATCTTGCTGCAATGTGAATTACATTTATTTCAGTGTAATTAAAATACTTTTTATTTTGATTTTTGTACATTTATTGAACTTAATTCATTTTGAATATTAATTGCTGATAAGTTAACATAACATTTATTGGTTCTGGGGCGGTACGAAGTTCATCGTGTCAGCTATTTAAAATATAAAAATTTCTTTTTGGATATTTGTACATTTGCCGCCCTGCGATCAAGTTATCTTCAACGAATGTGTTACAGATATACAAATGCTTTTATTATGTGCTTTAAAGAAAACTAAGGAACAGAATTTAAAATATTTAAATAATCAATTTTTTACTCGTTCTAATGAGTAATTTAAAATTATTTCCTAGTTAAAAAAACCAGGTTCGAAATTTTAAAAGTAACTTAAAAATTTAAGTTGCTTTTTAAAATACTCCACGTAATTATTTACTATGTGTTCCAACGATACCACTTGAAATATATAAATTTTTCAAATTTTAATTAAATTTTTAAGCTGTATTTTTCAAATTGAAAGACCGTTAATGACAAGCTTCAAAAGATTTGCAATAATTTACTGGTTTATTGTTTATAGCGTAAATTATCGGCCAAAAAGATTTTTTCTCCTTTATACCGCAAAATTACCAAACAGCATTAAATTAAACAAAACTAAAATCCTCCGTTGCATACTAATTACTGTATACCGATCTAAGAAAATATGCACAAACCAGACATATAATTGACTTGAAGTTTTCTTTGATAAACATCCGCTCTTCTTTCCCAAGAACTAGCACCCTTTCAGATATTTGGAAAACAAATAGAGCTTATAAATTACCGTCTTTCGAACATTCCTCTTCACATGCATTGCTCCTGTTTAAGTTTTCCATGTTCTTGAAAATTTGTCTAAGTAATCCATTGGAAACCTCTTTAATCTGTTTAATACTTTCATTCGTACTTCTTTTTGAAATTTCTTTAACACCACTCTTACTCTTAGAGAAGACTCTTCATTGCTTCCCATTTTCTAAGCTTCTACACCAAAGAAAATTGGTTGAAGCTATCCTCTGCCTCGTCTGATTACAAGAACGCTATAATAATGTGTTGGTAGGTGATTACATCAGTCACTTCAGTTCATTTTTGGGCTAAATTTTAGTTCATTCATTTTTACTGTCATTCATAATAACAACAAAAATGAACTAAAGTCTTAAAAATGACAAAAAAAAAAAAAAAGAACGAAGTAACAGAAAAAAGAAAATTTTACAAATAAGTTCGCCAATCTAATTAATTTCATAAATAACGGCGCATCACTGGCCACTGCGAGTAAAGTTACATTTTTGATTAAACCGGCGAAATACTGTAGAAGTTTTCATTATGTTCTCGTTATTTCGTTCGTTTTTTGCATTTTTTGCATTTCTAAGTTTTAGAAAATGGAAAAAGAAATAGACATAGGCATTTTGATTATTTCAACGTTGACTGCTATTTTCGGTATAGGGATAATTTCAGCAATTTGTAAGAAAATTAACGACAAGAGCAGAATAAAAACAAATAACAATCAGGCTCGTGCATTCATTGAAAAACTGGAAGATTTCAAAATGGAATACGAATGGCATTTCGCGTATAGACGGAAGTTCGAATAAAAAAAAAATATGTAAAAAAAATTAATAAAAAACGCTTTACACATACAAAGAATTTTATGGTAAGATTTTTTTTTCAGTTTTTCTATTCAACAGTTTACGTTAAGATAATGTGTATATTTGTTTTTTCAAAAGTGCGTGCGATTTAATCGTTAGTTCAGGATTTTGTTATCAAAGTATAATTTTTGGTTAATTACAATTACAAACGGACTGAAAGAAGATTATGCATTTTCCGAAATAGTTAATTAAATGTATGAGAAGTTTTCTTAATAAAACAGTATTTAAGAATTACGGGTTAAACACTGTTCAGAATTCCATATTAAGACTAATCTCAGGCGCATAGTGCAGTCCAATAGACAGCCTTCATGCAGAAACTAATGTCCTGCTACTCAAACTTAGAAGGCCATTTCTTTCTCTGAAATATTTCTTTAATCTGGCCTCAAATCCATCTAACCCCTCGCAACAAAAAACGTTTGCCCCGAATTATATACGAAAAAAATCCAAAAAGTCCAAAGCCCCTGGGGATCGAGTCCCAAGATGCTGTTAGCGGTCTTCAATGGACGACGACGGCCCATCAACATATGGTTGAAGCCCCTCCGTGGAACGCCAGTATACAGCAATTAACAAAATTTAGAGTCGAGAATAAGAAAAACAGCCCAAATCTAAAGTCCCAATTAAAAAAACGTGTATACTCCGTTTGGCAACACGAATGGGAACAAAACTGTCGCTGTCAGAAACTGTTCAAAGTCAAGGGAAACCTCCGGCGATGGAGCACCACATACAGACAGGACCGACATGAGGAAACTGCACTAGCTCGCCTGCGCATAGGCCATTGCCTCCACACACATAGTCAACTGTTTCAAAAACTACCGCAACCGACATGGGAAATTTATGGAGTGCCGGTTACGGTGGAACATCTCACCTCGTGCCGCAAATTTCGGCAAGAAAGAGCCGCCTGCTTCAAGGAAGATGCTGGACTGGCCGAAATTCTGGCGGACAATGAAAAGGCTTGCGGAAACATTTTCAAATTTTTAAAGCTTACCCGACTTTTCCCTTTTATATAGTTTTAATATTGAGCAGTGTTAGCCTCCTTTCTTTTCCTTTTCTTTCCTTTCTTTTCTTTTTTCTCTTTCTATTGTTTATTTTAATTTCCTTTTTTGTTCTTTTTATGTATTAATCTATACTTATAAGATGTAACTTCTCGGCATCGCAAATGGCCTTCGCTGCCGAGCGACTTTAAATAAATAAATTATTATCATTAAGAATTAAGAAATATTTAAATGAGTATTAATAATTGATACTCCTTAATAAAATTGAAAAAACAAAAAAAAAAATTGTTTTATCGGTTACTGGCCAATAATAATTAATGTTCGTGATAAAAAAAATATGCAGGTAGTACATCAAAATTCAAAACAGACATCGAAGGAAAACAAATTAAATATTCCGTGTTAATCCGTTATCAATAAATGTAAAAAATTATGTGAAGAAAAAGCAACCGAATACCGTGACGTAGTTGATTAGGCAGTGGTAAGCGGTTTTCATAAGACTTGGTTCGAATTGCGCTGCCGCACATTTAAACTTACAAAAATTACATATCCACAGTTGACGCCCTCCAAAAAAAAATAAGTTTTGAAGTGTTTTGTTTTCACTATTATTATTATACATTTAGGTCGTCCAATCTATATCTATCGAATCGTTTCACCCCATGTAGGGGTATCGTGACCATGATCTGTCACCCGGTTGATCAGACAATGGAATTCAAACCGAGTTCCATTCGGACGAAACACCGCTGCGGACCATTTGCGCTATACGGAAGCTGGCTTTAAATTGAAATTTTTCAATTGCATCAAGTTTTAAATAACTCGCTATAATTTCTTCTGTCGAACAAGAACCGATATCTTTTAAACATGAAAAAAAAGAGGAGAAAAAAATCCAGGAAGAGGGTAACCTGTGTTTACGTGTAAAATGCATGACTCACGTATGTAAACGAAGTGTTACGATCAACGGCTAGATAGTCTACAATTAAATGTTCTGTCCCGCACAGTAAACCTGCAATGTCGTTGACTACGTACGGTCTATTTTCGTCACCAGAAAATCTGAAAAAGTAATTCCCCGATGGTTAATTTCGGTTACCACGGTATTCAAACATACAGGATTCAGTTGCTACGCGTCCTTGGTAGGTACTTTGAAAATCAAGACCGTGTTCACGAGGAGGGTTTTGGCGATTAAATCCCCCTATCATTAGAACTGAAATAGTTGTTATAAATACACAAAAATCTGGAAAAAAATCAAAAATTTAAAATAAATATGGTTGATTTTTAGGGTGTTTTTACATTTGAAAAAAAGAAAAAATATGCTCCATATTTTTAGGTACTTCACTAAATATCTTAAGGAAAAACTTTTTATTACGAGTATAATCAATAACATATGTGTAATTTTTATTAATGTTCATATACGGTAATTCATTTATGTGAATTATTAATATATAAATCAAAATGATGGAAATTATTAATAGTATGAATATTAGTGGAAAACGTATTGTTATTTATAAAATAAATATGCAAAGAAAATTTTCAAAACCCCTCCCTTTTCAAAATTCTGGGCACAGCTCTGTTTAAAATATTTTCTTCTGAATATTAGTAGTTATTGTGGAATATCCTTTACAACAATGAGAAAGCATATGTACCATTTATATTATGAAGGGATAAGATTTATTAAAAAATTTTCTCGATCATAGTCAAAGTAGTATAGTATATATTAATACTAGTAAACCCTGTTTCTTTGTTTTATGATTTTTTTTTTACCTTTTGAAGGAGCGTTTATGAATTATCTTGTACATTTATAAACATCTGAAACTATAACATGAAACTGACGTCAAAAAACGCGGAAAATCAGCAAACATCTTATTTCGTGAGTTTCATCCGAATTATAACTTTTTTTTTTTTTTCGAATTACATCATTTCAGTATTTGAAATCGTCGAATTCAAGATTTACTCTAAAAATTTAATAAAAACGCTCTAAAAAATAAAAATAATCGATAAAAAATAATTTATCTTATACGGTAAAATATACATATAAGGATATTATGATCGACATTCATGACAGAGAAATTGCAACAGTTAAAAAGCATTATTAAATGAATATAACAATTATCACATATTTTCTATAAATTAAATATTAGAAACATTAGGAATAATTAATGCACTTTTTTTAACTGTTGCAATTTGAATTCGGTGTATCGAAATTCTAATTACGGTATGAATACTGTTGAAGAATAATCATATCTTCTTTTTGAATTTTACTATATAGAATACATTAGCTTTTATCGGAGGTAATTGTTTTTTACTTTTTAGCGCATTTTTATTAAATTTTTAAAGTAGTTGAAGTCAGTATTTTTCTTTAACTGTTTCATTTAATACAATGTTACAAAATTTTACTGCATTAACAATATTAATTAATAAGCTTTTTCTAGAAAAATTGTTATGCACTCTTTTTGTGTTTTTTATTCTTCTCAATTAACAAATAATCGTACAATAAGCGTTTATCGTGGTGCCGGAAACAGCGTTGCGGCTAATTTCAAAAAGTCTCCACAAACTGCATAAAATGGTAAAATGTAATCGACAAAAGTTTACAATTCAAGTTATCATTCAAATGTCGTACTACCAGTATCGTAAAGGTAAAAAATAAAAAATAGTCTTTTAATTCTTTTTCGTTTTATGAAAATTTTACTTTTGTTTAAAAAAATTCGAATGTATTAAAAGTATTTTACATTCATACTTTGAAATAAATACCATTTCATCTCACTACTATCGTGCGCAAGTTAAAATTGTAAACAATGGCAAGACTGATATTTCGAGGGTAACTTTAAGGTTGAAAAGCTCGAAGCAGAAAGCTGCATTCGTGGCACTTGTGTTTTTCGTGTTCTCGGGTAAAGTTCGAGTCGCATTCGTTCGCTTTGGGTTCAATACAGCGCAAACGCCTCAGCTGCCATTCCAGAGTGACGTATTAATTATTAAAATGGCTAAAACCCGCGATGTGAGAGACATGATTTTTCTAACATTAGTCGTCGGATTTGTCGAAGTTTTATGCTTTTATTTTTGCATTGGCTTCTTGGTGAGTGAATTTTTATACAATCAAATATTCAACTAATTTAAAAAAAGGGCTTCATCACTTTTTAATAATAACTTTGATGTGAATGTAAAAGCAGACTATCGTGAATTTTTTAAATTCGCGAAATATAATCGAAATATAAACATTAGTTAATTAATAATTGTTATTAAAAACTAATTAGCATTGCGTTTTTTATAATGTTTAATATATAATATATTTTTCGACTATATTGCTCAATTCCAGAAGTCGTAGTGACCTACTGCGTACGTTTCCTATTGTGTACGATATATTTTGCGAGAAGACTAACTTTTTTTTTCCTTTTGTCTGCGGGCAAATTTATTGCTAACTTTTATAAAAAGGTAATTAACATCGAATTTGCCAAAAATTATCCAATTAATTTATCCTCGCTATATTGGTGTCACATAATACTCGATATTTTAATATATTATACATTATTCCGATTAATAAACAAACATGTTTACAGAATATTATTAATTTAAATATTTCCGCAAATTAAAGTTGCGTAATTGCAGAAATAGTTTAAATTTGTGCTATTTTAAAAAGTTCCATTTATCATAATTAATTTTAGTATATTCAATTATAATTAAAAAATAATCGAATGTTAAAACACAATTAATGTTATTAGCCGTGTCTGTTATCATAATTCCAATTAATAAATAAACACATAAACAGAAACTGCATTATTAGTAGAAAACCATATTAATAATTTTAACGTAACATTATTTTGAAATTATAAAATTTAATACACCTGAATTGATTATAGTTACGCGATTTTACAAATGAAACTTTTTAAAATAATATAAATTTAAATAATTTTAGCGGTAAAGAAATTCTTATATTAATATTAAAATCTGTAAAAAAATTATTCTCACTGTTATTTCTGTGCTGAAAATTCCACTACTACGGACTGTGTTACACCTGTACGTTACATGTACGATCGATATTGCATTTATTACAATTCCTAAGATCTGCCATTTTAAATTTACATAGATTTTAAAAATTAAATAGAAATGTAAGTATAATTTTTTTTTATTTATTTAATCTCTTTCCTACATTCAGAAAAAAACAAAAAAAAAAAAACTAGTTAGCTCAGACCGTTGAAATTAAATTCCGCTAATTTTCTGTTGTTTAATATTAGACTAATATTTTTTTTGAATTTATTTCTAACCTAAAGACTACTGGCGCGTTATTTTCCCACATTTATAAAACTCTCAAACTATTCTATTACAATAATAATACCTAATTATAAAAAATTCAAAATTACGAAATTCGTCGATCCCGTAACTCCACTTGGTAATCATTTTCAATTCTTTTAATGAAGTGAGATAAAAAAAAAAAAAAGAAGAAAACAAAAGAAATTTAAAGTATAAGAAATCATGAACTACCCGTGGTTGCCTCGAATCTGTTCAAAGGGAAGTAAATTATATACATTTTCACCAAATTAAAGTACGCATTTAATAACCATTGCCAAGATTAAACAATATTTAGCCCAGTTACGGGGGGAAAAATAATATGAAAAACTAAGCATTTCTTTACGTGCGCTGTTATTATTATCGTAAAATTATTTTAAACGTCATTAAAATATTATCCTACATATAGTATAGGCATAAATATTCCGGAAAATACGTGAACCGCTCAGCTTCCTGCATGAAACACTTCATAGTACGAAATTTTATGTTGTTTGTATTTAGAACCCAATCCGATGTTCTCTTTAAACCCATTGAACCCTCAAGTTCATTATAAACCTTAACTTCACAATCCTCGATTACATACCCCAGAGTAAACTTTTATGTAAGGAACATTGATTTCCAGGAACTGAAATGTCGTACGGGGAAAATTATACCAACATGCAATAAGAAAGGACAGAGGAGAGACTAAAACTGTTATTTTTGTAATATGTCGAAGGAGAAGAATGTAACTAAAAATAAATAAAAAGATAAATAAATAAATAATCACTTTAAAAAAAAAATAATTAAAAAAAAACACAAAACAAAAAAATTAAAGCATTTCAAAGATTTTTGTCGGATTTTGAGTAGTCGGTAATAATCAGGAAATACCGTTTACATTGCATTGATAAACGATATATTCTGATCCAAAGAGGGAAAACTATCATCACGTTTATAGTGGGAAAACAGTGCCATATTAATATTTAAAACTATTAGATTACTGTCGTATGGAATAGTAAAATGTACGGAGGAATATTTAGGAATTAAAGCCGGGCAAAATTTATAGTATCGAGACACTCTCTTTGAGAATAACGGCAGTTTAGGAGGAAGAAATCTCCAATTATTACTAATGTTAACAAGAAGATAAATTTTTTTGTTTTACACTTTTTGTTAAGTTGAGTTCTCTTGTTTATAATTCAATTTTTTTTATTTTCACGCCAACTGTTTATTTTTTATTTTACTTACATTTACAATTTCCCATTTAAGCGAAGTGCACCAAATTGCGTTAAAAAAATATGTAGTATAAGATTCAATCAGATCGTCGGTACCGCAAGGCAGTTTGCTAGGACCTTCATTATATTCCATGTATACCGCGGACAGGCCAATTTCTAATCTAACATTACTAGCTCCACATTCGCTGATGACATAGCGATACTCGCGTCTTGAGTGTTAGGTATGCAAACGCTACTGTTCAAAATCACCTCAATCGACTAGAGAAATTGGCATGTTTCTGACATATACCGTTCAACCCAACTAAATGCCGGCATATTTTATTCAGAAACAAACGAGTAAGGTGTTCAAACTTGACATTTGATAATTCCACAAGTAAACCCTGTGCGCTACCTCGGGATGCATATGGATAACCGATTAACGTGGCGTGATCGTGTGGAAAATACAAGATCTATAATAAGTAGGGCAAGAGACTGCTATGGCCGTTGTTAGGACGAAAATCAATTCTAAACCTGATGGAAAGCGGAATGTTTATTTATCGGTTATCGCTGCAGTCCATGAGATTTGGATTAGAGCTATATGGAACAACGTGTTGAAGTAACCTTCTCACAATACAGGAATAACAGTCGAAGATTCTACGTATATATGCGCCTTATTTTATATCGAACGACACACATTGCATGAGGACTTAAATGCTCTACACGTAAAAGATGTTTATGCGGAACAGTGTACAAAAGGTCCTTTGAGAAATTTCAGTTTAGCTCGAATCCATTTATACACCGAATGTCTATTGTTGATCTTCCAACGAGATCTAGCAGGCGACTGAAAAGGAAAAAGTGGTGCCGCGATGCACTTCCGATTACTTAAATGCTATTGTACTGTTCTCAGGGGCACTACTACGCATAACCGTTATGTACTGCGAAGAGGGTGGGGGAGATAAATAAGTCACTTTCTTTTTGAAGACATGAATCAGGTAATTCGTTGGAATTGTCAGATTATTTCCTTTTCTTATTCATTCCACTTTCCCCCAACTTTTCCTCTCATTCCTTCTTTTCTTATAATCGCCACTGTTTATGCCAGGCTGCTGTCGGTACAATGAAAGAAAAAATAAATATATATGTATATATATATAGAGAAATTATACTTACAAACTGGAAATGTATAACAAATAGTTCACATAGTTTATTTCTGCCAAATAATTCCAGTCAATGACCTGTCTCGCAAGCAAAAACTGAAATGATATTGCTTAACATTTCCTCGAGTTTTCTGAATGTTTTTTCACGTTCAAATGTACGCGCTATTTCTTCAGTTCAGTTTACGATGCATGTCGTTATAATTTTTTATCTATAGTACTGGTGAGTAATCCTTTTCATATTCACTTTTCATGTTCGAAATTTAAGTAGTCTGAAATAAATTTAAATTGGTTATTATAGACCGATGGTAAATACAACAATATTCGATTAATATCGCATTTATTTTCTGCCTTCATTAATCACCGTATTCCGTTTTGTTTTTTTACACTTACAGTTTAGCATATTAAAGCTGGTCGTTTATGAAACATCGCTTGTTGTCTTGAATGATGGAGTAGAACTAAACAAAGGTATGAAAAAAAGTTACTTTATCATTTTTAAATAATAAATAAGTACTCGAATTGTAATTTTATTTGCGAGTTTATACCTATAAAAAATGACTTTGGCCCAATAATCAAAAACAATACTTTCCGAATCATCGACTAACATTTTCTTCTTAATCATTTTCACTTTTTAAAGAAAGAAATAAAACATGTACTTGTGTACTAATTAATATATAATTCTACATAATAATTATATATGCTGCGTACCATCGGCCATATGTCATAGCGCAATGCTTATATGTTCATTTAAACATTAAAATGTAAAATAAATATTACAATTGCCGAAAAAGGTACAAAAACTATCTATCTTAAGAAATTGGAAACACGCATTTAATTATTACTATACATGGACATATTCACATATAATTTTCACATTAATATATTACACTTCAACCTACAATGTTTACATTTAGTATACGTATACGCTTAACTGCTTAAAGTCATAATTCCCAGTTGTTTTAACCAGCCCATTATCATGATACTCGCAGTTTTTGCAAAACTTACGACCAAGAAAACACATGTTTGAAGAATAGTAGCTTAAAATAAGCGTGCACTTTTGATATTTTTACACATCGATTGACACATAATAATCTCAAGACATCTACTTCCATTAATTTTCAGTTTATTATAGATAGAATCGGAAATGGAAGACTAGACGGAGCAAGCATAATCACTGGTCTCATTAAAATTGTATAAAGAATTAATTTATTGCTAACATTAAGATATAATCTAGGATTAAACAGTGCGTTATATGGAAAATACGGTTTTATTAACTTTAATGCCAACATGTTCAAGAAGCTTATTTTTATGTTAACGTCTATCGTGTACCACACCCAAGCAACGTACTTGATTAGCCCAATCGACAGCGATATTGTTTACATTTAAATTTTTAGGTAATAACGGTCTTCTTCAGGGAAATAAAATAGATTCGGTTTTATTCAGATCAATACATATTTTCTGAAAAATATTACCAAAAAACTATATTAGCCTTTCCGATGACAAGCAAGAACAAAACTTATTCGGCAGAACAGTCACCTCTGAAAGATTTAATCGCAAAATTTCCCATGCCATTGTCATTATGACAGCTATCCGGTTTGGCGCGTGTTGTTTGTCGCCTTTGGCATATTTTCACGATCACCACTATCCATATTCTTTCATTTTCGTTTCTTTTTTTTTACATTTAGCTCCTTTGATTAATACCCGTGCGTTAAATATTACATTTTTTATCATTTTCATTCCCATACTTATTTATTAAAATGCCTGACCAATGAGTCCTTTTTTTTAGTTTTTTCATTTACTTTCTTTAGAGTTTAACTTGAAATACTCGTAATTCATCCTTTTCATTGTTTCTTTCGCTGTTTTTTTTACATTATACATTGTCAAGAATCAGGGATTGTGATACCACCTCTTGACTGACTACAGCGACGAAATTATTTTTACACGTTGCTCTCGAAGCCTGTAGGCATTGCGGTCGGCCGAACAGCCATCGCGGATTATTTTGTACAGCTTGAGAGTGTTGTGTGTGTTAGTTGAGGGATTATGTCGCAAACTAGGTACACTCAACACTGCTTTAGGAGTTAAAATCATAAGCATGCATCCATGTGTATGTATGCACATCGTACTAGTCAGGTATGTGTCTGTATTACGGTCAGGTAGCAGCGAAAATACGTTATCTCCAGTGACAATCTAAGGTGGCTGAGCTGAGATCGTGTTCAGTTAACTTTTATATATTTTTTTACTTCGAATCCATGGATACTTATATTCTTCTATTTGAAAAGGAAAAGTTTTCACACAGTCGTTGAGCATATTTATTTATTCATTTATCTGTTGTTTTTTTTTATATTTAAAAGATGGAATCCCGAATTGGATGTGGGGTCTCAGCTTTCTTCTTGATCAAATGATCACTTTTTTGGCTTCTCCCTCGGGCTTATATGTACTTTTTTTAAAAAAATACGAAATGATTTTTGTAATCTGATCAGTTTCAATTTTTTTTTTTAACATGCGTATACAGAGTACTTCAAACCCTTCCTTCAATCAAAAATAAATATTTCACTTTTAAAAACGAAAAAATACCATCTTATTTTATCTGCTAAAAAACTAAAAGTTAAAAATAAAACCGTATGATAATTTTTTAAATAGTCATATCATATGTGTGCTTTAATCGAAATTTATGTGAATTTCAGATGGCGCTTGGCTGAGCATGTCAATTAGTTTGTATTGGATGCTGGTAAACCAGACTTTACATTACGTTTACAAGGTAATATTTAATTCCACAAGTATTAAACTACGAAGTAATTTTAATCGGTTTATATTATTATGTTGAAGATTTTTTTGATCGAAAAATTTAAAAAGTGAATTACTTTTATAACTGACACTTTTTTTTCTCCATATATTAAACATTCAATCGTTAACATATGTGAGCTTAAAAAGCACAATTTGGATGCAGTTTTTAATCGACTTCTATTTTTCTATGTTAATAAATTTTATGAACCAAATAAAAATATGACAAGTAACTTTGGTTGTCGTTACTAAGACATTATGCACTAACAGAAACAAGTTTAAATGTTACACCGTACGGGATATTTTGGGTCATTTCGGAGCTTCGATCGGTAATAAGGGATAAATAGAAGTTACCGAAGGAAACATCAATGGCACCAAAAACCCATAATAAACCAGCGTCTTGTCGCGAAAAGGAGGCAGTTACAAACTTCAACTTAACGAACTTGGCTTTATCGATCTGAACAATTCTATCATTATACTTCCTAAAGGAGTCGAATTTTTATTGGATTAATGCATTATAACTTTACGGGGTAGAAGAAGCTCCAGTCGATAATCAGTTCTATTGGCTAATCCCAACCCGGTAAGTAAATATTTACGAGGGTTACAAATGTATAGAACTGTGTTACAACAAACATACATATATTTAATATGGATACCTTAACAACGCCTGAAATATATAACGAACGGTGCTTTGTTAGAAAAAAAGAAAAAAAAATAGAAAAATTAATTGAAGGAAGAAAAACATGTAAGAGAGAGAAATTCATAAATGTGGGGTTAACCTGAAATATGGAAGAACATGATGTCAAATATAAAACTGAATAATATTTCAACTTCGGTAAATTTGATCAACTGGTAAAATGTGCGGTTACACGTTGTACAATTCAATTTTGTTAGGAATGGTTTCAAATTTAAGGGAAAAAAACGAAAAAAGAAACAAGAAAAACATGAAACTCAGAAAAAAAATGAAACAGCATAAAAGAAAAGAAACTGCTACAACATCACAAGTGGCAGGGCCGTGCCCAGAATTTTTTATAAATAACAATACATTTTTCACTAATATTCATACTATTAATAATTTACATAAATTAATTACCGTATAAACAATAATAAAAATTACATACGTTATTGATTATATTTGTAATCAAAAATTTTGCATAAAATATTAATGAAGTACCTAAAAATATGCAGCATATTTTTCCTTTTTTTTTTTTTAATGTAAAAACACCTTAAATAAATCATCAATGTTCATTTTAAATTTTTGATTTTTTCAGATTTTTGTGTATTTATAATAATTATTTCAGTTCTAATGAGGGATCCCCCGCCCCATACTCGGTCTTGACAAGTGGCTAGTAAGCAATTGTAATAAATGGCCAGTAAATCACGCCGTATATTATAGGCGTGTAATAGATGTAACGGACTTATAATGAACTCGGCACTGTTTTAAAACTTATAGTTAAAGTTTAAATTAAATCAACACTTTTTATCAGTAAAGAATTTTGTAAATGTCTCAACTTAAATTTTTAATGTAGCAAAATAAATTTATCACTCGATGCAAAATAATTTAACCACAAATAAGTTGCAGCTACCGTAATATTGTTTAGACAGTAGTGTTTCGTTCGAGTAGAACTCGATTCCGATCTTCCGGCCGTGCATTGAAAGTTCAAAAATTGCCATTACCTTGGGTTAAACACAACATACAAACTATTTCAAAGGGGTCTAAAGATCGGATTAGAAAAAAAAAATAAACAAAATAAAAAAATTGTTAAAAATAATAAATGGATCGGTAAGGTTGAAATACATAAGAATTATCACAATTTCCTTAAAATTACAATACAATAATACTCGTATTAAACTGTTATTACTGTTATTTTATAAATAATTTTAATCGGAATGTATTATTTTCATTTAGTCGTTACTTAGCAAAACACCAAAGCTTATAATATTGTATTGTGCCGCGAGAGAAAGACGTGGCGCTCAGTTTGGATATGCAAAGGTTCCGGTTATGCGGCTTTGTAAGATACTGGATAAAGGTCAAAAATATTTAGTACGTATCTTATGTGTTCGGAATTTTTATTTTACCGATAATATTTCAATGTGTTAACAAGAACGTTACCCGTAAAATGGAGCATACAAAATACATGTAAAATGTAGCCGATTTGAATTAAGTAGTTTAAAGAATTAATTAGTTCATTTTAATGTATGGACAGTTACGTAGCCAGAATTCTATTTAGAAGGCTAAGTTAGACTCCACACTGTACAAACTTTTAAACAGCCAGTAAAAGAAAAAAAATAGGATACTTCAAAAAAATAAAATGCATACATAAATAAATAAATATGTATATATATATATATATATACATTATTTACAATGTAATTCTTAGGCTGGCCCCTATTAGATTTTGTAACGAAAAATGTCCTGATTTTATGTAATAAAAGTTAAATTTTAGGATAGGATTTTTGTGATTATGTTATTATATTCATATGAACCAATGTAGAATTACGTTGTAAATTTTGATCACTTTATACAAAGTATAGAAGAGAAATAGACAGAAATGTAAGCAAAAGGGATCAAGAGGCATAGCCCCTTGCAAGGCCAAATTGGCCGAGTAATATATATTTATATGTATATATATATATATATATATATATTAGAACGTAATTCTTAAACCAGCCCTATTAGATTTTGTAACGAAAAATGCCCCAATTCTATGTAACGAAAGTTTTTATTAATTTGTTAGAAGTGATTTAAGTTCGATACCGGTAAGAATGGCGTAAATTTTTAATCATTTTATACAAAGTATAGAAGAGAAAGAGATAAAAATGTAAGCAAGAGGAGTCAAGAAGCAGGGCCCCTTGCGGGGCCAAAATGGCCGAGTTTTATGTATATATATAGATATAAATTCAGCCCTTCGTGCCTCACAAGAACTTTTTTCAAAATCTTTGTTTTACAGCTCGATATACATATATATATAAAAAAGAAAGTCATGTTAGTTACACCACTTATAACTCAAGAACGGCTGGACCGATTTTCATGATCTTTGATTTGTTGTATTTGTCTCCACCCCGAATAGCAGAATAAGAAATTTAAAACTAACTTTATTAAGAAATTTCGTTTTTTTTTTGCTTCTTTTGGCCCCAAAGGGGTTCACACAATTATTTAACCTTAATTTTTGGATTTTATGAATTACATTTCGAATTTCGTTTTTAAAGGGTTATCTGGTGATGAGTTATAAATTTTTTAAGGGTGATTTTCAGGTCGTTCTAAATTCCATATTATGTATTCTAGGCAGCTACTTGCCGTCCAGGGTAATCGCTCAGCTTAAAGTTGTAAATTGTCATATGTAGAAATTTAATTGTAATTTATGATCCATTCTGATAAGTCAAACTATTTCCGAGCTATTGTATAATTGAATAATTTTGTCTTTTATGAACCATCTTATTGGGGTATACTGATTTTTGTTATTAAGGCGAATAATGCCTTGCTGCAATGTGAATTACATTCATTGTAATGTAATTTAAATGCTTTTCATTTTAATTTTTGTACATTTATTGAACTTAATTCATTTTGAGTATTAATTTTATCTTAATAAAAAAATGAATTTAATTCAGCTGATAAGTTATCACAACATTTACTCACCGGGTCAGCTAGTATATATATATTTCAGAATTTGAACTTTTGAATTTTAAAATTTTGAAACTTCCATATTTTTTCTATGTTGTAATGATGAAATGCATAGATTAAAAAAAAAAAACATTCTGAATATTGTAGAGCAGGCTGTAGATTTTTTTCCCCTTTTCTTGACATGCATCTTTATAATAATATATATATATATGTATATATTATAAGCTTACGAAGTATTGTCTTGCAAACAAAATGGAACCCAATTAGAATATTCCAAAAAATCTAGATTCTGCATCTCTTTTTTTTTGTTTCGAAGCAAATTTCCATTAGCACGATCATTGAGCTTAATATCAACCGTCTCCAATTTCCCAGGAAACAATAAGCCGTAGGACAAACGCGTTTTTAAGAGTCAGCCACAAGCAGAATTACACGATGTAGCGAGATAGAATTAAACATAACGTGATATTTCAAAATTGCAACCTTTAAAGAAACCTCAACCGTTTTTTTTCTTCTACAGGTTAAAAATCGTTTTCTGATGTTACCGATATCAATAATGAGAGTAATGCTGTGCGTCTACAATGTGGTCATTATTTGTCACATGAACAATTATACTGAAGAAAATTCGGATTCAATCTTCTGTCTATTCGCGCAAGCAATAATCTGTAAGTTTTGATTTGATATTTTATAAACCAGTTCTGCGCATGTCTCAAAAACAAAAATCGAACGCAACCTAAACCAACTGAAAATAATAGACATATCAATAAAAGTACATTATAAAGGTCTGACAGTGTGCTGAATTCAATTCTTTTTGATGACAGAAATATAAGTTAATAAAATTAAAATGCTATAGGAAAATTTTGCGGTTAGCCAACGACTAAATTGTTCGGTGTCATAAAATAACGAACTAGAGAAAACAAAAAAAAAAAAAAGAAGAAAAAAATGGTAAGTTTGCACTTCCGCTGAATAATTTATCGCAAAATAAGCGTTTTAAAATACATCCATTTTACAGCTTATTGAATGTAATGTGTGTTTGAAGTATTAAAATAGAGTCTTAGATTTTTTTTTGTATTAAAATAATCACGTTACTTCTGTCGGTCTCAAAAATATTCGAAACAACCACATCAACCATGAGTAATATCAGAAGATGCGTATCGCGTTCATCAGTTTGCAATGTTGAACAGCTTCGCCGGTTTTTGGTAAACTGAGTTTTGTGATTGCAGATGTCCATTAAATGATTCGGATCTTGTCGTTCACAGAGTTTTTATATAATATTAACCCGGATTTCACATATTTTACATATTACGCAACTGTTAAAAATAATCGTTACTTCTTAGCTTTATAGTAAACTTTACGTGCTCAAACAAATTTTTATTTTCTATTAATCTCTTTATATTTCTGGTCTAGCTATCAAATAGAAATAAATTTCGATTAGAATCCATCACATGAAACGAATAATTGTAGCCGAACAAAAACGTACGGGATAAATGGATAATAGAGCAAAGTAATAAATGCGCATATGGATATATATACGGACAAAAGTACATTCATCTAAATATAAAGAAAAGGCGGCAGTATATTTCTTCTGATGTGTGCAGCAAATTTAATAATGCAATTCTATCCTGTACACGTATATTTTTTTTTCTTTTTTTATCTATCATACCATCCAAAATGCTGTTTTTAGCTGACAAGGCTATTACTGCACGGAGATGTGCGATCAGTATTTAGAGGTGATTAATTAATTTGGTTGTTTCAATAAATTGAAAGACAGATGCCGTTGCTGTCGATGAATTAGCAGGGGTACTATTGACGTTATCGGTGCTGTCCCATGAGACCCGGTGATCTGAAAAGGCTGGGCCTATGCATAGTATGCGCGATATAATAGAGGCGCTGCTTTGTAAGTAGAAAAGAATGTAGGGAGCAAAGCTTCTAGGAATATAAAGCCGTGGGACAGAGTTATATGTTCTGTTCGTAGCCAACTCAGAGCGCAAAACTTTACACGTGACACGTTTCCCACTAACCACCACGACTCAGTTAGGGCTTTAATGGATCTTACAAGGAAAGTACACGAGATTTCAGACGCCGATTTTGATGAAATTTTGATATGTTGTAGAGTATAAAAAAATATTAGACTTTATCGGTCCATATACAGTTTAAAGGGGTGAAAACAACCCCTCCTAAAGATCACCCCCGAAAATCGTTTTTCCTAAATATCTCATCTTCAAATTAAAGTTAGTTTTAAATTTCTTATTCTGTTATTCGGGGTGGAGACAAATACAACAAATCAAAGATCATAAAAATCGGTCCAACCGTTCTTGAGTTATAAATGGTGTAACCAACCCGACTTTGTTTTATACTCGTATGTATATATAGATAGAAGACCCGGCCACGCGTTGCTACGGCTCAGTTGTAATACGTTGAATTAATATTATACTAATCCATTCAATATAGTCAAACTAATGTTTATTAATAAAGATAAAAACGTTTTATCCAATCTAAAAACACACAGGATTGAGCCTTCGAATTCACTTTCCGGATGGTTGCAAAATGTTTTCAATGACACTCCACACGTTGATTTTTATGAATATATTTCTATGTGTTTTTTACGGGCATTTAGCAGACAAAGTGATAGACATCTTTTTATATATAGCCTTTTTACAACATTTTCAAATATTTTTTTTTTGCTAAGATAAATAATAAATCGCAATATTTTTACAACTGAAATATAAAATTGACATTCACCGCACAAATGTGAGAATATATTCATGCAATATTACCAAAAGTTGCGAAAATACCGAACACACTTTAAAAACTAATACACATGGACAATATGCGAGTAACGGATGGGCAGATGAAGCACATTTACCGAAACGAATCAAATAAAAAAAGAGTGGTTAAGCGAGGCGAAGTTTTGACGAAATAAGTTTCGGAGGTGAAGTTTTTATCAAGTCAGTACAACGGTAAACAGAAGAACTCAATTTTTCTCGTTTATAAGTTCTTTGGCGGTAATTAATTCCCATTTGACTGAAGAAAAAAACTGGAGAATTTCATCAATCTTTATGGGAAGCAATTTCCAGTCGGTTCTCCGCAATTCTTTTCATTTTCCAGTACCGGTTTGGGCCTGTATCCTGCAATAATGCGGTGATGAAAGTGTTTCGCAGTCTGCCCCGTCCTCTCTTCCCTTGAATTTGTCCTTCTATTACTTTGCGTAATAGACCACCATGTCTGAGTACGTGCCCCATCCAGGTTAATCGTCTCTTCTTTATCAGATGTAACAATGTCCGTTTTTCGTCGATTTTATGGAGAACTTCTTCGTTTGTAACTTTTTCAGTCCAATTTATTCTTTGCAATTTCCTCCAACATCACATTTCAAAAGACTGCAATTTTTTGAAACTCCTTTGATTTACGGTCCACGTTTCAGCACAGTACAGTGCTATAGGCTACATACGCAACTTTTAGTGGTACTGACTTTTGACGTAATATGTTTTGTTTTTCCTGTCACGTTAGCTTAGCTAGTCTAATTGTTGAGTTTATATTCCTATATCGCAATATAGGTCCACCGTTATTATCCAAGATATTTGAATCTTTGTACTTGTTAAATTTTCGGACCGCTTATTTCTAGTTGGAAACTATGAAGTTGTTTACCAATCATCGTGATTTTTGTTTTATGAAATGTTTATTTCTAAACCAAACTGGTTTTCTGTATGATTTAAGATCTCTGTACCATTCTATGCAATACTTTCGGAGACTGCAATTATAGCCTGATCATCTACAAATTTTATCGTTCGCAGTCTTTAAATAAAGAAGTACGTCAGGGATGTTTGTCGTCTCCATTCCTTTTTAACGTATATGCAGAACTTACGCTTAAATAAACTCTAGTAGAAATCACATATAGAATTATCATAGGAGGAGAATGAGTGATAATATTAGAAGAAAAAAAAAAAATAAAACAAAAAAAGTAACCATAAGGAATCAAATTTTTCACGAATGGGGACACCAACTTCGCGTGCTATATCTGTCGGTGAAATATGTGAAACAGAAATGTTCAGATTAATATAAATATCAAACCCATTATCACGTACTCGCAATTCAAAATACTTCGTAAATAAGTAAAACAAAAAACCTCCTTTAGATCTTTATCGATTCGGCTATAAATCATTATCACACAGTGATAAAAGAAAAAGAAAAAAAGTATTTTACATCACCGAAATTTTAAAAGAAAACAAGAGGAACTTATATCGGCAATTCACTTTTGAGAGACGATACTAATTTTGGACAGCCGACAAAACGAAGCTTTTAAGAGACAACTAAAATAAGATGTTCACATCGGCAATCAACTTTTAAATTTAAATAATCATCAAACACGCCGATTTTCTGAACAACTATGATTAGTGAAATACTTTACGTCCTATTAAATAATATTCGGTTATAATTTTATACAGCTCCCACCGTACAGAATTAATAATTTTTTTAACTATGCAATTTGTACGGTATGAAAAGACGCACTTTTCACGCTGAAAGAGTTAAATTACCTCGAATTATCTAGCAAAATCTTATATTTGTAATATCTAGACACACGGCAGCGTGTTAAGCCAAGTTCAAGCCGAAAAAAAGGAACTGGCGACGACGCGTTATATTACATGAACCATTTAAAGCCACTTTTAACCCTTTAATAACTCAAAACCTATTTAACATAAACACGTGAAATTTGGTTTATTTATTAAAACCCCTTAAATTAACCAGAACTCCAAATTTCATAAATACAACTCAAACGGTTATTGAGATATTAACGTCTAAAAATCGGAATTTTTATCACTGACTGACATATAGATCAAAGACCTAACCTACTTCCAGGTGACCTAGAAAGTTGAAATTTGACGTCCAGCTGGGTAATTGTGTGTGCATACAAAGGAAAAAATCAGAAAACAATGAATTTTTACGATTTGAAATATTTTCCAAGCAATCGGTTTTTATCAACAGCTAACGCAGACTTTAAGGTTTTGTATGCGTTTTTATAATAAAATTCCAATCGAGATACTTGACCTACCGGAAAAGAAAATTTAAAATTGCTGTAAAGCATGCTTGACAACGCTTATTATAAAATAATAGAAGACTATCTTAATAACACATATTATGGAGCAATGCGATTCCAGCACAGCGCAGGAAATGAATATGATATTGTATACTGATTTTTACACACTTCTAAAAAAAAAAAGGGATGAAAATAACATGACATATTTGTAGTGCCCTGTGTGTTGCAGTAAGGGTTTCTTGCCACTTCTTCCTCTCTCCCATCAAAAACATAAATGTAAAAATGGGAGCCAAGTTCAATATTAAGAATATGTGTGGTTGCTGACTTGGCCGACAACAAAATTATTGAGATCTAAATGGGTGCCAAGTTCCGTAGATAATCCTAAAATTTATTTATAAGAACATTTCTAAAATAAATTTAAAACACAGTTTCTTGTTTTTTTCTACTACAACAATGTTTTTGCTATTTAAAAATATAACTTTTTAAATTTGAACAGTCGAATTATTTACACAAAGCAGATAATTTATGATAAATTCTAACGATTTTACTTGGCGAGTTTTCACACTTATCTTCATGTTATACGCAAGTTAATGGTTTTTTTATTGTAAGGTTAACATATCTTACTCTTCTAAAAATTTGGTTTGCTGGTAAAAACTCGCCAAGTAAAATCGTTAGAATTTATCCTAAATTATCTGCTTTGTGTAAATAATTCGACTGTTCAAATTTAAAAAGTTATATTTTTAAATAGCAAACATTGTTGTCTATGAAAAATACAAAAAAATGTTTTTATAGCCCTTTTTTTTTTTTAATTTATTTTAGAATATTGTACGTTCTTATAAATAAATTTCAGGATTATCTACAAAACTTGGCACCCATTTATATCTCAGTTCTTTTGTCGGCCAAGTCGACAACCACGCATATTCTTAATATTGAACTTGGCTCCCATTTTTACATTTATGTTTTCGATAGGATTCTAAATTACTATATATGTTGTGAATAGTAGCACTACTTATTGAATTTGTAATTATCAAATAAATACATAATCAAACAAAATAATATATCAAGGCGATTTTGGCAATTTTGTCGGCCAGCTTAACAATTTTTTTTTTTTAATCCGTCTTTAGAAACTGAACCATTTACTACCAAACTTTTTGAAAAATTGACTACCAATGGCCCCCAAACGATTCTTAATTCTTTTGCAATGTTTACTTTAAATTACCAGGAATTTGTCGGCCGACTTTCACACAGCCGAGTTTTTGCTGTCGAACAGTAAAAGTACTTCTACATTCGGGTGACCGAAATTTTGTTTTTAAATCGTAATTGTTCGCAATTGCTTAAAATTAATTTTGTTCGTTTTGTGTTGCAGGTGTTGAAGCATACCTTTTGTGCGACATATACAAGCGGTATGCGGTGGCTATGATAAAAATAGACGACAAGCACAAACCGAACGGTTTACTGAAGAAGCTCAGATTTTTGCCCGACATCGATCGAGAAATAGACGAACAACCGCTGAAATTGGTGAACTTGGACGACTTGATAAAAAATTTAACGGAAAAAGCCACTCTGTTGAAGGCTATAAATTCAGCCTCCGCTGTGGAGAACGACGATAACCGTTCCACGTCCGCAGCATGCGAAAAGACACCGCTGTTAGAAAACGAACAATCTGAATCGGCTAAACCGAGACCGGTAAGAAGTGCGACGACAAGCGCCACATCAGCCGCGATAAACGTTTCACCGTCTCAAACTGCTGTCAGCGGTGGTAGTTCTGGAGCTGGTTGCAGCGCTGGTGGACCTCCTCCGCTGGATGAACCTCATTGTCCGTACGGATACTATGGACAGCCGGCTTTATCGTTTGAACAACCGCCGGTATATATGGCACCGGTGTTTGTCGATCTGGGCAATGTCGCTCCGAGCGGATTTTCCACATCCCCACCGTCACAGTTTAGTACCATCGGTGACCAGTCGCAACCACATCCGCAGCACGGAACCGCCGGCTATTACATTTATTCGTCGCCGATGACCACCTATTCGCCGCAGTATTTCATACCGGCGGCCGGGCAAGGGCAAGGGCCGAATATAGATGTAATGGGCGTGCCGCCGGCTTACACGCCAAGATAAGAAAAAAACAAAAAAGCAATGAGACCCCTGAAATAGAGCCGTGAAACAGGAACAATTTACTTTTTTGTAGACGCTGCAGCAGGTTCCTAATTGCCCATCGGTATTTTTTTCTGACCAATCGAAATTGTTTAATGAATTTATCGAACTATATCCGGTTGCTTATAATTACAAAATTTGATTTCGAACATATTTTGAAGAATTTCCCGGTCCTTTTTATAGGCGAACGTGGGCACACCCGAATTGCGCACCGACCCGAAATAGCCCGCTCGCTGAGAACTCGAATTGCGCATCGCTTTAAAAAAAAAAAACTCCGGATTTTATAAAATCGACGAAGGAATATAAAATCAGTTAAAGTGTCGTTCTTTCACTGACTTCCAAAATGTCTTATCATATCTCGATGGGGAACGCTTTTGCTATTTGAAATAACATTTCGGTTGCTTAGAAAGAACCACCTTAAGGGTTTGCGAAAAATAGGCTATCATCATCCCGTTAGCAGTACGGTTCTTATTCTAAATATTTTTAACAACCTCTAGCGAACATACACATATTTAAAGAAATGTTGCATAAAATAGAATAATTTTTTGCGCGAACAGTATATATATAAAATAGAGTGTAAATTACAATAATTTCTAACTGAATATGTAGAATTTACAGTGCACGGCATATTATCATTAAGCTTGTGTTTCACATTAATACAAAATACTTTCGTATATTAGCTGATTAATTTATATAAAATACAAATGTGATGACCGTATGAAATTTTCGAGTTCGACAAATTAAGCATCTATTATTATAATAACATAAAAGATCATAAATGTAAATAAACCGTTAGGTGTATGTTAAATTACTGAAAGTTAAGCTAAGTAGCAAATTGCAAAAGCCAGAATCAATTTTTAATGATTAAAAAATAAATGAGAACATAAATATATCACAGTTATTTATCAAAACTATATATATAATATTTGTTTCATTAAACGAAAAATGAAACTAGAAGTTTGAACAATTAGTATATATTTTTTAACCGACTTCAAAAAAGGAGGAGGTATTCAATTCGACTGTTTTTTTTTTTTATGTGTGTTACCACAGAACTTTCTTCTAGATGAACCGATTTTGATGATTCTTCTTTTATTTGAAAGGTGGTGTTTGTCATATGGTCCCATTTAAATTTGATCAAGGTCCGACCGGTAGTTTTTAAGTTATCCTTAATAATGCGGGAGATTGAAGCTTTTTGGATGCTTTTCATTCATGATTGTTTTCACCGTCGGATTAGATTTTTGACTTAAAATACTATAAATTTGCCAAATTACCATGGAAATGTAGCTTTTGGTGTTTTTACCGTGGAAATAAATGTTTTAATTTAATTGAATAAAAATGCACTAAAAAGTAAAAAATAAAATGCTTTTTTACAAAAAATAAATACCGACTTCAAGGTTTATTATAAAAATTTAAAAATGCACTAAAAAGTAAAAAATAATTACTCCCGATAAAAAATATATATCAGAGTGATATAACTTAAGTGGTGATATCGTAATTCTTATACAACATTAATTTTTTGGAGTTGGCATCAAATTCATATTAAAAGAATAATTAAAAACTGCGTTAAATGTTGATTAAATTGTTCCTAACATGAATTTAATTCCAACTCCAAAAAGTTAATGTTGTATAAGAATTACGATATCACCACTTAAGTTATATCACTCTGATATATATTTTTTATCGGGAGTAATTATTTTTTACTTTTTAGTGCATTTTTAAATTTTTATAATCAACCTTCAAGTGTCGGTATTTATTTTTTGTAAAAAAGCATTTTATAAAATAAACCTAGCGTATTCTGAAATATTTTTTAATAAACCGTCATCATTATAGAGGAAATATTTTGTAATAGATAAATTGGTGTTATTGTTTTCGTTGGCGGATTTTAAATATCATTTTTTAAGTATACGATGATGCGCAAAAATGTTGAAATTGAACATTCAAATGTTATAAAGCGGCCATCAGTTTTGGAATCACCGAGTCCAACAGTGATTATGGTCCCCCCGGTGCTGTTTTCGTTCGCTTTTTTTTATATTTCATACCAGCAAACTTCCGGTGCGCAATTCGAGTGTTTAGATTACTAGACCTTTTTTAACCATCGGCCCAGGTAAACAACGGTGCGCTATTCGAGTGTCACCGCGAAAGTTACTAAAAATTCCTTTAAAGAAAAATGCTTATTTGGCGGCCACATTGCCCCGATGGTTAAAATTTGCCGAAAAATTACACTGAATTTAGAATGATATTTTAAAAGCGAGCTCTTGCGATTACAAACGCGCAGGAAAAATTTCGATGACCGAATAATCGTATTTTTTAAAGAAATTAAGAAATCGATAATAGGAGGCGGAGTAAAGTCGATTATCGCAAATAACGGAAATCGCTGATTTTAACAAAGTATAACGAATCAACAATTACGAGAAGTTAGAAGTTCGCGAAAAAAAAGGGGTAAAACAATAAAACACAAAACAAAAAGAAACTTGGCTGGTTTCGGAAAAGAGTAACCGTTGTATGAAAAAAGTTATTCCGCTTTAGAAATCCATCGGTATTTCGCAACTTCGTAACGTCGTGGAAAATATATATACTCGCTATTTTTAATTAATAAAATCCGTCAAACTTATCTGACTTATAAAACGGTTATACTTTCAGAATCACCATGATAGCAAATAAAAATACTTACACTTTTAAAGGATTGTTTAACAACATTTAATTGGCATTGGGAAAGATCCAAATGTAATTTTTACATGTGGACGGAAAAGCGTCATTCGAAAAATATCGGATAATTCAAACAAAGTGTACTATTTCACTCATCTTTTAATGTTCGGCTTCGCAAAGTTACCGAAAGTTTGAAACAACATACACCAAATATCTATTCTGACATGTACATATTATCTTTTCTTACCGAATAACTTTTAAAAAGAAGCCTCCCGCCGAATTTGTATTAATATCGAAATAGTAATCATCGGAAATGAAAGTGGCATTTTTGGAATTTTTTCAACACTGGGGAGGAGGGCCTTCCTGCGCACACCTTAAATACCGCCTATGCTCGAAACTGTACAATAGTCAAAGGTTAGAGGGTGTCGGATTCTACTTTACTTACCTAAAATCGAGAAAATTGTTTAAATCAAATTATGGAGAGACTACTAAAATGTGGAACTATAACCGGCGGTAGTTCAAAAAGGATTTTCTATTGGTCAAAATATCGCTGGCAGTTAGGAGCGTGCAATATGAAGCGTCAGTTAACTGTGCTAACAGTTTTCTTTCTATTTTTACCGCTACCGATATAGTTGTATTCTTCCGTGCTTTTTCAAGACATACGCGTAATTTTTATGAATATCGAGCACGCTTAAAACCAATTCTACCAACACTATGTATAATACGTGTTTAAGTTTTAAATACAAGTTTACTCTATTTCCTCTTATTGCCGCAATTACCAGGGTTACTGCTGTTAGGAGGCTTCAGGCGTTGTCACTCTCTCTCTCTCTCTCTCTCTCTCTCGATACAATGTTACATGTAAAGTACGTTAAAATACGACTAACCCAAAAATAAAACAGACGATAATTAAATTAGAAAGCTATTTAATCGTAATCGAAATAGGTCAAACATTAATTTGCTGTGTTCACAGACTCCTGAATGAGAAAGTAATATGATTAAAAATACACACACTTTCCCGCCACTTATCAATATACTTTAAATATGAAATGCGCGCTACTCAAATGGTAGACTGTGATAAATTAAAACTAAAAATTACTTCAGAACTCTCGATAATATCTGAAATGATAAAGAATTAATTCAAACAAAAATTCAGAAATTTTGTACAAACTTAATTAGATTTATAACTGATTCTGAAGAAATTAAAACAATTAATCGTAATGAGCGGTGGTGCACCGCGCGTACAAAAAACGATATAATTATTTGAAACACTGTGTAATCAGGGCTATATTGTGAACCCTTACAAAAAAGAATTTAAAATTAAAATAACACATGAACAATCAAAAGAGTATGGAAAAAATTTATACCGGAAACAAGTATTTGGGGAAAACCTTGCAAAATTATTGCGGATAAGCGTTTCAAAGCTTAGCATTCTCCCATTAAAAGACTAAAGATTATGTCGAAATCAAATCTAATTACAAAAACAGTTTTTCCCGATGCCGATGATAATACTGATAAGTATGAACCAAAAACGGCCTTAGTTTGCGACTTTAAGATAGATAATAAAATTTTGGACAAAAAAATCAATAAATTTAGAATAAAAAAGTTAATAGGCTAGCCCCTGACAAATTAATAAAGTTTTTTGTTTTTTAATTTATAACATAAATCCGAAGCAGCTGCTGCTAAAAATATATCTGGCTTACAACGATTATTTAATGTTTTTTGAAGTTTGTAACGATGATAAACTTGTACTATTTAATAAATTTGGGAAGAACCATAACGACCCAGAAACCGACAGACCAATAACTCGGTTCTTCAAAAAATAATAATTTACTATTTAAACTGTGAAATTGAAATTGATCATGAAAATCAATTTGCCTATAGAAAGGGACGCTCAACTAAAAAAGCAGCGGTAACAATATCTATAAATATCTTAGAAGAGTTTAAAACAAACTACGATTATGCCCTATTACTCAGTCGGTAATGATCTCGAAGTCTAACTAATACCACTAATTGCTGCTTATTTTAAAAATAAAACTATAAATTATATTGCTTAAGAAAATTATCGCTTACAAAACTGAATGCCGCCTTGGGCCTATTTTTATTTTCTTCTCCAAAATAAATAAAATCTTAACCGCATATTAAAGCTGAAAGTTACGCTGATGATGCCGTTTTTGCTATAGCATTAAATACGGTAGATCACCTTCAAATCACAAATATATAAATGCGTTATAAGGGGAGGTAGGATCCCTTAGTTTGAAATTCAATGAATTTAAAACCATTAGTCTATTAATTAGGGCTTATAATTCGGTTATTTTATTTGGGGGGGTAGGGGTGGATTTACACCAAATCGGAAACTGGAGTTTTCCTAGAAATCGAAAGTCAATTTTTTTTTATTCATTCAAACGTAAGGTGATTATTGACCATGTATTGTCAAAAAATAACTTTTCCATTCGTATTTTACCACTGAAAAGGATTGCATCTTTTTTAGGAGTATCTACAATAAATATTTAATTGCGTTGTTTATGACGAAATCAAAAGGATGTAACCATTTAACATAAATTTGATTTTTTGTTTCTTGTATCACTTGTTTCCTGGAACTCGTTACAAATAATACTCGATATTAAATTATATTTTGCCGACTCTCGTCTCGGCAGATCGTCTGCTGTAAATTAATTTGCTAATCCGAATGAAGTTCCTTTCGCCCAATAACCGAAAATAATTGTAATCCGACCAACATGTATAAATAAATATATTCAAAACTAATTTCCATAACTTACATGTATTATTCGATAAATGTATTCAATCTGATGATCGTAAGCAGGAACGCAATTATGAAAACAATATCGGTGTAATTTTTAAGCAGCAAAAATGTTATACACTTTATATATTTACTTATTATTATATTCTTCTCCATTCTAGACAATTAATTATCACACATATATATATATATATATTTCTTTTTAAATAACATTAAACTAACGGAAGTAGTAATAGTAAACATTAGAATATGACGAATTCAGTAGCATAATGAATAAAAAAAGACAGTAATAATAATCAGATTCACATCGTACGAAGAAAAAAACCAGAAATAATAATAATCCAATTATTCGATACACACAGCCTCTCAGTTGATAAATGAAGCAGTCTGCAATCGGAGTAACCCTGAACTATTTCCCTGTCGATCAACACGATTCGCGGAGTAATTCTCCTTAATGCTAAGAATGTGTACAATTACAGTATTTAAAATTCTTATCTACTGCCAAACCAATATATTAAAAAACAGATTGCGATTGCCGGAATTATAAACTGCCAATTTCAGCGATATTTCGCTCAGTTACACCGTTTATAAATCCTAATTCCAGAAAGGCGAAATAAAACATCAATAACATTGTATAAATAGTTATAAAGCGGAACTTGTATGCAAACGAATCTGTTGGAAGTTCCACAGTTTGTCCTTAGCAACAATGTTGGCTGCAAGATTATTCGACGATACACAATGTGAAGAATTATTTAATGCTTAAAAAGAGAACACCGACGAACGTAAGTCAAACCGATAGCAGTCGAATCATCCTCTTTAATGTAGCATTCAGTTTTTACTGTCTGGCAGGGTAGTACGTCGATGAGAGGAATTTTGAGTCATCTTTTCGAAAAGAGATAAAAACGTTTGGTGTCAGCGAGAAAAAGTCGCTAACGGTCAAAACCTTATTCATTGGCACTGGCATCAATTCGGACCCAGGTCAACAGGCAGTGAGAAATTACGTTCGTGTTAAATTTTTCATAAATATTATTTTATTGAAAAACAAGTTTTCCAGGTTATGATGTTACCTTTCTATTCTTTTTATGTTAATTTTAAATAAACAATAATTCTAAACGCTAAATTTCGTGTTGTGTATTTTCATTTTTTTCCCTCCATTTACTGTTCTGCTATATTTAAAAAGGAAATTTTATTGTATATTTAAAATAATGCTCAATTTATTTATTTTTATACTTAATTGAAAACCCCGACTAAAAACGGGTAAATCGAATTTTCACTGTATGAAAAACCAAAACGGTTTTTGAAATTTTATCAGGTTTTTACATGCCCTACTACTAATTACTCGAAATCCTAAGAGAAGTCTTTGAACATAAAATTAAACAGGGAATTAAAATACAAACGAATTAAAATTTTAAAAAATATTTTATATATCTCGATGTAATTAAAAATTTAAATTTTAGTAAACATTTAGAATATTTATAATAAAATTACTACAAGATATAATTACATTTTGGTCCTTTATGGAAACAGCTACAGATATAATTTTAGAAAGAGAGTTATATTGTATAAAGGAGCATTTGAATCATCTATTGATTTGCTTATCTTAAAATTATAAAGAACACTCAAACAACTAAACTATTAAGACTGGAAAAATACTGCTAGGAGTGATCTCTGTGCATAGGACAGTATCGTATATACCAGTATAGTGTATCGTCCTATTGACCTTAAGAAAGAAGAGCAAATCAAGATAAAAAAAGTCGAAAAACTTTAGAAACTGAAATATTAAAAACATGATCTTTAAAGAGAAAGAACAAATCTTGGCGAAATGGCAAAAACTGAATGAAAAAGCAACACAACTGGTAGGATCATTTCTTCCCAAAATATGCAAGCTAGAATCAGAATGAAAAACTTTCAAAGCAACTTCGTTATCAGCCGGCTTATTAGCGAACACGGTAACTTCTGCAATTATTAAACGAAATTCAAAATTATTGACAGCCCCATGTATACAGAATGCCCAGATAAAAACAAAAAAGATACTGCGATCCATACGATGTTCGAATGCGCCAAATGAGGAGGTTACGGGAGAAAGTTTGAAATAAGAAATGAAAAAAATAAAAACCTTACATGTCTTTTTTTTTTCGTTATATGGGCTCGGTGTTAACACTGACCCAACTACATGGACTTAGATCACCTACTCAAATTCTGAGGCGGTCGGAGATTGAAAGTATAAAGGAAAGAAGGAGGGGAATAACGGCTGGAGATGGGAAGGAAAGGATAAAAAAGGAAGCATTGAAAGGGGTAGGAAGATCCAACGCCAAAAGTTCGGCGTAGAGATGAGAGCACTCAGGAAAAAGAGCAGGGCATTCAAAAAGGATATGGTTGAGGTCGCATATAAAGGGAGGATCAGTAGAGTGGAGAGGGCAAAAGGGAGAAGGTGAAAGAGAAAAAGAAAAACGAGAAAAGGGAAGGAGCGAATGACCAAGTCTCAGTCTGATTAAAGAAACAATAGCCGAGCGCCGAGAAAAGGGGAGAAATTGGTATCAAGTGAATTGGGAGTAGGCTGTTGTAGGAGGAGGTAGAAGGAGGAGCGACTAGCAAAAAAGGAAGGGAAGATGTCAGCCCATAGTCTGTTATGGAGACTTGCGGAGAGGAAAAGGATGTCTGAGGCAGGAAAATGCGGAAGGAATGGACCATTGAGAGACGCCGAGCGAGCTAGGAAGTCAGCTGCTTCGTTGCCCACAACGCCAGAGTGGCCAGGAACCCATAAAAAGTCAATAAGGATAGAACGCGCTAAGCGCAAATTGGAGATAGAGGCACGAACAGAAAGAATGATATCATTAGTCAAGTGAGAAGGAGGGGAAGAGATAGCTTGCAGAACGGATTTGGAATCAGTAATAATGAGAAATTTACAGATCCCTCCCGAAGAGGAAATAAAGGAGACAGCACGGAAAATGGAGACCGCTTCAGCAGAAAAAATGGAACAAAAGGAAGAAAGTTTGGAGGATTCCGAGTGATTAAGCGAGGGGGCCATAAAAGCACCGCCCACCCCGCAATCATTTTTGGAACCATCAGTGAAAATTTTTACATGACCGGGAAATGAAGAATTTAATATGTGGACATATTCACTGACCACTGTGCTCTGAGGAGTGGAGTTAGCACGAAGAGGAAGAGAGGAGAATGATATGGGAAGACATGTACTATTGAAATCAAAAGAAAAGTAGGGAAGCTTATTGCGGGAAAAGACATAAGGAGAAAACTTAGAGACCCGAGCAGCTATGTGCGCAAGAACCGGGATTTTGTGAGGAACGAAGCGCCAGTGGTCATTGATATACAGATAGGAACAAATAAGTTTAGATGAAGAGATCGGGAGGCGTTTAATTAGAAAACGGTAACCAAGCAGAGATCTGCGGATAAACAGGGGTTTAATGTTAAATTCGGACAAAATTTTAGGGTCCCAATGCAGAGCCGAAGACAGGAGTTTTGGATTCTATCAAGTTTGCGCAGGAGAGCGTTTGAGGCATTGCCGTATAAGAAGGAACAGTAGTCCAGTTTGGAACGAATGATGGATTTGTAGAGAATTAGGAGAATATATCGATCACCGCCCCACTTGAGAGGACATAAGGCTTTCGGGAGATTCAGTCTTTTAAGACAAGATATATAAACGTACTCGATATGTTCTTGGAAAGAGAGTCAACTATTTAGGAAAAGACCAAGATAGCATACGGAATTAACAATAGGAATAGGATAGTTGGAGGAGATGATGTTTACTAGAGCACGATTATATGGGCGGAGGGAGAAAATAATAGAAGAAGACTGGGAAGGAGAAAGAGAAAGAAAAGCACTTTAATGGCTGATCAATTACTCAATGTTGATACACTTAAAGGCAGTACTAAATCTAGCACTAAATAAAAGTAATTACTTTGATACATACTGTAGTAAAAACTTGAGTTAATTTGATCTAAATTATTATAACTTCCGAGGTATATTCGTACTGATAACTGAAGATTCTTATATAATTAAATTTAAAAAAAAAAATCATTTTAAAAATAACTCGAAGAGTAGAAAGATGCACATGCCGAAAGCACCGGAAACATCAATAAATGCGGTCGAGCAGTTTATTGATGAAAGATTTGTATATACGCGCCATAAAAAGACTGGCACATTCGGCAGGACCTAAACCTGGACAAAAACCGAACAAATTGAAAGAGAAAATATTGTTGTGTTCAAGCTACCAAACCAAGCGCCTGTTAAGCATACAGTTTCCTGAAGCACGAAGCTAAGGAAATAGGTCGAAGGGAAGAGTCCTTTTTGGGAATAGGAATAACAACAATGAGAGAGTTTCAAGAAAAAGAAGTAACAACTATGCTAGGAAAAATAGAATTGAAAATGTTAACATTATATCGAGATGAATCGGGTAAATTTTTGAGAACACAGAAAGTAATGCCATCCAGAGCCGCAGTGGAGCTATATGATTTTTGTGGAGTAGATTTTAATTCGTTCACAGTGAACTCGGAAGTATAAAGGATACAATTCATTATAGTTGAGCGCATACGCTGAAGCGACAGAATCAATGAAAGATAACAGACTAAATACGAGTAGCGGTATTGTAAATTGTAAATTCGCCTCTGAATTTTCGAGCACATTAACTATCTTCACAAGTGTCAGGTAAATAAAAGACTACGTCTCTTTAAATCGATTCCATCATCGAGGTTCGGAGGAGATCCTAGTACCTTAATTGTCCTTTATAGAACTATAGTTCGTTCCAAACTAGATTATTGTTAGTTTATCTATGGTAACTCCTCCATATCTCTCCTTTGTAAACTGGACCGGGTCCAGAATTGCTTCCTTCGTTTATATCTAGGAGCCCTTAAATCAACTCCCATTCCAGCAATACATGGTGAATGTAATGTTCTCCCTTTTACTAATTCGTAGATATTACTTGGGTTATCGCTTCCTTTTAAAGCGTCTTCCAATTTCTTCTTCAAAACTTATTTCATCCTACTTGTCCGTACTTCCTTCCAAAAAAAAAATCCCCTTCTTTCCCATATCTCAAATCGACTTGCCAAATTTCTTCCACGAATTATAACCTACAACAAACTTCCCTACATTACCTTTCATTTTACAGATTTTCTCTTTCCTCCTAATTTACCTTTGTTGTCCCCTTACTCTAAATCCCTTCCACAACCTAATCAACATTTCTCCTTAATACTATTAACTCTCTATTTCCTTTTCATTCTCTTCTTTATACTGACGGATCGAAGGGTCCTCACGGCGTTGAAGCATCCTTCCTATATTCTGTTCACAACTACTTTGAAAGTTATAGCCTTCCTCCAATCTGCTCTATTTTCTTTGCAGAGTCTGTTGCGATATTAAGAGCCATTCTTTACATATCCTTAGTGTAATAAATTTCTAATCATCTCTGATGCTAAAATTGTTCTACAAATTATCTCATCCGTTTCTCCTTATCCTTCTTGTGATCCTATCATTCTTCGCATTCGTTCGATTATCCGTAACCTTTTCCAAACTTACCACATCCAGATTAGAGTTCCTTCGGATTCCAGGCCACGTTGGTATAGAAGGAATTGAAAAAGTTGATCGGTTGTCTCGAGGTGCAGCTGTTAATGGACTCCCCGTTAATAAGTTCACTGCAATTAATTTACCTACATTTTCCAAAAAAGTTCATTATAAGTTTTGGTCAGACTCATGCCCTTCCTTTTTTTTCTAAACAATTTTCTTTTTATCTTTCTATTCAGCCGTATTTTCCAGGTAATCCTTGGTTTCATAAATTTCCGTCTTTGCAGCGCTATTTTATTTCTCTTTATGTCGGTTGCGTTTCGATCATAGTTTGCTTCCTTCATCTCGCTACCGAGTTTCACTTTCAGACTCTTCTTACTGTCCGCTACATCCTCCCAATGATATCCACCAATATAATTCTAACCGCATTCTTATCGAATGTTCCATTCTGTCGTCTGAACATTTCCTTATCTACTCTCAACTTCTGAGACTTGATATTCCTGCTCCCTATAGTGCTGCATCTATTCTCTCGATTCCTACGTTATCATTTTAAACGAAGTGGATTTTGAAAAGGAAAAGCGGTATTCTTTTCACAAGAACTTTTTAGCAACTTCAAGAATATACCTAGGCATTACCCTGTTTACGGGCAAGCAAGTTTTCAAGTACTTAATTAGATTGAAATATATTAATGGTAGCGCGGCTATGATTGAAAAGGGCGTTGCATTCTTGCCATTCTTGATCATTTAATTGGTGATATGGATCGCCTTTAGTTTGTAAATATGAGCATATTTGTGGCAGAAGTTCTCCAAAATCTCATTAAAAATGTAGCACGACTTAACCATCTTACGTCAGTATATAGTAACATTCACCATTATTTGCTGTCTGACACATGATTTCGCGCCATTTTGTGCGATTGCCATTTATATGCGCATGCGTTACGACTACAATTAATTTGAAAGTTGACATTTATTTGCATTGTTCATCGGGGTAAATACAAACAGTATGGCTACAATTCGCAGACAGTCTATAGATTTTCAAATATTAATTTAAGTGAAAGCAAATTGTTCAACTTTAGCTTCGCGAGCTACTTTCAAAACCTTTACATGTTGGCCACCCCTGTCTGATACCCTATATTTGGACTCGTAACAACCGATATATTTACAACATCCAATAAATTGCAGGCAACTTATTCCCGAAATTTTACCATACGTGTCAGTTTTATTCAAATTCTTATTCCTAATTAAAGTGTAATTCCACAGTTATCAAAGAAATCAGGGACCCACAGCAGATCAACGAGGATAGAGTGATGAGAGGAAAGACTGTGTATAAGAGATCGTATACGAAGAATGATGAAGTCTGATCAGGAACGGAAAGGAGGTAAACTGATAGCCTGAAGGGCACTTATGGAGTCAGATATTATCAGATAGTGGGAAAAGTTACGATGGAAGAGATATAAATAATTGCATGTAGGATAGTCGTTAATTCATTTGTGAAAATAGAACAGAAAGGCGGAAGACGAAAGGATTCAGAAAAATTAAAAACGGGAATAATAAAGGAAACCCCGATACCACTGGGCCCCCTAGAGCCATCAGTGAAGATGAGTACACGAGAAGGAAAGAGAGAACTGATAATGCTATGAAATTCCTGTTTAATAATTGCCTGAGGCATAGGCCTGGAAGAATTAGAAAGCAAATATACTTTGGGAGGATGTGTGAGATCGAAATAATTAAAGGAAAAGTAAAGGAGATTATTACTGGAAATTATATGGGACGAAAAATAACTAAGACGGCGAGATATAAGGGCTAAGATGGGAATTTTATTAGGAACAAACACCAGTTCCTGGCGATGGAAATGTAGGAAAGGATAAGTTAACAGGAAATGCAAAATACACGTTTAGAAAGAAAACGATAGCCCAAATAAGATCTTCGAACTGAAAGAGGAGATATATTAGATTCAGCAAACGTTGCTGAAATAGGAGAAGATTTAAGAGCACCGAGACATAGACGGAGACAGGAATTCCGTATTCTATCCAATTTGGAAAGAAGGGCAATGCAAACCCTTTACCATAATAATTTTGAAGCAGTCCACCCAAAAAATTCGTGAACATTAAAACTGTCGCACATATTAGATAAATTAAACACCTTTTTTTTTTCGTATTTTATCATTTGAATGTTGACCGCTATTTGAAGTAAGACATCTTATTAAGCTGAGCGATTCTTCGCCGCACATAGGTTGAAAACTACTGAATAAAATTACACAATTTTTTGTACAATCAAAGTAACTCTATTGTAGTATATGGATTTATGGGAAAAATTTTTAATAATCGACCGCGTCGAGTAAATTTTAATTACGGATTACCTTTTTTCTATACAAGTAGACTGAATTAATTAGTTACAATTATAATATAAATTATTATAAAATCTAAAAACATTTAAAAATACGTATATTATGAAAATATTCTCTTATATATGTATATTACATACCGACGTGAAAAGTGATATTTGCGGATGGCAGCATATACATATATTTTGGAATAATTAAAACTTAGAAAATAATTTCGCTATAAATAAGTTTTAAAAATACACGATTAAAAGCGATCAACATCACTTTATTGAAATAAATACAAAAACATACCATTCGGCGGCAAGCGTTTAGGTTTATCAATAACACAGGTGGAATTTTAAAAGTACCGGTAAATATTATATTCAATTTTATCTTAAATGCAATTTTATTAAAACGATAACTTATGCATTAGAGAAACTATAAACTAAAATAGAATATTTTACTACATTAATATTTAATTTTATTAATATCAATTCTGTTTATGTATGCTACAGTTTTATACCGAGTGTGATGTAAAATTAATAGTTTATTGTAAACATAGCCACACTTCTAAATGAAATTTTTCAGGACATTTGTGTTTAATTTATTGCAATAAAATCTCAAAGACAGGCCAGAAGAAACTTCTGACGCTAAATAATACACGCTTAAGACAAGAACATAAATTTGTTTACTTTTTTAGAGACACGGCACAGCTCCACCTACTAAAAATCGAGCACTCTACACGGTTACTGCTTGAGTCTGACAGCGGTCTATTCGCAGCGGGTCAGTATATAATGAAATCAAAAACACCTTTATATTAAAAACTAAAAAACACCTCGAACGGAAACAAGCAAACAGCTTTTCGTAATGTATTAAACCATATTATTGAAAGAATAGTGGCTGAAATCTATTATTGTAACTCGTTTTGAAAGACATCCGTGTATAACTCTAATTTTCAAAATTTAAAACGACTAAAAACCACTAAATAATAAATTTTAGTACATATTATTACTTGTCTCTTTCCGGATCCGAATCGCTCCCAGGTATATATTCAATCTGAAATTAATCTAGGAACGTAAAGGCAGCCGAGAGAAAGGAACTGGCCCCGGGTATTCTCATCAAATCCATTCGGCATAGTACATAATGAAAAGCTTAATTTCACAATCCCCGACGCCCTGCTAAGGGTACGGGACTTCCTTTCCTTTTTACTTACTTGTAAAACATTGAGAAACTTTCTAATGTAATTGAAACTCAAAATAACTCGGTTCAATTTCATTACGAACAAGTAATAATGAAACTCGTGATTTAAAAAATTGACGTACCATAAGTCGTGACGCTTAACTTTAGATTCTGTGATCATTAATTTAAAAAAAAGGAATTTACTTTGCGTGTAATATATATATATATATATATATATATATATATATATATATCGCCCCAAACCATGTAAGACCATCTGATCAAATAGCAACATTTATTAAGTCACCGAATGTGGCAGTTGAGGCGGCTCGTTTAAATATGGAACGGCTACAACATTTACAATAAGTGCTAAATTTTTTCATTACTATGTTTAAAATGAAGTTCATTAATATTTCAAATCAAATCTCACTCGTTTCAGTTATGCACTGGACCGACATCTGTGCCCCCCCCCCACCAAAAAAATAAATATAGCGCTAAAATATAAATAATATAATATGTTTTATTACATACAGCAGCGTCTTACTATTTCGTATTTGGTTAAACCGGTCAGCAAAGCGAAAGTTACAGCGAAAAGGAAAAAAAAAGCATTTGACATTTATAATTACGTTATAATTATTTTCCGAAGCGCTCAGATATTTATAGTATAAAAAAACATTAAAAATCACGTATATAAATATGAGATGATGTGTATGGTACTAAAACATAAGTCATATAATAAAATTTGTAACAAAGATCATCGAAACCAGTATATTTTTATTTCATTAAGTGATTTATTATAATGTTTACGTTTTTTTATATGCATTTAATAAACAAACACGTCATTTCTCTATTTTTTTCTCCGTTAATATTGTTGGTTATGATTTCTATTTTACATTAGTGAAATTATTAAATAAGAGATGAGAATAACTAAACTTGACTATACATTTTTTTCTCTAACGTGTTAAAGTTAACGATCATTATTAGAATGACCACAAAACGAAAGAAATACTGCGTACTAAAGTATTTACCTCTAAATGTACCAGGATTAAATCAAGTATAAAAAATTAATGAAATACGTAAAAAACCGTCGGTGAAAAAATATTACGCCTAAAATTAACTGGAAAATTTGTTAAGATATACAACGTTAAAGGCGCTGTTGTTTTCGTGAAAATATGTCTTCCCGGTCAGATGATTGTAGAGGAATTTAATACAACACATAGCGACATTAAGATAAAAATTTCTCGATAACATCTGACTGTAACAAGCTATTAAAGACAGACCCGCAAACAAAATACGAAAATGCGTATGTTCGTGGTGTTAGAGTTGTTGACAGAAAAGAAGCAATTATATTGTATGTTAAAAGATGAACCTTAAAATTATATTGATTTTGTGTAATCTACATATGGCTGCAAAAATGCTACTAATTAATCAGGTAATCAATACGTTATTGTCTCGGATTTTCTCTTTACATGTGTATCATATATTATACATATAAATATATATATATATATATATGCATGTGTGTGTATATATGTATGCATTTACTTTTTTTGTGCCTAGCTCCGGTAATCTGGCCACTTAACTATATATATATTAATTACAACGTAATTCTTAGGCCGGCCCCCATTAGAAAAAATGTCCCAAAAAATGTCTCAAAAAATGCCTCAATTTTATGTAACGTTTGTTATATTTTAACGCTTCAAACTTTTCTATATCTGTGTGGCAAATTCTTCGCTCGTCCCATTTTCGTTTCCGCAATTCACGTTTACGTTCAGTGGCGGTTTTCGTTTTTGGGAACATAATGAATACACTTCTTATTACCGTGCAGATTGATGAATAAGAAGTACCCCCAAAGCAGAAGCATGTAAAGACCATATTGCTAATTTAATAATACCGTGGAAACGCAAAAAAAATATTACTTACGTGTTGTGACGGCTCGTGAGTAACAGAAGTGGAGGTTCACAATTAAATATATTGAATACTACACAAATATTTATTGAAAAAAATGTATCAAAAACCCCATATACATACACGTGTGCGTGTGTGTGTGCATATTAATAATTTTCAATTAAAAGTCTTATAAACTAAATCTATTCTTTCATCTTTTTTTAAAGCAAACAAATCTATAACAGTTTCATGAAAGTGAGGAATATTGTGGAACATTTGTTTCTCAATTGATAACATAGCTAAAGCATTTGGCCTCACATTGTGCCATGTAAAAATGGTTTAATTCGTTTTTGCAAAATTTTAACTTTTGTTCGTTTTTTAAAATACTTGAATACAAAAATGTAACGAGTTTTCGCGGTTCATATCACTAAAGTTAAAATTAAAATTTTAGGCATGAACTACGACGTCACTATTAAAAATATTCGAACGAATATATGCGGTCCATCGTTAGAAACCAAACTGTTTCCAACGATGAACCATGTATACACGTTCAAAACGTTAAATAGTATTTTTAATAGTGATATGGTTTCTGCCAAAAAATTTAATCTCAGTAATATGAAACGCGAAAACTCGTTACATGTTTTTATTGAAGTATTTTAGAAAACAAACAAAAGTTAAAGTTTTGCAAAATGTGCTGGTTAGTATAACCTATGTTGACTGCAAAAACAAAAGTACACGGCAAAAGTAATTTATTCAATAAATGTGCGGACGGAGCGACATCGAATCGAACGGACCGTCATATCCCCCCCCCCCCCAATGTCTGCGAAATAATAACTGCTTGCATTAAATTCACTGAAATTCAGAATAAATTTATTTCTTTTCAATTTTTGACAAAATTGAAATTTTTGTGAATTCTGTAGAAACGACTATTTTTCATTTGTTTTTATTGTAGTGTTCAAATATTGCATATACAATAATTGACTACAAGGCTTTAGTGTACTATTGATAAATAAATATATTTCATGATAATACACACACACACACATATATATATATATATATATTTATATTTATAAAAATATTTTCGTAACCCCTCCCGAAATTTTGGTTTAGATACGGCCCTGACGCTGAATAAACGATCATTTATTTATAATCATAACTACACACATTTTTTAACTAAAAATACCAACAAACACTTATTTTTTGTACATAAAAGTACGATAATGAAAAAAAATTTAATCAACATAAAACAAGAATAAGAGAAAAAAAACTATGCAAAAACAGAAGTGGTTTAATTTTTCTTACTTTTGAAAAAATTTGTAATATTTCGATTTTTTATTTTAACAAAATGAGTACGGTAGTCTTTTTCTAATACTTTTTTGCAATAGTCTTACCACAGGTTTTCACCAATGTTATATTTACAATAAGCATTTTACATGTTACGCTGACAAAATAAGCAAAACAAAAAATAGCGATATATCTGTTCTGTTTCTATAAACTTCATTTCTTCATTGAAGAAGATCGAGGATGATGTTTTTGTTTGTTAAATTCATCCGCAAACATAAATCTTTCAAAGTTGCGCCACTATGTCATTACCAAGAATAATTTTTAATCTGCGCACAAAAATTTTGGTTGTGGTAAGCGATTCGACGATATAATACTTATCATTTTAACTGGTAGAAATTTAACATATAATTTTTTTTAGAATTTTACCGGTAGCAACAATATTCACCGCTAAAATTTGTATGTCGATATAACCAATTTTTACCTTATTTCAATATTTGTAAATTATAATGCTGAAAAATAAGATCACAGTATATTTTTAAAAAAAAAAAAACTGTTTTTCAATGTACAATATTGTACTAACTTGTATATGCGTGCAGCGCAATAACATTACCCATATAAGATGGAGTACAATACACTTTTCTTATGAAATAAAAGTAAAATTATTAATGACTGACGAAACATATAAATATACTCTAAGCAAACTTTATTTCCTTTAAAATTCAAATACAGTTACAAACGGCAAAACAAAATGTAAACATATAATCGTTTTATGAAAATTTATCGAGTAATTTTCTGTTTATAATTAAATTCACTGCATTAGAGTATCACTCACCTACAAAATATAATCTTGCGAGAACAGTGCCTATCATTTCGTTCACAATTCCAGTGTGCTCCATCAACCCGATGTAATAAATGCACTAACACAACATCATTTTTATCTTTCTGATACACTACTACATTTTACTTATATATGCTTTTCGAAGGCACGTGCTACAAGTAGCGTTCACACTAAAAGAATTCTGGACAAGTTTTAATACCTTTTCAAAAATATAAAATGAATTTATTTTTGACATTAATTTTACTAATAGTGCTATTTAAATAATAAATATAAATAAAAACATTGGATTCTATTTTTTTTAAATTGAATCCAGGGTGTTCACGTGCGAATGTGAACACATGAACGAGCCGCAACTAGTTGTAGTATGTTAAGTTGTTTCGGTGGATTAATAAAATTTATGGTATTTAAATTATTGGTTGTATTTTTTTTTTTTTTTTTTATTATATAAAATTTGGACATTTTTTCGTTATAAAATCTAATGGGGGCAAGCCTAAGAATTACATTGTTAACTTTGATAATTTTATACAAAATATAGAAGAGAAACAGACAGAAATGTAAGCAAGAGTGGTCAAGAGGAGTACCCCCTTGCGAGGTCAAAATGGCCAAGTTTATACATGTGTATATATTTATATATAATGCATATACTTGTAAGGTTGGAAATCGCTGCTCTCACCCACTCGCAGGACAGTGTGTAAATTTTGACAAATTTTTACTAATTTTTTTTTTTTTTTTTTTTTTTTTGGGCGCGCCAGCGGCATTGGCCCAACAACAACAGAAATTAAGGAAGAAAGAGACGATTAGAAATAGAGCTTAGGAAAGATTGTAGTACAGGGATTATATCTGGTGCTCTTTGGAAATATACTTTTTAACTTATTTGGATCATAGAGAAAACCAAAATTTTCAAAACGTTGATTAAAAGAAATAAATCTTGAATCCATATTGCTTATTATAGAATCAATCGTGGTATTCAAAAAAATCTGTTTCATACCGGCTTACCATACAGGTTGATCGCCGCCTTCATAATCGAACATTCTTTTCTTCTTTTTGGCTACTCTGTTATTTTTGAAGTGTTTTGGTAGATCACAACTGATTTTCTCAATAAATTGACGAGCATCGGACAAACATTTTTCGAATCCAGTTTGCCGGTATTCTTTGACCCAGTCACAAAATGTACGCAAATATTCAGGAGCAATGCTTAAATGGACACGTACAAATTGCCATAATTTTCTTATGACATTAACCCCGTCAGAATATCTCATACCATACATGTAATGATAGTATATAAATTCTAAACTGAGTATTTCGCTTAAAACTGAATCATAATAACTGAGTGTGCCAGATAGTTCGATTTTTTAAGCTTTCGATGCGTTCAACAACATCATCAAATTGCAATAATACGGCCATCAATGTTTCGATTCTGCTATCACACCTTGTGTCTGATAAAGGCTTCATAGTAAGCTTTAATTTGCCTTTTTGATTAATTTCCAGCGTTTGCTGGAACTTGAAAATAGCAAATAAATTTTTCGAATAAAACCAAAAGGTTTTTGCTGCCACAGAAGAATTTTGTACGTCTACCAACAGCAGCAGATTTAAGCTATGACAACCGCAGGATGTCAAAAGTGATAAACAGTTGAAGTGTGCGGTTCGCGTCTGTGAGTTAAAGTGATAAGAAATACAATAGACAGATTCGATAATACAGCAATCAGGTAATTCTTATCTAATGTTATTACATCAGATATATTAAACAGATTAATGTAAAGTAAAACTATCAGTATCAGATAAATTAACAAATGGCCCAAATAGGGCCAGCAGATAATTATGAACAACTTAAATCTAAAAATATGACATCGTACAGTACGGTTTTACAAACAAATTTATTTCCAGAAAGACAACAAGCTATTATACTAAATGCAATAAGCGAAATCAAACTAAAAGATTACATATACGAAGTAGGAAAATATGTTGGATCAAGTAATATTTTATTTGCATCGCGTAAACAGCAGAATGTGTATATATTTATCAAATAAAAACTTAGTGGAACAAATTACTAAAGTACATCACACAATTCAAATAAAAAATAACAAAATACAAATAAGGAAATTATTAAACTCGGCAAAACGTATCATAATATCAAATGTATCGCCGCACATACCACACTATATAATTGAAAATGCATTAAAACAACACAATATAAAAATGAACTCACCGGTATCCTTTATTAAAGCAGGTTTAGCAGAAGAAGGGTACAAACATATTTGTAGCTTTAGAAGACAGGTATATGCGACACTTGAGGAAACTGAGGAAAATAAACAAATTTTACTGGAATCATTAATTATCAACTATGAAAATGAACAATTCCGCATATTCATTTCAGAAGACCAACTATCATATCGGGAAAAAAACGAGATAACAAAAAGTGCAAATACAATAACAAATAAAGAGGAACAAAGAGAAGAAATGACGACGGAAGTATACAAACAACAACGTAAAAGATCTTACCCATCAACATCAGAAAATACAAATACCGTGGACGATAGTAATGAAATTGAAATTAACAACCTATACGCAGTGTCAAGTTTAGAAAGTTTGGATGACGACGAAAAGAGATTAATAGGAAAAAGGGAAACAAATAAGGAAATGACAAAGCAAACAGAAATAGTAGCTACTGAAACACAAATGGAGGGTAATATGGAAGAGTACAAAAACAGGACGCAAAGACAAAATACAAAAAAGGAGGAAAACATTTTGATAGATGGAGATCAGGAGATAGGTAAAAATCCATAGAACAAAAATAAAATACCGGAAAAAAAAATTAAACAAACACAAGAAACGGAAAAGGAGCAACAAGGTGAAAGCAAATTGAATAATGCTCCAAAAGAAATAAAATATAAAACAAAGAAAAATGAAGAAAACATAATAGAAAAAACACTTTTACCATTAAAAGAAAGAATAGAAACACAAAAAAGTGGTATTCTTAATCTTAAACAAACAGTGAATATAATTAATAATATCAACAAAAACGAAAAAGCAGCAACAACAGTTAAACAAGTGATACAAAAAGATTCGGTCAACATGGAAGCGGTAGTTAAACAGTTAAAGATGATTTATGAAATGATAAACGAAAGAGGAGTCAAAATACGAATAACAAAAATCATTAACAAAATAAATAACGAAATAACGGCAGACAGTAAGGATAACAGTAAAGAAACAAATAATAGTAAAAATGGTTAAAATTCTGCAATTCAATGAAAACCATTGTAAGGTGGCAAGAAACATTTTACTAGGAGAAATTACAAATGAAAAGATAGATATAACATTAATATCAGACAAGTGTAATAACGGATATGTACCAAAACATTATAAAAGTATCATAAACAATAATTTAATGATCATATACAATAACAAAATAAGCACTGATATACACTTCATACACAAAACATTAAATATAATAGTTTTCAAAGTAAATGAAATATATTTCATACATATATATATATATATATATATATATATATATATATATATATATATATATACCGCCAAATGAAATAGCCAAAGAATATTGTAATTTCATCACCCAATATTTACAAAGTAAAAATTTTAAGAAATTTATAATACTAGGAGATCTAAATTCGCGCAGTACAAGATAGGACAGGAAAAATAACACAAGAGGAAGACAAATGGAAAAAATAATAGACATGTTCAACTTAGTGGTAATGAATGAAAAAAATAATATAACCTTTAACAGGAATAATAAAACAAGTGTAATTGATCTAACATTAGTAACACCTAACCTAACAGATGAGGTAAGAGAATGGGAAGTATCAGACAAGACAACAAATAGTGATCATAAATACATTACATTTAAACTAAGCACAAATAATCAAAAAGAAACAATAAGATATGTAAAATATATCAATTATAAAAGACTCAACAAAAACATGGAAGATGAAGTACTAAATCTAGACTTAAATGTAAATTGTAAAGATAAAAACGAATTGAACATATGGGTAGAAAATTTTACAAAGTATGCGAATTTGATGATAGATAAATCGTATAGTATCAGAAGGGAAAAAAATACATATTGGTGGAATGATAAATTACAAAATTATAAGAATAGAGTCAACGCAAAATATAAAAAATGTAAAAATGAAAGAAGCAAAGAGTTATCATTTAAAGAATATAAAAAAGAATTTAATAATTACAAATATAATATCAAAATAGCCAAAATGGAAGCATGAAAGAAGTTAACGGAAACAAACAAACCATTTGGATTAAAGTACAAAATATTAATGAATAGAAACGCCAGGCTAGAAATACCAATGTTAGATGAATGGGCTACAACAGACAAAGAAAAAGTAGACTTATTAGCAGAAAAAATGTACTTACATAGTAAACCATTCATCATAAACAGATACATTGTTGAAGATACAACAAAAATGAAAGAAGAAGAAATACATGAAATAATTAAAAAGTTAAACAAGGAGACAGCAGTTGGACCAGATAATATATCTAACATATTTGTAAACATATTCGATAAAAAGTACCCAGGAGTAATAACGAAATATATAAATAAATTATTTGAAAAAAGCTACTATCCAGATATATGGAAATTATCTAGAACCGTAATAATACATAAATTCGGTAAACCAAAGAAAGAGTCTACATCATACAGAGCGATTAACATATTATCAAATTTCAGTAAGATTTATGAGAAATGCATACTAAGTAAAATCAAAAACTTCTGTGTAGCAAGAAATATTATTAATAAAGATCAGTATGGAGCATTGGAAGGGAAATCAACGGAGTTAGCAATTTGGAATATGTACAGTACTATCAAAGAATACAAAAGTAAATCATACAAAACGGTAATGTTAACGATAGACATTACAAAAGCATTTGACAGCATTGACATAAATCAGATGATAAAACTACTGGAAAAATTAAAATTCGACAATAACTTATTGGAGATTCTAAATCAATATTATGATCAAAGATATACGGAAATTAATATAAACAACTACAAAAAAAAGGTAAACGTGGATACAGGTATATTACAAGGAGCAGTGTTAAGCCCATATTTATGGAATATACTGTTTGCACAAATATATAAGTTAGAATTACCGAACGATGTTAAAATTATAACATTTGTAGATGATTTAGCAATTATAGTAGCAGATAGAAATACAGAAAAGTTAGAAAATAAAATAGCAATAGTGTATAAGAATATAAAAGAGTTACTGGAAATATATAATCTAAAGATCAATATGAGCAAAACAAATTTGATGATATTCAACAGCAGAAAAATTAACATGAACTTAAATAAATACGGATTACAGATCACAGTAAAGGACCAAGTAAAATATCTTGGAGTACTGATAGATAAAAACCTCAAATTTTACAATCACTGCAAGTACATAAATGAAAAAATTACGAAATTTATTAATATAATCACAAAACTGTTTAACAATAACAATCAGATGAATTACAAAAAAGGAATAATATTATACAAAACAGTGATATTATCTAATTTATTGTATAGTAGTATTATTTATACGGATATGCTAAAGATCAATAAATTTCAAAAAATTTTAGCAAGCATACATAGAACCATAACAATCAAACTAATCAAAGCTTACAAAACAATAAATTATACAAATGCATTAGTCATAGCTGGAATATTACCTTTATACTTAGAAATAGAAAAACATATCACAGTATTTGCAATTAAAAATGGATTAAAGGTAGAACAAACTTTCGAAAAAATCACATATGTAAACAAAAAATATAGAGTAGAAAATAAAATAATAACAGACAGACAATTCAAAAAATTTATCATAGAAGAATATGTGGAGAAGTTTGAATCGGACTGGACGAATCATAGTGGAATAACGAAAGGTTTTTTCCCAACATTCAAGCAGAGATTAAACAACAATTATTATACACCTAATTTCTATAATGTACAATTTACATCAGGCCATGGGAATTTCAAAATATATTTGAAAAGATTCAAGATAGCAGAAACAGAAAATTGCATTAGATGCAATGAGCAGGACAGTGTGCAGCATATACTGAATGGATGTAACATATTAAACTTGGAGATCGTGGACGACTGTGGAGAACTGGTGATGGAAAAAATAAATATATTCAATAATTTGGCCAAGAAGGAATTGCAATACAGAAAATCTTATCTTATATATTTAATAAAGAGCCTTGCTCTTGTCGTTGCCGTACACTACATAGCGCGTTGGCGCAACCTATTCGTACATTTAGCTGTACCGATATAGGTTGTGTACCAGGCAATTGTAATATGCAACGCAGGTGTATACACGCAAGACTACATTCGGAACTGATAGTAATCGTTTGATTTATCGATATACAAATGCAGTCCGTTCGGTGTGGGTCTGCTGTGTACTGACCTAGCGCGCATATGATTGTTGAACGTGGTGGTTTGCCACTGCCTTCCACGTGACTATTAGCGATTATTTATTTATTTAATTCTTGTAATAAATTCGTCGTCGCTCGGGATCGAACCCGTGATCGCCATATCGGAAGTCAAGCGCTCTAGCAACTAGGCTATCGCGACGACATATACAGAAAATACAATATCAATTTATATTAATATTATGATATGTTAAGATAAGATTAAGAATAGTACAATGTGAAGGGGAGGAAACCAAAAACTTAATTGGATGGTTTCCACCCCTAACCACATTAAAGCTTTATATGTTAAAAATAAATAAATAAATTGGATGTAATAAAAAAAAAAAAACAAAAAAAAAAAAAACGCAGGATGTAAAAAATGCCCTGGGATTAATATTTAATATTCGAGTTTTAATTCCACCATTTACGCCTGCTATATCTGCACCATTGTCGTATCCTTGACCATGACAGTTTTGAATATTTAAGCCATTTTTTTCAAACTCTCCCAATATTGCATTAGTTAAATGAGTCTCCAATCGTTTCAGTGACAGCAAGAAATACGATAAAGTTTTCTTCTATTGTGATCTATATGTTTGATTAGTTTACTCTGGCAGCCCAAAACGATCATAAATCGACGACTGACAGAGCAACACTCAATTTGGACATGTCGTGACATTTATCTATTGTACTTTATTAAAAGTGAACTAAAAAAAAAAAAAAAAAAAAAAAAGGTTGACAATTCGGAAAGTTGCTAATTATATTTATCGTTTTATGACGAGTAAAATTTTTTCGTTCCGGTCATGGCCTTTAATTAACTAATGCATAAACCTTTGAGGCGCGAGGTCCCTTAGACCGCAAGGCCGTAGGCGGTCGCCCTCGTCGCCCACGCCTTACGCCGTCCCTGGTTAGATTTAAATTACAGAAAAATCATTACTGCTTCAGTGTATTAATTGTAATTTTTCGTAGAGTACTAAAAATATCAAAATAAAAATCATAATTTAGATTTAAAAAGAAATACGCTGTCAAAACAGTTCGTTTAAAAAAGTTTTTAGAAAAATAAAATAATAATGAAAAAAAAAGGCTAATTCAATGTCACTCTTGCATGATCTAATACCAGTTTAGGTCTGTAGACGATAGCAATTAATATTATAATAATATGACTTGTTATAGAAGATTATATAATAGTTTTACGAACTAACCTAAAATCGTTATCTGATAAGTTCACTTCAGGCAGTCACTTCCTCGTAAAGCCGAGTTGGATTGTAATTTTTCATTTATCGCGTTAACAAAGCATCAGCGAGTTAGGAGTAATCAGAATTATGGTTCCCGAGTTTGTACGTTTATATACTGTACGCAAATTTTGCTTTTAATTTTTTACGTGCAGCATATTATTAAATATCTAAGTACTCGATCACATTTCGAATGATTATAAGCAATACGATAGCAAATTAAAATTATGAAATGTAACATTTCGTACATTTTTTTTTAAAGAGTTAGTAAGTGCGTATAAACTTGTAATACAACAAAGCAAAACACAGTTAATCACTACAGTAATTTAGGTTGTTATAAAAGCCGAAATATTTTATAACAAACTAAATATTCGTATAAACTCTTTCAAATCGTTAATCAATATAAGATAAAAAGAAACAACTTTTCTTTATATTACTAATTTACCGGAATTCAAAACTAAACGGTTTTGTTTAACAATAGTAAACTAGAAGTTCGAGAACGGTACATAGATATTTTGTATTTCTTTTTTTTTTTTAATTATTTTCTCCGCTCCGAATACGGGGCATCTCAGGTTGGCGGCTGGTATGTTTATATTATTTTATAAAAATTTGAGTTTTAGGAGCTCATGACAGCAGGATACGGAAGGTGAGTCGTTTGTTAGAAGTGACGACGGAAAGAAAAGTAGAGCATAATGAGGGCGCCCGAGTCAAGGATTTTGGAACAATTTGACGAAAGATATATCGCAGAAAGAAGAAGAAAGTCGCTGCGTGGTGAAATTCGCGTCAAAGTGGTGGTCCAGAGCCTCGCAGGGAATGCTTGAGTGGAGAACGTTCTAAAGACACTAGTAGCTAAATGAAGAATTGAACAGTGGACGGCGTCTAGAAGAGACCAGTTTAGTTGCTGTGGAAATCTGTTATTACAAATTTAACAAATTTGGGATAAATATATTGACACGAATAAAATACGATCGACTTGGATATGTCATATGCGCCAATTTTTTCAACAGATTCAATTTATTCGCGCGCCTAATTTTATTAGACCTGTGATAAGATCTCTCCACGGAAGCTCATTATCGAAAACTGGGCTTAAATAACGAACAGAGACTGAGGTCTGAATAGAAGAATCGTACAGAAGAACATCTATAGATTTGTTGCCAATTCTTGATCGGCAAAAGCGAACGGCTTTCGTCTTTTCAGAAAAAAACTTCTACTCGCCGTTTTGAACTCTCGTCGTAATTTTAGCTTCTTTTTGTAGTATTTGTTTACACCATATTTACCACTAAACTATCAGAAAAAAGTGTAGTTTTAGTGAAAATTCGTCAAAAATGTCATGAGCTGCCGAGCCTTGTTGGACTCCCTTTTTAAACGCTTTGGTTCTGACAATTTATCTTCTAGCGTGATTTTAAAAAGACAATGTGGTGGCAATAGGTTCTTTACAAAGCAGGGAAATTTACGTGTAGAGTAGCCAATCTCTTTTGTGCTCATGCGGTGCATGAAACGAGACAACTGTAACATATGCTGTTTTCTAAAGAATACTTTCAGTACTGACTGTTGGAAGATAAAAGTTCTGTGCTAATCAGTTTAGACCCGCGTTATAATCTAGATAGAAAGCCGTAAGTTTCCGATTCCCACTTTAGTCTTTTGTTCACTATTCTCTTTAATGAAACCTACAACTGCCTACACAGAGCAGATTTTTATTTCGTTTTAAGATAGGGATGATTTCCGCTATTTTCCAGCTGGACGGTAAACGCGACGACTTCCATAATACGTTTAACATATCGAATATTTGAAGCAGCATTCGTTCATGTAAATCGTGCACCATAGATAATGTATAGCGGTGTGGCCAGCGACTGATGACTTCGTCTGTTCTATAGCTGTTTTGAATTCTTCAATAATAAAAAGTACGCGCTATAGGGTATCACTGTATATAACAACTGGGAGATAAAGGTGCTCCATGATGTCAATGTCAATTTACATATTAGCCACCAGGAGGGATTGAAATTATTAATTCTAATATTTTCAATCATTTTCGTAATACTGATTTTTTTTTCTTCGATAACTAAAATATAAAACACTAGGCCGGAAAAACAACGATAAAAAAACCTAATTAGCCAATTAGTGGTCGTCCATGCGCTCATGTCTGCGAATGTAAAAAAGACTAAAGCAATGGTACTGCGGAAAAAAAGAGACAGCTCTGATTTGTATTGTCCAAATATAATAATGCACTCAAATGAATGTGTACATTCAATGGGGGAAAGACGCGAATGCGAAATGAAAAACTGTCAAAAGTTAGACATAGTAATGCAGTATAAATATTTGGGAGTAATGATGGATCAACACTTAAGATGGGACATACATATGGAATACATTGCAAAGAAAATAAGAGCAGTTTTACCAGCTTTATATACATTAAAGAAATATGCAACAAATGAAACATTAAAAATAGTTTATTATGCGCTAGTAGAGTCGAGGATAAGATATGGAATTCAGGCGTGGGGAATGGCGAGAAAAGCATACCTGGGGAAAATAAATAAACTGCAAATTAAATGCTTGAAATTAATAGGAAATCCTTAAGGGGAGAAACCGATAGTGAAATAATTAAAAAAGAAGACGTAATGAGCATAAGAGGAATGTACTTATTACTGAAGATATGGGAGTACATATCAGCAGAAAAGAAAATTGAATTGGAGGAAAGAATAAACACAGAATACGAGTTGAGGGAAAAACTTTCGTACCAATTGCCGTTAGCAAGAACAAAGATGGGGGAGCAAACGGATAAATATATTATAACTCTGATGTTGAATAAAATACCCAAAGAAATAATAGAGAAGGAAAAAATAGGGGAAAGAAAAAGGAAAATAAAGGAATGGCTTCAGGAAGAAGAAAATATAAAAAAAATAATAAACATAAAATAAAAAGACAAAGCGCAACAAAAAAGCTAGGAAAAAAAAACAAAAAAAAAACAAAAAACAACTGAATATAGGAAATAGAAATAGATTAGAAATTATTGATAAGTAAAATAGACAGATTAAGTAAATATTACACGATCATGTATATGTATGTATAAGTTAATTTAAGATGGTAAAATGTCAAATAGGATAATTCGTCGACAAGCGTTTTAGCTTGACGAAAATTTTTGTATGTTAAAAATTATAAATACATATTTTTTCAAAAAAAAAAAAAATAATAATAATACCAGGAAGAAGAAAAAGAAGAAGAAGAAAAAGAAAAATAAAAAAACATGGGTAGGATATGATCATAACTGTTGGTATGTTGCTTGTATATTCAGATGCTAAGCGATATGAATATTGTATATTTTTACAAAAAAATATTTAAAGAATTAAGTTCGGTGTCAACGTTGTTCTAACTCTGCTTTCTATCGACATACTTTTTAAAAATAACTTTCCATGATAGCTCTGCTACTTCGTCTACTATTGTTTCTTCTATATTTTGAGCATAGTCTTAATATTTTCGGTTTTTGTAGTTCTTTAAGCGATATGTAGACTCGAATGAGTTATCGAGATATATAGCTTCGGAGTACTGGACACTTCTGAGAATTTGACTGAAGCGTTTTATCCGGAAAAGAATAGAAATTTTGAAATAAATTTGCTTTAATGGTTATTTTTGTTATTTTCCGCTACCTGAAAATCATCTGCAATTGCCGTAGAAAGGAACATGTGTTAGACTTAGGAGGATTAACTTTCTAACTGGTAATCCTGTTGCGTTTTGGTATTTCGAGAACAGTGACGTTTTATCAAGGGATACAAATATTCTGTATTTGTTGGCGTTGTATGTTAGTCCAAAAAAGATTCGCATGTTGACATTTTCTAATATATTCTAGCGTAAAACTGCCGACAACAATTTCTGATGTGATCAAATCTATCATCTTGCGGTTATGCACGTAGTAAGGAAGTATGAGAAACGAATTGTAATTTTAGAATTTTTTTTAGATATCGTTCTTATAGAATAGTTGGTATTACTGGACTTACATTGGAAAGCGTTATCTTTCGTGATGTATTTAGTTTGCGAAGTTTTTGTGAAATGATCGCCAACTAAAATTCCTTCATGAATACAAACTACATTATTGACAATATCCTTGTTAGGTAAAAAGTTTACGTCGTTTAAAGCGGCAATATTTTTCAGATCATTAATAATAAATTTAATAGATTACAATTAAGTTTTAATTTAGCAAGTAGTTTAATATTATGCCTCTCTGGGTCTCTGGTTGGTAAAACCGATGTTTTTTTTGTTTTTTTCACTTTGTCGGAATAACGAAAGAGGTGTTTGAGTAATTATATTATAATTTGTATTGATATTATTACTAGAAGTAGTAAGTAGAACGAGGACTGTTGATTAAGGTAATATCATTATGGCTTTTATTAGCGTTATTAATAGACGCGGTAATAAAAAAAAAACAAAAACAGACTAACTGATATCAGGTTGCAGTATTATTTTTTTTTGGCCCCGGTAGTACCTATTCAGCCAGATTTTCTTAGTCGAAATATAATATGTTTATATCTCAAACTTAAATTTATACATAAACACAACTGTTTTTTAAAAATTAGTATAACTTCACATCTATCGGTTCACTGATTATTTGATTAATATGAATTGTAGCGTATTATACGTTCGGACGATTTCTTTAGACAATTCTTCCCCTTCCCTGTTTTTCAGTGTGCAATTCCAAAATATATGTTCAATCAGGGGCGGATCCAAAGAGACATTTGGGGGGGGGGAGTTTTTTTTTTTTGATTAAGAATTGTATTTCAATAGCGTTTTTTTTTTTTTTACAATACGAGTTTGCGTACAAAGGCGCAAAGCCAAGCCCCGCCGTTAGGCTTAGTCTTGACCTAGAACCTTCTTATAATAAAACTTAAGTAATAACTTTTAATTTTTTTTTTGTGTCGATTTTTTTTAATGGGTTCGGTGCCAGCATTGACCCAACTACATGAGCTTAGATCACCTACTCAGATTCTGAGGGGATCGGAGATAGAGAGTATAAAGGAGAGTAGGAGAGGAATAACGGCTAGAGATGGAAAGGAAAGGATAAAGGAAGCATTGAAAGGGGAGGAAGATCCAACGCCAAGAGTTCGGCGTATAGATGAGAGCACCCGGGAAAAAGAGCAGGACATTCAAAAAGGATATGGTTGGGGTCACATATAAAGGGAGGGTCAGTAGAGTGGAGAGGGCAAAGTCGGAAACAATAGCCGGCTTAAGAAACTTAATGCTACATGATCTGGTGGGTTATGTATCGTGTACTTATTTAACAAGCAATAATATTTTTATTGTTTTTTTTATTTTTGATTTATTTTTTTCTGAAAGAAGCAAGTGTGACTGACTTCGGTTTGATTTACCATTTAAGCTAGATTGTCTTGTCCGGGTATTAATATTGAAAATTACGTATATGTTAATGAGTAGATTTTATAATGTTTTCTATTCAATTGAGTAATGTAAATCACTGTAGGTTGTTATTTTTGTCGGTAAATTTTGGTTTTAAGGGAGATGCGCTTATATAATGAATAAATGAAAAATGATCCCTTACCTAAAATGTGAATGCGGAGAAGTCCAAAACAAATGAACTTTTTATTTGACTGTTGGATCCATCCTACTATGGAAAAGGTGTCAACTAAGCGTAATGCACTCCATGCGCTTGGAAGAATATCGAGGAGTTTGAGCGTAGATATATGTACATATAAGAGAAATGACGATATTTGATGCTCCAACGAACAAACGAACGAACTCTATTTAAACATTTTACGTGTAGTATAGAATCATCTAACGCGCTACTGTTTGTTAAATATAAATAATTCGGAACAATATACAAATATAACTAAAATTTAAATGTATAAACGACATAAATGAGAAATGTTTTCAGGAATAGTCAATCACGATGATAGGCTATGCCCGAAAATGTTTTACATTTAAATCTGTCACATTTGTATTTTATTTCACATTACTATATCTTACGGATAGGTTTCAGATTGATCAATGCATTTAATATAATAAAGCCGCCTTTGAGTCGAGTTTTGACAACTGTTACGAAAAGAAAATTATTGCTACCTTTTTTTACTTGCGAAGATTTAAAAGCTAACTATCGATATAGTTAAGTTGGAATGGAAATCAATTAATATTCACCCTTTCCGCATTAACGAAATCGATAAAAGTTTACTAAAAACCGAATAAACTACAATTATTAATTATTGCTTAAAACTGACACGTTACGATACAGGATGATGAAAAAGATGAATACGTTTAGCGAAAAAACAGCTTACCGGTTGCTCTTCTAGGGACCACACTGAGCTACGTTAGCGAATCGATATTATGACGAATCTGCGGTTGAAGATATGTTTCGTTTTCAGCCTGCTAGGAATTCGCCACGGTAGCGGCGAACGCGTCACCTACCGTCACAGTCTGGAACAGAAACTATTCGAAGAAGCGAACGATCTGTACGATCTATCCGCGAACAATGTGTTCGTCGACAAAAGTATTTTCGTTGAACACTACATACGGAAAAATGAGAGAGTATCGCGTATAATACGACCGCACGGTTGGGGAAAATCCACAAACGCGAATATGCTGAAGCGTTTCTTGGAAATCGAGTTAGACGGGAACGGCAATGTGCTGCCACTGAACGAAAGCGTCAATCGTAAACTGTTTGTCGGCGGCGTAGTGGAACGACTCGGCCCGGACGGTGATATAACGTTGAAACCGTTAAACGTATCCGATCAACCGGATATCATGCAGCATCAGGGACAGTACCCGGTTATATACGTGAGTTTCGATTGCGTCACCGGTACCACGTTCGAAGAGATCGAGGATAGCATGAAAATAGTGATGTCGAACCTATTTCGACAGCATCGGTACGTGACGCGGAATTTAACCGGCCGCGAGCAGAACGTGTTCCACTGGCACATGAACAGACGACTGCAAGAGTACGATCTGGAAAACAGTCTTCTCTACCTCAGCGAACGGCTACACGAATACTTCCGCAAACCGGTTTACGTCATAGTGGACGATTACGATCAGCCGATATTGAACATATTGCTGAATCTGGTGACTGAGTTCCGTTCGAAATTTCGCACCATGTCGGACAAGGATATATTCGTGATAGCGAACAATTCGCCCGATTTCGAGAGGACGCTGTTACTTGTTGAGAAACTGCTCGGCTCCTGTCTCGATACCAATGAGGCCCTCGAACGCGGTTTGCTGTTGGGCATATTCGATTTGCCGTTTTTCGAGAAATTTCCGGCCTTGGAAGAAGCTCCGGTGCACAGTGTAGGCGATAAACTGTACCTGGAACAGTTCGGCTTCACCGAAGAGGAAGTCGACCAGCTGATGCGCAAGGTATCGTTCGTGAAAAATCGCGACACGATTCGTAATTGGTACGCTTACGATTTTACCGGAACCGTTCTGTACAATCCGTCGTCGATCAGGAGCTTTCTGGCACATCACGGTAGATTTCAGGTGTACTGGCCACGGCCGTTGGACGTGGTAGACGACATTTTATCCTCGGACGGTACGCAAGAAAATCTGCAAAAACTAATAGACGAAGAAACGTTGACCGGCGAATGCAGCACGCGAATCAACTATAACCACTTCCCGATCGACACGAAGATCTTACTTTTCGCCGGCTACCTAAGTCCGACCATCGGCATGTACTTCGTCACGCACTTCAAAGTGCCGAACGAGGAAATAATTCGAATATTTCGCGGGAAAATATCGCAATGGGTTGATCAGAAGGCCAAGTACAACGTGGCCGCCGACTACATGGACGTAGTGGCTTGGTCCTTGTGCCGTTTCGAAATGGACGACTTCAAAAAGAAGATAGAATACCTGCTGACGGTCATACCGAATAATGCTCACAACACGGAACGATTTCATCGGGCCATCGTGGAAACTTTACTATTCTTCATGGAACAAAATTACACGATCGAATACAACCGCAAGAAATCCGGAAACGAACCGAACGCCATTTTAATCGGTCGCCCAGGCCTGCACACTAACGCCATCGTTCTGGACTTCCGTATCTTTCACAACGAAAAGAATTTCACTGCCGAAACGGAAGCGAGTTTCGCCCAGCTCATAAATAAACCGGTGATAATAGATCCGCGAGAACACAGACACTTGCGATACGTGTTGAAAATGGTGCTGGCCTTTTGTAAAAAACTTTTCAACTTGAGATTTCAGATTGACGATGTCGTCTAGAAAAAAACCTAATCCTGCTTCCGGAATTCGTTCAATTTGTTTATTCGCGGCGGCGCTAGTTGAAACTTCGTCGAAGACAAAAGCACAAAATACGATGAAAATAAAATTAAAACGGTCGCGTACAATTTCACTTCTAACGAAATATCTAGAAATAATTTTTAAAAACTCCAATCGAAACTTTTTCTTTTTTAAAAAAAAATTATTGTCTTTTCGAAGAATCATTTGCTCAAAATAAACGGTATATTTTGAATTCAATTTAAAACAACCGAATATTATATAGAATATACTGGTTTTTTTGTTTCGTCTGATGGACCCACCGGATTAACAATCAGCACTACTCTCAATGTCCTCGGCTTAATTAACAAAACGGATGTTGATATTATTACCATGAATTTCCGCTGAATTCCGGTTGCACTATTTAATACGTGTTTAGCTTTTATCCATGGTTTACTAATTAGTAAGGCTGCTGCCAATCGGAAAAATAGTACAAAAAGAAGGTAAACTAAGCACTTGGAACTGCTTCACCTTTATAATAACTCGGTAACGTTTCGAAAAATTTAACACACGCAGAAATTTTTCTTTAGATTTTTTACGTCATTGTCGCAAACTATTAAGATCAAATTTCACATATCTTAGAATTTATCTATTAATATCATTTTAACAAAAGGTCTTTTCCTTTGTTTGTTTGTTCGTTTTTTTTTGTTTTTTTTTTTGTAACAAGCGGACAAAAAAATCTAAACAAAACGCGGCAATAAAAGGGAAATAGAAATTTTTTTAAATGTATCTTCGAATTTAACACACTAAAAATTATTATCTAGTTCATGGCTAAATTGTTCGAACACGATGGGCTTAAAATATTCTAAAAATAAAACTTATTTTTTTCCAATAATTTTCGGAAAAATGTCGCGTTTTTGTCGTGTTACATTTGTTTTCTGAAGTAATAAATTTAATGGTAAAATAATCGTTTGCCGTTTGTATAACATCCGAACTTGGCAGATTACTTTAAAACTCGATCTCGTTCAATTTTGAATATACGAGACTCTAAATCGTTTCTTTCAATTAACTATTATTAATTAATTTTTTGCATTTTTAAATTTAAGGTTTGACTGTTTCATCGTTTATTAAGAAAAAAAAGAACAACGAGTAACCTCGAATATAAACTTGAATAAACTTTTTTACGTTTTTTTTCTTATTAAAAATATCTTTCCAGCAAGTAAAAAATATCGTTTCAAAATATTAACTTTGTGTCATTTATGATTCTCTTTTTATTTCAGTAAACGATTCTTTACAGAGTTATTTAATGATTTTTTTCTTCTTTCTATTATGTAATATATTCCTACTTTTTCCGTAGAGAAAAAATTGCTAAAAAATATATTTGCATTGTAAATATAGTGATTGACTAAAATAATATATATATATATATATATATATATATATATATATATATACATATATATACCGGTAAAGCGAAAATCCGAGAAGAATGTATAATTAAACTTTTCGTAATACATGTGCCTAATGGATCTGCAAAGAATATAAGATTCTTTCTCACCGGATTTGTCTTTACCTTATTTCTTTCATACCAAGTTCTATTTCAGATTGGTCCTGAACCCGGAAAACGATGTTTTGTTAGCCGATCATTAACCATGTTAGGCGACATCAACAATGATAGATAATCGTTATCGAAAATTACACCCGCACATAATGTTCAGAGAAAGAACGATTCTCGTAAACACACCGTCAACTCTTGATAATTACCGTCGTAAACTCTTTCAGGAACCTTTATTAAAAGTCCCGTACTATTTAATATTTATGAACTCTTGATAACAAGGATGGCTTATGTAACCGTAATAAAGAGTTAATCGACTCTATCATTGAATGACAGAATAACACACTTATCGAACCGCAGAAATTATGCTCATTCGTCCATGAAAATAGAAGCTGATCACATGTAATGCCGATTCGGTACAGAGCTTGATAAACTTCACGTGTTATCTTAATTCCTACTTCAGTTGTTTCCTTTCTTTCGCAAGCAGGTCCGAATATTCGTATTAGAACAGCCCGGCTAAAGATTATAATGATCAATGCGGCTTTGTTCGAGATTTTATGTCGAAGGCACAAACCGAAGCTCTCTTGTGATGTAAAATTAAGTCTCTGGAACTTTTCACAATTTATCGAATGATCTTATTTAATTTCACACACAATTCGGTCTTAAAAAAGAAACGCAGCATCGGATAAAAAGTGTTTACTGCTTGTTAGGCCCATAACCAGGTCTCATATATATACCGCTTTAATTCAATTTATAGGGATGTTTGTGGTTATAGAAATCTAATTCATATCGCAAAAATGAACTAATTTCTATGATAACGAATGCTCCGCAATACATTAGAAAGGACGTCCCGCACAATGACATACAGGTGAAAACCGTTGACCACTGCTAAAACAGTTAAAGGGAACAAATGTCCACTGTTGAACCATCTGAGTGCGATAGATCGGCAATAGAAGATTCCTATTTTGGGACGTGTTTTACGTTCGCTGATTCTTGTACTGCGTTTGTTACAGGTTTAAAACTATTGTAGAATAAAAAAAACAAACAAAACAAACATGTAGATAACAAATTTCATTTAGCCAGTTCTGTTGTTGGTCAGAGGTGAATATACTACACCTTCGGCATCGAAGCTGAGAAAAATGCGCACCGTTCTTTTGGAAGTGGAGGGTCAAGGAAAAAACAACAGAAGGATTTTTGACCGGCAGTCAGTCAGAGTTTAACCTTTTTTCGGGTGATTACGGCTTAGATTAGTCATCGGCTACGGAAGTTATCGGTTGTAAAAAACGGTTACCTTATCTTGTTGAACCGTTCGAAATTTAAAATACGGTTTTTCGAGGTCTTCTTCGAGGTTCCTCTCTCAGTCCTACTCGTTTCAACATATACACTATCAGTGTGGCTTCTCTTCCTCTAAATTGTTCTTCTTTATTCTTCGCTGATGACATCCCACTGTTTGCCTCATCACATGATACCATATCAGCCAATGAAGTACTTAGGATGGAACATTCCCTTTTCTCAATTAACCTTTGTACTAAATCTTAAGCTGTATTTATTCTACATCCCTACAATCCTGCTTCTGTATATCTATCCCTAGCAAATACCTCTCTCTCTCTCTCTCGTGTTAATTGTTTCTGTTATCTTGATACCTCCCTTGAAAGTTGGTTATTCCTCCCCGAACATTTCGAATATCTTTCCTTTCTGTAATTAAAAGAATAAACCTGGTAAAGGTCCTATTTACAATCAAATGGGGTGGTGATCCTTACCTCCTTATTTCTCTACATAAGTCCACTATTCTTTCCAAATTTGATTACTGTTCATTTCTCTATGGTTATGCCTCCAAGTCCCGACTCCCTAAATTACGTGTAATCCGAAATTCTTGCTTTCGTCTATGCCTTGGTGCTCTTAAATCCCCTCTAATTGTAGCAGTTCTTGCTGAATCTAATACGCTACCTCTTTCTATTCGCCGATCTTATTTGGGCTATCCTTTTCTTGCTAATCATCTTCCATTCACGTCTTCTATTCTTATCCATTCCTACCTTTTTATTTCTAGGAACTGGCGTTTCACACCTACGAAATCCCTTATTTTATCTCTCATCTCTCTTCGGCTTAGTTCGTTTTGATCTTACACGATTTCCTTTGACAATCTTCCCTATTTCTCTTTTAATTTCGCCGAACTCTATCATCTTCCTAAAATGTTTACTATACTTACGCTCTCCGCATTTCTTCCACCGGTCCTAATTATACAGGAATTCCACAGTACTATCAGTTCTGATTTCCATCTCATTTAACCGTTTCTACGGGTAGTTCGAAGAGGTCAGGTGGTGTCAGTGCCTTTTTTATTCTCCCAGATTTTGACTTTTCAGAATCTTTTCGTCTGCCTCCGTTCTGTTCCATATTCATGATCGAATTTATGGCTATCCTGTGTTCCATTTTTTTCATTACTTCCAATCACCTTTCCTCTAAATTCTTAATTATATCTGACTCCATGACCGCGCCTAAAATCATCTGTTCTCCTCTACTTGATCATTTCTATAATTTTGTTATTCTTCGTATGATCTCACTTATCCACGTTCTCTTTTCCCTCCTTCTTCTTCTTCAGGTGCCTTCTCCTCGAAGGAAATTGACTATCATATAACGAAACTGTTCTCTATTGCCAGCTATCCTTAAGGCTTCTGAAACTTTCCTGATATTCAACCATTCCCGTCTCTTCCCTCCATTTCATTCAAATTGGTCAGCTGTGGGTTCCTAGCCATTCGGGCATTTTTGGTAATGAAGCGGCGAACTGCTTGGCTTGAGTTGCTGCTTCTTCTCACCGCTATTTTAAAAAGATCCCATTCTCTAATCTCCTTCTGCTGTGTAAAAGTTTTCGTCTCAAGTTTCGGTCGGATACGTACATTTGTTCGTTTTTTAACAATTTTTATTTTTGTCTGTCGTTCAACCTAGTCTTCCTGTCAATCTGTGCTTCTCTCTGTTTCACTCACTTCGCCATTCTGTTGTTGTCTCCTTTGTTCATCTGCGCTCTTAAGCCATACTTTAGTATCTTTTTCCCGTTTTCGTTTTTCATTGGTTTCCTCTTCATATTGTCCCCTCCATGAAGAGCGTGTTTACGATACTGATCATGTGTTCTTTTAGTGTTCATCTCTTTTTGTTGAGCGTTCTGCTTTCTATTTCAGATGACTGCGACTTGGCCTTCCTCCTCTATATTGCGCTTCTTATATTCTGGCTTTTCCTTCTCCATACATTGTTCTTACTGCTTGTTCTTTCCTACTAGCAATGTCTCACCGCATCAAAATGTAACTGATGCATGTTTCTTTCTAATTGCTTCTGGGTGAAGGTTTCTGGTTGACGAAGCCAATAAAACAAAAAGATCGGTCAAGTCGCTTAACCACGACACAACAGTTAAGATATTACTGGCATTCTCTGAACATCTAAATAAAGTCTGTATCGGGGCCGACGGGTTATTTCAACGGCCTGTTTAAAAAAATATATATTTACGGAAGTACATGTAACATAAATTTGTCTTTCGGGTGGAACGTAAATGTGGTATAACTATCAATGTAGCTTTTCGTGGCGATTGTAGATGTACTTTCAGTTGTTAAATGAGTATTCGTATAAAACATTCACACCACTCGAAAGACGATTCATTTTCTAAAATTAATAAATATAAACTTTTAATGGTACGTTTATTTTACGGAAATTGATTCATTTACAGAGCTAAGAGAAATCTGAAATATGAAAATGTTCGAATCCATTTTCTGTTTTATCACTTTATTAAATATACATAAAACACACAAGTATTACAGAAAATAATTATTGTTATCAAAAATGTATGATACAGCCGACATGTTTCGGAGTTACATACTCCATAATCATGACAATAATAAAATTGCCGTGATTATGGAGTATGTAACTCCGAAACATGCCGGCTGTATTTTATACTTTTTATAACAATTATTTTCTGTAATACGTGATTTATTTATACTTAATAAAGTTAAAAAAAAAAAAAGAAAAAAAAAAGAAAGAACTAATAGCAAATAATAGACGATGATATTTAAAGTACTAAATACATAGACTAGTTTTCAGTCGATTGATGTGACGGCTGAAGACTGCGCCAATGCAAGTAAAGTAATCACAATTTCAGGATCTTTGCTGAATTTTAAATTCCACATTTCACACATAATCTGTAGAAATTCGAGAACATTTAAATCACCGTCAAGTATAGCGAGTGTACAAAGCAATTCATTTTTCTTCACTGCATCAAAGCTATTGCTTTTAGATTATACACCATTAAATTCAATTCGACCGAATCTCGAATATCTAATATTTGTTCAAAAAAAAAAGCGCGCCAGCTTTCTATGTACGAATGCCAGTAGGGAATCTGTGCCAGTAAGCATAGTCCGTCAGTCAAAATCGGGCGTTATGTACAAGTGATTTTAAATGGAAAGACGAGACAACGACTCAAAATCGAAAAACCCAAAAGGAAAATCGTTTAAATGCAAACGCGTGAAAATTACAGAAATGTGATGAATCGCTTTGGCATGAACTAGATTGGTTCTGTCTTGGACAACTTTCGTTTTACATTCTTCCACTTCAATTTTACACTTCCGGCGATACCTCTTTTCACGTTATCTTTCGGCATTACGTTTAGAATCAACTGTGTATGCAAGTGCACGATAACGTTCTGACTGATCGACAGCACTTACCAGCGCAGATTTTTTACTGACCTTCGTACGTAAAAAGGCGACGTAATTTTCTTCGTCGACTGTCTAAGATCAAAACGGAGTATCGTGCACGAAGTCCAGAAAGACATTTCGATCATGTTCTCCGCGTTTATGTTTGTGAGATTTGAGCATTAATTCCGTTTAACTTGTTGGAGGCATCACTGATACTATACCACGAGATAAGGAAGACACGTAGTTAATTGTAGAAACACTTACAACACATTGTGAAATAAACACGTTTCATTTCAGTAAAAACATAAACTCAAACTGTTGATCAGGCGATCACAGTGGTGACGGTACAAGAGTAACACTTTTGCGTGAATAGACGTTTTTCCGTGAGAAACACATTTTGTGGAATGTCTACAGCCATTAAACGTGCCCATTTCAAACTTATATTTAAGTCGAAATAATAATAATATCTTGTTGCAAATTTGATATTTTTCAAATTTAAATGATCACTACAAAAAATCGCGGCTAATACAAAACATGTTTGCTCTTCATCGTATACTGAAGTCAGTAATATGCCCCGAGGGCTGTAACTCAAGTATCTTAAAAAATTTTATATTCGCATAAATTGAAAGAAATCTTCGATGGATGTTCGATAGATAATGATTTGCTCGCTAACTGTATAAACAATTAAAATTCCATGCAACTATATTAAAAACCTTAAATTAAGACCATGTTGCTACAAATTTCTCGCACATGGAATCAAACTTAAAGTCGATGTTCGAATTGTGCTTTTCAAAACTTAACCTATCTAAAGTTATGCAAAAAGGATTTGAAGTGATCAAACTGCAGAAAAATATAATTGAAATGGAAATTGTATACCGCTTATTCTTAGTAATTCCTTTTCCTATGAGCGTTTGCATTGCTTTAACTCTTAATAAATCACCGGGATAGATACCAAAAATCGTTCATATCTAGGTAACGATCAGCTATTTCTCTGCTTGTTCTAGCGCCACGAATGCCGATAATTTATACATTTTAAGGGAAAAGGAAAATTAAACATTGTTGACAAAGAAATTTTTCTAAACGGTATTTTTTGGTTTACACTTTTTTCTTACAGAGGAAGTCGCAGGTGTCAGCGATAAATTTATAAATTCATTATTTTAATATATGTTCAAATAATAGATTTTAAGGGGGTATTCTAGGCTAAGAGGCATAAATTTTGGGCATCTTGTTGATCGATAAAAAAAAATATATATATTTTTACTATTCATTTTTTTGCAAGATGTTTATTGATATTTTAAAAATACACAAAAAAGATTGGAAAAAAAAAATTTGAAATTAAAAAAATTATAATTTAGTAAAGTTTGAAGTAAAAAAAAAAAAAGGTGTTGTTCCGGTTAACATTATCTAAAATGAAATTTAAAAAAAGATTCATTATCAGTAAGAATGTCGTTATAGCTCCTACCAAAGAGAAAACGGATTTTTTTTTTCACAAAATGGCGGCTGTCTACAGAAAAAAAATTTTTTCGACCATTTTTTTTAAAATTTCTAATTTTTTAAAATAGTAAAAAACATAATTTCGACACAAAAGTGGTAAGAGTGATAGAAGGTTATATACTGAAGGTTGGTACAAAATTTGAAACAAACTGATTAAATAGAACTTGAGATATGTCAACCGTGTTGAAAAAAGTAGTTATCAAAAAACACGTTTAAAGTTTTAAGCAAATTTCAGGCAGTCGCAGTACGTTGTACTTACATTTTGTTAATCGGCGATTCCACAGAGTGTGCCTTCTTCGACTTCAAAATCGATATTTTCGACAGCTCGTTCTGATTTATGAGCAGTTGCAGGCTTCCTTAAAAGCATCAGAAGCTTGTTGCTCGGAGCACTCAATTTGACTACTGTACACCTAAGCTTCGTGACCAATAGTAATTCCCATGGCATTGATCATTTTTAAAATTAGTAAGAAGCCTTCATTGAAAATGCAAACAGCTATATAATTTGTGCAATTTCAATTGTTCGGGTTCCTACATATACATCTGATTTTAACGGGATTTTTACAACCCTCCCTCGACTCCTCGATGTTACACGACATACAGTACGGATGCGGTCGGATACGTGTTACTATCTTAACTTTCGACTACTACCATTCAGACACCAACGCAGTCTCCGGTGCGATTGTTCTTACGAACGTGCACGGGGATTTTTGGTTTTGGCCGAGTAAGCATCCTTCACGGAACCATATAGCGACAATAAATTAGAACGATCAAACAATAGGTGGAATTTTGCTTAAAGCCCTCCAAAAAAAAAAAAAAAAAAAAAATGAAATATCATGGATTATTTTTTAGCTTGAACACTGCCAAAAGATAACGCTACAAGTAATCAGATGAATTACAAAAAAGGAATAATATTATATAAAACAGTGATATTATCAAATCTATTATATGGTAGTATTATTTACAAGGATATGCTAAAGTTCAATAAATTTCCAACAATAACAATCAAACTACTCAAAGCTTACAAAACAATAAATTATACAAATGCATTAGTTATAGCGGGAATATTACCGTTATACTTAGGAATACGAAAACATATCACAGTATTTGCAATCAAAAATGGATTAAAGGTAGAAAAATATCATATATACAAATAATAGATATATAGTAGAGAATAAAATTTTAACAGCTAGAAAATTCAAAAAATTTATCAGTGAACAATATATAGAAAAGTTTGAAACGGTATGGATAAGTCATAACGGAATAACGAAAGTTATTTTCCAACCATTAAGGAGAGGCTAAATAACACGTACTATACTCCAAACGTTTACAATGTACAGTTTATATCAGGACATGGAAATTTCAAAATCTATCTCAAAAGATTTAATATAGCGGAAATTGAAAATTGCATTAGATGCAACGAGCAGGACAGTGTACAGAATATCCCGAGTGGATGCAACATTCTAAATATAGAGATACGGGAAGACTGTGGTGCATTGGTACGGGAAAAAATGAATATTTTTAATAAATTGGTCAAAAAGGAATTGGAATACAAGAAGTCCAATATTAATTTATATTAATATTATAGTATTCTAAGATAAAATTAAGATTATACAATGTGTAGTGCAAGGCCGTGTCCACGGAGGGGGGGGGGGGTTAAACCCCCCCATGAGAACTGAAATAGTTATTATAAATACAAAAAAATCTGAAAAAAATCACAAATTTAAAATAAATATTGATGATTTTTTAGGGTGTTTTTACCTACTTTTAAAAGAAAAAAGAAAAAATATGATGCATATTTTTAGGTACTTCATTAATATTTTATGCAAAAAAAAATTTTATTACTAGTATAATTAATAACATATGTAATTTTTATTAATGTTCATATACGGTGTAATTCATTTATGTAAATTATTAATATATAAATCAAAATTATGGAAATTATTAATAGTACAAATATTAGTGAAAAATGTATTATAAAATAAATATGCAAAGAAAATTTTCAACCCCCCCCCCCTCCCCAAAAAAAATTCTGGGCACGGGTCTGGTGTAGTGGAGGAATCCTAAACTTAATTGGATGGTTTCCACCGCTGACCACATTAAATTTTTATTTGTAAAATAAATAAGATAACGCTACAACCAAATCCATCTCACATTTTACACACAAAAATTAAAATTAATACTCAAAATGATTTATTTTCAAACTGTGAGCAGCGTAAGTACATCTAGTTTTCTTGAATACTGAAGCTAAATCGAGTTGAACTGAACTTTGAACACGAAAATGTTTTCAAAAAAATACATTGGTTAATCGATTTGTGTTTGTGGCTCCCTATATTCATACATTTATATAATGTCAATGGTCAGTTCCGGCGAGATGGGCTTAGTTGCTGCGCCACTGAAATAGCTGTAACTCTGTTAAATTATTGGAATTTTAAAATTTTCTCTAGAAGGTATATTCTTAAGGTCTAAACCTTGAGACTACGTAAAAAAAAATTGATTTTTTCAAAATTCTAAACCGCAATATCCCCTTAAATATTAATTTTCAGTTTTAGTCGAATTGTTATTAAATTAATATAAATTATTTATATATTTTTATATATATATATACTCTTTTAATTTATCAAAATAGTATTTATTACAAATATATGAAATTGTGAAACATAAGTGTACAGTTATTTTTATATTCGTCAGAGGAACAAATTTGTTTTAATACAGCTGGTGTGATGATTTTAAGTAAGAATAAAATTCTTGGCCCTTTTTTTTAATATTTACCTTAGTTATCAATATCGCCATAAGGACCGGAACCTATAACTTTCAGTCGTCCACAATTTGTTCATTAAAGAAACAACTCTTTCTACTGATGCATTTGTACCAGGCAGACATAAAATATATTCAATTAAAGTACAAAAGTTTTTTCATGTTTAAGATTGTTGGTGTGGAAGTGTTTGAATACTTCCACCCAACAAGTTTCCGTTGAAACGTTCAGATTGTTTCACTCGGCTACTTTTTCCATCGTGATGCAGTTGGAAATTAATGAAAATTCGTCAAAAACTTCTGTATCTTTGTTATAATCAATATGTCCCTTTTCAATCAATACATTCAATGCTTTTTGAACGTCTTCCCATGCAGGTACTTTTTTCAGATCTGCCCAATAAAATACCTCCAATTCTTTAGTAAAAAACTAAGTCCACCGTTCCAAGTATTCAAGTCTCATTTAATAAAATTCTGTAGCCGTACTTTTCACAAATTCTTAGTCTCAACATCAGTGCCACTGCATTTCAATTTCACCATTAAACTACTGACTGCAAATGGAAGAAACTGATATTAGTCTGTTTCTGAGTCAAATTGTCTAATTTCTTTTGCAGCTTCAATTGCCGATAAAGTTTGATCTTCAATTTTCTATGGGAAACACTAAATTCTGTGCGACACATTTCGCATCTGACATCCGAGGGAATAAACGGGTATTTTGCTTGTAAACTAACATTGAACGTACATTTCCGTTTCGGCATAGTTAGATGAAATCCCAAAACACAAAAAACTTTAAATCAATTACCGCTACAAATATGACACGAGTATCAAACAACGGAACACAATAACAAGTCGCGGCAAGTGCGCCTGGCTATCAGATAATGAATAAATGAAACGATGCAATCATGACATGTCACTACAATCAGCGCCCGCGGGCGGCGAATTGGCTGTCGTCGATACGCTCCCGCATCGCCCGCGACCGGCCGCATCTCTAATTTTTACGGATTTCGGAAACCGGGACAATTTTGCGTCCCGAAGTTTCTTTCGAGGACACCGGAACAGAGAACCAAAAAAAGGGACGGTCCGGTTCAAAACGAGACGTACGGTCACGTTAACCATACCACCTCTGCTGCTCTATATACGATATACTTCAGATAATCATTTAAGTCTCAGCATCATTAATTCATCAGTTCATTATAGAAAATAGTTTAATTTTTCCAATATCGATCTGGCAGGATTCCTATGGGCCACAATTAACTGAATCGGTTGCCATATTAATCCTGATATTATTATTATCATTGGCCCTTTCTGGAGAGATAAATTTGCTTTGATTTATTAATATATGCTTAACGTTTGGTCGAGATAGCCGGCACTGTTTACGGCTTTTCCTGGCACAGTGGAAAAAAATATCCTAAAGTTAGAATAATTAAATTATTTTTAATCATGTACTTTTTTATGATCAGCTACCTGTCAAGTTCAATCCTGCAATGTAGCTCAGTATATAAACCATCATTTGTTTTGTCTCAGGAAAAAAAATACAATTAGCAAATAAGAAAATTATAGTGAATATCCAACTTAAATAAGGCTATCACATTTCAAGGAAAAACAGAATAGAGGAAGTCACATGATGGACGGAAATCATTAGATATTAATTCTGAATACGGTAATTATCTTCGCCAATTTTAATTTTCCCTTTCAACATGTTCAGCTTTTCTGCAGGCGTAAGTCCTGCTGAGTTTGTCAGTCTTTTTATGGCGCGCATATATATATATATATATATATATACAAATTTTTCTTAATAAATAGTTCACCTTGGGGCTGAGTTTATTGATGTTTCCAGTGTTTTCGATAATGTGAAATTTCCCACTCTTAGAGATAGAATGATAGTACTCAATATTCCTATGAAATTCGCTTCCGTTGTTATTAACCTTATACTGTATTGCACTATTCCATTTTGCCTTCCCATTGCTCTGCGCTACAAGGAATGCATTTTGTGGTTTCCTCAAAGGTCTTGAAGAAATCCTACTCTTTTTAATACCTCTTTCTACGAAATTCTCTTCTTTATTCTTTACCAGTGGCATAGTACTTTTCTGCTCTTCCTGCGATATAGGGATTGCAAATAAAGAGGTTAATCATTCCCTTGTTATGCTGGAGCACTCTGTCTCTCCTACAAAATCCTCCTATATTGTTTTTTCTCTTCGACCTTATAGTTCAGCTTAAGTGCATGCTTCTTCAATTACTACCCTTATGCCCCACGTAGGCTGCTTCTTCTTTCTCGGCGTGTTACTAACAGTTGTCTGCCCTTTTTGAACATTTTCATTTTCTTTCCTCTTCTACTCTTGATAAGACAAAACCCGTTGAATGCTTTTTACCCCACTAGATAGGAAGACGATCCATTTATCCTTATGATCTGTACAAATCGTTCGCTTCAAATTTGATTATTGCTCCTGTATTTATGGTTCTGCCTCTAGACCACTTCGTTTTAAACTAGACAGGATACGAAATTCACGTCTTCGACTCTGTCTTGGTGTTCTTAAATGTTCCCTAATTCACGCAGTTCTTGCTAAGCCAAACACGCCTCCCTTGTACATTTACATCTAAGCGTCTTTCGCCGAATTCATCCAGTTTTATCCCTGCTTTTCTCCACATTTTTCAAAACTGGCACTTTATTCATAGGAGAAATTCGCATCCTAGCTCACCTCTGATTTATTCTATCTATCTTTATCTTTTAATTTTCTTCCTTAATTGGCAGCTATGCAGGAATTCTTGAACACAATTATTTCTCCATATCCCACTTGCAAGCCTATTTTTTTCCGATGGTTATTGGACACTTAATGGAGTCTGAACCGCTTTTACTCTCCTTGATATCAAAATTGATCTTTTCTCTTCTTTTATTTTGCATTATCTTTACTGTCGAAGTTGTATACTTTAATAACATGAACAACACCATGTTATTGAAGCATATAATATAGCATAAAGGGCACACGATTTAATATTAACTTAACTATTGCCGAATTTTTCGATATCCTACGCTCTATTATTTATATGTCCTCCCGTTCCTCTTCTTCCAATTATTTGTTTCTGATCCGTAAGTGCTCTCCAGGCTATTTGCTCATTTCCTCCTCACTCCTGCGACTTTTTGACTCTTTGTATACGCTTTGTTATCCATATTCTTTCATATTGATTTGCTCTGAGTCCGTAGCCACGTAGACAGAGAGGATAACAAAATGGTGGATGATTCTCTAGCTCGCTCTACTTCAACTTCTGGTCTCTTTTTTACTAAAATTCCTACTTCTAATGTTATCCTCGTGTAAAAAATTCCATGCCGGACTTTAGTTAAATACCTACACGCTCCATCATTTTCCAATACACTTCCCTATTTGTCCATTCAACCTAGTCTTCCATCTTATTCCTGGTTCTGCAACTTTCCATTGTTCCACCGCATTGCTGTTCCTCCATTATTCGTTTGCGATTCAATCATTCTCTGTTGCTTTTCTCTCGTATTCGTCTTGGCTTAACACCTTTTTCAAATTGTCTTCTTCACCCAAGTGACGAAGTTTCTCGTTATTCGAATGATGTATTTTTTAAGTCCCAATCATTATACAGCGAACGTTCTATTTTGTATTCCTATTTCCTGTCGCCCGAGCTTATACATTTTATCTTTCTCTACTCCCTACATCATTCCAGTTCTCAGCATATTTAAACTTCAATCACTGGCAGGATCTCTATCTAACTAATTCTATCGCTTCTATAGTGCTTCTTGATGGTAGTCCTTGGCTGGCGCGTAGAAAAAAAAACAACTTAAGGTTTCCTGGATTTTCTTTTATCGGCCCTGATCATGCTTTTTTAAAAGCGATGTTTGCAGTAAAATTGTGTTAAAAACGCTTCATAAAAATGGAATTGTTTAATTTGCTTTAATTAATTAATGAACAATTAGTTAATTTCTTGAGAAAATCTAATTTTTTAAAGAAAAATAATTTTAATTTTAAGTTGTAACTGAATTTGTATATTACTTTTACAAATACGTCAAGGAATTTAAATCATAGCTGAGTGTAACGTGTATCATTTTTATGAACATGACTATCTCTACTCTACCCATTTTATTGTTATAGTTCCTGAACAACACAGATACTAATAACGCTAAACTGTCTGTAGAAATTTCACTATCATTTTCCATAAATAAATTAAAAAACATATCAACTTATCATAAAGAACATTCTGTTAGTAATTTCAAGGCAAACGGAAACGCCAATAAATTTTATTTGTATAAAAATCATATTCGATGAATTTTCATATTCGACGCACATTTTACCGCTAATTAACATTAATCACTAGTATTTTAAAATCGTAGATCTCATTCATAAAAATTAAAAATATAATTTCTTCTTATAAAACATTAAAATAAAGTGAAGTAAAAATAATTGAACAATAGAATCGACATTTACAGCTAAAGCGCTGCGAAATATACAATATAAACATGATGGTAAATTTAAAAAAGTCATTCTTGAATTAAATAATCCCGCGGTGGAAGTGAAGTTGCAGCAGTACCATGTGTTTTTATAAAATAACTGAATACTATCAACCAATTATATACGCACAAACCTAAAAAATAATTTTATCATACAAATTATTATACCTTCAATTATTTGCGTTTAATCATTTGTTATAAAAGTAGTTAGACAAAGTCAGTCAAGCATGACGTATCATACTCTCCGAATTTCTTATGTTCAGTTAAAAATTACCATAATTTACATGTACATATATTACTAGTGTTGCCCGCATATTAATATTTATTATTTCTTTCATTATTTCTTTATTTTTATTTACAAACTCTACATTTCCACTAAAGATCCAATATCTTTGGTAACAACTATTAAAAATTCTGCTGTATGATTTTTTAATAATTTCTCTGTAACTTAAATTTCTAAAATATTTTAACAAAATCTTTTTCCTTTAAGGAACATTATGAAGTATACAAATATTTAAAAAGAAAAATGAATAAACATTATTACAAAGAATTATTTATTTATAATGTAACGTTTTTTCGTAATTAATACCGTAGAGTTGCAAAGTAATTTCATACTATATCTGTTACCAAGCTATTTCTCACGACTTCAACTGTAAATTTATACCCTCTTTTTGCCGAAATACTTATTAGAGTCAGCTAAGTGCCATTTTTAAGGTCCCGAGGTTTAAGCACTACAATCATCTGTTTTTTATTCCTATTTCACTACTGCATGTTCCTCATATCATTTATTTATCCTATAAACTGTCTATCTACTCACCTCTTCGCTTTCTTGCACTTGAAATGAAAAATAATTTTTATTTCTTTTTCTTTTTTCACTGACAGATTTATATAAAAATTCTTTCTTTCTGAAAAACATATCGATCACTTCCAACAAAAAATAGTCTTCACATTTACCTGAAGGTTCTCGACCTCTCTGTAACTTACGACTGCCACGATTTCATGAAAGTTGGGCGTTTCGCTCAACTATTATTTTGTATTTATAATTAAACAAACAGCAAATTGTATGTTTTGATGTAATTTTTTTTATCGGAAATTATAATAATATAATCAAATAGCCAGAAATAATTAGTTAGATTTACAAATTATTATAATTTTATACTGATTTTTAAAAACTTTACTACTGAATTTTTAGTTTTTTTTAAAATGAGCGTTTAAAGTAAAACCTACCAAAAATTTATCAAAACTATTCGCTAAACCTTTTCCTCATATAAACAGTGATAACCCGAAAGTTCAATCGGTTTAGTAGTTTTTGAATGTACGCACCTCGCACACAATCATTTTCATAATAAAGGTCAATCAAACATACTGTATTACGCTCTCGAGTTAAGAATTGCTATAATTTACACTTATTATGAAACAAAAGTTTTCTATTCTGAAGTTGCAGTATTAATTAAATTTTTTATGCAACATCCGAGTTATAAATCTGTAAATTTATAGGCTACTCAAATATTATATACGTTATTATTTGTTGAAAATGATATTCTAAATTCGGTTTTTAATATACTGGTAATTTTATATGTGTTATGATTTGTATAAGTAAATTTTATCCAATTATTATTATCATGATTATAAGTCATGTTTAAATTTTTAAAAACATTTATTATATAAAATTCAATTAAATTGGGGTTACAATTATTATTTTTATAATAATTGGATAAAATTTACTTATACAAATCATAACACATAAAATTACCAATATATTAAAAACTAAATTTAGGTATCATTTTCATTAAATAATAACATATATAATAAACTAGTAAACTTTAACAAAATAAATAATAATTACAATAATAACAAACACAACCATTCAGCCAGGGCCGTCTAAAGGGTAGGGCGACCCAGGCGATGGCCCAGCGCGTCAGTGTTTAGGGGACCTCACGCGCGTGGTACTTGCTTAACTACTTAATTTGAACACCCATCTACACAAATTTTAAAAAAAACTAAATTTAGTGCATTAATGAACTTATCTTGTAGGAGTGAGTTCGAATATTTAGCACACATCTAAGGCGACCTGTGTCATTTTGTCGTTTGTTACATCCCCCACTGACACTTGGTGTGTAGGAAATTAGACGAATGTGATCCATTGTTAAATGTGCTATCGTGTTTTCGCGTTAAACCCGGTTAAGTCTTATTTACACGTAAAGTATTTTTTAACCATTGAAGAAAATTCATAAAGTAGACTTTTTTTTTTTTTTGCGAAAATTTGTGTCTGCTAGGTATAGTGTTCGCTGGTTATTTCGCGTTCATTGCTGAATCAGTTTCTGGTAAATAATTGCTCTTTGCTTTTTTTTCTCCTCACTATCATCATCCGCTCGTTTACATTCAAAAAGCACAACCTTCAAGAGTTTTAACAAAATACCAGTGACCGTTGCAAATGGCGAATGCAGTTTTTCTGAACTAAAATTGAAAGGTACTTGCGGTCTACAATGTCTCAAACAGGATTAACCAGTTTCGCCTTGTTGTCCGTTGAAAATCAAGTTTCGAAAAACCTAGATTTTGAAAGTCTTATCGGAGAGTTTGCTAACAAACAAGGTAAAAAAATTATGTTTTAGTTGTTTGTTTAATTTTTGATTTTCATTAAATGTTTAGTGACTAAATGACAGACAATATAGGTGTACATTGCATAGAGAACGAATCGGTAAAAAATATTAATAATAATAATAATAATAATAATAATAATAATAAATAAATTTTTGTTGTTTTGTATTATATTAAATTCAATAAAAAATGTAGTACCAAATTGAAAATAAGTTTTTTTTAAATTATAATATAAAATAATAAAGGACGCCAAATGAATGACTCGCCCGGGACGCCTAGATGGTTAAGGCCGGCTCTGCATTTAGGTATCTATAAAACAGTATGTATAATATATGCCATAAAATATATGTACACAGAACAAACACGTAGAAATTTCAAGACTAGATACAAAAAACATGTCTTCATAGTAAAATATAAATATCTAAAAAAATCATCAATAGCCGAGCATAATTACCAATAATCACCGTATTACGTATGATATTACAAGATTTACTTATTTTAAAATATGTTAATAATTACGAAATGTTAAATTTTGCTAAAAACTATTATGTTAATAAATATAAGGAAATTAGTTTTAATCAAAACTTACCTATATAAGATAATCCATTATTCAATATTAAATATATTTTACAATATAGGAATATAAAAATTCAAAATATTTAATTGTAACTTAGTACCTGCTTTTAATTAAATTATTTTTTTATATTACCAATTTTGTTACTATCATTTTTACTTATTTTTACAATTTAAATTTAATTATTATTAATAATCATTTTACCATTTTCATATATCTTAAAATAATAATAACCGATCTCATTTATAATTGACCTTTTCAAAAATCGATATATATCTTTTATTGTATTTTCGTTAAATAAAGGATGCTGTGAGTACTGTAGGGCGTAGGGAGGCCAAGACGCAAAAGACCGGAATACAGTATCGCGCGTTCTGAAGAAATGGAAGGACATTCAAGCAAAATGTGGTCCGCATCACAAACGAAGTTTGCTTCCGACGGATCAAACGGACAAAGAGGAGACTGAGTAATGGAGAAACGGAAGAGCGAAGCAGGAAGCAAGCTCTGTGGTTTAACCGAAATCTAATTATGGATGAAATAGTTGACCGTCTCATGTTGGGGAAATCAAGAAACCACGGAAAAAGAGGAGGAATGGGTTGCATGGATAAGTAAAAGGAAGCAGGATTGGAAAAAGAAGAAGTATAGAGATCAGACCAACAGTCGCGGTGGCAACGAGACGAAAAAGGAAGAAGATTTTGAGCTGGGAAATGCCTAATAAAACGACCGTTTAAAGCAGCCGAGCGTGCCAACGAGTCGACTAACTCGTTGCCCGAAATTCCACAATGACTAGGAATCCACAATAGATCAATACAGACAAAGCGGGAATGAAATAGATGTAAAATTAAGGAACGTATGTGAAGCACGATAGGATCAGTGGATGGTTTAGGAAAGGAAGTAGCAATGGCTCGTAAAAAGCCTTTTGAATCAGAAGATAAGAGAACCTTGGATATATTGTTAGAGGAGGCTATAAAAAGGATTGCTTGTAAGATCGCAATAGATTCGGCTAGGAATATGGAGGAGAACGAGGGGAGTTTGAACGACTCAGAATAGCCGAAATCCGGCAAAATAAAAGCCGCTCCAACCCCCAAAGCTGACTTTGAGCCATCTGTAAAAATTAAGGTATAAGAAGGAAAGAGCGAGGATAAAACATAGTTAAATGAGTAGCGGGAAAGGGAAGAGACTTGACATACGAAGGAAGAAAAAGTCAACCGGGTGAGTAAATAAAATCTAGGAAATTATAGGTAAAATAAGGGCATTTGGTGTAGGATAGAAAAAAAGGAGAGAAGGCCCTGAGACGTGAAGAAATCAAGGAAAGGATTGAGGTTTTACGAGGAGAGAAACGCCAGTTGTTGAATATAAACCAGTAGGAATTAAACAAGTAGGACTTGGAAATATGAAGACGTTTGATCAGAAATCGTTCACCTAGATAAAGTCTTCGGATGAATAAAGGACAGGAACCAGTTTTTTCCAAAATGGCTGCAATAGGAGAGGAGTTCAAGGCACCAATACAAAAGCGGAGACACATATTATGGATTTTATCAAGTTTAAGGAGAAAATATTTAGGAGCACTAGCGTAAAGGAACGAGCAATAATCGAATTTAAAGAGGATAGTGGCCTTGTATAGCATCAGAAGGATATAAGGATTCCCACCCCAATTACAGGAGGAGAGACCCTTCAACCAATTAACCCTCTTGAGAGCCGACGTATAGAGATAATTTATGTGATCGTGAAAGGACAAGTTACTGTTAAGAACAATGCCAAGCTAGGAGACGGAATTAACTAAAAGAATAGGAAGATGGCACACGGATAGATTGACTGAAGAACGACTATAAAGACGATAAGTGAAAACCATAGCTGCTGATTTCCCAGGAGAAGTAAAAAGGTGAAGATCGGATAACGCATTATCCAGAGAGAAAAGAGAGTTGTTAAGCTCCATGACGGCGGAAGAAAGATTAACTGAAGAAGAGTAGATGAGTATATCATCGGCAAAGAATAAGGAAGTAGATGATATCTGAAGAGTAGCTAGGCTATGGAAATAGATGTTAAAGAGAGTAAGGCTAAGACATGAGCCTTGCGGAAGACCCCGAAAGACCACTCTAAACTCTGAGAAGAAGGGAGTGGAGAGCTGAATTGATCTATTGTAGAACAGCTGGAGAATTAAGGAAGCGAACTGTAAAGGAACATTCTATCTATCGAATCGTTTCACCCCATGTAGGGGTATCGTGACCATGATCTGTCACCCTGTTGATCAGACTGCGCCAACAATTCCAATCCCTTGCGATGTGTACACAATCCTGAAAGGTACGACCAGCAGCTGTGCACACCGCGTTCGTCCATCTAGTCGGCGCACGACCTCGACTCCTTTTTCCGTTGACCTTTCCACGGTGCTCGTCCAAGGAAAGGCACATTAATGGAACACATTTTATGTAGAAGAGAAGGTAAGTGAACATGATCGAATGCGGAGGTAACATCAAGGAAAGCAGAAACAGTGTATTCTTTGCGAATAAGAGATTTGTACACGTCAGATAACAACAACGATAAACAGTCCGCCGTTCCCAGTCCCGTACGAAAACTGAACATGTTACTGGGAAGAATATTGTTGAATTCCAGCACCAGACTAGGCGTTTATTAATCATTTGTTCAAATAATTTTCTAAAACACGAAGCCAAGGAAATAGGACGGAAAGAATTAGGATTCTTTTTTGGAATAGGAATAACAATAAAGGAGTTCCAAATTGGAGGCTTTAATTAAGTATATTTTTTTAAAAAACAATTTTGTTTCACACTTTTTTGGGTGAGTATTTTTGAGTGATATACAGATACCCTAACCAACAATTCTGCTATCTTGTGCACTCTATAAAGTTGAATATTTGTTCAAGAATAATACTCAAACATAATATTCCTGTTAGTGAAAAATTTGTAAATGGCACTATGAACATTTCAAATTCGTTATTCTATTGAATCCCAATTTCTATGGTAAACGAATGTTCAATAAGTCACTCGCGTTCATTACTCCTTTAATTTCAACATTTTGTCAGTTTGTAAATTTCTTATATTCTAATGACGAAAAGATATCAATTAATAAAAAAAAAAAAATCAACTCTAGCTATGTAGATTTTTTTTATTCTTTATTTTTTCAATGTTTCCATAACGAATAGCACTGAAAACATTTCGCTTTTTTTTGGACCCATCAACAACGGGGGATCTTTACCCAAAAACAATTAGAAAGTGAAAGCAGTCAATTATATCTTGGTGCGATCAGATATTGTTAGCAGGAAAAAGCAAGCAGTAAGAACAATGTATGGAGAAGGAAAAGCCAGAATATAAGAAGCGCAATATAGAGGAGGAAGGCCAAGTCGCAGTCATCTGAAATAGAAAGCAGAACGCTCAACGAAAAGAGATGAACACTAAAAGAACACATGATCAGTATCGTAAACACGCTCTTCATGGAGGGGACAATATGAAGAGGAAACCAATGAAAAACGAAAACGGGAAAAAGATACTAAAGTATGGCTTAAGAGCGCAGATGAACAAAGGAGACAACAACAGAATGGCGAAGTGAGTGAAACAGAGAGAAGCACAGATTGACAGGAAGACTAGGTTGAACGACAGACAAAAATAAAAATTGTTAAAAAACGAACAAATGTACGTATCCGACCGAAACTTGAGACGAAAACTTTTACACAGCAGAAGGAGATTAGAGAATGGGATCTTTTTAAAATAGCGGTGAGAAGAAGCAGCAACTCAAGCCAAGCAGTTCGCCGCTTCATTACCAAAAATGCCCGAATGGCTAGGAACCCACAGCTGACCAATTTGAATGAAATGGAGGGAAGAGACGGGAATGGTTGAATATCAGGAAAGTTTCAGAAGCCTTAAGGATAGCTGGCAATAGAGAACAGTTTCGTTATATGATAGTCAATTTCCTTCGAGGAGAAGGCACCTGAAGAAGAAGAAGGAGAGAAAAGAGAACGTGGATAAGTGAGATCATACGAAGAATAACAAAATTATAGAAATGATCAAGTAGAGGAGAACAGATGATTTTAGGCGCGGTCATGGAGTCAGATATAATTAAGAATTTAGAGGAAAGGTGATTGGAAGTAATGAAAAAAATGGAACACAGGATAGCCATAAATTCGGTCATGAATATGGAACAGAACGGAGGCAGACGAAAAGATTCTGAAAAGTCAAAATCTGGGAGAATAAAAAAGGCACTGACACCACCTGACCTCTTCGAACTACCCGTAAAAACGGTTAAATGAGATGGAAATCAGAACTGATAGTACTGTGGAATTCCTGTATAATTAGGACCGGTGGAAGAAATGCGGAGAGCGTAAGTATAGTAAACATTTTAGGAAGATGACAGAGTTCGGCGAAATTAAAAGAGAAATAGGGAAGATTGTCAAAGGAAATCGTGTAAGATCAAAACGAACTAAGCCGAAGAGAGATGAGAGATAAAATAAGGGATTTCGTAGGTGTGAAACGCCAGTTCCTAGAAATAAAAAGGTAGGAATGGATAAGAATAGAAGACGTGAATGGAAGATGATTAGCAAGAAAAGGATAGCCCAAATAAGATCGGCGAATAGAAAGAGGTAGCGTATTAGATTCAGCAAGAACTGCTACAATTAGAGGGGATTTAAGAGCACCAAGGCATAGACGAAAGCAAGAATTTCGGATTACACGTAATTTAGGGAGTCGGGACTTGGAGGCATAACCATAGAGAAATGAACAGTAATCAAATTTGGAAAGAATAGTGGACTTATGTAGAGAAATAAGGAGGTAAGGATCACCACCCCATTTGATTGTAAATAGGACCTTTACCAGGTTTATTCTTTTAATTACAGAAAGGAAAGATATTCGAAATGTTCGGGGAGGAATAACCAACTTTCAAGGGAGGTATCAAGATAACAGAAACAATTAACACGAGAGAGAGAGAGAGGTATTTTCTAGGGATAGATATACAGAAGCAGGATTGTAGGGATGTAGAATAAATACAGCTTAAGATTTAGTACAAAGGTTAATTGAGAAAAGGGAATGTTCCATCCTAAGTACTTCATTGGCTGATATGGTATCATGTGATGAGGCAAACAATGGGATGTCATCAGCAAAGCCTTCAGAAATTAGAAAAGTGATAATCAGTAATTTAGCATCACATAAAGCCCCTGGATACGAACTAATCACTAAAAAGATGCTAAAATTCTTACCGCGAAATCCATGGTTTTGTTAACAATTTTCAACGCTGTTATTCGGCTGAGTTATTATCCATCACACCGGAAGATGGCTCAGGTAATAATGATACCGAAACCAGGTATGCCTGCTAGTGAAGTCTCATCATATCGACCTATCAGTCTTTTACCAATAGTATCTAAAATATTTGAGAAACTATTATTGTCTAGAGTCTAGACTAATAAAACAGCTTGGGGTTATAATTCCAGACTACCAGTTTGGGTTTCGTCCTGGGCATGCTACAATAGAACAAGTTCATGTTCAGAGATACATCGGTAATTGCTCTGACAGGAAGCACTATTGTTCTGCCGCTTTCCTGGATGTTAGTCAGGCCTTCGATCGCGTGTGGCATGAGTGATTGCTTTCAAAAATAAAAAAAAACCTGCTACATTCCTACTATTCACTATCCCCATACTTGACAGACAGATAATTTCAGGTGAAATCTGGCCACGATGGATTAGAGTTTTATCCTGTCGAATACGACGTTCCCCAAGGTTCAGTATTAGGACCAATCCTCTTTCTTATGTACTCACATGACCTTCCAGTTACGCCCAATTGTGAAGATCGCGGCATTTGCTGATGACGCAGAATTATTTTCGAACGATGGCGATTCGATGGCAGTGTCGAAGAACTTGCAGGCTGGTTTGAATGGCCTAAAGAAATGGACACACCAATAGAGGATTAATATCAATTCGTCCAAGTCCGCGCATGTTACATTAACAACCAGACGCAGCACATGTCCTGCTGTTGATCTTGATAGTCCCATTCCACAGGGAAATAAAGTCAGATACCTGGGCATTGATCGCAATTTGACCTGGAAGGAGCATACTAAGATCAAGGCTAAGAAAATAAACTTAAAGCTAAGGGAGATGTACTGGCTCCTGGGCAAAACTTTCGTGTTATTGCTGAAATTAAAATTGTCGTTATATAATGCAGCTATCAAACCTATGTAGACCTACGGTATATCTCTTTGGGGAACAACATCAGCGTCTAATATTAAAATTATGCAGCGATGCCAGTCAAAAATACTGAAAATAATAGCTAATGCACCATGGTACATGCGTAATGATAACCTACGTCGGAATCTAAATGTACTGGAGGCGAGTAAAGTAATTAAAAATTATAGCAAGCGTTACTTGCGTAGATTAGTAGGCCATCCAAATCCGCTGGTATACGCTCCTAGATCTTCTCCACCAGTTTGATAGACTGGTAAAGCAACTCGGGGTGTTATTGTTGAATGGCATATCCCATCATATTATAACCTACATTACAATTGCTTATTGGCTACATTAGCAAGATCGCAATTTAAAAAAAAAAAAAAAATCAACAAAGAATGAAGAAAAAAAATTTAGAGGAAGAGAAATTACACTGATAGTCCATATATTGAAAACGTGTTGTTTTTTTTTTGGGGGGGGGGGGGCACTAACGATGAGAAACAGCTCAATCAACCAAGGAATCTAAGTAATAACTCAAAAGGAGCATAACATACCAGGTTTTAATCTGGTGCGAGATAGAATGAATGACAGAAGCTAGAATAGGAACAACTGACAAAGAAGGAAATGAAAAAACATAGGAATATTGTATGGAGTAGGAAAACCAAGATCTAAAAGCTGAGAATAGAGAACGTTCTGAAGAAAGTGAGGAGCATTCGAAGAAAACATGATTGACATCGCATAGAAAAAAGGAATCTTCTGAGTGAAGAGGACACCGCGGGGAAGAGACGAGGGAATAACCTGATTCTTTAGCTCGCCCATGAGCTTCCAATGGATATCCTCTTCATAAATTTCTTGTCCACAATATTAATCATATTTCCAGACAATTTCACATTAGATTATGGAAGGATATTTATTTTTCCCTTTTCTCCGATCTGAATTCCTTTCATCTTTCCGTCCAGCCTTTGCCTCTGACCAGTTAGTTTGGCAAGTTTCCTTCTCTTTGTCGTCTCCTGGTCATTGCCATATGTCTTCGTTTCGGTCATACCTTTCTCCCTTTGTCACTATTGAAAAGGTTAAGCCAATTGCGTTCGCTGTATTAAAAATTTTTCAAAAAAAACCTTCTATTCATATTGTTTAATGTCCACCATTAGTCCATACTCACCAATACTTAAAGACCCATAATAACAGGTGCCTTGTCATAAAATAATTTTTAGCATAGAACATGCTTTAGTCGGGACCTAACCGCCCAAAAACGTTACGCTGGAAGGGAAACGAAATGTGCGCTGAAAGGGAGACGAATATATATTTAGATATATGTATATACATATATATATATATATATATATAGATGAGGCCATGTTTATATATTTATATACAAGGCTGTGTCCACGCGGTTACATAATATTGTTTCGGCTTCATCCACACAATACACTAAATAGAATGAAATAATAAATTATGTGATCGGTATAAAATGGCGGTGATGTTCGGATCACAGCTCAAAACAAATCTCGCTCTATCGACTACTCGTGGTGGATCGGCAGTCTTCGCTCCACCATTTTTTTTTTTTTTTTTTTTTTTAATGGGTTCGTCAACATGGACATTGGCCCAAGAACAGTGGAACAGAGAGAAAATAGAGACCCAGATCCTTAACGATCAGAGATAGCTGACAGAAAGGAATCAAGAGCTAGAATAACCGAAAGAGAAGGAAGGGAGAGAATAAATGAAGCACAGTATGGAGCGGGAATACCGGTTTGTAAGGGGAAGGAATAAAAAGAAGCTTGTTCAGTTTAAAGCGACGAACTACTGAACATTATATGATCGGGATCAGAAATACATTGATCGCCGGGAGGTGCAATGGACAATAAGGAGCAGGCACGAGAGAATAACGGAACAATGAGGAAGGATTGATTCGAAAATTTATATCAGTTATTTTAGTTATCATAAACCGGTGACAGTACCGGTACTTCTAACGACCATGTAGAATAAACAGAAAAATAAAACGATTTTCCGTTCTTTTTGTATTTCTTCATTCATAATTTCCCAACAGAACAGCAGCAGTTGAAAAATTCGGCATTCAGCAAATCAGGCTAAAGCATGTTCCATGTTTCATAATTTTAGCCGTAGGCTCTAAGTAAAGGCGCGAAACGATGAGTTTTTTTCTATTATTATTATTTTTATTATTTATTTATAATTGATTCATCAAGAGGGTATAAGTTACGCCTAAACAAATATAAATAGATTATACGCGACGAACATATAACCATCCTTTTTTTGAAGTTGGTAGCAAATAAAAATAATTTATGCATAAACATTCTTATATTGCTAAAAAAATATTACAATAATTTTTACCTGCGAGAAGGCCGGTTACTAGTAACACCCCGAAGAAATCAAAAAATACGCTTCCCAAAGAATAGTACCATAGATTAAGTATTGCAACCCATGACACGATTATCAAAAACGCAGTATAATACAACCAAATTAAAATAAAAACAGGATATTTCTAAAAACAAACATATACACACATGCATAAATATTAATAAATATATTTAAAGCGATAATTTTTCACATTATTTATTATATAACGAAGGACAAACTGTTTTAATTATCATTACTGCTATTCCCAAAATGTTAACCTTTATGAAAAAAAATATATAAGGGTTCAGTTTTGTTAATAACAGGATACAAACGATTAAAAAATAAAGTGGGCTAACAAAGTCGAATATTTCGGCTGGCAGCTATCGATTAGTCAGAACCGTATGTACAAAGTTTACTCAACTTTTTAACATTATTATTAGGATGGAATGTAGTGTAGTGTTACATCTCCTTATGCTATTTTATAAAACTGAAAAATTAAATGTCGAATTAAATTATTAAAACACAGCCAAACAAGTGCATTCTAAGAATAGCGCCCTTATCGAAATTAAAAAAAAAAAAAAAAAAAAAAAGTTTTAAAGTAAACAGACAGACTAGTAGGTAGTGATAGTAATAATTAAATGAAGAAAAACAACTTGTTCCGAAAAACTTACACAATTTTTAATATAGAATTTCTTATCTTTAATTTCTAAGTAAAGTGTCAATTATCCAGTATTATTAAATCAGCAACCCGTTTAAGTCTTTATCTATTTATTTTTCTCTTCTTGTCGTAACATCTCTCCCAAACCTCTATTATAGCGATTCTTTACTTAAACATTTTTTTAAAATAGAGCATAATTAATAGACAGGCAGACAGACCAACTGAATAGTTCGATGTTATTGATGTGATTTATTAAAAATTATATGCCGAAAAATAAACAAGTTCAGTCAAGCATGATGTTTCACGCGCTGAGGATTCCTTATGTTAAGTTAAATATAACTCTAATTTACATTTACATAATACTAAAATCAAAACAAATAAATCAGATTTTTCGAGCTGCAAAGAGGAAGGGACACTTCATTTTGCATGCTTTTTTGAACTTTTCGCCACCTATGAAAGTTTCGTTAAGCAAATGAAATACAATTTTGTTCCCGCCAAAAAACGATCTTTCCACCAACATAACACATGCCCGAGAAAAAAAAATGTTTTTTTCAAAAATTTCGGGCTTTTGGCGCGCCGGAGGTCCAAATTTAAAGTTGAAACCCCAGATACTACAAACTACAGAAATATACGGGGATGCGCATATTTTTAAACTCATATAAAATTCGTAACTATAATACTGACATCTCTGGACACGTCATTTTTTGCGCTTTTTTGAACTTTCCAGCAACTTAAAAGTTTCGTTAAAAAAATGAAACTCGATTTCGTTCTTTACAAGTAGCGATCTGTTCATCGATATATCACATGCCTACGGGAAAAAAATTTTTTCAAAAATTTCGAGCTCGAGGGTCTTATTTTAAGATTAGAAACCCAGATGTTCTAAGCTAAAAAAATATACGAGGATGCTCATATTTTCAACCTTGTTCAAAATTTTCAACTATAATACTCGCGCCGCAAGGAGAGGCTACACATAATTTTTTCCACTTTTTTGAACTTTTCGGAAACTTTGAAAGTTTCGTTAAGGAAATGAAATACGGGTTCGTTCTCGACAAGTTCACATGCTCGGGAAAAAAAATATTTTCTCAAAAATTTCGAACTTTCGGCGTCCTAAAGGTCTAAACATGAAGTTGTAAGCTCGGCTATAATTTTCCTATAAAGCGGTCTTTTGTGCATAAGTTTGAGATAGGTTTTGGTTTTCTCAACTTTTTTACTCGAGCTATTGTGTACGTGAATATAATTTTTTTGTTGCTTTTGGCCACAAAGAAAGCATCCATATCATTTTTTAACCGTAATTTTTTTTCTTTTATGAAAGAGCTTCCACGTTTTGTTTTATATTTTGAATTTCACTTTTATAAGTTTATCTGGTGATGAGTTATGAATTTTTAAGTGATTTTTGAAGTCGTTTTATATTTCATATTGTATATTCTTGACGGTTTTTTGGTTTTTTTAAGGCCCAGGGTAATCGGTTAGCTTGAAATCATAGGTTGTCTTAAAGAAAATTTGAATTAGAATTTATGATCCAATTTTGAAGTTTATAAGTCAATCCGATCGTGAGTTATTGATTTTTATTTGATATTTTTGTCGTTTCTGAACTATCTTAGGATTCCGTACATTATATGTGTACAGAATCCTAAAAACGATATATTATTGTTTTTAAACAATGTTTGTATATCGCTTTTTTTCAATTTACCCGTAGTACTGAATACGCTAAAACTGAATGATAACTAGCATTGTCCATTGTGATTACAGAACTTTCTCCCTCCCAATGAATTAAAAAAATTACAAACCAATTTTTAAATATGATGTAATTTATTTAATGTGATAATCTGAATTCTTTTTTGCTTATAAAATTAATTTGCATTCTTTAATAAATTTCACTTTTGCAGGACCTACATATAATAAAATTAAGCGCCCATCTTTACTAACTGGATCTTTTATTTCACCATTTTGATTTTCATCCTGACAAAATTTACTCATGCAGTAATTCTGATTAACCCGTGTCTCGTCAATGTAAAATATTCATTATTTTCAATTTCTTGCATTCGGCGTAAAAGTTTCGCTCGTGCGGCTATTGTTTCGGTACGTTTTATTAAAAATTTCCTTCTGTTCGACAATTTCCAAAATTTAAATTTCGTATATTTTTTTAAATACTGTATATTTTATAATCCAGAAAATTTATTTTAATTCACAATTCTCAAAGTATAAATATTTTTTCTAAATTGTTATAAAAACTGAATACACATTGATGTACTATATTTTCATTAAAATTGTATAGCCAGGTAATTATTTTTTCTCGTTTATACGTTTTTTGCGGCATTCTACCAATTAATTTTCTGATTTATCAATATAATTTTTAATACTATAAATGCTTTCACTGCTTTTTCACATGCAGCAAGAATGTTCTTTTATAATTGTTTAAAAAGCTTTTTGACAATATTTAGGTTATCAGCGAAGTTCAGAAAAAACTTATAAATATTTGCACAAACATACAAATTATTTGTTACCATGATAAATAAGAGCATTACTTATTTCTTAATGGACCCTGAAGATAGAATTAACATAATGTTTCAAAGCAAGAGTAATTCAGTAACTTCATCTTTCCAAACGATAAGATCGGTATAACTTATAAACCATTGGAATTTTAAAGAAGAATTTTAAACCTCCTGTTGTCGCGACAGACTAGTTGCTAGAGCACTCGACTTCCGTTACAGAAGTATTGAGTTCGATCCCAGGCGACGAAGGAAATTACAAAATAAATAATTAAATTATCCGCTAATAATCACATGGGAGGCAATGACAAACCGCCACTTATACCACCACATGCACACTAGTTGACAGAATACAACAAAAAAAACAACTTTCCATTAGTAAATAATACTGTAAATATATCTGATATTTTTCGCGCTGAAATAATTACATATTAGAAATTATTTATAACAAAAAATTGATGATTTTTTGTTATAATATCTAGGCCAACAAATAATTAAGGATGTACCTTGCAAATTCCAACTATTAGATGAATTGTTCCAACTGCGCTAGTAATTAAAAAGACATTTACGAGTACGATTGCAGGAAAGTCTGCAAAAAGACAAAAATATAATAAAATAATACAATAAAGATTTTTTCACAATAAAATATCAAACAAAAAACATAATCTATATACATGAAAATGAATGTACATATTTCTGTATGTATGCATGTCTGTATGTCCTCTATGGACTCTGAAACTATCCATCCGATTTTTATGAAATTTGGACTGTTTATTTATAGGGCCAGGGGGAACAGAGTAGACTAATTAAAAGTCAAAAAAATAAATAAATTATAAAATAAATAAAAATTGATCAAAAGTGTGGCCACCTAACCAAAACACCGATTACCAACATTCCCGACAGATAGCGCCACAGTAAAAGCAATTATTTCGGTACGCGTTATTTCTGCAACTATCATGTAAACAAACGTAAATTAACGCAGTATTTTTCGTTGCTCTTCGGTGTTCGATCGAGGTAGTAAATTCTATCGTTCGTCGGGTTTCGACGGGGACCTTTAATAGTATATATATAAAAAAATAACTTAAGAACGGCTTGACCGATTTGGCTGTTTTACTGTTTTTTGTTGCGTTCGTAATTGTCAGGACAAGGTTTGTGTGAAAGAAAATTTTAGAAAAATCCATCGAAGAAGTCGGAACATTAAAAAAAAAATAGCAAAAATGGCGTCACGATATGACGTTTAGTTTGGCAGTTTCGTAGTCACATGACTTCATAACTAACAAATTCCGCATTAGATATTGATATTTTTTTGCGAAAAAGGATTAAATTGAAAGCGATAGTTTAGTGTGTTATCGGTGGTGATCATATTTTGATTGTACTCAAAACCATAAAATCATCAATTAAAATTTAAATAAAATGATTACTATGATAATAAACTCTAAATAACATTTTATTAATTCTCGCGTAAGTGTAGTAAATACGTTACGATCCGTTACTTCTCTTTTTGCGTCACTGAAATCATCAAAACTCCCTGACATGATATAAACAAACAAGGTGCACTCCTAGCTTAGCTGCTGCACTCATTGCAGAGAGTTTTAAAAAAGGTAGCGTTTTTTTATTATGTTTTACAGAGAAATAAAAAATCCCGCAACAAAATTTTTAATATTTCCTACTGAGAATGTTATTCACGCTCAAATTCGAAATTCTTACACAACTATCGTAATGTGGCAGTGTTACAATTGATGAAAAAGGATCCGGTGCTAATGGACATAATTAGAAAACGAAAAACAAATTTCTTTGCACATTTTATGAGAGGATCAACATTTCACCTTCTGCAAACAATAATGATGGGAGCGGTAGAAGGGAAAAGGAAGAAGGTATAATTTAATTTCTGAGAACTGCATAATTTTATGAACCAAGCAACTACTCGGTGCGCCAGATACTTACAATTAAATTACACGACGCGCAATTCGGTTAGGCAGCGATGTTTCCAATAGTGCGCGCTAGATCAGTGCCTCGATAGCTGACGAGCCCAAAAATAAATAAATAAATAAGTAAAAACAAGGGTTACAGATAAAATTCGTTTGTTGCGATAATTATTATATTCGTGGGGGGTAATAATCTCTAACTAACGATGGTCAGTTTATCACATTGAATTTTTTTTTTAATTTTTAAAATAATTTGCGGATCCCACAAGGCAATTGCCCATCTGTGGGTTCCCAACTAGGGCTGTTAAAAACCGGGTAACCGGGTAACCGCGGTTACAGTTAAAAATCGATGATACGGGTGAAACCCGGTTTTACGGGTTTCACGGATACGGTTAACCGTGTAACCGCGGTTTCGGTTAAAAGCCGACGATACGGGTAAAAATCGGTTTTACGGTTTTCACGGATACGGTTAATTGTACGGAACGATATTCGTATTAATCACAATGTTGATTAAATAATAATACTAATAATAATAATCTTTTTTTCGTTTCCTTTTGGATTGTTGTGTAATTAATATCATTGCGGGATTTAGTTAAAATAGTTCGTGTTTTGTTGTTATCGCTTTGTCATTTAATAACATCAATCGTAGTTTCAAAAAATTATTTATTTACGGGAAAACCGCAGCTCGGTGAGTTAAAACCTTACTTCATAATCACTCGCGTACGCGCACTACTTACGGGAGTGAGTCACTCAGCAATGCAACAGATGCTATGCTACAAAAGACAGTCCGCTCCAATCAGTGCGATTTATTTACAACGCATTGGGGAAAAAAATTGTATTAAGTGGTTAAAAGTTAGTTTTGACGATTTATTTTCTTAAGCTATAGTTTTATTCTGATATCGTTTTCAATTCAAGATGCCAAAAAAAAATAGTTGGGTATGGAATCATGCTGAAAAATCCTTAGATAGTAAAGACGCAATATGTAATTATTACAAAGCCGTCTTAAGTTACAATGGTTCTCCTTCGCAATAGCAAATCACTTGAAAATTATTCATGACAGAATGCCTAATATTGTTATTTTCGGTTTTTTCACGGTATCTCAGCCATTTTTCAATTGATTTAAAAAATTCTTGTTGGAGGTTAAAGATAATGGAAAGTTCTATAACGGCGAATTTTATCAGATTTTTAAAGGTGGTGGAAGAGATTCAAAAAAAAATAAAAACATGCATTTTTGGCTGAAAAACCTCTTGAAATTCAACTAACAACACCAAAATAGATATACATATGTTACATATATTAAAATAAAATGTTTTTCTGAATTTTTTCGAACTTCAGGAACAGATGAAACAAGTCCAAAAAAATGAAAACATGCATTTTTGTCTGAAAAACCTTTGAAATTTCAACTGGAAGCAAACTATAAAATGTAAGTTACATAATATGTCATTGTGTTACCTAATTTCCTATTATGGGAATTTTAAATTCGTGCAGAATTTCTATATTTTTTTATTCTAACAATCCGAAAAAATTCAGGAAAACATGTTATCTTCAAATACGTAACATATATCTATTTCGTTGTTATTAGTTGAATTTCAAGATGGTTTTCAGTCAAAAATGCATGTTTTTATTTTTTTTGAACCTCTCCATCACTTTTAAATTTAAAAAAAATTTAATTTTATTATATAACTGTTAAAACGTAACTGATTTATACAATTAACCGAAATCGTGATTAATACGGGTAACCGTTTCATACGGTTAACTGTACCCGTAAAAACCGCAAACACGGTTTTCACCCGAATGATCGGTTTAAACCGATACACCGGTTAACCGGGTTATCCGTATACCCGTTAAAATCACCAGCCCTATTTCCAACATAATTATATCGTTTATTCATCATATACATCTTAAATCTAATACATCATATTCGTCTTATACATATATATATATATTACTTAATTCAATTTAACTTCTATTTTTACTATTATACGTCTAATTTTAATTCGAAACATTTATACCCATCGCACATCATATCACAATATTTTCACATAAGCCATAAGTAATGCAGCTAGAACATGAGCACCAAAAATTTGTTTTTTTTTTATTACATCATTTATAATTATTTACTTTTTCTATCAATTACCCATATTATCGCTGTTCTTTTCCTACGACTAACCATTTCTCATTCTTTGCACCACGCAATCAACCATATTTTTATTCTGTCTTTCCAAATATTCAAATTGCATTCATCTCTTAATTCCTTTGGTAAGTTACCTAATAATTGACTCATAACTTCCTCTTCAACATTATCAATTTTATTATTAATCCCTTTAGGTCTTATAAAACACAAATTGTCATAGTTCCTAGTCCCATACACCTTTTTCCCTTGTCGGTAATCTTATTTTTTCTGTTTTATACCTTACAAGTTTACTGTTATAAAAAAACATTTTTGGAGATATTTCTTTATTATTGTCCCACCAAGTAGAATTCGTTACAAGATTCGCACTTCTCCAATTCGGTAAAAAAATGTTTCAACATCTTTTCTGTAGCCTAATAATTTTCCTTAATTCCGTTTTTTTTTTTGCCTCCCCCCAAATTTCGATTCCGTTTCTAATCCTAGTCATTATTAGTGAGTCAAAATACAGTCTCGTAGTTTTGTAATTCGTAACTTGTTTTAATTTGTATTACGCCGGCATAATCTGCCTAATTTTGCTAGCAATGTTATCTATGTGAACTCTCCAAGTTAACGCCTATTCCAGGTATTTGAAATTATCAGCTATTTCTAACGGCTCACAACGGCATACTTCCGCTCCATGAAGGCAGTCTACATTGTGCAACACTATTTTAGGAACGAACTTCCTAAATCTACTCGGTGTTCTTACATACATCTATACCAAAGAAGCCGAAGGCAGTAAATTGCGAAAATTATCGCACAATAAGCCTGATGCCTTATGTTTTAAAGATATCTCTCAAGATTAATCATCAAAGGATCGCAGATATACGCGAGAAGAGCTCTGGAGAATGGCAGTTTGGATTTAAAAACGGGTTTAGCGCACGCGAAGCATTATGTATATTAAACATTTTAGCTCAGAGATGCAGAGATCTCAACCATAGCTGTACTTCATAGATTACGGGAAAGCTTTTGACACTGCTTTAATCATGAAATATTGATGCGAATTTTGAAAGGTATTGGTGTAATCGAGGCAGATATAAAAACAACACAGAACTTATATTGGGATCAAACAGCTGTGGTACGTTGTAAAAATATTTGTACAGACGAAATTAAAGTCAAGAGGAGAAAGACAAGGCTGTGTATTATCGCCTACATTATTTAATGTGCATTCAGAGGCCATTTTCAAGCAAGCGATCACATCAGAGGATGGAATTAAAGTCGGCGAAAAAAGAATATCTAATATCAGATACGCTGATGATACATTGATGTTGTCAGAAAGCCTCGCCGGACTACAAGAAATGCTTACGCGGGTCCATGAGGTTAGCCTAAGCTATGGGCTGGAAATAAACGTGTCCAAAATAAAATGGATGGTGGTGGATAAATGTAAGCGAGACACTAATACGTCTGCAGGCAATATACATATCGGCTCGGAAGAAATTGAAAGGGTATCAAGATTTCAGTACCTGGGCACCTGGTTCTGTGAAGAAACCGACCAAAACATTGAGATTAAAATCAGAATAGAGAAAGCTAGAACAAAATTCCTCACAATAAAGAATTTGTTTACACAAAAAGATATCAGCCTACAGTTACGCATGAGGCTGGTTAGAGATGTTACGTTTTCACGATATTGCTATATGAAGTTGAGAACTAGACACTTACAATGGTATTGGAGAAAAGAATCCAGGTCTTCGAGATGTTTGTATATCGGCGCATATTAAAAATCACATGAACAGACCGCATTACAAACCGGGAAGTCTTAGCCAGAATGTCAAAAGAAAAAGAATTATTGCCGACTATCCAAGAACGTAAACTAAATTACTACGGTCAATTACCGCTCGCTTCAACTGGTTTTATACGAAAAAATTGCCGGCAAAAGAAGAGCAGGCAGAAGGAAGCTGCAGTGGGGAGAAAATTTACTTCGATGGTGCCAATGTTCACAAGAAGATGTAAGTAATACTGTCATTTATAAAGTGAGGATGGCCTTACTGATCGCCAAACTTCGGTCGGAGACGGCATAAGCAAGAAGAAGCATACCACAATTAGAACCTCACCATACACCAGAAAAAAAAACAGGTATAGCGGTATGAGTAAAAGGTCGTTCTAATATTTGTGAATTGTAGCGAACCACATTTACTGTCATTAAATGGTCCCAACACTAAATGAAATGTAACATATAATAAAAAGATGTAAGAGAACAATGTAGGCGAATGATTGTTTAGCGAGTACGGTGTAAAACCGGTCTGCATTCCTCTAAAACACGATACACCCGAAATCGGAAGAAAGAAAAAAAAATAATAAACGACCCGATTCCACAAGTTCCGCGAGAACTATAAGAAAAGTGAAACATTCATACGACTTGGCAATCAGGTCAAGAAAGAAATTTGAGGAGCACAAAAAGATTGTCCCAATAATAAAGATATTTATAACAACTGAAAGATCCTTGATCCGAAAAATTAGCGACCGGCAGGAAATCGAAAGATCAATTACGAATATGACAATAAGTGCATCAACCATTTTTTGTATGTTTTTCGTGTTCCGAGTTATTCAGACCTCATCCCAATTTTCATTTCGGTAAATGTGCTTCATCCGCCCGTTCGTTACTCACATATTATTCGTGTGTATTCGTTTTTAAGGTGTGTTCAGTATTTTCACAACTTTCGCTAATATTGTATGAAAATATTTGAGTTACAATTTTATATTTCAGTCGTAATTGCGATTTATTATTTATCTTAGCAAGAAAAAAAATTAAAAATTTTGTAAAAAGACGCCTATGTATTATTTTTACTCTGTTTTCGTTGATTACCAATAATTTTTTTGAATTTTAAATTCTTTGCGGGGCAACTATCCAGTTTTGCCTTTTCACAAATGATGCAATTGCCGAGAACGGAAAAATTAATAGGTTAGCTCCTTTTCTGCAAATCGATGTGCGTTTTTGTCCTGTAAGCTTTTGTCCGGACACCGACAAGAGTATGTCAGATTTTGTACTGTTGGTCAACACTACGTTGCACCGTATTTCCGAATTATGTGTTGGCGGAAGAGCGGAGATTCTTTTATGAAGAATATTATTCGGTACATTAATATTTCTGGTGTCATCATATGCGCGCTTGTTTAGAAGTTCTGATAAATGACTAGAATGGTGCGAGACTTCAGGCGTCAGTAGAACATCAAGGATATTATTTGTACTTCTTAGGTAAATTAAAAACTCCACCGAACGTTTAAAGGCCATTCGTTGGCTTCGCATAAATGCTGCTTATTGGACTAGTGAGAAATGCGCCGATCGCCAGCCTGATGGCGGTGTGGTATATCGAGCCCAACGAACACAGTATGTTGTTGGTCAAAAAAATCGTTTTTATTTTGTTTTTTTAAATTTTTCTATGCACCTTCTCATGTGACTGTAAATGCTTTTCAAACATTTGTTTACGAGCGTAATCGGAGTTTAATTTATTCTTGTTTAATCAACTAAAACAGCTAATTTAAATTTAGTACATATTAAATATAAAGAAAAAAAAATGTCAATTAAATAGAAATATAAAAGAAATGGATGGAATTTAAGGCATTTGAAAATGGGAACGCAGAAAAAAGCAGCGGTTTGACGAAAAAATCGTTACTTCAGCTATACAACATAAAAATAGTAATTAAACTGAACTTTGGAGAACTTTTTTACTCAGCTAGAAATCAGAGAAAATAAAAAATGGTTTACTTATATGTTATTATATTTACATTAGTCAATTATATATTCAGTTTTATTAAAATAATAAAAAAATAGAATCAACGAAAATAGGAAGTATAAAAATTTAAAAATAACGGAACATTAAAAAACACGTGTAAACAAAATTTTATACGATTTAAAATTTCATTTCGGAAAAAACAAAAAAAATATTAAATTCTACGAGAAATATTACATACCGGCTTGATTTGCAAGTTGGATTGTACTTATCGGGATAATACCAATAAAACATAACACCTAATCACAAATAAAATTTTAAAAAATTAATGGAAAATAATTTCCTTAGTAAAACAAAAAATATATTTATAAAATATAAGTAAGAAATTGCAATCATAAATATGATGAAAATATTCACATTTTATTACAAAGCAAATAAACAAAATCTACTATTAAAATTTATAGCGTACTATTTTGTGATAGCTCTTTCTCCCTTTATAAAATTTCTTCTATTTTTTTTTTTTTTTTTTTTGATAATTAAAGTGAATCGTTGTCTTCTCGTGTTCGCGTTATTTCAGATCAGGTAGTATTAACATAGTGATAAGAACATCGCATTACGATGAACCGCCCGCCGCCCGCAAACGGGAAGCCGGCCGGCAAGCCGAAAGCGCCGTCTAAACCCGACGTGAACAACAGCACAACCGGGTAGTAAGTCCTCACCACACACAACAGGTAAGTCGCACACACACACACAGAATACACCAACACACGACACCAGCCTTATCAGCAACTCCGATAAGAACCAGCCTAACGTACAGACAAATCCACAGCGTACAGATGATTTATCTTCCGCGATCAACTCGCGCTGCCAGCCGTCCACTGCTCTTAATGTAGACAGCCCAGCGGCGACCGTGTTAAACGACAAAACCCAAAACAACGTCTCCGATACAACTCTTCCGACTGCGCCAAGTGTACCAGTATCTTTCTCTGAAAAATTAAAAACCGCAAAGAAAATAACCCCGCTAACCGATTTCAATTACCCAACAGAGGAACAGAGTATAATATTCCCATACATTCCGACGAGCACCAATCGTGATTACTTCTTAGCATTAAAATATCTAGTTGGCGGATCAGCTAACATAATAGCAGGCTTGAGAATTAGTAGAGACCGAGTTGCAATATTTTTAAAATCGAAATCCAACGTTGAAATGCTGTTTGAACATGGAGGCAGAATTAAAATAAGCTCACAAGTAATCACTGCACGACGTTTAAAAAACCCATCTAACAAACTAATTATGTCAAACGTCTCTCCCACCATCCCGAACCAGCCTATACTTTCACATCTTGCCTCAGTTTTTTCACTGAAATTAATCACTCCTATAGCCATCCTTCGAGTCAACCCAAACGACGCTGAATTCGGACATATTGTCAGCTGGTGCAGACAAGTCTACATCGAGCAGGTTAATTGTTCCAACATCCCTGACTCCTTTATACTAACCCACAATGAACATGAACACCGAATATTCCTCCACTTAGACGACCACTCATGCCGCAGCTGCATAAATAAAAAAGGGAAAACTAATCAACCAATTACATCGCCTACCCCCCTCCCCCACAACATCTAGACATTGACAGAGCAATGGAAGCCGACCAAGTAATTCCAAATACGAAACGCCCCCATCCAACAACACCAGATTTTCTGCCCGGCGACCCTATATTATCTGCAATATCACAACCTGCAATAAAGAAAATTAATATCCCGTTACCGGAAGATGACAACAACCAAACAGTACAACTAGAACAAATAAATAGCCCACCAATCCAATCAGAGTTCAAAAATACTTCGAAACCACAGCCAGAAGGGAAGAACGTTTTACAGCAACAGGCCCAACAGAAAACCGAATTCAAAATACCACCAGACATCATGCAGCACATCACTGAGCCGGTTAAGCAGAAGTCAAAACAGAAAAAAGTCACTAACATCGATGAAGCAGTTGAGAAAATCAAACCGATGTTTGACAATGACCAATCTAACTTCATCATCAACCTTGACGATTTCAAAATATTCTTGAGTAACATTACTTCCAAACCTGACTACATAACCTATGCACACAATTTCACACAGGATAAAGATGGACTGTTTCACCTAATTGCAGCCGCCAAACCATCTCTGAAGAACACAAGTTTAAAAAATAGATGTACTCACATACTGAAAAGTCTGAGCAGCCTATCCACAGATGGTAATACGTCAGAGGAAAGCTCTACCCACTAACACACGAATACTATGACAAACTTGACATCAAACATCGACTAGCAACACTCACAGACTTCACAAGACAACACAGAAACACCCAACATAGCGAGTAATAATATAATTATGCAGTGGAACTGCAGAGTTTTATTAATCATCAAGCCGAACTAGAACACCTATTAGCCACATATTCTCCATTAGTAGCCTGCTTGGAGGAGACGCATTTACAGTCTAGAGACAAGCCAAGAATAAAACACTATAGTCTATTCCGATGCGATAATATCGGAGGCAACCGAGTAAACGGAGGAGTAGCAACTCTAGTGCACACGTCGATCACGGCTGTATCGGTCAGAATGAATACACCCCTTCAGATGGTAGCGATATCTGTTCTCTTACACAATCTATCGAGGTCCACACTAACGATCTGCAACTACTACTTTCCCCCCAACCATATGGTACAATCGGCAGACCTTCAAAATGCCATATCTCAACTAGTAAGCCCAATGGTCATACTTGGAGACTTTAACGCTCACTCCCCACTATGGGGAGCGACGTCCACCAACAGACATGGATCAATTATTACAAACATACTAACGGAGCACGATTTGTGCATTCTCCCCCCACCTAACCATACACATTTTAATCTCCCATAACACTTTCTCAACAATTGACTTGGCATTAGTATCCCCATTACTGCTCCCGAAACTTAAATCATCTGTCCATGACGACCTTTGCTCCAGCGATCACTTCCCTGTATTTCTGCATTTCACAGGATATCATCCATCACCACCAATCCCAAGACCCCCAAGATTCTCAGTTCACAAGGCAGACTGGACGGCATACACAGCCGGAATTAAAATCCCAGCTCCTAGCGAGTCCCTATCAGACAATTTAAAGATATTTCTTAATACTATACTAGATGCTGCCTACTTATCGATACCTACCTCCCACAATTTTCGAGCTAAGAAAGTACCATGGTGGAGCAAAGAGATCCACATTGCAATCCAACAGCGTAAACGAGCACTCAGAAAGTATAAATCGTCTCGGTCGCTATCTGACTTAGTAGCCTTCAAGAAGTGCCGAGCCCTTGCCAGAGCTCTCATTCGCGACAAAAAGCAAGAGTGCTGGTCACAGTTTATTTCATCCATCTCCTCATCAACGTCAAACAGGACCATATGGAATAAAATAAAATCCATCAATGGAATTAGCACTATCCCAAAACGCGTCCTTCTCAACATCAATGGCAGTCTAATAACGGATGAAGCTAACGTTGTCAAAGCGTTTGCCAATCACTTCACCGCAGCATCGTCATCAGAAAAGTATCCCCCCGCTTTCTGTAGCATGAAATACCATGCAGAGCAACAGCCAGTGCACTTTCCGCCCGAATCCAATGAATCATACAACAGTAACTTTACCATCTCAGAATTAAATTTCCAACTCAACCACCACACATCCAACACTGCTCCTGGCCCCGACGGCATCCACCCATACATGCTTAAGTACCTCCCAATTTCCGGAAAACATTTTCTCCTACACATATACAATCAAATCTGGAATTCTGGAAACATCCCCGCGCAATGGAAGTCGGCAAATATAATCCCAATACTAAAGGAAAACAAAGACCCTTCCCTTCCCGAAAGTTACCATCCTATCTCGTTATTGAGTGTCATTTCCAAAACGCTGGAGAAGATGGTTAATAGGCGTCTCCTGTTTTTTCTCGAACAGAAAAGTCTTCTTTCTCCTAAACAAGCCGGCGGGCGAGAGGCAAGATCAACAGTCAGCCAACTACTTAGCCTGCAAAGGCAGATACTCTCGGCGTTTCAGCGTCAACAGCACCTCTATGCAGTATTTTTCGATTTAGAGAAAGCTTTTGATCGCCTGTGGCGTCATGGCCTACTACTAAAACTGCGAACGGCGGGAATCGCCGGAAAAATGGGTAAATACCTACACAGCTTCTTAGACAATAGAACGATCCAAGTTACGACTGGTTCGTCAACGTCTGAACTGATGCTATTGGAAAATGGTGCACCACAAGGCTCTGCTTTAAGTGCAACCTTGTTCATATACTACATTAACGACTTAACTGACTGTCTTGCCGCCCCTGTAACGTCCCGGCTCTATGTGGACGACCTAAACATCTCCCTATCATCCAACCATCCTATAAACGCTCAAAATATCCTACAAAAATCCATAAAAAAGCTCCAAAAGTGGTCCAATGACAACGGTTTGACCTTCTCCTCAACAAAAACAATATGTGTTGATTTCCACAGGGGACGCCAAAACGCAATTTCCAGCATATTCCTGAGTCTAAATGGTGTTCCTATCCCAAACCGTCCATCAGTTAAGTTTCTAGGCTTAATATTTGATAAAAAACTCTCCTGACGCGATCACATACGTGAGCTCAAAGCTAAATGTCTAAAATCCTTGTCCATCCTAAAATATCTGTCGAATTACAAATACAACATAAATCCAAAACTACTCCTTACAATATATAGATCAATCATCCTTTCGCGAATCAATTACGGGTGCCAGGTGTACTCCTCAGCCGCCAATAGTGTGCTAAGATCCTTAGATCCTGTACATTTTGCGGCCCTCCGGTCTATTCTTTCCACTCATCCCTCTACTCCTGTTGTAAGTTTGTGTGCACTGGCAGGTTGTCCCCCACTATCCTATTATAGGAAATATTACAACTTTAAAGAACTGAGCTCCCTCCTTAGTAATACTAAGACCCCGTCACTCGAGCCGGCCACCATATCCCCTAATGGGAGTTTTAGGAACACGATCCAGTGCCTGAACTTTTTTCAGTTATGGGTCATTTCCAAATCCCCTCAATCCCAAGAGCTTTACCAGATTTCGCAATAACTGTACCTCCCTGGAGTCAGCCGATCACAAATATAAACATATCTCTCGCAAAATTCAATAAAGCACAATATCCCCCAAACGTAGTACAAATAGTAAAAAACACCATAGCGAGCTACACCGATCATGTATGCCTCTACACAGATGGAGCGAAGGCAAAAGGTTATCAGTCACCGGCGGCATGCTCCTTCGAAGTATCAAAAACAGCAGAGTCAGTCAGACTGCATGATTGCTGCACAGCACTGGACGCTGAAATATATGCGATTGTTTTCTGCATTCAACACTATACTGATACTAACCCCCAGTCCCAAAAGGCCCTACTTATAACTGACTCCTTAAATTCCCTTCAACTTATTTCAGAAATAAAACCCAAAACCCCCTGATAAGAAAAGTCCACTACCTACTATACAGACTATCCCACCTAAACTTTAATTACTTGATTGTCTCTAACTCCAATATTTGCTCCCATTGTCTCATTTACTTCCGCGAATTTATCACTCTCAGCATAAGTTCAGTTATCTATAATCTCGCGCTTTATTCTATCCATAATAATATGTTTTGAGTCTCTCACTTTATGAATTACCAAGGATAATGAAATAGCCAATTCTTTGACTCAAATTGTTGCATCTTCCCGTCTCTATTTCACAAAAATTTCTGCTTCTAACCTACTTCCCCTACATAAAAAAATCCACTCCAGATTCTGATAATATATATAATACACTCTCTTTTTTCAACAAACCTCTATCTACCTATCCAACCGAATCTTTGATGTTATGATTATCCTCACTATTGAGCTATCATCTGTATTATTCGTTTACGACTTAATCAAATATTGCTACCTTCGTCATATTTTCATTTTCTTTCAACACTTTCCTCAAACTATCACTTTCATTCTAATCACGAAGCTGCCTACAATCCTAACCATATCTTCTTTAAGTGCCAATCTCTCTCGATTGAATATGCCACTTTACATTCTAATTTGTTATTTCTTAGACTAACCAATCCTTATTGCGGCTCTTTCATCATATATCACTTTCCCTCTTGTCTACTATCCCAGTTCTTAATTCCTTTATTCTGCCAGTTTTTGATCGAAATGGTACTTTACTGATTTTATCCCTTTTTATCGCTTTTAAGCAAAAGTCTTTTGTTAGTGTTCAAAAAAAAAAAAAAAAACATAAAGTCAAGTGTTACATTTTCCATTTTGCTACTGAATAATTTTCTGGTAGACTGAAAAAAAATGAAATTATTGAATTTTCCGACTCCTTATTGATCAATTTCGTAGTTATCGAGATAATATTCGGAATATCTGAAAAGTTATTTTAAATGTTTCAAAAACAAGCGACGTTGCTGAGTAGACCCTGGAAAAAAGAAAGTTCTAACCAGCTGTATTTCTTAAAATTGTCTGGATTTTCAATTAAGTGCCGTGCTTAATAAAATGAGCAATCTTGTTCCGAGAATTTTAGAGAAATTCAGTGTCAAAAGGCTTTTTAATATAAAAGCCGAAACATCATACATCAGTGTACTAAAAACTATATTATTCTTACTGCATGTTCGACTTGAGTTTAGTTGGAGGAAATCTACGATATCACTACTTCAACATTTACAGCAGATATTAGCAAAGCATCTGATAAACAATTTGTGATAGTTTTTTTAAAACTTACGAAGGTTTTCGATTTAGTCGGTAGGAAAATATTAATACAGAACCTGGACAAAATAGGGTTAAAAAGAAAATACTTAAGTTAGTTTAAAAGTTATTTAAGGGAAAGGAAATGTCTGGTAAAAACTGGGAATGAATATAGTGAGATAGAGAAGACAAAATATGGAGTAGGGCAAATAACCATATTAGTCCCAACACTATTTTTAATTTACATTAATTCTCTTCACAAATACGTTACGAATGGCAAATTGTGCGCATATGCAGATGACATTGCACTGACAGTCTAAAACTATAATATGCGTGAATACACGACAAGCAAATGGCAAAAAATCAAAAGTTATGCACATAAGAACACCAAGTAGCCTAAGAAGGTTCGTTTCTAAAATCGTGCTGCATAATGTGGAATACCTATACATGGTACAGGAGTATGCTGCTACGAGCGGATAGAAACAGCCAATAAGTTCAATTACCTGGGGATAACATTTAACACAGCGTTAAATTGGAGAAAGCATATTGATAACATCTCCAGAAAAATCAAATGAACCGTGCCGGCTTTATATAAATTAAAACAAGTTATGAATTATAAATATCGAGGAGACTGTATTTTGAAGCATTAATCCCGGCTCTGAATAAGGCAAAAAAAAAAACGGAGTTAAAGGGAACTAGTAAGATGCAGAAAAGATGTTTAAAAGCAATTCTACCAAACTGGAGAAGAGCGAATTTGTTAACCAATACTAGATAGTGGTATAATACCTCAAAAATGGTTTTTCATTAAAATAAAGTTTACCCACAAGAAAAAGAATTTATGGGACCAGGAATTATGGTAAGTTATATTTCATAAAGCCTAAAATGATTAATAATGAAATTGATAATGTGGCAGAGGAAGTTTTGATAAAACTACTGGATAATAGCCCAAAGGGAATTAGAGACCGAAGGAAATTTACACATATGGAAGAATACAATAAAAATATGGGTGATTTCATGATGCAAAGATTGAGGAAGGGACGAAGGAGAGAAAGGAGTAGGTTCAAACTAAAGGAAAATCTATCGTTTCCGTTCTTAGCGTATCTATAAAAATGTGGTTGGATCGTGCAGGTAAATATGAATGTGCTGGATTAAGGAATTAGATGTATTACATTTAAAGTCGAATTTAAGTTTAGATTACAGAGTATGTTTAAGATAAATGTTGTGTAATAAATGGCTAAGATATTGTAATTTACGAATAAACGATATAATTACGTTGGGAACCCACAGATGGGTCAAGACCTCGTGGAACCCACAAATTATTTTAAACAAAAAAAAAAAAAAATTAATTATAAGTAGTTAATACAATGTTTATTGACAGCACTACTGTTCTGGTTATAAATGATACTCGAGAAACTAGCAAGTAGGGACGTTAGCTGTAGAATAGAAATTAAACAATTAAACCAGTACATGCAGCCTTCTTAATGTAGATTAGATTTTTGAAATATGTTAAATCAATAGAAAATGTTGAAGTATTTAAACAACAACTTCAATATAAGGCTAAACTAGGAATCGCATGCCAAAACAAAGGTAAAAGTTTAAACACCGTTTTAAAATCTTATACAAACTTTTAGGAACATAAGATGCAACATATTCTTGTATGTTACTGGAAACTTAATGAAAAAAAAGGGAAAAAATAGCATTAAGTTATAAATGAAATTATATTTCGGAGATTTAAAGTACTATCGCATATGAATCTGTTTATGCTGCAAAAGCTTCTTTTTTAATGTTTACTGTTCAGTTTGTATCTATGAGACGATAAGAAAATATAGTTTAAAAATGAATGATCTTCGCATTCATATGTTTTTACCAACTAAGATAGTACATAATATATAATGGTTTTACTAGATTTAACTTACCGTTAAGAGCACAGCAGTACATAAGGAGTTGATTTTTGGAGAACAAAGAGTAGACTCAACTACTAAATGATAAAACATTGGATGCACTGCAACCGTGTTTTGTGATTGGCCCGTCGGAAACGGTATTCTTTTATAACAGAGAAATATAATAATCCATGAACAAATCAATGAACCTAATCAAAAAAATTATAATCATATGTAAATATAAAATAATTGAAAAATTGTTGATTTTCAGTACGTAATACAACATATATAGTGGTGAACAATTACCGAAGCTGGAAGTTCTAACGTCACAACCCAAGTACTATGCGTCAAGAAAAAAAATTACCCGAAATTCGCATGTAGGTATCCAATTTTAACCTAAATACACTGTTTGAATACTAAAAACTAACCCCAATCAAGCTTTTTGAAGTTGTTTTATTCACATTTTAAATATTTTGCCGCTATAACGACCACTAACTAATTCATGGGTTATGACGTCAGAACTTTCACCTACTTGCTAACCATTATATATATATATATATATATATATATATATATATATATAAATAATTTCCTTTTTTTCACTACGTCCCAAAAGGTTCCTACCGTTTCGGTCGCAACATGTTCCGTCTTGTCCCTTTTCCAAGTAGATCTAGTTTAGTGTAAATGAGTTTTTAATGTTTTTTTCTTTAATTAATGTCACATTTAAAATGTAAAATAATCAATGAATCAAGAAAAACACAATCCCGGAAATTAGTAATTAATTTCCTTAGAAAGTAAATCAGCAGTTCTCAATAGTTTTTTTTCGCTCACATATCGCTCAAAAAATTATTTCCTCTTAAAAACACTTGAAACGCCGATTACATACAATGGCTGTCCCACGGGAAGTGAGAGAAACTCTGGTGTGAGTAGGCAACCACTCACATTGTGTTCGCTCCGGGCACATCTTAAAGCCCATTTAATTAGCTATCGAATGCAACAAATCGGAAGTTCCTACCCCCCTCGCCGACAGCATCGATTTGGAAAAAAAAGTGTTCCGTCGACCCCTACAATTTTTTTCAAGCGGAGCGGGTGGGTTGAAAACGCATCGTAACAGGTCTCGCAATCAGATAATCCTAAAGGTGATTCCATCAACTGTTAAATGCAACAAACCGGACGTTTCTACAAGCATTAGTACGTGTTTAATAGTAGAAAGAGTGAGACGCGAATTATGAAAACCGCGCGCAGTTTTGTGTTGTCCAGATAGATAAGAAAGACATGGAGCAAGAACAGCGATATGTGATTCGTTGTTATTGTCGGTTTGCAAAAAACGGTTAAAGAGACGATAGATTTATTAAAAGAAGCGTATTATCCTGATGATATTCGACTCGGTAATTCAACAATATTTCGATGGCATAGCGCGTTTTCGAAAAATATTCACGATTCTGCAAAGCGACCTTCCTAAAGTGGAAAGAGCGCATGGATCATTGTTTGCAGGCCAGAGATGCCTATTTCGAGAAGAAGAATATGAGTGATGACGATTCTGTACTAGACGAGTAATAATTTATGTAAAAATTTCGAAATATACTTCCTTCCAAAATGATGTAATTTTTTGTCTAAAAAAACAGTAGGGGTCGACGAAACACTTTTTTTTCAAATTGATGCTTCGGGTGAACGGGTGGAGGTAGGAACTTCCGGTCTGTATCTAATTAAATAGGCTTTAAGATGTGTCCAAAGCGAACGCGCTGTGAGTAGTTTCCTACTTACAGCAGAGTTGTTCTCACTTCCCGTGGGACAGCCGTTGTATATTCATTTAGCGCGTTATTTCAATAAAAATTTTCGGAAAAAATGAATCGATATAGGCAATAATTTACCACTGTGACAGAATTTCTAAACAATGTGCCTCAAACCTCCCGATTTTATTTTACTAAAATTCCCGCTTCTAATTTATTCCCATTGTGTAAAAAGTTTCACGTTAAATTTTAGTCAGATTTTTACGTTTCTTCCTTTTCTAATCAACCTTCCTTTTATTTTTCCATCCAACTTAATCTTCCTACCCGGCCTTGGTTTTACGATTTTCCTTCGTCTCGCCGCTCCGTTATTGTCCCTATTATCCGTTTACGTCTTAATCATACTCTTCTTCCTTCCTTACATTTTCGTTTTCATCTCGCACTATCCCCCCTCTTCATCCTGACAACGAAACCGCCTGTGATCCTGACCATATCTTCTTTGAATGTCCATCCCTCGTGAACGAACGCACTTCTTTGTACTCCGATCTATTATCACTCAAACTCCTTAATCCTTATTGCGCTTCGTATATCTTATCGTTTCCGTCGACCTCCGTTGTTCCTATCCGCAATTATTTTACTCTTATCAATAGCTGACTGAATCTACATCTAACTGATCCTTTTCCCTCCTGTCGTTTCTGATTGCAGATCCCTTGCTGACATGCCCAAAGGGTGGGTTAAAAAAAAAATGTAAATAAATTAATTTCAACGATTATGAAAAACTATTGATTTGAAAAAAGCAAAATCGATTTGGATTCTGAATTTTACTGAAAAAATTTGTTCCTTAATCTTAAAAAGTTATTCCCCCATTTTCGTGTTTATTTTTAATGGGAACCATTCGTTTGGGCGTTATCAACTGGCCCTGATCGACTAACCGTAGAAAAAATTATTTTAAAAAACTTTTCAGGAAATATTTGTTTTTAATTTAGTATTATGTAAATTTAAATCATAGTAAATCATAACTTATTACACAGAATCCCTGGCGCTTGATACATCATGTTCGACTTTTTTGCTATCTACGTGATAATTACGGATAACTTACCAATTATTTCAAAAGACAAATTTGGAAGCGAAAATCGACTTCTATAAAGTACCGTTGACTAAATAAATTTAAAGAAACTTTAATTACAGTTACTTAAAAACATCCTATTTTTACAACCAGTTTTAAGAAAACAATTTTTTCAATAAAATTAAAAGCAAAAATATTATTCATATCACGTTTAACAGTTTTTATTTACTAACTTTAAAAAAAAATTTAAACGGCTTTTTAAGATACAAAAATAACAATACGAAATAAAAGTAAAATATTTATTTCTTTTTATGATAAAAATAAATTTCAACACTTTTTTAACAATCATATATATATAATTGTTAAAAAAGTGTTGAAATTTATTTTTATCATAATTATAATATTAACAATGTGTATAAACAACAAATAAGTACAGTGATTTATTTCTTAGTTAGTATTCGACACTGACCAGTTTAACTCAAACAAACCTAATACAATGTACTGAATAGAATAGAAACATATATTTACCATTAATAAACAATAACCATATCGCAATCAACGGATTCACATGTTTGTTTGTAATATAAACTTCTATTCCAAATTTTAGCATTAATAAAAATCCTGAGACCACCAACCAAAGCGCTATAGTGAAACGATATCTCTGGAAAAAAATTAGATACGTTTAAGCATCCTGTTTCAATATTTTATAGCTTTTATATATATATATATATATATATATACAATAGCCAATAGATTTATATATCAAAAAAAGATCTCCTATATTTAAAAGTAAAGTAATTCAATATGATAAAATAAATAACAACTTAAAGTAATTAATGATATTGTTTTTACAGAATTTAAATCTAGATATGATCAAGAGGCAAATGGTAAATTATTTAAAAGTTTTTTTCCTAATATTACAACATGTTTGAAAGATAAAAATTTTAATGTGAACTATTACATGTGCCAAATACTTACTGGACATGGTTCTGGTTATTATTTGCATAAATTAAAGATAATTAAAAATAACATATGCTGTAACTGTGACAATAATGAAACGGAAACCGTTTACCACATAGTATATACATGTACTAAATATAATGAATTAAGATTACTATAAAATCTAGACTGCTCACTGCAATTTAATGGGATAGTTCTATCGGAACAATTTCCAACATTTGTATACAAATTATTTAAGGTTATACATACATACAAATAACCACTACCAGTAACCATAAACTACCCCGCAGGTTACTTCAATTTTTATAATTCTATGATGTATTCTTATAGTTGTTGATAGAAAAAAAAAAAAAAAAAAAAAAAAAAATATATATCTACTTGTATGTATGTATGCGTGTGTACGCATACAAACTCGATACTTCGGACCTCAACGTAGTGGCACCCCCTGAACCATCAGATAATAATTCTTCTTTAGTACTTATAAAATATATTTCAATTTATGGCGTAATTCTCAAAAAAAAAAAAAAAAATTAATAATAGTAATTTACAGTTTGTGCAGCAATCTATTTCGAGACATATAATAAAATAAAAATTTGACATATATTTCATAACGGTTAAAAACGTAACGGCATCATTTATATATGCATATATATATATATATGAAAACTCGGCCATTTTGGCCTCGCAACCCATGGGGCTGTGCCTCTTGACCCCTCTTGCTTACATTTCTGTCTCTTTTTCTTCTATACTTTGTATAAAATGATCAAAATTTACAACGTAATTCTAAATCGGTCCATATGAATATAATAAGATAATCACAAAATTTGATACTTAAAAGAACCATCACGTATAAATCAAATTTTAGTGTTGACGAAGTCCAGAGATTCACTGTACTGATTTTTTGTTACAAAATAAAATGGTCCAATGAATTAATTGTAAAATATTTAGTTCAATAATTCATTATTTTTAAATCAATTAGACTAAGCACAATCTCGAAATCCGTTTGCGATATTCGGTAAAATTTTTAAAATTTTCCCACATTTTCGCTGCTATGAAAACAGTTACTTTTAATTATAGAATTATTTTCAATTGTGACTGATAAAAAATATTTGTAAAATAATTTAAAAAGACAGAAATATCATTTTTAATACGAGTCCAGCATAAAATATAATTTATACAATTATAGACATCAATATCCATATACACGTTGGAGAAATATCATATAGATGTCTTCATATTTCATCGTTATGACACACTGGTCCATACTGGATGAGGTATTAATTTCCAAGTAGTTTAGAAAAAAATTAAAAACCGAGACGCGTGGCTTAAAACTAAAAAAGTATCCGAAAATTTAACACTTTCCTTCTTTAAATCACTTAAAAAATAGAAAGAACTAAACGTTTTTTTTTCCTTTTGTTTTTTTTTTTTTTTTATTATTTGGGCTCGCTGACAAAGAGCATTGACCCATGTTCGACTAGAAAGAAAAGTATTGCTGAGTTAATAGAACGCGTGATACTGTATTCCGGTCTTTTGCGTCTTGGCCTCCCTACGCCCTACAGCGCTCACAGCATCCTTTCTTTTCCGTCTCCCGTGGTTATTCCTTTGTTAGCTTCTTTCGTATGGTCCATTTCTAATATTTTCCCCTTATAATCATTAATACTATCATACGGTTGGATTGAGTAACGTCCTTAGCTGACATGCTCAAAATTTAATAAAAAAAAAAAAATTATTTAAATTCGTATGCGGTCAGATATCGCATTAATGAAGGATACAAGGGGAGCGACAACAGTTAACGAAGGAAAGGAGAGAGCAGATTCAGCACTATAGGGAGCAGGAATATTAAGTCTCAGAAGTTGAGAATAAAGAAGTAAACGTTCAAACCACAGTGTGGAACATTCGAAAAGAATATGGTTAGAGTTACATTCGTGGATATCATTTGGAGGATGTAGCGGACAGTAAGGAGAGTCTGAAAGTGAAACTCGATAGCGAGATGAAAAAAGCAAACTATGATCGAAAAGTAACCGACATAAAGAGGAAATAAAATAGCGCTGCAAAGACGGAAATTCATGAAGCCAAGGATTAACTGGAAGATGCGGCTGAATAGAAAATTTAAGAGGAAAATGGGTTAGAAAAGGAGGAAGGGTATGAGTCCGACCAAAACTTATAATGGAATTTTTTAGATAACGCAAGTAAATTATTAGCAGTGAACTTATTAATGGGGAGTCCATTAACAGCTGCACCTCGAGACAACTGATCAACTCTTTCAATTCCTTCTATACCAACATGGCCTGGAATCCAAAGGAACTCAATCTGAATGTGGTAAGTTTGGAAAAGGTTATGGATAATCCAGTGAATACGAAGAATGATAGGATCACAAGAAGGATGAAGAAAAACAGATGATACAGTTTGTAAAACACTTTTAGCATCAGAGATAATTAGGAATTTATTATTTTCTCATACTAAGGATATGTAAAGAATGGCTCTTAAAATCGCAATCGACTCTGCAAAAAAAATAGTGCAAGTTAGAGAAAGTCTATAACCTTCAAAGTAGTTGTGAACAGAATATAGGAAAGATGCTCCAACGCCGTGAGTACCCTTTGATCCGTCAGTATAAAGAAGAGAATGAAAAGGAAATAGAGAGTTAATAGTATTAAGAAGAAATGTTGATTAGGTTGTGGAAGAGATTTAGAGTAAGGGGACAACAAAGGTAAATTAGGAGGAAAGAGAAAATCTGTAAAATGAAAAGTAAAGTAGGGAAGTTTGTTGTAGGTTATAATTCGTGGAAGAAATTTAGCAAGTCGATTTGAGATATGAGAAAGAAGGGGAATTTTTTTGGAAGTGAATCGATGAAATAAGTTTTGAAGAAGAAACTGGAAGACGCTTTAAAAGGAAACGATATCCCAAGTGAGATCTACGGATTAGTAAAAGGGGGAACATTACATTCAGCATGTATTGCAAGAATGGGAGTTGATTTAAGGGCTCCTAGACATAAACGAAGGAAACAATTCTGGACCCGGTCCAGTTACAAAGGAGAGATCTGGAGGAGTTACCATAGATAAACGAATAATAATCTAGTTTGGAACGAACTATAGTTCTATATAGGACAATTAAGGTACTAGGATCTCTTCCGCACCTTGTTGATGAAATTGAGTTAAAGAGATTTAGTCTTTTATTTACCGACATGTGGAGATAGTTAATGTGCTCGAAAAAGGAGAGACGACTATTTAGGAACAGACCAAGATAACAAAAATTTTTAACTAAGGGAATGGGAATGTTATTTACAAAAGAGTTTATTAAAGAAGGATTAAAAGGTCGATAAGTAAAATGAATACAAGCGGATTTAGACGGTGAAATAAAAAGGTGTAGATCTGAGAGTGAGTCATTTAATCTTGACAAGGAATTATTCATTTCTTCGTTTGCAGAGCTAAGATCGTGAGAAGTGGAATATAGAAGAATGTTATCAGCAAACAAAAGGGAAGACGAGCCTATTGGGAGGGAGGCTATATTAAGAATACAGTGGAAACCGTTTAACACGAAACTGAAGGGACCGAAATATTTCTTCGTGTTAAAAGGATTTCGTGTAAACCGAAACATGCAAAAACAAAAACGAAAATTAAAAATTAAAAACTCACCAATATTTTTAATGTCGGTAAAATATATCAATTCGATTTTCCACTAACATTAGCACTTGTAAGTAGCACATATATACACTTCAAATAATTACATTATAAAAAAAACAAAAAATTGTTTTTTTGGGAAACTTGTCGACCGAAATTAAGTAGTATTGCATTTGCAGGGGGTAAATAATAGTAACCATTGTTAATTTTATTTATCTGTTAAGGGATGCGACTGGAAAAGCAGGTATATTTGTCCTTCTGAGAAGCAAAATCTTTTTTTTTTTTTTTTTTTTTTTTTTTTTGGGAACGCCAACCAAGGGCAATCACCCATCATCAAATCTTTTCGTGTTAAGCGATTTTTGTTTCGTGTTGTTTCGTGATAAAAGAAAAAAAATGTATGTAATTATATGACATTTTGTCGGGACCGTAGTGTTGTTTCGTATAAAGCGATTTTTCAGGTTAACCGGTTTCGTGTTAAACAATTTCCACTGTATGTTATTGATTATATTCGTAATAAAAAATTTTGCATAAAATATTAATGAAGTACCTAAAAATATGGAGCATATGTTTTCTTTTTTCTTTTAAAGGTAAGAGCACCCTAAAAAATCACCAGTATTTATTTTAAATTTAAGGCCAGGACGGAAACCAAACAAGTTACTAGGAAGTAAATCATTACTTTCCAGCCACCAAATAAGACGTCTATTTAGGATATTTTCGAAAAGTTTCCTTAGACCCGGAGCAAGGGATATTGGACGGAAGGAAGAAGGATCTTTTTTAGGGACTGGAATAATCACAAAGAAGTTCCATGAGGGAGGAAGAGAGTCAGTGGATAAAATAGAATTGAAAATATTGAGAAGAATTTGAAGAGATTGGTTGGACAAATTTTTAAGAACTCGATAAGGTATACCGTCTAACTCTGGGGAAGAATCATTAGCATTGTTTAATGAATAACGCAGTTCGTTAATGTTGAGGGTAAGGTGAGGAAATGGAGAGAGGAGTCATTGGAAAATGAAGGAGGGAAAAGTTCTTCAGAGCTGGATACATACGAAGGAGAAATCGAGTCTAAAAAAAGAATTAACTTTTGCAATAGAACATTCGAAGACATAAGCTGGTGAGAACGGGAGACTTCAAAAGTTCTAGCCATCCTCCAAATTTGAGAAAAGAGAGTGTTACGGGAGAAAGAGGAACAAAATTTTTTCCAGGAGTATTTTTTGGCCCATTTGAAAACAAATCTAGCCTTCGCATTCATCTGTTTATAGATTAGAAGATTGAAGGTCGAAGGACAAGCTCGGAAAGTTTTGAAAGCAGATATACTGGCATCATAAATGACTTTGCATTCACTATTCCACCATATAGATGAAGTAGTGACGTGCTTAGGATTTCTAAGAAATTTGATTAGTGGAGAAGAGGAGGACAAACTTGAATTAATTAACTGTGTAAATGAGTTATAAGACTGAACAGGATCTATATTTGTAGGAATACATGAAAGAGATGAGTCCAGTGTGTTACGAAATTTGAGCTAGTTGGTTTTGTTAAGATTCCAACGACAAGCTTGAAGGGGTTTATGGGATAGAAGTAAAGGAAAATTATTGAGGGATAGAAGTATAGGAACATGATCGCTGTCAAAAGTGTTGTTTAAGGTTTTCCAGGAAGAATTAAGGCCGATGTTGGAAGAATTGAAAGTTAGATCAATGGAGTGATAGGTCGTTTGATTTGTAAAATAAGTGGGGAAAGGTCGTTTGATTTGTAAAATAAGTGGGGAAAGGTCGTTTAAGAGTACAACATTAAAATCAGCAATTATATCTTCAATGACCAGACCATTAGAGTTACTGGAAGAGCAAACCCAAAGAGGAGAGTGAGCGTTCCAATCTCCTCCAACTATAAAAGGATGTGGAAGGGAGTTAAAAAAAGAAGATAATGGAAAGCCGTGAAGATTATAATTAAGGGGAATGTAAGCAGATACAAGGTGAAAGGAGCGAGCATATTTAATAGGAATTGAGACGTGGACAAAATTAGGATTGGATGGATCAGATGGAAAAGAAGGAACAATGTCATGTGAATAAAAAAGAATACCATTTCCAATTAAAATTGCTGACCCTCCGCACCCATCAATTCAGTCTGACCTAATTATATTAAAGCCATTAATGGCGATATCAGTGGAGTTCTTAAGCCAGGTTTCTGAAAGAAGAGCGATGCTAATTTTGTAGTATTGCAAAAGGTGCTCTAATACATTTTTATTAGCTCTCAAGCTGCGGCAGTTCCACTGTAAAATATTAAGATTCAAGAGCATAATGAATGGACATAGAAGAAAGAACGAGAAAGTAAAATGGAAGGAGTAAGGAAGGGCAAAAATGAGAGATTAGGGAAGAGAAACAAAATAAAATGAATAAAATTTAAAAAATGGGGTGGGGGGAGCATGGAAATTTTCCACTTATAAAGTTGAAAAGGAAAGAAAGAAACCCCTGCGGAATAATATGATTAAAAAGATAGAGCAAACCATCGCCCTCTGCTACCAGCTAGCCTAATTAAAGGAAGTATAGAGAGGGGATGGGCTGAGTCATTTAGGAAGAAGTGACATTTAAGGTAGTGTGCAAAAAGGCCAGTGGAAAATAATAGAAGGTAGTCTATTTCTACTTAACGAATTCATTGGCATCGTCATAACAATGAGGAGAAAATAGTAAACGTATAGCGATAGAATCCTTGCTGACTTAGCCATGTTAATAAATAATGATATAAGCCGTCGCCCTCTGCTACCAGCTAATCTAATTAAAGGAAATATAGAGAGGGGATGGTAGAAGCGTGTAAAGAAGAACTGTTCTTTTTTATTACGCACTATCCCATTAAAGGGAATTTTGCAAAAGAGGCAGCCAGCAAAGATGAAAAGAAATAAGAAAATGGTAGAGAAGAAAAAAGTTATATTAGAAATCCTTGTGTTCAGTTTAGTACTGAAGTATAAAAATAATTGACCTAAGCGATTAAGGTACCAAAACGCGTACTTAGTCGTAATGATATAAAAGAGGAAACAGAAAGAAGTAGATTTATTAACAAAGATATGAATTTTTTAAAATTTGAATCCGTTAAGATATTTGATAATGAAGACGTTATACGATTGTTGAGTACATAGGAAGAGAAGAATCCGCAGGGGTCTGCTGATCACCACCAGAGGGTTTAGTTACTTTTCTAAGATGTGAAAGGAGAAGATCAATACACGAGTTTATTTCGGAGGGATTAGAGATAATATTTTCTTCATGTAGAAGAGCGGATAGACTGGAATGAATATTAGACAACAGATCGGAATGTGACTTGTTAATGCTGCATTGATTGCTCATAGGAGAACCCGTATCGCAAATTTTATTTGAGAGATCATTTTTTTTTTTTTTTACCTCCCCCTGGGGTTTGCTACCAAAGAGCATTAGCCCAGCAAAAAGGAATATTTTTATTCTGTCGACAATGGAATCAAGGAATACCCCTAGGACAGGAACAACAGAGAGAATAGGTAGAGAAAGAACATAAGAGGCGTTGAAAGGAGCAGGAAGACCAAGCTTTAAAAGATGATAATAAAGCAACTCACGCTCGCGAGATAAACCGGAGCACTCGAAGAGCACGTGATTCGCATCACAAACATACTGGGAACCTTCAGGATCCAATGGACAAAAAGGAGATGCAGCCAAAGAAAAGCGATTTAGTGAAGAAGGAAGGAGACTATGCGAAAAACAGAGGCGAGATAATTTAGTAATTATGGACCGACGCAAACTGGGAAACTCATAGAACCAAGGACGAGGAGGAGGAACAGGATTAATCAAGAGATAAGAGGAATTAAGATTAGCGAAAAGAGATACATAAACAGAATGCCAAAGTCTAAGATGGAAGGATTTAGTTGGAAGAAGAATATTGTGTGCTGGAACCCTACTAATAAAATTCCCATTGGAAACAGCAGTTTTAGCAAGGAGGTCGACGGCTATATTTCCATCAATGCCTGAATGTCCCGGAATCCAAAGAAAGTCAATCTGGGTAGACATCGATGAGGATAGATCATATGAAGAAGAGAACGAATAGAAAGGATAATAGTATCAGTGGAAGGAGAAAGGGAAGGTGGAAATAGCGCTAGAAGAACACTTAAAGAATCAGAAACAATAAGGAATTTGGAAGAACTTGCAAAAGAGGAAATATAAATAATGGCTTGTAGAATGGCAACAGATTCTGCAGTAAAGACAGAACAATCATAATTACTATTAGATGGAGAGTTGCTATAATTATTAGAATCCTGAGGAATAGGTTGGGAAGAAGACTGTTTGATTCCACTGAAAGGATGAGCAGCCTTAATATATGGAAATGAAGGGGGTTTAGCTGTAGGTACATGTTTTAATTTTCGTGATACGGAGTATACATTCCGTGTGTTAGGGTTATAAGTCGGATGAATAAGAGTTGGGAAGTTATCAATGATTGCCGAACTGTAACTTTGGGCTTTTGTAACAGTTTTGGATTTTTTGATTTCTATTGCCTCTCTGTAGGATACATTTTCATGAGCCATAATTTTTTTGATGTGTAGTTGATTAGAATATTCGGGACAGGAGCGGTCAGTTGCTAAATGGTCTCTGTGACATGAAATACAAATGGCAAATGAAGGATTAGCTGGGCAAAGGTTGGTATCATGATTTTCAGTGCATCTAGCACACCTAACTTTACTTTTGCATATGTTTTTAGAGCGTCCATAGCGAAGGCAATTGTAACATAATATGGGCCTCCGGATACACGGTTCAACGTTAAATTTCATTTTATAGACGTGTACATGCTCAGGTAAAGCAGAACCCTGAAATTTAATTTCAATTAAGGGCAAAGGAGTTAACTTATCAGAAACTTTTTTTTTGATACGTTTAATGCCGTTAACAGTACAAGAAGATTCCAATCCTTCAATAATGTCTTCATCCGTCACGTTTGTGTCGATATTTCTAATTACTCGAAATCGATGTGTCAAATTGTTCGGTATGTAATCCCGAAGGTTATTTTATTGAAGTAACGGCGATAGGAGAAACGAGTTTGCGGATAATAAAGAATTAAATTCTAGTCTAAGCCTATAGGTGTTTGTAGAAATACGTTTAGCAATGGCTAAAGGATGTAAAGCTGTAATGTTTTTGTCAATGCTTTCAATTAATACGTAGAACGGACATACATGATTCGAAGGAAATAAATAAATCGAAATGTTTTCTGAGATGCTATTAGTTTAATTTTTTTCTCGGGTACAGCTAATAACGGAGATAACGGTTCTGAAGTTTTGCGTTTGTTGTTCTAAACGTACTAAATCTACAGAAAATAACACATCTTGTATATTGCATGAAATATTAATGAAGAATCTCTTTAAATTATTATTCCGCTTTTTTTTTTTTTGTTTTATTTATTTTTTATTATAAATAAATAAGTTGTGGGTCTCACTGGGCACATACGCCTGATGCCTGAGTGTCCGCCAACACTCTCATTATCGTTTATTCTAGTAAACAAAATTACAGGTATATTCTCAATTTCCATCGCATGTACCCATCTTCACAGATGGCTCCAGGCGACCTCATGGTGTTGGAGCTTCTTTTATTCTTCCGGACTTCAATTTCTCTGAATCATTTTGTCTTCCTTCTTTCTGTTCAATCTTTACAGCCGAGTCGATGGCTATCCTACGCTCCATTATCTTCATTTCTTCCAGTCTTCAGTTTTCTAATTATTTGATTATCTCAGACTCCATGAGTGTTCTTCAAGCGATCAGCTCCCCTTTTCCTGATAACTCTTCTGATTTCATCATTCTTCGCATACGCTGTCTTATCCATCTTCTTTCCTCTCACTACTCCATCTGGGTTGATTTTCTGTGGATTCCCAGCTATATGGGCATTAAAGGTAATGAGACGGCCGATTCCTTGGCTCGAGTTGCTGCTTCCTCTCGTTCCTTCTTTAAAAAGATTCCATCCTCCAACTTGAATTGCCTATGTACTAAATTTCATCTTAAACTTTGGTCAGATATTTACCCTTCCTCATTCCGTAAGGATCAATCCTTTTATCTGTCTGTGCAGCCTAGTCTTCCTTCTAACCCCTGGTTCTTTGAGTTCCCTTCACTTCCCCATTCCGTTGTCATTTCTATGATTCGCTTGCGTTTTGGTCATTCTGCTCTTCCTTCCTTTCGTTTTCGCTTTTCCCTTGTTTCTTCTCCAGATTGTCCGCTGGCAGCGAATTGCGACGCCAATCACATCTTTTTTGAATGTCCATCTCTTTCTGTTGAACGCCGTACTCTATATTCTTGTTTGCTGAAACTCAAGCTCCCCTCTCCTTATTGTGCATCTTATATTCTGTCCTTCTCTTCACCATCCATTATCTCATCCGTTAGTTCCTTTATATTGTCCATATCTGACTGAATCAAAATTTAACTGACGGCTCTTTTCTTTTTTGTTGTTTCTGGGTGTAGGTCATTGGCTGACGTGCCCAAAGGAAGGATCTAAAAAAAAAAAAAAAAACAACAAAAAAACAGGTATATTCTTACTACCTAAATCGAACGTATTAAACCAAAAAAAAATATATATATATCAATCAACGCAATTATATATATATAAATAGCACAATAATACAACCGCGTACATAGGGGCCGCTTACTTATTACACGTCGCATACATTAATATAACGGCAAAGAAAGAAGAAGGAAACTGGTAAATAGATAAATCTGCGCTAGTTTTATTGCTATTTAAAAATAAATAATATTAAAACACAAATGATATAAACTCCCCCCTCCAAAAAGAAAGTAAAAAAAAAATTTACCTTCCAACAGGAAATGCACAAATACAATGTAAATATCAAATGAACAAATGCCATAATATAGCCAACACAAATTACTGATTTCCAATCTAAATTTAAAAAAAAAATAAAAATCGAATAAAAATTGATACATACAATTTAACATAAATCATGCTTTCATTAATTAGTAAAACAAATAATTCAATGTTACTTCGATCGTATGAATATGATGACATCCGATCCGAGTAGGAAAGTGTCCGCGGTGGATAAAAAGGAACCAAAATTGAAAATGAAATAGAATATACAACATCAATTACCTGAAAATTAATAACACGGTAAAGTTTTATAGGTTTCCTGAATAAAAATATCATAATGAAATTATTAAAGAACAAACGTTTTTTTTTTGTAAAGAAAATATTTCGAATCAGTTAAGTAAAATTAAATCGTTAATGAAGAAAATTAGTATTTTTAGGGATATAAACAGTTTAAAGCTATTCTCTCCACATTATTCGCATCAGCTTAAGAAAAATTCAGACTTGATACATAAGACCACGTGCATCTGTAGTCAATTTTATCAGTTGAAAATGGCAAAGGGTTGCTGATTACTTTTCAGGCAGTTTACAAGCGAAGGATGTTTAAAATGAAAGTAATGATTACGTTAGCCTTCTTCTAAATTCCGTCGACGTTTTCTCTCGCTAAGACTTCGTATCGCAATTTTATTAAGCTAATTAGTTTTCGTAAAAATGTAAGTTAAGTAGTCAGGCCCGGATTATGATAAGCCCGGGGATACGGAAATATTAGGGGCCCTTTTCGGAAGTGACAAAATTATCAGTTTTATAGAATAACTAAATTTTCTTTAATTTAATTTAATTATATTATTTTGAATTCACGAATTAACGTGTAATTATTAATGTAAACAAAACTAAATATCACATAGACAATGGGTATAATTTTTGATTCCAAAAAAAAAAATATATATATATATAATTTTAAACAACGAATTTTTCAGCAAATTTGAAGCAAAGATTTACATAAAAGGATAGTGTGTTGCGTGTGTTGCGCGTGTACACACGCTTACACGTTCACACACACATTTCCTAAAAACGTAGATTCCGCCGACTCGTTATACCTTAAAACAAATTTCTGGTACGATTTTACGAAACACGAAATGTTACTATTACGAAGTTTCCTCTTCTAGGAGGAAATAAAAATGGATACAAAATTATTAACAAATAAATGTATTAAAAAATGCACTTGCTCCTGTAAAGTTAATTCTACTTATTTAAAAAAAAAAATGTATGTATGTGACAAATGATAGATTAATAATTTTTTATTACATGTCGAAAGCGGGTGTTTCTTGGGGGTCCCTTTTTGTAAGGCCGGGCCCGGGGCTGCAGCCCCCCTAGACCTCCCCTAAATCCAGGCCTGAAAGTAATTCATACATATTATAGCAGATTCTCATATTCTAATTGTAGTTGTTTAACTATAAGCCGATATTGTTTAAACTTAGTTTTTAATTCAATCAAAATTTCCTTTCACTCAATAATTATGCGTATTTAATCAATTTCTACAGCAGAGGCGTATGTATTCAATATTCCATGAAAGCCCATTTTAAATGGAAACCATATTTATAATTCGCTTAGTAATGATTTTGGAAAAATTAAGGAAAAACCCGTCGGAACTATTATTATATTCAATGTTCTATCAATTGTGACCAACTCGCACTATTAGTCAACTGAATTTGATAACTGCAAAATTCAGTGCATTCAGCACGCAACAGAAAAGTTGCGCCAGTTTCAATTTTAAATAACTGACACATAATCAATGATATGTTAGAATCGGGCGCGCCGGTTTTGCGAGCCAAATTCCTTATTTTCACATGATTAATGACTTTAAATGACGAAAATGATTTTACGAACAAGAAGTAAAATTTTCTCTGGCAACAACGCATCTTACCGCTATACAGAATCGTAGATGAAATAGGAAACTAGCAAGCAATTTTAGGAAATGATTATTCTCGGCATATTACAAATCGAAAGGAGTTCGGGTTTCGCCGCGAACAAACGGCATACCACACATAAACATAATACTTTCACAAATCGATATTCACTCATCTATCCGACTTGAGCAAAATTACTATCGCTTCGTAAATACGTATATGCTTTTTTTAAATTCACGGCAAAATCTCTCGCGATATCCAGATAAAGATCTATATTTATTACATTTGGTTGTATATATGCGTTGATAACTTCACCATGTACTTTTTACACTGTTAATGTTATTGGTTAATATTAGATTAATTAAATAAGTTAAATGAATTTAAATATTATTTTAAGCGGTAGGGGGAATATGAATTTAGTACTAGTGTAATCACAAATAAAAAAATCGTGATAACAAAAATAACGTAACAGTTAAGAAATAAAAATATACCGCGAGCAAATTTTGGTGCGAGTTTGGAAACAAACTTAAAGGCAACCAACGTATTTTTTTGTTTTTGTTATTCATTTCATTTATTTCGTCTTCTTTATCTTATTTACAATACTTGATATGTAGTATATTGGTGCATAGTACCGTTCATTTTGCTCGTTTCATTATTAATTTCTTTTTTGTTAATTTTACTTACATTTTTTAATTATTTCTTTTCTATTATATAATTTTTTTTTATTTAGTCTCGTTTTAATTTTTTTGTCACCTTCACGATTTCCTGATCAGCTGAACTTTTTGTTACAAACAACTCTTTTCAGGGCTACTTTTGTATTAGTTTACTGAAATATTTTTCGTTGAATTTTATTAAATACTTTGTTCCACTCGTGGTACTAATATACCCATTAAAAGCATGCACAAAAATGTACACACTTAACATTAATTTTTTGCAGTCAGCATCGAATTTAAATTGCAACAATAATTAAAAAACTTATTAATGAGTACATATAGTATAATCATTCACTTTCTGTAAGCTGAGTAATGAACATTTACTGCACGTTGATTTGTTGCCGGTACTGAAAAGTTAATGTTGTTGAAGAATAATCCGTAAGATTGTTAAGTATATTACCCTGAAATGTATTATACCTTTTATCTAATTATTTTTTACTTTTAGCGCATTTGCCTTTTTTAACTATTACAACAAACTTTGAAGTCGATACCACTTTTTTACCGGTTCTACACTTCTGCATGAACAAAGAATTATTGAAATCAATCTGCATAGTTATACATAACCAAATACAAAATAAATAAATAAAAGGAGTTCAGTCAAGCATGATGTTTCATGCGCGCAGGGTTACTCCGTATGTTAATTTATAGGTAACTATATTTATGTTTACATAATGTTAAATTCGAAGGAATTTGATTTTTCCGCTGCAAAGAAGAAGAGGAACGTAATTTTTTGCGATTTTTCGAAATTCGCGCCATCTCGAAAATTTCGTTAAGGAAATAAAATACGGTTTCGATCCCGACAAATAGTGATCTCTCAAATGATATATCACAAGAACGGTAACAAAAATTTTTTTCAAAATTTTGGGGATTCCGCGCCCCTTGGAGTCTAATTTTGGCGATGGAAACTCGGATGCTGGAAACAAGAAAAATATGCGGAAATCTACATATTTTTAACCTTGTTAAAATTTTTTAACTATGATACTCACGTCGTGGTCGTCCAAAAAGTGACATACTTCATCTTTCGTGAACTTTTCGTCAATTTCAAAAGTTTCGTTAAGGAAACGACTTATGGGTTCGTTCCCGTCAAATAGCGATCTTTCCAACAATATATCACATTCCCGGGAAAAAAAATATTTTTCTTCAAAATTTCGAGCTTTCAACACCCCAATGGTATAACTTTAAAGCTGTATACCCGGATGTTCCAAACTACACAAATATACGTGGACACTTCTATTTTTAACGATAATACTCGCGACGCGAAGGGGAGGACACGTCATTTTTTGCGCTTTCTCGAACTTTTTGGCAGCTTTGAAATTTTCGTTAAGGAAATGAAATATGACTTTGTTTCCAAAAAATAGCGATCTTTTCAACAATATATCATATGCGGGGGGGGGAAATAATTCTTTCAAACTTTTTCAGCTTTCGGCGCCCAAAAGGTCTGAATATGAAGTTAGAAGCTTAGCTATATTTTTCCTATAAAGCGATCCTGTATGCATATACCTAAAATACGTTTTGGTTTCTCCAACGTTTTTACTCGGGTTAATATTTACGTGAACTTTCTTTTTTTGCTGTTTTTGGCCTAAAAGGGGAGGTTTAATTAATTTTTTTACTGTATTTTTTTGATTTTATGAAAGGACTCTTGCATTTTATTTTATATTACATTATATGTGTATACGGAATGCTAAAGTGCACCTATATTCTTTATAAATGAGACCGAATTGTGTAAATTTTCTAAAAATCATCGCCGAAATGGAATGTCGATCGTTGTGTTCGTAAAACGCGTCTTGCTCGGTTGCCGATGTAAACATATCATTTTACTTGGCTCGCAAAACTTTCGTCGTTTTGTCGGCTGTCAAAAATTTCCTTCGGCTCGCAAAACCAGACCGCCTGTTAGAATCCACCGAAGGAAAGAAAATACCGTGATGCGTATTCATCTTGCAATTTCCAGGAATCAACTGATAATCACAGCCGTTTTACTTGTAGAATTGTTCTGGTAATTTATTTTTTCAATTACCAACTGATTTTCAGAGCGAAATTTTAATTTTCACCCAAAAAGGTTATTTAAAAACACTCCACCACGTTTCATTTCTTGTAGTGTAATTCTTTATGAAATTTAAAAATGTATGTATGTTTTTGCGACGCGAATTTTCTTAAATTTGATATCGATAATCTAGTTGTCGACCATATCGATAATTTAAAGTAAATTTTCAATTTCAACTTTTTCCGTTCCTTGCGATGTTTATGCATTTTTAACTATTGAAATTCGATCATGTTTCCTTAAAGCTTTTTTTTTTTTTGATTTAACTAAAATCCTATCATTTTTCCAGGCTCCGTATTACAGTATGTACATTATTTCTTTAAAATCGCTAAACGCTCCTAATGAAGTTTTCAGTTCAATAAATTAACTATGCAATTCATGCCTTACGGTGTTCAGGAATTATTAAAAAAAATTTTTATTTTCAACCGATTGAAAAAAAAATTAATCAAGAAGATATGTCAAAATTTAATAACAATTAGTTTACTGTGCATTTTTCTACTTGACATTTTAAAAACAAGAAATGAGTAATACAAGTTGTAAAATTTTGAACAAATCACTTTGTCAACTTCAAAACAAAAATGAAATTAGGACAAAAAAAATTTTACCAATTTAAATCATTATACTGTAAAACCATTTACTATATCATATATCCTAGTTGTTGATCTGCCCCTTGATTCTCTTCGACGCTGTGAATGAAAAATAATAAATAGTAGAACTTTACTTATACACTATTATCGAGACGTTATTTGTCTTTCAGCAAATTAAAAATTTACTTTGTGAAGCTACAACGAATCGGAGAATTCACTAAGCAAAGGAGAAGTTCTTAAAATTTTAGGCATGACCTTGATACATCATCTAAATTCATTTTTAGTTTTTCGGAAACTTATCCGTCGATTCAAAATGTGATATTATTAAGGTTTTATTTAACATGTTAATGCATAAAATGAAAACGAAATTAACTCAGTTTTAAGTTTAAAAAAATTATAATAAACAAGAAAAAAATGTTTTATGAACAATCAAAGAATTTAACTTCAGAAGAATTTAGAGACAAGAAAGCAATACTGATGAAGTAGATATTAATTAGACTTCTGAAAGGTTTCCCTAAGCAAGAGACGAAAGAGTATGGATGAAAAATTAAATTTAGGCATTTGATTATTAATAAAGATATTCTAAGGAGTAGAGCAGAAGTACGAAAAGAAAAAGGGAACTGAAGAGAATAATTAGAATTTTTGAAAATGGGAAAGGAAATTCCATCTATTCCAAGAGAGGAATTAGAAGAATTATGTAAGGATGTTTCTAGTTCTACAACGACAAAAGAAAACCCCCAAAAAATGCAAATAAAACGAAATGCGAAATGATTCTTTGAAGCTAAACTAAAAGCAAAAAGAAAGTGAATTAATTTATTAGGAAGATTTTGATTAAAGATACGTTGGAGACAGAGAGAAATTAAAGGCCTTCGCCATTCTCCAAATACGGGAAATAAGGGTGGAGCACAAATGGTTTTCTAAGGATTTTTTTTTTTGCCGTTTTCACAGTAAATTTGGCTTTAGCGCTAACTCGTTTATGGGCGAGAAAGTTGCTAAAAATAGGAGGGGGAGCAAAATGTTTTAAATGTAAAAAGATTCAAATCTAAAGAAATTCTGATTTCACCGCAAAAAGACGATTTAACTTTTTTGTGAACTGAAAGACGTCAGGGGAAAAGAACGATTTAAAGTAGACGAAACCGAACCGATAAAGAAATCACACTGAGAAGTAGAATTAAAGTTTAAAGGGATTGAAGAGAATGAGCTTAAGCTTGGACTTCCTACTCCTTATTGTGCTTCCTATATCCAGTTTTTTCCTTTCCCACTAATTATTCCTACTATTTGTTCCTTTTTAGATAAAACTAGCTGAACCCGGCCACGCTTCGCTGTGGCTTAGAATGATATTAATGATTGGGGAAGTAGATAAAAGTATTGTAGTAAACATAGATTCACTGAAAAAAGACACCATTCAATTTAATACCATACTTTGTGTTGCTTTGGCTATGCTGAGGAATGCAATCAAGTGAAATAAAATAATCTTTATTATTATTATTACACGTTTTGACTACAACATGCAACGTTGCGCGAGATGTAGATATTTTAATTTAGAAGTTACTAACAAATATCGAAATTATTATATACAAAAAAAAAACCCCCCAAAAAAACAGTGAAACAAAATGAAATTAAACAGCCGGACGGAAAGGAATATTAATATTGAAATTATATACAAAATAACAAAGTGAAATTAAATAATCGTGTAAAAGTAATATAAAATAACCCAATAACGAATAAAAATTGCCTTTATGTAAATGCAAATAATACTTCTATTGTAGGTACTATAAAAATAATGTGCAATCCTATTCATAAAAATGAAGCCGAGCAAATAATATAGATATAATTACATTCGTAGAAATTTTAAGGAGAAAAATATGAACAAAGAATAGTGAAATGAAAATAAAAGAAAAGAAAGAAAAAATGTTTCCCTGAAAATTTAGACTATAAATTGAACGATTTACGAAATAATCAGGTTTCATTTGATCGAGCACTGGCCGGTGATTTTAATCAAACGCTTCCAGAGATATCTCGCTGATGAATTGCATGCTTGCATAATTAGATATTGCATACGAATATGTCTTCGCCGTTGATCTACTGCTTCTTGGCGTTGGTGAGACGAACGTGCTGCTCTTCTTCTTCTTCTCGCTTTTACCCGTAAGACTTCAAGTTTTTCTGCCCACTGATCTGTTAATTATTCTGCTCGCCATTGAGAAGTTCTGATTCTAACATGTTCATTATTGTCTGAACGTTCTTGATCAGTGCGGATTGATCTTCTCTGATGTTCTATGATTGTGTGTCGAGAACGGCGCTTTATGTTTGCACGTTGCCAAAGCATTACAGATGATTAATGAATGTGACTTGTACTACGGATGGCGGAGACACAGATGATGAGTAACTATATAAAAATGAAAGAAATGAATTGAGTACTCACACTTTGTTTTTCGAGAACAGACAATTAGATAATTTTCAAAACATTCAATATGAAATCAACATATCAAATCAATTCTAATCTGTTTTTATCTTTTTTTCCTCTTTATTATGGTTTTTTATTTATTTTTTTTTTTTTAAATAAAATTACTAATTAAAGCAGGGGTGCCAACCTAAATGATCTTGCGGGCCACTTTGAAAGTGTATCATAACTCCGCGGGTCGCATATAAAATCATATATCCCCATATTAGATTTAGAACCACCATAGACACACTTAAGAGTGAAACATAAAACTTGTTACATTAAATGTTCCAATATGCGTGTGCATTATGAGTTCGCAGAGCATAATTTTTTACTACTTTGGCCATCTCGCGGGCCGCAAAAATGTTCAAAACGGGGCCGTATGCAGCCCGTGGGTTGGCCACCCCTGAATTAAAGGATTAATATACGGTTACACCTTCCTTTTTACCAAATACCTCCAAAATGCAGATGAAGTGTTTGATATAAATAAATCATCCATCTTTGTATCTGCATGTGTCTATTTAAATGATATTTGTGCGGATATATACTCTGCCTATAGATTATAATTAACTAAAGGGATATACATTAGATAAAGCAACATAATACAGGGTGCGGCAGCATAACTTCCTTTTTTAAAATGCGCCACTTTTTTTCTATTAAATTTTTTAAAGAAATAATAACAGAAAATCGAAATACATACTCTAGATCAATGGGATCTAGAGTATGTATTTCGATTTTCTGTTATTATTTCTTTAAAAAATTTAGTAGAGAAAAAGTGGCGCATTTTAGAAAAGGAAGTTACGCTACCGCACCCTATATGTATATAGCCGAAAATATGTAATTTCTTTATTAAATTTCAATGTGATTGCTTGAGTGTTTTTAAAATAAGCAAAAATCAATAAACCAGATCATAATGGAATTAATTTTAGAATTCAATTTCATAAGTTACATATATGTGTATATAAAAAAGTACACAACCACAGTTTTCTTTTATTTAAATGTGCATAGTAAAATAAATATATAGCATCAATAATAAATCAAATGAATAAAATATACCATATTAGAAACAGATTAATAAAGGCTATAGCCGTATTACTATAGTAAAATCTCCTTTTAAAAATGCATGTACTATAAACCAATCGATGGGGGTTGAAAAAAAACTCCTAAATAAAAACATTATTTATGTGCATCAACCAGGGCAGCGGTGCCGGTATTTCGCTGCAGCAGTTTTCAGGCTAATTTTGATATACTCAAGCAATGTTTTTGATCATGTTCTTTTCTTAATATAAATTAAATATGCATGTTTAAAATTCCTCAGTAGCATAGCGTCAATTGTGAAGCAGGGGATGCCTCTTTTTTTTTTTAAACAATAAAGATGTTTCAGTATCGCATCATCTCGAGATATTTGGTAATGTAATAGAAACCGTTACAAAATAAAATTGATACTTATAAGTAGAAATGAATGTGTAATTAAAAATAACCTCTTGTAAAAAGCAAATTAAATAAACTTACATTTCTGGTATTGATAACGATGTTCATTCAATAATAAATTATAAATTAAACTCTGTACGAAATTATCAAAACAAAACATTACTGGTAGAATGACACTTTTATTGACTTTTTAGTTTGCAGAAATTAAATAGGTCATATTGCTGATCAGTGTAAAGAAATAATACCGCAGTAAAAGCAATATTAATTTTTTTAATTGCGGGAGATAAAATATGGCTGGAAATAAAACTAAATATTGAGAGACAGAAACGAAGTATGAAATCGAATTTTATGTTGCGTTTTTAAATTATGGTCGTTGGCAAAATACGGGGTGCGGCAGCATAACTTCCTTTTTTAAAATGCGCCACTTTTTTTCTACTAAATTTTTTAAAGAAATAATAACAGAAAATCAAAATAAAACTGCAACGGAAGAAGCATAGCCAATGGGATCTAAAGTATGTATTATTTCGATTTTCTGTTATTTCTTTAAAAAATTTAGTAGAAAAAAAGTGGCGCATTTTAAAAAAGGAAGTTATGCTGCCGCACCCTGTATTATGTTACTTTATCTTATGTGTATCCCTTTAGTTAATTATAATCTATAGGCAGAGTATATATTCACAAATATCATTTAAATAGACACATGCAGATACAAAGATGGATGATTTATTTACATCGAACACTTCATCTGCATTTTGAAGGTATTTGGTAAAAATGTTTTTAAGGGCCAATTTTGAGGTTATGAGATTTGAAAAATATTATAGTTATTTCTTACATGGAAACCCACCATTGTGAATTTTTTCAGAATTTTCAGATCGAAAGCGCTTCAGAAATTTTTTTTTTTTAAAAATGTTTTTTGACTACTACGCATGCACAGGGGATAGAGTGCTGAAAATTTGTCTGTAGAAGTTTTTTTCAGCCCCTATCAAATGGTGTAAATTTTACTATAGTAATCCGGCTATAGCCTTTGTATGAAAAAAATAAATCCCAGAGAAAATTTAACAGAGAGAAATAAGTAATTGAAATTATGTGATCTGAACGATTGAAATAAAAAAACAAAATTAAAATAGAATTAAAAAAATAAAATTGTGATATAAAATAAATAAGCCTAATTGAAATTATCAGAGAATGTGTGAAATGAAAACGATATATAATCAAATGCCCTCTCATCAAATCAATTCTAACCTTTTTTCATCTCCTTTTTCTCTTTATTATAGTTTTTTTTTCTTCTTTTTATCACTAATTAAAAGGTTAATATACGGTCACACTTTCATTTTTACCAAGTGTCTTGAAAATGCCGATGTAGTGTTCGATATAAATACATCATTCACCTTTGAATCTGCAAGTATCTATTTAAATGATATTTATGCGGATGTATAATCTGCCTATAGATCATAATTAACTGAAGGTATACACATTAGATAAAGTAACATAATATATAGCGGAAAATATAAACGTGTAATTTCTTTTTTATATTTCAATGTGATTTCTTGAGTGTTTTTAAAATAAGCAAAAGTCAAAAAAGAGATAATAATAAAATTAATTTTAGAATTCAGTTTCATAAATTGTATATGTAAACATACATATATGTATACAGAAATAGTATACAACCAGTTTTCTTTTATTTAAATGTACATAGTAAAATAAATATGTAGTATCAATAATTAAATGAATAAAAAAACACCTGAAAAATCAGGTTAATAAATTTGTATGAAAAAAATAAATCACGAACGGAGAGAACAAAGTGATTGAAAAATACATGATCAGAACGATTGAAATGATCAAATAAAATTAAAATGGAGATGAAAAAATAAAATTGTGATGTAAAATAAATAAACTTATTTAAATTATCGGCGAATGTATGAAATGAAAACGGCATCATGAAGTGAATGAAATTTAAAAATTCAATAAAAATATCGAAATCTAAAATGAAATACTTTAGAAAATAAATGTTTTGGAGGGAAAAAGAAATAAATAGTTGATTAGAAATTTGATGCGAAAAAAAAAAATGTATTAAATTGATTTCCATTGAACTTAAAATACATATTTGTTTTACACATAAGTAAATAAAATAATTTCATGTACTTACTGAACAGTAAAAAATATCTGGAAAATGTAAAATTGGTGTATGGGCCTTTCTTGTATATAACTGAGCTGCTGCCGGTGCGTTAGCTATAGATATTGTAAAATAAAATAAAAAATAGAAGAAATAAATATGTATACATATCGCTTAAATAATAATGTTGTAGAAAGTATAATTTGTTACTCCGCACATAGCGTGAAAAAATTTTTTCTTGCTTTCTTTCTTTTTCTAAATATCTAGTAGTATCTGTTATTACTGTTTTCATAAAACTATTACATTAAAACCGTTTTTAAAAATAAAAATGTACCTATTGTACAAAAGTATATAAATGTGAAAGAACCAAATTTCGTCGACATGTGTTAAAAAGATAAAATGTAAAGTACTTTTTATTAAATCTTTCCTTCGCTAATAGAAAACAAAAATATATATGTATATATTTGGGACGTATATGTTGTGAGAAAAAGTAGTGAAAAACTATTATTTAATTTCTGTATATTATTGATTGCCATCGTATACATAAAAAATTAGTAATGTATTAAAATTGTTACTGTACATATTTTGTAAAATTCGGTAATGTTTATTTGAGCATATATTTCAAGCGGATAATTAGATTTGGACTGAAAAGTTTATTACCGAATACAAATAATATTGCATAAAACGTAAAATGTAACAAATAAAATAAACAATGTACGATAGTACTTACCGCAATAAATGTAAACGATGGATGATGCAATAATCAGACCGCGTGAGTGAAATTTTAAATGGCAACGCAAAAATGACAACTGCTTCGGAAAAAAACAATATGCACAGCGCAGATCACAATTTCAAATGCCATGCGGTTCAACATTCTCCAGCACTCTACCCATCGAAATCACGAACAGTGTCATGAAAAACGTTTTTGTTTTTCTAGCAGCTCGACGATGATGATCGGTTCCTTTCCAGGAAACTGTTGTTACACACTTTCTCTCTCTCATCGATATATATTCTCCGTCACTCATCTCATCACTGATTGTAGACTGTCGCCGCGTATTTAATTTACACACACTTATGCAAATACAGAGCTTCCCGCATATACAGCCACAATACGTTTTTCTGAAATTCCTCGCTATAACGCCGAAAGCAAATCATAGATCGCGCCCCTTACAAAAGCTTAAAATTTCCTGTTCCCGGGGAAACTTAGTGATAAAAAAATTATACAACCCATCTTGTATAGAAATGCAACATTGTATAAAAATTTCAAGTCAATCCGTCCACTACTTTTTGAGTTCTGCGCTCACAAACATACACCGTTTGATTTTTATATATATATATAGATTTCTGATCGGATCAAAATATAACCGACTTCTTTCCTTACCATTTGTTTCTGGGTCCTTGGTTGACGAGCCCAAAAAAAAAAAAAAAAAAAAAAAAGGGAAATCAACAAGAGAATGGAAGTTAAACATTGGACTTTAGAAAAAGAGAATTTCATTGAAAGAACTAATTATAGAAATGTGATAATTTCCAGAAGTACCGCTTGAAGTACTCCATGAACTACTAAAACCAACATTCTTCTTCTTAAGGTGCCGTACGCTACATAGCGTGTTGGCGCAACCTATTCGTACATTTTTAGCTGTACCAATATAGATTATGTACCAGGCAATTATTATATGCAACGCAGGTGTACACACGCAAGACTACATTCGGAACTGATTGTAGCCGCTTGCTATCGCGCTACAAGTGCAGTCCCGGTGTGGGTCTGCTGTGTACTGACCTAGCGCGCATATGATATCGTACGTGGTGGTTTTCCATTGCCTTCCACGTGATTATTAGCGATCATTTATTTATTTAATTCTTATAATAAGTTCGTCGTCGCTCGGGATCGAACCCGTGACCGCCATATCAGAAGTCAAGCGCTCTAGCAACTAGGCTATCGCGACGACTAAAACCAACATTAGGAAAGGTAAAAGAAAGATTAATGGAGCTGACAGTGGAAAGACTTCGGACAGAAGTAGGAGAGCTACCATTAAGGAGGAACAGGTCATTCTGGAGAAACCTACTTCAGAGAACCACTTAGAATTACCACGCACTGTATACCAATTGCATGTAACTTTTTAGAATTCCAGCTAAAACGGCACTCTCTTTGATCATAGCAATAATTTATAATATTTAATATTATTTTAAACAACTTTGTAATAATATAAAAAAAACTTTACTAATCGTGTTCATTACATACTCTGTTGATGAGTGTTTAAATTATCAAAACTGCCTTGTGAGATATACATGCACAAAACTGGCAAACCCCGTACAACATTTGTAAAATTATTTTTATTCTTTTCTCTCCTTAACCAAAATGTAGCACATGTATAACCATGTAGAATCAGCACGGTGTTTATAAATATCTTGCCGCTATCAAAGGCCAACTTCACGGGGGGTTTTGGGGGGGTTAGCCCCTTTCCCCATTAGAACTCAAATAGTTATTATAAATTACACAAAAATCTGAAAAAAATCAAAAATTTAAAATAAATACTGGTGATTTTTTAGGGTGCTCTTACCTTTAAAAGAAAAAAGAAAACATATGCTCCATATTTTTAGGTACTTCATTAATATTTTATGCAAAATTTTTTATTACGAATATAATCAATAACATACAGTGGAAATTGTTTAACACGAAACCGGTTAACCTGAAAAATCGCTTTATACGAAACAACACTACGGTCCCGACAAAATGTCATATAATTACATACATTTGTTTTCTTTTATCACGAAACAACACGAAACAAAAATCGCTTAACACGAAAAGATTTGATGATGGGTCATTGCCCTTGGTTGGCGTTCCCAAAAAAAAAAAAAAAAAAAAAAAAAGATTTTGCTTCTCAGAAGGACAAATATACCTGCTTTTCCAGTCGCATCCCTTAACAGATAAATAAAATTAACAATGGTTACTATTATTTACCCCCTGCAAATGCAATACTACTTAATTTCGGTCGACAAGTTTCCCAAAAAAACAATTTTTTGTTTTTTTTATAATGTAATTATTTGAAGTGTATATATGTGCTACTTACAAGTGCTAATGTTAGTGGAAAATCGAATTGATATATTTTACCGACATTAAAAATATTGGTGAGTTTTTAATTTTTAATTTTCGTTTTTGTTTTTGCATGTTTCGGTTTACACGAAATCCTTTTAACACGAAGAAATATTTCGGTCCCTTCAGTTTCGTGTTAAACGGTTTCCACTGTACTTAATTTTTATTAATGTATTTATACGGAGTTATTTATTTATGTAAATTATTAATAGTATGAATATTAGTGGAAAATGTATTGTTGTTTATAAAATAAATATGTGAAAAAAAATTGTAGCCCACCCTCCAAATCAAAATCCTGGGCACGACCCTGCTCCTGTTTGATACTTATCATCTTACGTTTAATTCAAATTACACACATCACTCTGGTACACGTGCACCATCTGTTATAACGCACATCAGCAACACCGTTTTTATATATGCTGATACTAACACACTAAAGTGTGTTAGCAGATTTTGTTTTTTATTCCACAGGAGAAGATAAATTAGCGGAAATCGTTAGGAACATTCAAAACTCAATACTTACAACGTAAATTTAAAGCATTTTTAAAATAAAATACTCAGAACTGTTTAAGATCCGTTCAGAAAGAGATTAGAAGGTTGCTTTTGTACTACTCTGTTTTTTTCATTACTTGACCAAAATAAAGAATCTATTATTAGTCATCAATATCGTCATTTCAATCAGTGAAAATTCTAACTAATTGGACGCAGATGTCAAGTGTCCTTCCCATATTTGTTGCAGTTGCGGTAGTTTTAATATCATCGCATTCTATGATACTATCAAAACCATTGCATTCTACGTTTCATGCTCCCAGTGGCATAAAGGAATTATTGCTAGTCACGTAAAAAAAAAAAAAAAAAATGGCAAAAATACAGAACTCGATAAAATGTGGTATAAATACTCTATCTATAAATTACAAAAAAACAAAACAAACTTGTCGAATCTACCACTTGATTCAATATCCATGAATGAGCAAATTCAAATAAGAATTATTTTACGATGATATTGTTTTTGCAGAAAATTGAATTATTAAAAACCGAAACTTATTCAAAATTTAATTTTATAAAAATTATAGATTTTAAGATAAACAAAATGTAGTTGAAAATATTTTAGCAAAAAAAATTATGCGGAGAGAGGGGTTTTAATAAATTGCATCACAAAGATTAACTTAGTTTAAGAAAACACTTTGAGTGCGGAAAAAATTTAAGAAATAAATCATTTGTCGAACAATGAGCAACTAGTTCACTTACACAAACACTTTACTAGTCTTTTAAAAAAAAAAATAATCTTACATATAATCGTGATAATATTTCATGTTTTGTAATAAAACAATATCAGTGAAATATACATGTAATACAGGTTTAATGGAAGTGAAATACATAAATGCAAAAAAGAAAAAAATACGTACCAGGATAATAACCGACGCTATCTTAGCAATTGAAGTCGCACGAAGGTCAAACAATCTTCCTTCAACTGCATTTCCTGAATTATCCATGTTACTCTAAAAAAAATAAAATATTCTATTATTGCAATTTCAAAAAAATAAAATTCATGAAAAATAAATATTTATTTAACAAATACTTTGCTCAACCATACTCCTCAATTCACATTTCATTTTAGGTGTCTCTCAAAAGCGTCGTTTGGTCGGGTGTCAAAAATTGGCCTTATCTCCAAAAAAAGGACCGCCGCGGTACGAGTTCCTTTCCAACTGTTTTTAGTTTTTCAGTTTTCTTACTTCGAAATTATTGTTTGTTATTATTTTTTATTATTAAATGTTAATTACATGTATATATATATATACATATGTAAATTCTGTTTTACAATTTGTAAATATAGGTATTATTGTTAATTTTAATTATTTTCTTAATATTAATGAATATTATTTTTACGATTTTAACGTCCTATTTTGTAAATTTATTAAAGTTGTTGAATTTATTTGTTACCAGTTGTTCCGTATTACCTTCAAAAGCTGCATTACTGTTATTGCAGCCTTGTAAAATATATACATTATACTGAAAATTGCACCTCACACAATTTTCTGACTCCGCAATTCCATATTTATACAAGTACACTTTAAATTTTCCATGTCCGGTTATGAACTGTACATTAAAGAAATCTGAGGTAAAAATTTTATTATTTATTCTTCCTGTAATATTCGGAAAATAGTGATATGCCACACCGTTATAATTGTTCCAAATTTGCTAAAGTTGATCTATATAATAATTTTCCAAAATATTTTTCAATTTTTTTAAGTTAATTAATTGATTTTGATCATATTTTACATTACTAAATTCATTATTCAGCTTAATATTATTTGTTGTGCTAAACAATGTAATATGTTTTTCAATTTCCATATCCATCGGTTGAAGTCCTGCAATAACCAATGCTGCTAAATAATTTATCGTCCTATATGATTTAATTAGCTTTATAATTATAATTCGTTCATAGCTGTTTAACATTTTCTTAAATCTTTTAATTTTTAATATATCAGTGTAAATAATACTGCCATACAATACATTACTGACAAGGAAAGTACGCGAGTTGTCATACGTCGATTTTGATGAAATTTTGATATGTTGTAGAGTATAAAAAAATATTAGGTGCGTTTTTTTTTTTATCGACCCATATGCCGTTTCAAGAGGTGAAAACCACCTCTACAGTTCACCCCCGAAAACCGATTTTCCCAAATATCTCGTCTTCAACAACTTACGTATTTATTTATTTATTTATTTATCTATTTATTAACGGGAATCACTCTCTTCTTACAAAAATAACAGCAAAAATAAATTAATAAGTGGCCAAAGTTAATTAGTAATAAATCATTTTTTTTTTTAGAATGAACAGATACATTAGGAGAATTACATTCAATGGGTAAATCAAAACATTTATTAGTAATTCTCACAATCAATAAACAGTAAACAGTATATTAATACTATTATAGATATAATTTGTACTGCTATCTACCCTCAGTAAATCTGCGAGAATCTGAAATATAATAATCAACATTTTTAAAAATAAACATCTTCGACTTTTAACATTGGCTCGTCCAGGAAGGTGGTGTTCATTTTGCTCATTATAACTTTAGTCAAAACAGTCTGTCTGCGGTTTGGGAGTTTGGGGTTTATCGGTTTAAAAACACGGGCCTTCGGCCTGACTGGGATTTAGGAGTTTGGTGTTTGTTGGTTTAAAAAAACACAAGCTAAATGCCAGTCTGGATTTTAGGAGTTTGGGGCTGTATGGTTATAAAGTGCAGGATAATTTGAATTTTCAAAAATTGGTAACAGATTCGTAATCAACGACCTCAAAAATCCTCTTATACAATTTTTCATTAAAATTAAGGCTTTTTTGACTTTTTTTCCCGCCATATTGGATACGCCATTTTGAAGTACTAAAATCTGATGACGGGTTCGTAATCAGCGACCTCAAAAACCTTTACATACAAATTTTTTACAAAATTGGATTACTTGGTACATGTATTTATTGATTTTTCTTGTAAGGGGTGTTTTGCCCCCTTTAAGGGTGAAATGCATGAAAATGCTCAACTTTATTTTTTAATGGTGTTAAAAAAAAAAAAATCTTATTTTTTTATGTTGTTTTTATAATTCTTTATTCCATAAATATAACCAAAAAAAAAATGTTTTCAACCCCTAAAAAATATGGGATGCAACCCCACGCTTAAATCATTGTGGATTACTTGTCCTTTGCACGAGAAATAATTTCCATTTTGTTTCATAAAAAAATATAGAGTTGAAGATGAGATATTTAGGAAAAACGATTTTTGGGGGGTGAACTTGACGGGTGGTTTTCACCTCTTGAAACTGCATATGGACCGATAAAAAAAAAAAAAAACGCGTGTCTAATATGTTTTAAACTCTACAACATATCAAAATTTCATCAAAATCGGCGTCTGACAACTCGCATACTTTCCTTGTGAGTATTATTGATTTATACAATATTATTCCCTTTTTATAATTTACAGTATTTTGATTGTTGCATAATTCGTTAAACACCATTAAAAATTTATTGATTCTATTTTTAATCAAATTAAAATTATTATAAAATTTTAAATTACTGTCAATAATTACCATATTGAATGAACGGTGTGGTTCGTTGTAGTGCGTTCTTTTGTGTTTAAATTACGTACATTAACAACTTATTTTCGAACTACAGTGTATAGCGTACGTGGTGGTGTTTCACTCCCCCTCGGCCCGTGCCGCTACATCCCAACCATCTACCTCTACGACTCTTCGTAATAAGACTAGTCAAAACACAAATTCATTACCTTCGTCTACTAGCCCTAAATCAGACAACAATACAACTGGAACAGCATTATCAGTAGCACTAAAACTGTCAATGACTACAGCAGCAGATGTGCTAGATGAACTGAAGCCCGAGCAATCAACTAGAGATGATTATACGCAGGGATTACCCTACACACACATCGGTTATCAGGTAGCACTACATCATTTAACAACAATAATAAAAATTCAATTAGCTCGTCAGAATACGTCTCTCCGATAGTTTTATCTCATGTTGATAATCAACGGAACATTGTTTCTTCGAAGAGAAGATCATACACTTTTCTTCAGTCTTTTCCAATGCATCACGGAAATTAAATAAACGTAAATTTTCAAATTTTCAACTGTTGTAGATGACGATAATAGTGAAAATAATAATTTCATGCAAATAGATAATAATGTCACAGTGGAACAAAACTCTTCAAAAAGACAACAAAGTCAAGCAACTACTTCTAATGTTAGTACAAATAAAGATATTCAACCTCCCCGCCGATCATGGTCAAAAATGTTTTAAATTTTACCGAATTCAGAAAATATTTATTAAGTATACCAGGTGCCATATTTACTTTAAAATCTACCTTAACAGGAATTACTGTCGAACCAGCCAATCCCATCGGCTACAGAACGATCACAAAAGCATTAAAAGCAAAAAACTATTATTACTACACATATTCATTAAAGAGCGGTTTTAAAAAATCTACACTGGTCAACTGACATTACAGAAATTAAAAATGCCATAGAAGAAAATGGTTTCCAAGTTATACGTATTACAAATACGAGTATGTTACAAAATACAACTAAACAACCGCTTCAACTTTTTTATGTAGATATGAAGTCATCAGACAATAGCTATAAAATCGTTGAATTAAATCGACTTCTAAATACCGTAGTAACATTTTTTTTTTTTTTTTTTTTTTTTTTATACACTATTACGAGCTGTCCATCAAGGACATATACCTCATGATTACAGCGCCAATCTGGAAGTACGGCATAGAGCTGTACGGAAATACTAAAGCAAGTAACCTATTACTGGTACAAAGGCAACAATTAAAGATACTTCGCATGATGGCTTCGGCTCTTAATTATGTCTCTAATCATACTCTCCACAAGGATCTTAATATTCCATTAGTCAAAAAGGTGCATGTCCAATAGTATCAAAGATTGTTGGATAAACTTAGTCTTAGTGATAATTCTATTATTTTTCGGATATCAAGAAATACGTTGCCAGGCAATCCTAGGAGAAAATTAAAAAGAAGATGGTGCCGGGACGCCCTCTCTCATCATAATGGCATTATAACTAGTATTCACCGTCCATAAAGAAATGTTCGCTTTCGTATCTAATCGATAATAGGGCTGTCAAACGTGCTTCGGTCATTATTATACTGCGCCCACGAGTAGTTTGGTAGCATATCTTCTGTGTGTTACCAAGTATCCGAAAGATAAGTGGCTCCAACAAAATTCAACGCAGAACAAAAAAGAGAAAAGGATATCACGCGTCAGTGGATCGGTATTTCTTAAGAGCACATACACGTGTAATCTTCTTCTTCTTGGTGCTGTATCTGCATTAGATGTTAGCGACTATTCTTCTGGCGTTTTCTCTGTCGGCCATGCTGTGTAGCAATTCCGGTATCCGAATTCCCGTCCATTCTCTCGCATCCTCCATCCAGGTTCTTCTTCTTCTTCCTCGAGCTCTTTTTCCTTCTATTTTTCCTTCAATGGCCAATTTTAAAATTTCATATTTTTGGTTTCTCACAATGTGTCCTAGATATGCAATCTTTCTTCTTTTTACAGTCTTAACTAATTCCATCTCTTTATTCAATCTGTTTAGTATTTCTTGATTTCTAATTTTATCTATCCATGATATCTTCAACATTCTCCGATACAACCACATTTCAAACCCTGCTAGTTTTTTCTCTATGGATTTATTTACGGTCCACGCTTCCATTCCGTACAGTAATATTGACCAGACATAGCATTTTACCATTCTCCATTTAACATCCCAGTTCAGTGATTTGTTTATAAATAAATTTTTCATTTTCATAAAAGTAATTCGAGCCTGTTCAATTCTTGCTTTGATTTCGTATTCCGAATTCCATTGATTCGACAGGTTACAACCGAGATATTTGAAGCTTTGTACTTGTTCTATTGCATAATTGTTAATTCTAATGTTAGCTGTTATTTCTGAGCTATTTTTACTGACTACCATAATTTTTGTTTTCTTTTTATTTATTTTTATTCCCATTCCGGAACATTTGTCCGTTACTCGGTTAACTAAATTTTGTAGATCATATTCGCTATCCGCTATCAAAACTGTATCATCCGCATACCGTATGTTGTTTACAATCTGACCGTTAATTTTTATTCCTTCTGAACTGTTTGCTAAAGCATTTTTAAACGCCACTTCTGAATAGAGATTAAAGAGTGTGGGTGAAAGTATACAACCCTGTCGGACTCCTTTTTCAATCCGTATTTCCTTTATATTTTCGTTCTCCAGTTTTACATATGCCACTTGATTCCAATACAGATTTTCAATTATCTGCCTATCTTTTTCATCTATTCCTGCTTCTTCTAAACATTGTACTAGTTCGTTGTGTTTGACATTATCGAAGGCACGTTCAAAATCAACAAAACATAGGTATACATCCTTTTGTTGTTCCAGACATCTTTGTACCAGGATTTGGATGCATGTCAACGCCTCTCGTGTGCCTAGTCCATTGCGGAAGCCAAACTGTTCTCTGCTTATATTTGCTTCACACTTATTAAATATCCGTTTATGTATTATCCTCAATAAAATTTTTAGTGTATGACTCATTAGACTAATAAGTCTGTAGTCTTCACATTTCCTCGGATTACTCTTTTTTAGGATTCTAACAAATACTGATTTCAGCCACTCTTTGATTATCTCGCCAGAGTCGTATATTTTATTAAAAATATTAAGTAATACTTGGATGTTTTCTTCGTCAAGTAATTTTATTACTTCTGCTTGAATATTGTCTGGCCCCGGAGCTTTTCTGTTTTTTGTTTTCTTTATTGCATCCATTATTTCGCATTTCATTATATGGTAGCCTACGAGGTTTTTATTCTTTCGTATTTCCCTCCTGTCATCTTTAAACATTTCCTCAATGTATCTTTCCCAGGTATCTGTTTGCTTCATTTTATCTATTATGATTTTGTTATTTGTGTCAGTTATAATGTTCGCCGTTCTATGTTTAAACATTCCAGTAATGTTTATAATTTCTTTATGCAAATTGAATTCGTCATGTGTCTCTTGCAACTGTTCCAATCTCTTGCATTTATCATTCATCCATTGTTCTTTTGCTTCTCTTATTTTCCGTTTTATTTCTTGTTGTATGTCTTTATAAACATTTGGATTATTCTTGTTTTTCCGTCTTGTTTCCATTAGATTCAAGATCTCGTCTGTCATCCATTGATGATCTTTCTTAGTGTTCTTCATCGTCCGCAAAGTATTTGCTGTAGTTGTATTAACCGTTTGTGATATTATTTTCCATTGTTGCTCTATGTCTTGTGGCAGACTACCTTGTACTTTACGTATCTTTTTATTCAGATATTCAGCTACTTGCAGTCTTGTATTTTTGTCTTGTAACATTTCTGTATTAATTCGATTGCTATGCGTTTTCTGCTTAAATCTTTTAAATTTTACCTCTATTTTCATTACAACTGGATTGTGATCTGATGCGACATCAGCGCCCGGATATGTCTTCGCGTTTTTGATTCCGTTTCTGTATCTTTTGTTAACTAATATATGGTCAATTTGATTTCGTATTATCCGATCGGGTTTATCTCCAGGTGCCTTCCAGGTGTATATTCTGCGGGGAGGTAGCTTGAACCATGTATTAACTACCATTAAATTTTTCTCTTGGCAGAACTCCACTAATTTGTCACCACGTTTATTTCTTTTACCCAAACCATAGTCACCTATTATATCCTCTATCCTTCCTTTGCCAACTTTAGCGTTAAAATCTCCTAGGACAATGTTAATTTCATGATTCTTTGTGAGTGCCACTAGATCATTTAGGTGTTGGTAAAAGGTTTCTATTTCCTTTTCGTCTTTATCTAGAGTTGGCGCGTGTATTTGTATTATATTAACATCTACTGGATTTCCCTTTAGTTTTAGTAATATCATATTTTCATTTAATGGTATGAAATCACTTACGTATTGTTCTAATTCTTCTTTTATTAAGATCGCTACTCCATGTTTACATCTTTGTGGACTACCTGAGAAGTAGACTATTTTCTTGTTTGATTTCAACTTTCCTGTATCAGGCCATCTCATTTCACTAACTCCAAGTATATCCAGTTCCAGTTTTTCCATTTCCACTATTGTATTTCTCAGTTTGCCTGGCATAAGCATGCTTCTTATGTTCCATGTTCCTATCTTGTAAGTATTTTTCAAAATTTTCAATCCGGGGATTCTTAGCACCCTCCGACCATTTAAGGTCTGCCGGAGACTGAGGGCCGTATTTTTCTGTTTGTTCGCCATTTGAATAGTTTTCTTGAGAAAAGTGATCTAGGTGGTTTCTCCTTGCCTTCCTAGAAATTTTCTGTTAGGGTTTACTCCCTTAGTCGAAAGAACCCAGTTTTTAAGCGCCGGATACTCGCCTACTCGCTCTGGACTGATATATATCAATCCGACTGGGGCACATATGTCACGAGCGAGTTGCTGATAGTCTGCTGTTGTTAATGCAGTAAGAAGCTTAACGGTATTTATTAGAAGGAACACTTTCGACAAGTAAACCCTCCTCCGTTTTCCTATCAGCTGTATATTTTGTGAGTTCCGATTTAGCTCTTCTGATCAGCGCTAAGCCCGCCGAAATAGAAGATTACCACCCTGCACGACGTGGACGTACAGAACTCACACGGTTGTTGTTTCGTTTCGCCACCAGTGGGGGCTAGCACTTTACGGCGGTCGAGTGACTACTTACTAGAGAAGGTGACTCCAGTTACAACAACCTGTGCCCCGCAGGGCACACGTGTAATAGAAATGCCAATTATGGCCAGGTTTGGCCGGTATGACAAAAAATTAAAAAAAAAAAAAAAACACCTAAATATTTCATTTGATTAACATTGATTTATATTTAAGGTTCTATTTCTAAATTTATTGTTCAATATCATATAATTAGTTTTGGTTACGTTAATTGAAAGTCCAAAATCCTTTAGAAAATTTTCTATTGCATTATAAACTCTTGCAATTTTATCTTCAATTTGCTTTTGCGTTCTGGTCGCTATTACCACCGCAGTATCATCAACATAAGTTATTACTTTAACATTTTCAGAAAACATTAAGCTATAAATTCTTGAAAAAACAATATTCCATAGATAAGATCCTAACACTGAGCCTTACAGTATACCCTTATACTGATAAGCCGTTTTAATGTTTGTAATGTGTACATTACATACTGTGTATATATATATATATATATATCCCATCAAAAACATATATGTAAAAATGAAAGCCAAGTTCAATATTAAGAATATGCGTGGTTATCGACTTCACCGACAAAAGAATTGAGATCTAAGTGGATGCCAACTTCTGTAGATGATCCTGAAATTTATTTATAAGAACATATAACATTCTGAAATAAATTTAAAACACAATTTCTTATTTTTGTCATAGACAACAATGTATGCTATTTAAAAATATAACTTCTTAAATTTGAACAGTCGAATTATTTACACAAAGCAGATATTTAGGATAAATTCTAACGATTTGACTTGGCTAGTTTTCACATACAAGTTACTTTATATTTGGCTAATCAACTTATCTTATTTACGTTATACAATTTTTTTTTTTTTTTTTTTTTTTTTGCCGGGTTTAGTTAACTATCAAGCCATTTGGCCACTAACCAGACATGCAATATTAAAAAAATACCTGCTACAAAGCAAACATCTATCCAAGCAGTAGTTAAGGATGTACTGCATACAGGATCTGCAAATAAATTGGAACGTTCCTATCGCGATATTGTTGCAGATCACAAGACCATCAATAAGAATAAAATTATTATAAAATCCGATAATATTGATGCATTCAATTGACAGTTGAAGGAAAAAATTTCACCTCATAAAGACAAAGTGAAAGTTACATTTTATAAGAAAATTAATAAAAACCTTGCTATTATTAACACAGAGACTAAACAAGATTCTGATAAACCTACAGACAACATTGATCAGCGCATTTGCGAAACCAAGGTGCAACAAGAGAAGTTGCTTGATCGAACAATATTAATTTTCAGAAGGAACATTTACGAAGAAAATATTACCCAATTTTTCACGAAAGCCTATGGTGAGGCTCCATTGCAAGTATCCAAAATTACAACAGACAGAGCCAGTCGAATCTATGTGAGGCTCACCCCTAGTACATACGGAAAACTACCAGGTGATGGAAAAATATGGGTTAACTGAGAGTCGCTGGCTTTTGTAACATCCATTTCGCCCCGCCGGTGCAAGAGGTGCCTTAAATTCGGACACACTGATAAAATCTGCCGGTCAGAGGATAATTACATTAACTTTGCTAACAAACATAAAGATACAGCATGTGTAAACTGCTTGTATGATAATATCGCTAATCTATGTAAATTTAAGAACTTATCTAATAATATTAATAACAATGACACTGTAAGCAGGTCCATTGGAAGCATCGACCACACTTCCTATAATAAAAATTGCCCTCGTTTCATTAAAGCTGTCGAAAACCTTAAGTCTAGAATAGACTTTGACGCTTAAGTTAAATTATCTAAATGTTGGTGGGTCCTATGCCTGTCAGCTTCTTTTTATTAGAGATGTCGTGGATTGTGATTGCGATCTAGCAGTGATTGCTGAACCTTACACATACGATGATGGTATTTCTGTTCCTAGAGATTATATCTACTATTCTAATAATCGGATCGCAGTCATTATCAAAAATAATATTCCCCATCATATAAATTATAATGCAAATAATATCACCCCGCTTATCATTCATAAATACGTATTTATTGCATGCTACCTGTCACCAAATAAACCTAAGTTGCAGCACTTGGACCTGACTGATTACATCATCAAGTTCAGTTGCCATCTCTCACCTATACTCATAGATGACTTTAATATCAGACTTGCAGTCATGGAGGATAAGGTGATCGATTGTCAAACATCACATCTATTCCATGAACTCATAGTCACCAACGATTTGGTTGTCAAAAATAATAAACAGTACACTTTTAGTAATTACAATGGAAATAGTATCATTGATTATCTGATCATTCATATTAGAATTCAACACTTGGTAAACTTTTCATTATGCCACTTTGACCTGACTTTGCACAAAGCTATTTACTCCACCCTAGCCCTCCAGGTCCCTAAACATAACAACAATGTAATTAGTGGACTTAATCTTAAATCGTTACATGCTAATCTTAACAAACAATACATTGGTCAACTGCAAGCTGATATTGCTGGTTGTACTAATGCTCCAGGCGTGGACTGGTGAAATCCTGAAATTCAACATGTCAAAGATAAAACTAATTCGATTCGTAGAAAGAAATCAAAATGTAATAATTTTAGTAAGAAATTTATCCTCGAGGCTATATTAAAATTCCTTAATATCAGGTATAAAAACCTAATCATAAAATCAAAATTAAACAACTGATGTCAACTAATTCAGTATAGTTCTGCATGGGGACGCGCTTATAAGTTAATATTCAACAAAAATAAACCCACTTAAATTCCTGAATCGATACTTAACAATTACTCCATTGTAAGTAATACAGGTAAGTGTAAAGCCTTCCTTAATCATTTTTTCCGCAGTATCAATGATGAATTTCCTTCCATCTGTGACATTCTTGGATCAGTCTTACCAACCGTCACCGATAGCGATGTCTCCAGTATTAGTAGTAATCTTTGTAATACGAAAGCTGCCTCGAATTATAAAATTAGTAATGTAGTAGTTAAATATCTTGAATCACACTTCCCTGGCATGATTTGCAGTATAATTAATAAATGTTTTTCACTTCAAGTTTTCTCAGGGTGTTGGAAGGTTGCTAATGTTAAGCTCCTTCCAAAACCTGGCAAAGACCCGCATTCCCTTTCAGGATATCGGCCAATTTCCTTTCCTGATTAAAGAAGCTGATGGTAGGAGTATTTTTCAACGGAACCAGTTTGGCTTTCGGAGGGGACTTTCTACTGAGGGTGCCCTCTTTAAGTTGATTTCCGAAATTAAGAAATCTAACCAATGCGGCCATTCTGCAATTGTCATTTCCTTTGATATTAAGGAAGCATTTGATAGTTGCAGATGGTCTGTTATTACTTACATATTAAAAAAATACAAAATCAATCCATACATCATCAATACTATCATCAGTCCTGTTCATAGGGGACTTTGTAAACAGCAGGAGACTGGAGCGTGGTGTCCCACAAGGTTCTGTTCTTGGACCTACACTCTGGAATATATTATATTCCTATATACATCACACGATAGACGAGTTCAGCTCATTCATTAATCTTCATTATGAACTAATCTCTTATGCCGACGACTTGTGTATTCAATTTCCTGTTCATAAGCATTATGATTTGAAAATTATTGAGGTTGTTTTCAACTACCTAGCAAACATCATTAATGATCTTGGTCTCTATTTTTCTGTTCCTAAATGTCAATTTATTGTATTTGGCGAGCAGGGAATAGTAGATAAGGTTAAAGGGCTTGCTTCCATAGCTAATGAATCGATTTCCCATACAAAACAATTGAACTACTTAGGTATCTTAAGTGATGACAAACTTACATTTATTCCCCATGTCAAATATATACAAAAAAAATGTGATATTTATTATAAACTCAAAAGGCTCCAGCCGAATATTTATGGTCTGAAGCATGGGCGTCGCCAGCGGGGGCCAGCTGCTCCCCCTGGAGCCTTGAAACTTTTTAATCAACTGGCCATGCTGAGCATTCATAGGCGCGTAATCATGGACAATTTCACGAAAATTATGTTTTGGTTAAGATTTTATTCTTGTTTAATAAAATATTAAGACTTTACAACTTATAAATTTTATTTTTCCTATAACTCATATCCTCTTTCTATCACCTTGCCCTCCCCCTGGTGGCTGGCAACTCATCTTGCCCCTCCTGGCTTATCGGCTGGCGACGCCCTTAGTCTGAAGTACAGGGAGAGAGTCATCCTATATAGGGGTCTCCTGGAGCCCCTGTATAAATACGGCTCGGGAATTTATGTTAATAAGAGATCGATCGCTGATGTTAACAAACATCAGCGTAAATTTCTACTTAATATTGCCTCCTTATACAGAACATGTCCCACTTCGGCTGCCAATGTAATTTCTAATATCTTACCATTGGACCTCTTTATCATTGGCAGTTCTATAACATGGTGAATATAGACTCCAAAGAGATGTCTCTAACTGATTAAACATTACATTCTTATCAGTTGATTTCAGTAGTCTAGGATTACATGCAAGCTTAAAAATTTTCAAAAGTTTCATACATTCATCTCTGCTCTCAGCTTGGCAAGCCAAATGGGATACAATCTCGACACTGATAGGAAAACGTATTTGTTCTTTCCACTGATTAGTGAACGGTTTAAATTAAAGAAGTTAAATATCACTTTTCACAAATCACAGGTGCTCTCTGGCCATGGAAAATTTGGATTCTATTTATTCAGGTTCCAACTTGCCGAGGGGGCAGAGTGTTCCTTGTGTAATACAGGTGAAGCCGATGACCTTGATCATCTCATGTTTCATTGTCCCGCCTTCGCAGATTTACATTTGAAACATGATGTAAAACCCAATCAGCCTCTTATTATCACTAAAGCTAATTCACATAAAATTTTACTGTATATCGAGTCTGCTATGATCAGGAAGTTCAAGTGTTTCACATAATCTTAAAATCTTCAATCCATTCACTCTGAATTCAAACGTTAATCCTAATCAAGGAGTGTGTTCGTTGCTTCCCATGTACTTCCCGGTTAGATTAAATTATCAACAGGCTGTATATGATTGTGTATATATTTAGATATAGAAGTATATGTATTTATTTATATCTATATTAACTATACTTCCGTTAAATTTATTTTTTCTTTTCTTTTAAAGTATTATTGAATTGTTCCTTGTTTTTGTTTATATATATATATATATATATATATATATATATATATATATATATATACTTTGCATACCAACTATTATATACAAATACATACTTGGTTACTGAGGGGACTATGTTTTTCATCCTATCTTTCACCCTTTAACTTAAGTACACTTGGCAAGGAACTATCCTAGTACCATACCCCTTTATATACATTATAATATAAAATATACTTACCCCATCCACTTGTTGGGATTGGGGAAAAATAAAAATAAAAAAAAACAGTTCATATAAGAATAACTCCAACTAATGAAAGATATATAATAATTAATTAGAAAAAAGGTTCCAAGCAACCATGGTCGTAAATGTTCAACATTACCCACGGATGGCTGAATAAAATCTTTAGGAAAGAGAAATTGGCCGGACTGAGCCCAAGAAACATAGAGTACCTGTACTTGACTGATCAGAAAATTAATGGAACAGGAATTACAAAAAATTATAACAAACAACGATGGCCACAAATGCTTTAACATGTATTTTTTTTTTCCTTGGGTATTCCAGCTAAGGACCTCTACACCCAGAACCAACAAGAAAGAAAAGAACCATCAGTTAGATTTTGATATGGTCAGATATAGACACTATAAAGCAACCAATATATGCAATTATGGATGGCGAGGGGAAGGACAAAATATAAAATGCACAATAAGGAGTAGGGAGTTTCAGTTTCAGTAAACAAGAATGTAGAATACAACGTTCGACAGAAAGGAATGGACATTCACAAAAGATATGATTGGCGTCGCAAACCACCGCTTCATTCGGGCGGAGAGGACAATTTAGAGAGGAGACAAGGGAATAACGAAAACGAGAGGAAGGGATAGTCCACGAATGTCTGCAAAAAATCAGTGAAGGGGAAACTGTTGAAGTTGTTTTTATATTGTAAGTTCAACATATCTTACTCTTCTAAAAATTTGGTTCGCTGGTAAAAACTAGCCAAGTCAAATCGTGAGCTTTAATTTATCCTAAATATCTGCTTTGTGTAAATAATTCGACTGTTCAAATTTAAGAAGTTGTATTTTTAAATAGCATACATTGTTGTCTATGACAAAAATAAGAAATTGTGTTTTAAATTTATTCCAGAATGTTGTATGTTCTTATAAATAAATTTCAGGATCATCTACAAAACTTGGCACCCATTTAGATCTCAATTCTTTTGTCGGTGAAGTCGATAACCACGCATATTCTTAATATTGAATTTGGCTCCCATTTTTACATTTATGTTTTTGATAGGATGTCATTAATTTTTGTAAAGAAATTATTATTATTATTACTATTCATTCAAATTCAAATCGTTTATTCTTCAAAATAGGCTTACAAAGTGACCAATTTTTGAAAGTCGAGTTATCAAGCCCGTCTGTCCCCTAAATCTAAAACTACCACCACTTCGGACCTGTATGGCTGAGGGAAAGAAGTGACAAGAAACCCTTACTACAGCACATAGAGCCCTACAAATATGTCATGTTATTTTCATCTCTTTTTTTACAAGTACGTCAAAATCAGTATGCAATATCATGTTCGTTTCCTGGGCTCGATAACATTTGTTTATCATTAACCCACCAGTACTCGCTGCGTAAGATTTTCTCTCACATGTCTGGATGAAATGGTGTTGCCTAGGGTACACGAAGGCAGAAAAGTTGGAGCCTTGTACAACTGGAGGGGAGGGGCACAGCTAGCCAAAGGACACCCGATAGTCCAGGTCAGTCACCTCTAGGCTTCGGAAGGAGGTATTTGTTTTCGTTAGTGCTGAGTTGTGAGAAAAACTCTCACACACGAGTACTCCAGTTTCAATTTTTTCAGTGCCTGTGAAACTTTTTCTTACATGCGAGTGCTGCCATACCAATGTAAGTATTTCATAAAACCGTGTCAATATGGTTATTTCTGTAGTACGTAAAAGTTTTTTTTTTCATTTTCTCGTCATTTACATCGCTGAATTCATCAAAATGTTTCGTGGAAAGGTGCTTGTCGAAATGGGGCGGGCTGTTTTCAAAGCAACTGGTATGTTCTCCTGCTTTCCGCTTGTATTTTTTTCATCATTATTTCGTTTTATTTTGCTTTACTCGCGATTTTTTTTCAAAGAAAAGGATGTTACTTTTGCAATGGGTCTAAAAAGTTGAGTGGTTAAGTGATTTTTGAATAATACACCTATGTAATTGTATAGCAAATTTTTTTTTTACAACCCCCTCAAAATTTGTCATTTTACGTTTCAACGAGTGTAGATTCCAAATCTGCAATGTCCATCCGCCGTCGTTAATTAAAATTTATTTTAATATACGTAAATAAATATTATTTTAGTTTGTTGTTTTTTAAATCAATCTATTTTTGAAGAATAGAGAAATATTTCACGACTCGGCCGTATTTATTATTCTCATACGACGGATCCAATCATAAACTATTGCGTTTCTAAGTATACCTACCGGTACCAATTGAGAAAAAATTAACCAAAAGTGATTCAAACGCTTAATTTTTGGAACTTGGAGTGTAAAAGTATAGTGAAAAAGTAAAAGAAGAGAATGATGAATAAACAGATAATTATTTTCAACCAGATTATTCAAAAACTGGGTAGTGTTTACACAGAAATCCCATGCGAGAGAAAACCTCACGCGCGAGTACTGGCGTCCTACTATGCCTAGCGAGTACTGGTGGGTTAAGATAGTCATCTATTTTATAATAAGCTTTGTCAAGCAGAACTTGCTTCACAGCAATTTTAAATTTATTTTCCGGTAGGTCAAGTATCTCGATTGGAATTTTATTATAAAAACGTACACAAAGCCTTACAAAAGATTTATGAGTTTTTGACAACCCAAAAATGGGTAAAACTAACTTCTGTTTATTCCTAAGATTAAGACTATGTTCTGATGCGTTAATTGGAGATATGTCCAAATTTTTCCTCACATGCATAATATTGGCATAAATATATTGACAGGGCACCGTCATGATCTGTATCCATAATCTGTATTCAGAAGTGATCTGTAAAATTAATTTATTTTCCTGCGTTTACGCCGTACCGTTTTCTTTTTTGTGCTATTTTCTACATTTTCTTGAACGTTAGAAATATTAACGCGCATTGCCCATTCATTTCTGCAAATTTTTTTTTATACGTTTTAATTTTATGCTTAAATTGGGTCATGTAAACAAAGAAGTCTGTGACAAAATACGCAATGGTGTATCGGTACATTATCGCATCTTTTTTTTTTTAAGCTTATATTTTCCTATTATTAAATCTTCGTTAATTTCGCTTTCGCTGGTATTTACTTCACAATGGGCATTATTGATATTAAAAGGAACTCCTAATTCACATAACTTATATTTACATTGACAGAGTTCAAGTCACAATCTATTGAATTTATATTTTTGCAATAAAATGTTAACTGATCTCTAACAATAGTTCGTATTTTAGGGAAATGGGTTTTAATGTTATGAAGTATTTTAATTTTACTTAGAGGTTCTTGACTCTGGTTGGGTATTAAATTAAAAACATCTATGACCGACTTTGAAATTAAGCATTTAAAAACCTCTACTAAATTTTGTAAAACTGTTTCTTCTAATAATCATAGTTTGGAATCACAACACTAGGATACATTATTTTGTTCTTTCTGTAACGTAAATATGTTAGCTTGTCCCCCATCGTTTATTGGTACAATTTCTTCCGAGCTAAATATTGTATACGAACTTTCATAATAATATGGTTCTTGAGTCTTAATAATTTTTATTAACAACGGAGCAAGATTTTTTGCACGTGTAATTACATCTTTCAGCCGTATACCATCATATCCTTGGGCCTTATTCTTATTCATTTTCCGAATTATGTTTTCTATTACTTCACTCGTGGCTTTCGGTATGTGAAATGACGTACAGTAGTATTCACGTTCTCGGTTCTAATGAATCTAATATCACAATTATGTTTCAGATTTCAATAGCCTCCATGTAATATTTTTGAAATTTACGCGCTGCGTTACGATACCCATCAAAATTCTTCCCTATTGCCTCATCTATAATTATAGACTTTTTTTTACACACTATTTGATCTATTATCTTCCAGGTTTTTTTTAATGTTATTATTTGCTTTTAGTAATTCCTGTTGGTAATATTTTTCTTTTTCTTGTCTTATTTCCTGCTTTACTAATTTCCTGTATTTCTCATATAGTTCTTTATATCTTCTATTTGAATTATTCCCGTTACATCTTTTGTAGTACGGTCTCTAATATGTATGAAATTTAATATTTTCCTATTCATTCAAGCTGCAATAGGATTGTATCTCCTTCCCCTCCCTGTCTGTCTAGTAAATTTGCAATCGTCATAAAGTTTATTGAATACTACTTTTAAATTATTTACTAATTCTTCTACTTCTCTTTTCTCTAGCAAACTCTGCCAGTGATAATCATTTACTTTATTTTTTAACAAGTTTTCATTCAGATAGATTTTACGTGTACTAACGTTCTTCATGTTCTCGTCTCGATCTACACATAGTGCACCGCAAACTATGTAGTGATCTGAAATTTTTGTCTTTATAATACCCGCCTTTACTTTCTCTGTTGCACGTCTAATGAAGATGTTATCTATACAAGATTTAGTAATATATATGACCTGCTCTTACCTCTTCTCTAGCTGTTCCTTTAATTAGCCGAATTCCACCGTGTCTTGATAATATGTTCAGAAACTGATCATTTATTTTACTCCTTGAATCAGAGTTAATATTGATAATAAATTTTGTATTCAAATCTAATCTTTTCAGGCTCTCCTCGAGTTCCTGTAGAAAGTGACCAACGTTGTTACTCGTTGACCTATAAATTGCAATTAAATAAATTTTTTGATTCTTTGTTGGGACTTATTTCTACAGTAATGCTGTCAGCAGCAGAATTTCCTGCGTGAACCACATTGATGCTGAAAGCCTTTAAATATCATTATTCCCCCATTACGGTTAGATGGTTTCTCAATTACACATTTCTCATAACCCTCTATGTTGTAATATTCAGCCTCGTGCTCTTTGATGTTTATTTCGATAAAAACTATTACGCTTTAGCATCCTGTTTATGAATTTGTATTAATAACTCATTACAATTGCATCTAATGCTTTTAAATAAATTATTTTAATAATATTCTTACAATTTTCCTCTTTCCCGTTAAAATTTCTGCTTATATCTAGTTCACAGCCTGCGTAATGGAAACTAAAACGTATCCCAAACAAATGCATAAAGAACCGCTTAATAGAAAAAAATATGGCCTAGCTTACAACTTTATATTCAAGCCCTCGGCTTTTTTTTCGGGTATGTAATATATCGTTGGGAAGGTCGCTATTTTGCGGGAACGAAATCGTACTCAATTTCCTAAATGAAACTTTCGAAGTTATCGAAAAGTCCAAAAAAACGCAAAAAATTACGTGTGTCCTCCCCTTTGCGTCGCGAGTATTGTAATTAAAAATTTTGAACATGGTTAAAAAGATGCGCATCCCTGTATATTTCTCTAGTTTGGAACATCCCGGATTCCGACTTTAAAATTAGGCTCTCGACGCGAATCTATCTCGAAATTTTTGAAAATTTTTTTTTCCAGCCATGTGACATATCGATGGAAAGATCCCTATTTACCGGGAACGAAACCGCATTTCATTTTCTTTTCGAAACTTTCAAGAGTTGGCGAAAAATTCAAAAAAGCGCGAAAAATGACGTCTCTCCTTTGTGGCGCGAAAAATCCGATTTCCTTGTTATGAATTTAGTATTATGTAAACGTGAATTACATGTTTATTATTAAAAATGCGGGTTAGAAGAAATAATAATGACGTGGTTTAGAGTATTTTTTTTGCATATTGAAAACCCAAATTTTATTAATCGTAAATTTCGGCGACACTCGAATAGGGCACCGTTATATTTACCTGGTCGACGGTTAAAAAAGGTATAGTAACCTAAACACTCGAATTGCGTACCGGAAGTTTGCCGGTATGAAATATAAAAAAACGAACGAAAACGGCACCGGGACCATAATCACTGTTTGTTGGACTCAGTGGTCCCAAAACTGATGGCCGCTTTATAACATTTGAATGTTCAATTTCAACATTTTTGCGCATCATCGTATACTTAAAAAATAGCCTATTTTTCGCAAACCGTTAAGGAGGTTTTTTCTAAGCAACCGAAATGCGGTTATTCCAAATAGCAAACGTTTCCCCCCATCGAGATATGATTAGACATTATTTTGGAAGTCACTGAAAGAACGACACTTACTAATTTTATTCCTTCGTCGGTTTTATAAAATCCGGCGTTTTTTTTTTTTTTTAAAGCGGTGCGCAATTCGAGTCCGACTTGTCACGGTGTGAAGTGTTGATGTGCAATTCGGGTGCCCCCTAAAATTCAACTCAAAAAACAAAAAAATATTACAATACATCGTGTAAAATAAAAATTTAATTCGGATACGTTATACCCACACCACGCTTTTCTCGTTAAATATTAGGCGCGACAGTGCAATTGCCGACATTGGTGCACGGTAAAAATTCGCGGAGTACTATTTTGCAGTCGTTATCTAGATAGATGTGCATAAAAAGAAACGGGGACACCGAATTGCGCACCAACACTTAATACGGTGATAAGTCGGACTCGAATTGCGCACCAACCCGAAATAGCCCGTCTGCTTAGAACTCGAATTGCACACCGCTTTAAAAAAAAAAACTCCGGATTTTATAAAATTGACGAAGGAATATAAAATCAGTAAAAGTGTCGTTCTTTTACTGACTTCCAAAATGTCTTACCATATCTCGATGGGGAACGCTTTTGCTATTTGGAATAACATTTCGGTTGCTTAGAAAGAACCACCTTAAGGGTTTGCGAAAAATAGGCTATCATCATCCCGTTAGCAGTACGATTCTTATTCTAAATATTTTTAACAACCTCTAGCGAACATACACATATTTAAAGAAATGTTGCATAAAATAGAATAATTTTTTACGCGAACAGTATATATAAAATAGAATGTAAATTACAATAATTTCTAACTGAATATGTAGAATTTACAGTGCACGGCATATTATCATTAAGCTTGTGTTTCACATTAATACAAAATACTTTCGTATATTAGCTGATTAATTTATATAAAATACAAATGTGATGACCGTATGAAATTTTCGAGTTCGACAAATTAAGCATCTATTATTATAATAACATAAAAGATCATAAATGTAAATAAACCGTTAGGTGTATGTTAAATTACTGAAAGTTGAGCTAAGTAGCAAATTGCAAAAGCCAGAATCAATTTTTAATGATTAAAAAATAAATGAGAACATAAATATGTATCGTAGTTATTTATCAAAACTATATATATAATATTTGTTTTATTAAACGAAAAATGAAACTAGAAGTTTGAAAAATTTTATATTTTTAAAATGAACCTGGCGTATTCTGAAATATTTTGTTAATAAACCGTCGTCATTATAGAGGAAATATTTTGTAATAGATAAATCGGTGTTATTGTTTTTCGTTGGCAGATTTTAAATATCATTTTTTAAGTATACGATGATGCGTAAAAATGTTGAAAGCCATTGAACATATTCAAATGTTGTACGATAAAGCGGCCATCAGTTTTGGAACCACCGAGTCCAACAGTGATTATGGTCCTGGTACTGTTTTCGTTCGTTTTTTTTTTATATTTCATACCGGCAAACTTCCGGTGCGCAATTCGAGTGTCGCCAAAGAAACACATAATTTTGCTTACATATTGTTTAAAACAAAAAACGTGATTCTGATTTCATCCATTTATTGATTTAAGCCAGAGTTTCTCAAAGTGGGGTACGCGAACCCTTAGGGGTTCGCCATTCGACGGTAGGGGGTTCGCGATGAGATTTATGTAATGGTGGCTGATTGACTGGCAGGCGCGTGGGGTACACATTTTGGCGCACACACGACTGAACTCGCATGACATGGTACAAGCACGGCGCGCGGCGTGGTTCCCACGCTCAGTGTTTGCTTAGTGTTCATTTATTTTAGTTCTAGTTATTTGCGCGTATTTTGCTTGACATCAAGATAAAAACAAAAACATTTGCAATCGCTTTGTGCGGCTAGCAATAATTTTGTTCGAATCACTGTTATTTTCTGAAAATATATTCAGTAACAGTTCCGAAAATGAATGAGTGGTTAAAAACGGGGTCATTAGTATTGGGAGACACATTTTCGAAATTGCTGGATAAAATACCTCTTTCGAATGATACAATTGCACGTCGCATTCACGACATGGCACACAATGTTGAAAATCAACTCGCACAACGATTACAAAATAATTATTATGCGATTCAAGTTGATGAATCAACAGATATTAGTGGATTGCCGAATTTACTTGGGTTTGTTAGATGTGTATATGAAAATATTTCTGAAGAAGATTTTCTATTTTGCAAGACCTTGGAGTCTACGACAAAAGGAGAAGATATTTTTAACGCCATCAATGCTTTTTTTAAAGAACATGGCATAGATCGGACAAGGTGTGTTGGTGTATCGACTGATGGTGCAAAGGCCACGACAGGAAGAATATCTGGACTAATAACCAGGATTAAAAATCTCGCTCCTGAGGTTAAAAGTATGCATTGTGCATTGCACAGAGGAGCATTGGCGAGCAAGAAAAATGCCTAATGATTTAAAAGCAGCACTTTTAGAGGTCGTACAAATAATAAACTACATAAAAGCACGTCCGCTCAGCATTCAAGACTTTTCGCGTTATTATGCCGAGACATGGGTAGTGAACATGTTTCATTATTGTTACACTGTGAAGTAGGCTGGTTGTCAAAAGGCAGGGTATTAGCTCGGTTTGTTGAACTTCGTCACGAAATCGATTTATTTTTCGAAGACAGTGACTTCAACCTCAAATTCCGATTTGAAGATGAAACCTGGCTTAAAAGAATAACCTATTTAGCTGACATTTTTTCTTGTCTCAACGAAATGAATGCTTCGATGCAAGGTTCCACATGCAATGTATTCACTGTGCAGGACAAAATAAACACATTCATAAAAAAAATGGAGTTTTGGAAAACTTGCTTGAAATCAAATATTTTTGAATGTTTTCCTGTTTTGCATGAATTCATCACGATGAACGCCTTACCCGTGGATGCCGAAATAAGGGCTGAAATTATTCTTCATCTTTCTCAGCTCTCTGACGAACTGAAAAGGTATTTTCCAAATATTGATAAGGCTGAAGATGGCTGGATTCGAAACCCATTTATGGTCACGACCGAGAGCATAAATTCTAGTTTGAGTATTAAGCAACAGGAATCATTACTAGAGATGTCCGTAGATGAAACTCTTCAAGCTGAGTTAAAAAGGACGTCTTTGATTGATTTTTGGGCAGCTAGACAGGAAGAATATCCCGAACTATCACGCAAAGCGGTGAATTTCCTTTTACCCTTCGCTACAACATACTTATGTGAAAGTGGGTTTTCACACCCGGTTACGATAAGTAGAGATGCGCAAATCAACTCCGCTTGAGGAGTTGGATATAGATGTGTCCTTTCCGACTGCGGATATATATCCGCTTCTCAACTCCAACTCCGGCGGAGTTGTCTCATATCCAGCGTATAATCACACTCTTCGCTGCGTATTCAACTCAACTTCGCGTAGCACTCCGATCGCACAAAGCAGCAAAACGTCCTTGAACACGGCGCGCATTTTCTTCGCGCAATTTTGATTAACCAGCAACAGATTCTCACGTATTCAATACGGGTTACTTTTAGACATTCTAACCGGCACGTTTTGCTTAGTTTTGTGCCCGAATTAAATATATCACCTTATAAATTAGCTAGAAAGGACTTTTGCGTAGTTTTTTTTGCTATTATTCCGCATCTTGTTAATTTTTTATTTTTAATTTATTATTTTTTTCCAGTTGCTTAAAGAAAAATTAACAAAATCTCTCCACCTCCCGTTTTTTTTTCTCTTTTTCTTTGTTTCCATTATTGCTGGTATTTAATAACATACCAGTAATGTTTCTAACTTCTAGTCAAATGGTACGATTTTATTTGGTTTTTAATAAGGTCAGTAGCTATAATAAATTATAACGATACATTTTTTAAATACCAAGAAATAAAACCTACTCATTGCTTTAATTATATTTTTTCCTTTTGGATTCAATTTTAAACTTTGTGAGCCTAGTAATGCTAATTTAATACAACAATTCATGTCAGTTTTTGAAAGTTTATACTTTTTTGCTCTCTTGTGTAAATATTATGAGTGAAAATCCAATTTATATCATTTAAAAAAAAGATTCCATTTGATGCCGTTATCAGAAAAAATTAAAATAAAAATATTAGGTAGACTGACACCAAATTAAATTGTGTGCAAAAAAATTGGCATAGGATACTCGTTATAATTATTTTAATTTAAATATCCGGATAATAAATTTTCTTAAATTTCTGCTCGTGATGAAATAAATTGCTTATTTCGTTCTAACGCTACATCCGAAAGAGCTTGGTTCAGAATAGATTTTTCGGATTTGAAATATTTACATGAGAGATCAGAAAATCATAAACTTTCGTACTAAGTGGCATTAATGGACCAAAAGCTGAATTATACTGTGCATTTGTAAAAACGAATAAAATTTAATTAAAAGATAATGATCAGATGATCACGAACAGATCTGAAAAAATAATTAACTCTATAAACTTTTGTGGAAATGTTAGAAATGCATTACAAGAATATTAAGTTGTGTTACATTAAAAACTTTCAACGGTATGTGTCTTAGTATTGTTTTCATTTCATGGTATTTGAAAAATATTTAGTCATAATTATTATTGCAACTGACTTCATTAAAAAACCAAATAAAAACACAGGTTGTCCAGAAGCATTATTGCTTTGTTATTAATTGCTTTTGAAGTTAGTTCACTGATTTTTTGTATATACATAAAATTTATATTTACTTTTATATTTTTTCGCATAAGTTTTGTAACCTGCGCAAACGGCACTACTTTTTATGCAGCAAAAGAACACCATTAAACGATATTTTAACAAATCTATTGTTAAATGTATGTACTGGCAATAATATATACAAAAAAAAACTATATAATTTGAATTACAATTTGTAGAAGTTATAAAAATGATTAAAAGATAGCATATTATTATTGAAGGAAGAAAAATTATAGAGGAATCATAAAACGAAAAATGAGAATAATGATAGCAAATTTTATAGTTAACAATAATAAATTATGTTATAGTCGAAATAATAACATAAATTTAATCACTAATAATTTTAAAAAAAAAAGGAAATTATCTGCTATTGATATTATTTTATATTAGAACTTATAAATAATAATTCATTTAATTTTTTCGATGTTAACCGTGTTCTGGATTCATTTAAAATTAACCCTGCTTTAGAAAAAATCCGTTCACAGGGAACGGAAGTCGCAATTAAATTTAATCTTTTCAACATATAATTATATAAAATTGGGTAGACTTCTTTTCTGTCATGCCACCATTTCAATGGATCTTCATAGCGGTTTATTAAAGATTCATGTAAATATTTTTCAATTTCGGCAATACCAGCACTAACTGGATCTGCCGGAACAAGTGTTGCTATTTCTTCATCGAAGTCATCCCATGTTGAGAATAAGTTTGTTTTTTTTGGTGGTGGAGCATAACAAGTTGTTGTGCCTGTGGATGTGCACGGTACAATTGTGGGTACTTGTACCTTTGTTTTTAAGCCTTCTAATGCTTTGTTGTATCCCTTTTCGCTAAAAAATCCTTTGTTTTTAAATCGTGGATCTAATACTGTTGCTTCGGCATGTAAAAATGATTGTTCAATATCAAATTTACCGTAGAAACGATTATCGATTTCTAATTTTATTTTTTTAATTAAATTTTGTATTAAAGGTAATTTTCCATTATATTTTTGAATATGGCCTTTTAATAATTTACAGTATATTATTACTTTTAATAAGCTGACATGTTTATCACAGCTGATTTCAGTAGTAATTTCATAAAAATATTTTAATATCGGTAAGCACTCATTTATAATTTCCCAATCTTCTGTTCTTAAACATAAATCATTTTTAATTAAAGCTAATGTAGAAATTACGGCATCTTTAATCACAAGTATACGATTTAACATGTCATAAGTAGAATTCCACCTTGTGCAAACATCCTGCTTTAATTTCAGTGTGGGTAAATTCATCTTGTTTTGCATCTCTAATAATTTCGATTGTGCTTGAGGACTACGCTTAAAATATTCAACTATATTTTTAACTTTCATTACAGTACTGTTTATTTCTGTAATTCCATTTTGTACAATAATATTTAATGTATGCGCAAAACAACTTATTGAATGCCAACCGCCAATACGAATAGCTGCAACATAATTTGCTGCATTGTCACTGACGATCGCAGTTATCTTATTAGAAAGGTCCCATCGGACTATTTCATTTTTTAAAAATGCACTGATATTTTCGCTTGTATGACGCTCATTATAACTTATGCAGCTTAATAAATTCGTGCATAACTTACAATTTTCATCAATATAATGTGCAGTTGCAGCTATATAATGTTCATTTTTAATAGATGTCCATCCGTCTGTGGTCAAGCACACGGCTTGAGCTATAGAAATTCTCTCTTTTACCTCATGTTTTATTTTTGCATATAACTGTGGTAAAAGAACTTCTGACAGAGTTTTTCTTGTAGGTAACGAATACCGGGGACAAAGCATGTTAACAAACTTTTTAAATTCTTTTCCCTCTACTAACGACAAAGCATGATGCTCTTTCGATATCATTTTAATTAATTGCTCATCCAATTGCATATTCTTTTGAGTAGAAAGTGGTTTTGAGCATTGCATATAGTCAGTAATTTTAGCCGATAAACATTTACGTGGCTTACCTGACAAATAATCATTAGATGTTGATGGCATAATTTCATTACTTTCTAAAAAAATGCTCTCATCAGTAACTTCACTTTGTATTTGCTGTCGATCTACTCTTTCTGTGGAAATTGTAGGGTGTTTTCTTTTTAAGTGTCTAGTTAAGTTTCCAGTATTTCCATTACACATACCGATAATTTCTGAGCAGTAATTACATTTTGCCTTCTGGGAGCCAGACTGCGAGAAATGGTTCCAGATAGCACTTGTTTTTCTATTCGAGTTCATAATTAAATATTAATTAGACACAGCACACAATTTCACTAAATTATTTATGAAAAAAAAGGCACCGAAACTTAAGTTTTTTTGTCAAGTCACTCTTTCATCAATTACTTTATAATATAAAAAATAAAAAAATAAAAATCTGTTCACTCTAAACTCAAAACCACACAACGCAATCGATGTTTCTTTTTAGTAGTACTGAAAAAAATAACTAAAATTCATGTCTCGGTATATAAATTTTTCGGTTTATTTTACAAATAACGAATTATATGTCTGTATTTAGAAGTTATGTGCAGTAAATAAGCTAATGCGCTCCACTCACACATACATATTGTTTTCTAGCGAATAGGATATTTTTTACCCATAAGCATAAAATAGTCAGTTCGCATCGTGGTAAATAACACATAGCATTAAATTCGTATTGTATGTCTCATTCTAATTTGAACGTTTTAAATCACACCATCACTATTACCTCTCCGCACTGCAGTCTGCGAACACGATATAATGCAATCAAACAGTAACTGACAGTTGCGTGCGCAGCTATCGCTTTTCGGAGTGGAGATATATCAAGTAACTCCGCCAGAGATGAATTCAACTGTGTCCGGAGTGATAATATTTGTTCGTTCTATGACGTTTTTCGGAGTTGAGATATATAGTCGGATATATATCCGTCTGTCGCCGGAGATATATCCGACTGTGTCCGACCGCGGATATGTTTCCGAGGATATAACTGTGTCCGGAGTTACCCATGCCTAACGATAAGAAAGAAATATAGAAATGGACTTGATGCTGAGTCAGAATTAAGGTTAAAATTGTCTAAAATTACTCCTAAAATTGACTCAATTTGCGACAAGAAACAAGCTCATCCATCACATTAATATTAAACAAATATTTTTTTTGCCACTGTATTTGTTACCTTTTGTTGAAATAAAAAAACCTTATTTTCTTTAACAGCTAATTTTATTATTTTCTTGGGAGAGGAATGTTAGGGGTTCGCCGTCATTTGGAAACTTTAACAGGGGTACAAGGAGCCATTAGTTTGAGAAACCCTGATTTAAGCAATTACGTCTTTACATACGGGCCTACAAAAATCGAACTCGGAACTCCATTAGTCTTAAATTTATTACACTTTTTATTACTAGTACTTGGCAGATTGATTCAGCAAAAAATTGATTCTTTTTTTTATTTTTTCTTTCGCATCAGTTTCTGAGAATAAACCAACATTTTCCCACGACGACATAATTTGGTCAAACCAGCAAATAAATTAATAAATAACACAGTAATACTGAATTGTTGTTTTGATTGTAATAGGAGTATTACATTCAATCATGACTCCAAAAACATTATGTCAGCAAAGTTACTGTTAAATGTGTAATGCGCCATTTGTTTCCTTCATACGTTACATAACGGCATACGGCACACATTCGTTACCGTACGATTTATTTAAAAATGTGACACTGAAAGTCATATAAAAAAATAAATAAATAAAAAAATAATAATAAATAAAAGATTTATTTTCTACTAAATCAGCATTACTCGAATTATCTTATTATATCATTTCGACTCGTGTTTTGCCCCGCACACCATTAATTTATTTCTATATCCTTCGGAACATCCCCTACATACCCAGCCGAACTATTTTTTTTTATGTTATAAAAAAAAATTACTAAGCAAAAATACACAATTACATTTTATGATTAACTTCATTAACCACCTCGCTCTCTTCTTCCCAACATCTCTGAATCTAACCTTTTCTCCATCATTATCACAGAGTAACTACATAATAGCTTCAATATTTATCATTTGAAATTTATTTATTTATATATATATATATGCAGTGGCGGATCCATGGAGGAGAATTTGTAGAGGAAATAAAACTGTTCAGTGTAAAGTTAAAAAGTGTAGATCACACACCGAGGATAATTTCAGGAACAGAAAAAGAAATTTTTACTTATGGGGATGTAAACATGATATGGAATTTGTAATTGGATTAGTACTGGTTTAAAAAAGTATAGAGTAAATATTAGTTTTAGTAGAGTGAGTTTAACATTATCTTATTCAAGTAGTATCAAATTTACGGTTCGATGATAGTATTTCCTAGTACACTATATCTATACAGCTGAAATGTACGAATAGGTGGTCGGCGACGCTCAGGGATTAAGAGTATGGCACTATAATGATAATGGAAATAGAATGTGCGGAAGAAAATTAAAAAAGTTGGTGTAATGTTATAACAATGGTGAGGGTTTTTTTACGGGGGCTAGACTGTCATCCATTTAACCATCCATCGTACTTTAGAAATTAAACCAATATGTTATTATTAATTATGAAGCAAACCACCAGTATGATCAGAAGAAAGTAAATAATGAACACTATTATATGGAGGGAAAAATCCGCATGAAATTAATTCAGAAAACCTTTTTCCTATTGTGCTCGTATCTGTCGCAGCTGAACGGCAACTGATTAATGTCATTAATAAAGGTAGACCTAATGTAGTTACTATTGCATTCGGAGGAGCCTGCGAAATTTAACGCAACACGGGAGTGCCCCATAATCAATCTCTACAAACCACCATAACGTACTTCCGAATAAGACGACTGGAAATAGACGGCGGAACATCAAAGTACCAAAGAAACGGAGACATATCAGATTGAACCATATTCTAATGTCGACCAGTATCCTGCTTATCGCTATAAGTTATCCAACACTCCGAAGCAGTGGCATGACTGTTTTGATGAAATCTGAGGAAGGAATGAACGGAAATACAATAATTCCATTCCAAGCAACGCATTTGGCCGCGACGTCAACATCATCATTTAGCCCAATCCCGCGATGACTAGGAACCCAACACAAGTTTAAACAGTCATTGTTATTAAATACTTGAAGATATTTAGTCTTGATCTCTTTAACAAACGAGTGACATAATTAAAAGAGCCAGGGTCTAGTGCAATCAAGGCACTTAAGCTATCGAAGAAAATTGTGAATTTTCTAGCCGGGTTAAGAACATTCAAAATGAAATGAAAAGTATTATCGATAGGCAACAGCTCAGCGATAAAAACAGATGCCTCAGGAGGGGCCTGAATTTCTGAGCTGTAACGTTAGATACAATGAAAGCAATGAACATTTAGAAGAGTCGTAAATGTCTAAAAATGGAGGTAGGTCATGCAACATTGTTTATTCAATATTAAGAATGATTTTTTTCGGAGCAACCTGAACAATATATTCTTTTATGAATAGCATAATGAACGCAGTTCTCATAAAAGGAGGCATTGAACTCGCAAACATTTCTGTGTTGAAAATATTTCCAAAAATTCGATACCCACCGGATAGTCGTCATATAAGACGTAGAAATTTCATATATGTACATTGTTTTTCCCCGATTTGGTACTTTTTCTGGATATGTTACGTGTTAAGTATACATTTCTCGGTGTAATGTGTTGAGGCTATAACATTTATCAAGTCATACGAATAATTCGTATGTGCTAAATCTGTTGGCAATGACGACGTCTTTGGTGTAAGGAATATTATTGATTTGAGACGCTAGCGTAGGTACGTATCCCGATGGGATTATTTAAAAGAAAAAAAGAATCCGCTAAATGTAAATTTGTTTGTTCCCGTAATTTTGGTATAAAAAAGTACAATAAAATAAAAAGTCAACGAAAAATATACAAAAAGAAAGATATAAAAGAAGGTAAAAGTAAAGTATATAAACATCGTTATATTTTAGATTTTACGTCGTCCCTTTTTACGCATTTAAGTGACCATACCAGCCCCGGATCTACGATTTTTTCGAACCGGGGCAAGAACTCGATAGTGGCGCCCCTCGCTCCAGCGTTTGAGATAAATTGTTAAAAAAAACTCACAAATATATATATAATGGGAGTCATTTTTTGGGATCGGGAGAATAAGTAACCTTTAATAAATTCGCATTTTTTATTATCTATTAGCTAATATAACTTTTTCATTTGTGTGACATAAAATTAAATGTAGAAAAAATATATAACCAGGAAAGACAACAGACAATCAAGATATCTTTAGGTGCCAGCATTTTTTTCTCTCTTATCTTGCTACAGGTTTACGCAGCGTGCTTTCTTTTCTGTGAAAGAATCTATTGGCTCATCAAGGTCGAATGCACTTGATTTTTCGTTAATTTCAGTTACTAGATCTTTGAATACGGCATGGCAAAAATCAACTGCATTCAAATTTTTTGAATATATTTGTGCTATATTGGCTCCATTTTTCTGCAGATCCTCAGTCAACATATTTAAAAACACGTGGCCACCGAGGAAGGCGAAATTTTCATGTAGTTAAGCTCTCTAACCTTGTTTCTATTTCTGTTAAAATTTTGTCAAACACTAATTCCATATCTTTGGAAAATAGCCCAGTCGGATCTAGCGTTCTTGATTCGTCTTCGCAGATTTCGTTGTGTTGCCTTTTCTTTTTGGAAATATCTAGGTGGTATCCGTTAATGTTTTCATAAAAATATTATATTAAAACCTTTTTTAAAAATAAAAATGTATGCTGTATGAAAAAAAAAGTTTAATACCTTTATTATAAAAATGCACTAAAAAGTAAAAAATATATTTCAGAGTAATATAATTCAGAGTGATATTAAGGTTATTCTTATACAACATTAACTTGTTAGAATCGGCATCAAATTTATATTGAAATAATAAAAACTGCATTAAATGTTCATTAAATTGTTCCTAGATATTGTTGTAATATGAATTTGATGCTGACTCCAAAAAGTTAATGTTGTATAAGAATAACCTTAATATCACTCTGAAATATATTTTTTATTTTTTAGTGCATTTTTATAATAAACTTTGAAGTCGGTATTTTTTTGTTTAAAAAAAAAATCATTTTAGCATTATACTTGAATTTTTCGTTGCTAAAAATCAACTTCTTTTTCACATTATTCTCCGTATTTTGTGCTTTAAAGAAAAAATCGATTCCTTTATTTTGAACTGCATTTCTACGGTAAGAACAACAAAAGCTACATTTGCATGGTAATTTGGCAAATTGGTAGCATTTCAAGTTATTCACCTCTGTTATACTAATAAAAAATAATCATAAAAGAAAATTATCCAAAGGGAACACATTTTTTCGCGTTTTTTGACGAATACTCAGTTTATGTTCACTGATTTTCATCTGTATTCACATGATATCTAAATTAAACGGTGCTTTTTCTAATGGACAAAGAATCAGTAAAAAAATTGGTCTATATGAATATAAATTATGCGCAAACAAACATTAAAAAAAAAAAAAAAACATGCTTCTTTTTAGAAATCGGTAGAAAATTTTCATTCTTCTTTTATAATTTTCTCCTAATTTTTCTTTGTATAAACAGGACCATTCCGAAAGTATACCTACTTATAATTTAGTTATTTTATTCTTTTTGTTGCATTGTAAATCATTTTTTGTTATAAACAGTGTAACAGCCACAGCAGTTAAACGCGGTACAGGATGTTGCTTTCACAAAAAAAAAAAAAAAAAAAAAAAAAACTTGTTATAAACAGTGTCATACATTTGTTTATGTAATTCAATCGGTCAAATGAACCATTTTTTCTACTATTTCTCAATCTATTATTTTTGTTTATGTTTTTTACTACTTGATTTACCGTTAGGCGTCCGATTCCGACAATAATGGTCTTGGTTTATTTCAATTTTTACTGAATAGTCGATACGTTTCTTGTATAACATGTACCATTAATTCTATTCCAGTCTTAGCGATCGCCGTTGTAACTAATTTTCAAATATTTTCGCCTTCTTTTTTCATAACACCGTTAATCCCTATGTCCTCTCGTCTAATACATTGCTCTAAATCAAATAAATTTGATTACTACATAGTTGTTTAATTTCTTGATATTTTTTGATGATTTACTTCTAATAGTTTTTCAACTTTATAGTTGACTTGTTTTACTGCCTTTTCTATTTCTTCATTTTCCTTTTTCATCATTTCATACTTTTTGCTATAAACGTGATCGTTTTTTCTATATCTTCCGGTTTAATTTTTAATTTTATTCGCTGCCCTTAATACGTTTCACTTGTTCATTTTTAAATGTTACTGAAATCTTGTTCGCTTCCGATGTTTTTTTTTTTTTTTATCTATACGTTCAACCTTAATTTACGTTAACATTACCACAAGTTCCTTTTACATCAGTAAATACTGTATAATTGTATATATTAATCGTGAGATATATTTATTCGTAGAATACACTAAATAAATATTCTCTATAATAACAACGTAATTTTTAATTTCTTTATAAAAATCGTTGTAAGTGAACTTAAGGCAGAGGTTTTTATAGTTTTAACCTAACAAAAAAAAATAAAAAATTAAAAGATAGACAAAAAATATTCTTGGTTTTTAATGAACAATTTGATAAAACTAATATGCTCGTGCATTGTTATCAGTTTGTAATAAAAGCATTTATTTGCTTACAACTCTTTATCGAAAGTACTTTTCTTGCTTTTTCTCTGGAACACCGAAATTTAATGCGTCACATTAAATACCAATAAGGCTTTTACATACTGTCCGATAAGACGGGTGGGATTTATACATCGCTGAAATTCGAATTGAACGACCTGCAAATAATCCGTTTTATCGAAGTATGCTTACATTTAATACGTTTTTAATGGTATTTTTTCACTTCCGATTGTCGTATAAACGTTTTTGGCGTTTTTTGAAAAGATAAAAGAACTTAAACGGCGGAGCCGTGTAGGACCAAAAATGCTGCGCTTTGTCTTCTATACCAGCGTCCTGTTAATAATTACGGAACCCGATTCAGAATTACCTTTTAGACTTCAGTTTAAAATTTGACAATTATAACGCGTTTTTGCCAATACGAAATTGTACGCCTGCCTGCTTATTTTTTTATCTGCTGAGTAAGCGAAATCCCCAAATTTAGACATAATGGGAAGTTACCGTTATAATTTCATTATTAACTTTTGTAATGAAAAAGTAAGCATATATTGCTCGAGTTATTTAGTGGTCATTGTAGCGGTAAAGTATTTAAAATATCAATAAAACAACTTCAATGAACTAAAAAAACTAATTTGCAATTTTTTGGTTTCTACTAGTAGTTTATTTGCCTTCGTTTTAATTTGTTGGGTTTGTTATACAAGTGGAAGAACGTTCGTGTAAGCTTTGGTGTACAATTCTGGTAACTAGGAAATTGAAAACATTTCGACCGGGAAAACCGGGAATTTAAAAATTGTATTTGATTAGCAACAATGTTACATACGGGTACTGTCGTTACGTAATAGAACCACTATCACTGGTATGGCCCCATCTTGCCCAATTCCCGTTTCACCTAAATTTAAGATTTTGTTTATTCAGCAAATAGAAAAAAATAAAAGGCTAGAGTACAGGTGATTTCGCGTTGGCAACAACGCGTCGTAATTGTCAAAATTCGGACTGAAGTCGAAGAAGGTAACTTTGAATCGGATTTCGCGCGTCATCAGATATAAAAGACTGGCATTTTTTGTGCTATTTGATGTCAAAATTTTCTTTTTTCTTTTCGGAAAAATTACAAAAACGTTTAATAGTGAAAGCCCGTAACACGAAAAAGCGAAATGAAAAAATACGGTTAAAAACATTTAATGTAAATGTACGAAACGGTGACCTCAGTAACGAATATTTGAAAGTTGTCCATTCGCAGTTCAGTATATAGCGAGTCTTATTTTTTTTTTTTGACGTGTCAACTTAGGACATTTACCCAGCACAAAGGACTAACAAATAATGAAACGTAGGATATTTAGTGTCTGGTATATGTATTAAAATTTGGAATTTCAGAAAGAAAAAAAAAAAGGACTATATACTTTCGATAAAGCACGATTTGTAAGCGAACAAATGCTCTTCAGTGCAAATTGAAAGCAATGCACACTTATGCCAAGTTTTATATAAATTCCTTAGTAAATCAATAATTTTTAGGATTCCGTACACACATAATGCACGGAATAATCCTGATAAGATGGTTCAAAAACGACAAAAATATCAAATAAACATCAATAACTCACGAACGGCTTAACTTATTAATTTCGAAATCTGGAACATAAATTACAATTAAAATTCTCTTTAAAACGATCTATAACTTCAAGATGACCGATTATCCTGGACAGCAAAAAACTGCCGAGAATAATATAAAACGACCTCAAAAATCACTTCAAAAATCATAACTCATCACCAGATAAACCTTTAAAAGTGAAATTCAAAATGTAAAATAAAATGCCGGAGTCCTTTCATAAAATCAAAAAATTACGCTAAAAAATTATTTCACCCCCCCCCTCCCTCCCCGCTCCCGTTTGGGACAAAGCAGCAAAAAAGAAAGAAAATTCACGTACGTATTAGTCCGAGTAAAAACGTTGGAGGAACCATAATGTATTTCAAGCACCTGTGCAAATGACCGTGTCATAGGAAAAATATAGCCAAGCTTACAACTTTGCATTCAGACCCTTGGGGCGCCGAAAGTGAAAAAAAATGTGACATATCGTTGGAAACCCACTATTTGTCGGGTACGAAACCGTATTTCATTTCCTTAACGAAACTTTCAATGTTGCCGAAAAGTTCAAAAAAGCGCGAAAAATGACGTGCCTCTCCCTTAGCGCCGCGAGATTGTAGCGAAAAATTTTGAACACGGCTAAAAATATGCGCTTCCACGTATGTTGCTCTAGTTTGGAACATCCGGGTTTCCAGTTTTAAAATTGGACCCTCGAGCCGCCGAAAGCACGAAATTTTGGAAAAAAATATTTTTCTTCTCAGGCATATCGCTATTTGACGGGAACGAACCCCTAAGTCATTTCCATACCGGAACTTTTGTAGTTGACGAAAAGTTCGAAAAAGCGAGAAGGATGACGTGTGTCTCCCCTTCTTGACGACGCGAGTATCATAGTTAAACATTTTGAACAAGGTTTAAAAATATGTACATCCGCGTTTACTTTTCTAATTTCGAGCATCCGGATTTCCAACGTCAAAATTAGGCCCCGGGGGGAGCAGAATACTCGAAATTATTGAAAAAAAAAACTTTTTTCTCGGGAATGTGATACTTCTATATGTCGGGAATGAAATCGTATTTAATGTTTTAACGAAATTTTCAAGATGGCGATAATTTCAAAAAATCGCAAAAAATTACATAGCTCTTCTTCTTTACAAACGGAAAAATCAAATTCGTTTATTTTGAATTTAGTATTATGTAAATGTAAAAATTATAGTTATCGTTAACTTAACATATTATTGCAAATAACTGTAACTTTGAAAGTGACAATATTGCCTAACAGATTTCAATAAATAATTTAACAGTTATTTAACATAACTTTGAATAATCTATTTAAACCCACAGTTCGAAACAGCAAATAAAATAAATACTAAAGCTAACAATAATAAACTCTGCTAATATATATATTAATTACAACGTAATTCTTAGGCTACCCCCCATTCGAAAAAATGTCCCAATTTTATGTAACGCTAAATGTCCCAAAAAAATGTCCCAGAAAAATGTCCCAGAAAAATGTCCCAAAAAAATGTCCCAAAAAAATGTCCCAAAAAAATGTCCCAGAAAAATGTCCCAATTTTATGTAACGTTTGTTATGTTTTGTAGGATTTCTGTTATTGTTATTTAAAAAATGTCACAATTTTATGTAATGAAATATGTAACGAAAAAATGTCTTAATTTTATATAACGGAAATTAAATGTTAGAATAGGATTTTTGTGGTTATGTTATTTTTTGTGTGTGTTGATGCCAGTAAGAATTACGTTGTAAATTTTGATCATTTTATACAAAGTATAGAAGAGAAAGAGACAGAAATGTAAGCAAGAGGGGTCAAGGGGCCCAAAATGGCCGAGTTTATATATATATTTATATATATATATATATATATAAATAAATTTTTTCCTTATGCTTTTTAGACACTAGCAGAGGCTAATGTGGCTCCTTTATCCATTCGTAGATCCTATCTCGCGTATCGGTTCCTTATTAAACGTCTACATATTTACCCAAACAATCTTGTCCCTGCATATTCTTCTCTCTTGCAAGATTGGCGTTTTTCCTCTAATAAGGTTCCCATTCTCTGCCACATTGCCTCGCGTTTTATTAAGTTTTCGCCCTTCATCCTAACTTTCGATAAACTTCCATTTTTCCAGTTTGAGATATTAAATGTTATTCCTTCTCCTAATCTTTTTTCTTTGCCTTCTTATGTAAAATATCTCCCTGCTCATGCAACAGTTTATGAATTTAACCAGGCAGTTTCATCATTCTTTGCTAACCATACCCTAATTTTTACGGATGGGTCCAAAATGGCACACGGAGTGGGTGCATCTATCTACCCTGCTCTTGACCATTCCAGCCTGTTCAAAATTCCTGCATTTTGTTCAATTTATTATGCGGAGACATTGGCATTACTACGTGCCATTGAGCTCATTCCATCTTTTCCTCAATGTAAAATGTTCCTCCTAATTTCTGATTGCAAAAGCGCCCTTCAGTGTATATCCTCTGCATATGTTCCTTCTTACTCTGATCCTATTATTCTGCGCATCCGATCACTGATTTTCAGTCTTTGCAGATTGCACTCATTAACCATCGACTTTCTTTGGATTCCTGGTCATGCCGGAATTGCGGGCAACGAAAAGGCGGATTATCTTGCTCGTTCGGCTATTTCTTCTGGGCGGCCAGTCGGATGGATTCCTTCTCATGAATTATTAAATATAGCAAAAAGTATCCAAAAGGCCAATTGGAAATCTTTTTATAAATCATCCTTCTCCAGTCCTAATTCACAATATTTTTCCATTCACCCTAATCCACCTACTCAACCATGGTATCTACATTTTCCGTACCTTCCCCGATTCATCATATCTGCTATTTGTCGTCTTCGATCTGGTCACAGTCGACTTCCTGCTTCATTGTATCGTTTCTCCATAGTGTCCTCTCCTATTTGTCCGCTGTGTATCGATAACACAGTCGTATGTGACTCTGATCATGTATTCTTTGAATGCTCCTCTTCATCATCGGAAAGGGCAGCTCTATACGCGGAGTTTCTCTCACATGATGTTCCAACTCCATTTTGTGTGTCCTTTATTCTCTCATTACAGTCAACGTTGATCATACCAATTGTAGCAAAATTCCTATCCTCTGTACTTCATTATATTAATATCTAATCCCTTCAGTATTTCCTATTTTGGCATTCCTAACTTATCGTGTCCAGTGATTCCCAACGAACTCCTCTCTAAACGAAGAACACGCACTGATGTTGCAGTTACAGTCACAAACAGGCACAGCTCGCAGTTAATTTTGCGGGCTCGCTGTCGCATTTGCGGCCCTAACGGTAGATAGGTGAACACCTTGTCGGACGGCACTGCGGGCGCTGCTGTTGCAGTGTGGCCATAGTGTTCAGTGAAAATTCTGCTCATTTCCTTTTAACAGAATGGTAGGCGCTGTTTCTGCAGTCGTCGCCATAAATATGATTAATGTTTCATAATTAAAAACTATAAACTTTGCTTTATAGTGATGGAGAAAGTCATTGAACTTTCGGATAATTGTTTACAGACGCTAAGCGCTGTGTTCTATATAGGTTTCGTGCTTGATGTATCTAACTGCTTTTTAAACATCCCGTGTTTCTTCTTCCTTAATTATTTATAGCCAGATTCCTTTGTCCGTTTGTACTGTGGGCTCTGTAATTGCAGATGTGGCCATGGTATGGGACAGCTAACTCCTTTTGCTCTTACCTTCGTCATTTCTTTTCTTTTCAGGATACATACGTTTGGCATTTTTCGACGTTGATTGTTATTGTTTCTCCATCTTTGGTATAGCATTCTTTATCAGATTCCATTCCTTGTTACTCCTAATTGCTGCTATGTACACATGTTGATGGGTAATTGTCCGTTGCTGACAAGCCCAGGGAAAAACCCAAACAAGAAAAAAAAAATTAGACACTATTCTTGCCCTAAAAATTTAACATCGGCAAAACATACGAAATATCTAAACCAGAATCAATATTGAGCTAGTTGTGATTAACCAACAGGTATGGTCCAGCATCGGTTCCAGCGGAGGGCAAACAGGACACCTGCTCCGGGCGGCAGTTTCAGGAGCGCCAAAATCATAATCTATCTATATATACATATATACAAAAATGAAACGGCGTATGTTTATGGGCACAAAATTCGAAAAGTATTGGATGGATTGACTTGAAATTTTTACATAATGTTGCATTTCTATACAAGATGGGTTGTATAATTTTTTTATGCCAAGTTTTCCCGGGAACGGGAAATTCTAAGAGTTTTTAAGGGGCGCAATCTATGATTTGTTTTCGGCATTATAGTGAATAATTTCAGAAAAACGTATTGTGGCTGTAATCATTTTTGTGCAAATCAAATATGCGATGACAGTCTATAATCAATGATGAGATGAGTGATGGAAAGTATAAATGGATAAGAGAGAGGGAAAGTATGCAACAACAGTTTTTAAACGAAACCGATCATTATCGTTGAGCTGCTAGAAAAAAAATGTGATTTTTATGACACTGTTCGTGATTAGATGGGTAGAGTGCTGGAGAATGTTGAGCGCATGACATTTGAAATTGTGATCTACACTGCGCATATTATCTTTTCCAAAGTAGTTGTCCTGTTTTCGTTACAATTTAAAATTTCAACCACGCAATCTGATTATTGCGTCATCCATCGTTTACATTTATTGCGATAAGTACTATCATACATTGTTCATTTTATTTGTTATATTTCATGTTTTCTACAAAAATATTATTTTTATACGATAATAAACTTTTTGGTTCAAATCTAATTATCCGTTTAAAATATATGCTCGAGTAAACACATTACTGAATTTTACGAAGTATGTATAGTAACACTTTTAATAAATTACTAATTTTTTATGTACACAATGGCAATCAATACTATACAGAAATAAAATAATAGTTTTCACTTCTTTTCCTCACAGCATACAAGTCTCAAATATATATTTTTGTTTTTTATTAGTGAAGTAAAAATTTAATAAAAAGTACTTTATATTTTATCCTTTTAACATATGTCGATGAAATTTAGTTTCTTCGCAATTACTTTCATACGGTCTGGTACCATTTCACCTAAAAATGAAATGATATATATGTAAAAAAAATAATAATAATAATTTGAAAAAATCAACTTGGCAAAATGGACACGTTTGATATGCAGATAAAAGGATAAAAAAACAGTCAGAGAAACGAAAGAAATTGACGAGTAGCATAGTTGAAAAGTACCACGTGCGATTTTACGACGCGCGATGTTGAATTACCATTGCTTGATGGTGGCACTGGTTAATTTTGCATACGGACAGATTATTATACAGTAAATTCCCGGTTCTTTTATTCTTTCTCACCGGTAAATAATTCGATATCTAGTTCGAATTTCATCATAGATAAATAGACCTGCACACATTTTTTAGCGTTATTTCACGCCGATCGCCCTGCCTTTTTGCCTTTTCGGGTTTTTTATCAAAAAAACTTCTTCCGGCTCAACTTAGCTCGGTAAGCATTTCAAACGCCCATACCGCCAGCAAATGTTCTATCTCCGCTTTTCGGCCACACACAACAATATTAGTTGGCTACCCCGGCGCAGCGGTCAGATCCTTTGATTTTTTAACCCAGAAAGCGTCTTTGACAAACAATGCCGCGTATGCCCGCTGCCGAAACTTTCCGAGAAATTGAATGATTGTTGCCAAAATTTTAATATTTTTCTAGCTCGGACAGCGTCATCAAAGGTCGTAAGAAATGCCGAACCCATCTTAATATGCAGAAAATCAGCGCATACTGACTGCTTTACGCTATGAAGTCGCAATTTGTTCTGGGTTGGGTGTTATGCGTATCACCGTTCTGAAGGAAACTATTCTTCTATCTTGAATATTATAAGTTGTCGCTTGTGAATAAAACAAAAATTTTGAGTCAGTCTAGTATAGTAATGGATGTATCATTTATAAAAACAAACCGAGCAGGCAAAATAATACATATATATAAAATATTTATTCCAAATTACGTTTTAAATGAAATGGTATCCAATTAGATTTCAGCAACAGAGAATAAAAAATATTGTTGTCTATTAAAAAATTATTTTCGCTAGTCCATGAATATGTCAAGTAGACGAAAGCGGTAGGACGAATTTTATATATATATATTTTTGTGAATTAATTATGTTTTTTAAACTTGTATTTTAATTTAATTAATAATTTAATATAAATAAAGTTATATGTTTTAATGAACTGAAAGGTACTCTGTGTCCGTGCAATATATAAAAATATATAACATTTGTAACGTAATTTAATGATTTTAAAATATAATATTTATAAATTATCATATAATTGCTGTAAATTTTTGATTTGTACATCAAAAATATATTATAAAATATTTGGTTAAATGAATGGCGTTTTTTTATATTATCTTTCTTTTTCCTTTCTGTAATGTTAAGGGGCACCACTAGTGTAAAACTTTCAAAAAGTCGATTTTTTGTTTCTTGCATTTTTCGATAGCTTATACTTTTAAAAATAACTTACTAAAATTTTAAGTATATATCTCAAATAGTTTTTGCGTTACGGCCTTTTAAAGGGTAGCTCAAATACCCAGTTATTTACGAGAGCCGTTCAAAAAGTAAGGTTCCCTATTTTTTATTTTTGAAACTAATAAAGCTGGAAAAAAAACGAACACCTGCATTGCATTCAGGATACTTTTATTTACTCTTTCACATCTTCACTGTTTTAAGCATTTTTCGAATCGAGAAATTAACTTATAAATATACCTTCCTCATAGAAACTTGCCGCCAAATTTTGTAACTAGGATTTTCGAAATCGTCGTTGGTCTCGAATTTTTTTGCATGGTACCTCGTGACACACTCAGAAACTGGTTAAGAAGATCGAAAATGGTTTAGCGATGATCGGATCGCAGAGTTTCTTCGATTTTTCGCACTAGTTCGTCAGATTTTACAGATGGTCTGCTGTTCCGTTGCTCGTCCTCTACATTCGTTCTACCTCCTCGGAACTCACGCGGCACCATTTATGAACATGTTGAACACTTATCACAGGATCATAAACTTCCACTTATGTTAGCGGCAGCGCGTCTGTTATTCGTGTCTGATATTTATGATTGTCGTTCGATTCGTGTGTGAAATCTATATACTGTCAGAGTTGTGAATTTCGGAGGGGCAAAAAATTAGCAATTTTGAAAATTATGAAGAATAGCTCTCACAGCATGCTGATTGTGATGTAAATCACGCTGTATTGGCTTCAAACATGGAAGTCGATAGTATAAAAGAAATGTTCGGTCGCTTGATTGATAATTATGAAGTGAAATACATGAGGTATATTGGCGATGGTGATAGTGCTACATATAAAGGATTATTTGATACTGCAGAAAAACTGGAGTTCAAGCACAATTATCAGCCATTTGATCTAAAGGTTCAAGTAGCTCTGAAGCCAATATACGAGGAGATTTGACCAGACATGAGTGACTCGATAGATGTAAAGGAAATAATACATAAAATAATAACGAAAGTTATAATGGTTTGCTGAGACACTTTGTTCCAAAACATCTCCATGGCCTTAAAACCATCGAATTATCTAATTACCTTGCTGCCTTCATTTTCAATGATGGTTTTTCATCGGTTTTGAAAATTTTGAGTGTAATGGGAGCAATAATTGGCCCTACCGCACGGGACTATGCCGCTGAAAGAAACCAAACGAGGCTACGAATTGGCTGATTATCGTCACTTGGCTGCCTCGAAAGACGGTCGTTCAGCTCTCAGGAGAGCTTCAATAGCCCAGCAGGCACAGCTCGAAGAAGAGGAAGGTGCATTATTATATGACCCTAAAATAGCAGATTAGCTCTGGGTATATTTGTAACGATAAAGTCACTACTTCTATCTTTAAACACCTTTTTTTTTCAAAACTACATTTTACAAATTTGCTGCAGTTCTAACTCTATAACAAATCATCCGATCGACGTGATTCTCATTACTTTTTTCTCTATGCAATGACCCTCCAGTTTTTTGATTGCATAAAAATTATAATTTTGGCATGCCAAAATCGTCAAATATTTGAGCAAAATTTAGATTTTTGTTCAAAACTCCGCCAATTTTTTAAATTTCATTCTTTTTTTTTTTTATTTTGGGTAATCGTATAAGTAATATCTTAAGTTTAAAGTGTTTTTTTTTTTTTCAATTTCAGGCACTGTGAAGGGCGCAATCACTGCAGCAGTGGGGCAACTTTTTTTTTTTAGAAGCTGGGGAAATAGCCAATAACTACCGAAAAATTGAAGATTTTTATTCTAAAAGAATTGTGTAATGTTAACTTTAAATATGTATAAATATAGCCTGGGAATTTCAAAACAATCGATGCAGCAGTTATCTTTAAAAAAATTCCCAAAAATTACCTTTTTTTTTAGCCGGTCACACTAGTGGTGCCCCTTAAATCGTAATCTTTTGGCAATTTATTGAATTAAGACATATTTCAAATGGAACAACTCGCAAATCATCGTTATCGGAGTCGTCGTTTCGTATATATTCACATTAAACATTTTTAGAGAGCATTTTTTCATTTCTGATTTTCATATAAACGTTTTTGTTGTTTTTCGGAAAGAAAAAAAAAAACTTCAACAGCGGGATGAAATAGCAAAAAAAAATGCTGCGTTTAGTCTGTTTAAAATTCGACAATGATAACGCGCCGCTGCCAACACGAAATCATTCGTACGTTTGTCTGTCGCTAAGTAATCGAAATCTTAAATTTAGGCGAAATGAGAATTAGGCAAAATGGGGGGTAACCCTTTCATACAGCATAAATTTTTATTTTTAAAAAAGGTTTTAATATAATATTTTTATGAAAACATTAATGGATACCACTAGATATTTCCAAAAAGAAAAGGCAACACGACGAAATCTGCAAAGACGAATCAAGAACGCTAGATCCAACTGGGCTATTTTCCAAAGATATGGAATTAGTGTTTGACAAAATTTTAACAGAAATAGAAACAAGGTTAAAGAGCTTAACTACATGAAAATTTCGCCTTCCTCGGTGACCACGCGTTTTTAAATATGTCGACTGAGGATCTGCAGAAAAATGGAGCCAATATAGCACAAATATATTCAAAAAATTTGAATGCAGTTGACTTTTGCCATGCCGTATTCAAAGATCTAGTAACTGAAATTAACGAAAAATCAAGTGCATTCGACCTTGATGAGCCAATAGATTCTTTCACAGAAAAGAAAGCACGCTGCGTAAATCTGTAGCAAGATAAGAGAGAAAAAAATGCTGGCACCTAAAGATATCTTGATTGTCTGTTGTCTTTCCTGGTTATATATTTTTTCTACATTTAATTTTATGTCACACAAATGAAAAAGTTATATTAGCTAATAGATAATAAAAAATGCGAATTTATTAAAGGTTACTTATTCTCCCGATCCCAAAAAATGACTCCCATTATATATATATTTGTGAGTTTTTTTTAACAATTTATCTCAAACGCTGGAGCGAGGGGCGCCACTATCGAGTTCTTGCCCCGGTTCGAAAAAATCGTAGATCCGGGGCTATGTAGGTCAACAGTTAGCGAGGCTTTGTGTGTTTACCTTTGTTATACGTAGATGAACGAAAACAACGTGTTTCTCCTATTTTTGGATATTCTACTTTTAAGTCAAAGAGCGCGAATGTTTTTTTTTTTTTTTTTTTTTTTTTGTTCAAAGTGATTATTGTAAACACCCTTTAGTGATCGGTCGTTTGTATACTTAATCAAGAATTCGCTAAAATGAGTTTCGTCGTGAAATATTTGTTAAATAGGGCAGTGTAATTTTGTTTATTCATAGGCTCGTTTGTTATTTTTTTTCATTCGGCATTCGTTATTTTTTTGTGACCCGACGCGCGTCGAGGGTCCATACGAGCAAATTATTTTCGGGATTGACTACTTTTTAATGCATCGCGTGCAAACTATTCCAGTGTAATTATTTCGGTTCTTTAATTCAAATTTAACTTTACTTATAAAGTATATATATATATATATATATATCTTCTTTTTATTATTTTATTTACAACGGGTGTATCACTATGGATAAATATTTTTTATCGAATAAAAAGTTAATGTTGCATAAGAATTACGATATCACTCTAAATTTTATCACTCTGAAATATATTTTTTATCGAATAATTATTGTATCCTCTTTAGTGCATTTTTATTAAAGTTTTATACTAAACCTTGAAGTCGGTATATATTTTTTTAAAGAAACTATTTATTTGTTACTGTTGACAATGTTTGACCGCGGCAGAATATTTCATTCAAACAAAACATTATTAAGTAAAGTACATTAAAAAATTCGTTCATTTTTCGCTTCGTGTTTTTTGCGATTCTTATCACTGAAGGAAAAAATAGTCACGCCCTGAACGATTCAGTTTCCTGTTTTTTCCGAATACGTTAAACATTCTGCTTTGGCTTAGTAGCGGACAACCAATTATTTGGCCGAAGCCGAAAATAAATATTACTGCTAGACCCGTCGAAGTAACTGTTGAAATTTTTTTTTTATATATATTATACGTAAAATTTATTATGGAATTTGAAATTTACAGTTTCTTTAATATTTTTTAATATATATATATTGTAATGTGTCCAGTACAGGGGATGTGTATAAAATTTTAGAAAATAAAATAAAAAATAATATAAAATAATAATAATAATAATAATAATAATAATAATAATAATAATTTGGAATGTGTGGTGCGAGTGCGTGTGTGCGCATGCCTGGAACTGTTGTAGGTTGGGGTGGCCAATCACCGGCCAGTAAAACCCTAAGGATCTACCTGATTCGGCCGAGTCCAATGGTCACGGCGAAAAGACGGAGAGAAATTTAGAATAACCGAAAAAGAAGATTTTTGAAAACCTGCAGTCACTGTTTCACCGTGCATTCAGTTGTCTTTTTTTTTTGCGAGCCAGTTAGTTTTTTTTTTACCGGGAAATCAGTCTCCGAATTTTACCTGGCTTCGAGTTGTGTTTTTGGTCCATTGGAACAGTTTCCATTTTACCTGTGATCGATAAAGAAGTTTTTGCTGCCTTCGCGGAGGACTTAATCGTTTTAACAGAAGTTTCGCGTTTATTAAAGGTTAAGAAAACAGTGGTGGTTTTTTGTTCGAAGAATATAATTTCGATCATCGCGACGATAGTGAAGAAATATCGAAAGCGATTGAACGTTCATCGATTTAACCAATATCGGGTCCAAGTTCTCTGTGCCGACCGACCGCCGCATCGCCAACCTACGGAATCAAAGCCGATACAGTGATACGTAGCGTTTTGGATTACATTTAATTTTTTATTGATTTTTATAACTAATAATTGTGTTTTTCAGCGGTCGACCGGTCCCGAAAGATAGGTGTGAGTTTAATTTGTCTTAATACATTGTTTTTTCTGATAATTGTAACGAAAATAATTAAAATCCACGAACGTCAAACTTCGTGGTTGGCATCCCTGGACTTAACGTATAGTTAGTTACATAACGAACTAAACCTAAAAACGTTACAATATTGAATAGTCGTTCAAAATTTAAAAAAAAAGACTCGCACACAGTAAAGATCTGCAAGTTTTGGTTATAATCAGCAAGCGCGCGATTACTCTCCAAAAATTATTTATCACAGCAGTTTAAAGTTTTATATACGACAATATTGAAATCGTTATAATTGGCGATTACCGCGTTTAATCCAAAATAACTCGGCAAAAATTAAATATATGGCGATTATTCTAACAAATGCTTTTATTAAAATAACTTATTACCGACAAAAATAGTAATTAACTAACGATGATAAATGAACATTAATAATTTACCGCGGATGTTGAAATTATTCAGACAATTTCTTTTAATTAAAAATACATTTAAAAATAAAATAATCCACCGAAAATAATTATAAAGCGGTAAGTCAGTGTTTTTCCACATCAAAAATAAACTAACATCTTATGTAAGATTTAATCGAGTAGACTGAACTTGAAACAACCCATGAAACAGTAGGGTAGCCTAAAATCCCATGCTAAATAAAATCTATAAATTAATATGTAAACTCTTCTCGCTTTAAACACAAAATGGGATCATTCGAAAAGTAAAGAACGTGCCGGTAATATTTACCAAGGCCGTGTCCACGCCCCCCCCCCTCTCATTAGAACTGAAATAGTTATTATAAATACACAAAAATCTGACAAAATCAAAATTTAAAATAAATATTGATGATTTTTGAGTGTTTTTACCTTAAATAAATAAAAAAAAAAAGAAAAACTATGCTCCATATTTTTAGGTACTTCATTAATATTTTATGCAAAAAATTTTATTACGAGTATAATCAATAACGTATGTAATTTTTATTAATATTTATACGGACCTAGTTGTTATAAAGCGATCATAAATAAACCAATAAATAAATAGGATTTATACGGTAATTCATTTATATTAATTATTAATATATAAATCAAAATGACGGAAATCATTAACAATGTGAATATTAGTGAAAACTGTATTATTTATAAAATAAATATTAAAAAAAAAAAATCACACCACCCCTTCTCTCAAAATTCTGAGCACGGCCCTGACATTTACATTTCAGAATACCAATTATCTACTCAAATAGTATGAGAAGTGGAAATAAAAACGAATTGCATTCTCTTTAGGGTTTTGGATTTTTGTTTTTTTTTTTTTTATGTAGAAGATAGCCAGACCAGGAAACATCTGAACGAAATTTCAAACATTTATCAATTTTATTTTTTTCTGTTTATTTCGTTAGAATTTAAATAACAATCGTTAAAAAGTAAACTTTTCTAAATTAAATTGCTTACCCAAAATCTAAAATTATTTTCGTGTTGTACAAAAACACAATACACAACAGGAACCGCAACACAACATCCACAGAACGTACAACACCAGCACTGATCTGGTTACGAAAAATCTAACGCGAATGGACTCACACGTTATGGAAGAAAGACCCGCATTTCATCTGACGCTACACACTCACGCGTTCAGTACCGGTAATGGAGAATGTAAAAAAAGCTGTGATCATCATTTTTAACCAGCGCTCGCAAGGCTCCAACGAGTGAACATTGGCAGAAACAATAATTTCATTTTTCACGAAACAGAGGAAATATTTCAGTCCGTCAGCGTTTCAGCGATAGATAAAATTCTTCCAGCGAGCAACTTCTTCAGCCGAAGCTGAATGCCTGTACTATTTAACGTTAAAAAACAAATAAAAAAAAGACACTTCTGGAGCTTAATAACAAAGCTAGGCGCACACAAGCGGTTTTTAACCACTCGGTTGTTCAGCCGCAACGGTTATTTGGCCGCTTTGTGTAAAATAATGTGAGCGCATGAATGGCTGTATAACCTCTTTCCTACATCATGTCTTCAGTTTAGTTTCAAGCAGTGAAGCAGGAAGTTCTATAAGCAAGTTGTGGCAGTTGCATTATTAATCCATCTTCGGAAAAATAAAGGAAAAAAAAAATGTGAGTGCATACTATTGGGGAGTAAAAGATTATTAATGTGACAATTATGTTCTTTCGAAGAAGTTCGTCGACTATTTTAGAATGAAGAAGAAAACATTTGAGAAATTGTTAAGCCTGATTAGACCGTTCGTATTGCGTACCAAAATACAAATAAAAATCAATAACTCGCGAACGATTTGACTTATAAAGTTCAAATTTCGAACATTAATTACAATTAAAATACCCTTTAATACGATCTATAATTTCAAAATAACCGATTACCCTGGGCGACAAAAAATCCAAAAAACCGTCAAGAATATACAATATAGTATTTAAAACGACCTCAAAAACCGCTTAAAAAATAATAACTCATCACCAGATAAACCTTTAAGGGTGAAATTCAAAATATAAAATTAAATGCAGTAGTCCTTTCATAAAATCAAAAAATTACGGTACAAAAATGATTTCATCCCCTCCCCCATTTGAGCCGAAAACAGCAAAAAAAAAAACAAAGAATTATTATTATTATTATTATTATTATTACATTAGAAGGGACAGATATGCGCCCGGGGAACGGAAGGGATACTAAATTGAATTTAAGAGGGTAAGGGAATGAAGGAATTGGAACGCGCTGCGGATATGACACTGAGAATCAGCTAGGAGTTGTGATAAGGAAGGGGGGAGGTCATGCTGGGCTCTAAGTGCTATAAGGGAATGACAAGATGTTAGTAAATGTGGAATGGAAAGCTGGGTTCTTTGGCAAAAGGGACAAAGAGGGGGATCGGTGCGTTGTAGGAGATACGAATGGGTCAGGCAGGAGTGGGAAATCTAAGTCTGGTAAGAATAGTACTTTTCTTCCTTGAACGGAATGGAAGGGGGATCTGAGATAGAGGATCAGGTTTAACAAGGAAAAGGTTTTTTTGTTGACTAGAACTCCACACTTGTTCCCAGGATTTAATTATAAGGGATTTCAAGAAGGATTTCATATCGCTGGTAGAAGAGAAGTACGAGGATATAGATGGAAGCCGGGATGCCTCCCTAACAGCTCGGTCGATGGCCTCGTTACCAGGGAAACCAATATGGCTGGGGATCCACATGAAATATATAAAAATTTGGGATCGAATAAGGAGATCGTGAAGGAGAAAGATGCGTTGTACAATTGCATTATCTGTGTAAAAGTTGTAGAGGGACATTAGAACACTGAGTGAATCAGTAAGGATGAGGTATTTAGAAGGAGGCGGAGCGGAGGAGAGGAACTGAAGACACTTGAAGATGGCGAAAGATTCTGCCGGAAATACAGAGCAGGATTTCGGAAGCCGGAAGTGATGGATGGTAGAAGGAACAAAAAAGGCTGATCCAACATGGCTAGTGGACTTTGAGCCATCCGTAAAGCAGAATATGTAGTCAGCGTATTTGACAGTTTCGAAAGTAATGTATTGATGAAGGATGTAGTCAGGATACATGGATTTGGGTAGATGGATTAAGTTAAGATTGATATCGGGGGTTAGGAAAAGCCAAGGAGGAGGGTTAGTGTACACTAGAACAAGATATTGCAATGTTACGTATGGTCAGTGCTACTGTATGGAAGCGAGACATGGACCATAAAGGAAAATATGAGGAAGCGCATATCATCATTCGAAATGTGGTGCTACAGAAGAATGTGGAAAATACCGTGGACAAAAAAGTTAAAAAATGAAAAAGTACTGGAACTAATGGGAACTGACCGAATATTAATGACAATAGTAAAAAGAAGGAAGATAAAATTTTTTGGACACTTCATGAGAGGCGAAAAATACAAATTACTACAGACAATAATAATGGGCATGATAGAAGGAAGAAGAAATCCGGGAAGAAGAAAGACCGCTTGGATAGATAATATAAAAAAATGGACCGGAATTAAGAAAACAGAAGATCTAGTCAGAATAGCAAAAGATCGAAATCAATTCCAGCAGATAATCCAATCCATACATGATGATTAAGCAATACCCGAATCGGGTGGCACAAGAAGAAGAAGAAGGAGAAAGGGGAGGATTGAGAATAAATTTTCTAATTTGAGAAAAACGAGATTCGAACTTATTTTTGATGTTAGTTGCACAGTTAGGAACACGCAGAGTAGTCTGACTCTGTTGCTGGGAGTTGAAAAGGAGCTCATTAATCGGAAGGTGTGAATTGACAAGAGTGAAAGTCAGAAAGTTAACCATTAGAGGATCTCCCTTCTGAAATATAGGGGCAGCTGTCCGGATTCACAATTAAGACTGGCTGTGGGACTAGTGCAAAAGGCTCCAGTGGCTATTCGGATGACTGAATGTCGGATAGAATCTAAGGATCACAATAGACCCCGAGCCGCCGAACTGAACGCTTGGCAACCGTATTCTAATCTAGACTGGATTAACGATTGATATAGCAGTAATAACATTTTCCGGTCGCCTCCGTTACTTTTATTATTGATCCGCTTTAATATACCGAGAGCTTTAATGCATGTCTTCTTGAGATCCTTGATATGTGCGTTCCATAGTAACACTTGCTGTCGACTGTTACTCCAAGGTAGCGTACCTCCTCTTGGAAATGCAGTTCTAAGCTGTTCAGGAAAATTCTAGGCCGTTGACAGTATTTAATGGTCCGATGAAAATCTACACATGTTGTCTTTTCCGCAGAGAATTTGAAGCCTCGCGCAGATGCCCATTCGGAGAGGTCGTTAATGAATACGTTGCATAACTAAACAACGAAGATCACGTAAGTATTAGCCCAAGTAAAAACGTTGAAGAAACCAAAACGTATTTCATTACAACTTTATATTCAGACCCTTGAGGCGCCAAAAGCTCAAAAAATTTGAAAAAAATATTTCTTTTTTTCCGCACATGTGATATATTGTTGGAAACATCGCTATTTGACGGGAACAAACCCATAAGTCGTTTCCTTAATGAAAACTTTTGAAATCGACAAAAAGATCACGAAAGATTAAGTATGTCCCTTTTTAGACGACGCGAGATCATAGTTAAAAATTTTGAACAAGATATTTAAAGCTTTCACAGTGATACTGATATTCGGTATTTTACCTGGCGCGATGATGTCGAGCTAGAAATTATTCTCCGATTAAAATCATGAATTTTCGATCTCTCGGCATCATCGTATTATTTATCGTCGTCAGAGAATACGGCCGCCGGGATATTTACACGACCGAATAGGTAATTTCCGATTCTCGTCGAATTTCGGGTAGTGTTAGGGGTTATGTAAGTGTCCTGGTATGTGTGGTCTGCGACAACAGGATAGTGCCTGTCGGCCGCGTGAGCCGTGTGTAAAGATGAGCGCTGTAGCGGCTATATAGTATTAATCGATAAGGATTCGGTAATGTACCGTTAGTTTAGAATAAAATATCGAGCCGATTGTTGCGAATTAACTCAACTAGTCGTCGTCTTATGTGTTAATCTTGTTGCGCGGTCAGTTACCTGTGTTACCGTTTAAAATCGCGTACTATCTAGTCGTCGTGTTCCTTCTCATGAAATCATAATTTCATGTTAACCAGTCAAATTTTTTTTATATGTGTACAATTTTTCTTTCTAGTCTAAATCAGTTTGGTACACGTTCGTTCTGTTTGTTGTTGTGTTTTTTGAAATATACGTGATTCGGAACATCAGAAATATTTTATTGAACGCGTGCTTTTGGGAGAGCGTAACATCTCCGTCGCGGAGATATTACCGCCACTTTACGGCGGGCTCGCGCAGTTTTTTTTTACAAAACAAATCATAGCCGTTTGTGTTATCACAAAAAAAGTCTAATACTCTGCGAGGCAGAGCGATTCCGGTTGCAACACACCATTGACAAGTGTTGCTGGCGCCCGTAATTTTCCCGGTTTAACATTTTTTTTTTTTTTTAATTATTACGTATTTTTTTATCGAAGAATAGCGAAGGATTTATTAACCCCTCAAATCATAACATTGGCTTCCCGTAAAGATGACGTGAAGGTCTTCAAATCGTAACACTAGCTTTCGAAAGAAGGACCGAAAATCCTCAAATCGTAACAACGGTGATTACTTATAATAAATAAATTTCTTTTTAAACACAGTTGTTTCCGAAATTTATTTATTATTATTATTATTAATTTTGAACAAGGTTAAAAATACGTACATTCCCGCCAACATCCGAGTTTCCATCGTCAAAATTAGACCCCGAGGGGCGCAGAATCCCCAAAATTTTGAGAAAAAAATCAATTGAGAGACCACTATTTGTCGAGAACGAAACCGTATTTCATTTCCTTAACGACATTTTCGAGATGGCGATAATTTCAAAAAGTCGCAGAAAATTACGTTCATATCAAAATATATACCGGCTGTAAACTTCCCCATTTCTAGATTATCAGTTATGTAGGAAGCGTGTTCATTCCACGCTCAGGTAAAAACCCAAATTGATTGTGACTGAAGAATTTTATCTCAAGTAAATAATATAAGATTTTAGTTTTCATACATTTTTCAAACACTTTTGAAATTGTAAGCATATATGTAGGTCTATAATTTTCTGTCAGTTGCTACCACTTTTGAAAATTGGAACAATAACTCCAAGTTTCAGAATCTCAGGAAACGTACCTGATAGAACAGATTTATTAAATAGATATGCTAAAGGCTTGGTAAAAAAAGATAGATTTTGCTTAACAAGTTCAGTAGATATATCTTTCCCATAAGATAATTTATTTGGTAAACTGAGAATAGCACGTTTAATGCCATCATTTATCATGCCAGACAAATTACCGCTATCGCTGAACAATCAAGAACGCAAGCACAATCAGCTGATAACGAACAATTGTTAAACGTATCCGTTCTCTTATCCATGTTCTTTCTTCTCTGTACTCAGTTAAAATATTGGTTTATTATGGGTTTCTAGTTATATAGAGATAGTGGACAATGAAATAGCGGATTCTCTAGTCTGAGTTGCTGCTCCCTCGCTCGTTTACTGTTCAAAAATTCCAGAGTCTAATCTCCTTCCTTTTTTCAGAAAATGCCATTTTAGAACCTGGTCTGACATTTATGACCTATCCTTTTCCAATATACGATACTTCTATTTCTCTGTAAAATCCGGTCTTCCTTCCTACCCGTGTTTCCTGATTTTCCTTTGGTTCGTCGTTCTGAGCAAGCAGAGGCGGTTGAATGCAGTGACAATATTTACCACAGTTTGTAACATGTAATACTCGTTTCACATATATTTATTATTTATGTTAACTGATGGTGCATTAACAAACTACATTCCGAAATAGCTTCCCTGTCTGCATTACCAAACACATTCAGCCGATCCATGGTAACCGAGAATTCAATAGAGAACTCGTTGTATTCACGCTTATGGATTACTTTTAAACTCTTACTATTTCGTGAATGGGAAGGGGGTTATATTTATAATGTAAATTACTAAAACCGAAAGCTGTAAGAAAATTTAGACTGTCGCTGAAACTGCATAATTAATTAGCTTGACAGCTGAAAATTGTCAAAATGAATTCATGATCTTTTCCAAAGTCAACACCGCGGTAAATATGGACGATTCGGGTGGGAGTTTAAATTTTTCTAAAATTATATTTCTGATTATAAAAGTAACATTCCGTAAGACAGATTCAAAAAATTTAGAACCGTCGGTTAAACTTTAACATGATCAGAATATTTATTCCTAATGAAATCGGTGAACCAACATTTAAGAAAGCCCAAAAGCATCTATGTAAAATTTAAACCCCGAAATGAATAAAATTATTCATTTTTAAATACCAAAAAAATTAGTATTGGACAATTTTGTAAAATAAAAGGGCCGAATACAAGATGTTTTAACATAATCATATCTACGAAAGATAACATTTCCATGGAAAGTAGGGATAATTTTGAAACAGGAAAACAGTGGATATCATTAAAAAGTGGACTAGGTTTTTATTATCTATAGACTCCAGATACTTCTTTTACTTTTTTGTGTAGATTGAACGTATCGTGTTTTTCTTGCAACCTCTCAATTTCTTGGCAGTTTTCTGTGAGGTATTTACTTTTTGCTTCTCGAATTTTCTCGCGATTTTCCTTATTAGCTCTTCTATATTGTTCTCTACAGTTCTTCAATAATCCTCAATTAAATCTATTATTTCTTCAGTACTCTAATCATTCCTTGCCTTTTTCGGGTTTACATTGTGCTGTGTAGCTTCCTTCAAACTTGTATCTTTAAAAAGAGTCCAGTGATTATCGATATTTTCATTTTTTCTAAATTTTGTGAAACTTTCACGAGTTTCCACTTAATTTTTTCATTTTTCAACAGTTTGTATTGGGAAACCGGCTTGATCTTCAGTTTTACTATCAACTTTGCTATCAGAAGGTTGTGGTCTGGGTTTATATCCGCATTTGGGTAAGTTTTTGCCGAAGCGATAAAATTTCTAAATCGCTTATTAGTAATCAGTTTGGTTCCGTATTACATTTTCTGGGGAACCACATGACGCTTTCCAAGATTCTGTGTTTTAGAAGTTTGAAGAAGGTATATGCAACAATAAAGTTTTGTTTTCGGTAGAATTCTACTACTAAGCTTTCCCCTCCTTCATTACGCTTTCAAATCCATAGTTGCCGGTTATTTGACTATTGAATTCTCCAACTTTAACACTGAAATCACCCAAGACCGTATTTACTTTATCATTTTTCGTGTATTTCAGAGTTGCTCCTATCTTGGTGTAGAAGCTTTTAATCGCTTCTTCTTCACTATCAGCTTAGGTGCATAAATCTGGATCAGACTGACAAATACTGGAATACTGTTGAATTTCAGTAGAATAATTCTATTGAAAATTGAAACTACGTGTTTTACTACTTTTGCCAATTCCTTCTTTATTAAGAATGCTGCTATGCAACTGCAGCGTTTAGAATGAGAATTTGGTAATTCCGAATAATACATTACATGATTACCGCATTCAATTATACCAGTTGCAGGCTATCTCACTTCACTGATAACAAGAATATCAATTTTTAGTCCTGTTTTTTCCGTCGCATGATTCTTTAATTTCCCCGTTTCCAGCAAAGTTCTCACGTTCTAAGTTCCAATTGTGATTTCCTTTTTGACGATGGCTAATCGAGAGATTCTTAGCATCTATACCTCATTGAAGGGGCGACCGGAACTCAAAGCCGTTGTATTTTGTCTTGTCATGATAGTTTGCTAAAGACATACACAACGGTTGTTTCCCCTTGCCTTCCGCCGCTTTTCTGTTAGGGTTGACCCCCTTAGCCAAAAGCACCCAGTTTTAAGACTCCGGATACTCGCCTACTCGCTTCGGATTGATATTCAACTTGACTGGGGCACATTGTCATTGTTGATAGTCTACAGTTATTACACAGAAAAAGCTTAACGATATTTATGAGTAGAAACGCCCAATTAAAAACTTCCTTAAGTACTCATTAAATTGTTTCCAGAATTGTAATTTTAATTTGTTGATGCTGTATAAAAATTATCATATTACCTTAAATATATCACTCTAAAATGTATTTTTTTTTTTTTGTATCGAATAATTATTTTTTAATGTTTAGGGCGTTTTTATTAAATTTTTATAGTCATCTTGAAGTCGGTATTTTTTTTCTCAAAAAAAAACATTTTTATTTTCATTTAATAAATAAAGTATTAGTGTTATTTTTAAAATTAGGTTGCAAATACATACAGTATGAAAGATTGTAGAACTAAAAAATAATAATTTACTGAAGTTCGAAGAATATCTCGGTTTTAAAAATTTTAGTTGTACGGACAAATTTCAGAAGATAAGAAAAGAGAGGTTAAAAAGTATTTGCAAAATTTTACACACTGAAAGATATTTCACTTTTTTCCTCATATTTCATTTAGTACAGAAACTCTATGGGCTTAAATAATAGGTGCTAATGACTCAGAACATTTAAAAATTAAAATACGAAAACATTCATTACTTTCTTCTCATATGAACGATTCGTGTAATTTAGTTACAATTGATATAGTAAATTTTAGGTCACAGTGAGACAGTGTTTTTAGCAAAGATTCAAACACGTACAATGAAAATGTTCGTAATAACAGATATATACTAAATATTGTATATTGTTTATGAAACTTTTGAACGGTACATTTTTAAAGAAATAAAATTGACCTTGTTTAAAATACCATCCAACCGCCACTGGCGGTAAATACTATTTTATTATAAACTTTTTGAAATGTAAAGTTATAATTATCCTGCACACCGAATTTAGAATTTTACAATATATTTATATTTCCGAGTATAATGAATTGAAAAAAATTTACTTTTTTAAACAAAAGCTATAGACATAAATGTGTTATACGTTTGCGCTTGAAAAATTACGTTATTTATTTCCAGTTCATTCATTCGATAGATATTAATGTCGACAGGGCCGGATCTAACGGGGGCTATAGCCCCGGGCCCCAGCCTCCGGGATAATCCCGCACTTTTGAACAGAAAAAAATTTAATCTTCCACGTGCAAAATTTATGTTTTTTCCCCCAAAATACTCAATACTGTAAAAATGCAAGATTTTAAATTTGCGTTTTTTATCCTAAAAAGAATTCAGTTAATTTTTATATGGAAAAAAAAGTAATACATGAATTTATTAATAAAATTATATACTTTTTCTCTATAAAACTTTCTTTTTCTCCCGATATGCTACATAAAAATGAATATTTGTAGAAACTTTTTACGATAAATCTAATTTAATGTGTTGAAAAAAATGAATGAGTCCTTTAACATGCGTATTGAATAATAAATAAACATTCGACAAATCGATTAATAACAATTCTCTATTTAAATATTGATAGCCATGAAATCGTTGTAAATTTTTCTTATTTTATTTTTTACTTTTATTGAAAATTAATACGTTTTATTTTGAACTGTATAAAAATCATTTAAAACAAAAACGAGTTTTAATCGATTGCTGGTTTTATAAATATTTTGAAAAATTTAGTAACTCATACTGCGTTTCATTCACTTTTTTCTGATCACATAAACAATTACGAAATTTTAAACATACCTGTTTAATTTGTATAAAGAAAAGAACATGATCAGAAACATCGCATGAGTGTATCAAAATTAGATTGAAAACCGCTGAAGCAACAATACTGGCGCCGCCGCTGTAGATAAAGCATTATAAATAAAGTTTTTATTTTTATTAAAAATCCGACTATTTTTTTACTACCCAAAATATTTAATTTATATATATATATATATTTTTTTTTGTAGAAAAATAAAAAATTACAAAATTACAAATATTAACATAATATATTTATATACAGGGTGTCCCGTGGCAGATTTAGGACTTGTTAATGAAATAAATCAGTTATACGCAAAAAATAATTATGTATTTTTAATCAAAATAAACTTTAAATATGCGAATTTTATTTTTTTTAAATAATCCCGTCGAAATATTTTCCGTCGCGGAGTACACACCCTCATGGAATCTCTCGGCGTTATTTAGAGCGACGCTTTGCATTAATGACTGCGGAATATCATTTATTTCTCGCACGATATTTTCTTTTAATTCCGATATATCCGTGTTGGGTTGCTATCGTACACTTCTGCCTTAAGATACCCCCCGAGAAAAAAGACCATAGGGGTGAGATCTGGGTGGCCACAAAATGTTCCCGTATCGACTGATCAATTTTTTGAGGAATTGTTCGCAGAGGAGGCTCACGGTGGTTCTCACTATATGAGGTGTAGCGCCATCCTGTTGGAACCACATATGCGAACTGTAGGATGGATGTTCTTACAGTCGCGGTATGAAATAAATATTCCTTTATCACGCGACGATAAGAATCACCATCGACAGTCACAGCTGCTCCATTAGAATCTTCAAAGAAAAATGGTCTGACTATTCCATTCGTGTACAGAGCAGCCTAAACGGTTACTTTCAGACTGTGCGGCGCTAGTTATTATACAAGAAATTATCACTCTCAAACGCAAACCGATATGCGCGCATCGGCAAATTTTACTGTTTAAAAACATCTCAGCGGAGAGTTTTTACTACGACTTGAACGCTATGTGGTATCAATTAATCAACCGGTCGACCATATCAATATCTAGCGTAAATATTTTTATTTAGTTCTAATTTATTTTATTCCGAACACGACGCGAAACGTCAAAAACGAAACCGGTTTTCTATTGGCTGCTTTGGCCGCAGTTAATAACCAATCACGCGGCAGAGCGCCCTAGCAGCTGCTATATATTGAGACGGATTCGCCCGAATTATGTCGAGACGTGAGAAATGTTTTTCCAAGAAACCGAGAATTCGGACGCAGGATACTCTCCGACCCGTGTAAATTAAGAACATTCTAGAAAATTCGGTGGCGTGATGTCATTTTTTATAATATTGGTTATTATTAGGCAAAATGACCGTTATTCGGCGATCAGTCTGCTACTCATAGCTGTTGCGACGGCATCTCTGCTACTCAGCTCCGTGGAGCTATCACATTGTTTTTTTTCATTGCAACTCATTTAGTTGCTTCGCACGTTTTGCTGTCATTTTTTTTGTTAAAATTTTATTAATTAATTAATTTTTATCTAAAGTTTCGTAGTAATTCTGGAAATAAACGGTTTTTCTTTCTTTTCAACAATTTGTTTTTTCATTATTGGACACATATCTCGTGACATTTCCGCTGCGGAGGCATCGTATTTTTTCTTTTTTTTTTTTTTTAAAGTCCTAAAAGTTCTGCTCGGCTGAGTTTACCGATCGCGACACGACGTAGATTGTCGTTGACGCCCGATAACTCATAATAAATTTCGATTTTTTTATTTTATTATTTTACTTTATTGTTTTTTTTAAATTTTAATCATCGGAAAAATCAGTTCTTATCAAGTGGCTCCCGGAACAGGGACTTGAGGAATACTGGTCATTCTCAAATGGCGTCTGAAATCAGGGACAGAATGAGTCTTTCTAAATATACACCCGGATTCAATGCATTGGCATTTTCAATTTTGAACGCATCAGTCACGTTTCCAGAACGACACCGGTCGGCGGTTTTCCAGCGCTCCAGTTTCTGTTTGGGCAGCATAAGAGTGCTGCAGATCAACAGTTTTTTTCAGAGCTACGCGCCACTAAGGTACGCACCCACGTTCGTGGTGATCAGTGTTGTTTTCAACAGCCTGATCATTGCTTCGATTTTACAAATTGATTCTTCCAGCCAGTCATTTGGTTTCCAGTTCTTGTTGGGCAGCATCATCGCTGCAGATTCGTGTTCGGTTCCAGTCATCATCGCGGCAACCTGAGCGTCTGGTTCCAGTTCCTATTGAGCAGCATCATCGCTGCAGATTCTTGGCCATTTCCAGTCATTCGTTTGGTTTCCGATTTCTGTTGGGCAGCTTTGTCGCTGCAGATTCATCTTCGTAATTTCCATTTGTACCAAATATAATTCTTTTTATTTCCAAGTCGTCAATTATTTGACGTGGTCCTCCGGAATCACTCTTTGTCTTGGTCATCCAGACCGGATTTCCGTAGCAGCAATCCGCCAGTTCTGGATCGAGTCTCGAACAATCCTTTTAGTATCTAATATCGGTAGTTTTGTCTATTGACGAATCCATTTAAATGGCAATGTGCTTCGTCGCCGAACCAAATCGTATTAACATTTTGGAATCGGCCTAACATGTTTTCACAGAACTTCTTCCGCACTATGCAGTCATTTGGTTTAAGATTCTGCACCAATTGGATCTTGAAGAAGTGAATTGTTGGACATCAGCGTTTAAAATTCAGTGTAACGCCGTTTTCGACAAAGCCAAAGCCGACGCCCTCTTGCGCGCGGACTGGGGCAGATTTTTTTGTACGCTGCTTTCAACGCGTTTGATGTTTTCTTAAATCCTTGATGTTCAACTGGGGCTTGGCCGTGAATTATTTACGGTTGAACCTATAGTACGGAACTTCTGCACCCATGTTTTAATTGAATTTTCACTAGGTGCGTCACATAAACGATGAATATTGAAATATGCACCAAATTGTCAGCATGCAACAGCATACGAATCATTGGTTTTAAAGTACGCTTCTAACGTGAACGCGTAATGTTCACCGGTTCACTCTAGTGATGGGCGACCTTGAAATGTTTCATTCGAAATATTCGATTGTTCGATGACATCAAAACCTTTCGATTGTTCCGTAGATGCATTCGAAATGAGAAGAATCTAGTTGATGTTTAGTAAATATTTCATTCGTTTCTGTTCGGATGGTTCTGCTTTTTATTCGAATAGTTCATTCGTATTTTGTACTTTATCAGAAATTCACATTTAACTTCAGTTTTTATATATACCTATTGAATAGACGTTCATAAATATGTTAATTACAATAAATTTTGTTTTTATTCATAGAACATTTTAAAATATAATTTAGAATTATAAAATATAATTGGAGTAAATAGGATTTCATTCTATTTCTAATTTCTAGTCTTTAAGAAAGTCGATATGAACTTTTCGAATGAAACGAAACAATCAATCTACGTTACGAATGATTATTTCGAATGAAAATCATTCGATTGTTTCGATCGTAAAAACATTTCGCAATTGCACATCACTGGTCCACTACGACGACATCGCTACTAGGCAATCCGCACGAATGTCGCGTCTAACAACACCCCTCTCCCATTCCGCCGCGCAATAATTTTACAGCTATTTCAATTTCAACTCCTAAATCTGCCATGGGATACCTTATACAAAATTCTTTATTTGTGGTTCAATTTATAATGGTATTTAATTTCTTAGGGTAAGAATGTTGATTTTTTAAAGAGAGCATAATTTTAATTTTATTAGTCATTCATAAGTACGCAGGAGAGTTTTTCTTTCTTGCTTGTTCGTTTACACTTGTATGATAATGATGAATTTTTCACCATTTTTCTTCGAAGGGGTCTCCTCTTTCAAGATTAGTCCCGGGCCCCGTAAATCCTTAATCCACCCCTGGGTGTGGAATTCGGGCCGATGGATTTCGAATAAATTTGGTTCTAGTGTTTTTTGAGTAATTTAGGAACATCTAAAAAACAAAAAGGTAATTTTAATAATTTTGTAAAAACTGATCACGCGAAGTTAAACGTTAACAAGATGTCAGTCGATGCATCTTAACGACTATAAACGATCCAATGTTAAAATAAAAATGGAAGAACAGATTTTAATTTTTTTTTTTTTTTTTCAAAAAAAAAACCCTCTTCAAAAAATAATTTTATAGGCTGAATCCTAGCGCACGCAGAATTTTGTGACAAATATTTATCTAATCAGAAAATTATTGTTGTAGCTTTTACCAGCCATAGTACATTCAACTTGTGTGTGAATTTAAATTAATAAATGAAATTACCATAACCGATAACAAACGTATTTAATTATTATATAAATTTTATAAATATCGCAATAATTTTATATTAAAAATGGTTGATAAATCACGTAATTAAAATGAAAATTCGACTAAATATGTATTTCTTTTTCTTTCTTAAAAATAATAAAAATAAAAAAATTCTATGTACAACCGCGCAATCAGATCTTCAGGACTGAATTTTGGAACTGGTCATCATGGTTGGCATCTCTGGGTCAATTGTTTTCTGTTCAGCCTTCAACTGAAGCCGATAACCATTTATAACACTAATGCAATAGAAAATACAACCTAAAATATTTTAAAATAAATTAATCTATTGTTTTTGGACATAATAAGTCAATGTTTCTCATCAGTATACACAAATTTTCTTATTTACTTTTTTTTTTACTCTCATTTTCTTCGACTTTTAGGATTCTGTATACATACAGGGTGCGGTAGCATAACTTCCTTTTTTAAAATGTGCCACTTTTTTTCTACTAAATTTAAAAGTGTTATGGGAGAGGTTGAGTATGTTCAATCTATCAGCGGAATCAACAGTGTTCCAAAACGTGTCCTTCTCGGCATCAACGGCAGCCACATAATGGATGAAGCGGGCGTTGCCAAAGCGTTTGCCAGCTACTTCGCCGCAGCACGGTCGTCAGAAAAGTAATCCACCCGCGCCGTTCGCAGCACGAAACACCATGCAGAGCAACAGCCAGTGCACTTCCCGCTCGAATCCAACGAATCATACAACAGTAACTTTACTATCTCAGAGTTAAATTTCTAGCTCAACTACCACACATCCAACACTGTTTCTGGCCCCACTCGTACATGCTAAAGTATCTCCCAATTTCCGGTAAACAATTTCTCCTACATATATTCAAGCAAATCTGGAATTCCGGAAACATTCCAACACAATGGAAGTCGGCCAATATCATCCCAATATTAAAGGAAAACAACGATCCTACACTGTCCTATCTCATTGCTTAGTGTCATTTCCAAAACGTTGGAGAAGATGGTTAATAGGCGCCTCTTGTTTTTCCTAGAACAAAAAAAGTCTTCTATCTCCTAACCAAGCCGGCGGGCGAGAGGCAAGATCGACAGTTAGCCAGAGCTACTTAGCCCGCAAAGGCTGATTCTATCGGCGTTTCATTGCCAACAGCACCTCTACGCAGTATTCTGAAATTTAGAGAAATCATTTGATCGCTTATGGCGTCATGGCTTACTACTAAAAATGCAAACGGCGAGATTCGCCGGAAAAATGTGTAAATACCTACACAGCTTCTTAGACAATAGAACGATCCAAGTTACGACTGGTTTGTCAACGTCTGAACTGATGCTGTTGGAAAATGGCCTACCACAAGGCTCTGCTTTAAGCGCAACCTTATTCATATATTATATCAACGACATAACTGACTGCCTTGCTGCCCCTATAACGTTCCGGCTCTACGTGGATGATTTAAATATCTCCTTATCATCCAACCATCCTGTAAACACTCAAAATATCCTTCAAAAATCCATAGAAAATCTACAGAAGTGGTCCAATGATAACGGTCTGACTTTTTCCTCAACAAAAACAATATGTGTTGATTTTCACAGGGGACGGTATTAAGAAATGAATAATTCAGTAATCAGATGATTTAGTATGATTGTAATCTATACTATTGTGTTCTAGTTAAATGAAGTAAATAAAATAGAACGATAACAACGCAATCACATATTTTAATTTAAAAAACATAAAAACACCGGCTAGTTTCGGATACTACAATTCATCTTCATGGTGTGTATGATTTAAAACAATATACCAGGCGGGAAAACACATTCATGGTGTAACGAAAAAAGGAAGGTGAAAATGTTTTAAGAATTAGTTTTAACAGCAACTGCTCAGATTAGAATAGGATTAAATTAACGGTAGGTGATATAATTGCCAGAATAGAACGTTTAAAAGCATATCAAGAATTAAAAAATAGAAATAATAGATCGAGAAATAGTAAAAAAAATAGTTTATCTAATTAATTTACATAAACGAAAATGTGACTGTCCATAATGAAAAATTATTCCACAACGAAAAAAAAAGAGCAAAGGAACTAAATTATAATTACTTATAATTTCAAAGTGGTCATGTTTATGTAACAAATTAGGAAGGGCAGAAATAGACTAGAATTAATAATAGTGATATGATACCAGATAATTATATATACTCGTATATACTTGTATATACATATAAATTTTTTTAAAGACAAATAGTATTATACATTTATGAAATAAGTGTATAAAGGGACAAAGAGGATTGTGTGTAAATCGTAGATTAAGTACAATATTATTAGTGCTAACAATAATAGTTACAATAAAAATTATATGCAGTAAGTCTCTTATAATTAATTAAAGGTAGTAGTCAGTCTGACAACAACATAGTTCCGACCATAATCGGATAATTATTACGATGATCAGGGCCGTATCTAGACGAAAATTTCCGGGGGGGGGGGGGGGGTAAGAAGATATTTTTATAATTTTTCATATATATGTATAAATGTGTGTGTGTGTGTGTGTGTTATCATGAAATATATTTATTTATAAATGGTGCACTAAAGCTTTGTAGTCAATTATCGCATATGCAATATTTGAACACTACAATAAAAACAAATAAAATATAGTCGTTTCCATAGAATTCATACAAATTTTCATTTTCTTTTCTTTTGTCAGAAATAGAAAAGAAATAAATTTATTCTGAATTTCGGTCCATTTAATTCAAGCATTTATGATTACGGGGGGGGGGGTGAACCCGGACCAACCCTAGATACGGCCCTGACGATGATAATCTTTATTATTATTATTGTTATTATTAAATTTATAATTCATACAAACAATAGATATTAAATATTTATAAAATAATGATAAAATGGGAAAACACAAATAAAGTTCCTTTAGTAAAAAAAAAAAATACATAATAATACAATAGAAATACCTACTCCATCTTAATACAATATGAAGTCGCATCTAAATACTGAATTAAATTGTAATGATTTGACATTAACCTATTTTTACTTAAATTTTTATTTTTGAATCACTTTTTTATATTTAGAATGTCGCGGTTTACATTGAGCATCGCTTAATAACTGAACCGTCGCTCTTCTTGGTAAATCCATTTTTAAATTAATATTTAATTAAAAACTGATGGATGGCTACTGTAACTGTGTCTTAATTTAATTCGATGTAAATGATATATCCATTATTATACTATTGTGATCCAGAATTTTTGTTTCGTACGCAAGTGACAATTTACATGAACATTCATGATTAAGATACACAAGACTGGCCGCAACCATAATTGCGGCTCCATAGTGTAAACCAGTCAGGGATGTGGTGACTTTCTAAACGTTGAAAAAGTAATGATCGGATTTCAAAGCAGAGATGGAGTTATTTTTTCGAGAAGTGCCAGTTTACAGTAATTTTTTTCATAAACTCCCATCAAGCAATGGCAGTTACAGTACCGCGTGTCCAAAAATCGCACGTGTGCACCTTTCGACTATGGTATTTTTTTGATTGTTTTTGTTTCATTATTTAGCCAGTCGATTTTTGTTGCAATTATTTTTTTTCCCATGCCGTATCATTTTTAGGCGAAATGGAAAGTTCCCATCGAAATGTTATTTCGAGAAATTTATGGGATGCATTTTTATTAAACTCAAAGTGGATTAAGTTTGCTGATGGGTGAAAGTTGTTTAAATTCCCATAAAAAACAGAACTTCCGTGTAATTTGTATGATCTTCTTATTACGTAATATCGCAGACACTAAATATTTAAATAACAATCCGGTTCGTCGTTTATTTCTCGAATGCATTACAAACATTTTTAACTATCCAAAACAAGCGAAGAAATAATTTCGCCTAATAACTCTGTACTTAATATAATACGAAATTTATAAATAACGTTAACTCACCTATATATACGATAATATTGAGAGCATATATCAAAGCGGTAGACTTGTATGAGAATGCAACAAGAGCAAGCGACATCAGTCCGTACAAAATATCTGTCATCCAAACAGCAACAAAATAACCTAAATAACTTGATTTATTCTGAAAAATGTAAGCAATTTTGTCGATGAATAAAAAAATAATTCTTATATTTAAAATTTTTGAAATAATTTTTAACAAAAAAAAATAAAAAAAAAAGTGACCCCACTGTCTGGATCCTCAATTAACTGTAACCTAATGACAGATTTTTAATAAATAGTACACAGCCTCCACATATATAGATTTACATAAAACAGCAAAGTGTAAAAAATTAATATACGTTTACGCAGTATCAGGAACAGGCCCGCCATGAGAGGAGGCAACTCTGGGATAAAGTGCCTCAGGCCCCAAATAAGAGAGGACCCCAAAAACCTAAAAAGTTAAAATCCCCTTATCCCTACGTTTTTAGTCAGAAACCCAAATGTAAATACATTGTTTATCTAGTCATCTATTTATCATATTTAAATAAAAAACGTGACAATTTTAATTAATTTTTATATATTTAAAATTTTATTTTTCTTGATTTAATTTCTGCAAATTCGTCAATTGCGCATCATCATTATCTATATTTTTTGCCTATTTTCATTCTGTTGATAACATCGTACAGTGATTCAAATGGGACTGACCCATACAGGACCTTAAAATATTTTTTATGATTTTTAATTTACTAAAGCCTCGTTCACCAGTAGCGACAGTGATAGGTATAACAATAAAAAGACGTAAGCATATATATATATTTGGGGAAAAATTAATTGAAGACCTTTTTCGTAGATCAGATTAAGGTTCCTACCCACTTTCAATGAATTCTGTATTTTAAACATCAGTTGTAATTCTTTCATTAAGTTGTCCTTGATCTTGTCGACAGCGATCTAATAAAGGCTGTAGGGATTCAGACTGATTTTGCTCTGATAATTTCACAAAATTTTCTAAATCTAAAATAGGCATAAAAAGACGACGCAGAGAATTTTTATGCTGCTAACTAACTCCATCGAATCAGATAAAAATCGTAGGCATAAAAATGTCTACTCAAAATTTCTGCTCAGGTGAATTTAAATGATCAGATGATACCTTGTCGTGAAATTTCTTTTGTCGTCGTACCCTAAATGTTTTTTTTAAACTCGACAGGAATTTTCATGTTGATTATCTTTAATTTTGCTTCATTAAGAATATTATCGCAAGAGTCACGAATATTTTTTATCGCATTAAATAAATCTTTTATTCGATCACTAGCTTCTCGAAACGTAAGTTTCGGACTTTGAATAATTTTGTTTCGATCATCAATTGCTTTTAAAATTTTATGCCAAACTTCAGTTAATAAAATAAATTCGAACGATTGAAAATAATCAGTCAATCCAGAAACTTCAGCTGGTATTTCGAATGATAAATTTAACTCTACAGTTTTAAAAAGAGATTCTATAATCAATTGAGAATTTATGTAGTAATGGCTCTACAACTTCGATTCTAGCACTCCATCTTGTAGTCGATATTGAATGAAGAGGTACTTTGGCTGTTTCTTTCAATATTTTCCATGTTGCAAGACTGGATGAAAATATGTTGTATAGTTTTTGTAAACATCCAAAATAAAATTAAACTTTCGTGCTCGTTTTCTTTGCATGAACTCCACATAAATTTAATGAATGAGCCATACAAGAATGAAAAAAAGCAGATTGATTTTCTTTTAAAATTCAATTTGTCGATCCTTTGTATTTTCCTCTAACGTTTAAAGTATTATCATAGCTTTGGCCTCTAAGATTTTGAAAACTAATTTTATGTGCTTTTTGAAAATTTCTAAAATCACGTTAAATATATCTTCTCCTGTTTTCTTTTCACAATCTACTGATTCCAAAAATCCTCTTCGTGGGTTTCCCATTTATTGTCATTTTCAAGAACCTATTTAATTACTATAATAATTTGCTCAGTGTGCGATGTATCAGGTGTTCCATCAACAATTATGCTAAAGTAATGAGCTTTTTTGATGTCAAATAAAACTGTTTCCGAAACTTTATTAGCGCAAACTTCTAAAAATTAATTTCGGGTTTTCCAAAATATGTAATGTGTAATTTGTTTTTCCAGCTTCTTGACTTTCTGACTCAGAATCCAAGTGAACTTTAAAATCAGAATCATATTTACTAATAAACTTCACCGTTGATAAACTACAATTTTCGTGTTCAACAGTAGGTACATTCTTCGCCTCGAAACAGTAAATTATTCTCAGCTAAGAGAAAAGTGTACCATCAATCAAGCTAGGTAAAGTTTTTCGCCGTGTTTCTTTTTCCTCCCGATTAGTATGGTGCTCAAGAGTTTTTACCTGATACAGGTACAAGATTATTCTTTCGATCTTTCTACAAAAGATAATTATTAATGTGCTGCTGCTGCGAGTTACTTTCGTGGCTTGGAACTTTTTCGCAGAGTTTTCTCCAATTATCGTTATAACCGCTACCTTCCATAACAAACTTAGATGTACTTGATTTTGCATCAACTGAACGAAATAACGAGCACGGAAAACAAAACAGTCCAGCCATGGAGTAACTCCAAACAAACCAATCTCAAATAACTTTTTCCCTATTTTGTAATTGTATATTTAAAATTTCTGTTGGAAACTTGCGATTTGATGAGTCTCTAGGAAAGTTTGATGGATAGTTCGGAGGATCTTTTAAAATAATTAAGTCTCGTTCTATATTTCCATGTGCCAGGATCATTATGTATTCTATGCGTTTCTTTTAATAAATTATCTACATTTACATTTTCTATTGAATGATCATTTTTTTCCTTTTAAGTTGTATTTTTATCATTTTTTTTTTTCTAAACAATTTTCGATTGGTTGATTTGAAATATTACTTACTTCATTCTGATTACTATCGTTATTTATATTAGACATACCAAACTGATCTAAAGTAGTTCTTCGACCTCTTGAATCTTCTACGTCTTTTAACTTTTTAATTTTTCTTTTTTCTGACCCGCTTAAGTAACTTCGCTTCATTTTTAAATAATCGAAAAACTTTTTATTTTTACAGTAGTTAATTATATATAAAAATATTATTTAAGAACTATTTTTCACATTACATTTAATACGCAAAGTTACACAAAAGATCGCGTTTGAATATATTTTGTTTTGTCAGAGAACTCGCTAGATTACAGCGTCTTGTTAATGACAGTTAAAAATATCATACCTTTATACGCGTAAAGTTGATTGACCGGATTATCATAATCGAGACAACAAAAACAACGTTAACTCACATTCGTCTCTCAGGCCCACTTCACACCATACTTGCCATACACTTTATTTAATTATAGTACATTTGTATTATTTGATATAAAGTCTAAAATCTACAATGTAAAATTTGAATGGGGATTGATGGGAGTATTTTATTTTTTAATTTTTATTATTACTATTATTATTTATTTATTTGCAGAAGTACTGGGTTAGTGGGTTTTGATAAATATTTAATATTTTTTTAGTAAATATTTTTTTTAATTTTAAGAGGGCCCCAATCATATTTTTGCCCCAGGCCCCCAAGTTTATGTGGCGGGCCTGATCAGGAAGATAACTTTTTCCCAAGTACCGATAAATCGTGTATCAGAAATAAATAATTATTTAAATTTAAGAGTTTTTTTTTGAAAAAAACACGTTTTTAAAATGTACTAAAAAGTATAAAATAATTTGTCCTAGTCCTATTCAGATATATAACATCATACAGATTATGTTGTTGGGGGGGGGGGGGGTGTAGGAAGTACAATATGAAGAAGGAATACCAGTTCGCAGCAAATTGGAACAGAAATCAGATGAAAGAGATCAACACTCGAAGAACATATTATCAGCACCGTAAACATGCTCTTCATTTGGCTAGAGAGGACAAAATACAGATTGCCTTGAACATTTGTAATTATAAAATTTAATAACTATAAAACGTGGAGCGCATGCAATCGATAACTGGTGCATGAATAGTTTTTGTTTTTTTCTTTTTTTTTGTTTTTTTTTGGGGACGCCAACCAAGGGCAATGTGACCCATCATCAAAGAATTACGAAAACAGGATTAAATTTTGATGTATAAAAAAATAGAGGAAATGAACTCCGCTAAGATTGGAACAACATCTGATGAAGGAAAGGAAAGCATGTAGGAAGCACAAAAAGGAGTAGGTAGTTTTAGGTGGAGAAGCTTAGTGTAGTGGAGGGAACGCTCCTGTACAAGAAGAGAGCATACAAAAAGGATATGATTTACATCACAAACACAGTCATGATCCGACGGATGAAAATTACAATACGGGGAAGAAACAATAGAAAAACGAAAGAGAAACGAAGGAAGACAATTATGGTTGAGACGAAGACGTGTTATGGAGGAAATAACGGAACGACTGAAACCAGGAAAATCAGCAAACCAGGAACGTGATGAAGGAAGAGATTGCAAGAGTTTGTAAAAGGAATGAGGATTGGAAAAGGAGGTAATGTAGGTATCCGACCATGATTTGGGGTGTGCTTGTTTGGATGGAAAGAGAATATTATTGGCAGGAAATTTATTGACAAATTTGTCGTTATAGGAAGCAGAGCGAGCAAACGAGTCAACTAGGTTGTTGCCTACGATGCCGCTATGACTGGGAATCCAAAGAAGATCGATTTGAATGGAACGAACTAAGAAGAGATTTGCAATTAAGGAACGAATGGAAAGGATAATGTAGACGCATGAAGAGGATGGAAAAGGAGAGGATATAGCCTGCAAGACGCTCATGAAGTCAGAACAAATAAGGTATTTATTATTGTAGGAGGAAAGTGCAATGAAGAGAACTGCACGGAGTATTGTATACGATTCTGCAGTGAAAATGGAACAGAAGGAAGGAAGTTTATAAAGTTCGTAGTGTGGAAGGGAAGAAATAAGAAAGGAAGCTCCGACCTCATCATCGCTTTTGGAATCATCCGTAAAGAGGACAAACGAAAAAGGAAATAGAGACCTCAAAGCTCCGTTGTACTCGCTTAAAGCGATAGAAGGTGAATATTTAGTATGAGAAGGAAGGAAAAATAAATTAGGATATAAAAAATCTATAAAGCTGAATGTAAAGAACGGGAGTTTATGATACGTGTAGATAAATGACGAATAAGAAGCAAGGCGTCGAGAGACGTAAGAAAGAATAGGAATCTTCAGGGGAGAAAACCGCCAATTGGCCAGGATGTAGGAATAAGCAGAAACTAATTTAGAAGACTTAATAGGAAGATGTTTTATGAGGAAGCGTGCATGAATAGTTCACCTGAGTCGCTTATAATTGTTTTGTACTACACATGATACGAACTATTGTGTGATTTTTTCCAACGACAGCTATACACTCTTTACCAATGCACTCGTTCCGCGTTTTTTATTTTGTAAATCTTACAAGTTTTTTTGTAGCCATTAAATTTTATGATTACAAATTTTCAAGGCAATCTGTATGGTGTGCTATAAATCTGAACGGAAGTAGGAAAAATTATTTTACACTTTTAAGTCCATTTTAAAAACGTGTTTTTTTAAAAAGAGTTTTTAATTTAAATAATTATTTTCTGATTTTAAGTTTTATGTGTGTGCAATTTCGCATTTCGTCGACTACGATGACAGCCGCGACGCTCAGCGAAAGCGTGCAAGTGGCCCGCCGTCACAAACATTCCATTTAGAAAAATGACATAGCAGAAGCGCAAGCATTAAGACCGCGTCGGTGTGCCAAATACATTCACCAAATGCGCATGCGGGCCACTTACCGATACGCTCTTACTGATTGGCTTCCGTCTATCGTGAAGAGAGTTTAAAAGGCAAAGAGAGATAGAGAGAGAGAGAGAGAGAGAGAGAGAAAATACGTTCGTGCACACGCGTATGTAAAAGAGAAAGAGGGAGCGAAAACAACTGTTAAAGTAGAGGAGACCGTATTCGCGTATAAGAAGATCCGCACGAAACAGAATTAGAGAATAAACCTGCCTTAGTTAAACCCGTAATAGCGTCACTTTGATTAATATAAATATATTATTAGTAAATATTAATATATAAATATAATATTTATATAATAATAATTCATTGCAATCCAGTTTTAAGCTATGTTTAAAATTTCAACTCTATGACTCACCGGGAAGATATTTTTTTCTCTTATTCCCTGGGCTTGTCGACAACGGTCGATTACCCATCAACGTGTGCAAATAGTAACAATTAGGAGTCATAAAGAGTGGAATCTGATTAACAATAAAAACACTATACCAAGGATGGAGAGACAATGATAATCAGAGTCGTTAAATGCCAAACATATGCATCCTGAAAAAAGGGAAGGAATGACGACTGTGCTGAAGGGAAGAGCAGAAGGAGTTTTCTATCTAATACCATGGGCACATCTGCGACTGCAGAGCCCACTCTACTGACGGGCAAAGGAAACAGACTACAATTAAAGAAGAAGAAGAAAGACGGGATGTTTAAAAAGCAGTTAGAGCCATCAAGCGTCAAAGCTATGTAGAACACAGTAGACCGCTGTAGAAAGTGATCCGAAAGTTCAATGACTTTTCTCTATCGCTATAAAAAACAGAGTTTATAATTCTTTAATTATGAAAAATAATTACAGCAATAACTGCGACACTATTTAACATTATGGTCGCAAATACGACAATAAGCCGCAAACTGCGCATGTTTGTAACTATAACTGCAGCATCAGCGCATGTTCTTTGTTCAGAGACGAGTTTATCAGAAGTAACTGGATATGATAGGACAGGAATGCCAGAATGAAAACGAACTACTTGAGGGATTAGATATTAATGTGATAAAGTATAGAAGATAGGAATTTTTCTACAATTTGGATGATCAACGTTGATTGTAAAGAGAGAATAAAAGGGAGTTAGAATATCATGTGAGAGCGGCTCCAAGTATAGAGCTGCCCTTTCAGAAGACAGAGAGGAGCACTCAAAGAAAACATGATCAGAGTCACATACGACTGTATTATCGGCAGCGATGGTCCGTTCAGGAGCTAACTGCTCTTAAAGAACAGGATTTTAAAAAAGAGCTGGAGTTTCATGAGCAGTTGGCAAATAATTGTAGCAGTTCTCAGTTCCTAGCCCGTTTAATGTTACTGTTCAATGGGCAGAAAAAAACTGCAGCATATAGAAGCAGTGATGGCAGTAAGTCAGAACAAGTTATTTCTGTTTCAGTTTTAATGATTTTCGCTATAGTAGAACAAACGAAGAATATTGCACGGGAGCTTGAATCGGACATACCTCAATGGTAAATATTCATAGTAATGATGTGCCACTGCGACACCAGTGACGTTATGGTAATGTAAATGGAATTTGCTCGCTGATCTATGCATTTCGTGCGAGAACTCCGTGTCTGGCGCTAATATTTCGCTTTGACCATTCATTCAATTCATCGCTATTTTAGATCGGCAAACCGTTGCGATAGTTACGCAAAAATTTCAATATTAAATAATTTAAAATTGATTTTGCTAAAAAATAGAAATATCTAACTTGAAACCACAACGTTATTAGCAATAACTGGCAAGACACGCTGGTTCAAACTATTTTAAACAGATATCTCTATTCTCTATTAGGCATATACAAAAATTGTGATGCGATTTTTCGTATGTTATTGTAAAATGCAGTACTTATACCTATTTTTAATCAATGAGAGCTGAAACGGTGAGATGAGAACTATTACACTAAAGCTGCCGTACTATCTGTTCCGAGAGCTGTTTAAGAAACAGTTATTACGAAATCGAGAGTCAGGAGCTAAAAGAGCTGGAAACTGATAAGAAGAAGTGTTTTTTTGAAATGAACGGAAACAATAAGAACAACTTTTTGAAAAGAACTGCATTGGGGGGCATTCGAGTATTATGTAAACAGGCTTAAGAGGTGGCTGTGGGGTTAAATTTTTTCTTACTTTTGCTGACAAAGGGAGCGGGGGGCATATTATAAATCTTACTTAAGATAAAAAAAGAAGTTATAATAAAAAAAGTTTCCAAAATAACGTCTCACAAAAATCTGCAAATTATCATTTGAAAAATGTACATCAAAAGTAGGAATTTATAGGGTCAAAGAAGTTAGTCCAATGCGTATAGCTGCTCGACGTGCACTTAGAATTAACGTGCACAATAAAAGATGCAGATGGAAATGAAGACGCCGAATGGTTGAACGAAGATGATGTTAATAATACAACCGATTTAACGAATTTAAGTCTAAACTTCGAAGATGATCTACCAATTATTATTAATGACGTAGAATTTCGATACGGAGTCCTTGGACAATAAATAATTCTTAATTTTTTGATTTTCTTCAAATACTAATACTTGAAATTTAAAAATAATTTAGTCTTTTAAATTTAAATTTTGATATTTATTAAAAGTTTTGAAAAAATTCTTACGTCTTATTATTTGGTGAAGGGGGGTTCGTAATTTTCTTCTTTTGCTTATACAGGGGGGGGGGCGTAAAATTATTGAAAGTTTGCTTACGTAATACTTGAATGCCCCCTTGGTCATCACTAGTTATTGGGACACAGCGGACAAATAGGAGGGGACACAATGGAGAAACGATACAATGAAGGAGGAGGTCGACTGTGACCAGATCGGAGGCAACAGATAGCAGATTAAAATCGATTGTAAAATTCCGTGAATTAATAAATGTGCATGAATATAGGTATTTTTAGTTTTACCATGAGAAAATATTTAACAGCTTAGTTCACGGATTGTTTCAAAAGAGGCCTCGTTTCGTAAAAATTACATTGGCGAAACTGGGGGCAATTGCAACTCACTCCGAGAAATAATACTGCAAGCTGTTTTTTACTCATGTGAACACTAGTGCATGAATTGTTATATAGTCTATAACCATTACTCGTTTCTCGATTAAAACCAGCGGCGCAGTATGAAGAACGATTAAAAGAGTTTAAGATATGTTTGAAAAACAAGTTCAGTGGTAAAACGGAGGATTGAGGGCTTTCTAGGAATTCAAGTTTTCATTGTTATTATACAAGTTTATTATTAGTGCTTAAATATAATTTCAGCTAGATCAGATTTCCGCTGTAGTTTGAAAAACTGTTGTCGTTAATTACAACGACAAAAAAAAAAAAGATTAAACTACTAGAAGACGATTCTTACAGATGTAAAATAATGACGTTATTGAAAACAAATGCTTTTGATTACAAGAATTCATTTATTACCCTCAATATGCCGTACAAACACGTAATGGATGAACAAGCACCGGTAACCGCTAATATTATTTCAACCATAGACCAGGCACCTAAAAATCAATTTCAACAGATTAATAATTGAGAAATTCAAATCCGAAAAAATTAATAATTAAAAACTAAATAAAAAAGAACAAAATAAATATTATCTTTTCATAAATTTAAATGCTTACATTGTGTAATTTTTTCGATAAAATCAAAACAAAATTTGTACGGAGAAGTCTGCGATTTCGTTTTTCCAGAAATTGCTCGGTTTACTTTACTACAGATAACTCTATCCTTGTTGAAATATTTAATAAATTTTTACCTAATAATCGAAAAAAAAATACAATTTGAGTAACTGACAGAAAATTTTCTATTAAAAAGAAAGAACTAACGAATTGCAAAAAAGCAGCTTTTTCAAAACTATATCGACTCAAGATAATGGGGGATCTTCTTTTTGACATTCTTTAAAAAAAAAAAAAAGCCGTTGTAGGACTTATCGTTTAAATTTATTTTGTCCATTAAAATAAACAAACATTTAATTAATTAGTTAATATATTAAATGTTTTGCATATTTGTATGTCTATTTATTTTAATTTATTAAATGACACAAAAGTATATAGCGACGAAAATTATAACTTAACCAAGGATGCGTATAGACCTATTTTATTATTACTGTTATTTTCAAAGTGGTAAAATACAAATAAAAGTTTAAAAACGGATTTTAAATGTATTTTTGAATTTTTAATTTATTACGGAGCTGCACTTAGTAAACCTTTTTTCTACAATGAAGACAAATCAAATTTGGAAATTCTACTTCATGCTTCGTTACTACACTTAAAATTAGATATTCGTTTCAATTGTTTACATCATCATAACCATTATTACCTCCTAGTCGAAAAGCGTATGGTCCTCCAATTGCTATTAACTGAAACAAAAATTGTACACATTTATATTTTTCACAATTATAAAATTACACTAAATAAATCGATTACACCCATTGACGAATTATTTCTTATCCCGTAACTTAATAGCTTGCAAGAAGTTTTTTTTTAGGTTCAGCTATAATTTCTTTTTTTCTTTTTTAATTTCATATATCAGTTGAATTTTTATAATCGTTTATTAACAAACTGTTTTTAAAATGTTCTTCACTACATCTAATTCAACTGATGTACATTTTACAAAAATAAATTCGATTTTTCGGACCTGTCCACGAGGACACGCTCCCGACCACTACAAATGATAGTTCTTCTATAATACTTAGAGAAAGACTACTCCGGATCCTTTAAACTTTCCTGCTGTTCTATATTTACTGCTGAATCTGCTGCCATACTTCATGCAATTCTTTCTTTTCTCTTCCTTTTCTATCCTCTCGGATGAATTTCTTTCAATAGCTGACTCTGAAAGTGTCTTGCAGGCGATTTCTTCTCCCTTACCGTTGCCCTCTTTTGAATAACCTTTCGTTCTTCTTCTTTACAATATCTAATTTACGAATTATTCCTGTTCCGTTCGACCCAAATTGATTTATTGTGGATTCCTAGCAATACTGGAATTGCGGGTAATGAGGTGGCTGATTCATTGGCTCGCTCAGGAGCTTCCAACGGACATCCTCTTCATAAATTTCCTGCTCACAATATTAATCATATTTCCAAACAGTTCCGTATTACATTATGGAAGGATATTTATTTTTCCTTTTCTCCAATCCGAATAATTCCTTTTATCTTTCCGTCCAGTCCTTACCTTCTTTGACCAGATGGTTCACAAGTTTCCTTCTCTTTGTCGTCCCTTGATCACTGCCATATGTCGTCTTCGTTTCCGTCATACTTTTCTCCCTTCGTCACTTTTTCGTTTTTCCCTCGTCTCTTCTCCGCGGTGCCCTCTTCACCCAGAAGATTCTTTTTTTCTGTGTGATGTCAACTATGTCTTCTTCGAATGTTCCTTACTTTCTTCAGAACGTTCTCTCTTCTATTCTCAGCTTTTGGATCTTTTCCTACTCCATACAATGACTTTTATGTTCTCTCTTTTCCTTCTTTGTCAGTTGTTCCTAGCTTCTTTCATTCATTCAATCTCGCACCAGATTAAAATCTAATATGTTATGCTCCTTTTGAGCTATTTCTTAGATTCCTTGGTTGGTTGGGCTGTTGCTCTTCGTTAGCGTACCCATAAAAAAAAAAAAAAAAACCCTCAGTCCGTCGCGTATTAACACACTCGCTATACTAACAGAGCAGGCGGTTCTCCGTCTGGATGTAAACAGGTTAGAAAAAAATAACGGATGAACGTACAGTGATGAAACAAAAACGACATTACTGCTTCTTCTGAGAAGGGGAAGAATAACAGGAATAGGGCAATATGATTTTTTTTCGGTAATATTGAAATACGTGCCAAGTGTTTAATACATGCCCTGTGTATGCTAGTACACTACTTTGAGCAATACTCGCGCTTGGCAACGAAACTCGAACGGACTTCGTTCGTTGGACAGACTATTGTATATATTCTTTTTTGAAACGGATTACGGGTATTAATTAGATTTGATAAATTTTGCGGTATAAAATCATTGCGATTTATTATTGTTATGACGATGTCACTTAATAAACACGTCGTTTTCAACAAAAACATACTTGCCATTTGCATGGCGAGATCTATTACAACTTCCTTAACTGGTAAATAGCGAATTTTTGTAACAGATTTTCCTGACGCTTTCTTCATGCTACCTCAGGTGCAACAATGACATTGTCAATAATATATAAATTAGCCTACGAAAGACATTAATGCAGACAAAAACAAAAAGAAAAATTAGAAAACTCAGAAACTAAATGTAAAAACAATCATAAATTGGCGAAATAAAAAACACTAAAACAAAAAAAAAGTTATAAAAATGAAAATATTTTCTTTAAACATGCTCATGAAAAAAGGCGTTAGGTTCATAATTACTATAACCGTTCTAATATAAGAATGCGTTGTGCAAAAAGAACAAAATTTTGATTCGGCCATTTCAAGAAAAGCTTTTTGCTTAAATCCTTTTCTTCACATTTTATACATTCAACCAGTAATGCAGAATAAAATAATTTCATGTAATAAAGTCGATAGCAAACTGTTCGGTTGAATGGACAAACTGCCTATAGGACCTACAGTAATGAATAGATCATAATTATTAGAGAAAAAAATAAATCTAGAAAATTTAAAATTATTATAGTCTCTGTCCTTATTCAGTGTGATTTATATTTTATTGAAAGAAGTTTACTCTGGATGGTTTATTTTTTTATTCTTAAAAAACCTTTCTAAAAAAAGCATTGTTAACACCAAAACTTACTCCTATTTCCAAAAAAAAATTTAAGTGTCGCTTGCAACCCTTGGAACATGTGAAAACATACATATAAGTCTAGCATCTGTTTTTTTCATTGGCCCATCAATATGACAGTCTTACGTGATGGCACGAATGGAGCTTCAAATCGGCACTGTTCATTTTTGTTTGGTGTAATTTTTTTATAACGTGTAACACCGTGTGTGTGTGTGTGTGTGTGTGTGCATTTCGAGTGTGATATTATTAGAAACTCCATTTGCTGAGATGGAAATTAAAGCGCCAATTAATTCACTTTATCATAGTCAGTATTAAGCGGATCTTGAAGAGCATTATCAAGATAAAGCAATATGTGTGTTTGAGGACTTCCTCGATGCTGAAATTTAATCCTTAAAAAATAGTCAAGAACGGAAAATTTACTGAAAGGACTAATTTTTTTTTGGATTTTAGTATATTTTGAGCATTACACAGACACGAGTTTCTAAAAAGTAAATTGCGCATGTTACACTGCATCTTCTACATCAGTGTAGTGCATCTAATCTAAAGTTTCACACCAACCAATTTCATTAGCACTAAGAGTCGAAAAGCGTCGTGGGCTTTTTGCCTGATAAAACAGATCTTTTTTATGTAACGACACCAACACCACACGGAATTGGGAATTAAGAAAAACCAGATTAGGTATATTCTGCCGACTTAATCTCTTTTTTCGAGTAATGTAATTATTTTTTCCATCATGTTTAAATGCTACCCCGTTAACGAATCGCGAACCCTAATTCGAAGAATTTTCATGGCTAAATATAGCAGATAGATTAGTTTTTTTTCCTAATTATGTTTCTATGGGAAATTAATAATATTTTAAGTTAAGCACTTTTATAAAACGCTCGAAAATGTTCACTTCCCAATCGAAAAACGTCGTATAAGATGTTTTCACATCAAAAAAAAAAAAAAAAAATCTCGGTGTTCCGTCTGTAAAATTATTTGAAAACAAGTTAAATAATTACTTTGTTCAGTTTTTCAAACATAATAATAAGCTACCTTCATTCTATCATCCACTCGATATATGATCAGGTTTATTATGTCTAGCCCCTATAAATCCTTCTCTAACAGAGCCTCCCTTATCAGTGTTTCTTGTTTCTTTAATAATTCCCATCTTTCGACTCTAAAAGAAATATAACATTAACATTCTAATCCAATTCATTTTCCTCATCATGAACCTTATGCGAAATCGTTTTATTCCGATTTCTTCTACTTATAAAACTACAAAAAGCATCTTCCGTGGCCTCCCGCAATCTATCAAAGTCCTATTCTTTTGTATAGCTTATCACTTTCCCTTAGTAGCTCATTGCTCTTTTTCGACGATATCATCTCGAGCCTTTTATGTGTAACGGCTATCGAAGAGTAGTTTATCAGCTTCTTTACTATATTAGAGCATTCTCTTTGTACAATTCACCTATCTACCTCACTACTTTTATATGTTCATAAATATATTTATAATTTATGCATCGGAGGTAATTTGAAAATCTTTTAATAATTTTGTATTGAATTGTAACAATCAATTCTTTATTGCTAGTTTTAATTTTGTTTGTTTGTTGTTTTACACTATGAATATGGATTTTAATATCCGAAATTAGTCGGTGATTTCATTTCGATTTATGAATTACATTGTACTTTTTATAGTTTCAGTTAGTGTATTTATTTCAGTTTAGTGTAAAACAATAGTCCGATAGCCTAGTTGTTAGAGTGCCTGACTTCCGTTACGGGGGTCACAGGTTCGATCCCGGGCGACGACAGAACTTATTACAAAGAATTAAATTATAATTCATCTGAAATTCCTTTTAAACGCGTATAAAGCCTATGCATAATCAACACAGTACCTTTCAGTTTTATTGATAATCTCTCAATGCGATCCATAATTTTCTTCTTCGAGAACCATAGCAGCTTTTAGTAAGCTATTACGGCTTTCGAGGCATCTATTACTCTCTCGTATATAATCGTTTATTTTTAACGCAAATAAGCGATCTTCCGTTTCTTTAAATTCCCCGCAAAAACTCCTACAAAAAAAATTTCTTGCTATATTGACAAAACACACATGTTATTAATGTATCAAAGGCTCCACAAAATCTCAAAACCAAATACCGCTTTCGGAGATTCTGTAAATAAAAATCGACCTCTGCACCATCGAAAAAATAAAATTTCCGCACAACCGTTATCGTCATCGAGCTATTATATTACAATATAACACATAGATACGCTGATCTAACAATTATTCATATACTAATGGTACAAAAATCGAAAAAAGTAACGCATCTTTAATTTTTAGTTCTTTCGTAATGTACATACTTGTTCTCTGTACCAGTAGCGAAATGATATAAAGTATGAGAGTTCAAATACCTAAGACGAGTGATATTGCTACAAAATAAAGAATTACGGACTCTCTTAAATCCCCGGACCTTATTTACAAACATACCGTTGTCATTACTTATAAAAATAATAAAGGACTTGGCAAACTTGCTCCGGAACAAACAACAAGGTGACATTTTTTCGGATTCCCCAATTACATCGACAGAATTGGCAATGAAAAGGCCGATCAAATACAAATTCCAAATGCTCGCAGACGTGACGCTTCTGCCATCGGTACTACGTTTCATCATGAACGACTCTACTTAATTAAATGACAGGACAAATAAAACACTACTACCAGCTGTTTAGAAAAAATAAACTTTTCAACAGAGACTTAATAGCGAACGAAGTAAATCTTTTGGAGTGAATTCAGAGTGCTTAGCAAAGGCGCACTTAGGATTTTTTTTTGGTCGGGGCTAGAATTTAGAAGATGAGTTAGGGTGTTGTGGTAACTCGGTACCTCGACTAAGTCTATTTCCGCGGTTTGTAAATTAAAATAAAAAAAAAATACAAAATTAACGAATATTATTTTTAAAAAAATTACAAAACTGACGAATTTTATTTAAAAAAAAAAAAAAATAATAGAAACGTAACATTATGTCTGTAATAAGCACAAATTAGATAAGTATACGAATTTTATTTTTAAAAAATTAGCTAAAAGTATATAACATTACACTTCTAATATAAGTAAAAAGTAAATATATGTATGTTTTTAAAAAAAAATTAAGTAAAACGAAATTAAGATTTCGAAGATTTTTTAATGGCCCCGTGGCACCCCCCTTGAGTGCGCCAATGGTGCTTAGTCTATTTCTCGTAGATAACACAATCTCGTCTTACGGATTACACGCGTTCAAATATATGACCTCACCTAAAAATTGTTCTTTCCGTCTCGAAAAAAGCACTCCGATAAGTATAATAACTACTACAGTTCGCTGGAATGCATCTTACATATTTTTTCAAATAACTCTCAGTCGGCAGCGGTTGTGTTGCACATTGTCAGAGTAAATATACTGGCGCTGTGTATGTGAAAAAATCGAATATTCCGCTTCCGTGAAATCGTAATAGCCGTGTAATAGTTAAATAGTGCACGAAAGTGAAAAAAGAAAAAGGGGAAAAAAAGTCGTTTAAAAATGAAAATAGTACCCTCTAATACATCAGGGCTCTTAAATTATTACCCTTCTAAACTTTACTAGCAAAATAAAATTTGTGAAATAAACGTTTTTTCTTATGTAAAAGTGTGAAAGAAATCAAATTCACAAACTTAAATAACAAAAATAATGATTGCTTCGAATATTACATATTCGTAATTAATCCCTTTATCGATTTTAAAGTAGCTGCAGGTGGAATAAAATAAGAATTTTCGAAAAAATAAAATAAAATAAAATAAAATAGAAAAAAAAAACCAATAAAAATAGAAAGTCCAAGTTGTTGCATGAATAATCAGCAGATGCTGCTGCGTTTATTATTTTTTGAACACTTACTAAACATAATAGCGAAACAATGACCGCTCCGCATTTCAACGATACTCTTCCGTAACAAAACTTCTCCACTTTAATATAAGCCAACATGATGAATGTGGTGATGTAACTGATTTAATGTTAAACGAACATTTCGATGTCATCGTCATTTGCTTTTTGCCGAATTGGCAACTCGGCGTTTATTATTCGTCAGACAGTGATATTATTAATATTATCATTTGCATTTAAAAATACATCACCAGTTCCGTAATATTCTCTTTTTATTTTAATTTTTGTTTATATCGCCTTAATCGGAATATAAATCCCATAAAGTGTTGCGAAAGATTAATTTTATCGCATCGCCCATACAATCTCATTCAAGCACCGATGATAACAATTTACCTTCACAACGTTGTAAGTCAACCGAGAAAACGTATTCCGCATTATTGATTATTTATTATCGGAGCCGCATTTATAACTGACTGAAAACATAATAAAATTTTACCATAATCAATTACAGATACCCGAGATAGAAAAAAACCCTCAAAAGACCTAGAAATAGAATTGAGCTCAACAATCAGTCTCGAATAAATAATACTAAACAAATACCGAGGAATATTATTCGAAAATATGCAAAATGAAAAAATTTAAAAAGTAGTTTTAATGCAACATTTTAAGCCTACACCGGTTTTTGTATACATTATTGTTAAAAACCATTCTAAACATGGAGGTAAACTTAACTACTATCAACTGAAGCCGATACTACTCGATCAGAGTACGGCACGAACGCAGTAACACTGTTGCACCACACTCGGTTTATCGTTATTGCAACCCCATGTTGGTGTTTTCCACTTCTATCGCCTGAAAAAAAATATACAACCACATCATCAGATGTGATCTTTCCGGTTCCAGTCCATCTTACTTCACTCAGGCCAAGTACATGAATCGTTAATCTGCGCATCTTAAGAATCACATTTTGTCGACGGGTTGAATTTTCGATGCCCGAAAAAAAAAAAAAAAAAAAAAAATCATATTTGCTAGCTTCCCAGGTTCATATAAGGTTCATACATTCCAAGTACCCATGTTAATCACATCTGCAACACAAGTTTCACTTCCGGGTATTCTCCGCACCCCTGCTACTGTATAGCGCCGGATAGCTTTGAACTTGGTCGGAACACGCAAATACTAACACTTATTTCAAACTACCACCTAGAAGGCTATACACGTGGAAATCGCCAAGTGATACACCAGTAACGATAGTTCGAAATCAAATCGACTACATAATAGTGAACACACGCTTTAGGAATATCACAGTATCAGTAAATACTATGTCCGGTGTTTTGTTTTTTTTTTTTTTTCGGGCACGTCAATTCCCTAAAGAATGAGATAAAGGATTCTTCGCCGGCTTTAAAAGATATTACGTACTCGACATTAAACAATTTAGGAAACAATGCGAGAAATCTGGTAGGTATAATTAATGAATTGATATTTAATTCAGTCATTCCTCCGCAATGGTCTCAGTTCATTATAATACCTATATTAAAACCTGGTAAATCTCCATCAGAGGCTACATTCCACAGATCGATTTCATTGACTTTTTGCATTAAGAGGGCATCTGAAACGGTCATTAATAACAGACTTATGTGGTGGGTTGAGAACTGAAAAATTCTTTCAGATGGTATAGTTGGCTTCGGGCCAGGTCTCGCAACGGCAGACTGTACTGTTCAGCTACTTAACGAAATTTATTCTTCCTGTTTACGGCCACCTTATTAGATGTTACGGAAGCGTTTGATAATGTACTTATTCCGGATATTGTATCAAAAATTAACAACTCTAAATATATCTGCAATCTTTTCTTTAACAGAAGCCTTCAATTTCTGAATCCGGTCAAAAAAGAATTAGTTTGCAGAATGACTTCTATTGGCTTGGCACCGGGTTCAATGCTAAGTCCTATTCTATTCCATATTTACGTTTATTCTAATTTTAATATTCAGTTATCACATAATTCACGGATTTTGTCTTACGTGGACAATAATTTTGTCATCCTTAACAAAAGTAGAAGAATAGCTGGATGCATAACACAAACGAACCAATCGTACAACTTATGTGGAAAATCTTTCCAAGAAATTAGATTAAAGCATGGGCGTCACCAACGGGGGGCCGGGGGGGCAGTTTTAATCAACTGGCCACGATAAGTATTCATAGACGTGTAATCATGGACAATTTGGAAGACTTTTATAATAAAGTAGTAGAACAATTTGCCAGAAACCCACAAAAATTATGTTTTAATTAAGATTTTATTCTTGTTTAATAAAATATTAAACCTTTATAAATTATAAATTTTATTTTTTCCTATAACTCATATCCTCTTTCAATCATCTTGCTCCCTCCCCTGGCTCATCGGTTGGCGACGCCCTTGGATTAAAGATACCCCTTCTAAGCTTACTTTTGCACTTTTACACTAAGATCATACAACCCGGAGGGTATGTGTATAAAAATAAACGATTATCCTATCCCTGCATCTATTTGTGTAAAATACCCGGGTTTGTAATTGGATTCTAGGGTTACCTAGGCTTATCATATACAGAAGCTTCGAAGCCAGATTTTGAAGACGTTCAACCAATTGAAGGCTATTAGCAGTGCGCCATAAGGGTCAGATCCTGAATACTGGCTTCATTATGCAGATCTTTAATTCTTTCCAACATTAACTATGGTTCATTGTTTTACAGCTCGGCGGCTAAATTCAATCTTAGAAAGCTGGACGTTTTACAAAACATCGGCCTAAGACTTATTACCAACAACGTTCGGTCTGCCCCAATATCCGGTCTTCAAGTTGAAAGTAAATCGCCCCACTACATCTAAGAAGGAACATATTGGAAGATCGGTTTTAATCACGGAACTGTAGAGAAAACTATCGAAGATTATAGTTGTGACATAATTTCTTATGACTGCATGAACGGTATGTGCAATAAATGTAAAAAATCCAACGCTTGATATTCAGTCAACTGATAATACAGATTCTGTGACCTATTTTCAATGGAAATCTGATATTGAAGAAAAAACGGTATAAGGCCAAAATAAGATATTCAAGATAACAAAAAAGGTTGCAATTTCAAGTACAATCAAAGAATTAAAAATATCTTTTGTTGAAGAGAGTTACCAGTTATGAAAAATCATCTATATGGCATTTATAGTTACAACAAACTGAAAAAAGAGTTGAAAGAAAATTTAACTGAACAAGAGGTAATGGATACAGATAGACTTTTCAGAAAACTACACAACTAAGTACGCAAATGAAATCCAGTCGACTATTTTGTAAAAAACCGATTATCTATTCATACAGGAGTGTATTATATATACGAAATGTTGATGGTTTGCGCTCGAGATCTTTTGCTATCGTGAGTGAAAATTTGGATCATCAAGCCCTTGCCATATGAACTCATATGAAGCCTATCCTACAAACAATATTTGAAAATAAAGATATTAACACACTTCATATCCACTCTGATGGTCCAACATCACAATGCCGCAACCAAACAAATGTACATACATCTTTGGCTACGAACATTAATAAATGAATTCAAACATATAACAAAAGCTACATGGACGTACAATGAACCTGGGCATGGCAAAAGACCCATGTATGGGATAGGCGGAGCTCTTAAAAAGATGTCAGACAGGCATGTGTTATTGGGAAGAAATATGAAAAGAGTCTTAGATTTTGTTAATTTATTTACGAAGTCTGCTACTTAGTAAAAGAGATCCATGATGATGACATTTCTACCGCAATAGACCTGATTCCAACACCTTCGGCAAGTGATCCCTCCTCCATTTTCTTATTAGCTGTGTGTTTTGTGAGTTCCGGTTTAGCTTTTCTAATCCATGCTAAGCCCGTGAAATAGAAAATTATCACCCTACACGACGTGGTTGTTTCGTTTCTTTTTCGTCGGTGGGACTAGCACCATATGAAGGTCGAGTAACTACTTACTAGAGAAGTTGACTCTAGTTACAACAACCTGTGCCCCTCGGGGCCCGACCTTAGCATTAAAATCTCGCGTTGATAGCGGGAGATTTTAATGCTAAGGTCGGATGATGCAATGTGAATGATGGGTTCTATGCAGTTGTGGGCTGTTGTGGACTAGGCATCCGCAACGGAAGAGGAGAAAACCTATTGCAATTTTGTGCAGAACAGGATTTAGTCGTGACGAACACGTTGTTTAAACAGCACAAAAGGAGGCTATACACATGGCAGGCACCTGACGGAGTTACAAGAAATCAGATAGATTACCTCCTAATTTATCGGCACTGGAAATCGTCAATACTTGGAGTTAAGACCTACCCAGGTGCAGATGTAGGATCTGATCACCAGCTATTATGTGCCAAATTTACGCTTCGGATAAGAACACGCAATGTCAGCCAGAAGATCCATAAACGAATTTACCTTACACGAATCAAGAATGTCAAAAAGTAGCTTCCGATGTAACTGCAGATAAGAATGTCATAAATAATGAAATAGGTAATGGAAACTACATAGCTGAGTGTAACTGGATAAAAAACACCATAATCAAAAGTAAAAAAGAAATAGCTGCACAAAAACCAAAACTAAAGAATAGGCATCAACTGTGAATAACTGATCGTACTTTGATCCTAACTGTCTCGCGGAAACAAACGAAATCATCTGTCAATGTGACGGAATATCGGTATCTAAATCGAAGAGTTCAGAAATCATGTCGAGAAGACCGTGCTGCGTTTATAGACGGAGTATGCCAAGAGATACAGAAATTTGATGATAAACGTGATATAAAAAACTTTTATGAAAAGATTAAGCAACTTTCCAGAGGTATTAAACCACAAAGGTGCGAAGTGAAAGATAAAGATGGTAATGTGGCGTGGGATAAAAAGAGAGTATTGAGACATTATGCGAAAAATTGTACTGCGAAGAAGGAAGAAATACAGATTTTTTCGTGACGGATGGCACCATATCCCAGAAAACGGAACCTGATATCCTAATAGAGGAAGTAAAAAAGTCAATCAAATCACTGAAAAATGGGAAATCACCAGGTTTGTCGTCGCGCGATAGCCTAGTTGCTAGAGCGCTTTACTTCCGTTATGGAGATCACGGGTTTGATCCCGAGCGACGACGAACTTATTACAAGAATTAAATAAAATAAATAATCGCTAATAAAAGACCATATGCGCGCTAGGGCAGTACACAGCAGACCCACACGGGACTGCACTTGTAGCGCGATAACAAGCGGCTACTATTAGTTCCGAATGTAGTCTTGCGTGTGTGTACATTCGCGTTGCATATAATAATTGCCTAGTACACTACGTATACCTGTATAGCTGAGATGTACGAATAAGTATTCGCCGACGCTCAGAAGCTGAGTATGGCACTATAAAGAAGAAGAAGAAGCGATAACATAGAAACAGAGATCTTGAAGAGGCTAGGGGATAACGCGATTATTACTATATGGAAACTTTGTAATTATGTATATATGGCGTATGGGAGAATGGCCGAAAGATTGGTGGAGGTCAGTACTGATACAAATCCATAAAAAAGGTGATACTAATAAATGCGCCAATTACCGTACGATTGCTATAATTTCACATCCAAGCAAGATACTGTTAAAAATCTTGAACGAGCGATCGAAGGTCTTTCTTAATAGACAAATACCGATGGAACAAGCTGGTTTCTCTGCTGGACGCGGAACACGAGAGCAAATTCTTAACGTACGAATGATAATTTAAAAAAATATCGTGAATATAACATCCCGGCGGTATTATGCTTTATTGACTATACAAAAGCTTTCGATTGTATAAGATGGAACTCCTTACTGCGCATCCTGGCAGAAATAGGCACACCTGGACATCTAAGGTATATATAATTACGATGTTATAATAAGTATGTATAAGTTTGTACCAAAATCGAATAAACGATAATAAGAGTGTCGGGCACTCACACAACGGGCATACTTGCCCAGTGAGACCCACAAACTTATTTTAAAATTTAAAAAAAAAAAAAAAATTACATCGGTGAAAAGTCTGTACGAAAACAATGAAATGGCTGGGAAGAATCGACAGCTTTCAAAGCAGAACGCGGCGTTCGACACGGAGATATCCTGTCGCTTCAACTCTTCAATATCTACGGCGAGTATATTATGAGGGAAGTTCTACACGAATGGAACGGTGGCATTTCTATCAGTGGCAGGAAGATCTCCAATTTGAGATACGCTGATGACACTACGCTATTGGCGACATCAGGCAAAGAAATGATGAAGTTAATTAAACGCGTCTAAGAAGCTAGCGAAAGACATGGCCTATTAGTCAATGTAAATAAAACCAAAATTATGGTGATAGACTGTAAATCCGTCCTTAACGACACCAACCCCCTGATAGATTTCGAAAAAGTACAGTCTTTCATCTATCTAGGGTCGCTGATTACTGCTGATGGTGGATGTTCAGCGGAAATAAAAAGACGAATTGCATTAGGTAAGGCTGCAATGACGCGGCTGAAAAGCCTAACCTGTAATAAAAAGCTGTCTGTAAACTTGCGGAAGAAACTAATAAAAACGCTGATTCTGCCAATTTTCTTGTATGCGGCCGAAACGTGGACGATTAAAGCAGTGGATAGACGCCGCATTGATGCGTTTAAAATGCGGATTTGGCGACGAATTATAGCGTGGACGGAAAGAAGAATAAATCTTTCAATACGGGCGGAGGTGGATGAACCGGAGGAATTGCATAGATTATGTGGAAGACGGGTCCATTGGCGCACTCAAGGGGGGTGCCACGGGGCCATTGCTCCCCCCAAAAAATCTTCGAAATTTTTTTCAAAATTAGTTTTGTAGCGTAAAGCGGAATAGTACAGAAAAAAGAAATGAATTCGATGAAGAAATATGAAATAATTTTGTTTTTCGCATATAGTAGTGATGGGTAAGTTCGTTATTTATACGGATCTGGAACTGAATCACAGGTTCGGGAACTGCATCCCGGATAGTATCCAACAGACCCAAACGGATCGGACATTTCACACTCGAAACTTACACTAGTTTGCGCTGTTTGTCAACACACCATACTGTTACTAGTGCTGGGTTAAATTACGTCATGTCAGTTGCTTAGAGAAGCCCGGAGCTGCCTGGATTGCGCATGCAGTAGTAAATTGCAACAGAGTGGAATGGAAAGTAAATAGAAAAAGAAAAATAAAGAGAGAAGGAAATTGCTAAATACCTGTGTACACAGAAAAAATGACGGGAACGTTTCATTCGAATTCCGATGTTTTCTCATTTTTTAGCTGATGAGGCACATTTCTGCTCAGATATTCATTCTCCATGAAACGCAGAAAAGGACAGACGGCTTATTCTTATCTGTCATACTCTTTAGCTTCTATCGCTTAACCGTGTGAACCAGGATATAACATTCATCAGTTCAATTTTGAATTTGTTACGTCGCAATTGCATCATCAACTCTTTTTCAGTTTGATCGGTTATGTGCTTATGTTACCTACAGCGAATTGTTTAATTTTTTTGTTTTTTTTCAAATGTGATATCAAAGCATGGACCGAAAAACTAAAGGTAAAGGCACCTTGGATCATTTTTTTCAATCGAAAAAAGCCAAAGCTAGTGATACCTGTAGTAGTGGTACATCTGTTGATAAACAATTACACTTAGATACGGATACTCAGGCCCAGCATCGAAATGATTTACAACATGAAACAGGTACAAAATATGCAGCGGGGGCTGTACATCAATGTCTTCGACAGAATCTATAGCAATAGCACCAGCACCAACTGTAAGTATTAATTCTATGGATATATCTCCGTTTGTAAAACGAAGTTTGACCGATCAAGAAAAGTTCGACGCTTTGACAAACGTATGGAAGTCTTCCATAGATTTTATATTTCCTTTTAAAAATGAGCAAAAGCAAAGACGCGAACGACGTGCTCAGTACACTTGGTTTTTGAAATACCGATGGTTGACGTACTCAAAAATCGAAGATAGCTGTTCCTGTTTGAATTGTGTACTATTTGCTCCGTCAGTAGTTGGCCACGCAGATACGCAAAAATCGAATTTTTTGGTAAAGGTTGGTTTCAATAATTGGAAAAAGGCTTTCGAAAGATTTAATTTTCACGAAAATCTCGACTATCATAAAACTGCTTGTTTACGCGCGAGTAATTTCAAAAATGTGATGATGGGAAAGTTGATTTCGATTGAAAAGGCAGTTGATACGGTTAAGAAAATTCAAGCTGAAGAAAATCGACGTAGAATCAAACCTATTATAGATACAATCATTCTATGTGGAAGACAGGGACTCCCATTGCGTGGCCATCGAGATTATGGAGATTTTGATTTAGAAAATCCGCCTAAAGAAAACGAAGGAAATTTTAAAGCGTTATTGAGGTCATGAATCAATGCTGGTGATGTCGTGTTGAAAAAACATTTCAAAAATTGCGGTGAAAATACAACGTATATATGTATGTAAGTTGGAATATTCAAATAGATGCATGTGATGAAATAATGAAACGAAAAATTGCGTTAGAAATCAGAGATGCGAAATTTTTTACCGTTTTAGCCGATGAGTCACAAGATATTACAACAACCGAACAATTCACGCTATGTTTTCGATATGTAAAGCACGTAGATAGTAAATACTCTATTTGCGAAAAAAAATTTTCCTTTAAAAAAATCGTGGTGCAAACCGGTAGAAATATGGCTGATGCGATTCTGTCAACTTTACACAAGTATAACATCGATCCTAATTATATTCGTGGCCAAGGATATGATGGAGCAGCTGCCATGAGTGGTAAGTTTAATGGCGTTCAAGCCATTATATCTGAAGAATATCCGACCGCGATTTACGTCCATTGCATGTCACATAGTCTGAATCTTGCGATTTCAGACGCCGTTGAAATTCTTTCAATTCGTAATTGCATCGCTGTGGTGGGAAAGATAGCCGTGTTTTTTGATACACCTAAACGTAAAGAAGTTTTGACTCGAAACATTGAAAAATTCTTCACCGATAGCGGGAACCAAAAATATCTAAAAGAACTATGTCCAACTAGATGGGTTGAGCGACACGACGCTATTTTAGTTTTCGTTCAGTTATTTCATCCAATTATTGTTTCCCTTGAACAGATCTCGAATTGGGATGATAGAGATTCCTCAAGTGCCGCCTATTATTTTTACAATTCTCTTCAACGATCGGAATTCATAATATCTCTACTTTGTGGTGAAAAGCTGCTTAGTTATACTTTGCCTTTGAGCCAAAAGTTACAAGAAAAAGACTCGGATTTATCGAAAGCTGTTGATTTCGCCAAAATTGCAATACGAACAGTTTTGACTGAAAGAGAAAATGCTGAAGCGTGTTTTGCAGAAATATTTCAGACTGCTCAAAATTGTGCACAAAGGTTGAATATTACGATCGAAGCTCCTCGCACAACTACTCAGCAAACTTTGAGAAGTAACGTTTCAGCAGAAAATACAGAAGAATATTTCGTCGCAATATTTATATACCTTGGGTAGACATGTTTGTCCAACAACTCAATGTACGTTTTTTAAAGCGTGAAACAATTCTTTACAGTTTTTCTTGTCTATTTCCTATCGGACTACCAATCGATGAAAATCGAATGAAGAAATTTCTGGAATTATGTCGATTTTACTCAAAAGACCTTCCCTATTACTCGGAATCGTCGTTAAAGTCAGCTATTCAGCTGTGGTACACCAAATTTTGTGATTCCGATCAAAATATTTCAATTCCGAAAAGCGCTATTACGGCATTAAACTTGTGCGATGAGACATCATTTGGCAGTGTAAATACACTCTTACGCATCCTTTGTACCATCCCAATTACTACGGCCACAGCAGAAAGATCATTCTCGACGTTGAGAAGATTGAAAACGTATTTGCGAAATCACATCGGTCAAGTTCGTCTTAATGGACTTGCCATGTTGAATATACATACACCGTGAAATAAATATAATTGCCGACGAGGTATTAGATATCTTTATAAAAAATCCTCGAAAACTTAATTTTGTTTTGTAATCATTTGTTTTACTTATTTTTTGTTAAAAAACATACATATTTACTTTTTGCTTATACAAGGTGCGGCAGCATAACTTCCTTTTTTAAAATACGCTACTTTTTTTCTAATTGGCAATATGTATGCTTCTTCCCTTGCAGTTTTATTTCGATTTTCTGTTATTATTTCTTTAAAAAATTTAGTAGAAAAAAAGTGACGCATTTTAAAAAAGGAAATTATGCTGCCGCACCCTGTATCAATGTTACATACACCTATTTTTTAAAAATAAAATTCGTTAATTTTGTATTTTTTTTTTTTTTTTTTTTTTTTTTTTTGATAAAATTCATTAGTTTTGTTGTTTTTTTTTTAAACCGAGTTACCATCCTCTAACTCATCTTCTAAATTCTAGCCCCGACCAAAAAAAAATCCTGAGTGCGCCTTTGGACGGGTCCATCAATTTTTTGGACATATTGTAAGACGCACAGGTGAAAATCTAGAGAAAACATTGTTGCTCGTCGAAGCCCCCGGTACACGAGAAAGAGGCAGAGTTCCCATGCGTTAGACTGACGACTTACGAAGTCAATTTGGTCAGGTAGAAAAAGGCGATTAACACAGCTCAAGACCGAAAACAGTGGAGAGAGCTCGCAGGTCATAACGGTCAGAACTGACTGGAACCGAATGAATGAATTCATTTTGGGCACTAATTTTAACTTAATAAAAAACTGAATTTAATTCAGCTAATAATCTATCACAACATTTATTAATTCTGAGGCGGTACGAAGTTCGCTAGGTCAGCTAGTATATATATATATATGTGTGTGTGTGTATATGTATATACGAGTATATATGTGTATATGTATATATATAGAGAAAGAGAGAGAAAAGAAGAAGAAAGAAGAAAAAAAATTAACTAGATAGTAACTAAATGGTTTTTTGCCAGGCAAAAAAAAAAATGCGGTATTATACAATTAAAATCAGTATTTACCTGCGATATACGCATAATATTGTTACATATGTTACGGTGAAAATTCTTGGTAAATAGATATCAACACGAAGATTTCAGTAGTATACTAAGAAGATAGGCACATTTTTATAAAAATTTTCTATTTCATTCTTCGTGAAGTAAATTTAGAGAAAAAAATTGAAGTAGGCGAAATATGATATAAAAAATAAATAAGAAAACAACGGTGGTGATCACTATCACGATTGAAGTACATCATTTTTCATCTATCTGGTATTGAGTGGCCAATAAATCACGACAAAATACCAGTACCAGTTTTAAGACTCGTTTAACGTGTTTGTATTGGTCCAAGTTCATCGTTTTCAATTTAGTGTTCATCCTCTCCAACGCTGTCTTTGCTTTCGGTTCCAATTCCTTCGAAATTCCGACAACTTTGTAATAAATTATGATCGCGTGCTCCATTCCGCTTTCTGGCCTCGCGACCAAAAACATATTTGGTGACCAAATAGTATTCAAATTATACTCCACCGTATAGTTCGATTTCAGGCAATACGTTAATCCTTTCATTAAACCGTTATAGTACACTTCCGCCTTGAAACTATCGCTCGGAACAGCTGGCAAAATTGCTCTCAATTTATCCTGAAACTGCTTGATCTGGAAGTTGGATAGCTGATAGAGTATCTCAGCCAATTCCGTTCGATCCATTTTGTACTTGTTACATAACCAGGCCACCGAATATTTCTTCAGTAAAATCTCGATTTCGCGATTCGGCAAGTTCAGCTCGATCGTCATGTGAGCAGTCGGGCTCGCACTTAAATAACCGGCGCACAATAACATCTTCAGATTGCTGGAAAAACTGAACATATCCACCATGCTGTGTCCGGCTTCGCACTGTAGTTTCCTACCGTCCAGTAAGTGTTGAACATCCTCCTGCAGTGAATTCGACGTTAAAGCGTCGGCAACTAATCCGGACAGACTATTCGAATTCGCTTGCTCATCGCTCCTCCAGTATACTTGGAATTTCCCATGATTAGCTAAAAATCGCCGCACTGAATATGGATTGTACATCTCGATGTCGGTAAAATTGTAAGCGTACCAGGAACGCACTAATTCCGGATCGCTTCGAAACGAGACCTGTCGCAGTAGTTGACTCACTTCGCTCTCGGTAAAACCGTAATATTCGATGTACGAGCTGTCCATAAATGTGTAAGCATAGGCCTTTCTGACACGATGGTACAGAGCCCCAGTCAAATCCAAATTAAACACTTCTGAGATGACGGCCTGTTTTAAATGTCCATTATTGTCCAAGCAATTGTATAGAATACCTTCGAGAAAGGAAAATACTCGATGCAAATCCTGATGGCCTGCCACAGCCGCGTAAACATCGTTATCGGACAATGCCGGATTATCAGAACGGCGCTGTTTCAGCATATGATAGAAGTAGTTGAACGAGGGCCTGTGGTAGTCGTCGATGAAAATGTACACTCCTCTGTGAAAGTACCTGAACATCGACTCGCTCAGAAATCGCAAACTGTCCACTAACCTTTCGTCCGACAGGCTAGAACCGTTGCAATAAACGTCAAACCGTTTCTGTTCCGTCTGATTCAGGCACTTCTTCCCGTTCAATATATACCGATGTTTTCGGAATAAATCCGCCACTAAGTCGACCAGACTTTTTCTAATCTCATCGCTCGTGATACCGGCCACCTGTTCGAAACTAACATGAATTACCGGATGCTCGCCCAGAAGTTCCATAACCTCTTCCGATTCGGTCACTCTTAATGGTGACAACTGTTTCTTCTCAACGCTACCGGTTTTATTATTATTCAAATCGATTTCTCCGCCGTGAAAGAGCTTCCAATTTACACTTTGCTCTTTCGGCACCCGTTCCCCGAGATGGTTCACTTCGATCTCATAAAAACGTCTCAGCATATCCAGATTCGTACTTTTTCCCCAACCGCTGGGGCGGGCAATTCGCGCAATCAATTGCCGTTTTTTAACTATGTGTTCGATAAGTAAACTTTTATCGATGAACACATCGTTTACGCGCAACGTGTAAAAATCGTGAGTATTAACCAGGTCGATATTCTCCCAACCACTACTACCGCTGCTACTACCACCATGAACCCCGATGATCAAAAATCTATCCAACCAAACAGAAAGAAGTAAGAGAAAAACTCGGTTGCAGATGACGGCAATAAATCCGCGACGAGCCATTCAAAATCGATAAAATCAATCGATATTCCAAAGCGTGCTATTAAATCGCTAAATTAAACCGGCCCCGTTAGTTCTTTATCAGACTTACGCTATTGCACATGCAGGAATTTCTCTTTAAAGCACATCTGTAATAAAATCGAAGACATTAAAATTTTAATACAGTAACAGTAATCGTATATATATATATATATATATTTTTTTTTTTTTTTTCAATTTCTATTCTTATTTGGGCTTTAGCATCACGTTCATTGTTCATTACAAAGTACTTATAGCTAATATTGGTATTGGTTGACATCGTGAATTTAAGTGAAGCTCTATATACATTTAGCTAAACTAGCCGCTAGCGGAGAGGGTAAAAGGCGAACTTCATTGGGTGGTGCTGCATTAATGCTATTCGTTGAGGTCTGTAGACTCGATAAATACGCGATTGGCATCAGATGTGAAATTCGTATGATTCTGACAATGCAGACTACAAACTCATACTAAGCGTGTAAAACACCATTTTTAGTTCTTAAAAATAATCGCATTTTCTTGCAGATGGGCAATGAAGTTCGCCCACTTTCTTCTATTTTATTGAGAAACAGTTATAAAACAAGTTTATATTTTAACAAATCTTTCGTAGTTTGTACTTATTAAACCGTCTATCTATCTATATATTTGCTGCCGCCCACACTGTTTGCCAACACATTTTCACGAATAACCCTAACCTACCTCATTCGCTGTTTCAGACTTCAGATCGGAATCTTATACATCAGATTTATACTATAGTTTATAAATGAAACATTTGGCAGGTCAGAATCTAACCCAAAAAGTGTGCATGCCAAGTGCAAAAATTAACCTCGTTCTCGGTGCCGAAGTTCGAATCTAAATGTCAATTTGTTAAAAATGTAAGCTAAATTTTCTTCCAGAAAGTCAAAATATACCCGAATCATGCCTCTGCAATAATCTGAACAAATTTTCAAAAATCTAACCCGAATTATGGTCCGGAACCCTAAAATTCCCCTCAGTCTAAAGTCTAAAGCTCCTATACTAGTAATGTACCCAACTGGTAATCCGAAAGATTGCCTGCGGGAAAAGAAATCGAGCCCCCTTTACCCGTTAGGCTAATCCTATCTGGCAACACGAACCATTTTAAAAATTAACCGAAAATAACCTTGCCCTCACTTGCTCGCCACCGACCACTATAGCGATTTTTCAAAATTTGAAGTGTAAATATAAGAATTTAAAAATTACCTGAAATATAGTACACTTTGAACCCAGAAACTAACTCTAGCCACCGTTTGCTCCTCATAGCCCAAATTCCCGATCTATAATAATTTTCTCCGATCTTCCGTAGCCCCCATTACTCGATCCAGTCCTACGGTGATTTTTTAAATTCTAAACGTAGTTATTAATAATAAATGCTCGTATTTTTTTCCAATTCTAAAAATTTTTTCGATCTTTCGTGATTTTTTTTTTTTCCTTTTTTCGATACAACATAACCGCAGCCTCCGCTAAAACACGCCGTCCGTTTTCACGCACGCGTTGCCGTCCCGATAACCGCCGCGAAAGTGCACCATTCGTTCTGATACATACATACGCCATAATGATAGCTCCTGCGAAATCGCCCCATCCGCTCCCGCACATGCAAATTAAAATAGGATCTCATGATTCGTATATTTTCCAATTCCTTCGTACATCTTTCGCAGAATCTCACCTCGCATGCATATATGTATATAAGCCTTATTACAGACATCCGGCATAGTCACCTGTCGTTTCCTTACCACGCATATAAAAAATTTTTATTATCATTCTTATCACAACCCTCGTTTTTAAAAAATCGCAGAAAATTAGTTTCCAAATTTCTGAAGTAAGCACTGAAAATAAATCCGACTATACTATTCCATTACTAATAACCTTATATCTCTCATCCGCCGTTTTTTTTTTTACTCGTTTAAATTTTTTTTCACAGTTCACTGAATATTGTAATCTGTACACACTATCGCTGAATTCTTTTCCTTGAGCTTTTGAGCTAAACCTGATCGTACACCTATCATTGCAAGGGCGCCATCTGTGCAAAGTCCAATTAGTTTATTCCAATCCAAATCATTTTCTTCGATGAAATCAGATATTGAATTAAATATATCTTAAAGATTGGGAGTAGAAAATCTTTTCTTCAATGTGATCTCCACTGACGTAACGAACACAAACTATTAACTGTGCATAATTAAAGATGTCGATAGATTCATCGCAACTAATGCAAAAAATGACGATAATTTTACTTTGTTGATTATTTTTGTGAAAATTTTCAGATACCTAAAAGGTCATTTTCGAAGGCATGTCACATTATTTATTGAACATCTCTCGTCCGATGTTTAATTTACCTGGTAAATTAGTTTTTCTTTCGCGCCTCCCTTGACATCTCTCTATGCCCCCCTGGTTGGGAACTCCTGTATTAAACGAATATAATAAAACAGGAAATTTTTCCAAAATAGTCCCATGTGTGCGTGCGAGCGCGTGGTAAAACTGATGAAATAGTTTATTAATTATTAATTACACGAGCATCGTTATTTACCGTTAGATGTAAACGCCATCAAATTTTACCGATGTTATTTTTATTCTCGGGTTACTTTATTTCTTTGTTTCTTTAAATAATACCGTGTGGAACAAGTCTATAACAGGCATTTATCTCATTCGACCACTCTTACCTGATATTCTATCGGTTTAGGTAACAATAGAAATAGGCACGCCGCCGCAAACATGTTATATATTTAATCCTGCACATGTGCGTACGCTTTCCATATAAACGCTTGCAAATATTGATCGTTGAAGGGGTGCGATAACATAACTTTAATATTTTAGCAATATATTAGTGTATTTCAATTATTATTATTTTTTGTTGTTCATTACAAAATCGCATCATTACATATACCTCAGTCTTTGATGAAATAATACTCGTAATCTTTTTATTTTTTACTATTTCAAAGATTTTTATAAAATATTATTCTACAGTCGCATAAGGGAATCGGTTAATTTAACGCCGTGCTTGTTAATATAATACATTAATCGATGGAAGAGTAAACTTTTTTTTTGATTTTTTTTTTTGTTTCTGGGTTATCGGTCCAAGAATTGTGGAAAAGAAGAATAGGAAACTCAGATCTTAATACAAACGGAGATAGTTGATAAAAAAGAATCAAAAGCTTAGATAACACAGGAAAAAGGAAAGGAGAGAATGAACGAAGTACTGTATGGAGCGGGAATACCGTTTGATAACAAAGAGGAATAAAAAGAAGTTTGTTCAGTTAAAAGTGACGGAACAGTCAAACATTATGTGATCAGGGTCCCGAATAAAGTGATTGTTGGAGGAGTGTAAAGGACAATAAGGAAACGGCCCGAGAGAAAAACGGAAAAGCGAGGAAAGGAAGGCTGAATAGACACGAAAAAGGAATCGCGGTTATAAAGAATGAAGAGGCGTAACAGTTTAACCAAGGTTTGGAATGAGCAGCTGTAGACCGAAGGACAATACTGGAGGATGAAAAAAGCGGGAAGAAACTTACCGGGAAAAGAAGATAACTGAACGAATGAGTCAATTAACTTACATTTCCCTCGATTCCTGCATGATCAGGAATCCAAAAGAGATCAGTTTAGATTAAGCGAGAAAGGAAGAGATCGTGAAGCAAGGAGCGAATAAGAAGGATAACATAGTCGGTTGAGTGAGATGGAAGCAGAAGTACAATAGCCTGCATCACGCTTTGAACATCCGACAGAATAAGGGTATTTCTAGAGACAAGTGAAGATCGGATAAAAAGAAGAGCACGCAGAATAGCAATGAACTCAACGTAAAAAATTGAACAAAAGAAGGGTAAAATCCCCGAAATAATTTAAAGAAGGACAAAAAAATGCTCTGCCAACTTCACTGGGTTCCTTGGAGCCGTTAGTGAAGGTCGTAAAATAGTTGAGGAAAGAAGCTGTATAAATTCCGATCTAACGATATAATTTTAAATAGGTTTAGGAGGATCAGGAGAATAACAGCGGTTAATCTGAAAGTAAAGAATCAAAAGATCATGCAGCACGCTAATTAACTCGTCAATTAGAAAATGAGATGGAGTCAAAAAAGCCAATGATTTTCTAAATATTTTACGATACGAAATAAGTCGAAAATTAAGTATAAATTCGATTTAAGTGAAAACTGTAGTGTAATCAGCGAAATTTAGAACTTTGTTCTTGATCGCATTCGCGAGATATTTCTCTCCACAACTTAGACCGCTGCCTCCCATAAGCCTCCAAAATGAGCCGATCGAGATGGAATGAATTTCCAGTCAATATTGTAGCTAGACCAAAATTCACAAATGTCAACTTTCCCTACTTCTAATAAATTCCGAGCGCCAATGAAACTGGAGATCCGTTATCAGAGTAAACACACGAAGAGGTTTTCCTCGCCGAGTACTGAATCGCACGAACGCATCAATAAATCAATCAGTCGAAAAAGCTGAGACAAATTCTATAGGAACGCTGGCATCACGAAATATACGAAAAAAGCTCCATAAGCTTATGATATTGTAACTGTTCTATGGCCTTTTGTCGAGAAGGGCCCACAAAAATCTACATCGACACACGCAAAGGGTCTGCTATATATTTAACTGTATCAGCTGGTAAAGACCCCATCAGCTGCTCTATAGTTCAAGCACGATTTCTTTTATACTCAACGCAAGCCCAGCAAACTTTTTTAATTATTCTTTTGAGCCTATCGGTCACGTAAAACCTTGAATGAACGAAATTTTCGATAAACGTTGATAAGTGTGCGCCTATGAAACAAAAGTTTGTAAAATACCATCATAAAATGAATCGTAAAACATAACCGACGATGTTAATCGATTTCTGTAAAGATGAACATTTATTGAACAACTTGAACAAGGAATTTTCTGCGCATTCCGGTGTTCCTAAAGATGTTTTTAAAATCCGATACGGCAGATCCGTAACAGCTGCGAGCTTGAATCGGCGATTACAATTTTTCGAAAGTTAAATCCTCTATCTAATGGGAAATTCGGTCCATTAGACCATAACCCATTTTTCAGTAGCTCTTCGGCAGAAAACTCACTAGTTCCTAAATCCGAAAAATTTCCATGGGTCCGAATAATATAAAACCACTTACCAGCTAATATTTGTCTAGTTCGATTAGAGGTGTAATCCCATTTTTCAGATTTCATGTTATGGCGTTTTAGCCATAATAGGGGCAATAGCAGGAAATTATAATATCAATCATTTGGCAACGGTATAAATACATTTGTAAACCTATGTGAAATATACAAATAATTAAATAAGTTTCTGGCTTAAAATTTTCGATAATTTCTGGCTAGTCAGGGCTATACCTTGAATGAGCTAATTACATTTTATTCAGAATACATTTTATTAAAAAGAAAATCATCATAGGGTTGTATCGCTCAATTTTGAGCATCGTGACTGCCTATTTGTACACTAGCAGCACAGAATAGGAAGCGCTCATGACAATTGCTATACACAACGCGAGTGTACGCACACAAGACCACAAACGGAACTGATTGTAATCTATACAAATGCAATTCCGTGTGTGTCTGCCATGTACACTGACCTAGCGCGCATATGACGTTGTACGCGGTGGTTTGCCATTGCCTTCCACGTGATTATTAGCGAGTATTTTAATTTTAATTCTTCGTAATAAGTTCTGTCGTCACCCGGGATCGAACCCGTGACCTCCGTAATGGAAGTCAAGCGCTCTTTTCAACTAGGCTATCGCAACAAACAAAATAAAAAAAAGAGAATATGTTCTATTATTTTAAAGAATTACTCTATTTTTCAATATAAAAAAGAAAAATTTTGTTTTAACTAGCTTTTCAACTCAACCTACGTATCACGGTTGAGCGATTTCTTATAAAATTAAATAATTATATTTATTAAAGTAAAAGAAAATATTCATATACGAAATAAGAAGAAATAAATCGGGACAAATCAAGACAGCAAAAGGAGTCAATTACAGTGGAGGATTCAAACAATTACTTTTCAAGCATCGAAGAATTCACAGATTATACTCCGGCAGAGAGAGCGAAGAAATAGCACCTGCACGCAAGATCCGAACAGTGATTATTGTATATTTATATTTTACGTTTGTACGTATACGAGTTTTGACCATTTGTATATATGTGTGTAATGTAAAAATGTTACAATTAGTGTGCGTGCGGCGTTGCGAAAGGGCCCTTAATTAACTAATCGTTTTATTTGTAATTCAAGCACTTTAAGTCATTTGTGTTTTGTTTATATTTGATATAATAGCTGTTAATAAAAAATTAAATAAAAATAGTTATTTTTTATTCAAGACAACTCACGAAAATAGTGATATTGTTAAGAAAACCGCTCACCCGGAGTTTAAATTTTGACGGGATATTAAAAGATTGATTTATTTAAAGGGATATGAAATTTCGTAAATGTTAGGAAATTTTATTACGTAACTAGTCGTTTATTTGATTGGTAACGTGATAATTGGCGACCACGAAGACGTAATAATCTTACTTGCGAAACAAAAAAATAAAAAATTTTAGGATATGTTTAAAAAAAAATGTCCGAGAAAAGAATTTTAAGAAGTGTTAAAAAAACATCTGATGATGTTGCAGTAGGTAATTTAATACAAGGTTTTAAAAAAGATAGCGAGATGGTAGAGTATTCAGGATTAGTTGGTTTGGATGTTTCGGTGACAGAGATTTGAAAGGAGAAGAAGTTGATACAGAAATATTACAAGAACCAGAAAAGAGTTGTATGGTGCAATTACAAATATTTATGAAATCATTACTTAACAATATGAATAATAATATAAATAATAAATTTAATAAAATGAATAAGAAATTTGATAACCAATATAAAAATTTAGATGATCAATATAAAAACTTAGATGAAAAATTTGATAATCAGTATAAAAATTTAGATAAAAAATACTTTAATCGGTACAAAAAATTAAATGAGAAATTTGATAATTATGATAAAAAGTTTAATAATGTTGCTAATAATGTAGAAGAAACAGTTAGAATAATAGGTAATACTAGCATTAAATGGAATGAAAAGATTAATAATTTAGATGAAAGTTTAAATAAGAGAATAGATAATGCGGAAAATCCGATGAAAAAAAAAAAATTACGGCAATAAGTGAGCCAAGGGAGTCGCCAGCCAATGAGCCAGGGAGAGGCAAGATGGGTTGCCAGCCGCCAGGGGGGGTGGGGGAAAGATTATAGAAGGAGGATATGAGTTATAGGAAAAATAAAATTTATAAGTTGTAAAGGCTTAATATTTTATTAAACAAGAATAAAATCTTAATTAAAACATAATTTTCGTGCGTTTCTGGCAAATTGTTCATGATTACGCGCCTATGAATACTCATCATTGCAAGTTGATTAAAAAGTTTCAAGGCTCCAGGGGGGGCAGCTGCCCCTCCCTGTCCCCCGCTGGCGACGCCCATGAAGTGAGCTGTACCACTACGTAATCTGTAACAGTGTTCTCTATAGCATATAGTTCAGGCAGGCGCCAGAGATTCTTTTGGTTTAACTACGGCGAGATTTAGACGGCTTTCAGCTAGTTTTTTGAATCCATATAGGGGATGGCGGTTGTCATGGACAGATTTCCATTTTTTCCTTTTTTTTTCTGCTACTGTTCTTCTGACATCAGGAGGTACTATGCCAGTTAGTTCGGAAAGTCTCCTAACCGTTGTTGGTTTTAAGCAGCCGGTGATTATTCTGCATACTTCGTTAAGAATACTATCCACCTTTTTTGTATGAACAGACCGACTCCAAACCGGGCACGCATATTCTTTAACAAAAAGCAGAGTGCGAGGGATGACGTTCTTAATAAATTTGGTTTGGCTCCCCAGCTACAATTTACTAGTTTCCGTATAATACTTGTTCTTGACATAATTTTCGCTTTTGTGGTCTCGCAATGACGTTTGCAAGTAAGAGACCTGTCAAATATAACACCCAGATATTTAGGGTAGTCAGTGTGGCTCAGTTTAGTTCCGTTCCATTGAAGTTGTAATTAGCGATTTGCATTTCGATTTCTGAGATGAAAGGCGGTTGTTTCGGTCTTAGCCGGATTTGGCTTCTGATTAGCGAAGTAGTATACTCGTAAGTTAATGCTTCTGATTAACGTAAGAAATTATTCGTGATGTTTAATTCAATTTAGTTCCTGGCGAATGCAATATGCCCTACCCCGAGTTCGACAGTATGTCCTCCTCTTGGTTATTTAATCACTTTGTTCAGATTAACTTTTGCGTATATTGCATTTATTTGTCCCGATTGTGTCGATAAATTGAAAAATTATTTTTCTCATGGCAGTCGACGGGATATCCTCGGCTCGGCCACCTTCGCTACACTTTATCGGCGAGCCAAATTTGGAGTGTGACGAATGATGAGTGAGTATTTATCATCTCGGTGTATTATTATTAAGTAATTATTTATTTTCGATTTTTTCTTGTTTTGGCGTACTATTATTTATATTTTGATATATGTCCCGGCGTTTGGTAATTAATGATAATTTTGGGTAAACAATTATCCATTTTTCACGGTTTATAGTGTCGTTATTATTAAATTTTTCCTAGCACACGTTACTATATATAACGGCATTTTAGGTATTTAAAGTAAAGTGAGTCCCATACCCTTGATAGGACGTCGGGGATTGTAAAGTTACTTAAGTATTTAGTGATTCGATTTTTTTTTTTTTTAAGTCGGACATTTAATTTCATATTTCTCATTAAGAGGAGTCTTGTCCCCTATTACGATATTTATATTTGTATTATTATTAAATTTGTCCATGTTTTCGTTTCGTTCTTTGCTAATTTATTTATTTGCAACAATGTACAAACAACAGCCTTTCGGACAATTACAGTTTGCACTTACAGAGCTAAACAACGGTATATAAATTATTAATCTACCTGAAACAAACTCACATAAACTCACACTGGCAGATTAAAACAATATGACCAAACAAACTTATAGCAGTAAGTATTATAATATGCCGACCATGTATCCCTCAAAATTTATAATTGCATCTACATTCAAACTCAGTCATACACACCTATTCAAATCCATATGCACACACTAGCACTCCAATTCCCCAAAAACTTCAGCTGGAAAGTAGTTATAAAGTTTGATTAAATGTACTGTAAACAAACGAACGGCACAGTCTCAGAAATATATAATCTCAGTGGATATATGAACGAAGAAGTAGAGTTGTAGTTCAATTTATAGTGCCCAGCAATCGACTAAGACTTTAAACTTATGGCAACCCAGGATATCACGCTGCACTTATCTAAAATGTTGTTGTGATCACTCAGTAATGCTTCCATTGAAGAACATGAAAAGTGCTGTGTCTTAGTTTTACGTATGTGAAACAACGCATTTTTCGGACAGTTATATGATGGAACTTTAATACCGATTCTTTCCAATAAAAATAGAGAAATTATCTCTCCATGAAGTATTTTATACAAGAAACAGACCCCAGCAACACGTCTGCGACTCGCAAGAGTCTTTAAATTAAATGTATCTAACAAATCTGTGTAAACTGCATTAGTTGGAAAATACCTGATACATTTAAAAAATAAATTCTTTAATAACTATACTTTTTTTGCTTGTCTGTTCGTTTGTTGAGTCACGTAGCGTCTCCATTATAATATAGCTGTGTTTTCACCATTTAATGGCGATGTTATTAAAATGTTTATGTTAGGAATTTTCGGCATTTAGCCTAGTCTTTGTTTTCGGCGTTATTGATTAGACATCCCCGCGGTATTTTGAATATGCCGTCTTCAATATCGCTTATATTGTAATTTTGTTACGAGGTATATGTTGCTCGCGTGGCTTTTGATTATTTTATTTAAAATTTACCTGTAACTCACGATGGAACAGCGATTACGAATGCGAGTTTGTTTCGGAGTGAAGTTGTGATCTTCGGAAATCGTGTACAAGAGTGTTTGGAGGCAGCTAAATCCGTAAAGAATAATTGTTTTTTTTTAAAGTTCTTGCAATATTGTAGTTCTTATAAAATTGTTTTTCCAATTATGTTGATGTTTTGCGGTCTCTAGCGCATATTTAAGCTTATGTTCAGTATATTGTAGTTTGACTTTCCTTCTTTCTATTCTTGTTCATTTTTCTTTTCCTTTTCTATTTCCTAAATTCAATTCCTGTTCTCATTTCTTTTGAAGTTTATTTTACTGTTCTTGGGTTCTCGTAATAGCCCTGTTCTTGTTTTTTCATTTCTGCTGGACTGGACCGTAGGGTAACCAGCAATGCATTGTTTTTTGGTGTTTTGGGGAGTGCGATGAATTTCAGGAATTTCCTCTTTGACCGTTCCTTCACTTAAACTCACGCCTTGTTGTATTGATGCTGTACTGAACTACATCTACGATGGCCAGCGACTTTTTTTCATTTAACGGTGATGAATTGGGGAGAAGTTACCTTCATTTCCTGCCGTGTTTGTAATATTTATTAGTCCGATGATCGATGTTTAGTGCCGCCGAGTAACATGTTTGGTAAAACCTGTTACAGTTATTGTGTCCTTGGAATCGAGGTTCCTATTTCGCTACTACTATATCATCTCCAGCGGTAAACTATTGTATTCTCTCCAGATCCTAATGTAACTGCAAGTTGCTCCAATTTCTTTTCATATACGTGAGAGTATGCTCAAGGATAACATGTAACGCGCTGTTCCTGTTTTCAATGAGTTTTGGGATGAGACAGTGAGATGGATTAGAGCAAGCCAAATTATGAATCGACGATCGTGCAGCGATAAATTATTTTTCTTCGGCAGAGCTATTTTTGGACTGAGATGTGTGCGACGACAATCGACTTCGAACTGGGGAATTTTATTACCTAGACAGATTGCGATTTTGTTTCTTTGGTTTCGAGCAATGTCGAGGTACAAAAAAAAAAAAAAGAAGAAGAAAATGCGTGCCAGAGATCAGTAATTAACTTTTCTTTGAACAATTTCTGGCTAAGCTCCTGACCTTTTTCTGAAGATTACTCCGATCACAAAATATTTACCATTACATGTTCTTTTATGATTATTATCAGCAATATTATTTTCTAACACATTTCGATTATTATGTTCATAATATGTTAATAATAAATGCTCCTAATTATGAGACATCCAAAGTACATATAAACATTTTTTATGAATATTAAACATTTTAGAAAACATATTTAAGTAATTATCAAATCAAAATCCAAATCAAAAATAGTTTTATTATTATTATTGTTACATAAGTACCATCTATGCGCAAGTAATGCGCGAGTGATGGAATATTTGAATAAGGTATTATACAACGAATACCCACAAGTGCGCAGGTGCGCAAGTAGTGGGCTTATTTTAATTTGTTTCAAATGTGCGTGATAGTATATGTGAGGGAGTTACAATATGGATATATCGAGATGGTTATAATCTTACGAGTATGTTAAGTACCAATAACTTAAATTACGTATTAGTGTTGCATGTAGTTGCATGTTTGTGTGTAATATTGTTGTATATACGAGTTTGCGATGTGCATGCAATGGTGTTTTTAAAGTATACGGCATGTGTAATGTGTGTGCAGCTAAAGTAAAAGGGAATATATAATTTATATGCGATAAAGCGACTATATACATACATGATATTGATGATTTTATAAATACATAATGTTATTAGTAACATAGACATAGAGTATTCGTGTTGTGTAATATGTTGATTAATATATTGAGCACGTCTAGCTACTTATGTGGATAGATGTACCGTAAGGAATGTTTTTAAATCTAAAATAAGCAGTCCGTTTAGAGTAGGTGGTAGAAGTAGATGTGCACGCTTCTACTATATTCGGGTGTGAGTTAAGTGTAAGGATGATTGGTTGTTACGTAGTTGATAATAACTTTACGTCTTTTTTTATAATTTTTTAAAATCGGTTTTAAGGTTTCTGGTGACTGGTTGAACATATACGCTCCTAGTAGGCCCGTGCCCAGAATTTTGGAAGGGGGGGGGGGGTGAAAATTTTCTTTATATATTTATTTTATAATACATTTTTCACTAATATTTGTACTATTAATAATTTCCATTATATTGATATTTATATATTAATAATTTACGTAAATGAATTACCTTGTATATGAACATTAACAAAAATTACATATGTTATTAATTATACTCGTAACAGAAAATTTTTTTGCATAAAATATTAATGAAGCACCTAAAAATATGCAGCATATTTTTTCTTTTTTCTTTTAAAAGTAGGTAAAAACACCCTAAAAAATCATCAATATTTATTTTAAATTTGTGATTTTTTTCAGATTTTTTTGTATTTATGATAACTATTTCAGTTCTCATGGGGGGGTTAACCCCCCCCCCCCCGTGGACACGGCCTTGGCTTCTAGGTATATTCTCATTTTATTCTTGAGTGGTATTTCTTAAATTTTGGAATACTAGCTTTTTCAATGTTGCTCAGTCTGGTGATTCCTGGGTTTACTTGAATATTGAACTTATCCTTATATTTAACAGTAAAATCTAGGAGTTGCACTTTGTGTAATTCTGGAACATTTAATATTTGTTGTAACATGTTTATTTTTGGGTTTATATACTTAAGAACGGCGTTTTGTAATGTAATTCTAGGTTTAATGTGTGAGGTAGTTGCCCCTCCCCAGTGAATTAATCCATAGGATAATAGTGGTTGATAGAGTGCAAGGTACATTCTATGGAGATGGTATGGCGAAAGATATTGATTAAGGTAGTAAAATAGGTAATTTAATTTTCTTAGTTTCTTGGATAGGTATATTGCATGGGCATACCAGGCTAGTTTTGGATCAAGTACAATTCCCAAATATTTCATCTCAAATGTTCTTTCAAGCATTGCGTTACCCATTTTTAGCTCAAATTTATTTAGATACATTTGAGATGCATGTGTATAAAGGACATATTTCGTTTTTTTTTTTTTTTTGGCAAAAAAGATGGAATCATCGGATGATTATTGGCATAAATTCATAAATCTTTGTACGATATTAACGTAAAATTTAAACCAAACTATTAAATATAAACTTTTGCGTTACTCAAATGTTGCAGCTGATATCATAGCACTTTTGGTACACACTTGGAATCTTTTTAAAAACTATTTTATCTAACGTATGTATATACGAATTTCCTTGAACACTTGACGTCCCTGACACAATATGCCGGTTTTTATTTGGCTGTCTTTCTATTAAGGAGGAACGTTCGAAATATTATTTAACGGGTTTTATGAGTGCCGATGTAATTAAAAATTAATGATTTAAGCAGTTTTAAAGCATACATCTAACTGTAAAGCGTTTGTTGATTACGTTTATCACCGCTTTGAGGAAGCGTCTTTTTAAATAACGTGCCAACGTTTGAAGCTGCGAAAATAAAATATTAACACTTACTAATTTATGTAAAAGGAATGTCTTTGATCATTTGAATACTTAAATTGGTTTATATAAAGATTTAAACATGGCCACGTTTTTCTTTTTTTGATATTCCTTAACATCATTCTTAAGAGAAAACATGCTACACCAATTTTTTCAGTAGCTTATGCATACTTTAAAATTATCCACATAAATATTATACGCTAATATACCAAAAATGCATACGCACTACTACTACATTAGTAGAGTGGTGTAAAGGAATTATTTGAATTGTGTCTCTTCTCCCCAAAATTCTGTCGGTATTACCGATAGTAATTCATCTGCAACTTTGGGTAGAATGATAACGTAATCCAAAATGTAGTTAGAATTATTGTCTTCATTTTAGAAATTAATTATACCCGTACAATTATTTAAGTTTAACAATTTCATTTCTCTTTCATAAAAATAGGTCCAATTATTAGTTGTTTTTTTTTATATTAAGCTAAAAAAATTTAAAAATACATTAGTTTCGAATCTACATCCAAGAAAGACAGATTGCTTACTCTTGCTTCAGAATTTTGATCTCGTCGTGATTTAATGACAGAGTTTAAATGCAGTGAATATGAACCTCGACAAGCAAAAAAGTTGTTCGATGAAGTTGGAATACCTTCAATGCCTGAGAAGAAAAAAAGTAAAGTGCTTCCAGCTGAAACTGTAATTTTAGTTAAAAATTATTATGAAAACGATGATACTAGTCGAGTTTTGCTCGGTATGAAAGACTATGTATCAATTAAGAAAGAAGATAGTACAAGGTTACTCCTTGGCAATTTGAATAAAATTTACAATTTGTTTAAAAAAGAAAATCACCATGTTGAAATAGGGTTTTCAAAATTTACACAGTTAAAGCTACAACACTGTGTTATAACTGGAGGTATGTATCTAAATTCACCATGAAAACATTCGACTTATGTTTGAAGCTGTTAATCTAAAAAGTTTAGCCGAAGATATTGAACTGCCACTTAAAAATTGTCACAATTGCATCAAAGCAACAGTATGCAGTGAACCGCAAGATAAATGTTTTTTTTGGGAAATTGTTCACATTGTCCTAATACGCAAATATTTTAGAACATTTCTTGGAATGTTTCAACAAAAAGAACATTTTTGAAGTTCGACATGAATCGTGGTTTCAAACAGATCGGGGTAAAATTGCATCTAAGACTGTTAACATGCATACATTTGTAGATTTATTTGGAGAAAAATTAATGAAATTTAAAACTCACGATTTTTTGGTTAAACAACAGTTGCTTTTTGTAAATAACTTGAAAAAAAAATCTTCAAATAGAAGAATTTATAGTACGTTTTGATTTTGCAGAAAACTATGCATTCATGATATGAAATTCAATACAATCGTTTCATTGGAACAACAACCAGGCAACTATTTTCACAGTTGTGATTTATTTTAGGGAGAATAATGAACTTTTACATAAAAGCATTGCTATCATTTCCGATAATCTAAACCATGATACGATTGCGGTTTATGAATATCAAAAAACTGTGATTAAATACCTTAAAACTAAATTTACGGTAAAAAAAAGTATACCTCTTAACCGATGGAGCAGCTCAGTATTTTAAAAATAAAAGTAGTCTTTTCGAAATCTTCTTTATCATGCAAAAGACTATCACGTTCAAGCTGAATGGCACTTTTTCCTTGCCGCTCACGATAAAGGTGCATGTGATGGCATCGGCGCAAATGTAAAAAAAGGTGTAAGAAAAACAAGTCTACAACTTTCTTCAAACTCAATTTCAACGGCATTAGACCTTTTCAACTGGACAACTCATTATTGCAAAGAAACTAAAGTTTTTTACTGTAGCAAGGAATCTTATGGGAATACTGTTTTAGAACTAAAAACAAGAATGGATAAAACTAACTGTACCGGGTACTTTACAGTACCATTCTGTTATTCCGCTCGATGAAAATAAACTACAGCTTAAAAGAACATCTCTGAGTTTGGATAGTCAAGTTTTTCCAAAATAAACTGCTAAAAAAAAAAGTAAAGATAAAAATATTTATCTACAAACAAAGAAAACAAATAAATAAAAGTTTCTGTAATACTTATGTAAATATACATTATGTAATTATATTGTAAAAATGTACAAAGAATGTTTCAATGTATAAATAAATAATATGTATTTACATGTAGACTGTAGTAGAATCATTGGCGCACCCAAAGGGGGTGCACCACGGGGCCATTGCTCCCCCCAAAAAATCTTCGAAATCTTAATTTTGTTTTGTAATGTTTTGTTTTACTTAAATAAAATTCGTATGCTTATCTAATTTGTGCTTATTACAAACATAATGTTACGTTTCTATTATTATTTTTCTTTTTTAAATAAAATTCGTCAGTTTTGTAACTTTTTTAAAAATAATATTCGTTAATTTTGTATTTTTTTTTTATTTTAATTTACAAACCACGGAAATAGATGGGTACTTAGTCGAGGTACCGAGTTACCACCCCCTAACTCATCTTCTAAATTCTAGCCCCGACCAAAAAAAAATCCTGCGTGCGCCTTTGAGTAGAATTAGTTATTTAGTAAACATTAATGGAAAGCACGCTGAACCGCATGTCACGCTGCGCCGCAGTAGCGGTCCGTCTTTATTTAGGCGTTTAATATTTCGTAAAAGAAAAAGAAACACACTCTAAAAAGTCGTAAAAAAACCCTTCTTTCGATCTAGAGTATTTTAAAAAATGTTAAAAATGCCTTTTTAAAGATACAACACGTTTTGTTTTTTGGGGGTTAAAAAGGAACATTTTCAAAAAAGGGCGAATGATTTCATTGGAAAGCTGAGGAAAAAATACATCGAAAACGTGTTGTCGTTATTTTTTGTGTATGATTCATAGTAGCGTAATCATGAGTTGAAAAGTATGCGTTTTGCCACTCGAGCGCAGCGCTGGGCCAATTGACATGAAACGCCACATATGACATTTTATTATTTTCAGTAATGGTTCGATATGGCGCGGTAGTTCTAATATTGTTTACTTTTATGATCAAGTAGTAAAAGCTAAATTCAAAGAAACACCATATACATAAGTACATGCAAATACTTGTGCTACGTTAACAGTACAAGTCGAAATATCCGCTCTGTGTGATATGCTGACTTAGAAAACTTTCAAAAAATGAGAATCAAGAAGAAACAGAAAAAACACTTATGTTCACAAAAGAACAAAAGGTGTAAAATAACTGGAGCTTTAAGTGCGTATTATGTCGTAAACTTGGAAAGGAAGATGAAATGGGATATCGAAATTTTTATAGAATAAAGAGAAACAAATAAACATGGTTGCTGGACAATATGCAAATTGAAAAGTTATCCACAGCTTACCAATAGCAAAAGGATGCAAGGCTATTTAAAGGTCAATTTAGGCTGCTTTTATCTTTTAATGTTGTTTAGTGAGGGAAGTTATGGTTCCGAGAGTTTTTCATGTTCATTGCGTCACCAGACATACTGTTTCCAATAATACAATCAATTCCTTCCAATAAGATATAACTGGTAATGTAGAGACTGCTTAATGTTGATGGCGCATCATAGTCGTCTTCAAGAAATGACACATTCTCAAACCTAGTACTTCTAATTTGTAAACATTGCATGAGAATAATCCTGCCGTTTTGCTTTTCCAAATTCCATGTATCCCTTCTGTCCGTATTTTTTTTTTTTTTTTGCGCGCGGAATCTTTTTACTGTTTACCCGCCAACAGTTAGCTCACGTGAAAGACGTGTGCAATTAATAGCTACTCCCTCTCAAGTTCTTACCTAATCAAATGCACAATAACGGATCGTGTACTTTACCTTTTGCAAACCAGCCTTTAGCGAATAATTGAATAAAACAAAACATGTATAAATTTCGGAGACTGAAATGTTTAATATATTCATACGGAGCAGTTTGATTTTTTTATACCAAGTCGGTCCATATTACGTAATTTAATGAAATTTGTTTCCCGGTTAAAAACTATTTAAAAACAATATGTAATTTTCATAGCCGCTGTAAAAAATATAAAATGTTAACCAGTGTGTTACTAACTACACCACATCGAACGTCACAACTTACAAAAATAAAAATACTACGCAAAAATTAGGGATAAATTCAAACAAAAGAAAAACCACCGCCTATGTGTTACAAATTTTCCTCAAAACTTTTGTAGATTACTATGAAAATGTTAGTTTATTTTAGTTTACTTGTGGCAGCGCTGTGTATGAAACAATATACAGAAACTTTAACCTTATGTAAAGATTAAATTAAAACGATATTTGTTATTCTAAAAAGATTTATGAGCATCCCCGTCAATAAGTTCACTTAACCGCTACAAAAAAAAACAATAATAATAACGCCAAAAACGCAATAGTTTTATTTCAATTTTTACGGTAATAAAGAATTTTACTTGAACTGATGATCATAATTCGTATTTCACACATATACATGAATATGTGATGTGCTTGATGTAACATACGTAATTAAACCTCGAATCTTCGTTTCGTAATTATGAAACATACTAATAACCGATTTTAACTACATGGCATAAACAAAAATTTTTACAAAACACTCAGTTTAATGACTTACGAAAAAGTTTTGTCATTTACGAAATAAGTCAAACGCAGACGACTCACTGAGTGACGGTATTAAAAGTTAATTTACATTTAATAAGTAAGAGAGAGGAAGGGAAGAGTTTATAACAGAGCCGTAGCAATTAAAGCAAGCACGTTATCTTTTTTTTAAAAATAAAACCGTTGCCATCTTATTCAATCAGCTAACGTTACCCGACTTAATAACTACCGTTCGAATGATTCTAGTAAAAACATATTAAAAGATTATTCAAAACGATACTACGCAAAGAATATTCGTAATCCTATAGAAACTAAGAAAAATTACCGAGCAATCAACTAATCAAAATAAAATTATATACTACGTCACGTTATTTCATCTGCTAATTAATACCTGATATTTAGGAAATAAACTTTGCTACTTGTATTTACTATTTCAAGTATCCTAACCATTCCTGCTTAGACTTATATTAGAGTAGTCTCTTTATCGATGCTAGTTGGGCGACATCTGGACTCACCGGACAATAAGTTGCTGCCCGTGTAGCCACATCTATCCTTTCATTGCCAGGCACCCCATTTGGGAGGAGGATGGTCGGTGGAAGAGTGAGGCTGGTTGTGTATATAAGTAAGGACATTTAGTTGCGAATAGTAACTCCTGTAGAAGAAAAGAGGTGGGACACCAGACAAGGCATATATACTAAGAGGAGTCGTGTAGACACCAAAAATTGTTCTGAGGGCATTATGATGGGTGGGATTTAAAGAATTTAGAACGGTTTGTTTGGCAGATGAGTACACCTGGCACCCATAGTTGATTCGGGATAGGATTAAGGCTTTGTATATACTAAGGAGTAATTTCGGACGGATATTGTAATAAAAATTTACAAATATTAATATATATATATATATAAAATTCCTTATTTGACGTTAAATTTACGTAGTAGTCAGTCTGTTAGGGTAAGAAAGTTGATTTCTTAGAGAGCATAATTTTAATTTTATTAGTCATTCATACGTACGTAGTAGGCTTTTTTTTCTTGTTTGTTTGCACATATATGATAATGAATTTTTTTACCTTTTTTAAAGGGGGAGGGCATTCAACATTAGTCTCGGACCCTGTAAATCCTTAATCCGCTCCTGCTCACTATATGCAGAAATTTGAAGATATTTTAATTACATTAGACTACAAAAAAATCGAATGAACAAGTAGATTAATAGTATAATATTAAAAATTGTCAACGTTTTTCATCTTCATCGTTTTCAGGGACAGTATGTGAATTAATTTCAAAAAACTATTGTATATTTCATAAAAAAAATTAACTCAATGCATTTTATCAGATTTGTTTCTAACAGAGAAACCATATACTTGTGCAGAATAATTTATTTTGAAAATAACCAAAATCAAACACTAACGTATAATAATATATTAGTCCTTTACTATATCAAAAGAAATGTAAACAAGACGTTCTTTGTTCATGAAATTTCACCATAAATTTCAACGTTTCTTTTGTACTATGACACATTATTAAGCTGTGTTATGCTTTTCGATTGAATTCCATTTCATTATGGACGAGACGTTGTATTAATTTTTAGATCGATTTTGTAATCTTCTGGTAAGCTGGTTTATTTCAGAGTCGTGGCTCACTGGGAAAAATTTTGGTCGTCCATCTGTTACTGGTGATATACATATTGTAAATAACTCAAACATTTTATACAATGTATACATATTTTGTAAATTATTTTCTCCCGGCTTATATGCTATCAAACTGTTAAAATTATTAGTTGAGCTATTCAGCAATAAATTAAACTATTTCAGACTAGTCTCCTCTGGACGTTGCATGGAGTTACTGGATGTGTAGAATTAATTTTTTTACATAATATTTTGCTTATTACATTACACCATAAATTTTATATTTTACAAATAATATATCACGAAGTATTAAATCCATTTAACACACAGCAGCTGTTAAATAATCAGCTTAAATTTTTAGAAAAATGTAAAATATCGTTCAATATTTAAAATAAAACATTTGCTTCCACTTATTAAATTATGCATGAAGAGTACGCCTCTAACTTTTAGTCTTCATAATTATATAACATTATATTAATGAACTGAAAAATGGTTTGTTTCACAGAAAAACTTGATGACAGCCTATTTAGAAACATAGAATTTTGAATGTAAACATATTTATTTTTCAAATAGTAAATTTTGATATAAATATAAAGTACTGAAATAATAAAATGTTTATTATTATTAGTTAAATGGTTGTTTCAAAATATAAAGTATTAAAATAGAATAATTTAAACGTGAACTCGTATTTCACGGAGTAAATATGACGTCATTTCTACATAATGAAGAAAACTGACGCACAATGAGGGAATTAAAAGGAGCTGTACATAAATGTACATTAAACTCCGATAGCTCATCTATCACTTCTACGAAGCAATTTGGGTTCACGTCAAGACATTCTACGGTGTAGCATGTCACGGAGAGAATTCATAATTTACTACTTCAATTGTAATAAACATACAGACGTGATTCTACTTGGCGTAGCCAAAGCTTTTGATACTATTTGGCACGACGGAATATACAAAATGATTAAGACCAAATTTACAGATTATCTAATTAGGCTAGTCAAGAGCTACTTGAGCAGCAGAACATTTGCAGTTCATATCTCTAATACCTCTTCATCTAAAACATGCTTAGTTGGTGTCCCACAGATAGTGCGTGGGGGGGGGCAATTCTATTTAATATATTTCTGATTTCCCTGTATCACCTCCTATTAAGACAGCAACTCTTTGCCGACGACGTTGCACTGTTCTGCAGTTCATACAGGCCGAACGCGATCACTAACAAGCTCCAATCTAGGATAGATCGAGTTATTCGTTTTTTCCAATAGTGGCGCATTTATGTTAATACTGGCCAAGTCGGAGACTATTCAAATGTTAAGCGCGTCGAAACTTTTATTCTTTCGTATCGCCCATGTGTTCAATTATTTAAAAATAGCTCTGGGAGAGCGTTTCGCGAACGACGAAGAGATGAATTTCGTTATGAATTGATTAGCGAAAGTTGGACGAACATTTTTCAAACAAGGCATCGAAAAATTGGTACCACGTTACATGTGCTTGAATATTTTAGGTGAATACGTCTAAAAATAGAGAAGATTGTAGATTTCAAAAATTTATTTTTCTTATCGCGAAGTGTATTGATCGTCCTTCGTATTTTTATTTATTTGTGGATGTTTTTTTTTACTTTTTTCCTGCAGCTCAATACGCATGTTAAGTTACAATCTGTAATAAGCAAAATTTATATTTTTAACTATGTCACGCGGCACGGCGTCTAGTCGGTATCCTAGAACATTTATTTTTTATGCCTATGCATTAATTGTATAATTTGCGCGAATACGAGTATATATATTCTTCGTCACTGTACAGCAGAAAAAAATGGCAAATAAGTCAATTTATTGAAATAATTAAAAAGTGGTCACACGTTACTTCCCCCTGAATATAAAATTACTACAGATAAGTAAACGTTTTCATGGTATGCAAAAGCGAGTTACTGTCAGGAAAAAAAATCGAAAGCAGTTGGTTGTAAAATGAAGACCATATATAGCCTCCTGCCGCCAATTATGATAGGAATGAAAGATGAGTTTGGAGCAAGTAAAGCAACCAGCTGACGCCTCACAAAACATGGCACGAAAGCGAAAGAATTGTTGATTTGCTGCTGTAAAAACAGCTTAGAAATTAAAGAAAAGGGAACTTTATGAGATTTATGAAAACTAGACAACGTAATTATCCTACGAAAGAATCTACTTGTGTCCAATAATAAAGGGAAGTTTGGATTTTGCTACAACTAAATTTACCATTGATTTTTTATCAACCTCTTCGGGTGACAGGAAAGTTCATTCTTTTAGAGCTACATATAATATAGGGTGGGCCAAAAGAACATCCCGAATTTCAAACGCTCGTCAAAATCATACTCTGTGAGTTAGCGTGGCGATTGCAACGCCATCTGGCGCTAAATAATATGCCGTTTAATATAAATATAGTTGGTTAGTAGTCATGATGTCGTGGACGCGTAAACAACGCTTTCGTTGTCGAGTACTTTGTGAAAAACGGTGAAAGTGTAATCACGGTACAACGCGCGTTTAAAAAACAATTTGATTTAAAACGTCATGACAATCCCCCTGACCGTAAAAGTATCCTCAAATGGGTAAAAAACTTCCGAGAATACGGTAGTGTGGTGGCGGTCAACCATCAAGGTCGCCGTCGATCGTCTAGAACCCCGACAAACATCGAAAAAGTGCGCGTAGCACTGTCACGAAGTCCGCGCAGATCCGTTCGTCGCCAGGCTTCCGCCTTGAAAATTCCCCGTACTTCACTCAAAAGAATAATTCGAAACGACCTCAATATGTACCCATACAAGATACAACTAACCCAAGAATTAATACCAACAGATAAGCCAAGAAGGTTAGAATTTTGTAATAAATTTTTGGATATGCTGGAGGAAGAAGACGTCGATTTGGATTATGTTTTTTTTAGCGACGAGGCGCATTTCGATTTAAATGGTAACGTTAATAAACAAAACATGCGGTATTATGCTACTGAGAACCCTCGAATCGTTCACTCGGTACCCTTGCACTCCCCTCGTACCACGGTATGGTGCGCAGTCAGTGCGAAAGCGATAATCGGTCCCTACTTCTTCGAGGAGGACGGAGCGAATGTTACTGTGAACGGCGACCGCTACATCCAAATGTTAAACGAGTTTTTTCTACCGGAGCTCAGACGGAAGAGGATTGCATTATCTAAAACGTGGTTTCAACAAGACGGGACCACAACACATATTCGTAACGATGTTTTGCGGTTATTAAGAGAGAAGTTTCAGGACCGCTTGATTTCGCGAAACTGTGAGCTGTTTTGGCCGCCGCGCAGTCCGGATTTAACCCCGACAGATTTTTACCTATGGGGCTACTTGAAAAGCAAGGTGTACGAGGGTAAACCAGCAACAACCGACGAGATGAAATTGGCCATTCAGAAGGAAATTGCGGCGATTAAAAAACCAACTCTTAAAAAAGTAATGCATAATTTTGAGGAAAGATTGCAACAATGTAAAAATCAAAATGGTGACTATTCATACGGAGTATTGTTCAAAACTAATAGTGTACAATAAATGGCGTTCTTTTTTAAGTATTTCAACGTTTGTTTCATTTCCGTAAGTATATTAGTCTTTATTTGACGAGCATTTAAAATTCGGGATGTTCTTTTGGCCCACCCTGTATAACAAATCTCATAAAGAAAGTAACAGCTGATATTGGAGCTTTAAATATAAAAGAAATTTCCAAATCAGAACTAGTGGATTATTTTGGTAGAATCCAGCTACAGATATTCGCAAATCATAAATAATTATAACCGGTAGAATGGTTCAGCACTGAACGAAATATAGCAAACCAAGCACTGCGAACTTCAGATGTCTGGCCGTGTCTTTGGTATAATTGAAACTAATACGCTTAAAAAAAAAAAAAACGGATTTTAAGAACTTCCGATTTTACAACTGCTTTTGCTTTGCAGGTAATAATGAAAATAAAGCCAGAAATATTAATTATGAAATACATGTAATTCTTTAAGTTGAAAACCCTGAAGTAGAGATTGTTTTAGTTGCACTATCTAATATGAAAAAAAGAAAATGAGACCAACAGAAGTGAATAATTTGCTCCTGAGTTTATAAAAAGACAAATAAGGCAAAAGCAAGCCATTATTGCTGAAAATGTCGTTTAAGAGCAAGTTTACGGAATCCCCAAACAAACAAATTGTTTTTCTTATATTACAAAAATGGCAATTCAATCCGCTAAAATAAAAATTTACAAACAAATAACTTTTTTCAAAGAAGTAATTTATTTTAAGGTTATGTTTTTTATATTCACAATATCTTCTTATTTACTGATTTTTAACTATTTCCGAGCATTTTTTGTCTATTCAAATTGTAACACAAAGAAAAATAAAACGATCCGACAATACGTAATTTCTTTCTCCCCAACCTACAATTTAGATTTATTTTTAAGAATTTAGAACACAAAATTGTCGCGTAACTATTGTAAAAAATTAAATATTTTTGGTTTTATAAAATTTGGTAGATGAATTTTTCGATGTATTCATTTGAAAATAAAGTAACAAAACTGAAAATGAACTTGTTTTCCAATGCTTAAATTACGTTAGAACTAAAATAATAAAAATTGGTTTAATAAGTACGATTATTGACTAAAACCTTAACAAACGAGTTTAAAACATTCTCAAGGCTTTCCAAAGACTTTTTTAAGTACAAAATCACGAGTAATAGGCAGCGTATTTCTGATTAAAAATCAAGAAGTGGAATACACTCTGCGAAACTACGTTAAATAAAAATAACCTTTTTATTTATCGGTATATTCACAATGTACAAAAATGGTATATTATGCTACTCCGGCAGCAACTTTTTCCTCTTCACGAATTCGATCTTTTTTCAAAGGTCCCATGAATGCCGCTTTGTCTGCTACAGTTTGGAATCTTCCATGTCCGAATTTAGAAGAAGTATCGATGAACTTCAAATTAATACTTTCCAATGCAGATCGTTTAGTGTGTACCAGTAACGACTAAAATAATCAAAGCAAAAATTAAATAAATCATATCGTATTAATTGGAAACTTTATTTGAGCCTAAGTATTAATTATTGAACATGACAACATAAATAAAATGTGTTCTTTTATCGCTGCAATTAAGGAAATAGCTCCCTGCTCTGCTTCTAAATTAGTAATGCTATATAATCATTGCAATCACAGATTGACTTTAACATTACCGTCATTAGCAAGAAAATGTCTATGCCGGCGATCTTACTTTGTAATAAACAAGTTCACTTAACAAGCATGTGTTTCATGCCCTGGATTCTGTACGTTACGTTAATGATAACTATAATTTACGTTTACGTAATACTAAATTCAAAACAAAGAAATCTGATTTTTCGTGCCACAAAAAAGGGGACACGTCATTTATCGCATTTTTTGAACTTTTTGCCAACTTCGAAGGTTTCGTTCCCGAAAAATAGCGAACTTTCCATCAATATATCACATGCCCGAAAAAATATTTTTTAAAATTTCGAGTTTTCGGGGTTCCGAGGGCCTGAATATAAAGTTATAAGCTCAGCTACATTTTTCATATAAAGCGGTCATTTATGCGTATGTTTAAGATACGTTTTGATTTCCCCGACTTTATTACTCATTGCTTACGTGAACATCCCTTTTTTTCCTATTTTCGGCTCCAAAGAGGGGTCTTTATAATTTTTTGATTTTATGAAAGAGCTTCTGCGTTTTATTTTAATTTTGAATTTCACTTTTGAAGGGTTATCTGGTGATGAATTATGTATTTTGAAGTGATTTTTGAGGTTGTTTTAAATTCCATTATATATTTTTGACGGGTTTTTTGTCGCCCAAGGTAATCGGTTAGGTTGAAGTTATAAATTGTCTTAAAGAAAATTTTAATTATAACTTATGATCCAATTTTGAAGTTTATAAGTCAAACCGTTCGTGAGTTATTGGTTTTTATTTGATATTTTTGTCGTCTCTGAACTATCTTATTAGGATTCCATACATTTTATGTACATCCTAAAAACATGTTCGATTTACAAAGCGATCTTAATATTCACATATAATTTTAAATAATCAGCCCATAAAGACACTTATTTCGAAATAAACTATCTACGGCTTCCATTTATGTCGATTGTATACATTATTTCAGGTTAGATTAAACCTTTCTGAATAAATAATTCAGCTATGGCAATGGGTCCCCTTTCTTGCGTCAAAATTATTCATTTCCGTTTTATTTGCTGCATATCTTTTTTTGTTAGGAGACATAAATGAAGGTTTTAATTTATTTTCACTATCATGTCCTTTCTTAACAATTCGCTTTACTATTGAATGGCTTTACTCCTGAATAAAAGAATATAATTTAATAATGGTTAATTCAAAAGTTACACTTTTAATTATTGATTACTACGTTCCCGTTTACTTTTTTACATTTTCCAGCAGCAAGAAAAAATTAAATAATTCAATTAATTAATTTTACTTCTGAAAAATCATTTTGTAATAAAAATGTGTACATTCTTTTGACAATGAAACATTTTATTAAGACAATTCTGATCGATGAAACCGATTTTTGTAAAGGAAATAAGTAATCACACAACTACTTGTGATTTTCAAGCAGTTTTAAGAAAGAAATGTATTTACCAGTCATAATAGCTACTTGTTCTAATGTACGCGTTGTTTTTGCCTCTTTCTGAACAAATTTATATACAGAAAATACAATTTCGCGAGCTTGCTTTCTTAATTTATGATTTTTCTATTTACTAGGCATAATATCCATTATTTTGACAGCACACAATAAAATACTATGCATAGCAGCAACGTTTAACAGTAAACGTAACGAAGCACAAAACGCGAGCGACAATTACTCATGCATTTGCTACAGACTCATCTGACCTTGATAAGTTTGTCGGACTATATTTCATAGTTACCAACTTTACATAATATACAAACCTATATTTATGTTACAGATTCGGGGCGGCGCACTAAATTACCATTTAAAAATGTTGTCAACTTCAGAAATAAATTTTTAAAATTACTACAAAAGATAAAAAAATAGTTTTTGGTGGTAAGTTGTTAAATATTTGTAATCTATACGAGATACAACTTCTACAATGTGTTTTAAAAATAAATTTTATTCTAACATTTTACTAGTAAATGAAATAACCAGGGATCTAACATTGAAAGGCAAGAATATCTAAATTTAACAAATCACTTTAGAATTCAAGTTACATATACAAGTACAATAAAACACCAGAACAACTAGTTTTATTAAATTACGGAGAAAAGAAAAACGAAAATATCTAACCGATTGTATAAATCATAGGAAATAATTTATAAGTTCCATATAAACGAACCAGGCAATTGTTGCTGATTTCAAAACAATTATATATACGTACACATTTCTTTAGAAGTTATTTAGATTGTGCATATTGAAACACCATAGTGAAAAGCTAATTTTATCTGAAATATGTAACATTAAACTTTTTTGAAATTATTAATAAATGATTAATCGCAATTGCCATTTAATTTGTTTCTTATAACTAATACAACCGTAGTATAGTTGTCAATGAAATTGATTAAAACATGAGTTTTAAATGTGCCTACTTTCAGTTTAATTTTTAATTTAGTTTCCCTTTGTATATAGTCATACTGTTCATCCCGTGCCAGCCGTTTAGTTTGTATATATTTATGTAATCAATATCTGATTATTATATCATGATCTGTGTTAAATCACGGTTCGCGCATTGCTACACATTTGTGGTTTATTGATTGTAAATAATAATAAAATTCATTTATTTGATTTGATTTTAATTGTATAAAACACTGGAAATCTCATAATTTTACAAGTGATACACTACACACTTTTCATCCAATTCTTTTATAGATCCAGATAAAGCATATACCCACATACATGCTCGTGCGCAAAAAGACGAGAAATACATACATTCATTATCTCATTACTCACACAAATAATATTTTCATTTAATTAAGAGTAGACTACTCTTCAAGTAAATTCAGTTAGAGAATCCGTTTTGCTTCAGAAGCATTTTAATCACTGTAAAGTCATAGGATTGGCTCTGCTGATTATCTCATCATTAGCAAAACGAATTATTTGAAACTTTTTGTTGTTTTAATATCAACAGAGTTTTAATGGGGTCGTCTACTTCGTCGGGTCAAAAAATTTTTCTCTCATACATCACCTTTATGAAGATAAAAGGAGTTTTTCAAAATTCGATGTAGGTATAAACTTATAGGCGTAAAGCAGCGTTGATAGTTATTTTCATACATTAAGTTCTCAAACTTTTAAACGCGTTTTTCTCAGAAAGTTTTCAACCGATTTCGCTAAAATTTTGCACACATCTTCTGTAAAAGTCTATAATTTTCGTTTAAACTTTTATAATTAACATGTTATATAGTTGTTGTTTTTTTGTCAAAAATGCCGAAAAATGATTTTTTTTCAAAACGTTGGCAAAACTCGAAATTTCAATATTTTTATTTGGTTCTAGCTCACATGATAACCACACATGAACTTTTTTTTTTTTATGATGGACTGGAAATCCAGAATCATGAATCACTCGACAGCTTTTTTTTTTTTTTTTTTGCAGTTGCTGATACACTACATACTTCTCATCCAATTCTAATGTAATCTTCTACAGATCTAGATACAGCATATACACAAATACATGCTCGTGCACAAAAGTACGAGAAATACATTCATGTACCTCATTATTCATACAAATAATATTTTCATTTAATTAAAAGTAGACCACTCTTCAAGTAAATTCAGTTAGAGAATCCGTTTTGCTTCAGAAGCATTTTAATCACTGTAAAGTCATAGGATTGGCTCTGCTGATTATCTCATCATTAGCAAAACGAATTATTTGAAACTTTTTTTTTTTTTAATATCGACAGTTTTAAGGGGATCGTCTAAAAAAATTTCCCCTCATAAACCACCTCATGTAAAATACATGAAGATAAATGGATTTTTCAGAATTCTAGGTCGGTATAAAGTTATAGGCGTAAAACATTGCTGTCAATTATTTTCGTACAATACGTTCCCAAACTTTTAAACGCGTTTTTCTCAAAACAGTGCCCATTATATCTCAAAAAGTTTTCAACCGATTTCGCTAAAATTTTGCACACATCTGTATACATCTACTTTTCGTCTGAACTATTATAATTAACATGTTATATAGTTGTTTTTTTTTGTTTTTAAATTCAAATGTCAAAAGTGCCGAAAAATGATTTTCCCCCAAAACGTTGGTAAAAATTGAAATTTCAATATTTATATTTGGTTCTAGTCCATACGACAACCACACATGCACCCTTTTTTTTTTTTTTGTGATGAACTGACGATCCGGAATCATGGGTATCGCTCAACAGTTTTTTTTTACAGTGTCCGTGGGAGCTCTCTACAGCGAAGTTTTCAGCATATATCAAATTGGAAAATTTGCTAAATACTCTTAAAATATCATTATGATTTATAAGTTTCAACAAAGTGTGTTCTTATGATTCATTACAAAAAAGATAAAAAAACAGCCTCAGTGTTTTTTTACGTTTGGCAACTTATAAAGAAACTACTTATTGCACATGTAAGATTAATAAACAGAAATCGCATGCAACACGGCAACTATATGCAGGGAACTAAAACAGAAAAGATAAAAAATAGTAGTCCTAATTTTAAATAAATCTTTAAAAATCGTTTGTTCCAAAATTGGCAAAATTTTATTAAAGTAACAATTTCACTAATGCCACCTACACCAAACGACCGGTAAGAGAAAATATTTTTTATTGAAAAGAATCTCTTAGCAAGATGTAATCAGAATTATGAAGTTTACAATGTAATTAGCTTAATATTAGGAATACGGATTAATTTTTTCCTCTTCGATAATTTTACAAGTCCGTTTCAAATGAGGTACATGCTTGTAAAGACGCGTAAATTAGCTCTGATAGAGGAGTTTCGGTGACATACATATGCCTGCTCATTCTGATTGCGGATATATATCCATTTCTCAATTCAAACTCTGCCGGAGTTACATAAATCATATTTAGTAAAGAATTGCAACCTACGACTGTGCGCTCAACTTTAACTTTGCGATCTACGCCAAACGCATAGGAGCAACAGATCATTCTTGGAAATTATTGATAGTTCCGCGTACTGCTAACATCTTTCAGAGTTCATACATATTAAATCAGTGCTAGAGATAAATTCAACTATATCCAGAATGAAATTATTTGTTGTGGGACATTTTCCGGAATCAAGACATATATTAAATAACATTGTCGGGGATGTATTCGATCTTGGCCGAACACGAATACATTTCTGAGTATATGACTTTGTAGAGTGAGTTACTTATGTCTATATACGTGGGAACAAAATAAGTTCACAAACGACTTGAACATATAACCTAAAACCTCTAGTTTAGTATTTCAACACCTTAAATACCATTATTGGTTACAATTTAACACGAGCTGTTTATTAATTTGATGATTTACGTTCATAAATTTAAAATCATAATGTAACTAGTGTAACTTGTCAGAATATCCTTAAAAGCTAATACGATATTTAATGATCATACATCACCTGATAATGCAAACAAACTGAATAAAGAATAGTGGCATATTATAGTTTTACTACGTTCTCATAATTTCCGTATGCTTACTTAAACTTTTAATACGAATATTTTATTTATTAATGGCACTCTTTGTTTCACTACTTAATTTTAACCATATAAATTTGTTATAAGATTCAAACATGAAATAAAAAATAGTGCTTGATACCCCCCACAGCAAAAAAAACAACAAAAAAACAGCGCAATATCTGTTCACCATACGGACGGCAGCAAACACACACAGACTATAGAATTACTTTGCTGCTTTCTTCGATTTATTTCATAACTATATGTTTATAAAAGTAGCAATGTTCAATAGCTATCGGCAAACATTATATATGCATACACCTACAGTTATATAAGTAAGCGTTTAATTAACTTATGATAACGCGATTCAATGGATTTTTTTTGAAGATATATTGTAATTTTTACTTTTTACTATTAAAGAAATATTTTCTACCATTGCTTCAGACCTATCATTTGTAATATCATAATAATTCAAATAATATTAAATTTGGCTCTATTGATATCATCATTAGCAATGGTATATACTTTAACAAGACTGAACGTAATAAAAATTTAAACAGACTGAATATTTGGGCTAATGAAGCTTACTGAATCATATACTGTTGACGAAACAACGAAAAAACTTCCGAACCAAAGTAAAAATCTTGTGAAAATAATCGTATAAGCAAACAATAATCTTTCGCGGCATCATTTTATTCACATTATATAAAAGTACTTACTTTACGCAACGTGATCACACGCTTCTTAGGCCCGACACAACAACCTTTGATTATAATAAAGTCATTATTCACTTCTCCATAATGAGGAAATCCACCCATTGGCGTAATCGTTTTTTCCGTCAAATCATAAAAAGTTGAAGCGTTGTTTTTGACCACCTACGTAAATTTATGTAGAAAATACTTTAAAAACATAAATCCACAAACATTTAAGAAAAAGGTTCCTGTTTATTTAGAATCTTTCAGAAAAAGCGCTGGCGCGAAAAATGTAAAAAAACTTCTTCCAAAAAGATTTTTGTGCTCTACTGTGTGAAGAACTGATTTTCTTCCCAAGTCCCTGTCCCGGGAGTCATTCGTGAAGAATCAGGTTCCCACGATAAAAAGAATTTCCTAAATTTATTTTCTTTACAAAGTATTTATCGGGCGTCAACGTTATTTCTTTTTTTCCGGCGTAACGTAGCCGATAGCTCGATCGAGAGGAACTTTAGGCCTTCCTAAGGGCAACGAAAATGGAAAGGTCTCCGCGGTGGAAATATCACGAAAAAACAACGGGTCCAATAACGAAATAATCTTTACCGAAAAAATCAATTTATTCAGAGAACAAATTCAATTATATCTTGTATAAAAAAACTAAAAAAAAACGAATTTCCAAACAGTAAAAAATTTGCCTAAAACGGCGTGTATCAGTGAATAACAGAAAATGCCTCCCGGCGCGTTGCAGTTGAGATACAATCGTGGCCACGAGGAAGCGAAGACTTATCGGCCGAATTCACACAGTGAATTCGACGACGATCTAATAAAACGGCCATTTTGCCTAATAATAAAAATATGTATATAAAAAATTGAACACGCCACCGATCTTTCTAGAACATTTCCAAAATCAATGGAACGGCGGGTACCCTGTGTCGGTTCTTTCGGGTTCTAAGAAAAAAAACTTCTCACGCCTCGGCTCGCATCTCCGACGCACACAACGCCAGACCAGACAAACATCGGATAAACCACTCTCATATAATTCACACACACACATGCACGGATCGCCAAATTGGCGCCGTGCACATTGGCATATCCTACGCATTATGGTCGGAGAATGCTCAATCTGCACGTTGCCCGAAGAAACCGGAGAAATGGAAATCGAAGCAGATGGGCCTGAGAAACTGTCAAAACGCGGAGAAATAAGGAATTTAGAATTTGGAAAAAGTAATCATTATCATTTTTTAATTCGGTGCAGCGTGAGAAATATCGAAAGTCATGGCGGCCGAATCCGTCACAACTGATATCAGCACTGTATTCTTCGCTTTATAACATTGCTAACAAACCGATAAATGAGTCAGTTCGTACATTTGGTTGCATCATAATGTACTCGATTGAAGATCGTGTTTTCTCCCGTTTAATCGTAGTTCAAACCGAAAAATTAAAATCATGCAAATCTTTGATCCATTTGGTTTAGTGATGGAGCGCATTTTTGGTTACACGATTACGTCAACAAACAAAATTGCATGAATTCGATACATCACTTTTTCCGCAACGTGTAACTGTATGGGCAGCGCTGAGTACATGCACAATCATGTATCATCTTTATCGGCAATAGTTACAACTGCGTCATATCAAAAGTTTTAGATGAAGTCCTTTCTGTTATGAAATCGATGTGAAATTTTAAACGGTTCATCTTCCAACAAGGCGGGATAAAACTTCATACGGCCGATGTAACGTAACGCTCTTCCTAGCACAAACATTGCCATCTCCAAACGCTTCTTTGACACATTCAACTGCAGCTGATCTTGATCACCGTACAGCTAAAATTTAAACCCTCTCAACTACTTCTGAGACTATGTAAAAGACCGCTGCTACATAAGCAGACCGATTATGATTAACTAATTTAAAAAAATCTTATGTGTCGTCGACAGCATCGAAGTCGAAACGTTGCAGCTTTGCATTAAGACATTAGGAATTTTGTGACTCACGGCGTGTAGTTGAAAATGGTGGCGCATATATCGAAAATATTTGATAAGGAATATTAAAAAAGTGTAATAAATTGGTTCGCTTTTATACCCGTTATTTACATTTTTCACGCAAGCGCTATTTCCTGAAAGACCGCGCATTTAAAAAAACAAGTTAGTGCAAATAGAAATAAAACTTTTAATCTGATCCGTTAAAAATTATATCTATAATACATATACAATTAATTACACTAATTAAACACTTAAAAACTAATTTAATTAGACATTCACATGCGCATACCCATACAAGTATTTACACATTGAAAAAATGTACCTGGCATGGTCTACTAATACTTCAGAGCCACAATGACTATTATAGTTACGGAATAATGCCAGGCAATGACATCAATCAAATATTCGTACGAATATTTTGACGAATCATATTAATATCTGATGTTACGGTTGGCAACGACACGATAAAAGCGTATCTCCAGTCCCGTTAGAGGAAATGAGATTCCTCCATCATTGTACGTATTTTTTACTATTACGCAATTTAAACGATTATACATTATGCTTTAATAAAAATTGTTTACATTATGCCATTACTAAAAATACACATTGCAACAAGTTATCTAATACATATACAGGTGGCGACGTGAAACCTAACGTACTTCAAATTGCTGCCGCAGCTAAATTAATGGAGCGAGGGAGGCAAGATCCCAGCTGGTAATAGCCTAATATGCTGCATTTTTCTTAGTAGTAATGTCCCATCACGATGAGTGAGTGGAGCACATAACATGGTCACGGCGTTTTTTAAGAATTAAGAATCGTACGTCACTACACCATTCGTACGTTTAGGGGTGAAAAAGGTCTAAATAAAGCAAATCCTCCGGGGCCTAAGAAGTCGGTTAGAACGCCAGAAAACATCGAGTGAGTGCGCGTGGCTTTGAAGAACAATCCGCAGAGATCACTTCGGAAGCAAGTCATCAGTCTGCATTTGAACGAAAGATCAGCATGACGTATTCTCCATGAAAATTTACATTTTCATTCACACAAAATGTTAATAACGCAACAATTGCTAGTTACCGATCACGCCACCCGACTAAAGTTTTGTGAACGCCTACTTTATGAAGTTGAAAACAATCAGTTTTCATTAAATTAAATTTCGTTTACCGACGGAGCTCATTTTCATCTGCATGGCGACGTCAACACTCAAAATATGCGCTACTGGAACGACGAAAATCCGAGTATCATTCAAGAGAAACCTCATCACTCCCCGAAATTAAACGTATAGATGGGCGTTTCGTTGTACAGCGTCATTGGGTCCTTACTTTTTCGACGATAAGGTTAACGGCGAGCGCTACTGACAATTATTGCAGTTCTTCATGCCTGAGCTAAAAAGAAAACGGTCTATATAGTATCAGCAGGATGGTGCCACATGCCACACCGCAAACTGTTGCAAACCGCTGCGATCGCCTGATTTGACTTGTGACTTCTTCCTGTGGGGTTATTTAAAGTCAAATGTGTACATCAATAAACCACGAGACCTGGCACAGCTTCGAGCCAATATTGAACGCGAAGTAGCCCAAATTTCCACCGTCATGATCAGAAAAAACATCGCCAACTTCAAGAAAGGATTAGAAAATTACGTACAAAGAAAGGGGAGAGGGTTATTTGAGCGATATAATTATTAAAACAAAATAAAAATGTTATAACTATTTATATCAAATAAAAATTAGTAAAATTCCCCGGCTTTTAGTAAAAAAAAATTCTCTACGGTAATTTCATCCAAAGTTGTAGCATTTTGAAATACGTTAGGTTCCCGTGTCGCACCCTAAACTTCTTTGTAACTGTAAATATTAAATAATCATTCTAACTTCAGTATTTTCTTTTATAATGAAGTTTCAGCAGAAATGTGTACATACCCCCCCCCCCCCAAAATTGAAGGAGAAAAACAGGCGTTTATTAGGAAAGACATTTTCACCAGTCCTGCTGTATTATTACATAAATGCGGAGTAAAACAAATACAAAATATGTATGTCAAGTAATTTTAATTTAAAATTTCTGAACCATTTTTATTTTCACAGGAATAAACGCGCATACATAAATACCCGTTGTTAGAATAAGAACTATTTACGAACGCATTAAGACAGATCAAGCCGCAACAATAGAATAACTTTAATTAATTTCTCTTTTAGGTAACAAATTAAACTAAACAACTTATAACACAAATTAAAACGACAAAAAATTAATAATGCAAATTGGAGTAAATAAATTACGACAAACTAAAAATTTAATTTTAAAAATTTTAAATAATAAACGATGAAATTTTAGGTTATCGAAGAAAAAACAGTAAAATCAACCATAGTTTTCTCGTTTCATAAAGTTGTCTGATATCTTTGTTTTATTTAACAGTAATAATACAAACTAAAATATTTACCTAAAACCCCATTTAGACAAAGATAAAAAAATAAAATTTTCAAACACCTACACAGCATATACACACACAAGTGTAAACAATGTACCTGGCATGGTCTACTAATAACTCAGAGTCAAACGACTATTATAGTTACGGAATAATGCCGGGAAATGACATCAATTCAATATTCTTATGAATATATAAATGAATCATATTAATATCTGATGTTACGGTTGGCAACGATACGATAAAAACGTATCCCCAGACCCGTCAGAAGAAACAAGATTCCTCCATCATAAGTACCATAAATTATTATAGAAAAAGCGCGATAAGAATTTTTTTTAACATTAACACATATTAAATTATAAGAAAAAAAACTTTATATACACATTAAAATACAAACAGAACAGTTTCAATGTTGCGCCTTGTGACTAAATATGAATACAAACGGTTTAAGCATATTTAACTATCTTATTAAAATTATAACATATTTGTGTTAATTACACGGTACGCTTTTAGTTTAGTTAAATGCACTACTGTAAACTTCGTGAATATAGATTGAATCAATGTAAATCTTATAATTTGCTGAGAACTAATTCATTCTTAGTGAATGAAAGTTGCCACCTACCATTCCGCACCGCAATCCAGTACTCTAAAGAGATGTAGAAGGGAACTCACCTTTTAGATTTTTATTTCACAACCTTTTCTTTCTTTTCTCTGATCTTCGACATTTGAAACAGGATTCGTACTGAATTTCAGGACCCTGAATTATATTAGCTCAAGGAGGGCTGCACAATACATTTATACTGCAACTGTATTTATCTTTGATCTAGTATTTACCTATTCTAGCGTTAAATTTCTTGGTTTTGAGTTCTTTTGTCGATTTTATATATTTCCCATTTTTCAAGTTCGTAAGGGTTTGATTTTTTTACATTTCGTAAAATTAAAAAATAAACAAAAATTAGAAAGTAGCTGGATTTCACGTGAACTAAAATTTCTATATACGGTAAGAACTTTTCCGAGCAAGCAATTTCATTAAATATGACCACACACCTTTCAAAATTTAATTTTTTAAAAATACCGGGGGGGGGGATTAGAACACCACATCTCTATTAAATCATGTCTACTTTTTAGGGCTATAATATGAAAACGAAATGTAAACACATACATTTCTTTTCCGGCAATCATTTTCTTTTTCACTAAAAATGTAATTTTAAAAACTATGCACAACATACATCTATTAAATGATATCACAATGACCACAACGTAACTCAGCAGAGTGAAGTTACATAATAATCCAATTTCACTTTAAGAAAATATAATTTTTTTTTGTAACAAAATTCGAAATGTATTCGACATGTTCTACAAATAGCTCATCACCAAAATATCTATCAGTTATGGAATAACAAAGCCGACTTATAACCAGAATTCAAGGTTCGTCTAACCGAATAGACTGATTACATTAATATTTACCGTTTGAAGTTAAAAATTAAGTACTTCACACGAGCGTTTTATGACACAACATTAATACACACCTTTCCATCCTTAGTATGAATTCCTTGACCTATGCGGTATATTTTTTTGTTTATTTCAGTTCGGTGATGATAGCCTTTCTGACCAGCACGTGCAACTGTAAACTGAACTCTGCTAGGATGCCAAGCACCAATACAAGCTACCTTCCTTAAACCTTTGTGCGTTTTTCGAGGCAATTTTTTCGTATGCCAACGAGAAGTTACACCTATGACATTTTCAATACAATTAGTAATGGCTTGAAATAAAAATACCGAATTCAATCTTCATAAGTACGAATTGCGCACAATAGTTTAGAAAATTATATTAAACAGCACAAATCAGAAGGAAGGCAACATTCATATCTTCAATGTAAATTAAGAAATCAAATGTTATTCATCATATTTGTGCTCTTAATAAAACTTTCAAAAAAAAAAACAAAACAAAACAAAAATGTTCATTCTATTTTATTGATATTAAAAACCCTGTAATTGTGTTGACAGATGTATCGCATTTTTAATTATGCAATATCACGGTGGTCAATCAATTTTTAAATTCTCGATTTCCCCGGTCCAAATCCCCCGATTTCCTGGCTACTAGAATTGTACAAGAAATTACACGAATCTTCTTCCGTTTGTATAATAATAAACTCAACAAATTGAAGCAAAGACAAAATATCGGTAGAAACAAAGAAATTGTAAATTAAATTTTTTTGAACTTTGAAGTTGTTTTATTCACATTTTAAATATTGTATCATAACCACTAACTAATTCAAGTAACATACGCTTACTTTGTTATTACAAAAGTTAATAACAAAGTTTAAAACAGGCTGATTTACCCTTTCCCGATTATTTAAATAGTTCTAACTTTCAAAATTTATATGACGTCCAACATTTACATTTGTTATCATACGCGTTGTTTTCAAGGGTTTACGGAGCTTAAGACCCTGTAAAAGTTCTACTGAAACTAACGTCACTTAATTAGGTAATATCACACTATTTCGTTAACAAATATTACATCACTTCCACACTAAAAATACGAGATGTAATAAGTACACAATTAATCCATCTTTTCAACAATTTTTTGGCGTACTTTTCGAATAATTCAAGCTATTTGTACTCAACGACATATGAAAAAATCAGATAAAGTACGGTACACATATATTTATATCGAACGCCATTTTATATTAACTAATCGCTATGTATTTGAGAAAGAAATAAAAAATCAAAAATTTACTCACGGATAATTTCTGTATCAGTTCAACAACTTACAATTCATATACGTAAGCAATCAATCTGATTCCAACTCGTATTTTTCATGATTAATTTTATATTTCATTCATAATTATTTTTGTATTTACTCCAGAAAAATTCAGTTGAAAACTTTGTACGAATGTTATTTTCATTTCAATACGTTATTTTAACTTTTTATGCCTAATTTAAATAAATCGCAAATGATAACCCGGAAATACAATTAATTTCTTTACTATTCTTTGTTAAACAATATTTTCGTTGAGTACATTAACCCCTATATTTAAACTATTAAAACATTGTATGAACATATTTAAATGATTTTATTACATAAAAAATAAAACAATTGACACATTACTTGAACAGAAATTTGCAAACATTTGGTTAAAATATCAGTTAACGGTGATCCTATAACCTGCAAAAATTTAATAAAATCTTCAGCATTTAACAACTCAGACCGCCCTAGTATCATCATTTTTTATCAGGTTTTTTCTAACCGTATAGTGCACTAGTCATCACTGTGGTTAAATGCCAAATATATAGAAATTAGAGGAAAATATATTTACCTTTATAACCCTTTCCCTTAGTAACACCAATACAATCTATCATTTCATCCTGAGCAAAAACATGGTTAACTGGAATCGGTTTTTCAAGATGTTCCTTTGCCCAAGCTACTTTCTCTGGAACTGTACCACCATTAATTTGAATTTCCATTATATGGGATTTCTTTTGACGGAACTTCAACAGTTTCATCTGTAGAAATTTCGTTTAATTTTAGCAACGTTTAAATATTTTAATACATTTAATTCTGAATTAAAGAATCACTTTTGTAAATATTAAGTAGCGATGAGAGACTTCGGAATGTTAGAATTGAATATTTCAATTGTACAATCGTTGCATCCGGTATGTTACGTCGCTTGTTAATATATAGCTAATGCGTTTAAGAAATGTTTTAATCGACGGTTTCGATTATTCGACGAGTCAAGTGTTATTAAAAATACGATGCTAAAAGTCTGATTTTAATAACTACACAAATGCTAACAACTCGTAAAATGATAAAATAGGGAACAATAAAACCAAAGCAATCCCCATTACTAAATAAAGCGAACTTTCTTGACGTTTTTCTTTAATTTTTTCCACGCGTAAATAAAATATAGAAATTTAACCTAAACTGATATTCCATAAGCAGTGTATTTTTAAATTATTCGAAGCTTGCTGAATGGTGATATGGTTAAAAAACTTTATACGTAGTATCCGATATCTTCATTGAGATAAATATAAATTTCAACGAATTTATGAGAGCAGTATAGTTCTTAAAAAAACCGTTGGGACATATTTATTAAAAGCAAAGAATAACAGCCGAAATTTAACCACAGCGATTGATTAACCATACCGGATCACAAATGATCATTAATATATAATTGAAAAATACAAAGAACGAATTATCAAACTGCATAGTCTTTCTTCTCACTGACTGATTTCGACTCAACAATTTCATTACAATGATTTGTTGCCGACGATAAGAGTATCCATTTCGTGAAAATTGGCGCATAAATGGTAATCACACTTAAACTTCAAAAAGGTTAACTTTAATTTTTACGCTTAAATCTATAAAATTGTAAGAACCTACATTTACACGGATTGACACACCTACTATAAAATGTTCATTAAAAACTTAAAAAAAGATTATTTTGAAGGTCTGTTGAATTGAGGTCCATTATATCGAGGACTAACCGTACTTCTAAAAATTAACCTTTTACGTTAATTTTTTGTTATTTGAAAAAGTAAGTCACAATTTAATACATCTCACGCAGAACGAACATTATAATACGCGACATTAAATATCTTTTACATTACATATAATTTCTTTTTAATACATAAAATTCATTCATTAAAAGTGACACATAATTTAAAATAAAAAATTAATGAGAGTAATTACTTGAGTGTGAGCGATGATACGAACAACTTTGCAATACTTGGCGATTTTAGACAGTTGCTTATCTATCACTTTACGTCCCAATTCATCTTGCCACTTCTTTGAAGCCTTTGTAAACGCGCGTTTCTTGGCTTTGTACCTGTGCGGAATAACCAAAAGCAAAATGGAGACGTCTCATCTTGAAGCGGCAAGAGAGACATGATACATCTCCATATCACCGATTCAAAAGAAAGTCTTTTGTCGGTTTTCTCTCATCCGTATAGGAGAGGAGAGCTAAAACGCATTGCTTCAGTAATAGATAGTTGCTGATTATATAATACATACAATATTGTCGAAAAATGAAATAGTCACCAATATAGCGTATCGAATTATACTCTTATGTAATCACTTCCTATTTATGTACTTTAAGTTTTTATTACCATTTAGTATTCCCCAAAAAAAGTTAAAAATGTAATTATTTCGGATAATTTTTAATTATTTTTTATCTTTATTTAGTTTTGTGTAAAATATAAATTAGCAATAATTAATCCTTTATCGATTAATGAGAATATAACTAAACAATAATGACGTCGCACGTTAATATTGACTAAATCAAAAAAAGGGGGGGGCAACAGAACTCAATAATTTTATGTCAGTTAGCTACAGAAAACCCGATAAACAGATTTAAAAAAGATTACAATAACCAACTATACGATTTAGAAATCAAATTAGATTGAATTTTAAAAATTAGAGTAATGCATTAATTAAATGCGCTTATAAAAATTTTAAATTGAATATAATTTAGAATGTTCATTTTCGAATTTAATACAAATATTAAGTAATTTAAATGACTACAAATAAAACGTAATGATGTTACAAATATTGATTTTAAAATTGACTCGAATTCAAATAACAGTTATAGTAAAAATAATTACCAGTTCTTATAAAACCGACGTCTGCAATCTTCTGATAAATGTTCAGCCCAAACGGTCGCTAAAGCTTTTAAGCCATGTGGAGTTTCTATGTATCCGACAACTCCAACAACAACCATAGGAGGAGTTTCGATGACGGTCACCGGTTCGACAACTTCCTTTTTATTGATTTCTAAAAACTTCATATATTAGCTTCAATTACATGAATATCATATACTATACGGAAATAAAAATAAAATACTCACTAGATCCTGGCCTGTCAGCTTCTCGAACAACATGTGTCATACCAGCTTTGTAACCAAGAAAACCAGTCAGATGAATTGGTTTTTTCGGATCATCTTTTGGAAAAGACTTTACTCTGCCACGATGGCGACGAGCTCTTTTCTTGGGATAAAATCCCATTGAACCATGCCGGGGAGCACTAAATTTACGATGTGACTAAAAAAAAAGTAAAAATCGGAAGAACGTTATATTTAATAAGAAAATACTGAAATAAAATCAACATATAAGCATATTCCTATAAATAAAAAAACTTTTACTAACCATTATATAACTTAATACTTATAATGCCACAATTCTTAACAAAGAGAAAGACCACACACACAAACCGCACGAACCAACCTACTAACAGCTACTGAATGGGACGAACTCAAAACTCCGCAAAGACATGTAGCCACGCTTTCCGAAATTTATAGTTGACGGCTAACGTGGTTATAGCATGTCATAATATTGAAAGACAACACATAAAAAAATATATAAATATATTTTATATTTTAAATTTTTATATTATTGATTTTTCAAATCAAATAAATCCAAAAAATGATTTTCTAAATTAAACAACCTTCAAATTAAACAAACTAAAAAAAGATTATTTAATAGGTTAAAATTTTAGATTAACCCAATTGAAAGGAACTTGTTTCGAATTAAATTAACTAAAAGTGAATTTCTACGAAACGTTTAATGTAGATATCTTTGCCAGAATAATATTAAAAATTACATAAAAATTCTACTACCCAACAATTTACATAAAACTTTCAATTAATGCTAGATGATTTTAAAATTTAATATGTGAAAACAAAAACAGAAATTGAGTAAAATAAGGTAGTATAGGCTGACAGTAGGGTTTGAAAGCTGAATAATAATACGGCTTAAACTTAATATGACTTATGTCCTTGAAAAATACAGCTTAAGCTTTCGGCTTTTGGCTGCTTGAATTTAAAATATGGCTTAGGCTTTCGGCTTTTAGCTCTTTAAATTTAAAATACGGCTTAAGCTTTTAGCTTTCGGCTTAGGAAATGAATTTCAATAGAAGTTAATTAAAATCATTTACTAATTACTATGCATCAAACTATTTAGCATTACTATTGAAACTTCAACTTTTTTCTTTACGCACAAAAATAAAAGTTTTTAAAAACAATTTCTTCCGCGAATAATTATGTCAAAAATGCAAAATCAAGAAATTTAAAAAAAAAAAGCTTAAGCCGAATATAAAGCTTAATTTAGCTTTTTAGAAACACAGCTTAAGCTTTCGTCTTTCGACTGTTTAAATTTTGAATATAGCTTAAGCTTTAGGCTTTTAGCTTATGTAAATTTAAATATGGCTTTTGGATTAAGCTTATGACATCTAAAAATCATTGGCTTTTAGCTTTTAGCTTTTGGCTTTCGGCTGACTTTCAAGCCCTGGCTGACAGTACAGTGAAAACGAATTCAATAAAGTCTTCCCGAATTACTGACTTTCAAAATGAGCAGTCTACATAGCACAAACATAATGCTAGTTGCTCTTGGTGAGAAATCTTGTGTTTCATCTGCGAGTATGGAAAAGAACCCTGCTGCTCTGATTCTTTCAAGTAGTTACGATTGAATAGCATCACCGCACAATTTAATCACTTCATTCTATATGGATGATGAAGTATCATGACTCTTCCATGCTGGCATTGTGTTTTTAAATTATTTCTGAAAACTTCATCGCCAGACCTAGCCCGATATCGGAGAATTGCTTGGAAATTACCATCATTATGGGACTCTAATCCTATAGGTCCAGAATCTGAACTTCCTCGTAGGACTATTTCTTGCCTTCTACACAAAAGAAGTTTCAACAACAGTTCTTAATTTTTCAGTGTTCTCTTTCGAAATTTTAGCACTTTCGCCTAAGAATGAATCTACAATATTAATGGCCTTTCCTTCTGTGACCATTACAAAATCTGTTGCCTACTGAAGAGCTAGTTTATGGTATTCAGTGCTAGAGTGGTGGTTGAAGCTTTCTAAAGCCTTTTTCCAGTTCATAAAGGGCTTTACAATGAATGATCCAAGTTCTTGACGTCCATGACCGGCTTCTGTTTTCCCAAGTAGAACACATACTTTGCAAAGAGCCCCCTTTAATAAATCTGAATAGACAGGCCATAGGTACTTGCTTAACCAATGGCGTTGAAAATAAAGTTTCCTTACTTCAATCACGTGAAATTTGAAAGTCTCTGATGGAATCCACGGGTCTTTTAAGGCTCGAAGCATTTCTTCATAATTTTTGGGAGGATCGCAAACATATTTCCCAATATTGTAATTCATCACTGTTGCTGAAGATTTTTCACTGTCAATCGATTTTTCCAATACAAAATGTACCTCAGGTGGTGGTGCATTGATTGTTGAAGGAGGCGATTTTTCTTGATCACGTATTACTCTTTTTGAGAGAAATCCCAAAATCTGTGATGATCGTTTCATTATTGCGACACAATGCTTTATGCTAAAAAATTTATTGTAAAATGTAAAGATTACAGATTTTTCTATTTTAGGAGTGCATTACATGATAAATAAATTAGCAAAAGAAAATGAAATAAATTAAAAATATATTAAAAAATTAAAATTAAAATTGTCGGGGGAAGGTTTGCGTGAAAAAAAAAAATTTGGCAAAATCCACCATGAAAGTTGGAAAGTTAAGATGCAACAAGCGGTACAGAAATGCATATGGAACAAATAAAAAATATTATTTTTTTTTTTAATTTGAAATAAAATAATTACCATGGTAAATAAAAATTAAATGTAAAAATTTAAATAAAATGATTACTATGGTAAATAATGAACTCTAGGTAACATTTTATTAATGAGTAAATACACCACGTTCTGTTACTTCTCTTTTTTTGAATCATCAAACTCCACGATATGATCGCGTTCCTAGTCTAGCTGCCATACCCATTCTTCTTCTTCATACGCCGTTTCCGCTACGAAGGTTGGCGATCCACATGGATATTGTAATTTTGGATACAATGGATCTAAACAGCTCGACTGATGATGCGTTAAACCAGCAGCGGAGATCTTTTAGCCAAGAGTTCTGTCTACATTCTATTGAACGTTTTCCGGCGATTTTTCCTTGTAGAATTAAACATAGAACCTCATACTTTAGCCCGCGTAGAATACGCCCGAGATATGTCAGCTTTCTTTCCTTAATTGTGTCCTTCTGGTTCCTTTTTCAGTCTGCTGAGTACCACTTTGTTCGTGATCTTCTCAGTCCAGGAGATTCGGAGAATGCGTCAGTACATATACAACTCAAAGGCCTGTATGTTCTTCTTCAGAGAGAGAGTTTAAAAAAAGTAGTGTTCTCTATAATTTTTTACAGCGAATACGACGGAATTTTTAATATCTACTACTGGGAATGTTATTAATTCTCATTCTGATATTAGCATTTCAGTTTCCGTATCATTGGTTAATTTTCTTTTATCATAATTTTGTTGTTTTAATGCAAATTGAATTTAATAATTCTATACGAACAATTGACGTTTGAGCTACAGTAAAACATATATGTCCGGATACTGCGTCGAGCGGCGCCACTATCGTAGCCACCGAAAAGTCATAGCCATTTAATTTCGTGTAAATGTATAAACCTGACACGGTTTTAAGGCGCACCGCTCTGCTCGCCGCTTGTGTCGTAGCCGTAGCCTAAGAGCCAACGTGCATAATTATTTCGATTAAACAGAAAAAATGCATAACTTAAATAAATTTGTATAGACCAAGTGTCCTATGCGAATACTTCTTGTAAACATGAAATAATAATTAACAAATTCTACGTACATTACATAACATTCCATTCAGTATCTTCTTCTATGTCGTTGTCTGTGTTCAGACTTCGTGACCAATCATGAACATATTTCAACAATTTTTCTCCATTTCTCTCGATTTTGAGCTGCTTCCACCAGCTATTGTGTTGGTAGGCCTGTTGTGTTTCTAATATAATCAATGAACCTGGTCGGAGGTCGTCCTCTATTCCTTTTACCTTCTATTATTCCCTGTATGACCATTTTTTCCAATCCTTCTCGGCGCATCACATGGCCGAAGAATCTCAGGGCCCGCCTTTTTAACACTTGCACTAATCTGTCTTTCCGATCTATTCCCAGTTCCTCTAATATTGAAGCATTAGAGCGGTGCTTGATCCATGGTATCCGGAGCATTCGTCTGTAGCATATCATTTCGAATGTCTCTGTTCTTCGGCACAACGTTTTGTTCAGCGTCCATGATTCGGAGCCGTAGCTTGCTATTGAGAATATTAATGTCTCCATTAGTCTCTTTTTAGTTCCTATTGTTATGGAGTGGTCTTTCCATATGTTCGTCAGTTTCGCTAACGCGCTTTTCGCCAATCCAATACGACGTTTAATTTCGTTTTCTGCACTCCCATTATCTGTAATCTGCGCTCCTAAATAGGTAACTGATGTCCTTTTTCCGATATCCGGTATAGATGCGAAGGTTTCAGGCAGTTTCTTAGCCTTGTCAATGATGACTATGGTGCATTTTGCACGGTTTAATATTAAATTTGCCTTTCGGCTGAAGTATTCCACTCGCTGTAGCAGTGTCTTCAATTCTTTCTCACTTGTTGCTATTAATACTGTATCATCTGCGTAGCGCAGATTGAAAATTTTTCTTCCACCGATCGTTATTCCGCCATTCCAATTTTCCGTTGCCTGCCGCATAATCCATTCACTATATGTATTATACAGCATAGGTGACAATATGCAGTCCTGCCTTACTCCTTTTTTCATTTGAAAACTTTCAGATAGTTGTCCGTCAATTTTCACCTGCACCATATTCCTTTCATACAATTTTTGTATTATCATTATAAGGTGTTCAGGTATTCCGAATTCTCTTAGAATATTCCACAATTTATCCCATTCGACCATGTCAAATGCTTTGGTGTAATCCAGGAAGCATAGTATCGCTGGTGAATTGAATTCGTAACATTTTTCTACGATTTGCATTATAATGAGCAGTTGTTCTCGGGTGCCTTTTCCAGGCATGAAACCTGTCTGTTCAACAGCAATCTGCGGCAGTATATAATATTTTAAGCGCTCTTGTATTATATATAGCATAATTTTGCTAGTATGATTAATGAGGGCAATAAGTCTGTAGTTTTGGCATTTTTGCCGTCTAGCTTGAATTCTGAATACTTCCGAATATCGGTCAATTCATCACTAGATAACTTTTCTGACTGCATTTTTATTAAATAATCTATTACATGTTCGGTAAAGGTTATTTGACTGGTTTTAAGGAATTTTTCAATATGCAAAACTTGTAAACCTAAGAAAACTAATGGATGTAATCGTTGCATCGATTGAAATGATTGTCGCTTATAAAACTGTCTACCGAGCAACTAGCTAACAAATTGCTTTCGACAATCATGTGAATTAATCCGCATGGCCAGATGGCGAAAGCTAGGCACAGATGGAGGGGAAAAAAAGAGTTAATCCGCACTCGTCCATGAATTTTCCTAAGCTTTAAAATAGGACATCAATGTGTGAAAAGCACCGATCTGGCAATCTGTTGACTTCGTCTCATTGATTCGTATTCGGCAGAGGCGTTCGTGGGTAATGCATTGATCGGAGTCAGATACAAGATTTATTGCTTTGCACTGTTATCTTGAATAATTTTATGATTGGATCCAATCCATATTGGAGCGAAATATAAATTAAAGTAAACACTAAAAACACAATGATATAATTTAAAAATATAAATGATTCGTTTCTCATTCTTTTTTCTTTTCTTGGGCAAATGTCTTTTTTGACGAACCCAGCAGTCTTTTAGGATTCCATGCATATAATGTACAAAATCCTAAAATATTAAAAAAAAACATATAAATATAAAAAGCACCGACTAGTTTTGGATATTACAATCCATCTTCATGGTGTGTATAAACAATTAAAATTAGAACAAGTATTCGGTACTTCACAGTAATGTAATAAAACCCATGCATTATCTAATGTTTTTTGTAAAATACAGGTTTTTTAGTATGTTGGTTTCCCAGGTTTCGGTAACATGATGATTTGAGCGATTTTGAAACATTTTGGTACATATCTCATTCTGAAACAGGCATTAAAGAGATATGTCAGCATGATAATTCCTTTATGTGGTAATTCTCTAAGCGCTCCAGGTGAAATTTCATCGATTCCAGAAGCCTTTTTGGGATTCATATTATTATCACTCTTGTTCAACCTCAAGAGGAGTTACTGGTTTCATTTGCTGGAAAGGCTTGTAATTTGTTGTTTTATTGATCTGGAAATTTATATTATGTGTTATAAAGACTGAAGCTAAATGAGAAGCGAATAGTTCAGCTTTACTCTTGTCGTTGCGGATCCAGGGATGAATTCAGAAATCTGTTTCGGGGGGGGGGGGGTATGTTCTCGGGGGAGGGCAGTTGATTTTTTTTATATTTTTAATGAGAACATTTTTTGGGATATTCCTGAATAAAATCAAATATGTAAAAAATGATTTATTATGTAATTTAAAATAATGAAAAAACAAGCGTGAACAATAAATTTCACATAAAATAACCAGTTACAAACAGCAATTTAGTTTTAAAATTATTAATTCTAATTTTAGCATTTGTAAAAACATTTTAATGGGTTCATTATCTTTGCCGTGGTTTCAGTTATTTTAAATGGACTTTTCTTGGAAATAAAATTTCTCGGAATTGGCACTTTGTGCCTAGGAAAATTCTTATCCTGTCCCTTAGTTCTCTTCGTCTTAGTTAATTTTGGCCGTATACAATTTCGTTTAATAGTCTGCCTTATTTCGCCTTTAACTTTAGCGATCTCTGCCATCCTCCCAGAGTATTTATTTCGCCTACACTTGCAAAATCTCTCCTTCCAGCTGTAATTAAACAGGAATTCCACAATATTGTCAATTCTCTCTTCCCTTCTCATGTTACCATTTTCACTAATGGTTCTAAGGGGCCTGATGGGGTTGGTGCTTCTTTTATTCTTCCAGACTACAACTTCTCTGAATCTTTCTGTCTTCCTTCTTCCTGTTCCATATTTACAGCCGAGCTAATGGCTATTTTACACTCCATTATTTTTATCTCCTCCAATCGTCTTTCTTCCCAGTTTCTGATCATATCCGACTCCATGAGTGCTCTTCAAGCCATCTTTTCTCCTCTTCCTAATCATTCCTCTGCATATGTTCTTTCATTCGGATTCTCTCTTCTCTCCATGGGATCCATATTGACTTGCTATGGGTTCCTAGTCATTCTGGCATCTCAGGTAATGAGATGGTTGATTCTTTGGCTCGGGTTGCTGCTTCTTCTACATTCTTCTTCAAAAAAATCCCATCCTCTAATCTCTTGCCTTTGTGTAAATATTTCCATCTCAGATTTTGGTTGAATATGTACCCTTCCTCCTTTTCTAATTGTCGCTCTTTTTATCTGTCCGTTCAGCCTAATCTTCCTTCAAATCCTTGGTTCCTTCTGTTTCCTTCACTTCCTCGTTCTGTTGTTGTCTCCATTGTGCGTTTGCACTTTAACCATTCCTTGCTACCTTCCTCACGCTTTCGCCTCTCGTTGATCGCTTCCCCATGTTGTTCTCTCCATTCAAATGATGTGGTTGTTTGTGACGCCGATCACGTGTTCTTTGAGTGCTCTGCTCTTTCGGTGGAGCGCTCGGCTCTATATTCCCACTTGCTTGGGCTGGGGCTTCTTGCTCCTTTTTGTGCTTGTTATATCCTGTCTTTTCCTTCTACACTTATTATCCCCTCCACTGTTTCTTTATTATTAGTGATAGGTGATCGCCTCACTTTATAACTTTCGTTTTCCCTTAATTGTTTCTGGGTGAAGGTCCTCGGTTGACGAGTCCAATTAAAAAAAAAAAAAAAGCAACAGAGACAGAAATGAAGTTGTCTATAGATCAAGTTGCTTTAAAAAATAAAAAATCAATAAAATGAAGACCGAAAAAAAACGTTTCAATAATTTATTGATATTAATGATAAATGGATCTGAAACGTGATAGTTCCCGTTTAGGCTGACAAAAAATATTAACTGCAGCTAATAATTTTTTCAGCTTGTGAGTATTTTACATCTTACACACATTTGCAATAAAAGCATATCAGTTTTGATAAAATACCATCAAAGTCAAATTTTAAAAGATCATTTTTTTTTATCCATATTTTATACAGTTACATTTTTCCGCCAAAAATAAATCTCACAATTTTGAAATTTAAAAATATACAACTAATTGAATCATTTCAAAATGTTTTAGCTACAACTGTTAACATAATTGTAAACGAAACGAACAAAAAGAATTTTATTTCCTACTAAATTGCTGCATTCTTAAACAGCTTGTATTAAATTTGGGAGGGAGGCAATTTTAGAGTTCTGGGGGCACCCCCCCCCCCCGCCCGCAAAAACCCACACTGGATTCATCCCTGTCACAGATCCATTGCCCTTGTTCATCCTTGAGAGGATATTAGTATCATTAAAAAATAAAAAAAAGAACATAGTAATTTATTTTAACCAACAAAAACATTACACTACTACTGTAAATTATTTAGGTTAAACACAGAAGCAAACAATTTTTCAATATAAATTTATTGAAGGTTCAGTTAGAAGTGTACTTTCCTAATAACAATATTTTGCGCTTCATAGAACATAAAATATTTAGTGCAAATAACTATGACCTAATTTAGTTGATAGAAAAGAACAGTGATTTTTACATTATTTACGCTGACATAACATGTTTAACGATTTAAATCAGTAAGAAAATGTATTTTCATTTATGGTTATCAGTTAATTTCAGAATAATCAGTAAGTAAATAATCACCGGGAAGAAATGATTCATCGGTAAGAAAATTATCACCGAAAGAACATTCACCGAAATCAATACTGTTCACTAGGTAAACATATCGTCACTGTCGATTCAAAATAACTGGTAACTGTTAACATAACCGTTTGATCACCGGTACTGACAGTGATTTTCAACTAGCCGGTGAAAAATTATCGATACCGTTATATCGCTAATCATTAATTTATTTATAACGTAGATACAAATCGAACAGTACAGGTTTAAGACACTTGTATTTTTTCTTATAATACCGCACCATTGCTCTTTTATGAGATATTTTAGATTGTTTTATTAAATAAGTACAGGAAGTGTCGGATGGATTGTGTTTAAGTTTTTGTTTAAAAAAAGACAAAAATGGTGTACACCGATACTTTAGTCATAAAAAATTTACCAGGAATTCTTTCGAATCAAGATAAGCAAAATTTGTTTAAATATTTTGGAGCTTTGAATATAAGAATACTTAACTCGAGTAGTAAAAAAACTAGTACCGCTTTTGTGAAGTACGTATTACAGTAGATTCGATTTATAAATTAAAACCCTGTTTTGAGAGTATAATTTAAAATGATTACAAGTACTTATACTTCGATTGTAGTATACAGAGGAAAATAAATATATTTTTAATTTTTAATTACATCAGAAATATTTTTCATATAAAATTAATTTTGTAGATTCGAATCGCCAGAAATAGCAAATGCTGTCCTACTTCGATTACATCAAAAAGAATTACTGGGTTATAAACTGGTAGTACAATTTGCAGACAGTAAGAATACTACATCGGATAATACTACTACTGATAGGTAGGTACCATTATTTATTGATTTTTAAAATAGATTAGTTTTTAATTTTTTAGGAAACATGTTTTATCGAGATCTGTGTATCAACGGCACTTTGAACTGTATAGTTATTTTTTTTTTGTTTTAACAGCAATAGGAAGTCAAATGAAAACAATTGTTACGAAGAGTTCTTGAAAGAGTTAAATAGTTGGACCAAGGGTATAAATTTTAAGTTATCGCCTCCATGTCATCTGAAATACCGTTATCCTGCTCCTACACCAACCATCCTCTATAACATATCTAATATGCTGGTATCCGTTCCAAAATTTTATACACAGGTTTGGGTTATGTTTATTATTTTTATAATTAAAAAGATATGTAATAGATAAACTGTATATACTTGGTCGTCAAAAATACTTTTTGTTAATTTTAGGTATTACACTTGATGAATAAAATGAATTTACCATGTCCGTTGGAACCGGATTTTCCGGTAGAAAATAATAAAATGTTTGATTTATTCTTATCCCATATTTATGAAGAAAAATTAAAGGAGAAAGCGCTTTTAAATGATGAAAGTAGTTCTGAATTTGAATCTGAATTAGAAAGCGATAACGATAGAAAAAACAATCAAGACGCACCAACTATTAAACGAAAGGTTTCACGTAAAAAGAAGATATATAAAAGAGCGAAAATCCCAAAACCAATTACTGGTTCATTAACATCATCGAATAAAACAGTTGTGAACATCGAAGATATTTTCGAAACAACTAATCAAGAAAAACATCAGAAAAAAATTGAAATGAATGTCCCGGAACGGATTAACGAGATTGCTGGACTCAGTAATACCGGGCAGAAGGAAAACGCTGAAACTGAGGTATCCGGTTTCGGTATTTTGTATCCCGTTAAAAAGGTTACCGAACAAGATGATGAAACTAAAAATGAACAATCTGTAGATAAAAATTGTATTTCCGCTGAGAAATTGGCTGCTAATAGAATTCCTATGAAAGGTATGTGTTTTATATTTTCTTTCCGTATATAGAGCTGTTTTTTTTTTTTTTCTCGTACTTATCTATATAAAATCCTAACAACCTTTAATTTTTTAAAGATATGCTTACTTTTTTACCGCAAGCAGTTGTGAAAATCGGTAAAAAAAAATTACAATCAAAAAAAGTTTACAAAAAAGTAAAATTTTAAAGTTGACGAAAAATTCGTAGAGAAATGATATCTAGTGCAACTTTTATTCGGACCAATAAATACGCAGATACATTCCGTAACAATAAATACTCAGCTTATTAATAAAATTTTAAACGTCGAATAAAAGCAAAATTGAAAAGTTGAAATTATCATAAAATTGACAAAAGATAGATGGCGAAGAAAAATAATTAATTATCAGTAAATTTCTTATTTATTTTGTTTATTGCGAATGTGGAAATAAAGTTTTACTAGGAAATACTTTAAAAAAAAAAAAAAAAAACGTAAACAAAAAACAAGACAAAACATTTGTTCAATTTTAAATAACTTCTAACTGTCGTACCTAGATTGTTTTTGAAAGGTTTTAAAGTTACTTATACATATAAATCAATTGTGCAAATATTAAGTTAAAACCACGTACACACACACACACACACACACAATCTTCTAAAATTCTTATATGAATCAGTATTAATTGATTATGTCATTCTTCGGAAAATGATAAGCATTTTAAGCGTGACGCAAAAATGTTATTGACATCATTTCAGGTAAAAATAACATTGTTATTTTAAATGTGATGTAAAACGTCACAGTTTTCGTCTCATTATTTTCATATAATTCTCGGCTTAAGAATGACAGACATTAATAGATAAGTATATAATGCATTATTAAGATCATTTGCAATCTACCTAATTAGAAGCGAACGTTTAGAAATGGCAGTAGTCGATTTAATCGAAACATGAGTAGATATACACGCTACAGCCCTTTATTTATCGGCTCCCATTAGGTAATGTCTATCTTTACGTGTACTGCAGATTATTCAAAATATAACCAAATGTGTTGTTAAATTCCTTTTTAAAAACGCTGTTTTTGATTAAATGAAATCAATCAAAACATGAAACGCGATCACTAAAAAACTCAGGAAGAGACGATTTTTAATTTCCGAACGCTGTGTGTATATGTCATGTTTAGTGCTCTAAAATCATTGATTACCTATTGATTTGTTTATTTCCCCAGAAAACGTCTTAAACGTCTTAATTCCGTCAAATGTGTCATTATTTCAACCTGCCTCTGAACAGCGTTTTTCTTCTTCTTCTTTCGTTGACACATTTAAAAAATAAATCTGTCGTCCAGTAAACTGAAAACTTGCTCCGTGTGTGCAATATTAAAACTAACATAAATCTTATTTGACCCCTACTTTTTGCCGCGCATTTACTAGTCTTTGCCGGTCAAAGACGTAATGTTAATTGGGAATTAACAAGGCGTCACGAAAATTTATTATCCGAGCCACATTTTATCTTATTGTTAAGTTGTGATGAATCAATAGTGAGATAAGCGCCTTACTGATATTACCATGTGTTTTTTGTTATATTTGCCGTAACAATTTGCCGTTTTTGAAATTAGTCTATATGATTTAAAAACAAAAACCAAAAAAAAAAAAAACAAAAAAAAACGGGTAATCGATTTTATTTTTTTTAGAATATATACTTTAAGGGATTATAAAGTTAAGAGTAGATTATAATAATGTTTAACATGGATTACACATTGCGACGGTTTGACATGTGAAGTTATTTCACATTTCAATCATTTATTATCGATTTCGGTATATTATAGTTGATTGATAATATTTGCAAACGACTTTAATTCAGATGAAACTTTCGATTGCCGCTCGATGGCGAACTATGTAACATCTACAAGTATGTAACTAGTCTGTCGTTTACCTCTTATGAGAGTGATTGTGAGTGTACATAAGTACGATCAAACCGCGTAGCATTGGCATATTAGATATTCTCGAGTATAAAACTGGCCGATGGATGTGTCACAGAGCTGTTATTTATACGGATGTCTCACATTCTGTCAACATCAATATCACAAGAGAGAGTACGTTTCTGATTCATACGAATGTGCGCTCGAAAAAACTAGTCATTGTATCATTGCGAATTTTAAGATTTTATTGTTCTTTGTAATTTTGTTAACAATCGTTTATTTAAAAAAAAAAAAAATCTAACTTGTGAGAAAAAATATTACCATTGTTTTTTTCTGTATATGAACACATATAATGTACCTGTCGATGGATTATAGCTTAATTTTCAATAAAATTCAGTTAATGCTTTGCTCTGTCGCGAACACATTAAACAAATTTACTCGGTCAAAAATGACAGATTTGATTCGACAACCGTTACGAAAGATCATATATTTAGAATAATTTATGAAAATGCAAGATTTAACTTTTATTAGATTAAAACAGGCGTTCTGTGAAAATTCTTACTTGGATCATTTTTTTTTATTTTCTCTATATAGCCACAGAACAGAAGTGGATGGTAGATGTTGGGAAAGCCCTCATCCAGGAGGTAGAAACTGAAATGAACTGATTCGCAGTAGTGAAGCTAAATGGTGATCAGTCAATCGGTTTCTAGCGTTGACCAGAATTGCAGCTCGAACTGATTGAGCTGCAATGTAACATTGAATTGAAGCAACTATTTCTTAAACGTTTCTAAAATCGAGTTCTACAAGGCCCTGTCACAATCAAGTTTCCCAAACCTAAAATCTTTTCGTAGTAGAAAACACCTGTTCAACAGATGTAGGAAGATGCAAACATGATAATTGCTCTTCGTGATATTTTAGGTTTGGGAAACTTGATTTTGACAGGGCCTTGTAGAACTCGATTTTAGAAACGTCGAGAAATAGTTGCTTCAATTCAATGTCACATTGCAGCTCAATCAGTTCGAGCTGCAATTCTGGTTTGACTGATATTCCCAATTCACATTAAATGGCACGCTAAAAATGTCCAGGTCCTGTTCGATAATTTTGAAGTCTTACTTAAAACGTAATGAGAGGAAACCGCGTCATTCTATTCTAGCTACGCAGAAAATACATTTTGTCCTATGTGTGTAGGGGTTATTCAAAACCATGCCGCGGGCCGAATTGACTATTCCGAAGGGCCGCACTTGTCCCGCGGGCCGTACTTTGTCCATGACTGATCTATAGACATCAAATTTAACCGAGCAACCTTTAACGATTATGTATATATACATATTATATTTAAAAAAAAAAAAAAAAAGTATATTTTACTGGTTCCAGGTCCGTATCTAAAGGGGGTTCCAGGTTCGACCCCCCCCCCCATGTCTGCGAAATAATAACTGATTAAATTAAATGGACCGAAATGCAGAATAAATTTATTTCTTTTCAATTTTTGACAAAAGAAAAGAAAACTTAAATTTTTATGAATTCTATGGAAACTACTGTTTTTTATTTGTTTTTGTTGTAGTGTTCAAATGTTGCATATACAATAATAGTGTACTATTTATAAATAAACATATTTCATGATAATACACACGGACACACACACAGAAACAGCCCCGGCTGGTTCAACAGCTGTATAAAATAGCAAAATTGTTTTAGTGATGCCTTTCGATAGATCCTATATTTATCGTCAAAGTGGATTTATTTCAACATATGGCAATAAACTAAACCATATTAATGTTCATTTTAAAAGAACAAAGAAAAAGTGGATAGAAAACGATTCGTATATTTCATTTCAACAATTACTTTGCGTTGATTTAATGTTGGAATTAACGAAGAATGGAACAGCCGTGACCTATGCCCGTCAAGTCAATCTAATTTAAATGAATTTTTTTTTGCGAGGGGGCGTCAACAACCCAGCGTAAGTGAAATTTCTGTTTCAATGTGCAGCAGCGGGATATTCTACCCGAACAAAACACAATTAACTAATCGACTTTGCCACAGTAGCTGACTTTAAGTTAAATCGCGATATATGTTAATAAATGAAAAAAGAAGGTATGTATTAAACGAGTATATAAGCAGGAAATCAAACTGTCGGACGAATGCAACCAGTTAATCCTTTAATGGACTGATTATTTTATATTTAAATAGTACATTAAGAATCTAGATTAATCACAGAATTTGTTCTACGTAATATGCGAGATGTAACCGTTTTCCATATTACTTCTATGGCAATAATTTTTTTATAGATCGAGCTACTTTGCCAATATTTAAAAACTATCAAGCTGGTAATCCGTCGTGTCGACTTTACATAAAGAATTTGTCAAAACATGTAACGAGAGAAGATCTTCTATATATATATAATAGGTATTTTATCGAAGGAATCGACGAACAGGGTACTATGTAAGTATACATCAGATTATAGCGCAGCCTTAATGTCGATTTTATTAAACGGATTGCACAACGTAATTATCGTATTGTTGTTAAAAAACATTAAAAGAGAGGCTAGATTTTTATTTTGAACATTTTTAAGCTATTTTCGAAGTTTGCCTACTACGCGAAAAACAGGATCGATTTCATTAATTAATTACCGGAAAAATATCACAAACAATATACGTTATAAATATACAATTAAATTTTTATAAAAATACTAGCGGACCCGGCAGACGTTGTCCTGCCTGATCGTTGGCTTGTCTACTATTAGCGGATTGAAGAAACGGTTTTTTGATATTCTAATTTTCTACTGTTACCCAAAGCAAAATCCAAAAAATAAGCGTTGTTTCTGGTTATCTTGCGCCGTTAAATTCTCGTGAAACTTAAAATTTTTTCAATAAATTTAATGAAATCGTAAAATGAGGGCCTACACAGCTGGAATGTGAATGGGTGCGATATAATAACAGTTAGATGATAGTAACAGATGTGGTAGGTAAACAATTTGGACCGGGGCGGTAATCCATTTTTTCAATTCTTGTATCTCTTTAATATAACTTTTTTATAATTTTTTTTTAACTTACGAAAAATCTAAACGATTAAAAAAAAGAAAAGAAAAGAAAATGTATACATATCTTTTTTAAATGTAGTATCAAACATTATTTTGTTGCTTTCTATATTCGCTTACACGTTCTGCTGTTATTTTAGGTCTGAAACGCAACGGGAATTTAGCAGTCGGTGATAGGCGTCTTTTTATATATAGTCCTCTTACAAAATTTTAAAATTTTTGTTTCTTGTTAAGATAAATAATAAATCGCAATTACGACTGAAATATAAAGTTGTCACTCACCGCACAAATGTAAATATTTTCATACAATATTATCAAAAGTTACAAAAATACCGAACACACATTAAACCATGAATATGAACGGATAATACGCGAGTAACGGATGGGCGGCAAAAAAAAACAAACGTGGACCATGAGTGCAGATTACGAAAGAAGAGTAGCTCTGGTGTTATCCGGAGACTACTCTAAATATCATAGACCGAACGTGTAAATGCGCCAGTGATAGCAAGAATAGGAGAACAATGAAAACTATTCGATTGAGTGTGAATAACATTCTCGGTAACAAGTATTAAAAATTACGTTGCAGGATTTTTTATTTCTCTGTAAAAAAATTATAGAAAACGCTACCCTTTTTTTAACTCTCTGCAATGAGTACAGTAATTAGGCTAGGAGTGCGACTTGTTTGTTTAGATCATGTCATGGAGCTTTGATGATTTCAGTAACGTAAAAAGAGAAGTAACGGAACGCAACGTATTTATTACACTCACGCCAGAAATTAATAAAATGTTATTTAGAGTTTATTATTTATCATAGTAATCATTTTATTTAAATTTTAATTGATGAATTTTGCGGTTTTGAACGCACGAAAGATATGATTACCACCGATAACACTAAACTATTGCTTTCAATTTAATATTCAATGCGGAATTTGTTTTTCATATATATATATATATATATATATATATATATATATATATATATATATACTATTAAAGGTGCCCGTCGAAACCTGACGAACGACAGAATTCACGACCGCGATCTAAACAACGCATATCGGAATCATTTCTTTACTGTGGCACCAGCTGTCGGGAATGTTGGTAATCGGTGTTTTGACGCTAGTTGGACACACTTTTGATCAATTTTTATTTATTTTATAATTTTTTTTTTTTTTTTTTTGACTTTTAAGTAGCCTACACTGTTTCCCGTGACCCTATAAATAAATTGTCCAAATTTCATAAAAATGGGATGGATAGTTTCGGAATCCATAGAGGACATAGAGAACGGCATTCATTTTTATATATATATAGGTGTTTCGATATTTGTGGAGAGCTTAACCTAGAGAACTCAATGGTCATACGTGAAAAGTTAAATTTGTACTCATTTCTACTTATAGCTCGTTAGTTCGAAGTCAAAGAACAGAGTTTATTCTTGAATTATACTATATTAACTATAATTCGACGTGGGCGTTTTTTTAACATTCTACTTAATTTTATAAATATCATTGTTTCCACCTCAAAAACAATTTCATTATGTTTATTAATATTTTACAGATAAAGTTCTTGGTCGCAACATAACTGTTCTAAACTTGTGTTTTGTATTTTAAATATAATCCGTTGATTATAGTCAGAGTTGTCGTGTAAATATTATTTTGAAAAAAATTGTTTCTCTCTAAAATGGTGTGCTGTTTACAAGATATTTCTGATTAATGAATTTACTTAAAATTAGAAGTACATGTTCAGATACATATTGTAGCCGCAGCTTGAAGGCATTTTTTATATAATTTTTTGTTTGTAAAATGTTATTAAAAATTGTAAAAAAGTTTTAAAATTTAAAGAAAGAAATGTATATATATATATATATATATATATATATGTGTGTATATATAAAACTAAACAAGAAAACGAAATTTAAAAAGAAAGTGCTTATATCAAATTATAATTTTTTAAATTTAGGAATAAATTTTGTTTTTACACGTGCACATGTTTTTTCCCTAGGGAATAATTTTTTTTTTTTTTAAGAATATTGCTTAGTGATTTAATTGTTACTAGCATATTGTAATTTAGTGTTAATTCAGTACACTTTAAGTTCGTGTTACGTTAATTAAACTTTGTAACGGCTTCGAATGAAGAAGATTGTAAATTATACCGCGAGCGCAAACCAAGCAAAAAAATTCTTTGTAGTAATTGTAAAATTTTGAAATTAATCGAATAATAGACGTTCAATATTATGTTTAGCGGTTAAATTTTTTGGGGGGGCAAGATCCGAGTGTTTTTCTCTTCAAAGTGAAAAACATGTTTTTTTTCTTCATTTCATGACGTACATCATTTGACTTTTTGCGGATAATCGAGTTCCTGACAAAAAGCTTCCCTATAAGTATTGCAGTATATTTATATAAAAACTTAAATATTTGCAACAACTTGCTTTATTGTTTTAAAAATAATTTGTAATAATATTTGTCTTATAATTAATCAGCAAAGTCACTTCTGTTTCTGATTTTTCAACAAAAACCCGTTTAATTTAAACTGCAATGCAATAGTGCGTTTTAATCCAGTTTTTCAAGAATTTATGTTTTCCAACATTTCTTTATGTCTTATACTTTTTTTTTGTCAAGTTTTTCAGAGCGCCTATTTTTTTAAATTAATTTCAAAGCCTGTATTCTCGATTTCTTATACTATGAGATCACATCTACAGTTAAAGATACTATATTTTAACACTCGCTTAAACTGTCATCGAACTTTGTTTCCGTAAAAATTCTTCAAACCGGATTATTTGGCAGAAATAATCTCTATTCTGTTAGTGATATATTCGACATATAGAACCGTATCATTTGAATGCCGATTTCACTGTTGCTAGCAGAAAGAAACTGTCTTTAAGATTCGAAAGAATAAAAGGATAAGACGCATTGTTTAAAAAGAAAAAAAATCGTCAAGAAATAGATAATAAATGGCAGCTGCAATGGGAAAATAGCAGCATGGGGCGAAACACGTATCTGTGTGTATCATTTGTATTTAGGGGATTTTGCTTTAAACCTATTTAGAACGTAAATCCTTACTGGACATGGATTTTTTTATGGTAACTACTTACGTAGATTGGGGTTAAAATCTACAATGCGAACTTTGCAAAGATAACTTGTCTCATGACGTCAAACATATTTACATAAGGAGTAAACGATGGTTGGATGAATTGCGACGTATTCTGATTTGAAGACCATCTGGAATCGTTTATAAAAACTGGAGTAAAGTAGTGAAGCTTAAAATTCAAATAAAAAAAATACCCGATCTCGTAATTATATTAGATTTAATCCTTAAAAATTCTTGCAACAATCGATAAAGTTGAATCTGTAAAGTACTTGTAATTTTTGAATAAAAAATAATAAACGTTGATACTTGAAAACGTAAAATAAAAAAAATAGGCAGTCTAATCGTCGAGTAAAATATAATGAATTGGTGTTATATTTTCGTTGCTTTAAAATATATTCTGTACTGGCATCCGGTATGAAAGCGTGTAATTTTAATATGTATTTGGTTTAGTTTCAAAATAGCTACTTTTTTTGATCGTTTATAGGTTTGACATACGTTTAATGCAAGAAGGCCGTATGAAAGGGCAAGCATTTGTCACCTTACAGGACGTAAAGCAAGCACGGTTAGCATTAGAAGAAACAAACGGATACATATTGAAAGATAAACCTATGGTTGTACAATTTGCTCGTTCCGCTGTAACAAAATAATTTTTCGATGGTTCGACTAATTTTTGTTCTTTACCGAAATCTGCCAGGAAGTTCCTTTGTTTATGTGAAAGGCAATTTGAACGATAGAAAGTATGAATTTATCCATCTAAGTATGCGGCAATTAATTTGTTAAATTTTAAAACATTGTTACCTAGATATTTTTATTAGTTCATTATAGTTTAATTATGGCATTAGATTTTACGGTCACAAGCAAACGCGAATACAAACACGATCTATTCAAACACATTTGATTACTTAATTCGCATCAGTGCGAATCAAGCAATTAAAATTAGCATTTTTAACATATTGCGTTTGTATTTGTACAAAGTATTACGGAGAAAAAAAGACCATTGAGTCTTTAGTGTTCGATATAAAGTCAATGTTCGCTTCGGGAACGTCCACATTAATACACATTGCAGTTTAACAAGATTGTTTATTCTGAAAACTGTATGTGGTATTTCTAATTTAATATTTATGTTTTTTTGAAATTACCAACTTAAATTTTAATTTAATTTTACTCGGAATTGTTTGAATTTTATTTTTTGAAGGGGAAAACCAAAATGTACAAATCTAATTTAAATAACGAAGAAGTTTGTTAAATTGTTTTTCGTTGCGTTCATACAATTCATATATTCGTCTCGTTATTTCTATATAAAAAAAAAAAAAAAAAAACTGTTCAGTTGTATTTATGTGAATATTGTGTGTATTGCTCGTCTTCTTAAAAGTGCTTATCCTAAAAATAATATTCTCGCGGTTTGTAAAAAATACGAAATGAAGTGAAATCCGATTGTTTCATCAAAATTCTGTTTCAGTCAATGAGAACTTTATTTTTTTCTCTTTCTTATATATTGGTTTATCGTCATACAGGGAGCACGGCAAAATATTTTGTCAGTGTAGCCAGATGCAGAACGTCAAATATCAAACATTCGTATATTAATATACTATCGATCGCCATCATTTTTACACGCGTCGTGTTTAATAGCAATTAATAAAGAACGATCACATGTACGCAGCTCCTTCCTCTGTACAATCACAAGTTGCTGGTATCACTATACAGCAATAACATCAATAATAATAAGCTGAAGCGAAACCGAGAGAGCAGAAATATATACACCAAATAGAACAGCTTCAAAAGCAGGTCACGCTTTTAAGTAATAAGCTAGCAAGTCAAAGAGGATTAGTTCACGAACACGGCCGTAAAGTATTCCTAATGTACTGGTAGGAGAACAAATACAAAAACCACACGAGTTAACTAGCAGTAAAGATGCTGCCACCTCGACAGCACTCAATCAACATCTGACAATACATCTGAAAAACAGTCTACTATTATGTCAACTAATAAAACGGTAGAAAAAGCACCATACAGTCATGTAGCGCAAGTTCCTGTTAAGGCTAAAATACCGCCCATCTTTGTTAGTAACGTTAAAGATATCGAATACCTTATGCAGAATTTAGGTGAACTAGACTTTCGAAATCCAACCATACAGTCACTGAGCAATGGAGATACCAAATTAATTTTCTCTGACGAGTCAAGTTTTCGAATGGTGATGAACAAATTAAGAGAAGGAAAAGAAACAATAAATCATTCCCTAAATGGCATAGAGTTTCATACATTTCAGGTTAAAAAGAAAGCTCCTTTCAAGGTTGTAATTAGACACTTACACCCTACAGCAACGGGAAAAATTATTGAAGCCTTTTGTGAGAAAGGACATCAAGCAGTACAGGTTATAAATGTACTACTAAATAAAGCAGACTAAAACAAAGAAAGACGGAAGTGTCTTGCGTAAAACAATTAAAACACCTAGACCATTTTAGCGCCTAATTCGAATAATAAAGACATATATAAAATTGACAATCCGATGGGCATCAAAATCAAAATAGAGAAGCGCCACGCTAAAAGGCCAACGAAATGGTTCAGTGTAAAAACTGTCAACGGTACAGACACACCAAAACATATTGTGCAAGGCAAGCACGCTGTGTTAAATGTGGTAGAGAGCACCATACAACACAGTGCCAGAAGCTTAAAATTCAAGAATGTAAATGTGCTAACTGTGGTGGAACACACACTGCAAACTGGAAAGGTTGCCCAGTATATCAAGAAAAGCTAGCAGCTCAGACTAAGGTCAAGAAAGTGACGGTTCTCGAGGGGATGCATCAGAAACCACAAATTGCAGTTTCTGCTCCCACACCAACGCCTACAGTTTCACAATCATTTCTAAAAACAGCACAACTAAAACAACAAAAATTAAGCAACCACAGTCAAAATCGGAAAAACGGCCTCTAAAGGAAAGAAAGATAGACGACATCTGAAATGTGTTACAAAATATGAATTCCAGAATAGCCAAATCGGAAGTCAATAGTTGTCGAACCGGTGATTTTGGTAAAAAAAAGTAAACGTAACAAGAATAAAAAATGGTCACGCTTCGCATAATAACGTGAAATGGCAACGGTCTCCTAGAGAGAAAGAAGGAATTCGAGGTATTCCTTAGACACAACAACATAGATGTTGCTCTCATTTCTGAGGCACACTTCACTGATCGTGCATTCTTTCATATACGTGGTTATACAACATATACAATATATCCTAAATGTGGAGCTGATATCCATTATAAACCACACGCTGGTACCACTATAGTCGTCATAAACAATGTTATACACTACGTTAATAAAGAAATCTGTAAAGATTATATCCAAATTACAAATATAGTTGTATACCTTAATAACACTGAACTGATACTTGCGGTAGCGTGCTGTCCTCCGAGGCATGCAGTGAAACATGAACAATTCAGTGAAATATTAAATCAGCTGGGTAGCAGATTCATTCTTGGAGGTAATTACAATGCAAAACACACTGCATGGAGTTTACGGCTGATAATAACTAAAGGTAGAGAATTGTTCAAAGAAATCAATGCAGAGTCATGTGCATTTCATACATCAAGGAATCCGACATGCTGGCCAACAGATCCTGATAAAATACCTGATCTCATTGACTTTTACATAACTCGTAGAGTAGCAGCTAATTACATTGAAGTTAAGAAATACTCCGAGCTTACTTCTGACCATGCCCCAATGCTTCTTACACTAAGCAACATAATGATACAGAAGCAGATACGTGTCATAATCTTACCAACAAGTTTACAAACTGGGATCAGTTTCGAGAAGCATTTGATTCTAATATAAATTTGAAAGTCCGACTAAAAACAACAGAAGAACTGGAAATGTAAATCCAGCAACTCACCCAAATAATTCATAAGGTTGCTAAAACTGTTACACCAGTTTCTCAATTCCACAGCAGTTTAAGGAAAGTGTTACCCATTGCAGGTTAGACTGCTAATCAGGCAACGATGAAAAGCACGACGCATTTGGCACCGAACAAGACGACTAGAAGACAAGAATGTGTTTAATCGGATCAGTAACCCCAGCTGGGCCGATTAACTGCAGAAATCGATAGGACAAAGTTTGATGATATCTTGAAGGACTCGAGTCCTAGTGCTGATAAAGATTATTCATTGTGGCGAGCAACTCGACACTTCAAACGACCGATGGTCCAGACACCGCCATTTAAAAATGAAGATGGAAAACGGATGCGTCAAAATGAAGAGAAAGCAGAATTGTTTGCAAAATACCTGGCAACAGTATTTCAGCCAAATAATATTCAGTCATATATGTAGATACAACTCCAGTTTATCAACCACAACAACTTATAAAGTTCACGTCTCCTACAGAGGTTTGCTAAAATGATTAATAGAAGCATAAATCCTAAGAAAGCGGCATTAATTGATGAAATTACTCCTGCAATACTTAAACAGCTGTCACGGAAAGCTGTACTGTTTATAACATATTTGTTTAACGGTAGCTTGCGTCTTCAACATGTTCTTACAATATTTAAAACGGCACAGATTGTCATGCTGAAAAAACCAGACAAGCCATCAGAATTGGTAACGTCTTACAGACCAATTTCGCTGTTACCAACTCTGGCCAAATTATATGAAAAGCTGCTCTTAGAGCAACTTAAACCATATACTCGTATATCAGATAAGCTTCCAGATCATCAGTTTGGGTTCCATAGTTACCACTCAACGATTGATCGGGTACATTATGCAAGCATTTGAAAATGAATTATATCGTGTGTCGCTGTATTTTTAGATGTTACTTTGGCATTCGATCGAGAGTTGAATGAAGGCTTAATTTATAAATTAAGCATAATCTTGCGCAAGAACTTCTGCCAACTTCTTCTCAGCCATAGCTAAAAAAACCGCACATCCCGTGTTATGCATGGAGATACAAAGTCTACATTTCAGTCCATACAAGCCTAGTGAACCACAGGGTAGTGTTCTTGGACCTGTTTTGTATACTTTCTATACTTCTGGTATTCCACTCTCAGACGATATCTTTACAGCCACCTACGCTGATGATCCTGTCATCGTGGCAACAGGACAAACACAAATTGAAGCGATAATGGTTCTCCAACGTCATCTTGACCGAGTTGTGCTGTGGATGCAGGATTGGAAGATAAAGCTCAATGAGTAGAGGGCAGTCCACGTTACATATACACTTCGCTCAGTCGACTTACAGCATCAAATTAATATTAATGGCATCCAAATACCACAGTTTAGATCAGCAAAGTATCTTGGATTGAATCTCGATTCGCGACTCACATAGAAAAATTCTTTGCATGTTTCGATTGCTTTCAGATTTCGATAATAATCACTTAATTTTGCATATTTCAATACAACTGTCTCAACCATAAGTTTATTCTTAAAGTTAATTTGCAATTTTTTAAGAATTATTTGATTCTTTTAGATTTATATATAGTATCTTCCTCGCGTTTTTTTTTTTTTTTTTTTTAATATACATATATGTTGTTCCACACATAAGTATGTATAAAGTTGATTTTAATGCCACATTGAGGTTATTATCTATTCAAGGCTGTGGCACTGACTGAGCTATGCCCCGACGTCACTTTAATTCAACTTTGTCAACATTAAAACACTGACAAATTTGAGCCATAAATGCGGAGATAATTCATTGTAAGCGGTTTTGTGCATTTATGGTGAACGGACCGCTAGGTGCAAGCTCATCGACAGCATTCGTTGCTAGGTGATCTGTTAAAGGTGCGGTGTTGACAAGTAAAACTCTTACTTTATATGTATATACTCTTGTGTTCAAAAAAAAACCTTGAAGCAGGCTATTTTAAATTAATGCCGCGGCAATAACAAGTGACGTGACCCTTCTGGTGCTATCTACAGAATGGCCATCCAACCAAGAAACCCGGGAATTTTGCATACTGGGAATAAGCCGAGAATTTTGTTGTAAAACCGAGGAAAAGAGTGAAAATAGTCAAACGATTTGCATTATTTTTTAATGCGCTTTACTCAATAATATATTACCAAGTTTTTGTTTTATTTGCATAAAGTATATATAGCGACGGCCAAATATCGATAATAACAACAAAAAAAATCCATTCTTAATACAATTTGACTATAATTTTTTGATTAAAAGACTTTTTCTATAATTGCAGGTCTATTTTCATTGCCGATACATTATGGTTAAACCTTTAACGAAACGTTAAAAAAAAATTTCTATTATGCATTTAAGTTATTTGGGGGGGGGATTGAACCCTCTGAGTAAAATAGCCCTATTCTGTAGCTCTTCCAGCTTATTACAGCCTTTTCCATTGTGTTCTAACCTGTTGCAATTCTTCTAACTTAATCAAATTATAAAATTTTGCAACGTAACTGAAAAGAACTGTAATCAACACATCATGAAGAAGGCGCATTTTGAAAGTAATATAAATTACGACGGTCTATTTCATCAGTTCTTTTTGCAAAATTTTCAACGGTAATTTTTATTATATTTTTCTTTCAGCCTATCTTTTAAAACTTGATATTTATATTTTTAAAAAAACCATTAATTTTTTATTTTTGCGTCGCAATACTAGAAAATTTAAATGTGTGTGTATTTTATAATTTAAAGTTTTCAAGTAATCAAGAAGCAACATTTTACTCGTGTTTTTACTTGCTTGTGTTTCTGATGTTCTTGTTTTGCAGCAATGATGAAATGCTAGATGAAAAATATTTAATATTACAAACTTAAAATTAAGATCTGTTTTGAATTTAGTGCTATGGTAAATGTGAATTATAATTATCTTCAATTTAACATACGGAATCGTCAGCGCTCGACGTCACATTTAACTACAGTGAGCAAAATAAATATTCGGACTAGCAAAAACAAAAATAAAAACGCATCGTAAGAGAGGTTAAAAAAATTTTTTTTTTTCAATTTTTTTTATAGTAACATAAAACATACTGCAATGAACACATTGTGTGAAAACAAAAAAAAAAAATTCATAAAAATGAGAAAAATAACGAAAAAATGCATCTGTCGAAGCAAAACATAATATTCGAACTCGCAAAATTAATATTCGGACTTGAAATAAATTTCGTATTTATAGCGCTGAAAACATGAAATTTTCGTGTTTAATATTTGGTGTGCATCCCTTTAGCTTTATAGACAGCATGCCATCTGCGTGGCACCGAAGAAACCAGTTTTTCAAGATAAGTTGCAGGGATCTTGTGCCACTCTTCTTGCAGTATTTCTTTAAGCTCTGCCTTGCTCGATATCGTGTGTTGACGGACTTTGGAGTCGAGGTATTCCCACAAATTTTCAATTGGGTTACAATCCGGAGATTGAGGGGGAGTATCCAAAACCTTTGGGCAATTACATAGCAACCAGACCTTCGTTTTGTATGCTTTATGTTTTGGATCATTATCCTGGTAAAAAACGAAGGTCTGACGAATGCCTAATTTTTCTGCACTGCTATGAAGGTGATCTCTCAAAATTTCAATATACGCATCGGCGTTCATGACCCCATCAATAAACACTAAACTGCCCACTCCGCTGGCCGAAAAACACCCCCAAACCATAACTGAACCGCCTCCATATTTTACCGTCGGTTTGATATTTTTTTGTTCAAGTGCAGTGTTAGGCTTTCTCCAAACCCGAACTTTCCCGTCGCTGCTGAACACATTAAATTTCGATTCATCGGTGAAAATTACATTTTTCCAAAACCCCTCATCTTTTATTCGGTATTCCCTTGCGAAATTGAACCGCTTTCGTTGGTTAACTGTACTAAGGAGCGGTTTCAGTCGCGCAGTGCGTGACTTATACCCCCATACTTCTAAACGTATTACGTATCGTTTGAGATGTAACTTCCTTACCAGTTCTTTCCAACAATGCTGTCGCAAGTTTTGAGGCGCTCATTTTAGGATTTTTTTCAATCTCTCGTCGAATAAATCGTTTTTCTACGTCCGTAAGTTTCTCTGGTCGACCCTTTTGCTTATGCGATTCAATTCGATCCTCCCTCTGAAACCTGTTTACAATGTCATAAACGGTGCTTCGAGGTAAATTTAATAACCGCGATATCTCGTTACCCGATTTTCCTTTTACCCGATTAAAAATCACCATTTGGCGCACTTCACAAGAAGTATTTTTACTTTTTCGCAACATCATTTTTTCACGTAACGCATTAAAACTTGATTTACGCATATGAGTCGATCAATAATGCTCAAAATGCTTCAAGTGATGATTAGTAGTGCTTACTGATGAGTAATACAACGTTCGCTTGCGTTGCATACGCTCGGGAAAAACCCCAAGGGCGTGTTGTCTACAGATTATTGAAAAGTCCGAATATTAATTTTGCGCATCCGAATATTATGTTTGCTTTGACAGATGCATTTTTTTGTTGTTTTTCTCGGTTTTTGAAGTTTTTTTTTTTTGTTTTCTCACACAATGTGTTCATTGCAGTATGTTTTATGTGACCATAAAAAAAAAACATTCAAAAAACCTTTTTTAACCTCTCTTGCGATGCGTTTTTGATTTCGTTTTTGCTAGTCCGAATATTTATTTTGCACACTGTATGTTTATTTTGTTTTGTTCTTTTAGATAATATCGTTTTAGAAGTCAGTAATCGTCCCAGATGCTATTTTTTGAAGACCCTTCAGAAGATCATAAACTGGGAAATATTTATATTTTTTTATGAAAATCTAAAAATAACTCGGTGAATCTCTCTTTCACGTGTAAAAAGCTTTTTCAAAAAAATATATAAGCGCAAATTTACAAATTCTGAAAAAACGCTTTTTTGTGCTTCGAAATGTATGTAACCCTTTAACTGTTTTTTTCTCGAAGCTGATTTTTTCAGACTGTTGTTGCAACTTTTGAAATTTTCAAAAAAAAAAAAACTTCTTTATTCATTCACTTAAAGAAATATGCGTAGGAGTTTTGTAAAATAATAAAATAAAAAGAAGTATTTAAAGTGATTTTTTATCAGCTTTTTTAAGATCGTAAATTGTGTTTTTACATAATGACTCGTGATTTTTTTAAATTTTTGATATTTTGCAAAACCTCTGCGTTCCTTTAGCTAATAATGCGGAAATCATTTTATTTTTTCTACTATATAAAATTGTTTTTTCTAAAAATTGTACACATCGATTTGACTTGGAAAGATATTTTAATTTTTAATTTAATTTATACATATATTCCTGTGGCAATTTCATGATTTTAAATAAATTACGATTACAGAAGTGGTAAATATAAACTATGCTTACAGTATAATCTTTTTTTTTTTTTTTTTGCCTCCTCAAAGTGGTATAATCTTTTGAAAGAAAGTCATCGTAAATTGATATATTCAGTGTCGTATCATTTTGAAAGTTCATACGTTAATTCAAAATTTATAAATTTCACGAAATAACTCGGAATAAGTGTTATTAGTGTCAAACGCATTATTCTGCCATTTTACAAATTACAACATTCGATGAAACTAAAATGATTGCCAGTTGATATTCTGTCAAATTTTCACAAAAAAAAAAAAAAAAAATCCTGTTTAAGCTATTAAGTTCATTGTAACATAAGATTATGTTGTTATAAATTGATTTTTATTATGTTTAGTGTGCAAATGTGTTTTTTATATATATATATATATATATAAATTTCCATTCGAGGCATAATTTTTTTTTTTTGTCAAAAATTAATTTTTGCCAACAATTTATTTCCTTCCACTTCGATACTATGTATATTTAAAAGCAGGATTTATTCTTTTCTAATTGTCCATATCTTCGGTTATACTACCTATATTTCTAAAACTATCAATGAAATTGAAAATAACATTTTTAGCGGAGGATTTTTTCTGAAGACTCAGGGATACTACCACGGTCTCTTAATTATCGTGGACGAAAAAGTTGATTATTTTATTTCTGTTAAAATAATATTTGAATTTTTTATGTAGTATATTAATGAAATTAACTTACACAAATCTTTCGGTATCAGTTGACCGCTGAAAAACACTATTACGAAGGAACAAAATAAATTAATAAAATTTAGATAATATAAATAAATAAGTTGTACGTAAGACCGTCGTTAGTGACGGTCCGTGGTCCGGTGATTAGGGCTGCGATGATCGTACAACGGGATCCTTTAATCTGGAATTGAGATTATTGTTGACAAATGTTCGTAATGATTATATATCAGGCTTTCGTTTTTACGTTTTCATGATTTTTTTCAACTGAATCGATTGAGATGACTTTACTACTGGAAAAAACTTTCGTATGCGATTTCTGCCACGACCAGAGAGAAGTCAAAAAACAATACTACCGAAAGGTAAAACAACGACTGCTTGACTAAAAAAAAAATCTCAATCGGATCTTTTGCCATTTCTTTTTTTCATTACATAAAATTGTGATACTTTTTTGGGACAAATTTCATGACAGGACACTTTTCCTGATGACCTCTGGCGTAAAAATGGCATAGCCATCATTAGTACATATATATATATATATATATATATATATATATATACACTGTAATTATGAATGTAGAGTTAATATATTTTAATAATAGAACAGGTCCTCATTATGGAAAATACATAAATAGAGATGGTGCTTGTTTGTTTTTGTCTCTACCTTATTTATTGTATAATAATGAATTAACAGAAGAAATCATAGCTACCACCGATTCCCTGTGTATGCTGGAAAACCAAAAATGCAGCAACCCGCTAATACTGAAGATACACCACTATCTTAATCTGTTAAATCAAACGAACAATCGGGTGACGTTCTTTTGGGTCTCTGGACACATCGGGTTTCCCGGTAATGAGAAGAGCGTCGATGTGGAATCGCGCTCGGCGTTGTTCTCGCCAATGTCGGAGGACGCGGATCTACCATCCTCGATGATAAATATTTTTTTACGGAAGTGCGAAAACCAGTGGAAAACAGAATGGACAGCTACTACGACCTTCTTAAAAATATTAAACCCACAGTCGAACCATGATGGCCACCGGAGGGAATACCCCGGCACAAATTTAAGATGCTTAGCCGGCTGCGAATCGACCTCGTCACTGTCTCACATACTCATATAATTAGTAAATCTTCGCTTCCAACTATGTGCTTCTTCTGCGGCCAGGCTGGTATACCGACAGTTCCACACATACTTCTCACGTGGCCGAAGTTCGCCAAGTTCCGGACGCAACAAAGCCTACCCAGTAGCATGCAGGATTCTTCTTCACCGCTGGCAATTTCCCATTGGTGCAGGGTCTGCCGTGCAAATTGATCGTTTCCAGCTGTTTCGGTTTACCGCTAGGCCTAAATCAATGCCGGCTTCGATGGGATCAGCAGTGATTACATCGAGCCATCTTCGCCTTAGTCTTCAAACCGGTCGTTTGCCGGGAGCTTAGAATGAATACGCAACTGATGGCAACGAGCCACTTTCGGTTTTCTGAGCACGCAGTACATACCCGTACCATCTTAAATGGCTCTCACAGAGTTTACTTAGGATAGGTGCAACTCCTGCTGCTGCGCGGATGCATTTATTTTTGATCCGGTCAGATAACCGGATGTCCATTGACCACCTTAACATACGCATTTCCATCACATGCAGCGCTTGCTCTTTTCGCCAGGCAACTGGCCAGCGCGCACTCGCCACCATACAAAGCAACTGGTCGGATGACTGAACGATAAATTTTTGACTTTAGCCGAATGGGCATGCGCCTCTATCACATAGCACGCCAGTTACAGCTTTCGATTTAATCAATGTTGTGCTTATCCAATTTCGGACTGCCTCGCAAACGTCATTGTCAGAGGCTGGGCATAGGATCCAAGGTATTTAAAGCTCCTTGTACGAGACAGTTGCTCTTCACTGACTGGGATAGATCCAACTCCGTCTGTATCTGTAGTCATATATTCAGTCTTCTTTATGTTGACTTTAAGGCCAAACTTTTCCAGTCTGTTACATCATACCTGAACCCTATTTTGGAGCTTGTCTCTTGAATTGTCAATTAATACGACATCATCTGCATGCAATAGTATCCAAGGTAAAGGCGTTTGAATATTCCTCGTGATTGTATCTAAAACCACGTTAAACAGGTAGTGGCGAGAGCGCAAAGCCTATCCATTCGAACTGGGTAGTCATCGGATTCGTCCACTGCACATCTGACCTTGCTTGTGACATCCTTGTAGTAGAGTAACTGTACCCATTTTATCAATTCTTCGGGAACACCATGTTCCCGCAGAGCATACCAAATTAACCATTGCGGAACCAGTCGAAAGCTTTCTCCAAATCTATAAAGACTAAGTGTACATTCCTCCCCTTCTCTCTGTGTCTTTCCATTAACATGCGCAGTGAGAAGATTGCGTGAGTTATACCGCGTCCTCTAACGAAACCGCACTGATTGGATGTTAAACGTATGATATCCCGAAGGCGCTCATCTATCACTAGTTCCAGTATTTTCAGCGAGTACGAAAGCAATCTTATTAGACGGTAGTTACTAATCGGGGTAGCGGTGCAATTAAAATAATCCGTTAACCATGCTATAGCAGTGTCTTTTAATTTGGGTATTTTCCGAATATGAACAGGAATGTCATCCGGGCCTGGAGCTTTTGAGATTTTCATTTTGCTTCTTGCTCTAGCGACTTCATCAAATGTGTTACACCAACAATCGGTCCTAAAGCTGGTTTCCCAAATGGGATTTCCGAATGCTGTATAAATTCATTGCTCTGATCCATCAAATATTGCTTCCAGCGTAGAACAATTTTCCCTTTATCGAGGAGTCGAACACCCTTGGCGTCCTTTATCTACCCATAACGTTCGATGTTCTGCGCGTTATTACCACGTGCCTTAGACAACCGATATATACATTTATCGCCAGCCGTACGTCAAAAATAGCGGATGGCGTATCCCTTTTTATTAGACATCGGTGAACCAGCAATCTCTTTCCACTTCCTCTTCTCTTTAAACCATTAAGAGGTCGGTCGAGCCATGGTACCCCGAGGGCAGACTACTGTGTATTTAGCCACAAGTGCCTAGGGCACACACAAGTGTCGCGCAATCATGTGTTTAATGGGGACAACTCACCAACCGTTTGCCCCTTTTGCAATACCCAGTGCTGCAATGCCCCATATTTCTGTCTTCGCGAGCTAAATTCAGCATTTCTAACCTGCAGTTAGCCCTTTCAAATGCAGCACCGGCGGTCCTAGGGTCAACATTGCTTTACACTAAGGAAAATGACCTAAGATTCATTCAGTAATAGATTGTAAACTTTGGGACCGCAATAGTCTTAGTAATTTTGCACACAGTCTTTAAGTTGTTTGTATATATTATTTAAAGAGCACGCACATACATCTACTAATTAGAAAAACTTATTTATTTATTATTTAAACTCCAGCGTTAGCAATAAATAAAAACTACTATATTTAATCAAATAGATTTACTTACTATTGTAATATAAAATTAAATACTGTTATATATATAACTATGTGATGTTTTCGGAAGTTTTATTATGTGTAAAAGTTTATAAAATGTATGCCGCCGTAACTCTACGTTTAATAAATAAAATTACATAAATTTTTATTAATAAGCTACTAAAATCTTAAAACAACCTTTATTATTAAGGAATCTTACATTGACTATAAAATAAATATATCGAAATATGTAAAAACTAATCAATTACATAATCCTTATTGGAAAACATAATTCAGTATCAAAAAAATACCCACAAAAAGAAAAATGTAAATACTTATACAAATGTTTAATACTTAAACTTTAAATTAATAATTAGATACATTTGAAAAAGAAAAAAGAAAAAAAAACAACGCTTGTCTTTTAAGTCCATTGATGTGTATATGCTACACTAATAGTAACGGATCTGTACAGTGGAAATTTCAAATTATAATTCATCTTTAGCTGGTTGTTCAGGCGATTCTTCGGTAGGCTGCAATATTATAAATATAATTAAAAAGTTATCCAATGATAATGAAATTAAATTTAAACTATTCCAATTGTACTCTATTGAGATAATTAACTTACAAATAAAATAAAACAGTCAAAAATATCCAAAAACGCATGGAATAATTTGTAACCAATTATGATCCAGTAATCATCATCGGAAAGCTAAGTAAACTTAAAGTATCGGAAAGCCTAAAGTAGGCGATTCCAGTAGTAACCGGACAATGTGACACAAGGATGTGGAAGTTCAATTAAAGGAACTGATGACCAAAATTCAGCAAAAATCTTACGACTTTCTCACTCTCGGCAGTCGCCAGGAAAATCCACTCCCCGCTACCTGTACCTCCTAAGTAGCACAAAAAAACTGCTGCCTTGCGACTGAGGGTTTTTACTCAAAAGGAAAGAGAAACAATCCTGATAAAGAATTCTACGAAAGGCAACTGGAAACTACAATAGTAAAACTTCTGATGAAAACCAAACATATATCAAGTAAAAGAAATAACGATGTTTTGCCATACGATTCGGTTAACGCTCAGCAAAATCAAGATTTCAGGCTTCATAATGTGAAAGATGCGACTAGGACCACAGTGACAAATCCCAGGTCAGATGCCGAAAATGGGCAACTGGAAAAGATAATAATGATAAAAACAAAGAACCTAGCGAAGAATACACTTAACGTTGTTGGAACATGGAATATTTAAAGCCCTAAGAGCAGGTAAATTGAAGAACACGTCTGTAGAAATGAAAATACTAAATATGGATAGTGGGAAATGTTCACTATTCCGGAAACAACAACCTAAATTATGAAAATCGAGTAAGGATACTAATGATGAAAAAACACACGATTGATTACATACTAATTAATGACAGAACAATCATAGTTCACATGCTTGGAAAACCCGTAAGAATTAACTTAATTTATGATTACACACCGACTGCGGGCAAGACGAGAGTGAAATAGAAACCTTTTATACAGTGATCTAAAGACAGCGCTATCATTCACTAAAAACCACGAAATGAATATAATTGTTGTAGACTTCAGTACCAAAAAATGGAAATGGCGACGTTCTAGACGTTGGCGGGAAATTCAAGTTAGGCGAAAGTAACCAAAGAAAGGCCACAGGTTGATACAGTTGGCTAGGAAATGAAACATGTTGTAATAAATACGTTTTTTCAAATGCTATCGCAAAGGTTATATACTCGTACTTGGCGATCACTAATCGATAAAGCGAGACAAACAGTCAGAAATCAAATTGATTACACATTAATAAATCGCATCTTTAAGAACTCAGTGAAAATAACAGCAACACGACCTACAACAGTTGTACCGTCTGACCACAATTTATTAGAAGCAACGTTTAAACTAAAGTTGGCGGTAATAAAGAAAAAGACGTGTATGAGGAAACTATATAATATGGATAAATTGCGAAATATTAATATCAGGGAAAAGGTGTCAAAAGGTACACATACAATGACATTCAGGAAATTAGCACAGATGACACGAGAAAAATGTGGAGCGTGAACAAAACAAGAAATTCAAAAAGCCTCAGCAAAATATTTAGAAAAAGATATGAAACAAAAAAAAAAAACAAAAAAAAAACTGGATAAAATATTGGGGTTAATGGAGCAAAGAAGAAAGCACAAAATAATCAAGAATACAAAAAAAATCTAGAAGATGATTGTTAACAACGAAATTAAATATTGATAATTTACGTCATTGTGTCGAGTGGCGGTTCGTATTTATTTCGATTATCTGTGATGGAAGTCGGTTGTAATCGTCGCAGCATAATAATAATGGACGTCCAAATCGCGTACATATTCGTTTTCGTTTTGTGTTCGATTTTTAGATGTTATTTTGCCTTAGTTTCATTTTCCTATTTATTTTCAGTTAATTTGTTCTCTTGTTCCTAGTTGCTTCTTTTACATACCTATTTATTCGGCATGTCTTTGTCCTTCTTTATTTTTCATTCCTTTTGTTCTACAAAATCTACTTTTCCCTTTTTGTGAACTTTCGTATATAATATAACTTCCTTTTTTTTTTTTGTAATTAGTTCCTTTTTTGTTCGCTCCATCGTTCACAATAATATTAAGAAAAATACGACAAGCAAGATCGAATGGTTAAAGGAAGAACGTAGAGAACTCAAAGAATTCACACTTTATTGCCCTCTTCCCGCTATCGTCGCTCTTTGGTTTCATCTCTTTATTGTCCTCTACATTCTAATAAAGCTGTTGCATTGTTCCCTCTTAGTCCGTTGCCCCTGCCATTGGTTCCTTTATTTCAGCTATTTCTGGTCGAATTAATTTCTAATTAGTTAACTGTTCTTTCTATCGTTTCTGGGTGGAGGTCTCTGGTTGATCCCCCCCCCTCCCAATGAAATATTACAATAAAAACATGACAGTTTTAATGTACATAAAAAGTTGAAATATATGCCGGAATTCGCAAGAATACATCTGCAACCATCGATGCTAATTATAGTATATGAATAGGTGTTAAAATATTATGTGAAATATAGATGTACTTTAAGACTTGAAATATTAGAAGACAAAATGTATATGGAATTATTCCAATGAATTCTATAGAAATGAATCATTTGTTTAAAAACTTTTTAAATTTTACGAAATATTTCTCAATTCAAAGAAATTAGAAACATTAACATTTTTGTAGTGCTCATATTTTTACTACTGTTTTTTCCAGTTACTAATTACCCAACGGCACAGTTTAGAAAATTAAAAAGGAGAAATGAAACTAAATCTTAATACGTTTAGTAATAAAGGAAAGAAAGGATAAATCGTAGGAACAATACAAAAGAATGACAAATACATGGAAAATCGTGGTATCAGAGCCTAACAGGCGAGCTAGATTAAACAAGAGAAGTAAAAGGACTAAGAATTAGAAAAATGATCGGATATTGTGCTAAATCAACGGAAACAGTTTTTGGAAAGACGGGCGATGTTGGAGGCAGGACGTTTATCTAGGAATCATTCGGTTCGAACAGATTGGGCCTACTTATCAACTTGCTGGATACCTCCAATTCCTACGATGGACCCATAAAAAATCAATTTAAGTAGAATGAGGCACAAACAGTTTTAACATTGAAACTAGAGAAACAAAAAGCACGCTTTCACCGTTAAAAAAAAAAATTTTTTTTTTTAGCGGATACACTACCTAGAATAAGGATTCTTTAAACGCTAAACCGGTAGTTGCAAAAAAGAAATATATAATAATGGATGAGTTTTAAAGAAGAGAATGGAAAGCAATTAGAAATGTGTATACAGGCACGCACTTTTTATATAGATTTTTACACCGCATATTATTTTCCAAGCGGCGAAGAGATCTATCTATGTAAATTTATTTTTTCAAAATTCTGAATATTCAAAACATTTGTTGATTTTAAAATTTTCCGTGTTCTCAACATTTTTTCAATCATAGATTATAAAATAGATCTAAAACCCATCCGAATATAAAACAAATGTGATCTTGGTAAAGAATGCACCAAATAACTCCGATTATGGTTATGTCACAACATCTTCTATGAAAGCGATAAATAAATAATAAAAAAAAAAAAAATGTATTCCCCCCAACTGCATATTATCATTAGCGTTTATGAAGTAACAAAATTATTTTCTCACATTTCCATACATTGCGGATCAAATTAACTTGCATATCTTGAAAATTATAAAAATAATAATAATTATAAATTATAAACAAAAAGCGAATATTTTAGCGACTGTTACAATATAATTACATACTGAAAAACTTAGTATTAGCTATAATATATTTAAATGTAGATTACCTCTTCGGCCGCTGATTTTCCTCTTTCCTCAACAAACTTGGTAAGTGCTTCTAATGTTCGTTCGCCGGTATACTCAATAGGCTAAAAGACAGTTATACAATTTATAAAAAAATTGTCAATGCACTTTAAATTGAAAAACTTTTTATTCGCCGCACATATAAAAATTTCGAATACAGATGAGCTGTAAAAATTGGCATGTAGTTATTTTTAACGATTTCTCATTATTATTATTAATATTCGATTTCTAAATTACACCAAAAAATCAGTTTTTGTGGAAAATTTAATTTTAAATGCCAGAAACAGCTTACCGACGGTTTCTTAAAGCTGAATGAATATTGCCAAAAATCATAACTGGGCTGCTACCGTAAGCCGTTAAAATAGGTAACACCTCAAAACGGAAAATCCTCTTTTTTTTTTACATGCAAAATTTCAACGTAATCGGTTGAGCAGTTTTACAAAAAGGAGTAACGGGTACGCAGCCACTACCAAACTTTTATTAATTAATATAGACTACCAAAGAAATAATTTTACACTTTCATTTATGTTTTTATAAGTGTGTATTATGCATATAAAACTGTAATTTTTTCGACACTACTTATAACCTTATTATTTTAAACTATCAAAAGAATCTATAATGAAATAAGGTGGGAAAAATAAAAACGCAGGAAAAAGCCTTTTAATAATAAAACTGTTTAAAATTTAAGCTTGCTACCGTATAATCGGATGTATTTGCGATTTTTGTTTTTATTTTTTACTCCAAGGTCTCTTTCAAACAACAAACCATCAGTAAATATCTTTATTTACAGCAAAAATACCGATAATACCTTAATATCACAGTGTAAACCCTGCCTACAGAGAATTACAAACCAACCGCTAGCAGCTGAACAAAAGTTCACCTCAACCGTTTTCAAACTACTTTTAATGATCAATTTTGATGGTAAATGTTCACCAACTAATATCTCATGATCACTATTACTTAACCACCGCTCGCATCTAATTCGATATGATCACTACATTTAATTATTGCGTATATTAATGTTAGCGACAAAATAATTACCCCCCTCCCCTTCGTCACACAATTCAATGTAGTCAATGTTATAGTTTAGATCCAAAGAAAATACACAATTCATGTTTGCTTCCTCTAACTGATCATACGCAACAGCTAAAACTAAATAGGAATCTGTTATAATAAAAACAAAAGAAAATCATTTCTTATACTGTTTTTTTCTTTTTTTTTTTTTGTTCTGCTTGCCGTTATTTCAACGAAATGTATCATTTCTCATTTAAGCAAAAAAACAAACACGCTTAAAATAAATTGAGAAAAAAATATATCAATCAAAACTATAAATAATTCAATTTACACATGTGAAGTGTATTAACTCGATAAACTTTTATCTTCCGGAATCTTGCAATTATTCCTGATTAAATTTGATTTAAAAAAAAAAAAAAAAAAACAAACTGTAAAGCAACTGTGTAATGATCTGCAGTCGAAATAGTCGCCACTACTTTTTGAATGCAGATAAAATTATAACTTTATTAAAGTAGTGCCGTAAAACAGATGGAGAATGAGTTTTTTACACGACACTTTTAATCACATAATTCCACAATCCATGCTTCACAGATTGAACAAATTAAGTTAAAAAATAAGTTACGCTATGATCTTAATATTCGTCATATTTCTTACCAGCCGTTATTATTTTTTCAAATACTGCAAAAACTTCTTACACAAAAAAAAAGTTTTTTCAACAATCAAGATACCGTGTCGAAAATGCCTTCGGAAAGTTTCAGGCGTTTGCAATTCTCAAAAATTTTATGCTGTAGAAATGATTAAACTTTTGTTCTTGTTAGAAAATATGCGCAGATTGTAACCGTTCTTATTCTTTGATTAATAAATCTTGAACTTAGTTATATACTATTTCGGTAAGCTAACAAAGAACAGAATTACTTTCAATCGGAATAAAACATCCTCCTTCGTTGTAGTCAACTAGTAACTATTTTACAGGAATTTGAAAACGACAAATTGAATTGTTTATTCCAAAATTTCTGTACGATAAACTTATCAATAAACGTATTTCTTGCGGAAAAATTTACCTTAGATTTATTTTCTTTAGTGTATAACGTAATTGTCGGGAAACTTGTGACTTTAGTATCTTCTAGTTCGTTCAGTGTTGCATCTAACTTAGCAATTACGACGTCATCTTTACCTTCGAATTTTTCACCCAACTGCAAATTTATAAACAACGAAATTAAATGAAATTTAAAAATACGTATCGTTATTTTATTAATTAAACAGCGTTGCGTAAACAGAAAAATTACTATAAAGCGGCGTTTTGTACTTTTTCTAATAATGCTTTATATTATTTAATGTTTTTAATATTTTATCTCGTAAAGTTATAATAAATATATAAATACTCAGTAGAGATAACTTCAAAATTCCAAGATAAAATATCAAGCGAGTTATTTAGAGAGAGTAAAGAGAAATTTTCTTAAATTATAAATATTACTGTCACACTCGTACAATTTTAGTGGTTATAATTGGATGGCAACTACTGTTCAGATTTCATTTTTAAAATAATAAAGGTGTAAAATGGAAATCATCAGTTTTCTGGCCGACCATTTTAAAATATTACATTCTACTACATTAGATATAAAAAAGATTTCATACTGCCGGCTATGGACTGCCGTCTTTCAATCATCTAAAGTAATGCAAAAAAAAAAAGTATTCATCATCAAGCTGAAAACAAATGAAATAAATTTACCAGTTTGTACTGACAGGGAAAGAAAGAACCTTTAAAAAAAAAAAAACAAACAAGAAAGCAATAAGAGGTATTATATATTAACCGCAATATAAATAATTACTTAAATAATTTAAAAAAAAAAAAAAACACATCTTTAAAATATATTAAAAATAATTTTTTTTAGCTCCATTTGGATTTATAACACTACACAGATTGTCTTGAAAATTTGTAATTGTAAAATTTAATAGCTATAAAAAAACTCGTAAGATTTATAAAACGAAAAACGGAAGGGGGGCATGCAATTGATAATTGGTGCATGAATAGTTCACCTGAGTCACTTATAATTTTTTTGTACTGCAAATGATATGAACTGTTGTGTGATTTTTTGTCAACGACAGCTATTCTCTACGCACTCCACGTTTTTCGTTTTATAAATATTAAAAGTTTTGTTTATAACTATTAAATTTTACAATTACAAAATTTCAAGAAAATCTGTATGGTGTTATAAATCTGAATGAGGCTAGAAAAAATTATTCTATACATTTTAATTCATTTTAAAAACGAAAAAAAAAATTTAAATAACTAATTTCTGATTTTAAGTCTTACGCGTGTGCAATTTTACATCTTATCGACTATGGCGACAGCGTGCATGTGCCTCGCCACAAGTATTCCATTCAGAAAAATAACGTAGCAGAATCACAAGCAGTAAGATCCTGCTGGTGTGACAAACACATTCACTAAACGCGCATTGTGTTTACGTTTATCGTGAAAAGAGTCTGAGAGACAGAGAGAGAAAGCAATTAACAGTGTAGGGAGGACAGATTGAAGTGGAGGGGACCGTATTCTTGTATGCGGCACCAACAAGAATTCGAGAATAGGCATTCCTTAGTTAAATCCGTGGTGAGTCACAATATATTATTAATAAATATTAATATATAAATATAATATTTATATAATAATGCATTGTCATCTAGTTCTGAGCTACGTTCAAAGTTTCAAATCTATAGCTTACCGAAAAGTTATATTAAAATCGACTGTAAAATTCCGTCCGAACAGATAAGAACGAAAGCGAGGTAATAAAAACGTGTAAAAAGAAACATTCGGTATCATTTTAACTGCCTTATTTTTGCTAAACCAACTAAATTTGATTCGTAAAAGTACTACAGAGTTTTATATCTTTTTTATTTTGTATATATACTCGTATATGTGTCTACACACACTCGAACGCACGATATTCAACGGCAAAGACTAAAAATAAGAAAGTTAGTTAAGGTTTGCTAAAAGAAATAACTAAATAAATAGTTACATATATACGCGGACAAACAATTACAAAAATAGCTGTAAGCCCAACTAATCTCATTTATAACAGCCGAAAATAAATATACTAAATATAAATGAGTAGGAGCACAAGAGAACATGTGTGCCAAGGGTGCCAGGGCACCCACTCAATTATGATTGGCATCCCCAACGGAAGCTATCGTTTTAACATCTATTGATTCTACTTAATCATTTTTTTCTTTATCAAAGAGCACTAATAAACAAATCTGAGTCCTTATTCGTCAAAAAATTACTTACAAACTCCTTTATATCAGCAGATTATATTTCATTTATCTTACACGAAAATGTGTTGTTTTTAAAGTATGATATGGAATTCACATTATTATATATTCAGCGATAAAAATTATCTCGAAGTTCAATTAGTAATTTTTATAATGTTAAATTAGTTTAAATAATTTTTTTTTTTTTTATTAGATGATTTTTTTTTCTTGTAGTCGATTTAAGTATCATAAAGTTTATTTAGCATGTTTAATGTTACACACTCCTTTGAGCGACTTTTGCTGCGTTAGTAATTGGCTTACTTCTTATACTTAACATCCTTCGAGGTTTTTTGCAGTTATATCCTCCACTACGGTTCACTCACTTCTAGCCTTTCCCATCCTCTCACCGTCTTTTCCTGTATTGCGCACTGAACACCCATTCACAGAATCCGTTGTAATTTGCACAATTTTATTCTCTTAATAAAAATAACACCGTTTCTTATCAACCACATAGTGTTTTACGAAATTTTAAATTATGAATACACTGTAACTTTTTTTAAACATATTCCCATAGTTTCGTTTCTACAAAATTTTTCCAAATAACGTATCTTCATAAAAAAAAAAAGAGAAGTAATCCTAGAGGAGAACACCCGGTAGGAACGAAGTTCTTTTCCCTTTTTGGTAGATATATAAAATCATTCATAAAGTATACGATAAAAAATAAAATAAAATTTACACGTATTTAGAATTGAGGTTATATAGCTGACCGCGCACAATGCTTGCTGCTTGAATCTCGATACGCGCACACACACACACACACCCGTATAAAATAGAAAGGGGCAGAGAGAAAGAGAGCAAAAGTCGCCAAGGCTGGAGGGGGGCATCAGTACTTGAACTAATATAATACACAATAAATATCAAAATTAAATCGCAAGAATTGATGTATTTAACTAGCGAAGTTTATAATTATAAGGAGAACTTACGACAACCAATAAGACTTTAATAGCCCGATTCGTTTAAAGAAGAACGTCTACCAAATGATGCAATAATGTCAAGTAATAATAAAATCGACATGATAAAACTTGTATAAGACTCAAAGCACAACGAAACCGATTAATTTTGTTACACGACCTCATAAGTAACATAATTTTATCCATTTTTTCATCATTCCTTTTCAGTGTAATGATTATAATCAGAAAAGAAAAAGAAAAAAAAAAGATATCAATGCATTTTATTTTAAAGTTGAAAAAATTGCGTTCAGTATTAATAACAATATGAACAGAGGAAATTTAATTTTTTCAATTAATTGATAAATTTTGTGCAAAATAATTTTATTCATTTATTTCAATAAAAATACATCACAATAAATATTAACTAAAATAAACTCAATTTTTCTATAATACATTTTAATCAAAACTGTATTTGGAAGGTTATAATTACAAAATTTACACAAAAAAATAGAATAAAAATAAAAAAAAGGTAGAAGAACCCATTTCAATATATTCATTATAGAACTGTCTGAGAATTTGCTATTTTAATAATTTTACGCCAAAAATTGTATTTGATACTATTCAATTAATGTGAAAATTTTTGCGTCAATTGTCAAAAAAACATTTGAACCGCACACATGCTGCACATGTGTAGTGGCTACACGGTGCAAGCGCCAATTAATATATTTTATACATAGTTCATAAAATACATACACACATGTGACATTATAATCTATTGCTTCGTTCCAAATAAGTCAATAGGTTAATTATTAATGTGTGTATGGGGCATAATAGATTACTTCAATAACGCATTCAAAATAACAAAATTATAAATACGTCCTGTAGTACATATATGTACGCGTAACTGTTAATATGTATAAATGGGAATATACGTATCAATATACGTTTTATTTTTAAACAAAAAGTTCAATGATTTTTTATTCTTTTATGTTTACTGATGACAGTTACAGATCATTTACGATTAATTTTCAGTACTTGAATCAATACAGTACGGGAGCAACAGCCATTTATTCAAGCACTACATGAAACACATTTGTATTATCAACTTAATTATTGTAGGCTTATTTAATAAAAATTAAGTAATGTAAAAAAAAAGACGCAGAATAGAAAGACAAACAACACCATGATTCTTCAGTGAATACGAGAGCAAATATTCTGATTTTTAGAGAAATTTGGACTTACTATCGAGCGGTTATCAGGTTGTTAGAACGATCGCTCTACCAGATCGCGGACTCAATTTCGAGATCTAGTAGTGGCAATTAAAATCTTTTTAAAATAAATAATTGGTAATAGTAGTTGCGTGGAAAATAATGTGATCACCTCCACATATACAATCAGTACATACAGAATATATATATATATATATATATATTGACTAGGAAAAATCATATAACGAATATAACGTTATTATGTATTTGAAGTGTTTGTTGATGAAAACTGTTAATGAAATCCGCAAGTTACAGCACAAAGCGAAACGTCAATAGACGACAATTAGTAATTGCTACACAAACCATAAATTAAAATATGATATAGTCAATTAAAATTGACTCTTTTCTAAGAATTACAGAAAACTATCACCTAGGAATATAAGAAATATCTCTGTGACAATGTCCAAAAGGTCAAGTTATACTACAGAAAATTCTGATTATTGAGAACTTTAGATTCCACAATAACGTATTCATAAAATATTTCAATATTGAATAAAATGTTTAATCTATGCATTTTACAGGCACTTTATATTCAATTTAAAATATGGTTTTCCTTCGAATCAATCGGTGCAACAAATTTTAACGTTTATAATACGATAAAATTTCATTTAAACGATTTCTGTATTAGTGGATTTTAGATTAATCACTGGCATTGTTTTAAAATCAAAAAATGTCTCATAATAACCTATATTTTTTTTTGTTTTCAAATTTTGTTGAAATTTTTTTTATATTGCTATTACTATAACAGGTTTGTTTCAAATTATGCATAAAAATACCAGTTGAAATTTTAATCCATAATTAAAAATTTGTTCTTCAAAATACATTTTCCGTGCTAACTGAATTACCATTTTATATTAAGTCAATTTAACTGTATTGTATTGTACTGTATCTAAATGAATCACTCTTTTTTAACAAAAAATTCAATGAACAGCGGATCATTATATCGTCTCACAAACGATGTTAATTATACTCATAAAAAAATATACTGATATATAATTTTATTTTACAATATGATATTTAACTTTTATTTATTTAATTTTTTTTCTTAATATCGTCAAGTTTTTAAGTATTTCAATTATACGTAGGTCGCGCGGTGATTTAGACTGCAAGAAACACACACGTACATATATATATATAAAAAAAAAAACAAGACTAACAAAATAAAAATTAAATTAAAAATCATCAAGCACATCGTTTATAAATGCCACCTAAGCGAATTTTCAAAAATTTTTATAAAGTGAAAATTTATGCATACACGTAACGTGAGGTAGCATGCATTTACGTAATATATGAAATCAACAAAGAAAAAACCCTAACGGAAATAATGCTACCAATTGTAAGTAAGAATTATAAAATTTAATAATAAGTCACATTTTGAACAGAACATATGAGTAAACAGATATGTAAAATTTCAGTTAACACGCAAGTTATACACCGGTGTATATGCACATAAGCATGTATCGACGATGCAAAAAAAATATCTATATTTAGAATTAAGCACATAGCTATATAGTTATGCATATATACACACACACACGCGTGCACACACATATATAAAGCACATTCGTAACATATGTTTCTGCAATAAGCCAAAGAGGTAATAATACCATTACCGTAATGTTATAGAAATATTCAAGGTGAACTAGTGTTTAATTTTTCTCAGTGTACTGTAATTATTCGACTTCTAATCAGCAACGAACATTTAACGTTATCGTGAAAATTTTTTTGTCGATAATAACAAATACTCATGCCATATAAAGTCTGCTTTTAAGTTTTTTTATTAAAACTTAAAATTTTCGTTACCAAAAGTTTAAGGAATTTTCATACTTTTCCATTAACCAAAAACCAAATGGTTTTAAAAGGGCAATTTAGATAATTATACAAAGATTAAAATTATACGACTGACCCTTAACCAACACGTTTTTAATATCATTTCAAAAACAACTGTAAACAAATTTTTTGGCATGGTTGACGAATTTGCATTCTTTGTTTTATTTATTAACAAAATAAACAAATACAAGACTGTTTGGATCAGTGCATATTCTCTAAGATGATATAGCCAAAGTAAAATATGCTGACTTTTCTCAACCTGTGGTTTTTACGAAACTAACACCGGCCTTTTTAAATATTTCCTTACAAAGCTATAAAATTTTAATCCTGTGCATAGTTAAAACATAGCAAAGCATAAAGTGAACTGAAGGACATGAAGATATTTTTTATTTAAACCGAAATACAATTATTCCTACATCATATATAGTTTCAGTTTAAAAATTTCATATGCAAAATATATGTTTTTACCTAATTTTTAGTAAGGAATTCTCTGAATAAGAAAAGTAGCGTGCAGTATTTTCTTGCTAGTTTCAAAGAAATTATTAATTACTGATTAAAGTAAACCTCCTCATCTTTAACAATATCAAAAAGGAAGTATCATTATTAATATATTATGACGTAGTCGAAAAAAAGAAATCAGTCAAAAAATATACTCCTAAAGACAATTGGCGATTTAATAAATTTGTCTCGATAATCTTCAATATGCAATGAAATTAATGTAAAATAAATTACTTTGTTTTCCCAACTTCACTTCATTATAATATATTCTATTCTATTTTGTATCGTCACATCATCATTTACTTCTATGGCGCAGTTTTAATAACCAATATTAAATAAAAAAAAAAAAAAAAAAAAAAAAAAAAAACTGGAGGCAAAACAACTGTAACAAAAATTTAAAATACTGCAACAATAACTTTTTCATAAACTTCTTAGAATTATTGTTTCTTCATATTTTTAATGTCCAAACTTAACATTTAGTTGCATTGCCGAGGAATTCATTTTTCAACTCAATTTGTTAATATTCTGCTACAAAAAACAACTTAGAAGCAAAATCCTAAACTTTTTTCGAATAATTTTAATTTTAGCAACTTCCATTTAAAAGAATAAAAATTCAGTATACTCGTATTTATTTGTTTTGGTAACATAAAAAAATAAGCTAGTCCGTAAAATTGACATGTTTTATGTATAGTTGAAGAAAAATTAATATTATCTTTAATAAAATTTTGCAAATTGTACGAAACATTATTTCTAAAAATTATTTATTAGCTCTTCTGTACAGTACCCTAGCCATTAACATATATAAAAAAAACTTTTGTACACATTACAAAAATAAAAATTACAATAATTATCTCTTAAGTTCAACTATTGAACGAAAAATTCGTATTTTTGGCTTACATAGTAAAATTACGTCATTTAATGTAATACGAATCACACCTAAATATAAAAACATAAAATTAAACTTTCTTTTAAAGAACAAAATAAAATCTTTTTACGAGTTATTAATAAAATGAATTATTTGGTCATTAAATAATTAGTAGTACAAATTAAATAATTCTAAGAAGGAAAATTTTTGGAGAATTTCATTCAAAACCAGCTAAACTTAATAATGGCGTATGGTAGGTTGAAGACATTTACAAAAATACTGAATAGTAACTAGTCGTAATACAAAAAAAAATGGATTACAAAATTTTCATTTAGTCGCAAACTTGTTTCATTATAGAAATTATCATCACGTGATAATAATTATAAGTAATTCCACAAGTTCACGAATTGTTTTGATCTTTAGGAAATTTTTTTTGCACCATTCAGCACGATCACCTGCAAAACTCAGTAATAACCTTGTACAACAAATACAAATGATTAAAACGGTGTAACTAAATAGAAAAGAAGTGTCGCAAAAGAAAAAGATCTTAGGCACGAAAAAAAAAAAAAAAAAAAAAAATGAAGTCGTTATAACACAGAAAAATAAAACCGTTGTTTTATTTTTAATTATCTATAACACAGAAGTGATGAAAAAATTTCAAGAAGAAACAGAATCTAAAATATTTGACAATAAAATTATAATTCCGTGGGTGGTACTGTCCAGGTTGACCAAAATCTAATAAACTCTAGATTACGAGAATAATAATTATATCAAAATAATTTGAAAAGGGACTAGACACTGTTGTTTCCTAGTACAGAATAAAGAAAATGTATTAGAGACAATTACTTTACATTTCATGATTTATTTTCATATGTTTTAATATTTTTCTTGATAACAATTAGTAATAAAAAAATGCACCTTTCTATTATTTTTTACTTAAATAATGAAATAGTTAAGGTTTACTTAAAAAATAATTTTAGCGTAAAGAAAATTGTTGAAAATTAATTTTTTTTTTATTCAAACACTAATATAAAAATTACGATCAGAAAAATATCGTTGAATTAATTAATAAAACTCGCGAAATATGAATCCGATATTATACTAATTAATTCATATCTACCTGGTCGTAAATAGGAGCCAGTTGTTTACAATGTCCACACCACGGAGCATAAAATTCAACTAGTACATCTTTACTTTCATCCAGTACAATTTCCTTAAAATTACCGGCTACTAATACTTTTACGGGTTTTGAATTCCAGTCTTCCGGTAATTCTTGCGAAAGATAATCTCGCTATAACCAAAGTTTTTTATCCATATATATACACATATATTATATATATATATATACTATTTTTTGCTAATTATAAATGAAAATATATCATTTTATACTAAAGGGGAAAAATACATTATCAAACATTTTAATACGACAACAGTTTTTAAATGTGTACTGTCATTATAGCATAATTAAATACTGATGCAAAAAAAATTAATATTTTGACACGATGCTCACGAAATTAATAAATCGTTGAATATTCTTTTAAGAACAATAACAGACAATCCTTTTATTAAAATTTCCATAAAAAAAAAAAAAACATTTAGAAATGTTAAATTAAGTAAAATAAATGACTGTCTATGGTAATTAACATACCATTCTTAAAAATTCTGTAATTAAATTTCATGCAATTAATTTGATTATTTACAGTAGGATAACTATAAAAAATTCGAACAAATGGCAGAAATTGAAATTTAAAAAGCAATCAAAACAACAATATGTACTCTCATGCATTTTTACCTTTACTTTACCATCCAAGAACTCGGTTACAAAGTTGGTAATAGATTCTTCGGATATTTCCAATGTAGACGGTTTAAATTTCACAACTTCTTCCTCTAACTTAATAGCTCTGATCGCAGGTACTTCTTCTTTCTTCATTCCGAAATATTCTAAAACTCTAGAATGATCTTCTTCATCCGTGTTTATCGAAACGAACAAAATCTGTAACAAGATTATCGGATCTTTAATATTTCTCTACGTAATTTAAAATTATAAATGATTAATTACACAATGTATAATAATCTGGCAAATATAAATATCAACAGAAAATACGCATTATACATTACAAAAACACCAAATCTTTTTTTTTGTTTTTATTATTACCTTTCCAACGAATTTAGAAGCAACTTTTCGTGCTTCTTCGATATATTTGTCAAAATGGCCATCTTTCTTTGAAAGAAACAGAAGTAGGTGACTTTTAACGGTACCACCAAATATTTTAGCCGCTGTATCGTGGTCAAATTCAACTACCAGCGGTAGCGACTGAGTAAATACAAACGATTTCAAAGAATCTTCATCGAGTACGGAATCCTTTGCAAACTTTGCTTGTTTATCATCGAACTGGAAATAAGATAACGACAACATTATTTTAAATGTAAAAAAAAACAAACTATTTAATATTATTTTATATAAAATTGTGTCTACTACCGTAATATTAACTAAAAATACTTAAACTAACAAATCCTTTAGAAACACAATTTTATACTGTATTTATGGAAACGAAATTAATTTCTATAATAATAAACTAATATAAAGTATGAAATTCAAAATATTACGGAAGAGATTTCTTGTTTTTACTCAGATAACTAAAATGAAATAGTTAACAGTTAAAATTTGTAATTAATAATAAAAAATCTATACAAAACCACATAAAACTGAGAATTATTTTAGACACTTAGCACACACATACATCCAAAAATCTAATAATTTTTTATTTATTTATACAGTATAGACAGAGAGAAAAAAAATGTGTTTACAACATAAATATCTCAAACGAAAAGATAAAAATAAACTAAAACTTACTGCACTAGAACTGAACATACAAATTTCAATCCGAAATAATTTCACATAAGAGCGCTGTCACTTTAATGGAAACAAGGCCTTATATGCCAAGTAAATAATTTCAATTATTTATAAAAATCGGGCATACAGTAAGTAACACCAGCTTTTATAATATTTTTAATAATTAGGATAAACGGTTATTGGATAATCGCAACTTTGGTGCAGAAGAAAATGAATTAAACCTCAATTAAATTATAGTAATTGAATATTACATCTAAGTTAGTTGAAATATCTTAATATGACATTCGTTTGTCTAAATAATAAATCGTTTTACTACCGAAATATATAATAAATTTCAAGAATTAAATTAAGGCAAACTCTTAATATTTAAAACGTACTAAATATTTTTCCAGCTCAGTTCATTTGAATCAACTGTTTATTTTTTAAACATCCATTAATCAGATCTAATAAAATGTAATTCTCTTTTTTTTTTTTTGTAAATTTTAAAGTTTAAATATGTCGCGGAATTAAAGAACACCAGTTAGACTACTACACATTAATAATGCCAAAATAAACAACAGAAATTTTATCGTAATTAATAAATTTAAGTTTATATCAAAGCGTATTTATTTTGCCTTTGTTGTTTTACATTGAAACTTGAAGATATTCTTAAAATAAAATTATACCCTAATCAAAAAAAAGTGGAAAGCGAACTTTTAAAATTCATTAATATTCTTGATTTTTAATTTTATTAGAGATGTAATTTAACTAAACTCCAATTTTGTTAATTTTTAAATTGCCCTTTACATTATTTCGTTTATTTATTTTTTTCTTTCTTTGAAATATCAGAACTAAACGTACCTTACTTTCCTTTCTAAGTTTTAATACTAATTTTTTTAGCTGTTTTTTCATATTTCTAATAGTCCACAAATTTTTTTGGTACGCATAAAAATTTTATAGATCATTTTTGCAATTATTAAAAAACTAATCAATTAATTTTGATATTTTTTATTTAAATTCGCTTTTCCTATTTTTGTTCGCACAATACGCACATGATTTTCATTTTACCTTTTTTTATTATATTTATCTTAAAACATTATTGCTTAGAACGCTAAGGTAATCAAGATGAATCGATGGCGACCTTACTAATTAAAATCAGTTTAATAGGTCGACCCTTATGATAAAACACTACAGGTTCCTTAAGTTATACATCTTTACCTTTTTAACTTCATTCGAGTAAAAATGTACAATATAATACATTAAGTTTATACTGTTTTACGTATGTTAAGTATAGAAATATAAGTTCAGTTAGATTTGGATTGTTATTAGATCCATTCTTATTTAGCATTAGTAGCTATTGCTAACATTACATACATGTCTAAGTCAATAATATTTGACATCGCGTATTAAAAATTTATCGCTTTATTATCTTTTTATTTCCTCATCAGAAATAGATGAAAGTTTTGTGTTTTATTCTTTATTTCATATTGTGAACAATTAACTTTACTTTAAACAATTTCGAAGTTCATGCACGCCTAAACACAAAAGGTTTAACACGCGTGAGTACAAATGATGGAGCGGAGTGAGCAGGTAAGGTAGAAAAAGAGTAAGTCAACATAAATTACGTATCAACTGCAGCTCAATTTTTCGTAACGTATAAAACTTATTACACATTGATAGTGAATAAAACCAAAAAAGTATCACCTGTTTAAACAAAATAATTTGTTCATCTTCGTCGAAACGTGATTTAGCAACTGCTTCGTCCGATATCAGTGCGAACACAGTATCGTCGATTTGACTAGCAACTGATATATAAACCTTGGCTCGATCTGATTCAATATTCTATTAAATAAACAAAAACGATTTAATAACGTTTTATACTATCCAGATAGCACAAAATTATCAGCTGTGTGTAAATTTCTAGTGTGTATTAAAATAGATTACAATGGAAAAAAATTTTAATAGTAAACATTTGCAACACCTTAAAGTAACCGACAACAACGACGGTATTATTTTGTATAAGTGTATCGAACTCTTCAACAGTTGAAATAGTTTTGGCAGGTGGACCTGTTTTTTTTTTAAGCCAAGAAATTATTCCATCAACTTGACGACCACCTATTTAAAATATAAAATACGATGTATTATAGATAATGAATTCATATCAATACTGACCATGCAGTATCAAGAAAGAAAAAAAAAAAAAACGAAATAGTTAGACAGAGAGAACTGGTTAAACAAACATTATTAATACGTAAAATCGTTTCAAAAACGATTTTTCTTAATCCAAATAATACATGCGCGATCAATAACCCTATGTAACCATAATTTTTTCACAATCCAATTGAATTAATGTAATCACATTTTTCAAATTTTTGTTATTCGAATAGTAAGTTCAACTGTTCCAATCAATTATTTAATTCAATAATATAATAAAAACTTACCGATTGGACCATATGTGAACGTTGATCAGTAGTAAGATTTAAAAAAGAAAAAAGGTATTCAAAATTAAGTTTTGCTGTTCCCCAGAAATATATAGGAATTAGAAAATTTCCTTTCCGTTTCACTGGTTTTTTTGTATTGGAAACGATGATTGCTACGAAACCATTAATATATACTTTAAACTCTAGTTATTAGTTTCAAAAAATTTTAGTCTATTCTAGATTTTAACAATCGAGTCAACTAGTTAATGATTCAGTACATGGATTCTCAGAATTCCCAATTAACTACATAACGTAATACACACTTAAATTCAAAATCTACCTTGTCCAAATTTCGGACAATCTCATTAAACCATTATATAATCGCAGGAACCAAATATTCTGTTTTATTTTGCTATTTCATTTTAAATTATTTTCAAATATTAAAAGATTCCTGATGATCAATATTTATAACTTGGCAACTAATAAGTTATCTGTATACACTATCACTAGCGATGCTCTTTTTCAGTTTTTCTTCGAATCCTCATTTTATTGCAGTATGTTGATTAATCATAATTATAAATATACAGTTTAAAAAAATGTATACAATAATTTTAAGATTGTACAGTAAGTTTAAATACGTCAATATAAAAAAAAAATTGTTCTATATTGGTGTATTTAAATTTACTTACTGTACAATAAACCTAAACAGTAAGTGTAATTAACAGATATATTAATTTTTTAACTTATTATAAATTTCGACTTCAAAATAAACTTTTTTATGTATATTAACATAGTTTGCGATAATGATTTCGTATGTTATTCGCTTTTACATCCTATTATACTATAGTCATATATAATTTGTTTAATTTACTACCAGTCTCAAAATAAAATGCCCCTAATTTCAAAATTCCTCAACTGTTTCCATATGAACATCTGTAATTTACAAATAAGTTCATACTGGTACCGGAACATACAAGTTAGTCAAAATTTAAAGTTCATAAGTGTATTAAATGTATGAAGTATCAAAATAAATTACGTACCGCCATATTCAAGAGGTTTTCCGTTCTTAAAGAATTTCAGCGTTGGATATCCACGGACACCATATTCTTCAGCTAATGCATTCTCTTGTGTTGCATCGACTTTAGCTAATTTTATGTTAGAACCTTCACTGGCTAATTGTTTAGCGGCTTTTGCATATTCTGGTGCTAATTGCTTACAATGTCCACACCAAGGTGCATCTATACATTTTACATGATAAATTAATAAACACGATATGTAAAACTACATATAAAAAAATAACGTTTTCGTAATACTTCTTAAAAAAAAAAAAAAAAAAAAAAAAAACTAATTTATATAACTTCAAATTTTAAAAATTAAAAGGTTCTAATACATATTTATCAAAGCCACATATATTCAGTTGTAAACGCTAACTTAATTATAAGAAACACTTACAAAATTCAACTAAAATGTATTCAAATTCGGCAATAGCATCTTTGAAATTATTTGATTTTAAAACTAGAACGCCTTCATCTAAAGTATATTTTTCATCGGCGAAAGAAAAATAATAAATGCTTAAAAAAAGGAACATAAAATATTGAAATTTTATAAGCGTCATTTTCGTACGATTTACTAATAGCTTATAAACGAAAAACCAGAACCGGCTATAATCAACTTTAAAATGGTGATGTAATCAATTATTACGGAGAATCAAATAGTTTAAGATAAAACGCCGATCTTTATTTGAAGAACTAAAAATCGAACTCATCGTGGAACATATCTATTGGTACTCTCCAGCTTTTTACTGACGAGTACAAACTGTGATGTGGTACAAATTGAATCATCAGCCGTGTGGCTTCTATATACTCGAATAAAACACTGTTAGAATTAAACAGGTGAATGTACTTATTGCTTTTGTCTTCTAAATCATAGTTACTCTTTGGTTTACATTATATTAAAATGTAACAATTATTTCAAAAGCTAAATGAAAAATAATTCTGTTAACCTGATGATTATTTTCTATTATTTAAATATTATAATAGTGAAATTTTTTCAAATTCGAAATATCTATCATACAAATTACACAATCATTTACGCTTTTTTTAAAGTTTTTTTTCAGAAAAAATGAATTTTTTAATTGTTTTGTTATTATTATTAATTGCGATTTATAAAATAATTTATAATAATGCACAGAGTGTATTGAAAACAAGTCATCAATTAAAATTTTACAGTTATCTATTAACACTAATAATTTTACAACCTCATTTTTACTCCGTAATTCTTGATAAAAACAATTTTTTGAATATTATTATCACTTTATTTATTTTCCTATAATGAAATTAAATTTTATAGACGCTATATTTTATATAAAATAAATTTAAATATTTCAAATAAAGAAACTATAAAAAAATATTGAAATTTATAATAGTCTAAAGGTATGTTCACATCATGCCGATCGACTAAGCCGAATAAACATTAACTTGTTACCGGCATTTTGATTTTACAAGTGGAGTCAGATTATGTTGACCGGTTTTGCCTAAATACATAAACGTGTACGTACTAAAGTGTTTATACGTGCCCTTGTTGAGATTAGTGATTCGGAAGATGCGTTATTAGTAGCTATAACTGCAATTTTAACTGATTTGGTTGTTGAATAGCATTAAAAATTAAAAGGAAGATTTTGGTTTCAGTTAAATTTTGTAAATATACATAAATATAATGCAAATCATTCAATAAAAGATTCAGTGGCGGTACTAAGAAGAACTTCAATTATCCGGATTAATTGGGACCGGACTTGATCCGGATAATTGGATAATAATGGAAAATAGGTGGTAATTTGTAAAAAAAAAAAAAAAAAAAAACGCAAAATAATTGTATAAAATACAGTAAAAAGTACTCCCGTAATTATTTTAATAACAAAAAATGGTGTTTGCATTTTCTGAACATAAACGTAATCAGTAATTTACGATTTTCTAAACATTTCGGTAAGAGTCAGTTATTTAGATATCTTAAATCTTTTCCGTGCGACCAAGTCTTGCATCCGCTTGACGGTGAGCAACTGGACGTGGTCACATTTAGACTATTGCTACATCCATGATAACGCAGTCTGCATACACGCAAACGCCTCACTAACTGATTGTCCCGGGTCTGGTTTAGTATCTACAGCATCCTCTTGGTCATCAGTTTCTTCCATTTCAGTTAAACTTTGAATTAGCTCATCATCGTTTAGAATTTGATACCCAGGGTCCGAATAATCTCACCAGCAAGCCAATCGTCTACGTCTTTTGCATTGCTTTCAGAGCAACCAGGAATTTTTAAACGAAACTTTCTTATGTTCTCAAGTGACACGTCTTCCTTACCCTTTTCTGCTTCTTTATCTTCAATTTCACATTTATTTTTTTGTTTTTTCTCTTTTTGCACCTCCTCTTTAGTTAAAAAGTGTAACTTCGAACTGCCGAATGTAGCAGAACTACTACAAAGATTGAGAAAAACCGAATAAAACGGAGACACGGATTTAACTAATTTTAGGAAAAGACACGGACTCCGTTCCAGCAATGATAACCAAAGCAAGCCATTTAAGATTGCTTGATGAGGATGGTAATTAAAGAACGAAAATGAACAGAACAGAAACATAAAATAGAAGATAATTATGTTATAAAAATGAGAACTACGTTAATTGGATTGTTTACTGATGAACGGAAAAAAGGGTTTTGAGAATATCAGCATGGCTGCCTACGAGAAATATCGTTATATACACCAATCAAGTAAATAGGAAGCTGAAATACAATAGAAGGAAATTAAGGGAAGAAAGACATATTACAGCGGTGGAAAAATAGACTTTGGTTCACAGTTAAATAATTAAGCTGTAGATAATATTAAAATTCATGAAGGAATCAATAATAAATACCAAAATTATCGAATTAGTAATGGAAATAAGGCAACGATAGCAAGATAAAAATGGTACGGATAATGTTCAGAGATATAGCTTAATAATAATAATAATTTCCCAAAAAATAATAATTATAATAATAGGAATAATATTTATAATAATAATAATAATAGTAAGAACTAACAACATGAAAGAAAAAAAGTGAAAAAATAGGTAGTAGTGCAACAATATGATTTAAAGGACATTGCAACAAAATGCAATTGTTCAGAAGAAGAAGAAATAAATAGAAAAATACATAATTTAAGAAGCCAGAATTTACTTCTATTTATGAATGTATACTGTGGGAACCACAAACTCCTTCCTGGTCACACTGATCAAAATTCTCTCCTCTCCCCAACATGTCTCAGACGAGCTGTGATCCTGTGTTGACTCATCCGGGCCAAGATTATTCTGGATAATATAGTTCGGTATTGCACGTTTTGATGACAGTCTATTTGATTCTTTATGAAATAAATTATTTTTGCCGTGTACTTTTGTTTTCAGAGTCGACAGAGGTTAAGGGACAAAATTGGTGACTCCAACGTGATCGAATTCAGTAACACCTTTCGATTTTTTAAATTTGTGCGCATTTTTTTACTTTTACTACAATTTTTTTTTTGCGGTCGAATGTGTAAACCGTTTTACATATGTCGCCATCCACGAAACGACGGGCGCCGAGACGCTGAATTTGTAAACACACTATAGCCGCTTCGCACTATGTCAGCTCGGTGGACGGCGCCATGACGATGAGACACTGTTCACCGATCAACCGTGTGATCGAACACTGTCGCTAGGATCGTGTAATAAATCGTACAACGAGTCATGTAAATTTTTCGTTCTCTCCGCACTTCGAAACGAACATACTATCCTTTTGGTGCAGTATACGACCACGATCATTAAAATCGAACTATTATTCGGAGTAATTTTGTTTTCTTTTCAATTTATTTTTTGATACCCTTTATTCGTTACGGTATTTTAATTTTTTTCATATTCTTCAACTTTATCCAATATGGCAAATAGTAATGACACTTCTTTGCCGAATCAAACATATAATTGTCCAAATCATGCCAACTTCCCCAGTTTCATACAATTTCCATCCTTTTAAAAACGAGATCCTCAATTATGGTGCATCCAAATTGACGCTTAGTTTTCGATCAACAACATAACTGATGAAAAAGTAAAAGCTGACATCTTTATTGCCAATGTCGATAACGACCTGTTACATAGTATTCGGCACGATATTAAACGTTTACCTGCCCATGACCAGTATTCTTATATCAAATCCATTGTTTTAAAATTATAAGACCAGCCAGACCATACTCGCCTTCGACGACTGTTAACCGATCTTAATATCGGAGATCGTTTGCCGTCTCATTTGTTGTCAGAAATGTTAGATTTTACTGGAAATTGCTTAGACGAAGCGACTGTGAAAATCATTTGGGAATAACGATTATCGTTTAGTATTCAATCATTATTGACTACCCTCCCTATAAATACGCTAATCGCTGAATTAGCCGCAACGGCCGATCGCCTCATGTCGCTACATCGTTTCCATCTCAAAACTATTCTTCCAGCTCTGGTAACGAATATATACCAATGTCTTATCTTTATCTCCGAGTTCTTCGGCCCCAATCAGTTATCATCCATTTAAAAAACACAATCGTCCACTCGATCAAACACACTTCCAGCCAAGCTCTACTTCCACTCCCATCCGTCGACAGTCGCCGCCATTTTCTTCCAGTAAGATACCGCGACTAGAGATTCCTCGACTCTGTGTTGGTATCACGATACCTATGGAAGAGATGCTCGCCAATGCCGCCCGCCTTGTAGTTGGGATGAAAACCCTAACCGAGCGACCACGAAAACGTCAACTACACATGCCTCAATCGAATTATATAGACTCGTTATCAAGGACAAAATCACTGGATTTGACTTCCTCATTGATTCAGGTGTGCAATGTTCGGTTCTCCCAATTAAGTTAGTCATGAATTACAACAAAATTTCTTCGGGCGTTTTAACAGCAGGTAACGGTACCGATTTTAAAATATTAGGTAATAAAAGGTTATCTTCAGATTTTAATCTTGAACAAAATTTTATCTGGACCTTTAAAGTAGAGAATATCGCCCAGCCAATTATCGATGCTGATTTTTTACAGTATTTTGAATTATTAGTGGACGTCGCGAATAAAAGATTACTAACTCGTAATAATTTACAATTGAATAAGCCTTCTGCGAGCAACGTCACTCCTGCTGCCTCATCTATCGCTACCCTCGCTATTAAACAAAATTCAGTTACGTCCATTGTAAATAATTTCAAAGATTTATTTTCTGGAACCATTTATAACACCTCCCGATTATCCCTTGTTCAACACTGGATAATTACTAACGGGCACCCAGCTCATTTGAAGCCTCACCATTTACCGCCAGAAAAATTTCAATATGCTCGTCTCATATTCAATGAATGGATGGACCATGGATTTTGTCGCGGTTCCAAATCTCCCTAGTCTTCACCTTTAACACTCGTTCCAAAAGACGATGGTTGGTGTGTATTGCGGAGATTATCGTCAGGTGAATAACATCACAATCGCCGACCAATATCCTATTCCACACTTACATAACATGAACTAAGATCTGCATGGAACAACTGTGTTTTCAAAGCTTGATCTCGAACGAGCCTACTACCAGATTACCATGTATCCTCTGGACATCGAAAAAACTGCTATCACAATGCCGTCTGGGTTATTTGAGTTTCAAGTAATGCCGTTTGGTCTAAAAAACGCGGGTGTTACCTTCCAAAGGGCCATCGATCACGTATTGAAAGATATACCATTCACGCACGCCTACCTGAATGATGTTTTCATTTTTTCTGCGGATCTAAAACAACATATGTCAGATTTGTACACCATGCTCAAACAGTTATTGCTTCATAACTTAAAGCTAAGTGAAAATAAATGTATTTTCGCTATACCCAAAATTATGTTTGTTGGATATGAAATATCCCATGAAGGCATACATCCCGACCCGAAACGTGTTGAAACGATAATAATGCTGCCATGCTCGGTCACCAAAAAGGATTTGAGAAGTTACCTTGGTGTTATAAATTTTTATCATCGCTTCTATAAGTAAGGAGCCGAATTATTAGCTCAATTGAATTCCCTGCTTTTGGGGAGCAAGAAGAAAGATTTAACACAGATTGCATGGATTGAGGAACTCGATCAATACTTTTAATTATCGAAGAAACTTATAGCTGAGGCCGCAATACTGGCGCATCCGTCAGCCAATGTCAATATCGTCATCATGACCGACGCTTCGTCTATTGCGATCGGATCAGTCATCAATCAGAGAGTTAACGATTTATTACAGCCCATTTCGTTCCATTCATGTAAGCTTTCACCAGCAGAATGTAAATATAGCACTTATGACCTCGAGTTATTATCAGTGTATGACGCAATTCAGATATTTAAGGACCTTATTGAAGGCCGCAGAGTCACTGTACTTACTGACCATCGAGTGCTTACTCACACATTACACCAATCCATGGAGAAGCTGTTTACCCATCAATCGTGCCATTTGAGCTTCATTACTGAGTATGTCGAAGACATTTGTTATATAAAAGGTGCAGATAACGTAGTGGCCGATTATTTATCACGAATTGATGCGTTCATGTTAGACGAGTACAGTTTTGATACAATACAATTTTGGACCTTACAGGAAGGAGACAAGGACATAACAGCAATACATGGAAATAGGTTGTCAGAGATTGAAATATCTGAGAAAGCGATCAACGATATTATGATTTATGTAGATCAGAAGGAAAGACCAATTGTGCCAATATTGTTATGCCGAAAGATTTATCAGGCAATTCATAACATGAACCACCTTGTGTCAGTGCAATAAAGTTTACTGACATATGAAACCACCATATGGGGAATTTCCCCCAAGTTCTCAGTTTCAACATGTACACTGCGATTTAGTTGGACCTTTATCTTGTTCAGGTGAATATCAACATATTCTCACGATTATTGACCGATACACTGGTTGGCTGGAGGCCATTCCAGTCAGAGATATTTCAACAGATACGATTGTAAACATCTTCATTGAAACATGGATTTTCCAATTTGGTTGCCCTTCAATTATCACAACCGATCGTGGAGCCAATTTACATCATAGTTATTCAAACAACTCGTACAAAGATTTGGTATAACCCACACAAATATGACAGCTTACAACCCAAAATCAAATGGAAAAGTGGAAAGAATCCATCTTACTTTGAAAGCCGCTATCCCCTGCCAGGAAACTGAACATTGGCACGAAGCCCTTCCCATTGTATTATTTGGCATAAGAACTTCAATCAACCACACTGGCCATTCGCCCGTTGAACTTACATACCTCACTCCACTATCGCTACTATGCAAGATGATCAACGCTTTACTGCCAGTTGAAAACGAATTGAATCTAATTAATAAATTATCCAATGCTATCAACAATGTTTTCCTAAAACCAGCACACATTTGTTTAAGTCCATTGAGATCGTCATTGGACAGCTCTACAACCTGTCAATGACGGTCCATTTAAAGTTAAAAACTATTACCTGCAATGCTATGAATTGAAATTTAGTTCAAAGATTGACAGAGTTAGTCTGGATAGACTGAAGCCAGCATTCATTTTAGAAGATGAACCTCAAAATGACGAATAGATTGACACACCACCTTGCAATGATCCACACCTACTATTAACTGATTTCAATTGGCCCCTCGACATGATACCCACAAGCAAAGATATGGACGATTCAGTTACCAATCCCGATTTTTATGGCTTTCCCAACGATGATGCCTCACTTTTTGACAACCCCGATTTCCTAGATAAGGATGCCGATTCTGATAGCACCACTCGTACCGCCTAAAGACCGCCACTGATCTCGCATCATGTAAATAAGATCTAACGTCAAAAAACAATTGTCAAATGATATATATGGTTAAATTTGAAATTTATATATAGAATATAGAATATCACAAATAAAAATTATGGAAATTTTTATACTGCTATAAAAATTATGCGATCGTGAAAAAAGATCAAAACATTAAATATTTTTTTATTAAATGAAAATAATAATAGAGAAAAATTTTAAGAAATATATTTATGACAAAATTAATTTGAGGTTCATTTCACCTTTTATTATGTTTTTATCTGTGCTTTTGGGTATTTATTATTGTGACGAAAGAGATTTTGGCGCGTCGCGTCGTTTAATTAGGATGATTTACAGTACGTAACATTTGGCTAGAAGAGATTATTATTTAATAAATGATAATAGTTGATAATAATTACAGTCGCCGTACCGTTACTATTAATGTTTCACAGCTATACAATTTGTTATTTTTATTTATTCTATTTTTGAACATTAAAATTTGTTTACTGTTTACTGTTAAAAATAATGTTATTTTTGTTTCATTTAGTTATACTGCACAATGTCAGACAGATTGACGGTCTGTTCAGAAATTTTCACCGAAAACAATAATTCAGAACGAAATGAATTATTGCAAATTCCTAATACAGTTGGTTAGTTCTATAAAATATATTTCATTATTTTAGATGCGAGTGTTTATTATTAAATTGATTATGTTGCGTTTTTTCATTTATTTAAATATTTTTGAATTTTTTTGCGTAGAAAAAATATAAAATATTGCAGTGTATTGTATTTATTCTTCTTAATAACTGAATTTGCTGCGTGGAAGTGAGCTACAATATTTTTTTTTTTTTGTGTGAAACAGTGAGTAATTGTTATAGTTTTTTAAAAGTTGAAGTATGTGAAATACAAGTAAATTCTAAATTTAAATACGGCAAAGTACTAAAAGAAATTTATTATCCAAGATGTATTTTATTTAAACATATTTTGTTTCATGCAGTAATACAATTAGTTGTGTATTAGAGTTAAAATAACTACAGAAACAAATAAGCTTTTTGTAAAACATTACGTTTTTGTTATTATATGGTATAATTTCTAAATTTATTTATGGCATGTAAAGGAAAGGTTAAATATTTAGCGATTACTATATAGCGAAATTAAAGTATTATGATTTATAATGAGACAAATAGCCCTTTAATTTTTTAAAAATAATTTTGTATTTCTAACAAAATAGTTTGTATACTTTTTATTTGTAAGTTTCATTTGATACAAATAATATTTTATTACAGATTCCGTTACTAACTTCAGATTCAAAGTAAATAATTCACGATGGCCGGCAACTAATCAAGAAAAAGACCCGTGTACAGATAATGACGGCGATCTTGTACTAAAACGTAAATTTTCCGAAGAAATTTTAAAAATAGGTAATAAATATCAAATTAACGTAAATTCCTATTAAATGCGGGTTTTATAATGATTTTTAAAATATACTTTCATGAAAAGGTAATGTTTGTTGTATTATTAATGCAGTTGTACTTTTTATGTGCTAGAATGCAAGATTAGATCTGTAATAAATGCCGGATGTTTTGTAAATATGATATAAAAAATAGCGGGGAAAAATTAATTTACTATAATATTTCAAATTTACGCGGGAAACAATTTTCCATATAAATTTAAGTTAATTTAGGAATGAAAAATTTATAATTGGCTTTGAAAAAAGGAAAATAATCAAAATCGTGTTTTTTTTATGCGTAATATATTCAAATAAATATATTGCATACAGAAATTATTTCGATGTTAAGTTTATCAAATTTATCATAAACATCTGATGACAAATGTCTTCTTTCACCAATATTTTCAGGCAGTTTTGATTTTTTTTCTTCTTATGATAGTTTTGTTTTTGTTTTTTATCTGCGTTTTTGCAGCCCATGACTTGTCTAAAAGCTTTTGTAGGCACTTATTCTTTTATTTATTTATTTATTTTTATTTTTTGATAAAACTGGATTCAACATTTTTTATTGAAATTTTAGTATTAAAATTATAAGCAAGTGAGACATCCTTTCGATTTCTACAAGGTTTTCGATGTGGTTGACCATAATTTACTCTTACGAAAATTATCTGCATGCGGTTTTCGCGGTTTTGTATATGACTGGTTCTGTTCATATTTGTCCAATAGAAGATTTGTAACAAAAACAAATGCCCTTAGTGACAGTGTTACACAGCAGTACGGCGTGCCGCAAGGGAGCATATAAGGAGCCGTATTATTTCTTATTTACATTAACGATTTGTGTAATTTGGAAGTAGCAGGAAAAATTTTTAGTTATGCTATTCTTTATAAATTCCCGATATTCGAATATTCTGCAAAAAGTAGTGCAAGCTGACGTCACTAAAATACGCGATTGGATGCAAAAAAATTTTATAGCGTTAAATATCGAGGAAACGAAGTATTTAATATATAGCAATCTTCCCCAGAACAGATGGGGTACCTTAAAAATACATTGGAGTGGTAGCATACTGCTAGAAAGAATTTTATGAGATAAAGTATTTATGTGTTTATCTGGATTGTAAGCATCTATGGAATACACAATTACTTCATTTATCAGCTGAGTTGAGAAGGTTGAATTATTTGTTTTATTATCTGGAACATTTTTTTAACAGTACGCAATTACAAACGTTATATTTGGCGTTATATCAACCTATTTTAGCTTATGGGATAATCCATTAGGGTAAATCAGCTTCCTATCATCTAATTCCTATGATTCATTTGCAAAAATCGTTATTTAAAAGTATAAAATATGATTAAGAAGGTAATAATACTACGAAAAATTATTAAGTGTTAGTAATCTATATTATTTGCAATTATTACTTTATGTTACTAAAAATAAATATAAATTTGGAATAAAATTGTGCGCGGGAGTTACTAGGATGGCGAATACAGAGAAAGCGTACGTACCGTTTTTCAATAAATATCATGGATGAAATCAAGCAAGGTATATGGGATCAATTATGTTTAATTCACTGTCGGAAATAATAAAAACAAACTTGAAACATGGTAAAAACAATCGAAAATTTCTAATTGATTACATCTTAAACGAATGCGCGAAATTTTCAAAAACACATTAGTATTCATTTTTCAAATTAGTTATCGGTGCGAAATTTCTTACCGATAATTCGAAACACTACTTCAAGCATTCTATACCGCGCCGTATTTTAAATAGCATTACAGTAGTGAGCAAAAAACTGTTAAAGCAAAGTCTTGGTACATAAAATTAATAAACTGATAAATCGAACGTTACGTTACGCTGCAATACACAAATACTTGAAAAGAAAAACCTAATCAAATTTCTAAAATACACAAAAGCACTTCCGAGTTAAATTCACATCTTCAATTAATTTCGTTTACTGCATCATAAACATAAATTTCACTGCGGTATATTATGTATTTTATTTTAATTATCGTAGAAATCACGATAGCAAATAAGTTATTAATGATAACAAACTATAAAACTAATAACTTCGTAGTAAATGGTTGTTTTAAATCATCAAAAACTAAATAAACTGTTTTTATTTTCGGCAAATTATCTTTATTGTCGACATTTCAGTAAACAATAACAAATTATAGTTTCACCACCTTTGCCAAACATAATATCCCGCGTTGCATCTTTCGTTTGGTCTTATACTAAAGAGTTGTTTGTTTAAATTTCTAATACGGTTATAATCTCGACTTTAGGTCTGGAAAATAACTGCGGTTATTGCATCAAATTAAAAATATTATAAACTTTAGTAGTTCACAGATTTCATTTTAATACATATATATCAACTATACGGTTAGCTGAAACAATAAATATCATTAGTATTTCACTTTCTTTAGAGGATATTATAAGTTCTTAGTATGTAAATGATATTTGGTTTATTTGGTTTTTGGATTGATTCCTAGTCCGATTAAATTAGTTTTAATTTAGTTATTTATTAAAGTAGAATTAATTATTAACTTCGTTTGCGTCCGATATGGCCATTAGTGTTACTTTGATTACTACTCCGATTGCTCCAGATATTATTGTTACTAGTACTACTTTTCTTCGATTTATTATTAAATACAGGAAGTTTTGTACTTTACACTAAATTTATTGTTAATCTATTGTTACTTTGTTAGCGTTTATTATGTCATTAGTGATTAAAATCGATTATATTTATTGATAATTTGTTATTAATTCAATAGCATTTATTATACTACTAGAATTACACTGAACACTGCAATTATTATTGCTGATAGAATTATTTTTCATTTTATTCATTACTCTTGTTCTTTTCTTTTAGTATTATGATTATTTCATTACAGTTACCGTTAAAGTTTTTACTAGGCTCATAGGGTTTACGGGTGGATGTGTGAGTAGTATTATACATGTAGATAAGTTCCATTGTAAACATAAGCCAATATTGTCACTTGCATTTCGCTTGCACATTCACAGTTCATAATTGTTTGGTAGTGAATTGGTTTATGTGTATATTTATAAGCTTAACCGTTTTACGTGCGTTCATTAATTATAGCAGATTTATTGTGAAATATCGAAATATTCATATTATAATTATAGTTGAGAACAGTATTGTTATGATTATTTTTATATAACTATCTTATTTTTAGTTCATATATATATATATATATATATATATATATATATATATATATGGAGTCTAGTTGGGCTAAATGTAACAGTGTAAGTAACATAGTACTTTTAGTTGTTTCAACTCATTTTTTATTACTTAAGACATTATTATATCTATGTAAATAGTGAATGGTAGGGTGCCTGCATGGTTATAAGTACACTTGAAAGTAAATGTGTGATTGATTGCATTTGTCTGATTGCTGTTCATTTCTTTTTTTTTTTTTTATTGATTTTAAAATTAAGTTAGTTATTTCAGTTATATTAAGTAAATTTATACGACTACATAATGGTCCCTGTAAATAAATTAAATTTTTTTTTTTTTTAATATTAATCCCCACGGCTCGCGCAGTTATGCGCATATGTGGCATAAATGTGTATTATATTTTATGAAAATTGTAGTTATTTCTTAAGTAAAATAAATTGAATTGAATTCTTAGCAATATTAATGTATTTTAGTCTATAGTTGTTTCTGCTGAAGTTTGTAGTGGCATTGTATTTTGAACAATTAAAAATTAAATGATCGTCGATTTTTTTTTTTCTCATTAATTATTTCAAATTTGAGGTTTAGGGATAATGTTAAGTACGACTCAGACATGGATCATATTCTGTACGAATACCCTTACAAAGCCTTTATGGGAGGGTCAGTAGAAATTAAAATGATTTCAGCATCAGCGAGGGACTGGATGGTACGACTGAATGTAGATATGTAGTAAGCCTTTAACTATGTTTTCTCAAATTCTAATTTATCATTTGTAGATATACGAAAGGATAAATCAATTAAACATTTATTATTTGCGTTCAGTTTAAATGTGAATAAACGCTGAGATTATTGTCCGTTAAAAACTTTGAAATGCATAAGTCTGTTGTAACATTAATTTCATTTCATATTTCACTGTATTAAGAATGAGACTTTATGTAAATTTATCTGCTGTATCATTGTTTTCTCACGTAGTTCGCTGTAATGTGTTTAAATATCTCCATTTACTTTTTATTAATTTCGATGTTTGAATCGTGATTAACACGTGTAATTTTTGTTTTTTACGGTCGATAGTAAAAAATTCTTTAAAAAGCTATGCATAATGGTTTGTTTATGATAAATAAAATTTTTCTGCAGTTTACTTATAGATTTATATTAAACGCATCATTAAAGTGTTAGCGTCTTTGAAAGTATTTTTTTGATATATATATATATATCTGTATTTACTAGGGAGTAAATGTGAGGTCAGTGTTGTTGTGTGACATAGGTGCCGTTTTAATAAAACTATCCATCAAGCACGGCTTTTGTTGATTATTATGTTTAGTTTTATCTCTTTGTTCAGCGTTGACTTGCTTAACGTATGTGTAAGACTTTCTTCAAATGAAGTATTTGCCTCTTCCTTATTCGTATGTTTACAATCCGCAATGAGCTGATTTACATATAAATCATTCATTATTCTTATTGGTTTTCTAAGCTTTGTTTCTTTAACAGATATTTTCTCCTCTTTACATTGTACTTTTTTTGACGATATCAGATAATTTTCCAGTGTGGTTAGATTTACAGATATTTGCGTTACGAAAATTTACGGATGGATGATATACGAGTATATCAACGGTGAATGCGATATAAATGAGCGGCGTATTGACTAGAATAATAGTTATCGCATGTCTTTTTATTTTTAGCGCGTTGTGATATAAACGATTGATGTTGGAATTTTCGAACTATTGGAAGTTCGCTATGAACTTATTTTTGTTTTAAAAGTAATTTTACCTGAATAACAATTCGTAGATATTGTGGATAATGAATTAATTATTAAATTTAACGCATTCCGTTGTTGGACAGTTAAGATTTAGGGAGCTGATACGGACAAAAATAGTCTCCTTGCATCATTTAAGGTAATTCGTTTTCTGAAAAACGTAATGGTAGTGTTTAAAGATTTGGCAAAACCTGGTTGGCGGCGTCTTAGTGCGAGTAAAGGTCGATTTGTACATAGACTGGGTAGGTCCCGGAGTGATAACGGGTACTGGTCGAAGTGAAGTCTGTAAGTATGCTTTGTACGGAGTAATTTAAACGTAGCTTCGTACGTTATCTGTTATTATATCGCGGGTAACTTGTGCATGTTGATTAGTTTTTCCGATCTTTTTTGAACTGCTGCACAGTCAGGATAGCTGCTAATCCACTGTGAAATTTAATAAACAATTGTTTTTGTTCATTTACTATGCTTCTTTTTTTTTTTTCTCAATTAAAAGTGACAAAAGTTGATTGAAATAATAAGGAATGATACGTTAAATTATAAATATTTTGATATAAAGCAAACTGAATTTGCAAAAGAAAACGGCGAATACATTTAATCTATTAGGTGAATTTAACTTCTGAAATTTGACGATGTATTAATGTGTCCAAAATTATTTATTGTAATCTGTTAAATTTAATAAGCAGTATTTAAAAAAGTAATTTTCATTTTTAATAAAAAGTGAAACAATTCCGTTCCTGTATTTCTTTTTTTCATGTAGGATACGTACTCTACCTTCTGTTACGTTTTACATTTTTTTCCTCATAAGTAATTGTAGATAAATTTTCAAAAGAAAAATTTACTTTACTGTATGCTGTAGGTTAGTACACAACGAAACGCAGCTACAGTAAATACTAAAGCTTTGCTGTGATATTTTTTTTCTTTTGCCGTAGGAACACAAATTCAATCAATCATAATTCAGAAAATGTATTGAATTAAATAAATCAATTTATATACTGCAGTGCGTTATTTCTTACTTATGCTATTACTTTTCAGTTTTCCGAAGTTTTTTTATGGTTTTAGATATGTTTTTCTTTACAAACCAGTAAAATTAATTTTACATTTACTGCTCGTTTGAAGTATAAATTCGGTTATAAAGGAAAATCAATCAGTCCGTGGATAGAATTTTGCAGATTTTATTATATTATATATTGCATATCGATTTTAAATTATTACCCCATACCTTTAAATCGCCTAAATGACTTTTGTGTTGTAAAAAAAAACTTTATTTTTTCTTTTTTTACGTTTTAATCTTGTTTATTCAAATTTGCTTTTTGTTTTTGCAAACAAATGCTATTATTGATAAATGTCGCGCCATCAGAAGTAATGTTTAATTTAGCATACCACCTCAAAAGTAGGTTTTCGTACGCTGTCGTTTGAATAAAAATAAAGATAACGCTATAATAAAATAAAAGATAGTGTATTATTGAATTTTTTTAAATTTTAAACATACTTATCGCATAAATTTAATTATTTACTGTAATGTGAGATAATTTTGCTTAAGCCGTCATCAGAGAACTCTAGAGATATGCTCCGTTATCTGCTGTTTTCATGCGTCATTTTCATTCTATTCATGCAACCGGTTAGAAATGTTTATAGTATCCAAAAAATAGAATATATAATTTCCCTACTTTTCAGGTACACCTCGTACCTTTTTTCGATAATATTTATTCAAGTAGCTTTTTTTACGGTTTTCTATTTTAAATGTGTCCTTTAATCACATACTAGAGGTAATTTTCGAAATTACTGATTTCTTAAAATTACTTTATGTTTTGATTTGATAAAAATTTAGATTCATTGAACATACCGTTCAAAATAGGTGTCTCCGTTTTCTTTTATATTTAAATTTTGAAGAGAGAGAAAAAAAAAGAAAGAAAAACCTATATAAATTGTGAACAGTACAAAATAGTAAATTCTTTCGATACTCATTTTGTAGGTATAAATATTAACCATTTGTTAGTTTGTAAGTTCTTCTATCATGTTATAAAAGTCTTCAAAATAAATGATACTTTCATTTTTTTTTTTTTTTAGCTCATTGTGATTATGTAGACAAGTACCTGTTAAATTTAAATCATAATTGAGAAATAAACTTTATTAGATTAAAACAAAAAAACTCAAAAAATCGAATAATTTTGATTTTTTTCCCAGTCTATTTAATATTAGTGTGTAATAATTTTTTAAATTCTATTAAATTTAAAAAACTTAAATTCACCTTATTGTTTTGAAAGATTTTTTATAAGTAAAAAATAAGAAATCTGATTTAAATTTCTGCACTATGATGATTTTATTAAATAGGAAAATATTGTCTCTTATCAGTTGTTCTTAGTAATTTTATTTAAATTTTAATTACATACATCTGTTGCATTCTTACTGTGAAACAGGTTTTTGATAAAGGCTATCAGTTATGCAATTAGTATTTTCATATTTCTCAGTTGTAAAAATAACTTTCTAAAACAAAAATTCATATTTTATCATTCGTTTCTTTTAATTTTCGAAGTAAAAAAGAATCAAACATAGCAATTACGTATTTCATATTTAGGCATGTTTTTAATTTCTAACTCTCGTAAGATTATGTTAATTTTGAAGTTTTTTTTTGACCTCCGTGTTTCTATTCTTGCAAATATTGGAAGGTTAGGATCTCGGAAACGATTAGGCTAATTTTAATTAAAATCGATATGTTGATATATTTGAACCTGTAGAAGGTTTACAGAAAAAAAAAAAAAAAAAAAAATCAGGAAGAAGTTGATTTTGATAGTTTTTTGCAGATGTATAGGGTTTTAGTTTGGAAAAGACTGATAGGGAAGTGCAAATAAAAATCTAATCAGTCATTTCCGGTTATTAGTTTGTGATTATTTAAAATAGATTTGTTATAAGAAAATTTTCATTTTCTTTTACTTTCTTATTCATATAACGTTCGTACCATTCGGTTGCTCTCATTCGTTCACAAATGTAACTAAACATTGTAAAATAAAGTAATATAAATTTAAAGAAAGGCGTTTGTTTATTAGTGCAATAAAAGTAAGGAAAATAATGTGTATCAAATTAAAAATTTTAAAAGAATAAAATAAAAATTTTCGTCTAAAAAATAAATTTTCATATCGGTATCGGCCATTGTTTTTTTTTCATCATTTTAAAATATCTCAATTTGATAAACCTGCAAAAATTATTCTCCCAACTTTTATCGCATGTAAATGAAAGCCTTTCAGTTTTTTTTTATATTATTTTACTGTACAATACGTTTAAAGTGTAATGTGCACATTACATTGTATAGGCTGTAAATAAGTAAAATAAATAAAATAAAAATATAAAATTTCGGAAAATGCGGTGAAAGTGAAAATGTGCGTGTGTGTGAGTCCTGTTGTCGATCGGGGATGAATATGTTACCACGCGGTTTCCCGAGTGAAAGCCCCCCCCCCCCCCGGTAGCTAAAATGAATGTGATTGGTCATTGCGAAAAGAAAAAAAGAAATGATCGAAAAGACATGGTTTCGAGACCGCGGTCGGTGAGTCAAGCCGGTCGCTGTTTTACTTTTCTCCAGAATTATTGTTTTTGGCCTTTCTCGATCGCGGCAGAAATATTAGTAAAAAATAAATCGTCAGTCATGCTACGGTCGTGTTATTGGTTAATTGATTCGGTGAAAAATTTTCGTGAACGTGAAGTTCCAAGGAAGAAACATTGCAGAACTTTAGCAGGAGTAAAATCTCGACATATAAATAAAGGATTTCATTGATTATTAGTTGCAGCCTCGACCACCCAAAAGATGTCGGAGTGTCAATCCAACGGAATAGCCACCGACAACACTGATACGTACAAATTTGTATTATATTTAAATAATCCTTTTTATTATACATTTGTGAATTTATTGTGTATTTTTAGCGGCTGCTCAGTTCAGGAAGATCGGTGTCGGGAAGTGTGTAATATAAATTTTAAAAAACAACCGTGTATTATTTATTTTTTATCAATAATAATAATAATAATAATAATAATAATAATAATAATAATAATAATAATAATAATAATAATAATAACGATTTAATAATATAATTTTATGTCCACGGTATTAACGAGACCGTGGTAATATTTCCAAGGGCGTAATTAAACTAAACGATAACGATACATCCGACATCTCTGGTGAGGATAAAATTAATAATACGGTTTCAATGTATTACATTAGCGTACTTAAACATGGCACAATCTCTCGTCTATATTACTTTAAATAACAATATAAATAATATATAATTTTTTATAATGATTCCATTCAATTGATTTTAAATTTACGAATGTTTGCTCGCTTGTAATTGGTCAAACGCATAACTGTTCTGCGGTTATGTGTAATAATGTGAAAACAAATTTCTAATCTCAATTAAAAAATTGTAGTTCGTTTAAGTTGTGTTAATGATCCTCCTGGTGTTCTTTTGCTTAAGTGTTTCTGCAGAATAGAAATTAGAAGTTAGTTCATTTTTATGTTTGGTTCGGGTTATTTATAAAATCGATAGTTTTCAAAGTTTATACGCAAGTGGCTTATGCTTCGACTGGTAAACGAATCACTTTTTGTTTTAGAGCACAGTAAATGTACGATAATTGATCTCGTTGGACTTCAAGTATGGCGGGGTGCGTTGTTATTAGCGGATTTCGTGTCTCATTTTGCAAATGCATTTCGTGATAAAATCGTTTTGGAATTAGGTTGCGGTGTTGGCTTGACAAGTATCGTAGCTGCAATGTATGCAAAACACGTTATATGTTCCGGTAATTTTACAACTTTTTATCTGACTAGTCAATTGTGAATATTAATTTTATGTTTGCCTGTTATTAATTTTTATAGATGAATATGCAATATGCTCTGAAAAAAATAATACCGATTCGTATTGTTAAATAGCATTTATTTTTGAAAAAGAGATTTCTTTTTCATATGCAATGTATATATTACATGAACTTTCGTCGTTATACCATGTTTTATATCTTCGCTGAAAGAATTGTCAATACTCTCAGCGTATCGAATATGAGCATTAATTTATTATTACGTTGCAGAAGAATAGGGGGTTCCTTTCTTAGCGATTAGCAGAGTTGTCGTCTGGTTAATAATACAATGTTATGAAATTGCGAATAAAGTAGAAAAAAAGGGTTCTATATTAAACAACATTTATCGCCATCGAGTTGCAATGGACATACCGCTCAGAGTCACTTCTGTTCGTCTATTGCAATTGCGGAAGAAATACAGAACTATCTTGTGTTGTTCAGCTTCTGCTAGAAATCATTATTTTTTACTTAATTATAATTCTAAGAAATTTGTTTGTATTTAAATCAGACGTCTGAGCTCAGTAAAAGAATATTTTTATTAATGGGTTAATTTGGTAGGCCGCGGAGTTTGTTCACGGATGTTTTTTTTTTTTTTTTTTCGAATTCATAGAATTCATAAAATTAATTGACTGCCGTGATTATTGTGTAACAGCTAAGTTAAATTAATATGATAAGAAAATGATAACGGCATATTATGAAGTTTTTAATGAATACATGTTTGTTCAATTTTTGAAATTGAACAAACTTTTCTAGAAATGTTCTACAATATTTAAAAAAAAAAAAAATTAAGAAAACAGGAAAAAAGCTATTGCTTATGTAACGGAATTATAGTTGATTCTTTGAATATAAATGTATGAGCTCATTTTCTGATGCACATTGATCTCAACCGAGGTCATCACTAGACTTGTACTTATTAGTGGTTTTGAATAGTTCGTTTTGGTAAATATTTATTTGACATATCGGATATAGATGCTTGACAATGAATTCGCAAATCTTAATCGTCATATATAAATTATTTCGTCGAAGCACGAGTTTTAGATGAATAGTAGTTGAAAGTAAAGGTTCCATGATGGAAAAATAGCGATTAATAACGAATTGCAAAAAGTTAATATTTTATATTAGTTGTATGCTATTTTTGTGTGTGTGTGTGTGGGGGGGGGGGTACATTAACTTTTAAAATTAAAATTCGGTTTAAAAAAAAATTTTCTTTTTTTATAATGTTAATAATATGAAAATTTTAAAAAGGGTATATTTAACAGTTTTTGCTACCTTTTATTCTCTTAAAATGTTATTTCTTTCGATTTGTAATTTTTGAAAAGATGCGTATTTTTAAGCTGAAAATTATTTATATTTAAGATATTTTCGTTTATTTAATTAAATAATTTTTGTCTATTTTATTTTATTTTCATTGTTTGCTTAAATGTATTCTGTAGTGGAGAGTCAGCTTAATGTTATAAAAGTATTCATTTTAATGAGTCACTTTTTTTGTCGTCCAGTTGTTATTCGTATAATTAAATAAAAGTTTAGAAAGATAAAAATATATTAATTCTATAAAATAAATAACAATTTTATACTTATCTTAATAGTAACGTTTTCGGAAAAACAATGACAGACCGAGGTCTTTGTGTAATAGTGTATTTTCAAATTTCGTCTGCTACATAGGGTCCTTAGTCTGTCATTATTTTTCCATTTCCTTTGGTTTTTCTAGCTGAAGATGGTCTATGCCCGAAAACGTTACTATTAAGATAAGTATAAAATGTTATTTATTTTTAACTGTGTTTATATATGTAATTAATAGATTTTTATCTTTCTAGGTCTTAGCAGACAGAAATGTTACAAAATGTAAAATACAAATTAAATTTTATTATCGCTGTTATATATTTATCTGTAAAATATTATTTAACGATTATGGCGGAGAAGAAACATTTTATGTAGAAGCGTAAATTATAAAATTAAAAAATATAAAAAATGAAGATAATTAAGGAAAGTGATAATGTAGTTACATTGTGCTGTTCTGGTATTAAATAATAGATGTATATTAAAAAAAATTATTGTAATAAAAATATTAATAAGTGCTGATTAGTTTCGGCTATTGTTATGAGTATGGTTATGTAAAAAACAAAACCGGTTGGCACATATTTATGTTTTTATTATAATAAATCGTGTTTTTAGTGCGTATATGTGATACCTGATAAAAGATTATTCTTCTTCTATATGCCCTGTCCTCGGTTGGCGATCATCTGCTTGACTTGATTTTTATCCAGAACTTTCCTGATATTTCAACCTTATTTAATTTGAACCAACTCTTCAGATTGTTCATCCACATTGTTCTGGGTCAGCCTGATCGTAATGGCAATAATAAAAAGTGTAATAAAAATATTTAAAGTATTATAATAATTGATAATGAATTAAGTTATATAATGATAACATTAAATTTATTTATATCGCCGGCGATAAGTACTAATTTAATAAATAATAGAACTGTTAATGTGTTGTAAACTATATTAATAGGTGCAATCACATAGGTGTATACATTTACGCTGCGCACATAAATATCTTAGTATGCTACCACATCATATAATGAAACAAAAAACTGCGATACGAAATAATTGTTGCTTTGTTCTGTTATCCGTAATGCATTTGATCATTCGTTTACGTGATTTCTTATAATTTACTAGGCTTGCTTTTAAAACGCGCGGTGAAGAGTGTCTCCTGTGCAGAAGAGTGAAATTTATTAAACCGAGTGAAGCAGTTTCTGTATTGAATGGTCTCGTTTTACCGTGTTACTTTTTTTTGTATGTTTACAAAATAAAATTTAATACTTGTAAAATGTATTATTTTTGTATAAATAAATATCCTTCGTTTGCAGTGCGAGCAATAGTTTTAATTACTGCTTATTGCAAATTTTCGATTGAGTCATTCATTTTTAGATCTAGGAAAAAACGATGTTACCAGTGTAAGTTTCCTATTGGATTTTTAGTTTCAATCTATTAGAAGAGTCCTGTTATTGTCTAAACAATAAGCTTACAGGAATAATTTTGTAATAGCTTTATTTCGTAGTGATAACAGGATATACTCTACAGTAACTTTAAGATAATTAGGAACATTGACGGCTGATTTCGGTTGTTATTTTTCGAAAGGTATTTCGTTAATTTCGATATTGTAAATTTAAATTCGAAAAGTTTTCCATAAAAATTGAAATATTTAATTTAACTTTATTATTTTTGTAGATATTGACGCAGGCGGTATTCTTGATTTAGTCAAGAAAAACATAGAAAACAATCGACATTTAATTGAATCACGCGTGCAAGTAGAAAAAATTGATTTTTTTGATCGGGATTACTCGAAAAGTATTGAGCACATCTTTGATCGCGTTGACATTATGTTAGCGGCTGATGGTAAGCGGTGATTGTTTCTTTATTGCCGTTAACTAGATATTATTGTTGTAATATTAAAATTTATAGTATGGTGTAATATTAGTCGTATCTTGTATCCGGGATTTACTAAAGCCTGTATGTTAACATTCGCGAGAAACACGTTTTAAAATTTTTTTATAAATAAAAAGTAATTGATAAAAAATTGAGAATGTTTAAAGTGCGCGAGAATAACAAATTACCGAATTTTCTTGAAATAGAAATATCTAAGTATAAAAATAAATTCAAAATAATCATAACATACTTTGCAATTTTTTGAAGATTACTTGGTTAAAGTTTGAAGGTTAAAACTGCTTTGCACATAAATACCACGGTAATTTTTTTGCGTTATTAAAAGGTAAAACGTAAACTGATATTTTCGAATTAATTTTTACTGGTTCTAAAAGTAGTTTGTCGAACTTACCTTATCGCTGCGTTTCTAATAGATCATAAATTTTAATCTTTTTATTACAAATTGAACGATTATCGTGGTTAGTTTTTGTCTTTGTCTTACAAATTTAGTGTTTTTTTTGTTTTTTTTTTAGTCGGCATATTGCGAATTAGCGAATGTTTTTGTTGATTTACTTATAATATTAATAGTATGATGTACTCTTCCTTTTACATTTTTTATAAACTAATACCATTTATCATATATAGTGGAAACTGTTTAATACGAGAAAAAAAAAACACGATTATTGCAAGTTTGATTCGGAATTTAGTTTTACGTGCGTACACTCGCGTTGTGTATAGCATTTGCCATGAGCGCTGCCTATTCTGTGCTGCTACTAGTGTACAAATAGGCAATCACGATGCTCGAAATTGAGTGATACGACTCAGATATATGTCGAATACAACGTAAAAATTTGCTAGAAATTTAAATTTGAATATTGCAACCGATTAGATCAGTTTTTGTTAGCGCGTAGAACAAACAAAGCCGGTATGTATAGTGTTCACGTGCTTTCGATCACCTACTGCAGTCATGCGAAACGTCGCTTTTTTAATGAATGTGAACTTTATATGTATTTTGGATCAAAGAGCTAAACAAATATTATTGATTTACCCGTGCCATCCTCTTTTACATATTGTAATTCTATGTCTGTTCGAATTTCATTGGCAAGAGTAAACAAAGAAATTTCATTAGTTAGATTTAAATATACGGCCTCTGTTTTCATATTTTTAATTTGAACAACATTTCAGAAGAAAACCCTCTTATAAATGGTAACCGTTTGTTTTGTATTTATACATAGACTGTCCCAAGCTAACTGAGACTGCGCTTCCTATTTCTGAACAAAGTGATGGAACAAGTTAAAAACTGCATAGACTTGTAGCGCAGCCCATTTTGTAACCATAGCAACAAATTCAAACTGGTTTCCTTTGCGAGTAAGCGTACAGTATTCAGTTTATAAATGTGCGTTGTGCGGTACTCTACGAGTTTTTTGCGTTGCAATATGGACATAAAAAAAAAAAACAACGCTTCGTCGTTCATTATTGTGTTCGCCGTGGTTTATCGGCTGGTGACACAGTGAAAGAGATGACAGGTGTTTATAAAGAAAAATGCCCCTATTAAGAGCAACAATATTCCGCTGGCACAAAACCTTCTCGGAGGGCCGTAAATCTGCAGAATTGTTTCCACACGCTGGTCCATCATGCACCACATCAACAGAAGAAAATATAAACACGGTGGCAGTGGCTATTCATGAAGGCCGTCATCTCTCAATCCGTGCTTTCGAAAAATTGATCTACATTCCAAGAACCACTTTGTATCGCATTTTAAAGGACCTGTTAAAAATGAAGCGGGTGTGTTCAACATGGGTTCCACATATGCTGACTCGAGAACAATTGGACAGAATTCCGAAAGACAATTCATGTAAAGTGGCAAGGATGGATGCAAAGGTATTTCAATTCTGCTGATGGCCGGTATTTTGAAAAAGATCGAGAACGTCATGAAATGGACACCAATGGCGAATAAAATTGTAAGTTTCTGTAAATCTCTGTATAAATATATGACTTCGAAAAAAACTCGTAGGATAAAATTTTACTGCTTTCATTTAACGCTCTGCAACAGTACCCTCGGTTATCGGAAAATGTTCAAATTTCTACTGTTAATAGTCAGTGAGTTATATATTCACCCTATGTTAGTCATTAATCGATAGGTGATGTTGTATTGCTATATGAAGCGCAATCTCAGTTACCATGGGACAGCCTATGTATATAATAATATATGTTTCTACATTTTTTTTGTAACAATTGCAGTGATATTTGATAATGACATAACGGAAGGATTTGTTCAAACGCTTATGAAAATTGCTGAAAATCGTCCGTCTAAAGTTATTTATATATCGCTAGAAAAAAGGTGAGTATTGTTATGTTAAACGTTTGATTTTTTTATTTGTTTTTTAATATACATATATCATACATATACATATATATATATATATATATATGAAATGTTATATGTATACAGTTCTGTTCTTTTTTCAAAACATCATGCAGTTAGTAATAGTGGTGGTTTTCCCTAACATCAGTTTTTTTAATTCTAGTTCTTTTTTTTTGCTTCGTAAAATCGGCTCTAGTTCTTTTAAAATATAGTAGTTACGGCATTAAAAATATAAATTCTGTTATAAGTAAGCGTATACAGAAATTTAGCGCTGAAAAATATGGCAGCACTGCAACGATGTAGTTCACACAGTCGCTTAGGTGATCTAGTAATAGGTGGTTCTGGTGCGATCATTGCTTAGTAATCATTTGGTTATAGAGTGAGCTGAAAATCGCGTTGCCAGCTGTTGCTTTATATTGCATAGGCAAAATCAGAATTAACTAACGTTTCGTGTATCATAATATTAAACTAAAAAGAAATTGGGGATGTTGTTGATACTTTACGGGTGCTTAAACTTTGGAATAATGTGCGTATAAGAGTTTATCGGAATCCTTTACGTAATTAAAATATTTTAGCGAGGTAAATAAAGGTTTGTGAGTGACTTATGTGTCGCATACTTGGTGAAGATTTACAGTTAGGTTAATTTCGAAAGTGTACGAGTCATTTATTGACTTTTAATTTTCCAGAAATTCACAACGAACGCCGCAAAAAACTATTAAAAATACGCAGAGAGGACGAGCGCAAAAAGATTTTGTTTGCCGATGAAAAACTGTTCATAATTGAAAAGAAATTTAACAAGTAGAATGACTGAATTTATGTCAGAAATTTTTATGATACTAAAGAAAAATATCCTTAAGTCTAGAAAGGCCGCGTTACCCATCGTCAGTGATGGTGTGGCGAGGCGCGACTTATGATGGCGTCACTCAGACTTATTTCGGTGAAACAAGTGTGAAGACGAGTACATCGTTGTGAACCTTTTGAATCACGCCCTTTTTTTCGTAATAAGCAATAGGTTTTCCAACAAGAGTTGGCACCCAATCACAAGGTCAGTCGTGGGGAATACTCAAAAATACTTTTTCGTAGGATGTTGTAATTATTTTTGTCTCTCGCTAATGCGCTGATTCAAGTGTGTACCAGCCTAATTCGGCATTAATGTGTTTTTTCTTCGCGCTATACACACTTACAAATGAACCATTAATTTCGTTACGGAATAATCAATTTATTATAAATCAAATAGATATTAAGTAAAAAAATTACTACGAAATTTGTTAGCGCTAAATTAAATTGGCTGCGAAACGAGTCGGTGGTATACAATTGAAATAACTTTTAAACGATCACACCAAAATGAGAGCTGCTCTGTAGAAATATTTTTAAGAATCGCTGATTTTTTAAATAAATATTACAATAAGAAATTACAGTGAAAATGTATTTTCAGGTATGTATTTACGGTGGCAAATTTAGATGTTGTAGCTCCGTGCTATGAATACTTCATCAGTTACTTGGAAGCCGCAAATGAACAGTTTTCTTTGCATTGGAAAATAGAACAAGTTTCCATAGATTTTCCCAAGTATTTCGATTATACACGATCTAAACACTTGGTCTTATTGCGTATTACAACATAATTGAAATTAGCCAGGAATCGCCAAAATGTTTATTAACAGTTTTATTAGGTATTTGTCGTGCTTTTGAAGAGTTTCCTTTGTGACAGGTCACCAGTTGTAACCGTTTTGTAAGGTTATAATAATATAAATAAAAGGCAAAAATGCACCCCGATGAAATACTTGCAGATTTGTACTTTAGTTTGTTTTATTTGCGTTACTTTCCGAAAGTCCTGTTTACTCATAAGAGCAGATGTTTTTTTTTTTTAGCGGTTGGTTTGATGTTTTATTCTGTATTTTTTTCCTTTTAGTGGTGTCACAATTTTTATAAAAATAGTATTTTTTGGACTTTAGAAAAATCGCATTAAGCGAAGTAAGTTATTAAATAGGACTGTTTGTATAAAAAAGGTTTTTGTATTATTTTTTTTTTTTGGAGTAACTGTGATGACCGAGCGGATCGATTACTACTACCGCATTCCTCTCGATAAGTGACAAAATAAAAAACATAAAACAAACGAGCGATGTGCAAACCACAAGCGCCTGGTCAATGTTAGCACATAAACACATTTGAACTGCGTTTGTATTTCGATAGCAAGCGTTAATAATCAGTGTCTAAATGTTCTGTATCACATGCGTTTTGTATAAAACGCGACGCTCTAACTTGTATGTAATCGTAAAAATCTATGATACCTAGAGTTACTCGGTTAAAAACTATTATTAAATATATTTTTTCTATTAAAATGGATTATTTATTTTTTAATTTATCATAAAAATAATTTTTTTCTCATAGAACCGGAAAATTACCGAGCGTAGTTTAGATAATAAACAATGTCTTAATCACATTGTAGTACAATGCGTCCCCCTAGGAACTAGGATAGAGTTGTGCGGATAACGCTACCTAAGGGCAAAAATTTAATATGAAATTGGAGGTTATTCTTTTTCGAGCCGAAAGAGCGTTCACCGACGGCTCTACGTGAAATAGCTGTTGCGTAACATTCGTTAGAAATTATAGTGTTGTTCGGAGGTCGACTACAGACTACCTGCGTCATTGGCAGTGCTCGAAATCCAAGGTGCGTATTTAATGGAAAGTTTCTCGCGAGCAACAATACTACGGCGGCTTAAAGACTTTCGCGAAGGCCGTGAATCTGCCGCACTTTTTCTGCATATTGGGCCAGCACGAACTTCGACCGCCGAGATGAACGTCAATATGACACCCGCTATTATTCGTGAGGACATTGTCGTTGCGGAGTCCCCGGCAGAAAGTTAACATACCGCGAAGCAGTCTGTATTGAATCCGCAGGAAGAGGTAAGGCATGCGTCCTGTGAGCTCTTCGTGTATACCGGATCTGCTCATTTGCGAGCAGATGGATTGACGTGTTGAAGTCTGTCGCGAATGGTTGCAGATGGAAAATGACGGACCATTCCTGTAGCAAATCGAAGCAGAGTAGATGCGTTTGAAAATTTCGCCTATAAGAGTAAAACTCCGAAGTTATATCGAATTAATGATGAGTAGATCCAAAAAGATGTCTCTGCGAATTCACATCACATGGCGCAGATGATGGTGTATCTCAAGCTATGGTGACGAATACTCACAAGTCTAACTAATAATTGGCAAGTGATTCGGTATGTAGCATGGAAAAAAAATATATTATACAGTTCTGGGTTTATACGGATCCGCTATGGAAGCTAAAAACTTGAACAGAAATTAATATTTTAATTTTCTTCTTTTCCCTGTAATTTATCCTGGTTGAATTTTTAAGTGCATGTGCATATGATTAGCTAGGAGAACGTTAATATACACGTCCAATATTAGGGGTCAACATATGATGAATTAAGGAAACCCGTATTGTATAGATCGAGTCCATACAGATCCAATATGTATTTAAGGTGCAGTTCTGAAACCGGTAATTCAGTACTGGATCGATATATTAAAAAATAACGAACTTTTATCCATCACTGTCTTGGATTATTCCTTCATAACAGAATATATAGAACTCTTTTACCAAGAAAATCGGTTTGCTTTTTTCTTCCCCAACTGTTTTCAATTATTTAGCGTGAGATATAATTAGCCCGCAAACATGCGCGGTTTCAGAAAATGCAGGAAATGATTCAGCGTTAAATGTAATGTGAGACGTCAGATTTGACCTGTAGCGATATATGTATATAAACAGGCGCATTTATCTTTCGTGCGAATTAAAACGCCACAGTTTTGTCTACGGACTTCCGCGCAGGTTTACTCAAAGATTTCGCCAGAGGCTTCATCATGTTTTCTTGACTTTAAAACTGTTTTCTTTTTACAATTTTAATAGGATTATTATCATTAATTTTTATTTTTTCCTATTTAGAATTAATTAGTAATGAGTTCCGATTCGTGATTGTGCAATAAAGACTTGTCTGTCGAGTTTATTAATATTTACAAAATCCCCGTCGAGTATTGTATCTGTAACATCTTCCTGCAGCTAGGAACGTTAGCGTAGCTATCAAACGTTCCTCTGCTGATATAGCTTCTATTATAACTATACGTTTCTTTGTTAAATCACTTCTAAGTAGATAATAAATAATCAAACGTATTTGAATCTATCCTTAAATATTTTATAAAATCGCGAGGATTATTATTTTTCCGGAATTGTTTTAATAAAAGCATGTGACTTAACTAGTTTGGTCCATTTAGTACGTTTTTAAGTTACATTATTTTGCGCATCGAGCATATAAATCACAGCATAAAACAAGGAACGTTTTTGTTTTTTAATGAGCATAATAAAAACTACCTTTTTATACAACGCGAAAATCACGAATCTAATATAAAACTGTTGAATTGTCGTGAAATTTGTATTGGTTTGTACAATTATTCGAGAGGTCAGATGAACACGTAGACTTGCTTGCAGTTTTCGCTACTAACGCGCAGTCAAGCTGGTACAGTTCTAGCTTGACAGGTTTCGCCGCAAGTTTACCTTTCGTCGTTAATAGACAGTGGCGACAGTTCTGGCCTGTTAGGCGAGTTCGTGGATTCACCTTTCCCGTCTAAAATGAGGTGCAGTTTTAAACCGTAGTTTTCGCCACGGTTCAGACCTCTGCCGGTTAAGTCTGCGGACAAAACCATATGTGTGTGACGGGCTATTACTTCAGAACAAAATAGCATGCTGTATTAGGATAAATAAACGGAAAAAGATTAAGAGGTAAAGCCTGACATAGGTGGGTCGATTGGCAGTTAATAGATAGAGTTTACGCCTACTTTGAAAAAGATCATGTCGTATGCTATCATTTTATAATGTCACTATAGTCGTAGAATGCACTCGAAGTAGTATAATTTTACTGACAAATGGTTATAGTCTATTACGATTATATGAAACAATACAAAGAGTTTGTGCAAAATTTATTTTTCGGAAAATTTTCACTTATAATTTTCGGCTCTGAAATACGAATGTGTTAATGTATGGAAAATTTTTATTTATTAATGCAGCAGCGATATATTGTTCAGCACGGTTCAGTTTATGTTGGAGAATAAAATTAAAAATAAACAAAATTCTCATATAAAAACTTGGAAGTATATTTTTTTAAAATATATACACACATTTTATATATATATATATATATATATATATATATATATATATAGTTATTTATAATATTTGTACTATATCCGAACATTATAGTTCTCCAGTGAGAACCCGTGTACTGTAATCAAAAACAGAAAACGTATATGTGTAATCATAAAGAAAAATTGGTCGGCATTTTTGGTAGAATTGATAATAGAAAAAAGAAGAAAAATGTGATATTGATAAGCTGGTTAAGTTTTGCAATAAACATTTGACTCTTAAAATCGCATTGTAGATTTTCGGGATGTATATGAAAAAGAACGGAGATTAGTACAAAAGTGACCGAAAATTTTCTTCAACCGAATTTTTTTACGGTTAAATACATATTCATATGTATCATTGTATTACATTGTCACTATAATTTAAAACTGTTCTATTTTAAAATATTAATCTTTTAGGAGAAAATTTTATATTATTTTACTAAAAATAATATTCTTAACATTGTATTGCGGAAGAAATATATGCAAGTTTCGACAAAATTTTCGCAAGATAACGTTAAAAAAAAATGTAAATGTAAAAGTTGTAAAATTTTAGGGACAAGCAATTGAAGAATACTATCCGCTGTTAATTCAGTATAAAAATAAAATTATGTACATACACATATATATATATATATATATATATATATATATATATATATATATATACACATACATATAATATATATATATAAATAAAAAAATAGAATGGGGATAACGAGTAACGTGTAATATTATCCTTTTTTACACTTCGGAAAAACTTAAGTTATCCAATTTAAACACAGTACGCCTTAAACATGAATATAGCTCGCAGTCTGTGCAATTTATTTTGTTTAACGTTAATAAAAATTGTCGCATAAATTTATTAAAACAATAAACGCCGAATTTTGTAAAAGTGCGTAGAGCTCTTATAAGTGATGCGCGAACCTTGAATTTAAAAAATTAGTAGAAAATATTGCAAAAAAAAATCGAGATTCAAATACTTTTTTCACAGTACAAAAATACTGTGTTTGTATATTTTTTCAATTTTTCCGGCAATTTTCCTTTAAAAATTATAATTCTAAAATAAAACACCAGAGCTTACTTTTTCAATCACTTTTATCAGTACAGCCACGATGTTTGGATATTAAAAAGAATCTACACTAACAGTTAAAAGTATATACGTATATTCTCTGGCGGATAACGGATTTGTACAAATGTATATCTTACATTTTTAAACATTTTCAAAGCTTCTCTTATACATAGTGATTGGATGTCTTTTTTCAACGATCATATTTTGAGAACATTAATCATATTAAATGGGGTAGATGGCTATTTAATTTAAAAACACGGCTCATTTTGAAGTAAAAAAGAAAACATTACAAAAACGGCGATTCTACTGAAAAGTACTTTTTTGTACGTTAGCTCGCTTTGAAAATTACTTTTTCTGAAAAAAAAACATATGTGACGTATACATCCGATGTATCTTTTTTATCATCTAAAGAAATTACATATAATCTATAGAATATTAAAAAAGTGAACAGTATTAAAATAAGTAATCGATATATTAATTTTTTCTTAACCCATATAGAGATCGTATTAGGATTAGAAAATAAAATAAATCCGTGTATCGATGTCATATACAGAACCAACCCTTTTTTTTGCCCACTGCTTTGATTTTCTTGTAAATAATAAATGCAAAAACCAACAGAACTTGATCATCATCTGGATACATTATTTATTAATTAATAAATGAATTACCTAAATATCGATCGCCAAACGAACATATTAACTATTATTACAAAACGTTCTTAAGAAAAAGAGTGTGTATATATATATACATATATATTCGCGCATATAAAAAAATACCGATGTGACGATTAAAACAACAAAATGGCAGTATAATTTACTAGAAATATTATTAGGCTTCATTCGAGTGCTGACAAGAGATGATTGACGACGGGCATTTCGGGTAAAATAATAAAAATCAACGATATTTATCGCCGAAATAGTCAAGCGTGCCGAATTAGGTTAACGAAATAGGGCAGTAGTAGAACGAGAACTAATAGATGCGCGCGCGCGCGCACACACACACAAACACACACACACTTATAAGTACAGTTGTATATTATTAAAAAAAAACAAACAAACTTGAACGCGTTGCTATAATTCTGATGCACTTAAATCGGCTAAAATAGACTAATCATTTTTCAACTTGTCACATAATAATAATCATTCGGGAATTAATGGAACGAAAATTATTTTCTAATAAAAATACATCCTCATTGGAACCTTGACTCGGATTTCGCGTTGAAGATTCTGCATTTAAACGGAATCGCAGGTTTCCCTAAACAGATAAAATACTCAGCAACAGCAGCAGCAGCAGCACAAATGTCATCCGTGGGCCCTTTTTTTTATACGTGTTTATTTCCATTCCCAAACACAATTTATGTAACTAACGTAATTTATTCTTTCGCGTTTTGCTGCATTAATCGGTGTACCACGATACGATAAGCTTTCGCTAAGCTACGATTGGCAATGCTGTAACCTTCGAACGACCTGGGACAGATCTACCGTAATTTTCCAGACGGTACAGTTTGCACGAAGTTATCAGAGGACATCACACGGTGATAGTAATATTGGCAGCTTTATAAGTTGAAATTTTTTTCTTTTAGATTCCGTCGAAATGTATATGCGAATTTTACGTAGGTTTTATTTTATTGCGGTTTTAATTGCAAAACGATTACACGATAAATACATTTCTGCAACTTGTGCGGCAAGCTTTCACGGAATTTTGAGCAATACGATATTGTTAGGAAAAATCGAAATGTTTAAATGGAAACCAGCACACGCTCTATAAAATCGAATGTTTAGCGCAGCCGAGAATTTCTGACGACAAGTTAGTGTTCTGATTAATACGATTCATTCGCCATTTTAAATTTAATTCTACGAAAATCTTCCTAGCGATTTTCGCTTCATTTAGTTTAATTAATGCTTCGCCGAGATAGGAACTAGGACTACTACTACTACTACTAGTAACTCCTTCAGAATTTTCTACTTAATTTTATATATTACATTTAAAAAAAAATAAAAGAGAAACTAAACGATGACTTTTTATTCGGGGCACCGGCGCGCCCGCCGTTCGTTTTTCATCGAAGCTCCGTCATTTCCTGCGATGATGTAATTACTGTGGAAATAACTGCGCGATACTAATTTCTAATTGCTAACTAATTAAAATTAGATGCGGCCATTATACGGGTAATAGATAATTCTTGCTAAACCAGAATGCTCTGTTATCGCGACTGCGATCGTCTTTGCAGAGCTCTAAAATGACGCATCTCTAAAAGTGGAAGAATTCACGGATCATTCCAGGCATCGAAACAATTAATAATATTAAAATTGGCTTATCATTAGTACTATAGAAAAAGGGAGAGAAAACGTAATAACAAAAGTAATATACAGAACGCATAAATTATGGTAATAAATTATAAAGGACACAATCGCTATTGTCGCTACTATTACCTACCATTATTATTATTATTATTATTACTATTACTATTACGACGAGAGAATAATAAAGTTTATATGTTGAATGTATTTCCTAAAGAAGCGTCGCGTGTCAGTTGTGTCGGTTGAAATCGGTTTTAATTTTCGCACCTGCCCGTTTAACTGTCGTTGCTCAACTTTTGATAAGTGGCGGCGGTCGTTTTTATGTTCACGTTGCCGCATCCGAATGATGAAAACGAAGTTGCAGCTGCAGCGGTTGAGGAGGATTTCGTAGCGCGTCGAACACTTTCATTCGATATCCAATACTTACGTTGCGTGTTCCAGGCTTCGTGCAGTATTTTACTGACATCCGTGTTGTTACCGATCAGTTCTTGTAATCGCTGCACCGTTGTGTATACTGTGACCGGACTGACTAAGCCGAAATCAAACAGATTGCACATGTGCAAAACGAAGTTACGATACAAATTCTTGCTTAGCAGTTCTTTTCCGCGATTCTCAAGGAACATGCTGCATGCTAATGGTATCTGACAGTCACCTACAAACCTGTATATTAACAGCGAAATTTTAGTCACAAATTCTGACGACAAAAACGCTTTTCTCGATGTCTCCTTTTTCTTTTTTCACGTTTAATGAATTTAATAACGATGGCAATGACATAAAAAAGGCGTTTCCAGTGGACAAGAATAAAAAAAAGGCCTCTAGATATTTATTTATCGGTATCGTTACCGAGAAGCCTGTACACCAGCTTCGTTATTATTGTTATAATCAGTATGAACGATGGCATCGAATTCTCTTTCGAAAAGCCTATAAAACTTTTGTCTTTCTCTGTCTCTTAACGCGAGTTCCAAGAATTCAGTCATTTGTCCAATTGTAATTACGTTCACGGTGGAATCTTTAAGGTGCGCGAAAACGTTTAAGCAAATTTCGTTATTTTTAACAAGTAGGCGCGGCGCTGTTTGGCCGCTCGCGTCCTAATTCACGTTCCGAATGTTAAATAGAAAACTTCCAGGTATATAACAGATGTCTTCTGAACTAGATAATTGAAGCCTTTTTTTTTTTTTTTTATTTACAAAATGCAACAGAAAGAAAAAAAATGTAAAAATCTCTTTTTCTGAACAGCGGTATACTATCGATACAGAGTAAAAAATAATGAAAACCCGACTGATTAAATAAAAAATGAAAGAACTTTCGGTTATTCAATGTGCCTTTAATAAAGAGTGAAAATTTAATTTATACAGCGGAATATTTACAAATAGTACGATGTGATGATTTACGCATTATTTCAAAGGTGTGTATTTTTTTCAATTGTTCACTTCCACACTCGCTAGAACTTCTGTTTACGTTGAAGACGCTCCTCCCTCTGAAGGTACGGTATGAAAGAATATTTTCACTTTACACGTTTAGACGAGTGATAAATAGTTAATTTTCAAAGTAAGTTCAGCTATGTGATATTTCACTACACTGCTACACTATTACACTATTGGCGGGTTAATACGAAGATTATAAATTAGATCAAATAATTACGCCCGTTTAAGAACATTTGCATAATTATAATATGCAGCGGTAAAGATTAATACTGTATTATTGCATTGACGTAAATAGCAAAATGATTATAAAATTTGTATTAAAAATGTTCACTTTGTAATTAAATTACATTTTATTGTAATAATTAATTTTATATGCGTATGTTCATACGTATACACGCATATAAATATAACTTTTTTAAAATGACAGTGCAACTATTACAATCTCTGGTAGCAACACTGTAAATTAAATAACATTGGGATGCAGCCGGTAGTTCTGCTTATGTGCCAAAAGTATTCTAATTGTACGTACTGATGCTTTATAATGTTTTTTATATAGAAAAGAGTGTCCAGTAAAAACTTCATATGTTTTCGTTTACACACAAGTAAGAACATAGTTTCATTGATATTATGAAAATTTCCAGTTTAGATGTTGATATGATGTAGAATTAATACTTTCGCCGTTAATTATTTAATTTTAATACCTATCAGTTTCTTTTTAATTGAAAATGGCGCACAGTAAAGGAATGACGGGTACTAGACACAGAGCATAGCAGTTTGCCTAAAAAGCATAAGATGGTCATCATCGAAATTATGAATAAATTTCACGATTTTTCATTAATGACTGTTTTTCCAGCAGTGGCTACCTACCTACTGGTCGTACGTGGTAAATTATTACATAACAAAAGATATTAACTTTACTTAATTCGACTTTTTCTTTCTTTATTGTATTACCGCAAAGTAACAAGAAATTTAGTTATGAAAATGCTTTGCTTGATCTTGTTTTGTTAAGGCATCTCATTTAAAAGTAATTTTTTAAAAAAAAAGCGGTTTAAATTTTACAATCAAAATAAAAAAACACCTAAAAGTCCGGATACAAATCTGCCAGATTTGCATTAACTTTCTTTTATAAACTGCATTACACGTAAAAATATCGGATTTATCATCACGAATTATCAGCTATTCATCAGCCAATTGTAGTAAAATAAAAGTTATCTGAAGTTCATTGATAAATAGCTTTGTTTTCTTTTGCAATGTCATCAAAATATTTCTATTTGGACCACACCGAACTGTTCAGGGATATTCAATTGAAAAAAAAAAAAAAAGTATAATGACATTGTAATCACCTGATAGTACTAAGTTTGACTATTGTCTAAGGCGTACAAAATAAGACATCTATTATGAACTAAAAAATATCAAGCTTTTTACACACAAAAAAAGGAGTGAGTGGGGGGGGGGGGCTGCAGAAAGGAAATGAAAAGAGCTTCCTTATTAAATAATTTTAAAGGGGACATGTTTTAGCTTGGGATAATGGATTGCAGTGAATGGATCTGTTACTCTAACAATAATTGTAATAAATTACTTGTAGTTCTAAAGGAGAAATATTTTTCTACTAATAATGCATTCTTTCTGATAATATTATTGTAAATGAATTTAAATAAATTAAATTAAAAACTCTTTAAAGCTTAATTTCTATTTTCTTATTGTGAATTGTGAAAGATAAAATATTGTTTGTTTCTTTTTTTTTTTTTTTTTTTTTTTTTTATTGTAAATATGTATTTAAAAATTATTTATCAATCTTCCCCTCATATTTTTGTATTTAAGTTTGTGTTTTTTTTTTTTTTTTTTATAATAGTCGTTACTGGGAAATAAGTCCTGACTAGGTTGTTTCTATTACTACCAAAAGGGCGATTAAGTGTAGAAATTTAGCTTAATTTGTTGACACCAATTTTACAAGTATGAAACACGGAGCGCCTCAATATTTCAGTACGTAACATATTACTTAGTGTCACGTCATTAAAGTCTTTGATGAAAGAAGTGAAATAAATGCTCACATGTTAACCTATACTATTGGCAGTTTACCTAATTTTACACAGATAGATAACAAGTTTACTAGCTAACTGTTTTTAAATTTTAACTGATAATACGTTTTGTTCAAAAATGTTATTGTTAAGAGGCGATATATTATTAAGTTTTTTATAATTTAAAAAAAGAAATACACTATATAACACTAAAATTCATTTTTTTCCTTTCTACGAAATTCGTTAATATAGCCTTCACATCGGCGTTATATTGTGATGCGAGCGATAACAACGCTGGTTCCTTTATTTTTTGGTTCGCATACAACCGTGTCTTTGAAGTTGCAAATACTCTTTTGAACGATGCCAAATTAATTGACAATACACATAGAAGACACGGAACCACATATTTTACGCTCTCACACAGATAGAAGAATGTTGTATATATTCTTATTAAAACCTTTTCAAGTTTCAGCGTTAATTTGTCAGAGCATTTGCATTCTTTTTGTAATGCTTCCAAAGTGATTATTCCATTTTGTTTTTTGAAGTATCAGATGTTTTACTGTGATAAATTTGTTTTGGTAATACGTTCCTAGATGGAACACTTTAAAATTTATCAGTATTAGGTGGTTTATGATAAAAATAGAAAAAAAACTTCAGTTTTACATTCACTATAAACAGAGTTTATGTATTACGCATGTAATTAACGGACTTGTGATTTATTATCGGGTAACCGCTTTACTGTTAAATAGATATACAAATGTTGAATTTTTCATCGTTAAACGGAAATTATTATTTTTTATACAAATTTATCCATCCTACGTTTAATATCTACAGTTACCTATTTACAAATCAATAATCTATTTCCACGTTTGCACTAGTTCTCGCTACTTGGCCATTTTCTCCTACATTTCTTTAAAACTATTAAAAACTAATATTCTTGTATTTATAAATTCTTAAATCGAATTCCTCAATAGATTCATACACAACTTTTTCCCTAAATGTTACTAAGAGCCTATATGATGTAGCCAATGATGGCTGCAGCCATGAACGCATCTCAGAAATTGCTTTCTCCGTATTACTATAGTTATACATTGTCAAAATAAATAAACCAAAATCTACTTTAATTATACATATTTCACAGAACTATTATCAGTTCTAGTGTCCATAAATGTGCGGATGGTTTTTGTAATGTTAACTTTCATTTTAAAAATTTTACTAATGTAATATCTAAATTCTAGAATGTTACTTCTTAATAGAGGATGGGAATTAACGATCGTTGCTGTAACAATTCCACCTAGTATTTGTAAATGTATTTTTTAAACAAAATATTTATAAAAAAAATTTGAAGTGGTAATTTTAAGTAGTGATGCGTTTAATTCGGTCAATTTTATAGTTTATTTTTTAGTACGATAAAGTAAATTTACAGCTAAATAAGAACTAGAGCGTCTAATATACGTGCGACAACCTGGCCAATTGTTTAAGACAAATTACTGACTATTAATAATTATCAAAAAATCGATATTCAATCCAATAGTAAAGAAGTGCATACCCGTATTTCATAACGTGTAAATTCCACATTTTCATTAATTCTTTTTCGCCGTCATTTACGTCAGTGAAGTCATCGATCATCATTTGCGTCTTCTTCTGTAACCATTTTGGATCACCCTCATCTTCGCTATCCTTATCCATTTCTTTCGGGTGAATTGGCAACGATGTAGAAGTATGATGATATAATCTGCAAAACGAATGCATTATTGAAAAAAAGATTAATTTTATTCTTTTTTCATTTGTTCGATGTCCTTATATTTTTTAAGCTTAAAATGTAAAAATATTATTCTCTTCTCGTAATTTTATAACAAAAACAATGTAAATTTAAAAAATCGTAGCTGGGGGGTCTCCCCGTTAGAAACCGCCGAACAATGCTCTCCTTTAGAGCCTACGGCTAAAATTCAAAAAACATGGAATATGCTTTAGCCGTTTGCTGTCTGTTAATATCATCTCTGGCATTTTCAACTGTTTCCGTACGATATGTTGCAATTAAAGATGCGATAATGAATGTCTTGAATTCGAAAGAAAATAATATTGTAAACGATTTTATTGTAATTTTTTGTTATTCTTGTGTCACGCGATCCTTAGAAGTAATGGATAATATGGGTTTATGATAGCTGAAGTTACTTATGTAATTTTTAGAATCAATTTTGTCGTTGCGACGAGCGAAGATCAAATCGATACACGATCTATCATAAATAATTAGTAGAGCTAGATTCATTTTGAATTGTAATCCAAAGGTTTCTTAATAAGCTACGATTTTCAGGTTTTTTTTGAGATCGACTTTGATATCTCCTGATATCATTTTAGGTATTATGCCATATTTCCTCTTCTTAATTATGTTAACAATTTCTACTGCTTTGGGTGTGGTATGCCGATAAATTTAACTCAAAGAAATCTTCAATATCGTCAATCAAAGTGCCTGGCGAGATGTAAACAATCACAAATAGAACTCGTTGAATAGTGCTTTCGATGGCGCAAATATCCATAAATTCCTCACTGACCGCATTAATTCTATCAAAAAACAACGATTGTTTGCCAAATCTCATCAGAATATGCGGAGTTGAAAATAACATACAGTCTTACTCCCTCAGCTCGCGCTTTTTCACGTTTGAACTGAGTAACACCGCATCGATATCTTCTCAGCCCAACCTCGTCGTCATTATTAAGTCAAGTTTCGCTTAACGATCTTGGTTTCAGGCAATAGGAAATCACTAATCGAATCTTCCTTATGTGCTCTCAAATTCTGGACATTGAGTGTGAGTAACGACAAATCCTTGAGACTGACAGGGTGTAAGAATTCTCTGCACTCGTCGCTAATTGTGTGAAGTTGATGATTTTTCAAACGATCAAACTTGTTCCTCAACTTAATATTTACTTTATCACGAGCATGATGAAACTGATGATCTTTGTGTAGTCCAAACACGACCGACTTGAGACAACTAGAAGAAAAGGCTGCATTCTTATTTAGCTCCCGCGTAACGCTCTCGCGTTCCACTTTAGTGGGACATTTTCTACTAGTTACGTCACGGTTAAAGCTTATACCATGCTACAAATATAGCAACTGGAATGAAAGGGACGTAGAAAAAACGTATTGGCGCAGGAAAAGAATATTCGTATTAGCAACTCCACGTGAATGCAGCATATTTAATAAGGACGGTAATAAAAAAAAAAAACAAAACAAAAACGACAAATAATACGAGCACTGCAACAAAAAGTAAAAATGGAATACAAATGATCGCGACGGTAGTTATTGAATAATATAAACCAAATTTTCTGCATCCGACATTAAAATGATTACAACTGTTACTGTAACAGCGAACAAGTTGTATTTAGCAGCATGATCGGAACACGTGCGAGCAAAGTTTAAATTAGCTCTAAAACATTATCGTTTACAAGAAATTACACTGAGTAGAACATACTGTAGCAAGAACAAGAAAAAAGAAACGTATTCCTATCGGTAAAAGTTACCTCTCGAGAACAATTTGCAGTATCATGTATCATTTCAGTATCTACTTTCATTTACCAGCGTGACTAGATTTTTGGAAATTTCACTTCTAAGCGTCCAAAACTGCGCTACTAACTTTTTTCCTACGCTTCGGTCTTACCTAAATTACCGTATTAATACTCATAACAGAATGACTACTCTTTTCTTAAAACAAATTTCTCTGATTTACCTACATAGGTCAGTTTCAAGGCGTAGTTGTCAATTTTTTCGATAATAATGAGACTTGCGTAAACATTATCATAAATATCAATTATTGTTTTAGCCGCTTGATATTTAAAGAGTCGTCAGCTGTTTAATATAAAATTATCTATCGATCTACTTATTCTCTGAAGTTAGTAGGATTTATAAGAAATACCTTTCATTACGTGAAGCAGTTCCACTAGTGAAATAGTAAATTAAATAGTTATAACTGTTGCGAAATTGTAACAGATTAATATTTTGAAATCATCACAACTACAAAGTATTTTATTTCATATTTTTTGAAGCAATAAAGTTCTCTTTGTTTCTAGAAATGAATACAATAATACAGCATCTTTTTTGACAAGACGTTTTCTGGCCCTTCGAAATGCACTTAACGAACTGGCTGAAATCTGGCTTATAAAAGGTACAATTTGATTTGCTACAATTTTTTATATTTCCAATGTCATCTACGCGGATATTTTGCTTCAATAAATTCCAATGACATCTTCGTAATTAGTGAAATGTTCGCATTTTTCCGGGGGTTTTCAAAAAATGATCAGCCTAATAAGAAGAGAATTTTAATGGCATAAAAACGGATTTTGAGTACCTGTTGTGCCCGGTAACAAATGGTCGCTGAGAATCGTAATTTTCATTTTCTTCTACTTCGTTAATAAACTCCGATAGACTAGGTCGTCGTGGTCGTTTTGGGTGACAAACTATTATATTAGATGAACACGCTCTTCGGACTGGGCCAGAGCGCGGGAACGCATATCCAACCGAACTTCCGTTAGAAGCATCGCGAGCTCCGCATAAGTACGATCCGTCATATTGTTCATTGATTGCAACGTCAATTCGAGCTCCTATAGGTGTTGGCTACACATGTGCAAACACGTATTAGTTTAAAAAGTAAAGCTAATCGACACATTCCAATTAATCACGAGCACACAGAATAATATAAACGTAAGTATAAATTGCGAGAAAATTTTACATTGAAGATAATAAATTCGAAAACTTTTTACATACATGAGATTTGCAAGTACAATAAAAATAGGTACCCTGTTGACTGAGAAAGAAGTACTATTAGAGATGTGCCCGACAACTGATTTGCCGAAGCGGTTGCTCCGAAGCAAAATTATTATTTTTACCCTCGCAACTGACGTGCGAAACGTTTGATTAATACATAATAAAGATTAATATTTTTTTAAATAATGAAAAATATTGTTGTACTAAAGATTTGTAAAATTCGCGGCTACGTAAAAATTAAAAAATTTAATCATTTATGTTTAATGCGCCCCAAATTTTTTACGAGAAGAAATTGTTTTACAATGAAATTAAAAATATAATTATTTTTAAAATGGTATTTCTCAAATTTTAAAATATAGAAATAAATGCAAATCATATATCGCATTAAAAAAAAAAAAAAAAAGTTAAAAATTGACTGATATTTATACATGCGTCTCGTGCTTAATGATGGGTAACTTTTAAGAATTTCAAAAAAAATTGAAGCTAAATATTTTAGGATAAACAATTAATTATTGAATATTAGAAATTCAAATTGTTTTTTAGACAGACATTGCTAATAATATTCTGGCATGGTAAAAATTAGGTAAAATTATTTCATCATAAAAAATGAAAAATTCTGGGATTTTGCTTATTTTGGAAGAGGGGATTAATAAAATAACTTTTAAATGTATACTTTTTTGGAAGTGTTTAATAGAATTATTTTATTAGAAAAATAAATAGATAAAACACATTTGTAATATATAATATAGCCAGTAATCCTTTAAATGTCGAAAATTCTAAAACACATTATTCTTATTTATAAGGAATTATCAATATTTTCGAATAATTAAATTTGGTATCTATTAACTCAACACGTTTAGCTTTATACAAAAACATGTCAATTTAATCGTTTTTCAAATTAGAAGATTTTGATCTTACGAAGCAAAAATAAAGTTAAAATATACCATCACAGTAAATCGAAATAATGAAATGTATACATAAGCACGAGGTAAAAGTCCATAAACATTTTCCCACCATGTTCACAGAATTATCAATAAATCAAGTAATATTCTAATTACCATAAAAATTAAATTTAAAAGACCAAGCTGAACATAAAGTAAAACTTCCGGAAATTTTCGAAAACTTATGATTAGATAAATGTGTACACAGCAGCGTTGGAGCCCCCTTTAAGTTGTAAAGAATTTTTTTAAACAGCAACTATAAATCTGCGCAGCCGAAATTTTTTCAAGAACAATCGCTAATAGAATTACTTTGGAAAAGGAAAAAAGAGGATATTTTGTTCAGTAAGTATTCGTTGGAATTTTTTTATCAATAAAAATTTCCCGCGTAAATTCTGTTTTTTCACATTTTTATGTAAACAGTATTTTTTTTTTTTTTTTTTTTTTTTAAATCATCACGCATATAAAAATTCTTGACATACCTCTACGTATAAAAATTAGACAGATTTCTTATGAATAAAATTTCGGCGAAGATAGTGAAATAGTTGGTAACTTACCACGTAGGAGAACGTAAAACGCGAGTGGCAGAGTTTTAAATGTTTCAGTAACGTATACAAAGTATAACATTCCAAGGAACACCACGGGCAGTGTAGGTCTTCGCTGGCTTCAGTCTGTTGTCGACTATTATCATTGTACAGAAATTGATAAACGATCTTTACCTTATATCCTAATTGATTAATATCCTCGTTTCTATAATGCAACTTGCTCATATCTATATTAACATTAATACTTCATTATTAATGTACGAATAGGACACGGTATATATGTAATATATATGTGTATGTGCGTGTGTGTGTGTGTGTGTGTGTGTGTGACAAACAAGTAATTTTACATCTAACTATAAACTCTAATGGTATATTCAGCCGGCGAAAAATTACGATTTTTAATAAGACAAAATTACAGAATCGTATATAATATAGAGGGCATTTTTTAAAAAAAATTCACTGCTACATTCTCATTTACATTTTATATAGTTGCCGTAATCTTGCGCAGTAATCATTACAGAATTTTACGGGCGTATATGTGAAAACGAATAGCCGTTATAAAATAAAAAGGCTTAATCTCGAATTAGTTCACGCAATATTAATTGACAAATTCAAATATAAATATGCAATTCAACATCTTACGCTATTTCATATATTTTTCGCATTCGGTTTCATAACTGGCCAGAAAAAGGTATAAATATTACGATTTGTAATCGATAACTGACGACTAGTTCCGAATGTTAAACATCCGTTAATATAAAGAGATGTTTTTAATGTTCGAAATTAGTCGAAACAATTATTAAGTGTTGAATAATATGTTTGCGCAACTTTTAATTCATCGAGAATAATTTTCATTTAATTATTTCTGCGTCTACTTGAAATAATTAGCAATGATTTTAACTGCCTGCACTGTGCCCCTTAAAATACCAAATTTGCTTTAATTATTCGTACTAACTGTTCGCTCGGTCTTGTTCTTATATTTTCTATTTGTAGATCCAGCCGGATCATCCAGAGCAAAAAATTATAATAATCGATATTTTCGAACTGTTTCAGACTAAAAAATCGAATAAAAGAAAATACTCACGAAAAAATTTATTAAAATTATCACTGTCGCTTTGCCTATTCTCATAGACTTGTTCGGTGGTCACCAAGAACTTTAGTTTTCCACCATCATCTCTTATTCCTAATATATCATATAGGTTTCAGTATTCCTTTAATCCTCTTTCTCCATCGTCATTCCTGTTCCGGATGTCGCGATAGTCGTCCTTTTTTTAAATTTTTTAACCGAGCAACACGTTCTTTTTTTCTTTTTTTTTTTTTTATTAGCAAATCACTTAGTATTAGTTAACTCGTCGATATTAGCTCAATTTTTACAAGGTATCGAATGAGACGTTTTTTTTTTTTGTTTTTTTTAAAATTAAATCTTTGGTTAATAATCAGTTTTGCAGTCTTATGTCTTTGACACACGCAGGCTCTTCATTGAAAATTTTTCATTAAAATCATTATTAAACAATCTGTTCCGTGGAAGTTGGCGAAGAGAAAGACTTAATACTATTGTTTGCCGTATTTTCTATCCGAAATAGCGTTGAAGATATACGAAAATATACTGTGGCGTAGTTTTTGCTTTATTATATAGTAGATATGCATTTACTTCGGTTTTTAACATTTTTTGGATTATTGTTTTGTTATTCAGTAAGTTAGTGGTGTACAGTATATATTATACTCGCGTTATTGCGAAATAATTAAAAATACGCCGTTGCTATAAACAAGATTACCTAATCGATAATTGCTATCCTTATAATTAGACAGATATTCGCCGTTTCTGATCTTCCCATTAAAGTCCAAATTGGCGTCTTTCGTCCAGTGTAACCGGAATCGCAATGTAGGACCGATAGTGTACCGCTCGAAACCGACCGTTTTTTCCTCCGTTTCTTTAATCGGGATCGTTTCCCAACTGGAGGACAGATGAGACAGTTTATTGGCCGGACAGTTGCTGGACAGCTCGTGCAGTAAAAGCTGATACTCGCCATCCGGCAATAAGCACCGGTTCTGTTTGTCGTAAACGATCAAGTTTGTTCCATACTGTTGACCATTGAAGTTGTTATTGTTGTTATTCGATCCGTTGTTGTTATTGTTGACGAAGCTATCGCCACCGTTTGCCGTACCATTGTACAGGTTATTTTCATCTTCTTTTCCACTTAATTTTCGTTTTCGCTGAATTACAGCGGAATCTGTAACAATACCGACTGATAAGAGAACGCGTAATAACAAATAAAACAACGGTCAACCGTAATTCGTAAAGTAGCGCAAAAAAGCGCGCTTAAATATTTCGATCGAATCGAGTTAAAAGTTTAAAATTCATACAGGCGCGAATTATAAGGAGAAAATATTCGGAAATGGTAATTTTTCTAATGATTTGAACAGGTCACCTCACTTTGCAATATTTTCGTACAGTTTTAATTCATTCAGACTCTACTCCTTCGCAGGTAAACTCCTCTATTTCAGTGATTTAGCCGTTGAATCGATTTTAATACAATTTATATTAACACGGCCTTATTGTTTAGAGTGATTTATTAGAAATGAAACAGCGTCTTCCGCGTGATAGTTCTCGACAAGCCGCAAACGCGTTTATAAAATAAATTGTGAGAAAAGATTAATGTTTAGAGTAACTGAAAGAATGGCGCGATTTTACGTAAACTCGATCACTTACAACAACTACATTTCTTTTAACTCGAAAATTTTTAACAGTTAAATCCTACAAAGGCCTTGTTAAAAAACAACAGAGTTTTTTAAGTTGAAAAACCTATATTGCACATTAAACAGGACCATTTAGTTATTTTACAATATTAGAACATAATGAGTGGATAAATTTATATACATTACATGGATTTAATCAATCGCAAAAGCCTTAGATGAAGACACAAAAGGAAAGATATATAATTTTATCAAATAAATACACGAAAGCAGGGAAATTCCAAAAAATTTTAATATAAGTAGACTAGTAATAATTCCTGAAAAAGAAACGGAGCGAGAAAATGCGAAGTTTAATAACACATAATTCAAAGAGATTAACGAAAATTGTACTCGATAGAATTAAAAATAAAATCGAACAAGAGCTAAACGAAGATCAACATGGCTTCGAGAAGGGTAAAAGGACCAGAGAAGCAATACCGAGTTTAAGATTGGTAATAGAGAAAAGAAAATAGAAATAAATCGTCCAATTTATATTGCCTTTGTGGATCTTGAAAAAGCGTTCGGCAGATGTAACTGGACGCTACTTAATGAAATACTGGAAACGATACATACAGACAACAGAGGCAGAAGGATAATAGAAGCACTGTATGAAAATCAGAAAACAATAATAAGGATAAAAGATATAGAAAAAGAAGCACAAATAAGAAAAGGGGTTAGGCAAGGCCGCAGCTTATCTCCTACACTGTTTAATATTTACATAGAACAAAAGAACGGAAGCAAAAATATAATAACGGTATTTCAGTAGGCGGTATAAAAATAAGTATGTTTAGATAGATGACATCACAATAATAGCAGACAGTGAACAAGAATTAAGGTCCTCCCTAGATCGGACGAACCAAATATTTAAAACATATAATATGAACATAAATTTACAAACAATAACAACAACAATGAGATGTAGTGAAATAAAAAGATGGTAAAGAAATAAATATAAAAATAGACGGAGAAAAAATAAAACAGGTGGAAAAACAAAGATATCTGGGGAGCACAATAACAGAAGATGGAAGAAGCGATCAAGATATAAAGGAAAGAATAACAATGGTAAAATTAGCATTCAATAAAAAAAGAAACCTCCTAATATTTAGAAATATCCAAAGAGACATAAAGAAAAAATTTATTACAGTATTCGTATGAAGTATACAACTATATTTGAGAAATCAACTGGAAGCATTCGAACTAATAGTGCCGGAGAAAAATGGAGAGAATATCATGGACGGAAAATGTAAGTAATAAAGAAGTATTAGATAGAGTTAAGGAAAAAAGAAGTCTACTTAAACTAAAAGATTTAAATGGATTGGACATATATACAGAAATAATGAATACCTAAGACAAATAATAGAAGGAACCATGGAAGGGAAAAGTTCAAGAAGACTAAGGCAGAAATATATAGAACAAATAAAGGAAAACGTGAAAATAGATACGGAGATATGAAGAAAATGGCTTTATCCGGAAAGTTTTAAAACATGGTTGTCCACTAATCTATCCATATAGATTGAGGAACTAAGAAGAAGAACGGTTGATTTAATCCTTCACAAGTTACGCTATAAACCTTAAACTGTCGCGGTTTACGCTATTACTGTCGACCAGGGAAACGGCGAAGAATATAAACCGCAGCTTGGTACCATCGAACGGTGTAAGGATGTTACATTATTATGAATAATTTTCTGTCAGTTAACAGATCCTTCAGAGCAACATTATACTCGTTTAATCTATTCTGCCTGGTGATTTTCCTTTTTTTTTTTTTTTACATTGCGACGTGACATTCTCTGTACTTCCCGTTTCTGTTATTTTCAGCGATGTCTGCCTTTTTCCATCTTCATTTTTCCTTTCCTATTGTACATCTTCTAGAACGTAGGGATTATAATAATTCACAGTGACCGAAGTTCTTTCCGTAACTGGGAAAATGATTTTTAGTCGGTATCTTCTGCGATTTTCTTAAAGAACGAGAAATCGTACTGATTCACATTTATCGCTTCCAAGTGTGCGCACATTAAAGCTGGACAATTTTTCGCTAATCTTGACACGTTTCAACATCAAATCTTCTATTTAAATAATCTGTGTACACTTAATTCTTCCGAGACAAAATAACCTCAAATGTTTCCATATCTTATCCTGCTTCTCTCTGTTTTTCACCGCAGATTAAAATTGCTTTCCAAATATGTATCGTAATCTCTTTCTTAGTTTTTTGCCTCAACACTTTCATAATTGTTGTTGTCCTCACGTTCATCCGAAATCTCTACAGAGCGAACAAAACTCGCTGCTAATCTTTTTTAGAATTAACCATCTTAGCTTTTCTCCACACTTCTTTAACCTTAACTTCCCGTTTTCTTCACGCCCAATAATCTTCCAAAGTTAAAAAAACAGCCTGATCGTAGATGTTGAGCACATCAAAATAATTTAGAATTTTGATTTTAACGCTCTAAGAGAACAATGAAAAAAGAGCGCGAAATAATATTTACATACTGATACTAATAATATATAAAAACGACATGGTATTCGTCTGTCTAAAGTGTTCCCCCTGAAATCGGTTGCACAGATAATTTTTTTTTCTTTCTCTTTTTCTTTCGTTATTGCATAATGTCAATCAATGATCTACTCACAAATGCATCGGTTTTCTTCTTAACACTTCGATATTATTAAGATCTAAATTCTCATAAAACCGGACATTCTTTCACTATTTGTCAAATCATCTGTTGACAATTATTCATTCGGCCATTTAACTTAAAAATGTTGACTATTAAAAACAAGCGGAACCGAAATTTGATGTATAGGTTCTGCGAATAATTTCGTGCACGTATTATTTCACAAGTGAAGCTGTGAGCGAGGACGTGTAAAATGAAAATTTGGACGATAAATAGTGATCACTTTTATTAGAGACTGTTAAGTTTTGACGGAGTTAGAGAAAAAATTTACAACCGAAAATTGTTTCGAACTACATTTCTTCATCACCTTCTTCTTTTTATATACATTTTCGTTGCTATTTCTTTTATTATTCCTTCTTTTCCTTCGTAATTAACATTCTACCGTCCTCCCGTATTATGCACAATAATATAGAGAATGCTTTTTCGACTCTATAGAATGTATAAGATATTTTACTTAACGTTTTCTATATTTTTGTTTACTTTCTCTTTGCTTCTTAATTTATATGTCTCATGCTGATTACATTTCGCATTAGGCTAGTTCTGTTATACGTAAACGAAGGACGAATCTATTGAAATTTTTGTCAGCTCTACTCTCTGTCCGTTAGTGGCTTCATTTTAGGTCATTACAAGTATAAATCCTTACTGCAGTTAGGTAAAAATTACAACCTTTTTTTTAAGCAAAAAAGTCAACAGGCCCTATTTATCAAAAGAATAACTATAATGTGACCGGTTAAGAAAGAAAAAAAAAAAAAAAACTGAATCAGGAAAAGAATATATGTAACGTTCGCCGAGAAAAGGGAGTAGTTTCTGAGAAATACGCGTTTAAAGTTTGAGCGAAGTAATACTACCATAATAGTATACTACTGTACCGCGCATGCCTGTATGTAACGTGCTGCCAACTCAATAGAACATCGTTGCCAAATTTTGGCCCAGTTAAATTAGAATTTTGCATAAAAACTACATATTGCATCTTATTCTAAACACATTTCAAGTATCAGAATCCGTGTTTAATTCAAAATCCATATTTTCGCACCACAGGTCGCTTTTATCGGCGAACGTCACATATACAATGCCAATCGACAGTCTAAAAGTGGACGTGGGGATATTACTTTTTTACTGTAAACAGAAACACATACGCGCTAATTGATTTTTTTTTGATACTTTTTAAACGTGGTAGCACACAGTTCAATTATAATGTTTTAAGCATATTCTCTATGTTACTCAGCCTTTTTTCACCGCTACAAATATTTTCATTTTCACGTTTAAATCTTTTCTACCGTCAAGAAATGTTTTCGTCTTTTTAATTATCAGTCAATCTTCTTTTAATCTAACCGTTTTATCAGAACACCAACTCTCCTTTCTTTCATATTTATGATTTTCGAATTTTGCGATTTATTTTTTTACTTTTCTTTCCGGTTCGACTTAAACCGTCTGATCGATTCTAATCATTACATTATTCATCATTATTTTAATTTCATTAATTTCGTTGCATCTCGACATCACATAAAATTGATTCACTATTACTCGCTACTTAAGTTCGATTTGTAGTATAATTTCTTAATGATCCCTCCTTTTATGTTTAAATGTTTATACCTGTCGTTTTTTTTTTACAGATTTTATCATTTAATCGAATTAATTTTATATACAGATACATTTTATTAATTAATTAGCGCTTTTCGTATCCCAGTTTGCGCAGTAAATGGAGCGCAATGCGGAAAGGGGGATTAGATGTATGTAAAGATTATCTCTGTTTCAAAATACGACTGTAAATAATATCGAAGGTGTAAAATTACAATAATATCCGAAATGTTTCTTTTTTTTTTTTTTTTTTAATGGAACAAAAATTTATCAAGACGTACAAAGTTTGGTTCGCACGTCACAGACTGAAAAAAAAAAAAAAAAGACATTGATGTTTTCTTCCAACTCAACGAGCTGAAAACCTCTATATTAACAAAAGTTTAAATTGTTGCGGAAGAAGGGCGCGATTAAAATATAATATACCAACGCATGTAGTAACGCGGATGAAGTAAGTTTAACAATTCAAAAACTGGACACTTGGTGGTCCATGGCATTGTATGATTTTTAAGAAATCCTGAATTTAATCATACTTTGAAAGAAAAAAATGGAAAATAATCTTTAATATTTCGAAGAATACAATGGCAGAGAGTGGGAGGTCTTTATTAAAAGATATTTCGACTGAATTAAAAAATATACCGCTAATTTCCGAAGTCGGTTAAAGAAATACTTTATTATGCGTACATTTATTAACGTTCCATCATTCACTACTCCTATTCATATATCGAATTTTGCGTACTAATTTTTTTTAAATTTTAAATTTATCACTAATAAGCATTGCGGTAGTTCGAAACACATTGAATACATTTAAAAGTTATTTATATTTATAGCATCAGTTGGAGAAAAGCGTAAATAGTTTAATTTCAGTTAATTATTACTCTGATTTTTAGTAGTATTGCACAGTTTATGTTTTTAAAAAATGCCCTATAAAAATAACTGCAAAACGAAATTCCGTGAGCAAAACCGCGGCTAATTTTTTTAGTTGGTGAATAAATCATTCGCCCATTACTAAAGTTATTTGAGCGTAATGCATATTTTGGTAAACCGGTTACTGGATCATATAGTTTCGATTGCTTTGTTTATCGATGCCATCGGGAAATGGCGCTTTTTTATCTTATTTCTCCGAACCAACGATGAACAGAGACAATTACGCGATCAGGTTACATGAACTTTTTTCTGCAAACGCGATAAATCAATCACTGCCACTAAACTTGCTGTTTATCATTCTTAAAAGTCATCAAAAAGGTGGTAACCGACCGTCGCAATAAATGCGATCAATTTCTTAATGTTAATTTTCGTTTTTGACAGCCTTTATTATTATCGCAAGTGCTCCCGTACGTACACCCACCTGCTACAATTCAAAAAAGAAACAAACCTTTATGAATCAGCTGTTGAAATTATCCGAAAAACAGTTTAAAAGTATACGCTATATTTGATTCAGTTTAGTTCGTTGTAATATACATTAACACAAGGCGGAATCGTCAAAAATATATTAATTTCACTTAATTAAAAGATGAAACTAAACTTCTTTAATAATTTTTTACGCTTAAAACACGGCACGAAACGGACGGAATCTGGTAATAGATATAAATTATTTTTTGGAAAATTCAAAATTAAAATAATAGAATTAATTAATTGGAATAACCAAGATTTTTTTGGGGAAAAAATGCTTTTTCCATATGAAAATATGTTTAAAAATAGAATATACACCTCTACATAAGTTGCTATTGTTAAAAATATTTTTTACCGATGAACAGCAATTATTTTCTACTAAAACACTATATACATTAGTTAAAATGTATTTAAAAAAAAAAAAAAAACAGAAAACGCTCAACTAATTTTAAAAATAATTAAATCTTTCTTCGAAAGAAGTATACTAAAGTAGCCGCGGCAAACAGCTGATTAACTAATAAAATAATATTACTAAAACTAATAAATCAAACTGACCTTTATGGACAGTTAAGCCGTTGGAGTGCGCAGTACTGACCCGGAGGAGTAAATGATACGACTTAACTATGTGACCGTTGGTTAAATTGAACGAGGCTGTCGGTATTGAAACGGTACTTTTCGAAGCGATACCATCATTACTCGGGTTTGACGGCGCGTATACCGTTCCAAACGAAACCTAAAATTATAATTTTACCTTCGTTATTCGTAGAGTACTATCCGTAACGAACTTTCTTATTTGTTCCGTAAAATTTTTATAATAACGGCAGTTTGCAGTCGCAAAATTGTTCCATTTTTATTGTTGTTACGTTCAATTTTAGAGGATGTATAATAAATAATATATAATATATAGGTGAAATCACTTATTTATATTAAAAAATAAATAACTGAATGTAAAATTAGTGAATTCAAAGTACGTCCGAAAGTATAGGATTTTAGCCGGAGTTGAAGCAGAAATAACACAATAATCGATAAAAGTTTCGAAATTGTACATACTTTCTCCTTTTTGCTAATATGAAATTCGTGTTCAATTTTAAGAATATATTTAAATGGTGATTTTTTAATTTACAGCTTGATAACAATTCTTCATTTTTAATTGTTTTCATTTCAAAAGACGATTATTATAAACAATATACATTCTTTAAAAATGCGTATTAGACAAATCCGACCCTAGTAAAATGATATTTGTAATACCTTTGAGAATCAGAAAAATGACTTTAATTAATTTATAGAATATTAAACGTTTTTTTTTTTTTAAAATATCATTTTCAGTTCAATTATAATTTTATTTTCTATTCTAAAAATGATCGCATGTAATAAGAATAATCTCGTACAACTGCATATATTTTAAAGGAACGTCAAGAGGTTGTTTTTGAAGGTGTTGTATTTTTTGAAACAAATATATTTCATTTTTTAAACGCAGTTGTCCGTAAATTATTTATAATTTCCAACATTTTCAAATAATTAAATTTTACGAGATGTAAAAAAAAAAAAAAAAACGCACATTTTTTAACCTGAAACATTGTAATTACACAAGCAACTGGCGCTATCTAGAGTACTATTCTTCAATTTACACATTGTTAACTTTTTCATAAACAGAAATAGAAATAGAAAATCTTCTAGTTGATGTACGATTATTGAAAAGAATTGGACACGATTTGTATCTCAGAATTATACACGAAATTTTTCAAGTACTAATATAGAAAATGCAGATTTTTATGTAAAGTTATGTAACTTACAGTCATGACCGGGCATGAGGTGTCCTTGCGTTTTTTATGACAGATTTTCAACAGTAACGTTTCCACTTTGACTGGCTCTTTGTAGAGTTGTTCGTGTTCCTTGTTGTAAAAACCCAAATAGGTTATTGTAAGGAAGCCGGGATTCGTGGATATTTGCGTTGACGTTTCAGTTTTCATATATTCCAGTCTTCTCAATAAATTGTTTATATTAAAACAACGGCTGTGCTTACTACGTTGCCTCTTCGGCATATAAGTTAATGTGCGATTTAAAAATATCGGCTGAAAACAGAAACGAACAGTACTATTTTACTACATCATATGATTAATTAGGTTTTTTTTGCACACCAAAAATTTACATAATTATTTACGTACTCCAATGTTTTTAAAAATTAAAACAATTTAATGTTTAAAAAGCTAAACCAAATCTCTACCAGTTGTTCTTACTATTATTCACTGTTGCAGGGTTGTAAAACTTCAAACGAATATATAGATATACAATTACATCAATCTGAGTCGTTCAAATTGAGCTATAGCAAAGATGCAAGAACATGGAATAAGTAACGCCGGGTTGACCTTAATCTAAAAGATTAGGTGATTTTTGAAATTTTTAACTTTAAATAAATTTTGCTTTCATTTGGATTACAAAAATTGTATATTTTCGATTTAAAAACCGTAAAATTCATTATTTTTTTTTTTTTTATTATTATTAAAATTAATGAAAACAGCTGAGACACACCAAGTTTTTTAGGGGGCCTAACTAATCTTCACCGATATTATCTAATAACTTCCTTCATTATCGAAAAATCCTCTATATTGCCCGATTAACAGAATTATTAGTCGAATTATGCTTTTTCAGAAAATATATAGCCTGATGTGTGACTAAACCGCATAAAGCTTCGATTATACGATATTTTCTTAACTGTTGGCTTCTCGCGAACGATGGTATAATTTTTCAGGATAAATTGGAGAAAAATTAACAGTAAAACAATGTGTCACAATTTAACAATATTCAATTAAATATTAATATTTCAAAAACAATGCGTTAATATTTCCCATTAATAAGAAAATATTATTTTCAGAGCCAACGAACTGAGCAGTTCATTAAAATGGACCAGTTCGGTATAAAAATTAATCAGTTTAAAGGTGAGAAAGATTTCGAGCTATTTATTAGATCGTAAAATGGACTCGGAATATTATAATCGACCCTTGATTGTAACAAGTATAGTTCCGGTTGAAAGAAGCTATTGAATAATCCTTCAAAACAGGAGAAAAAAAAAAAAAGATATTGAAATAATTTAAAGCAAAATACTTGATCCCGTTTGGGGAGCGACGAAGAAATGCATAAAAACTCGTATAAAATTTAGAAAAAAGAATCTAATTAAAGAAATTATTACTTATCCCATTTATTATTTGTTGCGTGAGACGGGGATAATTTTCATACGACAAAATGTGCTTCGAACTTATTACGTGCTGACTATAAAGCATACATCTGGTTTTAAACCTTGGGAGGTGTTTCTAGTAGTACATTATCGTTCATTACAAGACCATACGCACGGTGGTAATACGAAGATTAAAATAATCTCTATATAAATAACGAATTTACGTCAATGTATGTAATTTTTTAAATTTAGGTTAATAATATTATAAATATCATCACTTGCACACTTGTGTGTAAATAAACGTCAAACGACTCATTATTTATTAATTTTATTTATCTTCGATAAACGTTTGTTGTAATAATAATTATATTTCTAAAACTACTTGAAGGTCAAAAAAGAAAAATCCGTGTAAGTTTTATTTGTTAACATCTTCGCAAAGAGTAAAATTTACAATTTATCATGCATTCACAAGTTAGATAGAGGTTCATGACCCATAATGTAATATTTTTCTTCTTCTTCTTCTTCTTCTTTGATTAACGTGCCATGTACTGCCGCCTAGGCCAGAGGCACTGATAAGTCAGAAGTTAGATGGTATGGAATAAGTTAGTAATTTTGAGGAAAAGGAGGAGATGTTCCACTTTGTCGTGATGATCAGATAAGATTTTGGAAAAGTTAGACGACCGGAGAGTTTGTGTTCGGCATGTATTGTAAGTAGGACAGTTGATGAGTAAGTGTTGGACTGTGATGGGAGAATTGCAATTGGAACATAGTGGGATGGGTTGTCTGGACAGGAGGTGACTGTGCGTGATTTTGGTGTGGCCTAGACGGAGTCTTGTGACAACTATTTCGTTCCTTCGATTTGTTGATAGTGAAGTTTTCCATGGATGAATGGTGTCACGAATTGAGCGAAGCTTGTTCGAGTTTGGGGTGCTGGTCCATTGTTCTTGCCATATTTGTAGTGATTTCCGTGCAATATAAGCTTTGAGGTCCATCGGTGGTATTTCGATATTTGGAACTGGAAAGAATAATGAGCCTTCTTTCGCCGCAGTATCCGCAAGTGAATTTCCGTTGATTCCAACGTGTGATGGGATCCATGCGAACGAGATGTGAACACTTGTACTGCATAGGGCGCGAATAATTTCTTTGGCTATTGGATGCTGATGAGGGGAATTGTATTTTTGAAGAGATGTAATTGCGTTTAGTGAATCTGTACATATAAGGTATGAGGAATCGGGATCAAAAGTTGTTATATTTTCTACAGCCAGTTTTATGGCCATTAGTTCCGCCGAAAGTGTTGAAAATGGAGCCGGAAGGGAGTACCGAAGAATAATTTCTGTATCAGATGCTACTCCACAACCTGTTCCTTGAGGTGTTTTGGACCCATCAGTAAAAACTATTTTACAGCTATTATATTTGTTAACCATGCTCTGAAACGCGGAGCATAAAGTACTGGATGCTGATCCTTTCTTTGGGAATTGCTGGAGCTGAAGATCTATGTTGAGTTGTAAATTCGTCCATGGAGGTGTTGATGCCATAGTCAGTTTATATGTCGGTGGTAACATGATTTGCATCGTGTCCAAGATTTCAGTTACTTGATTGTAAAGAGTAAGCACCGATGTGTGTGGTGTTGGAAGAAGAGAATTTAGCGAAGGAAGGCTGTCCGACGATTTGAGTCGTATCCATGTGTTTAGAATGCTCCGATTTCTGCAAATATTGAGAGGAGGAATACCAGTTTCACAAAGAACGCTAATGGATGGAGAAGTAGGAAAAGCGCCAATAGCGAGTCTCGCCGCAGCGTGATGAATCGTGTTAAGTGTGTTGATACTGCTTTGATTTGCTGAAGAGTATATTACAGCGCCGTAGTCGAGCCTCGACTTAATTAGTGCCTGATATAATTTTAATAAGGAGGAACGATCCGAGCCATATGATGTGCTAGCCAATTTACGAATTAAGTTTAATTTTTTGGTGCAGACTGTTTTTAGTTGATTGATATATGATTTCCATGTAAGTTTCTCATCCAAATTGATTCCGACAAATTTCACAGTATTTGAGGATGGTATAGTTGTGTTGTTCATCTAAACTGAGATTCCATGGTTGCAACGACGAACTCTACAGAAATGTATAGCGGTAGTTGTCGTGTTGGAAAAGTTGAAGCCGTTTTGAACTGACCAGATTTGTAATTTGTCGATCGTTTCCTGTAGTGCTGACGTTCCGAGGGCTGGGTCCGAGCAGGATATGAAGATGGCTAGATCATCCGCAAATAAGGAACATTTGACAGGAAGGCAGATTTGGTCCGAAATGTCGTTTATGGCCACGTTAAAGAGGGTGGGGCTCAGGACGGAACCCTGAGGAACACCATTCTGAAGATCGTGGGAAGTTGATTTAACCGAGCCTAGCCGTATATGAAATTTGTGGTTCGATACGAAATTTTTAACGAAGTACGCCAGGTGACCGCGAACTCCCCAACCGTGGAGAGTTTTTAAAATTTTTTCTTTCCAGGTATTGTCAAACGCTTTGGACATGTCGAAAAATATAGCCATCAGATGGTTTTTGCGAATAAATGATGTCTGAATGGATTGCTTGAGGAAAATTAATTGATCAATCGTTGATCTCCTTGCTCGAAAACCACATTGCGAATCGGTTAGATGATTGTTGGATTCGATGAACCATTGCAATCGCGCGTTTGTAATTCGTTCCATGAGTTTGCACAGAACGCTAGTGAGTGAAATAGGTCGGTAATTGTCTAGCAACATTGGATTTTTGTTTGGTTTCGGGATCGGGATGATTTCAGCGGTTCTCCATGAATCTGGGAATGTATTTGTTGTCCAGATGTGGTTAAAAATTGATAGTAGTAGAAGAATAACTGGTTCAGGGGCATTTTGGAGCATGTAAACATGAATGCTATCCGGTCCAACTGCGGCTGGTTTCAGTTGTTTGATGCCTCGTTGAAGTTCCTCGAGCGTAATAGGACTGTTGTACGGTTCTTCGTTGTTAGATTGAAAGTCAAGATTTATGGAGGCGAGGTTTCTTTTATGATTGAGCGCTTCTGTTGAGAAGTTGGAGTTGCTGGACTGTAGAGCTATAAATTTCGCAAACAATGATGTTATTTCGGTTAAGTCTGTGTAAATGTAGTTATCAAATTTGATGCTGGTGGGAGTTGGTGAAAAATTTTTCCTATCAAGTGCTCGAATTTTCCTCCAGACTATAGTTGATGAGGTGTAATAGTTTATAGTTTGAACAAATTGCTGCCATGAGTTCCTTTTGGCCTGTTTTAATGTGTATCTTGCTTTAGCACGAAGTTTTCGAAAGGTAATAAGATTTTCCAGAGATGGAGCGGCTTTTAATTTTTTCAGGGCTTTCCTTCTGTTATGTATAGCGGCAGAACAATGCGGGGTCCACCAAGGGACAGCGTTTGTACGTCGATGTGAACTTTTGGGAGTTACGGAATTGGCATGGTTTACAATAATATTTGTGAATGATTGCACGAGATTTCCGGTATCTGAGAATAAATTAACTTCAAGGTCGGAGACTGATGGAAAGGTCGATCCATATGTTTTCCAATCTGTTTTACAGTAATTGTATTTTATGTCTTGAGGTAGGGATGTAGTTTTGCTCTGTTTATGGTGAACAATTATGGGAGTATGGTCACTTCCAGCGAGATCAACATGATTGAAGATTTCAATGGCGCTGAGAATGGACGGGGTGATAATAATTAGATCCAGCATTGACCATTTCTTATAAGAAAAGTTATAGTGCGTAGGTTCCTCCGGATGGAGCAGAGCGAGGTTACGTCTCGAAATAGCATCTTCAATGATTCTGCCTCTAGAGTTGTAGCCTGATCCTCCCCAGGATGGAGAATGAGCGTTCAGATCTTCACATATGAGAAAAGGATGTGGAAGGATCGAAATAAGTTCACTGATGTCTTCTTGAGTGATATTATCTCCTGGAGGTAAATATATTGAGCAAATAGTAAGTGGTGTTGAGAGGTATGTAGTAGCTGCAACAGCTTGTAGAGTTGTCTTTAGTTGTAGCTGATTAAAATTAATGTAGTTTTTAACGGCCAAGCTGACTCCTCCGGATGCCCAGTTTGAAGAACAATTTACGGATATAATATTGTAGTTTGGAAGATATAAGGATTGATTATTTTTAAGGTGAGTTTCTTGTAGACAGATTAATGTTGGATCATAAATAGATTGTATTAATTTGAGATCTTCTAGATGTTTGAAAATTCCGTTACAATTCCAGCTGATGTATGTTTGTAAACTATCCATATGACTTTCGAGTTTGGAAAATAAACCTCACTAGGGGGATGGGTTGGTTCCAATGGTAGGGTGGCTGGAGGCCTGCAGTCCTTTCAGCTTTTTCTGAATCTTAGTTAGGTGCACTTTTGTCGATCTATCCTTTATGAAAGGGTGAAGTTCCGTTATCATTCTAATAATTGAGTCTCTGGAAACTTTGAACTCTTCGGAAAGAATTGATTCGATTTCCAGGGCGGACTTTCCTTTAGCCATGTCCACGAATACTGCAAAATTAGTGGAGGACAGTGGATATTCGCTTGCTTTGAATTTTTCGTTAATTGAAGTCTCAAGATGTTTTAAAACTTCTTTGAGAGAGTTTGGAGATTCCTCCGTTTCAGTTCCTGAGTCCGATGAGAGACCATGAGATTCATCTGGTAGATCAGTAAAGTTTTTGAGTTTTTGCTTTTTTGTTCCTTTTTTCTTCGTTTGTTCTCTAGCTTCCGTAGATATGGGATGAGTAGCACAAATTTCCATCGGCGTTGAAGAATTACCTAATGAAGACGAAGTAGATGGAAGTGATCTTTTCGAGGTAAGCAATGGAAAGTGATCAGCTGAAGATTTCCCGGTGTTTTCTATTTGAATATTTGGAGTGCCGATTTCTCGTTGAACGGCGTTTTCTGGGTTATCAGCCTCGATAGTGCAGTCTTCGGCTCGATGACCTTTTGATTTACACTTGAAACAGGTAAAGTCGTCGAATGTGATGAAAATCCTGCGAGAAACATTTGCGTGGTCCAGTACAAATGATCCAGGTAGATTTGCTTCTTCAATATTGGTAGTAGTGTAAACCTGTCTTCGCCAGCTAATGATATGACCAAACAGTTGGTCGTGAGGATTAATTCTTAGAATGGCGATATCGGATGTAATTTCTAGTTTTAGATTATTTACAACGTAATCTTGTAAAATTTCATTCGGAAGCGTTGACGACACATTAGAAAAAATGATTCGTTTAGCTGGAGTCTTTTGTCTTCTGCATTTAATGAAATTGTCCTCGATTTTGAATCCGCCATGTTCGTTCATGAATGCCTCTACTAAAGATGAATCTTTAAGGTGAATAATGATTCTGTTGCGGCTTACTTTAGCAGCTGCAATAATATTAAGGGGACCTCCAACGAGATCTTTGATGGCGATAAGGTAATCGCGAAGTTTATAATCTAATATGCAGTTGAAAACGATACCTTGCTCTTCTGTAGGGTATTTGAACGTGGTTAATGGTGTAATTTTGTTTTTTGTGACCTGGGAGTACGATAGAGTTGAAGTGAGAGTAGGTTTTAACGATAAGTTCGGCGGAGAAAGAATTTGAGCCATTTTGCAATCGGACTAAGCCGATTGCTGATATTCTAGAAATTACGTTCGGTTAGTTAATTGATAGTACAATGATAAAAGCACTTACTTATAGAAGATCAGCGTCTCGGTTAATAACGCGAGCGATAAGATAAGATAACAAAGACGAACGCGGTAACACGCAACTGCACTCTTAATCACATAAACCATAAATTCATTATTAGACATAGTTTAAATCAACAATGCTCGATGCACATTTTGTAAGCCCTTAAAGACGCCGATAAAACAAGGGCAATGTCCAAATAGAAAATGGCTTACTTCTACATACAGATTACATTTATCATTAAAAAGCCGTAGCTTCACTAAAAGCTTAGTATTAAATGATAATCACAAAAAAAAAAAAAAATTGTAAATCACGAAAATATTTTTTTTTATTTACACGAGAAAATTGTTTAAACTTGGAGGAATTTATTTGAGTAAGTGCTTAAAAATTGTTAAAAATTTACGAACTGAAAAGATTTCCTTCTTACTAACAAAATATCAAAAATCATCTTAAATTTATAAGAAAGCCAATTTGGACATATGAACCATGGAGAACTATGAAGAATCGGCAAAAACAGAAATATTGTTATAATATGAAAAATTCTAAAATAAACTGTTAAATAATATCACCACGACGACATATATATCTGCAAAAACTAGTTGTGACAAAAGAAATTCAAATAACATTTAAACCAGCAAAGATAGCAAAGAAAACATTTACAGGCTAATTTGGAAAAAAAGCAAATACTATGCAGTATAAGTTTATCGAAAAATATAGTATTAATAATTGATGGTTTATTTCAAGCAGGTTTTTACTACTTTTATTGCAGCTGTAGTTTTTACAAACCGCTTTCGTTATCCAGGCCAAACTGTTGCAGCTATGGTTACAATTAATGACTACATGTAACAGCTATCACATTTCGTTATCGTGCTCGTTAATTAACACATCTGTCTAGTTGCATTTTAGCTGATTTAACTACCTTTTTTTTTTTTTAATGCACTTTATTATCGATGAAGTAAAATGAATGCCAAGAATTTTATAAATATTCCAACGACACCCGAGTAGCAATACACGACATCACATTGTTTATTTTTCTGATTTTCACTGGCTTTAATTTTTTATTTAGTGGATATTATATCCACGTATTAAAATAATCAAAATTATATTTTGTAAGTGCTTTGAATTAACAAATATGATAGATCTAAAATAATGTTGTTTTTATAAAGCGGGGAAAAACAAAACAACAAAAAAAAAGAAGTTATATAAAATAATTTATTAAAGATAATTGCATAATTTATTAATCCGATTTATTACAATTAATGCGTTCCGTATTTATTGCATACATGTGTTTAAACTGTAACAGTTTCCATTCAAAAAAAAAAAAATTGCGTAAAGTTCCATAATTGAAATGGACTAAAACAAATTGAAATAGGTTAACACAGATATATAACATTCTCACAAGGAAAGTACACGAGTTGTCAGACGCCGATTTTGATGAAATTTTAATATGTTGTAGAGTATAAAAAAATATTAGATACGTGTTCTTTTTTTATCGGCCCATATGCAGTTTCAAATGGTGAAAACCACCTCTAAAATTCACCCCCAAAAACCGTTGTCCTAAATATCTCGTCTTCAGCTCTATATTCTTTTCTGAAACAAAATGGAAATTATTTCTCGTGCAAAGGACAAGTAATCCACAATGATTTAAACAGTGGAGTTGCATCCCCTATTTTCTAGGGGGTGAAAACACCTTTTTTTTTGTCATAATTATGGAATAAAAAATTATAAAACAACATAAAAAATTAAGAAAAACATTTTTAACACAAACAATTAAAAAATAAATTTCCCCTTTTTCCGTATTTTCATGAATTTCACATTCAGAGGGGGTAAGCACTCCTTACAAAAAACATCAATAAATACATATATCAAGTAGTCCAATTTCGTAAAAAATTTATATGTAAGGGTTTTTGAGGTCGCTGATTACGAATCTGTTATCAATTTTTGAAAATTTAAATTATCCTGTGCTTTATAACCATACAGCTTCAAAACCCTAAAACCCAGACAGGCATTCAGCCTCTGTTTTTTTAAACCAACAAACTCCAAACTCCTAAACCCCAGCCAGGCCGAAGGCCCGTGTTTTTAAACCGATAAACCCGAAACTCCCAAACCCCAGACAGACTGTTTTCGACTAAAGTTATAACGAGCAAAATGAACACCACCTTCCTAGATGAGCCAATGTTAAAAGTTAAAGATGTTTATTATTATATTTCAGATTCTCGCAGATTTATTGAGCATGATAGTAGTACGAATTATATCTATAATAGCATTAATATACTGTTTACTGTTTATTGATTGTGAGAATTAGTAATAAATGTTTTGATTTACTCATTGAATGTAATTCTCCTAATGTATAATGGGTTCATTCTAAAAAAAATTTATTATATTACTAATTAACTTTGGCCACTTTTTAATTTATTTTTATTATTTTCGTAAGAAGAGAGTGATTCCCAATAATGAATAGATAAAAAAATAAATAAATACATAAACTGAATCGTACTGATAATTTTTTAAATAAGTAAATTATAAGAACGGTTTTCCAGTATACCACAATGAATAGGTCTTTCGTCTGCCTGCAGTTTAGAAGTTGTGCGGTTTTAGTCATAGGCAATCAGTCTGTCTGATGTTTAGCGGTTTGAAGCTGTATGACTATAGCGCATAGGACTCTGGGCTGTCTGAGGTTTACGAGTTTGGAGTTTGTTGGTTTAAAAAAACACGGGCTGAATGCCTGCTTGGGTTTTAAGGGTTTGGGGCTGAATGGTTATAAAGCACAGGATAATTTGAATTTTCAAAAATTAATAACAGATTCGTAATCAGCGACCTCAAAAACTCTTACATTCAAATTTTTTACGAAATTGGATTACTTGATACATGTATTTATTGGTGTTTTTTGTAAGGGGTGCTTTACCCGTTCTAAGTGTGAAATTTATGAAAATACGGAAACAGGAGAAATTTATTTTTTAATTGCGTGTGTTAAAAATGTTTTTCTTATTTTTTTATGTTATTTTATAATTTTTTATTCCGTAATTATGATCAAAAAAGGGTGTTTTCACCCCCTAGAAAATAGGGGATGCAACTCTACTGCTTAAATCACTGTGGATTACTTGTCCTTTGCACGAGAAATAATTTCCATTTTGTTTCAGAAAAAAATATAGAGCTGAAGACGAGATATTTAGGAAAAACGATTTTTGGGGGTGAACTTTAGGGGTGGTTTCACCACTTGAAATTGCATATGGGCCGATAATAAAACTTCACTTTAGGTTTTAGTCGGATATGCACCCTTCCTCCTTTACCAATAATCATTCCTTTTACCTCTGAATTCAATCTAACCTTCCTTCTAATTCTTGGTTCCCAGACGGAAGCACACAGACAACTGATCTGATCGCGAAAGGATAAGGTACTATTAAGTATGATGCCCAGATAAGAGAAGGAATTTATTAAAGGAAAGGGAAGGATTAACTAAGGAATAGTTATAAAGATGACATGTGAAAACCGTAGAGGCAGATTTTTCTAGCGTGATAGATTAATGAAGGGAGGATAAATATTTTCCAGAATTTTGAGAATAAAAGAATTTATGTATATCTATAATAAATAAGAATAAGCCTGTCCGTGGTACCCAAACCGGGCCGGAAATCAAATATATTGTTATGGAGTATATTATAATGCTCTAACCACCAGACCAGGCGTTAATTGATCATGTATTTAAAACGTTTCCTTACGTACAAAGCCAAGGAAATTGGGCGGAAATATTAGGTTTCTTCTTCAAAATAGGGATAACAATAAAGAAATTTCAGGGTGGCGGAGTTCTACAATGTACATGAAACCATTATAGATTAACAGAAGAGTTTTAAATGCGGAATTCGAAAGATTCTTAAGAACAAGATAAGGAATGTCGTTTATTTCAGGGCTAAAGTTAGATGAGTTATCCAATGAAGAACAGAGTTCGCTGATACTGGTTAGAAAAAAGGTCAGAGTAGAATGAAACATACGCGGGAGTAATTGAGTCATTCCGGGAGAAAGTTGTGATAAGAAGTATGTTCAGAGTATGAAGACTGAAAAACTTTAGCCATCTTCTAAATACGGGAAATAGAGGTTGTAGACATGAAGAATTAAGAATAAAAGTTTTTCCTCGAGTTCTTACACCCAGAAGAGATTAAAACAGACAGTTCTGGCGTAAGAGAGGCAGTCAACGCGGAGAAAACGCAGCTCTAAAAGGAGTTGTATTAGTGCGTAAGATAAAGAAAAGAATGGGCGTTAAGGAGATAAATCAATGATTGAGGGGAATTTATCCCAAAAGTTAAAGACCACTTAGGAGCATGGTGGGGCCTAGAAAAATCCGAAGGAAGAGGGGAAAAATCATTCAAGTAAAGAATAACGGGAACACGATCAGTACCGAAAGTACTATCAAGAGTATTCCAACGATAGTTGAAACTAAAGTTAGGGGTGGCGAATAAGAGATTGACCGAGCAGAGACTTAAAACCTATATGAAGAGTAGCTGAATGAAGGACACAACTATTCCTATTATGACTCGCAGAGCTTCATAAATATATTAAAAATCGAAATTGGAAATTTTATATTCATTTTTCGGTGCGGAGAATCATAAAATATATTTCTACGGGGATTTTTTTTTAGTAATTTAAGAAAACACGAATAAAATCAATTTAGTTATTTTGTAAAAATTAGTTATAGTTGAGTATGGTGAACTTCCAATCGTGTATTCGTAAGATATACATATTATATGATGTTACTAATAGAATGTTGTGATATATGATCTTTCAAAAGATTATTTCATGTGAATCTTGGTATCAAAGAAGCGCAGATTCATAAAAATGTTTAAAATTAAATATAAATGTATAAAAATAGCCTATTGGTTTCATCTACATAATTTAACAAATAAAATAAAAGCGGGAAAATGGGTAATAAAATCAGACACGCGGAAAATATGAAACCACACGTTACAAAGCGTGTTACGTTTTATCTGAAAAAAAGAATTATTACGTCAAAAATTTTCAAAGTTCATTATGATAAGATGATTTTACACGAGTTTAAAATTAGGTTTTTCATCCTGCAATGCGAATGCCCCATTTAATTGTAAGTTTTAAGCTATAGGGAATTTCTTTTAAAGGTATAATTTGGTAACATAATTTAGAAATAAATAAAATTTTCAAATTTTTATTTTTCAAGAAAATAATTTAATTATGATATTCGGTCATAGCAGTGAAAAGATTAATTTAAAATTTAGATTTTCCGAAAATAGTAATCATTTTTCACCAAAGAATTTTTTTATATTATGTACAAATTCGCTTTTATAAACTTTTAACGAATATTTTAAAATTTAATTTTCTGTGAAAAAAACAAATGATTAGTAGTACTACTTCTGAAATATTTGTTTATATGAAGAAAAAATGCGAAACACCGGTAAACATAATTTTGAAAAATTTTTGCTGTAATTATTCTGTTCGTTTATAATAAATATCAGTTAAAAATAAAATTATCAATAATACTACTCGCGAATAACGAATTGTACAATTTAGGAGTGGGCAAAACATTATACATTTCATGAATTTTATAACATTCAAATTTTTAAAAAAAACAAAAAAAAAATGTGCACGAAAGGGTTAAATAAGTTTAAAATATTAGTTTTGTAATACTAATAAATTAATAACATTTAATATATTTTAAAATAATATTAAAATTATCAATAGCTAAATTGTTTTAATTTCACTTGGCATTATTGTTATTTAGTTATTCTTAATTAAACTTTTTGACCTCGTTTTTGAAATAGTTCTTTTTCCGGATTTTTTTTTTTTTTTTTTTTTATATTTTATTTTCAGATATTTCACCATATCATTTTTTCTCTACACAAGAAATTTTTTTCAACAGTTTAGTTGAACAATTATTTTCAAAAATTTCTAATTATTATAATTTTTTTGTTATTCTTAAATTTTATCTAGCATTATTTATTTAATATTCTTTAATTAATAGCGTTCTTATTAATTTTAATTTTGGTCGGCGAGGCAGATACACTGTCCGCAGGCTGCGCATTCGAGGATTACATCTTATACGAAGCCCGGCTCGATGACGCCTGTTCCGCATTGGATGTAGAACTATGTGCAATTGCACACCGCTTCCACCACATCGTTATGACTAACACCAGAACCAGTGATTTCCTCCTGATTACTGATTCCCTCCAGTCTTTAAACATGATTAAAGGCCAAAAATATAACAATCCGCTATTATACTAAACATATACCACACTACTTGTACCAGTTGTATCTATTGGATAGTCACGTGTCGTTGCTGCGGGTTCCTGGGCACATTGGAGTGCCTGGTAATAAGAGGGACGACGGAGCAGCACGTTCTCCACTGCTCTTGCTAATGGCAGAGGACGCGGAGCTACCGTCATTAATTACGTATACATTCTTAAAGGCATGCGAAAACCAGCGGAGAACTGAATGGGCAGCTGCTACAACATTCTTAAGAACCATTAAGCGCACAGTTGAATCATGGTGGCCATCGGAAGGAACATCCCGATATGACTTCAAGATCCTCAGCCGGCTGCGAATCGGCCACATCGCTATTTCCCACAAACATATAATCGATAAAACGCTGCCTCCGGCTATCTGCCCCTTGTGCGGCCAGACAAGCGTACCGACAGTTTCTCACATACCGCTTACCTACCAAAAGTTTACGGTATTACGAAAACAACTTGGCCTATTGCGAAACATAGAGCGCATCCTCTCAAATGAGGTAATTGCCATCATCAGGGTTATTGCCTTCATTAGAATGAGCGGCTTAACTCACCATACTTAGATGATCTCCTCTTGTATGTACTGTAATGACCATAGTAGTTACATACAGCACATATAATTTAAGGGAATTAAAAAAAAAAAAAAAAAATGTTCTAAATTTACTTTAACTAAGTTAAGTTCGGTTTACTCTGTTTATATTTGCTTTAGTCATCTAGAGCAACGGTTCTTAAACTTGGGGTCAGCGATATCGTCACAGGGGATCGTAAAAATTAATAAAAACATTAGAAAAAATGTAGAAGTTTATTATTATTGTGAATTTCAAAATTTATACGAAATTAGATAGATCCCAGGATAGGGTAAAAAAAAATAAAAAAAATAGATAGGTCGGATAAATATATTTATTTAAAGACGCTCGGCATCTTGACTTTCATCGTCTGCAGATTACGTAGAACAATGAATATTAATAATTAATGAAGAAAATGTAGACAAAATTTAGATTAACGAGAAAAAAAAAATACTACATTAACAAAATAAATTAAAAAAAAAAAAAAAAGCAACCGAGTAAATGCGGCGTGGCCAATTCGTATTTAGATAGGATAACTTCTAAATTATACTAATGAATATATTGCAATAGTAATTTTCCCCATTATCAAAATTTGATAGATATTTTTGGTTAATAACTTGAAAGATGACTCACAATATGTACCTTTTAAAATTCGTTTTCAGAAAATTCAATTTAATTTTCGTAAATATCTTGAGAGTCGCCCAAAAATAATTCGATAAAAGGGGGTCCCGCATCGCAGAAAAGGTCAAGACCGTTAATCTAGAGTATTGTTTACTACGATCGCAATCTTCGAACCAAAACCGAAAAAAACCAATTTTTCTCAAAATGAAAACAGTAACTAACTCGATTTTTTTTTGTGCATTTTAATATTTATGGTTACTTCTATTGGTAAAATATGACATTATTGCACTGGTTTGAATCACTTTACTCTCTCGTTTATTTATTAATTAAAAATTTCACCGATACGACATATCGTTTATTGTTACATCAATACTAAATCTCAATGAGGTGAAAAAGTAATTTCACTGATTTCGTAAAGTCGATAAATATACACTATACATATCTAAGTAAAGTTCTGTTTGCTCGCTGTAAAACTTGTTGGTGTCTTTTGTTGACAAAGAGAAAAAAAAAAATCTCATAGTCACTTTTAAAATTTAAGGAAGTTAAATAATAATATTAAGAAGTAGATAAAAACCGGAAATAGGCATCACGAAAAGTAGGATGCCGCTGGCGCGTCCAGGATAGGAAGAAAAAAAAAAAAAGATATTTTAGTTTCGTATATGGAATGGAGAAAATAAATATAGTTTAAACACAAATATATTATTTTAAAAAGAAAAAAGCCATTATTTTACTTTCTTGTTAATTTAAAAAAGTGAAAGATGTTCGATATTTTTCTTGAAAAATTATTTTCATCATCATGAATTAAACCGGAAAGTAAAAATCGTAAAAAACAGTTATTTTTATTGGAACAAAAACTAAAACTGAACACGTCTAAATACATATAAACAGGTAGAAATCATTTATGCACTGAATATGTAAATATCCCCCAAACTGCTTTTGAACTATATACGGTCAAGACTGATATCGAAACATCTCTCATCATAGCTACTTTATATACCAAATATAGGTTTTGTCACTTCTTCTATTTATGTCTTGATACATATATTTAATGACTGCAACATAACTGTAGAATTCCGTATTTACATGCGTTGCAAACGTTCTTGAAGATATCAGCGAATAAGAGATCACTACTATCTACCAGAATATAACGAATTTGTGCAGCAAGTGCACCCTTTTCACACATTTCACGCTGATATAATGGATAACGTTTTTCATTAGAACGACACTGTTTCACATAATAATCGTTTTGACCATCCTTTAGAACGTTAACCATCTTTCGTACAGCGTGATTGAAGATTAATTAGGGAAGCGCATACATTTACGACAGTCATGCAAAATAGTGAATTTGTTAAAACCACGGAAGTTTACAGTTCAATAAAATTCCGGTCAGAGATGAGCAGGAATTAACTCAAAATTCAAATCTCTATTTATAATAATCAGAGAATTTACGCAGAATGAGGAAATACTTCAACATAGAATCAATAATTATATAATACAGTTTTACTCATTTTCTAGCAAATTATTAATATTAACTAAAGAATTTATTTAAAAAAAATTATATACAAGAACAAAACCTCCAGACTGAGTGTAAAAAAAGAACGAACGCACTAGTAATTAAAGTGTTAAAACTTGTCGGGCTAGTCGATAAAACCTAAGCTAGGTAGGCACAGGTGATTAAAGTCGGATAAAAAGATAAAATATGAATAAATTCACTACATTATTGCGAGATCGATGATATTCAGCACAATCCGATACAACTATCCCATCACTGGTCGACTGAACGATACAATTGATAATCACGGTAAATAACAGTGATATATAACTAAATTCTTTTATTCGGGTTTTACAATAAAATTATCTAAAATAGTACGGTAACAGTGAAGAAATATAATTTTTTCTTTATTTTACGCCTGGAAAAGCTAATAACTGTTGTATCTACTCCTTTAGGAAGTCTTACAGTTTAACTACGTTTTATTTCTTTAATGCTTCCAAGTGGAATTTGAGGATATTCAATTGCATAAACTGTTGAGGCTATTGTCGGTGCTCATTTGCTAAACCGTTATAATTTATTTCTTTTATATCAGTACATGTTTCTTCCAGTTTTGCTACGTTTTTGTCTACCAGCTCTGTCACAAATTCTTTTCCTAGTTCAATTACATTTTCTTCTGCAAATTCAATTAAATTTTTCTCTTCTAAATCAATTACACATCATCCTCTGTTACCTCGATTAAGTTCTGCTTTTCCAGTTTGATTTATTTTCCTCCGCCAAAATAATAAGGGCATCTTCTTCCAAGTTACTAAGACTTTTTCCCCGCATTCATTGTAATTCCTTTACGTTTAGGAATACGGAACCTTTTATTTTTTTCGTTCATTTTAAAGCTTTAATAATTACAGAAACTTTGTTCGATTTTGCACAACTTTTCATGAAATTTTTCAGATCTCCTATTAAAAGATTGTTCCATAAAAATAAGTTGAAGCGATCAAAAATCATTAATAAGAATATTCTCAAAATTTATGAAAATACAAATGCAGAAAATAAATCGGTCTTCTAGTGGGATTTTTATTAAATTACAAACTTCAACGGTCGGAGATCTATACCCTCCCTCATTTTAATTATACCATATAGTCTACAAATCGTATGTGTAATTTTACTACTTCGAAAAGAGTTAACTGCATTTGGTAATTTAATAAACACATAAATATAGTCTTTTTAAAACAATTTAACGCGAAACATTAAAGCCTAATTAGTAACCAGAAATATGCTACATCAAAGTAAGTTTATATTATCTGTTCGAATATTCCCTCCTAATGGTTTGGGAATTAACAATTAAATAAAGCAAAAATGATATAATTTAAATATACACTATTAAAGCAGCGTGCCAAGAGTGAAAATAAAAATAAAATACACGGCCAAATAACGCTCAAGTTAAGACTTTAAAGACCACAGTGTGTACCTCTGTACAGTAACAAACGGCGAATACGTTCCAGTTCAAAGTACTAAATCTGTGATGTTAACAGTCTATCATGTTCCAAATAATATGTGCACCATATTGCACAAATCTGTTATCAAAAATAATTCGGACTTTTATCTGACAACGAACGAAAATTCGCTAATTTAAAGAATACTGTAATCGAACCGGAAGATTTACATACAACACGTGCCGCTATTAAAATGGCCATGATAATGATAATGAGTTTTTTTTTGTTTTATTTTTTTCTCCGCGCGCTTAAAATTAGCTTCTTATCATTTACAATGTATAGACGGTAGTTATTAAAAAAAAAAAAAAAAAAAAAAAAAAGGTGGTGAAGTAAGAAAACTGAACAATCCGGGTTTTTAGTTGCGTTCGTATGTTCCAGTAGGGACAGGTTGTTTCCCGTCCCGAAACATACATTCGACGATTATAAACACATCGTAAGGTCAAGCTAAAAAAAAAAAAAGCTAATAGTTGACTGGCGTTGGTATAATAGTAACAGTAATAATAATAAAAAAGCAGATAGTATATTATTGTTGCGATGAATGTGCGACGGTTGATCGCCGGACAAAGGTAAGCGAAAACCACCTGGATGGTATTTATTATTTTTTCAAGAAAACAGATTACACGTATTTTTCTAGCTGCGCGTTATTCGTCATTTAATGGAACTATTCAAAGTAAACTTTTAAAGTGATTTCACGCAGGAATAAACCGGGTATGAGGTGAATGATCCGGGTATTTCGGATTTCTTGCGGCCGATGTCGAAGTTCGCACCTTTTTCAGGCCAAAACGTTCCGTCGGACGACGACGAACCGACATACTTTATTCACTCGCGTCTATATTTTACCATCTGATGCATTACATACCGTGTTCTGCAGGGCAGACTTTAACTAGGTACTAGGCGAAATCAGTTTAGTGTGTTAGTGCTGGTAGGTACAAAGAAAACAGCAGCAAAATCAATGGAAACGAACCGCATGCGCGCGCTGGCTCTATACCACACGCTACATCTTAACCATGTACAGAGAAGATAGCCTGCTCGATTCCTCTCTTGTTCGTTAGAATCCTACGTTGTACTGATTCACGCGTGGCTTAATTTTTCTACGTACCGCCTGACGACTTGGTACGTACGAAGTATTCACAAACCCTCCACGAAACATCGGACAAGGGTAAAATTTCGACGAGACGGCATAACAGTTTTTTTTGCCATAAACGTAACCACAATGCGTAATTGAAATTGCGACCATTTTATTAACGATAAATCGAAATAATTTAGTAATAAGAGGTTGTTTTAATGTTTGAAAGTGGTACGCTAAAATTGATTATAATGTAAACTGGGAAGACAAAAAAATTTGTATAAAATGTGTGTGGCCTTGCAAAGTAAACTGCACGCTTTAGTATAAATACGGGTTAATTACAGGAAAATCGAATAATAAAACTGGCGCGGTTAGTTTTACGGAAATAGATTACAAAAAGCCGTACGAGCTAGATTTTTTAAAAAGAAAACTCATTAACGTAGATGTTCCGCGTTACGGTTTACTGCCCTAATTTGTTTGAAACATATACATCGAAAATTTTTTTTTCAACTAAAAGTTTAAAACGTTAGCCCGAAAATCGTAATTTTTTATAATTTCTCTAAAACAATAGGAACTTCTTACAAGAAAAAGAAAAAGAAAAAGAAAAAAAAAAAAAAACAACAAAACACGCGAAAACTAGTTTGAAATGAAACAAGCTAGACTAGTTGGCTTGCTGGGTCCGAAGCTGCAATTAGCGGTATTCAAAAGTTGTTAAGTAGCTTATAAATGGCTATATCGCGACGATGAAATAAAGTCAGAAGCAGGCAATAGTCGCTCCTTAATGTAGTCGTGGATTTTTATTTATTTATTTATTTTTTATGTTTTGGACTGAACCGTGACAAAAGAGCAAATAAGAGAATTAAAAGAAATAAATCTATTTTTTACAAAGCTAAGTGGGCCGCAAGGTTCGATCGAGTGAACGCAAGGGCCAAGTAACCAGCTAAATGAGAGTTAAAAACTGCTAGTGATAAAACTGAAACTGATTCTGATATCATACAGAGCGCACGTGAAAGGAAAAGAATGCCCGGGAAAGTGGTAAAAGATAAAGCTAGGCTGTTTTCTCTGGAAGAAAAATGTTAAAAGTTTCTCTGCTCGTGAAAAGATAGATGCAATAATTAGCCAATTAAAAACTAAGTTTAAAGATGTCAAATGCCTCTCCGTCTTTTTTTTTTTTTGTACGATCAAAAATCGCAATATCTGAAAAGTCGGATTACGTATATTGGGAATTAGGAGGAAATTCGAGCGAAAATGAACTTTCATATAATCGACTTATTCTAGATGCGCTGCCGGATGTTCCGAAGGATAAGACTGAAAATAGTCGAATTTATTATTATTCAACGAAATATGTATTTCAATACCACAGCGGCTATTTCGGTTTATCGCAAGCTGTTCATTATTCACAATGCGAAGGTTTATTCGGAAAAACTTGTTATTTTTTATCTCGTATATTTTAGTTTCGCTAATAAGACCATCGTCATCGAAGGAAGAAAAACGAGTTGTTACACCATGGAAACGAACTCTAGCGTAACACAAACACGCGCATTTAACCCTGTGAATTGCAAAAGGCACCTGCATTCGATACCTTATTATTATAACACCTGTCAGTGTCGCCAAATGAACAACGTGACGGAGAGGAAATGTTTCGGGTCTTGTATCGTTTATCAATTCTCGCAGCATACATACGCAACAGAATGTAGTATCAGCTGATTAAAAATGTGAAACCGCGAAAATATTAAGAAAAATGAAGACTCTTGTCGCAACAATGACAGGGGAATAAATAAATGCGTCGATCGTTCGAGAATTAGAATTTCTGTTTTCTATATTTAACGAAGGAAGTTTCGAAAGTTTTTAAAACCGAGGTATTCTGTCCATCCTCTCAATTAAATTCATTTTCAAATAAATTCAATTAGAGTTGATGTTCTCCGTTACTTACACCGCAAAAACGACGTATGTAATAAAACAATAGTGTTAAAAATGTTGTCTACATGTCTAGGAAACGTTAGCGTTTTTATAAAGGAGCATAAATGCTAGTTAAGTGAAGACTTACAGTTATGTCCTGTGAACAGCTTGTTTCATCTAAATTAAATAAGCTTATTGGCAGTAATTTGTGACAAGTACGTAAGAATGGGATAAATCGTATACAATGATAAAAATGAAATATATTAATCGCTATTTATTTAGAAAAAAATATATATTCTTGTATAAATAATAATTTTAATTTAACAAATTTTACTGCAGAAATTTTATCAATTAGCTTTTTATCTTATTCAACATTTTTCCTTGATACTTTTTTTTATTTTGGTTTTTCAGTTTTAATTGAATAATTAACAAAACTTTTTTACGTTATTTAATTGTTTTTTTTTTTTTAATTTAACGTATATATATATATATATATATATATATATATATATATATATATATATACACATAAAATTTTTGCATTCAGTATGCCGAATGTCAATCTGCTTTACAGTTATATTCTTTTTTCATTTTTATATCGAGAGCATTGCCGCATCATGTGGTTGTATCCTAATACACTTACTATGATTTCCCGTATGCTTATTCTGCAGATCTTTTTTATATAACCTCTCCTTGGACAGTAATCGCAGCACAATGGTACTCTATATAAATGTTTTAAACAAGTAGTATATTTTTGCTTTTCCTAGTTGGTATCTTTATACATGAAGAATTTTTTTTACTAAAAGCGATTTTGTGGACGCCAATTTAAATTTTTCTATAACACTTCAATTTTACAAAAAAATTAATTTATTTACAGCTTTCTCTGAGTAGATTGATAGTATATATATATATATATATATACACACACACACACACACACACACACACACACACACACATATATATATATATATATATATATATATATATATATCTGGTAAATAAAAATAAAAACATAATAAAATTTTTACCGCCCAAAAGTTAGACAATTAAGTACGTAGTAAATAGGCAGGAGCGCAAAAACCCAATAGTCATGTGAAGCACTACCTAAAGAGAATTTTTAGTTGTCGAAATATTGTTAGATATTTTCAAAACATACAGTTATATTCAATCGTTCAAAATGTTTCTATGTTTTCGAAAGCAGAAAGCGAAAACGAGAAAGAAGGAGAAAAGGAAAGAACAAAAGATTTCATCGTTGCTTGTAAAAGAGAACATAATATCTTTACTATAACAAAATATATTCGAAATCGCTCTTTTCAAAAGAAACTGCACCTTTCACCTGACAAACCGTTTGACATCTTTCGATCAGTTTTATTGGTGGCACGTAGAAAAACCTTAAGGTAACAAACAGACAGTCTACCATCGGACAAGTCTATTATTTATAATAAAAACCTGTTACTACGGAACCTTTTATTATTATTATTATTATTATTATTATTAGTAGTAGTAGTAGTAGTAGTAGTATTATTGTTGTTGTTACCATGAAATCCGTTTATTATATGCTCCGCAACGGAATTTTAACATGCGCATTTTTTAAAAAAAGTTGGTAACAAGATTTATGGGGCTAAACCGGAATTAGGTGACTTTCTTTTTTATGGCAACGAGTATTTCAAGACTTTTCTGTGAAGAAATTCCGTAGGCGTTTCCACCCCAATGCGAGTTATAAAGATAGTAGACATCGGAGGAAGCACCACTCACTAAAAAATATACCCAACTTATTCCACGTTAAAGCTGCAAACGATTTTTATACCGGAACTTCGTTTGTCATTGGCACAGTATTCTCTAAAATTTCTTTTTAGGCCCTTTTTCTTTTTTTTTTTTTTTTAATATTAATTCGATGCGCCAAGGCTGTAAACTGACTTGTGCAATTACGTTTGTTGCTATAATTTAAATAAAATATTGTTTTCTTCAATGCAGAATAACCAAATTTGCACGTTCCGAACGGATTTTTTTTTTTTTTTTACTTCTAGTAATTGAAAGACGCGTATATAACTGAATATACTTGATTATAGTTTATACACTAAAATAAAATTTATAAATTATGTAGATATTATTTTAAATTAATTTCGAGATTTTAAAATAAATACGAGTCATTTAAATTTAAGAAATCGAAAATTAAAATCAATTATCAACATAAACTGAAAAATAACTGTTAACGATTATAATACGATGAAATAACAACACAACTATAATAATATCTTACATCTTCGTTTATTATACATACGACGACATTATGAAACATTGTTAAATAATATACAAATACACATTTTACTGTAGCAAACGCACTAAAGAAACCAGTTCCAAGTACTATTACGTTGTATGTTTCTATCCCGCGAAAAAATTAAGTTGGACTCTGAAGAACCATTTGAAATGAATTCCCTGTTTCCAGGATACAACAAAGTATTATCGGAGAAATTAAATTCTCGATTTAATAATTACTAAATTTTCGGATCTGTGGATTTATCACAAAACAGATTTTTACAGTAGCATTCCATCATTTTGACTGAAACTTATCCCGGGACTTCTATTTAACGTATGCAACGTCTTTATTCGTAGTGCAAATAAAATGGCTAAAAACGGTAAGACTTTTTGAAAAACCAATACTAATATTAAAAGATTCTCTTGCGGCCTTGTCTGAACTGACTCAGATAAATAGTAAGAAAATGACAAACGTAGTTTATTTTAAATTTTATTGGACATTGTTTTTTTTTACATTTTTAAAAAAAAACAAAAATAATAATGAATTGCGGCAGGCTTAGCAATTTATTCTGTTCCTTTTAAACGGGTCTTCCTCCGGTTTTTTTGCCCAATTCCTTTTTAAAAACTCTTAAATATCTCTTACTATTAAAAAAGCGCAAACCTTTACATTTCGAATTGTTAAAAATCTGAAAAGTGCGATCAAAAAAAGGAAGGAAGGATGATCATAACATTCCCATCGGTACATTAGTCAAAACACGACTTGCAAAAATAATCCCCGCTTCGTCGACCGCAACGTTAAGTAATCCAATGTCTTTCGTTATTTTTGTTTTGAGAAATTTAATTTAATAATTTTACATATTAAAATTCTTTGACGACAAGTGGTGTCAAGTGCTTCATTCGCATCGCTGGTACGTATTCAAGGAAAAATAAGTTGCGCGTTCCACAGAGTAATACTGTCTCCTTTGAGTGTATATTATCTATTATTTTTAAGGAAGTGCACGAGGAGTAAAATATATTAACAAGCAAAAAAAACAAAAAAAAAAAAAACAAGGTAAAATAATTTAAAAATTTATTTCCGAATGTTAAAATAATAGCGGTTGTTCAAAAATAATACGAGACTATGGGTATAAATAAGATTTAAGAACAGGTATACGGTATATCAGCGAATTGAAGAGCATTTTTTATTCCGTGAACCGTAATTTTGAAGTTTCTACCTTCTTTTAGTTAATTGTTGACTGGACAAAAAGACCCGGATTAACATCGTCGCACCGCACATTCCGAAATAATGTTGTTTTCACACATGAATTTTTCGGAAACTTTACTTAAACTAATATTGCTTATATAAGTAAGAGAAAAATGCTTAGTTTTTCAGAAAAGACTAAACTACGAGTATTTAATACTAACCAATTATTGTTTCATAGTGGTCGCGGATTTTTATTTTTATTTCTTTCCTCATAAGATATTGAAAAAAAACGTAATGAAACTTGACCGAAATATTGATGTAGGAACAAAATAAAACAAAAATAATCGCATTAGCAAGTCGGAAATTGTAAAATTAAGGTTCATAAGGGTCTCAATGAATCTGAACAGAGTGAGACGTGCTAAATTATAATCGTTTACGCAAGGTAGGAGGCCTCGTCGTCAAAAGCCTAAGTGCGCTTGTTTATAATAATTATTATTAAAAATTTGACGAAAACATATATAAATTTGCATATTTCCAAAAAAAAAAAAAAAAAATCTACTTTTACAAATTTGTTCATTTATTATTTATTTATTGGTTTATTTAAGGTCGCTCTATAACAACTAGGTTTTTAGTATATACATATACATTATAAGTTTTACAAAAATCCGAATTAGTTAATTATACATTAATTAAACACAAGTGAAGACATTTAGTTAAATAAAGCTAATGGCGTTATGGATTTAATGTATTTTTTAAAGTCCTGAGGCAATTTTCTGTGCTTCTAAGTGTGTCGTTAATAGATTCCGAGATGTTGAACTGTTCTCTAGTTGTCCTGAGGGGACGACATTCTATTAAAATGTGACGTACATTAAGGCTTTGATCACGATATGGGCATTTTTGTGGCTCCTTTTTAGTTATATGATGGATGTGCGATGCTCTGATGTGGCCAGTTCTAAGTCTAGTAATTATACAAAACACTTTTATATATACTTACAATACAGAACAGTTTAGTATCATTATAATTGAATAAAAAATAAATTCAATAAAATAACAGTACATCACAATTCAAAAACCCTCATTTATTAATATTAAATGACACCTAAAGATAGTACACTGTAAAAAAAAAGCCAATAATGATGATTAATATGAAAAATTGAAGCATTTGAATAAGAACAGATTTATTGGCTACAGCGATTTCATTTTTAATTTTTTGTGTCAATTTTTTATTCAAATTAAAAAAAAAAAAAATATTTCCATTTTTTTTTTTTTTTTTTTACCATAACACTAAAGGTTGTCAATAGCTACTAAACAAAACAAAACAAAACCACAAAAAAAGAAGAAAAAAAAATCGGTTAACAAACAGGGGAGAAAAAGTTACCGTTTTATCTTTGCTTATTTATACATAGATATACTCAATAATACTTTCCCCCTGTTGGGTTTTGGGTTGGTAAAGAATTTAGGTAATATAAAATACAATGCTGAGTGGGCAAATTAAAAAAAAATCGAATTTACAATCGGCATTTATATATTTTACACCTCTAAACATAAACCATTTAGAACGCTTTTGAATGTATTCGATAATGAATAAACAACGCAAAACATGTTAACGCAAAGCGGGTACAGGCACACATAGCCTACAGATGAATTTTATTAACATTATATCCCGAACAAGTTCGAGTGTAAATGGACTGTGCAGTATTAACGCGGTGTTTTCATTTCAAACATGTTGTAGAGAAATAATATTCAAAAACAACAGCGACAGATAAGCTGAAATAAACGAAGCTGGTGATTGGATTGATCTCGAAATCAGCGCGTAATAACGAACATAACCGAACTCATCAGGCACGAATGCGGTGGTGTCAATCTACGGCAAACTTGAAGTTTTCACAGCAGATGATCGTAATAAACGTCGGTACATCAAAAGAAAACTGAAATAATATTTGCTCCAAGAAGAGAAATAACGACGATTGCTATGTTTACTCGTCGCACGGAAATTACTCAAGCGCGCACAAATAAGCACATAACAAAGTAAAATGACAGAATATTAAAATAAACCTATGCCAGTCAAGCATGATGTTTTATACGCTAAGGATTCCGTATGTTAAGTTACAGATAGCCCCATAATTTACACTTACACAATACTAAATTCGAGACACAAAGATGTTTAATTTTAAACTTGGAATATCGTATGTATTTTTCACCTAGCATTTCCGTAAATGTGTACATTATTAATACGTTTAAAATTTTTTGTGACTTTATCCTTTTTTGAAATTTTTTAAAACCTACAAAGCAAAATCAAAGAATGATTTCACAACTTCAAAATTTGATTATTTTATTATATTATAATAAAAAAAAATACTGTATCTCTGACACACTGTAATATGATGAGTTTGGCTTTTTAAACAATAAAATTATATGTATATGCAAACAATGAATGCGGTCACTATATATAATCAAAACCGCGGGTATAAAAGAAACTTCAAAGAACATATCACTAAAAATAAACTCGCTAAATACGATTAGAAAAAGAGAGATATTAGAACCAAAATTCAACTCATTTATGTTACACATTTTTTTTCTTATAGAAATATCGGGGGACAGGGAGGATTTATAACCTTGATCGACATTTTTAATGATAACGCCCACCTGTTGATGGGTTATGAACATTTTAAACATGATTTGTAGGCTGTCTTCAAGAAAATTTTAACTGTGATTCATGTTCCAATTTTGAGGATTAAATTATCAATCTCATTAAACTTTTCTAGCGCTCATTTCACAGGCTAGTATTATGAAGAAATACCATTAGATAGATAAATGTAAGAAAATATTACATAAATTCCGCGCATTTTGTCAAAATTGTCATAATACGTGGAAAAAATTAACTAAAAATAATCATAAAAAAAAAAAAATGTTTTAATTAGTAATACATAAATTGCATAAATCATTGAAAAATTTTGTTTGTTTTCTTGCCTAATAAATTATAAAGAATAAAACAAAATCTGACTAAACTTTCCATATTTCAATATACCAAAATATTTTATTACATTTCTATTTCTTTTCTTGCGAATTATTTTAATAGGGTGTTTTTGGGAGCAATTTCTTCGCGTCAAATTGCTTTTGAATTTATTGAATTTCCAACAAATATTTCTACAATTAAAATGACGCATTCGCGAATGTTGAATATACAGATAGTTTGTTTAAACATTTAAAACTGCCATGGTGGATATACTACTCGTAGTTAGGAAAACAATTTTAGACACCACAATAAAAAAATTTATCTTAAAATTTAACGTTTTGGAAAGTTTACAATTATCATCATCAGAAACAAACTAACAAACAACAGAACGAAAAATACTTAAATAGTAAAAATTATAAAAATAAACAAATTCAGTCAAACATGATGTTTCATGCGCTGAGGATTCCGTGTGTAAGACTATAATTTACGTTTACATACGCCATAAAAAAGGAAAGATACGTCATTTTTCGCGGTTTTTTAAACTATTCGTCAACATCGACCGTTTCTTCAATTAAATACGTTTTCGTTCCCGATAAATAGTTTTCTTTCCAAAGACATATCACATACCCGAAAAAAAAAAAAAAAACATATTTTTAAAAAAAAATTGCGAGCTTTCGGCGTCCCGAGGGGATAATTTTAAAGTTAGAAACCCAGATGTTTCAAACCAGAGAAATATACGAAAATGCGCATATTTTTAAACATGTTCCAAATTTTTAGCTGTAATATTCGCGCCGCAAAGGGCGAGACACGTCATTTTGGCGCTTTTTGAACTTTTCGCCAATTTCGAATTAACCCCTATGTGCACACCCGGATTTACCTACGCTATTATTACACATCCGGGTACTATGGATTTTATGGTTTTTTTTTTTTTTTTTAATTTTTAACCAATAAAAGGTTTTATTCACATCTGCATTTTATATTAGATATTTATAAATGTAATTAGCGCCAGGTATACGAGGTAGAATTAACTGAAAAATCTTTCGTCAATGTACAAACCCACCGAAAATTTGGCGATCGACTAGCAGCTTTTTCCTTTTCGTGGTAGGACCAAATTCACGCAGTATATTCGATCGAAGTAAATCAGGATGAAAAAGCCGTGGGATCTTGCGATAATGTACGAGGGGAAAACTATCTCGATGGATAACTTTCATCTAATCTTGTGGAATTTGACTGCGGTTGGCGCGTTGAAAAAAAAAATAATCGTACATCCCACAAGCTCCCCCGCCTTCAAAATCAAGAGAGGAATTTTTGCCGTTGTTTGCATTCCACGAAAAAGTAACTTTATGTTCGTACGTGCCAAAAAGAGGTAAAGCTGTTATATCGCACGATATCCCATGTCTTCCTCCTCCCTATCCTAATCACACTAACATGGTTCACATTTCTCTTTTGAATCTTCTTCCGAATCCTTTACATATTGCTTACGTTTATAACCCTCCTAACTCCATCCTCTCTAATCTTCCTCTTATCTCATTTCTTTCATCGTTATCTGATCCCTTCATCATTGGAGGCGACTGGAATGCTCACTCTCCTCTTTGGGGCTGCGCTGGGAATAATCCTAATGGTTCGATTCTTCAGATCTGGAAAAATGGCTAGGGCATTTAGATCACCCTTTTCTGAGCGCCCTCGCAACTCCCACCCTTCCAAACCCCAACTGAAGTCCTTCTTGGATTCTATTGCTCCCGCCTATGTCCCCTCTTTTGAAGAAACTGTTCTTCCTTCTCTTCCTGTTGACTCTGAGCCTCACCTCCTTTCCGTTACGATAAGCTTGCATCCATTCTTAATAAATCCACCTTGTCTGCTCCTGGCCGGGACGGTTTCTCGTTCCTTATTCTTAAAAATCTCTCTCCCGCTGCGCTGCTTTTCCTTCTCCATATATTTAATTCTTTTCTCCTTTCTGGTTCTACTCCAAAATCCTGGAACGACTTTATTGTCGTTCCTATTCCTAAAAGAAATCAGAATTATTTCCGTCCCATTTCCCTGACTTCCTGTCTGCGTAAATTTTTTGAAGGTTTGATTAACAATCGTCTCGTGTGGTGGCTGGAGCACAATAATCTAGTCCCTCCTAATATGTTTGGTTTTCGCTCTGAACTTGGACCGGTTGACTGCATTAGTTATTTCCTTTCAGATGTCTATAAGTCTTTCATAACTAAAAAATTCACCATTGCCTCATTTGTGGACGTCTCTTCTGCCTTTGATAATGTGCATCTTCCCTCTTTAGGTTCCAAACTATTTTCTCTTAACCACCCTCCCGTCGTCGTTATTCCCATACTCAATCTCTTCCAGAACTGAACTCTCTTTATTTCTTCTCCCTCCCTTTCCTCCTTCAGATGCGTTTATCGTGGGCTCCCACAGGGTTCCTGTCTGAGTCCTACACTTTTGATATCGCTTCTCTTCCTATTCCTTCTTCCTCCTTCCTCTTCGCTGACGACATTTTGGTCTATTCCACCTGTGACAATCTGTCCACCGCTATTGATGAGTTGAATAATTCCCTGTCTATTCTTAATAATTCCCTTTCTCGTCTTCATCTCTCTCTTTCTCCTACTAAGTCGTCTTGTATCATTTTTTCTCTTCGCCCTTTAACCGAGCTCTAACTCGCATCACTGTATCTGGTATTCCTATCCCCGTTGTCAATTCCATATGCTATCTTGGCCTTTTCTTAAATAGCCGCCTCACATTCCATGAGCACATTAATTTTCTCTATAAATCCTGTCTTAAAAGACTTAATCTTCTTAAATCTCTCTCTCCCCTCAGATGGGGAGGCGATCCGTTTATTCTTCTAATTCCTTTCAAAGCCATCATCCGGCCCAAGCTCGACTATTGTTCCTTTATCTACGATAATTCCTCCAAGTCTCTCCTCTCTAAACTTGACGCCATCCAGAACTCTTGCCTCCGTTTGTGCATTGGAGCCTTGAAATCCTCCCCCATTCCCGCAGTTCTATCAGAGCCGGTTATCCAACCATTGTTTATTCGCCGTTCATAGCTTGGGTATCGCTTCTTAATTAAAAGGCTCCCCATCTCCTCGTCCAAACTTATTTCCTCCTATCTATATATCAAAAACTGCTGGCGTTTTTCTCCTCATATAATCCCAATCCTGTCGCTCATTGCTACCCGTCTTTCTAATTTTTCTCCTGTTGTCCTTTCCTACAACACTCTCCCGTACTTCTTTCATGACTTCAACAGCCTATGGCAGCCTATCAAATTTTCCTCTCTCCCACTTCGAGCCAATTCCTCCTCTCACGGTGCAGTCAACAATGAATTTCGTCATTTGTTGAATTCATCTTTTCCTGTTCATGTATTGATCTTTACTGATGGTTCCAAGAGCGAGGACAGCGTGGTTGGTGCGTTTACTGTCCCGTCGCTTCGACATTCTGAGTCCTTCCGGCTTCCTTCCTTCTGCTCTATTTTTTCTGCCGAGTCGATCGTCATCCTTTAGGCTCTCTTATATTTCCTCTTTAAGCGATCTTTCCCAATTCCTCATTATTTCAGACTCTAAGGGCGTCCTTCAAGCCCTATCCTCTCCTCTTTCACATTCCTCTGACAATATTATTCTCTCAATTCGTTCTCTTACCTCTAATCAGCAGTCATCCCGTTCTATTCTTATTGATTTTTTATGGGTCCCCAGTCATTCCGGAATTGATAGCAGTGACGCAGCTGATTCTTTGGCTCGTTCTGCTGGTCGCCTTGATTCATTCGCCAACCATTTCCCTTCTTCAGATATCCTTTCCTTTTCCACCTCCAATCACGCCAGACTTTAACGGGATATTTATCGCTCCCTATTTTCTAATCGTCATTCGCATTACCGTTTCATTCAGCCGATTCCTCGTTCCCTGTCTTGGTTCCATTCTATTCCTTTCAGTCGTCGCTCTTCTATTGTCTCCCTAATTCGTCTCCGGATCAATCATTCTCTCCTCCCCTCCTCTCACTTTCGATTTGCTCTATCACCTTCTCCTGATTGTTCTCTTCACGATTGTGATCCTCCTCGTACATGTGATGCTGATCACATTTTCTTTGAGTGTCCTGCTCTTCGTAACGAACGGTCCCTTTTATACAGTCAGCTCCTGTCATTAGATCTCCCTACTCCCTATAAATTTTCCTTTATCCTCTCCTTTCCTTCATCTTCTGTGGTGTCCGTACTGCTGTTCTTTGTTGCCTCCATTTCGGACCGCTTAGTTATTTAATTTCTTAGCTTAGTTTTCTTGTTGTTGGGTCAATGCCGCTGGCGCGCCCACAAAAAAAAAAAAAGAGAGAGAGAGAAAACTTGAAAAACTAAATTTTATAATCTAAATAAGAAGAAAAAAAAAAAAGTATTATTTTTAACATATATCGGAGTATAACGTAACTATGAATTAACTGGGGCATAACTCCGTTGCATAATAGTCTTACTAGTGCGTTTGTCTGTGTTTATAACGAGCTTAATAATAAGGTAACACAATTCGTTTGAACAAATATTCGCTTTTAGTCACTAGTTCATTATTACAATACAATGTGTGGGTGCCATGCAATAAGGCAACAATTATCGCGCTAAAATATATATATTTTTTTTACTCTTTTTAACGCATTTTCCGTTAATACCGTTTTTTTTTGTTTTTTTTTTTGTTCTCACCTGATAAGAAGTATTTCATAACTATTAGCGCCGAATGTATTTTTTTTTTGTTTTGTTTTGTTATCTAAAGCCCTTGCCGGAAATTTATACACCGCACGTCTCTGATATTCGTTCGAATCGTTATGCCGAAAAATTCCGATCGCAGGTGTAAACTAGTAATAATTTTCGCCGTAACATCGGAGTCTGCAAAAATTTCGTGTTAAGTAGTTTGCTCGATTGTGTCTGAACTTGCCGCGAATAAGTAACGTTTTCATTATTCATATTCCTTAAACTTGCAACAGTCGCGTGCCTTGCTATTGAATTTTATCGCTTACTGTAATGTTACTCCGTTGTTCGATAAATAAGTTGTTTTCAGTTACCAAATAAGTGACCGACGGAGGGAGCTTTTTCTTAACAGTGTTTGCATTATAAACCTTTACTACTTTGAAATGAACTCAATACATAGAACGAACTCGTTGTGCTGGTGTTGGTGAGAAGGAGAAAAAATCCTAGTAATGCTGTTGCCAACAATTCCATGTGAGCGATGCACAGAATTTTCTACATTCCTTGAAAAAGTTGTGTAAATCTAAAAACTGCGTAGAAACTAACATTTAGTTCCAGCACTTTAAAATCCCCAAGGATTAGGTAATGGAATGTACTTACGATATAAATGGTTTAATTTTTTTTTTTTAATTCTAGTCTTTTTCCAAACTCATGTTCGTTAAATCGTAACAATATGTTAGGCAACGTTTCACCATTGTTCATTATACTATAGGATACTTTTTTATTGTGACGTCGTTCACTGCGGCAAAAGATCATCGAATGTACCCTTAAGTCGCTTTTAATTGAATTTTAAGATTGATGTTTATCTAAAAAAGAAGTAATAAAAGTTAAATAAAACATGTAAGCAGTTTTAATTATCTAATTTTTCTGGGGGAGGGGGGCTAAAACGTGTTTAAGTACATATCGTATAAACAACTATTAAGCAATTAAACTAATCATCTTTAGGATTAGAACTTAATTATAAATATTTCTATTTTCAACGTAGCCGTCATTTTCATCTGCATTACAATCCACATCGGCACTAACATCAGCTTCTTTATTATTATTATTGTTGCGGATATTTAGATAATGCAAGTTCTAATAAATCTTTTATCCCATAATGTCAGGTAAGTAGTAATACCTTTTCACGGGCAATTTTCTTTTATTAGTAATTTTATAGAATTCAAACTTAATAATTTTTCGCATCACCAGTAAAGGACTAAAAGATTTCAAAGCATATAGTGTAGTTAGGAGTAAGAGTGAACTTTCTTTGTTGTTATTCAGTTTTACATAATGTTCGGAATTTATATGCATGTTTCGCCGCATCCCTTAGGCGTGAAATTCCGATGAAACTTAAATTTGAAACAATTTTTTACGCCGCAAATGTATAAAAATTGTTTTGAAAAGAACGAAAAAAACAATTACCGTACAAAAATAATGGAGGGAGGTGATCATGTCAAATGTGAGCTCTGTGCGTATTTTTTTTTTCCAATCCAAATTTTAGCAATATCCTAGCGATTCAAGTACACGCATAAATATAAAATTTCGATGTAGATACTTTTCAAAGCGGGGGTTCTCATCGCCTAATGAGCGACCTTTGCGTGTAATTTAGAAGTGACTGACAATAAAATTACTTCCTCGAGATGAAGTAATTAACTGTTATTTCTATTCTAAGCTATTCAATTGCCGATGATAAAAATACGTTCTAATTAAAACTCACCGACACCTTTATCCGATTCTCCCCTCACTCTATTTTTTTTTTTTTTTTTTTTTTTTATTGTACAGTACCAATTTTACATTCCGCGACCGTACGTCTACCAACAGTCCTGATGAATCATTTTTCATATGTTGAAGTTTTGGCACCGTTACAAGAATTTATTTTAAAAGACACTTCACCTAAAGGAAAGTAGTAACGTATTCACTATATGATAATAGTGTAATTGAAGCAATGAACCGAAGAAGACTGAATCGACAGTGAACCGAGTGGCTGGAAACATCGAGAAAAAAATTATCATTCATGTTCGTCGATGTTATTAAATAATCATCTGGTGGTTATAACGAATTGGCGCTCAAAATGCCGTCGTCATTTTTACAAATGTCTCTTTAAGTTACGTGGTTTTAAAATCGAGTCGGAAAATTTAGTGTACAAGCGAAAGAAAAACGAATAAAGAGAAACTATGCGAAGTTTTTCGCGCAATCTTTAGCATAGTGTTGTAGCTACTTACGCGTTCTATATTATAACAAGAAAAGGTATTTGGAACGCGTTCTTTTGTTGTCCGATTTCTGAACACAAAGTTTAATCGTTCCGATAAATTTGATTTTTAACTGGCAGTTCATCGGGTTTATCATTTATAGATAAAGACTTTGAAATAACTGATTCAATTGCCAGCTGCCGATTCAGCAACGAAGCCTATTTATTACGACACAACTTCGACAGCTAAAATTTTCTAACAAAATCATTAGATATTTTTCTGATAAAAATCGAAGAGTATTGGAATGAGTTTTACTCGAATTTTGCCGCATCAGGTTATTTGGTGTAGTTGATGCAATCCCCCCCCCCCCCCAAAAAAAAACCTTTGGTTTATCTGGTTTGTAAACTGAATTTTTGAAATTTTTAGATTTCAGTTGTTTTTTTTTTTTGCCTCAATATTCTCCATTTCGTTAATCTAAGTTAAGCCAGCAATTGATGACTTCTGCAACTGAATATAATTTCCAATAATACATTTAGCCTTTTTTTTTTTATATATATATTAACCATTATATGTCGTTGCTTTAGAAAATAGCTGTAAATTTTTTTTTTTTCCTCAGGCGCGTCAACACAGGACATTTACATAGCTGTAAATATTGATCGTTAATAGTGAGCATTCTTAATAAAGAAAATGACACTTACAAATATACATGTGAAGAAAAATTTGATTCAAATGGTTATTAAAAGATATAAAATATATAAGAGGCCTTTTTTTTCTTATTGCGAAAAAATATTTGATCCCCACTTATTTATGGAATAGGAAAAATGGTAGCAAGTTTATTTACTTCTAAAAGAATGTACATTTTATTTGATATTTAAAATTATTAAATAAATAACAGCTGTACTTAGTATAAAACGATGTAAATCAAGATTATTTTGTGGCGTCATTAATATAGTCATCTTTTTAAGTTTAGAAAAATCGTTTTTTTTTTTATTATTATTATTTTCTATTTACAAAATAGTATACACTACTTTTTAACACAAAATAGAGGCAGTCCAGGAAACCGTTAAATATTTCTTTTGCTACGGTCTTTATAAACCATATATGAAGAACATAAATAATTGCTCATGCGAAATGGGATGTCAACGATGTTTTTGTGAAGATTATGTCTCAAAACGGGGTTGTCTTTGTAAGCATTCGAGGCAAAAGAAGCTGTTTTGCTGCAGTAAAAAATGTTTTTCTTCAGATTAGAAAATGATGACGAAGTGGACGGAATAGCGTGCGATATATGTGATAGTTTCAGTTTTTCCCAATGTGCCTGTACGTCATACATGAAACGAGGAAAAACTTTAACATTGTGGGTTAGATACTACAGCGGATGTGAATCCAAAAAATGAAAAAAGTATAAAATTCATGGAAAGTTCACTCCTGTTTGTATTTAAGGTGATCGCGTGCAGCAGTGTAGTTTAAAGTGGTGTATGTTAAAAATGGATATTCAACCTAATGTAAGTGCATCAGAGGTCGTCGTCACTCGTCTATCTACGCCAATATCGGAAGTGGAGATATCAGTAACGTCAACCCTACCAAATCGTACGTGAGGTGAGAAGTTCCGCGATGGTAAAAACTTACCATCGGTATATAAGCAGATAGGTAAAAACATCGCACACACGTTCGTAGCATAACAAGACGCCCGTCATTCATAGAGACGGTAAATGAAACGAAGTCACAACAAGAACGAGGATTGTATTATACATATTTTCAAGTCAGCTCGAGTAAGCTATTTCCAAAATTCAAATTGTGCGTAAGTATTTTAGAATCAGTCTAAGTATATTTTGCCATTTCTAAAATTAACCACCCCTCTACAGATCATCATCTCTTTTTGTGATTATACATAATATTTTTTTTTCTATTATTTTCTTATTTTTCAGTGATATTAACCGTATCAATCCTTGACCTTCATGCTGTATCTGTTCATTTGTTTTCGAATTTTTGAAATAAGTATTATAAATAAATCCAAGTATACTATCTCAATATCAAAAACTTACCTCATATCGTTCATCAAAGATTATTTTTTATCATTTAATTTTTTCCCCAAATCGCAAAGTGTGCTAACCTACGGAAAACGTATTGTTGTCTACATGCATAACGAATCTACTCCTCATCACTGCATTATGAAATATTTTTTTATGATCATAAAATTTATTAGTATTTTTTCCCCATACATGATGAAGTCATTGGAACCACTACATCTATGAAAGCATATACCGTGTTCGGTATACAGCTTGTCCAATATTTTATAAATTTTATAAAGTCGTTATCAACGTCACCGTATAAACTTCCAAGTTCATATTTGCCGCTAAGGAGACATGTAAATAGATGTTGTCTTGAACTTCACCGCAGTCACATCGATCACTATTGGATATTCCTCCCACTTATGAAGATTATATTTTGAGTGCGCAGTTTCACTTTTCAGTCTATTCAAGGTTTTCCAAAGACTGTAACTTAAGTGATTCCCGCTAGGCAGTGCTTCCACCTTTGGTCTACCGTTTGCTTTTATATTTCATATGCGAATCTTTCCTTTTCTGCAATACCGTTAGTTCCGGGACCTTTTGTAGAAAGCCGTTCTACAATTTTATTCTTGTTTCAGTCAATCCTTTATATTCATATAGCGGATGTCGGTTGTCGCCGACTGCTTTAAACCTTTCATTTTTTACAGCTACCTCCCATCGAATTTCTGAAAGGGCGATACCGCTAAGTTCGTAAAGTTTTGGTAGAAGAGTTGGTCTTAGACATTCATTTATCAGCCTGCATGTTTCGTTTAAGGGCACATCGATCTTTTGGCATGTGACGAGCGGCTCCACATAGGGCATGCATATTCATCGGTAGAATAATAGAGCACCAAGGAAGAAATTCTGAGGGTGTTTGCGTTAGCTCCCTAGCTAGAACCTATTATCTTACGTATTATGTTTGTTCTAGCCATGGTTTTCATTTTAACTGATTCGCAGTGCTGCTTGTATGTAAGCGATCGGTTGAGTATAACGCCCAGATATGTTGGGTTGTCTGCGTGCCTCAGGTCAATATCTTACTATTTAATTTGTAGTTGCCGCTTCGCCTCACGATTTTTCAGATAATAGGCGCAAGTTACTGTTTTTATTGGATTAGTTCACCGATTTCGTGATTTAGCGTTTTTTCCACTTCTTTAAAAGTGTCGTACTGTGCCGTTAAAGCCAGGTCATCTGCGTACAAAAAATACTGAGTATTAGCAGACATCGACCGATCGTTTATATATATATATATATGTATATATTAAATAAGATCGATAACAAGACGCCACCTTGAGGAACCGCGTTTTTCTGAAGTTTCCAGAAACTTTTCTTCCCATTTAATGAGCATAAAATCTCTGATCTTTCAGTAGCATCGAGACAATTTCTGCAAACTTAAAATCTTTAGTGACTTGATATACCTTGTATTTGAGCGCGCGGTGGTGAACTGTATCGAAAGCGGCAGTGAGGTTCACAAAGACGATCCCAGTAATTTTACGTTTTTGAAATCCGTCTATACGTGTTGCGTCAAGTGTAAGATCTGGTACTCGACTTTCCACGTCTAAAATTTTATAGAAGTGACTGCTCAGTTATTCTTTCTCGTAGAAACGTATCGAGCGTTGTTGTGCCTTGATATTTATGCGGCATCAGGGATAACATAACAGACCGAGCTTCTAGATTCGCGAGCTCATTCTCTGGGATCTAAATAGGTGCAGGGACCCACAGAAACTCGATTAGGTAGACTTTCTGGTCTAGCAATAACAGAGTCCCTTGAATTTTTTGCGCGATTGATTCTTCTGTGTTATTTTGTAGACGTTATATGGTGGTCAGAGAATCTGTAATAACCAGTATCTTTTTACGTTGAGCTTCAGAACTGTAGTACTCCTGAAGACAGTGCAGAATTGCAAACATTTCTGCATCCAGGCCGAATAAGCATCATTTAAACGGACCCCTATTGGTACACCATCAATTTCATAAGCGCACGCTGCTGGTGACAATTTACCTGTACACGCCTTTGATCCGTCTGTATACGCCTTCGTGAAATCTTCATATCTGTTAATCACCTCAATTGCTTTCTCTCTGAGATCTTTTGCAGGTGTTTGTGAGTTATTGTACTCTAATAGTGATACATTTATCTTTACTGTGTATTGGTCCCATGGTGAGAGCAGTGGGAACCTATTAGCTTCCATCAAGCACGGAAAGGGAAAATTATATTTACACAGCATTTTGTTTACTTTTGGGAATATATCGTTGGGGAAAGCAGGTTTGAAGGGGTAAACAATTTTGTTTTCTACCGACCACTTTAATAAACTACGATAACTAAGTAACGAGCAACTTTATTTTAGGGGCAATGCCCCCCCCAGCCAGTTAATGAACACAAATTGGATGAAGGTGAAGTACAGTGTGTTCCCCCGATAATAAGAAGAGCGGAGTTTTGTATCGGATCAAACATCTTTAATACGGATTTCTTTGCTGACGAGTACACCTTATTAATGTTTTGTACATGTTTAGTAGTAACTTTGGACGGATATTGAAATTGCGTTTGGATAAAAATTTCATTATATTTAAGGAATGATAGCATTTTGACTTTAGGTTAGTTTAGTACTCTGAAGTTTTTATTCCATTACATTCTTCAATTTAGTACATGGCAAAGCGGAGGGGGGAAAAAAACATTTTTTGGTAGCGAAACGTTTCTGAAAACTTGAAGGTCGAAATATAAAGTTAACGTGGCTGCTATCATTCTCCTGTAAGTTTCCTTTTGTAAACTTACGTCAGATACACCATACCTTTTCAAAAATAACTGACGTGTTACGCAGGGAAATTTGTAGCTTTTTCTAATTTCTTAGAAAAAGGCATCGAATTTAAAGTTATTTGTTTCTTTTTACTTGCAGAGTCCCGTAAAACACCTTTAAATTCATACATCATTAAGACGAAATTAAAGTCGAATTTTCAAATAAAAGCAGTTGGTGAATTATTTTGAAAAAGAATATATAATTAGCAAGCTTTTAGTAAAAACGTTTATTAGTCTAACAGCTTAACTTTCTGCTAATTTCTTCTCTGCAGTGTAATTTTAACGAATCGTAATATATATATATATATATATATATATATGAAATTGATTAAATGTTTAAAGAAATAATTTAGCAAAATTACGTAAAAAATGTATTTTCTAATTTGATTTACGCGCAATTCAATTTAATCATTTCAATTTGAATACAGAATAAATTCATTCCAAACTATTTTTGTTCGCCTGATTCCTTATAAGTAACCACGAATTCAAACATTATTTCCCCATAAGTGTTTAAGATCCTCGCGTGCGCAAAGTCCTACTTAAACATTCCTCTTCAGGAAAATAAATTACTATCATGTAAATTGACCAAATGACTAAAAAGGGAGCCACGTTAAAGAAAGAAAATGAGTAGCTTCTTATCAAAACTTCTTTCACGTAGAATTTAAATAACGTAAATAGAAAGCAGTGAAACCGATCCTGTAAGGAGTTTAAAATTAAATACAGCCGTATTTTAAGCCTCGAAAATAAAAATATTTCGAAATACGAGTAAAATGAACGCGTATACTCTTTTAGTATGTGATTCGCGTGAATTGGCGGTTGCCCGCAAACTTTTATAAACACAGTATTAATCGCACTTGTTTAATTTTCCAACTTTTTTTTTTTTTTTTAATACATAACACATAGAATAGTTGAACGACTGAATGCTTGTGAACGAAATTTCGTGTTAAACAGAATTAAGGAATCACAAATGAGATCGGACACAAATGATTCTTAATTTTCTTTAGAACATATTATCGATTGCAATTCATGTTTTACGAGTAACACTAATTAAAATATAGATCTTGAACAAAAGAATAGTATAAATAAATAATGTAAAGAAAACATCATTTCAAAATACAATCAGTCTTGCAGCGCTTCTAAGAAATCCTTTAACGTTCGATCTTTTATTTCACTATTACTTTGAAATCTTCTAAGACAAAAACAGAATTAAATTTCACAGAATTTTGCAACTGTTAAAAAAAACTAACTTGTTTAGGCAAGGGGATAATTTAAAAAAGCTTTCAAAATATAAATTCACCGATGAAGAATGATCATTGATTAGTATTAGTAAATGAAGAGCTTGTGTTTATAGCGTAAATTGTATTATTCTGGTTATCGCATCGTACATTTTGTTTTTTTATTTAATTTTTTCCAATTTTACAAATCATCGAAACTTTAAAGTTCCAAATTTAAAAATAAAAATTTTAGTCATAATTAAAATTAGAACAATTTGAAAAAAAGGCAAACTAATTGAGCATTATGTGTCCAATGAGTTTCTGTGCGATAAGTTATGAATTCTTATACTTTAAATTGTTAACACTAGGCAGTGAGTATTTTACCGATGTACACAATACATCTAAAACAAATTATTTTATTTCAATCCCCAAAACTCTAGATTCTGGTTAAACGAGCAAAAATTTTTTTTAAAATGCATGTTTACATTTGCCGTTTGTTTGCGATTTATATCGTCCCTAATAATTAGTTGTTCTTCGAGGGATACAAATTTTTCGGAAGAGCAATCGTAACGTTTTGCACAATTTTAAATATATTTGTTAAACAGTTCCAGAGTTATTGAATTTTATTTTTTTCATTTACTTTTTCAAATGATTATATTAACATCTTGCGTATTATTCGTGTACGCAGTCCTAAAAGTTACAGGACGAGTGATGTCGGTTTATCTCCTGTTGATGCATGTAATAATACAAAATGCTACAAACCATTAAATCGGTTATAGATGGGTTTCTTTGTTCTATTTATCGCAAAATAACTCAAAGAGCACGGATTCTTAAAGCGATGTAGAAGAAAGTTTGAACATCAATGTGTCCCGCTAGTACATAGAATCACATTTATACGGGACGGAGATAGAACAAAACAGCAAGTGGTTTATTTAAGACGGCTTTCAAGAGGTGGTTCGTTTTCGGCAGATGACTATTCAAGCGGCCAGCAAGTTCACCCTACGTTCAATTTCAAACGATTCCAACCCCGAAAAGTTACCCAGAATCTGTAACAATTTACTGTGCAACTTCAGTTACATTTTCAATAGTATCTTTTATTTCGACTGTTCTTGAAACTGAAATACTGTATTACTGGAAATTATATTCAGTTGCAGAAGTCATTAATTGCTGGCCTAACTTAGATTAATGAAATAGCGAATAACAAAGCAAAAATAAAAACAACTGAAATCTAAAAATTTTAAAAATTCAGTTTACAGACCGGTTAATTGTTTTTTTTTTTTTGGATTACATAAACTATACCAAATAACCTGACGCATCAAAGTTCGAGTAAAACTCATTCTAATACTGTTCACCCGAAATCCAATTCACCCCATGGCGAATGGGATCACGACCAAACGAACAGTCGCCAATTTCTAAATCTCTCTCTTTCTCTCTCCAAAAATGGATAATTTAGAAATAAAAACAGGACGTGTAAAAAATTGAAGAATCTGTATTCACTTAGGAAACTTTCCCCACCAGTATAGTAAAGATACGTTGCGTTACAGTAATAATGCAATAATACCATTTAATCCGGACGGTAACAGGGTAAATTTGATGAGCTAAATCGATATAATATGTTTATTTACATCGTAAATCGCATCTTCTAGAATTTCTACTGTTCGACCATTTCTTATGACAATCGACCTATACTTTTATTTTTACCATAATTAAACAGTGACCAATATACTGGTCGGAAAATTATTACGACTGATTTTTCCTTTTTCCACCGATTCTTCCCTTTGTTTAGCAAATTTTCCCTTTCGTCTTTTTTCACCGAAACCAGCAGGAGCCTTACAACTGAAAACAAAGTAAAGAAAGTCCAGTATACCTTTCGATCATGGATCGTGAAATTAAGAACTGGTGAAGAGAAAATATTTCTCTCGGTCGTCTTTACTTTTCCAGATGTTACCGGTACTTACGTCAATTTCAGATTAGTTATGTACTAGCGCGCGATCTGAGTCCGAAGTGTTTCGAAACTCGAAATTTTCGGTTTATGTATATTTACTTTAATTTAAGTGCATACGCTTAATTTTATTATCATTATTGTTTTCGTATTGCCTATGTTCGTGTTTTGAGGAGCCGGTTTATCAATGCGAACTTTTTATTAATTAATCTAAATTTATCCATGACGTAACTATGCAAATTTCGCATTTAATAACAATTCTCTCCTTTCATGCGTTACTTTTCCACGCTGATGCCATTGAAATATAATTTTTAAATTCCCGGTTTTCCTGGTCCAAATCCTCCCGATTTCCGGATTATTAGAACTGTACAAAAAGAAGAATGGAATTTTTTGTTACTATTGATAATATTTGATCGCCGCAGCATATTTTATATAAATAAAACAGAACTCTTCGTAGTTTATTCTTGAGTAAAGTACAGTAAAAAAGACATTCACTTTTCACTTCAAATTATTTTTTCTTAATTGAAAATATCGTTGTTTTTGGCTATTTTTACTTTTTTTCCCGGTGTTATGACAAAATTCCCGGCTTATTCCCGGTTGGGTGGCTACTCTGCTTTCCATTGATATAACGCATTTCCATGGTATTCTTCTTTTTACTTATTTTAAAACTCTGTTTCATTTTCGATTGCTGTTAATTTCTTCGAATTAAAGTAGAGAATTTCGGCTTATTCGACAGCTAGCTCGGTTACCCCAAGTTCCTATCATAAAAAGTATCCCGTTCGAATTGCACTTCCATCAGTAACTCTATGCGGATAATAATGATTCGGATAATCGGATTTTTCTTCGTTCTTAATAAGACATTCAATTTTTTCTTTTAAATAAAAACAAGTTCTGATTAATACATTTTCAGTAGTCTGTTAGTAATTAGTTTCTCTATTTATTTTATTATAGTGAAAGTTCTAATTGCAAAACAAGTTTGCCTTTGTTTAAAATATCTAACCTTAAAGACAAAAAAGACAAAAAAGACAAAAAAAAAAACAACCGTAACATTTATTGCCTAAATTTTCAGTAAATAGTAAACTCGGTATGGCACGGTGCCAACAGTAGATACCATTATTGTCATCTCAATAAACTGCAACAGAGGAAAACGATGCATCAAGCGCTTGAATGTAACCAATATATGCAAAAACACATTAACAGTTATCGGTTACGAGGTTGTTGAAGTTGAGACTGATTGATAGATCGAGTCTAGTAACGGCAGATTAAGTTCATCAACTGAACACATGCATTATCCTATGCTGAAATCATCAACCCACTTGTGCAAAATGCAATTTACAACTAACATTGGTACATTGAAAAATATTCCATCCGACAACATCATTACTACTCATAACGTTGTACGTATTCAATGTAACATGTACCGTGCCATACACATGATCGCGTAACTAGACCAGTACATTTCAGGTGTTTAGATTAGACTGCGCATAATTTAACATTACTACGTGTTGATTACATACTATACAGCGACTGAACATTGTATATTTGTCAAATTAATGTAGTAATGTAACACAGTGGTTAAAAAAAAAACAAAAAAACAACGAGATTTTTTTTAAATAAATTTTTTAATGAATAAATTTAAATAAACAATTTACTACCTGGCTTATGAATAATTTAAAATGGTTGAATTTCTGTTTATAAACTTAATATTTTATTTTAAACGCCTTCGAAAATGTTACTGAAGACGACCTTGCAACAATTTACACGCTACATTATTAATACTCTCTAAATAATAATAAAATAGAAATTTAAATTTAAATGTCGAAGCGCAAGAAAATTAACAAAACTGGTGAAGGGAATTTATTTAAATTATACGTTAAAACAACACGGCTGGTACCGTTTGGTAAGAAATACAAAAAAAAAAAATAAATAAATAAAAAATGTAAGCTTAGTTATAACCCAAGCACTTCTGAATATGTTTTAATGTTGCAATAATATTTGAGAAACGGAAAATAAAATCGCATTATTAAAACGAAACAACATTAATTTTAGAGATTTCCAAACACCCACTTATTTTCATTATTAAATATAACATACGAAAAAAATTTTAAAAAAATTAAAAAATTAGCTCCAACATATAAAGATATTTTACACTTATATATGTATCGCATTTAACGAAGAAAACCCTGTAATGTAAACACGGAGCAATTCCGGCATTGCTTTGGCAAAAAATTGTAAACGGTTACATTGAATAGTTAAAATTTTGAGATAGCAATTTTTACGTTTTATAATATGAAAATATAATTTTTCATACTCTATCGACGTGGTTCCAATCGTATGTTTATTAATATTACCTTTATTGTTCGATAACAAAAAACAATAAATTTTATTCTAATGCGTCGATTAAAATTCTTTTTCCGACGTTTAATTATCGTTTGAATTACAATATTAGCGCAGAACACTGAGTTCTAAAAGTATCGTGAAAAATCGTATTTTAATAATTAATTACGAAACGACTTATCAACTGTTTCACATACGCCATCCAATTAGTAAACTGTGACTACTGGGGTTCATTGCCATTTCCCCCTTACTTATAAGCTTCAACAATTACTCTGAATTAAGGATTCACAAAAATATTAAACCTGGATGTTCGGTAATCGTTTTGCTGCCCACAAATTGAATTAGATTCCAAAGAATTCTCTAACACCACATATATCCTTTCCCAAACTGTAACAGTTTGATATTTAGTGAAATATTAAAATCTCGTTTTAATAATTACAAAATCCTCTATACTGATGGATCGCCGGACTTGATGTAAAATAGATGCGCAGCAGCATTCTATTATTCCAGCCGAAAATTTTCTGAAGTTTTCCGTTTGATATATGCTGGATCTACATTTACGGCGGAAATGTTTGCTATATTAAAAAGTTTAGAATATCCTACAAAGCGTACTGGGCAAAAAAATATTAATTCTAACAGACTCTCTTGCCGTATTGCATAAACTATCACACAAAATGTCAAATGCTGCCATAGGAAGACAGAAATATAAATTGCAGCAAGCGGCAACAGAAATAACCCTAAAATGGATTGCTGCGACATCAAAGGAAATTAAATAGCGGATAAAACTACAAGAACTGAAATAGGCAAAACAATTGACTTAAAACAAAATTGGTGGGATCTTTTACCAGTAATTGGAAAAGCGGAATGAGTTTTAACAAATTAATAATCAAAAGGGACAAAATTACACACAGAAGTCTGTCCCAAAAGCTTCTTGGTTTCGGGAATTTATTAATTTCGGAAGCGATTATACAATAACAACGACCAGACCGAGAGTAGGACATAATAAATCCCCAATCATCTGGTCAGAATTAATATCATTAATAAAGAAACCCTGCAGCAATTGCGAAGTAGAGGATACAATAGGCCGCATCATTTGGCAGTGCATAAATCATACAAACAAGGCAGAGACTAACTCAGAACGGAAGTACTATTGGAGCTGTATACCTTTTTCTAGTGATTGTAACTCAGACATAGTGACAGATCCGATTTCAAATTTAACTTTACTAATATATATATACATTTATAAAGCATCGCAAAATAGAATTATAAAAACTAAAAGTAAGAAAGATGTATATAAAAGAAATAAACACCGTTCATAAATTGTTAAACGAAAAAAAATAAAATAAAATAATAATAATAATAATAATAATAATAATAAAAAAAAAATGGCTAAATGGCGAAAATTGAGGCAAAAAAATAAAAAATACACGCACTAGTCAGTATTTGTTTTTAACATTCACTATCCACGCGATTATTTTTTGGTTTATTCATCGTCTTTGCTGTTTTCTTCCTGATTTACTCTTGTCCCATCGTTGTCTAACCGTTTTTATTCGTTTTCACAACAAACAAGTGCGATGCTCAACGTGATCGTTAACAAATTGATCGTCAACATAATTTTTTGTTACAAATAAATAGCGTTATTAATCTTTGCCCAAGGGACGGATCACCGTAATAATAAAATCTCTAGTTTTTAAAGTTTATTTTATTTTTTTTATTATTATTATTATTATTGCGATAATTAATTTTAAGCCTGCGAAAATGCTGTCAGCAATTTGTAAATAAATTTTAGCATAATTATGTTTATATCCAAATAGACAACATGAAACGAAAAATTAATTTTCCCATAATCTAGAATTAGAAAAAATGTACAATTTTTATAAGTTTTAAATTCATATTGATAAGAAACAAGCGTGAACCGAGACAGAAAGGGTTTTTTTTTTTTTTATTTATTTCTATTTGTGTACATCTAGCAATGTTTTGACCATTTTGATATCTTTTTTTTTTTCTTTTTAATAATTAATATTAAAAAAAAATAAAATGGGTTGACAAATATAATGTTTCCATTCAGATATTTGCCGATAACTTGTTCAAAACTAAGCACTGTGAATATTTTAAATTCATCATTAGTAGCAATAAACAACAAAAAAATAAATTTAGTATTGATTAATCTATACTAATAATTATAAATCGTATAAACAACGACATTGGTTGCTGGGGAATTATAGTAATATGTAGATTTTTTTAAATACATTTATGGCTACGAATTTTTTGTCTAATCAATAAAGGCTAAACGGTTACATATATATGCTTATTATGAAAACAGAAAGTGTATTAGATATCATAAAACAAAAATCAATAGGAGCCCGCAAAGATGAAGTACACAATTCTGTGTTATGATTGTAACTGAAGTGGAGAAACATTACAATTTTTTTATTATTATTCTTTTTGGACTCGTTAACTACGTATAACTCAGTACAAATCAAATTTTTTTAAAACTTTCAATGAATTTTAAAGAGCAGGTCCTACCCGAACAGAATACAAAACTTCTTAATGAACATTACTTAAAGATATTTAAATATAACTATAATAGAAAAAGAAGAAGAAAAAAAAAATTGATTTTATCTCTAGATCTTCTTCAACCATTTCATCGCAGTCATTAATTTTAGAACAATTTCAGACAATATTTTATCTCAAAACATACCAGAGAAAATGATTATGAAATCTTTGCAACTGGATTCCAATATTTTAGTTGCCACGGTAAATGTAGTTTTTATTCGGATTTCCTAATGTACAAAAAACTAAGAGCAGTTTGCGAAGGCAGATAAATTAGGAAACTCGGATAAAAAGCTTGCTTGAGGAGAGGAGTTCATTGTAAAACGAAAAATCTATAAATGGCTACAAAATTCGAAATTGTAGTTTCAAATGCGATTACGAGAAGTGAAGGTAGTTCTAAGGGTGTAAACGCAAATGTTTGTCTCACAATTTCCAGTTTTAATAAAATCAATAGAGCACTGTATGATTTCTTATTATTGAAGACTTCTACATTTTTCGTTATCGGTCGATTCTGCTGTCTTCTTGAATGCAATATGTTTCAAATTTAAATCGTCAATGTATTTCGATCCTAATAGTATAACAAAAGAACTACTGAGTGACCTAAGCAAGGCGCGTAGGCTAAATAGAAAACGACCTCAATAAATATATAAATATACATATGTGTGCGTGATATGTGAGGGTGCCTGCGTGACCGCGGGTGCGAGTGCGAGTATGTATGGTATGTGTATATACACGTATAAGTTTTAATTTTAACACCCTTTACTGCATGGGCTGCTTATTCATGTTATTTTAACTTGGATTATATCGATTACCAAATAATTTATTATAAGACTAGGTGCAAAATAGCAAGAAAAGAAATGTTTTTTTTATTTTTAAATTTTCGATTAAAAGTTTCCCCGTGTCCAAAAACGTATCCACGCTTAATGAGGTTTTTCTTTATTTTCAAAAATTATGTTTCGCGTACAACTGAAAGAGCTTCAAATACAAATGTAAATAATATTAAACAATTTTGCTACAAGTATTTTTAACTAATAATATTTTTATCTGTATATTAGAATGAAAAATAATGTTGTTTTTTATGAATTAAAAATAATAATAATCAAGATTAATAGAGATTTAAAATGGAACGCTACGTATTACTATGAGAATCGGTTTCGACGGCAATCGCATTAAACATTGTTATTTACACAACTGTATCAAAATAACATGTCTGTTACTACGTTCTTGCTTTCACGCAATTCCGGAAAAAAGACTAGATTAATCAAAAACATAACCAAACAATAGTTTTATCCTATTGTAATCGTTGTTTGAAAAATATTTTGCATTCTACCAGTATATGCACGGTGGTTGAATTAGAAAAACTGGCTCGCAATGCAAATACAGATTACTATAGAGAAACACTAAAAAAATGTACTTTTTAAGACGCTTTAGGTTCCGTACTAAAGCAGATAAAAATAGAACTTCTGAAATTTGCTGTAAAACTGTCCACTCTACAACTACTTCAATTTTCCAGAATTAACCACCTATGGCACCACATTATAACCGCAAAACGAGTAATACCGTACACACATTGTTGCGGGCAATTTACACAACACGATCTAATTTTTAAAAAAAAACAAATTGAAATGTTGACATAGCAAAGAAACCTATTTTACAATACTAAGCTCGTGTACTGTACGGTCTTAAAATATTAAAATATTTATGCGAATTAACGGGGAAATTAAAAATAAAAACTTGTAAATCAGGAAACTATACATCGGTTTCGTGGTCACGTTAGTCCCAATTTGTTGTTACTATTTTCCCAATAATTTCTGCAGAACCACACAGAGAATAGAACTGCCATTAAAACTGGGTATTCGAAAAACCAACAGAGTGTCTGCTTGCGATTCACAAAGTACTTAAACGACACAACGTCGCCAATTTCGGAGCATATATTCGTAATCGAATAACGCAGTGTGAATTTTTACAATTTAAATAAAATTAATTTCCGGACGTCCCGTTTCATTGTTTCCAGGACAATAAGAGTTGCTGAGGCACCCAGCACCGAATACCAAAATTTTCTTCGATTTCATAAATACTGAATACTAGAAAACATTATGCAGAAATTATGGTGCTTACGAAACTGGCCAAATCAGTCAGACCCTTCTTAAAAGTATGTACGAGGAGCCTGGAATAATTACCCAACAACAGGCCGCAGCAGTCATCCTAGTTTAATATAAATCGACCTAGTTCGTAAAAGTTACTCCTTGATGTTCTGCAGTTTCTTTCCATCGTACAACAAAAATACCTTCGCCGTCAAAATCTTCATCATTTTTCCATGCAGTCCTAATAATACTATAATTCTTTCCTAGTCGTTTAATTTTTTTAACCGGTTTTAATTGATATAATACAGTTTAACCCGCGCTCTTCTCAGCTTAATTGCTGTACACGATGCGCGTGAAATGTGAAAAACACGATTAATCAATTACTCAAATACAGAACACAAATAATTTACTTACCGAAAACTTGCTTCTCGATTTCAGATACTTATAAATTTGAGTAGGTTCTAAACGAAAAAAAATAAAAATAAAATACTATTAATAACACGGACCTTCGTTAATTAATTAAAAAATACATTATTTTCAAATAATTCCATATCGCGAAAAGAGTACGTGTACTGAACAATTACAAATAAAATTCTGAAAACTATTATACACTATATGTTTCGTTTCCTACAACCATTTTACATATCCACAGAATTTTTGTACCAATCAGCTTTTCTGTCTAGAATGATAAAGCGCGTCCTGTCAAATTTAAGCTCGAGAGGAATTGAACCCAAAAATTAGTTATAAAATGGATTAATAATTTTTAAAGAGCTCGTCAAGGAATCTCGTTTTTTTCCTTCCATTTTAAAAATCAAATTCCGGCTCTTACTTATCAATTCTTAATTTTAATACTCGACTTTTTTCCTTCCTTAACATCAATCCTAATCATTTTCCGATTACTCGAACATAAAAAATTCAATATATCAATTAAAAGAGAAGCGTGACTAGATCATATTTAGCGCGCGGCGGGGGGGGGGGGGGGGGGGGGGATTTGAACACGGTCCTATTTTTAAATACCATTCATGTCTAATCTCATTATAGAGAAATAAAAACCAAATAAGTTACTTGTGAAGCGTGTTCAAATGATATTTCCATATTCGAAGAAAGTCGCCGAAAGCGTAAAAATTTTCAGGCATTATACAAAACAGTATCATACGCTTCAACTTCATCATATTACTTTTTTTTCTTTCTTTATATTCGGCTACTACTGTTTGCTATTATTTAATTTGTATATTTTAATATATATTCTGTATTCTTAAATCGAAATTACAGTTCATAATAAATATCAAATTAAAATAACGCATATATTTCAGTTTGTTTGCTCTTTTTCGCATTTTACAACCAAGCACAATTATGAACAAAATGAAACGCGGATTAATTGACTGGTTTTATTTTGTAATATTTGAACTACAAAATCTACAATGATATACGATATTTCATCAGTTTTTGAAGTGCAACTAATTTAGGCGCGCCTTGTATGGGCAGCTCACACGCAAAACGAGCGAGCGTACGTTATGAATAACTAATAGTTCTTCTGAACAGTAAGTATCAATACATCTAAAAATTCGTAATAGACACGTAGCCAGTAATATATTGAATTAAAATTTATGTTCCATGTTATCGCATTTTATACCACTTTCAGATAATCTTCTTAAGGTGCCGTACGCTACATAGCGCGTTGGCGCAACCTATTCGTACACTTTTAGCTGTACCGATATAGGTTGTGTATCAGGCAATTATTATATGCAACGCAGGTGTATACACGCAAGACTACATTCGGAACTGATTGTAGCCGCTTGTTCTCGCGCTACAAGTGCAGTCCCGGTGTGGGTCTGCTGTGTACTGACCTAGCGCGCATATGATGTTGTACGTGGTGGTTTGCCATTGCCTTCCACGTGATTATTAGCGAATATTTTAGTTTTAATTCTTTGTAATAAGTTCTGTCGTCGCCCGGGATCGAACCAGTGACCTCCGCAGCGGAAGTCAAACGCTCTAGCAAACTAGTCTATCGCGACTATATATATATATATCCCCCCCTCCACACACCACACACACATACCTACACTAGAGAATTGGTCTCGATGCGGCTTGTTCCTTTGGACTTAAAAGTGAAATTTAAATTAAAATATCTGAAAAACTGAAACCGCTAGCAGGCGAGAGGAATATATTACATTTAATTATTTTTGAAGACCTTAGTATGCAGGTTAAAAAGGAAATCAATACCGTAACTCAGATAGAACCAGCTGTGGGATTTTTTTAAATTTCTTTCTTAAAATTTGATTTTCATATTTTTCAAAATTTTGGTTTTTTGATTTTAAAATTTTGGAATATTGCAGTGATTGACATAAGTTATTTTAAAAAAAGTGAACCTCCAGCTACCATGGAAAGGGCTGTGGACTTTTTTTGTTTCCGGTCATACCGCTTTAAGCGTGTATTTTTTCAAATGTCGGTCCTTAAAAATCAAAATTTTTCGAATTTTATATTTTGCCTATATTATGGAAGTTAAAGATAAAATCAATATTGTGTAACCTATATAAAACCGTCTGTGGGATTTTTAAAATTTTTTTTCCCTTGGAACTTGATTTCCATATTTTTCTAAATTTGGGCCCTTTAATTAAAAATGTTTTGCGATTTCGTATGTTTCCTATATTCTAGCGATTGAAATACATCATTTAAAAAAAAGAGGGACCTTCCAGCTACCACAGAAAGGGCTGTGAAATTTTTTTTACTATCCAATTTTACCGTTTTAAGAGTGTATTTTACAAATTTTGGTCCCTAAATATCAATTTTTTTCGAAGTTTATATTTTTCCTGTATTCTGGAGACCTTATGATGTAGGTTAAAAAGAAAATCAATACCGTAACTCGTATAGAACCGCCTGTGGGATTCTTTAAAATTATTTTCCTTAAAACCTGATTTTCATATTTTTCGAAATTTGGGTCCTTGAACTTTAAAATTTTGAGGGTTTTATAATTGTTTTATGATCTCACAAAGAAAATACGTCGATTAAAAAAAAGGATTAACTCTCTGGCTACTATAGAACGGACTTTGTACGATTTTTTTTCTTGCAGCTTTATAAGATATATATATATACTAGCTGTGCCCCACGGCTTCGCCCGTGTATTAATGCCCGTTTAAATCTGTACTTGGAAATTCATTAAAAAGTTTTTGTTTTATCTGGAATTGTATTTATGTAAAGATTCTTTCTCTCTCTTTTGGGTGAAACATGTTTATCACCGTCTAACAAAAAATAGTCTTTATGTTTCACGTTTAGCTGAAGATTGTCGATTTTTCTATAACCTGTCCGTCGTAATCTAACAAAAAGTTTTGCTCAACTAAACAACACACACTGCCATCGTTTTGAAGAAATCAAGTTATATTCACACGGTGATCTCCCATAATTACACGTTTAAGAGAACATCTTCACTCATATATTTCAACCACTCTGTCTCGAGCGTTTTATTATAATTAATTTATTATCATAAAATCAAAATAACAGTATTGAGTAAAGATTTTAATATTTCTGGTAGCAAATTATTAAAAAAAAAGTTAAACGGTTAATTTAAAAAATTTATACGGCGGTTTTGGCCTAAAAGTTCGAACATTTGACATATCAGTTAAATACTCTATTTTATTTTCATATGTAATCAATTAAGTCCAACAGTATATTGCTTAAATCTCTTCCAGTTTTTACAAACATATTGTACGATACATTTTCTTCTACTCCTAATAATTCATTATTATATAATAAATAAGATAGAGACGAAAACAAAGATGCACCATCCCTATCTATGTATTTTACATAATGGGGAACTATTGCATCATCAACACACATCTTAATTCTACATTCATACATACATATAACACGAACTTTTTTGTAAACAACAGCGAAAAAACGTTTATTTTATCATTCATCGATAAAAACGCCACACGCCAACGATAAACATGGTTGCATTTCGATTAACATCGCACGATACACAAAAGTCGCCACAAAAAGTAGTTGGTGCTCAAAAAATAATAAAATCGGCAAAATTGTTTTTTTTAATTGATTGATTAAATTATTTAATATGACAAATATTTATGTAAATAATTAAAGCAAAAAGTAATAGCCAACAATTAAATTTGTTTTTTTTAATTGATTGATTAAATTATTTAATATAACAAATATTTATGTAAATAATTAAAAAAAAAAATATCCTATCTGTTAAGTTGGACCAAATTGCATGCACCTTCAAAATTTTATAAAAATCGGTTAAGTATATTCCGAGTTTATCCTGCACAAACATAAAGACACGGGATTTTTATATATATAGATATATATTTTTTTTTTATTAGAACTTAAAATAACAAAAATTAAACATAAAAAATGGATATAAAGAATCGGAAAAAAGAAGGCATCGGGCATATAGAGGAGGGGGGGGAATGAAAACGAAAATGAAGATTCTCAAAGCGGATATAAAAAATCGGAAAAGGAAAGGCATCGAGCATATAGAAAGAGAATGTCAATGATCTCAAAGGAACTGTAACTGAAGCAAACTGTGTTTTAACAGAAACGTGGATGAACGATAATATCAACATACCAAATTTCGATTATATCGTGAAATTTAAACGACAGAACGTTCGAGCAGGAGGGGTAGAAATTTATTGTAATAGAAACGATAAGTCGAATATTGTTACTTCTAATATTGATATGCCAATACACAATGTTACGCAGTTAGATTTTGGAAGAAAATGTTGGGGATATATGTACTGTTCAATGTAAGACGGATAATGGAAAAGAAATAATTATTATCGCCATTTATATTTCTCCAAATCAACGAGTCCCTGATATTATAAAGATTACTCCCTTTCACTCCCGATGGTTCAAAGTTACCAAAAGAAAATTTACATACACTTCTAATGATATTAGCTGGGGACTTCAACGTCAATTTTGCATCAGATGATTCATTGCTTTTAATAGAATTTCTTCAAACTGAACCTCATTTAAATTAATAATCCAAATGAATCAGCGACAAAGTACAGAACTACCATTGATGCAGTATTTTCTAGATATATTGATAAAATGACATCAAAAACTTATACTTCATACTTTGGTTACCATAAGCCTATCGTATCTTTTATAGAATCTAACAATCAATGAAAACATTAATAAAACAAATACATTAATCGTTTATTTGTTTTTGTTTTTCTTCAAGTGAAACTTTACTGATATGTGTTTATAAGAACCACAGATTGCCCCATTTGGTTCTTACTCTTAGTAAACTTGGTACTAATACTATAACTTTAAATCGAAGTTGGGGAAAACACCTTTGAAGTTTCACTTCTGCTCTGTGCTCCGAGGCACATTTTCCCTTTTTATTAACAAACTGTTCATTTTCTCTCTTTTACAGGCTAGAACTGCGCATTTTTAAAAATATCGAAAAACACCTTTCCAATAATATATAAATAAACGAAGGTCAGATTTATTTCAGTCCCGAACGAGCAAAATGGTTCATAGCAAGCTTCGTTATTTACGTCCGATTAATGCGCGAGTATCGATAGAGAGAAAGATAAAGGTAATGTTAGAGGAGCTTCGCAAAATATCGAAATTTATTACGGGACATCGAAAATTGTAAAGGTTATGCGTTCTGCGGGCCGGTTTGGGAATATCGGTAAAAATAAGCCCCTTTTTTTCTTACTTCAAAGTCACCGTTGTTAGTCCTCGAGTTTCTCGATTGCCGGTAAATTCCGGTTCACAAGATTCGAATAAATTTAAAGCGATACGAATTGACAAAAACCTTTTATAAGCTGTTCTCATCGGATGAGCACAAATTATACGTACAATATGGAATCGGCAAAACAAGTATCATGCATTACACATTACATGAGAGAAGATGCAAATGAGCGAATCGAGTTCCTGAAAGACTGTTACGTTAGTATAGTACTACTGCATGCACGTAACCAGAACTATTTAACGTGGTATGATTAAACACTGCAGAGTGGTCAGTTAGCCAATTACTGGAAACAGACGGATGAGATAACCTGGCCACATTCCAAGGTTAAGGTTAATGTTCTGCGAAAATCGAAGACGGCTTAAAAAAACAGAAACTAGTTTTATATAGCGGACCGCCGGTGACTGCATTTCGATGTTCCCACTCTCTTAGCGCGGTTCATGATACTTTGTATATTCTTCTCGACCGATATTACTTAACGATTTATTTGAGCGGTCCTTTTATCGGAAATCGGTTTGCAATAACGAATACTTTTGCAACATATAAATAACGTCTACACGAGCGTGTATAACACAAATACTATACAGAAGAAATGAATTTCAGTAATTTTTTTTTGCAACAATATAAAAAAGCTGCCAAAGTGGATTACTGCCGTTACAAGTAACAAGTTCTTAATTCCTAAATAGTTCGATACCATTTCTGGTTAACCTCTACGAACATTCGATATATTTGCAGTTTAGATAATTTGACCTTTTTTGTATTTTACGAGTCGTCGGAGGCTTCTGCATATGTCGCCGTAGATTGAGAAAAATTAAATCTATAAAAATAATTTTCCACATACGTTAATTTAAATGATAGCCCCCGCATTACGAAAATAAAAAACAAGCAATCAGTTTTTCATTTAAAGCAATATGTTATTAATGTGTTGCGCAGTTCTCATTAGAGTAAAACAAATTGACCGCCTCAGTAAGCCGTTATCGTTGTACAAAATAAAGTAAGTTTTTCCGGGTATTAATCCTGCACGAAAACCAGCAGAAAATCGCGTTTTCAACACTAAATCCTCCATAACGACGGTTCCTAACTTTTTCCACCGTGCCAATCCCTTTTTATCTATTAATTTCACGTGGCCTCCTAATATTAAATAATTTAAAAATTAAGTTTCCCGACAAAAAAATTATAATAAGCACGTACTGTATACTGAGAGTCGAATTGCATATCTGGCCAATTTGGAAAACACAAAAAAATAAATAAATATATGAACTTCTAAAACGCATATTTATCGGTATAATTTCATATAGATTTAAAATTTACAGCAATTGTTTTTTTTTTTATTTATTCCGACTTTTGCGGACCTACCGTGAGAACACACGAACTTCAAATTAAAACTACTGCTCTACAACAACCATTTTACACAATATTTTAATTTATTCTAAATTGTCATCTCTAGATGGTTTCCAAATAATCATCAATGGCAAAGGCAAACTTTTTTTAAATTTTTTCTCCAAATCTAGAGTACGCGCTAGTGTATCCTTTCTACATACACTAGCCATTAAACAACTGCATTATTCTTGGTGGCGATTTCAACACACGAAATATATGTCGGGGCTCTGTAACCATGAGCATAATCAGGGTAGAGCAGATCTAGATATTAAGTTCGCGTTTATGTTTACTTATATTTCTAGAAATGTTTAATGATCTGTTACGTGAAGGACGTAAACTAACACTCATATGTCTTGTTTTACTGGCCGATTTCCTGTGCTTTTTGTTTCAGGAAGGCATTTGAGGTGAAAATAAAAAGCAGATTAGTTTGATGCATCAAAAATGAAAATTTCTCCCCTATGAGAATGCTTCAATTTAGGCCCGAGTTAGACGCTCTCTCGACTGCTTGGCTTCTTTTACTAATAATATATACATCATCTTTAACCCATAAAAAATTTTTAGCGACCACTTTCATTGATACTAAGGGAGCGCTCAATCGTGTCTTCATTCTGGTTCTTTTTAACCAACTCTGCACAATAGGAGTATCGGTTAATACTGAAAAACTTATCCATGTTTTCTAAAAAAATTTAAAGTTAAGCTCTCCGAATAGTCTCATATCTCTAATATACAGTTTTCCTTTACTATTGTTTTTTCCTCTTTAATTATTCTCTCATTTTCAGCACAGAACTAACTCCCCCTTTTTCCCCTTTGGGTACGCATTCGTCAGCGAACCGTCCAATACCGTCAGAAAATTATCTCACAGGTACGTTCATAGAGCTGGGTAGTTGGATTGCCATTGTCTCCAGTTCGTGATGTTTCCAATCAAGAACACACATTATTATTGGTAGGTAAAAGCTACGCCTCAGTTAAATCGAAAAAGAAAAAAAAAAAAAATGAATTTTTGTTTTGTACATCGATACGAGATTGTTTCGTCGATATTTATATTTATGCAAGAAATGCTCATTATGATCTATAAGTAGTCTCGCTTCGCTCGCCTAAATTATATTACTTACGATCAATGGCCAATTCTTTTTATCTGATATTACTAGGGAGCAATTTTACACGCGCTCTCCTCCCTCAACATACCCACACCACATAAATCAAAATTAACATAATAGCAGATGTTTGCACTATGGGGAAAGCACGTCCACGCCAATATTTCTGTCAGTGCCTTCCGTCGGAATATATTTACTTACGATGAACGAGTATTCTGAACACCCTACCGAGAACGTAATGCCGGCGCCCACAAGTCTAGCCGTCGACTTTCCGAATCTTTCGATAGCCGTGTTAAGTGTGTTTCATGAGATGCGGCGATAACTCGATGAATTGCACCGAAGTAATCGCTATTTTATATACTTCACTGAACCCTCTTTCTCCTACTAACTCACAGAACCGCATTTGTTCAATCCTTCACTACGATTCTATCATTCACTTTACCCTTAAAGAAAAACGATTCCATATTTTATAATACGATCGAATTCATCTAATTATCGATGAAAATACTATTCATTGTTCACTATCCTCACCGACTGTTTGCGATGCCAGTAAATTACCCCGCGCGTTCTTCGAGTATGTAATAATAATAATAGCCTCCAAATTTTCAGTCCATCTATATGTCTCTGGCCTGTTTTAAATAATGACTAGGGACTTCCAACGCAAAACGATAAAAAAATATTAAGAAAAAAACAAAACAAATATCAGTCGTATTTTAATGGCTTTGTTTGGTACGAAATAGGTTCACATACTTTATGTCATTTAGTTAAGCAGTCTCAATGACGTATTTCAATCTCAATGCACTATCGGTCCTTGCGGCGAGAAAAGTCTATATCTTGTAACGTTTGGTAACCCTGATCCCCGCATTTCTTGAAAGTTGCTTTTGTCGATTGATATTATTCATTAATTCTTCTTTTATAACTAATAATTTTTTGCTGGACCATTAATAATCGATCTTGGCGCTAGTTCAAATAAAATAAGTGTCATGTCCGCAACTCTTATCACGCTCAGAGTTCATATAAAATGTACAATGTTCAACCGCCATCGGTTGTTTCGACTAGTTTTCACGTTCATTTAAAACATTTCACCTACCAATTTTTCTATTATTTTAGTTAATAGCTGACATACAATTAGAGAGTGCTATGAAAGGAAAGTGTTTTTCTCAACACGTTGTATATGCGCTTTTCTTACTCCTAAATTCTAGAATATTTCTTCCATTACGACATGTTTTAAAAACGCATAGAATAGTCGTTTTTTTTTTTGTTTTAAAAATATATGTTACTGCATAAATAGATGTAATAGAAAAAAAAAAAAAAAAAAAAAAAAAAAAATCGTCAATCGATAAATTAAAACAATATTATAAATACCGCACGTAATCTAACGTTTTCAGAAGAGGACAAAAAATTTGCCGTTTTAATTTTGTAATTTCACTTTTATTTTATTTCATTATCTTAAAGCAAGTCGAAACATGTGCGAAATTTACGTGACTTTGGTAACAGAGAGTGTTCATTAATGCCCCAAATCGGTGTCTAGAAATTTGATTAGCATATATGTAGAAATATAATAGGTAAAATCAAACGACCACATTATTATTATTCAGGGTTCGTTTGATATAAGAAATTGAAATTATGAACTGCGTTTTTTTTACACTTGAAGAAACATTGGAACATCATCATTGAACTATAAAGAGAACTTCTGACAGGCAAGAATTATGATTGCATTCCGACAACGCCTGTTCCAAAATGTATATTCAACTTTATTCACCAGAAGTTTATAAATACAACTGCTGGTTCCGAAATCGGATTTCAATAATGCAGTAGTAGTATAAAAACAAACTGCAATGATTGTTTATCAGTGTTTTCATCCACCGTAACTGTAGTCTTAAATGACTTCCAATGGTTTTTTTCTTCCATTATTGGATTGTCTTTTTTTTCTTTCTTTCTTGATGTGGCATATTTGCTTCAGAAGATTATGACAGTTGAAACTGAAACTACAATCCACACAAAAACAAGAATCTTCAAAAATTATAATAGTCAAATTCTGTAACTTAAAAAACTAATTTACTTTTTAACTCCCAAGTGCCTTAAACTTTTTTTTTTTCTTCTCGTAATGAGCAAAAAATAAAAACATAGTTATTTTACAGAAAAAAAGGAAGCAGAGTAAGCACAATACATGCAAACTGAATAAGTTCATCAAAGTGATGAATAAAAATTCGCTATATAATGAAAACTGGGGATATAAGCGTTAAATTTGAATGAAATTTTATAGATATATACAGATATTTTCAATGATTATTCAATTATAATGTTAATTTAGTATTTTATACATTGAAGATTATTATGCCAAAATTTAAACGCGTTTTTCAATTTTTTCAAACTTGTGTGCAGTGTAAAAATTACGATTTCCAGATGAAATTTTGTGTAAACCAACTTATTTCTTTTATCAAAAAAACAAAAAACAAACATGTATTCAGGCTAAAAATTAAATTTTCATCCTTCTAACTTCTCGATATTTTGCAAAACCCTTACATATTTCTTTAGTTAATATCATGTAAAGAATAGGAATGTTTTACTATTATTATTATTCCAAGTACAATCGTGTACACGAAGTCTTGCAAACCGGTTTAACCTCTGTAAAGAACGGTATCTGCTACACTCATGTTCAGCGCTGCCATTTTATTTAAAAAAAAAAAAAATTGTTTATCAAATTTACTACTTAAATAGATATTCGTCATTAAATTACATTAACGTAAAGTAACATAATAAAGTGGATTTGAGATTTCACAAAATAAAAGAAACGTTTTTAGGCAAAGATAATTTTCAGTGCATTTTTTTTTTTAAACCTGTTACGCTGAATACATATTATAGGCCCTGCCTGTAACGTTTCTTTCCTTTTGTAAACTCTTAGGTGCGTAGTTTATAATTTTATTATGTTTTATCTTTATGAGTGGATTTATTTAACTTTGAGCTCGACACAAAACATATAGATATAACAGGGACGTTAAAGACACGGGCGATATGAAAATTGCCAATTTCCCGATTAATATCTTTAATTACTAAATATATAACCCGATACTATAAGCGGAACGGGTCACACTAGTTATAGAGCACATGTAGGGCTGTCTAAATTTATAAAAACAACCAGAAGGAAGGAACCGAACAAAAATAGTACTCTTTCAACTAAAACGAATGTTCTGAGATACTGAAAAACCTAAAGTTAGATCTACAAATTTAATGTAAAAGCGATTAAAAATGGTATTCAAAACCGGTTGTGGAAACACGGACAACGAAATGGTGAATTCAATTAAGCGCTGGGGGGGGGGGGGGGGTCGAAAATTCAACCCATCGACAGCGTAATATAATTAATTATCTAATTAACGCTGCACAGTAATATTGCAATGAATATATAATTAAATAATAATTTGTATATTGCAGCACTCCCGGTGGCCAGGAGAGAATTGAAACCTACATGGCACAAGGATCTGGAAACTTATTATCGAGTTATACAAAATAATTCTTTGCGCCGTGTGTAAATTGCATTCGAAGATGAGGTGATCAGCGTCGGCCACTTTGTCCGAGCCTAGTGGATGTTGGCAATAGAAAGAAGAGATTAAACCCATGTTGTACGAAGAAGCAGGGAGACGGTTTACCCCCAGCCGGAGGCGACATAAGGTAACAATGAACGATCTGGTACTCATCGAAACAGTCGTAATGTGGTTGAACCAAAGAACGTTAGGAATATTGGGTTGAACTCTTTTGTACTGTTGCGCGCAAAATGGATTTGCCCATGAAGCTTCCCAATATTCTTTATAAGCATATCCAATGAGCTCGAATAGGTCTCTGTTTGGAAAGTATGGGACTAAACAAGCATTCATCCATGTATCTTTGGCAGCCATGTCTGCCACTTCGTTACCGTAGATATCCGCATGTCCTGGTATCCAAACAAAATTAACTACTACGCCAGATTCGGAAAGGGACACTACTAGGCTTCTGATTTTATAGAGGTATGGATAGGATTTTGTGTTGAACGGTAAGAGTTTCAAAGCTGATAAACAACTCATAAAATCAGACATGATAATGATATTTTCAGAGAAGATATGCGAATTTAAAAAGGACAAAGCCTTGAAAATGGCAACACATTCGGCACTAAATACAGAGGTAAAACGAGGAAGAGAGAATTTTTTAGTTAAGTTAAGACATGGTATAAAAAAAAGCAGCACCCGCGGAATTCGAAGATTTAGAATCATCAGTAAAAACCGGTTGGAAATTCAGCCAATGGTCTGAAATTATTGCATTGAATACTCTGCTAGCATTGTGCCTATTAACAAACTGAAAAGAATCCAAATCTAAGCGCAAAATTAATAAATTATTAAACATCTAGTCATTTTCCATAAAAAAATACACCAAAGCTCAGAAAGCAGTTCGATATTCAGAGATACGAACTGCAGTTTTAGACGGTTTTCAAAAATGATAAAGTACGTTTACCTCAGTATAGAAAATTATCATTAATAGGCGATGAAAATAGTCATTTACGTTACACAGACAATATAAAAACTTCGAAGTTAATTTGAAATGTGAATAGCAGCGAAAATATGATTCTGTAAAATTATTGGTAAATTTCATAGCTTTGAATTTAATCAAGTTGCTACAGTTCAATGAAAACACACCTATTTACATTATTAATTCCAATTTTTTTTGTTTCTATTTATTCACGTTTAAAATTAAAGAAAAAGAAAAATCGAATTCAGGGCTTCCAGAGCCGGAAAATAGTCCATAAAAGTAACGCAGTGGTAGAAAACCAGTGTATTTACGATTCTAGATATGTTTGTAGTGCATGCGCGTCCATTCCTGCCTAATATGCGTGCCGCTGCAATACCGGTGTACAACAGTGGGTTATTACAAGGCACGATGGAAAATTCTTAATTATCATTGGAAATACAATGCAATCAACAGATTTCGATTACATATACCAGAAATTCAAAAGTACATTTCTTGCATTTTTTATGTTAACTTTAGTTTTCTATCATTGTATTATTCTTATGTCCTGTTAAAAGCATTACACTAAGAGATACCGAAAGACACCGGTAATATAAATAATTTGTAAATATGCACAACAAGCGGCAGATTTCTTAGTATTTCCAACTTATCACAATTAAACGCTGTCAATTTTATCATTTACAAAACCAACATCACAAGTGCACATAACTGCTAGCGCGTATGAATGGTAGAGAAATAACTCTTTAGAATAGAATATGAAATTGACGTCATATTTTACATCAAAACTGTTGCGTGCTGTAAAAGTATCGATTAATGCTTAATGCTTACCTATATAATATTTTTTGCAATTCTGATAAAACTGAGTATGCCGGTTTTAGAAAATAAATTGGTTTGTATACATATTTTTTCAATTTTTATCACATTTTCATCAAAAGACAAATAAAATAGAAGCCTTAATAACTGAAAAGATATTTCAAATCAGAATCAATTGAACTTTTAGATTAATCATCGGCAAAATAACAAAGACAAAAAAAACTGTACATAATAATTTTTAAACTTTAAAAAAAACAGTTCAGATATTAGGATTTTTCATACAATAAAACAGTAAAATTAAAATGAAATATATAGAAGTTTATTGTTATATATATATATATATATATATATTTTTATCCCCCCCCCCGCGCTTATACTAGTCGGGATGTTCATAAATACATCAGTGACCTTTAAAATCAAGAAAGAAAAATTACAAATTAAAATAGTCATATAATAGAAAACTTTCAACCGCAGAAACAAAGAAAAACAATCGTCCACTGAATTTTCTGAATAAAATATTCGGCTATTACCAATTACACTCTGCTCACGGATAATTATTATATTTTCTGAAATAAACGCAAAAATGACATTAATTTATATGTTAATTTGTAAATACAAAAAAAAAAAAGTAATTTTTACGACGCTTATTCTTTATTTTAATGATCGTGTCGAATATTTTTATGGTCGAAATGTAGTTCGAAAATATTTTAAATACCGCCGAAAAAACCTAATAATATTCAGTTTTTTTTTTTTTTTTACATTATTAAAGAACTTTTTGGTAGCAAAGAGAACGTATTCGGTTGATATTCAAAGGCTATCACTCTATTGCAAAATTCGTTTTATTTTTTGAAGAACAAACTAAAGCGGCGAAACTTCTCTTTCCAGACTTAAATCGATGAGAATAGGCGCGAACAGCGATTAAAAAATCTCCTCTGAAATTGTGTATTTTAAGAAGCTACAGAATTCGTTGATACCAACAATTTTTCGGGAAAACTTATTTTAAAAACGAACAACAAAAAACGTTCACCGGCGATAGAGCCGATGGAATAGTGACGCTGCGAAATTCATGTAGAAAATGAGTAAACGTATTTGGATAAAGACAAAACTAGGAAAACCGGCGAACTGCAAAGGCTCATCGCCCTACATTTTCACGCATTCACGCTCCTCCCGCGACCATGCCCTTTATTTAAAGCGAAAGGCCCCTTTCGAACACGTGTCGGCGTTTTTCACGATCATATGACAAGTAGAAATGTGCGCGCAACTAGATACAGGATAACACTGCCCCGGCAGTACTTAAGCCTCTGCTCGCTGATAGGAAAAAAAAGTCAAATTTCATCCTACTTTAGATTTGTTTCATATTTCGGATGAGCTGAATCGATAATCTTAGAAGTAGAATTTCAACTGGAGAAAGAAAAAGAATAGTATTCGTCCGTTGCAAAAGATGTTTCATAGGTTTAACGTTAGGAATTATTAAATTCACTAAAATAAAGACGCTGGAGTGTTACCAATTTTTCTAGATGGTACTGCTTTGCACTGGAGATATTACACAGATATAAGCTAAAGATCTACAGCTCAGTTTAACATACGGCCACAGCAGCTTAAAGTTAATATTATTCATAAATAATTTTCACAAATAAAAAACTGAATTTAGTACCTAAATTACACTTAAATAGAAATGAAATATTACAAAACGAAAATGTAACGTAAAAAATAAAAAAAAAAACAAACTAAAAGACATTACACAACCTTGCTAATTAGATGGTTGCAAGATAGAGAATATATAAAATATATATATATATTGTTCGTTTTTCACTAAATGATTGATTCGCACATAAAAGACACAATGAGGATTTTTTCTTCTATCTTACAATTACCACTACTGGTAAATGTTACACCGCAGCTTAATTTTTTCTGACAATAACTCCACTTCAATATTTTTCTTAAGCACTGATCTTCATACAAATGAAATCTAAAACTAGCAGATAGCAGAACTTTTTTTAACTAAAAAGTAATTAAGTATTTATTTATAACGTAGATCTCGCAGCACGGAATTTCAATTATTTCTGAAATTATTTCCCAATGTACTCGTATATTTAAGTAAAATTGTTTTCTAAATAAGTATTTATTGAATTTAACATATTCCTTCAAAGTACATACATGCGTATCCATACACACGCACACAGTTATATATATATATATTCATAGAAAGCGAAACACAGCGAGTCCTTACGAAAATGGCTATAAAAACGTTTAGAAATATTTTTAAGGGCTTTACTTTCTGCCCAGCTCTATATATTTAGCAGTGCTATTAAATGGATGGTAATGATGTTTTAAATGCGCCACCGAATCAATGAACTAAGTTAGTTACTGTTGTATAATAAATTTTTTAGCTTATCGCGTATTTTACCATTCCATTTAACATATGAAAATAAGACCCAACAAAACTTCGGTCTAACTATAACTGCTGATATCCTAATTTATTATATATGTTGTATTTTCGTAGAAAAATGCAGGCTTTCAGTTTGTTCTACATGTTTGCGTACAAGTACACAGCACCATTCAGGTGTGAGTAAATGAAAAGTTGTTGCATATTTTATAAGTAATGTTTTTCTTCGATAGTGCAAAGAGTTAGAAGGCTACCGGAATAACGGAGCCTGGCGGTGGGTGTAATTTACGTAATTTTGAATTGAGTCTAGTACTTTCAGTAATCGCTGACTGGCAGATGAGTAAACCGAAATTTGGGACAAATAAGATAGCATTGTGAATATTCTAAGACCAAAAGAGTTTTTGCTCATCATTTTGAGGATATCGAGCAGTGGTTAGTACGATTGTTTAAACGCGCATGCTATTGCAAAATCAATTTAGAATCAAGAGATAATCTTAAGAATTTGATGTTCCTTCGACTGTTTTAGAATGAAGTTATTAATTATTAGTTTTACATTTACAGAATACGAATGTTTTCTGGCAAAATTAAAGTCAGTAGTTTTGCGCGCAATTCAAATTTACTGCACGACTGTCGATTATCCAGACATTTCTATAGAAGACTCGCGGAGCGTAGTAGGGAGGTATTGCTTGTGCGGTAATATTTAAATCACCTGTAAAATATCTAGTTATAATCGGTAACGGAATAAAATTAATAGCGGTATTTATTAAAATAAGCGAGCAATACACGTTTAATACGCTGCAACGAGGAACTTCATTACACACGCAACAGACCGATATATATATAGATTAACGACTAAAATTGTCTGTTGTTTTAAGGCGATCAAATTGTTTCAAAAAGTCTACATCAATTTGAGGCAAAAATATGAAGAAACGATTTTATAGATTGTATTATATAAAACTTTATTCATTAGAATATCCATCTGTTGCTCAAAGCATGTTGTTGTAGTACATTATCTAATATAACATTTTTATCCTTCAATTATAAAAATTTGACTAGAAATTAAAGTATATATAATTTTACATTTAACTAACTTGATATTAGATAGAGTTGTTTCACTTTTTGACGAATTCTTACTTCAGCGTTTTCACGCTAATAAAATTCTTACGATTTAGCGCAAACCGAAACATCAATATTTATTAAACATGCTTTGTTGCCATTTCACGCATATTATTTTACAAATCGCATAAATTATGACGATTGTAATTCTTTGTTAACTTTTTTATTGTTTACTAATATTTATAAAATTTGTTTAAAAGACTATTTCGAATGCTGCACGTGTACTATTGTTACAATAAATAATAATAATAATAATAATAAAAACTGTGAACCATAACAAATTAAAATATCAACAATAAATGGTGTTTACTGGAAGATAACTAGCGAACGCGTGCATCTTATAATTGTAGCATAGGCAAAAACGTGTTTCAACCTAACAAAAGAAAAAGAAAAAAGAAATCGTTAAAGAGGGGTAAAATTATTCAAAAATCGCGATAAAAACTAAAGTACACTAAATTATAAAGACACTGAACATTTAATATAAAACAATCGGCGAGCTCAAGTTTATTTCATAGCTGTAATTATAACGAACCGAAATAGACGTTAAGAATTGTATATTCCAGAGATAATGTTTAACATATAGAATACGTTTTATTCTACTGTATTTATATTTTAATTGTAGCAAAATTCGCGTGTTGCGTATCTACTATTTTATTAATAAACGTCTAATCAACTGATCCAAGAATTACTTTCAACAATTACTTTTAATGAACCGTAAATACAGATCAGGAAGTTTAGAACGGGCACGTCTGCAATTACTGTGTAACCAATTCATATATTTGTAAGGAACACACTAGATAATAAGTAGTTATTGGCTAATATTATTGGAAAAGAGAAATTTAAACAAAAATTAAAGATAAGTTATTCAATGAATATTGCAGTAACCCATTTATTATATACGTAATAAATTACTATTATCAGTTTCAGATGCCTCGTTTGTAAAGATTTATCATAGACCAGGAAAAAATTAGTAGCAGTGAAATTCTGAATGGGAATATTTCCATATTTTTTTTCTTTTCTTTATGCCTAATGATGAAAGCTTCAAATACAGCTTCTAAAAATAATCTTGGTGACTACACTGACGAGATACGCAGGGTACGGTTTTGAAAAAGGATAAGAACCATTTTCAATATTATATTTTACTTATGTACCAGAACAAAACTGAACTAATAAATTTTAATAATACTAAAATAATGTTGACCTAATTATAATTAATTAAATACTGCTGGGGTTATTCAACCAGACTCGGTTCAAATACAATTACAAAAACGTTTAATGCTATAACTATGACAATGTGTACTAGGAGAGTGATTAATTAGTAAATTTATATAAAAGAAAGAAAAGTTTTATAAACTGATAAATTCTTTTTGCTTAGACGCTAACAAGAGATCACAAAGTTTGGTTTAAATAATAACTTCAACCACTTTTCAAACAGGAATAATATTCACGTATTAATTTGTGACAGTATTTAATGCACGCGTGTGCGCGTATAATATGCTTTTTACTAACTCACTCGCACATACACACAAAATCCGTAAATATTAAAAATTTTACACAATTCACAAAGTAAAATAAAATGAGCAGACATGAATATGCATACTTCATGGATTGCATAAAATCTTGCACAGTTTATGAATTTATACAACGGTGCTGTACAATTTATGAAATCAATAAATAGTTGTATATTTCGTAACTTGTGTAATTATAATATCCGGCGAATGTTTGAATAACATATAATCTTTCGGTTTTTCCTTCCGTTTCCGTTAAAAAAGAAAAAAATTTAAAATATCTGAAATTTATAAATCCAAAAGTACATAATGATTTAAATGCTACATACAACTAAATTAATAAAGTTTTTTTTTTATCAGTTACGGGCGCTACATGCATTTACATTTATAAATTGAAACAAATAATTGAAAATTATCTTTTACAATGTTAATAGTAATTATTGCATTTTTATTTACAATTTTTGGTTTTTAAAATCGGCCTCTTCATTATTTATTTATTTTTTTTACACTATATAAATGTTATTTTTATTCAATGTTTTGTTTTCTCATCTCTAGGTTTAAATTATTATCTTATCATATTATTATTATTATCGCCACTATGTAAAATTTAAAATGTGAAGTTATTTTCAAAAACAACAAAAAACAAACCAAATACATGAAAGAAACAAACCACAAACAAGAATGAAATAATAAATCAATCAAAGATAATAATCAAAAGTATTAACTGTTCAATGGAACAGAGAAATATATTAACACTAACATTAAATAAATGTATAAGAAGTTAATCGAACATATACGCTAATATACGTGCACTAATGACCACGCCAACTCATTCATACTCATACGTTCATAAACCAACTAACACCCAATACAATACTCGCAGTTTCGAATATATTGTGTGCGCGTAGCCGATAATGTTTCCCATTTTTAAGTCACAAAAATCGTTTATATATATATATATATATATAAGAAATAAATATGGGGGTGTTTTGGAGCACGCCAAAAGGCTGAAAAGAGGTCTCACTGAGTATACCATTTACTGGTACAATATTTTCCATTTGTAAAATATGATTTAAACCATCTGAATACATTACCAAAAAAAAAAACCATAAGTAAACAACTTGTTCAAAAGGATCTCATAATTTATTGTATCAAAGGCCCCTTTCTGATGCTAAAATAAACGACCCTAACACTAAGACCATTTTCTAAGCTTTGAGTTATAAATGTTGCATGATGGTAAAGGGTATCATTAGTTCGTTTTTCTGAAATAAAGAAAAATTGGTTTAAGCTAACAAAAAAAAAAAAAAAAAAAAAAAAAAATTCAAGAAGTTGAGTAGAAGTTTTTTTATATACTTCTCGGAAATGTACGATAATTTCATATATCAGCCTTCCTCCTGGATTTATATACAGGTGAAATGAGATCAAGTTAAAGGGTATTCGGAAAAACATTTTATTGCACGGATTCGTTGAACAAATACGTTAGAGGATCACTGAAAAATTTTAATCCATCTGCATCAAACAAACTCTTGTCAGGTAGGGATAATATATATATATATATATATATATATATATATATATATACACATATTTTTTAAGTTGTTGGAAGCAAAACCGACGAAGCGAAAAAATTATCATTTTGTTCTAACTGTACATATTCTTGATATCTTTTTCAAACGCGTCAAAACTATTAGCTCGATACATATCACGGAAATTTTATTGAAATCTTCATAAGTAATATTAAATTTTAAACGTTTGAAAACCCAAAAGTTAACATTCCCGTGAATTAGTGTATCGAAATAAAAAGGCAGAAAGACAATCACATTGCACGAATTAATACAATCCAAGAAATTTAAATAGTTCCTTGTACGAATGAGCGTTTTTTAAGCAAGTTGGTTAAAAATGCTTTAGTTTTAGGAATTGTATAATTGTTAAACTTCTACACAAATAAGTAAATTTGTGAAAGAAATTACGTCGAAAAAAAAAATATATATATATATATATACATATACATATATTACTCATTAAATACAATAACGTCATAACTCAAAAAACGTTATTTCGCAGAAAACGCAAATTAACATTTACATTTACTATAATTTGAACGGTGTACACTTTCCAGGAGCAATGGTTATTTTGTCGAGTTTCTTATTTACAAATATGGCGATCTAACCTCTAACTGTACTCATAAAATACATTCCAATTATACACATAACTCCAATTCGCTATTCTTTGAGTTATGACGTTATTGTATTTAATGAGCGATATATATATATATATATATATATATATATATATATATATATATATATAAAGATAAAAATACATAAAAAGAATTTTTTAAGAGTATACCATTCGATTAAACACAATTTGACTACACTGACTAACAAAAGTATCTACCTGCGTTTTAGGCCGCACCTAAATATAGTAAGGTTTGATCTGAAAGGGGAAAAAAATGAGTCAACAATAAAATTTACTATCCGTGCTGCAAGCAAAGGAATTTAAGTATCATTGAAAGTTTCATATTGAAAAAGATGACACAGCAGTTTTTTTAATTTGTTCCTCCAAGAGATGAAAGCAAAACTTTGTATTGAAATTCTTTTACTTTTCCGGTAAATTAAAAAATAAATGTAAAGAATCGACCGTGAAAAACACTTGTTAAAAAAAAATTCTGAAATTAAATTCTTCTTTTGAAAAACGTATTATTAACGAACGGAAAATAATCTCGAATGAGATAGTATTTGATAATTTTATCTTTTATTTAAATTATGTTAAATCTGTTGCAATTTTTGTCACTGACTTACTGATTATTTCAAAATTATTCAAACCGCGTTTACAGTATACGGATTATATGTTTTAAATAAACATTGAAACTTTTAGGAAATACTCTAACGGAATATAGAACTTAAATAACATTATATGTTAGATCGTAAATTATTTCACAAACAGAAACCTTTAAAATATCAAGATAAATTATAGAAAGTGCACAATCCAGCGAAGAAATATATATTACGCTAAGTCGTTGCAACCTAAAACATCTTGTAATAAAACTTTTCAGTTATACTGCTTCATTTTAAGCGCCGCATTTATTCATAATACAATAGCATTCTTCATATAGACTATGTACAGAAGTACACTTGAAACTGATTGTAAATGTTTGATTTTTAATCCTTTTCTAAGCGCAATATCTTTTTGAACCTTTCTCATATTATCAACATAATTAAATTAATCAATAAGGCGAGCGGCTATTTGCAAGAGTGACCGCGTTTTGTATGTGTAAAACTTTTTTTTTTTTTTCAGATCTTTTTTCTTTTACTTATTTTATAGGTGTGTGAATATACACGCACACATGCATACATACACATTATAAACACATGCATGACGCACGTGTGGTGTTATATTTTGCGTCCTTGTGCATACTACGTTTTTTTATAGATTTTTCATTATTTATTTATTTATTAATAAATTTTTTATCGTTTATTTTTATTTTTTTCTTCTATTTTTATTAATATTACAGTCACCTATATTCCTCTAATGTGTACATTCTGTAACTGATTTCATACTGTTGAATGCGCTGAATTTTTAAATAAACATGACAGATGCACAGTGGTGTCATTGACATTCACGTGACCACCTTAATGGTTATTTATTTTTAATAAATTCTACTTATAGATCTATAATTTAGGACAGTCCCGATTTGACGATCCGACTGTTCTGATAACTTAGGTATTGTAGGTATGATTTTTACTAACTACAGAATAAATGCTAATGTACATACACGCACAATGTGATGTACATTAAAATTTAAAATAAATCAATAAATTTTGTAAACCTATGAAATACCTATGAGTAGTAGTTGCTTAGTACAATTGTTTGTACCTTTTTAAAATTCTAAATAGAATTAGGCGAGGTAGCCGGCCGAAAAGAAATACTTTGTAATTGATCGTCCGAGTTTGATTACCACACGTTCATTCGTAAAATAATGATAATGAAGAGATCAGAAAGCGTATAAAATACTTAATTAAAAATCGCGTTCGATACATTACATCTTTAATATTAACAGAATCAGACAGTCAACTTTCAATATCGCTTTCTATGATAAATTTTACTTGAAATGCAAATCCGATCGAAGGACTAAATAAACTTGTGTAACAATTATATTCGTATTCTAAATAATCGCTGTCAGTTTAAAAAAAAATAAAACACGTTCATCTTTATCCATTAGTCATGCAAACTATGTGGAAATTACTATTTGAAATCGCTGCATATGTAAGCAAAATAAGGTACCCGGAAATTTGGATGAAAATAATTTATTCGCTATTTTCTATATTAAAAGTTCCTATCTGCGCTGCTGTCGAAATACTAGTATTGCAGAAAGTTATATGAAGGAAAATTAAAAAGACTAAAATAGGTGCATTGATGCTAGTAAATTCATAGGTAATCCGAACAAATCAATAGTAGAAAAGACAAGCGGGATATGTTGAACAAGAAGTGATGCGATAAATGCAGAACAACAGTATCTCTTTTTCAAGTTATTACCGATTTTAAATAGATTTCAAAACATAACACCGTTTCGGTTAAAAAACTTGTTGCAAAATATAAAATATCGGCGAGTTTAACGAATTGAAAGTACGAAAATTTGAATAATTGTGGCAAACATTATTTACTATACCATTCAAAAGGATGTACTGAATTCTATCCGGTTCTCCGGAGACTTGAAAAGAGAGGCTGTTATATCGAAACTGTTAGGAAATTTACAAAAATTAAAGAACGTAATTAGCTCAGATACGCAGGAATGGAAAAAGAACAGGAGAGATCTATTGAACATACGGCGCGAAAGACTACAGATTAAGGAATACAGAAAGAGAGTAAGAACAATAAAAAATCATTCGAATATAATAAGCCAATACCAATTCATCATGTCGAATATGCGATCGATCAGTTGACGTCAGAAACAGTTACGAAATTATACCGATTCCTAAAAATCAAACCGCACTTAACGGAATAGTAAAACTAAAATAAAACAAAATAGAGACAGTTGGGGAAACGATTTGAAAAAATAAACTTGAAAATAAATTTTTGAAATAGAAAAGAGATTATAAACCGACATATATTAATTTTAAATGACACACAAGAAGATATTCGACAGGATAACTGGAATATCATCTTAATCAAAACATCGCGTTAGATACAGAATAATTGATTTCACGGGTAGGGAAGATCATAAAATAGTTTTATGCGAAAGACAAATCAGGAAAAGGACGATGGAACATTGGAAATTTTAACAATTACACTTTAGTAAGTTATATTCACCAATCTACGCGATAAGCATCATAAAAGTAAATTCATAATTACTAAATAATTTCGAAATACTACAAGGGTCCGACCGCATATACTAAACTTAATTCTATCATGAATGTTTCAAAAATGTTGTGCAGGCTCGCGCGTATCTTAAAATATGTTGTCACTGCCATTTTTAAAGCTCTGACGTACTTTCATAAACCAATTGCAACATACATTATTTACACTTATCTTCTTCGTTCTCGATGTACTTTAATTCTTCGATTTCGTGTGCAGCGCATTCATTAGTTTCTTTAATTTTAAAACCGCCATCACATGTGTTAAGGGGCGCAATAAATTCGTCTTCAGCTAAATTACTCACTTGATCGATCCTTATCAGAATTCTATACAACTCTTTCTTTAGTTGAAGGATGAAGAGTAATGTAATTTGGTTTGATTTTTCACAGACTGAATTAACCTCGATTTATAAGCAGAATGAGTCCCACGCCCTTTAACGGAACGTCGATAGTTGCGAAAATTCCCAATGTCCTACAGTAAAAGTTCAGAAACTGGTTATTTTTCTCGGCTTTCTTTTCTTTCGGCGTTTTATTTAGAGCATCTAATCTAAATTTCTGACTAGATAAACAGACCCGAGTCAATTAGGCAAATATCTAACTCGATAGCCCCGAACAGCTTACTATGAATTCTTACTCCCTGAATCAGAACTGCTTTAAAAGGATGTAGTATATATCAACGTAGACTGATGATTCTTGTTTCAACAAAATTTACGCCCATGTTCCTCCGATCTATCGTCTACTTTATCCTTTTAGAAATAATAGTTATAACGACGACGACGGTAATAATAGACGGAGAAAATTCGTTGTAAAAAATTCAAAAGGCAATTACGTCACTTTCATATGTAATTTGTATAGAATAGTCCATTCTTATCTTTTAGCGTTTCAAACAAATCCGTATATGCTTAACTGCGATCAACTTTAAAGCGTAATCGTTCGCGCGATGCAACTGAGCCGACTAGCATAATTTATTTCGTACAGACACGCGATATAAATTATAATCCGGTGAAACGGAAGTTTAATTAAAATTTCAAAATAAATTATTTACACGATTGCCTGTATGTTTATAAATTTTAAATTACGAAGCTCTGTAAGGCTACGGCTGCGATACAAGCGGCGCAAGTAATTTATATATTTACACGAAATTAAATGGCTATGACTTTTCGGTGGCTACGACAGCGGCGCCGCTCACCGCAGAATCCGGACATATGTATATGTTTTACTGCCGCTCAAGCGTCAATTGTTTCGTATAGAATTATTAAATACAATTTGCATTAAAACAACAAAATTATGATAAAAGAAAATTAACCGAAACGGAAACTGAAATGCTAATAACTAGACTAGCAGCGTACAAATATCGCAGAGTTTGATGATTCGCAAAAAGTGAAGTAACAGAACGTGGTGTATTTACCCACACCAGAAATTAATAAAATGTTATCCAGAGTTTATTATTTACCATAGTAATCACGTTATTTAAATTTTTACGTTTAATTTTTATTCGCCGTAGTAATTATTTTATTTAAAATTTTTATAAAAATCATTTTTTTTTTTTATTCGTCCCGTATGCGTTTTTGTACCGCTCGTCGCAACTCAAATTTCCAACTTTCCCGGTAGATTTCCCGAAAATTTTCTTTCACACAAACTTTGTCCCGACAATTACAAACGCAATAAAAAAACAATCAGCCAAATCGGTCGAGCCGTTCTCAAGTGATGATCTTTTATTTTTTTTTAAAAACGATCTGCATGTAGTCGAAGTGATGTATTTTAAGAAAGTCAATAGTTTCACAATACATCAGAGGACGATATAATAGCAAATGAGCACTAAATATTTTGTTATAAACACTGTCATTAATCTGTTAAGTACCATTCTACCACTCGCCGCTTATATCGCACTCGCAGGCTAATACGTGTTTTATTAAATTCGGTTAACTTCACGATGGTTGAAAAATAATTTTGAAAATTTTACTTTTACTAATTAAATTCAATCGATTTAAGCCGGTGCCACTATAAGTGCGTTAATCAGTACTACACTGATGGCTGCAAAAATTAAAATTTCTGTCGCGCGAAGAAATTACAAACAACGGAAATACATCTCAATTTCGGCGGAAAATATTTTTAACGAGAATAACCGCTTTTCGAAAATTACTTTATTAGCAAAAGGTAACGTAACAAAATTAAAAATATAAATACAAAAAACAACATACATACATATATAATAATAAGCGGACTAGTCGAAGTCAGATAATTGAACTAATTTTTAACGTTATTATTAAAATGTAAATAAATGTGCACAATTTTTTACATTCTGTTGTAACGATTCATGTTACAAATATTCACCCGATGATTCCGAAGTTACAAAAACAGAAGCGAAAGTACCTAATTACGTAAATACTGGGGGGGGGGGGGTCCTTGAAGGTTATTATTGGCTATGATTATCGATATTAAAAGATAATTATATTTTATCGATAAAAAAAAACAATAGACAATTTTTGTAAATTAATTATAATATTATTTCGAGTTCATCTTAAAAATGAATCGTTCTCCGAGTTTTGTATATGAAATGCGATATTTTTATTTCAAGCGAATTCTAACACATAATATTATTTTAGTTCGTAATTATTTTATTATTTTCAATATATTTTTAATTCGTCCGTGTATGTTCCTGAAGTGATTCAGTTTTATGAGAGAAAATTTATACTGAACAAACCCGAATGGTACTTCTGAATATATGTTACAAAGCTACGCGATTACATGCGGACACAGCAGAACATCGCAGAATTACTTCCGATACAACAGAAAAATCCTAAAATCCTAAAATTGTATAGAAACCACAAAACGATCTTTTATTTAAAACGGTTAATTTTCCAAAATTTTCTTTGGTTATTTTTATTTTTTATTACCGTCGAATTATTATAAAATACGATTATTTTCAGTATCACTAAGAATCCGTTTCAAAATTTACGCGTTTCGTAATTTTTATTATTCCGATCAAAAATACGGATGCGGAAACATATCGAGATATATTTTAAGTAAAAACAAATATGAAAAAATTTTAATTTTCTATCTCTATTTGTGGCAGCATAAATAGTGAATTATTAACAATTTAAATTCGCAGAATTTCAGTTCTACTCTTTTAACAGTTTTAGAACACGTTAGGGGATGATATTATACTGCATTTTTTAGTTTAAGTTTATTTTATATTATTGTTTTTTTAATGTTTAATAAATTCGCACGATCAACACTTGTTACCGGCCAGGAAATATGTACGACTATTAGCTACTCAGTAAGGGGAACGTCACTATCGGTTTTAACAGATCAAGAGCTCCGGATACGGCGGTAACGAATGAGGCTTCATAATGGAGATAAACTGTGTTCACATTTATATTCTGGAATGATAAACATAGCACCATAAAGGATGTGGTTATTAACCGATACGCACGTTACTTTATTTATTCAAATGGAAAGGTTATAAACACACATAAACACCACGCGCATATGTCTACATATATATATATATATATATATATATATATATATATATATATATATATATACACGCCCATATACATGCATACATACATACATGTACATATATAGATAAATAAATATATGGATATATGTACACACCCAACACTATTAATATACATATATCGTCGGTTATAACACCACTGGCAGGCAGACGCTCACTTAAAATTAAGATCAACCAAACTTGAAAAATAATAATAATAACGCGGCGGAAAAACTAAAAATATCCGTCAAACTGTTTTCAGGGAAAAATATAAGCAACTGAACAAACAATCGGTCATATTTGTGTACTTTCCATTTATACCGATAATTATACAAAATTAAAATAGCATCTAGAATTATTATAAATTAAATTCTTTGCAGAAAATGAAAGAAGAAATAAAACGTATATTTTCGAAATAAAAGTCAAAAATACAATTCAATACTTTACCATATGGTATTTACGAAATATGTGTACCAACTTTCTTCTTATCACATAACAAATATTACGTTAATTATTCAACGACAGAAATTAATAACGGACTATGGAGGGGTATTCAAAGTTTAAACAAACATACTGATGGAATGAAAAGCTTGTCCTGTATAAATTACAAACAATAAGACAGCGAATACTAATATTAAAAGTGAAATTAGGCTTATAATCTATTTCACGCCTAGTTGTTGATTTAAAAGAAAATTACATAAAAATATAACATGATGAACGTTATAATAAATGGAATAATCACATAACTAATTAATAATACGAATTTAGCAGTATAACAAATAATATGACTTGCAAGATGTTATGCTTAAGACGTCCATGTTTATATTTAATGTACATAAACCTTAGTGGTTTACATCCTCTAAAGAGTTAATTAGTTCATTTGTATGGTTTACACAGTTATAATTGCTATATATATATATATATATATATATATATATATATATATATATATATATATATATTCTTCAATACGAGGTAAGCTTAAAAATTCGTGTACATCTTGGACCTTAGCAAAACGAGGATACATCAAGTATACTCTTTAAGCACCGGTTCTGGATTAGTGTAAGTTGTTTCAATTAACTAGTTTAGATGGACAGCCCCATCCGGGGATGTTAGAACAGAGCGAACAAAGCATTTATGTAAAATGAGTCTGTTATGATAGTTTAAATAGGATTTATGACTAAACATGGGATGGACGGTGCAGATTGCTCGGTTGAATTTTACGCTAGTACGATGATATATTTTGTAAAATACGACCGTCCAGTATATTACTATACAAAAGTAACGAACCTCATTAGACCAGGCAGTATCGTTGTCAATAATTTTGATATTCTTTGGAAATTGCGATAGTCTACGTTTCAATAAAACGATTCAGTTTTTCCAAGATTTATTGATATATTTTTCATTTAGCAAAATATCGAATAGTTTTTTATTCATTGCAGATTGCAATTTGTCACTAATCGTATGGGGCCTGAACGAACTTACTCGTATAATGCAGTATCATCTGCAGGTATCACATAGAAATGTTGCAAATAAGCACGGACTCAGTATACTTTCCTGAGGTATACCAGTCAGACGAGTTTTAGGGACGGGACAACGTTGTTGATGTGAATATTGAAACATTCTATTTCTTAGATAGTTTTCGGTAATTTCAATTAAATAGGCGGGAAAATGATTTAAAATACCATTGGTACCAGCCGTATCAAACACTTTGGACTACGTCTAATATCGTATCAACGTGTTTGTTAATGTTGAAGCTAAGGGTAATAAACTCGCCAATTCTAGCAATTTGATGTTGATAACCGAATTGAGCCAAAATGTTACGATTTCGCAGTGACTAGCAAGACGTACATAATCTTTTCGGTCATTTTACTTCCATTGCTCGGTAGACTAATGGGTCGAATACTTTTTACGTTTTATGAATCCTTAACTAGGTTGGGAAGTGCGATAATTTTAGCCATTTTCGATACATATGGATAGTAATCAGATCGATGCCACATCTCTGACAACCGATACAGTCACCTGCACTCGACAGCAAAAATGCGCTTCAACAAAGCACCCCGGTAGAAAAATAAAATAATAAAAAAAGATAAACAAGTAAATATTTTCACCATTCTCGGTGGAATGAAGAAAGTAATTAAATTTAATGGAGAGCCCTTAATGCAAAATTACGTAGAATATAGGAAATAAGACGGAAAAATAAAAAAAAAGCATATAAAAAAAAAATATAAAAAAACTGGATGAGACAGACACTGCGTCAATATCGGACCGAAATTACATATTAAGGAGATAAATGAATTCTTTAAAAATCCTAGAGCTCAAATTCAGATATGTACAAATCGTAATAACTGATGAATTTGTAACACAGTTCGAAGGCCCGATGGAACGCCTACCGTGACATTTGAGAGACTAACGAACATGTAGGAGGTTTTCTCAATAAAAAAATTAATTTATATGAGTTTAATAACAGTATTAATCGTAATGAAAATACTAGCGTCGAAGTAGGTGACATACGCTATGGAGCGATAAGAGATCTCTACTATCAAAAGCTAGAGAATTATTTATAAAATTCTTTAATTTGACTTTAAAACCCGATTTCTCCCCCTAAAAATGGAAAGAACATTAATTTGTGTGCCTAATTCTAAAGTCTGGAAAAGATCCTGAGATATATGCATCATACAGACCAATAATCTTATATTGCATCGAAAAAACGTTAGAAAATATCATTAAAGAAAGAATAATATAATGGCTTTTTAAAAATAATAAATTTCCACAAATACATATTGGTTTTCAAAAATGAAAGAAACGATAACTACTTTTACTCTTGATATTCATACTGTACTTACTGAGTAATGGACTATAATTTCGGCATACGAAACGTCAATTTAATACAGTTAATATAACAGTTTAAAAAAAAAAAAACGAAAAAAACAAACAAGAAACAGTAATTTTACAGAATATAATACGACGAGAATGTAACTACTATAACAATCGGAAGACCACAGCTCGGTACAACAATAAACTATATAGACGTACTCCAGAAAAGGTATTCCTAAGGGTAGTGTATTAAAAGTCCGATACCGTTTACTATATACACACAAGAGTTAAAGAAAATACACAGAATACATATACTCGTCGGTTAGTACAGCATGCAGACGATACAGTGATCTACGCCTCCGCAGTCCTACTTGATGCTGCTATTAAAAAAATACAAAAAACCTTAACTAAATTACAAAATACATTTGGGAAACTTAATTTAGAAATAAATATTAAAAAAAACTCAAGGAATGATATTTAATAGAGGAAGATATACACGATCTCTTTTCAATTGAAATCAATAAACCTATTGAATTCAAAGGTACATGTAAATTGTTGGGTGTGGTTTTTGATACAAAATCGGACTGGACGAAGGAAATTAAATATACAACAGCGAAATGGAAAGAGGTTTAAACGTACTTCGAGCAATATCACAAAGTAAGGAGCACCCCGACATCGGAAATATTAATGTATAAATCAATAACAAGGATACAAACGGATTAATTGCTTCTTTTATAAATCTCAATAAAAACAAAATTAAAAAACTAGAAATAATGCAAGGCATTGCGAATATGTTAAAGAACGATAAAAACCGCTCCTAAATCATTATATGTTAGCAGAAGTCGTGGAACCACCGATAACATTAAGAACACAATGTGTAGCAGATAAGTTTGTCATCAAATTAATGAGACAGAGATTTCATCCCGCAATCAAACAATAAAAACGTTATATAGACGAGTAATAAATATTGGAATAAAACATCGACCGTAACTTTTAATAGGCACTTCTCGAAAATCTAGACATTTAAAAATAGTCTCCAATATAAGGGCACCCCAATATACTCTTTGCAATGGTAGCAGATCTGGATCTCTTTAAATATTGAGATTAATGAAAATTTAGTTCAAGTGATAAATGTTGAAGCCATTAATGTCCGGGTTCAATGAAATAATAAATAATAATTTTCAGAATTATGAGTTGATATTTACGGACGGATCGTTAGATAAAATAAAGAAACGTTACGCTGCGGTTTATTATTATGCAAATAGAGACATTTCGCAGGTTGTCCACTTGGAACATGCAGGTTCGTCCTGTACCGTTGACAGTTATGGCCATTATTAAGGCACCGGAGAATTTAAAGAGTAGTATAATTAGAATGATGCACAATTTTATCAGACTCCCACTGAAAAATATATATTCAAATAAAATAGATGATACGGAGTGGAATATGAGCAGATTGAGAAATCAGAAAAACGTGGTAGTATTTAAATAGATTCCGGCATATGTGGGAATTTTCGGGAATGAGACGGCAGATCAGGTAGCAAAAACAGGACGAGGTGATAAATATAATAGAAAGTTAAACTGGGAGGAATATCTGATCAAAGAAAAAATATGAGAAAACTGGAGTAGAAAATACAAAAAGACATCTGTGAAACAAAGGGAAAAAACTTACTACATTATTAAAAAATTCGTAGAAAGAGATCCGTGGTATATTGATAATGTAGAGATGGATTATACAAGAAAGATTTCCAGAGTAATAATGGGGCATATCATTGTACTTCAGCTCATTTAACCGGGATGAAAATAATTAACAGCAGTGTAGATACCGAAATCGGTGTGGCAGTGCTAAAATACGAAAAAGAAAAAAGAAAAAAGAAAAAAAAAAATACCCGTAAACAAATTATTATCTAGTTTTTATACTGCCGATATCTATAATACAACTGGTAAATTTTCCCTTAACAATAGAATGTAAGTATTTTTATGAATTTATAAAGATAAATAAAATAGATATATAAAAAGATAGAAAAACGAAAGAAATAGGTTCGCTTAAACATTAACCAAAAAGCGAAAGTCAGGTCAATGAAAAAAAAATTAATAATAATGAAAAACTTGTGAAACATCAGTTATAATTAATAACGATAAACGAATTCGACACTAAATGCAATGGAGAGAAAAGCCCCATTCACAAATGTAAAACATATTACGATTACTACCAGTAACCGTTATGCAATAAAACGGCTCGATATGAGTTTAAAAGAAAAAAACAATAATAATGCACTTTCGATCGTGTAATTAAATAAGTGTCGCTTCGATTTATTTAAATCGTGAGAAATTTATCAATTTTGAGATAACACAGGCGCGTGTATAAGGTTAACGGGCTCCAGTGTCCTCGACGAACTAGTTTATTAATAAATTAGTTAAGAACTTTGTAATCACAGCGGTAAACGTCGACGGTGAAACGGGCCCGTATAACGTGACGTTCTATTGGCCATCGTAAACACAGAGTAGCTCTACATTGGTCAATGACCTTATCGCTGTGACGACACTGTAAAGTGCAGTGTGTTCCTTTCAACGGCACAAGTACAATACACACCATCGATACTTCCTTTCCGCGGAACGAATTTATTTCCCCATTTTACACGTACAATTAACGTGGGTAATAATATTAGCGAAAAGAAGAAACCTTATGAATTATAAATTATTCCTCAAAGCGTTGAACCTTGATAAAAATTCGTATTTCATTTACGTCACAACATGATATTTAAAATTTGTTTGAGCATAAAACGAGGAATCAACAAATGATGCGATTCTTTGTGGAAATTTCGTGCTTATTTATGATGCAGAAAAAAAAAAAAAAAGCTATCTATCGTGGTTAGAAGTGTTCATCAGGAAGTAGGTATTTTCCATATTTTGTTCGTAGCTTGAAACATTTTTGAATATTCGAATATTCAATTTCACAAGTTGGCAACAGAAAATTATTCCGTAAAAAAAGTTACCCATAGATTTCCCTTTACGGTCGCTATCGCCACTTTCATTAATTTATCGTTGTGAAAAGAGAAGAAAATACAGAAAAAGTAAAAGATATCTTTAGGAGAAATAACGACGGAAAATTAACTCGCGCAGTATTCATTTTGATGTTGTAAAGATTTGTATTATCATACGGTGAAACTTCTAAAAATTGACAGCTAATTAACGGCTGAAATCTTCCATCCCCGTTTTTCTTGTTGATTAATGTGAAATATATTTAAAAGGATGCGTCGACGTGAAGTTTTTTGATAATTTTTTATAAATTTACACTTACATTGTGGACGGATGAAATTGTAAATACATAAACATCAGAAAGTACCAGAGACGTTACCGTAATATGCAGCCAGTTTAGTATCCATATCAGAGCCTGAACGAAGATAGAAGGAGATGTATGGAAGAAGTTTCAGCTGTTGAATAATAACTCAAAATAGGCATCAATACGGCTAGAGCATGAATACAGGGGAGTAGAAACCAGTTTCCGTCGGAAGATTGAGGAAAACCAGCGTCGTCAAGGCGGCTTATTCTTAAACGTCAAATTACAATAAACGGTGTAGGAGGGGTAAAGGCAGACGGTAACGAAGAAGGTATGTGCGGCCAATCCGAACAACGGTAATAAAAAAAAAAGTTCTTAGAACAGGGAGTTGAGCGATAATAATCGTTTAAACTCTCAAAAGATGATGCGCGCATGGTGGCGTTGAAACGGATGGGAGCAGTCAGCGAAGAAAATAAGCATTTCTCGGAAACGGAGTGTGAAATTAATCCGGGGAAACGAGCAATCGCGTGAAACAGAAACGTCCAATTTCAGACGATCCTCGAGGATATTCTCCATCTTAATAATCCGGAGTATGAAACACGGTAATGACGCCGAAATTTTAAAATGTAAAGTCGCGTAAACAATAGAATACGTACGTACGATGTCGCGTTAGTACATTAAAAAACGAATAATTTGCGATGAAAAGCATCTATTGCCGCGATGGCTCTATATATTCTGTAGCTATTACAGTCAAAAATACACAATCATTGCGTTTTATCGGCAGGGACGAAATTAATACTTTATTAAAATAAATGATTTTGTCTATTAAAAACACATTGCCAATTGTGACCAAATGGACAATAATTGGTCAAAAGAAGAAAAAAAAATCAATAAGCTTTAGAACGATTCTTTTTATTTTTTTTTTTTTTATATACGTATTATATACTTTACAGAAAATATAAATATATAACAAAATGCATTTAGTACTCTATAAAAAACTGTTTCGATTATCGCTAGACTTGATTCGGAATGCTGCTTAACACCATTTTTGATAACACAATGATCGGATGTTCTTTTTGTTTATTTATTTTTTTTAAATAACATCATGAACACACGTATTAAACAAGGTCTAGCGACAAATAGTTCCCACAGCGGAGAAATTAGTATATTTTATTATTACTGCCTGAGATATAATGTTGGTTCGAATCTATCTTAATATTTAATTGAATGCTTTATGTGCAAAAAACTGTGAGAACATCTGGTGTATCCTAACATTGCAACGACAATTTCACTTCGATAAATAAAAAATATTTGTTTTTCATTGATCTTTATAATTTTAACGTGATCCTATAGGAAATTAATTAATTTTAATTGCAATAATTTAAACAAGAAGTAACAGTGAACGCAATCAATTACAGATAACACGCACTAACGAAGAAAAATTAAAAAAATTTGGGTGCGGCTGTGCTGGGGCACAGGGTCGTTGATTTAACGTGAAACACCTATATCGGTTTACGTATTAATATACATAAATATATAGATATATATAAATATATGCGGTGAAAAATGATAGTTGTTGCGTTGCGCAATTTCGTTTCACGAGCGATTTTCACGACGTTTTACGTAAAAAAAAAAAAAAAAAATTGCGCGCCCCATTACAAATTCAACGTCGATTACACGAAGCAGTCCGAAAAAAAAAAAAAAAAACCGCTCGGACTTGAAACGATTCATGATTTTTGTACAATGGTAATACACACCTTTTTGCATATCACATTACTTGTTCGTGAATTTTCAGCCACAAAATTAACCCTGCAATGATGCTCCAGCCACCATATTTACCAGATACAAAGAGAACTTTAATAGATCGTCGTTTTTTAAGCATAATAAGATTAAGAGTGCATTGTTAAAATCTCAAAAACTGAATTCCCGAAATATCTTAAAGATTGAAAAAAGCGATAAATGCGTAATACCTAATGAAGAATATTCTTAAGGGGAAAACACTGATACGGGCGAATAAATAATTTTTTTCTATAAAATGAGAAGTCCCGTTATTGTTTGAACAAATCATTAAAAGATTATACATCATCCAATTATATATCCAATTATATAAAACAATTACAGTAAAACATGTACCACACATGATATATTGCGTAAAATATGAAATGATTCACGTTTCATATAAATAAATAATAATAATAATATAACCTTTAAAATTGTGCAAGATAGTATTACTAAATATAGTAGAATAATAAATTATCCATTTAACCTAGATTAAAGTCATAATCGTTTGTTACAGTAAACTGTAATAATGTACGTGCCCTATTTCCTTTGCACGGAATAAAAAGAATGGAAAACTATACACTAAATTAGTATATATTAAAATCAAACCAAATTATTTAATATTAACTAAAACTAGAAATAAATGGAAGCGGGAGCTAGGAAATAACTTTTTTGTAATAAGAAAACATTCTGACTGACAATTTAATAAATTCCTTTCTTACCATGTCAAAGGATTAATCGGTTTTATTTCAGTTTATATCCATCCGTTTTTACACACACGCACAGTCAAACATTAGACAACAGTCTAGCAAACATAAAATTCCCGATTCTTTCACAGATTTTCCTCGAATATGTGCGTTTACATTTACATTCATACACATGATTACATTATTATGTACCAATGAAAAAAATGAAGAACTAGAATACAAGATAGAATTTTAAACAGGAAGTTTAGAACACTATCGTAGTTTTGTAGTTTATTTGCTACAAAATCAAAAAAAAAAAAAAAAAAAAAAAAAAACAAAAAAAACACTACAATCATTTAGTAAAAGTATTTAAATGGTAACACTTCTTACTTCTAAAGTTCATAAACCCTGTCTGTTTCGCATATATGTGGAAATGTTAAAAACTAAAAAATTTCAAAAGATGTTAAAAAGCTTTCAAAGGCTTAAGAGCTATAAAAATGATTAAATCATATAGAACAATCAGTGTTATTTGTCGGCCATAGTTATAGCTGGTATGAAACCAATCGAATATGAAATACAAAAACATATAAGCTCGGTCGCAATTAAAAATAATATTAATATAGAGCATCCGTTCAATAACGTAATATATAAGACGCCATTTTTTAAATATGAAAATAAACTAATTAAATTAAAATAAATGAATAAATTTATGGATAAATTTTATATAAATAAATTTCAAGAAATATGGAATAATTTCATAATCGAATAACGTATCAATTTTTCCTCCCAAGTATAATAGATAGATTTAAAAATAATCAATATACGCCGAATTTTTTTAATGTTCAATTTATAACAGGGCACGGTCTATCTTAAAGGTAGATTTATATAAATTTAAGATATCTGAGTCTGACAACTGTGTAATATGTAATTTTAGAGATGATGTTTTTCATATCCTACAAGGATGCAATAATAATAATAATAATAATATACTCTGTAATTATGATATTTAAATTAACTCGTACAAAATTATTTTAATGAATTTAACAAATTTGCAACTGAAGAAATAAAATTCCGGAAAAATCATGTACATTTATATTAAGTAAGTAGTAAAAATATATGTAGATATTTTTAAAAAAAACTGTAAAATGGTAATTAATATAATACCAAATACTTAATTGGATGGGTTATATTAATACCGCTATTATAATAAATCAATATTTTTAGTAAATAAATGTACCCTACCCGAAGTTTCGGGAACGGGGGGAGCCTGTTTCACATAAAGACATTCTTTTAAAAAATAAATTTATTATTCATTACATTTCTGCACTAGCATGTAGCATTTGTCCAGCATATCATCAACCGGACGCTAATATCATTTTGTTTAATAACGTTGAACGAGCGAACAACTACTGTTCGTAAAAGCAAAGCTGTTCCATATGTTCCAACGTTCGCTCGCAGTTGAATTATTTATACACTTTCCAACTAAATGTATAAACCGTTTTTGTGCTGCAATACAACTCTAGTCGGTTGGACGTATCGGTATAAAGAATATGTACCGAAATGAGAGATAGCGAGAAAGACGCGCCCCGTACAACCAGCGTTTTTTTTGTTAACTGTCGAGAAGTTCCCTCGTATTAAAAGAGAGCAATGAACTTTGTTTATACATTTAATTTGCACCTATTAACATCGTTCGGTAGATTTATTTGAAAGCGGCACCTGCGGAAAATCAATTGCGAGAAAGAGACGTTTTGAAACTCGCGCAAAATTACGAGTTAATATCGAGAAAATTTATTTCGCATAATTTTAGTGCACGATGAAATAAATATGTTTATAAACCACTACTTTCGATTCTATTTGATCAAATTCATATCGGCATGTCCTAATGATTTCGATCGAATGGAAATCGAAGGTTCCAACAACATTCGTCGGCTTTTTTCTTTTCCCGGGGGTTACCTGCTGAGAAGGAACAAAGAAGGCCTTTTTTTATTCAAAAACATGAGCTCATTAGAGTTTTATATTACTATAATACCCCATTAATGAATAACTATTTTAAAGATTTTTAATGTAAAGCGCAAAAACACGTTGAAAAGATAAATTTCACTACAATTCCTAAACAGATCAACGTATTTGATTTCCTTTTTTTTTTATTTAAATTTATAACGCTAGTCTTTCTCTAGTTAATTTTCTATCTATTATTAGTAACTAATAATACATGGAATACCAGCAAAATTAATTTTAATTTCGTAGCCAAAATGTTAAATACGTTTTTATAAATTGATTTATAAAACCGCATAGCGTAGCGGTATTAATGATAATAATAATAAAGGTTTGGTCGGACTGCTTTGAATACCATTTTATAATAATCATAACACAAAATATTGTATCAATCGTTCCTGTTACAAACAGAACCACAAGTTGTTGCCTTACGTCACTAATTACGCTGTTTTGTAAATTCGAACGATTATGATCTCACTTATTTGAACAACTTTTTCATGTATTTCATTAATTCCGTTGAATGTTTTATTCCATTTTATCGTTCGGTAACTTTATTATTATTATTATTATTATTATTATTATTATTATTATTATTATTATTATTATTATTATTATTATTATTATTAATAATGAAATATAGCGGAAAGTCAAAAATGTACACATAACCTAAACAACTTTAAAACAGATTAAATTTTTTCTAAACATCGCATTCCAGGTATTTAAAATTTTTTAAGAAAAATACGAAAAACGGCATTCATAATTTTTTTTTACACGACATAAATATATTATATTACTTGAATAATATACCGAATTTACTTCTTGTTTTTTATTTAACGGTATATGAAACGTATATAAATTAAATGATCGAGAAAACAAAAATGATATTACATTACACCGATACCAATGATGTCACGCGCAGATAATGAAATTGCATAATTTACGAAATCAGCAAAAAATTGTTGAATTCTGTAACAAAACTCATGAAAATAACATGATAGGTTTTTCTTATTTCACGTTCACACGCAGAAAATTTTCAAATTAAGAAATTTTTACAACGAAAAAATATTTCTCGGAGCGGAATTTATGAAATATGTATAATGGTTTTTGTTAATTTTCAATGTGCCATACGGTTCAAGTAGCTTTTATAATTTCGTTCACTTACACGCTTATTAATTTTATTTGTTATCTACTAGTAATTCTATGTTTTAAGTCGTGTTAAACATTTGGATTTCTTTAATCGTGTGAACTATATAGAAAACATGAAATAAGTAAAAACCATTATGCACATTTCCCGAAACTGTTTAAAATTCTGCACGCTTCACGAATTGTACACTGCTGTTATATAATTTATGAAATGTGTAATTTTTCGCCAATTTCGTGGATAATTGTGTAATTTCATTATCTACGCTTACCAATAATACTGTTAATTTCTTTTTCTTCATCTTTTTTTTTTTTTTTTTTAAATATTAATAATAATGACCTTAGTAATGACACTAGAGGTTTTATTTGAAACGGGAAGGACAACACGCGTATGTCTTTTGCATCTTTCCGCTCGTTAATGATTTAAGGAATGTCACGCGCGCAAATATATTGATATATTATAACATTGTGTACCTACCGGCACCCGCTCAGAATTTCAAGGACCAGGACGCATCTACAGGTGGTAGACAGTAGAACGGTCTCCAGATATGGAGTTTAATAAGGATTTGCGAATCGGGAGTGGCAATGTTGTTAGACACGGCAGGGAAACCTTGAGAAAGTTTAAAAAGTGCAACACAAACTTTATGGCAATATTGTGACAGGTGAATCAGAGTTACACCATAAGCTCTTGGCAGCTGGCTTATCGGTACTAACTGAAGACGAAAATCAAGATTGGTGTAGCTTTAAAAAGACAAAGGAAGGCGGAATCCATAACAACGTTGCTGCTCCAGCAGTGTACAAGGCAACAAGAAGAAACCAGCACATTTTATTTTCTAAGAAAAAAACACGCAGCGAAGTAATAAAACATGTAATAAACTGTGTGATCCGACTAGTAACCGACGCAAGATAGATTTTGGGCCTCTTGTGTGGAATATGTGATCGGGCTTATGGATGTGTGAAAGTAGGCAACAAAAGCGAAGTGAATTACTGGAGAAATCCAACAACGGCAAGAAGACAGGAAAGAAAAGTCAGAATTGGTGCATGGAAAGTAAAAACCCTTTTCTTAAAACAAATTAGAACTTAAATTGTTCATGAATGGTGCGAAGATTAGATATCCTTGGTATATATGAAACAAAATGGAAAAGAAATGGAGGCTTCAGCCCGAAAGACTACAAAATCATACAAAGTAGCAAGCAAAGAAAAATCTCAGAATGAAGGAGTAGCATTAATACTAAGAACAATGGAAAGAAATCATCATAAACACATATCATGTAAATAGTAGATTACTTATGGTTAAAAAAAAAATGGAATTAGCCCCGGGGGACACAGAGCAGAAGTGAAACTTCAAAGGTGTTCTCCCCAACTTCGATTTAAAGTTATAGTATTATTACCAAGCTTACTAAGAGTAAGAACCAAATGGGGCGATCTGTGATTCTTATAAACACATATCTGTAAAGTTTCACTTGAAGAAAAACAAAAACAAATAAACAATTAATGTATTTGTTTTATTAATGTTTTCATTGATTGTTGGATTCTATAAAAGATACAATAGGCTTATAGTAATTAAAATAAGAAATATAAGTTTTCTGATGTAATTTTATCAATATATCTAAAAAATACTGCATCAATGATAGTTCCGTACTTTGTTGTTGATTCATGTGGATTATTATTAATATAAAGAAATTCTATTAAAGGGAAAGAATCGCCTGATGCAAAACTGATTTTGAAGTCTTCAGCCAATATTACTGGAAATGTATGTAAATTTTCTTTTAATAACCTTGAACCATCGGCAGTGAAAGGTAGTAATCTTCTATGTACAAATTTAATTATATCGTGCACCCTTTCATTTAAATATAAATGGCGATAATAATTATTTCTTTTCCATCTTCCGTCTTACATTAAAAAGTACATACATTTCCAACTGTTCAGAGGAACTAGCCGTTTATTGGGTGCTTTTTGAATGAATTTTTGTTTTCCGTGGAGACTTATCATCCATTTTTTCGTCACTTGATGACATTTTTAAAATGTAATAAATAAGGCACCGTATAAACGTGGACACTTATAATTTCGTGCAACTATTACATACGAAAGAGGAGCGAATTTATCTTTCTTAACATAATCTGCCGTTTGTAACGAGTAAGAAAGAGAGCACGCTACAAATTTTAATTCAATATATTCCTGGCTACATGTCTATTACGAATTTTTAGATGTACATATTAAGAACTAGAAGTTATTCATAACGTACGCTCGCTCGCTCGTTTTTCGTGTTAACTCCTGATATAGTTTTTTATTTATATATAAGGTGCGCCTAAAAAAGTTGCACTCCAATAAAAATAATACCCCGGTAAATTTAATAGTAGAAAACATGTATAATCAAATTGAAGAAATTATGGTCTCATGCGAGAAAAAGATGATATAATAAGGGAAGACTTGAATGCATAATGAGAGTGTGGATTTTATAGTATAGTAATATATAAGTTAATACTTTTTATGCTGTAACTATTGTACAAATAAATGATATAATTATACTGGGAACCCACAGACGGGCTAGTGCCTTGTGGGACCCGCAAATTATTTAAAAAAAAAAAAAAAAAAAAAACTGCGGAAGCAAACAATAGTAAAATTACGGGAAAATTTAGTTTACAAATCCAAGAGAAGTATTTATAGATTTTTGTGAACAATACGAATTAGTCATAACGAATACATGTTTTGAAGTACATAAACGTAGAGGTGTTACATATAGAAATAACTGGAGACCGCAGTAGATATCAGGTAGATTACATAAAACCTAGATACAAAAACCAATCATGCATATCAGGCTTTGACACTGATAGTGACAGTAACGTAGTCATAGCAAAATATAATATAAAATTAAAAAATATACAAAGAACAAAACAAAATAAATGGTTTCTAAAGAAACTACAGAAGTCAGAAATAAAACAAAAATTATCTACAGAAACAGAAACATACAAAAACATAAACATATGGGAAGATACAAAGAGTAAATTAATCAGTGCTGCTTAGAGGGCGATTGGTTAACGAAGAACTCTAATGGTTAAAGGAAAAAAATGAAAAAAAATTGCGAACAAAATAAAAGAATAAAAATATTACAACACGCGAATGTAGAATATAAAAAGAAAACCGGACTTAATTTAAAACAAAGACAAAAAACAATGTAATAACAGATAAAAATGGCAAGATAAGTGGAAAAAATATATATAAGTTCTACATAAGAATAATAATATAGAAAATACAGAACAATACGTGTAACATGAAAAAACAATAATTTAATACATAAAAAGACATCTGTGAAACAGAATTGGAATTATCTGTAGAAAACTTAAAAGACAAAAAGGCAATAGACCGATAAAGATTTTAGGTCATTTTGGAAGTCAAACAAAAGATAAATTGTTCCAAATTATAAGAGAATTTACGAATTAGGTGAAATTCTAGAAAATTTCTTAAAAACAAGATTATTAGAATACCAAAAAGAAAAATAATGCGAGTAATTGTTTTAATTATCAAACATTATCGTTGCCATCATATGAATCTAAAATATGATTAAAAAATGTTAAAAATCAAATATACTGGAAAAAATTGAAGAGAATTTCGATGATGATCAATTTGGTTTCAGGAAAAGGAAAGGGAACAGAGAAGTATCGCTCAGGGTAATACTAGAAAAAAAGAATAAAAATGAAGAGGAAAACATACGCGATATTTATCGGGTGAGAAAAGGCTTCGAATAATGTAGATTGGTAATAAAGCACTGATTGGATAGACGGACGAATAATATTAAATTTGTATAAATCGTAAACTACACTATTAGACATTAATCATCTCATAAACTAGAAGTAATAATAAGGAAAGATGTCTGGCAAGGTTGCCTGTTATTCATTCGATTTATTTACAAAAGAATGCACTCACAAAATCAAAGAAAAGCCTAAAAGTTAAAAAATAAACGGAACAAAACTGCATAAGCTTTGCAAAAGATATTGTTTCTAAAGCAATGTTAATAAGAAAAGGTTCGAAAATTATAGAAAAATACAGATAAAAATAAACGTTATCTTTTTACGAGTTACCCGATTTTATTATCTAGGCAGTATAATTAAAAACGGCAACAAAAGTCTAAAAGATATTAAAAGAAGAATGAGATGAGACACTCATTTCAAAGTAAAAATAAATTAACCAACAAGCGTTTAGTAGGAAAAAAATTCATAAAACGTTTGTATGGAGTATCCTGAATTACAGCTGCGAAAGTTGCACTTGCAAGTAAACAAGAAATTAATATCGCACAAGTAACGGTAATGTGGGTATGACGGTAAATCACACAAACATCGCGGGAAAAAAACCAATCAATTTTAACAGAAATAAATGGGAAAAGAAAATTGATCCACAGAATTGAGAAGAAAAAAATAACACTGTTCCGACATATATTAAGATGTAATAATTTTACAAGGGACATACTGGAAGGAAACATATATGGAAGGGAGAAACCCATGAGTAGGACCGAAAAAATCGATATTACAAAAGAAAAAATGGAATGCTATACATTCAATATCTTACGTAAGAAAGCATTTGAAAGGAACTTGCTACAATGACGAGATATTGCCTTTAATTGAAAATCAAATATATAAAAATAAAAAATAAACAAAAACTTTTAAATAAAATTAGAGCACGGCGAGAGAGTGAGTGAACGGATATGTTAAAATCAGTTGCTGGCTCGTCTAGAATCGAAGTTGAGTGGGATGCGTACAAACGTAAGTCAGGGTGGAAATTAATTAATGGTTAATCTCGAAACGGACAAAATATGGCTCAGACGAATAGGTGAAAACTATGAAAAAAATGAGTGGCTAGTTAGCTGCTTTTCAGAGTCGGTGAAACTGATTTTTTTTTTTTTTTTTTGTTTTTATTTTATTGAGCACATCGTCAAAGGACTCTGTCCAGAAACAATCAAAAAAGAAAAAAGAATAATAGTTAGATACTGATCGGTCGGAAACTGACTGAATGAAAAAACGGAAAGAAGTAAATGACAAGATATAAGAGGCAGAAAGCCTGAGAGATAATAAATAAGAATAAAGAATGGTGCATTCTGTCAAGAGGGATGGATATTCAAACAAGTTCAGTCAAGCATGACGTTTCATGCGCTGAGGATTCCGTATGAAAGTTAACAATGACTATAATTATTTAGTATGTAAGAAAATTTGTTTGAATAAACATCCATTTTTATTTTACTATTTTAATTTAATATCTTAATAAATTTCAAAGATCTTTTCTAATAGTAATTTAAAACAGTAAAGCAAAATACTAATTTGAATCGAAGGCTTAGACTAATTTTTTGAAATGCAATGTAATGGTCATGAAGAAAAATTAATTAAATCCTTTTTTTATTTATTTAATTTTTAATGAGGTGAAGGGAAATCGTAAAACCAGGAAAGAGCACGACGACTCGATTGAATGGATAAGTAGAGGGGAAAATTGTTGGTAAAGCAAAGAGTTCTGACCAGCATTTAGAATGGAAGTTTTTACATAGATCAAGCAAGAATTCTAGGAGAAAAAAAGACGGGAAAGTGCAGTAGCCTGAGCTAAGGAATCTGTCATTTCGTTACCTTCTATTCTCTTAGGCTGAAGTCCAGAGCAAACCGACACGGATGAAATGATTTGTGAGATTAATTGATACAGTATTTTTACACTTAAAAGTTAACACAAACGTGAAGTTGCAGACAAAAATATTACTGAGGTTCGATTTGCCGTAATTTTTGAACTTCGCCGTTTCCGCTAGATTCCGGATTGGACCATCAGTGACATTTATTTAACTATAAGAACACATCGAGACACTCTAGTGTCGCTATTGATACATATTGTTTATATTTATTTGACGTAAATTTATGTAATAATTTTACTATTGCAGGCATTGTTTTTTAGCGGTTAACAGACAGAGACAGACCTGTTGTGTTTATTGAATAAAATCCACCAAAAAAGGAACTCGACACTTTGATTTTATAATAATAATAATAATAATAATAATAACTTGAATATGAGGTAAAACAAGTAAATAAATTTCAAGCTAACCGATTTAGAATCTGTAGTAACCCACTTGAGGACAAACCAAACTAAACGTTACATTTGGCATCTCCGGTGGGAATTTTCATTAAAGAATATAACGTTACAGGAAATAATCAGCACAGTGAATAATTTAATAATTTTCTGCGGAAGTACATATATAAATTAAAAATAAAAATCCAGCAGGTAGTTAAAGTATACGACAGTGGAATTATGTACGGTAACACTACAATTACATACTATGAATTCCGAAATATATATGAGCAGCATTCGACAACAATAAAAACATATTACATTACAATAGTAACATTTAATATAATTATAACATTTACATTCACAGAAATCTCGTTTAAATTTATAATTTACAACTATTCCGACCAGTTTCAATATTCCATTAGCCTAATAGAGAATAACCGGTAGAATGTAGTGCAAGTGCAAAAAGAGCACACAAAGCCGATGTTGCTCTTCATCTATTACAACGCCAAATTTGAAAAACGACCGAGAGTTTTCAAGGGAATATTTTTTTTTAAGTTATAAATTTGATTCTTTTCATTTATTCATAAAATCACCCGTTTTAAAAGTAATTTTCTCACTAAATACAAAGGTCTAACTTTTATATTACAGGTAAAAAAGTATTTTTAAAAACCGAATTTATTTTACGATAATAAAACTAAATATAATTTAGCGAAACTATTTAATCTGCGAAGAAAATTGTTCGAAGTAGAAATTTAAATCCCGAAGAACCCTTTTATTATTCAGAGTGTCCGTTAATTTCACGTTAATTTCTTTTAAACTTTTATACCACTAACCTGATGCAACCTGTACGAACGAGAATTCACGCGGTATTGTAAACAACTGAATATCATCCAAACACTGTACTATAAAATTATTTTTCGCAATTATTGTCCAATTCTGCAGTGTGCACAATGGAAGGTAAGCAGAACATGTAAAATATAAACTTCGCGTAGTTAATACAAACGCTATTATTTCAATCTAAATTACGAAGCGGTGATTAGCGCAACAAAATACCAAACTTTTGTAAGACGAACTTTATATATTACAGAAATGCTGTTTTCGTGATTGTTTTGTTTGCATTAAATTACTGCTTTAAAATAATAGAAACGAGCGGAAACTCGATGAAATCTGACCCTAATTTTTAATTTACACAATATAATATTTTAATTTTATTCATCCACACCACAGGTGTTACAGCAGATATCTGAACATTTTACTTCTAATTTTAATAACCCGCCCAAATATGTATGAGAAGATAAATGTGTAAAAAAGTTCGCGGCGGTATGCATTTTTATGATATAATAAAAATAAAAATTTTGGACAATTTTGTCGTCTAATCCTCGTTTACGTCGTGCAAAAATCATGCAATTACACACTTCAATATTAACTACGCCAGTTATCTGATTTGCAGTAGTTAATCACGGTGTATTTTTCAACATTTTTTGTGAATTTGAAAAAAGGCAGATTAGTGGCGCAATTCTTATAAAAACGTATACAGCTGAAAGTGAAAATTGTTCCAACACTAAAAAGTTTAAATAGCGCATCCAAATGTTTTACACGCCTTTAAAAGCCCAAACGGGCGCGTTCAATCAATCCTATCCAGACCTCACAAAAATCGAAATCTTTAGAAACACACGTAATATTTATATCTGTAGAGAAAAGCTCAGTAAAAACAGCATTCTTTCAAGTGTTCAACCCGTAAAGTAGTTTAAGTGTCTTAAACATTCGCCTCAATATCTATTTACCAAAAGGGCGTCTGGCATGCAAAAAAAAAAAAAAAAAGAAAAGGAAAAAAAAAAACACCATAAGAAAAGTGCGGTAGTCGAACTCTGAAAATATGAAAGAGACATTTGTCAGAACGTTTTAAAATTTTGTATCCGTTTGCGCGATGTAGAAAATAATCCAAGCACACTACACACGGACCATCTCAGTAATCCAGAGTGCAAAATATGGAACGCACTATTGGTCGAGACAGAATGTAGCGTTAATCGGTAAATCGGTCAATGGTTACTTGGAACCCCTTTGTTCGCTTCCCTTTTCGCCGAATGATCAGAACGTTGTAGGAAGGGCGCGGTGGCGCGGATGCTGCACATGTACAACCTCTCTCTCACTCTCTTCCTGTTCTAGATTTATCGATTTGTTTCTCATCACCCTCGTAGCACGCGAAACGACCAAGATAGTTCCGGGCGTCTGATTAATCAGATGGAAACGTCCGCTGTCATGGTGAGGTGAATGAACCCCCGGCCAGGGTAAATAATCGAGTTGTTAATATTGTTAATTTTGTCTTCGTCGGTACTTTTAAGAAAAAATGCCGCCAATCATACAGCTTTATTGTCTAGGACGCGAACACTTTGACGGCTGAAAATTCACGCGATAAGATAAATAAAAAAGAGACGCTATCTGAAAGACAAGAATTAACCGCATAAACCTCTTTTTTCATTTTTCTAAAGAATGAAATAAAACACGTTGTGACAAAATAACTTCTCTCAATGTACCGAACACCACACTGTGGAGTTCGAATATTCGAATTACCAGAAACCGACTGAATTGTAGAGTGAATTTTTACGAAAATCGTTTTGGCCGGTTGACGCAGATTTAGTCGTTCAAATATTATTTCGATAGTATCTTTTTTTCTTTTTTTTTTAGTTAATTCCGAAATAATCCGGAAATACGTTGTTCCTCCCCTTTGGTAGTATAAATAAAAATTGCAAAAAAGGTTAATAAGTTATTTTTAAATTTTCTATTAAATAAATAAGTCAGGAATAAAGTTGCTGATTGCTATGCCAATAAAATTGTAAAAGAGCTTAAGAGAGCCTCCAAATCCGTAAACTGAAGCGAGGAGGCTAAATAAAATATTAGCAGAATGGATAAAAAATTATTAAAATTTTTTTAGTTACCGGAAGTTACTTTATTTACACTTTAAAATAATGTTCCGTTATGATGACACTAATTCGACCCCCGTGCTTTTTTAACATCGTAAAAATTAATAATAAACTGTATAATACGTCGATGATCACCCCATATAGAGCATTTACCCGTTAAAACAGTTCGGAATTATAAAACTTATCTGAAGTCTAATCACAGAGCTTAGAGCAAACAAGACACCACACCACGCAAAAAATCTTTTACCGAGTCGACAAAGCTTTCCCAACAAACTGAAATACCGAGTATAAAAATGACTTACTCGCAACGTCAAAGTTTTAACTATTACGTATTTGAAACATCCGAATCGAGAAACTTTATTTAAATTCGTCGCGTAAGACCTATACGTCCCCATAACGAGTAACGGCTAGTTTGCAAACGAACAGTCTCAGTTTTGCTTTATGTAAAAAAATGATTTTTTTTAAATTTTAATTTTAATAAATACAAATTTAATTTCAATTTGGGAGTTAAAATTACAGCGTAAAGTATAATTCAAAGCACCGTCAACTCTCTTTCCACAATAACTGTTGTCACACTTACGACTACCGATAAATAAAATTTACATCTTTCGCTTTTTAATATGCTACAAATAAAATCAATTATAATAGTTGCATTTATTTTCAATACTACTCGCATACACAAAATTCAGTAACTTACTTTTCAAATATTAACGGCACACATAATACTGAACAATCATTTTTTTCACCTGAAAATAATTTTCTCCTATCAAAAATACTAAAATAACCCGCAAAACCCTCTTTTGCAGCATCTACCACATCGAATTTCTAAATTTCATCTCTAATAGTTGAGATACATCATAGAATCTATCATTTCAGTGCGAAATATCTACTACAAATCAAACGCGGACATCAATTGAATATAAAGAGATCGGTATGTTTTATTTAAAACGCACATAGACAGACCGAATAATCAATACCTGCACCTCCTTCCACCGATGCAATGCAACAGACGTCGAATTTGACCTACATACAAATTCTGCAACGTAACCTCCTATCATTACGGGGAAGAAATTTTGAGAATTTTAATTATCCGTTTAAAATCATCCTCGCGGAACACTGGCAACTCTTGGGTTTTCTCTTGTATTTTTTAACAATACGATATCTGATACATAAAATTAATTACCGGTTTTGGCATTTTTTAAAATTGTTAATCTGAAAAAGGATGAAAAACAATACCATGTCGGTATGTAACGTAGTTCCTTCATGAAATACTTCCTTGTTCGTTTATTATTCAAGTAAGCCGGACTACAGAGGTGACTTTTTCTTTACGTCAGAAATTTAGGCGGTGTATTTTTAGGTCAATAAAATGTCTGTTTAACCGGCTTATACGAAACTATACAGCAATTAAATGGAGCCAACTTCTAATCCGGTCGATAGTTAAATCAGAATAGCTGACACGCTTTATATTAATCACAATTAACAGATTGTTAATTATTCCTTTATTAGTCTTACCACGGAATTCAGTCGACAATTAAGCTAGACGAAACTAGTTTATTTCATATTATAGCGATATAAAAATAACTTAAATGTTACGCACAGGAAAAAAAAAAAAAAAAAAAAAAAACTATACGAATTCAGAAACAAATTTAAAGTAGTCACCATATGGCTGTAGTAAAATTTTTTTTAAAAAAGGAAACAAAAAGGAAATATATAAAAAATTATGCCCGTTAAATCATCAACAGCTGCCGTACGTATAAAGTGGTGTATTGATCGAACTATCCGCGTATTTTTTTTTTATATCACTCGGAGGAAAACTGCGGGGATTAAAGTGTAAAACAAAATTAATTTTGCATAAAGGATTTAAACAGTCCTTATATTCATACTGCTCAAGTGTATACTATCCTAATCTAAACAGGCAATTAATTCGTAATATTAATCGTAACTGCAGAAAATTTCTCATAGACGTAACGTCTTACATAACTACGTCTAATATTTCTTTATAAGTTTCAGCACGTGTATTTTGTCAATAGATTTATATATTAGAAAAAGATCTCTTCTATTTAAAATCAAAGTAACTCAATATGGAAAAATAAATAACAATAACCTTAAAGTAAGCAATGATTTGTTTTTACAGAACTTAAATCTGAATATAATCAAGAGGCAAATAGTAAATTAATTAAAAGTTTCTTTCCTAACATTTTAATCACGTCTTGAAGATAACAGTTCTAATGTGAACTATCATATGTGCCGAATACTTACTAGACATGGTTCTAATTTGCATAAATTAAAACTAATTAAAAACAATATATGCTGCAACTGTGCTAGTAATGAAACGGAAACTGTTTATATCATAATATATACATGTCCTAAATATAATGAATTAAGATTTCAGTACAATATAGACTGCTCATTGGAATTTAATGAAATAGTTCCATTGAAGCAATTTCCAACATTCATATACGAATTATTCAAGATTAAACATATATACAAATGACCACCACCAGTAACCATAAGCTGTCCAGCAGGTTACTTCCAATTTATAATTTTATGATGTATTTTTATAGTGATAGATTTTTTTATATATATATATATATTAATGACGTCATTTTTAGCCCCACCCCCACTACTTTATGTCGCAAAAATTTGTCTCAAAATGTGACATTAAATAAAGATTTTTTTTTTTTACTGGCGCACAGTCAGAAAGAATGACTGTCAATTTTCTTCACTCTATACTTTCGAGGCACGAAGGACCGATTTTATTTATATATATATATATATATATATATATATATATATATATATATATATATACACACACACATATATATATATATATATATATATATATATAAGGATTCATGTCACGAATGATCGGTCTTATAAATATTAAAACTTTTTAATAGTACACAATTTTTTTATTGTAAATTTACAATATTCAGATACTTGTAACAGTAGGTCTACCGAAGCTATAATTAACATAATAAATATTTAAGTTAATGCTCACTTAGCTCAGTTATGTAAAGAAGGATCCCCTTTTAATTAATAATGTATTTCTTTGAAATATTTCTTAAAGTCGCTCTATCAGCTAGTACCGTAAAAATTATTTTACTTTTTTGTTTCAAGCATAACTTTATTTAAGAGACCCTAAATCATATCGATTTGATCTGTGCTAAAGATTACACGTCTTTAATCGTAACATTCAACAGTGCCATTTTGTTTTAAAAATGGATCATGAATAAAAGCCCCACCGATATAGCTTCTCACTTTAAATACATATCTGTGTGCACCAGGAATATATTGCGCACCTAATAACAAACTAATTTCGGCACACTGGTCTCTCGTGCTGTCACGGAACGTAAAATCTACAATTACTAAAAACAACAAAAACAAGCATTTGAAAATAAAGGCCAATGAACGTATTTAAAAACATTTAAAAGTTTCATGATAGATGTAATTAGGAAAACAATTTACGGTAGACACCGTGTGTTAGAAAATTTAAACTTAAAACGTAACGTTTCGGAAAACTTACACTCATCAAAAACAACCGTCCTCTCCTTAAAAAGGCACGTAACGTAAAAACGCATCATTTAAAAAACATCGAATAAAAGTTTAAGAATTAATCCTCCAAAACATATACATTAATTTTTGAAATATGCGAATCGGTTTCGTAATAAATTGAAAATTTTCAAATTTTCAATTTGCAAAAAAGAAATATTAATAGAGACACCTTCATCAAAAACTGAGAATCGCAAATTAAATGGAAAAAATTACGAGTACAAAATCATTCGAATATTTACAATAAAATTAAGTTTCATGTCGAAAAAAGTTATAATCTCGCGTGGAAAGGAAGGAGAGTTAATAACTGAAATATATAAAAATTTAGATTCGATTAACCGAACTTTTAGTTTGAAATAAAAGCCAGGTTTTCGGTTTTTACGCAAATCCGATAAATAAATCTATGGAAAATATACATAGAAACTTTATTATTATTAATCATTGAACCCAAAGGTTCGTTTCCTCCACTCCGTTCTGTTTCCGGCCATCCGTTTTAGGTCCAAGTATGTTTGGCATCCCATATCTTTAATGATCTGTTTTATGTAATTATTCCTTGGTCTTCCTCTTCTTCTCTTCTTCCCGGTTTTTCCTTCTATAATCAGTTTTAGTTTCTCATCGTGTCTCAGTATGTGTCCTATCATCTTCGATCTGCGTCTTTTTATTATGTTTATTAATTCCCGTTTTTCACTAATCATGTTCATGACTTCTTCATTGCTCTTCTTATCTATCCATTTTATCTTTAACATCTTTCTCCACAGCCACATCTCTGCTGCCATCAGCCTCTTTTTATCGGCTTCATTTATTATCCAAGATTCGCATCCATACAGTAGTGTGCTCCATACATAAACCTTTATTAGCCGCTTCCTTAGTTCTATGTCCACATTTTTATTGGTGAGTAATGCGTATTCTGGCATAAATGCGTACTTGGCTAGACTTATTCTGCGTCTAATTTCTTTTTCATTTTTACCATCTTCTGATACCATGCTACCCAAATATACCGCATCTTTGGCTCGTTAAATTATTTTATTATTTAATAATATATTTTTCTTTTGTGGCATTGGTGTCCTTTCGCATATTACTATTTTAGTCTTTGTTTCGTTTATTTTCATATTGTATTCCTCTAGATGTACCTGTGCTTCTGTCAGTGCTTCTTGAAGTTCTTCTTCAGACTTAGCAATAATGACAATGTCATCTGCGAATCTTATCATTTGTAGGCGTTCACCTTGTACTTGTATTCCAATTTGCTTATTCCGCAGGCTGTTTTTTATTAAGTTTATTGGTTTTTCTATATATATATTGAATAACGCTGGTGACATGACGCAGCCTTGCCTTACCCCTTTACCTATTTTTATTTCCTCTGTTTCTTCCTACCATAAATTCTGCTGTTTGGTTTTTGTAAATTGTTTTGATTGTTTGTATTTCTGCTTCCGGTATATCAATTTCTCGCAGAATTTCGAACATCCTGTTCCACTTCACTCGGTCAAAGGCTTTTTCTAAATCCAAAAAGGCCAGCAATAGTCTGTCTTCCGATTCTAGCTGTTTTTCTATTATAAGTCGTAGCGCTAGTATTGCTTCTCTTGTCCCTTTTTGTTTTTGAAATCCATATTGATCTGAATCAAGATTTTTGTTGATTTTCTCTTGTATTCTTTTTAGGATTATACGTGTCAGTATTTTTGAGGCATGCGACAGTAAATTTATTGTCCTGTAGTTTTCACATTTATCTGCTCCTTTTTTCTTTGGAACCATCACCAGTCTGCCTTTTTTGAAATCTGTCGGTCGTAATATTATATTCCTGGTGCACACAGAATTTCGTAACGAATATGTATTTAAAGTGAGAAGCTATTATTATATCGGTGTGGCCTTTATTCATGATCGGATTTAATATAAATTTTGAAAAGTACTCTAAAAAAAAAATTAATTCTGCCGGAGTCAATATTTGCCTTTTCTCGTTTGAACATTAATAAAAATAAAAGTCGAACAATCAAAGCGACTGTAAATGGCTCTAGCCTTTGCTTAAACTAACTTTCGCAGATGCAGAAGCAGTTATATACAATTGTGTTTTTTAAGTTTCACCGGCAAATGTCGACGACACGGATTCACCGAAAATTATTAAAACCTTAAAATGTTGTCACACGTACGACCTTTTAAATATCATATTCGTTAGCTCGGTCCGAGCGTTGTGAAATTGTGCATCGTAAGTCCTTTCAGTCTTGTCATAGACTGCTGAAGCGACGTGGTTCCAGTTAATTGTTTTATCCTATCGGTATATCTGGTTTTTGCCCTTCCTCGCATCTTTTTAGAAAGTGGCGACTCCGTAAAAAATAATTGTCAACCCGGTGACTACGGAACCGAAAAGAGCATCGAAAAATTTCGAGGCACAATACAAAAAGACCACCATCGGGTGCCCGTACTATTGCTGAAATGTTGCACAGTGTTCTATTCATTTTAACAGAAAAAAATTAAATATGAAGAAGAGGAGTGCAAAATTTGTACCCAAAAATTGCATTAGGCAAACGGGAAGAAAAAAAAAAAAGAATCGAAATTTGTTGCGACCGTTTCGAACGGATCAACAGAAAACCGAATTCATTTAATTGTAATACAGTTAACGAGACGTGGATATTTACGTACAAAACATAAAACCTTTGCAGTGGAAAACAGTACTTTCGCCGAGAGAAAAAACTCAGGCAAGAGTCATTCGAAATTTAAAACAATGCTTACCGTTTTCTTCAATGTACAGGGCGTATTAACATAGTATAGAGTGAGTTCATCCGTTGGTCAAACAGTTGACCAACAATATTGTAAACAAGTTTTGGAAATATTGTGTAAAGGTTGTCCCGAATTGTGGAATACTAGATGAATCCTAGGTCAATTGGCAGTCAAGCAATTTTTGACCAGTGAAAACGGCACAATCACGGAGCATGCTCGATATTTCCCTCGATTTAGCACAATTCGATTTGTTCTTTTTAATCCCCGAATCAAGTGTATGCTGAAGGAAACTAGCCCATTTTCGACGGTGGAAGCGGCACTGGCAGACCTGTGAGGAACTGCCGCGCAGCTTAATGTAAAACGATATGCAAGAAAATGTTTCACGCAGTAGAATGCAGAAATGTGTTAACCAAGCAACCGTCGGTAATTACATATTGTTACATTACCATACCAGTACGTCATACATGCGTAAGCGCATACGTATATATATATATGTGCTGTATGAATACCTTTTGCTTTTAGCATTGGGAACAATTGACCTACTTTTTTACACGCAAATCGTAAATAATTAATAATCTGAACTATTAAAAGTAAAAACGCCAAGATAAATTTTTAATTGAACGCTCGTCGCTAAATCCTATTAGTTCTTATTGATCATATTCAACGGATTTTCTTTAAATAACGTTTTTCCATATTAATAATTACAAACTTTCATACCGAAGGTAATATGAAAAAAACCATGCAGCACTTTTTCAAAAATTATTCCTTTTCTTTTTTCCGTTGTCCACGCCAGCTAAGGACCTACAACACCCAGAAACGGCAAGAAAGAAAAGAACCGTTAATTAAATTTTAATTGGGTCAGATATCGACAATATAAAGAAAGTAATGGATGAAATAATGGATGGCGAGGGGAAGAACAAAATATAAAATAGAACGTTCGACAGAAACGAATGGACATTCAAAGAAGATGTGATTGGCGTCACAAACCACCGCTTCATTGGGGTGGATAGTACAATTTGGAGAGGAGACAAGGGAATAGCGAAAACGAGAGGAAGGGAGAGCAGAATGGTTTAAAAGCGAATCATGAAAATAACAACAGAACGGGGAAGTGAAGGAAACTCCAAGAATAACAGATATTAGAAGGAAGACTAGGTTGTACAGACAGATAAAAGGATTGATCGTTACGAAAGGAGGAGGGATAAATGTCTGACCGAGGTTTGAGATGAAACTTAATATATAGGGAATTCAAGTTAGAGGATGGAAGTTTTTAAAAAAAGGAACGAGAGGAAGCAGAAACTTGAGCCAAAGAATCCGTCGTCTCGTTACCTTTAATGTCCATATGGCTGGGAACCCACAGCAAATCAACACGGATGGAGTAGGGGGAAGAAAGAAAATGAACAAGACAGCGTATGCGAAGAATGATGAAATCGGACGTGTGGTCAGGAAAAGGGGACTTGGTCGCTTGAAGAACACTCATGGAGTCTGAAATAACCAAATAATTAGAAAAATGACGACTGAAGGAAATGAAGATAATGGAGCGTAGGATAGTCATTAATTCGTTTATAAAGATGAAACAGAAAGAAGGAAGACGAAATGATTTAGATAAATTGAAATCCGGAAGGATAAAAGAAGCTCCAACGACATGATGAGATCCACTGGAGCCAACCGTGAAGATGGTTACACGCGATGGAAATTGGGAATTGATAATGCTGTTGAATTCTTGTTAAATTATTGCTTGAGGAAGGAACTTGGAAAGTGAAAGTACAAAAACAAAAACATTAGGAGAATGGCAGCGATCGGCAAAGCTAAAGGGAAAAGCATAGAGATTATTTCTTGAGATTGTGTAAGGCCAAAAGGATCTAAGGCGAAAAGAAATGAAAGCTAAAACCGGGATTTTTCTAGGCGTAAAACGCCAATTCTTATAAATTGAAAGATAAGAATGAATAAGAGTACAGGACGTGAGTGGAAGATGTTTGGTGAGGAAATTATAGCCTAAATGAGATCTACGAAGAGACAGGATTGGTGTGTTAGACACTGCGAGAATTACTGGAATTGGAGTCGAAAGCCAAACATCCTGCTGGGTAAAACGTGGTTATATTCCAACCACCAAATATAAAGTAAGTCCCATACCCTTAGCAGGACATCGGGGATTGAGAAATTAAGATTCACAGTGTACTGAGCCTAATCTAGCTAAAGAGAATATTAGGGCCATTTCCTTTCTTTCGGCCGCCTTTACTTTCTCAGAATTTTCTGGTACTCAATTATTTCACCCTGGATAAACCTAGAGCGATTCGGATTCGGATCCGGAACAAGACAAGTTTCGAACTCGTGTCCTCTGATTTAGTAAGCACCTTAACCACTAAACTATATATATATATATATATGCTAATTTTAAAACTACAAGTCAAACGAAATATCGTATCTGTACTCTTTAAATATATTTTTGTATATGTGTATTCCGTAATGAAATTTTCGTTGTATTTAAAAAAATTATAATATTCAAATAGAAATAATCTAGAACGTTACCTTAAATATGTAAGAATCAAAACAGTTATTAATAAAAATAAAATATAATAGTAATCACGATTTTGTTAAAAACATCAATGGTAAATCGTACTTTATTGGAATAGAAATATATAAAAAAAAAAAAAAAAATTAATTTAAATATAAAGGTTCTTTTTAGCATTTAACTACCTTCTGTTTTTATGATTTCGTACACCCAAGAATCGCTTGATACATAAGCTTGTAATTTTATACATAAGTTTCACGACTTAAACACTTTTAGAACATAACCCTTTTGGAAATTAACCTGCGCGTCGAAAATCATAAAAAAATGTGGGATATAAGAACGACAAACAATCATCCTTAAACAATTCATCAATAACAACCGATTAGAGGGGAAATTTTAAGATACAGAATTTTTTTCGTAAAATTACATTTACGATAACCGGTCAATTTATTTCCACTTTTTTTTTAAAAAAAAAGCAATAAACTGTAAAAAAAAATTATACATGTAAAACAAAGAAAAACAAAAATGAAATGGAATTTTAAAGGAAACAGATAGTCGATCTACAACTCTAAATTCACACTTTCTCGGGCCGCCACAAATCTCAGAATAATTATTTTTCCGGTCATGTTGTATACTGCCGGAAAGCTCACTATTTGAAGACAATGGAACCATATTTCGATTACTTAACGAACTTTTGAAATGTTTAAAAAAGTACGCTAATTTATGTATCTCCTCTTCTGACGCGTATATTAGAATTACAGTTATTAGGCACTCTGGAAACAGGTATTCACATTCCCGAGAACATTGTGCGAAAAAGCTTCAAAATTAGAAAAATATTCGTTCGAATTTAGCATGATATAAAAGTAAATTGTTGGTATGTTTGACTTCACACGCAAAATCCAAAGCGAGTGTTATTTCAGACTTTTTTCCTCGACACATAACTTGTGTAACTAATTTCAAATTGGTCCCCCCCTCTTTTTTCTTTCTTTTATAATACTGTATATTATTTACCGTAATTTTCATTCGAAAGAGAAGTTTCCTATGTTTTATTTCTTTTATTCGGTAATGTTCTCATAATTGTCGTTATTAATTTAAGTTACTTTCGCGTTGGCAAAGGTTAATTTCGACGCGCGTCCATAAATACCCTTTGAACCCAATCGATTTCTCCCACAAATTGTCCACACTGTTATCTGTACGTAAGTTCCGTCAAATCGCATTGTTTATTACCATTTTAAACTGTTTGTACGTGAAATTTAGTTAATTTTTCTAACTGCGCCTGACGGATTTAAAGTTTAACCGTTGTAACAATCGTACACTTTAAATTTCCTCGAGGTTTTTTAGTTTCATAATTCCATTTCCACTTTCTCAACAACCCCGTCGCTGAACATTTTGCCAACAATTCTGCCAAATCAAATACACATAAACGTTTACCGTAGGAAGATTTTTCACCATTAAAAAAAAATGAAGCATTACAGTAAATGTTTCATTTTTGTTTGTTTGTTTTCTTTTTTTTTTTTCATCGCGATAAATAATTTCACTTTCGTAAAATCGAAAACCAGACTACATCGTAGGGAAAATGCGACTTACGCAATGACCTGTGCAGTACACACAAATCGAATTCAGCAGTATAATTTATATTCTTCCGTAAGAGAACCCACGCAACCAGCAGCGAGACAGGAGATGATTAATCTGGAAACGAATTAACCGTGCACTGGTTTGTAAGATGGTCGACCGGGAAACGATCGTTCAGGACACGCGTCTTCGAATCGAGTTCACTTCCTGTGAACAAGGAGCTAAGCACTGAACGCCGCTCAGTCGGATCGATGAGCCAACAGAATTTCCTACTCCGAACCAACGGGCCGCCGCTGCCGCAGCTGTTGTGGAGGGAACGTCATCCCCGATAATAAAACCAGTTCTCAGATCCCGACTGGAGGCCACCGGATACGCAGAATCGGATTACTAGCAGAGCGCCTACTTTTCAAGGTTGAATGAACACGCCGACGGTTCCCCCCGTGTTACATTCAAAGAAAAAATAACTCGAAACTCCGGAGGAATCGACGATGCTGATAAACTCCACTGCCCGTAGGCGAATGTCCTTTAGAGTTCCAGCACGAACATTCAGTTCAACGATCCTCTTCTGCATCCAGAAGTCACAGTTCCAGCAGCTATTGTGACGAATACCGCATGTTCGCCGGCCAACATTTCCGTCACTGCACAAAACTTCACACGAAACCGAACGAAAACATTGAACGGTTATAACACTCAAATTAGGTCTGCTATTATTACGCAATAATAGTATCAGGTTATTCATCATTGTAATCGCTATTACGGTCGCACGCGAACCACTTCGACCCGCATACAAACAACAGTCGCTCTTGCTCCTTCGAATGAAAACGTTAATTTCCTACAACAAACTGCTGAAAACTGCGAATGATACTCGTTTTGATGTTTCCCTAATAACGCTAAAAATACAATCTATTTTAGCTTTAAAAAAAGAAAATAAAATTTACAGTAAATAACGAGAACAAAAAAAAAAAAAAAAAAAAAAAAATCGATCGGAAGAATAAACAACACAAAAATTTTAAATGAGCTCTCTACTTCGGAAATATGATGAACTAATTTTTCAACACGAATCTGCAAAAGCCTATTAATAACGTAAAAATAATGTTAATTACCGTTTGCTAGAAAACATTGTCCATTTGCAATTAATTTTTTTTTATTGTTGCCTTACAATTTCATAATATACTAGTTGAAACACTCGACATTACCCGGATAAGAAATATTTTAAAAAGAAATTAATAATCATTATTTTATTAATTCAAAAAAATTATTTAAAAAAATAAAATGTAATAAAATAATTTTGTCGTCTAAAAATCATACATACAGTGTAGTTAGATTACAAATGTGTATGTATATATTTCTTGAAAAAACAAACTCTTCCTCTTTACACGTATACAGAAAAAGTATAAAAAATCACCGAACAGTAGAAATTTTTGTCAATCCTTTTTATACCTTTTTGTGCAGAAATTGGACTGTAGAAATAAGACGACACGTATTTTCTCACAGCTATTTAAATATTCTGATTAATTTCACATTTTCTTCAACAAATTATACTTTTCGAAAGTATGCTTTACTTAATGTTAACATTTATATTTATAATTTTATTTATTTATTATAATTAATGTCGATATTAATTAATCATATTTAATCACCAGACACTAGAACTGTGCCAACAAGCGCCATGTAAAACATTACTTTGAATATTTTAACATTTTTCTTCCTAAATAATCGTATTACCACACGTAATTTTTTAATATTAAGTAATGAGAGAAAATGTATTATATATAATAAAGAAATATCATTTATTATATATAAAATACATTTTCTCTCATTACTTAATATTAAAAAATTACGTGTGGTAATACGATTATTTAGGAAGGAAAATGTTAAAATATTCAAAGTAATGTTTTACATGGCGCTTGTTGGATTTCTTTTTTAACACAGTTGTTTCCGAAATTTATTTATTATGAGTAATCACTGTGAAAGCTTTAAATATTTATGTATTATATATTTCAGAATCTTCATTTTGGTCTTTTTATTTTATTTAATAATCACGACAAATCTACAAAACTTCCATGCATTATTCAAGTATTTAATTATATGGCGACGAATATGAACTAAAACAAAATCTGTAGAGTACACCAAAGAAGCACACAGAAAATCATTTGCGTAATATAATTATTACAGGATGTAAATTTTAAATAAGCGGCATTTTATCAAATTTAAAACCGCAAACATCGAACACAGATAGATCGATAAGAAATTTTCTTAAAAAGGATAAAAACTGTAACTGCATGACGTGTACATCACATTTCAAAAAAAAAACAAAGAAATCAAAACCGAATTCGATTCATGAAAAATAAGCATCCTCCATTTCAGAAGGTAACAATAGAATATTTATTTCAATCGTGTTTTAAACAACCGAATTGATGTTTTAAAATGAAATCAGCTCGTCCGACTGGTAGGTGGTACCATCGCTTTGACCCGAACACAATTTAAAGCAGGAAAAAAAAAAAAGCTATTTTCTTATTCGACTTCTCTTCTTATGAACAAGAAAAATTTTGCGTATTTTATCGACTAACTTTTCCAAATTTTTTTATACTTCAGGACGCTCTATCCCTACAAATAAAAAATAAATTTATAATGACTCTCAGTCATTTCCATTTTTATGACAATGACACAACGCAAAACCTTATTGCGAAATAATTACAAATAGACAGATATTTTAATAAAATTAAATTCATTGACATTCCGAAAAGTACATGCATGTATCATCCGTATTTGCTGAAATAAAATAATAACCGATAGGACATTTATCGGTTCTTATACACACACGTAAATTTAAAAGAAAAAAAAATCGAATAATAATTAGCTCCCTACGGCTGTTAAAAAAGAATACAAAACAAAGTTTACTAAAATGTCGTTTATATTATTACGATGGGTTTTGAATAAACTCAAAATAACGTGTCTCAAGCAATATAGCCCATCGTTTTTGAATTTTAAAATTTCACTTCTCCATATTTACCACTGTTCACAAAAATTCTACACGCAATACAAAGAAAATACACAGCTGTGAATAAAAGTTTACGATTTGAAAACAATATACTTCACACTTTATTCTCCTGGTTATTCATCATCACTCTCTCTTATTCAAACAAGAGTACAAGAAAATTTAAATTATCATATGTTAACCTGGATTAAATACAACTCGTCTTCTTCCTATGTTTTACTTAAAACGTGTCAAACTTTCTCTCCTTTATGTCACCACATTTTAAACCTGGAGTCGAAGCTGAGGCCACCTCTTTTTTTACCACTACTTCTTTCTTTTATAAAAACCAACTATATACAGAAATTTTCGTCCGCTTTCAATTTCAGGTGTTTGCTTTCTGTTAAGATTTGTGAATATCATATTGTGTAAGTTTTCTATCGATACCAGTATTAAAATGCAGGAGTACCACAAACCACTTAATACTCTTCAAAATATTATAAAAACTGCGTTTACTACCTACTTCTTGACCGATTTAGTAATTTGATTTGCTCCTCTCTTATGCATTTATCGATTTTCTACATTCGTCGTTTTTTCATTTAATCGCTTAAAAACCGAACGATCGAGACAAAAATCATACAAGAAAAAGATAGAAATACAAAAACAGCAATACGATAGGGCAGACTGTAATTTCTCTCTTACCTATTATTCATTTTTCCATTCCATCTGAATGCGCACGATACAAAATTATTGTTCTATTAAACTCGGTGACTCTAGCTATATACATACATACATATATTATATATTTCTAATTTTTTATTATTTTTATGAAAAACGGTTGTGAGATAACTGTTGGAAACAACGGAAATCGAAGTAGAGTAAATAAACAAGTTCCGTACCCTTATAAAGCATGAAGAGTTGTAAACTTTCATAATCTATTAAGCTCAGCAGCACTAATATAGGCATACCAAAATCAAACCTTTTCTTTTTCGTCCGTCTCTACCTTCCCAGATACCTTTGGCACTTTTTTCTATTTCACATTAATTATAGAATATTGGGACAGTGACTTTTTTTTTTTCTTTTTTCTTTTTTCTTTTTATTTAATAGATTTGCCAACGAGGATATTAGCACAAGGAATGAGAAGAAAGAGAAAATAAATTTAAATTCTTAAACGTTTAAAGACAGGGGATAAAAATAATTCAGGGGCAGAAATAACAGAAACCAAAGGAAATGAAAATATAAGCATATAAGGAGTACGGGACATAATAAAGAAGAATGGTAGGGCGATTATTCAGTAAAGAAAGCCACACATTCAAAAAAAATATGATCAACATCATAAGGAAAGTATGTAGAAAGAGGCGACAAGCACAAAATGGAACAGCGGATACAGATGAAAACCGAAAAAATTACGCAGGAAGGAGATTACTATAGTTAAAGCAAAGACGACAAATAGCCGAAATTGTTAAACGTGAGTTACCAAATAACTTCTGAAACCCCCCTAGTACAATTATATATATATATATAATGGACCTGTCAAAAACTATAATTTAGAGTTCGGAGCATATGAGGCTCAATACCTCTGAAGAAGAAAATTCTTTTTTGGTTTTTTAAGATGTTCCAGGCGCTTTTGATCATTAAAATGGCGTATTTATTTTGTTAAATGCGTGTTAGAATAAATTTTGATCAGACATATTAACAGCTAACTTTTCTATTATAAAAATAAGATTTGTATTTAAAATGATTATACGAGGAGTTTACACATATAAAAGCTACGAGTATTAAAACAAATCTTCGATAATGAAATACCGTTTTCATTTGTCGAACAATCCTAACTTTTATCAACGACTTTACAAGTAAACATCTGCATTGCTCTATGCTATGATCAACGATCACGCCAAATTTTCATTACGAAACGCAATTATTATGCTAAAATAAACAAATATATAAATAAGCAAAACATTTAATATTAACTAAGTCGGCGATTAATTTAACATGGTGACCACTCAAATATAATTTTTAAATTCCCGGTTTATTCCCAGTTCCCATGGTCCAAATCTTCCCGGTTACTAGAATTGTACAAAAAGAATGGATTTTTTTTTTTGTTACTATTGATAATATTTGACGCCGCAGCATATTTTATATGAATAAAACAGAACTCTTCGTAGTTTATTTAGGGTAAGGTACATTAAAAAATACATTCATATTTCGCTTCAAATAATTTTTTCTCGATTAAAAATATCGTTTTTGGCTGTTTTTACTTTTTTCCCGGTTTTACGACAAAATTCGCGGTTTGACGGCCACCCTGCTTAATTAGTTAATATTAAGTGTTTTATATATTTGTAATTTTTTTTTTCTTATTTAACGCGTTAAAACAAAAATAATGTACGGTGACAAGACTTATAACTTTAAAATTATCATTTTTTTTTTGTACCCTTTACCGGTACGTATTCATATTACAAACATCCGTGGTATGCACTATAATTTAAGGATCAATTTAAACGACTAAAGTATAACTTGACTTGCCCATTGAGATACTTGGGTATACAGCAATTACATAATAATTATTTCTTTACTGTATTTGTTTTTTCTCCCGTTTATAAATTACGTCTAATAAAAGTTGGATAAATAGAATAGCACATATCAGAGTACTACCTTCTTTTTAGCCTTCCAGCTGGATTTTTGGATAAAGTACTTTTGTACATTTAGTTTATATTTAAATTGTAATGGCATTATAGTTTATTGAAAAATTTTGCAAACTGCACTTTACAGTCTTCTTTGACAAATCGAATCCTTAGATCATTGTGCAAGGTCTCCTTAGAAACACACTTGGCAGCTGCTTTTCAGGTACGCAAGATCTTGGACTGTTGTCGCCGTACCAGCTCTGCCGTAAAGGTCAATCCCGTAGTGCCAGTAGTCAGTCCGATACAAGTTAAACCTATATTCGTCTTTTTAACGGCGAACTCAAGGTAGGTGACGGCCTAGTCACTTTCATTCGTACATGTACTATGTAGTAGCGGCCTGGTATGTTCAACGCCCTAACTAGTTCACCATATTTCACTTACATTAAGTTGTTCCTCTACGTTTTTCTCATGCCATTTATAAACCTGTTACGCAATCGAGAAATAAATACAATTTAAATTTATACATTATACTGAGTTTTTATGCGAAAACTAATTATTAACGTTTTATTGAGTAGCAGAAGAAAAACAGCCGGGGGGAAATACGTTACTAAATGTAACATGCGAAATAGAGGAAAAAATTTAATTTATACAATTCCCATCGACCGCGTAACGATTCCATCCATAGACCACTAAAACAAATTACGTATTTCAAAACTATTTTCATAACCCCGTGATAGATACAGTGTATCCCTAGATGACTAGAAAAGGGAATTTGTTCTTGGGATTGTTGGAAAAAAACGGATACATTATTCATTATCCATTCCACTGAAAGATAGCGAATAAAATGATCGCAAAAACTAACCATGAAATAATGGAAACTGGAAAAAATGGAGGATCGATCGCATAAATTTCAACGCGCTATCATTAATAACAATCAAAGTTGAAAAACCAATGGCATACGTATATATTTAGAGTGAGAAAGAAAAAAAATAAGCAATATGCAAAGGCTAACGATATCCCTGGAAATTATTCTACGATTCAAAATAAAATACCAGCGTTTAAAACGCGCATTCAATACAAGTTAAATGATTAAATATGTCATATCACCGTGCCCATTTACGCAGCTGATCATCAACCTGCAATAATGGAAAAGACGCAAATTAAGATCAATCCCGGAATTAACATAAGTAATTTCATCAGACGAGTAATTAGGAAATGTACAAATGAAATGACATCTCCGTTTCCTGAGCATATTTCAGACGAGTTATACTTTCCAATAAGTAGCAAATATGTAATTAACGCGGTGTTATTTAATTAAACCAACGCGGTAATAGTATTCCACTAGTTATACACTAAAGTGGTAGACCCGGTTTTTGTAAAAACCGAAAACTGAAAAACCGGTTAATCGAACCGCATCCATTGTTAATAATTTGAATTACTAATGTTGCGCACGTGTACGAATCGGCAATTTTTCTTTCCCATCACGCGTTTCAGTTTGCAGTAATTTAAAGCTCATATTACTGATTTCATCGACATCACTGAATTTAAAAGTACTTAAGGAAATGCACAATTATTTTAATTTACCGGCATAGCGAACAAAATCAAATATGATCATCACGTACCACGTATATATTAATATATTTCGAAGAAAAGTGTATATGTTTTTATTAATATTTTTAGTTTAACCAATTTTATTGCAGAGGCGATTTTTATATAATTACAATTTTTTTTAAAACTGAACATTAGTTTTTTTTAAACTTATATTCGAATACCTCTTTTCTTCCCCCCGGCAATTTACGAAGTTACATCTATTTTTATTTTTACGATCTTTAGTCAAACGTTTGGCCGTTTTTACAGCTACAGGAGTCGTGCTATATATATATATATATATATATATATATATATATATATAATACCTATGTGTAAATATGTTAATTAGAAAATTAATGGCCAAAAGGCAATCTGAGGAGATGAAATGAGAAAAAAATGAAAAAACCGGGAAAACTTTCAATAATAACAGCGAAGAAAGTAAGATTTAAAAGAAATTATCGGCTGTTCGAAGATTCGTTAACTACTGTCATCCGATGTAATTTCGGAAACATTTGTTATTTAAAATATGTTTTTTTATATATTGTGATATTTTACAGCGTAAAATAATTATGTTATTGTAATTTGCAATTTAGTAGCTTTTTAAATTTCATTTAACAAATTACAGTAGGTCATTATCGGTTTTATACGTCACTTATTTATCGTGACCTTGCAAAACTGAGTTTGGAACAATTTTGTAACAAAAATACATCAATTATCAGTAGGATACTTACTATTATCCGAATGAAACTTCGACCCATGTAATTCCCTGATAGCGATATACCATGGGAGTAGTTGTGTTAATCTTTTCAACTAACAGCTCTCCTAAACCCAGAAACGGTAGTTGCTAAACTTTAGTAGCTACTTTATCATAATATATATATATATATATATATTTATTTTTTTTTATTTTCACATAATCCAACTAGATCGAAATTTAATTTTAATGAACGCATAAAACATTCATCTGGCATTTTGCAAATATCGCTTGTCTACACAACGGCGACATTTAAAATACTTTTATACTATGAAATTCATAATAAAATAAATTATATAGCCGTTATTAAACATATTAACTTGTTACGAAACCCTGGGGCACAGAAATTCCATCATTAAGAAAATATGTCAAATAAATACGAATTTAAACTTTTAAAACTTTTATTTTATAAAACGCGAGATTAATAAAGATATTCATATTAGCCCCCCGATATACTTCGAAAATTGTTGGATTGACGTTAAAATTCGGCAACAATAATAATTTCAATAGCAATTTTTACAAAACATTATCGAAATGAAACGTATTTTTCGAACAAAAATGTAGTTAAAATATACGAAAATAAATGTAATGAGTAATTTAAAAAAATCGTAATGAACAACGAAAATGTACACGAGTTAAAATAATAACAAACTTGAAAACTTCAGCGACTTTACGAAAATGTAAAATTCTGATTTCGTCCATGTACAAAAAGTTTTTAAAAATCAAGAACAGCGATCATAAATCGATTAATTTTGCACCGTTCGAACAATTCCAATTATTTCATGTTTTCCCTGCTACTAACGTCAAATAAAGCATTACTAAAATTGATACAACATACAACTGATTTTTTACCACTACTGTTCGCGAATTTTTTAAACTGGCCATTTAGAATTAATGATAATGAAAAGTATTAATTCATACGACCGATTCTAAGCCGGATAAAATTTTTGTGATATTGATAAACGAGAAAATATTCTCTCCATTTGGAAAGTCAAGATGGAAATTCAACATTAATATATTAGAAAATTAGTATATTTTAAAATGGAACTGTAGAATAGTAGCAAAATCGTTTTATTTATAAAAAGCCTGTTGAAATTTCTGTAATTACAAACTAACACGCGGTTTCCGTTTTCATTTTTTAAAATATTACTCTGGGAATTATTGCGCAAATCTGACCGCTGAAAATCATTCGTAAGCAAAATAAATTAAGAAAATTCAACCCCGTTAGTACAAAACGTGAAATAAATAAAAGAACTACGCCATTAGTATGCCCCTAATTCTTTGTACTTACGTTGTATAATTGCGACTATTTATAAGTATCCTATACAATATGAAATTACTTTAACTAACACGATGCTATTCACTCGTGTATACTAGTCTTTTAAAATTATTGTGCTTTAGGTCTTTTCTATTCTACACAAAATGATGCTTAATTTACAAAAATAATTTCTGCTTCCGAAATTTTGTTACCGCGATCAATAAAATCTTGCAAAAATAATTTTAAATATCAAGCATGATTTCCAAAGCGTGCGCATTAATAAGTCGAACTGACTTTTGAAAACTCCTCAATAACATTTATTAGAATTTTAACGAAGGTTTCACAAACTTATGAAACAGTTTGTCTTAGAAATTTGCCTTAAAAAATAAATCTAAAATAACGCCGATCACATGATTGGTAAAAAAGTGGCACTGACATCAGATGCAACGGTAATATTTCAATATTCGAATACTTTATCAATTTATTTACTTACGTACCATATACAGCAACTAAGGCCGCATCAAAATATAAACTTTTCCAAATATTCGAGCTCAACATAAGTAAAAATACTAAACGGTATAAATTTTTCAGTCAAACTCTTACAAAATAAAGAATAAGTAACAATTTAAAAATAGAGAAAAAAATAAAATTTTACAAGAAAAAATTTACTTACTCTCAAAGGCCTGAAGAAAAAGTTCATGATCGTTCGTATTTTCCCTTTTTCCGGTAGAGTCCTTTTCTCTTTTCTTCGGAGCCATTAAAAATTTCGTTTGATAAAGAGAACAAAGAAAAAATTAAAACAAAATCATGTATATACTTACAGCGGGGAAAAAAAAAAAAAAAAAAGCGAAACCGAATTAATGTTACTTCAATAAGGGGACTACGTCAAGCAAACGAATTGATATTTTTATAAACACATTAAACGATAAACCTAAACTACACGCATATATACATATGTGCATGTAAAATCGATAAAAAATTTTAATAAACAATTGCTAAATTCTACAAAATTATAAATATTTAAAATAACCGTTCCACGCTAACCACACAACTCTCGACATTTTAGACACACAATAACCGACATAAAGATAAAACCGCCAATAAAATGGACTGACGGTTTGAATTTTGATTTACAAAGAAAAAGTATCGATGATTCATTTAGTTATAAATTTTTCCGCTTTTTTGTCGATAAAGCGGAATCGAATATATCGCGATTAATACAACTGAATTTATTATTTATTTGTTAATATTAATCTCAAATTTTAATCAGTAAATAACATCTTTCAAATATTTACATATTTAAACAACGTTTTATATAAATTATAAATACATTTCACTATATCAAAATGTTAAAAAATAATTTAAGTAAAGCAAACCGTTAGCAAAAAGCAAAACATGAAGTAACGAATTCTTCCTCTTAAAAAATAAAATCTTCATCAATAATAAAGGAAAAGATTAGTTATGATTTTTGTAATAAAAAAAAAATAAAAGCAACATTTTTAAAAAATTTTAAAATTTAATTGAATAACTACTAAATATGATGTTAGTTTAATTATTTGGAATGCGCCGTATTTATTGGTTTATGTTATTACTTAAATTTAAAATTGAAATAATAAATTAATGTCCATTTTATAAAATTATAGAAACCACTCATTAATTTTGTATCCACTAAATTATTTAAACAACTACATTAAGGGAAAAACTGCATTTCCAAAAAAAGATAAATAAAAATCAAAAAAAAAAATCAATAGCTAGTCTCGATCAGGGCTTGAAAGCCAGCCAAAAGCCAACAGCTAAAAGCTGAAAGCCAATAATTTTTAGATATCATAAGCTTAATCCAAAAGCCATATTTAAATTTCCATAAGCTAAATGCCTAAAGCTTAAGCTGTATTTCTAGAAAAGCTAAATTAAGCTTTATATTTGGCTTAAGCTTTTTTTTTTTAAATTTCTTGATATTGCATTTTTGACATAATTATTCGCGTAAGAAATTGTTTTTAAAAACTTTTATTTTTGTGCGTAAAGAAAAAAGTTGAAGTTTCAATAGTAATGGTAAATAGTTTGATGCATGGTAATTAGTAAATGATTTTAATTAACTTCTATTAAAATTTATTTCGTAAGCCAAAAGCTGAAAGCTTAAGCCGTATTTTAAATTGAAGCAGCCAAAAGCCGAAAGCCTAAGTCATATATCAAATTCAAACAGCCAAAAGCCGAAAGCTTAAGCTGTATTTTTCAAGGATATGAGCCATATTAAGTTTAAGCCATATTTTTATTCAGCTTTCAAGCCCTGCCTGCAAATGACTTTAAACTTCATAAGATTATATTTGCTGCCATAATTCTCATACACATCTATGTGTATCTATCAGATATCGAATAAAATGCATTTCGATTTTTTAAGAATTACTCTATTATAAAACTTTTGTAAAATATTTTCCAGAAATCTTTTTCACTAATTAAACAAATAATAATTTATATATGATCATAGCTACACATATTTTTAAATAAATTATAATATAAAATTATAATTTTTTTTCTTTATACAGCGAAGTGTGGTTATTAAAAATCACATAAATTATCAGAAAGAATATTTTTGAAGTCTCTCAAAATAATACAAAAAACAGAAAAATAATGTACACGAACGAAGAACAGCATGGATTAAATAAGTGAAAAACAACTGATTTTATTATCAACGATCCAACAGAAAATATAATTACTTGTATTATAGTCTGTTCAATGAAAATGTGCCGATGGAAAAAAGTCGACATAAATCGATATTTATTATTCACTTACCCCCTACCTAGTAAAACTGATGAGGGGTTAAGACAGTTTGTACACAAGTTGGTGTACTTGCATAAATTGCCACTAGGAGCGCATCAAAATCATTAAAGCAAAAAGCTTTTATTGTTTTAAAGTATACGGATTATAAATATAATATGAATATATGGAAGGATTTATTTAATAAATATTTTAAAATTTATGACGGTTTTTGTAATGACCATATAAAGGGTAAAGAAAATTATGAAAACTTCATTACAACCATGAAATTAATAAGAATTTCTTTTATTATAAGAACAAATGTATATTATAAAAGTATCTTTTTCACCCATTTTTTTGTATGTTTGTATACATTGTAGTAACTTTCAGAAAAATAAAACTATTCCGTTTAAATTTTTAAAAAATATAGTTCTATACATATCGTCGTCGTCGTTGTTGTCACAACTCTTGAAACAAGACATAGTGTGCAACTCATATGATCCTATTTCTGGCATCCGTCACTGTTTTCTGAAATGTTTTGATAATCAGATTCGATGTTACCATTTCCAGTCTTCTTCTCCCTCTGTAGGGTTTTCCTTGTATTTTTTTCCTGTGTTGCCAACATGTAGATTCCGTTTTTTCGTATCTCATGAGCCATGTATTTCGCTTTCCTTTTCTGGATACTGTTGTCTATTACAGGTTTTCCTTCTTCTACTCTGGTTAAAACAATTTTATTACTGACGAAGTCTGTTCAGGGAATTTTTAACAGTCTGCGATAACACCACATTTCAAAAGAATTTTTTCTTTTTTTACTATATGCACTCATCATAATCCATGTTTCGCATGCATACTGTAGTATTGACCATATGTAACAGCGCATTATTCTTTTTTTGAGTTTTAAACTTAATCTGGAATCCTTTAGTGCATGACTCAGGTTGTTTAATGCCTGCTTCGCCATTCCAATTCTTGATTTGATTTCTTTGTCATCTTTGCCATCATTAGTGATGAGGCTACTTAGATATCTAAATTCAGTTAAGTTTTCCATCTTCTCTCCATCTGTATAAATATATACATCCCTGTTTTTAGTTCTGGTAAATTTAATGATTTTTGTTTTTTTTTGTATTAATCTTCATTCCATATCTTAAACCGATTTTATTTATTTTGTTCGCCATTTTTTGTAGTTTTTCTTCTGTTTCTGCCAATAAAACTTTATCATCCGCTTAACTAATTTCATTTATACGTTGTCCATTTATTTTCATTCCCATTTTCCCTATATTTGCAGCTCGCTTAATCTCTTCTGCATATATACCTATTAAATAATCTGGGTGAGAGTGGACATCCTTGTCGTACACCTCTTTTAATATTGCTTTTCTTATCCAAGAATTCCACATTTATCTTGATTTTTGCACTTTGTTCCCAATACAGATGTTTAATAAGCTGTAGGTCTGACTTATCGATATTATATTTTTGCAGTATTGTTATGAGCTGTTCATGATTAACTCGGTCAAACGTCTTTTCATAGTCTACAAAGCATGCATAAACCTCCCTGTTTGCATTCAAGGTTCTTTGTATTATTATCTTAAGTAGGGCTATTGCATCTCTGGTTCCTTTTCTTGGGACAAAACCAAACTGCGTAATGCCTAAATTGTCATCTAGTTTCCACTCCATTCTGCTATTTATAATTGATAGAAGCAGCTTCAGCGAATGATTCATTAGCACTATTTTTCTATATTCAGAACACGTTTGCGAGCTACTCTTTTTTGGAATCGGTATAAAATTTATACTTTTAAAATCCTCTGGCAGTGCGCCTTCCCCTTTGTAAATTTTATTAAATATCTGTAAAAGTTGTTTCTTCTCATGCTGCGTTATGCATTTTATCACATCAACCGCTAGATGATCATCTCCGACTGCTTTGTTATTTCTGGCTTTATGAATAGCATTCTCTAATTCCCACATTTCAATAATTGGCGCTTCTTCCTTCGTTGTTTTATTGTTCTGTTCGAATCGCATATCATCTTTATACAGTTCTTGTATATAATTCAGCCATATTTCTTCTTTTGCTTCCTTAGTTATACAACATTCTCCGAACTTATTTCATATATAGTTTATGTTGTTTTTTCTTTTTTTATGTACTTTCATCATTTCTTTAATTTTCGTATGCATTTCTCGCATGTTATGCTTTGAATCTAATTTTTCGATTTCCTTGCATTTTTCTTTGTACTAGTTACTCTTTTTGCCTCTGTGCATTTTTTCACTATGTCTTTATTTAATTTTTTATATTCTAAACTTCTTCTATCTTTTATTTCTCGTCTTTCCTCTATCAGATTTATAATCTGTTGCGTAATCCAAGGTTTGTGTTTTTTCCTTCCTCTTTTTGGTACTGTATTTCTGGCGGCTTCAAGGACCTTTTGTTTCCATGCACACCACATGTTTTCTACATTTTTTCCTACATAATTTCCATCTATCGTTTCCTTCCCTATTCTGTCTAACTCTGCTTGAAACTTTCCTTGGATTTCATCTATTTTCAGTTTATTATAGTCTAGCCACTGTAACGGTAATTGTTTTTCATTCTTTTTGCATTTCTTCAGTATTATTTTGCATTTAGCACCTAGTAAATTATGGTCCATATTGCAATCCACTCCCGGATAGGTATGGCAGTTTTTAATCACGTTCTTGTAACGTTTATTAATCAGAATAAAATCAATTTGGTTTTTTGTTCTTCCATCCGGACTTGTCCACATATAAAGCCTTCTTTTATGTTGTTTAAACCATGTGTTACGAGAGTGGTTCAAATATAAACCGGAATTTCGTCATAAAAATTTTTATTTTATACTTACAGTGCTCATATTTTTTACAATTTTTCGAGATAACCCCTCTCGCACGCTACGCACTTTTTCCACCTCTCCGGCAGTTTTTTTATTCCTTTTTCGTAAAAATCTCGCGGCTTGTCACATAGCCATTTGCGCACGAACGGTTCCACCTCATTGTTGCTGTCGAAACGTTGTCCACCAAGTGCTTCTTTCAACGGGCCAAACAAATAATAATCACAAGGCTACAAATCTGGACTGTAAGGAGGATGTTCAAGTGTTTCCCAGCCCAATTCGGCCAATGTCTCCATCGTGAGCCGAGCGGTATGTGGCCTGGCGTTGTCTTGAAGCAGTATCGCACTACGGATCGGAATTTCGCGCCTTTTTGTTCGATAGGCCGGTTTGACTGTGTTTTTTAGGAGGTTACTGTAATACTGCGCCGTCACAGTACGTTGTTCAGTTAGGAAATCGACTGCGATCACTCCCTTCATGTCCCAAAACACGGTACACAACACCTTCCCAGCTGACTGTGTAACCTTCGCTTTGACTGGCGCTCCCTCTTTTTTCTTCCGCTACTCCATAGACGAGCGTTTACTCTCCGGTGTATAGTAGTGTACCCAAGTTTCGTCCGTGGTGAATATTCGCCGCAATAAATTCTCTCCTTCCTCTTCATACCGCTGCAGGAGACGCGTACAAACTTCCCAACGAGTGAATTTCTGTTCAAAATTCAGAAGTCTTGGCACCCATCTGGCTGCAATTTTGCGATAACCTAGCCGATCATGAATTATTGTCTCAATACTACCTATGCTGATGCCCAATTCGTCGGTCATATCGCGTAGACGGACGCGTCGGTCAGCCAAAATGAGTTATTCGATGGCTTTGACGTGTTCATCTGTAATGCTGGTTTTTGGGCGCCGCGCATGTGCTATGTTTCACACCACTTCACGTCCTTTTCGAAACGCAGAACACCACTCGTACACTTGAGTTTTGGAGAGACACTCATCCCCGAACTGTTCGTGTAATTTTCGGTAAATTTCCACGGATTTTACGTCGTCTTTGACTAAAAAACGAATAATGATGCGTTGCGCAACAGACACTGGTACTTCTTTTTCACTCATGGCTCTAACTACACTAAAAAGTGAGGTTACGCGGTTCTAATTGCTCTACACGCTTCGTAACAAACCGGTCTAGCTGCCAGTGTAACCACTTTTTCCACAATAAATTTTTCGCGCGTTTATTTAAAAATTCCGGTTTATATTTGAACCACCCTAGTACATATCACCATATTACTTTTTTCTGCAAAATCTGTTAGCATTTCTCCTCGTTCGTTTTGCTTCCCTAAGACAAATTTACCGGCAGCCTCGCTTCTGTGGTCTTGTCCTACTTTTGCATTGAAGTCCCCCATGACGAATACGATATCATTATTTTTGGTTGTTTTTTTAATCTCTTCTATGTCCTTATAAAAGTTGTTAATCGTTACTTCGTCGCTATCCACTGTAGGAGCGTAAGCCTGAATTAGTACTATAGGTTTGGGCTTCACATTTAGTCGTATCAGTATTATATATTTAATAAAATCATTACGCAAGTTTCAATAAAATATTATAGCTAAGAAATATACATTTTTTTGCACACTAGTTTAAATGTTTTCTTTGTAAAAATGTATGAAATTTATAATGAAATTTGTTCAGGTAAAAGTTAAGATTGCACTTTTAAACAAGTTAGTAGCACTAGAACTTATAGGGCCATAATACCTATCCATTTATGTACACATTTATCAAAGAATTATTTTTACTTTGTATAAACATACATAACCACATTAAACATACATAATTATGTTCTAAGTATTTTTTTGAATTTTTACTGAATAATATAACTATAAATTTTCAAATTTAGTGTGTCAAATGATTAGAATTTCTACTATCTGGAAATTAATAATTAAAATTTTTCTCATAAACTTCCCATTAGGATCTACATATTCAGAAACACGGATCTAATTATTTGGTTATTTTTTCCTGGTGATTAGAATAACTTCTTCCATTGTAAAGTTATAAACATACTACTCGATTTCTTTATTTTTAATATAAAAGTACATAAACTTCTTGTAGTTTCTATAAACATAAGTAAGATCTATTAAAGAAAAAGGTAGAGTTAGTTGGGCCAAAGTTATAATAATCATGTTTCATAGACTCTTTTCTCGTCATTTCAGTCTTGAAAACCTAAAATTAGTAGTCCTTTAGTCTACAACTTAAATTAAAAGTTTTATACAATATAAAATTTTGAATCGAGTATTTTTCATAATTGTAAATATTACAATCTGGAAACTTTTAAAAAATGTTCACTATAAGGTGATTCATGATGAAAAATAAAGAACAATGCAATATCATCGCCGAATATTATTCTTTGACATTTTATTTAAAACATGAAGATAATTAAAATGTTCTCCAATATATACAACGTTTCTTTAATTTTGTAATAAAAAATATGATGCAGAAAAAGAATCTTTACATTAAATCTTTAATACATGATAGACGACAAATATTTATTAGTAGAACTCCGTGTTACACTATTTTCTAAAGGGGTTTAATTAATTCTTAGATTATAAATTATTTTTAAAGAAAACCAATTAGAGTGGACCTTTAAGTATTAATTTTTTCAAAAACCCATCTTCTTTGGTTTCAAGAATATATTGAAATGTTCTTGTGGTCCAGGAGGATATAAAAATTCAACATCGAAATATATGGTATATTTATTCACAATTCTAGTAAAATATATACTTACCTAAAGGTAGGGTGTATAGTTTTGATTAAAAAATTAGTTTATTGTTTCGGCATGATGTTCATCCTCCTACATAAAAAAAGATGTTTTGTGTACATCCATCGATGAAAAGTTTATATGAGGCTAGAATGTATTTAGTGGAAATTTTAATATCACTGCCATAATATTTATCGGATTACGTTTAAAGCAGTATTTGATCGAGGAAAGCGGAATAATGGAATTTATGTTTTATTTCGTATGAGAATTTTAAAATAAATATTTAATATCTCATGAAGTTTATTTTAATTTTTCGCATTATAAAATGAGAGCGCTATCTTATTGTTGTTTAAATTTTGAAAAATTTGGTAGTGCTTTAGATATTTCGATATGTTTCATTCGAATAAAGATGTGTAATAAAATACGGTTGAAAAATTGAACAAATAAAATATCCCCATGAGCACAAAATATTGCTGGAATGTTGCACAAATATTGTCAAGTTGCACATTATAACCAATATTGTAGGAATATCGCGTTAATGTTGATAAGTTGTATATAATCACCAATATTTCCAGAATATTGCAGTTATATTATTTTTTAATATTGGTTCTGCAACATTATTTCAATGTTACTGTCATGTTACAAAAACAATATATACTATATAATATATATTGTTGACAAATATATTGTTTATTTGTTAACAGATTTCTATTAAATAATATAATATATTAACGAATTGAAATATTTAAGTTTCCAAAATTTTGGAATATATTAGGGATGTATATTATAGAAATGAAGATAAATCAATAGACGATATTTAAGTCAGTATATTAATTTTATCCATGAAAAGTACAATGCCAAGAATATATATTTTTTTCACATATTTTTATTATAATATAACACATCATCCACATAAAAACATAGCAATTATGTGAAACTTATTTTCTAAGTTAAAGATAGTTTCTTTTATGCCTTAGTGGTACAACATAAAGCTGATTATTTTTTTTTGGTATTATTACCATTTTATTTAAAACTGAATCAATAGGCCACCACGATACTTTTTTAGTTTCTTCCACTGAATACATGTCTAATATTTGCGATAAGCACGGTTCTTGATAAATATTTCTTTCGATTCTAAATTTTTGTCCAAGAATAATTATTTCACCGTGATTATTTTGTATTATGTTTAAAACTCTAACAATTATTTTATTACTTAACATAACAACACATTATCACTTTTACCATCACAATTAATAAAAAGTAGTTTTGTTTTTAATTGCTTGTATTGTTTGAAATTACCTTGAACTAAGTTAAGTGATCTAAGTACAGGTCCGTAAGAATGTTCACATTTTAATTCTGTTTTTGCTATTTTTACAGTTTTTGATAAAAATTTGGATTCAAACTCACTGTATCGATTCGCTAATTGCTGTAACGGTTTGTCTGGTTTCCGAAGTAATTTTTTTAAAGAAGATAAAAAATTTTCAAATGGAAAAGCACTAAAATTATCTAATACTCCAAACCTCCTAACTTCATTAGCGAGATGAAGCAAATTATGCACGTTATGAGAAATATATTTCTTACCGTATAAAATCTCAAAACTTTCCACAAAGTAGTGTAGTAGTTTTTCAGCATAACTTATGAATTCTTCATCAGCTATTAATTTAGGATTAGTAAATATTGATATAGCTACATGCAATGATAACAAATGTACATATAACTCGGGTCTTAGAACTAATTTTAGCACTATTGGCCCAGTGTATAGTAAAAACTCACGATACTCAGTCGCTTTCCAGTAAAGTATTTCGATGAGACTTCATGGCTTGCATGAGAATTCATTTGGCATGCAATTTCTTATAGCTGTTAAATTTTTGGAAATTATATTACATGCTTTACCACCTATTCTTACTGGTAAAGGTCCTTTAATCCATAATATTAATAACTTTTTCATAACACCTAAACAAATAAGATGCATGTAATCTAATGCAACTGCTGAAACTAAACCAATATTTGGAATGCCCAGTAAAATAGTTTCTCCAATATGATAATCTTCATCCGCTTGATTGCGGAAAGATTCATCTGTTCTAAGTATGGAACCATCACTAGTATAAGGAAAACATGTAGTATTACATACATAATCCCCAGTGATTGTGCACTTAAAACAACTTGAATATTCGTTATGACCCTTTGTATATAGTATGAATGATTTCACAGGAGCATCACAAATAATTTTTGAAAGTACTATATTTATACTGCGTCCTTGATATGAAAATCCATTATCTGTTAATAATTTTATTTAATTGACGAAAGGCTTAAGGAACTCATTCGCTACTGTTGGTTTTCCTGAGCCACAATAAATACCAACTAGATGGACAGATTTTAATATACTATCACAAATTAGAATTAGCCAAAAACATTTAGTAGAAGACCTTGATAATGGCAAGCCGTCGACATTCAAAGATAAGTTTATATTATCGGTTAGCAAGTCTACATCTAATAACTTTTTTATCATTGAATTTAAAGCATTTTTTAAACCAAAATGAAAATATTCTCCTCCTTGTATAGTAGTAATATTCGACTTACGAGGAGTTTTTAATAGCGTTCTTGCGTCCTTTGGTAATAATGAATTTGGTATGTAACACGAAAGCAAATTTAACAATCTTGTCAATGACTTATGGGTGATATTTGATTCTACAGCCCAGTCACATAAGTCTTCCTTTAAGTTTTCTTCTTCTTCATCGAATGAAAGATCCTCATTTAATTCGCAATCAGAATCGTTTTTGTCAAAACAATAATTATAATATTCACTGTCAGCATTAACAATTTCTTCAAAAAAATCATTATCATCGTAAAATTCCCAGTTAAAACTAGAATCATATAAATTTTCATCACTATCTGGAACACTTTCACAATTTAATGCAATATTTTCAAAATTTCCGGTATTTTCAGTATTATTTATTTCATTAATTACTGGCTCTGGATTGAATTCGATACATCTATTGCCTCTTGGGTTTTGCATTTGATCCATAATTGCATCGGTGGTCTCATTAATTATTCGTCTCTGATGCCTCTTCGTACACTCGTGGAATTCCTTACGTCTTCGTTTATTGTCCATTGTTATCTACAATTGAATTTAAAAAAGCTTAACATTATACTCTACTTCAACAAATAAAAAAAAGAAAAAAAATCTAAATTTTTCCATAATTTGAGGGTTTATATTGCGTGAATAGTAAAAAATTTATTTTAACGTTGATTTTTCCCTGAGATCTTTGACTTTTAACTAAAAAAAATTGAATAAAGAATTTCTTATCATTTACAAAATATGTTTCCGAAAAATTTTATCAATTTTTTTTATTTATCTATTAAATACAAAAAAAAAGTTCCATGTTACAGAAAATAGTTACTACAATTTTCTCTTCCGTTCATCACCCTTTTTGTTTTGAAAATACTTTTGTTTACGTTTATTTTTAATTTTCCTTCTATTCGTTGTTAAATCATCGGAAATGTCCATCTTCATAATTATCAACAACTTTGTCTGATGAATTGTCGAAAACTTTTTCCGAATCAAATTGGACAGCCGATCATTTTTTGTGCTCACTTAATAACTGACTGTAACTATTTTTAAATTCTGAAAATGTCATAAAAATGTATTGTAAGTCATAACCCATTAATATACCTTCAAATCTTGTTGAAATAAAACTTAATAAATCGGTCATATTCGTTTGAGAATTAACAGCCTCTTCACGAATATGTGAATAATTTTTAGATGACATGTTCTGTTAGTGTAATTATCACACTGAAATAAAAAACAATATCTTGTCAAAAAATAAAAAATTCAACGTTTAGTGTGAAAAATTTTAGATTTTTTTCTTTCCTTAACTCTTTGGAATATTATTTAGAATTAGTTAAATCATAGTTTACCAAATTTTTTCTTTAAAACTCACTTCAAGTACAGTTTTTATTAATGAATATAATAATAATTTTTCTTTGGGTAATATATGTTCCTTTCTTCAATATTAAACGTAAACTGAAACATTCACAAGCTTTAATCTTTTATTGTCTCATTCAAGGCCGAGCCTAGTCGCATGTCATAAATCATCGGCTTACCTCAAGGTCATATTACTATACCTGCACGATGAATATACACTGGCATATCCGTATAAACTATGTATCTCTTCAATACTTTTTTCAGATTTTTTTTTGATACACTTTTTAAATGTTTACTGAAATGCACTCGTATCTATATTTTTCTGTTTATATATAGTTTAGAATCGAGTTTGAAGACATTTTGCGGATTATTTTTATTGCTTTAGACTCTGGTTGGAACTGCAGCCTCTGCATATTTGAGACAGAAACAGTTTCAACTGTGCGTTCGTTAGGAAACATCGTATGTAGCATTCATAAAAAATTATTTAACTTTACTTTCTTCAAATTTAAAAATTATAAATAAAAGAATGTCGCAAGCATTAAAAAAATATTCAATAGTTAAATTTTTTGATGGGTTACAAGTTGTTCCTTCTTGTTGGCTAAATGACAATAAATCAATGTGTATTTGGCCAGATCACATTAAATCGCAAAATACTTTAAATAAATTATTGGAAGGTGCGCAATATCCTTCAAATGTGAATACTTGGAAGAGTTATGAAGTTGAAAAATGGTATGCTGGTGCAAGTAAGTAGTTAATGGACATGTTTTTATAAAAATTTTACTTACTAAAATTAGAAATCTTCAAAAATATGTGTTTTTCAATGTAAAATTTTCTAGGTAAAACCGAGCTGTTTAGACAATTGAAAACGCATTACACAGACTCATTTAAAGAATTATAATTACTAATAGTATTACTTTTGATTTATACGTTACTCTAGTTCTTATTTATTAGCTTTATAATTACTATAGATGCCATCATGCCACTGAAGTTCTTATGAGACACAGGGTTTTTTTTTTTTTGTTTATTTATTTATTGGTGAATAATAACATAAATACATAGTAATTGAAACATAGCCATGAGTATCTCAGTTGAATGAACACCTCATGGATTGGAAACAATAAAAAGAAAATGAAAAAGACAAAAATTAACCGATATAAAAATTAAAATAAAATTATATATTAAATGAAAAATCTTCAAGATCCGAATATTTGGAAGCCATGATAAAATTCGCCGCGTGCAGGAATTTTGATAAATTATCGTTGTTTAATGGAAAACAATTTATGTCTTTAAACAAGAATTTCCATTTGGCGCACTCATTAACGATATGGGTGACAGTTTTAGGAGCATCTCCACAGGAACACAAATCGGTGTCTGCTAGATGGAAACGGTGCAGATAACTTTGAAATCTACCATGTCCAGTGAGAAATTGTGTCACATACGTATTAATATTATTAATTTTGATTGGATTGGTTTTAACCTCGGGGACAAAACTAAATGTTAATCTTCCAGTTGAGCTATTGTTCCAGCTATTTTGCATTTCAATAAATCTATTGTTTAGATCCAACTCCAAATTGAGATTATTTAACCCTTTGAAATACAAGATTTTATGCTGCAATACGGAATGCAGTGACAATTGTCCTGCTATTGTTCGCAACGCATCACCGGAAGTAGTTCTATGCGCGCGGAGAATAAACAAAAGAAATTTTCTTTGGGATTTAACTAATACTTCCTGAATGCTTTTACGCTTTAAAGCCTCTTCAAACATAAATACGCAGTACGTGAATAATGGAACAACTAGCATATTATAAATTATTAAACGGTGTTTAGTGCTCATCCCATACGTGCGTCCAGACACGGAGTGCAATTTATTTAGAACCGTTGTAGCTTTACTGGACAAATTTTTGAAATGTTGATTAAAACTGTAGCGACAGTCTAATGTAATACCAAGATATTTCAGTGATTCGACGATATTCATTTTAAAGTTCGGTATAGAGAGATGTAGCGAATTGTAGTAGTCCCTTTTTCGTTTCCTGTGCATGATTAATAAATTAGTCTTGTTTTCGTCCAACTGTAGAAGATGTTTTTCCATATAGGTTAAAATATTGTTGATTGTAATCTTGAAGTATTTACAAATGGAGGGACGATGGTTAGAAGTGACCGCGAATGCTAGATCATCTGCATAGAAATATCTGGTTACTGCCGACGGGAACTCCATCAACGATAAGTCTGAAATATACAAATTCCAAAAAATCGGGCCCAAAATCGATCCTTGCGGGCATCCGCGAGTAACATTTCGAAAATATGTTTGATGTTCGTAAATAAATTGAATAGTTCTGGAATCTAAGTATTGTCTTAAAATTGAGATTATTCTATAATCGAGCCTGAGTGCTCTAATTTTGTGGAATAAGACTGGCCACGAACAGTTATCAAAGGCGCCTTTAATATCCAACGTCAGCAGGCCGATCGCAGTCTTTTTACTTAACGCACGCTCAATCTGCTTAGATAATTCGCCAAAAAGCGTTGCCGTGGAACGGGACTTAGTAAATCCAAATTGCCGGTCATTGTGAGGTAAAACCGGCAGTATACGATTCAACAAAACATATTCAAACACCTTGGCTAAAGCGCTTAACAAGACAATCGGTCTGTACGAAGATGGAAGACTAGGACTACGTCCGGGTTTTAGCACAAAAACTGTCCTTCCTGCTCGCCAGGCTTCCGGGAAGACTCCGAACCTCAACAGAGCGATGAGTAAGCTCTGAAGTAAATTAGGATAGTGGAAATTCAAGATCTTCAAACATTTATTCGTCAGCTGGTCTAAGCCAGGAGCTTTATTTTTAGTCCGGCGAAGAATATCCTTAATTTCCGCTTTGGAAATAAATAGTTCGCTGTTAAATCTAAAGCCGCTAAGGTTAAATCTCTGGAATTCTTGCAACTTGTATGAGAAGGTTTCGTCCCCATTTGTGTTTGAGTTTACTTGATAAAAATGATCAAGAAGGGCCTTTATCTTTGAATCCTTATCGAAAATTTTTTGATTATTCTTGTCTAAAAAATACGAAGGAATCTGTAACTGGCGTTTATTTTTGAAAATAGTCTTGTAAGGAAGGCCCCGAGACACAGGGTTAATGGGTGGATGTGTGAGTAGTGTTATAAATACAGTATAAGATTTTATTTAAACATAGGCTAATGTTGACACTAACATTTCGTCCTTATTATTAAAAGTCTAAAATCGGTTAATAGTGAATTGGCTTGTGTATATATCTATAAGTGCGCGTTCTTTAATTATAGCAGATCTATTGTAAAATATTAAAATATTTATATTACAATATTAATAATTAAGTACAGTACTGTTATGATTATTTTATGTAATTGTTAATTATTATTTTTAGTATATATAAACGGGGTTTAATTGGGCTAAATGTAACAGTGAAGGTTGCATAAAACTTTGAATTGATTAAACAAATTTTTATTTTTTAAATTATTTTTATGCCTACATAAGCTGTATGAGCGGGCATATGTGTCATGCGATTGAAATGTGTACTTGTTTACATTAGTGCGATCAATTTTAAGATTATATATTATAATACAGTAATTAACGTTTTTATTTATTTTTTTTTGTTTTTTTTTTTTAAATTTTGCACTATATACGGATGTTTCTTTCCGTTTTTCTTATTTCGTTTTTCTTTTGTATTAATTTAATAATACAGTTAGTTATTTGGTTATTTTAAGAACATTTGTACAACCATATAATGGCCACTGTAACTAAATTAAAAAAATTATTTTTTTCAATAGAAATCCCTATAGCTCACGCGGTTATGCGCATATGCGGTGTAAATTTAAATTATACGTTATGAAAATTGTAATTATTTCTTTAAGTAAATAAATTGAAATTGAAATTAAAATTATCAGACACCTGAGTTTTTCAAAAGAATAAGTTTGCTGAAACTACTTTATGGTAATAATTTAGTAGTAATACCAATAAACATGAAAAGATTTTCAGTCGGTATAAATCGTTAAATAAGACTATAATTAAAACAAAAAAATGATTATCTAAGTAAAAGTTTTTTTAATCATATTTTTTATGTTAACTCATAGCTAATCACAAAATTATTTTTTAAATTTGCAAATTTTTTTCAATGAACTCTGTAACTTCTAGACTTGATTTAAAATTAAATAAAGCTTTGCACAGCAATCAAACTTTTAATTTTGTTGTAATCGAATTTGTGTATGAAATAATAATAATAATAATTTTTCGTGTATTTTTAGATGAATGGACACGAGCTCAAGAGAAATTAGTCGACTCGATGTACAATTCTGAAATCTTGGATTCTGATGAATATACAGATGAAGAAATGCGAAGGCGATTAAAAGCTATAAGAAGAGAAAATTCACGACGGAATTACAGCAGTGATGAAGAACATAGCTTGGCATCATTGAATACTGAAAATAATTCAATAAGTAAAAAAAGAAAAACATTTGAAAATATGAAAAAAATTATGCCTTCATTGCCAAAATCGCCGAGAATCTCTTTGCATAGTACTAAAGGTATATTTTTTAAGAATAACGAACTTTCAACATAAATTTCAAACAATTTTTTTATTCGAATAATCATTCTTATAAATAAAACAATTTCATAATCTACTAAAAATTTTTGTTTAAAGTTTTTATGTAATAAATAACAATTTAATGAAAAAATCCATCATTCTTTTTTCTTTATAAATTTTTTTATAGGTACAGCTGATGATAATATTCAAGATGAGCAACCTTGTCACTCGCGTACACTCAGACAATCTCCATCTGATATGTTACTGTACCAAAACAGTACTGAAGGAAGCTTAAGTTTTCAGCATATTTTCACAGAAGATTATAAACAAAATAAAGAATATGAGAGTGAAATAAGTAAGATATTTTTGTTATACCCCTTATTAAAGAAAAGGATTAAAAATGATTTGAGGGATTAGAAAGTATTCAAAATGATTAAAAATCAAATCTTTTTTAATACTTTTGAATCCTTTTGTTTAATCAGGGACATGTACATAATGTTATTAATTATTTTTCAGGCTTCCGTAAATTTATGATGGAAAGTGCTGTAACGCTAATGAATGATAATAAAAAAATTATTAAGCTATTAGAAACTCAATCTGCACGTTGGATCAATACAAATTCAATTATTGATGATAGTGATGATGAAGATATAATGCTACCAATGTGCAGTGATGAACAACTTCATGAATTTGAAAAAAGACTTCAAGAAAAACCATTCTTTTAAAAATTGGTAATATATGTATCTACTGATTGAGAATTAGAACTTCTTAGTAATGCTAACAAATGAATAATGATGTCAACTAAATAATGATTGAATTTATTTTATTTTTTATAGTGCCAACGGTTAAAAGCAAGTGGAGGCCAAAAATTAAGTTTAGTCACAGGAGTAGTAATTGGAAAATTGATGGCTGATGAGCTCGCTGTTAAGTATAGTTGGCAAGGAAGAAAGGGAAAAAAACCATTACATAAATTACAACAGTTTACAAAACTTGTCAGAAGTAAGTTTATTTCGTATCAATTCTCAAAACCTTGTATTTTACCTACTAAATGCAGCTCATTCACAGTTGAAATAAATGATTGTCATTTTTATTTTGACTAATGTTTGGTGTTTAATTTGCAGAGACAGTTCAAATGATATGCCCATCATCTTCAGAGAAAGAAATAGAAGAAGCTGTCGGTCTTTGGCTTTCGCAAGCAAGTACAAAACTGAAATGTGCTGCAGCCAGGAATTAATGTTCTAACTTAATTTTAATTTAATCACATATTATATGCCCACATTTTTTTGTAAAATAAAAATGATCTTTAACTTAAATTTCAGTGTTAATTTATTAATAATAACAACTATTATTTTCATCCATGTGAATAAATAATATCAACAGTTTATCAGAAATTTAGACATGATAAAAACAATTACTAATTTTTCCAATTTTTTTGTAAAACTTAATATTATTTTTGATTAGTCAACAATTTCTGATATCCTTTAATATTATTATTCATTGTTAATAATTAAAGGTATTTTTTGTATTAAATTTTTTCAAAAGAGAATGATTGCTATAATATTGCAAGATAATATTTTCTTAATATGGCAGTGCAATATTCCTGTAATGTTGTTAGCAACATTCAAACAAGGACATAGGAATACTACAGGAATATTGCAGAAATATTGTCTGCAACATTACAACATTTCTAAATAATATTCGTGCAACATTCCAGGAATATTTTGTGCTCTATGGGATATTTAAATTATAAAAATGTTAACAGAATTCGGTACGATAAATTGATATATTTGATTAGGAGAATTATAGCCGGCCAACGATCATACTACGCTGAATACACCGGTTCTCGTCCGATCACCGAAGTTAAGCAGCATCGGGCCAGGTTAGTACTTGGATGGGTGACCGCCTGGGAAAACCTGGTGTTGTTGGCCTTCTTCTTTTTTTTCTTCTATCTTCGCATCTTTTTTTCGTTTTTCTACTTTTGTTCGTTATTTGTATAAAACTTCTTACAATTAATTTTAGTGCATAAAAATATAATGTTAAATGTAATGAATTGAAAAAAGTTTAAAAATTTATCATAATATGTACTCAAATCCACACTAAACTCGTATACCTACTTTTACACTCCCATTTGTACAGGGAAGAAACCCGGTAAATCATCTAAAACAAAGTTATTATGAACAGCTGATTATTTTTTAAAACTCTGATCAACAAATTAGCTGTAAATTCGCCACACATGGCGCATGTGTCAGTTCGCGGATAACCAAACGCAATATTAAAATCAGTATTAAAAATATTTCGGCAAGTTTCATAAAAAACAGTCACTGAGGGATGTATTTCTTTAAACGAAAGAAATATTTTTTTTATTGAGAGTTCTTCCGGTAAATATGTTTTTGAAGAATCATTTAAACTGTAGTGGCTCTGACGCTCACGAAAACTCTTTATGCGACTTTTTCATAATAATTTCATTGATTCATTAAGCCTCCTGTGACAAGTACAATGTTTTTCATTTCGATCGATTGGTGGCCCGGTTCCGCTCTGTTTTAAACTCGTTTGTAAATATTGAATTTTACTTTTAGACATTCCGTGAATTGAGCAAAACGTTTTGGCACAAACAGGAATATCTTGAGCGTCGTTGTTTTCACATCCGCTCACACGAACTCTATATGCGAGACTAGCGTCACATAAAATAACATTCTTTTCATCTTGCCGAGGTCTCCTTTGCTGAATAGGAAGTACAGTTATAAGATCGCACAAATAAGCATTTTGCTCATCATGCGACTTCAATTTATTAAAATTTCTTAGTATCCTTTCTCTTTTTTTCATAATGCTAACTACATATCAACAAGAGAACCAACGTATTGGACAACTGATAATCGTAAAATACCAGACCTTTTAGATTTTTTTATTACAAAAGGCATTGCCAGTTATTATGCAGAAATAAATTCTTCTTTCGATCTTTTCTCAGACCATTCTTCAATTGTTTTAACCCTTGGTGATTCAGTAATACGCAGAGAAAAACCGATATATTTGTATAATCATAAAACAGACTGGGATTCTTTCGAGGAATACTTAGACTCAAAATTAGATCTGAAAATCCCATTAAAAAGCCAAACTGACAGCGAGAATGCCGTGGAATATATAACTAGGGAGATTCAAACAGCAGCAACTTTGAATACTCCTTCTATTGATATATACCAAAAAAGAAAAAATTATCCTATTTTGGTTCGCCAGCTTGTTTTAGAAAAGAGAAAGCTTAGGCGAAAATGGTTTCAGACAGGAAATCCATCAGACAAAAAACAACTTAATAATAAAACCAAAGAACTCAAAAAATTATTAGCAGAAATTAAAAATAAAACTTTTAATAATTACTTACTTAAACTCTCGGCATTAGCGGCGGATAATTATTCTTTGTGGAAGTGTACAAAAAACATTAAACAACCAAAAAATTGCATTCCTCCGATAAAACATGGCAACGGGTCTTGGGCGAAAGATCAAAAGCAAAAGGCGAATTTATTTGCCACCTACTTGGCAACAGTTTTTAAGCCGAACTTAACGGCTGCTACGGACAAAGAAGTCGATGACTTTTTAAAAAGTCCTGGCCAGTTATCCTCTCCTATCAAGTCAGCGTCACCTCAAGAGGTGAAAAACATACTTAAAACGCTGAAAAGGAGAAAGAGTCCCGGTTTTGATTTAATAACCGCGGAACTACTGAATAGACTTCCATGGAAGGCTGTAATGTTGCTGACATTTATATGTAACGCAATACTTCGTCTACATTATTTTCCGGTGCAATGGAAGTTTGCACAAATTATTATGATTGCGAAACCGGGCAAAAATCCGCATGCTGTTACGTCTTATCGTCCCATTTCCTTGTTGCCTGTTATGTCGAAGGTAATGGAAAAATTGGTATTAAATAGGTTGCAGCCATACCTATATAATATAATTCCACAACATCAATTCGATTTCTTAAAACAGCACTCCACGGTGGATCAGCTGCACAGAGTGGTAAGTGTAATAGAAAAAAGTTTAGAAACAAAAAATGTGTGTACAGCGGCATTTCTCGATGTCCAACAGGCTTTTGATAAAGTTTGGCATAATGGTCTATTATATAAATTAAAAATTTTGTTACCAACTAGGTTATATCTCTTGTTGAGTTCATATCTGCATAACCGATATTTCCAGGTGCGCTATGAACACACGTTTTCAGAACTACATCCAGTTCAAGCAGGAGTGCCCCAGGGATCAGTTCTGGGACCCACGCTGTACTTGATATATACAGCAGACTTTCTTGTACTGGAAAATGTTCAGGTAGCTACATTTGCTGACGACACGGCATTACTTGCGTCACATTCAGATCCGAAGATAGCAAATGAAAATCTTCAGAAGGCCCTTATCGAAGCAGAAAACTGGTTTAAAAAGTGGAAAGTTCAGATCAACGAAAGTAAATCGGTAAACATTCATTTCACGAATAGAAAAGTCATAACCCCAACTGTTAGGATAAATGGACTGGAATTGCCCGTGAGAACAACAGTTAAGTACTTGGGATTACACCTAGATAGTCGTTTAACATGGAAGCAGCACATTCAGACAAAGAAAAGAGAAATAGATATTCGTGTTAAAAAAATGTACTGGCTTCTAGGAAGAAATAGCGTTTTAAGTATTGATAATAAACGTTTGATATACACAAGTATCTTGAAGCCTATTTGGACCTACGGAGTACAGCTTTGGGGTTGTGCTAAACCTACAAATCTGAAGATAATACAGACCGCGCAGAATAAAATCCTTAGGCTCGTAACCAAGGCGCCATGGTATGTATCAAATCAAACTTTGCATCAAGATTTAGGGATAGAGTATGTGGCAGATGTTATTAAAACTCATGCCCGAAGACACGCAGAAAGACTTGAAAGTCACCCGAATAAACTTGCTGCTGGACTGCTACATACTGCTAATGATAGGAGGCGGCTGAAGCGTAAGAAACCTCATGACCTTGTTTAAGGTAAAGTTTATCGGGTAGGTACTATTGGGTACTTCTCCCTTCATGCTAAATAATTCGCTGTTAAGAATATTGCTAAATGGCCTAGATGGCTAGTTTGTAATACAATAAAAATTTAAAAAAAAAAAAAAAAAAAAAAAAAGTATCCTTTCTCTTACCTCGTTTGACATATTATCAAAACATTTCAAACGTGAACAGTTACAATTAGTTTCCATTTCATGCGTACTTATTCTCAGCTTTTTATCTGCATCAGAGATACGTCCGGTTTTCGATTTTTTTCTAAATTGGAAGACATTTTGTTTTATTAATGAAACAAAAGCACGACAGCATACACACAAAACGAAAAGCCAAGATAAATTACACAAAAAGAAAAAAACAACAGATAACAAGCCGACTGATATGATGAAAAAGCGCAAATTATTCAACATTGATATACACTGGAATGATAAAATTTAACAGAGCATACTTTAATATTACTATATTGACAAATTCCATAAATATCGCACCATCCATAATGAAAGTAAAATTGCACTGATTGTGCTGCCATCTTTCGTTGTGTGACAAAAATTAATTGACTTCCATGGTTATTTCCGTGTTTGGTTTGACTTAACCGTTTTTTTCCCTGTACACCAAAACTTCAACAGGGTATAACTATTGACTAATTGGGTTTTCTTGCAATTTAATACTCTGAAAGGAAGTCCCCGTTTACGTGAACCAAATGGTGACCATAACGCAATTTTGAAATAAAAACTGACTCACCCGGTATTTTCCCTGAACCCTTCGTATGGCAAACTGCAAGAACTAACAAAATCTAAATTATGTCTAATTTTTGTTTTCTTTTCAGTGTTTTCTTCTTTTCTTTTTTTTTTTTTTTGCAATAAAAATCTACTTTAAATAAATTTGAACTGTGTACATCAACATCCAGAATCCGTAAATATTATTTCTATACACTCACATGCGAATTAAAAAGCTAATAGCCAGAAAAATTAAACACAAAAATCTTTCCAGTAGTCCACCTGTGTGTCAAGTTTATTGCGCGAGCCAGAAAATGTGAATAGTCTCAGCGCGGAACATAAAAACCTTTATTTGTTTGTTATTTACTACAAGAAATGAAAAAAAATATTTCGCATTAACCTATCTTTATCCTCACTATAAAGCGATTAAAAAAAATAAAACCAATAAACAACGCGGTTATTTAATAAATAAAAAAAAATTGAACATGAATGATAGAGGCAAAGTATTTCGCTTATACCCCAGTATACGTGTATCACTTTTAAAAAAAAATTCCTTCATAATGTAAGTATAATAAATAAAATTCCGCCCCTCAAACTATACCGCTCTGAGCAGTTGCTCATTTTTCTGTGCCTTTGGGCGGGTCCTGATATGAAATCTTAACAAAAACACAAAATAAAATCCTGAATATTGCTAACTAAACCGAAAAAGAATTGTCAGAGTAAATATCAAAGACCAATGTGTCCACTTACAGAGTGATATAATTAGTTACATATCAGCAATTTCAATTAATGAAAATAGAAATATCGAAAAAATCGTCATATATCCTATGGCACCTGTCCTAATGAATATATGCTCATTGGGAATCGATAATCATTTCCGCCGGATTTTAGAAAAAAAATTGAGAAACAGTAATTTCAAGGAAGCAGTAGTAATTTTTTAAACTGTACACCGATAATGGTGATAATATGATGAAATAGCATTATTTTTAAACAGTAAAAAGGTGTTTTCTAACTTTGATCAATGTTACCAATATGGAATTCAAAGTAGGAGGATTAATTTCAATCAGTGATAATTATACGAATCAAAATTACGAAGCAGATAATATAAAAGTTGCATACCACGTATGAAATATTGAATAACAGTCAATATTGTAATGAAATACTCTAGCCGATCCTGTACTATCCCTTAAATTCGCCGCTACTTATTATTATATTTGTACTGATTGCTTATTAAATTTCAAAAAAAAAAATTATGATACCATTGATTATAATTAACCTTAATTAACTTGACAGTTTTATGTTATTTTATGTGCGCGAGATGATCGGCAATTTAAAAAAAGGTGTATATAAATTTTTTCAATTTATGTTCAGCGATAGTTTCATATGTTTAATATCACTGCATAATATTTATCGGATTATGTTTAAAGCAGTATTAGATCGAGGAAAGCGGAATAATGGAATTTATGTTTTATTTCGTATGAGAATTTTAAAATAAATATTTAATATCTCATGAAGTTTATTTTAATTTTTCGCATTATAAAATGAGAGCGCTATCTTATTGTTATTTAAATTTTGAAAAATTTGGTAGTGCTTTAGATATTTCGATATGTTTCATTCGAATAAAGACGTGTAATAAAATACGGTTGAAAAATTGAACAAATAAAATATATTTAAATTATAAAAATGTAAACAGAATTCGGTACGATAAATTGATATATTTGATTAGGAGAATTATAGCCGGCCAACGATCATACTACGCTGAATACACCGGTTCTCGTCCGATCACCGAAGTTAAGCAGCATCGGGCCAGGTTAGTACTTGGATGGGTGACCGCCTGGGAAAACCTGGTGTTGTTGGCCTTCTTCTTTTTTTTCTTCTATCTTCGCAACTTTTTTTCGTTTTTCTACTTTTGTTTCTTCTATTTTTTGACTCGTTTGAAATTATTTTTAATCGCAAGTTTCTTACAAAGAGTTCTGTAACAATTCCTATATTTTATTTATTATCGTTAATGTTAAATTATGTTTGCATAAATTAATATTGTTAATAACGCAGTCCGCATTCTAAAACTAAAATAAATTATCCGCTGTTTCATTTTTTAAAGTTCTCTGTGTTTAATCATGACAAGAACTACTCATATGTGTATATATACATATACATACATACATATATATATATATATATATATATATATACTAGCGGACCCGGCGGACGTTGTCCTGCCTGAATGTTGGCTTGTCTGCTATTAGCGGATTGAGGAAACGTTTTTTCAATATTCAAATTTTCTACGGTTGTTCAAAGCAAAATCCAAAAAATAAGTCCAATTTCTCATCATTCTGCGCCGTTCAATTCTCGTGAAACTTAAAAATTTTTTAAATAAATTTAATGAAATCGTAAAATGAGGGCCTACACAGCTGGAATGAACAGCCAGATGATAGTAATAGATGTGGTAGGTAGACAATTTAGACTGGGGCAGCAGTCCATTTTTTCGATTCTTTATCTTTTTACATATAACCTTTTTATAGTTTTTTTTTTTTTTTTTTAACTTACGAATAATCTAAACGATTAAAAAAAAGAAAAGAAAACAAAATGTATACATATCTTTTTTAAATATAGCATCGAATATTATTTTGTTGTTTTCTATATTTGCTTACACGTTCTGTTGTTATTTTAGGCCTGAAACGTAACGGGCGTTTAGCAGTCGATGTGATAGGCGTCTTTAACATTTTTAATTTTTTATTTCTTGCTACGGGCATTCCTCACTTATTTACAAATGGAAAACAAAAAAACAAATTACATATATATATATGCTAGCTGTGCCCCACGGCTTTGCCCGTGTCGTTTAAATCTGTACTTGGAAATTCATTAAAAAGCTTTTGTTTTATCTGGAATTGTATTTATGTAAAGATTCTTTCTCTCTCTTTTGGGTGAAACATGTTTATCACCGTCTAACAAAAAATAGTCTTCATGTTTCACGTTTAGCTGAAGATTGTCGATTTTTCTATAACCTGTCCGTCGTAATCTAACAAAAAGTTTTGCTCAACTAAACAACACACACGGCCATCGTTTTGAAGAAATCAAGTTATATTCACACGGTGATCTCCCATAATTACACGTTTAAGAGAACATCTTCACTCATATATTTCAACCACTCTGTCTCGAGCGTTTTATTAAAATTAGTTTATTACTATAAAATCAAAATAACAGTAGTTGAGTAAAGATTTTAATATTTCTGGTAGCAAATTATTTAAAAAAAAGTTAACCGGTTAATTTAAAAAATTTATACGGCGGTTTTGGCCTAAAAGTTTGAATATTTGACATATCAGTTAAATACTCTATTTTATTTTTATATGTTCCCCATTAAGTCCAACAGTATATTGCTTAAATCTCTTCCAGTTTTTACAAACATGTACAATACATTTTCTTCTACTCCTAATAATTCATTATTATATAATAAATAAGATGGAGACGAAAACAAAGATACACCATCCCTATCCATGTATTTTACATAATGGGGAACTATTGCATCATCAACACATATTAATTCTACATTCATACATACATATTCCACGAATTTTTTCATAAACAACAGCGAAAAAACGTTTATTTTATCATTCATCGATAATAACGCCATGCGCCAGCGATAAACATGGTTGCATTTCGATAAACATCGCACGATACACAAAAGTCGCCACGAAAAGTAGTTGGTGCTCAAAAAATAATAAAATTGTCAAATTTGTTTATTTTAATTGATTGATTAAATTATTTAATATGACAAATATTTATGTAAATAATTAAAGCAAAAAATATCCTATCTGTTAAGTTGGACCAAATTGCATGTACTTTCAAAGTTTTATAAAAATCGGTCAAGTAAATTCCGAGTTTATCCTGCACAAACATAAAGACACGGGATTTTTATATATATAGATATATATCTATTATATAAAGCTGCAAGAAAAAAAATCGTACAGACCGTTCTATAGTAGCTAGAGTTAGTTTTTTTTTTTTAATCGAAGTATTTTCTTCGTCACATCATAAGAAAATAATAAGACTCTCAAAATTTTAAAATTAAAAGGTCCAAATTTCGAAAAATGTGAAAATCAAGTTTTAAGAAACAAATTTTTAAAAAATTCCGCAGCCAGTTCTATATGAGTTATGGTAACAATTTTCTTTTTAATCTGCGCACTAAGGTCTCCAGAATACAGGAAAAATAAAAGATTCGAATAATTTTGATATTTAGGGACCAAAATTTGTGAAATGCATGCTTAAAGCGGCAACCCCGGAAACTAAAAAATAGTCCACAGCTTTTCCCGTAGTAGCTGGAAGGTCACTCTTTCTTTTAAATGATGTATTTTAATCGTAAGAATATAGGAAAAATGCGAAACCGTCAAAATTTTGAAATTAAGGGGCCCTAATTTTGAAAAATGTGGAAACCAAATTTCAAGGAAAAAATTTAAATGAAATTCTGAAGCCGGGTCTATATAAGTTACGACATTGATTTTCATTTTAACTTACATACTAAGGTCTTCAAAATACAGGAAAAATGTAAAATTCGAAAAATTTTGATATTTAGGGATCAAAATTTGCAAAAATACACGTTTAAAATGGTAAGACTCAAAACTAAAAAATAGTCCTCAGCCATTTCCATGGTAGCTGGAGAGTCCCTCTATTTTTTAAATGATGTATTTCAACCGCTGGAATTTAGGAAAAATAAGAAACCTTAGAAATTTTAAAATTAAATGGCTCAAACTTCGAAAAATGTGAAAATCAAGTTTTAAGAAAAAAAATTTCAAAAAATAACACAGCTGGTTCTATGTGAGTTACAGTTTTGATTTTCTTTTTAACGTGCATATCAAGGTTTCAAGAATACAGGAAAAATATGAAATTTGAAAAATTTTGATATTTTGAGACCAAAATTTGGAAAAATACATGCATAAAGCGGTAAAAAATAGTCCACGGGCCTTTACACGATAGCTAGAAGGTCACTCTTTATAAAAAATGATGTGCATCAATCACTCAACGTGTGAATAATACGATATCCTCAAAATTATAAAATTAAAGAGACCAAAATTTGAAAAATGTGAAAATTAAGTTTTAAGCAAAAAATTAAACAAAAAGTCTATAGCCGGTTCTATATAAGTTACGATATTACTTTTCTTTTTAACCTGCATACAAAGGTCTCTAGAATACAGGAAAATAATAAAATTCGAAAAATTTTGATATTTTTGGAACAAAATTTGTGAAAATACACTCTTAAAGCGATAACCCTGGAAACTAAAAAAAAAAGTCTACAGCCATTTCCGTGGTAGTTGGAGAGTCCCTCTTTTTTTTAAATGATGTATTTCAATCTCTAGAATATAGGAAAAATATGAGATCCCAAAAATTTTTAAATCAAAGGACCCAAATTTTGAAAAGTGTGAAAATCAAGCTCTAAAAAAAATTTTCAAAAAACCCCACAGCCGGATCTCTATGAGTCACGGTTTGGATTTTCATTTTAACTTGCATACTACGGTTTCCAGAATACAGGAAAAATATAAACTTTGAAAATTTTTGATATTCAAAGACCAAAATTTGGGAAAATAAACTCCTTAATCGATAACCCTGGAAACTAAAAAAAAGTCCACAGCTCTTTCCATGGTAGCTGGAGGATCAGTCTTTTTTTAAAATGATGTATTTCAATCGCTAGAATATAGGAAAAAAACGAAACCTCAAACATTTTAAAATTAAAGGGCTCAAATTTTTAAAAATATGAAAATCAAGTTTTAAGAAAATTTTTATAGAAATTCTACAACCGGTTCTATATAAGTTACGGTATTGATTTTCTTTTTAACCTGCACACTAAGGTTTCTAGAATGTTGAGGAAAATATAAAATTCGAAAAATGTTGATATTAGGGAACCAAAATTTTGGAAAATACGCGCTTAAAGCGGTAAAAAAGAGTCCCCAGCTCTCACCATGGTAGCTGGAGGGTCACCTTTTTAGGATTCCGTATACATATAATGTACGGAATCCTTATAAGATGGTACACAAATGACAAAAATATCAAATAAAAATCAATAATTCACGAACGGCTTGACTTATAAACTTCAAATTTGGAACATAAATTACAATTAAAATTATCTTTAAAACGATCTATAACTTGACGATGACCGATTACCCTGGGCGGCAAAAAACCCAAAAAACCGTCAAGAATATATAATATGGTACATAAAACGACCTCAAAAATCACTTAAAAAATCATAACTCGTCACTAGATAAACTTATAACGCTGAAATTCAAAATATAAACTACAATGCAGGAGTACTTTCATAAAATCAAAAAATTACGTTACAAAAGTTATGTAAAGTTGCCCAAAAGTTCAAAAAACAGCAAAAAATGACGTGTCCCCCCCCCTTAGCGCCGCGAGTATTGTAGTTAAAAATTTTGAATGGGGCTAAAAATACGCACATAAACGTATATTTCTCTAGTTTGGAACATCCGGATTTCCAACTTTAAAACTGGACCCTCGGGGCGACAAAAGCTCAAAAGTTTGTAAAAAAATATTTTTTTTTATAGGCATGCGATATATCGATGGAAAGATCGCTATTTGTCGGGAACGAAACCGAATTTCATTTCCTTAACGAAACTTTCAAAGTTGCCGTAAAGTTCAAAAAAGCGCGAAAAATGACGTGTCCCCCCCCCCTAGCGCCGCGAATATTACCGATAAAAATTTTGAACACGGTTAAAAATATGCGCTTCCACGTATATTTCTCTAGTTTGGAACATCCGAGTTTCCAGCTTTAAAATTGGACCCTCGGGGCACCGAAAGCTCGAGATTTTGGAAAAAAATATTTTTTTTCTTGGGCTTGTGATATATCATTAGAAAGATCTCTAGTAGTCGGGAACGAAACCGTATTTCATTTTCTTAACCAAACTTTCAAAGTGGCGATAAAGCTCAAAAAAGCTCAAAAAATTGCGCGTCCCCTAGCGCTGCGAGTATTATAGCTAAAAATTTAAAACAAGGTTAAAAATATGTACCTCCACGTATATTTCTGTAATTTGGTGCGTCCGGGTCTCGAGCTTTAAAAATAAAACTCCGGGGCTTCGAAAGCTCAAAATTTTGTAAAAAAATATTTTTTTTCCCGGTAATGTAATATATCGTTTGAAAGATCGCTATTTATCAGGAACAAAACCTTATATCATTTTCTTTACCAAAAAATTCAAAGTTGCCGTAAAGTTCAAAAAAGCGCGAAAAATGACGTGTCCCCCCCCCTAGCGCCGCGAATATTACCGATAAAAATTTTGAACACGGTTAAAAATATGCGCTTCCACGTATATTTCTCTAGTTTGGAACATCCGAGTTTCCAGCTTTAAAATTGGACCCTCGGGGCACCGAAAGCTCGAGATTTTGGAAAAAAATATTTTTTTTCTTGGGCTTGTGATATATCATTAGAAAGATCTCTAGTAGTCGGGAACGAAACCGTATTTCATTTTCTTAACCAAACTTTCAAAGTTGCGATAAAGCTCAAAAAAGCTCAAAAAATTGCGCGTCCCCTAGCGCTGCGAGTATTATAGCTAAAAATTTAAAACAAGGTTAAAAATATGTACCTCCACGTATATTTCTGTAATTTGGTGCGTCCGGGTCTCGAGCTTTAAAAATAAAACTCCGGGGCTTCGAAAGCTCAAAATTTTGTAAAAAAATATTTTTTTTCCCGGTAATGTAATATATCGTTTGAAAGATCGCTATTTATCAGGAACAAAACCTTATATCATTTTCTTTACCAAAAAATTCAAAGTTGCCGTAAAGTTCAAAAAAGCGCGAAAAATGACGTGTCCCCCCCCACTAGCGCCGCGAATATTACCGATAAAAATTTTGAACACGGTTAAAAATATGCGCTTCCACGTATATTTCTCTAGTTTGGAACATCCGAGTTTCCAGCTTTAAAATTGGACCCTCGGGGCACCGAAAGCTCGAGATTTTGGAAAAAAATATTTTTTTTCTTGGGCTTGTGATATATCATTAGAAAGATCTCTAGTAGTCGGGAACGAAACCGTATTTCATTTTCTTAACCAAACTTTCAAAGTTGCGATAAAGCTCAAAAAAGCTCAAAAAATTGCGCGTCCCCTAGCGCTGCGAGTATTATAGCTAAAAATTTAAAACAAGGTTAAAAATATGTACCTCCACGTATATTTCTGTAATTTGGTGCGTCCGGGTCTCGAGCTTTAAAAATAAAACTCCGGGGCTTCGAAAGCTCAAAATTTTGTAAAAAAATATTTTTTTTCCCGGTAATGTAATATATCGTTTGAAAGATCGCTATTTATCAGGAACAAAACCTTATATCATTTTCTTTACCAAAAAATTCAAAGTTGCCGTAAAGTTCAAAAAAGCGCGAAAAATGACGTGTCCCCCCCCCCTAGCGCCGCGAATATTACCGATAAAAATTTTGAACACGGTTAAAAATATGCGCTTCCACGTATATTTCTCTAGTTTGGAACATCCGAGTTTCCAGCTTTAAAATTGGACCCTCGGGGCACCGAAAGCTCGAGATTTTGGAAAAAAATATTTTTTTTCTTGGGCTTGTGATATATCATTAGAAAGATCTCTAGTAGTCGGGAACGAAACCGTATTTCATTTTCTTAACCAAACTTTCAAAGTTGCGATAAAGCTCAAAAAAGCTCAAAAAATTGCGCGTCCCCTAGCGCTGCGAGTATTATAGCTAAAAATTTAAAACAAGGTTAAAAATATGTACCTCCACGTATATTTCTGTAATTTGGTACGTCCGGGTCTCTAGCTTTAAAAATAAAACTCGGGGGCTTCGAAAGCTCAAAATTTTGTAAAAAAATATTTTTTTTTCCGATCATGTAATATATCGTTTGAAAGATCGCTATTTATCAGGAACAAAACCTTATATCATTTTCTTTACCAAAAAATTCAAAGTTGCCGTAAAGTTCAAAAAAGCGCGAAAAATGACGTGTCCCCCCCCTAGCGCCGCGAATATTACCGATAAAAATTTTGAACACGGTTAAAAATATGCGCTTCCATGTATATTTCTCTAGTATGGAACATCCCAGTTTCCAGCTTTAAAATTTGACCCTCGGGGCACCGAAAGCTCGAGATTTTGGAAAAAAATATTTTTTTTCTTGGGCTTGTGATATATCATTAGAAAGATCTCTAGTAGTCGGGAACGAAACCGTATTTCATTTTCTTAACCAAACTTTCAAAGTTGCGATAAAGCTCAAAAAAGCTCAAAAAATTGCGCGTCCCCTAGCGCTGCGAGTATTATAGCTAAAAATTTAAAACAAGGTTAAAAATATGTACCTCCACGTATATTTCTGTAATTTGGTGCGTCCGGGTCTCGAGCTTTAAAAATAAAACTCCGGGGCTTCGAAAGCTCAAAATTTTGTAAAAAAATATTTTTTTTCCCGGTAATGTAATATATCGTTTGAAAGATCGCTATTTATCAGGAACAAAACCTTATATCATTTTCTTTACCAAAAAATTCAAAGTTGCCGTAAAGTTCAAAAAAGCGCGAAAAATGACGTGCCCCCCCCCCCCCCCCTAGCGCCGCGAATATTACCGATAAAAATTTTGAACACGGTTAAAAATATGCGCTTCCACGTATATTTCTCTAGTATGGAACATCCGAGTTTCCAGCTTTAGAATTGGACCCTCGGGGCACCGAAAGCTCGAGATTTTGGAAAAAAATATTTTTTTTCTTGGGCTTGTGATATATCATTAGAAAGATCTCTAGTAGCTGGGAACGAAACCAAATTTCATTTTCTTAACCAAACTTTCAAAGTTGACGTAAAGTTCAAAAAAGCGTCAGCTCCAATTAGCGGCCCCCTTCTTGCGACGCGAGTATTACAGCTATAAATTTGGAACATGGTAGAAAACACGCGACTCTACGTATATTTCTCTGATTTAAGACAATCGGACCCCAACTTTAGACTGAGACCTGTGGGGCACCAAAAATTCAAAATTTTAAAAAAAAATTTTTTTTTTTTTAGGTTTGTGATATATCATTAGAAATATCGCTATTCGTCGGGAACGAAACCGTATTTCATTTTTTTAAAGAAATTTTCAAAGTTCTGAAAAGTTCAAAAAAAAAAAATAATTATGTGTCTCTCCACTAGCTCCACGAATATTACAGCTGAAAATTTTGAACGCGGCTAAAAACGTGCTGATCCCCTTATATTTCTCAATTTTATAACATTTGGATTTTCAGTTTTAAAATTGGACCCTTAAGGCGCCGAAAGTTCGAAATTTTGAAGAAAATTTTTTATTTTTCTGACGCATGTTATATACCGTTTGAAGGATCGCTATCTGTCGGGAAAGAAACCGTATTTCATTTTTTTAATTGAACTTTCAAAGTTTGCTTAAAAGTTCAAAAAATCGAGAGAATTGATTTGTGACGCGAGTATTATAGCTAAAAATTTTGAGGAAAGTAGTAAATATGGGCATCCATGTATATTTCTCTGGTTTGGAACATCTAAGTTTCCAATTTTAAAATTAGTGACTTGGGGCTCTGAAAGCTCGAAATTTTGTAAAAAAAAAATTTTTTTCAAGTGTATTATTATTGGAAAGAACGCTATTTTTTGGGAACGGACCCGTATTTCGTTTTCTTAACAAAACTGTTTGAAATTTACTAAAAGTTCATAAAATTCTGAAAAATGACGTGTAGCCCCGCTTGTAATTTATGTATTGGTTCAAGATTTTGAACAAGGTTAAAAAAATGTGCGTCCCTGTTTATTTATTTACTTTGGAACATCTAGGTTTCCATCTTAAAATTCAGAACCTTAAGCGCCGAAAGCTCGAAAGTTTCAAAAATAATATTTTTTTTCCGGTCATGATCGATGGAAAGATCGTTATTTGTCGAGAACGAAACCATAAGTTATTTCCTTAACGAAACTTTCAAACCTTGATGTTCCAAACTTGAGAAATATATGTCGAAGCGCATATGTTTAACCCTGTTCAAAATTTTTAGCTGTAATACTCGCGGCGCTAGAGGGGAGGAACTGTTTGAAGTTTTTGGCAACTTTAAAAGTTTCTAAATACGGTTCGGAATTATGTTTAGAGACTCCCGTGGAACTGGCTTACGAATTTCGACTGTTACTGGTTGAATGTCGGATGGTAACATTATCTGTTGAAAGTTAATATCCGCACGAACGGATAATATTATTCCACCACGCGCACAACTAGCAAGTACCGGATTTGATTCGAGAACTTTATAGTTTTTTAGTTTTAAATGTTGGTTTTGTTTTAAGTGGGTTTTTTGAATGCATGGAATAAACGGGTTTGTTAATCGGTGTTATTTTTCTTTTCGCTTTATCGGAATACAAGACTGCTGTGGTTTTTAGAATTTGGTTCGGATCGTTGTAATTTGCGTCAGTAGTGTTAGTACGAGGGCTAAGTAACAAAATGGGATCGCAGGTTTCGGTTTGGTTATTTTCATTACGGCGTGTGTTAGTGTTGTTATGAACTGTAATGAAAGGAACGGACTCACCGCATCATTGTTTAGGTGGTACGTCCGCCTGATGAAAAACAGATGCGAATAGTATTTCGATTTGTTAAACAATTTAACGACCTATGCTAGTAAATAAATAAAAAAAAAATATTTAATAATGGTCTAACATACGGAGAGAGTCGAAAGAAAATACCGAATTGTTAAAAAATCATCACAGTAGAACGACAGTCTTTTTCACATCGCGGAACTATATCGACCTTTTCTGGTAAAGTAACCAGTTCGTCTTGCAACCGAAAAAAGTTTAATAACAAAGTAACCAAATTGCCTCGAAATTCGGTTTTCCAATTAGTGACATTTACAAAATTCGTAAACTATAATTTCGATTACCGTGTCTCTCCCTCCCATTCGCCGAGAATCCAGGATGCAATCACCAACGTACACCAACCTGCCAGCAGGGAACACCAACATTCTAGCAGCCGCAGCAGAGTGATACGTAGCATCAATATTATTTCTAATTAATATTTTTTGCGTGTTTTCGTTTATATATTTATTAAATATCTTTGACGGTCGGCTATTCAAGAAAGATAGGTGTAGGAATTAACAAAATTACACATTTTAAAAAATCATAAAACCTTAATATTAGTTATTAAATCTAAACCAATAATTTAAAAAAATAAATAAAAAAAGGATTTAATTAATTTTTTTTCATAACCGTTACATTTCACTTCAAATTAGTCTAAGTCTTCGATTCAAATTAGTATTTTGCTTTACTGTTTTAAATTATTATTAGAAAAGATCTCTGAAATTTATTAAGATATTAAATTAAAATAGTAAAATAAAAATAGAAATTTATTCAAACAAATTTTCTTACATACTAAATAATTATAGTTATTGTTAACTTTCATACGGAATCCTCAGCGCATGAAACCTCATGCTTGACTGAACTTTTTTTTTATATGATATATTTCAATCGCTAGAATATAGGAAAAATACGAGACCCCAAAAAAATTTTTAAATCAAAGAATTCAAATTTTGAAAAATGTAAAAATCAAGTTCCAAGAAAATTTTTTTTAAAAAATTCCTCAGCCGGATCTGTATGAGTTACGGTATTGATTTTCATTTTAACTTGCATACTAAGGCCTCCGGATTGCAGGAATAATAAGAAACTCAAAAAATTTTGATATTTAGGGGGCAAAATTTGGAAAAATACACGCTTAACGTGAAAATACTGGAAATTAAAAAAAAGTCCACAGCACTTTCCATGGCAGCTGGAGAGTCATTAATTTTTTAAAATGATGTATTTCAATCGCTAGAATATAGAAAAAATACGAAACCTCAAACATTTTAAAATTAAAGGGCTCAAATTTTGTATAAAAATGTAAACAGAATTCGGTACGATAAATTGATACATTTGATTAGGAGAATTATAGCCGGCCAACGATCATACTACGCTGAATACACCGGTTCTCGTCCGATCACCGAAGTTAAGCAGCATCGGGCCAGGTTAGTACTTGGATGGGTGACCGCCTGGGAAAACCTGGTGTTGTTGGCCTTCTTCTTTTTTTTCTTCTATCTTCGCAACTTTTTTTCGTTTTTCTACTTTTGTTTCTTCTATTTTTTGACTCGTTTGAAATTATTTTTAATCGCAAGTTTCTTACAAAGAGTTCTGTAACAATTCCTATATTTTATTTATTATCGTTAATGTTAAATTATGTTTGCATAAATTAATATTGTTAATAACGCAGTCCGCATTCTAAAACTAAAATAAATTATCCGCTGTTTCATTTTTTAAAGTTCTCTGTGTTTAATCATGACAAGAACTACTCATATGTGTATATATACATATACATACATACATATATATATATATATATATATATATATATACTAGCGGACCCGGCGGACGTTGTCCTGCCTGAATGTTGGCTTGTCTGCTATTAGCGGATTGAGGAAACGTTTTTTCAATATTCAAATTTTCTACGGTTGTTCAAAGCAAAATCCAAAAAATAAGTCCAATTTCTCATCATTCTGCGCCGTTCAATTCTCGTGAAACTTAAAAATTTTTTAAATAAATTTAATGAAATCGTAAAATGAGGGCCTACACAGCTGGAATGAACAGCCAGATGATAGTAATAGATGTGGTAGGTAGACAATTTAGACTGGGGCAGCAGTCCATTTTTTCGATTCTTTATCTTTTTACATATAACCTTTTTATAGTTTTTTTTTTTTTTTTTTAACTTACGAATAATCTAAACGATTAAAAAAAAGAAAAGAAAACAAAATGTATACATATCTTTTTTAAATATAGCATCGAATATTATTTTGTTGTTTTCTATATTTGCTTACACGTTCTGTTGTTATTTTAGGCCTGAAACGTAACGGGCGTTTAGCAGTCGATGTGATAGGCGTCTTTAACATTTTTAATTTTTTATTTCTTGCTACGGGCATTCCTCACTTATTTACAAATGGAAAACAAAAAAACAAATTACATATATATATATGCTAGCTGTGCCCCACGGCTTTGCCCGTGTCGTTTAAATCTGTACTTGGAAATTCATTAAAAAGCTTTTGTTTTATCTGGAATTGTATTTATGTAAAGATTCTTTCTCTCTCTTTTGGGTGAAACATGTTTATCACCGTCTAACAAAAAATAGTCTTCATGTTTCACGTTTAGCTGAAGATTGTCGATTTTTCTATAACCTGTCCGTCGTAATCTAACAAAAAGTTTTGCTCAACTAAACAACACACACGGCCATCGTTTTGAAGAAATCAAGTTATATTCACACGGTGATCTCCCATAATTACACGTTTAAGAGAACATCTTCACTCATATATTTCAACCACTCTGTCTCGAGCGTTTTATTAAAATTAGTTTATTACTATAAAATCAAAATAACAGTAGTTGAGTAAAGATTTTAATATTTCTGGTAGCAAATTATTTAAAAAAAAGTTAACCGGTTAATTTAAAAAATTTATACGGCGGTTTTGGCCTAAAAGTTTGAATATTTGACATATCAGTTAAATACTCTATTTTATTTTTATATGTTCCCCATTAAGTCCAACAGTATATTGCTTAAATCTCTTCCAGTTTTTACAAACATGTACAATACATTTTCTTCTACTCCTAATAATTCATTATTATATAATAAATAAGATGGAGACGAAAACAAAGATACACCATCCCTATCCATGTATTTTACATAATGGGGAACTATTGCATCATCAACACATATTAATTCTACATTCATACATACATATTCCACGAATTTTTTCATAAACAACAGCGAAAAAACGTTTATTTTATCATTCATCGATAATAACGCCATGCGCCAGTGATAAACATGGTTGCATTTCGATAAACATCGCACGATACATAAAAGTCGCCACGAAAAGTAGTTGGTGCTCAAAAAATAATAAAATTGTCAAATTTGTTTATTTTAATTGATTGATTAAATTATTTAATATGACAAATATTTATGTAAATAATTAAAGCAAAAAATATCCTATCTGTTAAGTTGGACCAAATTGCATGTACTTTCAAAGTTTTATAAAAATCGGTCAAGTAAATTCCGAGTTTATCCTGCACAAACATAAAGACACGGGATTTTTATATATATAGATATATATCTATTATATAAAGCTGCAAGAAAAAAAATCGTACAGACCGTTCTATAGTAGCTAGAGTTAGTTTTTTTTTTTTAATCGAAGTATTTTCTTCGTCACATCATAAGAAAATAATAAGACTCTCAAAATTTTAAAATTAAAAGGTCCAAATTTCGAAAAATGTGAAAATCAAGTTTTAAGAAACAAATTTTTAAAAAATTCCGCAGCCAGTTCTATATGAGTTATGGTAACAATTTTCTTTTTAATCTGCGCACTAAGGTCTCCAGAATACAGGAAAAATAAAAGATTCGAATAATTTTGATATTTAGGGACCAAAATTTGTGAAATGCATGCTTAAAGCGGCAACCCCGGAAACTAAAAAATAGTCCACAGCTTTTCCCGTAGTAGCTGGAAGGTCACTCTTTCTTTTAAATGATGTATTTTAATCGTAAGAATATAGGAAAAATGCGAAACCGTCAAAATTTTGAAATTAAGGGGCCCTAATTTTGAAAAATGTGGAAACCAAATTTCAAGGAAAAAATTTAAATGAAATTCTGAAGCCGGGTCTATATAACTTACGACATTGATTTTCATTTTAACTTACATACTAAGGTTTTCAAAATACAGGAAAAATGTAAAATTCGAAAAATTTTGATATTTAGGGATCAAAATTTGCAAAAATACACGTTTAAAATGGTAAGACTCAAAACTAAAAAATAGTCCTCAGCCATTTCCATGGTAGCTGGAGAGTCCCTCTATTTTTTAAATGATGTATTTCAACCGCTGGAATTTAGGAAAAATAAGAAACCTTAGAAATTTTAAAATTAAATGGCTCAAACTTCGAAAAATGTGAAAATCAAGTTTTAAGAAAAAAAATTTCAAAAAATAACACAGCTGGTTCTATGTGAGTTACAGTTTTGATTTTCTTTTTAACGTGCATATCAAGGTTTCAAGAATACAGGAAAAATATGAAATTTGAAAAATTTTGATATTTTGGGACCAAAATTTGGAAAAATACATGCATAAAGCGGTAAAAAATAGTCCACGGGCCTTTACACGATAGCTAGAAGGTCACTCTTTATAAAAAATGATGTGCATCAATCACTCAACGTGTGAATAATACGATATCCTCAAAATTATAAAATTAAAGAGACCAAAATTTGAAAAATGTGAAAATTAAGTTTTAAGCAAAAAATTAAACAAAAAGTCTATAGCCGGTTCTATATAAGTTACGATATTACTTTTCTTTTTAACCTGCATACAAAGGTCTCTAGAATACAGGAAAATAATAAAATTCGAAAAATTTTGATATTTTTGGAACAAAATTTGTGAAAATACACTCTTAAAGCGATAACCCTGGAAACCAAAAAAAAAAAGTCTACAGCCATTTCCGTGGTAGTTGGAGAGTCCCTCTTTTTTTTAAATGATGTATTTCAATCTCTAGAATATAGGAAAAATATGAGATCCCAAAAATTTTTAAATCAAAGGACCCAAATTTTGAAAAGTGTGAAAATCAAGCTCTAAAAAAAATTTTCAAAAAACCCCACAGCCGGATCTCTATGAGTCACGGTTTGGATTTTCATTTTAACTTGCATACTACGGTTTCCAGAATACAGGAAAAATATAAACTTTGAAAATTTTTGATATTCAAAGACCAAAATTTGGGAAAATAAACTCCTTAATCGATAACCCTGGAAACTAAAAAAAAGTCCACAGCTCTTTCCATGGTAGCTGGAGGATCAGTCTTTTTTTAAAATGATGTATTTCAATCGCTAGAATATAGGAAAAAAACGAAACCTCAAACATTTTAAAATTAAAGGGCTCAAATTTTTAAAAATATGAAAATCAAGTTTTAAGAAAATTTTTATAGAAATTCTACAACCGGTTCTATATAAGTTACGGTATTGATTTTCTTTTTAACCTGCACACTAAGGTTTCTAGAATGTTGAGGAAAATATAAAATTCGAAAAATGTTGATATTAGGGAACCAAAATTTTGGAAAATACGCGCTTAAAGCGGTAAAAAAGAGTCCCCAGCTCTCACCATGGTAGCTGGAGGGTCACCTTTTTTTTTATATGATATATTTCAATCGCTAGAATATAGGAAAAATACGAGACCCCAAAAAAATTTTTAAATCAAAGAATTCAAATTTTGAAAAATGTAAAAATCAAGTTCCAAGAAAATTTTTTTTAAAAAATTCCTCAGCCGGATCTGTATGAGTTACGGTATTGATTTTCATTTTAACTTGCATACTAAGGCCTCCGGATTGCAGGAATAATAAGAAACTCAAAAAATTTTGATATTTAGGGGGCAAAATTTGGAAAAATACACGCTTAACGTGAAAATACTGGAAATTAAAAAAAAGTCCACAGCACTTTCCATGGCAGCTGGAGAGTCATTAATTTTTTAAAATGATGTATTTCAATCGCTAGAATATAGAAAAAATACGAAACCTCAAACATTTTAAAATTAAAGGGCTCAAATTTTGTATAAAAATGTAAACAGAATTCGGTACGATAAATTGATACATTTAATTAGGAGAATTATAGCCGGCCAACGATCATACTACGCTGAATACACCGGTTCTCGTCCGATCACCGAAGTTAAGCAGCATCGGGCCAGGTTAGTACTTGGATGGGTGACCGCCTGGGAAAACCTGGTGTTGTTGGCCTTCTTCTTTTTTTTCTTCTATCTTCGCAACTTTTTTTCGTTTTTCTACTTTTGTTTCTTCTATTTTTTGACTCGTTTGAAATTATTTTTAATCGCAAGTTTCTTACAAAGAGTTCTGTAACAATTCCTATATTTTATTTATTATCGTTAATGTTAAATTATGTTTGCATAAATTAATATTGTTAATAACGCAGTCTGCATTCTAAAACTAAAATAAATTATCCGCTGTTTCATTTTTTAAAGTTCTCTGTGTTTAATCATGACAAGAACTACTCATATATATATATATATTAACGCGTCCGGGGGTACTATGTATCTCCCTGGGATCCGGAGCTCCAACCGGAACCAGGCTCGTCCACAGGCGGTGGATAATGGAACGGCCGGTAGATTTCCGCATTGGACCGGTCTCTCACATACGCTGCAAACATAGATCATAGTGGAGAACTCACAGTGAGATTAGATGATAATATATATTAAAGTTGTCAGAATTTATTATTCTCATTATGACACATTTTAAATAGAGATTAAAAGTTACAAAATAATTAGTTATAGTATTTCCAATGGAAATTTGTAGTACATTAATATTCGAGTTAATCTTTAGTTTAACAGTATTTTATGCGCTAAATTGATATGATTTTAATCTGTCCATAGTTCGTGAAGATAAACAACAAACTTTCCAATTACTAGGGGAGAGTGAATAACTTTCAAAAGCATTCGATGAAATAGGATATAAAAGGTGAAACAAACTTGATGTTGATTTGTAATTTATGTAATTTTTAATCTCTTGAATAGTGCTTTATTTGTAATATTTTTGAAAATGAACAAAGTAAACTGTTTAAGCGAATCGTTTTAAATAAAATAAATTATACGATTTTAATTTTCCGTCTCCATCTCTTTACCAGGCATAATTGAAGCAACATTTCTTAAGTGTTATGCATATTGCTATAATTTGGAGACATACACACAAAAATATATAGACATCTTTGAAACCATCTCTGATACGAAATGTCAGTTTAAGTGGTTTAGTGAAGTCAAATCCCAAGTACTACAGAAGGAATGATTGATACAAAAGCAACTAAAAGTTAAACACTTTTTCGCACATATCATATAATGTTTAATTCAAAAATTTAATTATGTTTGGGAGGATGGTGCTAATATCAACTTGAAGAAAGATACAGATTGCAACAAGAAGAATTCGTAATATAGTAAGTCGCATGGAAATAGTACTGTGCAATTACTCTATTTTACAAACATACAATAAAAGTTCAAACATATCAAACTATAATCTCCATTTTTATTATAGTATCTCATAATAAAATTAGAAAACTGCTCTAAAAATTTTGATGAAATTCACAAATCTAGAAGCTCTAAGGTCTAGAAATCAATTGATCTAAGAAATAGAAATAAACATTGTTTGGTTAATGATTGAAGTTGTATTTAATTCTGCTGCTATGGTATAGTTGGAAAAGTAGCGATGTTTCATTTAGTTACAACCTAATATGAATCCAACTGCTCTTGAAAATGCAGGTAAATTTCACTTGTGTTGAGTTAGTGTCGATAGTTGACAAGCCTTTCCCTCCCAAAAAGAAATAAAATTCCATTTAGAGTTCAATAAAAAATAAACGAAGAATCTGATAAACGAAAAACTAAAATTTCATGATAAAACAAAATTGATTCACAATTTGTATAGTGATTTTAAGTATTATATAAATTAAAATACAATTTCAAAATCAAAATAAAAGTATTATATACCTCCTAACTTATGTATTGTAGGAATATTGTTTTACTTTTAAATGTTAATAAAACTCTTGAATACATTGATTGATCTGCAATTTAGAAATAAATCTTGGCGATGTTCGGTCACTGTCACTATTTATTTACGATGCAGTTAGTAACATTAATTACAAGCCCTTATCACTCTGATATCGACTGCTGTGTTGATAACATATAAAAAATAATTTGCTTGGCTTATTTATTTAATTTTTAAGTCACAAAAGAAATAAAGACATATTTATGCATATATCCAAAAATTTTTAATCGTTGTTTTACAGTCAAATTTTAAACACAATATCACTCGCTGAAAACAGCATACTCTTTACAACTGTTTGTTATAGTTTTAGAACTCAGATTTTTGTTTGCCATTATCTTTAAAATTTTTTTAAATATACAATTGTTAACTATAAAAAATTGTTATTCATGCAAATAGAGTTTTTTTTTTTTCAAAATTAGACACAATATCGATGCATTCAGCGCTATTGCCACTGAAGAACTGTTTGCCATCATTTTTCCTGTTTTACAGTAATCAATAAAAAACTGTCCCAATAACTTTAATCTATGTAGCTAATAAAACCTTTTTCGTATACATTTGTAATTTTTGATTCTCCGTCTACGCTCTAAGTCACAGGATCGCTAATTTAGTGCTCAACTACACAAAAAAGACTCTTTAAAGTTTAGAATATTCCATGTAGCCGATACAAAATTTTACCGAGCTCTCCGCCCATTTCCAGAGCATAATTAATCTGCTTAAATTTGAATAATAACAAAAATGAATTATCTAAACTCAAGATTAACTCGAACATTAGTGTACTACTGATTTCGATTAGAAATATTGTAACCAATTATTTTGTAATTTTTGATCTTCATATAAAATGTATCATAATGAGAGAATAAAAATTGTCACAACTTTAATAAATATATATATATATCTGCGTAGTTCTTGTCGTGATTAAACACAGAGAACTTTAAAAAATGAAACAGCGGATAATTTATTTTAGTTTTAGAATGCGGACTGCGTTATTAACAATATTAATTTATGCAAACATAATTTAACATTAACAATAATAAATAAAAAATAGGAATTGTTACAGAACTCTTTGTAAGAAACTTGCGATTACAAATAATTTCAAACGAGTCAAAAAATAGAAGAAACAAAAGTAGAAAAACGAAAAAAAGATGCGAAGATAGAAGAAAAAAAAGTAGAAAAACGAAAAAAAGATGCGAAGATAGAAGAAAAACAAGTTCAGTCAAGCATGAGGTTTCATGCGCTGAGGATTCCGTATGTTAAGTTAAAGATAACCATAATTTTCATTTACATAATACTAAATTCAAAACAACAATAATTCCAAAACAAATTATTTCAGTCCAGTTCTTTTTCGCACATCACGCAGTGTCATCATATTTTACTGCAAAAAAAATAAATTCTAATAAATAAACGCTATTTAGTCTTAGATTTTTTTAAGGATTAATTATATCACGTAGACTAAAACATTTTAGTACCAATAAATATTTAAAAATTTGTAACTGTACTTGTTTGTTTTTCAAACTTCTATATAGTTATATTTGAATACTATTACTTAAACCACCTTCCTCGTTTGTCACTATTTATTAGATTATTATACTGAGAAATTAATTTCTCAACCGGTGATCAAATAAAATAGTATGCAGAGGTCACCGCGAGCAGGTGAGGATAGGTGTTGGTACTGAGAGGCTAAATAGAACTATACAATCCTATATTTTACGCTTCAAGTACCTTTTGACCTCCACCCCCTTCCCCCCAGATAAACGTCATATTATATTACTTCCTATTCCCAAGAAATTAATTGTGGAGACAGTACTAATGACTAGTAAATTCAACAAATTTAATAAATTCACAATACAAGAGGTTAATAGTCGTAAAAATAATATTAATTTGTATTTTAGAAAATAATTACGATTAACAATTATACCTACATTTTCAAATTGCAAAACAGAATTAATGGGACCTAATAAACTTAACTGGATGGGAACATTCGCTCTCTTCAATTAAAGTTTAACTCATTGAAGAAACATCAATGTGCGACAAACGATTACCCATCGATCACGACGTTCATCGGATGACCAGGAAAAAAGGATAAGCCCGCGCCTTCGAAAGATATATCTATTTATATGCAATAATTTTCGCAGCTGAGCAATTTTATAGGCATCACTTCTAATGCGAAATTTCCCATCACTTGCGGACATTTCCGAACTCGCTACATATGTGTACATCGCTAACCTAACTTAAAATACACACACGCAAAACTATTCACAATTCTTCATTTTCCCTTTTCCAATTAATTAATCGTTAATTATTCATATTATTATTTTTACACCTTTTTTATATACATAATATTTCCATTAAAAGAACCAGCCTATTTGGTTCGTTACAACTACCTCCCGCCGTGTTCGAACTTGTCACACCGATAACAGGCTGACTACTTAAATCATAAAAGTTAACGAATATTTCCAAATTAAATATCAACGATAGATAACAAAAGTAAACAAATATTAATCATCGGATTATCTGGTAGCCGATAATTCAACACACCGTGATAAGAACGATACGATTTTAATCTATCATCATTCACTCACACACATCGCCATACACACTATATATCTTAATAGATAGCATTAACTAATAACTCTATTGTTATATTTTCGCTTCCAGGCCAGTGATACCGATTTGCATATTTCTTCTATATATTTACAACAACGCTATTCGTTTATTTTTTATTATTACTTTTCTTTTTTTATTTTACTTAAGGGGGGAAATAGGCGTAGAGGCTAGAAAAAATTCAATTTTATTTTTTTTCATAAAAAAAACAAAATTCCATATCGTTCAAAAATTTTTTTACACTCTACCTTAAAAATTTTTTAATCAATCATTTTGAAATTTAGCATATAGTTTCTTTATATAAATACGCTCTATTTGAACCTAAATCCTAAACAGTGTCTTTGTTTAAAGTATTTTTTTATTGTAAAACAAAGTAGGAAAAATTGGTAAAAAATCATACCTTATGTTCACAGCCCTTGAAAAACTACTAATTTTCAATTTTTTTTGAGGGAAGTAGGGTTCATATAGAAGAGATACATACACAAAAAGTATATTCTTTGTGCAATTGATTTCCGATTAAAATTTCGACCTCCAAAATGTACACAAACTGTTCAGTCGGATAGCGACCTACAATGTGCGGCAGTTGATATCTCCGTTAAATTTGGAGGAAAATTTTTGAAAATTTCAGAATATATTCTTAAATATATGTATAAAATGATCTCACAATGTCAATAAATTATATAAATTCTTTATGCGTTAAAAAAACTCATGAAAATCAACGCAAAAACGCCGTCCTACACATATTTCCCCCCTTAAATAGGCACTATTGCTTATTCGTATGTTTATTTTATTAAGTGGTCTTTTGGCCAAAATGCGATTTTAGACCTCTGTGACACAGTGTCGAATGCGTCGCGAGTAAATTTGTTGTCTTCCTCTGACACCTCAGATGCCTATCTCACAACGGTCTTGGATGCTACGCCCTTTTGATGTGTGTCTTGCCCTTTAAGGCAAACCCACGCACCGAGCGTTGCTACTTACATAGGGTGCGTTTCAATGCATCATGTAAGCTTTTTCCAATCGCATTTCCAAGGATAAAACATGACAACAGGGTTTTAAGGCTGCTCAGTGATCTACCTACCAAAGGACCAGCTATTTTGCCTACAAGTTTTATTTTATTTTATTATTTTATCTCCTTATCATTGTAATATTCCTTTGTTTTTGGATTTTTTTCTCTTTTTTCCCTCTTTTGTTATAAATATCACGACTCCCTTATTTTTATATATATATACATTTTTATTTGTTTTACTTAAATAGGTACTACTACTTATTAATATGTTTATTTTATTAGGTGGTCTTTTAGCCAAAATGCGATTTTAGACCTTCGTGACAGTGTCGAATGCGTCGCGAGTAAATTTGTTGTCTTCCTCTGACACCTCAAATGCCTGTCTCCAACGGTCTTGGATGCTACGCCCTTTTGATGTGTGTTCTGCCCTTTAAGGCAGACCCACGCACCGAGCGTTGCTACTTACATAGGATGCGTTTCAATGCATGATGTAAGCTTTTTCCAATCGCATTTCCAAGGATAGAACATGACAACAGGTTTTTAAGGCTGCTCATAGATCTACCTACCAAAGGACCAGCTATTATTTTATATGTGACGGTTGCTGAGAAAAGGTACATAGTGTCAGAAAACAAGTTATCGAGAAAAACGCGTTTAAAGTTTTGTAGTATAATACATTTTAAGGTAATTTTAAACATACAATTACAATTTACAACAGGATAAAATTTATTTTCACCAGTTTCACTTATTTTACGTTAAAGAGCATGCTTTGAATTGTCCGAAACTGTTATTAAGCCAAACCCGCATTTTTGACACTGTATGTATCTTTTCTCAGTGACCGTCACATATATTTCTATTTTATTTTATTATTTTATTCGTTTATCATTGCAATATTCCCTTGTTTTTTGGATTATTCGTCTTTCTCCTCTATTTTTGCAGGTATCACGGCCTTTTTTTTTTTTTTTATACATATATAAATACGGGTAAATACGTAAATATAAATACACAACAAACTAATGCTACTAAATTAAACGATTACACTAACGAACAAATTTTTAAATTGAAAAACAAATGGTCACAATCGGCCATTACTAAAGCATAAGCAATTATCTGAAAGTTTTTATAAAAATATTTTTAAATCTATTAATTACTCAGTTGTTAAGCAACGATGTTAATGCAAATTCATAAAACATTTTTTACTCTAGTCCAGATTTGTTTATGATGACTAAATAAACATTCTATTACACCTGCTTCAATATATATATTTGAAAACACATTATCAATTTGGGTTCGTTGTTTAGTAGTACATATGTTATTTAAATACGACTTTAACCCATTTTTTTCAAAATATTTTTTTATTTCATTGTCTGGGTGTTGCAAAAAATTAACATTAAAATCTCCAAATACAATTATTGCAACTTCTTGAATTGTCCGTTGTTCAGTGTTAATAGCACGGTTAATGCAATTTAGCGCAAGTCCTATGGGACACTTTGGTGACCGATAAATGCTTAATATATATATATTATTAAACTTTAAGACAACACATTCGCAGTGGCCATTTTCATTGGTATTTATATAGTGTTTACTGAATTCGCTTTTTATTAAATGATTATAATCAGAATTAATAAATGCTATACATCCACGACCTATATTTGCTTTTGATTCGTGTGGTCCATCACTCCTGATAATTTCTGAAAATCCCGGTAAGCTGAAAATATCTTTTCCACAACCCCATGTTTCAACAAGTAAAATAACATGCGAACCTTTTATTATATTATTATTTTCAATATCCGCCATGTGTTTTCTTAATGATTGGACATTATGAAAAATTAATTGGAAAACATTTTGTGGCACATTTTGTAAAAATTTGAAGGTTGGAATAAGAGGTGTTTCATTTAATCTTTTCATTTCACGTGCAACAGAATTAACAGCAGAGGCTGGCGAAGGAGGGTAAAACTCGCCTGTTTTCGAAACAATGAATAATCCTTCTGCGGTCGTTGCCCTTGAGCAAGCAACATAAAGCATCGATCGTTTAATATTTTTATTTATATGCACAACGACTTTATTTAAAGTAGATCCTTGGCTTTTGTGTATGGTCATGCCTTCTGCTGGTACAAGTGGAAACTGTATTCGCCGAATATTTAGATTAGAAACTTTCCAACGTTTTATTATGTAACTGGAATAGTCTAAAGGTGTCCACTGTAAATTAATGTTTTTATGATTAATATTTGAAGAAATAAATTTAGTTCTCATTAATTTCCCTACCCTTAAATCTCCAAAATCAATCCAAATTCTTAGTACTCTACGTTCATTGGTTTCTTTATGTCTACCGAAATCAATAGCTTTAAGTGATCCTGTTGTACCATTTACTAGTCCATCTAATGTATCAATATTAACGGTAATCATGTACCTCGCTTCGACTTTTAAAATAAGAATTTTCGGAAGACCGTATGTTTGCATTGTAGATAATTCGGCAATGGACTTCAATGCTTTATTTTTTGCTGCATCATTAGGAGCACCTGATACAACATCAATAGCATTTACAATAGCACCTTCAGTTTCCATTGCAGAGAGAATTTTATTATTATACATATCTACTTCTTTATTACTCGCGAATAAATGAATTGCTCCTTCAGCATCTATTGGAATATTATTTATCTTAAAACAGCGATTTTTAATTAATACTATATCATCTTCTGTCATCACACCTGACGCCATATTATTCAAAGCTGTAGCAAATGCTGCATCATCTTTTTGACGCATTATTTTATCCATTTTAAACAAACGAAATGGCTCCCAAAGTAATGATCCAGCTAAATGTGCTACAGGATTATTTCTTGAATCAGGTTGAAATATCCAATTATCACCAACTGGTGGAAGCTGGCGAAAATCTCCAACAACTATCATGGAAATTCCTCCGAAAATTAAATTATTTTGAAACACTTGCTGTAAACGTCTGTTAATTTGATGAAATGTATGTGTTCCAAGCATGGATATTTCATCAAGAATTATTAGTTTTAAATGCTGAAATTTACATGATAATGTATTTGCAGTACTTGCCGATATGTCCGCTATTGATTGACCGCATTGATTTATTGGGAGATTAAACGCACTATGAACAGTTTGTCCACTAATCTGAAAAGCAGCCTTTCCAGTATAGGCACATAATAATATTTTTATGTCATCTGGATTCGATCCAGGTTCTATATTAAAATGATTAATCATCAAATAATGATATAATGATTTTATTAGTAAACTTTTACCAACTCCAGCACCACCACACACATATGCATATAAAGGTGGACTTGAAACAGTTTGCGTAGAAAAGTAATGTCCAACATGTAATAAAAAGTTATTCTGATCATCGTTTAAAATTCTAGTTAATTTTAAAACATCGTCATTTGAAAATACAGGTGGTTGAACAATAATGTTTGAAGCAATGTCTGAATTTTTCCGTTTATTTTTATCACCTACAGGAAACAAATATTCTACATCTGCTTCCTGAGTTTCATATTCAAATTGTTTAAGTGGTTGCAGATCATTTTGATATTCACTGTTATCGGAACTATTTTTATTTTCTATTTCAACAAATTTCACTGTTTCTAATAATGCAGAAAATTCTTCGCAGCCGCCTAGTTTATTAAATTGTATACTTTCTTCTTTAATTCGATCAATGTTGTTTACAAATAGGTTTTCAATGTTAATGTTTTCAGATAACAATTCAGATTTTTCAGCGCGCCAGGGTATATAAAGCATTACTTGTTCTCGATAGTAATTTTCAGGGTCTTGCAACCTATCATAACGACGGAACCGGATTATTTTTGGATTTTTACGTTTACAAATAAATCCATCATTATTCAACAGTTTTATCCAACGCGTAGTCTCATCTATACTCTCCCCATTTTCATTATCTGATTCTAAATTTTCGTTATGTTTTATTGATTTATAATATGTATAATATGCGGCAAAATAGGCTAAGGTCATTTTGTTAAATAATTCATCTGTTGGCCTATTCATATAATGATCAATTAAATTGTTTTTAAAAATATTAGTTGAATAAGGTTCAAGTTTTTTTAACTCTTGATAATGTTTTAAAATATGCACACGTTGATCGGGATGCGCTGTGTTAATATAAACCTCAGTTTCACTCGCTCGTGACATAGGCAACCCACACAAACAGTATATTGCTTCTTGAGCTGATATTTCAGAACAATTTAAAAATACATTGCAAACTGCCCGCAATGAATCTTTAATGTTTTTATTTCCAGTTTTAGCTTCTTCGACTGCATTACGTAACAAATTAGATAAGCCTTTATTCGATTTATTAATATAATCAACGATATATACTGAGCATGCGTATGGGTCTAATATAAACTGGATATCAATATTAGCTTGTTGTAGTTCTAAAATTTTAATAGAAAATGGATTTATAAAAATATCTTTTGGTGACCGTTTTAAATAAATTTTTGGTCGTTTTAATGATGCTCGAATAGCTAATATATATTCTTCAATAGATAATTCAATACATGATAAAAAATCATTGAAAGTTGCAATATCTTTTGGAAGATCTCCTAATTTTTGTATAATTTCTTTGGCTTTATTTTTGTAATAGTGTTTTGTAGTATCATCTTTGTCAAGCTCTGTCAATATCCGGGTTTTATCCATAGGAAAAAAAGGAATTCCAAATCTACATGGTGCTTGTGGTTTAGGATGACATGTGTGAGTGTGTTTATGAGTTTGAAGTTCAGCTAAACTACTACATAAGTTACTTGTTTCACAAGTTATGATACTATCATCAAATTCAACAACATTATTAGCAGAACATGGGTTACCAGGAACAAATATGGGCGCATTGTGTAACCGTAACATCATGTGTGCATGAGGTGATCCTCTATGTTGAAATTCAATTCTGTAATAATAATGATCAATTTCATATTCACCAAAAGGCCCACTTGTACTACGCCATGTCTTTCGTAAACACTTCAATCGAGTTTCAAAAAATTTTACACATATATAAGGATCTGACTGTATCAATCTTGCTTTATCACTATATGAAAGATTTTTTGCTTCTTCAACATTTATATCTACTTTATCAACAGTTTTTTTCAGTTGTTTAATTAACTCTGGCCATTTTGTTTCTGCTGCAGATACCGTAATGAATAATGTTGGAACACCGAATTGTCGGATCATAGCTAAAACTTTTTTTTTTTCACTTTCCCAATGAGCAGGAGAATTTCGAATGCCACTTGGTATCCTTCATCATGTTGTATTAAATTTTGAACGAAAGTATTATCTAATAAATTTTCAGCAAATATTAAAGACCCTTTTATGATTTTCTTTCTTAAGCATATGGAAATATTATTATTGATATAGGACAATTGTTGTTTTTTTAAAAGCGTAAACAAATAATCGGGGCGCATTGCTCTGCGATCAAAACGAGTAATTTCAGATTTCGCGATATCAGCGTTACTTAAATTTAATGAAAAATTTCTTTTTTGTCCGCAATGAATTTTTATAAACGCTAATTCCTCCATGTGTTTGTCCATTAATAAAGACAGTGGCTGTTTTCCCTCCCCCGGGGCCATGCATATTACACTATTTCTTTCCCTTTCAAGAAGAGTTTCTGTATTTCCAGGATTTATGGGTTCTTCAAAATTTTCACAATTACACTTTTCCGTTGCTGAATCTTTTTTTTCGTCTATTTCAAAGTTATCCCAATTACTGTCATACTGAATTCCTAATTCACGAAATAAATCGGTTTCGATAAGATATTTTGCTGCTTCACGAACTACTTCTGGCCGAATTTGCTCCTTACGACCATGTTTATGGCAAATCATCCTTTTTAATTCTACTGTAATTACATTGTCATCTGTAATATTCCGGGGTAGTGCCGAGACCATTGTATTTATTTCAACAGGAATATTTATAACATTTCCAACCAGACCATGTTGGTATCCAAGACCCTGTCCCCGACGAACAATTTTTAAAAATATGTGACGCGGACTCACTAAACGTTCTTCAAGAGAAGTTAAAACATTTAACACGTTAGGAATTTCCGGAAAACATAATCCATTACACATAGCTAAACGAGGTATCTTTCCATTTAAAATACTACGATAACAGGTATTGCAAAAAGAACCATTTTCCAAATTACTATTATAAAAAAATACTTTTTCTATAAATTCTTCTTTGTATTTCAATATAGATAGTTTTTTAAGCATCTTCGTAGACGTTTTATGCCACAATCTTCCGCAACAAAAACAAATATTAGTATTACCTTCCAATATATTAGAAAAAAAATCCGATTTTATTTCATTCCAGTTGTCAGTTACTTTTGTCTTAATCCGTTTATCGCCTTTAACGTTATATAATTCATTATTTTCAATGACAGTTTCGTCATATGGCCTTTTTTTAAAATTTTTAGAAATACATTTCTGATCCTGATCTATTAGTACTTTAACCGAAGGTTTTCTAGATTTATTTGCAATATTTTTTGCTCTACCGCTGGATTTTTCTTCTTCTCTTTCCTCAATATTTTTACTAATATTTTTATCTAAAACATTTTTTAAAATTAATTTATTTTGTCTATATCGTTGCTTTTTTAATTTCTCAGATGTTTTAATTTTGTTATTTTTTGACCCTATTAGTACTTTAACTGAAGGCTTTATAGATTTTTTTGCAATAATTTTTGCTCTACCGCTGGATTTTTCTTCTTTTTCTTCTTCTATTTTCTTACTGTTTGTATTAATATCTTCATCAAAAATATTTTTTAAAATTAATTTATTTCCTCTATATCGTTCCTTTTTTTCCTTCTCAGATGTTTTGTTTTTGTTATTTTTTGACTCTATTAGTACTTTAACTGAAAGTTTTCTAGATTTGTTTGAAATATTTTTTGCTCTACCGTCGGATTTTCCTTCGTTTTCTTCTTCTTTTTCCTTAATGTTTTTATTAATATTTTTATCTAAAACATTTTTTAAAATTAATTTATTTTGTCTATATCGTTGCTTTTTTAATTTCTCAGATGTTTTAATTTTGTTATTTTTTGACCCTATTAGTACTTTAACTAAAGGCTTTATAGATTTCTTTGCAATAATTTTTGCTCTATCGCTGGATTTTTCTTCTTTTTCTTCTTCTATTTTCTTACTGTTTGTATTAATATCTTCATCAAAAATATTTTTTAAAATTAGTTTATTTCCTCTATATCGTTGCTTTTTTTCCTTCTCAGATGTTTTGTTTTTGTTATTTTATAACTCTATTAGTACTTTAACTGAAAGTTTTCTCGATTTGTTTGAAATAATTTTTGTTCTACCGCCGGATTTTCCTTCTTTTTCTTCTTCTCTTTCCTTAATGTTTTCATTAATATTTTTATCTAAAACATTTTTTAAAATTAATTTATTTTGTCTATATCGTTGCTTTTTTAATTTCTCAGATATTTTATTTTTGTTTTTTTTTGACTCTATTAGTACTTTAACTGAAGGATTTCTACCTTTCTTTGCATTATTTTTTGTTCTACCGCTGAATTTTTCTTGTTTTTCTTCTTCTATCTCCTTAATATTTGTATTACTATTTTCATCAAAAATATTTTGTAAAATTAATTTATTTCGCGTACTACGTTTGCTTTTTTACTTTATCTGATATTTTATTTTTATTATTTTTTAATTCTATTAGAACTTTATTTAAACGCTTCCGGGTTTTCTTTGCATTATTTTTTAATTTACCATCAGAATTTTCTTGTACTTTTCCTTCTTTTTCCTTCATGTCTGCACTGGTATTTTTATTTGAAATTGGTTTATTTCCCTTGCATCCTTGCTCTTTTAGTCTTTCTGATTTCCGAATCTGATTTATTTAATGTTTTATGATGATGATTACATGGGAACAATTCCAAATTATTATAATGTATTATTCTGAGTAAATGTGAACGCATTTGGTTTGTACAATACTGTACTTCTACAGGATCAAAATTCATCGCCAGAGAAGTTGCAAAACATATAGCAAATATTCCACAGTCATAACCATTTGTTTGTTTTTGAACCTTTGGAAAATCGACGGGTGGATTAAAAGGGAACAATATTCGTAATGACTCAGCGAGATGAGACGATACATCAGAATACATACTATCGTAAATACTGATTTTGCGATTTGAATAATAAACACATACCCAGTGACCCACATCCGTCATCAGAGTCTCTTTATTGTTTTGTCTGTACATTATTTGCAAATGATCGTCATTAATGTTTACAGGAATTATGTATCGATGTAAATCCGGGTTTAATAAATTATATACATTTCTTGGTTGATATTGTGTTTTCAAACTTAATATTTCATGAAACGTGCCAACAATATCGTCATCTACATAACATTCATTATTTAGTATGTAAGAAAATTTATTTGAATAAACTGCCATTTTTTATTTTATTATTTTAATTTAATATTTTAATCAATTTCATAGATATTTTTTAATAATAATTAACGGTAAAGCAAAAAAAAAATTTTAATCGAAGACTTAGACTGATTTTAAGTGCAATGTAACGATTATGCAGAAAAATGAATATATAATATTTCGTTAAATCCTTTTTTCTTTAATTTAAAAAAATAATTGGTCTAGATTTAATAATACTAATATTAAGGTTTTATGATTTTTTAAAATGTATACTTTTATTAATCCTTACACCTATCTTTCTTGAATGGCCGACCGTTACAGACAGGTAATAAATACATAAACGAAAACATGCAAAAACGATTAATTAGAAATAATATAAATTCTACGTATCACTCTGCTGCGGCTGCTACAATGTTGGTGTTCCCTGCTGGCAAGTTGGTGTACGTTGCTAAATCCGTCCTGTATTATCGTTGAACGGGAAGGGGAGACACGGTAATCGAAATTATAGTTTACGATTTTGTAAATGTCACTAATTAGAAAACCGAATTTCGAAGCGATTTGGTTACCGACACCTTGTTGCATCAAACTTCTTTCGGTTGCGAGACGAACTGGTTATTTTACACAAAAAAGGTCGGTATAGTTCCGCGATATGACAAAGACTGTCGTTCTACTCAGATGATTTTTTAATGATTCAGTTTTTTCTTTCGACTATCTCAATACGTTAGACCATTATCAAACATTTTTTTTATTTATTTACTAGCTGTTACCCTGTTTAAATCTGTACTTGAAAAAAAAATGAATCGATAAACGTGTTTGCAATGGGCATAGTGCGTTAAATTGTTTAAAAAATCGGAACACTATTCGAATCTGTTTTTCATCAACCGGGCGTACGGCCTAACCAATGATGCAGTGAGTCCGTTCCTTTCGTATACTGGCTGATATAAATGTATCGGTAAGTGCACGTTCCCGACAAAAGCTTTGTTTATGTTATTAAAGGCGTCATAGTTAACACGATTGAACTGTTAACAAATATATTGTTGAAAGAACGAAAGAGAGCATGTCGAAAAAGAAGACTCAGACACGATTATCTTTATATATTAAACTGTAGGACACGTGTATTTGTAATGTGCTTAACCGATTTCGATGAAATTTTCGTAGAGGGCCCATGTACGGTCTTGATTAAAATTGAACCAGCTAGACCTATCCCAACCCGAATAATTTAAATTATTACTTCTGGAGGGAGTGTGATGGAGAAAAATGTCCTTCTCACTGAGCTATGCAGTGGCGTCACAGGCGATAACATGATAATAATAATAATGATCGTTCTCTGTTGATATTCTACCAACCATTCACCCCTTGCCCATCACAAAATACCATATTCAACCCCTTGTACCCCGTAGACAGACCGTCAGCGCCTCAAATGCCGAATTTCTTTGTTTTGACCTTTGACCCACCTATTCCAGCCATTCGAACACGTTTTAACGTTTTCCAACTATCTTCAACACAACGATTATGGTGTCATAAAGATTTTTCGTGTGACGATTATATTTCCCAAATTATTTTTTTTTGGTAAAAATTGTTTGGTTTTCTCAATTTTTCCTTATACTCAAATATATTTTAAACTATGTCAGAATTTTTAAAAATGCTCCCTATTATAATTCCATAAATATATAATCGTACTCCCGGCTTTTAAAAATTTTATTTAAAATACAATGAGCACGTAAACTGTTTAAAAAACTTATAGAAATATTTATAATTATTTCCTTTATGTACTTTTAATTCATTAAAGATTTAAAAAAAAAATTTTTAGATATATTCACGAAAGTTTAAATAAACTATAGCAGACATGTTAGAATGAGCATATTTTCACTCACGTTTGAAAATTTTAGGTATCATAATTACAATGCAAACAGGGGGCCACATGTTAGTCATCGAGCTATTTCAAACTTTTCGGCTATTTCAAAGTATCGCTAAGAAAATGAAATCCGGTTTAACTCCAGAAAAATATTGACCATTCTGACCATACAGCACACGCCTACGAAAAAAAAAAATTCCTAAACTTTCGAGCTTTCGGCGCCCCGAGGGTGCAATTTTAAGACTGGCAACCTGGATATTCCAAACCAGTGAAATATAGGTGGATGGACATATTTCCAACCTTGTTCAACAATTTTAGGTCGCCGCAAACAAAGGGACTAAACATTAGGTGCCGCGATTTCTTGAGCTTTAACGCAACTTTTAAAATTTGGTTAAGAAAATGAGATTCGGTTTCGTTCCCGACTAATAGAGATCTTTCTAATGATATATCACAAGCCCAAGAAAAAAAATATTTTTTTCCAAAATCTCGAGCTTTCGGTGCCCCGAGGGTCCAATTTTAAAGCTGGAAACTCGGATGTTCCAAACTAGAGAAATATACGTGGAAGCGCATATTTTTAACCGTGTTCAAAATTTTTATCGGTAATATTCGCGGCGCTAGGGGGGGGGACACGTCATTTTTCGCGCTTTTTTGAACTTTACGGCAACTTTGAATTTTTTGCTAAAGAAAATGATATAAGGTTTTGTTCCTGATAAATAGCGATCTTTCAAACGATATATTACATGATCGGAAAAAAAAATATTTTTTTACAAAATTTTGAGCTTTCGAAGCCCCGGAGTTTTATTTTTAAAGCTAGAGACCCGGACGTACCAAATTACAGAAATATACGTGGGAGCACATATTTTTAACCATGTTTTAAATTTTTAGCTCTAATACTCGCAGCGCTAGGGGACGCGCAATTTTTTGAGCTTTTTTGAGCTTTATCGCAATATTGAAAGTTTGGTTAAGAAAATGAAATTCGGTTTCGTTCCCGACTACTAGAGATCTTTCTAATGATATACCACAAGCCCAAGAAAAAAAATATTTTTTTCCAAAATCTCGAGCTTCCGGTGCCCCGAGGGTCCAATTTTAAAGCTGGAAACTCGGATGTTCCAAACTAGAGAAATATACATGGAAGCGCATATTTTTAACCGTGTTCAAAATTTTTATCGGTAATATTCGCGGCGCTAGGGGGGGGACACGTCATTTTTCGCGCTTTTTTGAACTTTACGGCAACTTTGAATTTTTTGGTAAAGAAAATGATATAAGGTTTTGTTCCTGATAAATAGCGATCTTTCAAACGATATATTACATGATCGGAAAAAAAAATATTTTTTTACAAAATTTTGAGCTTTCGAAGCCCCCGAGTTTTATTTTTAAAGCTAGAGACCCGGACGTACCAAATTACAGAAATATACGTGGGAGCACATATTTTTAACCATGTTTTAAATTTTTAGCTCTAATACTCGCAGCGCTAGGGGACGCGCAATTTTTTGAGCTTTTTTGAGCTTTATCGCAATATTGAAAGTTTGGTTAAGAAAATGAAATTCGGTTTCGTTCCCGACTACTAGAGATCTTTCTAATGATATACCACAAGCCCAAGAAAAAAAATATTTTTTTCCAAAATCTCAAGCTTCCGGTGCCCCGAGGGTCCAATTTTAAAGCTGGAAACTCGGATGTTCCAAACTAGAGAAATATACGTGGAAGCGCATATTTTTAACCGTGTTCAAAATTTTTATCGGTAACATTCGCGGCGCTAGGGGGGGGGGACACGTCATTTTTCGCGCTTTTTTGAACTTTACGGCAACTTTGAAAGTTTCGTTAAGGAAATGAAATTCGGTTTCGTTCCCGACAAATAGCGATCTTTCCATCGATATATCGCATGCCTATAAAAAAAAATATTTTTTTACAAACTTTTGAGCTTTCGTCGCCCCGAGGGTCCAGTTTTGAAGTTGGAAATCCGGATGTTCAGAACTAGAGAAATAGACGGGTATGTGCGTATTTTTAGTCCCATTCAAAATTTTTAACTACAATACTCGCGGCGCTAAGGGGGGGGGACACGTCATTTTTTGCTGTTTTTTGAACTTTTGGGCAACTTTACATAGCTTTTGTAACGTAATTTTTTGATTTTATGAAAGTACTCCTGCATTGTAGTTTATATTTTGAATTTCAGCGTTATAAGTTTATCTAGTGACGAGTTATGATTTTTTAAGTGATTTTTGAGGTCGTTTTATGTACCATATTATATATTCTTGACGGTTTTTTGGGTTTTTTGCCGCCCAGGGTAATCGGTCATCGTCAAGTTATAGATCGTTTTAAAGATAATTTTAATTGTAATTTATGTTCCAAATTTGAAGTTTATAAGTCAAGCCGTTCGTGAATTATTGATTTTTATTTGATATTTTTGTCATTTGTGTACCATCTTATAAGGATTCCGTACATTATATGTATACGGAATCCTAAAAAAGAAGAAGGCCAACAACACCAGGTTTTCCCAGGCGGTCACCCATCCAAGTACTAACCTGGCCCGATGCTGCTTAACTTCGGTGATCGGACGAGAACCGGTGTATTCAGCGTAGTATGATCGTTGGCCGGCTATAGTTCTCCTAATCAAATGTATCAATTTATCGTACCGAATTCTGTTTACATTTTTATACAAAATTTGAGCCCTTTAATTTTAAAATGTTTGAGGTTTCGTATTTTTTCTATATTCTAGCGATTGAAATACATCATTTTAAAAAATTAATGACCCTCCAGCTGCCATGGAAAGTGCTGTGGACTTTTTTTTAATTTCCAGTATTTTCACGTTAAGCGTGTATTTTTCCAAATTTTGCCCCCTAAATATCAAAATTTTTTGAGTTTCTTATTATTCCTGCAATCCGGAGGCCTTAGTATGCAAGTTAAAATGAAAATCAATACCGTAACTCATACAGATCCGGCTGAGGAATTTTTTAAAAAAAATTTTCTTGGAACTTGATTTTTACATTTTTCAAAATTTGAATTCTTTGATTTAAAAATTTTTTTGGGGTCTCGTATTTTTCCTATATTCTAGCGATTGAAATATATCATATAAAAAAAAAGGTGACCCTCCAGCTACCATGGTGAGAGCTGGGGACTCTTTTTTACCGCTTTAAGCGCGTATTTTCCAAAATTTTGGTTCCCTAATATCAACATTTTTCGAATTTTATATTTTCCTCAACATTCTAGAAACCTTAGTGTGCAGGTTAAAAAGAAAATCAATACCGTAACTTATATAGAACCGGTTGTAGAATTTCTATAAAAATTTTCTTAAAACTTGATTTTCATATTTTTAAAAATTTGAGCCCTTTAATTTTAAAATGTTTGAGGTTTCGTTTTTTTCCTATATTCTAGCGATTGAAATACATCATTTTAAAAAAAGACTGATCCTCCAGCTACCATGGAAAGAGCTGTGGACTTTTTTTTACCGCTTTATGCATGTATTTTTCCAAATTTTGGTCCCAAAATATCAAAATTTTTCAAATTTCATATTTTTCCTGTATTCTTGAAACCTTGATATGCACGTTAAAAAGAAAATCAAAACTGTAACTCACATAGAACCAGCTGTGTTATTTTTTGAAATTTTTTTTCTTAAAACTTGATTTTCACATTTTTCGAAGTTTGAGCCATTTAATTTTAAAATTTCTAAGGTTTCTTATTTTTCCTAAATTCCAGCGGTTGAAATACATCATTTAAAAAATAGAGGGACTCTCCAGCTACCATGGAAATGGCTGAGGACTATTTTTTAGTTTTGAGTCTTACCATTTTAAACGTGTATTTTTGCAAATTTTGATCCCTAAATATCAAAATTTTTCGAATTTTACTTTTTTCCTGTATTTTGAAGACCTTAGTATGTAAGTTAAAATGAAAATCAATGTCGTAACTTATATAGACCCGGCTTCAGAATTTCATTTAAATTTTTTCCTTGAAATTTGGTTTCCACATTTTTCAAAATTAGGGCCCCTTAATTTCAAAATTTTGACGGTTTCGCATTTTTCCTATATTCTTACGATTAAAATACATCATTTAAAAGAAAGAGTGACCTTCCAGCTACTACGGGAAAAGCTGTGGACTATTTTTTAGTTTCCGGGGTTGCCGCTTTAAGCATGCATTTCACAAATTTTGGTCCCTAAATATCAAAATTATTCGAATCTTTTATTTTTCCTGTATTCTGGAGACCTTAGTGCGCAGATTAAAAAGAAAATTGTTACCATAACTCATATAGAACTGGCTGCGGAATTTTTTAAAAATTTGTTTCTTAAAACTTGATTTTCACATTTTTCGAAATTTGGACCTTTTAATTTTAAAATTTTGAGAGTCTTATTATTTTCTTATGATGTGACGAAGAAAATACTTCGATTAAAAAAAAAAAACTAACTCTAGCTACTATAGAACGGTCTGTACGATTTTTTTTCTTGCAGCTTTATATAATAGATATATATCTATATATATAAAAATCCCGTGTCTTTATGTTTGTGCAGGATAAACTCGGAATTTACTTGACCGATTTTTATAAAACTTTGAAAGTACATGCAATTTGGTCCAACTTAACAGATAGGATATTTTTTGCTTTAATTATTTACATAAATATTTGTCATATTAAATAATTTAATCAATCAATTAAAATAAACAAATGTGACAATTTTATTATTTTTTGAGCACCAACTACTTTTCGTGGCGACTTTTGTGTATCGTGCGATGTTTATCGAAATGCAACCATGTTTATCGCTGGCGCATGGCGTTATTATCGATGAATGATAAAATAAACGTTTTTTCGCTGTTGTTTATGAAAAAATTCGTGGAATATGTATGTATGAATGTAGAATTAATATGTGTTGATGATGCAATAGTTCCCCATTATGTAAAATACATGGATAGGGATGGTGTATCTTTGTTTTCGTCTCCATCTTATTTATTATATAATAATGAATTATTAGGAGTAGAAGAAAATGTATTGTACATGTTTGTAAAAACTGGAAGAGATTTAAGCAGTATACTGTTGGACTTAATGGGGAACATATAAAAATAAAATAGAGTATTTAACTGATATGTCAAATATTCAAACTTTTAGGCCAAAACCGCCGTATAAATTTTTTAAATTAACCGGTTAACTTTTTTTTAAATAATTTGCTACCAGAAATATTAAAATCTTTACTCAACTACTGTTATTTTGATTTTATAGTAATAAACTAATTTTAATAAAACGCTCGAGACAGAGTGGTTGAAATATATGAGTGAAGATGTTCTCTTAAACGTGTAATTATGGGAGATCACCGTGTGAATATAACTTGATTTCTTCAAAACGATGGCCGTGTGTGTTGTTTAGTTGAGCAAAACTTTTTGTTAGATTACGACGGACAGGTTATAGAAAAATCGACAATCTTCAGCTAAACGTGAAACATGAAGACTATTTTTTGTTAGACGGTGATAAACATGTTTCACCCAAAAGAGAGAGAAAGAATCTTTACATAAATACAATTCCAGATAAAACAAAAGCTTTTTAATGAATTTCCAAGTACAGATTTAAACGACACGGGCAAAGCCGTGGGGCACAGCTAGCATATATATATATGTAATTTGTTTTTTTGTTTTCCATTTGTAAATAAGTGAGGAATGCCCGTAGCAAGAAATAAAAAATTAAAAATGTTAAAGACGCCTATCACATCGACTGCTAAACGCCCGTTACGTTTCAGGCCTAAAATAACAACAGAACGTGTAAGCAAATATAGAAAACAACAAAATAATATTCGATGCTATATTTAAAAAAGATATGTATACATTTTGTTTTCTTTTCTTTTTTTTAATCGTTTAGATTATTCGTAAGTTAAAAAAAAAAAAAAAAAACTATAAAAAGGTTATATGTAAAAAGATAAAGAATCGAAAAAATGGACTGCTGCCCCAGTCTAAATTGTCTACCTACCACATCTATTACTATCATCTGGCTGTTCATTCCAGCTGTGTAGGCCCTCATTTTACGATTTCATTAAATTTATTTAAAAAATTTTTAAGTTTCACGAGAATTGAACGGCGCAGAATGATGAGAAATTGGACTTATTTTTTGGATTTTGCTTTGAACAACCGTAGAAAATTTGAATATTGAAAAAACGTTTCCTCAATCCGCTAATAGCAGACAAGCCAACATTCAGGCAGGACAACGTCCGCCGGGTCCGCTAGTATATATATATATATATATATATATATGTATGTATGTATATGTATATATACACATATGAGTAGTTCTTGTCATGATTAAACACAGAGAACTTTAAAAAATGAAACAGCGGATAATTTATTTTAGTTTTAGAATGCGGACTGCGTTATTAACAATATTAATTTATGCAAGCATAATTTAACATTAACGATAATAAATAAAATATAGGAATTGTTACAGAACTCTTTGTAAGAAACTTGCGATTAAAAATAATTTCAAACGAGTCAAAAAATAGAAGAAACAAAAGTAGAAAAACGAAAAAAAGTTGCGAAGATAGAAGAAAAAAAAGAAGAAGGCCAACAACACCAGGTTTTCCCAGGCGGTCACCCATCCAAGTACTAACCTGGCCCGATGCTGCTTAACTTCGGTGATCGGACGAGAACCGGTGTATTCAGCGTAGTATGATCGTTGGCCGGCTATAGTTCTCCTAATCAAATGTATCAATTTATCGTACCGAATTCTGTTTACATTTTTATACAAAATTTGAGCCCTTTAATTTTAAAATGTTTGAGGTTTCGTATTTTTTCTATATTCTAGCGATTGAAATACATCATTTTAAAAAATTAATGACCCTCCAGCTGCCATGGAAAGTGCTGTGGACTTTTTTTTAATTTCCAGTATTTTCACGTTAAGCGTGTATTTTTCCAAATTTTGCCCCCTAAATATCAACATTTTTTGAGTTTCTTATTATTCCTGCAATCCGGAGGCCTTAGTATGCAAGTTAAAATGAAAATCAATACCGTAACTCATACAGATCCGGCTGAGGAATTTTTTAAAAAAAATTTTCTTGGAACTTGATTTTTACATTTTTCAAAATTTGAATTCTTTGATTTAAAAATTTTTTTGGGGTCTCGTATTTTTCCTATATTCTAGCGATTGAAATATATCATATAAAAAAAAAGGTGACCCTCCAGCTACCATGGTGAGAGCTGGGGACTCTTTTTTACCGCTTTAAGCGCGTATTTTCCAAAATTTTGGTTCCCTAATATCAACATTTTTCGAATTTTATATTTTCCTCAACATTCTAGAAACCTTAGTGTGCAGGTTAAAAAGAAAATCAATACCGTAACTTATATAGAACCGGTTGTAGAATTTCTATAAAAATTTTCTTAAAACTTGATTTTCATATTTTTAAAAATCTGAGCCCTTTAATTTTAAAATGTTTGAGGTTTCGTTTTTTTCCTATATTCTAGCGATTGAAATACATCATTTTAAAAAAAGACTGATCCTCCAGCTACCATGGAAAGAGCTGTGGACTTTTTTTTAGTTTCCAGGGTTATCGATTAAGGAGTTTATTTTCCCAAATTTTGGTCTTTGAATATCAAAAATTTTCAAAGTTTATATTTTTCCTGTATTCTGGAAACCGTAGTATGCAAGTTAAAATGAAAATCCAAACCGTGACTCATAGAGATCCGGCTGTGGGGTTTTTTGAAAATTTTTTTTAGAGCTTGATTTTCACACTTTTCAAAATTTGGGTCCTTTGATTTAAAAATTTTTGGGATCTCATATTTTTCCTATATTCTAGAGATTGAAATACATCATTTAAAAAAAAGAGGGACTCTCCAACTACCACGGAAATGGCTGTAGACTTTTTTTTTTAGTTTCCAGGGTTATCGCTTTAAGAGTGTATTTTCACAAATTTTGTTCCAAAAATATCAAAATTTTTCGAATTTTATTATTTTCCTGTATTCTAGAGACCTTTGTATGCAGGTTAAAAAGAAAAGTAATATCGTAACTTATATAGAACCGGCTATAGACTTTTTGTTTAATTTTTTGCTTAAAACTTAATTTTCACATTTTTCAAATTTTGGTCTCTTTAATTTTATAATTTTGAGGATATCGTATTATTCACACGTTGAGTGATTGATGCACATCATTTTTTATAAAGAGTGACCTTCTAGCTATCGTGTAAAGGCCCGTGGACTATTTTTTACCGCTTTATGCATGTATTTTTCCAAATTTTGGTCCCAAAATATCAAAATTTTTCAAATTTCATATTTTTCCTGTATTCTTGAAACCTTGATATGCACGTTAAAAAGAAAATCAAAACTGTAACTCACATAGAACCAGCTGTGTTATTTTTTGAAATTTTTTTTCTTAAAACTTGATTTTCACATTTTTCGAAGTTTGAGCCATTTAATTTTAAAATTTCTAAGGTTTCTTATTTTTCCTAAATTCCAGCGGTTGAAATACATCATTTAAAAAATAGAGGGACTCTCCAGCTACCATGGAAATGGCTGAGGACTATTTTTTAGTTTTGAGTCTTACCATTTTAAACGTGTATTTTTGCAAATTTTGATCCCTAAATATCAAAATTTTTCGAATTTTACTTTTTTCCTGTATTTTGAAGACCTTAGTATGTAAGTTAAAATGAAAATCAATGTCGTAACTTATATAGACCCGGCTTCAGAATTTCATTTAAATTTTTTCCTTGAAATTTGGTTTCCACATTTTTCAAAATTAGGGCCCCTTAATTTCAAAATTTTGACGGTTTCGCATTTTTCCTATATTCTTACGATTAAAATACATCATTTAAAAGAAAGAGTGACCTTCCAGCTACTACGGGAAAAGCTGTGGACTATTTTTTAGTTTCCGGGGTTGCCGCTTTAAGCATGCATTTCACAAATTTTGGTCCCTAAATATCAAAATTATTCGAATCTTTTATTTTTCCTGTATTCTGGAGACCTTAGTGCGCAGATTAAAAAGAAAATTGTTACCATAACTCATATAGAACTGGCTGCGGAATTTTTTAAAAATTTGTTTCTTAAAACTTGATTTTCACATTTTTCGAAATTTGGACCTTTTAATTTTAAAATTTTGAGAGTCTTATTATTTTCTTATGATGTGACGAAGAAAATACTTCGATTAAAAAAAAAAAACTAACTCTAGCTACTATAGAACGGTCTGTACGATTTTTTTTCTTGCAGCTTTATATAATAGATATATATCTATATATATAAAAATCCCGTGTCTTTATGTTTGTGCAGGATAAACTCGGAATTTACTTGACCGATTTTTATAAAACTTTGAAAGTACATGCAATTTGGTCCAACTTAACAGATAGGATATTTTTTGCTTTAATTATTTACATAAATATTTGTCATATTAAATAATTTAATCAATCAATTAAAATAAACAAATGTGACAATTTTATTATTTTTTGAGCACCAACTACTTTTCGTGGCGACTTTTGTGTATCGTGCGATGTTTATCGAAATGCAACCATGTTTATCGCTGGCGCATGGCGTTATTATCGATGAATGATAAAATAAACGTTTTTTCGCTGTTGTTTATGAAAAAATTCGTGGAATATGTATGTATGAATGTAGAATTAATATGTGTTGATGATGCAATAGTTCCCCATTATGTAAAATACATGGATAGGGATGGTGTATCTTTGTTTTCGTCTCCATCTTATTTATTATATAATAATGAATTATTAGGAGTAGAAGAAAATGTATTGTACATGTTTGTAAAAACTGGAAGAGATTTAAGCAGTATACTGTTGGACTTAATGGGGAACATATAAAAATAAAATAGAGTATTTAACTGATATGTCAAATATTCAAACTTTTAGGCCAAAACCGCCGTATAAATTTTTTAAATTAACCGGTTAACTTTTTTTTAAATAATTTGCTACCAGAAATATTAAAATCTTTACTCAACTACTGTTATTTTGATTTTATAGTAATAAACTAATTTTAATAAAACGCTCGAGACAGAGTGGTTGAAATATATGAGTGAAGATGTTCTCTTAAACGTGTAATTATGGGAGATCACCGTGTGAATATAACTTGATTTCTTCAAAACGATGGCCGTGTGTGTTGTTTAGTTGAGCAAAACTTTTTGTTAGATTACGACGGACAGGTTATAGAAAAATCGACAATCTTCAGCTAAACGTGAAACATGAAGACTATTTTTTGTTAGACGGTGATAAACATGTTTCACCCAAAAGAGAGAGAAAGAATCTTTACATAAATACAATTCCAGATAAAACAAAAGCTTTTTAATGAATTTCCAAGTACAGATTTAAACGACACGGGCAAAGCCGTGGGGCACAGCTAGCATATATATATATGTAATTTGTTTTTTTGTTTTCCATTTGTAAATAAGTGAGGAATGCCCGTAGCAAGAAATAAAAAATTAAAAATGTTAAAGACGCCTATCACATCGACTGCTAAACGCCCGTTACGTTTCAGGCCTAAAATAACAACAGAACGTGTAAGCAAATATAGAAAACAACAAAATAATATTCGATGCTATATTTAAAAAAGATATGTATACATTTTGTTTTCTTTTCTTTTTTTTAATCGTTTAGATTATTCGTAAGTTAAAAAAAAAAAAAAAAAACTATAAAAAGGTTATATGTAAAAAGATAAAGAATCGAAAAAATGGACTGCTGCCCCAGTCTAAATTGTCTACCTACCACATCTATTACTATCATCTGGCTGTTCATTCCAGCTGTGTAGGCCCTCATTTTACGATTTCATTAAATTTATTTAAAAAATTTTTAAGTTTCACGAGAATTGAACGGCGCAGAATGATGAGAAATTGGACTTATTTTTTGGATTTTGCTTTGAACAACCGTAGAAAATTTGAATATTGAAAAAACGTTTCCTCAATCCGCTAATAGCAGACAAGCCAACATTCAGGCAGGACAACGTCCGCCGGGTCCGCTAGTATATATATATATATATATATATATATGTATGTATGTATATGTATATATACACATATGAGTAGTTCTTGTCATGATTAAACACAGAGAACTTTAAAAAATGAAACAGCGGATAATTTATTTTAGTTTTAGAATGCGGACTGCGTTATTAACAATATTAATTTATGCAAGCATAATTTAACATTAACGATAATAAATAAAATATAGGAATTGTTACAGAACTCTTTGTAAGAAACTTGCGATTAAAAATAATTTCAAACGAGTCAAAAAATAGAAGAAACAAAAGTAGAAAAACGAAAAAAAGTTGCGAAGATAGAAGAAAAAAAAGAAGAAGGCCAACAACACCAGGTTTTCCCAGGCGGTCACCCATCCAAGTACTAACCTGGCCCGATGCTGCTTAACTTCGGTGATCGGACGAGAACCGGTGTATTCAGCGTAGTATGATCGTTGGCCGGCTATAGTTCTCCTAATCAAATGTATCAATTTATCGTACCGAATTCTGTTTACATTTTTATACAAAATTTGAGCCCTTTAATTTTAAAATGTTTGAGGTTTCGTATTTTTTCTATATTCTAGCGATTGAAATACATCATTTTAAAAAATTAATGACCCTCCAGCTGCCATGGAAAGTGCTGTGGACTTTTTTTTAATTTCCAGTATTTTCACGTTAAGCGTGTATTTTTCCAAATTTTGCCCCCTAAATATCAACATTTTTTGAGTTTCTTATTATTCCTGCAATCCGGAGGCCTTAGTATGCAAGTTAAAATGAAAATCAATACCGTAACTCATACAGATCCGGCTGAGGAATTTTTTAAAAAAAATTTTCTTGGAACTTGATTTTTACATTTTTCAAAATTTGAATTCTTTGATTTAAAAATTTTTTTGGGGTCTCGTATTTTTCCTATATTCTAGCGATTGAAATATATCATATAAAAAAAAAGGTGACCCTCCAGCTACCATGGTGAGAGCTGGGGACTCTTTTTTACCGCTTTAAGCGCGTATTTTCCAAAATTTTGGTTCCCTAATATCAACATTTTTCGAATTTTATATTTTCCTCAACATTCTAGAAACCTTAGTGTGCAGGTTAAAAAGAAAATCAATACCGTAACTTATATAGAACCGGTTGTAGAATTTCTATAAAAATTTTCTTAAAACTTGATTTTCATATTTTTAAAAATCTGAGCCCTTTAATTTTAAAATGTTTGAGGTTTCGTTTTTTTCCTATATTCTAGCGATTGAAATACATCATTTTAAAAAAAGACTGATCCTCCAGCTACCATGGAAAGAGCTGTGGACTTTTTTTTAGTTTCCAGGGTTATCGATTAAGGAGTTTATTTTCCCAAATTTTGGTCTTTGAATATCAAAAATTTTCAAAGTTTATATTTTTCCTGTATTCTGGAAACCGTAGTATGCAAGTTAAAATGAAAATCCAAACCGTGACTCATAGAGATCCGGCTGTGGGGTTTTTTGAAAATTTTTTTTAGAGCTTGATTTTCACACTTTTCAAAATTTGGGTCCTTTGATTTAAAAATTTTTGGGATCTCATATTTTTCCTATATTCTAGAGATTGAAATACATCATTTAAAAAAAAGAGGGACTCTCCAACTACCACGGAAATGGCTGTAGACTTTTTTTTTTAGTTTCCAGGGTTATCGCTATAAGAGTGTATTTTCACAAATTTTGTTCCAAAAATATCAAAATTTTTCGAATTTTATTATTTTCCTGTATTCTAGAGACCTTTGTATGCAGGTTAAAAAGAAAAGTAATATCGTAACTTATATAGAACCGGCTATAGACTTTTTGTTTAATTTTTTGCTTAAAACTTAATTTTCACATTTTTCAAATTTTGGTCTCTTTAATTTTATAATTTTGAGGATATCGTATTATTCACACGTTGAGTGATTGATGCACATCATTTTTTATAAAGAGTGACCTTCTAGCTATCGTGTAAAGGCCCGTGGACTATTTTTTACCGCTTTATGCATGTATTTTTCCAAATTTTGGTCCCAAAATATCAAAATTTTTCAAATTTCATATTTTTCCTGTATTCTTGAAACCTTGATATGCACGTTAAAAAGAAAATCAAAACTGTAACTCACATAGAACCAGCTGTGTTATTTTTTGAAATTTTTTTTCTTAAAACTTGATTTTCACATTTTTCGAAGTTTGAGCCATTTAATTTTAAAATTTCTAAGGTTTCTTATTTTTCCTAAATTCCAGCGGTTGAAATACATCATTTAAAAAATAGAGGGACTCTCCAGCTACCATGGAAATGGCTGAGGACTATTTTTTAGTTTTGAGTCTTACCATTTTAAACGTGTATTTTTGCAAATTTTGATCCCTAAATATCAAAATTTTTCGAATTTTACATTTTTCCTGTATTTTGAAGACCTTAGTATGTAAGTTAAAATGAAAATCAATGTCGTAACTTATATAGACCCGGCTTCAGAATTTCATTTAAATTTTTTCCTTGAAATTTGGTTTCCACATTTTTCAAAATTAGGGCCCCTTAATTTCAAAATTTTGACGGTTTCGCATTTTTCCTATATTCTTACGATTAAAATACATCATTTAAAAGAAAGAGTGACCTTCCAGCTACTACGGGAAAAGCTGTGGACTATTTTTTAGTTTCCGGGGTTGCTGCTTTAAGCATGCATTTCACAAATTTTGGTCCCTAAATATCAAAATTATTCGAATCTTTTATTTTTCCTGTATTCTGGAGACCTTAGTGCGCAGATTAAAAAGAAAATTGTTACCATAACTCATATAGAACTGGCTGCGGAATTTTTTAAAAATTTGTTTCTTAAAACTTGATTTTCACATTTATCGAAATTTGGACCTTTTAATTTTAAAATTTTGAGAGTCTTATTATTTTCTTATGATGTGACGAAGAAAATACTTCGATTAAAAAAAAAAAACTAACTCTAGCTACTATAGAACGGTCTGTACGATTTTTTTTCTTGCAGCTTTATATAATAGATATATATCTATATATATAAAAATCCCGTGTCTTTATGTTTGTGCAGGATAAACTCGGAATTTACTTGACCGATTTTTATAAAACTTTGAAAGTACATGCAATTTGGTCCAACTTAACAGATAGGATATTTTTTGCTTTAATTATTTACATAAATATTTGTCATATTAAATAATTTAATCAATCAATTAAAATAAACAAATTTGACAATTTTATTATTTTTTGAGCACCAACTACTTTTCGTGGCGACTTTTGTGTATCGTGCGATGTTTATCGAAATGCAACCATGTTTATCGCTGGCGCATGGCGTTATTATCGATGAATGATAAAATAAACGTTTTTTCGCTGTTGTTTATGAAAAAATTCGTGGAATATGTATGTATGAATGTAGAATTAATATGTGTTGATGATGCAATAGTTCCCCATTATGTAAAATACATGGATAGGGATGGTGTATCTTTGTTTTCGTCTCCATCTTATTTATTATATAATAATGAATTATTAGGAGTAGAAGAAAATGTATTGTACATGTTTGTAAAAACTGGAAGAGATTTAAGCAATATACTGTTGGACTTAATGGGGAACATATAAAAATAAAATAGAGTATTTAACTGATATGTCAAATATTCAAACTTTTAGGCCAAAACCGCCGTATAAATTTTTTAAATTAACCGGTTAACTTTTTTTTAAATAATTTGCTACCAGAAATATTAAAATCTTTACTCAACTACTGTTATTTTGATTTTATAGTAATAAACTAATTTTAATAAAACGCTCGAGACAGAGTGGTTGAAATATATGAGTGAAGATGTTCTCTTAAACGTGTAATTATGGGAGATCACCGTGTGAATATAACTTGATTTCTTCAAAACGATGGCCGTGTGTGTTGTTTAGTTGAGCAAAACTTTTTGTTAGATTACGACGGACAGGTTATAGAAAAATCGACAATCTTCAGCTAAACGTGAAACATGAAGACTATTTTTTGTTAGACGGTGATAAACATGTTTCACCCAAAAGAGAGAGAAAGAATCTTTACATAAATACAATTCCAGATAAAACAAAAGCTTTTTAATGAATTTCCAAGTACAGATTTAAACGACACGGGCAAAGCCGTGGGGCACAGCTAGCATATATATATATGTAATTTGTTTTTTTGTTTTCCATTTGTAAATAAGTGAGGAATGCCCGTAGCAAGAAATAAAAAATTAAAAATGTTAAAGACGCCTATCACATCGACTGCTAAACGCCCGTTACGTTTCAGGCCTAAAATAACAACAGAACGTGTAAGCAAATATAGAAAACAACAAAATAATATTCGATGCTATATTTAAAAAAGATATGTATACATTTTGTTTTCTTTTCTTTTTTTTAATCGTTTAGATTATTCGTAAGTTAAAAAAAAAAAAAAAAAAAACTATAAAAAGGTTATATGTAAAAAGATAAAGAATCGAAAAAATGGACTGCTGCCCCAGTCTAAATTGTCTACCTACCACATCTATTACTATCATCTGGCTGTTCATTCCAGCTGTGTAGGCCCTCATTTTACGATTTCATTAAATTTATTTAAAAAATTTTTAAGTTTCACGAGAATTGAACGGCGCAGAATGATGAGAAATTGGACTTATTTTTTGGATTTTGCTTTGAACAACCGTAGAAAATTTGAATATTGAAAAAACGTTTCCTCAATCCGCTAATAGCAGACAAGCCAACATTCAGGCAGGACAACGTCCGCCGGGTCCGCTAGTATATATATATATATATATATATATATATGTATGTATGTATATGTATATATACACATATGAGTAGTTCTTGTCATGATTAAACACAGAGAACTTTAAAAAATGAAACAGCGGATAATTTATTATAGTTTTAGAATGCGGACTGCGTTATTAACAATATTAATTTATGCAAACATAATTTAACATTAACGATAATAAATAAAATATAGGAATTGTTACAGAACTCTTTGTAAGAAAGTTGTGATTAAAAATAATTTCAAACGAGTCAAAAAATAGAAGAAACAAAAGTAGAAAAACGAAAAAAAGATGCGAAGATAGAAGAAAAAAAAGAAGAAGGCCAACAACACCAGGTTTTCCCAGGCGGTCACCCATCCAAGTACTAACCTGGCCCGATGCTGCTTAACTTCGGTGATCGGACGAGAACCGGTGTATTCAGCGTAGTATGATCGTTGGCCGGCTATAATTCTCCTAATCAAATGTATCAATTTATCGTACCGAATTCTGTTTACATTTTTATACAAAATTTGAGCCCTTTAATTTTAAAATGTTTGAGGTTTCGTATTTTTTCTATATTCTAGCGATTGAAATACATCATTTTAAAAAATTAATGACCCTCCAGCTGCCATGGAAAGTGCTGTGGACTTTTTTTTAATTTCCAGTATTTTCACGTTAAGCGTGTATTTTTCCAAATTTTGCCCCCTAAATATCAACATTTTTTGAGTTTCTTATTATTCCTGCAATCCGGAGGCCTTAGTATGCAAGTTAAAATGAAAATCAATACCGTAACTCATACAGATCCGGCTGAGGAATTTTTTAAAAAAAATTTTCTTGGAACTTGATTTTTACATTTTTCAAAATTTGAATTCTTTGATTTAAAAATTTTTTTGGGGTCTCGTATTTTTCCTATATTCTAGCGATTGAAATATATCATATAAAAAAAAAGGTGACCCTCCAGCTACCATGGTGAGAGCTGGGGACTCTTTTTTACCGCTTTAAGCGCGTATTTTCCAAAATTTTGGTTCCCTAATATCAACATTTTTCGAATTTTATATTTTCCTCAACATTCTAGAAACCTTAGTGTGCAGGTTAAAAAGAAAATCAATACCGTAACTTATATAGAACCGGTTGTAGAATTTCTATAAAAATTTTCTTAAAACTTGATTTTCATATTTTTAAAAATTTGAGCCCTTTAATTTTAAAATGTTTGAGGTTTCGTTTTTTTCCTATATTCTAGCGATTGAAATACATCATTTTAAAAAAAGACTGATCCTCCAGCTACCATGGAAAGAGCTGTGGACTTTTTTTTACCGCTTTATGCATGTATTTTTCCAAATTTTGGTCCCAAAATATCAAAATTTTTCAAATTTCATATTTTTCCTGTATTCTTGAAACCTTGATATGCACGTTAAAAAGAAAATCAAAACTGTAACTCACATAGAACCAGCTGTGTTATTTTTTGAAATTTTTTTTCTTAAAACTTGATTTTCACATTTTTCGAAGTTTGAGCCATTTAATTTTAAAATTTCTAAGGTTTCTTATTTTTCCTAAATTCCAGCGGTTGAAATACATCATTTAAAAAATAGAGGGACTCTCCAGCTACCATGGAAATGGCTGAGGACTATTTTTTAGTTTTGAGTCTTACCATTTTAAACGTGTATTTTTGCAAATTTTGATCCCTAAATATCAAAATTTTTCGAATTTTACATTTTTCCTGTATTTTGAAGACCTTAGTATGTAAGTTAAAATGAAAATCAATGTCGTAACTTATATAGACCCGGCTTCAGAATTTCATTTAAATTTTTTCCTTGAAATTTGGTTTCCACATTTTTCAAAATTAGGGCCCCTTAATTTCAAAATTTTGACGGTTTCGCATTTTTCCTATATTCTTACGATTAAAATACATCATTTAAAAGAAAGAGTGACCTTCCAGCTACTACGGGAAAAGCTGTGGACTATTTTTTAGTTTCCGGGGTTGCCGCTTTAAGCATGCATTTCACAAATTTTGGTCCCTAAATATCAAAATTATTCGAATCTTTTATTTTTCCTGTATTCTGGAGACCTTAGTGCGCAGATTAAAAAGAAAATTGTTACCATAACTCATATAGAACTGGCTGCGGAATTTTTTAAAAATTTGTTTCTTAAAACTTGATTTTCACATTTTTCGAAATTTGGACCTTTTAATTTTAAAATTTTGAGAGTCTTATTATTTTCTTATGATGTGACGAAGAAAATACTTCGATTAAAAAAAAAAAACTAACTCTAGCTACTATAGAACGGTCTGTACGATTTTTTTTCTTGCAGCTTTATATAATAGATATATATCTATATATATAAAAATCCCGTGTCTTTATGTTTGTGCAGGATAAACTCGGAATTTACTTGACCGATTTTTATAAAACTTTGAAAGTACATGCAATTTGGTCCAACTTAACAGATAGGATATTTTTTGCTTTAATTATTTACATAAATATTTGTCATATTAAATAATTTAATCAATCAATTAAAATAAACAAATTTGACAATTTTATTATTTTTTGAGCACCAACTACTTTTCGTGGCGACTTTTGTGTATCGTGCGATGTTTATCGAAATGCAACCATGTTTATCGCTGGCGCATGGCGTTATTATCGATGAATGATAAAATAAACGTTTTTTCGCTGTTGTTTATGAAAAAATTCGTGGAATATGTATGTATGAATGTAGAATTAATATGTGTTGATGATGCAATAGTTCCCCATTATGTAAAATACATGGATAGGGATGGTGTATCTTTGTTTTCGTCTCCATCTTATTTATTATATAATAATGAATTATTAGGAGTAGAAGAAAATGTATTGTACATGTTTGTAAAAACTGGAAGAGATTTAAGCAATATACTGTTGGACTTAATGGGGAACATATAAAAATAAAATAGAGTATTTAACTGATATGTCAAATATTCAAACTTTTAGGCCAAAACCGCCGTATAAATTTTTTAAATTAACCGGTTAACTTTTTTTTAAATAATTTGCTACCAGAAATATTAAAATCTTTACTCAACTACTGTTATTTTGATTTTATAGTAATAAACTAATTTTAATAAAACGCTCGAGACAGAGTGGTTGAAATATATGAGTGAAGATGTTCTCTTAAACGTGTAATTATGGGAGATCACCGTGTGAATATAACTTGATTTCTTCAAAACGATGGCCGTGTGTGTTGTTTAGTTGAGCAAAACTTTTTGTTAGATTACGACGGACAGGTTATAGAAAAATCGACAATCTTCAGCTAAACGTGAAACATGAAGACTATTTTTTGTTAGACGGTGATAAACATGTTTCACCCAAAAGAGAGAGAAAGAATCTTTACATAAATACAATTCCAGATAAAACAAAAGCTTTTTAATGAATTTCCAAGTACAGATTTAAACGACACGGGCAAAGCCGTGGGGCACAGCTAGCATATATATATATGTAATTTGTTTTTTTGTTTTCCATTTGTAAATAAGTGAGGAATGCCCGTAGCAAGAAATAAAAAATTAAAAATGTTAAAGACGCCTATCACATCGACTGCTAAACGCCCGTTACGTTTCAGGCCTAAAATAACAACAGAACGTGTAAGCAAATATAGAAAACAACAAAATAATATTCGATGCTATATTTAAAAAAGATATGTATACATTTTGTTTTCTTTTCTTTTTTTTAATCGTTTAGATTATTCGTAAGTTAAAAAAAAAAAAAAAAAAAACTATAAAAAGGTTATATGTAAAAAGATAAAGAATCGAAAAAATGGACTGCTGCCCCAGTCTAAATTGTCTACCTACCACATCTATTACTATCATCTGGCTGTTCATTCCAGCTGTGTAGGCCCTCATTTTACGATTTCATTAAATTTATTTAAAAAATTTTTAAGTTTCACGAGAATTGAACGGCGCAGAATGATGAGAAATTGGACTTATTTTTTGGATTTTGCTTTGAACAACCGTAGAAAATTTGAATATTGAAAAAACGTTTCCTCAATCCGCTAATAGCAGACAAGCCAACATTCAGGCAGGACAACGTCTGCCGGGTCCGCTAGTATATATATATATATATATATATATATATGTATGTATGTATATGTATATATACACATATGAGTAGTTCTTGTCGTGATTAAACGCAGAGAACTTTAAAAAATGAAACAGCGGATAATTTATTTTAGTTTTAGAATGCGGACTGCGTTATTAACAATATTAATTTATGCAAACATAATTTAACATTAACGATAATAAATAAAATATAGGAATTGTTACAGAACTCTTTGTAAGAAACTTGCGATTAAAAATAATTTCAAACGAGTCAAAAAATAGAAGAAACAAAAGTAGAAAAACGAAAAAAAGATGCGAAGATAGAAGAAAAAAAAGAAGAAGGCCAACAACACCAGGTTTTCCCAGGCGGTCACCCATCCAAGTACTAACCTGGCCCGATGCTGCTTAACTTCGGTGATCGGACGAGAACCGGTGTATTCAGCGTAGTATGATCGTAGGCCGGCTGTAATTCTCCTAATCAAATGTATCAATTTATCGTACCGAATTCTGTTTACATTTTTATACAAAATTTGAGCCCTTTAATTTTAAAATGTTTGAGGTTTCGTATTTTTTCTATATTCTAGCGATTGAAATACATCATTTTAAAAAATTAATGACCCTCCAGCTGCTATGGAAAGTGCTGTGGACTTTTTTTTAATTTCCAGTATTTTCACGTTAAGCGTGTATTTTTCCAAATTTTGCCCCCTAAATATCAAAATTTTTTGAGTTTCTTATTATTCCTGCAATCCGGAGGCCTTAGTATGCAAGTTAAAATGAAAATCAATACCGTAACTCATACAGATCCGGCTGAGGAATTTTTTAAAAAAAATTTTCTTGGAACTTGATTTTTACATTTTTCAAAATTTGAATTCTTTGATTTAAAAATTTTTTTGGGGTCTCGTATTTTTCCTATATTCTAGCGATTGAAATATATCATATAAAAAAAAAGGTGACCCTCCAGCTACCATGGTGAGAGCTGGGGACTCTTTTTTACCGCTTTAAGCGCGTATTTTCCAAAATTTTGGTTCCCTAATATCAACATTTTTCGAATTTTATATTTTCCTCAACATTCTAGAAACCTTAGTGTGCAGGTTAAAAAGAAAATCAATACCGTAACTTATATAGAACCGGTTGTAGAATTTCTATAAAAATTTTCTTAAAACTTGATTTTCATATTTTTAAAAATTTGAGCCCTTTAATTTTAAAATGTTTGAGGTTTCGTTTTTTTCCTATATTCTAGCGATTGAAATACATCATTTTAAAAAAAGACTGATCCTCCAGCTACCATGGAAAGAGCTGTGGACTTTTTTTTAGTTTCCAGGGTTATCGATTAAGGAGTTTATTTTCCCAAATTTTGGTCTTTGAATATCAAAAATTTTCAAAGTTTATATTTTTCCTGTATTCTGGAAACCGTAGTATGCAAGTTAAAATGAAAATCCAAACCGTGACTCATAGAGATCCGGCTGTGGGGTTTTTTGAAAAATTTTTTTTGAGCTTGATTTTCACACTTTTCAAAATTTGGGTCCTTTGATTTAAAAATTTTTGGGATCTCATATTTTTCCTATATTCTAGAGATTGAAATACATCATTTAAAAAAAAGAGGGACTCTCCAACTACCACGGAAATGGCTGTAGACTTTTTTTTTTAGTTTCCAGGGTTATCGCTTTAAGAGTGTATTTTCACAAATTTTGTTCCAAAAATATCAAAATTTTTCGAATTTTATTATTTTCCTGTATTCTAGAGACCTTTGTATGCAGGTTAAAAAGAAAAGTAATATCGTAACTTATATAGAACCGGCTATAGACTTTTTGTTTAATTTTTTGCTTAAAACTTAATTTTCACATTTTTCAAATTTTGGTCTCTTTAATTTTATAATTTTGAGGATATCGTATTATTCACACGTTGAGTGATTGATGCACATCATTTTTTATAAAGAGTGACCTTCTAGCTATCGTGTAAAGGCCCGTGGACTATTTTTTACCGCTTTATGCATGTATTTTTCCAAATTTTGGTCCCAAAATATCAAAATTTTTCAAATTTCATATTTTTCCTGTATTCTTGAAACCTTGATATGCACGTTAAAAAGAAAATCAAAACTGTAACTCACATAGAACCAGCTGTGTTATTTTTTGAAATTTTTTTTCTTAAAACTTGATTTTCACATTTTTCGAAGTTTGAGCCATTTAATTTTAAAATTTCTAAGGTTTCTTATTTTTCCTAAATTCCAGCGGTTGAAATACATCATTTAAAAAATAGAGGGACTCTCCAGCTACCATGGAAATGGCTGAGGACTATTTTTTAGTTTTGAGTCTTACCATTTTAAACGTGTATTTTTGCAAATTTTGATCCCTAAATATCAAAATTTTTCGAATTTTACATTTTTCCTGTATTTTGAAGACCTTAGTATGTAAGTTAAAATGAAAATCAATGTCGTAACTTATATAGACCCGGCTTCAGAATTTCATTTAAATTTTTTCCTTGAAATTTGGTTTCCACATTTTTCAAAATTAGGGCCCCTTAATTTCAAAATTTTGACGGTTTCGCATTTTTCCTATATTCTTACGATTAAAATACATCATTTAAAAGAAAGAGTGACCTTCCAGCTACTACGGGAAAAGCTGTGGACTATTTTTTAGTTTCCGGGGTTGCCGCTTTAAGCATGCATTTCACAAATTTTGGTGCCTAAATATCAAAATTATTCGAATCTTTTATTTTTCCTGTATTCTGGAGACCTTAGTGCGCAGATTAAAAAGAAAATTGTTACCATAACTCATATAGAACTGGCTGCGGAATTTTTTAAAAATTTGTTTCTTAAAACTTGATTTTCACATTTTTCGAAATTTGGACCTTTTAATTTTAAAATTTTGAGAGTCTTATTATTTTCTTATGATGTGACGAAGAAAATACTTCGATTAAAAAAAAAAAACTAACTCTAGCTACTATAGAACGGTCTGTACGATTTTTTTTCTTGCAGCTTTATATAATAGATATATATCTATATATATAAAAATCCCGTGTCTTTATGTTTGTGCAGGATAAACTCGGAATTTACTTGACCGATTTTTATAAAACTTTGAAAGTACATGCAATTTGGTCCAACTTAACAGATAGGATATTTTTTGCTTTAATTATTTACATAAATATTTGTCATATTAAATAATTTAATCAATCAATTAAAATAAACAAATTTGACAATTTTATTATTTTTTGAGCACCAACTACTTTTCGTGGCGACTTTTGTGTATCGTGCGATGTTTATCGAAATGCAACCATGTTTATCGCTGGCGCATGGCGTTATTATCGATGAATGATAAAATAAACGTTTTTTCGCTGTTGTTTATGAAAAAATTCGTGGAATATGTATGTATGAATGTAGAATTAATATGTGTTGATGATGCAATAGTTCCCCATTATGTAAAATACATGGATAGGGATGGTGTATCTTTGTTTTCGTCTCCATCTTATTTATTATATAATAATGAATTATTAGGAGTAGAAGAAAATGTATTGTACATGTTTGTAAAAACTGGAAGAGATTTAAGCAATATACTGTTGGACTTAATGGGGAACATATAAAAATAAAATAGAGTATTTAACTGATATGTCAAATATTCAAACTTTTAGGCCAAAACCGCTGTATAAATTTTTTAAATTAACCGGTTAACTTTTTTTTAAATAATTTGCTACCAGAAATATTAAAATCTTTACTCAACTACTGTTATTTTGATTTTATAGTAATAAACTAATTTTAATAAAACGCTCGAGACAGAGTGGTTGAAATATATGAGTGAAGATGTTCTCTTAAACGTGTAATTATGGGAGATCACCGTGTGAATACAACTTGATTTCTTCAAAACGATGGCCGTGTGTGTTGTTTAGTTGAGCAAAACTTTTTGTTAGATTACGACGGACAGGTTATAGAAAAATCGACAATCTTCAGCTAAACGTGAAACATGAAGACTATTTTTTGTTAGACGGTGATAAACATGTTTCACCCAAAAGAGAGAGAAAGAATCTTTACATAAATACAATTCCAGATAAAACAAAAGCTTTTTAATGAATTTCCAAGTACAGATTTAAACGACACGGGCAAAGCCGTGGGGCACAGCTAGCATATATATATATGTAATTTGTTTTTTTGTTTTCCATTTGTAAATAAGTGAGGAATGCCCGTAGCAAGAAATAAAAAATTAAAAATGTTAAAGACGCCTATCACATCGACTGCTAAACGCCCGTTACGTTTCAGGCCTAAAATAACAACAGAACGTGTAAGCAAATATAGAAAACAACAAAATAATATTCGATGCTATATTTAAAAAAGATATGTATACATTTTGTTTTCTTTTCTTTTTTTTAATCGTTTAGATTATTCGTAAGTTAAAAAAAAAAAAAAAAAAAACTATAAAAAGGTTATATGTAAAAAGATAAAGAATCGAAAAAATGGACTGCTGCCCCAGTCTAAATTGTCTACCTACCACATCTATTACTATCATCTGGCTGTTCATTCCAGCTGTGTAGGCCCTCATTTTACGATTTCATTAAATTTATTTAAAAAATTTTTAAGTTTCACGAGAATTGAACGGCGCAGAATGATGAGAAATTGGACTTATTTTTTGGATTTTGCTTTGAACAACCGTAGAAAATTTGAATATTGAAAAAACGTTTCCTCAATCCGCTAATAGCAGACAAGCCAACATTCAGGCAGGACAACGTCCGCCGGGTCCGCTAGTATATATATATATATATATATATATATATGTATGTATGTATATGTATATATACACATATGAGTAGTTCTTGTCATGATTAAACACAGAGAACTTTAAAAAATGAAACAGCGGATAATTTATTTTAGTTTTAGAATGCGGACTGCGTTATTAACAATATTAATTTATGCAAACATAATTTAACATTAACGATAATAAATAAAATATAGGAATTGTTACAGAACTCTTTGTAAGAAACTTGCGATTAAAAATAATTTCAAACGAGTCAAAAAATAGAAGAAACAAAAGTAGAAAAACGAAAAAAAGTTGCGAAGATAGAAGAAAAAAAAGAAGAAGGCCAACAACACCAGGTTTTCCCAGGCGGTCACCCATCCAAGTACTAACCTGGCCCGATGCTGCTTAACTTCGGTGATCGGACGAGAACCGGTGTATTCAGCGTAGTATGATCGTTGGCCGGCTATAATTCTCCTAATCAAATGTATCAATTTATCGTACCGAATTCTGTTTACATTTTTATACAAAATTTGAGCCCTTTAATTTTAAAATGTTTGAGGTTTCGTATTTTTTCTATATTCTAGCGATTGAAATACATCATTTTAAAAAATTAATGACCCTCCAGCTGCCATGGAAAGTGCTGTGGACTTTTTTTTAATTTCCAGTATTTTCACGTTAAGCGTGTATTTTTCCAAATTTTGCCCCCTAAATATCAAATTTTTTTGAGTTTCTTATTATTCCTGCAATCCGGAGGCCTTAGTATGCAAGTTAAAATGAAAATCAATACCGTAACTCATACAGATCCGGCTGAGGAATTTTTTAAAAAAAATTTTCTTGGAACTTGATTTTTACATTTTTCAAAATTTGAATTCTTTGATTTAAAAATTTTTTTGGGGTCTCGTATTTTTCCTATATTCTAGCGATTGAAATATATCATATAAAAAAAAAGGTGACCCTCCAGCTACCATGGTGAGAGCTGGGGACTCTTTTTTACCGCTTTAAGCGCGTATTTTCCAAAATTTTGGTTCCCTAATATCAACATTTTTCGAATTTTATATTTTCCTCAACATTCTAGAAACCTTAGTGTGCAGGTTAAAAAGAAAATCAATACCGTAACTTATATAGAACCGGTTGTAGAATTTCTATAAAAATTTTCTTAAAACTTGATTTTAATATTTTTAAAAATTTGAGCCCTTTAATTTTAAAATGTTTGAGGTTTCGTTTTTTTCCTATATTCTAGCGATTGAAATACATCATTTTAAAAAAAGACTGATCCTCCAGCTACCATGGAAAGAGCTGTGGACTTTTTTTTAGTTTCCAGGGTTATCGATTAAGGAGTTTATTTTCCCAAATTTTGGTCTTTGAATATCAAAAATTTTCAAAGTTTATATTTTTCCTGTATTCTGGAAACCGTAGTATGCAAGTTAAAATGAAAATCCAAACCGTGACTCATAGAGATCCGGCTGTGGGGTTTTTTGAAAATTTTTTTTAGAGCTTGATTTTCACACTTTTCAAAATTTGGGTCCTTTGATTTAAAAATTTTTGGGATCTCATATTTTTCCTATATTCTAGAGATTGAAATACATCATTTAAAAAAAAGAGGGACTCTCCAACTACCACGGAAATGGCTGTAGACTTTTTTTTTTAGTTTCCAGGGTTATCGCTTTAAGAGTGTATTTTCACAAATTTTGTTCCAAAAATATCAAAATTTTTCGAATTTTATTATTTTCCTGTATTCTAGAGACCTTTGTATGCAGGTTAAAAAGAAAAGTAATATCGTAACTTATATAGAACCGGCTATAGACTTTTTGTTTAATTTTTTGCTTAAAACTTAATTTTCACATTTTTCAAATTTTGGTCTCTTTAATTTTATAATTTTGAGGATATCGTATTATTCACACGTTGAGTGATTGATGCACATCATTTTTTATAAAGAGTGACCTTCTAGCTATCGTGTAAAGGCCCGTGGACTATTTTTTACCGCTTTATGCATGTATTTTTCCAAATTTTGGTCCCAAAATATCAAAATTTTTCAAATTTCATATTTTTCCTGTATTCTTGAAACCTTGATATGCACGTTAAAAAGAAAATCAAAACTGTAACTCACATAGAACCAGCTGTGTTATTTTTTGAAATTTTTTTTCTTAAAACTTGATTTTCACATTTTTCGAAGTTTGAGCCATTTAATTTTAAAATTTCTAAGGTTTCTTATTTTTCCTAAATTCCAGCGGTTGAAATACATCATTTAAAAAATAGAGGGACTCTCCAGCTACCATGGAAATGGCTGAGGACTATTTTTTAGTTTTGAGTCTTACCATTTTAAACGTGTATTTTTGCAAATTTTGATCCCTAAATATCAAAATTTTTCGAATTTTACATTTTTCCTGTATTTTGAAAACCTTAGTATGTAAGTTAAAATGAAAATCAATGTCGTAACTTATATAGACCCGGCTTCAGAATTTCATTTAAATTTTTTCCTTGAAATTTGGTTTCCACATTTTTCAAAATTAGGGCCCCTTAATTTCAAAATTTTGACGGTTTCGCATTTTTCCTATATTCTTACGATTAAAATACATCATTTAAAAGAAAGAGTGACCTTCCAGCTACTACGGGAAAAGCTGTGGACTATTTTTTAGTTTCCGGGGTTGCCGCTTTAAGCATGCATTTCACAAATTTTGGTCCCTAAATATCAAAATTATTCGAATCTTTTATTTTTCCTGTATTCTGGAGACCTTAGTGCGCAGATTAAAAAGAAAATTGTTACCATAACTCATATAGAACTGGCTGCGGAATTTTTTAAAAATTTGTTTCTTAAAACTAGATTTTCACATTTTTCGAAATTTGGACCTTTTAATTTTAAAATTTTGAGAGTCTTATTATTTTCTTATGATGTGACGAAGAAAATACTTCGATTAAAAAAAAAAAACTAACTCTAGCTACTATAGAACGGTCTGTACGATTTTTTTTCTTGCAGCTTTATATAATAGATATATATCTATATATATAAAAATCCCGTGTCTTTATGTTTGTGCAGGATAAACTCGGAATTTACTTGACCGATTTTTATAAAACTTTGAAAGTACATGCAATTTGGTCCAACTTAACAGATAGGATATTTTTTGCTTTAATTATTTACATAAATATTTGTCATATTAAATAATTTAATCAATCAATTAAAATAAACAAATTTGACAATTTTATTATTTTTTGAGCACCAACTACTTTTCGTGGCGACTTTTGTGTATCGTGCGATGTTTATCGAAATGCAACCATGTTTATCGCTGGCGCATGGCGTTATTATCGATGAATGATAAAATAAACGTTTTTTCGCTGTTGTTTATGAAAAAATTCGTGGAATATGTATGTATGAATGTAGAATTAATATGTGTTGATGATGCAATAGTTCCCCATTATGTAAAATACATGGATAGGGATGGTGTATCTTTGTTTTCGTCTCCATCTTATTTATTATATAATAATGAATTATTAGGAGTAGAAGAAAATGTATTGTACATGTTTGTAAAAACTGGAAGAGATTTAAGCAATATACTGTTGGACTTAATGGGGAACATATAAAAATAAAATAGAGTATTTAACTGATATGTCAAATATTCAAACTTTTAGGCCAAAACCGCTGTATAAATTTTTTAAATTAACCGGTTAACTTTTTTTTAAATAATTTGCTACCAGAAATATTAAAATCTTTACTCAACTACTGTTATTTTGATTTTATAGTAATAAACTAATTTTAATAAAACGCTCGAGACAGAGTGGTTGAAATATATGAGTGAAGATGTTCTCTTAAACGTGTAATTATGGGAGATCACCGTGTGAATATAACTTGATTTCTTCAAAACGATGGCTGTGTGTGTTGTTTAGTTGAGCAAAACTTTTTGTTAGATTACGACGGACAGGTTATAGAAAAATCGACAATCTTCGGCTAAACGTGAAATATAAAGACTATTTTTTGTTAGACGGTGATAAACATGTTTCACCCAAAAGAGAGAGAAAGAATCTTTACATAAATACAATTCCAGATAAAACAAAAGCTTTTTAATGAATTTCCAAGTACAGATTTAAACGACACGGGCAAAGCCGTGGGGCACAGCTAGCATATATATATATGTAATTTGTTTTTTTGTTTTCCATTTGTAAATAAGTGAGGAATGCCTGTAGCAAGAAATAAAAAATTAAAAATGTTAAAGACGCCTATCACATTGACTGCTAAATGCCCGTTACGTTTCAGGCCTAAAATAACAACAGAACGTGTAAGCAAATATAGAAAACAACAAAATAATATTTGATGCTATATTTAAAAAAGATATGTATACATTTTGTTTTCTTTTCTTTTTTTTAATCGTTTAGATTATTCGTAAGTTAAAAAAAAAAAAAAAAAAAAAACTATAAAAAGGTTATATGTAAAAAGATAAAGAATCGAAAAAATGGACTGCTGCCCCAGTCTAAATTGTCTACCTACCACATCTATTACTATCATCTGGCTGTTCATTCCAGCTGTGTAGGCCCTCATTTTACGATTTCATTAAATTTATTTAAAAAATTTTTAAGTTTCACGAGAATTGAACGGCGCAGAATGATGAGAAATTGGACTTATTTTTTGGATTTTGCTTTGAACAACCGTAGAAAATTTGAATATTGAAAAAACGTTTCCTCAATCCGCTAATAGCAGACAAGCCAACATTCAGGCAGGACAACGTCCGCCGGGTCCGCTAGTATATATATATATATATATATATATATATATGTATGTATGTATATGTATATATACACATATGAGTAGTTCTTGTCATGATTAAACACAGAGAACTTTAAAAAATGAAACAGCGGATAATTTATTTTAGTTTTAGAATGCGGACTGCGTTATTAACAATATTAATTTATGCAAACATAATTTAACATTAACGATAATAAATAAAATATAGGAATTGTTACAGAACTCTTTGTAAGAAACTTGCGATTAAAAATAATTTCAAACGAGTCAAAAAATAGAAGAAACAAAAGTAGAAAAACGAAAAAAAGTTGCGAAGATAGAAGAAAAAAAAGAAGAAGGCCAACAACACCAGGTTTTCCCAGGCGGTCACCCATCCAAGTACTAACCTGGCCCGATGCTGCTTAACTTCGGTGATCGGACGAGAACCGGTGTATTCAGCGTAGTATGATCGTTGGCCGGCTATAATTCTCCTAATCAAATGTATCAATTTATCGTACCGAATTCTGTTTACATTTTTATACAAAATTTGAGCCCTTTAATTTTAAAATGTTTGAGGTTTCGTATTTTTTCTATATTCTAGCGATTGAAATACATCATTTTAAAAAATTAATGACCCTCCAGCTGCCATGGAAAGTGCTGTGGACTTTTTTTTAATTTCCAGTATTTTCACGTTAAGCGTGTATTTTTCCAAATTTTGCCCCCTAAATATCAAATTTTTTTGAGTTTCTTATTATTCCTGCAATCCGGAGGCCTTAGTATGCAAGTTAAAATGAAAATCAATACCGTAACTCATACAGATCCGGCTGAGGAATTTTTTAAAAAAAATTTTCTTGGAACTTGATTTTTACATTTTTCAAAATTTGAATTCTTTGATTTAAAAATTTTTTTGGGGTCTCGTATTTTTCCTATATTCTAGCGATTGAAATATATCATATAAAAAAAAAGGTGACCCTCCAGCTACCATGGTGAGAGCTGGGGACTCTTTTTTACCGCTTTAAGCGCGTATTTTCCAAAATTTTGGTTCCCTAATATCAACATTTTTCGAATTTTATATTTTCCTCAACATTCTAGAAACCTTAGTGTGCAGGTTAAAAAGAAAATCAATACCGTAACTTATATAGAACCGGTTGTAGAATTTCTATAAAAATTTTCTTAAAACTTGATTTTAATATTTTTAAAAATTTGAGCCCTTTAATTTTAAAATGTTTGAGGTTTCGTTTTTTTCCTATATTCTAGCGATTGAAATACATCATTTTAAAAAAAGACTGATCCTCCAGCTACCATGGAAAGAGCTGTGGACTTTTTTTTAGTTTCCAGGGTTATCGATTAAGGAGTTTATTTTCCCAAATTTTGGTCTTTGAATATCAAAAATTTTCAAAGTTTATATTTTTCCTGTATTCTGGAAACCGTAGTATGCAAGTTAAAATGAAAATCCAAACCGTGACTCATAGAGATCCGGCTGTGGGGTTTTTTGAAAATTTTTTTTAGAGCTTGATTTTCACACTTTTCAAAATTTGGGTCCTTTGATTTAAAAATTTTTGGGATCTCATATTTTTCCTATATTCTAGAGATTGAAATACATCATTTAAAAAAAAGAGGGACTCTCCAACTACCACGGAAATGGCTGTAGACTTTTTTTTTTAGTTTCCAGGGTTATCGCTTTAAGAGTGTATTTTCACAAATTTTGTTCCAAAAATATCAAAATTTTTCGAATTTTATTATTTTCCTGTATTCTAGAGACCTTTGTATGCAGGTTAAAAAGAAAAGTAATATCGTAACTTATATAGAACCGGCTATAGACTTTTTGTTTAATTTTTTGCTTAAAACTTAATTTTCACATTTTTCAAATTTTGGTCTCTTTAATTTTATAATTTTGAGGATATCGTATTATTCACACGTTGAGTGATTGATGCACATCATTTTTTATAAAGAGTGACCTTCTAGCTATCGTGTAAAGGCCCGTGGACTATTTTTTACCGCTTTATGCATGTATTTTTCCAAATTTTGGTCCCAAAATATCAAAATTTTTCAAATTTCATATTTTTCCTGTATTCTTGAAACCTTGATATGCACGTTAAAAAGAAAATCAAAACTGTAACTCACATAGAACCAGCTGTGTTATTTTTTGAAATTTTTTTTCTTAAAACTTGATTTTCACATTTTTCGAAGTTTGAGCCATTTAATTTTAAAATTTCTAAGGTTTCTTATTTTTCCTAAATTCCAGCGGTTGAAATACATCATTTAAAAAATAGAGGGACTCTCCAGCTACCATGGAAATGGCTGAGGACTATTTTTTAGTTTTGAGTCTTACCATTTTAAACGTGTATTTTTGCAAATTTTGATCCCTAAATATCAAAATTTTTCGAATTTTACATTTTTCCTGTATTTTGAAAACCTTAGTATGTAAGTTAAAATGAAAATCAATGTCGTAACTTATATAGACCCGGCTTCAGAATTTCATTTAAATTTTTTCCTTGAAATTTGGTTTCCACATTTTTCAAAATTAGGGCCCCTTAATTTCAAAATTTTGACGGTTTCGCATTTTTCCTATATTCTTACGATTAAAATACATCATTTAAAAGAAAGAGTGACCTTCCAGCTACTACGGGAAAAGCTGTGGACTATTTTTTAGTTTCCGGGGTTGCCGCTTTAAGCATGCATTTCACAAATTTTGGTCCCTAAATATCAAAATTATTCGAATCTTTTATTTTTCCTGTATTCTGGAGACCTTAGTGCGCAGATTAAAAAGAAAATTGTTACCATAACTCATATAGAACTGGCTGCGGAATTTTTTAAAAATTTGTTTCTTAAAACTAGATTTTCACATTTTTCGAAATTTGGACCTTTTAATTTTAAAATTTTGAGAGTCTTATTATTTTCTTATGATGTGACGAAGAAAATACTTCGATTAAAAAAAAAAAACTAACTCTAGCTACTATAGAACGGTCTGTACGATTTTTTTTCTTGCAGCTTTATATAATAGATATATATCTATATATATAAAAATCCCGTGTCTTTATGTTTGTGCAGGATAAACTCGGAATTTACTTGACCGATTTTTATAAAACTTTGAAAGTACATGCAATTTGGTCCAACTTAACAGATAGGATATTTTTTGCTTTAATTATTTACATAAATATTTGTCATATTAAATAATTTAATCAATCAATTAAAATAAACAAATTTGACAATTTTATTATTTTTTGAGCACCAACTACTTTTCGTGGCGACTTTTGTGTATCGTGCGATGTTTATCGAAATGCAACCATGTTTATCGCTGGCGCATGGCGTTATTATCGATGAATGATAAAATAAACGTTTTTTCGCTGTTGTTTATGAAAAAATTCGTGGAATATGTATGTATGAATGTAGAATTAATATGTGTTGATGATGCAATAGTTCCCCATTATGTAAAATACATGGATAGGGATGGTGTATCTTTGTTTTCGTCTCCATCTTATTTATTATATAATAATGAATTATTAGGAGTAGAAGAAAATGTATTGTACATGTTTGTAAAAACTGGAAGAGATTTAAGCAATATACTGTTGGACTTAATGGGGAACATATAAAAATAAAATAGAGTATTTAACTGATATGTCAAATATTCAAACTTTTAGGCCAAAACCGCTGTATAAATTTTTTAAATTAACCGGTTAACTTTTTTTTAAATAATTTGCTACCAGAAATATTAAAATCTTTACTCAACTACTGTTATTTTGATTTTATAGTAATAAACTAATTTTAATAAAACGCTCGAGACAGAGTGGTTGAAATATATGAGTGAAGATGTTCTCTTAAACGTGTAATTATGGGAGATCACCGTGTGAATATAACTTGATTTCTTCAAAACGATGGCTGTGTGTGTTGTTTAGTTGAGCAAAACTTTTTGTTAGATTACGACGGACAGGTTATAGAAAAATCGACAATCTTCGGCTAAACGTGAAATATAAAGACTATTTTTTGTTAGACGGTGATAAACATGTTTCACCCAAAAGAGAGAGAAAGAATCTTTACATAAATACAATTCCAGATAAAACAAAAGCTTTTTAATGAATTTCCAAGTACAGATTTAAACGACACGGGCAAAGCCGTGGGGCACAGCTAGCATATATATATATGTAATTTGTTTTTTTGTTTTCCATTTGTAAATAAGTGAGGAATGCCTGTAGCAAGAAATAAAAAATTAAAAATGTTAAAGACGCCTATCACATTGACTGCTAAATGCCTGTTACGTTTCAGGCCTAAAATAACAACAGAACGTGTAAGCAAATATAGAAAACAACAAAATAATATTTGATGCTATATTTAAAAAAGATATGTATACATTTTGTTTTCTTTTCTTTTTTTTAATCGTTTAGATTATTCGTAAGTTAAAAAAAAAAAAAAAAAAAAAACTATAAAAAGGTTATATGTAAAAAGATAAAGAATCGAAAAAATGGACTGCTGCCCCAGTCTAAATTGTCTACCTACCACATCTATTACTATCATCTGGCTGTTCATTCCAGCTGTGTAGGCCCTCATTTTACGATTTCATTAAATTTATTTAAAAAATTTTTAAGTTTCACGAGAATTGAACGGCGCAGAATGATGAGAAATTGGACTTATTTTTTGGATTTTGCTTTGAACAACCGTAGAAAATTTGAATATTGAAAAAACGTTTCCTCAATCCGCTAATAGCAGACAAGCCAACATTCAGGCAGGACAACGTCCGCCGGGTCCGCTAGTATATATATATATATATATATATATATATATATGTATGTATGTATATGTATATATACACATATGAGTAGTTCTTGTCATGATTAAACACAGAGAACTTTAAAAAATGAAACAGCGGATAATTTATTTTAGTTTTAGAATGCGGACTGCGTTATTAACAATATTAATTTATGCAAACATAATTTAACATTAACGATAATAAATAAAATATAGGAATTGTTACAGAACTCTTTGTAAGAAACTTGCGATTAAAAATAATTTCAAACGAGTCAAAAAATAGAAGAAACAAAAGTAGAAAAACGAAAAAAAGTTGCGAAGATAGAAGAAAAAAAAGAAGAAGGCCAACAACACCAGGTTTTCCCAGGCGGTCACCCATCCAAGTACTAACCTGGCCCGATGCTGCTTAACTTCGGTGATCGGACGAGAACCGGTGTATTCAGCGTAGTATGATCGTTGGCCGGCTATAATTCTCCTAATCAAATGTATCAATTTATCGTACCGAATTCTGTTTACATTTTTATACAAAATTTGAGCCCTTTAATTTTAAAATGTTTGAGGTTTCGTATTTTTTCTATATTCTAGCGATTGAAATACATCATTTTAAAAAATTAATGACCCTCCAGCTGCCATGGAAAGTGCTGTGGACTTTTTTTTAATTTCCAGTATTTTCACGTTAAGCGTGTATTTTTCCAAATTTTGCCCCCTAAATATCAAATTTTTTTGAGTTTCTTATTATTCCTGCAATCCGGAGGCCTTAGTATGCAAGTTAAAATGAAAATCAATACCGTAACTCATACAGATCCGGCTGAGGAATTTTTTAAAAAAAATTTTCTTGGAACTTGATTTTTACATTTTTCAAAATTTGAATTCTTTGATTTAAAAATTTTTTTGGGGTCTCGTATTTTTCCTATATTCTAGCGATTGAAATATATCATATAAAAAAAAAGGTGACCCTCCAGCTACCATGGTGAGAGCTGGGGACTCTTTTTTACCGCTTTAAGCGCGTATTTTCCAAAATTTTGGTTCCCTAATATCAACATTTTTCGAATTTTATATTTTCCTCAACATTCTAGAAACCTTAGTGTGCAGGTTAAAAAGAAAATCAATACCGTAACTTATATAGAACCGGTTGTAGAATTTCTATAAAAATTTTCTTAAAACTTGATTTTAATATTTTTAAAAATTTGAGCCCTTTAATTTTAAAATGTTTGAGGTTTCGTTTTTTTCCTATATTCTAGCGATTGAAATACATCATTTTAAAAAAAGACTGATCCTCCAGCTACCATGGAAAGAGCTGTGGACTTTTTTTTAGTTTCCAGGGTTATCGATTAAGGAGTTTATTTTCCCAAATTTTGGTCTTTGAATATCAAAAATTTTCAAAGTTTATATTTTTCCTGTATTCTGGAAACCGTAGTATGCAAGTTAAAATGAAAATCCAAACCGTGACTCATAGAGATCCGGCTGTGGGGTTTTTTGAAAATTTTTTTTAGAGCTTGATTTTCACACTTTTCAAAATTTGGGTCCTTTGATTTAAAAATTTTTGGGATCTCATATTTTTCCTATATTCTAGAGATTGAAATACATCATTTAAAAAAAAGAGGGACTCTCCAACTACCACGGAAATGGCTGTAGACTTTTTTTTTTAGTTTCCAGGGTTATCGCTTTAAGAGTGTATTTTCACAAATTTTGTTCCAAAAATATCAAAATTTTTCGAATTTTATTATTTTCCTGTATTCTAGAGACCTTTGTATGCAGGTTAAAAAGAAAAGTAATATCGTAACTTATATAGAACCGGCTATAGACTTTTTGTTTAATTTTTTGCTTAAAACTTAATTTTCACATTTTTCAAATTTTGGTCTCTTTAATTTTATAATTTTGAGGATATCGTATTATTCACACGTTGAGTGATTGATGCACATCATTTTTTATAAAGAGTGACCTTCTAGCTATCGTGTAAAGGCCCGTGGACTATTTTTTACCGCTTTATGCATGTATTTTTCCAAATTTTGGTCCCAAAATATCAAAATTTTTCAAATTTCATATTTTTCCTGTATTCTTGAAACCTTGATATGCACGTTAAAAAGAAAATCAAAACTGTAACTCACATAGAACCAGCTGTGTTATTTTTTGAAATTTTTTTTCTTAAAACTTGATTTTCACATTTTTCGAAGTTTGAGCCATTTAATTTTAAAATTTCTAAGGTTTCTTATTTTTCCTAAATTCCAGCGGTTGAAATACATCATTTAAAAAATAGAGGGACTCTCCAGCTACCATGGAAATGGCTGAGGACTATTTTTTAGTTTTGAGTCTTACCATTTTAAACGTGTATTTTTGCAAATTTTGATCCCTAAATATCAAAATTTTTCGAATTTTACATTTTTCCTGTATTTTGAAAACCTTAGTATGTAAGTTAAAATGAAAATCAATGTCGTAACTTATATAGACCCGGCTTCAGAATTTCATTTAAATTTTTTCCTTGAAATTTGGTTTCCACATTTTTCAAAATTAGGGCCCCTTAATTTCAAAATTTTGACGGTTTCGCATTTTTCCTATATTCTTACGATTAAAATACATCATTTAAAAGAAAGAGTGACCTTCCAGCTACTACGGGAAAAGCTGTGGACTATTTTTTAGTTTCCGGGGTTGCCGCTTTAAGCATGCATTTCACAAATTTTGGTCCCTAAATATCAAAATTATTCGAATCTTTTATTTTTCCTGTATTCTGGAGACCTTAGTGCGCAGATTAAAAAGAAAATTGTTACCATAACTCATATAGAACTGGCTGCGGAATTTTTTAAAAATTTGTTTCTTAAAACTAGATTTTCACATTTTTCGAAATTTGGACCTTTTAATTTTAAAATTTTGAGAGTCTTATTATTTTCTTATGATGTGACGAAGAAAATACTTCGATTAAAAAAAAAAAACTAACTCTAGCTACTATAGAACGGTCTGTACGATTTTTTTTCTTGCAGCTTTATATAATAGATATATATCTATATATATAAAAATCCCGTGTCTTTATGTTTGTGCAGGATAAACTCGGAATTTACTTGACCGATTTTTATAAAACTTTGAAAGTACATGCAATTTGGTCCAACTTAACAGATAGGATATTTTTTGCTTTAATTATTTACATAAATATTTGTCATATTAAATAATTTAATCAATCAATTAAAATAAACAAATTTGACAATTTTATTATTTTTTGAGCACCAACTACTTTTCGTGGCGACTTTTGTGTATCGTGCGATGTTTATCGAAATGCAACCATGTTTATCGCTGGCGCATGGCGTTATTATCGATGAATGATAAAATAAACGTTTTTTCGCTGTTGTTTATGAAAAAATTCGTGGAATATGTATGTATGAATGTAGAATTAATATGTGTTGATGATGCAATAGTTCCCCATTATGTAAAATACATGGATAGGGATGGTGTATCTTTGTTTTCGTCTCCATCTTATTTATTATATAATAATGAATTATTAGGAGTAGAAGAAAATGTATTGTACATGTTTGTAAAAACTGGAAGAGATTTAAGCAATATACTGTTGGACTTAATGGGGAACATATAAAAATAAAATAGAGTATTTAACTGATATGTCAAATATTCAAACTTTTAGGCCAAAACCGCTGTATAAATTTTTTAAATTAACCGGTTAACTTTTTTTTAAATAATTTGCTACCAGAAATATTAAAATCTTTACTCAACTACTGTTATTTTGATTTTATAGTAATAAACTAATTTTAATAAAACGCTCGAGACAGAGTGGTTGAAATATATGAGTGAAGATGTTCTCTTAAACGTGTAATTATGGGAGATCACCGTGTGAATATAACTTGATTTCTTCAAAACGATGGCTGTGTGTGTTGTTTAGTTGAGCAAAACTTTTTGTTAGATTACGACGGACAGGTTATAGAAAAATCGACAATCTTCGGCTAAACGTGAAATATAAAGACTATTTTTTGTTAGACGGTGATAAACATGTTTCACCCAAAAGAGAGAGAAAGAATCTTTACATAAATACAATTCCAGATAAAACAAAAGCTTTTTAATGAATTTCCAAGTACAGATTTAAACGACACGGGCAAAGCCGTGGGGCACAGCTAGCATATATATATATGTAATTTGTTTTTTTGTTTTCCATTTGTAAATAAGTGAGGAATGCCTGTAGCAAGAAATAAAAAATTAAAAATGTTAAAGACGCCTATCACATTGACTGCTAAATGCCCGTTACGTTTCAGGCCTAAAATAACAACAGAACGTGTAAGCAAATATAGAAAACAACAAAATAATATTTGATGCTATATTTAAAAAAGATATGTATACATTTTGTTTTCTTTTCTTTTTTTTAATCGTTTAGATTATTCGTAAGTTAAAAAAAAAAAAAAAAAAAAAACTATAAAAAGGTTATATGTAAAAAGATAAAGAATCGAAAAAATGGACTGCTGCCCCAGTCTAAATTGTCTACCTACCACATCTATTACTATCATCTGGCTGTTCATTCCAGCTGTGTAGGCCCTCATTTTACGATTTCATTAAATTTATTTAAAAAATTTTTAAGTTTCACGAGAATTGAACGGCGCAGAATGATGAGAAATTGGACTTATTTTTTGGATTTTGCTTTGAACAACCGTAGAAAATTTGAATATTGAAAAAACGTTTCCTCAATCCGCTAATAGCAGACAAGCCAACATTCAGGCAGGACAACGTCCGCCGGGTCCGCTAGTATATATATATATATATATATATATATATATGTATGTATGTATATGTATATATACACATATGAGTAGTTCTTGTCATGATTAAACACAGAGAACTTTAAAAAATGAAACAGCGGATAATTTATTTTAGTTTTAGAATGCGGACTGCGTTATTAACAATATTAATTTATGCAAACATAATTTAACATTAACGATAATAAATAAAATATAGGAATTGTTACAGAACTCTTTGTAAGAAACTTGCGATTAAAAATAATTTCAAACGAGTCAAAAAATAGAAGAAACAAAAGTAGAAAAACGAAAAAAAGTTGCGAAGATAGAAGAAAAAAAAGAAGAAGGCCAACAACACCAGGTTTTCCCAGGCGGTCACCCATCCAAGTACTAACCTGGCCCGATGCTGCTTAACTTCGGTGATCGGACGAGAACCGGTGTATTCAGCGTAGTATGATCGTTGGCCGGCTATAATTCTCCTAATCAAATGTATCAATTTATCGTACCGAATTCTGTTTACATTTTTATACAAAATTTGAGCCCTTTAATTTTAAAATGTTTGAGGTTTCGTATTTTTTCTATATTCTAGCGATTGAAATACATCATTTTAAAAAATTAATGACCCTCCAGCTGCCATGGAAAGTGCTGTGGACTTTTTTTTAATTTCCAGTATTTTCACGTTAAGCGTGTATTTTTCCAAATTTTGCCCCCTAAATATCAAATTTTTTTGAGTTTCTTATTATTCCTGCAATCCGGAGGCCTTAGTATGCAAGTTAAAATGAAAATCAATACCGTAACTCATACAGATCCGGCTGAGGAATTTTTTAAAAAAAATTTTCTTGGAACTTGATTTTTACATTTTTCAAAATTTGAATTCTTTGATTTAAAAATTTTTTTGGGGTCTCGTATTTTTCCTATATTCTAGCGATTGAAATATATCATATAAAAAAAAAGGTGACCCTCCAGCTACCATGGTGAGAGCTGGGGACTCTTTTTTACCGCTTTAAGCGCGTATTTTCCAAAATTTTGGTTCCCTAATATCAACATTTTTCGAATTTTATATTTTCCTCAACATTCTAGAAACCTTAGTGTGCAGGTTAAAAAGAAAATCAATACCGTAACTTATATAGAACCGGTTGTAGAATTTCTATAAAAATTTTCTTAAAACTTGATTTTCATATTTTTAAAAATCTGAGCCCTTTAATTTTAAAATGTTTGAGGTTTCGTTTTTTTCCTATATTCTAGCGATTGAAATACATCATTTTAAAAAAAGACTGATCCTCCAGCTACCATGGAAAGAGCTGTGGACTTTTTTTTAGTTTCCAGGGTTATCGATTAAGGAGTTTATTTTCCCAAATTTTGGTCTTTGAATATCAAAAATTTTCAAAGTTTATATTTTTCCTGTATTCTGGAAACCGTAGTATGCAAGTTAAAATGAAAATCCAAACCGTGACTCATAGAGATCCGGCTGTGGGGTTTTTTGAAAATTTTTTTTAGAGCTTGATTTTCACACTTTTCAAAATTTGGGTCCTTTGATTTAAAAATTTTTGGGATCTCATATTTTTCCTATATTCTAGAGATTGAAATACATCATTTAAAAAAAAGAGGGACTCTCCAACTACCACGGAAATGGCTGTAGACTTTTTTTTTTAGTTTCCAGGGTTATCGCTTTAAGAGTGTATTTTCACAAATTTTGTTCCAAAAATATCAAAATTTTTCGAATTTTATTATTTTCCTGTATTCTAGAGACCTTTGTATGCAGGTTAAAAAGAAAAGTAATATCGTAACTTATATAGAACCGGCTATAGACTTTTTGTTTAATTTTTTGCTTAAAACTTAATTTTCACATTTTTCAAATTTTGGTCTCTTTAATTTTATAATTTTGAGGATATCGTATTATTCACACGTTGAGTGATTGATGCACATCATTTTTTATAAAGAGTGACCTTCTAGCTATCGTGTAAAGGCCCGTGGACTATTTTTTACCGCTTTATGCATGTATTTTTCCAAATTTTGGTCCCAAAATATCAAAATTTTTCAAATTTCATATTTTTCCTGTATTCTTGAAACCTTGATATGCACGTTAAAAAGAAAATCAAAACTGTAACTCACATAGAACCAGCTGTGTTATTTTTTGAAATTTTTTTTCTTAAAACTTGATTTTCACATTTTTCGAAGTTTGAGCCATTTAATTTTAAAATTTCTAAGGTTTCTTATTTTTCCTAAATTCCAGCGGTTGAAATACATCATTTAAAAAATAGAGGGACTCTCCAGCTACCATGGAAATGGCTGAGGACTATTTTTTAGTTTTGAGTCTTACCATTTTAAACGTGTATTTTTGCAAATTTTGATCCCTAAATATCAAAATTTTTCGAATTTTACATTTTTCCTGTATTTTGAAGACCTTAGTATGTAAGTTAAAATGAAAATCAATGTCGTAACTTATATAGACCCGGCTTCAGAATTTCATTTAAATTTTTTCCTTGAAATTTGGTTTCCACATTTTTCAAAATTAGGGCCCCTTAATTTCAAAATTTTGACGGTTTCGCATTTTTCCTATATTCTTACGATTAAAATACATCATTTAAAAGAAAGAGTGACCTTCCAGCTACTACGGGAAAAGCTGTGGACTATTTTTTAGTTTCCGGGGTTGCTGCTTTAAGCATGCATTTCACAAATTTTGGTCCCTAAATATCAAAATTATTCGAATCTTTTATTTTTCCTGTATTCTGGAGACCTTAGTGCGCAGATTAAAAAGAAAATTGTTACCATAACTCATATAGAACTGGCTGCGGAATTTTTTAAAAATTTGTTTCTTAAAACTTGATTTTCACATTTTTCGAAATTTGGACCTTTTAATTTTAAAATTTTGAGAGTCTTATTATTTTCTTATGATGTGACGAAGAAAATACTTCGATTAAAAAAAAAAAACTAACTCTAGCTACTATAGAACGGTCTGTACGATTTTTTTTCTTGCAGCTTTATATAATAGATATATATCTATATATATAAAAATCCCGTGTCTTTATGTTTGTGCAGGATAAACTCGGAATTTACTTGACCGATTTTTGTAAAACTTTGAAAGTACATGCAATTTGGTCCAACTTAACAGATAGGATATTTTTTGCTTTAATTATTTACATAAATATTTGTCATATTAAATAATTTAATCAATCAATTAAAATAAACAAATTTGACAATTTTATTATTTTTTGAGCACCAACTACTTTTCGTGGCGACTTTTGTGTATCGTGCGATGTTTATCGAAATGCAACCATGTTTATCGCTGGCGCATGGCGTTATTATCGATGAATGATAAAATAAACGTTTTTTCGCTGTTGTTTATGAAAAAATTCGTGGAATATGTATGTATGAATGTAGAATTAATATGTGTTGATGATGCAATAGTTCCCCATTATGTAAAATACATGGATAGGGATGGTGTATCTTTGTTTTCGTCTCCATCTTATTTATTATATAATAATGAATTATTAGGAGTAGAAGAAAATGTATTGTACATGTTTGTAAAAACTGGAAGAGATTTAAGCAATATACTGTTGGACTTAATGGGGAACATATAAAAATAAAATAGAGTATTTAACTGATAGGTCAAATATTCAAACTTTTAGGCCAAAACCGCCGTATAAATTTTTTAAATTAACCGGTTAACTTTTTTTTAAATAATTTGCTACCAGAAATATTAAAATCTTTACTCAACTACTGTTATTTTGATTTTATAGTAATAAACTAATTTTAATAAAACGCTCGAGACAGAGTGGTTGAAATATATGAGTGAAGATGTTCTCTTAAACGTGTAATTATGGGAGATCACCGTGTGAATATAACTTGATTTCTTCAAAACGATGGCCGTGTGTGTTGTTTAGTTGAGCAAAACTTTTTGTTAGATTACGACGGACAGGTTATAGAAAAATCGACAATCTTCAGCTAAACGTGAAACATGAAGACTATTTTTTGTTAGACGGTGATAAACATGTTTCACCCAAAAGAGAGAGAAAGAATCTTTACATAAATACAATTCCAGATAAAACAAAAGCTTTTTAATGAATTTCCAAGTACAGATTTAAACGACACGGGCAAAGCCGTGGGGCACAGCTAGCATATATATATATGTAATTTGTTTTTTTGTTTTCCATTTGTAAATAAGTGAGGAATGCCCGTAGCAAGAAATAAAAAATTAAAAATGTTAAAGACGCCTATCACATCGACTGCTAAACGCCCGTTACGTTTCAGGCCTAAAATAACAACAGAACGTGTAAGCAAATATAGAAAACAACAAAATAATATTCGATGCTATATTTAAAAAAGATATGTATACATTTTGTTTTCTTTTCTTTTTTTTAATCGTTTAGATTATTCGTAAGTTAAAAAAAAAAAAAAAAAAAACTATAAAAAGGTTATATGTAAAAAGATAAAGAATCGAAAAAATGGACTGCTGCCCCAGTCTAAATTGTCTACCTACCACATCTATTACTATCATCTGGCTGTTCATTCCAGCTGTGTAGGCCCTCATTTTACGATTTCATTAAATTTATTTAAAAAATTTTTAAGTTTCACGAGAATTGAACGGCGCAGAATGATGAGAAATTGGACTTATTTTTTGGATTTTGCTTTGAACAACCGTAGAAAATTTGAATATTGAAAAAACGTTTCCTCAATCCGCTAATAGCAGACAAGCCAACATTCAGGCAGGACAACGTCCGCCGGGTCCGCTAGTATATATATATATATATATATATATATATATGTATGTATGTATATGTATATATACACATATGAGTAGTTCTTGTCATGATTAAACACAGAGAACTTTAAAAAATGAAACAGCGGATAATTTATTTTAGTTTTAGAATGCGGACTGCGTTATTAACAATATTAATTTATGCAAACATAATTTAACATTAACGATAATAAATAAAATATAGGAATTGTTACAGAACTCTTTGTAAGAAACTTGCGATTAAAAATAATTTCAAACGAGTCAAAAAATAGAAGAAACAAAAGTAGAAAAACGAAAAAAAGTTGCGAAGATAGAAGAAAAAAAAGAAGAAGGCCAACAACACCAGGTTTTCCCAGGCGGTCACCCATCCAAGTACTAACCTGGCCCGATGCTGCTTAACTTCGGTGATCGGACGAGAACCGGTGTATTCAGCGTAGTATGATCGTTGGCCGGCTATAATTCTCCTAATCAAATGTATCAATTTATCGTACCAAATTCTGTTTACATTTTTATACAAAATTTGAGCCCTTTAATTTTAAAATGTTTGAGGTTTCGTATTTTTTCTATATTCTAGCGATTGAAATACATCATTTTAAAAAATTAATGACCCTCCAGCTGCCATGGAAATTGCTGTGGACTTTTTTTTAATTTCCAGTATTTTCACGTTAAGCGTGTATTTTTCCAAATTTTGCCCCCTAAATATCAAAATTTTTTGAGTTTCTTATTATTCCTGCAATCCGGAGGCCTTAGTATGCAAGTTAAAATGAAAATCAATACCGTAACTCATACAGATCCGGCTGAGGAATTTTTTAAAAAAAATTTTCTTGGAACTTGATTTTTACATTTTTCAAAATTTGAATTCTTTGATTTAAAAATTTTTTTGGGGTCTCGTATTTTTCCTATATTCTAGCGATTGAAATATATCATATAAAAAAAAAGGTGACCCTCCAGCTACCATGGTGAGAGCTGGGGACTCTTTTTTACCGCTTTAAGCGCGTATTTTCCAAAATTTTGGTTCCCTAATATCAACATTTTTCGAATTTTATATTTTCCTCAACATTCTAGAAACCTTAGTGTGCAGGTTAAAAAGAAAATCAATACCGTAACTTATATAGAACCGGTTGTAGAATTTCTATAAAAATTTTCTTAAAACTTGATTTTCATATTTTTAAAAATTTGAGCCCTTTAATTTTAAAATGTTTGAGGTTTCGTTTTTTTCCTATATTCTAGCGATTGAAATACATCATTTTAAAAAAAGACTGATCCTCCAGCTACCATGGAAAGAGCTGTGGACTTTTTTTTAGTTTCCAGGGTTATCGATTAAGGAGTTTATTTTCCCAAATTTTGGTCTTTGAATATCAAAAATTTTCAAAGTTTATATTTTTCCTGTATTCTGGAAACCGTAGTATGCAAGTTAAAATGAAAATCCAAACCGTGACTCATAGAGATTCAGCTGTGGGGTTTTTTGAAAATTTTTTTTAAAGCTTGATTTTCACACTTTTCAAAATTTGGGTCCTTTGATTTAAAAATTTTTGGGATCTCATATTTTTCCTATATTCTAGAGATTGAAATACATCATTTAAAAAAAAGAGGGACTCTCCAACTACCACGGAAATGGCTGTAGACTTTTTTTTTTAGTTTCCAGGGTTATCGCTTTAAGAGTGTATTTTCACAAATTTTGTTCCAAAAATATCAAAATTTTTCGAATTTTATTATTTTCCTGTATTCTAGAGACCTTTGTATGCAGGTTAAAAAGAAAAGTAATATCGTAACTTATATAGAACCGGCTATAGACTTTTTGTTTAATTTTTTGCTTAAAACTTAATTTTCACATTTTTCAAATTTTGGTCTCTTTAATTTTATAATTTTGAGGATATCGTATTATTCACACGTTGAGTGATTGATGCACATCATTTTTTATAAAGAGTGACCTTCTAGCTATCGTGTAAAGGCCCGTGGACTATTTTTTACCGCTTTATGCATGTATTTTTCCAAATTTTGGTCCCAAAATATCAAAATTTTTCAAATTTCATATTTTTCCTGTATTCTTGAAACCTTGATATGCACGTTAAAAAGAAAATCAAAACTGTAACTCACATAGAACCAGCTGTGTTATTTTTTGAAATTTTTTTTCTTAAAACTTGATTTTCACATTTTTCGAAGTTTGAGCCATTTAATTTTAAAATTTCTAAGGTTTCTTATTTTTCCTAAATTCCAGCGGTTGAAATACATCATTTAAAAAATAGAGGGACTCTCCAGCTACCATGGAAATGGCTGAGGACTATTTTTTAGTTTTGAGTCTTACCATTTTAAACGTGTATTTTTGCAAATTTTGATCCCTAAATATCAAAATTTTTCGAATTTTACATTTTTCCTGTATTTTGAAGATCTTAGTATGTAAGTTAAAATGAAAATCAATGTCGTAACTTATATAGACCCGGCTTCAGAATTTCATTTAAATTTTTTCCTTGAAATTTGGTTTCCACATTTTTCAAAATTAGGGCCCCTTAATTTCAAAATTTTGACGGTTTCGCATTTTTCCTATATTCTTACGATTAAAATACATCATTTAAAAGAAAGAGTGACCTTCCAGCTACTACGGGAAAAGCTGTGGACTATTTTTTAGTTTCCGGGGTTGCCGCTTTAAGCATGCATTTCACAAATTTTGGTCCCTAAATATCAAAATTATTCGAATCTTTTATTTTTCCTGTATTCTGGAGACCTTAGTGCGCAGATTAAAAAGAAAATTGTTACCATAACTCATATAGAACTGGCTGCGGAATTTTTTAAAAATTTGTTTCTTAAAACTTGATTTTCACATTTTTCGAAATTTGGACCTTTTAATTTTAAAATTTTGAGAGTCTTATTATTTTCTTATGATGTGACGAAGAAAATACTTCGATTAAAAAAAAAAAACTAACTCTAGCTACTATAGAACGGTCTGTACGATTTTTTTTCTTGCAGCTTTATATAATAGATATATGTATATCTATATATATAAAAATCCCGTGTCTTTATGTTTGTGCAGGATAAACTCGGAATTTACTTGACCGATTTTTATAAAACTTTGAAAGTACATGCAATTTGGTCCAACTTAACAGATAGGATATTTTTTGCTTTAATTATTTACATAAATATTTGTCATATTAAATAATTTAATCAATCAATTAAAATAAACAAATTTGACAATTTTATTATTTTTTGAGCACCAACTACTTTTCGTGGCGACTTTTGTGTATCGTGCGATGTTTATCGAAATGCAACCATGTTTATCGCTGGCGCATGGCGTTATTATCGATGAATGATAAAATAAACGTTTTTTCGCTGTTGTTTATGAAAAAATTCGTGGAATATGTATGTATGAATGTAGAATTAATATGTGTTGATGATGCAATAGTTCCCCATTATGTAAAATACATGGATAGGGATGGTGTATCTTTGTTTTCGTCTCCATCTTATTTATTATATAATAATGAATTATTAGGAGTAGAAGAAAATGTATTGTACATGTTTGTAAAAACTGGAAGAGATTTAAGCAATATACTGTTGGACTTAATGGGGAACATATAAAAATAAAATAGAGTATTTAACTGATATGTCAAATATTAAAACTTTTAGGCCAAAACCGCCGTATAAATTTTTTAAATTAACCGGTTAACTTTTTTTTAAATAATTTGCTACCAGAAATATTAAAATCTTTACTCAACTACTGTTATTTTGATTTTATAGTAATAAACTAATTTTAATAAAACGCTCGAGACAGAGTGGTTGAAATATATGAGTGAAGATGTTCTCTTAAACGTGTAATTATGGGAGATCACCGTGTGAATATAACTTGATTTCTTCAAAACGATGGCTGTGTGTGTTGTTTAGTTGAGCAAAACTTTTTGTTAGATTACGACGGACAGGTTATAGAAAAATCGACAATCTTCAGCTAAACGTGAAACATGAAGACTATTTTTTGTTAGACGGTGATAAACATGTTTCACCCAAAAGAGAGAGAAAGAATCTTTACATAAATACAATTCCAGATAAAACAAAAGCTTTTTAATGAATTTCCAAGTACAGATTTAAACGACACGGGCAAAGCCGTGGGGCACAGCTAGCATATATATATATGTAATTTGTTTTTTTGTTTTCCATTTGTAAATAAGTGAGGAATGCCTGTAGCAAGAAATAAAAAATTAAAAATGTTAAAGACGCCTATCACATTGACTGCTAAATGCCCGTTACGTTTCAGGCCTAAAATAACAACAGAACGTGTAAGCAAATATAGAAAACAACAAAATAATATTTGATGCTATATTTAAAAAAGATATGTATACATTTTGTTTTCTTTTCTTTTTTTTAATCGTTTAGATTATTCGTAAGTTAAAAAAAAAAAAAAAAAAAACTATAAAAAGGTTATATGTAAAAAGATAAAGAATCGAAAAAATGGACTGCTGCCCCAGTCTAAATTGTCTACCTACCACATCTATTACTATCATCTGGCTGTTCATTCCAGCTGTGTAGGCCCTCATTTTACGATTTCATTAAATTTATTTAAAAAATTTTTAAGTTTCACGAGAATTGAACGGCGCAGAATGATGAGAAATTGGACTTATTTTTTGGATTTTGCTTTGAACAACCGTAGAAAATTTGAATATTGAAAAAACGTTTCCTCAATCCGCTAATAGCAGACAAGCCAACATTCAGGCAGGACAACGTCTGCCGGGTCCGCTAGTATATATATATATATATATATATATATATATATATATATATATGTATGTATGTATATGTATATATACACATATGAGTAGTTCTTGTCATGATTAAACACAGAGAACTTTAAAAAATGAAACAGCGGATAATTTATTTTAGTTTTAGAATGCGGACTGCGTTATTAACAATATTAATTTATGCAAACATAATTTAACATTAACGATAATAAATAAAATATAGGAATTGTTACAGAACTCTTTGTAAGAAACTTGCGATTAAAAATAATTTCAAACGAGTCAAAAAATAGAAGAAACAAAAGTAGAAAAACGAAAAAAAGTTGCGAAGATAGAAGAAAAAAAAGAAGAAGGCCAACAACACCAGGTTTTCCCAGGCGGTCACCCATCCAAGTACTAACCTGGCCCGATGCTGCTTAACTTCGGTGATCGGACGAGAACCGGTGTATTCAGCGTAGTATGATCGTTGGCCGGCTATAATTCTCCTAATCAAATGTATCAATTTATCGTACCGAATTCTGTTTACATTTTTATACAAAATTTGAGCCCTTTAATTTTAAAATGTTTGAGGTTTCGTATTTTTTCTATATTCTAGCGATTGAAATACATCATTTTAAAAAATTAATGACCCTCCAGCTGCCATGGAAAGTGCTGTGGACTTTTTTTTAATTTCCAGTATTTTCACGTTAAGCGTGTATTTTTCCAAATTTTGCCCCCTAAATATCAACATTTTTTGAGTTTCTTATTATTCCTGCAATCCGGAGGCCTTAGTATGCAAGTTAAAATGAAAATCAATACCGTAACTCATACAGATCCGGCTGAGGAATTTTTTAAAAAAAATTTTCTTGGAACTTGATTTTTACATTTTTCAAAATTTGAATTCTTTGATTTAAAAATTTTTTTGGGGTCTCGTATTTTTCCTATATTCTAGCGATTGAAATATATCATATAAAAAAAAAGGTGACCCTCCAGCTACCATGGTGAGAGCTGGGGACTCTTTTTTACCGCTTTAAGCGCGTATTTTCCAAAATTTTGGTTCCCTAATATCAACATTTTTCGAATTTTATATTTTCCTCAACATTCTAGAAACCTTAGTGTGCAGGTTAAAAAGAAAATCAATACCGTAACTTATATAGAACCGGTTGTAGAATTTCTATAAAAATTTTCTTAAAACTTGATTTTCATATTTTTAAAAATCTGAGCCCTTTAATTTTAAAATGTTTGAGGTTTCGTTTTTTTCCTATATTCTAGCGATTGAAATACATCATTTTAAAAAAAGACTGATCCTCCAGCTACCATGGAAAGAGCTGTGGACTTTTTTTTAGTTTCCAGGGTTATCGATTAAGGAGTTTATTTTCCCAAATTTTGGTCTTTGAATATCAAAAATTTTCAAAGTTTATATTTTTCCTGTATTCTGGAAACCGTAGTATGCAAGTTAAAATGAAAATCCAAACCGTGACTCATAGAGATCCGGCTGTGGGGTTTTTTGAAAATTTTTTTTAGAGCTTGATTTTCACACTTTTCAAAATTTGGGTCCTTTGATTTAAAAATTTTTGGGATCTCATATTTTTCCTATATTCTAGAGATTGAAATACATCATTTAAAAAAAAGAGGGACTCTCCAACTACCACGGAAATGGCTGTAGACTTTTTTTTTTAGTTTCCAGGGTTATCGCTTTAAGAGTGTATTTTCACAAATTTTGTTCCAAAAATATCAAAATTTTTCGAATTTTATTATTTTCCTGTATTCTAGAGACCTTTGTATGCAGGTTAAAAAGAAAAGTAATATCGTAACTTATATAGAACCGGCTATAGACTTTTTGTTTAATTTTTTGCTTAAAACTTAATTTTCACATTTTTCAAATTTTGGTCTCTTTAATTTTATAATTTTGAGGATATCGTATTATTCACACGTTGAGTGATTGATGCACATCATTTTTTATAAAGAGTGACCTTCTAGCTATCGTGTAAAGGCCCGTGGACTATTTTTTACCGCTTTATGCATGTATTTTTCCAAATTTTGGTCCCAAAATATCAAAATTTTTCAAATTTCATATTTTTCCTGTATTCTTGAAACCTTGATATGCACGTTAAAAAGAAAATCAAAACTGTAACTCACATAGAACCAGCTGTGTTATTTTTTGAAATTTTTTTTCTTAAAACTTGATTTTCACATTTTTCGAAGTTTGAGCCATTTAATTTTAAAATTTCTAAGGTTTCTTATTTTTCCTAAATTCCAGCGGTTGAAATACATCATTTAAAAAATAGAGGGACTCTCCAGCTACCATGGAAATGGCTGAGGACTATTTTTTAGTTTTGAGTCTTACCATTTTAAACGTGTATTTTTGCAAATTTTGATCCCTAAATATCAAAATTTTTCGAATTTTACATTTTTCCTGTATTTTGAAGACCTTAGTATGTAAGTTAAAATGAAAATCAATGTCGTAACTTATATAGACCCGGCTTCAGAATTTCATTTAAATTTTTTCCTTGAAATTTGGTTTCCACATTTTTCAAAATTAGGGCCTCTTAATTTCAAAATTTTGACGGTTTCGCATTTTTCCTATATTCTTACGATTAAAATACATCATTTAAAAGAAAGAGTGACCTTCCAGCTACTACGGGAAAAGCTGTGGACTATTTTTTAGTTTCCGGGGTTGCTGCTTTAAGCATGCATTTCACAAATTTTGGTCCCTAAATATCAAAATTATTCGAATCTTTTATTTTTCCTGTATTCTGGAGACCTTAGTGCGCAGATTAAAAAGAAAATTGTTACCATAACTCATATAGAACTGACTGCGGAATTTTTTAAAAATTTGTTTCTTAAAACTTGATTTTCACATTTTTCGAAATTTGGACCTTTTAATTTTAAAATTTTGAGAGTCTTATTATTTTCTTATGATGTGACGAAGAAAATACTTCGATTAAAAAAAAAAAACTAACTCTAGCTACTATAGAACGGTCTGTACGATTTTTTTTCTTGCAGCTTTATATAATAGATATATATCTATATATATAAAAATCCCGTGTCTTTATGTTTGTGCAGGATAAACTCGGAATTTACTTGACCGATTTTTATAAAACTTTGAAAGTACATGCAATTTGGTCCAACTTAACAGATAGGATATTTTTTGCTTTAATTATTTACATAAATATTTGTCATATTAAATAATTTAATCAATCAATTAAAATAAACAAATTTGACAATTTTATTATTTTTTGAGCACCAACTACTTTTCGTGGCGACTTTTGTGTATCGTGCGATGTTTATCGAAATGCAACCATGTTTATCGCTGGCGCATGGCGTTATTATCGATGAATGATAAAATAAACGTTTTTTCGCTGTTGTTTATGAAAAAATTCGTGGAATATGTATGTATGAATGTAGAATTAATATGTGTTGATGATGCAATAGTTCCCCATTATGTAAAATACATGGATAGGGATGGTGTATCTTTGTTTTCGTCTCCATCTTATTTATTATATAATAATGAATTATTAGGAGTAGAAGAAAATGTATTGTACATGTTTGTAAAAACTGGAAGAGATTTAAGCAATATACTGTTGGACTTAATGGGGAACATATAAAAATAAAATAGAGTATTTAACTGATATGTCAAATATTCAAACTTTTAGGCCAAAACCGCCGTATAAATTTTTTAAATTAACCGGTTAACTTTTTTTTAAATAATTTGCTACCAGAAATATTAAAATCTTTACTCAACTACTGTTATTTTGATTTTATAGTAATAAACTAATTTTAATAAAACGCTCGAGACAGAGTGGTTGAAATATATGAGTGAAGATGTTCTCTTAAACGTGTAATTATGGGAGATCACCGTGTGAATATAACTTGATTTCTTCAAAACGATGGCTGTGTGTGTTGTTTAGTTGAGCAAAACTTTTTGTTAGATTACGACGGACAGGTTATAGAAAAATCGACAATCTTCAGCTAAACGTGAAACATGAAGACTATTTTTTGTTAGACGGTGATAAACATGTTTCACCCAAAAGAGAGAGAAAGAATCTTTACATAAATACAATTCCAGATAAAACAAAAGCTTTTTAATGAATTTCCAAGTACAGATTTAAACGACACGGGCAAAGCCGTGGGGCACAGCTAGCATATATATATATGTAATTTGTTTTTTTGTTTTCCATTTGTAAATAAGTGAGGAATGCCTGTAGCAAGAAATAAAAAATTAAAAATGTTAAAGACGCCTATCACATTGACTGCTAAATGCCCGTTACGTTTCAGGCCTAAAATAACAACAGAACGTGTAAGCAAATATAGAAAACAACAAAATAATATTTGATGCTATATTTAAAAAAGATATGTATACATTTTGTTTTCTTTTCTTTTTTTTAATCGTTTAGATTATTCGTAAGTTAAAAAAAAAAAAAAAAAAAACTATAAAAAGGTTATATGTAAAAAGATAAAGAATCGAAAAAATGGACTGCTGCCCCAGTCTAAATTGTCTACCTACCACATCTATTACTATCATCTGGCTGTTCATTCCAGCTGTGTAGGCCCTCATTTTACGATTTCATTAAATTTATTTAAAAAATTTTTAAGTTTCACGAGAATTGAACGGCGCAGAATGATGAGAAATTGGACTTATTTTTTGGATTTTGCTTTGAACAACCGTAGAAAATTTGAATATTGAAAAAACGTTTCCTCAATCCGCTAATAGCAGACAAGCCAACATTCAGGCAGGACAACGTCCGCCGGGTCCGCTAGTATATATATATATATATATATATATATATATATGTATGTATGTATATGTATATATACACATATGAGTAGTTCTTGTCATGATTAAACACAGAGAACTTTAAAAAATGAAACAGCGGATAATTTATTTTAGTTTTAGAATGCGGACTGCGTTATTAACAATATTAATTTATGCAAACATAATTTAACATTAACGATAATAAATAAAATATAGGAATTGTTACAGAACTCTTTGTAAGAAACTTGCGATTAAAAATAATTTCAAACGAGTCAAAAAATAGAAGAAACAAAAGTAGAAAAACGAAAAAAAGTTGCGAAGATAGAAGAAAAAAAAGAAGAAGGCCAACAACACCAGGTTTTCCCAGGCGGTCACCCATCCAAGTACTAACCTGGCCCGATGCTGCTTAACTTCGGTGATCGGACGAGAACCGGTGTATTCAGCGTAGTATGATCGTTGGCCGGCTATAATTCTCCTAATCAAATGTATCAATTTATCGTACCGAATTCTGTTTACATTTTTATACAAAATTTGAGCCCTTTAATTTTAAAATGTTTGAGGTTTCGTATTTTTTCTATATTCTAGCGATTGAAATACATCATTTTAAAAAATTAATGACCCTCCAGCTGCCATGGAAAGTGCTGTGGACTTTTTTTTAATTTCCAGTATTTTCACGTTAAGCGTGTATTTTTCCAAATTTTGCCCCCTAAATATCAACATTTTTTGAGTTTCTTATTATTCCTGCAATCCGGAGGCCTTAGTATGCAAGTTAAAATGAAAATCAATACCGTAACTCATACAGATCCGGCTGAGGAATTTTTTAAAAAAAATTTTCTTGGAACTTGATTTTTACATTTTTCAAAATTTGAATTCTTTGATTTAAAAATTTTTTTGGGGTCTCGTATTTTTCCTATATTCTAGCGATTGAAATATATCATATAAAAAAAAAGGTGACCCTCCAGCTACCATGGTGAGAGCTGGGGACTCTTTTTTACCGCTTTAAGCGCGTATTTTCCAAAATTTTGGTTCCCTAATATCAACATTTTTCGAATTTTATATTTTCCTCAACATTCTAGAAACCTTAGTGTGCAGGTTAAAAAGAAAATCAATACCGTAACTTATATAGAACCGGTTGTAGAATTTCTATAAAAATTTTCTTAAAACTTGATTTTCATATTTTTAAAAATCTGAGCCCTTTAATTTTAAAATGTTTGAGGTTTCGTTTTTTTCCTATATTCTAGCGATTGAAATACATCATTTTAAAAAAAGACTGATCCTCCAGCTACCATGGAAAGAGCTGTGGACTTTTTTTTAGTTTCCAGGGTTATCGATTAAGGAGTTTATTTTCCCAAATTTTGGTCTTTGAATATCAAAAATTTTCAAAGTTTATATTTTTCCTGTATTCTGGAAACCGTAGTATGCAAGTTAAAATGAAAATCCAAACCGTGACTCATAGAGATCCGGCTGTGGGGTTTTTTGAAAATTTTTTTTAGAGCTTGATTTTCACACTTTTCAAAATTTGGGTCCTTTGATTTAAAAATTTTTGGGATCTCATATTTTTCCTATATTCTAGAGATTGAAATACATCATTTAAAAAAAAGAGGGACTCTCCAACTACCACGGAAATGGCTGTAGACTTTTTTTTTTAGTTTCCAGGGTTATCGCTTTAAGAGTGTATTTTCACAAATTTTGTTCCAAAAATATCAAAATTTTTCGAATTTTATTATTTTCCTGTATTCTAGAGACCTTTGTATGCAGGTTAAAAAGAAAAGTAATATCGTAACTTATATAGAACCGGCTATAGACTTTTTGTTTAATTTTTTGCTTAAAACTTAATTTTCACATTTTTCAAATTTTGGTCTCTTTAATTTTATAATTTTGAGGATATCGTATTATTCACACGTTGAGTGATTGATGCACATCATTTTTTATAAAGAGTGACCTTCTAGCTATCGTGTAAAGGCCCGTGGACTATTTTTTACCGCTTTATGCATGTATTTTTCCAAATTTTGGTCCCAAAATATCAAAATTTTTCAAATTTCATATTTTTCCTGTATTCTTGAAACCTTGATATGCACGTTAAAAAGAAAATCAAAACTGTAACTCACATAGAACCAGCTGTGTTATTTTTTGAAATTTTTTTTCTTAAAACTTGATTTTCACATTTTTCGAAGTTTGAGCCATTTAATTTTAAAATTTCTAAGGTTTCTTATTTTTCCTAAATTCCAGCGGTTGAAATACATCATTTAAAAAATAGAGGGACTCTCCAGCTACCATGGAAATGGCTGAGGACTATTTTTTAGTTTTGAGTCTTACCATTTTAAACGTGTATTTTTGCAAATTTTGATCCCTAAATATCAAAATTTTTCGAATTTTACATTTTTCCTGTATTTTGAAGACCTTAGTATGTAAGTTAAAATGAAAATCAATGTCGTAACTTATATAGACCCGGCTTCAGAATTTCATTTAAATTTTTTCCTTGAAATTTGGTTTCCACATTTTTCAAAATTAGGGCCTCTTAATTTCAAAATTTTGACGGTTTCGCATTTTTCCTATATTCTTACGATTAAAATACATCATTTAAAAGAAAGAGTGACCTTCCAGCTACTACGGGAAAAGCTGTGGACTATTTTTTAGTTTCCGGGGTTGCTGCTTTAAGCATGCATTTCACAAATTTTGGTCCCTAAATATCAAAATTATTCGAATCTTTTATTTTTCCTGTATTCTGGAGACCTTAGTGCGCAGATTAAAAAGAAAATTGTTACCATAACTCATATAGAACTGGCTGCGGAATTTTTTAAAAATTTGTTTCTTAAAACTTGATTTTCACATTTTTCGAAATTTGGACCTTTTAATTTTAAAATTTTGAGAGTCTTATTATTTTCTTATGATGTGACGAAGAAAATACTTCGATTAAAAAAAAAAAACTAACTCTAGCTACTATAGAACGGTCTGTACGATTTTTTTTCTTGCAGCTTTATATAATAGATATATATCTATATATATAAAAATCCCGTGTCTTTATGTTTGTGCAGGATAAACTCGGAATTTACTTGACCGATTTTTATAAAACTTTGAAAGTACATGCAATTTGGTCCAACTTAACAGATAGGATATTTTTTGCTTTAATTATTTACATAAATATTTGTCATATTAAATAATTTAATCAATCAATTAAAATAAACAAATTTGACAATTTTATTATTTTTTGAGCACCAACTACTTTTCGTGGCGACTTTTGTGTATCGTGCGATGTTTATCGAAATGCAACCATGTTTATCGCTGGCGCATGGCGTTATTATCGATGAATGATAAAATAAACGTTTTTTCGCTGTTGTTTATGAAAAAATTCGTGGAATATGTATGTATGAATGTAGAATTAATATGTGTTGATGATGCAATAGTTCCCCATTATGTAAAATACATGGATAGGGATGGTGTATCTTTGTTTTCGTCTCCATCTTATTTATTATATAATAATGAATTATTAGGAGTAGAAGAAAATGTATTGTACATGTTTGTAAAAACTGGAAGAGATTTAAGCAATATACTGTTGGACTTAATGGGGAACATATAAAAATAAAATAGAGTATTTAACTGATATGTCAAATATTCAAACTTTTAGGCCAAAACCGCCGTATAAATTTTTTAAATTAACCGGTTAACTTTTTTTTAAATAATTTGCTACCAGAAATATTAAAATCTTTACTCAACTACTGTTATTTTGATTTTATAGTAATAAACTAATTTTAATAAAACGCTCGAGACAGAGTGGTTGAAATATATGAGTGAAGATGTTCTCTTAAACGTGTAATTATGGGAGATCACCGTGTGAATATAACTTGATTTCTTCAAAACGATGGCTGTGTGTGTTGTTTAGTTGAGCAAAACTTTTTGTTAGATTACGACGGACAGGTTATAGAAAAATCGACAATCTTCAGCTAAACGTGAAACATGAAGACTATTTTTTGTTAGACGGTGATAAACATGTTTCACCCAAAAGAGAGAGAAAGAATCTTTACATAAATACAATTCCAGATAAAACAAAAGCTTTTTAATGAATTTCCAAGTACAGATTTAAACGACACGGGCAAAGCCGTGGGGCACAGCTAGCATATATATATATGTAATTTGTTTTTTTGTTTTCCATTTGTAAATAAGTGAGGAATGCCCGTAGCAAGAAATAAAAAATTAAAAATGTTAAAGACGCCTATCACATCGACTGCTAAACGCCCGTTACGTTTCAGGCCTAAAATAACAACAGAACGTGTAAGCAAATATAGAAAACAACAAAATAATATTCGATGCTATATTTAAAAAAGATATGTATACATTTTGTTTTCTTTTCTTTTTTTTAATCGTTTAGATTATTCGTAAGTTAAAAAAAAAAAAAAAAAAAACTACAAAAAGGTTATATGTAAAAAGATAAAGAATCGAAAAAATGGACTGCTGCCCCAGTCTAAATTGTCTACCTACCACATCTATTACTATCATCTGGCTGTTCATTCCAGCTGTGTAGGCCCTCATTTTACGATTTCATTAAATTTATTTAAAAAATTTTTAAGTTTCACGAGAATTGAACGGCGCAGAATGATGAGAAATTGGACTTATTTTTTGGATTTTGCTTTGAACAACCGTAGAAAATTTGAATATTGAAAAAACGTTTCCTCAATCCGCTAATAGCAGACAAGCCAACATTCAGGCAGGACAACGTCCGCCGGGTCCGCTAGTATATATATATATATATATATATATATATGTATGTATGTATATGTATATATACACATATGAGTAGTTCTTGTCATGATTAAACACAGAGAACTTTAAAAAATGAAACAGCGGATAATTTATTTTAGTTTTAGAATGCGGACTGCGTTATTAACAATATTAATTTATGCAAACATAATTTAACATTAACGATAATAAATAAAATATAGGAATTGTTACAGAACTCTTTGTAAGAAACTTGCGATTAAAAATAATTTCAAACGAGTCAAAAAATAGAAGAACAAAAGTAGAAAAACGAAAAAAAGTTGCGAAGATAGAAGAAAAAAAAGAAGAAGGCCAACAACAACACCAGGTTTTCCCAGGCGGTCACCCATCCAAGTACTATAACCTGGCCCGATGCTGCTTAACTTTGGTGATCGGACGAGAAACGGTGTATTCAGCGTAGTATGATCGTTGGCCGGCTATAATTCTCCTAATCAAATGTATCAATATATCGTACCGAATTCTGTTTACATTTTTATACAAAATTTGAGCCCTTTAATTTTAAAATGTTTGAGGTTTCGTATTTTTTCTATATTCTAGCGATTGAAATACATCATTTTAAAAAATTAATGACCCTCCAGCTGCCATGGAAATTGCTGTGGACTTTTTTTTAATTTCCAGTATTTTCACGTTAAGCGTGTATTTTTCCAAATTTTGCCCCCTAAATATCAAAATTTTTTGAGTTTCTTATTATTCCTGCAATCCGGAGGCCTTAGTATGCAAGTTAAAATGAAAATCAATACCGTAACTCATACAGATCCGGCTGAGGAATTTTTTAAAAAAAATTTTCTTGGAACTTGATTTTTACATTTTTCAAAATTTGAATTCTTTGATTTAAAAATTTTTTTGGGGTCTCGTATTTTTCCTATATTCTAGCGATTGAAATATATCATATAAAAAAAAAGGTGACCCTCCAGCTACCATGGTGAGAGCTGGGGACTCTTTTTTACCGCTTTAAGCGCGTATTTTCCAAAATTTTGGTTCCCTAATATCAACATTTTTCGAATTTTATATTTTCCTCAACATTCTAGAAACCTTAGTGTGCAGGTTAAAAAGAAAATCAATACCGTAACTTATATAGAACCGGTTGTAGAATTTCTATAAAAATTTTCTTAAAACTTGATTTTCATATTTTTAAAAATTTGAGCCCTTTAATTTTAAAATGTTTGAGGTTTCGTTTTTTTCCTATATTCTAGCGATTGAAATACATCATTTTAAAAAAAGACTGATCCTCCAGCTACCATGGAAAGAGCTGTGGACTTTTTTTTAGTTTCCAGGGTTATCGATTAAGGAGTTTATTTTCCCAAATTTTGGTCTTTGAATATCAAAAATTTTCAAAGTTTATATTTTTCCTGTATTCTGGAAACCGTAGTATGCAAGTTAAAATGAAAATCCAAACCGTGACTCATAGAGATCCGGCTGTGGGGTTTTTTGAAAATTTTTTTTAAAGCTTGATTTTCACACTTTTCAAAATTTGGGTCCTTTGATTTAAAAATTTTTGGGATCTCATATTTTTCCTATATTCTAGAGATTGAAATACATCATTTAAAAAAAAGAGGGACTCTCCAACTACCACGGAAATGGCTGTAGACTTTTTTTTTTAGTTTCCAGGGTTATCGCTTTAAGAGTGTATTTTCACAAATTTTGTTCCAAAAATATCAAAATTTTTCGAATTTTATTATTTTCCTGTATTCTAGAGACCTTTGTATGCAGGTTAAAAAGAAAAGTAATATCGTAACTTATATAGAACCGGCTATAGACTTTTTGTTTAATTTTTTGCTTAAAACTTAATTTTCACATTTTTCAAATTTTGGTCTCTTTAATTTTATAATTTTGAGGATATCGTATTATTCACACGTTGAGTGATTGATGCACATCATTTTTTATAAAGAGTGACCTTCTAGCTATCGTGTAAAGGCCCGTGGACTATTTTTTACCGCTTTATGCATGTATTTTTCCAAATTTTGGTCCCAAAATATCAAAATTTTTCAAATTTCATATTTTTCCTGTATTCTTGAAACCTTGATATGCACGTTAAAAAGAAAATCAAAACTGTAACTCACATAGAACCAGCTGTGTTATTTTTTGAAATTTTTTTTCTTAAAACTTGATTTTCACATTTTTCGAAGTTTGAGCCATTTAATTTTAAAATTTCTAAGGTTTCTTATTTTTCCTAAATTCCAGCGGTTGAAATACATCATTTAAAAAATAGAGGGACTCTCCAGCTACCATGGAAATGGCTGAGGACTATTTTTTAGTTTTGAGTCTTACCATTTTAAACGTGTATTTTTGCAAATTTTGATCCCTAAATATCAAAATTTTTCGAATTTTACATTTTTCCTGTATTTTGAAGACCTTAGTATGTAAGTTAAAATGAAAATCAATGTCGTAACTTATATAGACCCGGCTTCAGAATTTCATTTAAATTTTTTCCTTGAAATTTGGTTTCCACATTTTTCAAAATTAGGGCCCCTTAATTTCAAAATTTTGACGGTTTCGCATTTTTCCTATATTCTTACGATTAAAATACATCATTTAAAAGAAAGAGTGACCTTCCAGCTACTACGGGAAAAGCTGTGGACTATTTTTTAGTTTCCGGGGTTGCCGCTTTAAGCATGCATTTCACAAATTTTGGTCCCTAAATATCAAAATTATTCGAATCTTTTATTTTTCCTGTATTCTGGAGACCTTAGTGCGCAGATTAAAAAGAAAATTGTTACCATAACTCATATAGAACTGGCTGCGGAATTTTTTAAAAATTTGTTTCTTAAAACTTGATTTTCACATTTTTCGAAATTTGGACCTTTTAATTTTAAAATTTTGAGAGTCTTATTATTTTCTTATGATGTGACGAAGAAAATACTTCGATTAAAAAAAAAAAACTAACTCTAGCTACTATAGAACGGTCTGTACGATTTTTTTTCTTGCAGCTTTATATAATAGATATATATCTATATATATAAAAATCCCGTGTCTTTATGTTTGTGCAGGATAAACTCGGAATTTACTTGACCGATTTTTATAAAACTTTGAAAGTACATGCAATTTGGTCCAACTTAACAGATAGGATATTTTTTGCTTTAATTATTTACATAAATATTTGTCATATTAAATAATTTAATCAATCAATTAAAATAAACAAATTTGACAATTTTATTATTTTTTGAGCACCAACTACTTTTCGTGGCGACTTTTGTGTATCGTGCGATGTTTATCGAAATGCAACCATGTTTATCGCTGGCGCATGGCGTTATTATCGATGAATGATAAAATAAACGTTTTTTCGCTGTTGTTTATGAAAAAATTCGTGGAATATGTATGTATGAATGTAGAATTAATATGTGTTGATGATGCAATAGTTCCCCATTATGTAAAATACATGGATAGGGATGGTGTATCTTTGTTTTCGTCTCCATCTTATTTATTATATAATAATGAATTATTAGGAGTAGAAGAAAATGTATTGTACATGTTTGTAAAAACTGGAAGAGATTTAAGCAATATACTGTTGGACTTAATGGGGAACATATAAAAATAAAATAGAGTATTTAACTGATATGTCAAATATTCAAACTTTTAGGCCAAAACCGCCGTATAAATTTTTTAAATTAACCGGTTAACTTTTTTTTAAATAATTTGCTACCAGAAATATTAAAATCTTTACTCAACTACTGTTATTTTGATTTTATAGTAATAAACTAATTTTAATAAAACGCTCGAGACAGAGTGGTTGAAATATATGAGTGAAGATGTTCTCTTAAACGTGTAATTATGGGAGATCACCGTGTGAATATAACTTGATTTCTTCAAAACGATGGCTGTGTGTGTTGTTTAGTTGAGCAAAACTTTTTGTTAGATTACGACGGACAGGTTATAGAAAAATCGACAATCTTCAGCTAAACGTGAAACATGAAGACTATTTTTTGTTAGACGGTGATAAACATGTTTCACCCAAAAGAGAGAGAAAGAATCTTTACATAAATACAATTCCAGATAAAACAAAAGCTTTTTAATGAATTTCCAAGTACAGATTTAAACGACACGGGCAAAGCCGTGGGGCACAGCTAGCATATATATATATGTAATTTGTTTTTTTGTTTTCCATTTGTAAATAAGTGAGGAATGCCTGTAGCAAGAAATAAAAAATTAAAAATGTTAAAGACGCCTATCACATTGACTGCTAAATGCCCGTTACGTTTCAGGCCTAAAATAACAACAGAACGTGTAAGCAAATATAGAAAACAACAAAATAATATTTGATGCTATATTTAAAAAAGATATGTATACATTTTGTTTTCTTTTCTTTTTTTTAATCGTTTAGATTATTCGTAAGTTAAAAAAAAAAAAAAAAAAAACTATAAAAAGGTTATATGTAAAAAGATAAAGAATCGAAAAAATGGACTGCTGCCCCAGTCTAAATTGTCTACCTACCACATCTATTACTATCATCTGGCTGTTCATTCCAGCTGTGTAGGCCCTCATTTTACGATTTCATTAAATTTATTTAAAAAATTTTTAAGTTTCACGAGAATTGAACGGCGCAGAATGATGAGAAATTGGACTTATTTTTTGGATTTTGCTTTGAACAACCGTAGAAAATTTGAATATTGAAAAAACGTTTCCTCAATCCGCTAATAGCAGACAAGCCAACATTCAGGCAGGACAACGTCTGCCGGGTCCGCTAGTATATATATATATATATATATATATATATATATGTATGTATGTATATGTATATATACACATATGAGTAGTTCTTGTCATGATTAAACACAGAGAACTTTAAAAAATGAAACAGCGGATAATTTATTTTAGTTTTAGAATGCGGACTGCGTTATTAACAATATTAATTTATGCAAACATAATTTAACATTAACGATAATAAATAAAATATAGGAATTGTTACAGAACTCTTTGTAAGAAACTTGCGATTAAAAATAATTTCAAACGAGTCAAAAAATAGAAGAAACAAAAGTAGAAAAACGAAAAAAAGTTGCGAAGATAGAAGAAAAAAAAGAAGAAGGCCAACAACACCAGGTTTTCCCAGGCGGTCACCCATCCAAGTACTAACCTGGCCCGATGCTGCTCAACTTCGGTGATCGGACGAGAACCGGTGTATTCAGCGTAGTATGATCGTTGGCCGGCTATAATTCTCCTAATCAAATGTATCAATTTATCGTACCGAATTCTGTTTACATTTTTATACAAAATTTGAGCCCTTTAATTTTAAAATGTTTGAGGTTTCGTATTTTTTCTATATTCTAGCGATTGAAATACATCATTTTAAAAAATTAATGACCCTCCAGCTGCCATGGAAAGTGCTGTGGACTTTTTTTTAATTTCCAGTATTTTCACGTTAAGCGTGTATTTTTCCAAATTTTGCCCCCTAAATATCAACATTTTTTGAGTTTCTTATTATTCCTGCAATCCGGAGGCCTTAGTATGCAAGTTAAAATGAAAATCAATACCGTAACTCATACAGATCCGGCTGAGGAATTTTTTAAAAAAAATTTTCTTGGAACTTGATTTTTACATTTTTCAAAATTTGAATTCTTTGATTTAAAAATTTTTTTGGGGTCTCGTATTTTTCCTATATTCTAGCGATTGAAATATATCATATAAAAAAAAAGGTGACCCTCCAGCTACCATGGTGAGAGCTGGGGACTCTTTTTTACCGCTTTAAGCGCGTATTTTCCAAAATTTTGGTTCCCTAATATCAACATTTTTCGAATTTTATATTTTCCTCAACATTCTAGAAACCTTAGTGTGCAGGTTAAAAAGAAAATCAATACCGTAACTTATATAGAACCGGTTGTAGAATTTCTATAAAAATTTTCTTAAAACTTGATTTTCATATTTTTAAAAATCTGAGCCCTTTAATTTTAAAATGTTTGAGGTTTCGTTTTTTTCCTATATTCTAGCGATTGAAATACATCATTTTAAAAAAAGACTGATCCTCCAGCTACCATGGAAAGAGCTGTGGACTTTTTTTTAGTTTCCAGGGTTATCGATTAAGGAGTTTATTTTCCCAAATTTTGGTCTTTGAATATCAAAAATTTTCAAAGTTTATATTTTTCCTGTATTCTGGAAACCGTAGTATGCAAGTTAAAATGAAAATCCAAACCGTGACTCATAGAGATCCGGCTGTGGGGTTTTTTGAAAATTTTTTTTAGAGCTTGATTTTCACACTTTTCAAAATTTGGGTCCTTTGATTTAAAAATTTTTGGGATCTCATATTTTTCCTATATTCTAGAGATTGAAATACATCATTTAAAAAAAAGAGGGACTCTCCAACTACCACGGAAATGGCTGTAGACTTTTTTTTTTAGTTTCCAGGGTTATCGCTTTAAGAGTGTATTTTCACAAATTTTGTTCCAAAAATATCAAAATTTTTCGAATTTTATTATTTTCCTGTATTCTAGAGACCTTTGTATGCAGGTTAAAAAGAAAAGTAATATCGTAACTTATATAGAACCGGCTATAGACTTTTTGTTTAATTTTTTGCTTAAAACTTAATTTTCACATTTTTCAAATTTTGGTCTCTTTAATTTTATAATTTTGAGGATATCGTATTATTCACACGTTGAGTGATTGATGCACATCATTTTTTATAAAGAGTGACCTTCTAGCTATAGTGTAAAGGCCCGTGGACTATTTTTTACCGCTTTATGCATGTATTTTTCCAAATTTTGGTCCCAAAATATCAAAATTTTTCAAATTTCATATTTTTCCTGTATTCTTGAAACCTTGATATGCACGTTAAAAAGAAAATCAAAACTGTAACTCACATAGAACCAGCTGTGTTATTTTTTGAAATTTTTTTTCTTAAAACTTGATTTTCACATTTTTCGAAGTTTGAGCCATTTAATTTTAAAATTTCTAAGGTTTCTTATTTTTCCTAAATTCCAGCGGTTGAAATACATCATTTAAAAAATAGAGGGACTCTCCAGCTACCATGGAAATGGCTGAGGACTATTTTTTAGTTTTGAGTCTTACCATTTTAAACGTGTATTTTTGCAAATTTTGATCCCTAAATATCAAAATTTTTCGAATTTTACATTTTTCCTGTATTTTGAAGACCTTAGTATGTAAGTTAAAATGAAAATCAATGTCGTAACTTATATAGACCCGGCTTCAGAATTTCATTTAAATTTTTTCCTTGAAATTTGGTTTCCACATTTTTCAAAATTAGGGCCCCTTAATTTCAAAATTTTGACGGTTTCGCATTTTTCCTATATTCTTACGATTAAAATACATCATTTAAAAGAAAGAGTGACCTTCCAGCTACTACGGGAAAAGCTGTGGACTATTTTTTAGTTTCCGGGGTTGCCGCTTTAAGCATGCATTTCACAAATTTTGGTCCCTAAATATCAAAATTATTCGAATCTTTTATTTTTCCTGTATTCTGGAGACCTTAGTGCGCAGATTAAAAAGAAAATTGTTACCATAACTCATATAGAACTGGCTGCGGAATTTTTTAAAAATTTGTTTCTTAAAACTTGATTTTCACATTTTTCGAAATTTGGACCTTTTAATTTTAAAATTTTGAGAGTCTTATTATTTTCTTATGATGTGACGAAGAAAATACTTCGATTAAAAAAAAAAAACTAACTCTAGCTACTATAGAACGGTCTGTACGATTTTTTTTCTTGCAGCTTTATATAATAGATATATATCTATATATATAAAAATCCCGTGTCTTTATGTTTGTGCAGGATAAACTCGGAATTTACTTGACCGATTTTTATAAAACTTTGAAAGTACATGCAATTTGGTCCAACTTAACAGATAGGATATTTTTTGCTTTAATTATTTACATAAATATTTGTCATATTAAATAATTTAATCAATCAATTAAAATAAACAAATTTGACAATTTTATTATTTTTTGAGCACCAACTACTTTTCGTGGCGACTTTTGTGTATCGTGCGATGTTTATCGAAATGCAACCATGTTTATCGCTGGCGCATGGCGTTATTATCGATGAATGATAAAATAAACGTTTTTTCGCTGTTGTTTATGAAAAAATTCGTGGAATATGTATGTATGAATGTAGAATTAATATGTGTTGATGATGCAATAGTTCCCCATTATGTAAAATACATGGATAGGGATGGTGTATCTTTGTTTTCGTCTCCATCTTATTTATTATATAATAATGAATTATTAGGAGTAGAAGAAAATGTATTGTACATGTTTGTAAAAACTGGAAGAGATTTAAGCAATATACTGTTGGACTTAATGGGGAACATATAAAAATAAAATAGAGTATTTAACTGATATGTCAAATATTCAAACTTTTAGGCCAAAACCGCCGTATAAATTTTTTAAATTAACCGGTTAACTTTTTTTTAAATAATTTGCTACCAGAAATATTAAAATCTTTACTCAACTACTGTTATTTTGATTTTATAGTAATAAACTAATTTTAATAAAACGCTCGAGACAGAGTGGTTGAAATATATGAGTGAAGATGTTCTCTTAAACGTGTAATTATGGGAGATCACCGTGTGAATATAACTTGATTTCTTCAAAACGATGGCTGTGTGTGTTGTTTAGTTGAGCAAAACTTTTTGTTAGATTACGACGGACAGGTTATAGAAAAATCGACAATCTTCAGCTAAACGTGAAACATGAAGACTATTTTTTGTTAGACGGTGATAAACATGTTTCACCCAAAAGAGAGAGAAAGAATCTTTACATAAATACAATTCCAGATAAAACAAAAGCTTTTTAATGAATTTCCAAGTACAGATTTAAACGACACGGGCAAAGCCGTGGGGCACAGCTAGCATATATATATATGTAATTTGTTTTTTTGTTTTCCATTTGTAAATAAGTGAGGAATGCCTGTAGCAAGAAATAAAAAATTAAAAATGTTAAAGACGCCTATCACATTGACTGCTAAATGCCCGTTACGTTTCAGGCCTAAAATAACAACAGAACGTGTAAGCAAATATAGAAAACAACAAAATAATATTTGATGCTATATTTAAAAAAGATATGTATACATTTTGTTTTCTTTTCTTTTTTTTAATCGTTTAGATTATTCGTAAGTTAAAAAAAAAAAAAAAAAAAACTATAAAAAGGTTATATGTAAAAAGATAAAGAATCGAAAAAATGGACTGCTGCCCCAGTCTAAATTGTCTACCTACCACATCTATTACTATCATCTGGCTGTTCATTCCAGCTGTGTAGGCCCTCATTTTACGATTTCATTAAATTTATTTAAAAAATTTTTAAGTTTCACGAGAATTGAACGGCGCAGAATGATGAGAAATTGGACTTATTTTTTGGATTTTGCTTTGAACAACCGTAGAAAATTTGAATATTGAAAAAACGTTTCCTCAATCCGCTAATAGCAGACAAGCCAACATTCAGGCAGGACAACGTCCGCCGGGTCCGCTAGTATATATATATATATATATATATATATATATATATATATATGTATGTATGTATATGTATATATACACATATGAGTAGTTCTTGTCATGATTAAACACAGAGAACTTTAAAAAATGAAACAGCGGATAATTTATTTTAGTTTTAGAATGCGGACTGCGTTATTAACAATATTAATTTATGCAAACATAATTTAACATTAACGATAATAAATAAAATATAGGAATTGTTACAGAACTCTTTGTAAGAAACTTGCGATTAAAAATAATTTCAAACGAGTCAAAAAATAGAAGAAACAAAAGTAGAAAAACGAAAAAAAGTTGCGAAGATAGAAGAAAAAAAAGAAGAAGGCCAACAACACCAGGTTTTCCCAGGCGGTCACCCATCCAAGTACTAACCTGGCCCGATGCTGCTCAACTTCGGTGATCGGACGAGAACCGGTGTATTCAGCGTAGTATGATCGTTGGCCGGCTATAATTCTCCTAATCAAATGTATCAATTTATCGTACCGAATTCTGTTTACATTTTTATACAAAATTTGAGCCCTTTAATTTTAAAATGTTTGAGGTTTCGTATTTTTTCTATATTCTAGCGATTGAAATACATCATTTTAAAAAATTAATGACCCTCCAGCTGCCATGGAAAGTGCTGTGGACTTTTTTTTAATTTCCAGTATTTTCACGTTAAGCGTGTATTTTTCCAAATTTTGCCCCCTAAATATCAACATTTTTTGAGTTTCTTATTATTCCTGCAATCCGGAGGCCTTAGTATGCAAGTTAAAATGAAAATCAATACCGTAACTCATACAGATCCGGCTGAGGAATTTTTTAAAAAAAATTTTCTTGGAACTTGATTTTTACATTTTTCAAAATTTGAATTCTTTGATTTAAAAATTTTTTTGGGGTCTCGTATTTTTCCTATATTCTAGCGATTGAAATATATCATATAAAAAAAAAGGTGACCCTCCAGCTACCATGGTGAGAGCTGGGGACTCTTTTTTACCGCTTTAAGCGCGTATTTTCCAAAATTTTGGTTCCCTAATATCAACATTTTTCGAATTTTATATTTTCCTCAACATTCTAGAAACCTTAGTGTGCAGGTTAAAAAGAAAATCAATACCGTAACTTATATAGAACCGGTTGTAGAATTTCTATAAAAATTTTCTTAAAACTTGATTTTCATATTTTTAAAAATCTGAGCCCTTTAATTTTAAAATGTTTGAGGTTTCGTTTTTTTCCTATATTCTAGCGATTGAAATACATCATTTTAAAAAAAGACTGATCCTCCAGCTACCATGGAAAGAGCTGTGGACTTTTTTTTAGTTTCCAGGGTTATCGATTAAGGAGTTTATTTTCCCAAATTTTGGTCTTTGAATATCAAAAATTTTCAAAGTTTATATTTTTCCTGTATTCTGGAAACCGTAGTATGCAAGTTAAAATGAAAATCCAAACCGTGACTCATAGAGATCCGGCTGTGGGGTTTTTTGAAAATTTTTTTTAGAGCTTGATTTTCACACTTTTCAAAATTTGGGTCCTTTGATTTAAAAATTTTTGGGATCTCATATTTTTCCTATATTCTAGAGATTGAAATACATCATTTAAAAAAAAGAGGGACTCTCCAACTACCACGGAAATGGCTGTAGACTTTTTTTTTTAGTTTCCAGGGTTATCGCTTTAAGAGTGTATTTTCACAAATTTTGTTCCAAAAATATCAAAATTTTTCGAATTTTATTATTTTCCTGTATTCTAGAGACCTTTGTATGCAGGTTAAAAAGAAAAGTAATATCGTAACTTATATAGAACCGGCTATAGACTTTTTGTTTAATTTTTTGCTTAAAACTTAATTTTCACATTTTTCAAATTTTGGTCTCTTTAATTTTATAATTTTGAGGATATCGTATTATTCACACGTTGAGTGATTGATGCACATCATTTTTTATAAAGAGTGACCTTCTAGCTATAGTGTAAAGGCCCGTGGACTATTTTTTACCGCTTTATGCATGTATTTTTCCAAATTTTGGTCCCAAAATATCAAAATTTTTCAAATTTCATATTTTTCCTGTATTCTTGAAACCTTGATATGCACGTTAAAAAGAAAATCAAAACTGTAACTCACATAGAACCAGCTGTGTTATTTTTTGAAATTTTTTTTCTTAAAACTTGATTTTCACATTTTTCGAAGTTTGAGCCATTTAATTTTAAAATTTCTAAGGTTTCTTATTTTTCCTAAATTCCAGCGGTTGAAATACATCATTTAAAAAATAGAGGGACTCTCCAGCTACCATGGAAATGGCTGAGGACTATTTTTTAGTTTTGAGTCTTACCATTTTAAACGTGTATTTTTGCAAATTTTGATCCCTAAATATCAAAATTTTTCGAATTTTACATTTTTCCTGTATTTTGAAGACCTTAGTATGTAAGTTAAAATGAAAATCAATGTCGTAACTTATATAGACCCGGCTTCAGAATTTCATTTAAATTTTTTCCTTGAAATTTGGTTTCCACATTTTTCAAAATTAGGGCCTCTTAATTTCAAAATTTTGACGGTTTCGCATTTTTCCTATATTCTTACGATTAAAATACATCATTTAAAAGAAAGAGTGACCTTCCAGCTACTACGGGAAAAGCTGTGGACTATTTTTTAGTTTCCGGGGTTGCTGCTTTAAGCATGCATTTCACAAATTTTGGTCCCTAAATATCAAAATTATTCGAATCTTTTATTTTTCCTGTATTCTGGAGACCTTAGTGCGCAGATTAAAAAGAAAATTGTTACCATAACTCATATAGAACTGACTGCGGAATTTTTTAAAAATTTGTTTCTTAAAACTTGATTTTCACATTTTTCGAAATTTGGACCTTTTAATTTTAAAATTTTGAGAGTCTTATTATTTTCTTATGATGTGACGAAGAAAATACTTCGATTAAAAAAAAAAAACTAACTCTAGCTACTATAGAACGGTCTGTACGATTTTTTTTCTTGCAGCTTTATATAATAGATATATATCTATATATATAAAAATCCCGTGTCTTTATGTTTGTGCAGGATAAACTCGGAATTTACTTGACCGATTTTTATAAAACTTTGAAAGTACATGCAATTTGGTCCAACTTAACAGATAGGATATTTTTTGCTTTAATTATTTACATAAATATTTGTCATATTAAATAATTTAATCAATCAATTAAAATAAACAAATTTGACAATTTTATTATTTTTTGAGCACCAACTACTTTTCGTGGCGACTTTTGTGTATCGTGCGATGTTTATCGAAATGCAACCATGTTTATCGCTGGCGCATGGCGTTATTATCGATGAATGATAAAATAAACGTTTTTTCGCTGTTGTTTATGAAAAAATCCGTGGAATATGTATGTATGAATGTAGAATTAATATGTGTTGATGATGCAATAGTTCCCCATTATGTAAAATACATGGATAGGGATGGTGTATCTTTGTTTTCGTCTCCATCTTATTTATTATATAATAATGAATTATTAGGAGTAGAAGAAAATGTATTGTACATGTTTGTAAAAACTGGAAGAGATTTAAGCAATATACTGTTGGACTTAATGGGGAACATATAAAAATAAAATAGAGTATTTAACTGATATGTCAAATATTAAAACTTTTAGGCCAAAACCGCCGTATAAATTTTTTAAATTAACCGGTTAACTTTTTTTTAAATAATTTGCTACCAGAAATATTAAAATCTTTACTCAACTACTGTTATTTTGATTTTATAGTAATAAACTAATTTTAATAAAACGCTCGAGACAGAGTGGTTGAAATATATGAGTGAAGATGTTCTCTTAAACGTGTAATTATGGGAGATCACCGTGTGAATATAACTTGATTTCTTCAAAACGATGGCTGTGTGTGTTGTTTAGTTGAGCAAAACTTTTTGTTAGATTACGACGGACAGGTTATAGAAAAATCGACAATCTTCAGCTAAACGTGAAACATGAAGACTATTTTTTGTTAGACGGTGATAAACATGTTTCACCCAAAAGAGAGAGAAAGAATCTTTACATAAATACAATTCCAGATAAAACAAAAGCTTTTTAATGAATTTCCAAGTACAGATTTAAACGACACGGGCAAAGCCGTGGGGCACAGCTAGCATATATATATATGTAATTTGTTTTTTTGTTTTCCATTTGTAAATAAGTGAGGAATGCCTGTAGCAAGAAATAAAAAATTAAAAATGTTAAAGACGCCTATCACATTGACTGCTAAATGCCCGTTACGTTTCAGGCCTAAAATAACAACAGAACGTGTAAGCAAATATAGAAAACAACAAAATAATATTCGATGCTATATTTAAAAAAGATATGTATACATTTTGTTTTCTTTTCTTTTTTTTAATCGTTTAGATTATTCGTAAGTTAAAAAAAAAAAAAAAAAAAACTACAAAAAGGTTATATGTAAAAAGATAAAGAATCGAAAAAATGGACTGCTGCCCCAGTCTAAATTGTCTACCTACCACATCTATTACTATCATCTGGCTGTTCATTCCAGCTGTGTAGGCCCTCATTTTACGATTTCATTAAATTTATTTAAAAAATTTTTAAGTTTCACGAGAATTGAACGGCGCAGAATGATGAGAAATTGGACTTATTTTTTGGATTTTGCTTTGAACAACCGTAGAAAATTTGAATATTGAAAAAACGTTTCCTCAATCCGCTAATAGCAGACAAGCCAACATTCAGGCAGGACAACGTCTGCCGGGTCCGCTAGTATATATATATATATATATATATATATATATATATATATATATGTATGTATGTATATGTATATATACACATATGAGTAGTTCTTGTCATGATTAAACACAGAGAACTTTAAAAAATGAAACAGCGGATAATTTATTTTAGTTTTAGAATGCGGACTGCGTTATTAACAATATTAATTTATGCAAACATAATTTAACATTAACGATAATAAATAAAATATAGGAATTGTTACAGAACTCTTTGTAAGAAACTTGCGATTAAAAATAATTTCAAACGAGTCAAAAAATAGAAGAACAAAAGTAGAAAAACGAAAAAAAGTTGCGAAGATAGAAGAAAAAAAAGAAGAAGGCCAACAACACCAGGTTTTCCCAGGCGGTCACCCATCCAAGTACTATAACCTGGCCCGATGCTGCTTAACTTTGGTGATCGGACGAGAAATGGTGTATTCAGCGTAGTATGATCGTTGGCCGGCTATAATTCTCCTAATCAAATGTATCAATATATCGTACCGAATTCTGTTTACATTTTTATACAAAATTTGAGCCCTTTAATTTTAAAATGTTTGAGGTTTCGTATTTTTTCTATATTCTAGCGATTGAAATACATCATTTTAAAAAATTAATGACCCTCCAGCTGCCATGGAAATTGCTGTGGACTTTTTTTTAATTTCCAGTATTTTCACGTTAAGCGTGTATTTTTCCAAATTTTGCCCCCTAAATATCAAAATTTTTTGAGTTTCTTATTATTCCTGCAATCCGGAGGCCTTAGTATGCAAGTTAAAATGAAAATCAATACCGTAACTCATACAGATCCGGCTGAGGAATTTTTTAAAAAAAATTTTCTTGGAACTTGATTTTTACATTTTTCAAAATTTGAATTCTTTGATTTAAAAATTTTTTTGGGGTCTCGTATTTTTCCTATATTCTAGCGATTGAAATATATCATATAAAAAAAAAGGTGACCCTCCAGCTACCATGGTGAGAGCTGGGGACTCTTTTTTACCGCTTTAAGCGCGTATTTTCCAAAATTTTGGTTCCCTAATATCAACATTTTTCGAATTTTATATTTTCCTCAACATTCTAGAAACCTTAGTGTGCAGGTTAAAAAGAAAATCAATACCGTAACTTATATAGAACCGGTTGTAGAATTTCTATAAAAATTTTCTTAAAACTTGATTTTCATATTTTTAAAAATTTGAGCCCTTTAATTTTAAAATGTTTGAGGTTTCGTTTTTTTCCTATATTCTAGCGATTGAAATACATCATTTTAAAAAAAGACTGATCCTCCAGCTACCATGGAAAGAGCTGTGGACTTTTTTTTAGTTTCCAGGGTTATCGATTAAGGAGTTTATTTTCCCAAATTTTGGTCTTTGAATATCAAAAATTTTCAAAGTTTATATTTTTCCTGTATTCTGGAAACCGTAGTATGCAAGTTAAAATGAAAATCCAAACCGTGACTCATAGAGATCCGGCTGTGGGGTTTTTTGAAAATTTTTTTTAAAGCTTGATTTTCACACTTTTCAAAATTTGGGTCCTTTGATTTAAAAATTTTTGGGATCTCATATTTTTCCTATATTCTAGAGATTGAAATACATCATTTAAAAAAAAGAGGGACTCTCCAACTACCACGGAAATGGCTGTAGACTTTTTTTTTTAGTTTCCAGGGTTATCGCTTTAAGAGTGTATTTTCACAAATTTTGTTCCAAAAATATCAAAATTTTTCGAATTTTATTATTTTCCTGTATTCTAGAGACCTTTGTATGCAGGTTAAAAAGAAAAGTAATATCGTAACTTATATAGAACCGGCTATAGACTTTTTGTTTAATTTTTTGCTTAAAACTTAATTTTCACATTTTTCAAATTTTGGTCTCTTTAATTTTATAATTTTGAGGATATCGTATTATTCACACGTTGAGTGATTGATGCACATCATTTTTTATAAAGAGTGACCTTCTAGCTATCGTGTAAAAGCCCGTGGACTATTTTTTACCGCTTTATGCATGTATTTTTCCAAATTTTGGTCCCAAAATATCAAAATTTTTCAAATTTCATATTTTTCCTGTATTCTTGAAACCTTGATATGCACGTTAAAAAGAAAATCAAAACTGTAACTCACATAGAACCAGCTGTGTTATTTTTTGAAATTTTTTTTCTTAAAACTTGATTTTCACATTTTTCGAAGTTTGAGCCATTTAATTTTAAAATTTCTAAGGTTTCTTATTTTTCCTAAATTCCAGCGGTTGAAATACATCATTTAAAAAATAGAGGGACTCTCCAGCTACCATGGAAATGGCTGAGGACTATTTTTTAGTTTTGAGTCTTACCATTTTAAACGTGTATTTTTGCAAATTTTGATCCCTAAATATCAAAATTTTTCGAATTTTACATTTTTCCTGTATTTTGAAGACCTTAGTATGTAAGTTAAAATGAAAATCAATGTCGTAACTTATATAGACCCGGCTTCAGAATTTCATTTAAATTTTTTCCTTGAAATTTGGTTTCCACATTTTTCAAAATTAGGGCCCCTTAATTTCAAAATTTTGACGGTTTCGCATTTTTCCTATATTCTTACGATTAAAATACATCATTTAAAAGAAAGAGTGACCTTCCAGCTACTACGGGAAAAGCTGTGGACTATTTTTTAGTTTCCGGGGTTGCCGCTTTAAGCATGCATTTCACAAATTTTGGTCCCTAAATATCAAAATTATTCGAATCTTTTATTTTTCCTGTATTCTGGAGACCTTAGTGCGCAGATTAAAAAGAAAATTGTTACCATAACTCATATAGAACTGGCTGCGGAATTTTTTAAAAATTTGTTTCTTAAAACTTGATTTTCACATTTTTCGAAATTTGGACCTTTTAATTTTAAAATTTTGAGAGTCTTATTATTTTCTTATGATGTGACGAAGAAAATACTTCGATTAAAAAAAAAAAACTAACTCTAGCTACTATAGAACGGTCTGTACGATTTTTTTTCTTGCAGCTTTATATAATAGATATATATCTATATATATAAAAATCCCGTGTCTTTATGTTTGTGCAGGATAAACTCGGAATTTACTTGACCGATTTTTATAAAACTTTGAAAGTACATGCAATTTGGTCCAACTTAACAGATAGGATATTTTTTGCTTTAATTATTTACATAAATATTTGTCATATTAAATAATTTAATCAATCAATTAAAATAAACAAATTTGACAATTTTATTATTTTTTGAGCACCAACTACTTTTCGTGGCGACTTTTGTGTATCGTGCGATGTTTATCGAAATGCAACCATGTTTATCGCTGGCGCATGGCGTTATTATCGATGAATGATAAAATAAACGTTTTTTCGCTGTTGTTTATGAAAAAATTCGTGGAATATGTATGTATGAATGTAGAATTAATATGTGTTGATGATGCAATAGTTCCCCATTATGTAAAATACATGGATAGGGATGGTGTATCTTTGTTTTCGTCTCCATCTTATTTATTATATAATAATGAATTATTAGGAGTAGAAGAAAATGTATTGTACATGTTTGTAAAAACTGGAAGAGATTTAAGCAATATACTGTTGGATTTAATGGGGAACATATAAAAATAAAATAGAGTATTTAACTGATATGTCAAATATTCAAACTTTTAGGCCAAAACCGCCGTATAAATTTTTTAAATTAACCGGTTAACTTTTTTTTAAATAATTTGCTACCAGAAATATTAAAATCTTTACTCAACTACTGTTATTTTGATTTTATAGTAATAAACTAATTTTAATAAAACGCTCGAGACAGAGTGGTTGAAATATATGAGTGAAGATGTTCTCTTAAACGTGTAATTATGGGAGATCACCGTGTGAATATAACTTGATTTCTTCAAAACGATGGCTGTGTGTGTTGTTTAGTTGAGCAAAACTTTTTGTTAGATTACGACGGACAGGTTATAGAAAAATCGACAATCTTCGGCTAAACGTGAAATATAAAGACTATTTTTTGTTAGACGGTGATAAACATGTTTCACCCAAAAGAGAGAGAAAGAATCTTTACATAAATACAATTCCAGATAAAACAAAAGCTTTTTAATGAATTTCCAAGTACAGATTTAAACGACACGGGCAAAGCCGTGGGGCACAGCTAGCATATATATATATGTAATTTGTTTTTTTGTTTTCCATTTGTAAATAAGTGAGGAATGCCTGTAGCAAGAAATAAAAAATTAAAAATGTTAAAGACGCCTATCACATTGACTGCTAAATGCCCGTTACGTTTCAGGCCTAAAATAACAACAGAACGTGTAAGCAAATATAGAAAACAACAAAATAATATTTGATGCTATATTTAAAAAAGATATGTATACATTTTGTTTTCTTTTCTTTTTTTTAATCGTTTAGATTATTCGTAAGTTAAAAAAAAAAAAAAAAAAAAACTATAAAAAGGTTATATGTAAAAAGATAAAGAATCGAAAAAATGGACTGCTGCCCCAGTCTAAATTGTCTACCTACCACATCTATTACTATCATCTGGCTGTTCATTCCAGCTGTGTAGGCCCTCATTTTACGATTTCATTAAATTTATTTAAAAAATTTTTAAGTTTCACGAGAATTGAACGGCGCAGAATGATGAGAAATTGGACTTATTTTTTGGATTTTGCTTTGAACAACCGTAGAAAATTTGAATATTGAAAAAACGTTTCCTCAATCCGCTAATAGCAGACAAGCCAACATTCAGGCAGGACAACGTCCGCCGGGTCCGCTAGTATATATATATATATATATATATATATATGTATGTATGTATATGTATATATACACATATGAGTAGTTCTTGTCATGATTAAACACAGAGAACTTTAAAAAATGAAACAGCGGATAATTTATTTTAGTTTTAGAATGCGGACTGCGTTATTAACAATATTAATTTATGCAAACATAATTTAACATTAACGATAATAAATAAAATATAGGAATTGTTACAGAACTCTTTGTAAGAAACTTGCGATTAAAAATAATTTCAAACGAGTCAAAAAATAGAAGAAACAAAAGTAGAAAAACGAAAAAAAGTTGCGAAGATAGAAGAAAAAAAAGAAGAAGGCCAACAACACCAGGTTTTCCCAGGCGGTCACCCATCCAAGTACTAACCTGGCCCGATGCTGCTTAACTTCGGTGATCGGACGAGAACCGGTGTATTCAGCGTAGTATGATCGTTGGCCGGCTATAATTCTCCTAATCAAATATATCAATTTATCGTACCGAATTCTGTTTACATTTTTATAATTTAAATATATTTTATTTGTTCAATTTTTCAACCGTATTTTATTACACGTCTTTATTCGAATGAAACATATCGAAATATCTAAAGCACTACCAAATTTTTCAAAATTTAAATAACAATAAGATAGCGCTCTCATTTTATAATGCGAAAAATTAAAATAAACTTCATGAGATATTAAATATTTATTTTAAAATTCTCATACGAAATAAAACATAAATTCCATTATTCCGCTTTCCTCGATCTAATACTGCTTTAAACATAATCCGATAAATATTATGCAGTGATATTAAACATATGAAACTATCGCTGAACATAAATTGAAAAAATTTATATACACCTTTTTTTAAATTGCCGATCATCTCGCGCACATAAAATAACATAAAACTATCAAGTTAATTAAGGTTAATTATAATCAATGGTATCATCATTTTTTTTTTTGAAATTTAATAAGCAATCAGTACAAATATAATAATAAGTAGCGGCGAATTTAAGGGATAGTACAGGATCGGCTAGAGTATTTCATTATAATATTGACTGTTATTCAATATTTCATACGTGGTATGCAACTTTTAAATTATCTGCTTCGTAATTTTGATTCGTATAATTATCACTGATTGAAATTAATCCTCCTACTTTGAATTCCATATTGGTAACATTGATCAAAGTTAGAAAACACCTTTTTACTGTTTAAAAATAATGCTATTTCATCATATTATCACCATTATCGGTGTACAGTTTAAAAAATTACTACTGCTTCCTTGAAATTTCTATTTCTCAATTTTTTTTCTAAAATCCGGCGGAAATGATTATCGATTCCCAATGAGCATATATTCATTAGGACAGGTGCCATAGGATATATGACGATTTTTTCGATATTTCTATTTTCATTAATTGAAATTTCTAATATGTGACTAATTATATCACTCTGTAAGTGGACACATTGGTCTTTGATATTTACTCTGACAATTCTTTTTCGGTTTAGTTAGCAATATTTAGGATTTTATTTTTTGTTTTTGTTAATTTAAGTCTGCTTGGTGACCTCACATGTTTGAAGGTTAACATTTCCTTTATTTAATGACCACTTCTCTCTACATTTAATAAAAAATCACATACTTCTTATGTTTATGCTCGTCCTACTTCAGTGTTGTATAAATGGTTACTTTTTAGTTTCTACACTATTCTGAAGTTATATTTTGCTTCATCACACTTACAGAATTTTGTAACTAAAATAGTATTTTCTAATTAGGTGTTTTCTTAAATTCCCAGTGATACTTTGCACCTTTTTCAAATCAGTTAATTCGTGCAAGTTCAATACAATGGTTGATGAAATGCTGCAACTTTTGGTCTACCTTTGACGTGCTAAGAACGATTTAGAGTAATTTCTTATACCAATCAACATTCAAAGAACTAATGTTAATCCCATAGGTATTTTCTATCAATCATTTTCTATTTTTAGATTAGTTCTCTAAACCCGGATGTGTTAAATGAATTATTATTGGGTCATTATGATAATTTACAATCCATTGAGAATAATTTCTCTAGTTAAATATAAAAAATAAATTGACCGTTTTTTGGAACAATTTTTGAAATTTTTGACAAAATACTTTACAAAACATTAATTAAAAATCAACCAAATTAATATATATTGTGTAAATTTGTACCGTTTTACCAAAGTATCCATAACGTTTATTTTTCATAATTGAAGAGATCAATCAACTTTTGTGCGATGCAAGGCAATACATTTCTTTGTTGTTTTGTTAAACATTATTTGAAGTACACGTGTAGTGTAAATACAAAGAAATTTTGTGTAGTTCGAAGTTTAAAAATTTAATATTAATGAATCCCGTTTAGCACACGTGGAGTGCAAAATAATTATTATACTCAAGTATCAAATTAGAACATATTATATTTATTACGAAAGACAACTATGCTGCTATAGACATTAGTAATAAACGCATATTTTTTACACACATTTAATAAATTTTAAAAAGTATCAAAAATATTGAACATATTTATTGTTTGAATTTAACAATTATAATAATATTTTCTTATATTTAGATTATAATTCTCAGTTACTATCTGCAACCTATGTACATCAGTTTTTTTTTAATAATGCATAAAATCTATAAAATTCAAAAAGAAGTATAAAGAAAACAGAAAGATACTTTTTTATATATTACACACATGGACGGATCCAGAATGATATTTGAGGGGGGGGGGGATTATATAATTACGTAATATGTTATACGGTAGACAGTAAATTTAAGAAATACCTGGTTTCATAAAGAAAATCAAACAGCAACCTCTTTAAAAATTCAAAAATGTTTTAAAAATACATAACTATTACAGTTTAATTTAAATTTTGTTTTATTTTTAAGTGAATAATAAAAAAATTATAAAATTGCAGCTAAAATGGCAGTTTAGAATTCGAATAGTGAATTACTAGAAAAAATAAAACGATAGTATTTTTTTTATTAGATTTTAATTCTTTTTTATTATTGTTAGTAATCCAATCCGAATTGTTTGTCTGTGAGCAAGTAAAATAGATATATGCACACAGCGCCGTATCTGGAGGAAAAGTTGCTGCCAAAACATTTTGAAATGGTTCAATTAGTCGTATATTTTTAAATGTCAAAATTGCGAGATTTATTTTTGACGAAAAACGAAACTTCATAAAATGACAATAAAAAAAACAATGATTTTTTAAAATTTGACTTTGACGTTTACTTGTTATTCTAAGTAAAAACTGATATGCTTTTATTGCACATTTGCGAAAGATGTTAAATACTGACGAGCTGAAAAAAATATTCGCTGCAGTTAGTATTTCTTGTCAGTGTAAACGGGAACTAACACATTTCACGTCGATCCATTCATCATAAATATCAATACATTGTTTTTAAAGGTTTCTCTTTTCGGTTTCATTTATTCTTTTTTTTCTTTTTAAAGCAACATGATCTATAGACAACTTCATTTCGGTCTCCGTTTCTTTTTTCTTGTTTTTTATTTCCAAGAAAAGTCCCCATTTGAAATAGCTGAAACACCACGGCGTATTCGTTTATTATAAAAAGAAATAAACCCGTTAAAATGTTTTTGCAATATGTTTTTTTGCTACAATTAGAATTAAAAATTTTAAAACCAACTGAGAAAACATTGTTGTTTATAATCGGTTATTTTACTTGAAATTTATTATTCACACTTTCTTTTTCATTATTTTAAATTACATAATAAATCATTTTTTACATATTTGATTTTATTCGGGAATATCACAAAAAAATTTTCCCAGTAAAAATATAAAAAAAAATTCTGCTCCCCCAAGAACATAAATCCCCCCCCCCCAGAAACAGATTCTTGAATTCATCACTGTTCATGATAACACACACACACACACACACACACACACACACACACACACACACACACACACACACACACACACACACACACACACACACACACACACACACAATAGTTGCATTAAAACAGAATAAAAACGTAACATTAATACTTTTACTAGAAAACAGTATTAAATATTAGTTATAATTAAATCCATAGGTAACATTTATACAAATTTTTGATAGTATAAATTATGTTTCTCTGTTGTAAACATTTTTTTCATCGAGCCTTTAGTCCTTTTCGGCAAGCCGGTGCCCAGAATTTTTTTTTTAGGGTGGGAGGGTGAAATTTTTCTTCGCATGTTTATTGTATAAATAGCAGTACATTTTTCACTAATATTCATGCTATTAATAATTTCCGCCATTTTAATTTATATATTAATAATTTAAATAAATGAATTACTGTATAAACATTAATAAAAATTACATATGTTATTGATTATACTCGTAATAAAAAATTTTGCATAAAATATTAATGAAGTACATAAACTATTTCAGTTCTTATGGGGGGGTTAACCCCCAAAACTCTCCCCGTGGACGCAGCCTTGCTTTTGGGGAGTGCCCCCCTCGTGGATTCACAGAACAGAACAGAACGTATATTTGGCTAAGTACAGTAATACAGCATTTATAAACAAAATGCGTACCAGCTCGAAAGAGACTTAACCGCATTACATTAGAGTGATAAAATAGAATATTTACGTATTGTTAACAAAAATATAAACACTACACAAAAAAATACAAAGGGCAAAAAAAAAGTATAACAAAAAACCCAAAATAATCAAAAATTACAATCAATTGTTACCATTGAAAACATTACTTAACAGCCTAGAGCTATCACTAACTAACTAAATTGTGTTTAATCCGACGATGCTTATATTTAACGTACATCCGGGTTAGTTGCTCGGAATTTTAATCGCCTATATTCCTGATAAGCATATTGCTATGGTAGGAACAGCCATGAAAAAATTTATTTGCTGTATTAATTATAAAATCTTTTACATAAGGCAATTGTAACCAGTCATGCATATTATCTATTTTAGTCCAGCGGGGAACGTTTAAAATACACCGACAACATCTATTCTGCAGCAACTGAAGTTGATTAAAATCGGAGTTTGAAATCGAGCACCAAACTGGAGCTGAATAAGTCAATATTGGTCTAATAATACTTTTATATATAATAAGCTTGTTTGCGGTGTTTAAATAAGATCTCCGATTGATAATTGGGTACAAAGCTGCAATGGTTCTATTTGTTTTCGCTTCAGCGTATTTTAAGTGTTCCTTAAAAGATAATCTTTTATCTAGAATTACCCCAAGATATTGAACATGATTAGCCCATTTAATCCTGGTGCCATTAATAATCAATTGCCTTGGAGGGGTGGGATATCTACGAGTAAAAAGTATTGCTTCTGTTTTAGTTGGATTAATTTCAATTTTCCATTTTTCCAAAAATTTTAAAACCCGAAAACTATGCAGCTGTAGACGATTATAAATAGTAGACGTTCTATACGAGCTACAGTCTATAGCCGTATCATCAGCATATAAAGCTAAACTCGTGTGTTGCAACTTAGGGAGATCGGACAAGTAGACTGAAAAGAGAAAAGGCCCCAGCACACTACCTTGAGGAACTCCTGCGACGGCAGTTTTGGTTATTAACTTACCGTCTTGTAATGAAACGTAAAAAGTTCTATTCCCTAAGTAACTTCTAATCAATTTGATTAGATATTTCGGGAAATTATATTTTAACATTTTGTAAATCAGCCCGTCGTGCCAGGTCGTGTCAAATGCTTTTGCAATGTCAAATAGAATTAATCCAGTGTGTTTGTTTATATTAAAGTTGTGCGTCACATGATCAGTAATCCTAGCAACTTGATTCGTAGTAGAATAACCTGGTCTGAAACCAATTTGTTCCATTGGAAGTATGTTATTACTATCGGCGAAATTACGAAGCCTGTGTAGCATAGCTTTTTCCGCTATTTTGCTTAAATTGCTAAGTAAACTAATGGGTCGTATATTATTCACTTGGGAAGAGTCTTTGCCTGGTTTAGGTAGCGCAATGATTTTGGCTACTTTCCAGAAATTTGGAAAATAGCCGAACCACATTGTAGCATTAATTATGTGCGTTAACTCTAGTACCCCCTTCCAAGGAATCTAAATTATTTTGATATGTAGACGCAAGACGCGTGCTCGTTTTATGAATATTTGAGTAATACTCGGCTAACAATTCCGCTTTTGCTTGATCCTTATAAACATACGTGTTAAGATCAGAATCAAATAGCGGTGCAATCACCCCATAGCTCTTACTATACCGCGAACATACTTTCCATAAACTTTTATCTTGTGTATTAACATTCGTCAGAAATTTTTGAAATTTATCAATTTTGGTTTTTCTAATTTCAGATAACCAATATTAGAGTGAAATTGGTATTTTGTATAAATCCTCCGAACATAGTTTTTAAGTTTAATTATATTACGGACAATACTCGGAACGTAAACTTGCGGGAACATCTGACACGTCTTTTTTGGTATAAATAGATTGATACTGTCAGTAATTAATTTAGTAAAGTTATTCAACCTGCTATCAATATCAAAATTATCTTTAATTGGTTGATTTAAATTAATACTATCTGTGATATATTTTTTGAAACTATCCCAATCCGCATTATTAAAGTCTAGATACGACTTACTATTTAAGAGTGGTTTTACATTATTAATAATCGTAAAAATTGGTTTATGATCAGAGATAAGATGATCAAACGTAACGGGGAGTTTTGCACTAACATTTTTTGCTACGATTAGATCTAAAACACTGCATCGAATCTGATTTGAAGAAGGAAAGTAAGTAGGTTCTCGAGGAGCTATTATTTGAAAATTGTCCCGAATGGACATATTGAATAAAATATTACCTGCTAAATTGTTGTTGAAGCAACCCCATATTCTACTTTCAGCATTTAGATCGCCAACTAAAATAACCTTTGGATGTAAGTTAAGAAGTGATCTAATGTCATCAGCAAATTTTTGTGTAAATCTAGGTGGCTTATATACGGCGCAAACAACAAACGAGTTTAAATTTTGATTAATATGACATAAAAAATCAGAATATATTTTAACAGCAATGCATTGTACGTGCATTAAACGAGGTAAACGCAGTAAGACATGTTTAATATTATTGTTTATAATCAATGCTACTCCACCACTTCTACGATTAACATCTTCTCTATACAATTTGAAACCAGGAAATTTAAGGTTATATGAAGAGTGCAATTTAGTTTCGGAAAGGGCAATTATGTGAATCTGGTTATTGCAAATAAATTCATACAATTCCTCATACTTATTAGCGATTGAGTTACAATTCCAAGCAACTAGTCGTATCCCGTTATTATTGACAATCATTAGTCACAATTAAAAATAATTCTTACTTATAATTTCCGTAACCTTACCGATTACACTAAAAATACTCTTTTGATGCATGCCATTAAATTCATTTAATATTAGCTTAATTACACGAAAAAGTTTATTTACATTAATATTTCTAAATTTATTTAATAACGAAAAAAAAATTGAAAAATGATCGGGTTCAGAGTTATTCGGACTATTATGTCTAATCACCTGCGCATAAGTTCTTTGTGGAAATTTGCCTGCATTGGAAGGACAAGTCTTTAATTCTTGTGCTGTAGGTAAACCAGTTTGACGAAGAGAAGGCCTCTTTTCCTCCCTGGCACGAATGATACGCACAAAATGTGCACATTCGCTGGAATTTGCAGCATGAGGACCATCGCAATTGGCACACTTGATTAAATTAGAGCTGATACAAGCACCAGGGGGATGGGTGTGTGCACAACAAACACACCTATCAGGTAGGTTGCAATTTAGTGACACATGTCTAAAACGTTGACATTTATAGCACTGAATTACCGGACTTTTTCTTACGTATTTTTCCCATCGAATTAAACAATAGTTTATATGTTTAATATTAAAAATGTCTTTACTATTTGTCCCAGGAGGGAACGTAGCGATGAAAACAGGAAGGGGAATCCGTTCACTCGTCTTCTCATGCTTTTTTGTAAGTTGCGTGATACTTAATACCGTGCAATATGATTCTAGTTGAACCTTGATATCTTCTGTTGTAAATGTAGTCGGAAGTCCTTTCAAAACAAGTTTTAGGGGTTTACGCTCTCTCGGCAGAGGTGTATAGAAGTGAATATTATTAATTTTAAGAGTAGAAATCACTGCATCGTAATGTGCACTGGTGTAGACGTAAATTAAAGTTTTATTATTATAATATTTTATTTTAAATTCCGAATTAACTAGAGGTTTTAAATTACTAATTAATTGTTTAAGATTTATTGAACTATCAGGGTGTAAAATAGTTATCGGAGGATATTTCGTAGCTGGTACAACGGTATTATTAAATAACGCATGCTTTATCACATCTTCATCTACTTGTAGTGGACTATAGCGATTAGATGTAAATATTACCTGGCTCTTATCAGGTTTCGATTTCTTTGTCGCACATTTACGTTTTAGCACTGTAGTAAAGCTTGAATCCGAATCTTCCTCGTATTCGCTTAACTGCGGGACGTATTTATTACCGTTTGATGGACCAGCCGCATTGCTATCGCACTGCTCGTGCAATTCATTAATCGGAAAATCATCGAAATTGGGAACGGTCCCCGCCGCTGTGATTCACCATTGTTACACACAATAACACAGTGTGTGATATATAACGAAAAAAAAATTAGGCAAATTTCATATATATATATATATTTACACTATTTTCCCCTGAAAGCGTTTGCACATTTGGAATAATTTATAGTGAATTAATCTAAGTTGATTTCGATGTAAATTAACGGAAATCGTGAAATAAATATGATTGCAAATTATTCATAATTTACAAATTCAATAGTAATAAGAACTGCACGAATGCTATACGAATAAAAATATGGAAAAGTGCTTCACTCGGTGCTGCATTTCTTTATACTGCAAAATAAACAGCAGTAAATTATTTTTAAAAATTGATAGTTTCGTTTATAGTTGCATGTCAAGAAAAAAAGTAATGAAATTAGTATTTTCATAATTTACTTCGTCAGATTTATTTTTCCATTAAAAGTTTGATTATATTTAATAGGACGTCGTCAGCCGATGAGCCAGGGGGGAGGCAAGATGATAGAAAGAGGATATGAGTTATAGGAAAAACAAAATTAATAATTTGTAAAGGCTTAATATTTTCTTAAACAAGAATAGAATCTTAATTAAAATATAATTTTCGTGAGTTTCTGGCAAATTGTTCTACTACTTTATTATAAAAGTCAACTTGTCCATGATTATGCGCTTATGAATACTCATTATGACCAGTTGATTAAAAAGTTCCAAAGCTCCAGGGGGGAAAACGGCCCTCCGCTGCACCCCCGTGGCGACGCGCATGAATACTAGCTGTTTTCTGAACAAGTTTTATTTAAATTTATTTTAGCATTTATTTCCAATGTAAGAGGATATTTCGATATAATAAAGTAAAAATGAAATTAAAACTTCAATAAAATCTACTAAAAACATACATATGTGCAAAGAAATTTTTTTATATTTTTCAATATATTACTTTTTTGTAGCGCTCTTGAAATAATTGCCGCAAAATTTCGATTTATGTAATAATTTATTTTCAGATTTTAATGGATACCAAAATTGCAGTTATTCCTACAAAATAACTTTTCAGTTGTTGAATTTTTATCAAGTGCACGCAAATTTAAGGAATAAAACATATTTCTTTCTTTATGTAACATCTAGAATACAAATATCATAATGAAATTGAAAATGTACACCAAATCTAATTTTAACGTTAATGTAAGTTATTTCAATTTCCAGGTGAAATAGAGTAAAAATACGTAATAAAATTAATATAAATCTTGCGATTACTGCATTCATTTCAATTCTTTTCCACTACGGCTTTTTCTAACACTACATGCCATTTCTCCTTAAAAATGATGCATAATAAGAAATGTATATGTTCCTCGCAAGCCACCATGTATACTGGTCCATATGCGCGTTAGTTGATTGTAGGCAGACACACGCCAGGATTGCATTGATAACAAGCGAGTGCGATCAACTCGGAACTGTAGTCTTGCGTCTACACTACCCGTCTTCATTAGCGTCGCATATTAACTATTATCATGTAAATTTAGCAGCAGGTATAAAATGCATCTCCCAATTTTTCTAGCCAGCACGGGAGATTAGGCCACCTTATCCGGCCAGGGATTGCCTACACCCAGCAGTAAGTTTGATACAGGTACATCATATCGTATCATATATGTTCCTCTATAAAGAAACACATCACGGTAATCATTGGTTGAATGTAGCAAAATTTCAAATCATTTTTACAAAACATGGCGTTTTTATTTTTTATCAGTTTAAATATTGAAACAAAAATACTGAGAAAAATGTTCACGCCGTAAGCGGAAGAATTTCAAGATCGAGAAACTTTGGGTTACCGTTTTTTACATTAAAATAACATAAAACGTCATCGGTTTTTAATAATAACACTAGCTATTTTCAAATACGCGGAACAAGTCGAAATTTTGTACGAAATGGGAACATTTATTAAAGAAACATATCGAAATAGCTATTGAATACACTTGAAATTTGAAATATCAATAAGTTTTATTAAGTAATTTTCTGTTTTTGGCTAATAAATTTTTAACTGGAATTTGTAAAATTTTAAATGCGGATGTCCATGAAGGGTAATATTTTCGTTGTACTTTTTTTTCTTTCAAAAGTGTATGACGTAAATTATAAAATATGTCACACTGTATTTTATTGGTTATTTTGCGTCCATGTATATATGTGTATCAAACATGTTCCATAAAGCATACAAAATTTTAAAAAATTTCTGTATTTGTTTCTTTCTATTTTTAAGTTAGGGATGACGTGAAATATGGAAAAAGCACGGAAATTTGGTTTAAAAAAAAAGTAAGGGCTTCTAATAATTATAAAAATTTTCCACTTTTCTAAGAATTAATTATGAAAAGCGCGACTTGTATTTAAAATGTTCAGTAAAGTGTTTATTTTTTTAAATTTGAACAGAAGAGAAAAAATATTAAAATCGTTTAAACAAATATTTTTTAATCCGTTTTATTATAAATGATTTTGCTAATAGAAAAGCAAGAAAAACTACTGATTTTTCTTGTATTTCTGTTGATAAAATAATTTTAGCTGCTATTGTCTGTATTTGATTCTTGATTATTTTTTGTGAAAACCATACATTACAAAGATGAATTAAGGAAAAGTAGCGCACTTTGAACTTTCAGACTAATAGATCTCTAAACTCAGACTTCAAAACTTCATGACTCTATTGCGAAGTTTGCCCTTGGATACACTACCTAGTGAAATCAAAGGATTGCTGTCGTCACTGATTTTTCAATTTCGCAGTCACTAACTGCAATGAATGCTTCATTACTGTACTATTAGAAATCATGATTTTAAAGGTTTTACCAGTAAATAATTGAAATTGCGTATTAATATGATTCTATAAGGCTTCTGAATTAAGTGCGCGTATGTACACCTTGATTATTATCAGGGGATATTGGCAACAATATTAGTAAATTTCTATAATTTGTAGGCAGTGTGTTGAAATAACCTAAACCACATTATGCGATTATACATAAAAAACTTCTCTACTTCTTTATGCGCTACTAATTATAGTACTGATGTGGAATTTATGCAAATAAAAAAGAAAGATGATTATAAATTAGATCGATTATTAATATTAATCATCTTCATCTGTTTCTTAATTCGTTGCAAAAGCTTTTTTATTTATATTTAGAGCCAAAGTTGTTATTTCAAAAGAATCGTTTATAATAGCGGATTATTATAATTTCTTTTTTTATGCCTGTTCATTTACATCTACTTTGCATTTGCGCTGGCTTTTCAGTGTTTATGTAGCCTCTTACTTGTTATTGGATACAGTAAACCTCGAATTACTGTCTTCCTAAAACAAATCTTTAGCAGTTTCGTTTAAAGAAAAAAAGAAAAAATTTTCTTAATAATATATGCGGATAGTTAATTTGAATTTGTAATAATCCTTTGTTTGAATTACTTGATCTTCAAGCTACCGACTTATTTTGATTTTTGCTTCCATAAAAAACAAACACGTAGTGATAGTAACTGACAAACACTATTCTTATTAATTTGTGTTTTTCATACTTATGTTTCAATTTAATTACATTGATAAATGGTTGCAACCAAATTTTAAGAACATATAATGAAATTAAATTTCGTTCCTATTAAATAGCGATGTTTCCAGCGGTATATTATAACTTTAAAAAAAAAAGAAAAAACTATAACTTCAAGCTTTCGCAACCCGAGGGCTTAATTTGAAGTTAAAAATTTGTATGTTTCAAACTAGTGAAATAATCGGAAGTTGTGTATTTATAACCTTGTTCAAGTGCAAAAATACACTCATATCTAGCTTTCGTTTATCATTCTCCTTTTCAGTATTGTCTTCACAATTGTGCGGTATATTCTTAGTTTTGGCGTAGGCGTCAGATATGCAACAAAGAAACGTGACTATTGCAACTGACTCTATGCTCGCTACAAAAAACACGGAAGACAAAAAGCGCAACCACATAATAGCGTCCATTTATGAGGTCCTTGCAAAAAACCGATCCCTCATTCCGTTACTTATATGGATACCGGGCACTCGGGTATTTTGGGAGATACAACTGTTGACAGAGCAGCAAAGGAAGCAGCACTGACGCGACCTACTCTAAATATAAGGACTCCACTATCGGGTGTTAAATATCTAATCAAAAAACTTTTTTGGATCCTGTAGTAAGACAAGTCGACTAATTCCAGACCATCACACATTCGCCTCATCAAAGACAACGTTTACCCATGAAATCACCTTCCCTCACCTCGTAAAGACCAGACTGCTCTGTGTTAGCTTTGCATCGGGCACACAAGTTATTCACATGGCCACATTTTGTCTGGACTCTCCACTCCGCTATGTTTCTTATGCCACGTCCCTGACTCTGTTATTCATTTTCTCGTCCTATGTCCATTACTCCAAAGCCTAAGGCCGCGGTTACCATCCACGCGAATAGATACGAGTAGCGAAAAAGCGAGTACATGCGAATGTTTAGTTATATTGAAAGTAATGACATACCATTACGCGAATTTTACTCGCGAGAATACAAGCGAGTACGAGCGAGTGGCGAATGAATTGAAATGATTCAATTCAATTCATTCGCCTGATCATTTCTCCCCCTTGAACTAACGCACGCATTTTTTCACAGTACATGCATGAACAGTAGGCTAATTTCGATCGCAAATACAACGGGATGCCAGTTCAGTGTGTAATTTTTATGCGTAGTTACTTGTTTTGTCAACTGTTCAAAATGGATAGTGAATTATTAACCCTTCTTACATAAGGTCCGGGTAAAAATGGCCCGATCAATCTTCGCATTATTATTATGCGGCATTGTACTGGAATTTGGCCTTGACCGTTTAGGAGTCTTTCGTGAAATTCTCTTTATGTTGATATTGACCACCTCATATCCGAAAAAAAATCGCTTTGTTTACAAAAAAATCCTATTTGTTTGCATTAGTGTCTAGCAATCGGGTAAAAAAATACCCACGTTGTGTATAATGGTGTAATATTTTTCAAATGTTCAGTTTTATTTCACAGAGATTTCAGCTGTTTCTTGTGTTCGTAAAATCCTATGCAAGTCGGTCTCGTTGTGAATTTAAATTATCTATGTACATCGGAAAATATTTTGAAGGAATTAGAACGACAGCATACTGAATCCGATTTAGAAGAATCATACTCTGAAGGTCACTCTAAGAAAAAATAAAAATGTTATTCTACTGTCAACTATGCACTTCACTACGGACATCGATCCTGCAATTGAAAAGCCAGATGCAATATTGTTTTACAACTCCACGAAAGCTGGTGTAGATTCCTTTGATAAAATTTGTCATGAAAAATCGACCAGACGACAAACAAAACGTTAGCCACTTTGACTTTTTTATGGTGTATTAGATTTTTCTAGGATCAACTATTATAAAATTTATCAGTTCAATTTAGCCAAAGAAAATGGCCAGTTAGTTACGCGAACTTCACTTCTAAAAATTCTTGCGAAAACTTTGGTAGAACCTCATGTGGGACTAAGGTTCAAAACCGGCGCTTACCTACAGAGCTTCGGATTTGTATAAATCAGTTTTTAGAAAGCACCCGTTCAGTGTGAACTACCGTTCACATCGAAGAAACGAAGAAGATGTGATTTTTGTAGTAAAGCGGAGGATCGTAAAACAGATAAATCGTGGCATTATTGCAACAGTTCGATATGTGGAGAACACAGAATATTCATATGTCCTGCTTGTATTTCAAAATTAGAAATATGAGATGTAATAATCCGTTATATTGTGACTTTTTTGATTTTAATGAATTTTATTAAATTTCTAGTTTAATTTTGGGTCATTCTTAAATTTTGGGACATGGGAGATTCATTAAAATCTGATATCTACCGAATATATTATATGTTAATTTTTTTTTATAAGGAGTTATATTTTTTTTCGTATATGTTTTTTTTTTAGTGGAGAGAGTGGTCACACAATGCGAGCAAGTTTGATATTTTAATGGTACCCAATATGTATATTACTGAAATTTTCATTAAAAATAAATACTTGTGCCTGTAAACAAATATATTTGCGAACCGGATAAAAATTACCCGCCTTCTGTAATATGCTACTACAACACATCTTGTGTAAGAAGGGTTAATAAGCGAAGTTTTAAAAAGAAAACCTTTGTGGGATATTACATGTAAGGAGCACAGTAAAAGAGAAGTGGTAAAAGCACTATGGAATGAAGTTACGTGTATTTTAAAATGCGACGGTAAGTATATATGAAAATTACATTGCTATGAACAAAAAAAGTTAAAATATTTTTCACGTTTTTTATTGTAAAATATATAACAAAATTAGTTGTTTTTAGCTAATGTAAAATAAGTTTTAAAAATATTTCTGACATTATTTGCAGCAAACATCGCTCTATTTGCGCTTCCTCCGTACACATTAAATTCATTTACATTAACATATCCTTTTTCAGCTTATAATAATGTAATCAGGTACTTTCTTTGTCAATAATTATGTTATGTAGCAAACATAGTTTTTACAATAAGATTTGTTGTCTTCACATCGGTTTCAACTGCCATTTTGCAGCAATTATACCAAATGCACACTCTACTACTTTTCTAGTCCTTGAGTGGAAATAATTAAATATCGTGTCTTCTTCAGTATGTGCACGGTAAGGTCGTAATAAGTACGTTTTTAGAAAATATGCTTCATCTCCAAGTATAACAAAGAGTGCAATCACATTGGTTTCTGGTAGATATGTTGGTTCTGGAATATTGTATTTATCATTTTCTAAATGATCATATAACTTAGAGGAAGTAAAAATTCCTCTATCACTTTATCTACTATATGCGCCAACTGCAATATTCAAAAATCTATACTTAGCGTCAACAACTGCTTGTAAAACTATGGAAAAGTACTGTATGAAATTAAAATAGCGACTTCCTGAATTCGGGGGAGGTTTTATGCGTACATGTTTTCCGTCGATACACCTAATGCAGTTTGGGAATTTCCATCGTTACCAAAATTCTTTAGCAACGTTTGTCAGCTCATTCTGACTTAGAACCGGCATATGTATAGATACAAAGGTTTCCCATATAGTATTACGAACATCTCGTATTATCATAGATATAGTAGAGTGAGATATTCCGTAACTAAATGATAAACTTCTGTAGGAGCTTCCAGTAGATAAAAATTTATGAAACAAAAACATATTTTATCTGGGATAAATATAATTTAAAATGTTTATGGTTTATAGATACAATCGTGTTATTTATTCTGTAGCAACTTCGCCAGAATTAATTTGCTGTTTGAAGGGGTAACCCACTGTAAATTATTATTATGGAATTCATCATCTATTGTTCGCCTTTTAAAAATTACATTATTCGATTTTTTTTTTTTTTAAGTGTTTATAACATTTGTATTTAAGGTAACTGGACTGCAATTGTAGCGCGATAACAAGCGACTATAGTCAGTTCCAATTGCAGTCGTGCGAATGCGCTAGCGTCGCATAGAAATATTCAGCCGGCGAACAATTGCATCAACGTGAGTAAAGGCCAGTCGTCTTGGCTTCGCCTTAGTGATGTGCGATTTCGAAATGTTTTTACAATCGAAACAATCGACAATCGTCAAAAAAACAATCGAATGATTTTCATTCGAATGATTGTTGTGAATACGAATGAATTATTCGAATAAAAACCGGAACTGTCCGGAACCATCCGAACACAAACGAATGAAGTATTCGTTAAACATCGCCTAGATTCTTTCGAGAGAAATAACATTTCGAATGATTGTTGCGAATAGGAATGAATTATTCGAATAAAAACCGAAACTAGCCGAACACAAACGAATGAAGTATTCGTTAAACATCGACTAGATTCTTCCGAGAGAAATAGCATTTCGAATGATTTTTGTGAATACGAATGAAATAACATTTCGAATGCAACTACGGAACAATCGAATGCATTCGAAGTCATCGAACAATCGAATAATTCGAATGAAACATTTCGAAGTTGCCCATCACTACCTTCGCCTCGCCATTGGTACCTTTCTCACGTTGTCGGCAGCACGAAAGCTAGGCTGCGCTCCTGCTTACGTGATTCCAACTGCGCGACTACCTATCCCCTAATTCTCCTCCGAATTAGAAGATAACTCGTACTCGGAATTTCGAGTGAGCTAGATGATGATGATGATGATGATTTAAGGTAACTATTTTTACAAAGAATAAGCTGGACTGAAAAAACCACAAACGCAGAAGTACTACGGAGAGTAGATGAAGAAAGGACATTGGTCCATTCGATACAGAAACGACGATTAAACTGGATGGGAGATGTACTCAGACACGGCGGTCTCCTTCGCGATGTAATAGAAGGACAAATTCAGGGAAACAGAAGACGTGGTAGACCGAGGAACACATTTATCAGCGGGTTGGTGAAGGACGCAGGCACAGACCGATACTGGAAAATGAAAAGAACTGCGGAGGATCGGAGGGGTTGGAAAAGGCTTACCATGGAGTTAAACCAGTCCTAGGACTGTCAAACTTAATATATAATATAATATATAATATTTTCAAACAGAAATAATTGAGACATTGTTGATTTATCTTAACGCACAAACCGAGACTGATGGTTAAAAATGAAATATGTTAAACTACGGAAAATGCTGTTATTCGCTGTTCACGTGAATTGCGAATAAGCTAGTAGAAACGAATTGAGCGAATTACTCGCGCGCGAATAATGTGGTTACTGTTCACGCGAGTAGCGAGTAGCGAATAATCGGATTTTCCGTAGTTTAACATATTTCATTTTTAACTGTCAGTCTCGGTTTGTCAGCCCCGGATCTATGATTTTTTCGAACCGGGGCAAGAACTCGATAGTGTCGCCCCCTCTCTCCAACGTTTGAGATAAATTGTTAAAAAAAACTCACAAATATACAATGGGTGCCATTTTTTGCGATCGGGAGAATAAGTAACCTTTAATAAATTCGCACTCTTTATTATCTATTAGCTAATATAACTTTTTCATTTGTGTGACATAAAATTAAATATAGAAAACATATAACCAGGAAAGACAACAAACAATCAAGACATCTTTAGGTGCCAGCATTTTTTTCTCTCTTATCTTGCTACAGGTTTACGCGGCGTGTTTTCTTTTCTGCGAAAGAATCTATTAGCTCATCAAAGTCCGTCTCGAAGGCAGTTTTATTCTCAATGGCTAGGATCGCGAGATAGACGTTCCTGACTCATTGTTGAACGCGATAGGTTTTAATTATTTTCAGTTTGCTGAAGCTTCGCTCACAACTTGCAGATGTCGTCGGTAATGTGCAGTATATCCTTAAAGTTGTAACAGGTCGAATGCACTTGATTTTTCATTAATTTTGATTACTAGCTCTTTGAATACGGCAGGTTTCTGACAAAAATCAACTGCATTCAGATCTTTTGAATATTTTCGTGCTAGACCGGCTCCATTTTTCTTCAGATCCACAGTCGACATATTTAAAAACGCGTAGCCACTGAGGAAGTCGAAATTTTCATGTAGACTCTTTGCGCTCTCTACCCTTGTTTCTATTTCCGTTAAAATTTTGTCAAACACTACCTTTATATCTTTGGAAAAAGCCTAGTCGGATCTAGCGTTCTCGATTCGTCTTCGCAGATTTCATCGTATTGCCTTTTCGGTGATGATCGGTTTCATTTAAAAACTGTTGTTGCACACTTTTTCTTTCTTTCATCTATATATATTCTCCGTCACTCATCTCATCACTGATTGTAGACTGTCGCCGCATATTTGATTTAAACACACTCATGCAATTACAGAACCCCCCGCATATACAACCACAATACGTTTTTCTGAAATTATTCACTATAATGCTGAAAACAAATCATAGATCGCGCCCCTTAAAAACACTTTGAATTTCCCGTTCCCGGGATAACTTAGGGATAAAAAAGTTATACAAACACTCTTATATAGAAATTCAATGTTGTGTAAAAATTTTAAGTCAATCCATCCACTACTTTTTGAATTTTGCGCCCCTAAACATACGCCGTTTCATATATATATATATGTATATATAGATAGATTATGATTTTGGCGCCCCCTGAAACTGCCGCTCGGAGCAGGTACCCCGTTTCCCCCCTGGATCCGGGGCTGTGGTTTGTGCGTTAAGATAAATCAATTTCGTAGGTACTGAATTTTATGTGATATTTTTGTCATTTCCGAACTATCTTTTAGGATTTTGCGCATTATGTGTATATGTACTCGTAATTCTAAAAAAACGAAAAAGGTTAATAATATTTAAAAGAAATTAATCATTTAATAAAATTTACGTAAGATAATATATATCAAATACGTGAAAAAACTAAATTGTCAATGAGGAATGATATTTTTTACACAAAATTACTGACAGCAGCAAATGGATGTTTTATCACCATCATCATTGCGTGCTGATCACAAGGCCATAGCTACACTAATGAGCAATAGGTTTCTTTCAATCGCTACGATCCTCTGTTTTCTCTAAAAATTTTCATTACACATTTTGCGGATTGATCAGTTCATCTTTTGGGACATATTCCGCGGGCTCTCCTACTCCAAACAATCATTCGATTATCATTTTTTTTCCAAACTATCATCCTCGCGTCTCATTAAGTAGCTAAAATATTCTAGTCCTGAAATTCTTAAAGAGCGTTTTAATTGTGATTTATGTTAATAATTTTAAGTTCATAAGTCGAGCATTTTCGGAATTATTGAATTTTATTTAATGTTTCGGGTGTGCCTGAACCATGTCATTAAGATTCGGTACATCACAAGTGTACAGAACCCCAAAAATTAATGATAGAAAGCAATGGAAATAAACTAAATTTTTTTTAGCGGTAGCAGAGATTTTAACGTTTGTGTGTAAATAATATTATTTTTTTGAAGGTCTAAGGAATTTTTAGTTTATTTAATGTAAGATCTATTTTACCATACTAAATTATCACCGGCTATTTCATTTCTTTTTTTCTTTTTTCGCATTAATCACAGATAGCGATAATTATACTAGTTTTAGTGTACGAAACGGAAGCAAAATAAAAGTATAAATAAAACTTTAGCCTCATTATGCATTTAATTTTTACGTAATACATTACTAAACTATGTAAGCATACATATATGAACTAAAATATTCAAGCAGGGCTACTTTTCAGTGCAGCAATACTAATTACAAGTAATAATAAAAGTTTCAATGCGTACGTTGTGCTGCTATCTATACGAATTCTGATGTAAACGAAAATGTAACAAAAACTAGGAAGAGAACATGCCGAAACTATTCGAAAAATTTAAAGAAAAGTAGAAATAGTTTTTTTAGATTCTTGCTTTTGCTTTTTTAAATTCGATTTCGCTTATTTCTACACCTACAGATCAAGCAATTTTTATTACTGCCGAAAATCCATTTCTGTAAGTTGCGGTCACGTGATTTACAGAGGCTTTTTCACTATGATAACGCACGCTCCTTGAGGCAAGACTAAATTTGTCGCATACACTGGAACCTAATTTTGTAAAATATAGCATTGACGATTTCAACGCAGAGTCGTTTTACCATTGTATTTAAAGACTTGTATATTTTTATAATAAAATGCTTCACGTCTTCACTGTTTCACGTGAAGCAAATAAATAACCGTAGACTAAAATGTAAGTGTAAGAATTTACAGAAATAATATATCGTTTAATCTCAGCTGCATGCATAATAATCTCAAAAAATAATAAAATTAAATTTCAATAGTTTACCTACACAACGGAACAATGTGTACGCATCGAAATAAATTATTAAAATATAAACATAAATAACTTTCCAAACTGCCGCCTGACGGCGCTAAAGTAGTGGTCATTGTATTCTTTGTTCAATTACCAACTGCTGTACAAAATTAAGGTTCAATGTATGCAACAGATTTAGTTTTGCTTCCTTAAGCACATTCTTCAACTTTTTTTGAGCTTTGTCAAATTGTACATGATAGATACATTCGTAGGCAAAACATTAATAAAAATAATATAAACTTTTGGTTTAACCGAGTAATCATCTATAATTTTACTATTGAATCCAACCCGCTTAAGCAAATTTGCAATTTTTAAACAGTGTCATATCAGCTAAAGTAAATCTAAGTTTTCATATAAGTTAAGGCTGTTGTTATTAATAAAATGTAATTCACTGTAATTTAATAGTAAGCTATTAAGGAGCGTTTCCGTTTATTTAAATAAGAATTTGACTTTGTAGATAAGTATATGTATTAATAGCAATTCCTATTCCGAATTTGTACATGTTGGAAAAACTTGGTTCCATCATTTTAAATTACCCCCACATGCAGTGTGTCTTTTTCACTACATGTGTCTACAACACGTTAATTTATGGAGTTAACTAAACATTTTCAGGACAGACGATTGATGTACTTAAACATAAAAATGTTGTTCCAGTTTCTAGTTTTTCGACAATGTTATAGCTGCAGCGTTGGCCATATTAATTAAGTAAATCTTTAACATCTTTCGGTTACTTGTGATACTTTTTATAGTTATACCAAGCGTAATTTGTTTCAACATTTTAACTTTTCCATGATGAATAGTATAAAATAATAGTTGTAACTATTTACAGTCCGGGAGTCCGTATAAACTAAAATATTTGTAAACATTTCATACTCTACACAGAGGTGGATTAAGGATTTACGGGCTCGGGACTGATCTTAAATGAGGGCCCCACATCGAAGAAAAAATGATAAAAAAATTCAGTATTATATATGTGCAAACAAACTAGCAAAAAGAAAGCAGCTGCGTACGCATGAATGGCTAATAAAATTAAAATTATGTTCTGTTTACTAAATTAACTTTCTTATCCTAACAAACTGAATGCTACATAAATTGAATGTCAAATAAGGAATTTTTTATTAATAACATTGTTTTCTTTTTCTACAAAAAAATATTTATTTTATATAAATTAAACATGTACTTTTAAAATTCCATAATAGAAAAAATGAGTGAAACATAGTGTGATTTATTAAATTTTTTGAAATACAAATATATTTATAAAATTAGCAATCAGTTAAAACTCGCTTTTATTTTAAATAATTTTTATACAGTTCCAAATAAAACGTATTAACTTTCAGTAAAAATAAAAAATAAAATATTGTTAAAATTAAGAATATTTCGGATCGGAAAAGGTTTTTACATAAAAAAATTTATAACGACTCTATGGGTAACAACATTTAAATCCCTAAAGAATTGTTATTAATCGATTTGTCTAATGCTTTACGTACGTTAAAGGACTCATTCCCTTTTTTTAACACAATAGATTAGATTTATCGTAGAAAATTTCTATAAACATTCATTTTATGCAGCATTTAGTTTATTGGGGAAAAAGAGAAAGTTTTAAGAGAAAAAATACATAATTTTATTGATGAATTAATATATTATTATTTATGTATAAAAATTAACTGAATTCGTTTTATGATAAAAAACGCAAATACAAAATTTTGCATTTTTACAGTATTGAGTATTTTGGGAAAGGAAACTTCAATTTTGCACGTGGAAAATTAATTTTTTTTTTGTTTGAGGGCGTGGGACCTCCTGGGGGTTGGGTCTCAGGACTATAGCGCATCCTAACCCCATACCCACCTCCAGCCCTGACTCTACATTAACTAAATTGTCATAATTGTTTGAGGTAAAGGATTCATTGTAAGTTCTGCGTATTCTAATTACATTGAACTTCTTAAGTTTAGTAAACAATTTTTCAGATACAATGCTCCCTTTTTAAAAAACCATCGATTTTATGTGCAGGTATTATTTGCAATTCAATGCTAATTTTTTCTGCAAATTTTGCGAAAAAGAAGTACTTGTTACAGGCAATTTAAAACTGTCCTATTTTATAGAAAGTAATCTGTCTAATCCGTATTTTGAATCTTCTACACAAGAGATATTAAGGAGGCAGAAATGAAAATTCAAAAAGATCTAATCACAATAAATAAATAGGCACACGATAAAAATCTAAGAATTAATGTATCAAAAACTAAAGCAATGGTACTACGAATGAAAAGGGATAGACATGATGTATATTGTCCAAATTTAATAATGCACTCAAACGAATGTGTACATCAGTGGGAAGAAAGAAATGAATGCGAGAACATGAACAGCCGGAAGATAGAAGTGCTGACACAATATAAATATTCGGGGGTAATGGTGGACCAACACTTAAGGCGAGACATACGGAATACATTGCAAAGAAAATTAGGGCAACATTACCAACATGTGTACACTTTAAAACAATATGCAACAAATAAAACATTAAAAATGGTGTATCATGCGCTAGTGGAATCGAGAATCAGATATAGAATTCAGGCATGGGGAATAACTAGAAAAACATACGTGGGGAAAACAAGTAAACTGCAAATAAAATGTTTGAAATTAATATCAGATCATAAATACGAGACCGAGAGTGAAATAATACAAATAGAAGACGTACTAGGAATGTATTTATTCATAAAGATATGGGAATACGTAATGACAGGTAAGGAAATAGAATTGGAGGAAAGAAGAAAAATAGAATAGGGGCTGGGGGAAAACTGTCTGTACAAACTGCCGTTAGCTAAAACAAAGATGAGGTAGCAAACAGACAAATACGTTATAGCTGTTAAATAAAATTTCTAAAGAAATAATAAGAGGAGAAAAAAATTGGAGCGAAAAAAAAAGAAAATAAAGGAATGGTTACAGAAAGAGGGAAATATAGGAACAATAATAAGCATTAAATAAGAGAAGAGGGTACGGAAATAGCGATAAACAAAAGTGAAAAAAAGGGGAAGCAAAAGGGACGGAATAAAATAAATAAATAAAATAAAATAAAATAAATAATAGATTAGTTATAGTTAAGTTAGAAATAAGGAAAATGTAATAAAATGATTTGCGCGGTGATAAGATTGTATAGTATATAAGTAGTATAGTGTAGAAATATTTAGATGTAGGAAAACTCGTCAACACAAGCGTCTAGCTTGACAAGAACATGTGTAAATATTAATAAATGTATATATTTTCAAAAAAAAAAAAAAAAACAACTGACAAATATCTTTGTTACCTTTAATATTATTTTCTTCTTTTAATAAGGTTCTTTATCTACTAAATCATGAACCTCTTTCGTGAAATGCCCTGTGTGACTGTTTATGTTCTGAAACTATAATATTTTTATTCAAATAACTCGATTAACTAATTATCGCAGTGAATTATGCGATTTGTTCCTAAAGCCGTAATTTTAAATGCGGTTACATTATTTAAAACATCTGATTTTGTAAAGATCTCTTCAGTTAATATTTCGTTCATTTAATAATAAATTGTTCTTTAAACCTGCCTCCTTTTAAATTTATCGCTCGAAGGAAACAAGTATATATTTTTTTTTAGTTCTAATTTTCAAGCAAAGATTGTGAATTCTTGAATTTTAGCATCAAGAAACATTGAAGATGACTGAGATTTATCATCATTATTTCCTATAAAAAAATATATAGTTTTTATTAATTTGTTTTTATGAAAGATTTTAAAAATATCATTTTATTTACCCTTTTTAAAAGAAGTTTTTCAACATAAAATAACACATAAGAATATTATAGAATATACCCTGAAAAGGTATTACATTTGTAAACAGTAAAGAGATTAACTTTAAGGTAATTTGACTGCCACTCAGTGGCGTACCCGAAACACTTTTTCGGGGGGAGTTTTAAAAAATCAAAAAAATTGAGTGAAGAAACAAAAAATAATATTAAAAGGCAATTGTTACATTTTTTAAAATCTATTACCGCTTTTTATTAGAATACACTAATAACTAGGAATATGAAGGGTACAGGGAAAAATCTGGTAAATCGCAAAATTTCAAAACGGAGAAAAACAAATTTTTAATTACAAAACGTTATTTGTATAAAACTTCTTACAATTAATTTTAGTGCATAAAAATATAATGTTAAATGTAATGAATTGAAAAAAGTTTAAAAATTTATCATAATATGTATTCAAATCCACACTAAACTCGTATACCCACTTTTACACTCCCATTTGTACAGGGAAGAAACCCGGTAAATCATCTAAAACAAAGTTATAATGAACAGCTGATTATTTTTTAAAACTCTGATCAACAAATTAGCTGTAAATTCGCCACACATGGCGCATGTGTCAGTTCGCGGATAACCAAACGCAATATTAAAATCAGTATTAAAAATATTTCGGTAAGTTTCATAAAAAACAGTCACTGAGGGATGTATTTCTTTAAACGAAAGAAATATTTTTTTTATTGAGAGTTCTTCTGGTAAATATGTTTTTGAAGAATCATTTAAACTGTATTGGCTCTGACGCTCACGAAAACTCTTTATGCGACTTTTTCATAATAATTTCATTGATTCATTAAGCCTCCTGTGACAAGTACAATGTTTTTCATTTCGATCGATTGGTGGCCCGGTTCCACTCTGTTTTAAACTCGTTTGTAAATATTGAATTTTACTTTTAGACATTCCGTGAATTGAGCAAAACGTTTTGGCACAAACAGGAATATCTTGAGCGTCGTTGTTTTCACATCCGCTCACACGAACTCTATATGCGAGACTAGCGTCACATAAAATAACATTCTTTTCATCTTGCCGAGGTCTCCTTTGCTGAATAGGAAGTACAGTTATAAGATCGAACAAATAAGCATTTTGCTCATCATGCGACTTCAATTTATTAAAATTTCTTAGTATCCTTTCTCTTACCTCTTTTGACATATTATCAAAACATTTCAAACGTGAACAGTTACAATTAGTTTCCATTTCATGCGTACTTATTCTCAGCTTTTTATCTGCATCAGAGATACGTCCGGTTTTCGATTTTTTTTTCTAAATTGGAAGACATTTTGTGTTATTAATGAAACAAAAGCACGACAGCATACACACAAAACGAAAAGCCAAGATAAATTACACAAAAAGAAAAAAACAACAGATAACAAGCCGACTGATATGATGAAAAAGCGCAAATTATTCAACATTGATATACACTGGAATGATAAAATTTAACAGAGCATACTTTAATATTACTATATTGACATATTCCATAAATATCGCACCATCCATAATGAAAGTAAAATTGCACTGATTGTGCTGCCATCTTTCGTTGTGTGACAAAAATTAATTGACTTCTATGGTTATTTCCGTGTTTGGTTTGACTTAACCGTTTTTTTCCCTGTACACCAAAACTTCAACAGGGTATAACTATTGACTAATTGGGTTTTCTTGCAATTTAATACTCTGAAAGGAAGTCCCCGTTTACGTGAACCAAATGGTGACCATAACGCAATTTTGAAATAAAAACTGACTCACCCAGTATTTTCCCTGAACCCTTCGTATGACAAACTGCAAGAACTAACAAAATCTAAATTATGTCTAATTTTTGTTTTCTTTTCATTGTTTTCTTCTTTTCTTTTTTTTTTTTTTTTTTGCAATAAAAATCTACTTTAAATAAATTTGAACTGTGTACACCAACATCCAGAATCCGTAAATATTATTTCTATACACTCACATGCGAATTAAAAAGCTAATAGCCAGAAAAATTAAACACAAAAATCTTTCCAGTAGTCCGCCTGTGTGTCAAGTTTATTGCGTGAGCCAGAAAATGTGAATAGTCTCAGCGCGGAACATAAAAACCTTTATTTGTTTGTTATTTACTACAAGAAATGAAAAAAAATATTTCGCATTGACCTATCTTTATCCTCCCTATAAAGCGATTAAAAAAAATAAAACCAATAAACAACGCGGTTATTTAATAAATAAAAAAAAATTGAACATGAATGATAGAGGCAAAGTATTTCGCTTATACCCCAGTATACGTGTATCACTTTTAAAAAAAAATTCCTTCATAATGTAAGTATAATAAATAAAATTCCGCCCCTCAAACTATACAGCTCTGAGCAGTTGCTCATTTTTCTGTGCCTTTGGGCGGGTCCTGATATGAAATCTTAACAAAAACACAAAATAAAATCCTGAATATTGCTAACTAAACCGAAAAAGAATTGTCAGAGTAAATATCAAAGACCAATGTGTCCACTTACAGAGTGATATAATTAGTTACATATTAGCAATTTCAATTAATGAAAATAGAAATATCGAAAAAATCGTCATATATCCTATGGCACCTGTCCTAATGAATATATGCTCATTGGGAATCGATAATCATTTCCGCCGGATTTTAGAAAAAAAATTGAGAAATAGAAATTTCAAGGAAGCAGTAGTAATTTTTTAAACTGTACACCGATAATGGTGATAATATGATGAAATAGCATTATTTTTAAACAGTAAAAAGGTGTTTTCTAACTTTGATCAATGTTACCAATATGGAATTCAAAGTAGGAGGATTAATTTCAATCAGTGATAATTATACGAATCAAAATTACGAAGCAGATAATATAAAAGTTGCATACCACGTATGAAATATTGAATAACAGTCAATATTATAATGAAATATTCTAGCCGATCCTGTACTATCCCTTAAATTCGCCGCTACTTATTATTATATTTGTACTGATTGCTTACTAAATTTCAAAAAAAAAAATGATGATACCATTGATTATAATTAACCTTAATTAACTTGATAGTTTTATGTTATTTTATGTGCGCGAGATGATCGGCAATTTAAAAAAAGGTGTATATAAATTTTTTCAATTTATGTTCAGCGATAGTTTCATATGTTTAATATCACTGCATAATATTTATCGGATTATGTTTAAAGCAGTATTAGATCGAGGAAAGCGGAATAATGGAATTTATGTTTTATTTCGTATGAGAATTTTAAAATAAATATTTAATATCTCATGAAGTTTATTTTAATTTTTCGCATTATAAAATGAGAGCGCTATCTTATTGTTATTTAAATTTTGAAAAATTTGGTAGTGCTTTAGATATTTCGATATGTTTCATTCGAATAAAGACGTGTAATAAAATACGGTTGAAAAATTGAACAAATAAAATATATTTAAATTATAAAAATGTAAACAGAATTCGGTACGATAAATTGATATATTTGATTAGGAGAATTATAGCCGGCCAACGATCATACTACGCTGAATACACCGGTTCTCGTCCGATCACCGAAGTTAAGCAGCATCGGGCCAGGTTAGTACTTGGATGGGTGACCGCCTGGGAAAACCTGGTGTTGTTTGTTGGCCTTCTTCTTTTTTTTCTTCTATCTTCGCATCTTTTTTTCGTTTTTCTACTTTTGTTTCTTCTATTTTTTGACTCGTTTGAAATTATTTTTAATCACAACTTTCTTACAAAGAGTTCTGTAACAATTCCTATTTTTTATTTATTATCGTTAATGTTAAATTATGTTTGCATAAATTAATATTGTTAATAACGCAGTCTGCATTCTAAAACTAAAATAAATTATCCGCTGTTTCATTTTTTAAAGTTCTCTGTGTTTAATCATGACAAGAACTACTCATATATATATACATATATATATTAACGCGTCCGGGGGGTACTATGTATCTCCCTGGGATCCGGAGCTCCAACCGGAACCAGGCTCGTCCACAGGCGGTGGATAATGGAACGGCCTGTAGATTTCTGCATTGGACCGGTCTCTCACATACACTGCAAACATAGATCATAGTGGAGAACTCATAGTGAGATTAGATGATAATATATATTAAAGTTGTCAGAATTTATTATTCTCATTATGACACATTTTAAATAGAGATTAAAAGTTACAAAATAATTAGTTATAGTATTTCCAATGGAAATTTGTAGTACATTAATATTCGAGTTAATCTTTAGTTTAACAGTATTTTATGCGCTAAATTGATATGATTATAATCTGTCCATAGTTCGTGAAGAGAAACAACAAACTTTCCAATTACTAGGGAAGAGTGAATAACTTTCAAAAGCATTCGATGAAATAGGCCATAAAAAGTGAAACAAACTTGATGTTGATTTGTAATTTACGTAATTTTTAATCTCTTAATATCATTAATAGTGCTTTATTTGTAATATTTTTGAAAATGAACAAAGTAAACTGTTTAAGCGAATCGTTTTAAATAAAATAAATTGTACGATTTTAATTTTCCGTCTTCATCTCTTTACCAGGCATAATTGAAGCAACATTTCTTAAATGTTATGCATATTGCTATAATTTGGAGACATACACACAAAAATATATAGACATCTTTGAAACCATCTCTGATACGAAATGTCAGTTTAAGTGGTTTAGTGAAGTCAAATCCCAAGTACTACAGAAGGAATGATTGATACAAAAGCAACTAAAAGTTAAACACTTTTTCGCACATATCATATAATGTTTAATTCAAAAATTTAATTATGTTTGGGAGGATGGTGCTAATATCAACTTGAAGAAAGATACAGATTGCAACAAGAAGAATTCGTAATATAGTAAGTCGCATGGAAATAGTACTGTGCAATTACTCTATTTTACAAACATACAATAAAAGTTCAAACATATCAAACTATAATCTCCATTTTTATTATAGTATCTCATAATAAGATTAGAAAACTGCTCTAAAAATTTTGATGAAATTCACAAATCTAGAAGCTCTAAGGTCTAGAAATCAATTGATCTAAGAAATAGAAATAAACATTGTTTGGTTAATGATTGAAGTTGTATTTAATTCTGCTGCTATGGTATAGTTGGAAAAGTAGCGATGTTTCATTTAGTTACAACCTAATATGAATCCAACTGCTCTTGAAAATGCAGGTAAATTTCACTTGTGTTGAGTTAGTGTCGATAGTTGACAAGCCTTTCCCTCCCAAAAAGAAATAAAATTCTATTTAGAGTTCAATAAAAAATAAACGAAGAATCTGATAAACGAAAAACTAAAATTTCATGATAAAACAAAATTGATTCACAATTTGTATAGTGATTTTAAGTATTATATAAATTAAAATACAATTTCAAAATCAAAATAAAAGTATTATATACCTCCTAACTTATGTATTGTAGGAATATTGTTTTACTTTTAAATGTTAATAAAACTCTTGAATACATTGATTGATCTGCAATTTAGAAATAAATCTTGGCGATGTTCGGTCACTGTCACTATTTATTTACGATGCAGTTAGTAACATTAATTACAAGCCCTTATCACTCTGATATCGACTGCTGTGTTGATAACATATAAAAAATAATTTGCTTGGCTTATTTATTTAATTTTTAAGTCACAAAAGAAATAAAGACATATTTATGCATATATCCAAAGATTTTTAATCGTTGTTTTACAGTCAAATTTTAAACACAATATCACTCGCTGAAAACAGCATACTCTTTACAACTGTTTGTTATAGTTTTAGAACTCAGATTTTTGTTTGCCATTATCTTTAAAATTTTTTTAAATATACAATTGTTAACTATAAAAAATTGTTATTCATGCAAATAGAGTTTTTTTTTTTTCAAAATTAGACACAATATCGATGCATTCAGCGCTATTGCCACTGAAGAACTGTTTGCCATCATTTTTCCTGTTTTACAGTAATCAATAAAAAACTGTCCCAATAACTTTAATCTATGTAGCTAATAAAACCTTTTTCGTATACATTTGTAATTTTTGATTCTCCGTCTACGCTCTAAGTCACAGGATCGCTAATTTAGTGCTCAACTACACAAAAAAGACTCTTTAAAGTTTAGAATATTCCATGTAGCCGATACAAAATTTTACCGAGCTCTCCGCCCATTTCCAGAGCATAATTAATCTGCTTAAATTTGAATAATAACAAAAATGAATTATCTAAACTCAAGATTAACTCGAACATTAGTGTACTACTGATTTCGATTAGAAATATTGTAACCAATTATTTTGTAATTTTTGATCTCCATATAAAATGTATCATAATGAGAGAATAAAAATTGTCACAACTTTAATAAATATATATATATATCTGAGTAGTTCTTGTCGTGATTAAACACAGAGAACTTTAAAAAATGAAACAGCGGATAATTTATTTTAGTTTTAGAATGCGGACTGCGTTATTAACAATATTAATTTATGCAAACATAATTTAACATTAACAATAATAAATAAAAAATAGGAATTGTTACAGAACTCTTTGTAAGAAAGTTGTGATTAAAAATAATTTCAAACGAGTCAAAAAATAGAAGAAACAAAAGTAGAAAAACGAAAAAAAGATGCGAAGATAGAAGAAAAAAAAGAAGAAGGCCAACAACACCAGGTTTTCCCAGGCGGTCACCCATCCAAGTACTAACCTGGCCCGATGCTGCTTAACTTCGGTGATCGGACGAGAACCGGTGTATTCAGCGTAGTATGATCGTTGGCCGGCTATAATTCTCCTAATCAAATATATCAATTTATCGTACCGAATTCTGTTTACATTTTTATAATTTAAATATATTTTATTTGTTCAATTTTTCAACCGTATTTTATTACACGTCTTTATTCGAATGAAACATATCGAAATATCTAAAGCACTACCAAATTTTTCAAAATTTAAATAACAATAAGATAGCGCTCTCATTTTATAATGCGAAAAATTAAAATAAACTTCATGAGATATTAAATATTTATTTTAAAATTCTCATACGAAATAAAACATAAATTCCATTATTCCGCTTTCCTCGATCTAATACTGCTTTAAACATAATCCGATAAATATTATGCAGTGATATTAAACATATGAAACTATCGCTGAACATAAATTGAAAAAATTTATATACACCTTTTTTTAAATTGCCGATCATCTCGCGCACATAAAATAACATAAAACTATCAAGTTAATTAAGGTTAATTATAATCAATGGTATCATCATTTTTTTTTTTGAAATTTAATAAGCAATCAGTACAAATATAATAATAAGTAGCGGCGAATTTAAGGGATAGTACAGGTTTTTACTGAGATTTCTGTTGGGAACCTAAAACAGCAGTATATGAAGAATTTTTTCATTTATTATTTATTGGTTTGACGTCTTTGTTTGCGTTCAAAATTTAGAGTAAAAGTTCGATGTGTTACAATCACTAATTAGCTACACTTTAACATAAATATTCATCGGTCAGGTATAGTGTTTGTTGTGTTTGTAATAACAGTTCGATGATTATTAATGATGTATTATTCCATAACTACATTTATAAACATGTAAAAAGTACTATTAATTATATATCGGAACATTTAAGAGCCGGCATGACATTACGTAATATCTAACCTACAAATGTATGTAAACAAATCATAGCATATATGCCAAATTGAATCAGTGTGACCTTAAAGGCGCGGACACATTGCTATCACGTCACGTGATAGTACATGTTTACAAAAAATCTGGAACGTTGTTTTAATGCTGTGTATTACCGCCATTTTTGTTCTGTTATTACCGACTTTTTCATTAACTTTGCGATACTAGTTTTGTTTGGTGTTTTTTTTTTAAATTATAATTATGACAGATACAAGTAGTTCCTCAGGTTGGGAAGAAGAAATGGTTACAGGTATTTTGGCAGTGACTGAAACAGTAAAAAAGAGGAAATGGGTGCATGACATTAATTGGAAAAGAGAAAAATTTGGGGAATTCCACCGGTTAATTCCACAATTGCGGAAGGACCCGGAACGGTTTAAAATGTATTTCCGAATGGAAATGCACCAATTTGATAGTCTTCATAATAAAATAAAAAACAAATTAAAAAAACAGAATACTCAATTTTGCAGAGTTATATCTACTGAAGAAAGGCTAGCCGCCTGTTTAAGGTTTTTGATACTTTATGTTCATTATTATTTATATTTTTATTCTGGGATTATTATGAATATGGAGAAAATTGAAATAGGGGCTTATTGCCTGAAAGTTGGAATAAAAACAAAAATATACAGAATTTGAAATGTTAAAATGTGAAGGGACAAAAAATTTAAAACCAAGGTTTTTCAGCATGAAGCAATCTACATTGATTCATTTCTGAAATATAGTTACTTTTCTATGTAACTTTATTACATTTTTACAATCATGATGTTCTAAAAGAAAACTTATTTTCTAAAAAAAAAAAAAGCACGTCATTTTTATCATACACTTAAGAATTTTTCTATTTTATCATATGTCTAAATTAAAAAACGGACCTGTTTACTTAAACAATTTTCAATTTGAGCGTTCTCAAACAAATTATGTAGTTAACAGATAATTTATGTAATTTTTGTGATTTAACCGTGAATTAATCAGATCATCACTTTCTATTTTTCAAATATAGTAAAAGAAATATCATGTTCTTCATATTTCCAATTTTTTTTTTTTCTTTTTTTTTTGACAACCATTCCAGTTATTGCGTTATTGAAACATTTTCTTAGTCTATCCCATCATTCCTTAGCTTCGTGAGTTGTAAATTGTATATAAAATATAATTTATTTTTTCTGTTCTTCATTATTCTTATTAATATTTGAAATGTTAATAAAACAAAATTATTACAATAAGAATGATTAGATAAATATGATTTTTGTATTATTTCAGATTTTTAGCAACAGGAAATTCTTTCCGGAGTATTGGATTCAGTTATAGATTAGGATTCAGTACTGTTAGTAAAATTATAAAAGAAACTTGTGATGTTATATGGAGTACATTGAGAGAGGTTGCAATGCCACCCCCCACAGAGGAAACATGGAAGAACAATGCCGAGCAGTTTAAAAATATATGGAATTTTCCCAACTGTATAGCTGCCATTGATGGGAAACATATAAATCTTCAGAGCCCCAATAATGCCGCATCGACATTTTTTAATTATAAAGGAAGTCATTCTATTGTACTTCTGGCATTAGTTGATGCCAATTACAAATTTGTTTCTGTCGGTCTCGGCTCTTTCGGTAGAAACAGTGATAGTGGAATTTTTTTCAAATCTCAGATGGGCAAAAAATTTCAAAATAACGAATTTAATTTACCATCACCAACGCCACTAATAGAAAATGGCGAGCCACAGCCATACTTTTTAGAAGGAGATGAAGCATTTTCGTTAACCAATTATCTTCTTCGGCCATATTCCAAAAATAAATTACATGATGAGGATAATAAAATATTTAATTACAGATTGTCCAGCGCCAGGCGTGTAGTAGAAAATGCATTTGGAATATTGGTTGCACGCTGGCGATGTTTTAGGAATCGGCTAGAATTGCAGCCAGAATTTGTAGACAAAATTGTCCTTGCGGCATGTTGTTTACACAACATATTACGTACAGACAATATGTTTGAACTAAATAATGAGTCGATTCCTCCTGAATCGGGTTTATCGTGTGTAAATGCAATTAGAAGAAATAGTTCTCGTACAGCTTTTCAGATTCGAGAAAACTTTAAGGACTATTTTACTTCTGATGCTGGTAGTGTAACCTGGCAACTAGATGCTGTTCAAATAGGTCACTTACAAAAGTAGTTTTTTTTTTTTTTTTAATTTTTAACGTATGTAAATAAAATATGTGTATATTAAGTAATATTAAAATGTAAAAGGGTCAAAATCACCAAGGTGGCAAATTCCAAATTCATTTTTATGATGAATATACCTAGAAGCTATAACTTTGATGATTAGCTTAAATGATCACTAAACTTGTGTTTAAACGATATCTACGATGGCAAAGTATAGCATTAATTACTTTTTATGTAATTTTGTTTTCAAAATGAGCTGTCGCCGAACATTTCTGGGAACGATTTTGTAAGGATTATAATAATATTAGAATATAAATGATGTCTTTATTTTTTAGCCTTTACAATAGCGGAAGCATGTAGTTAATCATAAAAAATTAAAAAGCTCCATGGTAAAATTATACAAAATCGTTTAGAAGTAAAATATCACCACGACTGAAGCTAAAATGCAATTTCTTTGTACTAAATTATCTAAATTAGACAATATCGCCGACTTACATATATATTAATTAGCTGTAGGTATGTGAAGTCTGACTTTTTTTAATACCACTCCTAAATATCAAAAATAATAGTGTATTATATGTGATTTAAGAGATGTTCCCAGAAATGATGATGTGTTCATAGAATGATTTAGGAGTTCCCTGAATGATATATATATATATATAAAATTTAGGTTTATGAGTTCAATAAGCGAAAATGTTTATGTTATACTTATTTATTTATTAGACATTTATTTTTAATAATAATGTGATTAGCTTAAATCACTTCTGAACAGTATTTTTACTGAACAATGGACACAGCCAAGTATGATTATTAATCATATTAAACTTCTTTATATTGATGGTAATAATTAAACCATCCAAACATGTATAAAATAATAAAGCTCTATAACTTTATATTAAACTTTTAACAAAAATAAGCTTAGCAAATTAATTAAACAAAAGAATATTAACAAAAAGAAACAAAAGTTAAAATTTTTTGTAAATATCAATATCAGTATCAAAGTAATAATACTCTCGGTCATTTTCTTTTTCCAGCAATAACGTTGGATGAAACTGCAACCTTCTAATTGTTATCTTGAATGTCTTATTTTCGCCTTTTACAGTTTTTTCTTCAATAACAGACTTCCATTAAGAAAAGGTCACAGAATCTGTATTATCAGTTGACTGAATATTAAGCGTTGGATTTTTACATTTATTGCACATACTATTCACGGAGTCATAAGAAGTTCTATCACAACTATAATCTTCGATAGTTTTCTCTAAAGTTCCGTGATTAATCTGATGTAACTTTTTTAATTGATTGACTTTAAGTGAAATAGAAGTATATATGTATAAACAAGTACGGTAAATGTATACATAACTGCTACTGTAACTTAATTATGCCACTGAAATTTACTGTAACAAAATATTACTGTCTGCATTATCAACGATCAAAATACTTTTTATTCAGTACACTGTACACTTATTTCGCAAATTCACTATTTGGTTATCATCACACTGTTCTTATAATTAGTAGTGAGTTTAAAAATCTTATATTTTTATAACGTAAATAATCGCGGAAAAATACAATGAAATGATAAGATACAGAAATATCATTGACACATCAAAAATACAACGTTCTGATTGGGCGCGCTTTTCGGTAATTAATTCGCTCGTCAACAATAATAAAATGTCATCTCACGCCGGAAAAATATGTAGTAGCTCCAGATCCGGCAAAAACGTGTAATCACGGCACTATAAAAACTAACGCGAAGTACATGATGTGACTTCAGTGTGAACACGACAAGTCACAACACATTACAACTCCATGTAAAATTCGAGCACTACGTTTTTCATTATCATGTGTAAGCGCACACGACTTGACAACAGCCTAATCACGTGATATGTTCTTTGTTTACTTCTTACATCGCGCATCGTTTAGCAATGGTAGAATTGAACACGGATTAGTGAAATAAAGATACACCACTGAGTAATAACACAGTCTAATGATACTGAAATATTGATAGAATGTGAGTGTGAACACCATTATCACGCGTATGAGTTTATTATTTCCTCCAAGAAACAAACTCACGTGACGTGATAGCAATGTGTCCGTACCTTAACAGTCACCCCCCTGTAATGAATAAGGTGTACACTTAACAAAGACTCAACAATTGAATGAAAATAAAGAGATAATAAAAAATACAAATTATAAATTTAACCGCTGTACTGGTTTCCTTGGTCTTGATGATCAGTGGAGAATCGTTTGTTGCTGTTGTGCTGGTACTATTGGAGAGCTTACCAAATCTGCCGATTGGTGTGCGGGTTGTATAGCTACAGGATCACTGTGTGCCTGCTGAGGTGTACTGATATTATTAAATCTAACTGATGGTAGTGTAAATTGAACTGTTTTTTCTGTACGTTTTGTTGGAACTGGATCACTTACAACAGGAGCACATTCAGTTGGTCGCAACTGATTTACATGACGTTTAATAATGTACTTTTATTGTCAAGTCGTATATGGTAGTGTAGACGACCTAATTTTTCAATTACAGTCCCTACACACCATTTCTCTGACCCAAAGTAATTTCGTGATAGTACTGTTGTGCCCACTCTGAACTGTGGCACCGTTGTCTTTACTACTGTTGACTTCAACTTAGGACGATCCACCGGTTTTAATAAATGCAATCGCGTACGTAGCTGTCGTCCATTAATGTAACTCTGCTGGCGACTTCCCATTTGCAAGAGGAGTCACTCGATATTGGAATAATATCTGCTGCACTTTTTCTTCTATATTAGATAGGGTTCCTGCAAGCAATGCCTTAAGTTTCTTCTTAACAATCTGTACAGCTCGTTCAACTTGGCCATTGGTCGCTGGGTGGTATGGTGCTGCTGTACGATGCGAAATTCCAAGCGATGTACAAAATTCTTCAATTCACCTGAGCGAAAATAAGTTGCGTTATCTGTTACCAAGATGTGTGGAAGTCCTTGATTTGTGAAAATATGTTTTAAAACCTTAATTGTTGCCGTGAATGTTGGTGCAGATTCAAATACTTCAATATCCATCCATTTGGAGAATGCATCTATTATAATAAAAATATGCTTGCCATTAATAGGTCCAGCAAAATCTGCATGTATGCGCTACCATGCTGCTGTAGGTGTTTCCCACGGATGCAATGGTGCTTTTGAAGGCTGGTTTTGTACAGTTGCACAGGCAGGACATGATTTCACCATTGATTCCTATGTCTTTATTCATGTTTTGCCAGTAACAAATTGAGCGTGCCGATGCTTTCATCTTAACAATACTACAGTGGGTACTATGCAGTTCCTGAAGTACATATTTCTGTAACGACTCAGGAATGAGGACACGATTACCTCGCATAATGATACCATTATGTAAAGAGTATTCAGCATTTCTTGTTTTGGATGATTGTAATTCTGCATACAGTTTACTGAGCATTTCATCTTTGGCCGTTTCCCTTTGAAGTTCTTTATATGTTACTGTTTTCTTCTGTATTGTACTCAAAAAACGAACAGTGAGTTCATTGAGACTGTATGGTTCATCTACTGCATCAGGATTTTGTACTTGAAGTGGTGCTCGCGATAAATAATCTGCTGCTTGATGTTCTCTCCCTGCTCGATGTTGAATTGTGTACTGTAACTGCCTTAAAAACAGTGCATATCTGGTCAAGCGAACTGCTGAAATTTCTGGTAAAGCTTTGCATGGATTAAAAATTGACTGTAACGGGCCGATTATCTGTTATTAGTGTAAACTGTCTTCCAAATAAATATTGGTAAAACTTCTTTGCAGGCCAGTAGATTGCAGTGGCTTCTTTGTCTAAATGACTGTAATTTTGCTCTGCTTTGGTTAGCGCCCTCGAAATAAAATCAATTGGCTTTAAATCTTCATTTATTTTATGTGATAAAATAGCACCTAGGCCATAAGGGCTAGCATCTGTTTCAAGCACCGATGGTAATGAAGGTGAGTATGTCACCAGGACTTGGTCACTTGCTATTGCTTCTTTCACTACTTTAAATGCTTGCTTGCACTGTGGTGTCCAGAGAAACTTTACGTCTTTTTGCAACAATCTGTAGAGGGGATGTAAGATGGATGCTGCATTTTGAATAAATTTTGTGTAATACATTGCTAATCTCAAAAATGATCGCAATTCGTCTATGTTTTGAGGTTCAGAAGCACTAACTATGGCTTGAACCTTCTCCTTATCTTTTTCAAGGCCTTTCTCTGAAATGGTATGGCCCAGATACCGAACACGCCGGGCAAAAAATTTACATTTGTCTTTGTTTAAATGAATATCAAATTGTCGGAGACGTTGTAGACAAACAGTGCGATTATTATGGCACTCTTGTTTAGTTTTTCCATGTATCAAAATATCATCGAAATAAGCAATACACCCCTGGACTCCATTTAAAATTGGTGCCATTACTGAATGGAAAATACTTGGTGCTGTGGCCAGTCCAAAGAAAAGACGTGTTGTCAAATAAGTGCCTTTATGTGTACCAAGTGCCGCAATTTTGGAACTTTCTTCATCTAAAGCTATATGAAGATATGCTTTATAGATATCTGGTAAGCAAAAATATGTACTGCCATGTACTTTCTGAAATAGTTCCTCCACTCGTGGAATTGGATAATGTGCTGGTTCCAGTTAGCTGTTAACTGTAATTTTGTAATCAGCACAAATTCGAATTAATCCATTGACTTTTGGTACAATTACAATAGGAGTTCCCCACTGACAGTAGTCGGTTTTTTTAATAAATCCCTGTTTTTCCAATAATTCAAGTTCTGCTTCTACTTGCGGGAGTAAAGCGTATGGCACTGGTCGTGGGGGACGATACACTGGTGATGCATCTTCTTTTAACTTTAACACGCATGTAACATCTGGAATTTTCCCTACACGCATTTCGAAAACATCAGCGAACTTTTTCTATATTGGCTCACTAATATCAGTATGTTGAATTACGAATTCATGATCATCGTCATTTGATTTAGGTAATTTTATAATTTCAAGTTTATGAATCCAAATACGGCCTAAAATAGGCGAAAAATTTTCCGACACAATGAACAGTATTTCATGTGGTGTTTTATTTCGGTATGTCACAGGTATTGATACATATCCTTCAGGAATAATTATTAATTGTTTATTATATGCAATTTGGGGACACTTTTTAATTTCAACGTTACATTTTAATTGATCAAAATCCGTACGCGATAATATTGTTGCAGGACTACCTGTATCCAGTTCAAACCTTTGTACTTTATTACTTAATTTAACATCAACAAAAATTTTACGCGCGAACCGATTATTTTGATTTAAAGATAGTTCATTCATTTTTATTTGGCCTGCTTTTACTGCAAGCGTGTTTATCGCGAAATTTTCATCAGCACTGTCATCATAATAAACTACTTTAATGTCTTTTTTATTTTTAGATGAAATACACACACTTTTGCGATATGTCCATTTTTACCACAACTTGTACATTTTAAATTATTATGTATACGACACTGACGCGCAGTATGATTAGGCTTACCGCAAGCTAAACATACATCTTCTAAGCCTAATTTCGAAAGTTTTTCTCGATCATACGGTCGGTTTTTCGATGGAAAACGATTAACATTAAAATTACGATCGCGACTGTTATTCTCGTTTCTGTACGGCGTTTGCGATCTATTTCTAGAATAGGAGCGAGAACGTCCTCTAACGTTTAAATTAGTCATTCCAGTTTTACTAACTTTGTTAACAGACGCTTGAACGCTAGGAGGCTTTTCACCATTGTACTCTTCGAGGTTTTGCTTATGCGCTGCTTCCAGTGCTAGCGCCGCTTCTAACGTTTTATCTAAAGTCGCATCAGGTTGCATGAGCAAAATTTTTTCTCGTATGTGATTATTACGAACGCCTCGAATAAATTGCGCTTGGAAAATTGAATCGATTTGACATTTGCAATTGACGTTCGGACAAACCCAGTTACATTTTTGTGCTGTTACTTTTAAAGCCGAAATGTACGATGTTAACGATTCGGTCTTGTACTCGCGATAAAAATTTGTGACGCTCTGCATGCACGTACGTTATCGGATCGAAACGTTTTTCAAGAATGTTAACAAGTTCATCATATGGTTTTTCAGAAGGCTTTTGCGGAGCCGTTAAAGCAGATAATTGTTTAAATTGTGTTCGTTTTAAACAACCTAATAAGACGACACTAGGTTTGCTTTTTTCCGTTTCTGCATTTGTACTGCTACTAGCATCTTTATTTAATCCAATGCCACACATCGATAAAAAATGTTCTAAGTGCTCTTTATAGGAGGAAAAATCTTCCTCTTCAGGATCGAACGGTTCTAAAGTAATATTGTGACTTACCACTGTCGGTGGTAATATTTGTGATGGTGTAGGCACGGCATCCGCTTCTGTATTAGACGATGGTAAGCGTTGTAGTATATTTTGAATGGCTTCACTCTGCGTACGTAGAGATGCCATCAGCTGCATTAACACTTCTTCTCCAGTACTATTTTTGGCTGATCACTTGTACGAACGAAACGAACGAATGTAACGAACTAATTTTAGACGATAACGAAAAATAGAGTTGTTGGAAAAATTTTCTTTATACACTATTTGCATTATAATAAATGTAACAACTTACTGAATTAAACAAAAAAACAAAATACGGTTACCGCGTATTTCCATTGTATAATATTTAGATGTAATATTAATTTAAGTCAGTTTATCCTCGTCGCCAAATAACTGTTGTGTTTGTAATAACGGTTCGATGATTATTAATGATGTATTATTCCATAACTACATTTATAAACATGTAAAAAGTACTATTAATTATATATCGGAACATTTAAGAGCCGGCATGACATTACGTAATATCTAACCTACAAATATATGTAAACAAATCATAGCATATATGCCAAATTGAATCAGTGTGACCTTAACAGTGTTTATAATTATATAATAGTTATTTTAGAAATATCTTACAGTAACTCGTTATCATAAATTGTTTCGTGTTTAATCATGAAGTTTTGGATCTTCAAAAACTTTTTTGCTTTACAAAATATGGAAAATTTGTGCGATAAATGTTGCCAACAATTGCCCGCTGATGGCGAATATCTGTCTTGCGCCGTATATACAAAAGATTGGCATTTATGTTGCGGCGCTGTTGCACCGCGCACCTGGGCAAGAATGAGCAAAAACAAAAGAGAAAACTGAACATGCGCGACATGTAAAAATAACAATAAAGAATACATTAAAGAAATTTTAAAAGAAGAATTGCAACCGATGTATGAGAGGATCGATTTACTTGTAGGAAAACTAGAAAATATGGAAAAGATGTATCATGCGTCACAAACACAGTTACCAGAGGCCATGAATTTATTGCAGACTATGAAAAAGGAGAACGAAGAGTTAAACAAAATAAATAATGATTTGCATTACTGGGTTGATCAGCTCGATCAACAAACGTGAAAAATTAATGTAATAATCACAAACGTACCGACCAGTCCGCAGGAGGATTTAAACAAAATCCTACTTAAAATTTGGAGAAGCTACTGCATGCAATTTGTCGGAAAGTGATATAGACATCTCAGATGCTTAATGCTACTTGGTTCAGATCTGGGACAGTCAAATCTTCAGCTAACCGGTTCAAATTACTATTCAGTTCTTCCGCGACGATTTTAGTTTGGACATGTCAGTAGTCTGTAAATACAGGAACTGGAAGGTCCGCTAATCCGAACCCCAATTCCTGCCCAGGAGTCGAAAATTCATCCCAGACCGGTAATCCGAACACGAAACTCACCCCAATTCATGTCCAGGTGGTCAAAATTCACCCAAGTTTCCCCCGATTCCCCCGAGTTTCCCCTGGACGGTTCCCGCTCGTTTCTGATAAACCGATCGTCCAAACAGTGTCCCGAGGTCAATAAACTGTCCAAAGTGTTATTCGGGGGCGCAAGTAACCCCAATTAGTGTCCAGGTGCTGAAAGTTCCCCCAAGTTCCCCAAATTTCTCTGAAATTCCTCCGTAAGCGTTCCACTCGTTTCCGATAAACTGAACCGATTATTAATTAACATAAGTATATTAATTAATGTCCGAAAGTAACCCAAGTCTCCACTGACCCCGCCAGTCCTGCTATGGTACTGCAATTTTTTTTCAAAATTCAGGGCCTAAGTATGAAAATTCCAAAATTTAACCCCAATATATTATTTAAAGCGTAAATCTAACCCAACACCTCCGTTACACCTCTCACACGTATATTTCGTTCTCGCGCACGCTCCGGTCGCCGTCGCGAAAGCGCACGCGCAGATCCCCCGCATATTCCGATGTCCACAGCGATATCCCGCGCACACACGCGCTCCGTTCCCGATACCGCGATTGTTTTAATATATTTCAAAGTCTAAATTTTAATTTTCCCGATTCCCCGATCTTACTGCCATATGCCAAGACGCACGTCCCGATCCCGCGCATATATCCAATATAACGTTCTCCGCCGCAAAAGCGCACACGCCGATCCCACGCATATTCCGATGTCCACAGCGATATCCCGCGCACACACGCGCTCCGTTCCCGATACCGCGATTATTTCTTTAATATTTCAAAGCCTAAGTATACATAATATAAAATTAGCCGAAGTATATTTTTTATTTTCCTGATTTCCCGATCTTACTGCCATATGCTAAAGCGCTCGTCCCGATCTCGCGCATATATCTAACAAAGCGTTATTTTCCGCGAAAGCGCACGTACCGATCCCGCGCATATATCTAACATAACGTTCTCCGCCGCGAAAGCGCACACGCCGATCCCCCGCACATCTCGTCCGTTTACGCTGCTCCAATTTTTTTTTTAATTATTATTTTTTTCACATAATAACCCAATCCCTTCTCTGTTGTCTAAACCTAACCGGTTATCCAAAACATTTACAAATTAACAAATCAATTATTTCTATAGTCTAAAATAGCCTTAGTCTCCTTTATCCCTTCCACCCTCTTTTCCGATCGATTCCGTTATTTTAATATCGACTATATCGCATTCTATTTACTTTTACTACGACCATTAAAACCCCGATCGATGCTCCCGACGCCTCCGTCATTTCATATTGAGAGGTAATTATTTTTTTATGTGACCGCTATGAATGCACACCGTCCATTCCCGCACACCCATCTGCTGTCGTTAGTTCCCATACCGTTCATAATAACTTTTATTCAACTCCAAGTATTATGGAATTATTACAATTATATATTTTCTTCACTTCCGATCATTTCTTCTGACCGTTCATAATATTTTTATTTTCCTCCGGTTCTAAAAATAAATCCTACAATGTCTTCAACGCGATGAATGCGCACACATCTGCCATCGTTAGTTCCCATACCGTTCATAATAACTTTTTTCAACTCCAAGTATTATGGAATTATTCTAACTATATTTTTTTTTTCGCTTCTGATCGTTTCTCCCGAACGTTCATAATTTTTTTCCAGACATATGTATTCAAAAATGAAATCGAGTATAATTTTATTTAACACGGTTTCATAATTTCCCTCTCCTTCCCCTATTCGTCCTACACAAATTACAATTCTTTCATAATATATGTTCTAGACCCAGTCAAACAATCAACTCTCGCAGAAGTGTAGACGTTGCATGCAACACCCATTTTACTATCAATTATTGTATATTATTGTTAGATTATTTTTCCAAAAAGTCTTTTGAAATTTTTTACCATTCGTACATATTTTTTTTTATTTTATTTGCACGACATCCATTTTCATGCATACACGTTTCCCTAGCAATTATAATATGTTTTATTTATTTTTCAACTCCTTCCAAACTTACATACACGCCATATTGTCACACTCACAGATAGGTTCCTTATTAATCGTGAACATTTTTTTTTTTTTTTGTATTATCCGCGGGAGCATATCACATCAGACCCACACATATACCACACACAGTCATTATATTTAATTTTTAATTATCGATCTTTAATTATTTTTACTGGTATTATTTTTCCAACACATACACCCCGTCATACATACTTTGTAAAATCTTTTAACATTTTGATAGAGAAAATCTCAGGGCACTAAATAATTTTTATCAACATCGTAACTAAGTTTAATATTATACACATCTCAGTATAATTATTAAACGAAGGAACTATTATTTTCATTGACGATATTGTTGCTACAAACATTAATCGTCCTTTTCCAGGTATAGTCAACCTCTTCATGTATTCGTCTCGTCGTTCTATCAACCTTTGACCGCTCAATACTCCCCCGCTATTTACCGTTATTCGCTAGAAGAATATTTTTTTAGACTCGTTCAAATACACACATGCACATAAAAAAATCGACATCAACGTCATCGAACACTGATCTCGAAATTTCCAAGAAATTCAATCGCTGCTCTACAGTCTAAAATGTCTCCGCCCGCCTCACCGTTCGTTCGTAACATTATTGAAGCGCCTGTCATGTACCGTTATTTACGACCTTTTACAACATACAAATCCACGACATGTATACACCTTTTCTAGAAAGCATGGTGAAAATGGACAATCTCTCCCGATGAAAACCAGTTTGAATGATGTATCGTTATTTCATTCATTTTGCAGAAGGTTAATTTAAGGCGTCCATGCACCTTTTCTACTAATAAATAAGCAAATGTAACCTTTAAACCTTTCTACCTTTTTGCAATCAATTTACTGATTGTACATACTTTTTATATTTTTTTCCACATACTCCTTGATCGTCACAACCACCACAAAAGCGCACCATCCATTCGCACACACGCATCTGCTACCGTTAGATCTGATATCATTCATAATAATTTTTTCGATTCTATTAGTTTAAGAATATTTCATTTTTTTTTTGTTGTTTTTTTCTAACTCTTAACATTTTTTTTTTTTTTCGAAATCTTTCGTATTATATTTTTTCTCCCATATGGCTGTCACGTAGTCGTAGCAAAAAATGCTCCGTTCATAACCTTGCATGCATGTTACCATGCAGATGTATTAGATCGTGCGACAATGTTATTGAGTCTGCTGAAACAGGATCTTCCTCTTCATATCTTTTGTAGAAAACGGTTTACATGTACACACCTACACTCAAACACACATATCTTCATCTCCCCTTGACGATGTCTTTCAAACACCTCTATAACCAAAGGAATGTGGTTTTTCTGGTACAACTCTCCCTTTTCAAAGGCGAGCATCGAGGTAGATTGTTGAACGGATCTGATCGTGCAGGCAGTATTAGTTTTATGTTAAACGTGTTCATTTTGTAGAATCTGTGTTCTTCACGCGTTATTAAAAATTTGCTGTAACGGTAAAAGTAATCATTTTCTATTTTTTAGTAAAAAGTTAAAAATATTAATCAAACATGAATAACAATACCGAATCGATTGATATTAAAGCCGACGAATTTATTCAGAATTCCTTTTCGAATGATACTGACTCGCATTCGTCTTCTTCACATCCAACACCGCAATATGATGATGGTTATACATCAGAGGAATCAACATCTTTTGTATGTAAAATCGTTGGTCCAGTATTATTATCAGAACAAGTGGATATAGCGGAATATTTTGTAGATATCAGCGTCCATATAGATTGTGATTATGGGTTTCGAGTAACTGAACTAGCAATGATTGATATGTCTGGAGGGAAGTGTTTGCATACGCTGTATAAGCCAAGCAGAGCATGGCATGCATCAAAAATGCCACATTTACAATGTTCTTCAGTGAGCTATTACTTGAAGAACCCTTCCCTGTCGTGAAGAAATATTCATCGCGCGCGATAAATTCACGATATTGTCCCAAGAACCGAGGGCTCGCGTATATGTTTTAACAGTATATGCTAAACTTACACTAATGGAACTTAACGAAAAGTCTGAATTGTTGCGTGATTTAGACTACGTAATCGTTAATATGGATCAAGTCTTTCGATTATCTAGTATTGAGAATCTACATGAAGAGTATTTTGGTATAAGCAATTTGATAACTTGTAAACACCATAATGAGAATGATAGTTTTCATTGTGTGGTGAAAAACGTTATGGTGATGAAGGCATGGTACGATCATGTCATCAGTCCGCTGAAGCTTATGAATAATCTCAATATAAATGATTTAAATCAGTTGTTCATTACAACCACCAAAGAAATGATAATTACGTTATTTCCAAGTTGTGTTGGAGACATTTATACATTTTTACCAGATAGACTAAAACAGGATGATACGATAAAATCACTTCTACCATGTTTTGAACATGAGAATGATGAAGAATATTATTTCGATGACGATATATTTCTGCATAGTACTCGAAATTGTATGAAAGTAAAAGATTGTATCGACTGCCAACGTACAATTCGCGCAGATTAAAAATTCAATTATTCGATCGTTTTTAACAATTTTGTATATTTTTTCTGTATATTTTTGTGTGTATTTGTACATATATATTTTTTTTTCAGACCGTTCGTTTTTATGTTTTCTTTAAAATTTTTTAAATATATTTTTATACACATGTAAATACTGTTTTGTATATATTTTGTATATATTTTTTCCCTCAATATCTATTCATTCTCATATTGTATATATTTTTGCTAATTATTTTTTCATCTTTTTCCGATCCTTTCCGATTTCTGTTTATTTAATTTATTTAGCGATCTATCCTTCTCTCCCCCTCTTAACTTAAAGTACTGGTAATGACGAAATTTTCAAAAATCTGAACCAGTCGAGTATAATGTATATATAATTATTTAATTTTCGAATATATTTCCACATAATTTGTTCATATCTGTTTAGATTAAAAAATTAGATTTTTGTCTGTAATACACCATTTTTTTTATTTTTTTTGTGTATAATAAGCGAATTTAACTGTTATGCTTTTTCACGTACATCACGTATTTCCGCAGCTGTGAGAGTTTTCATCTGTTTGTAAGATACAACCTCTGACTCTAAATGTTCTCTAAATATTTTTTTTTTCGAGCCTAAATATTATAGAAATAGCCGAAGTATATTTTTTTCGTTTCTGACCATTTCTTCCGACCGTTCATAATTTTATATTTTTTCTCCAATATGTATGCTCACAATTGTAGCGTAAATGTGCGTCGCTCATAACCTTACATGCATGTTGCCATACTGTTGTATTAGATCGTGCGACAATGTTATAGAGTCTGCTGAAACAGGTTCTTCCCTTTCATATCTTTTGTAGAAACAGACTCACATGTACACACCTACACACACATACACACACATATAACCCAAAGAACACCTGCAAACTTCGTTCAGACACACCTGCATCCAACTTTCACCAAAGGAATGTGGTTTTTTCTGGTGCAACCCTCCCTTTTCAAAGGCAAGCAACGAGGTAGATTGTTGAACGGATCTGATCGTGCAGGCAGTATTAGTGTTATGTTAAACGTGTGGAATTTGTTGAAGCTGTGTTCTTCACGCGTTATTAAAATATTATCAAGAACGATAAAGTCTGTAATTTCCTACGTCTTTTCTCTTTTTCGTTCACTCTTTATTTTCTCTCTTATTGCACGTTATTCTTTTCGCTCTTATTTTCTCTCATTTTTTTAGTATAAATATTACAATAATAATCGAATATGAATAACAATACCGAATCGAATGTCGATAATGTCGCGGATTTCATTCAAAATTTTTTTGTAAATGATAATGATAATGCAATGTTTCCGGACGATTTTCCAAATATACATATGCCGCCACCACCACCACCAGCAGAAGAAACATCATTACAAGGGCCTTCGCTACATTCATTCTCAGATTTCATTCCATTGGCTACATCAACACCTTTAGCATTACCGGTAATGTCACAAGATTTGCAAACTCCGTCGTTAACGCAAGTACCTTTGGTACATGATGAAAAAGAATATAGCACAACAATGTTGGAATTACCCAAAGAAATATTTAACCGAAAAGCAGTCGTCTATGTTAAAGACCCTAACGATCCAGAAAATAAAAATAGTTTCATGTGTGCGGTTTTAGCAAAATTTACATCAAAACCGTCATCGATGTGGCAGTACAATATTCTACAGAAAGTATACGATTTCAGCTTTATTCACTTACCGATCCAATCGCTGGCTGATATTGAAACGTTTGAAAGAATAAACGCTGTATCAATCAACTTATAAAAGCTGATAGAAACCGACTATACAGATCAAAGTACATTCAACTACAAAATAAAAATCGTGTACGCCTTCCGAAAAAATCACAGTTTGTTAAATCATAAACATCACACAAACATATTATATTGGGGATCTAATGGAAATTATCAATTCGCATGGATAAAAAAATTCAGGTTGCGGATCCAGTCGCCGAAAGCGAAATTTGTATGCTGGTCATGTCTCGATTCCATGAATACCGATTACGAACATAATAATACTCACAGATGTGACGCAGTCAGTTGGTGTAATATGCACTACATGTAATTAAATAAAGACGTATTTTTCGTATTCATAGATGTATTTTTATTTTTCAAAAAAATCTTTTTACTTTGTTTCATACAAATTAATGTAATCTATATAATATAATAAATATTTTCATATGTATACATTTTTGTTTTTATTTTCCATAAACTTAAAATTCCAATTTTACTATTGTTGTTAATATATTCCAAACTCCAGTTTGTATTAAATCCTCTCGCTCCTTATGTTGAACAGACGAATCAATATTATTTAACTGTTCAGTTAAGTATGCAGAGTCTTTTTATCTTGCTTAACTTTAAAGATATATGATAGATTCTTTTTTCATTTGACAGTGTAAACGTTTTCTTCTTTTACAATTTTCTTATGCTTTATCACTATTACAACATTTTTCATCATTTTCTAACTAATTGTAAACATTTTTCCACTATTTCGTAACATGTTCTTATGTTTTAGGACTTTTTGCCCTATTTTTTTCACCAATTTATACTATTTCGAAGCATTTCATATGACTGAACGATACTTAAGAAGTTTTTCGATAATTATCACCATTCCTCGCAATATTCATATGTTTTAACGCTTTTTACACTATTTTTCACAAATTCATGATATTTCGCTTCATTTCTAATGTTTGAACGACTCATATGCAGTTTTTCGACAATTTTTCACCGTTCATCACTATATTTTTTTATGTTGTATCACCTTTTATGAAGTCTTCATCAAATTTTACCTTCATTCAACAATATTACCGTTATTTTACCCCTTTGAACTGTTGTTTTACCCTAAAAGTGAGTATATATCTAATTTGTTATAATTAAGAAAGAATGTAATGTATATTACAAATTTCCTTTCCCGGGAGTATGATTGTGTGTGCAGAATAATAAACTCTGGTAAGAAGCAGACTGTATCCACCATCAAGCAGGGTGTGTAATGCGTGGTAATTAACTCTGGCATTGCACACATTGCAGGGTAGTTATGATATGTTTGAGCAAAAATTAGTTGTTGTATATCATTCATGTTAGTCATTAAATGTTCACACTGAGAGGTGCAAGGAGGGCGTCAGCATATGAACCATTACGATTTTTATAATTATAATATACACTAAGCATGTATGTATTACAACGACCACATCAACTCTGTTAAGGACGGGAATGTTTGGAGGTAGATAGTGAACCGTTACATTAGAAGAGGAACATGGGTACATACATGGAAACATCATTAGCGATATTAGTAGATAGAAAACCTATGTTCTAGGAGATTAGCCAATCAGGAGCCAGTATTTAGTCACGTGACCACGCCCCTTTTTACTCAACTAATCAAGAGTCAATACTTAATCATATGATCACACTCTTTCCACATCATTCATCACTGCACCACTATGTTCTACTCCAATTACACTCTTCTGCTCGCCACATCTTCACTGTTACAAACCTAAATCCATATATCTCAATGTCTATCACACCCCAAATCAACCACATGCTTTCTCTGGAAGTACCTGCATATGGGCTCCCTCACTTAGTAACACCACTCGACCAAAACATGGATTAGGGGAAAGGCTTTAACCAGCCACCTTTAAATTTTTTTTTTCTAACCCCTACTAAGTTGCTTTATGTAATCATTCTAGTTTTTATGTATGTTGATGATATATTTATGATCGTCTAACTGTTGCAATAATTTATGCTAACGGATACTAGTTATTTATGATTATGTATGCTTTGAGAAAATGTTTTACTATTGACTACCCACCATCAACTCTTTAACCCCAATACCAATTCTACCATTTTGTGTGTGTTTATATGTGTATTGATGATGCATTTACTACTGCCAAACCAATATAATAATTTGCTAAGATGCCTGTGTGTTTCTATGTGCGTTGATGATATATTTATGATTGCCTAACTAATGTAATAATTTGTGCTAACCGATACTAGCTGCTCATGTTTGTGTATGCTTTGAAAGTGCTTTATTATAAACTACCCAATGCTAATACAACTTGCTAACCCAATATTATTACACCTACCACACTTGTTCCAACAAATATGTCTCCAAGAATAATTTAATATGTTGATTAATTGAAATTGGGATAATCTTTGCTACCAATGCTTGTTTGCATGTATATAATTTGATATATCTCCAACCAAAATAATTGTAATAACAACATATATGTGGGGATATATCTCAGCTCAGAGATTTTTTTCTTGGGTGACCATGTACATGTATGTGTACAGTTTCTAATGCAATGAAGCAATATCTATACCCCCAAAATTATTAATCATAACAGATACAACCCAGCTAATATACGCCAGTTTAGTATAGATTAAAATTAGAAAGTCAAACTGACTGCATGAATCAAAGATGATGAAGTACACATTCTACCTCTCACCCCCAAATTTTATTATTTGACAGATATAATCACACCCCCAAGAATTCCATAATACACATATTCCTAACCAAATAACACCACCATCTCAATAACTCACCTAAGCTGCTTCACCATCACTTGCTATACAAACACCAGATTAAAAACCTAATAATTTTTCTGTAACATGACTCCAAACATCACAAGCAGGGATTAAGATAAATATTGTATCATAGAAAGAAGCACTCAATTTAAACTAAAAGCTCTCTTTTCACACAAATTACACCATCTAGGACTAAAATACTCACATTTTAGCACAAAACATTAAATTTTAAAGGAAAAGAACCATTTTACATGAAATATCTCCATTTTAGACACAAAAACAACAATTTTATAGTAAAATATAACAATTTAGTATAAATTCTATCATTTTAAGCAAAAAGCTCCAAATTTTAATGAAAAATGTACCATCCCAGGGAAAACCACTAAATTTTTACTACATACACACCATTTAATTAGAAATAACATCACCTTTATACACTATGACTACAAAATATTTTAAGCTCGCACACATTTTAGATCTAACAAATTAAAGAAATTAACACAATTGTTAATACAAATTTATTACACAGTAAAAACAAAATATACATTGGCTAATATTACACTTAATAATAATACATAGCTCCATATAATCATGCAATATATATATTCTTATCCAATATAAACGCTCTTAGTTCGGCTAAAACGACATTAAACTTTCTATGGAATTTATTATACATTGAGTTTCCATAAGCTATTGTATCTACATTATTACTACATATTATTCTTTTATCATCATTACCACTTAATACCACTTTATTTTGCTCCAGGGTATACAGTATATGTTTATGACTTTGAATATTGTAATATGTCTTATAATTATCGCTTAATTTACCACACACACCATTCACACAATTATAATAATCAATAAAATTAAGCTCTTTCTTAATTATAGAAGACTGTACACCTTTACATTTTTTAATTTCTCTATTATCTACAATACTTATAGAATACATTTTTGGGCGCAATCCAACAAATTCACTAATTGGAATACTATTTAATTCATCCTTAAATACACCAAGTTTCTTTTTATTTTCTAGTGAATAGCATGGATGACTTTCAGGATAATCACTTGTATCAAAATACTGAGCATTATCTTTAATATCTTTATAAAAATCGAATGTTTTAAGTTCATAAATAAGTGAATCAGTATCACAATATAAAAGATTAATATTCTTATACATTTTACACATTACATTATAATGAAAATCAAACATTTTTACTTTGCTAATATCTAAAATAGACATCCCAATATAAATGGGTTTATTAAATTTAATTGTTGAAGGATTTAAATGTACTGCAGCCAGAAATGGCCGTTCACTGAATATTGTTCGATCTTTAAAATTACTTTTACCAACTAGTTTTGTAAATTTTACTTTATTTGTAATAAGCTGTATATTAATTCTATGTCTAACGTTTTCCATCATTTTACCAAAAACACTATTATTCATAAGCTTCCAAAAGTTCTTCTCAAACTCATTAGTAGCATGTTTCCACTGTAGAGTGTTCAAATCAATGTATGGCTTCAACCATGCCGACTGATTGAAACAAATGACTCGATGCACACACAGAAGTTTTAACCCCAATGCAATTGCTTGTTTTATATTTCTATAGTGAATAATATAATTGTACTTATTTTCTAATGTATTAACTAATTTCACACATTTTCCAACTGATTTAGCCTCAGGACATAGAGGTAAATCATTATGCACCAAATGTAAACTTGTAGGATATTCCAAATCCACCTCGAGCACATAGCCAATGGACCCATCATCAGCTATCTCCATAATATTTAATTCTCTTATTTCTTTTTGGCTAAGCCATCTGAAACCATTCATAGGAAGAAGTTCACTCATAGCCCAACCATAAAGGTTATTCGCATCTAAATATGTTATGAAAGTGTTATCTACACCACTGCTACTACCACAATCATCATTACTACTGGAACTATTATTATAGTTATTAATGTAGGGATTTTCTGCCCTGGCATAATGCTTCACACACTGACACATACCACCACATATCCCAGCTTCGAAGAATAAAACCATCCATATCGTAATCAGTTAGGAGCTCCAATTCAACATTTGTTAACTTTAACATTGCCTGGAAGGCTAATCCAGGGGCTGTAAAACTCCATGCAGGATCCAATTTGTATATGTTATAACAGACACTTCTAAAGTTTTCAAATACATCTGCTAATAGAAGCACATCTGTCTTTAGATATATATCACTATACTCCCCAAGTGTTTGAACATTTAATGTATTCCACACATTCACTGCATGTAAGTAATCTTCATCACTAATATCTGATTTTGTCAGGGAATTATAGAAATACTCCTTTGCAGGCAAACTTGTTTCATCCAATTTTTCCCATGATGACACATATGAATAAGGGAAAACACCCTTTCTACGAAATAAAGGAAGCAAATCAGGCGACGCAATGTTCCTGATGGTATGATGAAGTGAACTATCAGGCAAATAACTGGCTAATTTCTCAAGACTTGACGCCATAAAATGGAATGTATCTATGAATCGTATTTTCATTTTTTCTGAAATATGCTTTGAGAATGATATGTAGCGTTCTTCACTATTTGGTATTACTTCGATGTCCTGATCATCGCACGCTAAATCCCTGATGAATAAATGAGCATCATATCCACTCAGATTATGTATGAATACTGGCACAAAATTCGGGAGTTGATACTCTAGGTTACATTTTGAATGTGCTGCACCTCGAAATTTTCCAGTCAAATGATTATGGTCTGCAACTTTATCATCATGTAGCACTCCTTCACAAATGTGGCACACCAATGAAGTATCATATTTTTCCAAATCCTCAGGCGTCCACTGTAACGGAGTGTTTTTCTGATAAATCTTTTCTATTTTTTGAATATCTTTCACCAACCATTCATAGAATATTTTAGTCGCATTAGGACCTTGATACATTTTAGGCTCCGATATAAAATTAAACCCAACACCTTCTTCACATCTTGATACAACATAATAGCAAAAGCTAAATGCTTCATGCCTCTGTATGGGGATAGTACTAGATAATTTTTGGGGTCTGTTTTGATTACCACTATATGAACCATCTTCCATACATTGCCTCTTACAATTTTTCATATTTTCACCATGTTGCTGACTATTTTGACGCTTGCCACCAATTTCTATATCGTCATCATCATTATCACTAATAATTTCTCTATCATTGACATCACTATCACATGATTCATCATTTAGAGGCTTCAGGATACACTCGAAATCAGCAAATATGACAAATGGTATAAATTCTTGCTGTTTATACTGTTCGAATTTTAATATTTTATTCTCCTCTGTTGGCATAATAACTGTTGCAGGAGTATTATTAGAGCAGCGCTGTGTATGAGCCAGGTACTTAGAATGATCCTGGACATACCATAAACAGCGACGGCATATAAATATACGATGGCAATCCTTAGTGATCTGACTTCTTACAAGACGCTCCAAATTTTTTATCCAACAATAGTGTGATTTATCACCTTCAGTTATAAGGAGCAAATCTGTATGATCCACTCGTTCTTCTTTACATATACGAACTGGATAGACAATGTTTTTCTTATCCAAACCATAAACATTCACAGATGATTGTAGGTTATTCTTTTCAAATGTACTTATATCATCCAATGATGCGGGGAAAGATATGCCACTCCAGTTGTATTTCTTTAACAGTGATGTATTCCGCACATAATTGCTTGCATATTCTGGATGATTCACCTTAATATATTTTGTCAACATTGAATATTTGAAACACATGTGATCATCATTTTTCACATTAATAACAGCCTTTTTCGATGCAATACAGGATGGTAAGGGGATATATGATGATGCACGGCTTAGAACGTTCCGATGGTTGACACAAATTTCGAGATATTTGATTTTCTTTAATCTCCAACCAGATCCTGTTGCACGCTCAAACTTATCAACAAGACTAATAATTTTTCCACATTCTGCCTTGTACCATGTAGAAATATTCTCACCACGAGTGAGTAAATGTGCATTAGTTGGGAAGTAAAACTGGTTAGTGACCCAGTCTACAAGTCCAACACCTTTAACAAATAGACAGCAGAATGATAAATTAACTTTTATTCCAGCATTAAGTCTTCTCTTAATTATCCTGACCACTGTAGGAGTAATATCAACCAAATACTTTGCAATGTCCATCTGGCATTTATTATTGTTTACAATATGATATGTTGCCAAACGCTTATGATAACGCTTGCTAACATTTTCAACAGAAATATTACATTGAACACCCACTGACGACATCTTTATAAATATTGATACAATTACAAATTAAAAGCAATAAAAACTTGAACGCAGGAAAACACATCTAACAACTTAAAGCACATAGACAAATCAAATAAAAGCCCATCAGACCTCATGCTTATAATAAAATGCATACAAAGTTCATAACGCAAAGTAATTTTAACTATTTCAAAAAAAATTATTTAAAAATAAATAATATAAAAAATTTAAGTTTTAAAAATAAAACTGGCAGAATTACTTTACTTAAAAGCCAAGAATACTAAAAAAAAAAAAATTGATGTGTTGCTTATGTGCAGCAATGTGTACATACACAGCACAATCTAAATATTCCATATTTGATGACAACAGGAGGTGATGATGGCTGAACTAACAAAAGATTTTCTGTGAATTAACATATAACATAACAATTGCTAGCAGACTAACATTAAAAATTTCATCAAAACTCACATGTAAATCTTCTCTATATATACATTTCACAATCTATTTTGATCACAGAGAGTTAATGCTTATTCATCAGCAGTAATATATAATGACACTCATATATCTAAATATCTACATATATATCTACATATATACATATATATCTGCATATATACATATATATATATATATATATATATATATCTACATATATACATATATATCTACATATATACATATATATGTACATATATATGTATATATGTACATATATACATATATATCTACATATATATATATATATATATAATAATTAAAAATATGTCATAAGGATAGACAGGAAAATATAAAAACATTATCATTTAAACAATTATTTAAAAATGTACAAAATTAGTACATCTAAAAGACAAATATTAAACTAATTTATCAAAATTTACTAGAGAAAAGAAAAAAGTACCACAAACTTCAAAGGAATAATCAAAAGAAATATATGATTCAATTCAAAACACAATTTTACAACAAACCAGTAATGAATTAACCACAACATTATATCTACAACCACCAATGAACAATAAAAAATAAATGCATAAGATTTAAAATATCTTCTTCCAAAAATAATGACTACAACACACAAAAAAAAATAAAATGAAAACATGTAAAGTAATGGAACAAAAATGAACTAGAAAATAAGAACAAAGCAGGGGTACAATCAAAATTAAATAATAGAATATAGCAATACAAAAATTAAAGAGTCAATAAAAGACGGGCAAATACACAATAGATGTAAAGAAACTATGATTTGTAAAGTAAAATATAATCAATTACAGATTATTTAATGTATCCAAAGCAAAAATCAACAAATGGAAAATAAAAAATTAACAATAACACAATAATAAAATCAGATACAAAACTGACAAACCATAATAAGAGAAGAAAACCATACTCTAAAAACTGGATTTATCAATGGAAACAGTAAGTAGAGTGATTATACAAATAAATAAATAAAAGAAGTGGAAAAGTAATAAGAACTTGAAAATACAATCAATTCAAACATTCTAACAAAATAATTAAAAAAAAAACAATAAAAAGCAATGAACCATGGAGAGAGCACTTTGAATTAAATTAAAAAAATTAATAGGCAAAGTTCACAAGCTCCAAAGATTATAGATTAATATGATTAAAGAATAATTAAATATATGTCATAGAAATCCTCAGAAAAATATAAAAACACAGTCTCTTAAACAGTTATTTAAAAGCACACAAAATGAATACACCTAGAAGGCAAATATTAAACTAATTAAACAAAATCTACCACAGAAAAGGAAAAAGTAACATAAAATTCAATGGAATAATCAAAAAAAAATATATGATTTGATTCAAAACACGATTTTGCAACTAACCAGCATTGAAAATAACTGCAGAATTAAATACACGACCATCAATGAGCAATAAAAAGAAATACTTAAGATTTAAAATACCTCCTTCAACAAATAATAACCGCAACACACACAAACCTAAAATTGACACATCTAATGTAACGAAACAGAAACAAAGTAGAAAATAAAAAAAACAAAAACAAAGGCATAATTACAATTAAATAAAAGAACATAACACAATACAAAAATTAAAGGATGATACAGATCGCTCAAATATATAATAAACACAAAAGAAACCCCTATTTGAAAAGTAAAATATAATAAACTACAGATTATTTAACACACTAGAAAATAAAAAGCAACAAGCGGGGAAATGTAATATAACATAACTACATTGGAAGAAAAAAGATAAAAGTGTAATGAATTAGTAATTAAAAATCACTGGATTAGAGAAAATAATTTAAAACCATTAAAATCTCTATTAAACAGACGAAAATAACACATATATTAAATTTATAACAACTAAAGATCGCGTCCCTAAACACTTCAACTACATACAAAAAAAAAAAAAGATCGAAAAAGAGTGATATAAAACGGCCAAATCGGAAAAAAGCATAAAATTGTAATGAATTATCAATAAAAATAACTGGATCAAAGAAATTGATTTAAAACCATTAAAATCTCTATTAAACAGACGAAAATAACAAATATATTAAATTTATAGCAACTTATAAAGATCGCGTCTGTAACCACTTCAACTATATGCAAAAAGATCGAAAAAGAGTGATATAAAACGGCCAAATCGAAAGAAAAAAGCATAAAATTGTAATGAATTATCAATAAAAATAACTGGATCAAAGAAATTGATTTAAAACCATTAAAATCTCTATTAAACAGACGAAAATAACAAATATATTAAATTTATAGCAACTTATAAAGATCGCGTCTGTAACCACTTCAACTATATGCAAAAAGATCGAAAAAGAGTGATATAAAACGGCCAAATCGAAAGAAAAAAGCATAAAATTGTAGTGAATTAGTAATAAAAATCACTGGATCAAAGAAAATGATTTAAAACTATTAAAATCTCTATTAAACAGACGAAAATAACACATATATTAAATTTATAACAACTAAAGATCGCGTCCCTAAACACTTCAACTACATACAAAAAAAAAAAAAAAAAAGATCGAAAAAGAGTCATATAAAACGGCCAAATCGGAAAAAAGCATAAAATTGTAATGAATTATCAATAAAAATAACTGGATCAAAGAAATTGATTTAAAACCATTAAAATCTCTATTAAACAGACGAAAATAACAAATATATTAAATTTATAGCAACTTAAAAAGATCGCGTCTGTAAACACTTCAACTATATGCAAAAAGATCGAAAAAGAGTGATATAAAACGGCCAAATCGAAAGAAAAAAGCATAAAATTGTAGTGAATTAGTAATAAAAATCACTGGATCAAAGAAAATGATTTAAAACTATTAAAATCTCTATAAAACAGACGAAAATAACAAAATACATTATTTAAAACTGATTATTATTTACTTAATAACAAATAATTTAAATTTATCATAATATTATAAAGATTGTACAAAATAGAAAAAAGATCGCAAAAAAAAAGATCGTAAAAACATTGCGCTTAGATAAAATACACTGTTGCATAGAAAAGAGAAGAAAAACAGCGCCGGAAGACAAAAATAACAGACCAAACCGGCGGAAACAACCTGTTTTATGTATTTACACAGCTGCTCACTAACACAAACACACTAAAAAAAGTAGTCGATAAATGCGGGGACTGGGAAGTCCGCTAATCCGAACAGCAAAAAGCAGTCCAAACCGGTAATCCGAACCCCTAAACGTTTGCAGGGGGCTGAAACTAACCTAAGTAACCCAATTTCTTGCTCGGACGCCGAAAATTCACCCCGTTTCCTCAAAATTTCCTCAAAATTCCTCAAATTTTCCCTGTACATGCCCCGCTCGTTTCCGATAAACGGAACTGATCATTAATTAACATAAGTATATTAATTAATGTCTGAAAGTAACCCAATTCCCCGCATTTATCGACTACTTTTTTTAGTGTGTTTGTGTTAGTGAGCAGCTGTGTAAATACATAAAACAGGTTGTTTCCACCGGTTTGGTCTGTTATTTTTGTCTTCCGGCGTTGTTTTTCTTCTCTTTTCTATGCAACAGTGTATTTTATCTAAGCGCAATGTTTTTACGATCTTTTTTTTTGCGATCTTTTTTCTATTTTGTACAATCTTTATAATATTATGATAAATTTAAATTATTTGTTATTAAGTAAATAATAATCAGTTTTAAATAATGTATTTTGTTATTTTCGTCTGTTTTATAAAGATTTTAATGGTTTTAAATCATTTTCTATGATTCAGTGATTTTTTATTACTAATCCATTACAATTTTATGTTCTTTTCTCCCAATATGGCCGTCTTGTATTACTTTTTTCGATCTTTTTTTTTTTGGAATGTAGTTGAAGTGTTTACAGATGCCATAACGTTGTTATAAATTTAATATATTTGTTATTTTCATCTGTTTAATAGAGATTTTAATGGTTTTAAAACATTTTCTCTGATCCAGTGTTTTTTTTATTACTAACTCATTACAATTTTATATTTTTCTTCCAATATGGCCGTCTTGTATTACTTTTTTCGATCTTTTTTTTTTTTTTGCATGTAGTTGAAGTGTTTACAGATGCGATCTTTATAACGTTGTGATAAATTTAATATATTTGTTATTAAGTAAATTATGATCAGTTTTAAATAATATATTTTGTTATTTTCGTCTGTTTTATAGAGATTTTAATAGTTTTAAATCATTTTCTTTGATCCAGTGATTTTTATTACTAATTCACTACAATTTTATGCTTTTTTCTTTCGATTTGGCCGTTTTATATCACTCTTTTTCGATCTTTTTGCATATAGTTGAAGTGTTTACAGACGCGATCTTTTTAAGTTGCTATAAATTTAATATATTTGTTATTTTCGTCTGTTTTATAAAGATTTTAATGGTTTTAAATCATTTTCTATGATTCAGTGATTTTTTATTACTAATCCATTACAATTTTATGTTCTTTTCTCCCAATATGGCCGTCTTGTATTACTTTTTTCAATCTTTTTTTTTTTTTTGGAATGTAGTTGAAGTGTTTACAGATGCCATAACGTTGTTATAAATTTAATATATTTGTTATTTTCATCTGTTTAATAGAGATTTTAATGGTTTTAAAACATTTTCTCTGATCCAGTGTTTTTTTTTTATTACTAACTCATTACAATTTTATATTTTTCTTCCAATATGGCCGTCTTGTATTACTTTTTTCGATCTTTTTTTTTTTTTGCATGTAGTTGAAGTGTTTACAGATGCGATCTTTATAACGTTGTGATAAATTTAATATATTTGTTATTAAGTAAATTATGATCAGTTTTAAATAATATATTTTGTTATTTTCGTCTGTTTTATAGAGATTTTAATAGTTTTAAATCATTTTCTTTGATCCAGTGATTTTTATTACTAATTCACTACAATTTTATGCTTTTTTCTTTCGATTTGGCCGTTTTATATCACTCTTTTTCGATCTTTTTGCATATAGTTGAAGTGGTTACAGACGCGATCTTTATAAGTTGCTATAAATTTAATATATTTGTTATTTTCGTCTGTTTAATAGAGATTTTAATGGTTTTAAATCAATTTCTTTGATCCAGTTATTTTTATTGATAATTCATTACAATTTTATGCTTTTTTCCGATTTGGCCGTTTTATATCACTCTTTTTCGATCTTTTTTTTTTTTTGTATGTAGTTGAAGTGTTTAGGGACGCGATCTTTAGTTGTTATAAATTTAATATATGTGTTATTTTCGTCTGTTTAATAGAGATTTTAATGGTTTTAAATTATTTTCTCTAATCCAGTGATTTTTAATTACTAATTCATTACACTTTTATCTTTTTTCTTCCAATGTAGTTATGTTATATTACATTTCCCCGCTTGTTGCTTTTTATTTTCTAGTGTGTTAAATAATCTGTAGTTTATTATATTTTACTTTTCAAATAGGGGTTTCTTTTGTGTTTATTATATATTTGAGCGATCTGTATCATCCTTTAATTTTTGTATTGTGTTATGTTCTTTTATTTAATTGTAATTATGCCTTTGTTTTTGTTTTTTTTATTTTCTACTTTGTTTCTGTTTCGTTACATTAGATGTGTCAATTTTAGGTTTGTGTGTGTTGCGGTTATTATTTGTTGAAGGAGGTATTTTAAATCTTAAGTATTTCTTTTTATTGCTCATTGATGGTCGTGTATTTAATTCTGCAGTTATTTTCAATGCTGGTTAGTTGCAAAATCGTGTTTTGAATCAAATCATATATTTTTTTTTGATTATTCCATTGAATTTTATGTTACTTTTTCCTTTTCTGTGGTAGATTTTGTTTAATTAGTTTAATATTTGCCTTCTAGGTGTATTCATTTTGTGTGCTTTTAAATAACTGTTTAAGAGACTGTGTTTTTATATTTTTCTGAGGATTTCTATGACATATATTTAATTATTCTTTAATCATATTAATCTATAATCTTTGGAGCTTGTGAACTTTGCCTATTAATTTTTTTAATTTAATTCAAAGTGCTCTCTCCATGGTTCATTGCTTTTTATTGTTTTTTTTTTAATTATTTTGTTAGAATGTTTGAATTGATTGTATTTTCAAGTTCTTATTACTTTTCCACTTCTTTTATTTATTTATTTGTATAATCACTCTACTTACTGTTTCCATTGATAAATCCAGTTTTTAGAGTATGGTTTTCTTCTCTTATTATGGTTTGTCAGTTTTGTATCTGATTTTATTATTGTGTTATTGTTAATTTTTTATTTTCCATTTGTTGATTTTTGCTTTGGATACATTAAATAATCTGTAATTGATTATATTTTACTTTACAAATCATAGTTTCTTTACATCTATTGTGTATTTGCCCGTCTTTTATTGACTCTTTAATTTTTGTATTGCTATATTCTATTATTTAATTTTGATTGTACCCCTGCTTTGTTCTTATTTTCTAGTTCATTTTTGTTCCATTACTTTACATGTTTTCATTTTATTTTTTTTTGTGTGTTGTAGTCATTATTTTTGGAAGAAGATATTTTAAATCTTATGCATTTATTTTTTATTGTTCATTGGTGGTTGTAGATATAATGTTGTGGTTAATTCATTACTGGTTTGTTGTAAAATTGTGTTTTGAATTGAATCATATATTTCTTTTGATTATTCCTTTGAAGTTTGTGGTACTTTTTTCTTTTCTCTAGTAAATTTTGATAAATTAGTTTAATATTTGTCTTTTAGATGTACTAATTTTGTACATTTTTAAATAATTGTTTAAATGATAATGTTTTTATATTTTCCTGTCTATCCTTATGACATATTTTTAATTATTATATATATATATATATATATATGTAGATATATATGTATATATGTACATATATACATATATATGTACATATATATGTATATATGTAGATATATATGTATATATGTAGATATATATATATATATATATATATATATATATATATATATATATGTATATATGCAGATATATATGTATATATGTAGATATTTAGATATATGAGTGTCATTATATATTACTGCTGATGAATAAGCATTAACTCTCTGTGATCAAAATAGATTGTGAAATGTATATATAGAGAAGATTTACATGTGAGTTTTGATGAAATTTTTAATGTTAGTCTGCTAGCAATTGTTATGTTATATGTTAATTCACAGAAAATCTTTTGTTAGTTCAGCCATCATCACCTCCTGTTGTCATCAAATATGGAATATTTAGATTGTGCTGTGTATGTACACATTGCTGCACATAAGCAACACATCATTTTTTTTTTTTTTAGTATTCTTGGCTTTTAAGTAAAGTAATTCTGCCAGTTTTATTTTTAAAACTTAAATTTTTTATATTATTTATTTTTAAATAATTTTTTTTGAAATAGTTAAAATTACTTTGCGTTATGAACTTTGTATGCATTTTATTATAAGCATGAGGTCTGATGGGCTTTTATTTGATTTGTCTATGTGCTTTAAGTTGTTAGATGTGTTTTCCTGCGTTCAAGTTTTTATTGCTTTTAATTTGTAATTGTATCAATATTTATAAAGATGTCGTCAGTGGGTGTTCAATGTAATATTTCTGTTGAAAATGTTAGCAAGCGTTATCATAAGCGTTTGGCAACATATCGTATTGTAAACAATAATAAATGCCAGATGGACATTGCAAAGTATTTGGTTGATATTACTCCTACAGTGGTCAGGATAATTAAGAGAAGACTTAATGCTGGAATAAAAGTTAATTTATCATTCTGCTGTCTATTTGTTAAAGGTGTTGGACTTGTAGACTGGGTCACTAACCAGTTTTACTTCCCAACTAATGCACATTTACTCACTCGTGGTGAGAATATTTCTACATGGTACAAGGCAGAATGTGGAAAAATTATTAGTCTTGTTGATAAGTTTGAGCGTGCAACAGGATCTGGTTGGAGATTAAAGAAAATCAAATATCTCGAAATTTGTGTCAACCATCGGAACGTTCTAAGCCGTGCATCATCATATATCCCCTTACCATCCTGTATTGCATCGAAAAAGGCTGTTATTAATGTGAAAAATGATGATCACATGTGTTTCAAATATTCAATGTTGACAAAATATATTAAGGTGAATCATCCAGAATATGCAAGCAATTATGTGCGGAATACATCACTGTTAAAGAAATACAACTGGAGTGGCATATCTTTCCCCGCATCATTGGATGATATAAGTACATTTGAAAAGAATAACCTACAATCATCTGTGAATGTTTATGGTTTGGATAAGAAAAACATTGTCTATCCAGTTCGTATATGTAAAGAAGAACGAGTGGATCATACAGATTTGCTCCTTATAACTGAAGGTGATAAATCACACTATTGTTGGATAAAAAATTTGGAGCGTCTTGTAAGAAGTCAGATCACTAAGGATTGCCATCGTATATTTATATGCCGTCGCTGTTTATGGTATGTCCAGGATCATTCTAAGTACCTGGCTCATACACAGCGCTGCTCTAATAATACTCCTGCAACAGTTATTATGCCAACAGAGGAGAATAAAATATTAAAATTCGAACAGTATAAACAGCAAGAATTTATACCATTTGTCATATTTGCTGATTTCGAGTGTATCCTGAAGCCTCTAAATGATGAATCATGTGATAGTGATGTCAATGATAGAGAAATTATTAGTGATAATGATGATGACGATATAGAAATTGGTGGCAAGCGTCAAAATAGTCAGCAACATGGTGAAAATATGAAAAATTGTAAGAGGCAATGTATGGAAGATGGTTCATATAGTGGTAATCAAAACAGACCCCAAAAATTATCTAGTACTATCCCCATACAGAGGCATGAAGCATTTAGCTTTTGCTATTATGTTGTATCAAGATGTGAAGAAGGTGTTGGGTTTAATTTTATATCGGAGCCTAAAATGTATCAAGGTCCTAATGCGACTAAAATATTCTATGAATGGTTGGTGAAAGATATTCAAAAAATAGAAAAGATTTATCAGAAAAACACTCCGTTACAGTGGACGCCTGAGGATTTGGAAAAATATGATACTTCATTGGTGTGCCACATTTGTGAAGGAGTGCTACATGATGATAAAGTTGCAGACCATAATCATTTGACTGGAAAATTTCGAGGTGCAGCACATTCAAAATGTAACCTAGAGTATCAACTCCCGAATTTTGTGCCAGTATTCATACATAATCTGAGTGGATATGATGCTCATTTATTCATCAGGGATTTAGCGTGCGATGATCAGGACATCGAAGTAATACCAAATAGTGAAGAACGCTACATATCATTCTCAAAGCATATTTCAGAAAAAATGAAAATACGATTCATAGATACATTCCATTTTATGGCGTCAAGTCTTGAGAAATTAGCCAGTTATTTGCCTGATAGTTCACTTCATCATACCATCAGGAACATTGCGTCGCCTGATTTGCTTCCTTTATTTCGTAGAAAGGGTGTTTTCCCTTATTCATATGTGTCATCATGGGAAAAATTGGATGAAACAAGTTTGCCTGCAAAGGAGTATTTCTATAATTCCCTGACAAAATCAGATATTAGTGATGAAGATTACTTACATGCAGTGAATGTGTGGAATACATTAAATGTTCAAACACTTGGGGAGTATAGTGATATATATCTAAAGACAGATGTGCTTCTATTAGCAGATGTATTTGAAAACTTTAGAAGTGTCTGTTATAACATATACAAATTGGATCCTGCATGGAGTTTTACAGCCCCTGGATTAGCCTTCCAGGCAATGTTAAAGTTAACAAATGTTGAATTGGAGCTCCTAACTGATTACGATATGGATGGTTTTATTCTTCGAAGCTGGGATATGTGGTGGTATGTGTCAGTGTGTGAAGCGTTATGCCAGGGCAGAAAATCCCTACATTAATAACTATAATAATAGTTCCAGTAGTAATGATGATTGTGGTAGTAGCAGTGGTGTAGATAACACTTTCATAACATATTTAGATGCGAATAACCTTTATGGTTGGGCTATGAGTGAACTTCTTCCTATGAATGGTTTCAGATGGCTTAGCCAAAAAGAAATAAGAGAATTAAATATTATGGAGATAGCTGATGATGGGTCCATTGGCTATGTGCTCGAGGTGGATTTGGAATATCCTACAAGTTTACATTTGGTGCATAATGATTTACCTCTATGTCCTGAGGCTAAATCAGTTGGAAAATGTGTGAAATTAGTTAATACATTAGAAAATAAGTACAATTATATTATTCACTATAGAAATATAAAACAAGCAATTGCATTGGGGTTAAAACTTCTGTGTGTGCATCGAGTCATTTGTTTCAATCAGTCGGCATGGTTGAAGCCATACATTGATTTGAACACTCTACAGTGGAAACATGCTACTAATGAGTTTGAGAAGAACTTTTGGAAGCTTATGAATAATAGTGTTTTTGGTAAAATGATGGAAAACGTTAGACATAGAATTAATATACAGCTTATTACAAATAAAGTAAAATTTACAAAACTAGTTGGTAAAAGTAATTTTAAAGATCGAACAATATTCAGTGAACGGCCATTTCTGGCTGCAGTACATTTAAATCCTTCAACAATTAAATTTAATAAACCCATTTATATTGGGATGTCTATTTTAGATATTAGCAAAGTAAAAATGTTTGATTTTCATTATAATGTAATGTGTAAAATGTATAAGAATATTAATCTTTTATATTGTGATACTGATTCACTTATTTATGAACTTAAAACATTCGATTTTTATAAAGATATTAAAGATAATGCTCAGTATTTTGATACAAGTGATTATCCTGAAAGTCATCCATGCTATTCACTAGAAAATAAAAAGAAACTTGGTGTATTTAAGGATGAATTAAATAGTATTCCAATTAGTGAATTTGTTGGATTGCGCCCAAAAATGTATTCTATAAGTATTGTAGATAATAGAGAAATTAAAAAATGTAAAGGTGTACAGTCTTCTATAATTAAGAAAGAGCTTAATTTTATTGATTATTATAATTGTGTGAATGGTGTGTGTGGTAAATTAAGCGATAATTATAAGACATATTACAATATTCAAAGTCATAAACATATACTGTATACCCTGGAGCAAAATAAAGTGGTATTAAGTGGTAATGATGATAAAAGAATAATATGTAGTAATAATGTAGATACAATAGCTTATGGAAACTCAATGTATAATAAATTCCATAGAAAGTTTAATGTCGTTTTAGCCGAACTAAGAGCGTTTATATTGGATAAGAATATATATATTGCATGATTATATGGAGCTATGTATTATTATTAAGTGTAATATTAGCCAATGTATATTTTGTTTTTACTGTGTAATAAATTTGTATTAACAATTGTGTTAATTTCTTTAATTTGTTAGATCTAAAATGTGTGCGAGCTTAAAATATTTTGTAGTCATAGTGTATAAAGGTGATGTTATTTCTAATTAAATGGTGTGTATGTAGTAAAAATTTAGTGGTTTTCCCTGGGATGGTACATTTTTCATTAAAATTTGGAGCTTTTTGCTTAAAATGATAGAATTTATACTAAATTGTTATATTTTACTATAAAATTGTTGTTTTTGTGTCTAAAATGGAGATATTTCATGTAAAATGGTTCTTTTCCTTTAAAATTTAATGTTTTGTGCTAAAATGTGAGTATTTTAGTCCTAGATGGTGTAATTTGTGTGAAAAGAGAGCTTTTAGTTTAAATTGAGTGCTTCTTTCTATGATACAATATTTATCTTAATCCCTGCTTGTGATGTTTGGAGTCATGTTACAGAAAAATTATTAGGTTTTTAATCTGGTGTTTGTATAGCAAGTGATGGTGAAGCAGCTTAGGTGAGTTATTGAGATGGTGGTGTTATTTGGTTAGGAATATGTGTATTATGGAATTCTTGGGGGTGTGATTATATCTGTCAAATAATAAAATTTGGGGGTGAGAGGTAGAATGTGTACTTCATCATCTTTGATTCATGCAGTCAGTTTGACTTTCTAATTTTAATCTATACTAAACTGGCGTATATTAGCTGGGTTGTATCTGTTATGATTAATAATTTTGGGGGTATAGATATTGCTTCATTGCATTAGAAACTGTACACATACATGTACATGGTCACCCAAGAAAAAAATCTCTGAGCTGAGATATATCCCCACATATATGTTGTTATTACAATTATTTTGGTTGGAGATATATCAAATTATATACATGCAAACAAGCATTGGTAGCAAAGATTATCCCAATTTCAATTAATCAACATATTAAATTATTCTTGGAGACATATTTGTTGGAACAAGTGTGGTAGGTGTAATAATATTGGGTTAGCAAGTTGTATTAGCATTGGGTAGTTTATAATAAAGCACTTTCAAAGCATACACAAACATGAGCAGCTAGTATCGGTTAGCACAAATTATTACATTAGTTAGGCAATCATAAATATATCATCAACGCACATAGAAACACACAGGCATCTTAGCAAATTATTATATTGGTTTGGCAGTAGTAAATGCATCATCAATACACATATAAACACACACAAAATGGTAGAATTGGTATTGGGGTTAAAGAGTTGATGGTGGGTAGTCAATAGTAAAACATTTTCTCAAAGCATACATAATCATAAATAACTAGTATCCGTTAGCATAAATTATTGCAACAGTTAGACGATCATAAATATATCATCAACATACATAAAAACTAGAATGATTACATAAAGCAACTTAGTAGGGGTTAGAAAAAAAAAATTTAAAGGTGGCTGGTTAAAGCCTTTCCCCTAATCCATGTTTTGGTCGAGTGGTGTTACTAAGTGAGGGAGCCCATATGCAGGTACTTCCAGAGAAAGCATGTGGTTGATTTGGGGTGTGATAGACATTGAGATATATGGATTTAGGTTTGTAACAGTGAAGATGTGGCGAGCAGAAGAGTGTAATTGGAGTAGAACATAGTGGTGCAGTGATGAATGATGTGGAAAGAGTGTGATCATATGATTAAGTATTGACTCTTGATTAGTTGAGTAAAAAGGGGCGTGGTCACGTGACTAAATACTGGCTCCTGATTGGCTAATCTCCTAGAACATAGGTTTTCTATCTACTGATATTACATCACTTGTATGTCATCAAATTTAACTAAAATGTTGCGTCCATAGTAAAAAATGCGAGGATTTTTCCTAAGAGGTTAAATTTTATGTCTAAGATGGCGAATATAATAAAATTGATGCGATTTTAGCCGGAGATGGGTTATTTTACACTAAAATCGTTGTTTTACACCTAAAGTGCGATTATTTGTGGAGTTAAACGGTCTTTTTTCATATAAAATTTTATGTTTTTTCTAAATGTGGCTATTTTTTGTCCTAAATGGAGTAATTTCTGCGTGAATGGTACTTTTTAGACTGGCCTATATACTTCTTGATGTGATATTCCATTCATTGCGAAGCTATGCTTTGAAAGGGTTTTTGTCTGATTGTGGGAAGTTTCCGAACTTTTCTGATGCATCGATTATAGTATAATAGTTGTGTGTTAGTGAGTTGATGGTGTTTGGATGGGAATAATAAATATGGGTAAGAGGTGAAGTGTATCACATCAAGCAAGGAGAGGACTGTTTGATAATTAACTCTATCATTTAAACACATTGCAAGACAGTTATAATATGTTAAGTCAAAATTAGTTGTTGTATATCGTTCAGGATTTTACATTAAACGATCACACTGAGAGACACAATGGACTCGTCAACATCAAGATCCATGCAATCATTACACTATTTTTCACTAATTTGTAATCACCATTTTTTTTTTTTTTATGTTTGGAACGAATCTTATAACGTTTTTCGATAATTATCATGGTACAAAGTTCATAATGTAAAGTAATTTTAATTATTTCAACAGTCTTTACATACAAATAAAGCAATATATCTTAAACACACTCAACATAATACAAATCTTTACAAATAGAAGTAAACAACAAATTTGCTTAGAAATTTTAATAAAACTTAAGAATCATATTATATATGAAATTGCATATGTTTCTTCAATCAATGATCCAAACTAGAAGGTTTAGAATTATTACAGACCTCGAGTAAAAACCCAAAATTATTTAATGTGTACATCTTTGCTACTTTTTACCTTATATGTATATATGTAGATATATATGTATATATGTAGATATATATGTATATATGTAGATATATATGTATATATGTAGATATATATGCATATATGTAGATATATATGCATATATGTAGATATATATATGTATGTAGATATATATGTATATATGTAGATATATATGTATATATGTAGATATATATGTGTATATGTAGATATATATGTGTATATGTAGATATATATGCATATATGTAGATATATATATGTATGTAGATATTTATGGATATATGTATATATCTGGATATATATGAATATGTGTACATCTTTGCTACTTTTTACCTTATATATGTGAATGTACATATCTACACATATTCATATATATCCAGATATATACATATATCCATAAATATCTACATACATATATATATCTACATATATGCATATATATCTACATATACACATATATATCTACATATATGTGTAAACCGAGTTATATTTGACTTAAAACGAACAGATATAAATTTTGCCTTAAGCGGCCAAAGCAGTGGAAAAAGATATAAATTTTGCCTCGAACGGCGCGTAGCTGTGAAAAATACAAAAACGAATGTGCCCACGGGCCAAAGCAGCGAGATCTACCTGCGACGAGCAGCAAGCGAGAACTCAAATTATAGTAAAAAAATTGCCTTAACGGCGCGTAGCAATAAAAAGAAAAACGAAACTTTGCCTCCCGGCCAAAACAGTAAAAAAATCGAAAATGCCTCCCGGCCAAAGCAGTTGAGATCTGATCGCGACCACGAGGAAGCGAAGACTCAAATTATAGTAAAAAATTGCCTTAACGGCGCGTAGCAATGAAAAAAAACGAAAGTGTCCATGGGCCAAAGCAGTCGAGATCTGCCTGCGACGAGCAGCAAGCGAGAACTGATCGGCCCGAATTCACAGAGAATTCGACCACGATCTTATTGCACGGCCATTTTGCCTAATAATAAAAAATATATATATATATAAAAATGAATGCGCCACCGATTTTTCTAGAACATTCTGAAAATCGGTGGAACGGCGGGTACCCTGCGTCGGTTCTTTCGGGTTCTAAGAAAAAAACTTCTCACGCCTCGACGTAGCTCGAATCGCATCTCCGACGCACACAACGCCAGATCGGACAAACAGCGGACGAACCACCCTCATATAATTAACACACACATATGCACGGATCGCCAAATTGGCGCCGTGCACATTGGCAATTCCCACGAAATTTGTCGATCTAGCATTACGGTCGGAGTATGCTCAGTTTGCACGCTGCCCGAAGAAACCGGAGAAATAGAAATCGGAGGCCTGAGAAACTGTCAAAACGCGGAGAAATGAGGAATTTAGAATTTTGGAAAACATTTTTTAATTCGGTACAGCGTGATAAATATCGAAAGTCATGGCGGCCGAATCCGTCACAATACTTAACTGAACAGTTAAATAATATTGATTCGTCTATTCAACATAAAGAGCGAGAGGATTTAATACAAACTGGAGTTTGGAATATATTAACAACAATAGTAAAATTGGAATTTTAAGTTTATGGAAAATAAAAACAAAAATGTATACATATGAAAATATTTATTATATTATATAGATTACATTAATTTGTATGAAACAAAGTAAAAAGATTTTTTTGAAAAATAAAAATACATCTATGAATACGAAAAATACGTCTTTATTTAATTACATGTAGTGCATATTACACCAACTGACTGCGTCACATCTGTGAGTATTATTATGTTCGTAATCGGTATTCATGGAATCGAGACATGACCAGCATACAAATTTCGCTTTCGGCGACTGGATCCGCAACCTGAATTTTTTTATCCATGCGAATTGATAATTTCCATTAGATCCCCAATATAATATGTTTGTGTGATGTTTATGATTTAACAAACTGTGATTTTTTCGGAAGGCGTACACGATTTTTATTTTGTAGTTGAATGTACTTTGATCTGTATAGTCGGTTTCTATCAGCTTTTATAAGTTGATTGATACAGCGTTTATTCTTTCAAACGTTTCAATATCAGCCAGCGATTGGATCGGTAAGTGAATAAAGCTGAAATCGTATACTTTCTGTAGAATATTGTACTGCCACATCGATGACGGTTTTGATGTAAATTTTGCTAAAACCGCACACATGAAACTATTTTTATTTTCTGGATCGTTAGGGTCTTTAACATAGACGACTGCTTTTCGGTTAAATATTTCTTTGGGTAATTCCAACATTGTTGTGCTATATTCTTTTTCATCATGTACCAAAGGTACTTGCGTTAACGACGGAGTTTGCAAATCTTGTGACATTACCGGTAATGCTAAAGGTGTTGATGTAGCCAATGGAATGAAATCTGAGAATGAATGTAGCGAAGGCCCTTGTAATGATGTTTCTTCTGCTGGTGGTGGTGGTGGCGGCATATGTATATTTGGAAAATCGTCCGGAAACATTGCATTATCATTATCATTTACGAAAAAATTTTGAATGAAATCCGTGACATTATCGACAATCGAATCGGTATTGTTATTCATGTTTGATTAATGTTTTTTTAACTTTTTACTAAAAAAGAAACGTAGAAAATTATTACTTTTACCGTTACAGTAAATTTTTAATAATGCGTGAAGAACACAGATTCTACAAAATGCACACGTTTAACATAAAACTAATACTGTCTGCACGATCAGATCCGTTCAACAATCTACCTCGTTGCTTGCCTTTGAAAAGGGAGGGTTGCACCAGAAAAAACCACATTCCTTTGGTGAAAGTTGGATGCAGGTGTGTCTGAACGAAGTTTGCAGGTGTTCTTTGGGTTATATGTGTGTGTATGTGTGTGTAGGTGTGTACATGTGAGTCTGTTTCTACAAAAGATATGAAAGGGAAGAACCTGTTTCAGCAGACTCTATAACATTGTCGCACGATCTAATACAACAGTATGGCAACATGCATGTAAGGTTATGAGCGACGCACATTTACGCTACAATTGTGAGCATACATATTGGAGAAAAAATATAAAATTATGAACGGTCGGAAGAAATGGTCAGAAACGAAAAAAATATACTCCGGCTATTTCTATAATATTTAGGCTCGAAAAAAAAAAATATTTAGAGAACATTTAGAGTCAGAGGTTGTATCTTACAAACAGATGAAAACTCTCACAGCTGCGGAAATACGTGATGTACGTGAAAAAGCATAACAGTTAAATTCGCTTATTATACACAAAAAAAATAAAAAAAATGGTGTATTACAGATAAAAATCTAATTTTTTAATCTAAACAGATATGAACAAATTATGTGGAAATATATTCGAAAATTAAATAATTATATATACATTATACTCGACTGGTTCAGATTTTTGAAAATTTCGTCATTACCAGTACTTTAAGTTAAGAGGGGGAGAGAAGGATAGATCGCTAAATAAATTAAATAAACAGAAATCGGAAAGGATCGGAAAAAGATGAAAAAATAATTAGCAAAAATATATACAATATGAGAATGAATAGATATTGAGGGAAAAAATATATACAAAATATATACAAAACAGTATTTACATGTGTATAAAAATATATTTAAAAAATTTTAAAGAAAACATAAAAACGAACGGTCTGAAAAAAAAATATATATGTACAAATACACACAAAAATATACAGAAAAAATATACAAAATTGTTAAAAACGATCGAATAATTGAATTTTTAATCTGCGCGAATTGTACGTTGGCAGTCGATACAATCTTTTACTTTCATACAATTTCGAGTACTATGCAGAAATATATCGTCATCGAAATAATATTCTTCATCATTCTCATGTTCAAAACATGGTAGAAGTGATTTTATCGTATCATCCTGTTTTAGTCTATCTGGTAAAAATGTATAAATGTCTCCAACACAACTTGGAAATAACGTAATTATCATTTCTTTGGTGGTTGTAATGAACAACTGATTTAAATCATTTATATTGAGATTATTCATAAGCTTCAGCGGACTGATGACATGATCGTACCATGCCTTCATCACCATAACGTTTTTCACCGCACAATGAAAACTATCATTCTCATTATGGTGTTTACAAGTTATCAAATTGCTTATACCAAAATACTCTTCATGTAGATTCTCAATACTAGATAATCGAAAGACTTGATCCATATTAACGATTACGTAGTCTAAATCACGCAACAATTCAGACTTTTCGTTAAGTTCCATTAGTGTAAGTTTAGCATATACTGTTAAAACATATACGCGAGCCCTCGGTTTTTGGGACAATATCGTGAATTTATCGCGCGCGATGAATATTTCTTCACGACAGGGAAATAATGAAGGGTTCTTCAAGTAATAGCTCACTGAAGAACATTGTAAATGTGGCATTTTTGATGCATGCCATGCTCTGCTTGGCTTATACAGCGTATGTAAACACTTCCCTCCAGACATATCAATCATTGCTAGTTCAGTTACTCGAAACCCATAATCACAATCTATATGGACGCTGATATCTACAAAATATTCCGCTATATCCACTTGTTCTGATAATAATACTGGACCAACGATTTTACATACAAAAGATGTTGATTCCTCTGATGTATAACCATCATCATATTGCGGTGTTGGATGTGAAGAAGACGAATGCGAGTCAGTATCATTCGAAAAGGAATTCTGAATAAATTCGTCGGCTTTAATATCAATCGATTCGGTATTGTTATTCATGTTTGATTAATATTTTTAACTTTTTACTAAAAAATAGAAAATGATTACTTTTACCGTTACAGTAAATTTTTAATAACGCGTGAAGAACACAGATTCTACAAAATGAACACGTTTAACATAAAACTAATACTGCCTGCACGATCAGATCCGTTCAACAATCTACCTCGATGCTCGCCTTTGAAAAGGGAGGGTTGTACCAGAAAAACCACATTCCTTTGGTTATAGAGGTGTTTGAAAGACATCGTCAAGGGGAGATGAAGATATGTGTGTTTGAGTGTAGGTGTGTACATGTAAACCGTTTTCTACAAAAGATATGAAGAGGAAGATCCTGTTTCAGCAGACTCAATAACATTGTCGCACGATCTAATACATCTGCATGGTAACATGCATGCAAGGTTATGAACGGAGCATTTTTTGCTACGACTACGTGACAACCATATGGGAGAAAAAATATAATACGAAAGATTTCGAAAAAAAAAAAAAATGTTAAGAGTTAGAAAAAAACAACAAAAAAAAAATGAAATATTCTTAAACTAATAGAATCGAAAAAATTATTATGAATGATATGAGATCTAACGGTAGCAGATGCGTGTGTGCGAATGGATGGTGCGCTTTTGTGGTGGTTGTGACGATCAAGGAGTATGTGGAAAAAAATATAAAAAGTATGTACAATCAGTAAATTGATTGCAAAAAGGTAGAAAGGTTTAAAGGTTACATTTGCTTATTTATTAGTAGAAAAGGTGCATGGATGCCTTAAATTAACCTTCTGCAAAATGAATGAAATAACGATACATTATTCAAACTGGTTTTCATCGGGAGAGATTGTCCATTTTCACCATGCTTTCTAGAAAAGGTGTATACATGTCGTGGATTTGTATGTTGTAAAAGGTCGTAAATAACGGTACATGACAGGCGCTTCAATAATGTTACGAACGAACGGTGAGGCGGGCGGAGACATTTTAGACTGTAGAGCAGCGATTGAATTTCTTGGAAATTTCGAGATCAGTGTTCGATGACGTTGATGTCGATTTTTTTATGTGCATGTGTGTATTTGAACGAGTCTAAAAAAATATTCTTCTAGCGAATAACGGTAAATAGCGGGGGAGTATTGAGCGGTCAAAGGTTGATAGAACGACGAGACGAATACATGAAGAGGTTGACTATACCTGGAAAAGGACGATTAATGTTTGTAGCAACAATATCGTCAATGAAAATAATAGTTCCTTCGTTTAATAATTATACTGAGATGTGTATAATATTAAACTTAGTTACGATGTTGATAAAAATTATTTAGTGCCCTGAGATTTTCTCTATCAAAATGTTAAAAGATTTTACAAAGTATGTATGACGGGGTGTATGTGTTGGAAAAATAATACCAGTAAAAATAATTAAAGATCGATAATTAAAAATTAAATATAATGACTGTGTGTGGTATATGTGTGGGTCTGATGTGATATGCTCCCGCGGATAATACAAAAAAAAAAAAAATGTTCACGATTAATAAGGAACCTATCTGTGAGTGTGACAATATGGCGTGTATGTAAGTTTGGAAGGAGTTGAAAAATAAATAAAACATATTATAATTGCTAGGGAAACGTGTATGCATGAAAATGGATGTCGTGCAAATAAAATAAAAAAAAATATGTACGAACGGAAAAAAATTTCAAAAGACTTTTTGGAAAAATAATCTAACAATAATATACAATAATTGATAGTAAAATGGGTGTTGCATGCAACGTCTACACTTCTGCGAGAGTTGATTGTTTGACTGGGTCTAGAACATATATTATGAAAGAATTGTAATTTGTGTAGGACGAATAGGGGAAGGAGAGGGAAATTATGAAACCGTGTTAAATAAAATTATACTCGATTTCATTTTTGAATACATATGTCTGGAAAAAAATTATGAACGTTCGGGAGAAACGATCAGAAGCGAAAAAAAAAATATAGTTAGAATAATTCCATAATACTTGGAGTTGAAAAAAGTTATTATGAACGGTATGGGAACTAACGATGGCAGATGTGTGCGCATTCATCGCGTTGAAGACATTGTAGGATTTATTTTTAGAACCGGAGAAAAATAAAAATATTATGACCGGTCGGAAGAAATGATCAGAAACGAAAAAAATATACTTCTGCTATTTCTATAATATTTAGGCTCGAAAAATTATTAAGAACGATATGGAAACTAACTGCAGAAGATGTGTGCGCATTCATCGCGTTGAAGACATTGTAGGATTTATTTTTAGAACCGGAGGAAAATAAAAATATTATGAACGGTCAGAAGAAATGATCGGAAGTGAAGAAAATATATAATTGTAATAATTCCATAATACTTGGAGTTGAATAAAAGTTATTATGAACGGTATGGGAACTAACGACAGCAGATGGGTGTGCGGGAATGGACGGTGTGCATTCATAGCGGTCACATAAAAAAATAATTACCTCTCAATATGAAATGACGGAGGCGTCGGGAGCATCGATCGGGGTTTTAATGGTCGTAGTAAAAGTAAATAGAATGCGATATAGTCGATATTAAAATAACGGAATCGATCGGAAAAGAGGGTGGAAGGGATAAAGGAGACTAAGGCTATTTTAGACTATAGAAATAATTGATTTGTTAATTTGTAAATGTTTTGGATAACCGGTTAGGTTTAGACAACAGAGAAGGGATTGGGTTATTATGTGAAAAAAATAATAATTAAAAAAAAAATTGGAGCAGCGTAAACGGACGAGATGTGCGGGGGATCGGCGTGTGCGCTTTCGCGGCGGAGAACGTTATGTTAGATATATGCGCGGGATCGGTACGTGCGCTTTCGCGGAAAATAACGCTTTGTTAGATATATGCGCGAGATCGGGACGAGCGCTTTAGCATATGGCAGTAAGATCGGGAAATCAGGAAAATAAAAAATATACTTCGGCTAATTTTATATTATGTATACTTAGGCTTTGAAATATTAAAGAAATAATCGCGGTATCGGGAACGGAGCGCGTGTGTGCGCGGGATATCGCTGTGGACATCGGAATATGCGTGGGATCGGCGTGTGCGCTTTTGCGGCGGAGAACGTTATATTGGATATATGCGCGGGATCGGGACGTGCGTCTTGGCATATGGCAGTAAGATCGGGGAATCGGGAAAATTAAAATTTAGACTTTGAAATATATTAAAACAATCGCGGTATCGGGAACGGAGCGCGTGTGTGCGCGGGATATCGCTGTGGACATCGGAATATGCGGGGGATCTGCGCGTGCGCTTTCGCGACGGCGACCGGAGCGTGCGCGAGAACGAAATATACGTGTGAGAGGTGTAACGGAGGTGTTGGGTTAGATTTACGCTTTAAATAATATATTGGGGTTAAATTTTGGAATTTTCATACTTAGGCCCTGAATTTTGAAAAAAAATTGCAGTACCATAGCAGGACTGGCGGGGTCAGCGGAGACTTGGGTTACTTTCGGACATTAATTAATATACTTATGTTAATTAATAATCGGTTCAGTTTATCGGAAACGAGTGGAACGCTTACGGAGGAATTTCAGAGAAATTTGGGGAACTTGGGGGAACTTTCAGCACCTGGACACTAATTGGGGTTACTTGCGCCCCCGAATAACACTTTGGGCAGTTTATTGACCTCGGGACACTGTTTGGACGATCGGTTTATCGGAAACGAGCGGGAACCGTCCGGGGGAAACTCGGGGGAATGGGGGGAAACTTTGGTGAATTTTGACCACCTGGACATGAATTGGGGTGAGTTTCGTGTTCGGATTACCGGTCTGGGATGAATTTTCGACTCCTGGGCAGGAATTGGGGTTCGGATTAGCGGACCTTCCAGTTCCTGTATTTACAGACTATTCATGTCCAATACCACCCTGGGGCTGCCTGGTTTAATAATTTTCTTAAATTTAAATCTGATCTTGGCAGCCAGCAGATTGTGATCGGAGTTGATGTCTGCTCCTGGAAGGGTGGTAACTTTCTTCATAGCATTTCGAAAACGTTTGTCGATGAGAATGAAGTCGATTTGATTCCGAATAATTATTTCGTCGCTGTCACCAGGAGTTCTCCACGTATATAGCCGCCTTTTTGGTAGGACAAACCAAGTATTAGTTACAATCAAATTATTTTGTTCGCAGAAGTCAAATAATCTGTCTCCGCGTTCATTTCCGACCCCTAGCCCAAACTATCTGATCCTCCCCGTTTTCCGCATCCGACCTTCGCGTTAAAATCACCCATTATAATCAGTATATCGTGGTTGTTGAGTTTGTCAATTATTTTTTGGATGTTGTTATATAGTTCTTCAACTGGTTGGTCATTTTTAGGGTCCGATGTTGGGGTGTAGACTCGAATAATATTTATTATACACTGGGCTCCTTGTAGTTGTAGTAGTATAAGACGATCTGACATAGGCGTGAATCCTACAACGTACTGGGTCAGCTTCTGAGAGATTACGATGCCCACACCATTCCTAGGTCGGATTTCTCCATTTTCATATCCGGAGTAGTAGAAGGTACCGCCGTCTTGTTGACAGCTACCTGTCCCCGGCCATTTATGTTAATACACGCCCAAGATGTCAATTTTCAGTCGCTTCATTTCTAAGAGCGCATTTTGAAGTCGTCCAGATTGGTGAAGTCACATTCCAAGTGCCGATGTTCACAGTAGCAGATGGTGGTATTCTTCGCAACCTGTCCCCATTGAAGGGCTGCACCGGACTTAGGGCCATTTTTCTGTTGGTTTTCTGCATTGTGATGACCTAGAGAAATAGCCAGGCTGGTTTCTCCTTGCCTTCCCTGCGGTTTGATTTCAGAGTTTCCTTCTCTTAGGACAGCTGCGTTCTCTGTGCTTAAGAGCCTGTCCTGCCCTGGAATAGGAAACTAAAGATAGGAATTAAGTAGAGGAAGGACATTAAGTAGAAGGAAGAACAAAGAAATGGCCACTATTTCGGGGTGACACCCTAGCCTTTGAGTAAAAACTCGAACTGCAAGGCATCAGTTTGCTATTGAGAAGGTAGCAACGGAGACTTATGCGGCGATCTCCACGCGCCGAGGATGAGTTGGTTAACAGGCTTATGTAGAGTTTTATCAGGCAGATTCTCAGGTTGCCCCTCCGCGCCTTCCCAATTCATTGTCCTGTCACTATTGGAATCGTCTGCTTGAGACTTTCCACCAATCGCCGCTCATGGTCCGCGACTATTTATTTATTTCTTACGAAACTTATTCGCAGCTAGCCATCATATCTGATGGTCACTCCACTATCCGCCGCCCGTGGACGCGCCCGTTCCCCTGAGCTCGGGGTCCCTGGTTGTACCGAAGTACCACCAGGGGGGGTTAAATTGTTTAACAAATCGAAATACTATTCGCATCTGTTTTTCATCAGGCGGACGTACCACTTAAACAATGATGCGGTGAGTCCGTTCCTTTCATTACAGTTCACAACAACGCTAACACAAGCCGTAATGAAAATATCCAAACCGAAACCTGCGATCCCGTTCCGTTTCTTAGCCCTCGTATTAACACTACTAACGCAAATTACGAGTATAACAATCCGAACCAAATTCTAAAAACCGCTGCAGTCTCATATTCCGATAAAGCCAAAAGAAAAATAACACCGATTAACAAACCCGTTTATTTCGTGTATTCAAGAAACCCACTTAAAACAAAACCAACATTTAAAACTAATAAACTATAATGTTCTCGAATCAAATCCGGTGCTTGCTAGTCGTGCGCATGGGGAAATAATATTAGCCGTTCGTGCGGATATTAACTTTCAACAGATAATGTTATCATTCAATATTCAACCAGTAACAGTCGAAATTCGTACGCCTGTTCCACGTGAGTCTCTAAACATAATTCCGAACCGTATTTAGAAACTTTTAAAGTTGCTAAAAAATTCAAACAGTTCCTCCCCTCTAGCGCCGCGAGTATTACAGCTAAAAATTTTGAACAGGGTTAAATATCTGCGCTTCGACATATATTTCGCAAGTTTGGAACATCAAGGTTTGAACGTTTCGTTAAGGAAATAACTTATGGTTCCGAATTTTAAGATGGAAACCTAGATGTTCCAAAGTAAATAAATAAACAGGGACGCACATTTTTTTAACCTTGTTCAAAATCTTGAACTACAATACATAAATTACAAGCGGGGCTACACGTCATTTTTCACAATTTTATGAATTTTTAGTAAATTTCAAACAGTTTCGTTAAGAAAATGAAATACGGGCCCGTTCCTAAAAAATAGCGCTCTTTCCACCAATAATAATACGCTTGAAAAAAAATTTTCCAATTTTAAAGGTGCAAACTTAGATATTCCAAACCAGAGAAATATACATGGATGCCCATATTTTCTACTTTCCTCAAAATTTTTAGCTATAATACTCGTGTCACAAATCAATTCTCGTTCTTTTCCGAACTTTTCGGCAAACATTGAAAGTTCCATTAAGAAAATGAAATACGATTTCTTTTCCGATAGATAGCGCGATCCTTCCAACGGTATATAACATGCCTCAGAAAAAATAAAATTTTTCTTCAAAATTTCGAACTTTCGGCGCCTTAAGGGTCCAATTTTAAAACTGGAAATCCAGATGTTATAAACTAGAGAAATATAAGGGGATGCGCACGTTTTTAGCCGCGTTCAAAATTTTTAGCTGTAATATTCGTGGAGCTAGGGCAGAGACACGTAATTTTTTTTGTTTTTTTTGAACTTTCCGGCAACTTTGAAAGTTTCGTTAAGAAAATGAAATATGGTTCCGTTCCCGACAAATAGCGATCTTTCTAATGATATATTACAAGCTCGGGCAAAAAAATGTATTTTTTAAAAATTTTGAGCTTTCGGCGCCCAAGGGGTTTTATTTTACAGCTAGAAACCTGGATGTTCAAAACTATAGAAATATACGTAAAGTTGCATATTTTCTACCTTGTTTCAAATTTATAGCTATACTACTCGCGTCGTAAAGAGGGGGCTACAAATTAGAGCTCGCGCTTTTTTGAACTTTCCCGCAACTTTTAAAATTTTGTTAAGAAAATAAATTACGGTTTCGTTCCTGACGAATAGCGATCTTTCTAATAATATATCACAACCCGGAGAAAAAAATATTTATTTCCAAAATTTTGAGCTTTCGGTGCCCCGAGGGTCTAATTTTAGAACTGGAAACCTGGATGTTTCGAACTAGAGAAATATACGTAGAAGCGCATATTTTTAACTGTGTTCAAAATTTTTATCGGTAATGAGCGGCTAAAAACAGAAGGATAATATTGGAGGACGAGAAAACGGGAAGAAACTTACCAGAAGAGAAAGAGATAAGCGAGCGAATGAGTCAACTAACTTACATTTCCCAGGAATCCAAAAGAAATCAGTTTAAAGCGAACTAAGCAGCGAATAAGAAGGATAACGTAGTCGGCTGAGAGAGAAGGAAGAGGAAATGCGATAGTTTGTGGTGCGCTTTGAGCATCCGACAGAGAATAATGCTTTTGCGAAGATCTGTTAAAAAGGAGGGCACGCAGAATAGCGGTGGACTCAGGAAAGTCTAAAGGACTCGAAGTAATTTTTAAATAAGAACAAAAAAAGCTCCATCAGTGAAGATCGTACGATTTTTCTCTCTACTTCGTTTTATACTTTTCTAAGTTTCGTTGAACTATCGTTATTTTTCGGCAAACCAAAAAAAAACAACTTTTTAGAAATGTAAGCGACTACTATTGGCGGGATTTTTAAAAGCTGGTCTGCTAATTAAGGAAGAAACGTTACAAAATAGGCGTGACAAAAAACAACAACAACAACTAAAACATACATTCCTTTTCCGATTTCGTTTTATGAAATAGTGTTGCTCATATCGGCCCTTCAACTTGATCGCTTAAAAGGAGTCGAAACTGTAAGCTGTGTGTTTCCGAGGCAGGCAGACGGCCGAAATTATTATAAACATATAATGAAAACAGCTTAATTTTTTATTTTGATCTCTGCTCACATGCCGTTTTCCATTTTATAATCATGGATTAATTTTGTGAAAGGTAGACGAATGATATCTTCACTTCTGCGCTTCTTTCGATTAAACCAATCACGTTTAATCTTTGAAAATTCGTTTTTGATTTCATCACTATTGTTTTTTGGCTGATAGAATTCCCGTATATATTATCTAGCTAGGTTACTATTTTTCTAGTAGTCGCATACTTCACACTACCGGTTCTGGGTTACGGTTGCACTTACCAATGTAGAACAACGCTTAAAATGAGCAAAGAAATGTAAACGTCTTAAACATATCGACTTACTTATCTCGTTAAACGTTTTAAGTATTTATTACATGCCTAGGCAGCGTGGTAGCCTAGTGGTTAAGGTGCTTGGCTACCAAGTCAGAGGTCACGGGTTCGAGACTTGTCTCGTTCCGGATCCAAGTCGCTCTCAAGTTTACCCAGCCTGAAATTGAATTGGATACCAGAGAAATCTGGGAAAGTAAAGGCGGATCCCAAGTAGAAAGAAACTGGCCCCAGTATTCTCCTTAGATCCATTAGGCTTTTAGTACATTGTGAACCTTAACTTCACAATCCCAACGCCGTGTCAAGGGTATGGGACCTACTTTACTTACTTACTTACACGCCTAAACATGAAGAAAAAAGGTAGTCTAAATCGGTCAACTAGAAATCGTAGACTGATTGTCAAAACGGAATTTGTGTTTTATAAATATATTCCAGAAGAAATAATTTCTGTTATATACAGTAAAATCGCCTTATTCGCGGTTCCCGTATTCACGATTTCGTTATTCGTAGTGTAATATTTTTCGACATCATTTCCATATTCGCGACTAAAAATTTTCTGTATTCGCCGTATTACGGTGTATTACATTAGGTGCATTATGAGTGAAATAAAGAAAGAAACAACACAACATTATCATTTATTAAATAAACAATAATTTAACTGATAAACTGAATTACATATTTACCTTATCAAATTTTTGAACTAGTACTTTTATTTTCTTATAAGTATATATATTTTACAGTAAAGTTGTACATAATACATCCGACTGTGTTTCAACAATAATATCGCCCCTTAAGTATGTATCAAGCGTGATTTCTTTTAATTAACATACGACAGGTACAATTTTTTCTTATATAGAGCTGTTACAGTACTGGTAGTTACGTTCTATATTCGCGGTTCTCCGTGTTCGCGGCATTTTGTCCCAAAAAAATGTCCCAATTTTATGTAACGTTTGTTATATTTTGTAGGATTTTTGTTATTGTTATTTAAAAAATGTTACAATTTTATGTAATGAAATATGTAACGAAAAATGTAACGAAAAAATGTCTTAATTTTATATAACGGAAGGTAAATGTTAGAATAGGATTTTTGTGGTTATGTTATTTTTTGTGTGTGTTGATGCCAGTAAGAATTACGTTGTAAATCTTGATCATTTTATACAAAGTATAGAAGAGAAAGAGACAGGAATGAAAGCAGGAGGGGTCAAGGGGCACAGCCCCTTGCGAGGCCAAAGTGGCCGAGTTTATATATATATATATATACGGATTTGTTTATTTTTTTTTTAACTTTTAGTCATAATGAATTAGCAAAAATCTTGTTTTTATTGTGAAATATATTAATAGACAAATCCGAGCGTTATTAATAATAATAAAAAAAAATCTAACAACTATATATAAAGTCGTTTTAACCGAGCGCTGCTATCTAAATTTCCACCGTGACATAGGTTTTTTTTTTTTTTTTTTTTTTTTTTTTTTATACGTTTAATTTACACGACGAAAAATGATATAAAAAAAAACAAAAAAAGCAAAACAAACAAGCAGCATTTGTGCTTATTGAAAATTAAATTAATCGCATATTGCTGTACAGCGATAAGGAAAATGAACAGAAAAAATTAGTGCACTAACTTTGGTTCACATTTTGTTTGTAAGAATTAAGCCGACAACGATTATGAAATTAGAGAGGTATAAGACGCACGGTGATGGCTAATGACCGCGAAAAATCTTCAAGATTTATAAGCGAACAACGGAATTTTTAGCGTCATCGAAATAGATTAATCGACAGCATTCGCGATTGAAAGTATCGAAAAGACATCTAGAAAACGCTTCTGAGTCGTGTTAATCTGAACCCCGGGGAGGGGGGACTTTAAATTAGTTAAATATCCGAACGAGCGCAGGAGCTTTCGTTTAAATGTGTGAGCTTTCTTAGCATCGAAGTAGGTCGTCGCCGCATGATGAACCGGCTCCTCTGCAGGCGTATCGCAGAATTTCTTAGAACCATAAAAATGTCTTGTTTATCGTCGAAAAATGTAACCGTGCTTTGAATATGAAAACATAGTGTATTTTCGATATTGTTTTTCCTTTGCCAAGGCTGAAGCGTCGTCGTTTAAGAGTAAACGGCCGAACGGAGAGGGAAGACGATAATTTCACCGTTGCGGGGGCTCGACGTTTTAAAGATAGGGATGGGGGGGGGCAGTGCGTTCCCGAAGGCTGACTGTCTGACTGAGAGATGGATTATTTATTCGGGCTCGGTCGGATATTAGTTATGAGCGGAATTCGGAATGAACGGCAAAGGCGTGGAGACTTCTCGTTATAAAAGTGAAACGAAACAAAACGAAATAACGAGGTGCTACCGTAACGTCGGCCTATTAGTACCTTTTTGGTCGGAAGCGGGGATAGTTTATTCGGTTTTGGAAAATTTTTCAGCGCGCCCCGGCTCCCCTCGCTCGAACGGCGGCGGTAGTATCACCGTTTCGACTCTGTTTAACAAGAACCGGCATTTCCATCTTTTATTCTGTTATTCCGTTTTCATTGTTTTCCTTTATTTTTTATTGCCATATTCTCGAGCTGCTTGAGAACCGTGTTAGGGCGAATTTTTTATATTCATTACTAGTGTCAGATTTATGAGAAATTCTCTGTTCCTCGCCGCTTTCGCTTTGCCGCGTTCTCTTTGCGCCGCGAAACGCATTTATTACCTTGTTTAACATCGCTGCAAATAATAATAATACCGCGTTTGACTTTTTTTTTTTTTTTTTTTTGTCTCTCATGCTACTCTTGAAGGTATCTTTTCTGTATCGAAGTTTTGTAATGAGGGATGAAAGCGATAAATTACCTAGTCTAAAAGTAGAGCCGTTCCCGCATACGTATTTAATGAGTCTCTACATCTTTGCCCGATCTGTTTCCAGGTTGCGTTTTTAATTATTCGCGTCGTCCGCGATAAAGACTTTGAAATTTGTTTCAATCAGATCGAGCGATTTTTCAACGTCCTTTTCACTTTTTCGACATTTACAAGAAGCGAAACAGCTGCGCCAATAATGAGATACATTTTTAATATTTAACCATTTGATAATAGGCTATTGCGTCAACGCAGAAGTGTCACTAGTGATAGAACACGGTGAGATTTTTTTTTTTTTTATTTATTTAAATGTTTCGATCTTACGTTAAATAAGTAACCGTATTAAAGTGAAAAATCTCCATTAATGGACAGCACATGTCTTGTTGATGGGCTACACAGTGGTGTGAAAGAATTAACCCGGTGGTTTTAAAAAATCCCTTACGTTTTTATTTATAATAATCTTGTATTTTGTTACGCTTAAGGCGCCTAATGTCCAATTACTGTGAGAATGGAAAACATTAATGTAAAAAAAATAGATAGTGAGAGATAGTTTGTTTTTTTTTGTTTTTGTTTTTTTTTTTTTGGTTGTTTGATTATTGAACGTTTTTTCTTTTTCAAGGGCATATTTTATTTTGTAATTGACTGATAAGCTGTCCAGCAGGTTACTTATTTGTGTCTGCCATGTAGTCGTTTCAGCTTGCAATAGAATTTTTATTTTTTAACCGAGTGTTGTATTTTGATCCGCTGCAATTTTTTTATTAACAAAGCGGCCGCGTACGAATTTGAATATGCGTACATGCTTTAACATCTACGTTAAAAATTTACGTCTTTTATTTTCATTTAGTTTACGGTTTTTGTTCTTTGGGGTCTTTCTTTTGACCGTGTTTCATAAAAACCGTACTTTTCGTTTCCGATATTTCGTTAACATGTGCACCACCGCATTTCCTATCGGCCGTTGTTCTAGCCTACTTGCTAGAGTATTACAGCGCTTTCTCATACGTTACTTGTGGATACGCTTTCAACTGCGATTTGTCTGTGGCTTTGTTGAAAATTGCCCCGAAATTTTCTCCGGTGATCTATGAAATCGGCTTATACGTTGCTATTCATGTGACTCCGCATATAAAACAGCTGCAACTTCGGTTGTCTGTACGATTCGTTTGAATGCAAATATTGAATCACCGCTTGCTTCTGCAGCAGTCTCTATAATTCTTTGAGACGACATTACTAAGCTTATTGAGTAGCAGTAATAGTAGTAGTAGTAGTAGTAGTAGTAGTAGTGATGATAATGATGATGACGATATCCCCTCGATTTCGAGTATGGATTCCTGTCTTTTATTGACGAGTCCTTAAATGGCTCATTAAGCCAATGCTGGCACCGCAGAGCTTTTCACAAATGTTGCAGACGAAAGTGATGGCTGTGCTCAAATGAGAGTTTCCAGTTCACCGAACCTGCTACCAGCACTTTCATCTTGTCGCCGTGGGACTTTTGAGAAAGTAAACAGAATAAGAATGAAATAAAAGGAAGAGGCAACACATGTAATAGTAGAAAAGAAGAAGAAGAGCACAAGTATATAGAATATAGAACGGGATTTATTCGCAAAGGGAAGGATAAGAAAAGAACATTTAGTAATAGTGGAGAGAATGAGGGAACCGGAGCGCAGTTGATTCCCCTATTACCCAGCTTTGTCAGTGGCACGGAAAGTTCCACGGCGACTGAGCCAGACAAAGGTTTAAGGGTGAATGGAAATAACAGGAGACTGGAGATAAGAATTAAGCAGAAGAAGGACAAGGAAGTGGCCACTATTTTGATATGGTACCCTAGCCTTTGAGTAAAAACTCAAATTGAAAGGCAACAGCTTGCTATTGAAAAGGTAGCAAACGGAGAGTCGAGGATGAGTTGGTTAACAGGCTTGTGTAGAGTTTTATCAGGCAGTTTCTCAGGTTGCCCCTACACGCATTCGCAACTCACTGTCGTGCCGGAATCGTCTGCTTGAGACTTTGCACAAATAGCCCCGCTCGTGGTCCGCGACTGCTTATTTATTTCTTACGAAACCTATTCGCAGCTAACCATCATATCTGATGGTCATTCCACTATCCGCCGCCTGCGAACGCGCCCGTTCCCTTGAGCTCAGGGTCCCTGGTTGTACCGAAGTACCCCCCAGGAGGGGAGTAGTAGTAGTAGCAGTAGTCGTAGTACGATATTATTTCGATTTTTAAAAAATTACAAAGCACTCTGCCTGTTCGACTAGTATGAATAAAGTTAATTAAAACGAGATAAGCTCAAAATTTGTGAAATCGAATAGTCCGATGAAAACGGCGATATCATTAGGTGGCTGATGTGCATGCTTTTCATCAGATTCTACTTTAACCGAAACACCTCCGGTCGGAGAAAATATCCGCCTATAACATGTACGTTATATTAAAACGAAAAAAAAGAACTTGCATATTTTCTCCCTTTACAATATTATATCACGGTCTTTGCGGACTGGATATAATAATGGATACAATGTTCTAATTCCCTTAGCGATACGGTGCAATTGTACTCTTGTTACTGGAACTGAAGTTCAGTAGAGTGGCTTCTGTCCTTTGTTTAAAACGCATACATTCTTCGCAATAGTTCGAATCAGACGATACGGCGGATAAACGGGAAGCCATTTCGTTAATGTTGGTAATAAGTAAATCGTCCTTGAATAAAATGGAAGTGGTTTCCTCGTAGTTTTTTTCCCGTTGATCAGATGGATTTTCTTCCACACAGCGAAAATGGGCACATGCTGATTAATAGACGATGTAAAATCTTGCCAGCATTTCCTTTTAGCTGCTCTGATGAAAGTACATGCATATGCACGTCGTTTGCGATAATCAATAAGGTTTGATACTGAATTGCGCCTTTTTAGCACTGTTAATGCCTTTTTACGGAGATTTATTGCCTTTCCAATATTATTGTTCCACCAAGGAACACGTTTCTTTAAAGACGGAGTGGACGAGGGCAAGAGTATAGCTAAGCGTCCATTTTTTTTTGTTAGAAATTCGACATCTTCTTCTACGTCATCGAAATGTCTGGAGTGGATTACGGTGCTCTCAGTGAACATTGACCAGTTGGCTTCCGTCATCTTTCATTTCCAACACCGCGACGATTGAAAACTGGGTATGTTGTATAACAGGAAGATGGGGTAGTGGTCGCTATCGCAAAGATCTGCGTGGCTCTGCCAGTCAATTTGACCGATAAGATCGACGGAGATTAGCTAAGATCAATTGACGAAAATCGCCCTGTTTTTGCATCGATGCGAGTTGGTTGATCACATTTATTTACTAAAGCGATGTTTCGATTATTGATAAGTAGGTTATTTTTTTGGTTTCCGCTGGAATTCTGATATCTTGAGCCCCACGTATAGCTGTGTGCATTGAAATCGCCGAGAAGAATAAACGCCACAGGTAGCTGCTTTATAATGTCTTCAAAGTCGTATAATGAGGTTTGCTGGTTTGATGGAATGTAAATATTGCACATATTGTGATGGATTTACGGTGTAACCGTAACTGTTTGAATATCGGAGGTGGTTGAAAGTGGAATCACTTGTGAAATAGAATCATGTATCAAGGTTAAACATCCTCCAGCTGCTATTGAATGAGAGGTGTCATCGAATCGGAATGGTTTTTGTAACTACGAATTGAAAAACACTGATTTGGTTTCAAATGGGATTTTTGGATGCATATCACTGGTGGTTGGTGTTGAGCTATCAGCGTTTGTAATTCGGTAAGGTGCGAGAATGCTCCATTAATATTCCATTGAAGGATTTACTCGTGATTCATTAGATCTGTTTCTGAGCCGGATCTGTTTGCGGATGATTTGGCGATATCATTTGAATCCTCTTCACCGAACAGAGCAAGCAAATTCATGCAACGATGCATCAACGATCTTTCTGAATGGGCGTCTGCGCGAGGCTTCAAATTCTCTACGGAAAAGACAACATGTGTAGATTTTCATCGAACAAATACTGCCACCGGCCTCGAATTTTGCTCAACAGCTTAGAACTGCATTTTCCAGAGGAGATGCGCTACCTCGGAGTAACAGTCGACAGCAAGCTTCTATGGAACGCACATATCAAGGACCTTAAGAGGACATGCATTAAAGCTCCTGGTATATTAAAGCGGATTAATAATAGACGTAACACGGAGGCGACTGGAAAATGTTATTACTGCTATATCAATCATTAATCCGGTCTAGATTAGAATACAGTAGCCAAGCATTCTGTTCAGCGGCTTGGGGTCTATTGTCATCCTTAGATTCTATCCAGCATTCAGCCATTCGAATAGTCACTGGAGCCTTTTGTACCAGTCCTACAGTCAATCTTAATTGTTAATCCGGGCAGCTGCCCTTGGAGATCCTAACAGCTCTTACTTCCACCCTTGGCCAATCCAAACCTTCCGATCAATGAGCTTCTTTTCAACTCTCAGCAACAGAGCCAGATTGCTTTATGTGCTCCTAACGTTGCAACTAACATCAAAAATTAGTTCGAATCTCTTTTTCCTCAAATTAGAAAATTTATTCTCAATATTCCCCTTTCTCCAGTGTACACTTACCGGAGTCCTTGACTTTTCCTAACCCCAAATATCAATCTTAACTTAATTCATCTACCCAAATCCCTATATCCGGATTACATCTTCCATCAGCACATCACTCTTGAAATTGCTAAATATGTTGACTACATTTGCTGCGTTACGGATGGCTCAAAATCTAATGGCCATTTTGGGTTAGCCTTTTTTGTGGCTCTTTCCACCCATCGCTCCCGGCTTTCAAATTCCTATTCCGTATTTTCGACTGAATCTTTCGCTATATTCAAGTGTCTTGAATTCCTTTCTTCCGCTCCGCCTCTTTCTAAATACTTCAGCCTTACAGATTCACTCAGTGTTCTAATGTCCCTCTACAACTTTAAAACCACCTTTTTCTCATTAAATCTGACCCTCTATCTCAGATCCCTTTTCCGTTTCATTCAAGGAAAGAAAAATATTAAACTTACCAGACTTAGGATTTCCTATTTCCGCCTGACCCATTCTTATCTTCTACAACGGGACGATCCCCCTCTTTGTCCTTTTTGCCAAAGAACACAGCTTTCCATATTCCCCACTTACTGACACATTGTCATTTTCTTACGGCACTTGGAGTCTACCTCGGCTTCTCCCCTTCCTTACCACAACTCCTAGCTGATTCTTCCTGTCATATCCGCAATGTGTTCCAATTCCTTCATTCCTTTAACCTCCTAAGTTCAATTTAGTATCCCTTCCATTCCCCGGACGCGCATGGCCCGTTTGTGCAGACGGCGCCCGTAAATTCTAATGTAATAATAACCTAATAAGTATTAATGTTGTTCAATAATTACAATAATATCACTCTGAAATATATTGTTTACCGAATAATAATTACATTTTACTTTTTAGTACATTTTTATTAAATTTTTATAATAAATCTTGAAGTCGGTGTTTTTTTTAATTTTTAAAAACATTTTATATTACACATACTTTATGCTTAAAAAAAAAGTAAAATCGGTTTCTTTATTTGAAATGCATTTTTACGATAAAAACATCAAAAACTACATTTCCATAATAATTCGGCAAATTGATAGTATTTTAAGTCCATCGCCTCTGTTATACTAACGAAAAATATAAAGCAAAAAAAAGATGATCTAAAGGAGCCACATTTTTTCACGATTTTTGATACTCAATTTATGTTCACCGATTTTCATCATGGTCCGAGTGATACACCTTCTAATTGACAATCAGTATTATCGGTCCATATAAATATAAGTTATGCGCGAACAAACAAAAAAAAACAAAAAAAACGCGATGAACGTGTAAACCCCTTCTTTTTGGAAATCGGTAACAAAACTAAATTCTCGTGGTAATTTGGCAAATTGATAGCATTTTAGGTTAATCGGTTCTGTGATATTAATAAAAAATAATAAGGAAAAAAAATTATCCAAAGGGACCACATTTTTTACTCGGTTTGTGTTCACCGATTTCCATCGTTACTCACATGGTGTACCTAAGTTAAATGGTACTCTTTATAATGGATAACGAATCAGTAAAATCGGTCCATATGAAGATGACTTATGCGCAAACGGATATATACATATATAAAAAAAAAAAATACATACGCGACGAACGTGTACCTTCTCTTTTTGGAAGTCGTTAAAAACAAACGAATTTAGACTCGGTTATTATAACTAAACTGTCCTTTTTCTTCTTTTTCTAAATTTCATTTAACCTAAATTCACGAGTATTTTATACCAGCGATGCGCAAATCAACTTCGCTGGAGCAGTGGTGCAAATGAGTTACGAACTTTCATCTAGCGCGTGTAATTGTAATCTTGGACCGCGTATTTAACTCCACGCGGTACTCCGGACACACACAGAGTAACGTCCTCGGCGAATTTTGATAATTGCGCGCGCAGCCAACGTTTTTCCAATTTGAGATTAAATCACCCTGCCTTCAGAGATAAATCCGATCGTGTCCGGAATAATAACGTTTCTTCTTCGGGGTTAAAATCACATGTTAGAGATGTGCTCGAATACGAATATGTTGCCAAGGATATAACGCGGTTGTTCCTGTGCTTATACTTTAGGTAGCAGTCATGAATGTTTTCGCTTTTAACAAATTAAAGACCGCGATCTAGGAGAGCATGGAAATGTTATCTAATGATTTGTTTCCTTCCCTGCAACAAAAAAAATAAATAAATAACAACAAATTGTCTTAAAGACTTTTCATAGCGCTGCATCGAGATCAGTGACGGGTTTACATGTTTAAGCATTTTTGTATTGGTTACATTAATTAAAATACAAGTAAACATTTAGTATAATTTTATTTTTTAAATCTTTATTTCCCATCGTTTAATAAGATATCGAATATTACTTTAATTTATAAAACATCTCTCTTCGTTATTTATACGTATGCGCCTTTATATAATAACGTAGTTTCGTAATCCCTTGAAAAACGACAATTTTCTTGTTTCGGAAATAAATTCATCACAACCTGCTTTGTAACAAATTCCCGCGCTTTTCGTTCCGATTCATATTCCGTTCCGAAAAATAGTTTGGTGGATCTATTTTCATCGCGCTTCTTCATTGTTTTTTTTCTTTTCCTTTTTCCTTAATGATCCCCGCTGTTCATTATACTCTTCCTTATTGTAAATAAATGAGTTCCGTTTTCCTTTTATTGGATCACTTACCCTTACCTTCGTCACGCTCGTATATTATCAAGTTCGCCTTCATTCGGAGTGGTATTGTTCTTTTTGTCTTTTTTCGCTTCTTGGTTTTCCATCTCACTACTTTCTTCTCTCTTTTTATCGCTTAAATTCTGCGATCCCCCTACGCTCGTCAAAAATGAAGCGAAAATCACGTCAATTGCCAAAAGATTGTTCTTAAAAGGAAAAAAAACAAAAAAAGAAGCAAAAAGCACATCAATTGCCAACATATTATTGTTCCCAAGGGGGGGGGGGAGAAGAAAACTGGGCTTGTTAACCAAGGACTTTTACCCAGAAACAATTAGAAATGGAAAGATTATTAATATATCGTTCCGATTTTTGAAAAAAAAAAAAAAAATTAATAAAAATAAAGAAAATGATTTTTGCACAGTTCAAATCGTGATGTTCTTTAAAGGAGCGAGGTAACAGCGTTGGCCGATAGTAATATAGAATGTTACTTTTTTAGAGAGCAACGCTTTTATCTGATTCCTTTAAAAAATATGCCAATTTGATAGACTTGAAAAATTATTTTCCTTTTTCCTTTTTTTTTTTCATCGCATTAATAAATAGAAAAGAGCCTTTCTTCAAATTGTTTCGATTTTATTTGACAACTTTTAATCATATTTATTAACGAATAAGAGCGTAAAAGAGAAACGAAGAAAAAGTTATCTTTACGAATGTTATACGAATAAGAAAGTAAAAAAGAACGAAATTTTTAACGATTTCTAAATAAAGTGATTCGCTTAATAAGTTTGATTATTACTTTTTTTTATTTGCACTTTTTTAATAGTTTTTTCCAAACCTAAAAAAAACCCTATTATATATGTGTAGACAGCTGGTTGCGACAAAATGATTAGATGGACTAGGCGTGAATTTTCATAAAAAAAATGTGTCTTGCCATTTTCCAGGGTCTATATAGTGTGTCCGAGGTTTTTGCAATATTACAAGAATGTAAACAAGAAGGTCAAGTTAAATAAAAGCCTTTAATAATAAGTGCCGTTCGAACGTGGTCGTCTAGAACGTTTGAAACTGATCCGAGCAGAACATGGAAAATAGCTTTCCGCGTGTTAGCGGCTGGGAAAAAAGACGGATTAAAATGTTCATTAGCATTCATTATGGGACGACGAGTGAAATGTAACGGAAAATCGGTGAACGAGGCAGTTGTCCGACGGCGAACGGACCGGGCGCTGACATTTTATAATTAATTTTTCTCGTTAGCATTATTACCGTGACTATACTAATCGAAGGTGTAAGGAGAAATAGTAGTACATTTGCGAAACTGCTACGATATGAAGCGGCCGAGCGCGCGGCGCTCATTTCGTCGCGAACGACGGCAATTCTAGTGTAGTCGGTTCAAATTTGACATTTGCAATTCGGTCATACATATTTATGTGTTCGAAGAACAATTCGTAGCTCGCTAAAAGTAGTCGAATTTGTTTGCTACGGATTTCGTCCGTTTAGAATTGCAAATTCACGTTATTTGTAATCGTTCCGTTTATAAGAATGTGAAATGTGTAAAACAAACTGAAATTCTACTATAAATTTAAATTTTTTCCGCGACCACGGTAATAAATGAGACATTGCCAATGTAACGTTTATGCAATGTACACAGATGTTTCTAACGAGATGTTGTCCACTTTTAAATAATGGCCGGTGCGACTGCTGATTCCGGCTGTTCTAGAGTATTGTAATTCAGTTGATCGCTATGCTGCCGCGAAATAGAATAATAATACTGCTTCGATAGAATCGGAAAGCGGCACTGATAATTTAATCATTTCTTTGAAAAGATTCCCTACGCTGGAAAACTATACCGCTTTTCAACACGCTCGACAAACAACAAGATGGATACTAAAACAAGAAAAAAGGAGATCTTGGAACGAATACACGTTAACACTAACTTACAAAACACCGATTCGTCAGTTATGGAAGAAAATACGAGCGTTATATAAACACGTTGACCTACCAATCCCTACAGCGATTTCAAGAAATAATCAGTTATATACAGACTGCAGGACAAAATGCGGAAGAATTCGCAATATCCAAGTAATAACCGGTAAACAAACAATGTTTAGCAAACAAACAATGTTTATCAAATAAACAATTTGACCTCTGTTCATCAAATTCAGAAACATATAATGTACCCATAAGTTTACACGAAATCCAAAATGCCATCCAGAAGATTAAAACATCTGCTTGTGGCGCCGATAGATTTCACATTTCGTTTTTGAAACACGCCCCAGAATCAATAATTAACAAACTCACGCTTATATACAACCACATATGAACTAATCAACCTTTTCCTCAGCGATGGAGAGAAGCTATTATAGTATAGCTTCTATCCATCGCTGAGGAAAAGATTGATTAGTCAATATGTGGTTGTATATGAGCGTGAGTTTGTTAATTATTGATTCTGGGGCGTGTTTTAAGAACGAAATGTGAAATCAAATAAAAACCCACTGAAAGTAGACAACTATCGATTGATTTCACTGATATTTGTACTATGTGAAGTATTCGAAAAAATATGGGAATTAGAAAACAGAAATCTTTTATCAACAACACAGTGTGGTTTCCGTCCTAAAAAGTTTCAACAAACGAATGCACACACTTGCAGTATTTTTCGATATAACAAAGACATTCGACAGAATATGGAAAGGAAAATTTCTTATCATGCTATACAAATGGGGATTCCGAGGAAATATAATGTACTTCATCGAGAACTTCTTATCGTGTCGTGTCTTTCGCGTATGCATCCATGCTTTCATCGGAAAAAACGTTGGACAATGGCGTCCCATAGGACTCCGTCCTTATAGTCTCACATTGTTCATCATTGCGATAAACGATCCAGTATCCATCATCCATCCACTTATATCTTCAGCGCTGTTTGCCGAGGATTTCACCATATTCATCGGTTGCAAAAATGTAGAAGCAGGAGCCGCACTACTACAAAGGTCAGTAAACGAAGTCTTAAAGATGGGCTTCACAAAATGGGCTAGCGTTTGCAGCCGCGAAAACAACTTGCATCCATTTCTGCAGATTACGGACATGCCAAAAATCGCTATCACTATTATTACAAAGCACAAGAATACTAAAATCTCCGACTGTTAAATATCTCGTCCTGTTGTTTGATCAAACCTTATATCATGGAAACAACATGTAAATCAATTAAAACAGCCCCGCTTAAAAAACTTAAACCTGTTGAAGAAACTATCCCACACAACATTCGGTTCAGAGAACTCAAAAACTACGCAGCACCCATTTACGGCTTAGCTTGCAAATCGACACTGCGCTCGTTGGACTCGATGCACCACACCGCCATCAGACTGGCGATCGGTGCATTTCGCACTAGTCCAATAAGCAGCATATTATGCGAAGGCAACGAATGGCCTTTAAACGTTCGTCGAGATTATTTAGCGGTGAAGTTTTTAATTTACCTAAGAAGTACAAATAACATCCCTGATGTTCTACTGATGCCTGAAGTCTCGCACCGTTCTAGTCATTTATCAGAACTTCTAAACAATCGCGCATATGTTGACACCAGAAATCGTAATGTACCGAAATAATATTTTTCATAAAAAAATCTCCGCTCTCCCGCCAACACATAATTCGGAAATACGGTGCAACATAGTGTTGACCAATAGCACAAAATCTGACATACTTTTGTCACATATACGAACGCATTGACAGAATACAGTGCGCATAAAAAATATTACACGGATGCCGCAAAAAATATCGAAGGCACTGGATGTTGGACATCAACAGCAAATTACCAGCTACGCGCTTCCAATGGAACTGTGTCGGTAATGTCGACCGAATTAATTGCGATCAAATTAGACATCGAATCCTCTATAGATCAGAATTACGATCGTGTTAGGTAGCATGCTACCCTGAAAAACCCGATTGTCCAACAGAGATACACTAATTGGGTATTAGCTCGATTATGGACATAGTAATATGTTGGCTACCAGGACATTCAAAGATAAGTGGAAACACCACAGCCGACTTAGCTGCGAAACGAGCAATAGGGAAATCCACATTATTATCGGTTGCAATCCTAAGGAAGAATCTAAACAAAACAAAAACTTAGTTCTAGCTACAATGGAGCCGTTCCTGGGAGGACTTGCAAATAAGCTGAGAAGACTGCGCCTTGGAACATCATCGTGACATCAAGACATGACGACGTTGTTCTAACAAGATTGCGCATATGCAGCACTAACGCACAAGCACCTCTTGTATCGTGCCGACGCTCCGCTCTGCCGATACTGTGGTCAAGGTCATCTAACAATAGAGCATATTCTTTCCGACTGCACCCAATATTCAATCTATCCTTCTACTATTATCCAAACTGCCTTATCCGATGATCCCCATGAAATCAGAAAAACACCATCATTCCTTAAGGGGGGGTTATGGGATAACGGGTCTAAAAAAAGCACTTTTTTGAGAGTAATTTTTAAAGAGACTATTAAAGTTATTTCATTGAAATTTTTTGCACATAGTTATATGACATTTCAAGAGCATTCAGTAATTTTTTCGTCAAAAAATATTCATAAACAAGCTAGTGAGAGCGAATTGACGGTGGTCATTTCAAAAAAATACGTTTTGCGGTGTCCACGATAACTCGTTACAAAATCATCCGAAACACGAATAGTTGGAAAAAATGGTTAATTTAGAAGTAAACCTAGGTCGCAACGTTGTCCTTTTATTTTTAAATTTTTTTTTCAATTTTTGGCGGTCGGATGAAGTCAAAACCGCGATATTGACCCTAAAAATGGTGCCATTTTGTAGCTGCAAAATCAGTCTCAAGCGGAAAAAAAAAAAGAAGAACGTTGCGACCTAGTAAAATATGTATTATAAAACTGTGTTGAACATGAACCGGATCGGTATAGAAGTTTTTGAGATATCGTGTCCACCGACTTCAAAAAAGTAATTTCGAGAAAAACGCGTTTAAAGTTTTAAACTATGAAAATTGGAAGAAACAATTTTTTTTTCCTTACTTAAACTGAATCGTCGATGCCAGCACCATAAAGCAAGGTACCTGCTGCACTTACAATGTCCAAGGCTTCCTTTTGCTCCATTCTTTCCATTATTCTAGCCTCTTTTGTCTGAAGCGCAGCTTTTTGTTGGGCTCTTTGAATTCGCGTTTCATCGGTTGTTTGAACGTACTGATGAGCACTTGGGCCGACGCTGATTTTCATCTCTTGTAGGAAGGTTAGTAATGAAAAATTGTCTTCATTGGAAAAAATTTGTTGCAATTTCTACTAAAATAGGTGTTATGCTTAAAACTGAATACGAGAATTTAATTTCGTTGAATAAAGTTGTTTATTTGACAAAATGAACAAACGAAAGTGGAAGTTCGCGATACGAAAAAATAGGTTCACCGCTTCGATTAAACAAGTAACAATCAATCCGAAAAATGCAGTTAAATAAATTTAGCGATTCCCAAAAGGGGTTATTTAGACGATTTAACGCGCGATTACGCAACAAAATCGAACGGAAGCCCTAAAAAGGGCTATTTCAAATGAAGGGTAGGAAATGACGATAAGAGCAGAAGAAAGGGCGAAAAGAAGCGAATATAGAAATATAGGAAATTTAAAACGAATTATAATCGGAAACAAATAAAAGATTAACAAGAAAAAATGTTCGGTACGAAAGACAACGACAATAGAGAACAAAACAAAGAAATGAAGGGGATCGGAAACAATAAAATCGAACAAAATCGCGAAAATCAATATTCGAAAAATACCGTGCAAACGAAATCGGAATCGAAGACGGCCATTTTTAACCTATTGCGACGACGGTTAATTAACTGCCGTCACAGCTTATCATCATAGATAAGGAATGGTAACTGGTTGCTGGCCAGCTGATAACGCTTTCAGCTAGCGCTTTTATTTTTGGTCTTACTTCTGCTCTTCCGGTCGGAACAATAGGACTACTGGATAAACTTTTTGGAGTGATCTTCCAAATAAGTTGATTTAAGCTTTCGTTATTGTCTTGAGTAAATCCACCAACACATCGCTCTAAAAGCTCGTCCTTGCTTAAATCTTCATAAATTAGCTCGATTGCTTACATCATCCGGAAAAGGTTCATAATCATGTTGGAAATTTTCTATTCCAGTGGCGGCCAAAGATTTTTGATAAGCGCCCACAAGTCAGCGCCGGCCGGACACTTATGATGCTGTGGATTTTTGTTCGTTGATTTATACTGGAAAAAGGTCGCTGAAATCGCATCTTTCATTTTTTGCACTGAATCACAATTTCTTCTGATCGCTAATCCATAATACACCGTTAATTTATCAATTGCTTTACCAGTGAGTTTTCCTTTTCCAGAGAGACTTCTGCTTCTTCTAACATAGTTTGTCCAGCCTTTTTTTTCCGGTTTTTATTCTTGTCTCTCCTGTTGTGTTTTTTACAAGATTACGTAGCCGTTTGCCGATCCTTTTTTGAATGTGGCCGACGCATTTTTATTTATTTATTACAAAGTCTTCGCCCTATGGATGGCATTGAATTACATCGGTGTACGTTTTACTATCATCGACGCCGATGTAATTTTTATATTTGACGTCGTACTTTTCCTCCGATCGTTGAAACACATTTCTTTTATTACTGATACTTCCATGTTTCCTGCAGGTCCAATGTGATTTACTTCGCATTCACCATGTTCTACGGGCTTGGCATGCCATTCTTCAAATTCTATTATGTTTAATTTTTTCTCCCAAATTTTATACCTTTAACAGTGCCCACTTTTAAAGTAAATATCTATATAACTTTTCCAGTGTAATATCCTATTAATGAAGAAACACCATATAACGAAAAGAAATCTCGTTTTTGCCAGGTACCATCGCTGGCTAGGCCCTTTGAAGAGAAGGAAGCAGCTGCTCCGGTTAACTGCCTGCCGCTTTCGGCCGGCTCAAAAGGGGTGCAGCGCACAGCTTACTATCTTAATGAGTTTTACTCCAAATGACCTGAGGTTTTGGGAAAATATTTCTAAGAATTTGTACTTTTATATGAAAATTTTTCAGAAAAACGGATTTTTCAAAGTGGTTATCCCATAACCCCCCCTCCCCCCCCTTAAACAAAATAATATCTACAACTTAATTTAATGATATTTTAATATCTGGTGCCTTTTGCCACAGTAGCAGTTCACGGCACTAAAATAAAACAAAAAAAAATTTGCAAATGCTTGCGACGACGTCGTACATGTGTAAAAGTGTGAATCGCGATTGTGTGTTGGCGGCGATTTTGATTCTGATTCGCACGTCTACTTCAAATGCGAAGCCTTTCAATACTGTCGTTTTTTTGAGCTTTTAGACGGTAATTCTCGCTAACTGCTTTTCGTATTTATACAAAGGCGATGGCGGCGCTTAACAGACGCACACCTTTTTTGTTTTTGCTTTTTTGCCAGTATTTACTGATGTGCTCGCGGTGCTGTATCGCTGAGCTCGTATATTTTTTTAGCCGGTGTCATTGATCACAGCTAGTGACTATCAGAAAGGCCGTACATCCGCTTCGTTGGCATTAGCAGTCTAGATCCCAGGGTAGAGAGTAATTTGCAAGAGATGATGCTCGCAGTGCACGTGGTTTGGCCTTTCTGTTTGCAGAGTTTCCGGAATTTTACGGTTTTTACGGTTTCACAGTGATGTCTAAAGGTGAGACATATCTATCTCGACAGATGTTATTTAGGAAGTTTTCGGAATGCTTTTAATTATGTTTTGTAAAAGTCGTAAATTGCATATAGCTTTCCGATTAGACTCGAGTCTTGGCTATATTTGGTTTTAGCTGATTGGCAGATAGTTCGGGCCGTGCTCTCGATCGTTTTATTTAATTCGTTCTCAGTTTCTTCGGCAAAAGTTTTCATCAGTATAAATGAAGTGATCTTTCACACTTATACTCGTTAATATTGCCTCCGGTCATCGCTATAAATCTTAAACAAGGCTTTGCGACTAAATCGCGAATCAAATACGTCTCCTCTGCTCATCGGGATATTGTTTCCTCACAAAACGTTTATCGCTGACGCCTTTCGAAATTCTTTTTTTCTTATAAAGAACTGACGTTTTACTTTAAAAAAAATCCTATCCTTGCTCACACCTCCTTACGCCTTTATTCTCTTCTCCATCAACCTTCCTTACTTCTCCTTCGATTTCGCTAATCTCATGCATTTTCCTAAGGTTCTCTTCCTGTTCTTACCAGCCAAACTCATGACTATCTTACGTTCTGTTATTTATGTTTTCCGCCATCGCTTTTTCACAAACTATTTGATTATTTCTGATTCCATCGGTGCCCTACAGGCCATATGTTCCGCATATACTCCTGTGATTTTATCATTCTTCAAATACGCTCCCTCTACATGTATTTTTTCTTAAATTCATTTGCCTATTTTTGCGTTGTTTTCTTTTATCAAGTGTATGAAAAATAACCCGAGATAAGGCAAACGAATTTAAGAAAAAAACATGTAAAACAGAGAAATCCGTAAAAACGAATTTAGCTTTATATGCAGAAGAATACATTACCGAATATGAAATAACTTTTGTTATATATCTTGACCATAAGTTATTCGAAAAGAACGTATGCCAATGTAAAAGTAGCGGTTTATGCTAATTAAACGTTTATAGCGTGAAGCCTCGAGTAAAATTCCGAAATACGATACCAGGGAGATTTCTTTTCCCACTACTACGCAACTAGTGCCACATTTCCCCAACTGATCCATCGAATTTTTAACACGGCCGCAAAAAAGGTATCCAGCTTATTAAGCTACGTTAATTTAGTTTATTCGATAACCTACCTTTTTTAAAAATTCTAAAGTTCATATATTATTTTGATGTTATTTTTAAAGTTTTTCCTTTACTCACTTTTTTTTATCCATGTTAGTTTTTGGTCATAATTTTTTTTTTTTTTTTTTTTTTTTAACCCCCCTTTGGGCATATCAACAAAGGATCTTCGCCCAGAAACGAAAGGAAGGAAAAGGATCAGTTAAATGTAGATTCGGTCAGCTATTGATAAGATAAAGGAACTGAGGATAGGAACAACTGAGATCGACGGAAACGATAAGATATACGAGGCACAATAAGGAGTAGGGAGTTTGAGTGACAGCAGATTGGAATACAAAGAGGTACGTTCGTTCACGAGGGATGGACATTCAAAGAGGATATGGTCAGGATCACAGACGGCTACGTCGTCAGGATGAAGAGGGCAATAAGGGGAAAGAGCGAGATGAAAACGAAAGCGTGAGGAAGGAAGAAGAGTATGATTCAGACGTAAACGGATAATAGGAACAATAACGGAGCGGTGAAGCGAAGGAAAATCGTAAAACCAAGGCCGCGTGGGAAGATTAGGTTGGATGGAAAAATAAAAGGAAGAATGATTAGAAAAGGAGGAAACGTAAAAATCTGATCAAAATCTAACATGAAACTTTTTGCACAATGGGAGTAAATTCGAAACGGGAATAACAGTAGTCGAATTTGGAACGGATAATCGAATTGTACAAGGAAATAAGGAGAAAGGGATCGCCTCCCCATTTTGTTGGAGAAAGAGCTTTCAGTAAGTTTAGTCTTTTAAGGGCAGAAAAGGAAAGGAAATTAATATGTTCATAAAAGGAGAGACGACTATTGAGAAATACACCGAGATAGCAGAAGCATTCCCTACGAGGGATAAGATTGGAGTTTAAGGATACAGAGACTAAAGCGGGATTAAAAGGACGAAGAGAAAAGACAATACAAGAGGATTTTAAAGGGGAAATAGAAAGGTTCAAAGAGGAAAGAGATTGTTCCAAAGTAGCTAGAGACGAATTAACACTTTCGTTAACATCTACGATATCACGGGATGAGGAAAAGAGAAGAATGTCATCGGCAAAAAATAAGGAAGAGGAGTTCATAGAAAGAGAAGCAACAGAAATAGTATAAATATTAAAAAGAGTAGGACTAAGGCAGGATCCTTGTGGAAGACCACGTGAAACAACTCTTGTAACCTCGAACGAAGAAGAAGACAGGAGAATAGTACGATTTAACATCAAGTTAACAATGAGGGAACAAAAATGCGTCGGGATGTTAATTGCTATCATTCTATCTCGAAGAGTAGGGAGATGGACATTATCAAAAGCACTGGAAACATCGATAAAAGTAGCTAGAGTGTACTGTTTATCGATGAAAGATTTATAAATATAGGAAACAAACAGACTGACGCAGTCAGCAGGACCTAAGCCTGGACGGAAACCAAACATATTAGAAGGAAAAACATTATTGTGTTCGAGCCACCAGACCAGGCGCTTGTTAAGCATGCCCTCAAACAGTTTTCTGAGACACGATGCTAGGGAGATCGGACGAAGAGAGGAGTTTTTCTTAGGGATAGGAATGATAATAAAGGTGTTCCAGTCAGGAGGTGTGACTCCTCTGGACAAAAAGGAGTTGAATATACAAAGAAGGGTTCGGAGAGCAAGATCGGATAACTTTTTTAGGACAAAGAAGGGAATACCATCACGACCTGGAGTGGGGCTGGAAGATTTTTTGAGAATGGATTTTAATTCATTAATATTAAACGCAGAGGAAAGAGAATGAGAATTAGGGTTTTCCATAACAGGAAACGGGCAGGATTCATCAACGTTAGGAACATAAGCAGGAGCAACAGCATCAAGAAAAGAAGACAAACTGTCGGAGGAAATAGTATGGATAGAAGGACGTTCAGAAGAAGGGAATTTGAAAGCTCTGGCCATTTTCCAGATATGATTGAGAGGAGTAGTTCTCGAAAAAGATGAACAGAAATTTTTCCAAGAGGATTTCTTAGACGATTTCAGAATAAACCTAGCCCTTGCATTGGCCCTTTTGTGGGCAAGAAAGTTTTCGCGTGTAGGATTTGATCGGAAAATTCTAAATGTAGCGCGACTATGATCGAAAGCGGCATTGCATTCTTCGTTCCACCAGAGGGACGATGCTGATCCACGATGGCCTGATGATGACGGTTTACGGGAAGGAGAAGACAGCGATAGAGCATTTGTAATCGAATTTAGGAATAGATGGTAATGGAGTACAGGATCAGAGCCATCTAGAAGTTTAGGAAGCATAGAATCAACTAAGGAGTGGAACAGAGCCCAATTAGTTTTCGATAGGTTCCATCGAAGGTAATTGAGAGGTTTAAAGCAAGGAGAAGAAGGAGGATTCTGGGGAGTAATTAGAATAGGAATATGATCACTACCATAGGAGTCCATGAGAGTTGACCAATTGTAATCAAAACCAATAGAAGGAGATGAGAAAGTTAAATCGAGAGTACTATAACTAGATGCGCTCTTGTAATAGGTAGGAGAGAGATCATTAAGAAGGACTAAATCATTAGAAAGAACACGATTTTCAAGAACAGTACCGTTGTTGTTATGGTTTGAGCAGCCCCATGAGGGCGACCGAGCATTCCAGTCACCCCCAATGATGAACGGATGCGGGATAGACCTGAGGAAAGAAACGAGAGGGAAGTGACGAAGGTCGCAACTAGGGGGAACATAAATAGAAATAATATTAAGCGGACGAGCTGCATTGGAAGGAATGGAAATGTGTACAATATTAGGCTGATTAGGACTAGAAGGGGAATTAAAGGAAACATCATGAGATTTAAATAGAATGCCGTTCCTAATAAGAATAGCAGATCCACCATAACCATCGTCACGATCGCATCTGATTATCTTATACCCACGAAAATTAATATTCGTATCCGACCGTAGCCACGTTTCCTAAATGAGAGCAACGTTAATACTATGAATGTCTAACAGACCCTCTAATGCATTTTTGTTGGCTCTAAGGCTGCGACAGTTCCACTGTAAAATATTAAAAGTACCCGGCATAGTAAATTATAGAAGGAAAAGACTTGAGTAGGGAAAGGAAAAAGAAATAAAGAAAAAACAAAAAGATAGAGGAGGAGGAAAAGGAAGAGAGACGAAGAGAGAGCCAGAAGAAAAACAGCAAGGTAGAGTAGAAAAAAAAAAAAAAAAAAAAAAAAAATTACAATATAAAAAAGAAAGACAGAAGGAAAGAAACTTTAATGGATGGAGGAAAATTGGGGCTAGCAAGATGAGAGGAAAGTTAATAAGAAAAGGGAAGGAACAAATAAAAACAATTAAACAAAAATAGACTGTTGATGAAAAAAGGACGGCGATGGATGCTAGACTGGAATAAATAAAAGAGAAAATGAAAAGTAAGGAACAGGATTTTAGAGGCAACGGACAAAATGATTCGGAGCCCATTGCAGCTAAGTTGCATAACAGAGCGAAATTCGTAGTCGCTATGATTCTCGATAATTGTCTCAACTTTTCGAGAATATAATGTAAATTACAATAGCGTAAAACAGTGTCAAAGTGCTGCTGTCTCAAAAATATTAAGACAAGAGTACAATGCAGAACGACACAAATAAAACCAATATATCTGAGCCCGGCAGTGATTTTAGTCACAGCAGCGTCAGTACATTGAAATGTGAAAAAATAAATTACTACATGTCTGCCTCTGGGCATTACACCCAAGTATCTTAAAATCCGGCAAAAGACAAGAGTACAATGCATCATGATACGAATAAAACCAATATATCTGAGCCCGGCAGTGATTTTAGTCACAGCAGCGTCAGTACATTGAAATGTGAAAAAAGCAACTGCTGCTTGTCCGCCTCTGGGCAATACATTCAGGAGTCTTAAAATCTGGAAAAGGAGGAAATTAATATGAAAGGAAATATTGATAGTAATAATAATAGTGATCATAAAAAGAGAATAGGGAGAAAACAGAAAATGGAAAGAAATAAAGACAGAAAAAGCAGAGAAAAAACGAAATGGGAAAGAAAAGGCTAGCCCCGGTTGCATTCACTTTCACTTTATAACAAAAGTGAGAAGAAAGACTAATTAAGGTGAATGTAGTTAGATAAAAAGAGAGGTAGGGAGTCAACAAGGGAAGGAGAAGAATCAATGTTATTGGACGCAAGAAGATCTAAAATCGCTTCAGCTATAAAATTTGCTGTAGGAAGAACAGTAGATGAAGGAACTTTGGAAGTAGAAGCGGAAGTAGAACTGGAAGCGTCATGAACTAGGGAATTACTATTAATGGAGGTGGAATTACTAGTAGAAGAAGAACTATTAAAAGCCCAACCATTAGAGGGCGACGGAAGGCGGTTAGAAGGAAGGGCAGGAAATTGTGGGGAAGGTTTAGTATAAGATTTAAAATTAGGACGTTTATGAAAAGTTGGGGATTTGGGCCGCGGAATAGATTTAGGAACTGTATGAGAGGACTTAGAAGATACATTAGGACAGGAAGCAGGCAACGAAGCACGGTCGGCATATGAGAAAGCCTGGGAAACTAAATTACTATTTTTAAAATTAGAAGCCTCATGGAAAGAGATGTTTTCGAATGCCATAATGCGCTTAATTTCCTTTTGTTTCACCCATTCCGGGAACGTACGATTATAAGCACAATGAGAGCCTTTACAATTCCGGCAAAGAGGGGGCTCTTGAAGATTACTGCAGTCTGATAAAGGATGTTTGGAGGCACAGTGAGGGCATATATTCGAAGAGCTACGACAGTGTTTGGAAATATGCCCAAAAAGGAAACATTTCGAACACTGTGTAGGTAGTCGTACGCTAGGCGAAACAGGAAAACGGAGTCTGTAAATGGAAACAAAATCTGGAAGAACGGATTTGTGGAATTTAATTTCTACGGATCTAGTCGGAATTTTAGTACCCTCGGAGGAACGATAGATACGACGAATGGACGCTATGGGAATAGACGAATCAATCCCCTCCGTAATATCGTCTTCAGAAAACGAAGGATGAACCCCTGAAATAATTCCTATTCTGAATAAGGCGCTATTGGGAATGTAAGCTTTAATATTTTTACTGAGAAAGAAGTCAGAATTAGATAAAAAGGAATTTGCAGTGGAAGCAGAAGGGAAGGTGACTGAAATGCGGTCCTTTCCTTGAGGAGAAACACTAAGAAATGACGAAGAAACAGAATTTAATAATCTTGCAAGAGCCAAAGGGTGATTATTGCCTATGTTCTTATCGTCATCTAAATTTTCGACAAAAACAATGAAAGGTCCCGGATGATCATTTACGAAACAAGTATTGGAAACGGCGGTAATACAACTATTATTACTAGCACTATTATTATTATTATTATTATTATCACTATTGTTAATGTTACTATTATTGTTGTTGTTGACGTTATTGTTGCTATTAATGTTATTACTATTATTATTAATAATGTTGTTAGTAGATGAATTATTTGAATTGATCTTAGTGTTATTATTAACAATGTTGTGGCTGAGATGATCGACAACATGGGAAACAGGGGATGTACTAGGTTCAGCCTCAGAGAGTTTAATCTCTTTCGGTAGAACAGAGGAAATGGGCGAAAGAGGATCAACAGATTTACGTTTTGAATTACTGCACGTCCATTAATTTCAGTTCACTCATTTTTTCGTTATTTATAGTTTGTATTAGTTCATACACTATGAATAACAATAAAAATGAACTGGTGTGGTAATCATCTATGGCTTCTTTTAATTTTTTTTGTTCGTGTAGCAGTGTGTACGATTGTACGTCGGGTTAATTCCATTTTAACATTTTTCTGTTCGAGAAGTACCAGAGAAATCATTAAATCAGCTATCAAAAAGTGAAAACAATAAAAGTACACTTTGAATTATTTGTAGCAGTTCCGGTTAAAATCAGACTGAAATTATGGAAAAACTTTTCGGTAAATTCTGAATATGGTCTGCTAGAAGAATTAAAGTATGAACACGGTTCATAAATAATACTCTATTTATATTTGCACGTTTAATAAAATTGTATGAAAAAAAAAGCCCATAAGTTCGAAGATTAAATCCGAATTTTAAGCAATAATCGGCCGAAAGTTTTTTCAGTTTTAAATGGATTTATTGAAATAAAAATTTGATACGATGGATATACTGACGTATGATTTTGTGCGCGCGCTTTTAGCGCTTTAGCACTATAAAAAACATCCTGAAATGCGAAGTGGAAGCAGAAAAGAGAAATGAATTTAAAAATGATCAATCGCAAACTGCACATACAAATATATATATATATATATATGTATATATAGCAAACATTTATGATATGGAATGTGCAAAAAATGCAGTGCGAGTGTCGAGTGTATCAGTTTTTTTTTTTTTTTTTTTTTTTTTTTATTAATTACAACTGGTCTCCATAGACCATCAAGCAATTTTACTGGAATGCAAATTAACGCGTAAGGGGCCACCACCATCAGGGTTCCCCAGGAACATCTATTCAAGTTCTAAACAAAGTTAAAGACTCTAGAGCACTTCAGCCGTTGAATTTCTTGACTATTGTCAAGCAGGTTGTGGGTTGGGATGTGTTTCTAATCGACTAGTATACCGCTGTGCGGCAAGTTTTATTTCTTCCTTTACGTAAGGTATGTTGAAGTCCCTATGGAGTGTGTCCGTGGAGACATACCAAGGAGGTGACATAATGAGTCTAATAGCTTTATTTTGGAAACGTTGTATTTTATTAATGTGTGTATTTTTAGCACAGCCCCATAAAGTTAGACCGTATGTCCATACTGGTTTCAATATTATTTTATATATTAATACTTTGTTTTCTATCGACAAGCTGGAATGCTTACCAAGAAGCCAGTAGAGTTTTCTTAGCTTTATATCCAAGCACTTTCTTTTTTGTGAGACATGCTTATTCCACCTTAATTTACTATCCAAGTGCAACCCAAGGTATTTCACCTCATTCCTAACTGGGATTGTTTCGCCGTTAATTTTGGTTGGCGGGCAGACTACCTTTCGTAGAGCGAATGTAACCTGTGTACACTTTTTCTCGTTAACTTTAATTCGCCATCGATCTAACTACCTTTCAGTTTTTGCTAACGCCAGCTGCAATTTATTTGTTACTGTTCCAGCATCTTTGTTTGCCGCTATAAGCGCAGTATCGTCTGCAAATGTAGCAATAGCTACGCCCTCGCTGTCAGGAAAGTCTGCAGTGTACATTTGGTAAAGCACTGGACCCAGTACACTGCCTTGAGGCACACCAGCGGATATAGGATAGATGTTTGATAGTTCATTCTGGAATTTAATTTGATATGTTCGATCATCAAGGAAAGACTTTAGAAGAAGATAAAAAGGATGAGGAAGATTTTTCTTAATTTTATATAACAGACCACGATGCCAAACCTTATCAAAGGTCTGTTTTATATCCAGGAATACACCTACACATATTTCCTTAGCTTCAAAGCTATCTTGGATAATACGTTGGATTCGGTGTACCTGTTCAATAATCGAGTGTTTTTCTCGAAACCCAAATTGGTGGTCTGGTATAATATTCTCCTTTATAATCAGAGGATGCAATCTTTTTAAGATTAATTTTTCCAGCACTTTAGATAGGATAGGTAGTAAGGATATTGGTCTGTAGGAAGTTACATCCTCTGGAGACTTTCCTGGTTTAGGAATTACCACTATTTGTGCCAGTTTCCAAGACAGCGGGAAGTATTGCAAGCGGAAGATTGCATTAAATATATTAGTAATAAACAAAATAGCTTTGCGTGGCAGTTCTAGCAACACTTCTTTGGTGATCAGATCGTGCCCAGGGCTTTTTTTATCGATTAGTTTTTGAATTACATACTGTATTTCCTTTGGGGATGCCGGCGTAATGGGGACAACTCTGTTATATCATCTGAGTTTGTAACCTTAGGGTTTGGTTTAAATACTTCGCTAAAATATTTAGCAAAAACTTCAGCTTTCTCATTATCAGCCTTGGCCCAGGTTCCGTCCGATTTTCTTATAGGAGGAGAATATTGTACTGGCCTATTTCGGCTTTTAACTACTTTCCGCAGGCTGTAGTCGGTAGACTGATTTGGAGATAAATTCTGCAAGTGTCGTTGTAAGGTTTCATTTTTAGCGTTACGAATTAGTATATTTAACTGTTTGGATTTGTTATTTAGCAAAGTTTTATAAACGGGATTTCTTGTTATATGCCACTTTTTGCGAATTTTTCTTTTTTCCCTTACTAAATTTAAGACGTGCCTTGGTAGGTTAGATATTGAAGCTGAAGGCTTAATAGGAGGCGAAGATTTCCATGCCATTGTTTGGATAGTTTCAGTTAGGTACTGGACTGCTATGTCTATCTCTCGTTCATTTTTTAAAGGAATGTTTAAATTCAGCATTTTATCTACTCCTTCTCGGAAGTTGTCCCAATCCGTTTGTTTATTATATAAAGAAGGAGGTTCTTCTTTTGTTATTAAGCCTGTACTTATTGTTAGAATTTGGGCACTATGGTCTGAAAATAAGTCAAAACATGTGTTAGTTTTACAATTAAGCATTGATATTCCCTTGGTTATGAAGAAATCGATCGCGTCAAGAATTTTGTTTTTATCTGTTGGCCAATATGTTGGCTCACCAGTAGCCAGGCACCCAAGATTTACAGTGAGCATTACTTTTTCGAATAGACTACCTCTTGTGTTCGTGAACCTTGATCCCCAGCGCATATTCTTTGCATTCCAGTCACCACCTGCAATGAACCTATCACCTAAACTCTGAAAATATTCACTTAATTTTTGTTCGTCAAGTGTGCGGTTTGGTGGGCAATAACTAGCTGAGATCGCAATTTTTCCATTTAAAGAGTACACCATTATACTAGTAGATTGCATTTCTATACTAGAAATTTTACATAGTTCATAATGCTTAATAGTATTCTTGATTATAACTGCACTTCCGCCATGGGCTTTGTGGTCAGGTCTTGTTGTTTGGTACGTACGGTAATTCGGAATATGAAAGTATGTTTTTTGCGTAAAATGTGTCTCTGAAAGAAGGAGAATATCAATTTGCTCACTACTTAAAAACAGCTCGATCTCACGTCCCTTTTGCAGCGCCCCGTTGGCGTTCCAGTGAGTTATTCTCAACGACGGGGCCATTATTTTATTAATTTGCTTGTTAGTGATGTTAGCAGATTTAGGACAATGGAATTCTGCTGCAAGAGCTGGTTAAACATTGCTTTAAATTCATTTAAGAGGGTTGTTAGCGTATTTTGGAGATCAGAGTTGTTATCTCGATATTTAGAACTATTGAGATTCCTATTATTGTTTTCGCCTGCTGTAAGTTCAGCATTATTATTGATGTTAGAATTATTAGCACTATCTTGGTTTGTTACAACTTCAGCATACGTCATTTGTTGATTTCCATACTGTTGCTGGTTACTTTTAAATCCGAACCTATTTACGTTGATGTTTGCGGTTTTATATTTACGTTCGTATAATTTTTGGTAAATTGCACATCCCTTGTAGTTGGACGGATGGTCATTTCCACACAACGCACACTTTGGCGCAGAGTTTTCATCCTTTTTACACTCTGTGAACTTATGGTGACCACCACACTTAACACACCTGTACGGTCGATTACAAAAAGTTCTGGTGTGCCCATAAGACTGACAACGCAGACACTGTGGAATTGTTTTTTTGGGGTGAGGAGCTTCGACCTTTATTTTCGTGTAGAGTAAATGGGTTAGGTTAAAAATTTCTTTAACGTTTTCTGTGGGTTCAAGATCAACGAAGTATAAAGGGAGAGGCTCTTTAGTTACCTTATGTCTAATGTTTAGTATATTTCGGGCAACGAAGCCTTTTTCCTTAAGTGCCTGCTTAATTTCCTCGTCTTGAAAAGAGCGGTGGAGGTGCCTTATTATAACTTTGTAGGATCTTTCCTGTTTTAGTTGGTATGTGTGATAGTTAACATCCTCTTTTTTGAATGTGGAGACGAGTTTACGGTAATCGTCGGAAGATTGGACGTTAACCTTTACTGTGTTTTTCTTTTAAGTTTTAGCAACAAAATCTTGTTTGCCTAGTATTATAGCGATTTTTTTAATCATTGATGCGAAATTTATAACATCATGTACGAAAAGTGGTGGAGGTGGGGGTATTTTTGGTTTCGGGTCAGTTGGATCTCTATTTTCTGTGCAATCGTCATTGAAATTGTTCAAACAGCTAAATCGGTTAGAGTTTCTGCTGATATTTCCTATATTGATTTGTAAATGAGATCGCTTTTTGGCCTTCCTCTTCGGTTCTTGCCAGTCATCATTTAGGTTATTTTCGCTCATTGTATCGCTGTGGTCATTATCAGTCTCAGTAATATCCCCAATAGTGCTGGGAGGTTGACTCGGCGTAATAACATTACCTAAAATAGGAAACTGTTGCATATAATCCGTTTGCATCGCTGAAGACGGTTGAGAAATGTAATACAAAGGTTGCGCGGTAGACGAATAAACTCCGCTACTGATAACAGGCGTGTAGCTCGCTATTAAATTAGTTGGTTGTACGATGTGTGCGTGATGCGTTGCTGCTGTGCCGTTACATGTTGATGATTGTATGTGTGTTTGTGCGTATGTCGGCGGGTGCATAGTGTGTGTAATTGACGCAGGTACAGCCGTTGTCGTCATGATGCTATGCGTATGTGTTTACACCGATAACGAAATATAGTATATATAAATTGGTCTAATCTCACCGATCTGATGATTTTGTGAAGATAGACATCTTCTCGAGTTATAGAGATAACGGGATTGTTTGAATTCGCTTTTACAGAAATTTTTTTCACAAATATACCGCCATCTATAAAACGTGTTTCACGTTCAGAAAAAGTGCATTGTCGAGAAGTATTTCGCTTGATCTCATCTTATTATAGCAATATGAGATCAGATATTTTTAAAAAACTAATATTTACTAATTTCGATCTTCCAGGAAGCCGTGTAAAATAATGGAAAAAATAAAACAGGGGTTTTTCGAAAAATCAAAAAAAAATGCGAATTATTGAAGTAAAAATTTTTAGTAGTCAGTTTCTGTGGCCGCTGACCGGCCTCACGTCACAAACTGAAAGCTATGCGACAGGGCTGAAAATTAACAAAAATTCGACTGTAAGTATTCAATTTTGACCTAAGCATATCGTTTGAGACCCGAAAACAAGTTCCAATTCTCCTCTTCTCTGGCTGCAGGAGATCGAAAATCCAACGCTAGTTTTCCAAAATGTGACCTAAATACACTATTTAAGCTCAACAAATTATTCTCTCTACCGTTATACTAGACCTCCCGAGTGAGTGCTGCGAACGATAAAGCCTACAGGATCCGCGAATGCCTGCTGTATACCTTCTGTTCATGCCATTGTAGAATATTACGGTTATAAGAGGAAATAATTTTTTAAGAGTAATCTCAAAACATCGTTTTATTATTAATATATATTTTCTTAAATTTTTTTCTTCTTTCTTATATTCATTTAATGGTTCAGATGTCGGGGGACAAAAAAAAACAAAAAACAGCAAAGTGATCGCATTTGTACCTCTTTCGTTCTTGTCCGATGTCCCTCATTTTAACTTCCGCTCAAACTATATGCATAACTACACTGCAGACGCATCATTCGTTCTTACACTCACCTTGACATAATTTCTCTCTTACCTAATTACTGGGCTTTCAACCAATCAACGTCATCGAGCAACTCAAATTTTATTTTTTCCACTGAAGAAAAAAATAAAAAAAAATCATTTCAAAGAATGTACTTGTACGTTTGTGAACGCGTTAAAAATTTTAAAAATGTCGCAAGATGCTGTTTCCGCTCTGCTGCTGCTGCAGATAATGCTAATTGTATTACTGATATTAGTGCTGGAAATGTTGATCCATCCCCGTTGGTGGATAAAACTTCATACTCTATTCGGACTAGTATCGCTGACCTATATTCAACAATTTTTTTAATGAAGCAGATAGCAACGATGATGCGATTAATATTCTGGAAATAATATCTCCGTTACCACCGTTATTTCCGTCGTCACAATCGCAGCCATTACAAGCTGATGTTGTGCAGCATCTACAACCAGCATTGGGACTGCCTAAAGGAATACTTGTGGATAATAAAATAACAGTTTAATATATGTGGTGTAGGCAAAGTTTGCACACGAACCGCGCAATCCACATCAGTTTGATATATGATTTTAGTGACGTACCGATGTCGTTCAATTTATACGAAGGATGCTGAATAATCTGAATGGAAAAATAGCGTTACAATCAATTTGTATGATGGAGCATAAAGTGGTAAGTGCGTTCAATGAAAATAACGATAGTTTAAATTACTGCTGGCACACAAATTAAGCTGGAGAAATGGTAGAAACTGCTAATACGTTTAGATAAGAAATGTAAATTAATACGTGTATCCAGTGAGCGAAAGCCAAATACATTTGTTGACCCTGCATAGAACCCGAGAAAACAACGCATGAACACAATAATAGACTTAACTATGATGGCAACAACTGGAATAACATGTATATTAGGAAATAAAGTTTATTGTATTTTACATAATTATGTATTGTGCAGTTGGTAAATATGTATACTACACGAAACTAATAATGCACGTAATTTATAGAAGAATAGTCTTTTTTATTACTACAGCTTATTAATATTTTTTCTTTTTTTTTTGATATTACAAATTCAAATTCTGCGAGGTATTTAAAGTTTTCTAAAATTTTCTCAAACGTTTCTAATCGTTTTAGCGAATAAGTATTTATACAATTTTGTCTTGTCTGTTTCCTTTTTGTCCAAATCGTACGAATGAATTATTGTATTTCTTTGCTACTTTATTTGGTCTATACGCTAAACTACTCATTGTATTCTCGTTTTTTCTTCCAGAGAATTCTTTATCATATATGCTGCTGCCCGTTTGTTTTCATACAATTCTTAACTTTTTTCTCCAGCACAGAAAATTTTCCTTTCATTCTATTCACTCTAATATTATTATTGTTCCTGTAGTATTTACATCTGGTATACGTGTTCAGTTAATTCACGCAGCTAACTTGGTTATTTATCTTTGCAGAAATTTCCAATCGTTTATGCGAAACCGTTTATTCGCCATGCTGACATTTAGTATTCGTTTTCCTTTGAAATAGTAATCATCATTTGAATTTAATTATACACTAGCACCTTCAACAATTTTTGTTTCTGGCGTATATTTTTCACTTTTATGTAAATCGAATAATAATCACCAATTTAACTCTTAAATTAAACAAGAACCAATAAAATAAAGTATCACGAGAATGCTATCATCAAGGCGCCATGTCCGTCATCGAACGTTGGCTAACATGCCGGAAATCCTCCGTCTATCTCTAGAATCGTTCGAAATAAATCGATAACTGGCAAATTGAACTAATCCGATAAATTCTGTAACCAGGTTGTTTTTCTTCTTCCTCGTGGCCTCTTCCCTGTAATCTTCGCCTGCATTATGTAGCAGGCTATATTGTTCTGAGTGTCGCATTACTTGACTAAAATACTTCAGTTTTTGCGATACTTAATTTCTCTTACTATTTCCTTGTCTTTACTCATACGGTACTGGTCCACTTTTCGTTTTACTGTTTTTGTAATTACACTGCTTTCTATCCCGTACAGTAATACTGAGAATATATTATAACATTTTACCAGCCCCATTTTCAGATTCAGTTTTATGTTTCTGCTACATAATATTGTTTCTAATTTTAAAAATGCACTTCGAGCTTTTCCGATTCGAATTTTTATTTCATTGTATATATTCCATTGATCATTTATATTGCAGTCAAGGTAATCGATATTTTTCACTTTCTCTGATTTTTTTCTCCATAAGCTGTGAGTGGCTCTGTAAGTAAATTCAAAGTTGATTTACTGATATACCATTTTCAGTATTTATTTATAAATTATAGTAGTCTCAGTTTTTCATAGGTTCTGATGTATCTTGCTGCTTTATTCGTGATTCCAAGTACATAATCATTTTTAAAGATTACCTTCAACTAGATTATGCTCTTTAGTAACTTTGTAGTACATTGAATTGTATATTATTCATAAGCACTTTATCGAAACGTGGTATTCTATCGTAAACTTTTCTATTCCCAGTTTTAGAGGCGTTATCAAGTTGCTGAATATTAATATCGTCTTTATTATTCTGTATTTTTAATATCTCATGTAACAATGTAGTTGTTTTTTTTTTCTAAAAAAAAAAAAAAAGGGAATAAGATTGGGCTCGTCAACCAAAGACCTTCACCCAGAAACAATTAGAGGAAGACGAAAGTTATATAGTGAGACGATCAGATATCGTTAATAAGAAGGAAACAATGGAAGGGATAATAAGTGCAGATGGAAAAGACCGGATATAATGGACACAAAAAGGAGCAGAAAGCCCCAGCCTAAGCAAGTGGGAGTACAGAGCCGAACGCTCCATCGAAAGAGCAGAGCACTCAAAGAACATGTGATCGGCGTCACAAACAACCGCATCATTTGAATGGAGAGGACAACACGGGGAAGAGGCCAACGAGAGGCAAAAGCGGGAGGAAGGCAGCAAGGAATGGTTAAAACGTAAACGCACAATGACGACAACAAGAGAACGAGGAAGTGAAGAAAACAGAAGGAACCAAAGATTGTTCTTTTATAGCTTCATGCAACTTTGTTTAACATTTCTTCAGTTGAGGTTAATTTCTGTGAAATCGTATTCACTCGGTCTTCTATACTTGTAAATTTTGAACGTTATCCATTTTTACCAGTATTTATTTATTCATCTAAATTATTAATATCGGGTAGGAATTATACGAATTTATTACTCTAAAATGTTGAAAAAGTCTGCTCCGCCATTAATTAGCTATTTTAAATTATTAATCTTTGTTTTGAATTTCATTCATTGTACTAAAGGTTTGAAAATTGCCTGATTATCTTAATATAACCATCCTGTGCCTCCGGTATCTTCTTCGTTTACCTCTAAAGGTTTTAATTTGATCGTCAGCTAAATAGATTTTTTTCCATAAGCGGATTTATCAGAGTATAGGAGAAATTTTACCTGTTTATACGATATAGCTTCAGACTCTGCAGGATCGTGATATACAGTGTTTACTTTTTTTTTTCTTTGGCTCTACCAGAGACAACCTCTGGAAGTACAGATTTATGTATTTTTGAATCGTGTATAAAGGAGCAGGGAGTAGGTATTGTGTAAGAGCAAATTTAACCCGTAGTGTGAAATCAAAAAATAAAAAGTGTAATAAAAAGCTTAAAATAAATAATGTGTGTGAAAACTCTCTGCAAAGTGTACTAAAAGTATGAATAATAACAGGGATGAAAAACATAGTCCATAATACTGTAAGTAGTTAAGGTTGTAAACCTATAATAAGTTAGAATAATGAGGCTGCAGTTTAGGGAAAAAAAGAAAATTATAATTTCATAAAAAGAGGTTAAAAAAATGAATAAATAAAAATAGGAAAGTATTAATGTAACGTACAGATAGGCATGTATAGCGAAGTTAATAAATACGACAAATTTTAATAATAACAATACGAAATAAATTGTAAGTGTACAGAGTTAGTCAATGATATGTGAACCCTTATAGTTAATGACGAAGTTGAGGGCGAAGAATTGGTTAAGTTTAAGTTTTCGATAATTTGGATTCACGGTTGACTTCAATAATATTCCAAATAAATAATTAATTATTATCTAATCGAAAATTTCAACTTTTTTTTTTTTTTTTTTTTTTTTTTTTTTTGTTGGGCTCGTCAACCAAGGACCTTTACCCAGAAACAAAAGGTAAGGAAAGAAGTCGGTTATATTTTGATTCGATCAGAAATTTTAACTAAAAAGGAACAAATAGCAGGAATAATTAGTGGGGAAGGAAAGGACAGGATATAGGATGCACAATAAGGGGTAGGAAGTCCAAGCTTAAGCAAATAAGAATATAAGGCAGAACGCTCCACCGAGAGGGATGAACACTGGAAGAACACATGATCGGCGTCGCAAATAATTGCATCATCCGGATGGAGAGGACAGTGTGGAGAAGAAACCAAGGAGAAACGAAATCTGGAAGAAGGCAGCAAAGAATGGCCAAAGCGCATACGAACAATGGAAACAACTTCAGAACGACGGAGGGAGGGATGCAAAAGAAACCATGAATATGAAGGAAGAGTAGGCTGGACTGACAGGTAAAAGGAACAACTGTTGGAAAAAGAAGAAACATAGGTATCCGACCAAAATTGGATATGAAAGCTTTTACAAACTGATAGCAGGTTAACGGATGGAATTTTTTTTAAAAAAAGACGAGAGGAAGCAGCAGCAGCCCGAGCCAAGGAATCAGCCGCTTCATTGCCAAATATGCCCGAGTGGCCAGGTACCCACAGCAGATCAATATTGACTGAATGGAGATAGGAAAGATTGTGAATGAGTGAACGTATACGGAGGATAACAAAGTTACACGAATGATCAGGAAGGGGAGAGGATATGGCCTGAAGGGCGCTCAAAGAGTCAGAAATAATTAAAAACTTAGAGGAAAATTGATTCGAGGAAATGAAAATAATAGAGCGAAGGATAGCCAACAACTCGGCTGTGAATATGGAACAGAAATAAGGAAGTCGAAAAGATTCTGAGAGGTTAAAATCAGGAAGGATGAAAGAAGCACCAACACCACCAGGCCCCCTCGAACCATCCGTGTAAATGGTAACATGAGAGGGAAATAGGGAATTGATAGTGCTGTAGAATACCTGTTTAATTACGGCTTGGGGGAGATTTTTTGCAAATGAGGGGAAGATAAATACCTTAGGAGGATGACAGATGTCAGCGAAGTCGAAGGAAAAATAAGGGAGATTATTGAACGAGATAATATACGGCCAAAATGAACCTAGACGATGTGAAATAAAAGCCAGAATAGGGGTTTTGCTGGGAGTGAAGCGCCAGCTATTATAAATCGAAAGATAAGACTGAACAAGGGTAGAGGATGCGAGAGGAAGACGTTTAACAAGGAAACGATAGCCTAAATAAGATCTACGAATGGATAGGGGTGACGAATTGGATTCAGCAAGAATAGCAGTAGTTGGAGAGGATTTAAGAGCGCCAAGACAGAGACGAAGGCAAGAATTCTGAATTACATCTAGTTTGGAAAGACGTGTCTTGGACGCACTACCATAAATAAAAGAACAATAATCAAATTTGGAACGGATAATAGATTTGTAAAGGGAAATAAGAATATAGGGATCGCCACCCCATTTAGTTGGCGACAGGGCTTTCAGCAAGTTTAACCTTTTAATAGTGGAAGCAGAAAGATATTTGATGTGTTCAGAGAAGGACAAACGACTATCAAGAAAGACACCGAGATAACAAAAGCAATTAACACGGGAAAGAGATACATTGTTTAAGGATAGGTTGACCAAAGCAGGGTTATAGGGACGGAGGGTAAAAATAGTATAAGAAGACTTAGAGGGAGAAATTGAAAGATTAATTAAGGAGAGAGAATGTTCCAGCACAATGAACGACGAACTGAGTGCTTCATAGGCTGCTAAAACATCCTCAGACGAGGAAAACAGGAGAATGTCGTCCGCAAAGAATAAGGAATAGGAATTTAAAGGAAGAGAAGCTATACTGATAGTATAGATGTTAAAAAGAGTAGGACTGAGGGAGGAACCCTGAGGAAGACCTCGGAAAACCTTTCTTGGAGCATTAAGAGATGGAGAGGAGAAGTGGATAGAACGATTTGACATGAGATTGATAATAAGGGAAGAGAATTTAATTGGGATATTAATTGCCGTCATTTTATCTCTTAGAGTGGGAAGATGAACATTATCGAAAGCAGAGGAAACATCAATAAAGGAGGCTAGGGTGAAATGTTTTTGGATAAAAGATTTGTATATGTGGAAAACGAAAAGACTAACACAATCAGAAGGGCCAATACCAGGCCGAAAGCCGAACATATTAATAGGGAATATATTATTATGCTCTAGCCACCAAACAAGGCGCTTGTTGAGCATACCCTCAAATAGTTTTCTAATACAGGATGCCAGGGAAATAGGACGTAGGGAAGAATTTTTCTTAGGAATGGGAATTACGATAAAAGAATTCCAGGAGGAAGGAGTTATACCCTTTGAAAGGAAGGAATTGAAAAGACTAAGAAGAAAACTGAGGGATTGTTCAGAAAGGTTTTTAAGGGCGAGATAGGGTATACCGTCAAGCCCTGGAGTAGGGCTGGACGATTTGGAGAGAACAGACTTTAATTCATTAAAATTGAAAGCCGAAGTTAGGAAGTGAGGAGGAGAATTTTCCGGAAAAGAAGAGTATAATTCATCAACAGAAGGAACATAAGCTGGAGCGACGGAATCAATAAAAGGAAAAAGGCTATCGTCGGGGATACTGAAGGTGGAAGGGCGAGAAGAGGATGGGAATTTGAAAGCTCTGGCCATTTTCCAAATCTGCGAAAGAGGAGTAGTTCTAGAGAACTTGGCACAGAAATTTTTCCAAGAGGACTTCTTCGTGGATTTCAATATAAACCTAGCTCTCGCATTAGCCCGTTTGTGAGCGAAAAAATTTTCAGTCGTAGGGTTACAACGGAAGGTTCTAAAGGTTTCGCGACTGATATTAAAGGCAGAGTCGCATTCCTTGTTCCACCAATTCAACTTCATTGCTGCTTCAGGAAATAAAAGAAAGCTCTCAATATCGTCATCAGGTATTAGTGTAAGCTCGGAAGAAGAGGAAATGCGATGCAAGCTACATAATTGATAGCCGGACAGTCGTATACATAAGGTGTGCTTAATATCATCGGGAGTAGTACTAGTACATAGCGTACACTCTGGCCCAATCTGTACAGATATTCACCAAACTTTATTCAGAGAGCACCTGCGCACTACAAAAATTAATATTGGCATTTTTGAATTTAGCTCTAATTGTTAAACTAGGAAAAAATTGATAAGTTTTGCGACCAGCCGTGTCACAACTGTCCCACCTAGATTGCCATTTAGAGATTATGTCATGCTTAATAATAGATTTAAAGTTTCTTATCGGTAGGACATCCCCGAATTTATTAAACAGATCAGGACTTAAATATACTGCATTCGTGAGAAGTTTGCTAGTCTTAGTGATTCTATATTCAGATATAATGCTAGATTTAATTATAAATAAATCAAGGGGGAGAATATTACAAATAACATTGCGGCTGATGTTAGAGTTGTTCTATATAGAGAGCCAAAATTTAGGAGAAATTTTCGTTGTAATTTATTGAATGACTTCAAAATAGATGGAAAGACGTAGACACACGAGCAATACGCATAAAGGGATTGAATAAGTCTTTTATATAGTATGACCCTTTCTCTACATCTCAGGCCATTAACGTTTGGCTGAAGCCGTTTAAATTTAGCATAGAGTGAATCACATCTCTTGTGCAAATAAAATATATGAGGGGAAAAGGTTAGCCTATCATCTATAAATACACCAAAATATTTTAGAACTCGTGTGTGTGTGCAATAGGTTGATTTGACACAAGTTTAAGATTTTTTATTATAATATCAACAATTTTCCGATCTCTAAACACAATATATTGAGAACCGAAAATGCAAGGCCTAAAGAAGTTGTGGTATTTTCTAGTTGTTTGCGAATTAATTCTATTTCCGAGAAATCAGTATACTTCTGGACGCTAAACTGAATACATAGGTCATCTGCATAGGAAATGATGTTACATGAATTATTAAATAGCGCACAGAATTCCTTCATGTCGTGATGCACCTTGGAATATAAAATGTTCCAAAGAGTAGGTCTCGAGACAGAACTTTGGGGAATGCCATATCTAGGCTGAATATGGTCGGTTTTGTACGTTTGTGATAATACACGTATATATCATAGTATTGAAAGGCTCGAATAGAAAATATATGTACGAACCGTAAGATCCGATTTCAACGACATTTCCGTGGGAACGGATGGTGTGCTTGAGATTTCGGTGCACTCAGGAAAAAAAATAAAATTACGAAAGATTGGAAATATGGGCTAAGATGGGTGTGGGGGTTAATTTTTATGGAATAGGGAAAAAATAAAAATGATTAATTTTTAAATTTTTGCGGTTAGAATTTGAAAAAATCGCTGCGCTGCTGGAGACTTCTCGACAAAGTCGGAAAAAATTATGATAGATTGAGAATTTGGGTTGTGAGAGACAAGCGGTGGCTAAGGTTAGTTTCCGGGTCCGGGGTGTTGTACTTAGGTTTCCTATTTTCGTTCAGAAATTTGAAAAATCGTTGTGGCGCTGGTAGAATGCGATGGACGTAGGCGGCGCGACAACGCGCGTACGAGTGAACGGTTGGTATAAATCATCGCAGCCGCCGAGGCTTCGATGAAATGGGGAAAAAAATATGAAAGATTGGAAATTTGTGTTGAGAGGGATAAGTTAGGCTAGGGTTAGTTTCCGGGTCCGAGATATTATATTCAGGGTAGTTTTGGAATTTTTATACTTATGCTCCGAATTTTGAAAAATCGCGATGGGCAGAAGCTGGTAGGGGAAAGCGGGTCTCAGGTTAGTTTCTCGGTTTGGATAAAAAACAAAAAAATTAAAAATAAATAAAAGACACCTCTAACGGAAAGTTTTGATTGGTTCACATGGTCTGCGCCGGTTCGCTGATTGCGTCACTTTTACATTTTCCGTATGAAAATATTTACCCGCAAAAAATTAAAACGAAATAACTTTCAGCATTTTTGCGTAGGTTGGCGGTGCATTATTGTGGTAAATTAAAAATAATTACTAATTCGGGCAATAATTGAAACATGTGCAAGTAAATGCGCGAGGGAGTTGGGAGAAATCATTTTTCAAAAATCGAATAACGTTTTAAACAAACGTATATCTGGCTTCTTTTTTTTTTTTGTTATACACTGTACCGGTATACTATACCATAACCAGCGGTGAGGGTATACAAAATATAACTTGTTGTTCGCCCCTTCTCCCCACTGGGAGTAATGGAGCTTTTATTACTTAAACCGTTACTTTAGTTCGGATATAAAAGGTTAAAACTAGTTGTATAATATTAATTTAAAAAACGGTACTTCCATCTACGTTTGTAGGACATCTCGACACCATCTTCTTTTTAATCGTCTCGCAGGGTTTCCGGGTAGAGTCCGAGTGTACATTTTCCTTATGTTGGCGTTACCATGAGATTGTAATTGATTAAAAAATTTCTGATATTGTGCTGTGTGAAATTTATCGATAGATGGAATGCGGAGATCGTGATGTAACGTCTCATTGGATACTTCTTTTGGTGCCGATGTTATCATGCGTAATATCTTGGACTGTTGGCGCTGAATTATCCGAGTATTCGACCTGCTGGCGCTACCGTATATTTCGATTCCGTATTTCCAGATTGGGGCGATGACCGTCAATTAAAGAAGCCTTTTTAGATTGAGGGTTAATGATGACTTCCGGCCCAATAACGGGTAAAGTGACCTGGCGCGCATTCGCATCTTCGTTCGAACTTGAGCAATGTGAAATCTCCAAGTAAGACTCTTATCTAGAATAATACCCAGATATTTGACTGATCCAAATTGCTGAATTTCTGTGTTGTTGATTTTTGTATTACGGCACGCTGTTAATCTATTTGTGAAGATGACGTGTTGGTATTTCTGTTCATTGATTCGGATTCTGCAATTGGTTGCCCAATCTTGGATTCAGTTTACATGTTGTTGGACCGTAGTATTGTTCGCAAAATCTGCACTGGCGCTTGCTGACAGTATTGCTACATCATCAGCATATGTAGCCAAAATAGTTTGATTTGAAATTTTCATATCTGCTGTAAAAATTGAGAAGAGTGCAGGGCCACTGCCTTGCGGAACCGATGCTTTTATTTTTTTAACTTCCGAGACAGTGTCTTTAACCACAAATGTACGATCACGTAGATATGATGATAAAAATGAGAAGAGATCAGGCGGAAGTACTTGTTTAACTTTATACAGCAGTCCAGTGTGCCAAACTCGATCGGAAGCTTGAGAGATGTCCAGCCAGACAGTCGAGCACACTTCTTTCTTTTCCAGTGCCGCCGATATTGCATCCACGATTCTATGACATTGATGTCTTGTCGAGTGGTGTGGACGAAATCCAAACTGGTGATTTGATATGATATTCCGTTGAGCAAGTATAGGCGCGGTTCTGTCTAAAATTAACTTTTCCAAAGATTTTGACAAGCTGTTTAGTAGACTAATTGGCCTATAGGATAACATACAAGCAGCATTTTTGTTTGGTTTTTGAACCGTTATTATTATCGATTGTTTCCATCGGTCCGGAAAGTGGCCTAATCTAATAATAGCATTGAACACGTAGCAGATGAATGTGACAGCTTTCTTCGAGAGGTGAGATAATATTTCTCCTGTTATTTTATCTATGCCTGGTGCCTTCCTGCGTGGAGCTTTCCAGAAGCATTGAAACTCTTCATTGGGTGAAAAAGGCCTTAATGAAAGTTGTAATTGAAGAGAGACTTCCAGCGATTCTTGTACTTTTTCAGCAAATTTGTTATTGACAATAGGATGAGGGCTAAATATCTTTTCTAAGTGCTCTCCAAACGCTTCCGCTTTTTCCGTATCTGATTTTGCCCAGTTGTTATCTTGCAGTCTGATATTACACTGTGTTTTTTTTATCTCTAAGTAGTTTTTTTGTTGCTGTCCAGACCGAATTGTCCTGGATCTTTAGTGATTCTATGTATAATTTTACTTTCAAGTTAACCGTATTTTCGACAACTGTAGCAAAGGTATTCCAGTTTGTACTTCTATTTGATAGATGATGTTCTTTCTGTTTCATTAAAGGATAAATAAGAAAGACAGCAACGACTGGTACATGGTCTGAAGATAAATCTTTACTTGTTTCACATGCTTTGTGATAAAAGTATAAACCTCGACAAATGAAAAAATCTAGGACATCTGGATGTCTATTGAAGTGTTCGGGCCAGTATGTAGGAGAGAATGACGATACTATTGAGTATGAGTTTGTACGTACTACTTTGTCCAATATTTTTCCTTGTTTATTTATTTTTTGTGATCCTCATGAGTAATGTTTGCGGTTGAAGTCTACTCCGCAAATGAACTTCCTACCAAGTCTGTGGAATATGGCTTCATATTCACTTTCTGATATATTAATCCCCGGGTGGTAATGTATCGCAGCTACTGTCAAACGGCCCTTTCCTGTTTCAACGTTTACTACAGTTAGTTGGTAAGCATGTGTGTTGTATGTATAATGTAAATGCTGATTTATAGAATTTTTAACAATTACCATGGAGCCTCCGTGGGCTGTTCCATCTAGTTGCTGAGTGAAGTATGTTTCCTGTTATATGGAAATTGTTAGCATAACACAGATTCAGTAATTGTTAATATAGTTCTCATATAGAAAATTTCCAATTCAGTTTTCCTTTGTCTAACACCATTTGCATTCTATTGCAGTTTATCGGCATTAGGGTAGAATTTTTTCAATGACTTTGATGAGTAATGTAATTAGTAGGTTTATTATTGACTTAAACTCATTGATGAATGTGTTTTAATATTATCGAGATGTCATTATTATTTGTTTTCTTTTCATGTTGTATTTATCTTGTGGTTGCTAATCGATTTTATCCCTTGGTGCTTTACATTATCTGCATATGTTTATGGTAAACTCTTGAACTGCAAATGGTTTTCCCTGACTAAAGGTGTAGTTTTCAGGTTAATACCATCCGTGTCAGTAGGAAAAATACACTGCCAAATTTAAATCGTATAATTAAAACCAATGATTCGGAAAACCTTAGTAATTGTTATGAACAATATCCTCCCATAAAAAAAAAGAGCATATCTGGCTTACGTGTATTACTTTGATGAAAATTAAAAAAATTACGAACTTTTTATAGAAAGAGAGAAAATACGTGCATATTGAATTTGAAACAAATATAAAGATAAACGAATGAAGGAATACTTTGACAACTGACAAGTTTATACGAAGTGAAAAACGGTATGAAATTAATAATTTTTAACAACAACTCGAGTAATTACATAATTGTAATTTGTTTAATTACCCATTTCTGATATATAATATTGATTGATGACTCTATGTGTTGCTTGCTACCGAAGTTAGTTATATGGTTCACTCATATGTTTCAAAAAGTACTAATGTAATTTATAAATTCTGATGTTGAGTATTTCTAAGATTGTAATATATATATATTAATTACAACGTAATTCTTAGGCTTTCGAAAAAAACGTCCCAAAAAAATGTCCCAAAAAATGTCCCAGAAAAATGTCCCAAAAAATGTCCCAGAAAAATGTCCCAATTTTATGTAACGTTTGTTATATTTTGTAGGATTTTTGTTATTGTTATTTAAAAAATGTTACAATTTTATGTAATGAAATATGTAACGAAAAATGTAACGAAAAAATGTCTTAATTTTATATAACGGAAGGTAAATGTTAGAATAGGATTTTTGTGGTTATGTTATTTTTTGTGTGTGTTGATGCCAGTAAGAATTACGTTGTAAATCTTGATCATTTTATACAAAGTATAGAAGAGAAAGAGACAGGAATGAAAGCAGGAGGGGTCAAGGGGCACAGCCCCTTGCGAGGCTAAAGTGGCCGAGTTTATATATATATATATATATGTATATGGTGTTTGTATGTTTGCTCGTTTTGATAGCTTAGTTACTAGAGCGCTTGATTTCCGTCGCGAAGGTCCTGAGTTCGATCCCAGGCGACGACAGGAAATTATTACGAATCAATTAAATAATCGCTAATAGAATCACATGGAAGACAATGGCAAACATGCATACCATCATATATGCGCGCTGGTTAGTATACAGATAGACACATTTGAGGCTGCGATTGTAGCCTGATAAATCAAACATTTACAATCAATTCGGAAGTGTTGTCTTGCGTATACACTCGCGCTGCATTTCACATTGTGCCTATGTCTGCACAAAGGTAGTGACGATACTCGGCTTCAAGACTGTGTTTCACTTATATATGTTTACAAAAATATGTTTTTACGTACGCAATCTGTAATACTTTAAATTACACGAAAGCAACAAATCCAGAAAGGAATGGAGATGAGATTTTTTAAAGATGGTCTACTGGCTAATGCATATATTGTTTTCCGATTTTAGCCGGCTGTTAAATTTTAAACGACTTGACAATCGCTGTCTCTTTCTTTTTTAAATTTTAAATTATTGTAATTTCAGTACTGTTTGTGATATCAATGCGAAACAAAGCTTAGAACGAATCGGGTAATCTATATATATAGTCTGTGTGAATTTCATTACTATTGCTGTAATAGTTTTTGAGTTAAATCGGATTAGACAGAGAGAAATTTAAAAAAATATATTTTCTGTTTATGCGCGATAAAAACAGTCTGATGCAGTGATTGGAAATATTCGAAAATCACACTACAATTTTATATATTAGTATAGATATAGATTTAAGGATGAAATAGGTAAGGTAGTGAAACCGGTTTGTCAAAAGAAAGGGGAAAAAAAAACACGAAACAAAAGAAAACTGAAATTATTAAGCTATATATTTTTTTTCGTCGATTCGAATTTTTTATTTAACTTCCTGTTTGTTTTTGTTCTTTTTTGACGGTAAGTTATTTTATTATCAGTTGCGGCGTTCAATTTAAATCGAGTTTCTTCGTATGGTAATGAGCACAGCTAATAAGCCGTTCTCGATACTATTTACTCGTCGCGCAGAATTTTATTATTCTGCGCTGCTTTGCACTCGAACCGGTACTCGACAGTTGAAGGTGAACGCATTTCGTCATGTGTATTCGTAGATTTTATTTATTTGTTCAAAAAGTCGTTCAGATCTATTAGCAGGTCGTGATAGAGACGGCGTGAGAATGGCGGACGAAAAACGGAGGAACGAGTTGCGTCTGATGGTTCAAGTGTTGCATTAAATAGGGAGTAAGGTTGGTTGCGCTACCCCGGCTGGAAATAACTCGGCAAAAAGAATTCCGGACAAAATGGAGTCGGCCGTCGCGTTGCTGGAAGATCGTTTAACTTATTTCCATTTTGATTGGATGTTCTTGTTTTATCTTTTAGTTCTTGCGTGTGTTCCAGTTTTAACGTACTCACTTTCTGACTATTGAGTTTTTCCGCGTTTTGCTCGACCGCCGTCATCCGTATATAACCCGGAGCACTCATGTTTACCCATTTATTCGGTTCGCTTTATTTTCCCACTTAACGACGCAGCCTGCAGTATCGCGTTCGGATTATCCGCAGCACGCTACATTGGTTCCCGGTCACCGGGAGCCCGGGTTCGCTTAATAAAATAACTGTTTACACTACATAAACCGTCTTAATGTGTGCCGGCGACGCTACAATTTTCACGGCGAAATAGAGGATTGTCGTTAGGGGCTGCCGCTATAAATAGGCAGTGGAAAAACGACGAGCAGCCCGCTAAACGGAAGATGGAAAGTGTGCGAAAGAAACGTGAACATCGGCCACCGACAAAGCGAGCTGCCAGTGTTGCTATTCGTTATTAGTGAAATTCAATTCGCCCGTTACCCTGAGCGGGGAAAACGAATTTAAATACCTATTTAGCAGCTTCTTAATAATGTTTATCGGGCTTTTTAGGCTTTTTTTTTTTTGTCTTCTTTTTTTTCGAACGACAATTTTCCCACTTATATATTTCATGCTATATTTCCTACTTTAATTGTATTTTGGTATTTTACAAATGAAAATGATTTAAGTATTCAGTTGACGAAGTGCCGTTTTCTGGCTGGAAAAATTCGGAATCATAGAATATTCGATACACGTTAATAGCCGACGACGATCGAAGCTTTTTAATATTTAAATGTTAGGAAGCCGGTTTTTTTTTTTTCTCCTTTTTACTTTTAAACGGAATCTTTAAAGTAACGTGCACAGAATCCGCAATTTTTTAATAGTAAGGAGGTTTTACTGCATCAATAATAACCGTATAATATAGTGTAAATTTCAGGTTGCACGATTTCGCTCCATTTCGCTCCATTTCGCTGTTAAATTAAAGTCTCTTTTCCAATCTAATGAATTGTTTAATTAACATCACTGCCTAGGCGCATACTGTTAATATTTTATTTCGGCAAAATCTGTTAATATTTATCGGAAATTGAAGTTTTGTTCCTCTTGTCCTTGTGATTTTAAATACCGCTTGTATAGATGAATTGATAGATGATGGGAATTTGCGCGAGTACAGGTGTCACTTTTATGTTGAATATTTGCAGGCTATCTGCGGAGGTTGTTAAAAGTTTTACCAAGAAGCCCGACTAAGAGCGGAAGACCAACAAGGTGAACGGAAAATAAAAAAGGAAACAAAAAAAAAAAAATAGGTGGCTCATTTACGATGTTTTTTTTTCTTCTTTTTTAATGAACTCAGAACTTTCACCCAGAAACAATTAGAAATGAAAAAGGAAAGTTATATATATATATATATATATATATATATATATATAATAAGACACTCATGAGATATCGTTAATAGGAAGATAACAACGGCACGGATAATAAGTGTAGAAGGAAAAAGCAGGATATAACGGGTACAATAAAGAGCAGCAGGAAGCCCAAGCCTGAGTAAATGGGAGTACACAGTCGAGAACGTTCCACCGAAGAAGATAAACACTAAATAAACACGTGATTAGCGTCACAAGAACAACCGCATCAGTTGAATGGAGGGGACAAAATGAGCAAGTGAGAAGCGAAGATTAGAGAACGCAAACGTATAACGGAGACAACAACAACGTGTGGAAGTGAAGGGAATAGAAGGAACCATGGATTGGAAGGAAGACTATAGGTAGAACAGACAGATAAAAGGAGTGATTATTAGAAGAAGTGCATACATCCGACCAAAATTTGAGATGAAAATTTTTATACAGCGGCAAGAGATTAGAGGGAGTTTTTTGAAGAAGACGGAAGAAGAAGCAGAAACCCGAGCCAAAGAATCAGCCGTCTCGGTACCAGATATGTCAGAGAATGGCCAGGAACTCACAACAAATATCAGTATGAATTGCACGGGGAGAAGAAATAATCTAAATGAGTGAACGTATATGAAGAATAATAAAGTCACAGGAATAATCAGGAGAGTCGGAAATAATCAGAAATCCGGAAGAAAAACGATTAGAGGAGATACAAATAACGTAACATAGAATAGCCATCAACTCGATCGTAAATATGGAGCAGAAAGACGGAAGACAAAAAAAGATTCAGAGAAGTTATATATAATCTGGAAGAGTCAAAGAAGCACCAGCAAGCCTTTTAGAACCATTAGTGAAAATGGTTACATGAGAAGGAAAGAAGGAATTGAATTCCTGTTTAATTACGGCTAGAAGGAGAGATTTCGAAAGTGCAGGCAGAATAAATTCTCTGGAAGGATAGCAGAAATCACTGAAGTTAAAGAAGAAATAGGAGAGACTATTAAAGGGTGTTCTGAACGCGACGTGTCTGTCCAAACGTTCTTCATTGGATAATTCTAAACCGCCTACGTCGCATCTTCGTTTAAATATTTATTCGGAACGTGACAATTAACCGGGGTAAAATTATAACAGCAAAAACAAAAAGAGATTTCCCGAATTTTCCTCTTCCTTTTATTTGACTCCTTACTCAGTTATAAAAAAATTCTTCAATTTTATATGATTCGTGCTTTTAGATCAGTGTAGATTTCCTCTATCAAGTTCCACAAAATTAAGTGAAACTTGGCGCTTTCATCGTCAATTGGCGATCAAGGAAATCAACTTATTTGTTTTTTTTGTAATCAACGATGGTAAGGTGAAAGTTAGTTTGAAATTGGTTTGGATCTAAATCAATTGGTTTATTGTAAATAAGTGGTTTGTCGTCGAGTATTCTCAACCTAGCTTGCTTGTAAGGTTGTTGAATATTGAGTGTGCCTTTTTATGTTGATAGGGTTGTTCGGTGCTTTCTGCTGGCGGGGAAGCTCTATTTGTGCAGAACCGAATGGGAAACCGATCATAATCCTGAATATAGGCTATCTACCGCGAGAAACTTTAAAAGAAGTCATCTCTGATTTTGAAGATCGTTTACAGATAGTTTCTCGGGTTCCAGTGAGAACTTTGATATCGCGGACTGCCCCTTCTGTTATTCTAAGCAGCAACGATAGTGATGGCTTAGAAAATAACCGATACCGCTGCAACTTTTGGTCGTCGAAACTCCGAGGAATGAGTTCTCCACAATCACAGTGCTTTTTAATTTTTTCTTCTTTTAAGAATAAGTTGTGGATCTCACAGATGCCCGTTATATAAGTGCCCAACACTCTTATTAACGTTTATTATAATAGATGTATAGTACACAAATTACAAGTACTTAACTTATTTCCTAATTAACAATAATAATAAACTTAGCATTATGCATATTAAAGTAATAGCATATATACACGTATGTTAGAAACAGATTTATTATATCGGCTGGCAGTTACGTTGCTCAAAGATCATTCTTGAAAGTTTTTTCAAGTTGATAACCCATGCTGTTAAGCTCGGTCAAAAAGAACGTAAGCTACGGTATCTGGGTCACGCAATGAGAGGCCCTAAGTACGAGATCCTGCGAGTCATCCTAGAAGGAAAAATAGCGGGCAAAAGATCTATCGGACGCCCGCAGAACTCTCCGGGATGAACGATTTACGCCGATGGCTTGGCTGCACATCAATTGAGTTGTTACGCTCCGTTGATTCAAAGGTCGTGCTGGCAACGTAGATTGCCAACCTCCGAGGCGGAGATGGCGCGTGAAGAAGAAGAAGAATCCCTTTTGATAATAGTGTTCTGTTACAAATTCAAACGGCTGTGAATCGCGGATCTTTTTGAGCGTAGTTCTGCTTCAGAAGTCGTTCTGTACGCCAGTAAAGTAACCCTCGCAAAAAAAAAAAAAAAAAAAAAAAAAAAGAAGACCCTCAAGACCACAAACCTCGTAATTCGATCGTGAATTACTGATCAAGGACTTAGAAAATTTGGGAATTATAAATAATCAACTAAAGTGGTTTAAGAATTACATAAAAAATAGGAAAAGTATAGTAAAAATCGCAGGGAATAAAAGTAATGAAAAAACAATTCATTGCGGGGTAGCATCGTATTGGCCCCTATTCTCTTCTTAATTTACACTAACTCGTTACATAAGCATATTAAAAATGGCCTTATTATTGGAGCACAAGAATTTAGAAATAGCGGAAAGATTATTACAAGAGGATATAGATAATTTTAGTAAATGGGCACATGATAGTAGGTTATATATTAATATAAATAAATCTAAATTACTGCACATTCGGAACAGTACCAAACATATGACACACGATCCGCGAATTCCATAATAATGATTGCATACATGAACTGCATATAAATAACGACACTCATTTGTGTTGTTGTTCACCGCTTGAGAACATAGAAAATTTTAAATATCTAGGTATATATATCGATAAATCCTTGAACTGGAAAAACACATTCAAAGTTTAAATTCGAAAATAAGACTCAGTCAATTCCAGCTTTACATAAAATAAAACAGATTTTAGCATATCGCACATTACGTATATACTATGATTTAATAAATAATGTCTAGAATTTTATATGGAATTCAAATATGGGGTGAGGCTAAGAAAACAGAAATAAACAAAATAAGTAAAATACGGAAGAAGTGTTTGAAACTTATACTGCCCTACCGGAAGAAAAACGACTTTGGATCAATTATGTATGGAAGGAAAACGATGAAATGTCCCATCCTGATATGTACTATTTCTATTATAGATTACTAGAATTTAATGTCAATAATATAAAATTACCATCTAGGCGAATTAACAAGAAACCAAAATAATATATATTACATCTACCCCCGGGGGCGTAAATCTACGAATTGACAATACTGATGATTTAGTTCTAATTAAACTAATTAGTAAAATACCCCATCATATACTAAACGAAAAAAAACAACTTGGTGTGTGGGAAAGGACAAGTAAGGAAACGGCTGAAAGAATGGTGTAAAGAGTAAAACCCAAGTTACGGTTCGAATCATGACATTTTATAATTTTCTATTATTGTTCCTTTCTTTTTCTTTCTTTCTTTAGTTTCTTCTTCTTCTTCTCTTGTTTTCTTTTCTTTTTTTCGTATTTGAAGATATTTTGCTACTCTCATGTATCGGTATGTAGATGAGTACTTGCGGTGTGTGTATGTATTTGTATGTGAGTAATACGTCATAAGTTATATAAACTTAGTTGACTATTATTATGATGTATAGGATAAGCTAGAATAATTGTAATCTGGTATCTTAAATAAACGGTAATAAGAGTGTCGGGCACTCACACAACGAGCATACTTGCCCTGTGAGACCCACAACTTATTTAAAAAAAAAAAAATAAAAGATAGTGAATCATTGGTCTTCGAAAAGTGGCACTGCTACATTTTCCTCCTAAATGGAATAATGTGCATCGCCGAGTTCTAGCATAGAAATACGATATAACGGTAAGTAGTTAATTAGGAATAGCGCAAATTTTTGGGGAAAATGAATATAACATTGGTTGTGTGCTAGACACCATTTTTGAAAATATTCCATCTCAGCTAGAAAAGGAAAGAAATATTAATAATCTCTATGAAATATTTCTTCGTTTTAGCTGAAGATGGGGTGTTTTCCTTAAAAAAACAAAAAAGTTTTTCTAGCATAACTATATCGTTACATTCATTTTAAAGTTGATGTTCATCATAATTGTGTTTACTAATACGGGCTTTTTTTTTGTCTTCTCCGTTCTCGTAAGGACAGAATGTTTATACTCTTTCGTGTACGGTTACACAAACGGGTGGGAAGGTTATCAGTTTCGTCATCTTACCAGTCTGCTCTCTTCGATTCTTCCCACGACGGAGCACTCGAACGTAGTACACGTCTTCGGCGCACACGACTTCGCTTTTATTAATTACGAGTATTAAGAACGAGCGCGCTGCTCTGGCTACGTTTGACTTTATCGCCTGCCGGTGCATATTCAGATTACGTCGAATGTGCGTGTACGCTTGGCGACTAATCTCGCTCTGTCATTTCCCCATGTGCGTGTAGTTGTCGATTATTCGCGGTCTATTCGCTGAACAACAACGTCCTTGCTGCTGTGCCATGCAATTACGACAAATCGCGTTGCCGGTTTTTGTATTCTCAGTTTAACCGAACAAGGTAAATCCGAATCCAAATCCGGAATTCGAATCCGGATCCGCGTGTAAAGGGGAATTCAAAATCTGCCTCGAACAGGGCGACGGGCGACGAGCGCGGTACAAGAACTAGCCGATAAAATGATTATCGTCGAGGGCGATGCAGGTGGAGCTGAAGTTGAAAAGAGACGGCGAGCGAACGGTTTATGGGGAGTTTTAACTAACGATTGCGAAGTTTAAATTCGAGGAAACTTTGAATGGGTCGTCGTTGCGTGTAATCCTTGCTTCTCGGTGCCACCACTCAGGACTCCTGTTCCGGTTCAGTTGCTCGATCGAAATCCCACCGCTCGACGCTAATAAAACCGGCCAGCAGCCCGTGCGCTCGATGGTACCGGGCCACGCGCGAACAGCGAACTTTCAATTATTGCCGCTTGACGATTTCTAGGCATCGTTTCGGCTACAGTGTCGATTTTCGTCGGCGGTTTAAGACTACTCTGAGGCCACCAGGTTTCCAGTGCGCCAATTTATCGATAAATTTTATCTGCCGTCCTTCGTTCGTATGTTATTATTTTCGCTAGACTACTCCGAAAACGACTTTCTGTTTCGTCCGTTCAATTCCACAACGGTTAGAAGCGAATTTTTTTCTCTCAACTCCCCTAAAGAAAAATGTAAACCTCATAGACAGACACTAACTGCGTCTAAATTCGTTTTTTTCTTTTTTTCTTTTCGTATTATCGAATTATTTTCATGGATTTGGCATAGCGGATTTTTCGGTCATTTTTTTCGTCGTTTTTTTTTTTTTCTTCTTCTTATTCGATGAAAAAGATTTTTTAGTAATTTCGTTTTAGCATTGCCTTAATTCTCTTCTACGGTACTGAAGATTTCGGTAATACCCGAAATTACTGAAAGATTCGCCCCGCAAACTATTTCACTCATCGACGGTACTTAATAAGTTCTTTAATTATTTTATCGCATATTCAACCGATCACAGTTCGCTTACAATTTCATAATACGGTATAATAAAAAGTAGATGAAAAAAACATTATAGCCTGATTATACATATAACACACGTACTTTCACTAGGCTCCGCCAGCTTATAACATTACAAACTGTCGCACCAGCTTTAAGGCTAATGAAAATTCTCTCGAATCTTTGTTGAGCTAATAATATAATGTTAATAATGCGTTGTTCTCAAAGACTGAGCTGAAGGAAATCTTTTAACATCCTATTCTTGTGGTTTGACTATTTTAATTAGAAATTATATCCATTTTTTAGCTCATTAAATTTATCCTGCTGTTTCATCTAATCAATCCAAATCTCGTTATATCTCAGCTCCTAACAAGTCTTTAAAACCAGTGAATTTTATTTTAATTTCGCTTAATTTACGTAACTTTCTTTTTATATCGTTCATTGATTTTCTCCCATTTTCTTTTATTACTTGAAATGTGTTTACTCGCTACCGTACTAATGATTCTACGTTGGATTCTGACCGCCTGGCTATTTAGTTATATCTTTTAATTTTTTTCACGTTGTTGGGTCAAGGCTGCTAGCGCGCCCAGGGTAGGAGAAAAAAAAATACGTTGGATAATATTATTTCACAAAACGATTTAATGGTTTTCACCTACCTGAAAAGTCCTTCATTTTTCAATTCGAAAGACCAGTCATTTTCAATCAATAAGTGTTCACGGTCAACCCTAAACCTTTTGTTTCTGGGTAAAGGTCCTTGGTTGACGAGCCCAAAAAAAAAAAAAAAAAAAAAAAAAAACCCTAAACGGCATCTTTGGAATTGATCATTATCATCATTTCTTCAATCTGCTCCATGTGAACCTTTTTATTTTCCTACTCTCTCTCTCTCTCTGAAATAAATTGGCTCAGCTGTCACTCACTTTAGTTTCTCTTAAACCCAATTTCTCAATATGACCTTTTTGTTAAATCTATCTCTTCCATCTTGACCCGCTTTTGCCTCCTACCCGAGCAGATTCTCATAAAAATTCTATAATCTTTTCTTCATTGCGTCGAAGTGACGACTGTAGTAAATCAGCTGTTAATTGAAATTTGTTCGCAATTTTTCGTAAACTCGCTGTTCCTTTTTCAATTTTTTCTCGCTCGCACGAACGAGGGAACGATGTCCAAGCAGAGATCGACACACTCTTATCCATTTTCATCTTTCGATTTATAAGCAATTTACACTTATTAGAATCATCATCCCCATATTTGGCTGGTTGCTCTAACGATTTTACAAATAAAAAACCAGATGCTCTAATTTAAATGGCATCGCGTGAACAGTTCCATCTTAGATTCCGGTATTTACTCTTCCTCCTTTCGTAACATCGTTCTTTTTACATTTAATTTCTCTTCCGTTTCCTGGTCTCTAGAGTTTCCGATGCTTCCAAAGGTTTTTTCTTTAGGTAAGCCCCTAATTACATTTATTTACTCGCGCGATAATTTCGAATTTTTTTCTCCATTATTATAATATGCAGGTTTGTTCGTCCAGTCAAATTTGCAGAGTCATCGGTAATGAAAGAAATCTACGAAAACTTCAGAGATGTATATCCGTTTGGTGATAAATGAAATAGTTTGATTCGCACAAAAACAATTAAAAGCATCGAAACGTTAAATATATAAGCGGTCAGGGAAATGATTAAAACGCCTATTTTTAGTTGTAATTATTATCCCTATCAGGAATGGCAAATGTTCAATTCGATTTACTTTATAAATCTTGCGAAATTTCACTTTACTTTATTATCACTCTGATCATTGTTATTAATATTATCAAAAAGATTTGACGTTTGATAGATGACTTCAATTATTCTAGAAAAGCAACTAACTTTTTCATCGGCTATGTCCTATTTTAAAAAGTGGCCGACGGAGAAAAACAGTTGTCGCTGTCAACTATTCGTTTTAATCTTTTTTTTTTTGATACTTGCTGGGTTATTTATATGTTTTGTTATTTAAGTGACTCTATCTTCTAATCGCATTAGAAAGAAATTTTAGGCGCCTAGAGTATACTGAATGATAATGATAATGTTGTAATGCAATTTTTAATGACTATAGGACGATTGTAGACCGTCGCTTTCGCTAGCGCCATTTTTTAATATCGCCCCCGTAGAGGGTTGATGTTACACACACGCACATACTTCGACGTCGAATTTTCATTTAACTCCTGTTTCCGGTCGGATTTAAATTAGGAAAATAATAATTTGCACTATGTTTTTTCGTTTGTTTCGTGTTTGTTTTTTTTGTGTTTTTTTTTTTTTTGCTTTTTCCGTTACGGATTTTTTAAACCTTTTTGACACGTATTTTCCGGCGTTTCTCACCCTTCTTCGATTAAAGTAACAATCTGTTATTTTGTTCTGCGATTTACTTGTTTATTATTATTATTTCTCTTCGAGCAGCTAGATAATTTTCAGTCGCGCAGTTGTCGCGTAAGTTCGCTGTGTCACATAATAGCGCAGCGACACAGTTGTAGCTTATACGTATAATAATCGGCGGGGCGAAGAAGGAGGACATTTTCGAATTGACCGCTGGGGCACTAATGAGATGGTTTTGACGAATGTCGTCACGCAGCTTTCAATTTTTGCCGGTGAATTTTTTTTGCTCATTTTGAAAAAATTCGTTCTGTACTGCTTGAAAAGTATTAACAACGCGCGAGGCACGGGAACGTTGACGATTATTACACCATTCGTGAGCGTAAGCAATAATTTCGGGGGCATTTGTTTAAACAGTTGAAATTTATTTTATCGCCAGTTTAATAAATGCGCCGCTTCATAAATTGATGTACCTTTTTTCCGGCATGCGCAGCCACGCGCACACAAAATACACAAGGAAAAAATAACAAAAAAAAAAAAAAAAAGGGCGAAACAATAAACGTAAAATGGAATATTTGACGAATAGCTGGAATGTGTAACGCTCGAAGGAGACACGTACGGTGGTCCCTCTCACCGTCCGAGACGATTCGGAAAATATAAATTTCAGAGAGAAAAATGAAAAAATTGCATTTCTAAAAATACTTCTTCTTCTCGTTTGGTGGGGAAAAATAGAAATATTTCCATTTTGTTATTGCATAAAGAATTGATATAGAGCCGTTTTGACGCAGCTGGATCAAACGTCTTTATCGCAGTCTGTGCGCTCTGTCTCCTTTTCCTTATGTCCGGCCATTATTTACTTAAAAAAATTACACAAGCATTCATGTGAAAACAGATCGGAATTTCCTATCGTCAATCTTCGTACCAGAGGTCTGTTCTAACCTAAATTATTGCAGTTGTCTTTTTTCAGTTCATCTAAATTTTCTTCTCCGACTATTATTGTTGTGCGGCGAAAGCAACGCTGAAACAACTTGTACGAGCCATTTTATAAATATGCGCGTTTTCACGTTTAATGAGAATTTTATTTTTGGTTTTTCCTTTTTTTTTTCCTCCTTTTTTGTATTTTTTTGGTTCCACGATATAAACCAATCTTCAGCGGATCTTTTATCGTCACGTCTGGCAAGGAATGGGTCGCCACCTTCCTTCGGGCGTGATCGTTTGGGCGGATCTTTCGGACGTAGATTGTTCGGGCGGTAGCGAGCAAGGGTTTTTACTCGGACCTCTTTACGGACAAGCTGCGGTGATTTTCAGGTATTATCCGTTAAACGTTATCATATTTTGCGTTTAGTGAGAAACACGAATTATCAAATTTATTTCTACATCATTCCCTACTATCAGAAATTCCACGCAGAAAATACCGTACCTCCTTAATAATTTAGTTTTTCCGTGTGTATAGCATGTTTTTTATATGCATACATATGTAATCACAAAACACATATTTTACATAATTTTATTGGGTTATTATTAATTTTTTGTAAGTATTTTTTATTTTTTTTTTTGAAATAGCGACTTCGGTGTTAAATACAAATAAACGGACTTTTGCGAAGTAATGTGTTTTAGAATTTATTTCTGATCACATATATTGAGTTTTCAGCTGATGATGGGTTATATCGTGAAAAAGGTTTCTAAATAAGCAATCATTTTATACTTAAATTTGTTTGTTATATACTTGTATTTGTTATAACTTACTATATTCATTTTGTGTTTATTTATATAATAATTTTCAACTATGATCATGATGTTACTTTTGTAGCTAAGACTGTGACCGGTTTTTTCTAATGAATTTGGGTTATGTTTATTTTTTATTAAATGTTCGACATAAGCAGATTTTTCTACTTCATTATTTTAAAATTATTTTTAAATTATTTTTAAATTAAATTATTTTTAAATGATTTAATAATGTTACCTTTGCTATATGTAGCTAAGACTGTGACCGTTTTTTCTCTAACGAATTTGGTTTATGTTTATTTCTTATTAAATGTTCAACATTAGTAGATTTTACTATTTCATTATTTTAAAATTACGAGTATTTTTAAATGATTTAATATCCTACTTATGCTGAACATTTAAAAAGAAATAAACATAAACGAAATTCATTAGAAAAAACGGTCACAGTCTTAGAGCTACATATAACAAAGGTAAAATCATGAACGTAACTGAAAATTATTATATAAATAAACACGTAATTAATATATTAAACAACCAATTCCCTAATAATAATAACCCACTTTTTAATATTAAATTTAAAAATTGTTTAAAATTTATATTTATATTATTCAAATGTTTAATATAATCCGTAGAGATTTATTTTAGTCTATGTACATTACATCTCGTTCTAACAATTATGATATATATATCGACTTTAAATTGTTGATTTAAACTATATAAATCGTTTTATTTCCTACTTGACCTCAACGTGATTTAGAATTTGTTTCTGATCACATATATTGAGTTTTTAGCTGATGATGGGTTATATCGTGAAAAAAGTTTCTAAATAAGCGATCATCTTATTCTTAAATTTGTTTGTTATATTTGTATTTGTTACAACAACTTAATATAACGAGAGAATATTCACACGTACGCTCTCTAGCGCGGCAAATCTAAATTAGTAGTTTGCCAAAGTGTAGGACTACCGGAAAGCGATACAGCTCTGTATATTCACGGTATTAGTTTGTTTACCGATGCACATTGGTACTCTATTCCTATCGGGTAGTTCTACATAACGAAAGCGATCGTACTTTTGAATCGCTTCCTAGGATAAAAAGTTCAACAAATGACCCTCGAGTATAATCCAGTGCGTTTGTAAGTCTGCAACATTAATGAAATTTTCGTGTTATCAACTGTACCGCGATACACTTGTAACACATCGAGGGAGTCTCGGTGGACAATCGTATTTATAATGCGCGTTTCCAGAAGCGAATTGAACGTGTCGACTGCAGGGCACGGGTAGAATTCAGTGTTCAGGAAGAGTGCTTTACTAATGAGACCGTGACGACATGTCGTTGGAATGTGATCATAGTGATAACAAAAAAAAAAAAAAAAAAACCTAAAAAAGAAAAAAAAAAGATTCTCAGATTCGTCGTCGGAGAAAAACAGATAAATTAAATACATTGTTTACGGAAAATAGGGAGAATTGCTTTTGTCTTTTGGATGACACCGTGAGCTGGTAGGGAGCGATCGTGAATAGGTTTCTACTAGCTGGTCGATTCCCAATCTGTTCATGGAAATTGTCCGTACTCGCGATCCTGGCATGACGCAGCGCGCGAAAATATAAGAACAGACGAGATAATTTGCGGCGTTTTTTAAAAATAATTTAGTTAATGTTTTTGGGACCGGGCGATATATTGTTCGGTAGATGGGCGAGCGCGGCTTGGGCCCGGTGATAAATGAATTAATTTTAAATAAAGCTGGAATTGGGCGAAAAGGCTGCAACGTCAGGTAGTGTCGATATAAGCGACGAGCACTCTATAAAACTGGGCCCGAGTACAGAGGGGCCGCTGGAAATATATTGTGAAATTGTTATTCCGGTTGCGTGGATAGTTTATTTATGTATATGCGAGTGTAAATTTTACTGCGAACCGACGTGCCAAACGTAAAAGGCTGCAGACCGATCGCCATTTAGGCTGGCTTTATGCAAGCATGTACTAATAGTTAACGGAGGTGTACAGGCGCCGGTTACATTAGAGCGTTAGCTACACCGTTTCGGCTTGTTAGTACCCTCAGGTAAGAAGAAAAAAACCGGCCAAAAAAGAAAAAACACCAACAACAGAACAGAACAGAACAGAAGAGAAGAGAACGCGGCTCGGTTCCACTGTGACGGTATAATAGAAGGCCGCTATCAAGCTGAATTTGCAATAAGAGCAATGCCGATTAGAAGGAGGCAAAAATGGGCGGCTAACAAAAGTAGCCGGCGATTCTTTTGGGCGTCCGTTGCTCTAGCCGCGGTGTTATTACGTATTCGCATCAGAATCTACTTTTCTCGCAACTGATTCTACTACGATTGTCCAGAAACCGAACACGGACCGCTGCTATCTTTTTATTTATTTATTTTATTTTATTTATATCGGTTGTTTTTTTTCGAGCGGCCTCTCTCGCAAGCTGCGTAAAATGTCCCTAAGAAACGCGCCAACTTCCCTATTCGTCGATCCGAATTACAAAATTGGGTTTCGCGTTGTCGGAACGATGTTCATTGAAGATGTTTATCTCCGGTTCGTTTTGCTTTTGTTTAGCGGCCAGCCTGGGGTTTCTTTAAATTGCTCGTTTCCACTTGTAATTTCAAGAGGAAGTTGTTTTTCTCCGATTCGTCGAGAGGAAATGATTAGGCAGCTTTTTCGTTGTAATTGCGAGAAATTATCGAAGTGAGCTGCTACCGGATGCGGCGCGTGGCAGTGGAATATTTATTAACCGTATTGCTCTTTTTTTTCCCCAGGAGAAGCGAAAAAGAACGGAATTGTCAGGGTACAGGCAATGGGAAGTATGGCAGGATTACGCGTCGAAGTTTAGGCTACTACATATATGCGCGAAAAGTAATGTATGAAATCTGAGATTAAGTTAAGATTTAATTTTGATTTCCGTTTTATTTTCATTTATTTCGCTCTGTATAACACATAGCGTGTTCATAGCACCCGTCTAATGGGAGATCTGATCGGAGATATCGATAAATTAATGAGGAGACGGAACTTAATCAGTGAACGAGAGAAATAGAAATCAACGGAATACATTGAGTAAAAAGGTAGGTACAATTTGAATGTGAGATTAGTACGGTTTTTAGAAGCTAGCAGGCGATATTATCGTGGCGGCAAATCAACTATTTGTTTGTGAGTAGCTTTATTAATTGTTGAGTTCTGGGAAGTTATAAATGTATTCGTCAATATTTTGATTCGTTTCAGGATGAAAGTTTTTGAGTGTATCTATTTCGCAATCATCGGCTTTATATCCTCGAAGGCCACATTTAAAGCAGGTGAACTCGTCTCGAGAACCTGGAATCGATAGTTGATTAATATCTGTATTTTTATATAGTTGTCGCCTCCAGCTTATCATATGAGAAAAAAGTTCGTCCGCGGGATTCATTCTAAGCAATGAGATTTTAGATACTAAATGTGTTCCTAATTTTTTGTGGTTTGTAGCACTTCGTCTAGTGCTTTTTTTTTTTTTTTTTTTATTTTAAATAAGTTGAGGGTCTCGCTGAGCAATGCTGCCCGTAGTGCGAGTGCCCAATCAGCCTATCAACGTTTATTAACAAAGTTACTTAAAATATACAAATGTTTCTATAGTACATTGATATAAAGTTACATATTTACATCTAACGGTATTAACGTAACGCCTATTCCGACGGGGAATACATTGATAATGGGTTATTAGGTTTACGTATATTTTGAATTGAAAAAGCTTCTTGTACGCAAGTTATTTGGTACATAGATCCCGTTTTCCTCAGAATTTGAAACTTAACTATTAACATGATAACGGATAACGGAGTATAAAGGAGTATAACGGATAAAAAGGTTTTAATCGGGAAGGATCCCGCATTTGAAGTGGGAAATTACGTGTTTTTAACATTTGGAATTGATTCGCCTACTGCGTGCACCATTCTATCAACCACAATTTAACTTTATTCTTCCACAGCCCTATTTTCAATTCGTCAAGTATATCACGTGGTATAGCGTCTACTAGTTTCATCAGTACCAACTCATCAACATTATCGATTTTACTGTTTATGCCTTTCGACCACATAAAGTACGTACTTTTAGAGCTTCTCGTTGCCCGTTCTCTATTTATACTAGGTAAAAGTGTCCTTTGAGTTTTGTATTCATACAATCTATGATAATAGTACATCATTTTCGGTGATAACTCTTTGTTTTCCTTCTACCATGAAGCGCCATTTTTACCTGCCACACAGCGAGGCAGAATTATTTTCAAACACCTACGCTGTAATTTGCTTATTTTCTTCATTTCTCCTTCCTTTGCTTCTCCCCACACCTGTATGCCATACCTAATTCTGGCCATGATTACCGTTTCAAAGAACATTCGTACTGTCTTATAAGGCAGCATTAGTTTGAGTCTGAAAAGTGCCGGAATAGCTTGCCTTGTTTTATTCGATATTTCTTCAATATGATTTTTCCAATTTAGTGTTTGATCTAATGTCAGCCCAAGATATTTATATTTATTAACAGTTTCTAAAGGGTCACAAGAGCAGCTTTGCGTATTTATATCGTTCATATGTAAACATTGAATTGAATGAAGTATAATTTTTGGATCGTATTTCCTATACCTGCTTGGGGTTCTTATATACATGATTCTCGACTTCACACCATTTATAATTAAAGCTCTATCGTGGGCCCATTTTCCTAAAATATCAACATCTTCTTGCAGAAGTTTTTCGGCGATTTTAATATCCTTATGACTTATAACCAGAGCTATGTCATCTGCATATGCGAAAACGTTGGAGTTCTTGATGTATTCTACTAAAGAGTTCGTATAAATTAGAAAAAGTAATGGAGATAAAACTGTCCCCTGACCTACCCCATATTTTAAATTTACTTTGGAACTTAATTTTCCATTAATCTTAACCATACTTGCTCTATTTGTTATATAGTCTATAAACCATTTCTTTTGAGCTTGCTTTATGCCAAATCCGTCTAGGTCAGAGATTAACTTCTTATGATTTACTACATCGAAGGCTTTGGTTAAGTCGATAAAAGCTATTAAAAACTGTTCTCCCTTAGCTAACCCTTCGTTTACCTGTTTTACCATTGTTCTAAGTAATGATATTGTAGATTTATTTTTCCTAAAACCGAACTGGTTTTTGTACAAATAATCATTGTTTTCCATATATTCTCTTAAATGCTTTCCTACATAGAGTTCCACAATTTTAGCTATTGAGGATACTATGGTTATTGGTCTGTAATTCTCATGTAATGTGTGACTGCCTTTTTTGTGTATAGGTCTTATGACTCCGGTTTTTAGCCCCTGAGGAAACCTCCCTTCTCGTAAGGAGCAATTTATTAATTTCGTTATTAAGGGTGAAAAAATTTGTTTATTATTTTTAATATCCTTACTTCTTATGTCATCCCACCCTGGGGCTTTATCGATTCTAAGGTTTTGAATTATTTGTTCGACGTTATTAATTGCTGCTATCGGGATGTAGAAGTTTACTTTATCATGGTATCCTAAACTGCGATTTAGCATTTGGGTGTCACACTCATGAATCTTATTCTTTACACAATTTGCGAAATATTTGCTAAAATCTTCTACTTTGTTTGTTGAGCTTTTAAAGGCTTTCTCTATAATTCTATCTACCGGCGTTCTGTTCTTATTATTGATAAGGCTATTAATTATTTCCCAGCTAGTTCCTATATCGTTTTTCGCTTTTTCCAGTTTTCCCCTGTAATATAAATTTTTAGCTGTCCTTATTTCGTTTTTAGTCATGTTGCGATATTTTTTATATAAATTTTTGTACCTAACATTGGTTGGATTATTTTTAGAGCGCCTGAAATAGATGTCTCTTATACGCATGAAATTTATTATTTTCCTATTTAACCATGCATTCTTCGGCCTATATTTATTTTCTCTGCATTTTAAGAGTATACTGCTGTTATTGTATATATCTCTAAAAGCTGACCAAATACGAGTGTATATGCTCTCCGAGTCATTTAACTGCATTATTTTTGACTAATCGTAACTACGAATGTTCCTAAGTACTAATGACTCGTCTAAACACTTGGTTTTTGAATGTATTAGGCCATCGCTGTACTTGTTCTGAATTTTAATAGCACAACATGTAATGTAGTGGTCTGAAATTTGCGTTTCTATAATCCCAGAGGCTATCTCTTTGTAAGCAGACCGTATAAAAATATGGTCAATACATGTCTGAGAAAGACGCCCTGCACGCAATTCTTCCCGAGTAATGCCATTTATTAACTGCATTGCTCCACTACCACTTATAACGTTTAGTAGATTCTCCCTGAGACTATGCCGTGTAAGTAAATCAATGTTGAGGTCACCACATATAATGAAGTCTTTTTTCGACCCGGCTACCGCAAGTAACTGCCTGAGGTTACCTAAAAATTCAGAAGCATTTTTACTAGGTGACCTGTAAATCGCTACTAGATACATTAGCTTATTTAGATTTATCTCTATTTCCACTGTCAGAGAATCACACGTCTTCCTATCCGCTGTGATCAGTTTGGATTTAAAATTATTTGAAACGAATATTATAATCCCCCCATTATATTTAGGGGGTTTAGCAGTGACAAATTTGGTAAACCCAGGTATATTATATAAATTCGTCTCTTCACTACTTGCATTTATTTCAGTTAACACGATTATACTAATTGGTATTTTGTCGATATAAGTGATAAATTCGTCCCAATGAAGCCTCACACTTCTTATATTTAAATGCAGTAGGTGCAGAACACTTTTTTCGTACATTACTTTATTTACCTGGAAAAGCTCAGTAACCGTTTTATGCCAGTCGGCTAAATCTCCGTAATTAGCACATTTTACTAGTGGAGTGCACATGATGACGAGAATAAAAGTTTGTTGATGTCTGGAATAAACTGAACCTGGGTGAAGTGGGCCTCGTAATAAAAGAACCGTACGTACCCGATAGCGAGTGAGGTAATGGATACATGAAGCTTAAGAAAAGGACGTTTAATAAGAACACATGAAAGACGGAGTAGGATGCGCACCTTCTTTGAGCGTATAGATAGCTAATTCCAACATCGTTAAGGTTATTATTTAGTGCTATAACATTAACGAAAATAGTAACGGAGCTTAAAAAGCTATACATGCGCAATATTTTTTGTTTAAAACTTATAGTAATTTATTCAGCTCTTCGTCGTTCCTTATTCTGATCACTCGATCCTCCGCATTCTTCTTTACGAAAATTTTGCCACGTTTAGTCCACGCAAAATTGTAGTGTAGGAGTCTGGCCTGTTGTTTTGTTTTCCAGAATAACTGTTTATAATAAGGCGTCAAATTTTCGTTTATGAATATTTTCAACTGAGTATTCTCGCATGTTATGTCCTTATCTAGTATTGAGCCTTTTTTCCTGTTTTGCAATAACAAATCAGCGATTCTCCTACCTGGTTTCGCAATAATGGGACGTGGTAATTTCGTGTTCCTCGACGGCACTCGGTGTATTGCTTCAATGTCTTCTGGTTGTATATTTACATCTAGTTTTTTTCCAATATGTATCAGTATGTTGGGCAGATTTTCATTTTCCATCTCGGAGACTCCATGAAGTTCGATATTTTCTCTCCTATTATACTGCTCTAGTTCGTGAATCGTGACTTTTAATTCAGTGATTTCCTTGTCTTTTTTACGGACTTCATCCGTAAGTACGGACACCTGGTCTCGAAGCGCCTTGATTTCATTTTTAAACGAATTATTACTTTGTAATATCTCGTCGTACTTCTCAGACAAAAAATTGAAAAATTTTTTAAACTCTTCCATGTCATTTTTTAACGATTTAATTCCTTGCGACAATTGCTCCTCATTTGCAACTTCGATACTAGTACTACTAAGTTGCCGCTTTGCTTTTTTTTCTCTAGGCATTTTACCACGAGTGGATTTATTTTAAAAATGAGCGATAGATATAAAATTAGAATATTCTTACTTTAATAGAAAGCGGCGTAACACGATGAATACCGATGATAAGCTGTTATCTGAGTAACGCTGATAAGCTGCTATCAGAAATATTAACGCAGAAACTACCGTACTTTCGAAACACTAGATATAAATATTCTCAATAGAAATCAACGGAATACATTGAGTAAAAAGGTAGGTACAATTTGAATGTGAGATTAGTACGGTTTTTAGAAGCTAGCAGGCGATATTATCGTGGCGGCAAATCAACTATTTGTTTGTGAGTAGCTTTATTAATTGTTGAGTTCTGGGAAGTTATAAATGTATTCGTCAATATTTTGATTCGTTTCAGGATGAAAGTTTTTGAGTGTATCTATTTCGCAATCATCGGCTTTATATCCTCGAAGGCCACATTTAAAGCAGGTGAACTCGTCTCGAGAACCTGGAATCGATAGTTGATTAATATCTGTATTTTTATATAGTTGTCGCCTCCAGCTTATCATATGAGAAAAAAGTTCGTCCGCGGGATTCATTCTAAGCAATGAGATTTTAGATACTAAATGTGTTCCTAATTTTTTGTGGTTTGTAGCACTTCGTCTAGTGCTTCATTTGATATGTGGTTGGCGAGACGTTGAATAGGATAATTTTATGCGAAGTTGATTTAAGTTTTTTTGCCTTGATGAAGTTTCAGTTAATCGTGATACCCCCCCCCCCCGTGGTTTTGTACGAATTCATCAACGAGTTGTTTATTTTTAAGAAAAATTACAATTCTTTGCCGACTTATTTTCGAGGCAGCTATAATACTTTTTTTCGCGCCTTTAACGATATCTTTTAACGTGTATAAATATTGGATAGATCTATAATCATTTACATGGTTGAAAATGAGTTTTTGTTCTTCTGTGGGATGAGTAAAGTTCGTTAATGGTTCAATTTTGCTTTTAGTTCTCTCTTCATATGTTAAACGATTGCTCGGCGATTTATTAATTATATTTTTGTTACCTGAATGATTATCATCGGTTATTGCTGCTGTTGTTGTTGCTGGTGGTTGATAATTAACTTGACGCGACGAAAGATCGATAACGGAGTTTAGCTTCACTGTTTAGCGACGGTGAGAGCAACGTGCCGAATATTACTTTATCGTAAACGAGAAGATAGGATAAGAGCTATAAATGATTTGTAACACGAACACAAAACCGAGAATAACTTCAATTTAAACAGGATCGTCTCAGTTTTTCCTAACTGAGAAATATTCAAAAATGATACGGAGATCACTTTCGACCACGGAGAAGAACTGTCAGAAGACATTGAGATTTTATCCTATCTGCCGCAGCCGAGTCAATACCAAGGATATCAGGAAAAATACGTCAAAAAATTGTTCCTTAGTGGTCAAACGATTTGCATATGGCTTTACAGAAACGGGGAAAAGAATTTCGTAAGTTCCGCAGATCAAAGTTGAAAGAAGACTTCGAAGCATTCAAAAAGCAAAGAGCTGAATTACGGCAAGCAATTCGAAAAGCCAAAACGGAAAGCTGAAATAAATTTATTTTTGAGATATAAACTTCAAAAGTTCGTTAAAATCAGCATGGGAAAATGTTCAAAAAATACAGGGTCGAAAACAATTATCTTCAATCGAAAGAAAAAGGTCGTGTATACTCGTGTTTCGTTAAAATCGTTGATTTTAAGTCGAACGGAAAAGATCGTGTAAACCCGTGTTTCGTTAAAATCGTTATAATATAAACAAATTAGGTGTACGGACGGCACCGCCATTATGCCGCCCGATCGTCCTGTAATAGCTGCACCGCCGTCGCAAGACCCACCAATTCTTCCAAACACTTTACGAATTACAAGATCTACAAAAAATAGTTTACAATTAACCTCACTAATCACCGCATCGTCGGCAACCAAACCTACACCGATTTCGTCAAAGGCAGCAGAAACTACACCACCAACACCAGCAAACAATGCATTTTCTCCAGCGTATAACAAAGTGGCCGAATCTGTAAAATTCCCAGACCGAAAACAAGCCATTATACTCGATGCAGCTGATAACATTCCGCTCAGCAACTACGTAGAAGCCGTTAGCAACAAGGTTGGTCCACACAATATTTTATTTTCCTCTCGTATATCGAACAACCGTATATGTATGTATTTATCGAACAGAAATGTAGCTGATCAGTTTATATTATCTCACCCGTCTCTTACTATAAATAATATAAGTATTAAGACGCGTAAATTAATAAACCCATCCAAGCGCATAGTTCTGTCTAATGTTTCGCCACATATTCCGAACTACATACTTGAACAAGCTCTTTCCAATATTAATCTGAAACTAACCTCCCCAATCACTTTCATTAAAGCTGGCCTCACTGAAGAAAAATTTAAACATATCCTGAGTTTCCGTAGACAAGTTTATGTAACATCTGATAAGATAAACCAATTTCTTATACCAGAATCAATGATCATCAAATATGAAGATGAACAATTTCGTATATTTATAACAACAGAAGAAAAGTGGTGTAAAGCTTGTAAAACTCACTCACACAACGAAACTACTTGTCCAAAAATAGAACAGGCAAAACTTACAAACCAGAAAAATGATCAGACTGGCAAACCGGCTACTAGCCAACAAAATGAGAAAGAGAACAAAATGGTAGAGGACGAACCGGCGATACAAAATCCTAGCAAACTGATTAAACCTCATGTTAAATTAAATACTTCCAAAACTCCTGTATCAAAGGAAAAAAGTGAACAACAACAAACAGTCGCTAAACGAGTACATCCCGTAACACCAGAACCACAAACTACAATGGAGTTTACTTTCACAGACATGCAAAATAAACCTTCTGAACAAAGTAATACCGAAACTAGTTTATCAAACACCAACAAAACAAACACGAATAAGGAAAAAGAATCACATAAAATTCAAAAAAAAATTAAACTGTCAACAAAAGAGATGTTAACACCAATAGCCGAAAATATAACAGAACAAAAAAGTTACCCATTATCCTTCACTAATTTCACTATTCTAATGGATATGGTTAAAGGCCGACATGAACCATTAGATATCATACAAACTTTCACAGATGACATCGAAGGATTAAAAAGAATGTTAGCGGAAAACTACGGATTGTTGCAGAATAGAGAAATGAAAGGTCGATTTTTTTTTTTTTTTTTTTATTTCCCTTCTACAACTAGCCCTTACAGGCTATCTAGCAGATCTTTATATGAAAGGTGCGGAGTGGAGAAGGCTAGGAGGGGGAGGGATAGGATGGAAGGTGCAGAGTGGAGAAGGTTGGGAGGGATGGTGGGCAATTTCTGGTGCTTACGCAGTTAAATGCACGTTTACACGGTTAAATCAAAAACTTTCCTTCTCTGTAGACGCCTAACTTCCTCGGAGTTGTCCATCAGTGCGATCGCTAGCGGATTATCGTGATTCTCCAGTCGACGAAGGTACTTCGTCGCCTCCTCTGATACTACTTCGGAAACATACTTCACGTCGAAATCGGTATGTAGCGTTTTATTTGAAATGAACCAGGGAGCGTTTGTCATCATACGCAGTACTTTGTTTTGGAATCGTTGCAAGATTTGTATATTAGTGTGTTTCGAACATCCCCACAACGGTGCTCCGTACCGCCAAATTGGCTTTAATAGCATCTCATAGAGTAATATCTTGTTCTCCATCGTCAATTCGGATTGTCTTCCTACTAGCCAGTTCATATTGCGGAGCCTGATGTCCAAGTGCTTACGTTTCATCATTATGTGGTGCCTCCAAGTTAGTTTGTTATCCATGTGTATACCAAGATAGCATGCAGTATTTTTTTGTGGTATTTCGTTATTACCGATACAGATTTTTGGCACCGAAGTTATATGACGGTTTGTGAATGTTACGTGCGTTGACTTAATCGTATTTATTTTAAGGCGCCACTTGTCAAACCACGATGCCACTTCTGTGACCGCATGTTGCACATTCGTAATGCACTCCTGTAAGTCATTAGCGGAGCAGACCAGCGCAGTGTCATCTGCAAACGTGGCGATGTCGACATTTTCAACCTCTGGTACATCAGATGTGTATATGACATATAGTAATGGCCCCAGTACGCTACCTTGCGGTACACCGGCGCCTATTTCACGTACTGCCGACAAGGATTCACCACTTTTGACCCGAAATGTTCGATGCTGCAGATACGATTTCAGCAGCACGCAATACGAAGTAGGTAGTATTTTCGCCAATTTGTCCATCAGTCCTGAATGCCACACAGTATCGAAGGCTTTTTCAACATCAAGGAAGACAGCAGTGCAGACTTCCTTTTTTTCCAAGCAGTCTTCAATTTTACAGACGATACGGTGTACCTGTTCAATAGTGCCGTGTTTCTGCCTGAACCCGAATTGATGCAGCGGAATCGTGTTTCCAACTATTTCCACTAGTCTTTTGTGCAACAACTTCTCAAATATTTTTGACAAAACAGGCAGCAACGATATCGGTCTGTAGGACCCTGTTTTTTCCGGTGGTTTACCTTCTTTGAGTATTAGAATAATTTGCGCAAGTTTCCATTGTGTCGGGAAATATGACAATCTCAACATTGCATTATATATGTAGGTTAGCAATACTACTGCTTTGCGAGGTAATTGCTTTACTATTTTAGGTGTGATCAGATCATAGCCGGGGGCCTTCTTTGGGTTTAAAGTCTTTATTACTGCTTTGACTTCTCCTGGTGACACATATTTTATGGATGGCGAGTTCACTCTTTCCCATGAGCAGTAGGTTTGATTATTACCAATGTTTGTAGCATGCGGCTGAAATACCTTTTCTAGGTAGTCTGCAAATTCCTCAGCTTTTTCTTCATCTTTCCTAGCCCACTCTCCACTTTTTTTAAGTATTGGAGATTCGCCTTGCTTCGGCTGTTTCATTTGCTTTGTAGCCCTCCACAAGCTATATCCATTTGCTTGTGAGGGCGACAGGTGCTTGACGTAGCTATTAAATGACTTGTTTTTTAAGTCCTGTAATGTAAATCTTATTCTTTTAATAGCACGATTAAGTTGATTTTTCATTTGTGGATCTCTGTTTCTCTGCCAGATTTTCCTCAATTTCCGTTTGTTTTGAACAGCTTCCCTTATGTACTTAGGATAATTTTGCACATGTTGATGCGGTTTAACTTCCATTGTTGATGCCCGTGCTGCTGAGCATATATTGGTGACAATATATTCGATAGCATTTTCTATATCTGAAGGTGATTTTAGTGGAATCCTTAACGACAGGTTTTCTTCTAGTTCATCTGCAAACTGTGTCCAATTTGTATTATAATTTGTAAGCGTCATTGCCTTTTTCTTCATTATTATACTAGCACTGATTGTCAAAATTATGGGAGTGTGATCCGAGGTTAGCGATAAATCGTCATCTATGGCCATGTAATTTGAAGAGATTCCTCTGACAATAAAGAAGTCTAGAAGGTCCGGGGTTTTCCTTCTATCGCTAGGCCAGTATGTTGGTTTTCCAGTTGATATGGCGTCACATTTGCAACACTTCATTGCATTCATTAGTTCCCGTCCCCTGGGAAGAGTTAGCCGCGAACCCCAATATGTGTTTTTGGAATTATAGTCTCCACCTATTATGCATCTACTTCCTAATGTTTTAAAAAATTTGACAAGATCTGCGCTCTTGATTTTGTGTTTCGGTGGGCAGTAAACCGCGGATACCGACACGCATCCGTTGTTATCAGACACCATTACTGATGACGCCTGTAGATGTTCCGACTGATATTTGTTTAATTCATAATGCTTTATATTACTTTTAATTATTACCGCTGCGCCACCGTGTGCTCTGCTGTCTGGATGCATTGTGTAATAAGCGGTATAATTTGGAATCTTAACATAGCTCTTATCAGTAAAATGTATCTCCGAGACTAACATTATGTCAATTTTCTCATTATGTAGGAACATTTCTACTTCTCGTATACGTCTTAGTAGTCCATTAGCGTTGAACGAAGCTATTCTCAAATCCTTCATTTTTGGGCCAGTGTAGCAACAATTGTATGTAATATGTTTGTTATCATGTCATTTTGTTGCTTCATCATTTCCATCATCATATTTCTTATTTCGTTTATCATGCTCGATATCATGTTTTCTACGTCTCTCAAACTGCACTCGCTTATTTGGTTTCCCTCTGGTTTTCTGTTTCTATGTGCAGCCGCCATTCGTGCGAAGGACACACCTCTACCTGGTTAGGTATTGAATTTGCTTGCGGTGCAGCGACAGTTCGTAGGTGGATAGTTTAGGTTGTTTATAGCTGGAGGTGCTACATCAGTATTGAATGACGCCACAGTTGGAAGGTTAATTCTTTTTTGCTGCCTACTCTCCCCGTATCTCTTGTTTATAAGGTCTTGATATATTTTACAGCCCTTGTAGTTGGCTGGATGCGGTCCATCACAGTGTGCACAAACAGCTGGTGTATTCATTGCTTGGGTACAATTTTTTGAGTCATGATTGCCAGCGCATTTAACACAAACGAAATCGCAGTTGCAGTAGGTCTTTGTGTGGCCATATCGTTGGCACCTGGTACATTGTGCTATGATGTTCTTCTTATATGGCGCTTCCACTTTAACACGCATATTTAATAAGTAGTTCAGTTTATATATTTCCTTATTATTCTCATTTGGCTCGATCTCAACGAAAAATATGGGTAAAGGTTCTTTAGTTACCCTGTGTTTAATATTAATTACGTGCCTAACCTTATGACCTTCAGTCAGTAGCGCAAGTTTAATGTCATCAAGCTCAATAGAATTATGCAGATTGCGTATCACCACTTTGAAACCTTTCTCTTTTGGAACTTGAAATGTATGGTGTTTAATGTTGGCATCATTGAAGTAACGAATTAATTTTCTATATTCGTCTATTTCCTCGACTCTAACCTCTATTCTTTGATCACTCATCGATCGGCATTTGATTTGTTTTGGATGTACATGCTTTGTTAAATCAATAAACATTTTACGAAAGTCCATTACCCCGTACACTGTGATGGGGGGAACTTTAGGTTTACTATTTCCTACACTATTACTATTATCCTCGCCAGTGGAATTTCCTTGGTTCTCGTTACCATTATGCTCAGAGTCGTCGTCATCCTTGGCGTCGTCTCCATCTTGCTGGTCTTGTAAACAGGAAAATCGGTTCTTCGTTGTTATTGCAGCTACTGTTGCTGCTACTGCGGGGGGAAATCGTTTCTTTTTAGCGGTGTTGCCGCCACTTAGTTCGGTCGATGTGCCACTGCTACTACTTCTACCGTTCTTTCCAGTTCTACGCGACCTTTTTTTTGATTTAACGTTTTGCCAATCCGTTCGCGCAGATAATGTATTCGCGTGGTCTTTAGTATCACAAGTCGTGAAGTCACCTTTGCTAACACTGCTACCTTGCTGGGGCAATTGCTTGTCTATTTCCATGTTAGCTATTGCTGCTGTTGCTGCTTGCACAGTTGAAGCCAAGAAGGTGTGTGTGTCACTTTTAAGCGACTCGTTCCCCGTACGAGATCCTGGAGGACCCATATCTCGGACGAGGAGACGGGCAATTTTTCGTTAAGACTGTGTTCGAGTTTCTTACTAATAGCCGCTGTTAGTGAGGAGCGAATACAACCTTTCCCACCGATATAAATTATTGATAAGAAGCGAATGTCTGTTGGCTGCTGTAAATTAACTAGATTAAATAACCAGCTACTTTAAATAAGCAAGTTAAAGAGATAACGAAATAATGTAAAATTAGAATAATCTCACCGACAGCGCCGGAACATCCGATGCAGCGACCGCGATAAGAATACAAAAGATTGTTACGAAGATAACACTAGCGTAATATCCCGAAACGAACGCGAGAGAACAAAACTCGTATCGAGTCATTCACTAAAAGACTACTAAAAAACCTCAATAAATCAACTGACGAGTCACATGACAGTGATTCTGAAACTGAAGAATAAATTTCTATATACGAAATTAAGAAATATATATTATTAATAATACCAGTATTTCCATATATTTTTATAATAAATGTATTCCCTAATTAGACCTCATATTATAAGCAATGGTCAAGATCTTACAGTACAATGAAAATCACTCTAGCGTAGCTAGAAATATTTTACTAACAAAAGTGATAACTAAAAATATGGATATTATATTTATTTGTGATAAGTGTAAAAGTAATTATGTACCCACAAATTTTAAGAACATAGCACACAACAAGCTTATGATAATCTATCGCTTAGGAATACCTTTAAAAACTAAATTTATACATAACAATTTTAACATTATTATTGTTGAGATTGAGGATATTACTTTTATTTTAACGTACATACCGCCAAATGGCGTATCTACTCAATATTTTCAGTTTATCGATATGTATTTAAAGAATAATAAATTAACGAAATTTATATGGTTGGGAGACCTAAATTCTCGAAATTTACTATGGGATACAGTGAATAATACGAGAGGAAAGAAATTATTAAATATAATAGAATTACATGACTTACATATTTTAAATATCAAAAACAAATATACTTTTAAGAGAAGCAAGCAAAAAAGTGTAATAGACTTAACTTTGGTAACTAGAAATTTAATAAATCGAGTTCAAAATTGGGAAGTTAGTCACGAATTAAATGCCAGTGATCATTTTTATATTACTTTTAACGTAATTTCGGCGACGAGCAAGACAGAAGAAAGTGTTATTAAAGTTATTAACTACAATAAGTTAGCAGTTAACTTAAGAAAATACAGTTATATGATTGATGTACATGTTATCTGCAATGATATACAACAAATTAAAAGTTGGTTGAATAGTTTTCAAGACTATGTCAACACAGTTCTAAATAGTTCATATTCCACCATCCGGTCAACTGTCTATTGGTGGAATACTGAATTACAAATAAAGAAATTACTGGTAAATAATTTATACAAAAAGTATCGAAACTGTAAAAACATACATGTAAAACATAACCATTACAATAATTATAAAGTAAATTTTAAGGAATATAAGTTTATGATTAAAAACGCTAAGTTGAAAGCCTGGAAAAAATTACTGGAAGACAAAAATGTCTTTGGATTAAAATACAGAATATTAACTATCCAACTCCTTTCATCTTTCAACATAGCCGCCTCCCCTTCATTCGGGGACAACCTTTCATCTTTCCTAGCCAATAATGTTCAGTTCAACTAACTTTTCTTCTATTCTCCATTTTTTATATTTCCTACATCTTAGTCGTTCTTCCATCTCCTGCCACATCAGATCAATTGCAAAGTTGAAACCTACTTACATGAGAAACTCCACCACTAGGCTACGATACATTACTGCCGCAATAGGAAGCCTACAAACTTGCATTAAACCAAGTTCGTGCAGGCATTCCTCAGATTTAAAAATGATCCTTCCATCAAATCTTCTATACGCTACGTACACTGTAGGAAGTCTACAAACTTGCATAAATCCAAGTTCGTGCAGACATTCTTCAGAACTATCACTGATGCTTCCAACAGTAAAAAGCTATTTTCATAAGAGGCCATGTCATATTTTGAATAGGCCTCCCTTCTGCTCCTCTACTTTGGAAGTGAGCCTATGCGGCACTTCCTTTAAGGCATTTTACTCCCTCTTTATATCCTACTTTACTGCTCTCGTCTTTCCTTTCCCTTTTGTCATTATCCTACTATGTCGCAGCTTCCGTCCTTAAACATTATACAATGGAATTGTCGTAGCCTACGAGCTAACAAACAAGCTTTAGAGGGTCTACTTGACCGCTATAACATTCATGTCGCTTTGCTGTCTGAAACGTGGCTGAAATCATCCTCCTCCATCCATTTCAGAGGTTTTTCCATAGTTCGAGCTGATCGTGTGGACGGGTATGGTGGAGCTGCCATCCTAATCAGGAGCGACTTATCATACCAATCGCACACTATCCCTTTCCTTCCACCTCCCTATCCTAACTCCCCCAATATGATCCATATTTCTCTTCTAAATCTGTCCCTAAAGCCTATCCATATCGCTTGTGTCTACAACCCTCCCACCTCTAGTCTCTTCAATATTCTGCTTTCCTCATTCCTTACAACCCTATCAGAACCATACGTCATTGGTGGAGATTGGAACGCTCATTCTCCCCTTTGGGGATGCACTCGTTACAACTCCAACGGCTCTGTGCTGGAAGACTTTATCCTGAATCATAACTTCTTCCTCCTCAACGATCATTCTCCCACCTACTTTAAAAACGCTTTCTCCTCAAGTTCGGTGGACCTCTCCTTTACCTCTCCCGATATAGCTCCTAAATGCTCCTGGAGAACACTTGATGGCACTTTTGGTAGTGACCATGTTCCCATTCTCCTATCCCTTAATGAAGTCTCTCCTCCTACCCAATCCAAGCCTCTCCATTCCTCTCGATGGATTCTTTCCAAAACTGATTGGACCAAATTTCGTTCATTGATGGACGATTCTCTCCCTCATATCCTGGCGAATTCTGATCCTATAGCCCAATACAACTTGTTCACTCAATCCCTTCATTCGTCCCTTTCTTCATCCTCTCCGCTTGTTCCCAATAATCATCACCGAAAAGCGCCCTCTGCCTCCTCACTCTGGTGGAACGAAGAGTGTAAACAGGCTTTCAAACAAAGTACTGTTACATTCAAATCATTTCGTTCGCGGTCCTCAATGTCCAACTTTCTTGCTCACAAAGAAGCCAATGCGAGGGCTCGCTTTGTTCTTAAAGCGGCTAAGAGAAATTCTTGGAAACAATTTTGTTCCGCTTTTTCTAAAGACACGCCCTTTTCGCAGATTTGGAAGATGGCTAAGGCTTTTACTTCTCCCCTTTCCAAGCGCCCGGTACATCCCTCTCCCGCACTGCAACATTTCCTTTCCTTTCTAGATTCTATCGCGCCCGCCTACGCTCCTTCCCTTGAGGAAATCTCGCTTCCTGTTCTTACACCCAACTCAGAGTCTCACTTCTTATCTCTTCCTTTCCGTTATGATGAGCTACTATCTATCCTTAATAAATCCTCCAACTCCTCACCAGGTTTAGATGGTATATCTTTCCTTATACTTAAAAACCTCTCCACGCTTTCTTTGCATTTTCTTCTAAATAACTTTAACTCCTTCCTACTCTCCGGATCTACACCTAAATCCTGGAATGACTTTGTTATCATCTCTATACCTAAAAAAAATCAATCTACGTTCCGTCCTATTTCTTTAGCCTCCTGTCTTCGTAAACTGTTTGAAGGTATGGTGAACAAGCGACTCGTCTGGTGGCTGGAACACAATGATCTAATTCCTTACAATATGTTTGGCTTTCGCCCGGGGTTGGGCCCGGTCGACTGCATCAGTCTTTTCCTATCAGACGTCTACAAAGCTTTCATAGAAAGAAAATTCACTGTTGCTACATTTGTTGACGTCTCCTCTGCGTTTGATAATGTCCACCTTCCTACTCTATGCGCCAAGCTTCTTGGGCTTAACGTTCCATCTAATTTCATCTTTCTGATCCTAAACTTGTTCCAAAATAGATCCCTCTTCCTCTCTACTCACTCCCGTGTCATTTCCAGATGCATCCACCGGGGACTTCCTCAGGGATCATGTCTTAGCCCCACTCTTTTCAATATCTATCTCCTTAATATTGCTTCCCTCCCTACAATTTCCTCCTCTCTCCTTTTCGCAGACGATATCCTCATCTACTCCAGTTGTAATGATGTGGCCGCCGCCAACGAAGAGATCAATAACTCTTTATCTATCCTTAGTATCTCCCTCGCCTCAATTCACCTCTCTCTCTCTCCTTCTAAGTCCTCTTCTATGGTGTTCTCCCTCCGCCCCTACAATCAAGCTTTGGTAAATATTATTTCATCTAACATTCCGATTCCGCTCGTCAGCTCCTTCTGCTATCTTGGCGTTATTCTCAACAGCCGACTCACTTTCTATGAACACATCAACTATCTCTACAATTCTTCCCTCAAAAGACTCAATCTCCTGAAAGCCCTTTCGCCATCCAAATGGGGTGGTGACCCTTCCATTCTCCTAATCCTTTACAAGGCTATAATTCGTTCCAGAATCGATTACTGCTCCTTCATCTATGGAAACTCCTCTAAATCTCTCCTCACCAAACTGGACAAAGTTCAAAACTGCTGCCTTCGGTTGTGCATTGGAGCGCTAAAATCTTCTCCCATTCCTGCTATCCTCTCTGAATCTGCTATGCAACCACTGTTTATCCGCAGATCGCAGCTTGGTTATAATTTTCTAATTAAACGGCTTTCTGTGTCCTCATCTAATCTTATCTCTTCCTATCTTAGTATTAAAAACCAATGGCGATTTGCTCCTCACAAAATCCCAATCCTTTCTCTCGTAGCAGCTCGAGTCTCCAATTTTTCGCCTTATGTCTTTTCTTATTCCAAGCTTTTTTACTTTTCCCATGACTTTTCCAGCATTTGGCAGACTATTAATCTCTTCTCTCTCCCTCTCCAAACCAGCTCCACCGCACATTCTTCAATCCAAGCCGAATTCTTCCACATGCTGGACACATCTTTCCCTTCTCATCTAACATTCTTCACTGACGGTTCTAAAAACGAAAATGGGGTGGGCGGCGCGTTTACCTCCCTCTCACTTAATCACTCTGAGTCCTTCAAGCTCCCTTCCTTCTGTTCTATCTTCACAGCGGAGTCTATCGCAATTTTACGCACAGTCTCGTTCATTCCATCCATAAGAGAGGTCAGTAAATGTCTGATTGTCTCCGATTCCAAAAGTGTTCTTCAAGCCATCTCTTCTCCTCCTTCTCATTCCTCCAATTCTATCATTCTTTTAATTCGTTTTCTTATATCCAATTTACTTTCATCCCGTTCCATTACTATTGACCTTCTGTGGGTTCCTAGTCACTCTGGTATCGAGGGCAACGAGTTAGCGGACTTTTTAGCCCGTTCGGTCGCCCGCGATGGTCCTTTATTCTGCAAAATTCCTACCTCGGACATCCTCCTTCTTTCCTCAGCTAATCATTCCCGACTATGGTCGGACATCTATCCTTCTCTATTTTCTAATCCCGCCTCTCATTATCTTTAAATTCAACCGGTTCCCTCTTCCCAGCCGTAGTTTCAATCCTATTCTTATCAACGCTCCGCGATCATTTCCTTAATCAGACTGCGTATTAATCACTCACTTCTACCCTCTTCACGTTTTCGTTTTTCCCTGTCCTCTTCATAATTCCATCTCTCCTCTCATATGTGATGCAAACCACATCTTCTTTGAATGCCCTGCCCTTGATTCCGAGCGCTCTGTTTTGTACTCCAAAATCTTGGCACTGGGTCTTCCTGCTCCGTATAATTCTTCTTTTGTCCTTTCCTTTCCATCTCCAGATATAATCCCTGTACTCCAATCTTTCCTAAGCTCTATTTTTAATCGTCTTTTTATTTAACCCCTTCCTTAATTTCTGTTGTTGTTGGGTCAATGCCGCTGGCGCGCCCAAAAAAAAAAAAAAAAAAAAAAAAAAAACTAATAAAAAAAAAAGTATTAATATACTAACATTAGATAATTATGCATGTACAGAAAAGGATAAAGTCGACTTATTGATGTCAAAGTTATACCTTAACGTAAAACCATTTAAAGCTGAAGTACATGAACCTAACGTAACCATATCGATTACTAAAGAAGAAGTTAACGTAATTATTAAACAACTTAAAAATAAAGTGTCAGCAGGACTTGATGGAATATCAAATGGATTTATTAAAAGATTTCATAATTTGTTACCAGATGTAATACCGAAAGTTATTAACGTACTATTTAAATATAGTTATTATCCTCAAGAATGGAAATTAAGTAAAACAGTTATAATACCTAAAATTAATAAAAATCCAAACTCGTCTACTTCATATAGAGCTATATCTTTGTTATCTAATTTCAGTAAAATTTATGAAAAATGTATTCTTCATAAATTAAAAGAATTTGTAGAAAATAACGGAATAATAAATGATAACCAGTATGGCGCATTACCAGGTAGATCGTCTGAATTGGCTATTCACAATATTTTACAAACAATAAGAATATACAAAAATAAAAATTACCGTACATGCTTACTTACTCTTGATATAACAAAGACTTTCGACAGTTTAGATTTAAATAGATTACTTGCATTATTAAAGGAACTAGGATTACATAATGGCATGTTGAACATTGTAAATCGATATTTCGAAAACCGCTACACTGTATTACAAATCGGTAATTATTCAAAAAAACAAGAAACCGTTATGGGAGTACCGCAAGGGTCTGTTTTAGGACCGTACTTGTGGAACATAGTTTTCTCTCAAATGTATAACATTAGATTACCCACTAATGTAAACATTTTCACTTTCGTAGATGATATTGCAATAGTAATAGCCGATAAGAATGAAAATGTATTGGAAAATAAAGTTTACCAGGTTTATACAGAAATCGCGAAATGGTTAGAACAATACAATTTAAATATTAACGAATCTAAGTCAACTTACATGTTGTTTAACAAAAACTTAAAGGATAAAAGATTAAATTTGCTCCAATACGGATTAAATATTAGCATGGTCAGTCAAACCAAATACTTAGGCATAATAATAGACAATAACTTAAAATTTTATAATCATTTTCACTATATCACTAAAAAAATAAATACATTTTTAATTATATTTAACAAATTATATAATAATAATAACCGATTAAATTACAAGAAGGGACTAACCTTATATAAAAGCGTAATATTGCCTAACATACTTTATGGTAGTGTAATATATATAGACATTTTAAAAGTTAAACGATTTCAAAATATATTAAATAGTTTTCAGAGAACTATTGCAATAAAAATGATTAAAGCTTATAGAACTACCAGCTACATGGCGAGCGCTGTCATTGCAGGTATTAAACCATTAACTTACGAAATACAGAAACATATTAACATATTTTTAATAAAAAATAATATAAATTTAAATCATGAATTTCATAACGTACAGTATCGTCAACCTTACTTCATACACGAACAAACCTCGTTAACGCTTAAACAGTTTAAACACTTATATATTAGATAAATATTATAATAATAAATTTCAGGCGCAGTGGGACCAATATAATAACGGTATAGCTAAAAATTTTTTTCCAACCATAGATGATAGACTACATAATAAAGTTTTTACGCCAAATTTTTTTAATGTACAATTTCTTACTGGACACGGCCTATTTAAAGATTATTTACATAAACATAAAATTGCACACTCAAATAACTGTGTAACGTGTAACTTTCCCGATAATATTAAGCCATATCTTTTCCGGCTGTTATTAATACAGATTTTAGCAATATTAGCCCTGATCAGTTAGTAACTAAGCTATTTAAAATATGTTCAGTAGTTTTACGATAGCCGAAATAAATCACCGTAAAGTACATGTACACCTGTATTAATATTAATATTTAAGGAATACTAATTATTATTAACATTGTAAAACAGTCTGTCAGGGTTCCATAAACTTAAATGGAAGGGCTCAGGACAGACCTGTTATTTATATAAATTTTCTAAATATATTTACCCCATCGTATTACGAATTGGGGACAAAAAAAAAAAAAAAAAAAAAAAAAAAATAACTTCGATAGACGATAACGACACGACAATCGAAGAAGCAAACAAGTTCGCGGAATATTTCGCTTCGATATCATCTGATCATTGAACATCAAAAATAATGCAGAGACAACTCCAATTCCTTTGAATAATAATAACGAAGAATCTTATAATATATATCTGACATAGCAAGAACTGACGTCATGCGTTAATAGTTTCATTCACAATACAGCTTCCGGACCAGACCATATTCATCCAATAACAGTAAAGCGCATCTACACATTACAGCACTAGAATATTTTTTGGCAATTTTCAACAAAGCTTTTAAAAAATCGATATTCCCGGCTTGCTGGAAAATCGCCATCATAATCCCGATCCCGAATAAGAACTCCTCTATTAACAATTATAGACTAATAGCACTCACAAGCATACTGGGTAAAATATTAGAACAATTTTTAAACTAAAGACTCTCATGGACACTTGAAACCAACAAGATACTATCTATCCACCAATATGGTTTTAGACGGAAACGATCAACACAGCTAGCGGTAAATGATCTTGTCATGAACATCAGAAGATCATTTTCATAAATTCGAATTCCACAGTCGCAGTTTTCTTCGATTTTTTTTAAAGCTTATGACCCCCGGTAAGGCAGTACCTCATCCTCAAAAAACTACATCGAATCGGGATAGATGGTAATTTAACAAACATAATCAAAAATTTTCTTATTGACAGACAGATTCGCGTTAGAATAAGCAACATTCTATCAGAAGAAAGAGCAATCTCCAACGAGGTACCTCAAGGATCACCCTTGAGTGCCACGTTGTTCCTGCTTGCGCTAAACAATAATACTTAGGTTGTCAAGAAGCCAGTTTCTATCACAATGTTCGCCGATGATGTTAGCATATTTCTTCAAGCATCGTCGCTCGAAATCGCTAAACAAATAATACAGCCAACGATAAACAACATCAATACTTTTGGAGCCACGGCCATGGTTTTCTAATATCCGCCGAGAAAACAATTTACATAATCTTCTCAAATAAGCAAACAACAAAACATAGTTTTGACACTGCGTTCCAAAATAATTCCAGAAGTACAGACAGTTAAGTTTTTAGGAATCCGGCTTGACAAAAAGTTATCATAGAAGGACCATATAACGTGTATGTACGCTCGAAATGCATCCGCTCTCTAGGAATTCTCAAGTTGCTCAACCATTCTGATGTAGGATGCAGCAGAAGAACACTATTACATTTATATCGATCCCTCATCCAAACAAAACTGGACTATGGCGCTCAACTTTATAATTCAGCAAGCCGCGCACAACTGTAGGAAAACTAGATTGCATTCATCAATAAGTTATTAGATTGGAGCGTTCAGAACCGCACACCTACGACAAGCCTCTTGAGTAGAAGCCAACGAACCCACTCGAAAATATCGAAGAATGATCCAAATCGCAAATCTCCTAATAGCCGCAGCAGCTATACCAGATTTATCAACAGAAAACCTTCTATTTAACGACTATTATCGGAATAAATACAAGTCAACCCAAAAGGATGATCAATAGATTGCGTTAAAATTTGAGAAAAATATCCGAATCTCCTATACCCCAAAAACATACCGCTTGCTTCCCCAAATCGCCGTACGTTTTGCACCGTGGTCAATACGGTCAATCCAAATCATCGACCAGCTGTTAAAGTTATCAAATATCTCCGCAAGTACTGTAGACATGCAGTCAAAATTAAATAGTATTTTAGAACGGTATCCAAACGTAGTACACTGTTACACCGATGGAGCAAAAACAGCAGTAGCGAACGGAGTGGCTTTCTTCATTGCTAATACAACAAGCAAAGCTGAAAAACTACCGTCATGGAGCTCAGCTAAAACTGCTGAACTGTATGCAATATACCTTGTATTGCAAGAAATATCGCGAACACGTACAGAGCACCGGTTTATAATACTAACTGACTCAGCTAGCGCCCTTGCAAATATCAGATTGATATATAACACCAACCCTATCGTGCAGAAAATCCAAGAAATAATAACATAATTACATTCCAATGGACTGGATATTCTATTCGTATAGATCCTAAGTCATAAAGGAATAAAGGGCAACAAAATCGCAGATAAATTAGCAAAGAGATCGAATTCGCTGTCCCTGGATACTAATACCGAAACCATAAGCACCACGGATGATCTAAAGAAAACATATAAAGAGACAATTATAAGATTATGGAATGCGGAATGGAGATCGACCTCACCCACAAACCATCTCAGAGACATAAAAGAAAAGATCGAAGAATGAGAGTCATCTGATCGAAAATCGCGAAAAGAAGAAATAATTTTAACTAGATTAAGGCTCGGCCATACCAATGTAACCCATTCTTCTGTAACGCTTCTCAGCTTACTCTCCAACATATCCTAACAAGTTGCAATAATTTATCTGAATCTTGCCAAAAAAATAATCTATCCTCAAACCTATCCTAACTGCTGCGTAATAATAGTCCACATATAAATATGATCTCTTCCTATTCCTCAATAATTGTAATTTATAATACATTCTGTAATTAATAACATAGGCGTGGCTAGTTGTATTAAAGTCGCATATAAATTTAAAAAAAAAAATAATATTTTTCACATATGTTTACATTTAAAAAAGGACAAAAAATACTTTTTCTAAACAAAATTATATTCTCGTACCTATATATATATATATATGTGTATATATACGTTCGCATAAATAAAGAAAAAATTATATGAGCATTTAGAGTTCTTGTTAGTTTGTAGTAATCATGCTTATTTTCAATAATTATTTACAAACTAAGAAATGAACAAGGTTTATTTCTATTATTTCTATACGAAATTTTCAATACAAATAATCTCCATAAATAACGTCTTACTCCAACTTTTAAAAAAGTATAAACACTCTCCGCGTAACTAAATTTTGTCTAATATAAAAAGAAGTGATTTTGTGTTACTGGTTGGTTTAGTTACTGTGATATATTTTTTTCTGAAATAGTTAAGAATGTTATAAGCACGGTATGGCTGTTCAGTCTGCGAATATTTATTTTGCAATGTTCCGCTCACGCCAAATATTTTGTTTCTATTTGTAAATATTTTATCCAAAACAAATCTATTCTTTATGCATATCAATGAGGTATGGATATATTTTTTAATAAAACATTAATAATGTGGAACACATGACAAACTAAAATAAAGTATTTTAGTTTGTCAAAGTATTAGAATAAAAAATAATAAATTTTACATGTATATCATACAAATGAATTTTGAGTTTATTAACTATATCGAAGATGATTTTTTGGTATCGTAACGTATAAAATAATAATTATGGAGAAAATTAATTAAATAAATAAGTAAATAAATATCCGAATTTAACATATATGAAGGTCGATGAAAATAATCGAGAACGTAGTCTGTTAAAATTGTAAAATAAAATGGTGAAAACTTTGAAAAAGATTTCTCCGCTGTTCACCGTACAAAATCACAATTGCAGATGATCGAGGACTTCAGATTTTTCCAGCTAATTACTCCTCTAATTCTCGCTTGCAGCGTTAAAAAACAGGTTTTTTCGATAAATATTTCTGCAAAGTTTGCTTTCACCAATATCGCGGAAGACCGCTATTGTAGCAATATATTTACAACGGTTAGTCCACCGACGTATATAAAGGGGGTTTTGGCGGCTTGACTCCCCCCTCAGCTCACTCAAAAGCCCGAATGTTAACACTGTCGTAGTGTAGGAATTCTCATTGTCGCTTTGGATTGGATTTAAAATAGTTCGAATCTTTTTATGTCTTTATTTAGTTTACTTGAGTAGAAAAGAATGTCCAAGCTTATTTGTCAAACGGTATATTATATTGTCTTTAGTCTTTCGAATAATGATGAGGAAAAGCTAAAAGCTTTAAAAGAACCTTGGAACCTACCGGATACTTTAAAAGTTTCCAGTTACTGGCAAGAGGAATTTTTCTATTCAACGTCGTTGGAAACGCTCGCGTTATGTAGGGAGTACTTTGCGAACTATGTGTTCTACTTGGAACAGCGCAAGCTGGACTGGTTATCAAGATCTTGGAGTCTTTGTTAATAAGGCATTTATTAACTAGCGAACTTTGATCATCATACAAATACAAAACAAATTCGCTTTAGAGCAAGCATAAAACTTTGTAAAGTTCGCGGAAGGCAAATCTACGGATGTTGAGGAGTTCATGAACCTAGACGGTCATAAAATTGCTGAAGATAACCGCGAAAGATTAAAAGCTATTGTAGAAACAGTTCTTTTGCACGGAAAACAGGAAATGGTCCTAAGAGGAAGCCATGATTATGAAGTTGGAGTAAACGAACCTGGTCGAAATGACGATAATTTTCGAGTACTTCTCCATTTTCGTGCTCGATTTGGGAATGAAACACTTAAGAGTGTCATTTACTTACACAAACCATGCGCATAGTAGAGCTATGTGCATACTTTGTATCAGGAATTTAGAATGAAGTGGTCGAACTATTATGCGGTAATACTTTATTTTTTCATTTTTCCGAGAAATATTTTACACGGGATTTATAGATCCTTTTTTCATATCATCCCAATGCTCAGCTATATATTTATGCGTAAAATTAATAGAAAAATAAAATTATACTCGTATATTAAGTATAATATTATAACGCGGCAACATGCATGCTATGTCACGTGCGGAGTATTTTTGCTGCGGCCATGGCTAGGCGTTTCTGGGAAAAATATATTACGAAATATCTGGAAAAAATTTTGGAATTTTTGAAAAAAAAAATCACGGTGGTTATCGCGGTGGCGAACGAAGTATGCACGGGATTAGCTCGTGTGCTTTCGCAGTGATCAGTACGTTCGGAGAATACGGAAAACAATTTAAAAAAAACATTACGAAAAGATCGCTAAAATGTATATTGGTAAGTGGCTTTGCGGGGGAGCGGATTTTGAGCCCCCGGAAAGTAATTTGGGTTAAATTTTGAAAATTTATACTTGCATTCGAACTTTGGCACTAGAAACGAGGTTAGTTTCTGCACTCCGCACACAGTTTTGAGGTGTAACTTCAGAGGAGTAGTCTACTGCTGACGCCGCATTTGCGTGTTGCTAGTACAAGGCAACTGGAGTGCTAATTGCTCAGTATGTTCTCCTGCCTTCGTCTGTTAAGCTGTGTAATATCCCTTGGTCGATTGATGGTCAGTACTCCTGAGGACATGAGAAAATTGACTGCCCACACGATCTCTTATATATTTAGAATTTTACTCGGTGTGGAAAAACGTTAAAACTGATTCGATAGCCCCTATCGGAGATTTCAGCTTTTTCCAAATTGAGCGTTAAAAACATTTCCGATATATTATGTAGTTGGGAATAACAAAAATTAGTTCGATTAAGCGGGCAGCTTAATCCACAATTAACAGCAATAGAGGAATTAGTGAGTAGGTAAGCGTAGGTGACGTCCAGATGGAGTCATTGGCAATTTATATTTTGAAGCGTTTATGAATTCCTCACTCTCGCACAATTAAACTTTCACAGGCGAGCCATTTATAAACATTTGTTTCCCTTACAACTATCTGAATATTGGTAATTACCTCTTTTTTACCGTGCCATAATCCAGACATACCACGTAAAATTCCATCGATAAAATTTTGTCGAATGCTTTCACTGCAATAATATTGACTTATATACAGAGTAGTGACTAATACAAATTCGTTTAACCTTTTAAATAGGTCTCATGTGCTGTACTAATGTTAAAAACTGCGCGTAGAAATCCTTTCATAAAAAAAAAAAAATTCACCAATTTGTATATTCTTACTAAACCAAAAACGGATCTTTAAATTTTTTCCCATTAAATATATATATTAATTACAACGTAATTCTTAGGTTACCCCTATTAGAAAAAATGTCTCAATTTTATGTAATGAAAGTTAAATGTTAGGATAGGATTTTTGTGATTATGTTATTTCTTTGGGGTTGATGCCAGTAAGAATTACGTTGTAAATTTTGATCATTTTATACAAAGTGTAGAAGAGAAGGAGATAGAAATGTAAGCAGGAGGGGTCAAGGGGCATAGCCCCTTGCGAGGCTAAAATGGCCGAGTTATATATATATACACCTATATATATATATACACACATATATATATATGTATATGTATATATATTATATAAATCCTTCTCTTTCCTTTTAGTAATAAATTTTTGAAAAATTACAGACAAGGAAGGTTAATAGTTTAAATTGGTTGCGAACCTCTAAATATATTATCTGAAAAATATTTGCCGTTTAATGTTTCATCATCTATTTTTAAGCCTTCATTTTTTCGAATTTTTGCAACATTTCTTCTGAACATAATAAATAAAAAATATTTCACTAAAAAAACACAATTACTACAAATAATAAACGTGAAGAGTATCTTTGAAGTTAAATTTCGGCGTGAAATATTTTTTAGGCTGAGGTTAAATATGTAATTTTTGAGATGTAACTCTACGAATTTTGCAAAGCAGTCTATAATTATCCTTCATACGCTAAAAATGTGTACAGAGGTTAAATCGAGTGGATTATTAAAAAATAAAATGGGAAAAATATTAAATTTTGCTTGAAATCTGATGTAATTGGTTGCGTAACTGATGTGTTGGTAACCTAATCACGTTTCTTACACACGTATTACAAAGGCATGCGAAGCAATGAAAATTTTTTAGTGGAATGCTGACTTCTCCGCCGTTCATCTCTTCTCTAAACATTCTAAAATGATTCTAACTATTTACATTTCAAACGGGTTAATGCCGAAACCCGTTGATTCTTCAAACAAGCAAAAAAGGTCGCTTGAAAATTTTTATTCAGTAGAACTATGTCATTAAGCAAGTATGGAAATGCTTAACAATATCTGACCGTAAAAAGATATAATTAATTCTTTCCTATTCTAATTGTTTCTAGGTAAAGGTCCCCCCGATTGACGAGCCAAAAAAAAAAAAGTATGGAAATGGCTTGATCCTTTTACAGCAATAAAACCACTGCTATACAGAATAGTATTGTTTTTCAGGTGCTTGATTTATGTATGGATAGCATAATGCACCAACTAAAGCGGAAGTCAAGATAGATTTCCTTAAGGTTTACTGTTCAGCATTATTCTGTAAAAGACTTCACCGTATCCGAAGTGAAGCTAAATTAAAGAAAACGAAATCTACTAAACTGGAGATTGCTGAAATTATATATTCCGTTCTCCATTCAGATTTCGCTTTGCCCATCTTATATTTTTAACCGTCTTTTTTTTGATTAATGAAATACCCATTTGTTGGTTTTAATTTATAATAATTCCGGTCAGAATGCTGAGCAGTAGAATATATCGAATAAATTAGGAGGATCATTAAAGAGCTGAAATATTTGTTCAAAGGAGGAGTTGAAAATTTGTCGAAAATCGGGAGAAACGTTAAATTTTGATTTTCACTCGGGGTCTTTATGTGATGGTAGGATATTCCCCGCTGATCTGCATAATACGTATAGGCGTTTTGGATTAGCGGGATTCGTAGGAAATGTAAATTTTTGATAGGTGGCATAATTCAAAAATTTTGTAAAAAAGCCCGAAAAATGTTCAAAATTTTGCATGACAATAAAGAATTATACTGTAGAATGTGTTCATATGCCCCCCTCCCCCCAAACAATAAGAGCTGAATTATGTCGATTTTTAGAAAACTGAAGTTTTGTTCAATGGTGATGGTTTAAGATTTAAATGAACAATTGAGAAATATTAATTTTTAGGTATTGCTAGGATTTCGTTTGATGGTAAAGTCCACTAAATGCTGTATGGTAGAGATCACGCATATATGTGTGCCTGTACCGAATAATACGGTGGAACTTAGGGATATTTTTAGAAAATTGAAATTTTCGTTAGCAGGGTCGGTTAGAAAATTTATTGAAAAATCGAAAAAAATGTTCAATTTCAGTTTTTGCTTAGAATTTTGTATGATGGTAAAGCATCGCGTCCAGTCCTGTAGAATACACGTATATAAACCCTGAAACGGAAATCGATGGGGGCCAATTAAGAGGATTTTTACAAAATTATAATTTTTGTCAGGGGCGCGTGGTTTAAAATTTTAATGAAAATAGACGAAATGTTTTAAATTCTTGGTTTTTATTGGAATTCTGCTTGACGGTAGAGAATTTCGTCCTGAGCGATAGAACACACACCTATGTGTATATGCAGACTCAAATTAGTGGAGACTGAATTTGAAGGATTCTTAGAAAAATGGAAAATTTCGCCATGGCGGCTATTTAATATGTTACATCAAAGAATATAATGTTATTTTTTCCTTCTTCCCATTTTTTGGACTAATGTCCTCGTTGACAAACCCATTTTCCGCCTAAGGTCACTCCGCCTTAACGCACGGATACATCTTAAATAAGCAACTGCGACCAATATATGATACCTGTAATGGCTCAATATCAATCGCTCATATAATCACCGAATGCTCGAAATTTTACAGTCAAAGAAATTTGCACATCCCAAATGAAACTCCTGAATCTGTATTATCCGACAGTTACAGTCAAAAGCTCAATCTGTTTTCATACCTCAAAGCTGCCAAACTTTATAAAATCAGGTTGATTTAAGAATCGCGTCTCTAGTCAGAAGGCTGTACAGGGTGCTATAAATAAAACAAAATAAAATAAAACCCATAAATACGAGTATATATATATTAAAAAAAAAAAAACAATAAAAAAAAAACAAACTATAGATGGATTTTTTAAAAATTGAATTTTTTACGGGGCGTTTCAAAAATTTAGTAAAAAATTAGAAGATTCTGTTTTTTTGGAATTTTGTGTGTTGTAGAGGTGTATATACGCCGAGCACTAGAATATGTGCGGACCCAAACTAATTAGGGCCAAATTAGGAGGACTCCTGGAGGCCTAAAACATTTCGAAATTATAGTTGCCGGTAATAGGAAAATGTTAAACATTAAATTAAGTATGCGTAGAAATATTTTTCGTTACGCTGACGATACTGTCTTACTGCTAAGTTCATGTTATCGAGCTATTTTACAGAGATTAGTAAATAAGGACCTAAATAATATATACGGTTGGCCAATTAAAAATGAACTAATATTGAATGTAAAAAAATCTCAATTTTTGGTATGCAGCCATCAGCCACAAAAAACCTCTGGGATGATTTATTAATAGTTGGTGATAACAATATTCCTCTTGGGAGAGTCTATGGAAATAAAAGGATTACAATTAGACTACAAGTTACTCTGGGATGAAAAACCCATTTATTTAGCCAAAGTGATCTTTTCTTTCAATAATCATCATTCCAGATATTAGTTTCGGTATAACGGGTGCCTATTATTCAATCTGTACATATGCATAATATTACATGGATATTACAAGAGAAGGCGTGAAAAATTATAAGGCTTAGAAGCTTAATTCTCATGTTACACTTGTTTTGCTTTAAATGTAAATCCAAATATTACGTGCTAAATTATTAATCTGAAAAAAATTATTATTAATTTAATTTTTAGTGTTACTAAATTAAAATTTCTGTAGTGGAAATGGTTATAACACGCTAGGTAATAGTTTGGTAGATGATATTCTGAACTAACATCTTATTTATTACTAACGAATGGGTAAAATTTGTTTTTCCTTTGGAAGTAATTACAGGTGTGCGTATGGATGTATGTAAAATTTGATGTACTATAAGATGTGTGCAGATACAATGCTTACACATGTAATTACTAAAATATTAACGGCTGTTAGCGCGTTTATAGATATGGATGAAATGTTATTCGTTTATTGTAGTTCGATGCGTATGTGTAAATAGTATAAATCCCTATTATATGATACTTACGATTTATTGATATTTGAAATGTACCTAGGTGTAAATCTTGTACTGAGTGTTATGATAAGGTCAAATTCTGTAAACAGCGGCCAAATATTTTGCTATTTATTTAATATTCTTATCGTACCTATTATATATTTTCAGTCAATAGCTGTTGGGCGATTGCATTGACAGCGTTTTTTCTGTTTTCCTGTTTTTTATTTTTTTGCATTGTTTCCATTGTTTTATTTTATTATTGGTTTTGTAATTTTATCCGGGTTTACTATTAGTTTAATAGCAGTTTCTTTTTTTATCATAATAATCAATCTCACTACACTCGCAGCTATGCGTATTTGTGTTTTTTTTTTGTTTGTATTCTTATACTAAATTGTCAAAAAAAAAAGTAAATAAATAAGAATAAGATATTTTCGACGCGGGTTAGGGTTTCAGTATTTCAGTTAAATATGTGAAAAAATTAAATCCTAGCAGTTTTGTTTCCTTCTTATTTTTTATATTACATTCGATGCCGTAAAATATAACCAATATCCTCGTGATTTTCCTAGACAACTGAAAGTTTTTTTCAATGAAGAATGAAAAAATACGATGCTAGCAATTTGAAATTCTCGTAAGATAATAGTGTCTTCTGTGTGGCAGAACATGTAAAGACGATCTACGGATAACTGAATTTAAAGTTCTAGTTTGCTTAGAATTTGGATGATTCTTAAGGGATCGTGTCGCAAAATACGCAGCTATCACGGCATCGAGGAACGGACGTTGAATCGGGGGGATTTTTTGGAAAATTTTTGTTAGATGGCGTGGTTCGAAAATTTTGTGAAATATTAAATTCGATCGATCTGACTAAAATTTCGGTCAACTGGCGTGATGACGACCCTATACCAAGGAAGATACCATGACTATTTCCGTGATCATCGTATTCTTGAATCTTTATTGAAGTTACAGACTTTGCTTTGTTCAGAACATGTGACGTTCTCATCGGTTCGCATTGAAATAATAAAAACCTAAATAAGATAATAACGACACATTTGTGTCGCTTTTTCGTATAACTATGAAGATTTCTATCGACGGAGATGATTTTCATAAAAATGCCTAAATCTAAATCTCTTTTGTAATAGAACGGCGATTTCGGAAAATTGTAACTATAAAACTGCTAAACTAATTTACTAATAGCGCGACGACGCATAACTACTGTTGAAAATCCTTCGCGAAAGAGTGCAACGTCTATGCCATATGTCCAACCCGTAGGCGATAGTAACGGCGGGAAAAGCTTCAACAGAGCCTTAAGACTTGGCCGGAACCGTAACGTCCGCGAGTGATCGTGCATCAAGCGCACTCTAAGATGCGGAGAAAGATGAAGATAAGGAAGGCGGATAAGATGCGGCGTAACATTATTTTAAATTGAACGTGGAAGAGGACAATTCGGTGCTAGCGAAACTGGCGAAAAACTCAACGATAACAATGCGAGCTCGTCTTAGAATTTCGTTACGTTTTGCGTTATGAAGCAGCTCTAACCGACGACGACGACGACTCACGACGACTCACGACGACACACGACGACATACGACTTACACGAAATCCGCTGCGGTAAAATCACACGGAGCGCAAACTGTTTGTGTTGCTGTTTACGGAAAAGATATCGCTACCGTCATTCCAGATGGAGTTTTCGGCTTTACGGCTGCGAGCCGGCTCATTTTGTTTTGTTTACAGAAACACCGCAGTGACAGTGCACTGCGCATTCTGCGAGCGTCGACCTATGCCACACTTCGCAAAGCTGCACAGTCCCTGAATCGGCTACGTTGACCGATTTTAATAACGTAAGCATAAGCGTAAGCGTGCACTTCGTAAAACTAAACACATGGCCCTATCTGTAACATTCAGATTAACTTTGGGCCGAAAAAAATTGCTTACTATTCCGCAACGTTAACCGACTAACAAATATTTGTCCTTTGGCCTGCATCATCAACTTATACCAGTCCCTATCCGTTTTGGTTTTTGTTTTTTTTTTGGTGGTGGGGCTTTTTCCATTTTTAGAACGACGATAAGTATTGCAACAGCTTTTATCGCAACTTTCTAAACCGCGTAGTGTATTATCTTTAGCGACATCTGTGCGAAAGTTACTGATGCGTCCGCTCATAGCTGGATTACAGTTATTAGCATCGTTTTTCCTAATGACTGGTCTCACCGTTAGATTAGACCTGAATACGATTTTCTAGAGAACGTTTATTTCCATTGCTCTCTATCAGAGGCATCGATTTTCGCTATTTTTAAACGTATCGATGTGGAGTTAACAATTTTCCTTTTGTGGCGCGAATTCCAATTTCGCTGTTTATCTTCTGATAAATATGTTTTTCGTTAACACGGCTTGTTTTAAATTCACCGGATACTATTTATTCTCTTTCTTTCTCTCTCTCTCTCTCTGTCTTTCCCTTTCATTTTTTGTTTTCGTTTTTATTCTTTTTCATGTATTGATAATATCGACCACTAGTGCCTTAGTATCTGTTTAGATAGCGATATTCTTTTCGTTGGTATACCTGACCGTAAAAAAATAAAAAATGATCAGTTGTGAAGCTGTTACAATTTAAACATTATAATTTCATTTCCGTTATTGAGACCGATTTTTCTTCTGGCCGACATCACAATATCTGGAACTAACTACAGTAATTCGATAAATTCCCTTCCTTCTGCTCTATTCATTCCGCTATCGTTCATGTTTCTTCTTCCGGTTACACTAATAATTAATTCGTCGATTGTTTTTGAGACGCTAAAAGTGTTCTCCTAACCATTACTTCTCTACTCCCTTTACCGTCGGTTTATTATTTTTATTCGAACATTAATCTGCCAATTTTCTTCCTGTCGTGCTATCCATATTGATTTCTGGCGGGTTCCCAGTTATGTGGGGATCGAGGGAGCATAAAAAGTTGTAAATATTTAGGGCTAAAAGTAGACAACTATTTTAATTGGGGAAACCGCATGAACGACGTGTGTATTAAACTTAGAAAATAATTTCAATTTTATGTAGACTAAAAAAATACATAAAATCAGAAAAAAACCAAATTGATGATATACTATGTGCTAATCGCACATAAACTATGCGTAATAGCATGGGGAAAAGCAAACAAAACTGAAGTTATGTTAAACGTACTATTGGAACATATTAAACGATTACCGCCAAACGGAAAAACAACTAAATTAGAATTGAAAAAATGGTTTACAAAAAAAGAGTCTAAAATTAAATAATCATGGTCACTAACAATATGTAATGGAAAAAGTACACGGATTGGAATGAGAAAATTATTTTTATTTAAATTATGTGCTGTGTGTGAATGGGAATAGTTCATTGGTATGAAAGTTCATATATACATATATATATATTATAAGAATCGCCGATAACTGTGTACGTCTCAGATTCATTAGTTATAGTATTTATTGTATATATTAACTAACAAAGAACAAAGACATGTGTTAATTTGTAGGACCCTGCCGACAAGCTGCATGGCTTGACGGGATCCTTGGAAAAAAAAAGAGAGAGAGAATAGGATATCTCTGTCTTGGGCGCTACTCTTTTTCTCCCCTATATAAATGGTATTGTTCACTACATCAGTCATCAAGTGTTCGCCTATATGTAGATAATTTGAACATATCCGTAGCATCCAATGCCCCTTCCTTAGCTCAATCTATTTTGAAAGATACCATTAACAGATTGCGACCTTGTAAATAATGGATTAGATTTTTCCTTTCAAAAGTCCCAGTATGTTGTATTTCATAGAGCACAATTAAAACAACATAAACTTTCTTTGGCTTCTTGATGGATGACTTAGAAACTAAACCACTCAAGTTCTTGTTAAATCTTAAGTTTAACATCCAACCAAAGACCCTTCTAAATATTTACAAAGCAGTAGTACTTAAAGAAATTAGTTTTGGGTGTCAGATGTACTTGTCGGAAAGTGGTTCCTTACTAAAAATACAACGCTGCTCTTCACATGATTGCATGATACTTGGTGCCCATCGTGCATATTCACCAAAAGCCTATGTTCGTTAGCTGGTGTCCCACCATTACCTTATAGCAGAAAATTCTTCCTGGAGAATCATAATGACGTAATCACAAAGCCTGAATTTCCGAAAAATATTTTACCAGAAATCAAAGCTATTTTATTACAAAATAACATCAAGGCTAATTCTGGATTCAGACTGAACTATTCAAACCTGTCCCCGTCCTGGACATCTTTTCTGATAAAAATTATCATCACCCACCGGCAATGTATGGGCAGAGGGCACTAGACATTATTAATAAATACCCCTCATTTTCGAAAGCATACACTGATGAGTCTAAACATTTGTGGGGCCCTGGGCTAATGCTACTTAGGGGCCTACCTAATTGCTCAACTAATTGCCATTTTATCAAAAAACTGTTTTCTATAGTGATGTAGGTATACGGTATAGGAAAAAAATTGGATAATAAAATATTTTAGTTATTTAATATGACCTAGTGTTTGCGTATAGAAACAGCAACTGTACGAAATTATTGCAAAAGAAATTGACAGGTTATGTGTAGAGTTATATTATATAAATTATAAAGCAATCTTTCTGAATTTTTGTGCTGCAAATTCCTTTATTTGCCCATCACATTGTAAGTTCTTTGTTAAGTCACAATTAATGGAAAGAATTGTTAAATGCTATAGTCGATAGTTTGACATTGTTGTCCTATATTTGTTTTCTGTATACGACATCCTGGAGAAAGAGCGCTCCGCTTCACAGCTAGTAATTGGCAACGTTAAAAAAATCTTTAAGATTTTAAGATGGTATACCAATTTGGGAAAACATCAAGTTTCTTTTCATAAATTAGCAAAAAAATTTCACTGCAAGAGGTGTAAGACTCCGGCTTAGACTGTAGTAAATAAGAGTTTAACTGAATGCACTCATTCGCTAAATGTTCGTCTACGTTATCTGGATAATAATCAGTAACATTACGTATACTTTCCAGATCTATGTTTTCAATATTTTTGTCTTGAAAATCTATTAAAAATTTGAATTTTTTGCTATATGTCTCACGGACTTGGCTTCTTTTATTTAAATCCATAATCAGCTTATCCAACGCAACGTTTAGCGTGACTCTTTTAAATTTTTCTACGCCGTATAATGAGACTTTATCTGTAGACTTATCTGAAAATTTTGAAGTAATGCGATTCTTGTTTATGTCACTGTGTAGTCTTTTCTCACATTTTTTAGCTTTCTCTTCGTATTCCTTTAGCTTCTGATCTAATTGGTGCCGTATGTTGTTCACGAACTCTTTTAATGACACAATTAACTTATTGCCTTCACAAATATCTAAACCAGAGCTCTGTATTTTTTTATTGACTAAATTAAATCTCTCCAGAATTTCTTCCCAAAAAATAATCAAAATTACAGTATCGAGTTTCGCCAGTTGATTAAATAAATTTCGTGCCTCCTTTCGGGGATCAAATTTCTCATCCTCATTTTCGCTGAACTTTTGAAAATTTTCATAATGTCGTCATCATAATTATTTTTTAAAGCTTCGAAGCATTATAGTGACACTACCGTTTGGTCTGGCTTAAACTTTTTAACGTAAATTTTAGTTTTATTTCACGATTTAACAGTTTCCACCTATGGGTCGAAGCAGAAAAGAAAACCTGTATTTTTTGCACTACTCTAAAAAAGATCTCAATTTCAGTTGCAACCTTAACAGATTCTTCACCAACTAGGTTAAAGGAATGCGCAACACACGGCACGTAATCCGCGGATTTATTTTTTTTGTTTTAGTAGTGCTTCGACACCATTGTAGTGACCCGCCATATTAGCAGCGTTGTCATCAGACTGCCCCCTACAACTATCTAGTAGTAGTCCATTTGTTTCTAAAAAGTCTTGTAGAATATTAAATAAATGCAAGCCACTACTAATTGTAACGATACAAATCTTTCATACACTTTTCCCCGAAAACCGTATCGTAATACAATAGCAAGTTGGTCATTGTGAGACAGATCTGGGGTTGAATCCGTCACAATTGAATAATACTTCGTGTCGTCGTTATTTATTTAAGTAGTTATAATTTAATTATCTGTTTGCCCATAATCTCAATTACTTCCTCATATACTGTTTTTGATAAGTACGATATTATCGGTTTTGGTGGCTGCTCTCGTTGTTCAATATGTTCGCGAATGAATGGGTCGAACTCTGCCAATAGCTCCAGAGCACCCATAAAATTACCATTATATGGAGAACCAAATACTTCCTCGGAACCTCTAACTGCTAAGCTCTTTATAATCAAAAATTTTACCACTGCAATAACCCGTTTTAGGACATTGTGGTAATATTCTGTTTCTTTCCTTAAGGGGTCTCCCTAGTGTGAAAATTTCAAAAAATCGTTTTTTTTTTTTTACACTGGAATAACCTACTAAAATTTTAAGGTCGAATGTCATATAGTTTTTGAGTTGCAACCTTTCAAAGAACAGCTGCACATGTCAGAAACGTGCCTAACACGGGGAGAGGGGGCTCGTAAACAGCTGTGTTAGTTTTTGAGTTCAGTCGACATCGGAAACAATACGGAAGTGAGAGGGAGACTATATTCTTGTCCGAAAAATTGATAAATGTTGCTGAGAAAGCATTTCGAAACATTGTAGCATGTAAATCTGCTCTATGCGGTTATATTTGAATGAGCTGTTTAATTCCGTTGTAGTCGCACTACCGAGCATATCGTAGCACGTGTTCGGATAAAAATGAGCGAAGAACACCTAACTTCAACTGATAAGAATCCGAATCATGTAAATGCCCAACAGGTGAGAACAGTTGGTGTGCATATCGTCGACGCAAGCTCAAGGATTAAATATCACTGAAGTCAAGCACGATTATCTCCCTCTCGACCCACCGGTTGCAGAAGCCTTGAAGCCGATATATACTGACTTGAGTAAGCGTGAATTACTAGAAAAATGCCAGGGGAGCAATACCCAAAATAATAATGAAAGCTATAATGGCTTACTTTGGCACTTTGCTCTAAAGCACTTTCACAGCGGCGCGAAAAACATCGAACTTGCTAAATTTTTTGTTGTTGGAATTTTTTTTTTTCTTTTTTTTTTCTTTTTTTTTTTTCATTGTACCGACAGCAGTCTGCCATAAACAATGGTGATATAAGAATATAAGGAAAGGGGGGGAAAATTTCAGAAAAGTGGAATGAATAGAAAAGAAAAAGGAAACGAATATTAACCCGACAGTTCCAACGAAATGCCCGATTCAGGTCTTAAGAAGAAAATGGTTTATTTATCCTTTTTTTTTTTTTTTTATTTTTTTTTATTAATTAATTTATTTTCACACTACATAACGATTATGCGTAGTGTCTCCGAGAGCAATATAATAGCGCTTAAGTTATCGGAAGTGCATCCCGGCACCACTTTTTCCTTTTCAGTCGCCGGCTGGATCTGGCTGGAAGATCAATAGTGAACATTCGGTATATAAGTGAATTCGAGCTAAACTGAAGTTTCTCAAAGAACTTTTTGTACTGTTCCGCATAAACATCTTTCACGTATGGAACATTCAAGTCCGCATGCAATGTGTCGTTGGATACGAAATAAGGCGCAGATACCATTGTACGGAGAATCTTGGACTGCTGTTGCTGTATCCTAAGGAGGTTGCTTCGACATGTTGTTCCATATAGCTCTAATCCATATCTCCATATTGGAGCGATAACCGATAAATATACATTCCGCTTTACGGCCAGGTTTAGAACTGATTTTCGTCCTAGCAGCGGCCATAGCAACCTAGCCCTAATTATTATAGATTTTCTTGTATTTTTCACGTGATCACGCCACGTTAATCGTCTATCCATATGCATTCCAAGATAGCGCACGGAGTCTACTTTTGGAATTTGCGAGTTCTCAAATTTCAAGTGTGAACATCTTACTCGTCTGTTTGTGAATAAAATGTGACGACATTTAGTTGGGTTGAACGATATGCGCCAGAGGCATGCCCATTTCTTTAGCCTATTCAGATGATTTTGAACAGCAGCGTTTGCATACGTAACATTAACGAGCGTTCGGACAAGTACGATTTGAGTAATAGATAAATATCTTCATTAAGAATTTGCCGCAATTTATACAGCAATCCTGGATGCCAGACCTTATCGAATGCCTGCGTGACATCTAGAAACACCGCGGAACATACCTCGCGTTTCTCCAACGTTAACGAAATTGCGTCAACTAATCGGTGACACTGACGAATCGTAGAGTGATCCGTGCGAAAACCAAATTGATGATTCGGTAGCACATCTCGGTTACTTATAACCGGATCAATACGATTTAAAATTAGCTTCTCCAAAACCTTTGATAAAGAGGAGAGCAAGCTAATCGGTCGATATGATGAAAGCTCTATCCGCGGTTTCCCCACTTTATGAACCATCATTATAATCGACTTCTTCCATATTTTAGGGAAGTACCGCATCCTTAGAACCGCATTAAAGATGTAACAAAGAAGAATAGCTGCTTTCCGCGGTAGTCGCGAGATTATTTCCCCGGTAATTCTATCGAAGCCAGGAGCCTTACGTAGTGGTATATTCCGAAGGCATACGAGAACTTTTCTTGGCGAAAAGACCTTAGTAGCTTGTTCACACCGATGAGGTTTTTCCAATGCTCTTTGTATATAGTTAGAATGCTCCTTGTTGCGATCAGAGTGTGGTGTAAAGACCGTGTCAAGATGGTCCGCAAAAGCATTTGCCTTTTCCTTGTCTGTTTTAACCTAAGTGTTGTTCGATCTAATATTATATGGTTCTTCTGATTGACTTAACAGTTTTTTAACTGACGTCCATACAGGCTTTTCCCCATCGTTAATGGACTGCGTGTAATGATTAAAAGTTTTATTTTTGTACTCCTTGATTCTGATCTTTAGTTTGTTTTGCAACTCTTTGTATCTGTTGTATAAGGATGGGTAACGACCACGCTGCCATCTCCTTCTTGCTGACCTGGTTTCTTTTATTAATTTTCTTATTTCTACGGGTATATACAGGTTTTGAAAAGATTTTTTTGATACGTAATTGGTAGAATTATTACACGCATATTCTATGAGATTAGAAAAGTTCTTGACGGCTATGTCAATGTCATTTGTGTTCTTTAGTTTGATCTTCAAGTCAATATTATTTTCAATTATACTTGAAAAGATATTCCAGTTAGTGGTATGAATTTTCAACGATGGTTTTCAACCTATTTTAAAAATATTTCAAATAATGGAAGTCATCCTTGGGCCTGTTGCAAAAAATTATGTCGACGAGAGAGATGCCGATAGGATTTATGTAGCAGATATATGACATCATGCGGCTTCAAAAGAGGGTTGAACAGCTCGCAGAAAAGCTGCAGCTGCCCAACAAATGCTTTTTGAAGAAGAAGAAGGTCTATTGCATGGGCCCGGAATAGCAGATTAACTTAAAATTTATTTTGTGACCCCGAAATTAGGAGTTGAAACTTTAAACGAGTTTTTTTTTCAAAACATCATTTTTCAAATTTGCTGCAATTCCAACAAAAAAAACAAAAGTTAACGGATTGACTTGGAACTTTTTTTAATGTATTCAGCACCTTTTTTGTCATACAATGACGTAGAATTTTTATGTTTGAATAAAAAATGTCAATTTGCTATACAAAAAAACGCCATTTTTTATTCGAAATTTCATATTTTTTTTAAAACTCCACCATTTTGTCAAATTTTAATATTTTTTCATAATTCTACGTTATTGTACAGTAAACGTCTTCAAGTTGAAGGAAATTTTTTTCTTTTTTCTTTTCAGACACTCTGACGGCGGCAATCACTGCAGCAGTGAAACAACTTTTTTTTTTTTAGGAGGCCTGGGAAAAATTACATAAGTCGCTTGTGTTTCAATATTTTTATACAAAAAAAATGTTGTAATTACTTGAATCATATGTATATATATATATATATATTACCAAAGTTTGGAAATATTTTATGCAATTTTTCTTCGAAAAAAAAAAGTCCTGAAAATCACTTAATTTTTGGGCAGTCACACTAGGGAAACCTCTTAATTGCTCCTGAAGCTGCTTGTCTAAAACAGACTTATTTTCTTTTCGTGTCAACCATACTAACATTGAATTCTTATGTTCATTAGAATTTTTGTGATTTTCTAAACAAATTACTATGTGTTTTCAATCAGAAAATCCGGTTGTCTATTGAGAAGGGGTTTTAGAAAAAAGTTTGCAAGTCAAACAAAAAACAGTACCAACCCTGGTTGAATAACATAACCAAGATCTTTCCAGTAATTGGCCATTTTTCATTTTCTTAATGAAATAACTATTTTTAAAAATGATCTGTTTTGTTCTTTGTATTTTTTTTATTGAAGTTGAATATTTATTTTTCGGATCTTTATTTTGAAAGTCAGTCATTTCATGTGAGAGGATGTCATTAATAAAATCATTATTTAGTAATACTGGCCACAAGCCCACGCCAACATATTTCTCAAACTCAAACTTAATATTTTCCAAATTTCTTTCCGCTTCGGTATTACCGTCCTCTTGCTGAACACCAATATCGTTCACAGAGGGGATTGCTGGTAGTCAAGATCTTGCACATTTTCATTACTTGTATTTATTTCGTGGTTTTGCGATTTTCTGCTCCCTTCGGTTAGATTCTCTTCGGATAAGATCTCTTCCTTTTCGCTTGGCAATGGATTTGTAGCTATTTCATTCTCGTTTATATGTTATAACTTCAATTTTTGCACATTTATTTCTTTCTTTTTCTCGATCTAACTGTAATTTTCGTTTTTCAGCTCCACTTTTATATTTTTTGACATACATATTGTAAAATAAGATTTTGATATTTTTCTGAAAATAAACAAAGAACTTGATAGTTTTCTGAAAATAAAAAAGAAAACGATTAAAGAGTTCATTTAGTATTGAAAAATAAAATAAAAACAAAAAAATCATAATTTATAGTTATTTTTACTTACCTAGTATATATATGTTTGTAATATGTGCTATATTGATTTTGAAAAATATTGGATCACAGTTAGGTTAAATGTCAACCCTTTAAATCTGAAGCAGGATGATGTATATTACGTAAAAATAATTTTGAAAAATTAGAGTTAAATACATCTCTGAATTTTAATTTTAAATATTACGTTTTTTTACTTCACAATATCGATTATCTATTGTTTTCAATGGGGGCTGGGGGCCCTTTGTATCCACGGGGCCTTGGGCTGCAGCCCAAAAAGCTCTTAAGTAGATCCGCCCCTGAGTCTAAGGCTAATAAAACCAAAGCTGCCTCGGCTGCATGCGCTATCAAAATAGATGGAGTCACAGAGGGTATACGGTTGAACAACGTTGTATCGATTGTGGAAGCCGAGGTGTATACTGTGTTGTTCCGTCTGCAAGCATACCTAAAATTGAAATCACAATTGTTTGGAATCTTACTGGCGACTGGCTGCTTGTCTTGCAGCTTGATTGTTCCGAATCACCGATGACCCTAGAAATTCTGGCCACTGTATATCAGCAAAATCGGAGGGGGCGCCAATTAGTATTTTTATGGGTCCTCAGCTATGCCGGAGTTCCGAGGAATGGGTCGGTGGTGGACTTGACCGTTTGGTCGTCTGTGATGTGCTCAATGGCACTGTTTACTTATGGTATATTGTCCCTCTTGTCAGGTGCACTCTTCGTACAGTGGGGCCTGGCTGCCTCAATTCACCGTTCTTCGGGAAATTAAACCGACGATAGAGCCACCTGCAGATAGAACAGAACGCAGAGTGCTTTCGGCAGTCAACCGCCTGAGAACGGGGCATACGTCTCTTTCAACGATTTCCTCCTTCGGCAAGCCCCGAAGGTACCTTCTCATTTTGTTCTACCGCTGAATATTCATCCGTCTCGAACATCTTACTTCAATACATATGTCTTGATGGACCCCGGCGTGGCCAGATTACATCACTCACAGACATTTTCTCAAATATTCCTGCCGCTGTGACCACTCTCATAATTTTCGATCAGTCTAAGGGTTCCGTTTGATTTAAAATGTAGGGTCCCTGTACTATGATAGCCTAGGTAGTTACAGACAGTGCGCTGAGTAACTTTCCCCTTTAAATAAAAAAAATATTTAATTCAGTGTGAAATACGAGAAGTCATCATATTGAAGCGATGTACACGCTTTAGTTTTCTGATTATTTGTTTGATCCTCTTGCTGGCTTTTGACTTTAGTTTAGTCTTTCGGGCTAAGAGATCTGATTTAAAACTTTGGATCAATGTACTGCGATAGGCTAGGTAGTTACCGGGATACCCCCTCCGCAGATAACGAAATAAAAAATGCGGATTATAATACATAGCTTGCTCCAAAAATCTGCGGAGGACTTTGATAAAATAATTTCCTTTTTTAAAGAAAAATAGTTTCACGAAACCGTGGAAAAGACTAAATTAATCGCTAAAAAGTTTACCGGGAAGTATTAAATGGAAAGAAGTTGAATCCTCTCATAATGACAACACCACTTTTGGTCGCAAAAATCTACTGATTGGATATTTGTAAACTGTTTTCGTTGTTTTAAGTTAGATATTTTCTTTTGAAAAAACGATTTTTGTTGGTTTTTTTTTGTTTTTTTTTAGTAAAAATCAATACCAGTTTTTACCAAGGAAAATGCAAACTGATGATACTTTTTTAGATATCGACTTGGAAGCGGCATTTTTCTGCAGAAGTTATTTATTTGAATTAGTTCGGGAAGCTTTTGTGACACGGTAAAGCTGTAGAAATTACATAAATATGAATTCTGGGAAAATATTTATAATCGGCTCGAGCCTTGTTTGATAAATAGATTTATAAAATTTTTATTTTTTTATTTTTTTAAGTGCCGTGTACAGCTGCCGGGGCTATTACGACACTATAGCAATCGGAGAGTTAAATGGTTCGAAATAGGTTAGTTGTGTGAAGAAACCGAATAGTGTCTGCAATGTTCAAAGGCGAGTTGGCCAAAGACGACTGCAAAGACACTATCTGGTGCTTGGCGCGCTGGAGCGCGAAGGATGGGCACTCCAGGAGCAGGTGTTTTACTGTAGGAGAGGGGGGAAGGGAGCAAAAGGGGCATTCGAAAGGGGGCTCGCAATCAAGTAGGAGATGATCATGAGTCAGCGAAATATGACCAATGCGGAGTCTTGCCATAGCCACAAAGTGGGTTCTGAGGAGGTCAGAAGGAGGGAACCAAGGGTCAATTCCGTGTTTTATCTCTCTTAGAAAGCAAGATTGTCTAGTGAGCCAATCTTGCTTCCATTGGGATTGCACAAGAATTTTTATAGATTTTACTATGTCGGCGGGAAGAGGAGGGGAACAGGGCATGGGGCACGACAGTGTTGACTTAGCAGCGATGTCAAATAAGTAATTACCACTACGTCCGGTGTGGCTTGGCACCCATAAGAAAGTAATTTGGTGGGAGGATGGTCTTAATTTTAGGATTAGGGATTGTATAGAGTTGGTTATGTAATTCGATGGGGATTGTTGGGGAAGGGACTCCAAAGCTGCTAGTGAATCAGATACAATCAAAATGCGGCTGATGGGTGGAGGGGATTTAACTGTGGATTCGAGGGCTAGGAAAATGGCATAAAGTTCGGCATCGAGAACGGAACAGTGGTCATGGAGGCGGGCGGACGACGAAACTAGGTTAGAGTGAAAGGAACAAGCAGTAGGAGACGATTCGGAAACAGGGCATGATTTCGCGCCGTCAGTGAAGTAGGCTTGGTGATTTGAATATTTTTTAAGGGTTGCGAAGATTCTGGTGCAGAGGAGGGAGGAGGAGATTTTTCCCCTGGAGAAATGTACAAGGGAATAATCGATTTCAGCTGGTAGGGTAGCCCAGGGTGGAAGAGGAGGTGGTGTATTGAGGTTTTTGAAGTGTTGGAGGTCGATGTTGGAGTCTAATAGGATTTTTGTTAGACGAGGGAGCGCGCCATTAGGAGGTGTGGGGTAAGGATCACAAAGTCCAAGAAGGAAGACTCTTAAAGAATCGCGGAAGGAGTGTAAGGATCTTTGAAAGTGTAAGGGTGGAGAACCCAATAAGGATTGGAGGCTGTGCGTGGGGGACGTATGGTGCGCACCTAGTATTAATCGAAGAGAAGAATTTTGTAGTGGGTTCAACATTTTGAGAAGGGATGGGGAGGCGGTAGAATACAATGAGCATCCGTAGGAGAGACGGTTGAGGATAAGGGATTGGAAAAGTGTTAGCAGAAGCTTGGGGGGAAAGTTATGGTTTTTGTGGGATAGATATTTTAATGTAGTGATATATTTGCTGCACTTCTTTTTAAGAGATTGCAGGTGAGGCCGCCAGGATAATTTGCTATCGAAAATGATCCCGTGGAAAGTTGCTGTACTGGAGTATGTGAGAAGAGAATTATCTAAAAAAAGAGTTGGAGGAGAAGTAATTTTATTTTTCCTATTAAAGTCAATACATTTAGTTTTAGATGTAGAGAAGGAGAGCCCATTCAGGCTAGACCATTCTTCTAAGTTTTTTAACACATTTTGCAAGGTGTGTTGGGCATAGGAAGGATTCGATGTTGTTAGGGAAATGTTCAAGTCATCAACAAAAAGGCGGGCAATTACCGGAGGGGGGATGTGATCCACGATGTCGTTGATATATAAGTTAAAAAGGGTCACGCTTAGGGCCGAGCCCTGAGGGAGTCCGTTTTCTGGGAATTGCGGACATGAAAGGGAATTAATTATTCTTACCCGGATAGATTTGTCATGGAGAAAATCTTTTAAGTACACAAACATGTTCCCTGTTACATTGTTCTTAATAATCTTCTGGAGTAATCCCAGACGCCAGACCCGATCATACGCCTTCTCTATGTCAAAGAAAATTGAGTAGGTGTGCTCTCTGTTAGAGAAAGCTGCTCTGACTTCGTTGTGCAAACTGGATAAATGCTCTAGCGTCGATCTTTTTTTCCGTCCGCCAGACTGGCACGAGGAGAGGAGTCCACGGGTTTCTAAGACCCACGACAGTCTTCTGTTGATCACTTTTTCCAAAGTTTTAGCCAGTACTGAAATCAAAGAAATTGTCCTGTAGCTTGAGAGGAGGGTGGGATCTTTGCCGCGTTTGAGGATAGGGACTATGATAGCTTCTTTCCAGGATAGCGGTATGGAGCCTTGAGCCCAGATTTGGTTATAGATTGCTAGGAGATATGAAAGGGCAGGTGGTGGTAAGTGCTTTAACATCAATGAATGAATTCCGTCGGCACCAGGGGCTGAGTTTTTAGAGTGGAATTTTATCTGATAATTAAGCTCGCTTAATGTAATAGGGTTGCTGTATCCATCCGTGTTATTAGTATTAAAAGTTATCGCAGTTTTTTCTTCGTTAGATTTGTGCGTCAGAAAATTTTGTGAGTAAACCGAGGACGACGATTCGTGGCTGAAGTGTGTGGCAAACACATTTGCCACCACAGAAGGTTCAATTATTGGATTATTGTTAATTATGATAGGGGGAATTGGTGGGATGGTGGGGATGCCGTTTATTAATTTAATTTTACGCCAAATTGTTCGGTTGCATGTGCTCTGTGTTATGTTGATTCTTTTGGCGGATTACATCTCGTGCTGCTGCACGGGCTTTCCTGAAAGCAATGAGATCAGAGGGTAGGTGGGTGGCTTTGTATCTTCGGAGGGCTTTTTTCCTTGCGGTGATTGCTAAGCGAACTTCGATGCACCACCAAGGAATGTAGCGTGGAAGTGAAAAGGGTCGGGATTTGGGGATAGATACATTGGCAGCAGAAGTTAATTTTTCTGTGAAAATTGTAATATTTTCTTGCACTGAGGGAGAAGGAAGAGGCATGGTTTCAAGAAAGGAAGTGAAAATACCCCAGTTTGCTTTTTGAAGATTGAATTTTGGGGGTGGCGGATGAAAGGTTACATTGGTGTTGGGAGCAAAAGTTATAAGGATGGGAAAATGGTCGCTAGAAAAGGTGTCTGGAAGAACAGTGGATTCAACTTTAGGATAGAATGAGGGAGATATAAGAGCAAGATCAATAGTCGAGAATGAACCGGAGGAAGCATCGAGGTGAGTGGGTGTAGGGGGTTTGAGTAGCAGGAGCGAGCTATTTAATATGAATTTGGAGAGGACGTTTCCTCTTGAATTATGGGTATTGGATCCCCAATGGGGAGAATGGCTGTTAAAATCCCCAAAAAAACATAGCAGGATTGGGTACGCTGGTGCAGAAAGTGCTAAGCTGGTGGGTGGATATGGACATATCGGGAGGAATATACATACTCACAATCGAAATAAGTGATCGCGATAGGGACGGAAGGTATACGGATACGGCCGTTGACTGAAAGACGCCTGGTGCTGTTAGGGGGCTGTGATGTATGGAATTGTGAACTAATATTGCAGTGCCTCTGCTGGCTTTGGTTGCAAGGGGATATGGATTGTGGTATATATGATAGGATTTAATATAGGGGTGGTGGGATTTTTTGAGGAAAGTTTCCTGCAGGCATATAATAGCTGGGGAATATTGGGTAATCAGAAGTTCTAATTCGGCGAGACGGGGAAAGAAACCTCTGCAGTTCCACTGAATAATTAAAGAATTACAACAATTCATTCGGTGCCCACTAGTCGCTTATACATTGAAAAGGAAGAAGGAGAAGAAGAGGGAGAAAACTTAAATTAATATAACAGTGCTTAAACATAAACGAACGGTATACACAATGTAATTGACGCTTGACGTGTTTAGTGTTGTCGTGCGAATTACGGCCTTAGCTGTTGGACTGTTGCTGTTTTGTGACCTTATTGACGAGTTTTGTGAATCTTGTTTTTATTTGGGGATCTTTGATGTGTGGTTTGCAGAAATTGATAATGGTAATCAGATGGTTAGGATCTGTGGCGAATTTGTTGAAAGTAGGCAGCGGGTTCTTGGAATTTAGTGCTGCTTCTATAAAGGATATGAATTGCTCATGGGTCAATAAGAAACGCGGAGAGGCACGTTCGTAAAGTTCTTTGATCGGAAGGAGCGCTGTTCGGATAATACTAATTGGCTGCTGCTGGATGGCTTTATAATCCTTACTCACATCCACCGGCTGAGCTGCGTTATCTTTATTCAGAATGGATTCATCGGTGCCACTGTTCGTAGGAGGATTTGCAAGAACGTGCTCGCTTTCCGTTGCCGCTGCGCCTGCTGATGGAGGAAAATCTGGTTCGACACTTTTTGCTTTCTTGGGGGGAAAATCTGGTTCGATACTTTTCGCTTTCTTGAAAATCGGCGGAGTTGATGTTGGAGATAGAGGTGCGTTGGAGTCTTGTGCTGCGGAGTGGGTAATAGAGACGCTTTGTGCAGGTCGCTTAGCAGCAGAAGGTGGATCTATTGACGTCTCTGTTGTGTTTAGCCCTCGGTGTATGATGTCCGTCACGATTTCTGATAAAATAGGGTTGGGGGGATCTGGTGATTGGTGGGAAGAGGATGATGGAGCAGCTGGTGTGGGATCGGAATTGGATGTGTTACATTGTGGACAAGTGTGGTTTGGAAGCTGTAGGAAAATACGATATTCTCTGTCCTTAAACGAAATAACGAAACTTTCTGGGAGGTCCGTGCACACAGTATCCTGTACGTATAGCTGTCTTCTCCAACTGATGACGTGCGAAAATTTTTCGTCTGCGGGACTCGCTCGGAGCAAGGATATTGCTGAGACGATTTTCAGTCGGAGGCTGTTTGTTAAATACGTCCGAATGATTTCGTTCGGGATTGTCCGGGAGACATTCGAAAGTAGCAGATTTTGCGAAGGACTTTTGAGTCTTATTGCCTTGATCTGTCGGTTGTTCAGCAAGATGGTTCCGTCAGTTTGCATGAAATTGTCCGTTACACTCTCGGAAGATAGAAATATCATGATGCGGTTTAAACTGATTTTCGATGCGGCGATGATATTCCGCGCGCCACCGACTTTTTGCTTTAGCGCCTATAGGTAGTCTTTTAATTCGGTTTGCGGCAAAGCGGGAAATATTATTCCCTGTTCATCGGTGGGTTGCTGAAAGTTTGAAATGGGAGAGATCGGTGATTTTAGTTTCTGCGCGAAAGAAACGTTTTGTATTCGGGGATTATTACGAGGGGTTGGCGTGTTATCAGATTGATTTCGAATATTGTTAGCGGACGCGATGTTATTCAGCGACGTGTTAGTGTTAGTAAGATTAGTAACGGTCTTACTTATCGGAAGCGATAAATCAGTCCTGGCGGGCGTGCTGATGCTGCAGGTGTTGTTGTTGGTAGCGGAGACAGAAATGTTGGCCGCAGGCGCTGGTTGTGGGGAAGAGGGGATCATGGCTGATCACGCCTCGTACTTCGATTAATTCGGTGACGAAGCGATAAACCGTTAACTGATAAGCCGAGAAATGAACGCGAAAACAGAACTATTTATTTAATCAACTTCTTAATTAACCTTCCGCTGGTAACACAATTCCGACATCTTATAAAGGTAACATGGGGTGACTAGTCACCCCAGCTGATTGTTGAATGAAAATACAATAATATTTTCGTACAGTTTATTTAATTTAAACATTTTTATGTTATTAAACTATTTTTGAATACAAATAATGAAAATTCGTATATTATTATTTAGAGAAAAAATTAAAAACAATTGGTGCACACTTCCTTTCGATGAACTGCGCACGCCGGTTCCCCACATTTTGCACAAGCAGTTTTGACTTTTTTATCTGCAGATCGCGGACAAAGATGACATCTACTCTGTTTTACCAGCTTACATGGAAATTCATGCATTTCTTCTCCCTCTTCTTCCTCCTCAATTGTCCTCTTTTTCCCGAGAAAGTTTGAAATGCCTTCAGAAAGTTGATGAGGCAAATTTTTTTCCACTCGATGTTTCATGTGCGGATTAAAGAGTTGTTGTGCCAGATTTTTCAAAAAAGTTTTCCTTTTAATTTTTATGTTCCGATTGGCTATCTTATATAAAATTAGTGCATTTATACCAGCTTGATCGAGCATTCCAAAAAACATGCGAAGAGGCCAGCGTCGTGAACATCGTGAAACACTGTATGCATGTACCATTTTGTCAAATGTATCTACTCCTCCTTTAGTACTGTTATAGAAATCTATAATTTTTGGTTTCTTTGTGATCTCATTTATGTCTTTTTGATCATGTATTGTGGAAACTAAAATTACTGCTTTGTTTTTTTTGGGAGTGAATGACACAATAGCAGTTTTTCCATCAAAAGCAAACTGGGATGATAAGACCGTCTTTTTTCTATTAGGTTGGAAACATGGAGGGATATCAGGCTTATTTTTACGAAGTGTACCCACAAGCGTCAAATTATACTTCGTCAACAATTCTTGTGCTAAGGGAACTGAAGTAAACCAGTTATCACATGTGATATTCCTATAGCTTCCACGCACGCTTTCCGAGAGTTTCTTTACATAGTATGTAGGCAGACTATCTGTTATATTCCGTTCTTCTTTCCCTGTATACGGAATCGCATCGACCATGTAAAATGTATTTGCATCGCACATAGTTACAATTTTGATACCATACTTATCCGGCTTTGAGCTTATATATACTCGAAAAGGACATTTTCCTCGAAATCCAAGTAGCTGTTCATCAATAGTCAAATACATATGAGGACTATATTGTTCACGACAGTTCTTGATGAAATGTAACCACAAATTTTTTATTGGTGCAAATTTATCAGACTTATCCCGAGACTGTTTGTCATCAAACCTCAAACAAATGATCAGAAATTTGAATCGCATTTCAGGCATAACAAGTTTATATTCAGATAATCCAGACCACATTTCTTCAGTACTCAAATGACCATCTTTTCTCACTCCAGCCAAATAAAGTAATCCAAAAAGAGCCCATATTTCGATTTCATCTGTTTCATTTACAAACCTTTGGCCAACATATTTCACACGCCGAATATTTATTTCTAGGTTTGTGAACCTAACGATCGTTTCAACTATTGTTTGATCAATTAGTAAATTTAGTGCATCACGTTCCAACAAAATACTTGAAGAAGCAGTTGTTCGTGGAATTTTTACAATATTACGGAGTTGTGTTCTGCTTCGTTTAGGTGGATTAATTGACCATACATGACCATTTTTACCTTTTATCGTGTCTGAAGTAGATGAAGTTTCTTCCTCCTCGGTTGAAGAATCTCCTTCAATTTCATCATTGAGATCACTTTCTTCCTGCAGGTTATCTTCCTCGTCGCTTGAGTCATCGCCAGAGAGTACAGTCTCTTCATCATCAAGACATTCCCTCACAAAATTGGCGAAATTGGGGTCATTTACGTTAATAGAAGCCATTATAAACAAGTAACTATGAAAAAAATTTTACAAACAATAATAGTAACAGGGGTTACACGTAACCCCAAACACAAAACAAAGCAGAGATACAGACGAACGCAAGCATACACGGGATTATACACAATGTCAACTGAATGCTACTAATCTCAACTAAGATTAGCAGGCGCCTGAAACCAGTTTGACCACTTGTACCCACACAGTCACAACAAAAATTTTCTACTGGGGTGACTCATCACCCCTGTTACCATCGGAAGGTTAATAACGTACAAAGCGATAAAAAACATACAAATTCTAACTTTTACGGTACATTTTTATTTCAATGAACTTTTTTTAAGCGTGGGAAGAGGCGCTTTCCTAGCTTCTTTCAACGTAGGTACGCTAGCTGAACGTCCGTCACGTACAAACACTTTAGTCTGCCAAGTGAATTTTAATCAGTCATTTTGGCGTGAGCTAATAAATTGCATCGCTGTCTGTCGGATTTTTGGATTATAGTACTATTTTAACATAGTTTTGTGGCTGCGTTTAAATAGAACTTAATAAAATCTGGAAACATCTTAAACCATTACTAGCGAGTCTTAATAAAAAGATACAAAGCGATAGTTGTCATGATACCGAGAGGGATAGTTGGAATAAAGACAGTACAGTTCAAGAAATGTTGACCGCAGATCTGCGAGTGAAAAAAATTAAAAAGTAGAATTTGATAAATGAAGAAATACCTATCTTAATAAAAGTTCAAAAGGAAAGGAAATGGAACGTTTAACGAAAAATAAATTAAGAAAAAGATCTGGTTAGTCAAAAAAGAATATTGCGAGAAAATTAAAAAAAAAAAAAAAACTTTGACCCACATCAGATATATAATGACTGTTAACTTTCTTTCAGATTGTGACGACAGACGCTTCTTCTTCTTCTTCCTTTGCCTCATCCGCTTAGCAAACGTTGGCGACCAATGTGTTTAGTAATTTCCCGCTACGTGCTACATCCGTTAGTTCCCTTATATTGTTGATGCCTATCTAGCTTTTTACATTATCCAGCCAAGACATTCTCGGTCTAACGCGTTTTTGCGCTCCGTCTACTTTTCCTTGCAATATTAGTTCTCATAATGTGGCCTAGATAATTAATCTTTCGCTTTTTAATTAAGATTAGCAGTTCCCTAGTTTTTTTTGCAAACGTCATAGTACCTCGTCATTAGTTTTACTTTTTGAGTCCAGTTTATCTTCAAAAGCCGTCAATAAACCTTTCGAGAATGTTTCAATTTTCTCGACGCGGCTGCCGTGAGTGCCCATGTTTCAGCTGCGTATGTTACTGTAGCCCATGTATCTAATCAGGCGTGGTTTTAATTCTATGTTTATATCATCACCGCGCAATATGCCTTTGAGCTCTCGAGCAATGCGTTTCACGCTATCTCTATTCTGCATTTAGTTTCTACATCCGAGTTTGCCTTCTCTGTAATCCAGCTTTCTGAGTATTTAAAGGACAAAACTTTTTCTATCTTCTCTTCTTCTATTGTAATTTCTTCGTCCTTTTCTCGTTTCTTTCTAGATATATATATTCGTATATTTAGTTTTATTAAATTTTATTTTGATTCCGAAATCATTTGCACGTCTGTCTGGATTAATCGTTGTAAGCCTTCTTGGGAACTAGCGATAACTGCAACATGGAATCTAGTATTATTTATGAGTACGCCATTCGACAGCAACTGGTTCAAAAATATGTTCCGAGTATACATTGAACAACATTGGTCTACGGTACGCAGCCATGTCTTACTCCACGTTCGATCTTTATACCGTGTTTCCTCATTTCCTACTCTAACTGCAGCTTTCTGTTGAAAATTGCTTGCATCTATTGTTACTTTTCCAAAGATTTCAAACATTTCATTATGCTCCACCTTATCAAATGTTTTTTCAAAGTCTATGAAACATATATATACATGTCTCGATTCCGGTCGTAGCATTTTCGTGCTAATAGCTGAACACAGAGGATTGCTTCACGGCTGCTTACGCCTTCACTGAACCCGAATTGAGTTTTCCCTATATGATTCTTCAGTTTTTTATAAATCCTTCTTTGAATTATTCGTAAGAATGTCTTTAGCGCATTACACATTAGGTTTATTAATCTGAATTCAGCACATTTCTTTGCTGCCGGCTTCTTGGGGATTTGTACGAAAGTGGAGTTTGAGCCAGTCTATTGGTAAGTACCCGTTTCATAGATTACGTTATACAGGGTGCGGTATTTTGTTAAAGAGAAATAATAACAGAAAATCGAAATAAAACTGCGAGGGAAGAAGCATACATATTGCTCCAATGGGGGATCTAGAGTATATCATTTCGATTTTCTGCTTTATTATTTCTCTTTAACAAAATTTAGCAGAAAAAAAGTGGCGCATTTTAAAAAAGGAAGTTATGCTGCCGCACACTGTATAATCGAAGCAGTATTTTTATGATTTTTGGAGATAATGCTTTAATTATTTCTCCACCTGGGCCGGGAGCTTTATGATTTTTAGCTTCCTGAACAGCATCTCATATTTCGGATTCAATGATCGCTGGTCCATCTATCCAACCGGTTTCGTTTCTAATTTCTTTTTTTTCATTTGTTGTATTGAACATTTCTTTCACATAGTTTTCCCATAGTGTTTTTCTACATTTAATATTTCCTATTATCTTTCTAGTTTTGTCAGTATTGACTATTGTTGCATATTTACTAGTTCCAGCGATCTCTTTCAAATTTTTTTGCAGGTTGAAGCATGATGCTTTTCTTCTAACTTTTCCAGTTCTCCACATTCTGTTCTTAGCCATTTGGCTTTCGCTTGCCGTACGTTTTTCCTTATTATGTTTTGCCATTTTTTATGTAGTTAATTGTTCTGACTAATCTCGTGCTTCTTTCTATTATTAACTCGAGTATTTCTTTCGTTATCCAGGTCTTTTCTCTTTCGTTTTACTTGTTCGCTCAGATATTTTCCCGCAGCTTCTTGAATGCTTTCCTTAATCGTACGTCATGTACGTTCGAGATGCTTTCGGGTTTGTTGTTAGAGATTCTTCTTAATATGAAGTGTGACATTTCACTTTTAGTACTAGTCATCATCATCATCATCATCATCATCAGTATTTAACCACTCGATATCCAAGTAAGAAGAACCATCCACAAGGAAAAGAGTTGATGGTATAACAGAAAATGGACTGTACAATTGCACAAGTTGGAACATAGGAGCTGATGCGCCGCAGTTCCTATGCTGTCTATGCAGCTATAACGAGTGATCCAGTGGCAAAGTTAAATCAAGACAACCGGCAACGTTGTAACTGGTGCATATACAGGCTAGGATAGATTTACAAAGAGAAGAGAAGAAAGGAATTAGAATAACATGGAAATTGTTAATATGCAACGCTAGCGTAGAGAAAGACTGCACTTGGAACTGATATTACGATTGTTTCATTTATCGATACACAAATGCAGTCCCGTGTGTATCTGCACACTTTACATCAGTTAGCGATGGTGGTTTGCTATTGCCTTCTAGGTTTTTTTTTTTTTTTTTCCTTCCGCGAGTGTGCGACTAGCCTTGTGGGTTATCTAGCACTTGGCGTGTGAGTGATGATAATTTGTGGAAACTCCTATCCAGCGATATGAGTTTCATCTGGTATCAGACTTAATATATTTGAACCCTATAGTAAGTCCGTTGGCTTCATCCGTTTCAAGTGTCTGATTTTATTGGAATTATCTAGTAATGCAACGGCCAGGCTATTTGTGTGGCGTCCTAATTTTCGACCGTACTGTTTTGCAACTTTTTTGATTTCTTCACTGATTGTACTTATATGCAGATCTGTATGTAATGTATGATTGGTAATGTACCACGACGGAGCATCTGTAATTTCTCTCAAGATTTTATTTTGGAAACGTTGTATCTGCGCAATGTTACTCGGCTTAGCACATCCCTAGAGTTGACATCCGTATGTCCAGATTGGTTTCAATATTTGTTTGTATAGTAGTACTTTGTTTTCCAGGGACAGTTCTGATTTCCTTCGCAAAAGCCACAGTAAGTTTCTATATTTCAAGTTCATTTCATTCCTTTTCTTTCCTATGTGTGTCTTCCAAGTTAATTTTTTATCCAAGTGAATTCCGAGGTATTTTACTGTTTCTTTAATAGGTACAACCTTACTGTTAATATAAATATCCGATATATTACAGTTCTTCTTATTTGTAAACGTTATATGCGCAGATTTATCCTCATTGATCACTATACGCCATCGTTTGAACCATGTTGATAAACTATTGACAGCTGATTGAAGATTATTTTATTGATAGTTTCTACTGAGGTGCCTGTACATAATATTGCAATGTCATCTGCAAAAGTGGCCATTTCTGTTTCATCTGGAACAGGAATATCGGAAGTGTATATTAAGTATAGTACTGGTCCCAGTATACTGCCCTGCGGCACACCTGCTTGAATCTGGTGGAGCTCCGATTCTGCTTCCCCGTATTTAACAGAAAAATACCTTTCACTTAAATAGGATTTTAATAACTTAAAGAGTTGATATGGGAGGTTGCAGTGAATTTTATGCAGTAATCCCTCATGCCATACTTTGTCGAACGCTTGTTTAATATCAAGGAATACAGCATCACATACTTTTTTGGTTTCTAAGGATTCTTCTATTATGTTGACTATGCGATGTACTTGCTCTATAGTACCATGTCCCGTTCGAAATCCAAACTGGGGTATCAAATTTCTGTTTTTTAAGAATGGCTTCATTCTTTTTAGTAATAGTTTTCATATAATTTTGAGAGAACAGGAAGTAGTGCTATTGGACGATACGATACAAGTTCTTCAGCAGGTTTCTGGGGTTTTTTGATCATAACAACTTGTGAAAATTTAAGCTGAAGAGGAAAATATCTTATACGAATTATAGCATTAAAAATGTAGGTCAACAGAATTAATCCTTTCCGTGGTAACTCTTTTAGTATTTTTGAAGTTATTAAGTCATACCCAGGAGCCTTATTTGGGTTCATAGTTTTGATTATTGATTTGATTTCGCCAGGAGATGTAATTTTAATATTGTTGCTTTGATTTATGTTACACAGGAGTGACGGTAAACAATCTGTTCCAGAGTGAGGTTGAAATACATTAGCTAAGTAGTCACCAAATTCTTCTGCCTTTTCTTGATTACATCGAGCCCATTTTCCATTTGAGTTTCTTATCGGATGTGATATTTCTGTTGGTATTTTTAATCTTTTTGCTGCTTTCCAGAGAGAGTAATTATTTTGTTGAAGAGGTGACAGATTTATCAAATAATCTTTAAATAATTTATTTTTTAAATTCTGTAATGAGTGCTTAACACGTTTTGTTTGATTATTTAGCGTAGTTTTGTGTATTGGGTTGTGATGTGTTTGCCATATTTTCCTTAGTTTTCATTTTAAAGCTACTTCTTTCTTAATTTTTGCAGGATAGAATATAACTGGTTGATGTATACTATTATTTAGCGTGGCTGTCCAAGCTGCTTCTTGTACTATTTTTGTGAAGTATTCCACTGCTAGTTCTATATGATCCGTGGTCTTGAGAGGGATTTTTAAATTTATCCTATTTTCTAATATTTCACGAAATTGATCCCAATCTGTTTGTTTATTGTATGATTTTGGTCTGCATGTTTTTCTTATAATTTTTTCGCTTATGGTGAGTACCACTGGTGTGTGGTCGGATGATAGGCTGCTACCATTACACGTATCAATGTAGTTTGTTGACAGCCCTTTAACCACAAAAAAATCTAGTAAGTCCGGAACCTTACACGGATCAGTAGGCCAGTATGTTGGAGACCCCGTGGAGTATATCGTGCACCTGTTTTCATCAAAGGCCATTTTTAACTGTTTACCTCGGGGGACAGTTAATCTTGATCCAAAATAAATGTTTTTTGCATTAAAGTCTCCTCCAATTTTATACGTGTCACCTAGCGTCTTTAAGAATTCATTAAACTGCGCTTTAGTAATAATGTGTCTTGGAGGACAATAAATCGCTGAGATGGTAATATTACCTTTTTCCTTTCTGTCTATGACTACAGTTGTGGCTTGTAGGTAATTATGTTCATATTTTCCTAGTACATGATGTTTGATACTTTTTTTTATTATAACTCCTGTGCCACCGTGTGCAGTGCCATCAGGGTGGTTAGTGAAATATGAGTCATATCCCAGGAAATTAGCAAATCTAGAGCTTATTAAGTGTGTCTCTGAAATTAATAATATATCTACAATGGATTGCGTAATATACATTTGAATTTCATTTACATGGTTTAGAATACCATTGGCATTCCATGTAACAATTTTTAAATTTTTCATTTCTGATTAGTTGCTACTGTCATGATGGTTTGGATTACACCATTTAGTAATTGAGATTGCTGATGTGTTATGTCTTTAAGTAGATCTTTTATTTCTGTCATGAATGTTTGCAACATATTTGTAATTTGTAAATTAGTATCAAAATCAGATGAGTTTTGAGTGTTCTGCAGTCTTGTTATTTGTGAATATGTTGGTTTTTGCGGTGCTTGGTCTGTGTGCATCCTTTGATTCTGATTGCCTAAATTAGGCCAATATCCAGGGAATATTTGATGATTTAGATTTGAAATATTATTGACTGTTTTTGCTGACTTCTTAAAACGTACTTGCTGAAGTTTCCTGTAGATTAGGCACCCTTTATAATTGGAGGGGTGGTTTCCTTGGAAGTTGGCGCATACTGGTGGTTCATCGCGTTTCTTTTTACAGTGAACAGTATCATGACATCCACCGCATTTATCACATATATATGCTCTTCCGCAATAAGTCTTGGTGTGACCGTATTGCTGACAACGAAAACACTGCGGAATTATATTTTTCTTTCTTGGCGCTTCCACTTTAATTTTCATTTGGAGTAATGTTTGTAATTTATATATATCACTATTATTATCCTGCGGTTCTAGGTCCACAAAAAATAAAGAAAGGGGTAATTTACTCGCTCTATGTCTAACATTACTTATATGTCGCACTTTATGGCCTAGCTCTTCAATAGCCATTTTAATTTCGTTGGTGTCAATGGAATGGTGTAGGTGACGAATTACTACACGAAAGCTTCTTTCAGATTTCATCTGATAAGTGTGATGTTCTATTCCTTCTTCTCGGAAGTATCTAACTAGTAAACGGTAATTGTCGGAATTGTTTGTTTTAATTTGCACTCAATTATCTGCGAGTAACTTACAGGTGTAAGAGTTAGGAGGCACAATATTGTTGGCTTCGGTTCAGTTGCATTATCAGTATCTGTCATTTGAACATGTTGATTATCAGTATCATTATCTACCGTGAGAAGTGCAAATCGATTAGCACTTCTATATTGATTATCAGTAGTATTCTCAGAAGAACTACTTGTTGTGTTTTGTTTTTTTCTTTTTCTTTTATTTTTAACTATGTGCCACGGATGTTTATTTGGCTGAGTATTTAGTGTATTATTTACAACTACAACGTCCATAGACGGAGGTGATAAGATTGGTGTATAAGTGTGTATATGATTATCTATACTCGATTTTGCTTGAATAGATAAAGATGTGTTATTACCGCAACCGTTATTAGTAATATCGTCATCACTTACAATATTGTTATTGTTAGATAGATAATTAAGATCGTTATCACCTGAGTTGTTTGTAATGCCGTTATGAGATGACTGCAGCAGCGGGAATTTATCATCTGCATTTACGGAGTTTTCTTCTTTGTCCCACCGACGGCTGAGTTTCGGTGAACGAAGCATAAAAACAACACTTAACTTAACTAACTTAATATATTTCACGAGAGTGAGATAAATACGAGAAAGCACAAAACCTCAACGCGAGAAATAACAACCAGTTCAACCATCTAAAAAATGATAAAAATCGCCTTCTACGTGACTATTATTTCTTACCTCTCCTTTCCATATTAACGAGCTCCAACTTGCCTTACATAAGGCGTCTAAATCCTCACCTGAAATCGATGGAATTCCTTACCTTGTTCTCCAGAATCTTTTTGACAGTGCTCTTCAGTTCCTGAATTCGTTGTTTAATTCCTTTGCTGATACATGCAGTACTCCATCCTCTTGGAACACATTTATTGTCATCCCCATTCCCAAAAAGAACTCTTCTTTTCGACCTATCTCACTTGCCTCCTGCCTTAGAAAGCTCTTTGAAAGTATTCTTAATAGGCGTCTCGTTTGGTGGTTGGAAAACTTGAATATCTTTCCTAGTAATATGTTTGGTTTTCGTCCGGGTCTCGGTCCAGCTGATTGTATAAGTTTTTTTTGTATCCGATATATATAAATCCTTTATTTACAAAAAATACACCTTGGCAGCCTATATTTTCGACAATGTTTATCTTCCCTGCCTTAAAGAAAAAATGTTATCCATTAGTATTCCTCCTACTTTCGTTGATCTTGTTCTTAACCTTATACTGAATCGGTCTATCCGTTTGTCTTCTGCAACAGATTCTCCTTCAAGAAAGGTTTTTCGTGGTCTTCCGTAGGGCTCTTGTCTCAGTTCCACTTTGTTTAATATCTATATGCTCAATGTTGCCACTCTCCCTATTTCTTCCTCTTCCCTGTTCTATGCAGACGATATTCTCCTTTACTCCTCAGCTATGGATATTACAACCGCCAATGAGGTACTTAACAGATCACTGATCGTCTTGGAACTTTCTCTTTCTTCTATTTATCTATCTGTCTCTTCGTCTAAATCCTCCTGCGTTGTATTCTCTCTCCGTCCTTACAATTTAGCCACTGTCAATGATTCTTTGAATATTCTTCCTATTTCCCTAGTCAACTGTTTATGCTATCTTGGAATGAATAGTTGCTCGTTCTTCTTTGAGCACATTAATTTCCTTAATATTTCTTGCCACAAACGACTCAACCTGTTCAAGGCCCTGTCACATACGAGATGGGGCGGTGATCCTCAAATCCTAATCCTGCTGTACAAATCAATCATATTATCTAAACTAGATTACTGTTCTTTCATATATGGCAATGCCTCAAAATCTCTCCTCTCCAAACTGGATTTAACACAAAATTTGGTTCTTCGTTTTTGCTTAAGGGCTTTTAATTCCACCTCTATTCCAAATATTCTTGCTGAATCGAACGTAAAACCGTTGTTCATCCGACGATTACATTTAGGATACAGTTTCCTTGTAAAAAGACTTTCCATCTCATTTTCTAAGATTCGTCTCTCATACCTCTCTATTTTTCATAAATGGCGCTTCTCTCCTAATAAATCTCCTATCTTAGCCCTTGTTTCTCATCGTTTAGACAGATTCACCTTCTATACTATTTCCTATAGTAAACTTCCTTATTTTATTTTTAACTTCTTCGTGTTTTTTCACCCTCCAAAACTCTCTCCTCTCCCTTCATCATCTAAAACCTCTGGCTCCGCACAATCAAGAATTTAATTTTCTTATTAATTCCTCATTTCCTCTTCATTCCTTAATATTTACTGACGGTTCCAAGAGTTTAGGAGGAGTAGTTGCTTCCTTTTTCTCTCCAGCCAATAATTTGGCTCAATCCTTCAGGCTCCCGGCTTTTTGCTCCATCTTCTCCGCAGAACTTTATGTCATTCTTCGAGCTGTTATATTTATTTCTTCAACTCGTTCCTCTGATAGATACTTAATTATTTCGGACTCCAAAAGTGCTCTTCAGGCTATATCCTCTCCCTTTCCCTCATATTCCCTCGATTTTATTGTTTTCCGTATACGTTCTCTCATCTGTAGTCTTTCTCTTTCCCATTCCATTTCCATCGACCTGCTTTGGGTTCCAAGTTATGCGGGTATTGATGGTAACGAGACGGTGGATTCCTTAGCAAGCTTAGCGTTACACTCTTCACATTTTGTTAAAAAGATTCCTGGTCACAACATACTTCCCCTCTCCAAAAGAATGCATGTCAGACTTTAGTCGGATGTGTATCCTCACTCCTTTTCCAATCCTAACTCATTTTACCTTTCTATTCAGCCTAAACCCCATTCTTGTTCTTGGTTCTATCATTTTCCTACTCTTAAACGTTTTTTCATCATTGCTATCTGCCGTCTGCGGTTCAATCATACTTTGCTCCCATCCTCACGGCATCGTTTTGCTCTTTTCCCATCCCATTATTGTCCTTTGCACTCTACCGACTGTTCCTTCGTTTGTGATCCTGACCACGTGCTGTTTGAATGTTCCAGTCTTTCCTCCGAACGTAACATCCTGTACGTTCAGCTGTCAAGGCTAAATTTTCCTACTCCATATAGTGCTTCCTATATCTTAGCTTTGCCGTCATCCAATGTGGATCATATTCTTGTCTTTTTTCTGTCATCGATTTCTGACCGGATTAAAATTTAATCTCTAATCTAGTCCAATTGTCCTGGGTAGCTGCACTTAGTCGGCCAAGCCCAAAAAAAACAAAAAAAAAAAACAAACTATTAGCAATTAATTTAATTTAATATTTGTAATAATTTCTGTCGTGGCTGGGATCAAACTCAAGACTTCTGAACAGAAGCCGAGTGCTTTAGCAACATGCCCTACAGCTCATCTATAATATATCTCTTTCTTGTAATTTTTCCTTTTTCACGCCCAGCTTCATTTTTAGTGTTGCTACTAGCAAATTGCGATCGGATGGTACATCTGCTCCAGGCTGTGTAATTGCTTTTTTGATTGAACTTCTGAAGATAAGATTTATTAAAATATAGTCAATTTGGTTTCTAACTATTTGTTTAATTTTATTCATAGGAGATCGTCATGTGTTTAGCCTACGTGAGTGTAACTGGAAAAGTGTGTTTGTCACAACGCATTTCATTTCTTCGCAAAACTGAATTCATCTCTGCTCCCTTTTTCATTGCGTTCGCCTAATCCAAATTTGCTCGTTACATCTTTACTATTTTCGCATTGAAGTCTCTTATTATTATACTAACTTTATGCGTTTTAGTATATGACAATGCTATCTTTAGGTTATTTTAAAATAATTCGATTTCATTTTCATCCCTATCCGCACTAGATGCGTAGATTCGAATTGTACTCACTTTTATCGGGTTGCCTAGCAATTGTACTATTATAATTCTATCAGTTACATCAATTACATGCTTCTCCATTCTCTTCGTCATAAATGTTCCTATTTCATTCTCATGTTTTGGTTTGTTATATCTTGAGTAGACGGCTTCATCTGTGTAACATTTTCCATGTCCAGGCCATTTAGTTTCGCTTATACCCAATATGTCTATATTTAATCGCTTCATTTCCACAGTCATGTTTTTTAATTTGTCAACTTCGTATAGGTTTTGAAAATTCCATGTGCCAATTTTAAACTCTTTCTTTTCTGGGTTTTTCGTTTTTGTTGTTAACTTACCGTTCAGTCGCTCATAAACCACGCCTGTCTCGGGACCCATCATTATGCGGCCAGTCACCTACTTCACATTACAAGCCTGAGAACCTCATAACGCTGGGTTGCCTTTCGTTTTTTTTTAACATTTCTTTTTTAATTGAAGATGAGATAATTCTGAAAGCGTTTCTAACCATATAACTATTATTAAATTCATTTAAAATGTTTGTTATTTGGGATGTATGATGCACTACATTTGGTCTGATAGTCAACACAAAAATAATTCATTCACCAGCATTATACCATAAATATTGTAAGAATTTATCTTTTAAGTTTTGTAACTGTAAAATTGCGGTTTATTGGTATACTTTATTATATTTTCTATCAGATCACACCAGTCATTCTTAAAGACATATTTATTCAAATAAACATAAGAAGAGTAGCAATATTCGGTTAATAAGTGATCAGCATTGGCTAGTTACAGGTATAAGAAAAAGAATACACACATGCAGAAAGGTTTTTGGTATAGGTCAGAAAAGTATTAAAGTTGGTTAGCTATGCAGTAGAGTAAATCCTAAAAGCCCATACAAGCCTGAATGAACATCTGGTACAGCTTAGCAAATTATCACATTGGTTAATTAACAACAAATGAATTGCTAAAAGCACGTGTAAACGTGTGAGCGCATCAGACAACTTAGTATAGACTAAAAAATTATTAAAATTCGTTAGTTAAAGTTTCCCTAATCCCAGTTGTGGTCAAACACTGTTATTGACCGAGGGTGGTCACGCAAGCATGACCGTAGAGAAAGCTTGCGTGGGGCAAAGTATAGGGTGTTTCAGAATAACCGGACGATTCTAAAATTTAATAACTCGCAAACTAATTGCTGAAATGAGTTGAAATTTTTACACAAAGTACAAAATAGTATCAATTTTATTTGTGAAAGACGACATCTGACAAATGTTGACCATTAGCGGCGACACAACTCGACAATCTTTTTACCCAATTTTTGTATACTTTTCGTAAGACAGCTGGAGTAATTCGCGAAATTTCATCTCGGATTCGTTGTTTCAACTGATCCAAATCTCGAGGACGATCCGTATAGACACGAGCTTTAAGATAGCCCCAAAGGAAAAAATCTGGAACCGTTAAATCTGGCGAGCGCGGCGGCCGCTCGATCTCTGCACGTTTGGAAATTAGGCGGTTACCAAAAGCGTTGCGCAGAATATTCATCGTCTCGTTGGCAGTATGGCAGGTAGCCCCGTCCTGTTGAAACCACGTTGAACGGAGACGTCTACGACGGCGGAGAAAGGGGATTAGGAACTCGTTCAACATTTCTGTATAACGTGCAGTGTGCACATTTCCATCGAAAAAAAACGGGCCAACGATTCCCCATGATGCCACGCCAGCCCAAACTGTAACGCGTTTGTCGTGTAGTGGTTTTTCTTCACTAATGCAAGGATTATCACGTGTTGGAGCCCAGTAACGATAATTTACTTGTTCACAGCTCCATTTAAATGAAAGTGAGCTTCGTCTGTCATTAAAATTTTGTTCGGATCGATTTCTTCGTTATCAATTTTATCGAGCATAATTTCAGAGAATGCTTTTCTTTTTGCATGATCCCCTGGCTCTAACTTCTGGGTAACCGCTAATTTGTATGGATGATAATTTAAATCATGCTTTATTATCCGTTGAGTGGTAGACAGCTTCAGGTTCAATCCTTGGGTGCGTTTTCGAAGAGAACGACGAGGACTTATCTGCAAACTGCTGCGCACACACTCCACGTTTTCCGGCGTTCTCTTGGTCTTTGGTCGGCCAATTTTTTTTCGATTTGATGCACTTGCTGTCTCACGGAAGTTTTTTACTCACGTTAATATTGTTCCTCGTGCAGGAATCGGATAACGGGGCTCTATGTTGAAATGTTTTCGAAAATCGCGTTGCACGAGTATAACCGATTCATTGTTGCGAAAATAACTCTCGACCGCGAACGCGCGTTGTTCTTTCGTCCAGTACGTCATGATGCAAACTAACCATATGAGGGTAAAATTGATATTATTAGCTACGTATAGGTGTCGCTACCGTCGCAGTATCTCATTTTGTTTGCGAGTTATTAAATTTTAGAATCGTCAGCTTATTCTGTGCGATGGTTGATGAGGTGTGCAGTTATAGCTTTGCATACCTCAAGTATCCACATTTGTGCATAGGAAGGGTATGTAATTTATTTAGGAATGATTTGTGTTTTAAACAGTTTAAATTCAATTTCCTCCTCAAATGCAGAACTGTAACATTGAGATTGTAGTTCACACACTTTTTAGTATCCTAAAAGTTTCATTACATGATGATAATTCTTTGTACTACCATAACATTGAGGCAGCGCTAGCGCTCCTACCTACCTTAGTATTCCAAAGTACTACTCACATTATCGAGATGGTATCTTGTACCACCACACATAACAATAATGTGACACTAGTGCGTCCTACATTCCTTGGAGGTAGAAATTAGAATTATGCACCAGAATATCTGATCATTACAAATTTCAACAAAAACGAGATTCATCGAGTTTGATAAAATAATGGGCATTTTGAGATAAATTGTTATGTTTCGTGCAGCAATGTAAACCGTATTATTTTAGACAAAAAAATCGAGAAGAACGCTCTTTGTTTTCTTAGTATAACATGGGGCAGTGCCTTTCAAAGTGTGGGTCGCGACCTTGGGGGGGGGGGGTTACGAATGAAACATGAGAGGGTCGCCGATTACAAATAAATTGAAAAAAAAACACGAATTAAATTGAATGATTTATTAAAAAGTAAAAATAACACATAAAATCAAGTATGAAATGTTTTTAATTACTTATCATTAATTATTAGTGGCATGGGTGTGCCTATTTTTCTTTTACTAAACTGTTAAAACGTGGTTGTATTTTTGATACGCAAACGATTAAGTCCTTTTCTAATTCCATTCTATTTCAATATTTATTTTTTAAATGTTCCATTGATGAGAACGCTAATTCACACATGCAGGATGCTGCAAATGGTACTATTAAACTCGAGAGTTTCCCTAGCAAGTTCTGGATATTCTTCTTTTCGTCTCATCCAGAATTCGTCAATCTTCCGTGATTCCATTTTAAGCATCTTATCAGACACAAGATCTATGAGTTTTTCTTTCATCGTTATAGTAAGTTTAGCTAGTTCTAATGGGTTTTCCATAAACGGATTAAAGATCCATCTTTGTCCATCATCATCTTCAGTTTCTGGAAAGTAACTTAATAGTTGGTCCTTCAAATTTTGCAATCCTACAATTATATTGAAAATTTCAACGTTAATTTTCACTGATTGATCACTTCAATAATCTGCTTAACACCAGCAAATGACTCAAACACATTTATCCATAAACGAATTTTTTTAACAAATCCACTGATTTTATCCTTTGCTGTTAGAACATTTTCTTCTCTTCCTTGAAGATTCTTGTTTAAAATGTTCAGATAGTCAAATATATCGGCAAGATATGCCAATTTTAATAGCCAAACAGGATCAGAAAAAAAAGATTCACATATTCAGATTGAGCATCTTGTAAGTACATCAACAATTCTGCTTTCAGTTCCAGAACTCGTGCCAATACCTTTCCTTTTGAAAGCCACCTGACACCTCTGTATGACAAAGAAGATTTTCGTGAAGCTAACCCATGTCTTCACAAATTTTTCAAAACACCAACTTTATAAAGCTTTACCTTTAATAGAGTTCACAATTTTGATCACTTCTGTAAGCACTTCATTCGAATTAGAACGTAAAAACCTTTGCTGCCAGAACTTCGCGATGGAGAAAACAGTGCATCCAATCTACATTTGGCATTAACGATTTCAATTTCACAATAAGTCCTCTTTTATGTCCAATCATAGCACCATCGCTGTATATACTGATACATTTTTTCCAATCAATGTTTAAGTCACTTGTGCTTCCTAAAAACATCTCGTACAAACATTGTTCGGTAGCGTTTGTGGGAAGTACTTTGCAAAAGAGAATCTCTTCCATGACGCATCCATCTGCTTCAAAACGAATAAAAGCCACGAATTGCGCACAGCCTGAAATATCCGTCGATTCATCAAACTGCAATGCAATATGTTCAATGTTATTGATTTTTTCTACCAACTGGTAGCAAATATCGTCTGCCATATCAATCATTCTGCGTTGAATAGTATTATCAGAAAGTCGTATGCTTAAAAGCTTGATTGCTTCTTTTTCGCCAAACATAACCTCAGCTACGTCTAACGCCGCTGGTTAAATAAGATTTTCGGCAATTGAGTGAGCCTTTCTTGATTTTTCCACGCGAAATGCTATTCGATAGCTTGCCAGTAACGACTTTTCATTAACAGTGGAAATCTTAAAATTGGAAAATATTGAAATTTGATACGCAGAAATTTATAAAATTGTATTTATTATTAACTTTCATTTTTTATTAATGCAGATATAATAATTAAATTATCGAATATTTTTCAGCGGGGCAATTGCCCCGTTGCCACAATCCAAGAGCCGCCACTTGACATAACCCCCTCCCTTGGTACATGCGCAGTCGGATAAATATGAATTTTACGAAGAACGTCGTTCAACTTAAAATCTAATTTTTCAAGTGAAACTTTTTTTTTTTTTTTTTTTTAATTGGGCTACTTCTTTTGGCACGCCTGAGTACAACGAAATGTTGGCGATAAACTAGTTTTACATGCGAGATATTTTTATTTTACCTGAAAGATATTTTTATAAACGAGATTTTTATACATGAACACACAAACAAACACACTGTGCCCGTTTCATTCATTATGTGTGCTGTGATCGTGTTTATGAACTTACTAAATACACACAGAGACATATCGCTTCAGAAAATGTTTATGGTGTGTAATATAATTGTTCCGATATTCTCCAAATTTGTAAATCGAAAGTTTGAAGTTTCACCATTCTCTCTTCCCTTAAGGTGCTTATTAATTTAAGCATATTTGTGCGCATAAAATAAGTTTCTAGAAAATTTTCACAAATGTTACAAAAACTATTCGTGCGCGCGAATATGCACCTTTAAGCACATCATTTTTTTTATCCACAAAATCACGTAAAAACAGCTTATTTTATCATAAAAGCATAAAATTAAAAATAAATTAAATCAATAAATACCTGGGTCACAGTTGTTTTCTGTTAACTGAAAGCTTTCAGCTTTCTTTCAAAAAAATCCAATGGTTTATTTTTTTCATTCGGATGTTTAGATGCGAGTTGGCGAAGCAATTTTGATGGTTTCATACTCTCACGTGACAACACGTTGACACAAATAACACATTGTGGTTTGTTATTTATCACTGTAAATTCAAATTCCAAATATTTGTCGTCATATAGTGTTTTTTTTTGGTTTCGGGTCACTTGTACTTTTGCACGGATTTTTTTAGAAACTTATCCATGTTCAGAAATTTTACGATTTATAAAGTTACAAACTGGATATATGACTAGCGAAAAGAATGAAAAACTGGCAAAACAATGAAGTTGCCAGAACTGAAAACTAGTTTAATGCAATAAAAATTCTAATTGAAAGAATATACAAAATCAAAATTAAAATTAATAAATTTACAATACTATTAACAGAAATCAACAGAAATAATGCAAACAACCAATACTTCTCACAGAGTTGGTAAACAACTAGCCAACATTGTGGAAGGTGGAACATTTTATATCAAAAACAAGGAAAAATGTGCCTAATTTACAAAAACAAGGAAAAATGTGCCTAATTTACAAAAACAAGGAAAAATGTGCCTAATTTACAAAAACAAGGAAAAAATGCCTAACCATTTGCGTCAACTTTATACCTGGCGTTGATAATAGGGTGAATGTGGCGTGATGTTTTTCTCCCTTGTTGTGATGTTATTGACTGATAAAAGCCAAAGTTACGGATTAAAAGTGAACATCTCCAAAACAAAAGTGATTGTTTTTTCAAAAATCAAAAACCAAATCAGATGCAAAATCAAGATAAAGGGAGAAACGATTGAATAAGTTCAGTGCATTAAATACCTAGGAAGTATACTAGAGGAAAACTGTACATCAACTCCGGAAATACGCAGCAGGATTGAGCAAGCTAGAAGAGCTCTCACCAAAATGAAAAGCTTATTCACCCATCAAGACCTGAGGCTCGAACTTCGAATCAGACTGCTAAGGTGTTACATCTTCTCTATTTTGCTTTATGGTTGCGAGAGCTGGACCCTGAATACACCATTGGAAAAAAAGTTTACCGCATTTGAAATGTACTGTTATCGGCGTATTCTGAAAATATCATGGGTGAAAAAAATTACTAATATCGAGGTACTTCAAAGAACGGGAAAGACCCTTGAATTAATGCTTACCATCAAGAAACGGAAGCTACAGTACCTCGGACACATCATACGAGGCCCCAAATACGAAATTCTGAAGGTCATTTTGGAAGGAAAGATAAATGGGAAGAAATCGAGAGGAAGACGACAAAATTCATGGATGGACAATCTTATCAACTGGTTCGACTGTCCTTCTATACAACTCCTCCGATCGGCCATTGTAAAAGAAAATTTTCAATCGTGGATCGCCAACCTTCAATTTGGAGACGGCGGATAAAGAAGAAGAAGATCATTTCTGAATCTGTTTTTGGAATTTTTATTAATACTGTCAGTTTTTGGAACTGAAAACTATATTCTTCTTTGATGCAATTATTTTTGTGTTTGTAAATCTCCATTGGTTCTCTGATAGTCGTTTGGAGGTCTTACTTTCTGCACTTGGAATATTTGCATTTTCCTAATCGAATAATTTCTTGCAATTTTCTATATTTAATATCCAGTTTGTTGTGGGTATGCTGGTGAACAGTAATATCACATGAAAACAAACCCATTGTCAGTTGTTCAATTGCAGTGATATGAGTTCTTGACGAAAGATGTTGTACCACCTACAAATGGTGCGAGTTTTTTGGCTAACCATTTGGACAGCTCATAAGTACTGGCAAAGAAGGGAATACTCCTGTATTTTTTGACAGGCCATAAAAGTTCGGTATTTTTGGATCGCTTTGTAGCAATGATTTTTTTTATTAAATCCGTTTCGGTTCATAATAACAAAATTAATAACCGAGTAACCGAAAGACAAAATATAATAATTAATAACGCCAGGTTCGAAATAAAAAACTTACTCAATTAAGAAATTTGAATACATAACCAAGTTAATTCGGCAAGTTTTTCATTTTGAACCTTGTATTATTAATTATTATACTTTTTTCTTTCGGTTACCCGGCTATTATTAACGATTTATTTGGTTGAACATCCAAATTTGTTTCATTTAATAATTCCTTGACTTTCTTGTATTTTAAAGTTGGCTCAGTTTTTTGTGTTATCGACAAGACATATAACGGCCATCTATTGGTAACCAATAAGACCTTTGACAAAGGAAAAACATATTTAGCTGTTACATAAAAAAAAATTTGTTGTAAAATGTTTGTGATGTGGAGGCCGCAAGGTTTATTTGGATCATAGGGGGTCGTGGCATGAAAAAGTTTGAAAAACACTGACAAAGGGTAAGAGATGCATTTATGTTTAATTGAATATTGGAACTTTTCAATTACATGTGTGTCACGCAGAATGGGAAATTTAAAGTCATATTACTCCACGGATCGTGAATATTAAACAAAAGACAGCTCTGTGCACGCGTTAGGTAGATTAACTAGATGTATTTCTATAGCATTTAAGAGTTGCAGGGTTTACACACAGAATAAATATGCCCAGACAGTGGATAATGTTATCTAATATTGTCATCATTGTGTCTTTTTTTCAGTAGAGGAAGTTGAATTTTTCGCTCACATGCACAATATGAACGATATTTTTTGTATATAAATAATGTTATCTTTTTTTTTTTTTTTTTTTAAATATTATTTGGGTTCGCCAGCAAGAACATTAGCCCAACAAATGGGAGTAAAAAAAAAAATCAGATTTTTATGCGACGTGAAATATTCAACAAGAATGTGTCAAGCGCCTGGGCGACAGAAGGAGAAGGAAGGGAAAGAATAAATGCAGCGCAACAGGGAGTAGGAACATTGCTTGATAAGAGAGAGGAGTACAAGGAACATTGTTCAGATGAAAGTCATGAGCATTCGAACATTATGTGATCACGATCACATACAAAGTGGTTGTTAGGAGAATGTAAAGGACAATATGAAGATGGCGCGAGAGAGAATCGGAAAAGCGACGAAGGAAGCAAGCTGTGCCCAAAGCGAAGGCGGAATATCGCCGAGATGCTGGAGCGACGCATAAAAGGGAAGTCAAGATACCAGGAGCATCCAAGTATGAATAATCTTTAACAGGACTATCATCAAACGAAATTAATATTCTATGGTTGCATACTTTATCGCAGTCGATTCACTGGAATAATTACAGCGAGTCGAATTGAGCAGAAGAATTGAAAAGTTATCGGCATTGTTTTAAAATGTTTTGGTAGTTGTGTTGTAGTAGTACCCTGCAAGAAGTAATTTTACGGGAGCTGTACCGCTTTTATAATCGGTTAACGAGTTTAGTGAAGGAAAGGCAAGCGGCTTTCAAGGCTGCTGAATACCAAGATATTTGTGAAGTCCCCAGGGATGTCTTTTTTTGTGACGAAATAAAAGTACTAGTGTCAGTTGGGCGAGAAGTATTTTTGTACATTCACATCGGAATAGATTACGATGGTAGAATTTTCTTGACGGTTAAATTTAATTTCAGTATGAACATACCTGAAAGTAGTTTTCTTTTACAGTGAAATTATGTTACAAATAAATATTTTTGATTCTTAATTTTTGTTTCTTCTTAAAATAGTATTCAAGAAATATGGATGTTAAAAAGAACAAAAAAAAAAAACATTTTTATTACCGGGAAAAAAATTCCTTCTCGTTAATGAATTATCGAATAGATGTGAAATTCGACTGAAACTTTCAGGTGTTGGTAACGAGTTTATAAGCGTGAGAAATAAGCATGGGAATACACCGTTACCAGGCTTAATCACTGCTCAACCATCACGACTAATTTTCACTTTTAAATGTGGCTGTAGTACTATATATTGTTAAACACCGCATACGTCTATATTCAGTCGTGGTATCGTACTAATGTACATGCCGCTTAACTATAAAGTACAGTAAACAGCAACTATAGCGAATTAGCTAACTGATACGAGAATTTCACATATTACAAAATGGTAAGAAGAATATTATAAGCAACAGTAAACAAAAAACATATTTCACGAATTGAAAATAAAAACATTAGTCAGATAGCGATTTTAGACTAGTTCTGTGGATGAGCAGAACGCAATGCATTACGTTATTTATTAAACCAGCTAAAAAATAATTTAAAAAAATGTACCTAATAATAATTATTTTAAAAAGTCAGATTTAAAATGTTAATTCGCCCAAACTTTTAGTTAGTGAATTAAGGGTGCGTAATAAATATTAAATGCAAGTGTTTTGGCGGTAAGCAGAGGATTAAATAAATTATTTTAACTTACTATTTGATCATTTGAAAAATTAAGGTTTGCAACGGAGAGATATTTCTTACGAAAGCGGTATTTCGCTCCGTTTCGAAATTTGTTTTCTTCACTCGTCTTTTTTGTATTTTGCCGCTCGTTTGTTTCATCGGAAAAACAAAATGATAAATCGCCTCCGACTTTGCGTTAGATTTCCGGTCGAAATAAGCCAATTAATAAATTTTCATCCGGTACCGAAATCTGATTTTGGTAGGAAAAACTTGTAAAACGTTAATTAAAATTAATAGCTACAATCGCTCTGCAGACTAATGAAATTAATGCGAACAAGGAGGTAACTGGCCTGAAAAAGGATTTTTCGAACGAAATAAACAGAACAATGTGGTGCTTCGTTCTTATTACAGTAGACAAAGTAGGATTTTCATTATTGTCCAAACAAGTGAGCATTGCTCATACTTGACACTGCCAACCGGGCACATTAATGAAGCGAAAACGTCGACAAAGAATACCCGGTGCAGTATGCTAGTTGTGATGTTAAATTGGATGTTTATTAGAAAAGTGTCGCGATATTTTATGAAAGAGATAATTGCTCCATCTCTAACTGGGCCTTAAGTAAAATTGTCTCTTATAAATTACTTCCGGCCGCTGTTGCAGTTTTCATTAAGAATATTTGCAAATAAATTCTAAGGCTAGGTAAATTTAATCAAATTTTGTTCGGCAAAGAACACACCGCATGGCGAATGCAGTGGATGTACTGAAACATTTTCACGACCAAAATTTTTTTTATAACATTTACGAGACGTTAAATTTTCATATACTTCAGATTTCTCAGAACACTCAGTAAAAACGTAAACAGTGGTACTTTTAATTAATGAATCAATTTAAATAGGGTGGACATTAATGGTACTACAATAACAAGTAATTTGAAAAGTATTTATATATATATATATATATATATATATATATATATATATATATATATATATATATATATATATATATGTATAAAATAATATGGGGCCTAGTTTTACCAATAAATTTTTCTGAATCAATATACCCTTACATTTTAGTTTCGATATATATAAAATTTAGCTCTTAGGGCTTCGTAAAGGGACAAGTCCGTTGACGCCCTATCTTTTTTATTTTAAATTACTTTTAGAAGAATCGTTTTCAATTAATTACGTCATTCTTAGCCGTCTTGTGTAAAAAAATCGGAAATTCAGCTAGTCCACTTGGCTGGGCTGTTGTGTATCTCATATATGTGACGAACATTATAATGGGACATTTTTTGTAGTGTACCCTGGGCTAAAAATGCCAGTCATTAATATATATATATATATATATATATATATATATATATATATATATATATATATATATATATATATCATCATAGAGTCGTGTCGCTCAATTTTGAGTGTCGTGACTGCCTATTTGTACATTCTAGTTGTACAGAATAGGCAGCGCTCATGGAAATTGCTATACGCAACGCGAGTGTACGCACGCAAGACCACACCCGGAACTGATTAGTAATCGTTTGATTTATCGATATACAAGTGCAATCCCGCGTGTATCTGCTGTGTGTACTAAACTAGCGCGTATATGATGGTGTACGTGATGGTTTGCCATTGCCTTCCACGTGATTATTAGCGAGTATTTAATTTAATTCTTTGTAATAAGTTCTGTCGTCGCCCGGGATTGAACCCGTGATCTCCGTAACGTCAAGCGCTCTAGCAACTAGGCTATCGCGTATATATAAAAAGTTACTTTTATCGATTTTATAGTGGCCATGTACCGTGTGCAACTGACAAAGTTATTAGAGTACAAAGTCGCACATTATTTATATTAAATAGCAGGTTTTTAGTTTAATTTAAGAAATTTTATTATGCTTTTGGTGTTCTGTGAGTTGTTTGCCAATACATCAGTCAATTTGGTGAATTGAGTAAAATGCTCGTCCATCAATCCCGGATACGCACACATCGATTGTCCTTGCGTTAATATTAATTTAGTAAATTTAAAATGTAGAAATTAGTAAGTTTATATATTAACATTACAGAATTTTATTTTTGATTTTTAAAATTTTTGTGATATATTTTTTAATTATATCATGTTGTGTTTTGTAATTATGTCATTTTGTGAAATTTATTTCCTTATTTTATATTTTTATCTGATGAAATTGTTTTGCTGTTTTCAAAGATAAGTGTTGGTGTGTATACTGCTTCATAACATTCACAACATGTATTATTTTCGATTAGCAGAAATTTATTAAACTAGTCGATAAAGTTTCTAGGACTTGTAAGAAATTTGGAATAAAAAAATTTGCTTCTGGTTTTTTATTATGTTGTACCAATGTCTGGTGTAAAAGAAGAGGTTCTAATGCTGGTAATTATTGCTATCATATAGGTTTTGCCATTCAGTTATTGTTTTTTTTTTGATTTTAAGTATTTTAACTTTTAATAAATCTCGTTTAATAAGTTTTTATTTTAATTTTTAATTTTTTTAATATTACTGGTCTGTTGTAATTGTAATGTAATCAGGCAATGATGAATACCGAAGTGAAAGAAATGGTTTCGTAATCTGAAATAATAGCCAACACAATTTTTCTTTGTAGCAAAATTAATTTTTTAACAGCTAATTTATTCATTTTTTCTCGATATTCTCGAGGACTATAGAGTCAATAATTTACCTAAATAAAGTGTTGTGCAGAATTTTTCTACTTTTAAAGTTATAACCGAAAGAATTTTTATAGAGCGGTATTGTTTTATAATTAGTACAGTTTAATTTTAATTGTTATGCTTAATCTGTTTACTGAATTTTAAAAGGCTCCTCAATTTTTGCGTACCGAAATATTTTGTTTCTTTTTTAATAGTTAGTGAATTCGTCTTAATTTAACGGCGTTTCTTATTTTTTCCTTACATTCAAGTTTATTTCTTTATTCCTAGACGTTAATGGGGATATTCTTATTTTATTTATGTTCAAGTTTTGACTAATTTTGCTTAAGGCTTATTTAAAATTTGTAGCTTTATAATATCTGTACTTTGGTTATTCTTGCACGTAAATAGTAAATCATTTGCGTAACTTATATCGGAAGAATTACTTGATTCGGTTAATTTTATGTATAGAGGATAAAAGAGTAGGAAATAAAGCAAAACCTTGATTCACACCGTTTAGACAGATTGAATAAGTTTATTATTATCATTATTAAAGTAACAGTCATAGTTTTGTTTCCGAAAAAAAACTTTTAATTGCCTTTTAATAACGACATGTTTATTTAATTATCGTCAAGTATTTTCAGCAAATCTGGACTATTCCATTTTATGGAAAAGGCACAGTTGAAAACCAAAAACAAATTACGATTATATGTTCATATATATTTTACCTACAAATCTCAATTTCATTGATTATTTTTTTAAGTACTAATGCAGTTCATTTATCATTTCTGTAACCAAACTGATTTTCATGTAATACCGATTTTTCTTGTATTTCTCGAAACTGTAAATAGTCTTTAGCGATTTTTCATGAACTTTACCCATCGTACGATGTTTATTGGTCGACACACGTTGATATTTAATGGATACCTCATCTGGCTTATTTAACGCTTCGATTTTACCCATTTCCCCGCCGGAACGGAAGATGATAACCTTAAGATATCTTTCAAAAATACATGTTAGCGACGTAGGATTATTTCTGTGTAAAATCTTAATTATATTATTGGAAATTTCATTGTACTAATTTTTTCCCACTTGTTGTTAAAGGTTTCGATTGTATTAGTAACAGGATAATTATTTAGCTTGATGTAACTTGTGTTTGTGCGCATAGCTGAAGAATACCATTAGCTGTTTGGAAACAGATACGTAAAAATTGTTTTATATTTTTTTGTTTCCTTTGTAATTAATAATTCGTTTTCATTGATGGAAAATCGAATTTTTTATTTTCATCCATTACCATCTTATACGGACGGTGTTCCCCATAATTCTGCCAACAGATTTCTAGCATGCTTCATTTTTACTTTTCAGAATTTCTTTCTTATATAGTACTTTTAAAATTTAAAACATTTGTAATTGGCATGGTTTTATTCGGTTCTTTTGTAATTTTATATTTGTTTTTCATCATTTTCGTTAGGGATTTAATGACCTTTTTGTAATTGTTTAATTTATAGTTCCAACCAGAAGGGATTATTGTTAATTTCCGTAAGGATAATATTTTTTTTTCTCCCTTATGGTTCGTATATCAATAATAAATTTAGGATTTGTTTTATTAAAAGCTTACGGTTTTAAACCGTTTTTAGATTTTTTGGGGAGAGCGGAAAAATCCTTTTCTACCATTAAACTTTCAACCTTATTGTAATCAATTAATAAATGTCGCTTGTGATAAATTTGTATTTTTGATTTTTAAATTTGTAATCTTAAAGTTGATTTAGTCATGAAAACTCAGGGCACCGCCAGTTCTAATTCGGCTAGTGAGCTTAATACTGGCAATTATAAGATTAATATACCGCTCGAGCCATTCTTACTTGCGTAAACGTTTTAATATTACAGGCTATCTTAAAACTGCATTTAATAAATAATAATTCGCCTTTATGTTAACGCCCCTTCGAAGACATTACATATTAATAACGTTTGAAACTGGAATTTGACTAATTAACTCGCGCAATTAAAAGTACTGATAATACCATTTTAATAACTGAATAACAAATGCGCCCGAACAAAGATTCTTTTTCTTCTTTTTTCCATTGCTAGGCGAAATCCTGCCCAAATTTTTCCAGACATTGTGACCTTGTGCCTTTTTCGACCAGTTAAATTTTTGAATTTCATTTACCAAACGCTTCTTCGGTCATCCTCAGCTTGCTTTCAATCAGTTTTCCATAACGTTAATAAATTTTTTTCTATTGGTTGCTTTTGATTCTAGCCACATAACCGGGGACCATTTCCATTTATTATTTTTAACGATACTTATTTTGCACCTGTTACTTTTGTTGTTTCTCGGATGCGCTTTCATCTGCTTCTCAGATTGATACTCAATATAAACCATTCCATTTTTCGTTAATTTTGCTTTTTTTTCCCCAGTTTTTTTTTGTTAATGCTTCTCTAGCATGTGTTAATAAGATTGGTCGAACACAATGGTCAAACACTCTTTTTTTCAAATTTAGAGGATATTCCTTCGAAACGTAGAATTTCTCTGAAAAAAAATTGCAAAACAAGAGTAAACGCAACAAGATACATATATATATATATATCGGTATATGCATATATTTTTACACTTATTGAAAAACAGTAAATAATTTACTCTGTCTGTTTCTCAGTCAGCCATAGTCCATTTTGCGTATCGATTTTTTCATTTGTAAAACAAATTATAATTTTAATATTATTTAATATAAAATATGGAACGATACTTGCGAGCTGAAATTGGGATTCATTGACGACTTGTTTTTACCAGAAAACCAATTTCCCCTCGTGAATACATTAAAATTTAAGAGACAAATGCTCTTGTAAAAAATATAAATGTAAATCTTTCTTTCATTCTTATTTTAAAGAGTGCTTTATTTTAATCGAAAATTATGTAGACGATTTCATTTGTACGCAAATGTTACAAGTTTTTGTCGTTTTGTACGTTTGAGAAAATATTGAAAATTCTTATTTACAAACGATCGTGTATTTTCATAAAGATGCGGGGGTATGCGTGTATTTGTTTGAGCTAACATTGAATTGCGAGATATTTTCAAAATAAGTTTTCATATGGGAATTGGCCGGCTTTTATGAATTTTCTTTTCTTCATCATTCTCATCATCATGGTGCCATGCCCGTTTTACCGAACGTTGGCTAACACGAGCAATGAAACGTCTATCGGAAACCCTCTGATATAAATAAGCGGAACTGATGTTGAACTAATCTCTGTCAGATCTTGCACCCAATAATGATTTTCTCTTTTTTTCTTTCCTGTTGATCTTTTCCTCTTTATTTTTCCTTGTAACATTAGTATTGGAAGGTTGTATTGCGTTGGGCGACGTAATATATGGGCAAAATAATTTAACTTGCGAGTTTTTATTGTTCTTATAATTTCTTAATCTTTTACCATGCGCCTAAGTACTTCTATGTTTTGTATTTTTTCCATACAACTGATGCGAAGTATTCTGCGGTACAACCCCACATCTGGAAGGCATTTAACTTTTGCTCTATCGCTCTTTGGTTATCGTATAGCTTTCAACGTCGTATAACAATATTAAAAAAATTTTAAATTTCAAAATTTATGCTTCTACCATATTGTAATACACATTCATCCGTTTAAAAAATGCTTTTCTCGTCTGTTCAATGCGAATTTTTATCTCTTTATTTATATCTAAATTTTCATTTAAATTGCAACCCAGGTATTTGATATCTGTAACCCTTTTTAATTTATTTCCATAGACTGTGAGAAATTTCGTCGATTTAAATGAAGTTTTATTCATGATCGATTACATGTTTTATTTTTGCAATATTCAATTTCAGACCGTATTTGCTACTACACGTACTAACTTCTATATTAAGGCATTGTTGTCATTCTTGAATATTATTAGCCATTAGAACCATATTATCGGCACATATCGTACGTTATTAATTATGGTGACCATTCGCCTTAATACCTTTTTTATACTTGGCCGATATTTCTTTAAATATAGGTTAAACAATAACGGCGACAAAATGCATCCTTGTCGTAACCTTTTTTTGCATAGATATTTTTTCAAACACTTTGACGGACGCTTTCTGACACTAGTATAGAAATAATCCGAGGTCTTTACTGTCTATGCTTGTCCGTTGCAACATATCTATCATTTCGTTATGTTATATTCGTCGAAGTCAAAATCTATAAAACACATATAAGTACTGTTCCGTTAATATCCTTACATCTTCGGATTAAATTACGAATGGCTAAATAGCGCATCTCTCGTGCCCAAATAATCTTTTACTTTTTTGCGTATTCTTGCATATATATTATTCTTGGAAAGATTTTTAGAGAACGACTCATTACACTGACGGTCCTATAATTATTCACGTTTACGGGGGCATTCCTTTTTTTAGGTAACATTACAAAGGTTGATTCTAGAGCCAATCTGTGGCTGCTTGCGTGTTATAGACTTTGTTAAATAGCTGGCACAAGGATAATCTGCCTCTTTCCTCAAGTAATTCAAGTTTATCTGCTGCTATTTTTACATCTGATCCTGTCGCTTTTCTGTCCTTCATTACTTTAATTGTCTTTATTTATTTCATCATCGATAATTATAGGACATCCCAACATAGTTTCCAAACTACTAGTTTCTACCTTCACATCGTTAAATAGATTTCGTACATACTTTTTCCAAGCATGCAGTTTCTCTCGGTCATTTACTGTTATGTAATCATCTTTATCAACTACTTTGTCGGATTATCCAATTACTTCTTTTACTTTTTTTATACATATTGCAGATATCATGTTTGTTTTGCAATATTTATATTTCACTACGATTCTCTTCATACCGTATTTCTTTTTTGCAGTCTGTACTCTTTTTCGTATTTCTTTGTTGATATAGTTATTTTATTTAAATTTTCCTCGGTTTTCCAACAAATTTAATATTTCCTCAGTCATTCAATGCTTTTTTTTTTTTTTTTTTGTTGCGTTTTTGTGGTATTTTTGAGTATTGTATCGCGTATTGCGTGCTTATAATTATTCCAGTGATCTGCAGTATCTAACCGATCGCTCTTTTTTCGTAAAAAGTTACTCTCCAACATTTGAATTACTAATTGTCCATTGATTTTGAGATAATCCATATCAGGTTTACGAAAAATATTTTTCTCGATTTGATTGTTTTTGATGTTACCTTTAGAATGCCTCATGACAGATTGCGATCCGAAGGACCATCCACTCTCGGAAGTGTTACCGCTGACTTTATTGCATTCTTATATTTGTGGTTAATTGTGATATAGTCAATTTGGAATCCTTCGGAGACTTCCAAGTGTACAATCTTCTCGGTGGTAATTTGATATTCATTATACAAAGCTGATGTTCTTTATAAAATTCTACTGAACGGTCTTCCCTTTTATTACGTTTTCCGAGTCTGAAATCTTCTACTACATTATCTTCTCTAGCTCGACATCGAAGTCCCCGGTTACTACAGTTATGCCTCTGTTGTTTAATTATGTTTCTTTAGTTCTTTGTAAAAACTTTCTATTTCTTGTTCTGTTTCGTCTGTTGCGGGCGCATATACCTGTATAAAATTTATATCTTTTGCTTTCACATGTAATTGGAGTACTGTCCGATACTTGCATAGCATCTGAATACTTTTACTAATTCCTTTTGTAACGATAAATGCCACGCCATTTCTACGATATGCGTCATCCCCACCAGAATAATGAACTAAGTGATCTTCAATTTTTTATTCTCCAGATCCGGGCCAATGTGTTTCGCTTACACCCAAGATTTACACCCGAGATTAGTATTTTCAATCGTTTCATTTCTTTTATTACATTATGTACTGTTCCCGACTGATATAAGCTCTGCAAATTCCAGATATTGCAAGTTGCAATTCAGACTTTAAATTTATAGCACCCAGTAATGTTTCTACCCGTAGGGTTTAATGACGAGGATACGTGAGTCATTCTGCATTGCTGCAAGGGACCATCACCCATTGTCTGATACCTTATCTCGAATGTATCCTATGAGTACAGCATTTAAATAGTTTCTTTCGCGTACTATGTTAATACTAGAAAAAAAAACGAACAGTGGTTGTTTCCCGTTGCCTTCCGCTGGATTTTCTGCTATGGGGTTTTTAGCCGAAAAGACTCGGTTTGAAGGCGCCGGATACTCTCGCCTACTCACTCTAGTCTAGTGTTCACCAATCTGACTAGAGCACCACATCGTCACGAGTGAGCCTGCTGATAGTCTGCTAGATGTAAATGTAGTTATAGCTTAACGGTATTTGTCAGTGATATATTATATGAGTTCTGCTTTAGCCTTTTTCATCAGCGCCAAGCCTGCCAAAAAGGAAGTTACCACCGCGCACGACGTGGACGTACACAACTCACTTGGTGTCATTGTTTCGTTTCTCTGCCGGTAGGACTTAGTCGAAAAGACGGTGACTCTAGTTACAATGACCCGTGCCCTGTGGGGCTTTCTTTTCTTGCAACAGCCGATTAAAAGAGAACAGTTCTAGTGTTGCAGACAGTAATGACGCTGCCTTTTGTTTTTTGTTTTTTTTGTTAAAATTTTTCGCGCCATACGTATTAAAAACAACTACTAATCTGATCTGCCAATCTCATATTAATTGTGGGACTTTCAGTAATAAAAACATCATAAATATTTAAGTAAAAAGTTTTGATCGCTAGATGTCGTTAGTGAACCATATCTTACGATGTATATACATCGCATCGGGTCATAACGGCGATTTCAAAGTGACATTACGCTTCATAAAACATTTGTCAATTTTGTGTTTTTGGTGAATCTAGTTGTGTATTACAGCGTTCCAAAATGGAGGTAAAAGAGAGGAAATTCGATACATTCTTCAGTACCACTACGACCAAGGTGAAAAGGCGGAGCAGGCGATCAAAAAAATTTGCGCTATTTATGGACCCACTACAGTATCGAATGCAACAGCAAAGCGTAAAGCGGTGGTTCCAACGATTTCGTTCTGGTAACATGGACGTCGAAGATAAGGCACGCTTTGGGGTAGGCCAATCGTCGAAAATATCGATAGAATCATGGAAATCGTCGTGTCAGACGGGCATGTGAGCACTTATTCCATTGCCCAGGAACTGAAGATTAACCAGAAAACCGTTTGAAACCATTTGCATAAGGCTGGGCTCAAGAAGAAGCTCGATGTATAAATGCCACAGGAATTAATGCAAAAGAACCTTCTGCGATTCTTTGCTGAAACATAACGAAATTTACCCATTTTTGAAGCGCATGGTGACTGGCGATGAAAAATTACGAGAACAACAGCCGTAAAAGGTCGTGGTCCAATCGCGGTGAGCCGGCCGAACGATCGCCAAGCCCGGATTAATGGCCAAGAAAGTTTTGCTGTGTGTTTAGATATATTAGAAGGGAATCTCATCCACTATGAGCTGCTCCCCCATCGGGCCAAACATTCAATTCAGACTTCTACGGCCAACAATTGACCAGATTGAAGCAGGTGATTGACCAGAAGCGGCCAGAATTGGTCAATAGGAAGGGTGTTGTGTTCCATCCGGACAACGTCAGACCGCGCACATCTTTAACGACGCGTCAGAAGCTCCGAGAGCTTGGATGGGAAGAGTTCTATCGCACCCGTCGTATAGTCCAGACTTGGCACCAAGCGATTATCGCACCTTTTCAAGAAAATTTTCTTGATGGTACAAAACTGGCCTCAAGAGAAGCTTGCGAAAATGAGCTGATAAAGTTTTTTTGCCAATAGGGACGAGGACTTCTTCAATCGCCGAATTATGAAATTGCCTTCAAAATGGACAAAAGTTATCGAACAAAACGGCATGATCTAAATCGGGTAATCCTGACTATGTTAATTTCATCGTCGAAATAAAACGAAAAAACGCTCAGAACTTTTTACTTAACCCTATATCACAAAACTAGTTCTACGCTGTAGATGATTGCACGAAAGACGTCGTTTTGAGATTAGCGGAGTTTAAGGATCGGTCCTTTTTATCGATACGGGACTTCCACCTAGAAACGATTGGAAGGTGAAACATCAGTTTTTATATTCATTTTAATTCTTTCCTTTTGCCTGTCATTATTGTTTCGATAATTTGCAAAAATATCACTCAGCTTTTGCGAGTTATTGTAATTCTCTAATTTCTTCTGTTTTAAAGTGAACGAATATAGAGCAGTGTATAGCGCATGTTTCCTATAATCTTTAAATGCGATACGGGTTTGTTTGTCTGAGCACCGCTTAACATTATCGTATTTATAATACATTTACTACACTCAAAATTCGAAACACTTTTTGTTCGTTCAAGTAGAACGGGGAAAAAAAACCCAATAAAAAAACCCCAGCGAAAAACGCTGATTTATTTATATTGCGAATAAATCGGACTTTCTAGGCCGAAGAAGGTGTGCTGAATTCTGTAACATTGAATTAACAAGGCTGTCGCGGAATTTTCCAAGGAAAAGGAAAGTATTTTAGCAACGAATTCGGCGAAAAAGTTTTATAAAAATCAATCGGAATGCGGACGAATTCTTAGCTTTATGCTGGCATATAAAACGCGAACTTTAGGCAACTTTTATAATTACTACCGCTTGAAATAAGTTCGGCTCGCAGTTGGCTGTATGTATTTCTCATTATGTTACGCCATCGAAATATGTTTTCTTTCCGTTTATTTTGGCCTTTCCGTTAAATTTATTACTGCATATATTATTCGGGGAAATACAGGCGCACTAGCATCGAAATAACAGGAGCGCTTTTCATTTGCATGGAACTAGTTTTAGTGTGTATTATTTGTGCGCTGAAATTTTCTGTCACTTTATCTTGTTTCGTTTTATAAATCACCTGGCTCCGTCGCCGTGGAAGAGGCTAAAGACGGGCGCACACAGCCAAACCGCGCTTAGGTCGACCTAACATGCTGGCTGCCGTCAGCTGCATATGTGTACGTGTCGGACGGAACGGGTACATTCTCTGTTTGAGACAAAAGCGAAGGTGAAGCTGCTATAAATTCGATTTCCCAAAACGCATTTCAGCACTTCAGACCGCTGATTTAATTTACCTGCTTTGTTCCCCATCTTCGCCACGTCATCCTGTTCTGCCTGCAGGAGCAGAGTGGCAACTTTGCGCTTGTTCTACACAAACGTAAATCATTTTTCCTAGCAGCTTTTACACATTTATCCAGCATTCCTCCCTAATTACTATCCCATTGACGCTGATGTGTTTATTATATCTTTCGCTTCCGTTCGTCGGAGTTGGCGCAACTTTCTCAATAAGTTACTTTCCAAGAAATGTAATTATTCGCCCGCCAACTTTTACTTTCTGTAGCTTAGCCGGCGATTCTGCGCGTTTGTTTACCAAACTGGTTTAGCTGATTAGCCCCGCTGGGAATAGCTCCGACATGACGCGTTTTTGTTGTCGCTTCTGTGAAACTGATAGTTTTCTCAGTTTATGCCGTAGGCTCTGTTGCTCTTTTCTCCGTTTATCGCGTTTATTAAAATTCCCGCATTTGCCGGAAACGGGTTGATCTTTTTTCAGAGTGGGTTTTTTTCCCCCTTTTCCTTTTATAGCCCGAGTCTCCGAAAAACTATTTAGTTCCGTTTCAGCAGCTCTCTTGCAATTTCAGATAATTGTTCAACTGTTTTTTCGGTTTTTTTTTTTTTTCTTTTCCGGTATGCTTTTGGCTTGTCTTTTTTAATAGCTCCTAAATGTCTCCAGCGCGTGAATTTTCTCTGTGGAATATTTTAATATCCTCCGATCTAATATTAACATCTGTGTTCTCGTTGTACCTTCTGACTCTGTTCCGGGGGCATTAAATTTTCATAAAACTTTTTTTACAACGTGTATTTCTCATTCGAATACACGTGTTCACTTGTCACCTTTTGTAGAGTAGTAAGTGTTTTAAAGTTTCCGACAATTTTGACTTAGTATTTTTTTTTTTACTACAGGTGAGAAAAAGGCGCATTTCAACGTGTACGATGTGTTGCATGAAGCAAAAAAACTGGAACGATTTTTTTTTTGAATATTCAATGGAACAACACAACAACAAAGACTACTTTATCTGAAAGCGGAATATTACCGGTTAAAAAATTTTCTATATTCGAATTTCGACTTATTTAACTTTTCTTTTATTTATTATTTTTCTCTAGCGATACAACCCGCGAGGTAACTTAAATGCACGGTATGCGTCACGGGCATATGTTTTTTCGTTGTACGTTACTGGAAATCAGTGAAGATGTGTTTGTTGTATTATCCGTTGTTACACTACTTCTTTCACTGAGAAAACAATTCTCGCATTTCAAGTACTATTTTAGTTTTGGAGTTCTGCATTTTATATATATATATTTTTTTTTTTGGGGGGGGGTTCGTCTACAAGGACGTTGGTCCAAGAACAGAGGGAAAAGGACGAAGAAACTTAGATCTTTATACGATCAGAGATAGCCGACAAAAAGGAATCAAGAGCCTGAACAACAGAAGGAGAAGGAAGGGAGAGAGAATGAACGAAGCACTGTATCGAGTGGCAATACCAATTTGTAAAATGGAGGAGTAAAAAGCAGCTTGATCGGTTGTAAGAGATGCACACTCGAACATTACGTGATCGGGATCACACACAAATTGGATATTGGAGGGGTGCAATGGACAAAAAGGAGACGGCACAAGAGAGAAGAGAGGAGCTCGCCTATTTTTAAAGAAACATTTATTTTTCGTTCGTAGTTTAGGATTGTAAAATTCGATATCTTCATCTGTTTGTAAATGTTTAAAAGGTTCAATAATTTTTTCACATGAACATTTTTCTAGCGTTTGAGCAACTATCGGACTATTTTTTTTTCTTTATAGGAATGGTCCACGCGTATGCTAATATAAATGTATGTTCTCGATGGAATCGTGCACGTTGCGACATATCGATCAAATTAGCTTGCCATAAATCGTTTAAAATCTACACGCATTATGTTCGATGTCATCTTCGCACGGGTTTACGAATCTTCTTCATCGTCGGTTACTCGTTTCGAGGATCGTGACACTGTGGATCATCGTAAACGCGTGCGTCTAGCCGCCATAAGGACCTATCTATTGCTCGATCGATCATCGCACGCAATGACTCGGCACCAACTATCTTCTTAACTCCATCTATGTATCTTGTTGGGGGTTTCTCTCTTTTCCGGCGACCCTCGACCGTTCCCGTCATAACCAATTTTTCCGGTCCATCCTGTCGTACAATGTGTCCAGAGAAGGTCGCTATCCGTTTTTGTACAACGTGCTGCAACCTATGGTCCACATTGACTTTTTGTAGTATCGACAAGTTATTTCTTTCCGCAGTCCATGAGACCCTTAGCATACGCCTTCAGCAGTGCATTTCAAATGCGTTAATGCGCTGAATATCACTCTTCTTTAGGGTCCAGCATTCCGATGCGTATACGGAAACCGAGAACACCAGTATATTAATGAGATGCACTTTTGTGCTCATTGTTATGTCGTGGCTCTTCCATATTTTTGTTAACTGTGATAATGTCAGCTTATCGCTATTCGCCGTTTAATTTCTTCAGTTGAGCCACTATTTTTTGTAATCAGCGTTCCCGCGTATATGAATCTATCGACAACTTGTAGGCGGCCTAGACTTCGTGGACTCCTCTGTGCCTGGCTGTTGCTATTTGATCATTACCATAGGTTCCCCCTTTTTTTTTTTTTTTTTTTTTTTTTTATTAGTAAACAATATATTCTTTACTTGCATTTTCCAGTTTTTTGAGAAAGCATATCAGTTTTTGTTTCGATGAAGCGATAATTACAATGTCGTCCGCATATTGCAGGTTATTAATTAATTTTCCTGCAATTTTTACACCATCTTCCCATTCTTCTAGAGTTAATTATCCACTTACTGTAGATGTTGAACAGTATCGGACTTAATATGCAACCCTTTCATACTGCCGCTTTAAACTCGTTCGACAGTTTGTTATCTACTTTAACTCTCTACCTTCGTTAGAAACAGCGATTTGATGAGACTAATTAAATGATGCGGAACTCCCAGGACATTTAGTATTCTCCACAGTTGTTCCCATTAGGGAAAATTAAATGCTTTATTATAGTCGATGAAACAGAAGTACGCTGTAACATTGAATTCCCTACATTTTCCAACTATTTGTTTTAAATTTATTATTTAAACTCGCGTGCCTCTTCCAAGCATGAAACCCGATTGTTCCGGCGGTATCTGTGGTAATACGTATTACGGCTTCAGCCTTTCATGTATGACATGCAGAATTACTTATCAATGCTATTGTTCTACAGTTTTCACACGGTCACGTTTTCCTTTTTTGTGAATTCGTACGTAGATAGATCGTGTCCAGTCGCTCGGTCGGATATTTGTATCACATATTACCACACTGCAATGCCTTTGTTTTGCAGGCATACTTCATAATACTGGCGTTAATAGAAGTGTTTTTTTCTTTAATAATCAATAAGGTAGCTGAATATGTCCTTTCCGACTCTTCTTTGATCGAAAGAATTTCGTTATCTACACATGTATTGCCACCTAGATGCATGTAGTAGCTGTAATCGTTCAACTAATTCATTCGGATCACTTCAACAGTGTGGACACGATGATTCCCGAAACACATACATATATGTTTCTTCTTTATGTTTAAAAGGTTTTCGTAATAACCTTTTCCATTAGGTACATCAGTTCGAAACAAGTCTTATTATTTTTTTATATTTCGAATTAGGAATACCCATCAACGCACCAGTAACACGCAGATGCGCTCCAGTAAATTCTAGTAATTATTTTTATATCGCTGAATCATCATCGATATACCTTTTCCGTCTACATCAGTCTCAAATAACAAATGCATCAGTCCCGACGTGTGTGGAAATACACCTCAGGTCTACTTCCTTTCTCTAAATGTATTTCTCCACGTTCGGGGTTCTCCATGAAATGGGAGCTGTTTACACGGATTTTATCGTATTCAGCATATATTTGATCTCTAGGTTCAGGATCATCATCATCTATACGAAATGGGTCTAGTTCACTTTTACTGAATGAGTCGTTTCTTAATTTCATCATTATAGATAATTAACTTATCTTTGCTGGCAGTACTAAGTACGATACAAAGTATCGAAAAGATTTCCCGTCGAGATAACCAAAAAAAAAAAACTTACGATGTTCCCGGAGACGTAATCTGGATGCTAACACGGTTTAGTGATATGCGTCAAGTATTCGTGTGTTCAGCTGCGGACTGTTAATGGCTGATTTGCCGGTGTGATTAAAAAAATTTACGACTGTATTAAGCTATTTGCTCTTTATTTGATATAAAAAATAACAATCACAATAAATAAACTTTTTAAAAATCAACGTATTATGAATTATTTTTAGCACGCTAAAAAAAGGGGATAAATCGACGCGATTTTGGAAATAGAAATTACCGGAAATAAAGTTAATACCAGCAGCAGACAAAACGTATCTGAAGCACTGTTGTCGGCGAAAAAAATGTTTTCTCGAATGACCAATAAGGATCGAAATGCAATAAAGGCTAATACAGCAGTTGCAGTGCTTCGGTTTTTCCAGTGACATCACAACGAAAAAACATATGCGCGCGCTGATAATTCTCGGAACAATAATAATATTATACTATTCCTTTGAAAAACTGATGCACGCAAAAGGTATCACTGAAGGGAGGAAATAAGAACATTTCCTCAGAAAATGTGTTCATAGCGACTAAAAGAGACCGCGAAGGTAATTTCCTGGAAATCTCTGATATACTAGTACGAATGAACTGCGATCATATTCTGTTACGGTTCTCTTATAAATTATGTAATATCTAAATTCGTTATTATTTACTTTAAACTTGATATTTCTATATTAACATTAACATGTAACGGTATACAATATTATAGTAATTTAATGCAAAATGTATATAATTTTTGTTAATGTAAAATTATAATAGATGAATGGAAACGTACTCACATCCAGTTTAATTTTTCTAACAAAACGCACTGTTGTGTAAATGCTCTATATTTTTAGTTAAAAATAAAATATTAATGATTAAACTGACTATTATAAGTACGTTTCTAAACATGTATTATAATTTCTAGCAGTTTTAATAAAATAACTTGGCCGCTCTAGTTCACATAATATATGTTAGTAATAAAAATGTCTGCGGGTCGTTTTGAACGCGGTCGTCCAAGTCGAATATAATGATAATAATAAAGAAATCCGATGGTCGCTATGAACACCATTATCGGCGGGTCGTTACGGCAACATGGTCGCTATGAACACGACATCCAGTCAGTGTGTATCATCCAACATCATCAAATGACGCAATTGTTTTTTCATTTTGTGAAATTAAAACATTTTTAATACTTCTTTTTTTTTTTTTATATTTTTGTTTTCTAATATAGGCGTTTATAATAATATATCGCGCCCTCGTAAAGAAAAATCTTCTGTCCTGAAAATCGATTAAAAATCTGTAATTAGATCATTTGTTAAATTCTATTTCAGGGTAGAGCTGATGCAGCTGTCATCTGTTGTTGCATTCTGGAAATGTGCAAAACAACTCCGTTGAAAGAACTCGTTAATTATTACGTGCTTTTTCCGATTGCTGATATGTAATCAACTCGAACTGTGACAAAGTTACACATAACTCACATGCGCAGAGAGCTGATGCAGCTGTCATCTGTTGTTGCATTCTGGAAATGTGCAAAACAACTCCGTTGAAAGAACTCGTTAATTATTACGTGCTTTTTCCGATTGCTGATATGTAATCAACTCGAACTGTGACAAAGTTACACATAACTCACATGCGCAGAATAATATTGTGCGAATGTATTGTTTCGTTATTTTGTATGCTTATCGCATTCCATTTATTGTCGCTTTTTTCACCTGCGTATACATATATTGTAAAGTTGTTTTTTTCTTCTTCTTTCCTTCTGTACAATAGCTAGTACGCCCCTGTTAAATAATACTATATTTCGAGAAGCTGGTGGATTAAACATGCTAAGCCATACCATCATTATTACTCGTTTTAGCCGAAATCTACAAACACTGACGTCATTTCTCTAAAACAGCAATTTAAGGAAAACTGCTGACAGTTGCGCGAACAAGTAACGTCTTTCAGAGTAGAGACATATTAAGTAACATTTGTCGGAGATAGGTTCGTCGAATCAAGGATATAACTAGGTCCGGATACTCATGTCGATTTCGCACTAGGCACTGTACCTGGAATACATTGTCCTGTATGCATGTCTGGATGCTAACTCGGTTTAGTGATATTCACGTTCAGCATTCTCATGTTTAGATTTTGTATATATAACTGGCGGGGAAAAAAAAACTAAAAGCATCATAGCTATTAATTATTAGTGAGAAAGGAGAAAAAAATGAATGCTGTTTTTTTTCCATATAAATCGGCGGAGTTTCGTGTAAAGTTATCCAGAGAACACACTATAAACATATCTGACCATGTGTCGGCGAAAAAAAGTGAAACATTGCCGATATAACACTGCAGTCATCTCCACAGGTACATGTGACCCCTCCACCGTGTATTTGACACTAGCCTACTATAGTTAGCTGTGTTTTGTACGATCGACGTGGTTTTAGTGATAATTTTCTCGTTCTAGAGCATAAAAACAGTCTCATTACTTTTTGCATTGCCTAACGATAGAACGGTGAAAAAAGCTCTCTACTATAACCGAATGTAACGCAGCACACTTTAAGAGGAAAGCGAACAAAAACGTTTCAACGGGAGCCTAATTATAGTTCTTTGATAGCGTAACAAATCACGGCGCTATTAAATATTTTCATTAAATATGCAAAGTAATTTGTAACGGCCTAGGAAAGCACGTGTTTTAATGAAATTTGATTCGGGCGGCGAATGTCATAAATGGGCCGGCAAGCGGCCTTTAGCGGCCTTTGCAGTGAGACAACATTTTCGTCATTATACGGCCGTACAGGCGGTAGCCGGAAATTGAAAAAAGCGGAGGAGCCAGAGAAAATAGCTTAGGCCAGTTTGGGCGAGGAAATGGAGTAACGAACTGCTAGCGAGCGTTCGGCGCATGCGGAAGAAGTTGCTACAAGGAGGACGGTCGAAAGATAAGAGTGCCTAGATTTTCCGAGTTAACCAAGCGGGCGACTATAGGCGATATTAAAAGGAGCGAGGCAGGCAACCGGTCGTCCGCTTGAACGGCTAGCGTCCTACCTAATCAGTAGTTCGGCCGAAAGACGAGACTATCAGTTGCGGTTTTCTAACAATATTATGGCAGAGTCGACGTCTCTTGATGGCACTCATCAAGAGACCCGCTTGCCTCTCCCAGGCACCGGCCTAAAGTCTCAGAGACAGCTATGAGTAATAAGTATATTACGGAAGAACGAGTTGGCCGCTGTATTAGACGGACATATGTGCGTCCGTGTACGCGCAGCATCGCTGGTCGCACCGTGTTCCGCTGAAATTGGCTCGAATAAAATATGGCACCCGCGGGTTATAGGCAATGGACTGTTGCCGCTTTTTCGAGTTTGGCACCTTTCTCGCGTGCAGCCGTTTTACCGCCAGTTCTTCTACACCGCTTTCCTTTTCGAAACCGTTACGCCGCCGACGTCTCGCTACCGGCTGCACGGTACCCCGAAAGTCGTAAATCATGAGCACCGCGCTAAAGTTAACAAAGTATAAAATACCGTCCGACCGTCGTTCGTCCGTCCGTCCAGTCGGCTTGCAGCGTCGTCTCGCCCGTTAAACCAACTTACGACTTTATTATATCAAGTGTACGAATTAGAGCGAAAGAACGATTGAGCTTGATCGGCACTTGAAGCGAAGTTCGCTCGGCTTCGCCTCAATCGGTGCGCGCGCGTCACATACCGCTTTCGGCCCAAGTCGCTAAAGCGATAGCCGATTTTTCAATTGATTTCAACCTTTTTAACTTGCGCCGTGAAAAAGTATCTCACTCGAAAACCCGATCAATCTTCTTCTTCTTCTTCTTCTTCGGCTACTTCTTTGACCTAATCCATCTCTGCGGCCTCTTTTATTTACTCGTCGTTCCGCTTCGGTGGGGGGCGACGCGATTATTTCCCGAATCGAGCGGATAAACAAGTTTTTCTGTTTTTCTTTGATAGGGAATCTTTGTAGACAGTTTGTAGAAAGACTTTTAGACTCTTTCAGACTGCTCTAGCAGAAACTAGTGAGGTGCGCGAAAATGGCGCTAAGCGACCTACCTGCTGTTGACGCTCGTCGTTTAGTCGCGATAGAAAAAAAAAAAAATGATCGTTTTAAAAACCGAATATATATTTGGAAGATTAAAGTACCCGAGCGATATCTGGTATAACGCGAATGGTTAAGTTAAAGTAAAAGGACTAGCGCGCGAATTTTGCTACCTTTATAGAGAATCATGCAGATTTTCTATTTGCTCGCATTTCTTTGGTGGCGGGGGTTTTCATTTGTGGACCTCTACAGTGAATACTTCAGTTCAGAAAAAAGCGAGAAGACAAGGCAGGAGTCTCTCTAGTTGATGTAAACTACAAGAACCAAGAAAATCTTTTTTTTTTTTTTTGTTTTCTTTACAATATATTTATTCCGGAATTTCGATATACTATCATATAATAAGTGAATTGCTTTTGCGGTTTATAGTAAACCTAGTAAGTATTACAAACTGTATAATCTAGAATCAACAAGCAGCGTAGGAATGCTGTTTAATGATCTGCTGGGCTGGAAATATCTACCTCCGAATCAGCATTCGTCATTTTTATCGTGAGAAGAAAGTCAAAACGTTCAACAGTATTTTATCGAAATCCATCAGCGAGAGGCTATATTGTAGCAAAATCTTATGTTAAATATTTAGGATCGCACTTGGATTCAAAACTTAGTCGGATTAAACGTATTTAAACGTTCTATAATAATTGCGCTATATATCATAAATTGCTTCAAAAGTCTGTTGTAATAAAGACTTGGATGGTGGCCCGATAATTTTTTGGTTGACGTTATAAATCTTTAATTCGCTCGCGTTTGGATTATGGATCTGATTTTTTTCAGGGTTCGGCTTCTAGAACGAATTTAAATATATTGGAGAAACTTCAGAACTTGATTACGCGGCTCACTATACTGGTAACGTCCGAGAACAGCTCCGATACCATGTCTAAATGCGGAAACTCATTTCTTTTTTTCGTTTATTAGGAGGGATGTTTTAACGGATCCGTGTTTAGTGAAGTTCCTTTCTCCCCTTTTTTGGTTTGATTTTATAATCTAGTATTATGGACTGGGGATCACTTTTTGCTGAACTCGCTTGTCAGTGTTCCGTAGGTCATTACAAATATATATTAATCGAGTACGCGACTTAACGTTAATACCTAATTATTTAAATGTACTTCTCTTTGTTTTTCATTATTTCCTTAAAAAAAAAAAAAAAAAATTTACATATTCCACAGTGTGTTTTTTCGGTTGGTAAACCATTTCTGATTGATTTCTTCTATTTTATGTTTTATCCTGATTTGACTAAAGTTTGGACAGATTAAAAAGGTATAATCCGGAGTATCTATTATGTCTTTTTTACAGTTTAGGCATGTGTCTTTTTCTGTTATTATATATTTTTTGAGGTATTCTCCAAAATTTTTCCATATCCTGTTAAAAATTGAGTGATGTAGAAATTAGATTTTGGTGTCTCATTTTTAAGTCTTTCTTCTATGTTTGGAATTAGTTTAAAGGTTCTTCTTCCTGTTTTTTCAGCATTACATTCCTCTTGCCAGAGGTTGTTCTATTTAATTTTTATTTCTTTTATTATATTTTCTTTGTTTTTCGGTAATGCTTGATGATTTTGTTGCTTTAATTTCATTACTTTTCTGTATCTGTGTAAGTCGATAGGTAGTATTCTTGCAATTACATTGGTTGCAGTGTACGATACTCTGTTCTATATGCAGACATAATTCCCAATAATATTTTCCTAATATTTTTTTTGTCTTCTTTTTTCAATTTGGGGTAGTAGATTGTGCTACCATATTCTATTATGGACCTAAATAGCGCCGAGTATATACTTTTTCCTTTCTGTAGATTTGATGCCAAAGGTACTGTTGTATAGAGCAGTTATTTGGCTGTAAACTTTTTTGATTTTTCCTACTATGTAATTGATGCGACTAGTAAAATTGAGATTTTCATCTAATATGATGCCCAGATACTTCATTTCCTTATTTAAAGGTATGTTTGAATCTTCCAGTTTCAGTTCCCTTCCTATGTCTTCTTTTATATTTTCTTTCTTGTGTTTCTTTGTTACTAAAATGCTGTTTGTTTTCTCAGAATTTATTTTTATCCCTAATTGTTTCAACGTGTTATTTATTGCTTCGATGATGGTGTTAATTGTTTTGATATCTTTGACATCCTGAATCCCTGTTATTAATAGAAGATCATCTGCATAGCTTATAAGTTCCATATTATTCCCGTTAAGGTCACATGTATTATGTACCTTAGCCATCTCAATGTTGAAAATAGTTGGGGATAGTAGTGCTGACCCCTGCGGTACTCCTGCTTTTAGTGTTTATCGATATATTCTTCTTCTTTGGTCGTAATCCCCCGAAGGAATGTCGTGACCATTACACTACAGCATCTTCAATATCATCCACCATCCGTTTACAGTCGATAATTGATTTTTCCTTTAATAAATTTCTAATTATAGATATTATTGCTTCATTATTATAGAATATTATTTCTTTATTTAGTAGAAAAATTTTAATTATGTCTAGCAAGTCGTCTTGAATATTGTTTTCTTTAAGGCAGTTTAATATGGAGGACCATTTAATTGCATCAGAGGTTCCACTTATATCAAAACTAATCAGTAACGCCATTTTCATTTTATTGTGTATTTTGTTGGTTTCTATTTTTTTAATACAGGTGTCTATTGCATTTTCAGTGGATTTCTTCTTTATATATAGCCGAACTGATGTCTGTGTATCGTTTTTCTTGTTATGATCTGTTCTTCTAATTTAAGTCGTATTATTTTCTCGTAAACTTTTCTTAAATTAGGCAAGAGTGCAATAGGTCTGTATGAGTTTGGCATAGTCGGATCTTTCCCGAATTTCTTTAAAGCTGAACCAACTTTAAAATACAAGAAAGTCAAGGAATTATTAAATGAAACAAATTTGGATGTTCAACCAAATAAATCGTTAATAATAGCCGGGTAACCGAAAGAAAAAAGTATAATAATTAATAATACAAGGTTCAAAATGAAAAACTTGCCGAATTAACTTGGTTATGTATTCAAATTTCTTAATTGAGTAAGTTTTTTATTTCGAACCTGGCATTATTAATTATTATATTTTGTCTTTCGGTTACCCGGTTATTAATTTTGTTATTATGAACCGAAGCGGATTTAATAAAAAAAATCATTGCTACAAAGCGATCCAAAAACACCGAACTTTTATGGCCTGTCAAAAAATACAGGAGTATTCCCTTCTTTGCCAGTACTTATGAGCTATCCAAATGGTTAGCCAAAAAACTCGCACCATTTGTAAATGTTACAACATCTTTTGTCAAGAACTCATATCACTGCAATTGAACAACCTTCCACACATGTTGGCTAGTTGTTTACCAACTCTGTGAGAAGTATTGGTTGTTTGCATTATTTCTGTTGATTTCTGTTAATAGTATTGTAAATTTATTAATTTTAATTTTGATTTTGTATATTCTTTCAATTAGAATTTTTATTGCATTAAACTAGTTTTCAGTTCTGGCAACTTCATTGTTTTGCCAGTTTTTCATTCTTTTCGCTAGTCATATATCCAGTTTGTAACTTTATAAATCGTAAAATTTCTGAACACGCATAAGTTTCTAAAAAAATCCGTGCAACCTTCAACGTTCGATTCAAGTACAAGCGACCCACAACCAAAAAAAAAAAAAAGACTATATGATGACAAATATTTGGAATTTGGATTTACAGTAATAAATAACAAACCACAACGTGTTATTTGCGGCGATATGTTATTTAGTTTATGCACACAAATTAAGAGAAGTGAAAGAACGGTATGCAGTTCTTCGTTTTGCTTAACCCGTTCAATCAATTCGGATACAGCTCGGAAAGAGGGTGCTATTAACCGATTAATAGCGGAAAATAATTGAGATCAGCATTTTCTCGCACGATTGTTCTCCTATTTTTGCACCTTATTTATTCCGTACTTTTTTCTTTTTTCCGCCTTTAAAATAAAAACTTGAAAAAAAAAAACAAACAAAACCAAAATAACAAAAAACATAAATAATTTTTTTAAAAATTATATAAATCTGATCGTCGGAACTAAAAAAAAAATCAAAATTATCAATATGTTACTGTATTTGAAATTTTTAAAAATTTCCATTTCACCAGCGGTACAAAGTTAAAATTCTCCAAAGCATATCGGTATTTTATAATTTAATATATTTTGCGCGCTTAACATCGAGGTTATCTCGCTTCGAATCCGTATCCGGAATTACAGGAGAAATTGAAGGAATTTCGCACCGAAATAACGGGCAGGAGACGCCCGGATGTGTTGTATTTTTAATAGAGCGATAGTCGGCAAGCGGCTTTTACTGCGGAAAAGTTGCAGTTGCGTTGGGTCTCTGGTGTCTAGGAGGAATTTTTTTCTAGAGTAGGCCCGTCAAATGGTCACCGAGCGCTCCTTTATTGATTGCGACGACGTCGAAGGAAGGCGCCGAAGTTTATAGAGAAATTGTAGCAGAAAGAAACTTGCTTACTCTAGGGAAAAGAATAGAATTGAATGGGCCCCCAATAATTTTCCCGTATAGGCCAAGTACCTCAGCTAGCTCATCGCGTACCTGTCTGAATATTCGTTGAAATCTTCCGCATGCTTAGCTTTTTTTACAACTTTTTCCAGAAAAACTGAACGCCTTATTGTTTTGATACCGGTGACAACTGCGTTCGCAGTTCATTTTACTCTGGAGTCGACTTACGTTTCAGGGCTTAGCTGTAAAATGTAATTTGCCGCGTTTCTGCCGCTCTATGCATACTTTACTTTCAAAAAGGGGCCGGATAAACAGGAAGGTAACCTGTAACTTATTCGCACACTTATACAGCTGTCGCCGAACGTATGTTCACGATTCGGTTATTCAACCGAATCGAGAATCGCAAGTGAAAAATAGTGAATTCGAAAAAAGACGAAATAAAAGTAAAATCTTCACTATTTCATTTGTTTAGATTATTTTTATCTCTTGTTCTCTTATTATTATTATTATTATTACTTCTCTACTTATTATTTTTATCTGGTTTACGTTATAATTTGCTGTATCGGATTTTCTGTTGTTTTACTTAAAAATTAACAACGCCAGGTCAAATGCTCAAAAAATCCTACAAAAAACTATTTCAAAACTACAATCCTGGTGTAACAATAATGGTCTTGTGTTTTCTCCATCTAAGTCTATCTGTGTTGATTTCTATAAGGGACGTCAAAACTCTTCCAGCATCCGCCTCAATCTTGAAAATTCCTCACTTCATTTCTACCCTACTGCTACTTTCCTTGGACTACTGTTCGATCAAAAGCTAACTTGGCGATCCCAAACACAAAGTATAATGTACCTCCGAAAACTCTCCTCTCCATATACAAATCCTTAGTCATTTCCAGAATAAACTACGGGTCCCAGGCGTATGCGTCAGCCAGTCCCTCTTTACTTAAATCCCTTGATTCAATACACCACACGGCGCTCCGCACGATACTTGGCGCACATAGAACTTCACCGTCTGTATGTTTGTGTGCCTTGCTAGGTACTCCCCCACTAAAGTATTTCCGAACCTATTATTACCACCGTGAGACCCTCGCTCTTTTCTCTAGTAAACGTGCCTGTCCTATCGAAACAAATGACCCCCCCAACACCCCAGAGTTCCCTAATGACCCTCTCCCAGAAATCCTGGCTCTTCTATCGCAACACAACGTGAGCGTAATCCCTTTCCCTAACCTAGCTCCTAACATCATGATTCCGCCATGGGCCCCTTTAAACATTGATGTTAACTTTTCCCTGACGAAGTATAATAAACCCCTGCATCCGAATATCGTTCAGTTGACAACAGCAACAATGCAAAAATACCCCGACCACCTCTTTTTCTACACGGATGCTGCCAAGGCTACCCCAGAGGCTACTTCATCCCCAACCGCCTGTTCCTTTGAAGTCTGCGACGTGATTCGAAGCATTCGACTGAATGACAATTGCTCGGTACTGGATGCTGAAATATACGCAGTATTTTTCTGTTTGGAATATTTTCTTTCTACAGAGCCTACATCACAGAAAGCCCTGCTGGTATCTGATTCATCCGCAGCTTTATTGACAATTTCTAATCCCCTCACCAAACATCCTGTAGCAATTCGAACCCAGCAGGTATTATACGAACTTATTAAGAGACAGTGCTCCGTATCCTTTTTGTGGGCGCCCAGCCATGCAGGGATTCCTGGAAATGAACGCGTCAATACATCCGCTCGAGCAGAAATATATTGCCCTTCGCCTAGTAACAGCCCACCTCCACCTTATCTCTCGAACATAATCTTTAATAATCTCACGTCCTTATGGAAAACCCATTGGTCCTCGTGTCAGACTTTCTCGAGGTTAATTAAACCCTCAACCGAACCATGGTGGCCGGAAAAAAGCATTTCCCGCAGAGATTTCTGTGCACTTAGCCGCTTGCGCACAGGCCATACGGCCATGTCGCATAATTTTATTTTGCAAAGAACCCCCTCTCCTATGAATTGTCCTTTCTGTGGTCAAGATGTTGCTCCCTCAACTCCTCATATACTATGCGACTGTCCAGCATTATCACCTCACCAGCCCTCTTCAATTAATAACAAAACAGTCACCAACATTCTTGAGAATTCCCCCGATACAATTTTATCCATAACACAATTTATCAGAACTAGCGGAATAATCAGATATCTATAAAAACAAACTGCGCATCTTCGTACTGTAATAGCCACAGCAGTTAAACACGGTACAGGATGTTGCTGTCACAAAAAAAAAAAAAAAAACAACTCCAGGTTAACTTAAAAAAATTGTTTTTTCTATTTCAAAGACGGTACTAAATAAAATTTAAAATGGAGGTTTGACCACATTTTGCTGGTTATAAAATTTTACCACAATTCGTGAGGTACAAAAAAAAAATCTTGTTTACTACATTAGCATGAATTAATATCACTATTTCAAACGAGCTGAATTTGAAAAAGAAGAAAATACCCCGTACATTATTAGCTCTCAGTTTGACAGCGGACAACGAAAGATCAAATTTAGGACCGAATGTATCGGATTCACTGAAATTTACTTCAGTGTTGTGAAGCAAACTGGAGAAATATTTTTGGAACGCAAGAGTTGCATAGAAGATTTCAGACCATTCCAGAATGTGCTATTTTGAAATTTACCGTTCACATACATAGAGGTGTATATTAATTATTTTCATCTATATCTCAAAGTCATACGTTACCGGTAAGACACCTAGGAAGAGATTTATATTGTAAAATGCGAACACATATCTGCGTCAAGTAATAATCAAAAAGATGAGCCTTTTCTTGTCTCAGATTCATCTACTTCAGATTATTTACGATAACAGAACAGAACCTGAAGTTATGCTTTAACGCTATATCAATAGTAGCTGTAGTTCACGATGAGCGTGTCATAATGATTCACAGATAATTCGGAACGGAATTACGCGGGACCATGTTATTGTGTACTTTATCGGATTTGTTAGAACGGTCTATATTCGATGTTCAGATAATGAAGCAGAATGGATAATTAGAACATTGTCGTCAGCGGATGTGTTCTGTGTTATGTGTTCTTTAATAAAAGGACAAAATATTTGAATAAGATTTGAACCTGTAATTATTTCAGAATTGATATGCGTTCTATTCGTAAACGGCTAAATGCTGAAAATTTCTTCCGAATATTTAAAAAAAGTGATATTAATATTTTTTAGTCATGAACCATGTACTAACCATGTTCGCTGTGCTGATTATTTCGACGATTGTGTGCGACTAACTGAAGCAGCGTTAGTATTCATTGGAAAAAAGAAGGTCGTTGCTCTAGAAGCTGGATCAGTTTGTTTATTTCCTGGCACCCTAATAATACGGCCAGGGATTCTTAAAAATGTTATTTTGTAGCCTTTTTGGAGTCTACGCGTTTCACATAATGAAAGCGTTCTTGCTGTTGTTATGAGATGAAGGAGGCACGCTGAACAATTACGTCGAAGAATAACATCGGGTAATAAGATAGCAGATTGAGCATAGGCTTCGAGGCACAAAAGAACTGTGTAAAACTTTTGAAAGCATGCGTCTGGTAATTTAACAGTCGTGCAACGTATTGTTGTCTGTAAGTAGACGCACAGTGTCTATAAAAGTTAGGAAAATGTGCGATATGATACGATTTTACCGTTTTTGTATGCAATATTAAAAAACGATCTACATTAAGTGATTTTTTTCCAGTGAATTCTTAGCGTAGCCCGATATAAATATAATTGTGTTGTACTATCGGCCATGTGAATTCGAATCTTTTTAAATTAGCTGGTTTTGCATTTACTTTTTACTGTCCAAAATTTTCCGTATTACGGACGCAATTCAGCTTATTAAGAAACAGTCAAGCTCTTTCAAATACTCCGACTGCTAATCCAAAGGTTATAATATTTATTGCGAGATGAGTGGTTGAACTCAACATATTTAGAAAACTTCTTACTATACGTCGTAACAATTTCAAGTCACACATTGCACATATAAGTGCGAGCAGAGAAGTAAAAAATATATATATATATACATGTATATATATATATATATATATATATATATATATATATATATATATATGTGTGTGTGTGTGTGTGTGTGTGTGTGTGCGTGTGTGTGTGTGTACTAGATATAGGATATTATTTATTACGTAACTCGTCATTCATTTGACTGGTGACGTGATAATTGGCGACCGTAAAGACGGAATCTTACTTGAAAAATAAATTTTTTTTTTTTATTTTAGAATATTGCTGAAAAATGGCTGAGAAAAGAATTTTGAGAAGTGATTAAAAAGCATCTGGTGATAGTGCAGTCAGTAGCTTAATACACGGTTTTAAAAAAGATAGTGAGATGGTGGAGGGTTCTGGATTAGTTGGTTTGGATGTTTCGGTGACAGATTTGAAAGAAAATGAAGTAGATACAAAAATATTACAAGAACCAGAAAAGAGTTCTATGGTGTAGATACAAATATTTATGAAATCGTTACTTGACAATATGAATAATAATAAATTTAATGAAATGAATAATCAGTATTAAAATTTAGATGATAAACTTAATAATCAATATAAAAATTTAGATGAAAAACTTGATAATCAGTATAAAAAAAAAATATTTTAATTGGTATGGGGAATTAAATGAGAAATTTGATAATTGCGATAAAAGGTTTAGTAATGTTGTTAATAGTGCAAAAGAAACAATTGGTGTAGTGTGATATTAACCAAATTGCATCTCTCCGCCAATTTCCGCTCGGCTGTTTATCGACGATATAAACATATCCTTATCGTCTTATCATTCTTCTAACGCTCAGTCAATCATCCAGAAAGCGATAAACAAAATTCAGAGCTGGTCTGAAATTAACGGACTAGCCATCTCAACAAGTAAAACAGTGTGTATCCATTTTTACAGGGGGCGCCGTGCACCTTCAAGCTTATTCCTAAAATTAAATAATCATCCTATTCGTCAAAAAACGACGGTGAAATTCCTTGGGTTATCTTTCGACTCCAGGCGTACGTGGAAGTCTCATATTTCCGAATTAAAACTGAGATGCACCAAAGCTATTCCTATTCTGAAATATCTGGCGAGTTCCAGATGCAACATCAATCCTAAATTCCTCCGTAACGTATATAGACCGCTTATCTTTTCAAAAATCAACTACGGGTGCCAGGTGTAATCTTCTGCAAGTAAATCATTACTGAAGTCCCTCGATCCCGTGCACCATGCCGCTCTGAGGACTATGCTGGGGGTGCATCGAACATCTCCGGCAGCCAGTATGTGCGCTCTAACCGGCTGTTCCCCTCTCTCTTACTACCGAAACTATTTCACACTACGAAACACGTACCGATATCTCAATTACAAACAAAACTTTCCTTTTCACTTAGATAAATGCCCTCTCAAGCCAAGTTTTGCAGGTGATCCCCTGTTGGAGGTAATGGTTGTCTTGCAAGGATACGGGATCACGTTCCTAGAGAGGCCAATACCTAGCCCAATGATTATGTCTCTCCCCTGGATTTCCAAAAAAACGAACATCGATACATCGTTGAAATCGAACCCAGGTACAAAAAATTTCCAGTGCTCGACAGAAATGGCAGCCAGAACAATTAGCAAATACGTGGACCAGCTAGTATATTACACAGATGGAGCTAAGGCAAAAGGCGAAGCAGGACCATTACCGGCATCCTGCGCCTTCGTGGAGTAGGGCATCTCACACTAAGCTCGAATTAACGATGCCTGTGATGCATTGGATGCAGAACTGCACGGAATTTCTTACTGCCCCCAGCACTTAGCCACGGATTACACAACAAATCTATAAAAGTTCTAATAGTCACTGATTCCCTACAAGCGTTATGCATGCTGGAAAACCAAAAATGCAGTAACCCGCTAATATTGAAAATACACTACCTTTTAAATCAGTTAAACCAAACGAACAGTCGGGTGACCTTCATATGGGTCCCTGGACACATAGGGGTACCTGGTAACGAGAAGGTCGATGTGGAAGCGCGCTCGGCGTTGTCCTCGCCAATGCCAGAGGGCTCGGACCTACCATCCTCGATGATGCATATTTTTATAAAGAAGTGTGAGAACCAATGGAAAATAGAATGGACAGCTACGAAAACGTTTTTAAAAAACATTAAGCTCACAGTCAAACCATGGTGGCCACCAGAGGGAATATCCCGATATGATTTTAAGAGTCTTAGCCGGCTTCGAATCGGCCCCACGTCACTATGTCGCACGGTCATATAATTAGAAATTCTTCGCCTCTCACTATGTGCTTCTTCTGCGGCCAGGCTGGTATACCGACAGCTCTACACATTCTTATCACGTGCCCAAAGTTCGCCACGTTTAGGATGCAACATAGCCTACCCAACAACATACAGAATTGTCTGGCAAATACTACAACTAACATCACAAGGGTTCGTTTGAACGAGTGGTTTGACCGAACACACATATAAGTTACCTCCATATATGTGCTGTAATGACCTTAGTAGTTACAAACGGCGCATATAAAAAAGGTAAGGAGGAGAATTAAAAAAAAAACAAAACATCAAGTGAAATGAAGAGATTAATGATTTGGATAAAGGTTTAAATAGGAGAATAGATAATGCGGAAAATCAAATGAAAAAAAAAAAAAAAGTTACGGTAATAAGTGAGTATATTGATAATCAAACATTTACAATCAGTTCCGAGTGTAATCTTGCGCGTGTACACTAGCGTTACATATAGCAATTGCCAGGAACGCTACCTGTTCTGTACAGCTAGATTGTACAGATAGGTAGTCTCGACGCTCATAATCGAGCTAACGAACGAACGAACGAACGAAGTGAGAGTTTAGAGAAACAAAGACTTCGAAGATCTAGAAAGTGGAGTTATATCATGCATTCGAAGTAAGGACAGAGACTTAGCGGAAATAGTAGAGGATAAGATTAGAAGAGTTAAGGAAGATTTAAAGAAGGAAATTGGAAAGAGGGTGGTCCTAATCGAGGCAGTACAGCGTTGAACGGTATCGGGCTAGATATATTCGATTCTTTAAATATTATTCAAATGTAATACGATCTGGATCTTCTATCACCGTAGTGAATGATTGATGAAAATTGTCCAATATTTTTATTTCTGAAATTGCTCTACCAATTTCGTTTTATAACTATTGTAATCGTTCAAATTATTTTAATTTTTTAATTATTAAACAAATATAACAAATTTGATTAACACATTAATGAACTTTTTTGAATAATAAAAAAAACTGATGGTAAAAACGTATTCTTTTTTAAAAGTAAAGTATGTATAAAATGTATAATATAACAACTTTTTAAAATAGAACTTATTCTACGTACTACTACGGACTAGCCAAAAATTATCTAAAATAACTAGCCAGAAACTTATTTCATTATTCGTATATACAAACTTATTTTTTTACTGTTATTACTATTATTATTACTACTACATATTGTCCTCTCTTGTCTTATACTCCGAGAATTTTCTGAGCTTCTAAGATATACTTTTTTTTTTTTTTTTAAAATGGGCTCGGTGTTTACATTGACCTAACTACATGGACTTAGATCACCTACTCAGATTCTGAAGCGGTCGGAGATAGAAAGTATAAAGGAAAGAATGAGGGGAATAACGGCTGGAGATGGGAAGGAAAGGATAAAGGAACCATTGAAAGGGGTAGGAAGATACTTATTACCTCATCATTTTTATAAATTCCTGTTATGCCCTGTTATGGCTAAAACGTCATAATATGTGTGTGTGTGTGTATATATAGGGTAAAGCGGAACAATAGGACACATTTAAGAGAAAAATTCCAAATAAAAAAAATATAAAGTAAATCGAATTTATTTAACGTGATTAAATAGAAGACGACATAATCTATTAAAGAGTTCAGAACATTTTTGTATCACGTTAAGTAATTATAAATTCACTGCAAATGGAAAAATGTAATGCAAATTTCCCCACATGATTCTGGTGCGAAAAATTATCTTCACAGAAAATCTTACAAATAATAAATAATTACAAATTTTTGTTGAATAACAATAAATTTTACACTTATATTATAATATTTTTACAATAAAAGGAAAATAAATTTCAGGCGTCGTAAGTGGAACAAAATCCATTTTCGCAGAAACCTTCGTGCATCCACATTTTACAATTTTCACACTGAACCCAATCGCATTTCCTCATTATAATAACTTACTTTACAAACAGAACAAAAGTCTTCAAAATCTTCCTCTTCCGAAGATGTATCATCATAGTAAATCACTGACTCATCAGAAGTATCACTTTGATCTTTTGTTTTTTTCGCTTTCGTACGTTCATCTTGATTTCTTCGTTTAGTTGCTGTTTGTTTTCCATGTGATCAGTTTCAGTTAGAATTGTAGCATGCTACTTCCGGGTAGATGGTTTAGGTTTATTTAAAATCTTGGCACTGGCTTAATTACTTCAAAAGAGCATTCGGTCACATCGTTATCATTTGTACAATGTTCTGTAGCACCAAGTGCGTCGGCTACGATCGGAGTAAAATTAGAATTGGCTACATCAAAAATGACATAAGCGTAATCTGGAATAATTCGCGCAGCATTGAAAGGGAATATACCGCAGGTCCTAAATCCGTTAGCACCATTGTTCACAGTTGCAACCGACGTCCAAGCACTTCTCAGAAGTTCGCCAAACTGATGCTTTGTGTGACACGCCTACCAGGGTGATTAAATATTCAATTACCTGTAGCTTTTTAGAGATTTATCTATCTAAAGACTGTAAATAGTGAGTGGTATGATTCGGTAGGCACAGCAAAATAATCTCATTTTCGTTTGCAAAATCTAAGACACGCACGTCAGAGCAATGAGAGCTGTGACCATCTAAAATTAGCAATACTTTGCTGAGCCTTTACGAGGCAAAAAGTGATTTTTAAGTCGCTCCAAAAATATAAAAATATATCTACAGTTACATATTGTTTGAGAAGAAGAAGAAGAAGAAGCAGAAAAAGAAGACATTGTCATCGTAATTCATTTTTTATAGAGGAAAAAAAGTTTCTTTTCTTGGAAATTATTTTTTAGTTCATTTTTAACTTACAACAGCAAAAAAGTAAATGTAAGCCATGCTGGGTTGTTGATAGTGAGGTATTTTATGTAAAATCATTTGCAGTATTTTTGCAGTTTCGACGAACAAATTTTTCGAAAAGTAACTGATGGTGCATATTTTTCAATTCAACTGGTTGATGAATTGAAAAATATTATTTGACTTATTGCCAAAACATAATACTTTAAGATGACCATTGCCGCAAAAACTATCCATTCGGCGATGTCACTGAAGGGCGATGATATAAGAGTTGCACTTTATTTTGTTTCTCGGTAAATAAACTTCCGCTTGAAAGTATTTAACTTAACGAGTTCCTAATGATGGTGATGATTTTGCACAGCTTCATTCTCGGTTTTCTTATTTTTCAAAAGTTTTCTTTAATTAATTGATAGATAGATAAAACCCCCGTATTCCCTTGGCATATTAAGATGAATGAGGCGCAGCTGTTTATATTTTTTTATCTTTCTCTTTATAGTGTGTAAGAAAATTACATCGACTGCGACCGTACCGACACCTTGCGTAAAAGCAAGCAAGCATTTTCGTTGATATTCATAGCTATTAATAGTAGGTAAAATATTTTAATGAAAATATTACCCAAATGCATACACATTTAAATCAGAATTCGGAAGTCCTCTATACGTTTGTTTCGATTAAGGAAGCAAATGCACACTTCTGCAATATGTTTGCACTTACAAATAATCCTTTTTTTTAGTGATTTCATCTGAACCGTTTGATTTCAGGTTCGATTAAAATTAGGTTAAAAATAAAATAAAACTAAGGAAATCCTATACCCTTGATAAAATCTTTTATGGATTTTTGAATTCAGCTTTTCACGATGTGTCTATCTTTTATGAAACGTTTAAAACTTTCGCAATGATTAACCATGCTGTAAATAATTTACGGACAACTGCGGTTAGAAAATAAAATGTATTTAATTCAAGAATACAACGCTTAACGTTTCGGTCAGCTTATACTGACCATCATCAGAAGCGAACTAAAACACCCGAACGCAAACATCGGTCTACAATAGCGACAGAAATAGATAAAAAACCGAACATATATCCTGTAAAACCCAAACCTAAATACTTAAACACAAAAGAAATAGAAACAAGTGACCCAACCACTTGAATGTATTATGTTAGAAATTTAGATTCGTAGGCCATAGGAGATGGAAAGAACAAAGGACTGAAGTAAGGGATTTATAGCTGGAAGAAGCACTGTAAGGAGCCGGAAGACTTAGAGCTAGAATTTTTTGAATAAAAAAAAAAAAAAAAGAAACGTTCTAGGAAAAAGAACTGAACATTGAAAAAAAACATGGTTTGCGTCGCAGTTAAAAGGAGAATCATTGTTATGGAGGGGACAGTAACAAAAGGAGATAGGACAAAGTGGAAACAAGAAGCGGGTAGCAGAGAATGATTAATTCTTAATTTGATTAAGGAGATAATAGTAGGATGACGACTGAAAGGAATGGAAAGAAGCCAAGGCTGACGACTGCGTGTCTATCGTGTGAGAAAATAATGCGAAGCGCGATTAGAGAATAATGGTATTTAACCAAGTAACTTCTTACTCCTTATAGTGCCCACTCCATTCTTGCACTCTCCTCTCTTAATATAGTTCTTCTGTTGGCCTTCTTTATTTCCTCAATTTCTAATCTTTTCCTTATATAATGTACAATTCCTCGCGTTGGGTAAGTTCCACTGTTGACGTGCCCAAAAAAAACCAAAAAAAAAACACCAAAGTCTGGAATGACTGATTGAGGGGATTAAGTCTGAAGCTGGAAAATAGCTATAGAAAGGGCCATTGAGGGCGGCCGTCCGAGCTAGGCAATCTGCCGTGTCATTGCCCTCAATGGTAGAGTGTTACTGGGACCCCATAAAAGGTCTATAAATGGACGAAGGTGTAGGCGATGCGTTTACCTCCTCCTTTCTTCATTATGCTGAATCCTTCAGGCTTCTTTCGTTCTGTCCTATCTTTGCAACTGAATCAATTTTACGTGCAATATCGTTCCTTTCTACAACTAGCGAAATCTTCAAAATTCCGCTTATTCGAAAAACGTCTTTCAAGCAATTTTTTCTCTTCTTTCTCATTCCTCTAACAGTATTATTCTATTAGTTTCTTTATCTTTAACTTACATTATCATCACATTATTTTTCTGATGTACTAAGCTTGATCTCGGGATCTGTATATATTTTATTTTAGACTTGAAAAAGACTTAAATCTGCGGATTCATTTTTGAATTTGTGACCTCTGGTTTAATATCTGAATACTTTATCAAACTATCGCACTATACTCGAAATTATATGTTTCGTACGGTGATTAAATATTACTTATTGCAGGTGTAGGCGGCGATTGAGAAAATAGAGTACCTCGGGCAACTCAACTTCGCAATGACCGGAAGTCAAAAATAAAAAAAAGGAGCACAAACAGAATGAAACGAGGGAAGATTATATAGATAAGGGATTATATTGGGAAGAAGATACAGGTTGAACGTTGCCTGTAGATTCGAATATCAACTACAACTGTTATATCCCTTCTATCCTTTCTTAGATAGTCTGGACTAATTAAAAAAAATATAATGCCCAACTTTCCGCACTTCTAGCCAAAGATGCTCTTACATGGTGCGGTAAATAAATGAAAAATAGAAAAAAAAAAAATAATAATAATAATCAGATATGACAGGACAGAGACATGTGGCGAAAAAGGAGTCGCCGAAGAATAAAGGGTATAAAATTTCACCATGCTGGAATCGAACAACCGATAATGAAGATGATATGGACCAAAAGATTTATTTCGTGTCTAGTAAAAATCATCACCTTAGTTTTATAACTCAGCATGTTTCTCTAATTTCTCAGCACCTTTTTTAATGTCCCTTTTACTATAACCCGAACAAAAGCCGTCTGGTGAATACAACATCATTATTCATGTTGTTCGCATTTTGGAGCACACGTACTCGAATAAATTGATTTTTTCCTCTGAGGTAAGAAATGCAAAAAATTTTTGTAAATCGCATTACTAGATTTTTTTTTTTGTTTAAGAAAATTAAACAAGATTCGTTTGTGAATTTCTTTTTGGAATAAGTCACACTGATTCATTTTGAAAGAATAAAAATAGCGGCTAGACAATTTTAGAACGTGTAAAATATTCATTTTTGTTATTTTATTTATTTTCCCCTTTCAATTATTCACGTACATTTGCTTTTTTAAATTAGTCATCATACGTTGAATTTATATCGTTCTACGATTTGCAGAAAAAGGGGGAAGTCAGCGTATGTAAATTCTTACCTCATTAAGTATTAATCTGGCCTCGTTGGATTTACTAGTTTCAAAATAGTACTTCTCGAAAGTCGGCAAAATGATAAAAAGTCGGAGAATTGGGGAATTTCGAATAGAATACGTTTTAGCTAAAGTTTAAAATGCCGGAAAAAGTTTACATAGCGACGAAATTTACAGATCCCTACGTGCACATATACAAGCACACATAAAACATAAGTACCGAAGTGTAAGCATATCGATCGATCTTCATTAAACTTTTACTGAAGGAATACTGTGTGTACAAAGACGTTTCGAAGTTTTTAAATCTATTCAAGAGAAAAACGTTTTTTGTGCTTACCGTTGATAACCTCTACGAAATGTGATAAAGTAATAAAGAATAAAGTCATTCGTATATCGATTAAGAGAGAAAAAGAGTGAATTCCCGCGGGTATCTGTAAAACACACACCGACCGGTAAAAAATGATTTAATCAGAAAAAAATCGAAAAAAAGTAAACAAAAAAAAATAATTATCGGTAAAAATTACAATACAATGTAAATTCGGGGACATCTTAAGAGGTTCTACCTTTGTCCTGGTTATATCCGAGCGACAGTTTTTTCGATCATTTCGATTTCGTTCGTGCATGCTCTGACGTCACAAGTATAGATCTGTGTAACATTATTCCTTGGGTTCAAGGGTAAATCCAGCCGCCGGTGATTTTTAAGTTCTCCTCTAATTATGCCGGAGCATTCCCTCTATTCACCGTTTTATTTTTTCTTCCTTACTTTTCATCCTTATAATCCCGCTTTAGTTAATCTACCCTTAAATTGTATGCCTCTTCTTCGTATTAATTGCTTTTGCTATATATCAGTGTTTTCTCCTTAATATTCGACTAATCTTTTTTTCCGAACATGCTTCCTTGTTCCGCCATGCTGATTTTTATACTCATTTCTTTATATAGTGAGTGGAGAAAAGTATTTGAACAACACCGAAAAAAGGACTGTACGAGTGTAATCAGATGCAAGCGAGTACATGTTGCAGTTAAATAACTATGAAAGTTGGAGACAAACGAAAGGTCGTATACTTTACACAATAAAAAGTAAAATTTACGGACAAAAGAATGACTTTCATACTACAAGAAAAGAAAGGGACCTCGAGTGAAGAAAGATGCTCCGTACTTCTGCGTAAGACTAAATATCTTTTGGCATCGATTACTGCCTGCAGACGATGGAGCAACCAGCCGGGCCATGATCTCTGGCGAAATGGCATTCTACGCAGCCTGGAGTACGTACCGGAAGGTGGATTCGTCCGAAATTTCGTGTTCATGAACTTTCAGCTCAACAAAATGTTACGAATTTTCAATTGAATTCAAATCCGCAGATTGCGGTAGGGTGTACATTCTCCGCGGGACATTCTACAAGAACCGTTCGCGGGTCAGCAACGCAGTATGTTTCGAATCGTTGTCTTGTTGAAAATGGAAAATCTGTTCTAGGTTTAATTTAGCCGCGCTTGATTGCAAATTATAGTGTAACACGTCGTTATATATAGTACCTCCTTCGTCATTATATCTTCGATAAACGCCAGGTTTCCAAATCCTCTGTGAGCCGCACAGCCCCATACAAGGAAACTGCCTCCACACCATGTTTCGCTGTAGGCCTTAAATTCTCCGTGGAGTAAGTTCAGTATTCCGTTTTCTCTACACGTACTTTTGCCTGTCGCACCCGAACAGGTTGAATTTACCCTTGTTCGAAAATATCACGGATTTTTGATTTACATACACTTCTTCACAAATTGGAGGTATTTAATGTGACTCCTTTCGGATATATATTGCGAGGGATTCGCCCATGAACATTAGCCGCGTGTAAGATATTTCGTACGTTATGCGGATTTATCATCTTACCTGAGACTCTGTAATAGCACTTGTGAAGAGCGATTTATGCGATATCTTCATGAAGTTTCGTTTTTCTTTGGCTGTTAGCTTCTGGGGCATGCATTTCCGCAGATTTTTTTCAAATTTTCCGCTCTTTGATACCTTTTAGTAACGCATCGTTTTCCGGAAAACGTAAATTTCGTCTTGCACACAGCTTCGCGGTAACTTTTTACACTTTCGTACATCTCAGTAATTTGCAGCGGCGTTTTAAACGGTACTTTTTTTGTTTTCGGTTTGCAATTGATTGAAAACACTAATGACGCATTTCGGTATCAAAATTTCTTCCTTCAATGCACCTTTTTTCCCGATGAGCCAATTCTCACTTACATCATTAACTAACCAAGTCATACTATGCGTGTGCAAATACTTCCTTGACCATGTTTCATTGGAAACGATGTTGATGTTGGTTTATGTTGAAATATTCGCCTTCATTCGTTTCTGACATTCATTGCGATTTATCAGCAACGCGTTTCTGTACCCTCATGCATCTGAGATTACACTCATACAGTCGTTTTCGGTGGCGCGGAAATACTTTTTTTTTTATCCACTCTGTATGCCCTTTATCTGTTTCAAATTAATTCACTTTTTTTCTTATCGTTTTTGGATAAAGGTTCCTGGTTAATAAGTCCCGTCACAAAAAAAAAAAAAAAAGAAATCAGTGATCTCGCAATAAAAGTGACATACTATTTCGAATTGCTACGAATGATGCCATCGATGAAAGTTACAATCAAATCATTTTTAGCATTGGAAAATCTCTGCATGAGTTCAAAATTTTCATGGAAGTATCCAAATTTCTATTATCCAAAATTATTCCGCAGGTTATTGCCACTTATCCATACATGTCCATTTCAGCGCAATGCCGGCGTCGTCAGTTCTTGATTATCATAAATCTAAGTACAGTAAAGCCCGTTAATTCGACCTAATGCGGACCACAGTTTTTTTTTTTTGTTTTTTTTTTCGGAAAATATGTATTTATTATTTTTTACATACAAAACTTTCGTCAAGCTAAAATGCTTGTCGACGAATTATCCTATTGAACACTTTCCCATCTTAAATTAACTCATACATATACATAATCGTGTAATACTAATCTAAATCTATCTTTTTACTTATCAATACTTAATAATCTATTTCTATCTTTTATATTCAATGTTTTTTTGTTTTTTTTTCTTCAGTTTTTTTTTTGCGCCTTGTCATTTTATTTTATGTTTATTATTTTTTTTATATTTTCTTCTTCCTGAAACCATCCTTTATTTCCCTTTTTCTTTCCCCTATTCTTTCCTTCTCTATTATTTCTTTGGGTATTTTATTCAACATCTGAGTTATAATATATTTATCCGTTTGCTAATCTATGTTCTTGCTAACGGCAGTTGGTACGTAAGTTTTTCCCTCAACTCGTATTCTGTTTTTATTTTTTCCTCCAATTTGATTTTCCTTTCTGTCGATATGTACTCCCATACCTTCAGTAGTAAGTACATTCCTCTTATGCTCATTACGTCTTCTTTTTTAATTATTTCACTTTCAGTTTCTCCCCTTAAGGATTTCCTATTGATTTCAAACATTTAATTTTTGCAGTTTATTTATTTTCCCCGAGTATACTTTTTTCATCCGTATGCCTGAATTCCATATCTGATCCTCGACTCTACTAGCGCATAATAAACTACTTTTAATGTTTCATTTGTGGCATATTTCTTTAATGTATATAAAGCTGGTAAAACTGCTCTTATTTTCTTTGAAACGCATTCCATATGTATGTCTCATCTTAAGTGTTGGTCCATCATTACTGTCCAAAAATGTTTAATGTCTATTGACAGTTTTTCATTTCACATTTATTTCTTCCTCCCTAATCGAGTATACACATTCATTTGAGTGCATTATTATATTTGGACAATACAAATCGGAGCTGTCTCTTTTTTCCGCAGTACCATTAGTCTTTTTTACCTTTATTCTTAGACTTTTATTGTGTGCCCATTTACCTATTGTTATTAGATCTTTTTACATCCTTATTTCTGCCTTTCAAAACTAAACATTGAGAACCTAAAGTTTAAAGAAATTTATTGAAAACTTGATTGGTTCTTGCATTTAGGTTTTAAACATTATTTACTTTTTCGAACCGTTTCGTAAATAGAGCATTTTATGCAACGGAGACTTTCTTTTCTTATGTTTTTTTTGTTAGTTGTTCATTCGTTTAACGTTATTCTTTTCGTTGAATTCTTCAATCCCTTCAGTTTTGTTTAATCTTCTGTTTTATTCTCATTCTTCAAATTATGAAGCATTTCGTTATTCAAATTTTTCTTAACCTTTTTAAAGCGTTTAAATCTGTCAAATGTTTTTTTTGTTAAAGACTATCCTTACATCGTATTAATCTGTGATCATTCGGTATTCCAACTGACAGTGTGCAGTCGCTTTCAAGTTTACTTCGATGTTTGGTCATGCTTCGTTGTGGTTTCTTTTTGATTGCGTATCGTTTATTGATGAAATCTGTTAGGGTATCTCATCTGCGATTTCTATCATCCAGTTCGTTATTACCTATACAAGTGTACTTGTGTCTTTTGGTTTCTTACACCTCAAGTCCCCCATCATAACTGTATGGTTCGCTTTGTCCATTTCTATTGCGTTAGTGATGCTTGCAGTTCACACTTCCTTATACAATACTAATAGTCATATTTTAGTCTCTCTATACTGAAAAATAAATTTGTAGAATAGAAAAAAAAAGTGTAAGAACGAAATACGTTTATATAATTGGTATTCTGCAGCACTATCAATTCAATTTTTGCGTAATCGTTTTCACTGATGGTTCGAAAGAGCCTACCGGTGTTGGTGCTTTTTTTATTCTTCCAAATTTTAACTTTTCCGAATTTTTTTGTCTTCCTTCTTCCTGTTCCATATCTATGGCCGAGTTGATGGTCGTTCCCTTATTTTCATCTCCGTTAATAATTTTTCCTCTAATTTTTTGATTATCTCTGACTCCGTAAGAGTCTTTGAACCCTTCTGTTTCCCTTTTCTGATTATTCGCGTGGCTTCATTATTCTCCGTATACGTTCACTCATTTAGATTATTTCCTCTCTCCATGCGATTCATACTGATATTTGCTGCGAGTTCCTGGCCATTCAGACATCTTTTTGGTAACAAGGCTGCTGGTTCTTCGGGTTGCTGCTTTTTCTTCCATCTTTTTCAACAAAAATCCCACCTTCTAAGCTGCCACCGCTTTGTAATAATTTCCATCTCAGATTTCGATCGGATGTATAGGGCACCTCCTTTTCTAACGTGCGCTCATTTGTTCTCTCCATTCAAATTATGCAGCTGTTTGCGACGCTGATCTCGTATTTTTTGAGTGTCTATTCCGTTCGGTAGAGCCGCACCTCTGTACTCCTGTTTGCTTAGTCTTGGGTTACCTGCTCCTTATTGGCCCCTTTATATCCTGTCTTTTCCTCCTGCTCACGTTATCCCTGCTATTGTTCCCTTCTTATTAGCGATATCTGATCGGCAATCATATCACTTTTTCTTTTGTTTTTTAATTGTTTCTGGGTGAAGGTGCTTGGTAAATAACTCTCTCCCACACACAGAAAAAAATCTCGAAATAAAAACGAAACATAAGTGATGAAAAGAAAATGTTTTATTAGAAAGCAATAGGTAGGTGAGACGAGGTGCGAATGAACAGCGAAAAGGATTCTCTCAGGCATCGGGGAGCGGATCAGAGGCAAACGAGTTGACAGGAGGGTGAATATGAGGAAATTTTGAAAGAAGAGAAGAACTCTGTGCACTTAAAAAAAAGAGAAACCTTTTTTCGTTTCAGCAGAATAAGATAAAAAATGAGGGATGATTAAATGATGAAAGTCTGAAGTATTTTTAAGAAAATTATAATAGATTGACTGGGCTGAGATCAGTCAAATAGCTGAGAACGGAATTTTTTTATTATTTCGGCCCGAACATGCGTATAAAAATATACAAATCACTGTTCTTCGATTGTATTGTACACATGCCGAAATGTATTCGAAACGAACTTTTTTACCATTAGTTAGGCTATCTATTTTTAACACCTTTACCGTTATCGGGGCTGTTATTTTCTTTTTATTCAACGCAAAATACGGGCACCTTAATGCATTTTTCTTGTTGAAGTTAACAGCATGTTAAAAGGATGGAGAGGGTTCGATTTCTATTTGGAAAATACGCTTAAAAAGGGTTTGAATTTTTAATTAAAATTTAATGAACTTTTTTCTATTTTTGTTCTCCTTTTTTATCACATTTCGTGTACATCTCTCGCATACGTTTATGCAAGAATCTCAGCTGTGTACAATGACAGTTTCGCGCGGGTCAAGTTTCTTTTCTTTTTTTCGTTTTTTTTCTTTCTATCTCAGTTTTTGATATGGCCAATGATATTTTAGTGTATTGCCTAGAAATTCTTTTTTACTCAAAATGAGTTTTTTTTCGTTAAACTTTTACACGATAAATTTAAGTGTTACGCCAGTTCAAGCGTTTGCGGCGACCGCACTGAATAATTTAAGATTCGCTTCTCGCGTTGACCGATTTAAAATGCAATTAAGAAGAAGCACGAGACAAGGAGACACAATCACGCTGAAATTATTTATCACGTCACTAGAAGTGACATTCAGGGAACTGAATTGGAATAAAATTGACATCCAGATGGATATGGAAAACCCAAGTCATCTTAGTTTTGCAGATGATATGATGTTACTAAGCTCCCCTGCGTAGTGGAACTGCAGATGATGCTTACAGACCTAAATAAATATTCGACTAAAATAGGTCCCAGAATGAAACCATATGCTGTGTTCGTGTATTTGCTGATTATATCGATGAGATTGTTAATTTTATTTCTCCATTGTTTATATTTATTTCTATTTTTTAATGTCAGATACCGCGAATTTATATTAGTTTTATCAATTATTGTTATCCCTTTTTTCTTCAATCAACTTCATTTTAAATTAGATAAGTATGCGTCCGACTTTGAACAACTCTCGTCCATTTTCTAAAACTGTATCCAATCCGACAAAATCGATAAATCCGAATCATCTCCAAACCAACCATCTTTGCTCTCTTCTAAAACTTTTTCCGATGCTTCCGTTCCGATAACTTTCCGACTTTTAATCAGTTTGACGTGGATACAACGCCTTCTCACAGTAATCCGTCTAACTTAATTAAGACTGAAAAACCGACGAATTCGAATTCCTCTTTAATAATTACATTCTCCGACAACTTCCAATAATCGTAGTTCTGGTTGAAAACTTGGAAAGTAAAAATATTGTCTACCCCTATGTCTCGGGACAGCTTAAGTTAGTGTGCTCGGCTATCGAACCGGAGGTCATCGATTCAAGATTTGTCTCCCATGCAGTCTGAAATAATTGGGTACCAGAGAAATCTGTGAAAGTAAAGGCGGCCGAGAGAAAAAAGAACTGGCCCTCTACTATAATCAGTACTGTTGGGCTTTACCTTAATTTCACAACCCCCGATGCACCAACCATGGTATGGAACTCACTTTACATTTTACTTGTACATCCGTAATTAGGGCCGATTAATTTATTCTTTCGGAAGAAATACATGAAGAGTAAAAATTTCGATCTTTCATTCCGCAACCACTGCTTTTTCGACGTGGCATAATCCGTGACATTCCGTCGGATCTTTATATTAACGAACTCCTGGCGAACTCTGCACATTACAGGTGTCCGTCTCCAATATTCCTAGATGGCAGAAAAGGACCTTCGATAATCCCCTTATTCCTGTTTCCGTCATCGAGGTTAGTTTGAGGGCTCCATATTTCTGCCTTTACATTTATCGTGTTATGTCTATGATCTGTAGAGCTAAATTATGCCGTAAATGGCTTCATTTTGGACATTTCAGCGCGTCCTGTGGTAGCAAAACCATTCGTTCCTCGTGAATTGGTGATCGATCAGTCCTCCTTAAAATGCACCGTTACGCAACAAAGCGGCTCTTCTTTCTAACTTTGCGTCCATCGTAGAGAGAACCCCATTCTGCGTTAGACTCGCAACTGTCAAATCTTCAGAGAGCGGGTTGAAAAGACATTGAGTTTACAAAATGTTTCCTATTTCAAGGAAAAAGTATCTGTCAAGTTCGTTCTCCGAATTTGGCTCAAATTGAAGGTATTTCAAAACCCTATAATCAAAAAATATTTTCAGACTTATTTGTCGACAAAACCTAACCTAAAAATCCATTTGAAAATTTCAAACCGCTATAAAAATAAATCTAAAATAAACAACTCGCCGGAAAAATTATATACCATGTACTTTATGCCAAACTACCCTTATGAATTTTTTCAGGTTTTTTAAAGGGGTGGACGCACCTTAAAAAAATAGAAACTGTTCTTTTCGCATTTCCGCCGTATTTAGCTGCTAAAAATTTTTTTGGTCTCAGTTTTATACAAAATGGCATAATAAATACTATACAGGATTTTGGACACAAAGAATATGGAACAGAACGTTGTGACGGATTCGGCCGCCATGACTTTCGATATCTATCACGCTGCACCGAATTAAAAAATGATAATGATTACTCTTTTCCAAATTCTAAATTCCTCATTTCTCCGCGTTTTGACAGTTTCTCAGGCCTACGATTTCTATTTCTCCGATTTCTTCGGGCAGCGTGCAAACTGAGCATTCTCCGACTGTAATGCTAGATCGACAAATTTTGTGGGAATTGCCAATGTGCACGGCGCCAATTTGGCGATCCGTGCATATGTGTGTGTTAATTATATAAGGGTGGTTCGTCCGATGTTTGTCCGATCTGGCGTTATGTGAGTCGGAGATGCGAGTCGAGCTTCGTCGAGGCGTGAGAAGTTTTTTTTCTTAGAACCTGAAAGAACCGACGCAGGGTACCCGCCGTTCCACCGATTTTCAGAATGTTCTAGAAAAATCGGTGGCGTATTCATTTTTTATATATATATATTTTTTTTTATTATTAGGCAAAATGGCCGTTCAATAAGATCGTAGTCGAATTATCTGTGAATTCGGCAGTTCAGTCTTCGCTTCCTCGTGGCCGCGATCAGATCTCAACTGCTTTGGCCGGGAGGCAAAATTTTCGTTTGTTTTCTTTTTCACAGCTACACTCCCTTCGAGGCAAACTTTATATTTTTTCACTGCTTTGGCCGCTTGAGGCAAATTGTACCGTTCGGAATATTCGTTGTCGTTCTCTTTTGTTTTATGATCGGTTTGCATATTATTTTTCATAAAAAATATAATTGTATTTACTCCTCTTAAAAGAATTTTTCGTTTATTTCGTTGTGAGGACACGTTTTCGTGACATCTCCGCCGCGGAGACCTTTCTTTTTTTCCGTTAAACCTAAGGAAGGCCTAAAGCTCTGCTCGAGCGAGCTAACGGTTACGTTACACCCGGAAGAAGTAACGTTGGCGCCTGGAAAGTTTTTTTTCCCGTTTAAATTTGCCTCAAGCGGCCAAAGCAGTGAAAAAATATAAAGTTTGCCTCGAAGGGAGTGTAGCTGTGAAAAAGAAAACGAACGAAAATTTTGCCTCCCGGCCAAAGCAGTTGAGATCTGATCGCGACCACGAGGAAGCGAAGACTGAACTGCCGAATTCACAGATAATTCGACTACGATCTTATTGAACGGCCATTTTGCCTAATAATAAAAAAAAAATATATATATAAAAAATGAATACGCCATCGATTTTTCTAGAACATTCTGAAAATCGGTGGAACGGCGGGTACCCTGCGTCGGTTCTTTCAGGTTCTAAGAAAAAAAACTTCTCACGCCTCGACGAAGCTCGACTCGCATCTCCGACGCACATAACGCCAGATCGGACAAACATCGGACGAACCACCCTTATATAATTAACACACACATATGCACGGATCGCCAAATTGGCGCCGTGCACATTGGCAATTCCCACAAAATTTGTCGATCTAGCATTACGGTCGGAGAATGCTCAGTTTGCACGCTGCCCGAAGAAATCGGAGAAATAGAAATCGTAGGCCTGAGAAACTGTCAAAACGCGGAGAAATGAGGAATTTAGAATTTGGAAAAGAGTAATCATTATCATTTTTTAATTCGGTGCAGCGTGATAGATATCGAAAGTCATGGCGGCCGAATCCGTCACAACGTTTAAGTCTCATTTTTTCGCTGGTTTCCCATTTTTGTGGCTCACAATATTCTGGGCACGGGATGTTTGTTATTACCTCTCTTTTCAAAAAAAAAAAAAACCAAAAAAAACTGCTAATAATTTGAAGTTATCTTTTTTTGACTGTCCTCGAAGTAGTTGAAGTTCGTTGCTTTCTTCGTTAACTATTTCCTCAGTTTGCACGTACCACGATGTTTAATTAGAAAGTGCATGATTTTATTTCTGTCGTAAACTTACTTCAATATAAATCCACGCGTATTCGTAAATACATGCACGAATGTATACATACTTTTTTTGGCTTGAAGATTCTACTGGTGAACTTTTACACTTGATGTGAATTTTAGTTTTCTCGTTAATCTTGTAAAAATAAATCTTATCATAATCATGATGTACGACGAATTCGCAACACTGCACTTAAAAGGCGAAAGATAAAACTGAATTATTTTCGTTCGAATTGGGTAAGTGTCATTTAAAAATAGGGAGTAATTTTTATATCGTTTAAAATATTAAAATCTAAGCAAACACACGTGTGCGCAATGGCGCCATGTGTTACCTTGATATACACAAACTTTCGTCGCTTAATTAACATTTTTCATTTCCGAACTTTTTTCAAATGAATTACGCCCACTCTAAAAATTCGTACTTTCAATATAGCCATTTTCCTGCTCGACTAAAGTATTCGACCAGCCAGCAAATTTCTGAATCTGTCAACGCAAATGTTTTGGAAGTCAAAAAAGTGCGGCGGTCCAACATGCGGAAGAATGACATTCATTTTTCAAAAGCACATGCGTATTTTAAAATGTTTGCCAGCGAAGTATTTATGCGGCTAAATTAATTTTTTAACTCTGAACTGATGTTCAAAAATATACGCGCAGCAGTTTCTACATTAATTACGAATGTGAAAAGTAACGTGAAATGTCGAAACGAAATTTAAAAAATTGTTTTATAGTTCATTTCTCGTAAACCGGCCAATTTGGTTTCGTTTGGCACGCTGAAGACATTACATGCAAAAGTTTTTGTTTACCCACAAATGTTACAATAACCCCCCCTCTTTTTTTTTGAAATTGTAGAAAAAACGCTTATTTGACCTCAATTGATAATGCATGGGATATTTTACTCGACTAATTGTTTATTTTGGATGGAAATGTAAAGAAAAATGTGAAACACCAATGTGTTTGAAGGCGGCTCAGCAGTGTTATACGCAAAATAATAAACAGAAGTAACTGTCTCAGTTTTATGTCGCAGGTAAACAAAAAAATAAAGTAAAGAAAAAACCAAAAAAACTTTGATATGGCGGTGTATCAATGACTGCACTGATTATTATTAGTAGTATATCATTATTAATATTACACGATTAATAATGGTAATATCATTATTATTAAATTAATAAAATTTTTAAAAAATGTACTTATATGATCCCGTATGTAATTGCCGAGATTATTACAGCATATGGATCAGTGCAGGTTTAGAGGTATTTTAATAACCGCAATACCATGTGAGCGTTGTAAAAGCCCTTACTCTATATAGAAATATGAGTACAATTTTTAAATTGGTGTTGAGAATGTTATTGCCGTTGCGCTAGACTGTTCTGATAATTTTTTCATGATTTGCGAGCATAGAAATGGTTTAACCGTTGTGAGCATATATACCAATTCTACATAGCTCCTTGTATGAGTAGTTGCAAAGTAATTTTGGGTGTGTCGCTACTGTTTGGATAAATTTTTTGAATTCCTTAAATCCCATTAAAAAAAGCTGGTTGTTTCGGGTCGAGAAAGTGTTTGGCTTTTTCAGTTACGTCGACTGACTTTGGAGTTGGCTGTTCATTATGCGGCTCACTCGATCCATACTTCTACTTATCTGATTATTCAACGTAGAAAGCCGGCCGTTTAGGTAACAGGACTGAGATAGGAATAGAAAACGCTATAACAAGTATCAAATGAACATAAATTAATACACTAGAAACTTTTTATGTTTTTTTTTTTTTTGTGGAGTTTGTAATTTTATCACTTTTTTTAACAAACGGGATGTACAAATGCACTACATTTAATTATTCAATTAAATTGGCGTGTCATCTGCAGTAACTATTGCAAGGAGCGCAGAATGAAAAGGAGGATTAGATTAAGGAGTATCAAGCGTATTTATAACGGGATAGGATTAAAGGGGAATGTCGTCTTCGAGGATATGGAAGAAGAGAGGTAGAGGGATGCCTTGTTTATGAAATATAGGAGATATTCGGTAAAGATACGGTGAACGTAGAGGAAAAAATGCCGCGCATGGCGCATTAAAGAGTTTCGATTTAGTTGAGCAGATACGCACGCGTGAGCTACTAGCGACGTCTATTTCGTTTCTTCGGTTTGGAAGGAAAGTTGTCCAAGGCACTGCTGTTGGCTTGATTTGACAGAATTTATTGCTAACCAAAGTTAATTCTTTTCTTTGTCTTCAATGCCGATCTAGTGCATTCGTTCTGGTCGGATACCGAAATTCGAGCATTTTGGCAATCACGGTCTTCTTTGACGTTGCGTCGACCAGTTTATTACTTTAATGTTACATCTAACCAAGTTAGAGTACTCTAGAGATATTATTGTGGGGGTGTGGGTAGTTCCTTGTACTTGTGTGAAGCTTGAATCAAGGAAAGTATTTGGGAAGAATTGTCAGAGAGCTGATTGGTGATGTAAATGATAAAAATAACATAGAAAGCGAGAAGATAAAATGCAAGTCGGGATTGAAAATTATCAAGTAGGAGGTACGAAACGCCATTCAAGAAGCGAAGAAGTATAAAGCTTCCGGGTGAGGACAGTATTTCATCAGAAGTGTTCAAAGTACTAAATACGGTAAGTGTTTACAAAAATTATACGAGAACAACAAAATATGCGGAACGAGCAAGATTTCTGCAGATTGGCATCAATCTATAACTTCATACCGATTCCAAGGAACTTTAGACTAATAAGTCTACTAATTGTAAGTAATACATTGAAGATTTTCTTACGAATAATTCAACAAAAAATTTACAAAAGGTTAGAAAATTTTTACAGCACATCCAAATGGAATTTGGAAATGGAATGAGTATGTGCGCGAAGTGATTTTTTTTTATACAGACTCTGGCGCTAAAGTGCTACCACCAAAATGAAGACATATACATGTGTTTCTTTGAAAAACAATTTGATAAGGTTAAGCATGATAAAATACTCGAAATATTATAAACTATATCAATAGATATAAAAGACTTAAAATGTATCAGAAGTCTATCATGCCAACTAAAAGCGAAGGTGCAGCTAGGAGAACGCACGAATCAATGGGCGTAGAGATTAAGTGTGGTATAAGAAAAAGCTTATAAATGTAAAATGAATAAATTCCTTAATTATTGTTATATTATATTGAACAGGCTTCTGTATATATTACAGATTGCCACTGACATATTATTACATCTATTTATTAGATAATTAAATAATTAATAACCGGTTAATTAGGTATTCATCATCGTCAGTCTGCGTCGTCCTCTTGGAGCCTTGCCAACTATTTTTCCGTGTACGACCGTCTGAAATAGTTTGTCGTGTTTCATCTTACCCTCCAAGAAAATTTTTTTTCCTTCTAATATTATTGATAGTAGGATTTTTTCCCGGAGCCCGGTACGTCGGAGCACCTCGTCGTTGGCAATCTTGTCAATACATTTGATACTATGCATACGCCGATAGCACCACATTTCGAAACCGTGTATTTTATCTTTTACGGATTTCTTCATTATCCATGTCTCCGAAGCATAGAGAAGAACTCTTAGATATTTGTATTTACGAACTTCCTCGACCTGTACTCCATCCGCAAAGATGCGCATCGCTTTGATTAGCCCTTGCAATCTGCATACCTGTCGTTTTAGCCGCATTTATCTTCATTTCGTATTTCGCATTTTCTGTTTGCTAGTCGGGATACCATTCTTTGTAACTGTTGAGGCGTTTCGGCAATCAGTACCTTGTCGTCTGCATAGCTGATACTACCAATTTTCTTACCGTTCACTTTGTAGCCTGTGTTTGTATCGCTGTGGTGTTTTATCATCTGCTCAGAATAGAGGTTAAACGGTCTAGGCGCTAACGGACATCCTTGTCGCACGCCTCGTTGTATATTACACGTTTCTTTTTTATTTACTTATAAAATACTGGACGGGAATTTTTGAAATAAGGAAACTAACAGACATGGCAAAAAAGAAGGAGTCAAGTGGTTCCTTATGTTTGTTTGAAGCTTGTGTGAGATATGTATTCTTACATAAGATAGTAAATTTAACGCTTTATTGCAGTAGCCGTCAGGTAGTTTCTTGTACTCGTGTGAAGCTGTGCCAGATGTGTGTTTTTTCATAAGACAATAAACGGAAAACTTTGTGTAAGTGTGGATTGTGTGAAGCTTGCGAAACATTTGTTCATGTTGTGATGGTGAGACCATGTCCGGGACTTATATGTATACCCATTCTCATTCGACATAAATGTGAGTTTTATCTTCTAATTCGCAGGAGAATTAGAGGATAAATTAACAGCGCGGTCGAGGAGCACACAAACCGGAGTGCAACCTAACTTCCATGCTGCTGACCACGTGAGAAAGAGTATCAGTGTCGAGGCGAACCAAGATGACTGGCCTGCTCACGGTGATGCGATTGCTTGCCGGCTAAATATTTCTATGCCACACTAAAACTCATGACTACACTTGGAACTGACTGTAAAAGTTCGATTTTGTCTGCTGCTGTGTATACTAACCAGCGTACGTACTCTTTCGGGATCGAACTCAAGACTTCCGCAACGGAAGCTAAGCGTGCTCTAGCAACTAGGCCATCATGACGAATATATATGCATATACGCATATTGTGACCCGCCAACTGTGGACATCCGAACCCGGCAAAATGAATGATAATTACTTGTATTTTCGATGTGATTTTCTGCCGCTTCGTCGCTTAGCTGTCGCCTCTATTTTTCGTTTACGGTTTAATTATTCGGTGTTACCTTTCTTTCGTATTCATCGTTGCTTGACACTTTCCCGAAATTATATCCGGTTGATGAAGTTTCCTATGATTCGAATCATGTATTTTTGTTTAATTTTATAAAGCGTAACTTATTAAGTAATATACATAGAATTCAACATAATTTTTACTTTTATAGTAACATATGTATTTCTGTGTTGTTCATCAACGTGTTAAAATAAATATACAAGTACGCGCGTAAAATGAAACATTCATACATTATACTAACTAATTATAAATTGTCGACTAGTTTTGATTTTGAAATCCATGATGGAAGCAGTAATCCTTTTTTTTCTCTTTTTCTTCAATCGCTATGATGTAAATTTAAAAAAAGGGTCATCAATTTATAAGTTTTATGTATGATGATACTTTTTTTTTTAATACATTTAGACTCGTCGGTGTTATTTTAAATGCTACGATTTCGTGATTATCGTTTTAATTTCGATTTTTTTTTTTGCCAAATTTTTGCTTAACAAATATAAAGAAAAGAGAAATGTTTAAGGACGTCCCTATCAATTATTCAATTATTAAAAGCCTTAATACGTATTAGAAAGTGGCAATAAGAGGAAAAGATTGCTCTCAAAAAGGGATAAAATTATTATTATTTTTTTTTTTAAACGCTCTATATAGTTTCGTTTTGTCAAAAAACCAAAATAAAGGTTTAGTAAACAAAATGTGGTCAGATAATATACTTTGAACATGTGTTGTGTGTATTTTTCACAAATGAAATAGTAACAAGTATTGGCTTCAAATTGTAGATTGCATGGTGTTACACACACACACACACACACAAAATAAAAAGTTTTATCAGCGAATAATTCTTTTCGGTTGACAGAAATGTATATTTTCATTTCAGTACCACAAATGATTTTGAAGATTCAGTTTGTTTCTTTTTCGTCTTCGGCCGAAGTCAAAGTATCACAGTTAATTTGTATTAGAGTGCAGCACTGATTGTCGCAGACGATGTACTGTAGAGTTCCGTTAGCGAACTAAAGTTCTTAATCAGAGAAAAGAAAATCGACTTTGTAATAATCGCGGTCTGGTTGATGTAGGTAGCGCGATTAGTGCTGATCTTTCTCTTCAGCCATCTTATCTTTATTCTACATAATTTTTCGTCACTCGCGCCGGAAATTCGTGCTCGTTACTACGACCGCCGGGCTGGCGGGGCAATGTCTTTGCTCAGGATTAATGGAAAGCGCTGGTACTGAACTTAATGTTTATAAACATTTGCAAATTGAACGTTTCCAAAGAACAAAACGGCACCAGCGTGTGGAAAGGAATCGGGCGGGGCGAAACCGGAGCGGTGGCGGGGGGCGTTCGAGATAAATTTAATGTGCCGAGAGATTGCGGATGCTGTTGAAATGATCGGCAGTCTGTTGGTTGTCTGTACAGCAGAGGCCAGCAATAATGGGCCAACGTCTTGCAGCGCCGTCAATTTTTCACCAACTCCATCGAAGATTAATGAAACTCCGCCACCGTCGTCGACATTTTCCAACAATTTTATTTCACTTCCCGCGTCCTACACTGTTCCCCTCTGATCGTCGAGTGTACGCGTCTCCGCATCAGATTGTACTGACAGCGTTTTCCCGATAACAGTTCATGCGCGCCGTATGCACGTCTACCTCTGTCCGCGTGTAATTCTTTCGTCGATTCCCTTTTCCCCGTTTTCACGTCTCCAACTTTTCCCGCTACTGCACCACTCGCGCATGTGTGTACAGAGCGAATGTGTTAGGCAATTTCCCGAAGTAGCATGTGTCGAATATTAAAACGGTACGCAGTAAATCGAGGAGTTTTCTTCGTGTAATTTATATTGGGCCAGAGACGCACGCACGGATCCGCTCCGGCATCGGTTCAACGAAAATAGAAAAATTCTTGAGTGCCACTTCAGAAGATATTAGTCAATTCGCTGTTGACCCGTCCCGGAATTTTTGTCAATTTCCTTAGCTTCTCTTGTGCACTTCTCATTTCGAATTTGAAAATACAAATTTTCTACCGGAATTATATAATAAACATTTCATTTTTTTATTTTTTTTTTTGAAATATGTGATTAATCGTTCGAGTGTTAAATCCGTTAACGGTAAGTATGTCAAAGCACGAGAAAGGAATGCAATGTTTCCGAAATTTCTGGTAATATTAACGTGAAGCGTTGTCGGCGAATGCGCGTGTATCATGGCTTAATTATAATTATTCAAATGACTGCGGTGTAAGAAGACGTGTGCTTTAAGTTTTTTTTTTTATATTATTATCATTAATTCATTAGCTTTTGTCATTTGGTCATCTCCTTAAACTTTTTCCTCGAAAATTATTGAAGATCGATATTCTTGTGACATTCTTCAATAGATTCTCGCGAAATTCTCTCAATGGGTGTAACGCGTATTAACTTGCCCTATTTTTAATCACACTTAACCAGAACTTTTAGCAAGCGTATGCAACAAACGCACACCAAGTTTGATAATCTAAGGTTTTCTTTAATATGCGCTTCTTGCATTTATTATTGTTAATATAGACGCACGATTTCCAAACGCTGGTATAATCTCTGCTGTGGTCAGCTCTCATTCGAGAAATAGTAATAATAATATTAATAAACAATATTACTATAGTTATATTTTTAGCTGTTTCAAAACTGGGAGTCAGATGCACTGCCTTTAGTGTCACAAAAACTCTATTTCCGTTTTCTGCATTTTCATAACACTCCAGAAGTAACTGGGCTATCATTTTTCTAAAGTATTCTGTACCTTAGTGATTACATTTCCCTGTTTACAGTGCAATGATGCAAAAGAGGTCATTGGAGAAAGCGGCTCAGGGGTGCTTTTATTACTCGTCGCCTAGTGGTTAACTTTGTAATTTAACAAAAAAAAAGAAAAAAAAAAGAAAAAAAAAGCATACATAGTGAACAAGATTAAAACTGGCACAAGAAAAAGAAAAAAAAAGGAAAGAATAAAAATATTTAGATCGATCGCATCAAGAGTCAGTGAGATTGTTGCTTTAACAGTTAAAGTCTAATGCTGCTGTTTTTACTGTTTTATAGAACACTCCTTCGGTGTTGCTTGTCTTCTTTAACTAGGTTGATTAATAGTATACGAAGATCCAGACGCGATGATTGTTTTGAGTGACGGGAGCCACTTATATGGAGAATATTTACCTACATTTCATCTCCTCGCTCTTTTTGATTTAATGCTTTCCTTTAACATTCCGGCTCACTTTTCTTCTCTTGTTAATAATCTTTCCATTTGCAGAACTGTTATTTTCTCCCCCCTCCCTCCGCTTACACTGCCACTAGACTAATCTTTTTTTGTGGATTACCGTAGGATTCGTGCTTTGTTCAACATCCTTTTTCTTATTAAATTTACTTCTTTGCCTCTTAATACCTCTTCCTTTTTTTTTTTTTTTTTACAGACGACATTCTCATTTTTTCCTCCCATTGCAATATTTTGCTGACTAACTCTTAACTTTAAAACTCCTTAATTTCACCGGAAAACGCTTTATCCAACATCCACCTTTTCACTTCTCCTCCTAAATCTTCTACTGCCGTTTTTACATTGCGTCCTTTTAATGCTCCCTTAATTGATTTCGTCTTAAATAATGGCCCAATTTCTCTTACTTCTTCTTTTAGTTATTTGGGTGTTTTTCTACATAATAGTCGCCTTTCATTCCATGACTAAATCAACCATTTTTACTTGTGTTCCTACAAAACGCCCATGTCATGAAATCCCCTTTTCACGCTGAGAGGCGTGATGATTTCGTGATTTTGCTTATGTTATTGAAATCTTTTATCCGTCCCGTTCTCGATTGCCGTTACTTATAAAATTCTTCTAGGTCCCTTTTAGACCGATCGAGTCCATATGTCTCCGCCTCTATCTTGGAGCTCAAAAATCTACTCCTATTTCGATTCTGCATGCTGAATCTCACATTCTTTTTCTTTTTCTTCGACGCCGTTCCTACTTAGGTTATCGTTTCCTCAACAAACGGCTGTCAATTTCCTCATCCTCTCTTACTTTTTCCTTATTTCTCCATTTTACGTTGCTGGCGCTTTTCCGCTGATAAAACTCTATCTCTTATCGCTGTTCGGTTTTCTCCGTATATCTGCACTCATGATAAACTCCCATACTTCAATTTTTCCTCTTTTTTTTCCATTTAGTTAACTGCTTTTATTCTCCTCTTCCTCCTAAACTGATTTTACGTCATGTTGTCAAATCGAAATTTCTACAAAATCTAAACTCTTCTTTCCCGAACCATTTTGATGGCTCCAAGAGTCCTAATAAAGTTGATGCAGCTTTTTTTTGTCTTTCTTTAAATTACTTTGAGTCCTTTACATTTCCCACCTTTTGCTCAATCTTTTGTGCCGAGTCCACCGCTATTCTGGGTGCCCTTCTCTATATCAGATCCTTACTTGTCTCTTTCACTATCCTTATTTTAGCGGATGTTTATAACGTGCTGCAGGCTATCACATCTTTTTTTCTTTCTCACTAAACCGACTACGTCATCTTTCTCATTCGCTCCTTAATTCATAATCTCTTACTTTCTTGCTCAATTCAAACTTATTTCTTCTGGATTCCTGGTCATGTCGGAATCGAGAGGAATGCGTTAGTTGACTTATTCGATCGGTTATTGTACTCTTTCGATAGGTTTTTTCCCATTTTCTCGTTCTCCAATGTTATCGTTTTGTGTACAGTTGCTCATTTCAAACCTTGGTTTAACTCTGACGATTCCTCATCCTCTAACACGGATTCCTATTTCTTGTTTATTCAATCTTCCCTTCCTCGCTTTCCCGTGTTTCTCGACTTTTCTTCTAAGCGTTGCTTTAATATCTCTGCGATTTTCTATCTGCGTTTTGGGCACAGTTTGTTCCCTTTTTTGCTTTTCCGTTTTTCTCTCGCGCTATCTCTTTATTGCCCATTGCACCCCTCTAACATTCATTTTATTTGCAATGCCGATCACATAATGTTTGATTATTCGTCACTTTCAATTGAGCAAACTTCTATTACGTTCAATACTTCTTAGCTAATGGTTATATTTAGCATATTCTGTTCAAATATTTAACTAAGTAGTGTGTAATTAAGGTGAATTTATAATCGCGCTAAGTATATAGTAAAAGTAAAGTAATTCCCATACCCTTAAGCTTTCCATAATGGTACTAAGCCGAACGGCACTAATGAGAGTAGGGGGCCTGTTCTTTTCTCTCGGCTGAAGTATATAGTAGAAGAGTATATAATATCCATATTGAGATGGACTCGTTTTCTCCCTCGATGCAATTTCGGACTGATTAACAGAAATTACGTAAATTACGATGAAAATTACGGGCGCCAGTGACTCTTACGGCGTGTCGCAACCGGGAAATCCCCGCCTAGCAGAGAGCATCAAGCTTTTCGGAAAATAAAAAAAATAATTCGCTGAGAAAAAAAAATTGCCTAATTATTCAACTTATCTGTAACAAATCTAGATGGTTATCGACAATAGAATTATTATAAATAATGTTAACAGCTTAAACGTGTCGAACTGTTGCGCGATCGTAAATTATTCTAACCTCGCTTTGAGAAAACGCATTACTATATAAATATGTACCTAACGTTAAGTCGATTGTACATTACGAATACCGTGACTCTGAGCCAATAGGCATCATGATCGTATATAAAAAAAAAAAAAACACTATAGCCGACCACTTTGTATAATGAACACAGGGGAAAAAAATAGAAGAATGTACAGAACTTACTGCTAAACATCCAGAAGAAACGAAAATATTAAAAGTATATTACCAATAATATATAAAGTACAAGTAAACAAATAACGAAATATATAAATGGTACAGAAAAAAAAAATTAAATTGACAAATCTGAATAACGTGACAATAATAACACGTGCATAATGTAGCACATAAGAAACTGTACTGGAAGAAACTTCCTAATGATATTAATTCGTTAGAGAAGCGACATCTAGCATGTCCGTATGCAACTAAATAGTAAATGGTTAACGTCTTTGAAAAATTTAAAAAAATTACGAGTATCGCAAATAAACAACAAAATTCTGTCCAGTCAAATTTATGTCTACCGATTCAAATCCCGTACGCGAATGACTAATTGTAGTAACACACTTACACACAAATCTGATATGAATATTCAAAAGAGTACAGTGATAGCACCGCAGAACGAAGCGAAACACAGACACTGTGGAGTAATTAGAACTGCGTTTATTATTTTTTCTTAAATTATCGTTAAAATGATAGAAATTCGGCCTTTTTTCTAATAACGGTCGACGTTTAAAAATTTTAAATTCATATTTTCATTGCGAACGACGTTAGTTGAATGTGTCAGCAGGAGAAGGAATAAAACTTTCAATTTATTCGATTATTTTTTGCAGATATTAAAATCAGTTTCTCCTCGTCTATATGGATTGATCAAAAATTAGTCTGGCACCGATTTTATTTATCAGGATGTTTAAATTTCATCGAATAGCGTGAGCGATGAACGAGTAATGAAAATTTTAACCGGTTTAAGAATAGAAGGAAAAAAACTTAATAACGATTAGATGTTCCGAAAAAGATGGCCTGATACCTCCACTTTTTTTTTGGTTAGTATATGCGGTATCATTTAAATGGGACAGCAGCGGAATTTTACGAGAGCTCCTCATATAGTTCAGTGCTTTTCTAAAAAGAATAATTTTTGTGGTTTAGGCTACGTAAATTTAGTCAAGCAGATCATTATAACAACGTCTTTAGTGCAATTATCTAAAGTAATTTTTAATCTCGGTAAAAACAAAAATCTCTCTAGCGATGGTTCGTTTAACGTTTATTAAGTGTGTTCGTTGACGACTAGATATTTTAATCTTACAAATAAATAGTATTATACTCAGAGGAGGGTTTAGGTAATGAAATAGGCGTCGCAATCGAGTAGTAACTTTTTCTATAGGTCGGATAATACGTAGGATGTTCGGGATCTAGAATGGAGAAATTGAATTTCTCAGAAGCAGCAATTAAGGTATTACCAGCCTTATTGTTATTGTAACAGAGTTCCAAGATCCGCGTTTAGCATTTAAATCATTCGCATAATAACTTTATTACCCGATTTCATTAATTTTTCAATATCACTGAAGAAATTAAATTTGTTTGGTGGCATGTTATAAGCAGAGGAAATATTATACAGAGTGCTATTAAGGAAAAATTGATAACCGCGCCGTTTCGATATTCGTTAAGTTAGATACAAGCGAGAGTTGCGTATGTAAAATATTATTTCGAACTAGGATAGCAACCCGACGGGAGTTACGATCATTTCTATAAATACAAAAAACCCGGGAAGTTTAATGTAGACTGTGAATATGTATTATTAGGAAGCGAATGGGTTTTCCCCCCTATTAGGAATCGAATGATTTAAGGTGAATTATCTAATTTAAATAAGTTTCAATATCGTATTCGAGGAATAGGAAAATAATTAAATAAATTAGAAACAATGAGTAATAAATACCTATTTAATGAAAATAGAAATAGTTTAAATAACTCACTACGGAGCAGTATGTAAACATGATTGAAACCTTCTTGAAGGCACTCTCTACGTACTAAACGTAAACTACGCTCAACATGATTCCAGCAGGATGGTGCTACTTGTCACACGGCAACGCAAACGATGGAATTGTTGCGCCGAACATTCGGTGCATGAATCATTTCCAAACGCTCTGCTCTCGTATCGCCATCTCGCTCCCCTGACCTATCGGTACCTGACTTTTTCTAATGGGGATATTTAAAGGCTAGAATCTGCACTACCAAACCGCGCAATTTTGGCGAATTAAAGGACCAAATTCGAGCCGAACTGTCATAAACTCCAAAATTGATGTTGCAAAATGTGTATAATAATTGGGTGTTTAGATTGAGATCGTGTTTAGCCGCAAACGGAAAGCATTTGACTGGTGTAAGTTTTTCTATAAAAAATTAAAGAATTAAACTTTATTTTCATGCGCAGTTTTTTTTCTTTCGATTTTTTAAACCAGATTTATACAGGTTTGAAATTGTCGAAGCTTTTTGAGTGACCCTATATATATATATATATATATGTATATATATATGTATAGAAAGAGAGAGATAGGTGGATTATATCAGTTTTAGAAGTAAAAAACTTGGCTACATCTGCCGGGCTAGAGGAGATTAAGCTCAAGTTGGACAGTGCGTCCATTCAATCTATTAATAAATGTCAATTAATCTACTGCAGTGTATTAATAAAGCCGGGCAGTGGTTTTTCCTTTTTCTTTTCTCTCACTGCCAGGCACTTTTTTCATTCTTCTTTTAGCGTACGGTAAAGTTTGCGTTCGGTGGCGCACGGATTTAGGAGGAAATTCGCGGTCTTGGTGCTCGTAGGCGAAACTAGAAATATCCAGCTTCCGAACGGTATTATCGAGCGCAGAGCGACCGCAGACAGCTGCCGGTTAAAATTCGGCCTACCGAATTAACCACGTGTAGAATTTCCAGGTCCGTTCGTTGTACAGAGAAACGCCACTGCCAACAGTTATAACAATTCAGATGGCTGGAAAAGGTAATTCGGTTCAGCAGCCCACACGCTGTATGAGCGAATACGAATTTAACGTTTCCAGTCGGTTACAACTGCCGGCAATTGTTCTTACCGCCTGCAGTGTTGTTACCAGCCGGAGCGGCGGCGCAGTGCCATGCCAAAAAAAATTTACTCACACCAAGATACGCTTTTCGAGCTTGTAACATCTTCATGGACCTCAACTTAACGCGCGTAATTTATGACGCCGACTGCTTTCCAGAGTCGTTTGCCGACATGTAAGCCGACGGTACTTTACGACGGAGGCCCCATGCCTGGCCGTTCTCCAGTTCCCGCTCTTGGTCGCTGCCTGTTTGCCGGTACTCTGTACGCAATCGCACCGACACCCGACTGGCCGCTTACCGTATGGTGTCAAAATTGATGGCCTTATCTCTTCCTATTGTGCTCTTCACATGCTCCGGCCGATGATACCACCTAGCGCGCATCCTTAATCTTTTCCGCCAAACACCCTTTCTGGTTCAACAAGCGTTTTCCGTTTCTCTTTAGGTTCGCTACTTTTTCTGCTCGATCTTCTTCCTAGTTTTCGGTTTAAATTAAAAATTTTCCTATACCGCCTTCTGCGCTAAATATATATCCTCTATTAAATCAAATTGGACGGCTATAAAATTTATACGCTGTACTGATTGTGTAGCTGGCGACCGGTCTTTGTCTATCACCGGCAAACTTGAAAAATATTTTCCAATTGTCTGGAACGCCTTATAATCAGCGTGTACAAATGCCGCCAGTAAAACGCCGGAAAGATTGCCGCCATTTATCTTTTTTCGCTCGTCCGGTCAATTCTCCTCTATAGACAAAAATACTTTAATCCTCTCTGGCGTTATTCTCATTCTAATGAACGATACGCATTTCGTTTGCTGAAATAACCGTTTTCTCTCTCTTTCTCTCCCTATCTTTCTCTTTAAAATTTCTTTGCTGCCCTATTAAACTACTAGCAAAGTCAATTTTTAATCATTTTTCGTCGATTTATTTATTTTCTCATATCACCACTGTAGTCAGTAAGAGTTCTGACGGGGGCTCAAACTATGCTCAACTTTGGCACTGTTACTGTTTTAATCACTTCTGCCCGTAAACTGACGACTGTTGAGCCAATAAACACTTCAAGATATAGTTACGGTCACTTTTTGCAGGCTGATAATTATGGAAACCACTCTCTTGTAGGATATAAAAACCGGACGTTGGCAATTGGACAGTAAATTCACAGCAACGATACTACCGGTAGTCTTTTTTAGGTCAATAACACTGGTGATGAAAGCGAAAGTCCAAGGGAGAAGACCAAAAGGCCGCCCTTCACAGCGTTGGACAGATATGATAAGAAAGCAAACTGGATTTGCACCAATGTGTATACAACGGGCAAAAGATCGAGGGATATGGCGTGCAACGATCGGATTGTTACATGATCACGATACCCCACAGGGGTGAACGACGTAGAAGAAAACTGGAGCAGATAGAGTTAATTATAATATATTTATATAGGACGTTTCAGTATATAACTTTCATTACTTTTTGTCAAACATGTGTATTTCAAAATTAAAATTGTTAAAAATAACGTTAAAAAAAATATTAGCATTTAATAACAACAATGATTGAACTTATTAAATAACTCTATTGATCACTGTTTAGTTTGATTTAATTGAAGAAATTTCAGGTCGCTTAATGTCAATGGTAATAACGGTTCGATGTGAAAATTATACGTATATTCTCATGAAAATACTGGTTCCGTTCCAATTGAGCCAATTACAATGATAGATGATTACCACGTGGGTGAAGGCAGCTTACATATTTAAAGGTGAGTTAGTGACCTTGGGTTTAGCGCACTTTAACAAAATGACCGGGAGGTAGTAAGGAGAGTCTAAGTCAACTTGAACTTTGGTTGCAGCTGCAAACAAAATTACAGATGCAGACACAGTGGAAATTTGATCTAAACTACCTACGGCATATTTCCAAGTGTTCATCTATCAATTCAATGCACACACTAGATACGACTCCCTGTACCACGTATAAAGTGAGCGTCCATTTTGATATCTATATTGTTAGGTGAGACAATAAAATTAACATCAACGGGGTAGTAACTCGTTCAAGCAGCACTCATTTACATGTGTACCTCTACATCCACTTTTATTTGACGACCGACGCATCTTTTTCAAAATGGGTAATAATCTGCAATGTATACATTTCTTTAATATTTCAATATTAGAAAATGTGCATATTGCACTTGTAACTTTACCGCGAACAAGCGAGCATCTCATCAGCGCATACAGCTGAAATGTAATAAATGAAAATGAAAAATAAAAACTCGAACAACTTTCACAGTTACAAAGATTCTCCCAACAAATATGAACTCCAGAATGCAGTCAACTTTTACTAGAAACAAAATGTACTCGTCATCTGTGAAGTTTCTTTTACGAAGAACAATTTCTCAGAGGAATACACAACTGGTGATATAGCACAGCAAATGTTGTTTCTAGTAAGTTATATACAAATCTAACAAACAAATTTAAGAATAAAATAATTGTTTACTTAGAAACGTTTTCGGGTGTAACCCATCATCAGCTAAAAACAAAACTCGATATATGTGATCAAAAACGAATTCTCAATCACACTGAGGTCAAATAGGAAATAAACGGATTTATATAGTTAAAATCAACAATTTAAAGTGGATTTAGAACGAGATGATGTAAGTAGTCGTTAAATGGGGCGACTGGGAGGTCCGCTAATCCAAACCACAATTTCTGTCCCGGAGGCGAAAATTCACCCTAGACCGGTAATCCGAACACAAAAGTCACCCCAATTCATGTCCAGGTGGTCAAAATTCACCCAAGTTTCCCCCGATTCCTCCGAGTTTCCCCCGGACGGTTCCCGCACGTTTCCGCTGATCCGAACGTCCAAACAGTGTCCCGAGGTCAATAAACTGACCAAAGTGTTATTCGGGGGGGCGCAAGTAACCCCAATTAGTGTCCAGGTGCTGAAAGTTCCCCCAAGTTCCCCAAATTTCTCCGAAATTCCCCCCGTACGCGTCCCGCTCGTTTCCGATAAACCGATCCGATTATTAATTAACATAAGTATATTAATTAATGTCCGAAAGTAACCCAAGTCTCCGATCGCCCCGCCCGCACGCTACGTTACCACGATTTTTTTAAAAATTCCGAGGCCTAAGTATGAAAATTCCAAAATTTAACCCCAATATATTATTTAAAGCGTAAATCTAACCTATAACTCCAGTTCACACCTTACACAGGTATATTTCGTTCCCGCGCACGCTCCGGTCGCCGTCGCGAAAGCGCACGCGCCGATCCCCCGCATATTCCGATCTCAGCCGCGATATCACACCCACACACACGCGCTCTGTTCCCGATACCGCGATTGTTTTAATATATTTCAAAGTCTAAATTTTAATTTATTCCAAAGTATATGTAATATATTATTATACATACGATACATATATATTTTTTTTAACGATCTTTCATATTTTTACAAGTATAGACGCGCCCGCGACGAAAAATGCTCCGTTCATATTCTTGCATGCAAACACCACCGCGTTAAAGTATTTTTTTTCATCTATAATTTTATTTTTCCGTATTATATAATTAATTTTATTATAATTTCTTATCACGTAAATATATAGCTATATGGTGGTATGATGGGAAAGGATATTGATAAATAACATGTCATTTAGTTCCCGGAGAACTAACATATCGTAATATATATGGAATATACATTTAATAAAAATATGCGTGCATGATTCTCACATTAATTAATATTTTATATTTCGTAAATTATTTTTCCGCGATATACACGAGTGTGTGTAAGTTTCGCCGATGCTAAATGTGTAGTGAGAGAGAGAGCGGTGGAGAGAGACAGAGTGACAGACAGATCGAAAAATCCTGCTGGTTTTACAAGACATGCTGTATTGGAAGAAAAAACGCGGTTCCAGAAAAAAATGTCGCTAATTGTGATGGACGAGTGAGTGAGAGAGTGTATGTGTGTGTGTGATATAGAATATTATATTCTCCGACCCATCGCCTCGATCGTGAAAAAACAAAAAAAATACATCGAAAAAAGGCTCCGGTTGTCTCCGAACAACAACATTCGCGTTGTAAGGCTATCCATTTGTAAAAATGTACCGTTACAATACCGATCTTCGACGAAATTAACGAAAACGACTTTTGAAGGTATATGTACCGAAGAAACATGTTTTTTTTTCTTCATTGCATGCATGCAGGTATGATACACATTTGTCCCTTACGGTCATCTTCGTTTGAACAAAGGGGCTAATGATCTGAGACCGCTACAACATGACTAATGATTGTTATACCTCAACATTGATGGGTCGTAAATAACCGATTTATAAATTCTAAGTATCTTTTCTGTCCGGTCACGTTGCTCGACTATTCGTTCGTAAAAATGTACCGCTACAATACCGATTTTTCTACGAAATTTGCGAAGGCGACTTTTGAAGGTATATGTACCGAAGAAACCTGTTTTTTTTTAACGGTGCAAAGGAGAAATTCGAGGGTGGTAACTGGAGAAAATTCGAACTCCACGATCACTTGAATTTGTGCAGTCGCTCAGTTAACACTGAAGATCAACAGTTTTCAAAGTTTTTAAAACGATTTTTTCAAAGTTTTATTTAATCATCCGTCCATCATTTATTTAATCTGGTAAGTACAAATTATACGTTTGTATTTTATTTATTTGAAATATTTTCTCTATGTGATCGTTATTTTATACGATACGGTGCTATAAAAAATTAGCGTTCTATTCAATATTAAAATATCAAAGATTCTTCTTCTAATACTCATACAAACAAATAATTTATTTCTCTTTTGTGGATTACTTTTTTTTTTGATCTCCTACAATACTCATTATTATTGATTTATTAAAAAATATATCCGTAAAACTTAAACGAAGTATACATTTAATATATTTTTCTTTCCCCATAGAAGTAATGAAATATATTTACCCGAGATAAAATTATTTTACTTTTTTGTTTACGATAGAATTTCATACATTTTTATTTTAATTTACATTATATTAATTACCTCATGTGTATGAACAACATTTCTTTTAGTGTATTCCTGGATTTTTCTTTGGAAAAATAATTTGGTGTGAGCAGTTTCGTGAGTGACAGCAGATCATTATAGATACAGATTTATATTCACAGCCAACCACGAGGCAAATTACATTCAGCACGGGATTGATCTCATCACAGAAGCGGATTTTCACGACCTAGCCTTCAAAACTCATTTTTCATTTTTTGGATCTTTTGCTGTTTGTGAGTACTTAACTTATTTATTTATTTACGTTTAATATATAGCACATTTGATATCCATGAAATCGATTTATTTTTCCGATTTTACTTCTCTACCATATCCCCTTTTACCTGTGAATATGTTGTTGATTTATATTTATGTTATTTCATTATGTGATGTTTTATCTCACTATATTTTTTTATTTACGTCTACGAAACCAAAATGGTGGAAAAAAGAAAATTCTGACTTAATACATGATGATTTTGTTTTTAGAAAAAGAAAAAATAATACAATATTGATTACTATGCTAAAATATACTTCCTTTCTTTATAAAATAAAAAAAATGTAAAAAATAAAATCTAAAGTTCGTACCCATACCTTTTTTTTCCAGGTATCAATCACATTCAACTTCTCTATCGCAGCCATGAAACTATTTTTATATTCACTAATTTTATCTTGTTTTAAGCTCAAAAAAAATAAAAAAGAAAAATGCATCTGTAAACATATCGTGAACAATATCTACTATAATAATTTTGAACAGCCAAAGATATGTAAATGCGTAAATCGCATTAAGTATAAAGCTTTATTATGCAAAAACTACCACTTATTGGACAATATACAAAAACACCAGTACGATTATGATTACATTTTACAGGATCTATTTCCATTAATAAACGTAAATAATATTGCGAACCTATTTGATAAGGAAATTGAAATTATGCTAGGCGTATTAGAAATAGATCTTCGCGATTATTATGAAACCGTATTTAATTTATGCTCCTCCCCACGTCACGACTTTTATAAAAATAAATTAAAATCTCGTACATATCGTTATAGAACTCTACCCTATAGTGATATGGTAAAACAACTATTCAATAAAAATAAAATACTCAATTTAAATTTATCATGTTATATAACAAATATTCACATATTTAGTACTGTAAAAGATCATAAATATTTTTGCAATACATCCCCGAAAGATATGCATACAGTCATGCACAATGTAGGGTTATTGTTTTCCAATAACATCCCGAAATATGTAGATCCTTTTGCAATGTATTGCAAAAATTTTATTGGTCATAAACTACTTCTAAGATGTAATGCTAAAACAATTAATTTTACCAATTATTCAAAATTTACATGTATAAATAAAAATAAAATAAATTTACACGATAATTATACGACGACTCGTAATCCAACATTTTAGAAAAAATGGTGAAAAAAACTTTGTCGTCGATAACATTATAATTAATAGGCTCGTAAATATGGTCATATGTATATATATACTCCTCGTCATCAAACATACTATTAATTTATTAAAAAATGTAATAACTAATTTTAATTTTAATAATAATATGTTTGATGACGAGGAGTATATATATACATATGACCATATTTACGAGCCTATTAATTATAATGTTATCGACGACAAAGTTTTTTTCACCATTTTTTCTAAAATGTTGGATTACGAGTCGTCGTATAATTATCGTGTAAATTTATTATATGTTTTTAACTTTAATATAAAAAATTTTAAAAGTACAATTAATAAATATAATATTAATATTGATGAAAGCAAATATGTTAAAAAAATTAAAAAAAAAAAAAAATTACGCATTTTAGATACCTTAAATATTTTTATAAATAACAAAAATTCTGTATATACACTATAAATATATTTTTCTTGTTTTATTCAATGAGTTTTATTATTTCATATATAATATTTTAGCACATATGCATACGTAAAAAATTATAATCTTGCATAAATAAAAAGAAAAAAAGTTATACAATAGTTTAGGGTTCGTGCTTATTTTTTCAAAAAAGGTTCTTTTCAAATAAAGGAATAAAAAAGGTCACTGCACCGCATGACCGTTGCCGTGAAAGGTTCATAAATATCCATTTAGAATGTCACTTTTCAGGCACTTACATGATCTAAATACGTCGTTAAAATAAAGATATATTGCGAAAGAGGATTTTACAGGTATATTTTGTGGAAAAACTTGTTTTGACATGATGCAAAGGAGAAATACGAGGGTGGTAGCTGGAGAAATCTGATTTCTCCGATCACTTGAGTTTGCAAGTACGTCCGATATAGTTTTGTGTTTCTCATTGCGTTCAAAATATTTTTTCAAAGTGTTTTTTTTTAATTGTATAAATACGTTCCGTGTTACTAACCGTTTTGTGTTGCAAAACAATATTTTTGTTGAACGTTTGTTTTTTGTATTGTTAATAGTGATTATAATGGCAGCATCAAACACGGAGTTAGTTAAAATGTTCCCGACGCGCGTATTATTCCATGTGGAAAATATCGATACTAAATTTCGTAAAAGACTCGCAACGTTCCGGATTGTTAACGATAATTTTAATATTCGCGATATCGATAAATATTTAGAAAAAGTACAACCGACTATTTTAGATTTAATTTCTAATAACATGGCTACCGGGATAAAATGCAGTATGAGTAGAGGTAAAATGCGAGTTCTAACTCAAAGGATGCCGCCACCGCTAATTAAGGCCTTCCAGAGCCGTTTCCGGAGCGTCTCGGACCGCGGAACCGCATTCCATTTGATTGTCGATCCCTTAATTACCGCACACACATGTAAATGTACGTGTATATACGTCTGCACACACATGTAAAAATCACCATCATCATCACCATCGCGGTAAATTCGTACGCGTGCCATCGCAAGTGACCTTGTACCTGTCAATCAATTGGTTGATGCATGCCTTTGCTTGTATGTAAATTACCGTTATTCGGTAGCGACTGGTTTCGGAGGATTACGCACACACACACAATGATGTATATACGGTTACGAGCGTTCGTAACATATGTAAAATTAGTTATTATCATTATTGATTTTCGTTGTTATCAATGTTATCAGTGGTCAGTCTGCAGGAATCGCGGTAAAATACAGGTTTTCGCCGTTCCGGTATTTCTAGGAATCGCGAAGATTTTCGTTCGGTCAGTTGCGTAAAACTTTTCTTTGTCCGATACATTATGTACGGGGGGGTAAGTCTCTATCTCACACATCGCAAAAGCGAAAATGCTTCTCTCATAGCGCTACACGTAAATGCTAACGCAACCGTTGAAACCGGATCTTAACATTCTTATACTTTCTATACTAGTATGAATTTTCAAAATAAATACAAGTATATTTTATTTTTTACAGCTCTAAAAAATTCTCCGTCATTACCAGTACATCGTAAATTTATAAATCTTTTCGTAATTCTTCTTTTTTATTATTTATTTATTTACCTCCGAACACATAACTATCGTGAACAATAACGATACAAAGTATACGTCGCTGCTACCACATTATTTATTTTTTAATAACTGATTTGCATTCCTGCTTTTAATTTTTTTTTACATTTGTAAATTTTCTATCGCGCGTATATTTTCGAAATATGTAGAACCATCTATGAGCAGTCTACAACATTATTGAGAAAAGGTGTAGAAACATATCGGTACGGTATTGTTGGAGGATCTATGTGTGCGTGTGCGTACGTGTAAATGGTCAAAGTGTTAATTCATAGTAGCATTTGTACCACGATAACCGGTACATGTCAGGGATAGCATGTATGTATTCTGTTATAACAGGACTTTACAGTGGAGACTGTTATGAATATCCGTGAATATCCATTGTCATTATGAAAAATTAGTTTAAGACCGTTAAAATACTTTACACAGATACCAGAATATGTATTTACACATTCGATACCTGCGATAAAACGACTGACAAAAATGCCGTTCGGCTAATGGACCGCACAGGCTAGCGATATATTGCGGAAATCACCGTTTAAAATCAACCTTTTAAATGTCACGATGGATAATTAATTAAGCAACCGCAACATTGTGTTGAACCGCGAAATGGGAAAAGTGGTAAAAACATACCTAATGAGGTGACCAAATCACTACCTTTGAAATGCCCACTACCAGCAATAGAAATATGGGAACGTGCTAGCTGTCCAAATACTCGAAAATGTTCGAATAAATGACATTTCAACAATGTATCTAAATCTACCATTGAAAACCTCTTTAGTTTAAACACATAATAATAATAATAATAATAATGAAATCGCGGAGATGAAGGTATAGAGCATTTGAGAATTTGAGCATGACGATCAGTTGAAAACTTAAAGTCTTCAAGTGTTCATCATTTTGCTTCTCTCGGAGTATTTAAAATTTTCAAAGTTTTCTTTTTATATTTTCCATTCTGGTCATCAATCAACATATTTATTTTGGTAAGTAATATAACACATTTATATTTTATTTAACTATTCTTTTTAATTGCTTCATTCTTATGTACATGCATGTAATTATTCTTTGGAATTATTCCATTCATTTTTGTTTAGTCCTTCAGATAAATTTTACGCACTTCGAAATTTAGCGCGATTTATTCATTTCTTATTTTTTGATATAAGATCATAATTATTCTTTTGAATTATTCCATTTATTCGTCATTTTAATAAGTTTTAGAATTCACAAAAATGATTCAGATATTTCATTACGCATTACGAAAATTTTTTATTTCTCAAATATTCCAAAAGATTTCTCTTACCTTACATTATTCACTGTTTAATGCAGTACACTGCTCAATGTCTGTTTTTTTTTTGTTTTTTTTCATTCAATACTCGTAAAATTTTGCTTTTCTTTTCTTAGACCCCATAACATATTTTTAATTACATAATAGATTTTACAGACATATATAGCGGAGAATTTTGCAAAGACGAGTACGGTATTAATTTTAATATATATACAGGTATTATTTACTTTACTTGATTGATTCATATAATAAAATGGATTTTTCATGTCAAAAATATTAGAATTGGAACATATCTATTTTCTTACGTCTTATAATATCTCTCGAAATTGGATTTAATTATTTCTATTTTCACAAATTAGTGATAGATATGCTAAAAGGAACAAATACTCTTTACTAATTTTTCATGATATTTTTTCTCATGATTTAAAAAAACGTAAATCTAATAATATAAAATTATATAAGGATACACCCAACATATTTCTTCCTCAAACTAGTTAATAGCTTTTTATTTATTACTATTAATATTTAAATTTAGAAGTTGTGATGTAAAATACTATGTTAATTCTCCATATAAATATATTTTTATGTAGTATATCCTGATATACCATTGACGATTGTTTTTCAATTAACAAAAAACGGGGGAGTCGTACATTTTTGAACAGAATATCACCGATTCCGAAAAAGGGGAAATATATATCGGTAAGTAAACGTTCTCATTTTTTTATTTTTCCTCAACTGTTATTCAGAAAGATTCTTTCAGTATTATTAATTCAAACACTTTTCATTCCACATTATTTAAAGTATATATTCACAGATTTTATATTATACACCATTTACTCATATTTCTCAATATTCTCACTAAATTTTTACTTATTACCCTATTCCTCAGATGATATATTTAGGATTGAACTATAATTCACATATTATTCATGTATTATTTGTATATTACTTTTTATTGAATGATTTACCATGCAATTCCCCAAAAAGAAAATTGTTTTTCGTATATTATTATTGAAATTTAAAAAAAGAGATTATTACCCCATACAGGGTTATTTAGAAACTATTAGAAATTTTTAATTTACATTCCACACACACGAAAATTATTTTGAAACTGATAAAAATTGAATTATTATTTTATCCATCTACACATGGATGTAATTATTTGAAATGGATAGAAACATTTATACTTTCGGAACATTATTATTTTAATTTTTGCTATATTCCGATGTTGAATTATTCCACATATTTTGAAGCTATTGAACATTTTTATTTAATCATTTATATGCGAAGTTATTTATTTTGAATATGATAGAAATTTTATCGTGTTATTTTTTCTTTTTTTCATTATACTAATCTTATCTTTTAATTTGTTTCTTTAACTGGAATTGTTGATCGGACATGGAGCAGTTTTAAAACAATTTAACCACCAGAAAAATACTGAAAAAGCTGTTGAAGAATTCAATTTTCCAGATCTTTTCTATTTTCAGTAAGTACTTGAAATATTTTATACTTATACATAGCATATATCACATTTGAAGCCTACAAAAAAAAAAAACAAAAAACAATCAGTAATTATTATTTTCGTGCTTTTTCCATTACATTTTCATAAAGAAAAAAAATATTTACGAAACATTTCATTTTATGTTTCTGTTTTAATGTATATTACACACTTCATTCAATACAAGTGTCTTAATCTATTACATTTCATACATTATTCGATAATTTATCTTTTTTATTTCATTCAAAGTAATCTTTTACGAACTTTTTCTTTTCGATTATTACTATTCATATTGAAAAAAACCTCCTTTTCTTGCAAATCATTATTTAAAATTTCAAATGTGGTATATTTTTATTTGTCTCCATGTTTATCATGTGTATTTTAAAATAAACGAAAACTGTGTTGTGTACTTTTTTCTATGTATATATTTACAATGTTGAATTCTATGAATGTATATTTATTTACTAAATTTTTCGAAATGTACAACTGATTATGCTAAATTTAAAAAATTACAAGTTCCCATTTCATATTCATTCAAAAACTGTATTCTTTGGGAAAGTTTTAATACTCGAAATAAATGTAAAACAAATGTGATATTTCTATATACATGTGAATGATCTATATTTCTTTATTATTTACAACAGTAAAATTATTATTTATTCAAAAACATATTTTTCGGAGAAAATTTTTAATACTCGAAATAAATGTAAACAAATGTGGTATTTCTATATACATGTGAACGATCTATATTTCCTCATTATTTACAATGGTAAAATTATTATTTATTTCAAAACACAATTTTTTGGAGAAAATTTTTAATACTTGAAATAAATGTAAGCAAATGGTATATTTCTATATACACATGAACGATCTATATTTTGTCAATATTTACAACTGAAAAAAATATTATTTATTCAAAAACACATCAGGAAAATGTTTAATACTAAAAATATGATTTTTTCTTTTTCTTTTTGGAAATGTATATGAATAATGAATACATTTCCATATACACATAAGTGGTTTGTATTTCACTGATATTTACATCTGAAAAATTATTCTTTTAATCACTCAAAATTATTTTCTTCATAAAAATTTTTAACATTATTCAAAAATATATTTTATCTTTAAATTAAAAATAGAAATACTAGGTAATGCTTTATGATGAATATATGTCATATTATTTTGTGTTATTATGTGTAATATGTAATTATGTGCTATATGTTATGTTGTTATATATGTAATCCATCAATGTCTTTTTAAAAAAGAGATTTTACATACTCACTATCAGTCTATATATTTGAGATCTTTTAAAATGACTGTAATTACCACTCAGAAAAACATAAAATTCAAGTATAAATACCCTTTACAATAACCAATGACTGCTAGTATAATTGTAATTGTTTCACTGTTTTGATATAGAGTCTTGTGTTTAAGCAAATAAAAACAAAAAAATGGCTGAACAAAACATCAGTTACACAGTCCAGGAGATATCAAGGAAATACCGCACCCGCCTGGCTACCTATAGAATTATCAACAAAAATCCAATGCGGGTGGATATTGATGAATTTCTGTCAGACATTTCGGAGGCCACCATCGAGAAGATTGAAGATCGAATTGGTACTGGTGTTAAGGCCAGCATTTTATTGCAGTGCCAGTTTGAGAAGATGGTTGCTAATGGGGAGGTAGTAAGAGCACCAAAGTTTTTCCCTATTAGCGCACATTTACTACTGCTAGGGGATGATGTGGAAGAGTGGAATGAGGAGTCCGTCAGTAAATTGAAGGGTGATGTTGATAAATTCGAGAATGCCTCGGGGAGTGGTTGGCGAATTGTTAAAATAGACTACCTCGAGGTACGTCTCAATTTTAGAAACATCCTTCAACGGGCGGGCTCCTTCATAGATCTTCCCACACCCCTGAAAAAGAAGAAGGCAGTGGTGAATGTGATTCCATCCGAAGCCAGTGATGAGCAGTGCTTTAAGTACGCCATCCTGGCTCAGTTCATGTCACGGAATGCCGAAAGATGTAACCAATATAATTATAACTCCGAATTGAGTAATAGCTATGTGTGGAGAGGTATTTCCTTCCCAACACCATTATCAGACATAAACATCTTTGAGCGAGCTAACCCCTCAGCATCCGTCAATGTGTATGGTGTTGATGATAAGAATATCGTCTTCCCCCTACGCATTGCCAAAGAGATTAGGGAACACCATCACAATCTCCTCCTCCTGAAGGATGGGGAGAAGCATCACTTTTGCTGTATAAGGAACCTGAGTAGACTTGTTGGTAGGCAGATAAATTCCAATCGTGGTCGGATGTTTATCTGTCATCGATGCTTGTCACACACACAGAATGAGGGGAGGTATCTGGAACATATTAGGCAATGCGCAGATGTGCCTCCCCTTGCAGCCTCTGTACCAGCAGAGGGGAAAAACATTCTGAAATATGACAAGTATAAGTACCAACAGTTTATTCCTTACGTTATTTATGCAGATTTTGAGAGTATGCTTGTACCCATCCAAGATGGTGGTGAGGATGAGATGACGCAGAGTGCTGTTGGGGCTACTGTCATGGATGTTGATAATCCTGACATGCAGATTGTCAATGAGTCTGATGTGGTGTTGGGTGATGGAGAAAATACATCTCTCCATCGTCGAATGCAAAACGCCTCCTGTGCTAGCACTGTCAAGGTACAGCGGCACAAGGCGATGTCCTATTGTTATTACATTGTTGATAGAGTTAACAATACAGTGACATCGCCGGAGTTGTACCGTGGTCGTGACGCTGCAAAGAAGTTTGTAGAGTGTTTGGTACAGGAGGCAAGGAAAATTGAGAAAATCTATGCGGTGAAAAAACGTATATTCATGACACCGCAAGATAGAATAGATTTCTCAAATGCCTCCCACTGTCATATATGTAGAGATCTGCTGAGAGGGGACAAGGTGGCTGATCATTGTCATCTAACAGGAGCTTTCCGGGGTGCTGCTCATTCTCAGTGTAATCTCCAGTATCAGCTTCCTCCGTTTGTGCCAGTGATAATACATAACTTGACTGGCTACGATAGTCACCTAATTGTTAGGCAGCTAGTGTATGATGATCAAGATATCTTTGTCTTGGCCAATACAGAGGAACGTTACAAAGGATTTACAAAGAGAGTGTCTAGCAACATCAGTCTGAGATTTGTTGATTCATTACAGTTTATGGCAAGCAGTCTGGGGAAGTTAGTGCAGAATCTGCCTGAAGATGCCTTCAGACACACTCTCGCCAACATCCCCAACCCTTCGCTATTATCACTGCTGTGTCGTAAAGGAGTTTTTCCTTATGAATACTGCAGCGATGAGTCTAAACTAAATGAAACAACATTACCAGCCCGGGAAGATTTCTATAGTTCCCTCTCAAAATCCCACATCTCTATCGATGATTACAATCATGTGAAAAATGTGTGGAGCACGTTAAATGTTGGAACATTAGGTGAGTATAGTGACATCTATCTTCGGACAGATGTCCTAATCTTAGCTGATGTTTTCGAGCAATTTCGTGACGTTTGCTTTCAAAAATATGGTCTTGACGCATGCTGGTTCTTCAGTGCTCCTGCATTAAGTTTTCAGGCCATGCTGAAAGCTACAGAAGTACAAATGGAGCTCCTCACGGATTACGATATGTATCTTTTCTTTGAGTCGGCAATTCGTGGGGGGTTAACCCAGTCTGTCATGCGATATTGCGAAGCACGGAATCCACTTGTTTCTTCGTCTGGTTGTAGTGATGGTGGAGATGATCCCAACTATATATTTTATATCGACTGCAACAATTTATATGGTACTGCCATGTCGGAGGCTTTACCATATAAAGGGTTTAAATGGCTAACACAAGAGGAAATCGATGATTTAGACGTCATGGAAGTCCCTGATGATTCCCAATTGGGTTATGTCATTGAAGTCGATATAGAATATCCCGAGGAGCTGCATTCTCTGCACAATGATTTGCCCTTCCTCCCGGAGTCTAAAGTGGTCTCACGATTGGGTAATGTAAAGAAACTAGTGGCAACACTAGAGAACAAAACTAGATATATTATTCATTATACATATTTAAAGTTGGCTATTCAAAATGGATTAAAACTTTGCAAAATTCATAGAGGAATAAAATTTGAACAGACTCCGTGGTTAAAAAAATATATCGATTTGAACACTGTTTTTCGGCAGCAGGCCAAAAATGAATTCGAAAAGAACTTTTTTAAACGTTTGAATAATGCAGTATTTGGTAAAACGATGGAAAACATACGTTCACGGCCCAAAATTAAACTGGTCTGCAATAAAGTAAAATTTACAAAACTTGTGGGCAAATCATCATTCAAGGATAGAACCTTGTATAATGAGGACCCATTTCTGTGCGCCGTACATGAGCATCCTACAAAACTTTTATTTAATAAGCCGATATATGTGGGTATGTCTATATTAGACATAAGTAAACGTATTATGTATAAGCATCACTATAATGTGATGATGCCCATGTACAGAAATGAGAGGTTGCAGCTTCTATACACTGACACTGACTCTTTTATATATAATATTCGGACTGCAGATCTCTATGAGGATGTGAAAAACAACCTCAACATATATGATACAAGTGATTACTCGCCTAGTCATAAGTGTTTTAGTTTAGTTAATAAAAAAGTATTGGGTAAGTTCAAGGACGAGCTTAATGGTGTGCCTATATGTGCATTTATTGGGCTTCGTCCTAAGGTGTACAGCATTAAGTTAGCGGATAGCATTATTAAAAAATGCAAGGGTATATCCCGATGCATTGTCAATAATGATATCCAATATAGTCATTATTATTATTGTGTAACAAATAAGGCGGCCGTTTATAATACTTATTTCACTAGTTTTAATATACGTAGTTTTAAGCATCTACTGTACACCGTAAAACAGAGTAAATTGGCCATTTCAGGGGCGGATGATAAGCGTATCATAGGAGCTGACAACTCCCACACATATGCTATAGGCCATAGGGATGTTGTTAGCTTCAAAAATAGGTTTAGTTTCGTTCTAGACGAACTAAACATGTACCATACATTTAAGAATAGTTTATTTTGGGATCGTGCGAGATATGGATGTTAATGATTTAAGTAAAAACAAGTCAGAGAGAGTGAAATGTGCGTAAATGTGGATTAAGTGAGAGAGTAGTATTATTATTATTATCTAACCATTAAGTTACATCCGCCCCTACCTAGTATTATTATTAATGTTATTTTTTATTATTATTTATTCATACTAGTCATTTATATTTATGTGTGTATATATTTCTGTATATATCATTTTATATATGTATGTAAAATCATTTTTTGATGAAAATACATAGTTTTTATCCTTATCCATTTATTTACTTGTTTTTTATTTAAATTTTATAATTATCTACATATATATGTTCTGTTTCAATATTAAGCATAAACTATATATGTTGATAAAGAAGAGAAAAAAGAAGAAGTAGCAGTAGCACAGAAGAAGAAAAATACTAATTTTATGAATCATACATTTATTCAAAAAAAATTTATAACTAAAATATAGAAAATTACATGTAAAAATTGATAAATTGAAAATTAAATATGAAACAAATTTAAAAAAACTGTTTTGAAACAAGAAAAAAATCATATTTTAAAAATTTTTGGCATTTCATAACAACATATGTAACAATCTTTACCCAATACATATTTATCTGAGCTTTGATGAAAATGTTGGTTACATGGTAAATAGGGCCGTACTTTATTATTCATGAGTGTAGCAGGTGGTAAATATTCATAATAATCTACAATTTTTTCACCAAATTTCGCTAACACTACTTCTGGAGGTGTCTGTTGTAAAAGTTGAATAATACTATCCCGCGTTGTTGCTTCCATAAATGGTTTGACAATATGATCGAACCACTTCTTCATTAACATCATTTTGTTTAATACACACAAGCTATCGTCACTTCCATTATTATGAAAATCACATTGAATAATTTCCATAACATTCTTGAACTGCTTATGTAACTCTGCTATAGATGGCATACTATAATCATTTGTCAAGTTAATAATTTTGAATGGTAAATTCTGTGATTTGATCAAATGTAACATCCATGGTATATTTTTACAATCCCCATGCATGTAGATTTGTGTTTTTTTATTTTTTTCATTCATCATTCCTAAATCACTTCCGAGATGAGTGATATCCCTGACTTTATAATTCCATGGGTTGTTGCGATATTGCCAATAGGCTTTCGTTTTATCTCCTTGAAAATAGTGTTCAAGCTCTGCAAATGCTCGTTGTGAAGGTTTATATAAAGTGTGTAAATTTTGCTTACCATCAATGGCAAGCATTGCTAATTCGGTAACTTCATAATGTTCTTTTTGTAACATAAATCGTTCAACATCCAAGAAAAAACCATGAGTTGCGTTCAATGTATAAAAATTAGCAGACATTTTGTGACTTAAAGACAACACAAACAATCATATCAAACACAGTAACTCAATATAACTTTTTTGAATAAAACTTTAACTGATTGAAAAATGGTTTAATGCTACTAGTTATATAGAATTTAATGTCGAAGCAAAATAAAACAAGTCGCCATCATATACTCATTATTTAACAACCATTGTTAGCGATTTCACCTTTTCCAGGAATGTAAATGTGTCGAACGAATCATTTAAAACTCATTAGATTTTCATGTTAATAATTTGTTACTATTTTGAACATATTGCACTAATTAGACAAGGTTTATTCCTCATTTAGAATATCTCGAGGCAATAAACTTTCTCTATATCTTAAACGAGTTATTTTAAGTTATTAGCATGTAACATGTTATATTTTCTTTCAAACAATTTCCTAATATTATTTATAAGTATAATAATTTGTGTTCCATTTCGATATTAAACATAAACTATGTATGTTAGCGCGGAAGAAGAAAAAGAAAAAGTACAAATCTTGAAAATTATATATACATTTATTCAAAATTTACAACTAAAATATGAAAAAATATAAGTAAAAAGTTTTGAAAATCAAAAATTTACAACTAAAATATGAAAAAATTACAATTAAAAAGATAAATATAATTTATGAGCTGAAGTTGGAATTGTTGTAGATTCAGAATCATCACAATCGTAAACTATATTTTCTTCTAAAATTGTTTGATCTCCATTATTAAAATCTTTTCCTAAAGTTTCCGGGCACATATCTCGCAAAAAATCTGTTACATTTTTACGTCTACACTGTTTACAATCTTTAATTAAGGTAGGATGAGCTGCACTGAGTGGTAATGAATCTGGTATATCAAATCTATGATGCTTAAAACACGGCAAACATTTTTTAATATCTTCGTTTTTCCTTAATGATTCAGGTAATTTATCATAAAAATCACAAATTTTATCTGGGCACAAGGAAACTAATGTTTCTGCAGCAGCCTTCTGTATCGCTTGTTGTTTAGGTCTAACATTCATATCATACCATTTCATCATTATAAATGCGTTTTTTAATGAGCATACATTAAGTCGTCCATCAGTGTGTGCGTCACATTTTACAGTACTTGCTATAGCATTGTACTTATTATTTAAATTTCTCAAATTCGGCATACTGTAATGTGTTTCTAAGTTAATTATTTTATAATCCGTAAGCGACGTTATCATTAGTTTTTCCCATATAGTTTCAATTTTGGAATCTCCTTTAACATAAATTTTTAAAGGTTGTAAACTAATTAAAACATTTTCCAAATCTATAGATATATTTCTATAATTGGAATCTCCAGCATTCCATGGGATTGAATGATAATTTCGTGTGAGCCATAAATTTGTACGTCTTTTACTACTGGTTAATATATTCCAATCGATCGGTGGTTTGTAAACTCGATGAAATTTTATTTCTCCATTTAAAGCTAATATAACAAGCTCTTTAATAATGTATGCGTTATCATTATTTTTAAAACACTGGAAATCAATTATTACTTCATGCATATTACTTACTGTAGTGGAAAACAGAAAGAGAAAACTTAACGAAATAAAAACTTTATTAATTAAAAATAAATACAATCGTGTAAAAACAAAAATTTAACTTACAACTTTAAAGAACATTACTGAAACACATTCAACATAATACTAAAAGCAAAATATCGAACAGCATTCTTTTATAATTTTTCTATTTACAATTCGAGCACGTTATAGCTGGTTGTTTTATCATGTATTATAAGCGCGTAGCATGAAGTGTTTGCAGATACATTATCACGAGTCTTAAAATCCACTCTAATCTGTAACGGACTACCGTCATTTAAGAGTTCATTTTGAAAATTACACGGTATAATAAACAGCGGATATTTACTGAGAAATGAATCTACACTAACTGCAGGATGTGGTGGGTCCTTTCCATAATACATTGTTTGAAAATTCGCATATAACAAGTATAGATTACCAAATCTTTTCCGTTCAAAATCTAAATTCATCACTTTGTAAGGATATCTTGTTGAATTTATGTACACACAAATCTCAGTTACATTAATATGATCAAATGTAGAGGCATCCTTGGTTAAATCATTTTGTTTATTCGTCTGGAATCCAATAATGATGAAGCGAGGACGTTCTACAGTGGAAGTTGATTTGATTACCCAGCTATGCTCGGAAATGGTGGGTAAAGATGGTTGATGTGAAAGAGACCATGCTCTAAATTGTATAGGTGCTTGTTTTGTTTTCTTTATTCGATTAAGTAAAGATATTTTTGCTCGATCACTCAGTTTAACAAAAGGTAGTTGCCAGGCAATAGTTTGAAATGTTACATTAATTGTCTTATCAGCTGTTGCAGTAAATCCATTTTTATCATTGTTTGCACGGATGAGAATAATTTCTTGTGTTGCATGTACGATTGCACGTCTATAATCTTCTGCAAAACTGAATATGTAGCGTAAAGGAATAATAAACTGAAATTCCAACAATAATTTAGCTCCGGCACCTAATGATGTTGAGGGACTTGATGTATCAGTAATTTCTCGTGTAAATACTTTCAATTCTTCTGTATTTAGAGCGCATGTACTGTAGTTGTAATCTGATTTGATATTCTCCGAACATAATAATCTACGTGCAAGAGTTGTAATTCCCGGTTGCCGTACACATTCTATAATAGTTCCATTAATTTCGTAGCGTAGCTCTGTGAATAGAAATAAAGGTCCATTCATTGAAAAATCTACTGACGGTGAAACTGTGCCTTGTAGAAGTAAATAACTTTCCGATGGTAAAGTAATAACATCTTTTTGCTGAACAGGTATACGTATTTCATCACCAGCACCAAATCTTGAACTTGCGTATGGTTTATGTGTATGTATTTCGTAAGCCGCTATTGTTTCATCAATAACTGCATTTGCAGAATCAATTTGTAATATATGTTCCATTGCAAACTATATCAAACTAATATTTTTTCTTACTTAATCAACACGTTATAACCCAACGACTTTAGTACACTAATACTTTTTCTACTCAACAATTTCTTCTTTTTTCCTCTATTTATATATTTTTTTTCAGCTCGAAACGGTGTTTGAACACGTTTATATATACTTCTATTAGTGTATATGAACGGCATTTTAAAATTGATATTAATATATTTTTATTAAGACGAAGAACTAGTTAGATGTAAATTTATAATTAAATCTTCACTAGCAAAATCAACGATATTCCCGTTTTGATCCTTTATATATACATTTAACTCCGATATGTAGTCTGTACTTACGGGTAAATAAATGATCGTTTTTGGATTTTCAGAAATTTTATATCCAGGTGCTATATTTAAAGGAAAACTATAAATGAGATGAGATGATGCTCCATTTGTATATCCACCTGTTGCTATATTACAATAAACATTTAATATATTTATCGGTGTAATCTGTACAGTGTTATGACTTGTATGATTCATTTGTGGGGGTAAAACATTTGTCATACCATCAAACCCTAATAGTGGACCAATACTCCGCGGTCCGGTAAATTGTATGTAATATTTACTCTGTATAACACACTTTAACGTTCTTTCATCACCTTTTATAATAATACCATCATCTAAATGCTCTCGTAAGTATTCTTCAATATCTTCAACTTCGTAACATCCACTAGGTAATGTAATAAATTTCGGGGATTCATTTCTTTCAACTGCCAATGCAGAATCGTAATAATACAATGTATTGCATTCCGAAGTGATATTATGTATAGAATGGTATGTTGTTAACGATACTAATCCGATACTCCACTGACGATTATTCGATAATAATAATGGTGGATACACGTTACTGATCAAATTACCTTTTTTACCACTTAACTGAAATAAGTATGACATGACCGTATCGGTTTTTACACAAATTGAAATAAACAAAAAATAATAATAACACGAAGTATTTTTAAAAAATATTGTATTCGAAATTAAAACTAATATCTACAATAATCGAAAAAAATTACAATCACACGTGCTTATATACTAATGAAGACATCATTGAACACCAAATGGGGTAGGTAACGTATTTGTTAGAAATCGTAAACATAGTTCTCCGCAATTAACCGAATTATAACGTTGATAGGCGCGTCTGTTGTATAGAATTTCAATCTTTGGATCGTATTTGCGTAAATATTTAACTAACTCTGCGGAGGGAGATAAATTTCCATAACTATCGAAATATTCTGCACAACTACCGTATTTTCTGTAGGCGGTCCAATGAGTTCCTGGACCTTTTTGCGAATCCATATTAACAATCGCACACTCATTTTTCTTAGGTTTGGTAGGCAATCCATCACGATCGTAAACTCCTCTAAAATTTGGAACTCTTAATTTTTTCGCGTAAAATAAAATATCAAAATTTGTTAATGCTCTATTGCTAGGTATAGAATTAACCTCGAAAAAACTGATTACGTCTATGGAGCCAAATATAAACCAAGACCGCTTCTGTATGGTCGTAAATAAAGACCTTTCCCGATCTTTTTATCAATTTGTAGACCCTTTCCTGATTTAAAACTTTTTCTAGCCTCATTTACATCTTTCACCGCTTTTGCTATTGATGATACAGATGATGAAATTCCTCCTAATGTAGCAATACCAGCTAATAACGGTATAAGGGGGAGAGCTCCTCCAGTTTTGTTAATCGGAATAATTCGAACATTTTCACTATCAGCTACTGTAGGGTTTAATTTTTTAACTGCTTTAATCGCTCTTTTCATTCGTCCTCGGAGGGTTTTTTCTTTACGAACAGCCTTCCGCGCCACATTTAACACGTCTCTGAAATATACATTTTTTCCTTTTGAGGATTTTGATTTGGTTCTTCGTTTCCCCGCTTGTTTTTTACCGCGACGACGATATCTACCGCCTAATTTACGTTTTACTTTCATAGCGTTTGTTGTTATCCAAGCAGCCGCTTTCTCACCGAAACTGCTATCCGATGCTTTAACACGTTCCCAAGCTTTATTTTCTAATATTTTATCCGCTTCAGCGCGATTTTTATTATCCGAATATTTACTATATGCTATATTGTGTTCTTTAGCAGCCTCATCCAGTGGGTTTATACCGGTTATACCGCGACTTAGTTGACGATCTAACTTTGTACCGGGTCCTAAATAATTATAACCCGGATAATGTAATTGCAACGGAAGCTTATCTATAACTCTATTTAATACAGTACCGATACCGCGACCACACTTTTTACTCTTTTTTAACGCTTTAACGTTTCGCTGTTTTCTTTGTTTTCTCGCCATTTCAAAATTATTTTTCTATATATATACTTTTTTCACTAAATTTTTTCGAGGTTTACATGTGTATAAACGTGTATTTATACCTTTTAGTTGTTGTTTATTACGTGAATAAATAAGTTATAATGAAAATTGAAAAGCAGTCAACTATATTGCCTATAAATAATGCATTGTCATTGGTAGAATCTAGTGACACATCAGTGCGTAATAAACACGGTTCATTGTTTCCGAATAATATAAGATGTTTAATTATCGGTCCGAGCGGGTGTGGAAAAACAAATTCATTATTTACATTATTAACACATTCGAATGGATTGCGTTATGAAAATGTCTACATTTACAGTACTTCTTTATATCAACCGAAATATAAATTGTTAGATACGATATACAAGTCTACGCCTAACATTGATTATCAAACATTTTCCGATGATCTAAATTTAATAACACCTGACACGATTAATCCAAATTCGATATTTATATTTGATGATATACCAACGTGCAGAGTTCAACCTGTTGTGCAACAATATTTTTCGATGGGTCGACATAAAAACGTAGATTGCTTCTATTTGTGTCAAACGTATGTAATGATTCCTAAACATATGATACGAGATAATGCTAATTTCATACTTGTATTTGCTCAAGATGATATAAATATACGTCACATATATGATGAACATGTTAATGGTATGTGTCCGTTTAAGACTTTTAAAAAAATTTGTAAAACATGTTGGAAGAATAAACACGGTTTCTTGGTGATTGATAAGGAGAGTGAACTATATAAAGGACGGTTTCGTCGTGGTTTCGATGAGTTTATAGTGATTGAAGATGAAAAAGATGGCGAAGAATAGCGTTAAAAGAAATATCGAAGATGAATTACAACTTAAAACGGAATTGGAAAAAATACGTGCTGATATAATGAATAAATATAATTCGTTAAAGTCAGAGAGTAAATCTATTACAAATACTTCAGCCGCAGTGCTTGAACCGATTACAAAACCATTGTCGGAGATTCGTGAAGCATTACAAAAACCGAAAAGAAAGATAAAGGATGTCGATACAATAACTGATTCTCCAGTTGTAAAACAAAAATTGATGCATAGTACTCCCAGGAAAGATAGAATTACTGATGTAGATGAAGAAATAAAATATGATTCATTTAATCTAAGTGAAATGGGTTCTTTTCGTATTGACGGAGATGATCCTATGCCTAGAGACTTATTTTACGGAATAAAGTATAATCCTGCTACCGATGAGTATATGTTGGGTACAACAACAATTTCATGGAATAAAAATCGCGGAGAAATATATTTAGGAAAAGGGAATAGTCATATGAAATTCCCGTACACTGAGGGTCTAATGCATTTATTATTGGAGACGAATGTAGATAAGAATGAATATACTAGGGATGATTTGGAAATATATAAACAATTACTGGAATTTACGGGAGCTCATTTACGTTCCGATGGTAAATTGAAAGGTCTCCCCACTATGAAATATAAGAATATAATTCGACCAATGTTTCGAACTAGTCAGCACCGTGGAGAAGGCTATTACAAAAATCATTTGAATGTAAAGAGGAAACGTATATATAATAATGTCAACGCTAGAGTAAGTCTCGGAAATCAATGTATCGAATACTGGAATGATCCGAATGAATTAGTTGAACGATTGCAATTACTACACGCATCTAAGCAAAGTGGTAATACTGGTGTAGACAACGAAATTTTAGCGATCGAGGAAGAGTTAGCTGAAGAAGGATACATTCAACTACCGTACTGATTTTAAAAAAATATGTCTACAAAACAAACATCTGCATTGAAATCATTACAACGCGGTATAGCTGATGAACTTCATAAACCTGCGCGAAAACGTTATCAGACACGATGTGTACAGATTTTCGGATTGAACGATTTATGGCAAGCTGACTTGATCGATATGACACAATACACACGATTCAATCGAGGGAATAAATTTATATTAGTCGTAATAAATACATTTTCTAAATTTGCATGGACCATACCTATAAAGAAAAAAAGCGGTCCAATAATTGCTAAAGCATTCGAAAAAATTTTAACTGAAAGAGGTATTGAACCTCCTAAACATTTGCAAACAGATCAGGGTACTGAATTTTATAATCCACAAGTACGAGCTGTTTTAAATCGATATAATATTAATTTATATAGTACTCATTCGCCGCTTAAAGCGAGTATTGTAGAACGTTTTAATCGAACAATAAAGAATTGGATATGGAAAGAATTTACCGCTAATCGTAATAAACGCTGGTTACAAGTTTTACCTGAACTTACCCGAAAATATAATACAAAAATACATCGCACAATAAAATTTGCACCTACCGATGTAAATAAGAATGTTGAAAGACAAGTTGTTGAAAATATAGCGAGGGAATGTAGTAAAGCAACTGATCGCTTCTCTACCCCGAGCGGATCGAAAAAATTTAAAGTTGGTGATATAGTTCGTATTAGTAAAGTTAAAACATTATTGGAAAAAGGTTATACTCCTAACTGGACCGGTGAATTATTTACTATAAATACGGTGAATTCTACTTTCCCTACGACATATACGTTAAAAGATAGAACTGGTAAATTGTTAGTTGGTACTTTTTATGCTGAAGAATTACAAAAAACATCCTATCCTGACGTATATTTAATTGAACGTGTTATTCAACGACGAGGTGGAAAATCATTAGTTAAGTGGTTAGGATTCCCGAGTTCGGAAAATTCCTGGATCGATAATAAAGTTTTAGTAAATATTTAGCAGACTACATAATGCCACTTCATAAGAGTGGTAAATATATGCCAGAAGGTGGTTCTGGAGCACCAACAACGATTGAATTAGATTCTAGCGGAAATTATAACTTTAAAGGAAAACGATTATTAAACGTTAGTACGATCTATCGAGAACCTTCAGAGTCTGAAGTTGTATCTTACAAACAGATAAAAACTCTCACAGCTGCGGAAATACATGAAATACGTGAAAAAGTTGAGCAATTGAATTCACTTGTTACGGAACAAAATCTTGCATTACACGCTCGAATTATGTTTTTGCATAAAGATTTAGATGATAAAATTAGCGATAATATTTCGAAAATCGGGATTCATAAGATCAGTATTGATATGTTGAGTGAAGATGTGTTAAAATTTAAGGATGATACAATATTTAAGTTTTCAATGTACGAAGAACAAATTAAAAAACTAACGGATAAATTAAATACGGTTTCGAGTGATTCTTCATCGTTATCTACGCGTGTTTCAAAACATGAAAATGATGTGAAAAGTACAATTCAAATATTTGGAGGTTTAATAAATGAGTTAAATGGAAAAGTGACCGTATTGTTGGATAAATATATTACTAAGGAAATAATGGATAAACAAAAAGAAGAAATAGAAAAACGTTTTAAGGAAATAATTGATAAACAACGTGAAGAAATTGAAAAGTATTTTATGGAGATGATTGATAAAGTTCGTGAAGAAATTAAAAGGGAAAAAGTACATCGTGCCGTAGATACGGTTCAATTAGCTGTAAAAACTGATAATTTAACTGAACAGTTACATGATATTAACTCAACTATTCAACGTAAGGATCAAGAGGCTTTAATACAGACTGGAGTTGGGAATATATTATCAACTATAGTAAAATCGAAAATTTTAAAATAATTTTAAGTTTATGAAATAAGAAATGTAAATATATGAAACTATTTATTATTATATATTACATTGTAATAAAGTTTACATGCATTATATATTTCGAAAGAAAACATTGTAAAAGTTTTTTGAAAAATAAAAAATATGTGAAAAAGAAAAAAATGTACTTCTTTATTTTTTTAATAGTTTACATAAAATGCATGTTACGCCAACTGATCGCGTCGCAACGATGATTGTTGTTATGTTCGAATTCGTCTTTCATTGAATCCAGACATCCCCAGCACGAGAATTTAGCATTCGGCGATTGAATTCGTATGAGTTGACTAAATTTTTTAATCCAGGCAAACTGGAAATTACCATTCGAACCCCAGTACAACATATTTGTATGATTACGGTAATTTAAAATGCTATGGTTTTTGCGGAATGCATAAACGACTTTAATTTTATATTTGCACATTTCAGCATCGGCGCCATCGGTTTCTATTAATTTATATAAGTTAATAGATACACCATTCGTTCGTTCGAAGGTTTCAATATCTGCCAGTGAGCGTACAGGTAATCGTATGAAATTGAAATCGTACACATTCTGTAATAAATTATATTGCCACATCGAGAACGGATTTTTCGTAAACTTCGCCAGAATGGCAAACAGAAAACTATTTTTATTTTCCGTATCGTTCATATCTTTTACGTAGATTACAGCACGTCGATTGATTATTTCTCTCGGAAGTTCGACCTTTGACGGACTGACATCTTCAGATGGTGGTGGTAGCGGAATTTGCATTAACGGTGGCGAATGTAAATATTGCGAGAATTGAGTATGTGATGAATTTTCTACCTCTTGTGAATTTTCTGGGTTTTGTGATATTATCGGTGGTGGTGGTGGTGGCGGCATATGTGTATCTGGAAAACCACTCTGCGCAACATCGTCATTACCATATTCGAAAAAATGTTGAATAAATTCTGCAGTATTTACTGGTTTCGAATCGTTCACGACAACGGTATCGGTATTCATGATGAATATGATGAAACAATTTTTATAAAGACGAAAAAATTAAAAAAAAAGAGTTATTAAAATCTTAAAAACTCGTGATGAACACTGCTTAGAGAACGTGTATGTGTTTGACGAGAAATTAATATTGAGCGATCGAATAAATCTATTCAACAATCTGTCTCATTGACTACCTTTAAATCGGGTATGGCGGTGGAAATGTTACGTCAGAAAAAATGTCGTTCCGTCGAAAGAACTTGATTACATATGTGTATACGGATAAAGTAGTCAAGGACTTTGAGTATGTGTGTGTTTTTGTGTTAGTGTGTACATGTAGGGTGTGGCTCTGCAATATGACATAGACTGTAATAGAAAGTATAAGAATGTTAAGATCCGGTTTCAACGGTTGCGTTAGCATTTACGTGTAGCGCTATGAGAGAAGCATTTTCGCTTTTGCGATGTGTGAGATAGAGACTTACCCCCCCGTACATAATGTATCGGACAAAGAAAAGTTTTACGCAACTGACCGAACGAAAATCTTCGCGATTCCTAGAAATACCGGAACGGCGAAAACCTGTATTTTACCGCGATTCCTGCAGACTGACCACTGATAACATTGATAACAACGAAAATCAATAATGATAATAACTAATTTTACATATGTTACGAACGCTCGTAACCGTATATACATCATTGTGTGTGTGTGCATAATCCTCCGAAACCAGTCGCTACCGAATAACGGTAATTTACATACAAGCAAAGGCATGCATCAACCAATTGATTGACAGGTACAAGGTCACTTGCGATGGCACGCGTACGAATTTACCGCGATGGTGATGATGATGGTGATTTTTACATGTGTGTGCAGACGTATATACACGTACATTTACATGTGTGTGCGGTAATTAAGGGATCGACAATCAAATGGAATGCGGTTCCGCGGTCCGAGACGCTCCGGAAACGGCTCTGGAAGGCCTTAATTAGCGGTGGCGGCATCCTTTGAGTTAGAACTCGCATTTTACCTCTACTAGTATGGTATTGCATTCGACGTTCCGCCGCGCGACCGCGATTACTAAAGGTGATCATATCGCTCAAACGTACTTTTCGTCGGATTGTAAACATTTAGTTGCGGGAGACGATTTCGACGACTTTTTCGATACTTCGTTCCGTAAAATTAAAGAAAAAATATCAAATTTCGAGCACGTGAAAGGCTCCGGTTGGACGATTGACCGGATCGTTTACCTCGAGGTAAAATTAAATTTTGCTAATATTTTGTCGCGCGCGTCTTCGTTTTTACCGCTACTGAAAATTATTAGTGCTCGTAAAGCCGTAATTAACGTACAAAATCGCGACGCGATGTGTTTTAAATATTCGATGCTGGCGAAATTCGTGAATATAAGACCCCACGAAATGCACAATTATAGAAACAAGCCCGAGCTTGACGCGAAGTACGACTGGCAGGGAATTTCGTTCCCCGCCAGTCTCGATGACGTTAAACAGTTCGAAAAAAATAACGCGAATTGTTCGATTAACGTTTACGGACTCGACGAAAATAATTTTGTGTACCCTGTAAGAATATGCAAAGAAGAACGTGCAGACCACACCGATTTATTACTAATATCTCAAGGCGAGAAGCGTCATTACTGCTATATTAAAGATCTGGAGCGGTTGGTGAGGAGTCAGATTACAGATCATAAGACACGCATTCACATATGTCGTAGATGTCTCTGGCACGTGGATAGCACTGAAAAATTAGTGGAACATCGAAAAATTTGTGGCGATCATTCAGCGGTGGCGGTAGAAATGCCTAAACCAGGTAAAAATATATTACAGTTTGACAAGTTCCGTCAGCAACAATATGTGGGGTTTTCAATCTATGCTGATTTCGAGTGTTTTATTCAACCCATTACGGATGAAAATCATGAAAACGAAGATGAGGAAGATGGAGAAAAAGAAGAAGAAGAAGAACCGTGTGTACGGAGAACTCAAAGTGAGTTGGCGCAATCAAATACCGTTAAAGTTCATAGGCACGTGGCTATGAGCTACTCGTACTTAATCGTTTCGCGTGCTGAAGGTTACGAAATGCCTCAGTGTTTACGTGGTCAAAGACTTTATCGCGGCCCCGGGGCTGCGAAAAAATTCGTCGAGAGTCTCGTTGAAGATGCGAAAACGGTGTACGACATTTACAAACAGAAAAAACCAATCGTTATGACCGCGAGTGATATTGTAGCGTTCGATAATGCTATAATTTGCAATATTTGCTCGAAAGCAATTATAAACTCCGATAAAGTTCGTGATCACGACCATTTGACGGGTAAATTCCGCAGCGCAGCGCACTCAAAATGTAATTTGGAAATGCGGCTTCCATATTTCCTCCCCGTAATTATTCACAATCTTACCGGTTACGACAGTCATCTCATCGTCCGCGAGTTGGCTTACGATACGTTAGACATTAACGTACTTGCAAACAGCGAAGAAAAGTTTAAAGGATTTTCAAAACAAATCGTACCGGGAAAATTCCAGCTCCGATTCATTGACTCGTTCAACTTTATGGCGTCGAGTTTGGAAAAATTGGCGAGTTACCTGCCCGACAATGGATTTCATCATACCGTATCGAACATCCGAGACCCAGGATTACTCTCCCTTTTCCGACGAAAAGGATATTTCCCGTACGAATACTGTAGCGATCCTTCGAAACTTGAAGAAGAATCGTTGCCTCCGCGGTCTGCTTTCTACAGTTCGTTATCGAAATCAACAATCACGGAGGATGCGTATCAACATGCACAGAATGTATGGAATATTCTTGGAGTTCGGAATTTGGGGGAGTACTCTGATGAATATTTACGAACTGATGTATTATTATTAGCGGACATATTCGAAAATTTTAGAACGGTATGTTTTAATATTTACAAATTAGACCCTGCATGGTTTTATACTGTGCCAGGGTTTAGTTTTAATGCCATGTTAAAAATGACTGGTATTTGTATAGAATTATTAACCGATTATGATATGTATATGTTTTTCGAATCGGGAATACATGGCGGTTTAACACAATGTGTACAAAGATATTGTGAAGCACGTAACCCCTACATTACGAATAATAATGTACCGTCCTCGTCGTCATCGCCGTCGCCTGCGTCATCTTCTTCATCGACGTCTGAAGAAAATAATTATATTTTGTATTTAGACGCTAATAATTTGTATGGTTATGCCATGAGTGAATCCCTTCCTATAGGGGGTTTCAAATGGATGACCGAACAGGAAATTGCGCAATTTAATTTTAATAATATCGATCTGGACGGTGAGACTGGTTATGTATTTGAGGTAGACGTCGAGTATCCAACAACTCTACATGAAATACATAACGATTTACCATTCCTTCCAGAAAGGAAGGTGGTCTCGAAGAAAGGGTCGATAAAAAAATTAGTTGCGACATTGGAACATAAAAATAATTATATTGTACATATTAAATATTTAAAATTAGCGTTATCTCATGGCCTTGTACTTAAAAAAATTCATCGTGCCGTATCGTTTAGCCAATCGCGCTGGCTTAAGCAATATATAGATTTAAATACTAGTTTACGTCAAAAAGCTACAAATGAGTTCAAGAAGAACCTTTGGAAGCTTCTTAATAATAGTTCTTTCGGGAAGACTTTGCAGAACATTAGGAATATGCTAGATATTAAGCTCATTGCTGATGAAATTAAATTTACAAAACTCGTTACTAACCCCAGATTTAAGGATCGCACGATGATTTCCGAAGATCCGTTTTTGTATGCTGTCCACAGGAATCAGAAGAAATTATTGTTTAATAAACCGATATTTGTAGGCATGTCGATATTAGATATAAGTAAACATGTTATGTACAGTTTCCATTATGATGTTATGTTAAAAATGTATGGTAATAATAAGTTAAGTTTGTTATATACCGATACCGATAGTCTAGTTTATAATATAATAACTCCCGATGTATATAAAGACATGTACGAAAATTTAAATTATTTCGACACCAGTGATTACCCCACCGATCACATGTGTTATTCGCTGGAGAATAAAAAGAAACTGGGGAAGTTCAAAGACGAACTGAATTCCATTCCAGTGACTGCGTTCGTAGGTTTAAGGTCGAAAGTATATAGTATTAAGGTAGATAATAAGTCCGTTATTACTAAATGTAAAGGTATTCCGTATAATATAACTAAAAACGAAATTACATTCGAACAGTATAAAACATGTATATTTAGTAATAATAATATTTCCGTCGAAAATTATCGTACCGCTTATTTAATAAGAAGTTTCAGGCATGAAATATACACGATTCGATCGACGAAGCTGGCCATCAGTTGCTTAGACGATAAAAGGATCGTGTTAGAAAATAACATTCACACATTGGCTATAGGACATACTGTCTTAAGCAATGTTGTTGATAATAATAATTCGGGGACCAGCAATGGTAAAAATACCGTTGATTCGGGCCCCTCAGTCAAACGTATTCGTTTAGATTAATTTTTGTATATATTTTTTTTCGTCTGCCCGCACGTTCGTTTTTTTGTTAACATTTTGTATAATTTTTCTATATATTTTTGCATGTATTTGTATATATTTTTTTCACCCGTTCGTACGGTTCTTTTTTTTTCGCTCGTTCGCTCGTTCGTACCGTTCTTTTTTCGGCCGATCGCCCTGTTCTTTTTTTTGTCCGTCCGTCCGTTTGTTTTGTCGTCCGATCGTTCGCTCGTTTTTTCGCTAACATATCGTATATTCATTTGTGTATTGTTTGTTTATTTTGTATATATTTTTTCCCTCAATATCTATTCATTCTCTTATTGTATATATTTTTGCTAATTATTATGTAGATATATATGTATATATGTAGATATATATGTATATATATGTAGATATATATGTGTATATATGTAGATATATATGTGTATATGTTGATATATATGTATATATGTAGATATATATGTATGTAGATATGTGTGTGTATATATATATATATATCCTGCATGTGAATTACACTGCTCCAGATTTTGGAATATCATTAGTAAAAGGTTAGATGTTATCACATATTTTGAGATATTAGTATATTGAAAAATAAATACTGATTCTTAAATTCCATTAAAATTTCTGTTCCAATTTTGTTGTTTATTTTTATTTATAAAGATTTTGTTTCATGAATAGTGTTTTTAGGGAACAGTTTGAAATACAATATGTATATAATAAGCATCCTTTAAGCCTTTAAAAACATTCTATAAATTATTGCTGATGAATTAGCAATAACTCTCTGTGTTCAAAATAGATTGTGAAATGTATATATAGAGAAGATTTACATGTAAGTTTTGATGAATTTTTAATTACCTGTAATAATGGTATCAACGAGTAAAGTGATGGTTAATGTTGGTAATAACGGAATAAATAAAGAAGCAATTCTTAAAAGCGAACTGGAAAGGATACGCAGCGATATAATGAAAAAATATAATGCGTTAAAGTATGCGACTAAATCTATTACAAATACTTCAGCTGCAATGCTTGAACCTGTTACAAAACAGATATTGGATATTCGGGAATCATTACAAATACCTAAAAGGATGAAAAATGGTTCTGATGGAATAAGTGATGATATATCAATAGTAAAACGACACAAACTTTCTAATGACAGTAGGAAACGTGATTATGAGACTGCTATTGAAAATGAAGAAGAATATGAAAATCGTGATAATAAGGCCCTTAATATACATGAAACGACTCCATTTCAAATAGATTATGATGAACCTCTACCAAATGATCCTGTATATGGAATACAATATAATGCGAACACACATGAGTATATGATGGGTTCAACACCAATTTCATGGAATCGGAAATGTGGTGAAATTTATTTAGGAAAAGGAAGATCACTAACTAAATTTCCTTACACACCAGGACTGATTCATTTACTGATGGAAGCAAATGTTGATGAGAATAAATATACAAATAATGATTTAGCTTTATATAAACAAATACTGGAATTTACTGGAGCTCATGTACGTGTTACTGGTGTATTAAAGGGTACTCCACTTCCTAAATACAGAAAAATAATACGTCCTCTATTTCAATCTACCATAAAGAATTTAAAAGTTTATCAGGGTAAAACGAAAAAGAAACGTGCATATAGGACTGTTCGCAAAGTAAATCTTGAAGACTCTCATTTCAATTATTCTGACGATCCTAATGAATTGGTTGAGCGATTATTGATACTACACAGATCTAAACAATCGGGAAATAATGGTTTAGATACTGAAATTCGGATGATTGAAGAGAAGTTGGCTGAAGAAGGATATATTCAGTTAAATTAGATATTTTATGTTGTAAAATATTAATGGCTGATAATGATATATTAGAATTTAACATTGAAACAATGAAGCAATGATTATTTTTATTGATTATAATGAATGTCATAAAAATTATTGAATAAATTGTGAACAATATTGAATTAAATCTTTTGTTATTATCTATGATCGTATCAAATTATAAAATATAGTTAAAAGGTTGGATATTCGACACATTCAGATATATAATGTAAGAGATAAATAAAAAACTGACGAATATGACGAAAAATTGAGTAAAATTGTATGAAAGACATTAAAATGCAAGAAAATGATAAGAAATATCATAAATTGGTGAAAAAAATAGCGTAAAAAGACTCTAAAACATAAGAACCTGTTAAGAAATAATGGAAAACTGTTTATAATTAGTTAGTATGGTGGGAAAATTTGTTAATAGTGTTGAAATATAAAAAAAATTGTAAAAGAAGAAAACGTTTACTACATGTCTGTGCAACGACAAGTAAAGCTAGGGCGATGGACGACGAAGTGTTGATTGTCAAAACGATTATAGGAGTCCCTTGCACCCTCCAGCTTAAAAGGAATGGTTATAGAGGTGTTTAAAGATTTCCTTAGTGTATGGGGTATGGGCTGTGAATGTGTTGAGAAAACATTCAGTAAACGTCTGGAGCTTTATGGCTGCTCTTATTAAACGTTAGCATGATAGTCTGTTGAAGATATCGAGCGGGCGAGCAAAATACAAAGTCCCTGTCAATTCATTAAATCAAACGTTCAAAGATGTGACTGGTAAATCCAATAATCAAATGGAGATCGTGATTGCGGGCCTACAACATTCAACTGGTTCTGCGCTTGTTAAGTTGTAGATGTGCACAGATGAAGCGAAAGGTGATGTGAAAGCATAAATATGTACTGTTATCATTGATGACTAACGATATTGTAATGAGATGTAAGAAAGAAAAAAAAAAAAAACCCTTACAAAGTTGTTGAAAGATCGATGAAAATTGTGTAAAAAGTACAAAAAAAAAGACTGGAAAATGATGCGAAATAGCAAAAATTGCTTAAAACAATGTAAAAGTAGTAAAATGTGCGAAAAATTGTAAAAAATGATTGAAAATTGTACATAATTAGTCAAAAGTAAGGAAAACGTTTACCTCTCTCTCTATAATCACAAATACTATTCATAGTTATCAACATCCGTTTCAAAAATAATAGTAAGAGGGAGATTAAAAAAAAAAATGTCAAAATAAAACATCTTAAAACGAAGCAAGATATATAAATTTCCTTCAAATTTTATATTTCAAATAATAAGACTTATACATTTACAACAGTCTCTGGATTGCTTCATCCTTTCTTCATATATAAAATTGAAATCTTTACTGCCATCCCAGCCATATAACATTCTATTCAGAAATAAAATGTATGAATAAAGCATGGTACGAAAATTTCCTTCACATTTGAAATCGACGAATGAGTGAAAGAGACGATCGAGTGATATATACCATCTTGGTAATGTGATAAATATAGAGAAATAATTATCTCATTTATTTTGGGTGTGTAAAAAAAAAAATCCACGCTATTCCACGTTTTTTTTGGGGGGGGGGGGATGCTTTCAATCATTAGTTTTGCAAAGAATTGATTGCTCCGCTAAAAGTTGTGTGACTCCGCATCTAAATGAATGATAAAAGGTTATGATGCCGTTCTGTATGAGCTTACAAAAGTATATGATAAAGTACGCCAACAACACCTCTGAACAATAATTATGTGTGCGGGAACTGCTTGTATTCTTTTATACGGTCTTGCAGCAGATATGATTAAACAAATATAAATGAATGAAATGTAAAAATAATACGTGGGCTGGAGTTAATTTTGAAAATATATAGTGAGATTTTTCGGAAACATGCATACAATTGTGTAGAAAAAGGGGTGATGTAATAATTTTGCTAGCATGAACATTTATTTAGAATAATTTCGTATTACATTATTAGACTTTGAACATAGATAGCAAGAGGGAAAAGGAGTGATTGCTTCGACATGAGTAAAACGAACGAAGTGTTTTCGTAGGTTAGTGATTATATAGAAAAAATTATAGGCGAATGTAATTTGTAGTGAAAAATAGTATGTTTGGGCTAATTTTAAAAATTCATGATAGTTTAGTGGAGTCTTACGGTGAATGCATTTATAGATGTAGTGATTTCAATATTTTTGTCGTGTATGGAAAATAAAAAAATTAAAAAAATACTACTATAATTTCAAGATGTTAAAAATAATTACAGAAAAATTAACTCATAATGTAAGTAGAAGGAGTGAATTCGTCATGAATGTTTACAAGAATATGTTTTCTATAGGTTGGGCCCTTTGCGAATTGAAGAAAAATTTAAACGATAAAAAAATAATATATGTACGATAGATTAAAAAAAAAATATTATTGACAATCGGAAAATGAGATAATGATCTGTAAGGAGATTGCTAATTTTGGAAATGAAGAAATATATTTAAGTTGATTTTAAAGTAATTATGCACGATTTGAATTTTGGAAATAGATTACATAGTATGAATGTAGCGAAGAACCATTTTCTACGATTTCCTGAAAAAACTATATTACGATAAGAATAGTGTCAATGAACGTACAGATATATCAGTAGTAATGAAGCGAGAAGTGTCTGCGGCGTACATTTGTCTGCACAGCATATTACAAAAAAGATTTGAAAAAATTTTAGCGTAATGAAAGAATAAAAAATATACTCGGGCTAATTTTATAACACAGAGAAAAAAATGTTACTGTTCGTTACCTGAAAAAGAAAACAATATTCTTTTAGGCGACCTTTTTGTGTTCGATATGATGACTGTTCAGGGATAGATGCAGGTATCTTTAACGTATTTTTACAATCAGGCTGTTGCCCTCGAGAATATAACCTTCTATTTCACTCACATACACTCTCTCACTCGCACATTGCAACCCTGATCTGGTCGTGCTACCGTGTTTTTTCTTCGAACATGCTGTGGTTCGTAAACTAACAGGTTTTTTCTATCTGTCGATCTATACAATTGACCACCAACACCTCATAGACAAACTCATGTATATCGCGGAAAAATAATTTACGAAATTTAAAAAAATATTAAAACCATACTTGTATTTGTATAAAAATATGATTATGAAAGATTTTAAAAAATTTTGTCGATTGAAAAATAAAATATATCGATTAATTAAATTCTACGGCAACTAAGCTCAGAAAAGTATTACATACAAAGAATGATGAACGGTAAAGAGGTTCAAGGTTAGATTCAGGCTTTTGATAGAAAAATAACAAATGAATAAAATAAATGAAAGTGGAATAACGGACGGATACAGTGACGAATGCGTAGAAACATGTGTGCAGAACGGATGTTTGAGATTCACGACGACTGATTTGCATAAAAATAAAAAACTTATGAACGGTGAAATGATTGGAAGCTTAAAAATCTGTAATACATTAATATGAATGATTTGGTAAATAGTGCTAACGGATGTGTATGCGTGTATAGGTATTTGAGAATAAATAAATAAAAATAACATTATGTATGGTTGTTAATTTAGTACAGGGCAGTAAAAGGAGAGAAGAAGAAATTTTTAGATCCGTGTAAAGTGAAAAATATTGAGAGTCGGTTCGATTTTGAAAATACATAATAGGAATGTATAACATGCACAGATATAGTGTTGTGTAGTCGTGGCAATGTATATATGTGTGGGAACGACTTGTACGCTTTTGCGACGGATCTGGCGGTCGAGGAGTACGGGGAAAAAATATAAAAAGTATATACCATCAGTAAATTGTCTTCGTTGATTATAAATTTCGATTCATTTTGATAATGTATAATGGAGAACGTGTGTGAGAAGTGTCGGGATGCTTTTGCGACAGTCGAGGGTTTGATGGGGTCTTAAACAGAAAATAAAATATAATATGAAAAGATCTTGAAAAATATTTGGAGTTTGAAATAAATAAAATATTCTTAAACTAATAGACTTGGAAAAAAAATTAATATGAATGATTGGGAAACCATCTCTAGCATATGTGTGTGCAGGAATGGGTGGCGCGGATTCACATTCGGGTGGATGTCCTCGTGAAAAATAATATGAAAGATTTGTAATTTGTGTAGGGCGGAAAGGAGAGGGAGGGGGTTGAAATCGTGTTAAATAAAACTCTACTCGACATAAATTTACAAATACTTACTTTTGGAAAAAATCTTTGGAGGGAGAAAAAAAATATTTTAGAGTAATTCCATAATACATAGACATGAAAAAATTATTATGATCGATATGAGAATTAACGACAGAAGATGTGTGCGCATTCATAGCAGTGAAGACATCGACGAATTTATTTTTAGAATCTGAGAAAAAAATATAAAATTATTAACGGACGGAAGAATTTAACGTAAGTGAAGTAAATATACTTAGGTTAATTCCATAATACTTGGAGTTGAAAAAAAACTATTATGAACGATATGGAAACTAATTGCAGAGGATGTGTATGCATTCATACAGTAAAGGTATCGAAGGATTTATTTTTAGATTATGAGAAAAATAAAAATAATGTACTGTCGGGAGAAATGATCGGAAACGTGAAAAATATAATTGGAATAATTCCATAATACTTGGAGTTGCATAAAGGATATTATGAACGATATGTAGACTAACTGCAGAGGATGTGTAAGCCTTCATATCAGTGAAGACATTATAGGATTTATTTTTAGAATCGGAGAAAAATAAAAATAATACACCGTCGGAAGGAAAGATCGGAAGCAAAAAAATATAATTAGGATAATTCCATAATAGTTAGACTCGAAAAAATTATTAAGATCGATATGGAAACTAACTGTAGAAGATGTGTGCGCATTCATCGCGTTGAAGACATTGTAGGATTTATTTTTAGAATCGGAGAAAAATAAAAATATTATGAACGGTCAGAAGAAATGATCGGAAGTGAAGAAAATATATAATTGGAATAATTCCATAATACTTGGAGTTGAATAAAAGTTATTATGAACGGTATGGGAACTAACGACAGCAGATGGGTGTGCGGGAATGGACGGTGAGCATTCATAGCGGTCACAGAAAAAAATAATTACCTCTCAATATGAGATGACGGATGCGTTGGGAACGTCGATCGGGGGTTTAATGGTCGTAGTAAAAGTAAATAGAATGTGATATATTCGATATTAAAACAACGGAATCGATCGGAAAAGAGGATGGAAGGGGTAAAGGAGACTAAGGATATTTTAGACTATAGAAATAATTGATTTGTTAATTTATAAATGTTTTGGATAACCGGTTAGATTTAGACAACAGAGCAGTGATTGGGTTATTATGTGAAAAAAATAATAATTAAAAAAAAGTAATCGCGATAGTATAAACAGACAACACGTGCGGGGGATCTGCGTGTGCGCTTTCGCGGAGAATAACGTTATGTTAGATATATGCGCGGGATCGGGTCGATCGCTTTAGCATATGGTAGTAAGATCGGAGAATCAGGAAAATAAAAAAATATGCTTCGACTAATTTTATATTATGTATACTTAGACTTTGAAATATTAAAGAAATAATCGCGGTATCGGGAACGGAGCGTTCGTATGTGTGTGTGTGATATCGCGGTGGACATCGGAATATGCGTGGGATCGGCGCGTGCGCTTTCGCGACGGCGACCGGAGCGTGCGCGGGAACGAAATATACCTGTGTGAGGTGTGAACTGGAGTTATAGGTTAGATTTACGCTTTAAATAATATATTGGGGTTAAATTTTGGAATTTTCTTACTTAGATCCTGAATTTTGAAAAAATTGTGATAACGTAGCAGTGGGCGGGCGGGGCGAGCGGGGACTTGGGTTACTTTCGGACATTAATTAATATACTTATGTTAATTAATAATCGGTTCTGTTTATCAGAAACGAGCAGGACGCGTACGAGGGAATTTTGGAGACGGAGCGTTCGTGTGTGTGTGTGTGTGTGTGTGATATCGCGGCGGATATCGGAATATGCGGGGGATCGGCGCGTGCGCTTTCGCGACGGCGACCGGAGCGTGCGCGAGAACGAAATATACGTGTGAGAGGTGTAACGGAGGTGTTGGGTTAGATTTACACTTTAAATAATATATTGGGGTTAAATTTTGGAATTTTCATACTTAGGTCCTGAATTTTGAAAAAAAAATTGCGATAACGGAGCGACGGGCGGGGTCAGCGGAGACTTGGGTTACTTTCGGACATTAATTATTATACTTATGTTAATTAATAATCGGTTCGGTTTATCAGATATGTACGGGACGCGTACGGGGGAATTTTGGAGAAATTTGGGGAACTTGGGGGAACTTTCGGCACCTGGACACTAATTGGGGTTACTTGCGCCCCCGAATAACACTTTGGACAGTTTATTGACCTCGGGACACTGTTTGGACGTTCGGTTTATTGGAAACGTGCGGGAACCGTCCGGGGGAAACTCGGAGGAATCGGGGGAAACTTGGGTGAATTTTGACCACCTGGACATGAATTGGGGGGTGACTTTTGTGTTCGGATTACCGGTCTAGGGTGAATTTTCGCCTCCGGGACAGAAATTGTGGTTCGGATTAGCGGACCTCCCAGTCGCCCCATTTAATGACTACTGATGTACATAGACTAAAATAAATATCCAAGGATTATATTAAACATTTAAATAATAAAGTTTTATATTAAAAAGTGGGTTAAAAGAAAGATATATGGAAAACTTAATTAAAAAATATAACATGAAATTATATATTAGATATGTGAACGATACTTTAAAATTTGTTTTGATAAAAACAATAGTAATACAGAAAATAATATTTTAAATGATTTCAATAAAATACATAAAAACATACAATATACTATGGAAAAAGAAGAAAATAATAAAATAAACTTCTTAGATATTATAACAAACAAAAACAAATGATAAATTAATGTACAACATATATGGGAAACAAACAACCACTGACACTATAATAAACAAAACATCTAACCATCCTAATCAACATATTCATACTTCATACATGCTATAAACAGATTAATAAACACTCCTATGAATTCAAATAAAAATATTTTTTTTTTTTTTTGAAAATGAAGCATTATTTATTAGTAATGACGTGATTTACAAGCAGGTTATAATATATTTTACAAATGAACAGGTATATCTGTGTGCATAAATGTTTTTTTCCTTTTCTCCATTTTTCTCCTCTTTTTCTTCTTGAATACGTATGATTCAGTTAGGATGAAGACTTGGTCCATTGACTGTGTAATAAATTGATCTAAATACTTGATTACTACTATTATTATTTTTATGTTAGCAGCTATCTACTATTACCACTAATTATTTATATTAAATATACTCTATGATTAGCACGTGTTTTATAATGTATATTTAATAAATACAGAAGTAAACGGAACTTAAAATTAAATTAATTTACAATAACACTTTAAAATTTTCTCATGCTCACCAGATGTGTTGCTACCTAGTAGAAATAATATTGACTAAACTAAAGGATATAATATGAATAATATTTATAATAATCATATAGAAATAATTAGTTCTAATGGTTTCTTCGCACAAAATACAATATTGAAAAAATGGACTCTCTTCTCCTTAACAACAAAAATCAATTCAACTTCCTCAAGTTCTGTGAACATGCAATGCGGCTCAAGTTTCAACTCATTCACCAATGTATTTATTAACTTCAGTTAATACAATACAGAATACAGTGAAAACTTACTAGTTACAACTATGCTCAACTTCTGCTGCATTACGGTAAATAATCTTATACCCCATAAAAAATGTTTTTCTCTATAATACTAACATATTTGTAGATAATAGTTTTTAAATGTTGATAGCGGTATTATTATTAAGTTTCTAATTCACTTACAATTTTCTTTTTTCTTTTTTTTTTGTAAAACTAATTCAACCGTGAACCCATTACTGTTTATTGTTTTTATTTTAATTTTTACTGCATCATAGTTGATAAATATTTCTTTATTATGCAACCAATTTTATAATCACCTTTTGGCTATGGTTGGGACTATGTTGTTGTCATCCTGATCATTGCCTCTACTATTGTATAAGTACTCTTGCAAGGACTATCTACACACAAAATAAAAATATTAAAAGCAATTGCAATAAATAATGGTTACAATGAGCAAATAATAGAAAAATTAATACAAAAAATAAAATTAAAATTGAAATATAAACGGAAAATTATATTAATAGCAAAAATGGATGGATAACATTTACTTTTATAAATAACAATATATACAAATTAAGTAATTTATTTAAAAAACAAGGATTAAAAATAGCATTTAAAGCTAATAATAATCTAAAAAACAAAATAATCGCCATAAATAAAGGAAATAGTAATATATATGAAAATAGTGGTATATATGAAATAAACTGTAATGATCGTGAGAAAGTATACATCGGTCGGACAGGTAGAAAAATTAAATGTAAATACCAGGAACATATTAAATCATTTAAAAATAATGAAATAGAAAAATCTACTTACGCTGAACATTTAATAAGAAATAAACATAATCCAAATTCATTAAAAAAAAAACGGTCACAGTCTTAGAGCTACATACATCGAAGGTAACATCATGAACATAGCTGAAAATTATGATATAAATCAATCAAATTTATTTATATAAGTAGGTAATACAGAGTAAAAATGCATAATATAAATTCCAATTCGCTTATGCGCCAAGGTAGCACGAACAGCGAAAGTATTATCAGATATGCACAGGCCAAGTTTTGTTTTTTTACCCTCTCAATAATAGAATTTAACAATTATTGAAAGAACTGGTTGGCCTGTACTTACACATTTCTGATATTGAGTTCATTGCAAACAATATAACAATAATGAAACAGCTTAATCTAATATTAACAATTATACTATTTACATCTAACATTAGTCTCACTCATATTGTAATCCCTTGATTAATGAAAAGTGAGCTTCAATCACAATGCGTAAAAATTACTTACTAAATTAGTGTTAAAATTACAATAAAAATACAGATAGATTACAATGATCGAGGTATTAGTAATAATATTTATAATAGTAATATTAATGATACTAATACTAATTGTATTATTAGTTACATGATAATTTATAGTGATAATAAATTTACAGTCTGCGGTGAATTAATTATAATGGTGAGTTATTGTTACATTTGAATAGATATACTCTAATATTGTAATATTATATGTAGGAGGAGGTCAATTTCTGCTTTAACTAGCTCAATTTAATTGGAGAGAATTTTTTTTTCAAATTGAAGACATCAAATTAACCCCTGTTTACAAATAAACATAAAATTAATATATTAAACGACCGAATCTCTAATAATAATAACCCACTTTTTAATATCAAATTTTAGAAATTTTAAAAATTTATATTTATTTAATTTAAATGTTTAATATCGGAGTGTTCATTAGTTCAATTGAATCGTTATCTCGTGTGCGTTCGCGTTCCTGTTATTAGCTCGGTAATCAGTTATTTCGGCAGACCGGTGAGATCGCTTCATTGTTATCTATTTAGATAAATAATTTCTGTTTTTTTTTTTTTTTAATATTTACTATGGGTTCGTCAGCGAGGACATTAGCCCAAGAAATGGGAATAGAGAAAAAATCAGATTTTTATGAGGCGTGAAACATTCAACAAGAATGTATCAAGCGCCTGGATGACAGAAGGAGAAGGAAGGGAAAGAATAAATGCAGCACAATAGACATTGTTTGATAAGAGAGAGGAGTAAAAGGAAGATTGTTCAGATGAAAGTGATGAACATTCGAACATTATGTGATCAGGATCACATACATGTTGACTGTTAAGAGGATGTAAAGGACAATACGGAGATGCCGCGAGAGAGAATCGGAAAAGCGACGAGGGAAGCCAGCTGTGCCCAAAGCGGAGGCGGCATATTACCGAGATGCTGGAGCGACGCATAAAAGGGAAGTCAAGAAACCAGGAACAGAAAGGAAGAGAAGGCTGGACGGACAAGTAAAAGGAATCCGGGCTTGAGAATGAGGAGTAGTAGGAGTTAAACCATAATTGGTTGTGCGCTGCAGAGGACAGAAGATTAATATTGACGGATGGAAAAGTAGTAAGGAACCTGCCGGAAGAAGAAGCTCGCCGAGCTAATAAGTCAACTGACTCATTTCCTTCTATTCCAGAATGGCTAGGGATCCAAAGGAAATTAACCTCGATTGCACAAAAAAGAAAGAGGTCATGGATCAAGGAACGTATAAAAAGGATTACATAATCAGTAGAGTGGGGAGGCAGAGGAGATGCAACAGCCTGTAGCACGCTTTGAGAGTCTGATAGAATAAGGAAATTACGAGAGACCTTCGAAGATCTGATGAAGAAAAGTGCATGGAGGATAGCAATAGACTCGGCACAGAAAGTCGAACAGAAGGAAGGAAGTTTAAAGGACTCAGAGTGATTTAATGAAGGACAAAGAAAGGCTGCACCAACTCCACTTGGGCTCTTGGAACCGTCCGTGTAGATTGTAACGTGGTTAGAATAGTGGGAGTTTAAGGTATGTAAAAATTCCGATCTAACGGCGTGATGCAGAACGGCTGTAGGGGGAGCAGAAGAGTAAAAGCAATTAATTGGATGAAGAAAGGAGGAAAAGTTAAAAGAAAAATATGGGAGCTTATCGCAAGTGTGAATGTATGGTAAAAATTGAAGGAGTCGAGTAGAAATAAGAGACAGAATTGGTGTTTTATTGGCACTAAATCGCCAATCCTGTAGAATGAGGGAATAAGAAGGAATAAGTGAGGAAGAGGAGATAGGAAGACGTTTAATAAGGAAGCGGTAGCCCAAATAGGAACGCCGAATAAAGAGTGGAGGAATGTGGGTTTCCGCTTGAATAGCAGGGATAGGAGAAGATTTCTCAGCTCCAAGACAGAGGCGGAGGCAAGTATTTTGGACGCGATCGAGCTTGGAGAGCAAAGACCTGGAAGAGTTACCATAAATAAAACAGCAATAATCTAGAATAGAACGGATACAGGATTTGTAGAACATGAGCAAAATGCACGGATCACCCCCCAGTTCGTATGTGAAAGGGACTTAATAAGGTTGAGCCTTTTTAGTGATGACACGTATATATGTATAGTTAATATGCTTGTGGAACGAAAGACGGCTATCCAAAAATACTCCTAAGTAACGGAAATGGTTAGCCAGGGGGATCGGATTACTATTTAAGGAAAGACTAACTAAGTAGGGGTCAAAAGGACGAAGAGTAAAGACAACAGCAGAGGATTTCATTGGAGAGATAGACAGATGAATATTAGATAAAGCGCTTTCCAAAATCGTTAAGTAATATTGCAGCTGGGAATTAGCGGTGGAGATACTACGATGGGTGGAGTAAATGAGGATGTCGTCAGCAAAAAAAAGGGAAGAGGAGATTGTTGACAGAGAAGCAGTTTTTATAAGGTAAATGTTAAAAAGGGTTGGACTTAGACAGGAGCCCTGCGGTAGTCCACGAAAGACCAGTCTAGAAATAGGATCGAGCGGAGAAGAGAGAAAGATAGTCCTAGATTGGAAAAGGCTAATGACAAGAGCAGAGAAGAAGGGTGGAATATTCAAGGAGAGCATGGAATCGAATAGGGTGGGAAGGTGGACATTATCGAAGGCAGCAGAGACATCGACGAAGGAAGCAATGAGGAACTTTTTGTTGATAAAAGATAAATACACATCTGACAAGAAAGTACTGATACAATCGGGAGGGCCGCGTCCAGGGCGAAATCCAAACATATTATTTGGCAATACTTTATTGTGCTCAAGCCACCAAATTAGCCGTCTATTAATTATACTTTCAAACAGCTTTCTGGCACAGGGAGCAAGTGAGATTGGTCGAAGAGAGGAGGAGTTAGGTTTTGGGATCGGGACAACAATGAAAATATTCCAAACAGATGGAGTAGAACCAGACGAGAGAAATGAATTGAATAAATTTAAGAGGAAACGAAGAGCGGAATCAGAGAGACTTTTTAGTACGAGAAAGGGAATTCCGTCTTTACCAGGAGAAGAATTAGAAGAATTACGTAAGGCAGCTTCCAATTCAGTGTAGGTAAAAGGAGTGAGTAGGAAATGAGAGGAGGTGAGGGGAACCGGGATGCGACAGGATTCTTGGAAGCTAGGAACGTAACAAGGAGCTAAGGAATTCATAAATGGAATTAATTTGTCTGGAGACAGGATATGATTTGAAAGATGTTGAGCTGAAGAAGATTTGAAAGTCTTCGCCATTTTCCAAATGTGAGTGAGAGGAGTGGAACGGGAGAAAGCGGAGCAGAAATTTCTCCACGAGTTCTTTTTTGCCGTTTTAAGAGTATACCTAGCTTTGGCATTGGCACTTTTGTGAGCGAGAAAATTGGAGAGATTAGGACAGGAACGGAATGTTCTAAAGGTGGATAAACTTCGATCAAAGGCAACTTTGCACTCTTGGTTCCACCACACAGAGGAAACAAATTTGGACCTTTTGTGTGTAGGAAGCTGAGCAGGAGGAGAAGAAAGAGTTAAGGCGTTGGAAATAGATTCCATAAAAAGGTCGTATTGAGAAGATGGATTTAAATGCGAAGGAATTAGAGACAGTGAAGAGTCAACGTAGGAACAAAAGATGGGCCAGTCTATCTTAGAGAGAACCCATCTATGAGATTGAGTAGGATTATTCAGAGTAGAATGAGAAAACTGATTTAAGGAAATGATGATGGAAACATGGTCGCTTCCAAAAGTTCCATCCAGAGTGTTCCATGAGCAGCTAAAACCAAGATTGGGAGATGTAAAAGATAGATCAATGGAACTAGGAACTAGAGGGTTGCTGACACAGGTGGGTGTACCGTCATTAAGGAGAAATAGATCATTTTGAAGAATGAAATTTTCTAGGATTGCACCATTATTATTATAGTTAGTGCAACCCCAGAAAGGTGAGTGAGCATTCCAGTCTCCGCCTATAATAAAGGGAGTCGAAATAGAGTTAATTTCTGTTTCTTCGCTGTCGCATTTTTTTTTTTTTTTTTTGGGCGCGCCAGCGGCATTGACCCAACAACAAGAAAACTAAGCTAAGAAATTAAATAACTAAGCGGTCCGAAATGGACGCAACAAAGGACAGCAGTGCGGACACCACAGAACATGAAGGAAAGGAGAGGATAAAGGAAGAGTTATAGGGAGTAGGGAGACCTAATGACAAGAGCTGACTGTATAAAAGGTAGCGTTCGTTACGAAGAGCAGGACACTCAAAGAAAATGTGATTAGCATCACATGTACGAGGATGATCACAATCGTGGAGAGAACAATCAGGAGAAGGCGATAGAGCAAATCGAAAGCGAGAGGAGGGGAGGAGAGAATGATTGATCCGGAGACGAATTAGGGAGACAATAGAAGAGCGACGACTGAGAGGAATAGAATGGAACCATGACAGGGAACGAGCAATTGGCTGAATGAAACGGTAATGAGAATGACGATTAGAAAACTTTTACTTAGTAATTAATATTATCGATCTATTTTACGTTAATTTTTTGCCTTTTTATTTTAATATTTCAGTTTGTCTTTCGCTGCTTTAATTTCACTTCCGTGTTGTTTTTTGATTTTTGTTTTTCTTTTCCTCTCTCTTTTTTAAGTCAGTTGATCGATGAGCTCGTCTATTGGAAGCCGCCCGGCGGCCTCTTCCAAAGATTTAAAAGCGAAACCGAATGTATCGCTAAACTTGATGAAGGTTGGCGCTGTCGGTAAGCGCAAACTTTCCGGCCCTCTCACGCGGACCACGATTTTGCCAAGCAAGGGTCTACGGCTATCTCAACCCGATTTACCTAATCTCGCCACTTCAAATAATACTAACAACAGTGCTATTATTGCTGTCGAGAATTTTATTATCGATAAAAGTAAAAATAATAATAATAATAAAAACAACAATAACATCTTTACCACCCCCAGCACCACCAATAATAATAATAATAAAAAACAATAATAATAATGATAATAGTAATATTAATAATAACAGCAATTACAATAATAGTAAAAATAACGATAATAACAGTAAAACCAATAATAACAACAATAGTACAAATAATTATAATAATAGTAAAGATACTCTATTGTTCTTGGTCGATCATCCAGGACCTTCCACTGTTCACGTCGAAAGCTGTCCCTCAGATAAAAATCTAGGCAACCTTCATCCTTTAGCACTTGCTAGGGTGATCAATTCTGTTTCCTCTTCCCCCACGAACATTATCCCTCAAGGTAGTGTCTCGGTCAAGTTTCCTTCCGTCTCCTCCGCTAATTCCTTTCTGTCCCATCCGAATTTTTTTTCGTCGTATAATATCAAAGCGTATATCCCTAATTCTGTGTTATTCAGAATGGACGTTATCTCCGGTATTCATCCGTCTTTTTCCGAGGATGAGATCTTGGAAAGGATCGAATCCTCCATTCCTATCGCCTCTATTCGCCGCATACATTGTTCTTCTGATGGCAAAAAAATTCCGACTGGTTCTGTTGAAATCAGATTTTATAACATCGCTCTTCCCGAGCACGTTACGATATTCAAAATTTGATTCTTCGTTTCCCCTAGCGTTCGTCTACCTACGCAGTGCTTTAAATGCTTCCTTTTTGGACACATCGCAAAGTACTGCCGTGGTTCCTATACCATCTGCTCCCACTGTTCTTGCAGGTACCCAGTCTCGGAATGCAGCAGTCTACAGTTTCCTCCCACTTGCCGTAATTTGCAAAGGCGCCCACTGTGCCAATGATCGAGCTTGTCCCGGAGCGGCTTAAATAAAAAAAAATCAAACGTATTATGGCGTTTGAAAATATCACATTCCAAAAGGCTTCTCAATTTAAAAAAAACAGTTTAGCTTCTCAGGCCTTTTCGTATGCCGACCGGGCCTCATCTTCCACTTCTTCCATTCGTCCGTTGAATGCTCCCTCTCACTTCCGACCCAAATCTCCCACCTTTCACAAATCCCGTAATTCCAAACCTTTCCACAATTTTTCTCCTCAATTCCCCTCACTCCCATCTAATCGTTTTCCAACTCCCTCTAATGGTTGGGCTCTTAACAAATCTTCCTCTTCAAATACTTATCGTCCCCCAAACCCTGCTATTCCCGTTTCCTTATATACTTCTAATTCCCCTTCGGTTACTTCTTCGCCCTTAATTAAGGATATTTCGGTAGCCATCATCGAACTCTTCAAACAATATTGCTCCCTCTACATCCTTTGTTGACTCCCTTTCTTGTTTCCTGTTGAATAATATCCGTTTTAATTAACTCCCTCTTCTTATACTGTACGAAAAAAATAAAGTAAATAAATTAAAAGAAAAAAAAAATCGAAATAAAAATCGAGGCTGTATTTGCTTTATTATGTTACCTTTTGTCCCCTTCTTCCCTTTCTTCTTCTACATTTTTTCCCTTTCGTGTAATCTTCTTTACAATATTCAGTGCGAAGCATATTAACCAGTTAGTTAACGATATTATCATAGTAATTATCTTCCTTTATGCTTATGTAGAAGTGGTTTCAACCTCTAACAGGCATTGGTATATATTTTATAATTTTTTTTTTCTGGAATGGGCTCATGTTGAGTGGATACACTCAATCTCTGAACTGATTCCTATCACTCTCCGTACACACCTTTGCTGTTTTAAATGCACTGTGATGAATTTGTCGGAGTTGTATAGCGCTGGCTATGTACCACGCCTATATATGAAGTACAACTTGAATTCCACTGGCTGCTTCGGTTCTGCACGAATATTGCTTACTCTTTTTTCTTTTATCCTAAAATTATTCTATATCTCCTTCTGCACTATGCTATTTGTTTTTCCTTTCGACTTAACAGCCTTGATTAAGTCTTCCACTTTTGTAACTGCTGTTCTTTATTTTTCTTTTCTTCGTTTCCCACTCATTTTAGTTCCTTCTATACAAATGCATTTCATTGTCTGCTCTTATGGTCTTCTCCGCTGCTTCTCCCCACTTCATTTATGCCGTGTTCTTTTACTGTTTTATTAAGATGGCTGCGCTAAATATTCTACAGTGGAATTGTCGCAGTCTAAGAGCCAATAAAAACTCATTTTAGAGGGGTTATCGGATCTCTATAATGTCAATGTTCTCCAAAACGTGGCTTCGGTGGGGCATAAATTTCAATATTAGAGGTTTCAGGATAGTTAGATGTGATCGCGATGACGGTTATGGTGGTTTTGCAATCCTGATTAGAAATGACATTCCATTCTACTTGTATGATGTCTCTCTTAATCTTCCTTCTTGTCCCAATTTACCTAACATTGTTCACATCTCCATTCAGCCTCCCTCTGTACGTCCTGTTTCTATCTATGTTCCTCCTAGTTTCGATCTTCGCCTTTTCCCCTTTTCATCGTTTTTTAATTCTATTCCGCATCCTTTTATCATCGGTGGTGACTTGAATGCGCATTCTCCTTTATGGGGCTGTGCATCCGACCATCTCAACGGTTCCATCCTTGAGAATGTCATCCTTTCTGATAATATAGTACTTCTCAACGATCTCTCCCCCATATACTACAGGAATGCTTCTATTTATAGTTCCCTCGATTTGACCTTTTCCTCTTCGTCTATTGGTCTTAATTATAATTGGAAGACTCTTATGGACTCTTACGGCAGTGACCATGTTCCTATCCTAATAACTCCTGTAAGTTTTCCTCCTCCATCTGATTCCAATTATACCAATTCTCCCGGATGGAATCTTTCCAAAACTAGCTGGCCTTTATTCCGCTCCCTGGTTGACTCGTCTCTTCCTCTCCTTCAACCGGATCACGACCCGGTACCTCTCTATAATTCCTTTTTATATTCCTTAACTTCTGCTCTTTCTTTATCTTCTCCGCCCCGCCATACGTCATCTTCTGTACATCGTAGTAAGGCCTCTTCACTTTGGTGGAACAAGGAATGCAACACTGCCTTTAATATCAGTCACGTCGTAACCTTTAGAACCTTCTGTTCTAATCCTAAGACTGAAAATTTTCTCGCTCACAAACGGGCAAATGCGAGAGCTAGGTTTATATTGAAATCCACAAAGAAGTCCTCTTGGAAAAATTTCTGTGCTAAGTTCTCTAGAACTACTCCTCTTTCGCAGATTTGGAAAATGGCCAGAGCCTTCAAATTCCCATCCTCTTCTACTCCCTCCCAACTTCAGTATTCCCGACGATAGCATTTTTCCTTTTATTGATTCCGTCGCTTCAGCTTATGTTCCTTCTTTTGATAAATTGTACTCTCTTTTTCCGAAAAATTCTCCTCCTCACTTCCTAACTTTGGCTTTCAATTTTAATGAATTAAAGTCTGTTCTGTCCAAATCGTCCAGCCCTACTCTAGGACTTGACGGTATACCCTATCTCGCTCTTAAAAACCTTTCTGAACAATCCCTCAGTTTTATTCTTAGTCTTTTCAATTCTTTCCTTTCAAGAGGTATAACTCCTTTCTCCTAGAATTCTTTTATCGTCATTCCTATTCCTGAGAAAAATTCTTCCCTACGTTCAATTTCCGTGACATTCTGTATTACAAAACTATTTGAGGTTATGCTCAACAAGCGCCTTATTTGCTGGCTGGAGCATAATAATATATTTCCTATTAATATGAACGGCTTTCGGCCTGGTATTTGTGTCATTCTGAATGTGTTAGTCTTTTCGTTTCTCACTTATACAAGTTTTTTATCCAAAAATATAATATTTCACCCTAGCTTCCTTTATTGATGTCTCGTTTTTGATAATGTTCATCTTCCCACTTTAAAAGATAAAATGATGGCAATTAACATCCCAATCAAATTCACTTCTCTTTATTTCCCTCTCATGTTACCATTTACACGGATGGTTCGAGGGGACCTGGTGGTGTTGGTGCTTCCTTCATCCTTCCTGATTTTATCCTCTCAGAATCTTTTCGTCTTCCCTATTTCTGTTCCATATTCATAAACGAATTACTGACTATCCTTCGCTCTATTATTTTCATTTCTTCGAATCAATTTTCCTCTAAATTTTTAATTATCTCTGACTCTTTGGGCGCCCTTCAGGCCATATCCTCTCCCCTTCCTGATCATTCGTGTGACTTTGTTATCCTCCGTATACGTTTACTCATTCGCAATATTTCCTATCTCCATTCATTTGCTGTGGGTACCTAGCCACTCGGGCATATTTGGTAATGAAGCGGCTGATTCCTTGGCTCGAACTGCTGCTGCTTCCTCTCGTCTTTTTTTACAAAAAAATTCCATCCGGTAACCTCCTATCAATTTGTAAAAGCTTCCATATCAGATCATGGTATCGGATATTTACGTTTTCTCCTTTTCTAATAATTATTCATTTCATCTGTCAGTCCAGCCTACTCTTCCTGCATATTCATAGTTTCTTTTGCATCCCCCTCTTCGGCGTTCTGATGTTGTTGCCGTTGTTCTTACGCGCTTTGGCCATTCCTTGCTGTCTTCCTCCAGATTTCGTTTTTCCTTGATTTCTTCTCCACACTGTTTTCTCCATCCGGATGATGCAGTTATTTGCGACGCCGATTATGAGCTTTTCCAGTGTTCATCTCTCTCCGTGGAGCGTTCCGCCTTGTATTCTTATTTGCTGAAGCTTGGACTTCCTACTCCCTATTATGTTTCCTATATCCTGTCCTTTCCTTCCCCACTAATTATTCCTGTTATTTGTTCCTTTTTGGATAAAATTTCGGATTGGATCAAAATATAACCGACTTCTTTCCTTACCTTTTGTTTCTGGGTAAAGGTCCTTGGTTGATGAGCCCAAAAAAAAAAAAAAAATGTTTAATATAATCTTTAGATATTTATTTTAGTCTATGTACATCATCTCGTTCTAAAAATTATGACTTATCGACTTTAAATTGTTGATTTACACTATATAAATCATTTTATTTCCTATTTGACCTCAGTGTGATTTAGAATTTGTTTTTGATCACATATACTGAGTTGTGTTTTTAGCTGATGATGGGTTATACCCGAAAACGTTTCTAAGTAAGCAATCATTTTATTCTCAAATTTGTTTGCTATATTTGTATCGGTTATAACTTACTGCATTCTATAATTAACCAACACGATGTTAAAAGATTTTTTATTAAAAGTTGTTTTATCGCTGTACTTCTTTTATCATCAACAGTGGAAAATAATCGGTAAGTAAAAAAACACCTTATAATAATATACTTAAGTACTTATTAGTAAAGTTTTTGATTTTTTCATTTCTATTCAAATTAGTTTCAAAACTATTTGCACATTTGTGGAACTGTCTCGATTTTTATTTATTTTCTTTTTGTTATTTTATTGTTTATATTTTAAAAAAACATGTAAAAAATTTTTAATAATAGTTGCAGAGCAGATATAACATTATAAGTCTATCGCATGCAGCAAAGGCTTGCGATAACGTCGTACGTACACTTCACACTATATCAAATTAAAGTGCCCAGTAAAAATCATATCGATGTCAGTGTTGTCGAGTGTCGTAAGGACAGGAATCAGTAGAGGCGTGTCATGTCGAACTTCGCAATCTTGAAGTCGTGCAGCACCGTCTTATCGCTGTCAGCATTACACGCTTATTGCACCCCTTCCGATATGAGTTTTTCATCAACTTCCATTTTCTATATATTTACAAGTCCTGTTCGGTTGCGTCCATTTTGCCGTACGAGAAAGTTTGATCGGCTACCGAGAGCAAATGAAGGTTTTCGCGTCAAAAGAAAAATGACAAATAGAGAATGAATATTCTCTTTACTGAACATAAAACATCGCTAGTGTACAGCTGCGATAATCTCATGCGGAGTAATAAACGTTCATTTTACAGAAACATGATGTGCTTATATTATAATAATAGAAAAATAATCTATAAAATCGCTACACATAGAGCAAAGTAAAAAGTTGAAATCTGCAATTTTTGTTGTGACCAATAGCGCTGAAATAAAACTGTTTAGTTTAGACGGTGTCATCTGTGAGATGGGAACAAAGATGAAAATTAAAAATACTAGAATAGTTTAAAACATTTGTCCAAAATGATTTAGTCGAGCTCATTTATAATATATATAAACGTATTATGTACAAAAATATTAATGCACACTAAGGAGTCTTTACATATAGCATAGACGGAAAACTCAAAAACGAGTAAAATGCGAAAGTACTGATTATCTTGTCAGAACTAAAGTTATGTACAACGCGTAATGTTATTTAATGTTTTGGTATATAATGTTTAATTTAGTATGTTAATTAGGGATTGCAACACGGGAAATCGGATCCGGTATTCCAGCGGATCCGGCATCACTACACAATTACCGGATCCGGCGATAGCAATTTTTGACAAAATAATCGCCCTGTTGCATGAGTAGGTACTTTAAATACGTGATGCGCGTGCAAATCATATTTACGTTCCACGTGATGAGTGTGAGAATGATTAAAATACGAGTAGATTATAAAATAAATGAATAATGCCGGACACTTCACACAAATTGTCTGAATCTTTAACTTAGCAATGAATTGAGTCTAGTTACGTTACCTACGAACTAAAATTTGAATTAGAATTGTAATTAAATATGTTTTTTGTATTTTGTTACAGCTACTACTGGTAGTATACTAGTTCATTATTAGTTTAGACTAGTTGACAAAAGTTTCAAGTAATTTTCAAAATCAAACCAAAATGAGGAGAATTACGGTTGGGGATAGTAAGAAAACTGTATGGCATTATTTTAAAAAAATACAAAAAGACAACTCTGTGAACGCGGAATGCACATTGTGCTCTAACGTACTAAAAATAAGTAAAGGTTCTTATAAAGGTTTAAAAACACATTTGAGATTATAGCATTGCATTGACCTAAGTTCTAAAAAAGAAACTAATTGAAACCTCCGAATTCTGTTTAATTTCTTAAACTATCCACATCAAAAACTGATTCAACTGATATTATTTATGAGGAAGAAATTCTCAAAAAAAAAAGTCTAAAACAATTGACAATTATTTTAAAAGGGAAAACTCGATGGAAAAGATGATCTCAAAAATGGACTGCCAAAATTATGTGCTCCTCAGTTTATTTTGTACTCCGTCAGATTTGAGATATTTGTTCTTGAAAAGCGGCTAGATTTTAATTGTTTGTTCTTTGTCTAATTTTAATATTGGAAATAAAGTTTATTTTATATATATGTATATATATATATATGTTTTTTTATAAACTACCTACATAATACACTCACTCGATTAACTCATTAACAATCTATTTTGGAACGAAAAGGGAAAATCATCCTGATTCCGGTCGGAATAAAAATGACGCCGGATTGCAATCCTTAATGTTGATCTTACATGAGTTATACTGTTTGCAGCACGTTAAATAGTATGATGAGAAAAAAAGGAAAATGAAAGATAAACATGACTAGAGCATGCTGCGGAGAGTGATATCAGTAGCTAGCACCGTTCATCTATATACAACTTTATTTTATAGCGTGGAGAGTCATTGAACTTTCGGATAACTCTTCACGGCACGCTAAGCGCTGTGGTCTATAGATAATTTTGGTGCTTGATGGCTTTAACTGCTTTTTAAACATCCCGTGTTTCTTCTTCCTTAATTATTTGTAGTCTGATTCCTTTGTCCATTGGCACTGTGGGCTCTGTAATTGCAGATGTGGCCATGGTATGGGATAGTTAACTCCTTTTGCTCTTACCTTCGGCAATGCCATTTCTTCTCTTTTCAGTTTGGAATTTATCGACGTTGATTGTTATTGTTTCTCCATCCTTGGTATAGCGATCTTTGTCAGATTCTATTCCTTGTAACTCCTAATTACTTCTATTTGCACGTGTTGATGGGTAATCGTCCGTTGCTGACAAGTCCAGGGAAAAACCCAAACAAGGGAATAAAATATATATACGGTGTATCGAAAAAAAAATCTCTGTCAACTAATTTTATCATGTCTGGAATAGAAATTTCGTTCCAACTAGCTTCAATAAGAACTCATTCACTTTTATAAAATAATGATATATTTAAAATTAAACACTGACGCGTTTCGAAGCTGATATAGCTTCATGATCACAGTATACGAGTATATTACTAACGTTAAATTTTAAAATGAAAATACAATAAAAAATATGCCGATTTTTGAAAAGGTCGATTATAAATGATATTGTTTATTATTATTTTAAGATATATAAAAAATAATAAAATAATTACTAATTAAATAATTAATCTCGAATTGTAAAAATAGTTAAAAATGATGGTAAAAAAAAAATTGTAATATAAAAAATAATTTAATTAAGAATACTAAGTTAAAATTAAATATTTTGAATTTTTTTATTATTATATTGTAAAGTATATTGAATAATGGATTATCTTGCATAGGTAGGTTATGATTAAAACAAATATCCTTATAAAGATAATCTGTTATTCAGTATTTAATATATTTTACAATTTCACTGAAATTAACAGTTAGGAAAAACTAGAAAAAAAGTAGAGAGAGAAAGAGAGAAGGTAATAAGTAAAATTATAAATTTATCGAGACAATCGCTAAAACTAATAAAAAACGATAGTTGTTTTTATTCGAGAAAACAACGGATAAAATCTTAGCAAAATAGTTGCCTTAGCTATTACGAAAAATAAACAGTGCTTCTAATTATAAAAGGAAATAAAACAAAAAAAAGAAAATGTGCACACTGTATGTTCATTTGCTAAACGTTCGTTTATAATAAGGGTTGTGTTTTTTTGAATTTCATTAAGTTTTTGCAATGCGAAATATATTTATGCTGTCGAAGATGTTTACATACAAGTGCTTTTAAGGTATTTTTTCTTCTGCTAAATAAATTAACAACATCTGTTTTATATTCTAATCTTGTTGCGTATCATATAGGCGCTTCTAACTGACGGACATTTTTCTATTTAGTATCCATGTTCTGTAGTTCTAATGTTGTCTTTTTTGTTTCGGGTGACCGCATTTCTCTTCTTCTAGGTTCCCTCGTACACTGGTCTTTTTGCGGTTTGTGCTTCTCTTTGGATTTCCGTTGTTGCGTCGTTCGATTTTGTTTTCATTGTTTCAGGGTGCCCGGTTCCTTCGTCCTCCGGCGAATCTTCAGGTGAGATTTCCAGTCAATTATTTGGGCAGGCTTGTCAATCTTCAGATGATTTTCCAGTCATCAGGTGGGTTTTCCAATGTATCTCCAGGTAATTTGTTATGGATTTCTCGGCGATTTTTGCTGTTATTCTTGTTTTCCCCTTCTGGAGATTTCCTTTCCCGCGGTGTTTATTGTTTACGGTTTTTCAAAGTCCGTTAATGTTTCTTATTTTCGTTTTTTATATTTAAATAATTTGTCCCGACGTTCCTTTGTATTTTTCTGGTTGATTATCCTTTACGAATTCCGGCAGTTATATTTTGTTATTTCGTGTTATTTTTTGTTTCCCACTTTTCCGGGGAAATTTTCATTACTCCTGTTTTTTATCCGGGTTTTCTTTTTTGTTATATACTTTTTTTCCTTATTTTTTTTTATTTCGTTGTTTTTTATAATTTTATTTTCGCTCTTTAAGTGTTGTTCGTTCGTATTTTCCTCTTTAAGGTGCTTTCGGCGGTCTTTGAAATATGTTGGTTTTTGATTTTGTTGTTTGTTTTTCTGTTCAGGTAGGTTTATCGGTTTGGGTTTTCCGTGATTTTGGTTCTCATTTTTGTCGCTATTGTCAATCGTAATTTTCGCTCCGTTACTTCAGTTTGCTTCTGATGATGGCCAGTGTAAGCTGGCCGAAACGTTAGGCGCCGTGTATTTTGAAATAAATACATTGAATTTTCTAAACGCAAATTTCGGTAAATTATTTACATTAAAGATTTCGGTGTTTTAGACGATCGGTGATTGAATTTGTGCTCTTATGCGCGTTTTTGAAAATAGTTCTATTGGCCGCATCGCGTTTTGTAGACGTTTAATTGCGAATTAGTAGAAAATAAATGTTGTACTCGAGTTATATTTTGCGCAAATACTACCCTAGCGCTGACCACGAGAACTGCTGTTTCCATATTTTAATTCGGACGATGCTGGGGAATTAAGGGCGAGGAACCAAAGCAACGGAAAGCGAGAATGAAGTAAAGGAAATGAAAGAGGAACCGAATAATCGAGTTATATACAATGCACAAAATCGAGATTTAGAACTGTTTTCGCCAAATAAAAATCGGAACAAGCGAGAATGTACTTTTAAAAAACGCAAATTCCGGGCAGAAACTTAAAATTAGCAGCGTGAAAAGAAACCGTAGAAATCAAGAAACTAAATCTCGACAGTGCACTTAATATTGAATAGCGTGCACAAAATTAATTAAACGTTAAAAAATCGCATACAAGCGGAATTATAATATATAAAAATGTATGCACTAAATAATATTTGCGGTGTCTACGCCGAACGACAATATTTAGCGACCGGCATTACCAGTAGGTAAGAAAGGTTAGAAGAACAATCGTGGTACTGCCGCTTTGATACAAAAACTCGGAAATTTAAAATGAGGAGTTAAATCGAGAGAGACGATTAAAGATAGACAATATGAAAGACTGAAGTATAGGGATTATAACTGGTGATGGGAAGGAAAGGATAAAGGAAACATGATAAGGAGCAGGAAGATCCATTGCTAAGATTTTGAAGAATAGAACAGAGCGATCGGGAGCATTCAAACAAAATGTGGTTTGCATCACATATGGGAGTAGAGATAGAACTGCGAGGGGGTAATCGGGAGAGGAAGATAAAATGAAAACGTGAAGAGGGGAGAAGAGGGCGATTAAACTGTAGTCTGATTAAAGAAACGATCGCGGAGTGCTGATAGGAAGGAGCGTGTTGCGCTCTAAGGCTGTGAAACCTGGACCCTTTGAAAAAAAGAAAAATCTACGCTTCAGACATTTAAGTTCTAATATTACAGGAAAATTCTGAAAATTACAAACAAAAAAGTTGTTCAAAAGAATAGATGAAAATCTGAAGCTGACATCTGGAAAAACCGAAGGAATGAAACATTAACGGTCATCTACTTTTTCATTCTCCACGGGTAATGAACTCGATTGAAGTGGAACTATACGGTGAACGCCAAAAGAAAGGCCAAGAATTAGATTCATGTAGGATACGGAATTGAGACTGTGTAAATATAAAGTAACTAGCTTACTGTAGATATTCACCAAACAGCTTTGTTGCCCACTAATCTTGCGGTTGGGGGAATGATGCTTGACGTTCTATATTATGTCTTTTTCTTAATCCAAACAAAACAGAGAACACAAGTGCAAATATAATTATTAATAGCATACGAAACATACGCTATCGATAAAATTGAACGTATTACTCGGGATCCTCACTACCGGAGGTTTGGCTCTGATGTCCAGTACGTGTGATTACCTCAGGAAATCTTTTCTGTTGCTTTGACATGAGATTTCGCAGAAGATAGAGGTTAATGAAGAGGTTCTGGCTTTTTTAAAATAATTTTTCGGCGAATGTTATTGTCATTGGAAAATTGAGAAAAACAATTTAAACGAGATCGACTTTTTTGGGAGAGCAAGTTAGGTACTCGCAAAGCACCGTCAGTTTTGGTCAAAATTTTATAATACAAAGAAACAATAATAGATAGAACGATGGATAGGGAGGAGAAAGATAGAATGTAAGATGTGCAATAAGGAGTAGCTTGAGTTTTAGTAGATGAGAGTATAAAATACAACGCTCGACAGAAAGAAGGAAGAGTATTCTACTTTAATTTTTTACACAGAGAGATTAGACGATGGGATTTTCTTAAAAAGAGAAACTAAAGAAAGCATCAACCCGAGCCAAAGAATCCGCTTTTTCTTTACTCTCAATGCTCATGTGGCTGAAATTCAATAACAGAAATAACCAGGAATTTAATTGCTGACATTTTTTTTTCTGTTATCAAAGGCGCAGAAACATCGACAATGGAAGCTAAGGTGTAATGTTTATCGATTGGAAATCTATTCTATTCTATCCTGTTCTCAATCACGAGTACGTTATTATCTTCTAATTCGTAGGAGAATTAGAGAATAGTAGCGAAATTAAGGAGCACGTAAACCGGAGTGTTGGCTTTCATGCTTTGCTGACCAACGTGAGAAAGGATATCCAATAGCAAAGCGAACCAAGACCATTGCCCTACTCATGTTAATGTGATTGCTCGCCGCCTGAATATTTATGTGACGCTAGCGCACATATACGACTACATTTGGAACTGACTATAAAATCAGTTCCAACGATATACAAATACGGCCCAAGTGTGTCTGCTGCTCTATACTAACTAGCATACGTATTCTGTTGTCGCTTGGGATCGAACTCAAGATTTCCGTAACAGAAGCCAAACGCTCTATAGGCCATCATGTCGACTATACACATATTTATACATACATACATACATACATATATATATATATATATATATATATATATATATATATGTAGTCGCGTTTGGCCTAGTGGCTAGAGTGCTTGACTTCCGATCCGGAAGTCTCGGGTTCGATACCGGGCGATGACAAAAATATACGGCGCTAGTTTCGTACACAGCAGTATAGACACATTTGGGCTGCATCTGTAGTGCGATAACAAGCGGCTATGGTCAGTTCCGAATGTAGTCGTGTGTATTAGCGTCGTATAGAAATATTCAGCCAGCGAACAATCGCATCAATGTGAGTAAAGGCCAGTCGTCTTGGTTCGCCTCGCCATTGGTACCTTTCACACGTTGTCGGCATCACGGAAGCCAGATTGCGCTCCTACTTACGTGCTTATCTATTGCGCGGCTATTCTATCCCCTAATTCTCCTCTGAATTTAGGGGATAATTTCATACTAGAAATCGAGTGAGAATAGACGACGACGATATATTTGCCAAAGTTGAGTTGCTCAAATTGAGGTTTTCTATGTTGAAGTGTCTAATGTCGTCATACTTACTGCAGTGAAAGATTACATGATTGACGTTCTCAATTTCCCCACAGTCACATTTGTCGTCTTCAGTAATTTCGAATTTTTTTAAGCAGGCTTCGAAGTGTCCATGGTCAGTGAGGAGTTGGGTAGTGTAAAAGTCAGGTATTAACTGTAAGCCTGTTCTAATATTTGGAATTAGCCTGTGGGTATGTCGATCTGCTGTATCTCTTTTCCAGGAGTTTTGCCATATGAACATGAAATAGTTTTTAATGTGTCTTTTGAGTTGTTTTAGTGACATTTTTATATGTAAGTCATGGTGGATTAGCATATAGGAACTGTTCTGAAGAAGATTTGTTGGGGGTAGAAAGTTCATTATTTGATAGACATGATCGTTAATATATTCAAAATTTTTTCGGTTTTTTATCGTAAAAATGATTGATCTATAGTTAATTTTTAAGTCTTATATGTAGAAGGACTTCCGTAAGAGCAACAGCGGCGCTGTGAGAAATTGTTCTATAAGCTCTACAGGTATGTATTAGGTATTTACGTTGTGTAGAGTAGATTTTTTGCTTTAGGGTTTTCTTTTTTAGGTGTTGGAAAAATACGGAGCTACAGTAACACACACTGTATTCTTAACAAGTGACTTGTATAGTACAAGTCTGTATCTGTAATGAGAGCCCCATGTATTTCTGCACACTTCTAGTAATCGATAGTATTTAGCGTCCAATTTTGTAGTCTATGCGTTGTTTGAAGAAGAGTTTATTGTCTAATATAAATCCTAGGTATTTAAAATGTTCGACTACTTTTAAAGTGATCCCCCTATAAAGTACTTTAATATTTTTCCTTTTTAGTTTCAGGGAGTTTGTGAAAAGGGACACAAAGCATTTTTCAACTGAAAGATTAAGCTTTACTTCATTTAGCCAGGCTCCGAGTAACAAGCGTTTTGTTAGCTGTTCTTTCGAAATTGACTTTTGTATCTTCTGTTATTATGAATAGTAAGTCATATATACGCATAGGTCAACGTTCTTGTCGTATGGTAGAGCTTGGTTGAATAATATATTCCAGAAAAGTGGACTTAAAACGCTACCCTGTGGGCCGCCTTTATTGGTTTCAGTGTTTGCACTGTGATTACCTATTTGAAGAGTTCCACGTCTGTTTTTAAAGTAGCAATATATTGTACTTAGCAATAGTATGTCTTTGATCAGAATAGATTTTAAAACGTCAAACAATGCAGGCTGCTAGCAGTTATCAAAGGCTTCTTTGATATCCACTCGTATGACGAGAACGTTCGATTTTTTCTTAAGGCTACTGCTAATCTTGCTGATCGCATAATTCACAGCATGTTCTGTGGACAGACCTTGTCTGAATTCAAATTGTCTTTTATCTAAGAAGTTTGTTGAGTTCAGATGGCAAGTTATCCTATTTTTTAATAGTTTTTTGTAAATTTTGCTCACGGTATTTAAAAGACATATTGGGCGATTTGCATCTTTGTTACATTTACTTCGCGCTGGGTTTTAGGGGAATAGTTTAAGGAGAAGATTTTTTTTGTATAGGAGTGAAAGGAGTTTTGGATAGACCTTTTGGATTAATTTTAGTGTCTTATTCGTAATATTATCAGGTCCAGCAGCTTTGTTATTTTTTAAATTTTTTTGTAATGATATTTCGTGCGGAAGTATCAAAAGGAGTCCGTTGTGGGTGAGCAACGTTTTCCTGTATGGAAAGTTCAAAGTTTTCTCTTAGTATTTTCTGTTTGTTGCTGTCTTTGTCAATGCTGTCTAACGGAAAAAGAAAAGATAGAGAGCAGTTCAGGTTCTGTGATTTTATCGCCGTTATTTTTTGTGGAATATTGTTTGATTTGTTCGATTTCAGAAACGTTAATTTGTAGCTTAAGCCCTATGGTTTGACATTTTCAGAACAAATTTTTTTTTTTTTAGGGGGGGGGGGGTATATAATTACATTATATCTTCTGTGATACGCAGTAGATTTGAGAAAAACGTTGTTTCATAAAGAAAATCAAATAACGACCTCTTTAGAAATTTAAAAATGTTTTAAAAATACATAATTATTACAGTTTAATTTAAATTTTATTTTATTTTTAGGTAAAAAATAAAAAAATTATAAAATTCTAGCTAAAATGGCAGTTTAGAATTTGAATAGTAAGAAAGATAGTATTTTTATTAAACTTTACTTCTTTTTTATTTTTGTTGGTAATCTGATCCTAATTCTTTGTTTGTAAACAAATACAATATATATTTATCATTGATCTATATTTACATTACAAAATAAATAAAGGCAAAAGGTCGATGACTGTTGGGTTTAAAAGAAAATAAAAACGTAACATCAATAGTTTTACTAAAGAACAGTATTAAATATTAGTTATAATTAAATCCATAGGTAACATTTATACAAAAAATCTTTTATAGTATAAATGAAGTTTCTCTGTTATAGAAAAATATATTGAAAAAGTACTCTTCAGTTCGAATGGAGTCAGATTTTCGAATGTATACTATGAGCTGGGCCGCCGATTACTTGTCTGGAATTATTTTATTTGCCGAATTTTTCAAAAACGATCCAACAATTCCTAAGAGTTTTATACATGTTTTCAACATATTATTTTCCATGGAATCTGATGATGGCGTTATCAACTTTACTATATAAATAATATAAGAAGAATGAACCCCAAAATACGTATTATTGAATTTTTCGCGGGGCCCCAATCGAAATCCAATTTTCTCATTAAACCATTGTATTTGCCATAAAGAAATATGTAATTTAACAAAAAAAAAAAAGTAACTTGCAGTCCATTTAATTAATCAACTTTTCGCATTTTAAATACTTTGGAAATGTTTTAAAAGTAGTATCTGCTGGAAGGAACATCTCCTGCCTCTGCCTGTTCCGTATGCAATTCCCCAATTTCATTAACCGCTGAACACGTTCTGGAACATTGCCTGCCTGCAGGCACCTCCAACTTACCGACGGTTGCGTTGTCAAACGAACCGAAACAGGTCCAGGATATGCTAAATCATATTAGAGCGGCTAACCTATTAAAACACTTCTGATCCTGCACTGATCCATGTGCTGTAATAATCCCGGCAATTACACACAGCGCATGGACCATATAAATTAGGGGGAAAAAAAAAAAAAAAGTAGTCAAGTGCATATTATGACTTAAAAAAAATCATACATAATAGTGTCCTAACGTGTCATAATTTTTTTCAAAAAGGTATCATTATTTCCTGAGAAAAAAAAAACTTTTAAAAATGATGGTTTTTAGGTTACACAGAGTATCGGAAGCTACTAATATTGCTAAACCTTATCTTAAATACTTCGAAAAAGGTTAGCTTAAGTTAATTTTCATTTTCTTTTCAGAGCGAAAATTCACCACTTACCCATTTCTCGAATTTTTTTAAAAATTTTAAATTTTGCCTTCAATCGCTGTTCTTTTTTTTTTTTTCTTCTTTCTATTATATTATTATTCGTTAATTCAGCGTGTTTTCTCTAATTTAAGCAGCTAATCGATAAAGCTTCAATTTTGGATATTGTGTCGCGCCCCTGCTCGTTGTTTGCCCACGGTTAATCTTGATGCGAGCTTTTCTTAATGTTTGTGTTCTATTAGATGCATTAATGTTTTCGGGAACTTGTTTAAGCGAGGGGTTTTGTTGCGGCTTTACAACTGTCGAACTTTGCAACTTCGGCTGAACGTATCGACTGAGTCGCGAAACTCGCATATAGAGATTCATTAGAAATACGTATACACACGTACACGCCCACACACTCACACACTCGACCGCGTCTAAGGACTTACATTTTCGATATACGTTCCTGAAAGTTTTAACGAATTTGTCATTTTAACTCGCGAAAACACATTCAGAAACTCCAGCCAGAGTATACTTTGCACAACTAATAAAACAGCGACAGACGATGTCTCGTCTCTTTCCTTATTCATTCGATTATCGCAAATTAGCACGCTATTCTGCCCGTTGTTCAGAGAACATTTCGTAACAGTTTTACCCTCGATTGTGAAAATAATCATGAAGACGAGCAGACAGCATAATTCTGTATCGCGTACAGAAAAAAATAGAGTGAAATAACGCATTAAAATTGAACTTGTATCTGTGGTGAAACTCAGAAGACCAGAACTTCAAAACTGACAAACGAAGTGGGCATAGACGTACCCAGGCAAGTTTTTCGGGGGGGGATCGATCCATTTAAAAAAAAAAAAACACTTGACAGAAAAAAGGATTTTACTTAGTAATTATATTTTATTAATAATCTCTTGTATAATAGTTCTAAATGAGTAAGACTTCTGTTCGTTTTCATTTTGAGAATAATTTATACTAATACATAGTTGTATTGTCAGAATGCCTGCAAGACATCTTACAGCCCTAAAGCGACAATACAGCAACGTAAAAATCCATTTCGGGAGGGGTTTGAACCCCCAAATCCCCCCCCCCCCCCCCTGGGTACGTCTATGGAAGTGGGTAGTAGGAACAGTAATGCCATTTTTAGATCGTGATTAATAAAATATGACGGTAATATAAAAACGTTGTGATTTCAGCGTTGTCACCCAGACTCCGCAGCTTTTCAGTTACCTGTAGAATCGCGTAACATTTACATGTTCTTCTTTTATTTTTTTCGCCCAAAAGTTTTTCAGGGTACCTACTGAAACTCATATAGGCCTATTTCATTGCTCTCGTGTGTAGGTAAATCTCATAGAGAATATAATAAAATATTAGAATAGAATAACGGCGTTGTTGGAATCTTTCAAAAAGTAAGGCGTTTACGGTACGAGAGATGCCACACACCTATACGCTGGTAATTGATTTACCGACAACCTTACGTGCCAACTGGTATCCAATACTCGTGGTTTTATCTTTATTGATTTAAAGCCAGCTTATGACAGTTTAAAAATTTTAAAGCTTCTTCAAGTGCAATTCTTTTCCGATTACGTTTAACGAGGAAGAAATCAACCAACGGATACATAATTATTTCCGTGACAGAAAACTAAAGAAGAACTCTGTGAGAGTAGGCAAAGGTTTACACCTCAAGCTAGCCTTCTGACTGCCTCTTTATATTACAATTATATACCGGGAAAAAATGTGGAGAAATTACGCGGACAATATGTTAAAAAACTATCCAGTATACAGATAATTTAGTAATATGCTCCTTTTAGTGACTACTATGAATACCGCTATTCAAAAATCGTTTACTAATCTTATGGAAATACATATTGACATAAACGTGGAAAGCAGTCAAGGTGTTTATCAGAAAAAGAATCCAAACGAATCCGTTATCTAAAATAAATAATTCTTAATTAAGCTGAACGATTCCGTTAAATACTTTGGAATTAAATACGGTTCAAAACTAACGTGGAATGAAGAAATACCGGACATATGTAGTTGAAAAATGCGAAAACGATTTAAATCTTTTACAAAGTCTGGCACCTTTGTAGTACCTTATTAAAAATTTATAAAGCAATTATTGAATTATTCGTAGATTTCCTCGCACTAATACTCAGTTTAAATAAATCAAAATCACAAACTCTCGAAATAGTTCAGAACCGTGCGCCCTTCGACTTTGTCTGGGTTGCGTGAAATCAATTCCATATCACATACTCTCTTAGCTGAAATATCTGAAATAGCAGTTAAATGTTGCCTACAATATACAATAAAAATAAGTTTTATCTCAATATTAGAATATTATCATCCGGTAAACAAAAAAAACAAGTACCTATCTCGATGAATTCTTTGAGCAGACTTTATCGGAAATTTTCTACCATTAATACAAAATTACGAGTATAACGAATATTCACAATTACGAATTTAATGCCGAAGTAGCTCGATACGGATTGGACTTTCAAAAATAAATATGATACCTATAGACGGAGGTGACCGATGGCAAATTTTCAAAAATTGGTCACTCAGGCTTAGAACATAACAATGCTCTCTGTTATAAATTCTCAATCTAAAAGATTTGACTTTGTTTGAGCGTATCTCCTACATTACAGATAACTTGGAAGTTAGGAGGCCTATAGCTGCCATGTTTTGGTATGAAAAAAACGTTTGATACTGTTAATCATGAGTTGTTGTTAATACAATTAGAAAGAGCTAGTTTTCGCGGGTTTGTTTTAGGCTGATTCGACTTGTACTCGTTAAAACCAGTTGGAGAACTTTTGGTTTATACAGGTGATGCAGTGTACTGCTAGTGAGTGTACGTGACCCAGATGTTTCACAAAAGTTGGCCCATGATGGAATAAATTTAATAGAGAACTGGGTAATTAAAAACAGATTAATGCTTTATTTTGAATAAATTTAAACGTTACTTAACCAATAATAATGAAATAGAAAACACTTCAGAAATTAAGTATCTTGTTTTTATGTTTGATTACATATTACACTGGACATTCGATATTGTTTATATTTGTCGAAAATTGAGAAAGCTAAATTATTTCTTTTATCATACTATCGTAATACTTTCCATCAACTGATTTAGTTCGGATTTATTTAGTGCTTTATCAGCCAATATTGACATGTGGTATAGTTTGCTGGCGTGAAGCGGCGCATTATCACATGAATAGAATAAAAGTTTTACAAAAGTCTACGATAAAAACTATAAAATTCTAAAGATACGTCTCGGTTGAAAACGCCTATACTGGATTTTAAAGAAATTTATTGTTTAATTCTCATGTTTGTTCATAAATATAAAAGCAGATTTTATATACCATGCAGGGAAGGAGTAACTAGAATGTTTAATAATTTTTATGGAAAGTGAAAAGTACGGGTTACACATTAATACTGACAGGACAAAGATAATGATTATTGGTAGGTTGTAAAATAACCAGCCAGAAATTAGTACGATTGGCGAATACAGAGCAGTAGACAGGTTTAACTATCCAGGTTCTCTGCTAAATAACGCGGGACCTCGCGAGGAAGAAATAAACCAAAGACTAACCATAGCTAGAAATGCAACCGTCAAATTGTCAAAAATCTGGAAGAATAACGTAATTAGTAAAACGAATAAATTGAGACTGGTAAATTCCCTGATCTTTCTAATTGCCGTATATGCTGTAGAAACCTGGACGATAAAGTCAACGGAGGCTAAACGAATAGATGTTTTCGAGATGAGGGTGTACAGACGAGTACTACTACGTACCATGAACAAGGACAAACGAGTCAATAATAAAAGAATTACAGATAACCGAACAACTCAGGGATAAAGTGAATGGAAGGATATTTCGGCCACATAATACGATGAACAGCATCTTTAGAAAAAAAACTATTCTATAAGGAAAATCGGACGGTTGTAGACCAGAAGGAAGATGCCCGATGCGATGGAAAGATCAAATAACGATATTAACCGGGAAGTCAGAGTAATACAAGCAACACGCCAGACTGGAAACCGGGACTATTGGAAACGCGCGAGAAAGGAAGTTACAGGCAGTTATAATAAGTCCTCTAGGAGGACAAAGGAATAAGAAAAAGAAGAAAAAAGCATACCGTTACATGAGAATGTAAATTATCTACCAGGCCCCGATTAAATTCAACTTTTTGCCTTCTTATCTAAGATCGTTTCCGTATTTACCTTTACTATTACGAAAATGTATAAGAATTTATTTACATGGTTCTACGTCAGGCAAGCATACTTTTTTTCGTCAGGTCAGCCGAATGGGGTGACAATACGCGGAGGTAAAACTAGACGAGGAATTATAATAGCAACGTGGAATGTACCAACCAGGGAAAATGATAAACGTCACAATGGAAGCGGAAAGATTAAACATAGATATCCCGGGAATAAGCGAAACGAGGTGGCCAAGAAACGGAAGGATAAGTGCAAGTAATGGATACGAATTCATATTCTCAGGAGGCGAAACACATGAACGTGGTGTTGGAATAATGATTAGTAAATACATAGTGTGTTGTGGCCGCAGTGAAGAGAGTTATCCCAATATCAGACAGGGGGTCATTATGATACGAATCAACTTAAAACCTAAGCCAATGGTAATAATACAAGTATATGCGCCCACACTAGATCATGATTCGGAAGAGGTAGAAGAATTCTACGTGGAAGTTGAAGCAGCAATAGGGAAGGCGAAATACGGAAATATCATGTCCATTATGGGAGATTTTAACGCGAAAATAAATAAGAATCATATAAGTACAACAGCGGGAAAATACTGCTTGGACGATGGTAACGAACGTGGAGAAAGGTTACTGGAATTCGCAGAGACGTATAACCTACCTGGTTCCAACAACATCCTAGAAGGCTGTACACATGGAGCAGCCCAGGAGACACACATAGGAACCAAATCGACTTTATATTGGCCAATACAAGATACAAAAATATGGTGAAAAACTGTCATACGTACCCTGGAGCTGATTGCAATTCAGATCATAAACCGGTGGCTGCCAGATGCAGAATTACTCTTAAAATATGTAACAGGCAAGAAAGAACAAAGGCATATAATCTATAAAGCTTACAAAACGAAAATACCACAAATAAATTCAGAACGGAACCCGACAACAATCTCAATAAAAGAGAAAAATGTGAATGGAACACATGGAAAGAAGCAGTGGGGGTACATCAATTGAAAAATCTATACCAAAAAGATTAGTTCAAAAGCGGAATCCTTGGATAACAAAAGAAATAATAACAATTACTGAAGAAAGAAGGAAGGTCACAAATCGAAACAGTAATGAATACAGAGCTCGGCATAAAAAGATAATTGAGGAATGCACCAAAGCAAAGTCAAAATGGCTGGAACAAAAATGCAATGAAATAGAAGAGCTAGGAAAAAGACACAATAGCAGAAAAATGCACGCAAAAATAAAATACACGATGAAGCAATATAAAAAACAGAACACAAGAATATATAGGTTGAAAAATAAAGCGGGTATAATGTGCGAAGGAAGAGAAGAGCAGGAAGAAGAGTGGATGGAATACACATCACTGACCTGTACAATGATAACACCAGACCACTAAATATTATATGCGAAACGAAAGAAAAAGCCCCGCAAAAATAGAAATGTGGGAAAATGCAATAAAAAGGGCAAGAAATAATAAGACGGCCGGAGAAGATAAGATACCAGCAGAAATATTAAAGAATTTGATATCACGTGAGAAAAGCGAGCTTTTAAAATTATTGAATGAAATATATGAACAAGGTAAATTACCTGAGGACTTCAAATCACTGGCATTAATATCAATACCCAAAAAAAGGAGTACATCCCAGAAGTGCGAGGAATACAGAACAGTGGCACTTATGAGTCATACAACAAAAATATTCTTATCAATAATAAATAGTAGAATTGAACAACGACTGGATGGAAAGCTGGAAGAAACACAATATGGATTTGTTTCAAAGAAAGGAACTAGACCTTACAATAATAGTACGAAGAGCAATAAATCGTAACCGAGGTGTAGCGCTTCATGGATTACGAAAAAGCGTTCGACAGGATAAACCATAATAAACTCATAAGTATATTGCAGAAACACGAGATAGATAATAACGATTTACAAGTCATCAAGAATCTATACTGGGATCAATCGGCAAGGATGAAATTGAACGGCGGGTATTCGGATACGAAATGCAGGATTGAAAAAGGCATCGGACAGGGATGTCCCTTATCGCCAAGGTTGTTCAATATTCATTCGGAAGAAATTATGAGGGAAGCAAAGTTGGAAAACACCGGATTCACAATCAATGGAAAAACTATTAATAATATTAGCTATGCAGATGATAGGGTGCTCATTGCCGGGTCAGTTGGTCAATTGCAAATGGCTAAATCGAATTAATAAAGCCGGAATTAAGTATGGCATGACGATAAACGCCGAAAAAACAAAGGTGATGAAATTCTCCAAAAATGGAAGAAAAGAAGTGAAAATTAAAATAAATGATACAGTGCTGAAACAAGTAGAAGAATTCCGATACCATACATCGATATCGATACGGATTCGGTGATTATAACGCTATCTAGCGATGATGTCGAGCTAGAAATAATTTTCTGATAAAAATCACGAATTTTCGATCTTTCGACATCATGCTATTATTTATCGGGTGACCGGACAAAAGCGCACATGATAAAAACGCATCGGACAAAAGCGCACAGGACAAAAGCGCACACGGACAAAAGCTCACATGGATAAAAGCGCACACGGACAAAAGCGCACACGGACAAAAGCGCACATCGATTTGCAGAACAGGAGCTAAATTATTAATTTTTCCATTCTCGGCAATTGCATCATTTGTGAAAAGGCAAAACTGGACAGTTGCCCCGCAAAGAATTTAAAATTCAAAAAAATTATTGGTGATCAGCGAAAACAAAGTAAAAACAATACAATTTTTTGTATGATTCACTAGTCATTTTTCTGGTTTTTTTTTTGTTCTTATATGTGTATTTGTTTGTTAATAATCATAGTGTCTATTGACTATGACCGCTAGGAAGTTACCGTATATAAAAAATAAAATTTGTATCAATAATGTATTCAGGGGCGTCTCAAGCACGCCAAGTTGTGGGAGTGGTGCATAACCCAAAATACCGATTCATGAATTCATATAATTTAAAAATAATTTTTTTTTATACTGTATAGCTTATATAACAAAATGTTATATGGTGTTTTTTAATGATTTTCTTTAAACTTTTACAATATGGGTCTTTTATTTTTTACTTTTGCAGTCAAAACTGATTTAGATCGAACTGTGAGGACTAAATATATTTTTAAAAAAAAATTTTATTAAAAGAAATCTCACCTTTTAATGCTAAGCCTATAAGACTTTGTAATAATGCTTTACTTTTTCAAACAGTGAGGGTAACTTTTATTTTACACTGTTGTATACTAACCGTTTCTTTATAAATTGTTTCAACTGGTCTGAATTTTCTTAATAATTTTTGCTTTTAAATTAGTATCAAAAAATCCGCAACTCTTGTTAACTTGGTAAAAGTTTTCATTATATTTGACACTTCTATATCGTCAACCGTTTGTTTGCATATTTCTTCTTCATCATTTTCATCACTGTTGTTTATTTGACTCTTTGATCGCGGTTTCATTGCTGATTAAAACAACTGTTGCAATATTTTTGTCAACGTTTAATTATTCCTTTGATAATAAATTTCCCGATGATCATTATAATATTGTGAAAAACTTGAACTCTGTTTTTATTCCGCAATACTTCAAACTTTTGTATTAAGGGAATTTTACTTACTTTCATTTTAATATGATCAGAATAAAATATATAAATATAATGATTGAATGATTTAAAACTGAACAGAATTCGCTGTTAATTAAGCGGCTTCTATTGTATAATTCTTTAAATTTCTACAAGTCTGTTGTAGTGACCTAAATTGTACGATTCTTGGCTGTTGTTAAGAAGTTCGCAATTCGACCATAGTTGCAGACAAATACATAAATTAAATATATTTGCACTTCCTTGTTACTAGGTTAATATCTTGATGCAGAGGGACTAAAAACGTACACAAAAAAAATCTAAAATTTATTTCAATAGAATAGTTCGGAAATTTAAATTATTGTGAAGTTGTGAAAGAATTTCATGTAGAGTTGAGAAAAAATACGTCAAGAACATTATGTTTGATTTACTTGTTACTTAAAATAATCAAATTTCGTACTTTCAGCTAAAATTCATCTGCTTTTAAAATTCATAATTTTTAATTTCTAATATGGGAGAATTTAATTTTTTTAAATAAAATGAGCAGGGGCCGATACCTTCTGTGATTTTAATAATTTAAAATTATTTTTACTTTTGTTGTTTGTAAAAGTTATGTTCTGTTAATTTGCGTGAAAAATTAATAAAGCGTAGAATTTTAGTAGATTTGTTTGTTTTTTTTATTTTCGTCGATCATCAGTTGTTTTTTTTTGTGTAAACAATAAATTCGTTAGTTTAAAATTTCGGTCGACAACAGTGACTTTAATTCAAATTCTTTCCAATACTAGAAAACGTTATTTTCAAATGATAAAGTTCTTTATAATACAATACTAAGTCTCAGAATTGTTTTAAAAAATTTAATTCGTATTTTAAAACAAATAAAGATTTTGACAGTAAAACACATGTTTATACCTTTAGTCCGCTTAAAAAAAGTTAATCTTTGATTTTATTTGTTCATCGTTTTTTGCTAAAAGTATCATGCTTAAAATCAAAAATTTAATGGAATCATTGAACGGAGAACTCAGAAATAGGTTTGACGTTATACAACTAATTCGAAGTACGGTAAAAATATTTCAAAAAATGAATAATGATAAACAAATTACTGCATTGATCAACTCTCTGGTTCTTTTTGTAAAAAATATTCATAATCCCGAAACTGATTTTTCAAATACAAAGTGCGTTATGCGCTAAAAAGTTGTGATGAAGCCCTGAGGAGACTACATGTGATTTAGATTTTATAACATTCGATTTAAAAAAAACAGAGCTGTTTTTGAAGTCTTTACTTCTTGTATTCATGACGACTTATTTAAAATTCTTTCAATTTTTTATCCTTTTCGAAAAATATTTACAATTCCAGTAAAAAAAATAATTCTTGAATCAAATTAATAATAGATATAATAGATGTAACTTTAAATTTTTGAAGGAACATATAGAACGTTTACATATTGACGTGCAAATGCTTCTCAAATCTTGCGAAGATTTTACAAGTTTTTTAAGTAATTCAAAAATTGCATTTAAATCAAAAAATGTACTGCCTTTTGCATTCAAATCTGGTCATTTTATTTTATCATCATTTTTATTGTCACCGTCTTGTGAGCGATCATTTGAGCGCTAAAATTAATTCTCAATCATTCACATACAACGATGAGCGGAAACCGTTTGTTTTCATTAATGTTACTTTTTTCTTGATAAAATGTAGTAAATAAAATAAATACTCATAAAACAGTCAAACTGTAATCAAAGTTAAACTTTAAAAAATAAAAACGAAAATCGAAATTTACTTCGCAATTAATTTCTATTATAAAATATAACATTTGCTTCATATAATTCAATGCATATTGTCCTTTTCAGGGTCGATCAAAAGTAGAAAGAGTTTTTCAAGTTTAAATAAAATACATATTTTTAAAGTCGGACTCATTAAATTCGGAGATTTTACATTTTAATTAAAGATTTTATAATATGCTTATTGCTGTTTTCAAATTCGGCCCATTTTAAAATTTTTTTATTAATTTCAATAAAATATATATTTCAAAATTAAGTACATTAAATCTCATATTTGAATTAAGAGTTTTATAACGAAAACATCATGATTTTGCCAAATGATTAATGTTTTTTTATCCACCGTAAAGTATTTTGTCCACAAAATTGTATTTATGCTACAATACTTTTAATTTCTTTTCTTCTATACATCTTTTTCCTACGTTTATGGGCCACTTATTGGCTCCCCGTCAACCACACTCACCACAAAACATAATAATAAATTTCTCCAACAACGAATGGCATTTCCAGATAATAATAAAGCAAATAACCGTTTTGTTTAGAATTCTTAATAAAAATAATTTTAAATTATTAAAATCACAGAAGGTATCGGCCCCTGCTCATTTTATTTAAAAAAATTAAATTCTCCCATATTAGAAATTAAAAATTATGAATTTTAAAAGCAGATGAATTTTAGCTGAAAGTACGAAATTTGATTATTTTAAGTAACAAGTAAATCAAACATAATGTTCTTGACGTATTTTTTCTCAACTCTACATGAAATTCTTTCACAACTTCACAATAATTTAAATTTCCGAACTATTCTATTGAAATAAATTTTAGATTTTTTTTGTGTACGTTTTTAGTCCCTCTGCATCAAGATATTAACCTAGTAACAAGGAAGTGCAAATATATTTAATTTATGTATTTGTCTGCAACTATGGTCGAATTGCGAACTTCTTAACAACAGCCAAGAATCGTACAATTTAGGTCACTACAACAGACTTGTAGAAATTTAAAGAATTATACAATAGAAGCCGCTTAATTAACAGCGAATTCTGTTCAGTTTTAAATCATTCAATCATTATATTTATATATTTTATTCTGATCATATTAAAATGAAAGTAAGTAAAATTCCCTTAATACAAAAGTTTGAAGTATTGCGGAATAAAAACAGAGTTCAAGTTTTTCACAATATTATAATGATCATCGGGAAATTTATTATCAAAGGAATAATTAAACGTTGACAAAAATATTGCAACAGTTGTTTTAATCAGCAATGAAACCGCGATCAAAGAGTCAAATAAACAACAGTGATGAAAATGATGAAGAAGAAATATGCAAACAAACGGTTGACGATATAGAAGTGTCAAATATAATGAAAACTTTTACCAAGTTAACAAGAGTTGCGGATTTTTTGATACTAATTTAAAAGCAAAAATTATTAAGGAAATTCAGACCAGTTGAAACAATTAATAAAGAAACGGTTAGTATACAACAGTGTAAAATAAAAGTTACCCCCACTGTTTGAAAAAGTAAAGCATTATTACAAAGTCTTATAGGCTTAGCATTAAAAGGTGAGATTTCTTTTAATAAAATTTTTTTTTAAAAATATTTTTGGTCCTCACAGTTCGATCTAAATCAGTTTTGACTGCAAAAGTAAAAAATAAAAGACCCATATTGTAAAAGTTTAAAGAAAATCATTAAAAAACACCATGTAACATTTTATTATATAAGCTATACAGTATAAAAAAAAATTATTTTTAAATTATATGAATTCATGAATCGGTATTTTGGGTTATGCATCACTCCCACAACTTGGCATGCTTGAGACGCCCCTGAATACATTATTGATACAAATTTTATTTTTTATATACGGTAACTTCCTAGTGGTCATAGTCAATAGACACTACGATTATTAACAAACAAATACACATATAAGAACAAAAAAAAAACAGAAAAATGACTAGTGAATCATACAAAAAATTGTATTGTTTTTACTTTGTTTTCGCTGATCACCAATAATTTTTTTGAATTTTAAATTCTTTGTGGGGCAACTGTCCAGTTTTGCCTTTTCACAAATGATGCAATTGCCGAGAATGGAAAAATTAATAATTTAGCTCCTGTTCTGCAAATCGATGTGCGCTTTTGTCCGTGTGCGCTTTTGTCCGTGTGCGCTTTTATCCATGTGCGTTTTTGTCCGTGTGCGTTTTTGTCCGTGTGCGCTTTTATCCACATGCGCTTTTGGCCATGTGCGTTTTTGTCCGTGTGCGTTTTTGTCCGTGTGCGTTTTTGTCCGTGTGCGCTTTTATCCACATGCGCTTTTGTCCATGTGCGTTTTTGTCCGTGTGCGCTTTTATCCATGTGCGCTTTTGTCCATGTGCGCTTTTGTCCGTGTGCGTTTTTGTCCGTGTGCGCTTTTATCCATGTGCGCTTTTGTCCGTGTGCGCTTTTATCCATGTGCGCTTTTGTCCATGTGCATTTTTGTCCTGTGCGATTTTGTCCATGTGCGCTTTTGTCCATGTGCGCTTTTATCTGTGTGCGCTTTTGTCCGTGTGCGCTTTTGTCCATGTGCGCTTTTGTCCATGTGCATTTTTGTCCGTGTGTGCGCTTTTATCCATGTGCACTTTTGTCTGGGTGCGCTTTTGTCCGTGTGCGCCTTTATCCACATGCGCTTTTGTCCATGTGCGTTTTTGTCCGTGTGCGCTTTTATCCATGTGCGCTTTTGTCCACGTGCGCTTTTGTCCGTGTGCGCTTTTGTCCATGTGCGCTTTTGTCCGTGTGCGCTTTTATCCATGTGCGCTTTTGTCCGTTTGCGCTTTTGTCCATGTGCGCTTTTGTCCATGTGCATTTTTGTCCGTGTGCGCTTTTATCCATGTGCGTTTTTGTCCGTGTGGGTTTTTGTCCGTGTGCGCTTTTATCCACATGCGCTTTTGTACATGTGCGTTTTTGTCCGTGTGCGCTTTTATCCATGTGCGCTTTTGTCCATGTGCGCTTTTGTCCGTGTGCGCTTTTGTCCATGTGCGCTTTTGTCCATGTGCGCTTTTGTCCATGTGCGTTTTTGTCCGTGTGCGCTTTTATCCATGTGCGCTTTTGTCCGTGTGCGCTTTTATCCATGTGCACTTTTGTCCATGTGCATTTTTGTCCTGTGCGATTTTGTCCATGTGCGCTTTTGTCCGTGTGCGCTTTTATCCGTGTGCGCTTTTGTCCGTGTGCGCTTTTGTCCATGTGCGCTTTTGTCCATGTGCATTTTTGTCCGTGTGCACTTTTATCCGTGTGCGCTTTCATCCGTGTGCGCTTTTGTCCTGTGCACTTTTGTCCATGTGCGCTTTTGTCCATGTGCTCTTTTGTCCATGTGCGTTTTTGTCCGTGTGCGCTTTTATCTATATGCGCTTTTGTCCGTGTGCGCTTTTGTCCATGTGCGTTTTTGTCCATGTGCGTTTTTGTCCGTGTGCGCTTTTGTCCTGTGCGTTTTTGTCCGTGTGCGCTTTTATCTGTGTGCGCTTTTGTCCTGTGCGCTTTTGTCCTGTGCGCTTTTGTCCATGTGCGCTTTTGTCCATGTGCGTTTTTGTCCGTGTGCGCTTTTATCCGTGTGCGCTTTTGTCCTGTGCGCTTTTGTCTTGTGCGCTTTTGTCCGTGAACCTATTTATCGTCGTCGTCGGAGAATACCGGTCGAGGCACGTTCATGCGGCTCAAATTGCAAATTTCTATTTTTTCTGTCGAAATTTCGGCACGTGTGGTTGTGGGCCGTATAAGTGTCTTGGCATGTGTAGTCTGTGACAACAGGCTAGTGTCTGTCCTCGGTGTGTGCGCATCGATTGCTACAGCCGGTAGCATCGAGTCGCGAGCGAAGAATAATCAAGCACTGTAACGTGCGTGTGATCAGTTGATCGGGACATGCCCGTAGCCTTTATCAGTTTAATTTTACCGTTAATTATACATTGGTAGTTTTGTCTTTTGTATCTTGCGAGATAATTAGTCGCCGATTTTTTTTTTTTTTTTTTTTTTTTGAAAAATATGTATTTATAATTTTTTACATACAAAAATTTTCGTCAAGCTAAAACGGTTGTCGACGAATTATCCTATTTGACATTTTACCATCTTAAATTAACTTATACATATACATGATCGTGTAATATTTACTTAATCTATCTATTTTACTTATCAATAATTGCTAATCTATTTCTATTTTCTATATTCAGTTTTTTTTTTTTATTTCTTTTTTCCTAGCTTTTTTGTTGCGCTTTGTTTTCTTATTTTATGTTTATTATTTTTTTTATATTTTCTTCTTCCTGAAGCCATTCCTTTATTTTCCTTTTTCTTTCCCCTATTTTTTCCTTCTCTATTATTTCTTTGGGTATTTTATTCAACATCTGAGTTATAATATATTTATCCGTTTGCTCCCCCATCTTTGTTCTTGCTAACGGCAATTGGTACGAAAGTTTTTCCCTCAACTCGTATTCTGTGTTTATTCTTTCCTCCAATTCAATTTTCTTTTCTGCTGATATGTACTCCCATATCTTCAGTAATAAGTACATTCCTCTTTTGCTCATTACGTTTTCTTTTTTAATTATTTCACTATCGGTCTCTCCCCTTAAGGATTTCTTATTAATTTCAAGCATTTAATTTGCAATTTATTTATTTTCCCCAAGTATGCTTTTCTCGCCATTCCCCACGCCTGAATTCCATATCTTATCCTCGACTCTACTAGCGCATAATAAACTACTTTTAATGTTTCATTTGTTGCATATTTCTTTAATGTATATAAAGCTGGTAAAACTGCTCTTATTTTCTTTGCAATGTATTCCATATGTATGTCCCATCTTAAGTGTTGATCCATCATTACCCCCAAATATTTATACTGCATTACTATGTTTAACTTTTGACAGTTTTTCATTTCGCATTCGCGTCTTTCCCCCATTGAATGTACACATTCAATTGAGTGCATTATTATATTTGGACAATACAAATCAGAGTTGTCTCTTTTTTTCCGCAGTACCATTGCTTTAGTCTTTTTTACATTTATTCTTAGACTTTTATCGTGTGCCCATTTACTTATTGTTATTAGATCTTTTTGCATCCTTATTTCTGCCTCTTTCGTATCTTTATGTGACGTAACTATTGCTATATCATCCGCGTACACGACTACCTCACTGTAACTTAATTCCTTATATAGACCAGGCACTAGGTTGCTACCCTGCGGAACTCCTACATCCATCTCCTCTTTTTCACTTTGCACATTTAAGATATTTACGCATGTTTTCCTTTGTGTTAAATAACTTTGAAACCATTTTTTCAAATTATTCCTTATTCCTATCTCCTCTAATGTGTTTATGATTATTTTATCGTCGGCTATCGTTTTAGCTGGTCTACGCAACGCTGCGTGTCGGTATATCTGTCATTTTGGTAGTCTACGTTAGTCAATATAGCTGTTTTCCTGAATTTTTATGTGTTTCTTGTCGATTCGAACGTGAATAATTTTTCCACTAATTCGTGAATATAAACATACAGATTATGTAGCAAAAAAAGGCGAGGGGAGTAATACCATCATTGTATACATTGAAGAAATATGTAAGTAATAAAACATTAAAGATGATATATTATGCCCTGGTTGAATCAAGATATGGAGTACAAGCATGGGGATTAGCCGGGAAAACGTATATAGGCAAAGTAAACAAGTTACAAACGAAATGTATAAGATTAATATCAAAAAGAAATTATGTAAATTCAGAAGAGACTTTATTAAAAAAAGAAAATTTATTAAGCGTAAGAGGGTTGTACTTAAGTATAAAATTCTGGGAACACTTAAAAATAGACAGTAGAGCAAAGATAGAAAAAAGAATAGAGATAACTACAGAATTAAGAAATAGAGCCAGATATAAACTTTCGAAAGTCAGAACAAAATATGGAGAGCAAACGGATAAATATGTGTTGGCGCAAATGCTAAATAAAATGCCGGAAGAAATAATAAAGGACAAAATGGAGAGGAAGCTGGAAGAGGGTGTTAGAAAGTGGTTACAAATAGAAAAAAATATAAACAAAATAATAATTAAATAAAGAAAACTATGTGGAAATGAAGTGGATGGATGGATAAAAATGCTGGATGATTGAGCGCTTATATACTTTAAAAACCTATAATAAGATAAATTATAAGAACTCCGTCGACAAGCGCAAGCTTGACGGACGTAAATATAAGATTGTTAAATGGTACAATTGAAATATACGTTTTTTAAAAAAAAAAAAAGAAAAAAAAAGAAGAATAAACAAAGAATACACGAATTCTTAAAAAGTACGGGTGTTATCATTTTCAGTTATTTTTCGTTGTGGTAAACATTTGGCCCTTGTCTGGGTGACACTCTTCCAGAAGGAGTCTCACGTGCGCGTGTCACGTGCGGGTTGTTTTCTTTTTTTTTTTTTATGTAAAAAATCATCAAATAAAAAAAGATCCTAATGCACAAACAATTCGGTTTGTTTTAGGTCATCCAGAAAATCAGGGACTCCGAATTTAGTTGGTCCCAGGTTAGGGACCTAAAACAGGGGAAACTGCCCTTACTGAGGTCGGAAGAAAAGGGGAGTAAAAAAAAAGACACCACTTCGTCTCTTTAGAAGGAAGATTTTTTTTTTTTTTTGCAATTTGTTTCAATATATAAATACTTAAGTTAAAGAGTAATGGTTTATGTACGTATACAGATATATAAACTCGGCCATTTTGGCCTCGCAAGGAGCTGTGCCCCTTGACCCCTCTTGCTTTCATTTCTATTTCTTTCTCTTCTATACTTTGTATAAAATTATCAAAATTTACAATACTGGCATCAACACAAAAAGAGTAACATAACCACAAAATTCCTATCCTAACATTTAACTTTCATTATATAAAATTAAGACATTTTTTCGTTACATATTTCATTACATAAAATTGTGACATTTTTTAAATAACCATCACAAAAATCCTATAAAAACAAACGTTACATAAAATTGGCTCATTTTTTGGGACATTTTTTATAATGGGTGGTAGCCTAAGAATTACATTGTAATTAATTTATTTAATTACAACGTAATTCTTAGTCTACCCTTCATTAGAAAAAACGTTCCAAAAAATGTCCCAATTTTGTGTAACGTTTTTTATATTTTATAGGATTTTTGTGATTATGTTATTATATTCGTATGGACCGATTTAGAATTACGTTGTAAATTTTGATTATTTTATACGAAGTATAGAAGAAAAAGAAACAGGAATGTAAGCAGGCGGGGTCAAGGGGCACAGCCCCTTGCGAAGTCAAAATGGCCGAGTTTGTATAGGTGCCGAGAATTGTGAAGTTAAGGTCCATAATGTACTAAACATAACGATACTAATATGGTCGAGAGGGGGGGGGGGAGTAATTCCTTTTTTTCAGCCGCTTTTACTTTCCCAGATTTCTGTGATATCTGATTAATTTCGAACTAGATAAACCTGGTAGCGGTTTGGATCTGGACGAGACAAGTCTCAAACTCGTGACCTCTAGTTTGGTAGGCAATCACCTTAATGACTGACTATATATGTAAAATTCATTTAATATGAATTCTTCATCAAACATACGAGAATAGAGGCACATTTTAATTCGGTGTAGTATATTATTACTGTTATAATAATTCTTATCAGTTATCACTACAAATTATTGTAAAATGTTACTATAATTATTATTAATATTAATGAATTGTTACTGTTACAACTAGGTTGCTGGTGAACGAAATACCAATATGTAATTATAGCAAACCTAATTGTAACTATCAGTCCATTTATGCGATATTATAAGTTGTGTCAGCAATAAAGTATATATTTAAAAAATAGAGAAAGAAAAGGGAAAAGAAGAGAGATGTGAGAAAAGAGGGATGCGAAAAAAGGTAAAATTGTAGCACATATATTACGATGGCGGACATAAAGAAATAACTGTAAACTTTTTTTATTAAATATTATTACTGATACAATTATTAGCTCCTACGTGCCATCTTTATAGCAGTGTTTCATAAATCTGTGCTTTATTTTATTTTTACTCGTATTTTTATTTAGTTTTTATTTAACATTTTTTTATTTATGTAACTTGGTCGTTTTTCTTATTTTTCTTTTCTTTTGTGTTTTCTTTTATTTCATTATTAATTGATCTCACTTTGTATGTCTGTAGAATGTTTTAACCATACTGCTCTGTAACACGCTATTTCACGTTTTCTCATTAGACCACACTGTTCCCGTAATACCGCGTATTTGTGCTTCTTTTCTTTACTATTGCTATTGCCCATACTGCATCGTATTCTATTTATATAAATAAATGATCGACTGATATGTTATTGCAGCTTTCGTGACAAAAACTTCTTTTTGTGCCATTGTGCTTCGCTCTTTTGTCCGGAGCTTGTAGGATTGCTTAATTTCCTTTTTTCGCTGTAGTATTTTCAGTACAGTAGAACCTCGATTATCCGAGTTAATTGGGGCGAACGAAGATCGGATGTCGTGAAAATTCGTCTAATCGATTTTTCGTTATTTATTTATTTTTTATTTGGGAAAAACGCAATAAATAACCTTTGTATTGCAAAAATTTTACAGAAATGGCTGAACAAACAGAAAACATTGAAAAAAGTATGCAGAAAAGGTGCAATTCAAAATAAAAAAATTAAATCGCTTCAAATTAAAAATGAAAAAATATGTATTGCATAATAATTCTCCTTCGAAACAAAACTAACAGTGTAAATATATTACATGTACCTACCACCCTGTAATAACTAAGATTTAAAAATTAAAAAAAAAAAGTCTTCTTCAAAACAAAGTAAAAGTAAAAAATCACTTCAACGTGTATAAAAATTTAAAAAAATAAATAAAAAACCGGTAAAATCTAAAAAAAAAAGACAACTTCGAAAAAAAAACATCACTTTTTTTGTATTATATGGACATGTCAGCACAGGACATTCTTACCCAACACACAAAAGATTAAAAGAATAGAAGGACATATGGAGCGACAAGTTATATCAAGAAACGATTAGAGACAGAGGAAATGAAGGCGACTAGCTAAGAAGGGAACAACAGAAGGAGATGGAAAAGTGAGAATATAGAGGGCACTGTAATGAGTAGGGAGGCCAAGGATAAGCAAATTGGAATAAATCTTCGGTGCATACTTATTATCGTTAAATCATTTCTTTGAAAAAAAATCTGTAATAGATTTTTGCTGAGACATGTTGACTCTTTTTCTAGCGGCCAAGTCTCGCCACATGCGGAATACCATTAGTTCTCGAAAGGTAACGTCGTCTTGTTTTTCTAGAAAATTTTGAATCATTTGTAAAGCGGAATAAGCGGCATTATACGAAATTTTCTCTTCCGGTTCTTTTTCGATTTCCTCTGAGGAGGATGGTTTATTGAAATCGCGTAGCACAGATTCGACAATTTATTCGTCATTCATATTGAATTCGGAGTCGTCGGCGACTATCCACTCTTCAACATCATTCGCATTTACGTCACCACATCCGGGTATTTTTTTCAAAATTTTTTTCAACGTTGGAGCACGGTCATCGCTCTTTGGATCACTTTTTTTTAGTAGGATCATCATCATAGATTATATCTAAGAGTGGACCCCAAAGACATGATATTTTTATAGAATTCCAAGCATCCGCAGCCCAAAATATAATATCTTTCATTGTAATGTTCTTCAAAAAAAAATCGTTAAATCGACGTCTTGTTCGTCGCAATTCGGCAAACTTTCTTGTAGAAGACACTTTCGGTAATTTCTCTCGAATGAAACGATAATTCCTTGGTCTATGGGTTGTACAATGCTGGTTGTATTGGGTGGCAAAAACTTTACCATTATTATGGGTTTACTTTTTAACGATTCAACTTCTTCAGGATGTGACGGTGCGTTATCAATCAATAGCAGAGCTTTCCGAGGAAGGTCACTTTATTTTAAAACTTTTCAACACGTGGTACAAATTCGTCGAAAAAACAATCCCGGAAAAGGTTAGCGTTCATCCAAGCGTTTTTTTTTTTTTTTTGATTTTTGTACACAACTGATGATGTTCGAAAATCTTAATTTTTCAAGGCACGAGGTTTCGCTGATTTTCCCACAACTAATAAGGGTAATTTGAGAGTTCCCGAAGCATTTGCGCAAGTTAGAATTGTAACATGTTCCTTAGACATCTTCGCTCCAGGTGTCTCACGATCAGCTTTTTCCGCCAAAGTTTTGGTTGGCAACATTTTAAAGTTAAACCGGTCTCATCCGCATTGAAGATTTGGTCCATGCAATAACCCTTTTTGTAAATTAAGTCGCGTAATTCTTCGGAGTACAACGTAGCTTCTACTTCGTCGGCCGATATTTTTTCACCATTTACGTTGAGTTGGCGGATACCAAAAAATACCTTCCATCTCTATGCAGTCAACCTTCACTAACCTTGAAACCTTTACTCTCATCGGGAAATTTTTGAGCCAAAATTTTGGCTTTTTTTTCAACGATCGGACCTGATATCGGTAGTCCTCGGCTTCTTACCGAATAGAACCGAACGTACACAGCTTCATTAATTTTCGGCGTGTAAGTTAACTTCATAGATTTCCTATCGGCTGCATTTGATGCACTTTCGGTGTAAAACTTTTGAATTTTGGTTCAGTTTCTCATCCGATAGTTCACGGTATTACTTGAAACACCATACGAAATAGCAACAACGGATAGTTTTTCTCCTTTATATCGACTCTTTTGATTGCTTTCATTTTTTTTTTTTTTTATGGAAACCACGACTCGTTTACGTTTGAGCTTATTAACACCTTTTCGTTTTTTCTTCGAAATTTCTAAAACTTGTAAGTTTCATTTTATAAAAGACAAATACGCAAAAAATAATTTAACTATGCAAACCTGACACGCATATTTAAGTAAAACTTCAACACAATTATAGTGGAGTTGCAGTAGCGAGAACATCTAAAAACAACAACAAATTCTCATATCCGACGCACTCCATTACTCGGAGTACCAAGGATGTATGATATACGTTATTTAGTTTTATTTAGTCATGTCACACTGGTATACAAGATCTGAACGCTAAGCGAACATTTATATTCTTTTGTTTATTTAGCACAAAAATAAGGGAAAATCTGATAATAAAAAATTAACTGACTTTTGGACATCGGATAACCAACAGAAATCGGTTGCAATTTTTTGCTCGGATAATCGAGAAATCGGATAATTGAAAGTCGGATAATCGATGTTCTACTGTATATGTGAAGGATATTCAACGATCATTCCCTCATATTTCCCACCCTGACTCCTGGCAATGGTTCGGTAATTCGGCACCTTCTCACTGGTGGATTGTACGCTGACGCACTGAGCACCAGTTCCCGACGTGCATTTCGGGGTGCAGCATTTTATCTTTATTCTTTTACCATTCCGGGCTTAGAAATTTTGATATTTACCGCCAGATTTGGTTGTGTCGCTCTATTGTTGTATTTGTACATTATATATGTGCTTATATGTCGGTATTTAAATTTTCTATTCTCAATTTTGTTAAATTGAAAAGAAAGAAAAGAGAAAACACACGATTTTAATAGGTTTAATTTCACAATGCTGCTGGATATATGATATTTATTGTTGTTCCGTTGTCTGTGTAGATATCGGGATTGTCTGGTTAGCCGACTCTAGAACACATAACATATAATTTTGTTCGTGTGGCAAACAATCCGTGTCTAGATCTAAATCGCACAAGTTTAAAAATTGGCCCTGAGCTTTGTCGATGGTGATTCCAAACGCTAATCGAGTTGAGAATTGTGAAAAGGTATATCTGTTGAAATCATAGGGAATGCGAGAAATAAGAGTATTTTTACCTTTGAATGGTCCTGTCGAGATTATTGCTTCTATGACGTTGTTCATTCACTTTTTTTAGTGCAAGCTTTGGCCGTTTGATAATTGGCAGGCCGATTTTCAATTGCAGCGCGTGCAGTGGAATCTTTGGCCGATCGACCGAATTCAAAAATTCTGTCGGATAATTAACCGTTGCATTTGCTTCGACAACAGTGTCAACGGATTTGTATGTGACGCCTCGCATTGAACGTTAGACTGAATGACATTTTAAAGTTCGTAGACGTCTTTGTTCTGGACCGGCAAGAATAGCTCGTTCACTCAGTCAATCGTGATTTTTATAATTGGTTTGAATATCGGGAAATGCTTTTTCAATCAATTTTTCTCAAAAGTTAAGGGGTATTGAAATTCGTTCTGAGGTTTGACGAACCGGCGCACCTTTCCGTTCTCAATTTCCAGCAATTGATGCGAGAATATCTCAGCAGATCGATCGTTTTGCAGCTGGACACACGCATATTTGTAGTTAATTTCAACGTGCTTATCTGTTGCCACAACGTGGACTTTATTTTCTGCGCTGACGTCAATCGACGAACTATGGATGATGTTCGCCTGAAATCTCCTGCAAGCAGTATTACTGCATTCGCAAATGGTCTGCCATTTCCACGAAAATCTTACAATGATCGATCAAGGGTCTTGAGCGATTTGTCGTGCAGTGTTGCGCAATAATTTTAGGCAATAAGTTTGCATTTCTGCAAGACTTTTTCCATGCCAGCTGCTTTTTGGAAATGTTGCACGTGGCAGATTTAATGAATTGCATGTTCAATAGCAATTTCATAATGAGCAGTTCTTCCTCCACCCGGTAGCAGTGTCGCGGCTATTTCAAACGACGCAAGAGCCATATGCCATTCTAGGATATCGAATTTCTGCCAGGATCAATCAAATTTGGAACGTTTTACCAATTCCTCCTGGAGAATCTAGGAAGAAGATTTCTCCAATGCCGTTATCGACAGTTTACATTATGTAGTCGTAAATGCTTTTTTGCTCAACGGTTAGCTTAGGAAATATTTTATTGGACACACAACAAAAGATCACCGATGTTGTAATAATTTTATTCACGATGCAATTCCACATCGAACGAACCATTCGATGATGGTATTCCCATTGAATGAGAACTTTGTTCGCGATTTTTAAGCACAACTATTCACTCATTATCAACGTTTCGTTGTATATTTCAGCTGTGATATCCACGCTCGTATTTGAATTTTTTTTCTCGTATTCGGCGAACAATATCTTCAGCCCCCATGTCCGATTTATATTTCTCCCATAACTCCGTTGGAAATGAAGAGAGCAAGCGGTGTCAATATGATTGCAAACAATAGATACATCCTAGTGTCCATAAATTCAGAGCTTGACATGCACTGCGGAAAGCGGCATGTGTAACACTAGACGAATTTGATTCGTATGTGACGTATTGCACGCGTCATTAATGCGTACATCCTAGTCTCCAATAAATTCAGAGTTTGACATGCACCGCAGAAAGCGGCATGTTAACACGTCATTGACAGACAATAGCTGTCAAAAAGCACGCTAATATAGTATGCATGAGTAACGTTCATAGTGTGCTTCCACACCTAAAGCTAATATGTTAGCTAACACGTTCGGTAACGTGTCACGGAAACCGTTTAGCGCGAAAGAAGATGAATACCTAGCAAAATTACGCAAAGGTGGGTGAAGGCGCACATGTTACTTCTAGTGATGTAGAAGTCTTATTAGTATAGCGTCTCTGTTGCTTTAAACAGATGACGTTCTAGTAGGCCAAACGGAATATTAACTGAAAATAATCCCACTCTAATTATTTTTAACTGTGTTACCGACACGCGTATTCAAATGCAACGTTGTATCGAAATTTCGAAACAATCGGTGAAGAAATTTTGAAAATTTAAGATTTTGAACAAACGAACATTTACATTTTTATTTGAATAGATTATTATTATTATTCCATCAGATATTTTTTGAATTTATGCGGGAGCACTTCGAAGAATTATGTTTCGTAACGTAAATCAGAGAAAATAGGTGAGAATGGTGAAATTTTGCGAATCGGAAATGAAATACACTACGATTGTTAAAAAAACAAAAACAGCACAAAACGAACAAACGTCAAAACGGTGTTAAAATGTTAATCAAGTCATCGCCTGTTTGAAATGATGTGCAAGTCTTGCATTAGGTTCACCATAATAGCTGCTAAAGTGTGGTATTGGATTCTTAAAACTTTTTTAGTATCACGTTTTAAAGATTTTTATTTGTACTCAGGTTCGAGAGAGCTTCACATCGCGACATTCTCTTGATTTTTTAGCAGGTTTTGTCGGAAACTGGTTAATCGAAATCACCGTACTTTTGTGGTAGTTTCGATCGCATATTTAACTCGCGTATTTATTTCTTTATACTAATATTGAAGCGAGAAAGGATAGACATTGATATGTTACGAGTAGGTTACCGAGTAGCATTGAGCCGAGGGAGGATTGTGAACAACCCCGATGGCGTCAGAACATCTATGGTTAAGTTTGCTAAAGCATTCCTCTATCTTCGTGACGTAGCCGTGGCTCTAATTGTCAGTCGCCGCTCGGTTGATAATCTGGTTGTCGACCAACTTTCGTATATCTAGAATTTACGTTCGTGCGTTTTAGAATTTAGCTGCTTTATGGTAGAACAAGGAAAGTTTCTCTTAGTCGGGAAATCGTATGTTTTTTTTTTTTTTTCATCAGTCGCAACTATTCGAGTCGGAGGTTCGGCTAAAAAATTGATAAACAAATTCGCGTCACAATTTTCTCGTCATAGCTGTCATAAGTGTTGCCCAAGGGGAGCGGAAAGAGCCGCGTTTTTATCTCTTGCATATTGTTTCTCACATTTTTTTTTTCACTATTTTAATCGTGTTTCCGCGAAAGACTCCCGGGTGACTGCTCGTAGGAAATTTTCTCACTGTTTAATACATATGAGGGAAATTCGCGAGTGATCTTATAAAACACATCACAGCTAGAGCTAAATGAAAAAAACTTAATGCTACTAATATTTAAAATTAATTAAACCATTTTCAATGCATATTTTTGGCTTTTTTTCGAAGCGAGGTTAGCCCAGGTGGCTCCCGAATTAGAGACTGAAAAACTAATTTGGAAAAGCGAAAAGAATTATTTTTTTCCGGTCTATGAAAGTTGCGCTGAACAACAAAAGTCGTGCGTGATCGTACACCAAGTGCCCCCCGGAGCAACAAAAATGGAACAGGGGCTCCCAAAAAAAAAAACAACAAACAATCGTATTAATATGTAATTAAGAGTAATAGTGAACGCCAAACGAGCGGGAAGATTCAAAGTGAGTAGTAAAATTATTGAGTTTAGTACGAGAAAGCGGACCAGACGACGCAATGAATATAACTGCTCGACTAAACGGACGAATAGCTCGCGGTGGAGTTATTGCCGCGTGTCCGGACAGCTGTTTGCTTCGTCGATAATTAAAACGGGCGTGCCGCGAGCGACCGATTCGAAGATGAGCAAGATTCATAACGACTCGTAGGAGTTCTGCGTCTTGTCTGAGAATCTAAAACCGTTCAGCGTCACTTTTGCCAGAATTTCACTGCTACATATGAAGACATTATCTGCGGCCCGTTGCTGCTGCTACTGCCGGTTTCCGAGGAAGGGTGATAAAGTATAATGTGCTTTGGAAGTAGTAATTTTTATAAAGACTTTTCCAAGACTTTCCTGCATTATCCAGAACTGCGCCTATTATATGGCTGTGTGTCTGATCGGAAACTTAGACGAGAACTGGGCGAAGTTTATCTTAGGAGAGGGTAGAGAATGCGTGTTGAGAAAATTGAAAAGTCTTCTGTCTGTACACGCGCCTGCATACACAGCGTGTATGAGCGATGAAATTTATGTAAACTATTATAGGAGCGGCGCGACGAGCTGCTGATACCGCCATGATAACGAGAACTCGTTGGCTAATAATGATGGAAATAATAATATTTTCGCTTCTTGCTCGAACCTGCACTCGGCGTTAGTGTCGGCGAGAAGACGGTAAGTTCGTTTAAGTGACGAGTGTGTTCTTGTTGATAACATCCGTTCATTTTGTGCGATGCAGACAGTCGCAGAAGTTTCATTTGGCAGAAGAACTTCATCCGGATATGCGGCTCTGTTGTTTCTGTTTTCTGTTTGGAGTTTTTGCCTGCTGCGCAATATCATAACCAGCTCGTTTATACCATACACGCCGAGTAGTCTACACAGTTATGTATATATATGTATGCCATTTTTCTCTATATGAGGTGCTCGCCTACATCCAGCATTTCAAAAGGTACAGACGGGTTTGAACTTGTCCAGTCTTATTCTGTAATTGCAATTTAATTTCCAGTTTTTTTTCCATGGCATCAATTTTTAAATTAATTACCGCAGCTTTTATTACCCGTTTGTTTCTTAAACTTGCGGTTAAAATCGACACAGTTACCGGAAGAATCGAATATTGCAAGATGTGTGGTACATATTGCACGAGCATTTAACAAAAGCATCGATTAGTTCGGCTCAGTGCGTGTATGATCTTAAATATAACGAACCGACAAAGTATTACCTATTTATTATTCTTCGGTAAAACCGCGTAGATAAAGCTGCGTCAGTAGTTTCTAGTCTCGGCCGTGTCTTTTACTATAACCAAACTTGCTATTGTCTCTTTGTGTCGTGACTTTTCTAGTCCACTGTCGGGGTATTAAATTTTTTACGTTTCCGGGTCTTACTTCTTCGATAAGTTTCTCCGGATATTCTGGTAGCTCTTTTCCGTTTCATATCAATCGTCAACCAGGAGGTTGCGAGAATAGAATGCGAATTTAATTTATTCGTTAAATTTCGTGTGTAGCATCGCCAATTTCCATCATCCGAAATTCGTCTGATAAGCTAACCTTTTTTTATTTTTTTTTAAATCGTAGACATTGTAAAATCCCCCACGAGTAGTTATAATATGTTGCGTCCAGACAAAAGTACACAAAGCGGACGCGAGATAATGGCACAGCATAAAGGTACACATAAATAATGACGGACTGTGATAAATGAGCATTCGAATAAATACTCACACTGGCAAAGGCGCATTGCAGCGTAATGTATAGTCAATTTAATGCTGCAAATCACTATATGTGCTTAATACATTTTTTCTAAATGTTCCGCTCTCTTTGCCTAGCGCTCGTGCTTTTACTTTCACTTCTTAAGCCTTTCTCTTTTTACCTCCTATGGAGCTTTCCTTCATTCTTTCGCTCCCTGCATCTCCTCTAGTGGCCCCTACGATTGTTTCTTTTCTTTCCTTCATTTGTAATCATATTAATTTCTTCCTCTGCCGGTGACTTCCCGAACTGTGGTGCTCTGGCTAAATGTTCTTTTAACTTTTGAACAAACAGTATGTCCGTCTACCAGTTTCTCTGGGCGAGGACGATTCTTGTACGATTCTTGTTCTTAATTGACCGAGACAGCGACCAAATTTTGTCGACCGATGATGAGGTTTTCGTTGTTACAAAATTGTTTGTCCTACTTTGCGTACAAAATTGGAGGCGGTTACGCTGATGTCATTATAGCAAACCGATTTCTGTATAGCTTTCTGCTGAATCAGTTGACCAATTTCTGTTTTTGTCTGATAAGCCGATTTTATTTAAATTATACGTACTTTACTACTTATCAGTTGATCAAGATGTGCTTTTGTTGTTTTTTGTTCACCTTAATGCTCTCTATTTCGGAAAATTTCACCCCTAATAGTAGGACTATTCGGTGTTTAGCCGTAACTTTACTTGTGTGCATTTCTATAACGAAAATACTTACGGATAACGTTCGCTGTCTTTTTTTTTTTTTTTATGTAAAAATTATCTTCGGTACGTGGCTCACTCGGGTGAGCGGGGAGCAACTTTGTGATAATCGTGCAGAGTTTTACTTCTAAATTGAGAAATTTTCTTAATCTAATACTTCAGCGTTGGTAATTTACTTCCAATAATATAATTTTAATTTCCTAGCGCTCGAAAAATCAAGTCAACCTCATTCCTCATTTGAAATTTACTCCCCCCCAAAAAAAAAAAAAAAATTTTTCTTTTTATATTCAACATCGAAAATATTCCTTCTATAAAATTTATGCAGACTAATTATTTCTCATATATAAAAACTTCTATTTGACAAAAACAATGACATTAGATGTAAATAACGGAACCAGAACAGGTCAGCGAGCAATGAAAACAAAAGATTTCGAAGAAATCGTCACGATATCAAGAGGGTTTTTCGGAACGATAATTACCTGTGCCTCCTATTTATAGTAAGGGTTACCTGTTTTACCAACTACTGGACTTTCCAACTAGCCTATTTGTTGCCGGGATCTTAAAAACAACATTAAAAAACTTTTAACGTATATAGTTTTATTTTTGGACTGCTATAATTGCAGACAAAAGGGGCAGTGGCGATGGTTAAATTAATTGTTGCGGGGGTAAAATTAAGCCTTTTTCTTGGAACGATACGACCCTATTAGGAAGAATGAAAATTTGGATGATGCTAAAGATTATTACATAGTACAAAATCGAACAAATAAATGGTATTAAATACCGCACCATAATAATCCCCATTTAAAATAAAATTTTAAAATCATCTAGCCCGTTACCTGTTTTGTATTATCGTCGCCGCTTTTTATAGTTCAAAACTTCCACTTTTGCGGTTTCTTATTATTTCTTTTAATCGTATTTTCTAAATATTGCGCTTATTTTTTTTCAAAATCTTAACTGTATTCATATATCATTTGGTTAATGAATTTCGGCTATTTATTAAGTGTTTTAATTGTTATAATATTATTTATGTACAATTGTCCATGATAACTTGTAACTTCCATAGTTTTAGTGAACATCAAAAAAAACAAAAAACAAAAAGAAAACAATGTTTCAATACTTTCTAACCGTGTGGTATTTACTGTGAAGTAGATTTTCAATACGAGGAAAAAGAATGTAACGCACCAGATAACATTGTGGCTACAATTACGAAAGTAGGCCCACACGATTGATGAAAAAATGAAGAAGAAACATATCACCCGACACAGTGGCTAATACTACACACGGTGGTCATCATTGTATAGTATTTTAGATGTGACCGTAAAGATCGAAACTTATGTAAAACAGAAAGGAGTAGGATGAGACTGATCAGTTAAAAGTAACAACTAAACGAAGAAAATAGTTTGCTCTTTTGTTTAATACAATCCTAATATAACTAGGTAGCTTCTTTTTTTTTTTTTTTTTTTTTTTTTGGGCTCGTTAACCAAGGACCTTTACCCAGAAACAAAAGGTAAGGAAAGAAATCGGTTATATTTTAATTCGATCAGAAATTTTAACTAAAAAGGAACAAATAGCAGGAATAATTAGTGGGGAAGGAAAGGACAGGATATAGGATGCACAATAAGGGGTAGGAAGTCCAAGCTTAAGCAAATAAGAATATAAGGCGGAACGCTCTATAGAAAGATATGAACACTGGAAAAACACATGATCGGCGTCGCAAATAACTGCATCATCCGGATGGAGAGGACAGTGTGGAGAAGAAATCAAGGAAAAACGAAATTTAGATAATGGCAGCAAAGAATGGCCAAAGCGCATACGAACAATGGAAACAACTTCAGAACGACGAAGGGAGGGATGCAAAAGAAACCATGAATATGAAGGAAGAGTAGGCTGGACTGACAGGTAAAAGGAACAACTGTTGGAAAAAGAAGAAACATAGGTATCCGACCAAAATCGGATATGAAAGCTTTTACAAACTGATAGCAGAACTAGGTAGCTAAAAAGGGTCTGTGAGAAATGAATGAAAACACAAGAAGTCAAAAATTAAAGATCGAATGCTTAAAACAATAGAATCAAAAGATGGATAAATAAAGAGGAAGTACAATCATGGACACTATTGCAGTTAGAAATCAAATTCATAAATAAATCACGGAGGATAAATGATGTCAAAAAAATAAAGGTGTTTTTTTTTTTAAAGAAAGTAACAAAAACAGAAAATCTAATAAGTCGAACAGCGATTTAACGAAGGGTGGAAATTCTGTTAAAGGAGAAACGTCAATCTTTAATAAAGAAGAGTAAGCAGAGATAAAGTTATTTGAATAGAGTGACGTTTGAAAAGGAAGCGATAAGCTAAACAAGACTTGCGGATAAATAGAGAAGGAAAATTGGCTTCTGCTAAGATTGCGGGAATGGGGTGGATTTCAAAACGCTAAGATGTAAGCGAAGGGTTGCATTCAGGATTAAGTCTAATTTGAAGGGGAAAGAATGAGAAGCATCGCCACACAGGAAGCAGTTGAGAACTTCGAAGATAATAAAAGAGAAGCCAATAGTGAAAAAATAAATATTAAACAAAGTGGAACTAAAACAAAAGCCCTGCGGGCAGACACGGAAAACCCTTCGAGAGACGTAAAAAGTTTAAAAAAACTTTTACTAGAAAATGTTGTGACTAGTATTGTTGTTAAAGTAATGAGGAAATCTTTCATATTTGGAAATTCACCTTTTTCAATAGCTTTTGTTGCAACAGCGTTTTTAACTGCGGGATCCATATTTTATTCTTACAGTAAAATGTCCCTTGATTTTTTTTTTTTTTGATCATTTTACAGGTGTTTAAAAGATCTCTTTCTTCAAAAAATTCTACAGCTGAGAGTAAGTCTTAGAATTGTAAGCTTAAAAGAACTTTTTTGTGGAACGAAAAGCTATTTTTCATTGTAGCTGATATTCATCGAGAAATGGTATAAATACCGTTTTTCGATATATTCTTAAGCTGTTGTCATTTTCAAATTAAATTGGAATGTGTACCTACTATCCTTAATATTTCTAAAAAAAACTATCAGCTGAAGAGCTAATACTTCTTCAACCTCTTTGTTCAATTTTGAATATTCATCATCCGAAACTTTTTTTCTTAAATTGTTGAACAATGTTTCTGTTAATTTAATCTTTGTTAAGGCCAAATTCAGAACAATAGATTCTTTTGTAGTTAATTTGAACTTGTATGAGTTATTAATATCATTCTTGTCATGACAAAATGTTTATAAGTTCAAAATTACACAAACGTTCTTGAAGATGCGTTATTTTAATACTCGTAGAATCATTAGAATCTATTATGTTCTTTAATGCAGAAATTACAACTTTCTGAAAATGCAATCATGCATCATGCTTTTCTATCCACATAGCTTTATAATAGTCTTTTTTGGATACGGTTAGTGTATCTTTTGAAATTTTAATACGTTCTGTTGAAGTTTTAAAGAAATGACTAATTCTGGTATTATTAAAAAAAACAGTCGCAGAAGTCAAAATTTCGATAGTATCATTTAGACACAAATTTAAGTAATGTGGTGTGCGGTGAATTCAAATAGTTTTAGAAAATTATTTTTTTATAATTGATCAAACTCTATCGAATGCTTCTGTTATTGTCAAAACATTTTTGTCCATTCATATTTTTCATTTATAAACCTAAATATTCTGCAATTTGATAGCGTATATTAGTACTAACTGTATTGTAAACTGGGACAAATGTAAGGAAATCTTTCCTTAAATCCGTGATATCCGCTTCAAAATAAACAAGGAGAAAGTTGTTTTAACCGGAGTTTCATCTCCCAAAACTGTACAAATTTAGCCTTATTTATAAAATTTGTTCTCCTCCGAAATTTATTATCTCAGCCTAAACTCTCTGAGACCACTAATATGTATCGCATTACTAAGCTGTGATTGAATGTAATCAGAATATTATCCCTGATTAACTCAAAATTGAAGTAAAGATTTAAAATTTTCATCATTTATGTTTTTGGTTTTTGAAGTTCGGAATTATACGTAAATGTAATTTTTATTATAACTTCTAAACAAAATTTTTATTATTTTGATTGAAATCAAAAGTTTAAAATAATCACGTTTTTAAATATGTTCTAACAACGGCCATTGTTTATTGTAGGTGTAGACAATATACAGTAAACTTTGGTGAAATTTAATTTTAATATTTTAAGCACAGATGAGTTAAAGTTTTAGCGTAACGTATAAATAATTTTTTCTTGCGAATTTCGGTTAATCGGGGCACTTATTGCCGGTCACAAAAGTACATATACGTAGACTTTCACCTTTGGTTTGTATTATACACGAAACAAAATTTGTTTGCCTTCTGATTGTTCTCTCCACGATTGTGATCCTCCTCGTACATGTGATGCTAATCACATTTTCTTGGAGTGTCCTGCTCTTCGTAACGAACGCTACCTTTTATACAGTCAGCTCCTGTCATCAGGTCTCCCTACTCCCTATAATTCTTGCTTTATCCTCTCCTTCCCTTCATCTTCTGTGGTGTCCGCACTGCTGCCCTTTATTGCGTCCATTTCGGACCGCTTAGTTATTTAATTTCTTAGCTTAGTTTTCTTGTTGTTGGGTCAATGCCGCTGGCGTGCCCAAAAAAACAAAAAAAAAAAAAGAATTATTTTTTTTCTCTTAAAATGAAAATGACTTATTTGCCTCGAGGGTACTGCTGCATTTCATGCAACGAATTTCAAATACCTGTTGAGAAGAATAAAAACAAAACGTTTTGCAACAAAAACAGAAATGAGTGACTTCACAGTCAACTCGCCCTGTCGCTAGAAGAACGAACTGACTCCTTAAAATTGACTTTGGATCAAAAAATAAATAAAATATATATATATATATATATATCAGTAAAACGAAACCCGGTTCCAACTTATAGAGGTGAATAAATGTTAAAAAAAATTGGTCAACCTAATATAAACGAGCCAGCTCTAAATTCTGAAAAGAAAAAAAAAAGTTGGTGACCTGAAGATTTAAAAAAAATTAGCTTATTTTCCGTCAACAAGTAATATATAGATCTTTTATTGTAGTATAGGCAAAGCTGTCACAACATACTTTGCTGCTCACGATTTATCTAACTGGTACTATTGTTTACAGCAATTATTTTTCATTTCCTTACCTCTTCATTAAAATTATGTTAAATTTGTATCGCAGTGAAAATGTTACACATTTTGACATTTTTATGTCTTTGCTTTGGCACATAAACTTGAAAAGCGTTACCAAATAAGCGTCACGAAATGGATCGTCACGGAAAATCGTTACGAAAATTTCATGTCTTTACTTGCATCCGACTGATTACTAATATTTTCATGTCTCTTTACTTTGTCACATAAACTTGAAAAGCGTCACAAAATGAAGAAGTGTTTCCCATAGCGACTTCTTATGAAAACTGTAGGGTTGTGTATTTCACACTTCATTTCCTTGTTTACATTTGCTGAGCGCACAAAACAATTACCGTAGTAATTATAAATTAAGTGTAACTTTAGTCTCGTGTAAACCATTTCTTTCCCATGAAAAGTGTTATGGATTCCGAAGCGAACGAGAGACCAACTCGCGTCGGCTCGCACCAAGGTGCACAAGATGAAGCCCGTTGAGACGGGTGGCCTACCATATAAGATCGAGCTCCTTATTGACAAGCCGCACATGGTGCAAGTAAACATCGATGTCACCGATGGTCTCGTGAACGGCGTGATAGGCCTGCTGCAGTACATCGAACGCTCTCGCGAAACCGACAAGATAATTCGACTTTGGCTAATAAAATCGGTAAATTACCACGATCGGAAGTTCGGATAGACACTGTGTAGCGTATCCGTGTATCTACGAGCATTGGATGTCGATCGGCTTTTTTCGTCAATGGTAACGCTTCCTAGTAAGATGGTTACCTGTAAACGATCGACATTTCCACTCACACCTGCTTGTGGGATATCGATTCACAAATCGCAAGGCAGTACATACCCGGCGGTGGTATACGAGTACTCGAAATCGCACGACCAGCAACTCGTGTACGTCACTCTGTCTCGATGTTCTTTGTACGAAGGGGGTTGTTCCTAACGAATAGGACTGGGGACCACTGATTTTACCACGGACGCGAAAAACAGTTGAAAGACATTAGAACTGAGTTTGAACGTCTTACGCGTCATCGTTTGCGAACGCACGCTTCCCACAGTCGAGATTTTGTGGATCGTTCACGTACTCGGTCTGTCGATGCTCTCACACTATGTTCACTCAAGGTTCAGTCGTTGCGCTCACACTCGCTCGATATAACGTGTGATTTTGTTATACCTTCGTGCAGTTTACTCGCACTCTCTGAAACGTGGTTATCAAACGCCGATTGCGATAAATTTTAACTTGAAAGTTACTCGCTCGTAAATCGGCACAAACGCGACAACGGCAAGATGGCTGGTGGTATAGCGATTTACTAAAGGAAATTGGATTCGGACGCTCTGAAGAGCCGCAGTCGGCCACTGATTCGTATCAATTAAGAAAAAAATGGTCTCGAAAAATGTAACGTGATATCGATGGACGTCGGTGATATATACAAAGCCGAAACGATGATCGATGGAGAGCGTCTGTTACTTTTTTCGAAGTACCTCTCAAACGGGACAACGTTGAACGATAAGATCAATTTCTTTGAGCGTTACCTACTACCGAAGCTGAAAGGTCTGTTTCTCTTTATCGATGAAATAAAGCTGTACGATTTACCGATCATAGTCTGTGGTGATTTTAACATCGATTTCCACTCGGACGATGGATTGCGATTCGATCAATTCATGAGTGAAACGTTCGGTTGTGAGATGAATAATTCGGTGGACCTTTCGACAACGCGAAATATGACGTGCATCGACGGAATCTTTACTCGAAACGTATCGAACGTACAACCGTTAGCTTACTTGTGTCGTACTTTTCTCACCATCGGCCATTACTCAGTATTACTACCCCTAACGATAATGATGTAAATAAGTATCCTTGTACTAGCGGTAGTAGTTGTTGAATATATATTTTTGCAAATACATTGAAATATATTATGTACAAAGCATTTAGAGGTGCAGAACGCGTAGGTTCAATCTCGAAACGCTTTATACGTTGCAATATAACACGTACAAGGCATTTAGAGGTTGCACGGCGACATTCTCATATCGACGGAGGCCGCGAAGCGAACGACATTCTAATGTCGGCGGATGCCTGAATGGCTGTACAAAACCTACTTTTATAGGAAAACATGAAAATGTCTCACTGTATTGCGGACTTGTACGCAAGCTGTTTTGTTTTCACAATACCTTTAATTGAAAAATACTCTTGGCGAAAATTTAATTTCGGTTTGCGTAGCAACTTCTGTTACAACTTCCGTAATGCAAAATGTGTAATAATTTCTTAGCTTTTTCTCTGTATTCGTTGGATTTATTAGTTATTACTATATCGCGCGTGTGTATTCGTTGAAAGAAAAAGAAAACCGAACATGTTGGATAGAATATCTATTGTGTCGGTGGTGGCAAGAAAGATATTAAAAATTTTGTGCCAGTAATTGTTCATATTACAACTCTATAAATGAAATATTAACAAGCAACAGAAAGTTAAACGTCTGGAGTCAGAGTCGACTTGCCCATTGTCCAGCTAAACTCTAAGCGAGTTGACTTACATCTATTGGGTCGACCCTAGTAGAGTCGACATGAATTAGCTCCATCTCTACAAATAAGATTTAATGCAACGCAATCAAATCAGATTCTTTTGTAAACTGTGGTCGGATATGTACTCCCTTTTTCTTTTACCAATGATAGTTCCTTCTACCTCTCAATTCAACCTAACCTTCCTACTAATTCTTGGTTCTCAGAATTCCCTTCTTTTCCACGTTCTGTTATTGTCCCTATTATTCGCCTACGCTTCAATCACACTCTACTGTCCGCTTCCCGTTTTCGTCTCTCTTTGGTTTCCTCTCCTTATTGTCCTCTACATCTTGATGAAGTATTTATCTGTGATGCTAATCACCTTTGGTTTTAATTGTTCTGTTCTTTCTGCGGAACGCTCTTCCATTTATTTACTCCTTTTAAAGTCAAGGCTTTCTGCTCCCTACTGTGCTTCCTATATCCTGTCCAGTCTGTCTCAGTTTGTTGTTCCTACCATTGGTTCCTTTATTTCTGTCATTTGCGATTGAATTAAGTTTTAATTAGTTAACTCTTCTTCTTATTGTTTCTGGGTGAGGTCTTTGGTTGACGAGCCCCCCCCCCCACCAAAAAAAAATTAATCAGATTCTTTCACGTTTGAAATCAGGAGGCTGAAATAATTTGGATATCGGCTTTAGTTAGCATTATCTGCCTGATACATAATGGTACATTTCAAAAAAAAAGAGGGTGCGATTTCCAACTAAATAATTCCCTCTCCGTGTAAACGATGTGGCTATTTGTTTTTCTTCTTTTTTGTATCAATGACATTAAAAATAAGTTAACTGTGTAAATACACTACTATCACCGTTTACTACGATCATTTAGAGAGCATTTTAAAAACCGTCAATAGTTTAGCGGTCATTTCTACATTCAATAATTATACATTTACGAAGATATTTATTTAAATTAAAAATCCACAGCTGTTCTCACTAGTAATGAAAACACATTGATCAATTTCAGTTTGTTTATTTTAAAAAAAATAAATCTATATTGATCTATAACGAATCATCTTGTTCCACTTGCGTAAAATTTCTAAAAGAATTACCGGTTTTTGCCATTTTTCTACCTAATTTACATTTTTTTTTTTTTTTTTTTGACGATTTTTCAGACTCCACCATCGGCGACTATCGATGTCTCAAGTTATGTAGAATTTCTTTTTTTTTGTTTTTTTGTGTAGTCGATTTTTATAATTTGTTATTCTGTATTGGAAATAATAAAACTGGAGTATACGTTAAACTTTAATACAAAGAAAAAAAAAAAAAAAGGTACAATCACAAACTAAAAAACATACTACAAATTACAAAAATTCCGATTGGTTTCGGATATTTCGATCTATAATCATGGTTTTAAATCAATTTATTCGGAACTATTCAGAATTTTTATAATTTATGCGTATATTTTTGTGTTTTGTGGTTTTATTTGTAATTAAAGTTTAGTCATTTTGTCGGATGACTGCCGTACTTTTTTCTCTTTCATTCGATTAAAACTAGACAGGAATTAAATGATAGGATACAACTACGAATGACTTAATTAGATAGTTATTGAATCATTCGGAATTATTAGTTTCCAAAAAGAAAAGTTCGTTCTCGCAATAGTTAAAAGAAAAATAGTAAGGAGAAAGAAAAATGTTTTGTAACGTAAGTTAACGTCGACAACAAAGATTATAATAGAGAAAATATTAAAATTCGAAAAATTGCCACAACAGACTGATCATATCGCAACGTAGACTAAGAGCGTACAATACTAAAGCTCGAACGAAGAATTACATACATTGCCTGTTCATATCGAGTGAATCACTTTAATGGGGAACAGAGTTTAGTGAAACATTACTCGATGTTCGCTGAATGATACCCTCGTCGGTTTAACTTGCTAATGTGTTGTTAAACTTTGGTCTATTTTCAAACGTTCTATTCATAGTATAGATATCAACTGGTGAACAACTGACGTAGCTATTGTGCGGCCTGTTCTTCAAACATACACGCTTCAGCAATTAATTTCTTCTCCAAAGAATTACACTGTCGCGCGTCTTATCGCGAAAGCGCATCTTTTTCAATTTCCACTTCTGCAGGTTTTAACTTCATCTACACATAACTGCTTTTTTTCCTTTCTTCTTTTAATTTAAAAAAAAAAAGTCAGCCCGAACATTCGAGCTTAGCGTTTCATGTTCATTTAATAAACAATTTTAACGTTTGACATTTGGAAACAGCCCGATATGCATTTACAAAAGAAATTTCTTATAACGATAATACAGAAGGAACAAAAACCGACTTTTTTCCTCGTTAAGGTTGCGAGAAAAATAAGAAATAACTAAATATGTAATACATTTATCATAAATACTTTTTCGACACGACTTTGTACTAAAGAAATATATTTACGATGAATAACGATCATTGTGATGAAAGCTTTGAACATTTAATATGTAATATATATGAAAGTTTAAGTTGTTAATTTTCATTTTTTTCAGCGTGATGCACTAAGAAAATTTTCGGGTATGAATAAATACCGCGTAAACAAACAGCTGGACTTTGATTTAATATTTATTGTAATTTTATTTCTGACCTTACTGAAGTTTATTTATTTCTTGTTCGATTACCGGTTCACTAACTACATCTTTAGTTTATAGGATTTTATAATTCATTGGTGTAATTTCTAGTTGTGTAAATTTACTTACCGAAAGCTATAGTTGTATTAATTCACTTTTTGGGAGGTCAATAATTCATTAATTATAATCTAACGAACAAAAATTAAAGAGCGGATAAATATTATTCAACTATTGTATCGCTCCAAATGACGATATCTATCTAAACAGGGGGAAATCCCTGAATGAGGGATGATTTTTACCCGTTTTTAGTATTCCTTCAAAATTTTAAATACAAAATTAAAAAATTTAGATTTTCATGGACTTCTAACCTCGTATGCTTTCAATACAAAACTAGTGAAAAAATTGAAGCCAATTGAAAATTTAAACATTTACATTATAAAACTGCCTGTAGCTTAGGAAAAAAAAATCTGACGTGGGCAACACATGGGACTTCCTTGTACGACTACTAAACATAAAAAACGAGTAAGTCATCGTCCAGTGATAAAGTTTATGTGTGTTGCGTTCAGCTGGTTTTCGATTGATCAGTGAGATTTCTTCTTTTTTTATCTACTTTCATTATTACAATTAGTTTATTATTATTATTTGTTCTTATCAGTTAACGTTTAGCTATCTATTGTCGTCAATTATACCGTAAATCTATTTCGATCGGACACATCGGTGTTACCATTTTAGCCGATGTTGTATCCTCGATTGTGATCGTACGTTCTAGTTAACATGACCGACCTAGCAGTGCTAGGTTGGCAGCTAGCTGAGATATGCAGAGTTGCATGTCAAATACCAGAACAACTTACAGATAAATCTGTTAAAAAAATTAACATTGTTAAATATACGGAAACTATTGAGACTTTGGTTTGGAAAGACTATTGAATCAACTACAACTATTAAAAAAGTTGTCGATTCTAAATCTGCCGAGGTACGAGATGTCGTTAAGGAGGTAATTCATAATAGAAAATCAGGCATAGCTAATATTAGTTACAGAAATGTTTTATCGAATAAAAGTACGACTGTTAAACACAAATTAATCTTGAAATCGGATAATATTGATAACATCGATAAGCAACTTAAAGACAAAATTAATTTCACATTCTATAAGAAAATTAATAGTAATACTGCAATTATAAACACTGAAACTAAAGATCAACAAAGTAGGCTTGCAGCTGAAATCAACGAGCATATAACAAATTGCAAAGTAACTGAGGAAAAGCTTATGGATCCTACAATTCTCATATTTAGGACTAAAAATATAACAGAAGAAGATATTAGTAAGCATTTTCTGACTCCAAATGGCTTTAAGCCTATCAATATAACCAAAATTAACACTGAACGCGCTAGTAGGGCTTATGTTCAATTAACGCTGCAACAGTATACAACGATCACGTAAGGAGAAGAAGAAAGGGTACTTTGTGAATCACTCTTGTATGTTTATTAAATTAATCCAAGAAGGTGAAGTGCGTGTAACAAGTTTGGACATTCAACGAAATACTGCAGAACTGAAGAAACATACAAAAAGTTCGTCTCCATTTGTGTCAAAGCTTGTTCAAACTGTGTAGCAGCTAAAATTCTGATAAATTTTATTTTATTAAGAACATTTCCGATACTAATTTAGTTAATAAATGTGCGTCTGAGGTTGATTATGCTGCCAACAGCAGGAACTATCCCGCGTTTGCGGAAGCATGTGAGCTACTAAAGTCTAAGATAGATTTTAGACGCGCTTAGGTGTTCATTTTTAAACGTGGATAACTAATATTCTGGGCAGTTATTCCATCTTAAATCTATTAATGACGCTTAAATTGATGTGTCATGCATAGCCGAGCCGTATTTAACTAACAGTGCTATTCTCGTTAACGACAACTATGTCTCTCACGTCAATAACCGAATTACTATCATTATTAAGAGAAGTAATCAACTCTTTCAACCTTATCGCTATTAATATAGATGAAATTATATTAATTTCCTCCTATATTCACCTAACAAACCAAAAGATGTTCCAAATAATTCAATTGATATTGCAATTAAATCTTATCCTCACCTCCTGCTTGTTGTTGCTGTTGGGGACCTTAACACACGTTTACCAACAATGGAGTCCCGTATTGGATACTCTAAAGATTCTCTATTATTAATTGATCTAATTTATTCCAATAATCTCACCATTAAAAACAATAAAATTCCTATTTTTATGAACTACAACGGGAGTAGTATCATAGATTACCTGCTCGTCTCGACAAAATTGGCTTCGCGATCAACTTTTCATCTGCAACATTCTGACTTAACTTTCCATACAAATATAATTTTTTACCTCAATTTTAAATTTGCCATTATCCCTCCCAGGCTATATGCAAAGTTGAGTATTAATAATTTTGCTAAAAATTTAAATAATAATTATGTAAATACTTTCATTGCACTAAAATCGAAGCTAAACAATTAGACATTATAACAATATCAAGTACAAAGACTAAGGAAACACTCAAATATTAAAAAATTTCCAACACTGAGGTCACTTTATATACTGATGATGTGGCCCTATATTGTAGTTTCTATAGACCTATTACCATAAGTAACAGGCTTTAGAAAGCCTCAACACACGTTTTAAAGTACTTCACCAGACGACATTAATATTAATCCATCAAAGACCCAAGATATATTCTTCACCCGCAGGCGCCCCCAAATGCTCAGAAAACTAATCATTTCTGGAACTGACACTGCCTGCTATAATCATATCAAATATATTGGCCTGATATTAGATAACAAACTTACTTTCAGCAAACATATTGAGTACATCTCAGTTAAAACAAATAGAGCTATCTCACTAGCATATCCCTTACTCAATCGCAAATCCTATTTAAGCACAAATAACAAACTTGTCATCTACAAATCACTTATAAGCCCTATTATCATATACTCTTATCCAGCGTGGTCTTCTGTTAGTAGGGCGCATTATGACAAACTACAGCTAATCCAAAATCGATGTTTAAGATGAATTCTTGTAGCAAATAGATATACAAGAGTATCATTTGTGCATGACATTTTAGAGTTACCGCAAATCAAAGATTACGTTCTAAATGTAACCACTAAGTTCTGCGCTAGTGTGTAGGGCACGAGAATGTATTCGTCAGCTCTACTATGATTCCAGGTAACTACACACTATATATACCAAGTAAAAACATCGTAGACTTAAGCATAATGTATTCTGAATTGTATGACGTTAGTACTAGTTTTATTTTTAATATATTTTACTTGATAATCACTTTACTAATATGTACGTAATGTGGCACTAGCCACCAAGTCCTTCTCTCCTGCAATAGGGTTTTGTTTCTTTTTCTTACTAAGTTAAACGTCACATATCATGTCAAATTTATATTTATTAATTTAGTTATGTGGTAAGACTCGTATTGGTACACATATTAGTAATTATTTTACGAGTGTAACGTTATTATTTATGCAAATAAATCTTTCCTTTTTTCTTTCTTTTATTTTTGGTATAGTAAAAGAACATATTTAAATATTAAGAAAGAGTAGGCAACTGCGATCAAATACAGACCGCTTTGTAATTAAAAAGTCAAGGTTAAGTCTCTTTATATTGGATATTAATGTCGCTATTGAGGCTGAAGAAGATAGTGAAAAGAATAATATCGAATTCGTGTATAAAATCTGAAGCTTCATCAAGCAGTGGACATGTGTTAGAAAAATTGTTGCTAGTTTTATCCACTAAGTCATCTAAAATAAATGCAGAAAGTGATATTGATCCTCTGTAAGAAGAAAATTCACACATAATGAAATTGTTGCTATGCTAAATTCCGATGAATTCTTTAAATTTTCTGTAAACGGGAATAGGAATTTGAACTTTCAAAAATGCTTTGCCTATTTTGAGAAATTAACTGGAGATTTTTGTCAGTTTTGTGTTTTTTTCGTCACTGGAAGAATTGGTAAAGTAAGTTATTTATCAGCTAAATCCATAGTTAGTACACAATTTGTTCGCCGGAAAAACGCAAAGGAACAATTTCAGAACCATAGAACTTTGGATATCATAAAAAGATGTTAATTTCTCTCCAATGTTTTATAAACGTGTTCGAAAAAAAAAGTCAGTTTCTGTTAATATTCAACTTGACGGTATCAAATGGCGCAAACTAAAAAAAAACAACAAAAAAACAAGAAGTCGTAGTATGCATCGTGCAGTCTATAATTTTTTTGGAAAGATTTAAAATCACTTTTCGTGCTCATCGCGGTTCTGGCTCTATATTATTTAAAAAGCCCACTTCTGTGCTCTACCGTGTTTTAGGATTTCAGTGAGTAATGAGGATTTAAAAGCCCCTTCTTTCAGCCAGGGCTATTTTTTTTTTTTTTTTTTTTTTTAAATGGGTTCGTCAACATGAACATTGGCCCAAGAACAGTGGAACAGAGAGAAAAGAGAGACTCAGATCCTTACACGATCAGAGATAGCTGACAGAAAGGAATCAAGAGCTAGAATAACCGAAGGAGAAGGAAGGGAGAGAATGAATGAAGCACAGTTTGGAGCGGGAATACCGGTTTGTAGGAGGAAGGAATAAAGAGAAGCTTGTTCAGTTGAAAGCGACGAATAACTGAACATTATATGATCGGGATCAGAAATACATTGATCGCCGGGAGGGTGCAATGGACAATAAGGAGAAGGCACGAGAGAATAACGGAACAATGAGGAAGGGAGCAAACTATGTCCAAAACGCAAGCGGCAAATCGCAGAGAGATTAGAACGGTGCATAGAAGGAAAGTTAATAAACCATGGAAAACGTGGAAGGGAAGGTTGAATAGACAAGAAAAAGGAGTTCGGGTTGGAGAATGAGGAGCCGTAGGAGTCAGACCACAGTTTGGAATGAGCAGCGCAGACAGAAGGGTAATATTAGAAGCTGAGAAGGCAGGAAGAAACCTACCAGAAGAGGAAGATAATCAAGCGAATGGGGCTAGTAACAAAGGTCATGTACACAAGCTCGAAAATTCAAAACAAACTGATCGATATGTGTGGAAATATTACAAAAATAAAAAATTATAAAAAAGATAAATGACGCCAAATGCTTCAGTATCCTCACTGATGAAACTTGTGATATTTTTGGTATTTATCGGTGTTCCTTGAATGCTAAATACACAGTTAACTGATGTTGCTGTTATTTTAGAGGGAGATTTTTTAATGTCCCAATTGGAAAACGATTGCACATTACTCTTCTAAGCGACTGCACCGAATTTAATCTCAATTTAATGTAGTTGCGCAGGCAGGGATACGGTAGTGCTGTAGTTCCTAGCATCAGAAATTACTTTGGAAATATCAGAGAAATTATTAATTTTTTCGGAAACTCCTCTAAGCCTGAGTATTTTGAAAAGATTAATAACATGACTCACACAAAGGCAATGTTTAAAAAAATTATGTAAAATCCGGCGAGCAGAGAATGATTTGTTTCTGTTATTTTATTTTATGAACGCATAAATCAATTTAAAAAAAAATTAATATACAAAAAAAATTGGATTCCGAAAGTAGTCGAGAAAAAATTTTGCTTTTTAGCCCAGGTCATGAAAAATAACTTTGTAAATTTTCACTGCATTCGCGAATTATTTCCAGTAAGTAGTATATCCACTGTTTGTGTATTTACAAGGCAAAAATGTTAATTTATTTTCAGCACTGAAGATGATTGAAAATATTTAACTCTATTGAAAGATATGTGAAACATGGAAAATATTATTATGAAATTCCAAAATGTATTTCGCGAAGTTGAAAAACTTGCTTACGAAATTGAAAAAAAGATAAAAATTAAACACGAATAATGAAATATTAGGAGAATTGCGACAATTTTAATATTAATTCACCAGAAGAGTATTACGTTTGTTAGTTATTATTCCCTTTTTAGAGCCCTTTATCAAAATCATATTGAATAAAGATTTATTAAACATAAAGAGATGTTCTTTTAAAACTCGAAAAATATTACCAACAACAATTATTTTGGTATCGGAAGGCAATATTAAGGAAATAGTGAATCAACTGACCCACTCAACGGCCAAATGATATCAAAACAATTTCGAATATTATTTTTATTTTGGAGATTAAACTATGAAAAACTATGTGATTAAAATCAAATACATCGTCTAAAACTTTTATCGATAACCTACAACTCTGTAACACTGAAATATTTCCAAATGTATTTTAATTCTTGAAATTCAGCGCAAACTTATCTATTTCAGTTGCATCCCGGTGGAACATTTTTTTTTCCATGTTACAATGACAAAAATTTATTAGAGAAATAATACTGACGAGAACCGTTTAAATGGATTGGCATATTTAAGTGTCCACAGGGAGATAGCAGCATCTCCTTTAAAAATAAAGAATATTTTTGCAGAAAAAGAAAGAAATATTGCTTTGTATACTTAAAATTTTTTACTGACAAACGTTTGCTTTAATTATAGCTATGATAATAAAAGATATTAAATAATATCGCATTTTGTTTTGTTTTTTAATTATTCCAGAAATTGAAGCAAGTAAGCTCAAATTATTGTTTCCCCGATCAACTCTTTTTTACCGCTCGGATTATTTCGCAACAGTGTGAACGTAATTTTACCGCAATAAAATAGCGGTATTGCAGTCGAAGTTTTGCGGCAAAACTTCGTGACAGTGTGAAAGCAGTGTAACAGTATCACAATGCCTCGTATTTATTTTATTCATTCCGAATAAACGCTTAAAATGATATCACGAAAACGGACTAATTTCCTTTCAATTTAAACAACTGTGTAAAAATTTTTAAATCAACAACGAATTAAATACGCTACATGGACTTGTAAAGTATTAATATAATGAATCATTTGCGGTTTTTATATCGCTCTATGTCAGTTGACGAGTTCTGTTCGTATTCGCAGAAATGAATAACAGCGGTCTAACGCAACTGAATCTTCAAGGTTATCTTTCCCCCTTTATGAAACTGCGGTATTTTGTATGGGTGAGTCGTTATTCCGGCTGTTCGTTCTTTGTCTGCGACAATCATTCCTTATTTCAGTCTCGTTTGGTTTTAGATAACCGTTTTTTCGTGTAAACGGCTCTTTTAACAGTTCGCCGGTTTTTAATCGCTCTTTTTTATTAGGAAAAGAAAAACTTTTTTTTTGTTTTGGTTTATATTTAGTAAATTAACTGACATACAACTATTTTTAAGAGTTACACTTTAATTCTGTTTTTTTTTGTTTGATTTGTTCACATGTTTGGATTTATTTCTTTGTATATATTTCTTCGATACGCTATATTACGAAGAACCGCGTAAAATAATTAATAGTGGACTATGTTATGATTTAATAATTTTATATGAAAATATTTTAAGCATTTATTTACTTTCTGTTATTTACTTCTTTATTATGCTACCGAAAAAAAGAAGAAGTTCTCTTTGGAATCATTTCTCTGAAACTGATAGTAAAAAAGCGAAATGCAAATATTGTTCGCAGCAGATTAGTTCCAATGGGAGTATTAGCAACTTAGGTAGGCATTTGAAAAAAAAGCATCCCGCAATTTTTGCAGAGAGCATGGGTATGAAACGACGATACTCTTCAGAACAACGCGAAGTTACCGATCTCGAATGTTCTCCCTCGGGAAATGAGAATGAATTGGTCGTATCGCCCAGTGCATCATCATCAGGTAAGCTATTTATACATTTAAAGTATTTTAAAAAACTACGAATTCCTTATCGATGGTGGAAACTAAAAATGATAAGTCGCATTTGATTTTTTTATGAGTTATAAAATCCGAATTCACAGTTCAGTTAACTGATTCAGTTGGAACTGGTATACTAAATATTCTGGAGTTGTTACTCCATGTTCATTTGTGTTTAAAATAATCGATCAATTTTTTTCTTCGCCTTTTATTTATGATTTTGGGTGATTGCTCGGTGTTCTAGAAATCATTAAATGTGTACAATTTTCAGAACAACCTTATTGTGCAAGAATCAAATACGTTACAATGCAATTTTAATAAATTGAAACAAATTTATTATTATTTGTCGTGTAAAGTAACAAACATTTCGTTAAAATTTATTTCATTTACTGTTAGCGAAAAATTTTAATATTGATCGAAGTATATACGTTTATATAATAATCACAAACTATAAGAACTAGCTCTACTTTACAATTAATGGATTAGCTTTTAAAATGTGACATATAAAGATAAGTATTATTATCGATACGTTTAGAATTGAATAGTTCATTATTTGTTTGTTACAATTTTAACTTAAAGTTAGTAGGATAAAAAAATATAGTTGTCTAGATGTCTTTTGTGATAAAATATATTTTATGACGATTACGTTTAAATAATTTTAAGATGGTTTAATTGGGGTAAAATTTCGTTTAAAATTTAAATTAAATTTCTTGATTTGCAATAATAAAATTAGCATAGTTGTGTTTATAAACATAGTTGACTGTGTAAATTGAAGTATTCCTGCAGGTTACTGATGAACATATTTTTATAACGTAATTTAATGTGTTTCCTTTGTAATCGTATATATTGTAAAATTATAAAACCTGACTTAAAGCTAGTTGAAAATGTTAGTCTTGCGAGAATATTATCTTTAAATGTTTATATTAAAATGATGTTTGTTATGACGCGTTTATTTACTTGTTTTATTAAAATATACGTAAGCGAGTACATTAATTCTGACAGTTAAATGTTTTTCGTGATTTTGGTTCGTTCAATTTACTACCGTTTACAGTTTAAATTGTTTGTACTTCACATACATGTAAACAGAAATCTACGTGTAAATCATTAAATATAAAGAATTTGTTTCTTTACGGCGTGAACAATTATAAATAAGTAAACGATCAAAATTTAAATAATTACTTGTGCAAATCTGTAAAATTATTGTAAAAATGTGAAAGAATGTAAACAAAGAAAATTTTTAAACGTAACTTACTTTATAACAAAACTAAAGCGAAATACATAAAAAGATTACAAACTTATTAAATAATACTTATATATTAACAGATTAGAAACTTTATAAAACTAATGAAATTATAAAACATTTAAAACGGAGTACATTTAATTTCTTGCTCTTTAGTTGTTTAACATCCAACAATTTTAAAATGTTTTTAATTAACGAAATAATACAAAACTCAGAAGGTTAGGTGTGCACTGGAAATTAAAATGGAAGACATTAAATAAACATTTCAATAAGAACTAAGTACATAAATTAAAATATGTCGGAATAAACTACAAAAATAAACTTAATTTTTATATAAGTAATTAAAATTATAGTTTCTTTTAAGCTATAACAAATTTATGACTGTTTACAGTAAATTTGTGAATAATTCTTTATATTACAACGCCCATCTATGCTTATGTAGCTTTATAGTGAAATTTCTAAAGCTATCTGGAATTATAAGTAATGGAATATAAAAAGTTATTCTAAAATGCACTGTGGTTTTGTTTATAGGGATCAGTACATTTTATAACAATTGCAGGTATTGTAGATTAAAATTATATTTTCTTATTATTTGTGGGAAAGGATACTTGTAGTTAAGTAAAGTAAATGTACATAAATTTAAAGAAATAGATTCTCTGGATAGAGCTAAATTGATAAAAAAAGAAAAAGACAATAAGTTCAATTTGCAAGATTAAACATTAAAAGTTGTTTTGTTTAAAATTTAAAGAGGGCTACTTTATCACCATTTTTTGACTGCAATTGTGTTATAAAATGAAAACTTTAAGTTCAATAGAAATGAAATAGTTGTTTTTTTTCTCACAACTTTAACTTTTTTTTATTTTTGTTTTTTTTTTTTTTTTCAATAAACTTGAAATTACTTATTTTCCACAGATTAAAATAAAATTTAATGTTGAATAAAATTTTAATATCAAATTTATGGGATTAGTGTAATTGCATTAGATCGCTTTGTTTAAAATATTCTGTAAATTACAAAAGGAATAATTTTGTGGAAAGAGAAAATATAAAGTGAGTGGTCTTTTTGGTACTCCGAGTTACAGTGCAACTTTAGTTTGTAATTAGTAATGTTGTAGATAATTTTTTTAATGTAATTGCTACACCATAGTCTTCATCTAATAGTTACATGGTTATTATTACCAGCTATATTTGTAAATAATAATGTGCCAAAAATTAGAATAATAAAAATGCTTTAAATAACTGTATAGAGTGGCAAGTATAAGTTGTTTTGATTAAGTTTGAAAAAATAATTGTATATTGTTTTAATTTTAGAGAAACTGTAAAACTGAAAAAAAATAACCTACAACTGAACATAAATATTAATATTGCAAATTTAATTTAGCACTTTTTAATTACACTTTCAATAGAATAGGAAAAATGTTGTAATTTAAATTGTATAAACTATTGATTACTTAATATTTATTGTCTTTCTAGAGAATATGAAGGGATTTATAGTAATTTTGTATAAAAAAAGATATCAGTAAGATTTTTATTCTTAGTACAATTTATGTAATAGTTTAATTGAAAATGACTATGAAATTAGTAATTTCAAACTCATTGAAGAATGATTATGAAATGGATCTGATTTATTTTTGGTAGGGTTAGAGAGTAACTTCTAGGCAAGTATCAACTTTTCATATTATGTTATTGGAAAGAAAAATAATAGAGTTCCTTAATATTTGGTAAAATAAGATAAATACAAATTTGTGGTATGTTAACTCTATACTAGTTTCAATCTTATGTGACTCCTTAATCTAATTTAACCAATGAGATTTGGCAAATTTATTTAATAACAATATAGGAAAATAAAAATTGTTTCTGAGTTTAATTTTATTCTAAGGCTGTATTTACACTGCACGTGATGCAAAGCAATGACGCATGAAAAACACAAAAGTCCGGTGGAGTATACATGTTGAATGAGAGAGAGCGTCAAATAATATCCACAAATAAACTTAATAACACAATTCTAAAGTAAAATTAAAGCCTAATAAATTTTATATGTTTGTAAACTTTTTTAGTCTATACTGCTGTGGTTTTTGCTGGTGAAAGTAGACTAATTTCAAATTATTTACAGCTCACAGTTCAAAGTTTTATTTATTTATTTTCGATTGTATATTTAAAAACTAATCTTTCTATAAATGAAAAAAGATTTTGCAATTTTGTAGTATAATAAATTAATTTGACTGGTTTAAAAATTTGAAAGTTATTTTAATATTAATCAAATACCTAGAAATAATTAAAAATTAATGGCACTCAAATAGTATTTAAGAAATTCCTACTTGCTTTATTTTCATCAATCAGAGTGGACACCTAACTGAGAAAATAAACTTTGAATTTTGGATACAGCAAAATGCAGGGAATTTTATTTGGGGGAAAAAGTAAAAATAGTTGAAAAATATTTTTGAAGAAAGAAAATTATTTAAAGTGAAAAATAAAAATAGTCATTTATACTTTTTGAAGATATTTATACATGGAAGAAGTTACTGATTTTATATAAAAGAGTACTTGTAATTTTTTTTTTCCTGTTTATAGTTTGTCTTAATAAAACAAAAGTAGTGTTGTTAATTGAGCGCTGCTTGTATTTTTATGATCGAAATTTGTGGTGCGTTTTGATTTGGCAATATCTTTCCAAACGATTAGATTGCACACTTTTATTTAAAAGATTGGCGGCTAATGAATCAACATTTTCTTGAAGTCGTTTTTTACATTTTTTATCAAAAGATCTGACACTTTCCTTTACTACAAGCATTTGAAGGTTTTTATGTATTTACATGACCTTTGCCTGCAATCTTTTGAATAATTTTAATATTGGAATTATTGATTGTTCCCAAGATTTAAATCCATATTTTTAATATTGTGTTGTGTGCAGGGTCTGAAAGCCAGCCGAAAACCAAAAACTAAAAGCTGAAAGCCAATCATTTTTAGATGTCATGAGCTTAATCCAAAAGCCATATTTAAATTTCCATAAGCTAAAAGCTTAAAGCTTAAGCTATATTCAAAATTTAAACAGTCGAAAGATGAAAGCATAAGCTGTATTTTTAAAAAAGCTAAATTAAGCTTTTTTTTAAATTTCTTGATTTTGCATTTTTGACATAATTATTTGCATAAAAAATTGTTTTTAAAAACTTTTATTTTTGTGTGTAAAGAAAAAAGCTGAAATTTTAATAACAATGCTTAATAGTTTGATGCATAGTAATTAGTAAATGAGTTTAATTAACTTCTATTAGAATTCATTTTGTAAGCCAAAAGCCGAAAGCTTAAGCTGTATTTTTCAAGGACATAAGCCATATTAAGTTTAAGCTATATTATTATTCGGCTTTCAAGCCCTGGTTGTTTAAAACAGTCGTTTATTTGCCATTGATGCCATTGAATATTTGTTCAACATTTATTTTACAAAGTTTGGTATCAGTTTGATATTAAATTGTTTTCTTTTTGCGATTATATGATTGCCCTAAGTTAATTATTGATCTAAATGTAATCTTAGTTATTTTATCTTGAGTTTTTGGCAGCAATATTTGCATGTTGGTTTTCTTATTCAGTTGGAACTGATTTGACTTATTTATCTTGATCTTCCATATTTTGAACCAGTTCTCTATATAATATTCTAGATGATATCCCGAAGTTGTTCGGCTGCTACAATTAGATCATGATGAATCGACAAGATAGTTGTATGATTTGTGAACATGGTTGCTGTAATGATGCTACTGAAGGAATCAAAAGCATAAATCTGATGTGAGACTGGAACAAATACACAGTCCTGTGGTACACTTGTATATTTGTGAGTAAACATAATTTATATTGATGTGGAAATAGCTATCTATCAGGCATGATTTGAACTGTGTGTAATACTGGTGAGATAATTATTGTTTCAGTTTATAAAGTAAGCTTGTACGTCATACTTTATCAAATGTTTTTTTATATAAATACCACACTGCAGTACTTTTTTTCCTTAAGGGTTCTGTTTATAACATCAGTTACCCTATAAATCTGCTCTATGGTATCATGCTGATTTCTAAAGCCGAACTGCCAGTTTGGTGGAACTATTTTACATTTATCTGGAAATGTTTTTTTAGTCTGTTTTGAAAAAATTGTCAATAATATTATAGGTTTATATCATGATACATCTTACTGCGATTTTCTTAGCTTCTTAAAAATAAATAACCTTTAAATTGATCCAATTTGTAATGTAAAAAAACAAAAAAAAAAAAATAAATTATTAAATGGTATATGTAAATAATACTGATATTTTTTAAAGTTGTATATTAGAATCATTATTGCCAACTTAATAGGAAATATTAGTGAAGGAATTTAATTTTGAATTTTGGAATTGTACTTTATGTTGTAATTTCAACTTTAAAGTTTAAATCGAATTTGTATTATTTTTAATAAAATTAAAGTTTTATAATTACGTTTTCGACATTACAGCAGTAGCTGTTCGCTTCAACAACCGTTACTTTTTCCTTACAAATCTAGAAGACGGGACAAATTTAAGTGAAATTTATTGATTCAGACGTTTCAAGTACATAGTAGTTACCATTTTAATGTAACGGAAATAACTTTTGTATTGTGTATTTCAGTTTATTGGAAGACTTAGCTCTCTCAGTAAAACTTGGGTGAGGGGGTTTGAGTTTCTAAACTCCATGATGTGGGCGCTTATGATTACAAATGTAAACGTTAGATTACAAGTAAGTTTTATAATTTAGAACTACATGAACTTTATTGTTAATTTTTGTAATTAAACAATAAACATGTATAGCTTGAAAGTAAGTAATTCTTATGTTTCAGGTGGCGCCGATAGGCAGCGATCGTACAGAATTAGAGGTGATTATGGGAAAGATTTAAGCTCGCGAAAGATAAAGAGCGAACATGTGTCAATAAAACCAGAGTCTTCTAAATTTGAGGAAAAGATATCATCTGACACTTTGCTAGTCAGCGATGAGGAAGAGCAGTGGTCTAACTTTTCGTCTACGGCAGAATTTGTTGTCGTTGGTTCAGAAACGGCGAACGAGGATGATGAACCGATTGTTGAAATTTCGACGCATTCTCTGGCAGGGTCTGAAAATAAAAAGCTAAGGTCTGTTGCGTTATCGTCGAGGGTACAAAATGACTACCGGCCAGAAAGGCAAAGTTGGGAAACGTTCATCAGTCAGCAAGATACTTTAACCGATTTTTTTCTTAATATGGCTCGAACTGTCAAAACTTTTCCGATTGTCGATCAAATAAGGATTAAATCGCAATTATTCGAGTTAGTAAATACCGTGGAGATGAAGTTAGCGCGCGATTTAACCGCTGTTCAATAATAGGTTTTAATTTTCACTAAATATTTTTAATAAGTTTCTTCGACTGTTTATTTTATAAAGACAAAATAAAATTTTTATAAAAAATGTTTAAAGTTACATTAAAAAAAAAAGAAAAAAAATCAGAAACATAAAGAGGTAATTTCTAAACTAAAGTATTTCTTTCAAGGTCTACATTACTGCAGGCGATCCGACTAAAATTTGGCGTTTATTGTACGTTTAAGATATTGACATGAAAACTTTTTTGTACATTACAGTTGTCTCAGAACTTTTGCAAAAAACACTTCTCGTTCTGAGATCAACTGGATTTCGTTTAATATAAATTGCACAATATATAAGTTAGAATGTATGACCGATTTTAAATATCTACATGAGTGTTTTTTGAAATTAACAGTGTATATATATATATATATATATATATATATATATATATATATATATAATACAATAACTTAACATTAATATATTTCATTTTTCTCCTTCAGTATTTCTCTTACAAAGCTGCTGACCTTGAGATAGATTCTTTCTTCTTTGAAACGATTCATAAGATCTTCTTCTTTTATATTGTAGCTTCTTCTTGTATCCTTAAATTGTTGGCATAATTATCAAAAGGTCCTTTATATATTCTGTTTAATGACCAGTATTTATTTGTCCCAAGTTTTTGAAATTCTTTTATTAATTTTTAGAATTCCGTACACATATAATGTACGCAATCCTATTAAGATGTCTTAGAAATGACAAAAATATCAAATAAAAATCAATAACTCACGAACGGCTTGACTTATAAGCTTCAAATTTGGAACGTAAATTACAATTAAAATTCCCTTTAAAACAATCTATAACTTCAAGATGACCGATTATCCTGGGCGGAAAAAAACAAAAAAAACCGTCAAGAATATATAATATGGTATTTAAAACAACTTAAAAAATCATAACTCCTCACCAGATAAACCTTTAAAGGTGAAATTCAAAATATAAAATAAAATGCAGGAGTTCTTTCGTAAAATCAAAATTGAGTTGAAAACAGCAAAAAAAAAAGGAAGTTCGCATAAGTATTAGCCCCAGTAAAAAGGTTTGAGAAAACAAAACATATCTCAAACATATATATATATATATATATAATGGACCGTTTCATAAGAAAAATATAGCTAAGCTGACAGCTTTATATTCAGACCCTTGATGCTTTGAAAGCTCAAAAATTTTGAAAAAATATTTTTTCCCGAGGCATGTGATATGTTGTTGGAAAGCTCGCTAAATATCGGAAAGGAAACCATAATAACGAAACTTTCGAAGTTGATGAAAAGTTCAAAAAAGCGCGAAAAATGACGTGCCCCCCTAGCGTCGCGAGCATTATAGCTAAAAATTTTGAACACGGTTAAAAATATGCGCATCCCCGTATATTTGTCTAGTTTGAAACATCCTGGTTTCCAGCTTTAAAATTAGACCTTTGGGGCGTTGAAAGTTCGAAATGTTAGGAAAATTTTTTTTTCCGGGGTATGTTATATATCGCTGGAAAGATCGTTATTTCTCAAGAACGAAACTTCCACAGTTGCCGTAAAGATCAAAAAAGCGCGAGAACTGATATGTAGCCCGCTCTTTGTGACGCGAGTATTATAGCTAAAAATTTTAAACAAGGTTGAAAATATGCTCATCTACGTAGATTTCTCTGATTTGGAACACCTCTAGCTTTGCAGCTAACAATGCGAAAGGTGCAGTCGTATTTGATCTCATCATTAACTTACATTTGTGTTTATTGAACGATGGTTCCAAGACTAAATTTGGAAATCCTCTTCGTGTTAATAACCCTGTTAATTTCACCTAGTGTATTATCTTCAAAGGTCCTCGACTGTTTATGGAAGATTCTTTCCATCTCATTAGGTAGTGATCACTAACCCCATCAGGAAATATAAGCGACCCAAATGGCCTCCAATAGACACTAAGGTCAATCTAAAAATAATATATTGCGTTGGAAATTTACGGAGCTGGATTAAATTCCGCGAGTTAGTTGATGAAAAACTTGTTTCTTCTTAAAAAAGTTTATGTTTTTATTAAGTCCAAATAATAGGCGATTTTTTTTGTTTTTCTTAAAATCCGATCAATTCCGTTCGTAGCATTTTTAATATAAGGTAACGTAACCTTTGTAATGGACTCATTGTTTCGGTTTTATTTTTTTTCCCTTTCTTATACGAAATTTATTTACCAATTTTGTCACTTCATTTTCTTTATACCCATTTTTTTTTTTTTTTTTTTTTTCGTTCTGATGATGAATAGAGTAGCATTATTCGGAATGTTAAGGGAAAGAAATTGTGACGTGTTTTATCGATGCTAGAAAATGAATGGATTTAAAATCTACGGTAGCCGAAGAACATAACGAACACAAGACAAAATAAAATTTCACGACATTAAAATATTAGCCAGAGTACGAGTAAATGTTCAATCAACGAAGTGATTAAAATCGAAAAATATGCATTAAAATTTAGTCGTTTCAGTAGAATTCATAAAAATTTCAATTTTCTTTTCTTTTGTCAAAAATTGAAAAGAAATAATTTCTTATTCTTCTGAATTTCGGTTCATTTAATTCAAGCAGTTATTATTTCGGAGACATTTTGGGGAGGTTTGAACCCTGAAAACTGCCCTCAGATACGGCCCTGTTGTCGAGTACCAGGGAACCATGTCACCGGGTTATTCATTTATATTTAGGATAACAAATAATCATGTTAGATATTTTCTTAGAACTTTGATGCATGCTTGTTCAATTTCATAAAGATGACAAATTTAAATAGTTATCGTTGTGTATTTTCTCGAGTAGCCGAACATTGTGATTATTTGCTGAATGTTTTCTCAACAAATATTTAGTTTTCTGATGCATGATTTTTAATTCTATACTTGTAAATAATATGAGAACGTACTTTGCGCGTACATGACTTTATCAACAGTTCAGTCAAAACTGACGGGGAAAATTGCTGTTAATTTTTGCGCTAGATTAAACAAACGTTTTAAAAGCTGCTTAACAGAGTAATTCCTTTTTAATTTGGTAAGACATTTCCGCGATTATATACGTACTGATTTATTGCGAAATCATCACTTTAGTATCTTAACTTATTACTCTTGTTGAATATTGTTTTTTTTTTGTTTTTGTTTTTTTTTGTTTTTTTATTTTTATTTGATTTTAGAAACGTCACTACGGTAATTTTATTTTTTAATTTTTTTCTGACAAATAACTGTACTAATGAACGTTAAAACGATTATTTTTGTTCTGCTGTTATAATGTTCGTCTAATTTCACTGTTCCTGTTAAAATGGTTTCAGCGATACAGCGGAATTTTCTCACGACCCGACTTTATCAAGAGCGTTTTTGGGTAAGTATGTTCCGTGAGAAATGGATAAATGCATTTGTACATCTACTGTGACACTGTTTTGCGTTTTTCCGGGCGATGATATTTTTCATTTATTTTACTCATCCATCACTGTCTGCTACGATTTACAATACTTGTTTTTTTCGTTACTTTTAGCGAGATGGTAATAGAGTATTGTTATCGAGTTTATTTTTTATCAAGATGGTTGCGATACTGGTCGGAGCGGTGCATGCTCCGGTTGACTGTGTCGCTTCGCTAAACGCTTCTTATTCCGACAAGAGTACATTGTAGACTTTGAATTACGTCCATCACCTCCGTTTGTTGCCTCGTCTTTTTAATTTCCGGTAAACTATGGTCTAATGCAATCTCATAAATGTCGCTAGAGCAGGAAAGGAATTTTTTCAAAGAATATCGGTAATAATCTAAAAAGATAATTATGAGGAACTTTATGAAAATTTATTTAATGAAAGTTTGATAGAATTCCAGGTTTTTCTTTTACATATGTTTATAAGACCTAGTCAGGTTCATATATACAAAACTCAATCCTTCGAACATCGCCATGGAAAGACCTGAAATTTCGGCTGCTTTCCTTGTTTACAGTGCAATAATACAAAAGAGAGGTCATTAGGGAAAGCAGCTGAGTGGCGATTTTATTACTCGTAGCCTAATGGTTAAGGGGCTTGGCTACCAATCAGAGGTTACGGGTTCGAGAATTGTTTCGTTCGCGATCCAAGTCTCTCCCAGGTTTACCCAGCCTGAAATAATTAGGCACCAGAGAAATCTGGGAAAATGAAGACGGTCGAGAGAAACGAACTGGTCTTTCTACTCTCATCAGTGGTCGGGGATACCATTTTTTATCGTTATTATTATTAGCACTAGGGGGCTTTGTTCCTTGCTCGCATCGCTTGCCAACTGCTACATACCAATTGCTTCGTCCCCCATAAACTATTTAAAATAAAATAAAATAAAAAAAAAACCTTTCATATCTATGGTGAATGGAAATAAATTTCAAATATAATCAGAAAAAAATTGAAATTGAAAATTTAAGAGCATCAAACATCAGAAATAATTTGTTAATAAATAAGAGCAATATAAATTCAACCAATTATTTCTGGCTATCAGTTTAGCAAATCACGCTATTTAAAACTAAAATTGTTACACGATAAATTCAAAACTTTTTATGTATTAAAAAGATTATTGTTATTAGCTAAAATTATTAAATTCTTACAATTTTTTTTGGTTTAAATTATTTGTGTAATGGCTTCTGCTTTCACCTTCTATCCAAAGCGTGATCTCCAAAGCGGAACCAGAATTCCTACAAATATCTATTATTTAACGAGAGTGTATTCTGTAAAACTACAGTCGAGTGAAGATTTTTCCTTTTTATATTTTAAAAAATAAATAAGTGAAATTCTTTCATTACATCTGTTGTGTTAAACGTTAGTAAATGAAATTCGTTAAATAAATATAACGTTTTACACCAAACATGCGGCCGATATATTATGTGCCTTCGTTAATTACAATAATTGTACTGACATAATAATACGTTATAATAATTTTCATTGTTTTGGAATAACTTCCAAAAGTCCATTGAATGTGGAAATAAAAATTTTAATTTTCTGTATTTAATAATTTTTTTTTACAATATTCATATAGAACACTCTGTTGTAGATGTTTCCATATAATTGCTTTATTAAGTATATAAGGTGTTTCGACGCTTCCATACTTTCCAATCCAATGTGCACCATACTCTGTATAAATTTCTTTGCTTCTTGTCAAATTTTATTCGCATCCATATCATTTGTATCGGGGAATTTCATTTCTCTTAAGTTTTCCTGTAATATACGTTCCCGTTCGGAGCTACTGACCTAGTAAGAAGTTTTTCTAACTTTCTGCTATGTAATTTTACTTTCATAGTTTTGATAAGTTTACGGTCTGATTCGCACTCTGACTCGGACTTTGCAACCACGTTGGTTGTGATGATCGCCATCTCATTTGGATTAATACATAGTCTATTCGGTTTTTATATGCTCCACTAGGTGCAGTCTAAGTTAACAATTGCCTTTCATGAGTTTTGTTACTTAACCCAAATTTACCATATAGAAATGGAAGTTGAGAAATTAGTGTGGTTGTGGACGTGCTAACCTTACAAACTATTGAATCGATTTTGTTTCAGTTTTCACCAGATAGATTAATTACTGTGGAAGGTTTTAGCGCGCAATTTATAAATTTCTGTTATGATTTTGCTCAAGGGTTTTCATCAATGAAGCGTGAGAAATAGAAAGCTAAGTCACGCGACGAAATAAAAAAAATGTGGATAGAATATTTATTACGGTAAATATTTAAAATAAAACGATCGCCGTGGTAAATATAAATTAAACGTAAAAATTCAAATGAAATGTTTACTACGATAAATATTTTTTATAAAATGATTACATTAGTAAATATAAACTAAACGTAAAAATTTGAATAAAATTATTACTGCGGTAAAAATAAATGTAAGCTAACGCTTTATTCATTTCTGGCGTAAGTAAAAAGTAGTAGGATTTTTTTTTTTCTAGGACACAGTTCCAATTTTCACGGTAAAACGGGTTTTCGTACAGTCGATGAACCGACGAAGAATATACTTCGACATTGGTCTCGTAATAATTTTGTACGTTTTTAGAAAGAAAATTTCGTCTCGAGTTCTGATACTTTGAACTCTAATTGAGTGTTTCTACTTACTATATTTTCATTTTTCTAAAGAGCCATTTACTGCGTGACCATCGGGCACACTTTACATTTCAAAATTTTCGGCTTTTCGGGTGCCTGACGAACATGCCCGCTTCAATAAGTGCTAGATGAAATTTAATTAGAATCGTATATAAGACATTGAGGGTAACTCTCACTTTTTTCCACGCAATAGCTGATATGTTCGGCTTACGCCTCATTAGGCGCACGGGTTTTATTACTTTTAGCTACCCTAATTGACTACTTCCCTTTATTTTTTAAGGTAGATGGACTGTCCGGATTACGGCGGGATTAGAATTGTGGATGTTAAACGATATATTGGATTGATAGGACCTTTATTAGTTAATTTAATAAATCAATCAGTAAAAAGAGGGAAAGTACCGGGCTTGTTCAAAGTAGGCAAGAAAGGGACCACACTGACTGCTCCAACTCAATTACTATTACCCGCGGTAATTCCAAAAATAGTGGAACACTATATTGCTGGCCATTTAAGAGGTTACCTAGAGAAAAATGAAATATTACACCTACAGCAATTTGGCTTCAAAAGAAAGAAATCAATAGCAGGGTTGCTGAAATTTTTTGTTAACGTTATTTAAATAAAAAAGAAAAAAAAAATGCAACGGTCGCGGATCATTCAGTGTTTGCCATAAATAGCGAATAAGTATAATTTTTTGGTAACCAAATGTTTATCAGTTATCTCAGAGAGAGAGAGAGAGAGAGAGAGGGAGAGAGACTACTCTTGTTGACTATGTACATCGTGTAAATCACCCTAGCTGTTTCAATTCTTTACAGCTTTCGTTTATCTATCTTTTATCTTTTGCTTCTTAGGAGTTTCATTTTGTCGAATCTATATTTTACATATCGTTCTATAATTTTCCATGTGATGAATTTCATCGATCATTCACGATTGTTTCTTGGATAACCGATTAATTCGTCTTACTTTTTTTTTTTTTTTTTATTTAGATTTTTACTGCCTACATAGGCTATAATCTACTTAGTCTAATTACAGTATTTTTAATTAACGGATCTTTTATATTTAATTTGTTTTCGCTGTCAATTGGTCATCATTGTGAATAATTGTGATCTCGATGAATTATAATACGTTTTATTTGTTTATATTTAATTACGTGGAGCGAGTACAATTTGTGAATGTGTTTTAACAATTTTTTCATCCATTTTATTGCTATCGTTGTTAATAATCCCCAAAAACAGATCGTGTTGTCATTTTACTCGCATCTTTGTTAATTTTATTTTTCATTATGTTTCCACTGATAATTTACAAAACTTCGATTTCCTGTCTATGTTAATATTTAAGCATGTAGTTTTTAAGGTCGCTGCGAGGGATTAAAAAAAAGAAAACGCCATTCGCAGTTAATTAGGGGATTATTTTTCGGGATTTGGGACTCGTGTACTTTCTGTTGAAAAGATCGAATTGATATTAATCAGTAACTCAACTGATATACGATAAAGCTGTTCCTTTTTAAGTACTTGGGAATAATAATAGACCATAAGTTTAAATTTGACAAACATGTATATTATATATCACATGTAGAGTTAACAACATCTGTTATATGCCATTAAAAATTCAACGCGTAATATATATATATATATATACATGTATAGAAGTTGTGGTAACTGTGCAGTAGCAGAGTCATATGACGCGGTGTTATTCGAGCAATTTTTAATTACTAGCGATTACATAGGTCTTGAAAAATATTTTTAAGAATTCAGTAATGAATAAAATTTTGACAACTCAAAAAAAAATCGCTTCTGTTTACTGGCTCTCTTTATAAATAATTGCATCGACGAGTATAGCGCCAATTGCATTAGAATATTCTATCGCTTGATCAGCGGGAGGGTTGTTTTATCAGCAAAATACGAAATATTCGAATTACCTCTCGTTATCCTCGTAAGGGAACGATAGAACAATTTAATAAGAAATACATAGAGTGTAAACTAACGCTACGAACATTTCGTGAATATTCAAAAACTTTAAAAAACACGATTAAGAGTAGGTAGAAAAAGATGAATTAAATAAATTTTTAAACCACAAACAATTTGAAAAAAAAAAAAAATAACGGTTAAAGGAAATATTTGCTCTTTATGGGCCGAGGAAGTTTAGTTTATAACACTTTTGTTTCTTTATTGCTTTATAGATATGCGTAGTTTTTCCTCGATAAAGATATTTGATTAATTGATCCCATTATAACGAATTGGGTGAGAAAGGTGGAGTAGCGGTAGATTAACTTCTAAATTATTATACGATATCGACGTAAATTTAAGGAAGTCGTCAAGGATAAATTTTTATGCCAGTCAAGCGAATACGACATTTGTAACTTTTACAAGCACTGGCTACCATCTGTCATTTTCTATTTAACTTGCCGTTGACTTAGGACGAACGTACGAAATATCTTTTAATTGATTTCGGTAGTGGCGATTCAATTATTATTAATGATATAAACGATTTTAAAATTGAACGACGCGAGGAAGGGCCTAAATGCCTTTCTGAACAGTATACCAACGTTGGTGCGTAACATACTATATTGGTATAGAGAAAGCAGAAACGCTGTGAATAGAGCACGTTTTTGTTTTATTCGCCTCTATTTGTTATCGAAATAACAGGAGGGATGGGGGAATGGTAACGAAATGTAACCCATTATTAATAACGTAATTGGTTGTCGATGAAGAGCATTTTATTTACTTTCGAAGTGGACAAATCTTTCGATTTTGACAAACTATAATTTTAATCGTGACATTTATATCGTCGAGCAAGCCAAGGTAAATCGTGTCGAGCTACTACAAGCAGTATAATTACGAGTGCGCGTGTTTTATTACGGAAAGTTTGTTTTGAAACTTTTTAAGGATAAGTAGAGCTTAAAGACCGGCGCCAGATGTTAGGTTTTCGAATTTTACGCGGAAGGAAGCATGCATTTTCCGGTTAATTATTCTGCGACAGAGATGACGCGTACGAACTGGCAGAAGGAAATTATCCTAATCATCAAAATCCGATTCAGCATGCAGACTTGCTGCCTGCAATAATAATTAGTAAAGTTAAATTGAGTAAACATCGAAATCGCTCGCGCTCCTTGTAAATTACCGTTCGACTATACGTATGTTTCGGTCGGCTATGACGAGGACGACATCGAGGTAAATGAAAGTCGAGCTTGTAAAGACCATTTCAAGTCTTACGTCACCGCGGGATTTCCCATTGCGATGTCTTGGCTCGCTGCGCTGTAGTAAATAATTAATACCCTTTGTCGTTGGCTGTAGCAATAACGGACTTTTAATTACTTCTGGAGAAGAAACAACGGAACGGCAATGATACACTAATCCAGCAAAATTTCAGTGTACTGAAGCAGGAACTAGAAGGTGGTATGCTGTGCCGAAGCGGCGTGCTTTGTGTTGACGCGCGCCGACGAAAGGTCGAATCGCCGCCGAAATTAAAATTCTCCAGAATTAGTCCTAAGAGGAGAGAACGGTAGATTGTAAATTTTTAATTGCTTCGACATAACGAAATTCTCTGTGTAATTCCCGATTACCTGTTCTGCTCGTTTCGGACGATTAAATTTGCGGCGGAACAATCGAAAAAATTGCTTCGTTAAAATTTTAAAATTACTTAATATCAGCATTTCGGCAAACGATAAAAATAATGGATTTTTTATCGTTACCGCTGTTTCGATGTTTTTAGGCCTTTTTTCTTTCCAGTACAAATATAATTTTTGTAACTGTAAAGTATTTTTTACACGTTAATTTCTTTTTAATTTCCCCCGCGAAAAAGACGCCCGTTTTACAAATTCTTCGGCTAGCATTTCAGGAAGTATGAAAAAAAAAAGAAGTTATATCGATTTAGAAAAAGTTATAGTTTTTCGTAATGTTATCGCCGGAGTCCCCGGTGTGAATTGGAAAAGTTGCGCCCGTACTTCTCATTTTCGTCAATATCTTCACTGTCAGTTTCGAAGAATGAAATTATCATTAAAGGAGAGAAATGGTAAGATCAAATAATACCCAGAAGAATTTTAATTTTCTCTCACACCTTTTTAACTTTTATATATCATTGGTTTCCCATTTAGATAGATCATAGTTCGAAAATGCGTATTTTATTTATTTATTGTTTTAGTTTTAAATCCCGTTCCCTTTAATTGCGATGACCTTTGCTATATAGCTTCTTACATTGGCGCTTCCAGGATTTGTTCAAGGGGGAGGGAGGCTAAAAGAGTAACATATGGGAAAATGTAAAGGCAGAGATCGCGCATGTTTGGTATATCTATATACCTCTCTCTTTTTTTTTTATTTTTTGTAATATAAAATAATAATATTATTTTATATGTTATCATTTGGGCGCGCTAGCGGCTTTGACCCAACAACTACAGAAATTACATAAAGGGTTAAATAGAGAAACGATTAGAAATAGAGCTTAGGAAAGATTGAAGTACAGGAATTATAGCTAGAGATGGAAAGGAAAGGAAAAAGGAAGAATTATAAGGAGCAGGAAGACCCAGTGTTAAGATTTTAGAGTACAAAACAGTGCGCTCAGAATCAAGGGCAAGGCATTCAAAGAAGATGTGGTTTGCAATATATAGTGGAGTAGAGATGGAACTATGAAGGGGGACAATGGGCTAAAAAATCCGCTAACTCGTTGCCCTGGATGCCAGAATGGCTAGGAATCCACAAAAGGTCAATAGTAATAGAGCAGGGTGAGAGTAGATTGGATATGAGAAAACTCATTCTCTCATTTATACGTTTATTTTTGTGTAAAATTTATTATTTAAAAACATTTTATATTTTTATCAAATATTAATTTTTACTGTCAAAAATTTTTCCATTGTTAACGGTATTCGTTTATTCTTCCGGAGGGCCGTTGCAGCCCCGTGGCACCCCCTTGGCACGCGCCAATGGCTTCTTAGGAAAAAACAAAAAAAAAAAAAAAGAAAACAAAATTATGCTGCAGTTTTACTTTACTACTCTTACTGTTAGACCTTTTCTTTTGTTTTATTATTATTTTTTTTACCAGTAATTTAAAAAATCTGATTCTTCATTTAAAATTACCTTCTACGTTTAATGTAAATAAGGAAAATATTAGATTCTAGAACAAAAAATAAAACGAAAAAGATATTGAGCTGGCGTAAATATTAAAAGTAAGTAATGTAAAAAAAAAAAAAACTAAATAACTTAAAATTGACTAACTACTAGTTAATTAAAATTTGAATAACTGATCAGTAATTAATGATCGAATACTCGTTTCTATAAAAACGAAATTGATTTTATTTAATCTTCTGCATTATGCCGACTTAAACTTCGTTATTTTTTAATTGTTTATATAGTATATATATATATATATATAAAATAACGTATATTAATTATATAAATATATTTTTTGACTGTATATTTGAATTATCCTATTTGTTCTGTTTTATTTAACAAACGTGCTGAAATTATTTCAGTGGAATCGGTGGTGGATTCACGGAGGGTGGAAATAGGAGCATCCTCCTCCCGCGAAAAACCAAATCTTCTATGAAAAAATTTGTTACAGCAAGGAAACTTAATTTATACTATAAAAAATTTGTATAAATGTTATACCTATGGATTTAATAATTAATATTTAATACTGTTTTCTAATAGAAGTATCAATGTTACGTTTTTATTTGGTTTTAATGCAACTGACGTCGATCTACAGAGGCTAGATGGATACCGCGGGATAGCATTATTAATCAAAAGTGGTATTAACTGCGAATTACTTTCTACAGAGTGTAATAATAATAATACTAGATCAAATGCTATTTTGTTTACGTCAATTGTAAATAGTTTAAAGAGGTTTTCATCTCATACTATTCTCCTCTGGACAATGATATTAATAACTTATTTATACTTGATGAATTAGACAGTCTAGGCAACGTACCTTTTAGGTTAGCTGGTGATTTCAATGCGTTAAATACTCTATAGGTCTCTGTAATTAAGATGACTCCAAGGCGAAGGAATTCTAAAAATCATTAATAATTCTCAACTATGTTTATTGAATGATGGTTCTTCACCTGTTGGAATCGGTAGCTTCTCGTCCATACTAATAAACCAGTAGATTTAACATTAGTTTCATCCGATATTTATTTCGACCGTTCATGGATTGTTACTCCCCTGCTCTAGGAAGCGACCATCTTCTAATAAAGATTTAAATTTATAGCGGCACAAGTCATATATTCCGAACTCGTATAATACTAGAAGGATCTAGTAATAGAAAGTCTGGCAATTTAGGTTAAGTTTATCTGATGGAACGACATATTGATAGTGCTGAATCCGTAAACTCACCCTTAGAGAAATATAGATTTTTTTTGTTCACTGCCGCATTATTCTTCAGATAATCTGTACCTGATGTTCGCCCACATGATGGGAAAAATCCCCTTCTCATATGACTAATGAACGTATCTGCGAAGATGAACTACAGAAGAATTTCAGCTGAACAATGATTTCGGATTAAATGTATTTTTTGCTATTGCGATCTTGCTACCTACATCAGTGGTGAACCTGTTCTTATGGTTACCTGTGTTAAGTATTTAGAAATGCGTGGGGACATAAAATTTATCTAGTACTATTACGCTTAAATAAACCTTAAAAGTTCCTAATCCGCTTAAGGCTATCGGTAACAGTTCCTGGGCTTCGGAACTAGTAATTCTTTAATTTTTAGAACTCGAATTATTTCTTACCTCGACTATCTGCGGCTCGGCCTCCAAATCTAATTTGTCTAAATTTGACGTTATATAAAACCTTTGCCTGCGCATCATTATCGGCTATGTAAGCTCTGTTCCGATAGCACGTCTTCAGATCAAGAACAGTACAGCTCCGTTATTTATAAGAACGAACGTTTTTGCTGATCGATATTCGCTCAAATTCCACAGTTATCGATTCCCATCCTTATTAAAACAGTTCAAAGATATCAGCACCTACTGAAGATTTGTTTTTCGTAAGCTGCCATTATTAACAACATAGTTCCGCTCTCATCTCTAAGGTTCCGTCTCTATTTTCCTTTAATACGTTATTTACTAATATCTCTCTTCTCTTTATAGCGCCATACTTAATTCCTGAGCATCGGCGACTACCTATTCGTACATTTCAGCTATACGGACATAGGCATAGTATTCTAGGCAATTGTTATATGCAGTACGAATGTGTACACGCGCAAGACTTCATTCGGAACTGATTAGTAGTCGTTTGATTTATATCGGCATATATGCGAATGCAGTACCGTGTGCGTCTGCTGTGTACTGACCTAGCGCGCATATGATGTTGTATGTGGTGGTTTGCCATTGCCTTCCACGTGATTATTAGCGATTATTTATTTAATTCGTGTAATAAGTTCTGTCGTCGCTCGGGATCGAACCCGTGACCTCCATAACGGAAGTCAAGCGCTCTAACAACTAGGCTATCGCGACGACATATTTACTAGTATGGTAAATATAAATATTGATGTTATTTCAAAAAATTAAAGATACAAATCTATCGATGTTAGAATTGTGGTTCACTAATTTTACTAATAATAAGTAGTCGGGATACATCAAAGTATTTGCAGATGGCGCCAAGTTTACAGGTCTCAAAAACCTAACCGCTCCGCTTTTTTTGTATCAAAAGTATACAGTTTAAAAATTCAAGCTTCCTCGTGAGGTATTTATCGCTGAATTGTTGTCTATTGACAAAGCACTTGATTACATTTTAGATGTGCTTAACCCTGATAATGAATTCACAATTTTCTCCGATAACCCAGTTGCTTTGATTGCATTAGACCGCAGCTCTTTTAATTACAAATGTTACCCGTTTGTTTACGAGATCGAGACTAAGTATCTTTAAATTCTTAATAATAATGACTGTTTCGATTTTTGTTCGGTTCACAGTTATCGCAAGTTTGGGTTAAACGATGATATTGACGCCCATCCTAAAATCAAATAAGGCGCCTAAATTTTGTTGTTGGTAAGTGACGTAAGAAAAATGAATACGTTTTTCATGATTTTTTGTGTAACTCCGTACAGAAGTTCTTGATCGAATCAAATTTATTAGGTAATATCTTTGGTAATATGTATTGCAATCAGAGCCGTATCTGAGGGGGGTTTTCCGGGCCCCCCCGAAATGCCTGCGAAATCATAACTGCTTGAATTAAATGGACCGAAATTCAGAATAAATTTATTTCTTTTCAATTTCTGACAGAAGAAATGAAAATTAAAATTTTTATGAATTCTATGAAAACGACTATTTTTTATTTGTTTTTATCGTAGTGTTTAAATATTGCATATACAATAATTCACTACAAGGCTTTAGTGTACCCTTTAGAATTAAATATATTTTATGATAACACACACATGTATAATTATAAAAATATTTTCGTAACCCCCCCCCCCCCCTGAAATTTTGGTCTAGATACAGCCCTGGTTGCAATATATACGTAATTTTAACAAAAGGTCCTCCCGGATATTGCAATAAAGTGCAGTCAAGTTCAAAATAACTATAGAAAACACAGTAGGGGTTACAAGTAGTATGAACAATAGTAAGCTGAGACCACTCATGTAACGTGAAGACCAACGTGGTTCGGTGATGCACGTTTAAAATATTTGTTTTTGGGAACAGGCAGAAGAAACGAATAGCGTTGAATTCGTTAAAAATGCACCCTTTAGAAATTACTCCGTAAAGATAAAAGCACGAATTTCACTAAAAGAAGTGAGATTACTATACTACAATGATCGTGAAGTAATTAAGAACGCCGTCTAGTCGCTGTCGATCTGCAGTCGCATAGTTGACGTGTAGGCACACTAGTGAGCGCTAGTTCGCGAGAATAAGATGTTAGAAGTATTACGGTTATTACGTAATCAAAGAAAACTAATTTTACAATCATAATTATGGTACGTAAGTGAGAACGGTAGATAATTTTAAACTCCTAAATCCGTAAGAGGGGGAAAAGGAGAATTGAAAAAGCACGAAAATTAAATTGTGAATTTAAAAAGTAATCGCGGACATCTTTGTCTTAAAGAAAGACCACCACATTTATATCGGAGCTCCTGCATAGCAAACTTAAATTAATAATACTTCTGAACATTAAAAACAATACTGAAATAGTTGTAACAGTTCTAGAAGGATCACTAAATGTAAAGAAAATCAATATTATACTTTTAAATCTAATAATTCGAAGTAGCCGTAAATAGAAAAGTAATTAATTTTTAGTTTATATTATGAAAGTTAAAGAAAAAAAAGGAAAGTCATAGGCTGAAGAGACATGAGTCAACGGGTAATGGAAGAATAGGAAAGAAGAAAATAGAAGAAAACAAAAAAAAGAATACAGTGAAGCTGATGTGTATTTTAAGTTTTGTAGCTAATCTCTATTAATTTATTCTATAATTAACAGGTGTAATTTTACTAAAAAGCTTATTTGTAAATTTTATGAAATGTAATTATTTAATTAGTTTAATATCATATAATACATCAGTTACGATTGTGTTCGAAAAAACCAAAATATATGAAAACTACTCATATTTTAAAAGCTTTTCTTAAAAAACGAAATATTAATTTTTTTTGGAATGGACGGCTAAATTACTTTTCCATCGAAATGACGTAGATCAGGAATTGATGATTGTTGGTGAATATAATTTTATTTTATTTATTTTTTTTTTAGGGACCTCACCCAGAAACAATAAGAAGAAGAGTTAACTAATAAAAACTTGATTCGATCGGAAATGGCAGAAATAAAGAACCAATGGCGGGAACAATAGACTGAGACGGAATGGACAGGATATAGGAAGCACAGTAGGGAGCAGGAAGCCTTGACTTTAAAAGGAGTGAATAAAGGGAAGAGCGTTCCGCAGAAAGAGCAGAACAATTAAAACCAAATGTGATTAGCATCACAGATAAATACTTCCATCAGGATGTAGAGGACAATAAGGAGAGGAAAAGAAAGAAAGACGATAGCGGGAAGCGGGCAATCGAGTGTGATTGAAGCGTAGGCGAATAATAGTGACAATAACAGAACGTGGAAAAGAAGGAAATTCTGAGACCAAGAATTAGTTGAAAGGTTAGGTTGAATTGAGAGGTAAAAGGAATTATCATTGTTAAAAGAAGAAGGGTACATATTCGACCAAAATTTACGGTGAAATTTCTTACTTAAGGACAATAGATTAGAACTAGATATCTTTTTAAAGTAAAAGCGGTAGTAGGCAGCAACCTGAGCCAAAGTATCCGCCATTTCGTTACCCTCGATGCCTTTATGACATCAAGAACGCACAGCAGATCAACGCGGATAGAGTGATGAAAGGAAAGATTGTGTATGAGAGATCGTATACGAAGAATGATGAAGTCTGCTGAGGAAGGGGGAAGAGGTAAACTGATAGCCTGAAGGGCACTCATGGAGTCAGATATTATCAGATGGTGGGAAAAGTTACGATTGAAGGAGAAATAAATACCTGTACATAGGATAGTCCTTAATTCATTTGTGAAAATAGAACAGAAAGGCGGAAGACGAAAGAATTCGGAAAAATTAAAAACCGGGATAATAAAGGAAGCCCCGATACCACTAGGCCCCCTAGAGCCATCAGTGAAGATGAGTACATGAGAAGGGAAGAGGGAATTGATAATGCTGTGAAATTTCTGTTTAATAATCGCCTGAGGAATAGACCTGGAAGAATTAGAAAGAAAATATACTTTGGCAGACTGTGTGAGATCAAAATAATTAAAAGAAAAGTAAGGGAGATTATTACTGGAAATTATATGGGGCGAAAAATAACTAAGACGGCGAGATATAAGAGCTAAGATGGGAATTTTATTAGGAACAAAACGCCAATTTCTGGCAATGGAAATGTAGGAAGGGATAAGTTGAGAGGAAGTGCAAGGTACACGTTTAGAAAGAAAACGATAGCCCAAATAAGATCTTCGAATTGAAAGAGGAGATGTATCGGATTCATTAAGCATTGCTGAAATAGGAGAAGATTTAAGAGCACCGAGACATAGGTAATTCTAGTATGTTTTAAGTAGTGTAAATGAAATGAAATGAAAAAAAAAAAATTATGAATTAATATTTCCGGCGCGGGCAACTTGTTATTTTGTAATTACCTTTTTGTTCTAGAACAAACATATCGTTAAAAAATTTAAAGTACATATACATAGAAATTTTCTGTTTCATTCATTTTTGTAGCACAAATGTACTTTTTTTCTTTAACTAGTCTATGTTTGCTGGGCTAATTTGTGCATTTTATCTGATTTTTGTTTTATTTCTTAAGCTTACCAGCTGAAAAAGTATTAACATTTACACAGAGGAGATTGTAAAAGTGACCTATATTTTATTGTGTTACAAAATCGCAAAGATAAATAGAAACAAGAAAAGAAAAATTATGTAGGGTTCAAGGGGACCAAATTTTAAGGTAAGAGAATGAGTATTCAAAAAATATAATCAGGAATACATATGGGATTTGTAGACATAGAGCCGGTATTTAGATAAAGTGGATAATCAAAAGAAGAAATTAGGTGGATGAAAGAAAAGTGTGACTTAAATGGCAACGACTTAAGGCAATTAAATCAGAACGAGCTAGTTAAAGTAAATCAAATTGTTAGAGAATAAATAAGGGTTTCGTGTTAAAGTAAACAAACTTAATTTAATTTTAGACACGCAAAATTTTAGGTCTCTTCTTAAATAGCGTAGTAAACGCGAATAAATCTAATAAAGCTGAAAAACGGAATTTGCATCAAAATATGTTCGGACTATCAGTGAAATAAGTTTATAAACAGTTTACCTTTAACTTATATATTTTTTTTTTATTTTATTTTTTAAGATCGGTTTTTTCTAACATATTTTATTTAGAGTCTATTTCATTTCATTTCTTACAGAAGAATTTCTGGTTGCTTAAAACACTGCATTAATAACGAAAAAAGTAATGTACTCTATAAAAATGCATTTGTATATAGCATAATTTATGATCCGTAATCGTGTTTTGTATTTCGCTAAATATACAATATGAAATTTTTGAGTATCCAGACTATCTATTTAAGAAAACAACAAAAAGCAATATACGTATATATGTACATAAATTACATGATCAGAATTATACGTGTAATAAAAACAATTATAAATAAATATCGAAACGAGCCAAACATATCGGTAAAATTGTTAATTTTTATTAGTATTAGTTCTAGTAATTGTAAATGAACACACATAAAAACGGAAAGAATTTATATATAAATCCAATACATAATTATATAAAGTAATTTTTTAAAATAAAATACTCATAATTGTATATAACTTTACCTAGATAGCGCTTTAGTAAAATAATTCATAATATTGCATTTGAAGAAGTTTTATAATAAACACTTTTTTATTTAAATTTCTTACTACAATTAGGGGGTTGGTGCGTAAGATATAAATATAAATATGCATATATATACACACACATATATATAATGTATGTATGTATATTGTAATTTATTGGGTTAAAATTGGAAAAACAAAAGTTATAGAAGTCGTTTCGTAAATGGAAAATGCACTATTTAATTATTTACATAGTTACGTAGTTGTGTAAAATTGTGTTTTTCAAATGCGCTTCATACAGACACCGATTATTCGAATATGTTTCATGTAGGTCACTAAGTATTTTAATTTACCATAAAACACGTTAAAGTTCGAGAAATAATGTTCCTACAAATAAAATATCTCGGAATGAAATATTAAAAAAGTGAATTACGAGCTTTGAGGATATTTTAATGGTATTTAAATTTATTAGTTATTATTATTAATGTTATTATCGATATTATTATGATTAAAGAAATTCGCGAAATTTCTATTACTTTTTGATAATAGCCAAATATTTGATAACTAGTCGTATTTAATATTTTCATATAAAGTACTTTTTGTTTGTTAGAAATTATTTTGCTTTAGCGAAACTTTTAAAAGGAGCGTCTCATTAGTCGTCGTGTCTCTATATTATAAAGAAATTTCTAAATAAAAACAAGTGATTGGCGCAGAAGAACGGACGAAGGTTTTAATGATCGGAGCATTTTTTAATTGATTAAAATGTAAGCAGAAATATGCGATCTTTACTTTTGTTAAAGAACTCTTCCATCTGCGAAAATATTTTGTTGAAAGAATTATTTTCATTTAATATTTTTTAAAAGAATGATTTATAAAAATCTGTTACTAAGCAAGTTTTATTTTTTTAGTTTAGGGTTCCGCGATGTGGTGGTGATTGAAATAAAAAGAGGCAGAAACATAAAAAAATGAAGGTTTACCGAATGGAAATCGAAGGCTGAATGTGACTATAAAAAATATTTTAGGCGATATCGAAATGACGATAAACAAAATATTTTCTGAATATGATGTAACATATGTAACTTTCGTTAGAAAATGAGAATAAAAGAATGAAAGTTTACTATATTGTGTTAACGGTTCAAGCACATTTTATATATCAATAGTAACGTCTTATGTCCAGGGGTAATATAAAAAAAAAATAAACTTTACAAAAAATCGTTACGAATGTATAACTGAAATTGTAACAGAAACTGCTACGAAGACTATGTACTATCACTGTACGGGGAAAATAAGATGCTCTGCGCACAGCGACCTTTAGATTTGAACTGAATTTTATCGGAGTCTATTCGTACTATTTAAAAATATTTTACTCGCGATTGTAGAGAATTTCTTTTTGTATTAGGTTTGAAAAATGAAGCAAGTTCTAGTGGAATACGGTTCAAACAACAGAACTCGCTACTTTGACGTGATTAATGGCATTAATTTTTTTAGTGTATCGGTTTACTTATTTAGTCAACGAAAATACGATATTCAATTTGCAGCGTTGTCATGGAAATAAAGGGGACACTATGATCAGCTCGTCTCAGCTTATCGGCATTGCGCGTGCTAAAAAAAGAGAAAACGGTATTGGTTTCTTAAAATTCGCTTTGCAATTACTCAAGAGTAACATCAAGACTACAAACTGAAAAAATTAAAAATTAAAACTTATTTATTTAAAGTTGCCGAAAAGAATAGATGGATCAAATGTGATTTCCCGGGGGAGTAATGTAAACCATATTTTTCTCATGGTTGCCAATAATTGTCCTGATATAACCCGCGATGAAAACGAATTAGTCACAAATACATTTGCAGAATGTAATAATTTTCTTTTTTATGTTTTCAAAATAAATTTTCCGGTTCCCCCACAAGGCACGAACTGTTGGTTCCGAACATAATCAAATCGTTTATTTGTAAAATATTACATCGTCTTAAGTAAAAATTTCTATTGCAATATTCTAAATCGTTAACATATGAACCATAATCATGCTGTATAATTTATCATACGTGTTGTTTTAGCTAATAGTATAACCGTATTCGCTGGTCAGCAGTCTGTCTTTTAGGTTAATATATCTTATGGTAATCCAGGCAGTATTGTAAACGGAGACAAATTAGAAAGAAAAGACAAAAGGAAACAAAAAAGTAAAAACAATGAAGTTTACTATTACCACGTCTCTCTCTATTATTAATTCTATTAATCATTATTCCAAGCCATATATGTATATCAAGTAGATTATTGTTTTTTTTCACCTTTGAATTTGAATTAATTTTGTCAATACTTCTTTCTCCGCATTGTCTACTTTTAATCCCTCTAAATCACATGTAGCAAATTTCACCATAATTTCTAAGGGTCTGTGCGTCCTTTTTATGGTTGGTAATTTTCTGCCTTTAGTTTTAACCTTTAATAACTTATTGTAATAATTTTAGAAATTTTTGTGTCATTCCGTTATTCTTGTGTCACCAAGTGCTCGTGATACGTTTGTCTTATTCTCGTTGCGTGACACCGATTTTAATGTGGTAATTTTCCTTATTTCTGTTATTTTTATCGCTGTCTAAATTTCGATTTCGTATTTAATTCTGTATATTATTAGTGCTTCAAAATATAATCTCAGACTCTTGTACGTCGTACCTTGTCGCAGTGTAGTGCTGGAATAAGTTTGGCTTTCCCCGCAGTATTGGTAAACGTGATTCCTCCATGTTTGATACTTAATCTAATCGAGGTTTGTTTAAATTCACTAGCATTTTCTTTCCAATTACATATTTCTTTTCCGTCTGTGGACATCTCGTGTTACGTAAAACTATTTTATGAACGAATGAATCTAAATCTGTTGGGTGATTTTGTGTGCAGTATTTTTGTTTTTCTGACATTATTTGTCATGTGTCTATTTACCATATTTTTTTCCCCCTGTTTGGGTTTTTTTCTGTGCTTGTCAGCAACGGATGATTACCCATCAACACGTTTAAATAGTAGCAATTACGAGTCATAAGGAATGGGATCTGACAACACTATACCAAGGATGGAGAAACAATGACAATCAACGTCGATAAATGCCAAACATATGCATCCTGAAAAGAGAAGGAATGATATTGCCGAAGGTAGGAGTAAAAGGAGTTAGCTGTCCCATAACATGGCCACATCTGCAATTACAGAGCCCACAGTACCAACGGACAAAGGAATCAACCTACAAATAATTAAGGAAGAAGCACGGGACGTTTAAAAAGCAGTTAGAGCCATCAAGCACCAAAGCTATATAGAACGTCCATTTACCGTACGTTATTTATGTCTTTTCGTAACAACTTTTCATGATTTCTGCGACAGCGTTTAACAACCGGTATCATCTACATAAACGTGTAATTTGAAGTTCCCTTACGTATCTATATAACGAATAAGCGTATAATGAATAGTGTCGGTGCTAATATTGTCCCTTGTTCTGCTCCGTAATTCATTTATTTTTTACCGCATTCGTTTCCCCGTTCTTTACTAAAAATTCTCTTTTCCTTACATAACTATTAAACCATTTTAAGCACCTTTACTTTACACCCACTTTGCACATATTCTCAGTTAGTATTCCCTGACCCACTAGGTCGAAAGCTGCGGTGAAGACTAAAAAATTAACAATAATTATATTTACTCGTTGCTAGTCCTCTTTCGCGGTAGCCTAGTAGTTCCGGTGCTTGACTACCAAACCAAAGGTTTCGTAGGTTATCGAGTCTTGTCTCAAAGTCTCTCTCAGGTTTATAGCTAATAATCTGAAATCGAATATTGTGGTATACTAGAGAAATCTGGGAAAGCGTAAAGGCGGCCGAGAGAAATAAACACTGGCCCGAATATTCTCTTCAGATTCATTAGGCTTAAGGTACGTTGTGAAAAGCTTAATCTCGCAATCCCCAACGCCCTGTTAAGGGTATGGGATTTAATTTATTTAGTCCTCTTTGTTAATATCGTCCTAAGAAATATTATCATCAATTTTTCCTTAAATTGAATTCCTCTAAATGATTTTTCAAATATTTATTTACATACCGTTCAATTTTGTTATGATCGATATTAATGTAATTGGTCAGTAATTCTCTCTTTTTTTTTTTTTTTTTTGGGCCTGTCAACCGGGGACCTATACCCAGAAACAATTAGAATAGGAAGGAATCAATTATATCTTGATGCGATCAGATATTGTTAGGAAAAAGGAACAAATAATAGGAACAATCTGTGGAGAGGAAAAAGATAGAAGATAAAAGGCGAAATGTGGAGTAGGAAGACCGTGTGTATCAATAAAATGGAATAGAAAGCAAAACACTCAGCAGAAAGAGTTGAATACTTAATAAACATATGATCAGCATCGCACACATGCTCTTTTCGTTTGAGTGGAGAGGACGATAGGGAAAGAGGCAACTAACGAAAAATGAAAACGGGAAAAAGATAATAAAGTATGGCTTAAGAGCGCAGACGAATAACGGAGACAACAACAGAACGACGAAGTGAAGGAAACAAAGAGAACCAAGAATTGGCAGGAAGACTAGGTTGGACATACAGATAAAAATTGTTAGAGAAAGAGGAAACATTTACATCCGATATCAAAGTCTGAGATTAAAACCTTTGTATAGCGGAAGGAGATTGGACGATGCAACTTTTTTAAAGAAGAAGTGAGAAGAGGCAGCAACCCAAGCCAAGGAGTCCGCCGCTTCATTACCGTAGATGTCCGAATGGCTAGGAACCCTTAGTAAATATCAATATAAATGGAATGAAGGGAAGAAAGAACGTGGATAAGTTAGCGTATGCGGAGAGTATGATAAAATCACAAGAATGATCAGGTAGGGGAGGATGAATTGAAGGGCGGACATGGAGTCAGATATGATCAAGAATTTAGAGGAAAGGTGATTGGAGGAAATGAGAATAATGGAACGTAGGATAGTCATTAATACGTTTATGAATGTAGAACAGAAAGGAGACAAGCGAAAAGAGTCTGAAAAGCCAAAATCTGGCAGGATAAAAGAGGCGCGGACACCATCCGAGGCCTATTCGAACGATCTGTAAACACGGTTGCATGCGAAGGAAATTGAGAATTGATAAAACTGTAGAATGACTGTCTCTGATTAGGGCCTGCGGAAGAAACTTAGAGAGCGTAGGAACAGTAAACATATTTAGAGGATGGCAGAGATCGGCGAAATTAAAAGTCAGTAATTCTCATACTGCTTTCTATCTCCACTTTTATAAATTGGCCTTGCTGTAAAAATGTTTAGCTCTTTCGGAAATATTCTTTCTTTCAAAAAGTGGTTAATTAATTTGGTTAATAGTGAGGTTAAAATTTTCGAGTGTATAATTGTACCCTTTATATTCCATCATAACTTTAGGCTTTATTCATGTTTTTCGATTATTTATTCTATTATATCATCCATAGCTACCAATTTCATAATTCATATCACTAGAAAGGAACGCGTTATGCTAAAAGCACTAATTAATCATTAAAAAACAAAAACCATAAACTCTCATTAGCTCGATTTTCGTACATATCTTTACATTAATTTATATTAAGAAGCTGATAAAGAGTGGCTAATCTTTTCGGGACTTTTTTACTCGTTAAGAAGATCTCGCGTCATTTACAGTTGTTGCTATGAAACAATTACGAGTGTAAAAGAGGGTAATTTTAGAAAAACTATTTTCTATTCGAAATCTCAGACAGACATAGCGGATTTGTGTTTTGTTACAAAGTTAAAGAATGACTTGGAGGAATAAAACTTTTTTATTGCGATTGTTCTATTTTTTTTTTAACATTATATATTTTTAAGATAGTGTACAGTCAATAAAATGAGTGATGCAAAAATGCGACTCCAGCAATACGACCTACGGAGTATGTATCCTGTATATATACATATTACGGATTGTGACACCTTGTTTCTTAATTTTTCAGTTTAAATTTTTTATTAATATGTGTATCTGTAGAGAATTATGTAAGCCAGAAGAATAGGTAAAAAAATTTAAACAGTTAAAAATAATCTTGAAGGGCAGTGTGAAATCATGTACAATTTCAAATTGGTTTAATATAAACAAAATTGACTAAAACACATATCATGATTGTATCAATGCGCTAGTAATTACGTTTTTTTTTTCAATGGATTCCTAAGGCTTATAAATTTTTCTAAATAAAATATGATTAATTACAAAGTATACAAAAACTGGGAAAATACGAATTTATTAGTTCGTATTAAATTTTGTTCATTTCTGAATATATCTTCATCTTAGTTTCTTTTTTTTTGATGGAATTATGTAAATGTGTTTATCCCATCAAAAACATAAATGTAAAAATGGGAGGCAAGTTCAATATTAAGAATATGCGTGGTTGTCGACTTGGCCGACAAAAAAGAATTGAGATCTAAATGGGTGCCAAATTCTCTAAATAATCCTGAAATTTATTTATAAGAACATACAACGTTCCAAAATAAATTTAAAAAAAAACGTTTTCTTGTTTTTTTCACAGATAAAAATGTTCGCTATTTAAAAATATATAATATCTTAAATTTGAACAGTCGAATTATTTACGCAAAGCAGATAATTTAGGATAAATTGGAACGATTTCACTGGGCTAGTTTTTACCAGCAAACGAAATTTTTAGAAGAGTAAGATATGTTGACCTTACAATATAAGTAACTTGCGTATAACATAAAGAAGATAAGTTGATTAGCTAAATACAAGGTAACTTGTATGTGAAAACTAGCCAAGTAAAATCGTTAGAATTTATCCTAAATTATCTGCTTTGCGTAAATAATTCGACTGTTCAAATTTAAGATATTATATATTTTTAAATACCGAACATTTTTATCTATGAAAAAAACAAGAAAACCTTTTTTTTTTTTAATTTATTTTGGAACGTTGTATGTTCTTATAAATAAATTTCAGGAGATTATCTACAGAACTTGGCATCCATTTAGATCTCAATTCTTTTTTGTCGGCGAAGTCGACAACCACGCATATTCTTAATATTGAACTTGGCTCCCATTTTTACATTTATGTTTTTGATAGGATATCACATTACTTTTTGTAAAGAAATTATTATTATTATTCATTCAAATTCAAATTCAAATCGTCAAAATAGGCTTACAAAGTGAGCACTTTTCAAAAGTCAAGTTATCGAGTCCGTCTGTCCCCTAACTCTAAAACTACCACCACTTCAGGCCTGTACGGCTGAGGGGAAGAAGTGGCAAGAAACCCTTAGTGCAGTACACAGGGACAAATATGTCATGTTATTTTCATCTCTTCCTTTAACAAGTACGTCAAAATCAGTATACAATGTTCATTTCCTGGGCTCCATAGTATATGTTTATCATTAAGACAGTTATCTCCATTTTATAATAAGTTTTATCAAGCATGCTTCACAGCAATTTTAATAATTTTATTTTCCGGTAGGTCAAGTATCTCGATTGCAATTTTGTTATAAAAACGCATACAAAGCCTTAAAAATCGATTACTTGGAAAATATTTCAAATCGTAAAAATTCACTGTTTTCTGATTTTTCCCTTCGTTGTATACATACAATTACCTAGCGGGACGCCAAATTTCAACTTTCTAGGTCACCTGGAAGTGGGTTAGGTTTTTGATCTATATGTCAGTCAGTGATAAAAATGCCGATTTCTATAGACGTTAATAGCTCAATAACCGTTTGAGTTGTATTTATGAAATTCGGGGATCTAGTTAATCTAAGGGGTTTTAATAAATAAACCAAATTTCATGTGTTCATGTTAAATAGATTTTGAGTTATTAAGGGGGGTTAACTACAAATGGTTCGTGTAATGTAAAACACGGCTGCTGCGTCGTCGCCAGTTCCTTTTTCTTGGCTTGAACTTGGCTTGACACGCTGCCGCGTATCTAGATTACTTGTACTAGGTTCCGTCAAACTACGCTTGTTGGTAAGATCTTAATGAAACACACCACGATTTCTGTTCTTCATTTACAATATGCGCTATAACTGTTATGTAATGTTTGAAGAAAAAAATCTTTTTTTTCAATTTTTTTGGCGCGTCTACAGTGGAACTTACCCAACGCAAGGAAATGTACCTTATATAAAGAAAAGATTAGAAATTGAGGAGATAAAGAAGGCTAACAAAGGAACTATATTGAGAAAGGGGAATGCTAGAATGGAGTGGACACTATAAGGAGTAGGAAGGCCAAGGCGCAGAAGATTAGAATACAGCACGTTCGGAGGAAATAAAGGGGGCATTCGAACGAGACGAAGGAAAAAATCAAATTGTAGATTTTTGTCTAATATAACTATGTAAAGCATTTTATTATTCATTATACAGTAAGAAATTAACAACTTCTGTGATAATGCGGTAGTTCATTTATAAATTTTGATTTACATGAAAGTAGATGAGGAGGAGAGCGTGTTCATTTTTTCCCTTTTGAATAAAGTTTATTTTTCATATTCTGACTTCCGTACGACTGCATAAAATACAATATACATATATGTGTATTAATACATCGTACATTATTTCAAAACTTTTTCAATTTATTGGCTGTTGCGAGTTGTTGCGATAATTTTAATTTAGAACTTTAATTGAGGTATTATTAATGACCAACACGTGTGTTAGATAGTTTTTCTTTCGTGCTTCAGCTACCTGAGTAATTCATTTTGTTCAAGTAGTACATACGAATAGTTTTAGTATTATTAAGATATTCATGTCTAGATATATCTATTATAATAAGGCTTTTTTGTTGATAAGTAATTCGCATGAAAATATGTCAACATTTTTTTGTTTGTTTTTACATTTTTGTAAATAATTTAACGTGCTAGACAGTTGTAGCCCCTGCTAGGGAAGAAGTCTAATCTAAGTCTTACCTTAAAGTCGAAGTGTTAGTTTGAACGGTTGAGTGTTAACGCGTTTATTCGACAAGAAGCAGAGATTATTCAAGTGAGATTGTTTCATTATCTATTTAACCGTTATCAGTGATAAAATATTAATTCACTATGCCGAAAGCAAAATCATCAAAAGTAACCTGTAATTCGAACATAGACTTTAAAAGACAGCTGAGTGACAACAGCGCTACTGCAAACGAACCCATTACCAAAAAAATCGCTAAATCAATGATGTGCGAAGAGGAGAAAGTAGTTCTTAATGCAGCGGCACAGCAATGTTCCATCCAAGAAATCAAGAGCGAATTTATGGAAATAAAGAGGTGTATGGAATTCATTTCAGCAAAGTACACGATGAATTAGTACAAATGCAAGGATCATTGGTAAACGAAGTTAAGGCGTTAAGGGATCAGGTGCAAGTTCTAACGACGGAAATTAAGAACAAAGATAGCCAAATCGCCGAATTAAAAACGTCAGTTAATGAGCTGCAGCAATACGGTAGACGTGAAAACATCGAAATACACGGAGTCACAGAAACACCTGGAGAAATTACCGCAGAAGTAGTTATTAAAATAGCAGAGAAAATGAATATCGAAGTGAAAAAGGAAGATATAATAGCTAGCCACAGGGTTCCGAGCAGAAACTTGAAACTTCCTAAACCAATCATTGCGAAAAAGGGCAGAAGAATAGCGGACTTATTTTTTGACAAAAAAAGGACACACAAAAATTTTCGATAAAGAAATATCGGGCAACGACGAAAGCCCATTACAGATTTATGTTAATGAAAACTTAACTAAATATTATAAACATTTACTGTAGCAGACGAAGGAGAAGGGAAGAGTACTTAATTATAAGTTCATATGGACAAAACGAGGGAAGATATTTGCCAGGAAAAACGAGCAAGAACGCATTTTGCACATTAGAAATGAAGACGATTTGAACAAATTACTATAATAAGATTATTTCGAGATAAACGGAAAGTCTATATTAGTGGAATATGTATGAGATAAACGGATGCGTGTGTGGCAGTATGAATGTGGCGGTTAGGTGCAAGTACGCAGGCGGTAAAGCGGAGAGAAGCTGGAAAGTAGTGTTAGTACAGAGGACGAGATTGTATAGGTATCTGTTAAAAGTGTTATTAGTTGTAAGAATTGCGATAACGTCGGGCATGGTTCTTAAAAGAATTAACAGGGTTAAGAAGTGTGGGGAGGTATTTGAGACAGTTGTCGAAAGTAATGTCAGTATGTTTATAGCGTTAGACGGTGTTGAGAGGACGGGGCGTGTTTTTGTAATTGATAGTGTTGTGAATAGTCGGTTTTGCGGAATAGTAAGTGGACTGAGAGTGTTGGCTCGTGGTGTTAAGTTTACGGGCCGGTTTCACCGTCTGCGTAAACTAATATTAAAAGGGGTACAAATGTGCGTGAGTGATGCATGTGTGCGATTATCTATTTTATCTGTTATAGGTTGCAAATGGCATGTATGTAAACATGTGGCGGAATCTATGATTAGTTTAACATGTTGATTACATTTACGTTTAACGATTAATCGAAATTCGATCGATTCTATTATATACAAGCAGGATATTAATCTAAAATCAGCGCCGTTGCGAAATCGATTAGGTGTTAAACGAATTGAAAATTGTTTTCACATGCATCATGATTGTTTAGTTGCTGTTGAGCTTATCATGCAGAAATCCAATTCTGCTTCGGTGAGAAAATGCCCTACTTAATAAATTACCATAGTAAAAACAGCTGTAAGAACTATTCCCATATCAAAAATTGGACTGACAATATTACATCTGAATTAAATTATAATAAAAATCATGTAGTTAACGAAGACATATTTCATGTACTGCATTTAAATATAAGAAGTGTACGACGAAATTGGGATGAATTTTTAGCTTATATTATAAATACTCCCGTAAGTGTTATAATTCTGACTGAAATTAATATAGCTGAATACGAGTTAAAATTATATGAGGTAGAGGGGGTTCGAGAGATTTGCTATTCAAAAACCTTCGGGATATAATGGAGGAATATTGATGTTTGTTAATAATAAATTTCGAGATGCATAATTCAGGAAGCCGTAAATACTCCAAGTATGGGCATGCTGATGGTTGACATATTCACATACGAAAAAACGCCATTACGAGTAATTGCCATATATAGATCTCCGAGTAAAAATGTAGGTGAATTTATTAAAGACCTCGCAAAGTTATTGAAAAATGAAAAAGATAACGATAACGTTTTAATTTGCGGGGATTTTAACATAGACCTATTACATCAAAATGTACAGGCTGAAACTTTTTGAATATATTGTACGGGATAGGAGCAGTACAGTTAATCCAGGGAATAACGAGAGAGGAAGAACGAGTAGATAGATGCACCCAATCTTGTATTGATAACATATTTATGAAATATGCTGCCTGCAAAGTCACTTCTGGAATCATTAACGCGAAAATATCCGATCACTATTTAATAGGTGTTGCGTTTAGTACCTTGAAAAGCAAATGGCAGAAAAGTAACATAAATCGCAAACTCGTTTTCGATGAAAAGAAAATACGTAGTGAAATATACAAGTATAACTGGAACCAAATAAAGGGATTTAGCACGGCAGAAAACATATATGATTATATAAACGCTGCATTCAAAATCATTTACAAGAAATGTGAACTGGGTGTGAGTGAAGGTAGGAATGTAAACAAATATCATCCAAAAAAAGAATGGATGAATCAGAAGATACTTAATTTTATGAAAATTAGAGATCAATACTTCAAACTTAGTAAAGGGAATAGAACCAGTACTCGATATAAGGGACTCTATAAAAAATATCGAAATAATGTGAAAACAGAAATAAGGAAGGCAAAACAGGTGTTTTACTTAAGCCGAATTGATAGAGCAAATAATGCGAGTAAAAACATATGGAGAATAATTAATAATATTGTAAATAAAAGGAATAAAGTATCAATTGATGATTGCATTTGCAGGCATTTGGAACCGACTCATTATTAGTGGAGAAATTCAGTGAATATTTTGCAAAATCAGTAGAACAATATAAACATAAGTGTGATGTCCAGTTATTGAATTCAAATGATGAAAACAGGTTGATGTGTTCTTTTTTCATTCCTCCAGCTGATAATATACAAATCGAAGCAATAATAAATAGCCTAAAAAATTACAAAGCACCAGGTTGGGATGGCATTAGGACTATGGACATTAAGTGAAATTTAGAGAGATTCGTTCCTATACCAGCAAATATGATTAATTATTCTATAAAGAGAGGTACCATCCCTCAGGGGCTAAAAAAGGAATTATTAAACCAATTTACAAAAAAGGAGCACAAAATAAGCTGGAAAATTACCGCCCTATAACAATAATTTCGGTAATAGCGAAAATTTTAAAACATTACGTAAACAGTCATTTAAAGAGTTACCTAGAAACAAATAGTCTCCTTTACGAAAATCAACACGGATTTAGAGGAAAAAGATCCACCTTAACGCTATTAAGTAAATTGGGAAATGAAATAAATATGGGACTATCGATAGGGAATCAATTTATAATTACTTTCATTGACCTATCCAAGGCGTTTGACTTAGTAGATCATGATTTATTAATAAAGGATTTAGAAAATATTGGTATTACTAACAGACAGCTCCAATGGTTTACAAACTATATTAAAAATAGAAAGAATTGTGTAAAAATTGCAAAAAATGAAAGTAGGGATAGGATGTTACAATATGGTGTCGGACAAGGAACCATACTGGCTTCCATTCTTTTCTTGATATATACTGACTCGCTTCACAAATATATTAGAAATGCAAAGGTGTTTGTGTTTGCGGATGACATTGCGCTATTGATAGAACACAATACTATACAAATGGCGGAGAAGCTACTTCAGGAGGACGTTGATAATCTTAGTAAATGGGCGCATGACAGGAGGTTAGCGGTGAACATAAATAAATCAAAGATAATGCATATTCGAAACATATCCAAACATGCTACTCAAGAACCGTGGATTATCATCCACAGTAGCGAATGTGTCCATGATTTATATTTAGGGAACAACAGTCCAGTTTGCGCATGTAAACCATTAGAAAAGGTGCAGGATTTTAAATATTTAGGGGTTTTTATAGATAGTAATATTAATTGGAAAAAACATATACAAAATTTAAGTGTAAAAATCAGACAGACCATTCCAGCATTATATAAGATGAAACAAGTACTTCCATATGAAACACTAAAAATTTTTTTTAACGCAATGATAATGTCTAGAATATTATATGGTATTCAAATATGGGGAGAAGTGAAGAAATCACAACTTAACAAGATAGCGAAATTGCAGAAAAGATGTTTAAAATTACTGCTTCCTCATGGGGGGCATAATAATTCAACATCATCATGGTGGAAGGTAAACAATGTGATGTCGCCAAAAATGTATTATTATTATTATAGATTATTGGAGCTCAAAACCAACAATATCAGAATACCATCAAGACCTAAAATTAGAGTTACGAGAGATCGAAATACAAAATACTTTATTCAACCAAGGGGGACCAATTTAAGGATTGATAATACACAGCAGACAGTACTAATTAAATTACTACGGGAAATTCCAAGCAATATATTAAAGGAGAAAAGATTAGGTGCGTGGAAGGAAGACGTAAAAAAATGGCTGACAGATTGGTGTGCAGATTAAGAAACTATCGAGGTTTCTTCTATTTGTACTACCATATCGGTGATTCGTCTTTATTTCGTAAATTAGGTTTCTAAATTTCTCTTTGCTCAGCACAGGAACTACAACAGGGGCATGTAGATGATTTTCAATAATGTAGCGGAAAAGATCTTCTTTCTTTTACATTAGTGGGAATGATTATTTTGAGTGTGACTGGTTGGTGATGTATAGGTGCTAAGTGTGTAGTCATAAGAAGTTACTGTACTAAATTAATTAAATTACTATAGTGATAAGAAGTATTATTTTAGATGTATTGAAATGTTATTAGCAAATTGTAAATTTATGTCAAATAAACGATAATGAGGGTGACGGGAACTCACGAAACGGACAAAATTGCCTTGTGAGACCCACAACTTTCTTATTTAAAAAAAAAAAAAAAAAAAAAATCTATATATCTTACCATCATTGCACCCATTTGGAAATACAGCTTGGAACCTTATGGGAATACATGCAGAAGTAACCTAACACGTATCCAAAGGAAGCAGTCGATTATCCTGCGCACTATCACATTAGCGCCTAAATACGTCTCAAACGCAACTCTTCATAATGATTTAAAGATCCCGTTTATCCAAGAGGTTCACATCAGGCAATATAAAAAGTTCTTCGAAAAATTATGTAAAAATACCAACCCCTATATCAACAAAATGTATATTAGAACACTGCCGGGTAACCCTAGACGGAGGTTAAAACGGCGGAAATGGTGCCGTGACGCTCTTCCGATAACTTAAATTAGATATTCCCTGATAAAGCATAATGCATTTATTAAATGCGCAAATAATACCAGCAGGAGTCTATGGGCCATACTGAACCGTATGGCTGCCATGGTACTCGATCCAGTACAAATTTTCACCCTTTATGGTAATTCACAAGGTTACACGGGCCATGCTCTGCTGGACATCGTGTTAACTAGATATACTTAATATTATATATTGTAATAATCATGCTTGGTCAATAATATGCTATGATGATCACTAATAGATTTTACAGGGTTCTATGGGCCATACTTTACTGTATCGGTAGCCATGGTGATCTTGGCAGTCTGTAAAAAGAATTAATAACTCGAACCTAGTCCTTCACTGGAGGGTTGGGTTAATGCCTGGGAATTACGTTATATTTCTAGGGTGTAAGTAATCAGCGTATGGTCGAGGTCACGAGCACTGTTTGTGGGTTTACCGGTACAGTGGGGAAAAAAAAAAAATAATAATTTAACTGTTTTAAATGACACACACACACTTTGTGTGTACATTCCGTCATGTTTATTTAAACTGCATAATTAATGTGTGACTTTCATGTTGAACTGTGGTGGTCAGAATAGTTGAGCTGCTAGAACGATCGGATTATGAAATGTGTCCGTGTAGTATCAAGTTTTTTTTTTTTTTTTTTTTTTTTTTAGGAAAAAAAATAGTATCAAGTTGTTGGAGATTTAGCGGTGATCAGCAAAAATTGTTATAAAAAATGGAAAAAAAACCGAGACGTGAATGTGATCCAATTTTAATTAAATTAATAAGTACAATCCCTAATCATATATTAAAGGAAAAAAAAGATTGGTGTATGGAAAAAGGAAGTGGAAAAATGGCTGAAGGAATGATACAAAGATCGGAGAACAAGTTACATCCTGAATCTCTCTACCTTATAATGTTTCTTTCTTTATGTATTTTGTTTTGACTTTCTTTCATTTATTTCTCTGATATTAAATTCTCAAAGAAGTTCGTGTTTTTCGATTTTAAAATATTAAGCTGCCTGCATGTACCGGTGCACAGAAGCGTATTACGGGGTGTGTTATGTATTTGCATACGTATATACATATATATTTTACTAATGTTAAGATAGTTTGGAATTTTTGTATTTTTTTTTTGATAAACGTTAATAAGAGCGTCGGGCACTCACACAACGGGCAAATTTGCTCTATGAAACCTACAAAGTATTTAAAAAAAAAAAAATTGCGAATCTAAAAATTTTATTTAAAAAAAAAAAGATACGGCTGGCACTTGCTGTCATTAGTTTTTTTTTGATCGTTGTTCATAATAATTTTAATGATGAAAAAACATCCGCTAATAATACAAACGATAATATTTTATTATTAAATATTACAGATTAGTGTTCAGCGCGCCATGTTTCGCAGGAACAAGCTCCATATAATCCTTGGTTAATCAAAATCGTGCTTATGCCGTTTTTTATTGCGAAACATGTCGATATTAACATTTAATAATAAAATCGTTGCTTACTGGATGATGATGTGTTTTTGTGTTATTAACATTATTACTTATCAATTTTATTTTTAAATCTGTTTTTCTATTTTTCGAACCGAGAATGTGTACGTTTGACGAGTAAATGTCCGCTTTTTGGTAAATTATTAAAAATACGTGGAATCCTAATTCAATCGAATTTCCAACTATTGACTGAGAAGTTGAAGAAGGAGAAAATACTAGTGTGTATATCTATTAAAACGGTATAAAAGCGGAACTGTTCTTCAAAGTGTGTTTTAGTATCCGTTCTCATTTGGATGAATTGTCTTTACTGTTACACTTCGATTAATCTGCCGATTTAATGTACATACAGTGTTTAATGGGATTATTAATGTAATCCATGCAACTAATGCAATTTATGAGACTCATGCGGTTCACATTTAGGCCGTTCATGTCATCCATGCAAATCAGCGAGTTTCCCATACAGATGGGTAGAAAAATAATTCCGTATTCCGTAACTTTTTCATCGAAATTGCTTCGCAGTGGCTTTTCTAAAAAAATGTTTATTTCTTCGAAAACGGAAAACACTTTTTTCGTTGTGAGCTATATCGTAAACGAGGCTCCACTCATGGAAACTGGCTCGTGGCTTAAACGCTCCATTTTGGTGATGATGATGATGATGATGATAATGACGAACACGGCGATTCCGTTCAGCAATCTGCGGTTATCATATGTTTGAACAGATTAGTAAGGAGTTTTTCTGGACAGTCGACATTGCACACTACTGAAATAAGTTTTACCGCAAATATCGTTGTTGGTTTTTCATATTGTATTGTCGTGATATATGTTTCGCTTGGTCCCCGTGCGCATTTCGTCGCTGTGTGTGTGTGTGTGTGTTGATTTATCTGATCAGGCGCGCCGCGCAAAAGTTCAGAGCGGACGACTTTTGTTTTCTTAATTAGGAGCGCGTGCGGCGGTGCCGAGAGAGCGGCAACGACGAGGTTCGGTTATGGCATTATTTCGTGGGGATATCTGTTTGCAGGTAAGCCAAGTGGAAACTGTTGAATCTCGTTCCCAGTTTGGTTCTGTCGCCGGTTTCCTTTGAATATAAGCTTTTCCCTCTCTGCCTGTTTCTGTTGCTGCAGGGTGGGTTTCCGCAAAAAACTGTTTTTCTTCATATCGCGGGCTGTTCGACAAAGCGCTCTTCAACTGTGCACGCTCCCGCTGTTTGCGTTTGTAGGTGTGTGCGCACGTGTGTGGACTGGTCGGTAGCGAGGCGCAATCCGGCAAAACTTTTCCAACTCAGAGCGACGCTGTGTTGGAATTCTTTTGAGAGAGCGAACAGACGACAATTTAGACAGAGCCGAAAGAAGAGTGGTCTTAGAGTTTTAAGTGGCGAAAAATCCGAACGGTGCTGCACTAGTTCGGCTGGATTCGGATTTTGAATAGGATTGTTGTTGTTGCAGAGTGGAGAGATGTTGGCTCGACTTTTTAACTTTGGCCGGGTTATTTTATTTTTTTACAACCGGATTTTCATTAGGAAGTTATTCGTTCTCGGCATGACGAAAACTTTTTATTAGCCGTCCTCCTGACCGAAGCGGCGAAACTTGCGCGCTCCATTTCCGTTCCACTGACACACTGCACTGTTCGTGTACGTGAGTGGAAATTATTAAATAGGGAAATTTCCGCCGCTGGCTGTCTGTTAATGCGGCCATGTCTGTAACGCGCCATTTGATTATCGAACAATTTTAAAGTAGCTGTTTTTCCGAATTTTTCATTCCCGCGTCCGACTGAAGCCGTTCCACCGTTGCCGCCACTGGTGACAATTGAATTTTCCTCTCATTAAAACCCGTAGACGACCTGCTGCAAATTATCGTAACCTTTGTTTAATGGAATGGAAAACCGCGCTTTCTTAACACTTGCCGCATCAGCGCGGATGTTATCTTTTCCTTCGCTTTCGGTCGCTTCTTTTTCAGCTTCCACCTTTGTTACCGTATGCGTACTATTCACCGGCCCGCTATTTATCTCGTTATTCCGTAATTCCCGGAAACGCTGCTTTTTTTCGTTCACCTTCAATTTGTCCGTTTTCAATGGAAAATATTAAAAAGAAAGTGAAAATGGCGCAGTAGTGTACACTCGCTGCTACTACGAGAAGAAGATTAGTAAAAATCGCTAGACATTTTATTCCTATAAACTATACTATAAATAAACCCAAGTGCTACGTTGTCTGAAGAATAAAACTGAAATTAACTAAATAAATGCACGTAAATAAATGATTGTCCTCAAATGCTGCAGTTACTCTAACTGTTATAATTATGTTAAAAAACGAATTTCCATTCACAATTTGTACATATGTATAACATTAATCATTTGTAAATGAACATAAATTCACTAACAACTTTTAAAAACTTCATGAGCATTTAAAAAATTATATAAAACGCATTTCAATCTTCTCGTCCAATCGGGGTTTCGTCTAAACCCCGATTGGACGAGAAGATTGAAATGCGTTTTATATAATTTTTTAAATGCTCATGAAGTTTTTAAAAGTTGTTAGTGAATTTATGTTCATTTACAAATGATTAATGTTATACAAATGTGCAAATTGCGAATGAAAATTCGTTTTTTAATAACAGTTAGTAACTGAAATTTATTTATTTAGTTATTATTTAGCAGTTTACAGTAAGTAAAATTATTATAAAACTGAAGTTGTTGACGCAGTTAGAAGAAGGATTAGAATAATATTTTGGCCATATAACGAGAAACAACAAAGACCAGCTGCTTCAGATATTAATACAAAGCAAGATAAATGATAATTGCGGAAGTGGCCGATCCAGAACAGTGTGGATGGACAACAATCTAGAGAGTTGGTTCAAGTTAGATAAGGTCAAAAGAATATTCAGGAGGGTTCTGGATAAAGATCAAGTCAAGTAGATGATTGTTAACGTTCTTCGAGGACAAGGCATATAGAAGAAGAAGAAGAAACAGAAAATTTAATGATTTACCAGATACGTAAATTTTCTGTTTCAACTTTGTTTATAATAAATTTATGTTAATATTAAAAATTCGACAAATTCCAATTTTAATAGTAGTTTGAAGATATATATATACCTTTTAAGATACGAAATATAAATAGATTCGGAACGTGGAATGTTCGTGGACTTTTGGCTCCAGGCAAACTGAGGATTGTGGATAGCGAGCTTATGAGACACAACATTCCAATCTGCGGGCTTGCAGAAACTCATTATAACCAGACTGGTCATTTTGAAACAAAGGATTTTAATGTTTACGCTTCTAGTAACAGTAATTCACACAGAGAAGGAGTGGCTTTCTTGATAATGAAAAGGTACATTTATATTGTAAAAGGATATAAAGCAATCAGCAATCGTATAATTATGTTGAATCTAAAAATAGAACCCATTAACATGAATCTGATACAGGTATACGCTCCAACAACTGACGCGGATGATACAGAAATTCAGTCTTTCTATGATGCACTGGCAGATACGCTAAACTCGCTTCCACGTAGAGAAATTGCAGTTGTGATGGGAGACTTTAATGCCAAGATAGGCGATACAAGTGCTGACGACCACATTCGTGATTTTGTTGGTAAGTTTGCAATCGGAAAGCGTAATGCAAGAGGGGAAGATCTAATTCAGTTTGCAGTTGACTCTCAGATGACAATTATGAACACAATGTTCCAACATCATCCTCGTAGGAGAGTTACATGGGTATCACCTGGCGACAGATATAGGAATCAAATCGACTATATACTTGTGAACAAGAGATGGAAGTCATCGTGTAAAAATGTGAAAACGCTACCAGGTGCAGAATGTGGATCAGACCATAGATTGCTGATGATGGAATTCCGGTTAAGACTCCACGCGCCAGAAAAATGCAAATTGAATTCCAGAATGAAAATTACAAAACCAGAAACTTTCAAACTAGCCTTGAACAGAATAGCGCAACCCCAAATACAACCTGTCGGAATATCACCTGATCAACAATGGGCTGAGTTAAAACAGAAAATACAGCAAGCTTACTACACGTCACAACCGTGTAATTCAACCAAAACATGGAAGCATTGGTTCTCAGAGGATACGATAGCATCCATTGAAGAACAACGAAATTTGCCTCATGGGTGTGACCACTACGAAGAAAAGAGAAAACACTTAAGCCGGATAATTAATAAATTAAGTCGCAGAGATAAAAATAAACATCTATCATCTATTTGCGAAGAGGTTCAATCGCACGCTGAGAAAAATGAAACAGGTTTCCTCTTTAAGAAAATACGTCTAGTAGCAAGGGAATTTAAAATGAGAAAGCTGATATTGCGTGACGAAAACAATATGGTTAGGACTGGTTTCGAAGAAGTGGCTGAAGCATGGAGGAAGTACTGCGCCAAATTATACAGTGCCGTGGATGAAAATGAAATCGCTAACACTGCACTTCATAATTTTCCTGAACCGGAACCAGAAATTTTGCTGGAGGAGGTTGCGAACGCTATTGCATATCTGAAGATAAATAAGTCTCCTGGCCCAGACGGTATCCCCGCTGAAGTTTTCAAGGCTGCGGGAGAAAAAATTACAAAAACAATTTACCACATCTGTAACGCCGTTTGGTTTTCAGGTGAGTGGCCGGAGGAATGGTGTCAGACGACCTATATTACTCTGCACAAGAAAGGATCACCCGAATAAACTATCGGACTATCTCACTGATACCGCATATAAGCAAAGTGATGATCAAAATTATATACGATCGTTTGTATGCTTTGATGCACATTCAAATTCCGCCAGAGCAGGCTGGCTTTACAAAAGGAAGAGGTACAAGAGAACAGATCCTCAATCTTAGATTACTTGTTGAAAAAGCGCGCGAATATAATATTCCAGCTGTGCTCTGTTTCGTCGATTATAAGAAGGCTTTCGACTGTGTGCATTGGTCGAAAATGTGGCCGATATTAATGGATTTGGGCGCGCCAGCACATTTAGTGTGGCTGATTAAGCAGCTATACGAAAAAACTTCAGCAAAAGTCCGGATAAATAATGGGATTTACTCGAAAAAGTTTTACCCCGCGCGGGCTGTACCCTTTCACCGCTACTTTTTAACTTATATGGTGAATTCATAATGCGCAGAATACTGCAAATCGATACAGCAAATGGTACAGTCAACTGGGATGGAGGTATCTCGGTTGGTGGGATGTACATCTCTAATCTCCGATATGCGGATGACACTACGTTAGTAGCAAAAAACGCAGAGGAAATGTCATATATTCTGGATCGCCTGGTAAAAATCAGTGCAGAATATGGCCTCCAAGTTAACAAAGCCAAAACCAAAATAATGATCGTCGACCGTCTAGAGAATAACCGCCCAACAATACGTGAAATTGAGGGTATTGAAGTAGTAAGCCGCTTTACATATTTAGGCTCTATAGTGGAAAACAGCGGTGGATGTAAAAATGAGATACGCCACAGAGCACAGATTATACGAACCGCAATGAGCTGTTTAAAAAGAATTTGGGCTGACTCCGCTGTTAGTAAAGGTGTAAAGATTCGGTTAGTGAACTCCCTCGTCTTCTCAGTGTTCCTGTATAGTGCAGGCACCTGGTCATTGACCAGCGCAGACAAATATCGTATAGACGCACTCGAAATGTGGTGCTGGAGGCGTATGCTGCGTGTCCCATGGACAGCCAGGAGAACAAATGTCTCCATAATAAATGAGATTGGTAACCCGAAGAGGCTATCATCGTAGTGCTCTGCAGGATACTGCGGTATTTTGGTCATGTGATCAGAGCGAACAATTTGGAAACGGTGCTCGTCCAAGGAAAGGTCAATGGAAAGAGAAGTCAAGGTCGTGCGCCGACTAGATGGACGGACGCAGTGTGCACAGCTGCTGGTCGTACCTTTCAGGATTGTGTACACATCGCAAGGGATCGGAATTGTTGGCGCAGTCTGATCAACCGGGTGACAGATCATGGTCACGATACCCCTACATGGGGTGAAACGATTCGATAGATATATATATATACTACTACTAACGGACACTTCGGACACTTCTAAATAGGGGACAATTTTAAAATCCCCGGCATTTACCCATAAGACACAATATAAAAATATTTCCCAATAACGGACCTTCCCAATTACGGACGCGGACACTTTAATAAGTACGATTTTGGAAATTCGATTTCTGTTAAACGGACAAAGTTTGTCAAAAAAAGTTCAATTAGTGCCCCAGATCATTGTTTAATAGACGAGGGATTGCATGATCCATGTAGCGACATAAATGAATTAGCATCTCAATTCATGCAACAACAAAATCCATCCGATGATGCAGTAGACACTGTGATGACAATAATAATGTTTATGATGGCGAAGAAGACACAACTACCGAAGTTGACTGTGAAACTTTAAATACTGTTGACTGGTTAGTTGTTATTGGAAAACTAAAAAAATCGCATTTCATTCATAAAGATGATGCTGAAGGTTTAATAAAAATGATATCCGAACTGCAAGTGCATGTCGAATGGCGGATTTTAAATGAAAGAAACAAAGTAGTAAAATTACCGATTTTCTTTTTCATAGAAAACTGAAATATGTTCGATATGCTAGGATTTACAGTATGTGTTAAAAAAAAAAAAAAAAAAGAAAGTATTTTGAACATAAGTGATTATTTATACTCTTTTGCTTAACTTGTTTATCAACTAATCCTGGAATACAAACATAAGTAGATACTGTAGTATTACTGTACATACATACATATTTTCATATTATACGAACACTTTTTTTTTTATATTTTAGACGCACTTATGTCTTTAAATATGCACTGTATTTTTTTATATTACGTACTATCTTTTATATTCTTGTTAAATACGTTACAATACACAATAATGTAAATTTCAGTAATCTGTACATATATTATTATTTCCCATCAGCGGACACCTCTTAATACCGGATAATTTTTTTGGTCCCGTGACTATCTGTTATTCAGAAGTTTCACTGTATATTATATATATATATATATATACTATTGGTGTTTGAGTATTGACGGTCGGCGATGGAAATTCTTTCTACTCGCAAACTACGGTAGAAATCACGTTTGAAATCGGTCATTGCTGTTTATCATCATGCATCATTATAAACAATGCAACGAATCTTCTAAGTACATGTGTGGAAGACTTACAGGCTATGTAACACAAGCGCTATACTCAGTTTTATTGGTCGCGTTTGTACCGCTATACAATCAATTCTTACTGCAGCGACGGTAGGTAGCGATAAAAAGCCCTACGTCTACCTGAATAATATAAGTTTTAACACAATATAATCGTGTTCATATCGAACAATGCTCATCTCGTGACCAAAACGTGGCTGACTGCCGGGTTTTACAAATTTCCTTCAAATTTTCGCTGTCACGCTATTCTTATTCTTTCCCAATGGCAATTTATGCCCTCTAGTATACTCTGTAATTTTATGTAAAATAATTTTCCCAAGTAGGTTGATTGAAAAGTTCAAGACTATAGATTCCCATTAAGTCCTTTAATCAATTTTATGTAAAATAATTTTCCCAAGTAGGTTGATTGAAAAGTTCAAGACTATAGATTCCCATTAAGTCCTTTAATCAATTTTATGTAAAATAATTTACGGTCGCGTACCACCGTAGTGACGACAATCAATCCAATTATTTTGGTATCTTGTGGCAATTAATTATTATTCGGTAATGTTCATTTACGAATTTCACTAGGTTTATATTGAAATATTTTACTTACCATTCAATATTTGTAGACACGATCTAAAGGAAATAAATGAAAAATTTTCAAAAACGACTTTTATAACCAACAATTCTCACCGGATGTAAATCAGAACAGTTAATTACAAATATTATATATAACGAGGGAAACAAAAAGACGCTGACTGATCAGATTCCTTACAGTATTCTCATCCACCGGTATTACTCTTTTGTCTACAGCTGAAATCCGGCCTGCCCACTCTGTAGAGAATCGGGCAAATAATAGCACAAGTCAAGCATCGCAATCGTTGTTTATAACCGATAGAATTTTAACCGTCAAGAATTATATTAACTTTGCTGGAGACTGTATCAAAGATAAAGATGTCCTATACATGCTTGGCACTACGAAATTCCGTTTGATGGAACAGAAAATGAAATACAAGATCGCCCGTATCACTCATATATTAAACCGAGTAGAGGAAAATCCTTTAGAACCTCACACTGGCGCCGTCACGGACTAACCGAACCTGTACATCACTTTCATGGTTACAGATATAGCCCTTAGTCATGGTGCAAGCAATTGTAGAGGCTTTTACAAACATATGAAATTAAAAGATCTTTTTAATATTATTGTTTTTTTTTTTTTTTTGACTACATTACACCGATATATTATCATAAGCAAGTAGGAAAAAGGCAAAGAACAGAAAAAGTTGATCTAGCAGCTCCAATGAGGCGCTGGATTAGGATTAATAATCAGATTTGGCAGCAATAACCATACTAAAGAATGAAGTAAATGCTATTAAAAACAGTGAAGTTTAATTTACGGAGTGCAATGTAATTTAAGTGATAGGTACTGCATCACGACACCATTTTCTACGCTTAAGATATCTAGATGGATTTGCTGGAATGATTAGCGTATACATGCGACTGATGTTTGGGTTTGAACTAGGTTGCAACTTCTCGAAGAACCTTTTTTATTGTTCTGCGTAGGCATCAGTAAGAAATGATACCTGTAGATTTGAATGTAGTGTTAAGTTTGAAACATATTTCAGTGTGGATGTTACAATGCGAAGTGTTTTCGATTACTCTCTTTGAATCTTCGCTAAGTTAGATTTCGAAGCTGCTCCATATAGTTTCAATCCGTACCTACCCACAGGGGTCACCCTTTTTCGGGCGCAGACGAACTCAGACCTTTTTACAGACCACCTGTGGTGATTTTCAGGTATCATCCGTTAAACGTTATCATCTGAGTTAGTGAGAAACACGAGTTACCAAATACTGCTATCAGAAATTTCGTCCAAAAAATACCGTTCTTCGTTAACGATTTAGTTTTTCCGCGCGTATAGCACGTTATATATGCATATATAATCACAAAACACATATTTTACATGATTTTATTTGGTTATTATTCGCTTTTTTAAAATATTTTCTATTTTTTTTTTTTTTTTTGGAAATAACGACTTCAGCGTAAAATAATGATAAACAGACTTTCGCGATGTAAATGTAAGAGTTCTGTTAGCAAAAGTGATACGAAACGGACGAAAATTATTAATATTAATAATCGGTCAAATGCATTGTCGGTTTTCTTCATTTTTTTTTTTTTTGCTAACGTATAGTCAACCGTATTTCAAAAATTACAAACTATCAACTCTACGTCATTTAAAGTGTAACATGACTGGATTGAATTTGCTTCTGATACATATTCCTTATATTATCTTTCTTTTTTATTCGTATCCAGCGAGTTTATTTGAGGATACGTTTATTGAAGTTTTTTCTGTTATCTGGGATTTTAATTATATATACTTAATTCCTTGACGAATCAACCCTGGTTTCAAAAAAATATCGGAAAAAACAAACAAAGGCGCAAGAACTTTTAAACATAAACACATTTATGTTAATACTGGGCGAGAAATATATACGATATTTCAAATTAAAAATTAAATATCTTTGTTTTGAATTTAATATTATGTAAATGTAAATTATGGTAATCTTTAAATTAACCCACAGAATGTTCAATACATGAAACATCCTGCCCGGCTAACCTCTTTTTTTTTTTCTTTTAGTTCGTTTAGAAAAATTTTCAATCTTCAAAACACTGGACTAATATTATTTTCGTAAAAATTTTAATAAAGCCAATAAGAAAGAAGCTTTTCATGTTTTGTCTAATAATGAAGCGAGCGGCTCGTAAAAAAATTATAATAATTAGAAAAATCGACTCGGCAATACTTAATGCGTGTTTTGTAGGGAAAAAGAAAAAGTAAAGAAGTAAGTTGAGAAACAGAAGCGATTAAGTAATTTTCTGCTTTGAAATAGTGTTTAATAAAAAAAGGAAAAACCCGTCATTGGCTACAACCACTTTGTAATTTACACGTTTGTTAGTTACAAAACGCGTTTTAACCGAATTTTTTTCTTCTAAAATTTCGGTTTTTTACTAACTTATCACACTAAATTGCAACAATACTTTCTAAATATTGTCAGTTCAGCTGAAAATTATCCCCCCCTTTCCACAGGAATGATAATTTCTCAAACCATATATATATATATATATATACAAGGTACAACCAGTGTTCATACAGCTAGTCGAATTAGAAATTATGTTTTTCCTCTTTCACGTTTTCCCAACAAAATAAGAGTTTGCAATTATAATATAATAATAATAGCATTAATTACAAATATAGAAATAAACGATTTCGAAATCTTACATATAAGTAATAATAATAATACCTATAATACATGCAAACACTAAAGTTAACTAATTACATTATGTGCTACACCACGAAGATAATCTTCAAGCTGAAACTGATTATAATTTGTTGCAACTTTCAATAAGCGTTTGTCGCAATCGACATATTTCTTTTTTTTACTCGGTTACTTTTATCAATAAGACTATGTTTTCTTTATTTCGTTGATATTATATCACGTTCATAGACGAATGATAAAAACCATCATGTGTCAACATCCTTTGCGGCATTCTTTTTTTTTCGGAACAGAAAAGTAAAAATAACAATAATGGCAAGATTTACACGCATTCATTGCACATTTTGTTATGTTCTTCTGTTAGGAAAATTAACCATTTTCTTAGAAATTAAAAACCGAATAGCCAATCGTACGGGTTATGAACAATGCAGGTAAATAAATTTCACCTCTTATGAAGCTATTCAGGATTTGGTCAAATAAACAAACTAAAGCACTACATTTATTTACAGAAAACAGTTTCATTCGTTAATTCTCCGTACTACGGTCATCATTAAGAATAGCCTATTCGAAAAATATTCTAGTAATTCTTCTTCCGTCGAAATAATAACTGCTTTACAATAAACCTCTTTGATTTTATTGAAAGTGGTTTATCTGTGCTGCGTTCGTATATTTGCTGATTTTATCGGTGAGATCGTTCATTTTACCTCTATTGTATATAATTTCGTCTATTTTATTTTATCGATAAAGCGGATTCGTATTATTATTCTTATCAGTTTTTACTTTTATTATTATTAGTAGTATTAGCTTCATCGCTGATATCGCTAATCGTTAACTTTCCTCTCAGTTGTTGAATTCAATGCCAGACGCGTCCGACGGGGGAGGTAAGCCTCCCCCGACTAATTCCCGCTCTTCTACCAAAACTGCTTCCGATGTAACAAAATCATCGAATAAAATTAAATCATCTGTTAATCATTCTTCACCGTCTTCTTCTAAATCTGTTTCCACTGCTTCTCTTAATAATAACTCGCAGACAGTGTCCCCGACTGTTGAACAAACAGTCATGGACACTTCATCTGTACATAACATTCCGTCTAACCCTACTAATACCGATAATCAAATGAAGGCTACCTCCTCTTTAAACGTATTTCCAAACAACTACGAAGGCCAGATCGTTGTTCTTGTTGAGAGCCTGGAAGACAAGAATATTGCCTATCTCCACCCCATGTCTTTGGCTAGAATGTTTTGTAGAAAAATTAATGGTCTCTCCTCCATTTCTAGGTCAGGAAAAAACTTGGTAAAATTAATTTTCACGTCTGTTATCGAAGCCAACAATTTCATCCTTTCGGAAGAATTACACAAAGAATTAAAAATTCGATCATTCATCCCGCAATCTCTGCTATTTCGACTTGGTGTAGTCCGTGACGTTCCGTCCAATATTTCTGTTGACGAACTATTGTCCAGTTGTTCATCGGAGGTACCCATCTCTAGTATTCGTAGGTTGCAGAAAAGGTCCCTCGATAAAGATAATTCCTTTACTCCTATTCCCGTAATAGAAGTTAAGTTTCAGGGCTCCTTCCTTCCTTCCCACATCTGCTTCTATGATTCTTATCGTGTTAAGGTTGAGCCTTTGATCCGTAGACCCAAATTGTGCCGCAATTGCCTTCGCTTTGGGCACTTCAGCGCTTCTTGTCGTAGCAAAACCATTTGTTCTTTGTGTACGGGTGGTCATTCATCTTCGGAATGCACCGTTACGCAACAAAGTGGGCCTTCTTCCTATCTTTGCGTCCACTGTGGAGAGAATCATTCCGCTTTGGACCCCAACTGTCAAGTCTTTAAAGAACAAGTCAAAATTCAAAAAATAATTAGCTTGCAAAATGTCTCATATTCCGAGGCAAAAAATATCTGCCAAGCCAAGTTAGTGTCTCCAGCCTTTTCTTTTGCCGAAATTTCAAATTCTTCAAACTTCCCCGCTTTGGCGAATTCCTCTCCTGCCATCCCTAAGAGGAAACGTCAGAAAGGCTCCAGCAGTTCGTCTTCCTCCTATATCAGGCTTCCTACGCAAAGGCACTTTTCCAACTCTGCGTCTCCTAATCCCTTGAACAAATATTATTCAAGTTTAACGCTCAATGCTGGCACTAAAGGTTATCGTTATAGTGCTCCGAAGGTCTCCAATCCCCCTACAGTATCTCCCTCTGTTCTCGTCAACAATGTAAAGGCTCCAGCAGCCAATAATGTTTCCTTCAGTGACTCCGCCCCTCCTCCTCCTTTCAACCCTATAGCTGCTACACTACGAACCGCCCTTGGCAGACTGGACATTCCCAATTTAGAAGATAAATTAGAGGCTTTATGTCAGATTTTACAATCATAGGTATTGAAGCAGAAGTACTTCCACTTCTTCCAGTCCATTATACGGTTTGCTCCTCCTTTTGTCTTTCTGTTTCTATTTTTATCCTCTTAAATGATGCTATTGATTTCTTCATTCACCTCAGTCTCAACGCAATTTTTCATAGTGTGCCTCGTCGCTTGCCGCTTTCTCGGCTGTTCACACATAATAAGTTATATTTTTTACCCTACGTCTTTCTTGTCAACTTTTTTCTAGCGTTCCTTCGGTGTTGCTTGCCTCCTTTAACTAGGTTGGTTGATAGCATACCAGGACCCATTTGCAAGGATTTATTTGAGCGATGGGAGCTTTCTATTTTTATTTCCTTTTATAATTTTCTTTTAGCGTTCCTTGGGTGTTGCTTGCCTCCTTTAACTAGGTTGGTTGATAGCATACCAGGACCCATTCGCAAGGATTTATTTGAGCGATGGAAGCTTCTTGTTCCTTTTCTAAAATTTTACACAGCGTTCCTTTGGTGTTGCTTGCCTCTTTTAATTAAGTTGGTTGATAGCATACAAGGTCCCAGACGCAATGATTGCTTTGAGCGATGGGTGCTGTTATATTATGCCTACTGGCACGTCTATTGTAATATTCTTCTGCGACACCGGCCTCATTATAATTTACTCGAGCGGTGGATCTTTTCACCTTTGCCTACACTTCCCATAAATCTTTCCTCAGTTGCGTTATTCTGTGGCGAACACCTTCTCCCTTTTCTCATTTCCTATTGTCCCAATCTTCCTCTACTACTGCTTCAGCCTTCTAAGTTTTTTCTTCTCTTCTTACTCTCCTCTCTTCAATCTTCCATTTTATTCCCTAAGTTGATGGCCAATAACTTGGTTCCCTACAATGTTTCCGAAACTTAAAATCCTTCAGTGGAACTGCCGAAGCCTTAGGGCTAACAAACCCTCTCTTGAGAGGCTGTTAGATCAACATAATATTAATATTGCTTTGCTTTCTGAAACATGGCTAAAAAGCTCATCTGACCTTCATTTCAAGGGATTCTCCCTTATTAGTTCTAACCGCGTGGACGGTTATGGAGGCGCAGCTATCCTAATTAGAAATGACATCGTATTTCTTACTCATAACAACTTCCAACCGTCCTTTCCTCCCAACCCTCCTTTCCCCAATCTAGTTCACGTTTCAATTCCTAACGATTCTGGTAACCCACTTAACATCATCTCCGCTTATTTCCCTCCTAATTTTGATTTACGCGATTTTCCGTTTCCTACTTTCATTAACTCTCTTTCGACTCCCTTTATTATAGGCGGAGACTGGAATGCTCACTCACCTTTCTGGGGTTGCACTAACTATAATAATAATGGTGCAATCCTAGAAAATTTCATTCTTCAAAATGATCTATTTCTCCTTAATGACGGTACACCCACCTGTGTCAGCAACCCTCTAGTTCCTAGTTCCATTGATCTATCTTTTACATCTCCCAATCTTGGTTTTAGCTGCTCATGGAACACTCTGGATGGAACTTTTGGAAGCGACCATGTTTCCATCATCATTTCCTTAAATCAGTTTTCTCATTCTACTCTGAATAATCCTACTCAATCTCATAGATGGGTTCTCTCTAAGATAGACTGGCCCATCTTTTGTTCCTACGTTGACTCTTCACTGTCTCTAATTCCTTCGCATTTAAATCCATCTTCTCAATACGACCTTTTTATGGAATCTATTTCCAACGCCTTAACTCTTTCTTCTCCTCCTGCTCAGCTTCCTACACACAAAAGGTCCAAATTTGTTTCCTCTGTGTGGTGGAACCAAGAGTGCAAAGTTGCCTTTGATCGAAGTTTATCCACCTTTAGAACATTCCGTTCCTGTCCTAATCTCTCCAATTTTCTCGCTCACAAAAGTGCCAATGCCAAAGCTAGGTATACTCTTAAAACGGCAAAAAAGAACTCGTGGAGAAATTTCTGCTCCGCTTTCTCCCGTTCCACTCCTCTCACTCACATTTGGAAAATGGCGAAGACTTTCAAATCTTCTTCAGCTCAACATCTTTCAAATCATATCCTGTCTCCAGACAAATTAATTCCATTTATGAATTCCTTAGCTCCTTGTTACGTTCCTAGCTTCCAAGAATCCTGTCGCATCCCGGTTCCCCTCACCTCCTCTCATTTCCTACTCACTCCTTTTACCTACACTGAATTGGAAGCTGCCTTACGTAATTCTTCTAATTCTTCTCCTGGTAAAGACGGAATTCCCTTTCTCGTACTAAAAAGTCTCTCTGATTCCGCTCTTCGTTTCCTCTTAAATTTATTCAATTCATTTCTCTCGTCTGGTTCTACTCCATCTGTTTGGAATATTTTCATTGTTGTCCCGATCCCAAAACCTAACTCCTCCTCTCTTCGACCAATCTCACTTGCTCCCTGTGCCAGAAAGCTGTTTGAAAGTATAATTAATAGACGGCTAATTTGGTGGCTTGAGCACAATAAAGTATTGCCAAATAATATGTTTGGATTTCGCCCTGGACGCGGCCCTCCCGATTGTATCAGTACTTTCTTGTCAGATGTGTATTTATCTTTTATCAACAAAAAGTTCCTCATTGCTTCCTTCGTCGATGTCTCTGCTGCCTTCGATAATGTCCACCTTCCCACCCTATTCGATTCCATGCTCTCCTTGAATATTCCACCCTTCTTCTCTGCTCTTGTCATTAGCCTTTTCCAATCTAGGACTATCTTTCTCTCTTCTCCGCTCGATCCTATTTCTAGACTGGTCTTTCGTGGACTACCGCAGGGCTCCTGTCTAAGTCCAACCCTTTTTAACATTTACCTTATAAAAACTGCTTCTCTGTCAACAATCTCCTCTTCCCTTTTTTTTGCTGACGACATCCTCATTTACTCCACCCATCGTAGTATCTCCACCGCTAATTCCCAGCTGCAATATTACTTAACGATTTTGGAAAGCGCTTTATCTAATATTCATCTGTCTATCTCTCCAATGAAATCCTCTGCTGTTGTCTTTACTCTTCGTCCTTTTGACCCCTACTTAGTTAGTCTTTCCTTAAATAGTAATCCGATCCCCCTGGCTAACCATTTCCGTTACTTAGGAGTATTTTTGGATAGCCGTCTTTCGTTCCACAAGCATATTAACTATACATATATACGTGTCATCACTAAAAAGGCTCAACCTTATTAAGTCCCTTTCACATACGAACTGGGGGGTGATCCGTGCATTTTGCTCATGTTCTACAAATCCTGTATCCGTTCTATTCTAGATTATTGCTGTTTTATTTATGGTAACTCTTCCAGGTCTTTGCTCTCCAAGCTCGATCGCGTCCAAAATACTTGCCTCCGCCTCTGTCTTGGAGCTGAGAAATCTTCTCCTATCCCTGCTATTCAAGCGGAAACCCACATTCCTCCACTCTTTATTCGGCGTTCCTATTTGGGCTACCGCTTCCTTATTAAACGTCTTCCTATCTCCTCTTCCTCACTTATTCCTTCTTATTCCCTCATTCTACAGGATTGGCGATTTAGTGCCAATAAAACACCAATTCTGTCTCTTATTTCTACTCGACTCCTTCAATTTTTACCATACATTCACACTTGCGATAAGCTCCCATATTTTTCTTTTAACTTTTCCTCCTTTCTTCATCCAATTAATTGCTTTTACTCTTCTGCTCCCCCTACAGCCGTTCTGCATCACGCCGTTAGATCGGAATTTTTACATACCTTAAACTCCCACTATTCTAACCACGTTACAATCTACACGGACGGTTCCAAGAGCCCAAGTGGAGTTGGTGCAGCCTTTCTTTGTCCTTCATTAAATCACTCTGAATCCTTTAAACTTCCTTCCTTCTGTTCGACTTTCTGTGCCGAGTCTATTGCTATCCTCCATGCACTTTTCTTCATCAGATCTTCGAAGGTCTCTCGTAATTTCCTTATTCTATCAGACTCTCAAAGCGTGCTACAGGCTGTTGCATCTCCTCTGCCTCCCCACTCTACTGATTATGTAATCCTTTTTATACGTTCCTTGATCCATGACCTCTTTCTTTTTTGTGCAATCGAGGTTAATTTCCTTTGGATCCCTAGCCATTCTGGAATAGAAGGAAATGAGTCAGTTGACTTATTAGCTCGGCGAGCTTCTTCTTCCGGCAGGTTCCTTACTACTTTTCCATCCGTCAATATTAATCTTCTGTCCTCTGCAGCGCACAACCAATTATGGTTTAACTCCTACTACTCCTCATTCTCAAACCCGGATTCCTTTTACTTGTCCATCCAGCCTTCTCTTCCTTTCTGTTCCTGGTTTCTTGACTTCCCTTTTATGCGTCGCTCCAGCATCTCGGCAATATGCCGCCTCCGCTTTGGGCACAGCTGGCTTCCCTCGTCGCTTTTCCGATTCTCTCTCGCGGCATCTCCGTATTGTCCTTTACATCCTCTTAACAGTCAACATGTATGTGATCCTGATCACATAATGTTCGAATGTTCAGCACTTTCATCTGAACAATCTTCCTTTTACTCCTCTCTCTTATCAAACAATGTTCCTACTCCCTATTGTGCTGCATTTATTCTTTCCCTTCCTTCTCCTTCTGTCATCCAGGCGCTTGATACATTCTTGTTGAATGTTTCACGCCTCATAAAAATCTGATTTTTTCTCTATTCCCATTTCTTGGGCTAATGTCCTCGCTGACGAACCCATAGTAAATATTAAAAAAAAAAAAAAAAAAAAAAAAAAAAAAACCTATAGTCAATTCCAAGAAAAATATACGACTTTTTCCATGACGATTTTATCACTTTTGCTTCTTATTTTATTCCTACGGATTCGCGTATTGCAAAATATTCTAGGTCCTTTTTTTTTTTTTTTTTTTCTTTGGGCACGTCAACTCAAGACATTTACCCAACACGAAGGACTAACAAATAATGAAACGTAGGGACTTGAAAGTTAAATCATGAAACGTGGGGACTTGAAAGTTAAATCATGAAGCGATTAGAAACAGAAGAAATAAAGATAGCTAATATAGGAACAACAGAACGAGAAGGAAGAGCAAGAATGTAGTGGGCACAGTAAGGGGTCGGGAGGCCAAGGCCAAGCAAATTAGAATAAAGGACTGCGCGTTCTGAGGAGATAGATGAGCATTCGAATAGGAGGTGATTTACATCACAAGTCAAATTTAAGATAGGTGGATGGAAGGAACACAAGGGAGACTGAACAATACTAAAACGAAAGAGGGAAGCAGGAAGCAGACATGGAAGAAATAACAGAACGGCTGATGCAGGGAAAATTATTAAACCAGGAAGAAGTAGGTGGAGAGGGTTGTATAGCAAGGTAAAAAGAGTTAGGATTGGAGAAAAGAGACGGATAAAGATCAGTCCAAAAGACACGGTGAAAACGATAAGAGAGTGGACAGAGACATTGGGAGGGGAATCTGTCTATGAAACGGCCATTTACTGCAGCTAGACATGTCAATGAATCGGCAAGATCGTTACCAACGATGCCGCAGTGGCCCGGAATCCAGAACAGGTCAATTAGGATAGAACGGGATGTTAATAAATTATAAATTAAGGAACGAATGTAAAGAATAATAGGATCTGACGATGGTTTAGGGAACGGAGATGAGATGGCTGATAAAACGCTTTTCGAATCAGAGCATATGACGAATTTTGATAAATTGGATGTTGAGGATATAAAAAGGATAGCACGTAAAATAGCCATGGATTCGGCTAAAAAGGTAGAAGAAAAGGGAGGAAGTTGAAAAGACTCAGAATAGTTGATATCAGGAAGGATAAAAGCAGCTCCGACACCTGAAGCAGATTTTGAGCCATCCGTAAAAACCATGCTGTGAGCTGGAAAAAGTGAGTGTAGAGTTTGGTTAAATTGGTTATGTATTACAGGAAACGGAAGAGATTTAAAGTTAGAGAGAAGAGAAAATAGCTTGGGAGAAAACGACAGTTCTAAGAAGTTGTAAGTGAAATACGGGAATTTGTTATAGGAGAGGATAAAATGAGAAAATAGGACAAGTCGGGAGGATATGTGTGAAAGGATTGAAATTTTTCTAGGAGAGAAACGCCAGTTGTCCAGAATATATTGATAGGAATTCACGAGTTTCGAGTGAGGAATATGAAGACGTTTAATCATAAATCTTTCGTCGAGATAAAGTCTTCGAATAAATAAAGGAAGGAAGCCAGTTTCGGCCAGGAGAGTAGGAGTTGGAGAAGAATTCAGAGCACCAATACAGAGGCGAAGACAAGAGTTTTGGATGCGATCAAGTTTGATAAGGAGGGATTTCGGAGCACTGGCATAAAGAAAAGAACAATAGTCCAATTTAGAAAGAATAATGGATCTATAAAGTATGAGGAGAATATACGGATCGCCACCCCATTTCCATAGATAGTTGATATGATCGCAAAAAGATAAATTACTATTAAGAATGACACCAAGGTAGGAGAAAGAGTTAACTAGAGGAATAGGGAGTTGACACTGGAAAAGGTTAATTAAGGAACGGTTAAAAGGACGAAATGTAAAAACTACAGAGACAGACTTTTCAGGGGAAATAGAAAGATGAAGAGAAGACAGCGATAATTCCAAAATAGCAAGGGAGGCATTAAGCTCCTCATTGGCAGAAGAAAGATTATTAGAGGAGGAATAAACGAGAATATCGTCTGCGAAGAATAAGGATTTAGAAGGGATGTTAAGAGTAGCAAGACTGTGAAAGTAAATGTTGAAAAGAGTAGGACTCAAGCAGGATCCTTGCGGAAGACCTCGAAAAATTGATCTGGAATCGTCGAAGAAGGGAGTAGAAAGACGAATTGTTCTATTCCCGAAAAGATTGATAATTAAGGTAGTAAACTGAAGAGGGATTTTAATGGAAAGCATGTTATTTTGTAGAAAAGGTAGGTGAACATTGTCAAAGGCAGCAGTGGCATCAACAAACGCAGCGATGGTAAATTTCCTATGAATGAAGGATTTATAGATATCGGAAAGGAGCAAGGATATACAGTCAGTGGCACCAAGGCCAGAACGGAAACCAAGGTCCTATTCATTACCTCTTTTCAATCACTCGCAGGAAATCCCCTATGGTGAGAACCGAACCGACAAAAAAAAATTGACGCCCGTTTGAGAAACATGAGCAGTTTACAATATATCCATAAAATTATTTTCCGCATATATGTTTTTAGTGCCGTTGTATTTTTTCAGAATATTCACTGGCGATCAATATTTACTCGTTTTCTAAAATAATTACATATAGCGATTATAAAACAAATATATACTTTTAAGAATGTCAAACAGTTGTTTAAAAATCGGAAAATTTTTGTTACTTAATTATGTTAATTTTATTACTAAATGAGCTGCTTTATTGATGTTTTTGCATGGTTTAAAAGTGAATTCTGGTTTATGTAGGTTATATTTCACAGTAATAAGAAAAACAGATTCCAAGTGATTAATCCATGTTACATAACGTGCTGGATTAAATATCTAGCTTTAAAATATTTATTTTTCAGGTAACTATATTTTAGAAAAAATAAATAAAATATAATTTTATCGCAAATACAGTAAATCAGTTGAGCATAATGTGTCAACCGCCAAGGATTTAATATGATAAGTATGGATTACTGTAATTTTAATTTACATAATACTAAATTAAAAACAGGGCCAGTCGATTTAGCTCAAACGAATGGTTTCCGTTAAAAATAAACATAAAAATAAAAGAATAATTTCCTAAAAGTAATAAACGATTTTTTTTTAGTAGTTTTTCATAATCATTAAAGTTAATTTAATTTAATTTTTTTGCGAATGTAAAAATTTATTATAAAGCACGAAAATCTGTCACAAAGGGAAATTATTCCTATGATCTACTAATTCTTTCTGAAATTTTTTATTGAAATAACCCGCTAAACGAATACATAATCAGAACTTCAAGTTTTTATAACTGAAAATAATTCTTTTTGCGATATACGAACGCAAAAGAAGCATTGAAAACAGCTGGTTTATTTTCTAAACAAATTAATTACTAATTTCACAGTTGTTTTTTTGATTCATTACGTCTTAAATATGATAATTATAGAAGAAAAAAAAATTAAAAACTCACTAAGGCTAAACTAGGTCTACGTGGAAAAAAGACGAAGTCGAAATATAACGAGACGAATCGTGTTGCGGCCGAAACGAAGTGACTCTCCAGGTAGGTGGTATAAAAAGATTATAAAAAAATGTGATTACTCCTACACCCGGCATAAACATATAGGTTACTAATAAGGCATTAGTAGCTAGAAAATAAAAAAAAAATCGCGATACTGCATTTTTAATTTTGTGAAAACTATCCGCCAAGGTACGCCAGTTTATTAATTAATAAATATTCTAAAAACTTTCAATTATTATATGTATAAAAACTTTCACTGACTGTTTTTACTCGGACTTGGGACGTTAATGTTCACCACACTAAGGTTAATGAATCATTATATAATTACTAAGTCATTAATATTTTTAAGGTAATTCTAAAAACGGGCAATATGTCAATTTATATATTCTTGCTTGTACGCAATTTCTGGTCAATACGAGAAGATTATAAAAACCGTGATTTTAATTCGTCATTTAATTTGATGAGTCCACGCTATTCAGTAGGAGTGTTATTCTGGGTTGATTAAATAATTTTGCAATGTAGATGTATCTCATATATTTACAGTTTGCCACTTCAGTTACGTGTTTATAAATACTAGCGTTCCCCCAATGGTCCAAATTCGACCACAATTATCATTAAAAATTTTAGAAAAATATATATGAATTTGTATATTTTCAAATTTTTTTTCCTACTCTTATACATTCGTTCATTATATGTCTGAGAACATATACTTTCATATGTACTTTCAATACAAAAATTAAATGACACCTTAAGATTTAGTACATTTTAAAAAAGCCAATAATGATGATTATTAAGAAAAATTAAAACATTTCAATAAGAACAGATATACTGGCTGCAGCGATTTCCTTTTTCACTTTTTGTATTACTATTTTATTTAAATACGAAACAAAAAGTATAACTGTTTCCAAAATGTTGTGTACTGATAGCTCTAATGATCATCAATAGTTACTAAACAGAAAAAAAAAAGCAAGAAAATCGGTTAATAAACAGTGAATAAGAAGGTACTGAACTGTTTTGTCTTTGCTTATTTATATACAGAAGAAGATTATCCATTATTTTTAAAATAGAATTTCCCGCAGTGCATTTATCGGGAATATTTAAACAAATTCAAGGTTTGAAAGCTTCTTCCTTATTGGCTTTATTAAAACTTTTACGAAAATAATATTAGTCCAGTGTTTTGAAGATTGAAAATTTTTCTAAACGAACTAAAAGAAAAAAAAAAGAGGTTAGCCGGGCAGGATGTTTCATGTATTGAACATTCTGTGGGTTAATTTAAAGATTACCATAATTTACATTTACATAATATTAAATTCAAAACAAAGATATTTAATTTTTAATTTGAAATATCGTATATATTTCTCGCCCAGTATTAACATAAATGTGTTTATGTTTAAAAGTTCTTGCGCCTTTGTTTGTTTTTTCCGATATTTTTTTGAAACCAGGGTTGATTCGTCAAGGAATTAAGTATATGTATATAATTAAAATCCCAGATAACAGAAAAAACTTCAATAAACGTATCCTCAAATAAACTCGCTGGATACGAATAAAAAAGAAAGATAATATAAGGAATATGTATCAGAAGCAAATTCAATCCAGTCATGTTACACTTTAAATGACGTAGAGTTGATAGTTTGTAATTTTTGAAATACGGTTGACTATACGTTAGCAAAAAAAAAAAAATGAAGAAAACCGACAATGCATTTGACCGATTATTAATATTAATAATTTTCGTCCGTTTCGTATCACTTTTGCTAACAGAACTCTTACATTTACATCGCGAAAGTCTGTTTATCATTATTTTACGCTGAAGTCGTTATTTCCAAAAAAAAAAAAAAAAATAGAAAATATTTTAAAAAAGCGAATAATAACCAAATAAAATCATGTAAAATATGTGTTTTGTGATTATATATGCATATATAACGTGCTATACGCGCGGAAAAACTAAATCGTTAACGAAGAACGGTATTTTTTGGACGAAATTTCTGATAGCAGTATTTGGTAACTCGTGTTTCTCACTAACTCAGATGATAACGTTTAACGGATGATATTTGAAAATCACCATAGGTGGTCTGTAAAAAGGTTTGAGTTCGCCTGCGCTCGAAAGAGGCTGCGCCCGATAGAGGCGCGCCCGCTTTTTTGCGTCCGATCGATCGCGCCCGAAAGAACGCCCCCCCCCCACGGGGGCTATCGTCGTTAAGTACAGTTGCCGTTTGATATTTAATTTTAGCGCTGATTTTCTTCCTAGTAACGGGTATAAATTGCCTGCGCCTGTTGTTGACGTTTTCCCTTGTTTGGGTGATATGATGACCCGAATTGAGACGTCTGTCCGTGTATATGCCCCGAGGTAACGAACTTAATCAACTGGTGGAATTTTACGGAATTGCAAATACTGAGTGTAGTGGAGCAGGGCACTTTTTTATTAGTAAACGTAGCATGCTGACACTTAGCAGGATTGAATTTTATATGCCAAAGTTGTGCCCAGGTAGCTATCTGATTAACGTGATTCTGTACAACCGCGTTTGCGTATTCTAGATCGGCATTAGTAGCTGGGATGGCTATATCATTTGCAAACGTAGCTAAGATTGTCTGATTAGTGGTCGGGATGTTGGCGGTGTAAATGGAATAGAGTACTGGTCCAAGGGTGCTTCCTTGTCTGGATGCGACACTTTTCTGAGACAGAGTCATTAATACGGACAATTATTTTTTTCAAGCGTTGAAGAAACTGCATCTGCAATTCTATGACACTGCTCAATAGTGGAGTGTGTTCAGGGTGAAAATAAAACTGATGATTCGGAATTACATCGTAAGTTTCCCATAGCGCGAAATTAAAAACAAAATTACGGAGAAAATTCTTTTTTTTTTGCTGTTTTTCGCCTAAAATAATTTTTTAAACGTAATTTTTGAATTTTATGAAAGGGCTTTTGTGTTTTGTTTTATATTTTGAATTTCTTTAATATTAGCTTTTGCAAAATTTTAGAAAGAGAACATAGTAGACTGATTGGCCGATAAGAAGAGACATCTGTTTCGGGACTTCCCGATTTGCGTATCATGATGACAACCATTTTTTCCACATTTTGGGGAAGTACCCAATTCTGAGGGTACTATTGAATATGTAGCACAGTAGAATTACCGCTTCTGGTGGAAGATGCCGAATTATCTTTGCCGTGGTATTGTCAATTCCAGGGGATTTTCTGCAAGATGTTTTCCGAATACGGTCGAGTACCTCTTTGGGTGAGAAAAGTGTGGTGGCATGTTGAGACTGAAGTTGTTCGTTCAGTGTGCTTTGTATATATTCAGAATAGTTTTGATCAATATGGCAGTGTATAGTGAATACCGTGGAAAGATAATCTGCAAAGTATTTAGCCTTCTCTTCATCCGTTTTGACCCACTTACCATTGTGTTTTATGTTAGACGATTGTTCAGTTGGTTTCATTAGTATATTAGTTTCATACCATAAGCTTCTGTTATTCGTATTAATTTCTTGTAAGCGATTATTGATAGTTTTGTTTTTATATTCATTTCTTATAGTTCTCAACTTATGTTGCAATGTAACTTAATTGTTTTTTAATGAAGGTATATTGATTTCTTGCTAATTAGCTTACTTATTTCAATTGGTACGCAAATATTTGACTGATGCTTATACGAGTCATAATTAGTAGAGTTTTTGCATGCAAACACTATAAAATCGGTGAAATTATTAACTGCAGCGTCAATATTATTTGGCGCGCGTATTCCCGTTTTTAAATTAATGTTATTCTGCATTATGTCCGTAAAGATGGTCTCCAGTTTGTAGTCCTGTTGATAAGCAGTAGTTGTCGCAATATAATTTTAGGGTTGCTGTTAATAACAGTAACAACAGGCACGTGATCGGAAGACAAGTCAATAACAGTTTTGCAATCGCAGTGATATGATTGAAGTCCGCGAATAACGAAGAAGTCCAGTAGATCAGACAGTCTGTTACCATGGCTGAGCCATTAGGTTGGTGTCATCGGTGTGAGAATGCCAATAGAGTTGTTATTTATTACTTTCAAAAGTTTTTTCCTTGACTGATTTCATATTCTAGATCCCCATACGGTGGATTTCGCGTTATAATCCCTGCCGAATATAAACTTGTTTCCTAAGTTCCGGAAGATAGCCGCGTATTTCTCTTACGGGATATTAAAATCTCCATGACAGTAGACTGCAGCTGTCGAAAGATCGTTTGTAAACGTTTCGACGTTTACAGCTACAATTTGTTATGCACACGAGCTGTGAGAAAAGTTTTTATAACGTTTATAAGGGTTTTTAATAATAACCATTGCACCCTGTCCAGCTGTACCATTCCGGTGATGCGTGCTGTATACTTTGTATCCATGTATGTTGAAAATGTTTTTAATTTACAAGGTGTGTCTCTGTGATAAGTGCTATATCAACGAAATTTCGCCGGTGGAAGTATGTTAATTCATCTTCTTTTCTAGTAACACCTTCGGCATTCCATGACATAATCACTAAGGAGTGTTGAGTGATGAGACTAGCGTTGTTGTCCATCATAGTATTGGTTTTTCAACTAGTTTTGTCACTAGCGATAAAAGAGGATCTACAGTACTTTTAAGATCGTTTAGAAATGAGACTAGTATTGACGAGATATTATTGTTAATGTCATCGTTATCATTATTATTGGTATAATTTCCATAATTGTTGTTGCTAACGTTATCAGTATTAACACATTTTCGAGAAACATTGAGTTTATCATCAGTCATCTTTTTATTTTGTACGGACGAAGCACTAACATAACTCGCGTGCTTATTTTTGACAACACTGGCATATGTATAACTACTTGAGTTGGGAACGTTATTAATAGGATGTTGATACTGGTTGTAATTACTTGTCTGCATTGTAGCATAGGATGAGCGTAGTTTATTGTAGAACTGAGTCTGCTGTTTATGGACAGCGCAGCCTCTACAGCTGGCCGGATGAACCCCTTCACATAGAGCATATATAGCCTGTTCAGAAGCACTTCTAGTGCAAGTCTTTGTGAGGTGTTTTTCAACACACTTGACACATCTTGATGGCAAGTTAAAATAATTAGCTGCATGTTTACATTGCTTTAGTTTTGAATTCTTGTACGGCTCTTCGACTACCACAACTGTATTTAGAATATGAGAGACCACATATATATCTCGATTTCTCGGAGACAGCTTGAGATCTACAAAGAACATTGGCAGAGGTTGTTCAATGCTGCTATTCAAGATGTTCGCAATTTTTAGTACTTCAAATCCTTTAGATTGCAATTCATCCCAGATATTTGCTATTTCAGTCGTAGAATGGAGATTTTTTAGCACCACTCTGAACCGCTTGTTTTCTGAGTTTATCTTATTTTTCTTTTTTTATTCATTTACATCATCTGATAAATTAACTTTATGTTTATTTTTTAAATGCTTTTCACTACGATTCTCCGCAAATTATTCCAAATTTTCAAATTTGGTATATTTTTATTTATCTGTTTATTATTGTTTCGTATTTATTTTATTCTGTATGTATAAATGAAAACTATGTTAGTGTACTTTTTTCTATACAAGTAACTGAATTGTAAAAGAAATTTTGATAATGTACATGTTGAATTATGTAGAATTTTACAAGGAATTCCAAGTTTGTATTTCGGCTTTATTTTAGGTTACTTAATTTAACTAACAATTAGTATTTATTATTTATTCAAAAATCAGATTTCGGAAAAATTGTCTTTATAGTCAGAATAAAAATTCATGTTTTCTCCAAATTGGTATATTTTTTTTTAAAATAAATACAGACGTGATTTTTTTTTTTTTTATATAATTATATATATCGAACGTGCAATATACTGCGACTAAGCTAGATGCACGGCGAAGAGTCTTATCACAATAAAGTTATGAGATCCGTCGCTTTGAGAAATCCAGAATCGAAAGGATTATTCTTTCATCACCGAGAAGTTTAGGAAACGACGAAGGGAATGAACATTTTGAGCGTATCGTTTTGTATTCTGAGCAGTCAATGAGGAGGTGTTGGATAGGGAATGGATTATTATAGCGAAAACAATGAGGTGGTAAGTCATTGTTCAAAAGGTACAAATGAGTAATTAAAGTATGACCTATGGAGACACGGCAAAGAGCAGTTTCCTCCCTACGGTTAGATCTTACTGAGGTTGATCATGATTCTACAGATTGTTTAATTCGTTCTGGTTTATTAGAAGAGGGACCTCCAACCAAGCGTCGTGGAATTTTTTATCTAGACGATTACTGATATACTTTTCAAAATCTGTTGTCGGTATTGTGATATTAGTTACAAAGTTGAAGTATGTTGCTTCTTTGGCAGCTTGGTCCACTAATTCGTTTCTTAGGATACCATATGGCCCGGGGTCTGTACGAAGATTATTTGATAGAGTGTTTTTACAGTACTGAAATGATTTCCTAAAGCTCCAGCCTATAATACATCGTTTTCAAATTTTGATAACACTAATTTATGCGGATTTTGATTTAGAAACATTTCATACGAATAATAATATAAATGAACAAATATTAAATAATATAATGAGCAGCTAGAAGCCTTGGTAAACGAAGCAAAGACCGACGATAATACAATCGTAATGGGCGATTGAAATAGTTGCCGAAGGAGAAGAGAAAGAAGAAATGTTCGTGATCAACTTTTAATTGATTTTTGTAAACGAGAACAGCCTGAAATAATGAATACGAGGTTTTGTATGCCATAGCGAAGACGCTACACCTGGAAGGCACTCAACGACACAAACAGAGCTAAAATTGACCACATGCTTGTTAAAGAGCGCTATAGAAATAGAGCGGTAAAGTGCTGTGCATATCCGGGGGCAGATGCAGATACGGATCGCGCATTAGTAAAAATCAAACATACGAGTGAGAGTTAAGTAATAGACGGTAGAGTATTGAAAGCGAATATGGTCTGCATATTGATTATAGAAAATCCTAAACAGGGGTAATCGCCAATTCTAAAAGAAACATTTTTGGATTTGAAAAGGTAACCCGTTTTATGTATCTTCGAGCGATAACAGAAGATAGAACTGAATCTAAAATTACACGTCCTATATTAAATTGGAAAAGACTATTCAAAAACCACCAAACAGAGATGTCTGGAGGATCAGTCGTATCATATGACTTTTATAGTCCGAGCGCTAAACTGGAAAGCTAATCTAGGGAATCGCCACGCAACTGGTGTAGATCTTGAAATGTATTACGAGTATACTTCACATTCTTCAACAGTGTGTTTTCTGGTTTGTTTGGGATGACCGCAACAGCAACTCGCCGACACGGAAATGTCCCACTTTTGCAATAGGTGGCCGCATTTATCGTGGTCAGTTCGAATTCTGTTCGGGAGTCGCCATTCTTTCCTACAAAGTTCCATTCCGGGAGGTTGATATCTGTAGGGTTGCCGACGAGGACACCGTTTGATATGAAATTGCGTGTCGACTTCTATTCATATCGTTCATTCCAGTCAGGTGCGTACTGTGCAAAAGTTTAATAGATGTCCATGGGGATTTTCTAGATTTTAATTTGGCTTTAGAGACTTATTTTATGAAGTTCGTAATCAGGTTGCCTGAACTTTGCTAAAGTCTTCTTCAAAGAATCGATTCTTCGAATGTGATATGGAGAAATGTGTTAGTAAGAACCGGAAGCCATGAAGTTGGTGTGCTACGCACCGTTGTCGAGATTATGCGCATTACTTCGTTGAGTTGAACATCAATCTTACGCACATGGGGACTGTTCATCCACACTGACGAGCAATATTCCGCCGCAGAGAAGACTAATGATAAATCGGATATGCGTAAAGTCTTTGCTGTTGAGCCGCATGTTGTGTACCAGCTAGTCTTCGAATAATGTTAACACGTGTTCTAAGTTTCTGGTTCAGATTAGAAGATGTGTTTTGTACGCGAGCGAACGGTCCAACGTTATTCCCAAATATTTCTGGGATATTGTGTTTTTGAGTAATTCGGCTTGTTGATTTGGAATGCTACATCTGCTGTTTTAGTAGCTAGAATAGAAAGATTGCGGGTAAAGTTTATAAAATACTTACTGTATGATTTGGTCAATTCAGTGGTGAGCATTTCTAATACGGAAAAAACACTTAGACAGTTAAACATGAACAGTCTGGAGTGGATGAGGAAGGAGATAGCGCTTCGCTTTTTGTATAATCTGTTGCATGGTAAAATAAATTGTCTTAATCTCCTAGTGAATACATTGATTAAAGTACCCATTTCAGGTGTGTCCGACCAACTTATACTCGTATATTGGCAGTACAGTTTGCAAGGACTCAGCAGTATGCATGTTCCCCTTTCGGCTCCTTATTTATCCTATACAACAAACTAGAGAAGGAACATCATGAACAAGAAACATATTTGATAGTCATTCGGAAGAGTTTTTAAAAATCATCAAGAGTTTGACAACGTAATGCTGAGTTGTCCTATCTGCTTTCGTTGAGAATATCTATATACATGTGATTGGATTTCATCTGTGTGCTTGTTTTTGGATTTATGTGTGCGTGTGTGTGTGTGTTCGTGCATGAGCATATATACACGTTATAACTACTACTTTATATTACTTTTTTGCGCACGTGCATGCGAGAATATTTATTACGTTTAGCATTGTTAATCGTACGATTTCTTCTATTTTCCTTTTTATCATTTTGTGCTGTACAGTAATTGGCGTAAGCTGTTGCACTGACAAATTGTAAAATAAATAAATAAAAAATACTATCCACTGACCGATTTAATTGTGCGTTTGCTAGGTTATTATTAAGATGAACTACGCGCGGTGCTCCCGGTAACGATTACAACTTGTTGTTCGGCTAACTCTACCTTTTGGATGTTGAGAATGTGAATGAAAACGTCTATATTGGAGGATCAATAAAAACAGAGTACACTGTAGTCATTGTATACGTATTCTTCGTCGCGGATGTTATTGTATTGAAGGAAAAGGTGTGGACAAATAGGGAACGCGAGGGAATCGAACGGATATACTTTAACCAGCAAGCATATTGTTTTTGCAGCTGCAGACTTATCTTTGTTTGCGAGAGATATCTGACTCGAAGTAACGGCCGATTAGCTAAAGAGAATAGGACATTTTTAATTAAATATAATATTTCCTAGCGGACAATTTGTCGCGGCGTTCCAGTTTTTGCGTATTTTTGATTGCGGTAACGACTTCGCCCCGGGTTAAGTCGTCATTAAAAGAGGGCCGCTTTACGTTACCTATTAGAAAATGGCGGTAATAATTAAAACGGGAAGTTCGAAGAACACGTGGCTCTAGCAGTGCCATTGTACGAAACGGACGTTGCAACTAGCGTGTTTGGAACGGTTGTAAAAAGCGACGGTAGCCGGGTCTTTTTTATTATTCATTTGGCGGGAAGAGGTAACGAAATTTTGTCTAATTTAAATTTAAATTACAAGTGTTGAAAATTTTAATTGCTCGCATTTTCGCGGTTAAATCGGAAACTGTCGTCAACGATTAATTTCGGAGCAGTCATTTCGTTTCTTTATGCGTCAAAAGGCACTTCCTCGGCCTTCCGTCGAATCGTTAACGGCAGAAAAGACTTTAGCACCGGTGCTGTACAGTTTTAATTAATTATTCAACTCAACCGAGCACTGCTTTTTGTTTTGCATTTCGATCATTTTTTCGTTTTTTTCTTTTAAATCTAGCCCCGATGACGTACTCTGACGTCATTACCGTTAACGTTATTGTTGTTATGGTCTGTTAAATAATTGGAACGAGTTAACCAAATTAAATTATTGTACACATTTCATCCTACACGGCGACAGAAGAAATTGCCACAAACTACACCGGCCCGGCTGTCGGCCTCGGCGTCGTTTAAGTCTCTTAACGAATTTGGCAAAAGCTACATTACCCCGGCTTCCTCGTGTGAGACTTTCTTTTAATGGTTACTGTATGTGTGTGTATGGGTGCGCGCGTCTGTTGTTGGCGTGTTTAATTATTTCGTTACCGGTTGAACCTTATATTCCGCAATCCAATTTAATTTACCCGTCCTTCCTGAAACTAAACGACCGTTCCGCCGTACTGGTAAACTGAAGAAACACCGTATAGAGCTACTTTCCGTTATCGAGTGAACGAATTTAATTTGCTTCTTTGAATTTTCTTTTTCGGATGTATGAGAGACCGGATGGACTTTACGTCTCATTGTAATAAAATTGGCAGTAACGAAATAAAATCACGCCGGAATTAAGGCAAACGGATTGTGACGCGAAATTGAAAGTCATTAAGCATTCGCCTCTTCTATCCGACCATTTTCAGAACAAAGAATCCTAGAAAACCTATAAACCACTTATAATATTCGCAAATGTTCTTTTCTCCGATTATTTCTTTCTTTCTTTTTTTTCTTTTTTTTGCAGTTGTTTTTTCATTTTTAATTTAATTTTTTTTTAAATTTCTTTTAGGCATTGACCTATAATTTAAATTTTAAGTATATTGAACATTTTCGTCTTTATCACTTTTAGCGACGCAGATCTTTAAATACGCCGCAACCAATTGCAGGGCTTCTTCTAATACGAAAAGTAGACGCATATTATTTCACTGGAAACATCTCATTCGTTTGTTTAGGAATTTTTCGTAATAGGATGTGACGCGTGTGGATAGAAACAATGAGAGGACTTATTATTATTAAGATGTTTACGTTTGTAGGAAGAATTTATGGCGAATTGATGTGTCGGGTTTTTGAATAAAATCATACGATAAGAGAAAGATAATAAGCACGAGGATTTGTATCATAGCGGTAAATGTATAAAGTGGAGTCGGGAATTTTGGTTTTATCGGGAATATAAAAATATGACGCGGCTGAAGGAAAAAGTTATGAAGAAAATAGAAAATGGTAAGTGTGAGAATGAGAAAAATTTTTTATAGGTGATCGTAAGAGTTGAGAAAATGAGAGAGAAAATCGAGGAGGTAATACAGAAAAGAGAGGAGAATTATACATAGGAGCTTGAGTTAAAAAATGAAGAAGAATAGGAATTGAGCCATAGTCTGGAATGAGCTATTTAAGAAAAGAAGAGTGTAATATTATGAACTGAAGATGTGCCTAAAAATTTGCCACTTGAAATAGAACGGGCTGATGAATCCATCATTTCATTGCCCTTAATGCCTACAAGATCAGGAATCCACAGAAGATCGATTTCAATTGGGTGAAAGAGAAAAAGATCGTGAATGAGACAGCGTATGAGAAGTATTGCAGAATCATCGAAGAAAAGAGAAGGAAGAGGAGATGAGATAGCATGTAAAACACATTTACAATTTGAAATTTCGAGCGTTTTGCAAAAACCTATTATTGAGAAAAGAAAAAAAAAACAGCGAGCAGGATAGTGGTAGATTCTACAAAGAAAATTAAGTAAAAGCAAGCAAGTTTAAGGGACTCAGAATCTAATTCAAGGTAGGACAAAAAATTGTAGAACCAACTTCATCTGGCTCTCCGGATTTTTCAGTAACGATAGTGACATGTAAAGAAACGAGAGATATTGAAGTACTTGCAAATTCAATAAGGACGACATGTTAAGGAACAGACTTAGAACAGAACGGCAAAGAAAGACATTTAATAAAATGAAGGAAACGGGAAAAACTGCCAGAGAAATAAGGACGTTTATCGTGACTATAAATAAATGGAAAAAATTGAAGAACACGAACAGAAATAAGGGATAAAACTGGATTTTTATTATAGGTAAATCGTCATTTGTGAATGGAAGAAGGCAGAGACAATGACAGGTATTTTGAATTCGATCTAATTTTGAAAGAAGAGACCCGGAGGAATTGCCATGAATAAAGCGACCGTAGTACAGGACATAGCGGATAAAGAAATTATAAAAGTTGAGTAGAATACAAGAATTGTCTCAACAATATTAGCGCGGGGAAGAGATTTTAATAGATTGAGCGATTTGAGAAGGAATAGATGCAGATGATTAATGTAATTGTAAAAGGGGAGAAGGTCGTCAAGAAAGATTTTTAAACAACGGGAGGAGTTTACAAGGGGAATTGGACCGTTATTTAAGCTAAAACTAATCAAAGAAGGATCAAAAGGACGAAGAATAAAGACAACAGACGAGGATTTAGGAGAAGAAGTAGAGAGATGGATATTAGAAAGAGCATTTTCCACCAGTACCATTAGAGAGCTTTGAAGACGGGAATTGGCTAACGAGATATTGCGATCGGAATAAATGTGAACATATACGCGAAGTAGTGTTAAGAAGAATAGAAGCGATGTTGATAAAATAAGTATTAAAGAGCATACTATGGAAGGAATTTTAAGGTAATCCTCGAAAGATTAATCTTAATGCAATGTAGAAAGGAGAGGAAAGAATTACAGTTCTGCAATGTGAAATATTGTATTAATAAGAGAGCAAAGTGAACAGGAATTTTTAATTTAGAGCATCGCGTCAAAGAGTACAGGAAGATGGACATTATCGAAGGTAATTAATCTGTCGACGAAAGCAGCAATTAAGTATTTTTCATTGATAAATGACACATATAAGCGTTATATAAAAACATGCTGATACAACCTGGTGGACCACGTTCAGGACAAAAACCAAACGTATTCTTCCTAATACACAAAGAAAACGACATAGGAAGAAACGAAGAAGAATAAACTTTTGGTATAGGAATAACAATAAAATTGTTCCAGGAAGAAGGAATAGAACCGGAACCGAGGAATATGTTAAAAATATTTAAAAGTTTCTGGAGAGAAAAAACAGAAAGATTTTTAAAAACTGAAAAAGTAATCCCATCTGAGCTTGAAGAAAAATTAGAAGAAAAGATGAACGAAGTTCTGATAAAGTAAAAGGAGAGGTAAGAAAATAAGGAAAACCAAGTGGAGACGGGAAAAGGCACGATTCCTAAAATCTAGAAACATAGCTAGGAGATACAGAATCAATAAACGGTATTAATTTATCAGGAGAAAATTATGATTGCAGGGAGCTGGGAGAGAAAGAATTTAAAGGTCTTAGCTATTTTGCCATATGTGAAAAATAGCAGTTGATTGAGAAAAAAAAGGAAAAATAAGTTTTTTCATGATTTTATCTTAGCTGTTTTAAAAACAAATCCATCCTTAGCACTGGCATTCTTATGAGTCAGAAAGTTGAAACGAGAATGTCAGGAGCTGAAAGTTCTATAAGTAGATCTACTTAAATTAAATGACGCCTTACTATCCTCATTCCACTACAGTGAGGAGGAAGTTTTCGGTTTTTTGTGAGGAGTTGGCCGGATAGGAGGAAAACAATGTTTAGTAAGGGAAATTGATTCAACAAAGAAGTCATATTGGAAAAATGTGTTTAAATTAAGAGGAATTGAAGAGAGCGTAGAATCTACGAGAAAATGGTAGTTGGTCAAGTTTACTTTAAAGAGAGGATCCATTTGGAAGAGTAAAGAACTCGTAAGTATTAAAAGAGGGAAAATCATTAAGAAAAATAATGATAGAAATATGATGATTGCTTCCAAGGATATATCATTTAGAGCTGACCATGAACAACACTTAAGTGTAAGATTAGGAGACGTAAATGACAAATGGAGCTGAGAGACAAACATTTTGTAACATAATATGCTATTGTAACCGTTGCAGCTCCAAAGAGGAGAGTGAGCGTTCCAATCACCGTCTGTAATAAAAAGAGAAGGAAGGGAATCAATGAAGGACCGAAAAAGGAAGCATAACCAGAAATAAGCTGGCAGCATGATAAAAAATCGAAAGCTAAACAGGACGAGTGCATGGATGTGGAATCTTGAAAATCATAATGCATTCATCATCGTAGTCCAATCTGTTATAAATCTCGTTAATGAGTAAGTCAAGAGAAAAAAAGTAGGATAAGTAGAGAGTTTACAGTGGGATGTTTTATATGTATTTTATTTATATAAATTATAAAAAAAAATTGTTTTTATTTGTGCTACTTTCTTTCGATTTTAATAGCATATGGCACCCCATCAATTTCTCCTCCCTCCTAATCCGAGCTAATTCTTCCTCTCACAATGTAGTCAACTTCAAATTCCTTCAGCTGCTGGACTCTTTTTTTTCTTCCAATGTTTTAATCTTCTCGGATGGCTCCAAGAGTGATGAGAGCGTGAGTGGTGCGTATACGTCTCCTACGTTCCTGCACTCTGAGTCTTTCAGACTTCCTTCTTTCTGCTCTATCTTCTCGGTGGAATCGATCTCAATTCTTCGTGCAATTCATTTCATATCCTCTACAAGTGGGGTTCACAAATTCCTGATCGTTTCCGATTCCAAAGGCGTTCTTCAAGCCATCTGCTTTCCTCCTTCTCATACTTCTGACGGTACCATCCTCTCTATTCGATCTCTTGTCTCCTCTTTGTTCTCGTCCCGTTCCATTCTCATAGACTATCTATGGGTTCCTAATCATTACAATATTGACAGCAATGACTCAGCTGACTCTCCCTTCTTCAGACATTCTTTCTCTATCACGCTCTAATCATTCTAGACTTTGGTTGGACATGTATCCATATTTATTCTTAAATTGCTTTTCACAGTTCCATCTTATTCACCCGGTTCCTCGTTTCCTGCCTTGATTTCATTCTATTCCTGTCTGTCGTCATTCCACGATTGTTTCCTTAATTAGACTCTCAGAATCAGTCATTCTCTACTCCCTTCTTCTCGCTTTCGTTTTTCTTTAGCTCTTTCTCCTTTCTGCTCTCTTCACGCTTCTGAGTCTTCTTGTATTTGTGATTCAAATCATATCCTTTTCGAATGTTCTGCACTCTCTAATGAACGCTCCTTTCTTTACGCCGAACTTTTAGCTTTGGGTCTTCCTACTCCCTTTGATTGCCTTCATTTATTCCGTTACTACTGTCCTTTGTCTTTTCCATTTCTGACCGCCTGGCTATTTAGTTCTACCTCTTAATTTTTTATGTTGTTGGGTCAAGGCCGCTGGCGCGCCTAGGGTAGGAGAAAAAAATCTCATTCACTTTATATACTAGTGAGCTGATAAATTTAAGTTTCCACCGCTCAAATAAATCATTGAGTATCGGTCCCGGTATGCTACCAACCACACTAGAGTTAAAGGCAGCAAGCAACACCAACGGAAAACACTTTGCAGAATACAATACCAAATGACCGGAAGGAACACGTGAAAAGACGAAGAAGATGTAGAGAACGATGCAATAACCCTCATAGGCGGTGAGAAATCAAAACACACGAATAAAAGAGAAATATCATGGAAAAGGAAAGAAAACGCATAAGGAATAACAGAACAATACAAATGAACATAAAACGAGTTAAAAGTGAAATTAGAGAAAATGCTAATTGATAAAGTTAGTACGACTGTAAAACTTGGCATAAGGCTGAAATTCAAATTTGCTAAGGATAGCTAATCGAAAACCTTAGAGCCAGCATTAATGGGCAAGTTGGCGTAATATTCAGTTGAAAGGATTTTGAGGTTTAGGTTGAGAATAATGTTTTGAGGCAGAAACCATCGATATATATGAAGAAGACTTGCTACTGCAATGTGATTGTGACGCTTTCATTTTAACCTGTTACAAGAGTCTCGTGGAAATATCAGCAGAGGTGAAAGCCGGGGAAACCAACTTATCCTGACTGATATTCTTAGTTCTCGATTAAGAAAGGTTTTCGAGGCTATTGATTTTATGTATTTTTACTCGCTCCATAAATACCGGGTAAGAAGAGTCGAGAGCACGGTGATTTCCGCCGTAGTGAACACAACGGAACTAGATGAATTATTTCTATCACTTTATTTGATGTCCCATCCGGTCCGTTTGCTTTTCTCTTGTTTAAGTTCTTGATCATGTGATTTCATATAGTTCGACGGATAATTCAGGATCTTCACTGTTCGAGTTTTTCGGATAATCTGGTATTGTATCGTTTACTTATAGCTGGTCATTTTTCGACTGTGGGGAATTAATTCATTATTACTTTGTATGGCTTACCTCATACCGCTGAATTGTTTGCAATTTTTTTCCACATTTCTGTTCTGTTGTTGTCGATTTCCCCCTTTTATAATTTCCTAATCTGTGTGATTCAGTTATTATGTTTAATTTTATTAATTCTTTTTCCTTTTTGTATTTATATTTATTTCTTGTCAGTTTTTTTATTACCTGCTTGTATATTTCTAGTTTATCGCTCTACCATGTGTTTATAGTGTTAATTAGTTTTTTAACCATACTTTTTTCTCTGATTTTGTCTATTTGAATTAGTACTGTTTCTACTTTTTTATTTACTTCTTCTATATTCAATGATTTTTTGATTAATTTCAATTCGTCAATTAGATCGGTGCTTTTAAATTCTTCTTCAAAGATGCTGTAATTTATTGTTTTAATTTCCTGTAAGTTGTCATGTTGGTTCTCCACGTTTTCTGTGGTTAATTTTATTGTTTTGTGCTGAGAAAGAGTGCTGTCTTTTATTTTGATCTCTTGTACTTTCTGTTTTATTTTATTATTTGCTATGACAAGGTCGATTACACTAGAATCATTTTTGTTTTCAAAGGCTTTGTTATCATATTTATTTTTGCCTGTCGGATTATTGCTGAAGAGAAATCCTTCAAGTTTTTCTGTTCTTTGTGTTTTATAATTTCGTTTTAATTTTTCATATAACGTCGATCGAGTATTGAAATCTCCTATAATTAAGATTTTTTCTCTCTTATTGTTTTTATTTAAGTACATTTGAATCGAATTAATTTTTGTTTCTATATCTTCATTAGGAGAAAGATATGTCGCAATTATGGTTATTGTTTGTACCATTTTTAATTCGACTTTATGTTTATTTTTTATGCCAATTGTCACATCTTTCTGTTTTGTAGCTGTATAGCCATCGTTCAGAGTAGTTTATCTTTATCAAAATCGGGTTCTGTTATTATTATAACATCTCGTTTGTTGTCTTTCAGGATTTCTATTTGTTAATGTTTACTTCGGCCTACGTTTAAGAGGGTGCATTTTAAATATATTGACGATTTTTTATTTATTATTTTGTTTTTAATAATCATATATTTTTTCCGCAAGTTTGACATGACTTTTATAGATACTACATAAGTTGTTATCATACCTTTTTTATGATTTGGCTAATGTGGCTCCTTTATCCATTCGTAGATCCTATCTCGCGTATCGGTTCCTTATTAAACGTCTACATATTTACCCAAACAATCTTGTCCCTGCATATTCTTCTCTCTTGCAGGATTGGCGTTTTTCCTCTAATAAGGTTCCCATTCTCTGCCACATTGCCTCGCGTCTTATTAAGTTTTCGCCCTTCATCCTAACTTTCGATAAACTTCCATTTTTCCAGTTTGAGATATTAAATGTTATTCCTTCTCCTAATCTTTTTTCTTTGCCTTCTTATGTAAAATATCTCCCTGCTCATGCAACAGTTTATGAATTTAACCAGGCAGTTTCATCATTCTTTGCTAACCGTACCCTAATTTTTACGGACGGGTCCAAAATGGCACACGGAGTGGGTGCATCTATCTACATTCCTGCTCTTAACCATTCCAGCCTGTTCAAAATTCCTTCATTTTGTTCAATTTATTATGCGGAGACATTGGCATTACTACGTGCCATTGAGCTCATTCCATCTTTTCCTCAATGTAAAATGTTCCTCCTAATTTCTGATTGCAAAAGCGCCCTTCAGTGTATATCCTCTCCATATGTTCCTTCCTACTCTGATCCTATTATTCTGCGCATCCGATCACTGATTTTCAGCCTTTGCAGATTGCACTCATTAACCATCGACTTTCTTTGGATTCCTGGTCATGCCGGAGTTGCGGGCAACGAAAAGGCGGATTATCTTGCTCGTTCGGCTATTTCTTCTGGGCGGCCAGTCGGACGAATTCCTTCTCATGAATTATTAAATATAGCAAAAAGTATCCAAAAGGCCAATTGGAAATCTTTTTATAAATCATCCTTCTCCAGTCCTAATTCACAATATTTTTCCATTCACCCTAATCCACCTACTCAACCATGGTATCTACATTTTCCGCACCTTCCCCGACTCATCATATCTGCTATCTGTCGTCTTCGATCTGGTCACAGTCGACTTCCTGCTTCATTGTATCGTTTCTCCATAGTGTCCTCTCCTATTTGTCCGCTGTGTATCGATAACACAGTCGTATGTGACTCTGATCATGTATTCTTTGAATACTCCTCTTTATCATCGGAAAGGGCAGCTCTATACGCGGAGCTTCTCTCACATGATGTTCCAACTCCATATTGTGTGTCCTTTATTCTCTCATTACAGTCAACGTTGATCATACCAATTGTAGCAAAATTCCTATCCTCTGTACTTCATTATATTAATATCTCATCCCTTCAGTATTTCCCATTTTGGCATTCCTAACTTATCGTGTCCAGTGATTTCCAACGAACTCCTCTCTAAACGAAGAACACGCACTGATGTTGCAGTTACAGTCACAAACAGGCACAGCTCGCAGTTAATTTTGCGGGCTCGCTGTCGCATTTGCGGCCCTAACGGTAGATAGGGGAACTCCTTGTCGGACGGCACTGCGGGCGCTGCTGTTGCAGTGTGGCCATAGTGTTCGGTGAAAATTCTGCTCATTTCCTTTTAACAGAATGGTAGGCGCTGTTTCCGCAGTCGTCGCTATAAATATGATTAATGTTTCATAATTAAAAACTATAAACTTTGCTTTATAGTGATGGAGAAAGTCATTGAACTTTCGGATAATTGTTTACGGACGCTAAGCGCTGTGTTCTACATAGGTTTCGTGATTGATGGATCTAACTGCTTTTTAAACATCCCATGTTTCTTCTTCCTTAATTATTTATAGCCAGATTCTTTTGTCCGTTTGTACTGTGGGCTCTGTAATTGCAAATGTGGCCATGGTATGGGACAGCTAACTCCTTTTGCTCTTACCTTCGTCATTTCTTTTCTTTTCAGGATACATACGTTTGGCATTTTTCGACGTTGATTGTTATTGTTTCTCCATCTTTGGTATAGCATTCTTTGTCAGATTCCATTCCTTATTATTCCTAATTGCTGCTATGTACACATGTTGATGGGTAATCGTCCGTTGATGACAAGCCCAGGGAAAAACCCAAACAAGAAAAAAAAAAAAAAAAAAAGATTTACCATCATCAGTGTTTGTCCAACAGTTTCCCTCTTCATAATTAAATCAGAACTCCTACGTCTCCTCATTCTCCAACCCGAACTCCCTTTTCTTGTCTATTCAACCTTCCCTTCCACGTTTTCCATGGTTTATTAACCTTCCTTCTATGCGCCGTTCTAATCTCTCTGCGATTTGCCGCTTGCGTTTTGGGAATAGTTTGCTCCCTTCCTCATTGTTCCGTTATTCTCTCGTGCCTTCTTCTCATTGTCCATTGCACCCTCCCGGCGATCAATGTATTTCTGATCCCGATCATATAATGTTCAGTTGTTCGTCGCTTTCAACTGAACAGGCTTCTTTTTATTCCTTCCTCTTACAAAATGGTATTCCTGCTCCATACTGTGCTTCATTCATTCTCTCTCTACCTTCTCCTTCGGTTATTCTAGCTCTCGATTCTTTTCTGTCAGCTATCTCTGATCGTGTAAGGATCTGAGTCTCTCTTTTCTCTCTGGGCCAATGTCCATGTCGACGAACCCATAAAACAAAAGTAAAAAAAAAAAAAAAAATTAAATCAGAAGTTTGTTCCACCCTTTTCCGGGAATTCTTTATAACACAATGTGAGTACTTTTGCTCCTCCTTTGATTTTTTGGTCAAATTATTTATTTCTTTATTTGCTTTGCATCTATCTTCCGAATCTTCGTACATTCCGTAGCTTTTATTGGTTCGAATGCTGATAATTTTTCATAACGTAAACTAGTGTACTCACAGAGGATTCATGTGGGCGATTTTCGATTTAGTGTGTAGTAATCTTTCTTGGTTAATCTCGTAATAGCATTTTTTCCCTGGTTATTAATCGATACAAGGATTGGTTTATTTCCCGTGATTTCTTCGATCGATGTTTCTATTTCTTCTTTGCTTATGTCTCGCAAGCCCCATGCAGTGATAGTTGGTGACAGTTTTTTCGATATTTGGATTTTTAGGTATGTTAAGGTTGTTAATTTCTTCAGTCATTTTGTCTGCTTCATTGCGATTTCGGATTTTTTTTTGGCGTTTAGATTTCCGTAACTGTTACTTCGACCCTGGAGGCTTTGCTTTCCCCTTTTATCTGCTTAATTGCCTTCTCTATAAACTTCTCAGCTTTGTATGCATCTTTTTCCTCTGATTTTATATTACTGCTTCGTCTATTTGATTCTTAGCTTGATAAATGACTTCACTTGCCGAGAGACTGGCCATTTTGGAGTATGTTGTGGGTGTAGCATTAGAAATTTCACTGTATTTGTTGTTTTTACACATTGTTAACATTTTTAATTATGATAAAAATAAACTTTAACGCTTTTATAACAATTGTATAATTTTTAAAACCCCGACGCGTTTCGAAGCAAACACTTCATGTTCACGGGAGTAATTATATATTATAATTACTCCCGTGAACATGAAGTGTTTGCTTCGAAACGCGTCGGGGTTTTAAAAATTATACAATTGTTATAAAAGTGTTAAAGTTTATTTTTATCATAATTAGAAATTTCATTTATTATTTCTCGTGACTTCCTTGATAACATTTTATGCTAATTTTTTTGTGATATTTTCTTGTTGCATTTCGACTAAGCCCAGCGTGGAAATTATTTTTGTGTTTTTCGTCTTAGTTGTTTTTTGATATTCAGTAATGTGGTTAAACAGTTTTGACCTCCCTTTTTGTGAAATATTATGTCCCTGCTTCACTACGTGCTTGTCTTCTTCATTGGATATATACGCGGTATCTTAATAAAGTATTTGACGAGGTCGTCCGTTTCATTATCTGCCGCTTTAATTTTTCTCCGAATTTCTTGGTAGGTATTTTCACTGTCGTTGTCTCTTCACTCGTTTCGTTTATCGTAGCGGAGTGCTTTGTGTTGCACGGTAGACGATATTATATCGACTGCATAAGGTGAATGATACCACTTATTAATATTTATTCTCTTCCAATAGAACTGCTAACGTTCGATTTATTTACTTTTTTTCTGGTTAGCAATGTAATCCGCATATGCAATGAATTTGAATCCCATTTGCTTTAACTTCTTTTCAATTTCTTTTTCATCATTCTAATCGGCCCTTCTCTATACATGTACAGATACGGTGAAAGGTCCTGCCTAATCCTTCTTTCGGAGTTTAGTTTGTATCCCTACTGACATCTATTACCGTTATTTGTCCCTTATAGATTTAATGTTAACCTTCTATCTTTCCAGTCCGTGCACTATGTTGTAAATAACATTTTCTAACCGACGTTGTTAAAGGCTCTTTCTAAATCTATAAAATTTACATACGTGTCTTTTTATTTTCATCCAATATTCTTTGTACAGAATCAGTTTCAAAGCCAATGCTGCCCATGGCCGTGCGGCGCCTTCACTTCGAAACGAGACGATGTTTTAATTTTAAACGCAATTACAATTATTTTATATAGAGAGTGACCTTATTTAATATTCCATAAATACGTGAAAGAATAAGTGATACATATCAATATAATAATAATAACATTTTTTTTAACCCCGAACTTATCTTTTTCTAGGTTCCCTCCTGCATATTTTTTAATGTATAATCATACAGGGTTAATGCTCTTAAAAATATCTCCGCAATTCAGTCTTTAAATAATCCAGACAATTCACGGATTCTAAGTTCGTGGATTCCGTATTATGGACTTTAAGTTACATGAAAATGTTTACTTTTTTCCCCTTTATATGTTATAGTTCCGCTTTTTTTTTTTTTTTTTCTCCAGAAATATCAAGTAGAGAAAGAAGCATCAATCAGAAGTCAATACGTCTTACCGGAAACAACAATATATTTCTAATTGTCTCCCTATTTAACCCTTTCCATAATTTCTGTAGTTGTTGGGTCAAAGCCGCTGGTGCGCCCAAAAGATAATATATAAAATAATATTATTAGTTTTTTATTTAAAAAAAAAAAAAAAAAAACAATTGTGGCTTCTGGAAAGAGTAATAAATCTGTAAAAACAAGTTTGATTCGCCGCTACCGGAAAGGAGTCATATCAGTTCGTTTCAGTATATACATAGTTGATACGCGATCTTTTGACGATGTTCTAATAAATGAATAGTTTGGTTTTTAGTATTACTTTTGGTTTCCGAATGTCGACGATCATCGACATCAGCCAATGTGTTTGCGCACAGGCGGGTAGCGTGCGCGCGGGATGCAGTACGTGCCGAAACATCGTATTATATCGAGTGGTGATAAGAGATAAAGTCGGCTTAGCTGGATCGGATGCGATAGAAAATTCGAATTGTTATCTTTCGTCAATTGATCTAGTTAAAAAATGGAGCTTTAGCCGACCGTTAAATAGAGTAATTAATTCTTTTATTCTTCGCATAAACATAGTACTCGTATTTTTCCGTTTTTCAAATAAATAGAAAAAAAACAAACCTAATGATCGCCGGCAGCTGGAAGTCGAAAGTTATCTGCGATGTATTTGTTTATGGTTTTTTTTCTCATTTTCTTCGTTTTCTTCGTTTCTCCTTGTCTTTTTCTGTCTTTTACGTACCTATTCCGTCTCATCTTTCTTTGCTTGACTACGTTCAAACAAGGCGGGTTCGTAACAATATATAGCCGTAATTTACAGACAAAAGTGTACATGTCTCTGTAAATGTTTGAACTGACTGCATACTCAGTGGCTTCCGTTACTGTTCGATATAACATTGTAATGTAAATTTCATTGAGGATGATCAGTTTTATTTACATCAACGGTAGAATTAAGTAAAGTGATTTGGTCGAACATGTTTGCAGCAACGTATACAACGTATGCATTTTATTGTTATTTTTAACGGTTCCATCAGTTTAAAGTCGAAAATTTAAATTGTTAAATTTGTATAACTTTTTGATTACATAAACACCAGGACACAAAAATAAACAACTGTAAGTATGTAACTAGTTAATGCAAAGAAATACAGACAGTGAGCTTAGAAATTTGTACCGTGTGTAGTAGCAGTCGTTGCAAAAAAAAATAAACTTTCATTTACAACTGAACAGGTGTGATTTTTATTAACGAAATGAATACACTAACCTTGCTGCAGTGACTGCGATTAAAACATTTTTCGATTACGCGGTTTATTTTTCGTTAATTTAGTGTGTTGCACTTGTATTTGGAAGTTTGCTCGGACAAAGGAAGTGCCTCGGATAAAAGCTGAATTCGTTGGAATGCATTAAGAATTTTACGAATTGATGGTTTTTCAAAACTTTTCCCGGAAGATCATTTGTTGTAGCATAAAATTAATATTTTTCATAACAGAAATTGTCAATATAGAACTTGATAAATTTTTCGAACAATTCCTTTAAAAAAGTAATATATTTGTCGTAAATAGAACAAAAAATATACATTACGGTAATATTTATAATAATAGTAATAATAGTATTTATATGTACAGTACAACTTTTTCGTTACAAGATGTTATTTAGTTTTAATAAAAATGTATAAAATTCGATAACAATATCCTCATGAATGTACAATAAAATTTACTATTCTATAACGGTGATGAGCAATTCGCGGCGCGGTCAGATTCTGTTTCGGGCAGCATAATTTTTCTTCTAAAGTGAAAAGAAAGGAAACGATCGAATATTACTAAACGACAAAATTTCCGAAGGGAACGATTTGGAACGAGGCGTGTTAACGATGGAGCTTTAGAATTTGCGAGTTACAATAAGAAACGATTCAAAATTGAGGAAATAAAGAAGACTAACCGAAGGAACTATAGCGGTAAAGGGGAGAGGAAGGATGACGTGTGGACACTGTTAGGAGGAAGACGATGTTTAATTTTGATATTCTTTCATCGGCTTTCTCTTTTTAAAACAATTGAATAAAATCGAAAGAGTTGATTTAGACGAGCGATACGAAATTCAGAAGTCATTTTTTTTAATTTCGAAAGGTACATTCTATCTGAATATTTTATTATTCGCACGATACGAAGTCATTTTCCAACAAGAAGAACGGACTCGTTGTAATAAAGTCTAAGTGTATTGTTACGTGTAACGGAGTAGAACGATTTTACAATATTTTCCAATTAAAACATTTTTACATAAATCGAAATCATAACGCAGAAAAAACTAGCGCGGCAGATAAAGAAGGCGTTAACTACGTTCATTAAATCGAAATAAAAAAAATTAAATACTAATAAAAGAAACGGGCACATATTATCGTGTACGATGGTAACAATATTCGTAGTTTCAAAATTGTTTAATTATTACGTTTTTCGCAGGATGGGGATTGTAAATGTTATTTCAGAGAAGGTGAGAAAATTTTTATTTTCTCTTTTCGCTCGCAGAGTTAAATTTTGATTCAGTTTTGTGGAAAGTGTTTCAATATATGTGTCAATAAATCCATAACCTGCTTGCTGAAATTTACAAATATAAAATAAATAATTCCTTAATAACGAACAAAAATAAGTGTATATACTTTAATAAGTTGAAATAGATATCGTTTTAAAATTAATTTATACTTATTTTCGTTTGCTATTAAGGAATTTATTTATTTTACATTTAAAGATATTTTTTCGCAGTTCTAACTGGTCATTAGCGCATTAATAAAGCTTGCTCATCACTGATTACAATACACACACACACACGCACAAATATATATACACTCGTAAATCATTAAGAGTTCACTTAAATATCGCAAATTCGTTGGCTGATAAAATTCACAGCAAAACCGAATAAAAATTAAATAATACCCATTTATATTATTTTTTATTTACTTCAGTAAACAGTTTAGCCGTAGTAACATGTACTATTCGTATTTCGCAATCCATTGTTTCATTCGAAATTGTTTAAAAGATTTTTTTTTAAATTTTACATGTTCCATTTCATATTGTGTATGGAAATTGAACATTTAAATTGGCGCTGGAAACTATCACAATAAAACGGATAGAGTGAGTAACTGCGTGAGAATCTTCTTACACGTATAGCCCCCCTCCCCCCTCTCACAAAAAAAATTTATAATTGAGATTGAGGCGAATCAGCCCAGCAACAAAAAAATTTACCTCCAAATACTCTCTTCAAATTCACTAGACGATACGTCGTAAAAAGAATTGTTCTATGATACATTTAAAATTTATTTTTAATGTTAACTTGTATTTACAATTGCAGACATTGTTGTTATTTGTAATTTTTATTTATATAAGAAAATATGAAATAAAAAAAAACATATATCAAAATTAAGGTCGTGCAGAAAAGTCCCCTACTTTTTCGTAATGCAACGGATACAAAGTATTGATTATTAAATATTAAACTATTAAACTTTTATTATTATGTATATTTTGATTGTCCTTCACCTAATGAATTTAAGTAAATCAATGTACTATATCTATGGAACTTGTTGGTTAATTGTTCTAATTTACTTTGTTTTGTTTTTTCCTTTTTTTAAAAATATTAATGCTTTATTTTCAATTTTACTACCTTATTTTTATAGATTATTTCACTATAAAATACAACAATTACTTCGGTATTAAAATTTCCGATATAGCGACAATTTGAAATGTAGATAATGTGAAAATGTAGCACGTAATGAATATAAAATTGTCAAATGAATGAAAGTAGTTCATGTGCCGTATTAAAAATATATTATTTTGCATAGTTTAGCCTTTGTTTCAATGGAACCAAGTGTTTTCCTCTCTTCATAAATACCTTTTTTGAAGTTCAAGTTATTTTCTTTGAGCGCTTCAGTGACCAAGAAATAATTGATAAGTATACACTTTTAGTTATCTTATTGTTTTGCCGGAGAAGATTTAACGAATACAGAGATAGGATTTTGGAAACTAATAATTAAACAGTGGCTGGTTGACAACATACAAATAAGGGATAGTAAGTTAGTTCTTAATTATACATGAGCAAATGATGGAGAATCTCGGTTATATGTATATAATTAAGACGGATGTTCGTCGAAATAATATGATATGTGTTTTCTTTATAATATAAATTAAGTAGTAAGAAGTATTATAACTTTATTTATGAATAAACGATGATAGGAGTGTCGGGCACACGCAGACGGAAGTATGCCTTGCGGAATCCGTAACTTATTTAAAAAAGGAAAAATGCGAGAAAAAAAGTTACTTCTAGCAAACATGTACGATTACGAATACTACCAACAATACGTATTTTATTATTTGGTCTTTCAAGAGCACGGTACTTACAATTAGTGAAATTTCTGTTATCACTTCATATAAACAAAGCTGCAAAGGGCGACACTCAGTAATTAGATGATCTCGGTGGCGATAATTTTGATGGTACGTTATGAAGTGGAGAAATTTAATGAAGGGGAGGAGTGGTAAACCTATCGGTACTGATTCCGTTATTCTTTTTCGGTTGTTTGAATGCGTTTCCAAACTACTTCTCGATTTACTCTTTTTTTACTTTTATCTGCAAATACCACCGAAAGAGAAAGAAGCTCTCGAATAATTGAAATTGGTAAATGAGTAATTTTTTTTTTTTCAAATTACTTTTCTAATATAGAGAGCTTCACTTGTCCCCATGCGTATTTTAAGAAAATCGTCGAAATTGTCGAATTCTTTTTAAAACTAGTCTTAGGAAAACGCACAAGCTATGCTGTCGATGTGGTTTTTAGGATGGTAGACTACGTGCTTTATTATTAGACGAGTTATTTATTGACGATGGCAACTTTTGGTTTTATTTTGTTATCGTCATCTTCTAGCCCGTAGCCTTCACGGAACTTAGAAAACAGCTAAGTAGTCTGCTCGGTTATTCAATTTTTTATTTCCAGTTTGTCGACATGCGCATTGACCGAAGAACTGAGGAAAGAAAGGAAGATGTAATTTTAAGAGAAAACGATACAAGAGCCCGGTATAACGAAAGGAGAAGGAAAAGATGAAGGATGAGCATTCAAAAAAAGGTACGATAAGCATAACTAAACAAAAAAGAGAAGTAGAAGGGTAAAGAGGACGAAATGGAAAAGATATAAGCAGCAAAAGCGCAGCAAATTGTGTCCGGAGCGTAGATGACAAATTACAGAGAGAGGTGAACGAAGAAGGAAAGTTGGGGAAATAAAGATGAGACCAAAAATCCGATCGAATAGATAGACAGAAATTAGGATTTGAGAATGAAAAGGAATAATTCAATAATTTAACATGGGTGAGGGCGGAGAGAAACGGAATGTTGTGGGATTCAAAAACACTAAAAAAACTGCCAGCAATTAAATGAGCTGGCAGATAAGCGTCTTCAATCCTAGTGTGATCAGTAGAAATCAATCCGGATAGAGCGGATCTGCTAGCTCGTTTAACTTCTTCTACTGACAGTTTTGTCGGCGTTTTTTTAAATGCCGCATCATCACATTTCTCTATGTAGTCACTTAAATTATTGAGTAGCTATCGTTCCTTTTGATTTTCAATTCGTAATTATCGGTTCAACTGGATCTTCCGTCTCATCTTTGTTTTCTCAACTTTCTCGCTTCCTTTACCTCTTTCGGTTTTATCTGTCCTCTGCGCTTCGGACACAGTTTACCGGTTTTTGTCACTTATACGTTTTCCACTTTGTCTTTTCCACCCTTCTACTTTTCTTTTTGCATTAGTGATGCTTATCATACCTTTTTTGAATCCTTTTCTCTCGCTGCTAAACGTGTTCCGTTTTCTATTTTTCACTTTTACTAATGGACCTCCGTACTCCTTCATTCTAACTTTTTCTTCTTCTTCGCTCTTGTATTTTTTCTCTCTTACCGCGTAAAGATTTACTTATATTCTTCACTTCTCTTTCGTAGTTATTAATGAACAAAAAAAATAAAATGAAAATTTCTTCTAAGATGAAAACACAGAATAACCATTAAGAAAGGTTAGTCGCAAAATCGCCAAGGTTACGAGAGGACGTGAATTTGACGAGCGTGTCAGAACGACCGTTCGTCAGAATTCACCGTAACTTTATAATTTATAGTGTGATTACATTGGAAAGTGTAACATTTTACATTTTTCCTGAGGTATAAGATTAAAAATACTTTCTTCGTTGTCTTCCATATTCTGGCAAAATAACTTTTTCCCGGTGTTTCATATACATATACATATACATATACATATACACACACATATATATATATATATATATATATATATATATATATATATATACACACACACACACACATGTATATAATATAAGAAATAAACGATTTCCCGGAACTATATTGATGGAAAGATTATTTGTTTTACAATTTGTGACCATTGATGGTTAATTTTTGCAAATCGCGGAAATAAGAAATTGATGGTAAGTTTTGTTCAAAGATGATTTATCATGCAAGGGGATTTTTAACTACCTAAACTTCGATAATATAAAAATTCGTTTCCATTTATTTTGAAAATAAACATGACAATTGAAGACATTTAATTTTTGACAAAATGTTCAAATGTTGTTGACAACTTGATTGAAAGGTATTTTCAAAAAAAAAAAAAACCCGCTAATAATAATTAATAATTGTGTTAATTTCTTTTCATTTCACAACGTATGTACAAGTTTTCAACATTTCCGGGGCCAGTCGTAGAGTCTATATGCTGTTATAGAAAATTTTAACTTCTGCCAGATTCGCGTTTGTAAATTCTTCTTCAAGCGCGCGATAATATGTTTAACGAGTGCTCCAGTCATCGGGGTTCGTGTGTTCTATTAATAAATGCGTTTTTCAACAATAAGACAGAACGATCATCAAAAAACCGAAATTTGACGGAATTGAAAGAAGGGGTTTTTTCTTCTTTCCTTTCCTTCTTTTTTGGTGACAATCATAAAATATTCTTAAATGTTCTAGGAATTTAGATGTATTTAAGTGTTTTTCTTGTGCACGTGATTAAAATCTTGTGACGTTAATATTTTTACACCTTTAAACTAGATTATAATCAATAAATCGCATTATGGTATAAAATTTTTGAAATAAATTTAATTTTTTAAACAGCGTAATTCAAAAGAAAAATGGTACTACAAAAAAAAAAAAAAAAAAAAAGACATTCAGGCAAAACAAAAATTTACCGTTTTACATGGTTTTACATACTCTATTAACGGAAATTAAGTGGTATCATGCAAATTGTAAGAAGTCATGCAAAATTATATGAAATCATGTGAAATCACGCGCAATAGTCTAAAAATGTTATTTGCAAAAAAAGTTTACGAGATTTTATCTGCTAAAAGAAATCCTCAGGGGGTGAATTTTACACGGTTTCGCTGTTTCTTTGTACTACTAGTATTCCGAAAAAAAATTAAACTGTGTAGTACTTACAAGTTTAATATATTTTATTATTACTGGTGTTATACATATATATAAATGTGTGTCATTTCGTCATGTATGTAAAATTTTCAATTTTTGATGGTTTTAAATAGAATAAGAGTTTTGTATATTATGTACTGCGAAATTGTTTGGGAAAACCTTATATAATATCCTTAGTATTGTAATAAATTTCACATTTATTATGTATGAGAAATAAATATTTCTTATTATAATATTTTTAACGTAATTGCATTGAATGATATTAACTAAATTTTAACCTTTAAAAGTCCTTCAAAGTAGATGTACACAAATGCGAACGAAAATTAATCTGCGGAAGACAAAACTGCGTCAAAACAAATAATTACAAATATCGCGCAATAACAGAGGGTCAGAGTGGAGGGCAAAAATACTTCTGAGATTGTGTTCCAAGCAAATTCGTTAGCTGAGAATGCATTTCAGGAGCCCGTTTCATAATGTGCATGCCTTATTATCGTGCAGTTTTAAGCTTTTGATGAATACTTGATACGATCATAATTTCAGACAATTTCAGTGCTAACAATACGTGTGCCAACAGCAAAGAGCTTTTAGGCACGTTTATACACCTTTTCTAAAGTATTGTACGGAAACAGTGTGAAACGCTGCTAATCTCATGACCAATGACTTTTTGAAATTAGTCAGATTAGTTTCTTCAAATATACACGATATTACTCCAGTGAAGATGGCATTCTAGGTAATTGACAAATAATATGTACTCAGTAAGTAGTAGAAGAAGTTATTTTTTCAATCAGCACTCTAAATCATCTGTTTTGAGCTCAATTTAAATTGTTAAAATCCCGCTATAAATAAATTAAATAAACTATATACATATATGTATATATGGTCGCAGTAAAATAACCGTTTGTGTCGGCTTTATTTTTGGAGGGAACCTTGATTGTTGCAAAAATATTGCGTTATGAATCTGACGATAAAAATTGGCTAATTTGTTAATGACTCGGAATCGCTTTTGCAAATTTTACTAATTATATTTTCTGCCGTAATTTTTGATTCTAGAGATTTAAATTTCCGTAGCTTGAGGTGTATACATATATACGAGTATGCGTCCTTTGCTTGATTTGCCTTCATGTTCTTTTCAAAATATTTTAATGAGAAGATAAAAAGGAAGTGCCTATGAAACACGTTAAATTTCATCAGAGCGATTCTTCCGAATAAAAGATTTCTTAAAATTTAACTTTGTTGCTATTTATTCCGCACATGATTTTTTATTTTTATTTTATTTTTGTTTTCCTTTTTTGAACGAGGAATGACTGAAATAAAGCTTGTACACCTTTTTTACTCGGTTACTCTTATAGCGGCGAATGATTATTGGTAACTAGTGCCTTTTTTTCACTTTTTTTTTTTTTTTTTTTTTGTTTCCGATTTCAAAATACGCCAACGTTTAGATCTTATAGGGGTTTATTGTCCTATTTTGTCGGTTAAAAATTCCACGCGATTCGATTAATTGCAAATACTGTTAAAGTGCGGAGCACGCAAGCGACGATTCGCGTTCTCAGCAAGTGTGAACCGTCGCCACTTAGTGCACTGGCTTGGCAGCTCAAATCCCGCGGGTGCAGATCCACAATCGGTATTTGCTGTTTAGTTCGCTGATCAAAACAAGTAGCTTCCCGAGCGATATCTTCCATCTGCTGAGCTTCTTCCAGTACCAGAGTGTGGATTTCCAACGATTCTCTTAACCATCGCCTCATCCAGTGTCCCAGCCACACTAGTCCGCAATCGCAGCTCCACGGATTGCCCTTCAGTATTAATCCTCCTAAATAATCCAATTAAAAATATTAACATTAATTAACGAAGAAATAAATATTTTGCGATTGAAAGTTTACAAAAAGGTTATTATTCAGATCTCTAGTTTAACCTTTAAAAAATTACATATCACCATAAATACGTTTCATAAACGAAAACAATTGTTTTATCGTATTCTTCATTTAAAGTTCTAGAACATCATAAACCCGAAACGAAACAAAGCAATATTTCAATTAATGCAATTTTTTACGCTCGGGTAATAAGAAATTCTATTACTTTTTTATTTTTCTTAGAAATCATATAATGTTTTTGCGATAAGGAAGTTGTAAAAAACGCCTGGGATCCGTAGTTTGTTCGGGAAAGGACTAAGTATGGTGTATATGGAAAGAAGAGTTTTTAGCTGTACGTTTTGCGTTTGATAAACATTTAAGGATAGATAGGAATTTATAACATTTAACTTTAAGGCTGGGTATGTAAGGACGCCGAGTTAGTTTACGATAAAACAGTAGTCCAAGGAGTGTAGCAGTAGGATGGAAATGGGGTGGAGAGTTTTCTAGATTGAGACGAATATTAGGGAAGTTTTGATGGCTTCTACAGAAATCAACACAGATAGACACTTAGATAGAGAAAACACAAGACCGTTATTGTTACACCCCGAAATTGTAGTTTTGTAATAGTTTTTTTTTTGTAGAATCTATTGAGCATTCCCTGGAAAACTGGAAGATAGGAAAATGTTCAAGTCGTCAAAGTAGAATTATTCTGCTCAAGGAAGAAAAAGGGGCGTCGATTAACCAATTTCTTTCAAGCGGTTTTGCAAGGACACTTATGAGCGGGATATGGGCTTGCAGTTTTGTTGAAAAAGAGGATATTTATTTCGATTCTGGATATGAATAACAACTGCCAATTTCCACGGCTCTAGGATAGAACCGGAGGACCAGATTTGTGTTGCTGAAGGAGGTAAGTATTTTAACATAAAAGGATGGATAGAATCGGGCCCAGGGCACGGCTGTTTGCAGTATGGTAAGTAAGTAAAGCGAGTCCCACACTCTTAGCAGGGCGTTTTGGATTGTGAATTTAAGGTTCACAGTGTGCTAAGCCTAATGGATCTGATGAGAATACTAGGGCCAGTTCCTTTTTCTCGGCCGCCTTTACTTTCCCAGATTTCTCTGGTACCAAATTATTTCAAATTGGGTAAACCTGGGAGCGATTTGGATTTGAAACGAGACAAGTCTCGAACGCGTGTCCTCTGATTTAGTAGCCAAGCGTCTTAACCACTAGGCTACCGCATTACCTGCAGTATGGCATTGAAGTTGATAGTTTAATGCAGATACGGTGAAATGACAGCTGTAGGAAAGAGAAGAGTCAGAGATGATAGTTATTGGTTGTTGGTTCCATGGAATATTTCTTCGAGGAGAAGACAGGGTGAATATAATGACGAGGATGACTCCATAGAGAAATGATTTAGATATTATGGAACAGTTTTTATTTAACGAAATATTAATGCCGTCTTTAGTGGTGTCTTAATTTTGGGCCAAATATAGTGACCAGAAGTATTTTTGCAGAGATTAAATGCATAAATTGGTGTCAAAATTCATGTTTTTTGCGCCCAATGAGGTTCCTTGCAGCTGCACGGCATTTTTAAAATTCAATCAGATCAGAATATAGGCCTCTATTGATTTGAACTTCCTAAGGGCATTTTTGCGTTGCGTATGGCTGTTCCTAATTCGGGACACACCATCATGGGACCCGTTGAAGTCTGAATGCTGGAACGGATCTTGGTTTCACCGCGCATCGCTAATTGTTTCCGGTGTTTAGCGTGGAGGTCCGCTGCATACTGATAGTGATGCGCGGAGTTTTGTAATAGAACGAAACCGGATCACGGTAGAGGTAAATTAAACTGATAATTGATTCTTAAACGCGCGATAAGCTGCGCATGTACGAGATAAAAGCGAAACGCACGAAAACGACCATTCATTCACATTAACAAAGTTAACTTGTTAGGAGTTAGATTAGTCGGAGAAGCATTCGAAATTGAAAACGGTAAACATTTTAACCGCGATAATAAAATAAAAGGGAACGTGGAGACCACTATTATTAGGGCAGATAAAATTAAAATAATAATATGAGAGAACCCAAACAGTGTTAACCAATCAGAAGCGAACACGTGGCAGAGGAATTCGAACCTAGTTCCAGCCGAACGAAACATTCACTGCTTTATCGAAAATATAACAGTTTTGTCGGTAGTTTTCAAGTTGTTAAATTCCGCCACGTTTCTGATGCAGCGATATAGCATGCGGGTTTAGTTTTTTTTCTGTTTCTTTTTGGATTTGCCGAAAAATAACGTCAGTCCAGTGGATCTGGAAGTTCATAAAAGGAAGTAGAGAAAAATATCAGAACCTCTATACTCGGGAAATAAAGGTAGCGAGAGCAAGGAAAACAGGAAACAAGGTAAGCGAGAGTATGAAAGAAGTACTCTGTGGTCGGGGTGAGGATTCTTAGTTTCAGCAGTTCGAAGGAGAAATATAAACGTAAAATTAAAGAGAACATTTAAATAGGATATGTTTAAGGTTACATACCGCATGGAAGTTATATGAGAATGTAACGGGCAATGAGATATAGTGGGAGAGAATCTATGACGAGCGGAAGGCAACGAAGAGTGCCCGGTACATGGACGACAAATAGCGGAAATTACTGAGCGATGAAGAAGTAGAAAATTATAAAACGGAGGACAATTGGCAAGTGAAGATATGGATAGGTGCAATGCGAACGGGATTAGCGAGAAGCATGGAGGATAACTATCAGACCATATTCGCCAATGTGGTAAACGGAAGAGAAGAAAAAAAAATTAAGAGCTAAACACTTTCCGATAAAAAGGCGACCATAGTTAACTTTTTGCGAATCCGGTATTTTTAGCCACGAGAACTTTCTTTTATTCATCGTTGCGTACTAATTTATTTTCTTTTAATGAAAAATATTCCTTACTCTTCCGCTTGTAGTCTTATTTATAAAAATTGCATTGCCTATTCTGAGCACATTGTTTTTACATTTTGTTTTCTTTCACCGTTCATTTAGTCTTGTAGCAACATTTGTCTTCGGGCGGGGAACATTGTCGTTCGTCATAAAACACTAGCGCGATATTTGTATTGTGAAAGAGTCATAAAAAAAAGTACTGTACTATTTCTATACCGTTTCTTAGCACGTTATTTCGTAAAGCAATGTATCTTTGTTTTATTAATGTTTTTTTTTTTTTTTTTTTTTTGGTTTTCAGATAAATTATTCCATCGGTAAACCCTATTATCTGAACGGCCTTAACATGAACTTACAATTGATTTTCTGACGTTATTCATTTTCGTGTACAACCGGCGAGCTCCGCTGTAAACCGAGAATGACTGTTATAAATTTGATTCACGGTGCGACACGCGATGCACACCCGTTCGGAAAGAAAAGAGGAGTTGACACATTTTCCGAAATTTTCTCCGTACAAGCCTAAATATATTATATCGACTGTGCGAATAGTTGTACATTTTCTAATTTTCCCCATAAATGAATTCTTACGTGGAATGGCTTTCTATAATTAGGGCGTTTAAAGAAAAACAAAAGGTTAGAATATTCGTAAATGCATATATTTCATTGTAGAATTATGTTCGGGTTACTCTGTGAGATAGTGTCTATAAAGAACTACTGAAAAGAGCGATTTTCTTAAAGTACTCTAGTTTTATGTACCAAAATAAAAACACTATTCACTTGCCTCTATTTCAGAGAGCGGTGAGATGTAAATAAAATAAACCAACACGGCCGTATTGTGGACTAATTTTAAATTTTCATGCAAAGTGTGTACCGATCCGAGGCGTACAACGTTTCATATCGAAACAAATAAATCTACAATCGAGTTCAGGCTTCTATATTCTCACCTCGTCCTATCTTTAATAAAAGTAATAAAGTCTCTGCCGTAAAAGAGTCAACTATTATTATATGCTTTGCCTCTAGTTTGGTCTTGTATATCTAAGTCTAACTCAAAAAATCACAAATTATGCAAAATCGCTGTTGCAGAAGCTTTAATGTGCTTCGCTATTATTTTGTACCCCTTCAAAATTATATATGCGCGCAGATTTTCTATCCCCCCCCTCCTAAATTGTATGTGCCGTGTGTAACTACTATGGTCATTACAGCACACACAAGGGAGGGGGATAATTTAAATGTGGTGAGTTAAGCCATTCATTTTAATGAAGGCAATAATCCTGTTGATGGAGATTACCTCGTTTGAGAGGGTCTGCCCTATATCTATGGGTAGACCAAGTTGCTTCCGCAACATAGTGAACTTTTGGCAGGTAAGTATTATGTGGGAAACTGTCGGTGCGGTTGTCTGGCTGCACAATGTAGCCGGAGGCGGCGTTTTATCAATTATATGTTTGTGCGAAATAACGATGTGGCCAATTCGCAGCCGGCTGAGGATCTTAAAATTGTGTCGGGGTGTTCCTTCCGGTGGCCACCATGATTCAACTGTGGGCTTAATGGTTCTTAGGGATGTTGTTGCAGCTGCCCATTCAGTTTTCCACTGGTTTTCGCACACCTTTAGGAATGTATATGTGATTGATGAGGGTAGCTCCGCGTCCTGCGGCATTGGCGAGAGCAAAGCAGAACGTGCTGCTCTGTCGACACTCTCATTACCAGGCACTCCAATGTGCCCAGGAACCCACAGCAGCGACACGTGACTATCCGTTAGCTGCAATTCACACAAGTAGTGATATATTTTTAGAATTAGCGGGTTGTTGAATTTTTGACTCCTAATCATGTTCAAAGACTGTAGGGAATCAGTAACCAGGAGGAAATCACTGGCTCTGGTGTGAGTTATAACGATGTGGTGGAAGCAGTGTGCAATTGCGTACAATTCTGCATCCAATGCGGAACAGGCATCATTGAGTCCGGTTTCGTATGAGATGTCGTGACCTTCGACTGCACAGGCTGCGGGCAGTGGACCTGCCTCGCCAACTGCCTCGGCTCCATCAGTGTAGTAAATTAGGTGGTCCGAGTACTTATTAATTACCCCAACTGCCATCTCTACTGTATAGAGGGGACCTGTTGTGCTTGGATTCTGTTTTAGCGATAGATCAGTATTTATCTGGAAAGTGATCCAAGGGGGAATAAGGACACTGTGGCTGGGTGTTGACCTCTGTACAGACGTGATACTACATCTTCGCAGGTCGGCCAGTAATTCTGGTAGTAGGTCGCCGGGAAAGTTTGGTTCAAGAAGATAATGTTCCAAGTTTAGGGGGAGGTTTCGTGTGCGGCTGAAATGATGGTACATATTTCGCAGTATGAAGTATTTTCGGAAGTAGGAAAGCGGAGGAGCTAGAACGCACATGCTGGCAGCTGGAGAAGTTCGATGCACTCCCAAAATGGTTCTCAGTGCGGAGTGATGTATAGGATGATCAAGAGATTTCAATATAGATTTGCTGGCTGAGGAGTACACCTGGCGCCCGTAGTGGATTTTCGATAAAATCAGCGATCTGTAGATGTTGAAAAGCAATTTAGGCTTAATCTCTATTCGTTAAGGATATTATGCACAAACATACGGGAAAATTTTTTACTAAAACATATTTTACCGTGAACATACCTGGCCTGTTGAGGGTTGTCTCGCAATACAACTTACGCCGCCTACATGGCCTGCAACAATGAGCAACTACTTGTTAAGTTATATGTCGTTGTTTCTTTTTGGGTTTTTCTCTTACTTTCTGCTTTTTTTCTCTTACTTTCTGGTTTTTGTTTGGTACATTTTTTTTTTTTTTTTTTTTTTTGTACTAGTGTCATACTCTCACTCTAGTTTATCTTTTCTATATAGAGTTACATGTTTATATATATTTTTTTCTTTGTTTGTTTCTGATCGAAAAGGCTCTACGCGATATTTGTCATATATATATATGTTCTTATTGTAATTTATTAAACATACCGCTTATTTTTATTTATTTATTTTTTTTAGTTACATTTTATATATTAGATTTTTGAGGTTAGTGCTATTATTATTTTCATGATTTTTTGGAATTTTTGATACTGTAAGTTATCGTTGTGCATCATCTGTATTATGCGGTATGGGGAGAGTGTTATATTTCAGTGTTTCTTCTCTCACATGTGTCATTCGTTATGAGACGTCTTAGACTATTATTAGAGCCACCTTCTCTAGTAAGCAGTCAATAAACTACACTGGACACTTACCGGTTTAAACGCTTACATACAATTGTTTTTCCTTTTTACCAAAAAAACAGAAAGTTATACGATGTTTGTTATGTAGGTTTTTTTCTTTTTTATGTTTGTTTACGTATAACTTTTGAATGTATTTAGACCAATTTCGATGATTCGCCTTGTTTACTGGAAAAGGTAGCAGCTACAGTGGTGCAGTGAGTAGCGATGAACGTAGTCGCTGAAAAACGAGAAAAAATACGGTATCTTTGTAGATGTTTTTAATAATATAAAAGATGCGACTGATACTTAAAATAATATTATTAGTCTACATAATATCGAAAACGAAAGTGTCGGGAAAAAATTTTTTTTAATAAGACAAAAATTAAAATATTATTATATTAATGTTAATTACCGCGGATAAATGTAGATTCGAATAAAGAAAACGAATTCAAAATATAGCGTTATTTACAAACTTATCTCATTGGAAAGTATTAAGTGTCCTAATATTATTATGTATAACTTTCGATTATCTGGACTGACTTTAATGATATTCTTTTTGCTTAGTATTAATTGTATCGGTCAGGTCCGATATGGATATATTGGTAAGTATTGACTACTACTAAACGGTATTTAAAATAAAAAATTAAAAAAAAAAAAAAAAAAAAAAAACATTAGAATACAGGGAATTTAAAATTAAAAGAGCGTTAAACGCGAGTGTATTTTTTTACAAAGATAATGAATTTGAAACCTCCAAAAAGCGCGATTTACAAAATCAATATTAGCGAAATAATGAGAGGAATTACAGAAGACCAGATTAAGATGAGTTTACTTTCGATGTGGCCCGAGCAAAAAAGTTGTTTATGTAGAAGACGAAGAAAAAATTCGGAACAACGAGAATAATTAAGAAAGAATATTTATAAGGATTGAAAAAACTACGAACAGAATAGCACGAGCGAAATAACGGATTGCAGAAGTATTGACAACAGAAAAGGCGTTCGAAAAGAACAACAGTACTGTTTGTAATTATTAACAAATCAGAATCATATTGATTTTACACGCTAGACGATTTAACACGGTGATTATCAGCGATTTACTTGACAAGAAAATATTACATATTATTTTTTAACATCCCTTCCCATAATGAGCTTTTGTTCGTACTTCGGTAACAAGATCAGTTTAGAAATGGATCTGCGCTTAACGTGTCAATATAGAATCACAGGATATGTCCAAGTTCGATTCTCCCCTAGTCGTAATTGCTCGTCCTTCAAAAGACCCACATCGTTAGCTTTCGGGTTGGTTCGACGAGTTTATTTGCGAAATAATCCCGGCTGCTCCAGTTAGTCCGAAGTAACATTAAAATTGCTCCTCAGAAAGCAACGGCATTCCGATTAAGAAATATATACGAATAACGAACGAGATCGAGGAAAGCTATCACGTTTCAATTCACTTTTATCGGGCACTGTTCCGCAGCTTGAGTAAAATTTTAAAATAATATATTTTACTACATATGTTAAAACCTTAGGCTATGAGGAATACTTTTAGACGAGTTGACGTTCTTGTCGGTGATTAGATCGGAACGTACCTGCTTGGTTCTACATTCAGATAACTCTTGCACCTTTCTTTTATTATATCATTTCAATAGACGAAAATTCTCACATTTTCTCTAGTGAAACTAGGTCCGTTAAAAGTTTCATCGTCGGAGAAATTCCTTACACACAGCTAAATCTGTCAAATTTTCACATGCATTCGCATAAAACCAGCTGTCTTCAGAAACTAGTTTCCCAGTAGCCCGATTTTATACAGATTCCATTTTTCGAGCGGTTGGTCTAGAGCTAGTTCGGTGTATAGGAAAAAAATGTTGCCATTGATAACGCGCTTTGCAGCTCTAACCTATAGGTTTAATTGGTGCGAGGCGCTATTTTAGAACAAATCAGCAGGTATAAGGTACCTGCTGCTGTTTGAACGAAATCAATTACAGCGCAATATGTTTTTTCGCTAGCATCGTGAAATTGAACGATCTTCATTTCTACCAAGGGGAAAAAACGGGCGTGCAATTTAAAATCGTTTAAATCCGTTAATTCGTTATAATACGGACGAAATTTTTTATTCAACTGTTCCGGAATAAGTTCATCAGCCAGTTCAGTCCGTGTCTCCACAAATGCTCTAGTGAAATCTTTGAAGTAATCGTAATCGACGATACTCGAATTTCACTCAGCAATGTCCTTTTAGAGAGAACTTCCGGTTTATCCTCATATGAAATGCGGCAGACGTTAAATTTCCATATTAACTCCAAAACTTGTACCTTTTGGGAACTCGAAGTTTTCGGTCATGTTAACACGAGTGAAGATCTCTAAACGAATTAAAAAATTTCACGGAATTGCTTGTGTATTTCAAATTTTGTAATCTGAGTTATCTCCTCTGGTCCGAAGATCACCCGTATAATAAAAACCCTTCTTTTAAAGATCGCGAAACTTTGGTGAATATTTCGACTCAAAGTTCTGAGAATTTGCTGTGCTAAGACTGAATCGATGTCTTATGTAATTGTTGTAATATAAAATTGTTTATCATCCTGTTTGTTAAATATAAATTAGGGCGATTCTCTGCAAGTTGACGGTGTATATTTTCTTTTCGTTGGCTACGAAAGAAATTTTGTTAGTACGGAACTTAATAATAAGAAGGTTATCAAATAAATTTGTTCGAACCGGTAGCTAGCAAATCATTTAGCGAAATTCCAGAAATAGACTTGTTAGGTGCATTAAAAAATGACGCAAAATTTTGCGGTGTTGACAGCCGGACAAAAAGAATATTAGTATGACATTACCGAATTGTGGAGTTTGGGTTTTATGAATTCCAAGCGACCCAAAATGTTCGTGCATAAATTTTATATACTCGACCTTAGTTTCAGACTTCCTCGATATCGATGAACGAACGAATAGCATCGTTACGCGAATTTTTACGGTCCCCTTTTAAAGGCAATCGAACGATAAACCGACCTTTGCTCGAACACGGAAGTGTTTTGTTTTAAAATGTTCTATATGTACATTTTGTGTTCGGGATTTAACTCTTTCGACGGATTAACGTCTCTTCGATTTCTCAAAATTTCGCGAGTTGTAAATCAACCGGTTTCGTGAATAGGAAACAAAACAACGGAGAACTAAATTTTGATTTATCACATCTCAGAAATTATCTTTCCGAAATGAGTATTACGAATAGTATAAGACCTTCAAACGAGCTCCTCTCAATGAGAATACATTTTTCGAAGTACATATTCTGCCTCCATAGAATATTAATATTATTACTGTTCAGTGAGTCATTGTACTTATATATATATATATATACATATATTTTTTTTTAACAATATCTACAGTTTTTGCAAATAATATTTTTTTGGTGCTCCATACGAAATAAGCGTATCCGGTTCGATAGGAAATTCTAAAACCAAGAGCGAATCTTAAGCGAACTCGTTTCGTTACGTTCGATTATGTCTGAAGTTCTGAGATTGTTGAAGTTTCATTCGGGTTATGACGAGCGCACGGTAATTCATTTTTGCAAACGAACATCCAGTGTAATTAGCATTACTTGATAAACGGAGTCGAAAAGTGCTCCAACTAACACATAAAACGGTTATTTTGAATCATAATATTTAAGAACGCAGTAGGTAATACTGCCAAATTATTTAATGAAACTTGTTGGCAAGCTTTATCTGTTGAACAAATCGACTCGACTAATTTTTCGAGTTGGAATTAACCGCTGCTACTGTAGCAGAAGTTTCCGTTTTGTCTTAAGATTATTTCGATGCAACATCGTATTGTGGTTTTGATGGCAATTTGTGTACATTTCAGACTTCTACAATCAGAAACACGATGGTCATTTGCGAAGCGTAATATTTGCATATATGATTACTTTTCATGATGTCGAAGAGTTCATTGGAGGAGCCCGTTTGATAAATTTCAGTTAGCTTCAAAGTGTATGTAAACTTTTACAAATTATATCTATATCTATACTATCTATATCTCTCTTTCTGTCTATATATATATATATATATATATATGTATTGAAATGAAAAACATATTAACAGAAGTACGCTATATGTTAACAAAATGTTAATAAGCCAACATGTTTCGTATTAACAAACTGTATATTCGTGGTATACAATAACAATTTTCAAATGTAAATAATGTAGAATACTAGAAAAATAAGACAAGTCAATAATTGTAATAAAACGTAAAATTTTAAGGCAAATATTGAAACAAATCAATAACTAAATAATATAATATGAGATGTAAAAATATTATAATTTAAAGTAATGTATTATAATTTTGTATGTTACTGTTAATGCTATGTATTTATTCATGTAGTATATTTCAGTATAATTTAATAAAATTAGGATTATTAATATATTCTGTAATTGCCATATTTTGATTAACATTGTTATTTTGACACGGCTATTACAAAATATATATGCTGAAATATGCTACATGAATAAATACATAGCATTAACACAGTAACATACAAAAATATAACACATTACTTTAAATTATAATATTTTTACATTTCATATTATATTATTTAGTTATTGATTTGTTTCAATATTTGCCTTAAAATTTTATGTTTTATTACGATTATCGAGCTTATTACCATTTTTAGATATCAACATTTGCTAATTTTCTAGTCTTTTACATTATTTACATTTAAAGTGTCATCAATTTCTACTACTTCGTTAATATGTAGTGTATTTTACTAATGTGTATTATTTTATAACGAGTACTGAAATGGACGGTATAAATAATTTTACAAATTATGCCATAAGTTTTTAATAACGCAATAAATGCCGTGTTACTTTTTAAATAAACGTTTGAAATTACGTTTTCAATTGTTTTTTTTTGAAAATTACCAAGAATGTGTTGATTTTGGACTGCTTGAACTTGACTTCCGCAGAAATTTCGTAGTATGAACAGTACTTATTATTGTTGGTTAACGACTTTACCCAGTCGCGGCGAGTCTCATTGTCTGATTTCATCGACATTAACAGGGAAATTTAAGATTTCCAACTGCCATGTCCTTTATTCGCCATTTTCAATTCTCCAAGTGTTTACATTAACGCAGTCTATTAATTCTCAACTATTAGCGTTGCTTTCTAGCCGCCGACGCACAGACTAAAAAAATCAAGGAAATTTCGATTAATGTGATTTAATTAACGCTCGTATATTTTTTCATATCGGTTTTAAACACGGTGCTACGACAACAAACGAATGGCCATTCATTTCGAAATCACCGATGATGTGGGCTGCTTTAAGAAATGTAATTTTTTAACTTTTGCTATGTCCGGTTAAATGTTTCCAGTTTAAACTATTATATTCTGGTATATCGATTTTCGTCTAGGCTGAGTGGAAAAGTTGCTCTGAACGTTCAAAGTCGAATTTTGTGCAGCATCTCTCCCGTTTGTTGTTATCGAATTATTGTGAGCGATAGAAATCGTTTCTATCGAATTTAAAAAATAACTACTAATTCATCGCATTCCTTAAAATTATCATCTTCTAACTCCTTTTCCTTTCCCTGGATTTGATTCGTTTGAGAATTTGTTTAGAAGTTTCTTCGAATTTCGTAGAATAACTTTTAAACGATTTCAATTCAATTTCGGTCTTTGTTCGTTCACTTTATCCGACTATCCAGAAGACCAAAATATTAGTGAAATAATCGGACGAATTGCGCAGGAGCAAAATATCTATTTTAGATGAATTAACTTTCAAATTATTGAAGAAGTGTGGCCTCCGCAAAAAGGCCGTTTCTGTAGAAGACAAAGAAAGAATTGGGAACAAAGAGAATAATTAGGAAAGAAAATTTATAAAGATTGAAAAAGCTTCAGAGAGAATAACACGAGCGAAATGATGGATTGCGGAGGTATTAATTATAAGAACAACAGTGCTGTTTGTAATCATTAAACAGACCGACACCGAAAACAGCCATATTGCCTCTACAGGGGCGGTTAATAATGGTCATTGCAGATAATTAATTATCGAAGCTCGCTCGATAAGAAAAATATTACAATCACGAATTAAACTTAATAAATCGAATGAATTACCAGAACCCGTTTAATATCTTAAACCAATGGGGGCATTCGTATTAACACTTGAACATATTTGCACCAAAAATTGAAATTAAAAGTACCAACCTCAAGATTTTTCATAAAAGTTTAATAAAAGCGAACTAAAAAGTAAAACATAATCTTTTGATTAAAAATAATTTATTATTTCAGAATGATATGTGCGTAAGAATATAATATTATGGTAATTCTTAAACAACGTTAACACTTTACTAAATTCAACTTACAATAATATTTAAAATATCTGTTGTGGCTAAACAAAATATTTCCCTGTATTAGTATGTGAAGGGGACAAGCCCTGAAATCACAAACATTAAAAATAAACAGGTATTTTAAAGGGTAAATCATGAAATATATAAATTTACCCATTTCGTTTAACCGATGCTAACTAAAAAGGGAGGTGCACAGCTCTAAATACCAAGATGGGGTCCTACGGACAAAATTTCAACTTTCGATGACCAGCCGTTTTTGAGTTCTGCGTGATAAACACATACATATATTTAAAATGGATCGAGAAATGACGGTTAAAATGGATATTTCTGTTGAAACGTGAGATTCAGAATACTCTACAAATACAGTACATATTTTTATCTTTCGTATATGGAGAAGTAATCAGGGAGATGGTCAACCGTTGAAATAATACGGCATTGAACATTTTTCGCGATTACAATACTTCCTTTACTTCGTAGAAGGAAGTAAAAACGCATTAAATATTTCCTATGTTTCCAGTGCTTAACTCATAGAAATCATCAAAGCGTTTCTGAGTTCGGTTAATCCTAATAAGTATTAATGTTATTTAAGATTAAGGATCGTTATGTACGTCACTTTGATATATATATGATTTTTTACTTTTTAGTGTCTTTTTATTAAATTTTTAATCTTGAAGTCGGTACTTTTTTAAAAGAAATTACTTTATTACCCTTTTTTTTCTTTTTTTGTTTCAGTAGGTGGGCAAGGGTTTTCATGCGCTCTGTTTAACTGCTGGGGTCCATTACGGCACATATGCCAACGTAACTAGGTGAAATAATTTACAAGAATCGAGGCGCTGCAAAAGAAAGCACTTTCAAGAATTAAATGTAGGATAGCACTCGGTTAGCTGAAAAAGAGACAGTTGCTTGTCTTGGTCCGTGTAGATGTATCTGTGCAAGTACATGTGACCTATTTGGATACGGTTTAAGACGAAAAAAAAAAAAAAGAAAAGAAAATAGTTTGCAAGAAACTCCTTCTGTGGCATGCCCGGTATATGGGTTTTATGCTTTGGAGAGATACCCGCTTGTAGATTTCCATTCCTTTTCCCATTCTACGCTGGATTGGTACATGAGCAAGTGAGCTAGTGTAGAGGGAAGCGTGGAATTACATGGCACTGGGAAGACAATTGCAGACCGCTCAAAATTTCAGAGTCCTAATCGGCAGGATTGTTGAAATTATTCTTTATGATGACTTGGAGAGAATTTAGAGAGAATCAGTTATGAGCACGGCTTTTTGAAACTTTTGCTTAGTATTCCATGCAAAACACTGCCGTGTAAATTTCAGTACCTAGTGTTGTTTATGTATTATGTAACTTAATCATTCTATTGCGCCTATGAATTTGAAGAAGCATAATGCCGATGACTGAGATAACCTTTTACCTTCTCTGCGTCTATATAGAGGCACACATGACCTGCGCAATTTTCTGTACAATTTGTGCTATATTTGGGGAATATTACGGTTTTCTGTTTTCTGTTAGTGATTTTACGGATGGGTAGCTTGATGGAGGCGTAGTGGATGCAAAGTCTTGGGAGGTTCTTGAACAGTTTTGGAAATGATCCAAAACGGGGAAGCATCTGGAGCGAGAAAAGAGTAAATTTTGAATAGTAGCGATCAGTGTATTTATGGTCACTTTTTGTCCGGGAACCAAGTGTTACCGCACGTAGCTAGAAAATTAAACATTATTTTAATGTAGAATTCTTTGAAAAACGCGCGATGATTGCTAATAATTAATAAAAGTGTGTATAACTGTTTGGGCCCATTAAGAGGAAAAACCATTTTTTTTTTCTTTTTCTGCTATTATTCAGATTATTTTCCTCCAAATAAAAGTAAAGTAAAGAGGGCGTTGGGATTGCGAAGTTAACATTTATTCGTTAAAATTTTACACCTAGGAATTTTTGAAAACAAAAAATTATTTACAGGATTTTTGTAATTAGTAATAAGTGTGGCTAAACTATGTTAAACCACTGGACTGTAAATTACGTCTCGTTATTTTAATATATAAAAATAGCCCGATTTTAAGAATTGCTTTAAAAATTGAATGAAAACATTCAAAAATTAAAAAATAATTACTGATAAATATTTATTTTACAGTAAAATATACACGTAGATTATGCCTTTTTTTTTTGTTTTTGTTTTGGGCGCGTCAGTTACGGACATTAACTCAGTGAAGATTTTGCAAGTTTTAATGTGCGGCAGCGGCATTCAGAATCTGAACGAGATACCACTGCTAAGCTAATTACGCTGCGCTAAAAGAAATGAATACATCCGTTTGCACCAAGTACAGAGACGGGAATCCTGGAAGATCGAAGAAAAAATACTAACTGGGTTTAGGTCATTTTAATATTTTTACATCATAATACGTAATAACATGCGTTGTTCTTTTTCTTCATTCTTATTGCCTTGTCGAAAAGTATTACATTGATAACCGGTGAATGAAAATTGTAGCCGTAAATTAGTAAAGCGTAAAAAAAAGAACATAATACGGAAATATATCTACTCGTAAACAAATTAAGGAAGAAATACAAGCGACGACAAATATCTTCCAACAGGGGAATTCTTTTTCTTAAACTCATTCTAGAAAAACTAGACGAAAACAAAACCGAAATAAATAAAATAAAGTAAAGTAAGTCCCATGCGTCGGAGATGATTATGAAGTTAACGTTCATGACAAGCCCAATGTCACTGATAAAAGTGGGGGAGGGGCAGTTCCTTTCTCTTGGTCGCTTTTTCTTTCCCTGATTTCTTCGGTGGTCGATTATTTTAAGCTGGGTAAACTTCAGAGCGACTTGGAACAAGGCAAGTCTCGAACTTGTGACCTCTATTAGCCAGCCAAACGCTCTAACACCTAATATATGTATACTTTTAAAAAAAGAAAATACAGCAAATTTTTTCACAAAATTATAATTGAAAATATTGATTTTTTTGGGAATAAAAAAAATTCGGTAAAACAATACTTTAGACGTAATTTTTACTTTATTCGTAAAAAAAAGTTTCACAAAAATTTGAAAAAACCAATTTAATACTAAAAAACAATAATAATAATAAAAATTGGTAAAATAATTAATCGCGCACTGTAAACAAAAGCTCATACGGTGCTCGCCGCACACGGCCACCTCACACAGTGCACAACGAAACAAGAGGTTTCTTATTTCTTTCTCGTAACCAGTACGTAATTTTTGCAGCTCTTTTCTCTGCAGTACACTAGGAAAATGATATATTTATTAGACGTATAATTTGTAGCATTGGATCTTTGTCGAGCGAGAAATAAGCACAAGCTCGGAGTCAACATTGTATTTCGCTTTCCCGTTTTTAAAGCTGCCTTAAACAGAATTTTAATACGTCGTCTTTGCGATTTAATGTGTTACGAGTTAAAATTGATTTTGTATCTACGTTAGAAATTTTTTTTTCATATTTTTACCGAATAAAGGAGGGGCCGACAGATTCGTTGGCAAAGCGTTGTTCAAAGAAAGAAAAAAAACGGAAAAGTACTCAACTTTGCGTTGTGCTTACATATATGTTATATTACGCATGCGCATGTATACATTCGATTAATTTCCTTTCGACGAAATTAGAATAATTTCAACAGTTGAAAATAAGCAAATTTAAATTCACCTATCTTCGCGGAATATCCTTCCCGTCTGTACTGTGGGTCTTTTATGGTACGCTCTTGACTTTTCAACACAAACTGACTGATGATCCCGACGTGGCTGTGTGTACGAGTCACTGCTTTTTTTTTTTATTTTTTTTTTTTTAGGGAGGGGAACCAAGCCGACGGTCCTTTCTTAAGTCCGGAAATATTTGCTGTGCCAAAAAACGGATCCATAGTACAGACAGAAGGTTAATATCGTGTTCGTATATACACATCGTTTAAAGAATGAATGCGAAATAGTAAACATGCAAGAGAAAATTAGCTGTTAGACATCGGAGAGAAGAGAGATTGCTACAATTCGAGTAATGCCTTCTAAATGCTTAATTCCGACACCACGTGAAAAGATTCTAACGTACATACACGACTCATTCCGGGAATTACAAATCTCAAACTGAGTATTGCTTCATTAGAAAGAGTTGGAAAATGGACGTGCCAAAGATGTATTATCACATTTCTTGGGAGGCTATGCATAGCTCAGGTAGTATAGGTCGTTGGTTATGATGAAACAAGAACAACGCGTCACAACTAGAAAAAGTATACAAACTGAGAATTTAAGTAAGTTCGTTACAGAAAACTAGATTAGTAAATTCCGGCGAATGAACTAAAATAAATACTACAGTAAATATGTATGCACAATAAAATTCAACAATGTACTACGAAAAGTGAATCTGGAGAGTTTTTTTATAAAAAGAACTGGTTCATTGTGCGAGCTTTTGTCTCAAAAAGTGTATACCAGATTTTTTTACTTATATTCCATTTCTCATATAAAAACAAAAAACTATTCGTTTTTTTTTTTTTAAATCAATAAATGCTTTTACAGAAATATATTTTCGGGCTGGATAGGGTAAAATTTGCGTAATTTCTGGTTAACCGTGCAGTAAGTAAATAACGTTATCCGTTATTAGCGAATTGCGATGAATTATAAACTACATCGACATGTAATGCTCGAATGTTAAATCACTATCTCGTTCGCTATGTCGTTTCTCTTACGGTGTGAGATTAGAAAACTTTTATTCGTATTGGTTTTGCGTGTGTGCTCAGCGTTATATATTATTTTCCATTTCGAAATTTAATTTATAAAATATTAAACGCTGAAAACAGAAGTTGTTTCGCGAACGTGCCGAAGAAGAACGTCCAGAGTTTGAACAGTTTCTTTCATTTACATGCTGCAACTAGACCAAGAGAACAAGATTGTGTCGATACGAGTTTGCTCCACTTCAACACCACAAACTAATAACAATTGCTGATGTGGTTGACGAGAATTTTTATAACGAGTAAAATTTCATTCTACGACATCGTCTTTGAGTACATTCAACGTTCAATTTTTTTTCTTCCCCCATATAAAGAATATTACAACTGACTTTGGACCATTTGCAAACAGCTGCTCGCGGTAGACGTGGATCAGCAATGAACGAGTAAAACCATAAGATATCGCATTTTTTCATACTTTAAGAGCAATAGGATTCCAGCTGAAGGTTTTGGAATATTCGCAAAAAATTATGCTCGCCTATTATCACAGAACTCAAGATACTCAGGTATGATCTAACGAATAATGAGTTACTTCTCTCATAATGTTGTTGATGTAGCATTATAATTCATTAACTGCTGAGATTATGTTAACGTTTTTTAACAGATATGTACTTGCTCTAAATGTAATTCAACGAAGTTGTCATTAGTATATATAAGTGTGCGCGATTGTAAACATTTTCAATTATGGTTATATTATTAATAAGTTTCTCAAACACAAGTATTTTAAATATGTTTATTGTTATTTATTTAAACTATTAAAGGTCATTTCATTATTTTTATAACAATTTCTGTAATTAATAATATCTGTCGTCGCCCGGGATCGAATTCGAGACATCCGTAACGGAAGTCGAGTGCTCTAGCAACCAGGGTATCGTGACGACACACACACACACATATATTTTATATATATATATATATATATATATATATATAGGTGTATATACATACAAATCGTAGTTCATAGAAGTTCTGATTAGTAAAACTAGAAGAGTAGCTATCTGATAAAAAATTTTGATTGAATTCTTGGACAGAGAAAATAAATAATGTACCGGAAATTTGTCAATGAGGCAATCGTTAATGGGTGTGGAATGTACAAGAGAAGTGGCAGTTTCGTTACCTAAAAGGTTATTTAATAATTAGAAGAGAAAGAGATTTGGTATTTGATAATAGAAAATATAATTTGGTTAAATATGTCAAAGTAGTTGAAGATAAAGTTATATGTTTTATTGTAAGCTATTATGTATTCGGAAAATCTCTTGTCTTATACAGATATGGGTTAGAATGGGAATTTTTCTTTGGCTCGTTCTGCTGGTCGCCTTGATTCATTTCTCAACCATTTCCCTTCTTCAGCTATCCTTTCCTTATCCACCTCCAATCACGCCAGACTTTGGCGGGATATTTATCGCTCCCTATTTTTTAATCGTCATTCGCATTACCGTTTCATTCAGCCGATTCCTCGTTCCCTGTCTTGGTTCCATTCTATTCCTTTCGGTCGTCGCTCTTCTATTGTCTCCCTAATTCGTCTCCAAATCATTGTCTACTCCCTTCTTCGCGCTTTCAATTTGCTCTGCCGCCGTTTCTCTATTGTTCTCTTCACGATTGTGATCCCCCTCGTGTATGTGATGCTGATCACATTTTCTTCGAGTGTCCTGCTCTTCGCAATAAACGCTCCCTTTTATACCGTCAGCTCCTGTCATTAAGTCTCCCTACTCCCTATAACTCTTCCTTTATCCTCTCCTTTCCTTCATCTTCTGTGGTGTCCGCACTGCTGTCCTTTGTTGCGTCCATTTCGGACCACCTAGTTATCTAGTTTTTAGCTTAGTTTCCTTGTTGTTGGGTCAATGCCGCTGGCGCGCCCACAAAAAAAATAAATAAAAAAAAAAAAGTAATGTGTTAAGTAAAAGACAAGCAGAAGTTGACGGGATAGACTAAAATAATAAAAATTGTTCAGGAAAGGGATTTGATTATTATTTAAGAATAAAGAAATTGAAGAATGGGTGGTAGGAAAAAACTACTCGGGAGAATTTTGAAGGAGAAGTAGAAAAATGAATATTAAGGAGTAAATTTTGCAGCACGTATAAGGGATTTTTAAACTCATTGATGGCTGAAAAGATAAAATACGAATGTACTCGTAAAAGAACATCGTTTGCAAAAAAAAAAAAAAAGTAAAAAGGAAGAGGAAATTACTAAATGAGGTGGCGATCCTTACATTCTCGTATTTCTCTACATTAAGTCTATATTCGACTGTCGTTCTCTTATTTATGCCTGCGCCTCCAAGTTCCGACTTTTTAAACTAGATTTAATCCAAAATTCTTGTCTTCGACTTTGTCCCGGTGCTCGTAAATCTTCTCCGATCGCAGAACTTCTTGTAGAATTTAATACGCCATCCTAGTTTATCCGCAGACCCTATTTCGGTTATCTCTTCCTTGCTAAACGTCTGCAACTCACGCCCTATGTTCTCATTCATTCCTACTGTTCAATTTCCAGGCATGTCTAGAAAAACTCCTATCTTATCTCTTACTTCGATCGGTCAATTTTTGCCCTACAAAATTTCCTTTAATAGTTTCCCCTGTTGTTTTTTTTAAACTTCAATGAACTCTGTCATTCTCCCAGGGTATTTATTCCGCCTGCACTTTCAAAATCTCTCTCCTCAACCTGTAATTAAACAGGAATTGCGTATACCAATTTCTTCTTTCCGCCTCGCAAAATCCATTTTACTGATAGTTCGAAGGAGCTTTCTGGTGTTTTGTAGTTTCTTTTATTCTTCCAAACTTTTCCGAATCGTTCTGTCTTCCTTCTTTTTGTTGTTCCATACTTACGACCAAGTTAATGTTTACGTTCCGTTATTTTCATTTTCTCTAGTCGCTTTTCTTCCAATTTTTTGATTACCTCTGACTTCATGAAAGCCCTTCAGGCCACTTGTTTCCTTTTTTTGACTATTCCTGCGTCTTTATTATTCCCCGTATACGCTCATTTAAATATGCTATGTTTTCTCCGTGTGATTCATGCAGATTTTTTTTTTTCCTACCCTGGGCGCGCCAGCGGCCTTGACCCAACAACATGAAAAATTAAGAGATATAACTAAATAGCCAGGCGGTCAGAAATGGAAAAGACAAAGGACAGTAGTAACGGAATAAATGAACGCAATCAAAGGGAGCAGGAAGACCCAAAGCTAAAAGTTGGGCGTAAAGAAAGGAGCGTTCATTAGAGAGTGCAGAACATTCGAAAAGGATATGATTTGAATCACAAATGAAGAGAGCAGAAAGGAGAAAGAGCTAAAGAAAAACGAAAGCGAGAAGAAGGGAGTAGAGAATGATTAATTTTGAGATTCTAATTAAGGAAACAATCGTGGAATGACGACAGACAGGAATAGAATGAAATCAAGGCAGGAAACGAGGAACCGGCTGAATAAGACGGTACTGTGAAAAGCAATTTGAGAATAAAGATGGATACATGTCCAACCAAAGTCTGGAATGATTAGAGCGTGATAGAGAAAGAATGTCTGAAGAAGGGAAAGAGTCGAGGAAAGGACCATTGCGGGCGGTTGAGCGAGCTAAAGAGTCAGCTGAGTCATTGCCCGCAATATTGGAATGACTAGGAACCCATAGAAAGTCTGTGAGAATGGAACGGGACGAGAACAAAGAGGAGACAAGAGATCGAATAGAGAGGATGATACCGCCTTTGGAATCAGAAACAATCAGGAATTTGTGAACCCCACTTGTAGAGGATATGAAATGAATTGCACGAAGAATTGAGATCGACCCTGCCGAGAAGATAAAGCAGAAAGAAGGAAGTCTGAAAGACTCAGAGTGTAGGAACGTAGAAGACGTATACGCACCACCCACACCCCCATCACTCTTGAAGCCATCTGAGAAGATTAAGGCATGGGAAGGAAAAGAAGAGTTCAGCAGCTGAACGAATTCGAAGTTGACTACATTGTGAGAGGAGTAAGAATTTTCATCTTAGATTTTGGTTAGATGTATACGCTATCCTTTTTTTCTAATAGGCGTTCCTTTCATCTACCTGTTCACCTAGTCACCGTTCCAATCAATGGTTCCTTCTACTCCCTTCACTTCGACGTTCTTTGCCTACATTCATACACTCTACTGTATTCCTTCCGCTTTTGCTTTTCATTAGCCTCTTCCCTACATTCTCTTCTCTTTTCAAATGATGCAGTTGTCTGAAACGATTACTATGAGTTTATAAAGTGCTCATCTATTTCGGTAGAGCGTTCCGTCCTGTATTCCTGTTTGATTAGCCTTGGGCTTTCTTCTGCTTATTGTATCCGTTATATCCTGCCTGTTTTCCTTCTACGCATACTGTTCCTGCTCTTTTTTCCTTTTCTCATCGGTGACGTTTTTTTTCCAATTTTAAAATTGTTTCTAGGTGAAGGGTTGAGGAGCTCAAAAAATAAAAAATACATACACATTTGCAAATGACAGACTGAAAGATGCCTCTAAAGTGATACAAATCGAATTTGTCATACGTATCAACCTTCGTGCACACGCTTTCTGTCATTACCTAAGATCTAACGCGTGTTTCGTACGCTATGGAAACTCATTATTTCTAATAACAATCTAGAGAGTGCTGTCAATCTACATTTATATGTATGTATATACAGCCCGACTCTTTAGGATCATCTCCGGGACCCGCATATGGTAGACTTAGGTAAGTGCAAATTTAAATTGGCAACATCATTTTTAAAAATTTCAACGTAATATGTTTTTTAAAAACGGTTTTTCGTAGCTCCTTTTTTCTCATTCTATGACATCGTTGATGTATATATTTTTTTTGCTACTCAGTTCCTTCGTAATTTTTGCACCTAATCTATTCACAACTTCCTACCGATTCGTATTCTCACCTTTTGGTGATCTTTTTAATGGCTACCCATCAGCTTACGGCTTCAACTTGGACAAGAATGAAATTTTCCAGATAAATAGCACTAGTAGGCTGCTGTTCAATAAAGGACAGAATCAATTCCGTGCCATTTATTTAAGAGGAAACTTCTTTACCGTCTTGTTGGGTGTTCTGTTTTTATTTTTTATTATAAAAAGTTAAAATGACATAGTATTGCATGAAGATGATGAAAAGAACTGTTATTAGTCGATTTTAGTTTGAAATGATGTGCCCGTGTATTTTTGTGTATGTAAATCGTTATTTTTACCTCAAATTTTTATCCGAAATCAAATTAGGTAATTTGTATGTTTTTATCATTTTAAATTAGCTGTAAATATATTTCACATCATATTGATTTTCTGTATCCACTCAGTTAATAAATACTAGTCAACTGCAAGTCGTAAAACCGGATGAAACACGAAGTATAAAAAAAAAAACATGACATTTTTCCAATTTTAAAAAGTAATGTACCATAAATCTGCCGGGGGGGGGGAGTTTTTAAAAAATTATTTAGTCCCGATTATTCAAAAATTAATGATTTAGTGTTTGCCAATTTTACTTATCGGAGGGAACACATTTTATAACGCCTGGTACGATGACAATTGCTTACGATCATTAAAAATTGTCAGTAACGGAATTGAAATTGTTACAAATACGGTCAAGTGGAGAAAAAAGGTTCCAGTAACGGTTCTATCCAAAAAACTTGAGTGAAAACTCCCACCATCACCATGATGATGAAGCTAACTTGCACAACAAGTAAATGTGGAATTTTTTTGAAAATTCACATTAAAATCCGCGTTTTTTTTTTGCTTTATTTCACATTACCAGAAATTACGCGTGAAAATGTTTCACGAAATTACAAATGTTAAACGTAATTGAAAACCTGTCTATATTTTCGTTAACTTTTTTTCAAATATTTTATAGACGCCGGAACGCACTGCGAGCTAAAAAGAAAAAATAAATGAAAAAAACTTTTAAAAGCTCATTTTTTTCTAAAACTAAATATTTTATATTACATGAATCGTGATTGAAACTTTTGAGTACCCTACGGAAACCGAAAAAAGTCCGTGAATGTGAATCTGCTTTATGATAATGACGAGATATCGCGCATTCTGCGAGTATAACTAACACTTTCCATAATCCACATCGTCGACGTGAATAAATCATGTCGCTACTCGTCCGGATGCCTCATAAATTTCTTCTTTTTTGTTAGTTGAAAAATTAATTAGATTTGCGGTTACGCTTTGTTTGCAAATTCTTCGCGAGAAACAGTTTTCATATAGTTAAATTGGCTCGGTGATTTGTTTTTCTCTGTACCGTTGGGTTGCTGTTGCATCATCAGTCGCCGCTCCGCAGAGCAGAAGAGTCGGATAAAAGTTGCGATGAGCTTCGTGGCATTGTCGATGCCGTACAGAGATGTTGCTAATAAAATTTCGTACTGCCGGTGCAGCCGGTCTCTATGACGGCACGGTACTCGATGGAGTCGGAGAGTTATAAATAAATTATCGCATCGACAGTAGACACAGACGGGAGTGGGTAAAGACCGGGAAGCAGTTGCAAAGTAAATTTCGTTAATCGAGCAGCCGAGGACGAACCGGCAGCAAAGAAGTTGGCCCTTGGAGCAGCGCGAAGAAATAAAAGCGAAGCAAGAATATCGAAAGAAGATGAAGTTGCGAAAATTGCGAGTATGAAGTTTGCGTAAAAAGCGCCGAAGACGACGACGGTGCTTGTGGTGCATTAAAATATTTCTGACAAATGATGAATGAACTTTACAACTTTCTTCCAGTGAAAAGAAGCATCTCGGAAAATCAAATCCCCTGGGATGCAGGCAAGTTCGCTTCATTTTGAGCCGTTATTGCACTTGCTCCAGCACGATAATGCGCTATTAATAATAATAGCGCAGTCGCTTTTCTTTGACAGTTAGCGCGGTTCCGATATTATTATCATCATCATTATCATCGCTATTAATACGCACCGGTCGCGCGCGATTACTTTGCCGCGATATTTCCTCTTCGGGTATCGAAAAGTTGTTTAAAACGGATGATCGTCTCGCCGAACAGAACCTGCAATGTCCCAGTTGCGATGTCCCAGTTGCAATGTCCCAGTTGCAATGTCCACGTTGCAATGTCCCAGTTGCAATGTCCCAGTTGCCGATGACCGGACTCCGTCTAATACCGACGCGACAGTTAAACTTCGCCGCAACACTGGCCGAATGTTAATTGTGATTCTCGTCGCAGCAACGCAATAACCCGACTAATTCGTTTTGTCCCTTAGTGTATACTTGTTGATCTGAGGAGACGATGAGCAATACCCCGCGAGCTATGATTTACTTCATTAACTCCATTTCCCGAAGTTTCGTTATTATAGTTATGGCAAAATATGTGCAGTTCGTATGTTGAGAACATTCTCACTTCTTGAATTCCCTTAAAAATCGCGGGCCAGTTCATTTTCTATTTTTATTGAAATCAAAAAGGAGGAGGTATTCATGACTGTTTTTTTTTCAAAGTTTGTTCGCATAATATAACTTTTGAGTATTTAGACCAGATCTGGCCAACCGAAGCTGGAGTCGCTGGAACGGTAACCAACGGGGCTGAAACCCGTTCAGCCACTGGTCGGACTGTTCTGGAAGGAATAGAAGCAGCCCCCCATTACCCACTGTTCCAGAGTCCCCATAAATATCTTCCGATTTCATTGTTGCTCTGTGAATTATAACTCCATTTGCAGATTTTCACACTGTTCATGTCAACATGAAATGGGTATAAAAATATATTTCAAACATTTTACCATACTTTTTTCTAATTCTATGAAACGACTAGCAAATGAGTTTCTTTATTTCATTAGCATGTTTTTTGAGAAATACTTCGTTTTTTATATAGTTATTTAACAGCAGAAAACCCATTTCTAAGCTGGCGCTCAAATAATAACAATTCTTTATTAAAATCTTTGATGAAATTATAGACACCGATTTTTAAATTATCCTTGCCCTACGAGTGTCCTTAGCTGATTAAGTTTTTCTGTTATATTCACTAAAAGTATAGGTCTAACAACCGATGATCGTCGCCACTTAATCCAGAAACAGATTACTGTTTCTCGTTCAAAAACATACTATATACGAGGGGCGTTTCAAAAGTCCTCGCCACGCTTTCAGATCTCAGCTTGTGGTAACACTGGCGAGATAAACGATACAACGTTAATATATTCGAGACGGTTGAGCGAGTAAATGGTAAAAATGTCGGGGTCCTAATTAGCACGTCGTCAGTATTCGTTAACCCCATGGAGCTACCGCTACAGTGCGCGTCCGGTTTTTGTGAATCTCTTTCTCTTCTATACTTTGTATAAAATGTTCAAAATTTACAGCGTAATTCTAAATCGGTCCATATGAATATAATAACATAATCACAGAAATCCTATAAAATATAACAAACGTTACGTAAAATTTGGACACATTTTTTCTAGTGGGCGGTAGCCTAAGAATTACGTTGTAATTAATATATATATATAAATACTTAAACTGATATAGGAGTTTCACGTTAAATCAATGGCCCTGTGCCCCAGCACAGCCACACCCGATTTTTTTTCTTAATTTTTAAATTATAAATTTTTTGTCTATGGATAATACGATTACCTAGGCGTTAAAAGTATGTTTTATATATATATATATATATACGTGTGTATATATATGTATATATACATATATAAAATTTGAACCGCTACACATTTTTCCTTTCTTTTTAAATTTCAGTAGTATTGTTGTTTTACTTTGTTAATTTTTAAGAAACATTTTTCTTCCTCATTATTCTATCCTAGTTTTTTATATTGAATTATTCCATCGCTCGCGCAATTTGCGCTCATAGGTGGGGCTTGTAGCAATAATAATAGTAATAAATTATTTGAGAAAAAATAGTATTTGCTTAATATAACGGGACAAAAATTAGACAAAAAATTGTCATTATAATACAGCGAAAGTATAAATACGTAAAATTTTAAAATTAATTGGAAGCTGTAAACGCAAATGACAAAATATTATTAATGTTACCATTTGGGAGATTCCAATAATAAATTTGAGATCTCCTAAAAGCACGATTACGGACGGAATTTGAACATTATATTTCTGAAACAACTCCCGGCTTCTTTGTGCAATACTGTTTAGGTTGGTCTATACATATTATCACTCAAAAGTTTTTACATTGAAAATTTGAATATAACGATTTCAAATAAAAATGCACTAGAAAGTAAGAAATAGTTATTTCAAAAAAAATATATGTATATATTTCAACGTAATATATACTTAAAAATATTTTGTTAATTCTTAAGCAACGTTTTTTTTGGGGGGGGGGGGGCTCGGCTAACGGGGAGCATTGCCCCGTGTCTTTATTTTTAGATAATTTAAATTTTAATTCTATCACCTATTGAAAGAATGAAGGACGGGATTAATGGAAATATAGGAAGGTTTAGAAACGTAAGTATCGCTCAAATGTGATAAGATATAAGAACATTGAGTTGGAGTAAATTAGAGTATAGTGCGGATTGTTCGTTGAATAAAGAGGAGCACTCAAAAAACACATAGTTAGCGTCGCATACGTAATTATTCTCCGGTTAGGAAGGGGACAGAATGAAGATGAAGAGAGAGCAGTGTCCAGAAGCGGGGAGGAATGAATAGTCAAATTGAAGACGGCATGTGGGTCCAAATGGAATTACTTTGCAGAAATGAAAAACCATGGAACCATGGACTAGAAGGAATAGAAAGTTGCATAGAACGATAGAAAGAGTGTTGAAGAATGAGTGGGCACACATGTCAGACCGAAATTTTGAGTTAGTTTTTTGGAAAGAGAAAGAATATTATTGGCTGAATAAGCATTGATGAAATTGCCATTCGTAGTAATTAAGTATGCTAGATTGTCGACTATATTTCATTTCCGTCAATTCCAACATAACTTGGTACCTATAAAAATTCTATTTGGCAGAGTGTATAGATTAAAAACAATGAATCAAATGCGAAGAATTGTACAACAAAAAATGAGGGGACGGAAATTAATAGGAATTTTTTTAAATTTTAAGCAACGTTAATACTGTTTAGAAATTATATTACAATATGAGTATTACAAATCGCTCGTTTTCTGTAAGCCAAGTATTGAAAACATCGGGAATATTATTACGGCGGTTTTCAATTTTTTATTGTAATTTGTAAATTTAATGCCGATTCTAACAACTGTTAACGTTGTTCGTAATACCCACATCACTATGAAATAAAAATTATTTTTTACCTTTACGTTAGAGCGTTGTTATTAAATTTTTTGAGTAAATCTTGAAGTCGATAATTTTTTTTTTATATTTTTCTCTCTATGTCGACGGTATCGGCGGAAATTGCTTAACAGAATTAAAGAGCTCTACGTGAAAGTTAATGGCGTAGAAACAGAGCAAGTCACGTCAATCAGATACTTCGGCATCACTCTGGATGACAGCTGCATCTTAAAGAAACAGGTTCGATCTCGAATCGAGAAGGCTCGAGCAGCGTTTATTAACACGAGAAATCTTTTCATGAGACGCGAATTGAACAATGGTCTAAAGCTGAGACTCCTGAACTGCTCCGTGTTTTTGATCTTGCAGTATGGTTGCGAAAGCTGGACGTTGAATTCCACATTGGAAAAACGCATACGGGCTTTCGAAATGTACACCTATCGTCGTACGTTACGTATATCATGGATTCAAAGAATCACGAACAGGGGAGTATTAGATCGAATTGGAAGACAACCCATGCTGTTAAGCTCGGTCAAAGAACGTAAGCTATGGTATCTGGGTCGTTTAATGAGAGGCCCTAAGTGCGAGATCCTGCGAGTTATCCCCTAGAATGAAAAATAGCGGGCAAAAGATCTATTGGACGCCCGTAGAACTCCTGGATGAAAAATTTTCGCCGATGGCTTGGCTGAACATCAATTGAGTTGTTCCGGTCCGTTGATTCAAAGATCGTGCTGGCAACATGGATTGCCAACCTCCGAGAGATTTTTTTTTTTTTGTTGCAAACGCACCAATCTAATTTTTTTGGCATAAGGGGTATCTCTTAAATTACGAAAAGGCCAGTTTCCTTTACTTTTATGCCGATCTGAAATGACACATACTACAAACGCAACTTTCTTCTATATAAGGTATATTAATATTTTTTGTAATTGGGCTCGTCAACCAAGGACCTTCACCCAGAAACAATTAAAGGAAAACGAAAGTTATGCAGTGAGACGATCGGCTATCGTTAATAAAAAGGAAACAATGGAGGGGATAATAAGTGTAGAAGGAAAAGACAGGATATAACGAGGACAAAAAGGAACGGGAAGCCCCAACCCAAGCAAGTGGGAATACAGAGCCGAACGCTCCACCGAAAGAGCAGAGCACCCAAAGAACACGTGATCGACGTCACAAACAACCGCATCATTTGAATGGAGAGGACAACATGGGGAAGAGGTCAACGAGAGGCGAAAGCGTGAGGAAGGCAGCAAGGAATAGTTAAAGCGCAAACGCACAATGGAGACAACAACAGAACGAGGAAGTGAAGGAAACAGAAGGAACCAAGGAATTGAAGGAAGATTAGGCTGAACGGACAGATAAAAAGAGCGACAATAAGAAAAGGAGGGAGGGTACATATCCGACCAAAATCTGAGATGGAAATATTTACACAAAGGCAAGAGATTAAAGGATGGGATTTTTTTGAAGAAGAATGTAGAAGAAGCAGCAACCCGAGACAAAGAATCAGCCATTTCATTACTTGAGATGCCAGAATGGCCAGGAACCCACAGAAGGTCAATATGGATCCCATGGAGAGAAGAGAGAGTCCGAATGAGAGAACGAATGCGGAGAATAGTAAAATCACAGGAATGATTAGGAAGAGGAGAAGGGAGGAAGAAAGACGATTGGAGGAGATAAAAATAATGGAACGTAAAATAGCCATTAGCTCGGCTGTAAATATGGAACAGAAAGAAGGATTCAGAGAAGTTATAATCTGGAAGAATAAAAGAAGCACCAACCCCCTATCAGGCCCCTTTGAACTATCAGTGAAAATGTTTACATGAGAAGGGAAGAGAGAATTGACAATACTATGGAATTCCTGTTTAATTACAGCTGGAGGGGGAGATTTTGCAAGTGTAGGCGAAATAAATACTCTGGGAGGATGGCAGAGATCGCTGAAGTTAAAGGAGAAATAAGGCAGACTATTAAAGGAAATTGTATACGGCCAAAATGAACTAAGACGGAGAGAAATAAGGGACAGGATAGGAATTTTCTTAGGCACAAAGCGCCAATTCCGAGAAATTGAAAGGTAGGAAAAAATGAGAGAAGAAGACAAGAGTGAAAGACGTTTAGCAAGGAAGCGATAGCCTAAATAAGATCTGCGAATAGACAGGGGAGGAGCATTCGATTCAGCAAGTAGTGCTGGAATAGGAGAGGATTTGAGAGCACCGAGACAGAGTCTAAGGCAAGAATTTTGGATCACATCAAGTTTAGAAAGACGGGACTTGGAAGCGCAAACATAAATGAACGAACAGTAATCAAGCTTGGAGCGGACGATGGATTTATATAGAAGAATAAGAATGAAAGGGTCACCACTCCATTTAGAGGGCCTTCACTAGGTGCAACCGTTTAGTAGAGGAGGATTTTTAAATTACTACAGATCTAATCGTGTTTACAGATGGCTCGAAGAAGCTGGATGGTGTCGGTGCTTCTTTTATGCTCCCAGATTTTGGCTTTTCAGAATCTTTCCGCTTGCTTCCTTTCTGCTCCATATTCACAACCGAATTGATGGCTATCCTACGTTCCATTATTTTCATTTCCTTTAATCACATTTCCTCCAAATTCTTGATTATATCGGACTCCATGACCGCCCTTTAATTTATTCTCCCCTTTCTGAGATTATTCCTGTGATTTTATTATACTCCGCATACGCTCACTTATCCACGTTCTTTCTTCCCTTCTTTCCATTCGAATTGATTTGCTGTGGGTTCCTAGCCATTCGGGCATCTGCGGTAATGAAGCGGCGGACTCCTTGGTTCGGGTTGCTGCCTCTTCTCACTTCTTCTTTAAAAAAGTCTCATCGTCCAATCTCCTTCAGCTGCGCAAAGGTTTTCATCTGAGACTTTGGTATCGGATGTAAAAGTTTCCTCTTTCTCTAACAATAGTTCTTTTTATCTGTCTGTTCAACCTAGTCTTCCTGTCAATCCGTGGTTCTATTTGTTTCCTTTACTTCGTCGTTCTGTTGTTGTCTCCATTATTCGTCTGCATTTTTAAGCCATAGTCTATTCCTCTCCATATTGTCCTCTCTACTCGAACGAAGAGCATGTTTGCGATGCGGACCATGTGTTTATTAAGTGTTTATTTTTTTCTGCTCAGTGCTCTGCTTTCTATTACATTTTATTGATACTCGGTCTTCCTGCTCCATATTGCGCCTCTTATGTTCTATCCCTTCCCTCTCCACAGATTGTTCCTATTATTTGTTACTTTCTCCTAACAACATTTGATATCGTATGAAAATATAATTGATTCCTTCCTATTCTAATTATTTCTGGGTAAAGGTCCCCGGTTGACAAGCCCAAAAAAAAAAAAAAAAAAAAAAATACTACAGATCTCCTTATGGTGTTGCGCAGCTGATAAATAAGCGCGGAGGGGTACTGAAGCTTAAAAAATAAACGTAAAAACGGTGAACAACTTCAGAAACAGTATGGTAATCTTTTTAGTCGGCTCGTATGATTTTAATTTTATTTTCTTCATCGGTAAATAATAATCGGTAGAGAAAATATTAACAATAGGTAAATAAAACTCGATTAAATTTTTCCGCAATGTAAGCAAAATATATACCGGCGACGAAGCTGGTGGTGTACTATAAACAACAAGCAACTTTAAAAATTTAATAATCCCGGGCTTTTATTCATTCTGTTGAGGACTACTTTATTAGTAATTTTTAAGATTCATGGAATTTTCAGCATACGCGCCTATACGAATATAATTCAAAGGCCTGTATGTTTTTTTCTGAGGTAGCATCCAGCGACCAACTTTCGTTGCCATACAGTAGGACCGAGAAAACGTAGCACCGCAGAATTCTAATACGTAATCCAAGCCTTAATTCCCTTCTGCTGAGCACTGCTTTCGATTTCTCTATTCGCGATCGGATTTCTTTCCTACAGCTGCAACTATCGTTGAGAAAGGTACCCAGGTATTTAATTGTTCTAGTTTTTTGGTCCCATCTGCTTTTATCATTCATTATACAGGCTTCTTAGAGAACACTATTTCGTTTCGGAGCTGTTGATAGTGAGCTCATAAGCTTTGCTATGGTCTATAAGTTTGTTCATCATTTTTTGTAATTCTTCCTGACTATCAGCTATAATCAGACATAGTCATTCGCATGTCGTATATTATTAACTGTGACTCCATTTACTTCGATCATCCCGTCATTCTTATCAACCGGCTTCTCTGAATATTGCTTCTGCATATTAAAAAGCAGATGAGACAGCAGTACAACAACCCCTTTCAAACCCCTTTTTTAATTTCTATATCGTCCGATCTCACGCTTTCGATTCGTATCTTAGCCGTTTGCTTTCAGTACAGCTGACTTATTATGCGCAAGTCCTTTCTGTCTACAGCGACACCCTCTAATATTTCCATAAATTTTCCATGTTGTAAGCAATCGAAAGTTTTATGGTAATCTATGGCGCACGCGTATACACATTAATATTCACATTTTGACAGCGCTGTGTGAGCATAGAAGTTTTAGAGGAAGAAAATATTGCAGACAAAAGAATACTCCACAGATTTCAGCATCTGATACTGAACAATTGTCATTAAGACAAGTTTAAAAAAAAAAAAAAAGCAGTTGTAACTAAACTAGCCCGTGGGGGGTGACTTTGGCGACTTCTGTAAAGAAAATTAAATTATTTATTTATTTTTCGTTCGAGTACGGAAACTGTATTTAAATAAATTAAAAAAATGAAATAGCAACGTTACAAAGATAAAAGAGCGGCTAAAACAGAACAGACCCTCTAAGGGCTCTCGGATGAAACGAAAATTAAACAATCGGAGTATATTTGATGTAGAGGTTTATTGTATATTTCATCAATAGGAAAAATTAACGTTAATGTTCAAAGGGTCGCAAGAAGTTATGTTTTTATTTTGATAAAATAAGAGAGCTAAATTTTTTTGGAAACAGAGAAATCTGGATATTAGACGTGCCATTCATATTTGATTAGGGAAAGAATGATTACGAGAAAAAACGGTGAAGGTCTCGTGCTGACAGTAAAAATTGTTCAAAAATTGAAAAGTTATAGCATAAAAAATAACAAATAAAAATAAGCGTTCACCTTATAAACCACGGTATGTAAATTGATTTAATTCGATATATTAATCGAACTGTGATTAATGAATTTGTCACTCTGCAACGTATACGGTATGAAATAAGTATACGTATCTGATGTCGCATTAAAAGTGTATTATCAATTAGAAAAAAAGGAATGTCACGCTCTAGTTAGCGTTACAGCGACATCGTGTAGTTTTAAAAATGATTTACTTCTTAATTTCATAAACAGTTCGTAATGAAGAACTATTAACAAAAAGGTACATTTTTAAATCGAATCTATAAATTTAGTTAAAATGTTGTCGTAAAGGGGAATTTTATTTTATCCGAAAATTCCGCCATTAATCGAAAACAAACGGGAGCCAAGAACCGATTTTTCCAGACTTACACTGGGATCCGTTTAAAAATGAGGACGTTTTCCGCGTTTATCTCATTTCAGATTTAATCGTTTCCTTCAAAATTACGACCTCAGTTCTGGAATGCGAATGCGCTTCATCTCCGGAAAATTGCTTAGCGATAATTATTCACTTCATTTTGAAATTTTTAAAATCCGCTGCGTGCGCAGTTCTCCTTTCGCCGACTAACTGCCTATAAACCAGTCTCCTTTTCCATTATCATTACCATTTGGAAATGTTCGTTTTCAACTATCGTAGTGCACCTGCAAAATTTTCGTTCAGTTTTACACCACACACAGATCTCTTAGGCTTTTTTATCCGCTGTCCTGCAGAGATCGTCAGTCGTCATCTGCGTCGAAACAAGAGACGCTACAGCAATGGTAGAGAACGTCGTGCCAAGAAAAGGTGGCAAAAGCCGGAAATCTTTTGATCACCTTTGTAAATAAGTCTTTAACAGTCGGAGGAACGTTCGAAATCGAGAAGGGGAACCGCTCTGGTCTCATATTTTACGAGTATAAACAGACGTCGGGTCGGCATTTGAAACGGAAGAGTGACGAGAAAGTGGGCCAGTAGTCGAGTGAAGTGTGGATATAGGTGACGATGATAAATAGGCGAGCGCGGGACCAAACGATATGGTGCGGAAAAAGGCTCGCACAGTGTCGGGAAAACTAGTTGGGACGGCGAGTTTAATAATGCCATTTGGGAAATCCGTCGTCGACAATTTCGATTCAGCGGCCAGACGGCGATGGCGGCGGCGGTGTCGGCGGCGCAGAACTAAGAAGAGAGATAAGCTGAAAATTGTCAATAGATTTCCCGCGAAGAACTGCCGTCAGCGTGGAAATGTGAAAAACGAACCGGGCACAGCGACGACATATTTTCTCGGCGAACAGAGCGAGTAATTGCAGCCGAACAGCACAGCTCATTGTCAGACAAAGTGAAATATCCCTTGGGGCGGGGTTTGCATGGGACCCTCCCCCCGCCGCCACTCGATAATCCGCACGTACGATGCCGTCTATATAATCATATTCGTAAGATGGCGTCCTGGATTACCGAGAATAACTCATCGTGAAATATTCGGAAGAAAAGCGGGAAATTTATGGAAAATACCTCGAACAATTTTTTCTCTGTTTTCAGTTAACCTTTGTTAAAAAATTTTCACCTATTCCGTTGTCCGCTGAAACGCTTTCCTCTTCCTCCGCCAGTTTGTCCGTTTTAAATATTTATTTCTCCTGATAATTACGCGCTCGCAGATTTCCTTCTTTCCCTTCAGCTTCTTTCCTGATCTGAAGATATCATTTTGTAAAGCCTTCCACTCCACTGGGACTTTGAGCCGTTAGCAATCAAATTGTTAGACGGAACCACCGTTATTTGCGACGTATTCTAGCGCTAGCATGTCTGCGGTAAGTCGTACGGTCGCCCCTTCCCGAGGGATGCGTTTAAAAATTTCTTTTTCGCTAATATTATGCGTTCGTTTAAATAAGGCTCTAAATTTGTCAGAAATGCTTAAATGAAATTTCTTTTATCCCTTTTTCACAGTTCAGAGTGAGACTAACGGAAAAAAAGTAAATTCATCTTTTTTTCGTTATCTATTTTATTTGTTGCAGGCTTGTTGTTAACCATCTACTCTGAATGCATCGGTTAAATTCTCTAACCTTCTTGAAAAACCTGTTGCCTAATATTACGTTACGGCTAAGATTAAATTAAAAAACCCCCTCCACCTTATTTCTCGAACATAATCTTCAATAATCTCACGTCCTCATGGAAAACCCATTGTTCCTCATGTCAGACTTTCTCGAGGTTAATTAAACCTGGCCAGAAAAAAGCATTTCCCGCAGAGATTTCTGTGCACTTAGCCGCTTGCACACAGGCTACGCGGCCATGTCGCATAATTTTATTTTGCAAAGAGCCCCCCCCCCTCCGATGAATTGTCCTTTCTGTGGCCAAGATGTTGCTCCTTCAACTTCACACATACTGTGCGACTGTCCAGCACTATCACCCCACCGGCCCCCTTCAATTAATAACAAAACAGTCACCAACATTCTTGAGAATTCCCCCAATGCAATTTTATCTGTAACACAATTTATCAGAACTAGCGGAATACGCAGATATCTATAAAAACAAACTGCACATCTTCGTACTGTAATCGTCACAGCAGTTAAACACGGTACAGGATGTGTTGCTTTCATAAAAAAAAAAAAAATAAATAAATAAAAATAAAAAATAAAAATAAAAACATTTAATTCCGAATGCGATCGGACTATTATAAACGAAAGACGCAGTGATATATATATTTTTTTTTTTCATATTTGTATATTCGTTGAAGTTTTTTTTATTGTCGGAAGGGAACTGAAATTGGTTGACTAGTCGGAAGATTTGATCATTTTCAATTTACACAATTGGAATTACACGCCGGTTTCGGTTTCGTTCATTTCGTTAATTCGTTGACTCGCAGGAAAATTTACGGCTATTAAAATTTCCTTGACGCAGTTAATTACAGAGGACGGTGTAATGTTTTTTTTTTTTCTCGCTATTTCTATTCCTTTTGCAGTCTGACTGCAAATTCAATTTTTTAGACATATACATCAGCAATAATAGTCTATACCGAATATAATCTGTGTCATTGATCGACCTGTTAGGCCGTCGCGATAGCGCCTAGTGGCGTGAACTCTTGATTGTTGAGATAGTGGTCAAGAGTTCGATTCCCAGCGACGGCCAAAAAGAAATAGACTGATTTAATTTAATGAGTAGTTAATGAAAAAGCTGATAAATTTAATAAATAGAAATATTATTGTAATTTTTTTGATATTTCGACAAATTGCGCGCGAACTTTTAGGATGGTTTAGTTAATAAACCGTAAAATAAAATCACAATTTACGCAATTCATAAATATAAATAATTCGCTGACTAGTTTCAGTTACATAGAATTATACTAGTTTTTTTTGGGAGGGGCTCATCAACTATGGACATCAACCCAAGAAAAGAGAAATTTTTTTATATTTTCAATGAGCGGAAACGGGGTATCAACCGAAACGCGAGTCCTTTAGACTTCCCTCCTTTTGCTCAATCTTCTATGCGGAGTCTTCTGTGCTACTCTGCGTGCCCTTCTTTTTATCAGGTCCTCTCCTGTCTCTTGAAATATCCTTATCCTGTCGGATGCTTAAAGCGTGCTGCAGACTTTACGTTATTCTTCTTATTCACTCCTTGATTCATGATCTCTTCCTTTCTCACTTAATCCAAGTGGATATCATGCCGGAATTGAGGATAATCAATTAGTTGACTCATTCGCTCGGTTATCTTCCTCTTCCGGTATATTTCTGCCTGTTTTCTCTTCTTCTAACATTACCCTTCTGTCTGCAGCTGCTCATTCCAAACTATGGTTTGACATCTCCTCATTCTCCAACCCAGATTCCTTTTTCTTGTCTATTCAACCTTCCCTTATTCGCTTCCGTTGGTTTCTTAACTTTCCTTCCATGCGTCGCTCCAGCATCTCTACAATCTGCCGTCTGCGCTTTGGGCACAGTTTGCTTCCTTCCTCGCTTTTCCGTTACTCTCTTGTGCCGTCTCCTTTTTGTCCATTTTGCGATCACATAATGTTCGAGTGTTCATCTCTTGTAACCGATCAAGCTGCTTTCTACTCTTCCCTTTTACAAATTGGTATTCCCATACAGTTCTTCGTTCATTCTCTTCCTTCTCCTTCTGTTGTCCAGACTCTTGATTCCTTTTTGTCGGCTATCTCTGATCGTGTAAAGATCTGAGTCTCTTGCGTCCTTTTTCCTTTGTTCTTGGGCCAATGTCCTTGTAGACAACCCCGCTCCCCTCCCCAAAACAACAAAAAACCCCGAAACGAAACATCAATGCTTACGCGGTAGCGGGCCCGAATACAATTAATTGCTGGTCTTCTAATCATGAAAATTTTCAAATACATTGGATGAGCAGTTAGTACGTGGAATTTAAAAGGTATATAGCCAATTGCCACACACACATAGCCTGGTCGTTGCATTACTAGAATGAAATCAGACGCTTGAAGCGGATAACAGACTTGTTGTAAGGTTCAAATATATATTAAACCGGATGACACCAGGTGAAACTCATATCGCTGGATAGGAGTTTCCACAAATTATCATCACCCACGCGCCAAGTGCTAGATAACCCTACAGCAGGGCTAGTCGCTCACGCACGGAAGAAAAGAAAAAAGAAACAAAGAAGAATTGTTAACAGAAATCGGAATGTTTATCCGATGAAGAGCTAGCCGACGAAGAAAACGTGTCGGAAATATTTAATTGTACAGAAAATCAAGATTCGCATTAGGTTATCAGATTTATAAATGCGTTTGTGTTTGTTCTTCTTTATAGCGCCATACTTAATTCCTGAGCATCGGCGATTACCTATTCGTACATTTCAGCTATACGGACATAGGCATAGTATATTCTAGGCAATTGTTATATGCAGTACGAATGTGTACACGCGCAAGACTTCATTCGGAACTGATTAGTAGTCGTTTGATTTATATCGGCATATACGCGAATGCAGTCCCAGTGTGGGTCTGCTGTGTACTGACCTAGCGCGCATATGATGTTGTACGTGGTGGTTTTCCATTGCCTTCCACGTGATTATTAGCGAGTATTTTTAATTTAATTCTTTGTAATAAGTTCTGCCGTAGCCCGGGATCGAACCGGTGACCTCCGTAACGGAAGTCAAGCGCTCTAGCAACTAGGCTGTCGCGACGACTTTGTTACGATGAAATATTTCAGAACAACTGCATCAGTCCCGACACACGATAAACAGAGAGACCGATGATTATACGGATCCGTACTAAATCTAACGATAATGCTTTCGAAATCGACTGACGATTATGCTACGACTTCAATGTTCGCAGCCGTGGACACAGCCTTTGTTCATTTTTCTCCTAATTAATTATTTTTCATTGAACAAATCTAAATAAAATATTTGTCGCGAGAATTGTTTAATTAGTTCTCTGCAATTATCGCTAAACATTAAGGAAAAAAAAATTATCGATGATACGATAGGAAAAAAAGTAAGATCGGAACGTTCTAAAATCGTTTCGATCATCAGTCTCTCTCTATTGGGGTAGTCTGATAGTGCTGGCAAATTATATCGGAAGTGCGAAACATGCGAGGAGTCTAGGAAGATTACTTTTTTTTTTTTTGATTTTCATAGAAATTATGCAGAAAATTAACTTGCTTGACGAGGAATTGCAGTAAAATTCGCGGGTATTGAGCTTCAGCAGCGCAGATGAGGAAGCGGGCTGCTGCAGTAGTTCACTGATGCTGATGACGTTCGTCTGTCCGTCCAACATGGCAACAAATTTGAATTTAACAGTTGCGTTTTGTCGTCCGATTGGTCGCTTCTTCATAAATATGTCGATAAAAAAGAAATTGTAAAACTAAGTGAGCCAAGGGCGTAATGCAAAAAATTCGCTCAGCAATATCAGTAACCATAAAAACTTTTGCACTTGCAGTTATTTTATTGTCGTTTTGTTCGCTTTTCAGCGGTGGTCTCGAACGATATTACGTGTCAGCCGAGCTGCAACAACGCTTTAGTCAGTAAATCGTAAAGCATTCGATGGCCTGCTGAATAGTTCCTTCGATTCGGGCTCGTTTCATTTTATCCTTTGTAGCTACGTAGAACGACGGACTGAATGCAAATAAAAAGCCAAACGGACTACAAGTAAAAATATTCAATATGTAAGCGGAGCTTTTTTTTTTTTTTTTTTTTCATTTTCATTTAATATGCAACAGTAAGGCGCAAATACTCGAACAGAAAAAGTACACAAAAAACTATATCTGAAAATAAAAATATTACTTTTCCCGCATTTTCTGACATTTTCCCTGATTGTTTGCGCGCATTTTTTTGTCGGCGGCCTTTTCAGATGGCTAAAACATTTTAACGTCCGAATACTTCACATTCAACATATTTTGTAGTACTCCTTGAATAGGCCGTTTCACAGACGAAAGTTTCTATTACTGTTGGGCTAAGTGATCGATAATCTTAACATATTCGTATGTTCCCTCATCTAGAGCTCTTAAGGGATACATAGTTTTCTATACATAAAATTCAAAAAAAAAAATATATTAAAAAAGTTTAGCATATTACAGCGGCAGCATTATTCCTCTGTCAGTGGTCGCAACAGGACTCTGCTGGAATTAGCTCAAACCAGAAGATACTTTAGAGACATTTCGTTACTTTTGTAGTCGTAGTCGTAAAAAACTAGAACAGTGACGCGCTCATGAAGCACTATGAAATCAGCTGGTTTCAGAGATATATTATTTTTCTTTTTTCTCTTTTTCTAGTGGAATAATGCAAAATTTTACATTTGTAGGCCTTGTCAAGCAGCTCTCTGTTAGTAGAGTTGTAATAAAAAATTCCATATTCTTTATTTACCGTATTGCACTTAGCACGAGAACCAGAGTTATCTTTGTTATTTGTTTAAAAAAAAAAAAAAATACAAAAATTACACGGTAACATTATTTTAATTTTCATATAATTTAACAGATGCAGATTTTTAGTGCACATTTGTATGCGTTTGATATGCTACTGGCACATCATATTACACTCTCGTAATTAATTTGTTGCAAGACTGACATTATTTGTAATTTTCACCACTGTTTGCTAACAAAGCATTGTTGCGCACCATTCATCGGTAAATATAGTTGTTTTGATTATTGTTATGTGCGATGATAAGGACCAATTTATGATACCTCATGCGTTTTTGGTCTTTTTCTTAAAGTTCGCTTTGTAACAGAAGTCTGTTTCTTAAACATAGTGCGGAAAGTAATATTTAAAAGTCGATGATAGTAGGTGTAATGACTTCATTCTAGTACACAAAGAGATGCCGCCACTGACGTCAAAACCCCAAAAGCGGGTGCAGAATGCAAAAACTAACTCTGATTTCCAGTGCCAAGAGGCGAAATTTTTAAACGACACCTCAAAACTCCTTTCTACACCTTTCCCAAGCAAAAAATATTCGAAATCAGCTGAAGTAAGTTAGCCCAGTCGCAAAAATGGACTTTTGCTCAATAGTCTGGTAGAAATTTTTAAAATTCTAATGCAAATTTCATTCTAGGGGCTTGAAATTCACTTCAGCTGAAACTGCTCAAGATATATATCTGGCCGGTGAAACGGCCACTCCATGCATGCCCGCACTACAAGTACACCCATAGAAGCAAGGAACTCCAATTTTCCAGTGTTCATATTTGTCGTTAGTCTATTAGTTTTAAGTGCAGCCGCGTTTTTTACCGCGTTTGGAACTTCTAGATTGCAAATTACATACATGAATTGTTTAAGAAATTAAACAACTCATTATTATATACAATGATCGATTATATAGTAGTAATAACCACTATCCCACCTAGAGTAGTGTTATCATCCCGAAGCTCTCTGTATAGACTTGTAAAATTATTTTTGTTCTCTTGTGATGTTACATTGATAAATACTGCCACTAATCGAAACACTTGCTGCTGCCAATTGCGGGTATCGTTTAAAAACTTTTCAACTGGCCGGGAGGAAAGGAAATTCCATTCACACGAAGTCGGATGTCTTAGAGAGGCTTTTCATTTTTTTTTTTTTCCCTATTTTGATTGGGAGAATTTTTTAAGTAAAGGTTTTTAACCCAATTTTTACAATTAAAAATTTTTATTAACATTTAATCGTTAAAAGGGTATAGCCGGGTTTAAATGGGAAATCTGCGCTTGCGGCTTTTTCGACTCGCACTTGGGGGATCATTTTGGTGTCGGATAAAAAAAATTTAGCCAAATTTTCAGCTCTTTATCTTAAACGACCTTCGAGTTTTTCAAAAAAAACTATTTTTTCGATTTTTTTTTTTTTTATCATAGTAAAATTCAAAATTAATGAATGGTGATTTTTTCCCTTATTTTTAGGAATAAAATACATGAAAAAATATTATGGTCATAATTTTTAAACAAAAAGCCGATTTTTGGTGACGGACATAAAATTTAAATCTTTTTTTTCAATGCCTTTCTGCAGAGTGACACTCACCAAATTTTGTCAGAAAATGTCTTTTATACTCCTCTACACTCAGGATTTTTTTCGAAAATTTTAAAGTGGTGGAACAATGTGAAAAAAATTAAAAAGTATTTTTTTTCATAATTTTGCGTTTAAAAAAATTTAAATATTTTTTATTGTATAAAAAATTTATAAAAAATAATTTTTTTTTTAACGAAAATACGATCTTACCAGAGAAAAAACATAAAGAAAACCATAAAAAACTAAGACATATACTGCATAAAGTTATTAGGAGTGTAAAAAACGATTAAAGTTTTTAAATGAATATTATTCCATGCTAAATTGTACATAAAGACAATTATATAATATTTCCGTGCTATTGGGAATAATTTTTCAGTTTCGATACAATAAAGACAAAAATTTCGATTATTAAAGTAACTTTATTATAATTTAGACACCGTTTAACATAATTATTTTAAATAACTGACATTAGATGTAATAATTTTTAACAATTTATGATGATGTTTTAAGTAAGGTTAATCTTCGTCACTGTCTTCATTCATAATGACATTGACTTTTTCATCAATAAACAGACGACTCAAGGAGTTACTTCAACAACGAGCGGACAACAACGACACAGGCGAAAAGACTCGATCGCAAACGGTTGATAAGTGGCCATCTTTCCTTTTTTGTTACACGGCGGTAAATAAAAATTACTAGCCATAGCCGAAAACAACTAAAAATTTAAATTTTATTTCCGTCACCAAAAATCGGCTTTTTGTTTAAAAATTATGACCATAATATTTTTTCATGCATTTTATTCCTAAGAATAAGGGACAAAATCACCATTCATTAATTTTGAATTGTTTCAAATATAAACCGGAATTTCGTCATAAAAATTTTTATTTTATACTTACAGTGCTCATATTTTTTACAATTTTTCGAGATAACCCCCCTAGCACGCTACGCACTTTTTCCACCTCTCCGGCAATTTTTTTATTCCTTTTTCGTAAAAATCTCGCGGCTTGTCACATAGCCATTTGCACACGAACGATTCCACCTCATCGTTGCTGTCGAAACGTTGTCCACCAAGTGCTTCTTTCAACGGGCCAAACAAATAATAATCACAAGGCGACAAATCTGGACTGTAAGGAGGATGTTCAAGTGTTTCCCAGCCCAATTCGGCCAATGTCTCCATCGTGAGCCGAGCGGTATGTGGCCTGGCGTTGTCTTGAAGCAGTATCGCACTACGGATCGGAATTTCGCGCCTTTTTGTTCGATAGGCCGGTTTGACTGTGTTTTTTAGGAGGTTACTGTAATACTGCGCCGTCACAGTACGTTGTTCAGTTGGGAAATCGACTGCGATCACTCCCTTCATGTCCCAAAACACGGTACGCAACACCTTCCCAGCTGACTGTGTAACCTTCGCTTTTTTTCTGGCGCTCCCTCTTTTTTCTTCCGCCATTCCATAGACGAGCGTTTACTCTCCGGCGTATAGTAGTGTACCCAAGTTTCGTCCGTGGTGAATATTCGCCGCAATAAATTCTCTCCTTCCTCTTCATACCGCTGCAGGACTTCCCAACGAGTGAATTTCTGTTCAAAATTCAGAAGTCTTGGCACCCATCTGGCTGCAATTTTGCGATAATCTAGCCGATCATGAATTATTGTCTCAATACTACCTATGCTGATGCCCAATTCGTCGGTCATATCGCGTACACGGACGCGTCGGTCAGCCAAAATGAGTTGTTCGATGGCTTTGACGTGTTCATCTGTAATGCTGGTTTTTGGGCGCCGCGCATGTGCTATGTTTGACACCACTTCACGTCCTTTTCGAAACGCGGAACACCACTCGTACACTTGAGTTTTGGAGAGACACTCATCCCCGAACTGTTCGCGTAATTTTCGGTAAATTTTCACGGATTTTACGTCGTCTTTGACTAAAAAACGAATAATGATGCGTTGCGCAACAGACACTGGTACTTCTTTTTCACTCATGGCTCTAACTACACTAAAAAGTGAGCTTACGCGGTTCTAATTGCTCTACACGCTTCGTAACAAACCGGTCTAACTGCCAGTGCAACCACTTTTTCCACAATAAATTTTTCGCGCGTTTATTTAAAAATTCCGGTTTATATTTAAACCACCCTAGTATGAAAAAATAAAATAAAATCGAAAAAATAGGTTTTTTGAAAAACTCGAAGGTCGTTTGAGATAGAGAGCTGAAAATTTGGCTAAATTTTTTTTATTCGACACCAAAATGATCCCCTCCAAGTGCGAGTCGAAAAAGCCGCAAGGGAAGATTTTCCATATAAACCCAGCTATACCCTTTAAATCACTTAGCATAAAACTTTTTTATAAACAGAAAATTACTTCGATAAATTCATACAAAAATTGTATATTTCGGTTGAAGTTTTTTTTTTTTTTTTTTTAATTTCAATTTAGACGAAACCCTTATTTTTGTTAAAATTTAACGTTAAATTACAAATACCCAATTGTATTTCGTTTTCTTTTTAAAAAAAAAAAAAACATTAAATTACTTAATATTCCTTCAATTTTGAAATATTTCTAGATCGCGATTGCGTACGACTATTGTGTGTTCTTTATTTTCTACTGGCGACGCAAATAACAATACGGGACGGAGCAGTTAATTCTCCGTCGTAAATAATTGTTAAACTTGTGTCGTCGGTAGAGAATGGCGCTGATAATAAAATTATTATAATACTCGAATGCATTCGAGTGTCTCTGTTTACATGGTATGCACTAGCACGGTGGGAACTGTTATTAATCGCGAATTTGTTATTTTTAGATTATCATCGTTATTTGCGTTTTCGCTTAGCAGGATTTTTGCTTTTGTGTGTGTGCTGGCGTTTGCGCGCGTGTGTGTGTGTGTGATTTATGTTTGGAAGTTGGCTTTGCCGATGCGACAGCAATTACCATAATCACGCAATTACACGCACTTCCTACTTCGAAGAGATAGGGTAAAATTATGCGGGTATTATGATAATAATAACGGGATTAGTAGGCCGAGCTGGGCAAGTTGAAGATATCAGATTTTCGACTGGTTTCGCCGATGGAAAATAATATCTTTTCGTTGGAACGGCGTACATTTATCAGTTCTCACTAGTGCTACAATTAATAACGTTATGTAAAGGGATTTTTCCATAAGCTTGCTCCCAAGTCGAAATATTAATGGCTAAGAATATTCTCGGAAATGTCACGAATTACCGAGACCGATTAAGATTAAAAAAGAGCGCATACGCCATCACCTCGTAAACATTATACAAGCTTCTAGTTAACGAAAATTTCCATCTACCATGTATTTCTCAGTGTTTTTTTGATCGAGCAGTTGCTTGTCAAGAAGGAAATAAATCCGACTTTCTAAGTCGGACATCCCTCCTTACATACCAGTAGCTGTTTATATTTTTACATCGTTATCATTTTTTTTTTTTGACTTATAAAATGCGTTGGCGCAAAATCGGCACAGGCAACATTATGTTGAAAGGATGCATAATCAGACTAGAATTCCGAAATATGGCTTATTCCGTTTTCTCTGTTGACTCCGGGTAAACTGGGCAATTGTTGATTTAGAATGCGACAGAGAAATGCATGGATGTACTTTGAAAATGTTGCCGTGAGGATTTTTTTTCATTATATAATCGTTGAAAATGTGACAAACGAGAAGAATCTTATGCAGAGAAAGAAAAAGCAAGAAAAGGATTTGATATAGTGTAAATGTGTAACAGCTCTAATGTTATCAAAAAGTGCTCCTTTTAATATTCATCTCTTTATATTCCTAAATCCTCATCTGTATCTTTACTTTTCGTCTTTTTGACCCTTTTTTTTGATTAGCCTAGTTCAATTTCCCTTGTAAAATCGTTATTGTTGCGTTTTTTTTTGCCAGCCGACATTATCGATACATTAATTATCTGTGTCCATCTTCCCTCAAAAAACTTGATCTGTTGAAATCTCTTTTTCACATTAATGTTGCTGATATGTCTTACTCCTAGTTATTTTGTAGCCACATCTACATCTCGTATAGATATTTTTTTGTAGAACACTTCGGACAGAACATGTGAAGAAGGAGTTCTAAATCATGGGAAACTTCTTTACTAGTGGAAAGTGGAATCTATCAGACGTGGAAAAAATAAAGAATTTTGACCGCGTTCTTCTCTGTTGATTGAACATTTGGTTATTCTTATTAAGAATCGAAAAGCTTCCTTGCGTTCTCGTGTTTTCAATATTCCTATATGAAGTAGAAACATGGACCCCGCGAGAAGCTGATAAACGAAAAATTGACACGTTTGAGATGTGGACTTGGCGAAAAATGCTGAGAATCCCATGGACAGAGAAGCGCACAAACAACTCGATTTTAGACCAATTAAACATAGAACAACGTCTCTCGGTTACTTGTCAAAAGAGAATCATGAAATACTATGGTCATATACCATGAAAAGAGAAAGAGATAGCCTTGAAAAATGCATTATAGTGGGTCCAATAGAAGGAGCAAGGTCTCGTGGAAGACCGCCTCGACGATGGATAGACACAATAACAGCACTAAGCGATCAAACAGCAGCCAGAACAGAAGTCGCTGGAGACAATTAGTACTTGGTAGATTAAAATAGAGGTTACGCTGAGCAGTTATTGCGCAAACGACTATGAAGAAGAAGAATACATATATATTTATATATATATAGGTATATGTCCTGAGGGGCACAGGTTGTTGTAACTAGAGTTACCTTCTCTAGTAAGTAGTCACTCAACCGTCATACGGTGCTAGTCCCGCCGACGGAGAAACTAAGCAACAACCATGTGAGTTCTGTATGTCCACGTCGTGCAGGGTGGTAATTTTCTGTTCGGCGGGCAAAGTGCTGATCAGGAAAGCTAAATCAGAACTCACATTATACTGCTGATGGGAAAACGGAGGGAGGTTCACTTGCCGAAGGTGTGCCTGTCAATAAATACCGTTAAGCTTTTTACTGCAATTATAACAGCAGGCTATCAGCAACTCGCTCGAGACGTATGTGCCCTAGTCGGATTGGTGAACATCAATCTAGAGCGAGTAGGCGAGTATCCCGCGCCCTAAAATGGGATATTTTCGGTTAGGCGAGTAAACCTCGACAGAAAATCCTGCAGAAGGCAACGGGAAACCGCTGCAGTATGATCCCAAGAAATATTATCATAAAAGTGAAAAAGGAAAGGATATATATGCCATACGGTTCGGCTGGTGCCCGGCGCTATCATGTTTCCAGGCTTGGTAATGGGAAATATGCGACTGGCCATGCTATGATGGATCCCAGGTCTAGTGCGGAAATTGAGGGACTGGACAATAACCGTAGTGGGATAACAGCACACGAAAGTAAAAATCTCTGACAGTTTTGCGATAAGGCGCCTGAATGGAGGAATGGGACATTAAGATATTCCGGGGAGGCAAAACAATAGGGCGAAGAAATACAAATCATACAAAGGAAAGTATTATAGGTACATGGAATGTGCGCACATTATACGAACCGAGGAAATTATGAAATGTGATTCTGCAAATGAAAAGACTAAAATTGAATATACTTGGCCTCAGCGAGGTAAGATGGCCTAACAGGGAATATGACAGTGTATTATTCAGGTGACAAAAATTGAAATCATCACATAGGAGTTGCTATAATAATTGATAAAGTACGGGATAACAACGTTATATCTTGTGTTCCTTACAATGATCGAATAATGGCACTTAAGATAAAAGCACAGCCAGTGAACATATAGACATTATACAGATATATACACTTACAACTGAAGCAACTATGGAAGAGCTTGAAGAATTTTACGTGGATATTGAAGCAGTACTAAAAAGCTGTAAGAAACAAGAAGTCACATACATCATAGGGGATTTCAACACCAAAGTGGGAAATGCAATTACAAAAGAGATAACAATACCACTTGCACTGGGAGTCAGAAATGATAGAGGGGATCTCTTAGTACAGTTTTGCCAACAATCATGAATACATACTTCAAGTTACCACCGAGAAGGCTATATACATGGAAATCTCCAGCCGATACACCGGGAACAACAATCCGAAATCAGATTGATTTTATAATTGCCAATAAGCGTTTTAGAAATAACGTATTTTCTGTAAAGACCATGCCAAGTGCTGATGCGAATACAGACCATAACCAGCTACAAGCAAAGTTACGCATAAGAGTAAAGAAAATCCGAAAAACTAAGAAAATAGGATTAGATCTACAAATTCTACAGAACCATGAAGTACGGGAAAAAATAGAAGAGCAGGTGAATGATTAAATACGAAATATGAAAGACACTGGAAATATTGAAGAAGACTGTCGACAAATAAAATCTGCAATTAATACGATAACAAAAGAGCAGATTACAAGGGAACAAAACAGAAAACACAAGAATTGGATGACCAGTGGTATATTAGACCTAATGAAGTATAGAAGAAAGTGGAAAAATCACCCGCTTAAGTATAAAGAAATTATCAAAAGCATTAGAAAAAAGATCATACAAGCAAAGGAAGAGTGGTTGAATGAACAGTGTAAAGAGATTGAGCAATTACATAGCAAACATGATGAATTTAAAATACATAGGAAGATTAGAGAAACGACGCATACATATAAAAAAAGACATATAACTTTTCTAAGGACGGAGAACGGAGATAATACTGATAAAAAGGTGAAGATATGGGAGCAGTATGTGAAAACGCTGTATGATGATCAAGAAGAAAGGATGCCGCAGAAAGAAGGGGATATGTTGCCAATCTTGGAATCTGAGGTGGAGATGACAATCAAGCAAGCTAAAGTGCGGAAGGCGGTAGGACCTGATGAGGTGTCAATAGAGATATTAAAAATGTTGGGTTCTATGGAAATCAAGAAAGTTACTGGCGTCTTCAATTCAATCTATAAAAATTGGAAAATACCGGAAGATTGGCTAGAATCAAGGTTCATTACCATGCCAAAAACAACAAATGCATATAGATGTGATGAATATAGATTAATTAGTCTAATGAGCCACGTTCTAAAAGTATTTCTGCGTGTAATTCATCGACGCATAATTAAAATATGTGAAGAAAACACCAGTTCGGTTTCGGTAACGGAATGGGTACAAGAGAAGCGTTATTTTGTATGAAACCATTAATCCAAAGACAACTGGAGTTCGGAAAATCAGTATACATTTGTTTTATAGACTATTACAAAGCTTTCGACAAAGTACGGCGCGCGGAATTAATTGAAATATTAAAAGATATAGGTATCTCTACCAGTAGTCGGATATTAAGATTATACAAACGCTTTATGAAAAACAACATGCAAGAATATTAATAGATGAGCAATTAACAGATCAAATACCAATAAAACGAGGGGTTAGGCAAGGATGCGTATTGTCACGAGTACTATTCAATCTGTATTCTGAGACAATTTTTGCCCAAGCTTTAGATGGATGTAGTGAAGGGATAAAAATTGCAGGCGAAATAATTTCAGTGATTCGCTTTGTTGACGATACTGCACTACTGGCGGAAAATGTAACAGACCTACAAAGTCTACTAGACATAGTTGCAGTAGAAAGCAAGAAGAAAGGAGTCAGTATAAATATTAAAAAAACAAAATTCATGGTAGTTGCAAGACAACCTAATCTAAATGAAAAATTATTTTTCGATAGCGAAGAAATTGAACGAATGGAAAAATATAAATATTTAGGTAGCTGGATAACACAAAGTAATGATTCTGATATGGGAATACGTACTTATATAGAGATGGCCAGAAACACATTTATCAAATATTAAAAAACACCCTTTGCGATAGGAAGTTAAGCCTAAGGATCAAGAACAAGATATTGCAATGTTACGTGTGGAGACATGGACCATAAAGGAAAATATGAGGAAGCGTATATCATCATTTGAGATGTGGTGCTACAGAAGGATGTGGAAAATACTGTGGACGAAAAGTTAAAAAATGAGAAAGTACTGGAACTAATGGGAACTAACCGAATATTAATGACAATAGTAAAAAGAAGGAAGATAAAATTTTTTGGACACTTCATGAGAGGTGAAAAATACAAGTTACTACAGACAATATAATACAGGACATGACAGAAGGAAGAAGAAAGACCGCTTGGATAGATAATATAAAAAATGGACCGGAATTAAGAGAACAGAAGATCTAGTCAGAATAGCAAAAGATCGTAATCAATTTCAGCAAATAATCTAATTCATACATGATGATTAAGCAATACCCGAATCGGGTGGCACGAGAAGAAGAAGATACATGTATATAGGCAACAGGTAATAACGAGAATCACGGATTATTCGGCGAGATTGTATTTCTTCCTTTCACTTTCTATTCTTCTAAGTCGTTGGCCGTTCCGGATGTCGTGACTTTATCTAACGCAAGTTATGGTACGTCACCATTTATCTCGCTCATAGGTTAGCTCCATTAATTACTGTATGGCCAATTCGCTTCATGATCTGATTGATGTAGCTGTTCATTGGCCTGCACTTGCTTCTTTTCCATTCACCTTTCCTTGCAGAATCCTTTTCTCCGGATCATTTGCACGCATTATATGACCAAAGAGGGCTCTAGCATGCATGTTTTAATGGATATACTAATAACGGTCACTGGTTTCAATTTGCAGTTCCTTTAACACGGGGATTTGTTCGTTCTGTGAGTCGTCCATGGGATCCTTAGGATTTTTTGATATGCTTTCATTTCGAACCCCTCAGTCCCCATCGATCCATTAATCGTTCACGTTTCTGATCCGTATGTTGCTATCGAGAAAACCAATGTTTTTAATAGTCGTAGTTTTGATGATTTGGAGATCTTGTGGTCTTTCCACATGCAATTTATCCAGTCCCTATGTTGGCTAAAGCCGACCTTCTGCTTATTTCTTCGTCTGATTCGCCATTTCTCGATATACATGCGCCCAAATAGATTTGTTTATCCTTGATTTCTATGTCTTGTAACAGTGTCAGTGGTTGTTCTGTTCTCCTTATCCGTGACTATAATCGAACACTACATTTATTCATTTCTAAGTACGTTTCTTTCCCAATAGCATTCACTCTTGAAAATAACTCAGACAATTCTTTCTCACTGCTGGCCAATATTGTTGTGTCGCCTGCAAACCTTAGATTTGTGATCCTTTTTTCTCCGATAGATATTCCATCTGGCTATCCATCCGTTGCGCTCCTCATCATCCATTCCCCGTAAATATTAAAAAGGATTAGTGATAGACAGCAACCTCGTACACCCTTTTTGGCCGAAAATTTTTTAGACTCTTCCTTCTCTAGCTTAATTGTTTAAATACCGTTCTTGTATAAGATAAATTAGATGTTTTGGTATACCCGTTTCTTTCCTCCGATAGATATTCCACTTAGCTATCCATCCGTTGCGCTTCTCATCATCCATTCCCCGTAAATATTAAAAAGGATTAGTGATAGACAGCAACCTCGTACACCCTTTTTGGCCGAAAATTTTTTAGACTCTTCCTTCTCTAGCTTAATTGTTTAAATACCGTTCTTGTATAAGATAAATTAGATGTTTTGGTGTACCCGTTTCTTTCCTCTGATAGATATTCCACTTAGCTATCCATCCGTTGCGCTTCTCATCATCCATTCCCCGTAAATATCAAAGAGGATTGGTGATAGATAGCAACCTCGTACACGCTTTTTTGCTGAAAATTTTTTAGACTTTTCCTTCTCTAGCTTAATTGTTTAAATACCGTTCTTGTATAAGATAAATTAGATGTTTTGGTGTACCCGTTTCTTTCCTCTGATAGATATTCCACTTAGCTATCCATCCGTTGCGCTTCTCATCATCCATTCCCCGTAAATATCAAAGAGGATTGGTGATAAATAGCAACCTTGTACGCGCTTTTTTGCTGAAAATTTTTTAGACTTTTCCTTCTCTAGCTTAATTGTTTAAATACCGTTCTTGTATAAGATAAATTAGATGTTTTGGTGTACCCGTTTCTAGTAAAATTTTCTACATTTTCGTCTATTTAATATTATCAAATGCCTTACTGTAATCTAGAAAGCAGAGCAGTCCCGGTATGTTGTATTCATTTAAGCTTCACCTTACATGTTTATATAATCATTCGGTGTTTATGAGGTGTTATTGTTTTCCGCTTTCCACGGTGTGCGAAGCAATTGTGTGAAATCACTGCGCTCGGCACGAAGAAAAACTCAGAACGTTCATATATTCTCGTTTACCGAATACACACTACCACTTGTACCCTACTCGGTCGCTCATACATAACGTTCTCGATGTTGCTCGATGGCGAAATATTCGACCTAAAGAAGTTTTACTTTGAAAATAGAAGAGAGGCCGCACAAAATATTATTAAGAGTGCATTATAAAACTGGTACGTAATATAAGATGAAGACAAAACGGCAATTTTTTATTTCCCCCCCCCCCCCGGAAAGAGTCGCTTGTGGTGCCTGAGATAGAGCGAAATGGAGGATGGAAAAGTTATAACGCGTTGCTGAGTTTATCGGGCCAAGTTTCACTGAAGTATTTAGTGCATTTTTAAGCTAGTTCGGCCTATTTATTACGACAACAATCGATGTGGAAAAACTAAAGAGGGTTATTTGCATATTGGAATAGCGGCCTAGAGTATTATTACGATGAGCAGACATCGACTTTGTACGGCCCTTCTACAAATGAAAGGGCTTATTTTAAACGATAGCAGACGGAGGCGTGCAGGGAGCAAAATAACAATTTGTATCGGCGAGAGAAATAACGCAGACAATAACATTATATGATCATCGATGGGTGGTAATATTGTCGTCGTCGAACGCGGTATCCTTTCTGTCTCTTTCGCCGACACGATATCCAGATACCGTTCATCTCGCTCCATCCTTCGCTTACAGTCACCATCGCTGCAAGCTGCACTTGGCCATGTTATTGTTTATTGGTAGCGTCATGATTGTTGTTTACAATAATGGATAGTCTCAGGCGTTGCTGTAATAATTTTTTTATTTAATAGCTTCCGCTGCGTTGCCGACTATGCTACCTTTGTCACATTTATGCAACCCTCTCGTCTGTAACGCGTTAGCGTACCAGGAAAAAATCGTTATATCAAACACTTTTCACCTACGTTAAAATTTATTCCTCTCCGCAAACAACTATATCGTAGTAGCGCATTTTCATTTCCAAGCTCCGATAAATTCCCGATGGCCGATTTTAAGTCGTTACTGAAGTTCTGCGTCAACAATTTATTTAATAGTATAAAAAAAAAAAAAAAAAAAAAACTAACGGAATCAGCAATAGCAGGCTGATGAGATGATCTAAAAATTACGGGGTTAGGTATACCACATTTCGCGTTGAATAATACGTTGACATCTTCAATGAGTAACTTATTTTTCCACCGCTGAGAAAGTATGAAACGCGTAAAAATAAAACACCCGAAGGGAAAATACGATTAGCCAGTAACGGAAGTGGGTAATTACAGATATTCTATACGGTTTAAAAGAAAGAAATAGAGCAAAAATGCGTCTGCATCCTAATCTGACTTTAAAAGATTACATTGAAATTTTCTTATAATTTAAATTCTATCATTTCAACAGTAATCCTAACAATGAATCGATTCAGTCTAAATTTTGCTCGCTTTATTTTAAGCACCTGTCGATTTAACGGCCAGACAACTTTAATCGCGATGAAACGTACGTACGGCTAAATGCGGTGGCATCGGAAATTATTTTTCCTTTATTGTTATACGATATTTAAATATTGTAGGGGCATTGATCAATGGGAATAATGAACAGTCGAATTATTTTTCAGTATACACTTAAATTTCTTTCCTAATTTATCGAATTTGACATAAAATATGGTTTTATTCTAATAACTGTGTTACACGTTCCGAATGTGTGAAGGCAGTCTACAAAGACATGGGCTTATCGAATCGTACCATAGCCCGGAAACTGAAAAGATCGAGTTGTGTGACAGACAATATTAGGAGAACAATATGGGAAAAACAACCGATACGGATTAGCGAAAAAATTGTCCGAAGCTATGATGAACGTTTGATTGTACGGTCAACGAAGACCCAAACCACCTTTTCATCTCGCATCGTCGCCGATCTGAAGTTATCGGTTACATTGAGACGTGTACGAAAAATTTATTTTGGTGGCCGCTAAGAACCTCGTATATATAAAAAAAGTAGCAAACGGCCTCTCATGGACTGACATAAAAAGGCCAAACTCGCGTTCGCACAAAAATGCATGTCGTGGACTACTGAATGGAACAATGTGATATTTAGCGACGACGAGAAAAAGTTTAACTTGGACGGGCCGAATGGATTCCAATATTACTGCCGCGGTCTGAGGAAAGAAACGCAAATGCAGATGAGTAGAAATTGTAGAGGCGGCACTGTTATGATATGAGCAGCCTTTTGCAGCGAGATGAAATCAAACATCGCATGGGTGTCTGGTCGCATGAAATCCAAACAGTACATCGAGATCTTCAAAGTTAAATTACTGTTAATGTATGAAGAGTTAGACACTGAAATTTTTCTATTTCAGCAAGACAACGCAGCCATTCATGCATCGAAGGAAACGATGGGATGGTTTCGAGACACTCATATCAACGTTCTGGAGCGGCCTTTGCGTAGTCCCGATCTGAATCCGATGGAGAACCTTTGGGCGATACTTGCACGCCGAGTACACCGTGATGGACGCCAGTTCCACAGTGTTTCTGAACTGAAAAATGCGATCCGTGTCGACTGGGCAGCAATTTCTGTTCGAGAAATGCAGTGTCTGCTCTGGTCGGTGCCGAACAGGATTTGCGCAGTCATTCAGAATAATGGGGAGGTTCGGCAAGATATTGACACTTGTTTCTTCCCTTTTTTTTTGCTTTCCATTTCGCGAAAAAACTAGACTGCCCTTATACTATCTTCCCCTGGAGCAGAGCGTTACTTTTGTTTTTTTCCGATTTTTGTTTCGTCAATTTGCAGCAGTTGATTTTTATTTGTTAGTTGTGTTGTCTAATAGCAATTGTCACAGAAATATTTGGAATATATTTTTTTTCTTCAACCCTTTTTCTCATTTGAACAAAAATGTTGGTGTCTTTATGCCGATTTCCACCACTGTATCTATTAGGGTATAATAAGATGTTTCACTCCGATACGGGGCATCCTCTCCCGGTCGACAGTAGCTCTCTCGTGATGGATGTACCTGATAATTCCTCTATTTCCAGTCAGCTACATAATAAGGATGATAAGAATAACGATAATAATAGTCGAGATTAAAGTGGTGATAGAGGTAGTCGTAATAATAGTACAAATTATTTAGATACAATTAACCCGAATTATAAAAATAATATTACAAGCTCTGACGCTTATACATCTAAAGTAATAATTAAATATAACCCAGTTTACAATAGAGATTCTAAACACTAGTTTTTATCGAAAAATTAAATACAGATAATCAGGATCAATTTCGCTTCTTAAAGTCGCCGAAATTTTAAGGAAGTCTAACTTATGTAAAGGTGTTAACGAAATTAAAAAGGTTGGACGTAATAGAGTCATTGTTAATTTTGCTTCTGCTGTCTCGGTAAATAATTTAGCTGGAAATGACTGCTTCTTATCTTGCGGTTATAATGCTTATATCCGAGAGCGTATCTAACCTCCTGAATGGAGAATACCAAGAGTGTCGATATCGAGTATAATGAGACACAATTATTGGAAATGATTCTCTGTAAACTATATAATATGGTTAACTATGTGAAAAGACTGAATAGGCGTGTTACTGTAAATGGCGAGATTAAATTCGTACCGAATTCTACCGTTTCGGTATCTTTCGAAGGACAAAATCTTCCTTCCAGCGTCTTCATGTGGAATGTGCTTTTCCGTTGTGAGCCGTTTGTCCGAAGAACTAGATGATGCTTTCATTGTATGAGATACGGACATATCGTGAATCAATGCAAGAGTAGTCTGAGGTGTGCCAGATGCAAGGACCATTCAGAAGCTCAGTGTAACAGTTAAATGGTCCGGTGTGTATTTTGCGGCGACAACCATAATCCACAGATACATCCTATCCCGAGAGGAAGAGACAACACAACATTAATAAGCTGATGGCTTCTTATAACTTGAGTTTTCAAGAGACTTCACTTGAAATTCTGAAGACCTATCATCAAAATTACTTATACTCGAACAGAGTTTACAACAGATTCGCATTATTATCGAATAATGACAATTTCCCGTCTCTGCCATCCAGCGAACCTGACAGAGATACACCGAACATACCTACGTATAAACCAGGCCCCCTTTCTGGAGAAATAAATTTTTTTTGATAAAAACCAGCTAGTTTCTAAAAACGATCCTACTCTAAAACGGTCAGTATCATTCTTCTCCTCAGACGAGGATAGGAGAAGTAGAGAACGGAAGCATGCAATGAAAAAAAGTAATTATCGAAACACAACACGTAAATGCCGGCAGTTCTCCACTTGCTGGTACATCTGTGAGGTCTCTTCAACCGTCTGTTAAAGGTAAAACGACAGCGGATTTAGCATCAAAAAATATTATAAAAATATTAAAGATATTAAAGTAGGTTCAAAAAAACAGCCTTGATTAATATTTACGATATTGTGGATATTTTCGAAATCTTACAAAGGGGCTTTTAATAAAAATCAAGTATACCGCCAATTTTTTATGCGTTTTAAAAGCGTAATGTAACATTTAATTATTAAACACACTCTTTTAGACATGATCCGGGTATAGCAGCGGAATGCACACGGCATTTTGTCTAACAAAGGTGACCTAGAAATATTTCTGTCTCAGGAGGATATTGATATTGTTCTACTTTCCGAAACTTGGATATCCAACAATAGATATCTTTTACCATTTCCAATTATCACTGTTTTCTGAGACGATAGAGAGGATAGTTACGGGAGTACAGCCATTTTAGTTAAGTTTAGTGATTAATCTCGATTTATCAACCTGTAACAATAGTACCAAATCAACTGCAGTCAGCGTTCTTGTTACTGTTGGTCAATTTTCCGGTATATTTGTTTCGTACTATTCTCCTCCAAGTCATTCTATACACTCTTTGACATTCTTGGAGGCGTTGGAGGGTTATAATTTTGGTGGGCTGTGATTTCAACGCTCGGAGTGGGTGCTGGGGTTGTGACAAAAATAATGCGAAATAGGCAGCTGTACTCGACCTGTACTTATTGAATGATGGTTCCAAAACCAAATTTGGTAAATCCCCTTCATGTGAATAACCTTGTCGATTTAACCCTAGCATCATTCGGAAAGTTCTACTAACTTCTTTAGGTAGTGATTACTTCCCCATCATGATCACTATAAATAGAAACAATTCAATGTCATCTAACCGACAGCAATATTAATCTGAAAGGAATACACATTTCGTGAGTCAGTTGATCAAAATCTAGTAATAATGATTTCTGTGAGCAACCCTTTAGACAAATATTACACATTTTATGATGGTATTCTTTCAGCGTTACAATGCTCGATGCCTAAAGAGTCCTTGTACAAAGGGAATAAACCCCGTGTTCCTTGGTGGAATGGGGAATGCGAGGCTAAGATTAGAGAACTAAATGATGCTTTGCGCACGTTAGATTCATTACAGAATCTTGGCTTAAGATTAATCACGGGAAACATCTACTCTTCTGCGTATTAGAAGAAATTATTTAACCGATAAATTTTTGTACTTAAGTATTGTAATTATAAATATCCGTAGTTCATAAGCAAGATAATGCAGTTAAGTAGTGATTGGAGATTTGTTCCACAGAAAATGTCGCTCTTGCTCAAAAGAACTGAAATGTGTATCATAGTTACAGTCTAGCTCTTCCTCCAACTATTTTAATTTAAGATATGACCTTAATCGTATCAAATTAGATATTAATATTAACACCTTTAAACGACAGAATTTGCATTTACCGCCTGTTAACATTGTGAACTCCGTTTTTTTTTTTAGGTATCGTAAAAGAATTATACCCTGGTTATCGGTTGATCTTTACCGATGGTACCAAATTCCGTGGATTAAATGAAGGCGTAGGGGCAGGATTTATTATAGAAGATATCACTGAGCAGAAATTTAAATTACCTCCAGAGGCTTCGATTTTTACGGCTGAGCTTCTTGCAATTGAAAAAGCGTTAGAGTTTGTGGAAAATGTGTTGCAGTCCAAGGGAGAGTTTGTGGTATTTTCAGACAGCCTTGGTTCTCGCTTGTCGCTTCAGAGCAGTAACTTTAGATATAATTGTCATTCACTCATTTATGAAATTAAGGAAAAGTATTTTAATATCTCAGAACGGTGAAGAGTCATTAAATTTTGTTGGATCCCACGCGAGTTGATTCAATTGCTAAAGAAGGTGTTAGATCAGGTATTAAGTTTCCATTTATCCCATCCTTCGATCTTCTAGACAAAGCTAAAAGAGATAATCATGCGGATTGGGTGAGTCTTATTTGCAGTGAGCGAGGGCCTGGTAAATATTTTCATATGGTCCAACCATCTCTGCCGTCCACACCTTGGTTTTACCGTATTTGTGTCCCAGTTAGTTTGACTCGTAGGTTTGTGACCGTTGTGTGTAGGCTCCGCTTCGGCCATTTAAACTTCTCAAACACATGGCATTGCACGCGGGTTGTCATACCTATTGTCAACAAAATTTTAGAGAAGACATTAATCACCTATTATTTAATTTCATCCGGTTTGGCAAAGACTTGTGTTTTCCAAAGACCTCATCTCCTACGGTATTTATCCTCCACTATATATTTTTTGTCTTCTTTGTTCTAGTGATAAGATTTTCTTTTTTCTTTTTAGGTTTATTGAAGGAAATAGGATTGTTATTTAACTTAAGTGTTATTTGAGTTTTTTTTTTTCTTTTTTCTTCTCTCCCTCATTCATTAGAGTTTATTTTGTTTATGTAAGTGGCTAGTTTTATTTTATTCTATTCTTTATCCATTTACTGGTTATTAAAAATTTTTTTTTTTAGATTTTCATTTTATGTTGTTTAGGTGTTGTTGATTGTGGGGAATTATGGCCAGAAGGATGTTGTAATTTGGTCTGGGCCAAAAAAAAAAAAAAAAACAAAAAAAAAATCATCAAATCAAATATGGAATTGTCCTTGTGAGGAGTACAGCCAACTGTAACAATTAAATAAAGGAGGTTCAAAAATGGTTGAAGGAATGGTGCAAGGACTGCAAGTTTCGTCTTTTCTACTCTTTAGTGGTTCTTTTTTGTTTACGGTTTTGTTGATTTTTGATTTTGTCGGATCCTTTCTGGATTTTAGGCTCTCACAGATCATGTTTTATTTCGATTCTAAATATTAAGCTGTCTGCATATATTGGTGTACAGATGCGTATTACGCGGCGCTGATGTTTTATTTGCATACGTATATATGCTATTACTTTAATATGCATAATGCTAAGTTTATTATTACTGTTAGTTAAGAAATAAGTCAAGTTAGTTGTAATTTTTGTACTATACTATATATATCTATTATAATAAACGTTGATAAGAGTGTTGGGCACTCACATAGCGAGAACATTTGCCCTGTGAGACCCGCAACTTATTTTTTAAAACCAAAAAAAAATAAATAAAAAAAAAAACGCCACCAAAACGTATTCTGTGTGCAATTGTTGATGCTAATCGGTGTCCGCAATATGGCGACCTACATTGTGAGTTGACCAGTTTAATTTCGGATTTCCATTTACGGAGTATATTTCTATTTTATTTTGAATTCAGCGCAAGTTTAATATTTTTTTCTAAATTGATTGTATTATAAACACCAAAAGATTAAAAAAAGACAACAAATCAACTGCTGGTCTCTGAAATTTTGGAAGCCTTTTTATTATTTGTGAAATAGAAGTCGGTCCATTATATATATATATATATATATATATATATATATATTGTTTAATTGATAAATATTACTCTTTATAAATGTACGCGCGGTCTACCGTTAAATATATCCGAATGTAAAATTGAATTATTTAAATTTTATTCGTTAGGCGAAAACGAATCGTTTTTAGAGTAGGCAAGCTTTTTAATCGCTTCGCTGCGAACGGCTCGAGGGGGTGTCCGTACTTTTCGGGTTTCTTTCATTTATTTTCCGCTTGAGGGCTAATTAATTTAATTTAGTTTAATTTAATTAATTTGTTTAATTAAATTCTGCTTTTCTTCTGTTTATTGGCATCGTGAACAAAAGATAGAACAGAAAACTGATTCCGATAAAGCTTTGTTAAAATTTGTACTTGCGGTTTGTAAAATAACGGGCGAATTTCTTAGGGGTGAACTATTATTATTAAATCGTTAAGAACTGACCGGCATTTATTTCCTTACCAGGCTGTGTAATTAAAAATCGAATACCCGATTAACTTAGCGCAGCTCCCGATTTCACCGGACTTGGTACAAACAAATTCTGAGTCTGTGTGTTCTGTAAGTATTCTTAAACTGGTCGAATGTTCCGAACGAACGAGTTATCTTGCATTTTTCGGTGAGCGAAGGATAATTTTTTACAGTTTTAATATTTTCATTTTTATGAAATTCCACCTGAATATATAAATAAAAATAAAACAACCGCTCGAAAGGAGTTTGTTACGTTATTCAGCAACGTAGTTTATTCTCGGCAGTTCCGTTTTTGAACTAAATGAAAATGCGCATTATTTTGGTTCACAGTTGAGATGATATAACTCTACGCTCGGGGATGAGGTAGACGTACTTTCACGTATTTTTTCTGTAAGTTAAATATGTTTTTATAATTATGTTTGCGATGGTTTTTGGGAGTTGCCGAAACATTCAACTACGCAATCAATAAAATGCTTAGAGACGTCTGGAACGCGAACCATTCGTGGGATGTTGAAGATATCACGGGTACAAAAATTGAGAAATTCAACGGTTCGCGAAATAACTAGTGTTGAGAGACAGCTACTCGTAATTTCTAATATAAAGAAGCGAAAGACAAATTATTTTGGACATATCCTGCCCGGAGAAAAATATTTATTACTATGTTTGATATTAGAAGGAATAATAGGAGGAAGGATCAGTCGCGCAAACCTACGTCATGGTGCCAAAACATCTGTAACTGGACAGGGGTATCCAATTTTGGAAAGCTGTGAAACGCGTTATTTCGGCTTTGTCGTGTAATGTTCAAGATATGATAATCGCCAACGCTCAGGGAGTATGGCAGCGCAAGAAGAAGAAGATGATGTTGACAAACCGTCCGATTAATGCTTATTCTAAAAAAAAAAAAAAAGGGCGTTCTGCTGTGCGTTTAATTCTTCATAACTACATCAAGCGAATTAGTGAAGACAGTTTCAGTGGACGAGCGGCGTCGATCGTATTTTCAAAAAGTTCAACAAAAATTCCGTTTCGATTAATTAGGTATATTTAAAATGGACGTCTTTCGGACATGGTATCAATATCGTGAGCCGAGGATTTTAGTATGACTGAGGAATTTCTCCTCAAATTTAGCCGTAATATGTTGATGCTAAAAATTCTAGCTGTCAACTGGTATGAGATTCAAATGTTCCTTTGATGGATATTTTGTTGGGAGCAAACCGTCTTTATCAAAATTAATATACGTTGTATTTTTTTTTTTTGGGTGAAGGAAAAATTTCAATTGCAGTTATCATCGTGAAATAAAGTAATGGCTGGGCTGTTTTTAGATGTTAATTGATTTAATTTTATTATTTCTTATCAAATGTTTATGTTTGTTAAGGTTTCAGCTGTTGATGAAGTATAACCGCTGGGTTTGGAAAGATAAAAGTAACCTGTAAATTGTTAAAAGCGTTGCTGGTATTAACCAGTTTCACCGAGTTTAGAAAAAACAAGAGAAACGGATAATTTGTTCGTTTCGTATGTTTTTTATTTTTATGTTTATTTACACGCAACTTTAAAATATTTAAATTTATTTTAATGATTTTTTGTTTATACGAAAGTGTACACTAGTCAGTTGTGGTCCTACACGTATATCATATCGGTGAGTCTGAACAGCCATCAAGTAACATAAAAAGAAAAAAAGGGTTTCTTCGAGATAAGTTATGTTCACGTAAACAACAGCTCGAATAAAAAAGTAGAGAAAACCAAAACATATCTCAAACTTATGCGCAAAGGACCGCTTTAGCTTACAACTTTATATTTAGGACACGCCGAAAGCTCGAAAGTTTTAAAAAAATTATTTTTTTTTCTGGGCATGGTGATACAATTGTTGGAAAGATCGCTATTTTTTTGAGAACGAACCCGCTTTTTTAATTTCCTTAATGAAACTTTCGCGAAAAGTTCAAAAAATTTCAAAAATGGCGCGTGTCCCCTTGCGGCACTAGTATTATAATTAAAAATTTTGAACAATGTTAAAAGTATGCACATCTCCATATATATTTCTGTTTCTAATTTCAAAATTGGACTCCAAGGCCTTGAAATATCGGAATTTTTGAATTTTTCCTCTCCCCGGAGCATGTGATATATCAGTGGAAAGATGACTATTTGTCAGGAACGAAATTAGAATTTCAATTCTTTAACGCAACTTTTAAAGTTGCTGAAAAGTTCAAAAAAAAGTGCAAAAAATTATGTGTCCAGCGCTGTCAGTATTATAGTTGACAATTTTTAACAAGGTTTTCATATTTCTCTAGTTTGTAGCATCCGGGTGTCCAGTTTTAAATTTAGATCATCGGGGCGCCAAAAGCTCGAAATTTTTGAAAAAATTACTTTTTTTTCCCGGCCATGTGATACGTTGGTGGAAAGATCCGTTTTTTGTCGGGAACAAAACCGTATTTCACATTTCCTTTACGAAACTTTCAAAATTGGCGAAAAGTTCGGAAAAGCATGAAAAATTACGTATCTCTCCTTCTTTTGCAGCACGAAAAATCTGAATTACTTCTTCTCGAATTAAGCATTATGTAAATGTAAATTTTAGTTATGTTTAACTTAACATACGGAATCCTCAGCGCATAAAACATGGTTGGCTCAACTTGCTTTGTCCGAAATAATTCCTGGATATTTGAGTTTGAATCCACTTTTACAATTTAGTGATGATCTCGAGGGGACAACCAATGCGGCAGGTCCCATTTCTCGCAAAAAAGGATATAATACATTTGGCTTTATTAATATTCATTTTAATTACGAAAGTATTTTTTTAAACTGCACAAGTTCTCAGGTTTCTATAGTGTCCAACCGAAATAGGGAACAGTAAATATAGCTGTGATCATCAGCATGCAGTGCAATATTTACAACTGATTTTTTTTTGTTTCTGAAAATTTGCAAGAAGCGATTACTTCAGATATAATGACGATTTGTAGCAATATTTCTAATTTATAAATTTAATATTTGTTTTTATTTATTACTAAGGTGAACATAGTCGCAGAATTTTTACAATAATAAGATCTCGGCCAATCGATTCCTCGAATTTGAAAACCCCTAATTTATGAATTTCACGATCTATAAACAAGTATCTCGATACTCATTTGCGTCTGCTCGTTAGTGTAAATTAGGTAACTGTGAATATTTACATAATCGCTGAAGTGGAATACTTCATCTAGATAAAATGTATAAGATCAGATATACTACAGTCTCCTGAGATTTTCACATATTCGATATGCGTTTAGAACTGTTTGTTTTTCAAGCAGCATCGCGCAATTTTCAGACCGACCTGTACCTTTAATTTTCCGTTTATTAATTTTGCGATTGTTATCTTTTGGATTTCATATTAATCCGAACCTCGTCGTTTCACGCGACATGGCAACACCGGAAAATTCATTTTGTTTGCCAAATCTTGTCGTTCAATAATAACGTGTTCTCTAAAATATAGAAGTGACACGGGCTATAGATAAATTATTCCTACATCACAGTACTACGAGTTTAAAGTACATATAGTCCCGTTTGGCAAATGTTACAGATCCGGTTTATCGCATATCCAATTACTTACAATCGGTTTTGGACTCGCTTACCGCAGTCTGCGCGTTACACCTTTACAGTTGCACGGTTCACGCCAAAACTTACATTTATCTATGTATACATAGAGCAAGCAAAATCTAAAAAAAAAAAAGTAAATATCCAAATAGTCGTGTCCTGAACATGTTGTACGGTCTAAATTAAAATTAGATCATTACTTTTGTTATCATTTATCACGGAAATCGTTAATACTCCCCGCAATCCTCTTAATTTAATTATGAAAATTTCTTGATACATATATATATATATACATTGTTTATCAGTAATTACGCTGTTACGAAAAACCATGCAATATTTTTGTTTAACGTTTTCGTATCGATTATTAATTCTTAATTCTGGCGACGAAGCCGTCTGTGATCCTGACCATATCTTCTTTAAATGTCCATTCCTCATGAACGAACGCACTTCTTTGTACTCCAATCTGTTATCACTCAAACTCCTTACTTCTTATTGTGCCTCGTATATCTTATCGTTTCCGTCGATCTCCGTTGTTCCTATCCTCAGTTCTTTTATCTTATCAATATTTAACACCGACTCTACATCTAACTGATCCTTCTCCCTTGTGTCGTTTCTGGGCGAAAATCCTTTCAAGGGGGGGGGGGATATTATTAATGTCCATGTCATTCTTAGGCCAGGGTACTCCACAAAAAATGCCTTATTGCAATGCCCGTTACAATGTATATAATGATTGCGCAATAAAGATTTTTTTGTACAAGACAGCTAAAAATGACGTAGTCAATTGAAAACGATTCCTCTAAAAGCAGTTTAGAAGAAAAAAGATTAGTAGTCAACGGGGCTTACTCCCTTGTGAGACCCGGTTGGCTGATATATGTACATGTATACACATATAATCTTTTTACATTCTGAAGTTCTTTTAGAAAAATCGTTTTCAATTGACTCCGTCATTCTTTCTCGTCTTTTATTAACAAAACAATATTAGCAATTGAACAATACAGCATTCAGCCTTTGTTATCTTATATAAAAAGTAACGGGACATAATCATGGGACAAAAATGTAATGCACCCCGGGCTGAGAATAGCTTAGTCATTAATATCATAATGATTACGTTATTCTTAACCTGGGCATGCTACATTTTTTGTTCCATGATTACATCCTGTTACTTTTTATATAAGATAACAAAGGCTGAATGCTGTGTTGTACAATTGTTAAATTTTTTTTTAATAACAGACGGGAAAGAATGATGTAGTCAATTGAAAACGATTTTTTTAAAAGAATTTTAGAAGAAAAAGATTGATGGTCAATATATATATATATATATTGTTATCGCATTACCATCGCATAATAATCACTCAATTATATATGCATTCCATATCTTATTTTAACTTACATTTTTATTCTTATTTTATATTTCCTGTAATAACCAGAATTTATTAGCACTTATTTTTATCATGTACTTATTTTTATTATGTATCATAAAAGGCAGACTTTTGATATAGCCAGAGGATACACAGATATGAATTAGTTAGTACAATTTTTACGAAGTAACGAAAGAGTCTTGTCTTATTCGTTGTAATCGTTTTACCCGCGATTTTCATGTATCTCTCGTTCTTAAATAAAACTTATAAACTTTCAAATTGAGAATTTCAATGATATTGGCTTTGGCTAATGTCTGCGATTTCTACTTTTAAAAAGTTATCGTCTCTCGGCACGATAACAATATGTATATAACGTTTAAAAATTACTTAGGTAATTTAACTCAATCATGTATAGATAATATCTTTATTAGAAGCTCAACGGAAGAAATTTATGCAGGAATTATTAACTCAAAAATATCCGATCATTATATAATTGGTTGCGTATTTCCCATTAATAGGTGCTCTTACCAAAAAATGAAAGGACAAACAAAAAATAGGTTAAACGAAATGTGGCTGAACCACAAACTTAAAAGTTATGACTGGCATAGTCTTGAAAAGATTGACTCCATTGAAAATATCTGCTCGCAAATGCAATCTGAATTTAATAATTTATATAAGGAATGTAGAAAGCAGGTGACGTACACAAAGGAAAATAATTTTTCATTTAAAAATGACTGGATGAATATAAAAATTTTAAACCTGATGAAAATTAGGGATATTTACTATAAGCGCAGTAAAAATAATACAACAAACGCGAGGTATAAAAAGTTGTATAAAACATACAGAAATATGACTAAGACCGAAATTAGGAAAGCAAAATTAGAATATTACAACAAAAACAAATGCAGCATGCTAATAACAGTACCAAAAAAGTATGGCAGATAATCAATAATATAGTATACAATAAAAACAAATCTTCAATTGATGAGTTCATCTTGAGGCATTTTGAAAGTGCAAAACATGCGGCGAGTAAATTTATCGATCACTTCTCCCAACTAAAACAGCATTGTGCTCAAGCGTGTAATACGCAATTATTGAATAGCGATAACTTAGAGCTGACACTCACGTCATTTTATATTCCAATAGTTACAAACAAGCAAGTAGAACAAATAATTAACAGATTACCGATTCACAAAGCCTCAGGATGGGACGGTATTAGAGCTTCAGATATTAAAAATAATGTAGCTATATTTACCCCCCCTACTTACAAAGATAATTAACGGTTCAATTCAAGAAGGTAGCATTCCTGAGGGACTAAAAACTGGTGTTATTAGACCGATATATAAAAACGGATTGGCGAGTGCTTGTGACAATTATAGACCAATTACTATAATCTCGGTTTTACCAAAAATTCTGGAACAATACGTTGCGTTTCATTTAAGAAATTATTTGGAGAGAAACGAGTTGCTGCATAATATGCAATTTGGTTTTAGAGAAGGAAAATCAACCGTCTCTTTGTTAAGAGTATTAACAAACAGGATAAATAAGGGATTGGCAAACGGCAAACAATTTATTATAATTTTTATAGACATTAGTAAAGCATTTGATGCTGTAAACCATCAATTATTGTTGCGAAATATGAAAGAGATGGGAATCATAGGTAGGCAAAATAAATGGTTTGAAAGTTATTTGTATAATAGGAAAACCGTAGTAAAAATCGATGAAGAATTAAGTAGAGAAGACTTTGCATTAACAGGGGTGGGACAAGGAACTATTATAGCAACTCCCTTCATAAATTTGTTAAAAATTCGACAGTCTTTGCTTATGCGGACGATATAGCACTCGTTATTGAGTACCGCGACATCCACGAGGCCGAAAAACTCTTGCAAGAGGATGTAAATAGTATGTGTAGGTGGGCGCATGATAAACATCTGACTATTAATATAAAAAAATCGAAGGCTTTGTATATAAGAATGTCCAGTAGATATAGAACATATAAGCCATCTATCACAGTGCATAACAATAATTGCTTACATAATCACTTGATTTCAACTTCGAACTGCGGTTGCACATAACTGGAAACCACAGAAGAGGTTAAATACTTAGGATTAATTATTGACAGGGCATTATCGTGGGACAAGCATGTTATAAATTTATCGAATAAAATTAGGTGCATATGCTACCGGCACTTTATAAATTGTCTCTTTCAATACCGTATGGTAGTTTGCGTGTGTACTATAACGCTATAGTATTGTCCAGAATCATGTATGGGATATCAATTTGGGGTGAAGCAAAACGGACGATAATCAAAAAGATTAGTAGTCAGCAAAAGAAATGCTTAAAGATAATCTAATAAAGATCAGGTTAACATTAGCTGGTGGAGAGAAAAAAATGAAATGTCTCCAAGGATGTACTACTTTAATCACCGATTACTTGAGTATAAAACTACAAGTAGATCAATAGCTACAATGACAAGAAGTAGGACAACGAGGAGTAATAGGGAGGTATATTTTATTCGACCGAGAGGCAAAAACAGAGTAAGCTTGATAATACTGATGAAATAGTTCTAATTAAGCTTCTAGAACGAATCCCAGAAGATATAATGCCGAAAAAGAAATAGGAACTTGGAAATTATTAATTAGGCAATGGTTGATTGATAACACTGAGTGACATTAGAGTAGATAAACTGGGAATTCTCTCGGAGAATCGACCATTCCAATATATATTTGTCGATCACGTGGTTATGAAATTGAATAACGATAAGTAGCTATTTTTCTTTTTGTTTTCATCTCTATTTTAGTCTTGTTTTAATATTATTATTATTCTATTTTTAGTTTTTTTAGTTTTCTCACTAATTGTAAGTACGAAAATTAATAGTATAAGTAAAGAACTTTTGTTACACATTTTTCTTGAATAAACGATGATAAGCGTGTTGGGCACCCGCAGACGGGCAGTATGCCTTGCGGGACCCACAACTTATTTCTTAAATAAATAAAAAAAAAAAAAAAAAACGATTCTTTTATAAAAATTACGGAAGACTTTTAGAGAACTAGGAATGTGTTTCCAGGGCAATATCGGAAGGATCGAGTTTGTAACAGAAGTTGCTAGGTAAGCGTAAAAATTATTTTTTTTTGAAAAAAATGAGTAATCAATTGAAATTTATTCTTCTTCTTACAAAAATATTTATTTGAGGGCCTACAGGGTTGCTTGCGTTAGGGTCCGAAGGACTGACTTATATATTGATATGAAACAACTTTTATCCGGGAAAGACAGTTTCCATGTATATATTACTTTATTATGGAGTTGGTTCTAGCTGAAACTTATTGATGAGTGCTTGTGGCGACATTAGGATCTTATAAAGTATCTCATGCAAAACTTTTCCGTAATGAACAACACTTAAATCGCGAAGACTTCGGAAACAGAATTCTTCTCGGAAGAGAATGGCTCCCTTGGAGACAGTCACAGTGTTTGAAAAAAATTTATTCGTGACATTTTCCGGCGACTATGTGAAAATTACTAAAAAAAAAAACAAACACGAAATCTGACATGTCGTCAACAATTTGACTAGGTAAAAAATTTATCTCTTGGCAAAAGAAAACGTGTATCGCAGCTGTAACGAAAATTACCGAGTTGAGATGAACGCGGATTCGATCAGCATTATCGCTATTACGGTACGACTGTGATCACTTTGTGATAGACTTCTCAAACAACAACACATTAATGGATCAAACGAGAAATTTAAAATCCGCCGCCGCGAGAATCACCTTTGCATACACAAAAGCTCGTTATTCTCCTTAACAATTAAATCGAATCGCGTACTGACCCGTGATAAAATTTTCCAGATTTTATAAATCGTTCTCTCTGAACTCTGTCGCATGACGCCGCCACGTGTCGAAATGGCCAGCACTCGTTTAGGGACTACGCAACCGGCCAATATCAACGCCGTATACCCCGAGATAATCTACTGCGCGGAATGCATGACCGAGCTTCAACCGAACACATCGAAAACATACGAACATCGACCGAGCAAACATCCTCGTACTATTCCCGATATGACAGAAAGCAACCGGCGCCCGAAAGATAAAAAAATTAAATGAAACCAACCGAATAAATAATTCCTATCTCGAACATTGTCAAAAGATGCTGACACAAACTCCGGATCCGTATTATTTACGGTCTTCATGCATAACTGACCAAACGTAGATTATAAAAATGGCAGTTGCAAGACCGGACGGTTAAATTTTGGGAACGATACAGCGAACTTTCCCGCTCGGGAACGGTACGACAAGAGTGATCAGGAAAAAAAGAAATGAAAAAGTAATTGGCACTTTTATAAGTCTTTCAACAACTACAAGACGAATAAACACAGTCGATACGGAAGTGCATTTTATAATATACGATTATATGAGATAAATTTGTTTAAAAAAAAAAAACCGTATCAAATTGTATTCTTGCTTCTTTATTATTTTTTAACAAAAAAAAAAGAAAAAAAAAAGCTTATAATTACAGAAAAAAGCAGTTATCTTACCTTCCACTAATTTTGTGCCAACGTTTTCCCAGTTGGTAACATTGTGGTAGAGGACAGCCGGCGTCAAAGAGAATAGCTTGTTATTACTGAAATCCAGCGATAAGTGAGCAATTTCTTGGATGCCTTCGAATAAACCCGCTGGCAGGTCTTCGATGGATGTGCCGGTGATGCGTAGCAGGAGATCGTTGGTTGCTTCGATACCTTTGAAAGCGTCTTGGCGAACGAATTTTAAATTTTCACCGGTTATTTCCAATTCGCGAAGTTTGCGGTGAAATAATCCGTTCAGCTGATCGGTCAGTTTGTCGGACAATATTCTGACCGATACGGATCGCAGAGATCTTACGGAAGAGAGCAAATTACCCAATTGAAAACCGCTGATGTACTCGACGCGGTGATAGGCGTCGATTTTCAGATTGGTCAGAATGTGATTGCGCTGGAAGACGTCCGTATCGATTTTCTGCAGCTGGTTCAAGTGTTGCAAATTCAGTGTTTGTAGTCGGGGCAGTTTTAAAAAGCTTTCCTTCGACAACACCTGTAAAATATGAAATGTAGATTTTTAATAGCGGTTATTTGAAAAAGTTATAACACGTCCATTGTTTCTGTTAAGGTTCGCACGAGATGGTCAAGTAAGGTAGCCGGAAATGTGGCCAAACGTAAATACAGTAATTATACGGCAGGTATTATCCCCGATACGCTATCTGTTTGGCCGCGTTTCCACCACTCACTGTCAGCCCGCTCGCTGCGATTTATTAGGTCTAGCATCGTCACCGCATTACCAATAGTTGAGAAGTACGTTATTTTTCATTTAAAAATTAACCGTTCAATTACAGTGTAGTATATTTCGAAGAAAATGTATTAATGAATTTATTGTTAAGAGTACCGAAAGAAATCTGGACAAAACAGCATTTAGCAGTTTGGAAGGAAAAAATGAAAATATGCATAATTGCATGGTTGCAAATTTTCACGTTTCTTGGTCACCCTCCAAATACAATATAGAAGGGTATTCGGGATTGCGTGCATTGGGTGGCATAATAGAGCATAATTACCTATTTGATATTTGTATAGAGTATTTATTATAGTTAACTATGTTGCGTTGGCCGTAGCCGTTATTCGGATATATTGTTCTGTTTTTTGTTTTTTTTTGTTTATTTGTAGAATAAGTTGTGGGTCTCACAGGGCAAATATGCCCGTTGTGTGAGTGCCCAACACTCTTATCAACGTTTATTATAATAGGTATATAGTACAATAAATTAAAACTAACTTAAATTATTTCGAAACTAACAATAATAACAGACTTAGCATTATTTATATTAAAGTAATAGCATATATATGTATGCCAAACAAATAAAAAATGCCGCGTAATACGCATCTGAATACCAGTATATGCAGACAGCTTAATATTTAAAATCGAAATAAAGCATGATCACTGAGAGCCTAAAATCCAGGAAGGACACGACAAAGTCAAAAACTAACAAAACCGTAAACAGAAAAGAACCATCAAATAGTAATGAGATAAAGGACGAGACTTGGATCTTCAGTCTTTGCACCATTCCTTCAACCATTTTTGCGCCTCTTTTTTCCACGCACCAATTTTTTTTCCCTCTAGTATATGATTAGGGATTGTACTTATTAATTTGATTAGCACTGAGTCATCAGTGTTATCAATTCGCAGATTTACCCCACGAGGATAGATGTAATATGTATTACTTTGGTTTCTTGTTAACCGAATTTTTTCCCTGGATGGTAATTTTATATTATTGACATTAAATTCTAGTAATCTATAATAGAAATAGTACATCTTAGGAGACATTTCATCATTTTCCTTCCACCATGTTGATCCAGAGTCGTTTTTCTTCCAGTAGGGTAGTATAAGTTTCAAACACCTCTTCTGTATTTTACTTATTTTATTTATTTCTGTTTTCTTAGCCTCACATAATATATTTGAATTCCATATAATATTCTAGACATTATTATTGAATTATAGTATATAAGTAGAGTTCGATGTGATAGTACCTGCTTTATTTTATATAAAGCTGGAGTTGTCTGTCTTAATTTGGAGTTTAAACTTTGAATGTGTTTTTTCCAGTTCAAGGATTTATCAATATATATACCTAGATATTTAATGTCATGAACGTTCTCTAATGGTGGACAGAAACATAGATGTGTATTGATATTTTTATGAAGCTCATGAAGGCAATCGTTATTATGAAGGACAATTCGCGGGTCGCGTGTGTTATGTTTAGAATTATTCCGAACGTGTAATACTTTTGATTTGTTTATATTTATACATAACTTCCTATCATGTGCCCATTTACTCAAATTATCTACACATCCTCTTGTAATAATTTTTCCATAATCTCTAAATTTTTGTGCTCAATTAATAAAGCAATATCATCAGCAAAAGCGTATACATTCGCATTTTTAATATGCTTGCATAACGAGTTAGTATAAATGAGAAAAAGCATAGGAGCCAATACGGTACCCTGACCTACGCGATGTTGAATAGTTTTTTCATTACTTTTATTCCCTGTAATTTTGACTATGTTTTTTCTATTTGTTATATAATTTCGAAACCACTTAAGTTGATTATTTTTAATGCCCAGACTTTCTAGGTCCTTGATCAATAATTCATGATCAACTAAATCAAACGCTTTGGATAGGTCAATAAATGTAATTAAAAACTGATTCCCCAATCAATAGTGTTAATGTATGGGATATGATTTTTTTTTTTTTTTTTAAGGGTCCCACTAGCCCGTCTGTGGGTTCCCAACATAATTATATCATTTATTTGTACGATATAACATCAACTTAACTTAAGTACTACTTTCTGTTACAACATAAAGCGTTTTAACTTATTACTACAAAATCCACATTCTCATTATTTCTTCTATGTTGTATTTGTTCTGTCTGATTGTATACTGTCTGGTTGCTTGTATCGGTTGGGATATATTTGCGGTGATACTGTAGAATATATATACTGTATAATAATATTATTAATTATAAATTTCCAGATCGGAAGTGTATACGTTTTATTATTAATAAGATAAGATATTCGCTTGGTTTACGAAGATTGTTATTTTATTTCACGTGTTCGTGGTTATATGGCTATTCTAGTAGGTATGCCGCTATGTATAATAATAGTAATAGCTTAGCTTATAGTCGGATGTTGATATTACATCGTACGCGATATTTACAGAATAAACGATAATAAGTGTTTGGGTACCCACAATATAGGCATGGGCCTCGTGGGACCCTTTACAGTTATTTAAAAAAAAAAAAAAATGTAACGATTTCTTTGCGAATAAAAATAAAATATGCAATGGTTTACATATTATCATTAAGTTTTATTTTAATGTGGCAAATCACTTTTCTTTCTGGCTTACTGACTTCCTTATAAATCCTAATTCTCCGGATTGGTGAATCCGAATCGCTCCCAAGTTTACCCAGACAGAAATAATAGGGTACCACCAGAGAAATCCGGGAAAAAGCAGATCTCATGAAAAAGGATCCCCCCCCCCGGTATTCTCATCAGATCCATTAGGCTTAGTAAATTATGAAAAGCTTAAATTCAAAATTCATGATAGGAACTTACTTTACTTTAATAATTAATCAAACGACGATATTGTGTGATATTTGTACATAATTTAAAAATCTGAAATTTGGAAGCATAGTAAGTACTCTCTGGAGAAGTAAAAAAAATCATTAATCTGCATCCATATCTTATTTTTCTTTCTTTTTAACAGATTTTTTTTTATGAACGTATTAAACAAAGGCAACCACTTTAATATCCATTTCGTAATAATTAACAGTCGTCTTTGTTTTGGCGATTCGAGAAAGGTACGATGGCCATATGCTTTTTCTTATTTTTTTGCGGGTGCGTCAATGCAAGTGAAATTTTTGAAGACTTTAATGTGGCAGTGAAATATCAGGTTCTATCTGAACGAAACACCATTAACTAACCAACGCTGGTTTGGATGCTTCTGGCTATGTCATCATGGTCATCTTTAACATTGTGCACTGTAAATATTGATGTCGTGCAATTTTCGAATATTTTCTGTAATTTCCTGATTGAAATAAGATACCGCAAATGCGCTTAGGCAGCACGAGTAGCGGAAGTGAAACTAGATTTACAAATTGTGGTATTAGCTTTATTAAGACCGACCATAAAAATAATAATAAACATATTAATACAACGATTACATCATTTCCACAAGCCACGAATGATGCGATAGAAACCATAATTAAAAAAATGAAGCCGAATAAAGCTCAAGGGTACTATCCGAGTGAAAGATGTAATTTCGCACGTAAAAAAGCTTGCTCCATTGTTAACAAAAATAATTAATGAGTCGGTAAAAGAAGGTAAATTCCCCAAGGAGTTAAAAATAGGGATAATAAGACCAATATACAAAAGCGGGGATAAAAAACTCTGTGAAAACTATAGACCAATTACATTAATTTCAATTATTGCGAAAGTGGTTGAGCATTATGTAGGTCATCACCTTAAAATGTACCTGGAAGAGAACAATCTAATATTTTATAACCAATTTGGGTTTAGAAAGGGGAAATCTACGATAACACTGTTCAGGACATTTACATCTGATATAAATAAAGGGTTAGCATCCGGAAAACAATTTCTGGTAGTTTTTTTAGATCTTACTAATTGTAAGGCTTTTGATTTAGTTGATAGGGAAATTTTGATAGAGGATTTAATTAAAATTGGAATAACAGGGAAATTTCTCAATTGGTTTAGAGCTTATTTACATGAAAGGGAATGCTTACTGAAAGTTGGGAATGAATATAACGAGATATAGGTAAAACGAAATATGGAGTAGGACAAGGAACTATATTAGTAGCGTTACTGTTTCTAATTTACATCAACTCCATTCACAATTGTATTACGAACGTCAAACTTTACGCATATGCTAATGATATTGCTCTGGTAATGGAGCACCGAGACGTAGAAATTACGGAAAGGATTCTTCAAAAGGACTTGAATAAGGTCAGCAGACGGGTACACGACAAAAAATTAGTAATAAATGCCAAGAAATCAAAATTTATGCATGTAAGAACACCAAGTAGGTTTAGAAAGTTCATTCCCAAAATAGTATTGCATAATGTAGATTGTCTTCATGGAACGGAAATTTGCTGTTGTGACTCGATAGAAACGGTTGATAATTTTAAGTATCTTGGAATTACATTTGATAAGGCGTTAACATGGAGAGGTCACACTGCAGACTATACCGGCTTTATACAAATTAAAACAGGTTATGAATTACAAAACCACAAGATTATATTTTGACTCATTAATAATGTCTAGAATCAGATACGGAATTGAAATTTGGGGGGAGGCAAAAAAAACGGAATTAAGGAAAATTAGTAAGCTACAAAAAAGATGTTTAAAAATAATTTTACCGAACTGGAGAAATACGAATCTCACAACGGATACTGCTTGGTGGGATAATAATAAAGAAATGTCTCCAAAAATGTTTTTCTATTACAGTAAACTATTAAGATATAAAACAGAAAAAAGAATATTACCGACAAGGGAAAAGGTGTTTATGAGACTAGAAACTATGACAAATTATCTATTACAAGTCCTAAAGGGGTTAACAATAAAATTTACAATGTTGAAGAGGAAATTTGGAGTCAAATATTGGGTCACATACCAAAGGAAATTAAAGACGAAGACAATTTGAAAATATGGAAAGACAAAATTAAAATTTGGTTGATAGCGTGGTGCAAAGATTGAGAAAAGAATAGACGAAGGAAAGAAACAAAAAGAATAATTATAAATAAGGTACATCAAAAATTAAATAAGGTACGTAAAAAATTAAATAAGGTACGTAAAAAAAAAAAAAATGCCCGGTAGCTCCTTTCTTTAGCTGTATACTTTTTGGCTTACAAGTAAATATTGCTTTAGAATGTGTGTTGGGCATGAATGTATTTGTTTTAAAAATGAGATGTAATTCAGTGAAAATAAAAGCTTAATTATAATTAAGTGTAATAGATGTAAGATTAATATAATGTGTTAGCATTAAGAGATGTATCTATATTTGTAAATAAACGATATAATTATGTTGGGAACCCACAGACGGGCATTTGCCTTGTATTATTTTTATAATAATAAAAAAAAAAAATGTTTGCATTAAAGCGCGATATAATTGAAATACACTCTGGAAGCCCGCGTTTACATTTGTGTTCATAACGTCGGTAGATAATTATATAAAAGAAATCCTTGACAACTAATTAAAGTATGTTACACATTAAGTTTTAAAATGTAACTTTATAACATTAATTGTACAAATTAATAATAATCAATAAAATTTAAACGCACATATTCCCCTTTTAAATTCGCTTTGAAAACTTCAAAAATAATATATAGACTACAAAATATAACATGAATATACCAATACTGTAAATTACCTACAAAAAGCATAAACTAAATAGTAATATATGGCAAGCCTATGTAGAAGCAAGTCAAATTAAAGATAACCTTATATAAATAAAACCTGAAACTTAACAAAAATTACCTATTTAAGAAATAAATTATTATTTCGGAATAGATGTAAGTGGGGAAGATATTTACTAAAAAGCCAGAGTATGAAATGTAAATTATTGAAAGTGAAAAGTAAAAAGTTAAAGTAAATAGAATCAAGCTAAAAAGCGAAAATAATAAGTGAAATTTATGAATATTAAACGAAAGATAGGAATAAACTTAGTTCACTTGGATATGCTGATAATTTTACAACTGGTCGTGTACAATTTCTGGCTTGATGGTTGTTTCAAATTAAACCTTTCTGAGCGTAGAGCTAAAGCAGTTATTATATTCGAGCTACACGTCAACACAAAATCTCGGGTCCTATACAAAGCTCTTTGGCTATTAATTATATAAGTTTTGTACTATAACTATTAAAAATTGTTTGCACACGTATAAAGTAAAATTAAGAAGAGAAATAATGAAATATTTATTTAGAAAGTCGGTAAATAGTACAATGTGTAGGAAGTAAACTCCGTGCATAATAGATTAATCGTGAAGAAACAAACTGCCCTATACTTCTGTAACTTCATATTCATCAATTTTGATTTCCGCACGATGTTTATATAAATTTAAAATCTCCGATAAATTCAATACGACATTCAGAATATTTGAGACACCCGCACAATTGGCTGGACTTCTTGTCTTCTAATTTCAGTCAAACCAAATTGGTCAAAAATGAATTTTTTGAAACCGATTTGGTATATTTAAATTCTCGGCAATTAAAATATAAGTGATTATAATTTAACTTAATAGGAGAACCGATTGGCCCGGGTAAACTAATGAAATAAGCGTTCTTGATCGTCGAAAACTATTTCGCGCTTCAAGTCTATCGTTCCTCGGTTGCCCACTTGAAAGGTTTCAATCCGGACGTAACTCTTCTCTTTGAATAAAAAATCCCTGACTTCGACAGCGCGTGCGTGTGTAGCCATAATGAAAATTTACTCTTTTACGAAGAACCCCCTTGTGTTGTAACTCTTAGACAGAGCTCCACGTTTAATGCAAGTTGATCATGATGGTGTTAATAAGAAAAAAAAAAAAATAAGCTTTTTACATTTCGGCGCATTTTTGTCATTTCATTTCCACCTACGGAGGAATAATAACGAATTCGGTAACGTATTCATAAATAACGCGAAGCATGGTCATTTTTTTTTTATCAGAAATTAGGTTGCCTTTTTTTAAAAATACTGCTTGACTTCGTTATTAATGGAATACTCTTTTATCTCAACGGTCAATGTAACAATAATGATTACCGCTGGTCGGGTATAGTAAACAGCGAAATGACCGGTTTTTTGACTGAGTAGCTACTTCCTATTGACTCTTTGCGTAAAATTCCATTCTAAACTGCCATGTGTGACATTTTGTCGATTCCAAATAAACCACCTATCGATCCAAGCTAATTTTTCCAGCCGCCGTTCTACGATTTACCTTTGTTTTTACACTTCGCCGTCGTTTGCATTACTCGCTTAAGCCTCAATTATAGTACGCGCTCTATTTTTCCTTTTCCCCTGAAATATCATTTCCTTGTCCTTGAAGTTTTTCCTGATTTTAATCGTGTCTTTCAACTGAGCGTTCTAATTTGTGTTCATGCTCACGTACTAATATAGTCCTTTTTAGTTCCGAGTATGTTCGGCATTCCCCAGATCTTTGATAATCTGTTTATAATTGACAACAGTAACTGATTTTTAAGGAAAAGAAAATTACTTGTAGGCATATTTTTAAGCAATTGAAGGAAACGTAACTAAAAGTATGTTACAGGAGAGAAAAGCGTTATACGGTTAAACATTATTAAACGCCCCTCTACTCGTATGATTATCGAAAATTAATATTAAAGTTTCGTCATCGACGACAGGAATTAAGTTAAAAGGAAAACAGTTGTTCGACTTTCTCACGGAAATTTCGACAGTTTCGACATTTGAAGGCGTCTACGGTAGAGCGTGAAACACGAACGACGATAGAGCTCTTACGCCTACCAGCTCATATGCCGTCTACTGCGAAAGAGAGCCTACACTGTAGAGCTTTTTCGGACATTTATCTGTTGAGACACAAGATGTTGCTGCGTAAACCGCCTAAACCAAGTTGGTCAAATTGGAATGCTCGTTACAAGATGCCCAACAGAGAACGGAACAGATTTAATTCACTTTCATCGTTCACAGCGCCGTGTTCTTAGAAACGGGGCGATTTGTTAATTATGAATTTTGAAATGCGATCATCGGCTTTTTCGTCTAGAAGACAGTTTTCGTCGTGCGACACGTAATCTAAAACCATTATTACGGATGAGGGAAAAAAGAAGAAAACGATTGTATATCACTTTTCTACTTTCTAAAACTACATTTAATAAATAAAACAGGGTCCAAGTTATAATTTCGTTTTAATGGAAACTCTCGTGATATCGTTAGAATATCAGTTATTTCTAATATGTATTTCTTTCTTTCTGTTTTGAATTAAAACTTTTGTTTATTCGAGAACAATATTATTTTGTTTTAATTGAAATTTTCATTATTTTCGAATATTCGTTACTTTTTTTTAATTAAAAAATTTTTATTCCTATAAAAATTTGTACCGCATATTTATAAAACAGGACAAGAAACGAGAGAAACACTTTTATAAACAAAGAAATATAATTTAAAAAAATTAAATATTGCCGACTATGTTAGTGGGCAATATTTAAGTAAGAGTTTTTTGAATTATATTTAGTTGTGCTAATTTGTTTATTTTAAAAGTATTAACATTAAGAAAACACAAACAACTGATGAAGAAGATAATGTTAATTTCGAGAAATGAGAGGATTGAATTTGCTTCGTATGAGTCCATTTTATTTTCGATCACTGCCCTCTAAATAATTATTCTAACGTCTTGCGACATATCGCATTTATCATGGGGGAAGGATGTCAATATTTAAAGTTGTTTTCGCTGGAATCTCGTTGCAAAAGTTTCACATGAAAGAGTAGTAGATTCGGTCGAAAATGTTTACCTGTTTCTCACCGTTCGCCGAATTAGTCCGTTGATTTATTTTTAATATAGACGCTCTCCGTCTTCGTAACTCTGCCCCGTCTGCTGTTCGTATATAATAAGCGAACGATTCGATTGCGCTGTTCATCATCAGACGAAAATTTATTTATAATAAAGCCGCCGCGGTTTTGTGACACCCGCAGAGCAAAAAATTCAAAGAACATTATTAAATTCCCCCTCCCCCGTTCTCCTTCCGTTTCGCTAGTGTTGTTTCCTGTGTATCTCGCGAGCAATCAGACCGTCAAATATTTATTTATTTATTTATTCTTTTTTTGGATTCGATTTTTATCAGCATTAATAATGTTTCGCCTTTTCTTCGCTTCCTTTTTATTTATTTATTTATTTATTTTTTATCCTTTGCCGATGATGGCAAAGGGAATTTGGTCTATTTCAATTCCGGCAAAGCAAATCTTCCTTTTTGTCATGTTCGCGATATTGCTCGCGCACTTTAGACTACGATTCATCATGGCACGTCTGTCATTTTCATCCGTTTTAGCAGTAATCTCGTTCTGACGACCGCTATATTTTCCACGCCCGTTCTCCTCTTTTCCTTCTTGCAACAACTCCCTGATTCCCCGCTACATACGCCTTCTGTTTTTTTATTTATTTATATATTTACTCATTTTTTTCCTTTTTTTCTTTTTCCTCTGATTATTATTATTATTATTATTATTATTATTATTATTATTATTATTTTATTATTATTATCATTTTTCTCTTCTTTACATCATGGTTCGCTTCGATGTATGGATATCGCGGAGTATACCGAAAACTTTTTCTATACTTTCTATCATTCCATCTGCATCAAACGCTACAAAGCTTTTTACCATTATTCCATTCGCATTTTTTTCCAAACGTGGGCGATATTTCTGTACAAGCGCGCTCCCGCGAAAATAAAATTCTCCTATGGCCATATAACTCAACTGGTTTAAATCGATTTTAAAGAATAAAAAAGTAAAAAAAAAAAAAAAAACATTCGCTCTCCTTTTCTTTTCGATTTTCCTCAACCGAACCCCTATTTTTTTGCTTAACCATTTTATTTTTAATTTTTTTCCATTTTCTTCTTACCATTTCGAACGACATTAGTTAAGTAAAAAAAAAAATAAACACGAGTTTTTTGTCAAACTGCGCACACATACTGGATTTACATTCGTTTTTTTCTTTTTTTTCGAATTTCGTAGAAAAGTTTTATGCACATCCTATACAACGGAATGAGAAAGACATTTTAAATAACTATGGGCATGATCGGAACTTACGTTTACTCGGTAACGGTGTATTATTGTAGGTTTGAAATTGGGATATCAGAAAAAATACATAAGAAGGAATGTGCTATTAGACTGTGTGTATTAAAAAAATTAAAAACATAAAATACGGAAGAAATTCAAATAAAATAGAGAAGGAAATATAAATATGTACTCAATAACAAAGACCGATAAAAAAGAGGCAAATGAATTTTAGTTAAGCCCCGGTGGTATCAGTGCTTTGACTAAGATGGAACGAGTATGCTATGATAAATCTGCGTAGCGCATTTGAAAACAAGTTGATTGGATTACCTGTTCAACGCGACGGGATTTTATGAAATCTACTTTCATACAGGGGAGGAGGAGATTCGGCGCTGAAAACACAGCATTATTAAATTATTAAACTTTGAGATAAATAAAGAAACAGAGGATAAAAAAGAAAAAAAATGTTGTATCGTGATATATATTGGAGAATTCCATGAAGAAGAAATGATAAAATTCGCCGTCTAACTCGATTATGCCATTACTCAATTTATTCTAGGTTTATATATTTACAGATCCTACTTTTTTACTTGTTTTTATAATGTTTTTCGTTTATTAATTCTCATGTCATCTCGAAGGAGAACACTCTGGCACTGTGAAGGATCTTTGCAAAGATTTGACGACACTACCCTAGTGCAAGAAGTTTCGTCGATCAAACTGAGGAAAATGCGATTGTGATACCCAAGTTATAAAACTCGAGCTATAAACACCAAAAACGAAGACCAAATGAAAATACCTATGCAGCTGGCGCCCCTTGAAAACCGATCTCATTTGAAGTTCAGCCAATCGTCCCACACGCGGTCGGAAAAGAGTCCTATTTTCTGGTTTCTCAAATCGTAACTCTTTCAGTTCATTGCTCCACTTTTAAGTAATAACAAGTTAAACTAAACAACTGATAATATTATAAATTGAAAAAAGACACGTGTAAGTAGTATACGTTAGAGTGATCAAAGAAATTTGCAAAACTCCAAGGTGTTCGGATTCCGAAAATGAAAAACACCGAAAAATACGTTTCAAAAGACATATTTCCCCCCGTTCGACAAGTTTGACATTATTTTTCACATTCCTCGTGCATCTACTTTTAAAGGTACGATAATTGATTTTCAGAAAGCGCATTTCACATATTGCTCGCTGTATGCCTTATGTGTTTCCAACTTATACACACATGTAGGCAAATTATTTTTTAAAGTCATCGAGGTTAACTTTAAGAAAATTATGAAAATATATTTAAAATCGCATAATGTAACCCCGATTGTATACCTTTTTTTCGGCTAAATATTCGTATTAATTTTTAAAATTGTTTATGTTTTTAAGAAGTTTTCGTTCAATAATTTCTCTTCTTATTCTTTATCGTAAGCGGTAGAAAATAAATATTTCTTTAAAATAAGTGTCAGTAGATTAACGAAAATAGTAATCGGTAAAATTTATTAGAAAAAAAAGGTATCTAGCAAAAATAAATAATTTATGCACGTTTAAGAATTTCACTACTTGTCGTTTCTTTAGTGGAAATAGTAACATCAAAAACATAACAGAAAATTAGAAATAGAGGAAAACTAGCAGTAAAAACAGCGTCGAAATTGCAATTAACTAGCGATGACAGTAGTTGCTGTAATAGAAGCAGCAATTTCATTGGCAGTTGCTGAAGGGAATAGCAACGCTAATTCCGACGCTTGCCTAATAGGAAATAGCAATTACTGTTATTAAATGAATAGAGCAACTGCACTGAAATAGCGGCGCTATTCTAGCAATTATTGCTATTTTTTCTCATGCCATCGTACGTAAATTATGATTTTCAGTAATATCGACAATTTTATATCGATCTTATCGTTCTTCATAGTGTCATACTTAATTCCTGAGACTACCTATTCGAACATTTCACCTGTACATAGACGTAGTGTACTAGGCAATATGCAACGCGGGTGTACACATGCAATACTACACTTGCAACTGGTATTGTAATTGCTCGACTTATATATAAATGCAGTCCCGTCCGTGCATATGATACGACCTACGTGATTATTAGCGAGTATTTTTATTTCATTTTTCCTAATAAATGATTGTTGTCGTTTGCCGGGATCGAACCTGGGACTTCTGTAACGGAAGCCAACTAGCAATTTATCGCGACGATATCTACCGCTCCAGAAAATTTCTGCGTACTGAAATGAAAATGTCAATTCAATACTTCCATATTATTATTTGAAATACAAAAATGTTGTTGCCTCGCTGCATTTGGTCTGATAGTTATTTTGAGAATGTACGCAGCGGTGTCTGGGGAACTGTTGCAGAACGACACAACAAATACAGTATGTAAACAAAGAAATCTTACATCTTTGTATTTTTCTTCTTCTCCTTTTCAGTCGGTCGTTGTTTAGAGATTGTTTTGTTTTTTTGTTGTTTTTTTTTTTTTTTTTGCAATTGAGACCGTAAATGTTCCGGGGCTAGTGAAATAGCATTTGTTTCAATTGTCGTCATTTGTTTGCGATTGTGTTGCTCTGTGTGGCCCTTATCAGGACGTTAGCTAGGCGTGCGAGCATATTCTGACATCTCAGGTAATTATTAGGCGGAGAAGCTCGGTAAGCGTTATTATTCGAATGAAGTCGGCGTTCAGCTATTCGATGAATGTGCTACGGTTGACGACGACAGCAAACTATACTGCAGGACAAAAACGTCTTACTGCGTCACTCTAAGTTTCTTTGAAACAGAATGACTATAGCGAGATGATGCTCCGTTGTAAACGCTTGCGAGAAAATTAATAAGGCTCTTCCAGAGCTAGCGCTGTTGCAAATTGCTACTAATGCAAACACTACACTAGTCTGCTTTTATAATATTCCAGACGTCATTTTAATAGCCAAGCTACACGCCGCACCTCCATCTCCATCCTCGCACCTGTATTATTATACTCCGGTATCGTTTTTGCGTTTCCTATCCTTTCCATCGCGACTGTGCCGAATTTTCATCTTAACAGTACCGAACATACAAGTACAAATATTTACAACACCGCCGTTACTCCTACCGTTACTGTTATTGTCTCGCTAGCAGAACGGCATGTAGCTTATCACACCATTTCGAAATTATCGTTATCAATTTACCTGTGTGTTTTCTACTGCCCGCTCTACTAATACTCCGTTATTATTAACAATCACTATTAACTGTTAATTATTAACTAATAACTATTATGAAATAGAGGCAGTTTACTCGCAAGTATAATCGTCGCCATTCCCGGCGAAGGCCGAAATATACAATAATATGTCCGATGTGTTCCAGGCCAAGAGAAAACTACTTTTGATCTTTATTATATGTCACTAACTGTGCAACTAGAGAGACCGCATCGCAGATCGCTGACAGTAATGATTCCTTTGAGTGGAAGTGCTACTAATAAAAATGATAAAATATAAGTTTAAAAAAAACTTGTAAGAGGTAGTATTCGCTTCCGTTAGTATCGAGGCGACAGCTGAGGCACGTTTTAAAACTATATACAGGACTACCGCAGTCTGAACGTATCGAGTAAATAGTGTACTTTTTTTACGGTAGCGATTTGATAAGATCTGTAATTTTCTCGCTTCCAAATCCGCTGTATATACTTACATGCACGTATTAATGACTACGTCATTTTTAGCCCGGGGTATAATATATTCGTTGTCCCACGATTATGTCCCGTTACTTCATATGGGATAACAAAGTTGAATGCTATGTTGTTCAACTACTACACCCAGCTACCGGGGCACAGTTGATTACTGAAGAACCGGTTTCGAATTCCGTGACCGCACTAAACTTCTGATAATTTCACTTGCGCCGGGTTAATGCCCATATATCGATGGGTTGAAAAAAAAAAAAATGCCATATAGTTGGCGCGGCTAAAAATAAAATTAAAAAAAAATACGATTGCTAAGTTTCGAAAAATAAAAGATAGGGAAGAATAACGTAGTCAATTGAAAGCGATTTTTCTGAAATATATATATGTATATGTATATGTATATGTATATGTATATGTATATGTATATGTATATGTATATGTATATGTAAATATATATAAAAGTCTTGAATGCGATTCGAGGCGACGAACAAAAACTATTACAATAATTAAAATAAAATAATCGCTAATAGAATCATACGGAAAGCGATGGCAAATATGCATACCGTTATTATATGTGCGTCAGTTGGTGCATAGACGGACACACTTGGGACTGCATTTGTATAATTTGAATAACGGCATAACTCAATCATTTATAATCAGTTCCAAGTTCAGCCTGCACCAGCGTTCTATATTAACAATTGCCATGTTATCCTAATTCCTTTCTTCTCTCCTCCTTGTACATCTTTCTCAGCCTGCATATGCACCAGCTATAACGTGCGCGGTTGTCTTGGCTTAACCTTGCACTGCATCACTCGTCATAGCCGTATAGGCAGCATAGGAGTTGCGGCACATCAGCTCTCCTATGTTCCAACTTGCCCACTTGTACCGTTCCATTTTCCGTTTCACCATCAACTCTTCTCCTTGTAGATGGTTCTCCTTACTCGTATAGCCAAGTGGACAGATGACGGGATGATATATAATATATATATATATATATATTAATTACAATGTAATTCTTAAGCCACACCCATTAGAAAAAATGCCTTAAAAAAATGTCTCAATTTGTTATATTTCAATTTTTACCGACTTTAGGGCGGCCTCTATTAGATTTTGTAACGAAAAAATGTCCTAATTTTACCGTTTCGGGTCGCACAACGCGAATTGGCTTTCCAGAAACGGGCCTGTCTATAGCCAAATATAAATATATATATATATATGTATGTATTGAAGATAGAAAATAACGAACTTGCGTGCTTATTTCCTATTTTCTAAAACTTTTTTTTTTTTTTAGTTTGCCGTTTAATAAAAAGTTATTGAAAATATTGAATATGAAAAATTACATATTTAAGTAACTTTTAGCTCCGGTCAAAACATGTGTCGGTCGAACTCTGGACTAACATTTAACGTCGAGAATTTAGAAAGAATCTATGCGTCCCGTTGGAAAAATATTCTCTCACGTAAATTCACGATATCGTAAGCGAGACTGCCTAAAAGAGAATACACTTGTATTTATATATAGGTGTATTTCACAAAATAATCAATTCACAATATTACGCCAAACATAAATAATAAAATTATCATAAAAAATTCTACAAAAAACGTACAAATCATATTAAAAAATATTAAAAAGTCGATGTTTTTTAAAATATATTTTTTAATGTGATCTATATGTTTTTTTTTTGGTAGAATTTTTTATGATAATTTTATTATTTATGTTTGGCGTAATATTGTGAATTGATTATTTCGTGAAATATATATGTCTATAGTGCCGACAGTATTACATTTTATACTCGTATTTATTTTTATTTTTTTTATTCGACTGTCGAAAATTTGCTAAAGTGTCCTTACGAACATCAAAACCGTATGTCCTAACTGTCCAGAGTTATTATTTACACTTTTAAGAACTGGCTCTCTGGTGAATTTCTCCGGTAAAAGTAAAATTGCACGACGATTTGAGAACTTTAATCGAAATTAATATAGTTTTCTATGTCGGGTTGCGATTTGAATATTCAATTTTTGATTTTGCGTAACGAGAGTAAGTGAATGACAATGACGTCAATGTCGAATTTTTTTTTTTTTTTTGTTTTTTTAATTCGATTATCTATATATCAAATTGGTCCTCGTAAAATTTCTGTTAAACTGCTAGTCAGTAAATTTCGTTTGAAGATTCATATAAGCACGTCATCGACAGACACAGCCGCGAAAGATCTAAAAAGTAAAAGTAGATCACCTTCTCATTTGTTCCGGAAATACTCGCATCTTAATTCGAATCTGTTGCCTATATATCCGTTGAAAGATAATTTGGAAATTTAAACGAGCTAAAAAAAAAAACGTGTATATAGCGGAAAAAGCGATTGCAGCACAATATTTATAACTTGAAGGTTTACCTTACACTTTTATGGTACAATGTGGGATCACGCGAGGTGATACTACAGATTAAACTATGTAAGACAAAAAGGCGAAAATCTTTCATGTCAAATATTCGCATCGTGGTGTACACCCTGTGAATATTCGTAAGAATATTATTAATTTTGAAGAATGCGATATCCTTAAACACATTTTTAAAAATGAATTAAGCCAAACAAAAAGGAAAACAAGGAAGTTAGGACATAAAGAACAGAACTGAGTTGAAATATTATATCGGGGAGGTATTCTGACTGTTTTTTTGTTTTTTTTTGGTTTTTTTGCTTTTTTAAATTCAGCAGAAGCCTTTGAATTTACAATTAGAGTAATAGGAGATGGTAATTTTGAAATTTTCGAAAATATAATTCAACTCACATTGAAATGAAAAATATGCCAAACGCGGAATTAATAAATAAAATTAAAGACTACACCATATCTCGGAGCAACAAAATTCACGGTATACTATGCGTAGTATTTAATACGGTTTAGATTGTAGCGTAGAAAAATGTATATTCTTTTTGATTTGATTCGAGATATGCTGTGAACTTCATTCTCTCGTACTAGGCGACAGAAAACCGAAATTCGTTAACAGCTTTTCTTGTTCCTATTTTAACGACCCGCAGAATTGTAGAGAACAACAATTTTAATCTCTAATTCCCGAGAGTTTTTACCGAATATTAAATATTATATGGATATCGTAACGTCAAGATCTTTTTGTGGTGAGTAACCGGGCTGATCTAACGAATCCGATGGATGATCCGAAATACAATGAAATCAAAAATGAAAACTAAAATCCGAACTATTAATTTTATTTCAGTAATTCTATGCCATTTCCAAGGGGTTTGTCTCTCGGACTTCCTTCCGCCTAAAAATCACTTTCTACAACTCTACATCTGTCATTTGTCAAAACTGAATACGAGAATATATAATTTCGTCGAATAAAAGTTGTTTATTTGACGAAACGAACAAACGAAAGCGGAAGTTCGCGATTATCAGAAAAAAATAGGTTCGCAGCTTCGACTACGCAAGTAACAATAAATCCGAAAAAATACAGCTAGCTCTAAATTTAGCGATTCGCAAAAAGAGGGTTATTTAGACAATTTAACACGCGATTACGCAATAAAATCGAACGGAAGCCCTGAAAAGGGCTATTTCAAATAAGTAAAAGCGAATAAGGAGGAAGGAGTTAAAACGAATTAATTAGAGGAAATACAAAAAAAAAGAAAAAGAACTGGATGAATTTGAATAGAAGAAAAATAAAAGAAGGAAATTAATTAAAAAACGAGTAAAACACAAAATCAATAAAGCGAAAAAAGCAAAAAACACGACAAAAATCAACAAAACGGACATATATAATTTTGCTCTGCTACGACTAAAAATGCAATTGTCATAGACTATCGATATTGACAACGAAGCGAAACTATCCATCAAACATTATCGCATTTCGATTTCGCTTTTCTCTGAATTATTAGATTTCCGATACGAATTTAAATATACCTCTACAAAATCCTTTACAACTGAAGGAGACTCTGCCGGTTTTTTTTTTTTTTTTTAATAACTGTAGTTTTTAAAAAAAATATATAACCAATTTTTTAAATCCCCCCCGGGGGGGGGGGGATTTGCACGCTTAAAAATATTCCGCGTTAGTCCGTGAGCAATGAAAAGTGAAAGACACAAACTGTTTTAGTCCATTTGAAATTTTTAGTCGGTCGGGAAAAAATAATTTTTTTTTCCATTTTTCGATGGCAAGAGCTAACGAAAAAAAAACCAGAGTGGGCGAGTGAAAAGGAAGATGAACAAACGGTGCGAAGGTAAATCAGTTTTTAATAAAGTTCACAATCCGCTTTGCTGCAACATTCTCATTCGATATTAAATATCAAAGAGAACCGTTTGAATTCGTTTTCCTTTCCCTTTTATTCTCCATGAAATCCAGCCAAAACTGCTCTCACTCGCAGTAGTTTAATAATTTTTTTTATTTTCATTATTATAATGTTTATGTACTTTTTTTTTTTTTTTTTTTTTTTGTCATACTAGCGCTGTATAGTGTACATTAATCCTCCCCTAGCGTTTTTTCGCTATTTCATTTATTCTTTACATTGTGTTTGTCACTGCCTCTCGCTGCTGTTTCCTCCTAAGTGTTCATTATCTCTGCTAACGATAGCAACATATATATACATACATACATACATATATATATCCGTGAAAATTCTTTTTCGCCATCCTTGTCTGAAATCTCAGTTTTTCATTTGGTTACACTTTCAGCGTATAATTACTTTTTAAATTGCGCTCGAGCCTCCGATTGAACATAAACAGAGCCCACTATGACAAATTTCGCGTGAACTGCGAAGAGAAGGAGGGAAATAACGCGAAAGATCAATGCTGGGTTGTTGGGGGCGCGTTTGCTTATATTTTGCAGCGTTTTTTTCCCGCTTGTTCACTTTTTTTGCTTTTTTACCTACTTATTTATTTTTCCGGGAATTCGCAATTATTTGATTTTTGTTCTCTTATACTTTTGCTTTTCCAGTTTGATGATATTTCTAGGTCGTAACTTTTTACGATTATTATCGTCAGAGACAATTTTCCGGTTGACTATACAAAAATAATAACGCGCCAGTGCTTTCCACCGCTCGAAAGTTTGTTCATTTCTATCTCGGAAGTATACGAAAATCGGGATTTTGTCCGAACTCGATTAACTTCTGAACGGCAGTCCGACTGAGAATTGTATCGAATTTTACAAGTAACCGTGAAGCATTTACCAGGATTTTATGGTTAACTATGCACGTTGCTTTGCAGCGGAGAAATTACTACAAAATGAATTTCTTTATAATATTTACATTTAACACAGTAATAATGACGACAATGATGATAATGGTCAATAAATATACCGAATACAGATGAAATAGAAATGAATGTATCGAAAGAAATATTTCGATTTTTAATTTCGTAAATAAATAAATTTCGCGAAAAGAGGAGGCTGTAGAAATTGCAGAGGTGTATATAGAGCTCGATTATTTTCAGTCGGTAAAGTAGTCTAATAAGATCCTTAAACGAAAACGCACTACCGCATCAGTACCGATAGAGCAGGCGGTTCTCCAGTAGTTGGTAGCGCTACTGATATGATTTTTTCTTTCTTCAAAAACGCACTTGACGGATATAAATTGCTTCGACTCGGATGTCGGCCTACGTACTCCTTCAGGTAATACGAGACACACACACAACACACACACAAACGATATTGAGACTGCGTTACACGAAAATCCGAGATAAATACACCGCGGTAGGGATGTGTGCTGGTGACGACTTTGTTTAATTGTTACACGAGTACAGTGCTCCCTCAAATTTCATTTTCAGATGATGGACGCTGGTGCGCAGATTAATTTTCACTATGACAGTAGTCGGTCTGCTAGAATATCAAGCTTAACACGTGCGACCATTTTAACTTCAGAGCTAGAGGTCGAAATGGCTAAAACATATGAAGACACTCGCCGTAAACAACGAAAGAAAACTAAAATCATTCGCGCGAACAGTGAAACAATTCCAGCGTTCTGCGCGCTCAGCAGACTCGTTCAACTATCTCGGGAGTTTAGTAAACAGGTAACTCTCGATGGTGAACTTTGTCCCGGATAAGGAGACCTTTATCAATTGTAATCGAGATGATTATGATACGGCGCTGATTTCAAATGTGCTCTATTAAAACATGACCGAAATAGGAAAACTGGAAATAGGACCGCAATTACGAACGAGTATACTTGTATATAGGTGTATACACGAGTATACTGAAAGTATCCTGATGCTAGTTAGTTGAGTAACTCTTGATTGCCATGTGATGTATGGGTGGGGAACGCATTGCTCCTAAAAAAAATTTATACTGTGTTTCGAAGGAAGGAAAAAGAGCGCTGAGGTCGTCGTCCTAGGATGCATTACAATGATGCCATCGCCTAAGATTTAGGAAATAGAGATTGTACGAATAATGGGAGAACGTCATAGCACATTGTCTAGAAATGAATGGAAATTGATTGCGAATAATTATATACGAAAAAGGAAAATAACGGGTAAAGCAAACGTTAGCGAGATTTTAAATATGGAAGATGCGGTTTCAGAGTGTATAATTTCACATAATTGTCATTTTCAAAAATACTCGTAAAACGAGTTTTTCCATGAAAGAGAAAAATGCAAAACGTATATTAAAACCTGAGTTTATGTAAGCATAATTATTGTTGTAATTGTACAGATTTACGAATCTTTGGAGACGGCCTAAATATTCATATGAAACTACTTGATCCATATACGGAGTTTCGATATGACGATTGCGATGATAAAAGTATCAGTAATCCTTAGATGTTTCGATGATTCTATTAATATAAAATTGTATTAATAATCTTATTTAAAATAAAAAAGTGTGTTTGTATCGATCAATCGGTCAATCGGTTCATCTCTCGTGGGGATATCGTGATCATTATTATCCGTCACCTGAAACGTGAGTGATTAAAGTGTGAGACAAGTATTTTTACATGGGACGGCAGGCTGAGAGTTTTAGTGTAAGTGCGGTGTGGTCCCTTGTACGTTTTTGAAGCTGGTGTGGGTATTTTTATACATGAACTGGCCGAGAGTTTTAGTGTGTAAACGTAAGTTACATTCGTGTACTTGTGCGTGAAGCTGATGTTAAACATGTGCTCTTTTATGGTAGACAAAACGGATTTGCTTTTAGAAAAACGGATGGAAATCTGGCCCTTTGATGACAATATTGTTTTGTAGTTTATTACACAGTCTACAACGTTCCGGCGATAATAATTACCACAGTGAAGAACACAACAGTTATACCAAGAACGTTATTAACGGCCTTGAATTTTGGGAAAAATCTGAATACTTATAATAGCTGTTTTTATGTGCTCGATGCGAGGTTCAGATTACTCAGTTAAATTAATTCAACGAAACTATTTAAGCGAAGAAGCATTTTCTGTAATAACCAAGAGTCAGAATCTAATATGAAAACTACGCCGGCACTAGAGTCTTAAGATTCAGGATATCAGGATTTTTTTTTTTTTTTTTGGTTTCATTTCATGTTCTGCAGATTTCATAGGATTTCATACTCAGCTTTGTTCTAATTAGTTCTCGAAAAAGTTCTCTGTTTTCTAACGCGCGTATAATTCACTTTTTATTGTCGACATTATCGATTATTTTTTATTTCTTTTCGGTTTCAATTCGAGAAAATGCTTCCCGAACGATTGCCGTTATTCAACTTTATCTATATTATTTCCTTTTCTCTCTTACATCGGGAAATTCAAATAATTAAGGTGAACTTTACAAGACGCAAAGTAAACTATACAAGTATACATCTACAATTAACCTAGTCGATATTTAGGTAAAGTTTATAAATAGAGCTTATTTGCGCTGTTTCGTTTTTAATATCATCATTATTGTTATGCGCTATCATTGTTGTTCATTATTTATTGTGGCCGTATTGTCGTCCTTGCTTTGTCATCATTTTTATCGTCATTATTGTTGTGCCGTCAGTTGTGCCAATGCGAGCGGTAATATTAATTCGGAATATTTCCGGTTAAATGAATCACGGCATTGTTTATAGAGGCGCATATTAAATGGGAAAAGCGTCCAGAAACGCTCTTTATAAATTATCCGCTGCTACAGGAATGTCAGAGAATCGTTCTGTGTCGACAACGGTAGAGAGTTGTTCAAACGATTGTGCAGAACTTATTTACACAATCATTCGACTAGGACGGTAATTTTGACCGCCTTAATTTCCTTTAGACCGGCCACTCGAAATAACGAAAGTCCGAATCCTCCATTTCATCGTACCACGCGTGTGTGTCTTTAACAAGCACTTCAAATGTGACATTTGTCCACATCAACGAAATCCAAACTTACCAGGCCCGCTATTTCTTAAAGACAATATTCTGTTTACCCTAACAATTTCCTCTTCAAATGGTAATTTATTTCCTAAATTCGAAACATTGCTCTTATTCGCAAACAGCGACCTCGTTCTGCAGCGATTTCCGCGGTGGTGTTTTTATTGCCAGTTCGTGATGAACTTAATGCGTAAGCCGTGTTTTACTCCGGCTAGTATGAAGTCGCCATCGAAAACCATTTAATACTCAAAAAGCAGGCTTGCGATGTACATGAGCACAGCAGAAACTGGTTTACCGTAGATTTGTACGGCCACCATATTATACTTTGCTAGGGGGAATGTTGTGAATCTTTCTACGTATTACTTCTGAATATTTTCGAAGGTGTACGATTTATAAGCGCGACTTAAACTTCTTTTTGAAAGTCGATCGGTCTACTGCCTTATTATTATTAATCATTGAACACCTAAAAGGGTTCGTTTCCTCCATTCCGTTCTGTTTTTTTGGGATATCCTTTTTAGGTCCGAGTATGTTTGGCATCCTATATCTTTAATAATCTGTTTTATCTAATTATTCCTTGGTCTTCTTCTTCTTCTCTTATTCTCGGTTTTTCCTTCTGTAATCAGTTTTAGTCTTTCATCGTGTCTTAGTATGTGTCCCATCATCTTTGATCTACGTCTTTTTATTATGTTTATTAATTCCCATTTTTCATTAATCATGTTCATGACTTCTTTATTGCTCTTCTTATTTGTCCATTTTATCTTTAACATCTTTCTCCACAGCCACATCTCTGCCGCCATCAGCCTCTTTTTATCGGCTTCATTTATTATCCGAGATTCGCACCCATACAGTAGTGTGCTCCATACATAAACCCTCTATTAGCCGCTTCCTTAATTCTGTGTCCACATTTTTATTGGCGAGTAATGCGTATTTTTGCAAAAATGCGTATTTGACTAGACTTATTCTGCGTCTAATTTCTTTTTCAGTTTTCCCATCTTCTCATAAAGTATCTTATTTGGCTCGTTCAATTATTTTATTATTTAATAATATATGTTTCTTTTGCGGTATTGGTGTTTTCCGCAAATTATTATTTTAGTTTTTGTTTCGTTTATTTTCATGTTGTATTCTTCTAGATGTACCTGCGCTTCTGTTAGTGCTTCTTGAAGTTCTTCTTCAGACTTAGTAATAATGACAATGTCATCTGTGAATCTTATCATTTGTAGGTATTCTCACCTTGTACTTGTACTCCAATTTGCTTATTCCGCAGGCTTCTTTTTATTAAGTTTATTAGTTTTTCTATGTATATATATATTAAATAACGCTGGTGACATAACACAGTACCCCTTTACTTATTCTTATTTCCTCTCTGCTTTTTCCTACCATAAATTTTGCTGTTTAGTTTCTGTAAATTGTTTTGATTGTTTGTATTTCTGCTTCCGGTATATCAATTTCTTGCAGAATTTCGAACATCTTGTTCCACTTCACTCGGTCGAAGGCCTTTTCTAAATCCAAAAAGACCAGCATTAGTCTGTCTTTCGATTCTAGCTGTTTTTCTATTATGAGCCGTAGTGGTAGTATTGCTTTTCTTGTCCCTTTTTGTTTTTGAAATCCATATTGATCTGAATCAAGATTTTCTTTTTAGTACTATACGTGTTAGTATTTTTGAGGCATGCGACAGTAAATTTATTGTCCTGTAGTTTTCACATTTATCTGCTCCTTTTTTCTTTCGAATCATCGCCAGTCTGCCTTTTTTGAAATCTGTCGGTGCTTCCCGGCTCTTTATTATGTGATTAAACACAGCTCTTTCCGTTCTTTCTTTAGTTTTTCGCCACCATTAATTATTAATTCAATTGGTATTTCGTCTACGCCTGTTGCTTTCTTTGTTTTTATGCTTTCAACAGCATTATTGAATTCTGATGCTCTAGCACTTCTAGAACTTCCTCTTCTTGTCAATTAGCTCTGTCTTGTATTCCTTCGTTATCTCGGTATAATTCTTCTAGATATTCTTTCCATCTATTTTTGATTCCTGTTTTATTTGTTTCTATTTTCCAATTCTTATTCTTTATATATAGTACATTGTGCATTTCTTTCCTTCCAAAGAATAATCGTATCAGTTTATAAGCCTGATCGAGTCTCTGCTCTTCTATCATACATTCAATCTCTTTGCATTTTTTATTCATCTATTCTTCTTTTGCTTTCTTGCATTTCCGATGTATTTGGTTCCTCAGTTCATTATATTCTTTTACGTATTCTTTTTTATTTTTGTATTTTCTCCTATATCTTTTAAAATATCTTCTGTTACCCATGCTTTTCTTTGTGTTTCTTGTTTCCCTGGTCTTAATTCTTCGTTTGCTATCTTTTTTTTAAGGTTGTCCTAATTGTTTCCCATCTTGTTTCCGTATTATCTCTTTCTTTGCAAGTATTATATTTTTCTAGCTCTCGTGTTACTTTTATCACGAAATCATTTCGCCTTCCTTCTTCCTTACATTTTCCAGTATCGTATTTTTTATGCGTTGTTCTTTTGATCTTCTTGCTTTTATTTAATTTCACTTTACATTTCATAAGTACTAGGTTACGGTCGCTATCGCAGTCTGCACCTGGATATGCTCTGTTGTTGATTATCTGATTCCTGTAATCTTGTTTGACTATCATGTAATCTATTTAGTATCTACTGCCTTAAAAATTATAAATATATAATCGATATTTGTATATTCAAGCTGTAATAGCGATGAATATAAGCAGGTTTTGCCTTAATTTGGTAAATTTTATATTTTTTGTGCATTTAAAATTGTCTCCCCCCCCCTGTTTAAATTATAAAGTAAAACATACGTTATTGTTATTAAGTCTTTTACACTTTGCAATACTGACTAATATGACTGTCGAATTAAATGAAATAGCAATTGTGAGCTTCAAAGAGCGGGTATCAGTCCATAAGATGCTGTCTAAATGTACAGGAATGAGCTTCAGTTGTGGTAGGAATAATTTTCATCAAATTACATAAATTCTTGCAGTGCAAGGTAAAATATTTGTCATACATTAAAAATCATTATTATACAAATATCTTGTACAACAAGTGAAATGGCAAAATTAGCAACAGCTGTACTTTCATTAATTAGAAAGCAAAGTTTTTATTTCTTTTTTTAAATGTTTTCTACTACTATTATTTCAATACTACATTAGACAGATCATTAATTCACTTCATGATAGTACTTGAAAGAGATTTATTATTTTCTGAAGAAGTTTTACCGGAAACATATAAGTAAACGGTATTTTTCACGCACGGAATAACGAGGTTCTTTATTAACGCATGATTTTCAGTACTTTTTCCCTATTAATTAAAGACTGATATAACTAACTTCAATTCTTCGGCTGACGATATATGGACGACAAGTTTGACCTGCTCTGATTTTATGCTAAACGTGCATGATGTCCTTATTTTTATAATTGGCTTGTTTCTTATGATGTTGTCGGTAAAGAAGTAAAGAAGGTTTTTCATGCTGCTATGTGAGAGTACTTCCCTGCGTACAGCACATTCGGGTCCAATTGTTCAATACATTGAACCATCCTCAGTAGTTTCACACAAAAGGCTTACCCCTTTATTTTGTTCCTCATAATATATTATTTTCTTTTTTATGCTCTAATGCTGATAGAAATAAATAATCTTTACTTATATTTTTAACTTCTATTGAAAAAAATTTCTATACTATGCAGTAAAATAGTTGCGTACAACGATTATCAAATATCCCTCATTCTGTGAAATTAATTTACACTTACTTCCAGTATATTTTTAAGCTTTAAAGTGTTGTAATATCTTACTTTTCGCCGTTAAATTAATTTACAGCTCAAAATTATTTTTTTAGTTGTGAACTTTTTTTTAGAATAACTAAGTATCCCTACTTTCCAATGTATTTTTCATGAAACATAATTTTCAGTTTATACATACATATTTATTATAATTTACATTGAAAAAAAAAAAAAAAAAAGAAAAAAGAAGATAAACGTTACCTTTATCGGATTATTAGAAATATCGAGTTCTTTCAGAAGCGGAAGGTAAGACCAAACGTCGCCCGGCACGTGAGTAAGCTGATTGTGGTCTAGGTGAAGATAGCGCAGCTGCGATAGATTCTCTACCGAGTCGACGCTAATACGGGAGATTTGGTTGTGGGACAGACGTAAACGGATTAGCATGGGCAACGGTAAGGGCGGCACCTGGCGCAGATTGCTGTCGGTCAGATTCAGAACGGTTAGCTTCTGCAGATAATGAAAGAGTTCTTTGAAGTTGGCCCGTAACCGATTCTGTCCGATGTGCAAGGTGAGCAGACTGCCGATGCTGGTGAACACGTTGTCCGGCAGTATCGTCAGTCGATTGTGAGCTAAATTCAGAACGGACAAGTACGGTGCCTCGTTCAGCACGGTACTATCCAGATGCTCGATTCGGTTGTAGGACATGTCCAACCGTTTCAGGTTCGATTTGACCGACATCAGCGACGGTACCACGTTTAACGCGTTATGCGAAAAATCGAGAATTTCCATCGCGTTCAGTCGAGTGAACAGATTTTTCGGCAACGACCGGATATCGTTCCGTGACAAGTTTAGCACGCGCAATGAACGCGTACTATTGAACACGTTCATCGGCAAATACTCGAGACCGTTACCGGCCAGGTCGAGCACCTGCAGCGACGGCAGACGATGAAAAGCGTTCTCGTGAACGTTCGTGATATCGTTGTCGCTTAGCACGAGCACGTTTAACCGGTGCAGATCGTAGAACGCATTCGCGTTCAGTTTACTGATCTTGTTGCGGCTCAAGTCGAGCGATTTCAGACGCGTTCGGAAAACGATCAGGAAATTAGGCGTTACGTCGACCAGTCGATTGTAGCTTAAATCGAAGCTGTCAATGGTGACGCTGTGGCCGGCCGAGGCGATGTTTCTGATGGCGAAAATTCGATTGTGCGACGCGTTAATCGATAGCGGCCGATCGATCGATACGTTTCGAAACGCGGAAAGATCGAACGATTCCAGCAGATTGTACTGCAGATCGAGTCGCGACAAACGCGGCAGATTGTCGAACGCGCCGTCCGCTATTGTCCGTATACGATTTCTCGCCAGTAGCACCGTCGACAGATTCGGCAAACGGGTAAACGTTTGACTGTCGATCAGTCGAATTTCGTTGCGGCACATCAAAACGTTTTGAAGTTCGGCCAGGCCGGTCAGCAGTCCTCTTTGCAGATGCGTCAGATGGTTGTTGTTCAGGCGTATTTCGCGCAAACTGCCGTGAACCGCCTGCGACAGCAACCGTTCCGGTAATTCGGTGAGATGGTTGCCGTCCAAGTTGAGATACTGCAGGTTTTTTAGAGTGGTCAGCGCGTCCGACGAAATGCTGTGAATGTTATTGTTGTCCAGCGCTAGCCACAGAAGTGACGACAACGGTTTCAAGAAATCGCCGACCAAGTCCTCCTGAAACAGACCGAAACTGATTTCGAGACTTTCCAGCGAGTCACTGAGGTCGACGAACGCTTCCGCGTGAATGCAGGTTATCTTGTTGAACGACAGACTCAGTTCCCGTAAACGGCTGCCAGATCGGCGGAAGGCGAACGCGTTGATTTCGGTAATCTTGTTATTTATCAGCAGTATCGTGTCGAGATTTTCTCCCCACGACTTGAAGTCGTCCTCGGCGATTTCACGGACAAAATTGTAGCCGAGATTGATGTGCGTTAGTTTGTTACAGTCGGTCAGCGCCGCCTTCGGCACTTGCGTTAACTGGTTGCCGGACAGCGAGAGCGCTTTCAATGAGGAACAGAAGCCGCCGAACGCGTTGTCGCTCACGTTCCCGATCCCGTTCGATGAAATGTACAGGTATTTTAACCGTTTCAGTGGACTCAGCGCCGCGCTCGGTATCGTTCCGATTCGGTTACGTTCCAAATCCAAGTACTCAAGCGAATTGGCCAGATCGTGCAGCGACTTTTCGTCCAACCGTTCCAGTTTGTTGCGCGACAGATAGAGTCGCGCTACATTCATGCCGCGAAAACAGCGCGTCGGTAGCGCCGTCAGATCGTTGGAATCTAGATGCAAGTCTCTGATCGTGATGGCGGGCGATTGGGCGCCAGCACCGGCCGATTTCAGCGACAGTTCGTCTATTAGAGCGACTTTTTCGATGTAGTTCTCCCCTAAATCTAGCTTCTCCAGACGTCTTTTGCTATTCATCCAAGCCGAGGAGGCAGCAAACGTCAGCCGTTTGATGTGGTTGCCGCGTAGAAATAGTCGCGATAACTCGGGTAGACTCTCCATCACGTCGGTAGGCAACTCCGTCAGACGATTGTTGCACAAGCTCAGCGTCCGTAAACTAGTTGGGAAGTTTGTATTGGCGATCGTTCTTATGTTGTTGTTGTCCATGTTTAATGAGGTCAGTCGTCTGTAACGTGATATCGAATTGTTCTCATCCGACAGTTCAACGATATCGTTGCTCGCCAGAAATAACGTCAACAGACTTTCCTGTATATTTCTTCGTTCTTCGTAGAATTCTTCCTCCCTATCTAAACTGGCGATTTCGTTCCTGCGAGAAAAAACCAAAAAATAGAATGAAAAATATTTCTTCATATAGGAAGGTATAAATTTCCAAATAACATAGAAATTAACGAAAAAACTTCGAATACGATTACGATCTATGTTTTTTATGGGTTACAGCAAGTCCAAGACGATAAAACAGCAACGGGCAAGCTGAAACAGGAACAATAATCTCGACATTTGTTTAGTTATAAATAATTTTGATACATCTAAACTAATTACAGCGTCGCTGGATCATATTAGTGTAAATAAGTTAGAACTAATGCAGAGTTTTTTATTGGAGCTTTTTAGATAACTTCGAAACTGGAAAAGAAATTGCAACTGATAATATCTAGTTGAATACTTTTTGTATTAAATTAAATTCTGACTTAAAAAGAGCGATTACAAAAACTAAAAATAACTAGGCAGGTAAAAATTCATCACAAAAAGCTATTTACGACACTCGCAAAAAATTAAAGATTCACCGTTCTGCTGCATTATTTTCTCAATTTATCGATTTTCAGCCTCTCTAAGTCATATTTGGAATTGGAAATTCGGATGTTTCAAACTAAACCAATCTCTACGAATGAGTGCATTTATAAATTGATTCGAAATCCTTAACCGTAATATACTCAAGCCCCAAAGGAAGCATGTCATATTTCGCGGCTTTCTAAAGTTTTTGCTAAATTTTATAATTTCGTTAATATATAGGTTCGTTCTTCTCAAACAGCAATCTTTCTACCGATATACTTCACACGCTTTCCATAATTTGAAGTATTAAGAATCTCGGGGTCCCAATTTTGAAGGTTGAAGTCACGCAATAAAATCAGAAACACGTAATTTTTCGCAATATTTTGAATTTTTTGCCAGCCATCAAAAAATATGTTTCCTCCTTTTCAAATATCTTCACATAGATTTATAAACACGTCGGAAAAAATTTGGATGCGGCTGTACCGGGGTACAGAGCCGTTGATTTAACGTGGAACGCCTATACCGGTTTTATATATATTTATATATATCTGGTTTTTGTTTTTTTTTGGGGGTTCGTCATAAAGACATTGGCCCAAGAAGAGGGAGAAGAATGAGAAGCGGAATCCGATGTTTATGCGATCAGATATGGAAGATAGGAAAGACTCAAGTGCTGGAATGACCGAGGGTGATGGCAAGGAGAGGACAAAAGCTGCGCAATACGGAGTTGGAAGACCAATTGACAAAAGAGAAGAGTAAAAGGAAGAACGTTCGGAAGCGATATAGGTGCACTCAAACAAAATGTGATTAGCGTCACCTATAAAGTTGTGAGAGGAAGAGTGTAGGAGACAGTGAGGAGAGGGGACCAGAGAAAAGCGAAATAGGGAAGCAGGAAGCAAACTGTGCCCAAAGTGTAGGCGACAGATTGCAGAGAGAGTTGAACGCCGTATGGAGGGAAAATTGAAAAACCATGGATAAGACGGTAGATTAGGCTGGATAAAGAGATAGAAGGAATCCGGATTTGAGAATGAGGAGGAATACGAATTTAACCATAGTTTGGAATGAGCTGCGTTACTAGCAATAGAGAGATAGTAACGAGAATTAATCTAGCAAAGACAGCGTTCAATAAAAAGAATTCGTTACTGACGTCAAAAAGTATAATCTTGAAAACTAATTGTAAGAAGAATTTCCTAAAAACATATATATCGTATATATATATATATATATATATATTATAGGTTTTTTTATAAATAAATAAGTTGTGAGTCTCACTGGGCAGGTGTGCTCGTTGCGTGAGTGCCCAACACTCTTATTATCGTTTATTCTAGTAAACAAAATTACAGTTAATCATTCTTACTAACTAAATCGAACGTATTAAACCAAAAAATAAAAATAAAATATATCAATCGACGCAAACACATATATATATATATATATAAATAGCACAATAATACACATAGGGGCCGCTTACATATTAGACGTCGCATACATTAATGTACAGGAAATAAAAAGGAAGGAAACTAGTCAATAGATGGTCTAAAAGAGCCAATAATAAAGGGAAAAGGAGATGCAGCAAAATTCCCTAATTTTTGCACCATTCTTTCAACCACTTCCTTACTTCCCTCTTCCATACACCAATTTTTTCCCGTTTATTATGTAACTGAGCATAGTACTCATTAATTTAATTAGAACCGAATCATTTGTATTGTCGATTCGTAGATTTACCCCTCTAGGATGAATGTAACAGATATTACTTTGATTCCTTGTTAGTAAAGTTTTTGGTCTGGAAGGTAACTTTACGTTATCGAATTTAAATTTAAGTAGTCTGTAATATTAATAGTGCATTTTGGGAGACATATAATTATTTTCCTTCCATCAGGTTGATATGTAGTATCATTCTGCTTCCAATGGGGTAGTGTATAAGTTTCAAACACCTTTTCTGAATTTTACCTATTTTATTGATTTCCGTTTTCGTAGCCTCACATAATATATTTGGATCCCATATAAAATTCTAGACATTATTAATGCATTAAAGTATATCCGTAATGGCCCATAAGAAAGAACCGTCTTCAGTTTATATAACGCTGGAATTTACTGTATTATTTTCGAATTTAAGTTTTGTACGTAATTTTTCCAGTTCAATCATTTATCGATGTATATTCCCAGATATTTAAAATCTATTACATTCACTACAGTTGGACATAAACATGGGTAAGTGATTTTATTCCCGTAGCGTTCATGTAAGCATTCATTATTATGTATAGTGATTCGCGGGTGATGACTCTTATGTTTAGAGATATTACGAATATGGAGCAGTTTTGATTTATTTACATTTATACATAACCTCCTGTCATGCGCCCATTTACTGAAATTATCGACATCTTGCTGCAGTAATTTTTTCGCCATCTCTAGATTTTTATGTTCCATTAATAATGCGATGTCATCGGCAAATACATAAACCTTTGCATTTTTGGTGTGCTTATATAATGAGTTCATGTATATAAGAAATAGAATAGGTGCCAGTGTTGTACCCAGTGGCGGCTCGTGAGTAACAGAAGTGGAGGTTCACAATTAAATATATTAAATATTACACAAATATTTATTGAAAAAAATTTATCAAAAATTATATACATATATATGTATGTGTCTGTGTGTATGCTCACATATTAATAATTTTCAGTTAAAAGTCTTGTAAACTAAATCGATTCTTCTATCTTTCTTTAAAGAAAAAAAATCTATAACAGTTTCATGAAAGTTAGGAATATTGTGGAACATTTGTTTTTCAATTGATAACATAGCTAAAGCATTTAACCTGTCACCGCACATTGTGCTACGTAAAAATGTTTTAATTCGTTTTAGTGTCGAAAAACTCAGTAAGAAAATAATTAGCACTTTTATCCTTAAGAAAATTACAATTTTTGGTAGAAACTACGCCACTATTGAAAATATTCGAATGAATATATGCGGTCCATCATTTAAAACTAAACTCTGTTCTCAATGATCGACTGTGTATACATACATGGGCGTCGCCAGCAGGGGGCAGGGAGGGGCAGCTGTCCCCCTCTGGAGCCTTGAAACTTTTTAATCAACTGGCATTGATGAGTATTCCTAGGCGCGTAATCATGGACAATTTGGAAAACTTATGTTTTAATTAGGATTTTATTCTTGTTTAATAAAATATTAAGCCTTTACAACTTATAAATTTTATTTTTCCTATAACTCATATCCTCTTTCTATCATCTTGCCCCCCCCCTTGCGGCTGGCAATTCATCTTGCCCCTCCCTGGCTCATCAGCTGGCGACGCCCTTGTATACATATTCAAAACGTTATTAGTATTTTTAAAAGTGATGTGGTTTCTAACAAAAATTTTAATTTTAATAATATGAACTGTGAAAACTCGTTACATATTTTTATTTAAGTACAGTAAAAAGCAAACAAAAGTTAAAATTTTGCAAAAATGTTGGTTGTTATTGTTTTCTAAGTCTATGTAATATTTATATTTTATCATTATTTTAATTTATCAATTATTACAATTATTTTGAATTTGCTTAAAAAGAAAAACAATTAAATTTTTATGCTAAAATATGCAGCCAACATCTTGAACAGTATCAGTTTTACATAATGCATGTCTCACCAACAAGAGTATAATAAAATGACAAATTATAAGATACAGTAGAAATTAGTTATAAAAACATTCAAAAAGCTGAATAATCTGGTCGTTATATCCCATATCAAATAAAGCATTATAATTTTTTAATGTTCAAAATTTACTACTAATGAACAATTCGTTACGAAAATGACACGAAATATTTTATTGCATAAATTATGCTGAATAAGCAATCATTTATTTATAATTATAACTACACATATTTCTTAGTCAAAAACACAAACACACACTTTCTTTTTTGTACATAAAAGTATAATAAAAAAACTTAAATCAGTATAAAGCACGAGTAAGAGAAAAGAAACTGTACCAAAACGGAAGTGGTTTGATATTTTCTTACTTTTGAAGAAATTTGTAATTTTTCGACTTTTTATTATAATAAAATAAGTATAGTAATCTTTTTCTAATATTTTTTGCAATGGTCTTACCACAGGTTTTCATCAATGTTATATTTATAATAAGCATTTTACATGTCACACTAACAAAATAAACAGAACAAAAAATAACGGTATATCTGTTCTGTTTATATAAATTTCATTTCTTCATTGAAAAAGATTAAGGATGATGTTTTTGTTAAATTCATCTGCATAAATGTTTCAAAGCTAAATGCTAATTGGTATGCCGTTGTGACCAATTTTTACTGTATTTCAATATTTGGAAATTGACAAATAGAATCACGGTAATTTTAAACACATAACTGTTTTTAAATGTTCAATATTGTACTAACTTGTATATGTATGCAACACAATAACACAATCGATATAATGTAGATGCAGTAATACACATTTCTTATAAAATAAAAGTAAAAATAAACATATAAATATACTCTAATTAAACTTTATTTCCTTCAAAATTCAAATATGGTTATAAACAGCAAAACAAAATGTAAACATATAATCGTTTTATGAAAATTTATTGATTAATTCTGTTTATAATCAAATTCACTTCATTAAAGTACTGCTCACCTACAAAATATAATCTTGCAAGAACAACGCCTATCGTTTGGTTCACAATTCGAGTGTGCTCCATCAAGCCTATGTAACAAATGCACTAACACAACATCATTTTTATCTTTCTGACACACTACTACATTGTACTTACACGGTTTTCGATCGCACGTGCTACAAGTAGCCTTCACACTAAAAGAATTCCGGACATAACTTAATTACTTTTTAAAAATGTAAAATCAATTTATTTTTAACATTAATTTTACTAATAGTGATATATAAATAATAAATACGAGTATAAATAAAAACATTCGGTTCTACTTTTTGAAAGTTGAATCCAGGGTGTTCACGTGCGAATGTGAACACATGAACGAGCCGCCACTGGTTGTACCCTGACCTACTCCATATCGATTAACTTTTTCATTACTAATATTAGCTGCAATTTTTACTATGCTTCTCCCGTTTTGTAAATAATTCTTAAACCACAATAGTTGATTATTTACAATGCCCATGTCTTCTAAATTTTTAATAAGCAGGTCATGGTCAACTAGATCAAAAGATTTAGCTAGGTCTATAAAGGTAATTATGAATTGGTTTCTCCTCGGTAGTCCTGTATTTATCTCATTTACAAATGTTCTTAGTAAAGTTATGGTGAATCTTTTTTCTTTAAATCCGTGTTGGTTTTCGTAGAGCAGGGTTCCATGTAATTTCTTAAGTGTTTGCCGATGTACTGTTCTAGAATTTTAGCTATTACAGACATTATTTTTATTTGGTTTTGAGCCCCCTTCTTATATGTCGGTCTAATAATACTTCTTTTGAGTCCATCAGAAATGCACGCTTCCTATGGAGTATACTATTGTACGGGCCAGAAACATGGTCGATAAACAAGCAAATGTATAATCGAATTGAAGCCTTCGAAATGTGAAGCTGGCCAAGGATGCAAAAAATTAGCTTGATGCAGAAAATAACAAACGAAAAGGTACTAGAAGAAATACACGAATCGAGAACCTTAATGAACACACTAAAAAGAAGAAGAGTTAAGTGGATAGGACATTTATTCCGGCATAATAAGACGCTAGTACAAATATTGGAAGGCAAAATGGAAGGCAAACGATGCAGAAGAAAACCCAGAAAAACACTTATCGAGCAAATAATAAAAGTCACAGGAGCAACAAATTATAAAAATTTAAAAAGAAAGGTAATGCTTAGTTCAATTAACAGGATCGAACATCATGAAAGGTTACCCACCAATCTACGGATTGAGGACACGAAGGAGAAGACATACATATATATATAAATAGATATATATAGATATAGATGCATATATATAGATATATATAAAAAGTAAAGTAAAGTGAGTTCCATACCCTTGAGAGGGCGTTGGGATTGTGAAGTTAAGGTTCACAATAAACATATATATATAAATATGTATAAATATATGAGGTGAAAAATAATAGTCGTTGCGTTGTGCGATTTCGTTTCATGATTTCGTTTCACGAACAATTTTCAAGACGTTTCACGTCAAAAAAAAAAAAGAAAGTATTTTTTCCCAAAATTTGGGACTTTCGGTAGATCCAAATATAAAGTTTTAATATCGGCCATATTTTTTTCCTTAATCGCTCTTTTTGTGACATGTTTCGAATTTTTATGAGATTTTTCTTTTCGTATGAAAGAGGTTTTGAGTTTTGTTTTATATTTTGAATTTCATTTTTAAGGGATGATTGTCTAGCGGCCAGTTATAAATTTTTTACGGTTAATTTTTGAGGTTGTTTTAAATTTCATATTATAATTAAATTATTTACTTTTTTAGTCCCGAAGAAAATAAAATCACTTATTCTAATTTTTAGGACAATTCTTGGCTCACTTTTTACAAGTTTAATAATAGCTTCGTCTTTTGTAGTAATATTTCCAGGAATATTTTTCAAATGAGTGTCAGTTATGCTACTTCTGATTTTTCATTAGGCAATTTTCATTTTCATAAACAGTCTGATCTCAGTCATTTCTAAGGTTTTGAAGAAAATGGTGAACAAACGTCCCTATTTCTATCTTTAATCTAGGATAATCCTTTCTCCTATCCAAGCAGGTGGCCGAAAATATAAATCTGCATCCTTTCATCTTCTCAGCCTACAAAGGCAAGTCCTAATAGTCCACAGCAGATCACAGCATCTTTACTCGGTCTTTGTGGACATAGAGAAAGCCTACGGCAGTGTTTAAAAAGCTGGCGAACGTCGGAATTAGCAGTAATATGACAGTTTCATCCAGACCTTCCTCACTGATAGAGCTATTCAAGTGAGAATAATCTTTTCAGTATCTTCATACTTTACAACTGAAAATGTAATTCCATAAGGTTCGCCTTTCAGCGCAACCTTGTTTATCCTTTATGTAAACGATATAGCCGATTGCATAAGACTGTTGGTAACAGCTCGTTGATTTTTCATAATCAGAATTTTTGTTCTAATAAGGAAAACTGGAATGTCTATCGTTTTCATATGACAAGATAACTATTTCACTAAAATAAAAACAATATCTCAGTACTAGCAACATCAAAAACTACATCACAAGTCGAATAATACAAATCAGATCATACATCTCGTAATAAGTTATTGGGCAATCAGTAAAAAAAATATAGGCATGTTTCAGTCTAATAACAGAAGGGTAACATTTATTTTTATTCGAAAAATAGTTAGTAGAATTTTGCTTACAAAATATTCAGTCTCTTACAAAATTTTTCATTATGCCTAGCAGACATGCTAACATTTACGTCAAATACTAACAACACGCTTCCTAGGCGTGTACGGTTGTAGAAAACTCAATGGCACTCACCTCTAACGAAGCACATGACTGTTCGCCACTGACTGACGGGAAGAATGCGGGCCTGGAATAGTATACCTGAAAGTGGGGTCTCCCTTTCATCCAGAGGAGGTAGGAGAGGCAATGGTTTCCACAAACACGCCTGAGAGGCGTGTAGTTGGCATTTCAGGGTTAATTCCCATTGAAAAATCGCGGAAACGTCATCAATAGATATGCTGAAAGACCGCAAAAATAGATTCCTTTCATTTATTCGAAAATCCATAAATCTTTATGTGAATTGGTTTTTAAAATTGGTTAATGCTGAAGAGAATTTATATTTATTAGCGTATGCGCGTTAAGATAATTTTGGAAAATTTGTTAAATCGCACATTTTCGATTGGTTTTCGCATAAAATAAGTTTATTTTCAATTGCTGTGGTACAATCATAAACAGGCTGCATCTGAGAAGTGGTTTTGGAGTTCATCCCGCCCCGTCTAGAAAATGATCTTTCTAATATTTATCTGAATACCCCCCCACACACATCGTCATCTGTTGTCTTCATTCTTCGTCCGTTGAATTTTTTTTTTTTTTTTGATTAGTCTTACCTTAAATAGTGGTCTAATCCCCGTTGAAATTCTTTTCGTTATTCAAGAATCTCTCTTCTCAACCGTCTCTCTTGTTAAAGTTACATTAATCATCCGCACTTTCCTCTCCCTGAACACTGAATTTGTTATAATCTCCCTGTCATATTAACCGAGGAAACGATCCCTGTACCTTAATTATGTACTATAAATCCGCGCTTTACCCTAAATTACTGTTGTTTTATTTATGGAAACTACTCCAGATCTCTTCTTTCAAAAATAGACCACATTCAAAATATTTGTTTTTATATGTGCATTGATGCGCTGAAATGTACTACAGTTCCAACTATCCTTGCTGAATTCCATACTTCTCTTCATTCGCAGATCTTACTTTGGTTATTGCGTTTCGATTAATATCCGATTATTTATTATTCTTCACTTGTTTCCTTCTGTCCTTCATATATGGCGATTTATTTCTCATATAACTCCAATTTTATTTCTTATTTCTGTTCGTCTCTTTTAATTTTCACCGTATATTTATACTCGTTATAAGCTTCCTTATGTTTCTTCAGTTTTTCCAGTTTCCTTCATCCTTAAATTTTACAGTGCTTTTAATCTCCCTCTTTCCTATTCATGCTAATTATTTTTATTGGCCGTTTCAAAAAGCCAGAGGGAGTTGGTTCTACTGTGAATTAGATTCTGAATCTTTTAAACTTCTCTCATTTTGCTCAATTTTCTACGCGGAATCTACTGCCATTTTACGCGCTGTTCTCTTTAGTTTCCACATCACTAGTCTTCTACGAAGTGTCCATACTCATCTGAGACCTTTATCTACTTCGGTCGATCGAAATTGATTTCTTGTGGATTCCTGGTTATTTAGGCATTGGAAGTAATAAATTGATGGATATTAATTAGCCCGTTCTTCCGTTTCCAGTGTCAGATTTTTGGACACGTTCGGAGTTCCATAATGCTGTTCTTCTTTCTTTAAATGACTCATTCCGGACCATGGCTCAACTCCCATTCTTCTTCATTTTTTAAATTCTAGCTTCTTTTATCTCCTCATCTATGATTTTCTAGATACTAGTTCTCCCTTAAATGTTCCACAATCTTCGCTATTTGTCACCTTCGTTTTATGCAGCTTCCTTCCGCATCATTCTCTCGGTTTTCATCTGCACTTGCTCCACTCTGTCTATTGTGGCTCTGATATCAAGTTTCGTTTGAATGTTCAATCTTTTCTGCTGAATAATCCTCTTTCTACTTTCTTTTTACTAAAACTTGGAATATTATCTAATCTTTACGGAGCTCTCTATGTATTCTCCTAATTCCTTCTGTTTCTATTATTTTTCCCTCGAATTATTTTCATCCTCTCTCCTCAAACGTACAAAAATATTATTTTATTTTTGCGCTAGTGTTCTCGTTGATGAACCTACTAAAAATATATTGCTATCAGTTTCAGCAAATAGATGTGGTCAGAAGAGAGAATAAAAAGAAAAAAAAGAAAAAAAAAGAAAAAAAACAATTTATGAACGACGACAATACAAATAAATGACGCCATCGAAAAGCAATTAAAATATATTTTGTACAAAGAAATTACGGACGGAAAAGAAAGCGAGAGGGAAATTAATTTAATTCAAGAAAATCTCGAATCAGTTACGTCGTGAAGATCGTAAATAAATGAGTATTTGTTTAATCAATAAAAAAAGTAACATCACAAAATATTTTATCAAAGTTCTTTGGCGGAGAACGAACTCTTCAATAAACGAAAATCGTAGGATTTGAAATCGAAAGGTACTTCATCTGATCTCGGATTTAACGGAAAACCGGATATAATAATCAGATCATTCATTTCCTTCAAGTCGTTTTAACCACTTGCCACTGTATATTATTTTTGTGAAACGCCTCTGTTTCAATTAATGAAGCTGAATTGCGTTAATGTAATGTTTAGTGTACGCTTTTTGTTTGCTGGTACGTAGGACTAATATGAGACAGCACGGCAATTTCATATTTTTAGAGAAAGAATTTATCGAGTCTACGTTGTCATAGAAATTAACTGTATATTTTACAGAAAGATTATTGTTTTTCAAATTGATGCTATTATTATTATCATTATTTTTACTCCGTAGAGTGAGAATTTATTGTTTTTTTAGTTAACATGAAAGTGCAATTAAAACACACTTAAAACGTTCATTAAGAAAGAAAGAAAGAAAGAAAGAAAGAAAGAAAGAAAGAAAGAAAGATTTATTTGCATAAACAATAATATTGCACTCATGATATAGTTATTAATATGTGTACCGACACGAGTCTTACCACATAACGAAATTAATGAATATACATATAAATAAGACATGATATGCGACGTTTAAGTTAGTAGGAAAAGAACTAAAAACCTACTACAGGAGAGGAGGACTAGGTGGCTAGTGCCACATTACATAGATATTTACATAGTGATTATCAAATAGAATAATTTTAAAATAAAAGTAAAACTAAATACTAGTACTAACGTTAAATAATTCAGAATAATATATTATGCTTAAGTCTACGATGTTTGTACTTAGTATACATAGTGCGGAGTTGCCTGGAATCATAGTTACCAATAGAGGTGATAAGTAAGTTCTCGTGCCCTATACATTTATCACAGAACTTAGTAGTTGCACTCAAAACATAATCTCTGATTTGCGGTAACTCTAAAATGTTATGCATATATGCTACTCTTGTGTATCTATTTGCTCCAAGAATACATCTTAAGCATCGATTTTGGATTACCTGTAGCTTGTTATAATGTGCCCTACTAACAGAAGACCACACTGGACAAGAATATGTGATAATAGGCCTTATAAGTGATTTGTAGATGACAAATTTGTTATTTGCACTTAAATAGGATTTGCGATTGAGCAAGGGATATACTAGCGAGATAGCTCTGTTTGTTTTAACTGAGATGTACTCGATATGTTTGTTGTAAGTTAATTTGCTGTCTAATATTAAGCCAAGATATTTGATGTGATTAGACCAGGCAATGTCATTTCCAGAAATGATTAGTTTTCTTGGCAATTGGGGTCGTCGGCGGGTGAAGAATATCGCTTGGGTCTTTGATGGATTAATATTAATCTGCCATGGGGTAAAGTATTTTAGAACGCGTGTCGAGGCTCTCTGAAGTCTGTTACTTATGGTACTAGGTCTATAAGAACTACAATAGAGGGCAACATCATCAACATATAAAGCGACCTCAGTGTTAGAAATTTTAGGAAAGTCGCTGAGAAACAATATAAAGAGGAAGGGACCGAGAACACTACCTTGCGGTACGCCTGCAAGGACAGTTTTACTTGTGGATTGATAGTTATTAAGAGTTACGTAAAACAGTCGGTTGTTAAGGTAGTTTATAATTATTTTAATTAAGTAAGCAGGAAATTTAGAATTTATTAGTTTGTATATAAGTCCTCGATGCCAGCTAGTATCGAAAGCTTTAGCCACATCAAAGAGTACTAACCCAGAATGTTTATTTCGATTAAAATTGTCCGTGATGAATTCGGTTATTCTGGCAACTTGCTGAGTAGTAGAGTGACGAGGTTGGAACCCAAATTGACTTATTGGGATTAAATTTCCCTTAATCTCTTGAGCAGTACTCTTTCAGCAATTTTACTCATATTGCACAAAAGACTAATGGGTCTAATATTAGCAATATTTGACGCATCTTTACCAAGCTTGGGTATTGGAACTACTTTTGCAATTTCCCATGCTTGAGGAAAGTGTCCAGTTTTTAGGATGCCATTTATTATATTATTTAACTCTACGATACCTTTATTTGGGATATTTTTTAAAACAATGTTGGGAATATTATCGTTCCCGACGAACATGCTGGAATTAAGTTTTTTGATATAATTACGAATTTCTTTGGGCGTAGAAAGTTTCACCTGGGTTAGGCTAATACTAGCATTCTCTAAAAAACGAGCGACATGATCTCTGATTTTATTTCGTTGATAATTAGTTGCAAGATGAGAATTTTGACCGTGTACTGAAAAGTAATGCGCTGAAAGCAATTCAGATTTATTTCGGTCTTAATACACGTAGCAGTTGGAGTTCAAGTCGAGCAGCGGAGGAATGGAGCAAGGCTTATTATACTGTTACATACTTTCCACAAACTCTTATCTTTTATGTTAAGACTAGAAAGGACCTGTTTAAAGCAATTATTTCTGTGATTGCGAAGCATATAGCGCACTAGTTTAAATGTAAAGTTATATAAAGTTCTAATATGTTTAGCATTGCTATGTGATCTATTATTATTGAGAAATCTTCTGACGTAATTTTTAAATTTTATAGCCGTTAAGATAGTAGTGGGTAGAGGTGTTTTTTCAGAATGGGTACGAGTATTAGTTGGAACAGAAAGAGTAGTAGCATCATTGATTAATTTTGTTCATTAATACACATGATTGATAGTATGTATTTTTGATTAAAAACATTAATAATTACAGAGGATTCTGTCAACCTGTTTGCTAGAATTATAAAATATAAAATATAATTAAGGAAATAATAAGCGGAGAATAAGTATATTATTACATGTAATTTCTGTTTGTTTTCTCCTTCCGTAAATATATTTTAATAATGTAGTTTACAAACGTTAATATATATTAAACATAGATAAATATCTTTAATTATTATTCCCCGCCAGGTACTTACATGGGTCATTCCCTTTTTTGGGGTGAAGTAAAAGTAACTATGTCGCGTGAGACAGACGTGTCGCATCAGTTGATCAGCGGATTTAGGTAAATCCTACTTATTTACGTGTTTTGAGCCGTTTAAATTTTTTTCAAAAGTTGTTGATGTCTTAACAATTTGAACATCTCATCCGCAAGGGAACTAAAAGTATAGAAATAAAATATTTCATCAGAATTAATTTTGGACTGGTACGATGAGTAGTGTGATGAAGAACGTCTGAAAATCACTTCAAATTACATAGGTAAAGCGGGTAACTAAATCGATCATTATGCTCTGATAGTATAGTCTCCGTTGTACAATCGATTCCGGATGCCATGACTACCTAATTGTATATTATTGATGTATGTAGATAGTGTGCACAGCAAATATTCCGTGTAAACCACAAGTGCACACATGACTACATTTTTTTTTTTGTTCCGAGATTATTACAGCACATGGATTAGTGCAAGATTAGAAGTATTTTAACAGGTTAGTCGTTTTAATATAGTGTAGCATATCCTGGACCTGTTTTGGTTCGTTTGACAACGCAAACGACGGTAAGTTGGAGATGCCTCCAGGCAGGCAATGTTCCAGGATGTGTTCAGCAGTTAGTGAAATGGGGGAATTGCATATGGAACAGGTAGAGGGTGGAGGTGTTCCTTCTAGAAAATAGTTGTGGGATATTGCTGTGTGCCCTATGCGGAGTATAGTCAATGCTGTAAACTCTCTGCGGGACACGGATATCAGTAGCCACCAAGGTTCAATGTTCACCTTGATGGATCGTAGCCATGATGTGTGAGCCGACTACATAGATTTCCATGTCTCTGCCTTATGTTGCTGAAAAAATGGTGGCCCCAGTTGAGGGAGAGGGGCGCCTTCGAGCATTGGGCTATATGTTGCTAACTTAACAGCCAAATTCACACGCTCGTTCCCCGGCACGTCGGCATGACCCGGGACCCACAAGAACGTTACCTGTGAACCAGCCCGGGAAAACACGTTAATAATGTACTTTATTTATCGAAACAGTATGTGTAAAGTTTTTGGTCTCTGGAGTGTCCTAATCGATTTCAAGGAATTTGTGATTAGAAATGCATTTCGGCGTTGGGGGTAAGATTGCAGATATTCCCTCAAGCAGAAGAAAATACCATAGAGCTCCCTCTAACAGAAGTCGTAGAGCCGAACCGCATGAACAACTCCCTCCACCTCGTAGACGCAAGCCACCGGCGAGGACCCCTTGAGGGGGTTTGCTTTGGTACCATCTGTGTACAGCTGACTGTAGCTGGGAAAAAGTTTCATTTTTTCTGCCACGTACTATGACTACATTTCAAAAAATACTTATAAATGTTTGATTTGTCGATATACTAGTGTTTTTTTTTTTTTTCGTGGCCGCTACTTTTTACGCTCATGAGCCTGATGTGGTGGTAATAGCGGTTGGTAATATTTTTCAAAAATAATTATTAAAAACTACGCGGGAAAGTTAAAGTGATATAATCGTGGTCACGGAAAATTACAAGTTACTGAAAAATAATTAAATTTCTCGAAAATACATCTTTTCAGCGATGCGGTGCGGTTACGGTTCTGATATATCTTTTTTTTTATATATCTATTTTTTCATCATAACTGGCCAACTTTAGTGGTCATTTACCGATTAATTTAATATGATAAAGAATGTTTTGCGGAGGAGTATTACTCACAAGGGAAGTACGCAAGTTGTCAGACGCCGATTTTGATATCTTGTAGAGTATAAAAAAATATTAGACACATGTTTTTTTTTTTTTTATTTGGCTATATGCAGTTTCAAGGGGTGAAAACCACCCCTAATTCACCCCCGAGAATCGTCTTTCCTAAATATCTCATCTTCAACTCTATATTTTTTTATGAAACAAAATGGAAATTATTTCTCGTGCAAAGGACAAATAATCCGCAGTGATTTAAGCAGTGGAGTTGCATACCCTATTTTCTAGAGGGTGTAAACACCTTTTTTTGGTCATAATTATGGAATAAAAAATTATAAAATAACACAAAAAAATAAGAAAACAATTTTTGAACACACGCAATTAAAAAATAAAGTTGACGTGTTTCGGCGTTTTCATGCATTTCACCCTTAACGAGGGTAAAGCACCCCTTACAAAAAAAAAATCAATAAACACAATTAATCCAATTTCGTAAAAAATTTGTATTTAATGGTTTTCGAGGTCGCTGATTACAAATCCGTCATCAGATTTTCTTAATTCAAAATGGCGGATCCAATATGGCGGACAAAGAAGTTAAAAAAGTTTTAATTTTAATGACAAATTGTATACGAGGGTTTTTGAAATCGCTGATTACGAATCTGTTTTCAGTTTTTGAAAATTTAAATTACCCTGCGCTTTATAACTATACAGCCCCAAAATCTTAAAACACAGACAGGCATTCAGCCTGTGTTTTTTTAAACCAACAAACCCCAAACTCCTAAACTTCAGACAGGTCGATTGTCTATGACTAAAACTGCATAACTTCTAAACTGCAGGCAGACGAAAGGCCTATTCATTGTGGTATACGGAAAACTGTTCTTATAATTTTCTTATTTCAAAAATTATCGGTACGGTTCAACTTATGTATTTATTTATTTCTTTATCTATTTATTAACGGGAATCACTCTCTTCTTACGAAAATAATAACAAAAATAAATTAAGAAATGGCCAAAGTTAATTAGTAATATGATAATTTTTTTCTTTTTTAGAATGAACCCATTATACATTAGGAGAATTACATTCAATAAGTAAGTCAAAGCATTTATTACTAATTCTCACAATCAATAAACAGTAAACAGTATATTAATGCTATTATAGATATAATTCGTGCTGCTATCATGTTGAATAAATATGCGAGAATCTGAAATATAATAATCGACATTTTTAAAAATAAACATCTTTAATTTTTAACACTGGCTCGTCCAGGAAGGTGGTGTTCATTTTGCTCGTTATAACTTTAGTCGAAATAGTATGTTAAATTGCGAGATTTTTCTCCGTATACAATTCGTCATTAAAATTATGACGTTTATGTTCGTCATATTGGATCTGCCATTTTGAATTAACAAAATCTAATGCGATTTTCTTCCATACTTTTGTGATATTTTATGTACTTTTGAAATAAATATAACACACTTTAATACACAATACTATTGTTATTTATTTAATAAAATAAAAACACTGACTAGTTTCGGATAATTGTATCCATCTTCGTAGTGATATATAAAAACAACTAAAGTTAAAAACAACAAATAAATAGATCCGTCAACATAAAATAATTTCACCATTAACTAATAAAATTTGAAACAATTGAATATAAATCATAATTAAAATATGAAAATCGAAAAGTAAATGTAAAAAATCTTTTATAATCTAAAATGATATAACAAATACAACTTAAATCAATGAAGTTAAACAATTAATTTAAATTAACATGACGTAATCCTAAATGTCTGGTCGGTATTACTATATGGTGTCGAAACGTGGGCATTGACATCCCGGACGCTCCACAGATTAGAAGCCTTCGAGTTTTGGTGTTATAGACGCTTACTCAGGATCCCGTGGACCAAAAAGAAGACAAACGCTGAGGTACCACAGACGATGAGAAAAGAAAAGGAGCTGATCGATACTGTCAAAAGAAGAAAAATAGAATACTTCGGTCATGTGATGCGTGGGCCGAAGTACACATTACTGCAGAATATATTGATGGGAAAGGTGGAAGGAAAAAGAAGAGTTGGACGAACAATCTTGGTTCAAGAAACTACAAACATGGACAGGTTACAGTGTTGAAGAACTGTTCCACACAACAAAGGATAGGGGTGACTACAAAGAATTAATCAAGCTTGCCATCAGATGAGCCTAAGATCGAGAACGGTCATGGCACTGAAAAAAGAAGAATCTTAAACGTTAAATAACGGATTTTTATCAGGTAAGTTATGATTAATAATTTTATCTTTGTGTTTATGAATATAATAGTCAGTGTTTTTATTTTATTAATTAAATAATAATAGTATTGTGTATTAAAGTGTGTTATATTTATTTCAAAAGTTTAACAAAATCTGATGATGGATTATCAGCAACATCAAAAACCCTTATATACAATTTTTTTACGAAATTGGATTATTTGTATTTATTGATTTTTTTTTTTGTAAGGTGTGCTTTACCCTCTTTAAGGGTAAAATTCATGAAAATGCCGAAACACGTAAACTTTATTTTTTAATTGTGTGTGTTAAAAAATTGTTTTCTTATTTTTTTATGTTATGTTATAATTTTTGATTCCATAATTATGAACAAAAAAAGGTGTTTTCATCCCCTAGATAATAGGGAATGCAACCCCACGGCTTAAATCACTACGGTTTACTTGTACTTTGCACGAGAAATAATTTCCATTTTGTTTCATAATAAAGTATAGAGTTGAAGACGAGATATTTTGGAAAAACGATTCTCGAAGGTGCTCTAGGGGTGGTTTTCACCGCTTGAAACTACATATAGCCAGATAAAAAAAAAAAAAAACATGTGTCTCATATTTTTTTATACTCTACAAAATATCAAAATTTCATCAAAATCGGCGTTTGACAACTCGTGTACTTCCCTTGTCAGTAGTACTCCTTCTGAACGTTAAAATGGCTGGACAAGGTTCAAAGGCTTATTTCGCTACAGTCTGCATATTTCACCGGAATTATCCAGAAAATTATTGACAAGTGAATTCATATGAGTGCTAAGTCTGGTGACATGTTTATTTGCTTGTTTTTTGATTTAATCTTTTACAAACATGACGTTTAAGTCATTATGGAGGGTATTGTTTGAGACGTACTAGGGGGCTGCAGTAATGGTTTTCATTACTCTACTTTGATATCGCCGTACTTTTTGTAAGTTAGATGTTTTTGCACAGCCCCACAGCTGTATATCGTACAGCCGGATCGGTTTTAGAGCTACTATTTTATTTAATAGAGTTTTATTTTCTAACGACAACCCCGATCTCTCAGCTAACAGCCACGGCATGGTTTTATTGTTAAACCTGAAATGCTCGATTTTTTTCTGAACGTGAGTACGCCAGGTCAGCCTAGCGTCCAAGTGCATGCCTAAATATTTTACATTATCGACATTTGGTATTAGAAGGTTATTTATTTAATTTTTCGATTTGAGAAAGAAATATGCGTCGATTTACTTTTATTGACTAGTTTGCGTCATCGTTTTAGCCAAGTCTTTATTCATGTCCAAGTGACTCCTGCAGTTTTTCTATGGCTGCGTTTCTAACTTATCCACGGCTAAGATGGCTGTGTCATCCGTGTACAATGCTACTTCTGCATTACCCAGGGAAGTTGGACGTGTAGGTTAAGTATAATATTGGACCCAGAACTTTCCCCTGCCGGGCCCCGGCTTTTACCGGAAAAATATCTGAGTGCTCATCGGTTATTTTCACTGGGAAATATCTTTCTTGTATATACATTAAATCTTTAAAGAGGAAAATAAAAATTTCATATATCCTTTATAATAAATCTATACTAAAAGTAGAAAAAACTAAAAATAGAGGTAAATATAGGTTGGTTAAGTGGAATTGTATTTTTTTTAAAAAATAAGGCACTCCTTAACGATCTAAGCTATTGAAATCTTACAAATTTTTACTTAAATAATCAATTCTTACGAACAATTATTATATTACGTATCGCGAACTAGTGCAGTGATAAGTTCTCACTGATATTTTTAAAAAAGTATTACCACTAGTTAAGCGATAATGTTTTACAAATAGTTGCACAACCAAATCGAGAGGATATGTGTGCTTGAGGCACTTAATGTAATTTTTGGTGTTAAGTAGTTGAATGGCTTCTATATTTATGCGATCATGCAGCCGACTTTTTGTGTTACATTGCAAAGTACGAATGGTATCTTTAACCAGCATCGCGGTGAATATCCTCGTAACGCTACAAGCGTTTGTTATTTCCGCAAGAATAATATTTTGTCAACGTTGGATGATATCTTTGTTCGATCGAGAAATACAAACCCATAACTGGACTTTGTATGCCCAAATTGGACTACAGAAGGCGTTTATTACACATACTAAGTGGTAATTTTCTGCCAATTAGCCAGCGTACATCTGACTAAACTTGCGCTTCAGTTGTATTTTTTTGTGCTCGATATGAGTTTTCCACATTAGTAGCAAATCGAGATTCAATTCGAGATACTTCGCTGTCCTAGACTAAGGTATTTGGATGCCGTTAATACAGATGCAAGTCGACTGGGCGAAGTGTATATGTAATGTGGACGGCCTTCTGCTTATTGAGCTTTATCTTCCATTCTTGTATCCATCGCACAACTCGGTCAAGATAATGTTGGAGAACCATTAAAAATCGCTATTATAACGTTAAATACAGCGAGTTACTGTAAAGTAGCAGTTAAAGTAAAGAACACCAACGGGTAGCAAAAATTTAATGAAGATTCGGGTAGCTACTAATAGTGAAATGTACCGGTTTTTGAAAATACATTTCAAGCAAAGGTGGAAATATTTCCAGCCAGGAAATTTTCCACGCAGAATAAAGACTTCAGCACTAAAGTGGATGGCGCTCTATTAACCATGACCATTTGCGATCTGTGATGGGAAGATATAGACACCAGAAAGGAGAAATTCTTCTTTATGTCTTCATCGATAATGCGGTTCTCTCACATTTAACGTAATCTTCTAACATTATTTTACACAATCATACAGATGGAAGTTTTCAGAAAACTGCAAAACAATTTGAATTTTTTTCTTATAAGTTACAAAGTACATGTCACGAAAACAATACACTCCATGGGTCAAGACCGCTGGCGTGCCCAGAGTAGGAGAAATAGAAAAAGAAAAAACAATACACTCAGGTATGGGGTTGAAAACCAATTTAGAAAATGTTGTAAGAAGCATTGCATTTCAACCGCTAAACTAAAAAGGCGATAACGGGGGACTTTCTGGTACGTAAACCTAGCTTATTACACAGGTAACGTTAACGAAAACAGTCTAAACTTTTAATGTTACGAGGATTTTTTTTTTTTTTTTTGGGTCTGTTAACCGGGGACCTTTACCTAGAAACAATTAGAATAGGAAAGAATCAATTATATCTTAATACAATCAGCTATTGTTAGGAGGAAGGAACAAATAATAGGAACAATGTTACGAGGATAAATAACAGCGCAACTACTAGGTATAATAATTAGTGAAATAGAAAAAAACCCTACTAAAATAGTTGTGTAATATAGCCCTTTTTCCGGTGTAGATGACGTTGCAGCACCAACTAAAAGATCAGCACGTTTAGTGAGCAAAAAATAGAGAATGAATTTGTGGCCAGAGAAGAATAGTGAGAATGTTAATACAAGACGGTCCGGAAAGCACATAAAAGGCAAATAAAATTCGACAATTTTGGAACTGTTTAAAATGCAAATTTGAAATTGTGTGCATAAATCACGAAAAAATTATTTTCTAAAAGATGACTTTCGAATTAACGATTTTACTTCGGAACACGCCAAAGAGTGTTGAAGCTTAAAAAAGAATTTGATCATTTAAACATAACCAATTTATAACTTCCAAGTTGTGTAGTTTGAGAGATCAAGAAAAAATTAATTTTTTCCAGGTGTGTTGTATATCGATGAAAAGCTCGCTGTTTAGTAGTAACAGTTATTATTATTATTATTGTTTTTTTTTAAATTTTTATTGAATCTCTAAAAGTTGGCGAAAAGTTCAAAAAAGCGCGAATCATAGTGTGTTTCTTCGCCTTAGCAGCGCGAGTATTATATTCTGAAATTTTGGTACAGCTTATAAATATGCATATTCAAGAGAGAATATTACAGGAAAAATATATAGCGGATATTATAAGTTAAAGTTTGAATCTCGGAGATAGAAAAAAATTTATTTCAATTTCGGTTGTGTTATGCGACGACAGAAAACTCGTTATTAGGAAGTAACGAAACCGTATTTCGATTTCTTGACGAAACTTTAAAAGTTTATAAAAAGTTCCAAAAGCTACACATAAACGAGTATTATGCTAATTATAAATTTTGAAGTTTCCGTTAAACGTATTTATATTAGGAAATTTCTTTAATTAAGCATAAGAAAAATTTTCAGCTTTAAATTTTGGAACTTAATAGATCTGATGATTTCTAAGATTGGAAAAAATAAATTTAAAAATTTCGCAGGACGTATCCCCCCGTTTTTAATTTAGTATTATATAACTTTACAGTACTTTTCCGAAAAATCTCGTGATACGCTCGACTAGATACGTAATAAAACAATTAGTTTTCATTACTTTTTTATTATTTCGATTTTTTTCCTGGATAAAATTATCTGAAAATAAATATTCAAAAGAGCTAGACATTTAATCCTGTACGATTTGTGTAATGTTATCGAAAAATTGTACATAGTAACACTGTCGATACTAACTAATTTTGAAACTTTCTTTCAAAAAATGAATGGATTCAGTCGGTATCGTTATTCTTATTAGTTTGAAATGTGATATGTACAAAGCAGACTTTTAAACCATGTAAAAATTTCAATAAAGTGGCTCCCTCGCTAGTAAAATTTAAACAAAACAGATTAATACGAGTTTTTCGATCTTTAAACAGTTATTCGACTTCTCCCCGGAAGTGTAAATTTGTTTAATAATTGTTATACACTACTACTTTAGAAGATAGTGGTAAGCATTGATCGCTGGTAAGAATTTCTAAAAAAAAAAAAAAACGTACTTTAAAAGGGTACATGTAAGAGAGAATTTTTTTTTGAAATATTGTAATCGACTTACTCAAAATTTAAATTTTGCTCTTTAAGAAATGTCTTATCATGAAAAAATATTTTAAATGTCGACAAGTTCATACCAGTTTGTTAATATTTATAAAATAAAATAAATAAATATCTTAATGTTAAATGAAATTAGTATTAAATAATTTACTTTAATAAATTCAAATAGATTCCTTACTTAGAAATAATTTCCGGCGTAGCCCATCGCCAGTTAACAATATGGAGTACACTCGCATAAAATTAAAATCAGATTGCAAAGAAATTGTAGTCTTATAATTTCTTTGCAGTTTGATTTTAATTTTATGCGAGTGTACTCCATATTGTTAACTGGCGATGGGCTACGCCGGAAATTATTTCTAAGTAAGGAATTTATTCGAATTTATTAAAGTAAATTATTTAATACTGATTTAATTTAAGATTAAGATATTTATTTATTTTATTTTATAAAAGTAAGGTAAAGTAAAGCAAGTCCCATATAACATCCTTGATAAGGGGTATCATGGATTGTGAAATTAAACTTTTCATAATGTACTAAGCCTAATGGATCTAGATGAAAACACTGGGGCCGGTTCCTCTCTCATGGGATGATCCGTATTTACTTTCACAGATTTCTCTGGTACGCACTTACTTTAGGCTGGGTAAACCTGGGAGCAACTTGGATCTGAGACGAAACAAGACTCGAACGCGACGATATTTTATTTCCAATTTGTTACGGGATGTGTATATATTTTTGAAGTATTTTTATATATGTATTTAAAATTATTAATATTAAATAAATGGTAGCGTAAAACAATAGAATTTTATGTTAATATCAAGTCAACTCTTGAACTATATAATAGTTGATTTAGAAGAACCATTCTTTTCTGGTTTACTTAGAGAACATTTTTTTTTGTTAGTTTATCGTTTTCTATTTACAAAAGAGGACCATACTTTTTTTCCAAAAAACTGAAGGTAACCTAGTCACGCAAATGATTAAATATTTCTTTAAAATTACTGTGACTTCACATTTTGACAAAAAATTGTTACGCCCCGGTGAAAAGCCGGGATCTCCAACATTTCAGTTTATTAAAAAATTTCCATATACTTTTTTACGATTTTTCCATTGCAAACTTCGGATCTATCAAATCCTTCTTCAAGCAGTTTCGTTAGAGTGATGAATACTAACTCTCCCGATTTTAATTTATGGTCGTATCATTTATATTGTTTTGTTCAGTTCATGTTTCGCCCATTCTCCTGCAGCGACTTTTAGGCATTAACATGAAAAGATTGACGCTGCTGGATTCATCATGTTTAATGTGACGTTCAATTTTCTGATTACACTGGTCTACGACGAAATGCTCCTTTAAATAAAAATATGATGAATATGACGAGTTTAACGTGCTGAATCGAGATTTGCTTTCCATTTTTTGCTATTTAACGGTGCTCTATTCAGTTCAGATTATATTTGTACGCACAAAAACGACACTCGCACTGATAGAAATAACAGAGAGACGTTTATCCTACACTTAGTCAATCGGGTATTTCCTCTGCTTCTTCATCGTTATATACAGACTTAAAAAAAACTCGTTTTCTGACGTCCAAAATCAGTTTAATAGCTCTGTATTACTTCACAATGGCAATAAATATCCTTCAATTCTCCTAGCACATGCAACAAACATGAAAGAAAATTATGGAAATATGAAGTTGTTATTGGAAAAAATTCAACATTTACAGTACACGTGGAACATTTGTGCTGATCTAATAGTTATAGTAATGTTAACTGGATTGCAAGGAGGATACACAAAATTCTGTTGTTTCTTTTTGGCGAGTGGGACATTCGCGCAAGAGATAAGCACTACATAATGAAAAATTGGCCAAAAAGAGCGAGTTTGATGCCTGGTGTCAAGCATGTAAAAGAAGAAACTTTAGTTCAAAATGAAAATTTTTTTTTACCGCCACTCTATATAAAGCCGAGTCTTATGAAAATTTTTGTAAAAGCCATGAACAGAGATGGTGAATGCTTTCAATACCACAAAATCAAATTCCATCGAATCAACGGTACGAAATTGAAAGAATGAATCTTTGTAGGTCCCCAAATACGAGAGCTTATTAAGGACTAAAACTTTATAAGTACGTTGAATAAAGCTGAAAAAAGAGGAGTATGGACCGCTTTCGTAGAAGTGTGTCATAATTTTCCTTGAAACAAAAAAAATGCAAACTACCAGGAAATCATCCAAGAACTTCTTTCTACATATAAAGCTCTGAAATGCAACATGGCCCTTGAAATTCAACTCTCACTTATATTTCTTCTCCGCAAATCTCGGAGCAGTATCAGATGAACATGGTGAAAGCTTTCATCAAGACATAGTGCACATAGAGAGGCGCTACAACGGGAAATGGTTAGAAACAATGCTTGCCGATTTTTGTTAGTCCATTCGTCGCGAAACACCAATAGAAAATATGAAAAGGAAGAAAACTACAAAGTGAAATACTATTAACAGCAAGTAATTAGATTATCTCATTAGTTTTTGATGTTTTGTAACAAATTGGATCTAATATTGTATCAGTTATAAAATATATAGTTTAAATTTGAAGCAAAAAAAAAAAAAAAGAGTTTTATTAAAAAATTATATTAAAAAAAATGTATACGTGATTTGTAATTTTTTATATTATATTTCTATTCAAAAATATTCAATTTTTGATAACTATGCATGAAAATCGGAAGGCGAGAAAATTTTCTTTTTTGTAGACCAGTGTTATGAGAACTACTTGTTCATACTGCAAGTTCTTATTTCATTTCAGTATAGAAATTAGCTTAGCTACTATTTCCGTGTTATATAGTATCTGCGCTGGTTCCTAAGACGTGCTTTACTCGGTAGTAACAAAAACATTCGCTGCAACTGAAAAAATGCTACTTTAAACTGCTGTCTTAGCTAAATTCGTTAAAATATAACGAAAATGATTTTGAAAAAAAAAAGTATTTATTAAAAAAAGTAAATAATTTTTTTAGATTATTGAACCTTCCTATTTGGTTTTCGTTACGAATGTATTATTCTGAGAAGAACTGAAATAGTCTATCAAACGTATTGTGAATCTTCGTAAATGTTATTTAGCTATTACGAATTAATTAAGATAGACACTTTTATAAAATAGTATATTTAAACATTGACGCTGACGTGATTTGCAGCCGACAGCTTCATGATCACAGCAAATTATTGTGATCATGAAGCTATCGGCTTCGAAACGCGTCTCAGCGTCAATGTTTAAATATATTATTTTATAAAAGTGTCTGTTTATGTTTAATTTACAATAGTGTGAAATAATATGTAGAACAAACTTTAATAATAAGTAAGGTAGATCTTAAAAGATTATACAAACGCGTTACTTCATGGTTCATACGAACAAATGACGAAAACGACGTGTTTAAAATAACAATTATGCGGTGTACCGGCTTAATGTGGTAATAAACAATGCAAAATGCCGCTTACCCGTTTAAATTCAGCCAATCCAAATGCGTGATATCTCGGAAAGCTTTGTACGGGAATTCAACAATTTTATTAAAGCTTAAATCAAGAGATCTTAATGTATCGTCCATATGCCTAAAGACCGAAAAAAAAAATGTAAGCATTCGTGACGGTTGTTATAAATATTGTTATACTTCTATTCTAATTTTTATAATTGATCTGTAAATATCAACACGCTGTTTTAATACAGGAGCACTCGAGGAAAAAGAGTAACAGATTTCGTGGAAACGAACAATTTGGAAAAGAAAACTTCGTTATTGTTGCAGCAGAGAGGTAAATTCTCTAGGATAAGAAAGAAGAAAACATCAAATATCAAATGTCAAATATCAAATATCAAATATATTTATTATAAAATTCCGCATGTGCGCAAAAAAGCGCGAGCAGTGGAGTACAAAAGAATGCGCACGGGAAGAGAATATTATAAAAAGTAAAAAGAAGGTTTTATATAAACTTTTAAACTTAAAATTATAATATTCTTTGGTATATTTACATCAAATAGACCTATCAACTAAGGTAGAAGTATGCACAGCCATATATCATTCATTGAATCGTCACACTTTACATTTCATACATACACATTCAGCCACCATAATATCCCATATCATATGTACATTCGTACCAAAAGTCGTGGCAGCGATAATGTTGAATATATACAATCAACGATTTTATGTCTCCTTGGATGGGAAAAGTAGCCGCTGGAGCAAACAACGTAATGGGCTTCCACAAGGAAGTGTATTAGCGCCAATATTATTCAATGTTTTCACAAATGACCAGCCTATTCTGGAAGATATGCGTCACTTTATCTATGCTGATGACCTGGGGCTGTTAACTGCCAAGGAAAGTTATTTGAAGTAATCGAAGAAGGACTTTCCAGCACTTTAGAAAAACTAGGAGAATATTACTCACAGAATCACCTGAAACCAAATCCAAAAAAAAACTCGGTGCATCGCTTTCCACCTGAGAAACAGAGACGCTGACAGACGCCTATAAATAACATGGCGAGGTACAAAAGTGGATTTCAATGAGTTTACCACGTATCTCGGACTTACCCTTGACAGAACACTATCCTTTAAGAAACACTGTCCGAACACAAAAATGAAGATTGCAGCCAGGAATAGCATACTACGTAAGCTGGCCGGCAGCTTATGGGGTGCTAATCCGCATACCCTGCGGACACCAATACTGGCACCATGCAACTCAGCCGCGGAGTACGTATGCCCTGTATTGCTTAACTCTGTACATGATCATCACAGGGTGCTTAAAACCGATATCTATCAAAAACAACCGCGTGCTCTCCGCTATTGCTCCACCTGCAATTAGACGGCAAATAGCTGCTAGAACTGAAAAGGGCAAGCAGGAAATGGATAGCCGGCATTTTGTATATAAACCAGTTCAACGAAAATTGAAGTCCCGCAACAGATTCATGACAGTTATCAAGCCATTAACCGTAAGTCCGGAAATCGCTCGACACAATGCCTGGAAGAAATAATGGGCGAAAAAAAATCAGGAATCCCTCCAGGAGCCGAATTAAAAGAAAGAAACATGGCGTTCGTTAAACAGACTAAGAACAATGGTTGGCCGAACAGGGGATAACATGAAAAAGTGGCGAATTTCTGACAACTTTTTCTGTATATGTGGCGGCGAGGAGCAATCTATTCAACATCTTTTCATCTGCAGTAGATGCCCGCATAGGTGCGACTTTAATGTGACCTATTACAACTGGATGGAGACAGTGTCACGTTTGCAGAATATCGGGCAAACACCGTGTAACGCCTAAAGATCCTTTTCCTGTCACGAAGAAGAAGATATATACATATGTGTGTACGTGCGCGTGCGTGTGTGCAGAATATGTTCTGCACGAAATGTACATAATATTGACGATGAATGATCCAACATCAGTCGTGATATATACTTCAACTAACATATAATGGTCACGTATGTTTCTGTATGGATAAGCGTGTACGTGCAGTATACGATATGCAGATTAAAAATGTTTTCGATTTCAAAAGTTGACGTAAACTGTATATTTTTATGATCCTTAATGAATCGGACGGAAACTAAAATTTAATAATTACGCAACCCCGTTTAATACAAGATGGTTGATCAAAAAATTAAACGCTAACCGCAAATTTTATTCGTATTATTGATACCATTTATCGTTTTCATCGATCTATCAATGAGCAACTTATATAAAAACTCAAACACGATAATATTTAAATCACGTTAAACCGGCAATCGTTCGCAACTAACGAGCCCTCGAATCTATAGTTCGTTCGTGCGAAACAAGTCAGTTTAGTACTATTATTTTACTATTCGTTGGTGTATTTTGTTCATATTTATCGTTTATTAACATATTCTATCGTAGTCATTAGCCAGGAAAAATCAGGTACTGTTTTTTCTTTTTTTTAACCCTTCCCCCCTTTGGGCATGTCAACAAAGGATCTTCGCCCAGAAATGACACGAGGGAAAAAGATCGGTTAAATGCAGATTCGGTCAGTTATTGATAAGATAAAAGAACTGGGGATAGGAACAGCGGATATCGACGGAAACGATAAGATATACGAATCACAATAAGGATTAGGGAGTTTGAGAACAGATTGGAGTTCGAAGAAGTGTGTTCGTTCACGAGAGATGGACATTCAAAGAAGATATGGTCAGGATCGCAGACGGCTTTGTCGTCAGAATGAAGAGGATAATTAGGAGAAAGAGTGCGAGATGAAAACGATAACGTGAAGAAGAAAGAAGAGTATGATTCAGACGTAAACGTATAATAGGGACAACAACCGAGCGGCGAAGCGAAGGAAAATCGTAAAACCAAGGCAGCGTGTTAAGATTAGGTTGAATGGAAAAAAATAAAAGGAAGGTTGATTAGAAAAGGAAGAAATGTAAAAATCTGACCAAAATCTAACATGAAACTTTTTACACAATGGGAGTAAGTTAGAAACGGGAATTTTAGAGAAAAAAAAAAAGAAGCGGGATGATACAGTAATTTGAGCCAAGGAATTTGCCATTTCGTTACCCTCTATCCCTATTAGACTGGGGACCCAGAGCATATCAATACGGATAGCATGGAGTGAGAAAAGAGTGTGAATAAGAGAGCGAATATGGAGGATAAAAACGTCAGAGGAATGAGAGGGGAAATGTGAGGAAATAGCTTTATCTGTAAGAATTTTTAATTTGAAAATTTTCTTTCCTCGTTCGTCATTAAAAACTTGTTACCTTTATCAATATACTTTTCAAGATCTATATCGGTTCTGTAAATAAATAAAATTTTTCCGTATCAAAATTTTCAAACTGTTTATTCTGTATATGTTAAAGCGATGAGCAGCAAAAAAAAAGAATATTTACCGATCATTAAAACAGTAACGCCAAATATCAAATTCATACTATTTCTTTAAGAGAAACATCACTTCAAAACAAAATAAAAAAATCTCGAATACCTTTTGAAATACATGGTGCGTTCACAAAGTTTCAAGACTGATTTTTTCCTGAGTAAGCGAGGACGCGCAGACCAATTTTACGGACGGGGTAAAGTAGTGTAGGGTGTCGCTAACCGACCGCAACAGCGGCAGTTGTGTCTGAGACGCTGGAGTGAGCAGATCACTAGTAGTTTTAGTGTGTGTCAGTGACCCCCGTCGAAACTCCGAGAGTCGAAAATGCAGCGTCATTTGAAGCAGAGTTATTCGCTGCTCATGCAACAGTTTATGAATTTAATCAGGCAGTTTCATCATTCTTTGCTAACCATACCCTAATTTTTACGGATGGATCCAAAACGGCACACGGAGTGGGTGCATCTATCTACATTCCTGCTCTTAACCATTCCAGCTTGTTCAAAATTCCTTCATTTTGTTCAATTTATTATGCGGAGACATTGGCATTACTACGTGCCATTGAGCTCATTCCATCTTTTCCTCAGTGTAAAATGTTCCTCTTAATTTCTGATTGCAAAAGCGCCCTTCAGTGTATATCCTCTCCATATGTTCCTTCCTACTCTGATCCTATTATTCTGCGCATCCGATCACTGATTTTCAGCCTTTGCAGATTGCACTCATTAACCATCGACTTTCTTTGGATTCCTGGTCATGTCGGAATTGCGGGCAACGAAAAGGCGGATTATCTTGCTCGTTCGGCTATTTCTTCTGGGCGGCCAGTCGGACGAATTCCTTCTCATGAATTATTAAATATAGCAAAAAGTATCCAAAAGGCCAATTGGAAATCTTTTTATAAATCATCCTTCTCCAGTCCTAATTCACAATATTTTTCCATTCACCCTAATCCACCTACTCAACCATGGTATCTACATTTTCCGCACCTTCCCCGACTCATCATATCTGCTATCTGTCGTCTTCGATCTGGTCACAGTCGACTTCCTGCTTCATTGTATCGTTTCTCCATAGTGTCTTCTCCTATTTGTCCGCTGTGTATCGATAACACAGTCGTATGTGACTCTGATCATGTATTCTTTGAATGCTCCTCTTTATCATCGGAAAAGGCAGCTCTATACGCGGAGCTTCTCTCACATGATGTTCCAACTCCATATTGTGTGTCCTTTATTCTCTCATTACAGTCAACGTTGATCATACCAATTGTAGCAAAATTCCTATCCTCTGTACTTCATTATATTAATATCTCATCCCTTCAGTATTTCCCATTTTGGCATTCCTAACTTATCGTGTCCAGTGATTTCCAACGAACTCCTCTCTAAACGAAGAACACGCACTGATGTTGCAGTTACAGTCACAAACAGGCACAGCTCGCAGTTAATTTTGCGGGCTCGCTGTCGCATTTGCGGCCCTAACGGTAGATAGGGGAACTCCTTGTCGGACGGCACTGTGGGCGCTGCTGTTGCAGTGTGGCCATAGTGTTCGGTGAAAATTCTGCTCATTTCCTTTTAACAGAATGGTAGGCGCTGTTTCCGCAGTCGTCGCCATAAATATGATTAATGTTTCATAATTAAAAACTATAAACTTTGCTTTATAGTGATGGAGAAAGTCATTGAACTTTCGGATAATTGTTTACGGACGCTAAGCGCTGTGTTCTACATAGGTTTCGTGATTGATGGATCTAACTGCTTTTTAAACATCCCATGTTTCTTCTTCCTTAATTATTTATAGCCAGATTCCTTTGTCCGTTTGTACTGTGGGCTCTGTAATTGCAGATGTGGCCATGGTATGGGACAGCTAACTCTTTTTGCTCTTACCTTCGTCATTTCTTTTCTTTTCAGGATACATACGTTTGGCATTTTTCGACGTTGATTGTTATTGTTTCTCCATCTTTGGTATAGCATTCTTTGTCAGATTCCATTCCTTGTTACTCCTGATTGCTGCTATGTACACATGTTGATGGGTAATCGTCCGTTGCTGACAAGCCCAGGGAAAAACCCAAACAAGAGAAAAAAAAAAAAAAAAAAGTTCTATGCAAAACTGAACAAAACCGCTACAGAGACTTTTGATATGATTCAGGAGGCCTATAATGAAGAAGCCATGTCACGCGCAATGGTTTTCATGTGGCACAAGAGGTTCAAAGATGGCCGCGAGGATGCTGAAGACAATGACGGCTCTGTGAGACTTTTGACGAGCCGAACTTGTGAACATTTGGTGAAAGTGTGTGAACTTTTAAACACTGACCGTCGTCTTAGTGCTGGATTACTCGCCAATGAATTGGAATTCGGTTAGAATACGTTGTTCGAGATAGTGACAGAAGATTTGATGATGAGAAAAGTGTGTGCCAAACGTGTTCCCAAAGTTCTGACGGATGAACTGAAGGCACGTCGCCAGGCTGTTTGCGAAGAAATGCTTGAACGTTTGCAAGTCGATCCGAAATTTTTAGATAAACTGGTTACTGGTGATAAGACCTGGATGTACCAATATGATCCTGAAACGAAGCGGCGAAGTGCGGAGTGGCACACCGCCTCATCTCCAAAGCCAAAGAAAGCTCGCATGTGAAAGTCACGGAGAAAAGCATGCTCATGTTTTTTGTTTTTTTTTTGATACCAAAGGAGTGATCCGCAAAGAGTTTGTTTCTGCCGGACAGACAGGTCAGTTTTACGTTGGACTGCTCCGGCCAGAGGTCAAAGATGATTGGGTTCATTTCCACGACAATGCGCCTTCTCACACGTCTCTCCGCCGCCAGTGTAGTTTTAGCTAAGTTTAATGTGGCAACACTGCCACAGCCACCCTACAACGCTGACCTAGCTCCCAGCGATTTCTTTTTGGTCTCCTGAATCAAGAGAGACCTGAAAAGGAAACAATTCGACACGATTTCAGCGATCCAGGCAGCTTCGACAAAGTCCCTTGACAGACTTCCGCGCGAACAGTTCCAGGGAGCCTATGAACAATGGAAAAGACGCTGGCAGTGGGTATGTTGATGCCCAAGGATATTTCGAAGAATTTTAGTAAGTTGTACACAAAAATGTTTAAAAAATTTTTTGTTCTAAGATCAGTCTTGGAACTTCCTGAACGCACCATGTATGTTGATACAGTTCATTCATAATTTTAATGCGAGCCGACTCTCATTGCAGTTTTAAGTGACTCGTCGGTCAAACTGAATTTAAAAATTACCACCACTCGGCTGAGGTAATAAAAACAAGAAAAAACGATTTTTCTCGACAGTGTAATTTCTATATTTACTTATACTTCAATATTAACGACGTGATTGCCCGGTCGGTATTACTATTATGATGTCGAAACGTGGGCATTGACGTCCCGGACGCTCCACAGATTAGAAGCCTTCGAGTTTTGGTGTTATAGACGCTTATTCAGGATCCCGTGGACCAAAAAGAAGACAAACGCTGAGGTACCACAGACGATGAGAAATAGAAAAGGAGCTGATTGACACTGTCAAAAGAAGAAAAATAGAATACTTCGGTCATGAGATGCGTGGGCCGAAGTACACATTACTGCAGAATATATTGATGGGTAAGGTGGAAGGAAAAAGAAGAGTTGGACGAACAATCTTGGTTCGAGAACCTACAAACATGGACAGGTTGCAGTGTTGAAGAACTATTCCACACATAAAAGGATAAGGGCGACTACAAAGAATTAATCAAGCTTGCCATCAGATAAACCTAAGATACGCTCATGGCACCGGAAGAAGAAGATTGCCCGCTAGTAACTCCACTATCACTTTGTGCTCTAGCTCTGTCGACTGAGAAACGAAATAGCATCCAAAACCATTGCGCATCTGTTGTTATTCGTGGCACTCATAATTACTTTTTCGATGGGCTTAGCGCTAATATGGAAGGCTAAGGCGCAGTTATTGGTACAGTATTAAATATCGTTAGGCACGTAATGGAAGAATAATTCAGAGGCTATATTAGCTTCTCACTCACGATCGCAGTAAGTAAAGTAAGTCCCATACCCTTGATAAGGTATCATGGATTGTGAAATTAAGGTTCACAATGTGTAAAGCCCAACGACACTAATGAGAGTAGGGGGGTCATTTTCTTTCTCTCGGCCGCCTTTACCTTCACAGATTTCAAGGTGTCCAGAATTCTCCGTGGTAATGGCAATAATAATAAGCGATGTACGGTTGTGCGATCAGTAACGCTACCACCGGAATCCAGACGCGGTGGTGTGAAATATACGGCTGGTGAATAAGTAATTCGGTCACAGACACATAGCGCACAAACTCCATCAAATCAAAAAGTAATGTACGAATTCGAAAATGAACGTATAAATTGGCTGTAATTGGTTTGAGATAAAACGCAGAAGTGAAGTGTCCGTGAGTGTAGCAAATTACTTCATGTGTACGGAGAATAGAAGAACACAAACGAAACAAGATTTATGGTTAATAAAATGTTTTCAGAAAATATAAGAGAATTCAAACGTGATACATGACACTGCGAATAAATCCGCTTCTCAACTCCGTCTCCGTCGAAGTTCGCATCGCATATCTAGTGTATAATCGCAATCTTCGGCTGCGTATTCAACTCCAACTTTGCGTAGCACTCCAAATCCACAAAGCAACAGCGCAATGCGCATGCGTGCAGCTAACGTGTTTCGGAGTTGGGATGTATTAAATCACGTATCGTCGGAGATATATCCGGCTGTGTCCGAACGCGGATATATTTCCGAGAATGTAACTGCGTCCGAAGTTACTCATGCCTATCTACAATGGGGGCTAAGACCAAAGTATTAAAATCTATTTTTTAAAAGCAATTTCAAAAATAGAATTTCCCAATGTGTATGTTTGCGTGAAAGAGAGAAAAAGAATGAAAAGCCAAGGGAGATTCTCTGCCAGCAACTACGATCACGTGGTCGGTGTTGGTCTGTAAACGTTTGAAATCCTCGTGAGTGCTAGCTTTCGAAGGAAATCCTACGATACTGGTGATGCAACAACCGCCGTAGAGCGGCGCTGCAGTACCACCTGCGGCCGTCTTGGTTACCTGTTCGAGATGATAACTACCCCGACCGCGAACACTTTTGATTCCCGGTGAAAACTAGCAAGTCACTATCTTCCCGGGACCGTGAGAAGTCCTAGTGACAGCCTGAGACGCGGAACTGTTCGTCTCGACGATCCGCGCACAACCTACTACCACCGTTGCATCGCTAGTGTCCGAAATGTGATCATTTTTAATTTTTTCGCGCGTGTTACATTTCGGTGTACCTTCAGCTAGTCGTGCAAGCGCAGTTTTATCTTCATCCAACAGACCTATATCGCGATTATTCTACACACCTCACAGTATTTGACTTTAAAACTATTCGTGTGTTTAACGGAGTTAGGAAACGTGGCGGCAGTTTATGTGCTGTAATAGTTAATGATTTTCTCACCATTTCAGCGCAAGCAGCGATGCAAACGACTTCTATTCTTATTTCGGCGCGATTATATGGCCCAGGGCCCCAGGGCTTATTTCTTTGTATAATTGAAACAATCTGCTTTTTCGTTGTTACCGTTTGACTACATCGTTAGGACGCCGACAACCCCGCCGGTTATTACGATATCGCATTCGTTTTACTCTTTCGCATCCGGTTCGTGTAGCTAATTTGCAATTCAATCTGCCTCAGCACGATACACCGCCAAACTCGCAAATTACTGAGACACACGGTGGTAGTTCGGTCGCGGCCAACCGTCCGCTCGACGCCGCGACGGCCAATTCCGGGAGAAAATAAATTATTTACGGTAATGGTAGTTTTGATTTACAACAGTTTTATCAAAGTTTCGCGGCGGTCGCGGTATTGGGCGCGAGACTGTTGTTTATAAAGGTAAATCACTTAGACCGTTCGGAGCCTGGGAAAGGAGCTTCTCCCGTTCCGTATGCGCGCCGCTAAATAAATTGAAATTACACCCTGCGTAATACGCGGTTTAATCTAATTATAGGCTATCAGAGAACACACACACATTCTGCCCGCCCGTCCACCTCACTATCTACCGCCATCTCGGGCCTATATTCGGTTCAACATGGCCTACAGATGAGAAGCAGCGTATGTGTTTACACCGCTGTTGACGTTAATCATTCTGGAAATTTTATCACTCGCGTCGTATTCGCGGCAAGAAAAAAAAATAAGCCGCGCCGAACCTAGTCGATCGAGCCTGTTGTCGGTTACGAGAAATGTCTGCGATTCGCCCAAATAGTTTTTTAATTGTTTTTTTTTTTTTTTTGGGCTTGGCCGACTAAGGGCAGCTACCCAGGACAATTGGAGTAGATTAAAGATTAAATTTTAATGCGGTCAGAGATCGATGACAGAAAAGAGACAAGAATAGGAACCACATTGGATGACGGCAAAGCTAAGATATAGGAAGCACTATATGGAGTAGGATAATTCAGCTTTAACAGCTGAACGTACAGGATATTACACTCGGAGGAATGTTCTTTAGGTTGCTGTCGTACTCGTAGCGGCTTTTTAAAATCCTTCGAACTTTTTTTACTTTTGTGGGTACTCAACATTTTTTCTTTTGTGCTTTGGAATCGACGTTGTTGCCTTCTTTTTTAAAAATATGTATATATATATATATATATATATATATATTAATTACAGCTTAATTCTTAGGCCGGCCTCCACTAGAAAAAATGTCCCAATTTTATATGTAACATTTTAATTTTTACTGACTTCCAAAAAGATGGAGGTTACATTATTGTCTTGTTTTGTTTTTTTATTACGTCTGTTCGTGCAGAACTTATATTCATATGGACCGATTTAGAATTACGTTGTAAATTTTGATAATTTTGTACAAAGTATAGAAGAGAAAGAGACAGAAATGTAAGCAAGAGGGGTCCAGGGGGCACAGCCCGTTGTGAGGCCAAAATGGCAGATTTTATATATATATATATATATATATATGTATTTGCAACTTCTGCTCACGACTCCGGCCGTGTGATAATGTCTCCATTGCGATGAGCCAATTTTAAGCGCAGATTAAGTGGTTTAAAAGTTCCGGATAATTTTTACCTTTGTTGTGGTTTTAGTTTACATTTTTAGTGTTTATTTTTATCGGTTTTTATTTCGTTTTCAAAACATTTTACATACGTCCTAATTAATGTCATTAATATAAGATATATAAACAATTTTTTTAATTTCGGTTTCACTTCAGTTAGTTTTTAAAATATTTTGCGGTAAGTTCATTTAGAGTTTTGATGTATTTATCGTTAATTTTTGCTCTGGGCGGACTCAATTGTTTTGATTTAAATCGAAATGACGATTCGGCTGACATTTACTTTAATTTCGTTACCAGCAAGAAGAATATATTCGGCACTGGCGGATTGAATTTACTGTTGCAGTCTTTAAAACGGCATTATTTGTTCTATGTCGCTGGTATATTTCGTACTTCTAGCGCTAGCACCTTCTAGCCGATAATCGACAAAATAATATCTAAAAATAACTTGAATTTTTCACTATTTTAACAATCTAGCATGACGATAATTTATGCATCCACTGTTAAATTTGGTGATAGAGGTGTGTTAGTCGAATCTAGTTGGACAAAAATCTAAAAAGTCGGTTTTTGTTCCTCACCGCGATAATTTATAAAAAAATGTCAGGAATAAAATCCTAATTGAATGGGCACCAAATTTTACGGAATTCGTATAGAAAAAGTTTCGCAAATGGTGCGCAAAATCGGTTTTTCGCATTTTTATATCAGAAAAAAATAATTAATAATAAAACAAAAAACATATCTCGTTATAGCTTTTATATAAATTTTACTTGCCCTCGGCGATTTGAGGATGCGCGAACCGTTTTCGAGCGCTCGGAGCTTTATCGGCGCTCGAAATGAGGACACTTGGCCCACTATGGCCAGCACTAATCATTTGGGCGCTGACGCGGCTGCCCAAAGCGCAAAATTACACTTAATTAAAAATGTGTTTATGAAAAGTCGCTTCTAGAGCAACTCTTTCAGAATAAAATCCTTTTTGAATTTTTGCTCTAGAACACGATTATTAACCAGTCGGGGGCCGGATTTCGGCAACCTCTACTTTAACATTGTTGCCAATCCTGCAAAAACTGATGAATATTAAGAAGCCAAATTTTTATGGTAGTTAGGCCTCTCAAATACCTACAATTTAAATAAAGAAAAAGTTCGATACTACAATTAAAAGGCATGTTAATTTTTCGAAATTCGCATTATTTTGTTTTGTTTTTGTTTTTGCGAGAACTGATAAATCGATTTTAATTAAACAAAAAAGCATTTTTGTTCGCACGTTAAAAAGCTATAACGAGATATGTTTTTTGTTTTATTATTAATTATTTTTTTCCGATTTTGCGCATATTTGCGAAACTTTTTCTATACGAATTTCGTAAAATTTGGTGTCGATTCAATACATTTTTTTCCTGACATTTTTTTTAATATAAATTATCGCGGTGAAAAATGCTTATTAACCGAGTTTTTAAAAATCGACCTAAAATTTGACAATCCGACTGGACTATTTGCTAATGTGACGTATTATCTGCGTGTTATGTGAATTTCTTTTTTTGTAGTCAGTTAATAAAATTAGATTTCGTATTTTAAAATAAAAATTTCACCCGAAAATCGTAGCTTCCGCATACACCCGGCTTGCGGTAGTGATTACCGACAATTCGAAATTTTGATTTATAACGGTAGGCTTCGATTCAAAGACAGCATTCGAGGTTACAGATTGGATAAGACATACGAAGAAAATCTATTATAACTACATTGAATGGAGTGAGTGATCTCCGGTCGTTATAATCGGTGTGTCGTTGTATCTGATACCAAATAATTTATTGCTTTATTGATTTTTTTTAAATTATTTTTTATTACAATTACAAGTTCGATGGTTTTTGAGGGAAGAGGTTAGGTTTTCCTGTACCCTTCTCCACCGGCATCATATAAGTACTAGGAACTATCCAGCCAACACTCTATTTATCTATGGCTGAGTCTCGAAATTGCAACTTTTTAAATTGGGTATAATCTAAACTTCTCATCTTCGATTGTATATTGGTGCATTTAAATTTCTTCCTATTCTGACAGTTCTTGCTGAATCTAATACCCCATCCATTCATGCATTTTATTTAGGCTGTTGATTTTCTTCGCTGATCATCCTCCGGTAGCGTCTTCTACTCTTATTCGTTTTTATCTTTCGATCCCCAAAAACTAGCGCATTTATTTTCGTCTTAGTTAAATCCGGCCATAAGAAATGTCCTGTTATCCTCCGAAAGTTTTTAATTTTTTTCAAATTCCTTCAATTAGTCCCGTGTTACTGAATGAAAATTCTATAGTGCTCTGAATTCTCAGTTTTCTTCTCACGTAACTATTTTCACTGATAGTTCCAAAATGCCTGCTAGTATTATCGGAGCTTCTTTTATAATTTCAAACTTTAACTTGTCGGAATCTCTCTATCTTTCTATTTTTTATTTCGCATTCATATTAATTTTTCTTTTTTTTTTTTTTTTTTTTTTTTTTGTGAAAGCAACATTCTGTACCGTGTTTAACTGCTGTGGCTATTACAGTACGAAGATGCGCAGTTTGTTTTTATAGATATCTGCTTATTCCGCTAGTTCTGATAAATTGTGTTACAGATAAAACTGCATTGGGGGAATTTTCAAGAATGTGTTGGTGACTGTTTTGTTATTAATTGAAGGGGGCCAGTGGGGTGATAGTGCTGGACAATCGCACAGTATGTGAGAAGTTGAGGGAGCAACATCTTGGCCACAGAAAGGACAATTCATAGGAGAGGGGGTTCTTTGCAAAATAAAATTATGCGACACGGCCGTATGGCCTGTGCGCAAGCGGCTAAGTGCACAGAAATCTCTGCGGGAAATGCTTTTTTCCGGCCACCATGGTTCGGTTGAGGGTTTAATTATTCTCGAGAAAGTCTGACACGAGGACCAATGGGTTTTCCATAAGGACGTGAGATTATTAAAGATTATGTTCGAGAGATAAGGTGGTGGTGGGCTGTTACTAGGCGAGGGGCAATATATTTCTGCTCGAGCGGATGTATCGACGCGTTCATTTCCAGGAATCCCTGCATGGCTGGGCGCCCACAGAAAGGATACGGAGCACTGTCTCTTAATAAGTTCGTATAATACCTGCTGGGTTCGAATTGCTACAGGATGTTTGGTGAGGGGATTAGAAATTGTCAATAAAGCTGCGGATGAATCAGATACCAGCAGGGCTTTCTGTGATGTAGGCTCTGTAGAAAGAAAATATTCCAAACAGAAAAATACTGCGTATATTTCAGCATCCAGTACCGAGCAATTGTCATTCAGTCGAATGCTTCGAATCACGTCGCAGACTTCAAAGGAACAGGCGGTTGGGGATGAAGACTACCCTATAATCAGTTATTTCATCGTGGCTAATCGCCTTTCTTCCAATTATGTGCTTATTTCCGACTCAATGAGCGCTTACACTGTATTTTCCCATTCCTAATCATTTTTTTCATGCTTTAAATGAAAAAGGTATATGTGTATGTGTGTGACACTCGAGTAATCTGGAGCTAGTATTTGATCAAGTGACCGCACTTGTTTTACTCTACTAATCGGGAACTGATATTCAGTGACACAACCTCACTGACTTTTACTCAACTAATCAAGCGCCAATTTTAGTCAAATAAAAATGCTCTTTCTACAACAGACTCCCGAGTAAGACTTCACCACCACACCGACATGCTCCGTACCAATTATAAAATCGTTTGCTTTCTGTACACATATACCTTATGAACCGAAAAATAACAACTCTCAAACATCTTTATGCTTTAAATGCTTTCTATTGATACACTATTATAAGCCAACCCTAGAGTACTAAGCTTTGCAGTAACACTACTTTTGTGCTTTTATTCCTGTCCATACAATAAAGCCTGTGATGGTAACGTAGGTAGAAGACCTAGTGTTGCGCGCCGGTATCGAATTAGTATTAGGAACTACCCAGTCATTACTCTATAATTCGCTGAAGCACTAACTTAGGTACGAGCGCTAACCTTTTGCTAATACCACAGCAATAAAAGGAATTCTCCCCAATCTCACAATGAAGCTTCCGGAGTACCAGCTTTTGATATCATCCCAGCATTACAGCGATACAGGGAATTGCCCTACATTTACACCAATGCCTCTAGAGTATTAATTTATGCAATAATATTAATCGCACACTTGTTTCCCAATAATATAGGGTGATTTTTTAAGAGTTAAGTTTTTCAGGTTGGCAGCACTGGTTGGTATTTGCGTCCAAACGTCATGTGTTAAAGTGAAAAGTTTTCAGTATACTCTCTGCCATTCTATCATGGAAAGACTTACAAACGAGCAACGATTGTGATATGATTGAAATTCATTATCAAAAACCAGTGCTCTGTGAAAAATGTGCATCGTTTGTTACGACCATATTATATTACTTGCCTATGTATTGAAACGAATCGTTACTTCATCGGTCCCTTACTTGCCTATGTATTGAAACGAATCGTTACTTCATCGGTCCCTAGTTTGTGGTACCAATAAAAAACGAATCGTGTTTTTACCGTCAAATCTCTGTTCCGTGAAGCTCGTAATTTTACCTGTCCCTAGTTCGCCTAGCGACAGCAAAATTAATCGCTAATGTTTTGGATAGGCCTCTCACCTTTTGATGTAATTTCTGGAGTTTACGGCGTTCGAATAAAATAACGTGCCAAAACAAATAACTAAATTCAACCTAGTATTGGCAAAATAAATGTCTCCGTAATCACATGAAGTTTTATTTTTTATTGGCTAAAACGAAAAAACCGACGTATTTAAGAACGTGCGGTAATGCATGTACGTCGATTAAAACTAGCGAACATCAACTAGGACCTCGAATAATGTTGAAAACGGGAAAAGACCAGCGGACAAAAGGTAAACGCACCATCTGCTAACAACAATTTAACAAGCATTATAGAAGACAAAAGCAAAAGACTAGAACGATTATAAAACAGTGATGATCGATGAGCAATCTTTACCTCCCGGTCTGCGCTACTCATACACATTATAAACTTCCCTCAGCTCGGCTCTGCTGACCACCACCGGACAATCCGCACCCGCCGCGGACACACACTGTACCGCTATCACTAGCCACAACCACAAAAAGACACTGACACGGCCACTAGCCCAACACGCGTCAAAAATCAATCAGACGCGTAAGGTGCCGTTAGCCGCGCAAGCATCTTTAATGACGATGTCACAGCGGTAATTCGACGATGCACCAAAAATCAAAAATATAAAATGACACATGCGACCGTAAAATAATTTCATCGCACACAAATGCCCCGAATCCCCGTATCAGTATGCAAACACATTTTCCACTGTAATAATACAATATTCATGCCAAATTATCAACCTTTGCAAAGCTATCACATTCTTATACACTATACTGCTGCTTAGTACGTATTATAACTTTTATCTAGTACATGATGTTGACAAGGGACATGTATATGTCTACAGCTATTCATCATTAAATATTCATTAAATATAATAGCATATTAGAAGTTAACTCACACTATAATTTCGTCTACAATGAATGTTTTATGCAATTTAGTTAACAAATAGCATTTTCGCTTACTTACACATATTGTACACTACACACGAGCTTTTTTATTCGGTAGGATTACAATAGACACCCTTTATATGAACACGAGACGCCGGACTAAAGTCAAGAAAAAGCTTCTTAAAGACAACAAGTTTGCTCTCAGAAATGCCTGCATCAACAAGAATAAGGATGAGGGAAAGCGAAAGAGAAAAAGAGCGTTTCGAAATATGGAAAAACCGGCCGAAAATTAGCCTGCAGGAAGTGAATTACACTGGAGAACGTGGAAAACCTTACATAGAATGCGGACCCAAGAACAGGAAGGACGAAAAATAACTTGGAAAAATGGGGTATGTCAGAGAGCAATAAATGAGACTGCGGAATCGAACAAAACTCGGATATCATTTATTTACATGCCCCTTACTGTCAATCCAATGAAAAATTTGAGGATATGATGTCAGAAACTATAGCGGACAATGCGATCCAGGTTGCTGCCTACAGGGGCGAAGAAGGAACTATAACGCTGACCGATACGATAAGAAGAAAAAGTTAAACACACGATAATTTTATAATAGATCGTGTTAAAACCTCCTCAACATTCCGATAAGTCGTCCATATCCATTACAAATAATCTTACTTATACCAGAATTAATGGGACGAACATTTTTTAACTTTCATCAGCAGCCGTCAGCTTGTAACATGAGTTTAAAACAAACACTGTATTATAAGAATAAATATAACATTTAAACCAGCAGAACTATTTTAACACAAATTATAGAATTTAGTACCATGAGACCCATATTTGAGACAAATATTAAAAGCAAATAATAATTATTTTAGATAGTAATTTCACCGCATTCAATCAGTAATGAAAACACTTCTACGACACCTCAAATAAAACTTAAACGGCTATTCTAGGATCGCGTATATTTCTAATAAATTGATTAAGTTAAAGAAATATACACAATTAATTTCACAACTTTATTACATAATAATGTATACATTATGCATCATACTATCATTAATACTAAGCTTTACTTCTAAATACAATTTTTATCTAATGCATCTTGGTCTTTTTATGGAATTCATTTTATACATAAATTTTCTCATATGCCATGTCTATATTATCACTATATATTATTCTTTTACACTATTTTAGTTTGCTCTAGCCTGTACATAATGCTTTGTATAATTGTTTGCTCTGCGAGACGCCTTCTAATTTATCGATTATCTGCAATACTCATCATATAATCCAACAAACTCACTAATTGGACTTGCATTCACTCATCCTTAAATCTTCTTTTCATGCTTCACAGAGTAACACGGATGACTCTTTAGATAATCAATTATATCAAAATCCTATACGCTATCTTTAATGTCTTTATAAAAACCAACTGTTTTTAGCTCATAAATAAGCGAATCACTATCGTAATATCAAAAAATGAATATCTTCGCATATCGTACACATTACGTTTAATGATAATTAAACATATATTAAAAATAGTTATCTGGATATAAATTAGCTTAATATATGCAGTCACTGATGGTTTCAAGTTTAAACTCGAAAATAAGGCAGACCATTCCAACTTTATATAAAATAAAGCAGGTATTTCGAACACTACGTACATATTACAATTCAATAATAAGGTCAAGAATATTATACGGAATTCAAATATGGGGAGAGGCTAAAAAACAGAAATGAATAAAATAAGTAAAATACAGAAAAGAGGTGTTTGAAACTTATACTATATCCCCTACTGGAAGCAAAACGATTCTAGATCAATTATGTGTGGAAGGAAAACGATGAAAAGTCTCCGAAAATGTACTATTTCTTTTATAGATTACTAGAATTTAAGGTCAATAATATAAAACTACTATCCAAGAAAAAGATTCGGTTAACAAGGGACCAAAGTAATACATACTATATTGATCCCCGCGGTGTAAATCTACGAATTGATAACACTGATGACTCAGTTTTAATTAATTTAAATAAGTAATATCCCTAATCATATACTAGAGGGAAAAAAAATTGGTATGTGGAAAAAGGAGGTTCAAAAATGGCTGAAGGAATGGTGCAAAGTTTGAAGACAAGTATAGCCCACTATCCTTTATTTTTGTTTATTTACGGACATTAACATTGTTTTTATCGTGTCTATCCTAATATCCCACGGAAGATCACGTTATCGATTTAAAATATTAAGCTATCTGCATTTCCGGTGTACAAATATATATATTACGTGGCGTCTTATGTATTAATATGCGTATGTATACTATTAACTAATGTTTTAAATAATTTTTGTGATTTATAGAATAAGTTCAGTTTTAATTTTTGTATTCTGTTCCTATCTTAAATAAACGCTAATAAGAGTGTTGGACACTCACACAACGGGCATATTTGCCCAGTGAGACCCACAACTTATTAAAAAAAAAAAAAAAAAAAAAAAAAAATGTACCGGAGCTAAAACTGGGTATTGTTCTGTCTTCAAAATTACGCGTCTTAAGAACTAGTTATGGAGTAGAGAAAATGATGTAAGTTGTCTTGGACTTGAGATTTAGCACTTTAGCACAGTTACGTTACATTTGAAATTTTCAATAAGTGCGGCATCGTGAATGTCGCACTTGTTTGTTTTTTGAATACTTGCGATATATTCATTAAAGTTATCAGTGGCGGCTCGTGAGTAACAGAAGTGGAGGTTCACAATTAAATATATTAAATATTACACAAATATTTATTGAAAACAGTTTATCAAAAACTATATATATATATATATATATATACATGTATGTATGTGTCTGTGTGTATGTGCGCATATTAATAATTTTCAGTTAAAAGTCTTGTAAATTAAATCTATTCTTCTATCTTTCTTTAAAGAAAAAAAATCTATAACAGTTTCATGAAAGTTAGGAATATTGTGGAACATTTGTTTTTCAATTGATAACATAGCTAAAGCATTTAACCTGTATTCCCACATAGTGCTACATAAAAATGTTTTAATTCGTTTTAGTGTCGAAAAACTTAGTAAGAATATAATTGGCACTTTTTAACCTTAAGTAAAATTACAATTTTAGGTAGAAACTACGTCACTATTGAAAATATTCGAAAAAAACTAAACTGTGTTCCCAATGATCGACTGTGTATACATATTCAAAACGTTATTAGTATTTTTAAAAGTGATGTGGTTTCTACCAAATATTTTAATTTTAATAATATGAACTGTGATAACTCGTTACATATTTTTATTTAAGTACATTAAAAACAAACAAAAGTTAAAATTTTGCAAAATGTTGGTTGTTATTGTTTTTTAAGTCTATGTAATATTTATATTTTATCATTATTTTGAATTTGCTTAAAAAGAAAAACAATTAAATTTTTATGCTACAATATCCAGCCAACATCTTGAACAGTATCAGTTTTACATAATGCATGTCTCACCAACCAGAGTATAATAAAATGACAAATTATAAGATACAATAGAAATCAGTTATAAAAACATTCAAGGAGGTGAATTATCTGATCGTTATATCCCATATCAAATAAAGCATTATAATTTTTTAATGTTCAAAATTTACTACTAATGAACAGTTCGTTACGAAAATGACACGAAATATTTTATGGCATAAATTACGTTGAATAAGCAATCATTTATTTATAATATAACTACACATATTTCTTAGTCAAAAACACAAACAACATACTTTCTTTTTTGTACATAAAAGTATGATAATAAAAAAACTTAAATCAGCATAAAGCAAGAGTAAGAGAAAAGAAACTACCAAAGCGGAAGTGGTTTGATATTTTCTTACTTTTGAAGAAATTTGTAATTTTTCGATTTTTTATTATAATAAAATAACCATAGTGATCTTTTTTTAATAATTTTTGCAATGGTCTTACCACAGGTTTTCATCAATGTTATATTTATAATAAGCATTTTACATGTTGACACTAACAAAATAAACAGAACAAAAAATAACGGTATATCTGTTCTGTTTATATAAATTTCATTTTTTCATTGAAAAAGATTAAGGGTGATGTTTTTGTTAAATTCATCTGCATAAATCTTTCAACGCTAAAAGCTAATTGGTATGCTGTTATAACCAATTTTTACTGTATTTCAATATTTGAAAATTATAATGTTGACAAATAGAATCACGGTAATTTTAAACACGTAACTGTTTTTAAATGCACAATATTGTACTAACTTGTATATGTATGCTACACAATAACACAATCGATATAATATAGATGCAATTATACAGTTTTCTTATAAAATAAAAGTAAAAATAAGCACATAAATATGCTCTAATCAAACTTTATTTCCTTCAAAATTCAAATATGGTTATAAACAGCAAAACAAAATGTAAACATATAATCGTTTTATGAAAATTTATTGATTAATTCTGTTTATAATCAAATTCACTTCATTAAAGTACTGCTCACCTACAAAATATAATCTTGCAAGAACAACGCCTATCGTTTGGTTCACAATTCGAGTGTGCTCCATCAAGCCTATGTAACACATGCACTAACACAACATCATTTTTATCTTTCTGACACACTACTACATTGTACTTACACGGTTTTCGATCGCACGTGCTACAAGTAGCCTTCACACTAAAAGAATTCCGGACAAAACTTAATTACTTTTTAAAAATGTAAAATCAATTTATTTTTAACATTAATTTTACTAATAGTGATATATAAATAATAAATATAAATAAAAATATTGGATTCTACTTTTTTAAAGTTGAATACAGGGTGTTCACGTGCGAATGTGAACATATGCACGAGCCGCCACTGAAAGTTATATTTTCCTGTTCTGAAACGTGATAATTAGGTAGACCGTTGTTTCCTGACATTATCGACAACTTTGCAATTACAATCGTACGATTTGTACATAACGTGCACGTTGTTCAAACTTATTTAAAATTGGCATTCATTCTGTTTAGTCAGCATTTATACATGTTCAGCTTTGTTTTACAAATAGCTCGCATAAATAAAACTCCATACGTTCGTTAGAAAATGCTGGCGTTCTCTTATTGAATTTTGAACAAACCAAATTGTCAATTATTAATATAACATTAAACGTGCTTTTACTTTTCGTCAATTTAATTTCATCGTTTATCGGTAGAAACTTTCGGCCGAAGCATTCATGCAATTCATCATTTTTTTCCCATTAAATTGCCGGAGAAAGTTTGCACTTAGTAATGATTTCGCAGCAGTATACGATTTATGTCATGCGAAATTACAATTGCGACAATCCATTATGAAATTTATCAAATATCAAACCAAATTATCTTAATAGGTTACACAAAAACAAAAAAATTCACAACTTTAAAAAATATCAAATCAAATACGTAAGAGACCGTTCAGTGAAAACTACTAACTCTGTCAATAGGTAGACTGGTGTAAATGTGTGCCATTGATAATATTACATATCCTCATGGTGTGATCGAAGGAAAATCTTTGCAGCATATTACGGACATTGGAATTCGTGTTATGTTGGATATCGTAAATATTTTCACTATAAAGCGTAAAAAGGAAAACATGTTTTGAAAAAGCCAGTAGGCGGTTATTAAACCGAATGTGTATATATGTTCGAGTAGATACAAAAATCTAAAGATGAAATAAAAAATATTTATTCGCACTTCAGCAGAGAGGTACGAATTGAATTGTTACATACATGACTGTTTTTGTAAAATCCGACACGTATGTATATATAAAAGCGCGACTGCTTGAAAGATTAAATTCCGAGATAAAATTTAACGTGCTTTTTCTGATGATTTCCAAATTAAAGAGACAGAGAGTGAAATTTGTAATTCGTTTAGGGCGCGATAAAAATTCAAAAAATAAGAAAGGGGGAGGAGGATGATCGCAATAAATAAGCTTCGAAAAAGAAATACATGCCCAGAATAATGCTTAAGGTACACAGAAGAAACCCGGTGAGACGTGTGATAAAAGGAATCTCTATAGCGGTGAAAATTTTTTCGTCTAAATTGAGAATTTTGTACGTATTTAAATATCGAGTAAATAGGTGAAGCAGGTTGGTCTGGACAATCTGGACTGTCTGGACGATCTGGACGGTCTGGACGATTTGGACGGTCTGGACGATTTGGACGGTCTGGACGATTTGGACGGTCTGGACGATTTGGACGATCTGGACGATCTGGACGGTCTGGACAGTCTGTTTTTAATTCGTAATCCATTTTTCGACAAGTACAGAAACATCGAAATTTACATAATTGGACACTTTTTTGAGAATCTTTTTAGTAGTCTGATTACTGCATATTTTTGGGTTCGCGAGTAAGTTCAAATTTTTCAGCTTCTCCGCGAAATTCGCCGACGTTTCGTAAAAAAGCGATAAATAAATAAATAAATAAAAAACAATAATACAAACAGCCTCGTTATAAAAGTTAATTCGTAATAAATTTAAATAAATTCAGACTTGGACGGTAATTTAGAAAACAAACGGAGATTATAAATTAAAAATAATTTAAATTTATTGAAAAAAACAATAATAACAGAGTTGAAATTCGCGGCGCAGTCGAATTTCTCCAGTCTGTCCGTTAACAATGAATTCGAACAAAACACGATTACTTTAGCGAGAACTTTCGTCACAGGTATTATTCAAAGTGGGCGCCATGCCATGAACTTTCCTTCATTTCGTTATTATTCGAATCTGCGCGTCTTTTGTTTCGAAGAAGAATCTTATGTCCTCAGCCGCTCCCTTATTCGACGACACGCCGATTCCACTTTTAACGTTCTTTCGACTCTGCTTTCAGGCTGCATTAAAATTATCGTCACGGAATAAACAGGAGCAACTTTCGTAATACTGTTCTTCCCGTAAAGCGTAGTAGGTATTCTCGTATGTAAGCTCTCGAACGGGGCGGCACGATCATTCCGTCTAACAACGAGGCCTCTGTTTCTTGTTCGAGGTATATCGTTTGTCTCCCTGATGCGATACTCCGTTCCGATCATTAATCATTCGATGTATCACTGCTCCGGGATGCACGCGAATATTAAATTCGCAATTTGAAATAATACCATTACCTCTAAAAGTAACAACGAGAGATATTCATCACACTCACAATCCGCTCCTGAACAATGTATGCGAAAAATTCGTTCTCAACTGTGAACCGTCTCCGACGGTAATTAGCCCCGCTAAAATTTCAGCAAATCGCAGACACACTGTTCGAATTCACGCTGGTCATTTGTTTCCCGCCGTTATCTGAAAATGTTTTCCAAGAAGCAATCGAAATTTCATTTTTAACGATAGGAAAATTGCTGATGATCACGCAACTGACCCTTTCCGTCGTGTTGAAAATCGACTAGTTTTCTCATTCGAAGCACGTTACTTAGATAGAGGCATTCTACGTTTTTTTTGTTTTTTTTCACTTTTCCAAAACTTGAGATTAAAAATAGGGGAGAAAAAATTGCCCATACTTAATAAGAAAAATTTTAACCTTTCGCGGCTTTTTTGATTGGCCAATTAGTCTATTATTTTCGGCCTTAAAACTACGTCACAATTTTTTTTTTTGGATACCTTATAAAACATAATAATAACCGATAGAATTATCAACCGACGTCTCTAAACCTTTGGCAAAAAAAAAGTGTGTCTGTGTTCAATTTTCCGCTAAAATCTTTTTTAGCCCAAATTCCATTTTTTTTCTTGGCCCAGGATTCAATTCGCCTGGTTACAATTTTAACAATTTCCCATACTAAATTCGTATATGTTGGTTTTTTTTTGTTTTTTTTTGTGAATGCAACATCCTGTACCGTGTTTAACTGCTATATGGCTATTACAGTACGAAGATGCGCAGTTTGTTTTCATAGATATCTGCTTATTCCGCTAGTTCTGATAAATTGTGTTACAGATAAAATTGCATTGGGGGAATTTTCAAGAATGTGTTGGTGACTGTTTTGTTATTAATTGAAGGGGGCCGGTGGGGTGATAGTGCTGGACAATCGCACAGTATGTGAGGCCACAGAAAAGACAATTAATAGGAGGTGGGGTTCTTTGCAAAATAAAATTATGCGACATGGCCGTGTGGCCTGTGCGCAAGCGGCTAACTGCACAGAAATCTCTGCGGGACATGCTTTTTCCTGGCCACCATGGTTCGGTTGAGGGTATAAAAAAACCTTGAGGAAGTCTGACACGAAAACCTATTGGGGTTTTCCATGAGGACGTGAGATTATTGAAGATTATGTTCGAGAGATAAGGTGGAGGAGGGCTGTTGCTAGGCAAGGGGCAATATATTGCTGCTGGGGCGGATGTATCGACGCGTTCATTTCCAGGAATCCCAGCAAGGATACGGAGCGCTGTCTCGTAATAAGTTCGTATGCTACCTGCTAGGTTCGAATTGTTACAGGATGTTTGGTGAGGGGATTAGAGATTGTCAATAAAGCCGCGGATGAATCAGATACCAGCAGGGCTTTCTGTAATGTAGGCTCTGTAGAAAGAAAATATTCCAAACAGAAAAATACTGCGTATATTTCAGCATCCAGTACCGAGCAATTGTCATTCAGTCGAATGCTTCGAATCACGTCGCAGCCTTCAAAGGAACAGGCGGTTGGGGATGAAGTAGCGCCTTTGGGGTAGCCTTGGCAGCATCTGTGTCAAAAATGAGGTGGTCGGGGTATTTTTGTATTGCTGTTGCTGTCAACTGAACTATATTTGGGTGCAGGGGTTTATTATACTTCGTTAGGGAAAAATTAACATCAATGTTTAAAGGGGGCCATGGCGGAATCACGGTATTAGGAGCTAGGTTAGGGAAAGGGATTCACATTGTGCTACGATAGGAGGGCTAGGATTTCTGGGAGAGGGTCATTAGGGAATTCTGGGGTATTGGGGAGGTAATTTGTGTCAATAGGGCAGGCCCGTTTACTAGAAAAAAGACCGAGAGTCTCACGGTGGTAATAAAAGGTTCGGAAATACTATAGTGGGGGAGTGAAGGCACACAAGCTTACAGACGGGGAAGTTCTATGTGCGCCAAGTATCGTGCGGAGCGCCATGTGTCGTATTGAATCAAGGGATTTAAATAAAGAAGGATTGGCTGACGAATACGCCTGGGACCCGTAGTTTATTCTGGAAATGACTAAGGATTTGTATATGGAGAGAAGAGTTTTCGGAGGTAAAATGATACTTTGTGTTTAATACATACTTAAGAATAGATAGGAATTTATGACATTTAACTTTAAGATTGGATATGTAAGACTGCCAAGTTAGCTTATGATCAAACAGTAGTCCAAGGAAAGTAGAAGTAGGGTGGAAATGAAGTGAAGAATTTTTTTTTAGATTGAGGCGGATGCTGGAAGAGTTTTGACGTCCCCTGTAGAAATCAACACAGATAGACTTAGATGGAGAAAACACAAGATCGTTATTGTTACACTAGGATTGTAGTTTTGAAATAGTTTTTTGTAGGATTTTTTGAGCATTTTCTGGAAAACCGGAAGACAGGGAAATGTTCGTCAAAGTAGAGCCGGGCGTTTACAGGCGGAGCAGTACAATCATTTATATCGTCAATATAAAAAATAAACAAGGTTGCACTAAGAGCAGATCCTTGTGGTGAGCCATTCTCAGTGTGAATGGTGCTCAATGTTGACGAACCAATTTTAACATGGAACGTTCTGTTTGTTAAAAAATTATTCAGATAATTGGCCATGTTTCCAATTATACCAGCTGTTGTCAGCTTGGATAAGAGGCTGTATCGTCACACTCTATCGAACGCTTTTTCTATATCGAAAAAGACGGAGTACACATGTCGGCGTCTGTGAAATGCTGTTAATATTTGCCTTTGTAGGCTCAGCAGATGATTAACTGTAGTACGCTTCTTACGCCCTCCGGCTTGTAACGAGGATAGGAGATTATTCTGTTCAAGGAAGAAAAGGAGACGCGGATTAACCATTTTTTTCAATGTTTTTGCGAGGACACTTATGAGGGATATAGGCGCCTGTAGTTTCGTGGAAAAAGAGGAGCTTTATTTTGCTTCAGAATAGGAATAACAACTGCAAATTTCCATGGCTCAGGGATCGATCCGGAGGACCAGATTTGGTTATAGATATGTAAGAGGAAGTTTTTCGCTGACGGAGGTAAATGTTTCAACATGTAAGGATGGATGGAATCGGGCCCAGGTGCGCTGTTTGCAGTATGGTACTGGAGTTGATAGTCTAGTTCAGAAATGGTGAAATAGCAATTGTAGGGAAGTGAGGAGTCAGAGATGATAGTTATTGGTTGTTGTTCCATGGAATATTTCTTTAAAGAGAAGACAGACGAATATGACGATGAGGATAATTCCATTGAAAAATGATTCTCGCAAAAGCATTTGCGAGCTCTAACGGGTCAGATAACATGGAACCATTCTTATTTATCAAAAAGAAAGGGGTCACACGATTAATAGCGTTCAGTGCTTTAATTTCGGGTCAAATATTGTGACTAGAAATATTTATAGAGATTGAATGTATAAACTGCTGCCAAGATTCCATTTTTTTTTCGCCTAATGGGGCTCCTCGCAGCTGCACGGCGTTTTTTTTTTTAAATTCAATCAAATCAGGATAAAGGCCTGTTGACTTGAACTTCCTAAAGGCATATTTATTTACGTTGGCTTATGGCTGTTCCTATTTCAGGGCACCATCATGAGACCCGTCGGGATCTGTTTATTGGGACAGACTTAGGAATGGATGCTAGAGCAGCATTCGTAATAGCGTCGATAAAGGAGTTGATGTTCTCAAATAAAGATTCGGATGGTTCGCTGGGAACGTTTACTTTAACTGAGAACACATCACAATCCGCCTTGTGGAATAAAAATTGAGGCTTGGGTGGAGGGTTTGGGTAGGGAGGGCTTTGGACGGGCATATGAGTATAGGAAAATGGTCACTAGAGTATAAGTCCTGTAGCACAAAAGTGCTCAGATTAGGGAAGATGGAAGGGGAAACAAGTTGTAGGTCGATTGTTTAGAAAGTATTATGGGACAAATTAAAATGGGTGTAACCTGGGGGAGGGGGGGCAGTATCAGATCGTTATCTAGGACCAGTTTATTGATGACAGAGCCATGTCTGTTTTCCAGTGTTGCTCTCCACAAAGGTGAGTGGGCATTAAAATCACCGAGTAATATTAGTGGCGGGCTGACCTGTGATAGTACTGGTTGGAACATATCTGCAGTGATTACATAGTTCAGATAGCAGTTACACAGAGTTATCGGGGTGGTAGATATCTGAGGAAGACGGACGACCACTGCAATCATTTGTAATGGAGTACTTAAATTCAACTGTGTTGCTGGGACAGAAGAGTGGACCATAATGTTAACCCCTCCGTTTGCTCTAAACCTTTGGTCATTGCTGGAAGTGAAGAGGAAGTAGTTTTGTAGGGCTGGGTTATCTGTGGGCTTCAAAATATTTTGTTATAGTTCAATTACACTGCACTTGTTTTCTTTATGTTCATTGCCTACAACACAGCGTGGTTTTTTTAGTATACTGGTGCGGTAATCATACTTTTCATGGGCTGTTTTTCTTTTTCAATTAAATGCATACTGTACTATTATATGAGTTGATTTGCTGTTTCTTTATATCTATCACAGTGTTGGCATCGAGTTATCCATACATACAGGCAAATCTAAACGTATTATTGGTAGATATTTTTATTAAAAATAAAATTCTCCACATTTTATTTATGCATATCAGGAATATTTGATCAATCCTCAGTGATAAAACAGAAATTGTGATGAATGATCGGTCCCGTACGATATGCATTTTGTAGCGTTTAGTTTCAAACAATTTAGAAATAACGAGCAGTAAGCTAATTTTGGTCTATATTAATATTTGTTTGTAATTTCCCAGGTTCAGGGAGCGTAATTTTATTTGAACTACTTTCTAGAGTTGGGAGAAATATTCAATTCTTATTGCAGAAATCGCCAGTATACCGATTTTGAAAATTCCTATTAATATTCATACCGAAATTAAATCAAAACCAGAAGATTTTGTTTGCATTCATACTTTTTTTTATTTCATTATATATGTATCTATCTTCGGGTTTAAAATGTCGTAAAGATCCATCTTTCCTTATAATGCTTTTATCGTCATCTATTGCACACAATGTAAATACCTGTCTTACATAATTCGCAAATTCGTTAGCACATCGTCAGTTCTCTTATATACATTCGTTATTGTTATCTTCAATAGCAAAATTCCGTTGTTGTGTTCTATATTAATACATTTGGTACAATCCCCGACGTCCTGTCAAGGGAATGGGATTTACTTTACTTTAGCTTTCCATAAAGAATAGTTCGTCTCTTCCATAGCGGAGAGATTTCCTGTGTAGTCTTTTTAATGAATTTTGTTTAAGTCCAATCTCCTAATTTATTGACTTATTTTGTTCAACTTAATCTGTTTTCCCATATGTTCTGTGAAAAGTTTATCCACACTTCTTCCTTTTCCTGTTATTCTCTCTGAAATAGAAAAAATTATGTTGTTTACTATTATACTTTTCTAGAGTTAAAATCCACGCAACTTGCTATATTGAATCATTAAACTTCACGACAGCTATGTATATCAATCTTAGCTTTAGATTTCAGCGATAATTTTAAATCAATGTCTTCATCTAACTGCTTCCAGAACATGATCAGTTTTAAAGTGAGTATTACTTTAAGATTATCGATTTACTTACAGACACGATCACTAGAGAATGATTAGACGCAAAACCATCATTGTCGGCAATGTTTATCTTCACTAATTTCTTTAACAACGAAGAAGTCTATCAAATCGGGTAACTTTTTCTGATCAGCAGACCAATAAATTATTTTGCCCGTTGAGCAGCATAACTTATTTATTGCCTGTAACAACTATTTTCCTCTACCTGTGATATGTTGAGTCCAACTAATATAAGTGTGTTTCAAATTAAAATCACCTCGTAGGATAAATCGAGAATCGGAGCCTGTTAAAACATCGTGAGGAACTAAAAGTTCCTGGATTCGGGTCGCCACTTGTTAGAGGGTTCTCTCAATGTTACTAAGATAAGAAGCCACCTCTATTATGATTTCGGTAAACTATCGACTGATCTTCAATACGAAAATTTGGTTCGGGCGCCACTTCCCGTCTCATGATACGAATGATATATATATACTTTTTTAAATTTCTGTTTTGACGCGAAACGTCTTGAAAATCGCTCGCGAAACGAAATCGTGCAACGCAACGACTATTATTTATCACCGCATATATATATATATATATATATATATTTATATACATTTATCTATCTATCTATATATATATATATATATAAATACTTAAACCGATATGGGCGTTTCACGTTAAATCAACGGCCCTATCTATGCCCTAACACAGCCGCATCCAAATTTTTTAATTTATATAACTCACTCAAAGAGTGTTCTTAACACGGCTTTTAATATAATAAAAAAATTGTATTTAACGTTAGACACAATATGTGTTTATGGGCAGATAATTTACGATTTATAAATATACAAATATCAAAGCAAGGAACGAATGGTTCTTTATTCTTCTCTGACTACCGACTAGCATTTTAATATTCAATTTCTAACGCAGCAGATAACACTCGTCAATTAACGATCACCACTCGTCCGCGGACGAACAAAACTAATCGACGACACAATTAGCGACGGTGCACACACGCATGATAACGAATCGAGCACCGTTAAAACTAAACAATTAATCGATCATTAATTAACTATTCTCCTCTGCTAGCTGTGCTACTCACACTCTTATCCATCTGTGCCGATAATTTGAATCGCGGAGCCACTGATATATCGTATCAATATTCAGTCTATACATTCATTTTTTATTTTCATCAACATTCACTGGCTCATAATTCTTGCGAGCTTTTCGACTGCCATTTCTAGAATGACTTCTAACCACATCATTAAATTTTTCTGTTATTTCTCACATAATGCACATATTTTCATTATTCTTCTGGTTTTTCAGTGCATTCTACTGTTAGGTTAATCTATAAAATCATCACAAAAGTTAGAAAAGAGAAAAAAATTTTATACCTTTCTTACGTAAACGTAAATGCAGAATACACGCCGGGCCAGCAAGAAGTCAGAGGCTGGTTAAAAGTGTTCTAAAACTGGTTCGTGTTCAGTAAAAATCGGACTTTATTAATTCTGGTACTCGCAAATTTATGAACATTTTTCTTGTCTTTCGTCACTTTAATTTTTTGTTTTGAATATTTTTTAAGGAAAATTTTTGCGAATTGCTTATAAAAATTATACTTAAAAATGTTTATACTTGCGCGCGTTTTCCAATAAACTAATGTCTAGAGATAAGACAAAATCAGATTATCCGAACTGTAGTCTTCCTGGAGCTTTCTCTGGAATTTCCGAAAATGGCTGTGACACTGCCGTTGATTAGTGAAATTCTTTGTAATTCCACCGTGCGCTAAACTTCTGCAGTTAGCCCGTGCTGATCAGAAAACTTTCTCAGCTGTTTACTTTTCGCTTTTTATTAGCAGTAAATTTTTAAAGTTATTTCGAGGCACACTGGTACTTTTTCTTTTCTAAAAGTCGAAGTCCTCGCTCTGATAATTATATTCAAACATATTACTTTTCCCTCCTTTTTTTGTTTCAATTTTAAAAGAGCAACCCTAATTTAATGTGTTCGTTTTCTACGCTAGCCGGATGTGCTTTATTTTTCAAGTACTGTTTCCGGTCGTATATATCTATTCTACCGGCTCCCTCTCTGATTAACGTTATTTATCGGTTAACTCATCATTTTCCGTTCAGTAATCCTCGATATTATGCCAAAGTGTCAGACTCACTTTATTTATTTCCTTTTTACCTTTATTTTACACTCTTGTATTAACGTTGATGTCGGAACACATTTTCGCAATCTTCGTAGTCTATTGGCTGATGTGGGAAACTGTGTTTTAATGAAGATCTTAGATCATTTAATGTCCGAGACTATCATTCTTCATATTAGTGCACGATAGGATTTTCGCAGAAAGTAGGAGAAATGACAAAGGGTTCATATGATAGCCGCTATTTCTAAGCAAGTCCATGTAAGCTGTAGGACAGTGCATAAACAAGCTAGTTTTAAAACAAATTTTAGAGCTTTACCATGTCATCAAAACGCTTCGATTGTTACGTTTTTAACGACAGATCTCTCTGTATGACTGCTGAGATTTCAATAACCTAGGCGCGTATTTAACAAAATGCAAAAAGAAAAAGGTTATTATGCAAACTTATTTTTTGCACATTTTTGAATAATCATGCCACGCTGCTGAACTTATCACATCTGCTACCGCCATGATGTAAATTTTGATTTATCGAGATTCTATAAAGTTTGGTCGATTGTTTATTTTTTTTTAATATTTTATTCACCAATAGAAATAACAATAATAATAATATTATGTATATGATTCAAGCAGAGGACCAATTAAATCGATTTCATTCAAGATAGTAATATATAAATAATGGGTATTTCATCATAATTTTAAATTTAATCAACGAATTTTTCTTCTCCCCTTCTCTCTATGTTTTTTTCGCTTTATATATTATACATTCATATATATATATATATATATATACAAGTATATGTATTGATTTCATCTTTTTACAGAAAATTCGCATTTAGCCCTAGTAATTATTCTGGTGATTTATAACGAAAAGAGAGAGTCATTAGACAGATTAAACAACTCTGAACGATGATAGGCGGTGAGAGAGTTTCGATACAGGCGAGATGGTCGTAATGGCGGGGGAAGGATTTAACAAAAGAATATTCTTTGGGCAGATGATGAATTGGCGGACGTGGATATAAAACAAACTCGGATAAACAGTCACCGCTCCATTACTTTTATCGGTATTAAAATTGCGTTGTTCAGGAAAATCCTTCGCCGGTCGCACAAGGGGATAATAGGATTCCTCTTGGTCGCTTTTGTCGAATTATTCCGGTTCTCGTTTCAAATTTCGACATCGTTTTCTAGATTGCTTCTTTTTGTGCTGGTTCTTAACAATCGAAATTTCTTTTACACCGCTCAATCGAATAATTATTATTTCTACGCTCTGTTCATTTTTAAGAGTGGAATTACGAAAATTGTTTCGAAGATTTTTCGGAACATTAAACGTTAATTCCGGCAGCGCTTTTTAACCGAAGGCCACCACCATCGCTTTAGTTAAAATTAATATTTTCAGTAAATATTAATTTCAGATGTACTTAGAATGCGCAGTAGCGTGTAAAGTTATTTAAGAAAAAACAAAAAAGCAAACAACAAAAAAGTAGAAACTGAACTCTTACGAATCAGACTATACAATACGGAGATTTAAAGTAAAACATTAAAACGTTAACAAAGAACGCCAAGTTTGTATTGAAATTCGACAGAAGAGTTAAAAATAAAAATTTACTGAACTACAAACTATACACAAAATTCTTTGCATTAAATGTGCCTAATCATTGTGCATACATGAAAAACTAGTCGACCGTTTATCGGATGTTTTTGAATTTAAAATCGTTTTTTGAAATATGAAATTACCGTTTTATGTAAAAATTTGCTTTCGGTTATTTCGAAATAGCAGCAACAAACATGTGAGGACGAATACTGTGCCACGCACTTACTCATATAGACTGTCCCTCTGATGTCGTCGACATCCTGCTGAACCAAAACTGTGATATACCTAACGTATAACTGGCCAGGAGTTCTCATGTTATACCGCATAACATGTAAAATACAGACACTGCTTTATACGAGCTACTCGTTTAGATCTATAATCGAAGTCCTGGCTTTTTCCAAGCATATCAGACTCCGTTCACGTAAACTCTACACAATTATCTTTACAGCTTTGACAATTATTTGTATTAGAGCGATTCATAAAAAAACCTAGTATAAATCACGTCAGCAAAAGTGGAAAATTATGCCAGCGCCATCTGATTAGAATTAAGTAGAAACATTGCAATCTATCGATTTCTTTTAACCATTAAGTAATGAGGGACCATTTGACAAAATTTCTGACTTCCCATGGACCACCAACTGTTTTTGAAGATAATATACAGTAAATATAAACAAATAAAGGGTTGTTTCATTTATCTATAAAGAAGACACGAATAAAGTTGTTCAAAGCTAAATTAATTTCTTTTTACGAAAATTTTACATGACAGAGCGGTAAGTATATTATTTGAATACGATTTTTGTAACTGCATACTCTTTGCTAACTTCTGAATCCTTGGTTCAGTGCTAATCAAATCCAAATGCATATCGACACTGGCATCCAATCGATTTCGGTGCTTGTTTTTAGTTATCAGAAACGCCGAGAACCTCTGCTCGCATAAATATGTCGATGAAAACAAAGCTAGGTAACGTATAGCAGTTTCTTGAATGTTTCGGAAAGAAATTGCCTTTTGGCTGCAAACATTTTATAAGATTAATTCCAGTTATGAATATATATGTTTCAAGTTACTATCGTGTTTTTGCATTTCGATCACTCTTTCTTGAATTTCACCAGGAACCTCAGAAACGTTGACAATGAAAGGATTGTAGATCACTTTCCGAATACCGTTGTGTCCTTAGAGTTAGGAAAATAGCGATTGAATTCACTTTTTTAAGTTTTTCAAATGGAGTATTATGTTCATTTCTCTTTTAATCTCAGCACACTGTCCGTCAGTAATTTAATTCAGCGTACCAAACGCAGAAAAGTTTTCTCTTTCGGCCTTGTTGATCCATAGCTCGATTTTAATCTTCGTACGCAAATATATTACTCGTTCCTTGCAACTTCGGATTTCTTGAGCCTTGCAGTTGAACGTTCAATTTATTTAGTTGCGCGAAAAAATCCCAACAAATAAGCAAAACGTATTTGAAATTTGGACTCACACTATTGACCCAGCAATTCCTTGTTCTCCTTGTTAGTTAAAGAATATTTGTACCTCCTCTCTCAGTTCGCACAACCTAGACAACGTGTGTTTCCTTTGGAAAGTCAACGCACTCCCATGTGGAAAAGCAGAGTTTCGTATTCAGAGTTCTTATCGGAGCACAATTGTTTGAAGAGACGGGTATTAAGTCCACTATTTTTAATGAAGTTGACTATCTGTATAGCTGTTTTCATCGCAATAGCAAAGCATTCTGGGAACGTTTTGGCAGCCGATGCTTGCCGATGAATAATGCAGTGTGTCATAATTGCAGATGGATTTTTTGTTTTTATCAACGCTGCAGAACCAGAGTGCGAATCAAGCATGGCAAGATCACCATTCGTGGACAAAGCCCTGCAAGTTCTTGCCACACATAAGTGTCCAATTTTTTTCTAAATATTGACTTATTACACCCGTAACATCCGCACCTTGCGACATCGTTTCCGATTCTCTTGAGAATATAGTAACTCCTCTCTAAACGTTTTATTGTCATTCAAAAATCAAATAAATACAAGTAGTAATAGAAAACGTTCTGAAACGTACGTCGGACATTCATCACATTGTCGCGCAAAATAAGGACTCCATTTTATCTTGTCAATAACTTGTTCTTTAATATCATTTTTGACATTTTTTGAGCGACTTCACTGTGTCGTTTGAAAGTGGTATTTCACGAATTTCTTTTCTCGTCCTAAATGCTCTGCTGCAGCTTTAAGCATGCGAGGCTTTATTAGAGATTCACCGATTGTGTGTGCTCTTTTGGACTTGGCAATCAATTTTGAAATTTCAAACGATGCAGCTAATGTTGTTTCAGATGTTGCATAACTTATTGCACTGGGTTCAGGTTTCATTTTTTTTTATAGATATATTAGTTTGCCTTCGAAGAATTCTCGCGGATAGTCACAATAATTCGGTGATGTACGGTCTTTAAATGACGTTCCAACTTTGCCGACTTTATACTATCATTGGCAAGAACAGTTGTCGCCCCGGTGACAGCTCCGTCAGCTACTTGAGACCAACTCTCGTTTTTTAGGATGGCTTCGCGGAGCCCTTCGAGTGCTTCCAAGGACCACCGGTTAAGAACCACTGCTCTACACAGTGCAACTATGCATGTGCCAGCTATTAGACACTTTTACTTTTTTTCCGTCATGCCGAGCGGCCATTTGTTTTTATTTTTCTGACTACTAATTTTATTTCGCTCTCTTTCTTATCTGCACCATTACTTACTGCAGTCATTTCCCTTCTGCGTAAACAATTACTTTAGTTTAGTTATATTTGCATATGCAACTGAAACGTCCAGCAATGCTATCAGCGTGCACCGAGTATCGACAAAGCTAGTCTATATTATTTACAGGTCTCTCACGTGCATTTCGGTCGCATCCCCGGCACTGAATTCTAGAATTACGGTGATCCAATTCGGCGTCTCTATCTGGATAAGTAGCGAACTTACTCATCATCACTCGCTACGGTAGCCTAATTGCTTTTGTCTTCCCGTTTAATAATCGTTGCCTAATTGTTGCTAACGGAGCTGATACCTATTGCGCGTTAACGTTTTTGACCGCTAGTCATTTTCCGTGTTTGGATATTATCGATGTTGTATGCTTTATTGTTGACTTGCTTATATACGTGGTCTACCGAATGTTTGTTGTTCTTTGAATTGTAAAGTTGAGTAGTTAATCTCAGTAAGAGGTACGGTGAGGCCTATCCTCACTGGCGTCCGGAACGGAAGGAAATTAGCGATTCGTTTATTTTCTTTTCGTGACGCGATCCAGGGACCGGTAAAAAATACGATTCGTTTCATTGGCCCCGGTAAAGTAGAAATTTATTTTAGTTGCATTGCGAACTAGGGACCGATGATGAAAGAACGATTAATCGGAGATTAAAACGTAGGAAATGGTGCTCCGACGCTCTTCCAATAACATAACATAAGTAATTTTGGTTCATACGTAATACATTTATCTAAACGTATATCATATCCTGCTAATATACTATTAGCGGCAGTTTTCATATTCAACTGTATCGGTTACCATGTTATTCTTGCTGTATTATATATATATATATATTATATCACATTGTAACTGAATATATATATTATATCACATTGTAGCTGATAACATTCTTATATCTGCCCAAAATTAAAGTTTTTCATCATGGATCGTACATTAACTATATCGGGGTTGCCACAATGGCCTTACTGCTTTGTATAATCAAACATCAATGACTTAGTCCCTCACTGGAGGGATGTGTTAGTCCTTAGGTTATTGTAATATATTCCAATGTTAGTGAAAAAAAAAAAAGGAAATGAATGTAGGGAGTGGAAATGTAAGAATACGAGGAAAGAGAAGAAATTAAATAATGAATAACGAAGAAAATATCAAAAAGAAAGAAAAAAAACGAGCGGGAAATAGTAAATTTAATGAAGAAGAGTACAAACCATTCGGTATATATCAGAAAATTAAAAGAATAACTCTGTTCAAATAGTAAAAAAGATTTTGTCGAAATTAATAATAAAAGTAGAAAGAAACTGATTAGGTAGATATAGGAAAAATGGGAAGAATTTCGGAAAAACCGTTGAGATTTAAAAGTGGGCCGAGCAAAATAAATATTGAAAGAAACGAAAAAGTCTACGACGATGAATTGATCTTGAAGAATAACGAAGAATGAAGTAAGAAAATTTCTGAAATGAAAAATGGTTAAAAAAAATCTAAAGTATCTCCACTACATGCAGATACATCGGTACATGGATATGTCTTATTTTTCCTCATCTAAAAAATGTCCAATGTATAACTCCAGGAGGTCTTCACTCTCCTGGTTATGAACCAATACTCCTTGATACTATGGTAGAAGCGGTTATTTTGATCACCCATATGATTAATATTACACGGTTCAGTTGACAAAAGTCATATGTTTTAATTAAATAGCGTTACAGTTTTTGCTCTTAAAAAAGGCGTGACGAACAATTTGGCTGACCCCCACCGGTAAGACATATCCATGTCGAAAAAATCAAGGTTATGGTGCACAATGGAAAATAGAAGAGCTGCAAAAGTAATTTTAAAAAAAGTTGTAAGAAAAACGGAACCATCATCGGTGAGAATAAATGTTTGGTTCGGAAAACAGTCAGTAGGAGAAATGCTACACAGGCGCAAATGCAACTGAGGAGCGATGTTAAAGCAAAGGAAAAGAATTATTTTCGTCTTTTGAAGATTTAAACAATTTCATCCTTGTTTAACTTATCCATAGATGAAATAATAAATGAGTGCGTGGCGGGATGTACAGAAAAGTAAATTACGGATGAAGGAGGATGCTATAGATCGTACAGAATTTGCTGAAGTTTAGCGAAAAGTGAAGAAAATTTGAAGGAGCGCCAGTGTGTTAAAGTTGAAAGAAAGGTTTCAAATGCGGAGAAGACCAAGCTGTGCTGATAACAGTAATAGAGATAGAGAAGTGTGTAAAAAATAACAAATATAAATAGAGTTGCATTGAAATAAGAATCCATGCTTAGGTGCAAACTAATAAAGAGGAGTGCAGGTGCGAAAAAGAAATAGGAATAAGCACATGTAGGAACGCCTTTAGGGGGAAGAAAAATTTCTAAAGGAGCATAGTAAGATGTGTTGTACGACTCAGAAATGCAAACAACTGGGCTGGAAGAACGTAATGAATGCTTTTGAGATGTAGGCGTTTGCTGCGGAAAATGGTAATAGTAAAATGGGCAAAGAAAGTTCAATACAAAAAAAAAATTAAAGGACAAAATTGATGAAGAACCGGCATTTCTAGGGGAGATGGCGATGAGAAAAATAAACCATACATTAAGAGGTAATATAGTTTAATATAGATCGCGTGTAACGGGAGAAAGAAGTTTAAGGATGTTCGACGTTTTGAAAAGAGGAAGACGTGTGTCTAAGTGAAGGCTGCTGGGGGCTCGGAAAAACACAGGGCCTAGAAAACGTTGATAGGGATAGCGAAAGATTGCTCGATGGACCTGCCTGAGGACAGAAAAAGATTGAGATGATGATAATGAAATGATAAAAAGTGTGTTTTTTTCTTTTCTGTTTGGCCTGGGGCTTGCAGAAAAACAGCGCAGCGTCAGCAGAACTTACCTAGTGTATGATAACAGTAAAGAGTTCATGGTAAAAGTGTTACACCGTTAAATTCTCTCATTTGTAGTAGGATGGTGCGCGGTTGCCTATCCCGTTCAGCGATGAATATTTCACAAGAAATGTTTACGTAAAATGCATTAAAACGAGCAAAACGGTATAGCGACACGTGTAAAAAATGGTCTAAATACGGTACATGTAGAACGCAACTGGTGAAGTAGAGTACCATGTAAACAGTTAGAAGATATTTCGTACGGCCGTGAGCGATTTTTTACGCCGCCGCGACAAAGACTGCCTTTGGCTTCTCTTTTTTTTTTTATTTTTTTATTTTATTTTTTTTTGGCTTCTCTTTTAAGTAGACTTTATGCAAATGACTCTATTGTATACTAGTGCGCAGACACGAGACGAGAAACTGCCAGCTATCTTTACTTTTATCGTTTTCTGTTTCTTTAATAACTTTCAGTAAACGATGTAGCACGATCGGTATGCGATTGCAGAAAATGCTAATATTCGACATCGTCACGACTATTATTATATTTTTTCCTTTTTGCCCTTTTTAGTTAACGAAGGCAGAAGCCGGTGACCATTCGGCATGCTTATTTAAGCGTAACGCCCGAAAGTGCAGACTAATTGAAATATTTTTTCCAACGTACAGCGAAACATTTTCTGAATTTATTCTCTGCTCCAATCAGACTGTTCGCTTTAAAATGATTAATGGTCTCAAAATATTTTCTGGATCATTAAGGATAGAGCAGACCTCAATGTGAATCTTTCTACGTGAGATCTGAAATGGCGTTGCACGTCGCGTAAACAACTTATAAACTGTGTCCAATACCGGAAAGTGTTTTATTCCAGTATATATAATCTAAATACGGATTACTCGTTTTAGGTTACTCTTAAACAATTTTAATTAAAACCGAATAAAAAAGTCCATTATTGACTTTCTTGAAAATATTGAATTATTGTAAAAGTTTGATAAACTTTTTTTATATGATTAATCAATTTTTGTGTTTATTCACGTTTTTGTGCGGTCGTGTTTTTTTTTCAAACTTCTGGACAGTACACATATTATTATTATTATTATTATTTTTCAATACGTATCATTCCAGACATCAGCTTCAGTATAACGGATGCCTATTATTCAATGCGCTACCTGTACATATGCATAACATATGCATAACCTAAATTACAGAAGAAGGCGTAAGAAGTTAAAGACATACTTCTTGACTAAGTCTTAGAAACTAAATTCCGTATCAATGAAAGGACCTGGAAGAATAGTTAGGAATAGAGATGTGCACTAAGCTGGGATAAGGAGGATTAGGAGGAAACAAGGGTTGGGAAGCATGGGCTAAAACCCGGACATCATTTCTTACTAAAATAGCTGAACCGACGTAGCCATCGCTGCGGCTGGAACAGATCAGAGAGAATCCATTAAAACTGATGTCAGAAGCGCTTGTTAACCACGTTTCGGAAAGAAACGCGATGTTAATGTCATATTCATCCAGCAGCCGTTCGAAGGTGTTCCTGTTGGCCTTAATGCTATTATATATAGTTATATTCGTGTGGTTTCCGGGATAGTATTTACAACTGGTTCGAATAAACGCTATTCATAAAAAAAGCTTAAAACACTCATAGTAAAAAAGGATTTATGTCAAAGAAGGGGTAATCTTAATTGGTGGAAGGAAATGGAAGAATTACCGGCTAAACTAAGGTATTATTTATTTATTTTATATGATTATAAGCTGAATCCTCCCGACCTTAAGACTAGGAATATAGTGAAGACAAAACTAGAGCTTCGTCAAAAATTACATATATTAAGCCTAAAGGTATAAATAATTATATTGATAAAACAAAGGACGCTGTACTGATTGACTTGTTAGGGAAAATTCCGACGGATATTATAAAAATAAAGAATAAAAAAAATTGCCTTTTAGAAATTAAAAATTGGCTGTTGAGCAACTACAATGACTGTAACTGAAAGAGGTGGAAGGAGTATGTGATAAGTGATTTTTTCTTTTTTTTTTTTTATCTTTTCACAGTTAATTATATATATATATATATATTTTTTTTTTTTTGTTTATTTTACATTTTTCTTGCATTGGGTTTCTATACGAATTGCTATTATGTTTTTGCCTTGTTTTGTTTAGATTTTGAATTATGCGTTATGCTGTTATTTTTAGTGGAAATTTATATTACGTTGGGTTTTTACTTTGTTTTGTGACACATTTGTTAGTTAAGCGGTTAATTGTATGTGATCGATTGTAACTTTATTACAAATAAATGTTGTAACTGTGATGAGAACCTACAGACGGGGGGCGGTTGCCTTGTGGGGGTTCTCCATATGTTATTTAAAACAAAAAAAAATCGTATTTAAATAATAGAAAATACATTACGAAACTTAATATAGTACATAGTGAAAGTATAACGCAGATATATGAGGTGCCTCAGGGTAGTATTTTAGTTCCCGTTCTGTTTCTTATTTATATAAATGAATTGTAGAATTTAGGTTATATCGGGAAAAATGTTCACATACGCAGATGATACGGCAATTGTTATGAGTTCTCGTTATAGTCATATCTTGATGCAACTAGCAGACAGGAATATTGATACTTTGGTAAATTGATTTAAGGCAAATAGGCTTATAGTAAATTTAAAGAAAACTAAATTTATATTATATAATCATAAACCTCAATACACGTGGGATTGCGAAAAAATTTGTTTAAATGAAAATTCAGAAATAGAAAGAGTGTTTGGAATCAAATATCTGGGTTTAAATTTTGATTGTAGATTAATGTGGAATAAGCATCCGATTATTTAGCCTCTAAACTCAGAAAGTGTTAAACTATATATTTTACTACCTGAATGAATTTTTCAATGAATATTACCTGTATCAGCTATATCATTCACTTTACCAAAACCTGTCTTTTGATACATTAGCGTAATACCGCTCTAAATACAACTTTTCGTAGATTGATTTTTTAAATAATAGAATAGTTAAGTTAATCACTAGAAACAAGAGAACTAGAGAACTGATTATAAATTATTTAATGTAAGTGCATTATATGTAAAACTGAATTGCTGTTGTTTATGCTGAACAGAAAGAATTTAATTTTCGAATTAAGGATGGTATTACTAGAAGTTGTGAAAGTGAATTAGCTGCTGTACCTAAACTGATGAAATTTCACTCAAGAATCTAATGGCGCCTCTCATATACAACCATTTACCGCAATTTTTAAAAGACGATTTAAGGAATTTCAAAAAAAAAAAAACGTAAATGTTTATTGAATTATTTCCATTCCAATATTCATTTTGAGGAACGCTGTGAATAATTGATTCAGTACTATGGATGAAGATGTGATGTATATACAGATAGAGTATTATAGTTGGAATCAAATATATACTGTTTTCTTTTATTTTATTTCTATAAGTTTAGATACTAAATAAATTTATACTACACATTCGGCTTAAGTTTATATCAACCTACGTATACTCTGTACGGTTTACTTTTATTGCTTTATTTCGCACGTTTCATTTGTAATTTTAAGGGTTTTTGTATTTTTCGAAGAAATTTTTATTGTTTTAATACCTATCGCTCGCGCAAATATACGCATAGATGGATTATGTTTTTGTAATAATAATAATAAACGTTGATTTGATTTGATTATTATTACTATTATTATTCGTACGTGTTGTGTTTTTTTTTATCGTTCATTTCTTAAATTTTTTATATTTCATTCATTAACACCAAATTAACTTAAAATTGCTTTTTAAAATTAAATCAAATTTATTAGTATTACTATTGTAAAAAGTGCGCGAATGCGCGCTATATGTATAGCGCAAGTAGTAGAAGCAAAATTCGAAATAAACAAAATTCTAGATTGAAAATGCAAATACAAGAAATACAAAAAAAAAAAAGAATAAAAAAAAATTTACATATCAATTTTAATTAATATTTAAAGAAATATAAAAAGTTGAAATTACTATTATTAACCAATTTTATTTCATTATTTTTAATGAGTGCGGATATACTAGCTGAGTATTTTAAAATGCACATTTACGGGTAAATACTAAATAGGTTTGGATTGAATTTTATGAATGCGCGGTGTATGAATGGGTGTACGTATGTGGTAGGTATATCGAGGGTTGCAAATTTCAGTATATGTATACGTATGTATGTATAATTTTTAATGTTAATGTTCATAAATTTTGGATGCTTTTTAGAATACTTTATGCGTAAATTAGTGAATATGAGAAGTAATTTGTGAACAATGACTCTAGAGTATAATTAAATTTGTTCGGTATTTATTTTTGATTTATATTTTTCTAGTATACTGGAATGGTAATTGTTATTTTAAATATATATATTATATAAATAATAATCCCCATTGTTTTTGCAACCATGCACATTTGTGATGTAATTTTTCTGCAGGTTGATTGATTAAACTGTCTTGATTTGATTATTATTATTTGCAGCTTAAAATTATTTACATTTATATGTATATATCCATTGCATATTTTGAAATACACTTGATTTGATTTGATTTGATTATTATTATTAAATGTTTATATATTCAGCAAAAAACAAATCCAAGTAATCATCGTCAACTATGAGTTCGAAAATAATCTCCAAAATGTAATACATAAAGAAGTAAGAAAAGCGAAATCGGAAAATGATTCGAAAATTGTAAACACAGTCAAAAAAATTACTGGGCTATTGTCAAAAAAAAAAAACAATTAGCAATAGGCATCCCATTCTAAAACAAATTAAGATATAAGGTGAGACAGTAAATGCAGATGGTAATGAGAAATTGATTTCTAATTACTTTAATGATTTTTTTAAGGATAGTGCGTACGATATTCTAAATAGTGCGAATAATACGAATAATGATTAGGAGGAACTTTGGAAGTCCTGTTATATTCTAACTACTCTTCTTTCGCTTTTCATAACTTTACTAATGATGAGAGAAGTATACAATTCAATACTTGTTTTAAAAAACCTTGTTTGGGGCTGACGGCGTGTCCATATGAGTTATTCGTGAAATTTTAAACTTTTTTATACATCGGTTGATTTATTTGTTCAATGAATCAGCTAATTTGGGTGAATTTTCAAAAGTTCTGAAATAAAGACTAATTATACGAAAATGGTGACAAAACCCTAATCGCTAATTACAGACCTATTTGCATTCTGGCATGCATTGGTAAAGTATTTAAAAAATGTTTTAAAGCTAGAATGTAAAGTTTTTGAAATAGTAAGAACTTTTTGAGTAATAAAAAATTCGGATTTTTGGCCGGTAATCATATTTCATGCATTTCTGAGTACTTGGAGAAGGGTAGATCTTTCGACATTAGAAAAACCTTTGAAGCTGTTTACCACAAAATTTTATTACGTAAATTATACATTGCAGGATTCAGAAGTAGAACGTATAGTTGGTTGAAAACTTACTTCCTCAACGAGAAATACGTCACAAAAATGAATAATACTTTCAGTAAAGAAATTCGGCTGTTCCTTTAAGAGAATATTTTGGATTAAGGTGTGGGGGAAGTTAATTACTTATCCAGACAATACGATTTTATTAGTAAACTCTAGGTACCCAGCTACTTTCGTAAAATTAACTCAAAGTGGAATTGTTCAAATTTTGAAATGTATGGTTAAAATAAATTAGTACTAAATGCGAATTTAAAAAATATGTCTATGCGGATGATATAGCACTCGTAATTGAGCACCGTGCCATTCATGTGGCCGAAAAGCTGTTGCAAGAGGATGTTGATACTATGTGCAGGTGGGCATATAATAAACATCAAACGATTAATATTAAAAAATTAAAGGTTTTATATATAAGAACGTCCAGCAGATATAGAACACATAAACCATCTATTATAATGCATAGTAATAGCTGCTTACATAACTGGTTGATTCCTACCATAAATTGTGAATGTAATCCTCTGGAAATGACGGATAAGTTTAAATACCTTGGCTTATCTTTTTACTGAACATTATCTCGTGGGATAAGCATATTAAAAATTTATCAAACAAAATTAGGCAAATGTTACCAGCACTATATATATATATATATATATATATATATAGATTAGCTCAATCAATAGCATATGATGGTGTTCATGTATACTTTAACTCCAAAGTACCGTCATAGATCTTACATAAAATATCAATTTGACAGGAAGCAAAGAGTACGATAATCAAAAGGATTAGTAAACAGCAAAAGAGATGCTTAAAGATAATAATCCCCAAAAAAGATCAGGTGAGTAGTAACATTACCTGGCGGAGAGGGAAAAAAGAAATGTCTTCAAAAATGTGTTATATTATTATCACCGACTGCTTGAGTATAAGACTAATAATATTCTATAACAACAAGGAATTATAGGGAAGTGTACTATATTCGACCAAAAGGCGTAAATAGCAAGATGATAGAACTGATGAGGTAGTATTAATCAAATTGCTGGTACGAATTCCAAAAGATTTAATGAACACAAAGATAGGACTTCGGAAACGAATAATTAAGCAGTGTCTGGTTGATAACATAAATGAGTGATAGTATTTAGGTCGTCGGTAAACAGTCGGGCTGAAGCAGGCGGTTTGATACAGTCACGTCCGGATGTACAAAAAACGTTGTATGTAATTTCCTACATTACCGGGGTTATACCGATAGACATTAGCTTCTTTAATAATCCATGCGGCGATCTCGATTGAAAACTTTTTCAAGATCGAAAAAAATGGGATATTATTGTTGTTGATTTTGGAAGCTTGTTAATATTTGCCTTTGAAGGCTTAGTAAATGATGACATGCAGACCTTGCTGTTCGCCCTCCGGCTTGGGCCGAGGAAAGGATATTATTTTTCTCTAGGATAAAGAGAAGGCGTATGCTTAAAAAATCTCTTTAGCTAAGTTCCGATTTCAAAAACTTCCTTCTTACATTCTTTGTAACGTTTGCAAATACGGAATGCTATTTAGATTGCGAAATTGAATTCGCTTGATTCAAGATTTGCATTAGATAATTAGTTTATAATTTTACTATTCTGTCAATAATTTCTCGATTTCTTATCCATCTCGTGTGGGGCGATACATAGGGCAAAGATTTAAATATATTTTATAAATTTTTATTGTTTTAATTATTTTCATCGGTAGCGATTTTTCTTCGTAATTATATGTAATTACTTTGCAAAAGTTATGTGATGTAAATGTGAAAATATGTTTATACTGTTATTTTATTACATCTGTTAAAAAAAACTTTTATTCTGTTTTTTTTTTTGTTTTTTTTATTAAATGGTTTATAAACAGTAATCTACAAGTTTCATTTACAAATGTTATATTTGTCTGAATAATCCATCGCTCGCGCATCATTGCGCATAGATGGAATTTATGTAATAATAATAATAATAAAATCTGTTTGATCTGATTTGATTTGATTATTTTATTAAACAATATAAAATCTTTATTAAACAGAAATTATTTTTAAATTAAAAATTAAAACGTGCCGACATGTTTCGGAGTCGTCACTTACTCCATATTCATGGCGTTAATAATTAAAGTTAAAAATTGAAACGATAACATATTTTTGTCTTCTTATATAATCTAATGTAATATATCGATATGTCATGAATGATATTTAATTTTGTATAGCGGGTTACTATTAATTAATTATAAGATTATTATTAATTAAGTTATCTTTAAATTTATTAATGTAATATGTTTCGGCGCTATTGAGTAAGTTATAATTATTGATATATTTTATTATTTCGGGGTCGTCTTTTATATTTAATTTTAGTCTATGTTTATTAATAATAATGTGTTCCGCAACAGATGATTTATTAATATGCCCGTGTTTAATGGCAGCAATATGTTCGTTATATCGGATACGGAAAGTTCGACGCGTTAGTCCTATATCGTATATTTTATTGCACGTACTACATTTAATTTCGATATATGCCGGATTTGTTATGTTTATCTATGTTTATGAATTTATTTGTATATTAATTAATTGGTGATATAAGTGCTATTATTTGTTCTGTAAGATATATTAATTGATTTCCGAAGTAGGTTGGTAAGACTGTTTGTTGCTGGGTTAGTATATGTAAAAGTAGTCCAGATCTGTTTAGTGTTATTATTATTTTGTTTACCTTTTTTTCTATTTCGAGTACATTTAGAATATAGTTTATCTATTATATTAGGTTTATAATTATTATTTAATGCGATGTTTTTTATCATATTTAATTCTGTTTTTTTCTCTTTATTATTTAATGGAGTGTTTATTAATCGATATATATGAGAGTAGAATGAGGAATATTTGTGTATTTGAGGATGGTTAGAATTTGAATTTATTGTGATATCTGTGAGTGTTTCTTTTCTATATATTTTATATTGTAGGTTATTATTGTTTATCATTAGTGTTAAGTGTAGAAAATTTAATTTATTGTAACCGATTTCAAGAGTATATTGTAAATTATTATTTATTGAGTTTAGGAATTTTAAAAATTTTTCAGGGTCTGAATTGTTTTGGTTTAAATTATTAGTTTTGAAAATGATGATAATGTCGTCAACGTATCTAGCATAAAAAATAATGTTATGGTTTTGAAATTGTTTATTAATAATATTATCTTCGTAGTATTGTATGATTATCTAAATTTTCTCCAATCTTCGGCAACCCTCTTGTATTATTGTTTATTTATTTATATTAAATTTAGGTCGCTTCAACAACTAGGTTACTAGCGACCGCAATACATAATTATATTAATATTATTTTACAATAGAAATATGAAATTAGCAACAAAATTACTTATACACTTAAATACAAATTCATATTAACATTTTAGATTAACTTTAATATTTCAATAGATTTTAGGAACATGATTGCTTTATTTATTCCATCCGAGTCGTTCAGGCATTCATGGAGTGTGCCCGGGATTTTACACATTGTGTATTATATAGAAATTCCCCATTAAATCATTGTTGACCGGTTTTTTTATCTTTTAGTTCTTTTTTACTTCATAGATAACCTTTTTTTTTTTTTTTATTCATTATTTTCTAAATTAAATTACTAGAGAGTTAAAATATTTAACTAAAGACAACAGCACATTTCTGGTACGAGTTCGAAATAAATCTTTTCCTGTCAAAATGAAGAAAAAAAAGAAAAGGATTTTAAAGTTAGGGGAGAAAAAAGTGTGTTCTTCGGTTATTCTTTGAAATATTACGAAAAGAGCTATTAGGTACGGTAGCGTTTAGGCAGTGGTGTTTCGCTCGAACGGAGCCTACATTCGACTCCCGTTTGCCTCCGCATACTGAAAATATAAAATTTAATCTTTGCGTGCCAAGTTAATATCTAAACTTGACGAACCCAGAAGAAAAAAAAAATTAATAAAAGAATCCACCAAAATGACAAAATAAGCGCCTGTGAATGGTAACCTAACGCCTAAAGGTCTATAAAATAATTTGGTATTCGGAATTTTTTTTTGAAAAATTTTTGATGCGGCAGAGTTTGTGTAGGTTCGGAAAAAAAACTTCGAAGTAAATATTGCGTTGTAAAGTGCTAAAGGGAATTAAATTTACTTTTTTTATTTTTTTATTTTTTTTTTTTTTGGCCTAGACTATATTAGTATTACTGGTCAGTACGATGAGAAGCGAAAAATTTCATTCTACAAAAAACTGTTTCATTCGCGTTTAAATGAAAAATGTAATAAATAAATTGGATAGAGTTTTTGAAACTGATTCAACGGAAATTTTTATAAGGAGCAATGGAATAGCCGGGAACAGATCTGCTTTGTTTTGATCTATTCATTTTTGTTTGGCTCGTCAACTATTCAGCCTAGATTCCCTTCCTGTTCTCGGTTCTATTAGTTACCTACTCTTTAACGTTTTTTCATTATTGCTACCTGTCGTCTGTGGTTCAAGCATACTTTGCTTCCATCCCCATGGATATAGGTTTTGCTCTTTTCCCGTCCCCGTATTGTCCTTTGCACTCTGCTGACTGTTCTTTCATTTGTGATCCTGACCACGTGCTGTTTGAATGTTCCAGTCTTTCCTCCGAACGTAATATCCTGTACGTTCAGCCATTAAAGCTGAATTTTTCTACTCTACATAAAATGCTTCCTATATCTTAGCTTTGCCGTCTTCAAAGGTGGTTCCTATTCTTACCTCCTTTCTTTCATCGATCTCTGACCGGATTAAAATTTAATCTCTACTATAGTCCGATTGTCCTGTGTAGCTGCTCTTGGTTGGCCAAATCCGAAAATAAAAAAAAAAAAAAAACTAGAGAAACCGGAATTGTAGACAGATAGGGAAATGATTTGAATATAGAGCCGCCGTAGGTCCCAACATAATAGCTTAGAACAGAATTCGGCATTGAACTTTCGTCAGTAATTATACCTAAAAATTTCCATCGCGTCTCCTCGTCAGAGGACATTGTCAAAAAAAATGTGTCGCAATAAACTAGAAATGGATGTTATAGTTCATCGGCTTGTATTAAGTGGACGAGCGGGTTTGCTTGAATTAACATTATAAACAAAAAGAAGAAATAAAATACAAGCAAAATAGAAATGAAAAATATTTGCGAAAAAATTGGGAATAGCTCAGCCAAATTTAGAAAATGGCATGTCTTTTTGCAGGTAAACTATTTGTTTGCGATAAAAGTAAAATCTGAAGTAAGTCGTACGAACCATTAGAAAGATCAATAAGGACTAACGATGATAACTTCATAATTGCAGTTAAATTAGAGTTTAGTCCTATCGCTGTTGACCGTTTATGCTTGCAATAGGCATTAATAGACTTACTACCAATCATAACATTTAAATTGTATTATCCTCGATATAGGGATACTTGGAAACCACTGGGAGCTGGTAACATAACGGTTGATTTTGAAGCGAAAGCTCATAATAACGGCTTCCATTTGAATATAATAAATTAAAATGAAATGTCACAGCGGCACTCAAATGATTCTGGAATTCAAAGTGTGGCGGTATAGCAAAAGTGGAAAATATCTTGGACTATCGACGTTCGAATTATAGTAGAAGTAAATAATACTGCTACTCGGCTTGATACGATCTTGCATAAAATCAATCGAGTCTGCCCAATCGTGTTCTTCAGCGTGGACTATTATGGCGAACTTTAAAAGAAGTGGGACGCAAAGGGGTCTTGTAGAACGATGTTGAGGTGGACTGCCGGAATTCATGAACTACCTCACATGTGTAAGGTGAAAATGAGAGAAAAAAAATTCAAGTTGCATAAATATACGAAAAGAAGTGAATAAATTGCGTTCTGCATTCCGATTGAATAATAGAATGGCAAGTTTTTTACAAATTGAATCGGATGATGAACAGATGAATCTTACCGTGATGAAAATTATATTTGGTTACTTGAAAAGAGTCTGCGCAAATGAACAATGCTGGAAAAGCCATGTAATAGATGCGAACAAAGTGATTATGAAATATCATTTAGACGATTTGTACAGTTCAGAAAAAAAATTGAAATTTGGTTGTTCGTTTTGAAAATATATACGTTGCGGCAGCATTAAATTGTTCGTAAAACTTCTAATGAATATTCAAGACTTTCAGTAAGGAAAATCCGTAACAATAGGGCGTTCAAATAGTTTCTTCATAGTTCAACTTCGGCTTATAGATCCTATCTCGCTTTTCCGTGTTTCTCCTATTCAATCACCATCCTTCCGCGACTTCGATTTCATTTGCGCGATACTGATCTCGTTTTATTTTTTGAATATCTCTTCATTTCCTCACAAGCACACAATCCTTCCCGTTGATCTGTTAAGCGTTGACTTCTCCGCTTTTTATGGTGCTCACTACATCCTTTCTCCGACCTCTCTTTCGAGGTTATTCTTTTGTTGGCTTCTTTCACTTCCCCAATTTTTAAACTTTTCTCCGCTGTAATCCTAGTCCTCTCTAATTCTTCGTGTTCAGTAGACGCCTGTTGCTGACACGTCACAGAAAATAGCAAAGCAATTAGATTGTTCGAAAAACTTGAAAATATATTTAAGAGGAAGTAGCTTTGTCGTTACACTTTCACGGTAACACGTATTAAATATTTATTTCACGAAGACAACTACCGGTTCGTTTTTCACTGTGCCATGGTTAGTGTTTTTCAATGGTAATACTTGAATTCGTTACACATTATTATGTAAAGCTTTGATAAAAGTGAATTTTGAAACGTTATAAATAGATTTAGAAAGTTCCCCTAAAAAGCATAGGTAAAAGAAAAAAGTGCACTCTTTCGAGATTTTAATATGATTAAAAGTCGACATCGCAAAACATCCTTGAATTGTTCGTTTCCTTTTTTCAGGGCTGTCATCTGCAAGCATTAACGCAGTACAAGTGAAATTTTTAAAGTTTCAATGTGCGACAGCAGGATTCAGGTTCTACGCGAACGAAACCTCTCTGTCTACCTAACTACGCCACGGTAGCTTTCGTTTAAACGAATGAAAAAATCGAACTTATCGGAATGTCTTAATTATAAAGTTGCGCAGAGGCTTTATAGCTTTAAAGTGTACCTGGAGATGCATTCTTTTTTATTAGCCGTTTTTCCGAGTTTTGAGCATTATGACTAAAAAGCAAAATCTGTGCAACTTGCATGGTCTGGCTAGTGTTAATGCGCACTAGAATAGGTAAACAGATGTATCATCATTTAAATCCTCTACGGGAAGGAATGAAATTTCGGATTTTCCCCTTCGTGTCTTTTTCGGTTAATTTTGCCTTCATTAAGAGATTTTTTCAGCATGTACAAAATATTACGTCCTACGTTTGAATTTTTTTTGACTCGAACAAATACAGTTAATTTGGCCAGCAAGGTGCGCTATGATTAGATATGAAAAAGGTTATTGGATATAGAAAAATAAGGAGTGGAAAGCAAGGAAAGGAAATCCATCCTACAATATAGCCGCAACTACAGAGCAGTGCCGACAATGTTCGATGAAAGTCAACAAATAGAAATAATAATTTTCCAAAAAAAAAAAAAAAAAAAAATCTCACCTCACAATATGATCACAGTTGCATGACAATGCTCATATTGTGCCTGACGGAAAAAAGGAGGTAATCGCACCGAAACAATATAAGAAAGAATGGCGAATGTAATAAATAAATGGATAAAGAATAAAATGAAATAAAATTAACCGCCTTCATTAACGAAATGGTAAACTCTACACTGAATGAGGGAAAAAGAAAAAAAAGGAAAAATTAAATAATAATCTTGTTTCTTTCAATAAACTTTTTTTATTTTTTTGTTTTATTTTATTTTTTCAAAATTAAACCAATATGTTGATATTAATTATAAAGCGGACCGTAGTAAAAATTGCAGTGTGTCCAGAACAGAGTATATAATGAACACTAATATATAATTAATTCTTCATAAAACCTTCTATGGAAGTGATTAATGTCATTAATAAAGGTAGACCTAATGCAGTTACTGTTGCACCCAGAGGAGTCCACAAAATTTAATGCCACACGGGAATGTCCCATACGCGATCTACAAACTAGCGTGACATGCTTACGAATAAGACTACTGGGAATAGACTGTGGAATATCAAAGTGTACCAAGGAAGCGGAGGGATATCAGATTGAACCATATCGTAATATCTACCGGTATCTGGCCTAACTTTTTAAGCTATACAATTCTCTCAGGCAGTGGCATGACTCCTGCGATGTACGTTTGAGGAACGAATGAACGGCATTACACAATTCTATTCGGAGCAGCGCATTTGGCCGCGGCGTCAGCATTATTATTTAGCCATATCCCGCGATGGCTAGGAATCTAACAAAAGTTTAAACATCCATTGTTATTAAGAATTCGAAGGTATTTAGTCTTGATCTGGTATTTATACTATTTCAATGCATCATCACGTTATCTGTTTCTGGACAAGAAAGATATTACGGAGGGTGCGTTTTTTCTCAATCGACGAAACCTCAGGGAGACGTATTTCAAGAGATGGGATTAAGTCACCGACCTACTTGATTGAAATTTGTTTAGAATGCTCCTTTCTACGCGATAAAATTTCACCCTACAATATAACTATTCAAGTCGCGCTGTAATGCAGTGCGGAAAGTATGTTGGAAATATCGCTAAACATCGCCAAAACACTCAGGAGATCTGTGCCCTCAGTGACCAGATAAACCCTTCTTAGCTTCCGATCCGTGATACACGCCGATCTGTCGTAACTGCGAAGGAGAACCTCACCGATCGTTACTGTTCTGAGTGGCTTTGACAGACGGAAATTCCTGAAAATGATGCCTATGAAAATATTCGATTCCCTGAAACTTCAATAATCAAAGCGATCTTTGTCGTAACTTCAGCATTCACCTATTCATCGGTCTTTCTCTCGTTTTACTGCTGCGAATTCTGCTCTCGCTATAACCGCAATTTCAACCTTTCCTTCTTTGCTACTTTTACTTTCTCTCTCGCTTGTAGTTCCGCTTATAGACGATATTTTCCTTTCCTTATAATATTTGCCCTTGTTAATTTTATCCTTTACCAGTATTCCTTCTTTCGTGTTAGATTTTATCTCTTCTAATCTTGGTTTCCTTACACATTCTGATTTTTTGAAAGACATTGTCCTCATGATGAAGACAAACGTTCAACATCGATGAAAGGTGGAAAAAGGTGCTACTTATTCGTACATTCTAGTTTAGATATAGTACTCACGATAATACATGAGAGCGCTTACAATTAATTGGAATCTGTTTGATTTTTATCGACACACAAATCCAATTTCAGATGAGGATTTTAGCACATCAATATGCTAGTATGCGTGCATCGCATTGTCTTCTGCACGACGATTAGTTGCAATTTCGTTTTTAATTATTTTGATTCGTCGTCGCTAGTTTTCGAATCAATGACCCCGAATTCGAAATTATCCAGGCGACTCGCTGAATGCATACACCAGTAAAACGATACTCCGCGTAAAAATATTTTAATGTTCTAATTAAAAACTTGAACTTATAGTTACATTTATTTCGTCTGACCTCCTTTCATATAGCAATTGCAGACCGTTCCAAAAGTACTCCCGTTGTTCATTCGAACTTGCAAAGTGCAAAAATAAGAATTTGGCAAGGTTTGATCACATTTTGCTATGTCGGAAAATTTTTATTTTTTTCAATTAAGCTAATTTTCCTCAAATCTATTTTTGGGTCGATATTAAGGTAAGCGGTATAATCACAAGATCGCAAACTTTTTTTTTTAATAAATTTCTTTGGGCTCGCCGTTGAGGATCACAAACTTTAAGCTCGAGTTATGAACCGTACAAAGTAATGAGAGTAGTATCCGAACATAAACCATTGTAAAGTGGTCCTAAAGAGGGTCATTATTGTTTAATGTTACGCAAACACGGACTCGTCATTATCGATAGAACAAAATATACATACATACATATATATAGAAATACACAAAAATGTTACTAACTCGGTTTGCCAAGTACTGTGGTTAATAAACGAATAAGAAAAATGAAATATGTACTCACGCAAATGCCCTCGGTGCTACGTAGGTTACTTCATTATTCATGATACGAATCGATTCGATTTTGGAATTACCAAATGATTCATTCTCGATGGTGTCTATGTTCGAACTCATTATATCGACATGCACGTACATTTTATTCGGGAAATCTGCGCATAAAATAAATCCTAGATATTATAATTTAACAAATAGATTTTTTTTTTTTTTTCACATATAAAATAAGAAATTGTACGAGGGTCCTTCAATAAGTAAACAGACAAATCGCTATAAAATTTTTAATTATTAATATACTTACATTTTTCTTTTCACTTTCCGACGTAATCCCCCTCTACACGAATACACTTGTCTCACCGGTCTACGAGGCTTCGTATTTCCTTGACGAAGAATTCTTTAGGTTGAATAACCACTTTAGGACATGCTCGTTGACTTCTTCATTGTTTTCGAAAACGTGTCCACGCTAAGAGTTCTTGAGCGGCCCAAACAAATGGAAATCAGACATGGCTAAGTCAGGGCTACATGGGGGATGTAAGGGATGTAGGAGGACCTCCCACCCCATTTCCTCTAATATAGCTTGCGTTAACATGGAGCTGTGGAGAGTGGTATTGTCCCGCTGAGGAATGACCGCTTTCGTGATGCGTTCTGGCCGTTTCCGCCGTTTTAGATCTTACATACATACATACATATATTATATATACACATTAAATGTTTATACATCGTCGCGTTTGGGCTAGTGGCTAGAGCGCTTGACTTCCGATCCGGATGTCTCGGGTTCGATACCGGGCGATGACAAAAATATGCGCGCTAGTTTGCATACAGCAGTTAAGACACACTTAAGGAACTGCATTTGTATATCGATAAATCAAGCGACTATAGTCAGTTCCGAATGTAGTCGTGTGTATTAGCGTCGCATAGAAATATTCAGCCGGCGAACAATCGTATCAACGTGAGTAAAGGCCAGTCATCTTGATTATCCTACTCTATTGATAAGCTTTCACATTTTGATCGGCAGCACGGAAGCTAGGTTGCGCTCCTGCTTACGTGCTTATCTATTGCGCGGCTATTCTATCCTTTAATTCTCCTCCGAATTAGAAGATAATCTCATACCCGTAATAATCGAGCGAGTATAGACGACGACGACGACGATATGTTTATACATATATATATATATATATACATATATATATATATATATGAATAACTTAGTTATTATTACGCTGGGAATAATAAGAAATTCTGTTAAGTTCTTACGTTATTTAGAAATTATTTAACGTTTTAACGTTTGGAAAATCCGTTGAAGATGTTGCCGACTCGAAACTTGCACCGTAATTATAGATAGATTGCACAATACTCTTATACATTATAGATCTTCCCTTATATTTAACACCCCTAATATTTGGTTGAAGTTTTATTAGCATGTAAAATACTTTATTGATTTTGTCATTTAAATATTTAACATGCCGATTAAATTTAAGTTTATTATCTATAATTATTTCAAGATATTTAACAAATTTTTAGCAATGGGCATTGTTCGATCGTAAAGCAGTTTATACACTTTCAGTTTAGCCCTAAAATTCGTGCATGGTTTATTAGTCATTATCATCATGGTAGACTTTTCTACGGAAAACTCAAGACCGCGGTCAGGAAATTTTTTTACTTAGCTTGTGATAAATAGCTCTAATATTATCGATTTCATTTGGATTATTCATAACAAATCAGTCATCCGCGAAACTAATAAATTCAGCCAAAATTTTATATTTTACACAGAATTCATCCGTAGTTTTGTGAATACAGGAATAGAGTACATTCCATAGGATCGGTCACAAGACCAAACCCTGAGGAACACCTCAGCTTATATTCTCTTCAACTGAAAAGTTATCTAATTTGATTCTAGCTTTCCTTTCTGTGAAAGGTAGTCAATAATTAAGTTTATAATTGTTCCGTTAATTTTATATTGTTTAAGAATTTCGATGATCTTGGAATGCTTGCATCAAAAGTAATCACCACGTTGATTTTATTAGTTTACAGCGTGACGTAGCTGATAAACTCCATCGCCCTGTAAGGAAACGCCATCAAACACGATGTGTGCAGCCTTTAGATTTAAACGATTTGTGGCAAGCAGATTTGATTGATACACTAGAAATATGTGCAGTTTAACAGAGGGATTATAAATTTATTTTAATTATACTAAACGCGTTTCCGAAACACGTTTGTTCAGTTCTTTCTAAAGGAAAAGTCCGGTGCGGCAATTGCTAAAGTTATGGAAAAGATTTTATTAGAACGAATTGTTGACTATACCTAAACATTTGCGGTTGCGGTACAGAGAAAACCGTAAGGGCAAGCTGTTTTAAATCGATACACTATTAATCTCTGCAGTACTTACCGCTTAAAGCTAGGATATCGTCGAACGGTTTAATTGAACGTTGAAGTATTGGCTTTGAAAGAATTTACTGACTGTCAAAATAGACGATGATTACACAAGTCTTACCCGAACTAATGCGAAAATATAATACAAAAATACGTGCAATGTACTTGGTTAAACATGTGTTGTTCAACGTGGAGGCAAAAAATCATTAATCAAGCGGCTTGAATTTCCTAGTTCAAAGAATTATTGGATCTCGATAATAGTGTATTGGTAAATGTTTAGTCACTGTCGTTACGCCCCTTCGTAAGATCGAAAAATATTTGCTCGAAAGAGCTGATGCTGAATTAAATTCTAACGTAAATTGTAATTTTAAGGGAAAACGCTTATTAAATGCCAGCGCGATGTATTGCAATCGTGCGGAGTCTGAAGCGGTGTCCTACAAACAGATAAAATTTCTCCTACATTCGGAAATTTTTTAATAAACAATCAGGAAAAATTCATCTAGCCGATGATCGTGTTAACATTTAAGGTAGACGAATAATTATTGTAACCGAGAACTGTGAAGTAGGAGGGGTGAAGTGTTAGCTTGTCGATATTCCTCTACATGAAATAAGTGTGATTGAAGTACCAAACCGTTGCGGAACCGAACAGCTTTGAACTTAAATATCCGGATTAAAAGAAGGCAAAAAAAATTATTAAACACAAACCAACCAGAAGAATACGCTCAATTTAAACGGCCAGTGGGATTAAATTACTTATGAGAAACAGGAAGCAAGATACTACCATCAGTTAGAAGATGCAATTATTAACAATCCAATTAACTTTCAGACGGATATAAAAATTATTCGTGCGAGCTTAGACAGCAGCTATTGTATTGGGAGAGGTAGTTATTTATTAAAATCAAATGAAAACATTGTAAATCTGTAGATCACTTTAGAACAATTTATGATTGTTCTGTGCATTCACAATCGAACGATTTATTTGACTGTAGCTAATGCCCGAATAATAATAACGGTGATTTTTTATCGTTAAATTTATTTACGACAGATGAAATTATGAATGTTTTTAAAGTGCTAAAACCTAAATAAAGTACAGGGGGGCAGACTGCATTCCCCTGTTAGTATTTAAATATTGTTCGGAAACGTTAACTAATCTATGAAATATTTATTTAGTAGAATATGAAAGACTTCTATTTTTCCGGAAGATCTAAAGGCTATTAAAATTATCTTATCAGTCGTGAGACTACCTATCTGTACAATCCAGCTATACAGAATACGTAGCGTTCCTGGAAATTCCTGTATGCAACGTTAGCGTACGCGCGAGACTACACTTGCAACTGATATTGTGATTGATTTATCGATAAGCAGCCCGTATATGTCTGCTGTGTACTAACCAGCGCGCTTATGATGATGTGTGGTTTGCCACATTGCCTTCCATAATTCTATTAGCGTTTTTTTATATTTATTTTTTCGCAGTAAAATTATACCAATATTTAAGTTTGGGGGACAGACATCTGCTGTCGAATGACAGGCCAATAGCTATTTTAAATGTAGCGGCCAAATTTTTAATACAGTTTAATACACTTTCGTGGAAAATAAGCTGCGCATTTTTCAACATGGTTTTGTAAAGAAGAAATTGATCGGAACTAATTTAACCATGTATTCAGAAGACTTCAAGCCGGATTTCTCTAAAGCCTTTGATTCAGTAAAACGTAACTTATTACTACATTCAATAATTTTTCTAACGAATTAATTGCTTCATTTACGTCTTATTTATCAAACACCGGAAGTTACATGTATCGTATAACGGTTAAGAGTCTTATTTATTTCACTCCCTTTTCGGGGGGAGGGGGGGTATCGTAAGATTCTAATCTGAGTGTTCCACTATTTTTAATATTCATTAATGACGTCGATTCCTGAAAACGGAGTAATAGACTTCCTTTTGCCGATGCATTAAAATTTGGCCGTGAAATAAGTTGTATCCACGGTCAAGATATTTTACAAATGGATATCAATAAATTGTTCAGATGGTGTACTCAAAATAAATTACTTTTTAATATAAACAGGTACTCAGTAATATCATTAGGTTTACTTACTATTACATTATGGATGGCGAATTATTACAACGGGTAGAAATCAATAAAAAAATCTAAAGAAACATGACAGCAAACTTTCATTTAACCCAGTGTTTCTCAACCTTTTTTCATACATCACAATTCTCCACGGCACAGCGCACGTTTTGACAACAGCGCGTACGTGTATAGTAGTTGAAAGCTGACTTGGAAACACTGGGAGCTGCGTCTAGACGCGCCCCCAGCTGTGTTTTCGCTTCACTACTGTCAGTGTTCACAATTGTTACTAGACTAGTCAGTCAGCTGCTTATAAGACAAATTGTTTTTGTTTTTCAAAACTTTTCGTTAATTTATAGTGACGAGTGTGCTGCTTTAATAAGGAATTTTATCTTTTTATAGATGGATAAGTTTATAGTTGGGAGAAGAAAAGTTGGAGATGAAACAGTGCCCGCGTCATTAACGCCTAACAAAAATGAGGACGACTCGCTGCGAGTTCGGTACAGGAAAACATACAACCCACTTTACCTATTCCTACTAATGCAGTTCGTAAGTACCCGAGCAGTTATTTAAATTTTGGATTTACATTCACTGGTCTTGAAAACCGTCCTGTGCCACAGTGTGTGTCGTATGTGGAAAAAAACTCAGCAACGAGTCCATGGTTTCCAGTAAATTAAAAAGGCACTTGAATTCTAAACACAACCACCTATCTGGGAAAGATAAGATTTATTTTAGCCGGCTATTGTCAGCAGAACAAAAACAAGCAAAAAATATGGAACGTAGAGCTACTATTAGTGACAAAGCACATCTGGCCAGCTATAAAGTTTCTGAAATAGTAGCGAAAAAAATGCAACCTCATACTATCGCAGAAGATGTTATATTACCGGCATGCAAAAAAATAGTTAAATGTATGTTGGATGAGAATGCAGAGAAGAAAATATAGTTGGTTCCGTTTTTAAATACTACTATATCACGACGAATTGATGACATGTCTTCATACATCCAGTGCCACATACATGAACAGCTAAGCGATAGTACAGTGTTTTCACTACAGCTCGATGAGTCGACTGATATAAGTAAGAAATGTCAACTACTAAGTTTCATCAGATTTGTTGATGATGATGCAATTATCGAACAACATCTGGCATGTTATGAATTGTCCACAACGTAAACAGAAGCAGACGTGTATGATTCTATATCACTTTAGAACAAAATGGATTGTCTTCAAAAAAATTGTCTTTCTGTTTGTACCGACGGTGCACCAGTTATGACTGGAAGATTAATAGGATTTGTTACTAAAGTTAAAGAACATTTTCCAAATGCATAATAGGTTCAACGCATTGCTTCGCATATCGTGAGGTCCTAATGGTGAAAACTGTTCCTAGACAACTCAAAAGTGTTTTGGATGTAGTAGTAAACAAGGTAAATTCCGTTAAGTCAAAGGCTCTTAAAACAACACTTCTCAAACAAATTTGAAGCCAGTGCTAAACATGATACTCTGGTTCTTCATACAGAAATACGATGGCTATCGAAAGAAACAGTCCTTCTAAGATTCTATGAACTCAAAAAATAACTATTAAGTCTCTTTAGCACTGAAAAACCAGACTTTTCTGCTTACTTGAATAATACAGAGTGCTGTGCCAAAGTAATATACTTGGCTGATATATATATATATATATATATTCTCATTTAAACAACCTAGATGAGAATATGCAAGGAAAGGAAGAAAACGTGCTGTCCTCAAGTGACAGACTTAAAGGATTCTTGAAGAAACTTCAAATATGGAAATCGCGCATAGAAAGAAACCATTTGAAGATGTTTCCTCTGACTTTTTATGTAGATCCTCAGGGTGATATCACCGAAAAACTAATTTTAAATCATCTCATGACTTTTGAAGACAACATGGCACAGTATTTTCCCAACACCTTTGTTGATAAATACGATGGAGTGTGCAATCGCTACGCCGCGCTGTCGAAATCACCAACTGAATTATCTCTTAAGCAAAAAGAACAGCTTGCTGAACTTCAAACAGATAGACCACTACAAATAAAGTATAATGATCTACCACTTGTAAAGTTTTTTGGTTATTGACAAAGAAAGAGTATCCTATAATAGCAGTGGAAACTGTAAACATTTTATTACATTTTTCAACCACCTACTTGTGCGAACTAGGCTTCTCGGCACTAATGAACATCAAAAATAAGAAAAAAGAGAGAGACTTCTCTCCGTTGATCATGAAATGCGTGTGTACCTGTCAACAATTCGCGACCCCGCATTGAACTTTTGTGGAAGAAACGACAAGTTTAAATTTCGCATTGAATGTGTTACAATTTGTGTAGTAATTTAAAAATAAATTTGCCATTATACAGAAATATTGTTTTCTTTGTTTTTACCCGAGACATTCACACGAAGTGTGTAGGTCAGACGTTTCGCGGCACACCTAGCCGATCTCGCGCCACACCCGTTGAGAAACATTGGTTTAACTATTATTTTTCAAAGCTTTAGGTGTTCTTATTAGGGAATACAAAACAGTTCATAAACGTAACAACTTTAAACGTATTATATTCCACTTTGGTGCTTCCACATTTAGAGTACTGTTTATGGAATCGGTACGTGTTAAAAACCGATAGAAAATAGATTTCCAAGATACATGTTTTGCAAGATTATTGGTATTTATCAAAAATTTGAACTTTATGTATTTACTATCAACATTATTTTATTATTATTGAATGATTATGGAGTACGTAAATCCGAAACATGTCGGCTGTGTTTTATATTTTTTGTAAAAATTATTATTTTCTGTAATATGTGTTCTATATACAATATATATTTAATAAAGGATTTATTAAAAAAATTTAATTCTATGACATTAGACAAAAGAAGGAATATAGCCGAGCTTAGAATAATTAATTAAACAACCCGATTTGTTAGCTAAAGTTAATTTCTTAGTTCGCAGAATTATAAAGATTTTTGTTTTTATTTAAACAAGTACATTAGAAAAACCAAAAGAAGAAAATCGCGCTTGTACCGAAAGTCTAAACTAGAAAATTCTTCTTAATTCGTCAATATCCAGAATATTTCAAATTTAAATCTGCCTATTTAATTTTTAATCGTTTACCTTCTTCCACGCGCCGTTTATAAAAATTTATCGAAATGTTTCTTTTTTTTTTCTCTCTCTTTTAATTGATTTCATTTAAATCACTTAATTTCATTACGAATTTTTTTTTCCACAACTTTTTCCGACATTGCTCCTCGTGTGTCATTTTAAAAAATAAGCATAGCGCCATTATTCGGTTCCACCGATGCACGGGTGCTAAGAGACACGGGAAACTTTTCCAATTTTAATTTAATTTAATATTTGTCTAGGTGTCGTGTGACAAACCGCATCGCGTTGTCAGCAGTTCGAAATCAAATTAAGAAGAAAAAAACAAACGAAAATAACAAAAAGCAGGAAACAAGATGAAGCCTGAGCGCATCATTGAAAGGAGAATCGGCGAAAGGAAAATTTTGTAAAAATAATTTTATTGAATGAAAGTTATTTTGACGTTAGAGTTTTCTTAACGAACTTTCGTACCCGATTTTAAAATAATCGCAGCAGTCGGAAAACTTTTAAGTAGCGCGAGCGGCCAGCAGCACAAACGACAAAGTTTTTTTTACAGCCGGTGATTTTTCCGGATTTAAAAGGATTGAAAATTTTACAGATTCTCGCTTAGCTGGTACCGATCAGTTCTGATGATTTTTCTTTCTTTTCCCGTTTTTCTTTGTAACAAATACGCACACATAAAAAAGAAGGGGAAATAAATGTGAAAGTAAAAAATTCTTCTTCGATACTGGCTTATTTTTCCTGTCTTCGGATTAATAAATCTCCCTTTTCGTATCCTCTGACCGGTAAAATTTTCTAGTTTCATTAAACAGAAATAACAAAACAGTCAGAACGCACAAAAATAAAGAAAAAAAAAAACAAAAAGAAAAAAACAGATGTTTTTTAGAGTTTATTGCGTCGCACACTAACGAACGAATTTAACGACTTTTTAATGGTTTTTTTTTTTTCTAAAAATATTTTTTGGATAATTTTTATTCTTTCGCGACGGTTTTATCAATCGAAAATTGTATGTTGGACTTAATCGTGTTCTCTAAGTGTAAGTAACTTTTCACGTCTTGTGTGTCTGCTCTACTCAGTTTACGCTGTAACTTGCACGTAAGTTCAAATTCAGTTCAGTGAGTGGCGAGATCGCGGTCATTGTTAAGTGTTCAAAATTTATTTAGCAACTCATTTCCCCTGAATTCGAATTATACCGAAGTAATTATTGAATCAGAAGCAGGTATAGACGAAGGAAAACGCGTTGAACTAGTTTACAATATTCAACTCTTAGTTATGAAAAGCTCAAGTCCTATATCATTTCATGAAAGACCTATAGAATATTCACTTTACTACACTTGACCTATACAGTCATGCTTTTGTCAGTGAAGTGTTTTTTTATTTTTTAATTTATAACTAAAGCGCGGTCGATCTTTAATATAATATCGTAGAAGAATAAACAAGGTACATTCGGCATTCATTGGTTCTCTATGTTATCAGTCCGAATCACTTAAAGTACAAAAAGGATCAGGTTCAATCCGTGAAAGAGTATAAAATATTTGGATTTTAATTCTTATATAGGTAATCATCGATAATTAAAGTGAAGCTGAAAATATTTTCAGCCCTTTCGGGCGTCAGTCCTTACGAATATAGAAATCTAAAATTAACAAACTTTATATCTTCTTCATTTATTTATAATGTAATATTATTATTTTTTAAATATCGGTACAAAATATTTGCCATTTCAATTTTCAAGTCATTTTTATCTGTTGGATGAAAGCGATGCTTTTTATTATTTATGTAAAATTTGTTCCTGTAAAATGTTTAAGGAAAAATCGGAAGTTCTGCACATTCAACATTAACTGCGTGAGCTGGTGTAGATTTTACAGGCCCTAGACAGAGCCGAAATTATAGTTCTTTATATAATGAGTATCATCCATTTTCTGTTTTTAACGCTTCATTAACTATAATTGTATTGCAGAAAATCTTTTTTATTAATATATAATATAATTAGCCGACATGTTTCGCAGTGTGTACTCAATATTTATCCGGATGAATATGGAGAACACATTCCGAAACATGCCGGCTAACTATATTACATATCAATAAAAAAAAATTTCTGTAATACGTGTATAATTATAGTTTTTAATATTTATTACGTTTTTGTTGGTTTTTTTCTCAAATTTCTACTGGAACTGCTACGTATATATTATTTGCATGTGAAAATTGTTTGAATTTAATATAGTTGGATTTTACATGTATGCAGTTTCACAGTAATATTCTTATCGATTCATTAGAGTTTAATTTTACTATAATATGATTATTGTTTGCTTATGATATTGATTCATTTTCTTTTCCTTCCGACCCCGTCGTTTTGTTCATGTTGATGATTTACTTAAATTTAATTTTTGCCCTGATTGTTGCGGTTTCCCCATACCCGCTGTATTATTTGCGGTTCCCCCTTATTTATTGCGTTTTTTGTTTTGTTGCGATTTACTTGTATTTACTGTTCGTTTTTCAGTTTCTAATTCTTCCTTATTTATGAAATGATATCCTGGGAGTAATGATCATTACATTCAAAACTGTAGCCGGCATATTGTAAAATTTTATTTATTTTTTCTATTTAAAAACTCTTATGATTAGTATATTTTTCATTTTTCCATATTTTAAAATAGTGCTGAATTGTCCACTGATGGCGTCGTAATCGCGACTATAATATTTGCTGCCCCGGTACGACATTACATAAATTCCAACGAAACAAAACCAACGTTCTCGCGGTGTCTATAAGAATCTTGAACTATTCATGATGTATCCTTTCCGTTATAAATAAAATTGATACGTATATAGTATATACGTAATCATTTTTATTTGTCCCCTTCATCTTTTGAGCATTTTTCTCACCGGCAAACTCTGTGTCGACCTCTATTTGACCGTAATCTACGCTGCCCTTTTCACGTACGTTTTTCATTAAATATTCGTGCATATTTTAAAACGTACAACCCGTTGCAATGGAACGTTTTCTGGTTTTTGTTATTTTACAAACTCCAACTTCGCTCCAAAGTCTACGATGGTGTGCATCTAATGATTTGTACTCCTTGACTATAAGACAACTATCCGCGCACCGTTGCCTTTCAGGGAATTATCGGTTGATATATTTATAGGGTGTAAAGCAACGCTATTACTTATCCTATGTCCTCGTTGAATTACCCGCAGGTATTCTACAAAGAACAACTACAATAACGTCGTTCAATTTAACGCCAGCATTATCGTGTCGTTGGGTACAGCCTGGTCTTGAGGATTCGAAAGTCAGAATATCATCTCGACGTAATTACCCTGCAAAATTCGACCTCTCCCCGTCTTTGAATAAAAAGTTCTACTTATAATAATAATAATAATAATAATAATAATAGTAAACAAATTTTCTCATCATCATTAACCGCATTATTTTACGCATCTAGAATTACCGTTTTTCCTCTTTAGTACCATTTTCTTAAGTTTTCTTCGATTTTTATCACCAAATGCTGCGCTATTTTTCTGGCTGCTAGCTTTGGCGGCGGTGTACACATCGCCCGTTCTCTTCCACACTGTCCCAGATTTGAAAAGTAGTGCGTTATCTCTTTGCGAACTGTCTGAAGCTCGGCGTCTTATTTACGATGCTACAAATTATTTTTATCTAACCGTAAAGATATATAGCGTAGTTCCTTGTCGCTGGATTCCTAGTCACACCGTGGTAGAATGTTAAGAAAAAGGTAGCAGAGCCAAAGGCAAAACAAGTTGTCGCCACTGTTAACGAATTATTACAATTACACGTGCACTGATTTTTTTCCCCCCTATTCATTACAAGGCGACCGTGACCTGAACTACGACATATTCTTTTCTAAAAGTTCAAAGAGACACGTAATTACTTATCAAACATACGCGTGCTTCCTTACAATAGAAAATAAACCTTACGTACATAATTTGAACATTTAAATGTACACGTGTGAAAAGGAGAAAATAAAGGGTTTTGTTTTTGTGTTTTACTTTTTAAATCAAAATTTTCCTCGTTAATTCAGTTTTTCTCCACTAAAACCACAAATCCTGTAATCACAAACATTAGACGAAATGTTTGGCGAGGTTATTTGTAAATAATTTTCTCTCGTTAGCCAATGTCGTCAATATGGTATAGATAGTATTTTAAAATAACTAAACGTGTAACTTTCCTTTTTTTTTTTTTTTTTTTCTGGACTCATTAAGACCCTTACCTAGAAGAAATTAAAAGAGGAAAAGTTCGGTTATACTTTAATCAGATCGTATATTGATAATAAGAAGGAGCAAATAGTATGAATAATGCGTGAGAAATGAAAGGACAGGATATAAGAAGCGCTATGAGAAACGGAACAAAGCGTTTAGCAGAGAAAAGTGAACACTCGGGGAACACGTGATTAGTGCCGAAAACAACTTCAATATTTCAGCGGAGAGGACGACAGTGAGAAGAGAAAACGTAACAAAAAGTAAAAAGCTAGAATATGGTTAATATGCAGGTGAACGATTGAGATAACAATAGAACAGCGAAGTGAGGAAAACAAAAGGAACGGCTGATTATTGGCAGGAAGACTAGGCTGAACAGATAGAAAATACATGATTACTGGAAAAAGAAGCGGCGTATACTTCTGACTAAAATCTGAGTTGAAAACTTTTACATACCGGAAGCAAAGTAAAGGACGAAATTCGTTTGAAGAAAGAAGCAAGAGAAAGCAACAACCGGAACCAGAAAATCCGTTTACTTCTGGAGATGCTCGAATAGTTAGAAACCATCGGCAAAAACCGACGCGAACAGAATGGAGTGAGGAAAGAGTATGTATCAGAAAAAGAAGAGAACATATATGACCTGAAGAGTGCTCTTGAAGTCGAAGATAATCGGATAATTGGAAAAAGCGCGATTCGAGGCAATAAAAATGATGGATTGCAGTGCAGTCATTAAGTCGGTTATGGCGAAGGAAGAAAAACGAAAAGATTCTGACAAGTTAAAGTTCCGACTACCAGTGAAAACAGCTGCATGAAAAGGAAATAGTGAATTGTTAGTACCACGGAATTACTTACTAATTACGGCTTGTGAAAGAAATTTTAAAAGTAAAAATAGAATACAAACCTTTAGGAGAATGACAGAGACGGCGAAGTTGGAAGAACAATAGGAGAGATTAGAAATGGAAATTTAGTATAACCAAAATAAACGAAGATGAAGAAAAGGACAAGAGTAGGGATTTTCCTAGGAGTAAAACGCCAATTTTCAGAGATGTAGGAATGAATAGGAGTAGCAGATGTGAACGACAGATGTTGAGCAAGGAAGCAGCAGCGTAAATAAGATCTGCGAATAGGTAGAGATGATGCATTATATTCAACAAGAATTGTCGGAATTAGGGAAGATTTAATCGCACCAGGACACGACTAAAGACAAGAATTTTGGATTAAATATAATTTAGAGAGTCCAGACTTAGAAGCACAGCCACGGATAAAAGAACAATAGTCAAACTTAGAACAGTGGACTTATACAAAGTTAAGTATTCAAATTTTGCAATCTACTGGAACAACAAATCTTTACCGTGTTTACAATAGGTTAAAAGGAAAATAACCGAACCGAGAAAAATGTGCTGACTCATTTTCTCAGCAGGCTGTATGATGTTGTACATCTGATTTACATAAAAGACAGAGTTCGGTGTCTTGCCAGGGCTTTCAAATCTTCATCTGTCGGTCATTCCACTAATCACTTCTCCTCTGCTGACAACCGCTCTATCTTTATTGACTCATTCGTGCTTCTAGCCTCGAGGAAACGATCTTAACGTCAACTCTGAACCTCCTTCTTACCTCTCTCTTTCGTATCAATGAGCTCCAATTTGCCTTACATAATTCATCCAAATCCTCACCTGGAATTGATGGGATTTCCTACCTTGCTCTACAAAATCTATTCTATAATGCTCTTCAGACTGTTTAATTCCTTTGTTGATGTATGCAGTACTCCTTCCTCTTAGGACACATTTATTGTCATTCCCATTCCCAAAAAGAACTCTTCTGTCCTACCTCCCTGGCTTCCTGCCTTAGAAATGTCTTTGAAAGTATTTGTAATAGGCGTCTCGTTTAGTAGTTGGAAAACATGAGTATCTTTCCTAGTAACGTGTTTGGTTTTCGTCCGGGCCTTGGTCCACCTGACTTTATATTTGTATCCGACATATATAAATCCTTTATAAGGCTCTTGTCTCAGCCCCACTCTGTTTAATGCCTATATGCTTAATGTTGCCTCTCTTCCTATTTCTTCCTTTTCCTTGTTCGATGCAGATGATATTCTCTTTTTACTCCTGAGCTATGAATATTACAACCGCCAACGAAGAACTTAACAGATCATTGACCGAACTTTCTCTTTCCTCTATTCATCTCCCTGTCTCTCCTTCTAAATCCTCCTGCATTGCATTCTTTCTCCAACCATACAATTCAGTCATGGTCAATGTCTCTCTGAGTAATCTTTCTATTTTTATAGTTAACTGTTTCCGCTATCTTGGAGTGTTTCTAAATAGCCACTTGTCTTTCTTTGAGCATATTAATTTCTTTAATATTTCATGCCGCAAATGGCTCAACCTGTTCAAAGCCCTTTTACACACGAGATGGGGCGGAGATTCTCAAATCCTAATCCTGCTTTATAAATCAATCATATTATCTAAACTAGATTACTGTTCTTTCATATATATCGCAATGCCTCCAAATCTCACCTTTCCAAATTGGATTCAGCACGAAATTTGGTTCTTCGTTTTTACTTAAGGGCGCTCAAGTCCGCTCTTCTTCCAACTATTCTAGTATTCTCGCTGAATCCAGTGTCCATCCTTTTTATTCATCTGTCGATCACATTTAGGATACAGATTTCTTGTAAAAATATTTTCCATCTCGTTTTCTAAGATCTGTCTCTCATACCTCTCCATCTTAAATAATTGTCGTTTTTCTCCTAATAAAACTCCTATTTTAGCCCTTATTTCTCATCATTTAGACAAATTCTCCTTCTATACTATTTCCCATAGTAAGCTCCTTTATTTCATGTTTAACTTCTTCGGGTTTTTTCTCCCTCCAAAACTCTCTTCTCTCCCCCCTCATCATCTAATTGTTTCGGCTCCGCAGTTGCCAATCAAGAATTTAATTTTTTTTATTAATTCCTCATTTACTCTTCATTACTTAGCATTTACTGATGGCTCCGAAAGTTCAGAGGGAGTAGCTGCTTCCTTTTTCTCTTTATCCAGCCATTCCTCTCAGTCCTTCAAGCTGCCAAATTTTCGTTCCATTTTCACCGCGGAACTTTATGCTATTTTTCGAGCAATTATATTTATTTCCAAAACTGGATACTCTGATAGATATCTAATCATTTCGGTCTCCAAAAGTGCTCTTCAAGCTATCTCCCTTTCTCTCATACTCGCTTGACTTTATTGTTTTCCGTATACACGTTTTCTCGCCTATAGTCTTTCCCTTTCTCATTCCCGTTCCATCAACATTCTTTGGGTTCCAAGTCATGTGGGTATTGATGGTCACGAGGCGGTGGATTCCTTGGATCGCTCATCGTTACACTCTCCACATTTCGTTAAAAAGATTCCTGGACACAATATTCTTCCTCACTACAAAAAAATTCGTGTCAGGCTTTGGTCGGATGTATATCCTTGCTCCTTTTCTAATCCTAACTCATTTTACCTTTCTATTCAAACTTCCTGTTCTTGGTTCTATTATTTTCCTATCCTCAAACATTTTCTCATTATTGCTATCTTTTGCGGTTCAATCACACTTTGCTCCCATTGTCTCGGTTTCATTTTGCTCTTTCCCCATCCCCTTATTGTCCATTGTACTCTAGTGATTTTACTTTTGTTTCTGAGTTGTTTGAATGTTCCAATCTTTTCATCTATTAAAGCTAAATTTTCCTACTCTCTTTAATACTTCCTACATCTTCACTTTGCCGTCTACAAAGGTAGTTCCTATTCTTGCCTCTTTTCTTTTATCGATCTCTGACCGAATTAAAATTTAATTTCTAACTTAGTCCAGTAGTTCTGCTTAGCTGCCCTTGGCTGGCCGAGCCCAAAAAAGAAGAAAAAAAAAAAAGACAGAGGTTCATCACGCTATATATTTACGTCGTATACCCGGTGTTCTAACAAATTTCGAGCTTGGAATTTCGAAACGAATTTTTTAACTAGCGATCGAATGGATTTCGTATTTTTTTTAAAAAACTTTCTCAGTTTCTGATTAAGTTTCTTCGAACACTAACGGTTGTCAACGGTAGCGTGTAAAACAAATAAAAACAATTAAAACTTTTAATACTTGAGCGAGTACCAGCGAGGCCGTGAAATATTTTTATAACAGGCCGAATAAAATGTTTATGCGTTGAGTAATGTCAAAGATATAAAATGAGAAAGAGAGAGAGAGAGAGAGAGAATGAAAAGTTTAACTCCGTAAATATAGTAATTTTTAGTCTTTGTCCGAAGGAGATCATTGAACTGTGGACTTACCGCGAATATTTTTGTTTATTTAAAGAATATTTATAAATAACACGGTTTGTTTAGGTAGCTAGTTGTTTTTCCATTTTTTTTTTTTTACATAATTTAAATTTTCTTTTGTGATTCCTGCAGTTGTTCAGCATACAAATTAGTCGCATTAAACTTTAGCTTACCTTGCAGCATCCTTGTGTCGAAAGCTATTGGTACAATTAAAATTTGCTTAATTTCTTCGATATACATCGATTTCTTTTGCGCAACATTGAAAGAAAATCGAATTATCTCGAATAATTCATTTGTCCAGAAACGTGAGTGCTCAAAACTCATTTTTACCGTACTCAAAAACAGAAGCGCTTTTTGCGTGTTCCATTAGTCATCATACTGATCGTTAAATTAAATTTGTAGCAATGAAATTATTTATTGTCTGATACGTTGAAGTGTGTATTCTCTCACGATTACTAGCGATTTTGCGAGACAGTTACTATAGTTTCAAACGTTAATGAATGAAGATTCGCTTTCTTCACAGACTTCGTCGAATTTACTTGCAATTTACCGTATCAGTCATATGCGCTCTATAGTCGGACAACAAATAGTACGAAATTGAAAAGTGGTAATACACAAAGCCCGGATTTCATTGCGGTCGCAGCGATCAAGCAGATTTAGCGCCTATGCGTGTGCTTTCGGTAATCTCTGCTCTGCTTTGTAGCAGCAATTCAGAACTCAGACAGCGTCCAAACCGAATTTCCATGAGCCGCACTTTTGTACAGCTTATCACGATCGTGCAAGTTATTCATTTTGACAGGAATAAGTTCTGCATTATATTGTAATTGTAGATTACCGTCTCCTCGATTGTTGTCCGGAATTAAATTCACCTTTTTATACTAAAGCTTCCCATTTTTCCGACGAAATTTTTAAACACGAAGAAAATCTATTTTAAATGTAGGTGAATACATCCTGTTTGTTAAAACTGTATAATAAAACAAACTTTAATAACAAACAATATAGAACAATAAATTAGATAAATACCTATTTAGAAACGTTTTCGGGCATAACCCATCATCAGCTAAAACTAACTTAAAGGAAACTTAAAACATACTTTTTAAGTTTCCTTTAAGTTAGTTTTAGCTGATGATGGGTTATGCCCGAAAACGTTTCTAAATAGGTATTTATCTAATTTATTGTTCTATATTGTTTGTTATTAAAGTTTGTTTTATTATAAATCTATTTTAGTCATCCTTCTTCAATTTAACTTAACCATTTTGTTCTACTTTTGATTTGTGGTAACGGTAGCGAAACACAGTATGGTACAGCTATGAAGAAGGGAAAAAAAACAAACTAAACACCAAAATGGTGGATCGCAGTCTTTATTGTTCTGTTCAGATTTAACGAGAGAATATTGTTGTTCAAACCGATAATGAAACAATTACGATATGGTTTAAGCTAAAAACTAACGAATGTTTAATGTGTAATTTATCCTCTCATTCAATTCATGAATAACGTATAAACTGTATCCTTCCAGTCAAAACTAGACGCCCAGCTGATTGTTCTTCTATGATACTTATGGAAAGTAAACTTTGACTACATCGTTTAGAAAAAGAAAAAAAAAAAAATGCCAAGAGTCACGTCCCCGGTTATTTTTAAATTATACATACAACGATTTGTGTAAAATCGCAAAAGCAGCAGCTGTTAGCAATGAAGCATCTACTAATTTTACTACGCTTCTTGCTTAAATTGAAAAATTGGAATGTGTTCCCTTTCCTTACGAGTAAATTTAAAAATCGTCATTGGACGTATTTAATTAATGATTTAAAGTATGAAAAATTACGATCAATTAATTAAAATGCAAGTATATACTGTTTTTTTTTTTATTTTTGCTAAAACTTGTATAATTTTCCACTAGTGAGTTCATGTTTTTCTTTTTTCTTTTTTTTTTTCTTTTTTGGGGCGGGGGGGGGTTAATAAACAAATTTAGTTAAACGTTGATTAATTAAAATTCACTTTTGAGTATGATTTTTGAAATAATGTTTTCGTTTCATTTAGTTGTTTTTTATTTTGCGAAAATACTTCGTTTATTATTAAAAATAAATGGAAAAAACAAAATAAAGGGGAAAAAATTATCAGCAGGAGCTCCGCAAATAGTTCCAGTTCAGAGCAGAAACATAGTGTAGTTCTGGGAAGGTTTTCTCAAGTTCGTTAAAACAAAAGAACCGGCGCTACGAATGGAGGGGTGGGGGTGGATAAAGGAAATAAAACTGTTGTGTAGTGTAGTTAAAAGGAAACGGTAGACAAACCTGGCAGTCTATAGAAGGGCACTTTAATACAGGTAACAATTTGAGTTTCATCCATTTTGCAAGAGCACATCTGATTAAAGTTACACCTGCTACCGTCTTCGTCATCTAGACGCAACGTTGTAGTTGTGGCCGTAGAGTGAATCGCTTTTAGTACACCGAAGATTGTAAAAAATATAACAGCGAACGGGAGCATTGCTGTCAACTGTTTTGGACAACATCCTTTTCGCATCTGAAACATACAAAAAACAAAAGAACTATAAAAGATGTGAAAAAGAACGGGAACGAAATTTCCATTAAATCTTTTATATTAAAGTTTTTCTCACTTTAGCCACGTTTTACCGTTTTGTTTCTTTTTCAAGTTTAAACATTTCCCGATGGTCCATTTTGACCGGATCTTTTTTTGTTTTTGTTTTTGTTTTTCCTTTTTTACGTTTCAGTTAGTTAACCAAGTTTCCGAACACGTAAAAACGTTCCCGGCAATAACCGAATCGTCATGGAATGCAAATGTGTCATCTGCAGCGTACGTAGCAAAGTTTCGTAAATAAAATAAGTCTAAAAGTACTTCCCTATGAAGAGGCGCAAGGTGTGTTTTTAGAAGAAGAAAAAAATTCAATTTCGCACGTTAACATCGATCGTGTTTATACGTGATCGCTTTACCAGCACCAGCAGCAGCCGAGAATACGTTTCAATTTACGTTAAAAACGGAATCGGCTATCAAACCGATTGTCACACTGGTTTTCACAAGCTGTTCTCGTCCCGCATTCAACTCACTGTCCCAGTAGCACAGTGCCTATACACCTAATATCGGAAACTGGATATCGGTTAAAATCTTGGAAAATACAGGTTTCGGCAGCCGGGAACTTCCTCTTTAAGCGATTTTTCCCAATTCCTTATTATTTCGGACTCTAAGAGCGTCCTTCAAGCCATATCCTTCACATTCCTCTGATAGTATTATTCTCTCAATTCGTTCGCTTACCTCCACTCTGCAGTCATCCTATTCTTATTGGTTTTTTGTGGATCCCCAGTCATTCTGGAATAGATAGCAATGACGCAGCCGATTCTTTGGCTCGTTCTGCTGGTCGCCTTGATTCATTCCTCAACCATTTCCCTTCTTCAGATATCCTTTCCTTATCCACCTCCGATCACGCCAGACTTTGGCGGGATATTTATCCCTCCCTATTTTCTAATCGTCATTCTCATTACCGTTTCATTCAGCCAATTCCTCGTTCCCTGTCTTGGTTCCATTCTATTCCTCTCAGTCGTCGCTCTTCTATTGTCTCCCTAATTCATCTCCAAATCATTGTCTACTCCCCTCCTCTCGCTTTCGATTTGCTCTATCGCCTTCTCCTGATTGTTCTCTCCACGATTGTGATCCTCCTCGTACATGTGATGCTAATCACATTTTCTTCGAGTGTCCTGCTCTTCTTAATAATCGCTCCCTTTTACAGTCAGCTCCTGTCATTAGGTCTCCCTACTCCCTTCTTCCTTTATCCTCTCCGTTCCTTCATCTTCTGTGGTGTCCGCACTGCTGTCCTTTGTTGCGTCCATTTCGGACCGCTTAGTTATTTAATTTCTTAGCTTAGTTTTCTTGTTGTTGGGTCAATGCCGCTGGCGCGCCCAAAAAAGAAAAAAAATAATAATAAATAAATAAAAATAGTTTCTTTTCAGATCCGTTCTATATAACATGGAGTCCATTATGAAAAGCTATTAAAGCTACAATATCGGTTACGGACGTTTACTTAAACCGTTATGTACTTGATTATAAAAGCTACTAGAAGAGACATACAGTTGAATGGGTTTTCGCAGCGTTCTGTAATAGAATTACAAAAAAATAGGTATTACTAATTTCTTCCTCGCTGCTCTACACAATCAATTAATATCATTAACGTAGTCCCTCATCGGAGGGATGAGTTAGTTCCCCGTATGTTATTATAATATATATTCCTAGCTTAGTAATATATAATTAATCTAGAGTTGAGATTACGAGCATTGTTTATGGTGTTACTGGTGCTATGGAAAAAAAACGAAAAAAATCTTCTTATTCAAAAAAAAACATGCGGGTGTGCATTGCTCTTACTTTTTGGAAACGATAATAATAATTGCTCACTTTGATTTTAATGTAACCATTATAAATTTCAAAAATTTAACAAACGTTGCAGAAGAAAAAACAAAACTTCTGAAAAAGTGAAAAAACAGATAATTAATATACGCGAAATTCAAAATAAAAGTTTATAACGAAAAAAATAGTCTGGAATTAAATCAGTGTGTATATCTATACGTTGTTTTTATTGGGCTAATATAAAAGCGGAAATGTATAAAATTTGCTTCGCATGAAAATTAAACTTTCGGCGCCTAAAAACTAATTCGGTGTGTTTCACAAATATAAACTAAAAGAGAAACAAGCGAAAATATCCTATTCGATTTTTCGTTAAACAAATAAAATTGTAACGTTGCGTTATCATTGTAACAATAAAGAGGGGTAAATGCCAAATCTAAAGGTTACTAGTGATAAGAACATGCGTATAAACACAATAGGCGTAAACTGATAGTGACAAGATGTCTAGTGTGTAGGCCACCACAGTTAGTGATATTTACCGACTAGACGTAACAAGTTGCCTGCTCGTATTGCAGAACGTACGCATTTGTCGTTTGATTTTAGTTTGAAATTTAATTTTTTACGCTCCAAAAAATTTGCATGCTATATTGTGTTCTCTTACAAAAAATATCGAGCACTAGAGTTTTATTTATTAAAAACAAAAAAATCATTATAATAATTATTATTACCATTATTGTTAACTTTTTTTCAGTTAAATTGTCGTAATTATCTATAATACAAAATTGTTATTTCTTTATGTTGTTTTTAAGCCTAGAAAATACAGAAAAAAACAAAAAAAAAAAAAAAACGGCAAGCCGTATGATTTTTAATAATCTAGTAACAAAAAGTATAAAATAATAATTCAATAAAAATACACTAAAAAGTAAAAAAACAATAATTTAATAAAAATGCACTAAAAAGTAAAAAACAATAATTTAATAAAAAATGCACTAAAAGAGTGAAAAATAATTATTCGATAAAAAATATATTTCAGAGTGATAAAACTAAGGTGATATTATCGTAATTCTTATACAACATTAATACTTCTTTTTTTTTTTTTTTTTTTTACTTATTAGAATCGGCGTCAATTTCATATTACGATATCGAGGAACAATTAAATGAATATTTAATGCAGTGTTTAATTATTATTTTGATATGAATTCTTTTCATAACAATTTACAAAAAGTTTCTATAGTTTCCTTTTAAGACCAATTTTCTATTAGGAGGGGGGGGGGATAAACATTGAACAAATGTAAATTTAACGTAAAAGTTTCTTCTAAATATAACTTATGAAACTGCATTTTTTACAAATAAAAAATAGTTTGCCGATAATTTTGATAATATTGTTAACACGCGTGACGATTAATTGTCTATATTGTAACATACCATATGTTCACTTTTCACAGCTTTTGCGATACGTTAATATAAGTTTAAAGAAATTCGCGAACTGTGTAACAAGCTGGACAATATCTGGCATGGTGTACAAAATTACTATGATATGTTGGCTAAAAGTATCGACTAATCAACCCCACGAGCTTAAAAAGGGAGTACAAATAGGAGGATAATTTTTCCACAAGATTTGAACTTGGACGTACAAAGGAAAAACTTTAATTTAATATTATGTGCAAAGCTGTACGGTAAAAAATTAGAAGTGTGAAATAGATAAAAGGAACAAAGATATACTTGAAAATTCTAACTCAATAAGGCAAATAAAAAAAGTATGTATAATGTCGGAGAAAAAATTAGTTACAGGCAATAATAGCATATTATACAGCATGAACGGAAGAAACTCGTTAAGGTGGCTACGGAATATTGCAGAAATCTGTAAATTATAATAGTACTAAAGATGAAGAAACTGTCCCGCCATTTTTAAATATAGAAATTGAAAATGCGATAAACCAGCTGAAGAAAGATAAAACCCTAGGAAGTGATGGGATTACAAATGAACTACTAATCACGGCGGAAGATTTATTAATTAATAAAATTACACATGTCTATTGTCGTCGCGATAGCCTAGTTGCTAGAGCGTTTGACTTCCGTTACGGAGGTCACCGGTTCGATCCCGGGCAACGACAGAACTTTATTACAAAGAATTAAATTGAAATATTCGGTAATAATCACGTGGAAGGCAATGGCAAACCATCACGATGTAGGAACAGAAAACAATAAAGGTGCGTACTGTGTGCCGTTCAATTAATATTGAAATATAGAACTTAAATTCGTCGCGGGGAACATCTATTTCACTAACTCTATCCCGTTCATTTTTTTTAAACGGGAAAAATCTAAACTGAAAATGATATTTAATAATGAGCAAGGAGAGCGGCTTGGCAATTACGCGAAACTGTGTTCAAAAGTACATTTCAGCCTAAAAACAACAGATATTAAAATTCTCGCTTAGAATTTCACAAATAAAATAAAAGTTTCTGATAACTGGGCAGTAAGTGGAAAAGCTGGAAAAGATTGGCTTACTGGATTTACGAGTATGCATTTGTTTTCCATTAGACAACCGGAAGTAACGAGTCCGGCTTTCAAACTTTAATAGATCTAATGTGAAAGATTTTCGGGATAAATTAGCAATTTACCGAAAATATGTGAATTTAAAGCTGAACAAATTTATGATGTAGACGAAACCGATATTAGCCGAAAACCTACAAAAATAATTGCTAGTAAAGGTAACAAACAACTAGAGGTTGTACCAGTTGAAACAACGGTGTCAGCAGTAAATATGCTCGCGGAAATAGTATACTCCTCCCAATGTTAAAATTTTATGAATACCATTCTACAATGGCTGGGGTTGTATAGGTTGAATTGTAATGGACGGATAATGAGGAATTTTTAAATTTTACGGAACACTTCGTGCATTCAGTAAACGTATGCGGTAACAATCACCCGGTTTCAGTTTTATTAGATAACCGTAGACCACATCTTCTCATATTCCAATGCCACAATTCGGTAAGGAAAATGGTGTAATGATCACTTCCACTTCATACATCATATCAATTACCAATACTTAGGTCAGTGTTTACAGCCTATTCAAATATTACGTAATCGGGGTGTACGACATTCCGGCGGGAATAATTAAAGAAGCGTATAGCAACCTCTTCGAATAGTACACAAAAAACTCTTCTCAGTAGCAGTGAATATGGTCTTTCAACTTAAAAATTTTAAACGTTACACTTCAGTATTAACTACAGATAGATCGTGCCCATCGGAAAACCATGAGAATAATCCGATGTCAGGTAGTTTACACAGAATGTTTCCTCGAACGTTGTCAAGTAGTAGCGAACAGGATCTTCCCAACAACACCAGTTGAAGAAGACATAAGAGGAAGAAACAAACAACGGTATATAAAGCGTTCTAATTATTACAGCTGCACTCGCCAGAGCAATATTAGAAGAAAAGGAATATCAAAGGGAAAGCGGAAAGAGGTTATAAAAAAAAAAAAACAACAAAAAACTGGCATGGAGAATGACGTTAAAAACGAAAAAAAGCCGTGTTCGGGGCTGAAAAGGTTAATAAAAAGAATATACGATGCGGTTTTTTCGATGAACGACAACGATACAAATGAATTTTGCGTATATTGTTCAAAGCAGTAGTCCTAAGTTCAAAAACGGGGCTGGTTGGATTCAGTGTCTTTTATGCAAACGACGGGCAGGCAATTTACATTTTGTATACAAGAATTGCGATAGCGCTGAAAAGTCAGAATTAATAATAATACCGGACAGAGAGCATTCTTTAACTTTGTATACCTATTTTATTTACAATTTCTGTTTCCTTATTGTGTTAATATGGACACCGTTGTTTATACTTTAGTATTAATGCTAACGTTACTAGACTTTTTCATCATTATACAAATTAATCGTAGTATCACTATTTGCATACGTATATGTACATAATTACATTCATTTTTATATGTACAGATTTATTGCCAAATTCTAAAATAGCCCAATACTTTAAAAACATACGCCTAGATTTTTTAACGATTATTTTTGGTCGAACACGCGATATTGTTCTTATTACATACACTCATACAAGTTTTTACAACATTTTTAAAAAATTTAGCCGGCAAGTGAGGAGGAACATTATAACAAATTGTGTTGTCTGATTAGTTTTTTTCTTTTTCTTTTTTTTCATTGTAGAAGTAGTTTGGTAATTTATATGATAAGTAAAATTGTTGCTACAGAATTACGAGTATTTAAACGTATTTTATTCAACATTGCTGCATACGCGACAAAGTAGTATGCACGAAGAGTGTGAAAATTGTAACATCCTAATATATAACCCCAAGAGGTGTAATATCTTGTAATGAAATCTGTAATATTTTCGCGTCACGTTTATTAGACGTTCACTTAAATTTGTGAAAGCTTTATTATTTTCAGGAAAATTATTTCTTTGCAAAAATTTTTACTCTGAGAAAACAGGTATATGAGCTTTTACTACGAACGCTATAACTAGCGTTGTCGTGATATCTAAAAAAAAAAAAAAATGAACAGCGAGAAAAACTTTGAAAATATCGAAAAAACGAATCCGTGCCTGCCGTGATGTGCGGAAATTGTTGAAACATTTTAACTGTCAGCAATAGCCGGGGAAAGAACAAGTTTTGATTGATCCGAAAAGAAATTTTAGAAAACATCGAAAATGCGGCATCAAATTAAAAAACCGCTTAGGTCACGAAGCAAGTTATCGCAATTCATCGTAGCAACACTGATCCAATTTCGGTGACCGATGAACCAACTTCATTCACAAACACTAATGTCATGCAGCAAAATGATTTTCAAAAGCTGTGAAATTTCTGTCGCTTATAAATATCAAGCGAAAGTTATGTTAGATGACAATATTTCTAGTCAATGAATTGTTACTATTCGGAGGAAAGGTAACCGACCCCCGCGAGTGATAAGAACTAGAATTTTGGCTCCTTATTTTTTATATGGAACTCAAAAAAAAAGGTGTTCATCGCGACACGTGAACTATTAATAACTGATTATATCAAAGTAATTATACTAGAACCGAGAACTTTGAAGCAGCTTTTTTTTTTTTTTTTTCTTTTAGAACAAATGAAAATTCAGTGTTGTTGGCCAAATTTTAATGCAATTAAAATGTTACGCAACGGTAACTTTTTTCTATCGCAATTTTTTTCTAAACAAAAACTTTTTAATAATAAATTATAAAGAAAATTGAATATGAAATTAATATATACGTACAGTCAAAATCGTTTTGTAAAAAATTGTTTGCAAGCGTTCTTAGTACATTTGTATTGTACATATATGGGGGACCCTCGAATTTTTAAGAATTACAAACTAATCCAGTTAACTGTCGAAATTATTTAAAAGCAACTCGAAGGTGAAATTTTAATAAATGAAAATACAAAGTGTGACATAAAATTTTAGAACTGGGTACATTTAGCAACAAACGAGAACTAGTTAGGAAACGAGATCATTTTTGTCATTTTTCCGGCATTATTTTTCCGATCGAACGACTCTACGGATACTTTTTATTATATTCGGTGGTTAACGGCTTCTAAGAAAATTTTGCACTCAATCAAAACGACCGGGAGAAAATCTGAAATATTTAACAAGTCATAACAGACATTCGGAGAAGTTCACTTTCTCTTTAGTATGTCGGTAAAACGGCAGTAAGCGCACAAATCTCACCGCGGATAAGTTACATTAATATGGAAAGTTCTAGGCAACAGACTTTCACAGAACAAAGACATATCAAAAGGTTGGATGAAAAAAATTGCCAATCAATTTTTTTTTTTTTTTTTCATTTAATTTCGTCGGAGTAGCACAGCTGCTTTTTTAAAAAATCCCCCGAATTAAATTGACGTTTGTGAAGGATGTCCGTGAAAGTCGCACAAACGCCGTCAGTATGTGCCTTATCATTTTGTCCAGCTTCAGTCGATTGGCGAAGTTGGAACTGTCTTCATCGTCAATAATGAATATAAATAGAACAAAAAGGAAAGTCCGTTTTCATAACAACACTCGTTGATTATGGTACAATAAAGATAAATGACAAAATAAAATTGTCTCTTTACAATTCCTCAGATTCATTCTTCAATTTCACCTGGTGGCACCGATTATAATCGTTAATTTTTATTTCGTTTTTCCTGTTTTTTGGTGTTTCTTTTTTTTTTTTTTTTCTATCCTCTATCTTTTAATAGTTTTATATTCGTCGCGCATTAACCTTGCAAGAAGAAAAAAAGTAAAAGATTCTAGTTGGGTGTTCTGTTTTTAATATAAATTATTTTCCGTTCTCGTCAACTAGTACTAGTATTTTTTGAAGCTTGCTTTTATGTCTCTTGCCTTGTACTGTAGTCTATTTCCCACAGATGAATGAAATGAAGCGAAGACTATTACAAAGGTTGATGAGACTTTTCTATAAACCAAAATAATAATAAAGCGATAATAATAATAATAATAATTCAATTCAATTCAATTTAGTTCTATAATACCATAGTGGTGTGTAAAAATAAACGTATGACAATAGATATATATATATACATGTATGGAAATAAACGAAATATGAAAAACTTCTTAGACGATACTTCTTAAAACTCAAATAAAAATATTTCATGAAAACAAAGTAAACTAAAGGAGTGCATATAAAGTGACGGTTTACAGTTACTGGTCGTTTTTGTAAATTGAAATAATTGATAACAAAAAACAAGTAAAAATAAAAATAAAAATAAAAAAACAAAATAATAAATGTAATAAAAACATAAAATAAAATAAAAAAACAAAAACGTATAGAAATATATATATATATATATATGTACAAATACACCTATGCATATATGTAGTTATTAATAGTATATATAGGTACACCGATGTAATGCAAAAAGAACAAGTAAGGGGGACAAAAAAATAAATAAACAAGTAAATAATAAAAAAAAGTAACAATAAAAATAATAATAATAATAATAATGTGTATATATATATATATATATATATATATATATTATATATAAAGTATAAATGTACAAACATATGCATAGTCATACACATAAACCTACATTTAATCATTCTTACCCTTCAACAAAATATACATGCACGCGCGCGCGCACACACACAAAAACATACATACACATTGACACGCACACAAACTTGAATATTTAATTGATTAACAACATAGGCATGTGCAATAAATAATATAAAAACATTAGATAAAGGTTAGAATACAGGACAAATAAAAGATAAATAAATAAATAAACGTTGATGAGTTTATGTCGTAAATTTTTTATCTGTCAACGCGGTTAAGATAACAGGTATGAGACAAGAATTTTTGGGGCGACTCTTGTAATTATTCCAGCTCTGTTTTGATAATGCTGGTAAGGAATTAACGAGCCAAGGGGGGCCATGTAAATAGATTGATTACGGATATGATATTTTTTAATAATCGGCAAAACTGCTCTTTCATCTCCAGAGCCTTTCTCGTGGTTATTCCCCTGAGCAATTGTTGTTTTATTCTTTAGAATAAACGTAAACAATTGCAATTCATACAGTTGTATTAAATGTAATATATTATTATTGTTTATATCGATACTGTCATCTCCGTGAAATAGCCTAACAGAGCATTTTTTTGTAGTAGTATTAACTCAGTAGGTTGGTATATTGTATTTTATGTACATGTGTTTTATTTAAAAATTTACTAAGATTATTTATAACGTATAATTTAATTTTCTTACTTCAGCTGCAAGACAAATTGGATGTTTATTTCAAAACAATTTACAGTCAAGATGAACTCGAAGGTATTTTATCTCATATACTCTCTCCAATGGGGGGAAACCTTATCCCACAGAATTTTGAAATCGTTCCACTTAAACTATGGTATGCTATAAATAATAAATTTATTTTTCTTTAGATAATTAAAGCCCCAAGAAAAGGAGATGGATTGGTAGGAAGAATACGACATGGTTTGAAAACGTAAAAAATTGTACAAATCATTCAACAGAAGAAATAATTCACACAGCCAGGAATCGGGAAAAATGGAAAAAAGTCATCTTCATGTCAACAGCCTGAAGTCCGATGAGGATATGGCACCTTAAAGAAGAAGATTAATAAGAAGTTTGTTAAAATTTAACCAGTTTTTAATATTTGTCAAGTCGGTTTGTAAAAGATCCTGTAAGATAGACTCTGTTTTCGTGAATATATCATTAATACAGTATCGTCCGTAAAACAAAATATTCTGCCCCCCCATTTACTTTCAAATTGTACAAATCATTGCCATAGGAGGGGGGGCGCAATATGCTTCCCTGAGGTACTCCGTTATGTTGCTTTACATAATCACTGTTTATGTTATTAATATTGTGGCACAATACATCCTGTTTGTTAAATATATGTTTTAAGCCATTTATAAATGTTTCCACGGAAACCACAATTGAATAATTTACGTAAAAGTATGTTATGATTAACCACATCAAAAACTTTTTTCAAATCGAAATAAACAGCTGCAACCGAACAGCCTAATAATAATAATAATAATAATAATAATAATAGTAAAATTTGTTCAGCAAATAAACATTTCCAAACGCACAAAGTGGCATTGTCTTTATAAAGTAGAAAAAATGCGTCTCATAAAAACGATATACATAAGTTTATATCGAAAATGAAGAAGAAAAATCATTTAAAGGCAGCCTCTGTATTTGTGCTTAATTATGAATGCAAATACGGCTGGTGGTTGCTTGTTTTAAACCACTTGGTTGGGTTGTTGCTCCATCCGCTTCTTCTTTTAGAAAACGTTTTCTAAAATTCTTTACCCTATTTAAAAAATTCCACACCGAATTTAGTTGTATACTTTTGCTTCTTTTCTAGTAGTCGTTCCTTATCTGTTCAAGCCGATCTCCTTCCAAACGGTAATTTTTCAAATTTCCTTCTCTTTGTTGCTCTCTTATTGTTTCCATTATCTTCATATCGTTCATTTCTTGTTACCTTCAGCTCTCTTGTTTTTTTGGTCTTCCTCCTTTATTCTACTGAGCGCCCTATTTTTTATTCCTATCTGTTAGAATTTGGTTTTTGACCAACTATTGCGTTATTTCCATCCTCCTTTTTATTCACTATCTATAATTCCTAGCATTAGTTCTTTCGTATTTCCAGCTAACTGACGATAGCGGTACAGTTAAATTTTGCTGGTTTCCCGGTCATGACGGTAACGATGGAATGAGCTGGTAGATGACGCAGGTAGGGAGGCGGATGTAGCTCGGGTACCATTTCTGTTTATACCTTTTTCAGACTTAGCATGTAAGTTAAAAAGAACGCAAATAATGATCGGCTTAATCCGTTATCAAAATGCGACATAGGGAGCCTTTTATAGGTAATGTAGCCGTTAACATAAGCTCTGGTTTTCGAATATGGGTTGGTACCGTATGAAACTGACTCGTCGTAGGTTAACCGGCCGAGGACGATTCACCGTAAAGCGATTAACAACCGTAGGACCAACTCGCCGACTGACGAACATTTCGAATACCTTCTTAGATTACCTGCTGCTTTGTTAAAAAATCAAAATTCATATTTGTTCTTACTAAGTAGCAGCAAGCTTTCCATTGATTAACTTTCTTCGAAACTCCCCAAAATGGAAATTAGAAATTGATTATGGATTTAACTTTCTTTTAATGTGCATGTTAATTTTTACGATTTTTTCTGTCCCCAGTAATTAGGTTATTCGAGAATACATATTTTTTGAAACAAAATTTTATACACGATTTATGTGCACAATTTCGAATATTTATGAAACGGTCGAAGAGCTATAGAATTCGATTTCAAATTGCGTTCGATTAACATTTTTTGATATATTATTAGCGGTGGAAGTTGTAAAATTACAGCACGAGAAATGCAAATTTATCTTCGGTTGATATCACAATCCTTTAAACTATTAAATTGGGTACAGATGTGTTGTTGTTGTTTTTTTTTTACTTACCGCAAAATTCATAAGAATTTTACATTCGGCGGAGCTAGAACAAAATAACAGGTACGGCGAATCGTCCGCGACCGATTAACCTATGGCGAGTCGGTCTACGGCCAAACGAACGGTCTCCGTTCAAGTTACACCGACAGCAATATATGATACGGAGGTTAGTCACATACAAGAATTAAACTAAATTTTGAGGAGAATTTCCAACAATTGCTACATTTCGGTAAACTATAGCGATGACATTAAGCATTTTTCATTCAACTATGGAAAAGACGAGCGCAGAGAAAATATACGTGTGATAGGTTTACATCTGCAGTTATTTTCCCACCTTATGACATTGGTTACTGTGCTGCGATGGCCGTGCATCGATTGTCATATATAATGTACTTAATATTTAAATTATTCCGTAAGTAAAGTGTAAGATTTTCAATTATAATTTTTGCTTTAATTTTCCTTATCAGGTTTCTTTTTTTTTTTTTTGCATCTCCGTTTGATTCAGCGGCTTACTACATTATTTTTAAAGTATATGTTTAAATATAGAATAGACAGTGATAAAAATTGGACTGATGTTTCCTAGCCACAAATAGAAAAAAAAAAAAAATTATCCGACTAAATTAAAATCTAACTCATTCCGGATAAGGTAATGATTTTGAAAAGAACGAAAAAATTTGGTGGACACATTTGTTTATGTTATTAGAATGTGACGTTAGTTCTGACTGAGAATGATCTTTTAATCTTAAAGATAATACAAAAACATGTAGTCCTCACGAGAGATAGGACACGTAGAAGAATGTCACCGCAAACTTTAATCGATAATTGACGTAAAAATCAGCGAAATTTACGTACGAAGAAATTTGTCGTTAACAGTTTAATCATACACTTTGCCGACTTACGTAGGATCGCGTCTGTATATCTGAAAAATCGATTAATACTCAACGTTGTCAGTACATAATTAAATATGTGTAAAATCATGGATATTAATTGGAGAAGTTAGGAAATAAGGGCTATTCGGGGTTGGTGGAGAACCCGTTTCTTTGCGGAGCGGTGCGTACCAAGAGGCAATAGAATCAATAAAGGAATCCAGTTTTTCTTGTGACATGTTATAAAGTGAGGGGCGTGGTTTTGAAGGGGATCGAAACGCTCTGGCCAATTGCCAGATTTGAGAGTAGGGAGCAGTTCGCGAAAAAGAAAGACGTGTAATTTTTTCTAAGATTCTTTTTTCGATTTTTTGAGAATCGTTGGCTTTTTTTATGATCGAAAAAATTAGAAATTGATAGGAAAGTTCGAACCGCCTTACAATCATCGTTCCACCATAATGGTGTAGCAGAGCGATACTTATTATGGTATGATAAAAAAGATGGAAGGGGAAGACGAGGAGGGAGTAGTGTGGATTGAATGCATGAATACATCGTATTGGTCTATGGGATTTATTGCCGAAAGCGCAGAGGGAAGAGAACAATCGAGACAAGTATGAAATTAAATCCAATCTGTTTTCTTTAGATTTCATTCTGGAGATGGAAGAGATCTAAAATTTGAAGAACGAAGGTAAGAGAATGATCATTGTATGACAGAATGATTGGAGTGTGGTCAGAGACCGTCGAGAGATTTCCAAGAGCAGTTGAGACTAATATTGGGCGAAGAAAAAGAGAGATCGATACTATTATAAATTGAAGGATTTTTGAAATAGAAGAACAATATTAGTCTTCTATAATATAAATCTTCTATAAAATACCCGTTATTATAGTCAATAAAGGAGTCCAAAGAAGTGCGAAATCGATTAAAATTTGGAGAAATGTAAGCGGAAATTAAGTGTGAAGTGTTTAAGAAAAATGATTAATCGGTATTGAAACGTGTACGAAATTAGGATGAGATGCTTAAAAAAAGGAACTGAAAGAACTGCGAAAAATAGATTTCGTTACGTACTAAAATTGCTGCACTTCCACACCCATCAGCTCGATCAGATCTAATTATTTTAAAGTGTTTAATGTTAATTTTTGCTGCATTTTTGGGTCGCGTTTCGGGGAGCAAGTCAATATATCTATTTGAAATTAACATTATAGGCTCTCTGACGCATTCCTCTATTTGCTCTTAAACTTCGGCAGTTCTACTGTAAAACTTTCGTTTTGAAGCTCAATACTTACAAGTAGGAGAATCTTAAGGTTTTTAGAATAATGACCATTGAACCGGGATGATTGGGAATGGATTTTCGGAAACCAGAAATATATTTTTAAACGTTTTAAATTTACATTGCTATTTACCTATGGATACGTGAACCTTAGCGCTTTTACATAAGTCGAATATCGAGTAATAAAACGAATTTGCATATTAAAAAGATACGGATAGCATACATACAATAATTATGTGTTAACTAGTACGTTCTGAATAATGTTAAAAGTTACAAAATAAGAAGACGAGGTTATTATAATTATTTGTAAACACTATTAGTACGTTGTATTTTTTGAGCAATTTCGGCTGATGAAGATGATTTTGTTGAAATTGAAGATGAAGCTTTGGTTGCTTTAATATCACGTCTGGAAGCTGATGGATTTGGCTGCTGATTAGTTTTGTCGCCATTAGTTGATGAGATGTGCACAAGATCTGAAGTCTCGGCAGGAAGTGGGTCTAATTTAGTGTATTGGTTAGATGAGAAGGCTGACGGATTAAATGAATTGATCACAGTATGAGAAGAATCTGATTATGAGCGAGGAATAAGATTGTGTGATGGGCTAGGTATGTTACTAATGTCTGTGTAGTATGTTTCCGCAGAAGATTTTCCGGATGGGGAAGAAAGTAAAGGTAACTCTGTAAATGGGAAAATGTGTTTTAGCACTCTTGCCAGGAATATTAATGCTCGCGGTACGCGAATAAACCGACTCCTCGTGTTTAATTTATTGATATTTTTACCGCGGGGTCCGTAGAAGTTATTTCTGCGAATGAGAAGGCTCAGCTGACTTTATTACTTTTTAGAATTTGGATCACTTCAGAAGTTAAAATATTATCCGCGGCTTTGATTTTTTCGATTCTTAATCTCTCTATGTAATGTGGACAGTTTTTATTGCTGGGCAGGTGATTACTAGAACAGTTTAAAATCGGGCAGGGATACAGCGCAATTAGAAACGAAATGAGCCTCGTGACAAATCGGGGACATCTTGGAATTGTGCCGTATTTCCGTACCGGTTACAATTTAAACACAATCGAAGAATACGATAGCTATCAATCAACTGGAAATCGTAAACAGACACATACGTGCGGAGTTTATTACCTAAAAACACTTAATTTCCACTCTGCTCTTTTGCAAATTTTTCTGATCGAAACAACTTTCAAATCTGACTCTATGGAATTGAAAATTTCTTCATCAGTGATATCTGTGGAAACCTGACGAAAAATATCGAATCTAAACAGGGGACTACTATGAACAGAAGTCCTTAACTTTTCATAGCAGCTGTTAACATTAGTTATAAACTTGTTTGTACTTGCCGCTGTGTCGAAGTTAGCCTTGACCCGATTTATGTTTCTGGAAAAAGGTTTAACGCCTTCGTGTTTCTACAAAATTTTGCGAATTGACAAAGGATGGAAGTTGGCCAAGTTTTAGTTTTAGTTAGTTGATTCCAATTATACTATAAACAGTCCATTACGATAATTTGATATAACTTGTAATTGTCCGAACTAATTTTTACGTTATTATCATTGCCGATTAAATTATTTTTACCATGTATACTATTATTGTTAAACGATATATTATCGATAAAAAACTTATCTATTCGAGATGATGTTGCTGATTAAAATGCGTTGATGTCGTCGAGCCTTCATTATCGGGGGAGAGGGGGCTGCTCCCTTAATGTCCTCTTCCATCTCTAATACAGCGCTTTGTATGAACATTTGATAACGCTTAGTGATATTTTTTTTTTTTTTTTTTATTACGAACTAAAAGCTTTGATCTGCTACCGGATTTACACGCACACGAAAAACACAACTCGATACGAATGCGGTTGGTTAGAGACCAATGAGGCGCGCAGTATTTCAATTTGAAACAAATTTAAAAATTAATTAATTAATTTTTTTTTTTTAAAAAAAACTTTACTGATAAGAATGATACGATGATCGTGTAGAACAAATTATTCTTTTTAAAAAAGCGTTAATTCGAACTGTTTACTACAGACACGTTAACCCATTCTTTGTTTTATTTTCCTCCAATAGCACGCAGCCTGAGATCTTTCCCGATTTTTATTCTAAAATGGAATTATTTAAAATCCTAAGAAAAGACAACATGGTTTCATCTTCATTTTGAAAATTTAGTAGATGGAACAACAAAAAACAAGAGTTTATTTTTTTCTTCTTATTATATTTAGAATTAATGTGTTGAAAATAATTAATGTATATATTTTTTTATACATTTCGGAATGAAAAGTGCTCTAAAAAGAAAAGGAATAATTTAAAAAAATTTAAAAATAAGTAAATGAAAAAAGTGATAAAATATGTAAATTATATGCACGAACGACCAAGTATGCAAATATTATAAGCCGAAACGATAAAATATGCAAATTACATGTAAAGTGTGCGACATATTTTTGAACATTGCAATTGAAGAACTATCGAAAAAATTCATCATCACTGCAGAAAAAATTGGAACAAAAAAGTTTAATTCTACCTACACTCTTTTTCACGCAATACGAGTTCTCGTTGCTTAAGCAGAAGTTGTTCGTTTACAGCGTGTGCGTAGCTTATTGTTTATTACGATGTAAATTTCGTAAAATTCTCCGGAAGACATTTCACTTTATCGGATTTTTAATGTTTCTTTCATCTGCATTATGATTAAAATGAAAATTAAGGCAATTAAATATTATTTTTCCGGTATTTTTCTGTTAAAGCTTCGAAATTCACGAATTAAACGGTTCTTAGTAGGGGTTTAGATAAAAATTGATTAGTTGAGGATGGTCGAGAAAATTCTACGAAACGAGAAACTTCTTAAGAGATCACCGTGTACTTTTAAGGGTTTTTTTTTTTTTTTTGAGAAAGTAAACAATTATACACCGTGGTGGTGTAAAAAATTATAAATTTATTTACCGCATCGTAATTGAAAATATTAAGGGGGCGTAATAATATTTTTGTTTTGCGGTGAAATATAACATAACGAATTTGAATGTAGGTCCGTGACTTTATTATAGACTTATATAGGGTGATTTTTTAAGAGTTAAGTTTTTCAGGTTGTCAGCGCTGGTTGGTATTGGCGTCCAAACGTCATCTGTCAAAGAGAAAAATTTTCAGTATACTCTGCCATTTCATCATGGAAAGACTTACAAACGAGCAACGATTGTGATATGGTTGAAATTTATTATCAAAAACCAGTGCTCTGTGAAAAATGTGCATCGTTTGTCATATTATAGTCGTCATAATCGACCTGGTGAATCAACAATTCGTGCTGTTATCACCAAATTTCGCGCCAAATTTGGTGATAACAGCACGAATTGTTGATTCACCAGGTCGATACAAACGATGTACATTTTTCACAGAGCACGAATTTTGATAATAAATTTCAACCATATCACAATCGTTGCTTATTTATAAGTCTTTCCATGATGAAATGGCAGAGTATACTGAAAACTTTTCACTTTGACAGATGACGTTTGGACGCCAATACCAACCAGTGCTGCCAACCTGAAAAACTTACTTAGCTCTTAAAAAATCACCCTATATGTGGATGAACTTACAGCAATATTTCTGGCTTATGAATATTTGTTTTTATTGAGTATTTCAAGTTTGATTAGGAAACTTATTAGTCTCCGTTGATTGCAAGTTTGGACGCGAACAAAGCTCAGTTGATACGTATATTTTTGAAGGAACGTATTACAATTTAGTCTGGAAATGGATCTTTGATCGAGAACTTTAGTAGGGTTGGTTTTAAAGTGTCTAGTAATAATCGAGATTGTTCTAGGAAATCAGTGTGTATGCGATTAGTGATCAAAACTTGTATTTAGGTTAAATAAATAACCAAAATTTAATGTACACTGTTAAATGACTGAAATTTCGCGATGAAATAAATTTGTTCAAGGAGTGCGCATAATTGTTGTAAAATGTTTGTGACACAAACTACTGGTCGGCAGTTTAAATATTTAAAACTTTCACAGTGATTACTCATAATAAATAATTCATCGGAAACAACTGTGTTCTTCTAAAAGAGATATTTATTCGCTTAACGTTTCGACCAGCTCTTACACTTCCCATCATCAGAAGCAAACTGAAGTAACGAAAATTGCGACCGACAATAACAATAAAATAAGAATCGAAAATCATGAAAAAAAACCCAACTCAAAACAGAAAACCTACCTCTAAACAGGAAAAACCGACAAAACGCACAACAACGGATAGATAAAAATAAAATAATACAAAAAACATATGAGATAAAAGGTAAATATAGGGTTATTTACCTTTTATCTCATATGTTTTTTGTATTATTTTATTTTTATCTATATCTTGTGCGTTTTTTCCTGTTTAGAGGTAGGTTTTCTGTTTTGAGTTGGGTTTTTCATGATTTTCGATTCTTATTTTATTATTATTATTACTGATCGGCAAGTTCGTAGTGAATCCGATAGTAATAGAGATATGCAAGATCTCGCCTAATCTGAAGTCGAATTTGGAAAATTCTGTCAAAATAAAGGTACCCCTCCTACTGCCCGGAAAGTGGCTTTAATCTTATTATATCGTACATAGTGTCAACTAAGGGCACCGTTTTATTTGAACTTTATTATTACCTAAGTGATTTACAAAAATAAAAAAAAACAACAAAAAACTATAGCTTTCGCCAATAATACAGGCGCACGACGGAGAGCTACTCTTAATTTTTTCTTTCAATAAACCGCGCATAGAAAATCGAATTCCGCGGAAGATTTTCAGTCCTCCTGCAATTTTGAGACAACTTGATTTTTAAATTGAAACGATTTCATAAAATTGACTCTTCATTAATATGTTCTTTCGGCAAAAATAATCCATCTTTACCGTTTCCTCTCTGTGTTCTGTGGAAAATTCAAACTATTGCTAAAGGAATTGCGATTATTTCTGCGAGACTTTCATTATTTCAAATCCACCCGAGGAGGATCACCGGGTATACAGAATGTAGCAATGTCACTTGTTGCTTTACATTCGTCTTAATGAGAAGTTATCGTCGAAGGGAAAGAAATGTAGATTGTAAAGTTTCAATGAAAACTAAAACCTATCTCTACCGGTAAACATCTTCCTAGGTTGTAATTACACTTGTAAACTTCTTTCGCCAACTATCAGGATACCATTCTGTTTAGTACGTCGGGCATTTTGGCTTTGCTCCATTACTGCTAGCGACTGCGTCACTTTTCTTCCACTCTGACCGACTAGTTCGATTAATGGTAAAGCGTAAAATCAATAATCGAATTTCCGTCATCGTCGGCGAACTTAAATTGGTCACAGCTGAATTTTTCACGATCACAAATACGCTAGAGCGTCCAAATCATAAAACTGTTTCCCCGTTCCGCCATTTCCGCCGAACCCCTGGACTATTACGTACTACGCTTAGTTTCCTTTATCGGTCCCGCACCGCGGAATCATTTTATTCGAATCATCCTCACACGAGCAATTCCGGTCAGGTAATGCGATGCTTTTTTTATGTAACGCTTTCTTTTCCGCTTCAGATTATCTTTTCCATGGGGGATTCGATTGTCACTACGCCGAACTCGCCCTTATATTCGCAACACATTCTGTTCCTGTTTCGATTTTTAGTACACCGACTGATATTCATTAGTATACATTCGAATTCCCTGCGAAGAGTTCAGCATCGCCATTGCGTATAATTACGAAAAGCATTGCCGGTAATGTATCTGCAGACTGTAATAAGTTTCCTAGCGAACGGGGGGTGGGGGGTGAAAAAAACGTAGCTCGGGGATGAGCCGCTTGAAATGTAAATTTGTTTTATTTAATGTTGCACCGGTGTCGTTTGTCTCCGCGAAAAACACCGTAAAGAATACGATAACGATGAATACCGGTTTGGAAGTTTTCCAGTCGGTAATGGCGATAATTCGGACGGAAGGCGTGAATGGAGCGAGTTTCCTAGTTTATTACCATTATTTACTCGCGGCTATTACTCGGAACAGTCCGGGAAACCGCTCCAGCAGACGACTTATTTGAGCGGAATAAGCCGAAAAATTCCGAAATATTCGCCGTGGGCCGTCTTCGAAATTTCCATTGTCCATCTGCGGTTCAGCAACTTTCTCCTTTGGCGGCAGCAACGCGGAAAGGCTTAAAGACTGCTCGGATCATCTCGATGACAACGAAACGGCCACAGCAGCCGGCTAACTGGTCTGGAAGTAAAGCAGCTCCAACTCCGCTCTGCTAAATTGAAACCATATTTCACACCTCCAATTTTCCACGGCGGCGTCGCGAGTAACCTTTTATCCGACGAATGGCTGTTCGGTCGGCTTGCATCGCGGCAACGAAAAAGGAGACGCGCATCGCGGGCCCGCTATTGAGCTGGGCTTCCGGTTGCCCGGCTGCGAAGACGACGCGAAAGTTAACTTGATCCTTCAACACGACAGAGCAAGCTGCTTTAATCTGCGGCAATAAATTAAACTCGGCGAATCCAGTGCGCTCTTGGCGACGCTCATCTGCCGCTGAAGACAGCGAAAATGTATATCTTTGCCAGACCTATTCGCCGCCGCTTTGTTCTAGCCTCCGTCGGAATTACTTCGGAATAGAATTTATTTCGTCCGCGTCAAATTGAATTCTATAACGCGCGATGCTTCCCGGCAGCCTGGCCCACTCTCTAACAAATGGCTGCTCGAGAAACTAATTGAATACACATGTAAACTCATCTTTTCGTTTAATCTCGTACGGAATAACTCGCCTCGCACTATTCTAATATCGCTTTTGCAGTTCGTCGCCATCTTCACTTAGCGCTAATTACGATTTCCGTACGTGTTGAATAGTTTCCGTTTTTACATTAACACGTAATAATAAAAGAAATATGAGACCTTTTTTTTCTTTTCTTTTTTCAGTCTTGCTTTTTTTTCAATCGAAATAAATAATCGGAACACGAAGAACTTTTGGCGCAAGTAGACACGAGCCGGCGTTAAAGAGGATTAAGTAATTTTGTAAGATAGAATTTTCACGTGCGAAACTATTACTCATTTTATCCGCTACAACACCGAGAAGAGGTAAGTGCGAATTACCACCGGCTATAGCAAAAAAAAAAAGGGAAGGGAATTAGTAAATTATTGAAAAGGGAAGTTCATGGTTAGAAGGTAAATTCGGTTTTAAAGAATTGTTGATAATTGAAATTTTTTTTCGGATTTATCGGATTAGATAAGAGTAGGAAGATAGACGTGAGCTGGAAAATGGAATATCGTTTCCGATTAAAATAGTCGAACCATCGTATCCGTCACTGCGATTAGGGAAAAACCATCGACGTTAAAGTCAGCGGAATCTTTTAGTTTCTGAGAGCGGCGCAATATTTTTATTGATTCAACGAGCTATCGAGAGAATTTCCGTTCGCTTTAACGTTGACTGTAATATTTTGACAAGTCACGATAAAGGGAAAAACGATAAAAATACAAAAAAATTAAAAAAAAAAAAAAAAGGATAAAATGAGGCGGACTCCATTGGATACATCTTATTAAGAATGTCTTTAGACAAAAGAAAAAGGTAAACCAAGAAAAGAAGGAATAAGAATATTCAACGCGATAAGAATCTAAAACATATAAGCAGGAAGGGAATATTGAGGCGAAAGAAAGAAAATACGTAAGAACTAATAGAACAATACATGCTAATTATAAGGAGAAATAAAAGTGAAATTAGACTAATAAAATCTCTGAGACTGCAGAATTTGACTTAAAGTTAATATACTTTAACGTTCAAATTAAAAAGTGCGAACTTTCCGAACTCTTATACTAAGAGTAGATAATTTTTTCTTTTTCCCTTAACTGGTATGTTTAATAACTGTTAATTGTAACTAATATAAACTAAATTAACATGTAGTACGAAGTAATTTAGTGCCGTGACCAAGGCCTTTTAAAAAGGAAAAAAAGCAAGCATCCGCAAGATACAGTACGGCGGCTAATAAAACGCTTTTGACGGCCTCTATATCCTCATGTGTATCAGTAAGTCAAGCTGCCATGGAATTACTGTGTATTGACGAAGTCGCTCCCCGTGGAGAGTACATAATCAAGTAGATAATTAAATCATTTTCTTAAGGAAGTCGGACCGCTAGAATTATTAACTGTCGGAGACGTGTCTGTTTCGAAAAGTGGGATGAAATTATAACATATTTGGGAGGCCTTTACAGACGGCATTAATGGTTAAATTCGAATAATGTTTATTAGAAGAATTGCGTAATTTCTTATAATGTACGAAGGGAGGAGCTACTGGAATAATTTCTTGACGCTTCCTTTTCTATTTTTTTTGTTATTAGAAGAGTACCGTAAAAAGGGGGGAAATGTTTAGAAATATCAGCAAAGATGGAAATCTGGGAGACCGGTTTCTCTTGACTGATATTTTTAGCCGCAGAGTACGAAAGATTTTGCAGACTCGTGATATCTTATGCATTTTTACTCGCTGCAGAATTATTTTCACCACAACGAACGCAACGATATCGGATAATAACGCATTCGGAAGAATAATAACTACCAGAATAAAAGCTGCAGACAGGTTTGCTTCCCTACATGAAGAACTGTAATGACCGAATCGGAGGCAATTTTAACGAAATTTAAATCTAACATTAACACGGTAGGCGTCGTAGAAATTAACGAAAAAGCGGAAGAGTCGAGTCGAAAAATTTAACTTTCAGAAATACGTTTTTGTATCGAGTAGGCCCTTGACAAATTTAACAGAAATTCATCGATAGACAAGTGTCACTTGGTATATCACGAACTATGCGAATAACGATTGCGAACTGGATGATCCTATTTTAATGATCGTTGTCAGAAAACACCGGAACTGATTAGCTGCAAGTGTAAAAAGTTTAAAATTCTTTCTTAAACGACTCAATTGTGGATGATAAAATTTTTTTTTATAAAACATTTTAGCTAAAGTCGTCAGGTGAAGCTTCTTCTTCGATTCCTCAATCTCTCGATTGGTGGTCAATCTTCTTGGAAGTACTATACTTAGAATCGCGTTTAATCTCTAGCTTGCGCTTTCCGTTTCATTAACTGGTAATTATCCTCTTTGGTGTCTTCCAATCTAATGAATTTCTGTCTCATTCTTGGTCTTTTTCCGTTTATTATTATCGTGGTTAGATATCTATTATTTCTTATAATAACATGTCTAACCGAATCACATCTTTCTCTTAAGGTCCTCATTAAGCATCTTTCTTCTCCGTATTTTTAATTTTATCTAGCTTTTTAATTTTCTACATCAATGTATTTATTTTCTAAATTCTCGTTTAAAAGCACAATTTGTCCTTTAAAGTTATTCGGAAATAGCGGTGCACTTGAGAGGCAATGTTAAATGAAAATATCCATGTCGATGGTCTTATTAAACATTCGCTATCGAGACAATGTTGTCTTCAGAAGTAGACAAATTGAACGAAACGGGGTTTTATTAGTTCTGTTAATTTTTGAACCTGTACGAGGGATTGCAGTGATTCTGTCGACGGTAATGCGGGAAAGATTAGGGGAAGGTTTACTCAGACGAGTGCCGCATTAATTTAAATTAAATTTAAATTAGCGGTTGAAATCGAAAATTAAATAACGACAAAGCGACAAGTGAAACCCCGACAGAAACGAAACAGACGAAATAAAATAAAGCGATAGAAATAAAAGCGGATAATAAAGATAAATTAAACAATCTCGCCGATCTCTTCGACGAACAGAGTACAAGGCGAGTAAACTTGATCACAGCGGACAAGAACGGCGTATAATCGTCAACTTTTCTAATAACCGTTGAAAAGTCTTTAAGTGCACCGTGTAAATATTATTGACAAGAAATTATTTTGGCAAGTTTTGAAGTTGAATTCAACGATAAAAGCTACTTTCAAAATGTGAACTTTGAAATCGCTTTTGTGTCGTCATCATTTGTTTTCACCGAAATTCTGGCCGTATTCCTGTCCATTTTTACCACGTTGTAAACTCACTTCTTCTCCGAATCTTCATCTTCATCAACTTGTTTGACGTCATCACTTTTCCGTTAGCATTTCTGTAGTAACGGATAAACGCTTTTTTTTTTGTTTTTTGTTTTTTTTTTTTTTTAATTTATTCTCTTTTAATTCATACGCGCAATAAAATGTAAATCGCCGTAACAAATCCTTTTTTTTTTTTTTTTTGTTTATGTTAGGCCAGCACGGAGAACTTACTCGTCACGAATAATAGTATTTTCATTATTCCGAAGTCATTTAAATTTTGATTCCATTGTATACTATAAAGAATGAGCAAGATATGCATAATACGAGGATTAGGAAATATAACGATAGACAAGATATAGAGAAAAGAGACTGCTGTTCATAAGGAAGAGCATTCAAATAATACTTTGGGCAGAATGGTGACAGAGAAGGAGAAAAACGGCATCGAAATCCAGCAAGTCGTAAAGAATAGTTAAATCGAAGACGGCGCAATGATGTTGTGGTGCAGTGAGATGAAGCTTAGGATAGTCTTGGAAATTAGAAGAAGGAGATTGAATAGAATGGTAGAAGGGGTCTAAATCGGTGTAAGGAAGGGATGTGTACTTATCAGGGTAAAATTTTAAATGCAGTTTTGTGGAAAAGGAAAAAACGTTGTAAGCTGGAAATCTACTGATGGGATTGCAACCGGGCTTGCGAAATGGCCAACTTTTTCATTTACCTCAACATGGCTGGGGCTGGAAGTCTATTTGAATAGATGCAGAAGTTAGTGTAGAGACGATCGATCGAGTGCGAATTATAGCGGAATCGATGGGCGCCAGGCAATTTTGACAGAAAATTAATAATGCATTCAAAGAATCAGAGATTATTAAGAATTTGTTAATATCATGGATACAATATAGTATTGCAATTGATTCTGCATAATATATGGAAGATGAATTATTATAGGATTCTGAATAATGGCGAGTAGAAAAGAAAGCTCTAACGGTCTTGGAAGCATCAGTATAAACACATGCGTGATAAGGAAGTAGGAAGTTAATAGCATTATTAAATTCGTAAATAACGCGAGGTTGCTGAAAGAGATTTCGAAACAAAGTTAGATTGGGTGGACGAAGAAGACGAAAGAAAAATCAAATGAAAAATAAGAAAGTTTACTGCTCGATATGGATATTATGAGTAAATTCTTATAAATATGTGACAGAACCGAAATCGTTTTACACGAAAAATGCCAATTATTAAAAAAAAGAGTTAGTAAGATTTGATGAGAGAAAGTTTTGTAATAAACCGATAACCGAAATGAGATCTGCGAACTGACAAAGGAACAACATTGCACTCAGCGTACAAGTAGATTTTAGTGCTTCAAATATGGTTGTTTTTAATTTTTTATATTACCCGCCGTTAGAAAAAGAATCTCATTGTGGTATCTGTTGAAGGCTAATTATTCCGCGAGTGGCTTACATAAAGAATCATCTAAGACAGGGAGGACGGTTCCCCTTCGTAAAAACCGAATATATGTAGAACATTTACAGAGAAAATATGAAGGAAAAACGGAAAGATTCATCTCCGTAAACTGTAGCGGACAGAGTAAGACGAACACTACTGATGATTACTAATACGACTGAATCCACCGTGACATTACATAATCAAACTCTTACGGGGGGGGGGGGGGGGGTCTGTAAAAATTGTTCGTGTTATTTTTTTTTTTTTTTTTATACCTCACGATTTAAGACTTACAATATGATGAGAAAGCAGATTACGAAGTGCCAAAATGAAAGAACCAGAAAGCGCGCGAATAAAATTTCTTCGGTCCGCTGAAGATGGGCGGGAAAAAAATAAAACAGTCAAGCGCGATAGAAGGATTTTTTGAAAGAATAAAAGATTCTCTAAATAATTCCTGGCGCTGCGTGAAAAGGATTTTTTTTTTACAGATTCAGCGGAGTTACTTGATCGAGCGACCGTATTGCAACGCTGCAAACTCTTCGATATTACTGATAACAAATAGCAGAATCTGAATGATGACTATTTGGATTGCTGCCATTTTTACAGCCATTAAACGCATGCTCATTCGGAGCTGTTTAAATGTACACTTTAATGAATTGCGTTCTTTTGTCTTACCGATAGCTTCTCTTAATTTAAAGATTTCATTAGGATATTTCGCGTTTTGTCATTATTAAAATTCCCGGTATTTCACGTTGTAATTTAAACGTCGCGGCGTACTCGTTCTCTATTTCAAACCCGAAAATTTTAACTGAAATTGAAGGGAAAAAAATAAATTGAAAATTGTAATTAAAATTTAAAGCAGACTTTTAATCGGATCTGTCCTCAAATTGAAATTATGAAAATTTAATTAAAATTTTCACTCAACAGTTAACCTGTAGCAACGTGGTGTCTTAAATAAAAAGAATTAAACAAAAAAAAAAAAAAAAAAAAAAAAAAAAAACAACAGAAAAAACAATGAAGCACAAAATAAAGCCATTGTGAAGTCACAGAGTTCCCCATGAGTCAAATGGATCCGAAAAGAATATTGAGGAACTAAATGTAGTACGAGTATTTTAATACATAATCGTTCGTTATTATTAATATCGAAAATAATGAGTATTTTACGTGAAAATAGTAAAATATGAGACGCAATCTTGAATTATTTTGCTTTTTTGTATGGACCTTTTTTTTTTTCTTTTTTCTTGCGTTCATGTTTTCCTTAATAATAGCCGATTTTCTCCGTACCTTCTGATAATTCATTTTTTTTGTTCTTGGCGTTAAACAAGAGTATCGGTCGCACAAAGATGAATCAATATTGTAAATAAACGGCACGAAGCATTTACCAGAGATGTTCAATAGATAATCCGTCCGATTTTCAGTTCATCTTTCATTCTCGCCTATAATACCAACAAAATGCGTTGATACGTTTCGCATTTTGCCCCCATATCGTTCTTGTTCATGATAGAGGGCGCATGCATTTTTTTGTTACTTTTTTAATTTCTTCTTCACTTCAGACGACGTTGCACATATCGTGACAGCTATCTTCATTATGATACTTCATGAACCGTAGTAGAGATACTCGGAGTGTTGTTTAGTTGCAGCTGACAAAACTGAAAAATTCCGTTAATTGTTCTCAAAAGAGCGCGATCTTCAACCGCACGCATATGTGATCGCACCGCTTCCATTGAACTATATATTGCAGTTTTACAATCTGCTTTTTTCCGATTCTGCTAACATTCGTCTCGTGCTGAATTTTGCCTTCTTCGAAATGCATTCCGTTTCCAACTGAAAGCTAGCTCCTCTCGTGTGATGTTGGAACGTTTCTTGCAAGACGATCCCCCCTAACAATTCATTCGCAGCATAGGTAAATTTAATCTTATCACTTAATTGTATCCGGGGGGGGGAAAAAAACAAAACAAAAAAGCATTAGTCAGAGTTATTTTTCTCCCTGCTTTACGGTAAAATTTATTTTACATTTTTTTTTTTTTTTTTTTTTTTTGATATTTCGATTGTCCGCCGTTATATTGAATCGGTGTAGAATCTTATTTTAGTGGAGATCATTGTAAGTCCGAAAGATTTTATGCACTCCGAGCAATCTATATTTGTGGTCCGGTTCGTATTTTTCGGAAGTGATTGATTGGTAGGTTACGAACGGACGCAATAAATTTTGGTTTTGTTTTCTAGTTTCACACAAGGAGGAGCGCGGTCCGTGTAAAATTCTGTCCGGCAGAGGTAAGTTTTCGCAAATGATAATATACACGTGTTCTAGATTCTCTTGTGCAGGTAATTGTTATTATTACTGTTAATATTTCGGTTATTATTATTATTTCGGAAAAGAAACTCATAAAAATCATTTTTAGATGAAGCAATGTCGCTTAGACCGTTGGCCACTTTTTAATTCATTCGAGCGCGTAAAAAATCTTGTAATATTCGATATTTTCAATAAGCCACGGAATCAGCCAACGAAATTGCTCAATTTTAACAGTTCTAGCTGAGTATAGTGCTATATCGAGTTTTCAGAATGCTCTATAGTTGTTTATGGCACGCGCGAGGCATACGTCAATTCGGATTCATTTTGCGCGACTCATCGGAAAATCGAATTTCCCGCTTATAAAACGAAATATTATATCGAATGAAATTAATGAATTGTCAGTAGTTTATTATTCGATAATACGTGGCTATTACGACCAATGTTCACATATAGTATGCGTGTGCCGAGCGCACGCGACATTAGTTAAAGATGCGCATATCTACAGGGATGTAATTGCGACTAATATTACGAGGGAACTGAAGAAGGTAAAAACAATAGAAAATTACATCATTCGCAAATAATATACACGATTAATTATTACATAAATATAAGTATGAGAAATAAAAATTTTGTCGATCAATTTCGGTTGTAGACACGGTTTTCTATAAGCAACGAGTCGTCGGTAAAATTTTTTGCTTTTTATATCGTATTTTTATATTATATCTTTATAATAATTAATTGCGATTTGCGAATTAGCTGTTATTGAAAATAACTTAATGCGTTTACATAATGGAACAGAACGTATAAATATGTAGGTCAATTTGACATAGGTCAGAACATAACTGACGAGTGTAATACGAAATCATAGTAATGAAGCTTTTGAGCATTCGCTGAAACCATATTTCGTTCCCTCCCCCCTCAACATTGCAACAAAACGAGTGTTTAGGTTCAAAATCGAGATAATTTTTTTTTCCGCCTAGACGCTAATTCAACCTTTTAAAATTATGAGAAAATTTTTACGCCGAAATTATTGGTCAAAGCCGCGCTAAAATCAATGTTTAGTTTCGTTCGTTTCTGTAGATGACAAATTTGGCAACATCTGAAACCTTCTATTAGATTCGGCGATATTAATGAAACACATTTCTAATTACAACACTCCCTTTAATTAAAAAAAAAAAAAAAAAAAAATCATATCACGTTTGCCCTCTTTAAGTTGATTTCCGAAATTAAGAACTCCCGCCAATGCAGTTGTCCTTTGATATTAAGCGAGCATTTGACAGATGCAGATGGTTTGCTATTATATGGACATATTAAAAAAATACAAAATCAATCCATACATCGTCAATACTATCTTGATTTCTATTTTTCTGCTCCCAAATGTAAATTTATTGTGTTTGGCGAGCGGGGAATAGTAGATAAAAGGCTTGCTCTCGTTGCTAATGAATCGATTTCCCATACAAAACAATTGAAATACTTAGGTATCTTAATTGATGGCAAACATACATTTCTTCCCTATGTCAAGTATATACAGAAAAAAAATGTGATGATATTTATTATATATAAACTCAAAAGGGTCCAACCGAATATTTATGATCTAAAGTACAGGGAGAGGAGAGTCATTCTATGTAAGGGTCTTTCCCGGAGCCTCCGTATAGATACGGCTCGGGAATTCATGTTAATAAGAGATCGATCGCTGATGTTAACGAACACATCAGCGTAAATTTCTACTTATACTGCTTCTTTATACAAAACGTGTTCCACTTCGGCTGCCGATGTAATTTCTAATATCTTGGACCTTTTGCTTTCAGCTTGGCAAGCCAGATGAGATACGGCCTTGACACTGATAGGAAAACGTATTTGTTTTTTCCACCGATTAGTGAACCGTTTAAATTAAAGAAGTTAAATATCACTTTTCACAATTCACGGGTGCTCTCTGGCCGCGGAAAATTTGGGTCCCATTTATTTAGGTTCCATCTTGCCGAAAGGGCAGAGCGTTCCCTGTGTAATACAGGTGAAGCCGATGACGTTCATCATCTCATGCTTCATTGTCCCGTCTTCGCAGATTTACGTTTAAATATGAAACCCAATCAGTCTCTTATTATCACCAAAGCTAATTCACATAATATTTTGCTGTATATGGAGTCTGCTACGATCGGGTAGTTCAGGTGTTGTACATAATCTTAAAATTTTCACTCCATTCACTCTGAATTCAAACGTTAACACTAATCTAGGAGTGTGTTCATTACTTTCCATGTACTTCCTGTTTTGTTTTTTTTTTTATTTTGGCCTGAACAATATATAGTTCATCTGGCCAGCAGGCTAACGTTCAAATCAGACTGAATGCACGAAAGCAAAACAAAATAAAAAAATAAGAAAACATTTTCTTCTTTTTGTCCAACTGTTTAAACACTGCTTATACTACTAGATAGTAAGTATAAAGGAGAAAACTTCATCCTGCAATATGGCCGTAACTGCAGAGTAATGTCCACAATGCTGCGATAAAATGGTTAGATTAGATTATCTGCAGACTGTATATCATAGTGTATATATTTAGTTATAGAAATATATGTATTTATTTATATCCATATTAACTCTACTTCCGTATAAATTTGTTTACTTTTGTTAGAGTATCATTGAATTGTTTGTATATATATATATATATATATATATATATATATATATATATACTTAGCATACTCACTATCACATACACATTTGGTGACTGAGGGGACTATGTTTTTCATCCTCTCTTTCACCCTTTAACTTAAGAATACTTGGCAAGGATCTATCCCAGTACCCTGCCCCTTTATATTCTATTCGTTCGTTAGCTCGATTACGAGCGTCGAGACTACCTATCTGTACAATCTAGCTGTACAGAACAGGTAGCGTTCTTGGCAATTATTATATGCAACGCAAGTGTACACACGCAAGACTACATTCGGAACTGATAGTAGCCGTTTGTTATCACACTACAAATGCAGCCCGTGTGTGTCTACTGTGTACTGACCTAGCGCGCATATGATGGTGTACGTGGTGGGATGCCACTGCCTTCCACGTGATTATTAGTAGAGTATTTATTTATTTAATTCTTGTAATAAGTTCGTCGTCGCTCGGGATCGAACCCGTGACTTCCATGTCGGAAGTTAAGCGCTCTAGCAACTAGGCTATCGCGACGGTTTCCCCTTTATATACATTATAATATACAATATACTTACCCCATCCACTTGTTAGAATTAGGGTTAAAAAAAAAAAAAAAAAAAAAAAGTTGCGATTACATATAACATTTTTCCCTTAATATTAAACAGTAATCGCAGAGATTCATGTACTCATTTATGGACACTCAACGTTGGTGGTGCGTTCTAAAACTCTTTTTTGTACTCATATATATTTCGTACTGCACAGACACGATAATCTACAATAGTTATAACAAAAACATGTTTACCATCACAGTTACCAAAAATCTTCTTTTTATTTTAGGTCTGCCTTTATATAGATACTGTCAATATAAAGAGGTTAGTTGAAGAATTAATAAACAAGGATGCGTTTAAAATGATCTAGCGCAACATTTGATTAGTATTATATCTTTAATAAAGTTTAATATGCCGATACCGAAGAGAAAGACGAGAAAATAGGTGCGATTGAAGTTTTTCATTCGATTATTATATTAGAAAAATGTTTAAATTTCGTATATCCCGGAGGCGTTCAAGACCTTTAGACGGCAGGGGGAAACGGATGAAATTAAAGCAATTTTTGCAGGAACGGAATTTTCCAGGTTGCTCTGGCAGCATCTATTGAGCTAACAGGCGTCGAAAAGCGGCACATGTAATTCCGTTCAGAAAAATCTCGCATGTCGTTGAGCTTTATACGAGAACCAGCGCTGGTGTAACGCTGATTAATGAACCTATTTGTAAGTCGGCATTATTGATGGCAGACATTTCCCGAGCACCGTGTTGAACTTTTTTTTCGTCGTTCACACTCTCGGAGCGACGTCGTCGGCGCAGCTGGGCAGCGGCGGACGGGGGAGAAGACAAATTTAAGAAGTTTGCATATTAATTTGCAAGTGACGAGTTTTAGGCGGTAGCGCGACGCTTAGCGGGAGGCTTAAAGCGTTGGTTCTGTAAGTTTTTTAAAAGCCAGATTTGGAAAAGTTTCGAAAGTTGAACGACGCAACGATAATAAAGCAAATTGCCCGGAAATTATTTTCCGAGACTGGGCACAAAGTCGTGCGCTGTTGCTGACTGGAAAAAGAATGCGAATGAAAGTTGAAAAGGACGGAAGGGAAAAGCCTAAAGCCCGGATAGGGTACGAACAGACAGCGAATAAGGCGAAAGAGGGCAGCCAGATTCGGAAATTAGTTGGAAATCGGCAATCTTTCACTGTTCGCTCGGCCCTTATATTCTCTTTGCATCTGTTGTCTTGGCGCGCCCGGTGACTGTACCACGCCGGTTTTCCAGATTTCTCCGAGAAACGGTAAAAATTATTTTGCCCTGTTTAACTGAACGGCTTCGCGGTACAATTCTTCGGGGATTAGTAACGTGCGAGCTGGAGATTTATTTATTTACGCACTGTCGTCGTCGTCCGGAATGGTCGGTGCATCTGCTAATTCAGCTGAATTATGTTCCACTCGGTGCATTGTCCTGTTTCCGAACATGTTGAACATTTGCAATATAATGCTTTCCTCTCGGTCAGGAGTACACTAATTATACGGCAACATGGGACAGTAAGGTTCGAGCAGCGTCTCGTATCTTATCTTGGCTATTGCCTTAGTTCCAAGTTCTTTCCATCGAAACGTCTACGCTCTAGATTAATAAGTTTTTTAAACGCAGGAAATTTATAGCTTTCCGGAAGTTACCCAAACAATCTCCAAAAAAAAATAAAATTGAAAATTTTAAGATGAAAATAATTTTTCAACTTTCATCCACCAAACTAGAAGTGCTCCGTACATTTTATATATATATATATATATATATATATATATATATATATATATATATATATATATACACATATACATATATATATCGGCCGAGAGAAAGGAACTGGCCCTCCAACTCTCATTAGTGCCGTTGGGCTTGGTATACTGTGGACCTCAACTTCACAACCCCTGACGCTCTGCTAAGGGTATAGAATTCACTTTATACTTTATATATGTATATTTAAACTGGAACATTTTAGCCCCGCAAGGGGAACCCTTGACCTCTTTGCTTACATTTTTGTCTTCTTCTCTTCTGTACTTTGTATAAAATAATCGAAATTTACAACGTAATTCTAAGTCGGTCCATGTGAATATAATAACGTAGTCACAAAAATTCTATAAAATATAACAAACGTTACATAAAATTGGGGCATTCTTTCTAATGGAGGGGTAGCCTAAGAATTACTTTATAATTAATATATATATGAATATGCACGATTCGTGAAATCAGCGAAAAGTGCACATTTTATATAAAATCATTGTACAATTTGTGAAATGTGAGCGAATAAGCTGTAAAATGTTCGTAATGGTTTGCTCTTTTTGAGTTTCGCCTGAAAGCATTTGAATGTTTTTAAGAATATTTGTCCTTGCGTATTCAGATTAAAAGTGAAATCGTCAACACTGATAATTATAAAACATTAACATGTACGAGTATTTTTTTTTTTTTTTTTTTTTTTTTTTTTCTTGTTTGGGTTTTTCCCTGGGCTTGTCAGCAACGGACGATTACCCCGAGTACATGAGTGAAATATTATAATGAAAATCGTAAGAAACGAAGAAAAAATTTTCCGCTATGTCGAGCGGTAGAATACATCTTTTGAAATTAATGATGTGAAAGATGATAAACATGAACAAAAATGTAGGACACGTTAAATCGGGCTAATTGGCCAAATTGCAAAATCCAAATTCAATTCCGAATTATTGAAATAAACGAATACATATATATATATATATATCGTAGCTGTTTATTGAAAGTAATATTTCCTTCGTAGCGAAAAGGAAGAGTGCTTAAACGATTTTAGATTTGTAATATTAAGTTGATTTTTAAGTTGTTTTTTTTTTTTTAAATGTCTTTAAAAGTACAACACGCGGAAATTGTAAATGCCGTTAGGAACATAAATTTTGTAAATTATTAATGTTCTTTAAGAATACTCTTTAAGTGGGCACATTACTGTGAAAAATAATTTTAGTGCGTTTTCATTAATTTTCAGGATGAAGTCGGTATTTGCTCTTTTTATTCGTTTTAAAACTATTTCATTTCACAACTTTTTTTAGTATACCTGTAAATACTGTTCGGTGATAATAGTCGAATATGCTGCTACCTTTTTTGTACTTTATTAAGCTTGGTACTAACTTAAATGTATAAAGACACGTTAGATTTTCTCGTCTGCGATCAGCTTGCAAATGTGGACGTTCCGTTATTCTGCACATTTGTTGTAAACTAACACTGATAATATTTTTAGTCACTCGCGTTTATCGTCCGTTTAGTTTTTATAATTTGAAGTATTCATATGTTACAATAACTTTTTGGCTACTTCCGTGTCTTTTAGTAAACAGTACGGCTTTTTCGAACATGTTACGAGGCACAATTTCGAATAAACAACGGGGACCGTATCATGGTCGAAAGTTGTACGAAGCAATGTTTAAAAATAGATATTGTTTCCGGCAATGATGAGAAATGGCACTTTGACAGTTTCAGATTCGCCTTTTTTCCTTCAGTATATTTATCCGTAGTTAAGATTTTGATTTTTTTTCAATCGACATTTCCGTGGCAAATGACACTGGTAACGTTAAAGGATGCCTTTTTTTTAACATTCATTTAATGACCAATTCAGCAGTGATCTTGCCTGTACCTAATTTTGAAGGAGCATCATTAAAAATGGTCTACACGTTCAAAAAACATAAATGTGTGAACAAACGAGACCGAAAACATAATGTAACGAGATAACGACACAGGAACACAACTTTGTAACCTAAAATTATTTACATTATTTTATTTATCCGAATTTATTAAAACTAATTAGAATTAAAAAAAAAAAAAAAAAAAAAAAAAGAAATGAAGGAAAAAAACGTTTTTTTTCTTATATAAATCAAAAAATTAACAAACTTCTTTTTCTGTGATGGAGAATAACGGATTCATTGTTCCTTCAAAATTGTGCACGAACATACTCAACAGTCATTTGGAATAAAGAAAAAAAAAAAAAGGTATACGTTAAAAGGCTGATGTGATAAAAGTTTTACGAAACAGCTCGTTAGTGGTTTTTTTTTTGAAAATATATCTCTCTATTTATTAATATTTACACATTTTCTCGTCAATTCACTAATGTCGACGAGTTTTCTTACATCTAAATATCTATACTACTTATATACTATACAATTTTATTACGTACATTAATCCTATTATTCCTTACTTCCAACTTAGCTATAATCTATTATTATTATTTTTTTATTTTATTTTATTTATTTATTTTATTCCGTCCCTTTTCCTTCCTCTTTTTTTCACTTTTATTTATCACTCTATTTCCGTACCCTCTTCTCTTATTTCATGCTTATTATTGTTCCTATATTTCCCTCTTTTCTTTTAACATTCCCTTTATTTTCTTTTCTTTCACCCCAACTTTTCTAGTATTTCTCCTTTAGGCATTTTATTTAACAACTGAGATATTATAACGTATTTGTCTGTTTGTTCCCCCATCTGTGTGCTAACGGCAGTTTGTACAAATAGTTTTCCCTCAGTTTAAAATTTGTCATTTTTTTTTTTTTTTTTTTTTTTTTTAATTCTAATTAGTTTTAATAAATTCGGATAAATAAAATAATGTAAACAAATTTTAGGTTACGAAGTTGTGTTCCTGTGTCGTTATCTCGTTACATTATGTTTTCGGTCTCGTTTGTTCACACATTTATGTTTTTTGAACGTGTAGACCATTTTTAATGATGCTCCTTCAAAATTAGGTACAGGCAAGATCACTGCTGAATTGGTCATTAAATGAATGTTAAAAAAAAGGCATCCTTTAACGTTACCAGTGTCATTTGCCACGGAAATGTCGATTGAAAAAAAAATCAAAATCTTAACTACGGATAAATATACTGAAGGAAAAAAGGCGAATCTGAAACTGTCAAAGTGCCATTTCTCATCATTGGCGGAAACAATATCTATTTTTAAACATTGCTTCGTTCCATCGGTGCCGTGCAAACTGTTATACTCCACTTATTTCCGCTACATTTATCTTTTACAATATGAAAAGTTATCTTAATAAATTCCGAGGCAAATGTCTCTTCGCATTTACAACAAACGCACATTAACGGAGAGAAACGTTCAGTGAAAAGGCTAGCATATAGTCAGGAAGATTCGTATGTACATACACGATAATTGCATCGTTGCGAAGCGTTATGAAAACTGCTGATATCCGAAATTCATTATATCGAGTTCAAGCAAAATCCTTTTATTATGATTCTAATTATTATTATTATTATTATTATTTCGGTAAAGGTAACAAAAGAGCAAAAGTATGTCCAATAATTTCAACACGACACCAGCCATTTTACACATCTGTTTTGTCGGAACAACGGATTTTGATTTTATTGAAAAATTTTCCCGCGAGCGGCTTTCGTTAATTTATTCGAAAAAAAAAAAAGAAGAAATTGTTTTAAAAATGAATGAAAAAAAAAAAAAAAAAAGAACTGTTAATGAAAAAGATGAAAGCTCAACAACACAAACCTTGAGCAAAGTATGAGAAAATTGACGAAAAAAAAAAAAAAAAAAAAAAAAAACGAAAACAGAATCCATCGCCGAAGAAAGTTTCGATGATACCATTAAAATTGTTCCTCGGTAATTCGCCTCTTTCATCGGCTCATTAAAAATAATGGGTAATCATCGAACGGCAATTCCGAAATTGGGGGCTCGGAACTTACCGTTTTCGAAACAAAAATGGCGGACGTTGCTTTTTTTGTCGTTTGTTTTCTTACCGGTTTTTTTTTTTTTCTCGAGAACAATTCTGCTCCATGGTTATTTTAGATTTTTTAACCTTTGACCTCGGTAACGTACGTAAAGAAAAAGTCCAAAAAAAAAACAAAAACGAAAAGACCAAAACCAAGAGCATTTCTTCCGGTACACAGCGTGAAAATGTTTTTTTTTTGGTCAACACTTTCGTTATCATTCCGCGTAATAATGATCGTAATCGCTACTATCTCCCTAATTCTGAACTTCATAATACTTCCGCCTCCTATCCTCTCGGCTCTACGATAATTTCGAGTTGTTACAGACACCTATAGCGAGTTGTTCGATTGATTTCTTCGGGACTAGTGTAGTATTGTGTATCATTTTATGGTTTTGTTCTGCCGTAAAAAAGCGATCGAAATATTTCGATTTCGTTTTTACATTATAAATTATATTTATTTAATACGTTATATTATTATTTTCTTTATGTTGAGAAATGTTTATTTCGTAAAAAGAATTGTTTTTTGTCGAGTTAACGCTTAACGGACGAAACTCTTCACTTCGACACGGTTATTATAATCAATATATTCATTTTTTCCTCACAGTTGAGTATTTCCCACCTGAAATCTCTGCAGGTTTGCGAAATCTACTAACCTTTTCATCATTGTGCGCTTATTACTCCCCTTCGCCGGTCGGTAAATACTAAAAATAACAAGCTAATCGCTTAACGATCTTACATGGTACCAATATATATATATATATATATGTATATATTTGGTCTGGTCTTCTATTAGCAGTATGCGTACTGTTATAAGGCGAGACCGACAAATCGACGTGCCAGATATACGAAATAATTAACTACGTATGTCGTATTAAACGTTAAATTGGGGGGACTGACTACGTATCAAAAGGTACACTTAAATCCTACAAATTATTAGATTGTCCGACGAATAATAAACTGCGGTCGTAATGTAAGCTTCACCGTAATATATTAAACTGTGAAACATTTCGCAATTTTGATATTTCGTTTAATCGGACGTTTCACTTTGAAATACCGATGAAAGATATACACGAAATAAACTAAATGATCGTAAAAATAACGGGAAACATACAAATGTTCTAACAACCCGCCCAGTTTCGGATGCTTGATCCTCCGTTAGCCGTGATTATTAACTCTTCCGCTTTAATTCTAATTGTAAGTAAAATTCGTATGTTTCGCAAAGGATTGTTTAGTATTATTAACTATATACCATTTTCGTTTCTTTAATATCTTCGCTTTTATTATTATTATTATTATTATTTTTTTTTTTTTTTTTTTTTTTTTTGTTATTATTAGTACAGTTTTTTTGTTTCCTTTTCCCGCTGATTTAAATTTAGGTACGTGTATACTTATGTCATTGCGATAGCCTAGTTGCTAGAGCGCTTGGCTTCCGTTACGGAAGTACCGATCCCGGGCGATGATAGAAATTATTGTAAAAAAAATTAGATTAAAATAATCGCTCATAGAATCATATGGAAGGGGCAGCGGCAAACATGCAGACACATACACACACACACAACACACACGAAGGACTGTAATTGTATATCAATAAATCAAACGATTAATAATTAATTTTGAAGTCTTGCGTGTACACCGGCGTTTTGAATATAAAACAATTGTCGTGAACACTATGTGTCTGTAGTGCTAGACAAATAGAGGTACATATAGTTACGACACTCGGAATCGGCAGCCTAGCAGTACTTGGCTTCCGTTGCGGAAGTCTTTAAGTCGATCCTAGGCGATGACAGAAATTATTACACAAATGGTCACAAAAATAATTAAATAATCGTGTTATTAGTCACGTGAAAGGCAATGGTGAATATGCATATATGTATATGCACGCTAGTTGATGTATAGTAGACACAGATGGAACTGCGTTTGTAGAGAAATTACGAAAGACCCGCAATCATAAAATTCAAGAGCTTAACTTTATAAAAAGTAGTGGTGTATATCAAGCTGCACCGCGAACGGAGAATTACAAAAAAAAACAAAAAACTTCATGTAGAAATTCCATTTTTTTTTTTTTTTTGATTTACTCTCACAAGAACACAGAACTCGAAATTTCTGAAAATTTTAAGTTCAAGGAACAAAATCGAAGAGGAGCTTTTAATCGGTATTCCGTATTACGTTAACATACTGTTTATAACATTTTCTTTTTATTCGTTAACAAGGAAATCTGATCATTCCTTTTTTGGTTCTCATATTTACGTACCATTTTTCGTGTTTTTTCCGGTTCGATAAGTTTCGAAGTTTTTGATATTTGGTATAATAACTATTTTATTTATTTATTTATTTATTTAATAGAGGTATACACAATAACACGAAGCCAATTACGGTGTATACATTAGATCTATTTACATGTATATATAATAAATACATAACGAATCATAAGCAAAACACACTTTAACACACGCATACACACACACACACACGTCAGTCACATATAATACACATATGCACACACTCACCATGTAACACATAAGAATACACATACGCCATGTAACGAATTTTTTTTTTTTTTTTTTTTTTATGCATGCAATCTGTAATTAAACAATAAGCAGCAGTGAGGAAATGTTATTATCAGAAATAAAGAACTAGAAAGGAGGATAGCCTCCCAATGGAAGCTGATCCTATTTTTTGATGATTACTCGTTAAATTATATGATTAAAGACTCAGGATCGATGTTGAAGCTGCAACGGATGGAATCTGTGAATACGATTGAATTTTGTGCAGTTAGACAGCAGATTCTTTGCTAATATGTTTAAATGTTGGTTAAGCCTTTCCTTGTATCTTGCACCTGAGCTGCGAATCTCTTCTTTAACCGAAATGACCTTCAAATCCCTAGAGGTGTCGTCGTTTCGTACAAACCAAGGAGCGTTTACAATCCTACGCAGGATTTTTGCTTGCGTCCTTTCTAGAAGGGCTATATTGGAGTTCGATGCAGTGCCCCATAGCTCAATGCCATACGCCCAAATTGGCTTTATTATTGATTTATAGACTAGCACTTTGTTTTCCAGTGAAAGGACCGAATTTTTTCCAATCATCCAGTCCATATTTCTCAGTTTCAGTCTGATTTGTGTACGTTTGGTGGCTATGTGTTTATTCCAAGTCAATCTCTGGTCGAGATGCAACCCAAGGTATTTCGCACTACTTGCTGTTGGAATTTGCTTATTGTTGAGGTATATCGGACTGGCTGTTCCGGTTTTCAATGTAAATAAAACATTGAGGCACTTATTTTCGTTAACTTTTATTCTCCACTGATTGAACCAGTTTGTTAGATGGTTTAGATGATCTTGAACGTAACTGGTAGCGGTACCAATGTCATCGTGTATTGCTAAAATTGCAGTATTATCGGCAAACAAGGCAGTTGTAGTATTTTCATTTACCGGAAAATCACTGGTGTAAATCTGGTACAAAGTAGGTGCTAGAACACTGCGCTGCGGAACTCCTGCCTTGATCGGAAATATGGATGACTGCGAACCGTTAAAATTTACTTGAAAATATCTTTCTGAGAGGTAAGATCTTATTATTAGGTAATACTGGTAAGGCAGCATAAGCTTTAATTTGTATAGAATACCTGGGTGCCAGACTTTATCGAAAGCCTTCTCGATGTCCAAACAATATTTTTTCTCCTCAAAGCATTTATTTATAACCTCGACTACTCTATGAATCTGTTCAATGGTACTGTGATTATTTCGGAATCCGAACTGGAAATCTGGAAGTATTGAATATTCAATGAGTAAAGGCTTTAATCTTTTCAATAGCAGTGTTTCGAAGAGTTTAGCTAAAATTGGGAGTAAGCTAATGGGTCTATACGATGACATCTCCTCAGTTGGCTTACCAGGTTTATGTATCACTTTAACTACTGCAAATTTCCATTGCGCCGGGAAGTAAGATGTCCTGAGGATTCCATTGAACAGATATGTGAGAAATACTATAGCTTTCCGGGGTAGTTGTTTAACCATAGTGACTGTAATAGCGTCCTACCCGGGGGCTTTCCTTATATTTAACTTTTTTATATGGTACTTGATTTCTGTAGGAGAGAAAAACGGAATCGGGGGAGACATCTGATAGGGGCTTTGCAGGAACTTGTTTATTTCCCCTTCAATGTCAGTGGTCGCATTGTTTTCGTGCGGTTTGAAAATATCTGAAAAGTGTTCCGCAAAGGCTTCAGCTTTATCTTGGTTACTCCTTAACCATTCAGAGTGTTTCTTTAGCGGAAAGTTTTGGACCTTATAGTTCTTTTTTACTTTTCTTACTGCCTTTCATAATGAGTAGTCTGATGATGCTGCAAAAGGAGATCGATTTGCCATGTAATTTCGGAAAGAGGAATTTTTTATTTCGATTATTTTATTTTTCAGGGCTTTATTAGCTTGATTTAGCGTGCTCTTATCCGACGGATTTCTAGTGTAATGCCACTTACGGCTTAGCTTTCTTTTTTCTCGAATCGATTCTCGAATTATTTTCGGTTGACTTACGGTTTTGTTGAGATCTTTTTTCCACGCTGATGTAAAGAATGCTGAGTCTTGAATGTTTTTGTTAAGATTTTCTATTGCAATTTCAATGTCTTGTTCTGTTTTTAATGGAATATTCAAGTTTATCTTACAATCTAGTGAATGTTGGAATTCGCACCAATTAGTGTATCTGTTACAGAAAACTGCTTCTGAGTCCGTACTAATAGTTAAGGCGCTCACATTTAGTATTACTGGTGAGTGATCACCAGAGCTGTCTAACGAGGATTCGGCGAGGACGTTGTCATTGTTTATTCCACAGCGGACGAAAAAATCGAGTAAGTCCGGGCCAGTAAGTGGGATCTCCTGCCGATATACTTTCGTAGCTGTTTGATCGGATAGAATGTAGTAACTGCTTTCCTCTCGGTGTTATTAGTCTTGATCCCGAAGCAGTATGCTTGGCATTATAATCGCCGCCGGAAATAAATTTTTGTCCAAGTGAACGGAAGTATTCGTTAAAGTGTTCCTGTTTTATATTATGTTTCGGTGGACAGTAAACAGAAGAGATAACGATAGGACCTAAAGTCGATTTTATGCACACAGAGGTTGCCTGTATGTGCTCTTTACAGAATTTGTTAATCTCGTAGTGCTTTATCGAATATTTGATAATTATTACCGTTCCTCCGTGAGCAGTGCCGTCTGGATGCGGAGTAGAATATATTGAATAGAAGGGAATTTTGATGAAACTTTCGGCTGTAAAATGCGATTCGCTGATTAATAAAATATCTATATTATTGTACGTTAAAAACGGTTCGATTTGATGATAATGGCGCATCAGGCCGTTGATGTTCCATGTTGCAATTCTCGTGAATTGGTTCATTATGGCAACAATTTATTTATAATTTGTGATAAAATAGCTATAATTGTATTATTCTGTTCGGATAATTTTTTAAACATGTATTTAAATTCATTGAGAAAATCTGTGAATTGTTTTGCGTTAGACGTATTAATGTTATTATAGCTGATTTCGTCAATATTGTTATTTGAATCATTTAAAGATTTGTTATTTTTTGTACTAATCGATGCAGGGAAGGGTACACTATGGTGATTTTTATTTCCATTTTCTGTTACCTGCGCATAAGTTAAGGAAGACTTGCTCGGAACGCAAGAGTTGTTATGCCGGTGCGTCATTGGAAAGACGTTTTCCGACACTTCGTGTAACGAATTAATATAATTTTAACAAACGATCAATACAAAAATAAATGATACTCCTTATGTACATAGAATATCTTCTCAGTAAGTACTCATTGCAATGAAGAGTTACACGCACGTTCATATATATATATACGTACACACATACACACACCAACCACATATAACACGTATACATTCATGGCACATACAGACACACATACTATGTGACATAAGCGAATTAATATAAGTTATGTATTGTCGCTAATATATGAAAGAGGGTAGACTCTGCGCACACTTTTAATTAATTCATTGAGTATTAAAATAATTCATCCATTTGCTTAATTCATGTTAGTAAAAAACATGTCAGCCTCCGATTCGTTCATTTTAAGAAATAATTTGTTATTTTTACCGCAGCCAAAAGGGGAGAATTCGTATATATATAGCTCTTCGTTCTTGCGTGCATGCGTAATAATTGCATTTTTCTGATCGTTAATCTGGGAACTCGGAAACCAACTTTTGAAAGTAAATTAAAATCATTTATAGTACCGGTCAATAAATTACACGTATAAACAAAACAGCAGATATTTTCCTTCTATTTTCTGATGTGGATATTCTGAACTCCTTCAACTGTTGTTTGTAATCGAATGGAAACATATCACCATAATGAAACTTAAAGTGCAGCCACCTTAAAACAAGCTTTCGAACCTTTTCAAGTAAAAGTATGTGTGATTATTATTAGAAGGATTTCAAACAATATTTGCATATGCTAATTATGACCGCGCACGCGAGTAATAAACAACCAACAATGTATTTAAATTCTGAAAAAGTGAACAACGACGAATAAATGATAATATACGAGACACGCTTTTAAAGTTATTGGCCCCGCATAAAAATTGTTTTAATATCCGCATTCACCGAATTTCTTTTTATTAACTATTTATTTGTTCGAGCCCCTGTGTCCCCTCTCTTATTGTCTACGTATATAAATTTATTAGTCTGGTTTATAATTTTTTTCGTTAAGTCCTCTCTATATTCGTAATCGATTTAGTACCTTAAAGTGGATAATTCGAATGGTAAAAAAAGTTTATCACCCGTTCTGTTCTAAAAAAAAAACAAAAAACAAAAAACAAAAGGAAATGTATTCAAAATATTATTATCGATGCTAGTTATTATTTATTTATTTTTTTTCTTACCATGAGAGGTCATTACGGCACACGGCAATTACCAAAGTTTAAATGACTGGAGCGATTTGGTTTGTTCTAATGTATGCCAAGGTTTGAGCGATCATTGCAGGATCATTGGTGAGGATCTTTCGTAAAGAAAAATTTAGGTTAAATGTCGAGCGGGATGTTGTAAATTTAGTACACGTGGAAAGGATATGATGTACTGGGGATAACTCGGTCGGGAACAGAAAGGGCAGGTTGTGGAAGGCGAAGTCCTGTGGAATACGTAGTCGTGGGATAAAGATATATGCCCAATTCTTAAGCGATTGATTATTATAAAGTCACGCCGGGACATATTCTCCGGTGGCCATTAAGGCTCCGTTGATGGTTTCATTGAGCTTAAAAGGGTGTTTTGGGAGGCCCAGTGTGACCTCCATTCCTGCTTAGACTTATGTTGGAACAGTCTCTTTATCGATGCTGGTTGGGCGATATCTGGGTTCAGGGGACAGTAAGTTGCTACCCGTGCAGCCACGTCCATCCTCTCATTGCCAGGCACCCCAGTATGACCAGGAACCCATAAGTATGACACCTTACAATTTTCTTTCATGAGGTCAACTATGATCTGTTAGATTTGGCAAACCAGTAGGTCTTTCGATTGCAAACTGGGTATAGAATAGGGAGATGCTATTGAATCTGTAATTACGAGGACTCTCTGTGGGCGGGGATTAGCTAGGTAGATATGATGTAAACAATATAAGATACCGTGTAACTCAGCGTTTAGTATTGTGCACTAATTACCTAGTCGAAATGATTGGACAGAGTCAAACGCTTCGAAAGAACACATTGCTGCCGCCTGGAGTGATATCCGACTTTGCACCATCAGTATACACTGGCATATAGTGTTAATATACCTATCTATAGTTTTTGGTGTTTTTTCGAGTGTATCTTGTAAGCAAGATTAGCTGGGTGTATTATAGAGAATTTTATATTACTTTGACGTAAGAAAGCGAGGACTCCTGGTAATGGATCATTTGGGAAAAACTGGAAGAAGAGTGAGACTGGTTGCGTATATGATAATTAAGGGCATCTAGTTGCGAATAGTAACTCCTGTAGAAGAAAACAGGCGGGACAGCAGACAAGGCACATAAGCTAAGAGAAAGAGAAGTCCTATGTACATCAAAAATTGTTCTGAGGGCCGTATGGTGAATGGGATCTAAAGAGTTTAGGACAGTTTGTTTGGCAGATGAGTACATCCGGCAACCATAGTTGATTCGGGATAGGATTAAGGCTTTTTATATACTAAGGAGTAATTTCGGACGGCTATTGTTTTTTTTTATTGGATAGGTATTTAAGATAGCCATGGACTTCAAACATCCTGTTCTCAAGTTAGCCACTTGAGAACGCCGTGATAATTTTGAGTCAAATAGGAGACCAAGGAATTTGGCATTTGGTTTAATAGGAATTGGTGAATTATAAAGATTTAAGGATATGCCTGGGGTAATTTGACGCCCTCTAAAGAAATCTAGGCACACAGTCTTGGAGGAGGAGAAGATCATGCCATTGTCATCGGACCAGGACTGTACTTTAAGGATCGTTTGTTAGAGTATGTTTTCGGCGGCGTCAAGTTTGAAAATTAGACGAAAAGGATTTGTTTACGACGTCGATGAACAGCTGAAACGGGCGGTTTAATGCAGTCTGTTATATCATTTATGTAGAATATGAACAAGGTTGCTCTTAAGGCAGAGCCTTGTGGAATTCCATTTTCTGATGGAAGCATTTGTATTATCGACATACCGTTTTTCACATTAAATGTCCGGTTGTACAAAAAACTTTGCATGTAATTTCCTATATTACCGGTTATACCGACAGACATTAGCTTCTTTAATAATCCATGCCGCCATACTCGATCGAAAGCTTTTTCAAGATCGAAAAAAATGGCATATAAGTGTTGTTGATTTTGGAAGCTTGTTAATATTTGCCTTTGAAGGCTTAGTAAATGATCGACTGCAGACCTTGCTGTACGCCTTCCTGCTTGGGTCGAGGAAAGGATATTATTTTTCTCTAGGATAAAGAGAAGGCGTCTGTTTACCACTTTTTCTAGTACTTTGGCAATTACACTTAAAAGAAATATAGGTCTGTTATTCGCTGGGAGTGTGGGACTTTGGTTTTAGGATAGGAATTGTTGTGGCTAACTTTCAACAACCTGGGATATTACCTGTTGTCCATATTTGATTATAAATGTGGAGTAAAAAGGTTTTTGCATTTAGCGGAAGATACTTTAGCACATAAATGGATGTATAGAATCGGGTCCGGGTGCATTATTGGAACTGTGGTATTTTAATTGGAAGTTAAGTTCTGACATTGTAAAGTTGCAATTATATGGATTTACAGAAATTAAATTAAAATTTATTAGTGTCCGTTCTTGTATGGATTTTTTACTTAAAAATGTGGAGGAATAGGAACAGAAAGAGAACTCTGTATAGTAATGCTGAGCAAAAGAATTAGCAATATCTTGCGGGTTGGATATTACGTATAAGACTTCCAGAGCCCGCTCTGTGAAATCTATAACGAATCTTTTGAGGAGAATATTGTATAGGCGGGGGAAAAATAGATTGTATAATGACTGGGAAATGATCACTCGAACAAGTGTCTTGGAGCAAAGTGGAGCATAATTTTGGGAAAATGGATGGAGAAACAATTGCTAGGTCTATGGTTGAAAATGTATTGCGTGAAACGCTGAAGTAAGTGTAGTCTTGCGGTGGGAGGATTACTAGGTCATTATATAATATCGGTTTATTGATTATGGAGCCATGGTTATTTGTTGATGATGCACCCCACAGTGGGGAGTGAGCGTTGAAGTCTCCAAGTAGAATTACTGGAGCCGAAAACTGGGCTAGGAGAGTCTGTAGTTCCTTTAGGTTAATAGGGACATTTGGGGGAGGTAGCAGTTACATATTGTTGTAGGGGAAGAGGAAATGTGTTGCAGGTGTACGGATACTGCTACCGACTGTACTGATGTATTAACGTTGATGCGGTTTATTGGGACTGTCGTATGAACAAGGGTTGCTAAGCCTCCACTAGCTCTACGACCTGCTTCGCTATCATGTCGGAAAATAACGTAGTTTTTCATTGAACGGTCGTTTGACTGTTTTAAGTGGGTCTCTTGTAGGCGCACCACTAGTGGGAGATGATACGAAATTAGCTGTCACAATTCAGCAAATTGGTTGTAATAACCTCTGCAGTTCCACTGCATGGTAGCTCTCTTACTTGTCATTGTTATCAAAAATTATTATCTAGCAGTAGTTTGGAAATAGTTGATCCATGTTTATTTGTGTGTGATGATCCCCAGATTGGTGAGTGGGCATTAAAATCGCCTAAGCATGGAAAAGGGGTAACTCTGTTCATTGGCGCTGGCTACGCTGCTGTTTTCATGAGGACACTTGTCTTCGGAAGTTGTTGTATACCGTTCCGATAACTTTCTGATGATTCGGGAGCAGCGACTCTTTATGGATCTACCGATAAGAAAGGGTTTGCCTGTTGCGAGCATGTTTATTAGTTCATCGTAACTCTTTGCGTAATTAGCTGCATAAGTGATGTACTTCGGGTGAGTTGCTATTGTTTTGATGAACATTTTAAATTCTTCAAGCTCCATTATGAACGGTGGCTGTTCTAAGTTAAAGATGTGTTTGGCCCCTTCAGTGACTTCAATTGGGTCTGCCGTTGGTTGTTCTTTGCGTGTCTCTATTGATGAAGATTTCCCTTCTTCAGCTAGTCGTTTATCGTAGGGAGTCGGCCGCTTAGGCAGCGGCTGGGTTGGGAACGATAAAGGTGTCGGGTCATTGAGCGCTTCTGGGGACCTAGAGTGGAACCGTTTTAGAGGACTTGTATCTGTGGTCACCTCCCGTAGCGGAAAAGTGAAAATATCGTATTTTTGTCCTCTATCGAAACAGTATTTCGGTGAATCATTTTTCGTAAAAGCACGAGGGGGACATTTAAAAAATTGCCCCGCTCATAAAACTTTTAATTTCAAGTTTACACTTTGGACAGCTTCATTCTTATGGAAACTGGACTAGTGTTTTGTCGGAAAGTGTGACGCATGCGCAACTACAGTCTATGCAACGACTAAGTCCGCTTAAAACGTTCAAAAGAAGACTCCCATCGACTTTCCACTACTAGCATCGAAATCTTGTCTTCGATACCGCAACAAAGAACCCGCTGTTTTGTCGCCAAAGTTTAATCCCAGCGGCTTCTTCCGTTAAGCATTTAAGTCAACATCAATTCCGCAACGGTTATTTTGACTAGGTGTGTTTCTCTTTCATGTTCATGTTCATTTTTTTTTTTTTTTGTAATATTAGTATTTTATACGCCTTTTTGCAGCGCACTTTTTTCGAAACACTCGGATATGCATTTGCAACAAAAATTCCTTTTCACTTTTTAAAGGAAACATTAGAAACTTTTAAACCGAACCTTAAACATTTCGTATGCAACATGCCGCTCACGGGTTAGTGGTAAAAAGTCTCTTTTCCTATTTGCATTTTCACACTTTGCCTCTTCATTCTTTATATGGAGAGGGAGACGGTAGCGAAATTGACGAAAACGAAATTAGATTAGCGAAGAAAAAATGTTGCTAGAAATTTGGCGTTTTAAAGTAAAAAAAAGGAAGAAGTAAAAACAAGGGAAAATATAAAAAAATAAAAATAGCCGAAAGAAACGGTTCTTCCTTTTTTTACTTATTATTCTGTAAACGGGAGCGCAGCTATTACGATGTTTTCGCATTTTTATTCGACGCCGAATAATAATAATAATAATAATAATAATAATAATAATAATGATGATGATAATAATAATAGTCGGAGCTGAAACAAAAGCAGAGTATTTTGCGATACGATACTCCGAAGGATATTATGCAAACATAACTCGGATGATAATGCAGATTACGAAATGTTGCTACTTCTAGCCTCTATTTATTATGTCAGTAGTTTGGGGACGTTTTTGTCTTCAGAGCGCTGCGTGCAACCACTTGCGCGTTATACTTAATATGGTCTTTTTCAGTTAAGTCGAACGCTTTTTTGTTTTTCTTCGTGTATGACGAGAATTTTGTTTTATTTTCATTACTATTTTCCTTTTTATTTATTTCATGCATTTTTTTCCCCGGCTAATTTCCATAGACAAAAAGAAAAAGGGTTGGGGAAGGAATTGTTGAAAATGAATTCTGGTTCTAGCACAACTGTCCAACCGGGGATTTCTTTTTTTTCTTTTTTGTCGTTTGTTTTTTGTTTTTTTTTGTTCCGGGCCTATTAATCCGCTTTATTTTAAGAGCGCGCGCGATCGTGGCCATCTCACGTTTAAATATCATTTTCAAGATTATCGTGTTGCACATCCTTCGGTCGCGTATTCTTCCATCAAAAGTCTACGTTTTGCAGCGCACACTCGCTGTATGCTTGCCCCATTTTTTTTAGAATTTCTTTCGCATTCTAATGGCCGGTGTAGTAATTTTCAAATGTACTCTCAAAACCAACTTCATTTTTCCCCTTAAATGTAATCATCGTTTCCGCTTTACGTGGATTTTTCATAATTTTCGACCGGTCCCTTTAAGTTTTTTATATGTTCTCTAGCATTTCTGCTCGCCTATTTTGGCTGTCAGTTTTTCCGAATAATAATGTCTTTACCTATCCGGTTCCGGGTATTTCCCCCGCTGAACACATTTAATTAGTTTCCCAGGCAATAAACCGTTACCTGTATAGTAAAATTACCGATACACATTTTCAGCTTTTAGTAGCAATAACAAAACATTCGTCGTTATAGTACCGCCACCTTCTCGGACAAAAATAATATTGTTTTCATAAATTTCCATAATGCCGAAAAACTACTATTCTCTTCGATAATGTCTCTCTAGTTGAATTTTATAATTTCGCTTCTTTTCGAAAAAATAATTACACGATATTTTTCAGTTTGTAGCGAGTATGTGGAATGTTTAAAATGCAACGTATATTTTACGTGCCTTTTTCCCGTCAGGTACACTGTTGCACAATGTAAACTTCTCTGCCCGTAAATAAAGTGAACGAGAATGCTTAAATTCCGAACTAAATTCTGCATTTGATGCCGCACCGCATACCGCAATATGCGGAAAATAGCAAGCTGAATTCGGTATAAATCTAAATCTTTTACCATCTCCTACAGTCGAGACGTCTCTTAAAAGCCGTATCACGAAACAATTAAAAAAGAAAGGACCGAGATCACGGTTAGGCTAGTGAAAAGAACTTTTGCAAGTTGGAGAAGTTGATAAATTATTTCAACGATGTGGACGGGTTAGAAGAAACGGACAAATCCGTCGAAAGAAAACTCGAAATTGAAAAATAGGCCAAAACTGTATTTTGCTTTACGTGGAAAACACGCGGCCGCCTATAAGAAATTTTAGAAGGGCTGACTGAAACTGAAAACGAAACGTTTATTTATATATAAAGGGAAAGTCAAGCTGTTTGAAATGTATGTACCTCGACGCGAATGCGTGGAAAACGTTGCAAGCGACTATTCTGTCCGCAATTGGAAATTCCGAAATTACAATCTACCGACAGAACTTTATGCATTTAGATTTCCCGATATCAACTTTTTCAGTGCGTTGATTTAAGTAAATACCGAATAAATAATATTATAATTAAACAACGAAATATCATAATTGTTTTTTTATGATTTCCCATTGCTCGATTGATCAATATTACATTTTTTCGTATTTACTTTAATTGATTGCGTAATAGAGGAAGATACGCTCTCGACTGTGTTACACTGTTAGAAATATTTACATATTAAAATTTTTCACCTGATCATCCTGGATTTTCACATTCCACGGCGTATTTCCGTTCGGTCGCTTCGTCTATTCCGTTGCTTTTTAGTAACGGTACATGTCAGTCCATTTCCGCCTTTAGCCGTCAATCGTTAAACGATTCAGTTCCGGTTCGTCTAGACTTTGAAATTCTACCAAAGTTCATTTTGTGTGGTAAATTTTTATTCCTCCGGTTTTTGTGTAAATTTTCAAAGCATTAAAATCATTTTGCCGACGGTAACAAGTCCACAAGTTTCCTCTTTTTACTTTTTGGAGACTCGGTGAAATTTTTCGCTCGATTAACTGTGAAAATATGAAGTGCTCAAACATAAACGTGATAAGTGAAAATAGAAATAATTCAATACTAAATAAGCTAGGTTTCCTGAGTTTAAATCCTGTGATAAAGCTCCTTACTACTAGAAAACACATTAAAAAGGAATTCCAATAAAAAGTAAAGAAAGCCTATAAGACCGAATCAACGAAATATAACTTTCACAGTACAGAAAATAATAATAGACCAAACACTAAAAAAAAAAAGAACATTACAATGAACATCCATGAATTTGAATATGACGCGAAAAAAAAAAGAAAAAAAAGAAAGATTTACATACACCAACATGTTCGTTTCCGATCACAGAATACGGATTTTTAACCTACTTGAAAGAATTGAAAAAAACATAGATGTCAAAAAATTAAAATCGCTGCGAAAAATAACATTTACAGGCATCTTATCAGCAGAGAACCGGATCATATAGTTTAACAGCCGGTGTAGCTCGTGTAGGTGATCGAATGTTGGAAACAACATATACGAAGAATTGAACAATGAATTTCTCATACATATATATATATATATATATATATATATATATATATATATATATATATATATATATATAATTAAACACGCGGATAAAATAATTATTTAATTTTTATTATATACCCGACGCGTTTCAAAAACAAAGCTCCATGGATTGAGTTTATTAATAGTCAGAACCAAGGCAAATATTACCACTTGGTTCAGTCAGAGCTCTCTTCTAGCCCTTGGTATTATTCCATTCCGGAATCTATCCCCGATCGACTCATTCGTAAATATGCGGTTACTATTTGCCGACTGCGTATGGGTCATTCGCGGATAGTTCTGAATTTTTCTGACCAAGGTGACGGTGTACTATGCAGTGATCATCACGCATCAAATTTCTTGGAAGGCATTAATCATTTGCTGTTTAATTGTAATAAATATGAACATTACCGTAGATCGTTTTGAGAAAACAATTAATGTCTCTTGGGTTCTTTCCTACGTATACCATTTATAGTCTTCTGTGCCAGAACAACCAGGTGGTCCGGTATATTTTGTTTAAATTTATTTTATTAAACGACATCCAAATTTAACAGCATACGCTTATTTATTTTATTATCTAATTATTCTATGCAACTCTTGATGATACGTGATCCATTATCCTAATTCTTGATGCCCTGTCATGTTCGGGAAACCCAATGCTTCTCGAACTCGACCTGGGCAGTTTTTCCTTTGTTATGATTTTGTGCAGACATCGTGGACTATGCTGAAGCATTTGTGGCCATGATTGTTTGTTACAATTATTGTGTATGATGATTATAATTATTCCTATTTTATTAATTTTCTGGTTAGGCAAGTTCAAGTAATGTACCTTGGACTCAGCCTGGCCAATTTTTCCTTCCTAAAGATTTTATTCAGGCTCCGTGGGTGATGTTGAACATTTACGGCCTTGGTTGTCTGTTTATAACCTTTTTCCTAATTAAATATTATGTATCTTTCATTAGTTGGCAGTATTCTTATGATAAATGATTGGTGGCTAAATGGCTTGATAGTTAACTAAAGCCGGGCCATAAAAAAAAAAAAAAAAAAAAAAAAAAAAAAAAAAAAATCACTGGTAAATAACTCCTTAACAAACAATTCACCGCTTTCGTACGATATTTACCGCTATAGCGTAGAAAATTCTCAATATAGCAATTAAATCGGTAAAACTTGATAGAACTTCTGAGATAGACGCCAGGACACCGTAGTGACTTAGACTAACTTCTTTCATTATCTATTACTCGTACATTATATGAAAAAGCTACCGGTTGATGAACAACGTAAATAAAAAGTTCGCAACTCGTGGTCAAAAGATAATAATAAAATAACACGTATTCTGCTGGAATGTTACAAATACAACGCAACCTTGTCTCTTGCATGTGTACGATAAAAAGTTTATTATTCGTAAATGAAGTCTTACGAAGATAAGAAATTTTCCGCGTTGTTCAATGGTGAGTAACCATCGAGATTTTTCAATATTTGTACCGGTTTGACGAAAGCCCATAAATCATAATCCAATAAAAACCTGTGTTTCAAAAGGGCTAAATATTATTACTACCATTACCATTACTATTACTATTATTGTTATTATTATTATTATTATTATTATTATTATTATTATTATTACTGAAGATTTGCAATCTTGGTATCGAATATTGGATTTGGAACAGCAAACTTGCAATAATAAACTTTAAAACAGTAATGACGAAGTTTTAGATTTTACAACAGCCTCGTTTCCAGCATCTCTTTCGATGAGAAAACCTATTTACCAAAACACTTCATCTGTTCTAAGTTGCCCAAGTTCACTTCTGCAATCATTAACATCTTTCGAAGAAATTTCGCTTCGGGTAATTTAACAACATCGATGTTTAATGGCATGTTATAGGCGTGGCGCTCGAATTTTCGATAAAATATTATTCCACTTGGGCCCGTTGTTATACAGTAAAATCACTTTCCACCTAAAAACTAATATTTAATACTTTGCCTATTTTAATTAAGCGTAAAGTTTCACGCAGCCTACCTAAGTGAAGCGGCGATGGATGAGCACACTTATGAATTTTTTTAAAAATTCCGGCGATTATAAGAAAGCTGCTTGAACAATCATTCCAAACTCAGTTCTAATCTTCGCAACAGGTTAACTGTAAGCGTGACTGAAAAAAATTCTTTTACACGAACGGAGCGCCGAGATTTGATACTAACGGAAATTCGCTGAATTGGGATAATCAAAGAAACAAAGTAAACAAGCATATTGCGTGATAATCGAATTATTCTTTATCTTTTTATCCGTTTTTAAAAGAGATTGACTATATCGTTTTAGCTCTGAAATTTCCTATTTACATTCGGAAATAAGTCTGTTTTACGCATCACTTAAGTACGCGTTGTATTTTTAAATAAACTGAGAATCGTTAATACTTCTCGTAAGGATCTATCAGAATATACGAGCTGCATTTTTGTACGTATTTTGTTCCGAATAATATAATTATTATGTTCATTAGAAAAGAGAAGAAAAAAAATGATGGGAAAGAGCACATAATCTTATTTCGGACATAATCTTTATTCGGAAATTTCCGCTGAATTAGTTCCTTTGAAGCATCTCAGGTCGATTTCCTGAAACAAAACGGAAGTCCATTTCCGAGATTCGAGCTACCTCAATGACATATCAGTGGCAAATCTTACGGTTATTCTAGTCTTGCTGGCAAGAAAGCAAACTGAAAAGAAAAGAAATCCCTGGCCGTGGAGATTAACCGGGGGGGGGGGTGGGGGCTAAAGGAGAAAGACAATTTTTAGCTTGCTTTCAGAAATTTTCGAGGTCGTTATTTGAGCGTGCAAAAAAAAAAGTAGTAAAAGTAATAGTTAAATTCCGATTTGATGATTTGTTCGAATTCGTATTATGTTGGCCATGCGAGTACATTAGCGAGCGCAATAAGAAGTTGCATACTTACAACAATAGCGCAAACAGCCAAATAAGCAGGTGTACTTCTCTACTTTAAAAGCGAACTTGGGAAACATGGATATTTCTGAACCTGTATGGTGGATAGAAAATAAGGAACTACCTCCAAAAGCGATGTATTGTTATCACAAGCTGCTAAAAGGTAAGTTGCAAGACGTGCGCAACTGCCATTAATAGATAAGAAGCGAAGTACCAGAGTACCTAAAGAATTGTCCTTTCAATTCAGACGGGGGGTAAATAATAAAATAGATAATGTCGAAGAAAATGTATTGATGAATTTATTGTTAAAAGTACCGAAGGAAATCTGGATAGAACAGCATTTAGCAGTTTGGAAGGAAAAAATAAAAATTTGGTTAATTGCTTGGTTGCAGGGATAGGAGTAATAATTTGCAGGTTTCTTGGTCTCCACCCAAATACAATATAAAAGGGTATTCGGGCTTGAGTGCATGTGGCATAATAGAGCATAATTACCTATTTGATATTTGTATAGAGTATTTATTGTAGTTAACTATGTTGCGTTGAACGTATATTATTCTGTTTTTAACATTAACAGCGTTACATTATGATTATTTCATCTGTGTTGTATTTGTTCTGCCTGATTGTACTGTCTGGTTGTTTGTATGGGTTGGAATATGTTTGCGGTGATACTGTGTAATAATATTATTAGTTATAAATTTCCAGATCGGAAGTGTATACGTTTTGTTAAGAGGATAAGATATTAGCTTCATTTATGAAGATTGTTGTTTTATTTTATGCGTTCGTGGTTTTGTGGCTATTGCAGTAGATATGCCGATATGTATAATAATAGTAATTGCTTAGTTTATAGTCGGACGTTGATATTATATTGTACGTTGTATTTATACAATAAACGATAATAAGTGTTTGGGCACCCGCATGGGACCCTTTACAGTTATTTCAAAAAAAAAAAAAAAAAAAAAAAAACTGCCAGCGGTAAGCTGTGTACATTTTTTACCTCGGAACTGTGCCTATGTTACCGCTACTTTATTATAATGTAATGACATTCACAAGCTCAGGTGCGTTCAGCGAAATATACGGAAGCGCTGGTGCGGTGAATTAACTATTATCAGGTATCGGTAATTTAGAAAAGTCCATTATTGTGAGCAAACTTCGTCACTTTTAAATCAATTTTTTTATACGGTTGTAATTTTCTTTTAAATAACATCGATTTTTTTTTTTTTTTTTTTTTTTTGGATTGTAAAACGAAGGCGCTGTGAATATTTTACTTTATATGTAGTTCTTAAATTAAAAGTTACTTGATAATTCATTTATTTAGTTTTTGAGCTCACTTTGCATCACTCCTTTTTGCTGTTCACATAAATTATTTCCTATATCGAAATTTAAGTGTCACTATTTTCCTTTACATAAATTTAATTTTGTATTTTTTGAAATTTAAGAAATGGCTTCTTGAATTGTTTTTGTTTGTGTAATAGCGCGTACAGTTGTATGCCAAGTTAATTCTATTTCAACATTTCTCTGTCTTGAAGAGGTACCAGGGAAAAAACAATATTAGCATTAAAATGTATATATTAATTACAACGTAATTCTTAGGCTACCCCCTATTCGAAAAAATGTCCCAATTTTATGTAACGCTAAATGTCCCAAAAAAATGTCCCAATTTTATGTAACGCTAAATGTCCCAAAAAAATGTCCCAATTTTATGTAACGCTAAATGTCCCAAAAAAATGTCCCAATTTTATGTAACGCTAAATGTCCCAAAAAAATGTCCCAATTTTATGTAACGCTAAATGTCCCAAAAAAATGTCCCAATTTTATGTAACGTTTGTTATATTTTATAGGATTTTTGTTATTGTTATTTAAAAAATGTCACAATTTTATGTAATGAAATATGTAACGAAAAAAGTAACGAAAAATGTAACGAAAAAATGTTTTAATTTTATATAACGGAAGTTAAATGTTAGAATAGGATTTTTGTGGTTATGTTATTTTTTGTGTGCGTTGATGCCAGTAAGAATTACGTTGTAAATTTTGATCATTTTATACAAAGTATAGAAGAGAAAGAGACAGAAATAAAAGCAAGAGGGGTCGAGGGGCACAGCCCCTTGCGAGGCCAAAATAGCTGAGTTTATATATATATATATATATATATATATATATATATATAGGTATGTATGTATATATATATAAATATTTTTTAAATGCTGCAAAAGAAACTACTATATAAAATACTACATCTTCGGCTTCGGACGACATAAAGAAAACTGATGATATCATCTGGCGGTTACAAGAAGGGCATAGAAAAATATGAAAGCTCAAGCAAGAGACCAATATATTCTACGGAAGATAAACAAACGCTAATGAAGAAGAAGATTCTACAGGAATGCTGCGGTATTTCAGTATACCGTGTCGAAACATGGCCATATTCAAAGCTTGCTTTTCGACGGTTAGGATTAAAATTGACGGAATAAGATCGGAAGAACTGCATCTATTTGATCTAAAGTGTTCATATATAGTGTGCACCATGAATTTTCGTGATTTTAGTTTTATCATTGTTTCCTCGGCCGTTCGTATAGTCTATATGCAATTATAACTGCTAACACTTTTTGGTTATTTTTAGACTAACGACCTATTCCGACAAGCTTGCATATCGCGATCAAACTGTGATTAGCATACTTTCACAGTAGCCGTGTCGGGGAAAAAAAAGAATATTAATTTTTTTCAATGAACTTCACCGGTTACATTATCGCGGAAAGCGTAAAACTCCTATTGTGAGGCGGTAGAAGAGGAGTCCCGGTCGCGGTGAAGCTGAAATCACTGGAAACTCGGTAACTTGTTGATATATTTCGATTAAAATCTTCGTAATTTCCGAGTTCCTGTTAGCTGACTAAAGTGATGGCGATGATATCGGAGCCGCGTCCATTTATGAGAATTATAGCCGTTTTGTTTATCGAATTTTAATGAAAATTATGTAATTTTTCTGCGCGGAATTGGCAAATATAGAGGTAACGGCCGAGCTCGACGCAAGTTAACGTTTGCCATGGAAATGCAACATATTAGTTTTATGGCGAAAGAAATTCCAGTTTCGGATGTAAATAGAGGCGCTGGGGGGAAAGCTCATTCGAACGGAATTCGGTTTCGGAAATGGCCGTTTTCCGGTCCATGTTTGACCGCTGTGGGCTATTTGTACGAATGTTATTCGCTACAGACCGACATCGGCTGTCTAGGCGAGCATCTGATATTCATAAGAAAAAGAAAATGGTAATAACCGAAATACGTGCTCTGTAATGTATAAATAAAATAGAACTACCTTCGCCGATACGTCAGTCGGTCCAGCGCACGGAACATGATAGCCACTTGTGGAGGTTCCCCGATTGCCCCAAAGACAAATCATAAAATCGACCCCACAAATATAGTAGTACTTGCGCATCTCTATTGTTATTACAGTCGTTTTCCTTTTCAATTTCCCATTTTCTTTTGAGTAAGTTTGTTTTTAAGCAATGCTTCCGCTAATAATAATAATACAACAGAATTCAACATGATTAATTTTTATTAATAATAATAATGAAAAAAAAAAGAGAGATAAAACTGTTTCATTTTCTTCTGTATCTACAAAACGTTAGAAACTAAATAAATTCGCGGGGAAGTAATTAGTTTAAGATTAATTCATTTTAATGCGACTAATTAGTAACTTGTAAAATTTAGTTGAATATGTCTAATTGTAAGTCACATTACTACGTACAAATGTCATCGTCATCGTCGTGCATCCGTCACTATCTTCCGAAATGTTTTGTTGATCAGATTCGAGACTGGAAATGATAACACCGAATCTAATCAGCAAAAAACAGTGATGGATGCCAGAAATCGAAGCATATGAGTTGCACGCTATCTCTTGTTCCAAAGACGACGATGACATTTGTACGTAGTAATGTGACTTAGACATATTCAGCTAAATTTTGAAAGTTACTAATTAGTCACGATTTTCTTCTCTTTTCTTAGGCAGGTTCACAATTTCTGTAGCGTTAGCGACTAAGGTATAAATATACATCGACGTGTTGTGTGTAAATAATCAAACTGTGCCACATAGCAAATGTGCGGAAAATCTGCATAAAGGATCTTGGTAATGTCATGAATTTCAATTTTAATTTATTATTATCATCATTATTATTATCATTATTATTATTATTATCATTATTATTATTATTATCATTATTATTATTATTATCATTATTATTATTATTATCATTATTATAATTATTATTATCATTATTATAATTATCATTATTATAATTATCATTATTATAATTATCATCATCATCATCATTATTATTATTATTATTATTATTATTATTATTATTATTATTATTATTATTATTATTATTATTATTATTATTATTATTATTATTATTATCATTATCATCATCATCATCAAACAAGTAAGGAACACAACATCGACTCAAAACGGTCTTCCTCAAGGTTCCTCCCTCAGTCCTACTCTTTTTAACATTTATACTGCTAGTATCGCTTCTCTTTCTTTAAATTCCCACTCTTTATTCTTTGCCGATGATATTTTGCTTTTTTCCTCTTCCCACGATATTGACGCAGCTAATGATGCTCTCAAATCGTCCCTCAATTTCCTTGAAAGTGCTCTTGCCTCAATTAACCTTTCGATTTCTCCTTCTAAGTCCTCCTGCGTTGTATTTACCCTTCGCCCTTATAACCCTGCTTCTGTTAATTTATCCTTAAATAGCACAGCTATTGCTCGTGTTAATTGCTTTCGTTATCTCGGTATCTTTCTCGATAGTCGTTTGACTTTTTCCGAACATATTAAATATCTTTCCTCCTCCTCTACTAAACGGTTGAACCTGCTGAAGGCCCTGTCTCCGACTAAATGGGGTGGTGACCCTTTCATTCTTATTCTTCTATATAAATCCATCGTCCGCTCCAAGCTTGATTACTGTTCGTTCATTTATGCCTGCGCTTCCAAATCCCGTCTCTCTAAACTTGATGTGATCCAAAATTCTTGTCTTAGACTCTGTCTCGGTGCTCTTAAATCCTCTCCTATTACAGCATTGCTTGCTGAATCGAATGTTCCTCCCCTGTCTATTCGCAGATCTTATTTGGGCTAACGCTTCCTTGCTAAACGTCTTTCTCTCTCATCTTCTTCTCTCATTTTTTCCTACCTTTCAATTTCTCGGAATTGGCGCTTTGTGCCTAGGAAAATTCCTATCCTGTCCCTTATTTCTCTCCGTCTTAGTTCATTTTGGCCGTATACAATTTCCTTTAATAGTCTGCCTTATTTTTCCTTTAACTTCAGCGATCTCTGCCATCCTCCCAGCGTATTTATTTCGCCTACACTTGCAAAATCTCTCCCTCCAGCTGTAATTAAACAGGAATTCCACAGTATTGTCAATTCTCTCTTCCCTTCTCATGTTACCATTTTCACTGATGGTTCTAAGGGGCCTGATGGGGTTGGTGCTTCTTTTATTCTTCCAGACTATAACTTCTCTGAATCCTTCTGTCTTCCTTCTTTCTGTTCCATATTTACAGCCGAGCTAATGGCTATTTTACGTTCCATTATTTTTATCTCCTCCAATCGTCTTTCTTCTCAGTTTCTGATCATATCCGACTCCATGAGTGCTCTTCAAGCCATCTCTTCTCCTCTTCCTAATCATTCCTGTGATTTTTCTATTCTCCGCATACGTTCTCTCATTTGGACTCTCTCTTCTCTCCATGGAATCCATGTTGACTTGCTGTGGGTTCCTGGTCATTCTGGCATCTCAGGTAATGAGAAGGCTGATTCTTTGGCTCGGGTTGCTGCTTCTTCTTCTACATTCTTCTTCAAAAAAATCCCATCCTCTAATCTCTTGCCTTTGTGTAAACATTTCCATCTCAGATTTTGGTCGAATATGTACCCTTCCTCCTTTTCTAATTGTCGCTCCTTTTATCTGTCAGTTCAGCCTAATCTTCCTTCAAATCCTTGGTTCCTTCTGTTTCCTTCACTTCGTCGCTCTGTTGTTGTCTCCATTGTGCGTTTGCGCTTAAACCATTCCTTGCTACCTTCCTCACGCTTTCACCTCTCGTTGACCTCTTCCCCATGTTGTCCTCTCCATTCAAACGATGCGGTTGTTTGTGACACCGATCACGTGTTCTTTGAGTGCTCTGCTCTTTCGGTGGAGCGCTCGGCTCTATATTCCCACTTGCTTGGGCTGGGGCTTCCGGCTCCTTTTTGTGCTCGTTATATCCTGTCTTTTCCTTCTACACTTATTATCCCCTCCATTGTTTCCTTCTTATTAGCGATAGCTGATCGCCTCACTGTATAACTTTCGTTTTCCCTTAATTGTTTCTGGGTGAAGGTCCTCGGTTGACGAGCCCAATTAAAAAAAAAAAAAAAAAAAAAAAAAAAAAGACTCAAAAAAATTGCTAACCGTACCAAAACTGTACACAGTCCAACTATTAAACTATGTAATAAAAAACAAACAGAAGTTTAATATTGTAACCAGGTCTGGAATTACAAGGGCGTCTGCAGATGAGAAAGCCAAAGTGCCATCTTATAAAAAGTACCATACAAGAATCCAAGCCAAATATATGGGCCCAGTTATTTTTAACTCTCTCCCAGTAACTTTTAAAATGAAACTCAGAAACTATAAATACAGACGTAAGTTAATAATTGATTACCTGCATAATGTACCATAGTTTCTTGTTCCAAACTGCTTCGATTATATTCTTATTATCATACTCATTAATATAATTATCATATCTTTATTATTCTGACCGAAGCTACTAAATGGTTATCACTTTTTGTTAAAATTGCAGTTATTGTTATGGTTGTTACGTTTACTGCGGTTGTTATAATAAAGGTTATCATTGTTGTCATTATCACTTTTTTAGTATTATTACAGATGTTCTTATTTTTATTTTCTTTATTATTATTATTTTTTTTTTTAAACTGTATTATTACTAGTTTCTATTTACATTATAGTTGAAGTGTACATGGTAGCTATAGGGGACGGAGGTATAAGTGGGCACAAGTAATATATTAATAACTGTATTAGAAATTATTATAGTTGATAATAATTAATTAATTTAGTGTAAACATGGGCTAACTTATGTGTATAAAACTCGTTTAAATCCAAATCACTATCTTTGATCTTACGCAAAACAACATAAATCGGTCCATGTAGCATGCAAACAAGTAAAAGCGAAAATTTTCTGCTACTCGCGCACCTGTAGCGCATAGGCAGAAATTGCATGAATGTGTCAGTGTGAGAGCTTGTATACCCAAATGTGTGAGGGTGTATTTGTGAGAGTGAATGCTGGGTATACCGGCGTGTATGTGTATGTGTAATCACATGATATATACTTGTTTATAACCTGTATTATTATATTGTATTGTGTTGTATGTATGTAAATAAATTTCAATTTCAATTTCAAAAAAAAAAGAAAAAAAAATCATTATTATTATTATTATTATTATTATTATTATTATTATTATCATTATCATCATCATTATTATTATCATCATTATTATTATTATACGAAAAACCACAAGTACGCAACTGTATTACCATTATACTAATTTTTGCCGCGGAAAAGAAATGTTAAAAACACAAAATATGCGTGATAGTTTTTGTTTATTTGGCGTATTGGAATAGTTAATGTAACTTCCGGTCTCTTTTCGTTGGTTTTTTTTTGGGGGGGGGACTGGCGTTTAACCATTTGGTCTCATAACTTTTAATTTCGTTCACCTAACTTGTCTCTTAATTTTACTTGTTAATGCTATGTTAGTGCCTCAAGCACCAAAAGTAAATACGAACCAAAGCCATTTTTGATTAGCATTTCTTTGGTTAAACTGCACAAAACATGAGCAATAGCCATTTCGCATATTTTTCACGTATACCGTGTGAAATTCTGCTATTTTACAAACTGCGCAACACAGTTAAACAATTCATGAAATATACAAAAATTATCCTGTCAATTATATGATTTTATCATTTACGCGTAACATATATATATATATTTGTTTATATATTTATATATGTGTCTATAATATACACGTATATATGTACGAATATGTGTTATCTTTCACGTAATTTACAAATTTTGTGTAAAATTTATTGTATTGAAATATTACGCGCAACAATCATTCCATCTATATCAATTTTGTCACATGAGTCTAACAAGTTCACTAAAAATTATATTTAAATAAAACAAAAATTTCACTAAATAAAATAACTTAATATATCGCTACATTTTGGAAATAAATTGTAAATTATTTGATATAAATTGACTGAAACAATATTTAATGAAATGTTTTTAAAAATTAAGTACCGACTTCGAAAATTACGAGAAAAATTTAATGAAATGCACTAAAAAAGTGAAAAACAATTATTCGATTAATAACAATTGAATAAAAATGTATTAATGATTCAAAAAGTAATACATTTTAGAGTGAAATATACCTTGTACTATACATTAATACTTATTAAAATAGACACCGAATAAAAAATTACAATATCTGGAAACTAATGATTTTAAAAAATAATACATTTTAGAGTTTAATATATATATATATATATATATATATATATATATATATATATATTTAAGAGTAATATTATGATTGTACTACATTAATACTTATTAGAATAGGCGCCGAATAAAATTACGATATCTGGAAACAATTTAATGATTATAATTATTATTATAATTTGAATTTGGTGTCGGCTTTATTAAAAGTATTAATATCGTATAGAAGTTATAACAATATATCATTCTTAAATAGTATATTTCACTGTAAAATATATTACTTTTAATCGGATAATTATTTTTTTCTTTTTAGTGCACTTTTATTAAATTTTTAATCCTAATTTTTAGCGTGATACTTAAATTTTTTGTCCTGCTAAAATCAACTTTTTTTAAAATTAAAACGAGCTTTTTAATTTGCGCTATGGCGATTTAAAATTTGCTTTCTTAATTCAAGTCTGCATTTATCCGTGAACAACATTGATAATACTTTAATTTTTTCAAATCACGTTTATTGATAATATTTTAAGTCAATCGCGTCTATTATATTAATAAATAACAAAAATTATTTTAAAAAACTGTATTTTTTTGGATGATTACTCAGCTTATATTCACCGGTACTCACATGGTATCACCGCTGACCTGTACACTTTCGAATGAACGAAGAATCACTAAAATCGATCTACATGGGTACGAATTATGCACGAACAAATATCAAAAAACCAAAAAAAAAAACATATGCGATGAACCTATAACTACAATAAAATAACTAATTTAGCCTTACTCTCCGAGAAAACAGCATGCAGAAACCATGTGCGCAAGGTATAAAAAAAAGGAGGAAGTCCATAATAATGATAAGACACTCTTACATCAGGGTAAAAAAAATGTTCAGAAAAACTGTTGTAAACTATAGAATGTTACAAGCGAAAAATTATTATTTTTTCACATATCAATTAATAGATGAAAAACCGTTTCGGGTCGTTATACGGAACCTGCATCCGTCTACGGACACAAACGAAATTAAAACTGAATTGGAAAAATTAGGTTTCAGCGTCCGAAACGTTGTGAACGTTATACATCCGAGAAACAAATCTCAGCTACCTATGCACTATGTCGATTTGAACCAGTCGGCCAAAAATGACGAAATCTTCATGTTAAATGGACTATTATACACGCGCGTAGAGGTTCAGGAATTTAATACCAAAAAACAACTTATGCAGTGTAAGAGATGTCAGTTGTATGGCCATTCGCACAATTATTGCAACCTGCCATTTAGGTGCGTGAAATGTGGTAACAAACATGATTCTAAATACTGCAAGAAAGACGTTACCGCGAAACCAACTTGTGCTCTGTGCCGGGGTGATCATCCAGCAAACTATAGAGGGTGTCCAGAACACAAACGGGCAGTATATGAAAAACAAACACATCCTAGAAATCGCATTATAAAAAACCTAGAAGTAAACCAGCGGGACTTCCCTTCCTTACCAAGTAAATCTCCGACAAGCAGAAACCCATGGAATATAGGAATAAATACGTTTACGAAAACAGAAACCAGCAACAACATCGGCAACAATAAATTTAGTGAGAAGAGCTATCCCAGCAGTATTCTCAGAGATAGCAACCTAATGGACCAATTCTCAACTAAAATCATAGATGCTTTAGATATAATGTTAAATGACTTCAAAGCGCTGATTAATCCATTATTTTCAATATTAAACAAGCTACTGGATAAGCTAGTGTAATGGCCAATAAAACTATAACAAATAAAACATTAACATTAATGCTATGGAATTCTAACGGAATAATATCAAAGAAAGCGGAATTCGAATTATTCATCCATCAACATAGATTAGATGTGGCATTAATCTGCGAAACGCATTTAATATCAACGATGAGTTTCAACATTGCTGGCTATAATACCTACTGTATCTCTCATCCTGATGGGAAAGCTCACGGAGGCGTGGCAGTGTTAGTAAGAACTGGGTTAAGCCATCATGTAGTTCATTCAGAAGCCTCCTTCGCTTATCAACTGATGGCAGTCAGCATCAGGGCTGTGGAATCAGAATTTACTATTGCAGCAATATATTGTCATCCAAACATAATCCTACCCAAGGAGAGAATAAGAGCAATTTTCCAAAACCTAGGAACCAGGGTAATATTAGGAGGAGATTTTAATGCCACCAGCACTTTATGGAAATGTCGGAAGGACAATTCCAGAGGTAGAATGCTGGTTAATTTAATTCGACAGCACAACTTGCAGGTAGTAGGACCAGATGAGCCGACCTATTGGCCTAAGCACCAAAACCGCATTCCGAACATACTTGACTTCTTTATAACAAAAAATTTACATCAGGTCTATTGGAACTGCAAATCCCTGCCTCTGCTCAGTTCAGACCACTCACCAGTCCTAGCATGCATCACCATCCAAACGATACCCAAACCAAGGCGAAGTTATTTAACAAATAATAGCACAAACTGGAGTGGATTCGCTAAACAAGTTGAACATAATACCAATTTAAATATTCCTCTAAAAACTTCAAGTGAAATAGAAAATGCAGTGATCAATTTGGTAAGCAGTATCCATGAGGCGTGTAAAACAAATACTTCATATCCCAAAGAGGATAGATTGTCGGAAACTCATTTATTTTATACTCCGTTTGAAATAAGGGAACTAATTCAATTAACGAGAAACGCAAGAGTTCAATGGCAGCAAAACAGAATCCCATCACTTAAAAGATTCTATAACGGGCTACAAAAACAGTTACGGAATAAAATAATTCGATATAAAAATTTCAGATACTCACAGTTTTTTGCACAACTAAATCCGGAAGACGGATCGATATGGAAATCTACAAAGTCCTTTATCAATAAACTTCCCAAACCCCAATCCATTAGGAAACCTAATGGGGATTGGGCTAAAACCGATGAGGACAAAGCTGAGACGTTTGGGAAGCACCTGTTCAATACATTTAAACCGTTTGAAATAAAGGGTCAGCTGCAACACGAAATATCAGTTAAAGAATTTCTTTTGGCACCTTTGCAATTAACATGGCCAACTAAATACATATCGCCGAAGGAGGTACAAAATAAAATTAAACGCTTAAAAAACAAAAAAGCTCCAGGCAAAGATCTTATAACCGCTGAAATAGCTAAAAATCTACCGAATAAAAGCCTAATATTATTGACATATATTTATAACGCTATCTTAAGAACAGGATATTTCCCCGAAACCTGGAAAGAATCCATTATCCAAATTATACCAAAACCTCATAAAGACTTATCAGCTCCTTCATCATATAGGCCAATTAGTTTGCTTAGTGTACTGTCAAAGATATTTGAGATGTTAATACAGGATCGAATTATAAAAGTAATTTCGAAAAACAAGATCTTTCCCAATCACCAGTTTGGATTTCGTGCAAAACATTCGGCCGTACAACAAATTCATCGGATTACCGATAAAATAGCTTCGACACTGGAAAGGGGACAATATTGTAGCGCGGTCTTTCTTGATGTCGAGCAGGCATTCGATCGGGTGTGGCATCAAGGCCTCCTGTACAAACTGAAGAACATTCTGCCAAATGATATTTATGCGGTAATACAATGCTTCTTGTCAAGAAGGAGTTTTGTAGTGAAGATAAATTCATCAATATCCGGAAAATACGGGATAAATGCATCCGTCCCGCAGGGAAGTATACTTGCGCCACTGTTATATTCCTTGTACTCGGCGGATTTTCCAGTGCTAAAAACCACGGTAACAGCGACTTTCGCTGATGACACCTGCATCTTAGCGGCAAATAGTGATCCTTCGCGTGCTTCACTACTGTTGCAGGAGCACTTGAACAAGATTGAAGCATGGGCAGAGAAATGGAAGATTAAAATAAACCATTCCAAAAGTTTACAGGTGACGTTTACGCTAAACCAACAGTCCTGTCCCCAGGTAGAAATAAATAAAAATGTTCTTCCGCAAAGCAACAGCGCTAAATACTTAGGATTAACAATGGACCGACGTCTAACATGGAGGATCCACGTCGCGTACACAAGGCAAAAAATTCGCTCGAGACTTCAAATCTTAAATAGCCTTATGGGAAGGAAGTCTGCCGTGAGCATGTCTTGCAAAAGACTAATCTATCTATCCGTACTGGCGCCAGTATGGCGGTATGGCATCGAAGTATATGGCACAACATCCAAGAGCAATATCAACAGAATACAACAGCTTCAATCTAAAATACTCAGACAGGTTGCCAACGCTCCTTATTTCGTGTCCAATAGAACACTCCATCACGATCTGAAGATCCCATTCGTGCAAGACTATTACAAACTTCGATATGGTACGTTCTTTAGTAAACTTGAACTCAGTGAAAACATAGAAGCGTCCAGCATGTTCTGTTCATCTCTCCCTGGGAATCCGCGGAGAAGACTCAAGAGATACTGGTGTAGAGATGCATTACCCGGATAACCCCGAGAAAATTACAACAGCATCTACGGAATTAATTTCACTCGCTCAAACCTAATTTGTGTTGAACAATGTCATAAAATGGACTTAATTTGTAAAAGTTTTTTTTTTTTTTTTTTTTTTACTGTGATAAACTGTGTGTAACGTAAACTAATAGTAAGTTATTAGTATATTAGTTAAAAATCATGTCTTTTTCTAATGAGAAGAGATATGAGGAAGTAATTGCTTAACATAGAAAAGTCAAGATTTAGTTAACCAAACAGCAACGCCAATTGTGGTTCTAAGACCGGAGTGGTGAAAAAAAAAAAAAAAAAAAAAAAAAAAAAACTATAGAATCGTTTAACAAACTGTTTGTTAAATATAAAAATATAGTAATTGGTTAATGAAATATATATTTTTATTTTCCATTGGCATATCAGCAACGGATCTTCGCCCAGAAAAGACACGAGGGAAAAGAATCAGTTAGATGTGTAGAGTCGGTGTCAAATATTGATAAAATAAAAGAACTGAGGATAGGAACAACTGAGATCGACGGAAACGATAAGATATACGAAGCGCAATAAGGATTAGGGAGTTTGAGTGATAACAAAGAAGTACGTTCGTTCATGAGGGATGGACATTCAAAGAAAATATGGTCAGGATCATAGACGGCTTTGTCGTCAGGATGAAGAGGGCAACTAGGGAATAGAGCGAGACAAAAACGAAAACGTGAGGAAGGGAGAAATTTTGGATTATATCCAGCTTGGACAGAAGTGATTTTGAGTGAAATATAAATAAATTAAAATAAAATTTAAACGTATAGAACGACGGCTCTATCACTTTTGGAGCTGGTCATCTATGCTAGAGGAAACGTGTTTCTAACTAGTATACATATATCGTTTTATACATTTAAATTTGTTTTATTTGTTCTAAAATACGTTACGAAATGAAGTAATAGAAATTGCTATATGAAAAGCGAATTAAATATTTTTTAGCAGAATGATGTCATTCGAAATTTCCTCATCTGTAAGGATTTCTAAGGGATGTGCCCATGGCGAAGACCGGAGGATAAAATTTTATCCAAATGCGTATTACGGTCATATGATTTTTAATCGAAGACGATATGGAAAGAAGTTAACCAAATGGAATTAGATGTTCGGGTCCATTCTCTAAATCGCGTTGTTCTTTCTGTAACTGTAAATATTTACGCGCCATTCAAATGTTAAACCTCGAGAAAACGCAGCTGTAGAATATAACTAACTGAGATGGACAATGCGAAAAGATTTGGAATTGATGATTTTTTACCGGAAGAACAGGGTCGAAAATGCGCTACTAGAGAGAGAGAGAGAGTGGTGTTCTCATTTAAATCTTTCAAAGACACAATTATCCGATACGTATTTTCTATAAAAATAAATACGGCTAGGAAACGAAAGTTTTTAAAAAAGCAAACGTCAGTAACAGACTTTTTCGATTCCCGTTAACTAAATATCTGCTGGGTACGATAAGTGTGTCTGAATAGAAAGTTGTGAAATCCCGCCAAAAATGCATAGGTATTAAAAAAAATCAAAAAAACAGACCTACTTCTCATCGGGACTATGTGTAAAAAATAACTGAAATGCAGAAATGATGTCGATTATTATGCGTTATTAGCAGTGTTTCGGTAAGCACAGAAAAATATCAGCAAACTTGGCTCAAGTTTTGAAGGGTCTTAATATTGCTTGAGTGAAAAATTTCCAAACTTGACCTGAAAATTTATCAGTTCGCAAAATACTTCACTGCGATTGCCCGAACAGCGTCAATAAAGTAGTAAAAGCAGCTTGCCATAATTTCTACGTTTCAGTTTATTTTTTTTAAGGAACTGACGAGAAATTGTCACCTGCTTTTTCAAAACACATAACACGTACGTTTTAGGTAAGATTTATTTGTTACGTTTAATCGCTTCCAATCGCGTGTTTTATTACTTTCTCGAGAAAACTTTTCGTTATAATTCCAACATCAACGATTCTTTACAAAACGGGGAACATATGTTGATATTTTCTTTCGGAAAGACTACCAGAGAATTCTTCCTTTTTTTTCTTCTTCCGCTGTACCGGCTTTTAGAGGCCATAAACAGCGCCAGTGACTTCAACTTTACAATAGCCTACCAGAGAATATAAACCAGACCAATCCCTTCAACGAGAGAATTAGGTCTGAGATACCATTTCTGCCGTGAGAATATAATAGAAGCTATATAAAATTTGTACCCAGATAGCGACAATGCGATTTGGCACTGCCCATAGGACCGTGGTTAGAGAATGTTTTTCATACAGAATATGAACACCATGGCAACAAATTCACTCAAGCACAGTCCATAGGAGTCTAGAAATATACAAAAAGTTTACAGCACCACACTATGGAGACAGATACGATTAGGCACTGGCGATAGAAGTCTGGTTGAAGCTATTGCAAGTAAAAGATTGACATTATTGTATCTGAAATAAAGCATGTATATTGAGCTAACGGTTTAAGTATATCTATATCATAGAATAATTTCAGTAATAATTGCTATTAAGTGACAGGAAGGGCGTCACGGCGTCATTTCCTCTTCTGAAGCCTTCTTTTTGAATTATCCGGAAGAGTGTTAATATACATTCCACGAAAAACTTTTGGTACTATTATGTACTACTTTAACAAATGGAATATCTAGATCATGATGTATATAGTTAAATTAGAGACGTACTTTGGAGCCAATATGATTATACGGAGAATGATTTACTGCTGCCTTTGGATCTGCGAGAGATCGCATCATGACTATCAAGTAAACAGATATTTTCAGCTTTAGATTTTTAGGGTAGATTTCTTTGCTATTAATGGGGAAAGTAATTTAACGCGTTAGACGATTTTCGTACGGATTTTGGGAACATGAACATGCCACGTAAGCCGGCTATCCAAATACATACCCAGATACTTAACTGAATCGGTTTGTTTTTGATCTCAATGTCACTTATCTTTAGTTTAGGGTATGTGATAAATCTATTTGTAAAATCACTTGTTGACAGTTTCCCTTGCTAAATTTAATCCTCCAGTCTCTGGCCCAGCTTTTTGTATTCTACCTATATGATTTTGTACGGCCATACCGGTATGTATAGGGTTAATGTTCGGAGCTAATATAGCTATATTATCTGCGTATGTTGCCGTGATAGTTTGGGTTGATACTAGAAAATCAGAGGTATAAATAGAATATAGAACGGGCCCCAACAAGTTACCTTGCAAGACGGAAGCAAGAACTTTTTTTCCCTCGAATACTGTACCATTAATTCTTACCAAAAAGGTTATATTTTGTAAATAAGATAAAAAAAAAGAAAATAAATAAAACTAAGTACATATCTGTTGGAACAATTTTTCTCAGTTTATACAAAAGCCTTATGTGCCAAACTCGGTCGAACGCCTGGGCCACATCCAGGAAGACTGCAGAGCATATTTCTTTCTTCTTTAAAATTGACGAAATCGCCTCCACCAATTTATGGCGCTGTTGGACAGTAGAATGTTGCGCCTGGAATCCAAACTGATGATTTGGAATGTTATTATTATTTGTTAGCGATGGATAGATTTTTTCTTTTCCAGAATTTTCGATAATGGGTTCAATAAACTGATTGGACAGCAAAATTTGAGGTTTGTTAGGTTTCAAAATCATTAGTATAATTGATTCCTTTCATTTGGAAAGTAACCTATTCGTAGAATAGCATTTTATATATATAACAAAGCAGAGTGGCAGCTTTTCTTTTCGGAAAGTGAAACAAGATATAAGATCTTTCCGGTTATTCCATCCAATCCAGGTGACTTTCTCATAGGAGCTTCCTTTAGACATTTGTATACTTCAGCTGGGGAAAATAATTTACTATATACAGATGACGTTGCAACGACTGCTCAAAGGAATGTTGAATAAACTCTGAGTGTGTTGAGTTGCTATCATCATGAGGAGTGAAAGTAGTTTCCAGATAAGTAGCAAACGCATCTGCTTTTTCCTCATCCGTTTTAGCCAAACTACCGTTTTCCAATCTTATGTTGAGGGTCTCTTGGAATCGTTGTAATATTTTTCTAACTACCAGAATTAAACAGTATAAAAAGAAAATAAACTTTTTTTTTTTTTTATGGTTCGTTAGCGAAAATATTAGTTCAAGAAACGTTGGGAAGAGAAGAAAACAAATCTATATGCATTTAAGGACAATAAATATAATTCAACGGCAGAAATAACAGAAGCACCGATAAGAGGAGTAGGAATATCTAATTTTAATAGAAAAGAAGAGAAAAAGACGATTGCTTAGAAGAGAAGGTTACACACATTCAGAAAAAAAATATGATCAGCATCACACAAGGAAAGTTTGAGGCAGAGTGAAAAGTACAAAATGGAATAGATGCAGATGAAAACTGAATAGTGCAGGAAGGAGACTGTGGTTAAAACGAAGGCGAGACAAGTAACAGAGTCTGTATATAGCGTTTAAGAGAGGAGAAGCCAAGGAACCATGAGGAGGAAGAGATATAGCTGGTAAAAGGAGTCAGAATTAGAAAATGAAGAAGAATAAGAGTTGTTGGGCTATAATTTGGAATGAGCGACTGAGGAAAGAAGAACAATATTGTGGGCAGAAAATGTGCCCAAAAATCTGAGCCAGGAAATGGAAGAAGGGGCTGAGAAATCCACTATGTCATTGCCTTCAATATTCGAATGACCAGGAATGCTCACACAGAAGATCGATCAAGAGGAAAATATTATGGATGAGGGTACGTACAAGAAGTATTACCTAATCGGAAGAGAGAGCAGAAAGAGGAGGCGGGATTATTTAGTAAAACACTAAGCAGTAATAGAAATTACCACGCCAGAAATTCTTTTTTTCTTTTTTAAAGAATGACGTGTTTAGTTAAAATTTATTCTTCTACAAGTAATACAGAACTATCATCTAGGGGGTCCAGGGAATGTCTCCATGGCGAGGTTCGAAGATTCTACCGTATGTAGGGAAGCGCAAACATAACGGGAAAAAAAATCGTAGCGCGCATAAAAAAGAGATAGAGAAACGAAGTCAACGTTGCCAGGTAAGAGAATCTGTCCTACTTTTTTAAACGGTAATAATCGTTCACAACGACGGAAAGATTGTCGTCGGTAGATCACGCATTCGCGTTTAAGATGTATTAAGTGTGGCGAATGTTGCGGAAGACAAGCTGCTGCCTTCTCAGAACCACTGAAAAATGTATTCGACTTTGAAGGAAACCCTTTCAGTCTAAAACGACCGTCACACACTAAATAAAAGATTCGATCTTTATTTTTTCTAAAGACTCGGTAAACACGGAAGAACGTTATAAATGATGAAAAATCTTTTGATACTCCTAATTTTAAAAAAAATCCAAAGTTAAACCGAGCGCAGTTCTAGCAAGACGAAGCGACCTGTCTTACTTCACAAATTCCGAACAACGCGTTTAAAAAAAAACGTCTCAAGCGCAGAATCATCTTGAGAGAGTCGTGCATATTGGCCGTCAACACGACGATACCCTAAGTCTAGTAGATGAATGGTTAATAAACGGAAGTGGTGAAACGATCATCAACCATAATTCTTCCTGCAATAATGACTACCATGTTAGGCATCTGGAGCAATGTGTGCATGGTCACAAGCTCCGTAGTTTTTTTTCTTAAACGATTGTTTTTATTATTTTGTCCTTTTAAAAAATTAAAAAGAATAAAGATTTTTTTGTATATCTATTGGCAGTAGGCCCAATTTAACCAGAGTTATAAATTTTTTAAGATATTTTCATTTTATCAATAAAAATATATATTTTTGGAAAACAGTTTTTACGGTGTTTTCATAAAACTCGCCGAGATTTTCGGAGTCTTGAAACCGGTTAGATGGGATTATAGCTGTAAAAAACATTCTATTAAACAGGTGCAGTACTCAAAATGGAAGCGAAGCGTACAGGGTTCCACTTAACGATGACTTCTGTTCGAGGTTTGTTAAAAACCGTGTGTTTCTTTCCGGCTCAGTTTCCACCTTTTAGCTGGGTTTAATAATAGGCCATTATTTACCTTCGCGGGTGACTAATTAAAAGCGGGCAAAGGTATATATATATATATATATATATATATATATATATATATATATATATGTATATATATATCTTCATTTCACAATAAATTATATCTACGATGTTTACAAAAACAATTTTAAACATTACACCATCGTACTCCATTCCCGATGGAATGGAGACGAATAGAGAACAAATTAAGGCTAACCATTTTTTTTCAATCCCCAAACAGTAAAACGGAGTCGGTAACTTTTTTTTATTATTAAAATACGAGAAATAACAATTTTGCGAGACGAGAATTAGTTGGTTTGTCGCTCGGTTAAAATTACAACATCGAACGCTAAACGTAGCAGGAAATCTTAAAGATCAGGAAAACCCGAGGAGACCGCACAGCAGCACTCGAATGGAACCGAATCCAAGCTAAGACTCAAGCTAGAGCTGAACTGGGTCTTGGAGACTGCCAAACTGAAACTGATTCGGAAAAGGAAAATACAGATTCCTCTACGAGTTGCAGACGAAGTTATCAAAGCGGACCGCTTATGATAAAGATAATACGGAACGACAGCGAAAATCAACAAGAATATGGAATAAGTGAAAGATAACTGGAGCTAGAAAAATAATAGACACGTTATCTAAAAATCATTTAACGGCAGACGGAGCAGCTTTTAGAATATTGAAAATGGTCTTCATACAAAAAGAATATTCCTTTATAATCATAAACTAAATAAACGAAAATGCGGCAAATGGAAATTAAGAAAGGAAGTTGGTAAATAGTTAGACAGCCGATAAAAAGGCGGTAATGAGAAGAGCAATAAAAAAGATAAAATTTAAAATATAATTATTTGAATCTATTTTCTGTATTAAAATTTATTAAATACACATTAAAAAAACATATTATAGAGAATAATTATTTAGAAAATATAAAACTTTGTTGCGATTGCTAATAATAAAATGTTTTTTTACAAAAAATAAATACCGACTTGAACGTAACAATAAGTGCACTAAAAAGTAAAAATTAATTGAATAAAAATACACTAGAAAGTAAAAAGTAATTACTCCCGATAAGAAAATATATATCAGAGTGATATAACTTAAGATGATCTTATCGTAACTCTTATACAGCATTAATAACTTCGTGTTCATCGTGCGGCTCGATGGCCATCGCAGACTTGCTTACCGATAACTTTAGGAATGGATTATGTACAGTTCTCCATCCAGAACATTGTAAGTTCGTGGAGTCGATCATTCCATGCGCGACCAAGTATTCTGGGAAACACCAAAAAAGACCACTCAGCATGGCCCAAACTCATTGGCAAGGCATGCTTACCAAGATTGGAAACAGCTGTAAATAGAGTTTATCTTGGACATATTCTTACGACTCACTTGTACTTACTCAGCTATCAACTACCACCAGTATGTGACGCATGTCAAGCTCTGCTAACGGTCCACCACATTGTCACAGCTTGTCAAAAGTACACCCAACACCGTTCCAAGGAGACAAATGCGGTTGTCCCAGATGTTTACAACCTGAAGAGCCTTACAGACTTTTTGATTAAAACTAAGATTATTAATAGTATTTAGTAATTAGTATATAATTAATCATCGAGTAATAGCCACGAGGCATTAAATACTCGTTAAAAAAAAAAAAAAATCATATTAAAATAATAATTAAAAACTACATTAAATGTTCATTAAACTGTTCCTAGATATTGTAATATGGCCGACTCTAATAAGTATTAATGTTGTATAAGAATTACGATAATATCATCTTAAGTTATATCACTCTGATGTATATTTATTTATCGGGAGTAATTACTTTTTACTTTCTAGTGCATTTTTATTCAATTACTTTTTACTTTTTAGTGCACTTTTTGTTACATTCAAGTCGGTGTTTATTTTTTGTAAAAAAACATTTTATTTTACAATTTTTAGCGTTGTAGTTGAATTTTTCTTCTTGTTTAAAACCAATTACGACGACAGATCGTTGACCAAAATAACGAGACTACGAAATCCCCGTCTTCCGACAATGAAGGCCACACATAATACATCTCAGGCATTATTAAGGATAACTCAAAAACTACTGGTCAGATATTGATCAAATTTAAATGGGACCCACATGAGAAGCACCCGCTTTCAAATAAAAGAAGAATCATCAAAATCGGTTCACTGAGAAAAAAGTTTTGAGGTAACACACACACACAAAAAAAAAACAAAAAAAAACAGTCGAATTGAGAATCTGCTCGTTTTTTTGAAGTCGGTTAAAAAATAGAAATGATCCAAATTTCGTTCGGACATCGCTCTTAATATAATAACAATAATAGTAATTAACATGAAGCTAATAATAAAAAATACACATGCCGACTTGTACGGATAATTATTTGAAGTATTTCTCGCTTACGGAACTTGGAATTTTATTTCATGTAGCGCCGGGATTTTCAGCATAAAAACGAGAATAATTCACCGCGTACCTAGTCGGTAGCTCGCGTGCTTTATAGTTCTAACTATTTCTGAAACTGATCAATACACGAATTGTTCTACAAATTCGGAATAAATCAGCGCGCAAAGCTCAGTCGATTTTTATATAGGTATAATTGTTGTTCCCTCATTCGAAACTTTATACAGATAATGGCAAATTTAAAGAGATACTAAGTATCTTTATTCCTTCGGAATACCGTTACCGTACTCATATACTTAGAGGATGACCCCGATATATAAAATAGAAACGCAATGTATGGGGAAGCGCGATCAGTCAGCGATGAGTATCGCAAAGTTTAGTGGAGGATTCTCCGGTTCGAGTTAATTAACGAAATGGACGTAATATAAAATTAAATGGAACGACAACGGCGAACGGAAGTGTTTGCTTTTTCGGTCTTTGCGAAGGTTACTTAATGTTGGCCAGGTCTTGTTAGCGCGATGCATAATTACTCGTTTCTCGATATCGGAGGCTAATGTAGGAGATGTGATATTCCCTTGTTGGACTTCTGATAAGAACTGCAGAGCAACTTTTTGTTATCCGAGGCGATCGGTTAGCGGGTGTTTAAACGACACCGGTGTTGTTCTGCTGGAAAAGTTATTCGAATAATTAACGGTCCGGTAAGGTGTCACGGCGCGTTCCCTTTTTTATCGTCGCAGTTGTCGCTTTTGTTGACGGAAAAGCTTGCGCAGATAGCGTCCGGAAAGATGTTTCGTGTGCGTTCACGTTAATCGTTAACAATCTGCGATCAAGCGGTCGCTGCGAATTGTCTGCACGACCGGCTGAGAAAAATGACTTCTGGACCCGATACCAATGGAGCGCTGAATTGACATAAAAACCCGGCAAAAGCGGAAAGAATCAGCATCTGGAGGAAAGAAAAAAAACTCCAAAGTCGGTCCACCGATTTAATGAGTTTCACTCGACGAATGAACTTTGGCGCGGCCTAAACTTTGGCCAATTAATCTCTTACACACCAGGTAGTGGAGCCGTCGTAACCCGCTCGCCGCGCACTTCACTCTCTAATAGCCTAATTAATTAATTATACGCTTTTTCTTCTTCGTATTTTTCCGTTTTGCTTCGGCATTTTTTATTTCCGCCCGTCTCTTTCTTCACTCTTTGTTTATGAACTCGGTCGCGCGCGCGTTGTTCATTACCTGCACTTTCTTCGCGACTTGCCGCAGCCGAGCAGCACCACATCGTGCGCCCCTCAAGGCTAATTATCCAGTCGTCTGATTTATCTGTTAAACTTTTTCCGGCACAGCGCTGCTGAAAAACGTCCAGTTGCGTGCAACGGTCTTTACTTTTACTCCCTATTTATTATTTATTCGTCTTTCTAATGTCTCTTTTTCCGCTTTGTCGTAATTTTTTCTCGTTCCCCCCTTTTTCTTCCAGCGCACAGCCCTCAGCGTCAGCGAACTGGTTTTTCGGTCTCGCTACAGTTTTAGGCGATTATCGGGTTTCGTTTATTTAATTATTTCTTTTCTTTTTTTTTTGGAATTGCTTTTAGAACGTTCCAATTAATAACCGGCAAATAAAAATTTTATAAATTAATATATAATTATTACATGTTCCGGCTCGTTTGAAAGCTGATATAATCGGGAATAATAATTTAATATGATTTTATAAAAAGCGTTTTCATCTTAATTTTACTTGTTAACCGATAGAAGTAATATGTATATTTTAAATTTTAAAACAGTCGTCATTTTATTTTTTCCCGTCAGATATCACGGAATTTTACAGAAATCGGCGTTCATTCTCAAAAGCCCTTAAAACTGTCATTTCACCCTCATCGTTTTCGAAAGTTGCCAAATTTTTGAACTTCACCTCAATACTTTCCAGCTTAAATTTTCTCAACCGCAATACTTTGTTTATAAATCCATCTTTTTACATACAATTCAACTCGGTAGCGTCTGTTATAAACGCATCTCCTTAAACCGTATACTCTTCTAAGTGATACTGCTCAGTATGATGAGACCAAAACGAAATGATGATACGTTAATGACAACTTCATTCTGACCTCGGAGGTAATATGAAAAAATATGCAACTTTTTTATGTTACGTTTGGAAATAAATTCTTAAAGAATGACGGAGTTAATTAAACTTTTTTATAATGCCGCCCGTTGGAAAAAACACATTCAAAGTTTAAATTCGAAAATAAGATAATTACTTCCAGCTTTATGTAAAATAAAACAGGCTTTAGCAGATTGCACACTACATACAAATATATATATATATTATAATTTAATAAAAATGTCTAGAATTTTATATGGAATTCAAATATGGGGTAAAGCTAGGAAAATGGAAATAAATAAAATAAGTAAAATGCAGAAATTGAAACTTACACTCGCTCACTGGAAGCAAAACAACTCTGGATCATCTTGGTGGAAAGGAAAATGTCCCCCAAGATTTACTATTTCTATTATAGATTACTAGAATTTAATGACAATAACGTAAAATTACCATCTAGGCAAAAAATTCGGTTAACAAGAAATCAAAGTAATAACAGCTATCCCCTGGGGGGCGTAAATCTACGAATTGATAATACCAATAATTCAGTTTTTATAAAACTAATTAGTAAAATCCCCCATGGTATACTAAACGAAAAAAAATTGGGTTTGAAAAAAAATGTCAGGAAAAAGCTGAAAAAACGGTGTAAAGAGTAAAGATACGCCCAGAATTTTTCTATTTTATAATTTTCTTTTATTGATTTTGCTTTAAAATAAGATCAAGTTTTTTGATTTGAAGATATTTAGCTACCCTCATGTATCGGTACGCAGATGAGTATTTACGGCGTGTGTATATCTATTTGCATGTGCGTGCTACGTTATAATTTATATAACCTTAAGTTGACTAATATTACGATGTATAGGATAAGCAAGAATAGTTTATAATTTTGTATTTTAAATAAACGTTAATAAGAGTGTTGGACACTTACACAACAGGGGCATACTTGTCCCGTGAATCCCATAACTTATTTAATAGATAAAAAAGAAAATCTTCATGGTGAGATTTGAGTGATCAAATATTTACATCTATGTTATGTATATACAATATTAATGACAACGTCATTCTTAACCCGACCCCAATCACTTTTTTGTCCCAATATGTTACATATATTGTATATATAAGAAGACAATGTATATCGACAAAATGGATTGCTGGTAAATGACAACGTTTCTGTCACAAACATTTGTCTCAGACTACGACATTAAAATGAAACTTATTTTTTTTTGTCACGCATTCGACTAGAATGATGTTGCCTATTTTCCTCGTTCTATACGAAGTACAGAGTGATGGAGCTGGACTGTGGGAGTGTCCTTAGACGTGGTTGAGAGACGGAGCCTTTTGTAAGGCACGAAGAGCTGAGTTATATATTGTTATAGTTAAACTCCTTTTTTCAAGAGTGTCTACAATAAAAAAAACTGTTTAATAATGTTTTTTATGACGAAATCAAAAAAAAAAATATATATATATCCATTTAATATAACGATATCAATGAATTTGACTTTTCGATAAATGAGATCAGCTAAATATCTTCAAATCAAAAAATCTGATCTCATTTTAAAGAGAAACGACAGGGGAAGAAGAAAACAAGAAAGGACGAGAATAAATAAACAAAAAGAGAACAACAAAAGAAAATTATAAAATAAAAAAATTCGGGACGTATCTTGGGTTGTACTCTTTCGGCTATTTCCCTACTTCCTTTTTCCAAACACCATTTTTTTTTCGTTTAATATATGATGGGGAATTTTACTAATTGGTTTGATTAAAACTGAATCATCGGTATTTATATGTAAACTCGGCCATTTTGGCTTTGCAAGGGGCTGTGCCTCTTGACTCTTCTTGCTTACATTTCTATCTCTTTCTCTTCTGTACTTTGTATAAAATAATCAAAATTTACAACGTAATTCTAAATCGGTTCATATGAATATAATAACATAATAATCACAAAAATCCTATAAAATATAATATACGTTATGTAAAATTGGGACATTTTTTGGGACATTCTTTCCAATAGTGGGGAGGGGGGGGGGAGCCTAAGAATTACGTTGTAATTAATATTTATATATATATATATAAAACTCGGTCCTTCGGGCCCCGGAATGGGGCAAGCCCCCTTCTCCATCAGGTCTAGTTCTTCTATAATTCTTATAGAAGAGTAAACTTTTACATTGGCTACGCCGTTTGACAGAAAAAAGTATTTACAAGTAAGTTCCAATTTTCACCACCAGGGGATTTAGGAGCGCTAATATCGCATTAAAGTCTTATATTTGGGACAAACTTCGTGGGACAAATTTCGTGACAGGACACTTTTCCTGATGACCCCTAGCGTAAAAATGGCATAGCCATTAATATATATAAACTCGGTCATTTTGGCCTCGCAAGGGGCTGCGCCCCCTTGATCTCTCTTGCTTTCATTTCTGTCTTTTTCTCTTCTATACTTTGTATAAAATGATCAATATTTACAACGTAATTCTTACTGGCATCAACACAAAAAGAAAAATAACATAACCACAAAAATCCTATTCTAACATTTAACTTTCATTATATAAAATTAAGACATTGTTTCGTTACATTTTTTCGTTACATAAAATTGCGGCATTTTTTAAATAACAATAACAAAAATCCTATTAAATATAACAAGCGTTACATAAAATTGGGACATTTTGCGTTACATAAAATTGGGACATTTTTTCTAAAGGAGGGTAGCTTAAGAATTACGTTGTAATTAATAGAAAAGTATTTCTTTCTACTTAATGCGTGTGCGTGTGAGTGTGGGCGCGCCCACGCGACGAGTGTGTATATAAAAAAATTATGAAGGATTTCATGCAAAGATAAGTAAAGTAATTGAGATCATATTTTAGAGGCGTGAAGAATGAGACGGAATGCTGAAGAGTGCTATCTCAATCGAAATAGTTATAAATGTGAAATGGACATTAAACACCGATATCGAGGGGAAAAGTAGGAACTGCCCTTGGGAAGTGTATACGTAGCAACCTGAATAAACATTAACGTCGGGTAATCTTACTAGATCTGAGATACCTATACTAATCGGAAATTATCTAAAATAATCCTTTTCAGGACTAAAACCATGAGATGATTAGCGGTTGCAGCTTAAAAAGAAGTCCACAGTCTCGTCTAAAATAGATCGAAGGAAAGATCAGAGGAATCGGATACTCTGCATACGAATGGTTTTTTAAATCTCAATCCGAGGAGGACACGGATTTGTGTATTTCCTCTAAATAATGCTAAAGTGAAATCAGGGTGTCTTGGTGCAGATAAAAAGTAGAACATCGCAATATATCGAATGAATTAGGTATCGCGCTGGATTGCTCTTTGGTTTCCAAACAACATCGGGAAAACGTAAAAATGAAGGTATCAACAAGAAACAGCATGGTTATGGAAACTTGTACTGTCAGAGTGCACAGCCAACCTCCCATGGAAACTTTATACATTAGCACTAAATTACTCAGCTACTGAATACGGCTGAATTCTGCTGCCGTTAAAACAGTAGATGTCGCCCTTAACAAGTCTTGTCGGATCATAATTGCGGATGCCTACAACTAAAGTGGAGCAATGGAATCGTTTTCCTATTCGTTAGAGGACAAATTGCTGGCCAAGATAGAGAGAACCAAGCTCGAAAGAGATTCTGAACAGAGTATGTTTTGTCAAAAAACGTCAAATCTTCCATTAAAGTCCGGGAAAGATTTTACTTCAGTTTTAATCATGACTCCGACCGACGATCCGAATTAAACGATGAAACTCAAAATCTGCTGCATTTCGGGCTATTTCGACCCATTGAGAAGAAAAGCGTGTTATTGAAGTTTACGGAAAGTTAAATTAGAAGTTGTTCATATTAAAAATCGGCTGCAACACGGTTTATTTCGTTTGTATTATTTAATAAGAAATCAGAAATGCGTAAAATTCATTGTTTAATGCTTCATAACTGATAGGCGCGAGCAGGTTAATTAAATATCGAAGGTACGTTTAAATTTGATGTTCCGGTTGTAATTCTAAACAACGTTGATTCAAAATTTTAGTATTCGACTTAATCGTTGATCGCGCATGTATTTTTTTTTCGGCTTTTATTGGGACTTTAGTTGCGAATTTATAAAACTGCAATAATCAACGAACGTAAATCTGATTATTTAGCGATATAGTTTGGCAACGGTATATTCATTTGCATTGTTAAATTTTTTGTCGTTTATTTTTATATTCATTAAATCGTTAGTTTTTCATTTTACAACCTACGGATCGCAATTTATAGTGCCCAATCATCGTCTACAAATATCAAATCGTTCTCATTCTTTTTCCCATTAACTTTTATTCATATAACCTTTTTATAGGGGGCAATTAATAATATTGTTCGGCCGTCTGCAGAAACTACATATGTTCGCTCCCTAACTTATAAACATGCATCGGTAAAGCCCTCTATCAATTTTAATGCCCATTAACCCGTGTGCGCCATTCCAGCTTTTTTGTCTTGAAGCAGTTTGAACTTGATCGAGACTGAAATTTGAAAACACATGTCGACATAAATATATTCAAAAATTTAAAAAAAAAAAGAAGCATTTCCTACTACTTATATAATCGTAATTTTTGGAATCAAAATTGGCCCCAAAGTATTGCAAATTATCGAGCTAAACTACTATGTTTTCTTGTTTTTTATGGAGCTGCTTGCGAAAAACGGTATGCGACAGATATGCTACACATTGCAATACGATGGTTGCAACAGCTGAAACAGACGGTTGGAAATTAAATCAGTGGCAAGCCTCGACTCGTTGCTATTAGTAAGGACACAAACGAAAAATACATCCTTGAATTCCGCCGATAAAACACGTGAGTTTGACATCGGATATTTATTGCTCGCAGTCTTGCTTTTTATTTCGGTTAGCGAAGCGAACAAACGCAGTGAAAGTTAAGCGATAATGAAATTGAACAAATCCTTTTCAATTTTGAGGACAGTGAAGATGACTTAGATGTGACCGTAATGTCGATATTAAATACCCCCCGATAGAAAATGTTCTTTGCCGGTTTTTTTTTTTGAAATTAGGAGCTTCTTCCGGAATCAATGGAAGAAAAAAATGATCAAGTATTCTGCGGAAAAATGGGCGATTAAAATTCTGGGGTAATGAGAGACTTTGGATCCTAACTTCCTAAAACTCGACATTCCTATCTATTTTTCTTTTTTTTTTCTTTTAAATATTTCCGAAGGCTTCGCTTGATTATGTAGCTGAGTCTCAACGTGTATGCCGTTCAGCAAAAAATATAGTCAACACTGCATTTCGTTCAAGTGAAGCACACATACAACAGTTCATTGGTGTTGTTTCCATAATGTCTCGTTAGTAAGCCTACTTAGTAGGGGGCATTGGGATAATTTGCTAAGGAACTGCTCTTGTCTCTTGTCGGGGAAATCACGACGTTAAAAACATTTGAAAAGTTCGGACAATTCATTTATTTCAATGACAATTCAAAAGCGGTTTCCCGTGATCATCGCGATTCAGATAGGCTTTAGAAGGTAAAATTAATTTTTGGAAATAAATTTGTACGTAGACGAGCAAATTTTCTCGACTAAAGCTAGAAATTACCGGAAGAGAGGCCTCATAATCGGAAGAAGCCCAAGAAGGGGTATATAAAATTTATGTTCCGACTGGGGTTCGTTGGGTTTGCATACACAATTTCGAGGTAGAATCGGGAGCTGAAAATATTTCGGAACCAGATAAACCAAACTTAGGCGCTGCATCAAAAAATACCGTTGTAAGGCTGTCCCGAAATACACGGAGATGAAAAAATTACAGAATCTTCTTCGATAATTATTTCAAATGTTTTCGGATTGATAAATTCCGTAAGCGAGCAAGCGGTCCTTCTCAGGTATACAATAAGGCAAAATCGTATTCCCGTATTGTAACTGTACCGACTGATAAGGGGAACCTTCTCCAGAAGGAACGAGAACACCCCCCCCCCCCGGGGAGTACGTAGGTAATGCAGAGGATACACGAATATTTCCATCGTTGCCTGGAAAGGTAACAACATTGTCACTCTCGCCTTAAATTTCGCTGCAGTTTTTTTGAAATCCGAAGTGCAACGCTGCGGTAAGGCCAATAAAAAATACATTGCTACTGCAAAACCATACATCGTTAAGGAATATATACGGACGGTGTGTAGATTCGATTAATAGCATCATGTCCGGATAGAAACTATTATTGCGAAACAAGCAACGGCACGGATGCATATTTTATCACATTCCGGAACAACTTTCGACGGCCAACGCTTGACTATTTTACGAGACGACTCGCAAAGATAACAAAAAAAAGATGAAAAGCACCTTTCGTCTGCGGACTTTCGTTTGGGAAATTGATGCGGCTCTCGGCAAACTGAACTTGAGAGAAGCAACGAGAAAAAAAAAACAAGTGTGGAGTCGAAAAAGCGAAAAGAACGAGCTCAATACACCCTGCCCCAGGACGTAAGACTGGATCACATCAAGTCTTTGCCAACATGGAGTGGAAAAAGGGTCCGCTGCAAATATCTAAGGTGTAGTGAAGTCGCGCAAACACTATGTGAAAAATGTAGCGTAGGATTCCGCCACAACGAGCAAAATAATTTCTTTAAACTTTATCACACTTCAACCTGATGGAAGAATTAAAGGAAACCCCAACTTGCACGGCAAATCTGTCACATACCACTTTTCTTCAGTAAATAATAAACATATCGAAAAATCATTGATTTTTTTATTGTTTTTCTTCTTTTTATTGTATTTGCAAAAAGCCTTTTCCAAAAGGTGTAGCACACATTTTTATACGTTTTTAGAAACTTGACTTATAAGGGGTCAATTTTCGAAAAGCCTACCTCGACCGTCTCTGCGCTCGAAAACACACTAAAATATCTATATATGACTATTCGATAACTCTCTTTGTTTGTGCGTACTCTTTTCATTGTTTCGAAATATACAATATTCGAAAAGTAATATTTCTCACTTTTGCGGCGCTAATGTTTGCTTATTCCTTTAAAGAATAGGCTTTCTACTCTGTGTCCGAAGTATTTCTTCGGGCTACTGCGGTAAAAGGAAAAAAAGAGAAAAACAATAAAAACCGCAAAGAGCGAAGCAGAATGTTAAAAAACCCTAACTTGGAAATTAAAGTTTGTAAAACATCGGAAAATCTGCGAACGGACCCAGAATCGGTAGTCGTTTCCTCTGCTGAATTTTCTTTATTAGCTTAATTTTGACTTCTCATTTTTGGACCTCATTTAGAGCGCGGATAATAGGCCGGTAGTATCGCGCGTATCCGGATGTCCGAGGAGAATCCGAGTAACTGCATTAAAAATAAGCTGGCCGCGTGCGAGAACCGACCATTCGGAGTAGCGATTTCAATCGAGATACTTTTTAGCGGAAAATTATGACCGGGGAAAGGCTTTCCCGGGAAAATTGGAAAGTAGTTTTTGAATTTTCGAGCTGGTTACACGCGTTTATTATTAGTCGGCGAATCGTTCGTCTTTAAATTTTATACAATTTTTTTTAACAAGGTAGAACGCTATCGGAAAACCCGTTCGTCGAACGGTCGCGCTGGTCGCGTGTTTTGAATTTGAAAACAGTCTGGTTGTTCGAATGAAATTTACGGCTTGTTTAGGTTGAATTATTGTATTTTTTGACGATGGCACCCGTGCTTTCTTGCGGGGTGTATATTTTCCTCTGCCCTCCGTCAGTTATGAATCTGAATATTAGCAGAGTGTGTGACTGCGCCTAGTTCGGACTGCTGCCGCAACTTCTAACACACACCTAAAGTCTGCTGTCTCCGAATTCGAAATATTCCATCAACGTACGAATTCATCGTGCGACACGTACTATTCGACGGCACATTATTGTTTCCTCTTCTGCGACAGATTTTGTTTACCGTTTTCTTCAAAGAGACTGCGACCGACACCGCGTACGAAGAACAGAATTTCGCTGTCAGTCTATAGTCGCTTTTCGCCGAGAATTTTCCCGACACGAAAAACCGACTACTCTGCTCGAAGTGATGCAAATGAATGTGTACATTTTATTCGGTTTAAAGAGAAATTACGCAATTTACGGCGAACGAAATGAAAAAAAGTCATGACGCACGCTCCTCGAACTATCCTGACAACAACGATAACCGCTCGAAGTTTATCATTTTATCAGTAAAGTAAAAGATACCCTCGACAAGGTGTCGGTGATTGTGACGGTAAGCTTTTCATAATACTATTTCCTAATGGATCGGAAGAGAATATTTTAGAAGCCAGTTGCTTTGTCCTGGCCGCCTTTATCTTCTCGGACTTCTGCTATATACCTCTGATTTATTTCGAGCTAGGTAAAAACGACTCGGATCACAAGACAAGCCCCGATGATAACCTATCTGATTTAGTAGCTGAGCACTTTGGCTAGCGTGATAATTTTATAGCGCGAAGAAATTCCTTTGCACCCGTTGCCATCTAGAGCAATTAAATCTGCTCACCTAAATGTCACCGAATATCCGATATATTTCAATGCGCGCTTGAGAATAAAGAGTTTCTTTTTATTTCAATTGGCGATCAGCTATCGCTAATAAGAAGGAAACAATGGAGGGGATAATAAATGCAGAAGGAAAAGACAGGATATAACGAGCACAAAAAGGAGCAGGAAGCCCCAGCCCAAGCAAGTGGGAATATAGAGCCGAGCGCTCCACCGAAAGAGCAGAGCGCTCAAAGAGCATAAAATTATAATTATAATCCTCTATCTCCGATCGCTTCAGAATCTGAGTAGGTGATCTAAGTCCGTGTAGTTGGGTCAGTGTTGACACCGAGCCCATTAAAAAATTGAAAAAAATAAAAAAAAAAAATTATGATCTACAAGTTCGCTTGTATTTAACGTAGAGGTTATTTAACCGTTTTTACGAAAAGTTAAAATTGACTTTCAATATATATATATATAAAATATATATGTTAAAAATTATTTTTATTACTGAAAGAACAAGATGTTTCGCGGAAACAAAGTTCCATTTTAATTGCGTTAGTCTGTATTATTCGCTAAAATAATTGCAGAACAGATAATTTTATAAATATCATTAGAGTAAATATTATAAACGATTCCGAAATAAACTCTTTCTAATGGATCTGTGCGGTATTAAAATTATTCGTATCGTAAAATATATATATATATATATGAATTTATAAAATCTCGATCTTTCATACCTACCGTCTCTAGGCCAGCTGACGATAGTGTACGTTCGTAAAACTCTTAGAGCAGTAAAATTCAATCGGGAACGCCATACTTGGGAAAAAAATACTAATTTACCGTTTGTACCGTAATTTTCCGGTTTTTTGTAATGTTCTTTCGTAATGGGTTTTAAAAACGGTTTTTGTAACCTGTTTTTTTTTTTTTCTTTTTTTTGCTTTGATATTGCTACTGGCGCGAGAATGACATTGTCATTAATATATCGCGGTACGTTATTAACGATGTCGGTTTGCCTTTCTGAAGGTAAAAAAAAATAACTTCACTCCGGAAGCATGAAAATGTAGTCGTTTCAGTCAATCCCCTTTGTTGGTGAGCCAAAAAAAAACAACAAAAAAACCATGGAAATTCCAATTTGGTCAACATATTTTAGATTATATACGGAAAGGAAATCAATAGAGATGGCTGTGTAAGAGGGGAAAACGGGGTAGTTTGGAAGACTGCATTTTAATAGAAAACCTATATTTCACCAAATTGGATAGGCTGTGAAATTTTTTCATTTTTCGAAATAATTCTCATTGGACGATTAATAATTAAAATAAAATTGGAACTCTTCTTTTTCTCCCTCGCAGTTGGTTAGGTGCTGCGTTTTAGATTCACTTAGGCAATAGTTCATTTCATACTTGAAATACGATTGGAGTTAAATTAGAAATTCGATGTACACGGCTCTTTTTTGCCTACTATATTTTTATCGCTTTCTGGCCACAAACTACTTAAATCGGCTACAGTATGACTGATAAAGAAACGATTACCACCACTATGGTCGAATCGTCTGTCCGAAGAAATCGGATAAAAATAGCGAGTGAGGTAATGAAAGATGGCGAGTACAGTTTTTCTAATTGTAATCCTTAGAAAGTACCGAAACTGTCCCCGAATGATTGGAAACGGTCCCATCTCAGCTTATCGCTGATTAAAGGGATCTGAGTCAAGGTCGCGTCCTATTCGACTAGATGTGAAAAGGAAAAGGCATCGTAAGAGCTGCACGAGAAACCAGAACCACTTCGTGATTTCGAGTTAACTAGATTATATACCGACATTTGCGCGCAGAATTATCATCGAAATGCGGCGTTCTTCTTTTTACAGTTCAAGTTAACGAGTTATTGTTTTGCTGTGGGGCACCGTAGCTGATGGTTCATGGAACAGAGGAACATTCTTTATATATCCGGTGTCACGAAACAGAAGGCATGGCAGCGCAATTACATTATACAAACGCGACTACTTCGGCTCCGTTAGACTACTGTCTGAAGCAGCGGCGAGAAAGTATTACAGGTAAGAGAGGGAGCCGAATTTGTGGATGTCGCGACGTGTCCTTCGAAGAAGGGCACACGTGAAATATCATTCAGTTCTGTTTGTTTTCACCTCAAGCTCCTCCAGGTAGTAAAATGAAATAAACAGTCATCGTGGTGCCATGCCATTTTTCATCTAGCGTGTACATTTCGGAACAGTTTAATTGTATGACACCTCGTACCATTGTGCCAAGTTTCGTATCCACGTTATTCTTCCTCTTTCCGATGGTCTTTTTCTTTCCGTGCATCAAAAGTTGAAGTGTACTCTGTGCATTGTCTCGGATGGCGCACATTATGCGTTCGAAGTATTTTAATTTCTTTTACTATTGTTTTCTTTAGACTTATTTAATCGATTTTCAGAGTTTCGTATTTTGTTTCGATCACATCTTGAAGGCATTTAGTTTTCGTTCCGTGTTGCCTTTCTGGAGATCCGGCTTTCAGCATCGTATAGTAACATCGAAAATATATACGGAACATTTTACCGACCTACTTTTTAATTCTGCACACTTGATACTCTTAATGCGCAGTATTTTGTTTTTAATTTTAAAAATGCAATTTCTAGCTTTTCCAATTCGTACTTTTATTTCTTCACTCATGCCCCCCGTTGATCGTTTAAATTACTGCCTAAATATTCGGCGTCTTTTCTATTTTTTTACTAATTCATTCCCTGTAAACTGTAAGCGGTGATGTAACTAAATTTCCACTTTTTCCTATTTACCACCATCATTTTAGAGATATTCAATACATATAGATCTATTTTGTATATTTCAGCCGGGACATTTACGAAAACCTTGCCGTTAGATTATTCGCTATTAAAATTGTCATTCCGGACATTTATTAAGCTAGTTCGATTCGAATTTTTCGACTAGGAGAAAAAGTTCATACGAAATCGTCAGTGCGTAATCAGTGTATGGAAGATCGTAACATAGTACGACACGCGCACACTTGCGCTTTCCATAAATTTCAACCGCAGCGATGATTGATGACGGATAGTAGCGAAATCGAAAAATAAGTTTCTCCGACTTACGATGGAATAATAAATATTACTACGCGGACAAGTAAAACCAACCGCAGACGCTAATACAATCCTACATCAGCCGTTATTAATTAGCTCCGAATGAGGGAAAATCAAATTTCAAACTTCCTTCAGAAATGACCGTTTCGGTTTTATTCGAAGCTAGTCTCATAACACGGCTTTCCTTTAAATAAAGCGAGCTAGACTATAATTATTTGTCGAAATTAAATCTAAAATGTTTATGCGCTCGCAAAATCATATTTTAATCCACCTACTAGACGAGACTTGCGAGTATATGAAAAAAAAAAAAAAAAAAACAAATCGGCTCGTAAAATGCAAACTCTCTCTACATCTGAAATTATGTATAAGTAGTTTAAAAAAAAACAAAAAAAAAACACAACTGGAAACGGAAAACGGAAAATGAAAAAAAAAAAAAAAACGTACAGCATTCTCGCAGTCTATAATTAAGAATTAAATATGAGTTATTTCTAAAGTGGCCGTACTCTTCCATAGGGCAGTGTTGCCGTTCACTGGTGCGCCTCGTTCGACACACACGTATTTGTTTTCTTTGCCTTCATTCAATGAGCTTGAAATAGGTCATTCGTTTGCTGTTGTTTATTATCAAAATGAACGAACTTTATTATAATAATAATAATAATAATAATAATAATAATAATAATAATAATAGTAATAATAATAATAATAATAGTAATAATAATAATAATAATAATAGTAATAATAGTGAACGAACGAATGACAAACGAACGAACTGACGAACAAGCGAACGAACGAATGACAAACGAACGAACTGACGAACGTACGAACTGACGAACGTACGAACTGACGAACGTACGAACGAACGAACGACAGCGAAACAAAATTACGCACGATATTTATTATTATTCAGAATGGAGGAAAATTTTCATTATTATTCTTCGTTCGCCGCGTTGCTGATTACGACTCGATATAAGCGCTTTTTTATGGGCTCCTTTCGTGGAATTTTTGTTCCTCAAACAACACGCAATCCACTTCGTTACGCTATTTAGTAGAAATAGAAAAATCGGGAATATATAAATAATGATAGTGCGGCCGCGTCGATTTCGCTATTTCCGATATCGGAGATAGACACACACACCTGTATGTACCTATGCTGCCGGTTTAGAACAACTGTCGCAACGTCGGCGCTATTGCAATTCGGCCGCGATATCAATTGCTGCCTACACGCTCTCTTTATCGGTTGTTAATCTTGATTTTTCGTTATCCGAATGCTACTTCTCTAACCAGGGGCGACCCTGACCATTCATTGCTAGTTGCCGGACCTCTCTTGTTTGGCAAATTGAATATGCAGCACAAATTTGTGCCAAGTCTGTCGACTAACAAACAGTGGCCCGACCAGAGTCTACCTTAGCCGCTTGCTTTACGGGCGAAAGATTTTAAATACGATTGATTTAAAATTGTGCAATGCAAAAAGACAAAAACAAACAACTAGCGCAAATTTAAGGATGACCATCAACGCCGAAGCTGAGCAATGTATTAGAAAGATATCACGGTGTCGTACAGCGCGCGCGGTCAACTATTCGAGCGCTATGAAATTTCGCTGCAGGAATTTTGAACAAGTACGCCAAAGTCCGTGCTCCATTTCAGCGAGAATTTCCAAATGCATAATATGGTACGCTTAAATGTAACAACGCCGCCGTCCGTTGCAGCGAGTTATGACGCGACGAGCGAAGAAAATCATTTCCTGTCTCGTTCGGGCTTAGCGCGAGTCTTTCGGAACGTATTAGTGTTATGCATTTAAGCGTATTTGATTAAAAACCTTTAAAATCTGAATGTTTACTTTGCCTTTTTATGTTATACAAATTTCTTTCTGTACACCAATTTACGCCATTCATTTTGTACTCGCATTTTAATTTATACTATTATATTAGTTGTTTTTTGTTTTTTTTCTTACCCCCTTGGAACTACTATATCAGAGTTGTTTATCTTATCATTTTTCAACTGCTGAGAAATTAAAAACTGTTGAAAAATACGAATTCTTATATTTAATAAAAAAAAAAAACAAAAAAAACATACTCTCTCTAGTGTAAAGTATAATGAAAAAAAAAAAAAAAAGCAAAACGGAATTTAGCAATACGTAAAAACCTAATTAAAAATCGAATAAAAGCAAATTTACACCTACCTAATTATCGAAGAAAAATATAGAACAGCGATTGTGAAAAAAATAATGTAATAATTTCATCGCGAGCTACAGTTTTCTCACGGGGTCGAAAAAACATTGTTCACATTTTACATTTCACATTCCTTCCTCAAATGTAGGCGGCGGCCCGAGAATGGAAACGAAAGTGACGTAAGTTGCATTTAATATCTAAAGAGGATGAATGCAAAATGGCTACGCTACTTCATTTTTTTTTTTTTTTTTTCTTTTCAGGAATGCCAGCAGAGAGAACTCACTTGAAATTGCAAAAAGTTCACAAAATATTTACAACATGACGAGCGTGCTTATAAGAATAGGAATAATTGAAAACTATTAGAAAAGGAAAGTATGTAGGGAACACAATAAGGAATAGGTAAGTTGATTTAAAAAGGAGACTGTAATATTTCTGCTCACTGTATAAGGAAGAATGCTTTAAAAAAATGCAGTTGGCAGAGCATAGTAGAGTGAAGTCGGCAGAATAGATATGGGGTAAGTATGGCGACATTCGAATTGCGCACCGTTGTTTACTTTAGTAATCTAAACACTCGAATTTCGCACCAGACGTTGTTATACAGGTATAAAATATATGTAAAAAAAAAAGGCACCGGCGGGACCATGATATTTATTAGACTCAAAAACTGATGGTATCGTATAAAATTCGAATGTTCGATGGTTTTCAACATTTTTACGCATCGTGTGTGTAAAAAATGATTATTTAAAATCCGCCAACGAAAAACAATAACACCGATTTACCCATGTATCAAAAAATATTTCCTCTATAACGACGGTTTATTAAAAAATGCCAGGTTAATTTTAAAAATATGAAATTTTTTAAATTTTCAGTTTTTAATTTTTCGCTTGAAAAAAATTTAAAAGAAAAAAATATTTCCTTAACGACAAAGTAAAAAATTGTATAAATAATGTACAATCATTATGTCAATAGATGAACAGAATAAGCGCCTCACAGATTTTTATTAATATATGATAAATAAACATATGAATTAAATGTAATCTACTAAATAAAAATGTATAAATAAATACGAACATTATCGATAAAATTTAAAATATTACGGCGTAAGGAATACAATTGCCTTATAGGAACAATATTTTGCGAAATGAAACCTATCTCTATTTTAAAAATAAATAAAAAAAAAAAAGACTAAAATATAAAAAAAAAAAAAAAAAAAAAAAACTATCTATTTCCCCAGCTTACAATTGAGCCAATTTCTTGGTTATAAATTTTGTATATTTTCACGTTTTGTTGTAATTATCCGTTACCCAAAAACTATTCATTTTAGTAGTATAAAAGTGTCAGTTTGTACTAATTGCAAAATTTTTATACGTTGTCATTTAGAATTTAAGTAGAATACTGTGTATATTGTTTGATGGTACACTAAATAACAAAATTACGATTTTTAACAAATTTGCTTTTAATTCAAATGGCAATTTATAACTGAGCTTGAATACTGGATTGATGCGTAAGATAATCAGAATTGAAATTTCCCCAAAACCAAACTCAATATAACCCTATACTATAATAATAGATGCCTGTAATTTATCGAACTCGAAAATTTCATATGGTCATCACATTTGTATTTTATGTAAATTAATCAGCTGATATGAACGTATTTTGTATTAATGTGAAACACAACCTTCATGATAATATGCCGTGCACTGAAAATTCTACATACTCAATTGAAAATTATTGTAATTTTTTAGACATTACTTTACATAATTATTCTATTTTATGCAACATTTCTTTAAATATGTGTATGTTCCCTAGAGGTTGTTAAAAATATTTAGAATAAGAACCGTACAGCTAACCGGATAATGATAGCCTATTTTTCGCATATATTTAAGGAGGTTTTTTCCAAGCAACCGAAATGTTATTCTTCCAAATAGCAAACATTCCCCATCGAGATATGATAAGACATTTTGGAAGTCGCTGAAAGAACGACACTTTTACTGATTTTATATTCCTTCGTCGATTTTATAAAATTCGGTTTTTTTTTTTTTTTTTTTTAGCGGTGCGCAATTCGAATCCGACTTGTGTCACTGTGTTAAGTGTTAGTGCGCAATTCGAGTGTCCCCGGTAAGTATATTTGTCGAAATCCTGAATTTCACTCGGTATCGCTTAAACTTTTCCGATTGTTATCTGCTCATTATCCTCCGAATTTTGCACCTATGTAACTAGTTATCCTCTCCGGTAACAAATCCCCGTCCTTCACTAACAACTTCTTAGAACTGTCGTTTTCTCCCAAGCTATTTTCTCTTCCCACGAACATTACCCGTTTCCTGTAATACATAACGAATTTAACCAAACTCTTCATTCACTTTTTCCAGCTCACAGCATGGTTTTAACTGATGGCTCAAAATCTGCTTCAGGTGTCGGAGCTGCTTTTATTCTGCCTGATATCAACTATTCTGAGTCTTTTTAATTTCCTTCCTTTTCTTCTATCTTTTTAGCCGAATCCATGGCTATTTTACGTGCTATCCTTTTTATATCCTCAACATCCAATTTATCAAAATTCGTCATATGCTCTGATTCGAAAAGCGTTTTATTAGCCATCTCATCTCCCTTCCCTGAACCATCGTCAGATGCTATTATTCTTTATATTCGTTCCTTAATTTATAATTTATTAATATCCCGTTCTATCCTAATTGACTTGTTCTGGATTCCGGGCCACTGCGGCATCGTTGGTAACGATCTTGCCGATTCTTTGACATGTCTAGCTGCGGTAAATGGTCGTTTCATAGACAGATTCCCCTCCTAATGCCTTTGCCCTCTCTCTTATCGTTTTCACCATGACTTTTGATCTTTACCCATCGATTTTCCCCAATCCTAACTCATTTTACCTTGCTATACAACCCTCTCCACCCATTTCTTCCTGGTTTAATAATTTTCCCTGCATCAGCCGTTCTGTTATTTCTTCCATAATTCGCCTCCGCTTTAATCACAGTCTGCTTCCTGCTTCCCTCTTTCGTTTTAATATTGTTCAGTCTCCCTTGTGTCCCTTCCATCCTCCTATCTTAAATTTGACCTGTGATACAAATCACCTTCTATTTGAATGCTCATCTATCTCCTCAGAACGCGCATTCCTTTATTCTAATTTGCTTGGCCTTGGCCTCCCGACCCCTTACTGTGCCCACTACATTCAAGCTCTTCCTTCTCCTTCTGTTGGTCCTGTATTGGCTACCTTCATTTCTTCTGTTTCTAATCGCTTCCTGATATAACTTTCAAGTCCCTACGTTTCATTATTTGTTAGTCCTTTCTGTTGGGTAAATGTCCTGTGTTGACGCGCCCAAAAAAAAAAAAAAAAAAAAAAAAAAAAACTAGTCAATTCCCCTGATATTTATTTCTGTCAGTTGTACCTTATGAATACGAGATTCTTTTCAAATAGTTTCTTTCACACACATATATATATATATATATATATATATATAAAGTAAAGTAAGTTCCATACCATTGATAGAGCGTCGGGATTGTGAAGTTAAGATTCACAATGTACTAAGCCTAATGGATCTGATGAGAATTCCTCTGGTACCCAATTATTTCAGGTTGGGTAAAGTTAGGAGCGACTTGGTTCCGGGAAGAGACAAGTCTCGAACCCGTGACCTCTGATTTGGTAACCAAGCTCGTATATATATATATATATATATAGCTTGTAATGGCTCTTCTCGATGAAGTTTATGTTTCTTCCCAGATTCCTTCTCTATGACTCCTTTATAAAACCTCTATCTAGGCTAACCAGTAGAGCTGGGTTATATAGAACGCATTTGTTGGTTACGATTTTAATAATTAAAGGCGTTTTCCTCGTCTCTATATATCTTAAAAATACCGGAAATCACAAAATAAGAGCACGACAGACGAGAATTAAACGAGGATCAGCAACCTGGAATAATTGTGCAACATAACATGTATAAACCGATGAAATAGATCCTTTTTGTTGAATTATTATAAGACACTCCATTTTGTCGGGGAGAGGTTTTTAAAAATCGAAAATGACTACGTATGTACGGAGAAATAATGATTTTAAAAACTTTTTCTTCGCTTTTAAACGAAAAATGAAATATTACATACGACTGGTATTTTCGATGTTTAATCTATAGTCTGGCCGGCAAATAGTTGTCGAACAACCGGGTCCACTGCATCAGCTGTCGGTTTTTTCAATTTGTTTTATGTCCTCTATATCCCCTAAACTGATGCTAGATGTAAAACTTCTCTATTATTTATTTATTTATTTCGACATTTGGAACGCATAGTGCGGACAATATATTTCATTTGCCACATTCGACTCGTTCGACTATGCAACACAATAGCCAGTGTTATTTATTAACGGCCACTCGGTATTATGAGTTGGTTTTTGGCACGATTTTAATTTCCTTTCGTCGTTCGTTCGATTCAGGACTGCTGGGATGGTCTTCCTTTCTGGAAATCAAGATTTTCGACTACTATAGAAATTCATTTTCTCGATCCCTACTGTTCTATGAAAATTTTCCTACTCGTATAAATAATAGGGTCGAATTTCCCGTCGCCAATTTTCCCCGAAGGTGTTGCTGACGTGTTACATAATAAATTCTCTTTCTCTTACGAAATGTTCGATCATGGAAAAATATACCAACGCGCTACGCTGTGCTACCTTGTTTCTTAACAGGCTCTAGCACGTCTATTTCAGTGCGATATATTATTTTCGCAAACCGGCATTCCACTTTCACGAGTTTGAACGCATTAAAACTGCGATTGCAACAATAATAGACCAAAGGAATTTAACTGATGTTGATATTTTTACGAACATTTTGAAGTAAAATAATGAAAAAAATAAATATAATTATTAAAAAAAACTTTATATATATATATATATATACATAAATAGATTGCTCGACTACGATTTCCCCCGATTTCGTACAACCATTAATCATTTCAATGTGCAAACGGTAGAGTCTCATTTCAGATGCGTTCAGGGTAAATGGTCGTTCGCGCGCATTCTGAAAATTGACCAGAATCGTTTCGAAATGGAGGGCAAAGAATATTTCTTAAAATTGATTACAAGGAGTCAAAGATGAAAAGTGAAACCACACGTCTATGTATACGTTCTAGTCGCCTTATAAAAAAATTCCACGAGCCTTTACTATCAAAGAAGCAAATCGTCGTTGTTTCTCGACTTTCGACATTTCTTCATTTTCGCTGTTTTCTGGCCTCGCTGAGAGACGACCTCTGTTGGCTTTTCCTTTTCAGATCGTACTGGAAAATCCAAGTTTTGCCGCGCCGGCAATTGCACGATCTATTCGGATTATTTTCGACCTCTTCAAGACAATCTTGCGTGACGAACATTCGCTCTTGAGTTTTTTTGGTCGCCCTGAAAAGTTCTTTTTAAAACCATCTTTGAGCTTTTTTATGGACACAAATCTTCAACTGGAATCCTTCAGACTGTTTCGCGGTTAATGCTCATTTGCCAACATCCGAACAATTGGCCGCCGGTCTTGATGCGCAAGAGTTACGCACCCGCTGCACGTTGTTGCCAGTTCGAACTTCCATTCATCTTCTATACCTTCTTTTACGCCACACCCTGGAATGAGCATCGTTCGAGATTTCATCATTTGGCCACTTTATCGAGCGCGTTTTCTTCGCAGACGCGCCTCACGTTTTGCGCAAAAACTTTATTGCGCAGCGTTGCTCTAAATTACGTCGCTCCGTAATCGTGACAGAAGTAGAGGGAAAACCTATGTTCTGGGACACTATTATTTGCAGGTTGCATATCTTATTTTTTGTTTTTTTGCAGGGGCTATTTTCGAGAAAATAGAAATTTAAATAAATAAAGAAAATAATACTAATATGTTCGGATATCAACACGAGTAACAGTACGTTTACTCCATAAGTTCCTCATTGTACCCTATTCAGAAATTCTATCACCTGGCACATTAATGCGAATGAAAAGGTTCTGCTCCGTGCTAGTTCAGCCCGAATTGAGAGAGGAAATTGAGCACTATGTGTAATCGTCAAGTCTATTACGTAGCGAACAATGCAAGTAAGCCCTTTATAACAGAGCGTCGGCGATTATGAAGTTAAGGTTGGCGGTGTACTAAGCCTAATGGATCTGATGAGAATACTGGTGCCAGTTCCGAGTCTTCAGAATCCATCCTGAACTTCTGAAAAAGCAAGAAAGGCTAAATGGAAGAAATATGTTAACGTATGTTGAAAAAATTTTCAGGCAAATGTCGGTACCAAGACTGGCCTAAATGGAATCGGCTTGCCGAAAATTTGGTGAAATAGAAAAAACGAATTTCATTGTTATTTTAAAATGCAAGAGTGCTGAACACTAGTTGCTCTTTCGAAATCGCCACATCGAGATCTATTCGTTTTCGGTTTTTATGCAAAAATATAATTGAAAGAGTATGCGTATTCGATTTTCGAAGCGGCGTAATATAAGTGTACGAATCGGACTGCAAAAGCACCTGCTCCTAAGTTGTACTGTGCATGATTCCGAGCGTCGTGCGTGATTAACCGTACTTGTACATTATAGCCACGTTCGCGATAATTGTTGTATTCAAAAAGACGCTAGTGTAAAGACTCTACATTTGTAATTGATTACTAATCGTTTGATTTATCGTTATACAAATGCAGTTCCGTGTGTGTGTGTCTGCTGTAATGACGGTATGCATGTTTACCATTATCTTGCATATGATTCTCATTTGAATTTTTATAGTCATTTCTGTGGTCATCTGGAATCGAACTCTTAGGACTTTCGTAACGGAAGCCAAGCGCTTTAGCAACTATGCTAAGAGTATTTCATCAGCTGAAAGCAATAAACTACAGGTGTACACCATGGGAATGACTTGTACGATGTTTTCACAGGTAGAAAATGTTTTTCTTTGCTATTTTCGCTCTTCTATGTAGAAAGCTTGTTTTACTAAGTTCGGAATTGTTCAGAAAATTAAAAAAAAAAAAACCGACAAAAAACAGTTAAATCCGCTGCGGTAATATTACGTGGTACATCGTGGCCTTGTTGATGTAATTCAGAAAAAGTGTTTAAGTCATACTTGCTCAAACATGGCCAGTAATGTAACAATTATTGATAATATAAGCACTTCCATGCCCCCCCGTAAGTGTGTTTGTCCTTACGCGCATCTTCCATTTTGCATATTTCAACATTCGTTTTTAATGAATGCGCCACTTCATTACGCTCCGCCATTATGTTCGATCGCCATTCTTTAACATCCGAATTTCTCGAAATGATCAATTTCGTCGTAACGAACGGTTTTTCATACTAATCGTATATTTTCGCGATGCAAAAGAACAACGTCGATTTCTCTGAGACAAAATTCTAATGCGATGCCATCGTTTGCATCTGGCACAATTGTATATTTACCGTCATTCCTGCATTTATCTGAAACAATGTTAGAATGCACGTAAGTGATTTACTGAAGGAAGTCGTTAACTGAACGCACTCTCTTTCGGATTGAAAACGTACACAAACGAGCTGTGAAAGAAGGGAAAAATTTTATAGTAAAACAACGTTGACCATGTTCAGAGCGGACAAAACGGGCTGACACTCCATCAATGTTTTACGGTTACTACTATAGTTCTTTTCTCATTTCGATTTTCCAGACTTTTTCTGGAAACAAGTTCACGGAAAACCCTGACCCAGTATAAAACTCTGATGATGAAATCTCAGATGGCTAAATATTTTTCGAATAATTTGTCTATTGACCTCAGTTGAAATATTGGGCGCGCACTCTTCGCTACTTGAATTATTCCGCTTTCTACATTTGCGTTAGCCCCTGATCCAATCTATTGGAAATCAAGAATTACGTCAAATTTCAAATCGAAATGTCAAGCGTACTTTTTTTCAATAAGACCACATTAGTCTTAATAATAAACAAGTCGTCGTCCTCTCGGAGCTCCCGTTTCGGAACAATGTGTTGGGAAAGAAAACCAAGCATGGCATTACGGTCGGTGGGAAAAGCCCGGATGCAAGTAATGCTCATTATACCTGGTCACAGGCATTCGGTTGGCGAACGGAAACGGAATATAGGATAAAGGGAGTACCAAACGTTGTTTTTTGGCCATGCGTTCGCGAACACAACTAGCGGAAAAAAGAAAACAGTGTTTTTCTCTGCGATATATTCAAACATATCTCTAGCATCTATATTTTAGAGAGCAGATAAAGTGGTCAGATTTTAAGGTTTCACAGGTGTGTACGTCGGAATGTATCAATAGGAGGGAAATTAAGTTACTCTCTCTCTCTCTCTCTCTCTCTCTCTCTCTCTCTCTCTCTCTCTCTCTCTCTCTCTCTCTCTCTGGGTTTAAATATGAAAACTTCACCCGATGAAATTCTTCATCCTCACCTTTCGTTTATGCCGTTGCAAGGCTCACCGTCGCGTTTTGTAAAGTGTGTTCTGTGACGGTGCCGTAAGTGTGCGTGTGTCTATGTCGGTGTGTAAGCTCTTCGAAATAAAAATGCAAATCAGAAACACAGTTCCCGCTAACGGAACCGACGTTAATATAAGCCGGCGAACAAGGATCCGTAAAAACTTTTTAATTGTTTTTTAAATTCAAAAACCGCAAAAACAGATTTACTATTTCTTCGCGTATCGCAATACTGTGCGTGTGGGCGTGTGTTTTCACGGCGGATATTAGGTACATTTTTCCACGCGACCGCGACTTCGTATTTAACCCATTTTTCTTCTCTCGAGAAGTCGCCGGGTTTCCTTGAAAAGCAGCCTTCTTCGAACCGCATCGGAGTTTTTCTCCGTGTCTACACTAATTTTGCCCTTTCTTCCCTCTAAGCGCGGCGCAGTTCAAAAAAAGTAAATAACATTTTAATTCAGAGGGTTTTTTTCGGAGGCGATAATTAAAATCAACGAATCGTTTGTACTTTTCCATACTGGTAGTTCAAGAAGTTTCGAAATAATAAATCAAATTCGCTGTTCGTGTATAATTAATCGAAAGTTAAACTTTCCTGTCCCGGCTCAAACTTTATAATATAAGAAGGAAAATAAATGAAATTTTCGTTACTTTCAGTGGCTGCCTGATACTTTTTCCTTTCGTTTTATTTCCGTTTTCGCGAACGGAAAAAAAACCTTCACAACTTTCAGTGAAATAAATTTATTTATTTCCCGTTAAAATTCATTTCCATTGCCTGGAAATGCGTAAACTTTCTTTGCCTAACGACGTAAAATTAAATTTCGCAAATTATTAAGCCAGTCCAAGAGATTCTCCCGAAATTTCACAGCCAACTGGACTACTTTACTCTGTTGTTTCGCTTTACCTGGAAACTTTTTTTTTTCACGCTACTTCTCTCTCGCTCCCTTTCTTTCTGTCTGTCGCTCGTTTCTTTCTCTGCGAACACTGATTACGACACTTTATTATAGGCGATTAACAACGTGTCTGTGACGCCAAATTCGTCAATAGCGCTTTATTAGTAGTCGATTTCTGTATTTTAATTTACTAAGTTGGCCGGCCGAGTTGAATATATCGACGCAAATGCTACATTTTCTAAAGGCTTCTTATAATTAGAAACAAAATACAAAAATAAACTCGCCGCCAGCAGCGCCACGTTGTTGCAATGTGCGTGGGACGACCTTTTGTTGTCCCGTCGAGCCGCATGTCCTAAATTCGTTTTTTTTCCGATTTTCAGTTAATGGGTAATTTTTTTCAGTAATCTAAATAGGACGTCATTTAAAAAGTATCGATATTTAAAAAAGCGAAACTATCGCGGAATGCTGCTAAATGAAATTGTTTTCGTTAACGCATCGCGTTAATAAAGTTACTCGAGTGATGTTCCTCAGATGGCTTATTACACTTGTTATAAATTTTTATTGACCGTTCTAAAATCGGTGAAGCGCAGTAGCAGTTGCAGTTTTTATTATCAAAAGAATAAACAGAAGTTCTAACGCCTGAGGCGACGATCGCTTTATAGACGAGACTTTGGAGTTTATAGCGATCTTACACTTGATGTTGATAAAAGATACGTGGTTTGCATTGACGACCTAGGTTCACTGTCCGCGCGATACAATTACACTTAACTATAAATTTAATCGGCTGGTATATTAAATAAGAAATAAATGTCTTAAGATAATCGAAATAAAGGAATGAATTTGTCATTCTGTTGGATTCCGAATCACTGCAGAATAGAGGGAACGGATATAGTGTCCAGATCTGTTGGCTAGGAAAGCCGCTGATTTGTTATCGTCGACGAAATTGAATAAATATAAAGAGAATAATCCAAATCTAGGTAGATACTATAATACGGTCGAACCAACTATTTCGTCAAAAGACTACATTGTGTTAATTACCCCCGAGAGGCTTGTTAGCAAAATTTGTTACTTTGACCTGTCAACTTCGCATGGGACATACGCGAGTTTCACCAAAAATTTTCAAACGTTCAATCTGATTTGCAGTGGTTATGATTAAAGTGTTACTATTCGGTGGGTATCCATCATTTACCATCGCGTCATTAATTCCGATAATGGACTATAAGTCAATCGAGTCATTTTTTTTTAATCTTGTTTCTAATAATATTCACTTTATTATTACATTGAAAACCAGAAAAGAGTACAAAAACCATCACGGTGTACGTACTTACCCGGTACGACATTTGTATTTCTGAAATGTATTATTATTTAATTTACTCTGTCGATTGAATAGGTAGCGATTTTAGAACCTCTTAAATGATTGACCAAAAAAATATCATTTCATTTTAGGTTTTTACTATTCTTGAAAATGATTTTTCGCTCATATATGTAACTGCGATAAAATGATAGACTCTATCGGCTATTTCCGACAATTTGTACCGGAATACGATGGTATTTTTGTTTTCTCTCATTGTTGTTTTTCCATTTGTTCTGGTTATTACATATGTGTGTTTGTTTCATAGATAATAGATGCTAACATTTTAACATTTAGTTAATATTAACCGGTGTGATTACATTCAAAACGTTATAAAGGCCAATGAAAATTCTAACTAATTACAATGCTGACCTATACCGCCGCAGTTATTAAAATGGTAAAATTAAAAATTTGAAACATGCCGATTATTTTCTAAACGCGTGCGTGTTTATAATATTTTACAAGGAAAAACGAAAAAAAAAAAAAGCTACCCACCGTAAATTATTGCGAATAGAATGTAAAGTCTATGGTGAGAGTCTAAACCATGTTGTGTCGTGAATAATATTGCCGATATTCGTGAAGGATCCATTTTTCTTTAGATAAATATTTTTTCTACAATTCGAATACAAGATTTTTCTCCGAATCGAATTCTAAACTAGAATTTGATATACTCGCGGCTTGAAAATTTGTACTCTTCGACTAATGGCGAGAATGTCAAGTTTGAAAAAATGTTATTTCCTTTTTTGTAAAATCTTAAAATATTCATTTCCAACTCTTCTACCGGAACCGGTATCAAATCGGCTAGATTGTCAAAAGGATAATAATAATAATAATAATAATAATAATAATAATAATAATGATGTCCAAAAGCAGTTTTGTCACATTCGGTGAGATTATTTAAAAGCTCATTTCGAAGGAAATTATAGTTTGTGACATTGACGTCACAGTCGCTTTTGCCCCATGGAGTGGCTGGATTAATTCGTGTAAATGTGTCCCCCCACAGTTGTATCTGATGAAAAATATTCCAGTCCGTGTTTGAGTAATTTTTTCTTATCACGACTCGGTTATTTCTTTATGAAATACCGTGATCGTTTTATTTCGATCGAGCCGACTGAAAAGGCAATTTATACACATGTTCCGGATCAGCTTCTTTGCATCTCTCAAGAACTGTTGAAATCGTTATTCGCACCTTTCGACCTTAGAAAAGTTACTCGGTCTTGATTTATCTTTTATTGACAATCTAGCTCCCAGTTATGTTCCTTCCTTTGACGAAGTAAGTTCTCCTTCTTCTTCTCTTCCAAATTCATCTCACTTCCTCACTTCAGAATTCCACTTCAATGAACTCCTCTTTTCGTTGCAAAAATCCTCCAATTCGACTCCAGGAATCGACAAAATTTCCTTCCTTGTTCTTAAAAATCTCTCTAATTTCTCACTCAAAATTCTCCTCGAAATTTTCAATTCTTTTCTTCTCTCAGGACTTACACCTCCTATTTGGAATTCATTTATAATTATCCCCAATTCCTAAGAAAATTCCAAATTCTTTTCGACCTATTTCTTTGGCTCCTTGTTTAAGAAAACTATTCGAGAGTATGCTAAACCGGCGCCTTGTTTGGTGGCTGGAACATAATAATCTCGTCTCCTACAATATGTTCGGTTTTCGTCCTGGTCTTGGTCCTTCTGACTGCATCAGCCTTTTTCTTTCTGACATATATAAAGCTCTTCTCGAAAGAAAATACACGATCGCTGCCTTTGTTGATGTAGTTTCTGCTTTCGATAAGGTTCATCTTCCATCCCTTAAAAATAAGATGATTTCTATTGGCATTCCTGTTCAACTTTCTTCCCTGATAATTCAGCTCTTTCAAAGTAGAACCATTTATCTTTCCACTCCTTCCTTCTCTGGCTCTAGATGTGTATTCCGTGGCCTTCCTCAAGGGTCATGTTTGAGTCCTACTCTTTTTAATATCTATTCGCTTGAAATAGCTTCTCTTCCCGTCTCAGCCTCTACACTCCTTTTCGCGGATGATATTCTTATTTATTACTCCTCAACTTCCATCCTCTCTGCTAAAGATGAAATCAATAATTCGTTGAACTTGCTTGAATCCGCTCTATCCAACATCCATCTAACCATTTCATCCTCTAAATCTGTTTGTATGGTTTTTTCCTTTCGTCCCTATAATACTTCCTTAATTAATGTCTCTTTGAACAATTTATCTATTCCATTAGTTAGGTCCTTCTGCTATCTTGGCGTTTTCCTAGACAGTCGTTTATCCTTTCGCGAACATATTTCCTACCTATATACTTCCTGTCTTAAGAGAACTAATTTATTAAAGGCTCTTTCTCCACACAAATGGGGTGGCGACCCCAGTGTTCTTCTTATTCTATATAAATCTACTATTCGTTCCAAACTTGATTACTGTTCCTTCATTTATGGCAATGCTCCTAAACATCTTCTTTCCAAACTCGATAAAGTCCAAAATTCATGTCTTCGTCTTTGCCTCGGTGTTCTGAAATCCTCCCTCATTCCTGCAGTACTTTCAGAAGCCAACATTCATCCTTTACACATTCGTAGATCCTTTCTTGGGGATCGCTTCCTCATAAAACGTCTTCCTATTAAGTCTTCTAAATTAGTTTCTGCTTATTCCTACATCCTGGCCAATTGGCGGTTTTCTCCCCTGAAAATTCCTATTCTTTCTCATGTCTCTCGACGTCTTGCTCCTTATTCTTCATTTATCTACTCATATCATAAACTCCCGTTCTTTACATTCAGCTTTATAGATTTTTTATATCCTCCTAATTTGTTTTTCCTTCCTTCTCATACTAAATATTCGCCTTCTATCGCTTTAAGCGAGTACAACGCAGCTTTGAGGACTCTATTTCCTTCTTCGTCTGTCCTCTTTACGGATGGTTCCAAAAGCGATGAGAGGGTCGGAGCTTCCTTTCTTATTTCTTCTCTTCCACACTACGAACTTTATAAACTTCCTTCCTTCTGTTCCATTTTCACTGCAGAATCGTATGCAATACTCCGTGCTGTTCTCTTCATTGCACTTTCCTCCTATAATAATAAATACCTTATTTGTTCTGACTCCATGAGCGTCTTGCAGGCTATATCCTCCCCTTTTCCATCCTCTTCATGCGACTACATTATCCTTTCCATTCGTTCCTTAATTGCAAATCTCTTCTTAGTTTGTTCCATTCAAATCGATCTTCTTTGGATTCCCAGTCATAGCGGCATCGCAGGCAACAACCTAGTTGACTCGTTTGCTCGCTCTGCTTCCTATAACGGCAAATTTGTCAATAAATTTCCTGCCAATAATATCCTTTTTCCATCTAAGCAAGCACACCTCAAATCATAGTCAGGTATTTACATTACCTCCTTTTCTAATCTTCATTCCTTTTAAAAACTAATACAGCCTCTTCCTTCATCACAGTCTTGGTTTGCTCATTTCCCTGGTTTCAATCGTTCCGTTATTTCCTCCATAACACGTCTTCGTCTCAACCATAATTGTCTTCCTTCCTCTCTCTTTCGTTTTTCTATTGTTTCTTCCCCATACTGTAATTTTCATCCCTCGGATCATGACTGTGTTTGTGATGCAAATCATATCCTTTTTGAATGCTCTCTTCTTGTACAGCAGCGTTCCCTCCTCTACACTAAGCTTCTCCATCTAAAACTACCTACTCCTTTTTGTGCTTCCTACATACTTTCCTTTCCTTCACCAGATGTTGTTCCAATCTTAGCGGAGTTCATTTCCTCTATTTCTTTATATCTCAAAATTTAATCCTGTTTTCGTAATTCTTTGATGATGGGTCATTGCCCTTGGTTGGCGTTCCCAAAAAAAAAAAAAAAAAAAAAAAGATTTATCTGCATGTGGCTTTACATTTTTAAAGATTTAGCTCGTAAATTTTTTATCCTTTTAATGCAGTCGTACTTGGATAAACGTAAAAATCTTCGACTCGGTCGGGTTTGTTGATTTCCATCACCCACCTGACCGGAATCTTTAAATATTTAGAGATTGCCAACATTGAACGCAATTGTTTTAATATATAAAAGAGTTGTTTCAACTGTGTAAATCGTACGATTCAGTTGTTATTTTTAACTGAACTGAAGATATGCATTCGGTGAGGTTTTAAAGTCACAGTGAAGCTTCAGACAAAAAGTACAAATATCGACTGGCACTTTCACCAAAAATTTCAAAACGCGATAAAGTTAACTCTAATTAATTTTCCAACGAGCCTCCGATAGAGTGCCGGGAAATAATTAACCAGAGCAATTCTGTTCATTCTTATGCCCCCCCCCCCGACCCACCTTTTTTTTCGTTACCCAAATTTTTTCAGATATGGTTTTCTCAGAAGAAAGATGAGAGTAGTTTTGTTTATCTCACGAGTGCATATGACTGAAAACTATTCAAATGCGAAGTCCTGCGACTACCATTTAAAATGACCGTTCGAGGAATTTCAATCCTAAGCAGACTGAAAATCGGATTATGAAACTGTTCGAGCAGCATGCTGCTTACAGCCTGTTTCGCCGGCAGTCAATCATATATTTAGACAATGCCACACGCACCTATCAGCATTATTGTCTCAAAGACCCCGTTGAACTGTGACCAACATTGAAGAATATTTTGATAATTACCATAGATATGCTGAACAGATCCGCGATAGCCTGTACACCGTTACAGACGCACACGTACGAACAAATAAATCGAAAAATAAATTTTACTACATGAAGTTCGTTTAGGTTATTCCGATTTTATTCCCGAACGTTCATTATGTCTCGCAATTCTTTATCATACTGTCACTTTCACAGAAAGTTCATAGCAATTTTTACTTTCTCGGTTCTTGCAATCGACCGAAACGCAAAAGTCGCGGTAAAAAGGACATTATAAAAATGAAATAAAGCCAATGAAAAAGTTTACAAAAATCTGTTTTTCCCCAAAAATGTTATTATCGAAAAAATTATGTAACATAATAATAATACATTTATATATATCGACGAAATCGTAAGTTTTCAATAATACACTATTATTTTTGGAATTTTTTTTGCGAACATATTTACAGTTTTTTTTTTTGTTTTTTTTTAATTTTAAAATAAGTTTGTGGGTCTCACTGGGCAAGTATGCCCGTTGTGTGAGTGCCCGACACTCTTATTATCGTTTATTCGATTTCGGTACAAACTTATACATACTTATTATAACGTCGAAATTATAAATACCTTAATTAAGGGGAGCAATTTACGGTAGACACCCTGTTTAAAAAATTTAATCTTAAAACTTAACGTTTCGGAAGGCTTCCACTTATCATATATGTGTAAGCTTTCCGAAATGTTAAGTTTTAAGATTGAATTTTCTAAACCGTAAATTATTTTCCTAACTATATCCACCGTGGAAGCTTTAAATGTTTAAACGTGTTAACGCTTTTTATTTTTTTGTCACATACTTTCATACGGACCGCCGGGGTTAAAAATATCCTCGAATATATTAAATAAGTTTGGTTATGCCAACCAATGAATATGGCTTTATGCGTTACGGATATATTCGGAACTTCACAATTCTCTATGTCATCCTAATTCCAAATTCTTTATAGATCTCCCAGCCGTTGGTAGAGTACATGCACCTTTTGTATTCGCTGCTGGACGTTTTTTTCTTGAGCCCGCCTTTTTATCTTTTTTTTTAGGTTCATTTTACTTCGTTGTGCCGTTTACTTTTCCGCTTGCAGACATTCGTTCTATCGTTATCTTTTAACGTAATATTTCGGTCATTATCCCAGCGTTACATTCCACATTATCTTGCGCTTCTTCAGCTTTGTATTATTGTCGTTCAACGTCTTTCCCACAAGGTTTATTATCGGCGCGCGTTTGGGTTCTTTAAGACGAAGTGCAGCTGCGAGAATGCTACCCGAGCCGGGTGGATTTTTCTTGAAAATCGCCATTAATTTTTATTACTTAACCTAACCCCTAGATAATAAATTTATCAGCCGCTTCTACGTCCGCGCTTTTCACTTTCATCATTTCTTTAACGGTAACTTTGTTGCCCATAGTTTCGTTTTATTACCGTTTGTAGCGCCTGTTTCGAGCACGTTTAACTGATCTCTTCAAAACGTTGGAAATTCTGACTTTGAGGATATTCCCGAATATATTTAATTTCTAACAATTAAGTTTTATACCTATCGAGCAAAAACTAGGGAGCTCATAGGCGAACGTTTATCATAAAAGAAAAAAAAACAAAATGGTCGAAACGGTATATTCTTTTATTCTTCTCCCTTTCTAACGTTTGTATAATAGCCTTTATTTTGTAATTATACGAATACTATAAAAATCGGTTTATAGGATAATATGTATATCCTGCAGAAAACTGAGAATTACTTCTCGCAAAGATAAAATGAATTAGCCCTCGTGTATGGTTGATTAAAAAAAATAAAAGTCTTAACAAATGGAAGAGTGGTTTTGTTTCAGCAACCAGGAGGTATAACTCGCGAGAAAAATAATTAAAAAAAGTCATTTGTTATCCCGCTGTTGTTTTTGTGTGCCCTCTGCTACTTTCAGTCGATACGTTCAAGATGTAGCAAAGGCATTTGTATTGGTACTTTTTTTGTTTTTTAAATCAACGTTAGAGATTAAACATTAAGTTAGAGCAATGGGCGTTATATAAAAGATCGGTAAGCATTCGGCGTCGAGAAATGCAGAAAAAAAAAAAGAAGCGTTAAAAATGGGTAAAGTTTTGATTTTATAAATTGGCAGCCGTACTATTATTTTTAACAGTGTGCTATGAAGTAGTTAGTTGTTGAAAGGGGGACATCCGAATTGCGCACTAACACTTTACACAGTGACAAGTCGGACTCGAATTGCGTACCGACCTGAAATTTGCTGAGAATTCGAATTGCGCACCGCTTTAAAAAAAAAAAAAAACTCCGGATTTTATAAAATCGACGAAGGAATAAAATCAGTAAAAGTGTGTCGTTCTTTCAGTGACTTCCAAAATGTCTTATATCGACGGGAGGGAACGTTTACTATTTGGAATAACATTTCGGTTGCTTAGAAAAAACCTCCTTAACGGTTTGCGAAAAATAGGCTATTTTAGCCATTGAACATTCAAATGTTATAAAGCGGCCATCAGTTTTGGGTATCACTGAGTCCAACAAATATCATGGGGTCCCGGTGCCGTTTTCGTTCGTTTTTTTTTTTTTTTTATATTTCATACCGGCAAACTTCCGGTGCGCAATTCGAGTGTCGCCGTTGAAAGCTTTGCTTTCTAAAAATCATCGTGTACCGCTCGGTCTTCCGATTAAGAATCTTGAAGTGGTGAAATCGCCATGAATTGCGTAATTTTTAATATTTCTAATATTTTTCAACCAAAATTTGATGAGTTTTGTTTTGTAAAAATGTAATAGCTTTAAATTGCTCTAGCTACTAGATTTGTTCTTGTTTATTAGTCGGATAATAATTCTTAATCTAGAACCAGATTAAAATCTAATATGTTATGCTCCTTTTGAGCTATTACTTAGATTCCTTGGTTGGTTGGTTGGGCTGTTGCTCTTCGTTAGCGTACGAAAGGTGGTACACAATTGTCCGTGTTTCTTTAGTAGTTTTTACACATACAGTTAGCCTAAAGAAATGTTGACTATTTTGGAGGTAGATTTGAAAATGATGTGCAAGCCTGAAATACATTAGGTTTTGCCGCTAAAGCAATTCCTGATTTTTTTCCCATAAAAAACATTCAGCTTACTGACAGCAACTTTTAACGGCATTTCATTATTAAAAGCGACCGACCCCCCGTTCGAAAGAACTATTTTTCGAGGGTAGCTCCTCATTCGAAATACTTAAAAAAGTAAGTCCTTTAAAACGAAATTCTAGAAAAAAGATACAATAAAGAGATTTTACTACTTTTGTTTCTTTCTCCATTTCTCAGCGAGTGCGCTTATTATCCGTATGCCGAAGGTTATCGTCTCTTTTCAACGCAATTTCGCGATTTCATATTTTTGCCGTTTAAGCGCTAGTGGAATACAAGTCGGCGTCTTCCTAGAGTTTCATTTACGAACGAAAGGACAGAAAAAATGAACGATTGCATTTTTCAGGTCGAAATTCGGACAATTGGCACAAGAGAAAAATAAGATGAAAAAAAGTGCAAAAACAAATATTGTCGTCAGACATCTTGATGACTGGAACGACTATCATTTATTGCTAGTAACAATTTTTAAGAGTGTCGACGCAGTAGAACTAAAAAAAATAAAATAAAATATATATATGTAATATAAAGCTTGTTTTCTAGTCGAGTCGAATGTGTTCAAATTGCCGAAGGAAAAAATAGTAATAGGTGCGTTTAATGTGGGATTTTTTTTTTTTTTTCAATAAAAATATATTTCCCGAAAATTTTACATTTTTCCAGATATCAGCATATAGTGCGAAAAAATGGGCTTTATTTTTCCTACTGATTGAAGTGTTAGAGCTTTATAGTTTTCATGTTAATTTTAGTCTAGTTTAAACTCAAGCGGATTGATTAAACTCATCGCTGGCCATCTTGGCGACGCTTAGACACGAATTTACGCCTAAACGACTGCTGTTGCTAGAAATTCATGGTGTCTATAGGCACGAATTCTAACAAAAAAAAACAATAGATCCGACTTATTCATCAGAATCCACGGTTTTAATCGTAGCAGCGATCGCATTTTTTACTGACGAAATATCGATAAAATTGTGATTTTTTGTGATTTCGTATTGAACAGTTTTTAGCGATCGAAACATTCTAGATGTTTCTGAATAATCGAACGACTGAAAGTATTTTCTCTCTCACCCTTTATCACACCGTACTCACTTCTTTTTTTTTTCTTTCCGATTTCTTAGTTACACTCATTCGGCTCAAACTTCCGGGCTAAACCTACTGACACGTGGTAATCACTTCGTATATTGGGGAAATAGCCGTTTAATGATGCGACTGTACATATGAAAATGCCGCCAGTATACGAACCGATTTGCGCAAAGGAATAATGACTGTTCAAAAGTGGGGAATATTCTTCTATTATTTTTTTATCCCTGGTTTTTCTTTTCTTCTTTCCGCGGAAATTTAATTATGTCTGTCGGGGTATCGTTCGTTTCTGTCAGCTGCAGAGTTGCTCGACCGAATGGCGGAAAAACCGAAAGAAAAGAGTTCTGTTCGGCGGAAAGGGTCCGGAGTTTTGTTGCGGAAGTCGCGCCCGGATTATAAGTTGTTATGCAAAAGGAACAGAACCGCCGGTCGATTAATTAAAATAACCTGTGCGCCGGGCGCTGGCAATTCTCATCTGACCGTTCGAAATATTAACACCAATAGCGAGAGAGAATTCTCCGATAAGCAAGGCAATTTCGTCGGCGCTAGAAGAGGGGGAGAACAAAGAGCATATCGCGAAAACGAAACGTCGATTATACGTAGTTGATTTTGGTTTTTTATCCGCCGCTTTTAAAAGCAATCGGACAAAATTAACAGAAGGAAATGACGTTGAGGGCTAATTATCGTAATAATGGAAGGGGCGCTTTGCCGCTGTAAAAGAAATTTCCAGCTCCGGCTGACTACGGTCGACGAGACTGTTGCTGGAAGCGGGGAGAAATTCAACGAACAGAAACAGGAACCGACCGGTGTCGAAACAATAGCTGCGATACGAATCAGTTGTCTCTGCAGAATTCTCGGAGGCGGCGGAAAAATCCTAAGAACCGGCGGAGAGAAATAATCGCAGATGAAAAGTGGCATCAACTTGAACCGCGAGGAAAACACTGCTCGTTCGCCCAAGTGTAATTTTGTCTGCACAATCAAGCCCGTCGTCGTACGCCCTTTTTCGTGTCTGCTCCGTTGTTTTTTAATAGCTCCGCGTTTCTATTCCGCAATCGCGCCGTGGCATGTTTGCTTTCCGACCACGAAAATGATCAGTTTATTTCCCGACTGTCTGGCTCATTAGCAGTTAATACATTTCCGTAGAGCTCCCGATTCCGATACGCTAAGATTAGGGGGGCCTGTGTTCACGTCGCGAAAAACCTTTGGAGCTATAATATAGTTTCGAAACATCAATTGAACCGCGTACGAGGAATTTTAAAATGAATAGAATTAAAAAACAAAAAAAAAAAAAAAAAAAAGAGAAAAAGAAAATACACAATGATTAAAAAAGTAATAAAGAAACGAAAATAAATAGCATTAGGCCGAAGAAAAAGAAGAAAGATCGTATATTACGACATAACTGAACGTTAACATTACAAGCTGAACTATAGCGTATCGACGAATCGTCTGCACGACGCAACGTATGAAATACGATTATAAATTATTACTAAAATTTAGTAAAATTTTGTTGTAAGAAAAAATTTTAAAAAACATATAAAAACCTACGAACAAATACGATAAATAGTTAAAAATCATATCTGGTAAGGAATAAGACAAATGAGCAAGACTGCGAGCAAAAATAGAAGGAGATGCTATATATATATAGTGATATAAAGATTATAGGAGAGATTATGTTTTAACCAACTATGCTTATATTTTGAATAAATTGTAGCTGCCTGGAATTCCCGATAATGTAAGTCGGGCAATTTTCGAAAAATTTCTTTGCCGAAGAAAGTACAAATTGACGAAGATATGGTAATTTGAGAATATTATGCATCATTGGAATCCTGGTATAGCCGGATAAATACGCACCTAAGACATCTGTCTTGTACGGGCTGCAGTTGTTTATAACCGGGCGTTAGAAATTGAGAACCACGCAATAGGTTAAGATTGGCCTAATAAGTAGTAGTGCTATGTATATATAATTAATTATGAATATTTAAAAACGATCTACGATGGAACATAGTTTTAACGAGGGCGTGATCGATACGTTTATTAAAGTCAGACTTTTATCGAATATCACGCTGAGGTAGTTGATCAGACCAAGGAACATGTATGCGCACTTTCTTAGGGGTCAATGGGTACCTAGGAGGAAATAGAATAGTCTCAAATTTATACGCCATTTTTTTAAAAAAGAAAACGAAGGACTCGGTCAAAGCGTTCGACCTGTATATGAGCTGCAATACACAGCGCGCAGCATCGTCAGCAAAGAGCGCCGTGTTAATGCGGGCCGATACAGGGAAATCGTAAAGGAATATATTGAATAAAATTGGCCCCAACACGCTGCCCTGCAGGACGCCAGCTAAGCATGTTTTGAATGATGAAGAGGTAGTAGAGATGTGAATAGCAAATGTTCTATTGCTTAAGTAGTTTTTGACTAGCCTAATTAGGAAAGCCGGAAATCTTGACCATTTTGAAGGTTATGCCATCATGCCAAGCAGTGTCATTGGCTACGTATAATAATAATAATAATATCATACCTGTGTGTTTATTACGGTTAAAATTGTTATGAATTGTTCGATTCTAGCAATTTTCTGCACTGTAGAAGAGGCTTGGAATTACTCCACAGAGGAATGTTATTTGAGCTATCATCAGAATGTAGCATGAAACGTTTCAATATAATTTTTTCTACCAATTTGCCTAAATGACTTAGAAGGCTAATAGGACGAATGTTGTCAATGCACGAAAAATCATTCCCAGGCTTAGGAAGCGCGATGATTTTGGAGCATTTCCATTGTATCCACCAGGACATTATATATATATATAATTTTATTCATTTCATCAATGAAATAGTAACATCGAACGTGTCGATTAGCGTGTGCCGACTCTTTATTATTATTATCGAAAAAGAAGGCGAGAACATTTGCATTCGCTGATATATGTTACTAGTAATGATACGCATCGGGGAATTTCTATTTACGCAACAGAATTATTATCTGACGAGCCGAAATTTCAATCGTTTTACCGCATGTTAAAAAAAAAAAAACGTCTTAAGTAAAATTACCTTAACAAGAACAGACGTGCATTAATGCATCGGTGTAGAGAAACGGTTGTTAATTATTCTAAGCTAAGTGTTACTTTTAATAATTCGTCAAACTTGGAGAGAACTCAATGTAACCTAGCATCATTCGGACAATTAGAAACCGAAAATAAACTGAATAACTAGCAGAATAAATTATAATATCCTTAATTAAAATTTTAAATTAATTATCTGAAAATATCGACATAATTCCGAATTTTCTTCTGCAGTTATTTTACACATACATCGAAAACGAGTCGAGTTGCAGACGCCCGGAGACTAGCACGATCGGACGATCGCTACCGGTAGCTTCGACGACGCCGCGTCGTCATCGCCTTGCTGGATAGTTCTCTATTTAGAAGTATATGCCGCGACTTTGAAGATATGTCTCGTCCGCGCAGCGCTGATATCTACTCAGCATTAGGCTCGACCGGCTATCCTCGTTTGGCGGATTTGCAACAGGATCGATACTTTTTTTTTTTTTCCATAAAATATTGTAAACGTAGCCGTTAAACAAGTATTCCAGAAAAATAAAATTGACATATTTTGCTATTAGTGGTGGAGGGAGGAGCACGTTGTTACATGGGTAAGTAGTTACACGCATTTTTACCGAGATTTAGAACTCTCTAGTGCATAGTATTGAACTCATTTGATTCCTTATAACATCATGCATTACATAAGAATGACCAATGACCCATCAAGCGGCGTGCTGACGAGTTGTGGGCATGTACCTTGATTTCAGCCAAGTAAGTAAAAAACTCCTTTATGAAATCTTTGATTTCTGATGTATATTTTTTTTTATTTTCACAACTTTTTAATGCTCGAACTTTCTTAATATATCTACTTTTAATTTGCAATATTGTTTATTTCTGCTAGCGACATCCATTAATGGTGACTTTGATTTATTTAAAAAATCGTGCTATGGGGCACGTAGTTACAAATTTTTGGGTTAAGTTGTTACACGTAACAACTTGCCCCTTAATTTTTTTATTACCTTTGATTTTGAGGATGAAAGCACATATTATTAGTTTTCATCTGTCAAATCAGCTTCAATAAACAATGTCGATTCATGATCTCCCAGGTTTGGTGAAAGATTCACTGCCACTTGCCCTAAATCCTGCAAATACCACGGGTGTATTTAAATCGACAAGAGTATGGCCCTTTAATCGTGATGTTTTTCGAGACAATGACTTTGCACCTTCTTATGTCACTGATTGTCCCCATACTCCAATCCAGAAACAGATCGTCCCACGTACTCGCAGAACATCTCCAATTTAACACTGGACCTGGAACATCCGGAATTGTTAGATTCTGCACCTCAACTGAACATAAGCACCGATGAAATCATATAGGCAATCGAAACAGCAACAAATCCAACACCTGACACCTTTAAAAATATTACTGCTTCACCTTCTCCAAATCCCGTTGGCTCACAAGGTAAAGAACGTTTAACCGGACATTACCGACTCCAGATTCGTCAAGCTTTCAAAAAGCAAATAAAATGAAGTTATCGATGCCACGTTCATCTGGTGCACAAAGTAAATTTGAAAATTTTTCTCCTTCAAAAATAAGACCCTTTCCCCAGGCAGAAGCTTGAAAACAATCCATCCGTAGTCGTCGTAAACGCAAATCTGTTATATTAACCGATACACAGGAAACAGAAGCATTAGCAAAAGAGTATGAAGAAAAACTGGCCAAGACAAAAAAAAAAAAAACTGCGATAAAAATAAAGGAAAAGTTAAAGGAAAGGCCTCGAAAACGGGTAAAGAAGGAAAAGATTGAAGCAAAAAATATTGGATTCAGATTCAGACTCGGATACTGATGAGTGGTATTGTTTAGTGTATAGAGAAAGTTACAGCACTTCTAAAAAAGAAGAGTGGGTAGAATGTATAGAATGCAAAATGTGAGCCCATGTCAAATGTGTTACGGGAAACGTCTATTCATTTATTTGCATTAATTGCAATTCTCATGAAGACTGATTTAATGCTTGTATGTGATATTGTTACCTACCTCTATAAAAATGATTATATATTTTTTTCTATCCGATTCTAATAGTAGTGAGCGTCTTATTAATGTTAGAATCCAAAGTTTTTTAGTTTAATAAAAGTGCCCCATATTGATTAAAATAACTAAAAGTTATTAATTATCTAATGCAAGTTGTTTTTAGCAGACGAAGTTTTAATTTTAGTAATAAAAATGTTATTTTGCCTAAGATTGAAGAAACTTACGGCCAAAGTAATTTGATTTTACCGTTAAGTAGTTTAAAAATTAAGATATAGATACTATAATTACAGATTATTATTATAAGTATTTCATGATAATACACGCGCGCGCGCATACACACTAACACACACACACATGTGCACATCTCCTTTCTCACACACTCAGTCACTCTTTCTCTCTCTTTCTCTCTCTCTCTCACACACACACACGCATAAAAGAAAGCCGTGTTAGTTACACCACTTATAACTCAAGAACGGCTGGACCGATTTTTATAATATTTGATTTGTTGGATTTGTCTCCACTCCAAATAGCAGAATACGAGATTTAAAACAAAAAGATTACATTTTGATTTATCTTTGATGATTTTATTTATTTATCTACCGTAACAACGTGCCCCAAAGGTGTAAACCCCGAATCGAAGGCAAGTTGTTACAATCGACTAATGTCCTACACTCTCTAACGAACGCTCCTTTCTTTACGCTCAACTTCTAGTTTTGGGTCTTCCTACTCCATTTAACGCTACCTATATTCTTTCCTTCCCATTGCCTTCAGTTATTCCATTGCTGCTGTCCTTTGTCTTTTCCATTTCTGATCGCTTGGCTATTTAGTTATAACTCATAATTTTTCATGTTGTTGGGTCAAGGCCGCTGGCGCGCCCAGGGTAGGGAAAAAAAAAAAATACAGTCGACTTTTTTACTTAAATTGCCCATTGTGAAAAAATAACGTAAATTTTAATAATAATTTCTCAGTAATATTTTACTAGCTGAATAATTATCGATAAAAACAATCAAATGTATAAACTATTTAATAGGCTTTGTCATATTGACAATTATCTAAAAATTGTAACAACGTGCCCCTCCCTCCCCTACCTGACACTTATTGCTTCGAATTGCGGGTGAAATTTTTAATTTTACTCCATTTTAATTTTACTCCATTTTAAATTTACTCCGTTTTAATTTTACTCCATTTTAATTTTACTCCATTTTAGTTTTACTCCATTTTCAATTTACTCCGTTTTAATTTACGTGGTTTAGATATTGTAAGATCGTGAGAAATTAACAATGACGCAATTTTACCAATATTAATTACATCGGATGATGGTATTGACTAGATTTTTAAACATTTTCGAACCTATTCGAAATAGATATGTAATAATTGGTAGGTATCAGTCGAAACTAATTATAGAAATCACCGGATGTGGAAGAAAAAATTAAGCAGTTCGAGTTTAGCGTAAATACGAGTAGTATAATGCGGTGACAAAACTTTGTTCACTTCACGAAAGGAATTATATCGAATAAAAATTTACTTAGCGAATATAGAGCTGACGATAATGGGAAAATATATAAAAGCACAATTAAATTCATATTTCAACAACGAGAATTCCGAAAGCAAAATGTTTATGATATCTTCGAGTATATATGTCAAAGGAGTTTTTACCAATATGCTGATTAGAAAATCGAAAATAATAAAAGAAACAAGAAGAAAAAATAATCGTTTCAACTAATAACGTATAGCTCTGATTTTGAGAAAATTGGTTTTGGGTGTACTTGGAAAATTTTAAATTAAAACTAATATCTTGATATAGATTTAAACACGAGTCAGTGTGTGTACGCAAAATATAAATTAAGAAAAGTTTTTTTTTTTCTTTTATTTAAATAACACGATGCAATTCTTACTCCTAATATAGAATTATACAAACACATAACAATCAGATTACTTAATAATATTAAGTTTCCATTAATTATATACACGTATGGACAACCCTGTGGTCGCATATTCAAATATAGCTATTTAAACTACACTAAGTGCTTTAGAACCTCACTAACTGGCATGCGCAAATGTCATAACTAAGTACCGCGACCGGCATTTACACGTAGAATGACATCTTGACAACGTTGCGTAACGTTTATGTTACAGTGGCTCTATCTGCACAAGGCATATGTTCATATCGGCTCGACGTAGCCGATTAACTTTCCGGCAACCAATGTAGCCGCCGTCTCATTAGATTGATTTGGGTAGCTTTCATTTTCACCTGAACTTTATTCTACGGTCTAGGTGCTTTTTGGAATGTCTGACGTGAGTTTGCTTGCAGGATAGGCAAATTGTCCAAAATTAACTCTGTCCTACTGTCCGTGATTGACTGGTCTCAACACAAAGATAACACGACTACATGTTTCCTGATTAAGCTTAATCTTCGAATTTTGCTTAACTACCGCTTGTGGATGTTTTGTGACCTCATGATCCTACTATCAGTTATTGCAGCGTGCGACTGTACTTGTTTCGTCATCGGGAAAACACCTGTGTACAAGAAGCGTACGAGATAGATTCTAAGATAGTATTGTATCTGATAAATCGAGACTGCAGCAACGGACAAAAAGGCAGGAAATTGCTCAATCTGTCCTTTATCGAATACCAGCGAAACGTCCGGAAACACTCTAGGACACACAGTATTTTCTCGATTCAAATGATTGCTGAGAATGATCGATGCAACTAGATGGATCGATGGTTAAGTGATGTTGACGGAAGCAAAACTGGTGCACAGGCAGGCTACACTTAAAGGTAGCAGTTGTTTTAATAGGTTGCTCTTCGAATAGTTTTGAAAAAGCAGGGCGTAATGCTATCTGTTCATCATCAGGCTTATCTGGCTTTTTTCATTAATTTTAAAGCAGACAGATATATAACCGCATGCGATTAACAACTTCTTAGGAAGCGTCACTGATTTACGTTTCGATTCTTTAAACACGACCGAAGTAATCCGATCGATTCCAAGTATCCCTTTTTACGTTAATATATTGTTAAGCGAATAATCGAATTTTCAGATTTGCCTGATCTAGTAAAACTGTATCTACGCTGAAAAACATTCGACAGATGTTCCGGGAAAAATTCATTTTTATCCCAGTCGTCCCAGGTATATCGTCATTTAAAGGTGGAATCCGAACAAACGGGCGCTTAATCCGTTTAATAATTACTTTCGGCAGAGAATAATTTCTGTCTTCCGTTGGACTCTATCAAGATACGTTTTAAACGTTCTTAGTCGAGCTTTTTCAAGTGGGCTTAGTTGCGAATTTAACATATTCGAAGTATTTTTATCCTTGCGTATTTCGTTCAATATAGCAGCGTCTTCTGGAATAACGTCGATGTTCCACAGTCTTTTCACGCACTGCAACAGAGTATGTTACGTTCTGGAAAACTGCTATTCACGCTATTAGCTTGGCAGCTTCACGAATCGCTTCAATAAAGTTAGTTGCATGCTGTACGAGATAACTGTTTTAGTACTGATTTTAAGATCCAGTCGAAAAAAAAAAAAAAAAACAAACAAAAAAATTAATAAATAAATAAATAAATAAATAAAAAAAATTAAATTTTTACTACTGGTGTATTCCTAAGGTACACGTAGAGTTTTACGACACAAATGTGCATATAATTGAGAAGTTAGTCAATTTATGTTTCCTTTCGGCGGAAATATGACGAAAGAGGGAAAAAGAATATGGGGTGAACTAAATACCAGAAAGAAAAAAAAAAAAACAAATTAAAAGAGTTAAAATTTTCTGTAAAGAACGGAACACAGCCGATCTCGTTGAATATAAAAAATTCCCTTTTACGTGATTACTTAAATCAACTCGATAATTATTAATTGATAACTTTCAACAAAGCTGTTATTTAATTAAACCGAGCAAAATATGTGATAATTTCGCGTTTCTTTTTGTCGATGATTATGAAAAAACTGCACGAACTACTGGATTAGGTGCTTTTTAAATTACTTGTATTTTTCTCACTTTTAAAAATATAATATATATATATATATTGTGCTAATTTTATAGACTAACCGCGATACATTTTCATTTATTTAATTAAGTTTCGGTAGTATTTTAAAGTTTAATTAGTTACATGTGTAGAATAAAAAATGGTTTCCTAAATTTAAAATATCAGTTCGAATTTACTATTAAAAACTATGTTCTGTTAAACGTGGAGTTTATACATATATTATATTATATTCAGCGGAATTGCTCTATAAACAGCTGTGTGCAGCTTAATTTTTCTGCTTCTCGCGGTGAGCAGTTGTTTGTGGACGACGCAACACACATACATACGTCCGTACAAAAAATTCTTCCCAGCGTAAAATGACAGTAACTTATTTACGTACATGTATACACATACATTACGTCGATGCTACAATAAATCTAGAAAAAATGCGACCAACAGTGATGAAAAATGTTTTTCAACATAAATATTTACGAGTACCTATAGAGCGTTATCGGTGATAAAATTCAATAATATAGGCAAAAAAAAACAACGTATTTTAACACTATAATAATTGAAAGTATTCAGCCATGCCAATGGTGGATGATAAAAAAAAAAAAAAAAAAAATTCATTATGCTAGTAAATTATTAGCATTACATCGCAACATAATTATTACATTAAAAAAAAAAACAACCTAATTTGTAGTACAATATTCACATAGTAGAAATGAAGAAAACTGAACGTAAAAAATTAAAAATTCACTTCGTTAAAGATACATAGAAGTTTCAGGATTGTGACTGGGGGGCCGTTTTGAAATAATTATGTATAAGGGAAAAACGAAAGTAAACCCCTCTAAAGTAGGGCATTCATTTTTTACGAATTAATTACACCTGAATCCGGAGCTGCGTATAATGTTAATAAAAACGCAGTCCATTTTTTCTGATTTGATATTAAATATAAATAAATGAACCGCGAAACACATGTAAATTTTCAAAATATATAGTAAATAAAAATAAACCGTTTTACTTTCATATCCCTCGTAATAATGTGTTTAAGTAGAATATACGATAATGAAAAAATTAATTATAGCGTTAATGACCAATAACAGTAAATGGAAGTTAATTATTTAAACAGTGGGATTATTATTTGGAATGAAATTTGAAGTGGAACATTTTTAAAAACTGATTAATGTAGCGGGGTGCTTTGATTAAAAACGAAATTGAACGCCCGAGAGATTTAATATTGCAGTAACAAAAAGTAAAAAGAAAAAGCTCCGGAAAAACAATATTGGTAAACACACCACCAGCAACTAAACGAAAAAAGGATCTCTGAAAAGGACTATTTCTAGAACGATCATAGTACACACCTTAGGAAACGGAAAACTAATGAAGGGAAGTGAATCGGAAAGAGAGAAATGCTGTGAAGGAATATTGCGAAAACAAAATGAAAGAGGAATTAGTATAAATTGTACCGGGTTAATTTCCGTAGTTGACGCGCTGAGAAAATAAGAAAAAAAGGAGTAATAACAGGAATAATGAAAACGAACGAAAAAAGCCGGGAATAATAGGAGAAAGGAAACATGAAATAACGAATCGGAAGATGAATTAGTCAACGAACGAAGTAGCAACAACCCCATCTTGCAATAATCGTTACTAACCGAACATTTTATTAATCACTGGAAAAATCCGTTATAGCGAGGAGTAACTAGGCGAACTTACTGATTATCGGTTATATTTTAAATAACGCAATTAAAATTTCAAATACAACAAAATGAAAAGAATGAGATCTAACAACTTGTAAAAAAAAAAGTGAATAAACAATAAAAATAATTAAACGAAACGAAAATTACGGAAAATTAATGTATTTAAAACGAAACAGACATACAATTTTAAAATAATACCAGCAAACACAATGGGCTTAAATTTAAAAAAAAAAAAAAAAAACCTTTTTAATTAATTCGAATCTCTAAATGGTGTAATTCGTTATACTAAAAAAAATTAATAATCAACTTTCACCACTTAAACCCAAACATTGGTATATTACTATTATTTACGATCATCATTTGCCTCCTACCTATGTATAATCTCGTATTTAATTTAAAACAATTATCGTTACTATCTATATAATTATATACACTATGCGACTGGTATTTTCGTTTATTTTATTAATTGATATATTTATAAAATACGCATAAAAAACGCGTATGGTAGAAAATGAATATTAATAAAAACATAATAATAAACACCGATATGTTTCGGAGTTACTCCATAACTATGATTGCTATTTTTATGGTGTAACTCCGGAACACAGCGGTATTTATTATTATATTTTTTTAAATATTAATTTTCCGTCATACGTGTTTTTTATGTGTATTTAATAGATGTTAATACCGGAAGTGGATTTAAATAATTATATTTTAAATCGATATATTTCTTTTTTGTTTATATTTGAAGAAAAAAAAGAAGAACCGTATTGATTTCTTTGCCGCGCGGTGGGTTACCAAATGGGACTTGTATGGCAATCGGTGGAAAGAATGAAAACGTTATTAGTTGTACATTACACTTTTATAATGGCGGGAGTGAATTATTTTTTTTTAAGTTTTTTCTTTTTATTAATTTACTGCTTTATTTAGTGTTCTTCACTTCACGTATAACGTCATTTAAAATGTATACAACGTGTCTTAGTTACGGTGCGTGAAAAAGACAAGTACACTCAGCATTTCCGGCGATTTATTTTCTTTTAAAAATTCCCACCTCTCACCCCTCAATTAACTCGGAAGATCCTGCGACATTGTTAACCTGACGATCGTCTTCAGTAACTCGATTATCACGATTAATATGCGCATATGAGGAGGACATCTCGAAGCATATTGTTGGTAGCCCGACACGTGGTTTTGATTTTTTATACAAGAATCGCCATAACCTTAAATGAGAAAAAACTCTTAGAGTGTGTGCATCGGTGCGCTGCTATAAAATTGTGTGTGCGTATGTGTGCGTGTGTGTGTAGGTATGTAAGGGGCCCGTTTTGGGCGGAAACCGAATACAGACTGCGCCGATCATTATATCCGTACACTTTATAATGGAGATTAAGCTATGCATTCTGCGAGAGAGTATAATAGAGAAGGTATTAATCGAATTAAACGATTTCATTCGAATACCGCTTGTTGGTGGCGAGAATTAGCATTCTAATTAATCTTACGAAAGATTCATTTCGATCTCCGACGTTTTGCTGGAATAACAGAACGCTATTCTCAATCTTTATTTGCATATATCTGTAATCGAGAAATTTACCGATTATTTCGATTTAAACTTGCTATACGAACTGCCGTATAATCACAATCTGACTGGCAAAAAGCATGATAATAGTTAGGAACTAAAAATGACAATAACAATGGCGTAGAGCTGCCATAAGAAGGTTGTTCCATTATTACAGAAAGATACGACCAGAGAACTATGCGGCATTTAGTATATTTTAATTTATTAAATTTTCGATAACACACTGAGAACCACCCAGAGAGGCTTAGGTCTGGAGCATTAATACATATACATTTCATTTGTTTAAGTTACCGTTAATTACATTCTCAGAAAATGTAACATTCGATCTGTCCAGAATGCATCGTACAGGGTAACACGTTCGCTACTGAACAAACACATTTTAAATAAAAATTTCAGCTCGCTTCATATTGTACATTGGTAAAGAAACGACAGACGAGAGATTGCATCTGCTTAATTGGCCGAGACGGTATTTGGAATCCGTCCCGGATAACATTCGAGATATTCATCGTTGGCTGAAATCAAATTCAGACTGGAAGTGTAGTCAGCGCGCTGACGAATAACAAAATATTGTACCAATCTGAATTTATTCCGAAATTATTTTATAATTTAATAACGGGGCTTTAAATTTCTGCCAAGATCCCCTCAAACGGCGCTTTTATGCATTTTTAGTGGCGCCCAAGTTTTTTAATAAAGCAGTTGTTAGCCGGTTTTTTTTTTCTTCTTTTCATTTTCCTCGTAATAACGGCTAGTCGAATGTAAACAATAAGTTGTATGTTATAACGTCGTACGTAAGCGCGTTTTTGCTGCCGAAGCTCTCACCGAATATTTAAAAAGTTATCCCATCTGCACGCGTCTGAGTGGAACTAATATGCGAATAAATCTCCAATAAAATCTCATCTTTCGTCTCCCCACTGTTTTATATTTCTCTTTTTCCCTTCTTCTTTTTTTTTTTTTTTATTTCCTCTCTTAAGGATGATTTAGAATTTTGTTACAGTCATAATGACGGTACTCTTCTATCGACTGAATACTTCGGGTGCTGGAATATTTTTGGCCCCTGAAATAACGTCTTTTTTTTCTTTTTGACGGTTAAATGCGATGTCACCGATAAAACAAACGACCGTTGTTTAATAGCTCCCCCCCCCCTTTTTTTAAAGATTCATTTATCGGAAAAATCGATTTACACCGATACAAGTATTAAATTTTCCGATTTTTTTCCTACGCACACAACACTTAAGACACAACTACGTATGGTTTATTCTCTTGTCTCAACTTTGACTATCATGGACACAGGGGTTCTCTGGCAATAAAGCGCGCGGAGTGTTTTAATTTTGTGACGAGTAAACGCATTCGCAATTATCAACGCTAATATCATGTGCAATAAATGGTACTATCCAGAGACAGAAAGAAACTCTGTAAAAAGTAAAACTCAATCGTTTTGCCCAAATAAATGCACGATTCAATCGTAACTTGTGTGCTTAACACATTCACATCGCATTCCGCACATTATGTAAAAGAAGTCACAAAATATTATAATGAATATGGCTGAAAACAAATTAATCCATATTTTGCGACCTAATTGTGACGTTGATTTAATTATTTACATATTCCGTAGTTCAAATAATAAAGCGGTAACGAAAAATGGTCATATGGCGGGTAATGAAATACCGTTTAACTTATACGAATAAAGTAGTAAAAGTGGGTGCTTGAAGAAATTAAAGAAAAGAACGCAATAGGCACATAATTTTACGCGAGAGAGTAACTTGAGAAATTACATTTTAAGGCTAAACACTTTTTAGGAGTTTCGTTTTTTTATGTAGTTATCGGTATTTGTTGTAGATCGGAACTGCACCTCTCAATATTTAATGATACATCGCCGTATCAACTGAAAGTTAACCGCTTTCCATTTTCATTCGATAATTTTTTAAATTTATTTTGAACAATTTTTTAGCACATCTACAAATAATCGATTTTTTTTTTGATTTTTTTTTTTTTTTACACACCATGTACAGCAACTAGGCTAGGAGCGTGCAAGCTAATTTAATAACGGGTTATATTAAATGGAAGAAACCAAGAGATTTTAGGAAAGAGGACATAGAGGAAATTGTGTTAGGGTCATCCTGGAGAATGGTAGCAATGTTACTGCTGATGTTCAATTTTTTCCGGAGGACGGAATAGGAAGGACATTCTAGCAGGAGATATTTTACGGTCATGTTCGCATTACATGCGAGACAGCGCCTGTGCGGAGTTATGTCGAGGATGTGCTTGTGCGTCAGGCTAGTGTGCTCTAAACGCAGGCGGCACAAGACGACCTGCTCCCTGCGGCTATCTGGCTGGTGATTCCATGCGCATATTTACTTTTTGATAGACTGTAGATGGGAAGGTTCCTTTGATTTATTTATCCAATCCTGTTGCCATGACTCCAGCAGAAGCTCTTTTAACCGGTTTTTCATGTCTTGAAACGGCATTTTGATGTTCAATGGGGGACAATTTTTAGCACCCTTCTTTGATTCTGCATCCGCTAGTCTGTTTCCGGGAATATCTGCGTGTCCAGGTATCCAGAGGAACGATGCGACCAGCGCAGAAGAACGTAGTAAATGACCACAAAATATCATCAGCATTTGGGTGCGTTGATCTTTTCTGTATGCGTTGTAGGGCCCCGAGAGAGTCTGTGCAGATTATTGTTTTTGTTCGCGGTGATTGCACATTCGATTGCCAGCCTTATTCCGTATAGCACCGCAGATGTTACTGAAAAGGTTGCCGGTAGTGAACAACTATCTACCACGACGGAGTTTTGGATAACAGCACATCCTGCGTGGTTCTGCGAATTTGAAGCATCGGTGTAAAAGATGTGAGACTTCTCATTAAGCGTACCTTGTGTACAATGGCAAATCTTGATGAGCGATATTTAATCAGGGAAAAATAAAATTTATCGAGCCAACAGGACCATGGCGGCAAGGTCAGATTCGAGGAACGTTCCACGTGTGTCAGCTCTTCAATTTTGAGACCTAAAGGTGTGCTTATATTTGATTGTGTGTATATTCTCGATAGGGAGTTTAACGTAAGGACTGCCAAAGAGAGAAAGTGCGAGATTAAAAAGGAGTTTGCTTGGAGGAATCGTAAAATCTGTTTCGAAGTAGATAAATTTGGTGGGGAGATTGTGTGGAGAAGAAGAACCAGTAAGTAGCTAATAAATGGGCAAGCTGGTGCAGTCTCCCCCAATTTCCCCCGATTTTCCTGTACAGTTCCTCCGAGTGTCCCGGTTCCTCCGATTTTCCTGGACACCTGTTGAAAATTCACCCAAATTCCCGATCAGGTAGTCAAAATTCACCCAAATTCCCGATCAGGTAGTCAAAATTCACCCAAATTTCCGCCCAGGTGCTGAAAGTTCGGTAAAGTTTCCCTGGTTCCCCTGTCCCGGTCCCGGTAGTCCCAATAATCCGAACATGGAGTATTCACACCCCCAACCCGTAGAATATTACACTCCGGTAATCCGAACACCCCATAGTCCCCGAGAATGACCCCAACCCAAATTCTGGTGCTTTAACCATAAAGTAACCTATATTTTAATATTTACTTGTATATAATTATAATTATAACCCAATTTCCCGTCAAGGGATCCAGAGTACACTTAAGTATAACTCCAAAGCAGTACAACTCGCTAATTCGAGCACACGCCCTGAAGAAAGGGGCTCCAACCCAAGTTCCCCTAGACTGTTACAGATCAATAAACTGAACGCTGACTGATTGAAAAGGATCCTTCACATATAATTTAATATTTACTTGTATATATTTAAATTATAGCCTCAATCCTCCCTACCAACACCACCACCAAGCTTCCCATATGGTTTCACTAATCCGAATACTAGCCTCTTCAGGAAGGACCTCCTCAGTCATATTATAATATACAATTTACTTGTATTTCCGCACTTGTCTTAATTTTTTTAATTATTATTTTTACATAATAACCCAACCTCTACTCGGTTGTCTAAACCTATCCCATCATTAAAAACATTCACAAATTAACCAATCATTTATTTCTATAGTCCAAAACTAACCGTAGCCCCCTCTGCCCCTTCCACCCTCATTCACCACTCGACTATAATGTACATTTATTTATTTTTCTTATCCTCCGATCATTCTACATGCTGTCGATCTCTAACATCCAATTATGTGCATATATCTAACACAACGTTAACGCCCATGAAAGAGCACATGCCGATCACGCGCACCGACCGTTCCCGCGCACACTTTAGCCGCAAGTGTCACTACTTGGTGCACTTTTGATTGTTCGTTATGGAAAGTTAACTTTTTTGCAGCCAAAGCTTCTCTGTGTATTTTGTCCAGTTTGTTCTTGTTGGGTTCCATTTATGTAGGTACCTTTGCTTCGCGCTATTTGGAGCACAATTACAGTCTGTGACATCCTGATAGATTCGCATGGTGGAATATATATTAAAGGCTTAACAACTTTGGAGATATAAAGCATAGGTCGATTGTTGACCATGTAACATAGGAAAAATTAAAATACATAGGCTCACCAGTGGCTAGAATTGCCAAATTTCGATCCTCTAGCATTTGCTGCAGTATGCGACTATTCGAATTACATTTGGAGGCTCTCCATAAAGGGGAGTGAGCGTCAAAGTCGCCTATGAATATAAACGGTGGCGGCATGAGGCTGAGCAGTTGTTGGATATCTTCCATTTTTACCTTCTGACTAGGGGGAAGATAAATAATGCAGATTGGAAGTGATATCGGCTTATAAATTTTAACTGCAAGTGTTTGAGTATCTGTTGGCAAAATTACTTTTTTTTTTTTTTTTTTTTTTTATTAATAATATTATCATTATAGCCAGGGTAATGTCGTTTGTGACCATAGATCGTTTTCATCAGCGGGTAATTTTTCATGCAGCAATATTTCCCTAGTCCGTTTGAGTCGCGATTAGTCACACTATCTCCTATTAACAGTATCTCAGCGAGAAACAAATGTCATGTTAGAGAAATACGTAAGCAATACAATAAACAACATAATGGATATAATAGTGAAATAATTACGGTACAATCTTATTTATTTATCCGCAACAAAAGTAAAAAACAACAGCTTTTCAGACAATTACAGTTTGCACTTATAGATCTAAACAACGGTATATTTAATTTATTAATCTAACAGTAACGAACTCATATAAATTCACACTGGCAGATCAAAACAATATTGGCGAATAAACTTATAGTGGTTAGTATTATAATATGCCGACATGTATCCTTCAAAACTTGCAATCGCATCTACACATTCCAGCTCAGTCATACGTACCTATTCAAACCGATATACTCGCACTAGCGCACACTCCAATTCCCCAAAAACTTCAGGCTGACAAGTAGTTATAAAATTTGAAAAGACGAGAGTATAACGAAGGGTTCACGATTTATTTCTTGTCGCGCGATCGCTTCATCTTTATTTTCTTTTATTTAAGGCTAATTTCACACCAGATCCGTCGAGTCAAGTTGAGTCAAGTAGTCACGTTCAAGCCAATCGAGTCAGGTCAATCACAATATTTTATACCGGATGAGTCTTTAACGCGACTCGGCTAATTTATGTATTCTAGAAGAGTGTTATATTTGAAAAATATATACATTAATATAAGTTATTAATAATTATTAGTTTTAGAAAATACGGATATAGATATGGTTAAATTTATAACTGTACGATGACTTATTCGCAGGTTTATCATATTAACTCGAGGAGAGACAAATTTGGTTCGTTTTCACATTTATTTCCCGATTTATTAATAAATGAAGGGAAATTTTTCAATTATTTTCGAATGAATATAAACATAAATACATTACAGAAAGAAATAGTTAAACAAAATACAAATTACCGAAATTGTATTCAAGCGCATGCTAAGAAGTGTATCGCTTCAAATCATAAGAATAATGTACAAAAGTTTTAATTTACCTATAGTTCTTAATTCTTCTTCAATTTCATTCCGTACACTAGAGATAAAATCTTTATTTCTATGTTTAGGATTTCTTAAATTATAAATCTCGCCTTTCCTTTGAACAAGAACAATCAGTTTTTCCACGTTCATTATAAACAAAATAAAATCTAAACCAAAAAAAAAAAAAAAAAAAAAAAAATGGAACAAAATGTACCATAAAATTTAAACAAAGAAATGACTCGCCAAGACTCACAGAAACCCAACCCCGGTTGAATTCATACGAGTCCTGACGCTCTTGGGGACGGACGAAAACGAGACTGGACTCGGCACTCTTAATGTAAAAGCGCATTTATATTGCGCATTTAAAACCAACATAAAATCAATCGGTTGAGTCAAACACTATCCGACTTGACTCGATTCAACGCATTTGGTGTTAAATGGGCCTAACTGAGAAAGCAATCAGCTACCGTAGCAGGCAGTGACGTTCTGTAGCAGCTGATATCCCGATTTTGTAGCGTAGTACTTAAAAACTTCCCGTTACGCTGGATTAATGTTGACAAGCCCAGAAATGAAAAGAAAAAAAAAAAAAAAGAAAGCTGCGACACTGTTTTTGTAATAGATACCAGATAAATGGCCGACAGTCATATTGGGCGCGCATTGTGAATGCAAAAAAGCAAAATTAAATAAAATCGAGTTTTCTAGTATACTATAAAAAGTCGGCTATTTTTCATGTAATGAAAAAATTTAAAAGAAAACAGAAAATGGAGCGTTACGAGAAATTGTCAATCGACCGCGACACCATAAGCTATCGTTCATTTATAATTTCGTATTTGTAAATTACATTTTACCGCGGCGACATATATCGCAAATAATCATATTTCTCCTTGAACAACAATCTCCAAAGATATTTCAGAGGAACGACAGAGAAGAGACCGTGAAAGAAAATAGCAGGCATTATAATAGGCGGGAAAACAGATCACAAAAATTAAGAATAAAAATAAAAAGCAATATAAATCAGTGTGCTGAATATCATCATTCGGATGTATGAGCGTATGAACACCTCAATATGATGTACGAATGAGATTTAACACAGCGGTACGATTAATATGCTTATTAAATTTCAGAGTTATTTATTTAATACCACAGCGAAGTATCAGGCCAAGCACTGTGTGTGTACCCTTCAACATAGACAACGTCGAGCTTACCTGTGACAGATAAGGTAGACAACATCGATTTTCCGAGAATTACAGAAATGCGCCATTTTTCAAAGTACTCTGGACTTGAGTTAGCTAACAACAGCTACGTTCTCGGTCCGTGCACAAATACGAGATGATGCGGCAAAATCGTGAACTAGAACACGCTGCTCTGTAAAATGGCTGCTAGACACGTTTCGGATGACATAGAGTTGACACGTGAACACACTTGATTGGTCTAATGAAATAATCTGAACATTTAGTCTACGAAATTTTTCATAAAATATTCTATCGTAGCGCGTGTGGTGGTGTGGAGAGTTTTTTTCGGCTACAAACCGCCGAATGAATTTCGAATCGGCGAGGGGGACTCGTCGGTAATTGCGATGCGTCTGCAACGGTTACGTGTTACGAGCGACCGTGTTCAGATGTGACCATATTTAAAGCCGATATCTAAAAGGGACAGGAAAGGGAATTTCCTGGAAATCTCTGATATTATAATGAACTATGATCATATTCTGTTACGGTTCTCTTATAAATTACGTAATTTCTAAATTCGTTATTATTATATATGTACTTTAAACATTAACATTAAAGTATACAATATTATAGTAATTTAATGCAAAATGTATATATATATATATATATATAATTTTTGTTAATGTAAAATTATAATAGATGAATAGAAACGTACTCACATCCAGTTTAATTTTTCTAACAAAACGCACCGTTGTCTAAATGCTCGATATAGTTTTAGTTAAAAAAAAATATCAATGATTAAACTGACTATAAGTACACTTCTAATCATGTATTATCATTTCTAGCAGTTTTAACAAAATAACTTGGCCGCTCTAGTTCGCATATATTTAATAATAATAGTAATAAAAATGTCTGAACATGGTAAGTCAAATATAATAATAATAATAATAATAATAATAATAATAATAATAATAATAATAATAATAATAATAATAATAAAGAAGATCCGATGGTCGCTCTGAACACCATTATTGGTGGGTCGCGGTGAACAAGACATCGTCTGGAACACGTTAAAGGCCGATCAGTTCGCTGAATTTTTTTTTGGGCAAAGAAACTAACGATTCTATTCTTCACTGTTAGCGCGGAAAAGTCATATAGACGGGGAAAATAATTCGGTCAGAAATGGTCGAGTTGGCGGGAATTATGAGAGCAGCCTGTTGCAGGGAACGGAGTTGCGGCTTAGAAAGAAAGACGGGAATTTTAATTTGAAACGAGAACGATAAAGGAAAGACAGGCCCGTGTGCGCGAGTTATCGAAATGGAAAAACCGAGCTTGATGATACGCTGATTAATTTAAATAGTTCAACGTTTTTCATTTTACTTTTCATTCGTTTCGTTTAATTTCTCGCTGGCTCTCGAGAATCTAAACGGTTTGAATATTGCACGAATAATCATCGTAGCCGTCGGAAGAGCAGCCTTCAAATAGCTCGGCAGCCATATTCGACCGCCACTTTGAATGGTTTCGCTGGACGGTCGCTTCGCGCTGATACTGTTTGAGCGCTAACTGAAATCTGGCAAGTGTAATTAAAATCACTTTGATGTAAAACCGACTTAGCACGATGTACATTTCCGTTTTTATTCTTCTTGCCTTCCGCCTGGCCATCCTCTGAGCAGCGAATTTTCCTTCGCTTACTTTATCTTCTCGTTTAATGGGGCTACCTTTTTCGCCGACGCAATCTGTTCGCTTCCATTTCCGACACGACATCCGGTTCTCGTTTTACGCTGTTTCAACGCGACTAATAAATTGTAATTACAAACGATAATGATGTACGGGTGTTTTTTATTTGCTAAATGAACTGAGAGCGACATTTAACGTTTTAAGTAGCGTAAAAAAGGAAAAATTCATTCGGTATTTATTTGCACAGCTCGAAGCGGATTTCGTTGAAATTAGAAATTTTTTATTCGAATAATTTCAGTTGACGTATTTATTTCGACAAATGTAAGCTGCCGTTTCGCGGCTTAAAGGCCCCGCTAAAATCTCTACCTGTATAAATTAATACAAATTTTCTATTTCTTTTTTATCTAGAACTTATATTTACCGTTGTAAACATGCCATTTGAATTTTTTATTTTATTTTATCGAGCATCTTTTTCTCCGCATTACTGTGACGTGTGCTAAAATTTTCCTCGAAAATTAATCTATTTACTGGCCAAAACAAAATGGATTCGACAGTTCTTGACGTTAGTACTTATAGACGGTCAGACGCGATAGGCGGCTCCATTTCGGTATATACAGCACATTATATATCAGATATATCAGTATTATGATGGTTTCCTTCGTTGTCATTGCTTTGGGAAACCACCTACTACGATTTTACCGCTTTTCTCGGACGTATCCCAATTGTGGCCTACCTACCGTGTCTTCTTTCTCACTAATTTCTTTTAACCGCTTTTTCTTATTCTTCCGACTTCTATATCGGTCTTCATTTAATGCTTCTATTTTCGTATTCGCCTTAAATTTTAGATTACCGATAATTGATTTCTTTAAGAATTCACTGATGCCTAGGGTTTTTTAATCCGCTAGAACCGGTAATTCTTTTAGCGACCTTATTATTACGAATTTTAATAATTTTTATCTCAATCTCTTTTTGAGAAATTTCACGTTTTTGTTTGTTTCGATTCCGTACCGTTTTTTCACTTTCCGACTTGGTATGTACATTTCCTTTATTTGTCTCGATTTCCTCAACGATCTCTCTACTAACCCTACCGGCATACATATATGGAAGAGAAAATTCAAAAAAGATTTCACTAGTCCAACAGTCATTAAAATGCCGAACCCGTTTACCTCTGATTTGGCAACCAAGAATCTTAACCACCATTTAAACATCTGATAGAAAGCATTATTCCAATTACAATCATATCTTCCCCGTTCATCCGTCAACCAATTTTCTGGCTTCGGCCGCCGACAACACTGCTGACTACGGTTCCGTTTCTGTTATTTCAGGGGAGGTCCCCGGCAATAAACTCTGTTAAATAAATGGTCGTATCCCGTCGTTCTCTACTGTCACTTTTAAAGTCTACAGCGGTTTTGAATGCACTTTCGTTCTAGCACATCCAGTGCGCAAACGATCTTACGATATCCGATAGATAAATAAAAAAAAAAGCATTTCTCGAAGATTCTAATTTTGAAGGGTGAAAAGAAGCTAAAAACTGTTACATAAGAAATACGTAAATTGTTATATTATTAATACGACATACGAAATTGTAATTCTGCATAGAATTCCATCGTACAGTAAAAGTGTGCAAAATTTTTTTAAAATCCTTCAAATATTACGATTAGAAAAGGGGCTTCTTCTTATTCATAGCGTAAAATATATAGCTGAAACTATTTTTGCATCGGATAATTTTAATTTCGTACGAACATTATCCCGTATAGTGAAAATTTCGAATGGGAAAGTTCAATTGAAAATTTGACTTTCGGTGGGGGGGGGGGATAAGGCTGCAAATTGTTTTACAAAAAGTGCATAAAGAGTTTCGTATCTTCGTGAAAAGTAGGATTATCATTTTATAATTTTTCCTGAAATTGTTTTTACATTATGTACGAAAAGTTTGCAAATTAATAGAAAGCATTATAGGAAAATGTTACATCTTGGTTTCGTTTTGTTACCGCAAGTAGTTCGGAAGATGCAACAATTTATAAAATTCAAATATCCAACTACTGGCAACATATGTATGAGTAAAAAAATTTAAAAAAAATTGAGAAAATTATATTTTTCTCAGGATGTTAGTAATTTACGCTAAGAAGAGAGAATGCTATTTTAATCATTTGAGACGTAATAAAAAAACTTTTTACCAATATCTTTCCGAATTCATATTCATGTTCGGTGTTTATCAACATGCCTAGGAATACACAATGATTATGTCAGCAACTGGAAAATGAAGAACTGTACTGCTAACGGGATGAAGATAACCTATTTTTCGCAAACCCTTAAGGAGGTTTTTTCTAAGCAACCGAAATGTTATTCCAAATAGCAAAAAACATTCCCCCCATCGATATAAGACATTTTGGAAGTCACTGAAAGAGCGACACTTTTACTGATTTTAATTCTTTCGTCGATTTTATAAAATCCGGAGTACTTTTTGAAAAGGCAGCGCGCAATTCAAGTTCTCAGCGGACGGGCTATTTCGAGTCCGATGCGCAATTCAAGTGCGACTTCCCGCTGCGTTTTGGGTCTGGTGTGGAATTCAAGTGTTCCGGTCCTCACCAGTCTATTTTTAAATCTATCAATTTCAGCTAGAACTTCCGTTTCGCGAAATTTTAATACATGTGACCACGTGTTTCTCTACACGTTTATGTGCGCACTGCACTTTTTATCGATCAGATGATATAACAGTTACCGCATGACACACGAGAAATCTTATAAACAATGGGAACGCATAGAGAAAAGGGTTGAAGAGCTGAGTGCGTCTTGGAGACCTGTTATTAGTCTATTAAAAAGAAGCATAACGGAAAAAAATCAAAAACAAAACAGTATAAACAATTCAACAATGATTAACGACGCACACTGGCTGCGGACGATCCGCAAGTAATTGCAATTGAAACCAGTTCATATTGTATTCCTTTTTGCAATTCCGGTCGGGGGAAAAGGGGAAAAAGTATAATTTACAAAATCGAAGCAATCGGGGCCAAAATAACCGAGTTATCAAAATGTTAAATAACTTTATATTTAATAGGACTTGGTTTCTACCGAAAATTTTAATTTTGATTTTAGTAATATGAACCGCGAAAACCCTCTTTAGGCGTTGTAATCAAACCGAGATTGATACATCGTTATTTAAATAAAAATTTAATCGAATTTTGAAGTTGTTTACTTTTTTTAATAAAAATTGTTGCTGCGTGTTTAGATTAAAATTTTAGATTAACATCGGAAAATTATCGAAGCATATTGAAACAGAGAGGTCGCATACATATCGTACGGCACTAGCGAATGATTTTTATTTTCAGTCATATCCTTCTTTTAAATTACATTCTCTGCAGCAAAGAAACAGATTATATTACTCAGATGGCAAAAGGGCAGCAGAATTTACTGGCTGCGCAGTCGTACAAAACGTTATTCTGAAATTTTCGCTTCCACCGCTATTTTCCGCTCTGTCCGCGCAGAATTGTATGGCATCCTGCTAGGCGGTTAAATCAAACCAACATACGATAACAATAGCCACGGACTCACTGGTAGCCTTACAGAACATCTAACAAATATCAAACCATCTGATAGCTGACTCCACAAATATAATCCTTCATTCCGGTAGGATCCTGGTCAGGTAAAAAGATACCAGGAAACCTCATAGCCGATCATGCCGCCAAAGAGGTATCAAAAATGCTTCCGGTTCCACGAATTCAGATTCCACACGCTGATGTCAAGCAAGCGAGTTAAAAGTTTTTTCTCTCGAAATTATGGCAGAAAAAATGGGTGGAACAACAAAATCCATCACACCTATATGCAGAGTCAAACCATCAGTTCGCGATTGGAAATTTCAGCTAGAAGGTCGAAAGGATCAAGTGATACTGTGCCGCCTACGTATCGGCCATTCCATCTTCACACATGCGTATACGATTTCAGAAGCTTACTCCACCAATATGTGACAGATGTGAGAAGTTCCTATCATCATCCCCCACCTTCTAACCGAATATCCAAAGATCCATAACCTATGCTCTAGCTCCCTCCGCAATATCCCTCTTTGTCACTCCTATCCCAGGATTCGCTATCCCTTCTCGATCTTTTCAAATCACTAAACCTATTTTATAAAATATAATAAACTTGCAAGCCGCGCTCCTAGCCTAACTACTGTACACAGCTCGAAATAAATACAAAAAAAAAAAAAAAAAACAAAAAAAACCAAACCTATATTTAACAAATTCGTGAACTATAATCAGTCTTAAGAAAAACTATAAAACTTCTTTTCACCATTTAATAAAGTCCGGAACTAATCTAAAAAATATTCTTCTCAGCTGATTACAGATCGCATTCTCCTTTTTCCTAGCCTGTCTAATAATGAATCATTTCAAAACATTCAACATAAAAAAAAAAACAAAAAAAAACGAAAAAATATATGTAAGTGCAACCTACATAAAATACCAGAGAAAATGATTAAATTGACTGACCCCTATGTGAAATCAAGTAACCGATGAAAATTTAATTTAATCCGACTTGACATGATGCCCGATTTGATGTGAACCGTAAGGAAAACAAACAGTGGCGAACGCGTCCCGTATTGCAGCAGTGTCTGAAACAGTGGCGAACGCGTCCCGTATTGCAGCAGTGTCTGAAACAGTTGCGAAATTGGCATGCCAAAAATGTCGTAAAATCGAATTATAATGTACTAATTCATTCTGAGTCGGCGTTCCCTTTTTTCGAAATTGAAATCAAACAATAAAAATAAGCGACCCATCGTCGTCAAGCACCGTTCACTAGATCATTCAATATTTGTTGGTCCAATGGTCGTTTCTGTTTCGCCATCAGCCGGTTGGTTATCTTATTCAATAGTAATTTTTGATCTTCAGGTTATATTTTTCTTAAGATTCACGAATACGGAAAAAGACTAGAGCGCTTGCGAGAGAATTTTGACGAGTTTTTTTCTCGCACCGATCCGCTGAATTAGCCGAGATTCGGCAAAATTAAATAAAAGAGAGCCGGGCGTGTGGTTGGGGCCCGCGCGGGTAGTAATGGACTGTCGGAAAATAAGAAGGGTAATTAATTTTCGAACAAGCGCTTTTTCTTCGTAGCAAAGAAAAACCTTCGAGCAACATAATGTCTACACGAATTTGAAAATTATTTCATTATAAAACGTGGAATGGGATTTGGACAACAATTGTACTTTCGACGCTATTATCTGTCATTTTCAGGTTACGCTACGAAGCTGGGCAAGCCCCCGTCTACGTGGGGAATACAAACAAAAAATGGCTAACGTCAAAAATAAAAAATCGAACAAGAATAGAACGGAACAAAAAAGTCCCGCGTGAGAGGAATAATGAAGAATTGCAGGGAAATAGTGGAAACATTGGAAACAGTGACAGTAGCGGTGGCGGAACAGCGAACTAGTGGAAACAGTTGAGCAGTGTCGCAGAGATTGTGCTACGGTAAAATAAAATAAAATAAAAAAAGAAAAAAAAAGAAAAAAAAAGAAAAAAAAGGTATTTACTTTATTATTTATTACCGTTGCTGCCGGGGTTAGCCGAACGTAATTTTCTTGAAAGTTCCGTAAAAAGGTTCACCTCTAACAGACACAGGCGGATATTTAATCAAATTTTTCTGCTCCGACTAAAAACATCGGCGGCAGGCAGGCAGGCAGGGGGGACGCGGCGAATCGGTGGAACTGAATAATAATGATAACAACAATGGACCGGGCCATGTATGAAAAACAGAGAAAATGGAATAGATAATAAACGGTGAGGACAAATTGAACCGACATTTTCATTTAAATATGTACAAGATGTATCCAGCGTGCGTACACAGCGCGTTTCATTTTAATTTTAAAAAACGCTGAATAAATTCCGAAAATCGCGCTCTGTTTGCAACGTTTTCCTAGTCGCCCCCTTCAAGTGTTCTTTTCCTGTCGCAGTCGATATTCATCGGTAGCGAGTTTTTTTTTTAGAATGCGACAAATCATCATAATACGACGACTCCTGTTGCTTGATTTTACGTCAGGACAAATTTCAGACAATTCCTGAAACAGATTATCAATCACGGTAAGGAAAGATATGCTAGTGTAACCGTGCGAGGTAATATGTCTTATGATAACGGCGATCGAATAAAGGAAAGATGAAATTTCGCTCCTAAACGTTTCGCGAAAAAAAAGGAAAACCGAGTTTTCTCAGCGAACTATAAAATGATCGGAATATAAATATCTAACTGGCCAAAGAGCGAAAGTCGGCCAAAAAAAAAAAAAAAAAGGAACAAAATCGAATTATTTCATACGCTGAAAATCTGAAAATGTTTCATTTCTCCGAAAAAGGATACATATATTGCTACGCAAAGATGATGTGTTACATTTAATTCATTTTTTAGAAAAAAATGTTTAAATGCGAAGAAAAAACTAGAATACGGAATTTATTTACACGAATAATAAAGATACATTATTAAATGGTAAAAATATCAGTTACACCTAGAGAGTTACAGCAAAAACGTTTGACTTTTTGTTTTTTTTTTCTTTAGTGTTCATGAGAATTTCTCGAGCGATAAAAGTTAAGCCAATGTTCAAGTAAATCTCCTTCTTCTTTTTCTTCGGCATTTTCCCACTGGGACGGGGTCTGCTTGACTTATGGCATACTTCCAAGCAGAACAGTCAAATACTAGCGATAGCTCCACTCGGACTCTGCTGACATCAGCTGCGACGGGATCCATCCATCTTCCTACCTACCGCCAGCGGTGAATCGCTTCTGGTTTCTCGAGCACATTGTACGTGCCCATACCATCTCAACCTGCTGTCGCGCACAGTTTGTCGGTTATCGGCATGACTCCCATTGTTCTCCGAACAACGTCATTCTTAATACGATCCGATAATCGGACACCCATTGTCCACCTTCCCTGTATAGCGGGGAATGCTGACCCCTACTTGTAAGCAGTGAGAGCAGTCATTGCGGTGATGAAAATGCGAATGCTAAGGTAGTGTCCGATGGAGTGTGATGCGAACCACAAAATTCACTAGCGAACTACATAGCCTCTCCACTCCTACCACCCGGCATATGCCTACTCGTGGCGTCCCTGCTAAGCCGAGCAACCTGGTGGAAGTTTTTGTGGTTCAACAAACGCCGGAGAGAAACCAGGACGGCGAAACAGAAATGATGTACGGGGGAGGTTTGAGAAGGGCGAGTATTCAACTCGAGAAAGGTCTTCTTAAACTGGATAGGAACAGGACGGGTTACCTATACTACGAACGGCGACGGATACTGCTTGAAGGATACAACGGCGGCGCTCCACAGCCTTTACAAGTATGGTTATTGTTTACAATAGCAACGTCAAGCCCGACAGGCCGGTTGTTTCATTTACTTGTCGCAACTATCCTCACTGCAAATATTCACATAAATACTCCATTTAATTCGATTGACACGTTGCGAAGTGTGTCGCGTTTAAACTCTTTTCTACTCTTATAAAAGTGCGAATGTGTAAGTAACAGTTCGCACTTAAAATCTGAATGTAGAGGTCCAAGAAAAACTTACTTCGTTTTTTTTTTAAATTTTAATTGATTAATGTTAAATGTCGGTACTTTAGAGATGTGTAGAAACGATTCTTTTTTTTTTTTTTTACTATTACTAAATTAAATAGTAGAGTTCGAATACAATATATAAAATAAACGAAAAACCATCAAAATATCGGCCAAAAAAACATTTAAGCTTCGCATACAAAAGCGAAAATTTATCAAGAGGGCGAAAATAAAATTAAGGGTAATTTAACTAATTTTCCTCAAAGGATAGTTCGTCTGTACCGGAGTAATATTCATTATAATAAAATGTGCCCCATGCTCGCGAACAAACTAATATACGTTCGAGCAATGCGACTGTTGTCTTTGGCACGGTGATGGTAAAATAAGCTGTTTTCTTTATCGCTGCGTTTCATAATTAAAGAAGGACAACCTGTAGCGAAGATTTTAGTTCCGGTAATCTAATTTTCTTAACGATAGTTGTACTGCAATGTAATTATTTATCATCGACTTAATTAAAAACTGGTCGTTGCGTCAGTAAGAACTGTATATTTCCAGCAGTGTAAACGGCTGGTAAGAATTTAAATAAACTCACTCGTTCGTAGCTAGACCAAATTATGTACGACAATTTTTGCCAGAAGCGACATATTCGCAGCATTCTACACTGCCGAAAACCATTTTTTACATTGACACGTTATTTTTTTTCTTTTTCATTTTTTTCAATAGCGTATGTGTTCAAGTGTTGTTGATAGCGTCACCTGTATAGTTTACCTCGCGCATGAAAGCTGCTGACTATTCAACGTGTAAGTTGGTCGCGGTACTAGAGAATTGCACGACAAAGTCAACGATGTGGTTTGTTATCCGACTACAGATAGTGCGATGCTGAAATATCTCGACGCTGGTAATCGAATTCTGTGCACGTCCTGACCTTTTAAACGATAGCCATTTTCATATCTGCACTCTTCGCGTCCGGGGTACACTTTCTTTGAGCCATTCTGAATATCATTAAATGTTGTTGCATTATTCTGCGAAAAATTTGAGAAGACCAGCGGACAACAAAACACCTTCTATTATCCGCTATTTTTATTCGCTGTATATTCTCCGTAGCATTCAGGCTTAACTCTTATAAACGTTCGATATTGATTTTTAAATAGCTCGATTAGATGATTCTTACAATTATTTACCTTTGCACTTATCGGTTTGTTTGGAAATAATAAATTTAAATAGTTAAGTGGACTTCTGTTAAACGTAGACGACAACATGATAGATCAATTAGCTGCTTCATTGTTATGGGTCAATGCCTATCTAAATGGCGCGCTGAAAAAAAAAACAAAAAAAAAAACGAAAAAACTAGCTCTTCTGGCACACCACTTGACTAAAAAAGCTAAACGAAATATCTTTCAATTCCGTATTTTTGAAGATGATGTAGCTGCCATCGAGAACAATGATACAATGGTAGTGGACACACTAGTGGTGTTTTTAATAAAGATAATAATAGAGCAGCACAATCAAGTTTAATAATTTAATAAATATCATTGACATACCTAATATTATAAAATGCTTTTTTACAAAAAATAAATACCGACTTCAAGGTTTATTATAAAAATTTAAAAATGCACTAAAAAGTAAAAAATAATTACTCCTGATAAAATATATATATCAGAGTGATATAACTTAAGGTGATATCGTAATTCTTATACAACATTAATTTTTTGGAGTTGGAATTAAATTCACGTTAGGAACAATTTAATCAACATTTAATGCAGTTTTTAATTATTCTTTTAATATGAATTTGATGCCAACTCCAAAAAATTAATGTTGTATAAGAATTACGATATCACCTTAAGTTATATCACTCTGATATATATATTTTATCAGGAGTAATTATTTTTTACTTTTTAGTGCATTTTTAAATTTTTATAATAAACCTTGAAGTCGGTATTTATTTTTTGTAAAAAAGCATTTTATTTTTTACTTTTTAGTGCATTTTTATTCAATTAAATTAAAACATTTATTTCCACGGTAAAAACACCAAAAGCTACATTTCCATGGTAATTTGGCAAATTTATAGTATTTTAAGTCAAAAATCTAATCCGACGGTGAAAACAATCATGAATGAAAAGCATCCAAAAAGCTTCAATCTCCCGCATTATTAAGGATAACTCAAAAACTATCGGTCGGACCTTGATCAAATTTAAATGGGACCACATGACAAACGCCACCTTTCAAATAAAAGAAGAATCATCAAAATCGGTTCATCTAGAAGAAAGTTCTGTGGTAACACACATAAAAAAAAAAAAAATAAATAAAAAAAAAAAAAAAAAAAATACAGTCGAATTGAATACCTCCTCCTTTTTTGAAGTCGGTTAATAATGGTAACGAACATAGCTATTTTTACAGTATTTAGGAACTTCCTATTAAGTGTATCGAATATTGATTTTATATATCGAAATCGGCATTATTAAAAGTTAGAGAAATATGTTCGGTGCGGAGCCTTGTCATGGCGACAAAATGGGTTCTAGGAGGGTCGGAAGGAGGGAACCAGAGGTCAATACCGTGTTTTTTCTAAGGAAGATAAAGCACGGTATTAAACCCTGGTTCTCCCCTTCCGACCCTACTAGAACCCATTTTGTAGCCATGACAAGGCTCCGCACCAAACATATTTCTCTGGCGCACTATCATCTTTTGCTCAACTGCGAGCCCCTTTTTGAATGCCCTTTTTGTTCCCTCCCCCTGCTCCGGGAGTGCCCTTCTTTTGTTCTTCGGCGCTCTAATCACCACGTAGTGCCTCTACAGTTATCTCTGGCTAACTTGTCCTTGAATATTACAGACACTATTCAGTTTCTTTATACAACCGGTTTGTTTCGAGTCATTTAGCGTCCCCACTGTCAAAGTGTCGTAATAGCCCGGCAACTGCACGCGGCACTCAAAAAAAAAAAGTGAAAAAGAAATCCGGCAAACCCATCGAGTTATAGAACAATTTTTAAATCACTTTAAAAAAATAAACATTTTTTTTTTCACGCCTATTCATTATTATGAGATAACTCTACATGGTTGTGTTAAAAAACTGACATATCCTCAGCACTTGAAACACAATGTTTGACTAATAGCGATCTTTCCATTGATATATCTCATATGATTAAAAAAAAATATATTTTTTTGAAACTTTCGAGCTTTTAGCGCCCTAAGGGTTCGATTTTAAAGTTGGAAACCCAAATGTTCCAAAGTAAAGAAATAAACAAGGATGCGCATTTTTTCTAACCTTGTTCAGTATTTTTAGCTATAAAGCTGAGCCACGAGCGGGGGGGCTACACGTCGTTTTTTGTGCTTTTTTAAACTTTTGGTAAACTTCCAATGTTTCGTTAAAAAAATGAAATACGAATTTGCTCCCGATAAATAGCGTTCTTTCCGACAGTATATCATATGCCCGGAAAAAAAAATATTTCTTTTCAAAAGTTCGAGCTCTCGAAGCCCCGAAGGGCTAATTTTAAAGTTGGAAACCTAGATGTTCCAAACCAAAGAAATATACATGCATGTACATATTTTCAAACTTGTTCAAAATTTTTAGCTACAATACTCACGTCGCAAAGAGGGAGCTACATATTAGATATCGCGCTTTTTTGGACTTTTCGTAAACTTCGAAAATTTCATTACAGAAATAAAATAGTTTTGTTCTTGACAAATCGCAATCTTTTCAACGATATATCCCGAAAAAGAAAAAAAAAAATTCCAAATTTTGAGCTTTCGGGGAACTCGAGGGTCTAATTTTAAAGTTGGAAGCCCAGATGTTGCATAATATTGCATTGACATCTATAACGAGCATTTATGCATAAGGACACTTTTTTAATTCATCGGGAAGTAGGTGAAAAATCGTTTGTAAGATTCCCCGCAGACCGACAGAGTAGACAGAATGACAGACAGACTGACAAAGCGAGTTATATAAAATGAAGGAAGTGGTTCTGTGGTGCTCTTCCCATGACATAATAAAGGTATTTGTTTCTGAATGCACGATACATTTATATAAAGACATAAAACATATTTATAACACACTATTGACAGGATTCTCCATACATAAAACTCTACCGAGAAACTTAATATAATATTATCCTAAAATTTTCATAGCACTATTAGCAGGATTCTATAAACCTGCCATGTTATCCTTGCCAGTCGTGATAAATCGTATCGTGAAAATCTTCCATTACATGATAACGGCTTCAAATTTTTTTAGTGGCCAGGCAGCAGTCTGTGGTCCATACTGAACCATATCGGTGGTCCCATGTTATTCTACCGCTGATTATAAATCATATAGTCTATTATTCAACCAGTATAACACATCCTTCAGTTTTCGTTAATGGCCTGGCAGTTTCCTGAGGGCCACTTTTTACATTTATGTTGATTGTAAATCATATTTTCAGATAGAAATTCCTATATATGTAATAATACCCTCGAGTTTATAAATTGATCGGTCGCCATTTTCGTCTTGTAGCTAGATAAATGTTACGCCTGATATTCACTTTTTAATTAATATAATACTTCAGTTTTCCTATAATAATTCCGTAAGCATTCCGTCGACCATACTGATTGCATCAGCTTCCATGTCGTCTCGCCGTTTAAATATAACTCATAACGGATATCCACTATTTAGACGATAACATTCTCTAGTGTCTTTTCAGCTGATTAAAAGAATTCCATGTGCCGCATACGTAATTGCATTGGCTGCTATAATATATCCGTTAAAAAAGCGTCATAAACTGAGCTTATCAAGACTCTTGCGGATTGTAATTTGTTAATACGTACGATCAAGAGTACCATGTTGTTGATAGTTCTTACTGGACAGTGGGAAAAAAAAAAAAAAAGATCTATTTTTTTATCTACATTACTGTTAAGCGTCCCTACGCTTCGGTTATTTGAGACTCGATGCAGAACTGACGGATTGCTGCCACGACAGTTCAGTCCGGATGACCAAGACGAAGAGTGATTCCGAAGGACCACGTCAAACGATTGACGACTTGGAAATAAAAAGAATACACTTCGTAAAGATGTAGAATAGAGCAATATGGATCCGAAAGAATTAATTTGTGCAACTGTTCCGCGACGATAACTGGAAATGACAACATGAATTTGCAGCGAACGATGCTGCCCGACAGGGACCGGAAACCAAACGACTGACTAGAATAGTCAATTCGTAATGTCGAAGCAGTGACCAGGCTATTAAAAACAACGTTAGTAGCCACGAACGCTGGCGCGCAACTTGGTGTCGCGTATCTCTGAAAAGAGCTGTTGATCTGCAGCACTGTTGTGCTGTCTGAACAGGAAGCGCTGAAGAGTCACTGACCGGTGTCGTTCTGGAGACGCGACTGATGCGTACCAAGCTCAGAATGTGATTGGACGATCCGGCGCTGCTTGAACTGGAATGCTGGATAACCGCCGACCGGTATCGCTTCGGGGACGCGATTGAAGCGTGCCAAATTGAAAAGGCGAATGTCTCGACGGATGAAAATCCAGGTGTGTATATGTAACAGCCGCTAGGACGCTCTGCCGTGTGATTGGTTGTTAGCTGCGGCCGATGCAGCCAATAGAAAACCGGTTTAATTCTTGACGTTTCGCGTCGTGTTCGGAATAAAAAATTAATGAAAAATTCACACCAAATAAAAATATTTAAACTCGATATCGATATGGTCGACGGGCGGATTAGTCAACATAAGATAGCGTTCAAGTCGCGTTAAAACTCTCTGCTGAAATGTTTTAGATAGCAAAACGTGATGTGCAAGCGTATCGATGTCACGTTAGAGAATAAGATATTTGGGTGACTTCCCATTTCGCTTAATTCCCATTTCGCTTAATTCCCATTTCGCCTAAATTTAAGATTTCGGTTACTCAGGTAATAAAAAAAAAAAGTCAGACAAAAATACGAATGATTTTGTGTTGGCAACAGCGCGTCATCATTGTCGAATTTTAAACAGACTAAACGCATCATTTTTTTTGCTATTTGATTCCGCTGTTAATCTTTTCTTTTCGAAAAGCAACAAAAACGTTCATATGAAAATCAGAAGTGGAAAAATATCGCTCAAAATGTTTAATGTAAATATACGCGAAACGACGACTCCGATTAATATTTGCGAGTTATTCCATTCGAAGTCCAGTGCTGTACAAATCCCACCCGCCTTATCAGTCAGTATATAAAAGCCTTATTGCTGTCTAGTGTAACATGAACATGTTCCAGAAAAAAAGAAAGGAAAATAATCTAAATAAAGAGTTGTAAACGAACCGACGATTTTATTACAAATTGGAAACAATGCACATTTATGCTAGTTTTATTCAAGTTCCTCGTTAAAAAACAAACAGAATAATTCTTATCTTTTTCTTAATTTTTTCGTTTTGGACAGAAATTTGTTTCTAATATTTTCTTTTTAAATCTTAAAAAGAGGCGGTAAGTGTATTTATTTGTTTATTTGTTTTTTCTTTATTGCGTCGACTTGTCAGCAGTGGACGATTACCCATCAAAAAGAAGCTGGATTTAAAAAGTTAATAAACGAAAGATAAAGTTAATACAGCTTTAATAAGCAAACACGACTTATTAATCTAATAGTATACTTTAAATTTTTTATAAGTCAATGAACTTGTTTTTAATTTTTTTTTCCGACTTACAAATAGAAAGAGGTTATGTGTTCGTCGCGTATGTTTTTTTTTTTTTTTTTCTGTTTGTTCACGCATAACTCATATTCATATGGATCGACCATTTTACTGATTCAGACGCCATTTTTCGGCAAATCCAATGAAAGACAAAGAAAAAAAAACTTCTATTTTACTATTTAAAATGTCTTAATTTAATAAATTGCCAAAAGGAAAAAGAAAGATAATATAACAAAGACGCTATTCAATTAACCAAATATTTTATCATATACTTTTGACATGCAAAACAAAAATTTATAGCAATTAAGAGAAAATGATTTTTTAATGGATGACAATTTTTTTGATTCTCTGTTGCCGAAATCTAATTGAATACCATTTCATTTAAAACGTAATTTGCAATAAATATTTCAATTTACAAATATCAGATATAAGTGTATTATTTACCTGCTCGATTTGTTTTTATAAATGATACATGCATTACTACATATATTAGACTGACCCGAAATTTTTGTTTTATTCACAAGCGACATCTTATAATATTCAAGATAGAAGAATAGTTTCCTTCAGAATAAGACCCAAGCCAAAACAAATTACGACTTCGTAGCGTAAAGCAGTTAGTATGCGGTGATTTTCCGCATATTGAGGCGGATTCGGCATTTCTTACGACCTTTAATGACGCTATCCGAGCAATAATCATTCAATTTCTCGGTCAGTTTTGTCAGTGGGTAAACGCGGCATTGTTTGTTAAAGACGTTTACTCGGTTAAAAAATCGACGGATCCCCCGCTGCGCTAGGGTAATTTTTTTTTCTGCCTGCCATGCGTGACCGTGTTGCCAAGTTGATTTTTTCAAATTATTATTATTATTATTATTTTTTTACGGGTCATTATTTTTAAGCGAAATAGGAATTAGGCGAAATGGTACCAGACCGATATTTGCTTGTATAATAAAATTGTACAGTTGCATTTTTTTCCCCTTTTTTGGACTGTTCACATGAACAATTACTACGTGAACTCTGTTGATTAATTTGATTAATTTTTCCATTGTAGCGCAGTTTCTGTTTTACCGCGATTTTTAAATAGTCTGAATCGATAACATTTATTGCACCTTTTTAAAGAAATGGTAACCATGTGAGCAAGACTTTTGCATTTCACTCTTCTGTTGCCATCACCTGCGGAGAATGTAAACTAAGAAAGTTGAGAAGCGAAATATAAATTCCCCAACTTCGATTTCAGCTTATTCATTTAATTGATTTATTACGTGTTTTTAATAAAACGTATTCTTTTTGAATTTTTATTTTTATACATATTACAATTGAAACGGGTCTGCTGGTTTTGGTGCGGTTGCTTTTCTGTCCTCAGTATTATTTTTTATTTCCTGATTAATTTTTTCTCGATTGCTTTCGTTTTCTGTTTCAATTATTAACGTGTTTTTATTTAATTTTTTGTAAAGTGAAGCGGTTTTGTTGAACTTGATCAGACATACGATTTTAGATTTTGATTGTTCGTCAAAGCCTCTTCTCCATCTTGTCACCTTTTAATGTATTTATTTTTCATCAGTTAATTTCTCTCTATAAGTAATTTTAGAGTTTATGCTGTATTTAACCTTAATATGTATTTCAACTTTTATTCTGTTTTCAACTTCGGCAGATTTCAGATCGAATAGTTTTATTACTATTTCACATGTTTATTATTAATTCATTATCTATCTATTTATTATCATTCTCATTTGTTTATTATTAATTCATTATTTATTTATTTATTATTATTATATATTATTACGTTTCATTTATCACTTACTATTTAATTTTATTATTATGGGTGTTCAATATAAAGACTGCCACAATCTGCATAACGTCGTTTATTTCTAAGATTACGAAATAAATGGCTCACGGTAATTTTGTTTCTCGCCAATATTGAACATTACCATAGCCAAAAATGAATTTGAGTATTTATCGCGAGTAGTTAAAATTAAATTTAGAAAAAATGGTCTCTAACTCGGTACTAGTTTTAAATGTCTCCTGCGGTTCTTGAAAATAAGCTATTTTCACGACTTCTCGAATCGATTGCGTGTAAGTAATTTTTACTTAGGGACTGTCTCTTTTTTTTTTTTTTTTTTTTTTTAAAGTAAAGTAAATCTTTGATAGGACGCTGGCGATTGTAAAGTTAAGCTTTTCATAATGTACTAAACCTAATTGATCTGGTGAGACCATTTCCTTTCTTATGGAATCCGCCTTGACTTTCTCAAATTTCTGTGGTATCCGATTATTAGAGGCTGAGTAAACCTGCGAGCGACTTGGTCACGGCTGGCCAAGCACCTTAACTACTAAGCTATCGCGGTCGTACTCTTTTTTATGTAAAAACTAATTAACCGTTTGAACTAAACATTTTTACAAAAGCGCACATTGTTGTCGTTACCTATCGCAGTGTTTATCGTAAAAAAAATTCTTTTTACTGCATGAAGGATGGATATTGGCTTTAAATTTCGATACGCTATACTGGTGTTCTTTTCATAATACTATTTTTGCATGCCGTAGCGATTTGTTCGCACGCCGAGCAAAGAAAATAAATAAAACAAAAAAGATTTCTAAAAATGTATACTAATTATTTCACCTTGCCCATTGATTATTCGGTAACATATTAATATCTGTATAGGCTTTTTCCGGTATCTGGTTATATTCTCCGGTTATATTCTCCAGCATACTATACTAAACGTGAACTATTTTGACGTGAAACGTCTTGAAAATAGTTTGTGAAACGAAATTGTGAAACGAAATCGCGCAACGCAACGACGATTATTTTTCATCGCATACATTTATATGTATATATATATATCTGTATTTTTTTTTTTTTTTTCAGTCGTATCGCTCGATTCCGAGCGTCGTGACTACCTATTTGTACATTCTAGTTGTACAGAATAGGCAACGCTCATGGCAATTATTATATGCAACGCAGGTGTACATACGCAAGAAGACTGCATTCGGAATTGATAGTAATCGTTTGATTTATCGCCCTACAAGTGTGGTCCTATTTATGTCTGTTGTGTACTGACCTAGCGCGCATATGATGTTGTACGTGATGGTTTGCCATTGCCTTCCACGTGATTATTAGCGAGTATTTTAGTTTTAATTCTTGTAATAAATTCTGTCGTTGCCCGGGATCAAATCCGTGACCTCCGTAACGGAAGTCAAGCGCTCTAGCAACTAGGCTATCGCGACGACATGTGTGTATATATTTATACACATATATAAATATATATATATATTTATATATATTTATATGTATCTATATGTATTTATATATATCTATATATATTAGTTACAAAGGTAATTCTTAGGCTACCCCCATTAGAAAAAATGTCCCCATTTTATGCAATGTTTTTTATATTTTATAGGATTTATATACATATTTATATATATATATATATATATATATAGACATATAAAACTCGGTCATTTTGACCTCGCAAGGAGTCATGCCCCTTGAGCCCTCTTGCTTACATTTCTATCTGTTTTTCTTCTATACTTTGTATAAAATGATCAAAATTTACAACGTAATTCTAAATCGGTCCATATGAATATAATAACATAATCACAAAAATCGTATTAAATATAACAAACGTTACATAAAATTGGGACATTTTTTCTAGTGAGGGGAGCCTAAGAATTACGTTGTAATTAATATATATATATATATATATATATATATGTAAATACTTAAACCGATATAGGCGTTTCACGTTAAATCAACGGCCCTGTGCCCCAGCATAGCTACACCCAAATTTTTTAACCCTTTTTTCCCCCTCAATTTATATTTGTAGTTTTGGTTTGCAGATTATATTTTATTTTGCATATTTCGGTTTCTCGGTTTTTCGTTGTCGTCGTCTGCCCTTCACTGTAAATATTGCCATCGAGAGATTTGCTAAAATCAGTCTAAATTTTTATTTTTATTTTCCGGAACTGCTATGGGATACGTGTTTTTAGTCGTCCAGATATGATCTCGTCTCATTTTTTAGTATGATCGTAGTAAGTCTACATAACTTGAACAGATCCTTTTCATTTTTATCAAGACCGAGTTAATCGCTGCAAATAGATTCGAAGGCGATTGGAAAATCATTCGAAAGTTACTCGAAAGCCAAAAGGAAGAAAAAACGAATTCCCGGACTAAAAGTAAGTTATGATATTAAATTCAAACGACCGAAATGAATAACGGCGGGAAGCGAAGCAGGTCTGCGGTTGGTTGGCATCGTAGTGAAACTGAGCGCGATATTCTTTACGAGAGTTCCGTTTGTGTGAAGAGCACTTTGCAATTACACCGGGGAATTGGTTAAAGCATTTTCACTAATATAAGTATTTCCGAGGACGTAAGTGGTTTGGGACGTTCGCGGAACTCCCCAGAGAGTGTCACTGTCGCCGATGATCAATTAATTTTTTAATTTCCGTGCGGATCTCATCTTTTAAAAAAACAACTGCGCCGCATACATCGTAGCAGAGAAAAATCCAAAGATCGTTGGCCGAATTCAAGGGGCATAACGACGAACGCTCAGAGGTCTAGTGCAACGTGCAGTGACACATTCTTCCGTTACGCGTATAATATCAAAAGCGCCTCTTAAGGGACGGAAGATGACTATTTTTCAAAAGTCGTCGTTCTGCTGCTGGCTAGCGCTGGTGAAAATGCTTCGTAAATTGGAGTTGACATTCGCTTCTCGCGCGTAATCCAGCTGTCAGTCCAGTCCGGAGTTGGTTTTTCGCGGAAAACATTGTTTTGCGTAACTGTTAAATTTTTAATATAACAGCTGCAGGCTGCCCAAACAATTACCGTTGCTGCATTCGTTATCCACACCATGTTCCTTCTCATTTCCCGATTTCATTCTGCTACCATTTTGCAAAAGTGAAAATTCGATTAATGGTTCATTGCTCGAACTCTGCGTTCCCTTCAATATTCTTATAACCTATTCCGGTAAAATTTCTTCGCTATCATTTCCAAAATTAATTTTACGTACGTTTCTTTCTTTTCTTCTTTTTCTAAAATGTTTTTTTTCCTTTTTTTTTAGGGGGGGGGGTGAAATAATTAGCTCCTTTAGCAAAAAAAAAAAGTTTAAAACTTTCACGCTGGTTAGTACTGGACAATTTTCGGTCCTCAGCATGTTTAATAATACATCTCTGCGGCTAACGTTATCAGTTCGAAATAAGCTAAAATATAAAATTTTTCTACTTCGCTTTTTCCGTAAATCTATAATATCATAATATTCTAATATGAAAAAACCACTAAAATATTGTACGATAAATACTGGGCTGTTTTTTTTTTTTGGAAACATATTTGGAACTACCGTATGTCAATGTGTCAGACTTTTTACATTTTCCTTGACGGCAGATAAAATGTATTTCCGCAAAAATGCTTCTAGCGCTACTACATAAATTTGAACGCTTTTTTTTACTAGATTACAATATTATTATTATATTTACTCTTTCCATCGTACTCTTTTCTTTTTTCTTCTTTCTACTTTATTTTAATTTTTTCGAAAATATTTTTCAATTGATCTTTGAAATAAAAAAAAAATAAATTGAAATGAAAAACGAATCAACTGAAAAAAAAACAAAAAAAACGCTTCTCGTCGCTTAAATTGAAACACAGCACAGAGAGTCTTATAAGAAATTTAATTTTCAATAATAAGTAATCGTCATAAACAGCGGTTCACGATAAACGCCTGGCAAATTTCTCGAAGAAATACTGGAGCGTAATAATAAAACTCAAATCGAATCGTATTTATTAAATGATCGTAGGCAGTGGTGTTAAATTCGAGGAGAACTGGGTTCGAATCCGGTGCTGAACATTGGAACTTTAAAAAATTTCACTTGTGCTGCGTTAATATCCGTAGTTTATGCGCTCCAAAATAAAAAATAAAATAAAAAAAACATATATATATATATATATATATATATATATATATATATAAAAAATAAAAAAATAAAATGATCGTATTTATTATAAACTTATTTAGGATTCGTCCTTTTAAAATTATCGCTTTCATTCCTTTGGAAGAGACATTGAAAGATCATTATGTCCGAATGCGATTGAATTATTTTTGGGGAATAAAACTCAACTGCTTTCTGTTACACCGTGATAATGCCGGCTTCTTATATTTCTGGCCATTTAACGATCCCTGTCGCGTCTTCCACGTAGATAATAATTTGGGTACTGCTCTGATGAACAAACTGATTATGCCTGTTAGTTCTTGTGGGAGTCTTTTTTTTTTTTCTCGGCTATCCAGTATTATTTTTTTTAGATGAGTATCGTTCGATTATTGCTCCTACTTGTACTAACATAACGAAATTTTACAGTTTTCTCTCCTCTTCGGTGTATTTTGTTCTTAAATATTTTCAAATTTATACTTTTGTCCACCAGTTTACGAACACACCATTTCGAATACATCTTGTCCTTAATTATACTCGGTTACCTTCCTCGCGTTTTCGTTTTCATTTAACTCCATCTCTTAACTGTCATCTTCATCCGAATCACGAAGCTGTCTATGATCCCAAACATATCTTCCTCGAATGTCGATCCCTTTCGTCGGAACATGCTATTCGTTATTATAATTTTTTATTCCTCGAGTTTCCTGGTCCTTCTTGCGCCTTATACATCCTGTCACTTCTCTCTCAATCCATTACCCCAGTGCTGTTGGCTATTTCTCACCGAATCGGTAGTTAAATGATCCCCTCCTTTTTCAATGCTGCTGCGTAAAGGTCCTTTGCTAACGTGCCCAAAAAAAAACCAAAAAAAAAACCAGCTACACCGATTTCTTTTCAAGATAGAAAACTACGAGACACAGTGTTCTCAATCCTGAACGCTGATTTGTTGTTGTTTTTGCCTTCTGCGTGGAGAAAATTTACGGATAAAAAGTATTTTCCATTGGTAACGGACAGCCAATAAAATACGTACTCCTTGCTGATGTTTTTCCTGAAGGGACACCATTCGTTGGGCCGGACTTTTCACGTTGTAATGTCTACATACGAAAAGATACCCCTCCGCGGTGTGACTCTTCAGATTTTCACGTCTATTCTTCCTACGGAAAATATCCTTTAAAACACATATTCCGTCCTACACCGTGTTTATATTTTATTCGTGTACAACAGCTTCCGCGATTGTCTATAGGATGCGTGGCTTTGAAAAAAATACATAAAGCAAACGAAAAAAAAAAATCGCTAAATTTTTATTTTACTCGTCACCTTTTATCTTATTTTAAATAATCCCCGTTTCTAATAGACTTTTGAATAACAGTATAGATACTTACGTTTTTTCAGAATAATCTGTTGAAGTTCTTGTAAGTGAAAAAACTAAAACAAGATCAATTTTGTGCCGAGAATTCCTCCGTATCTCTAGTTGCGGATAACCGTAATTTACAGTTATGTAATGTACTAAATTCGACGTAAATACGTTAAATTTTAATTCTGTAATAACGCATATATATTTTTTATGCGACATTTCTCTGTGTAAATGTGAATAATTTTATAAATTCTTAAAATACTTCTGTTCCATTACGTCTCTCTTTTTCGAAGTGTTTTAAGACTTAGGAAGCTTCAGTAGCGTTTCGAAATATATGGCCGCACAGTTGTAATAATAAAACAAAAATGGAAAAACTTTAAAATGCGCATGCAATCATATACGATCAAAACCGTAGGTAATAAAAGAAACTTCGAAACACCTAATAAGGGTGCTAAATATTGATCAAAAAAGAATGAACAGATAACGAATGCGTATTAGAAGTAAATTTAATTAATTTTGTGTTACTTTTAAGTGAGGAAGTCGGTTATAAAAGTTTAAAATGTTCTTTACTCGGAGGCCAAGAATATTAACGAGGGCATGATTGTACCCTTAAGCTCATGTATTTTTACTTCCTTGTACGAAGTAAAGGAAGTATTGTAATCGCGAAAAATGTTTTATTTTATATTTCAACGGTTGACCATCTCCCCGATTACTTCTCCTTATACGGAAGATAAAAATATGTACTGTATTTGTGGAGTATTTTGAATCTCACGTTTCAACAAAAATATCCAATCATCATCCCTGGATCCATTTTAAGTCGTTTTATGTATGTGTTTATCACGCAGAACTCAAAAACGGCTGGTCGCAGAAGGTTGAAATTTTCTGGGTAGAACTTTCTTGATATTTAGTTGTGCACCTCTTTTTTTTTTTTTCGTTAGAATCGGTAGAGCGAAAGGGGTACTTTCCCTATAAGGGGCTGCAGCTGTACCAGTATATCACGCATATCCTGCCTCACTCGTACTGCTCGATTCCGAGCGTCGTGACTACCTATTTATACATTCTAACTGTATAGAATAAGTAACGCTCGTGACAATTGTTTATGTACAGTACGAATGTGTCTACACGGCAAGACTACATTCGGAACTGATTGTGGATACTTTATATGTTTTTACTCTTTAAAATACTTGTTTATGTTTAATGTTTGTGATTTCAGGGCTTGGGGGCGAAGTATTGTGTGCTTGGTCACAACAGATATTTAACCCTGCTAATCTAAATCATTACAAAGAGAAGATGAAAGTCCTATTCTAGTAGGTCGTTAAATAAGGCCGAATATGTACTAAATAAGAAACATTATTAAGTGGGGAATAAAACACATTTTTTTTTGTTTTTTTTTTTTGTTTTTAGTGATGATGAGATGATGCAGTCGATTGATTATTATTACTAACGGCTTGTATAGATGTTTTCTACTGCTAACGGGTTTCATAAATGTACGCCGCAGAGTCCGTTTAAATCGTCACTTCGAAGGAATATTGCCGCGCAAATTAGTAACAATGTTCTCTGCTTTACTTGCAACAGCGAAATAACCTTTACCCTGTTTGGATACATCGACTTTGTGTTCGTGATCGCTTCAGTTACATTTCAAGCCTCTTATTTCGTTTTCCGCTCGGGTAAAAAAATAATAATAATAAATATAACGGCTTGCAAATCCCATTCTTGCGAACTCGTGTTTTAAATATTTTTGAGTGTCGCAATATAATATCGGTCAACGGTTGAAATTTCGGAAACGAAAAATGTCTCTCGCAAAAAGAGTGTATCTTGTATACAATTTGCGCTAAATTGTTTCAAAAAAAAAAAAAAAAAATGGGCAGGTAAAAATGTAACACCAAAAAGTTTGGCGTTATAAATATTGATCTATTCGAAAGCTGTTAATTATCCAGTTCATTTTTTTTTTTCTTTTTTCGGAGTTTGCGAAGCCCCTAGAGCCCAATTTTGAAGTTAGGAATCCCCTCGGGTGTATCACAAACTAGAGAAATGTCGGTGAATGCAAATTCGAAAATTTTATCTGTACCGTTCGCGTCGCAGAGAGGGCGTAGATGAGTCATTCTTTCCGCTCTTTCGAATTCTCAGCTAAACGTTTAAAAGTTTCATTATCGGACTTTCAAAAAAAAAGAAATCAAATTTCCTGGTTTTCAACTCCCGAAGGGAGAAGGACCAAATATGAAATTTTCGTTTAATGCGTTCTTCTTTTATATTCGTGTTTAAGACGTGTTTTTAAGGTTTTCCGATTCTTTTCACTTACAGTACGATTCATTTTTTTTTTTTTTTTTTTTGGGTTAATTAATTTTTTTATTGGCAACTTTTTTTAGGTGATTTTTTATTTTGTTTTAAATTCCGTTTTCACATAAGGTTTTTTCTTTTTTTTTCTTTCCGGGTTTCCGCCTCAGTGATGTAGTCGCAATTGCTCCGAAATTGTACTAAAGAGCACACACTTTAACTAATGATATACCCGTAGTTCATAATTGAAGGCGTTTCTGATGCAAAAAATTTCAATTCGTTATTTTGTCGTATTTAATCCGTCTTCTTGTTCGGATTATTCTGCACATTGCGTGTGGGTGGGGAATGTTGAAAAGCATGAATTAAATTTTGTCGGTTCGCGCGGAAAAAGTTAGTTGTTCTTAAATTTATTTACCTTTTTTTTGTTATTCCAATAAGCCGTGATTCTGTGAACGATCACGAGGTCTCGCGCGTTATACTTAATTTCATCGAACATTTTCGAGCCAACAATAATGATCACGCTGAAAATACCGCGCAATATTAATTCTTTATTTCTCGGACACGGGTCATAGTCGGCGCTGTCAACGAATTTTCCAGTGTTAGCCAACCCGCCATTGGCGGAAAGAGAGATTCTCGTTTATTCGAGAACGGCCGGTAAACGCGCTTTAATAATGTACCGCGTAACGGAAAACGAAGGCCAGCGACAGCTGTTACCCGGAGAGAGACATTTACTGGAGTGCAACTCGTTAATGCGGTAAGCGGACCAAAGACAGATAAATAAATGACAGAAAGATGCGGTCATTAGGATACCGAGCCCTTTTATGAACGAATCCGAGGAAATCCTACGACGACCCGTTCATGATTAAGGCCGATTTTAAAATTAGTCCGGTAATTTCAGTCGTTTAACACAACCTTTTTCTCCGTGAGTTGCTGTTTCCTCCGCGCTCTGTCGAAAAGTTCGAACATTCCGCTATACGGTTTAAATACACTACGAGTACAAATAAAGGCGGTCGTCTTCCGGCAACATGTATCCAAAACCAGCGATATACCGATAAACGGAACCACTTAGTTTCATCGTTAATTTTACCACGTATTTCTCATTTCGCTATATTCTCAATTAGCTTTTTTCTCATAACAGGCGGCATTACGATTACTTATTTTTCCAAACGAATTTCCCCACAAGTTTACATCGTATCATCGAAAAAGTTTCTTCGATTATTAAGGGATCATAAAAGTAATTAACGCGTTAATTTGTAAAGCGGTAAGATTAAAACGGTAATTAAAAATTGTTTGACCGATTTAACTGCCAGATCGGCGATTATTTCGTCGCCTGAGTCTCGTTTCACATTTAAGTCACTCTCATACGCACCTAATCGGGAATTACTAGAGAAGTGAAATTAAAGGATAAGGGGGAGAAGCAAAGTAATCCAAAGTATTCTTTTCGGATCCGTTTTATGAAAATCGACTTTTTTTTTTTTTTTTTTTTTTTTTATTATTTATCTCATAGATTTGTCAACATGTAGACACATTGGCTCAAGAACGGTGGAAACACAGGAGAGACCCAGCTCCTTAATTACATAATCGCCGACATTCTGCTAACGGTACGGGATTTTATATATAGTATTTACTTAATAGCGATCGTTTAGGAATGTTCAAGAACTCGATAAAAACTAATGTATCGATTATGTTTAGAAACATAACCGTTATTACCGGTTTTTTCTTTTGTCTCAATTTCCAATTCTATCCAATTAACCTTAATATTTCATTTTATTCCATTCTTTTCCGTCAATAAACGCGCAGATGAGTGTAAACTTTGAAAGTAAAAAATTCACAGGTGCTTCTTAATAACTCGAAAGGTTTTTGCTAGAAAAAACGAAAGATAAAAAAATGGAGCACATAAAACGCTTGCGATTTTTGCTTCAGTCTTGGAGTATCTTAAAAGGTCGCCCCATTAAAAGTCGTGTACTTAAAAGAATTCAGCTGTACTTACGAAATTAATAAATTCGTATTTTTTCCTAATCTCATTTTCGAATTAAAGCTCTTTACAAATGATAATGTTACGAGTTTGGAAAACCTGAAGTTCCACTAAATTACCTAACGTTGTTCAGCAGATCGCTTTCAAAGCATGTCTCCGATTTTTGAAAAATAGTCCAACTTTTATTACACGGTTCATTTCCGAAGCAATTTATTTATCTGAATTCGAGTATCAAATATCCGGAAAAAGACTGCATTCTCTGACTGAGAAACGAGATGATAGAAATAAAGGTAGAGGACCACCTCTCGGATTAAACGTGGCTCAGTTCGATTCTACCCTATTTTGTTTGGCGCCTTATAATCTTCCATGCTAAATCATGGTTCTTATTCATTACCGAATCGTTTACCGCAATTTGTATTCGCCCAAGTTAGAAAATTGTAGCTTGCTTTCATTTCGACTCTCTCTGCAAGTTCTACTCTTTACCTTCAACAGTTCCTTTTTTTTTGGCGATCATTCTATTTACTTTCCGGGCTTCACATATTATTTCTTCGTGCTCTTTCGTTGGTATTTATTTTTTTTTGTATTTTTTAAATTTCTAACAAGTATTGTTAAGAACAAAAAAAAGCGGTCCTTTTTTCTTTAAATTTAATAAAAAAGAAGTGTCAAGCGGGTCAAGCGGGTCAAGCGGAAAAAGTATGAAATTTGTAGTCGCTTTAAATTTATCATCGGCAAAAATTGAAAAATTTCTTATTACGAATTTAAAAATGTTCAAATTTGATTTCGCTTTTCTTTTCTCGCATTTATACGGCCTTCTGTATAGGTTCTTTTACGAAAGTGGCGAACTTGTAGCCATCTTTCGGAATGCGGCGCCATCGGAATCTGTTCCCAATTGATCTTATCGATACGGTTAACGCATTGTAAATATTTTATAATTTAGCGATGGAGCGCAGATAATATTCTTCATCAACTTTTCCCTGAATCAACGGCCACACTCGAATTGCGCACAGTTATTTACCTGAGTCGAAGGTTAAAAAAAGGTCTCTAATCTCCACACACGAATTGCGCACCGGAAGTTTGCAGGTATGAAATATAAAAAAACAAACGAAAACGACGCTCGGACCATAATCGCTGTTCGCTGGACTAAGGGTTTCCAAAACTGATGGCGCTTGATCGTACTATATTTTTAATGTTCGATAACTTTCAACATTTTTACGTATCCTATTTTTGACAATTAATTTTTAATCTACTAATGAAAAATACTCTACACCTGTCTATGTATTAAAAATCATTCCTCTATAATGACGGTTTATTAAAAAATATTTGAGAATACGCCAGATTAATTTTAAATATACGTAATTGTTTAAACTTCTAATTCCATTTTTTTTTTTTTAAACAAGTAGTTCCGATAAATAACTGTGATATATTTATGTTTTAATCATTAAAAATTGATTCCGGCTTTTGCAATTTACCAGTTAGCTCAACTTTCAGTAATTTAGCTTACTCCTAATTGTCTACATTTGTGTTCTTTTATCTTTCTAGTTTCAAAAGAATTATACATTTCTGATTACACGTGTATACTACCTCTTGACATAGCGGCAGCTAAAATTTTTCCTCATTTGGAAGTTATTATTTTTAATAAAATATTTCACTTTCATATATACGTTAATGTTAATTTCGTGTTACCATTAATGTGTTGAGCAATAATTATCAGTGTTAACAGTTTTATCATAGGGATAAATATTTCTAGAACAGTTTGAATTCTACAAAGCGCCTGTAAAATAACAATTTTGAAACATCATTTTATATTTCTATGATTAAAAATAGAGCAATAATTTAAACAGTGTCGAATTACTGTTATGTACTTATTATAATAAGCCGGATGATAATTTTTGATGTTTTTTGATGAGGAAAAATTATGACGCTTACACGTTAAAATGTAAAGCTATATACAGAAATAGTATTAAATGCTCTTTCAGAAAATGCTAACGTTTGAACAACTCTTCTGACCTCTGAGCGCTAAAAGTCGCTCAACGAGTTAAGAATATGTAATAGGACAAATTTAAAATTATCTAAAAATTACTTCAAAATGCATGAATCACCAACCGATATTATTTCTGAAATTTAAAATATACAATAAACAACAAAAACTTTGCATAGCAATAAACATTTCCAATAAGCACTTAATTTAAACCCCATTTGCATCTAAAAACGGCAAACGAATGTAGTTTTCGGAAATACATTTAAACGGATACTTTGGAAAGAAAAATATAACGATATTTTAGCTTTAAATTTAAATTACCGGAAGGTGCTGGAAACTTAAAAGTTCCAAAAAAAAAAATTTTTCCCGGGCATGTTCTGTATTAATGGAAAACATTACACAGAAGTAATGAAATCATATTTCAGTGTTGCTTCTAAGAATTACTTTTTTATTCTCATAACCTAAATTTACATTAATACCAACCAAATGTGCGCAAAAATATCTATTACCTAGAGTAGAAACTATTTAATTTACAATAAACTACAAATTATAAAAACTTGACGAAGGAAAATTATCTTGTTAAATCCAACTAACATTTAAAGAAAAAAGGTAGTAGTACTAACACTATTTATTTACGTAATTATTATCATTGTAAGTTTTCTTATTAAATTGTTTTAAATAGGATTTTATTTTAATGGTAAATTTTTGCGTTGTCATTTAAAATTTAAGTAGAATACTATGTATTGGTACACTAAATGAAAAAATTACGATTTTTAACAAATTTGGTTTTAATTCAAATGACAATTTATAACTGAGATTGAACACTGTGATTAATGGATAAAATAAAATCTGAACTGAAACTTTCCCGAAACTCGGTTCCCTCAAACTCGTAAGTAACTCTATATTATAATAACATATTTAATTTGTCAAACTCGAAAATTTTACATGGTCACATTTATATTTTATGTACATTAATCAGTTGATATGAAAGTATTTTGTATTAATGTGAAATAGAAGCTTCATGAAACATAATATGCCGTGCGCTGAAAATTCTACTGATTCAGTTAGAAATATTATCGTAATTTACGTTATTTTATATAATATTCGTGCAAAAATTATTCTATTTTATGCAACATTTCTTTAAATATGAGTACGTTCCCTAGAGGTTGTTAAAAATATTTCGAATAACAATCGTACTGCTAACGGGATAGTAGCCTATTTTTCGCAAACGTTAAAGGCTTTTTTAATCGACTGAAATGTAGTTCGGTTATTATTCCAAATAGTAAACGTTTCATTACGATAACACACATTTTGGAAGTCACCGAAAGAGCGACTTTTACTCATTTTATTCCTTCATCGATTTTATAAAATCAGAGTATTTTTTTTTTAAAGGCGGTGCGCAATTCGAGTTGTCAGCGGGTGGGCTATTTCGGGTCTGGTGCGGAATTCGTGTGTGACTTATCACTGTGTTAGTGCTTTGTGCGGAATTCGAGTGTCCCCGAATCAACAACAGTTCCTACCTGGCCGAACTGTAAGACAATTAACCAACGCTGTTTAAACACAGCTCTAGATCGAGTTATGCGACTCGGTAAAAATAATGTGCACCTGAAACTGAATGGAGAATTTCAAAAAGTTTTTTTGAACGTAACATTGGAAGAAAAAAAAAGAGTGTTTGTTTTGTCTGCAAGTTTCTTACGAAATACTATTGAAAGGTACCCCCATAATTTCCTTTGTTGTTATTGTTTCCGGTTCCATACCGTAGGCCGATACGATATATTACGGTAAACGGCGTTCTAACTAAAATGTCGTCGGTTACTTAAATAAACACGCAAGTGTAAACGGGTCGCACTGTTAATGGGCGCTTTGGTAAGCGACGGGAAACAATGATCAGATCGTGTATTAGATTCATTTTTGCTCATTAATTACCTCCACCGGTCTTCTTTCCACTTACATCATTAATCAATTTACTGAAATATTACTCTTGTTCGCAAAGCGATTCTCTGGTGCAGTGGACACTTGCATGCAAAAGACTTTACATGAAAAACCGGCAGTATACTCGCTAAATGGCTACAGTCTACATTCCATTGTCTTCATGCGGACTGGGAAGTAGCCGGCCGATAGGTGTAATGATGGCGGTCTGCTGGCTATTGCTCACCGCGTTAAAACACATTCTCTACGGCAATCGTCGGATCTGGTTTTGGACCACCGAGCATCTATTAATTAAGTTTCGTTAGTAACTTTGCGCGGGATCTATTGATTTGCATCGAACAACGTTGGGTGAATAATTAGCAGTCGGTGTGAGTCGCGTTTTGAACTATCGCAACCATTTTAAAGAGCCGGCCGCTATTTGTCACTTTCAACGAAGGACGACGACATCTCGTGTGGCAATTTATGGATAGAGAAATAAATAAACGCGATCATGAATCGGGAATAGATAGTATGCTCGAAATAAATCGATATTTGTAGGTTAAACTGTATTCCAAAACGTAACAAGTAAATAAAATTTATTTTTTTAATTAAACTTTTGCTCAGAAAGTTCACATTACACACAGGTACTTCTTAAAGTCCGTTATTATTCTAAAATATTGGAGAAGAGTTCGATTCGCATCCAGCTAATAACACAGCACGCGCTGAGAATGTACAAATTAACTGTTTCCATGATGTACCGTTAAAAGTTGACGACGAGCCCGAAAAATATTAAAAAAAAAAAAAAAAAAAGTAAAAGAAACAAACCGCAACTTTGAACGGCAGACTAGTTATTAAGTAAATTCGAATAGGGAAGCAACAGTTTTTATAACGAGAAAATTCATCGGTCGATATTTGAAAACAGTTTGATTGATTGTTCCGCGCGAACTAATACCTCTATTATGGTTCTATTTTTTTTTTTAATACTAGAAAAAAATTTGCCTCACGGAATAAATGTCTTACAAAATATTGAAATTTACATAATTATACTATATGCTGTACTTTATATTATTGAAGTTTGGTCTACACGTTATTTCGACTGCTTGTAGAATGAACGACATAAAATAATGTTAATATATTTGAAAAATTTATGCTTATGCGTTTCGAGGCAATAGCTTCATAATCACAGCATTTATTAACTGTCCATCAATAAATATCTTAATACATATATATATATATATTAATTACAACGTAATTAATCTAGTGTAAACATGGGCTAACTTATGTGCATAAAACTCAATTAAATCTAAATCATTATCTTTCATCTTACTCGAAACAACATTAATCGGCCCATGTATGTAAAAGCCACATCATAAAGACGCATATTAAAGTTGAACAAAATTTTTAGCGAAAACAAATTCGTAATCAATTGACTATATATAGGTTTAGTACATTTTTTCAAGTATTTTGTTTCGAATTTCACATTCTGAGTTTTAATTTTTGATTACTTTTTAATTTAAATAGTTGTCTGCTTTAAGCATTATAAACTTGCGTGACAAAACCTCGCCTAATATCCTGGAACATTACAATTAATTTTATACACGAAAGAGACTAAATGTTTTTGCTTTCCATCACCGTTATGACGCTGTTAACGGAATCATTTCGAAAATTGACTAAATTTCAATTTGGCATACATTTGAAAGTAGATATGTAATCTGCTCAACACATTTAACAATGTCAAAATTTACCTATATCCGTTAGCAGGGAAAAAACAAAAGTAGGTTACGCGTGTCTACGAAGATGCCAATTGAGAACGAAAGGTGCATATTAGAAAGTTCATAAGGGACTCAAGTAATTTAGCATTCAGTATTGAGCCGATAAGAAAGTGGCATGGATTGTGGAGAGTAGGAACAACATTGATAAAATTAACGATCAATTAAAAACCATCACGCGATCGCTGGCTGTATTCTAACTGAATGCACACTAATAGCCTTCAAAAGAAAGATGGAGAAAGCTTAGATATCACACACAATTAATTAACTCTCTAGATAAGAAACTAGTCTCGTATTTCTTGCCTTCATTTAGAATTTTTTTTAAAGAATCATAATAAAGCAAAAAATGTAAAACTTTGTGTTAAAAGGGAAAACAACGGTTTTATGCCTTCTGGCCAACAAAGAAACCGATGTAAAAGCTCGTTTCATTCTAAAAAAAAAAAAAAAAAAAAAAAAAATCTCTAAAAGAAACTAGTGGAAGCAGTTTTGCTCCCGATTTTCTATCACACTCTTGACCAAGTGTGAGATTAAAAAAAAAAAAATTAAAGTTTTTCTCCCTCTCTGATCCATACTTTCCTTCCCATACAAGGTTCGAAGTCTGATGCTGGCGTTGGGGCTGCGTTCATTATCACCGCGTTTACGTATTCCGAATCCTTTCGGTTGCCCTCCTTTTCCTCTATTTTTCTTGCCGAATCCATGGCTATCTTGCAGTCAGTCCTTTTCATATCCTCGACAAATAACATCTCTAGATTCCTCCTATCCTCGGACTACGCGAAAAGTGTTTTACTGGCTATCTCCTCTCCTTTTCCTATTCATGTCGCTGATCCCATTATTCTCCAAATTCGCTTCTTAATTTCTAATTTATTTGCATCCCGCTCCTCTGTCGTAATCGATCTACTATGGATTCCTGGTCATTATTCCTGGCAACGAGTTAGTTGACTCGTTGGCACGTTCGGCCGCGACCAATGGTCTATTCATTAGTAGATTTCCTGCTCAAACTCTCTCTACTGTCTTTCTTATCGTTCCCACCACGATTTCTGGACCGGATTCTATCCTTCATTCTTTACCAATCCTCGATCTTTTTACCTTTTTGTACCGCCCTTTCCTTCTCCTCTTCCTTGATTTAATCTTTTCCCCTACTTTAGCCGTTCGGTTATTTCCTCTGTAGTTCGCCAGCGGTTCAATCATAGTTTGCTTTCGGCTTCTCTTTTCCGTTTTTCTATTGTTCAATCTCCTTTGTGTCCTTATGACCCTCCGAAACTCAATTATACCTGCGATGTGAATCACGTCTTGTTCGATTGTCCCTTTATTTCCTCCGAACTTTCTACTCTGTATTCTAGTCTTCTGCACCTTTTCCTACTCCTTATAGTGCCCACTCCATTTTTGCACTCCCCTCTCTCAATATAGTTACTTTGTTGGCCTTCTTTATCTCCTTAATTTCTGATCTTTTCCTTATATAATGTACAATTCCTTGCGTCGAGTAAGTTCCACTGTTGACGTGCCCCGAAAAAAAAACAAAAAAAAACCCTCTCTTATCGTTCGTTTAACGACATTTCGCCGTCAATTCAACTTAACTCTTTTCTATTATTTCTATCGCTTTCACTCGTGCTCCTTAATTTGGATTCGTCTTCTATCCATGGCAGCGTGGCAGCATTTTGCTTGGGTACCAAATCAGAGGTCGCGGGGTCGAGATTTGCCTCGTCCCGGATCCACTCCCTAGTTTACCCAGCCTGAATTAGCTATCTTTGCAGTTTGTTCCCTAAGAAAATTTAAACTCCTAAAAAGCCTCTTACTCCTCAAATACAGTAGAGTGACCTTTTTCTCCTTTTAATCGTCTATAAATCGATTATCCAGAACTCAACTACTGTTTTTTGATTTATGGTAATTCTGCAAGTCGTTTTTTCCCCCAGAAATTCGGTCAAATAAAAAATTCAATTGTCTGCCTTTGTATTGTAACTCTCTAATCTTATTATATTCCTACTATTTCATCCGAAGTCAATATTCATCCTCTCTCTATATCAGCAGATCCCAGTCTAGCTCTCGTATCCTAATCAAATGTCTCGTCATTAAAATTATCTCTCCTCTTAGAAAATTCATTAAATATCGTTAGCACTTTGTTTCTCGTAAAATTTCTTCTGTCGTATCTCACGAACTTGTTCAACTTTCTCGGTTTTCATTTTTCCTGTTTTTCTTATGAGATTTTAATAACTTTAGCCTTCCTATTAAATTCTTTTTTTTTTATTTTCTACATTAACTGGCGCGTGTTCCTTTCGTAATGTTATCTAAAACGAAATCTATGAAAGTTTCTTCATTCCCTTTTCATTCAATAATATTTTACTGGAGACTCCGAAAATGGTGATAGCGTGAGTGAAACCCTTTAGACTCCTCTCTCTCTCTCTCTCTCTCTCTCTCTCTCTCTCTCTTTGGTCTAATGAATATCGCTTATTTTATGCATTATCTTTTTCATTTCTTCTATAAGTGGGATCTACAAATTCCTCGTAGCGTTTGATTCTAAAACTGTCCCACAATCTATTATATCGTCCCCCTTCAATTCTATTCTCTTCTCGTTGCATTTTTATTAATCTCTTGTGTTTCTCAGTCACTCTGTCGTTGAGAGCAAAGACACAGCAGACTCTCTTTCTCGTCCAACCACTATAAATTGTCATTTATGGAATGTAGTTTGATGTCCTTCTCTATTCTCTAATTCCTCTTCGTACTTATCTCCTAGTTCGATTCTTGGGAACTATTTCCTCCTCTTCGACATTTTTAGTGCGACTTAAATTAGAGCGCTCTCTTTCTATCCCTTTTCGCGTTTTCGTTTTTCTTCATCTTTATCTGCCTACGGTCTTTTACGTGTGACGTTGATTCATTTATTGGTCATCTTATCTCTTTATTCTCCTTTACTGTCAACTTTTAATTATCGGTTTTTCCGTTGAAACGTCGTATATTTTGTCTGTTCCAATCCGGTCGGTAATTCCTTTATTTCCTTTATTGTTTATATTTTGGCGTAGCTCTCTTCGTTGTTGAGCTAATATTATTTATTACCCCCTCGTAAGAAAAAAGCGAAGTTATCCCCGCTACATATTCTGAAGTTTGTACAATCTCAACCGCACGATGTTAATTATTATTAATTCCCCTAGTAAACTTTTGCCGCTTTCATCATTTCTTATAATGGGAATTATTTGTATTTTATAAAATTAAATCGGACTTTTTACGTAAGTACGAAAGATTTATTCTGTTACTTTTTTTCTCTTCTGTTCAATACTCTAAAATGATGGGATTTTATACGTGAAATTATTGGGAGGAAAAAAGATAAAAAGTTTAAAAAACTTACGGTGGTTTGAGGAAAGCTCACGTCAGCAGCGGTTCACCGTTGATCGTCTAAGCAATTCATTTTCTTTCGTCAACATTTTCTGCTCTTCATTTTACCGGCTGAAAAATTATAATTAATAATTATTTCAAAATTCTCCCATATTTCTAAGTTATGCCGAATTTTATTAACTAAACGGTTACTTATAGAATTCGCTTTCATATATATCGATACAGACTACTCGGTGCGTATATTTGCTTGTGTTGGTGGTGTTCCGGCCGAGTAGCATTGAGCTGCGAGAAATCGATGAAAAATCATTTGTTATCAGTGTTATCATTTTTGCTTCCGCTGATCGCATCGGTCAGGTAACTACCGGATATCGTTTACACCGTTTCCCGTTTACCGTGTCGCACGTCATTTGAGTATTATCGCGGCACACATTTAAGTTAAAACTTTGCATTTTTTCGTACTGTCATTTTTTTTTGGCGTTATAAATGTATTTCTTTGTTTTTGTGTATTCTGGGCTCGAAACCTTCGCATGTTTTTTTTTATCTTTTCTTCCTAGTCGCGTGTAATAGTCAAAAAATATAATCCGTGTGATTTATTTTATTCACTCGCGTAACGAGTCGTAAGTGCGCGTGAAGTCGATGGGTAGTCCGCGAGAGAGACCTGCGTTGCGTTAAGCGACGGGGTGGCACTCGTTATTTTAATTTATTTATTTTCATTCTTTTTTTTTCCCCCTTAAATTTTATGTGCTGTGTGTGTAACTACTATGGTCATTACAGCACACACAATGGAGGGGGGATAATTTAAATGTGGTGAGTTAGGCCACTCATTTTAATGAAGGCAATAATCTTGTTGATGGAGATTACCTCGTTTGAGAGGGTCTGCCCTATATCTATAGGTAGGCCAAGTTGCCTCCGCAACATATTTGGCAGGTAAGTACTATGTGGTAAACTGTCGGTACGGTTGTCTGGTTGCACAATGTAGCCGGAGGCGGCGTTTTATCAATTATATGTTTGTGCGAAATAGCGATGTGGCCAATTCGCAGCCGGCTGAGGATCTTAAAATCGTATCGGGATGTTCCCTCCGGTGGCCACCATGATTCAACTGTGGGCTTAATGGTTCTTAGGGATGTTGTTGCAGCTGCCCATTCAGTTTTCCACTGGTTTTCGCACACCTTTAGGAATATATGTGCGATTGATGAGGGTAGCTGCGCGTCCTGTGGCATTGGCGAGTGCAAGGCAGAACGTGCTGCTCTGTCAACACTCTCATTACCATCCAATGTGCCCAGGAACCCACGGCAGCGACACGTGACTATCCATTAGCTGCAATTCACTCAAGTAGTGATATATTTTTAGAATTAGCGGGTTGTTGAATTTTTGATTCCTAATCATGTTCAAAGACTGTAGGGAATCAATAACCAGAAGGAAATCACTGGCTCTGGTGTGAGTTGTAACGATGTGGTGGAAGCAGTGTGCAATTGCGTACAATTCTGCATCCAATGCGGAACAGGCATCATTGAGTCCGGTTTCGTATGAGATGTCGTGACCTTCGACTGCACAGGCTGCGGGCAGTGGACCTGCCTCGCCAACTGCCTTGGCTCCATCAGTATAGTAAATTAGGTGGTCCGGGTACTTATTAATTACCCCAACTGCCATCTCTACTGTATAGAGGGGACCTGTTGTGCTTGGATTCTGTTTTAGCGATAGATCAGTATTTATCTGGAAAGTGATCCAAGGGGGTATAAGGGTATTGAGGCTGGGTGTTGACCTCTGTACAGATGTGATACCACATCTTCGCAGTCATTCTTTTAATTCTCCGTAAGATCGAGAAGGCGGAATTCGTAACAATATTTCCAGAATATAAGTGAATAACACAACCTAAAGAGCGAATTAATATATTGAAAAAAAAAAAAGTAAACATTTAGCCGCAAAGTTTCTTCGAAAGATCCGATTCATAAAAGCGAATCAGACATTAACAGATATTTTTGTAATAATTCCGGTTAGAGTTGTATGCAAAATGAAGCATTATTATTTGCTTATTTCATTAAATTTTGAATAAACCTTGTTTCAGTAAGTGATGAATGTGTACACGTAACGATTTAAGTTAGGAAATGTTTGTTTACGTAAAACTTCCGGACTATAGAACAAGGATATTTTTTTTTTTTTTTTTTTTTTTTGGAACAATAAGTACTTCGCAGAGGAACATGCAACTAAAAAAACTTACCAAACAATAATACCAGTAACAAAAATATTAGCATAAAAAACTTTAGAAACTTTTAAACTACGATATTTGATCGCGTTTTTGAAAAATAATTATATTCGTATGCAATACTATATAAAAAAAAGCATTTCAAACAATTTCCCTAGATCGAACTTGTAGCTCACCGGGGTTATATGGTGATGCGCTATTGAGTTTTTCGGAACTTCAACTACAGCCACACGCATTATTTGATTACGCAATTTCAGTCTGTAATAAGGGGGGCCCACCGATCGAGGCTATTACATCGAGGCTATTCGACTGACCGAAAATCTTAAAAGCGACCTGCGAACGGCATGTGTACTGGTACTGGCGCTTACAGAACGAATCGGCCTCGCTCGGAAAAATGCTTCCCCGTTTCTCGAATTATCGAGACGACTTTGCACGATTTACTTTCGCCGTCAAATTTATGGCTTTGCTGATAGGAGAGTTGCCGCGATACTCCCGCAAATTGATAGCGAGTTGGCAAATTGCCTTATCAGGGCTAGCATAGCCGATAAAGAACGGTCGCGGTTCACCGGGTCCAAATGAAAGCCCGCCGAAACAAAACAAAATCGCCTATCATCCGAAAGATCATATTCATTTAAGCGGTTTCTTCAGCAGATCCAATGACCGTAATATTTATTGTTATTATTCGTCACGTTCAATTACGCCGAGATAAGGGAACGTTTTCTGGGGGCTGCTTTTTTCGAGAGGTAGAGGAGGCGGTGTTTTTTTTTACGGAAAATCTTATCCCGGCTATGTCCAACTTTCATTCACGCGGTTTTTATCGTAAAATTTATGAGCGACGAAGTTTAGCGGACTGAATGCGGCAGCTCCGGTTGAACGGAGAGGTGGAATGTTGCCCGGCTCTTATATCCGAAATTATTCCGCAAACTGGCTAGCTAAGTGCGGTTTCAATAGAGCAGTGGCTCGGGCCTTCATTTTTTCCGGCAAGGCCTATCCACTTCGAGCCGGTAACGAGGCGGTTATCGCAAACTTTCTGAATAATTCGAGCACTTTAAACCCAGATAAACTTTGCCGAGAAATGTAACTGAAACTTTATTAAGTTATATTTCGCTTTCGATGTATAATAACGTTGTAAATGAGTACTTTTTCTATTTGCTTCTAGTTCCGCCGTCGCGAATGGAAAGCGTTCTAGCTCGGGGGCGAATTGTCAGGGGCCGGTGTTAAAATCGTTTTATTTCGAAATTTGCCGCTCTGCCCCGTGCGCGCCTACTTTAAGTTCTCACTAAGAATAATCGATTTCCTCCGACTTGGGATCACCGTTCGCCGACGACATTTATCTTCTCGAGCGAACAGGTCCCCCCGTTTCAGAAAATTTACCGACCAAAACGAAGGACAGAAAATAACCCGATAACCGTACAAAATAGAATTGTAAAATCGACGAGATGTGATGTACAAAATGGAAAATGTTTTTCGAGATTCATTTTAGCATAAATACGAAAACTAACTTTTTTTTAACTTGACCGAAAATACTATTGCGGAAAAACGATTAATTTAATAAAAAATTAAATATAAATATTAATCAACAAGATGTGTCCCCGGCATATGTTTTACAAGTAATTCGTGAATTTGCGGACGGTACGCAAACAGACATTTAACGTGTGTGTCTAAAAAATACCCATATAACTAACGAAAAAGATGAAATATATCAATGACAAATGATAAATATAGAGATATATTGAAAAATATATCAATTCAGTAACCTTTTTCGGGCGACGCCCATCCGTATAGAAATACTTATACACGTTGTATAAAATTAAATTTCTATGGTAATTTAAAATCGCAAGAAAAACCGTACAAAAAATTAAAAATACATCAAAAATTTATATTATAAATGTTCATATCCATTTTTAACCGTTCTACAAAATATTAAATATCCATCGCGAAAAGATATCGTTAGAAGCATTAAAAGTAGGAGTAAAAACGGGCAAACGAAATCACCAATACCACAAAAAAAAAAAAAAAATAAATAAAAAAAATAAAAACGTTCATTTCACCGATTGCTGGATTTTTACCGCGTCTTTTTGCGAATTAAAGTCAAATTGTACCGCGTTAATATAATAATATTTTTCCACGGGTTATACCTTAATTTTTGTATTTTTTTCTATTCACACTGTGATGTTATAATTATTTTATTTTATTGCCGTTTCGTTTTAGTATCGCTTTTCTTTGCACGTTTATTTCCTCTCTTTCGCTTTATTAAATATACATAAAACACACGAGTATTACGGAAAATACTAATTGTTATAAAAAATACAAAAATATAGCCGACACGTTTCGGAGTTCTCCATAATTATGGCAATAATAAAATAAAGTTAATAGTAAATAAACGATAACATACGTGTGTGTCTTCCTTACAATAATAAACCGATCTGTTCGATAAATCGATTAACACGAACTGTTAATTTTAAATAGCGGGTTATTAATAATTAAGTTATCCTTAAATTTATTAATGTAATACGTTTCGACGCTGTTAAGTTAATTATTATTATTAATATATTTTATTATTTCCAAATCGTCCTGTTTATACGTTTAATCTTTTAGTCATTCTAAACAACAATTTTCACCTACACTATTCACGATCTGTTTCGCTCTCTAGCCCTCATGGTGTTAGCGTCTCTTTCGTTAGTTTCGGGCTACTCTAAAATCATTTAAACTGCCGTCCTCTCATCCGGTCTTCGTCGTGGAACCAATTGCAATCTTCAATTCAATTTTGTTCATTTCATCACCTCGCACTTCTTATAAATGCTTAATAATATTTAACTCTAAAAGTGTGTTCTCTTAGGCTATAACGGATACTCTTTCCTACTTGTGTGTTTTTCTTTTTATGCAAACTCGCTCTATGATTTATAATGTCCTTCCTAAATATTCAGATGGATTTTTCGCGGGTTACTCTGGTCACGTTGGTATTGCTGGAAACTCAATCAATTCTCTCGAAGCGCAGTACAAAAACTGGTGTCCCTTTTTATCGAAAATTTTTTGAGCTCTTAATCTCCTTCTCTTCTTGTCATCGAAGAATGCGGTTTAATAGTTTCCCTTCATCTTTCTCTAATTCCGTTTCGTTGTACCTAATACGTTCACTGCCCAATTGTCCTCCGTTTTATAATTTCTTCATCGCTCAATGATTTCCGCTATTTGTCGTCTACGCACTGAACGCTCTTCATTGACCTCCCTCCCGTCGATATCGCCCCTTATTGTACACATTACACTCTCTCATAACTGCTATTTAGTATGTGACCTCAGTCGTAATATCCTATTCGAATGTTCTTCCCGTTTTACGTTTATATTTATACATCGAACCGTTGAAGAATCGCCACCCCGCACAGTGCTTCTTTCATACTCTCGCTTTTTCCTGTTCTCCTCGTTCTTGCTACCTTTATTTCTCTACTATCCAACTGAAATAGGTTCCGATATTTTTCTACCTTCTTTTATAATGGTTCGCTGGACTGACACCATTTTTCGGCCAACCCAAAAAGAAAAAGAAAAAGAAAAAGAAAGAAAAAACCCTCAACTTCATTAATTACAGACTACTAACATACACTCATAACGATATTATGTAGGAAAAAAACAAAAAATCGGGTTTCGTTCACCAATTGCGGGTTGCACGCTTAAAAACGCTTTCACGTCTGTGTGCGCTTACACGCTTACACAATAGACGCTTAAAACGTTTACGCGATAACAACTGATTGGACTAGTTGTGTCGGCGTTTCCTGCGTTTTGTCGAAGCATTTTTGATTTCATCGTCTGAACATATTTCACTTTTTTTCTATTCTATATTTCTTCAGTGGTGCAATCACCCCGACTAACAGATTGCTTATCCGAAGTGAAGCTAGCTTATTCATCGAAGATAGGCACCGCGCATGTATCTTTCATTCGGAATATTTTTCTCACTGTCCGTTTTGAAATAGCAGTCCTCTTTTTAAGCAGAATTACAACTTTTCAACAGTTTTTTTTTTTACCTTTTTCAGTTTAATTATTAATATGATCGAGAGAAAAATTCAAATCTTTTATCTTTTATAGCCGGATTATTATAAACATAGACAGATGTAGTCAATGAATGTACACGAGGCGAAGGGATAAGTAGGGGACAGGCATTAGCCTGCAACAAGGAATGATACAGCAGTTCAGCTGAAGCAGTTGAGAGGATTCAAATATGATCAGGATTACGACAATGACGAACGCATTTTAAGCACTATCGAGTAGAGTAGTAGTATTAGTAGAGTAGATGAGGGGTTTTATCTAGTCTTTTTGTAAAAATTTCAATCCTATTAAAAAATTTCATCGGCTAAATGATCGAGATGAGGAGTTCTCGCCGAAATGTTGAACCAGTGCAAAGAATTTTTCGCCATTAACAATATTTCGTTTTTTTTCAAAGAAAAGGAAGTAACAGTCTATGTTATCATTTGTCTTTTTCATTTTCTTCGCTAATGTACCATCATTGAAAATATTGTAATGAACTAACGACGGATCCTTCAAACTTTGAACTGTTCTCTCGCGGCATCATTTTCATCGTGCTTTGTAGTGACGACCAGAGTTAATTACTATTCGAAAATTCGAGCATACTACGACATTATCAAAGAGTACTTTTAAAAAATAATTCTGCGAATAAGAGCTGACAAAGCACTTAGAATCCGCGTTACAATATGTAAGACCTTTTCTATACGATAAAAGCTTCGCTATTTTAAAATGCTGAAAAAAAGCCCTTCGATGGAAAGCTCGGTAAACAAACTACATTTCGATTTCTTAATGAAATTTCCGATTTTTTTCGCGAAAATGACATTTGAAAATTGCAATCCTCTTTATAGCCTACGTAATCACAACTTCCAGTTAGGGAATGTCGTATTTTGTAGACGTAGTAATAATTTCGGAATAGAATGAGCGGTATTCTGCTCGCGAGAATTATTCGACTGACCTTGTTTTATTTTTATATCGTCATCAGTTCGACGATATACTAAATCTAAAATAGCCGGAAAAAGATTTTATGCGCGATAGCTAAATTAAAAAATCGCACGTCCCATATTTATAAATATTTGACGCACGCTTTTAAGCTGCGAATCATTTATCGCGATAGACCGTTAATGTTAGCCAAGTTTAAAACATACCTTTTTTCCCGCTCCTTCGTAATAAAAATCTTTGAAACACACTTACACATCTGTTACAGTTGTAAAAAAACACTCGACAGATAAAAACATTAATCAGGTATAAAAACACCTTTCTCATCATCCATTTTTTTCGTATACACTATCACCCGGTGCTTCTTATAATAACGGTGAAAAGTGAATCGATTTAATTGGAACTGAAACAGACTGTGAAAAGTGGCTCTGGATTTGTGACTCCGCTTCAATTTTTTATTTCTCTATATGTATATCTTCATGTCGTCGCGATATGACTTCCGTTACGGAGGTCACAGGTTCGATCCCGAGCGACGACAGAACTTATTACAAGAATTAAAACTAAAATAATCGCTAATAATCACATGGAAGGCAATGTGGCAAACATGCATATCATCACATGCGCGCTAGGTCAGTACACAGCCGACATAAATAGGACCGCACTTGTATATGCCGATATAAATCAAACGATTACTAATCTCAGTTCCGAATGTAGTCTTGTGCGTGTGTACACCTGCCTTGCATATAACAATTGCCTAGTACACTTGTGTCTGTACAGCTGAGATGTACGAACAGGTGGTAGTCGCCAACGCTCAGGAATTAAGTATGGGGCACTATAAAGAAGAAGATATATATGTTCATAATCAGTTGCTTTATTTCTCGTTTTCAGGCGTTTTTACTTAGTTCGTGCGTAGTTTGAATGATTCTAAAATTGTAAAAGTTGCTTCATATCAACTGGTGTAATTTTATATTCCAAAAAAAGGCCGATGAAAAATACATCGGGGTTTCCGCAGTTTCTGAAACAGGTAAAATGCATTCGATTAGAAATAGCTAAAAATTTCGCTTATAGGGTGACACCCTCATATAGACTTAATACCGCACAGGTAATACTATCCGCTGTAGGAATTATTTTATTCGCTGGAACACTTCCGAGCGTGTTTTTAATAATATTTTCCAAAACAAAAGAAAAAAAACAACTGAAAAACGGAGGGCCATTTGTATCCCATCGTAAACACTACTTCCGGTCTATTTGCCTGCTCATCGACGGATACGTCAGCCGTAGCACATTCATTTTCACGCAACCGAGAAACACGCTTTTACACTTAAATCTTTACCGAAACAGCCGCTAGAATTCGCTTTTTCAGATTTTCATGCTCATGACGGGCGGCTATTTCGATGAAGTCTTTTTCACGAATCGATCGCGTCGAAAAATTCGAAAAATAAACCAAGACCAAAGAACGCAAAAATTATTCCGTAACATTTATCTCGATAACAGCCGAGCAAGTTTAATGCGAAATGACTGCGTACATGAGCCCGCGATAGTGTGTAGCGCTAGCACGGATGATGTGGTAGCTTCGGAATTTAGGCGGAAGCTTAAAATAAAAAGGAACGGTTTAACTTACTGCTAAAAAGATGAAAAAACAAAAAAAAAAAAAGAAAAGCAAAAATCCTGTCGTACCGGCTATTTAAAAATTAATCGTATTTTAATAATATACCGTAAAAGTTCGCTACGATCATATTTAGCTGTAACGCGAGTAAAGTCGACGAGACCCGTACTTTCTCCCACCGTAACTTTTTTAACGTCGCACTGGCTACTTCAGAATTGATATGTCGCGTGTTAACGCCTTTTCGTGTTTCCCTTTAATGGTCTTTATTTACACGCGTTAAACTATGAGCCGCGTACACTAATAAATCCAGCTGCGGTATAAATTTAATCGAAGAATTACCGATGATCAAAGTCGACCTTATTAAGTCGAATAAATATTATATAAACAAATGTGTAGCCCCAGAATATAAGCGCGTACGAAATTAACGAGCAACAACCCCTAGAGAGAGCGCTTCGATAGGGAAAAATAACAATAAAGCAAATCCTTTCGATATTTCTCGCATTTAAAATTAATACGAATCAAAAATTATTAATAAATCCGCCGCGAAAAATGTAAACAAACTTATCACATTTTTCGGTTTTTTTAAGTTTTTTTTTTTTTTTTTTTTTTTTTTTTTATCTTCGGCTTAAACGTGTTGTTCAACATCTGCTGCGTAATTTAAAATTTTTTCCCTTTTCTAAACATTCTTTAAACGATGTATATTTCAACTTTTTTTAAATTTACATCTATATATGCATTACTATAAATATATATATATATATGTATGTATGTATATTTTTTTTTTTTGGCTCTTTTTTTACCACTACGAGCATCGTTATCCAAGACCTGTAAAATTGGTAATTAATATTTGATTAATACTTACGCGTTATTAATGATAAAATTTTCGCTTCAGCTAATAATCATACAACGTTTTCGTATCAATTATATATAAATAGCGACTCTTCTACAAACAATTATAAAAAACTACCATTCGGGTGTCTGAATAAATTAACACACACTTAGTATATATGTGTATCTTGTACAGTAAATATTCGCGGTTTTTCTACTGTAATGTGCTCATTATATGAACGCTCAGGGTAAAATTCAAATAAAAAATTAAAATAGAAATATACCAACATAAAAATAAAAAACAAATTATAGGTGGTGCGAGAGTAAATGTGCAATTGAAATGCTGTTTGTCGCTCAGTGGTAAAAAAAACTTCCGCGTTATCAGACTGAAGAAAGGTCCGATGATCGGAGAAATGACGATGATTGGTCTCCGCTGGAACAGAGGACAAGTAAAATGATCAGGTAGTTAGGTAGCAGCGGGTCGCAGTTGAACCTTCTTAGGAAATTTTTTTGAACAGTTCCGTTGGTCGTCCGTAAAGAGTATCAAAAATAATGTCCGTTAACAGAAAAGAGAGTTAGCTTTTTTCGTTAATCGAACCGCGTCGTCTGCAGCGCGAATTAGTAAATGATCACTCGTCGGATATATGAAATTTAAATTACGCGGAGCTTGATTAAATTACCAAATTACTTCTTCTTCTTCTTCGTGCGACCCGATTCGGGTATAGCTTAATCACCATTCATCGTCCGTACCAACTGGCGGAATGAGTCCCGGTCTCTTGCAGCCTGGAATAATTGTTGTACATTTGTGACTCCAGTCCACGCCTTGATATTTTGAAGCCAAGAAATCCTTCTTCTTCCTCGTCCTCTTTTCCCTTCTATCGTCCCCATCATTATTATCTGCAGTAGATCATAAGTTGGTCCTCTCATGAAATGTCCAAGGAATTTTGTTTTCCGTTCCTTAATTATATTCATTAATACTAAATCCGTCTTCATTAATCGTAGCACCTCCGCATTCTTCATCTTTCTGGTCCATGGTATCCTCCAAATCCGGCGGTAGCACCACATTTCAAATGACGAGATGCGCTTTTCCGTATACGCTTTTAGTGTCCAGGTTTCGCAACCGTATAAGAGCACAGACCACACATAACATCTTAATATCTTTTTCTTAATCTCCAATTTTAATCTTCTATCGCATAATACATTTTTCATCTTCATAAATACTTCTCGGGCCATTTCGATGCGCGTTCTTATTTCTGTGTTAGGGTCATTATCTTCTGTTATCCAGCAACCTAGGTACTTGTACTTCCGCACCCGTTCAATTTCTCTATCATTTAGGACAAGCTTTTTATTTGTAATTGCTTGTCTGGAGGCTATCATAAATTTAGTTTTTTGAATGTTTATACTGAGCCCTATTTTATTACTTTCCAGGGCAACTGAATCCAGCAGCTCCTGCAGATCTTCTATGTTATCTGCCAGTAGTGCAGTATCATCTGCAAAACGTATCACTGCAATGTTTTCTCCTCCAATTTTTATTCCCTTGTCCCGTCCTTCTAAAGCCTGTGAAAATATCATCTCCGAGTATAAGTTAAATAACACCGGTGACAGCACACAGCCTTGTCTGACTCCTCTCCGTATTGGTATTGTTCCAGTCAGTTGGTCGTCTATTTGCACTGTTGCGAGCTGATTTCTGTAAAGGGATTGTAGTATTTTTAAATCTGCGTCGTCTATACCTACGCTTTCTAAAGCTTTCATTAATATTGCATGCTGTACTCTGTCGAATGCCTTATTGAAATCAATATAACAGATGTAGACTGGTTTTTGGAAATCAAGAGATTTTTGTATTAGCATTTGCATGCAAAACAATGCTTCCCGTGTTCCCATGCCATTGCGGAATCCAAACTGATTCCACCTTATGTTTTCTTCACATTTTTTTACTATTCTTCTATGGATTATGCGTAAGAATACTTTTAAGACATGGTTCATAAGGCTTATCAGCCTATGGTCATCGCACTTGGATGCATTTGAGGTTTTCGGTAGGGCAATAAATCTGGATTCTAGCCACTCTTGCGGTATTTTTTGGCTAGTGTAGATAGAGTTGAAGAATTTTGTCATTTTTCTGATTGCTGCGGGTCCCAGCATTTTCAGAAGTTCCACTTGTATGCTATCGGGTCCTACCGCTTTTCTTGCCTTGGCTTGCTTTATTGCAGTTTCTACCTCCGATTCTAAAATTAACAACGTATCTGTTATTTCTTGTCAGACTAGTTCCTCTTCTTGATCGTTAAAGAGATTTTTCATATACTCTTCCCAGATTTTTACCTTTGCAGTTGGTTCAGTGATAATTTCGCCACTATTCGTCTTAAGAACAGTTATATGTATGTCTCTTTTTACGACTGTGTGTTATTTCTCTTATTTTTTTATGCACATTAAATTCATCATGCTTGCTTATTACGCGGCACCGAATTAAATCGAGTTCACTCCATCGTCCAGCACGAAGCGAATAATTTTTAAATTTCAGTTTTAAAATTAATAATTGAAACTGAAATAAATAAATAAAATTCGCTATTTCGAAGAGATCTCGTAGCTGGCATTCCTGAGGGCACGAATCCCAAACGATAATCGTTTCACTACTTGTGCGGAATTTCTATACGAGAAGTGTAAAACTCTAAAACTATGGCTTGGTTCAAGAAAATTCAACATTTTTTATTTTAAGATTATTGCAATAATGCTAAACAAGCAATTATTTGGAATGCTCGTGTTATTATTTATGGCGCGCGTTATCATTTACAGCTCTAATCAGTGGCGGATCCACGAGGGGGGGGGACATTTTCCTTCTTCAAAGAACCGAAGCTTCTATGAAAAAATTTGTTGTAACGGAGAAATTTAATTTATGCTATAAAAGACTTGTATAAATGTTACCTATGGATTTAATTATAACTAATATTTAATACTGTTCTCTAGTAAAACTATTAACGTCACACGTTTTTATTTTATTTTAAACCCAACTGATCTTTTGCCTTTATTTATTTTGTAATGTAAATGAAAATAGATCAAAAATAAATAATTTTGTACTTGCTCACAGACAAAGAATTTGGATCGGATTACTAACATAAATAAGAAAGAAGTAAAGTCTAATAAAAATACTATCTTTCTTACTATTCAAATTCTAAACTACCATTTTAGCTGGAATTTTATAATTTTTTTATCTTTTACCTAAAAATAAAATAAAATTTAAATTAAATTGTAATAATTATGTATTTTTAAAACATTTTTAAATTTCTAAGGAGGTCGTTATTTGATTTTCTTTATGAAACAACGTATTTGTCAAATCTACTGCCTACCATAGAAGAAATTACGTGTAATTATATAACTCCCCCCCAAAACAAATTTGCTCTGAAAATGTCAAACCATGAAGCCTAAACTACAAATTAACGTTTCTGAAATCAAATAAACCAAACAATATTCCACTTTTCACAAAAAGTAACGGCGATAAAATCACCAATGTGACAGAGAATCTAAACTACTTCCTATCTTCTCTTTTTCCGTTGGACAGCACTGACAAAGGCAGCGACAAACAGAAAATACTACGAAAAAACTTTAAACTTCCCAAACAGGAAAACGTTGCTAACCCACAACGGACTCCTCTTGATACTTCAGCACTAAATAGCATTATAAAAAATTTAAAAAACAACAAGCTGCTTGACCTGACAATATCACATATAAGACACTAAAATTAATCCAAAAGGTCTATACAACACTCCTTCCACTTCTATACAAAAAAAAACTTCTTTTTTTTTTTTTTTTGTTGGGCTCGTCAACCAAGGACCTTTATCCAGAAACAAAAGGTAAGGAAAGAAGTCGGTTATATTTTGATTCGATCAGAAATTTTAACTAAAAAGGAACAAATAGCAGGAATAATTAGTGGGGAAGGAAAGGACAGGATATAGGATGCACAATAAGGGGTAGGAAGTCCAAGCTTAAGCAAATAAGAATATAAGGCAGAACGCTCCACCGAGAGGGATGAACACTGGAAGAACACATGATCGGCGTCGCAAATAATTGCATCATCCGGATGGAGAGGACAGTGTGGAGAAGAAACCAAGGAGAAACGAAATCTGGAAGAAGGCAGCAAAGAATGGCCAAAGCGCATACGAACAATGGAAACAACTTCAGAACGACGAAGGGAGGAATGTAAAAGAAACCATGAATATGAAGGAAGAGTAGGCTGGACTGATAGGTAAAAGGAACAACTGTTGGAAAAAGAAGAAACATAGGTATCCGACCAAAATCGGATATGAAAGCTTTTACAAACTGATAGCAGGTTAACGGATGGAATTTTTTTAAAAAAAAGACGAGAGGAAGCAGCAGCAGCCCGAGCCAAGGAATCAGCCGCTTCATTGCCAAATATGCCCGAGTGGCCAGGTACCCACAGCAGATCAATATTGACTGAATGGAGATAGGAAAGATTGTGAATGAGTGAACGTATACGGAGGATAACAAAGTCACAGGAATGATCAGGAAGGGGAGAGGATATGGTCTGAAGGACGCTCAAAGAGTCAGAAATAATTAAAAACTTAAACTATTTCCCTAAACCCTGGCGCGAAGCAAATGTAATTCTACTTCATAAATCAAACAAAGATGCAAATCTCATAAGATCGCCCAATATGTCTATTAAATACTATAAGCAAAATTTACGAAAAACTATTAAAAATAGGATAACTTGCCATCTGAACTCAACAAACTTTTTCGATAAAATACAATTTGGATTTATACAAGGTCTGTCCACAGAACATGCTGTAAATTATGCGATCAGCGAGATTAGCAGCATCCTTAAGAAAAAAACCGAACGTTCTCGTCATAGAAGTGGATATCAAAAGAGCCTTTGATAACTGCTGGCATCCTGCTTTGTTTGACATTTTAAAATCTATTCTGATCAAAGGCTAAGTACAATATATTGCAATCTTAAAAACAGACATGTAACTCTTCAAATAGGTAATCATAATAGAAACATTGAAACCAATAAAGCTGCCTACAGGGTAGCGTTTTAGGTCCACTTTTCTGAAACATATTATTCACCCAAGCTCTATCATATGACAAGAACGTTGACCGTTGCGCATATGCAGATGACTTACTATTCATAATAACGGACAATACAAAAGTCAATCTCGAAAGAACAGCTAACAAAACACTTGAGTTACTCGGAGCCCGGCTAAATGAAGTGAAGCTTAATCTTTCAGTTGAAAAATGCTTTGTGTCTCTTTTCATAAACTCCCTGAAACTAAAAAGGAAAAATATTAAAGTACTTTACGGGGGGACCACTTTAAAAGTAGTCAAACATTTTAAATACCTAGGAGTTATATTAGACAATAAACTCTCCTTTAAACATCCCGTAGACTACGCCGCATCTAAGTTGGACGCTAAATACTATCAAATACTAAAAGTATGCAGAAATACATGGGGTTTTGATTACAAATACAGACTTGTATTGTACAAGTCATTTGTTCAGAACATTTCACTAGACCTAGACATTAACTATAGATCAATCATTTTTACCATAAAAATTTTGAATAACTTTCTACCTCCGATAAATCCTTTCCAGAACAGTTCCTACATGCTAATCTACCATGACTTACATATAAAAATATCACAAAAGACACATTAAAAACTATTTCATAACCATATGGCAAAACTCCTGGGAAAATATTAGAACAGGCTTACAGTTAACATCTGATTTTTACACTACCCAACTCTTCACTGAGCACGGACACTTCGGAGCCTACTTAAAAAATACAAAATTAATAAAGACGACAAATGTGACTGGGGAAAATGAAAACGCCAATCATGTAATCTTTCACCGCAGTAAGTATGACGACGTCAGACATTTCAACATAAAAATCCACTTTGGCAAATAAATTTCAAAAATTCACGTTCTCAGTTTTAAAATTTACTGGCAAAAATAACACCCTACAGTGATTTGCATTACTCAGTTAAATAAAAAACATTAAACTTAAAATCTACTCATTAACACATATGTAGTTTTCAATATTAATGCCCGGAAAAGGCAATCTAGTTTAACTGGTAAATCAAACCGAAATCAATCACACTTGCATCTTTCAGGGGAAAAAAAAAATATATATATTGTCTATTAAATAAGTACATAGTGCATAACTCACCAGATTATGTAGCATTAAGTTTCTCAAACCCTGATACAAAAAAAAATAAAAAAAAAATTAAAGTTTATTACTTAAACGGTTCTAGGTCAAGATTAAGCCTAACGGGGGTGCTTGGCTCGGCGCCTTTGTACGCAAATTCGTATTGTAAACAAAGCGCTATTGAAATACAGTTCTTAATCAAAAGAAAACTCCCTCCCCCCCAAATGTCTCTCTGGATCCGCCCCTGGCTCTAATTATAATAATATACTGCGTGAAAATGCATTTGACAGGATAAATCGCGGGGTGCTCATAAAAATGATGTAGAAATGTAATTCGGAAGATAAATTAGAAATTTTTGTATTGGGAACACAACGTTAAAATTACGAATATATTGCGGAAAAAGATGCCAACTAGTTAGTAAGGCAGAGTATGTTCCCAAGGCCGTTTAATAGGCTATATAGAAGTGTTGAAATCAACGGAATTAAAGTAAATTAAAAAGCGAAATTAAAGAATACTGCCAGGCAGAATTAAAGGAAGTATAATTAAAGAACATTGCGAAGCAGAATAAATGGTTAAATAATGACACCGGCTGTAACGCCCAACAAGTCAGATATTCAAGAAAAGCTAAATGAATTTTACGAAGAGATGCAACAACAACAAAATATCTGAAACAAAAATATCAAAAAATCTACAGAATCGAATTAAAGAAAGTCACATGCTTGCGAACGATAATCACAGATGAGATAGTCGCAATATAAAGGAAAGAAGAATAAGAATAAGAATGGTGATTTCGACAGATTGTTACGAAAATTATAATTTGAACTTGCAAGGGATATTTAATCTGACTTGTCTATATAAAAATTATAGATTGTAAGGGTCGCTGTGGGTTGCCTGTAAGAATTGAGTTTTATATGTACCTATTTATATATGTATATTAATTACAACGTAATTATTAGGCTACCCTGCATTAGAAAAAATATCCCAATTTTATGTAACATTTGTTATATTTTATAGGATTTTTATTATTATGTTATTATATTCATATGGACCGTTCTAGAATTACGTTGTAAATTTTGATCATTTTATACAAAGTATAGAAGTTGATAGAAATGTAAGCAAAAGGGGTTGCGAGGCCAAAATGGCCGAGTTTATACATATGTATATATATATATATACGAGGGTGGTTCAAATATAAACCGGAATTTCGTCATAAAAATTTTTATTTTATACTTACAGTGCTCATATTTTTTACAATTTTTTGAGATAACCCCCCTCGCACGCTACGCACTTTTTCCACCTCTCCGGCAATTTTTTTATTCTTTTTTCGTAAAAATCTCGCGGCTTGTCACATAGCCATTTGCTCACGAACGATTCCACCTCATCGTTGCTGTCGAAACGTTGTCCACCAAGTGCTTCTTTCAACGGGCCAAACAAATAATAATCACAAGGCGAAAAATCTGGACAGTAAGGAGGATGTTCAAGTGTTTCCCAGCCCAATTCGGCCGATGTCTCCATCGTGAGCCGAGCGGTATGTGGCCTGGCGTTGTCTTGAAGCAGTATCGCACTACGGATCGGAATTTCGCGCCTTTTTGTTCGATAGGCCGGTTTGACTGTGTTTTTTAGGAGGTTACTGTAATACTGCGCCGTCACAGTACGTTGTTCAGTTAGGAAATCGACTGCGATCACTCCCTTCATGTCTCAAAACACGGTACACAACACCTTCCCAGCTGACTGTGTAACCTTCGCTTTGACTGGCGCTCCCTCTTTTTTCTTCCGCCGCTCCATAGCCGAGCGTTTACTCTCCGGCGTATAGTAGTGTACCCAAGTTTCGTCCGTGATGAATATTCGCCGCAATAAATTCTCTCCTTCCTCTTCATACCGCTGCAGGAGACGCGTACAAACTTCCCAACGAGTGAATTTCTGTTCAAAATTCAGAAGTCTTGGCACCCATCTGGCTGCAATTTTGCGATAACCTAGCCGATCATGAATTATTGTCCCAATACTACCTATGCTGATGCCCAATTCGTCGGTCATATCGCGTACACGGACGCGTCGGTCAGCCAAAATGAGTTGTTCGATGGCTTTGACGTGTTCATCTGTAATGCTGGTTTTTGGGCGCCGCGCATGTGCTATGTTTGACACCACTTCACGTCCTTTTCGAAACGCCGAACACCACTCGTACACTTGAGTTTTGGAGAGACACTCATCCCCGAACTGTTCGCGTAATTTTCGGTAAATTTCCACCTATTTTACGTCGTCTTTGACTAAAAAACGAATAATGATGCGTTGCGCAACAGACACTGGTACTTCTTTTTCACTCATGGCTCTAACTACACTAAAAAGTGAGGTTACGCGGTTCTAATTGCTCTACACGCTTCGTAACAAACCGGTCTAACTGCCAGTGCAATCACTTTTCCACAATAAATTTTTCGCGCGTTTATTTAAAAATTCCGGTTTATATTTGAACCACCCTCGTATATTAGTAATTGAAACAGCGACCTAAAAAAAAAAAACGGTCATGAAGTTAACTATTAACTCATTTTCGATGTTGTCTACAGTAGTTGAGTGCAAAAGTCTCGATTAGCAAAAAGTGTTTTCTGTTTGATAATTCTCATACCCCATGATGGTAGCGGATAGGTGAAAGATATTAAGTCATCGTACTTGGGGCGAACAATAATAATGGTGTTCAGATGGAAAACTTAAGTTACTATCGTGACGAAATTTTCCTTTAGACTCTCTTCGCTGATAGTCACGACTGAAACTGACTCGATATCATGTTTTTTCGCCTATCAGTAGTAATCTTTAAAATATTTACGCGGATCGCTGTAATTGTATGAACCAACGGGGAAGGGGGAGGGGTGTACTGAATCTTCAGATTCTCAAAGATTTCCAAATTCCCGTTCAGTTTTTTTTTTTTTTTTTTTTTTTTATAGCCCGGCTTTAGTTAACTATCAAGCCATTCAGCCACCAATCATTTAATATAAGAATACTGCCAACTAATGAAGGATACATAATATTTAATTGGGAAAAAGGTTATAAACAGACAACCATGGCCGTAAATGTTCAACATTGCCCACGGAGGCTGAATAAAATCTTTAGGAAAGTGAAATTGGCCAGATTGAATCCAAGGTGCATTACCTGAACTTGTCTAACCAGAAAATTAATGAAATAGGAATCACAATCATCATACACAATAATTATAACAAGCAATCATGGCCACAAATGCTTCAGCATAGTCTACGAATGTCTGCACAAAATCATAACAAAGGAAAAACTGCCCACGTCGAGTTCGAGAAGCGTGGGTTTCCCGAACATGACAGGGCATCAAGAATCAGGATAATGGATCACGTATCATCAAGAGTTGCATAGAATAATTAGATAATAAAATAAATAAGCGTATGCTGTTAAATTTGGATGTCGTTTAATAAAATAAATTTAAACAAAATATACCGGACCACCTGGTTGTTCTGGCACAGAAGACTATAAATCGTATACGTAGGAAAGAACCCAAGAGACATTAATTGTTTTCTCAAAACGATCTACGGTAATGTTCATATTTATTACAATTAAACCGCAAATGATTAATGCCTTCCAAGAAATTTGATGCGTGATGATCACTGCATAGTACACCGTCACCTTGGTCAGAAAAATTCAGAACTAACCGCGAATGACCCATACGCAGTCGGCAAATAGTAACCACATATTTACGAATGAGTCGATCAGGGATAGATTCCGAAATGGAATAATACCAAGGGCTAGAGGAAAGCTCTGACTGAACCATGTGGTAGTATTTGCCTTGGTTCTCACTATTAATCAACTCAATCCATTCCGCCCTACTATCAATTTTAACTTTAGAATAAAGGTCTGATGAAGGAATAAATGGTGATAACTCACCCTCCAATGCAGCAACCTTCGCTGCGGCATCGACAGCCTCATTCATTCCAACACCACAATGACCAGGCATCCAGCAGAAACTTACTTGTACACCCTTGGTGAGTAGATTTGCACATTTATATTTGATTTCGTAAATGGAAGGATGACATTTATAATTAAAGTCACTGTTACCCAACACGTCTTAAGCGAACTTAAACTGTCGATACTAAATACTTTTGGCCTGTAATACATGTGTTGAGTATAGTTCCTAATGCTTCATCGATAGCCAGCAGCTCGCCCGTGAAAACCGACGACATGGACGAAGGCTTAAATTTTTTTAATAAACCCCCGGCAAATAATAATGCAACACCAACATCGGTCCGTTGTGCACTGGAATAATTTGTAAATATCTGAATAAAGTCACTATACTGTCTAGATACTAAATTGCCAAACGATGCATTCATTAAACCCGGAGAAAACTGTATATCTCTCGGTTGTTTGAAAAGAGAATCATCAATGTACAATTTAAAATAATTAATTTCATAGGGTAAATGAAAATAACAAGCCGGAACTATTGGAATAAGTGCTGGGCTATATCTGTAATATAAGGATAATCGCTTAGCCAGAACAGGCAGTTTAGAAGAAACAAACCTCCACTGCGTAGTAATTCTATTTAGATCATCGACTAATGCGGGAAAGCGATAATTACAAAATTTCAATAAGAATCTATCAGCCAAAATATTTCTTCTAATAAATAAAGGGCAAATGTTAGTCTCCATTTGGAGACAAGAAACAGGGGAAGAAATGACATTTCCAGTAATATGTCTTAGACAAATGTTTTGTAAGACTTCTAGTTTTGATAAGTTGCTCTTGGAGGCAGAACCATAAAAAAAATGCGCCATAATCTAATCTAGAACGAATTAAGGACTTAAAAAAAGTAACTCTAGAACAAACGGGTCTCCACCCCACGAGTTGCTACTTATCGATTTAAAGGAATTGAGTATTTTTAATATTTTTACTTGTAGAATCTGTATATGTTTCGCCAAAGTCAGTCTAGAGTCTAAGTAAAGTCCTAAATATTTAACGTATGATTTTAGAGGAATATGTTCATTTCCTATCTGAATATATGAAACCTGGGAGGCATAGGGTCTAGTTGAATAAATGGAAGAAGTTGATTTAGTGACCTCAATGTCAAGCCCAATGTTAGAAAGAGTTTCGGTGTAAATAGAAATCGCATTCTGATTCTCACGAAAACAATTCGTTAAATTCTTATTTTTATTATAAACTACCAGATCATCCGCATACGATAAAATGCATGAATTATCAGAAGTTGTTAAATTAAAAAGAGGAATAATATACACATTAAATAGCGAAGGACTTAAAACAGAACCTTGTACTAAGCCTTTATGTGCAATTCTCATCGTAGCCATATTAGAAGTCGGGTCTATAAAGTTTAAAACTCTTTTTGTAAATAAATTACATATAAATTCGCTTAACGGTGCTAGAACACCTGTCTCAATTAACTGATCTAACAAAAGCGGCAATCGGACATTATCAAACGCCCCTCTAACATCCAAGAAGGTGGCCAATAAATAATCTTTATTGATAAACGATAAGTATACATCATTGGTGAAATGAACAATACAGTCAAGCGAACCCAAGCCAGGCCTGAACCCATACATACCATCCGGCAAGATTTTCCGATTCTCGAGTCACCATAGGAGCCTGTTCTTAAGTACAATTTCTAATGCTTTTCTAAGACATGATGCCAATGAAATGGGTCTGTACGAAGACGGCTTTCCAGCCTTTTGTATTGGGATGACTAAAAAGTTGGACCAGTGCTCAGGAGTAACTCTATCGTAAATCAAATCATTTAAAATAGACACAAACGTTGACCTAGAATTGCCTCTTAGATTCGATAAAACAGAATAAGATATGTCATCCATGGAGCAGTGTATCTCTTTTCGTTAGTAAAGGAGTAAATAGCTCGTTCACAGTGATTGGCTTAGTTAAGAAGTGCGAACTATCACCAACCGTGGAAGACCCAAGGCCGCTGATTTCGTCAAAGGACGGTACGTAAGGAGGAGCGACTAACTGGGTAAACTCTTCAAACCAACTGCCATCATTTGTGGGTGCCACGTAGCTATTTTTGTTCTTAAATCGTTTTGCTAATGCTCATATCTCACGAATCGGGGTGTGTCTGTTGAACCTACTACAGAAATTTATCCGCGAATTCCTTTTGGCTGTTTTTTAAGAATCTGCGCGTTTTAGCTGCAATGTTCCTGTAGGAAAGGAAGGCTTCCATTGATCCTGTTAATCTAAAATTTCTTAAGGCAGAATTTCTTTTATCGATTTTTTCTTTGCACGCACTGTTCCACCAAGGGTTTGGATGTTTTTTATATGGAGTGGCAACAGGCATCGACCGATCTAGGGCTGAAATCAACGTGTTACAGAATATGTTATATTTATCTAAGGATGTATTTGCTGAGTGAACTCTACTTATACCCTGTTCCGTAAGATCCCTAAATAAATTCCAGCTGCCTTCTCTGAACTTCCAATGTTTTAGATTTGAAGAGTGTGGAGTAGTAGAATTCGAGTTCGGCGATGATTTATTAATTTCTACAATAACAGGTAAATGGTCACTACCTAGTGAGCAAGGCAGACCAAACCACGAACATAACAAGGAGATATCAGCTGAAACCAATGTCAAATCAACGGAATTAGCAAACTAATGTGGATGACTAATTTTAGTTGGAGAACCATCGTTTAAGATACACATGTTGGTCTCGTGAAGAACTTGTAACATGGCATCTCCTTTATGATCATTTCTATTGCATCCCCAAAGATAATTGAGCGCGTTGAAATCTCCACCAAATATCACTGGAAAGTTATTCAATCTATTTAATTCATTTGAAATGAGAGTAGGATCAATAACATGCCCGGGAGGAGAGTAATAAGAAATAAAATACCCCGAGAAATTTTTTAAATTAATTAATACGCAGACCACATGAGATCTGCAGTTGTTATTCAGGTTACTTTAGCTTGTATACAGTTATGCTGCAAACCATTTTTAACCAAAATGGCCGCTCCTCCGTAACCATTTTCCCTGTCGTCTCTAAAACACGTATAATTATTTATACAAAATTGTCTTTGTACACTCAGCCATGTTTCAGTTAACACATCGGATTAATCAAAAATTTCATATTTTTGCACGGATCTGGTAAAACTACTTTCTTTATTACTTCTTTTGTCATTTAATTTTATCCCCTTGATCTTGACAAGAAATTATTATCGACATTTTTACTGCTTGCAAACTTCTTTGAACCTAGCCGATAATAGAGTGCTATAGAACATGCTTTCCGTTATTCTTAGCTGACGATGAGCAAAAAAAAAAAACATTTCCAAAATAAGACCCAATGTGCTTTTTTTTTTGTTTACTCCTACTTTATATGAGTGCGCGGAAATTTGAAGAGAATTACGTGAAATTCCGAAGCCCGGGATTCCATTAATAAACAATAGGCAATCGTTACAGATTCTCTGGTTTCTCTGCAGTCTATCTAATCGAAAATAAAGAACAATATAAAAAGCGGTAATTCTATCAAGCGGAGATGAAGCTGTCTTTTGGGTGTCTGCACATGCTAAAATGCCGAGAAACGAATAGACCTCCACGGCATCACCCTCATTCTGTCTCGGATTCGACGCCTCCGTAAATTGTACTGCGTAGCAACATTAAGACAGGATGGATTTCTTCTTGGTGGCAGAAAGTATTTTTTTAAGTGCAGTCAATTCGAACGCTAAACTTGCGCGGCCGACGATCTATCTGTCAAAAAAGATGTTCTCTGCAATTTGTCGGATTGCGACAAGGACATTCTGTTTCATACAATCATATTCTCCAGGTCTTCCTCCTTTCGCATTGCATATTTTTGGTAACGCAGCAGTTTCCCTCACTGTGAAGAACAATCTTTAACGCTGCAGTCGATTTGCTGAAACCAGAAATCTCCGATGTAATAACTTACGAGACCAGGTTCATTCCTGGATGCCAACTACTTTTAAACATGCTGTAGAATACTTCGTTTAGGTGCACTTCAGAATGGATACAAAAAGTATATAATAATAGAAACAATATGTATAGTATAGATTACACTGTTAGACTAGAATTTACTGGAATTTATATAAAAAAAAAAAAACAAAAAAAAAAACGGATAAGAAACTGTACAATTTATCTTACTAACCGGTTGAAAGACACCTATGGATGCAGAGAATGGGCGATATTACACCAATGCTATGTCAAACAAAACGACAGTTCTCCACGAAGGAACAAAATCATATGACACAGATTCAGTCATAAATTTAGTATCGTTATCAGGTTAGGAAATAATAAACGCCCAAAAAGTAATGCCCGGAAATTGAAGGCGTTATTGGATACGCACCAACGGCGAAAGTGATTTTTAGCAGTGTATAAGGTCCGCCCGCTGGTATTAGTAAACGTGCTCTGATGCCAAAAATAATGAACACATTTTTTATTATGACATGTATTGTTCTTCAGATATGTGCAGACTGCGTGCCGATTAAAATACGAAAATAGTAACGGGTGACAAGCTAAACTATCGGTTATTTTGTGTTAAGTTGTGTTCACTTAAGACAGGCTAAAAGTTCGCTAGCTGGATAAAGCAGTCAAACGGGCTGTTTATATGTGTCAATGAACCAAAAAAAATCGTGAAAAAAAAAAAATCGGGAAAGAAAAGCAATATTCCTACGGCCAGTTTGAAGCAGAAAATCCACCGTTGGACAGGTAATAATTTAATTTTCAGCTCAAATATAGACTAGCATACAGCTTTTTTTGACACAAAATCGATCAGTTTTCCTATTTAGCAGATTATAAATAGTGTCGAAACGGAGGGAAAAAAGAAAAAAAGAAACAAGCGAACGAAATACTTCAAAGAGCCGATGAAGCAAATATCGTACACTTGTGCGACATTTGTGTGTTTGTTGTGTGAACAAGTTTTCGCAAAAGAAAGATCGTCAAGCGGTGTTTGAAGTAACAATAAAGAGGCGGAGGTTGACGGCAGAAAAGGAGAAGGGTAAATAAATAAAAAATAGCTAAAAAAACCAGCAAACGAAAACTGTAAACGGAAGAAAAAAGAAGAAAACCGAACTAAAAAATGGTGGGTGGGGAAGCTTTGAGGCTACAGGTTGGTCTAAATTGCAGCTAAATAACGTGTTTCCGTTAGTAGATAAAGCTGTCAAAGGCTAAAAAGCGATTTAACAACAACAAGAGCAACAATCGACGACGAAAAATGTCTGTGTGGCCGGTTGTTTGTTATTATTACGCACGCTTAAAGAAAATCACAAAGCCGCCCGTTGCTACACGGGGGCGCCTTTCAATTCTTCCTTTGGCCGGAAACTCGCGACCAGTAGCGCAAGTTCTGGCACAGTGTAAACGACAGACGAGCTTCCATTAAAACGGCCTCTATCGCACTCAATGGACAGTCTCACACTGTAATAGTTGCAGAACATTTTTTTGATTAGTTGCCTCTCTCTTTTATTCATTATAATGCTCAACTTTCATTTGTTCGTCAAGACGTGGCAGTTTAACAATTTCATTAGGGATCGACGAAAACAATCCAAAATCTTTTTTCAACGACGTCGTCGAGTATTTCTATGTTATAATGACTAGGCCATTTTTACGATTCAATAACAGTTTTTGTAGCACACGTTTTTTTATAAGGAATATTTATTTCGTTTGGCCAAAAAATGAGATCATACACACTTCTGTAAGAATTGTGGAAAACTAACACCCGCGGGTTGCGGTGCAGTTACCGTATCAGAAATATGTTCTCTAATCCTGGCGTCGCGTTACGTTCATTTAATAATAATAACAATAATAATAATAATAATAATAATCAATCAAGTCAAATCAAATCAGTTTATTATTATTATTATTATTATTATTACAGAACCCATCTATGCGCAAAGATTGCGCGAACGATGGGATAATAGCACAACATAATGATTTGATACAGGTAAAAAATAAAAAATAATAATAAAGGATCTTTATAACTTAACACATCAAAAGAAAATAATGTATCTGAAACTGAAATATAAAGAAAAATTTTTAAATTTAACTTAATGAAACATTAGAAGACTGTAGATCTTGTTAAGGATATACATATACATACCCACATATGTATAAGTGTACTCGTACACACATACCTATATAATAATAATAATAATAATAACAATAATAACAATAATAGCGTATAAAGTAAAAAATCAATTTAAAAGTCTAACGCAACACGCGACGTAAGACTTAATTTAGGCGGACATACGTAATTTTTCATTTTGGTGCGGTTGTATTTCATTCTTTTTCTATTCAGAAACGTAACAGTACGTGCATAGTTATAATTTTTCAGCGTAAAACGTAGATAATTTTATCGCTATTTAAAGTAATTTTTGACTGCGCGCTGTCCAGCTGAAAATTTCACCTTTTAAAAAAAGACGATCGTTTGACCCATCAGGATTCTTCGCAGTGAACGGTGACCAGGTAATCATTGCATGCAGGTGTATGTGTGACACCTGTAATCGATACTGGCAACATTTAAAAACGTCAGAAGCTTCGTAACATTTCGTTGTTCGCTTAAAGTTAAAAATTCCACAATTGGAAACTTTTAGTTTAAGATGTACACGCTGTGTGCGGCGAAACTTCCGAGTAATTAATTTTTAGACTTTTAACGAAATTTAAATAAAACGCTAATCTTGTGTCGATATATAACATTTTTGTAACTTTGACGAATCGATAATATAATTTAAAATAAACAAAAGGCTTCTTTTTTTTTTTTCTTTTTTTAATTTTTATTTCTCATACGTTAAAAATTTAACTATTCTTACGATCGCAAACAACTCATACATATTCGACATATTTTATTTCACGACTGTGCAGATTTTTTCTATGCGATCCATTTATTTCTTATAAGTGATGCGGATAATTCAGAAATTGTTCATTTTGTAACCGGCTTCGATCATAATATTTCTAATGATTCGTTGAAAAAAATAAAAGCGGATTGAGTATTTTTTTATTTTTCGAACGGCTCGATAAATGGTACTCTAAAATGTGGAACCTTTTCACCATCGCTACTACAATCTTTGTACGAATCAAAATGTAAGAATTAAGTCCCGTTAATTACACAGTCCAAATCGAAATAAAAACTACAAAAAGAAGTTCGGTGCAACGGCAACAGATTCCACATTACGTGCTTTTGTAGGAAGTAAAAGAAATCGTCACTTTGAATTAATCTAAAGTTTCCAGTCGGTTGGAAATTGTTTTCCGTCAACAATATCGCCTAGACGTAAATATTTAGTGATGAAAAGTTATCCGAAGAAAACCAGGAACCGTCTAAGCTTTAATATTGGCTTTAGACTACGGTCCTTGTTTAATAAGTGTAAGACGCAGTTGTAGACACAAACAATGGACAGTATTTATCCGGTAAAAATTATTAATGTGAATTACGATATTTGAATTTTTTTTTTTTCGGAAATACTTAAAATATAACATATTTAAATTTGTAATGTATATAGGTTTTGTTTTTTTAATTTTTTTTGACTCGTCAGCTCCCAATGCGAGTGAAATTTTTGTACATTTTTAATGTACGGTAGCAGGATTATACAGTCCTACCCGAACAAAATACTACTGTTTAACCAAGTATATGTATATATGTGTGTGTGTGTATGTGTGTATGTATGTGTGCGTGTGTGTTTATATATATGTATATGCATATATATATATATATATATATATATATATATATATATATATATATATATATATATATATATATATGTATATATATATATAAACTCAGCCATTTTGGCCTCGCAAGAGGCTGTGCCCCTTGATCCCTCTTCCTTATATTTCTATCTCTTTCTCTTCTATACTTTGTATAAAATTATCAACATTTACAACGTAATTCTAAATCGGTTTATATGAATACAATAACATAATTACAGAAATTCTATAAAGTACAACATAATTAACATAAAATTGGAACATTTTCGTGGGATATTTTTTCTAATGGGGGTTAGCCTAAGAATTACGTTGTAATTAATATATATTTATGTACAGTGGGGGTAACAAAAGTATGTCGAAAAAATGCGGATGAGGGAGAGAGAAAGCAAAACGAACACGGAGGACATGCAAGACGGTGCAAATACACAGATAACAATAAAAAGAAGGAAAACACGTATTCTATACAAAAGCAAAGATAAACCATGAGAAATCAAAATTAATAAACATATCTGCTGGCAACAAAGGTATGTGAACACGGGAACAATCTTTATTTTTTCGGAACCAGAACAAAGGAAAAGAACACAGTCAATATTTTATATTCATATGCTTCACAGCCTCGAGAAGACGGGGCATCGAGTTTACCAAGGACACCTCGTCATGTCGAGAGAGATTGCACGCCGAAAGAAGTTTAAAGTACTTCACAGAGTCCATTCAGACCGCAAAACTTGGTGTTTGTGTGGACCTAGAGTTCCGAGACGAAACCAAAGGGTTCACTATTGGATTCAGGCCTGTGTTGACTGGGGATGATGCGACACACTGTATAGCAGCCATTCGCGCGTTTTCATAGCTAGGATCTTGATTCTGTTTTAATAGTAGAACCTTCCTTCCGTGTTCAGAGATTTGGCGCGTAAATTACGGCGTAATACACAACGTATATTTCGATATTCATATAGTTGTCGATAAAGTTCAACCGTCCCACTTCCCCAGCTGCCATACAGCGCTAAACTGAAAGTTTTACCGTTGGCTGCAGACTCCGTCCTTCGAGTTCTGTATCGGCTTTCCTCCAGACGTAATTTTTCCCGTCCGAACTACTAAACAGGTTGTATACTTACTTTCGTCGCTCCATAAACCCGGCTGGTTTCGTCATTATCCCACAAAAGACGTTTGACTCGATTCGCATCCGAGATAAACAATTTTTTTTCTTTCTTTTCGTTGGTCAACTGTGAATGTTCGCGGCTCACGGTATTCTACGGATGTTTTGTGCGTTGACTACTTTGCCGCAAGCTTTTTCAACATTTTCCGCTGGCGCTTTTGAAAGGGTTCTTCTGAGAATTTCGAACCACATCTCGTCGCTCTCGGATTGTTAACATTCGCGGATGCCCAAAACGCGTGTCGTTCTCGCATGTTGCCATGTACATGTACTTCTGTACTACTTTCACTTTTTCTGCAATTTTTTACGGTAGGTTAGGTCTGTTTCACGCAAAATCAAAATACACGTACGATCCACCGACAAAATTTCACGTTTTTTTTGTTCTTTTTTTTTTTTTTCAGAGCCATCGCAATTAAGCTATCGTTTTCTTTTTTGGTTCAATACAACACGTAAAGGTGTACTAGACTGGTACGTGACCGTAATACTGCCCTCCGTCAAATCACTGGGAAAATTCCCGACCGTGCCTGTCCACGACTTATTCCTTTCGTACGTTATCGTGTTCACGTACTTTCGTTGTGCCACTATTGCGGCTCTTCGCTCCTCTGTGCGTTATCATTTCTTCCCTTGCAAACTTCTTCCGCTACATAGTTATGTTCTTCCTTTCTCTTCATCCTTCACGACTTTTTATCCTGCAGTCGTTCGCGCTACAAGCATACAGCGTTTTTACGTTCACATACTTTTATTACCCATTGTATATGTAACATCATCCTCCATCTAGCGATAGAACAATTCGGTAAACCCGGTATGTTTTAGTACAAGTTAATGCTTATTACAAATTGGTTAAATTTCATGTCGTCTAATAATATACCTTCACGTACTGTTGAGAAGGTAAAATGTTAATTAGCGCGTACACATTTAGGTTGTATAAAGGTAATTCCACATATCCTTGATTAGCACGGATTGTGTAATTAAACTTTTCATAATGTACTAAGCCTAATGGATCTGATGAGCACACTGCTGCGACCAGTTTCTTTCTCAGATATATCTCTCTATGATATAACACATTCATTTTCAGGTATAAATGTGCGAGCGATTCGGATCCCCGGAACGAGACAAGTTCGATTCTGTAGTCGTATGTAAATGCAAAAACTAAATAATTTTCATCAGCAGTCGTATTACGCTCGCTCGAATTCAATACCGTAATTTGTATTAAGTTCTTCCGGGAGAAAATTCGGGTCTAAGCAGCTTCCTATTAAGTATTTATCTCAAGAGTCTCGCAAACACCGGCCACGTTTATTCCGAGCAAGTTACACGGTCACAACATTTTTATCGAATAATTTATTCGCACCGTCGCGGCGACATTTAAAATGTGATTTGGCTTTTCTCGAGAACGATTTTAATAGAACTGAAAAAATAAAAATAAATAAATAACGGCGAATGTGTCTGATCTGGTCTACGGAAACACTTTGTTCCAATGACCAAATTCAGAATTCATTTCGAAGGAAACATATCACGGAAAAAAAGAAGCTTACGTCATTTTAAATATTAGCGAATACGACTCTTATGGAAGGTGAAGAGCTGGTCGGTTCCGGCTTTATTAATATTCATGAAGGAAGCCGGAGTGCACGTGCAACGCAATGTATGTCGCACAATGTCCCGAGCGTACTTAGATAATAAAATATGCAAAGCTGTCGCAAAAACGAGATGCAACTACAACACGGTTCGGCTTTACACTGCCCGGAAAGCGGCAAAAAAAAAAAAAAAAAACCAAACAAAAACCATCCGATTTTTAATCATTTTCATGTTGTTACGAAAGAGAGCATTAAGGAAAATTAAAAAATTATCGCATCAATCCGATCAATCACCTCCGAAAAAAAAAAGGAAAAAAAAGAAACCTCTCGTCCAAAAAATCGATCGGTAAATTTGAAATTGCTCAATTCAATTCGATCTATTTACTTCACTAAAATCCGCGATAAGTGAAAACGCATCCTCGATACAAAGGAAATATCGCAATTTTCCTTTCTGGATGCTCCGATTTTACTTTTACCGAACACGAATTCTTAAATATATTATCTTTCGGTGTTAAATATTTTAAAACCATGCCAACCGTCAGACCGACCTTTACACGATTTCTCTTCGGTTACTTAAGATTACACGATAATGTGAATTAAATCAGCGTACGGTGAAAAAAAGAAATCGGTTATTTCGGAGGAGTTTACCTGATTCTTTGTCAACGGGCCCCGAAATAATAATAGTACCTACTCCGCATTTAACAAAATAGCAGTAGTAAAGTACATGTAAGTCGGACCAAGCAGCCTCAAGTAAGCAGTCTTCTTCGTTTAATTACACTGGTCGAACCTTCATAACAAAATGTACAAGAAAATTTAACGCCAACTAAAAGGATTCCTTCGAGACAACAAAAAAATTAGCCAGTAGGAGTCAGCTGCGTAATCCCGGACAACTCCAAAGTAAACAACAAAAGAACGGACTACCGCAGTCAATCGACTCTGTTTCCTTCGAGCAGTTTTTTTTTTCTCACATTCGCTCTCTTTCTCATTTCTTTCCTCTTTATTAAACAATCGTTTTGAATTTATCCTTTCCTTCTCTTCTCCGACATTTTTCCTCGCAATTTTTATTTTTTCTTTTTCCTTTCCCCTTACTTTTTCGTATCTTCTCATTTTCGCTTCTTTCCTCCCCGTAAAGGAAATCCTCTTTATCCGAGCGGAAAAATCGAGCTTATACGAATTTCTCGATGGTTTGTTAAAATCTTCTTGTTAAAAATTTGCCAAAAGCAAACGAATGAAAAAGAAAAAGCAACTAAGTAAGAAAAAGTGTGAAAACCTCGTGGTTTCTGAAGAAGAATAGGTTGATCAGTAATCCAGTAAGAAAGCTATAGCTGGAAAATGGAATAGCGCGCCTCAGAGGAATTTGGAAACTTACAATTTTATCAGCTGGTTATCCTATAGATCTTTAGCTGCGGAATGAGCGGGTAAGTTCTTTAATTTTCGTCGCTAAAAACGGCTGAGAACCCTGAGAAAATCATTTTTTTTTTTTTTTTAAATAATTTGAAAGCAATAATTATAACGTTTATTCGTAAATATACATGTCGAAGCTAAAGTACATCATATTCGTCTTATACGTAATACTTACACTTAACTTCTATTTGCACTAAACTACGTCTAATTTCTAAACATTCACATCCTAAAACAACATTTACGCGTAAGCCAACAGATATGCAGCTAAAAGAAGAAGCCACCATATGCATTAGTACCTAAGAACCAAAAAGCCCTTTGTTTTTTTTTCCTATTACATTATTTATAATTACTCTCTTTGCTTCTTTCTTTCGTCTACTCTTTTCTCATTCTTTACACCGAGCTATCAAGCAATTATTTTGTCCTTCCATATTTCCAGATTGCATTCGTCTCTAATTTCCTGTGGTAACATAACCTCATATATTTTTCAGTCAAAATTTCCACTGTAAGTTCAAAATAATGGAAAATAGAGGATGGTATGAAATCGGATGTGGTAGAGAAATTAATTTGAAATGGATTTAAAGACTGTCACGGGTCCGAAATTTTCAGAAAATGTTGTTGCTAAACTTTGCAAAAATATAAAGAAGAAGTGTTTTTCAATATTTTAAGGATCCATCGCTCAGCTCAAGTATTTTTCATACACTACTAAAAGTGCAGTAGTCCGTTTCCGGATTGACGGTAGACAAAAATAAATAAATGAATTAGAAAAACAAATGTGTATACGTTTTCACTAGTGAAATAGGAATCGAGTTCGAAGTTTGCCGACTCCATAATTAACGGATTATTGAGTATATGTCACACTTTGAAACGTTGATCCGCTTATTTTAATACGGGAGTCGAAACAGTTTTGTTTTTCGTGTTTATACACACTTTAATGGAAAACTTTTCATACGGCCGAATTAAGTAATCTTACTATACATATTCTGTGATGTCTTGGTAATTCCTATTTAATACGGATAACGAAAAAAGTTAGCGAGAACTAAGCGAGAAAAGACAAAGATTATAAGAAGAGATAACACAAGCTTAGAAGAAGTTTCAGGATGTTCGTGAACGATGTAATTAATGAGTTTTTAGTTATTTCCAAAAGGTCTCTTCGGGTGACTATAAAAATACAGAAAAAAAAAAAAAAAAAAAAATTAAAAAAACTACAAAGATACAAACACAACAAAATATAAAAAGTTAGAAGTTGACAAGAGCCTTCGAAATGTTAACACGCAGAAAATGGCTGCGAGTAACATGGACACAATTTTGTAGACAAACAAGATTTTCGGACAAACCAGTAAGGATGGTGGGGAAAACTGGATAACTCTGAGACGTGATGATCACCAACGGCTTTGTAGCCTAGTAAATTTTAATGATGGAGAACAATAAAAATAAAAATCATAATGGCAAAATAATAATAATTGAAAATTTCGAATAAATTTCTAATTCAAACATTATTGAAATTTACGTTACCGTCCAGCTTAAAAGTACATTTATTAAATTATAAAAAGAGACACAAACACCTACTTCAATACATCACGGGTAATGGGACTCAATAAATGTTATTATCGCAGATATGATAAACCCTTTCTTATACTCCGGCATTAATTATAATCTTCATTTTCATTCTGAGTATTTGTTTATTACTGTTGTTAAGTGTCGTTGTTATTTACTCTCATTGCTGTTACTTATTATTATTACTATTATTATTATTTAATATAACTATCATAAATATTATAATTGTATATATGGGTCATGCAGTTTCTTCGGCACAACTGAATCGTTATGTTTCTAATCGTTCAAACCTGATTCTGTTGATAATAATTATTACGATAACCATTATTAGTAAATATGTCTACGCCACCTGCATGATTATTATTGTTACTGGTTTTATCCTCATTTTTATTACTGTATTATTAATATTATTACCATTATTATTTTTAAGGATGTCAAGTGAAATTTTCTTAGTCAAATATATCTGCCGGGATGTTTCGTAAATTGAGACTGCTTCTCCAAAATATGCTAGGGGTTATACATTAATACATGTTTTCTCAAATGACATCTCATTTAGGCCCCTTTGTTAAACGAGACTGTATCATTTAATATAAATATTTATAAATTTAATGTGTTATCATTTAAGTACCAGCTTCTATAAATACTACTCAATGGGTTACATTACTCTTACTACTACATTATATTTACATATTTTATATATTTTATATTTAGTTATCTTATTTATATTTTTATTCTATTTAGTTCATTACTTGATTTATATCTTTTATCTATTTACGTATATCTTTACATTTTATTCATTTACCTAGCTTTATATTTATTTTACTTCGGTTATTACATTTGCAGTACACGTCAGAGTTGAAATATTGTGGGAATATGTTGAGTTTGGCTGGTGATAGGTTATATAAATAATTTATATGCTTAAATTTTAGATTTAATTTTCCGATAGATTCAATTTTGTTGGTTTTTAAAATAGCATTATTTTTTATTTTTTTATTTAATCATTTATATACTTTTCTCCTGTTTTCAACATATTTATACAAACAACTTTTATTTTGTTTCAATTCAACTGATTATAATATATTTTTATCATTACTTCATTTAATTTCATGCATTTATCGCTATATTTCGCACTTCATTTGTAATCCGTAAATATTATGTTTAATTTTCGTATTTATTATTATCTCATTTATTTCATGCTTTTATCGCTATATTCGCACTTCATTGTAATTCGAAGATATTATGTTTAATTTTACTTTTTGTTTTTCACTATTCGCGCTACGTAGCGCATTTGTGAAATTTTGTAATAATAATAATAATAATAAATAAATTGAAATTGAAATTGAAATTGAAAATAAAATTATTATTATTATTATTATTATTATATACGCGCACATGTATAAGATTAAACACTTCAGTGTACTCTGACAACATTAAGAAGAAAAAAAGCAAAACAAAAACAAAAAAACAGACGCATCCTACACAAAATTCTTCTTTATGTTCATTGTTTACAAGCTTTTAATTTTCATTTTTAGCATTCCCCGTACACATAAATGTACGGAATTCTAATAAGACGGTTCTGAAACGACAAAAATGTCAAATAAATTTGAATAATTTAGGACCGGTTTGCTTTGCGAACTTCAAAATTGGATCACAAATCAGAATTAAAATTCTCTTTAAGAAAATCTATAATTTCAAGATATACCTGCAGCGGCAAAAAAAAAAAAAAAACCCTCAAAAATATATAATATAAAATTTAAAGCGACCTCATAAATCGCTATTTTTTTTTTCTTTCCTTATTTAGCCGTGTATAACTGCATATTATTATATAAATAAACATAAAATTAATATATTAAACGACGAAATACCAAATAATAATAACCCACTTTTTAATATAAAACTTTGAAAAAATATCTTTTAATATTTATATTATTTAAATGTTTAATATAATCCTTAAATATTTATCGTAGTCTATGTACATCATCTTATTCGAACATTTATGATATATCGACTTTAAATCGTTGACTTATACTATATAAACCGTTTTATTTCCTTTATGAACTCTGTGAAATTTAGAATTTGTTTCTGATCACACTTAGTGAACTGTGTTCTTATCTGATGATGGGTTCATACCCGAAAACGTTTCTAAGTAAGCATTCATTTTATTCTTAAATTTGTTTGTTATATTTGTATTCGTTATAAATTATTATAACTCTTCTATTGCCTTTATAGACAGATGCCTCGGAGACAGATTTCTGAAGTGTCGAATAAACAAATTTATAAAAATTATCGTACACTTCTCTAAAGCATTCTTTATAGACTTCATTCTATCTAACCAAAGATCAACTAAGTTCCGAAACTTATTCCAATACCCGTCGTCGATTTTCCAACGTAAAATATTATTATCGTATTGCGGCAAAGTAATATCATCAGGGCAAGGATCTTAGGAGGTGATATTAATAACGATTGGAAAATGGTCACTTCCGAGAGAATTCTCTAGCATAGTCAAGGAACAATCAAAAAAGATATCGGAAGAAACAAAGGACAAATACACCGGGTTATTGTGATATTTTGGATTCTCAATTTTTGTAGGAAAACTATCATCATTCGATAGGCAAAAATATTTTTATAAATTATATATAAAAACCATATATTGACAATACGCACATTTTTATAACGTAGCCAATTCTATAATGACGTTCTGAAGTTTATATTATTATACATGGTACAAAATATGGTTTACGTACACTTAAATATAATTATTAGATTTTACACGATGTGATTAAAAGCAAAACCACTGTAGCAGAATAAGCTTATACACAGAGTATATTTAGTAAAGCTTCGAAAGTGACAACAGTCTACTAGGAGGAACGCATGTTCCTCCTAGTAGACTGTTGTCACTTTCGAAACTTTACTAAATATACTATGCATGATGGATCAAGGGAAGGCGAGAAAAAAATGTGTTGTTTGAAAAAGGAACTTCACGAATTTGCAGACAGCTACAGAAACGAAGAAATATATTCGAAAAGTAGTTGACCGATAATGTCGCAGTGTTTAAGTTACTGCCGAGAAAATATCCCGCGCCCCGAGATTATTTTGGACAAGTTCAGTCAAGCATCAGATGCTGAGGATACCGTATCTACAGGACACTATAACTTACGTCCGTATAATACTAAATGCAAAACAAAGAAATCTGATTTTTCGCGCTATAAAGAAGACTTTTGAACTTTTCGCTAATTTTGAAAGTTTCATTAAGGAAATCCGAAAATAGCAATCTTTCCGTCAATATATATTGAAGTTGCGCGAGAAAAAAAAAAGAAATTATTTTTTTCAAAAATTTCGAATTCCCGACGCCTCGAGGGCCTAATTTTAAAGTTAGAAAACCGGGATATTTCAGACTCCTATATGTATACGGGGAAGCGCATATTTTTAACCTTGATCAAAATTTTTAGCTATAACACTTGCGACCCCAGGGGGTGAGAGCTACACGTAATTTTTCGTGATTTTTTGAACTTTTCGCTAATTTTGAAAGTTTCGTTAAGGAAATGAACTACGGGTTTGTTCTCAATAAACAGCGCCGCGATCTTTGCATCGGATATGACCGGGGGAAAAAATATTTTTTTCAAAACTTTTGAACTTTCGGCACCTCGAGGGTCTAAATATATAGCGTTGTAAGCTCAGCTATAATTCAAACGGTCCTTTAAGCATATGTTTGGGATACGTTTTAGTTTACTCAACTTTTGTTTTAGTCGGGCTATTGCTGACATGAACCATCCCTTATTTTTGATTTGTTGTTGTTTTTAGTTCAAAGAGGGAGGGTTTAAATAATTTTTTTCCTGTAATTTTTTCATTTTTTTAACAAAGCTTCTGCGTTTTGTTTTACATTGGAATTTCACTTTTAAAAGGTTATCTGGCGATTAGATGAATTTTTTGAGGGTGATTTCTGAGGTCGATTTAAATGTCCATATTATATGTTCTTGATGATCGATTAGTTCGAAGTTATACATTATCTTAAAAAGAATTTTAATTGTAATTTATGTATTTAGATTTCGAAATGAATAAAGTCGAACCACCGTTCGTGAGCTACGCACATTTTAATTGAATATTTTTGTCGTTTCTGAATCATTTTATCCGGATTATTCCGTATACATCATATGATAAAACGAAAGTTTCGACTACATTTCTGATAAAACGATTTTATATGTAAGTGAAAATGGCCGGCGCTTACGTTGAGCGTATTGAACTCTGCAGTGAAATCTGGACTTTTCGTTCGTTTTTCATCGCTGAAAAATTCCTCTTCCACCGTTCTGAAATTTAATTGCAAATACCGCCTAAACACTGCGAACACCTTTCGTACCGTTTTTGTTGATTTTTGCAAAACGTTTCTTGAAAAATTCGCCTAATTTGCAATATTTATCGACACTAGAGGGCTTCGGCAGTATCACCTAGCGATGTGTGTTTGTGTCTGTTTGTGCGTGTACGAAAATAAAAATCCGAACTTTCCTAATCCGCCCTCGAGATATTTACGCACAACGACATAATTAAAAAGTTACCGAAGGGTTAAGGGAAATTTAAAAATGGAAAAAAAAAGAAGAAACAACGAAAGAAACTAAAAGAAAAAAACCGTTCCAGGAGAGGTGAGTAAGGGTAATAAAACAAAAGCGAACGGAGCTGGAACAATTTGTTGTCGTCGGAAATAGCGGCGAGATGTGTGTCGCTACTTGGGACGTGTTGTTGTTGCGGTATCATTTGTTCTGCTAGAAGTGATTATCGACTTGCTAGGCCATTAAGCAAATTTCAACCGAAAGTGCTCATTTATGTGCCGAGATGACACAGTGTGCTTTGGCACGTAATTATATCAACATCGCATTTCGTTTATCAACAACTTTTCCCTTATCAGTTCAACCTTAGCACTCTTTGTTTCACCCCATGCGCCCTTAATCGCGCCACTAATTTACACAGGTGCATCTAAAGCGGCACAATGGCGCTGCTTCGTGTTTTATTGTCAAACAAAAAATCGTTTTAATTCAACTTGCTCCCTTAAAATGCCGCTAAAATCTTTTCTGCTTTTTTCTTTAAACATAATTTTATCGTTATTGCGTTTTATTTCTGATTCTTTCTTACAGAATGATAATTGTGCGCTGTTTAACCGCGGCGTGGTGTGATTTCTAAACGCACCCGTCGGCTATTTAAACGAGTAAAGTGTGATATTGTAGAATTAAGTTTTTTACGATGCTACGGATCTGAAGGGAATACTTTTTTGGGGACTAGTTCCCCTTTCCTTTTAGAATGATGCGCTGCTCCTTTCACGCACATACCACTTCGCCGTTACGTAATATTCAACTTCAGCCTAGGTATAATACACCTGTGAGCGGCCTGAGGTATTTAGAAACTTCATAACGCACGATATTTTCACAGAATGTTGTCATTTGAAAAAAATGTGAACGGTAATAAACAACGTTTGGTGACGTACTGAAGAGCAGTCATAAGTCTGAAATAAGTGGTTTACTAACAGCTATGACTTTTTTCACAGCACGTAATGAACGAAATTCGGCTGGGTCTTCTTAGCATCATTGTGTCAGTGTTATCAAAACCAAAACTGTATACAAAATTGAACAACTTTGTAAGTATCCTCAAGGCGTAGGAGACGACAAGAGTTAGCTACTGATGAAAAGTTTCGGATAGTCTATTTCAGTAGAAGAGACAAGGTGTAGCGTATGAGGAATAACCGCAAACTGTTGCTAACAACTAACCGATAGCACATAAGTGGCGAACACCTCAAACGTTTTTTCACGCTAAAACCGCATCCTTGAAGGGTTGTTCTTTACTCAATGACTAGGGTATCATCAATGGTGCGTGTTTCTTTCCTTTTTTCTCCTCACTAGATCTGTACAACTAAAATTTTTTCCAAAATAGGTAGTCATAACGCTGGGCATCGAGCAATATGATTTAAGAGGAAATGGCCAGGTCTAAAAAAAAAAAAAAAAAAAAAAACAAAACATAGCAGCAAATTGACGGGTTTTACATCGCCTAGTGCAAAACCTTAATGTCGGAATTATCGGAAAAATGGATTTCCCTTTAACCTGACTGACGTGGCAGGGTAATACGTGTACCTGCACTCTTAAGTGAACGAAAGAAAAGTTTATATAAAAGGAATCCTTTTCTTTTAATGATATTTCATTACTACTATTCGAAGAAGTGAAACTGTGTACCCTTCGCATTCTGTTTAAATCAAGATGATTTCAGTTACAAAATTTTGGTCGTTTCTATATACTTCGTTTTCCAGTCATTTTCGTTGCTAAATAAAATTTTTAAGACTTTCATACTGATCGTCACTTATTCTAAGTAATTTCTAGAAAAAGAACTGTGTATTTAAAATAGCAAAAAAAATTACGAGTTTCTAAAGAATTAAACTCTCGATTACTGATCAACGAGTGTTACAAAAACAATGTATTAGACGATTTTAGTGATAAATTATTTCTTTTTAACAACCATTCTCCAACCATCGGAACTCAGATCACGCAAATTTCCACAGCACCATGGGGACACTTTCCGGATCCCCAAATGATATCGTTCTATGCCGCGTTTGATTATGTGATTTTTTAAGTTAAGGTTTACGCAACAATTTTTAATTATCGTCGTCCGCAGAAACTCACGGACATCATTAACAATTCTTCCGAAATTACATAATTTCCGTTTACATCTAATACGTTATACGATTTTTGAGATTTCGTACACATGCAATTTACGAAATCGTTATAGGACGGTTCGGAAACATTAAATAGGAATAACTTACGAACGGCTTGACTTATAAACTTGAAAATTAGATCATAAATTACAATTAAACTTCTGTCTATGACAATTTGCAACTTCGAGCTAATTGATTACGCCGGGCGGCAAAAAACCGTCAAGAATATATAAATATTGAAAACGACCTAAAAAATCACCCGCTTAAAAATTTAATAACCCATTCAACCTTTTAAAAGAGTAGTGAAATTCAAAATATAAAACAATACGCAGAAGCGCTTTCATAAAATTAAAAAATTATTTAAACCTTCCCTTTGAACTAAAAACAGCAAAAAAGAAGGATGTTCACGTAAGCAACAGAGCCCGAGTAAAAAAAAAGTTTAGGAAACTGAAATGCATCCCAAACATATGCTTAAAGGGCCGCTTCATACAGGAAAACTATTGCCGAGCTTACAACTATTCATATTTAGGTCTTTGAAATACTGAAAGCTCGAAAGTTGTTTGGAAAAAAAATATGTTTTGTTTCCCGGGCATGCGATATATCGATGGAAAGAAGCGACGAACGAAACCGTATTTCATTTCCTTAACGAAACTTTCAAAGTTGACGAAAAATTTTAAAAAATCGCAAAAAATGAATTGTAGCTCCTCCTTGCGACGCGAAAAATCATCCGAGTTTACTATTAAGTAAAAATCACCGTTCATTTCTAAAGGTTTAAGCGCAGATTTTTGTTGAAGTATTTTCCGCTGCCAATGATGTTTTACTATTTAGACATAATATACTTTTCCCCACAGGCGATTACAATACTTTAATCCACGTGTTTTAAATTAAAGAAATATTACTGAAAAAATCTAAAAGTACCGAAGTATTTTGAAAAAACTATAAGAACACAACCAGGCTGTCTAATAGTGTTATAGTTGAAATCGAAATCGGTACCGATAGGTAATATTCGAAATTTTGCTTTTGATGGTTCGTTTTTTGTGGAAAGGAATATAGCGCAGGCGTAAACGGTTATTTTCCACCCTATATGTGTAAAAGGGAAACCGAACGGATAGGAAAATACAAGTATCCAGGTTGTTGGATAACGGAAGATAATGACTCTACCGTAGAAATAAGAACGCGCATCGAGATAGCCCGGGATGTATTTATGAAGATGAAGAATGTACTTTGCGATAGAAAATTAAATCTGGAAGTCAAGAAGAAGCTGCTAAAATGTTATACGTATGGTTCGTACATACGGGTGCGAGACGTGGACAATAAGAGCACATATGGAAAAGCGTATTTCATCATTTGATAAGTTGTGTTATCGCCGGATCTGGAAGATACCATGGACTAGGAAACTGAAAGATACGGAGGTATTACAATTGATGAAAACGGATCTGATATTAATGGATATAATTAAAAAACGCTAAATTAATTCCTTCGGACATTTCATGAGAGGATCAACATGTATCACCTTCTGCACAAAATTATGATGAAAGCGGTAGAGGGGAAACGGGGACGAGGAAGGAGAAGGATTTCTTGACTCCAAAATATTAAGCAATGGACTGGAGTTACCAAAGTAGGAAAATTGTTCCAGATTGCAAGAAATCCAGACGCATTTCGTGTCATATGGTTGAATCCATGAAAAGTGGTTAAGCTATACCCGAATCGGAACGAAGAAGAAGAAGAAGATGTGTAAACCCGGCTTATGACGATACCTGTATTGCGTTGATTCAGTAGATGTCGTTTACATTATTATGTGTAACATTCGTTGTTATATTTATCCGGTAATTGCGATTATGCTATATTTATTCCATTTTCGACTACTTCGTAAGAGTTAAATATCGAAAAGTAAATCATTATAGTTTAAAAATGTACAGAGTGTAAAAGATTTCGTTTTTTTTGTTTTGGTTTTTTTTTTTTTTGGCACGTTAGCAAGGATTTTTGCCCAGCACAAAAACAAGAAAGGAGAGGACCAGTTAATTCAGTCGGAAATAGCTAGAATGAAAGAACCAAGCAGCGGAAAAACGGTCCGGATAAGAAATTAACAGGATATATGAAACGCAATAAGAACCAAGAAGTCATAAAACAAATTAGAATACAGACGAAAGGGAAGAACAATATGGTTGGGATCACAATTTCGTGATTCGGATGACAATGGCTGTTAGGAGAGGGAGTGTTAAATAAAAACCACGAAGAAGCTAATACGATTCAGGCGAATTCGTAGAATAGTAGAGATTGAAACGGAATTTCGTAGAATAGGGGATAGTCGTGAAACCAAAGAAGGGTACAAAGATTTGTCTGGATGCACGGATAGAAGTAAAGATCGTTAAAGAAGGAAAAAGCCTAAGTATATCGGCTAGTGTTTCTTCAAAGTCCTGCTTTTATTTTAATAAAATTCCCGATTCCAAGCTGCTTTCCTTATGGTTGAAATTTCATACTAGATTCCGACCAGATATTTCAGATTTACATAGGAATAGTAGTTTATTAACGATTGAAAATGCCTAATTCTATAAAGATGTTTTTTTATCTTCAAAATTCTACGAACGATTTTTTTGCTGAATGAATTTCGTATGAAATAGCTAATACATTTTATGGATTTAGCAAATGGTTAAGGATTAAAAAAAGGTTTTAACCACGGCAAAGATTCCGAAAAATTGAAAAGTACAAAAGTGTACCTTTTCCTTATGAGAATAGTTTGCGCAATTTAGCAACAATCAGTACAATAGATTTCATAGAAAAAATTGAGAAACTCATATCTATTCCGTACGCTGTTCGAAAGAAGAAAATAAGCTTCTTTAAAGCAAGAAGTTATTATTGAATTTCGAAGCGAAACGAAAATAACGATTTGGTGGTTTCCAGCAGTAGTATATATGTTTGTGTACTTTATTAATTAATCTTCATTTATTTTCTATTTCGTGGCGCCCGAACAATATTTTCCCTACTTACACGTATTATTGTTTATAAATAAATTCTCACGAATAAATTCTTTTACCACTACCGTGTTATACACTTACTTTTTTTTTTTTTTTTTTTTTTTTTTTATTATTTAAATAAGTTGTGGATCTCACAGAGCAAGTATGCCCGTTGTGTGAGTGCCCGACACTCTTATTACCGTTTATTTAAGATACCAAATTACAATTATTCTAGCTTATCCTATACATTATAATTATAGTCAACTAAGTTTATATAACTTATGGCATAGTACACACATACAATTACATACACACACAGCAAGTACTCATCTACATACCGATACATGAGGGTAGCAAAATATCTTCAAATATGCAGAAAAGCATAGAAAAGAAGAGAAGAAGAAAAAGTAAATAAAGAAAGAAAGAAAAATAAACGAACAATAATATAAAATTATAAAATGTGATGATTCGAACCGTATCTTTGGGGTTTTACTCTTTACACCGTTCTTTCAGCCATTTCTTTATTTCCCCTTTCCACAAACCAAGTTTTTTTTCGTTTAATATATTATGGGGTATTTTACTAATTAGTTTAATTAGAACTAAGTCATCAGTATTATCAGTTCGTAGATTTACGCCTCGAGGGTAGATGTAATATGTACTATTTTGGTCTCTTGTTAATCGAGTTTTTTGCCTAGAGGGTAATTTTATATTATTGACATTAAATTCAAGTAATCTATAATAGAAATAGTACATCTTGGGGGACATTTCGTTGTTTTCTTTCCACCAAGTTGATTCGGAATCGTTTTGCTTCCAGTAGGGGAGTATAAGTTTCAAACACCTTTTCTGTATTTTGCTTATTTTATTTATTTCTGTTTTCTTAGCCTCACCCCATATTTGAATTCCATATAAAATTCTGGACATTATTATTGAATCATAGTATATACGTAATGTGCGATATGTTAAAACCTATTTTATTTTATGTAGAGCTGGAATTGACTGTCTTATTTTCGAATTTAAATTTTGAATGTGTTTTTTCCAGTTCAAGTATTTATCGATATATATACCTAGATATTTAAAATTTTCTATGTTTTCAAGCGGTGGACAACAACATAAATGAGTGTTGTTATTTATATGCAGTTCGTGTATGCAATCATTATTATGGAGGGTAATTCGCGGATCGTGTGTCATATGTTTAGTACTGTTCCGAATGTGCAGTAATTTAGATTTATTTATATTAATACGTAACCTCCTATCATGTGCCCATTTACTAAAATTATCTATATCCTCTTGTAGTAATCTTTCCGCTATTTCTAAATTCTTATTCTCCACTAATAAGGCAATATCATCGGCAAACACATATAACTTTGCATTTTTAATATGCTTATGTAACGAGTTAGTGTAAATTAAGAAGAGAATAGGGGCCAATACGGTGCCCTGAGCTACTCGGCAATGAATTGTTATTTCATTACTTTTATTCCCTGCGATTTTTACTATATACTTTTCCTATTTTTTAATTAACTCTTAAACCACTTTAGTTGATTATTTATAATTCCCAAATTTTCCAAGTCCTTGATCAGTAATTCATGGTCGACTAAGTCAAACGCTTTAGACAGGTCAATAAATGTAATTAGAAATTGGTTTGCCTTCGACAATCCCATATTTATATTATTTACGATCGATCTTAGTAACGTTATCGTAGATCTTTTTTCTCTAAAGCCGTGTTGATTTTCATAGAGTAAGTTGTTTTTTTCTAAATCATTTCTTAAATGTTTATCAATGTAATGTTCTAATATTTTAGCTATTACAGGTATAATTGTTATTGGACGATAATTTTCAAATTGAATTTGCGATCCTTTTTTATATATCGGCCTGACAATGCCTCTTTTCAGTCCATCAGGAGTGTTAGCTTCCTTTATAGAGTAGTTGACCATGTTCGTCAAAATGGAGATAAATATATTTGGGTTTTGTTTAATATCTTTAACCCTAATTTCATCCCATCCAGGTGCCTTATGAATTTTTAGATTATTAATTATTAATTCTATTTGGGATTTATTTGCAAGTGGAATGAAAAAAGAAGATAAAATAACAGTATCGGAGTTAGTATTCAGTAACTGCGTGTGACATTTGTGTCTAAGTTGTTCAACTGAACGTATAAAGTATTCACTAAATTGTTCAGCTGCTATTTCAGTATTTTCAAAATGTTTTATAATGAAATCATCAACTGTTGTTCTGTTTTTTTTATTAACAATATTGTTAATTACATTCCATACTTTTTTACAGTCATTATTTGCTTTAACTATTTGACTTTGATAATACTTCTGTTTAGCGTTTCTTATTTCTGTTGTAACTATGTTTCGATATTTCCTAAATAGGTTTTTATATCGAATATTGGTTCTATTCCCTTTACTGAGTTTAAAATATTGGTCTCTAATTTTCATAAAATTGATTATTTTTTGACTCATCCATTCGTTCTTAGGGCTATATTTAGTCATCTTTTCCCTCTCCCGTACTTTCAAATTGCATTCGCTATATATGCTTTTAAAAACTGAATGTATATGATCATATATATTTCCTGCCGTTGTTAACTTCCTTACTTCATCCCAGTTGTAATTAATTATCTTGTTATGTAACCTTTTTTCATCAAAGACATATTTTGGGGAGCTTTTAAGATGCTGACATTTCCGGTTCAGTGTACTAAATGCACAACAGATGACATAATGGTCTGATATTTTTGTATTAATAATTCCCGAAATAATATCATTTGAGTTATACTTAAGAAATATGTTGTCTATACAGGATTGTGTACTTCTATCTATCCGTTCTTCCTCTCTTGTAATTCCATTTATTAGCTGAACTGCTCCTGACCCATATATTACATTTAAAAAATTCTCAACCTGAACATTGTGGAGCAGGAAATCGATATTAAAATCTCCGCAAATCAGAAAATTATCTTTATTACTTAATTTTTTTATGAGTGTAGCGGTTTCGTTTATAAATTCGCCTACATTTTTACTCGGTGATCTATATACTGCAATTAAGCGTAAAGGATTTCTTTCGAAAATATCTATATCTAGCATTACCAGGTCCATACTTGGCCTATTATTAACTTCCCGAATGTGAAATTTAAATTTATTATTTATGAACACAAGTATTCCTCCGTTATACCCAATAGGTCTTTGCAGTCCGATACTCGTGAATCCAGTTATATTATATAAATTCAATTCATCCTTACTTATATTGATTTCGGTTAATACAATGACACTTAAAGGTGACGTGTGAATGTACGTTGTAAACTCATCCCAGTTACGTCTTACAGTTCTTATGTTTAAATGCAGCACATGGAATAATTCCGAATTAATTTGTAGTGTATTATTTACATTTAAAATGCCATTTATATCATCAGTCCATTTTTGGATATTACTATAATTCTTACAATTTTGTTTACTGCGAAACTGAATTAGAGAAGTCATTTTTTAACGAAAAGAAAAGAAGAAGAAACAATAAAAAAAAAAAAAAAAAAAAATGCGGTCTGCTAGTATGATTATGAACGAATCCCATCTATATATAAATGTATACTGAACACTTTACTTTCTTTAAAATATTGTTTCAATGGCGGCCTTAGAGGAACATGACGGGATGGTACAGAAGAAGCGAATTGATCGTATTTAAACAAATATTATGCTACCACATGTTTTACGCGGGCAACGGTTATCGATGTTAAATAATTTATCGCCGAACTTATCAGTAGTTACACTAGTATAAATATATATATAAATACACGCGCGCGCGCACATACGCACGCATACATACACACTTACACACATAACACCTGTATACTAAAAAAACAATTTCGCACACTCTCACACCTTTTACAAATTACCGCATTGAACACTGTATGCATATAGACAACGAGTTGATTAGTCGCAAAGAGTATATCTGAAACAGAAGAGACGAAGAAAATAGAAAATAGCAACAAAACGCCCGCCACCGCACAGAATCACACACCATGAAGATACATCACCGGCATGGCGACCGCTGCACTTGCTGCTAAATCACGCTCACACTTCTCTCTCCTGTCAAAATCCTTAGCTTCCATCACCTGCACTCACTTCCCGCACTTACCAAGCAGTACCCATTACATAAACTAACCACCCGTCTGCAGCCTAACCTATATACCTCATCAACAAAAATGCACTGCCAACCCGCCGTACTCCACCTGTACATCCTTAACAGTGCGCAAACAAACTTACAAACATCATCACACACAACACACACTGCACACGGCACATCTAAAATTTTGCACAGTACTCTCATAAGAATCAAAATACCCTTCTTACCACCTCCTCGCGTACACGCTACCTGCTCCGCCATCACATCGTTGACCAGCCGGCGATGTATAACGACGCGACGCACACATACCACATTCACTCCTGCACACCCGAAGATGACCACATTTACGCTTGTATTACTAATTCGAGTTAAAATAAAAGCAAAAAAGATAACACGAATCTAAAGTTGACGCACATATTAAAGAATTGGTCGAATATTTACATTTCATCGATTTATAGCAATTTATTTACATCTTCGTCGGTTCTTATTCTAATTGTGCGTTCATCTGGATTCCTTTTCACAAGAATCTTGCCACGTTTTGTCCACACGAAGCTCTATTGCAATATTTTAGCCCGCTGTTTTGCTTTCCATAAAAGCTGTTTATAGTACGGTGACAAGTTTTCATTTACATACCATTATAAACTTACTATTACCACTACTGCCCTTTTTTTAACTCTCCGTGCACTTACTTTCCGCTTAGGTACGAATTTCACCGTCATCTCGTTAACTTTTATTTTCAAACAATACTCGGCGAATCGGTTTAAAAATGTTATCCCCCGTCCCTTCCCAAAAAAAAACGAGAAAAAAAAGTAAAAAAAAAACCTTACAGGTGTGTAAAGTAGTAATAATGACAGCAAACAGATTCTTATTTCATAGGAATATAAAGTAGCACGCAGCAGTGTTACACCGAAAACGGAAATAGGCGAGACCGACGCAAAAAGTTTCAGAGCAAATTCGAAAACTAGCGAGAGTCTCCGAATCGCAAATCTTTCCGAAATACCGCGACTGGAAGAAAATAAGGGAATAATTTAAATTGTCGCTGGCGGAAACTTCCGAAAATTAATATAGGCGCGCGCTTGCAACGGTCCTTCTGGTCTGGCCGCTCGAACCTGACAATCTAATTATGTATACCGCAATTCGCGGTTTTTTCTAGCGGCTGATTGCGAAGACCATCGCGCGTCCTCTAGTCCAACGTCCGAAGTTCAACCAAAATCCTCGGACGCGCAATTTGATATTAGCCGGAGTTTCGGAATGTTAATTCACTTTTGCAGACTAACTAGTTGAAAAATTTCGCGCGTTTTTCATTATTCAGCTTGTTTATCTTCATCGCTGTCCGCACAGCGTTGTTGTCGCCGACGGAAGGTGAAGGTAACTCTGTTCATCGTAGAATCGAATTAGATACAGTTGTCATCCGAGTTCCACACACCGTCGTCGGATGATTTGCTAACAAACGCTCGGCAAACCTTTGAAGAGGCTTTTAGCGACGAGCTTAAGCCTGTCTGTTTGTCTGAAGTTCTGTTGACCGGCGGCAATTGTTCCGCTTCCCTTGAACGCCAACAAAGGCGTTTAACAAACCATCTTCGGCGTTATTTCCTTTCCTTTGTAACTGACTTTTATTTTCGGTTCTTCTTTTTTCTCCTTTTTCCGCGATTGTCGGTTTTGTTTTACTTACACTTCTTTGTTCGTCCGTTTCCCTTTCATTCGAGTGGACATTTATCGTGCCCTTATCTGAAACTAAGGCGCCATTTTATCTATAGAACAAAACTGCTTCAAACTAGTTTCATCTTATTACTCTCCTCTATAGTGCTGGCCTTTTTCCTTTTTTTTTTTTCTTCGTTTTTTCTCTTCTTTCTGCTCTATACCGCTTTGTCATGCTCGCTGCCGAACGAAGAAAGGCCTTTTATTTCGAAATTGGACCGAATTTCTCGACGCCAAGTTTAACTGAACAGCACTCGATGAAATTTCATCTCTAGCCTCGCGATGGCACGTAAAATCACGACAATAAAAACCTTATACACCTCCGTCGCTCTACTTTCGGTAACCAGTTGTTCTTTTCAATTGGCCCCGGTGATTCTCAGCACTCGACTCCGCGCAATTCGCCTATATTATTAACTGCACGGGCGACTTTTAAAATTTCTTGATTTTCGTCGGAAAACCGTTTTTTTTTTTTTTTTTTCCCCCGTATAGTTCTCTAACTGGTGTTAAAGTGCAACACCGTCAACAGTTTTTGAATTCATACATAAATACTTGGACAGTTAAGTTTTTCCGGATGAAGCTCCTTTAAATATCACGGAACATTGCGTACGTCGGTCCGATTCCCCGTGCTGCGGTTATTAATAGTCTCACCATGAATGAAACTCGCCCTGATGGGCAGGGGACAAAAACAGGTCGGTCAAATAATGCTACGAAGATCAGCCGTTTATTGCCTTTGCAGTAAAAGACGAGGACTGATTACGCGAACCGAGAATAATTTTTAGCGTCATATGACCACTTAAGGCATTTTATTTCCGGCCTTTCCCCCTTGCCGATTTAATGCGTCTCTCAATCGAATTTTCCGCTAGTCTTCCCCTGAAAGCCAGACGTTGGGGGGTCACATAGATAGGGATTTTTTCGTTTCAGTGTCACTTAGAATTAGGACCTGTTCGGTAACACAGTATAGCCGTATCTATAGAGAAATCGTATGAATAAAACTGATTTCGACTGATAACGTTAAAAGCATATTGCATGCATATAGCGCATATATGTGGAGTGAAAATAATTCTGTAAGCAGTGCAGTGCGTGTTAGCACGACGGATAGAGGACAGTCGGTCGCCTGATTAAATATACTCTCTTCTGATCGCGCCGAAAAGAAAGTTCTATATACCAGTGGAGAGAGAATGGAAGGTTCGAATGAAAGTAGCGCCGCAAAATAGTAAAGAGCGAGGTGACTAGAAAATGGAAAAAGTCAGTGATGGAAACCGATGCGATAAACAGTAGCGGCAGTTCTACGATGATAGTCGCAGAAAAGCGATAAGCGCGGGAGTATAATGAGAATTTTCATACAAACACGGAAGAATGTATAAAACTTTTTTTTTCGGTTAACCGTAAGCAAAACAGGTAGCCAAACGTGTAATCTAGATGGCATACAGGGTAGATTAAAGGGATCGAGCTAACTGTGACGAATACTGTTGTTCGCCGGTTAATGAAATACCTGCAGATCGCGATAACTAGGTTTCATTTAAATGGCGAAATGTACAAAAACAGTGTCTACACAGCATGGCGATTGATTATTAAACACTGATGAATATGAGCAAATGGCGAAAATGATCGCCTATAACTGATAACTGGCAGCCATCGTAATTGTCTCTTCAAAAGGATAGTGTTCGAAGCACTGTTTTGCGAACGGACACGATTCGTTATAACGCGCCATTTTTTAACCATCGATATATTTCTACATTTCAAATATAAACGTTCGAATCCATTTTCTGTATTATCACTTTATTAAATACACATAAAAACACATATTACAGAAAATATAAAAAACAGCCGATATGTTTCGAAGTTACATACTCCCTTAATCATGGCAATAACTTAATTTTATTATTGCCACACATTCCCGGCTGATGTTAAGTATGTCCACTCCAACATACTGAATAACATACATAACATATATACAGTGAAAATACTTATTGAAAATTGATACATAAATTCAGTTGAGATCGCATTAACCGATGATGAACCAAAAACGATGTTTCCTTAAGCAGAACCAATTTGCTCTATTGCGACTCACTTTTACAACAAAATGTCGTACGAAAGACAGTGTTTGCAGATTGATAATTCGAACGGGTTTAAAAAATGAAACGTAAAATTTCTCGAGAAATAACTGGAAAATAAAATGCGAAGGGCGCTAGAAGACTTTCTCTTAAATTCGTAAAAAAAATTTTTTATATAATTTAGCGACACTCCGAATATGATGATAAATTGGACAATTTCTTAAACGGCGTGGAAGTGAAAATCATTTGTTCTTTTATTTACGAGCATATATGCGATCTGCTATTGTCATTTGTCGATGGAAATAGTTTTATCGAGTACTCCGTTGTTTACACCCGTTTCGGAACGATATTTATTTCCGATGGTATTTCGCTGTCGAACCGAGTTCCTCCTATAACCGGCTGTTACGTTCTTTTAGATCAATTTGAATATTGCAATCTTATCTTTCTCTCTCCGTACAAACTTCAAACTGAATATACATTCAGCCGTTTCCGAATTTTTTTTCTTCCGAACGCTGATTTTCATTAACGATAGAAAAAATTCAACAACTCGGCTCGTTTGAAATAATCGCCGCTCAAAAATAAACGGTTTTTCTGATTTGGGCGATTCGTGCATCTTTTACTTGAAGCAAGTGATCGATTTCCTTTCCGTCTAATATGGCAGTCGGATGACTCCCACCAGTTACATATTTTCACGGACAACATACATATACGAAACAAATACATTTTTGAAGATGTGTTCTTTTCCCAGCAACATCTTCATGCATTTGTCGATTAATTGCGAATATCCGGCTTAAAATTAAATTTTCTACATTCAAACAGAGTAGAAGCTACATTTTTACTTTATCGGAAATGGAATCAAGGAACACTTCTGGAACAGTAACAACTGAGAGAATAGACAGAAAGAACGTAAGAGGCACTGAAAGGAGTAGGAAGACCGAGCTTTAAAAATTTAGAATAAAGTAACTCATGCTCGCGGAATAAACCAGAACACTCGAAGAATACATGATCTACGTCACGAACATAACACAGAAACCTTCATTGAAGAGGAAATGGAAAAACGTTCGATGAGAAGGCGATAACTCAAATAAGATCTCCGGATGATGAACAGAGGATTGGTGTTGGATTCAGATAGAATGTCTCTGGGATAGGAGATAACCTTAAAGCTCCAAGATGAAGCCGAAAACAAGTGTTTTGGAGGCGATCTAATTGGTAGAGAACGGACTTGGAACAGTTTCCACATAAGAAACTGTAATAATCCAAACTGGAGTGAATGAAAGATTTGAGTAACATTATCACGTAACGATCATTCCCCTCTTGTAGAAAGTCTTTAAGGAGGTTTAAGATTTTAAGCGAGGAAGTGTATAATATGTTCATGGAATGACAGGCGAGGGGATGAAATGATGCTCAGACAACGAAAAGAACTAACCATTGAAATAGAACGATTTTTTAAATTTATTTCAATTGAACTCGAGTTGTAAGGCCGAAAGGAGATGACTCCAGCTGCTAACTTAGGAGCGGAGATTAGGAAGGCTGTTTCCGGTGTTCTTAAGGAGCTGTTTAGTTCCTCATTGGCAACTAGAACAGTACGGGAAGAGGAGTAAACAAGGATATCATCTGCGAGAAACAGAAATTTAGATTTTAAAGAGAGAAAACCAATTTTAGAAACACACATATATTAAATAAAGCAGGACTAAAGCAAAAACATTGCGGAAAGCTCTGCAAGACCTTTCTTGAGGCGCAGAAAGAAGGAGAATTATAGTTTCAAAAAGATTGATAATTAAAAAAAAGATACGGAGGAAGGGATATTTAAAGGGATCGTGATGGTTTTGAGCGTGGGAAGATGGCCATATAAATAAAAGCTGCAATTGTATGATATTTATAAATGTCAGCAAAGAAGAAACTGATACAATCTGGAGTTCCTAAGCCGGGGAGGAAACCAAACCGGGGTTGCCCGGAAGCAAGTTATTGTGTTCGAGCCACCAAGCAAGCCGTTTGTTAAGCATGCTTTCAGGAAGTTTCCTTAGGCAAAAAGCTAAAGAAATAGACCGAAGAGCAGGGGAATTATACAACAACGAAGGTGCTCCATGAATCAGGAATATAGAACCAGACTGAAAAAAATACGTTGTATAGAAATAGATCACAAAAAAATACGTTGTATAGAAATAGATCACAAAAAAATACGTTATATAGAAATAGATCACAAAAAAATACGTTGTATAGAAATAGATCACAAAAAAATGCGTTGTATAGAAATAGATCACAAAAAAATACGTTGTATAGAAATCTATCACAAAAAAAAAAAGGGGGAGAAAAAATAGGTAGATGATGATCTAGGTTTCTACATTGCCGATCTGTAACTCGAAATTTTTAAACCAAATACCCTTTTTTATAATTTTTTATTGTAATCTTACGCGGTTAATTATATATAACTAAATCTATAAGTATTTATATTATTTATAAACAAGTTTTTTTTTTATTTTATTTTATTTTTTTTTCGTAGACGCAACATCGTGTGCCGTGTTTAACTGCTGTAGCTATTACAGTACGAGGATGCGCGGTTTGTCCTTATAGATAACTGCTTATTCTAAGACAGTATTCCAACGCGCTATGGTGGTATTTTTAAAAGATAAAAAACAGCTAACAACTAGTATTTCCTAAGAAATATCGACCAGGTCAAATTACGATTATTTTTTTTTCTGATACAAAAAGAAAAATAAACAAAAAACGATCAACAAATTTATTACAAAATGAAAGTAACGTAATGGAAAATAATCGCTGTCAGCAGAAATAATGAAGATTTTTGTTATAAAAAATGCTGCACGAGCTACTACAGTTGAAATTACGATGAAACCGAGTTAATCGAAATCGACATATTTTTCTTCAGTCGTTTCAAATGCGAGAGCGATTTATTTTCCCGTACAGAGCGTGGAATTTTGAAATAGTCGAAAAATCATGCTTCTACCTCATGGTTAGGAGAAATTAGAATAATGTAAATAGAGTCAGAAAGTAACGGTATGAAAATTTGCTGAAAGAATAAAACATGACGGGCTACCGTAATAAATATCGCTCGAATTTACTGGAATTCACTAAAAACAAGAATGAGATGTGAAATTGAATTTTAAAATACCGAGTAAAGACGGTATAGCGAGAAATTCGATAACGGAATACGTAACAAAAATATGAAGACATATAACACACATTCTTCCGGATACTTTGGCAATTTTACCGCTAATTTTTACACTGTTAAATTAGCATTTTCTTATTTTATTCAGCGAAGAGTTCGTTGATTATAATGCAAGAAAGCTATGTTTTTAGTGATATTCCCCGAAAAAAGAAAAGGTCCTGAAATTCCGCAGGAAATTCGAAAAAATCCCCCCTAAAGTCCATCTCACTATTCATGAAACGTGAGATTTGAAACACATATACCGCGACGACATATCGTATAACGAAAAAAAAATGTAAGTACCATTTGCAATAGTTAATTAGTCCAATGCTGTTAGGACAAAAGGCCGGGGAGAAGAAAATATACGTATCCTCGTGCGTTTAACTCTTCGTTTTATAGAAGTTGGAAAAATCAAAGTACATCTTAAACATCTATATTACGATAAAAATACGGCCAAAATTATCAAACTTAAACAGCGCCGCACAGGATAGGAGGAGGAAAAAATGACTTTTTCCTCTTCAGCGTCTATGGGGGAAGCCCGCTGCTGTTTGAAGGTTTAATGAGACCGTATTTTGTTTTCTTTACGAAACTTTCAAAGTTTGCGAAAAGTTCGAACCCGCCCGTCCCCATTGCGGCGTGAGTATTAAAAATTTTTAAACAACTTATAAACGCGCGTATTAAAGGGAATTTCAAACATAGCCGAATTTTTGGCTCCAAAATCGGACCTTTCCGGACACTGGCGGAAAGAAAAAAATTTTTTTGCTTTTTTCCGGTCGTCCAGTACATCTATGGAGAGCTTGTCCATTTAACGAAATCGAATATTTCTGAATTCTTTTATAGAACTTTCCACGTTATTTTTCACGGGAAAAGTTCAAAAAAATTCCAAAGAAAAATGTTTACCTCGCGATGACTTTTAATAATTTTAAGCGCTCCGCGAATAATTCTCGATTTTTTTTTTATTATTATAAATCGAAAATATCGCGAATTTAAATTGTAGGCAAACACTAGTTTTACAATTAAATATTTAAAAAGCTTTCACAGTGATTACTTGTAATAAATAATTTTCGGAAACAACCGTGTTCTTCTAAAAGATAAATTTATTCGATGAAGGCCAGTGTAAGCTAGTCGAAACGTTTAGCGAATAAATATCTTTTAAAAACACAGTTGTTTCCGAAAATTATTTATTACACGACACTGACCTTCTTTTCGGTAGGCGAGAAATCGCTACTCTGTATGAATGTTCTGCGATGATTTAGAAATTAATTTATAGACGCGTCAATGCCACATTTCTCTAACACTACTCGAACTTCAGATTCGTCTGCACGCACATTCCGATATTCACGCGCGCATCAGTTATATATAACATACGCGGGCAGTCCCAAAAGTAACTGGCCTGACGTATAAATGGCGCTAGTATTTGAAAAATATTATTATCTCAGGAAAATAGCCACCTTTTAAAGCTTATCTTTCAAGTGTGAAGACACTACGTTTATTTGTTTTTGGCAGCCGTCAATAGTGAACGTCCTCTAATGTGAATTTTCTAAATATGGAAAAAATTCGTCGTGGTTTTGTGATGCAGTATTTGAAAGGTCTCAGTGCAACCAGTATTGCGGTTAGAATCCATTCTGGGGGAGTCTGTCCCTTCATTTTCAACAGTATCATTGGGCGGCAGAGTTTAAACGGGGCTGTATCGACCGAACGAGGTGACTATGTTAGACGTAGTGAAGAAAATCCGCACACAACGGTTTTAGATGATCGTCAACTAAAAAAGCATCATATATTGACTAAAAATTTGCATATGAAAAGACTATGCGCAAGATGAGTGCCGCGTTTGCTCACAACGGAACAAAAACAGAGTCGTGAGGATGTTTCAATCAAGTGTTTGGCGCTATTTCACAGCAATAAAGCCAAGTTTTTGCGTTGATTCATAATATCACGGGTGAAACATGGGGGGGGGGGTCCATAACTTCACATCTGAGGCAAGAATCAAAACAGTGGACTGAAAAGGGGAGAATCGGCTCCAAAGAAGGCACGACCGTTCCGTTCTCATGCAATAGCGTCAGTTTTTTAGGATGCTTATATAGATAATTTTCATTGATTATCTTCAAACGGGAAATACAATCATCGATCAGTATGCAAACTTATTGCAACGTTTGAGTGATAGAAAAAACGGCCGAATTTGATTAAAAAGAAAGTGCTATATTTCATCGAGACAATAGTTAACACATTCGTTATCGCGAAGGCCAAAATCAATGGGTTAAAATTCGAATTGCCTATACACCCTGCTCGTCGGATTTAGCTCCATCGGATTATTTTCTCTTTTTCGAAAAAATGCCTATTAAAGAGATTTGCCAACAATGAAGAAGCAAACTACTTTGAGGAGCTGGACGGTTCTCATTATAAACAGGTCTAGGTTGGGAGGGGGGGCTATTGAAGCTATTGAACATCGCTGGGAAACGAGTGCCGAGCTGAAGTTGAGAAATGGAGGAATTTTTTGTGCTTTTTTGTCCGATCAGGTCTGCGAGACTGCCCTCGTACTTACATGCGAGGAAGCTTAGTGACTCTTCACGCTGTAAGAATCGAATTTAAAACCAATAGGAAAAACGATGAAGAAATTTCGTACAAATTTTTTTTATCGATGATTGACGAAACTTTTAAAGGGGAGTCAAAAGGCAAATTTATTTGCATTGGTCGGCCGTCACCGGTCACCTAATTAAGTGAAGATTATATCGTAAATTTTGTTCAACTCCGACAATGCGGCGCACTATCTTTTCTCTTCAACTATATATAGGCGCGCATTTGTCGTTGAAAATCATTCGTATATATTTATTGCAAGGGGTCGCGCGGGCTGTTGCCAGGGCCGGTTTAAAATCATTAATTGATTAGGCGACAGGGGAATTGGGTTGAGACGACACGAAATAAAGCGGACGCGGGTGTGAAGGATTTCGAATATTTTTGATGAAGGGGGGCGCCGGCTACCGGTCTCGAAATTTGGTATAGGCGGCTGCCTAGACAGGCAAACTCGGTACATAACAGTAGAGCCGGCGTTTTGCCGTGGAGCTCGACGCTACACTTCCTTTGACTTGTTTTACCTTCTATTATGTTAATTCGTTGAAGCGTACCAACATTTCCATGTCGACACCGTCGGTCGTCAAAAGCCTTTGCAGCAGCGACGTCGCTGCGTGTAATATATCAAAACACTCTTAAATTTACCATTTACGCCGTCAGTAGTGCGATGCTCGAAACCGAGTACTGCCTTTCACTCTCCATTATCACTGCCGAATTCATTATATACGTATATTATAGTACACATAGCTAAACGCGCGCGATATGCTGGGGACGCGACCTTTGTGCTAAATATCAATGTGAAAGAGTATTTGACTCGGTCGTTCACGGATAAAGGAAATTGATGACGATGGTGATGACAACCGCCGCTAATAAAAAAACGAGTTTTTTACCGAAATTTATTTTTAGATTTCGTTTCCGAAAAATCGTCTAAAACCGGGGGTGTTAGATGATGTGAAATCAATTTTTCTTCGCTTAATAAAATGTTCCCAAACGAGGGCCGCCAACAAGCAAAACTCGTACAAATGTTATCCATTAGCCACCTCAGATTTCGCCTATATTGCCTTATTGAAATTTTATCGGGTTCGTAATAATAAGTAAATACAAAATTAATCAACGATCTTAGTTGTGGCGGTGTTTTGGTTCTTCTTGCGTAAGAATTAATTTTGACCCGGTGTCTGAGTTTCAGGACTACTCGAACACAACTGTTATACGATGATGATATTGACTAATCAAGAAGACAAATGTGTGCAGCGCTCATTGAATACTTCTTACGACCAAAAAACTGTAAATATTATGCACACCGAAGGTGATTAATAATAATGACGTTATTAATAATTTTATTAATCGCTTAATATTTCTGACAAATGCCGGTTCAGATATAATTCGACATTTTTTCAAACACTTTTCGCCAAAAACCACTCCTATTTCAAATGGCTTCTGAAGTCCGAAAAATGTGTTCGATAAAGGTGATTCTTCGATCAGTAGTTCATCGGAAAAGTATTCGGAAATAAATAATTAACGGAAAAAGAAAAATTAAATAGCGGCCAGTTTAATTTTAGACGTTTGCCTTTGTCCAAAATGGCTGTGTTCACTTTACAGCATCCCGTTGAAGAAAGTAAAAATATTTTCACGCCATATTGTAACTTTAACTTTACCGGGTAATATGTGGTGAAAATTTTAAACTGCAACGATCGAAAAACTCCAATACTATCTCACAAATAGAACAGCGCTAATTAAATACAAAAATTATATTGTTAAACATAATTTAGCTCGCCGAGTTGATCAGAGTTTGATCAAAGTCGGATAACATTCGGGCACATATTATACTAATACGAGTATTTAAAGCAAATTGAAATTCTTCGACGGTGCTGTGAGTTTCGCTAAATGTAAAAACCGGCCTCGAAAACTAATAGCGTTAGAGTTACCTGTAGAAGTTTTCAGAAATATAGTTTTCCTCGTCGCAGTCTCGAATTTCCCGTTGAAAAGACCGGGAAACATGCGCCGGTAATCAGCAACAAACGTTTACCGCTTGAGTAATTAAAAAAGCTAACATGTGTTATAGGGGATAAAAGTCTGTTGCTCGCGTTTCTAACTTTACCGGTAATAATAAGCCGTAAAAAATGTTTAAATTTAACAAGCACATCTAACAAAATCTTCTATAGGCTTCTAAAAATTCATCTTAATATATACGGTGACAGCTACGAGATTATTCGTGGAATTTTTAACTACCGTTCAAGCACGTACCTATTAAAAACTATTAAGCGAATCGGCAACGAATAAAATCTCGATGAATCAGAGAAGGGGTAGCCCCTCAGTGCTGGCTTCCTGCATGAACTGCACTGACCACTTCAGTTTTCACTGGAAATCTGCCGGCTAAAGTGGAATTTATTAGCAAAATACAAAATATTCAGTTCTCGCTGCACGAATAACAGGACGGTAGAACAATTCCGTGAAAGTACAAACTTACATTTTTGAATATTAAATTAACTGAATTTAAATCTTTAATAAACCCGCTAATTTTTTTTTTTTTTTGCTCACCGAAGTTATAGATCGACTCCTACTGTAAATGATGGGTAATTCTAATCTTATAACTCAGCAATCACTCGTGATAACGTTATGGAATGCCAACGGAATTATGCAGAGAAAGAACGAACTGGAAATCTTTTTGAATCAGAATGTCGTCGATGAATATGCGAAACTCATTTAATTTATGAAAACAGCTTCAGAATGCCTGGATATGCAGTATATACAGCGAATCATCCGGATCGTACCATGGCGGCTCGATGGTCCTAATCAAAAAAAAATCATACGTACAACAAACACTCTTATTTCATAGCTCGCATGCGTACCAAGTGGTTGCAGTTAACATCCAGACTAACAAAAACTATTTAGCGATAGCCTCCATCTATTGTCATCCCGGACTTTACATTCCCGAAAGCCAGTTTATTTCTATTTTCAAGAATCTAGGAAACCAGTTTATCTGCGGAGGAGATTACAATGCAAAAAGTCATACGTGGAGCTCGAGAATAACCAATAAATCAGGACGTATACTAGATCACGCAGTACGTAGTAAATCACTTTCAATTCTCTCCTCAATGTCTCCCAGTTATTGGCCGGAGAGCACACTAACAGACTATCAGATATCCTAGACATTTTTTTTTTTTATACTTCGGGGCTTACAAAGGTTTTACAAAACCTGCGAAACCCATAACTGACCCTGTCTTCCGATCATGCACCAGTTATTGCAACCCTGGATGTTAATCCTATAATGAAATATAGGCAACATAAGCTACGCAATTCAAGAACAAACAGGGTTAAAATTTTGCCGCACGAGTAGAAAATAACATAAATCTATCGGTTAAACTAAAATCTGAAAATGATATATAGAAACGGTTGTTATGCGTGTGTTAGTTCAACGGAATACAAAACATGCCACACAAATAAAAATAAATATATCCCAACGGAAATCAGAAAATTAATAAAACTCACTCGAACAGCAGGAAGAAGGTGGCAGCAATATCGGTGTATCCGTCATTGAAAACAATATACAATAAATTACATTTTCGACTAAGAGAGGAAATTAGGAAATATAAGAATAATGCATTTCAAAATTATTTAAACTCCCTGGATACTCGGAATGGCTCACTGCGGATGACAAGCAGAAAAATATTACAGCAATCCCAAAAAACCCACAACATAAGACTGGAAAACGGCAAGTGGGCTAAAACGGACGAAAAAGCAGATGCGTTTGCTGCTCATCTCGAAGCTACTTTCATACCTCATGATGATAGCAATCCAACACACTCGCAGTTTATTCAACATTCCTCGGAGCAACCGTTGCAAAGTCATCTATATAGTAAAACATTTTCTCCGGGTGAAGGTAAACAAATGTCTAAAGGAAGCTCCTACGAGAAAGGCACCTGGACTGGATGGAATAACTGGAGAAACTTGTCCCATCAGCCAAAAAAAGCTGTCATTCTGCTTTGTTATATTTTCAACGCTATTCTACGAGTAGGTTATTTCCCAAAATTCTGGAAGAAATCGATTATACTAATGATTTTGAAACCTAAAAGCCTCAAACTTCGGTATTATCATATCGGCCAATCAGTTTATTGAACTCATTATCGAAAATTCTGGAAAAATTAATCTCTTACAAAGAATCTATCCATTGCTAATAAATAATATTATTCCAAATCATCAGTTCGGATTCCGGGCGCAGCATAGTCCAGCAGTGCCACAGACTGATGGATGCAATGTCGTCGTGTTCCGCGGTCTTCCTGGATGTGGTTCAGGCGTTCGACCGAGTTTGGCACATGGGGCTTTTATATAAACTTGAAAAAATTCTTCCAATAGATATTTTCTTAGTTTTTTTTATCTTATTTAAAAAATAGGACCTTTTTAGTAAGAATTGAATACACTATCGGAAGAGAAAAAAAATTCTTGTGTCCGTCCTACAAGGTAGCTTGTTGGGGCCGGTTCTCTATTCGATTTATACCTCTGACTTGCCAGTATCAAACCAAACTATCGTGGAAACATACGCGGATGATATAGCCATATTAGCTTCGAAAATTAATCCTATACACGCAAGTATGGCCGTACAAAACCATATAGATAGAATTCAAAGGCGGGCCAGAGACTGGAGGATTAAATTTAGTGAGCAAAAGTGCCAACAAGTGACTTTTACAAATGGATTTATCACATGCCCTAGACTAATTGAGATCAAACAAACCAATTATATATTTGGATCGCCGGCTTACGTGTTCATGTTGCGCAAATCTGTAAGAAAATTTTCACACGCGCCAAACAACTGACTCCATTAATAGGAAAGAATTCCACTCTAAATCTAAAGCTGAAACGATCTATTATCTACTTGACGGTAATAGCGCCGTTATGTATGGACTTGAGTTATATGGGAACTCTAGTAAAAGAAATCTCTTACAGATCTATTCCTGGACTCTTATGGGCGGTGCTTGAGTGCATTTGCTGCCATGGTGTCCAGCTGCTATATGAAATACATGCTTTAACCAGGGCCCTACGCATTGTAGCCATGGGAGCCGGATACTGATATTATATCTAGCACATCCTCACAGCAGAATTTCGATCTCGGACCAAATTCTCTCGTTGGAGGGATTGGCCTGATTTATTTGGTAGGTTAAAGTGGAAGTCATTGGCACTGTTTACGGCCTCTTAAGCAGGTTCAGTGGAAATAAACAAAAAAAAATTAAACATCTTAGGAAATTATTTAACTAGAAAGATGTATCAATCGGAGTACTGCGGATTAACTCATAAATTGTTGTACAACGTAGGATTGGAAATAAATTATGTTAGCTATTAATCAAGCATTAAAGCTCCGGGGGGTGGGGGTGTCGTGAATCCTATTTAAACATTCCCGCGCCGATGAATTTTGGTGATTACTGTCATTTTTCATTTGACTGCGAGGGCGTGAGGTATGCAAGTGGTATTGACTGCGCGGTAAACGAACGAAAAATATAAGTGGTCAATTAACTACCGCGTATATTACTTATGAAATGTGACGGTTAATAAATTAACCCTCCTTAACGCACCCACCCTAAATAGTTAATGTGTAAAGAGAGCGGTATAGTTTAATTTATATGTGTAATTTTTTTTATTTTTAATGTTAATGCATAAGATTCGCACAAAAGCGATATATAGCTTATTTATAAATCACAAACAAAAAATTAACACGAACTTTACCCCGTTCCCCCTCACTGCCATACCACTTGCGTAACTCACGAAAACAAACACGCATTCATATACAGAAACGCACATATACCAAAATTTAGTAAATAATTAATACTGACGACATAGATGTACGTGTAAAATCGCGCGAGATATTACAATTATAACAATTTGTTCACGTCTTCTTCGTTCCGAGAATGTACTTAATAATTTCAGATAGCCGGAGTGCAATGAAATCGACGGAGCAGCTGATAACATTTCAGCTCAGGTTCATAAATTTCCATCTCTAGACTGTCCGATATTAATGGTTGTGATAGCGTTTCCTTCAGTTCCGAAATACGTGAGCATACTAAATTTAATGGTTTAGCGAAAACGAATTGGTTGGAACACCGTTATGAAGATCTGTGCGGACAGAACGAAGCTAAGCTTATGGATAAAGCGATTTTCTGACTCCCTAAACTTCTCTTTTGAAGCCTATTTGTTCCGTTAGACCGCCCTGTTTATTCCTTTCGCCACAGTTCCAAAGAAAACTGTTGTTACGGTTTTGCTTTTTTTTTACTTTTTTTTTTTTTTTTTGTTTTTTCGGTTTAGTCTCTGCCAACCGTATATGGAATGCTCTCGATCTGCGATGGTTGGAGAAATGATGCTAATTTATCAAGCGAATTTAGTTAATACACCGTCAAGATATAATTATGAAAGGCTTTCTTCCTAATGAACTTGTACACTACCATTGCCATTCAGCTATTATCGATTAATTTAGTTATCTGTTTGGGTTCGTCGACATTAATCCAGCCCGATGGGGTAATTTTTGGAATCATTTTTAATGCGCGCGGCTGCCGGTAATCCGAATTTTACTGGAACGAAACACTACCGACTGTTTAGGCTGTGCTACGAAAGCTGGACTTGCCATTTAGGTAATTGGTTACTTTAGTGCGAGGGCGTTAAGCAAACGGATATATGTTGTGATGAATTTCTGTCATTCTAGACATTCCAGAACCGAATGCTAGTTGTGACGGATCCATTTTTTCTCGACCTAGAATAATAAAAGTAAAAAAAATAAATAAAAAAGCACACGAGCAAAACGAAACCTGCCACTCGCCGTGACGACACCGGTCATCGTGGTGTCTTTCGTGACGAGCAAACAGCGAATTCGCAAAATTTGACTTTAAACGAATTAATAAAAGCGGAAGAAAAAAAAAAAATCGAAAAGGGGAATAAGAGTAAAATGATTCGGATCAAAAAAGAGAATATTATTTTTGAAAAAATTTGTATTCGAAAAGCTAAATTATTCCCAGCAGAGAATGATGCATCAATGCGGTTCCGACTAAACACGCACTCGATGCTGGACTAGTAGTAGTTGCGGTCTAGCTTTATCTTCAAGAATATACTATGAATCCAAGTCAGAAATATCGACTAATCAGTACAGATTCTCTGGTCACGGAATAACGATTGCAAAAAGGGTAACGTAAAAAAAAAGAATCAATCCTACTACGAAAAATCCAACGGACTTTGCTAATGCTAGACGGACGAGCGTGTTGTGTTTCTAAGGGGTTCCGGCACATACTCCATTCCACGGAATTTAGAAGTTCGTTCTACTACACCGCGCTCAATGTCGTGTAAATCTCAATAATGCTTGATTCGGTTCTACAGGATACAAGGCGTTTTCCGTCAACTAAAACCGATTACTGAACCGTGGTCGGCGCCTATTAACAGACCACGTACTGATAAGAAAATGTTAACGGGCCAGAAATGGTAAAACACCACGAATTTATATACTTCCCCTGGCACATAGTGTGAATTCAAAGTACACATTATCGGTTCAAAATATTCCGATCGAGCGCAACAGTCTTGATACAGTTCGCCCGGCTACTTTCACGTCATTGGCTAAGATGTTGCAGAGGATATGGCAAACTAAGAGGTTCTATTTAAAGCTGGCTAAGCAGTTTTCAGCGTGATAATCCGAAGGAGCTAAAAAACGGGGTAATTCAGTAAAAGGAAATAAAAAAATACGACCACTTCGAACCTAAACATACGTTGTGTAGAGGAACTCGACTAAACCAAAACAACCATAAAGAATTTCTCCCTGACCGGAAGAAAACAATTATTCGTTCAATTTCCATAGGACTATACGGAATTTTATATACGAATTCCTTTCAGATCCACGCTACAAATGGCTTCAAACAAAAGCCGTATCGAAGTCTTCATCGATGTGTAATATAATTCAAAGGGAAACGACATCTCAAGTAAGCAAAGTTGCTCTGGCCATCAACTATGCTACATATGGACGATTTTCGTGGAAATAGTATTTTTTTTTCAATTTTCATCATCGCAATCGATGAAATTTACGTTGCTCGTACTCTTGTAGTATTGTTATGCAGGTCGTTTTTGAAATT